>OX376666.1:8181658-18041720 GCA_947386135.1 Melanchra persicariae | reverse complement strand
TAATAAATAAAAAAAAAAAAAAAAAAAAAAATACAACCGAATTGAGAACCTCCTCCTTTTTTGAAGTCGGTTAAAAATCCTAAAAAATTAAGAAAGCAATAAAATGCAGCAGTTTCAGCGTCATATTTGGAAAATTCTTTTTACATACAAATTACCTACTTAGTTGTCATTATAATGTTACTAGCTTTTGCCCGCGACTTGGTACGCGCATAATAATATCCCGTTTTTTACCCGTTCGCCCGTCCGCATATAGCCTTCCTCATGACTGGCTATTATATACAAAAATATTTTTCCAAATTCGACTAGTAGTTCCAGAGATTCAGAACCTGCTAGGGTTGCGCAGAGCCTGCTAGGGTTGCGCAGAGCCTGCTAGGGGTTTTAACCTATTGACTTAAAATTATTCTTTTGACTTAAGACCACTTTTTTGACTTAGGATTTTTTTTTTTTGACTTAAGCCGAAATTTTTGGTTTTATGTCGTATGTGGCCGAGTTTTTTACTTCGTCTTAGGTCAAACCTAACGTATTGACCTTGTAAATATTGGGATCCCTGCTTTTTCTTGTTGACAAGTTATGATAGATTGTTCATTAATTTCTAGATTCCTCTTTTCTTTAAATAAAGTCAACACATTGCGAACTCGCACTGATAACGTTTAGATGAAGGCGCGTCTTCGTATTTATTCTGTATCCGTTGCACTTCGATGTCGTTGTTTGGGTTTACTTCCGATTAAACTACTTGACCGTCACTGGAAGCTTTATTATGAGATGGCATTTCCGTTTCCCGCCGATTTCTTACCAATTTTCGTACTTTTATACCCTCTATATTTCCGGCTCAGTGGCGCCACCTGGCGGTTGCGGGCAGTTTTTAGTTTTCGTAAAAAGTGGCACGCTATTTTTGTTCATTGGCTTTTTATTCTCCGTCGAAGCAACTTGTGCGCAGTGGTAGTAACTGCATCCGCGACAGTTGCATAATACGTTGAAGTGAATACATAATTTATAAATTAAGTGTAAAGTGTTCTTCAAAGAGGATTAGTCTTGTACCGTAAGTACCCTCTTTTAGAGGTAACACTTTTATGAATAATTCGTACGTGATCAAAGTTTCTAACGGGTTTTCCGTTCGGATCACTACTGTCATTTTTTACTTTTCCTTTTTTTTTTTACTTTTGAATTTACCAGTAAATTTTCGTAATCAATATTTAAATTATAACTGTGCTGTGTAAAGTGTTATAAATCCACTGCAAACGTAATTCGTTTGCAGTAATGGAGGATAATAACCACAACTCCAATACCCAGCCCCAGGCTGTGGCTGGTCCGAGTGGACTGAATCGCAAGCGAGATCGAAGTAGCAGCAGCAGTAGTGCTACAAGTGTTAGTTCTTCAAGTACGTCTTCTTCGGGCAGCAAACAAGCGCGATCCAAAAACCGCCGCCGCCGCCATAAGAAAAGTAAACGTGCTCGACGTTCCAGTCAGATGGAAAAGCTTTTTAAGGAAATCAGTGAGCTTCGCAAACAAATTAATACTACAAGTAACATTGATACAGCTTGTTATGATAACGCTTCTGTTTTTTCCGGAATTAGTGGTCAACTTTATGAACAAATTAGTGACGAGGATTGTTCAAATCAAGAACATCAAAATTCAAATTTAGATTTCACTTTTGACATTGATACTAAGCTTAAAGAACCATTAGTTCCAAAAACCCCTGAGAGTTTTTTGAAGAAGTTGGTAGATATCCAGCGTTTTGGTAGTACTTCTTGGTCAGAAGTGAGGTACGCCGATACGCAAAAATTATATAACCATACTCCTGGCTTTATAGACCTGGAAACAAATGAGGAGGTAAAAGCATATGACACCTTACGTCATCTGGCACATGCTGACAAATCATACGCAGCCTTAACCTACTGCATATTAAAACAAAGACAATCATTGCAGGAAGGTATTCGTAATCTTCTTTCATGGGCAAAAAATAATGAATGTATCAGTTTTGATAATTTAAATGGGAAGATTGACGAATTATTTCAGAAGGGCGAATTTCATAAAATATCCTCGGACCTTTTACAATTAGCCTGCGGCCATAGAGCCGAAAGTATTGAAATGCGTAGGGAAACTATAACGAGTCAAGTTAGAGATCCATTAGTGAAAGCATTCCTGAATAAAATACCTCCTTCAAGTACTCTAGAGAAGGCTGGCGGGGTCCGTAAGGCTTTTTGGCCTCCAAAAACTGAAAAGTCTTCGCAAAAGGCTTACCAACCTAGTAGCCGCCCCTCGCGGGGGCAAGGCGCACGAAAATCAACAGTTCCATCGCGTGGAACTCCATTTCACGAACCAGGATCGCATGCGCATACCTGTCATAACCCACCCTCGCGGGGTGATTACCATGGTCAATGCCAACATACACATACCTCTTCCAGAGGTAACTCCTCGAGTCATTATGATCACTTCAATACCAGAAGTTCATTTCGAAACCGAGGCTCGCGGCCCGAACGTGGAAGTACACGAGGACGTGCAAACTCCTCAAAAATTTCCAGGGGAAAAAGGTATAAACAATGACAAGACACCGTTTCGGGCAGGTCGGTTGATAGACTACCAATCACAATGGGTGGAAATGGGAGCCACAGAAATAGTTCTAAAATTAATTCAAGGGTATCGCATACCTTTCTTTCAAAAGCCCCCACTTATTTATCCAGATGTAACGAAAGGACCTTCTCAAACTCCTGTTTCAGAACAAATGTCTTTAATTGTAGACAAAATGAAACAGCAGGGAATTCTAAAGAAAGCGCTACCCTCGCCAAGCTTTATTTCCCCTCTATTTCTGGTTCCAAAATCCGACGGATCTGCCCGTCCCATATTCAATCTAAAATCACTGAACAAATATGTGAGGACCGAACCGTTTCATTTAATAAACATGTACCGCATTCCAGACTTCCTACAATCTCAGGACTGGATGTGCAAAATAGATTTGTCCCAAGCATATTTTCATGTAAGCGTAAACAAATCACACAGACGCTTTCTGCTCCTAATATACAACCAGGAGTTGCTAGAAATGACTTGTCTTCCATTCGGTCTGAGCACTGCTCCAAAAACCTTTTCCATGCTCACGAACTGGGTGGCCCAAACATTACGGGAAAAATGGAACATGAGGATCCTGGTATACCTGGACGATTATTTGCTAGTACACCAAAATGTTCACACGCTTCGCGAGCATGTCAAAATAACTGTACATACATTACAGAAACTAGGGTGGAAAATAAATTTCGAAAAATCAATTCTTTCTCCTCAAAAGAGTATAATTTATTTAGGGATACTATGGAAGCCATGGGAAAATCAAAAAACCCTTCCAAAAGAAAAGGCTCAGGGCATCATCACAAAGATAAATCAGGCTCTCGAACAAGAGCAGTTAACCTTGAAGGAGTTTCAGAAAATAGTAGGTCTTCTAAATTTTGCCAGTTTTGTTGTCCCACGGGGTCGGCTGAATCATCGACAGTTATTAATGTTAATGAATTCGCTGCCAGTCCTGCCACCAAAGTCCTACCCACTACCACAAGGTGTATTAGAGGAACTAAACTGGTGGACCCAAAATTGTCAAAAGTCAACACCTCTTCGGTACCCTCCACCAATAAACTTTCTGACTACAGATGCGTCGGATCAAGCGTGGGGGGCACAACTGAACAATTTGGCTCTGTCAGGAACTTGGTCGCACGAAGAGAAAAAGCTGCATTGCAATCAAAAAGAAATGCTAGCAATATTATACGCTCTTCAGAACCAAGTTCATTGGCTCCATCAAAGTTCGCTCCTCATTCAAAGCGACAACAGAACAGCGGTCACCTACCTGCGAAAGGAAGGAGGTACGAGGACATTATCCCTGTTGGAAATAACCTATCGAATTCTGAATTTGTTAGACCAACATCAGATACATTTCAGCATACACTACATTCCGGGCAAATACAACAATCATGCGGACCACTTATCGCGCCTTCGCCAACCTCCAGAATGGCACTTACTACCGACTTGTGTAGAAATAGTGTTTGCAAAATGGGGAACCCCAGTAATAGATTTATTTGCCTCGGCGACTGCTCACGTAGTATACAATTATGTGTCTCTAGATCAAAGAGATCCTCAGGCTCTGTTCCACGATGCCTTCAGTGTCCCATGGAATTACCAGCTCGCATGGATATTTCCACCACCATTCCTAGTCCCCAAAGTCTTGTCTCACTTAAACCAGTCGACAGGAATATTCCTAATAGTAGTACCTCGATGGGAGAGGGTATTCTGGCGTGCGGATCTCAAAGCCCGAGCGCTCGTGGCCCCATTAACTCTGAGAAACCTGCACAGATACCTAATAGACACGTCGACGGGACTCCCACCACCGAAGGTCGAGAACATTGTTCTCGAGGTTTGGAAATGTGGGGGTGGTCCGATGCGATAAAGACGTGGAACCCTCAACAACTATCACTGCTTAAAAATTCTTGGCGAAAATCGACTCTAAAAACCTACGAGGTAGCCTGGAAGCGCTGGACGTCGTGGTGTCGCAATAAAAACCTGGACTTAATGAATCCCTCTGGTTCACAATTAGCGCAGTTTTTATGTGACTTATACTTAATTGATAAGTTGTCGTATAATTCAATACTTTTGCATAAATCGGTAATATCTACACTATGTAACGCTGAAACTTCAAGTCAGTTAAGTTCACACGTTCTAGTTAGACATGTATTGCCCTAAAGAATCCAGAGGTCACTAAACCTCCAGTTTGGGATGTTAGTAATTTAATTTCATTTTTGACCAATTACACTATTGATTCAAATAACCTATTTCAAACGTCACGTCATACTGCAATTTTATTGTTGCTTTGCTCTGGTAGGCGAATACACGATCTAACTCTACTTAATATTGATCCCTCAGACCAACAAAAAAAGGTAGACGGCGCACTGCGAATATCAAAGATGAAGCCATCTTTTTATCTATGTGTGTCTCGAAGGGTTGCCATTTTTTATTTTTTTTCCCTATAACTTGGGAAATAATATTTTATGGGTAAGCTAATATTGTGCAAGTCAGCACAAGTAAGATATTGTTGAGTATGGTATTGTAACTTAGTTTTTTAGAAAGATCTATACCTAAAAAACAAATTTTTACATCACACATACCTACATTCAATTATGTAAACTGGTTAAGTTTTAAAAGGTTGTCGAAGCGTAACAAGCGTAAGTCATTATGTAAATTGTTTTAAAATAAAATAGGTTATTACATTTTTAATCAACTTTAATAAATTGAAAAAGACCACCATCACAAAATCACTGACTAAAGAAAAAGTAGGTAATATCAAGATAAAACATATCAAACGAAACAATAACGTGTAAATGTTATGTTTAACATGCTTACAAAATAAATATTATTTATCATGAACAAATAGTCTTTTTCAGCACATTTGCTCAAAAAAATGCATTTACGAAGACTGTATAATTATATTATTCGAAAGTTAAATATGACGCACCACACAATGGAACGTGCGGTAAAATAGGTACTCTCACTTTAGTACATATTTTACCGCATACTCCGTTGAATAGCGCCTTACGTATCCTTTACAGTTTTTTTTTAAATTTTCTTATAGGAGTATAAATAAGTACGAGAATAAAATATTAAGCTGAATGATTGAACCTACTTGGAAGCGCTTTTGCTCAATACATTTGTCTCAATTTAATACTAAAGAGAAAATGAGACGAAAGATGTAGTTCCATTTGCAAATTCGCGCTATACTACAAACGTCAAAGATTGTTGCGACTTTCTGACTATCTAAAAACTAAAAGTTTTTTTCATTACCTATTGTACTGTTTTCTCGCAAATGTGTTGAAAAACTTCAAATCTAAAATATTTCATATATTAAAAAAAAGAAAATAGGAATTTAACTCGAAGAAAGAAATCATATATATTTGAATGGGAAAATATTAAATCGTATTATGGCAACCCTCACACTTAATGTCACTGCTTTCGTTTGTTGACGTTTTTGTTCCAAGTAACCTAAAATTCATAGTTAATTTATAATAAAAACGATGTTATTTTAAGTACTTACAAGTGAAAAGTGATTCCGTGAGACTTTTTATGTGATTTGCTATTGTTTTTACAAATTTTTACTAAACAGGAAGGCATAATTATATTTTTCTATTAATGTTTTCTAGACGACGGCTCGTGAAGTACTAAGAGCGATGAGCATGGTTTTAGTGTAGGTGTGTGGGTGAGCTTGTGTATTTACTTGAAGGAGCACGGTTTTGTGGCTTCACTTTTGATGTTCGCGGTGCGCTGTCTACCTTTTTTTGTTGGTCTGAGATTGATCCTAATCATTGTGTAAGATCTGATAACAATATAATATTTTGGCCACGGTTTGGCTCTAAAACTGACGGCAGTAATTACAGGCAGTCCGGCTGGAAATTGCTTTTAAATACCAATAGTTCTAGCCTTGACCCTATATTCTGGATAGAAAGAACTATAATATTATTGTTACGAGCTTAGGGTTCGTGACAATAAAAACAGCCGATTAAATAACCAAAATGACACTTTAATTAATCAACACTAATTACAACTTAAACTCACTAATTATGAATCACAATTGCACTACTGATCACTTTAATTCGCAGTCGAAGTTCACTCTCGAAGTTGTCGCTTGTATCGCAAATTCAATACTGACCCGGTCGCAGGCTATGCGGGCCTTATATAGGTCGGCAGATAATTCCAGAACCTTCTAGTATAGAAACATCTAGAAAGTTCGAGTACATACCGGTCCGGACCAACCAGACATCGAAAACTCTAGAATGTTCTAGCATGGAAAAGTCTAGAAGGATCTTGACTCTACTAGTTCTGCTACTCGATACTAGATGGCGCTAGTAGTAACTTTCATCGTCATGTACCCAGCATTAATTCTGGCGCGTAACACTGCCCCCTCCTAAGACATGCTCGTCCCGAGCATTATCGGCCCCATAATAACGTGCCAGTCGATCCACATGGACGATCTTAGGAGTACTTCTTGTACCTTTCTGTATGCGGTAGGTTACGTCATTGATTTTCGTCACAATCCGGTACGGCCCGTCCCATTTAGCTTGAAGCTTAGGAGATTTCCCCTTGCTGCGAACTGGATTGTGCAACCACACTAGTGAACCTTCGTCGAATCCTTTATTGTTCATTTTGCGGTCATAACGGGTTTTCATCTTTTGAGACATTTGCTGACCCGATTGTCTGACGTGCTCATAGATGTCATTCATTTTGTGCCGCAAGTCATTCGCATAATCGGTTATACTGCGTGGGGCATCAGGTGGTATTCCGGTAATCAGGTCTGCAGGCAGCCGTAATTCTCTACCAAAATTTGCGAAAGCTGGTGTCACTGATATGCTTTCGTGAACAGCACTTCGGTATGACAGCAAAAACGGTTGTATATGCTTGTCCCAATCCCGTTGCCGATTCTCCACCACTTTTGCCAGGTATCTCTCCAATGTCTGATTAAATCGTTCCACCATTCCATCCGATTGTGGGTGGTAAGAAGTTGTTCTCGTTTTATGAGTACCCATAACTCGACAAGTTTCCTGGAATATTTGGGACTCAAAATTCCTTCCTTGGTCGCTGTGAATCTCCAAGGGTACTCCAAAACGACAGAAGACTTCATGAACTAGTTTATCTGCAACTGTTGAAGCTTCTTGGTTTGGAATGGCGAAGACTTCCGGCCACTTAGTGAAGTAATCCATTACAACCATGAAATACTTGTTACCACTTTCACTTTCCGGAAACGGTCCCGCAACGTCTAGGGCTATCCTTTCCCATGGTGCACCAACATTGTACAACTTCAATGCACCTCTACTACGAGTCTGTGGTCCTTTTACAGCCGCACAAGTTGTACATTTACGACACCAGTCCTCGACATCGTCACGACAGTGAACCCAGTAAAACCGTTCCCGTATCTTCAGTAGAGTCCGTTTAACTCCCATATGGCCTCCTGAACAACCATTATGGTACAACTCAAGAACATCCGGTACTTTAGCTTTAGGGACAACCATTTGCAAATGACAGCTGTCTCCCCGAGCATTTTCCCATTTACGGCACAGAACTCCATCCTGAATCACTAAGCTGTCCCATTGGGCCCAATAGCTTTTTGTGATCGAACTCATCGCTGAGATGTCGCTCCACGTTGGCTTAGGAGCACTGGCCTTCATCCATTCCAGAATCGGCTTAATGTCCGAATCTTCCTGCTGTGCAAGTTGTAGTTTTTCCTTCCACTCGTTGCAGAGCTCTGTCTTGAGCATCCTCACAGGTACGACTTCTTTACCTTCTTGCCTACTATAATGCTTGCAGTCTTCAGGGCAAGGTCTTCTTGACAATACATCTGCGTTGTCATGAGTTCTTCCGCTGCGATGTTCGACTACTAAGTCGTACTCCTGCAGCCGCTTGGTGCTGCTGTCAGCCGCCCTACCTTCGAGAGATCGGCTATCATTCCTTTCTGCAGTTCGCTTAGGGCAACTAGATCGAAGATGGCCCTTTTCACCACAGCCGTAGCACCTAGGGCTGTACCTTCTAAAACGATCATGAACTGCAGCTTCTGTAACCTCCTTGCTACGGTGGGAACGATAATCCTGCCGCACAGCTTCCCTTTGTATAGTTTGTCTAGGGCAACTGGATCGAAAGTGGCCCCTTTCCCCACAGCCATAGCACCTAGGGCTGTATCCTTTAACACGGTCGCGAACTGTAGCCGCTGCAATCTCTCTGACGCGATGGGAACGGTGATCCTGCCGCACAGCTTCCACCTCCAATGCATGAGCCAAGGCGTCCTTAAGCATCCCGTGGTGCGCAAGCCTCACAGCAGCTCTAACCTCAAGGTCGCGAATACCGTCGATGAAAGCCTGCACCAGGTTCCCATCAATGAGCGCAAGCACAGACTGGTATGCTTTTCGAACCAGCTTCTCCACTTCAAGGGCCCACTGCTGCAGGTTTTCACTGCTACGCTGCACGCGATCCTTAAGCTGCGCACGAAACACGTGTTCCAGATGAGCGTCGCCATACCTGGCTTCCAACGCCTCAAGGAGCTGCTCGTAAGTCACTTCCTTACCGAGAGCTTCCAGAACAGTTAAGGCCTGGTCGCGCAAGCTTAAGGTGAGGGCAGTCATGGCCTGATTTTTATTCCAGCCGTTCGCCTTCATAACAGCCTCAAACTGTATTTTGTAGGCCGACCAGGAAGATGTCCCATCAAACGGTGGCACTTTGAACCCGCGTAGCGAAGGTGTAGTAGCTACGGGAGTTGCAATTCCATCCCCTACTTTAAGGTTGTCCATTGCTTTTTTCATTTCAGCAATCTGGGTTTCAGCTTCTATCAGGCGGTTCTCGTGCTGAACCACCTTCTCTTTTACCACCTTTATTTCTTTGCCGAAAGTGGCATGCAGATCCTTCATGAGGACCATTTGTTCTTCCTGGCGGCGCGCCTGCTCTTCCTTGTCACGCTGGAGCTGTTCTTCCAACCGGCGGGCCTGTTCCTCCTGCCGGCGGGCCTGTTCCTCCTTGTCACGCTGGAGCTGTTCTTCCAACCTTCGGGCCTGTTCTTCCTGCCGGCGAGCCTGTTCCTGCAGCATCATCATCAGAGCTCCAAAGTCTAGTGCTGCAGATGCTGGAGCTGCTGTGGATGGGCCGGGCTCCATGGTCGGCAACTGGCCCTCCAACGTCTGCGGCGTTGCACCTCCAAAACGCCTCTGGTCCGTCTCTTGCTGGCGTTGACTTCGGGTACGAATACCCTCCGTGTCGTCCTTCGGTAGAATCGGCATAGTTTAAATATCCACTCTTCTGACACCAATTGTTACGAGCTTAGGGTTCGTGACAATAAAAACAGCCGATTAAATAACCAAAATGACACTTTAATTAATCAACACTAATTACAACTTAAACTCACTAATTATGAATCACAATTGCACTACTGATCACTTTAATTCGCAGTCGAAGTTCACTCTCGAAGTTGTCGCTTGTATCGCAAATTCAATACTGACCCGGTCGCAGGCTATGCGGGCCTTATATAGGTCGGCAGATAATTCCAGAACCTTCTAGTATAGAAACATCTAGAAAGTTCGAGTACATACCGGTCCGGACCAACCAGACATCGAAAACTCTAGAATGTTCTAGCATGGAAAAGTCTAGAAGGATCTTGACTCTACTAGTTCTGCTACTCGATACTAGATGGCGCTAGTGGTAACTTTTATCTTTATGTACCCGGCATTAATTCTGGCGCGTAACATTATTAAACGACAGACGTAATGAGGCAAAATCAACTAATTTGTTTATTACGGTAAGAGGCGTGGCTAAACCTGCTTCACGTACAGTCATTGCAGGGTGGGTAAGGACCCTGTTTGGGGAAGCTGGCATTGCAGCCACTCCAGGTAGCACCCGGTCTGCTGTAGCCTCCAAAAGCTGGTTTCAAAATCATCCCCTCGACGAAATCTTGGCTCGTGGAAATTGGCGATCAGCTAATACATTCCAGCAGTTTTATAGACGAGAAATAATGAAAAGTACCGATCCACAAAACGTCACACAATTGTTCAATCCAATTGATTAAAATTGCTGAATAAATATTTCGAATATTTTGTTTACCTAGAACGGATATTCTTAATTGATTGCTTGTGATTAGAATTTTTGATTTTTCATATTGGATTTTTAAAAATCGTATGCTAATTATATTTGAGCTAAAGTACATCTAGGTACTCTCATTGAATTGTTAGAAACATTTATTTAAATAAATGCATAGTTATTAATTACACTTCTGTTTAATTTCATGCTTTATCACATTGGCCTATAGTATAATATTACATACTTCCAAGTATAAGTATAATACATACATCAAACTGGCGACACCAGGCGATAACAAACAGATCTCATAATAAAGCTTCCAGTGACGGTCAAGTAGTTTAATAGCAGCGTTTTACCTAAAATAAAACGCATATTAAAATACTTACCTCACTGGAAGCTTTCACTTTATTTCTGCCTGGTTTTATGAGACAATGAACAAAAATAGCGTGCCACTTTTTACGAAAACTAAAAACTGCCCGCAACCACCAGGTGGCGCCACTGAGCCGGAAATATAGAGGGTATAAAAGTACGAAAATTGGTAAGAAATCGGCGGGAAACGGAAATGCCATCTCATAATAAAGCTTCCAGTGAGGTAAGTATTTTAATATGCGTTTTATTTTAGGTAAAACGCTGCTATTTATCTTTTGGGATTATCTTGTGGTAATTCGTATAGGTTTTTGCTTCTTACTTTATTATTTTTTCTTCAGGTTCTTGTTAAGTTGGTCATTAATTTTGCTTTCTAGTCCTTCTCATTTTCGTTTCTTCAGTCTCAATGGTACGTACGTCCTTTTTTTCTTACAAAGGGGGTACTGCAGTGTGGTCACTACATAATTCTTTAAATCACTCCAAGAATAGGAGGAGGTTCTCAATGTACTATTGACTAAAGGTTGCAGTTGGCAACATTGGCACTGAGACACACACTCATAAATACCGATATTTTTCAGTATTAGCTAATATGAATATTATATATTAGTCTAGCAATATTATAATATCTTAACTAATATTTGAGGATCAGTGATATTTAACTAAGACCCTAAGGGTAAGCGCGCACTACGAAAATAAATCATATTTGCGATTTATTTTCGTAGATGCGAAATCATAGTATTATTTTGTACCCTATGAAGCGGTACTAGCTTCGACAATGTGGAAAAAATCGCAAGCGTTGCGGTAACTTTTTTATCATATTCACGAAGATCGTTATACCGTACGTAAAAAAATCCTTTAGAATGTCTTACTGCTGTCAAAGGATGGACCCAGTAACGTTTAGTTATCTGTGTTAGGCACAGTGATTGTCTTGGCCCTGCTTTTGGCTCTGCTATTTCGCAGGCTATAATAAATCGTAGTGCGCGTAGGAATTATTGTCGTTTGCAATTTTATTTCGCGATTTATTTTCGTAGTGCGCGCATACCCTAATATTACGTATCACTTCCGTATTAAATTAGTGTTCATTATACTGTATCTCGGTAGTGTTTATGCAACGAAAATAATAAATACGCAATTTCGTATAAATGGATGACTACTTTTCCACATATTTTTCCAACTATTTGGATTTAAAAACCAAACTGCTGAAACAGATAAAATTTCAATGGGATTAATCGAAAAGTAGAATATCCTTTCACATAGAACAAGAATTTTTCAAATGCGCGGCCCCGTGGATGCGTTTATTCTACCGTACGGTAGATAGCGTGCTTGGCCTAAAAGTGGTGTAATTGCAGCAAATCTAGTCTTATCTAATCAAACCCCAGCGGAGTGAAGCCACAACAGTTATGCTGTTCTTGAGACCACAGGATGAGCAGCAAAAATGGCTCGCTACTTAAATAATAATAAATTGTTTCAATAAATTTTCAAAAACTACCCGTTAAAGTCTATCCCCAATAAGGGGCATTGACGTCTTAAATGTATCTATACAAATAAAACAAAGCTGAAGAATTTGTTTCTTTGTTTGAATGCGCTAATCTCTGGAACTACCAGTCGGATTTGAAAAATACTTTTTGTATATGATAGCCACATTCATGAGGAAGGCTATATTTATAGGCTATACAGGAACGGGAAATTCCTAAGAGAAAGGGAAAAAGCGGTATAAATGCGTGTACAAAGTTGTAAGCAAAAGCTAGTAAAGTAAGTACTTTAATAAAAAAACTATTTTTAATTCATACTTTTGTTATTTTAATTAATATTTGTATTATCTGGCCTGGTTTTTAAAAATGTACTAGATTTTAGCTGAGCTAAAAATATTTAAATTTCCAGTCTATTTGGTTTCACTGGCACGTGTCGAGGGTTCGGATTTTAAATGTACTGGTCAATTCATGCGCTGCGCTAAACAAAGCTGTATAACCCGTACGCGTTAACTTGGCACCTGACTTGAATTACGTTTTGGAATTTTAATTTAAATTGAACCATTTGATTTCAATGAAAATAATATAAACGCATCTGTACCTAACAGTGATGCTAACGCGTTCATATTGGTTTAATTGAAATAGATTTTTTCAATTCAAATAAAAACCTGGGCCTAAACCACCAATATTACTTCCAGTGGGAAAGAGACGGAGTTATACGTCCTGTATAGCTCCGTCTCTTTCCCACTGGAAGTAATATTGAAGTAATACTGCTTTAAGAGTTGGTGGTTAGGCCCCTGAAAACGTCATTCGAAATGTGTCGAGCCAGGTGCCATGTTAACTCGTACGGGTTATGGGTAAATTTTACTACCTAACCATTATTGACAGAATGGCACTAAGATACAGAGCAAATTCATATAGGTCGAATAGAATTTTCATTTTGATCCAGAATTTAAAAATGCTGTGTAGGTACGTACCGAGTTGTTAGCAGACGTGCTAACGATAATCGACGGCAAGTCATCACAATCTTCCTCTTCACTCATGTTCATGTTTACTCGCTGTTCTTACAACTGGGTTACAATAACAATCGATCCCTGTCGGTGATCAAGGACTAAACAAGATAATTAGAGCCAGTATACTATTGTAGTCTTTGATAATTTAGGATTGTTAAAGGTAGGTATGACAACAAAATGAAAACACAATTTCAAGTAAAAGCGGCATCGATCGTTAGTAGGTCTGTGATTCTGTGATCGATACCGATATGACATGCAGTGTTGCCAGTGCCTGCGTCGACATTCGGACGATTCACTGCTTGAAATGGGATGATTTTTAGACAAAAAGGACGCATGGATAAATACTTATTTTTTACGATTGAATGAGAAAAAAGTATAGGTAGGTACCTAAAAGGACGTGAGTACAGTTATATTTTTAGGGCAAACAAATAAAAAGTGATTTTTTTTAAATTAAAGATGTTCATTATTTAATTTTCTTTCCTTCCTGCATGTCTTTGGTCAGCTGTCATTTACGCGAGTCATAATGGTGTCATACAAGCGGCTTTTTAGGTATTGTACGTACCTACAAAAAAAAACTATTCAAGTTTCTGAGCTACGTTCCAAAAACTTTAGATGGCTCTCATATTACAAATTAGTTAAAATTTTATCAATATAATGTCTAACTAAACACCTTTTGATACAACATTTAATTTCAAACACAGGTTTGTAGAAAAGCTGGTTCCCTCAGTTTGCACCGGTTTAATTGGTTACCTATATGACTAGACCACCTGTCCGGCCCCGGCGACACACCGGTGTGTCGCGAATTTAATGTTTATTTACCTATTACATAAGATTTACTTTATATTAGGGAATTTTCACATGTTGGGCCTGAGCGGCACAATACATCCAGTCTGTCAAACTGAGTGTTGCAAGCACAATGTTGTGTCGGGCACCAATTCGCCGAAAGTAATAACACAATTAGTTGCCTAATATTTTATTGATTACATTTTTTAAACATTATAAAATGTGTTTTCCATAATTTGCGCTTTACTTAATTTTTGGGTTGGGTTTAGAATCAAGTCCATTGAATTTGAGGAATCTGTCACTATGGGGGGGTCAAGGGAGTTTATCTCAAGCGCCTCCATGCAATTTCAGCTGCCGGAGCCGCGTCGACATATTTTCTAAAAATATGTGTAAATCACTATTAATAAGTGAAACGGAACTATAATTTACTACGCGACAGTCGACGCTCGCACTGTACGCCGACGACGCCGCATACATAACAATTTCACTCAAAATAAAGCACGGGGCGTTGAAAATACAGCGCGCGCTCGATCTACTCCCCGACTGGCCCGCCAAGTGGTGACTGACAGATTACGTGGGTAAGACACCGGCGATCGCAACATTCGCAACAGGTTCTAGGCCCCTCCCACTTCTGAAGTTCCATGGATTCGACGTCGCGTAGTCACCCCGGGCCAAGTACATGGGTGCGACCATCGACCGCCGAGACACGATGGGGCCGCACGTCCATCGGGTCGCCGCGCAAGAGAAGGTCCCCCGCCAAGTTGAGCGTGTACAAACTGTACTTACACCCGATGTTTAAGTACGCCGCACCTGCAGGCATAGTTCGAACACGAAACATGAAACGTGGAGGTAGCGAAACAGAGAGTAAAGTCCCACATACCTCCGTTGAAAAGGGAGGACCCTCCGACCAGACGGTTGTTATGTCTGTTCGGAACCATGTCGGAACTGACTGCGTCGTAGAGTTTACGGTGAGTCGGAACTGTCTGCGGTGCCCCAGTGAGTCGGAGTGGTGCTGCTGGCTCCAGTGAGTCGGAGCTGTGCGACGTGCTGACGTAACTGCTGGCGTCGACCAGGAGAGGTTCTTCAAGGCTCTTCATGTGACTGGCCGAAGGTGCAGTGTGCTTGCTAAGGTCGCTGATGAAGTTGGTGATAGAGGCTGAGGATGCTGACCAAGAATGCGCGTCCGCTACATGCTGGTAGTCAGGATACCCGTAGAAGCCGAGGGTTCTGGCTGGCTATATGACTCGCTGCTCGAGAGCTTGAGGTCACAATGAGGAGAAGTGATGATGACGTCACGATGAAGTAGTAGCTCGAAGGCTGCGCTGACGTTCAGTGTTGAGGGTCACCAGTTTGGAGGTAGCGGAACAGAGAGTAAAGTCCCACATACCTCCATTGAAAAGGGAGGATCCTTCGACCAGACGGTTGTTGATGTCTGGTGGGTAACTGCCCGATATTCGGGCTTTGTATATGTTCTAATCGCACGGTAAATTCTGATATCGCGAAATCGCGATTTAGGATTTTGTCAAGTTATTTCGCAGCTGTCGAGGTAGATGGCGCTGTGAGTCTCATTTGTTGATTCTGCTACGATGATTTATGTGGCGGTACAAATGCCGCTACAGTTCGCCCTCACATGTGAGGGGAACCGTAAGAAGCTACGCGCGCAACAACAACTTGCGCTATGGACTATAGAGGGCACTCCTTACCATGTCATTGTGAGGAACAGTGTCATCCATCGGGACCACGAGATTGAGAGTCTGAATGAGTTCGCGCAGCGTGTCGCGAAGGATATGTTCGCGCGTGCCAACGCATCTACTTGAAAATCACGTCAAGCACCTTGGGCCCTGGCATGTGCCGACACCTGACGCGAGACGCCTGCCCCGCGAACTAGATGGGAACATGCAACGAATATGGCAGCGTGGGCTCGCTATTCGGTGCAGACGCACTGTGTGGTAGGACACACACTTCACAACCGCTCACAAACACATAAGATGGCTCTGCAGCCCGGACCGTGACCGGTCCGTCCGGGACAGTCCGTGAAGGCTCTGGTGGGTCGCGGTGTGCTAGCAGTCTAGTACTCGCATTCATATACAAACTTTTTGATCAGGCGCCATTCCAACGATCGCTAGTTAGTGCGATTCTCCGCCCGACGACGCTCGCCCGTGATGGACGTGCTGCTCCCTGCCACGCCGCTCACCCGCTGTAGATGGGGTTGCCCTGCTTCTATGGTGTGTCAGGTATATTTGCTCAAGCTCGAGTCGACTGTTTTATACAGCGCTGAGAAAACGATGGGCTCCCTAGTTAGCTTCTAGTTATTGTGCGCGGTGTGGCAGGCATTGCAGCAGCGACTCACTTATGAACAATCGGGTCTGCTCGGCGACCCGATTGTTCATAAGTGAGTCGCTGCTGCAAGTTGTCCACCTCTCGGTGTTAGGCGAATGGAAGTGATTCATATGAATTCATGGTTTTAGGTTAAGTGATTAGAAAGGACTAACATAGGAGTTAGGAATATTATTGGCACAATTGAATCATATTACTTGATGAATAAAGATATTATTATTATGATGTAGACTTGTAGAGTATGCAGACGTTCGTATGAAACCGTTTCCTGCGTAAAATCACAGTATATTCCCGTTTTCCCCGTAGGCCATGTCCCGTTAAAGGGAACAAAGGGAATCTAATAAAATAATTAAAATTAATTCCCGTTTTCCCCGTTAATTTAATGTATTAATGGGGTTGGCAACTGTCAAACTGGCGCTAGCATAGCTTTAACCAAAATATAAGAATTTTCTATGAACATTTTGAATAACTAATTATTTTCACAATTCCGAAGATCTGTGAAGAACCCTTTTGTAAGGAAATAGGTGCGCATCAGTTTCCTAAAGATTCAGCAGTGACAAAAAAGTGGCTAAAAGCCATAAGGAGACAAAACTTCAAGCCGGATAAAATTCGAGGTTATGTCGTAAACATTTTTGGAAACAGATTACCATAAAACTAGTTTTTATACAGGTACCTACGTCACATTAATTGTATTCTAAATCTGAAAATCTTATTACAGGTATCGTAACCTACCTACAGCCTATTTATAATTAATATGTTTTTTTAATTAGTATTGCTGATAATGTCCCGATACATGCTATAGTGAGGAGGATCATCGTGCCTTTGAGTTCCTGTGTTTCCAAAGTAAACATTCCGGTCATACAGCTCTAATCTGTAAACAAAACAAGAGTTCATTCTTTATAGAAAAAACTTAAAAAGCACTAACTCGAAAGCATATATTTTCGATAAAACGTTTTGTATCAAAGTACATTAGGTAAACGAGAACCAAGCTAGCAATCACCCTTTCAAAATCATGTATTTAGAAGGGAAAATTTGTGATTTATGGTTATAAGGTTATACCTGTCGACTAGGTCTGCTTTCCTTCCTCGTAAAGATGCACCTCGTTTCTTCAATTCAGCTTTCAGCCCACTTATCCGCCATATCGAATACATGTTTCGTTCACAACAGTTCTTTCAATATTATAAAAAAACGCACTCAACAAGTAAAGCCAAAACACAACACAAACATGACAGGTGAAAGCTATGCTAGCGCCATCTACCTAAAGTTTTCACTGGCCAACCCCATTAAATATACCTACTTCTCAAATTATGTTGGTGCAAGAGCGAGTGAAACGAGCGTGGGACTTGGGGCACCCCGACTCGGACAGGTTAGGTTAGATGGGGATGGCGGGGTCAAGTGAGCGAGCGAAGCGAGCAAACAGACTCCGCCACCCCCTTCGTGGTTAGTTTTTTTTAAACCACGCAGAAATATGGTTTACTTCCCGTTTTCCCCGTTAGCCGAATGTACGTTATGGGAAACAACGGGAAATAAATTTATACACGTCCCGCATTCCAGTGACGGGGAAATGGCATATCAAATCAAATCAAATCAAATATTTTATTTCAGAATTACATCCATAAATTGTTAGTAGTAGTATAACTTAGCCTAATGTTAGTATTAAATTAAATTTACAATAATAAACATGTAGACACATCTTATTTGGATAAGTTTGTATGAAGACCTACCCACCTTCGTAAGAGGGGAGAGTCCCACCGGTCTGTAAACACATTCAGGATGCCATTGGAGGAGGAGCGCAAGCGTGCCATCATGGAAGCGCATCGCTTCCGCACGATCGCAGCGAACCCGTCGACACACGCTTCCGCGAACATCCCTGACGCGCTACAACGCCACGGCAACCCCAAAAGCACCCTGAATGCGTTATTGTACTGGACGCGCAGGTCACTGTATGCCCGTTGGGTATACTTGGTCCACAGGCTGCACGTGTAAAGCGACTGGCAGAAGGCCTTAAAAAGCGTTATCTTAACCGCTTCAGTACAGCGTGCAAACCTGCGGGCCAGCATGTTGCAACGGACAGCCAGCGACCTGCGCTCCCTGTCTATGTCAATTGTCAACATTATCTTTTAAGTCATCAGTGACCCAGTGGCCCAAATACTTAAATTTCGAAACCCGACCTAAAGGAGACCCAGAGAGTGAGAGTTCAGGAAGATGTTTGTAGGTTAAAGTACCTGATTTAAAAACCAACCATTCACTCTTATCGGTATTGTATTTGAGCCCGTGAGCCACTGCATAACTTTCACAAATTTTAAGGAGCTCTCTCATTGCACCAATAGATGGGCTCAGCAGCACCATATCATCAGCATAGCTAATGTTATTCACACAAACACCGTCCACGTGACAACCGATTTTAGTGCTACTGAGCCCATCTATCAGTTTGTTTATGTATAGGTTAAAAAGACGGGGGGAGCTCAAACCCCCCTGCCTCACCCCACAATCCAACCCATACATATCAGAATATGAGCCAGCCCACTTAACTGTATTCTTTTGACTACTGCATACGGGGACAACGGCAAAAAAGGAAAATCACCGGTATCCCTTCTGTGTCCGCAATAAGACTACACGTAGACCTCAAATTGCCTACTATCCAGCAGTTTTTGGGGTGGTTTGGGATCTACCTCCTCGCGATCCACCCCGGGCAACGGCACCACAGGTTTGCCTGTGGTACGTCAGAACGATCCCACTTAAAGCGGTGGTAGGCTCCGCGAGGAGCCGCCTGGCTCGTGACCACCATCCCGCCGAAGTCCGACGCCAAACAGCTTGCTGTGTTCCGTCGGAGTGCGGGAGTGCCAGTGCCATTGGGGGAGAAAGAGATTGTCAGTCGCTCTGCTCAGAACCGGTCTTGGTCGCAGGGCTGGGCTTTCCGGGTAACTCATTTTGGAGGGTAGTGGGATCCGAAGCACGGTGCCAGCCGTTGGCCGACCGCAGTTAGTAGGGGGCCCAAGTAGCACGCCACCCATGTGTGAAAGGCTGCCCCGCCAACTAGCGAAAAATCCCGGTATGCTCCACCGTGCCAGCTGGCGACTAGATGGGAGGACCCGGTGGCCATATCCGGGGGGGTTCGGGCGTCCCCGCAGTCTCCAAATGAGTTCCCCAAAGGTTGGTTTAGCTCTAGTGTTCCACTTGGTTCACTGAGCAGCGCCTCGACAGTTCGACTTTTTCCCCAACCGCTCAAAAACTACAATGACCAAAGCAAAAAGGAATAAGGTTAAACAACGGCTGCACTTCCTCCCACTCAAAGTGCACCTCACCAACATCAGGGGGTTGCACTCCAATCCGAGACCGAGAAGCCGCACCTGTTTTTCTTAACGGGGACGAAGATAACAACTCCGTCGGACGTGGCGTACCTCAACTACCCGGGCTACTCTCTGAAACACAAGTTCAGGAAGCAGGCTGGGGTCTGTGTGTACGTCCGCGATGACATTTGTTGTCGTCGTCTCCGTTGCTTTGAGAAATCGGGTTTCTCTGCCATATGGCTACTTGTGGACACTGGCGTGGAGAAACTACTCTATTGTAGGAAACTTACTTTGCCGCAGGTTCGGGGTAGCTTCAATAATAATGCACAGGTTTCTTGCTATGCGATATAATGTCCCACAACACCGTTACAATCAAGGCAAAAGCGTAAGAAACAATAGAAGGAGAAAGAGTCAGGATTACTAGCTTTTTAGCACAGCAGGTAAGCGCGTAACTTAATTATGAACACGCGGAAGTACATACAAAGCAAAGCGCGAGAGGGCAGACCACATGCGTTTCGTGTCGCAGGCTTATGTCGACTGGCGGGAGTGCCCGCGCGCAGCGCCGACCCCCGTCCCGTGGCGCGCGCGCTCCCCTCACATTCCAGTGCCTGCGGCGATAAGGAACCGGTCGCCGTTGCGCGCTAACTAATTCTTTAATACTAAAGTATGGTCTGTGAGACGGTTTGTTTGTAAGATATTACAATAGAAAAAATGATCATAACAAATAATTATATTAATTATGTGTGGAGTCCGCCACACTATATTGGCGTATACCGATCGCACAGCGGTGACTAGAAAATGAACAAAAAGGTTTTAGAAAAAATAAGTCAATTAATGTGGCTTTTTATGATTTTCTCAAGAAAATTATGTCAAGTGTAGATAACACACTACCCATTTGTGCCCTGTATATGGACATGACAAAAGCCTTCGATCATGTTGACCACAATATACTTATCGACAAACTAGAAAGATATGGAATACGCGGCAATGGTCTTGATCTCATCACATCATATTTAAGCAACCGGCAGCAATACACTGAAATTACAAATCTACACTAATATTATAAAGAGGAAAGATTTGTTTGGTTGTTTGTTTGTGTGTTTGTTTGAAATGAATAGGCTCCGAAACTACTGGACCGATTTGAAAAATTCTTTCACCAGTAGAATCCTACATTATCGGTGATGGTCATAGGCTATAGAATATTTTCAGAAAAGTTAGGGATCCGTATGAAAACCTCGATAATGTGACCCAAGGTCTGAGAAAAAATCCTTATATCGCGTACGCTGCGGAATCTATTGACAATAGAGCCAAGTGATGTACTACAGTTTTATAGAGGTCATCAATATCTACAAAAAAGTCCGCGATACCATATGTCTAACTATTATGGATAAGTCACCATGACCGCTTTTTGTTAATATTAGTCAAGCAAATCCCATGGTGAAATAAAAAATGGTGATTATAGTACCATGATATTAATCCTTATCCATTTAAATGGGTTGATAATTAAGGTTGATTATGTCCGTGTAAATTACACTTTAAATCATTCAAATCGGACCTTTCGTTCAAAAGTTACGACGGTAATAAACATGCTCGAAGTAAGAAAAATGTCGCGGCTTGAGCGAACTGGGGAGAATCGTATCAATGCTTGGTCCGATGAAGTTGAAACCCCACGGCATTTAAATGTTTTCGATAAAACAATAAGAATAACAAATGTTTGGATTTTTCGAAAATAAACTAGGTACATACATAATAAGGGGTGAAGCAGGGGTGAATAAGTTTTTAGGGGAGGAAATTATAGCTTGCTTCAATTTACGTCGGAATTCTATGAACAAACTAAAAGTGGGATAATTGAAACAGATCATGTACCTACCTAACAATTTTTGCATAATCAACCCCTGACGGGCTGAACGGGGTGAACAGTTGCGCTGAACCAATAATGAGAATCGTTGTGCTTAATTTTCCAAAACTAACCGTTATAAGGGGATATGTATAGGGGCGTCGCAGTTTGTGGAGTACCTACTATCCCCACGCGGACGAAGTCGCGGGCGAAGTGCTAGTATAAATAATAAAACCAAACGGGAAATCAAATATCGCTCACAACTTAGAACGGTGAAGTACGGTGTACCTCAGGGGAGTGTATTGGGTCCCCCACTATTTCTTGTGTACATAAATGACCTTCCAAAAAGTATCAATCACCCAACAATATTATTTGCTGATGATTGTACAATTATGATAAAAAATGATGAGTCCTACAATTATGAACAAGAAATCAATGACACGCTAAAACAAACTAGATTGGCTGCAGTCGAATAATTTAAAAATTAATATAGAAAAGACGTGTATAATAATGCATTTTAGTCAGCAATGAAGAAAACAACCACAGGTTAATATTCGGCATAATGGACAGTCAGTTACAAAAACGGGTACAACAAAATGTTTAGGGTTAATGATAGACAGTCAACTTACGTGGAAACCGCATGTTGAAGAGATTTGTAAAAAACTTAACAGTTTTGCTTTTGCTCTTTATAAGCTGTCCAAATTTGTGAACCGTGACGCCGTGCTTAATGCCTACCATAGCTACGTAGAATCAGTCCTAAGATACGGAGTCATTTTCTGGGGAAACTCGACAGACAAGAATTACGTTTTCATCGCACAAAAAAAAAATGCTTAATAACGTGCTATATGTAGAGCCACTCATGCCGGAAGGTCCCAAGTGAGAGACCAGACCAAGAGAGACACAAGAGGGGCACACCGTTCGGAGACTTGAGCAGTGTTCGGGTCCTCGGACGGTGTGCGTCTCATTGGCTTGCTCGCTGCTCTCTAGTACGCGTCTGATCATCAGACGTGACTGTGAGGGCAGCGAGCAAGCAATGAGAGAGAGGGAGAGAGGAGGGGAGAAAGGGACCGCACCCTCAAAAAGGAAACCCATGGATAGCAACCACAAAGAGACACTACCCCAGGGCGGTCCGGACTGCACAGCAGTCCGGACCACCGCAGATCCGCCACGCTTTATGCGTCAAGCCCCTCGTATTCTGGGGGGGGCAACGTTGCTATCCACCATCCGATTGCCGATGGCAACAAGGGCCGAGGAGGCCCCCGATCCGGAACATCCTTCGCGGAATTGATCGGTTTCGATTTTGGCTCGCCCGACAAAGTGTCGGTCGGGCGGAGCGCGGATAGAGGCGCGCTACTTTGGAGGGAGGGCTTGCCTGAGCGTCACGCGGGTGCAGAGTCGGAGTCCGAGTTGGACTCCGACGACCTGGTGACCGTTAGCTCGGCGAGCTCTGGACCCGAGGGGGCGGGGACTGCTGTGGAGGACTCCAGGTCCTTCCGCAAGCGGCCCAGGCCGGAGGACGACGGGGGTCGTCCTGCAGCGAGGAGGTGGCCTCGGCCCGGAAGATCCCCACCAGCAGGCGGGGTAAGGGCCGAGAGGGAGGCAAGGGCAGAGTTCTTGCCTCCAAGGATGTTGGACGACCCCCCGGAGATGGCGGTCGCGGGGCTCCTGGTTCGGAGTCCTCCAGCGGTGAGCCGGATGACTCCGGACAGGAGCGGGTTCGGAGGGCCGGGTTTGCGGAGGTGGTGGAGGCCGCGCTTTGCGATTTGGCCTTGAAGAGGAAACTTTCCTCAAAGAACAAGGCCATAAGCGAGGCGATGGCCTCCATTCAGGTGGGCGTCCGCGGGACGAGATGTCCAAGTTGCGGGCGGAGGTCGCCCGCTTGGCTGCCACCACGGAGCGTCTCCAAAAGGAGAACGAGGGGCTCCGCGCAGACCTGGCCAGGCTCCGGGGAGCTGGTCCACAGGGGGCGCCTAAAGGGGGGCGCAGGGAGGACAGCCAGCCCGTGCCGCAGGAGAGCCAGGTGCTGGACCTTGTGCGGCAGGAGATGGCTGCCTTCCAGGCGCGGTTCTCCGTCCTGGAGGGCATCGTCCTGCGCCCCCCGTTAGCAGCGAGTGGGAAGGCCCCAGGCCAAAAAAAGGTGGCCTCGTACGCGGCCGCCGTGGCTGCCACACCGGGGTCGTCCGGCCAGGACAAAGGGTCCGGACCCGCGAAGCCGGTGCCGGGAAAACCGGATCTGGCCCCGGGAAGGAAGAGGAAGGGTGGGGTGGCTGCGCGGACGGCGAAGGCTCCTGCGCCAGCCGTGCAGCAGCTCCCCCCGGCTTCCTTGCCTTCTGAACCTCCCCCGGCTCAAGCCGAATGGCAAGTGGCCGGGGAGAAGAAGAAGGCAGGCAAGGCAGCCAGGGCGGCCAAGAGGCGGGAGAGAAGGCGGCGGCAGAGAGCGCGAGGCGTCGCGGCTGCGCTCCGCGCCCCGAAGACCGCGGCTGTAGTGGTAACGCTGCAGCCGGACGCGGTGAAGAGGGGCGTGTCGTATGCCAATATACTCACTAAGGCGAAAGAGGCCGTCAACCTTAGTGAGATTAGCATCGTCGGGGGTCTCCGGCTCAGGGTCACCATGACCGGGGCCAGAATGCTGGAGATCCCTGGAGCAGACAGCGGTCCGGCCGCGGACGCTCTAGCCGAAAGGCTTAGGGCGTCCTTGGGCGCGGATGACGTCCGAGTGTCCAGGCCCACGAAGTGCATAGACATGCGCATTTTGGGCCTGGACGACTCCGTCACGGAGGAGGAGGTGTTGGCCGCCGCCGTCAGGACGGGGGGGTGCTCTACAGAGGAGGTGAAGGTGGGCACCATCCGTCCTGACAACACGGGCATGTGAACCGTAGTGGTGAGCTGCCCCGTGTCGGCGGCCAAGAAAACTTCGGAGAGCCGAAGGCTCTTGGTGGGCTGGGTCTCCGCGCAGGTGAAACTGCTGGAGCCCAGACTTCTGAGGTGCTTCCGTTGCCAAGTTGGCAACCATGTCGGATTACTCTGCACCTCGGAGGTGGACCGCAGTGACCACTGCTTCCGCTGCGGACAGCCCGGTCACAGGGCCGGCTCGTGCGACGCCGCGCCGCAATGCTTCGCATGTGCGGCAGCTGGCAAGCCGGCCGATCACTGGGCTGGGGGCAAAGCCTGCGGTCCACCCGCCAGGGCCGGGTCGAGGAGAAAACCCTCCTCCACCGCCGCCGCCGCCGCCGTCGCTTCCGCCGCAGCCGCCGCCACCGTCGCCGCCGCTGCCACTGCTCGGGAGGGGGCTGAAATGAAGTGCCAGTAATGGCCCCATTTCGCCTCCTCCAGACGAATGTTAGTCGCTGCGCCTCTCAGGAACTGACGCTCCTGAGCAAGGCGCAGTGATTGACGCCTGCGGACAGCGAGCAATGGGTAGTTCGCTGTCCGATCAGGTCAGGCCAGAGTCAACGCGCGTTTCACTCTAAACGCGCCGGAAAGAGCAGTCAGCAACGGAGACGGGGCCCCCCAGGGCCAGAGCCTGCCAGGGTTGCGGAATATGTTCGAAAGAGTTACCGCGGCCCTGGAAAGAAAGGCACTAGGAGGACTAAGGGTGGGTTTTAGTCAGTAAAAGTCTGACACTCCCTGCCGCTTCACCCAGAGCGGGAGGGGTCATTCGATGATTTCCCATCCTCTAAAAAAAAAAAAAAGGGACATTTGTAAGCCATATTTTAAATCCTTGAAACTTCTAACATTACCATCATTATACATCTTTGAGGTGGCAGTGTTTGTTAAGACAAACCCACAGCTCTTCAAAATAAGAAGAGTCGTTTTAGATAAAACAAAATTGAATAAGAAATGTTTGGATTTTTCGAAAATAAACTACATACATAATAATATGGAGTGAAGCAAGGGTGATTAAGATTTTAGGGGAGGACATAATTGCTTGCTTCAATTTATGTCGGAATGCTGTGAACAAACTAAAAGCGGGATAATTGAAACAGATGTACCTAACAATTTTTGCATTATGAAACCCTGACCACATGACCCTGGGTTGAACGGGCTGAACAGTTGCGTTGAACCTGGGCTCGAGACAAGTGAGATTCTGTCAACGGGGGCGTGGCATACGCGATTGTCAATAAGTCAAAAATGTATAGGTTTGACAGATGCTATCGAAATGTCACGTGACCAAATTCCTCCATTTTGGCATTGACAACCTGAGACTATAGAATAAGTAGAAATGGCTAAGTAATTAATGAAAATCGTTGTGCTTAATTTTCCTAAAACTAACCTTTATAAGGGGGTATAGGGGGCGTTGAAATTTGTGGAGTACCTACTAAATCCGCGCGGACGAAGTCGCGGACGAAGTGCTAGTTTTCAATAAAATTCCACGTCAGATAAAGAATCTTAATAATAATATGTTTAAAATGAAACTGAAACAATTCTTAATTCATAAATGTTACTACTCCACAACTGAGTTTATGGAAGACACAACTAACATTTAGAATATACAACGACATTTATATCATTATTTTTATTTTGACATTGGAAATTATGTATTGTTAGTATGTAAGTGATTTATTTTATTTTAAATGTGTGCCTGTTGTTTCGACAGCACCAAAATTGTTATTATTTGTATTGTTACGAGCTTAGGGTTCGTGACAATAAAAACAGCCGATAAAATAACCAAAATGACACTTTAATTAATCAACACTAATTACAACTTAAACTCACTAATTATAAATCACAATTGCACCACTGATCACTTTAATTCGCAGTCGAAGTTCGCTCTCGAAGTTGTCGCTTGTATCGCAAAATCAATACTGACCCGGTCGCAGGCTATGCGGGCCTTATATAGGTCGGTAGATAATTCCAGAACCTTCTAGTATAGAAACATCTAGAAAGTTCGAGTACATACCGGTCTGGACCAACCAGACATCGAAAACTCTAGAATGTTCTAGCATGGAAAAGTCTAGAAGGATCTTGACTCTACTAGTTCTGCTACTCGATACTAGATGGCGCTAGTAGTAACTTTCATCGTCATGTACCCGACATTAATTCTGGCGCGTAACACTGCCCCCTCCTAAGACATGCTCGTCCCGAGCTTTATCGGCCCCATAATAACGTGCCAGTCGATCCACATGGACGATCTTAGGAGTACTTCTTGTACCTTTCTGTATGCGGTAGGTTACGTCATTGATTTTCGTCACAATCCGGTACGGCCCGTCCCATTTAGCTTGAAGCTTAGGAGATTTCCCCTTGCTGCGAACTGGATTGTGTAACCACACTTGTGAACCTTCGTCGAATCCTTTATTGTTCATTTTGCGGTCATAACGGGTTTTCATCTTTTCAGACATTTGCTGGCCCGATTGTCTGACGTGCTCATAAATGTCATTCATTTTGTTCCGCAAGTCATTCGCATAATCGGTTATACTGCGTGGGGCATCAGGTGGTATTCCGGTAATCAGGTCTGCAGGCAGCCGTAATTCTCTACCAAAGTTTGCGAAAGCTGGTGTCACTGATGTGCTTTCGTGAACAGCACTTCGGTATGACAGCAAAAACGGCTGTATATGCTTGTCCCAATCCCGTTGCCGGTTCTCCACCACTTTTGCCAGGTATCTCTCCAATGTCTGATTAAATCGTTCCACCATTCCATCCGATTGTGGGTGGTAAGAAGTTGTTCTCGTTTTATGAGTACCCATAACTCGACAAGTTTCCTGGAATATTTGGGACTCAAAATTCCTTCCTTGATCGCTGTGAATCTCCAAGGGTACTCCAAAACGACAGAAGACTTCGTGAACTAGCTTATCAGCAACTGTTGAAGCTTCTTGATTTGGAATGGCGAAGACTTCCGGCCACTTAGTGAAGTAATCCATTACAACCATGAAATACTTGTTACCACTTTCACTTTCCGGAAACGGTCCCGCAACGTCTAGGGCTATCCTTTCCCATGGTGCACCAACATTGTACAACTTCAATGCACCTCTACTACGAGTCTGTGGTCCTTTTACAGCCGCACAAGTTGTACATTTGCGACACCAGTCCTCGACATCGTCACGACAGTGGACCCAGTAAAACCGTTCCCGTACCTTTAGTAGAGTCCGTTTAACTCCCATATGGCCTCCTGAACAACCATTATGGTACAACTCTAGAACATCCGGTACTTTAGCTTTAGGGACAACCATTTGCAAATGACAGCTGTCTCCCCGAGCATTTTCCCATTTACGGCACAGGACTTCATCCTGAATCACTAAGCTGTCCCATTGGGCCCAATAGCTTTTTGTGATCGAACTCATCGCTGAGACGTCGCTCCACGTTGGCTTAGGAGCACTGGCCTTCATCCATTCCAGAATCGGCTTAATGTCCAAATCTTCCTGCTGTGCAAGTTGTAGGCTTTCCTTCCACTCGTTGCTGAGATCTGTCTTGAACATTCTCACAGGTACGACTTCTTTACCCTCTTGCCTAGTACAATGCTTGCAGTCTTCAGGGCAAGGTCTTCTTGACAATGCATCTGCGTTGCCATGAGTTCTTCCGCTGCGATGTTCAATCTCAAAGTCGTATTCCTGCAGTAGTTCAATCCATCTCGCAACTTGTCCCTCTGGATTTTTAAACTGCAATAGCCATTTCAGTGCAGCATGGTCAGTTCGCAAGTGGAACTTCCGACCCAGCAGATATTTGCTAAAATGCTGCAATGACTTTACTACAGCAAGCAATTCTCGTCTTGTTACACAATAATTCCTTTCAGGTTTCGACAACGACTTGCTGAAGTACGCTATCACAACCTCTTGATCACCATTCCGTTGAGATAATACACCGCCAAGTCCTATGTCACTTGCGTCTGTGTCAACTATAAATTCCTTGCCCGTATCAGGATACCCCAAAATAGGTGTTTTGCACAGACGGTCCTTTAGCTCCTGGAACGCGATATCGCAACTTTCATCCCAGCAGAAATGTCGCTTCTCTTCAGTTAACTTGTGCAGGGGTTTGGCTATATCTGCAAAGTTCTTGACAAATCGCCGATAATAGGAGCACAAACCCAAAAATGCTCTGACCTGCGTTTTGTCTTTTGGAACTGGCCAATCCTTGACAGCGGCAATTTTCTCTGGATCCGTGCGGATACCTTCTTCCGACACTACGTATCCCAAAAAACTAACTTGCCGTTTGAAAAGTGAACACTTCTTAGGACTCAACTTGAGGTTGGCACTCTGGATCTTCATGAGCACGCGTTCCAGGTTTTGAAGATGTTCTTCAAACGTACGACCTACGATGATGATGTCATCCAAGTAGACAAGACAGGCATCACCAATTAACCCGGTTAGTACAAGTTCCATCAACCTTTCAAACGTTGCAGGAGCGTTGCACAATCCAAACGGCATAACTTTAAATTGCCACAGACCCTTTCCTGTCGAGAATGCAGTTTTCTCCTTGTCCTTAGGGTCGATTTCAACTTGCCAGTAGCCACTTTTTAGGTCTAGTGTGCTAAACCACTTCACTCCAGTAAGCATGTCCAGCGTGTCGTCAATTCTTGGCAAAGGGTAGCTGTCCTTCTTTGTCACGTCATTTAGACGACGATAGTCAACACAAAACCGCATGCTCCCGTCCTTCTTTCTTACCAGCACTACAGGAGAACACCATGGGCTTGATGAAGGTTCTATGACACCATCCTTCACCATTCCCTCAATCATGGTTTCCACTTCTTTTTCACGTGCTACCGGCAATCTCCTTGGCCGCTGACGGATAGGCAATTCTTCTCCTGTGTTTATTTTGTGTTGAACTAAGCCTGACTTCCCGATGTCAGCATCGTTTGAAGAGAAAACATCGGCGTACTTGAGTAACATCCTCTTCGCTTTGAGTATTTCATTGTGAGACAGAGCGCTGCGACAGTCTTCTAAAAGTGTGGTCACTCTCGTTTGTGCATCCTTTCTTAGGGTTCCGGTCGATAGATTTTGGCATCGACGCAGCCAATCCACCTCCTCGCAAGTACCAATCAGCGTGCCTTTTTCTATCATCTGATCCGTATCACAAAGGTTCAGCACGCGTACCCCTGAGATGTCGGTGGCTCTGACCAAAGTTCGTGCCGCTTTCCATGGAAGGTCATTGTTTACCCTTTCCACGAGTACACAACGATGAGTCTGCCCAGGATTCCGAGGAAGACTGACCGGCACAATCGTTTCCGATCTCGGAGGAAGGACAATTTTCTTTAGGCTGTACACATTTCCTGGTAAAGCCCCTTCCATGAAAAGTTCTTCTTGTCCACATTTCAAAACTCCTTGATTAACGTCGATCTCACAACAATTCTTCCTCATAAAGTCTAGGCCCAGGATGCAATCGTCCATTATATCAGCCACGACAACATTATGCAAGTAGATTCTGTTGCCTAGCTTCAACTCCATCTCTTTCTCTCCTCGGACGGGTATGCACTGACCGGTGGCTGTTACCAAATTAATGCGCTCTCGATTGTATGCGGAGTCCCCAAGGAACCCACTTACAAGTTGGGAACTGACAACCGTGCGTGAGGCTCCAGTGTCAATAGTCAGCTTACATGGCGTTCCGTTGACCTCGCCCTTGATGATTAGGCTATTCCCATCATGGGTTTGTGAGATGGAAATCCTTGGGGCTCTTTGAATATCAGCCAGCACCCGCCCCGCAGTCCTGGCTTTTACTCGTTTCCCTGCTGTTGCTGGGTGGTGCTGTTAGCCACCCTACCCTCTGGAGATCGATTATCTTCCCTGTCTGCAGTTCGCTTAGGGCAACTGGATCGAAGGTGGCCCCTTTCCCCACAGCCATAGCACCTAGGGCTGTATCCTTTAACACGGTCGCGAACTGTAGCCGCTGCAACTTCTCTGACGCGATGGGAACGGTGATCCTGCCGCACAGCTTCCACTTCCAGTGCATGGGCCAAGGCGTCCTTAAGGGTCCCGTGGTGCCCGAGCCTCACAGCAGCTCTTACTTCAAGGTCGCGAATACCATCGATGAAAGCCTGCACCAGGTTCCCATCAATGAGCGCAGGCACAGACCGGTATGCTTTTCGAACCAGGTTCTCCACTTCAAGGGCCCACTGCTGCAGGTTTTCACTGCTACGTTGCACGCGATCCTTAAGCTGCGCACGAAACACGTGTTCCAGATGAGCGTCGCCATATCTGGCTTCCAATGCCTCAAGAAGCTGCTCGTAAGTCACTTCCTCACCGAGAGCTTCCAGAACAGTTAAGGCCTGGTCGCGCAGGCCAAGGGTGAGGGCAGTCATGGCCTGATTTTTATTCCACCCGTTCGCCTTCATAACAGCCTCAAACTGTATTTTGTAGGCCGACCAGGAAGATGTCCCATCGAAGGGCGGCACTTTGAATCCACGTAGCGAAGGTGTAGTAGCTACGGGAGTTGCAATTCTATCCCCTACTTTAAGGTTGCCCAACTCTTTCTTTACATCAGCAATGACGTCATTAAACTTGCTGATCTGGGTTTCAGCTTCTGACAGGCGGTTGTCATGCTGAACAACCTTCTCCTTCACCTCCTTTATGTCTTTCCCGAAGGCCGCGCGAAGGTCCTTCATTAGGAGCATCTGTTCTTCCTGGCGGCGCGCCTGTTCCTCCTGTCGGTGGGCTTGTTCCTCCTTGTCACGCTGGAGCTGTTCTTCCAACCGGCGAGCCTGTTCCTCCTGCCGGCGAGCCTGTTCCTCCTGCCGGCGAGCCTGTTCCTGCAGCATCATCATCAGAGCTCCAAAGTCTGGTGCTGCAGATGCTGGAGCTGCTGTGGATGGGCCGGGCTCCATGGTCGGCAACTGGCCTTCCAACGTCTGCGGCGTTGTACCTCCAAAACGCCTCTGGTCCGTCTCCTGCTGACGTTGACTTCGGGTACGGATACCCTCCATGTCATCCTTTGGTAGAATCGGCATAGTTTAAATATCCACTCTTCTGACACCAATTGTTACGAGCTTAGGGTTCGTGACAATAAAAACAGCCGATAAAATAACCAAAATGACACTTTAATTAATCAACACTAATTACAACTTAAACTCACTAATTATAAATCACAATTGCACCACTGATCACTTTAATTCGCAGTCGAAGTTCGCTCTCGAAGTTGTCGCTTGTATCGCAAAATCAATACTGACCCGGTCGCAGGCTATGCGGGCCTTATATAGGTCGGTAGATAATTCCAGAACCTTCTAGTATAGAAACATCTAGAAAGTTCGAGTACATACCGGTCTGGACCAACCAGACATCGAAAACTCTAGAATGTTCTAGCATGGAAAAGTCTAGAAGGATCTTGACTCTACTAGTTCTGCTACTCGATACTAGATGGCGCTAGTAGTAACTTTCATCGTCATGTACCCGACATTAATTCTGGCGCGTAACAGTATGCTCTCGAGTAAAATGTAGCGAACTGACCATCATAGTATAACATCTTATTGTATTGAAACCTACATATACGAATAAATTTGATTTGATTTGATTGCATTGGTTGTAGTTTTTTTATTTTTTAAAAATTCGACTTACGAATACGTTAACGTTACTATACGTCAAAACATTCGTGCTAGACCCCCTGAAATAAGCTATTATAGTTAGTTGCGGACAGCAGTTTTATGCCCATTTTTACCCGACTGCGCCAGAAGGAGGATAATGTTTTTCGAACATAGGTGTGTTTGTATGCATGTCCATTTCTTTCACACGCCCAAACGGCTGGACGGATTTTGACATATGAGTAGTGCATACTATCCGGATATTCGAATTATCCGGATATCCGGATATTCGAATTATCCGGACATCCGCGATATAAAATATTCGGATATCAATTGCATTACTATTCGGATAATACGAATAAAACGGATAAATTTTTAGTTTAATTTTTTTCGCACAATTATTTGGGTATTTTTCGCAAATGGCAAAAGTCAATCCAAATAATTTGGTTTTGGAATAAAACAACCGCTGTGGTGGCACGACGGCATCTCGTGGCATTATTTTCGTCGTTCCACTGACGGATTGTATGCAGAATGTCAAAAATGCAATAAAACTCTGCAACACTGGTTCTAAATCCCCGCTTCATAATCACATTAAATTAGTACATTCCATTAACTTAAAAACCGTAAAAGGACTTCAACAATCTACGAAAGACAACGAAAATACAGTTTTATTGACAAAAAATTCCGAAAGCGAATGTGAACCAAAAAAGGAAAAATATTAAAATATGACGGAATATCAGAATGGGCAGCGGAGCGATCTTTGTGATAGTCATCCATCATGGGCGTGTTGTAGAAGAAACGTTGAAATAATAGCACGTTTGTGATTCTTAACAGTCCCTCGTTTCATTCGATTACATTTGTAAACAAAATATACGGGCAAACACAAGATGAAACTAGATTACGAGCCAATAGGTTAGCACGCGTGCACTTCGTACGCTGTCTGTCAAAAGAATGCCAGCTGTCACGGCGTAGACGCAAACTTGCTACCCTATTCGGGGTTACCCGCTCATATTTTTTAAATCGCCATTTATATTCGACCAATTGAAATAAATCACCATTTTAATTTTGAATTTAACAATAATTACTATTCAACCAAATAACACAATCAGTCTCTCATCTTAAATCTTGGATTTACTTTTACGAGTAATTTAGCTGCGCGCCGTTACGGCCGTCCTGCATCTTCACACGTCCTCGTGTGTATTGCTCTCATCTTCACTATCGACGGTCAAACAGAAAGACACAATGATTAACATTATTCTCCACTCGGTCACCCTGACTCATATTTAAAGCAATACTTATAAGGCACCTAAATCTGATTATTTATCATTTTCAATACTAGTGATAACCAAATATCTCAGATAACACATCTCAGTGCCACCACAGCAAGTTAGTGCCAACCAAGCTGTTCGATGTCATACAGTTTGGTTGGCGCCACACAGGCTCGTCAATACCACACAGGCTAGTCAGTGCCACACAGGCTAGTCAATGCCACACAGGCTAGTCAATGCCACACAAGCGAATCAATGCCACACAGTCTAGTCAATGCCACACAGGTCAGTCAATGCCACACAGGCTAGTCAATGCCACACAAGCGAATCAATGCCACACAGTCTAGTCAATGCCACACAGGTCAGCCAATGCTACTCAGACTAGTCAATGCCACACAGATCAGTCAATGCTACTCAGACTAGTCAATGCCACACAGGCTAGTCAACGCCACACAGGCCAGTCAACGCCACACTGGCTATTGCCACACAGGCTGGAGCCACATAGGCTATTGCCACATAGGCTATTGCCACACAGGCTGGTGCCACACAGACTGGTGCCACACAGGCTAATGCCACAAAGGCTATTGCCACACAGGCTGGTACCACACAGGCTAATGCCACACAGGCTGGTGCCACACAGGCTAGTACCAAACAAACTGGTGCCACACAGGCTAGTGCCACACAAGCTTGCGCCACACAGGCTATTGCCACACAGGCTATTGCCACACAGGCTATTGCCACACAGGCTGATGCCACACAGGCTATTGCCACACAGGCTGGTGCCACACAGGCTAGTGCCACACAGGCTAGTGCCACACAGGCTATTGCCACACAGGCTATTGCCACACAGGCTATCGCCACACAGGCTGGTGCCACACAGGCTATTGCCACACAGGCTCTTGCCACACAGGCTCTTACCACACAGGCTCTTGCCACACAGGCTCTTGCCACACAGGCCCCTGCCACACAGGCTATTGCCACACAGGCTATTGCCACACAGGCTATTGCCACACAGGCTGGTGCCACACAGGCTATTGCCACACAGGCTGGTGCCACACAGGCTATTGCCACACAGGCTATCGCCACACAGGCTGGTGCCACACAGGCTATTGCCACACAGGCTCTTGCCACACAGGCTCTTGCCACACAGGCTCTTGCCACACAGGCTCTTGCCACACAGGCTCTTGCCACACAGGCTCTTGCCACACAGGCTATTGCCACACAGGCTATTGCCACACAGGCTATTGCCACACAGGCTGGTGCCACACAGGCTACTGCCACACAGGCTGGTGCCACACAGGCTAGTGCCACACAGGCTATTGCCACACAGGCTGGTGCCACACAGGCTATTGCCACACAGGCTGGTGCCACACAGGCTAGTGCCACACAGGCTATTGTGACCAATGGTTAATATTAGCAAAGGCCTTCACAGTAAACAGGTAAATCCAGCTGCACAACTCACCTGCGCCGTTATCGGCACATTCTGACTCTACACTATTAGTAGGCCTTCAAACCTATGTACGTTCAACTCCAATGGAACGTAGCAATCTGGCATAGGTCGTATTCGATCATGTGCATACTTATAGGTTCTACTCTATTATTAGAGCCTTCAGTAAATGCCTATCGCCACGTGTTTGTTACTCATAGGGTGTGGTCAGACCCATTGGCACCACCTGAGGTGCGTTCAAGAGCTTCGAGTATGAGTAGACAAGCTATTCTTAACAAGATTTCGTTTTATCATCATTGTCTTCGACTAAGACATCTGATACACGAAAATACTTGGTGATCGGGAATCTTCCTCAATCTTGCACAATCATGAAGAGTTAAGCGCCTTTAGTCGGTATCTATCTAGGTAAATAACCCTTCGATGATCCTTCGATGATCCTTAAATGGACCGTTTAATTCAAGATTTTACGTACCTAATCTGGTTTCACGCATAATCTTCTAATAACATGAAATCGTTAACAGAAAACTAAATCTTTAGCTGCTTATGTACAATCAAATTGAGCTTTACCTTATACCACGCGTCGTTTTAAACCCTGTTTTGAAATCTCAGGGACCTCATCTAATCGACTCCAGTACCTACATAACCAAACATCAATTATGGGTCTCGCAGTTTCTTAAATCAAACGCTCTACAGATGAAGTCTAACATTTTTGACGCATTATTTGCTGTCGTGGAATTCTACGGCAATTGTCTACAAACTAGTGTTGGCCAGTCAGTTAGCCGTTTGAGAGTTCAAGAGCGGCTGTATATGACCTAATTGAAACAAATGCGGTTTGATTCAAGATTCGTGATTACCAAGTCCAAAAACCGGTAAAAGTCACCAAACTCACAATAATTTGAATAAAGAAAATCAAAGACCAGGTATCTCATCACAGTCAACAGCTATCATATCATAGCTCAACACAACACAATTACTACACTCGCTCTTCCCCATGGGAATAATATCAAGTAAGTTTTATTTTGTACGACAAAGAACTACCGCACCCTGTTACAGACTCCTTCGTCTGTATCACTCTGGGATACTGCTACGATACTCTAGTACAGTCACTGACACACAGAACTCAGAACCTGTTCACATAAACTAAATTGCCACTAACTCGTCATCTACTTCACAACATCTATTGGTACTTTGCCTCGGGTGTCTTCTTCTCCATAAAGAGATTTTAAAACATGCCGACCGATAAGCTATGCACATTGGAGCTTCCAAAAAGATACAATGTTTGCGTTAAACGTTCATGTGAAGGAGCTACGTTCACGAATTACTCTACGTTAATATACGAACATAACGGTCATAACTGCACTGTTCAATTTGAATTAATAAATCTTATTTTAATCTTACCCGTATTAACTCACATACCGGGTAGGCAAACCAGTAGTGAGAATGGAAAAATCTATTTAGAAATTTTAATAGCATGATTTCTCTATGCCTGTAAACCTTTAATCATTGTCATTAAAATCAAGTTGCTGTTCATGATGGTTTACTTACTATCGAAATAACTAACTGTTGGAAAACGTACGTAAATGTAAACGTATGTAAGGAAAACTGTCGCCGACACGTTAGTACATAAGCCTGGGTCCAATTTTTCACCAAAAACGTCTAAGTCGGAACATGACCTTATGGCAACCTTGCCATGCACTATCTCATTCTAAAGTTTCGCACTGAACAAAATGTTGAAACTATTACCGCCAATGGGAAAACTAAGTACTTGCTTTGTATTAAGTATGTCAAAATAACCTTGCACTATCAAACCAACCACTGAATACATATGAAGAATTTGGAAACTTTTAAACTCACAATACAAATAAAATGGGAGCGACTCACCCAGTTCCAGACAGCTTTGAACGTTTTTACACCCCACAGATGTTGACAAGATGCTCGGCTACTGCAGTCTGCAAACTGGTTGTTGACCTTTGGTTTGTCACGCTCAGAACTGCTCAGAAGTTGCAGCTGCTCAGCAGTTATAGCAGCATGCGAACCGCTAGCCTCTTGCTAACTTCATCCACCGTAATACGATATCTGAAAACTGAGAAACACTACGAGAGTACAAGTTCTATCAAAGCTGTGGCTGAAAATAGAGCTTTCAGGTAGTAGTAGAAGTCAATAAATAAAGTCAATAAATCGAACACTAAACAAAACATTGGCACAAGAAAAGAGGCTCACGCCCAGCAGTGGGCAAAGCCCGGGCAATGGAAGGTAATGATAAATCAAAACATGGCTTTTGCGAATAACACAGTTTTCAGAAAAAGCGTTAGGTGGGTACGGTATTGAGACTATAGCGCTTTATTGTCCCATAGAGGTATTTACGCCACTATATTCCCAACAACAATAACACTAAACAATCAAGTCTATTACTCAAATAGCGATAGCAAAATAATATCGCTTCATGAGCATTATATAGAGCATCGCTTAACCAGTCAACGTCAAAGCTATAGCGCTTAAACTACTACTACACTAAAGCGATAGCCAACACGACAATAACAACCTCACTTTAGCGTAGAGCAATAAAACGACAAGTCAACTGTCAAATATCGATAGTCGTCAATCATGAGACCGTAACCCTCTGTGAGTCAGTCTCCACAGCATAAAAATGTTCACCCGTAAACAAACAGAAAAATGTTAACTAACTAGCACCTCACCTCCACAGCAATAACTAAACGAAAATGGCTCACCAGATTGTCGTGAATATCCCCACACACTTCTTCTTGACCTGGCCAGTTGCTGTGAAGTTGCTTGCCTCCGTTTTAGACTGGTTTTCCATTGTTCAGGTTGATGAGGGTAGTCGCATAAAACTCGAAAAAAAGAAATCTTGACCTCGTAATTTTCCTTGAATTTTTCCTACGTTGAACCCAGATAGGTTATCTACGACAGGCATGAAGGCACGAAGCTTTTCAGCGCCTTACTAATGGTCAAAAATAAGCTGCACTGCACAATACTGCATCCTCGACGCAACATACCACCGTGATACCGCACTATGATCGGGCGTCAAACTTGGGTTTAACGGATCAAATTTCAGGGCACTTCACGGCACACATTGAGTTTTTAACGTCTGGATTAGCGTACGCGTTTCAAAAAGAACCGCAATTTTCACTATCACTGTCACTATGTGTTTTGCATTTCAAAAACGTAACGCCTCGTATTTCACTAGTATTGTCACGAATTTCCTTGTGGGCCATGTGGGTTACATCCCACGCCTGATGACGGAATATCAGAATGGGCAGCGGAGCGATCTTTGTGATAGTCATCCATCATGGGCGTGTTGTAGAAGAAACGTTGAAATAATAGCACGTTTGTGATTCTTAACAGTCCCTCGTTTCATTCGATTACATTTGTAAACAAAATATACGGGCAAACACAAGATGAAACTAGATTACGAGCCAATAGGTTAGCACGCGTGCACTTCGTACGCTGTCTGTCAAAAGAATGCCAGCTGTCACGGCGTAGACGCAAACTTGCTACCCTATTCGGGGTTACCCGCTCATATTTTTTAAATCGCCATTTATATTCGACCAATTGAAATAAATCACCATTTTAATTTTGAATTTAACAATAATTACTATTCAACCAAATAACACAATCAGTCTCTCATCTTAAATCTTGGATTTACTTTTACGAGTAATTTAGCTGCGCGCCGTTAAATATATGATTTTTTTAAAACTGATGACGTTCAAACTGCTATGTCTAAGATGGCAACATTGGACGGGTTACAGCAAAGAACATCTAAGGAATCTTGACCTTTCCAACCAGCGTGGAATCGGAAAGGGGGGTCCTTTGTGTAATAAACAGACATCTCTAAAGGACTCAACATTAGATAGCTGATTATCTTCTTATCAAAGACTGTTTGAAAACGACTTGTTTGAAACTTTTTAGTTGTTTTTAGCGGTTAGGGTATTTGACAGTAATTTTTGTTATTTCCTTTATTTTAGTGAGTTTTGTAAATGTATGTATATAGCCTATTTCACTACCAAAATTCTTACGAATTCAACGACATCTCATATTATGTCAAAATCCATCCAGCCGTTTGGGTTGTAGGGCGTGCCAAAGAAATGGACATACATACAAACAAACATAAATACGCTCGAAAAACATTACCCTCCTTCTGACGCAGTCGGGTAATATTTAATTGTTCGAATTTGTTATATTTACTCAGGTATGACTTTATTTTATTTTTACTATTCGTATTTTATCAAGTTTAAGGTACAGTCTGTCAAGAAAGTCATGAAAAAAAAGGAGGGCGCCACCATCATTTACATGGTATCCCTATAAATTTCGACTGAAAGGTTTTGATACTTTTATTTTATAAAAAAGTAATTAATTACTGATTCATTATTATTGTCTCTTTAATGCCATGTGGATTATCTGACACTCATCTATCTTATTTCCGACACTTAAGGTGCAAAAAAAAAGTTTTGACATTAATTGGTAGTGGTGAAAAACATTCCTCTTTCAACTGATTTCCATTCAAATGACATGGAAATTCATTCATAATTAGAATATAATACAATTATGTGTATGTAATAAGAATATTTATTTTGACCAACCCTTGTTTTCGCCCTTTCAGTTATTAACATTTATCTACCACAAAGTTCGATGGTTGGCCTCTCTGCGCTGCAGCGCTGCCGTCTCAACATGACCCTGGTAGAATATCGATATCAGCTTAATTGAGCTGATATCAATATTCTAACTGCACAAAAAAAAAAGGATTTATAGAATATTTTTATTATTCAAAATCCAAATAATCACTGGCGAGGTATTCAACTCCCGAAATGTTGCCTGAAACTCCTGCATAATTAAATTCATCCTCTTCTGACTTCAGATTCACTCGAACTATCATCGCTAACCGATATGACAAATCTGTCTATATCATTATAGAGAGTTAATCCACGGGCAAAATATTCATCTTCGATTTTGATGACATGGTCAACACAGTTTTTCTATTCTTGTGGAGTTACTGAGTTAAATGCTTCTTCAGCCAACTTCGCAACATTTTGACCACAAACATTTGTTTGTGCAATTCGCCTTTTTACTATTGCCCACACTAACTCTATTGGGTTTAAATCACAATTGTTTGTTGTAATAGTGATATGGTGCATTTATTTATTCGACAACTATGCGTCGAATTGTGCTTTCAAAAACACCTGAAATCAATAAAGACATGTTATAACAAATATCTTAAACATCTCTTAAAAGTAACACAAAAGCATCAACACCGTTAAGTGGTAGTATAATAAATCGTAAATAAAATCATAACCTCAACGAAATATAAACAATGATTAAAAAGACAAATTTTACTTAAAAACAAAAGATTGACAAGAGATTATAATTTCCTTTACTGTGTTCAACATTTAAATATATTTACGTACCGGTTAACTTTGCTGTTCGACCGTAAACATCATCTTTACTCGTCTCAGCTTAAAATTCGGCCATACACTCTTGAAACACTTTAAATATAATTGTCTCGCACCGCTTTTATAAACATTTCGATTCAGTTTATCTCGAAACGGTCACACGCTTAAAAAAACTCGAAATACCACTAAAAATCATAGAAAATCAACCACAAAGCCACGAAGTGACAGTTGAGGTACTCAGTTTGACAATTATTCACTGTTGCCAGTATCAGCTAAAATAGTAGTTCCCAAAACATTATTATCATGACTTTCTTGACAGACTATAAGCCAGGTATTGGTCAAAAACTAAGGTTACTCTATTTAGTTACCTTAAAATATTACTTTTGAACACTTAGGTAGAGGTTACAGATTTTATAGAGAACTAGCTTCTACCAGCTGCGGCTTCGCCCGCGTTAATATCGGAAATAGCAAGGTTTCCTGATTTGTATTGTACATTTTTTTACTCAGGAAACACCCACCCTACACCTACCCAACACCTACCTTACACCTACCCTACACCTACCTTACACCTACCCAACACCTACCCAACACCTACCCGACACCTACCTTACACCTACCCTACACCTACCTTACACCTACCCTACACCTACCCTAAACCGATCTTACACCTACCTTACATCTACCTTACACCTACCCTACTCCTATCTTACACCTACCCTACACCTACCTAACACCTACCCTAAACCTACCCTTCACCTAACCTACACCTACCCTTCACCTACCCTACCTACATAATTATACCAGCCCAAAAATACTATGACATGTTTCTGGTCTCCTGGTACTTGTGAATCTGAAGTACTAAGGCAGCAGCGGCTCTGTGTTTCCACTTCCTCCTCAATCTTCATTAATTTACGCCACTTACCGGGATAAGAAGTAGCCTATTTTTTATTCCAGGTTATGAACTACATGTGTGCCAAATTTCATCCAAATCCCTTCAGCCATTTTTGCCTGATTGTTACACAAACATACAACCATACAAACATACAAACATTCACCTTTATAATATAAGTACGATTATAGATTAAAATTTAATTTCATTATGACATGTGCAATTTTATGACTTGTTTGGTTTCCTACTTAGGTTTCATTATTTTATTTTTGCCATGGTTCTTTAGACTGATTACTGAATATAAATGATTGATGATAATTGTGGTTACATTTTATTTTTATCACTCCTATCCAAATTATCCGTATTATCCGGATTTATCCGGATAACGTTTTCCAAGTATCTGAATTATCCGAATAGGTACTAAAATGGGCGGATAATTGCATGCTCTACATATGAGGCGTCGTTGAATTCGTCAGAATTGTGGTAGTGACATAGGCTATTTAAATTTTTCGCCCTTCAAGAATTACAGGCCCATCTCACTTCTGAGATGGCTCAGAAGTGAGATGGACCTGTTATTCTTAAGCTTAAGCTTGTAGACATGGGTCTACAAGCTGTTTTCCAGAGTCATCACAAACCGTCTCGCACGCAGGTTTGACGACTTCCGAGAAGGCTAGGCATTAATGTCAATGGCGAGTACATCACTCATCTTCGATTTGCCGATGATATAGTCGTCATGGCTGAGACCACGGAGGACCTCAGTACAATGCTCGATGACCTCAGTAGAGCTTCCGAAAGAGTGGGTCTTAAAATGAACATGGACAAAACCAAGGTCATGGTAAATACCCATGTAGCACCCACTCCTATCAAGATTGGAGGGTCTACACTCGAAGTTGTCTACCTGAGACAAACGATCCAGTTAGATATGGCTAACTTCAAGAAAGAGGTCAACCGTCGAATCCGACTCGGCTGGCGGCGTTCGGGAAGTTGCGCGGTATCTTTTCGTCTCACATACCACAGTGTCTCTCAAGACGAAAGTCTATGACCAGTGCGTGTTGCCAGTGATGACCTATGGACTTGAAACGTGGTCGCTCACAATGGGCCTCATCAGAAGGCACCCAAAGGGCAATGGAGAGGGCAATGCTTGGAGTTTCCTTACGTGATCGAATCAGGAATGACGATATTCGCAAGAGAACCAAGGTTACCGACATAGCCCGAAGGATCGCCAAATTGAAGTGGCAGTGGGCAGGGCACATTGCTCGCAGAACAGATGGTCGATGGGGCCGAAAATTTTTGGAAGGCCTCCCACAAGGTGGACCCATGACCTGGTGAGGGTCGCGGGTAACCGATGGATGCGAGACGCACAGGACCGGTTGTTGTGGCGACACTTGGTAGAGTCCTATGTCCAGCAGTGGACGTCTTTCGGCTGATATGATGATGATGATGATGATGTACCTACTGTATTCACTGTTAACACACGATATTTTAAAGCCGGTCTTTTTCAGGATCAACTATCGTGTGCTGGACTTTAAAATCGATTGTTCAGTGTATTATCTATGGATTGTACTAGACAGTAGACACAATATTTTATTGGTCAATATTCTCTCTGGTACTTAAAGAGTTTATTTTATTTAGCTGTGGCAGCGCTGGTCGCTGAGCGAAGAAAAAAAAAACAAAACAAACGTCGTTCAAACGTCTGATCTGATTGATCTGCCTGTAGTGCCAGTTCAGAAAATTGTTGACTGTTGTACAGTGCATAGGTATTGGAAAAGTTTCTTTGTCTGTTTCTGTTTGGTATCTTTGATCGGCTCGGAGGAGCCGATAGCAAGCGCATCAAGGTGGCCGGAGCGCGGCCTGTAACGCGCGCGATGCGGGAGGAGGGTGGCAGCAGCAGCAGCAGTGGCGCGTCCAGCGCAAAGCACTCGGAGCTGGCTAAACAGGAGGCCATCTTCAACGAGCTCATGCAGGAGTGCCGCCACAGCGCCCCCGGCGCGCGCCTCTCTGCCAAGATGCGCACTGCGCTCGAGCGGTACGTACCCTCACGACCAGTTAGCCTGCGACAACGACATGTCACTAATGTGTTCTATATTTATTACCACCATGGACTATATTTATTGCGTGGTATTTCTGGATTTGGGCTCGTGTCTTAAGGCATTTGCTTATTGTAAAACTGATGAAACTTGGAAGCGATGGAATTTAAAGTAACTAGACTAATTGTTCTTGTCAACTAAGCATTCACGCATGGCCCTTTGTCGACATTGTGGACTATATATTGCAATTTCACTTTTATGCATAGCCAAGTTAATTTACCTTAGTCATGATGAGCTTAGCCAGCTCTAATGCTGTGTTTACTAGTAGATGTTCTGGTTACTATAAAACTGGAGAGCAGTATTTTTTATTTTCAAAAGTATGCCAATCACATCATTGGCATGTTAATATACTTGTTTGATTGTTTCGTCATACCTCTCATAGGCATAGGAAGATTACCAACCTTAAGCATGCATTGAAAATATTTCTGAGCCTGAGACGGTTGTCTAGGCTCAGAAATATTTTACACATATTAAAACACCTACCCTGAAAGGTTTTTCAGGGTAGGTGTTTTAGCAGAGTTGCATCAATCAGATTGGTTCTTGGAGTTCTTTCTTCTTGTAGGTTCACCACTTCTCTCCATATTTCCCTTGGACATACACTTTTTAATAGTGGATATGTCGTGACGTCATATGTTGTCCATAATAAAAACACGTTTATTTCATACAATAGTATTTTTTGTTATTAGTCGTTTTTGTTTTGTTATCTTGTTTAACTTTAACACTTTTACTCGAGAAGCTACAACGCGATATAGATTTTAAGGGATCCGCAAGTAGCCTTAGCAGAATAATTAAAGAAGTACGTTCCCTATCTTTTAAAAATATATATTTATTTTGTTCAAATACTTTTCTACGTGACTGCACCTGTGCGATCTTTGCAAATTGCTAACTTCAGAGGGGCAAAGTTATTTGACTCAAGCTGTACTTCAAATTAAAAATACATTTAAGTCACTGTAAACTAAAAGCTTACAATTGGTGGCCTTATTGCATTCTGCTATTTCTTCCAGGCAACCTGGAATAGATATGTAATGGGGTTGCATTTGGTCCAAATATAAAGTTATGGAAATTGCTACACAGAAATAAAGCCGCACAGCCGCACACTCGTGCGCGTGTGCGTCCTACATCTCTACACAATATCTCAATGTGAGGTACAGCCCCGGCGCTCGCGCTCGCCGCATAGTTCGCACACTCGTGCGCGTGTGCGTCCTACATCTCTACACAACATCTCAATGTGAGGTACAGCCCCGGCGGTCGCGCTCGCCGCACAGTTCGCACACTCGTGCGCGTGTGCGTCCTACATCTCTACACAATATCTCAATGTGAGGTACAGCCCCGGCGCTCGCGCTCGCCGCACAGTTCGCACACTCGTGCGCGTGTGCGTCCTACATCTCTACACAACATCTCAATGTGAGGTACAGCCCCGGCGGTCGCGCTCGCCGCACAGTTCGCACACTCGTGCGCGTGTGCGTCCTACATCTCTACACAATATCTCAATGTGAGGTACAGCCCCGGCGCTCGCGCTCGCCGCACAGTTCGCACACTCGTGCGCGTGTGCGTCCTACATCTCTACACAACATCTCAATGTGAGGTACAGCCCCGGCGGTCGCGCTCGCCGCACAGTTCGCACACTCGTGCGCGTGTGCGTCCTACATCTCTACACAAAATCTCAATGTGAGGTACAGCCCCGGCGCTCGCGCTCGACGCACAGTTCGCACACTCGTGCGCGCCAGCTGACGAGTAGGTATAACGTTGATGTGCATAGTTCAATGACCGAATTTTACGTAACATGTCAAAGACTGATATGAATAACCGTTGATAATTGATTTTACCGTGTACTTAATTATTTATAGTTTTGTAGCAAGTAAAATTATGATTCCATCTCAAAAGATTTTTCTTAATTATTCAACAAAACAAATCCTAAAAAATATTTAAAAACCCCCTAATTAAAAAACAACCCATAAAAAGTAAAAAAATAATTATCCTAAAAAATAATTAAAGTCGCGGCGGGGTATCGCTAGTTCAGAATCGATATTTCAAGTTTGTGACATAGCGATACCCCGCCGCGACTTTTTTATTTTAAGCTTTTTAAACTAAACTAACCTATTGGGCAATATATTAAAATAATATATCATACGTAAATAAAAAAATAATTCAATTTTATGCCAAAAATGCCTTACATCATTTTGGAAAAGAGCTCTTCAAACCGTGGGACCGATTTTTACCAAACATATCTAAGAACCACCGCAAGGAAACTGGCTTTCGAATGAAAAAAACCGCATCAAAATCAGTCCATCCGTTTAAGAGCTACGATGCCACAGACAGACACACACACATACAGACATCGAAGTCAAACTTATAACACCCCTCTTTTTGCGTCGGTGATTAAGAATCCTTTAGATGATGGCCGGTCGGGGTTAGCGCGTACCTAGTAAATTTATGCATCTCGCTCTTTCACATTATTCTCTTACATTTGCAAAAGACGTAGGTACCATAAAATTGATGTAGTGTACTATTTCGATTCTCAAGTTCAACAAATCAATGTGGCATGCGGAATACAAATCGGGCGTGCGTTTAAATAAGCCTTATTATTTCGGTAGAAGGATTGCTGTTGAGCCCTTCAATCGGAGGGCTGAGTAAGCTATTAAAATTCCGTGAGACCTATGCTGAGCAGCATGGTTTAAAGTATAATGAACTCAAGAGCGAGTTTATGGTTTTTGTTAGTAAAAACAAGAAACCCAATAGTGTTCCTGCGCTGTGCTTAAATGGAGTTCACTTGAGACAGGTTGAGCTGTTTAGGTACCTTGGTCATATTGTGACAGAAACGTTAACTGTAGTGCTTCAGGCATGTTTGCAGATGCACACATAGATGATTTCTATGCAATAATGCGTAAGAAAACCATGTCTGTTGTGCACAGTATGAGGGGGAGCCGTAACGGCATCCTGAAAATGATAGCGGACAGATTGGACTCGGCTGTCATGCGTCGATTCGCTGACCTGCATGTGAAAGGTGCAGGTTAGTGAAGAATCATTTAATTTAATTTGTAGGTAGGTACTAGATTCATTCGAATTATTATTTGAATTGCACTAACATAGTTAATAAGATCTTTGTTACTAACTTTTTCTATGGACTAAGTTGTCTGAATAAGAATAAGAATATTTATTTGTCAAACACACGAAAAAAAATAAACAAACAAAAAATAAACAGTTTTTTTTTTTTTTTTTTTTTATTTATTAAATTCCCCTAAATCAACTTTTTTATTAAATGAGCTCTGCCTAAAAATTATGTACTTAAAATGCTTTGTAAATGTTATTCGTGTGTACCTACCTATTACGGACCTTTAGGGAATGAAAAAATTGGGTTTGCATTTAGTATTGTGTGTTCTCAGCGCGGCGCGCGGCGCACATACTTGCGCCAGCGATGCTCCAGCTGAGATTGGAACTGGGCATTATGTACCTACACCATGACCGAATGAACGATAATTTAATGACCGAACAGTACCTACATACTTTAGCCAGATATTGATAAGCCATATCGTCGTATAAAATTCAATCTTTCTATCACACTTTCACAGGCTTTGGACTGGGGCGGCTTTACATTATTTTGTTAGGTATTATTAGGTAGGTACATCTTTTACGATTTCATCGCAGATCCCTTTGATAACTTGTGTTTAGGTACCTTTTATAATTTGTAAGTACCTACAGAAATATTCAAAGTAATAATAATAATAATAACAGCCTTCTGTCGGGCGGAAACAAGGTGCGCGCTTTCAACGGATGGGTCATGCCGGTATTGATGTACTCTTTCGGCGTACTCAAATGGACTCAAACGGAACTTGACGCCCTGGATAGGCGGGTTCGTACACTGCTAACTGCACATCGAATGCATCACCCACGGTCGTCGGTAATGAGACTGTATATCCCGCGAAAATGTGGAGGTCGAAGCTTTTTAAGTGCTAAGACTATCCACAATCGCGAGATATGCAGTCTCAGGGAATATTTCCTAGCTGTCGACGTGGGTATGCATCGAGATGTAGTGGCGGTGGACAAGGGACTCACCCCGCTCTCCTTGGCAAATGAGAACTGGCGCAAACCTGCAGTGCTTGACACCAACGATCGCAGGGCGGTATGGCAGAGTAAGGAACTTCACGGACGCTTTTTCCGGGCCCTACACGGGCCCGACGTGGATCAATTAGCGTCCGTAGCCTGGCTACGGTTTGGTGACCTCTTTGGGGAAACCGAAGGTTTTGTCTGTGCAATTATGGACGAAGTTATCATGACGAAAAACTACCGGAGATTTATTGTGAAGGACGGCACGGTTGACATATGTCGGGCATGTCACCGTCCGGGAGAATCAATTCGCCACATTATCTCTGGTTGTTCTCGTCTTGCTAATGGAGAATACTTGCATAGACACAACCTTGTAGCCAGGATTATCCATCAGCAACTTGCTCTGAAATACTCTCTTGTGGAATCGGAGGTTCCGTACTACAGGTATGTGCCCGACCCAGTTCTCGATAATGGCAGTATCACATTGTACTGGGATCGGTCCATCATCACTGACAGGACTATTATTGCAAATAAGCCTGATATAGTGGTGGTGGACCGAATCGAGAGGCGTGCAGTGATTGTAGATATCACCGTTCCGCATGACGAGAACCTTGTGAAAGCCGAGAAAGATAAACAAATCAAATATCTTGACTTGGCTCGCGAGGTTGTCGACATGTGGGATGTGAATTCGGCAATCATTGTACCGATAGTCGTTATTATTATTATTATTATTATAACATTTACAAACAGTGATTAAAATACAATCGTATTGATAGGTAGAAGTGCTTAGGTAGGTACTGGACTATTGCACGTTACACTTTACTTCATTTACACTATTTCTTTCCCACTTTCGTCAATGTAAGTATCAAAATGACCACCTACTTGTTCTATGCACTTATTTGCACACTTTCTTAAATTGTATTTTAATTTTGTATGCAGCACTTTAGTATCACTTTTCATTACATTACCTATTACAAATGTTTGTTAATTTCTTTTTCTTGAGTTCCGCGTTCCGCGACCCCAAACAAAAGTCCAATGGCGTTAAGTCAGGCGATCTGGTAGGTAGTTGGCACAATCAGTCCATTGCCATAGGAAGGAATAAGGAAGGAAACTCCAGGGATCCCTCAGTCGCTGGCACTTACTCTGGAGCCAAAACGGTCATTGAACTCCCGACAAACTAACGCGACATTATCGAGATAACGAGACAGGGTCCTCACCAAAACCATTGCGCGGAAACAAAACTGTGACGGAAGTTCACGGAAGTAAATATATTGAAACGACAACATCATTCGATCGCTACTGGCCGAAGACTAGCTTTTGATGTAAGTACAATTTGGACCTACATCAAAAGTGACTGCCAAGTCATTAAACAAGTTAGCTTCACAAAAAATTTGGGCGTCATTGTTGATCAGAGACTATCATGGCACCCTCACATTGAAATATTCATGAAGAGAATCAGAAAGTTTTTTTGGGTGTTAAACTTTGCGTCAACTCATGTCAAGTATGCATAATTGCATATTAATAAAATGTATATAGCTTTGGCGCAATCGATTATAACTTACTGTATTCTAGTATGGGGCTACAAAAATTAAATTTCTCGATCTGGAGAGAGCTCAGCGATCGCTTATCAAAGTAATGCATTTTAAACCCTTTTGTTTCTCTACTACAGACCTATATACATCCTGTAACTTGCTTTCAATTAGAAAACTATCTTTTAAATGTGTCCCTCACCCTGCATAAATGTTTATCATTTGAGCCAGCAGCAGCTAGTCAGACCACAAGACGGAGAGATATTGTGTGGCTCACTCCGCGGGGGTTCGAATTGCGGGCCGGGGGACGAGGAAGAACGCGCGGCTGCTATTGGTCAGTTCAAGGACAAGTTGCGTAGGTATGTCCACGTTAGGGTGGCTCTTCTTGAAAAAGTCGATATCGATAAAATGGATTTTAACATTATGAAAAATAATCAATAGAATAGAATAGAATAGAATAGAATAAAATTTATTTGCATAAAAACATGGTATACAAGATGGTACAAAAATTATAATACAGAGCATGCATGTTTTTGCTTAACATTATAAGCGTGCAAATTTGTCGTACTTACAATTAGTCATCTATTTTTTTTTGTTAAAAAACTCTTTTATGCTATAAAAACTATTAGTGGATAGCCAGTTATGCAATTTACTTTTAAATAATGTGGTATTTAGAATTTTAAGGTCGCTCGGTATCTTATTAAATATCTCTACGCACATATATAAACAGCTTTTATTATATTTAGCCAGCCTTGGCATGACATCCAGTACGAGCCTGTGAGGGTCGCGCCGGTTTCGAGGATGTACATTGTCTGCTTTCGTAAATAATTCCTTATGTTTCCACACAAACATACATATCTCATATATATAAAGAGACGGTAGCGGCAACAAACCAAGTTTTTGAAATACCGGCCGACAAGAATCGTCGGATTGAAGCCTGTAAATTGCTCGAATGCATTTTTTTTGTGCAACAAATGCTCTATTTTGATCTGTGCTATTGCCCCACATAACCAATCCATAGCGTAACACGGATTCAACATATGCATGATAAGATGTTATTGCCGTTTGGACGTTTGTTATATTCCTGATTTTTTTTAACGCATATACAAACTTATTTATTCGTTTTGAGACGTTATCGACATGGGTTTTCCAGTTCATGTCTTGATCCAAGGTAACGCCTAGGAACTTAGTTTGTGTTACTTCACTAATTTTATTTATATTCATTTTGATATTATATTTAGAATTATTTGATCGGTTAAATTGTATATACACAGACTTTGCAAGATTTAGCGATAGATTATTGTTATTTAGCCATTTAATGAGTATGTCAATTGTGTTATTAATGTCAGTTTCGTGATCGTCAATTGTATTATTATTTTTATCAGATGTCACAATAATTGAAATGTCATCTGCAAATAATATACATCTATGATTAGTTATATTAGTAATAGAATTAATAAACAGTATGAATAAAATTGGGCCTAACACACTTCCTTGTGGGACGCCATGTTTGTTGCATTTGAGTTCAGAGGAGTGTGGTGTCATGTCGTTATATCTATTCACTTTTGTAATTACAACACGCTGTTGCCTGTTACTAAGATATGTCGATATCCATTGAAGTGCAATGCCTCTAATGCCAATTGCCTCCAATTTCTGTAGTAACAGGTCGTGAGATACTAGGTCAAAAGCGTTAGATAAGTCAAAAAACAACCCTGTAGTAAAGTGGTTTCGGTTAATATTAGTCAATATGGTTTTTATTAAAGTGAAGATAGCTAGTGTTGTGGATTTTTTTTTTTGGAAGCCAAATTGCTCTTTTTTAATAATGTTAAATTTATCACAGTAGTCAATCAATCTCTTATACATACATTTTTCAAAAATTTTCGATATAATAGGGATTAATGTTATTGGGCGATAATTGTGAATATCAGATTTTTCCCCTTTTTTAAAAAGTGGCTTAACGATTGATACTTTTAATGATTCCGGAAAAGTGCCAAGTGTAAATGATAGGTTAATTAAATATGTCATAATACTAACAAGTTCATTAGTGCAGGCTTTTATAATCTTCGTATTAATTTCGTCATAACCTGCCGAATTTGTGTTTCTTAGTGATGTCATCACAGCTTTGACTTCATTCTCGGACACAGGTTTCAAAAACATCGAATGAACTATAGAACTTTCGTCACAGTTCGGCTTTGTACTTTTGCTTGAAGTGTGTGATGTATTAATATAGTGATTATTAAACGCATTTGCCATTTCTACGGGGTCAGTAAGCACTGTATTGTCAATCACGATATTTTCTATTTCGTTCCTTAAGTTATTGCCCGTAACTTCATCCTTAATTACTTTCCATACCGCTTTGCATTTGTTTTCACTTTTGTTAATAAACTTGATATTTGCGTTCTTTTTTGAGTTATAAATGCATTTCATACAATCAAAATCGTATAAATGATATTTAATCAAAATCAATCTTACAAAAAAAAATGTAACAAGCCTGTTATTACTGATTTTTAAAATGAATTAATTTGGTATATGTTTTTCGAATTGAAGTTTTAAGGTCCTGATTATTCTTTGTAAAAAACGATAAACGAGCGTCTACATATTTCTGAATTATGCATCTTGCTAATTCAATTAAATGATTAGTTGATTCAATTTCAAATTGATGATCATTAATATCCGGGAATAAATTATACCCAATCAGAGATTTTAAAACCGATCTTATAAAATAATCGGTATTATTTTTCGAAGACAGCACTTTCGAACCATCCTCGTTGATCGCTCTCTTAATATAAATTTCACAACGACGGCAAATTTCTATTACTGTGGTGGATCCGTACAATGACTTGTTTTAAGTGTCCTTTTGAAATTGTAAAGCGTTTTGATTTGGTACACCAATCAGAGCTCCAATGCAAGTTTGGCATTTTATTTGCTTTATCAGAGGTAACAGGTCAAGGCCTGAATATTCCAGGCTCTCAGTCTCAAGATCTATGTTTTGGTCTTTGTATCTTGTAGTTATATTGATGCGGTTAACTGCAGAAGTGCATTGCAAAATTGAAATTTGACCAAGAGCGTTGCAATTGCCACTACCACTATTTCTTATTTGCGCATAGGTCAGGAGCTTTTTGTATATGCTTTCAAATACCCTAGCACTAGGATTGTTGTTTGATCCACCGTGGCATCTTATACTTCCAAACAGGTGTTCCAAGTGGTCCTGGCTTATTTTATGAAGAGGAAGATATTTTAAGGCACACTCTGAGTTCAGGACCAAGTCTTGGATGAGAGCAATGGCACTTTCTATACACACACAAAATCCTATGAATCTGGTATACCGAGGCGATTTAACGAGTTTAACTTCTTGTTTTACTTTTCTCACAATTATATCTGCGGACATATTTAATATAGCATGTCTTGTTGTCTTTAATTTAAATATAACATTCGTAGCATTTTCTGCATTGACTGCTCGTTTTAAATCATATCCATGGGTGTGCGAGTCCAGAATATCAAAAAGGTCATTCATCATATCCAGAAACTGTGTTGTGGGTGTGACTTCTTGAAACCCACTTAAATTAAGCTTTTCTTTGCAAAATGTGAGTGCATCTGATACACTCTTACTAAAAATTTGGGTTGCTAAGCTTACTTTCATAATTTTAGTTTTAAAAAATATATGAGCAGCTCTTAGTCGATTAGCTAGATGAAAATTTTCCGCTGTTTGTAGATTATGTAAGTTTACGAGATATTGCCACGATATAATGCCGCCCCGTTCGTCTTTCAAATTCCTGTAAAACTCAAATGCATTTCGCACTAACTTGATCATGTGTGCCGGATCTAAAAATACCGCTATTTTTGACGAATTGCAGGGATTTTCAAAGGTGGGCTTCATTTGATTAACTTCAAACGAACAGCCTAATTTTTTAGCCATAGTAATATTTGCTGGGCAGTCATCAAATGTAACAGCTTTGACATTTACACCAGCCTCTTCTACCAAATGGATCGCCTCTGTTAGAAGAGCGACTTTTTGTTCTGCATTAATGCCATTTATTAAAAAATATCCTATTGGAATTTTCCAAGATGCATTTCAAATCAAATCGTTTATTCAAATCAAAATTTATTGGAACATTTATTGGAACCAATAAGAAAACAAGGGCTTCTTTAGCTTCGTCTTGACAATCCGTTTGTAAACTGGCGCCAAAACTCACGTGGCCATAGTATCTTCTGCCTTGGGGATGAAATTCAACACCGCTTCTGATAGCCATTTCGTCGAATATGATAGTAGCGTAAATTTTGTTCTTGGATTCTCTGGCTTTCATTTTAATAGTGTCTATTGCCTCCTTTGTAAATCCTGGTTTACCGTCAATGGATTGATACCAACTTCTCAGAGTACTTGTAGCAGGTAAACATGTGCTGAAAGTTTTTCTTACGAAATTATACGCTTTCGGGGAATAAAAATGCAATGTTAATGAGAATGCTCGTAACTCCAGTGAGTATTTGATTTTGGGAATATGACCCTTTTTTGATTTCAATATTTGGCGTTTAATGATTTCTTAATTTTGTACACCTATGCGACTTAAAATGTCTTCATTTTCTTGAGTGATATAAGACTTTTTTCAAAGTGTTCAAAATTTCTTTTAGACTCGCATTTTTTTTAACCAATAATCTATTTTTATCTTGAAGCCTCTAAACTTCATTCTTTTTTTACCAAGAGAATATACAAGGTGTTAGGGACATCGTAACGCAAACTTCACGAAAAGGCTACACTTAATGCCATTAACCAAATTGTAGAAGTCATTAATCTCGCTAATGATCGGTTTACAGACCACACATGAAAAATGTCTTTTCTAGACGGTATGTTAGACGCTACACACACATGGGTTAGTAAGTGTTTTGCTATTAGGCAGGATGCGTTGACCTTTTGCTACAAAACAGCTGAGCAGATGCCTAATTCTAGCTTTATTTACATTGCTTTTTTTAGTGAAAGTAGTGATTTAACTATTTTTTTTATAATAAATCACATTGGGTTGGGTAAGAATAACGATTATGAACAGTCTAAAGTAAAAAAAACGCCTGAAAAAAATGAAAAAATAAGAAAAAAGCCGACGAAAAATTCCAACGCGGGGGAGTCCAGAATCATGTCCTGGATCCATGGTATTCGTTAGTGCCTCGATGTCCCTTACACGCTGTATAAGATGGTCTATGTGTCGTTTCATTTTACGTTTACGTGGAGTCAGGTCTATTGCTGGGTTTAATATTTCTTTGTTACTTATTGTTGAACTCTGAAAAATAATAATATAAGTATAGTAAAATAATAAATAAGAAGAGAAAGAAGTGATAAGAAATTTTAAAATATTTTTTTAGTTACTAGTTAGTTGAGGAGAATGTAAAAAAAAAAAGGCTTACGGGAATTTCATAATCATGAGTAGGCCAACTTTACTATGATCAAATGGAAAACACTGCAAAGGAGTCTGGTCTTCAGTTAGTGTATTAGCTTCAGCATGCACTTGAGTATTTGATGATGAACTCTGAAATAAAACATGTCGGGTATCATTAAACGCAGTTACATACAATGTAACCCACGAACTTATCATCGAAATAAATTCACTTACGAGGGCAATATTGTGATGCGAAGGCCCAGGTACATTAGTATTAGAGTCAGTCATACTATTTGGTGAAGCCTGTAAAGAATTATTGTTTCATAAATTCACATTTTAACTTTTCCCAACATTATCTATACATATAATAAAACAGTAACGAAAGAAAAACTGTACATTGAGAATTTTCGAGAAAAATTAAGTGACTTTTCTTAGAAAAACGTAACTGATGACAAAAAGTGACTTTTTAGAATTTTTGTCTGTTTGTATGTGTGTATGGTACGGCTTCACGCCAAAACTACTGGATAGATTGAATTGAAATTCAGCAAAAATGTTCTTTGTAAACCAAGGAAGGTTTAAGGCTACATATTATCACGCCGTATGTTATGGGAGGTAAGCAATATTGATTTTAAAAGGTTTTTGTTCGTAATTGAATGCACAAAATGACATGTTAGTTAGTTACAAAACCATTTAGATAATTTTTACACATAAACTATACTGATAGGAATTGTAGCAATCTAGAAGAAATCAACTTATTATCTACATAATTCAGATACCCGTAACGCCATCTGTTGACCGAAAACGTACTAACTATCAAAAGCATGAGAATTGCACCAAAATATATTTTTAGTTACTAATTAAACGTCATTCCGTTCCATAATTATCTGCATGGGAGATTTCAACGCCAAAATAGGCCTACCCAGAAAAGATGAATCCATGGTCACGGGCCAATATGGATACGGCAAAAGAAACTCCAGAGGCGTTAGACTACTGCAGTACGCACACGAAACTAAATTAATGATAATGAATACAAGATTTAAGAAAAAATATAAAAACAAGTGGACTTGGATTTCGCCTGATAAGAAATATAAAAATGAAATTGATTACATATTAACAAGTAATCCTCGACTATTTACAAACTTCGAAGTTCTGAATCTTTCGTTCCCCTCAGACCACAGACTTATAAGGGGTTCCTTAAAATTATTAAAGGAAAAGAAAAGCAGGAAGTCTTTTAGTTCGCCACGAAACCAACTAAAAACAGAAAATGACGTTAGCCGTTACAAAACAAATCTGGAACATTACCTACCCGAGCTTGACATCAAAGAAAAAGATAATGTTTTCTCCTACTACACCAAATTAGAGAAAATCATCAAACAGTGTTTATCAAGATCACCAGAGCAAGGACCTGGAAACAAAAGATCAATTATTTCCAATAAAGCTAAGGCAGTCATGGCCCGTCGAAGCCTACTTCAACACAGTAGTAATTTATCTTCAGCTGAAAAAGTAGAGCTCAAAGAATTATATAAGGCAACAAACAAAGAAATTAAACGTAATTATAAGGAGCACAGGCACAACACGATGCTATTTCATCTCAACACTTCTGGAAGTTTAAAAAAAGCTATGAAAGAACTGAACAATGTTAAGCAATGGATTCCGTCACTCAATTCTAAGTCTACACAGACTCAAACTCGTCTAGAAGTTATAAACACAGCTACAAAGTTTTACGAAAAATTATATAGTGCTCGCGAGGATCCTGAAGGTACAATTGACTTGACTGCATCCTGGCCTATCCTAAACAACAGCGAGTACTTACCTTTCTATGAAAGTGACATTTTAAATAAAATAGAAAAAAATCCGATAAAAGCTCAGGTGCTGACGGCATATCAAACGAAGCGATAAAATCAGCGAAATCTATTTTACTGATACCCATCACTCATCTTTTCAACATGGTCCTCAACGAAGAAGTCGTCCCTCCAGCTTGGACACAATCAGAAATAATTCTAATTTACAAGAAAGGCGACCCAACAGACGTCGGAAATTATCGTCCCATAAGCCTGATGCCATGCTTGTATAAACTCTTCGCCTCATGCTTACTGGAAAAAATAAGCGGCGAAATAGATAGTCACCAACCAATTGAACAAGCTGGATTTAGAAGAGGATTTAGTACTATTGACCATATTCATGTCCTAGAACAAATTATCGAAAAGTACGTCGAGTTCCGCAAACCACTCTACCTTGCATTCGTCGATTACAAAAAAGCCTTCGATTCCATTTCACATAAAAGCATATGGTCAGCTCTACAAAATCAAGGAATTAATAGAAAATACATAAACATACTAAAAAATGTGTATCAAAATAGTACGAGCACAATCAAGCTTGAACGCTCCGGTCAAAGGATTTAAATCGGTAGAGGTGTGAGGCAGGGCGACCCGTTATCCCCGAAATTATTCATAGCAGTGCTTCAGAACATTATGAAAAATCTTCCGTGGTCCAACAGAGGTCTAAAAATAAACGAGAAACGCCTGACTCACCTACGATTTGCCGACGACATTGTTATTTTTTCTGAAGATGCTGTAGAGCTCCAAGCAATGATGATAGAGCTTCACGATGCTAGTAAAGAAATTGGCTTAGAAATGAATCTTTCAAAAACCAAATTGATGTCCAACTATTTTAAAATGCCAATTACACTGAATTATTCTCCAGTGGACTATGTCAACAATTATATTTACCTGGGTAAACTGGTGTCGTTTGAAAAGACTAACAACACTGATGAAATAGACAGGCGAATCGCGACAATTTGGAAAAAATACTGGTCATGTAAAGAAATCATGAAATCAAAAATCCACATCAAATGGAAAAAGAAAATTATGGACTCCTGCCTACTACCCTGCCTTACATACGGATGCCAAACATGGATTTTTGATTCGGTGGCAAAAAGAAAACTCAACTCATGTCAAAGAGCGTTAGAAAGAAGCACACTAAAAATAAGACTCTTAGACAAAATCAAACATATTAAGATAAGGAAAAAGACAAAGGTAATTGACGCCGTCTCCTTCGCTCAAAGCCTAAAGTGGAAATGGGCTGGACATGTTGCCAGATACACTGATGGTAGATGGACTCAAGCAGTCACAGCGTGGAAAGGGCCAAGCGGTCTAAGGCGTAGAGGTAGACCAAAGGCACGTTGGAAAGACGAGATAGAAACGGTCGCCGGAAAAAACTGGATTGTTACAGCAACAAATAGAGACAAATGGAAGGCTCTGGAGGAGGCCTTTACCCACAGAGGGGTTCATGCATCCTAATCTAATTTAATTTATATTTATTAATAATTTAATTCCAATTCTAATTAATTCTTACAATTATTCAATATTCTATTCTCAAAATTCTTATTTAATAAAATTTACTATTCTTACTACAATTAATTTAATATTATAAGTATTCGATTTTAATTTAATTTAATTTAATCTAATTCAATCAGAAATTTGTATTAATTTTAGAAGCAACAACCAAAACATCATAATTAATTGTTTTAACTCAATTTGCAAACATGTAATTTTTTTTTTTTAAATTGGTTTTTTTATGGTTGCATGAAATAAAGAGGCTTTTTTATTTTTATTTTATTTATTTAATTAAACGTCATAAACAGTGATTCTTTTGATAAAAAACTTACTGTTATGCATTTGATGTGGAGGTAGCGGAACAGAGAGTAAAGTCCCGCAAACCTCCATTGAAAAGGGAGGATCCTCCGACCAGACGGATTTAGTGTCTGGTGGGCAACTGCCCCGAGAGTTGATATTCGGGCTTTGCATATGTTCTAATCGATATCGCGATTTAGGATTGTGCAGTTAGTTCGCAGCTGTCGAGATAGATGGCGCTGCGAGTCTCATTTGTTGTGATGTTGATTCTGCTACGTTGATTTTTGTGGCGGCATGAATGCCGCTACATCACTCCCCTCCGGAGACCGGAGGTAGATAGTGGATGAGTCGTCCATACATCTTGAGATGCTTGCCAGGCCAGTGGAAGGTTGGTTCCAGTGAGTCGGAACCGGAAGTCGCAGAGTTCTCGGTGAGTCGGAACTGTCTGCGTCGCAGAGTTCACGGTGAGTCGGAACTGTCTGCGGCGCCCCGATGCTGCTGCTGGCGTGACTGCTGGCGTCGACCAGGAGAGGTTCTTCAAGGCTCTTCATGTGACTGGCCGAAGGTGCAGTGTGCTTGCCAAGGTGGGTCGGAGCTGTGCGACGTGCTGACGTGACTGCTGGCGTCGACCAGGAGAGGTTTTTCAAGGCTCTTCATGTGACTGGCCGAAAGTGCAGTGTGCTTGCCAAGGTCGCTGATGAGGTTGATGATAGAGGCTGAGTATGCTGACCAGGAATGCGCGTCCGCTGCATGCTGGTGGTCAGGATACCCGTAGAAGCCGTGGGTACTGGCTGGCTGTATGACTCGCTGCTCGAGAGCTTGAGGTCAAGATGAGGAGAAGTAATGATGATGATGATGACGTCATGATGAGGTAGCTGCACGGAGGCTGCGCTGACGTTCAATGTCGAGGGTCACCAGTTTGGAGGTAGCGGAACAGAGAGTAAAGTCCCGCAAACCTCCATTGAAAAGGGAGGATCCTCCGACCAGACGGATTTAGTGTCTGGTGGGCAACTGCCCCGAGAGTTGATATTCGGGCTTTGCATATGTTCTAATCGATATCGCGATTTAGGATTTTGCAGTTAGTTCGCAGCTGTCGAGATAGATGGCGCTGCGAGTCTCATTTGTTGTGATGTTGATTCTGCTACGTTGATTTTTGTGGCGAACTGTTAAGTCTCTCCACTCAACCTGTAAAGCACCCCCTGGTTGCTTCTGTACACTTGGACGGAGCAAGGCCGGCAAACTTAGCCAGGACACCTACGCACAACGGAGTCCCTAATCTACTACTACATTATTTACATTTTATTGACATTATTCACATTTTATGACATTTTTTACATTTTACTGACTTTATTCATATTTTGTTGACATTATTTACATTTTATTGACGTTTACCTTTTTTATTATTGTATTTAAACTGTGATATTAGTGTGATGACAACTAAATGTGGAATGTAATTTTATTTATTCACCTGGCAAGTTACTGTCTCTGCATGTCTATATAAATTGATTTTTATTTTGTAAATTTTAGTACCTATTGTGGTTTTTGAATGTTGTTACATATTGTTAAATTTTCAACCTTTCGACACAAATGTAAATTTGTTGATGAAATGAATAAATAAATACTCTATCCGTTGCGGGGTTTTTTTTTATGGATGGGAAATCATCAAAATGACTTCTTCCGCTCTGGGTAGATTGGAAGGGAGTGTCAGACTCTTACTGACTAAAACCCATCTGTGTTTCTTCTTATGATCTTTGCGTTCCAGGGTCACGGTGACTCTTTCGAACAAATTCTGCAACCCTAGCAGGCTCTGGCCCTAACGGGCCCCGTCTACTTAGCTGACATCTCTTGGAGGCGCGCATGCAACACAACGCTTCGTCGACCCGGACCAGTGGCGTTATATAGGGTGTATAGCTACATCCCTCCTTCTCGCTCGAACGACTCAAGCTTTAACACGTCATGGTAGGGCCGCTGGTTGTTATCGGGCCGCGAGCCACCCAACGCTCGCCGTCCGCAGGCCCGTGCCTACGGTGGCCAAGAATCGCCCTGCGACTCCTGACGCCCGGGGCGTCTTCTTCTGTTTCGGCGGCTAAGGCCAAGCCTTAGCCGCCTTAGCCGCCGGGCCGCGTGAGGGAGAGGCAAACGTCGCGACGTTTGCCTCTCCCTCACGCGGCCCGCCCCTTCCTTTACTAGCATTACTGTTTCGCAAAAGGAGGTGACGGCTTCCCACGCCTCCGCGCTTTGGACCATGGAGTGAACCAGAGCCGGTAGCGAGAGGTCGCCGTCGCTGATCGCCTCGACGAGGACACGGCGGTGCTCCGCCCAAGCAGGGCAGACCTTCACCGTATGCACCGCGTGTCCTCTGCGGGGGTTGACTTCTCTTCTGGTTGGTTTTCCCATGGACAACTTTATGTAGCTCTATCGCGTGTTAACAACCTTAGCAAGTTTCATCAACATCGTGTATCATCATCATTATCCACAGTTCAACTTCGCTCACTGCTGAGCATAGGCCTCTCTTTTCGTGTGCCAATCTCTACGTTCCTATGCCAGCCACATCCAGGTTCTACCCACGATGGCAACAATATCGTCCGCCCATCTCTCGCTCACTTTTTCTTCCAGTCCTCGGACGCCACTCAGTCACTGCCTTACTCCACCTATCATCACCGCGCCTTGCCAAGTGTCCTGCCCAGCTCCACTTTAGTTCTACAATTCGTTTTCCGATGTTGAAAACCTTCGTACGTCTTCGGATCACGATGACGTACCTCTACCAAGCATGGAACGCTCCATGGCTCTCTGTGCAACTATCAGTCTCTGTACACAGCCTCCTGCGTGAGCGTCCATGTAAGTAAGTCATGGTGGGAAAAGCACACTGGTTATAAAGGCGGGAATTCAGACATTTGCGGAATTTTGGCAGGCTTCAGAATGTCGTCCATTTTGATAAAAGCGGCCCATCCGAGGTGTGTTCCTCTCCATACCTCCGTTTGTTGATTTTCTTTGCCAATTGAAAGGATATGGCCAAGATAAACATATCGGTTAATCATCTCCAACAATTCATTTTCAGTTTTGAATCGCTGAAGGTGTTTGCCATAACCTTCGTCTTGGTCATATTCAACCCAAGACCCAACTTAAAAGAAGCATCTTAAAGATTTTGAAGCATTTTCTGGGGGTCATCGAAGATCTCAGTGAAAACCACAAAGTCATCTGCAAATCTTAAGTGAGACAGTGGGGCAGAAAATTGACGTTAATAGTCCCAATCAATACCCACATTTTTAACGACATATTCTAGGACTGCTGTGAATAGTTTCGATGAAATGAAAGAAGCATTATCATTACAACGTTTCTCACGAAAAATTATTTGAACAGAAGAGGTGATACTCGACGGCGCGTTGTGTTCTACGCGCGTCACAAAAAGATGTCAGCATAAAGACGAGGCCCGCTAGGGCCAGTGCCTGCCAGGGTTGCGGAATTTGTTCAAAAGAGTCACCGCGGCCCTGGAACGCAAAGGGCATTAGGAGGAACACAGATGGGTTTTAGTCAGTAAGAGGCTGACACTCCCTTCCATTCCGCCCAGAGCGAAAGGAGTCATTTGATGTTTTCCCATACATAAAAAAGGAGGCAAGCAATGATAGATATTGACTGTTCGTATTAGATATACGAACACATTGATCTTACCTAGCCATATCATTTTACAATACATACACGCGAACGAAGTCGCGGGCAACAGCTAGTAATAACAATAAAAACAAAACATACCAAAATAGGCAAAAACATTGTTGATATCGCTGAACTAAATAAACGGCGGCGTTGTTTTAAATATTGAAAACAATCGGGGGTGAAGTGCCTTGAACAAACAGCACTGTATTTTGTTGGAAACCAATTTTCCCTATTAACCTTTTCTATCTACTTTTCTTTTAGTTCCGGAATCTTCGGAAATCTAAAATGAAAACATTTAGGTACCTATGTTAAACGCAGAGATGAAAAAAATATTTTTACATAAATGTCGATATTGAGTTTATCGACTTCAGCTATTAAAGGTACAGCACTATTTTTTACGTACGATGAACAACCAAAGGGAAAGAAAGGGACAGAAGCATTAGAATTGTCTCATGAAAGAACGAGACTTTTCCAAAAGACATCAACGCGGGTCGCATCAAGTATGCTTTTTTCCCCAGCCACCATTTTTACTAGACCCCTGAGGTCGATCATAATCTGAATAAATCAAAAAGAATTTTCGTACTGTTTACTTACTGGTGAAAAGTTATGCCATCCTTTTTGTAACTAGATGTCTTGAATTGTTTCCCACAATAGTCTTTGCATTACACCAATGACGAAAAGTTAGCAAATTTCGTCAGCGCCAGCTTGGATTTCGATTTTGACCCCATAATCGGTTTTAGCGACCCCAGAAACCATGGCCTATTACAATAAGTACGTAACTTGACGGTGCGTACGTAACATTTTTTATATTGAGGCCATGTACCACTATTGTAAGTACATTAACACTTTTCCCGATTTTAGGGAAAGTGTTAATTCCTAGCAACTTTTTTTACGTCGGTGTGCGTGTCAGAGGCTTTAATTACATACAGCTCAGTCACATATAACTACCAAAGTTGCTTCATTTTTTAGTGGGAGCGTGTATGAGACTTTCCTTCTAGGCGTTATTATTCTAAGTGTTATATATTGATCGAAGAATGCATACAATCACTTTTTTATGACGTTTTAAAAGTACCATTAGTAATAAAAGAAAATTAAGTATCGAGACTTGAACCCATACCTAGTCTTTCGAAAGGCAGTCTCTAAACCAATAGTCTATTTGCTTGGTTGATAATTGTTTCAAACAGCTCCCCGAAAGTATAGCGTGATGATAATCATTGCTAAGGTTAGACCCATAGGTATCTGCAATATTGTATTAAGTTGTGGTAAAAAATTTAAATGTTATTTTTAGTAGGCAAAAACCCATTTTATTATTATTCTGGCAGTATTATGGTGTAAACATAATTACATTTGCAAAGAAAAAAAAGTACAACAATAATTACAGTGGCTGGGGATCGAACCATGTGCCGTGTGCGTAGTCCCAGCGGAAAAATGATTTTTTAAATTTTAGTTTAGCAGATATTTAGTGTATGACGTCGTGTAAATGTGTATGGTAACAAAGTGCATCCAACCATTGGGGAGTTATTCAACAAAAACTGTTTCCGCTGGAAATACGTCATCCCAGCGGCATTATTTTTTCCTATGGACGTACAAGAAAAAAAATACATGCAATAATTAGTGAGTGACGAGAGGTTAATGTGTATGTTTAAATGAAATTTGCGTGTCTTAAAACTGCGAAGATATTCAAGTTTCCGCTGCGCTGACGTTTAGAAAATCATATAAATCGGTTTAGTGCAGAGTTGTATTTTTTTACACACGTTGCTATGAATTTGGGAAAACAGATTTTGAAAAAAGCATACCGTTTAGTGTATGTATTCCCAGCGGAAAAAGGTCGATTTTCTTAATTTCAGTTAAGCAGATATTTAGTGTATGACGTCGTGTAAATGTGTATGGTAAGTACGAATTTGTGCATCCAACCATTGGGGAGTTATTCAACAAAAACTGTTTCCGCTGGAACTACGTCATCCCAGCGGCACTTTTTTTTTCCTATGGACGTACAAGAAAAAAAATACATGCAATAATTAGTGTGTGATGAGAGGTAAATGTGTATGTTTAAATGAAATTTGTGTGTCTTAAAACTTCGAAGATATTCAAGTTTCCGCTGCGCTGACGTTTGGCTATTTGATGGAAATCATATAAATCGGTTTAGTGCAGAGTTGATTTTTTTTACGCACGTTGCTATGAATTTGTGTATAATGTTTGTGAAAACAGATTTTGAAAAAAGCATACCGTTTAGGAGATATACACGTAAAGGTGAAATATGGTTATTAGGTCTTAGTACTTAAAATAGGAACTTTAGAGCCTAACTTTTAACGTTTATTTGTATCTTGTAAGGGTTTACAACGTCTTGCCAAGTTTCATTTATGTGCGCTTAGTAATTAATGAGCAATGGCATAATTTACTACGAATGGACCACTATATTTTATGACATCCGATTGTAGGACTTTTTAATGGAAAAGCAAAATAAAACATATTCCACTATTTAGTGTATTAATTCAACTATTCATATGTAAAATTTCAGCTCATTACGCTCAATTATTAAAGAGATATAATAAAAATACCAAAACAACCGAATTACATGGATAAACCGACCAAGTTTGAATGGCTACAAAAAAGCGGCCTTGCAGTACATAGAGCTAACGTTCTAAAATTTCCAGTGTTTTACCATTATTGGACTAGTACAGGTCGGAACACAATATTCTTGACCTGGCTACGGATACGTTTCGAAACGCTTTACTTGGCATCACTGTTACCATTGCGATTATATTATTTAGGTACATCGAAATTGAATTGTTCAATTTTAATTAAAACGTCATTCGAAATGTGTCGAGCCAGGTGCCAAGTTAACGCGTACGGGTAGTAGTTACAAACAAAGACTACAATAGTATAGGTACTAGTGTGCACCCAAGGACAACGTACGTATGCGCTGTTTATTTTGCCGCAACGTAATATTATGTACCTATTGGACTCGGTTATTGACATAGTGTAAGTGACTGTGACATACTTATTGAGCCAGTAGTGAGAATGATTAAAAGATAAACAAGGTAAGTACTTCCTAATAAAATACCTCATGAAAATGTTATCTGTTGGAAGGTAGGTTCAAGTGACACTCGTTGTTACTTACATCTCGACGACGCCGAAAGCCTAAAAGTTGTCTATATCTGCTATGTATAGATTCCAGTGCATACCTACAGTGTTTATGACAGCCATGTAAATACCTATAGTTATTTGATGAAAGTTGGTTCAGCTGTTCAAAAGTTGCAGTCTCTTATTCGAACTTGTTTCGAATAATAATATGTGTAGGTAGGTACCTTTTATTTTCTAGGTAGGTACTTTGAAGTGTGAGACGAGAATTTCATTTGTTCTTGTTTGCATTTATTCAAACCACAATTAATAGGTATAATCCCGCAATAATATTACGTAGGTACCTACTTATTTTTAACCTGTCAGGCATTGCAAGCGCGAAACACAGAACAACAGTCAAGCCCCCGCCCGCATTTTTATATAATACAAGCTGTTGCCCGCGACTTCGTACGCGCATATCCCGTTTTTTCCCGTTGGAATTCCCGTTCCCGTAGGTATTCACGTTCCCGTAAGAATATGCGCTAGAACGTAGGTAAGTAGGTCAGTACTGCACTACACTATAAACCTACCTTTAAATTGAGTCAATTACTTAGTACTGATCTGTGATTGTAAGACATACTTATTTGTTGCTGTAAAAGCTCGAACGAGAAGACCAACTTCCGAAAATTTACTAGTAGGTACTTAATACTTAAGATTTACCTATAGGTACATAAGTATTTGAGCTTTTACAGTAAGCAACGTATTTCTTATTTATAAAAGACTGATTCTTTATATCAATGTGTGGTGGCGTTGTTAGCGGCACAATAAATCTAACAATAATTTGATTTTATTTGATGTTATTATTACTTTGTTAATAATGTTTTTTAATTTTAATAGTCAGTAACTAATAAATAATTTTAAGAGTACAAAGTTAATGCAGTTGTTTTATTTTCTGCGAAACGATTGTGTACGCGCCTGTACGAATCTATTAAACACGATAACGATACTATACTGGAAATTTTAGAACGTTAGCTCTATGTACTGCAAGGCCGCTTTTTTGTAGCCATTCAAACTTGGTCGGTTTATCCATGTAATTCGGTTGTTTTGGTATTTTTATTATATCTCTTTAATAATTGAGCGTAATGAGCTGAAATTTTACATATGAATAGTTGAATTAATACACTAAATAGTGGAATATGTTTTATTTTGCTTTTCCATTAAAAAGTCCTACAATCGGATGTCATAAAATATAGTGGTCCATTCGTAGTAAATTATGCCATTGCTCATTAATTACTAAGCGCACATAAATGAAACTTGGCAAGACGTTGTAGACCCTTACAAGATACAAATAAACGTTAAAAGTTAGGCTCTAAAGTTCCTATTTTAAGTACTTAGACCTAATAATCATATTTCACCTTTACGTGTATATCTCCTAAACGGTATGCTTTTTTCAAAATCTGTTTTCACAAACATTATACACAAATTCATAGCAACGTGCGTAAAAAAAATCAACTCTGCACTAAACCGATTTATATGATTTCCATCAAATAGCCAAACGTCAGCGCAGCGGAAACTTGAATATCTTCGAAGTTTTAAGACACACAAATTTCATTTAAACATACACATTTACCTCTCATCACACACTAATTATTGCATGTATTTTTTTTCTTGTACGTCCATAGGAAAAAAAAAGTGCCGCTGGGATGACGTAGTTCCAGCGGAAACAGTTTTTGTTGAATAACTCCCCAATGGTTGGATGCACAAATTCGTACTTACCATACACATTTACACGACGTCATACACTAAATATCTGCTTAACTGAAATTAAGAAAATCGACCTTTTTCCGCTGGGAATACACACACTACCGTTTAGGAGATATCACGTAAAGGTAAAATATGGTTATTAGGTCCAAGTACTTAAAATAGGGATTAGAGCCTAACTTTTAACGTTTATTTTTATTTTGTAAGGGTCTACAATGTCTTGCCAAGTTTCATTTATGTGCGCTTAGTAATTAATGAGGAATGGCACAATTTACTACGAATGAACCAATGTATTTTATGACATCCGATTGTAGGACTTTTTAATGGAAAAGCAAAATGAAACATATTCCTATATTTAGTGTATTAATTCAACTGTAAAATTCAATTTCATATGTAAAATTTCAGCTCATTATCACTTCACTATCACTACATAGTATAAAACAAAGTCGCTGTCTGTCTGTCCCTGTCTGCTTAAATCTTTAAAACTACGCAACAGATTTTGAAGCGTTTTTTTTTAATAGATAGAGTGATTCAAGAGGAAGGTTTATATGTAAAATACATGCATAATATTGAAGAGAAATACTAATAAATTTAGAGGTTTCTAATGGGATGTCGTAAATAAACTCATTTTTTGCGCTTACATTGCAAACGCTGGCTAAACCCCACGATATAAATCAAAATAATGTACTGCAGTATTGTACACCTTAAAAAGGTCAACAAAAAAGTCCGCGATGGTATATGTCTATCTCTTAAGGATAACCCACAATAACCATTTTTTATCTTTTACATTTTACGGGAAAAAATGGTTTATTTACGAAGTGATTAAGCCCTTATTAGCAAGTCACCAGATTCTCAACTCAACAGATTCGCATTTCACCAGATTCGCAACTCATCAGATGATGTACTGTCCAACACATAAATTATATGAACTTTCAAATTAAATATGTACTTACTACTATTTTAACCTCCTGACTACCTACTATAATTTCTGTATTTAGTAGTAGCAGTAAAAAAGCTGAAGAGTTTGTTTATATGAACACGCTAATCTCTGAACCTACCAGTCCGATTTAGAAAATTCTTTTTGTTTAAGATAGCTTTTTTCCTTTTTTTCATGATGAAGCTGGATTAGGCTTTATGGGAACGGGTAAAAAGGGGATATGCGAGTTCGAAGTCGCGGGCTGCTAATAACAGGTCTCGCCCTGGTGGAACCGTTCAGTAAACCGCGAATTGAATTAAACTTTCGTTAGCTAATATATTTTTTTTATCAAGAGTCGGAGGTTTTTTTGTATGGATTGGCAAACATCAAATGACTTCTTCCGCTCTGGGTGGAGCGTAAGGGCGTGTCAGACTCTTAATAACTAAAACCATCCGCGCGCGTGGAACACAAAGCGCTGACCCGGGCCTGGACGGCGAGCCACTCAACGCTCGCCGTCCGCAGGCCCGCGAGCCACTCAACGCTCGCCGTCCGCAGGCCCGCGAGCCACTCAACGCTCGCCGTCCGCAGGCCCGCGAGCCACTCAACGCTCGCCGTCCGCAGGCCCGCGAGCCACTCAACGCTCGCCGTCCGCAGGCCCGCGAGCCACTCAACGCTCGCCGTCCGCAGGCCCGCGAGCCACTCAACGCTCGCCGTCCGCAGGCCCGCGAGCCACTCAACGCTCGCCGTCCGCAGGCCCGCGTCTACGGTGGCAGGGAATCGCCCTGCGACTCCCGACGCCCGGGGCGTCTTCTTCTGTTTCGGCGGCTGGGGCGTGAAGTTTGCTTCTCCCTCACTCGGCCCGCTTCCTCCTTCACTAGCATTACTGCTTAGCAGAAAAGTGACGGCTTTCCATGCCTCCTCGACCAAGGATTGAACCAGGGTCGAAAGCGAGAGGTCGCCGCCGCTGATCGCCTCGACGAGGACACGGCGGTACTCCGCCCAAGCAGGGCAGACCTCCACCGTATGCTCCACCGTGTCCTCCGACCGATCCTCACAGTGATAACACCCGAACGTGTTTTCTCGCTGAATCCGAAACAGGTAACTCCCGAAACAACCGTGTCCGGTGAGTACTTGCATCAGGTGGAAGGTATTGTGGCGCCTCTCTAGCTACTCCTCAAAAAGGGGACTCATCGCCACAATAGTGGCGTGCCCAGCACTGAGTTGCGATAGTCGCAGTCTCCATTCCACGATGGTATCTTGCCGGAGCTCCGTCCACCGTGCTACAATTTGCCGCGACAACGGAGTTTTGCCCCAGCGCAGCGCCTCCACACGCCACGCGTAAAAGTGCGCGAGAGCTCTCGCCTTCTGATCCCATGGTGGCAATCCGATAAGGAGGCTCGCCGCCTCGCCGGAGATCGTGCGTATTTCCCCGGGCCAGCCAGGCCATGACCCTTTGGGTCGCGTTCAGGTATCGGAAGCCGCTTGAAGGTAGCCCCGGCCCGTCCTAGTCTGGGAGCCAAATGTCGCAAATGCTCGAAGTTCCATCGGCAGTCGAGAACGAGTCCCAGGTACCTGATCATCAACCCGACGCCGATGTGAACCCCTCCTACATTTATTTCGGATCCCGATGGTGGCGTGTTCCGTGAAAGCACATGGCTTCGGACTTGTACTGGGCCTCCTCGAGACCCAATCGCCGGATCCTCTCAAGGACTATCGCAATTCCGCGTGTCATTAGGTCGGCTGCCGCCTGGTGCGACCCACCCTGCGCCAGGACCAGCGTGTCGTCAGCGAGGAGCGGCCCCGGAACCGAACTTTGTGGAACACCGCACGACATCTCTCCCTGGTGACTGGGGTAGATGAAAGCCCTGTCCATCAAATAGGCCTCGACCACGCGACGGAGGCAGGTCGGCATCAAACACTTTTTCACAATTCATGAATGTATATTTAATAAAAATACATGCTTGGGGCAGTCATTTTTAGCCCTCTTCTTTGCTATTAAACGTTTTTTTTTTCAAAACAGTTCTAATAGTTAAGAAGAAATTGCAATTCCAAAACGTTTTTACTTTTTTTTTGTGAATAAAGTACTATTCTGTGACTTTTTGTGACTTTGTGTTTCATTTCATTGTACATTTGGTGAGTTGCGAATCTGGTGAATTGAGAATCTGGTGAATTGAGAATCTGGTTAGTTGCGAATCTGGTGAGTTGAGAATCTGGTGACTTGCTCATAAGCGATTTTAAGCAATACAGCATTAATCCTTATCCAATAAGTACCTCAAATACATTGTCTATTTAATATAGATCAATATGGCCCTTTACAGCATTTAATTTAAATGAATATTTCCGAAGATATTAAGTACAGATTTAAAATGCAGGGACATAGCGCTGCGGCGGTACCGGCCCGGCCGGCGGCGGCGGTGGCGCGTTGTATTGTCTAATGACAAAAAAGCTGTAAACGTTGTTTATAAGGACATTCTGTAGTAGGTAGACATATTTAGTATCAGCATTGCACACTTGCACCAGTGCGAAGCCGGGGCGGGTCGCTAGTACTACATAATAAAGAGATAGTAAAAATACCAGAACAACCGAATGACATGGATAAACCGACCAAGTTTGAATGGCTACGAAAAAGCGATCGTGCAGTATAAGGAGCTGACGTTCTAGAATTTCCAGTATAGTAACGTTATCGTGTTTAATAGTTTCGTACAGGCCCGTACACAATAGTTTCGCAGAAAGTAAAACAACTGCATTAACTTTGTACTCTTAAAAATAAGTAGGTAGGTACCTACGTAATATTTTTGCGGGATTATATTGATTAGTAGCTACAGTCTATAAACATTATCTGACCCACCCTAAAAACAAAGGAATTTGGACCCTCTACCTGTTACAATAAGGTTTATTCAATTGATATGAGCTTATCAGACAAGTGCTTGAGGACTCGATGAACAAATACAATAACAATACAGACACGTAAATTTTATCTTTAACACGTAACGTTAAGGTAGTAAACCCACCCAACATTGTCGGAGGCACCGGCATTGTATTATTATATCATTTTGTTAAGCTATTTTAATCTTTATCTCGTTGCGTTGACCCTTTAAATAATTTGTTACCAGACAGAACTTTAAAATTGGTTATGCTACTTTTGTGTTTTTTGGACTCTCATTAAATACTTGGCTTTGATGATAAAAATTTTTGAATGGTGTAATAAGCATAGAACCGAAGTAAAAACGATTAAAGGGAGATATATGGTAGTGAATTTTGACCATTGTTTTAAAAGTGGACAAAGATTGAGCACGCCTTACTGACACGGGCAAGGCATTCCATAACAGCACCGCTTGAACTGTAAAAGATTTGTCGTAGAAGCTAGTGGAATGCATCGCATCTCTAGTCTCAAGTTTGTGTCCGTTTCCATGACAGTTAAAAAAAAAACATGCCAAGATTTTGTAAAAATTTGTAAAAGTTGATTCCCAAAACCATCTTTGGAGAATGGGCAAAATGGTACCCGGCTCCAATGGATATGATTGTAGTGTCGTTTAAAAGGTCTTACCAAGAGGAACAATATTTACTCCGCCAGTCTCAAATCTGATTGCGTTTGGAGAGAAACGACAGTCCTACTATTGACTAATAAAAACCCTGTTCCTTCGGTTGCCCTTTGCGTTCCAGGGCCACGGTAACCTGTTTAGACAGTCCCGTGGCCCCGGCGATAAACATACATATACGAGTATATTAGGTACCATTTATCTATGTAAGAAAATGAGTACCTAGGTAATATTTTCTGCATTTCCGTTCATGTTTTCTATTTAACGCTTTTATGTAAGACTTTGCCATGCACCCCTCCTTTCAACTCGAGCCCCGCTGCTCCCGAGCGCGGGGTGTGCGCGGGGTGTTCGCGGGATGTGCGCGGGATGTGCGCGGGGTGTGCGCGGGTATGCGCGGGATGTGCGCGGGGTGTGCGCGGGATGTGCGCGGGGTGTGCGCGGGGTGTGCGCGGGGTGTGCGCGGGTGTGCGCGGGATGTGCGCGGGGTGTGCGCGGGGTGTGCGCGGGTGTGCGCGGGGTGTGCGCGGGATGTGCGCGGGGTGTGCGCGTCAGTCGCTCGTTTGTTTTGCACTCGTGACGACGTTTAACTGCTGTTTGAGTTTCTTTTGTGCTTTCATAACTTGGCTTTATTAACTACTGACCCCTGCGCTCCTACTGGACTTGTTACCCGCTATTAACGTTGACCTGTGCTAGTGTTGTGGACTATACTGATTTTGATTTTCGAATTGGAATATCGAAATGGAACGTCTCAACGGTGTAATGTGTCGGCGAGCTCTATCCTAAATCTACTCACTACTTAACTATTACTAAAATGTATGATTTTTATTTGAAGAACGCTTGTTTTCTTACTTCTTTCAATAATGGAATCCTAAGTGTGTTATATCATTGTCTAATTCTAGCTTTCTTTTACTAATATGAGTAGTTTGTAGTAAATTCTCATTTATAAAACTTAGTGAGATTACTGCTTTCCAAACGTGAATAGGGACAGGCGCCATGGTAGACGTATTTCTGCATCAAAATGTCTTTTCAATGATATATTAATGATGACTATTGGAGTTACCACGTTCCATATATACAGCTCAGGTTTTTCAGCTCTTTATACTGCAGCATCGCTTTTTTGTAGCCAATCAAACTTGGTCGGTTTATCCATGTAATTCGGTTGTTCTGGTATTTTTATTATATCTCTTTAAAATTATGTAGTGTAATGAGCTGACATTTTACATGTGAATAGTTGCATTAATACACTAAATATTGGAATTCTTTTATTTTGCTTTTCCCTTAAAAAGTCCTACAATCGGATGTCATAAAATATAGTGGTCCATTCATAGGTGTATGTATTCCCAGCGGAAAAGTGTCGTTTTTCTTAATTTCAGTTAAGCAGATATTTAGTGTATGACGTCGTGTAAATGTGTATGGTAAGTACGAATTTGTGCATCCAACCATTGGGGAGTTATTCAAACAAAACTGTTTCCGCTGGAACTACGTCATCCCAGCGGCACTTTTTTTTTCCTATGGACGTACAAGAAAAAAAATACATGCAATAATTAGTGTGTGACGAGAGGTAAATGTGTATGTTTAAATGAAATTTGTGTGTCTTAAAACTTCGAAGATATTCAAGTTTCCGCTGCGCTGACGTTTGGCTATTTGATGGAAATCATATAAATCGGTTTAGTGCAGAGTTGATTTTTTTTAGGCACGTTGCTATGAATTTGTGTATAATGTCTGTGAAAACAGATTTTGAAAAAAGCATACCGTTTAGGAGATATACACGTAAAGGTGAAATATGGTTATTATGTCCAAGTACTTAAAATAGGAACTTTAGAGCCTAACTTTTAACGTTGATTTGTATCTTGTAAGGGTCTACAACGTCTTGCCCAGTTTCATTTATGTGCGCTTAGTAATTAATGAGCAATGGCATAATTTACTACGAATGGACCACCATATTTTGTGACATCCGATTGTAGGACTTTTTAATGGAAAAGCAAAATAAAACATATTCCAATATTTAGTGTATTCATTCAACTATTCATATTATTATGTAAAATTTCAGCTCATTACGCTACATAATTAAAGAGATATAATAAAAATACCAGAACAACCAAATTACATAGATAAACCGACCAAGTTTCAATGGCTACAAAAAAGCGGCCGTGCAGTACATAGAGCTAACGTTCTAGAATTTCCAGTGTTTTACCATTATTTGACTAGTATAGGTCGGCACACAATTCTTGACCTGGCTCGATATGTTTCGATACGGTTTACTTGGCATCACTGTTACCGTTGCGTTTATATTATTTAGGTACATCGAAATTGAATTGTTCAATTGTAATTAAAACGTCATTCCAAATGTGTCGAGCCAGGTGCCAAGTTAACGCGTACGGGTAGTAGTTAAGTGTCTTCTTAACGCGCTTTATCAGTCAACTCACAAATGTGCACCCAAGGACAACGTGCGTATGCGCTGTTTATTTTGCCGCAACGTAATATTATGTAGGTACCTATTGGACTCGGTTATTGACATAGTGTAAGTGACTGTGACATACTTATTGAGCCAGTAGTGAGAATGATTAAAAGATAAACAAGGTAAGTAGGTACTTCCTAATAAAATACCTCATGAAAATGTTATCTGTTGGAAGGTAGGTATATAGGTTCAAGTGACAACTGTATTATGTTACTTACATCTCGACGACGCCGAAAACCTAAAAGTTGTCTATATCTGCTATGTACAGATTCCAGTGCATACAGTGTTTATGACAGCTATGTAAATACCTATAGTTATTTGATGAAAGTTGCTTCAGCTGTTCAAAAGTTGCTGTCTCTTATTCGAACTTGTTTCGAATAATAATATGTGTAGGTAGGACCTTTTATTTTCTAGGTAGGTACTTTGAAGTGTGAGACGAGAATTTCGTTTGTTCTTGTTTGCATTTATTCAAACCACAATTAATAGGTGTAATCCCGCAATAATATTACGTAGGTACCTACTTATTGTTAACCTGTCAGGCATCGCGAGTGCGAAACACAGAACAATAGTCAAGCCCCGCCCGCATTTTTATATAATACAAGCTGTTGCCCGCGACTTCGTACGCGCATATCCCGTTTTTTCCCGTTGGAATTCCCGTTTCCGTAGGTATTCACGTTCCCGTAAGAATATGCGCTAAAACGTAGGTAGGTAGGTCGGTACTGCACTACACTATAAACCTATCTTCAAATTGAGTCAATTACTTAGTACTGATCTGTGATTCTGTGATTGTAAGACATACTTATTTGTTGCTGTAAAAGCTCGAACGAGAAGACCAACTTCCGAAAATTTACTAGTAGGTACTTAATACCTAAGATTTACCTATACATAAGTATTTGAGCTTTTGCAGTAGGCAACGTATGTCTTATTTATAAAAGACAGATTCTTTATTATCAATGTGTGGTGGCGTTGTTAGCGCACAATAAATCTAACAATAATTTGATTTTATTTGATGTTATTATTACTTTGTTAATAACGTTTTTTAATTTTAATAGTCAGTAACTAATAAATACTTTTAAGAGTACAAAGTTAATGCAGTTGTTTTATTTTCTGCGAAACGATTGTGTACGCGCCTGCACGAATCTATTAAACACGATAATGATACTATAGGTACTGGAAATTCTAGAACGTTAGCTCTATGTACTGTACTGCACTGCCGCTTTTTTGTAGCCATTGAAACTTGGTCGGTTTATCCATGTAATTCGGTTGTTTTGGTATTTTTATTATATCTCTTTAATTATGTAGCGTAATGAGCTGAAATTTTACACATGAATAGTTGAATGAATACACTAAATATTGGAATATGTTTTATTTTGCTTTTCCATTAAAAAGTCCTACAATCGGATGTCACAAAATATAGTGGTCCATTCGTAGTAAACTATGCCATAGCTCATTAATTACTAAGCGCACATAAATGAAACTTGGCAAGACGTTGTAGACCCTTACAAGATACAAATAAACGTTAAAAGTTAGGCTCTAAAGTTCCTATTTTAAGTACTTGGACCTAATAACCATATTTCACCTTTACGTGTATATCTCCTAAACGGTATGCTTTTTTCAAAATCTGTTTTCACAAACATTATACACAAATTCATAGCAACGTGCCTAAAAAAAATCAACGCTGCACTAAACCGATTTATATGATTTCCATCAAATAGCCAAACGTCAGCGCAGCGGAAACTTGAATATCTTCGAAGTTTTAAGACACACAAATTTCATTTAAACATACACATTTACCTCGTCTTTTCACATTCCAGAGTGATGTATTTTAAGAGAAATCAGCTTTCATTACTTTTCCATACTAAATCTCCGCGTATAACCCGACCAAATTAAGTTGTACTCCTACTGATTGACGGTGTATGTTCAAAAAGTCACATTTAGAAAAAAAAAATTGATGAGTAAGTTATTTGTTTCGAAACTTCCAAATCTTAACACAACTTTGGGCATAAATAAATAACTTAATGTAGTACGAAAATATCCTGACTACCAAATGTCTTTCAATACATTTTACGAGCTCATTTTCGTTATAAATCATCTTACATTTGTTATCGTAGACAGCAATGAAAGCGGGAGGTGTAGCGGTGTGACGGTGTAGCGGTGTAACGGTGTAGCGGTGTAGCGGTGTAACGGTGGGCCATGTGGTGTTGCAGGATGTCGCCGCGGGCTCGGCGCGCGCTGGTGTCGCGCAAGCTGGACGGCTGCGCGCCGCTGTTCGTGGCGTGCAAGCGGGGCAACGTGGAGATCGTGGAGTACCTCGTGCACGTGTGCGCCGCCGAGCTCGAGCAGCGCGGCGTGTACGAGGTGCCGGACGACCGCTCCGTGCACTCCGTCACGCCGCTGTGGTGCGCCGCCGTGGCCGGCCGCCTCGAGGTGCTGCGCGTGCTGGCCGACGCGGGCGCCGACGTGGACGCCGGCTCCGACTCCGGCTCCACGCCCGTGCGCTCCGCCTGCTTCATGACGCACCTGGACGTGGTGCGCTTCCTGGTGGCGCGCGGCGCCGACATCCACCGCCCCAACCACAACGGCGGCACGTGCCTCATCAACAGCGTGCAGTCGGCGCGCCTGTGCGCCTTCCTGCTGGAGCACGGCGCCGCCGTCAACGCGCGCGACACGCAGCTCAAGACCGTGCTGCACTACGCCATCCAGGAGCACCGCGTGGAGACGGCGCGCCTGCTGCTGGAGCACGGCGCCGACCCGCTGCTGACGTCCCGCGCGGGCGACGACGCGCTGCGCACCGCCTGCCTCAAGGGCGCCGCGCAGGTGGTGAGTCTGCTGGCGGGCCGCGTGCGCTACTCCGCCGCGCGCATGGCGGACGCCTACGAGCTGCTGGGCAGCACGCAGCTGGACGAGTTCAACGACGTGTCGGCGGCGCTGGCGGCCTGGCGCCGCGCCACGGCCATCCGCCACGGCGCCGGCGCCTACATCCCCAAGCGGCCCGTGCGGGCGCCGGCGCCTGCGCTGGGCGGCGCGCGCGAGTGGCGCTCGCTGGCCGACCTGGAGGCCGCCGCCACGGACATGGACGCGCTGCGCACGCAGTCGCTGCTGGTGGTGGCGCGCGTGCTGGGCCCGGACCACAAGGACACGGTGTTCCGCCTCATGTACCGCGGCGCCTCCTACGCCGACGCCTTCCGCTACCAGCGCTGCATGGAGCTGTGGGGCTGGGCGCTGCAGCTGCGCATCGAGAAGGACTCGCTGCTGGCGGCCGACACGTGCCACACGGCGTGCGCACTGGCGCGCCTCATGCTGGACGCGCACGCGGGCCGCCTGGAGCGCGCGCACGGGCTGCCCGCGCTGGGCGACGTGCTGCGCGTGTTCCGCCTGCTGGCGGCCGAGCTGCCGCGCTGCCGGCGCCTGCTGGACGCGCGGCCCGTGTTCAAGACGCAGGCTGACACGTTCGACCGCGCGCTGCGCTGCGTCACGCACCTGCTGCTGCTGCTGCACGAGCGCGCCGCAGCACCGGCGGAGCGCCGCGCGGTGTCGGCGGCGGTGCGCGCGCTGGTGGCGGCGGACGTCCGCAGCGCGCACACGCACGACACGCTGCTGCACCTGTGCGTGTCGCGCCTCAACGTGATCCGCTCCACGTACTTCGCGGACGAGCTGGACGCGGCGCCCGTGTTCCCGCACGCCGGCGTGGTGGCGCTGCTGCTGCGCTGCGGCGCCGACGTGTCGGTGCGCAACGAGGCGCGCAGCACGGCGCTGCACGTGGCGGCCATCCCCTACAACTTCAGCACGGAGCTGGTGAGCGTGCTGCTGGCGGGCGGCGCACACTTGGACCAGCCCAACAAGTTCGGCGACTCGCCGGCCGAGCTGGTGGCGCTGAACCGCGGCTCGCGCGTGTGCGTGCTGCGCCACGTGACGCTGGCGTGCCTGGCGGCGCGCGCGCTGCTGCGGGCGCCGCATGCGGGCGCGCTGCCCGACCGCGCGTTGCCCCGCACGCTGCGCGACTTCGTGGAGCTGCACCGCGCCTGAGTGAAGCTCGTCGAGACGTCGACACGACGACTGCACCTGATATTACTATTTTTACGTAGAGAATGATTCCAAATAATATAGGCATACTATTAGGACAAATGTGTATTGTAATTTAATTAAATTAGAGTGAAAAAAAACACGTATCAAGTACTCAAGCGTTTTATTTTCGTCTCGGGCACACTCCACTATTTACAAAAATAATACTAAAAAATTACTCATAATAAAAAATTAAGCATTTTAAATATACCTACTTACTTAAATTCAATTTTTTTAGAAAACAAAGCCAATCCTTATTTTAATTTCTTAGGAATGCACATTTACCTTAGAAATAAAATCAGGAAATCAAGTTATGAAAATAAAAAAAGCAATTCTGTTTAGATTTCCATTTCTCCCCAGCTCGGAAGTATACTCGTAATAATATAATAAGTTAGCTGCCGCGACTTGAGATCACCAATAGAGTATTTATAACATGTTTGGGTAACTTCTTTTAAGCAATCTGCCATAGTTCATCTTATACATAGTTATACTGGGTTAAGTGATGAGCATACTTTAGGGGAATTGGAATTGTAGTAACTGTACTATATTAAGAGGTACAGGTATATAAGTACCTATGGTATACAGGCTGAAAAGTAGATGGGATCCCCAGTGGGAAAGTACCCTAAATGTAGATGTAATACATTTTACCCAAAGGTCACATTCGATTATTTTCACAACAAACAGGTAAGGTGAAATTTTTCAAGTGTGTGGATAGCCAAATCCAAAACTGAAAAATATAGCAAAAAACACTCAAGGGAGTTTCGAGCCTAGCTTCATACTTCTTTAGGGACCACTTTGGTGTCTTAGATTTTGAATGCTGAAAACTTAAAATTTAAATTAACAGCTTATTTTGTATGGGAGTATGCTAAAAAATATGCGCAGTACAGTCCTCTGTCGCGCGTCGCTCGCGCAACGTGTTACAGTAGGAGCGCCATGTTACAGTAGGAGCACCATGTTACAGTAGCAGCGCCATGTCACAGCAGCAGCGCCAGCAGCGCCGCCGCCAGCAGCACGCGCGCGGCGCCCGCAGCGCGGCCCGCACGGCTGCCCGTGCGCCCGATGTTGCGGCGGTGCTTGTCCACCACGTAGATGCGGCCGCCCATGCCGGCGTGCGAGAACGAGTGGTAGTACACGCGGTCCGGCCACGAGCTGTTGGGCGCCACCAGCAGCTCGGCCGGCGCCGCCGCCCCGCAGCGCCACTCCAGCGAGCGGTTGTACGCGCGGAACGTGGCGTAGTCGGCGTCGCGGCGCCGGTCCGTGCCCGCAGCGTGCCGCGCCACGCACAGCGGGCCCGCTGCAACACGCCGTCAGCTCCGTCAGTACACGCTCACACACACACACACACACCCTCCGCAGCATACGTACCCGCGGTGGGCGCCAGCCGCCCGCGGCGCGTGTAGTGCACGCCGGCCAGCACCTTGGCCTCGCGCTGCGCCGCCTCGCTCAGACGCTCCAGGCCGCCCACGGGCTCCGCCGTCACGATGAGCGGGTGGTACTCCGTGGCGGAGTGCGGGTCGTTCCCGCCGAACACCTGTCCGCATGGAACATTCTCGTCACATCGCCGCACAGCCGCGTCACTACTCACGACGTCACAGCTCGGCGCACCTTGAAGGAGTACTGCAGGCCGCGGCGCAGCTGCAGGTCCGGCGCCAGCTGCCCGTTGACGTACCAGGCGAGCGGCGGCGACTGCTTCAGGCGCCGGCCCGCGAGGCCCCGCGCGCCGCCCGCGGGCCCCAGGCGGAACGTGAACACGCGCAGCGCCGGGTCGAACAGCTCCGCCACCTCCCACGCGGGCGGCGCCGAGCGCGCTCCGCTGCACAGAGCGCACACGTCACACACGTCACACACGTCACACACGGACACACAGCAGGTACTCACACAGTGAAGCGGATGCAGTCGTGCGTGGGCGGGTCGCGCGCGAGGTGCAGCTGCACGTCGGCGCGCGGGTAGAGGCGGTGGAAGGCAGGCTCGCGCTCGTGGTCCAGGCGCCCGAGCGCCCACACCACGAACATGGCGCGGTCGGTCACCCACTCGCGGTCCATGGGCTCCGCTGCGGGAGGGACATGTTGCAGACTCGAACCATTTATTTCCGTTCAGTTACACCATGTTCTGTTACACTGTTACCCATTGGGAGACAATATCCCGACAAGTAACACTGTAACTCAATGCCAATCTGTATTTGAAAGATTATACAATTAAAAAATAACCACTGTCTGACTTGGGGCACAAGTTGGTGCCCCAAGTCCCGATTTTGTCAAACGTAAAATTAAATTACAGATGGTGGCATTGAGTTACAGTGCTTCTTGTAGGGATTTTCCTCCCAATGGTTAACAGTGTAACACAACATGGTGTAACTGAACGGGAACAAACTTTTATTTCAAATAAACAATTAACGAAACCTTATGTAAATACAATTTCAACATTCTAAACTCGACGACTATTTCTGTCAGCAGGGTTTAAAGGATTGTAGTCATACCATTTGAACCTAACCCATCCGTGTCGGGGAGAGCTAAGATGTGCCTCATAGGGAATGTAACCCCTAAGTCTCTAGGGGTTACATTCTCTATGAGGCTCTCTAGTAGAGAGCTGAAGGCTCACCGCGGGCCGGGGGACGAGGAAGAACACGCGGCTGCTATTGGTCAGTTCAAGGTCAAGTTGCTTAGGTATGCCCATGTTAGGGCCGGCTTATCTTGATTAAGGTGGAAGCGCCAGGGAAGCCCGCAAAATTCAAATTTGGAGACGATGGTGAGGCCGTTGTCTCGGCGCGCACTGAACACCTGGTTGGAGTCCAGGCCGCCCAGGCGGTAGGAGACGATGGTAGGAGTATACTCACAGGCGGCCAGCGTGCGGCGGTAGGAGACGATGGTGAGGCCGTTGTCTCGGCGCGCACTGAACACCTGGTTGGAGTCCAGGCCGCCCAGGCGGTAGGAGACGATGGTAGGAGTATACTCACAGGCGGCCAGCGTGCGGCGGTAGGAGACGATGGTGAGGCCGTTGTCTCGGCGCGCACTGAACACCTGGTTGGAGTCCAGGCCGCCCAGGCGGTAGGAGACGATGGTAGGAGTATACTCACAGGCGGCCAGCGTGCGGCGGTAGGAGACGATGGTGAGGCCGTTGTCTCGGCGCGCACTGAACACCTGGTTGGAGTCCAGGCCGCCCAGGCGGTAGGAGACGATGGTAGGAGTATACTCACAGGCGGCCAGCGTGCGGCGGTAGGAGACGATGGTGAGGCCGTTGTCTCGGCGCGCACTGAACACCTGGTTGGAGTCCAGGCCGCCCAGGCGGTAGGAGACGATGGTAGGAGTATACTCACAGGCGGCCAGCGTGCGGCGGTAGGAGACGATGGTGAGGCCGTTGTCTCGGCGCGCACTGAACACCTGGTTGGAGTCCAGGCCGCCCAGGCGGTAGGAGACGATGGTAGGAGTATACTCACAGGCGGCCAGCGTGCGGCGGTAGGAGACGATGGTGAGGCCGTTGTCTCGGCGCGCACTGAACACCTGGTTGGAGTCCAGGCCGCCCAGGCGGTAGGAGACGATGGTAGGAGTATACTCACAGGCGGCCAGCGTGCGGCGGTAGGAGACGATGGTGAGGCCGTTGTCTCGGCGCGCACTGAACACCTGGTTGGAGTCCAGGCCGCCCAGGCGGTAGGAGACGATGGTAGGAGTATACTCACAGGCGGCCAGCGTGCGGCGGTAGGAGACGATGGTGAGGCCGTTGTCTCGGCGCGCACTGAACACCTGGTTGGAGTCCAGGCCGCCCAGGCGGTAGGAGACGATGGTAGGAGTATACTCACAGGCGGCCAGCGTGCGGCGGTAGGAGACGATGGTGAGGCCGTTGTCTCGGCGCGCACTGAACACCTGGTTGGAGTCCAGGCCGCCCAGGCGGTAGGAGACGATGGTAGGAGTATACTCACAGGCGGCCAGCGTGCGGCGGTAGGAGACGATGGTGAGGCCGTTGTCTCGGCGCGCACTGAACACCTGGTTGGAGTCCAGGCCGCCCAGGCGGTAGGAGACGATGGTAGGAGTATACTCACAGGCGGCCAGCGTGCGGCGGTAGGAGACGATGGTGAGGCCGTTGTCTCGGCGCGCACTGAACACCTGGTTGGAGTCCAGGCCGCCCAGGCGGTAGGAGACGATGGTAGGAGTATACTCACAGGCGGCCAGCGTGCGGCGGTAGGAGACGATGGTGAGGCCGTTGTCTCGGCGCGCACTGAACACCTGGTTGGAGTCCAGGCCGCCCAGGCGGTAGGAGACGATGGTAGGAGTATACTCACAGGCGGCCAGCGTGCGGCGGTAGGAGACGATGGTGAGGCCGTTGTCTCGGCGCGCACTGAACACCTGGTTGGAGTCCAGGCCGCCCAGGCGGTAGGAGACGATGGTAGGAGTATACTCACAGGCGGCCAGCGTGCGGCGGTAGGAGACGATGGTGAGGCCGTTGTCTCGGCGCGCACTGAACACCTGGTTGGAGTCCAGGCCGCCCAGGCGGTAGGAGACGATGGTAGGAGTATACTCACAGGCGGCCAGCGTGCGGCGGTAGGAGACGATGGTGAGGCCGTTGTCTCGGCGCGCACTGAACACCTGGTTGGAGTCCAGGCCGCCCAGGCGGTAGGAGACGATGGTAGGAGTATACTCACAGGCGGCCAGCGTGCGGCGGTAGGAGACGATGGTGAGGCCGTTGTCTCGGCGCGCACTGAACACCTGGTTGGAGTCCAGGCCGCCCAGGCGGTAGGAGACGATGGTAGGAGTATACTCACAGGCGGCCAGCGTGCGGCGGTAGGAGACGATGGTGAGGCCGTTGTCTCGGCGCGCACTGAACACCTGGTTGGAGTCCAGGCCGCCCAGGCGGTCGTCGCGACACACGCCGCGCCACGCGCCCAGCACCTGCACGCACTGTCACACACACGTCACACACACGTCACTGCACTGCTCGCTACTCGCCACACTGCACACACGCGGCACGTCACACTCACCGGCGCCGCCGCCGTGATGTTGTAGTCGGAGGCCAGGCCGCGCTGCAGGGCCGCGTTGTACTGCGCCACGGCCACGTCGGCGCCCAGCATGCGCGACGCGCTGTCGCTGCCCGACGCGCCGAACGCCATGTACTCGTCCTCGTCCATCTGCAACACACCGCACCGTCAGGCCGGAACACAACGTGCGCGAGCGACGCTTCGTGCCGCGCGGGTGTACCTGCGCCGCCATCTCGATGGTGATCTGGTTGCCGAACACCTCCCAGGAGACCTGGAAGTCGCGGTGCAGCTGCTTGCAGTGCGGCAGCGGCGACTCGTAGGCGTGCGGCTCGGAGACCGCGGGCGGCACGTTGAGCGCCTCGGGCACCAGCACGCTGGCCAGCGCGGAGCCCCGGGTTCGGTCCCACAGCGCCAGCCACTTCACGTCGAACACCGTGGTGCCGCCGGGCAGCTGCAGCAGCACGTCCTCGCCCGCGTACGCGCGCAGCGGCTCTAGGCTGCGAGTACGAGGCGCGACTCGTCACTTTTTTGTTCAGCAAATATTCCCATTGTATGGGATAGACAAAATACGGGTAACTGTATTTTGTCTGATAATAATATGAAATTTTGGATCAGCAAAATAATGTAAATATTTGTACAAATAGAGTGCCAAGAGTCAGCATTTTAGTCCCGAACTAATCAAATAACTACACTAGATGTCTAATATCAAACCAGCCTCGAGTTCAATATCAATTTGTTTATGTACTCACTAGCCATACTCGTCAGGTATCTTCATTCCCCTGGAGGAGGGCTGCGGGCCCACGCCGGTCCAGAAGTACACCTCCTCTCCGCTGCCGTCGTAGCGCAGCTCTGGGATACTGCACACGGGAGACATTAACATTTGTCCGACAGAACACCATTCATCTCATGATCAGTAGGAAGCCTTGTGCTCACAGGACGGTGGTGGCGTCGAGGAAGCGCACGGGCTTGCTGGAGACGGCGGCCGAGCCTGCCAGCGGAGCCACGGCGCGCTCGGCCGGCGCCTCGAACTCGTCGGGCACGTACACGTCGCCGAACGCGTTCTGGCTGCCGATGTCGTACACGGCCAGCCACTTGATGCGCGAGATGCGCTTGCCCTCGGGCACCGCCAGCCGCACCTCCGCGTTGTAGTAGCGCTCCAGTATATTCGTTCTGCAAACATGTCAACTCAGTACACACATACTACATTTTGCCAGCAGCTTCACTCGCGGGCATTTATTTCAATTAGACCATTTACTGGCACTTTTGAATTGTCAAGGTCGGTTGGTCAAAGGTGAAATGCGCCACCATCAGCAAGACTTGAGTGAGCACTACATCCCCAATCGCCAGAGTACATTCAAGTCAAAGACCTACCCAAAATGATCATTATAGTTTAAAGGTACACACTGTACTCACACATGTGCATGAAATTATACAATGCTAAATAAGTTGAGTCTATACAATGAAAAATATTGCATTCTTACAATCTACAGCTGGTCCAACAATAATACCAAATGCTAACTGATTACTTTGAGCGCCCTAGTGGCTACCTAGTGGCGTTGTGGAGCAGGAGCAGCATTGAGCCAAGCATTTTTATCTTCAACTAGCACTTCGCCCGCGACTTCGTCCGCGTGGATTTAGTAGGTACTCCACAAACTTCAACGCCCCCTATACCCCCTTGTAAAGGTTAGTTTTGGAAAATTAAGCACAACGATTTTCATTAATTACTTAGCCATTTCTACTTATTCTATGGTCTCAGGAGGCCCTCGACAATGTACCATTTAATTGGCGAATGCGACTGTCGGAATGCCAAAATGTAGGAATTTGGTCACGTGACATTTCGATGGCATCTGTCAATCCTATAAATTTTTGACGTATTGACAATCGCGTACGCCACGGCACTGTTGACAGAATCTCACTTGTCTCTCGCCCAGGTTCAGCGCAACTGTTCACCCCGGCCCCGTTCAACCCGTCAGGGTTTGATTATGCAAAAATTGTTAGGTACATCTGTTTCAATTATCCCGCTTTTAGTTTGTTCATAGCATTCCGACATAAATTGAAGCAAGCAATTATGCCTTCACCTAAAATCTTAATCACCCCTGCTTCACTCTTTAACATGTATGTAGTTTATTTTCTAAAAATTCAAACATTTGTTATTCTTATTGTTTTATCGAAAACATTTAAATGCCGTGGTGTTTCAACTTCATCGGACCAAGCAATGACACGATTCTCCCCAGTTCGCTCAAGCCGCGACATTTTTCTTACTCCGAGCATGTTTATTACCGTCGTAATTTTTGAATGAAAGGTCCGATTTGAATAGGTAATTTAAAGTGTAATTTACACGGACATAATCAACCTTAATTATAAAACCATTTAAATGGATAAGGATTAATATCATGATACTAAAATCACCATTTTTTATTTCACCATGGGATTTGCTTGGATAATATGAACAAAAAGCGGTCATGGTGACTTATCCATAATAGTTAGACATATGGTATCGCGGACTTTTTTGTAGATATTGATGACCTCTATAAAACTGTAGTACATCACTTTGCTCTATTGTCAATAGATTCCGCAGCGTACGCGATATAAGGATTTTTTCTCACACCTTGGGTTACATTATCGAAGTTTTCATACGAATCCCTTACTTTTTTGAAAATATTCTATAGCCTATGTCCATCATCAATAATGTACGATTCTACTGGTGAAAGAATTTTTCAAATCGATCCAGTAGTTTCGGAGCCTATTCATTTCAAACAAACAAACAAACAAACAAACCTTTCCTCTTTATAATATTAGTGTAGAAGTGTAGATATACTTCCCTAACTTATAATATGCTTGCCTGCATAGTGTGCGTTTAATACAAGATTTAAATTCTCTCATTTAATTCTAATATGGGGAGGTATTTTATTATAACATTTTAAACAGTACCACATGAAAGATGTTGCTACTTTAGCAAGTCTGAAACCTGGATGAACAAATTGGTTTCTATTTCTAGTGACATAGTTATGTCTTTCACCTCGTTTACTAAAAATATGTAGATTATTCTTTCTAACGTACATGATATTTTCATAGATATATTGACAAGGCACTGTCATGATGTTAATTTCTTAAAACAGTTCCCTTAGAGAATCGCGCCGGCGGAGATTGTAAATGGCTCTGATGTCTCTTTTCTGCAGAATAAAAAAAGACTCAATGTCAGCAGCCGTAATTTATTATGGGGACATAATAAATTACCATAAGACATTATACTATGAAAGTAACTAAAATAGACAAGTTCCGCGATTTCAACATCTGTAAATTGGCGGTTTTTCCTAACAGCATAATATGCTGCTGAACTTAGCGTTCCAGCAAGAGATGTTAAATGAGGACCCCATTGTAGCCTTGAGTCAAGCGTAATCCCCAGGAAAACTGTTTCATCAACGAATTATAGTTTCTTCCTGTTCAATACTTTGTCACGTCATGTCTTACGGTATTTTACTATGGGGACGGGCTGCAGACATCGAGTCTATTTTTATTCTGCAGAAAAGAGCCATAAAAGCCACATACAAACTCGGACGACGCGATTCTAAGGGAACTGTTAACATCATGACGGTACCTTGTCAATACATTTACGAAAACATTATGTATGTTAGAAAGAATTTACACCTTTTTAGTAAAAGAGGCGACAAACATAATTATGATACTCGAAATAGGGACCAATTAGTTCAACCAGGTTTCAGACTGGCTAAATTATCCTCATCTTTTATGGGGTACTGTTTAAAATGTTATAATAAAATACCTTCCCATATATTAGAACAAAATGAGACAAAATTTAAATCTTGCATTAAATGCACACTATGCAGCTTGCCTTGCATAGTGTGCGTTTATAAGTTAGGGGAGTATATTGAAGATAAAAATGCTTGGCTCAGTGCTGGTCCTGCTCCACAGCCACTAGGGCACACAAAGTAATCTGTTAGCATTTGGAAATATTGTTGGACCGGATGAAGATTGTAAGAATGCAATATTTTTCATTGTATAGACTCAATTTATTTAGCATTGTATAATTTCATGCATTAACGGCACATATGTGAGTACTATGTACCTTAAATTTAAACTATAATGATCATTTTGGGTAGGTCTTTGACTTGAATGTACCCTGGCGATTGGGAATGTCATGCTCACTCAAAAGTCTGTCTGATGGTGGCAGGTGCGTTGGATCATTTGGCTCCCTTAAAAATGGTTGAGCCAAATGGTGCTAACGGCGCCCGTTAACGAACATGACGCATACGTCATGTTCGTTAACGGGCGCCGTCAGCTGAGACTGGTCATCTCTTGGCTGCCATGGTTTATTTTAATTATTTCTTTGAACTGTTTCTTTTTACTCCGGACTTATCCTGCACGTCTTTTACATTGTTCTCACATATGTATTATTTCAATATGAATGATGTACACCATAACTTTGTAACAAAATATTATTTTTTAAAAGAGTGTCCGTGGAGTTTCTTGCACGTTCTTCTCCATAGAGATCTACGCCTTGGAACGTGCAAATAGCTTCATCTTTTTGACCGACCGACCTTGACAATTCAAAAGTGCCTGTAAATGGTCTAATTGAAATAAATGCTTTGACTTTGACTCACAATCACTACTTTTGACATTTGATAAAGTAAATTGAATGCACTTAAGTTTTTCCCATTTAATACTAAATTATTAGCAGTGAACCAATTATGTACCTGCAGTAGGGCGTTATTTACATCGTCAAGATTGTTTGCATGTCTATTTATTAAAAAAAATAAAGATGTGTTGTCAGCAAATAACACCTTTACAACAGTTTATTTTGTAAAATAAAATTTATTTAAAAAAATAAAAATCAGTTAAATAAGCTAGGACCCAAAATTGAGCCCTGAGGTACCTCCATTTTCACGTTTAATCCTGTTTAATTGTTTCCGTTTATATGAACTAGCTGCTGTCTATCATTCAAATACGATTTTACTGATTTCAAGGCTGTTTTGCTTAGTCCGTAATGCTCCAGTTTCAGGAGTAATGTTTCATGGCTCACACAATCAAACGCCTTCGACAGGTCGCAGAAGATACCTATGGCATCTTGCGCCTCTTCCCACGCATTATAGATATGTTTTAGTAACATTACACCAGCGTCAGTGGTATAATGTACCCTGGTGAACAATAATGGAGATACAAACCTTTACAGACATATCCCATAGATCTTCGGTCAATTTGATCTTGATTTGCTTAAATGCTTTTATTATTGTAATGTGGGTTATGTGCTTAAAGTTAAATGCAATCGGGCAGGCTGAAACGTTCGTCCATAATAATTCAACCAAAAGCGAGGGTGAGGAGTTTAAGTTTTCAGTAGTTTTGACTGGGATACCTACTAGTAAAGACAAATTATTCACTTACTACACGACTTCTTTACTATTGCTTATGAGTCCACGTGAAGTCCGCAGTGTATAATCATTATTGTGTTTTTTTGTTCCTGTTTGTTTAATTATTGATAATTTTCTAAACCTTTTTAATTTTGTTAGGTATATGCCGATTTAACCTTGTTGCTAATGTATAAGGCCTTCCAGGTACTTCCAGGATAAAAGGTATCCCTCGTAATCCAGGTCATGGTCGGCCCATTCAAAATGTGATTGATTACCAAACATACATACTTTCACATTTGTAGGATAAATTGCAGTCTACATTCATAATTTCATGGGTAGAAAACACAACAATACTAGGTCTGTCAGAAACATGAAAGTTTGCACAAGAAAGATTTCTTCATACAAAAAAAATGCACATGATTTTTTTATTAATCTCCTGATAAGAGTTGACAGTTGTGTTATTTTTAAAATTGAGTAATGTGTTGGATAAATCTTGACAGATGAGCACTAAGGTACTGACCTGCCATACTCATTGGGCACAATGAAGCCTTGTGGCCCAGGCCGGCCTGCGTCTCCGGCCCAGAAGAATGTGTCGTCCCCGGTGCCATCATAGTTGAAGTTCACCAGGAGTATTGTAAAGTCATCTACTGCATATACCTCGCCTGATACCTAGAAAACAATAAAAAAAACAGTTTTTATTACAATTTCAAGGAAGTGATGGTATGCACTAGACTGCCATTTCTGCTAAACATGGGGTCCTGTGTTAGATTACCAGTTTTTAGTGTTACTGGTAGGTAGCTGATAGATTGACATGTATCAGTTTGATCATGTCTTTATTATCGGCCAGAAACTTATTGCATATTGACAAACTTTATTTGTTAAATGTTCTTTTTAGTATTGGCTTGGTAGCAGCTATTTTTAGGCAGTCGTTATATAGGTAATAGGCTGTTACACTGCCTACTCTTCAAGTAAAATATTTGCTGTTTATTTACCTGTCTTGTGGGTATAAACATTAGTTAATAAAATGGCAATGTGAATTAAATTTTATTAAATAGTGTTGCTTGGTGCTTAGACTGAATAGCCATTTCCATTGTCACACCAACAATCACCAAATAATGCTAAAAACTTAATCCGTGTAAATGAGTTAGGTAGCTTATTAAACCAAGGCAACATATTGAAAGAAGTGTAAAGTATTATGTTAGAGCACCTGGTGGTGGTAGGAGTTGAGTTTCCCGATGAACCTGCCGCGGTATGGTCCATCTTCGTCCTGCGACACACAGTCTGCAACAATCCACAGCACGGTCACGAAAAATAGAAAGTTTTCAGTTACCTACTCTCTTACAACTACCTTCTGACTGCTAATCTTTACCTTTTGTGACTGCTATAAGCAGCAGAAAACATATTTTTAACATCTTACACTCACTATAAACTATATTTTAAACTTTCTAACTATTAAAGGACATTTAAAGTGTTTCGCATACCACCAGCTTCCGGTAACTTGACAAATCAACTGGCTTTGTCGTCATCGTCATTTAGCCGCAAGTGAACCAAGGCCGTAGTTCTATTGGCTGCGAATCGCTTAAGTTAGTTAGCACGACCAATCGCAGGTAACTATTTCTCTGTCTACGCTAACTTAAGTAACTTTCACTTTTTGTTCTCTTTGGAACGTTTGTGTTTTGTTCTCTGCATTCTCTGTCTGTATCACGTTCAGAAATCAACGAACTTACTAAATAGGTACTTGACAATTTGTATTTCGTTAGTGAAATAACTTTTGTTCAGTTTAAAAATAAAGTATTCATGTCACCGGGTTTTTGCAAACGCTGTAAGTACCTACCTACATAATTTATATCACGTGAAATTGTCAAAATATAATTCTCAATTAGACACTGATTTATTGTTAGGTATCTATTGTATTTGACGGACTTTACTGACACGGTCACACAAGAGAAGACTCACAAGAAGTGATACTATAAGACTCCGGATATTTCATTCGGACTGATTCGGACGAAGGAAAAATTTGTGCGGCACAGGGCTAATAGTGTTTAGGGGTCAACTAAATTGGCATTTTGTCAAAAAACTGTTGTCCAAAAATGATGTGAAAGGAAAAAAATACCGTTCAAGTGCATGTCGGGCCATCGGCGCGGCGGGCCGGTGGGCCGGGCCACTTCGGAACCCTATAGGTACCTACCCATAGGGTTCCGAAGTGGTCCGCATAACCATGATATTACTTCCATTCATATCCTCAAATTGTCATGGCGCAGTGGTTGAGCGATTGACTGCTGTGCTGCGGTGTCGCGGGTTCGATTACCGCACGGAACAAATATTTGAATGGCCTACGAGCGTCAAAAAATGCGCCATAAACGGAGCATAAACGGCACCGACCTCAAAAAAATAGTTGGCACATTTACTTTAGATTTTCTAAAAGATAAAACTTTTATTTTCCCCATTTTAGTTAAATAAATTAGAGTTTTGAAGTCGGTTTAATTTTTTTAATTACTTTTGTAGCCGACGGGCATGGGTTCGGGCCTCGGAAGAGAAAGTCCTTGGTTTTCTTACTGTACGTACTTTAATTGCCAAAACACGTTTACGGTCACAACGAGAAACATATGGAAACTTAACAAAACATAGAATAGTCTTTCACAGATTTAAGATGGTCGGCACTTTACGTGTCCGACCTGAAATCCTTCGCGCCACACACTCGTCGGGTATTCCCAATGGCGCGTCAGTCGCCCGCGCGACGACAGTGGCGCCAGAAACAGAGCGCGCGGGATAAATCACGGCACGCGATTGGTTACCAGGTGCGGGTGAGGCACCTTTACCATTCTTACCGCAATCACAGGATTGGTCGCCGCTAACAGGGCGACCAACATTACCGTAAACCCTTTGGTCTTGGGGTTGCCCCGCTACATACTCCCCCTCTAGATCACGATAACGACCTCGATCGTGGTCTAGTCCTACATTACTATCAGAAATGGGTTGCAAACGTTTCTTAGGTTCTAATGGCTGAGTGCACTCGTCTACACGTCCTCGAAAAGGGGTGAGTTGATTAGCGTGGAACTTGCCCAATATCTCACAAGGACTTCCATCAGATGCGATCAGGTATGTTGTTGGACTCAACTTCTTCTTGACAACATACGGCCCATCCCTCTTAGGGAAAAACTTAGCAGTTTTTGACTTGCTGGCGTCGCTCAGCTGATGGGTAGCCAATAAAACCTTGTCATCTACTTTAAAATCTTCTCCTTCTCTTCTCGAACGATCAGCATAAATCTTCCTTCTATCTAGCAGTTTTTCCACTCGATCACGAACTTCACTTAAAGAGTTTAAAAATCTATTCAGGTAAGGAGTTATCTGTGGTACAAAATTGTCCTTTTGCAGAACGGCCCTTGGATCATTGTACACCTCTAACGGCGACCTCAGCTCGCGTGCAAACGTTAAATAAGCAGGAGTAACACCTGTCGTTTCACAGACCGCGCTGTTCATACTGAACCGTATTATCGGTAGCTGCTTAGGCCATGAGGGGTGATCAGTACCAACCAACAGAGCCAATTTGGTTTTCATATCCCGGTTTTTTCTTTCCGCTGGATTGGCTTCTGGGTGGTAAAAGGGTATCAAGTCTTGTATAATACCAAGAATGAACATACACTTCTGCATGACAGCTGAGACAAATTGGACACCATTGTCCGAAATAATGCGACGTGGCAAGCCGAACCGAAGAAAATACTCTTCTATGAGTACTTTAGCGCAGGCGACAGAAGTTGCTTCTTTGAGAGCATATAACTCTACCCATCTTGTCGCGGTATCTTCCACTAACAGGATCCACTTCTCCCCGTTTTCGCCCTCTGGCAGTGGTCCAAATAGGTCGATAGCCAAGACTTCATTGCGCTGGTTTAAAATTGGTGTTTGAATCAGACCCAGGTGGCTTTTCATTTGTCGCTTTATAGCGTTGACACGAGGAACACGATTTTACATAATCTGTAATTTTTCTTCTCATACCAGGGAAATAATAATTTTGAGCTATTTTCTGGTATGTTCTCTCTATACCAGGATGACCTGCAATTGGAGCATCATGACATTCTCTTAGAATCTGCTCATGCATGCTTACAGGTATAACTAATTGCGGTGACTCGTTGTCTGTATCTGGATTATAACGGTAAAGGATACCCCGTTCCATGAGATAACCCCGTTCTGTCCAACGACGAGCGGCAACTTCTTCTGTAACTTCTAATTCCTTCATAATTTTATTTAAATCCGGGTCGGATTCTTGCGCTGCACGTAGCTCTGTAAAATCTCGCGTAGGCAAATCAATAATAACCGAACATATTCCGCAGGATTCGCGAGACTCATCTGTGCAGGCAGGGCGGCTGAGTGCGTCAGCCACCACATTTATTTTTCCGGGAGTGTACTCAAACTGGATGTCATACGCCTGAAGTTTTAGTGCCCAACGCACCAAACGACCAGTAGGCGACTTTAATGACAGTAGCCATTTCAAGGGTTGATGATCACTTGCTACAATTACTGGATGGCCATCAATGGCTCATCATACGGTCGACCGCCCAGACGACCGCTAGAGCCTCCCGCTCCGTGGTCGAGTAATTCCGTTCCGCTGCTGACAACAAACGGCTGGCAAATTCGATGGGTCGTTCTTCGTTCTTCTCACCCTGAAGCAACACTGCACCTATCGCACAGTTGCTCGCATCCGTGCGCAGGATGAAAGGCTTGGAGTAGTCTGCCTGTATGAGGATCGGCGCTGACGTCAAAAGCTTTTTCAGGTTACTGAAAGCTTCAGCCTGTTGTGGTCCCCATAGCCAAGATTGATTTTTCCTCGTCAATCTTGTTAGTGGCTCTGCTACCTCCGAAAACTTAGGAATAAACTTCCTAAACCAGGAACAAGTCTGTATGAATGTTCTGAGGTGTCCCAGTGAAGACGGCTCTTTCATGTCTAAGATGGCTTGAATTTTTCTTTCATCAGCTGAGACTCCCTCCTGAGGATCACATGACCTAAATATTTAATCGACTCTCTTGCAAACACACACTTTTCTCGGTTAGCACGCAACTTGAACTTCGTGAGCTGTTTAAAAACAATTTGCAGGTCTTCCAGGTGTTTCGAAAAATCCCCCTGCGTTATGATTAACAAATCGTCTAAATATCCTAGTATTGTAACATCTTTTAGTGCTGAACCGGATCGCATTCTGTCTATCAGACGCTGAAAAGTCGCTGGTCCGTTCTTTAATCCAAACGGCATCCTTTTGAAACGAAAGGTTCCGAAAGGGGTCACGAAAGCCGTCTTATCCCTATCCTCTTCTTTAACTGACACTTGCCAGTAACCTGATCGCAAATCTATTGTACTCATGTGACAACGTCCACGTTTAGTAGATTGCAGCAGTTCATCAATGCGAGGCATTGGATAGGCGTCCGTTTTCGTAATCGAATTTAACTTTCGATAGTCGACGCAGAAACGAAAACTGCCGTCACGTTCACTAGCAGAGCTGGAGCAGCCCACGCAGATTCGCAATATTCGATTATATCTTCAGCCAGCATTTTGTTAAGCTCTTGCTGCATAATCTCCTTCTTTGCAGGTGTCAGGCGATATGGAGGCGTCGCTATCGGCGAACTATTTCCCGTGTCTATATGATGCTCCCCATATGGCGTCGGCTCCCCAATCGGATTAAATATCTCATGAAAATCCGTGAGCAATTGGGCAAGCTCCTCACGCTCCTGATCCTCTATACCTACACCCTCGTCATCGCGTAAAACATTCATCGCGGCGTATGAATTTAAACTAGGCGAATAAGTTTCCGAAATCAATTTATACTTTTGATCACAACTATCCGAAAAATACCAAAGGCATTGTTTAAAATCGATAACAAGACCAGCATTAAAATCGATACCTAAGAGCGTTTCATTATCTCGCGCTTCGGGGAAAATTATGAACTCGGTGGGAACAGTTTTATGAAAAAGATTTACCTACACCTCTGCAACAAGCACCTCCATCAGGCGCGTGCAACCATCCGCCAGGCGGATGTTTCTAGTGCACTGTTGTAAAAGATGGCCTTTCTCCTTTAACACGCGAAAAAGTGTGTGACCGGCAATACAGCCCCTAGCACCCCGTGTCAAGCAAAGCTGTTCCATTTTTCCCCAAAATACCTATTTTCATCAAAGGTCGATTTTTATTAGGCTCCCCCTTGATTGGACATCCCTTAGTTCGACCCTGTGCAGGCGCGAGGTGTTCCTTACAATTATTTCGTAGTTTGTTATTGTTATTAACATTTACCGAGCTTAATCGTAAACATTTATAAACACAATCGTTAGAAAAAAAATAAACATAAACAATCACACTGATCCTTAAATGTCCCTTGAACATTCTTACCTATGCAACATGATAAGGCAACCTTATCGTTATCATCAGGTTGAATTAGATTACCATGGGTGTGAGTTGAACTTACGAATAACTTAGTGTCTCTAATATTATCATAATACACATTTTTCCCGACACTAGAATACTTATTATTACGTTGCAGTTCAGTAACACAATTACAATAAAGTTTTAAGTGATCACCAGCGTTGCAAGACGCTGGGTTACCTGTGGTACCGGCAGGAACGATGCGGGGCGGGCTCGACGACTGTCGACAGCGCGGAACGTTATCAGCAGTGCGATTCTGTAAACATGTCGAAGTGAACACCCGGGCGGGACGCACGACGGGTGAGTTGTCAAACCATACAAATAAGATGGAATGACAGCTCTATTGTCGTTCACTCCGCCTAGGTGAACACCGTGAGATGTCGACAGAATCGACCGGCTGTACGCTCGCGTTCGGTCGCTAGGCAACGGGCGGCCACGGCGCTGATGGCGCGGCCGCACGTACTCTGCGGGGCCGGCGCGGGTGGCGGGGCGCGTGCAGCGGTCGTTCTAGGCTCGTACGACGCGTATTCATCGCGCGTGATATCACGATGACGCGAACCGCGCACTTTTGAATTTACGCTATCACCGGTTGTCGTAACAGAATAGAATGCATTTTCCGAACTAGATTTACACTTTTCGCACTTCGATTTTATAACGTTAGGGGCACCGCACCCATAACATTGAATAGCTTTGTTTTTGTTTACGTTGTTATCACTTTTCCCGCTATCACTTTTTACGTTGTCACTATTATTACTATTGTTTATTAACTTCTTACACTGCGATTTTTCGTGTCCCCATTTCTTGCAATAACTGCACGACCGTCTCTTACTGCGAGTGTCCTTGTTATCACTTGATGCCGAAGTTGAAGGTTCGCCGGCGACGGCAGATCGGTGACTGGCGCTCGCCTGCGTCAGTGCCGGTGTCTTGTCGCTTGCGCTGTCTTCTAACGATTCTTCGATCGCTCTGGCACGGTGCAGTAACTGGTCGAAGGACAATATGGAGTTACGTTCGAGCCGCTTTTTTATTCTACGATCGAGAAGCCCGTTATATCATATCCAGTTGAACTTTTTCACGTAGATCTTCTTGTGGCAATCTCGATAAGAGCGCTCTCACCTTCGCAATGAATATATCCGTTTTGTCCGTACCTTGTCGCATTGAAAACAATTCCAAATAGATGCGAAATGGCGGACGACATTCTCCGAATGCACTTTTAAGGCCAGATTATCCGGAAAAACGTTGTTTTGCATTGTGTAAAATTGTGTTTTATTCGTAAACAACACGGATTTAAATTTTGAAAAAAATATATTACATATTTCACACTTCGATCTAGATATTTCGGCCGTGGTGCGATACACGATTACCGGGTAAAGTCGGGTTACTTTGGCCCTTGAGGGTAACTTTGGCAATAACTCGTTAACCAATTGGAATACAGCACACTATGTTTACTGTAATCCTATTGGTTAAAATTTGGTGCCAAAGTTGTACTCCAGAGCTAAAGAAACCCGACTTTACGGTACTTGCACTTTACTGCATCCAATTCTCAGACCAACAAAAAAGGTAGACAGCGCACCGCGAACATCAAAAGTGAAGCCACAAAACCGTGCTCCGTCAAGTAAATAGGTACACAAGCTCACCCACACACCTACACTAAAACCATGCTCATCGCTCTTAGTACTTCACGAGCCGTCGTCTAGAAAACATTAATAGAAAAATATAATTATGCCTTCCTGTGTAGTAAAAATTTGTAAAAACAATAGCAAATCACATAAAAAGTCTCACGGGATCACTTTTCACTTGTAAGTACTTGAAATAACATCGTTTTTATTATAAATTAACTATGAATTTTAGGTTACATGGAACAAAAACGTCAACAAACGAAAGCAGTGACATTAAGTGTGAGGGTTGCCATAATACGATTTAATATTTCCCCATTCGATTAAACAAATATATATATGATTTCTTTCTTCGAGTTATATTCTTTTTTTTTAATGTATAAAATATTTTAGATTTGAAATTTTTCAACACATTTGCGAGAAAACAGTACAATAGGTAATGAAAAAATCTTTTTGTTTTTAGATAGTCGGAAAGTCGCAACAATCTTTGACGTTTGTAGTATGAAAATAGCGCGAATTTGCAAATGGAACTACATCTTTCGTCTCGTTTCCTCTCATTAAATTGAGAAGAAAGTATTGTGCAAAAGCGCTTCCAAGTAGGTTCAATCATTCAGCTTATATTTTATTCTCGTACTTATTTATACTCCTATAAGTAAATTTAAAAAAACTGTAAAGGATACACAGAACAATGACGTGTAAATGTTATGTTTAACATTTACACGTCATTGTTCTACGTATCCTTTAGTTTTTTTTTTGATTTTGTTATGGTGGTATTTTTTATTTTATATATTAAAGTTGATTAAAAATATGATTACCTATTTTATTTTAAAACAATTTACATAATGACTTACGCTTGTTACGCTTCGACAACCTTTTATAACTTATCTTACATAATTGAATGTAGGCATGTGATGTAAAAAATTGTTTTTTAGGTATAGATCTTTCTAAAAAATTAAGTTACAATACCATACTCAACAATATCTTACTTGTGCTGACTTGCACAACATTAGCTTACCCATAAAATATTATTTCCCAAGTTATAGGGAAAAAAAATAAAAAATGGCAACCCTTCGAGACACACAGATAAAAAGATGGCTTCATCTTTGATGTTAACAGTGCGCCTTCTACCTTTTTTTGTTGGTCTGAGGTTCAAATAACATGCTATAAAAGACAAAGTTTATCTTCATAAAATTATCTTGATGATGAAGTAACTTTCGCTAGTAAGGATTAATATGCCTGCCTAATATTAATGCTGAAAAACCACCTCTAATTTTTAAATAAATTATTTGACATAAAATGCCTTAGTGTGGCTTATTTATAAGAGATAGATATAGGTGTAACGTCGGACTTTTTTTTAGATCGAATTAAAAACAATATCTTTGTAGTACATGGTACTTACGTATAATTAGCTATTACCACAGCGCACTTAGCGCACTTCCACTTTATAAAATTATTTAGTATAGATTTGAATAAAATAGTACCTACCTAAGTATCTCATTATAATTATTGTAACACCATAAAAATACATAAAGAAATTAAACACACACCCCCACATAAGTACATACCTACGTAATTATTACAATTCTATCCTATTTATTTAAAACGGTTTGCTATCTATGTTTCTGTGTATGTGCGTCTGTGTGCCTGTGTGTCTTTGGCAATGTAGCTCCGTTATCTTTATTGAACAGGGATTTTTTGTAAGTTTTTTAAATTTTACTTGTTAATTACCGACAAATCAAAATCAAAATTTGCGTTACAGGTCAATAGAGCATGCGGAAGGGCGTGACTTGTCTCCAAAATAATACACATTTATTGGGGTTACCCCCGACGGTATAGTTGGGAACGACACCATTGTTGAAATTAAATGTCCAATAACGGCATTTATAAAAGGGAAATGCTGCTATTGATGAAAATAAAATACATATATTTAAATTCGATAGAATAAAACATACCAGAGTTATAAACAAAAAAAGTAATTGGTATTACCAAGTGCAGGGTCAACTTCACGTAACAGAAAGGAACCAATGCATTTTTGGAATATGGTCCGGTGAAAACTAGTAGTAGAAAATATTTCAAGAGATGACGAATTTTGGCGGGTGCATATGGAGAAAAAAATTATAGATTTTTATTTGAAATGTATATTACCAGAGATTGTGGATCCGCACCAAAATCGCGGTATGCCAATACGAGACATAATATTGAAAGAAAACAAAGAAAATGTTAATGATAAGCCTGTTCAGCCAGGTCCAAGCAAATCCAAGGACCATATTCCGTGTCAATCTACTCAGCTAGGTCCATGCAAACCGAGACAGCTACAGTTCAACGAATTTTAGCCAGTTGCATTGGTAACTTTTATTATGTTAACTATTTGATTAAAAAATATAAAAACGTTTTTGTTTTTTTTTAATAGCATCTAGGCAAATTCCAAATCATTTATACTTCTAAGCTTTCTTGAATTATAATATTCAAGAATTGTAACATAATTTTCCTAAAGTAAGTGTGCCTACCTACTACTTGATTTTTACGAAGGTATCGCACCAAAGCCAAATAGCGCGCGACGCGTAGTTTTGTATCGTACTCGTATTCATAATTTTCGTGTCAGTCAGATTTTAAATCCACCATATACTCGTATTCTTACTGATTTTTAATGATTAGTAATTGGATTCAAGTTTGTACAATACGTACTTAATCCATCTATAACCTTAAAAAATACTTAATAGAAAAATAAAACAAAATAAACTTATACTAATCAATTCAAGTTGATCTACTGCATTACTTTATCCTGTGACGGAACTTAGTACCTACCCGAGTCTGTGAACTCATGAGCGAGCGGTGCGCTTGGTGCGCGCGTCTCCCGTGCATCGTAACTTATTACGTATTGCTACTCCTTGCGGGGCCTGGGGTAAGCGTTAGATGCCTACGCGCTCAAGTTAGGCTCGCCTTAAGTTTTTGCATGGCATCCGGCCATGACGTGGTGCTGGTTTTAATGCCCAGCCACCACAATGCTGCTGAGTCTACTAGCAACATGGAGAGTCCTTTGACAGCGTTATCATCTGATATATGTAGGCAGCTCTTGTACACTTCTATCGCGTCGATAAACCCGTCGACATCTGCGGACGAACCGTTATATCGAGCTGTGCACTTTGAGAAGTTCGCGGCGGTCGTTGTCATAATAGACACTTCAGGCGCCGGTGTCGAAGTCCTAACATCCTAGATGAGCCTCGCGAACATCTCTGCCTGACTCTGCTGGAGTGACTGTATCAGGGTTGTAAATTGGCCCCGATCCATGGTGATGGACGCGGCTTCTGTTTCCTCTTCTGGTTCTTCTCTTGATTTCTGACCTCTCCTTCCTGTCATCGTTGCCGTAGGTATTGCAGTAGGAATCGGAATCACGTGGAAAAAGCCACTCTTCAGGTTCCGAAGTTAGGGTAGCTAGCTAGGCCTACATAACATTAATATCCTAACGGGCTAGGCTCTGGCTCGATAACCGGGTCACTGACATTTTTCAGTAGTAGCCCAGTTCTGGATACTACCCATCCCAGTAGATGGCTATTTCACGAGACTTCATAACTGACGATATGTGAGTTTAGATGCTCTTGGCGTAAGATTATTTTTAAACTAAAAGAACAGCACCACTTTTATTAAGTTAGCTTTAGATATCCTCTCCTCTACATGTGGGTAGGTAACTACATGTAAAAAAAAAAAAATTTTGAAAGCACGTGGTCAGAGGCTCCAAGGTACTGTTGGGACGCCAAATGTAAGCACGTGTCCTCAGAGGCTCCTATGCTGTTGGGACGCCAAATCCAAGCACGTGTCCTCAGAGGCCCCTACTGTTGGGACGCCAAATGTAGCCGACGGGCATGGGTTCGGGCCTCGGAAGAGAAAGTCCTTGGTTTTCTTAATGTACGTACTTTAATTGCCAAAACACGTTTATGGTCACAACGAGAAACATATGGAAACTTAACAAAACATAGAATAGTCTTTCACAGATTTAAGATGGTCGGATTGGTCGGCACTTTACGTGTCCGACCTGAAATCCTTCGCGCCACACACTCGTCGGGTATTCCCAATGGCGCGTCAGTCGCCCGCGTGACGACAGTGGCGCCAGAAACAGAGCGCGCGGGATAAATCACGGCACGCGATTGGTTACCAGGTGCGGGTGAGGCACCTTTACCACTCTTACCGCAATCACAGGATTGGTCGCCGCTAACAGGGCGACCAACATTACCGTAAACCCTTTGGTCTTGGGGTTGCCCCGCTACACTTTTTAATTTCTTCATTTTTATAAATTTCAGTTGTAAACTTGTAATTGAAACTAATAAAGTACTTAAAAAAGTACAGCTTGGCAAAAAAGAGTTTGGAAAAAATGAGGGCACCACAATCTCACTTAACGCACCATAATATAGGAAATCAGTAAGAGAATTCAGTCAGAGAAAATCGTTAAAAATAAATGTGGAACAATAAACGATACTCAAAATCTAACACTTTCCGGCCAAGTAGTGTTGACATCATAGGTTTCCATTTGGTAAAATATTTAGTTCCACTTGTCACCACATCATACCTTAATCTGCCAAGCTGTATAAGTACATACTTCTATTCCTCATATCCTTCCATCATTACCTACAATGACGAGCCGTTTTTATGTTGCCAACTAACGATAACACGATTAATTTTTAAATTGTCAAGCCACTTTTTGAATTTTTGTGTAAATTATTTAGCTAGAGCTTTAATTGCTTGCAAATATTGAAACAACATGCGTAATGATATGTTTTACAATTACGCTGTTAAACAATTTTCCAAAACGAATAAACAAACAACTAAAACATTTTTATTATGTGTTATGAATGACACAGAAAATTTAGAAAAGCTCGTGGCAAAATTAATACACGAATCGATCTTCTAGGTTAAGTAACAAGACGAGGTTGGTCTGTGGATGGTTGACCGTATTAACAGAGAGGCAGATGATGAATATTATAGCGTAGATAGACACCCGATATAAGTGAACAGTTTAACACTTTTTGTCTTGTATTAGAAGTTGCGACGGGCCTATCACGGCCCTATCGCCCCTGCCCGCGGGTGCTAAGCCTTTGAGGCTTGCGAGTGACCCTTGGCAACCCTAGACCCGTAAATATGTACATACCTAATGTTTCCAAATGATTTTCAATCAGTATTGCATTGTTTTTCCATTAGGTAGATAAGTATAAGTAAGAATGGTTTAATATTGGTTTGTCTCAAAAATCCTGGATTTACTTACAATACTACTTAGTCAGTAACACCTGGGCGTTGCTGGCTTGCCTTGAGGAGCTGGGACTGGGATGGATCAAATGCCATAGTTGTCTCACTCTTACGCAAAATACGCACTTGGACGTGGAGTTGCAGACAGCAGCCCGATTAATAACGACTTATTTATTACGTAACACGCCAGCACATCAAGCTACCCGAAACTGCAGTAAAATTTTCCTAATCAACCCTGAACCTAATGGTTCAGCAATAAAGTTGAAAATATATAAAATAATTTTTACAGATTGTTGTAGCTTGATGTGATGGTGTCTGAACATACATACTAAGTATTATTTTAAAGACTCAAAAACATGAATAGGATAAATTGTCCGGCCTTTTTTCCAATTTATTATGGCTAAATCGGCTGGTATCTGCGGCTTTCCAACTTTCCAGTTTTACAACCTGGCAACCCTGGATCCTTGTACTTGTGTACCCTCTGCTTGTATGCTATGGTTTAGGACGTTTAGGATGCCAATGTGCATGCTAGCAGACATAGGCAAACGTAAGAATTCTTCAAAAACCGACATCAAATGAAAAACGCCATCTACCGACCATACAGTTAAACTGTCAAAATAATGGTTCAGACGATAAAACGACATGATAATAAAATGTTTGCTTTTCCTTTGCCACGTATTAAAAGTTTCACAAATAATATAACACTATGTTTTGGTGTTATTTCCGTGCTTTCATTCATGCAATATGGTACTATAATCTATTACCATTTTTTTTTCAATAGATGGCGTTACGTGTATGTGCTTCACGTAATGAAAAGTAATTTCTTCTTGAATATTTTAAATACAAATCGTCGGTGAGAATGCAATACCGCGAAACTACACTTTGCTATAAGGTCTAATTTTCAATACTTTAATATCGCAAAACACATTTTGCTATAATGCCTAACTTTGAATAAAATAACATCGGAAATTAAACCTTCCAGCGAAGTGTAGTTTTGTGGGATTGCAGTCTCACCGACGACAAAAACTAAGTAATAATCTGAATTACGGACAATTTTAATGTGTAAAAGTTATCTACATTCGTTTTGTACTTTCTACGTGATGCCTGCACATCTTAACAGATAAACAGAAAAAAAATACAAAAACTGGAAATGTGTTCTGTTATTTATAACCGACTTTAAAAAAAGGAGAAGGTTCTCAATTCGACTGTTTTTTTTTTGTAAGTTTGTTCAGCGATATTTTCGCCAATTGTCAACCGATTTTGATGATTCCTTTTTTGTTTGGAAGAATAAGTATCTTCCCGGACTGTCCCATTTCAATTTGGTGAAGATTTGATGAAGAACTTCGGAGATAGGTAACGGAACTCTTCAATAAATGATAGCAAACCTGCCAAGATTGTTGAAATCGCATGTCTCTTTAATGTTTACACCAGCGGCCCTACCATGACGTGTTAAAGCGTGAGTCGTTCGAACGACTCACGCTTTAACACGTCATGGTAGGGCCGCAGTTCATAACATAACATCACGCCGGCACGCTGTCAAGGGGTAAGCAGATGTGTACAAGTCTACCATGGTTTTGGGGTTATCTATTCGGGCATAAATGTATCGTTTAAGAACCGATCTTGATGATTCTTTTTGCGTTGAGTTTAGTTAAAGCTAACCACTAAAAAGTGAAAAATAAAAAACTTTTTTACAAAAAAATACAACCGACTTCGAATCAAAAACACTACAAAGTATAAAATAACTATAATTTCAGAAGTCGGAAAAAACGATGAAATTAAAAAAACCATAACCACAAAAAAACTATGTACAAAAATGAATCTTCAACAGATTTGTTACATTTGTAGATTATAGATAAAGAACAATACCTACATATTTCATTATTATATAAGTAACATTCGGTAACGCCTTAACGTGCTTTCCGAGGCACGGAGGAGTCTCGGTATGTTAAGATGGTCACCCATCCACAGACCAACCTCGGCAAGCGTTGCTTATCCTTGAAGATCGATCCGTGCGGCTGTTATAATTTAGCCACGAGCTCCTCGTCCTCCCACCTCGGATAGCTTTCATTATTATATCTTTTACTCAATACTCAATACTTTTTTTAGGGTTTCATACGTCCGATTCATAACGGAGCTTGTTCGGGTGGTAGTCTGGTAATGCTAATTTAATTTTGTATACCTACATGTCAGTTCTGTGGTAATAAATAGATTTTTTATATCTTTCTAGATTTCTTTCAAAATTGATGAAAATATATATAACTGTTAACAATAAGTAAAAAAATAACTGTCGGTATATCTTCCAAAATTTTATGCTCAGTCCATGTTGTCAACTTCGGCATAAAACGAGAATTAATCAAGGATTCAAAATTCAGCGAAGCAAGCTTGAACATTCTTGCTGTCTTGCACCCTGCCTCGGATAGGACAGATTTGATTCTGTCGACAGAAGACAAAAGCCTCTTAGCCAGGGGCGTATTCACCCTAGGGCCATCCGGGCCATGGCCCGGGCCGCCAATCCGCCAGGGGCGGCCTAGCCGCCTCTGGTCGCTTGCATTTTGTTTTGATTTTTGCGCCATTCTAACAATTTTTACTCACCTTTTTTATTTTTCTTGTCAACCTCAATTTGCTAATAATATCCCTTTCAATCTCAATTTCAATATCCGCCAGGGGCGGCAATTTTCTCTGGTTTTTGCCATAGTAGTTTTTAGTACTCTTGAAAAGAGCTATACAACGATGGTAAATTCATTTTGATTGGATATGGGTACCAACCGGTCCTTTGCACTTACACCGCAAAAAAAATTACGTTTTTAAAAATTAATTAAAATTTTTGTTTTTTTTTTTTATTTATATCGTGTTTTTCATTGATTTCTGGGGCGGCGAAACTTATTAACCCGGGGCGCCAAATTTCAAAATACGCATCTGCTCTTAGCGTGAGGGTGAATACGTTACTGGTCACAACTAGTCACAAGGCCATTAGGTACAGTATCGGTGGACGTCGGCACTTATGATCATAATACCTCTGCCAGAGAAAACAGCATCTTTCTCTATGACACGGTGATTTAAAGTGAGCGAAACCACGCGGTGACGGCGCGATGCGTTGCCTAGCCGTTGAGTAAAGCGAGGGTCTGGTGTGACTTCTCTTTGTCTTTTCAGAGTCGGATGAGAGGATCTGTGAGGAGCGCACAGAGGAGCGTGAGAGGGCGTGCGCGTGCGGGGAGGGTTGTCAACGCGCGCGCAGCAAAACTGTTGGTGCGGCGCGCGCGCGACCAGTTCCCGCGAAGCAGCCGCTCCGCACGCACGCGCGACTTTCCCGCGCACCCCGCGCACCTCGCAGTTCTCGTATCTCCGTCGCTCGCGATGACTCCCGCAGCGGCCATTGCGCTGCTGCTGCTAGTCGGTGAGTACCTCACCAACCTAAATCACCTCACAGACCTCATCGCTGATCACTGAGTAGTAAGCCTCTAGTAATCTATGCACTACTTTCATCTTACTGCAGTCAGCGCTCGTAAAAAACATCATGTTAGGATTTAGAAGGAGATCTCATAATCCAGCAATACGTATCGTGTTATACCTTGGTATTCTGATTCTATTTTGGGCAGATAAACTAAATTAAGAACGTACGAATGTGAAATTTGTACGTTCTTAATTTAGTTCAAAGAAACCACCAGGTTTCTTTAAACCTTTAAAATAAAAAAAAGTCTCGGCCACTTGCACTCGTCTCGAGTATTAACTTTCGAGCACGTTTCCTTTGCTTCTCCAAGAAGTATGTCGACTATTGATGTGGAGTATGAAGGCATACAATATGAGCAGCGCTCGCTTAGATCCATCTTATTTGAAAGTACCTATGTTAGCTACAGCTCAGGAGTCGACGCGTCTAATGCTTATCTTTAAAAATATTTTATGTTGATTTTGTTAAGCTCGAAGTCATTAAGTAGCTATATTTATTAAACAATCTCCAAAAGCACCAACAGTAAGTAACGTGTTGCTAAGTCATGGTCAAGTATGTCAAACTAATCTGCCGTTCTGTTCTCATTTTTTTTGTGAGAATATCCATAGAGTTAACGGCACCCGCTCTGAGGACTCGGTGGACAGCGAACAGGCGCTAAGTCGCGGAGGCAGTCGGGCCAGTGGGTGAGTCCGCCGACAGCGGTACCCACGAGTCACGACACATCACAAACCGGCGCTCGACGAATGTTGGCGCCGGCGCCGAAATCAGTTCTGTGGTACAAGTTACAATATTAATGGCTCTCACCTCACTTCATGAGGCGTGCAAACAGTTAAGCATACTGACTCAAGATCTACTATACACAACCAAAATAGAAACACTAGCTCTTGCCCGCGGTGTTTACTTGCGTTAAGTTTTATTTTCGCAAAAAAGTAGCCTTAACCGTCTTCAGGTTCCCATCTAATTTTAAACAAAAAAAAATACAATCGAATTGAGAACCTCCTCCTTTTTTTAAAGTTGGTTCAAAATTCATCGAAATCGGTTCAGCGACTACCGAGTAACTAAGTAACAAACAAACAAACTTACTTAGACTTAGACACGCATTCTAATATTAGTTAAGATTAGAATCTAAACAGCGGGGATTTGTGAGTCTGACCTGAAAATGGTCTTAATTATGTTGGTACCTCGGTATGTGGAGAAAACGCATCTAAATAAATAATAGCGCAAGCATTCGTTTAGCTTGAGAGCTATGTGTTGTGAACTGTTGGGCAGCTGGAGTGCGATTAGTTCGGCGGATGAGCTGCGTGTGCGGCGTGCGGAGGAGAGAGCCGCGCCGGGTGTGTGGAGCTGTTCAGTTGGCACCAAGAAGTCCTCAGCTCACAAATACACTGACTCACCGCTCTACATGAGGCTAGCTTACACAAGTATTATGAAGACCACTATTACATACGGCCTTAGTCTCTCAATAATGAGCTCGAAATATAAATGTTTCGAATCTCCAGCCTAGTCAAAAAGAGCGTACATGTAATAGGTATCATTATATTGCACCCTGTCTCCCACCAACATATTATCTGAGTGTTCAGTAGTTACCAGTTTCAACAAGAGGCAGTTGTGACGGAGTGTTTAAAGGTTAACCTTTCACATGACGTGAGGCAAAAGTTGTTTTTCTTAGTACGAGTATGTAATCGTGGCTCAAAGTAACTTTCTTCGCATGGTGTTAAAGCAGCTTCCTTAATGACTTCCTGACGAAACCGGACAGTCCTGCTCATGCCTGCTCGTCCGCCCAAAGTTCCACTCACCATATCGCAACTATCGTCGAGCACTGGACATATCTGTAATCTAGGAAGCCTTACTGTTCTCTAACTAAGTCTTCGGCTCAATCGTCGACGGTTTTGTTCCAACAATATTCTTTGGATAATGAACTTGCTTAGTTGAATTCTATTGCACTTTATGGTGTCGAGTCAGTCCCTGTGGTGGCAATTGATAGCGTTTTGCCACAGTTTTGTGTTGGTGGAGTCTTCAATCAATTAATATTTTTTAATATAATATCTGAGTTCATCGTGTCTCCTGGCGAAGACCTTCTCTGACATCTTCCGAGCTCTTTGCCTCTGGTAACTCTTCTCTAGTTTGTACACAGTGTTAACTTTAGCTCATCCTTACATCTTTACCATTGTCTTCTTTTTTAGGGTCCGTAGTCTACAAGTAACCCTTATATTTTCCTGATACTCGTCTGTCCGTTCGTCCGTCTGTCTGTCCGTCCGTCCGTCTGTCTGTCCGCGGTTTAGCTCAGAGACGCTTAGAACTAGAAAGTTGGAATTTGGTATGGGTATAAGTACATTACATTACGTCGACAGTGGTAAAATAAAATGTTAAAAAACATTTGTTTAGGTTACCTCCTCTACATGTGAAGTGGCGATGATTTTTTAACCGACTTCCAAAAAGGGAGGGCGTTCTCAATTCGTCTGATTTTTATTTTATCCATCCCATGGTGTGGGGTGTCGTTGGATAGGTCGTTTAAAAATATTGAGGGTGTGCGAGAACTTACTCGTTAATTTGTAAAGCCTACTTAGCTATGATAGTTTTCCTTTTAAATTCGTTATATATGCTACTTAATATATATTTTTTTACGTCTCCATAAACAACCGTTTAGCTGGCACACTAAATCGGACTCTAACGAAAATTTGCACTTTCAAGCTCCTCTGTAATATTTCGCAAACGTATCCTTGTATGGAAAATGGTTTCCGCACACCCTATGCCCTCCCTATAACCCTCAATATGTTTAAACAACGTATTCGAGCACGCCTTGGGATAGACGATAAAATAAAAATCATCGCCACTAACGTGTAGGAGAGTCTGAGCTAAAACGCGGAGCAACAGACAGACCGACAGACGGACATGGCGAAACTATAAAGGTTCCTTGTTGACTACGGAACCTTAAAAGGTCTATCTTCTAAAGCACGTTCGTTACTCCAGTTTGTATTGTTATCAAGGAGTTCATTTTCTTGTCTTGTTTGTTGATGCCGATCATATTTGTCTTTGCCCTTTGAGATATGTGTGTGTGTGTGTGTGTGACTGCGATGTTTCCAGAGGGGTCAGGTTCACCAGCTAGTGCCGTGCTCGACGAGCCCCGCTAGCGCTCGTGGCTCGCGCCGCTCTCATTAGCATCGGGTGACATTAGCGGTGCCGCGGGTCGCGCGCGCGGCGGCGGCGGCGGCGCCACTCGACCTGCTTATAGTAACGCGTTTTTATTATGCATTTCCTCGGCGGCGGCGGCGCTCCCGGCGCACCAACCCTATAGCTTACCTTGTAGTTTTGTTTTTGTTTACATATTGCTTCGTATATATCGTGTACTTATATATTGTTGTGATATCACATTGGTGTCTTTTCTTTTGATTTGAGTCAAGTCAAGCCAATATTAGTTTGAGGTATTCGGATTATGGCTCGTGTATATATTGTGTAGTGTTACGCACGGCCACCGCCGCGCGCTGTGAGTGTTGCGACAAGCGGCGCGGGGCGGCGGCGGCGGCGAGGCGCGCTGAGGAAGCGCTTTCCCGAGACTTCCGCACGTTCGCGTCCGCAAACCAGGAAGGCTGCTAACTCATTCTACCCTAAAACCTGCTTCATCGCGACCTGAAATTAGAAATCTACATATGGTTTGTTATAATTAGTCCTATACAGGATGATTGGTAATAAGGTGTGTTTCTTGTAATGTGTTATACTAGAGCTGATTTCCAATGATTCTGACCCTTAAAACTTGGGGTCCATATTCGGTGGTTTTCGAGCTATCGAAGTTTTTATATTTTTTTTAGAAATTTTTACCTCACGACAAAAAATTGCAAATGGTGAGAAATCTGATGTAATAAGATAACTCTTAATCTCTGATCATTCTCACAACCAGTCGATTTTAGGTCTCCTCGAAACGGGAAAAGAAAACCTTACCAAAGTTTGCTAAGTAAGGTTCCGTTACGTCTTAAACGTAAAAGTAACTCCAAAATGCTGGAAAATAGATTTTCAAGAGAATGTAAAATTCAAGAACGAGCCTACGCTCGCTCTTGAATTTTAGAGCTCGACAGTTTTACCACCCAAATTGAATTTTTTTTCAAACGTGAGTTTGGCGCCCCTTGATCTTCCACCCGGGCCACGTGCCCCGGCTTGCCCGCCCCCCTAGCTCAGGGGCTGACCGGGCTTCCAACCGCGGATTCGGTTTGATCAGTCCACCTCATCCGTGACCTTGCGTGGCTGCCACTCTGTCCTGTACCATTAGGCGCTCTCTGGAGTCGTTATTCCGCCTTGACAAAGAATGTCAGTATTCTAGGTCAATAAGTATTAGTAGTCAGCTGATTGACGCGGTTTGATGCCGAGTTCTTGGAATAAGGAGACGTTTGTGAGCAAATCTGTTAATTTATTGTCAATCACTCTTCTCCAGCACCACATTTGGACGGCGGCAAAGCTTCGTACCGAGTTAATGTTCATTATAATCTATATGGACCTGGTGCCGGGTAACAGTATTTAGTACTATTGGTATGGTGGGAAATGCTTAAAAATACTATGAAAGTCTTTGAAAGTTTGACTGCAGATTATAAGTTCGAGCCAAATTGCGTAGCGACAGAATTAAAATGTTGGATTAGTTGGCATCCCCTTCGCGTAAACTTTTGTCAGTCCAAGCTTCGTCTGGCCGGACTGAGCTGTAGTGTACACTGGACAAGCGTAGCTGTGTAGTGTGGAGTACTTCTATTATTGGTGAACGTTTGAACCTTGACATTCGTGTGCATATTATTAAGGAATGCGAACCACCGAATGATGGCGCCGGCGCCCGCGGTCTGGCGCCGCGCCGTCAGTAATTACTGCACACTACAGGTTATTCGCAAACAGGTATCACTTATCCGAAAGCGACGAGCTTTATGATCAAACCAGAACAGACATGCGGTACGTCACGAGTTCCCGCCACGTCCGTCACGCTCACCACTCACCACTCACCACTAGTCACCACTCGCGACCATCCAATGACTCAATCAAATACGACTAACTTCGATATTGTATGTTGATTATTGTTCAAAGGATCAACCGGTATATTCAACATGTTTCTTGCACATAAAACAAATACTGCTCACACGGCACGGGTTCGTATTTAGAACATTTTTCAATTAAAATTTGTTCCGGTTCTACATAGTTCGTGCTAAAACAATGCTTTGATTATTTTACTTTCTTGTTACCTATTGGGTTTTTTCATCAGGCATGTCTCAGTAGCACCCGAAGCCTAGCTCCGTGCGCATTGGACATCAGTCTGTGCTTTTTCGTTCTGAGCATATCAGCTGTCCGAGGGCCAGCAGGCCAGCAGGCCGCCAAGTCTCCTGAGTGTGCGTGAGAGTGTAGAAGTGGTGCATGTCGGTTATGTACGTGTTATGTTAGAGGTTGTCGCGGGTTCCCTATCCATTTGCATAAAATTTTAAGACCTAATATAACTTACTATAATTTTGTTTGGCATAATTATATTTTCGCATAACAGTTTACGCATAATTTTTTTTAAGCATAATTTCTCTAACCATAATAATGATTAAGCATAATATTCTAAAGCATAAATTTATTAAGCATAAAGTTCTAAAGTATAACTTTTTTAAGCATAATATCATACAGCATGCACACAAGCATGCAAGCAAGCATGCAGCAAACAAGCAAGCATGCAGCATACAAGCAAGCATGCAGCAAACAAGCAAGCATGCAGCATGCAAGCATGCAAGAAAGCATGCAGCAAACAAGCAAGCATGCAGCATGCAGCATTCAAGCGAGCATGCAACATGCAGCAGGCAGGGTCTCTGTCACGGCTCCGGCGCTGCGGGCCTCCAGCGGCCCCACGCGCCTACGCGATTTTAAATTACACTCTAGGGGTAGGACAAACAAGACTACGTGGAGTCGGTTTTGCAGCAATTCGGTTCTGTCACTAACTTTTGTTGCACAGCATATTAAATTTTTAACCAACAATATTATTTAATTGTTACAGAAACTAACGTTATGCGAATCAAATTTATGCCAAAACAAATTAATTAGTCTTTAAGATGATTATGCCAACATAAAATGTAGGTATGCCTAAAAAAATTATGCCGAAGTATTTTTATGCCAAAACAAATTGTGCCAAAATCGTTATGCCGAAGTATATTAGGACAAAGAACATTATGCGAAAAGAAGTCGCGATCTAATTAGAGTGCGCTCGACCTTAACCCAGTGTTTGTGCTGCGCGGTGTGCACGGTGTGCACGGAGTGGGGCGCCACAATCCACACTCGGACAGAAGGCGCAGGCGCCTCCAAACAACGCCGCAATAATACTCATCGAAAGAGGGCTGCTCATACGTATGAAACACTATCTTTAAGCGTAGGTGTTATAGTAGATAAATGTAAGCATTAGTTATAGTGATTTGGTGTCATATAAGAGTGGTGATGTACGCGCGTTGCTTTTCTACAATACAGAATATCTAAATACTAAATACCAATCGTGGTACTTGATTTACGAGTTAAAGTATAACAGTTTTATTCATAAAAAGTTACAGTTCCCGTCAAATAACTTTGCCCCTCTGAAGTTAGCCGAAGTGCAGTCACGTAGACGGGAGCAAGCGGAACGCAAGCATGCATCGAACGTAAACGTAAGACTGAGATATAAAATCGCGCCCCGCCCCCATGTCTCTTGCGCATGCGCAGTTGCAGTTTGTTCGTAATTTTGACAACTACGCAGCCACTCGTAGCCAACTTCAGAGGGGCAAAGTTATTTGACGAGACTTTACAACGACGAGGTTTAAAAGGAAAATCTTGAAAACCATTATTCATAAAAGACTAACTAAAATAACAGTACAACGTTTGCGTTAAAATTGCCCAAAGACAAGTAAAGGCGGAGTAGCAGAGTTGCCAGTGCACAGTGGGGCTAAGTAGACCAAAGAGATGCATGTTTTGCAAATCCAGCCTGCTCACAGTTTTTTTGAGTTGCTAGGTATTGGTCTCCGTTTTCTTAATTTATTTTATGAAAACTCTCTTCCTTACTAAATCCATCAATAGATGCTGCGGGAACAAATAAACACGAGATTTGTATTAAAACACAACAAAAGAAATACCGTTACAACTTTTGTGTACGAGTGTTACTATTTTTGTACGATTATTGTGAACAGACCTACTTGTAGAGATTATGAATTTCTGTAACTTGTCTTCCTCCAGACAATTTTCGCTTATTTGACTCTTTTCAATTACTTTCGTCGCTTGCGCTCCATTATTCATTGATAAACATCACGCCCTCGTAACTAAACGTACCTTACTTTCTAAAAAGGTTTGAGAGCGTAATTTATGGATCCGTCAAAATTACAACATAAAAACGCTAAAATATCTAATAACGTCAACTTAGCTATAAAAGGTTTATTGAACGTTTATGAATAAAGAACTTTATAAATACGTTTATTAGTACTTATAAGCACTTTACTAATGAACGTAATAAACCTATTATTCTCTTTATTCATTGATACACATATGTTTTACATTTTTAAATATTTCTATAAAAACAATAAAAAAACATTTAAAAATATAAAAAATAGTAGTCCGCCGGTGTCGGGAGCGAGGTCCAAGCTACCGGTGGTTAGGGCTCCAGAGAAAGGAACCTCCTCACAATACGAGCCGTATCGAGGAGTACTGCCTTCTGTATCAGGCCCTTTATCCAACTGCGCAACGCCAGCTTCGACAGATGGTCGTCGAAGCTTTTGGCCATCAGACCATTGGCCGTAACGACCATCGGCACAATGACAGCCGAGTCCACATTCCACATGTCGACAACCTCGTGCGCTAAGTCAAGATACTTGATTTGTTTTTCTTTCTCAGCTTCCACGAGGTTCTCGTCATGTGGAATTGTAACATCGATTATCATTGTGCGGCGCGCTAATCGGTCTATCACCACTATATCGGGCTTATTAGCGACGATAGTCCTATCAGTGATGATAGACCGATCCCAGTACAACGTGACATGGTCATTTTCGAGAACTGGGTCGGGCACATACTTGTAATACGGTACCTCAGAATCAACAAGTTGGTATTTCAAAGCAAGTTGCTGGTGAATAATCCTGGCCACTTGGTTATGCCTGTGCAAGTACTCGCCGTTAGCCAGACGAGAACAACCAGAGATAATATGTCTGATGGACTCACCCGGACGGTGACATGCCCGACACACGTCAACCGTCCCGTCCTTCATAATATGCCTCCGGTAGTTGTTCGTCAAGATAACTTCGTCCATAATTGCACAAAAAAAACCTTCAGTTTCTCCGTAGAGATCACCGAAACGTAGCCAGGCTAAAGACGCTAGGAAATCTACATCGGACCCATAAAGAGCCCGATAGAAGCGCCCGTGAAGCTCCTTGCCTTTCCATTCCTCCTTGCGGTCATCTGATGTAAGTATCACAGGTTTGTGCCAGTTCTCATTAGCCTTGGATAACGGGGTGAGTCCTTTGTCCACTGCGACCACATCTCGGTGCATACCCACATCGACTTCGAGAAAATATTCTCTGAGACTGCACATCTCGCGGTTGTGCAGAGTCTTAGCATTTAAAAAGCCTCGACCTCCACACTTCCGCGGGATGTACAGTCTCATCACCGACGATCGTGGGTGATGCATCCGGTTTGCAGTCAGCAGTGTACGGACTCTCCTATCTAGGGCGTCGAGTTCGGTTTGAGTCCATTTGAGTATGCCGAAAGAGTACATTAATACCGGCATGACCCAACCGTTCAAGGCGCGCACCTTATTTCCGCCCGACAAAAGGCTATTTAAAACCTTTTTCAGGCGGCCAAAGAAGCGCTCCTTCAGCGATTGCTTTATGTCAGCAACATTAATGCCCAACGCTTCCGGCATACCCAAATACTTGTAGGTTTCGGTCGAGCTGAGGGATCTAACCTGTATGGAATCCGAGAGTTGAATTCCCTCAGATTCTATAATCTTCCCTTTCTTTACATGCATGACTGCACATTTGTCCACACCAAATTCCACCCTGATGGCACAACTGAAGTTTTCAGTTACCTTCAGTAGCTCCATCAGTCGCAAATTGTTGGGGGCAAAGAGTTTCGGATCATCCATGTAAAGGAGGTGAGATATGGGTTGACCACCTCTTCTCACCCGATAGCCTAGGCCTGAATCCTCCAGCAGTGTGCTAAAAGGATTCAGAGCTAAGCAAAACCAAAGTGGACTCAAACTGTCGCCCTGGAATATTCCCCGTTTAATCCATACAGGCTTATCATTCCCTTGAATCGGTCGACATCCTGGTTATCGAAGGACCGTTTTCCAATGCCTCATACATGACTCAAGGAAGGTGCGTAGAGTTGCATCTATTTTGTACAACTCCAGCACCTTCATGAGCCATGTATGTGGCACAGAGTCATAGGCCTTCTTGTAATCTATCCAACATGTCGACAGATCCTTACGGGATCGACAAACCTGTTGGCTTATGGCCATGTCTATGAGGAGTAGCTCCTTAGTGCCGCGGGACCCTTTCCTACATCCATTCTGAGAAGCGGACATAATTGAGTTATTCTCAATGTGATCATTAATTTTCACTCTCAGAATGGATGTAAGAAGTTTATAGACCGTCGACAAACAAGTGATCGGTCTATAATTCTTGGGTTCCGCGGGACTACCTGTCTTATGGAGCAGGTGGGTAACGCCAGTTGTTAGGAACTGTGGTAGCGACCCAGACTCTAAGGATGATTAAGTAGGTACATTCAATTATAAGTTATAAAAGGTTGTCGAAGCGTAAGTCATAACATATTCGTGGGTATGAGTGATTATGTAAATTGTTTTGAAATAAAATAGGTAATTATATTTTCAATCAACTTTATTAAATTCAAAAAGACCACCATAAAAAAATCACTGATTAAAGAAAAAGTAGGTAATATCAAGATAAAACATAACGAACATTGACTTGTAAGTGTTATGTTTAACCTACTTACAAAGTAAATATTATTTATCATGAACAAAAAAAAGCATCTTTCGTCTCATTTTCTTTGTAGTAGAACACCTACTAAAGAGAAAATTAGACGAAAGATGTAGTTCCGTTTGCAATTTCGGGCCATTTTCATATTAGTAACGTCAAAGATTGTTGCGACTTTCCGACTGTTATCTAAAAACAAAAAGATTTTTTCATAACCTATTGTACTGTTTTCTCGCAAATGTGTTGAAAAACATCAAATCTAAAATACTTAGTACATTAAAAAAAAAAGAAAATAGGAATAGAACTCGAAGAAAGAAATCATTAAAATTTGCTTAATCGAATGGGGAAATTTTAAATCACATTATGGCAGCCCTCGCACTTTATGTCACTGCTTTCGTTTGTTGACGTTTTTGTTTCTAGTACCCATCGTTAATTTATAGTAAAAACGATGTTATTTCAAGTACTTACAAGTGAAAAGTGAATCCGTGAGACTTTTAATGTGATTAGCTATTGTTTTTACAAATTTTTACTACAGAGGGAAGGCATTATTATATTTTTCTATTAATGTTTTCTAGACGACGCGCGACGGTTCGTGACGTAGGTACTAAGAGCGATGAGCATGGTTTTAGTGTAGGTGTGTGCGTGAGCTTGTGTGTTCATTTAAAGGAGCACGGTTTTGTGGCTTCACTTTTGATGTTCGCGGTGCGCTGTCTACCTTTTTTTGTTGGTCTGAGTTAATAGGTTGTTAAATTTGTACATGCCTAGTGTACAAAAATACTGTTGACAGCATTTTTTGACTTTTCTAATGCTTATGAAAATAATATCATAATGAAAAGGAAAACAAAGGTACATACAAGTTGTTAATATTTATTATTCTGTAAAAATCATTGCCATACATTCATTAACAACAGGCTAGAGCGTTTCTATGGAGAAAAGACCACCCGCATTTTCTATTGATTAAGGGATCTTAACGAAGAAGACCGTTGGAAGATATGACAATAACAATAAGAAATATTAGATAACTTGCATGCGCAGTTCCGGTTTAACTTACACTAAAGAAGATTATGTTGTTAGTCGATTCCTTCGTCTATGGCTACCCCATGATCTTAAGAGTGGTCCTTCTATGTGAGCTGCGAGGTCGCGCGGGCGCACCGTTAGCGATGTGTATCTATCGCATGTAGTCGGAGCGCATTCCTCGCGGGCAGTGGGTCAGGTGCCAACGGTACCCGCACCGCCCCCCGCACCCCGCACCCCGCACTCCGCACCCCGCACCCCGCACCCCGCACACGCTACGGCACACAAGTGGCGCGCACTCGCGCTCGCGGGAACGCTCCACTTGTGCAGAGGACAGCGCGAGCATGAGATCATCAATGCCTCAATCAGTACTTCTGAATCATGTGTCTCTTCAGCCCATATTTTGGGGCCCATGGTTCATTCCGTTTTCTTTTCACGGTTCTTGCAACTCATGTTAGTCAAGGCAAGATTTCGGGAGTTTGACAGGAAACTTAACACAATCACGGATTTTGCCTGTCATGTCATGTTCCTACTTGACACCTCTGTGTGTTGTTTCTTTCGAAGTCGGTTATTCCTTACGATCTTTGCGAACAAATTTTGGGATCTTAGCTGCGTCTGACATCGAGTTGCTGAGAGACATTTACCATGCAGGGTGTTGGTCGTTTAGAGTTCTGATTGCCTAAGCAAAACTACGTTAAGTGCAGTATTTGTGTACTATCTAGGCTACTCATCCAGCGAGCATGCTCATATTTGTGAGAAATTTCCTAGTCGCGTTGTGGTCTATGTATGTATGTAAATCGGGCTGGTTTCCGCAACTTTACGACTAAGCGCGTATTTTGCGCGCAGTGCGCTGTGGTCTAGTGCACGACCGAGAAGTCGTCGATACATACATGCAGTACTCGCACACTACACGTACGGAGGTGTTCGCGTCTATTATGTCACGGAACGTCACAGTTTCTTTCTCCACATAAAGGTCGTTGTGACATAAGGCACGGTTCACACGGAACAGTTTCCACGACCGGCGGTGGAGTGACTACGCGGCACACGCACACTGTACGCCATATAGTCTGTAAGCTGTATTCGTTTCGTTGATGATCGTTTAACATGGAAATAAGTAGGTGCTGTGCTGTTGACTTCAAAAGACAGAACCGCCTTTTCGTCATTTCCTTTAGTGGTACTTCTAAAATATATTAGCGCATATAGTCAAATTAATTATTATGTTACGCTCAGAGACCGAAAACGCTCATTGATCGAACAGATCAATGAGCGAAGCGATCGGTCACAACGCGTTGTGGAAATAAAGAGATGCCACGACGCGTTCTGAGCCCTAACTGATCCAGCCACATCCCGAAATAAGTATGTTGTTAAGACATGGCTCTGAAATTATCGGTCGCCTCGAACCTAACTACGACGACGGCGCCGGCGCCCGCAGCACGAGACCCCTGTTTACGTCTGCAGGATTTACACAAACCTAACATGAATGATATTACGGTACAAAAGTTCGCAAAAAAAAAAGATTCGAATCTTTATTTTTTTTTTTACGTGGGAAATCCTCATGGATGTCCTGCGGGCAGAGGGGTCTGTCAGACTCTTACTGACTAACTCTTACTTACGGGGATCGAGGGAACGCACGCGACTTCCGTAATCCCCGGCTCGTGCCGAGACCTTTCGTCAGCGGGGGTGTGAACCCAACCTTTTCTCGCGTCGTGATTGCATCAGTTAGGACTCGGAACGCGCCATGGCACTTCTTCTTAGTGTCTGTTTGTAAGAAGCCACAACACATTGTGAATGGTTTTTTCGATCAAAGAGCGTTTACGATCTTTGGGTGTAACATGTTCAAAGCATTTCATAGTCGGTTGTTGTGGCTACGCATTGACTAAGCCTCAGTAGGATATACATTTGTGAGAGGTTCGTCGCCTTCGCGCGGTGAAAGTGTCGGCGAGCTCTCGCGTTGCACGTCTCCAGTGACCAGCTGACCCGTTACATCTAACAGTTACACAAATGCACAGCTATGTATCGCATGAGGTGCTCTTACGATTCACTCTTCAGTCAAAAATAAATTATACATAATTTCAGCCTGTTGTCAAAGCTTGCCGGTCCGCCTATTAGCTGGGGGATGGAACGTCCCACTCTACTATATATTAATTAGTTGCTGATAGACGTCGCTACTTGTACATTGACTTCTTTATTGATAGACTCGCGTTTGAGCACTATCTCACGTGTTGGAAAGCGATGATGTGCTCGACGATGGAGCACGCTTGCCTAGAAGTAACCCATTCAAAGACCCTAAGGTTGTAGCTATCAGGAAACACAGACTCGGGCAGGGAGTTCCACTCTTTTGCTGTGAGCACAATTAAAGAATTCCCAAAACGTTTTGTGTGTATGTGTGGGATGACTTCTCGCGAATCACTTCTCTGAGTTGAGTCACGTCCACAAATAAGAGAGCAGCTGTGAGGTGTCGGCTTACACTTGTCATTAAATATTAATTAATTGCAAAGTAACGTGTGAGCTGATGTCACCATGTTATATCATGAGTGTGCGACCCCGGGGGGCAACAGGTGTGTTCGGCTCATGTCTCCGATGACAATATCATCTATCTAAACGTTTCTATAGTGGTTGGCTCTATGTTAGTTCTGCTCCCTATGTGGAGAGGGTTCTCCTCGGGAGTGGACCCCGGGTCCCCGCACCCCGCACCTGCGCCCCGGCCGTCACAGCTGTGGCCGACACGGAATGTTTGTTGTTGTTGGTTACGACAATGAGGACCGGCGGCAAAGTCCGCGCCGATTGTTTGTGCGCTTGTTATCAAACAACTGACACACATCGGTCATAGATTGGGTCGTGTCAGCGAGCCAGCACATTCCGGAACAACGATATCACTGTTGCCAGGTCGCCACTGCACGGAATACATAATGACCGACTGCTTAGAATATGCTGACAATTAAATTATTTTAAATTACAAGTTAAATCTAATCTTTACGTTTACGTCGTCTAGGAAATCGAAAGAAAGAAGACATTTTCTAGTTTTTTGTTGTATAATATCGTTGTGCTATTCCAATAAAAGCAACTTGTCCATTGTGGGCCCGAGTGGCTGTAACAGAACCGTGACCCGCGACTAAATGTCAATCAGACATCATTTACTTTACAAAAATGTAATGTAATGATGTGCTGTGAATCGATATCAATGATTGATGGATCGGATGTTAATCGACGCGGAAGTGAAAGTATGGAATAGTTTGAGTAACGCAGCAGATGTTCGTTACGACTGCACGACTGGGCTGAAGTTATTAAAGGAAAGTGGGTAATAATTGTCGATTATTACTAAATGTGTACTGCATGCTAATATAACCAAGATGTAAAACCTAAATATTTTTACGGCTGAAATGCCAGTTCACTGTAGTCGGCATTTCAGCCGTACAAATATTTACGTGAAACCCATAGATCTGAAGAACATAAGTAGCTACCTATATTCTTGCAAATAAATATATCATTTATTCATATCGGATTATTTTTTGTATAAATTCAATGATTAATTTATTCATACTTTATGAATAAGTACGCTTTTCGTCAAGATATATAGTCATATAGGTTTGTTATCTATCAGAGATCAATAAAGGTCAGGTGGCTTTTTCATAGGCTCGGCAACAATACCTAAAAGTTTCAGCTTTACAATCCAAGACAGAAAAAAGTTATGAGGAAAACTAATTCCATTTTTATACATTTGAAATATATAAAGTCATTATTTTATGGTATTGACTCGAAAAAAACACCGGGAACTACTAATTTGTTCAATTTTTTAATGTACTCGACAAAACTGTATACTTGAAACTATCAAATAAAACATTTTATTTTTCAAAAATCCTATGAACCTTGTTTTTCCGTCCACTGTGCGCCGCGCCGCGCCGGTCGGCTAACTTCGGGTCAATTCGGGTGTGATCGTTGCCGTTTATATTCTTATAAATATTAGTGTGTTAATAAGTAGTAGATTGTCGTACAACATATTCTAATCTTTATTGGGACTGATTTTCTATGTTGATTGGTATCTTTGTTGACTAGTTAGGAATTTTAGACCAACAGAACAATACAAGATCTCAGTAAATTATATTAATCATAAGAATATTGTGACACCATCATTAAAATATGGGGGTATGAATAAGGGGCTCTAGTTTAGGTAGTATTGATTTTTGATAACGTTGATTATTTTTTTTGAAGTCTATATAGGTTTCGGCCGAAACTGAGATCATAAACGAAGGTTCGGTTTCGGTTTCGATTTAAAATCCTGTTTAGGTCGAACACTCAAATGACGTAGACGTGAATGAAATTTATTTATTTATTATTTAAAAGCCCGTTACGTCCCACTGCTGGGCAAAGGCCTCCCTCTCCCTTTTCCACACACATCTGTCCTCTGCCATTGCGGGCCAGTCCTTCCGGTAAGAGTCGAGTTCGTCTCTCCACCTTCGCCTTGGTCTACCGCGGTGTCGCCTAGCCTTGTAAGGGATCCACTTAGTGGTTCTTTTAGCCCACTGCTCATCAGACATACGATAAACGTGTCCGGCCCAATCCCACTTAAGACAAGCAGCCTTCCGGGCAACATCCGTGATTTTAGTCTTGGCACGCAGCACCGTGTTCCTTACACGGTCCGAAATTCGAACTCCTAGAATACTGCGCTCCATAGCTCTTTGGCAAACAACAAATAATATTTCACGCGTTGATGTCTTTTGTATGAGCGGTTGTTTCTCGCTCGCTGTACCGATATAGTCCAGTCAAATTAGCTTTGAACCTTGCAAAAATTCCTAACTCAGATTTTTTTCTTGAATCGTGTATTTGACCTTAGCTCTTCTAATAGTAACAAAAAATTAAACATTTTCCAGAACCGGATCACGGTAAAAAAAACAAAAACGCGTTTATTTTAATAAAAACTCGGAAAAAAATATTAACTCGAAAATGTTAGTTACAATATGTCGAGAATAGGTAAAGCAAATTATTTTCTTCAAAATTAAACATTTTCACCCTCGGGATTTTTGAAAAAATAAAAAAAACTAAATTTTTGAATTGTACTTCAGGCAAAAATATTAACTCCGATTTTTTTTCATAAAATTATTCAATTAAATACCTTAGTACTCTATGCAACAAAATTAAACAATTTCTGTTAACGGAAGATATTAATACCTGTTTTTTTGAAATAGCGGCTCAGGCAAAAATGTAACTCTAATAAATTTAGGTTAACTTTAATTTATGGACCATGTCTCACTTAATTACAAGAAAATTAAACACATCCAAGCAAAACGTAACGATTTTTTTAAACTATTAAAGATTGTGTAGTTTATGCAGGATTGTGGTGGCGCGTCATTCATTCACCAGCCGTAGCCGGGAGCACACGTGTTCTGTATCTTGCATACCCTATATCCACCTGAGTGCTTATAAGTGTGTTTTATTGGCTCCTGAGACATTACAAGTGGCGACGAGGATAAAAGTAAGCTTACAAAACATTTACCTACCAGAAAAAGGGTAAGAATGTACGCTGAAAAATAATGCACGTTGAAAGTTGTTTACGATCAATTAAGCGACTATATTTCGATCTGATAAGGATCGTTAGTAGTTTGGATACTGAAGTGAAAACAGAACGTAGTCACGCTGTACCCACCTACCTACACGTAAATAAATCGTTACCAAGGTAGATGTTTACAGGTAATGATTACTTTGTTGCCTCAGTTTCGTAGGATTAAGTAACGAAAAATAACAATTCTGCTTCGATTGAGGTAAGCAACTGATAAGCGTAAATGTTACAAAGGCCATGCAGTGAGTGTTGTTTACAACAAAACAAAGGGCCATGCCTGGATAGTACGCAATTATTTTTAATGTGTTGTAATGCAAACAGTAAATTATTGTTAATTATTATTATTGAGTAAGAACTTTCATTTAAATAACAAGATTGAGAGAGAGAGAGTTATTTGCACGCTTCTTATTTTAAATAAAAATAGTAACCAATTGTTATCGTAAATCTTGGACATATTTAACTTTTTGTTGTAAATAACCTACATACCCACTTATTGTAAATATAAAACAAAATCAGTAGATCGATACTATTTTAATCAGGGCACTGGTTTTGCTAGGATCAATTGTTTGCATTTCGTCACGCAAATACTATCCGCACATATGACCATGCTTAAAGAATAAATGTGAGGAAAGATCGGGAAACGTTAGTGTAAGCATCAATAATGGCTCACACGACGACACAGTTTGCGCGGTGGTTCGTCGCGTGGTGGACGAGCGATCAGCTGCTGCGCTGCGTGTCGCGGGTTCGATTCCCGCACAGATTATAACGGAATTTTCATGAGTGAGTATGCATTTCAGAAATTTATTTTGATAGATCGGATATCTTTCCGTTGTCCGTAATGTTGTGCAGGGAGCACTGTGCACGAATCCCCCATGACTGGATATTGTACTACACCCGAGCATGGGTGTTAGTCACGGATGGCAGTGTCGTGGATTCATGGCGCTACGGTATAAATGACTGCGCCATTCGCTGCTGAATAGAACAATCAAGGGTGTAGTGTAGACAAAATCAATCTGGTCAATTTATGTATTAACTTTATAGATGTACTCTTTCTTTTTTTGAGTTTTATTTTTCTATTAACTCACACACTGTTTTATTAATGGTTCCAATATTTGTAAATATGTGAGTACCATGTACTTATTAAGAGAATGAAAAAGTTTACCTCTGCTGGTAATACATTGAATTTTATAAGCAGTATACTCTAGGTGCATCAACCTCACATAATTATATTAAAGTAAATTTTTGTATTCAAAATATTGTAAAACATTTATTTGAAAAGAGTAACTATGGACTGGACCTGGAAATAGCGGAAAATTATTCATGAAAAATGTATTGAAAATCTGTAATATAATGCCTATTTAAAGTATTAATAATATATACAACATCCGATGAGTTACCAGTCATATTATAAAGATTTAAGTTTTGATTTGATTTTGAACTAATTTAAATCAATTAAAATAAAGAAGGAATGTAGTGTATGCACGATGGTGGTGGCGCGTCATTCATTCACCAGCCGTAGCCGGGAGCACACGTGTTCTTTATCTTGCATACCCTATATCCACCTGAGTGCTTATAAGTGTGTTTTATTGGCTCCTGAGACATTACAGATTGATATTATCTTCCTAATGTGGCCCTGTTGTTTCAAACCCATTTGTCAGATTGGATCGAATTGAGCACATTTTATCACAATATTTGTTTAGTCAGAATTTAAATAACTATGAAAAATCATCTTGTTCTACAAAACGTGTATCTAAAAGATGTTACCTACCTACCTATTGTGTTTTGTTTAGAGTCATAATTATGGCAAAGTTTATGGATTTAACAATTATATCAAGATAATGACTATGGTTTATTTTTTTGTTGGTTTTTATTAGCTGTAAGTCCTATAATAATTTTACCTAGTATATTCATTAATATTCACGTACACTACTACTAACAAAGGTTTTATTAGTATATACTTTCGAAATCACAATCGTCGTAAGGGTTTATTAAAATACAGTTATGTGCAGTTTCATAGACTACTTTATTTTAAGTCATGCAAAATTTCTGCGAGTATTTTTGCATTGGGAAACGTAGCACGTCAAACTTTAACCTTGTTGGTACGCATTAACGCGTAGTAACAAGTACAAGAAATTGCAAGTCTAATCATATTCGCAAATTCACATCAACTCTCAACTTATCGGTCAGTTTTCGTATATCTTGCACTTGCAGACGAGTCTTTCCAGGTGACATCTAATGTCAGATGTGAGTGTTTTGTTTAACATGATCAACTTCTATGAACAAGACTTCTAAATTAACTGCAGTCATACGTATAAACAGACATTTTCTTGACCGTCTTCGGTCTATCTGTATTATTAGGAAACGCAGCCTTATCCTGAGCTGCTATTAGAATTAATGCATTACAATTGCATTTTGTTGCTAATGCACAAAAAAAGGTCAACTTGGAATAATTGCCATATTTGGAATGAGTTTTATGAAAACATACCTTTAATCCCGTTGTCCCCGTATGCCATATCCCGTCATGGGGCAGCGGGACGTGATTAAATTTATTTTCCGTTGTCCCCATAACGTACATTCGGCTAACGGGGAAAACGGGAAGTAAATCATATTTCTGGGTGGTTTAAAAAAAAATAACCACAAAGGTGATGGCGGGGTCTGCTTGCTCGCTTCGCACGCTCACTTGACCTCGCCATCCCCTTCCAACCTAACCTGTCCGAGTCGGGTTGCCCCAAGTCCCGAGCTCACTTCGCTCACTCTTGCACCAACATCATTTGAAAAGTATATTTAATTATTACAATAAATGAACAGGAACAACGGGAAGTAATTTTTATTATTTTATTAAATTTCCTTCGTACCCTTTAACGGAGATATGGCCTACGGGGACAACGGGAATATACTAAAACATATATTTCCCGTTGAATACCCGTTGAATATAAGTACCAAAACATGTATTACATGAAAATAATTCACAGACTTACTAGACTATCTGATGAATACATATTTGTCAAGGTGGCGGATATTATAATAAATAAACAAACAGTTTAATACCGCTCAAGCACTGTCAGCACACCGGTGTACCGCGGGATTTATTTATTACATGATTTGGAATTCTCACATGTCAGTGCTTAAACGGTTAAGCGTCATATAGTCTCGGCAGTACATTTTTTTTTAAGGATTGGTAATCATCAAATGACTCCTTATGCTCTGGGCGGAGCGGGAGGGAGTGTCAGACTCTTAGAACCCATTCGTGTTCCTCCTAATGCCCTTTGCGTTTCAGGGCCGCGGTGACTCTTTCGAAAAAATTCCGCAAGAACTTTGTTATCTACGAAATTTCCAAAGCTCATCCTTATCCGACGAACTTTATCGTAAGGCGTCATACAATTGAACTCCGCTCTGGGTGCGAAGGAGCGGAAGGGAGTATCAAACTCTTACTGGTTAAAACCCATTCGTATTCCTTCTATTGCCCTTTGCGTTCCAGGGCCGCTGTAATTTTTTCGAACAAATTCCGCAACCCTGGCAGTCTCTGGCCCTAGCGGGCCCCAGCGTCTTTGCTGACAACTCTTTCTGGCGCACGTGGAACACAACGCGCAGTAGACTCAGGCCTGTTCTGATCATATGGCGAGCTACTCATTGCTCTCCAGCTATTGATGCCTGCGGACGGCGGTCCGCAGGCTGCCTACGTGGTTGCACACTTGGCAGAGGAAGCACCTCAGAGGTCTGGGTTCCAGCATTTTGACCTGCGTAGAAACCCAACCCACCAGGAGCCTTCGGCCCTCCAATATTATCTTAGCCACCGACACGGGGCAGCTCACCACAACGGTTCCCATGCCCGTGTGGTCAGGATGTATGGTGCTTGCCTTCACCTCCTCAGAGAAACCCCCCGTCCTGACGACGTCGGCCACCACCTTCTCCTCCGTGACAGAGTCATCCAGGCCCAGAATGCGTATGTCCATGCACTTCGCGGGCCTTGACACTCGGCCATCGTCCGTATTTGACGCCCCCTGTAAGCCAACTTCTTGGAGCCCGGCTAGGTCTGCTCGGAGTTTTGCGTTTTCATTTTGGAGAAACTCCGTGGCGGCCACCAAGCGGGTGACCTCTGCCCGCAGCTTGTACATTTCGTCCGACGGAGGCCCACCACAATTAGCCTCAGCCGCCAGAATGGAAACCAACGCCGCGCTTAGGCCTTGTTTTTAGAGGCCTGCGTCCACTTCAAGGCCACATTGCGGACTGCAGCCTCCACGACCTCCGCAAACCTGACCTTACGCTCCTTATTGGAACCGCTAGCGATATCCGGCTCACCGCCGGAAGAAGCCGAAGGGATAGCCCTTCGACCGGTCGCTCTTGGGTGGCGCCCCTCCTCCCAAGCTTAGCGGCTCGCTGGGCTGTCTCCTGGGAGGTGAGCACCCTCCACTTGTTTCCTTCTCGGCCCTTACCTCCCCTACTGGTGGGAATTTTTCAGGCCAGCGGCCCACTTTTCGTTGGAGGACAAACCCTGGTCATCCTCTAGTCTGGGCCACCTACGGAAGAGCCTGGAGTTCTCCGCAGCAGCCCCCATTCCCTAACGACGACAGCTCGCTGAGCTGATGCCAGATACAGAGTCGTCAGAGTCTAACCCCGCACCTGCACGACGCTCAAACGAGCCCATCTTCCAAAACTGGGCGCTTTGACCAGTACCATATGCTGCGGCAGGTTATACAGAAGACCGAAGAGTATAATCTGCCCCTCTGCCTAGCGTTTGTGGACTACGAGAAAGCCTTCGATTTGATCGAGACTTGGGCTGTGCTGCAGTCTCTCCAACGGTGCCAGATCGACTGTAGTTACATCGAGGTGCCTAAGTGTTTGTACGAAAACGCCACCATGTCAGTCCGACTTCAGGATCAGACTTCGAAACCTATCCTCCAGCAGCGGGGTGTGAGGTAGGGAGACGTCATTTCTCCGAAACTGTTCACGGCCGCAATGGAGGATGTCTTCAAGGTTTTGAACTGGAGAAGGCTAGGCATTCATGTCAATGGCGAGTACATCACTCACCTTCCATGGACCATGGAGGACCTCAGTACAATGCTCGATGACCTCAGTAGAGCTTCCGAAAGAGTGGGTCTTAAAATGAACATGGACAAAACCAAGGTCATGGGATATGTAGAACCCACTCCTATCAACCTGAGTACATCTACCTGGGACAAACGGTCCAGTTAGGTAGGGCTAACTTCCAGAAAGTGGTCAACCGTTGAATCCGACTCGGCTGGGCGGTGTTTGGGAAGTTGCGTGATATCTTCTCGTCTCACATACCACAGTGTCTCAAGACGAAAGTCTATGACCAGTGCCTGTTGCCAGTGATGACTTATGGAACTGAAACGTGGTCGCTCACAATGGGTCTTATCAGAAGGCTTAAAGTCACCCAAAGTGCAATGTAGAGGGCAATGTTTGGGGTTTCCTTGCGTGATCAAATCAGGAATGATGAAATCCGCAAGAGAACCAAGGTAACCGACATAGCCCGAAGGATCGCCAAGCTGAAGTGGCAGTGGGCAGGGCACATTGCTCGCAGAACTGATGGTCGATGGGGCTGAAAAGGAAGTGGCGACCGCGTACCGGAAGACGCAGCGTTGGTAGGCCTCCCACAAGATAAACCGATGACCCGGTGAGGGTCGCTGGTGGCCGATGGATGCGAGACGCATAGGACCGGTTTTTGTAGCGACACTTGGGGGAGGCCTATGTCCAGCAGTGGACGTCTTTCGGCTGAGATGATGATGATGATGCAATTTGATGTGTTTTGATAAAGTCGCATAAGTTTAGACGACAGAGTAGTTTGTGAAACTGTGCATAACAAAGTTTCAAATTTATTATTTCATCACAACAATTATGAATTCTTTTAGAATTATGAACCTCGTTTGACCCTCGTTTGTACACTCGTTCTAGTTTTTTTAATAATTTCAGGTAAGTATGTAACAGTTTCATAAACTACTAATAAAACATCAATGCAGCTCTTTCGTCTTTGCTGAAATAAGACGATTTTGTGAAAAATACCGATTTGCTGCAATCATTTCAAGAGCAGCACATTGTTGCATGATTTTATCTATAAATAAAAAAATGGGTTAGTTGCACCATTTGTAATTCAAGAATGATCTTTTTTTTATTTTCATTCACCCTGAATAGCAGAATAAATATTTTAAAAAATTGGAAGAATTCACGAAACACAAGTTATGAGCAAAATTAATTTTCTCATGCATTTTGTACTCTGACTGATTCTGACACATGAGAGAAACAAAACACGGATGACGATTCTAATAGTTGAACTTAACTGAGTGCGGCAAAAAAGATGCCACTTTATTAACAATTAAAGAGATAGGTAATAAATAACGTCTGATTTGTTTAATTTTGATAAATTATGGTTTGTGTTTGTACATTTTCCATTATTAAACAACTTTCAGGAGAGTTACATTTTTGCCTGAAAACTTATATGACAATTTCTTACATCTCGGAACCCCGAGGTAGTATTGTTTTAATTTTCTCAATATAAATAAACATGTTAATTAAAATCCATTTAGCATTATTTTTGTCAAGTTAATATTTTTGCTTGAAGTACAAAGTCAAAAAATAACATTCTTTAAAAAAAAGTACAGTTCCGTGGATGAAAAACGTTTAATTTTCTTACCTACTTGTACAGCTCAATCTGTTCTACAAATGTCCCAAACTAACATGCCAGTTAATATTTTTTCCCAACGAGTTATTATGAAATTAAATGTTTTGCTAAAAAAAACGAACATCCGGGGGTTAACTTTTCGCGGGATGCATTTAAACATACTTCTCTGCTTATACTCTAAACATTAATGGCAAAAAATCGGAGTTAAGAATTAATGCTAAGTTTGCCTTATTTTCGGCGTAATTTGACCGGACTAATATTAATTTGTTTGATTTGCGCCGTAGGGTTTACGGCTTTGTAGTTTAATTCGTTAAATTAAATAATCAATGTAGTAAGTCATCATAGATAAATACAGTTATTTAAAAAGTTCATAAGCTTATTAATTTATTGGAATACTAGCTTTCGCCCGCGACTTCACACGCGAATATCTTGTATTTTCCCGTTGTGTGTTGTTTCCGTAAGAACCTTCTACACTAAGTATTAGAAAACTTAAAAAAAAGATTAATGAAATCGGTAAAGTCGTTCTCAAGGGCGTGACCAAACGCCTGCGGACAGCGAGCAATGGGTAGCTCGCTGTCCGATCAGCCCCCCTAGACAAAAAACTTTTCTGTAGCGTTAACGTCAGACGCTCACGCCAAAATGTATGGGAATGACATTAGGTGATGACGTTTCCTTTCCACACCTAATGTCATTCCCATACATTTTGTCGTGAGCGTCTGACGTTAACGCTACAGAAAAGTTTTTTGTCTAGGGGGGCAGGTCAGACTAGAGTCGACGGCGCGTTCCACTCCAAACGCGCCGTCAGCAACGAGCAGTCAGCAACGGAGACGGGGCCCGCCAGGGCCAGAGCCTGCCAGGGTTGCGGAATATGTTCGAAAGAGTTACCGTGGCCCTGGGAAGAAAGGCACTAGGAGGACTAAGGGTGGGTTTTAGTCAGTAAAAGTCTGACACTCCCTGCCGCTCCACCCAGAGCGGGAGGGGTCATTTGATGATTTCCCATCCTATAAAAAAAAAAAAAAAAAAGGGCGTGACCAAGGGAAACAGATATTCATTTTATATATAAATAGATTAATGATTGTAGGTACTGAGAAGATCTACACTAATATTACAAAGAGGAAAGACTTGTTTGTTTGTTTGTTTGAAATGAATAGGCTCCGAAACTGCTGGACCGATTTGAAAAATTCTTTCACCAGTAGAATCCTACATTATCGGTGTTGGACATAGGCTATAGAATATTTTCAAAAAAGTTAGAGATCCGTATAAAAACTTCGATAATGTGGGTTACATTTTCGAAGTTTTCATACGGATCCCTAACTTTTTTGGTTAAGGTGTGAGAAAAAAACCTTATATCGCGTACGCTGCGGAATCTATTGACAATAGAGAAAAGTGATGTACTGCAGTTTTATAGAGGTCATCAATATCTACAAAAAAATCCGCGATGCCATATGTCTAACTATTTTGGATAAGTCACCATGACCGCTTTTTGTTCATATTATTCAAGCAAATCCCTAACCTATGATATTAATCCTTATCCATTTAAATGGTTTTATAATTAAGGTTGATTATGTCCGTGTAAATCACACTTTAAATTATTCAAGTCGGACCTTTCGTTCAAAAGTTACGACGGTAATAAACATGCTCGGAGTAAGAAAAATGTCGCGGCTTGAGCGAACTGGGGAGAATCGTATCAATGCTTGGTCCGATAAAGTTGAAACACCACGGCATTTAAATGTTTTCGATAAAACAATAAGAATAACAAATGTTTGGGATTTTTCGAAAATAAGCTACATAGGTAGGTACATATAATAAGGAGTGAAGCAGGGGTGATTAAGATTTTAGGGGAGGACATAATTGCTTGTTTAAATTTACGTCGGAATGCTATGAACAAACTAAAAGCGGGATAATTGAAACAGATGTGTCTAACAATTTTTGCATTATCAAACCCTGACGGGTTGAACGGGGCCGGGGTGAACAGTTGCGCTGAACCTGGGCGAGAGACAAGTGAGATTCTGTCAACGGTGGCGTGGCGTACGCGATTGTCAATACGTCAAAAATGTATAGGATTGACAGATGCTATTGAAATGTCACGAGACCAAATTCCTACATTTTGGCATTTCGACAGTCGCATTCGCTAATTAAATGGTACATTGTCGAGGGCCTCCTGAGACCATAGAATAAGTAGAAATGGCTTAGTAATTAATGAAAATCGTTGTGCTTAATTTTCCAAAACTAACCTTTTATAGGGGGCGTTGAAGTTTTTGGAGTACCTACTAAACCCGCGCGGAGGAAGTCGCGGGCGAAGTGCTAGTAATTATATAAAGCTACGGAAAAACACTTGCCTACTCAACACAGTCAATATAAAAAACGTCAGTAGTTTTTTTTTATATTGACTGTGTATACTAAAAGTATACAAACGATATAACATGTTCAGGTTGCGAGCAAGTAAGTATGGGAAAATTGGAAATACTCTACATTTTATTCATGCAAATACATTCACAATACCGACCGTCACCGCGTCCGCCACAGACCTACATCGTGGACACACACGCATGCACACACATGTTCGTACACAAGTGCACATGTTATACGTGTTTACGCATTGTGTGCACTTAGTGCAGCACTTGATAACCCGATCTCGTAAATCTCTTCAGTTCAACAACTCGCGGCAAAAATGCGAGGAAAGTGAGAGGAGTACCCCCCTCCCGCCACATGCATGCACCCCCCTCCCCCCGTGGGGAAAGTGCGACACTGCAGTCCCGCTGCGACATACGAGCTAGTGCGCACAAGTAACAGCAGATGGGAATGCTGTACAAACTACCATGTTCCCGTATCACACACCTGCATGACAATATTTACTTATTTCGTGTGGCTAGAATTGTTTGCGATCTCCAACTTCCGTGAGGCCGTGTTTGTTATACGAGTATAGCCCTAGTACAGTTTCACGTCAGCATCAGCATCAACAATGTTTCTTGTGGAATTTTTAACTCGCAATCAACCTCTCAAGTGTATGAGGTCGGTCGGATGCATACCCTCGTGTTACTGTGTGTTACGAAGAAAGGGCTGGGCAAAGATGTACTTACAGTACAGCCACAACTCCACTCATATCGACGATAATATCTCGCCTGGGTTGTCTGAAGAGTTGGCCTGCGTGTGTACTTCATTATTCACTACTCGAGTTATATATGGCCAGCTTATTACCACCACCAGCTTAGCACCAACCAAGTAATCCAACACTTATAAAGTCATAATCATAACTTAAGTGCCTACTCGAGACTTTACATTTAATTTGGTTTATTAATAAATTATAATAGAATAGTTTGCTAAGAAATTTTATGTAATGAACAAATGCTTCCTCTCTCGTAACTCACTTATTTGCTGTGCCCGACAGGGTCCATATGATCTAATTATAATTTTACCACCTAAGAATACCTACATGTGGAAGACAATTAAAGTATTGACCATTGAGTAGTCGACCGACGGACTGCAGTTAGCTACGATTTGATTGATTGACTCAGCAGCTACTTCAGAAGAGATTGCGATCACACTAACAACATCCAAGGTAGCGTAACGTGCCGTCTGGTTCAGAGCTCAGCACTGCGATACCGCGTTACACAAGCGTTATCTAACACCTCGCGTATTGCTAACTGTAGGAAGTACACAAGTAATGACAGGCATCTTCTCACCAAACAATGTATTTTGTTCGCAACGTTCGTAATTACACCAAACCGCTGCATTTCCTTCCTTCTCTGTCAGTTGATCACCCGTTGGGTGTAGTGTGAGTATCTCTTGAGCAGTGCTTGACTATGTTATAAACTAGCAGCTTCGTCTGCGTCAGTTCCAAACACAACACACAACAACAAACAAACACACACAAAGTAGCCTCCGTGTTATTCCCGACTATAATCTATGTGTACGACAACTTTCATCGAGATCTGTTCAGCCGTTCCGGCGTGATTGAGCATTCATCCATTCATCCAAACCTTCGCTTTTAGTGTAGTACGAGTAGTACGACTAGTACGAGTCTGTACGAGTTGTAGATAAACTATGATCGTATTCTACTCCTCACGCTCTCATTACGAGATCCCAAACCACAAATTTAACAACAAATTGTTGATTTCCAGTGATAAAGTAGTTTGTTCAGACTTTAATAGGGGACCGATGACCCACTAGCGAAATCTCATGTCTGCACTTCCAAGCTCGAGGTTCAGCCGACTACCCACGACAACCACCACGAGCTGCCTATCGTGGGGCCATACGGTGACGTCATCTCTTTGACTTCACAGGCAACAGGTGTAGCCTCGCAGTGAGACGTCACGACACTCAGAGCAGGAGCTATCGGCTTCCGGCGCTCGACGCTCGCACGTCACCGTCATCGCGGCATCGGGCTGAGATAACAGCTGCTTTATTTATCAACCGGCACATTGTCAGCACGTGGCGTCGTGTATAATCTTTCACGGCAAACAGGCACAATGTTACGTAATGTTGAAATAAGTACCTAACTTGGGTTAATACATGGGTAATTCTAGTAGTTTCAAGAGCTCAATTCTCAAAAAATTGGGGATGGGTTCGGCGTGGAGCATACATAGTTGTCATCATAATATTCTCCAATCTGTGCTCCACGTTGTCAAAACTCGCTTATTGTGACGCTAAAGTATCGTCCGCGTTTAGGAGACGTGTGTTGGGTGATAGACTGATGGTTTGTCTAGATGTTAAAAATCGTTGTGGCCAATACACTGCTCTAAGGGAGACGGATATTAATTCCTTAGTATTCCGGATTACTTAGCATACAAGGTTTAGTGAAGTCTCCCAGAGAATGTGCCGGCTTGCGCGGTGCACGGTGACGACCATCGAGCGCGAGCTGAGGCTGATCTAGTAACGTGCACAGCATGCGCGAGCTCACTCGCACGCTTCATGGCGAGCGAGTTCTCTGGCACCGGCTCGCTGTAACTGTATCTTCGGATTCAGATACGATATTAGATGTATCACTATCAGCCAGAACAACTATTGAGCGCGATTGCCACGAAGAACCTCACGGCGGCATGCAGCTGTGGTAGTAGTAGCTTGGGAGTAATGTCCCACGAGTAACGAGAATAAATGGTAAGCTTGAAGGCTTGCGGATGTCGTCGACACTGGACGGTGGATCGTTATGTGTGGACAGTCAGAGCCTTCTAACGAAGCTATCTGCAAATGCAATAGATTGCGGCCGTGACAGATTCTGAGCAGCTGCTTTTTATAAAATGTTTACTTTAGACCCGGGCCCACTGGCGACGCGGCACGGCAAGGGATTTTAGAAAGCGCAAATGACTTGAGATCTTATTTTATCATGCTCAGCATTTTAATTTCGGGATGCGACGGTATGCCAGAACGTGCCGAAGGATGCCGAAGCAGGCTGTGAGTCTGTGACATATCAAGAAAATATGTGAGTGTTAACAGTGTTAAATAAGATTCGAAATCATCTGTATTGCAAAAATCCCTGGCCTTGCCGCGTTGCCAGTGGGCGCCGCCGCCGGGCCTTACAGATAAATGGTTAAATTAAAACTGGTCAAATCAAGATCGTTCTACGTTAAAGGAGTTGTACCGGCGTCGGCGCCGGCGTCTCCATGACATCAGTCATCAGTCTCACGGATGATGTTACATTACCAGCGCACTGCTCGCGCTGCACAGTCGACGTAACGGTCGCGGTGCACGTCACCCGTGACCGCCGTTGTGACGCGGAGAGAGGCGCTTCGACCACACAACACAACAACACGGGACACAACTACGATGCAGAAGAGTTTCATTGTCTCCTTCATTTAGTAAGTGAACTAAAACAAAAATAACAAGCATGAAGTCATTAAGCTACAATAAAACTGGACGACGATTAAACCCTCTGTTAATAGTATAAACTGTACTTGTGTTGAGCAGTTTATGTAAAGTTAGTCATCGAGTGGAGTGGACTTTCTTTGACGACCTCTCTAATCGTGAATTCGCGAGGCCCTTTATACTTCAGTGTACGCTCGCTAAGATATGGTCACAGTGCACGCGACAGATAACTTTTCAAGTGAATAGTAAGTTCATATTGCGACACCAGCATGTATGTATGATAGTGCTGATGTGCGCACGTGAGGCACTTTCTACAGTAACAACATTTATGAACGAATGTCTTCGGAACTTGTTCTCTAACCGCTAGAGTTTCACTTAAACGCGTCGTTTAGTTAAACTACATCATTTGAAAGAAACCGCCGACGCGGGCGGCCTGGTTAGGTACACACACGATACGATACCCACCGATACACACCGGTCCCGAGATACAAGTATATAGTGAACGAAATTGTCATTACATTCGCGATTACCTTACTTGTTGGCACTTGAAGTTTGTAACGTTGCCAAAGAAAGCAAGAAAGCGCGAGCACACGACTGACGCGCCACGGGCACACGGCTGCGTTGTACATGAATCACGTACATAACATGACGCGACATCCGCGTCTCCGCTCTGTAACACATTATGACCCTCTCTGTGATGCTTACCGGAGAGTTTCTGTAAAGAGTAGGCAAGTTTAATGCTGTATAGTCGTTGGTTTAATGTAAATGGAGATTTACATTGTGACTTACTTCGTTGTCATCTCACCGGCCTGCCTTGTCTCAACTACGTCGGGGTCAGCGTCGTCTCACAAGATGCAGCTGACTACAAGTATTGTATATGGAGCGGCTATATGCCCGAACTCCACAACCACGTGACTGGGTAATGGGGTACTACTTGGCAAGACTATTGTTATTCTGGCATCTGACTATCCGTAAAGACTGTAAAAGATTTACAAATGCCATCCAGGATCAACGGCTTAGCGCAGGAGTGTTGGTCTGTAGTGGATGGTCACCCACTCACGGACCGAGCTCGGCACGCGCTGCTTCACCTCACGTATCGAGGCCGCGCGGCTGTGGGCAGTGTGGGCACTGAGCCACGAACTCCTCTATGGCTACTATTTATTTAACATAATAAATGCTCTTCTCGCTAGACTAGTATTACATAATGTGTCGCAATGCAACGACGCTGGACCTGAATGTGACGCTCCCACGTCAATCGTCAACACATCGATTATCCGCATCGTAATAAGAAAATAGTTGCGCTGCGACACACAGACATGCCCCCAACGGTTTATCGATTGATTTACACTCTCACTATCCCATACAATACTTCAGACAGTAATGTGTGGCACGACGTGTGTCACCGTGTGACGGCACGCCGCCACACTGGCTGCGATCGACGAGTGACTATACGCCGCGAGTGTAGGTACATACCAGAAAACGTTATCTTTGAATCAAAAGTATGGATATTAGTTGGGTCAGTAGAAGATCAATGTTCCTATCAGGAGAACACTGGGTAGAAAGCCTGCATGTTTGGAAGATGAACAAGACGTGACAGTAAGACGTGAGGCGATCAGTCATTATGCGCGCACCAGTTTGTTTTCCGGACGCGGCCGGAGCCGGACCGGAGGGAAACCGGAGCGGTCAGCGAACTTGTCACTTTCAACAGATCGGTCATGGCCTCGCCGCGCTTTGCTGACAACAGCGTTATGTCAACTGCAATCTAGCCTGGCTGAGTGGTGGCTTCTGCATCGTACGGTCAAGGTTACCTGGATAACTATTCACATAACACAGGAATTAAGCTGAGCGAGCTCGTTCGGCAGTAGGACTTACGTCTACTAAACCAAGGACGCAGTCAATACCCAGGCTAGAACTCCTGATGACACTGCTGTAGCGGGGGAGAGGGGGTACTCCCTGGTCGCGTCGCTGCTCGGTGTGCAGAGAGAGATGCGTGCTCTGTTTACTGGAGTATTTATATACCGCTTGAGAAAGTATCGGAGCGCGGCGTCACAATCAGAATGACTCATTAGATAGAGCTCATTCAAGTTATTTTATTTTTATGCTACTATTACTGAAAAAGACATTTAATAATTTAAATGTCACTTTCAGTAATACTAGTGTTATATATATCCGTCGCAAGAAATATGACTTAATACATAGGTAAATTAACGATCGGAAGCTGAAAATTTATTTTGTTTGTATCTTGTATTGACCCATCATTGGTATATCGGCGATCGCACTGGCATAGGATAGTGCAATCGGCAACATCATTTCGTTAATTTCGGATAATTTGACGAGTAGACAGAAGAGGGTTCGATAACATTCCTTCTAAAGAGCGCGTGCCTATTGAAACAACATTAAATTATCCAATTCTGTCGTACACATGTTCAGTTTGAAAAGTTCCTTGTGAGCAAGTAGCGACATAGTATACGAGCGAAAATTTAATGGTCAGTAAACGCATTAGCATGCTCTATCGCTAGTTAACACCCAAGTGGATTTTGAGGTCGAACTTATTTCGTCGCTACACATACAGACGAACGTTCACCTCAGAATAGATCTGTCCTATGTTACTGCACAGCCCACTTTTGCGGCACACGACTATCGCCCTTATTTCTTCGCGTTCGAGATGTGTGAGAGTGCGTGTAAGTTGGCGCGTTTAAATCGTTTAGTTTTTGTGTGGCCTTACGCGATGCGAACACTTTCTTGAGAGCACTTTCTCTCGTGATGTGGATCACTCGTGACACACACACGTGCACTGTTATGGTGTGTGTGTGCACAGCTGTCATTGAGAAATGGAACCGCTCCCCGACTGCGTTAGATGCAGGTGATAAGAGTCCGGTTCACAAGGTTATGTCGTGTGTTGTACTAGGACAACACACAACACTGTTGCTTGCAGCTCCGCCTGCGTTGTGTGTACGCGCTGTCCGTACACACCTTGATATGAGCCATTATATTTGAACATCAGAGTACCCAGCTGTAAGGATCTCAAATCAAATAAAAAAATCAAATCATTTATTTAAATTTCTTAATTCTAAATTACACTGTAGTACACAAAATAGCAAAAGGTATTAATATCACGGTTGCCTGAACTAGGAGGGTCCTGTGTTTCAGGCGAATAAGTTCAATATTGTATAAACCCTTAAAATAATCACTTACACAGTCTTTGCTTATCACTAGGTACAACAAGTTTATTTTACATATAAACTCTAAAATAATATAACGTTCTTTATAACGAAAACCTTAAACAAACCTTAGAAAGATGCTCGCACACAAGTGTGAGTTAAACGATGCTCGCTCTACAAGAACTAAGCTGATCTGCTCATAAAATAAAATAATGTAATGTAATGACAATAAACTACAAAAGAAAAGTACGGAGCCACATAAGCCAAAGTATATTTAATGTGTTATATGGCTTAACACATCGAAGTAAAGGATGGTCAGAAGGATGGAGTAGGGTTGCTTAGTCAATGAGATCAGTGGTTTAGTTTGTGAGGGTTGCTCGAGCAGACACACGGATGCGACCGAGTACCTTTTATGAAACGTAATATATGATATATATATATCGAATTATCTATGTACCTAGCATATTTCCTACCACTTTTAGGAAAACGCCTCCCTTTTCACACTGTTCTTTGGTAGAAGTCGATGTAGTATCTTCTCCTAATTTACTTGGCTCTTGTCAGAACGATCGTGGTCACTATGAATTCTGCCCAATCGCTGGTGTTGTTGTACCTCACGATCTCTCTCCATCTAATTCCTCCATGTAATGTAGTAAAATTATGATTATGTAAAGATAACGTTGAACAGCTTTATGATAATATCATGAAATAAGTGTGCATAGCAGACAGTCACGACCGTGCCGGCTCGCGGCCGGTAGGAGCGGCGCGGGCGCAACTGGCACAAGGCAAGCTGTGGACATTTGACAGCGCGACGCACAACGACTCACTTTAATCAACGTATTTATTTCAATATAGCTTCTTAGCTTGAAGGTCTTGCTAAAGCTCAGTAACTGGTCGTAGGAGAAATGCTTCATTTATTTACACTTTCATTTTTACGACCCTGAAGCAGGGAGATTGCAAGAAAACAACAAACTTAAAAAAAAAAATACGAAAGTACAAAAGATGAGTTTTGTGCTAACCTATACATACTATACATACGCTTTTGGAGAATTGCAATCGATGACACCTTAACGAATGACACAACGAAGCAGACAATGTCGGAGCTGAGGAACGTTCAGGTCTTCGGATAACAGTTTTGAGTCATGATCGCGATATTTTGTTGGGCCGGGCGCGTCTCGTGCTGAGTGTCGTGCAGAGATGATCGCTATTAGAAAGTGATCGCTAATGCATTCCACACAACACTTTACACACAACAATGACGTTTTTGTGAACTTCACTCTCGATAGGCAGCTGCGTCATTTCATTGATGAAAGCGATACTTAGTTATCTGCTAATCGTTTGTTATGACCCCTGAAAACCTTAACATAATACTATTGCTAGTCTGTCTAGTGACTATGTGCCTACATTCAATTTAATTAAATAAACCTGATGAAACATGACGCAGGCGCTAACACCTTGCTAAAATTAGGCCTGCACATATTTACTTACCCACAGAGAAGTAAAAAAAAAACGAAAATCGAGTTGGTCGTGGCCGCTATGTGGTAGGTATACCGAGTGGAACGCAAAAAAAGCTCGGATATTGCAAATCCGTATGGTATTAAAACTAACTTTTTTTAAGTAGGTATACAGTATAGTTCTAAATACATATCTCTACTTAGTGTTTGTAAATTTAAAATATTTTGTTTTTCGTGTTATGGCTTCTTATTTTCTCACAGGAGGTGTGAAAAGTAGAGTATCCTCCTCGGGGATAAAGGTGTCTTTGCCTTGGGCTAGCTTGAATCCCTCGCTGCATTCAGGATTCTTGTATTAACTCCCTCGCTTCGCTCGTGAGTTAAACTCTAAAGCCCCTCGCTACGCTCGGGAGTTAACTCCCGAATCCTTCATTGCGTTCGAGATTAAATATGACGCCCGTGACACAAGACACTGCTTTATCCCCTGGGTGCATAATCTACTATTCTTGCATAGTGTGTGTTTAATACAAGATTTAAATTTCGTTTCATTCAGTTCTAATACGGGAGATATTTTGTTATAACATTTTAAATAATACCCCATGAAAGATGAGGTTACTTTAGCCAGTCTGAAACTTGGTTGAACTAGTTGATCCCTATTTCTAGTAACACAATTAGGTCTGTCGCCTCGTCTACTAAAGAGATTCTTTCTAACGTACGAGTACATAATGTTTCTTGTAGAAATATTGACCAGCTACCGTAATGACATTAATTTCCTTCACCAGTTCCCTTATAGAATCGCACCGGCGGATATTGTATATGACTCGGAGGGGTCTATTTTTTGCAGAATAAAAATAGACTCGATGTCTGCAGCCCGTCCCCATAGTATGACACCATAATACATGATACTATGAAAGTAACTAAAATAGACTTGTCTCGCGGTATCAACATCCATATATTAGCGGATTTTTCTAACATATTTTTAATAGAATTTTATAATATGCTGCTAAACAATGGAAACTGCACTGAATGAGAAACTTGGCTACGGAACACTGAAGGGGGTCGAGTCTGCTATTCCAATCGTGTCTCAATGACTGGTCAATGATCGATTTTTGACGTATAACGTCAAACTTATGACACATTTCCCATATAAAAACTGTCAAAGTTGTCAAATATTCGATCAATGACCGGTCATTGAGACACGATTGCAATAGCAGACTCGAGCCCCTGAGCGGGGACACATTTTTCACATCACGTTCGTTTCGTTTTTAATTTACAATAAATTAAAGATAAGCAATATTTGTGCTGCGTTCTTGATGATGTTTGACTGCAGTAAGATGTAACACCGTGCTTGTGCATCATAAACCGGTCGTTAATCACATTCATCAGTTAACCACACATTGCATCTGCTTTTGTTTTTACCACACCCTAAATGCTACGCAACGTATCACAGTATTGCCGGGTACCAGGCGTGTCCGTTGCCTGACATTGTGACTAACGTGTGTCTACTGCTTGCAGGCGGTTGCAGCGCGCAGGTGCGCTACTTCGGCAAGGAGCTGGGCCCGCTGGCGGCCCTACAACATGGCGTGCGCGGCCGCGTGTTCGCCGTGGACTCGCGCACGCTCTACCTGCAGGACTTCCACTACGACGGCGAGGGACCAGGTCGGTACCACACACACACACCACACCTGAACTCACACCTCATATAATTATCTCAAATAAAACTTACGCTTGGAACTTTTACTCGCATTTGACACAGAAATCTGTGTGTCCAACTTGAATTGCAGTCAACAGTTAAAAGCTAAAAAAACTAAGCTCTTCAAAAAATATTTCAACTATCATCTTCTGGATCAACCGCGCTCAATATTGACATGTATGGCACGTGTTGCGGGTTCGATTCCCATACGGACCAAATATTTGTATGGCCTACAGATACTTAGTTGTTCCGGGTCTGGCTATTTGTGTATGTGAGATTGTATGTCTGTAAACGCACCCACGATACAGGAGATATTTCTAGTGTGGGGCAACGTTATTTAAAAAAAAGAAATAAAAAATACACGTACTTAGCGAGTACGTGTATTTTTTTTTCTTTTATAATTTTAATTTTAAAAACCATATGGATCAATGTACTTTATACATACAGGCATACCTAGAAGCTAACGATATCCTTAGTGACCGACAATACGGCTTCCGCCGAAATCGGTCCACTGGGGACCTTCTAGCGTATGCCATTCACATCTGGAGTGAGGCCATCGAGAAACATGGGGAAGCACTTGCGGTCTCTCTTGACATCTCGAAAGCCTTCGATAGGGTCTGGCACGAAAGCCTTATTGGTAAGCTTCCTTCCTTCGGTCTACCCGCCGGATTGTGTGATTGGATTGCAGACTTCCTGAGGGATCGGTCTATCCGAGTGGTCATAGATGGCTGCTCGTCTGGACTGCTGGATATTAATGCCGGGTTTCCTCAGGGGTCGGTGCTCTCGGCAACATTGTTTTTGCTGCATATTAATGATCTGCTAAAACCCGGTACCTTTGGGTATGCAGACGACTGTACTGTTGCTGAGAGATACGTGTCTAACGCACGAGCTGGTGGATCGCAGATCCGGCCTCTCCGAGAGGCTATGGTTGAGCGCTTGAACTTGTCCCTACAGGCTGTCTCAGAGTGGGGCGATGCCAATCTGGTCAAGTTCAATGCTGCTAAGACCCAGGCGTGTCTTTTTTCCGCTAAAAGGAGCCAATTCCACCCAGCTCCATCTTTCCGAGGTGTAACCGTGCCGATAACCGACCAACTTGACCTTCTTGGTGTTACGTTGACATCTACCCTAAATTTTGGCATATTTATAGAGGCAAAGGCTCAAGTGGCTGCCAAAAAGTTGGGAATTCTGGCAAAGGTGCGACGGTACTTCACGCCGGAACAGCTGCTCAAACTTTATCAAGCGCAAGTTCGATCGTGTATGGAGTACTGCTCGCATCTTTGGGACGGATCTGCCAGATACCAGCTTGATGCTCTTGAGTCAATAGAGAAACGAGCCAAGAGGGTCATCGGCAATGATAGGCTCGTTGAGTCGAAGCTCCAAAGTCTCGAGCATCGACGCCGAGTTGCTAGCCTGTCGGTTTTCTATCGGTTGCATTTTGGAGAGTGTGCAACGGAATTGCATAGTTTGATTCCGCCTAGCCCGTTCCATCATCGGACCACAAGACGTACGGCGATGCGCCACCGGTACATGGTGGACATCCCACCCACACGCACAAAGCGTTTTGGGAATACTTTCATTGTGCTTACCGCTAAGGAGTGGAATTCCCTGCCGGAGTCTGTGTTTCCTGATAGCTACAACCTGGGAGTCTTTAAGTCAAGAGTGAACAGGTTACTTCTAGGCAAGCGTGCTCCATCTTCGACCACATCGTCGCTTACCATCAGGTGAGATAGTGGTCAAGCGCGTGCGTATCAATAATAAAACCATGGTCTTTGGTCCATGGTAGTGACTATAACATAGTTTGCATATTCGTAAAGTATAGCGAAACAATTCTAATTTGTTGTTTGATCCTGTTTTGAGTGGACAAAAGCGTAGAACCGACAGAGTCCGCTCGACTACTGAGGTTACATTAGAAATTGTCTGTCGGCAGTTTGTAGATCCATGCTTAAGAGTACTTTATAGTAATATAGTTCTTTCTGGAACTGCAAAAGACTTATTAATCCTTCACATTCTTCATCTGTGAAGGTAAACAGGTGAAGAATTGGAGAATTTGGTCAACACACACTACGCGACGACCACCTACGACCACAACAAGCACAATGTACTCATCTATTTGAAAATGTGTAATACTTGTATTTTGTCCTGCTCCTAGATTTACACCTTTCTGAGAGGCGGCATGTCCCTCTTGGTAGGGCTTGGTAATAGTGGTGATACCGTTTGTAACTCGGACACAATCAATTAGCAACATTGTTGTTTGAACGCGCTAACCTCTGGAACTGCCAGTCGGAATTGGAAAATTGTTTAATATTTATCCACATTCAATGAGAAAGGCTATAAGCTATACGGGAACGGGAAATTCCTACAGGAATGGTATAAAACAGGCTACTCGTATGCACGTACGATGTCGCGGGAAAAAGCTGGTATAGAATATTCAGAAAATATCCAGTTTATGTTGTGAAGAAGTCAATATTAACACACTGAGTACTGCACTCTGATCTTGCGCCACATCGCAGCAGTGCAGTGTTAGGAGATCGTAAACTTTTGATACATCACAAATTCAATACAGAAAGTGATCAAGCATATTTATTATAAGTGCAATTAATGTAAAATACTGCTAAATACTGTTACAAACCAGGCTACTATGATTCTGTGACCACTACTCACCAGTTCACGACCAAATGAATACGAATGAACAAAATGTCAAGAATTTCCATTTTTTACTTACAACTAACAGGCACCGAGAAATAGTAGAATGTGTTAAAATTCTAGCGCTAGCTTACAAACCGATGTGAGGTCAGACCCTCCCTGATCTTGATTCAGCAAATAGTTTTCTTCACTGAACAGGAGAGTTTCGTTTATAAGATTTCCAAATGCATTGGTTTTTTATATAATTAACTATACAAACCAAAATGTTGCATTGGTATAAAAGTATTATTGTCATTATCAGCAAAAATGCTTAAAAGTTACATTAGTTTGACATTCTGTTAAAACTTGCAACTATAGTTGACGTGGAATACTTACAGTCAGGAAACTCCTGCGGCTATATAGAGGTAGAGCTTGAATTGTCTTAGTTTCTTGGCGTGATCTTGAGTTAGCAGATCATTGTTGCTGTAGCGCAGCTTCCGCGCGGTTGACGTCTAATCACGCCATTGACATCTGTTCCGCGATCCGAGACACTGCCGTATTTAGTCTGCGTCCATCAGACGTACATTAATCGTTGTACGTCCATCAGACGCACACTAACTGCTCGACGCGTTACCATTGCATATGAAAGCGTGTAGCCGTGCGCCGTGCAGCCGCGGTGCGAGCTGCGACCACTGACTACCCATGACACACAAACCTTTTGTTAATTGAACCACATTCGACGCAACACATTAACGGTAATGTCCTTTATGCTTCTCCACTTTCAAGGTATTTTAACACTCATTTTGATTTGCTTGTTTTGAAATTGAGGCATTGAATACTAAAAAGTCCAAACAAATGAATTTTCAAGCAGTTTGCTACAGTTGGTGGCATTTACTTTAGTTAAATCACAGATTTGTTATCACTAACTGTATCATCATCTGCCCCACTATATTGTTGTCGGCTCCCAGTCAAACCGGATTCAACAGAATACCAGTGTTTTACGTGGAGCGGCTGCCTACCAGACCTACACAACCCGTTAACTAACACGGCACTTCTTGGCAAAACTGGTGTCAGATTTTCTCGCTTCTAACAATTCGTAACGACAACCAAAGATCTCCAAATGACAGTCGGGACGGGACCAACGGCTTAACGTGCTTTCCGCGGCACGGGGGTATCTTGATGTGTTGAGATGGTCAGCCATCCTCAGACCGACCTCGGCAAGTGTTGCTTATCCTTGAAGATCGATCCGCGCGGCTGGTATTAGTTAGCCACGAGCTCCTCCTATCGCTAACTTCATCAGACTGCTTTAAAATGGTTTTTCTTTACAAGTTTTTAGTAGTTTTTAGTGGTCTAATTTGTGAAAAAGTCACCTTTTCTTTTCATTTGCTATTTTTTCCTTTATGAGCTACATCACCCCTTAAATATGAGCTCGCACTATGGAACACCCTGCTCCCAGTATACAGCCCGCAAGAATCTGGGGGCTATGAGCTTTCCGAAATAACGTCAGCTGAGGCTATGCTGATCTAACAATACAAATAACAAACGTATAACGCAAACAATAACATGCACATTGCATTGCGAAAAGAGGGAAAGACACTTGTCGTTTTCGGTCTGTTTCTTCAATGTTTGAAGCCAGATGTAGTGTACATGATAAGAGATATTTTCTCCTGACTGGAATATACTCGTGGAGTCGTGGTTTGTCAGCGGAGCTATGTACGAGTAACTGTGCTTGGGACCAGCTCAAAAGCATATAATAATTATTTGCTTTAATTGTTCATTCTTGAAGAACAGCTCTGACGGAATCACGTTCATTATTGATTAACAAACGGTAGAACGTTCTTCGTAGCGTTGTGATGGACGATAACCGCTCTATATTCTATACGGATTCAAGGCTGTCATGCTATATACTCAACGATTTCATTGTATGTAAGATCACGACTAATCAGTCAGTGGTTAAACCAATCGGTTTAACCGTTAATTGCTGCCTTGATAAGCGGATAAACACGAAAGCTACATTGACAGCCAACATAATTTGTGTAGCTTTGGTCTTAAATGTAAACAAGGCATGTTAACCGATTGTGGTCAATTTAATGTCATGGCTTGCAATAACAATGAGCACTGGTCCAACATTCAGATCAATATAATTGGTGCTAGAACTCGCGAAGAGATTGTGATCAGTTCGCTAGAAGGGTCCGGCTCCCTGTACTTCAAGCAACAATGCGAAGTTATTATTAGTTCGTTAAGTGGTTACTTGACTACAAGAAGTATTTTAACACATTATTAGTTTTATTCTTGTTTTGCTCTATGTCTTGCCAGTCTGTTCCAAGTAATAGTAGTAGTAACTAGTAGTAGTAGCAAGTAGTAGTAGTATAGTGTCTGTTCCAGCCGCGGGCAGAGTCGTGATATGGGCTCAGCATACGGTAAATATAGTCAGTCATAGGCTCGCCACTTATTCTATAGAGCAAGACTGCCATGATTCCGCTGCACATCCAAACAACCGGCGAAATGGGGGTGTACAAACATCTTTCACTTAGCCATTGAGGAATAATGACGTGTTTTCTTTGTTAATAAAATAATAATAATAATCATAATTAGCCTCCATGATGTCCCCCATATCTGGCTTGGAGTCTGGCTCGCTGCCCGAATTCCTTACGACAGGAGTTACCCACCTACTCCACAAATCTGGTAGCACTGCAGAACCCAAAAATTATAGACCGATAACGTGCCTACCGACTGTCTTTAAGGTTCTTACATCCATTTGAGAGCTAAAATTAATAGCCATATTAACAGCAACAACATCATGTCCGCCTCTCAGAATGGACGTAGGAATGGGTCCCGCGGTACTGAGGAGCTACTCCTCATTGATACGGCCATTAGCCAATAGGTTCGGCGTTCCCGGAAGGATCTGTCGACATGTTGGATAGACTATAAGAAGGCCTCGTGAATCGGTGCCTCATACATGGCTCATGACTACTCATGAAGGTGCAAGAATTGTATAAAATTTATGCAACGCTACGCACCTTCCTGTTGTCGAAATGTGGAATGTGGACTCGGCTGTCATTGTGCCGATTGTCGTTACGGCCAATGACCTGATGGGCAAAAGCTTCGACGACCATCTGTCGAAGCTGGCGTTGCGCAGTTGGAGAAAAATGTGATTCGTTCGGATCCCTTTGCACGCGAGTCCGACTCGCACTTGACCAGTCAGTTTAAGTTAAAAAAATCTTGACAAGAAGCAAGTACAATAAGCAAATATTTTGATATGTGCTTATTGTACAGTTTTTGTCTGGTAACTTATAAAGTATACAATGCGCCTGGTGCCTATGATGATGGGGTAAGTAGGTGATAAATATGGCGATGTTAGGCAGCGCACACACGAGCGCGACAGACAGGCGCGCGAGCACAGGGCGTGCGGCGTGTCGCGTGCACACTCCCGGCGATGTATGGAGGGCGTACCTCACGTGACCCTCACAGGCAGAAGGTCCACCAACAACTAGTCCTACTATACTATTATAAAATATCTCACCACTAATATAAATGCGAAAGTTTGGACGGATAGAAGGATGGTTGTCACTCTGTCGCGTCAGAACAGCTGAACGGATCTGGATGAAATTGACACAGAGATAGATTATAGTCTTTTATCCCGGGAGTATGACCCCTTGAAATAGTTTTCGACATTCATGCGGGCGAAGCCGCTGGCAGATGCTAGTATAGAATAACAGATTATCCGTGAGACACATAGTGAATACAAATAAGTCATGTATTAAGAAACACTCGTAATGTTGTATCGGTTACCAGTTGTCCTTCTGCATCTCTCAGTATCGTACACCTAGTTGCAGCACAAAGCTGGAACGTGACGTAATTAATGCCAATTGGGCGCGTCCCCTCCCCGCGCCGGCCATTCCATGACATAGGAGCTGTGCAGGGAGCGCAGTGCCAGCCGGGGCGGGGATTCCTCCGGCGGGAGATATGCTTTGACCCTTTGTTGGGTGGTCCTGCTTTACATACCGTGGCGCACAGCTCGTGACGTCACGGAGGTATCTGTAGCACGCCGCTATGTTGCAAGTATTGCAATATGTCTTACATCGCAGGTACTCGCTCCTTTACGCCTTTAGGGTAGGACAGAATTCCAAGCTTGGCTTAGTAGGACACCAACTATGGGGTAAAATATGAAAAACAAAATCAATTCGGTCTTAGGCTATCAAATTGTGTAGTCTATAATATTCCGGTACAAGAAATTGACATAGAGCTTCGACAAGTGTTTACTAAAGTGTCTGAAAATAGGCACATTCAATGAGAAAGGCTATAAGCTATACGGGAACGGGAAATTCCTACAGGAATGGTATAAAACAGGCTACTCGTATGCACGTACGATGTCGCGGGAAAAAGCTGGTATAGAATATTCAGAAAATATCCAGTTTATGTTGTGAAGAAGTCAATATTAACACACTGAGTACTGCACTCTGATCTTGCGCCACATCGCAGCAGTGCAGTGTTAGGAGATCGTAAACTTTTGATACATCACAAATTCAATACAGAAAGTGATCAAGCATATTTATTATAAGTGCAATTAATGTAAAATACTGCTAAATACTGTTACAAACCAGGCTACTATGATTCTGTGACCACTACTCACCAGTTCACGACCAAATGAATACGAATGAACAAAATGTCAAGAATTTCCATTTTTTACTTACAACTAACAGGCACCGAGAAATAGTAGAATGTGTTAAAATTCTAGCGCTAGCTTACAAACCGATGTGAGGTCAGACCCTCCCTGATCTTGATTCAGCAAATAGTTTTCTTCACTGAACAGGAGAGTTTCGTTTATAAGATTTCCAAATGCATTGGTTTTTTATATAATTAACTATACAAACCAAAATGTTGCATTGGTATAAAAGTATTATTGTCATTATCAGCAAAAATGCTTAAAAGTTACATTAGTTTGACATTCTGTTAAAACTTGCAACTATAGTTGACGTGGAATACTTACAGTCAGGAAACTCCTGCGGCTATATAGAGGTAGAGCTTGAATTGTCTTAGTTTCTTGGCGTGATCTTGAGTTAGCAGATCATTGTTGCTGTAGCGCAGCTTCCGCGCGGTTGACGTCTAATCACGCCATTGACATCTGTTCCGCGATCCGAGACACTGCCGTATTTAGTCTGCGTCCATCAGACGTACATTAATCGTTGTACGTCCATCAGACGCACACTAACTGCTCGACGCGTTACCATTGCATATGAAAGCGTGTAGCCGTGCGCCGTGCAGCCGCGGTGCGAGCTGCGACCACTGACTACCCATGACACACAAACCTTTTGTTAATTGAACCACATTCGACGCAACACATTAACGGTAATGTCCTTTATGCTTCTCCACTTTCAAGGTATTTTAACACTCATTTTGATTTGCTTGTTTTGAAATTGAGGCATTGAATACTAAAAAGTCCAAACAAATGAATTTTCAAGCAGTTTGCTACAGTTGGTGGCATTTACTTTAGTTAAATCACAGATTTGTTATCACTAACTGTATCATCATCTGCCCCACTATATTGTTGTCGGCTCCCAGTCAAACCGGATTCAACAGAATACCAGTGTTTTACGTGGAGCGGCTGCCTACCAGACCTACACAACCCGTTAACTAACACGGCACTTCTTGGCAAAACTGGTGTCAGATTTTCTCGCTTCTAACAATTCGTAACGACAACCAAAGATCTCCAAATGACAGTCGGGACGGGACCAACGGCTTAACGTGCTTTCCGCGGCACGGGGGTATCTTGATGTGTTGAGATGGTCAGCCATCCTCAGACCGACCTCGGCAAGTGTTGCTTATCCTTGAAGATCGATCCGCGCGGCTGGTATTAGTTAGCCACGAGCTCCTCCTATCGCTAACTTCATCAGACTGCTTTAAAATGGTTTTTCTTTACAAGGTTTTAGTAGTTTTTAGTGGTCTAATTTGTGAAAAAGTCACCTTTTCTTTTCATTTGCTATTTTTTCCTTTATGAGCTACATCACCCCTTAAATATGAGCTCGCACTATGGAACACCCTGCTCCCAGTATACAGCCCGCAAGAATCTGGGGGCTATGAGCTTTCCGAAATAACGTCAGCTGAGGCTATGCTGATCTAACAATACAAATAACAAACGTATAACGCAAACAATAACATGCACATTGCATTGCGAAAAGAGGGAAAGACACTTGTCGTTTTCGGTCTGTTTCTTCAATGTTTGAAGCCAGATGTAGTGTACATGATAAGAGATATTTTCTCCTGACTGGAATATACTCGTGGAGTCGTGGTTTGTCAGCGGAGCTATGTACGAGTAACTGTGCTTGGGACCAGCTCAAAAGCATATAATAATTATTTGCTTTAATTGTTCATTCTTGAAGAACAGCTCTGACGGAATCACGTTCATTATTGATTAACAAACGGTAGAACGTTCTTCGTAGCGTTGTGATGGACGATAACCGCTCTATATTCTATACGGATTCAAGGCTGTCATGCTATATACTCAACGATTTCATTGTATGTAAGATCACGACTAATCAGTCAGTGGTTAAACCAATCGGTTTAACCGTTAATTGCTGCCTTGATAAGCGGATAAACACGAAAGCTACATTGACAGCCAACATAATTTGTGTAGCTTTGGTCTTAAATGTAAACAAGGCATGTTAACCGATTGTGGTCAATTTAATGTCATGGCTTGCAATAACAATGAGCACTGGTCCAACATTCAGATCAATATAATTGGTGCTAGAACTCGCGAAGAGATTGTGATCAGTTCGCTAGAAGGGTCCGGCTCCCTGTACTTCAAGCAACAATGCGAAGTTATTATTAGTTCGTTAAGTGGTTACTTGACTACAAGAAGTATTTTAACACATTATTAGTTTTATTCTTGTTTTGCTCTATGTCTTGCCAGTCTGTTCCAAGTAATAGTAGTAGTAACAAGTAGTAGTAGTAGTAGCAAGTAGTAGTAGTATAGTGTCTGTTCCAGCCGCGGGCAGAGTCGTGATATGGGCTCAGCATACGGTAAATATAGTCAGTCATAGGCTCGCCACTTATTCTATAGAGCAAGACTGCCATGATTCCGCTGCACATCCAAACAACCGGCGAAATGGGGGTGTACAAACATCTTTCACTTAGCCATTGAGGAATAATGACGTGTTTTCTTTGTTAATAAAATAATAATAATAATCATAATTAGCCTCCATGATGTCCCCCATATCTGGCTTGGAGTCTGGCTCGCTGCCCGAATTCCTTACGACAGGAGTTACCCACCTACTCCACAAATCTGGTAGCACTGCAGAACCCAAAAATTATAGACCGATAACGTGCCTACCGACTGTCTTTAAGGTTCTTACATCCATTTGAGAGCTAAAATTAATAGCCATATTAACAGCAACAACATCATGTCCGCCTCTCAGAATGGACGTAGGAATGGGTCCCGCGGTACTGAGGAGCTACTCCTCATTGATACGGCCATTAGCCAATAGGTTCGGCGTTCCCGGAAGGATCTGTCGACATGTTGGATAGACTATAAGAAGGCCTCGTGAATCGGTGCCTCATACATGGCTCATGACTACTCATGAAGGTGCAAGAATTGTATAAAATTTATGCAACGCTACGCACCTTCCTGTTGTCGAAATGTGGAATGTGGACTCGGCTGTCATTGTGCCGATTGTCGTTACGGCCAATGACCTGATGGGCAAAAGCTTCGACGACCATCTGTCGAAGCTGGCGTTGCGCAGTTGGAGAAAAATGTGATTCGTTCGGATCCCTTTGCACGCGAGTCCGACTCGCACTTGACCAGTCAGTTTAAGTTAAAAAAATCTTGACAAGAAGCAAGTACAATAAGCAAATATTTTGATATGTGCTTATTGTACAGTTTTTGTCTGGTAACTTATAAAGTATACAATGCGCCTGGTGCCTATGATGATGGGGTAAGTAGGTGATAAATATGGCGATGTTAGGCAGCGCACACACGAGCGCGACAGACAGGCGCGCGAGCACAGGGCGTGCGGCGTGTCGCGTGCACACTCCCGGCGATGTATGGAGGGCGTACCTCACGTGACCCTCACAGGCAGAAGGTCCACCAACAACTAGTCCTACTATACTATTATAAAATATCTCACCACTAATATAAATGCGAAAGTTTGGACGGATAGAAGGATGGTTGTCACTCTGTCGCGTCAGAACAGCTGAACGGATCTGGATGAAATTGACACAGAGATAGATTATAGTCTTTTATCCCGGGAGTATGACCCCTTGAAATAGTTTTCGACATTCATGCGGGCGAAGCCGCTGGCAGATGCTAGTATAGAATAACAGATTATCCGTGAGACACATAGTGAATACAAATAAGTCATGTATTAAGAAACACTCGTAATGTTGTATCGGTTACCAGTTGTCCTTCTGCATCTCTCAGTATCGTACACCTAGTTGCAGCACAAAGCTGGAACGTGACGTAATTAATGCCAATTGGGCGCGTCCCCTCCCCGCGCCGGCCATTCCATGACATAGGAGCTGTGCAGGGAGCGCAGCGCCAGCCGGGGCGGGGATTCCTCCGGCGGGAGATATGCTTTGACCCTTTGTTGGGTGGTCCTGCTTTACATACCGTGGCGCACAGCTCGTGACGTCACGGAGGTATCTGTAGCACGCCGCTATGTTGCAAGTATTGCAATATGTCTTACATCGCAGGTACTCGCTCCTTTACGCCTTTAGGGTAGGACAGAATTCCAAGCTTGGCTTAGTAGGACACCAACTATGGGGTAAAATATGAAAAACAAAATCAATTCGGTCTTAGGCTATCAAATTGTGTAGTCTATAATATTCCGGTACAAGAAATTGACATAGAGCTTCGACAGTGTTTACTAAAGTGTCTGAAAATAGGCTTAAGTTTCACAAAAGAAAATATTAAGCGTTGCCAAAAGCTTGTCCCAGTTCTGGCTGAACTGTGCAAAGTTTCAATGTGCCGCGATGCTAATAGCCGGCTGATGAATAAACATAACGCCGCCGCCGCGCCGGCGACCGCCTCGCGAGCATGCGGAGTGCGCCACTCTATGACTACGCCACACGACCACACGACGACTCCAACCTGAACGCGCAAGAACGCTACTAAAACAATCTACGCCAGACGCGCTGGAATCAACGACATGTCATTCATTATAGGCTTTGTTTACCCGCCAGATATGTTAAGTCTCAAGAAGCAAACGTTATAATTAAAAAAGATTGGGCTGCCACTAGGAAACTGCAATAAGTTTCTATATCTAAATCATCACATTTTTAGTTAGATTTTTAATAAAGCAATTGATAGCAAGCAACAAGGCACAATAAATGCTTTCCATCATAAACCTTAGTTAATAACATCGATTTCTGCATGAATAACATCAACATTGCAAATCCAATCAACGATCGATTCGATCCATGATTACTAATCGTGATCAACGATCTCACTCAGATAGCTTCCTACTGACCCTCTTACTCACGCACAGTGCTCCTCAGCAGGACTCTCACTTCCAACAACTCGTCTTACCGTGTAGACAGTTAAATGTGACGTCACATAATATTATACGGGAGGCTGCAAAGTATAATTAGTCGGAGTTTGAGCCGACGTCCGACGGGGCCGCCCGATTGCGTCCGATTCGAGCGACGATTAGCGCTCGCCTGCCCAATTACTGACCGGACACGCTGGCTCACTTACACCACACACTTGACCAAACTAAATACTGTTCTATTTGAATATCTCAAGGTTCAAATTTAGTTGCAGCCAGGTTCTGTTTGGCAGGACCACGCTCATTCATGGATCCAATCAATTCTTAAGTTTTTTAGTAGGTATAGTTTTAGTCATGTCAAAAGACTTTCGCAGTTGATAGATTGTCGCGGCCGCGGCCTCACATATTATAATAATTGTTATAACAAGAACTGCTTTCTCTTCTAATCTTTTCTGTAGGTGCTGTTGTATTATCTGACTTCTGATGGTGGCTCTCGCGTTTGTGTGACGTGCCCCCCCAGGCCAAGCTGAGGTCACTGACCTGACCAAATATGGGATAATCATGATGAAAGCGAAAAATTATGTTAATCGAGAAAGCTAAGAAATGAATACTGCTGAAATGCACGCTTTGATGAGCGATCAGCATTAGTCGCGCGAAGCCCGGAGTTATCGGTTGAAATTACTATACGCCGCCGCCGTCAAATTATACCAGGTGGTCTCATGCTCCGTACTCTTCTATATGACCTTTAAGGTTAGGTTCTTATAAGATATTTTAAGTTTAAGACATTTACTTTTATGTGTTTTGAAGTTAAGTATTTTAGTTTTCTCTACATTTACTTTTAAATCGTTGCTTTCTAGCCATGTGATAATTTTGTTGAAGGTGTTATTTGTTTCTGACTCGTAAGTTTCAATGTTTTTACAATCTAGGATAACGGTTGTGTCATAAGCAAAAAGGACACAATCTTTTCCGACTGCTTGGGGAAGGTCGTTCATATACACAAGAAATAATGGTGGCCCTAAAATGCTTCCTTGCGGTACACCAAATTGGTTAAGTCGAGTTTTTGAATCAAAATTGGTAATACTGCTAATTTTGTCATCGAATTTGGTAATTCTTGTGATCTGTCTTCTATTCGATAGATATGACTTGAATCATTCTAGGGCTGGACCTCTTATACCGATTTTATTTAATTTATCGATGAGAACCGAATGGTGAACAAAATCGAAGGCTTTGCTTAGGTCTAAGAACAGAGCTGATGTTGTAATTTTATTGTTAATGTTATCTAAAATCGATTTGACCAGATTAAACGCTGCAAGAGAAGTTGATCTGTTTTTCCTAAACCCGTATTGTTCTGTAGCGGCATTCATCCCGCCACAAAAATCAACGTAACAGAATCAACATCACAACAAATGAGACTCGCAGCGCCATCTATCTCGACAGCTGCGAACTAACTGCAAAATCCTAAATCGCGATATCAAAGTTTACCGTGCGATTAGAACATATGCAAAGCCCGAATATCAACTCTCGGGCAGTTGCCCACCAGACAAAACCAACCGTCTGGTCGGAGGATCCTCTCTTTCAAATGGAGGTATGTGGGACTTTACTCTCTGTTCCGCTACCTCCAAACTGGTGACCCTCGACATTGAACGTCAGCGCAGCCTTCGTGCAGCTACCTCATCATGTCGTCATCATCATCATCACTTCTCCTCATCTTGACCTCAAGCTTTCGAGCAGCGAGTCATACAGCCAGCCAGTACCCTCGGCTTCTACGGGTATCCTGACCACCAGCATGCAGCGGACGCGCATTCCTGGTCAGCATCCTCAGCCCCTATCATAAACCTCATCAGCGACCTTGGCAAGCACACTGCACTTTCAGCCAGTTACATGAAGAGCCTTGAAGAACCTCTCCTGCTCGACGCCAGCAGTCACGCCAGCAGCAGCATCGGGGCGCCGCAGACAGTTCCGACTCACCGTGAACTCTGCGACGCAGACAGTTCCGACTCACCGAGAACTCTGTGACTTCCGGTTCCGACTCACTGGAACCAACCTTCCACTGGCCTGAAAAGCATCTCAAGATGTATGGACGACTCATCCACTATCGACCTCCGGTCTCCGGAGGGGAGTGATGTAGCGGCATTCATGCCGCCACAAAAATCAACGTAGCAGAATCAACATCACAACAAATGAGACTCGCAACGCCATCTATCTCGACAGCTGCGAACTAACTGCAAAAACCTAAATCGCGATATCAAAGTTTACCGTGCGATTAGAACATATGCAAAGCCCGAATATCAACTCTCGGGCAGTTGCCCACCAGACAAAACCAACCGTCTGGTCGGAGGATCCTCTCTTTCAAATGTGGAACTTTACTCTCTGTTCCGCTACCTCCAAAGTTCTTTAGCAAGAATATTGTACCTATCAAAGAAAAAGAGCATTCTCTTGTACATGACTCTTTCAAACACCTTCGATAGAATCGGTATTAACGCAATAGGACGGTAATTATTTTTATCGGCTAACTATCTATATAACTATCTCTATGGTCTTACAGATAGTTGTTCCAGGTCTGGCTGTTTGTGTATGTGAGTTTCTTAGTTTGTAAACGCACCCACGATACAGGAGATATTCCTAGTGAAGGGAAACGTTTTTTTTAAAAGAATAAAGGAAGAATTCGATGTGCTGACTTTTCGTTAGACGATAATTGTGTGATGTATCTATTATTAATGCCTATTGTTATCGCGCCGCTATCGAGATTTCAAATTGCGCCGTTATTGTGTAGCAGTTCCGCCACTATCGTATGACAGTCGCGCCAGTATCGTTTTAGAGTCGCACCACTATCGTTTCATAGTCGCACCACTATCGTGTTATAGACGCGCCACTATTTGGTGATAGTCTCACCTCTACCTGTTGATAGTCAGGCCACTATCCGATGATAGTCAGTGTAATGTAATATTTGCGCTGCTATCGGGTGATAGTCACACCACTACTATATGATAGTTGCGCGACTATTAGGTGATAGTTTGTCCATTATCGGTCGATAGTTGCGCTACTATCAGGTGACTGTTGCTAACTTTGTTGAGTTGTAAATGTGGTTTTATGTAACGTGTTGTTTCTCTTGAACAGCGGCGTATTTCTACGTGGGCACGTCCGGGTCCCCCAGCGCGAGCGCGGCGGGCGCCACGCGGCTGCGCGACGAGCGCGGCGGCGCGGGCCCGCTGCGGCGCTACGCCGGCGAGGGCCTGACGCTGTCGCTGCCCGACGGCAAGACGCTGAAGGACTTCCGCTGGTTCGCCGTCTACTGCGACGAGTATTCGGTCAGTATACCACGTCTACTCTCAAATGCTTTCCGAGATAGAAAAATAATAATTCTATTAAGTCCTTCCGATTTTTCAAAAAATAATGGACACGTATTGAAAGCCATTTCAAATCGATAAAAATTGATAATGATAAAGTGCAACAAAATGAAAGAGTGGGGCTAGTAACGAATTTGGATAAGAAGTGTACTCAAATGTAACATCAAGCGAGTTTTTAATGCAGTTTCGTCTTCATTTTTTGTTACGTAAAAAAAGAAAAAAAACGTGTTCAAATTTTTATGGAAATCTATCTCACGGACTAATTAGATTTTTACTGAAAGGACCCAATTGTAATTGTCCATTATCACCATTGTTTTGAAATTAGCAAATTTCCATAGTTTGAATTGCCCGTGTAAGCGCACTATTAGGTAAGTATGAGGATCGCCACACCACACCCCGTTGCCGGTCTCTCCGGACACCTCATCGATAAACTATGTACTTTACAGCCTGTCAGTCCTGAGTGTCCTGGCCAAGCAGCTGCCTCGGAGACTGATCTCATTTACACGAAAAATATAGCAATACACTCAATGTGAAATGATTTCTTAAAAAGAAAACAATATTTCAACCTGTTCTCTTATCAGTTATCACTTATCATACACCGATTACATTTTGTGTAAAGCAAGTAATTGTGAAAACGTTCTACTCAATTTTGTTCGCTGCCATGTTTAATATATTAATATTGGGAACTCATAAAGGACAAATAAGCGGTTATCAACCAACGGGGTGTGGTGCAAGTGACGAGAGCGCTTGCATCGCGGCTTGTAACGAGCTGCGTGGCAGTGGATCGCAGATGATTACGAGCGATGGCCATAGCGGCATTCTAAGTTGTCCTTCATTTTTTAAACCGAAAAGGAACAACATTACATTAAAATAACAAAGTCTTATGAAGGTGTTTATTATGAAGTAAAAGCCGGAAAAACAAGTGGGGGCTGTTCATATCGATATCTTAAAAGAATCCCTGATACCTACCAAACTAGCTAACTCTCGATATGCGTGTACCGCCCGCTGTCGCTTATAACTCACGCTCACTTAAAGCCCCTCACCCGCTGACTTGTACTCGCATAGATCCCCCCGCACTCTGCGCCCCTCCCCCCGTACCCCGCAGGCCTCAGTTACACGTGTGAAGCGATAATAGTCATGAAAAACTGACACAACACACATGTGTTTCAGGAGAATGTACCTACTGGTCAAACAGCTGGATATTCTATTTATTGATTTCAACTGTTCCTATGGAGAAGAGCAATACAACTACTCCATTCGGCCAAATGCATTTGATTCGAAACACAGACAGCGTTAGCGTTTCAATTAGTAAACAGATAAGGCTCTCCTGTTTAAACGATAGCTTACACGAAGTCTTCATCTTATTTACCGTCCGTCGGAAATTACTAGCTTCCTTCTTTATACTGCTCGACGAATATACACTGGAATTCAGCAGACGATCCCACGCATGACCTCACCTGGGTCAAGCGGAGTGAGCCACAGCGAGCTCTAAACATTCAGCCACAGTCCGAACTCCGCACATTGACGACATAGCTACAAAAACCACCCCTTCTGCTACTTTTTTTTTCTGTTTACGTTTTGGAGACTGGGCTCTTGGAACGTGCAACTGCCGCACTGGAGACAGCGTTAGTAAGTGTGTTTTGCTGCAGAACTTACTTGCTGCTCTTGTCACTAGCTTCATCTATTTCACTGAGAGATCACAAAAATACTTGTAATTGGTTTATTAGAAAAAAAGATTTTTGAAAATATGTAACAAAAGAGGTGCGGTTGTCTGTCCATATTTCGCGAGCGGTCACCGCACTGAACGACGATAGTTTACGACACGCGGCTTCTACAAACAGTCGCCCGTAGGTCACAGCTCGGATAGTTTGGTGCAAGCAGTAAGCATGCATATTAATGCATAAGATGTTACGCACGCAACATTCACCGTGTGTGTACGTCCTGTATGTTTACCCGTTTGTTGTAGTTGCTGCGCCTCCTGTGCAAACCCATCAACGATTGAATTTTAATCGATCTTAATTTCGAACACTACATTGCAAATCTTGAAGTTAATCGCAGTGAAAGGAAGCTTTATTGATGCGCGCTAGAAATATTAGAACACCACATCAAATTTACACTATTTTAAAAGCACCAAAAAAAACACCAGCAGATTTCACTGTAAAATAATTTTTGTTAGTAAATGAATGCCTAGAGCTTAATGCCGCTTTTTTACTTATATTCATGAAGTCTAAATAAACCGATTATAATTGTATCTGCTCCACTATAGTATATATTTCTTCTCTGACTATAAAATAACGGAAGTTAAAGACCTCCCAACGTTAGTGCAGCTTTTCTTTTTTTCATACTGAAGGTGTTTTATGGCATCCTACTGCAGACAGATTTACTGGCGAATATTTCTTTTCGAGTCGTTGTTGAAATATTTTGTGACCAGTAATAGGCAGCCACGCTTATATCGTCATCAGTGGCATTCATGAAGTCTTCAATGGTGCAGGTGTAAGGGCATTTATGGCACTCCAACTGTATTTTGGACGAGGGTGAATACTCTTACGATTAGCTTTTGTAATGGTGTTTCATCCCGCAGGTGAACTTCGGCGACGTGTCTATCCCGCGCGACACGGAGTACCCGCGGCCCGCCAAGGTGGCGGCGCTGCGCGGCGTGCACGGCGTGTCGTCCGACCCCGTGGTGGTGGTGGACGCGCAGACGCTGCTCGTGCCCAACTTCTCGTACGACGGCGAGGCGCCCGGTATGTCACACCCGCTCAATGAATTAACTACTAGTCTATGTAATAAAAGTGAAGTGTCGACTGCAAACAATACTTCAGCATGTTTATTTTTTATGACGTACGGCGACAAATAAGTGAGAAAAAAAATTGGCCTAAAATTGAGCCCAGGGGAATCTCTATCCTGCCTATAGATCCGGGGGATTTTGTATCGTTCACATCAACTCTCTGAATCCTTTCACTCAAGTATGAAGTAAGAAACTCCAGATTGGCGTTCCGGAGTCCGTTATAGTACAGTTTCCTGATTGATGTTTCATGAAGAACGCAATCGAATGCCTTGGGCAAATCGCAAAAAAAGCCCGTCGCATTTATCTTCTCCTGTATTGTAAATTTATCCTAAAAGTTCAACACCGGCTTAGTTGTTGAACGACTGCGAGTGATACCGATCTGTTTATTACGTAATAATTTGTATTTATTAGAATATCTCTGCATTTGTTATTTATTTGTGAAATATGATTGTCGATTCAAATAACGATATTATTATGCTCGTGTTAATTATGAGTAGAATGGGGTACCCGTGTATGTACAGTCAAGGGACACAATTAAAACAAGCAACAAACAAACAAGGCACGAAATATATTTCCCGGACTGTGCAATAGAAATACATAAAAGTTTCTCAGATATTTGATGTCTACAATGATGATAAAATAAAGGCCTTGCCTAATTCAATTAGAATTAGACTAGATTTAAGAACATCGTCAGATGCATCTAGGCAAAGAGCGTAGCCAAAGAATAATTAAATGATAGATTTAAAATAAAACTTCGTGATCTATTATTAAAATGTCATTGATAACTAACAAATTATGAACTACATTTACTTTGTTGCTATCGCTTTACACAGGATAGCATTCAAGTCCCGTCACGCGATGTGCTTCATGAAATTACATAGCAATGCACATAATAATCTAATAAATATATAATTATATATATACTTACTATTTTATATTTTTAAATGTTTTTTTGGTGTTTTTTGTAAGAAATATTTAAAAATGTAAATTTGTATGTACAGAAAAATAAATAAAGAGATAATAAATCATACACATAATAAAAATAGGTATTGCTAAGGTGAGTGAGATATTCGCGCGACACGCGGTTAGGCGCAGTAAATCGTTCTGGTGAACGCATAAATCGCGCACAGATTATAAGCACATCGCGCGATTAAACGCTCCTACATATGCATGAGAGGCGAGGTCTCACGCCACGGCGTCACAGCAATTACGTCGCGACGTTTATTTTACGTTTCCAATACACCAAAATTAAATTGTGTCGTCTATGTTTATTTGCCAATGAATACATGGTTGGTACATGCTGGAAAGATGTGACCATAACAGCAAATTCAATTCGACGGCGTCACAGGACGACCGTCGACCAGACGACTAGGCGATCATGGTCGTCCGTCACCAGACGATCCATAGCTAACGAATCTACGCGACCGAGGCCGGCGACGACGTAACTCTGGCTCAGTGCTCTGAGACGATTAGTTGGTGAACAGCTTTTTGGTCGGTGATGAAGCATTTGCTCTTGATATATACAATTATAATCAAGCCAATTTACAGAAAAGTTTCGATTTCCTCCCACGAAGCAATCAAAACGTACGTCAAACTGTGAGAGGGTTGAACGTACGGCTGATGGTCAGCGAGCCACTTTCACTGATTGATCTAGTTGATGATAATCGCGTCATGTTTGACGGCTATAATGTGCATAAATCAGCAGTAACAGTCTGTACGGGCCGCAAGAGCGTCACGCTGGCCGGCGGCGACGGGGTAAGCAGAGAGGCAAGCTTCGTTCACCCACACGATTGCTGAAAACAACAAAAAGCTTTCTGCTGAATAATTTATTTGCGCATTTTCTTCCCAATTTTCTAAAGATAACAAGAGCACCATTACTTGTTGTGGCATCGCCTCGTGAATAACGTTTCTCTTCCGTAATATGAAGGTATAAAGATGATCGCGGCGCCACTTCGTCAGCGTGTCGCGACATGAACAGCTGCGGTGTGTCCCCCCCGGCCGTACAGACGCGCGGGTGGCGGGTGGGTGTCACGAGTCCTTCAGGCAATCAACGCGCAGCATACATCAATTTGGCGCGCACATGAAACATTTTCATGACTTAAAAATGAACATGACAATCAGCCGGGATGCCAACATCAGCTGACCAAAGTGAGAATTACTTGTGTTTAGAACAACTTTAAATGACTAGATAAAAAGAGAAACAGCTAGACGGCATCAATATGAATGTGATGCTATCATTAGAATGATCGACACCCACCGCAGAGCAATCTGTTTGGTGCAAGATATACGAATAGCAATAATGCATCGCCGAGTACCATTCGTTATGAAAATTGAGACAATATTCGAGCGTGTAGTTCATGTGCGGTCCCATTAAATATAAGATTTATGTGAAGCCGTGTGTTATATGAAGTTATATTATCTATTCTGAGACTGCGGCTACAATACATTACTAGCAATTGGAATGTCAGTGCGCCACGTCACGCATCGGGGCCGCGGGAGACCTTAACGTACTGCTTGTTGATACTCCGCGGATCTGTAATTCATAGCAATTAAATGCAGGTTATCGACTCTGAGTGAAATAGGTATTATATCTGACATACATTATGTACGGAATATTTTTTACCGAGCATCTGAATTATTTAAGGTAATCTCTCTTAACGAAGAGAGCTCGCAGTACCCTCGCTACAAAGACACGATCAGATGCAGCAGGAACACGTAATCGTCTCATCCCTCAGCGGGGGTCTCAACTGCCACCCGGAGCGACGCGGTGCGGAACCAATATCTCAGCGTGAAGGATATGTGCCGCGCCGTGAATATGACGTCACAATTACCGCACCTGAGCTAAGGCCATCATACAATGCATCCGATAGTTTTGGTGGGATTGTCTGGAATAATATGGAATATTCACGCATCAAATTATTAAGAAAATGGTCCGGTATAACTGGACCATTTTCTACATACACGTACATTGGACGGCTTGAACAAGGTAGACCGATGACCTGGTGAGGGTCGCTGGTAGCCGATGGATGCGAGACGCACAGGAGCGGATTATTATTCGAAAAATTACGTTTAGTCGTGACGTTCAATTAAAAATAATTAAAAATCTTATCGCGCTTAAACAATTAATTTCTTTGAGTGTACAAACATTTTGTCAGCGAAAGAGTTTTCAAGTATAATGTCAAACACATTATACTCTATCGTTGAAGTATTGGTATAAAGAGTAAGTAATCCGTGCGTTCGTCGCAAATGATGAAGTTTGTATTTCCGGAATATTTCCGCAATGATTCTCAGGGGCTCAGGGCGACGCCGCCCGCACACGACACATTCTTTCATTGTGAATATTTTCATTTTGAATGCTTTGCAAGGCGTGCCAACCTTGTGAATTACGTCGGCTTTCACGAAATTAAATGTGAAATGAATACGTGGGATGAAAGGAATTCTATAGGATCATGTTTATATAAAGAGAATACGAAATATATCAAGGCATCAAAATGTATGGCATCCTAATAATAAAGTCGATTGAAAAGAATTACGAAACAAAAAGCGAAATGTGAGTGTCCCATGCAGCTCTACCCAACCCTTCGGGCAATGCAAACGTCATATTCTTACTTGAAAAGTATCTTTGACAGTCCTTATTTGTTTATGATTCCCGCACTCGCACCGCGCGCGTGCGGGTCACGCGGGATTGCACCTCACACGTTTAAACCGTATTGTAAAGGGCCCCCAGCGCTGTCAAAGCTACCCTAAACAAACTGACCCCGTTTTACCTGTTCAATCGTAATGTCGATGTTACATGGTATGTCAGTTGAAATGCGCAGAGCTGTGTGGCTACAGTTGTACTGAGTTGTTGCATTGTTGCAGACGCGAAGTTCTGGGTGGGGCGCGGCGACAAGCCGTCGCCGCAGGGCATCCGCATCCCCGACGAGAACGGCAAGGAGGCGCCGCTGCGCAAGTACGACAAGAAGACCATCGTGCTCACGCTGCCCGGGGTATGTGTACTAGCCTATATGTTCCTCTATTTGTGAACAATGTTGACGGAAGTCGTGAAGTAAGTCAAACAAGTCATGTTAACTCATCATTTCATTACAGATGTTTACGCTACTGGAGTTATTTTGGGTTTTGTTACTATGAATATACTCAATTGTTAGAGGCATGCCGTGTGGAGGATTGGGATCGCCCATATTACCTGTTACAATATTTGATTTCAACTAACTTCTATAAACCTGCGACATGGTGGATGACCGAGCATGCGTGACTATAGAGGTAACCTAATCACTGTCGAGGTAGGCCTACTTGCACAAACCAACATGATCTGCTAGTTCGAGTTAGTTGCTCACCCGGGGCCACTATGTTTACAATATTTGTTACTGAACCTCGTGTAGCAACTAACTTCGAGTTAAAAGTAACACTGTTTAGCGCAAGTGGGCCACAAACAAGAGAAAACATTTACTTCTAGGCAAGCGTGCTCCATCGTCGACCACATCATCTTTATCCATCAGGTGACATAGTGATCAAACGCAAGCCTATTAAGAATTAAAACACACACACACGTGGTCTGCGCAAGCGCGCCTTAAAGTTATAAGATGAAGTCAGAGCCGGCTAATGTATGGTCGTGACCGGCAGGAGCTGACGGTGTTCGACATCGGGCACTTCGCGGTGTGGTGCGAGGCCTTCACGGTGAACTTCGGGCACGTGGCGCTGCCGCGCGCCGCGCTCGCCGGCGTGCCGCCCAGCCTCAAGATGCTCGGCGTCTCGCCGCAGGTGCGTACTCGCGCCGCATGCACCAGCACGCGCGGAACTAATGGACTGCCACATGAAATACTGGTATTCAGCTGAATCCGGTTTGACTGGAAGCCGATCCCAATAAAGTTGGGAAATGGCTAGGCAGATGATGAAATTAACTATAGATTCAGGTGTAGAATTGACAGAAGCAAAATGGATACCGAAATCTTTCATGTAGCACTCCATTCGTTTCTACTCCGTGCTGCTAGCAAGAGTTCCACGTAGAATACGACAGGACAACACGACAATGTTTAATTTTTTCAGCATTTAAAATATTTGATGTGACTGTATATATTGTTAAAACGATCAGTTGTAAAACGAATATAACGAATTAGTAAGTTCTCCAACTAAAAAGTTAATAAAACAAAACCTAGTCCGTTATAATATACTAGAAGTGTATTCCAGCTCAACTATGTCAGTATAGTGGACGAGTGCAGTCGCCAGTTACCTACTTCAGGTCAGGAAAGTTTGCTCATTACTTCAGCCACTGCTGTGAGTGAGTTTCCGACATGATTTATTCAGTTCTCGCAAAACTTCATAAAATAACCTTTAAATCATGGAACACTACCGTCTCATAATAGATGGAAAAGCTAGCACACAATTAAGCAGGCATCTCGAACAAATGCTTAGCTCGCGCTACGCAAGTGCTACGAAAATGCTACGCCGGCCGTAGCAGTTTTTAAAATATTCTTTTAGAGTTGTTTCTTAAATGACTTCAATAAAAAGAGGAGGTTCTCAATTCAGTTGTATGTTTGTTACCTCATAACTCCGGCAATTATGAAACGATTTAAAAAAAAAAATTATATGAAAGGATAAATACTTTCCTACTGGTCCCATTGATATTTCACTGAAATCGGTTCCGTAGTTTGGTTTTTAAATCCAAATATCTGGAAAAAATATATCATCCCAGCAAATGAAATTACGTATTTTGGTTTCCTGTTACTTTCCAATGGTGTTTCCAGATAATAATTTGTTAGAATTTCGAAATAACATATAATGTTTTTAGAAATATCGGTAGGGTTATTGTTTTACTTCGCTGATGTTATACTTATTATGATTACATTGATAAAAGTTCAGAATGCCGGTCGAGCACAGTGTAGAGTTCAGAATGCCGGTTGAGCACAGTGTAGGGTTTAGGTTGCCGGTCGAGCACAGTGTATGGTTCATGATGCCGGTCGAGCACAGTGTAGGGTTCAGGATGCCGGCGGAGCACAGTGTAGGGTTCATGACCCCGGGCGAGCACAGTGTATGGTTCATGATGCCGGTCGAGCACAGTGTAGGGTTCAGGTTGTCGGTCGAGCACAGTGTAGGGTTCAGGCTGCCAGTAAAGCACAGTGTAGGGTTCAGGATGCCGGTCGAGCACAGTGTAGGGTTCATGATGCCGGTCGAGCACAGTGTAGAGTTCAGAATGCCGGTCGAACACAGTGTAGGGTTCAGGATGCCGGTCGAGCACAGTGTAGAGTTCAGAATGCCGGTCGAGCACAGTGTAGGGTTCAGGTTGCCGGTCGAGCACAGTGTATGGTTCATGATGCCGGTCGAGCACAGTGTAGGGTTCAGGATGCCGGCGGAGCACAGTGTAGGCTTCATGACCCCGGGCGAGCACAGTGTATGGTTCATGATGCCGGTCGAGCACAGTGTAGGGTTCAGGTTGCCGGTCGAGCACAGTGTAGGGTTCAGGCTGCCGGTGAAGCACAGTGTAGGGTTCAGGATGCCGGTCGAGCACAGTGTAGGGTTCATGATGCCGGTCGAGCACAGTGTAGAGTTCAGAATGCCAGTCGAGCACAGTGTAGGGTTCAGGATGCCGGTCGAGCACAGTGTAGGGGTTCATGATGCCGGTCGAGCACAGTGTAGAGTTCAGAATGCCGGTCGAGCACAGTGTAGAGTTGAGGATGCCGGTTGAGTACAGTGTAGGGTTCATGATGCCGGTCGAGCACAGTGTAGGGTTCAGGCTGCCGGTAAAGCACAATGTAGGGTTCAGGATGCCGGTCAAGCACAGTGTTGGGTTCAGGATGCCGGTCAAGCACAGTGTAGGGTTCAGGATGCCGGTCGAGCACAGTGAGAGCCAACTTTATTATTGAATAGCTTCTGCCAGCGACTTCGCCAGTTGAAAAAATATCCTAAAGGACCATTTTTTATTTTTATTGAGGAATGGGCTTACTCTTGACCTCGATCACGCCTGATGGAAAAGTATCCTATCTCCTATTCCAGGACATGACCGACAGACAGGAATGGATTGTTCATTTCTAAAATGCTACTTTTTAATCGACAAGCCGATGACTTACGCATCAGTAGATTTTCTCCTTCACAATTGTATTAGTTTAATTTCTAGTTTTAGATGACGTTCAGTCGTGAACATGAGTAGTATGAGTATAGCACAGCACGTAGCTGCATCGGTCAGCATTACTGAGCTTGTTATGTATAGAACCGCTCGTCGTTGTATCTTGTATAATGCAGTCGCAGCAGATTGATCACAAATCATACACGTTTCTCAGAAATTATATTTCTCTCGGAGAAAGTCGTGAGCGATACAATTATGTACATATATTTTCTAAGTGACAGCTGTCGCATACAGCATGATGTTTGTGACAGCAATAAACGGTTTCATTGCTGTAGCAATAGGGATACTATACAATAATCTACAACATGTCTTTTTAATCTTGAGAATTTTTCTGAAGTTTGACGATCAACGTCATACTTCTTGTTTTCTACCATTATTCCATGAGATTCAGTGGACGTTCTCAACATTGGTGGTTAACGGTGGTTAATATACTGGTGTTAGGCATATTTTCAAGGTCTCCGTACATCAAAAGAAAAACGGACTTGCGAGTTGTACATTTTACCCCTTATACTCGCGACCTTAATCTTTAAGATTTACTTTGAAATTAAACATTTAAGATGGAAAAATATGTAATCAGTGTAACTGTACCGGCGGCGAGATGATAAAGTGATGAGCATGATTGAGTCGTGTCGCGGAGGGCGAGGCGGGTGGAGGCGGGGGGCAGGGCGCGGTGACGTCACGTAATTAATTCGGACGAGGGCGACACAGATTGCACCCGGCGACGACGACGACGGCGTTAGATAAAATTGTTACTTTACACTGAATTCATTATCCCAGTGGACGTTTAATGTTGAACTTATTCGCTTTACTAAGATATCTTCCCTGAAAATGTAACAGAATAATTTAGAATGTGGACTTGTACTATCTTTGTGACATATAAGAGAGTTTGTAATCTGAAGATACGATGCAGTGCGTCATATTATGAAACCAAATATGAGATTTTTACGATTCAGGAACGCGATATCTTTTGCGTTATTAGAGTTTCATAATATTAGTAAAGTTTTAAGATGATGCGATAAGAAACCAATACAAAACAAACTTAATTCTTCACATAAAATATTTGTTTATTTATTTAAAACAGTAGTTGTACATAAGCAGATTTAATACAACAAGGCATTCTCTACCAGACAACCCTTGCGTTACCTACACACATATCATCGTGAACACTTGAAGTATCCATCGCTTTCGTCACTCACGAGGCGCTCTGCAGTGCGATTCTGTCTCCATGTGTATGTGAACAACCGGGCGGGGCGCACGACGGGTGACTTGTCAAACCATACAATTAAGATGGAATGACAGCTCTATTGTCGTTCACTCCGCCTAGGTGAACACCGTGAGATGTAGACAGAATCGACCGGCTGAACTGCTCGTCGTCATTAGTAACGTATGATTCGAGTGTAACATCCAACACGCCGCCTCGCGCGTGTGCGTGGAAACATTACCTACACTATACAATATATTTTGTAATCACTTCACTAGAACATCAAGTTCTGCTTGCGACAGTACTACCTACAGACCAGTGTTTATTTACCAAACTTATGAAAGATCTAATTCCACCGATTACGAAACGGTAAACACTTAAAAGTGACGCTCAAAATCTTTACTAATCTTCCCACACGTCAATTATAACCTTCTTTTTATGCAGTTAGAGTTGCGAATTCAGTAAAGTTAAGAGAATTTCGTCAGATCATAGAGATGGCTTGCAAAAAGAACCGATAGCGAGATAAATTGCGCAACGTGACGATTTGTAAACGACGCCCGATCAGTTTCGTGCGGACACATAATGGATACAATTAAGTCTATATAGTGCGCTAAGTCAGCCCGAAACGGTCACTGACCTTTCTGAATTTGGTGATCTAGGTTTTTTCGGTTTGTGACGAAAGTTAAAGCAAAAGGTGAAACCAAAACTATACGATGGCATTTTCTGACGGATCGAAGTAAAACCACTGTCCTAAAAATTTGATCAGCCCGAGCTATTGCTGAATATTCCCTTGGGTTACGTCTCATATTGTTGGAAAAATCCGAACTTAATAAATCATGTGCGTGTTCTTGCGCAGAGAGCTATACATAAGTAAAGGATGTTTGATTTAATTTTTGAGCGGGTCCGGGGAGTCCCGCGGGCGTCGCAGGTGCGAGCTAGTCGCTCGAAATAATACGACAAGAAATATTGAGGGCATTAATTTATATCGAGTAGTACCAGTTGGAAGAGGCTGTGTTTACTGGATTGAGATTAATCGATTACTTTTATGAATTTTATATTAGTTACTCTTCTGAACTTTATTCTTGTCGCTAAGTTGGATTTCTGATTGCATGATGGACAGTTTCTGGTAAAGTATTAGTTATAGTGTAATAAATTGTGCTGTAAGTCAATTCCATAGGGTATAGTTCAGTACAACTCCACAAAATCTTTTGCTGAAAATACACGACGAAACGTGGGTAGATAATATTCCGGATAGTAAGTCATTGTTCCACAAAACTGTTTCCTCTATGCGATTATTGTTATGTGATGTTTAGTTCTCGCGTAGTTCCGCCGCTCGGTTCAGATAAAGTCGTTCAAGTTAACGCGCGTTTACACAAACAGCTGTGAAATCGTGCGTTTTGCGCTGTTTACATACATCAGTGTTATGAACAATAACGGTTCTTTGTTTTCTTTGTCTTGGTTTTGTTTCACTCCAAAAGTTGTATTATTTTTTGTTTTAGCAGTCTTTAGACAAAGTTATAGATTAAATGCATTCCAGTTTAGCTCTAGCAACTTTGAGTAATCTTTATTATTTAGTTACAAAAATGTAGTGTTCGAGGCAACTGTTCAACATCACATAATCTTGAAGCTAAAATTATAAAGAGGTAAAAATGCTTGTTTGTTAGAGGTGATCTCTGGAGTTGTATCCCAGTAATAAAATATTTATCTGATAGAAAGTTCATCTACAGCCGAGTGCCGTAGGATACGCGGGAGAAGACGCAGGCACACACTAGTTTAATCCCAGATAGTAATAATGCATACCGCGGCAACAATACGAACATTATGAAGCTACACAAATCATCACAGAGCAGGACGGCACACAGTGTTGCGGCTGAGGAGGGCGGCGGACGTGGAGTGCTTAGCTACGGGAGCAAACAATATACGAGTACTAAGCCCCGGGAATGCCACAATATCACGATACTAATGGCAAGAGCATACTTAACGTCGGTGACAGAAAACGGACACGGCAATTCTATTTTTCTATCTATGGCGTATTTTATCCATCCATCTACCTACTATATCTGTCGTACGATCTTTGTCCTCACTTTGTACCCAAACGCTGCAATAGAACAATGTTGGTTGAGGCGACATTCAATAGGTTCCGCAGGCGTGTACTTTGTCCGCACATGAGCTCTTCATTCGTGTGAAAGTCAATAAATGCATGTGAGCCAATGACCGTTATTGCACATTTATCTGGCGCCTATTATAGCTGCTTGCATTTGTTAGAAATAGCCTGTAGACCCGACGTGCAGTAGTTTTGTGCTAACAGTTATATGCTTAACTCAATACAGTTCGTCGAATGAACGTCTGCGAGCGGCTAGTTGAACCGTGAGTATGTTCAGTAGTTCAGTAGTAGGCGGCCTGGCTAGTGTGCAAGTAGTGTAGGGTTGCTACAGTTGGACGGCTCCGCGCTCACGGCACTGCAACTGGTCAGCTGAACAGTTCGTCATTTGTTCGTGTGCAGTCTCTCGACACACTGGACACTGATACACTGCTGATCAGCACTCGAAATGTCGACAGACACGGTCATGGAGTCGACTAAAATAACACATTTTATCTTTAAACGATTCGAATAAGTTTATAATGAAACAAAGTATGTAGTGTAACAAAACATAGGTATTTCGGGAGTGATGGAACTGCTTGTTGGCGCAGTAGCGGTGAGCACTACTAGGAGCGTAGGCTCCAGGGTTCGATCCTTGAGTACTGCAAGTAGTGCAATGTCACAGAGACGCCGAGTGCCACATGTTGTACACTGAACAGAGAGGACATCTCGCACCCGTGAGGATGCTAATTGACACGAGCACACACCAAGCAGCTCGTGTGCTGTTGACGCCGCTAGTGAACTCGCAGTAATCGTGTTGTCACATTATGTGTGCTACAATGCAACTAAATACTGCAAAACCATGTAAATATGATTTAAACTACACAACATGAAAACTAAAACTTAACCGTCAAACAAGTATTGAGAACTCAGTGAGTTCTCAAGTTGGTGCTACGCCGTAGCTCGTAGCTCGTAGCTCGTAGCTCGTAGCGGTTGGACGCGATCCAACCCGCCGCGAATAGGGTCAGCGTAGTACGACTGCTACGAGAGGGACGCGACGCGCGACTCGACCCATTCTGTTCAATGTTTTTACTTTAGTTTCAATTAGCACTTAAGAATTTAATGTATATTTTATTGGCTGATGAAACATAAATTAGATTATATTATTCACTGCTACATTTAAAACTTCATCATCATCATCATCATATCAGCCGAAAGACGTCCACTGCTGGACATAGGCCTCCCCCAAGCGTCGCCACAACCACCGGTCCTGTGCGTCTCGCATCCATCGGTTACCCGCGACCCTCACCAGGTCATCGGTCCACCTTGTGGGAGGCCTTCCAACGCTGCGTCTTCCGTGATTTAAATCTTGACAAGAAATAATCATACATTGCCAGAAATTGCTTCTCCCTGTTTTAAATCGAGGTCGTCCCCTTCATTATCGTCTTTAACTCTTTCTTCGCTCTTATATTTGTGAATAATGCAGTTGCCGTAGAAACAGCTCAGTCGTCGTATGTAGTTAATTTGTTTGTTCTGGATGAGATCCAAGTTCTGTGTGTAACGTGTGCACACTTCGTAAGAATTGAACTAATATTGCTCGTTTACCATTTAATTTTGGCTCATCAATTTTGAGATCCAGAAAGATAAGCCACCAGAAATGAAACTAAGGTTTAATACTTTTCTAATGGCTAGTGGTGCTAGAGGGTCATTTTTTCTTGCTATTAGAGCGTGTTTTTAAACAATAATTTACTATTGTTAGTGTACAGTAGTAGTAAGTAGATATTCTATCTATCTGTCTGCCTCTAGCTGCATCGTAAAAGGAAACGAGAAAGATACGAAACAAAACAAATAATTAATTTGAACGTTCATTCCTCAATACTTCAACGCAGACTATAATTCATAGTCTGCTAGATAACGTAACATCGGAAGCCTTAACATTTAATGCGCATTGCCGACTGTTTACATAACGTTAAAGTTCACATTGTAAGCGAGAGTAATGTCAGCAGCGACGCTGAGCAGGCCGGCGCAGAAGGCCCACTTCACATTGCAAGTGAGGAGAGAAGTGGAGTTTACTTCTCTCCCGGCAAAGCAGATTCAACTTGTTGAGACATTCATCAAGTAAGCACAACATGTTATTTCACCATACAATGTTAATTCCAAATAGCTTTACATAAATAAATTACACACGCGACACTCGTGTTAAAGTCATTTTGACAACTTAGTACAGAATAGATAATTTAATTTAATGAAAATCTTAATTTGCTAATTTAATTTTCAATACAGGTTGACGTGTCAAAGAGTTATTTGTAGGTCAATTCATCTGAATGAGGCGTTCATTTTAATTGATTAATTTCATTTCATTCTAAAAAATATCGGAGATTACAAGTTTGTCTTTCTTATGAACGGGTGTGTCATTAGTTGCACTTAGGAGTCGAAAATATATTTAAATTCCCTATTACCAATTGCCCGTACACTTACACTCGCATAAGCTATTGAGAGTAACCCTTCTGCCTGCCCGTAACACTCGTCGTGTGTGCGCGAGGACAACTGCGCGCGCGCCGCTTTGAAAAGTGAAGCGTGAGGCCGTTGACCGCATATGTGTGGTTATGTAAATAGCTAAATACTGAACGTATGTAATTATGTGCATGTTACGTACAACGGCGTTCATACAGTTTCTTTTGACGTGCATAATGGCGAACACATTTTCCTAAAATATGTAAATATTTCGTCACTTGAGATAACTTTGTTACAGCATTATAGATATCTCTTTACAATGTTTTGGTAAGTGTTGCAGCGCATGCGTGTTACATTGAGCTTGCTTTAGCTTCAAGTTTCAGAAGATTGTAATTAGGTTTCTTACGCCGTTGGCAATTAAGTGAAACCATCTGTGGACTGTGAATAAATTATACATTTCACAAACGCACGTTTCCGTTTAGCCACGGTTAATTTGTGGTGGCAAATATTAGCAGCCGGCGATGTTGACTCAATAGTTCATTAACATTGCGTTACAAGCGGATTCGGATCGTAATGATTTCATGACACAGCTTCATTGATGCGACACCAAGATATATTATAGCGAAATCTTGATAGACTCTGTGACCGACTCCCTTCCATTGCCTGATTCATTGGAATTTATATGAAAAGAACCTCGCTCGTCTACCAACCCCGCGTGGTCGTCTGGTCCATGAGTGACTCGCAGCTCGTCATCGTCGCCCCCCGCCCGCTCCCGCAGTAGCTGAGCGCAGCTTTCCTGTTGCAGAGCCGCAACAGTGCGCTGGCGGGCAGCAGCACGGCGGCCCCCTCCCGTGCGCGCCGCCCCCTGGTCCGCCTGGACGCCACCACGTACCGCCCCCCGCGGCCGCTGCGCGCCGGCGCCGCCGTGCTGCCGGCCGCCGACGCCGCCGCGCGCCTACCTCTGCACCGCCGCGCCGACTCCTACGCGCCACTCGACCAGCAGCTCGTCTCTATACAGAGCTCTAAGGAGTTCACCATCAAAGAGGACGGCTCGCTCGAGCAGGCGGAGAAGCAACCACAAGAGCACACGCAACCGCAAGAAGGCTTCAACCAGCAACAGCAGCCGGGACTGCAACACTCGCATCAGTTGCAACAACATCAGCACGAGTATCAGCAACTGTTGCTGCAACAGCAGCTACTCCAGCAACGCCAACAACACATTGAACAGCAGCGGAAGCTTTTGAATGAACAAATCTACTACAACCAGCAACAGTCGGAGCCACAGAACTATCAGCAGCAGAACTACTACAGCCAGTCGCCGAGCGAGCAGCAAGCTTACCAGCAGCAAGCGTACTCGCCGCAGGGACGCGCGTACTCTCCGAAGGAGGCGGCGCACAGCGAGGAGCCCTTCCAGTACCGCTTGCTGCCGTACTCGGCGCGCGCGTGAGCCCGCCGTGACCTTGACCCACATCGCGCACCGCACCGCGCACGTTGTGCAACGCCGCGCTGCAGTCGCCGCACTCGCGCACTCACGCCTCTATCCTCACCTCTCGCCTCGCGACTCGACGCGTCTTCATCTGTCACTCGCACATCGCGGTCACGGCCAGCCTTTCATCCTCCCCGTCCATCCACATTGCAATCGGTCACAGAGCTTCTTCAGTAGGCTTCATATCGCACATAGAATTCCCAAAAGCTTTTTCATTCATGCTTAGCCAATATTTTACGCTAAAATTAACTGCATTTTCGTGTGCATCTGCAAATGGTATGCGTGTGAATTGAATCGCGGTAGTAGCTCAGGGTCTCGTGCGCACGAAGTTTCGTCACGTAAGGAGCATATAATATTAACATGATTGGGCAATTAGTGAGCGCCCTTCTACACCTCTCACTTCATTCGGATGTGGCCTTGACGCCGCTCTGCAGCGGAGGCGCAGCGACAGACGCATCACGCGACCTCCATCCGTGTTGCCATCTTCTGAACATGTTGTACAATTGTAGCAAGTAGTTCGCTTGTCATCCTGGGGATGTCAATAAGTCACAGAACAATGGCGCTAACTGCATTATCCTTGGTTCATTTGAACTTCTTTAGCAGTTGAAATAAGTACAAGTTCTGTACAGTTTTTTTCTAAAAAACATTATACAACTTTCATCGCAGTTGCTTCGAATTCTTTCGGGTAGGACCTTTGATTGTTTACAGTTTCAAACCATTGCAATTGCCAGGAAAGAATTGTCGACATCAAAAATTGCATCGTACGAGTATGTGTTCAAAACTGGATACAATGATAAAAATAATGGCGTATTGTTGAGTCGTTCTCAAAGTGCACAATTGATTCTCTCACCGCTCTGGGGTTGCCCAACGCTCCCACGCATGGCGGACAAATAAAGACGCCGTGTGTTGTACGCGAGTGTCACACACACACACACACCTCGGCAACGAGATTGAAATGTTCTGTTGATACATGTGTTATTACAGATACTGGTATTCCCATTTGCGTATCATTACCACCAAATTGCTTGCGTTTTGAAGATATGTAGACGTAATATTGAAATAGAGGAATCTAAAATGCAAGGTTTGCGAATGGCAAATTGTACGCTCGCTTTATTCAAGCATCAGTTCATTCGCTTTGAATCATTTTCATGTGAATTTGGGACACGAATTTATTTATTATGTAGGTAAAATTGTAAATACTTAATAACTTCAATGCAATACATACTACACGTGTACCATGAAACATCTGACGGTGTACAATTGCAACAAGAAAGTTGTACATTTAAAAACTTTTTGACTGCTTTTTAACACAATGCTTGCTATGCAATTCTGATAGGAAATACTAAGTCGGTGCAAATAGATAAAAATTAAACGTAATACACGGAGTACGGCTGCGGTGTCCTCATTAGCGTGGCGGGTGCAGCGAGTCGCGTCGCATTCAGAGCCAGTAGTTACCATTAGTTTTAGTTTAGACGTATTTAGTGCCACGACGTGACGCCCACGTTAGCAGGACTTAGTTCTGCGCGCTCATACATTGTCGCATAGCGAAAAATTAAGCCAGGGACAGCTTCACGCTTTGCCACAAGAATGCTTCAAGTTAATTGACTACAATTTATAATGTGCGAACATTTTTATGAGCGCGTAAACAAATGTTCTCTTTATGTTACTTGTAAGTTTGTGAATAAAAATATATTTTACGTAATCATGTTGTTAATCACAGTGATGAGAAGTTTCGATAATTATAAGATTGATTAATTTTGTTTGTATCGCAGAACCTTTCGACATTAACAAGAATCGTGTTAAATATTCATTGCAATAATTTGTTTTTTTTTTGTATGGGAAATCAGTACTAATGCCTGTTAACTGCAAAGTGGTTGAGTAATTTGGTGATGTTTCTACCTTTTATAGTTTTCTATTGATAAGTATACCTAAGCAAAAACCAACTGCGTTTTTCCTCTTGTGATAAAAATGTAAATACGAATGCATTGTGATAAATACTCAGTAGCAGTACATAGTCCTAGCTGTGATATAGATGTGAAACTAATCGGGAGTGCTCCGGGCGCGGTGCCTCCCCTCGCACGGAACGACGACCGCCATTGACGGAGCTACTGTGTTTTGTACTTTTAACTATAATATTTTATGTTTTATTAAAGTCAAACATGTATTAAACGTTTGCTAAATCGTGAATCTGCTCTTTATTTCCTCTCTAAGATGAAAAGCTGACGATTTATAAGTTAGATAGTGAAGACGAGTGACGAACATTCACCGTCGCGCGTCGGGACCTACTCGTATATATCTGTGTACCGCACATACCTAATAGTTTTAATGCAAGACAGGTGTTAATAGTAGTTTACACAATCTATTCGGCGCACATTTAACGATGTCAAGTATGTGTGTAAGTATTATCAATATTTTGTGCAATGTCTACAATGTGCGGGGTGCATACAGTATAATACAATATTCGTTGATGTGAAACAGCCTCTTCTGACAGTCCCAGTGGAGTGGATACTATTTGCATGCTGTAACATAGATAGTGAGATCTCGACTAGTTGAGCAACAATACACTTATGGAAATAGAAAGGAGTTAAAAGTTGCTTCATTTTTATGAAATAGAACCTCTATTTCATGAAGATGTGCACTTACCTGGTTTCGTGTGTACACAGGTAATAATTCCATGGAACATACCTGATACGCTTTATCACTATCACACATTTGTTCACGGTAAATTAATGAAAGAAAGGGATTCAAAATATTAAAAAGGGATAAGAGCCAAGAGGACCGACAATATAGCACAAACGACAAAACTTTACACATTTGTAATGTTTTGTCGTTTGTGCTGACTGCTGTGTTGTCGGTCATATCCATACGTGTCGTAGTCAACTGGCTTAGACAGCCATCTAATTGGCTGCCTAGCCTTGTTATATATATCCATTTAATGAACGGGCTGGCAGATGCTTAGGCCGTTCATGGAATAGGTAACCGTGTGGCGAAAATATTTGAAATATTAATTTTTGGGAATTCTTAATTCAAATAACAATCAATTTTAACATTGTAACCTCGATAACGGAGCCCCGCTGTGTGCGGTGCTCCTACTTCTGTCTGCAGGGTTTAAAGGAACCTAACATGAATGGCATGATGGGAGGTATGTTTGGTCATACCATTCGAAGATAACGTGTCGGTGTCGGGGTGCCCTTAGCTCCCTGTGCCCTATGTTCCGGTAGTTTGGCTAGGCAAGTCATTAAACGATATTAAACCAAGTCATTTACCTAGCTGTTCAATTAAATGCCGGGATGTTACTTAGGCTGCTAATTAAACGGCGCCGCTCAATGAAAAGGCTAGGTCGCCAATTAAACGGCTGATTAAGCTAGTTGGCTGCAACATTTACATAAGCTTACGTTTTCAAGAAGCCGTAACAATAAAAATAACTTATAAACAATTCAGTTCTTGATCATATAATTATATAGGGTGACTGGTAATTAGTGACCGATTGATAACAAACAACTTTTACTATGGGACCAAACCTGAAATCAGCTGTCCATACATTGATGTTCGCATAACTTTTTTTTTCGCGATTCAGGTTTGGTCCCATAGTAAAAGTTGTTTGTTATCATGAGTATAATCATGTGCTTAAGTATCGGTCACTAATTACCAGTCACCCTATATAATTGATGGATGAAACGCATGTAACTAACAAAACAGTTATGAATATAAATGTGGATGGATGGAGAGGAGAGGGAGGCCAAAGAAAAGATGGATGGATTGTGTGAAGAGTGATATGAGAGAAAATGGAGATTGTGATAACGTGACGGCTGACAGGACGGAATGGAAGAAAAAAACGTGTTGTGCCGACCCCAAGTAACATGAGATGGACAGGAAGATTATGAGTTCTTGATCATACGATACTATAAGCCGGCAGCTCCAGAGTCGCCCCACCCAACAGCTATCATTTGTTTATCAGCACTAAACCGTACAGAGCAGCGCGTATCGTGTCAGTGCGCCAGTACGCGGGGTCGACAGAGTACGCGGTACGCGTGCGTATCGCTGCCGCATTGCGTACTGCGTACTGGAGGACACACTCCTCCGTATAGTGAGGGGGCCTGTAGTGGACCCTCTCAAAGACAATTAGTTTGTTTAGGATTTTAAGTGTAAATGTCCGGAATAGCAGTTTTAATGTTGAGTAAACTTGTGTGGGCGAACACAGAGCCTCTGTTTGTTGAATGTCCATTATGATGTTTAAAGAAGAGCGCTAACCCGCTCGTATAGCCTATTGTTGTAATGTGCAGCGAGTTCATTAAGTATTACTACATAAAATTAAAACAGGAATCGCAAGTTAACTGAATCAAAATCATTATTGCTTAATGTTGATACTATGTTAACATAACAATTCGCCTATTTTATCCGAAAGAATAAGCGGCGGTGGTAGTACTCATTCATAGCTTCATTTATGTTTAAGTTCAATGGTACGGGGCCAGCCACTGCCGTAAACCAGGACCATATTTAGACACCGGACTGCACTGAGTTAAACCAACACTGACCACTACACTAATATTTGTTAGAGATCCTTGGTTAAGCTCAAATATGCAAGCTCATGCAAATTTTATTTCAAACACAATGTAAATTGTTTGTGAATAAAAATTGAATTGAATTGAATTGAATTGAATGTCTTAATAAAAAATTGTATTTAAAGTTTTAATCAAGAATGAGAACAACATATGATCCAGCAGTGAAGGCCTAATATTTAATAAATTCCATCTGAACGTATTCCGTGTCGGGTCGGAGACGGGCCGGAGTCGCGGTCGCGAGGCTGAGTGCCAGCTGGCCAACTGCTCGGCTAGACCTGTTGGCTGCTTCTCAAACATCAGACTAATATTCTGATACATTCAGTTTTAGGCCTTTTGATGCAACTTTATTTTATGTTTATCTAATGTCTCAACTTTTATCTTTTAATTGAAGATCTGATCAGATACCAAGCTTCTATTATTTATAATTGTATATACACTTAAATAAAAAGTCTTAACTAACTAAAACTAAAAATAATCTAAAATATGGCGTCGTAAAATTCCTCCGCATCGCTGGCCACTGGAAATGTACCCAAAAGGCTGGCAGCATTGCCACGTTGTATGGCAACGCTTAACCTTTGTCCAAGGTAAAAGCCAGCCTTGAAGATTGAAGAAACATCAAGCTAAGTGGTAGGGCACGCTCACTGCAGTTACAGCTCAAGTAAATAAACTTGTTATAATGTTACTAGCTTTTATCTATGGCTTCGCTCGCGTTAATATAGATTTTCGCTAATTTTCGAAGATAAAGTTTTAACCGTCTCCAGGATCCCATCATCTCTCTACCAATTAATCAACATTTAGTCAGCGACTTAGGCCTGAAAGCGTAACAAACAAACTCACATTCGCATTCATAATAGTATTTAGTAAAATTAATAGTTAGGATGTAAAGAATCGAGAAAAAACATTTTTACAAAAAAATACAACCGACTTCGAAACTAAAAACACTACAAAGATTTTTATTCTTCGCTTTTTAGTGGTTAGCTTTAACTAAACCCAACGCATAAATAATCGTCAAGATCGGTTCATAAACAATAAAGTTATGCCCGAATAGATAACCCCTAAACCATGGTTGACTTGTACACATTTGCGTACCCCTTCACAGCGTATCGGCGTGATGTTATGTTATGAACTGGCGTAAACAATATACAGACATGCGATTTCAGCAATTATTTGTTGCTATCATTTGTTGAAGAGTTCCGTTACCTATCTCCGAAGCTCTTCATCAGATCTTCACCAAATTGAAATGGGACCAGTCCGGGTTGATACTCTTCCAAACAAAAAAAAATCATCAAAATCGGTTGAAAATTGGCGAAAATATCACTGAAAAAAATATTTAAAAATCTGTCGAATTGAGAACCTCCTCCTTTTTAGAAGTCGGTTTAAAATGTTAAGTGATTCTATCAAGTAAAGTTGATTCGTTGTAATAGTAACTACCATTTGTAACGATAATATTAGTTATTCTAATTAGTAGATGTAGGCATCAACAATCATGACTTGATTGTAACGCGTTACTTTATTGAGTTGTCTTGAGATAACAACGTAATGACATAATCAGATTCGTGTTCAATGAGGTAACACTTTTTACATAACATGTAATGTGTCGAGACGTTACATTAACAACATACTTATAATGATGTGTTCACATGGAAATACATTTCATGTCTTGTCAAGCTTGTAAAGCCATCATTGCATCCATTCATCATCATCCATTATTTTCTACTTTGCTAAGCAACTGATTATGTACATAGGTACCTATACACACACAAAAATTTCTGAAAGAATGCCTGCTACGTGTAAAGAACAGAGAAACAAAATTATAATCATTTTGTCGCCATTAAGTTGAGCAAGATACTTCTAACGATACAAAGTCGCTTGTGCGTTAAAGTGCTCCTCAACCCTGAAATCCACCCTAAAATTTTTAAAAACTTGTGATCACCACTGCCAATATCTGTCTGTACGCGATAAACTTACAATTATCACTATCACTATCTGTCTGTACGCGATAAACTTACAATCATCACTATCACTATCTGTCTGTACGCGATAAACTTACAATCATCACTGTCGCTATCTGTCTGTACGCGATAAACTTACGATCATCACTGTCACTATCTGTCTGTACGCGATAAACTTACAATTATCACTATCACTATCTGTCTGTACGCGATAAACTTACGATCATCACTGTCGCTATCTGTCTGTACGCGATAAACTTACGATCATCACTGTCACTATCTGTCTGTACGCGATAAACTTACAATTATCACTATCACTATCTGTCTGTACGCGATAAACTTACAATCATCACTGTCGCTATCTGTCTGTACGCGATAAACTTACGATCATCACTGTCACTATCTGTACGCGATAAATTAAGAACTCCGATTGGATTTTCATACAGTTTTCACCATTGATGGATGAATTCAGGAAGATGGTATATTATTTATATTTTTGTGTCAAGTGACTGAAATATGACAATGCCAACTGGGACCCTATAAATTATGATCTGCTACCCTTGCGACGCCGGGCGGGTTACTAGCAATGCAATAAGATGGCTAACTTGTTGTTCATGTTCTGCAATAGTTGAATATGTGCTCCACCGTCGGCCTCGGTTGAGCATTATATGTTGGTGGAAGTTTACCTACTCACCTCACCGCCTTATTGAAGGTGCCCCCGCAGAGTCGCGCGTCGCCCGGCCGGAGCCGGCGTGTCGGGTACACTGTTACGTCACGCGACCTCGGCCCGGCCCAGATCATGTCTAGCCAATGACTCGGGTCCGGGTACAACCAAAAACACTTTGTAACTAGAGATCAAAAAGATTTTTCACGATTTTTCTAATTGATTTCATGAGTTATATTTGTGCCGTGAATTGTTTTTGTTATACTTTTGATTTCCATTATTTTTGACAATCTCGGGACGCTGGGGTAAAGAATTCCGGTATTTGGTAAGCGTACAGAGGCCGAAGTAACTCGCTCAGGCCCCGTCAGTTATTTGTTGTGGAATGGGGCACCAACCGACGATTATCCCTGTACGCGCCATGAACTTTTTTCCAAGAACAATCCCCGGTTGGTGCAGGCTATTGCAGGATATGGAAACAAAGAAATACATTTTTCCATCGTTATTATTTTATGAGGTTCCTGTGTAATCGTAAATAGTAAACTATTTACTATAGTGAGTGTTATTAAAATCCCACTGTGCTTCCAGTTCAAAGTCCAGGTCAACAACGTGTGCTGAATGGTAAGCTCCTGGCATACCTAGAAGCTAACGATATCTTTAGTTACCGACAATACGGCTTCCGCCGAAATCGGTCCACTGGGGACCTTCTAGCGTATGCCATTCACATCTGGAGTGAGGCCATCGAGAAACATGGGGAGGCACTTGCGGTCTCCCTAGACATCTCGAAGGCCTTCGGCAGGGTCTGACACGATAGTCTTATTGGTCAGCTTCCTTCCTTCGGGCTGCCCGCCAGATTGTGTGATTGAGGATCAGTCTATTCGACTGGTCATAGATGGCTTCTCGTCCGGACTGCTGGATATTAATGCCCCCGGCATTAATATCCAGCAGTCCGGACGAGTTCCTCAGGGGTCCGTGCTCTCGGCATCGTTGTTCTTGCTGCATGGTTAATGATCTGCTAAAACCCGGTACCTTTGGGTGTGCAGACGACAGCAGTGTTGCTGTGAGATACATTTCCAGCGCACGAGCTGGTGGGTCGCAGAACCTGACTCTCTGAGAGGCTATGGTTTAGCGCTTGAATTTGTCCTTACATACTGTCTCTGAATGGGGCGATGCCAATCTGATCAAGTTCAATGCTGCTAAGACTCAGGCGTGTCTGGGAAACCAATTCCACCCAGCTCCAGCTTTCCGAGGTGTCCATTTCCATTCTGGGGAGTGTGCAACGGAATTGCATAGTTTAATTTCGCCAAGCCCGTTCCATCATCGGACCACAAAACGTGCGGCGATGCACCACATGGTGAACATCCCACCCACACGCACGAAACGTTTTGAGAACACATTCATTACAGTTGCGTACAGCTATGGAGTGGAATTCCCTGTCGGAGTCCGTTTCCTGATAACTGCAACCCGATTGAATAATTACTTCTAGACAAGCGTGCTCCATCTTCGAGCACATCATCACTTACCATCAGGTGAGATAGTGGTCAAGCGCGTGCCTTTCAATAATAATAAAAAAAAACCGGCCAAGTGCGAGTCGGACTCGAGCATCATCTATAAAAAACGGCAAAAAAATCACGTTTGTTGTATGGGAGCTCCCCTTAAATATTTGCTTTATTTTTATTTAATTATTTATTTTTTAAAGTAAATATATAACTTAATAAATATTCTGTGAATATTTCAAGCGTCTACCTGTTGCCGTTATCAATATCGAGCAAAAATTAGCAAAAAAATCACGTTGGTGGTATAAGAGCCCCCTTAAATATTTATTTTATTCTGTTTTTTTTAGTATTTGTTGTAATAGCGGCAACAGAAATACATCATCTGTGAAAATTTTAATTTTAATCTAATGAGACACAGCCTGGTGACAGACGGACGGACGGCGGAGTCTTAGTAATAGGGTCCCGTTTTAGCCTTTGGGTACGGATCCATAAAAAAACAAATCAAGCCTATATCTTCACTGACCACTATCTTGTTTTCCATATTATATAACAATCAGCACATAAACTGTATAATAATGTATTAACTTGTATTCAGTGATCCAGCGTGATATTTTCCCGTATTCACATCAATTTGGCGCTCGTCCGTTTGACCCAGTTCTATGTAAGACACACTATGGATGAGTTCAGAAGGTTTAATTTAGACAGCTAAAGTATAACCCTAACATTATGGTTCGCGTTTATATGCAGTGAGTTTTACTTGTGCATTTAATCATGGTTCAGCAAATGACTCGTAGACGCTGATAGAATAGATCCTAAACATACGCAAAGTTGTCAAAAAGGAAAAAAATAAACTCGTAGACTTGTGACAATGTCTTTGCAAAATTAATACCAGAATAGTTGTCTTTAAAAAATGCCACTATCACCGTCACACCCACGCAACTCGTAGGTTTTCGCTTTTCCTTGTAACAAGCGAGACGCTGGTGCTGTTCACTCTCTTGACCAGCGCAACTCTGAAAGCTACTCGGTTGTGGAAGGTCGTGCTACTCACGCGCTGTGTGACCACGGGTGTGTGTCCACTGCCCCACGTTTGTGGTCAGCTAACAGAATTACTGACTATGAAAGGTGTTATCTTATTTTTGTAGGTTCCCATGAGCGACCGACATACTGCAAGAACCTACCGACAGTGTCGCCTTTGTTTCAGAACGTGTCAGGATACAGCGAGTAGCACATTATATAAAAATATCTGAGTGTTGAAACAATACCTATATGAATTTGAATATGCTTAACCAAATGCAGCTGTACAGTCACAGCTTATTCGGTGACATTACGCTTGCAATGGCGATCGATTCAATTAAAGTAACTTCTCTTCGGGGTTCAATGAAAGAGCTGCGCGATTGGAACGTGTCCAAATGTGCCTCTGGAGTCACTACACTACTTCTGAGTCTCGGTTCAGTGTAACTGCAAAGTTTTACACTCATTTCGAATATGTAAATCGGCAATAAAATATATGTAGCCAGTGTGCTCGTAGCTTAGTCTACAAAGTCACATTGTTTTGAGTGTGAAATAAAACCCAAAATAAGACAGTCGCATAGCTGTTGTGGTCACCGCAATTATAGAGCGCAGAAGTTTATGAAGAAATTCCTTAAAAAAGATGAATTTTGGAAAAAGTACTTCGAAGTTTTTTTTACGAGAGGTGGGTTTCGATTTAAAAAAAATCATCATCTGCCTAGCCTTTTCGCAAATATATTGGGGTCGGCTCCCAGTCAAACTGCATTCTGCTTAATACCAGTATTTTACGTAGAGCGGCTGCCTCCCCTACCCATTAAAATTATAAAAAATATTGTGCTAAGAAAGCCATAACAAGTCCTGACTATGGTAGGCGGCAGATAAACTCGCAATAAAGAACATTGTCCTTTCCCTAATATCCCCTTCGTAGATACCCGGACAATACATTATGAACCGTTTTTCGTTACTAGAGATCGTAAAGAATCACGATAGAAGTCGATTCAGGACAGCTTTATTACTTTATTTTTTTTGTGATATTAGGAACATCAATAATAGATGCGGGTCAATGACCGTTATTGCACATTTATCTGGTTTCTACTAAGTATATACAACGTTTATCACTTGTATGAATATGACAAACTTACTAATTGAGTTCAGAATCTTGGAAACTTTCTTGGATTCGTACAAACTATATTAATAACAAAGTGGTAAGTCCAAGTTATCAGTTACAATAAGTTGCGGTACGGAGCGCGACAAGTTTTAACGAGCGAACATTTTCGCCTCGCGGCATTATTCGCTGAACAACAAGATGCCAATACTCGCTACACTTTTTGGATAATCATGATATTTATTTGACCATACTTACACTGCTTACATTCTTCACACATTTATTAACTCTGATAGGTAAAAACAGTGGTAGACAAAGATCTGTGCTCGCACAAAGTTAAGGTTCACAGCTTAGGTGCCGCTCGCTCAAATGCAGTTCAAATATTATGTGCTCCAAGTTGACTACCTCATGGTCTAGATTAGTGTTACTCTAGCGTGAGATGACATCATAGCCAATTTATAACATTGAACCTAAACCAAAGCTTTTATTCTAAAGAGCAATTATTATTTTATGAATGCAGAAACTACCTTTCAACACAACCATGATCAAGGTATTCGACTTTTATTTCCTTTATGTTTATTAATATCCCTCGTATAACAAGACCTATTCGTTTGTTCATAGTCGAAGCTGAACTGCGAAGTGTTGTATGATGAACTCGCCTTCGAGGTGCGCTGGGCTGTCGCCGGTGACAGTATCGTTCTGCAGCTCGTCGCTAAACTTGGTGAGTGCGTAAGCAAAGTCATACATCGCACAGAATACAATTAGGAACCTTAGGTAGCATCAGCTTGTTGCTCCGTCAGAGGTCGTAGAAGAGATCTGGCGTGGAGACCACATCGAGCATTGGCGTCAAGGTGGCAAGGACAAATTGGATGAGGAAGGGGGAATCCAGGGTTTTGTAGTGCAGGCCAGCACTAGACTGCGGCCGTCTTAGATTCCTGTAGAAAAAAGGGAACTTGTACCCGGTTGATGACAATAATTTCATCTTCCAAGAGTCTATAACAAAATCAAATAAAGATGTTACTCTACCTTACTCCTCATAAAATTATATTGTGAATGTTAAGATGTGTGTTACTCGCAGAGGACGGCGAGTACATGGCGTTCGGCGTGTCGGGCGACAACGCGAAGACGCAGATGGTGGGCGGCGACCCGGCCGTGGCGTGGGTGGACAAGCGCACGCTGAAGGGCTTCGCGGAGGACTACTACCTCGACGCCAAGAGCCAGTGCGCCGGCGTGCGCGGCTCCTGCCCCGACCAGCGGCTCGTGGTAAGTGCTCATGCATACTGTGGATATTAATCTCCGAAAAAAGTCATCTACATTAGGTACTGTCATCGGTAAACGTTCTTGAATGTTATCTGCTAAGAATAAAGTGGACCTCCGTGTGCAGGACAACACAAACTCGATTCGGCTGCTGAACGCGGCGCTGGTGAACGGTTACTCCATCGTGACGTACCAGCGCTCGCTGCGCGCTGCGGACGAGCTGGACCGCGCCGTGCTCACCAACGCCTCGCAGGCCATCATCTGGGCCATCGGGCCGCTCAACTCGCGCAACGAGGTCTCCTACCACCCGCACTTCACCAAGGTTAGTGGACAACGATGATCATCGTGACGTACCAGCGCTCGCTGCGCGCCGCGGACGAGCTGGACCCCACTAGAGTTAGGGGGATTGCCCAATAATTAAATAAACCTGACGAAAACAAACAAATATTGAAAATGGGGCCACTTTGGGGGCAATTGTGAAAGTTAAAAAAAAAATCTAACTGTACATAACGCGTGATATGATATTATATCAAGTGAAAGATGTCGTTGTAAGGGCTTTAAAATTTTTTTTTTCAACAATTCCAAAATATATTCTATTTCGAAGTTATTAAAGAAAATAGAAAAAGTTGACCATTCCACCCGAAACTACTAAGCCTATAAGAAACAATAAGAAGTCTATGTTTTTTAAGGAACACGTAAAAAATAGTCAATCAATCAATCACAAACAAACGAGAGAGGGTCGTGACCATAGTCACGAGTTTGTATAATACTAATTTCCGCACATGTCATACAACGTTCTTCTATACATTAGCGAGAAAAAAATATGTAATGGAAAATCTAGTATCAAAGTGAGACAAACGTCTTCGTAAATGCTAAGTGTTGAAAAATATATTATTTTTCCGAAACCCTTCGCACGCGAGTTTAGAACATTCACCTTGTCAATATAATTTCAAATTTATTGTCTGTTGTTCGGCTCTATAACTTGTACCAATTTTGATGTAATTATCTAGCTTAATTTTCAACCATTTTGTACACAGGGTGACAAGTTGATCGAGTTCGGGCGTCCCCCCGTGTGGAACTGCCCCATGCCCGAGGAGGACGACGCGCCGCCCGCCATGCCTCATGAGCCAGTTCGCGAGCAGCATGTTGTGAGTACTGTCTCATGATGTGGTGGATGCTTCAGGGACGACGGTTGAACTTAACGAAGAGCTCGCTTTAGCTGCCATCGACCATCTCTTGAAATGCAATAGCAAATCTTTCTCAAAAAGTATTTTAAAATTATTTTCGACTTTCATTACTTAACTTCAGACGCAAGTGATCAAGCCGAACCCCGTGCCGACACCGAAGCCCGTGGCGAAGGCGGAGCCCTGGGACATCCCCGCCATCCAGTGCTACGAGCCGCCGGACGGCGTGTTCTACGCGCAGATGGGACCCACCGGCGGCAAGCAAGGATATTCCGCCATTACTGGTAAATTAAACCTTTAACCGTTCTTCAATGACAACTAAGATCATAAGATACTTTTTGAATCTCCTGGAAGGCTTTGAAGCTGTTAAGGTCAATTCTTTTTCTTAGCGTGTCGATGGTAAATAGACTTTTTTTTTATGTGGCTGTGGCGCTGAGGCAGCCATAAGGTAATCACATGTACAGGTGACAGTGCACCCGGCGCAAGACAAGAGCTGGGTCATGGACTGCCAAGCGACGCCACACAAACACTGAAGATCGAAGCCATCCGAGAGGGGTTCACGGACAGCTCCGATCTTTAGTGTTTGTGTTCACTTAAGGAGGTTATGTTTAGTGCGACCGACCTGAGTGCGGAGTCTTTTCAGAGTATTCCAGGTCGGCCACGGCAGCGCATTCCCAGGTGGGTTCTCTGAGGGCCCGATGAAATAATCAGGATGTTCGAGCTTCTCTCGCTAAAGTTCACATCTTTCCGAGGAGGTGTTGCCGGTAGATGGACTCACGCATCCAAGAAAACTTCTTCAGCTTTCCATTCACCATCCAACCATTCCACCATCCATTGATCCATTTTACTTGTTTAGTTCTTCATTATTTCTGTCTTCAAAAGACTACCTCAGATGTTAACCTACGGGCTATGTGGTTCTCACATGATGAATGGACTTTAAAAGACACTTTGACCGCTGAGTTTGTGTCGGTTCTCTCTCAGGGTAGGCAGCTTGGAAACACTGGCCTCATCTAGTTTAATATGACCAAAAAAGATTGACGACGAGTGTTATTTTTAACATATTTACAAAATAATTAAAATGTATCGTTGCGTGCAGGTCACGTAGGCTGGGGCATCTCGTGGTACATCAACGGGCTGCTCATTCCCGAGATCAACGTGGTGCGCGGGCGCAAGTACACGTTCGTGGTGGAGGGCGGCTCCAACCCCGACGTGCCCGCGCGGTACCACCCCTTCTACATCACCAACGACCCTGTCGGCGGGTACTTCCACAAGACCGATAAGGAGAAGGAGGTAATTATACACATTTGGTCCAGTTTTTTGCCAGTTTGGCTTAACTTGAATAGCTCAAGTTTCAGAAGTAATGTTTCATGATTTAACACGCTATCGAACGTCTTCACAAGATGTTGCCTGCACAAGGTGACATCTTGTGCTTCTTCCCATGCGGTAAAATGTGTCTCAATAAGGCGACAATGGCGTTAGTTGCATAACTTCATTTCAAAGCATACAATTGGTCGTATTGGATGTTACGCGTATTGGTATTAAAATTATTAATTATGTTTTAGATTAAGCGCGACCTTATCAAATAAGTTGCTGAAAACTGGTATAACACGGACACTGTTCTATGTTACTATGTCTTTACTGTCAACAATATAATAATCAAGCAACAATAATCATTGTCTAAGAATCTTGCCAGTATTAAAATGAGTAAGTTCAACCCCGGTACATATAATCGCTGCACCAAAATATTTCCAACTTCATTTTGCCATATTTGGATAGAAGAGTATTGTTCCGAACTCGTGCATTTCAAACAATAGCGAGATGTCCTCAGCTTCAATTATTTTATAAAACTGATAAAGTTGGGAATCCTTTTAATCTGCTTCAAACTCCTCAAGAAGTGTGCTTCGACAATATCTTATTTATTAACTCCTCAAAGTTTCAGTTTTATACTTTCAAAGGCTTTATTTAAAGCGCGCATAAATGTAAACTTGAATGAATTTTCATTATTTTTGTGCTATTATATTGCTATGTAATATCAACGTCTATTATTGTCAGGGCAATATGTTGTTTACTGGATAAACTTTCGTCATTGTGAATTGAAAAGTCTCCACACAAAAAAGTTTCCACAAAGTGGGTGAAGATGTACGGCGCCGCCACGACCGGCCCAGAATGAGGTGGCGAGATGACTGGGCCGCGTATTGTGCGGGCTGGCGAGACGGGTCGCGGGATAAGAATTCTTGGAGGGCCAGTAGTGGGGGCCAGTAGTGGGGGCTAATGACAAAAAGAAGTAATTTGACACGACTGACAAAGCCAAATATAATCGTCGCACCCTTCCGCGGTCACATCACATGCATCATGTAGTATACGAGTGGTCGTATTCCCTTAGGGCGTGGAGATCTACGCGGGCGTGCGGCGCACGCGCTCGGGCGCGCTGTCGGCGGCGGGCGTGGGGCGCCTGTGCAACTGGACGCCCGACCAGGCGGGGCCCGAGGCGGACGACTACCCGTCCTTCGGCGCCTACCAGCGCTCGCTGACGCTGGTGTGCGAGGAGGGCAGCCCCGGCGTGGTGACGTGGACGCCCGACAGGAACACGCCCGACACCGTGTACTACCAGGTCAGCCACCGCCCGCCTTGACAACCCCGCTCATGTTGACGTGCATGGCGCATCCAGATTACTCCTTCGTGTTGATACACAGAGTGAATGAACTGCTTACTTCGCGACTTTGAGCGTTGGTTTAGTGGCGTCTCTCAATTTCATATTTTAATTTATTTTTCTCCTTAATTAATGTAAGCACTTCTTTCATTCACTCGTCTAAGACGTGCATGATACTTTGCATAGATGCCAGCTTTGAGAATGTATTTAGTTACGATATTTTATAAGTCATGTCCTTGTGTATATCATACCCAATCAACAAACATAATATTGGTCCAACATCAGACTGTTGAAAACTTTTACCATTGTTTACAAACCACTACTCTTCATCTGTTCTCTACAATTTGTCTCACATTGCATATTCTCTACTTCACTGTTACATCGACGCATGCAAACTGACCGTGTCCAAGTAAACGCAACGCAGTGCTGCGCTCGACACGACACTACAGTACGAGAACGTTATAATGGTACATCATCTTTCAGAAAATGTTTAACTTTGTAATTTTTTTCTTGTGTCACAAATTTCTCCAAAAGTATGAAGTTCCATGTTAACGCCTGAGTACACAACTACTACATACTACTATATCTTCATATTTTTTACTCAATTATCACAGGTTACATTAACTATTGTTACTTTGCCTCCTATATGTCGCTCTGGGCAAATGTACTTATGCAACACTCCTCCATAAATCTGCATTGTCTACTATTTAATTAAACACGAGGACGACAGATAAAAATCTAGCTTGCCCATTAAGTTAAAAAACGAGCGTTCTGTAAGTATGCCTGCACCAGGTGACACTTGTAGGAGTTGAAGAATCAATGCAGTGTGTAACCTGCGCCTCCACTTGACTGTGACGCATACACACTGTATGTACATAATCTTTACTATCTGTTTTCTGTTTCAGCCTTCCAAGCCTTCTCTGTGCATGAGATAGCTCGATTACTTCTCAATGTATATTATTGGACGGTGAAAGTTTTTTTAACTTGCAACGTGTGTTTGAATTCCAGTGATTAACGCGTTTGTCTGTTGCAGTGTTTCACGCACCGCCACCTCGGGTGGAAGATAAACGTGTTGGACGAGTGCGACGCGCAGGAGGCTGAGGAGTCGCGCGTGGTGCAGGCTGTGGCTCTGCCCGACGACCTCACCGGGGAGGAGTCTGTGCAGGTACACACCAGACTAGAGCCCAAACGTAACTTTTTAGATGAGCGCAGGAAAATACAGAAAATAATCAATACGAAAACGAATTATGACGATTTCAGTAGATTTAAAAGCGAGAGCGGACTCTTGGGAGAAGTGTATCCCGAGGTAGAGCAGGCGCCGTACAACAGTAAGAGACAAGAGTATTCCGAATTGCCGATATCCAACGTACAGATCAAGGAGGTGATACAAGCCGTGGAGACGCTGGAGGACTCCGCGAGGGACGAGCAGAGGAACGCCACGTACTTGCAGTACCAAGTGCACGAGGACGCACCGGACGCACTGGACGCACCAGACGGCTTCGTGGCCGAGCAGCCGCTGCGCGACACCGACGAGTACGTCATCGAGCCCGGCAAGCTCAGCGATAGCTACTTCCTGCCCGTCAACCAGAAGCCACTGACGTTGCAGTCCGTGCTGAGGCCTAACCCACACAGTCCTCACAAGCCAATGAATAACAACATGCGACCGAGTTCGTTCCGCCGGCCGGCGCCTCCGGAGATCAAACTGCGTCGTCCTCCTCCTCCATATCAGAAGGGGAACATGAACATGGGCTACCCGCTTCCCCTCCCCAACCACCACGGCTCGCACGGACCACAGAAGAAACCGCCGCCAAAGTTCAACCAAAACCGTTTACAGTCGAACATGAACCGACCACCCATGAATGGTGTGCCACCGATGAAAATAATGCCCCCGATGCACCAAAATAAACCCTCATACAATACATTAGGGCCCAAGCAAAACTTAGCCCATCCTCAAAATTCAGGCCATCCACAAAACTCAGGCCATCCTCAAAACTCAGGCCATCCACAAAACTCAGGCCATCCTCAAAACTCAGGCCATCCACAAAATTCAGGACATCCACAAAATTCAGGCCATCCACAAAACTCTGGCCATCCACAAAACTCTGGCTATCAACAAAATTCAGCGCCTCCTCAATTTTCGGTGCCTCCACAATTTTCAGCACCTCCGCAGTTTTCGAAGATACCGAACAGTTCAGTGCAATCCATAATAATGGGTAAGCCGAGCTCGAGCAACATACAGTTACCAGTTCCGAGTCAGACATTGAACTTAGGTCAAACCGACATCATTGCTAATCAAGTGGTCAAAAGTCAAATAATGTTGCCTCCCGGCGGAAACGACGCGGTAGCTCAGCACAGCAACGTGCAAACATTTTACAACAAACCGGGACAGATAATACTCGGCAAACCTATGGACAACCCGATGCCTCTAGACCAGCAGATGATTCCGAGCAAGCAGCTCGGTATGAGATCTCCGCCTACTCCGACGCCGTTCTATCAGTCAACACCAGTTATTCATTTACAACACGAAAATGAACAACAGTCGCAAAACGAAATCAAGTCATCCGATTTCATTGGTGAATCTGCAGACAAGTCTACGATTCCGCCTGCTGTCAACACCGGTTTTAAACCTGACTCAATCGTAGTCGAGAGTGGCTTCAAACCTATAATCAGGGAACCACTTATGGCCGGTGAAGACAGGATAGCTGAATATGAAGGGAACGCTAACAGACGTGAAGACGCCGATGTTGATGAAGATTATGATGTGTCCCAGCCCTTCATTGAACCCAACCACCAATACCCTCCCAGCGACAAGCTCACAGAGACCTTCGAACCGATGTTCATTCCATCCCCTCCAGACCACTTGTTGCCCACTAACGATAGAACCAAGGAAGTGTTCCCAACTAATCATGCCAAAGAGGACAGACCCCATCCCGTGTACTTGAAGAATGTGACTAAATTGAGTAATGTGTCGAAATTGACTAGTTTGTTCAGCAAGATAAACATGGAGAAAGAGGTTCCTGGTGATTTAATGATGGAGTCAGATAGGATTAGTCCTCATTATCTCCCTCCCGACCCAAAACTACCAAAAGAGCATTCTCAGAAACTGTCTTCATCCAAAGATCAAACTTTTACCACCTACGACGGAAAAACTGTATCGGCAGCGACATTGACGAGTGTCCCTGGTGGACCTAAAGCCCCTTCTAAACTATTTTCTGCTAAACTACCTGCTAATTTCGAGCAATTGTTAAAATCGCCACAATTTGGTCCCTTCAAGGGCGAAATCCCACCTCCGGTAGCTGCTCATATTAATAAAGACGCTCAAGAATCGAATAAAGCCAAAGTGATAGATACAAGAACGACACACCTCAAACTTGTAAATATTCAAAAACCTGAAGATTTGAAAGCAGATGGTAGTGAAAAAGTCGAGGTGACTGCAATCGTACCTGAGTTCGAAGATAAAGGCGAGCACGAATATGAAGACGAGGACGAAGATGGGGATGAGGATGACAAGGTGAGACAGCGGAGAGACACAAAGACCACTCAGTTCGAAATGGGAGAGATAGAAGAAGTTCAGACGAACGGGCACAGCATGCCCAAGAACCAAGTGGAGTTTGAGAACGAGAAACATACGACGGCGTCTGCGAGCTCGATGCGGCTGTACTGGATGAAGCACCTACTGCTACTGCCGTTATGTATCAAACTGCTATAACTTATGTAGATTAATATTTAATTATTTATTGGATATTGTATAGGGCTTGCCATGAAATGCATTTCGTGTTGGATACGTAGAGTACCGGGGTTGTCTGAGGCTGTCGCTGTCGCTCTTTCTGCGCCGCTCGGCTGCTTGTGTTATGGATCTGAACCACACCTGTTACCACTTTATTACACGCATAATGCAATTCAATACTCCGTTAGTATTTAAGGATTTTGTAAATATTTTTATTTTATAATAAAATTAGTGTTACATTTTATAATTGTTGTTTGATTTATATTGAAGGCGCTGACGAGAAAACTTTAACTAATAAATTACTTATCACAGAAGCATGAGTATAAGAAACTGCTCCTAAGAAAGTTCTGTTCCTAAACAAGAGCTTAGGAACAGAACTTTGTCATTTCAGTGAAACAAAAAAAGCCTGGTATTATGATTTTATTGAGATCATGGAATGACAAAAACAGCTACGTGTATAACATAACATTCCTTCCTGTATACCTTCATAACTCTATTATCGGTAGTCAAGCAACACTTGGCCTCACCTTGCGTGTTCGCGTCAGTTGTTCTTGCTGTGCGGAGTGGGCAGCTTAAGCAGCGAGTGCACGTTGTAGATCTTCTTGGTGAGGCGCGTGAAGTTGGCGAGCGCCTTCTCGTGCGGGTAGCTGGAGTCCACCAGGCGCAGCACCGAGTCGCGGCTGCGGCCTCTGCAACGTCACACGTCACTTGCTTATCAAATTTTCAACCATATCTAGTTTTGCAACTGTGTTGGGGTCTGCTTCTAATTCTTAAACGGATGCACCTGGTTATCAGTATTTTACACGAAGCAATGGCCTGTCTTATTGGTATCAGATTTTCTGGTTCCTGCATACCTGAAACGACTGTTAAAAATCTTCAAAAGACATCTGGACCGACGGCCTAAAATGTTTTCCTCGGCAATCGCTGCTTTACCTTCAAGATGGACGGCATGGACGTGCACGATCACCACACGGGCGATATTAATTAATCACAAGCCCAAAACATCAGAAAATTTGATAAAGTCCAGCTCCTTGTGACATCTGTAGTAAGTTGTGCTTGACTCACTGTCTGTGCAGCAGCCTGGCCACGGATGTGAGCGGCAGACCGGCGCGGTCCGCCATCTCCAGTGAGCTGCCACGCACCACCAGCTCCTCTATCACTTCTGTCGATGCACTCTGACATACTGCAAAATATTCATGTTTCGTCAAAATAAAAAATTTGTTCGAATTAGGGACATAATCAGCACTTTTTGAATGTCAAAATGCCAAGTCGGTGTCTAGTGTCGCAATCATCCTCGAATATAGTTCGATTTTACATTCGCTCGGTCCTAGCTTCTCAGAAACTGAGGGACCGATAACCGAGTGATTGTAAGGTAGAATGATGAGCTGCTATTGATGATGATGATGACACTGGCAGACACTAACTTGGTGACAATCGCTTTTAAAATCTTTTGTATCTCTGAACTGAACAGGATTGAGGGTTTTTGGTGGCTTAATGAATATCAATTTTATTTTATTTATTTACTTATTATATGTCAGACCTAAGCCTTCATTTTTTTTCTCCACTATCATTATCGTAGAATATTATATAATACTTGTCAAGGCCTTTACATAGTTTGATTAATCCACAGAATAATCAAACTAATATACAAAAATATCATCGCCTGCCTAGCCTTTCACCAACTATGCTGAGGTCGGTTTCCAGTCAAACTGGATTCAGCTGAATACCTACCATTGTTTTAGGTACGTAAAGCGCTGCCAGAGTTGCGGATTATCACAATCAGAATCAGAATCAGAAATATTTTATGTTTGATACATAGGTACAGTGGTTGGACATGTTTTAGGTTAATGTGCGCTATGATCAGCCTATTATAGGCATACAAACAGAATTAATTACAATTTTTACATGCAAATAAAGAGCTTACTCGTACTAAACTACAAATTAACTACATAAATGATTGTGATTGTGTTGTGTATTATGTTCGAAAGAGTTACCGCGGCCCTGGAAAGCAAAGGGCACTAGGAGGAGCACGGATGGGTTTTAGTCAGTAAGAGTCTGACACACCCTTCCGCTCCGCCCAGAGCGGGAGAAGTCATTTGATGATTTCCCATCCATAAAAAAAAGGTACGTAAAGCGACTGCCTGTTTGACCTTCACAACTTAATAACTGAGAAACACGGTAGGCCTCTTGGCAAGACTGGTGTTAGATTTTCTAGCTTCTGGCAATCCGTAACGTCTGCCAGAGACCTACAAATGACAGCCGGACCAACGACTTAACATGTTATCCGAGGCACGAAGGAATCTCGGTACCTATGTTAAAATGGTCAGCCATCTACAGGCCGACTTCGGCAAGCATTGCTTAACCTTAATATCAATCCTTGCGGCTGTTATTATTAAGTCATGAGCAACCAGTCTCCTCATTGCTCTGTACGTACAATATTTTCCGACATCCATGCGAACGAAGTCGCAGGCACAGCTAGTATTACATATTTTCCTTTATATTTTGTGTTGAGGAAGTAACAGTGAACGTGGCATTCTAATATTCCCCAAAATAATAGGTAACATTTGATATCTCAAAATAACGTTTATCATACCTGCATTTCAAACTTTGTTTTGTTGCTCTAGTCTAGTGGTATGCAGGTCGGACGAAGTTTAATTGGGATTAATCATCCAAAACTTCTCTGCAGCAGGCGAGACTCACGACATCGAAAGGCTTGGCTCTCATTATATTTGAAGTATGGTCTGCCGGTTTTTATAGCACTTACAAGCTCTGAAGAGCGGCGTCCAGCCGTGGCCATCCTCTGCGTGGACGTCCCCGCCGCGCTCGAGGACGTAGCGCAGCATGGAGAGGCTGCCGGAGTCCACCGCGTAGTGCTCCGCGCGGAGACCGTTCAGGTCACAACCCTGAAGCAGTCATGCCGTGTGTCTCACTGTGAATACTTGGGTGAAGTGAAGTGCGCAAGACGTGAACACTATGTGAAGCAACACGTGGTGCAAGGGAGGGATTGACAGCTCACGTCAAATTAACTTCAGCACACATCTGTAAGTTTTCACAATGATTTTTTTTACAGAATATACTGGCAGGTGTCTCAATAATCTTAAAACAGTGAAGGAAAACTTAGAGAGGAATTTAAACACGGCTATAGATCCTGTACCTATGTCGTATACATACTGGAAAGAATAACGTCTCACAAACAGGAGGCCTGTGTGAATCTGTGAGGGACGTTTTATTGGTTAGGCTAATTGTCAGGATCCGTATTTATCATCTTCTAGTTCTATATTCTCCTCCTTCCTCCCTACCATAATACCATACCCTGTCGGCACCTAGGACGGACGTCTGTCTGTATGCAGTTAACAAATACCTAGGTGTTTCATATTTTTTCCATGTTTTCACATAAAATCAACATCGATAAGTCAGTGACAAAGAGGCTGTGGCAGAACCATTTCAAAATTAAAGTAACTTTGTATGAATGAACGAACAAAAACTATGAATATTGCACAACCGATATCGAAACGGCTGGAAAGCGGCGAGCACTCAACTAGAGCAGTGCACGTCATATTAATCGATATCTATTAATAATTTAGACTAAAGTCTGCTATAGTGTGAGCCTATAGGTACGTATTTATTTTTACTTTTAGACGCGCAAGCGATGTCAATAGGTATTTTTTTACACCGTGAAGCTTTTGCAGGGATCCCTAATAAGAAAAAAAAAGATACAAATCTATTCTCCTTGTAATATTAGCTTAGATGTAGATTGTGATACAACAAGGTCACCGCGCTCATGAATCATTGCTCTCGAATATATTCGAACTAACGTTTTGGTGATCTTGTTAATCAGGTCAAGTCCTTCAACTTTACATATGGAACTCCTATAAGATACAGGGTGTAGTATCACATGTAGCCAGAGGCTTTAGAGTACTCTAGACAAACTATTATTCTATCAGCGATGGCGTTTGTCGAAATGCCAAAATCACGTGACATTTGGATGGCCCATGTCAATCGCAAAAAAAAATACGTGTCAGTGGCCATCGTGGCGCTATCGTTGATAGCTGACCCCAGCTGACCTGGAAGTCGGCGCCTTGGTCCAGCAGCAGCTGCACAATGGGGATACAGGCAGAGAGGATGGCGAGGTGCAGCGCTGTCTGGCCGCTGGACGACGCCTGGTCGATCTCCGCGCCCGCGCCCAGCAGGAAACGCACTGTATTGATGTCGCCTGCAACATCATAAACAGAAAACTGTTACAAAACGTAACACAGTATTACGCCTGTATCCCCGCTGATGAAAATTCTATATTGCTTGGCTGTCGTATACTTAATCAAAATTCAAAATCGGTAGCCCTATGGAATCTGATAACAAATGATACCGAAGGACAGAAAACATCGTTATGATAAAACATTACGAAAATACTTTCTCTACTAGCTTACATCCAATCAGTTAATTTGATAAGCATGTCCCGTTTCCATGTCCATGTGTGGACTGCTGGTCAATGATCAGGGGTCAACCACGGAACTACGATCATGAACGGAACAGTTTTATTGGGTCACAGTTGTAATGACACCACTTTTTTTTTTTTTTTTTTTTTTTTCTAGGATGGGAAATCATCAAATGACAGGGGTCATTTGATGATTTTTGACCCGCATTTTTGACCCGCTCTGGGTGGAGCGGCAGGGAGTGTCAGACTTTTACTGACTAAAACCCACCCTTTAGTCCTCCTAGTGCCTTTCTTCCCAGGGCCGCGGTAACTCTTTCGAACAAATCCGCAACCCTGGTAGGCTCTGGCCCTGACGGGCCCCGACCCATGCTGACGACTGCTGGCTTGGCGCGCGTAGAACACAGCGCGCCGTCAACCCGGGCCTGTTCTGATCGGACGGCGAGCTACCCATTGCTCGCCGTCCACAGGCATCAGCCACTGCGCCATGCTCAGGAGCATCAGTTCCTGGGCGGCGCAGTGGCTGATGTTCAGCAGGAGGGGGTGAAATGGGGCCATTACTGGCACTCCATTTCAGCCCCCTCCGGAGCCCGTTGTAGGGGCTCAGCAGCAGCCGCAGTGGAACCGGCTTTGGCGGCGGAGGAAGCGGCGGCGGCGGCGGCGGCGGTCGCGGCAGAGACGGCGGTGGCGGAGGGCTTTCTCCGATTTACGGCTTTGGCGGGTGGGGCGCAGGCCCTATCCCCAGCCCAGTGGTCGGCCGGCTTGCCAGCTGCCGCACAGACTACGCAGTGCGGCGCGGCGACGCAAGAGCCGGCCCTGTGACCGGGCTGACCGCAGCGGAAACAAAGACCGCTGCGGTCCACCTCCGAGGTGCATTGAGCTCCTACATGGTGGCCCACCTGGCACCGGAAGCACCTCAGAGGTCGGGGTTCCAGCAGTTTGACCTGCGCGGAAACCCAACCCACCAAAAACCTACGGCCCTCCGAGATGGTCTTGGCCGCCGACACGGGACAGCTCACCACAATAGTGCGCATGCCCGTGTTGTCAGGACGTAGGGTGCCCGCCTTCACCTCCTCTGCTGAGCACCCCCTAATGACACCACTTAGTGTCGATCATGACCGTGACCAGCTATTGGGTACTTAAGGAAAACACCTTTGCTTTTTACGGTGTCTGTTAGGTAAATAACTTGTCTTTACGCCTGTGTAATACGAATGGTTAGGGAAAGGTGTATGATACGCATATACCTATCGTCCAGTTGATGCGTAAATCTCTTGCCTTTATCTGGGCTGACATCTAGCTGCTACTAGGAAATTATTTAACTTAACCAAAGAACACACGTCCTGGGTCTGCGATCCCTGGGTCCGAAGCTCAACATAGCGTTTCCGAACACTAAATAGCCCAACGAGTGCAGATAAGCAAATAAGACGCAAATAACCTGCCATATGCCTCCGCTACAAGAATGGTACAAATACAACCAATCGATACTAATATGCATGCATAAAATATGTGTTCTATTCAGGTCTCGGCGCCAGTTCCAATGACCTGGAGCTCATCAACAATGCACGGCGCTCACCGGACCGAGCGCCGGAGCGCCGGCTATTCTTACCGGAACGGTTCGCGAACGGTCGATACCTTTCCTCACAGCCGTCGCGAGAGGCGTGAAGCCGTTGCTCGGGTTCATGATGCCGATGAGAGCGGGCCGCTCATCCAGCATGCCTTGCACCTGGTGATATAGTGACAGACTATAAGGAAAATAAAAGCACCACATCTGCCATTAATTTTAAATTAAAAAGCAAACCCAAAAATTAACCTTAATAGATCTCAGGTCAAAAATATGATGCAGCATGGTTTACACTCTTTATTATGCTCGACTCAAGAAGTTAAGACCCATTTGTTTATTGAAAACTTTCTGCAATTGAAATTAGACAAGCGGATTTAGTTTGCATTTTGTACAGCCAACCAAGGCCGATGGTAACATGACAGGCGCAAGAGCGACGGAAATTTCACTTTAATGTCTGAATAAAACTGGCCATTGCAGCCGGTCTAACATTCCAAATATAATTTACTAGATTTTTCCTGTGGCTTCACTCGTCTTAATATTTTTACGACAAAAACGTGTGTGTAGTCCCAGCGGAAAAGTGTCGTTTTTCTTAATTTCAGTTAAGCAGATATTTAGTGTATGACGTCGTGTAAATGTGTATGGTAAGTACGAATTTGTGCATCCAACCATTGGGGAGTTATTCAACAAAAACTGTTTCCGCTGGAACTACGTCATCCCAGCGGCACTTTTTTTTTCCTATGGACGTACAAGAAAAAAAATACATGCAATAATTAGTGTGTGACGAGAGGTAAATGTGTATGTTTAAATGAAATTTGTGTGTCTTAAAACTTCGAAGATATTCAAGTTTCCGCTGCGCTGACGTTTGGCTATTTGATGGAAATCATATAAATCGGTTTAGTGCAGAGTTGATTTTTTTTAGGCACGTTGCTATGAATTTGTGTACCTATAATGTTTGTGAAAACAGATTTTGAAAAAAGCATACCGTTTAAGAGATATACACGTAAAGGTGAAATATGGTTATTAGGTCCAAGTACTTAAAATAGAAACTTTAGAGCCTAACTTTTAACGCTTATTTGTATCTTGTAAGGGTCTACAACGTCTTGCCAAGTTTCAATTATGTGCGCTTAGTAATTAATGAGCAAAGGCATAGTTTACTACGAATGGACCACTATATTTTGTGACATCCGATTGTAGGACTTTTTAATGGAAAAGCAAAATAAAACATATTCCAATATTTAGTGTATTCATTCAACTATTCATGTGTAAAATTTCAGCTCATTACGCTACATAATTAAAGAGATATAATAAAAATACCAAAACAACCGAATTACATGGATAAACCGACCAAGTTTCAATGGCTACAAAAAAGCGGCAGTGCAGTACATAGAGCTAACGTTCTAGAATTTCCAGTATAGTATCATTATCGTGTTTAATAGATTCGTGCAGGCGCGTACACAATCGTTTCGCAGAAAATAAAACAACTGCATTAACTTTGTACTCTTAAAAGTATTTATTAGTTACTGACTATTAAAATTAAAAAACGTTATTAACAATGTAATAATAACATAAAATAAAATCAAATTATTATTAGATTTATTGTGCGCTAACAACGCCACCACACATTGATAATAAAGAATCTGTCGTTTATAAATAAGAAATACGTTGCCTACTGCAAAAGCTCAAATACTTATGTATAGGTAAAACTTGAGACTAGAGATGCCGATGCATTTCACCAGCTTCTACGATAATTCTTTTACCATTCGAGCGGTGCGGTTATGGAATGCCTTGCCCGTGTCCGTACGGCGTGCTCAATCTTTGTCTACTTTTAAAACTATGGTTAAAAACCACTACCTCTCTCTTTAATCGTCTTTACTTGGTTTCTCTGCTGTTTACTTCATAATTGTTATTGTATATATATTTATTTATATATTTATTGTATATATTAATAGTACACCTAAGACTACCTACAGCACTGTCTTTCCTTCTCTCTTCAAATCTATCCAAAGGTTGTCTTTAAAAGATCGCTTTTAGCGATAAGGCCGCCCATTGTGTCACCCTATGTAATGTTTTCTTCATATATATTTTCTGTGACTTATATGGTGTACGTTCCTAGTGAGATAGTAAAGAATCGCTTTCGTATAACTATGTTACGGTATATAATTATATCCCTAGGGATATAACTATATTACGGCTTCATCTATCTTACTGCGACATACATAATAAAGAGTATTCTATTCAAATCTTAGGTATTAAGTACCTACTAGTAAATTTTCGGAAGTTGGTCTTCTCGTTCGAGCTTTTACAGCAACAAATAAGTATGTCTTACAATCACAGAATCACAGATCAGTACTAAGTAATTGACTCAATTTGAAGGTAGGTTTATAGTGTAGTGCAGTACCGACCTACCTACCTACGTTTTAGCGCATATTCTTACGGGAACGTGAATACCTACGGAAACGGGAATTCCAACGGGAAAAAACGGGATATGTGCATACGAAGTCGCGGGCAACAGCTTGTATTATATAAAAATGCGGGCGGGGCTTGACTGTTGTTCTGTGTTTCGCACTCGCGACTCAGGTTAACAATAAGTAGGTACCTACGTAATATTATTGCGGGATTACACCTATTAATTGTGGTTTGAATAAATGCAAACAAGAACAAACGAAATTCTCGTCTCACACTTCAAAGTACCTACCTAGAAAATAAAAGGTACCTACCTACACATATTATTATTCGAAACAAGTTCGAATAAGAGACAGCAACTTTTGAACAGCTGAAGCAACTTTCATCAAATAACTATAGGTATTTACATAGCTGTTATAAACACTGTATGCACTGGAATCTGTACATAGCAGATATAGACAACTTTTAGGTTATCGGCGTCGTCGAGATGTAAGTAACATAATACAGTTGTCACTTGAACCTATATCCTTATATATATAAATATATATCCTTATATATATATAAATATACCTTCCAACAGATAACATTTTCATGAGGTATTTTATTAGGAAGTATCTACTTACCTTGTTTATCTTTTAATCATTCTCACTACTGGCGCAATAAGTATGTCACAGTCACTTACACTATGTCAATAACCGAGTCCAATAGGTACATAATATTACGTTGCGGCAAAATAAACAGCGCATACGCACGTTGTCCTTGGGTGCACATTTGTGAGTTAACTGATAAAGCGCGCTAAGAAGACACATAACTACTACCCGTACGCGTTAACTTGGCACCTGGCTAGACACATTTCGAATGACGTTTTAATTACAATTGAATAATTCAATTTCGATGTACCTAAATAATATAAACGCAACGGTAACAGTGATGCCAAGTAAACCGTATCGAAACATATCGAGCCAGGTCAAGAATTGTGTGCCGACCTGTACTAGTCCAATAATGGTAAAACACTGGAAATTTTAGAACGTTAGCTCTATGTACTGCACGGCCGCTTTTTTGTAGCCATTCAAACTTGGTCGGTTTATCTATGTAATTCGGTTGTTCTGGTATTTTTATTATATCTCTTTAATTATGTAGCGTAATGAGCTGAAATTTTACATATGAATAGTTGAATGAATACACTAAATATTGGAATATGTTTTATTTTGCTTTTCCATTAAAAAGTCCTACAATCGGATGTCACAAAATATAGTGGTCCATTCGTAGTAAATTATGCCATTGCTCATTAATTACTAAGCGCACATAAATGAAACTTGGCAAGATGTTGTAGACCCTTACAAGATACAAATAAACGTTAAAAGTTAGGCTCTAAAGTTCCTATTTTAAGTACTTGGATCTAATAACCATATTTCACCTTTACGTGTATATCTCCTAAACGGTATGCTTTTTTCAAAATCTGTTTTCACAAACATTATACACAAATTCATAGCAACGTGCCTAAAAAAAATCAACTCTGCACTAAACCGATTTATATGATTTCCATCAAATAGCCAAACGTCAGCGCAGCGGAAACTTGAATATCTTCGAAGTTTTAAGACACACAAATTTCATTTAAACATACACATTTACCTCTCGTCACACACTAATTATTGCATGTATTTTTTTTCTTGTACGTCCATAGGAAAAAAAAAGTGCCGCTGGGATGACGTAGTTCCAGCGGAAACAGTTTTTGTTGAATAACTCCCCAATGGTTGGATGCACAAATTCGTACTTACCATACACATTTACACGACGTCATACACTAAATATCTGCTTAACTGAAATTAAGAAAAACGACACTTTTCCGCTGGGAATACATACACGACTAAAACAATGGCCTAAAACCATCTCTAGGGTCCTTTCTATATCTCTGAACCGCAATACATTAAAATCGGTTCAGCGATTAAGGCGTGAAAACATAATAAACAAACAAACTCATTTTCGCATTTCTAGTATTAGTTAGTATTAGTTAGGACATCATCCACGTCTCTTCCCAATGTGTTTATAGTATTAGTTAGGACATCATCCACGTCTCTTCCCAATGTGTTTATAGTATTAGTTAGGACATCATCCACGTCTCTTCCCAATGTGTTTATAGTATTAGTTAGGACATCATCCACGTCTCTTCCCAATGTGTTTATAGTACTAGTTAGGACATCATCCACGGCTCTTCCCAATGTGTTTATAGTATTAGTTAGGACATCATCCACGGCTCTTTCCAATGTGTTTATAGTATTAGTTAGGACATCATCCACGTCTCTTCCCAATGTGTTTATAGTATTAGTTAGGACATCATCCACGTCTCTTCCCAATGTGTTTATAGTGAAGTGTAGACGGGGTAAAATAAGTTACAACGCGCGTGAGTTTAGGCTTTTGTATTTTTAATTACCACGTCTCTTCTTTATAACGTGTAATGTTACAAATAAATATAATTTCAAGACAAGACACTGTTTTATTGATTACGAGCACAATACGGACAAACAAGTAACAATTAAGGGATCTAGGCTTTAGCGGGAATCTAGATTTCGCGAAGGAGATTTGGCGTGCGATCAGGTAAGAGGCTATGTTCGCACTAACGAGATCGGCCTTTGAACCCGCTATTAAAAGCGCCGGTCATCGCAGCCATATGGGTGCGTTCCTAGGATGCTCACACGCCATATCCCGAACGCACTATTTACTAAAAACAATAATGTTACTATTTAAGATTTGTATAGTGTAGATATTGGTAAGTATTGTTAATTTATTTCATTAAATAATGTGTGCTATGTAAACAAGTTCTAATGAATTTATATGTGATATGTAATGCTTTTATTAATATGATTAGTCATAGATAATGCGTTCCATGTGTGTATGTGTTTATGGTAATTATGAATGGAACGTTTATGCAAAAATGTCATGTGTCAAAACTGTCAAACGTGAAAATAACAAACGAAATGAACAAAATAGAATGTTGTGTTATGGACGAATGTTTAGTGTTTTTACAATGATATATGGATGTGAAATAGGGTGTAGACCGCTACACTACTCCCCCCCTGAGACCGTAGCTACTGCTACGGGCGATAGTAGTCCGGGAAGCGAACAGTTCGACCGGAACGGGTTTTTTTAACGTCGACGGTATTTGGCGGCAACTGTGTGGCGGTTGGTGTCGAACTCGGAGTTGCGCTGCTTGGGACGACGTCTTCTTCGATGCTGAGGTAAGCGGGCTTCAACCTATCTATTGAGACGGTTGTCTCCTTACCCTTTACCTCAAGTCTGAATGTTTTCTCGCCCTTTTGCAGCACTTTGAACGGCCCGGTGTATGGCGGGTCGAGTGGACGGCGCACGGCGTCATGTCGCAGGAAGACATGCGTCGCCGTTGCCAAGCTGCGGGGCACGTAAAATGCCTTCTGGCCGTGGCGGCTCGCCGGTGTCGGCGTCAGGTTGGCCATCTGCTGCCGAAGACGTGCTGTGTAGTCGGCGTAGTCTACGGTGCCGGACCCTGATGGTGAGATAAATTGGCCCGGTAAGCGTAGCGGTTCACCGTAGACTAGCTCTGCAGCTGACGCGTTGATGTCCTCCTTCCAGGCACTGCGGATGCCGAGCAGCACGAGGGGAAGAACTTCGGACCAGTTGGTGTCGGTGTGGCATCGGATGGCCGCCTTGAGCTGGCGGTGCAGGCGCTCCACCATGCCATTGCAGGCTGGGTGGTACGCCGTGGTTGGTCGATGCTGGCTGCCGAGGGTCGCAGCGAGAGCGTGGAAGAGCTTGCTCTCAAACTGCGCGCCCCGGTCGGTGGTGATGCGATGCGGGCAGCCGAAGCGAGACACCCAGCCGGCAATGAAAGTGCGGGCACAGGTCTCAGCGGTGATGTCAGCGATGGGGTATGCCTCAGGCCAGCGGGTGAAGCGATCAATGACGGTGAGGACATACCTGTAACCATTTGAGTAATTTAATGGGCCCACGATGTCGGCGTGGACATGTGAGAAGCGCTGGGAAGGAATAGGGAAAGGAGAGGTGGGAGAGGATGTGTGCCGCGAGATCTTGTTCTTCTGGCACTCTATACACTCTCTGGACCATGCCCGGCAATCCTTCTTCAGACCAGGCCAAACAAATCGGGATGAAATTAATTTGACCGTGGCCTGTCTACCGGGGTGGCTCAGCTGATGAAGCTTCTGGAACACACGCCTTCTGAATGGCTCTGGAACAAAAGGACGTATGTTGTCAGTGGAGGTGTCGCAGTATAGCTCTATGTCGGAGTCTGGATACCGTACTCTCCTGAGCTTGAGGGACGTGTTGTTGCACGTTAGGAGTCCATGCAGTTCAGGATCGCTTTCCTGGGTATGTGCAAGGGCTGCGTAATCCAGTGTTGGGACTGATAAGGCTTCCACACGTGATAGGGCATCAGCCACGACATTGTCCTTTCCTGCGATGAACTGGATGTCCGTGGTGAATTGCGCAATGAAGTCCAGGTATCGATACTGTCGTGGTGAGCAGTTCTCCCGGTTGTGCGCATACGCGTATGACAGGGGTTTGTGGTCTGTGAAGATGGTGAAGTGCCTACCCTCGACCATGTGGCGGAAGTACCTGACGGCATCGTGGATGGCTAAGAGCTCCCTGTCATACGGGCTGTACTTCTTCTGCGATGTGGACAAACGACGCGAGAAGAATGCCAGAGGGCTCCAGGTGTCACCCGTCTTCTGCTGCAGCACTGCACCTATGGAGGCGTCAGACGCATCTGTAAAAATTGCAAGGCTAGCAGTGGTGTCCGGGTGGACGAGTAAAGCAGCTGAAGCTAAGCCTTGCTTGCAAGCATCAAAAGCTGTATGCATTTCTGGTGTCATCTCTATAGCCTGTGTTCCTCTCGTTTTAGGGCCAGTGAGGACGACGTTGAGTGGCGATTGCAAGCGAGCTGCGTCAGGAACAAAGCGGCGGTAGAAATTGAACATACCCAGGAAGCGACGCATCTCCTTGACGGTCTTGGGAGCTGGGTAATCCTGGATCGCCTGTACCTTCTCCGGTAAGGGACGAACACCTTCTGCAGACACCTCATGCCCTAGAAAGGTGATGGTGGCTCGGCCGAACTCACACTTAGCCGTGTTGATTAAAATTCCATACGTGGACAGTCGCTTGAGGAGTTGGTGCATATGTTCAGTATGCTGGGCTGCCGTCTGTGAAAATAAAAGCACATCATCTAAGTAACAGTAGCAGAACGGCAGCCCGCGGAGCACCTCGTCCATGAATCGCTGGAAAGTCTGCGCTGCGTTCCTCAGTCCAAACGTCATGTATGGGAACTCGTAGAGTCCGAACGGTGTGGTGATGGCTGTCTTGTGAATATCAGCTGGCTGGACAGGGATCTGATTATAAGCTTTTACTAGGTCAATTTTGCTGAATATTGTGCTGCCAGCCAGCTGATGTGTGAAGTCCTGGATGTGTGGTATAGGGTACCGGTCCGGGATGGTACGGGCATTCAATGCCCTGTAGTCCCCACATGGTCGCCAGCTGTTGTCCTTTTTAGGAGCGAGGTGGAGTGGTGATGACCATGAGCTCTCTGATGGTCTAGCTGTACCATTGGCCATCATTGCCTCGAACTCCTTCTGTGCGACCTTGAGCTTGTCCGGAGCAAGGCGGCGTGGTCGGCTGAAAACAGGTGGGCCAGGCGTAGTCCGTAAGTGGTGTACGGTGTTGTGACTGACCTGACGTTGTGTTCCAGCTGGCCGCGTGGTCTCCGGGTACTGACGCAGGACCTCGTGGTACACGGTGGTACCACCGATCGACTTCACGGAGGCGATGTCTGTTGTTGAGCCGGCCGCAGATGACGCCGTAGACGACAGCTGGGTCAGCCCATCGATGAGCCGGTAATTTTTTAAATCTATTAAAAGATTGTAGTGTGCCAGTAAGTCGGCACCGATGATGGGTTTGGTGACGTCCGCGACCACGAACTTCCACGTGTACACGCGGCGGAGCCCTAAGTTCAGATGGAGCTCGACCCAGCCGTACGTGTCGATGGCGGTTCCGTTGGCCGCGAAGAGTTGGTACCCTGTTTTGTTGCGCCGCTGCTGGAGTGATGCACGTGGGTACACGCACAGGTCGGACCCTGTGTCCACAAGAAATGTGGTTTTAGTTGTCCGGTCAGTCACAAATAGGCGGCGTGGTTGGTTGGGGCAGCCATTTGCCGCTACTTCTGGCTGCCGGCGGCATTTCCCGCATACGTGCACGTCGTGGCGCACCGCGTGGCCTTGTCACCGAACCTGTTATGGTAAAAACAGTATGCCTCGTTCCACGTGGTTCTGGAGCGCGAGCGACTACGGCGGCGGCCTGAGGACGGTCCTCTGCCACCACGTTGGTGCCTATGATGGCTACGCGAGCCGTGGTGTACCTGTCCTCTCTGCAGGGCCGCTACCTGGAGCGTTAATGCAGCTATGCATTGTTTCAGCTCGCTGATCTCGCTGCTGCTGGTGCTCGCGCTCGCCACTGCTGCTACGGCGGATGTTGCTGCGAGCGCTGGTGCTGGTGTCGGCGCGATCTCGTGCACGCGGTCGGCTAAATCTGCGACAGACTGAAGAGGAAGATTAGGTTGCGAAGCGATAACCGTCTGTATATTAGTGGGCAACCTACTCGCCCACAACGTGGCCAAGAATGACTCGGGCACATGTGGTCCGGCTAGCGTCTGCAGGTGCCGTAAAAACTGCGACGGCTTGCGGTCGCCTAGCTCCTCGCGGTTGAGGATCTGCTGGACCTTTTTCTCGTGCGAGTCGGAGAGTCGCCGTGTCAGCTCAGCTTTCAGCTTTTGGTACTTGTCCTGAGCTGGGGGATTTTCAATAATGTCCCTGGCCTCTACCATAAATCGGTGGTCAAGCTGCGCGACGACTGTATAAAATTTGGTAGAATCGGCAGTAATGCCCGCGATGGTGAACTGACCTTCGACCTGGGCAAACCAAAGTGCCGGCTCCTCAGGCCAAAATGGCGGCAATTTCACGCTGACACGGCAGACGTCCTGGCTCTCCGACGACGCTCCTACGCTCGTTCCCTGGGCTGCTCCGGTAGACATGCTGGCTCCTGAAGGCTTCAGTGTTCTTTATCGGGGTCACCAGTGAAGTGTAGACGGGGTAAAATAAGTTACAACGCGCGTGAGTTTAGGCTTTTGTATTTTTAATTACCACGTCTCTTCTTTATAACGTGTAATGTTACAAATAAATATAATTTCAAGACAAGACACTGTTTTATTGATTACGAGCACAATACGGACAAACAAGTAACAATTAAGGGATCTAGGCTTTAGCGGGAATCTAGATTTCGCGAAGGAGATTTGGCGTGCGATCAGGTAAGAGGCTATGTTCGCACTAACGAGATCGGCCTTTGAACCCGCTATTAAAAGCGCCGGTCATCGCAGCCATATGGGTGCGTTCCTAGGATGCTCACACGCCATATCCCGAACGCACTATTTACTAAAAACAATAATGTTACTATTTAAGATTTGTATAGTGTAGATATTGGTAAGTATTGTTAATTTATTTCATTAAATAATGTGTGCTATGTAAACAAGTTCTAATGAATTTATATGTGATATGTAATGCTTTTATTAATATGATTAGTCATAGATAATGCGTTCCATGTGTGTATGTGTTTATGGTAATTATGAATGGAACGTTTATGCAAAAATGTCATGTGTCAAAACTGTCAAACGTGAAAATAACAAACGAAATGAACAAAATAGAATGTTGTGTTATGGACGAATGTTTAGTGTTTTTACAATGATATATGGATGTGAAATAGGGTGTAGACCGCTACAATAGTATTAGTTAGGACATCATCCACGTCTCTTCCCAATGTGTTTATAGTATTAGTTAGGACATCATCCACGTCTCTTCCCAATGTGTTTATAGTATTAGTTAGGACATCATCCACGGCTCTTCCCAATGTGTTTATAGTATTAGTTAGGACATCATCCACGTCTCTTCCCAATGTGTTTATAGTATTAGTTAGGACATCATCCACGTCTCTTCCCAATGTGTTTATAGTATTAGTTAGGACATCATCCACGTCTCTTCCCAATGTGTTTATAGTATTAGTTAGGACATCATCCACGTCTCTTCCCAATGTGTTTATAGTATTAGTTAGGACATCATCCACGTCTCTTCCCAATGTGTTTATAGTATTAGTTAGGACATCATCCACGTCTCTTCCCAATGTGTTTATAGTATTAGTTAGGACATCATCCACGTCTCTTCCCAATGTGTTTATAGTATTAGTTAGGACATCATCCACGGCTCTTCCCAATGTGTTTATAGTATTAGTTAGGACATCATCCACGTCTCTTCCCAATGTGTTTATAGTATTAGTTAGGACATCATCCACGTCTCTTCCCAATGTGTTTATAGTATTAGTTAGGACATCATCCACGTCTCTTCCCAATGTGTTTATAGTATTAGTTAGGACATCATCCACGTCTCTTCCCAATGTGTTTATAGTATTAGTTAGGACATCATCCACGGCTCTTCCCAATGTGTTTATAGTATTAGTTAGGACATCATCCACGTCTCTTCCCAATGTGTTTATAGTATTAGTTAGGACATCATCCAAGTCTCTTCCCAATGTGTTTATAGTATTAGTTAGGACATCATCCACGTTTCTTCCCAATGTGTTTATAGTATTAGTTAGGACATCATCCACGGCTCTTCCCAATGTGTTTATAGTATTAGTTAGGACATCATCCACGTCTCTTCCCAATGTGTTTATAGTATTAGTTAGGACATCATCCACGTCTCTTCCCAATGTGTTTATAGTATTAGTTAGGACATCATCCACGTCTCTTCCCAATGTGTTTATAGTATTAGTTAGGACATCATCCACGTCTCTTCCCAATGTGTTTATAGTATTAGTTAGGACATCATCCACGTCTCTTCCCAATGTGTTTATAGTATTAGTTAGGACATCATCCACGTCTCTTCCCAATGTGTTTATAGTATTAGTTAGGACATCATCCACGTCTCTTCCCAATGTGTTTATAGTATTAGTTAGGACATCATCCACGGCTCTTCCCAATGTGTTTATAGTATTAGTTAGGACATCATCCACGTCTCTTCCCAATGTGTTTATAGTATTAGTTAGGACATCATCCACGTCTCTTCCCAATGTGTTTATAGTATTAGTTAGGACATCATCCACGTCTCTTCCCAATGTGTTTATTGCAATACATAATAATCTGTACCTGCTTGATGTAGCCGCAGCGCACCGCCATGCAGAAGCACACGGCGGACGTGCCGTCGGTGTCCGTGCTCGACCACGTCGGCTCCGACCACGCCGACTGCAGCCATTTGTGGTCCCCGTTGTTTGTCTGGAGGATTCTGTTCGGACAAGTAACATAACCAATTAGAAAAAAAAATACTACCAACACAAGGCAAAATATGCAAAACAGAGAAGGAAAAGAAACGGTTAAATAAAGCATAATCTTATGAATGATTAAATTTAATAATGTAGGTATTTTCTCTAGCCTAGTATACCCAGTAGGTATTGTTAGGAAGATTCATATCGCCACGATATGAATTTAATCTTCACTTCGCTCTTCAAGGTTTAGTAACAACAAGTCATACCATAGCGGGACTCCTCCGTGCCTCGGTTAGTACTTGAAGCCATTACCGGCTGGCATTTGTAGCTTAGACAGTGGTTACGATATTCAAAAGACAGAAATCGAAAATCAGTCAAAAGTCTTGCCAACTTACCTCGTTTCTTTTATTGCATTCCGTCCATCACCGCATTCTTCTTCTTTACTGCCTTTAACAGCATGAGTAGATTTTACAACCCTTACATCACCTCCTCCTTTATCGTCACTGTCACTACCAGCTCTCTGTTCTTCTCTCAGCTTCTCGACTGCTCTTATCTTCTCATACACAGAAGCTTCATCACCGTAGAACTGTATCGCTCTCTCCGCAAGAGAGGGAACTGCTGTGGCCTTCACTATGACTCTCAGTCGGAACTTGTGACAGTGTCTGGATGCTAGGTTATCTATTTCTTTGGACGTTTTGCCGCCTCTGAAAATGATGAAGGACGTTTTGAGGATGATGGTAATTTGGGTCTTAAATATACATAAAGGCAATTACAAAAAGATAAAAGACATTATAGGAGAAAATTGGTTCGCTACTCCCACATTTCAAGTGCCCATACATTTTCAATGTGGCCTACATTACATAGTTACGGAAACGTTTTCTGTATTTTTCTTTAACTTGCCACGTGTTATTTTCCTACACATACATACACAGTTAAAAGACCCTTACCTATACACGACAATCCAAGGAGGTATTTTCTCGTTCTTCTCCAACCTGTATAGAAGCTGATCGGCGATGAAGTGGAACGGCTCCACTCTACTCCAGTCCAGCGTGATGGAGAACTTGGTCTTCTTCAGTACTTCAGGCTCTGGGGGCGACCAGCTCCTGAACGCGTTCATTAAGAACCCTTGGAGCTTCATCGTGGAGAAACGACGATTTAGCTGGAAATAACAGGCTCTAGTCATTTCACTTAGACTGTAATTAGGATTACACTAGAAAGACCGCTTCGTCAAATTGACAATTATTGTGTATAATAATAGCGTTTTTTTAAAATAATTATCGTTTTACTATCATTATGTAAAAAACGCTATAATTATAAATTTTAAATTTTGGCTTTTAATATATTGTAGATCCCTATTGAAATATTAAGTTGTTATCTTAATTAGTTTCAGAAATATGACTATAACTACAAAGACCACCCTCGTCAAAATGACCCAATACGAAGAACTTGACATATGAAGGCACTTGAGGGGACTTGTTACTATTATTTTCTTGAAATGCAAGGAAGACAAGAGGTCAAACCAAAAACGAACTTGTCAAATAAATCATAATTATGAAATGATAAAGAAATAAAACACCATACTTTTGTGATACTAGTTAGTAAGAATTTAAACCAGACGACTCCGGTCTTTCCAGGTAGGTTACTTGTATTAGGGCCGCGTAAAAATCTTATGTAAGTATTTAATGACAACACAAAATAAAAATCAAATCACAAGCTCACCTTACCAATCTCTCCGAATCAATATCACATGAAAGCAAACATTCTCGTGCTAACTTTTCCGCAACAAATCTCACGACACAGTTGCAGACGGTACACAAATAGCAGGAGTATCAATAAGCAGGTTCTGTAATACATTTGTTTGCTTCGGTCGCTGTTCGGAGTTTGATCGATGCTCTGCGGTCGCTCTGCGCGCCTGGTACCTCGGAGGGTGCTGCATGTGAACTTGTAAGTATCCTGTTACAATGAACTAATGGAATTAGTTGTGTTCTCCAATATTATTGGTGAAGTAAACTTTGATTAGATTCGTTTGTCAATTACATTAAAGAAATTGTGTTTATTGAGACCAAGGATGTGTTCATCATAGCAAGGCTTTGTTCATCCATGTTACGGTACGCGCGACATTTAAGGAGTTAAAAGTTACGCTATTGCCAAAACCAATATTGGAGCCTAGGTGTCTGCCGTGGTAGGTACTGATGTTTTATCTTTTATGTATCACTACTTCACTAGCTTTTGCCGGTGGATTCATGTTTTATTATTGCAAAAAAAGCTTATAACTGTCTCCAGGCGCCCCGTCTATCGCTGTACCAAACCTCATTAAAATCGGTTCAGCTATTTGGGTAACAAACAAACATACTAACTTTTACACTAAACTATTAGTTAGGATGTGCCTTGGACTATCTCTTACGGCTCGATGCCGCGATGCTAAATAGTTTTGGTTTTTCAGAAAATGCTTTTGTTTGGTATGTAGGTGTTAAAGCAGAGTTTGACATCTTCCTCCTAATCTGATTACGACTACGTGCAAGTCGCGCTCAACGCTCGGATTCAAATAAGAATTTCGTCAATTTCATTGTCCTGCCGGCTGCCATATCCTTGTCACTGCATCCCCGCGGTGCCATCCATCCGGAGCAAATGCTCCGGATGGATGACATTTCCGGGAGTGCTTCCTCTTCAAACTTTTGATCGGAATTCTCTTCAAGATTTAATAATATTGAGTATAAAAGACTCAGTTTGCAGATCACAATTCTCTCTTGCTTTAATTTTAGTTCTTACTTTCGTAAAGTCGCAATAGTTACCTACATGGAAATGAGTAGGTACTAACGCTTCAGGCTTCAGCGGAACAAATAATAAACTTTTGAGTGGATTTTCCAGTTGTTCGCTTGTGGCAAGCGATGTTATCGTCGCTCCATTGCCTCGCTGTGACGCTAGATGGCGCTGTCATGACTATCACCGATGACCGTTAACAAACTACTGTATGGTTCCCTATATTTTAAGAAAATGGTCAAAGAGCTCGAGTTCATGAAAAAAACATTATTAAACATTCCATTAGGGTCGGCTCCCAGTCTCCGGATGCAGCTGAATACCAGTATTTTATATGGAGAGACTGCCTACCTTACCTCCAGAACCCAGTAACTGGGTAACACGATACTGCTTGGCAAGACAGATTGTTTTTATTTGTGTACTGCACCCTAGCGTAATGTAGCTGCCTTACATTTGCTTACCTACCTAATTCGAACTATAATTGACATATTATTATTTAGTTATGAAGCATGTCTACATTTAGGTACTTACACATTCGTAGGTACAAAATCCATATTAAATACTACAAGTAAAATGCTCTGACTGTTACAAATCTGCTGGAACAATGAATTAAATCTGAAATATTCATACACGAATAAAATAATTATATAAATTAATAAAAAAAATCTATGTGTTTTGACGTCAGCTGCCGAACAAAAAGGATTTCTTTGTTACTTGCTCGTGGTAGAAAGAACAGAGAACTAGCATTATTTACGCTTTTTGTGAGCATCCGTATTCTACGTAAATGGGTTATTTTTTTTTTTTTTATGTACTTTTATTTATGATATCAAATTGCAACTATATACACACACACTTAAAAAAAAAGATTCAACTAAAACTAACCTAAAACATGGCGTCGAAAAATTCCTCCGCATCGCTAACTATATACACACACACTTAAAAAAAAAGATTCAACTAAAACTAACCTAAAACATGGCGTCGAAAAATTCCTCCGCATCGCTAACTATATACACACACACTTAAAAAAAAAAGACTCAACTAAAACTATTTTTTTTTATTTTTATTGGTGATGTGTTTGCTCTTGACTCTAGTCAATGTCAGATATGACAGAGACAAAGTCTACGATGGAGCGAGCTTACCCAGAAGGAGCCTGTTCACTCTAATTTTGAAGAGATTAGGGCTGTAAGCTTTTGCAAACACAGACGCAGGCAGAGAGTTCCACTCCTTTGCTGTGCGCATTATAAAAGACGTTTGGAAACGCTTAGTGCGAATTGGTGGAATAGCTACAAGGTAGGGATGGTAAGATGCAGTGCGTCTGGATGTCCGATGGTAGAAGGGGGCCGGTGGGATGAGGTCGTGGAGTTCTTGGGCACACTCACCGAAGTACATTCTGTAGAAGACCGATAAGCAGGCAACCTTACGGCGATGAGCCAAGCTATGTAGCTTGGCATCCACCAGTTTTGCGTCACCGATGAGCCTCTTAGCTCTGCGTTCCACCGAGTCAAGCGCGGCAAGCTGATACTTAGCTGAGCCATCCCAACGGTGGCTACAATACTCCATGCAGGATCGGACTTGTGCTTTGTAAAGGGTTAAAAGCTGTCCAGGCCTGAAGTATCGCTTCACCTTATTTAGGATGCCCAGCTTTTTGGCCGCAATTTGGGCTTTGTACTCGATGGTGGCGCCGAAGTTGAGACTGGATGTCAACTCCATGCCTAGGAGCTCGAGCCGATCAGTAACGGGAACAGATGCACCCCGAAAAGTAGGAGTTTGGTCAAAGCGACTCCTTTTTGCGGTAAAAAGACACGCCTGTGTTTTGGTGGCGTTAAAAGTGACCAGATTGTCATCACCCCACTGGGAGACAACGCTTAAGGTCAAATTTGTCCGCTCTACCATGGCCTCTCTCAAGGAACGGACTTCATCCCCGCCGGTTGTTGCGCTGGACAAGTATCTCTCTGAAACCGTACTGTCATCTGCGTACCCAACAAGACCAGGCTGAAGTAGGTCATTGATGTGTAGCAGGAAAAGAGTTGCAGAGAGAACAGACCCCTGAGGAACTCCGGCATCAATAGCCATGAGGTCAGAGGAGCAGCCGTCAACGACTACTCGGATCGACCGTTCATTTAGGAAGTCTGATCTCCAGCTACAAAAACCAGCTGGGATGCCATAAGCAGGAAGCTTGTTGAGTAGACCTGCGTGCCAGACCCTGTCAAAAGCCTTCGAGATATCGAGCGACACAGCTAGTGCTTCGCCGTGTCTCTCGATGGCTTCGCCCCAGCAGTGCGTGACATACACAAGAAGATCACCAGTTGACCGTCCCTGGCGAAAGCCATATTGACGGTCACTGAGGAGATCATTGTCTTCAAGGTAGGTCAGCAGCTTACTGTTCAGAACCCTTTCCATAACCTTGCATAGGATGGAGGTAATGGCGATTGGACGGTAATGTGCAGGGTCAGCACGGTCTCCCTTTTTGGGCACCGGTTCACGGTGGGCTGAAATCGCGAAGTTGGGACTTAAGGATTTTTAAATATATATTTGCATTGTATATACTTATACCATACTTTTATGTTTTGGAACTTTTTTTTTAAAGTAGGTTATTACCCTAAAATTTCAGAGATTTAATTTGTATGAATAAAACAAAGAATTCGATGCATGGTGCATATTATTAGGATTATTATTATTAGTTTGTTGTAAATATTTTGTGCAACTGCATTCCACACCACTCTTTCCACAACACCAAAACCGGTTTTCTTATCAGTAGACGAGTCGTCATTAGTGACGTGCGCCAATCAGAGGGCAGTAAATTTGCAGGTAAAAAATATTTGGGGTAGCAAGTTGAAAACAATGATATCAGTTCGTTGTAACCACCCTTTACATACGGACTACCCGCTCGTTACTTGATTTTTGTTAAAAGTTGATTTTCGAGAATTTTGTGAAAATGTTTAGTGATTTAGTTACTAATGTTGATATGTTTGTGAAATTGAAATCAAGTGGTAGTATTAAGGATCATAACTTTTTATACAGTGCTATCAAGTCAAAATTGTGTGATTTAAATCAAGATAATGATAATTTGCTAAAGGAATTCTGCGCAAAGTATTGTTATAATACTTATAAAAAATGGGAAAATGCTAAACGAAAAGAACATACATTTAGAAGTAAATACAGTGATTGGTTGGCATCGGAGATAGTTTGGCCTGAGTTTATGAAAGATTTTGCAAAAAACGACGACGATCCAGTTCCTAGCACATCAACTACATCTCATGAAAAGGTGTCTGTTGGTACATCAACTCAAGTAAGTCCGAGAAAACCATTTACAGAATTAGGTCCTAAACAAAAAAAGAGACGTACGGAACTTACTACGCAAACTATTGCTTCAGAGGAGTTGTCACATGCCCATGTTTTTAACTTAAAAGCAGAAGGAAAGGAAGATGTTGCTGACATATTACAGCATCTGCTCAAGCATCCACAGGACGTGCAAAAAGTAAAAGATTGTCTTTTTGGAAATAAAAAGAAATCAGTATTCTCTCCAGATGAAGCTTTAGGCTTGTTTTTGTCTTTGAAATTGTCAAAATGGCAATATAATACGCTACGAAAAAGTATCGCAGAAGTAACTGGTACCAACGTATATCCCTCTTACTACGCACTGCAAAATGAAAAAATTAAATGTTATCCACCTAAAACTGCTATTGTAGTAACAGATAAAACGGCTACGATAGAATTGCAGGCACTATTGGATATTACTGTGAAGAGAATTATAATGTCAAACGAAATTAGTGAAACTTGTAAAGATTTGACACTGATTAGTAAATGGGGATTTGACGGAGCTTCGAATCAAGCCAATTATAAGCAGAAAGTTGGAAGAGAAAATGAAGAAGATGAGGACTTTGACGATTCTAGCGTATTTATGGGTAGTTTGATTCCTATCAAATTAGTGTCTAGTGACAGAGTTATATGGGAAAATGATTCCCCAAATTCCTCATTATGGTGTCGTCCGCTGTTTTTTAAATTCATGAAGGAAAACAAATTCAGCATTTTGCAAGAAAAAAATGCGATTGAGGCAGAGATTAACAATTTAGTTAAGACAGTGGTTGATGATTTGACCATCTCGCACAACCTAATACTAACCATGATAGATGGTAAAGCGACTGCAGTTCTTTGCGATACATCAACACAAAGATGTGACATATGTAAAGCTACTCCAAAGGAAATGAATGATTTGTCCTTGGTTTTGGCAAAAGAAATTGATGTCGATTTATATAAATATGGTTTATCGTCGTTACACATCTGGATACGATTCATGGAATGCATTCTTCATATAGCGTACAGATTAGATTTGAAGACATGGATGGTGAAAGGTGACAGTAAAGCTATTATGGAGAGCAAAAAGAGAAATATTCAGGAAGCATTTAAATCCGAAACAGGACTTTTAATTGATGTTGTGAAACAGGGTCATGGTACAACAAATGATGGGAATACTGCGAGGAGATTTTTCGAAAACCCCGATATTGCAGCTTCGATCACAGGAGTAAATGAAGAATTAATAAAAAGATTTAAAACTATATTAGAAGCAATTTCGTCGGGTCACCGTATTGATATATTGAAGTTTAAAGATTATACCGAAACCACCATGGAACTATACATTGAATTATATAATTGGTTTTACATGCCTGCAAGTGTTCACAAAGTTTTAGCTCACGGAGCAGCTATTATTGAAAGCTTGGGTATAGTGCCCATTGGAAAATTATCCGAAGAAGCAGCTGAAGCACGCAACAAAGATTTTCGGAGATATCGTGCTCATAATTCGAGGAAATTCTGTAGAAAAGCTACTAATGAAGATATTTTGAACAATTTGTTAATCAGCTCTGATCCACATATTTCAAAGATACGACACAAACTGGTGCGAAAACACAAAGCCTTTTCAGAAGAAGCAACAGCTTTGTTGATCGTTAAGGATACATTTGTTGACGATGATGATCAAGAAAATTTAGGGGTTTTAACTGAAGACCCGTTATTGTCAGAGCATGGTGTTGAGCATGGTGCAGGCCTAAAAATATTGGTAAATGATTTGAATTTTGAATTTGTCTTTGTAAGTCTCACACATACAGAACACAGATTTGTAGTCGTGGATTAGGCCTATTGGGGAGACCACTGATAAAAAAAACGCGCCTAGTTCTCTACCTCTGGGGTGGTGTGGAATAGAGAATACAATAATTATCACTGCTAAGTATTCTGAGATTTAGGTGACTTTTAAGATATTTTCGTTCAAAAAAATCTAAAAAAGTCTAACTACCTACTAAGTCACAGTAAACTACAGTAGACGATTAGATGCAAATAAATTGTACTATTAAAATACTTATCCAACAATTGGAAGAAATTTGAGATTTTGTAGACTTAAATGCGATTTTAATAAGAAAAAAAATAAAAAAAAAAAAATCTCCTAAATCGCAGCAAAGCGCAGTAGCTGACTAGTTGTAAAAATAAGCTAATAAATAGTACTATTTTAATATATACATCGCAGTTGGAGATGTTTTCAGATTTTTGAGATTCTTTAGATTTTATGATTTTTTCTATACAAAAAAATATTTAAAAAATTGTAGTACAAAAAATAATGCGTAAAATAAAAAGTCATAGAACAATAATTTACTGTATTAGATAGTAGAACAAATTTGCATCATTAATCAGTAAAAATAAGATGACTTTTTTTTTAATGTCCTAAGTCCACTACGTATATAAATCAACCCACCGTGCGGTTGCACATTCGCAAGCTTCCATGATTTCGGCACCGTTCTTTTTTCAAGAGAGAGGCGGTAGAGGCGTGTCAACACAGGAGACAGTTCAGGTGCACATTGCCTCAACACTCTCGCTGGAATGCCGTCAGGTCCGCTGGCCTTATTCTCGTCTAGACTGCACAATACTCTTCGGACTATGCCGGAGATCGCAGTTCACATTAAAGAGTTAATGTGAACTGCGATCTCCGACATCGAAGAGTCACAACGAGATAAAGTTGGTGGTTGCTTGGAGCCAGCGTCCAGACGTGAATTGCTTGCAAAGAGACTGGCAAATAAATTTGCTTTCTCTCTTGCAGAGTGAGCCAGGGAACCATCAGGTTTTAGCATTGGAGGCAAAGTGGGTCGACAGAAATTCGTTTCAACCGCTTTCGACAGGTACCAAAACTGCTTACTACCCGGAGGGTGCGATGCTAGTTTGGCCCCGATATGTCCGACATGGTGAAAACGTGCCCTACGTAAAACCCGCTTGCAGAACTTGGCAGCAGAATTAAAGGCTCTTTTCCTCGCGCGAACCCTACGTGCTTTAGCCTTTCGGTCGCGGGCCTTGATCCAGGCTTGGTAAGCAGACTCTTTACGGGCCTCTGCGTGGGCGCATTCTGCATTATACCAAGGCCGCGACTTGTGACCGAGCCAAATCACGTCCGCAATCACATCAGCACAGCACGAGGGGTCACCCGAGGAGAAGCACACTTGCCGCCAAGGATAAGACGCAAAAAAGTGCCGCATCTCATCCCAATCTGCTGTCTCGTATCGCCATACTCGTCTCGTGCCCCTAGGACTCTTATCTGGAGGAGAGCAGGTCAACACGGATTTCACCAGGCAGTGGTCAGACGTTCCCAGCGGAGCTGAGACCGATACTGAATGACCGCCCGGATCGGTTGTCAGCAGAAGGTCCAAGCAATTGGGTGTATGGGCGTCAACATCCGGTACCCGCGTTGCCACATTCACCAGCTGGGTTAGATCTAGCGTTACAGCAAACTTGCGCGCCTCTAACCCGGCATGGTCAGTTTTCTGGTACGGGAACAACCACTCTTTATGGTGGGCGTTAAAGTCCCCCAGAAAAATGAGCTTCGCTGTTGGGTACCGTTGCTGGGCTACATCCGTCGACTCCACGAGGGAATTAAACAGCGCTGTTGTCTCCTGGTCACCGCTGTGCGATCGGTATACGCCAATATAGAGAAGTTTCTCCACGCCAGTGTCCACAAGTAGCCATATGGCAGAGAAACCCGATTTCTCAAAGCAACGGAGACGACGACAACAAATGTCATCGCGGACGTACACACAGACCCCAGCCTGCTTCCTGAACTTGTGTTCCAGAGAGTAGCCCGGGTAGTTGAGGTACGCCACGTCCGACGGAGTTGTTATCTTCGTCTCCGTTAGGAAAAACAGGTGCGGCTTCTCGGTCTCGAGATGATGATGGACCGGATCGAGATTTGAGTGCAACCCCCTGATGTTGGTGAGGTGCACTTTGAGTGGGAGGAAGTGCAGCCGTTGTTTAACCTTATTCCTTTTTGCTTTGGTCATTGTAGTGTTAGAGTGTTAGGGGAAAAAGTCGAACTGTCGAGGCGCTGCTCAGTGAACCAAGTGGAACACTAGAGCTAAACCAACCTATGGGGAACTCATTTGGAGACTGCGGGGACGCCCGAACCCCCCCAGATATGACCACCGGGTCCTCCCATCCAGTCACCAGCTGGCACGGTGGAGCATACCGGGATTTTTCGCTAGTTGGCGGGGCAGCCTTTCACACGTGGCTGGCGTGCTACTTGGGTACTACCCCCTACTAACTGCGGTCGGCCAACGGCTGGCACCGTGCTTCGGATCCCGCTACCCTCCAAAATTAGTTACCCGGAAAGCCCAGCCCAGCGACCAAGACCGGTTCTGAGCAGAGCAACTGACAGTCTCCTTCTCCCCCAATGGCACTGGCACTCCCGCACTCCGACGGAACACAGCAAGCTGCTTGGCGCCGGACTTCGGCGGGATGGTGGTCGCGAGCCAGGCGGCTCCTTGCGGAGCCTACCACTGCTTTAAGTGGGATCGTTCTGCCGTACCACAGGCAAGCCTGTGGTGCCGTTGCCCGGGGTGGACCGCGAGGAGGTAGATCCCAAACCACAAAACTAACCTAAAACATGGCGTCGAAAAATTCCTCCGCATCGCAGGCCACTGGTAATGTACCCAAAAGGCTGGCAGCATTGCCACGTTGTATGGCAATGCTTATCCTTTGTCCGAGGTAAAAGCCAGCCCTAGGGTCACGCGAAGTGTCGACTAAGCGTCTTGACAGATCTTTAAACAAGTAATGAGCACTCGGACCCCACGACCCGAGAGTTTCAACCCCAAACGGCTCGAAAATATAACTACCTACAAGGTTATTATATTTCCGCCGCTTGAGGTTCTCCGCAGCCGCAGCGGCAGCGCCAGCGCAGCACGAAGAGCTAGGAAGATGGGATGGCGCAAGAGTATCGACACAAGTAGCGTCCCTCACTAATGGCCTACCCATCTTTCATGGAAATAATGACATGCCGTCCGGTCTCTTGCCATCGTCGCGTGCCAGGCCATTGGGTTCTAATACAGCCGGAACGCCGACGGTGACAAGAGCTCGTCGGATGATGTCGTTAATATTCGCGTGCCGCGCTATGCGACCAGCGCTACGGCTGCATGACAGGCCGTGGTGTCCAAGACTGTTGACAGCTTCGCCACAGTGGCAGAAGGTATTTAATTAAAACGTACTCTACAATGTGCGAGTGCCTACTGACTAGTACCGACTCTACTAACCGACTAGATGAATTAAAGGATTTTGCCTACATTCTATTTTTTCTTTAATAACAATGAAAAATATGAAAAGTCTCTTGAATGTTTTTGTGAAATTGATTTTATAATTACATGTTTGTAAAAAAGTGGTTTTACTTATATTTGTGTTATGACACCGCTGTCATAACAGTACAGTACTAAGATTGATTACCCAAATTCGGATGTAATAATGTTGCAAAAGCAATTTTCCTTATGTCTGTTGCATTTTCCAAATCCGCGCTCATTTGAGTGCCAAAAGTGAAGTGTTGTAGACGAAGATAAATGTTCAGACAACTCAACCACCCCGTGCTTCCCCCCTGAAAGCCCGCGACCTTACGTAACACGACTCCGGGCTCCCAGAATTGTTTACACATAGAATTTTACACAGAAACGGAATATTAACTGGCACAACAGAAGAGAGTTTTCAAATAAAGAACGCTGATATTTGAAGCCTTTCGGATCTGTTCGGATCAGCTCGGAATTAGGTCAGGAGCCGTGAATTGTTTTTTATTTTATTGTTTGAGATGCTTTCAGCGAATGATAATAATTTATGACTGCAGCATTTTAGTGTTGCATTCATTATTCATTTTCAGTTTTATTGTAGTTTCATTTTCAGTTGGCAGTGTATTGCTATTTCAAAAAGAAGAATATTGCTTCTCATGTCATTTCATTTCGTGGTTCTTGTCTTGCCCTTTACATTTATGTCCCATTTACATAATAAAATATATGCACAAATCCGGGCTCCGGCTTGTTACTAACTATTATTGTAATTATTTCCACTAAAACAATAGGTGCGACCAGGGGATCGAACCCACTGCCAGTACCAGCCGCAGACGTGCTTGCGATACGACCACTATGCAACGAAGCAGTCTGTCAGAGGATAGAAACTACAGTGGCTTTAGCCTTAGAGTGGTTACGCACTGCATCCGATCCGAATCCGTGCAAATACAGATGTAAAAAACACGTACAGAATTCGGATAGGCTAGGTACATCCGATTCCAATTCGTAAAAATACAGTTCTAGAGTCTAAAAAACTGGGACCGAATTCGGATATTGCTTGCGCACTGATCCGATGTCTGATCCAAATCCGGATGACGGAAGTCAGATCTAGTCCACCATACAAATAGTTCTAGTAAATTAGTTGTAGTAAAATAGTAGATTCGGAGTAAGTGCAGTGCAGTACAGTTTAAATAATAAGCAGATTCTTATTTCCAATTTGAGTACCCGAAACCCAAACGTTGCCTGTGTAGACATTCTCTTCCAATCAATTTCCGATAAATATAATGTAAATCTTATTTAAAGTATTTGTATTCAAATTCTGTTAAGCAGTACTTAAACTAATATAAGCATAATGGTTATAATTTTTATGAATAAGCCTTCCTATGTTAACGTACATCAATGACGCAATGGGATTTCTCTTCTGCCATCAAGCACTGTCGTCGTGAACGTGTCGCAAACCATACTCGAATGAACACAGACTTCTTTTGTAAAGCGTCATTGGATTTGCGCAAAAACTGACACTTTGTACGTCGTTGTACGTTGTAGTTTCTTCGTCTCGTTTGATTTCAATTGTTGGCTCGATAGAGAACAAGAAAATGCGCTATCATTCTTTGGGATGATTGATATAATTCTTTGGGATGTTTCTTTCTGTCTATAATTTTGGTTCAAATTGTGAAATTTGTGATTTGGAAAAGTCGTTTGAATATTTTTGTCCCCTGTTCATCCCTCCTGTTTACCCCAGCGCATAGGGACTAGAACATAATAGTACCTAAGTGTAAGTAAGTACTTATTCGCTGAACTCTTCAAGGAATAAGGTGATTTGCTATGAATGTAGCTTCTCTCTGTCTATGATAGATTTGATGTGGGACAACCACATGCACTCGCTACATCAAACATAATACCGAAAATCCGTAAATAGGGCAATAGAGAATAGACACATTCGATATTTCATCCATTTGGCACCAAGTATTTAAAAAAAAAAAAAAAGGAATAAGTAGGTAGTCATAAATAGTTTCTTCACAGGAGTAGATTCTCCTTGAAATTGAATAAGTTCCACATTCTGACCATACTATATGAATTAGTTGGACTGTACAATGTGACTACATCAGGACCAGCAGCGAGTAGGTCGACCGCCATTGTCGACGCTAACGGAACAGTTACTGAACTTGTGTCGCAACTTGGTTGCAGTTCGCGACGTGATGTGTGCTGACCTGTTAGAATCTGTTCGTGATTTGTTAGTTCAATGTACGTGGTAATGGTGTGGATGCAGTATAAGAACAGCTTGTCTGAGTGCTGTGATGCTGACGCTACGTGCATTTGACGGACATATTGTGACTCGGGCAAGCTAAGTGTGAGTGTTTCATTATCTGGGCAATAGTTAACGGAGTATATTTGGTAAAATTCTTAGTAAATTTGTGCCAAGTTATTAACAATAGGCTTATTCCCTATGTATTGATATAAAGATAAATAAAAATTAAGATGTCTAATTGTAATAACAAAATATTCAGCTTTTTACTAAATGCATATGAAAGTAAATACCTACCTACCTACGATAGTTTTATAACAACAAACAATTTTTAATTTTTTATCTGTCTGTTGGTATTGGCTAATCTTCGAAACTGCTGGACCAATTTTGACGGGACTTACACTGGTACATAGCTGGGACTAATTTTTATAAAAAAAAAGAATTACTGATCTGTAAAAATAAACACTCATGAAAATACTCTTCACGTAGGCGAAGCCGTGCAGAAGCTAGTATATAATGTATTTGTGAACGTCACGAGTGGATCTGCATGCTTAGTTTATACCAAAATGAAAACTACCTTACAAAGTAAGCTGACACTTGGGATATCATCGTTCCCTCAGGTTAGAGGACTATACAAACTACTTATACGAGAATGGAATACACAGCCATTTACACAAGTTTCATAAATGTGCGAGACCGCGAGACGCTCAGTTATTGTCAAGCAGCATTCTTGATTCCAATTTCGTTAGTGCAACAAACGTTACAGTTTGCTAGTATAGAAGCTAGATATTCAATGGCATCAAATGTAAACTTGATCACATTTTCTTCAAGCAGCATCGCTGTTCTTGGGTACGTAGGGTATCGGTGATGTCAGGCAAGAAATACTTCAACTTTAACATTGAGGGGACTGGAAACTGCACAGGACGCGCGAAACACGGAGCCGCGTCTAGCCTACGAGTAACACGTAGTACCTACCTACTCGTCCTAATCGAATTCAAGAGCGATCCCAGAGAGATCCGAGATCCCAGAGCGGGAGGGGTCATTTGATGATTTCCCATCCTCGAAAAAAAAAAAAAGGTAATTGTTATACATTGAGTAGTTTTCTACCAAGAGGAATCAGTCAGCTGATAGTTCTGTGAGTGAGTTTGAAAGCAGGCAACATTAAATAGAGAAAAGGTTTAAGTATTTGTTTATGAAAACTGAAAAACAATAGAAATTAATTCAAGAAAATCTAGGTTACGACATATCTCTGTGTCAAATACAATATTGATAACAAATACACATGTAGGTACGTATTTGATTTAAATACGTAATTTATTGTAGGAGTTTCCTATTATCTACACCGGTGGTACCTACACGTGATAGCACCAGATTGTGACACTTTATTTTCCTTGTTCATGATGCAGTTCAAGTAGGTGGAGGTAAAGTTAATAAAATGCTCCAATAATTTACTACCTTCAATAAGCGTGTAATTACAGGAACATAGTATTTGTTGAGCTTTATGATGGCAACGCCAAAATCATAAACTGTCAGCCAGCAGCTTCAGAGCGAGGCACAGGTATCTGTGCGCTTACCATCAGACGAGATCGAAGTCAATATCGCGCCCATCTATTGAAAAAAATGCATCTGCGCTGCCTCTGGATGGCAGATGTCCATTCGATGGTAGTAGTGACTTCTTAGATCAGGCCGTTAGAATGACTGGCATCGCTGGTTCACCATCCAATATTATAAAAATGCCATCCAAACCACCCCACACTGCCTTAAATGACAGCTTCTTCGAAAAAATATAACGCCATAACAATTTCCGCCTAAAGATTCCCATTACTTCCCCTAATCCAGCAGTCGGGATAACTTATCAGTGCTAACTGGCTCACTTCAGCTCTATCGCTCTCATCGCCACCACGCTGAGCCGGTCGCTGCAGTTAAGCGGCTCTTTCAGTAATTACAGCGACTCTACGACTGAGGTAGAGGCAATTGAACTTGGCCCCTAATACTGACCTTGACCATAGACTCATAGAAAAAGTGTAAACTTATTGACTGTCAAAACAATGAGTAATGGTTGTCAATAGAGTGATTAGGTGTATAACACGTGTAGTTTACTTACGTAGGTACATATTTGATGGTTACGATAAAGTTTACTTTAATAAAATGCTCAAAATGATCTCTAAAATAAATATTATGAATGATAGCTTATCTTTTTATCAGCTGTTCTACTAAAATAATCACATCAGCTGTAGTAGTGTAGAGAAGTAAACAAAGACTATAAAGTATACTTTATAACCGAGACGCTCGGTCTGCTATGTTATCTCACTTCCGATACAATCGGGAAACACTCGCCTCATTCTATCACCCGTTGTACTGAACATAGGCATCAAGCGAATTATAATACCTCCTTACTTTACGAGAGCAGCGTCTATCGCTGGCACATCGCAATCATTTCGTAGCCACGAAAATATACGTCATAAAAAAGTAACATTGGTTCGAAATGATTGGTGTAAAGGAAACGTAACGCGGCGATGGCGGGGCTATCGATCGACGCGGCCAGTCGACGCCGGGCCATCGCGCGGAGCGCACGTTTCGCGATCTAGCACACACGAATAACCTCACTGGCCACTCGCAGTCGACACCACGACACACGGACATCAACACCTCTCGGTAAGTCTGCTCACTTTACAACTTCTTGATAACCCCTCGGAGTACATCACGCGTGATGACAAACAAAATCATTTTCCACATTTCAGTGAGTGTACATGTAATACATAATACAAACAAATATCTTCCGTAGTGGCTGATCTGTCCCACAGTACTGTTGTGTATTGACCGCCGAGTAGCCTCTGATACTAATTACATTACGTTATAAAGTATGACTGACTCATGCATCATGTTGTTCTGTACAATTGTACATTAATAATAAGGTAACGTCAGATGAATTTGCGCGCGTAAAGTGAACGAACGCTACGTTTTTGGAGCTGACGATTTGAAACTGCAAGATTTCTCGCCGCTGATAACGTTTATTTCGAGTATTTTGTGTGTTACGCCAATACCCGGTTAAAGCAAGTTGCATAATCTACATACCTATTCTTATTAAATTTACGTTTTAAAAAAATCTTGTTACCATCTGTGTAAATATGACACCACCTCTATATTCTCTTTCGGAATTGAAAAGTGCGTGAGTCGATTTCCCAAAAAACTAATTAGCTTTAGCTCCTATTGAATCGTTCTGAGCAACACTACGTACGGTAACCTCAACATTATTATCTCCTGTCAACTCAATGCTATGAATTTCCTACAAGTGTTTTCCCAAAACATCTCCGTGTTCGAATTTCATTTGTTTCTCGCTCACAATCTGCAATTAACGGAACTGTGCCGAACAATGGATATAAATAAGCACCTCAAGTGCCATTGCCTTCGGGTTACGTTCTTTGGGCGCAAAGCAATCGTCCTAATCGTTGGCCATAACATATTTTGATCGGCGGCGGGTCCTAGGCGCCCGCTTGACCCGACCCCGGCCCGACCAGGGCCCGAGCAGGGCCCGAGCACTGCCCCGGGAATTCAGCCGAGCACGGAGTTTTTAGCCAAACGGTACACCCGAACGATTAAAGCGAATGTGTAGACTCCGAAGGTCGTTACAATCGAGAACTATTGCTGTTGGTTATACCTCTTAAATTTTGTTGTAATAACCTGTTTCTAGTTTCTTAGTTAATGGGTATAGGGTATCTATCCTCAAAACTTAAACACAACTGGCGAAATAAGGGTGTCCTAACTTCAATGATGGTAACATAATAGAAGGCGTACATAGAAATGATAAATCTATCACTGTGTCTGTCATTTTCCTTATAGCAATGAACAAAGGACCTGTAGGGACCGCAGAACAAAGTCCTTGAATGATTCAGCTCATTGTCCCTTAAGGGTGTTAGATATATCCTGGAGTACATTGAACGCCCTAGATAACTACCAGGCTGGACCTCGTGTTAGCCTGCGAGTGAGTGGCGAGCCGCGCGGGAACACAACAGCTGACGCACACATTATGGCCTCCCTATAATTTACGGACGGGGCTTATATTTATAGGTTATGGGTATGTCCGAACGATAGCGCCTTTTTGTGCTGAAGGCTGTAAGATCTTACGATCTTTAGTAATTTCACATGTTTGACTAGTATTATAATTGGGAAAGTGAGCTTGTTACTTCTTGTCATAACTGCTGAACGAATTTAAATTAAGGATGGGAAATCATCAAATGGGGGTCATTTGATGATTTCCCATCCTTAATTTAAATTCTATGTTTAAATTCCGCGGCAGGAGGTTAGGTTCGCTGGCCTAGATGCATTAGGTAGCAGAGTGCACCTCTGCTACCTAATGCATCTAGGCCAGCGAACCTAGCCCGCGGGCCAACTTTTCCGTGTAGCCTAGCACATAATTGATGCTATATTTAGTTAGTGTATTAATGTGTCCATACTGGGTCCTTTTGTCACAAATTCAAAAGACCCATATGTAGAATTTTATTTATTCCCATATGTAGAAAGTTATTGCGGCCCATCACGAAATAGTAGAAGCGCAATGTGGCCCAGAAAAAAAAATATTGAGTATGACTGTTATAAGCCCTTGATTGGGGGTTCTAAACCTGACAAAATCATCGTTTTGTCAGGTTTTGAACCCCCAATCAGTTTCTACATCTAGGTCCATTGAGAGACGCAAAGAGAACGTCCCCTCTGTAGTTACTAAACCCTCGACAGATTCCACAGCCGCGTCTAGGATTATATGCCATTAGTGACGCTCAGACGCTCAGATGAAAGGCTTTCACTCAAACTCCGCAATTACTAGGCGATATGAATTATAATAATTAAACCGGATCCCGCTGGTCTAAACTGTACCTTATCTTGATGTGGTTTCGATACATTTTCGCGAGTGCCCTGCGTGTTAATTAAGCCGCTAGTTTGGAAGGGCGCTGGGCTGACCCCAGCCTCTGCATCGACAAACAAGTGGAGGGTGAATGTTTTACATTTGAGGCGATTTGTTGGGAAGGGTTGGTCAGCGATGGCAGCTGTGACAGTGTGAATTGTCTCCAGAATATCTGGAACATTGGTTATTTACAGAATACTCATTTTATTTAAAAATTTAAATGTCTCTTATTAGGTAGACAAGAGGGAATTCACTGCCTGTGTTAAGCTTTGCTTTTAAGCATACGTACGCACGTACGTGCGTTGAAAAAGAAAATCAAGAAACCAAAAATCATAAAAACAGTACACCCACTTTTCTACTGTTGTATCGTAAAAGGTGCTGAACCTTCACCGTTGATCAAGATCTTGCATCCAAAACTTAAGTAGATAACTATGTATTTCGAATTTCACAAGCTCATCTTATGAGTGTACTGAGCAGGAGTATCGAGCTACCGCAAGCTCCCCGTACACCGCGGAGCCTCTGCGTGTAAAGATGACGGATGGTCTGCGGCAGGTCGTCAGTGATAGCTCACTGTCAAACTTCGCCGGCGCGGGGTCAGCGCCTCAGCCGGCGCGCCATTGTTCACACGTCGCTAAAGATATGGCAATATACAGGGTTACTGGTAATTCGACGTATATCCGTCAAGGGCTGATAAGGGGGCCAAAATGCAACAAATTGAACCCCCCATATGTATGGCCGAAATTCAATAGTTTTCGAGATATTTGAATTTTAAGGGTTTTTCGAAATTTACCCAAAATTTGACATTTAATTCCAAATAAAAGAACCCACATACCCATTCAAGGGTACCATTAAAAATGATGTTGTAGCTGGCACTTCAATTAAGCTATGGGCATCATTAAAACTACTTAATTTAACAAAATAATTAAAATAATGACCGAAGTAAGAATAATATCTTACCAATATTTTCATTTTACGCTTCAAAAATGTTGTCTCGTCAAAAAAAATTCTATGACATTAATCGTACAAATAACTAAAACAACTTGCCTATTCAGTAGGCTTTCCAAAAAGGTATAAAAGTCAATTTTAAAATACATAATTCGTGGCATGGCATGTCTTTGAACCGGCGCGGGGAGAGAAATCATCTGTGTTCTTAGTTTATCATCCTCGCGAAAACAACCGATTTTACTGGCGAAATTCTACCTGATGGGGCGAGGTGTGCGGGTGGGGGAATACACGGCGTTTGCTGCGCTCGCGTCGCCTTCCTTAGTACAGTTCGCGTCAAATAACTATGCCCCTCTGAAGTTAGCCATTTGCAAAGATCGCGTAGGTGCACGGACAAGCGGAGCAAGCGGGACGCAAGCATGCATCGAACGTAAACGAGCGACTGAGACATAAAATCGCGCCGTCATAATCCCCGCCCCGCGCATGCGCAGTTGCAGTTTGTTCATAATTTTGACTACTACGCAGCCACTCGTAGCCAACTTCAGAGGGGCACAGTTATTTGACACGAACTGTAAAAAACGAACAAACTCACCGCACACCTCGCCCCATCAGGAAGAATTTTGCCAGTAAAATCGGTTGTTTTAGCGAGGATGATAAACTAAGAACACAGATGATTTCTCTCCCCGCGCCGGTTCAAAGACATGCCATGCCACGAATTATGTATTTTAAAATTGACTTTTATACCTTTTTGGAAAGCCTACTGAATAGGCAAGTTGTTTTAGTTATTTGTACGATTAATGTCATAGAATTTTTTTTGACGAGACAACATTTTTGAAGCGTAAAATGAAAATATTGGTAAGATATTATTCTTACTTCGGTCATTATTTTAATTATTTTGTTAAATTAAGTAGTTTTAATGATGCCCATAGCTTAATTGAAGTGCCAGCTACAACATCATTTTTAATGGTACCCTTAAATGGGTATGTGGGTTTTTTTATTTGGAATTAAATGTCAAATTTTGGGTAAATTTCGAAAAACCCTTAAAATTCAAATATCTCGAAAACTATTGAATTTCGGCCATACATATGGGGGGTTCAATTTGTTGCATTTTGGCCCCCTTATGAGCCCCTGACGGATATACGTCGAATTACCAGTAACCCTGTATATGGATTCATAGCGGTATTGACGGGGGTGTATTCTTTTTTTATTAGCTGAAGTTTGCCATCGATACATAAAATTATCATTTATCCTGGTTTTGTTTGTCTGTGACATAAGTTTTTCGAAAATTGAAAGTGAAAATCTCACATTACGGGGCGGTGTGAACGCAGGGCACTGAAAAATGCCAATCTTTCATCGCAGAAATCACCATAACACCAATACAGTGTATAAGCAAAGTCTTTAGAGTAAAGCATTTTAGGAAGACATTAAATAAAAATGTTCTAGAAAATTGAAAAAAAGACTTCACAAGAGACACTTTTATAGGTACAATATTTCGTCGCAAAATGCTCAATATTTTGATCGGTAACTATATTCTTTTTTTTAAGTACCTATTCAATAGGGAATTTAATGAACTTAAGTATTTTATTAAAAAAGTAAGTATTTCGATGTAATTTTGGTTTTATAACGGTTTTTATCCGAACTTGCCTGGTTTTTATAAGCTAGTACGCTCAGAGTACTGCGAGACTTAATTGGAAGCGGACCTATCTATGACGAGACACCTGTCCTTTTTATATGGATGGGAAGTCATCAAATGACTCCTCCCGCTCTGGGTGGAGCGGAAGGGAGTGTCAGACTCTTACTGACTAAAACCTATCCGTGTTCTTCCTCAAGCCCTTTGCTTTCCAGGGCCGCGGTGACTCTTTCGAACAAATTCCGCAACTCAGACAGGCTCTTGCCCTAACGGGCCCCATCCACTTTGGTGACATCTCTTTGCTGCGCGCGTGAAACACAACGCGCAGTCGACCCGGGCCTAGGGGGTCTACTCTCTAAGCCCGAAATCCGTAGATTCGGCCTTGGTGTCGGGCGTTTTCTGCTCCGTGTTACCTGCGGACTTGCGATTGGTCCCGAACCCGAACTAAAATGAATGACAACACGATTTGACAGTTATTCTAAGTTCGGGTTCGGGACTGATCATGGGTCCGTGGGTGATATGGAGTGGAAAGCGCCCGACACTAGGGCCGGGACTGCGGACTTCGGACTTGGAGAGTAGATCCCCTGGTTGTGATCGGACAGCGAGCCAACCAAACCGCTCGCTGTCCGCAGGCCCGCGCCTGGCAGGAAATGGCCCTGCGACTCCCGATGTCCGGGGCATCTTTTTGTGTTACGGCGGCTGGGGCGTGAGGTTTGCACTGGCCTATCCTACCGAATCTTAATGTTAAGAGATTAACCAATCCATGTAGTAGGGACAGGGTGATCCAAAACCTGTCGTTGGTTATGTTATCAAGAAAGATTTATTGTTATAGAGACTCGAGACGAATTTACGCTTCAAGCTGTCAACATCAGAATATTTAGGCGTGGTTTTGACAGTTCGAAGAGTTAGTGTAGGTACTCTTAGATCGACATGCACAAACCAGACTTATCTTTTAACTCTGAGTTAGTTACTAACCCGGGGCCATTATACACTACGAAATATTTGTTAGAAACTAACTCTGACTTCAAATATAATTCTGGTTTGTTCTGCCTGTTTTGTCTCCGTATGTCCTGAATCGCAATCCCAGAACTGTTTATCATCACAATTGATTGTCACCCTCACTAATTATAATAATAGGCACTAGTACCTCAGCTCATAAGCACCTAGTAATCAATGTTGCCGCAGATCAGACGTCTGTAACGTAATGTTATGTCACCTGTGTGTGAATGGTGTTTCATAATTATTATAATATGGTGGTGAAAGCTAATTAAACATATTCCACGATACGGGAATATGTTTAATGGGATCATGAAATCATACTATCATCAATCGTAACTGTGTGATGTTGCTATGCGAGTGCTGAAAATAAATAACACTAAAAAATATGTTTAGTCACATTTCGTGCCAGAGTTCCAGATAAAATGCCATACAACGTTGTATCACATTTATTTTCACGAGTCTAAATTGCAATGCTTCAATTTTGGTGTGCGAGTTAATCGTCTTCAGCAGCGTCACCAGTTCACCACACTTGCACTTCACAGTCATGGACTCTTTACTACAACATCGCATAGTGCCGCTCATTTTAATTATAGAGGCATGTACCTAACACTGATTGTGATTGAATAACTTCAAATTAATTCACTATTTATGAACTAACACAAAATGAACTAAACATCAATGAAAACTCTTCATAGTGTCATCGCTGATTTATATCTGTACTTACATAATTATTATATCAATTACTGTGTATAGTATGTAGGACAAAGTCCACTGTTCGACGTTGTTATCGCTTGAAGCAATTTATTCTAAACGACTATTACATGAAAAGTATCTTCAATTAATGTCCTGTGTAAGTGCAATCTATATGTCACAGCCAACTAGCTTAATCAGCCGTTTCATTAAAAACCTAGCCTTTTCATTGAACTGTGCCGATTTATCAGCCACATAAGTGAAATGCGCAAGTCATCTAACGATATTGAACCAAAGATGTCAACTTAGTTCGCTGAAAAATCGACGCAGCTAAATGAAAAGCCTAGGCCACCAATGAAACGGCTGATTAATTATTATTAATTCATTTTTTCAGACATAGTCCATACACGATAAATTAAATCTAATTTATTAAAATTAAAACCAATAAAACATTAAAATACTCAACAAAAACTATAATTACACATATCTACGAGTACATATTGGGATTACATTACCTACAATGTCACAATTAAATTAGATATATAAATTAAAGTACGACACATTACAACAAAAAATAACAAAATTAAACATACACACAATACAATCATAACCTCATGTCAAATAACACGAGGAGAGGCGCTTATATGCAGCTGCATCCACCTCTGTATCAGAGACAGATCTCACCGTTCGGAGAACAACCTCAGACTTAGAATTAAATACGTAAAACAAAAACTTTGTACCCCTTTTTATGAAAATTACACGGACGGAGTAGTATGATTTGGCACAGTTAAAGTTTATATGGAGGAAGAGTGCAGAAAGCTATATTTTTTATAATAATACAAAAAAAATAAATAATACACTATTAAAAATGATCGAATTTCGACCACGGGGCGACCACTGGTGTAGGTACTTACAATATTTGTAACCAACATTAAACTCCTTATTCTGTAGAAGGGGGATGTCGAGGAGCTCGTGGCCAAATAGTAACTGTCACACGGGTCAATCCTCAAGGATGGGTGATTAGTGATTATCTTATCATACCGAGATTCCTTCGTGCCTCTGAAAGCACGTCCAGCTGTTGATCCCTGCTGTCATCTGTACATCTTTGACAGTCCACGGGTAGTCGACTGTCAAAGATGATGATCAGACAGCACGCTTGCAAAAGGGAATAGTGTTACCCAGTAACTGGATTTCATGGAATGCTGGTATTCACCTTCATGCCGTTACACTAGAAGCCGACTCCAACATAGTACAATACTAGGCAGATAATATTCTGTAGAACTTGTGTTCCTCTAATTGTTTCCATTCCCTTCCACGTGACCGTACCTCGGTTGTCTTCCGTGAGAAATTGCACGCATTTAGTCTCCATTGACGAGTCTGTTCTTAAGAATTAAGGGATTAAGGAATTAAGTCGTCAATGCAGTTAAAGTCTTCGCAGCGGAACCCCTTTGTGTCGCGAGAGAGGGTTGCAGGGGAGGGGAGTCTTTGTTCCCGTGACGAACACTTGGTAATTGGATACACTGAGTTTTCTCTGTTCCTGAAGGTAATTATTTCTCTCAAAATACTGCAAAATTTATTAACTCTACTAGATAGTTTTTAGACTGCAATTGAAAATGTCATTTTCATAGCAAGATTAGCAAGTTGGGCCTGACATATAATATTGAACTCTGTGAGATACAAAAAAGCATTTCTAACTGAGCCGGGTCTGACTTCATACTGATATCTGCCGCCAAATAATATTGTTATTTACAGTACCTATGTACTGTGTTCGAGAGTGAGGGTGTTCTTGTAATTACACTTAACAACACTTAACATGTAGTTAACATAACTAGATGAGACATTCCAGCTTTGTCACTGTGATGTCAATCATCTATATGACGCCAATATTACTGATAATCATAGTCCTGGTTGAATAGGTACCTAACTTAACAATATGCCTAGATAATTTACACTTTCTTCTTCTGTCGGTTTCTCTCCAATTTATGAAGGTTGGCCGTCAGCTCCATTGATAGCTATATAAAATAGATGCGTTACTTGCACTTTGAAATGGCGACGTAAAAAGAAGGTTACTTTCAGCGATCCAATAACCCGCGCTTATTGGTACAGATAGCACAGTATTAATAAAGCCGTGGTTATTGCCTACGGCGCTTTATACACAAATAATACTTCATTAATCAACTCTGAATGACTACTTCTCGTCGACTGAGGTGAAACAGCCTGGCAGCAGTCGTGACTCCGGTCCAGAGTTAGTAGTTAGAGCTTTTTCTTAACATTTCTCATGAAAATATTTAATAACCTTCAAGGTACTCTATATTTTCATGCATATACTTGGATCCTTATAAAGGAATGTCTTTGATATTGCTTTCTTTAATATTCCAGCCGGCATCAATAAAATGTTCGCGATCTTTGTTAAAATGCAATTCAGAGAGAAGTATTTTATCGGAGCTTGTCAAAGGACTTGTCTGAGCGAACGGCGCGGATGTAAGAACATATTATTTGTGTTAAACTCTTGTACATCGATCATGTTAGCTAGTCTCTTGAGGCATGGCTGCAGCACTGTATATCTACTGTATTTTGCAGACGCTCACTATTGCTCTTTAACGTTTCAGGAAACAAGTTTTAGAAAAAGTGTTTTGTGTTTGTTTAAAAAAGTCCAACCTACCTATTACATTAAAATTGTAAATCTATAACTCTTACCTGGGTAGGTTTCTGAATCGAGAAATTCCAAATTAAGAACGTTTGTAGGTTACTGTAGTTTAAGGCTTAACTTCTGCTGCAGAAGGTTGAGTTCGAAAAGCTTTCAACTTCAAATTCTCAATTCAGAAAACGGAAGTAATGTGGAAAACCTTGCTACAATCTGTGCCAATACTTTCCTAAAAGCAGTTCAATTTTGGTTGTATAATGTAGGTAGTTATTTACTTCCGTAACTACCTATTCCATAAAATCAAGAACAGAATGATTGTGTATACTCCCAGTCACAATCTCAACTCTCAACTCTTTATCCACCTAATTTGAAATGCACCTCAATGCAGAACACTAGCAGCCATGCAGACGCGGCTCTGCGACCGCGGCGAGTCTGATCTCACACTCACATACAGACTAACAATATGGCGACTGCCAACTTGTGATAAGATGTGTAAGTTAGTTTCAATTGGAGTCTTACACTACACTACACTGTCGAAGTACTCGTATGTAAATATGTAGGTAGGTACTTACTTGAATTCTACTCTACTCTATTCTGAAAGTTTTCGTGGATCGTTATATAAGACAAAAACTTGAGAATTTACCTACGTTGTTCACTGCTAACATATGAATAGCTTTATGAAAAGGAAACTCAATGACTAGCTTCTGCTAATTTGGGAATGGCCTTGACTGAATTTATTTTCTGTTAGCTCTTACACGTGAAACCTATAATTGTGGATGTCTTAGTGTTAATGCTCATACAAAACTCAGAAGCAGCGCTGTTTTTAGCAAAACAGCGGCCCTACCATGACGTGTTAAAGCGTGAGTCGTTCGAGCGAGAAGGAGGGATGGAGCTATACACCCTATAAAGCTCCGTCCCACCTTCTCGCTCGAACTACTTACGCTTTAACACGTCATAGTAGGGCCGCAGGACACTACAGTTTGTAGCCTCTACGCTTGGCTAGCCCAAGCCTATCTCGAGAGTTTCGCTCCAAAAAATCATATTTTTAATTAACGCCATCTGGCAGCGGAAGTTAAAGTTTTAATGATCTTCAACCAATAGATGTCGTTACTGTCGGCATTTTAAAATTCAAATGCGAATAATTATGAATGCAAGAGCGAATTAAAAGTGAGCACTAGGTCTCATTATTGTCGTCTGGGTCCGCAGACGGTTCGCTGTGTACTTGTGTAGGTACTTGTAGTGCTCTCATCTCGTCTGTCCGACTCGCGGCATCGTTGCGGTTGTTCCGTCTCATTGTTATTACATTAAGTCTCGTAGTCTGTACCTGCAGTGTCGCGGGCTACCTAAGCTTATCATTCATTTTTCTCCCGTCTGTGTCCGTTGAAATTTAATGAATTGAATTAGTTTTCTTGAAGAACGAGATTATTCTTTGTCTTGTTTAAGAATTCTCTTGCTTAAGTTTCAGTGGGGTTAGTCTTGAATTGGTACTTATGTTTATGTTTATTATGATCATCCTCTTCGTTAAGTTTTGTGCGAATATTGCGTCAGACATCATGCACAACAACAGACATTCGACACTTGAGTAACTCTCTCAAATAGTTTTTCGATGAAAACTAAGTATTTTAACAATCTTGTTCTACCAAATATCTCTTCACTCTTTTATGGAATGAAACGTAATATAGTCCTCTAGTCTGAATTTTAAATTCCCATTACTTAACGCGTAAGACATAGTATAAATAATATGCTGAAACAATTTCACATGCATATCTAATGTTTCATAGATAAGTAGTCTGTGGTCGCGAGTCGTGATGTTGGCACAACGCATCGGCTGTCGCGTTGAGCGGCTGTTTGATCACACGCCGCAGTTTCAGCACAAATTATGATAAGTAGGTAGGTAATTGTTTTGTTATTTAAGTATTACAACGTTTCGCCAATGCTTTGGTGAAAACTAAATTAATGAGTAATAATAATTTATCTTTTATAAATGTGGTAATTTTACCAGCAATATTATACTACACTGGTTTGCGCTGAAGCTTATTTCACGTCCGTCAGTACAATCAGTTAAAGGTGCTATCACTAATGGCTTTAACCATGTCTATGTAATTGCAATGGGCACGCCACTATTTTCACGAAAAGTCCCCTCTTTGAGGAGTGGTTAGAGAGGCGCCACGGCGTTCTAGAGATACCGCTTATAATAAACTACGTGCCTTGTACCCGCTAATCCACACAAATCCGCGTCTCCCTCCAGTTCAATATGATAGCTAATCACTTCCTGTTGGCTGTCAGGCGCGCCGGTAATTGACTCGTCACGCCCCCACTACCTGACAGTCTGACACTCCTTTCATTTACTGCTTATAAATTGTGGCACTTTACAGTGGACTTCACTTAATCGTTTTATTTTGTATGGGAAAACATAATTTTCAAGGTTTTCCGATTGATAAGCTCTGTGTATTTCACTTGATGGTAGGCAATGATACGGTCGACGATGGAGCACGCTTGCCAAGAAGTAACCTATTCACTCTTGACTTGCAGACGGTCAGGTTGTAGCAATCAGGAAACGCCAACTCCTTGCATGTACACACCATGATAGCATTATTATTGGTAGGTTCGAGTTTGACCATTTTCAATTTCGAGGAATTCCATTCCTTAGCTTAGTTTCGTCGCGATATACTGGTCGCTAACTTTGTTGCTGATAGTCACAAAGTTTTAATATTTCTGGAATTTCCCGCGAAAGATTTTTTTTCGTTGAAGAGATGCGTTGGCTTTTGAAAAACAAACTTATGCTTCTCTGAGTCGTGCGGGTCAACAACTGTATCTCACTACTTATATCTTCTTATGAGCATCCGCAATGGAGCACAAGTAGCAGTTCTATCTGCGGGCTGATCTTAATTCCACGTAACCATTTCCTATTTCCCGAGCCCGTTTGCCTAATATTAGGATACTTCTATTAGTACGAGTAATTGCGTTAGTTTTACTGCAAAGTAAGCGCTTCCAACGCGAGCGGCTCCTGTGGACTCTGTGTGTTTAGTTGAGGGTTATGTTATGTGCTCAGCGAGTATTAAGCGTTTCGTTCTCACACATAGGGGCTCTTTCACACTTACTTTACTTACACATTAATCAATGGTTGTAAGTACTCTTTTACTTGCAGAGAGTTAGGTAAACATTAAATATATTCCATGACGGACAGAAACAACACATAGGTAGCCTTACAGCTGGGCTAGTTGGCAAGAATGACACAAGGGTAAGTACTTTATTTTTCAAAAGGAATTATTATCGATTTTTGAAATAGCAAGTTTGTATGGAAGTTTGTCATTTTTTCCGAAAGAAATTACATATATACCTAATTATATTGCATCGTATCTACAACATTTGAATATTAAAATAACACAAATAGGTATGCAGAGCATTCCTTCTCTGTGTGTATGTCTACTGCGTCAAAAACAAACACAAGTCAAGCACATTTATCATGCATTCTTTAAAACATTAGAGTCAAGGAAAAATATAAAATAAGTAAGAAATTATTAGTTCAACCAGCTAGGAGTGAGGAAAACAGTAATTGTTGCGGTTACAGTCGCCACCCGTCCTGCTCACCGCGGTGACTTGTAGTCAGCGTTCAGTTCTGTGTTGAACACGTTACGATATTAAATGGAAGCAGCTTTTCTTAATGTTTTGGAACAGAAGCACGTTTCTTGTAAAAATAAACTGATGGAACTCTTAGTAAATATAATTGTTTCTTATTGTGTGTCGTTTTAGTACGAATGCACTTTAAAGTCAGTCGACGTTATTATTTGTAACAGGATGTATTGACCCACTGCAGGGCGAAGGCCTAGCTCTCACTATTCCACACAGTTACATCTGTACGTTGGATATTGATAAAAAATCCGAAGTATTTGAAAGACCTATTTGGCGCAGCCGCGGGGCACACAATGTTATTTCATTTTAAAATTCAAGTTAATTTTTTGTTCATACAAACATTGTGTGTATCTGTGTGTGCCAAATAAACTAATTTTCTTTCTTTTTCTTTCAAAGTATAACGAGCAAAAGCATAACAGCTTACTTTCGTATTTTAAAACCAAATCCTGGTATAATTTAGACTTATCTAATATAATTTACTTTTTACTCAATATTATAAATGCGAACTCTGTCTGTTACCTTTTCATGTCTTAATGGCTGTAAGTATAATAATAAAATGTAACACACGCGTAGATCAAGTCCTGGAATAGGCATAGGATACCTTCTGCTACTTTGTGACACCTTGTGACACCGGGAGTACATTCCCTTGGGATAATTTTCTGCTTTCGATCAGGCGAAGAACTCTGGTAGAAGCTAGGATTACAGAAATATCCCACCACTACCCCTCTTCTATTCTATTCTATTCTATTCTATTCATAAATACCAACCTACCTATGTACATCTACTTTTTTACCTCCTCAAAAGCAAGTCTATGAAAGGACAAGCAACAGTCTAACAAGAATGGCAAAATATGTCCGGCAATCTGAACAATTGCCGGCAACTTCGGCAACACTTCGGCAATCTCCGGAACGACTCGGCAGTTGCCGAAGCCCGGCTCGTGCTCATGATAACACTGCAGCTACTGTTTAGATAACAATGATTACAGCTGCCTGTGCTTCGGCGAGCAATCTGTTCTACTTCTAAAGGTACCTGGTGTACCAGGTGTACCAGGTGTTATGTTTGAGAATAATCTCAGAGCTCTTCTTGTGAGAATGTAGAAGTATCGCGGTATGATTTGATCTTCTTTTGACGCAATTTATTGTATTCGTAATACTATGCTGAAGATGTTATTATGCGTGTGCACTTTTTCAGTCTTATTCTAGTGATATTCAAATGTTGCTCATGGTCTGAGTTTTTGACAGTTTTCCACATCCATGTCCACGAATTCAAGGTAATATTGTTAATGTTGCAATACTTAATTTGTCCAATGTTTCACTGAAAACAAGATTTGTAGGTAAATAGAATAATAACGCAGGTACGTATGTAAAGAAATTCACTTGGTACATAAGCTAAAGGGCATCAACTCAGTGTAGTGAAAGAGATGACAACCCTGGTAGCTGTCACCTGGCCCTGATCTTTAGCTGCAGTCCGCTAGTAACATACGCTCAAAACGTTTGACAAATTAATCATTTGTATCTTCAGCCTCATAATGTACATACCCGCTAGGTAAAACATCGGACCCGTATTTTATGGCCGTAAAAACATTTCCCTCCTTTTGAGCATCGGCGCAGTCGGAAGAAAAGCTTTGATATCAATTCTATTTTCCTTAACTCAAATAAAATTAATTATAATATCATACCCGTAACCCCGAGGTTTATAAATAATTTCTTGTAAATAAAGCATTATCTCCGTACTGTGAGAATGGCGGGGGGTTGTGTAGATAATTCTCAGTATTACTGCTAAAGTTGTCTTTCTTATCGACAGCAGGCTGATAACCCGCAGACATTGCAGTGCGGAGTGCGAGGCTGCTCGTATAAAACAAGCGGCAATGATAAATACCTACTAATAAAAGCGCGAGGGAAACCATTTAAAAATCCTGATGAAAAACTAGGGAATCATACCCAAGACCTAATGCTCAGTAAGCGACCACTAGACCAACGAGATAACCAAATCAGAGTGACACCAAACGGTACCTACCATGGTGACAGGAAGACTCATACTTCTAGACTTAAAAAATGAACCACAAGTCACAACCTTTTTCTATTCGGTACACTTTTCTAAAGCCAGGAAGTCTCCGCGTCGGTAATGTTTTCATAAACTCTGGCTCGAGCACTCGCGGTATTAGCCGATCAGCTTCGGAAGTCGCACCTTATCTGATAGGGGGAAGTAAGCACGGCCTTCCCATCTCCGCCGGGTGCGCAATATGTTGCTGAAGGTGCCTTTGTTAGAAATAAGAGGGTTTTATAATAAACTAGCTTTTACCGTGCGGCTTTGCTTCCGTTGCATATTTCACATAAGCCATGTATTTTTCCGGGATTAAACTCACTCAGTGAAAGTGTTTCTGTCAATGGAAAAATGTACATGACCTGATCAGTACTTTCAACAAATCTATTTTACCCCGATGTTATATTCATTTAGGTTTACATACTGTCACGCATTTAAACGTAGTTTATGAGTTTTAGCTGCGTGATTACTAACAATATTTATTCCCTTTGTGTGCAAAATTGAGCATTACTATTACGTAATGTTTGGGCACTTTAGCAGCTTATCGATGACCAAAAACTTATTACACTTTCATTTAAGGTTCTGAAAGTAATTACGAAACGAATGAGTCGCGAATCATATAATCAGTTTACCTATCGATAGTGAAGCTATGGCTGAAACATATTAATTTGTTATAAGAGCTCATTTGCCTTTGACAAGCGTCGTGTTCTGATGTTGAGACGTACACTTTGTGTTTGTTCAGCGACGCGACGGACATGATTTTTGCATGAAGGAGTCTTGATGTTTTGCTAGGGGTAAGTCTAATGTCACTATGGAAATTAAATGGATACATTGAGATGGCAATTTGAGCCTTATTTACGTGTCAAAGATTGTTGGTAGAGTATGTATCTAACTAGCATGTAATAACTGTAGAAGGTTTGTATTCGACAACCTTACCTAAGTTTATATTGTAATATTAATTAATACTAGCTTTTGCCTACGGCTTTACTCGTCCAGGGATCTTTATCCGTCAAAAAATTCATCAAATTCAGTTGAGCGATTTAGGCGTGAAAGCGTACCTGTCGCATTTATAATGTAACGTTACGATACATCTGTCAGTTGCGGAACTTGTTGGGACGAGTCGCCGCGGCGCTGGGACGCAGAGGGCATTTGGAGGAATTCGGATGGGTTTTAGTCAGTAAGAGTCTGACACTCCCTTCCGCTCCACCCAGAGCGGGAGGAGTCATTTTGATGATTTCCCATCCATAAAAAAAAGGTACTTCCCGGTCTCTCAGATAAAGCAAATGACGGACGGGAAACACCAAATTTTCCATTTTTCAATCAAATATAATTTATGCATCTAATAATTTCTTGGTTCATTACACACGGTACGACATTGATACGGCACGTCAAGCCCGGGCAGCGTATCGGATGGCCGGCTGCCGGCCGCGGGACGGCAACATGCTCATCGCACACGAGAAGCGCTTGATTTTAATTGTTTCAATTATAGCTTCCTCTCTGTTCGGCCCTTTCTGCTCTGCGGTCACTGTCGGCGTCGGACTGATGCGAGTTCTGAATGAATGAATTACGAGTTTTGTTACACGTTGGTAGATATGTACATACAGTATATGGGATATAAATTATTTCACATAATATTTATGAAGAGGTGTACTTTCCTATCCTTTAGTCAGCAAGCCTTATTCCTCTGCAATAGGTAACTGATAGTTTGTCGGGACTATTGAAATTGAATGGCCTGTGAATGCACTTAACTTCAGACCTTTTGGTAAATCAGAACCAGCAGTTTCTGATTTCTGTAAACATTATGTAAGTAACTAACAATAATTATGTCCTCAGTCTCTTTAAGTTCTTATCTTCTGAAGCACACAAGATGTAACAATCTTTGCTGCACATTTACTTTGATTGCCCATAGTCCCAGCTCTTTAACCCATTTCATTTTTTTTTCTTAGCAGTTACGACTTCTTTTCGATTCTTTCTGGTATACAAAAACAACATTGCATGTTGATCCTTATGGATATTGCAGCACCCATTCCACTTACCGTTATTCTTTCGAGATCGCTTTGTTCACGGCTGTGTTATTTTCCAGCCATATCCTTATGTATGCGACTGGAATTAAGTATAAGTATGACAGCCGCAACCTGGGGGCGCAACCGCGCAAACGATGCACAACATAGCCTCTCAGTCATATTGTTATGATCGTTCACGTGAAGCGCACGGAGCGCAGATTGTTACATTATACTTTTACCTGTAGTCGGGAAATCAGGGGAGGAGTTAATAGCCGTTTCGTCACACGAAATAATGAAGTGAAAAATAAAAGCGCAGATTGAAAACTTCAAATTTTGTTAAACTACCTAGGTAGGTTCTCTTGTTGCATGCTTTTGTATTTTTCTTTTGTTGCAAAAAAATCTAATATCGAACGTACACAATACCTCATAACTCCTAATACCGAACACGTTACAACAAAAAGAGCAAGTTGCCAAACGAAATAATATGAAAGCGGCGCAACGATGGCAACATTGCAAAAGTTTATTTATGTCAGCGCCATGAAAACCTATAAAGAGTAGCTGGGCGAGCGCGGGTTGCGGGCGGAGGGGGGGTGCTCTGAGCCGCCAGGCCTGCCAACACAAAAAACCTTTTAGCCGATACATAAGCACACCCAAGTCTGCGCTAAAATACACCGGCTCCCTAGGTTTTTTGCGCAAAAGCTGTTGGGGCGAGCCTATAAAGTTGCGATTGTTGTTGATGGCGGATCCAGGCGGTATTAGCAGCTTTGCCGAGGTCCGTCTGCTCGAGATGGCATTAGTTGATGGGGCCGATGAGGCGTATGGACGGAACGTCTTGGCGTTAATGCCGAGAGTAGAGCAATTCTGCTCGAATTAGGGCTTCAGCGGCTTCACCGGATCTGGAAATCACGGTCATGTGAGCATTTACGTATGTAGCAAAAAAATATCAGAAATGTGTTCGTAACTACATATTTCGTGATTTTGGGCCAAATGTAGAATTTTACTTTTCTTGGAAAGCGTACTCTATTGGAACATACTCCCGGGATGGAAAGGACCCTAGGTCCTATTCCACGATATGGTCTATTCGTGTGCCAGGTTTTATCCAATTCCGTTCAGCAGTTCAGACGTGAAGAGATTGTTTGTAAGTATTAAGACGATCACCCTTCTTCCTCATCTATCCTGAATTGTGAGGGATGATGAGAAGTCTACATCACATAGTATTATAGGTACCTACCATAATTTTTCGCTACTATCACAATAATGTTCGCTATTTTGTAAGACTTATAGAATACCATTATCTTGACCACTATCTCGTGTTAGTTTACGAGTTGTGGTTTCGGGGTACGGAACCTTAAAAAATATTGAAAAAATGTGATTTCCATCGGACCTTCATGGATTCCAATGCACCAGAGTTTACACATCTTTGTACTTTATTTCTTTCCAAATACTACATATATTAGGTAGGTCTTCTACCAATTGCTTTAGCCTAATTTTATTTCTGAATATCGTTTCCATTGCCGCACGGAGACAGTTATTCGACAAAATTTGATAAAAGTGCAATATTCGGCGCGCAATGTATTTTGAACTGCCGCATTTCACGTTTCATATTACAGTCAGCCGTGATTTTTCATTTCATTTGAAAAGACAGACTCTATTCAGAATATGTTTCGTTACCGGTAAAGGTAGAGGTTGAATGTTGCAATAGTTATTTATGATATTAGTGCGGTAAGTTGGTTTTTACAAACGAGTAGACGAATGTAAGCACGAGACGAAGTCGAGGGCTTACCATAGTTACGAGTTTGTAAAAACCAAATCCGCACGTGTGTCATACAACGTTTTTCGACACATTTGCGAGAAAACAGTACAATAAGTAATAAAATAAAAAAAATTGTCTTTAGAAATCAGTAGGAAAGTCGCAACAATCTTTGACGTTTCTAATATGAAAATGGCGCGAATTTGCAAAGGGCGCCACATGCGCGTGGTGAAAATTAGAACCAAGTCTTTCATTTATTTTTATTTATCTTCTCTCATTTTTCTTTTAATATTAAAACGAGACAAACGTATACAGCAAAAGCACTTCCAAGGAGGTTCGAATCGGTTCGATCATTCAGCTTATATTATTCTCGTGATGTGAAACTCCTTGGTGGAATTCTTTTTAATTTTTATGGAAATTAAAAAAATACCGTAAAGAATACGCACGGCGCTATACAACGGAGTTAGCGGTAAAATATGTACTTAAGTGAGAGTACCTACTTTGCCGCACGCTCCATTGTGTGGTGCATAATTTTGAACTTTCGAACGATGCATACAGGCTTCGTAAATGCATTTTTTGAGCAAATGTGTTGAAAAATAGTTTTATGTTCTTTACCCGACTACCCAGAAAGAGGGTTATGTTTTTCATGAATATGTTTGAAGTTTAGTTCAAAGTTGTATGGAGTTCGAGTTTTCAAGTAGGGTAGTAGGTAGGTATTTCAAAATTAAGAATTCTTTAGTTTTATACAAAGATCATAGAGTAGATCCTCATTGATACAGCATGTTCTCTGCTTTGCTCACAAATATAATTTTGAACTTACTGTCCTAACTCTAACATATAAGTTTTATTTTAAAACAAAAGGAAGCTCAGCTCATAGATAAAGTTTAGAACTTCTTCCATTCACAACGTGCAAGATTTATAACTGCGTTTATCTAAGTCTAGTGCACAGTTTTATCACAAAACTATTACGTGCTGAGTCATGGTTACTTAGCCTTACAAAGTTTATAGATGATACCATCATGTCAGAAAAACGGCAGGAATTTCCAAAGTGCATTCATTCACTAGTCCACTTTTTTTTACGTGCACGAACATTAGCCACGAACATTCGATACTCATCGATGAAATCGTCTATTACAAGGAAAAATAAAGGCAATACATTTCGCTCGCTTCCTTTACGTGACTAACCAGTCCCAATGACCTCTTGTACTTGCGTATTAACGTGTGGCTATGTGTCAAACTATGCTGGGCTATGTGAGCCGCCACGATTGAGTTTGTCAAGCGACCTTATTGCTCGCAGCTCGATTATTTATAGTGGTGGAACATTATTAGAGGGGCTCCGGCGAAGTGAGCCCATATATCTATGAGTTTTATCGCTTTAATGCATACAGAAGTGGGTGGGATCTACGGTTAATCGATGTCACTGTCTTTAGTAGCGATGTCATTATTGACATCGTTTAGCAGGTCTGGTTTGTCTGTCACTGTTATTTAGCTTCCCCTGACACGATCTCAGAACACTTTTTCATCCAATCTTGACAGTTTCGTTTTCTTACAACCGCTCATACAGCTTAGCGCAGGCATAAAAGCTTGCCTCAGACAGATTGCATCGTAATATTCTAAATATTTCGTGGTTCTTCCTGATAAACAAGACTTTATTCAAACTACTGAACAATTATGAATGCAGACATTCCGAGCTGGCATTAAGCTTTTAGCGAAATTGTAAGTAACAAGACTTTGGACCAGTTCCAGCCTGTTCGCGCAATCAAAGTAAACGACGTCAGACGTACGTACCTTAGCCTACATTTGCCGATTCTACCCGCTTGCCTCGCATAAAGTACCCGGGCCACATAAATTGAGGGGCAGTATGCGACCCACGTTCTGCTAACGTGCAGATTGTCCCGGTTCAAATCAGTACCCATGCTCCTAATTCGATATACTCTCCTGGTACTGCAAAGAATTCGCGAACGAATCCGGATCGTAAAGTTTTTTTTTCCAAAATTGTACTAGCTTTTTGATGTCGCTAACGTTTTATTCGTTATAATAAATTGCAAAGCTAGTAGCTAGTAGTTCATGCTTAGTACCTAATTAGTTATTAATTATTCCAAGCGTCAGAATTTTTGTCAGAATACAGATCATGAACAATCTCAAAACGGTCGAAGAATCCCAAGAAGAATAAATCAGCTACACTTCTTGTCAATACGTTACATTTAGCTAGCCTAGTTCAGTATGCTTCAAAGCAGAAACTACAACCACTTACATAAGGAAACTGAACTTCATCTCAGTAACTAAGCTACAAAGACGCCTCCTCACAGACTCACAGCACAAGGATCCGGGGTACCCGTGAACTACAGAGCGTGCAAATTATATCAAAGCGAAGACGCAGAGACTGCAATTACAATACTCCGTGGGAATGCTCTACAGACGCTGTAAAGACATGTAGGTCAAATAGCGAGGGTTGGCAGTGAGGCACTGTGCCGTGAGGGTGTGGTGGAACTCCTGTGTCTTTGACGGGACCTCCGTATGCAAGATATGCGGGTTTGCTTAGAGTCAGTTCAATGTTAGGTACTTTAAGTCAAGAGTGATTACTTGAATTATTAGGTTACTCCATCCTTCATCACATCATCGCTTTCAATCAGGTGGGATTTGTGGTCAAACGCGACCCTATCGATGATAAAAAAATAGTTTAATGTTGTTAGAAACTGGTTCTTCTTCTTTTCGTATATAAGTACATAAACTAAAATATGGCGTTAAAAATTCCTCCGCATCACTGTCGTCTGATTATGTACCCAAAAGTCTGGTGGTATTTCCACGTTGTGTGCCCCTGTGGGTGATGGGAAGCGTCGTATTAAGTGAGTTAGCAACATTTGAAAATATGAACATATTATTGTATTTTAAATATAAAATTGTATTGGCGTTTTTACTTTTGCTTTTCATTTCTCTTTTTCTGTTACTTTTTCTTTCTTCCTTTATAAAAGTTTCCTTCTGTACTCCAATAAGCATAGACCGTAGAGATTAGGATATCCGTATTTGTCACGTCACTTTCGTCCCATACTTTTCCGGCTCATTATTTTTGGCGCTCTTTCCCACTATTTTTTTTAGAATGCTTATCATCAACACTACTGAGTTCGGTCCAACACTCGCACACGCGACTATTCAAAACAGCTGAATATCGATATCGCTCCCCAAAACAAAGGCGTTGTCTGCCATACGTTAGCATGACGCGCCGGGCACCGAACGCCGATCCATTACAACAAGTATGCCGGTCACCGCTGAGCTATTGGCACCATGCATCATTGTTCTCTGGCGTTTGTTCGAAGATATTACGTTATTACGTAGATATATAGGAGACGGGGACATTTATGAATGTGCCGCATTTTGGATGGCAGCCATGTTAGCCTATTGTTATATTATTTGTAAAAGTAGGGCAGAATATTTTCCTGAAAAGAAATACTCAGCGTAATGCTGAATGCCTAATTCTTCAAATTGTCTACCGCTGACGATCCAGAGCTGCCTCGTTAGCCGCTGTCTCGAGGCTCGAGTCACGTTACGTCAAGCGCAGCATTTCATTTTTCAGTTTGATAAATTCGGTGTTCTGGATTTCCTGCTGCGGATATTATTTCTCGGATCTTAGATGGAAAATTAAGAATAAAGTTTTAAAATGTCAGTATTTTATGTACCTACGCAAGAAGAACCGAAGGATAGATTGAATTACCTTTTCATTTAAATTGCGTTAGATACGGCGGCGCTTTGATTTTAACACTGGGAAAATAAAAGTCATTTAATATGAAGCCTCCCTTACGTTCTGATTTAATCATTTACACATTTATTGGTTGTTTAGTGCTGTTTAGTTGCGTAATGTAAAACATGAAGATATTTTGAAACTTTTAACATTCAGGAAGGATTTAACTTTTAAAATTTTCAAGTGTGAACCCAATATACGACTCTACTTTACTAGTCTCGTATATTATCAACATTATCAATTTGAACTCATGTATATCTCTTATTTATCCCTAGAATAACTTTTTGCAAACATACCCCTATCAGAATAAAAAAGTACAAAATGATTAATTCAGCCTATGGTACCTACTGCTAGAGGGTAGGTAGGCTGCGCTTTCATTCAGCGACTGTAAGTAAAAACGTGGTGGGCGCAGCTTTGGTTAAATAAATGATCAGCGGCGCGGCTCGCGCGGCATCCGGTCCAGCCCTTCATTCATATCTCATGCGCTTGACTTACACGAGGCGTGCCCCGCGATGTGCCGCGCTGTACTGGTGCGCGTTGAGAACACAGCGGTAGGTGCGTGATGAAATTGACCGATGTTGTCCTCCTTACTCCATACTTTCACTGGCGCCTATTTTAAGGTATCCTCTGTATTGCAAGGTTTACCACCTACACTATAGCATATTAGACGGAAAACGAAATTTCCATTGACTTTGTTAACTTCAGTCAACTTGACCAGCTCTTTATTACTACTGATAGGCTTTCGTTTGACCAATCTCACCTGATGGTAAGCGATGATGTGCTCGACAATGGAGCAGGCTTGCCTAGAAGTAACCTGTACAATCATGACTATGATAGTTTGTGTTACATGATAGCTGCAACCTTGGGAGTCGTGACTCTTTACATGTTAAGTTGTATTTTAGGGCCACATGTCTGGCTAGCCTTTTCTAAACTATGTTGCGTTCGGCTGTCAGTCGAACTTAGAAATATTAATCTAGATGCAGTGGTATACATCTACTATGTTTGTAAATGTAATTAAACTTACAAACCTTGCCCAGCTTTTCCTTTCACCAGCACTGACATGTAAAACGTAACAGATCAAGTTATCTTTCTTTCTTTCAGTCCGTCAGTTGACACGGCCTATCTTTTATGCTGTGCGGGTGAATGGCGGGTAATCAGGGCGAGGCCTCGCGGCGGCCTTATTTAGACCGTTGTCTGTGCCGGTGGCTGCGGAATGCCAAGGTTCAGTTCTGTGAGGCTGCTTGGCATTGGGCTTGTAGATCGTAGTTTTGGCTTAAAATATAGGTTAAAGATGGAAGTAACAGTTGCACTCAAATCTGGGTTTGTGAAATAAAATAAGATGACTGGTCATCGGAAAACTTGAGACTAGAGATGCCGATGCATTGCCGACATCGGATTTTGATGGTTCAAGCCGTTTGAGTAGTATTATATTGTCCATGTGTGTGTGTAGTCAACAAACGGTATTTATTTTATTTTTACGGTGGATTTGAAGTTCCCTAAGCTTCTTTCGTGTCAAATGTTACTGATAGTTTTCCTGTGTTGTATCTTGCTGCCATTATTTACTTGAAATAAACGTTATTTTACTTAACGTTAACAGAGTAGATCCCAGTAGTGCAAACTCTTAACAATCATTACATTTCATACAATTGATATTCTAGCTCTCTTGTGCCCTAAAAACTTTGCATTTACATATCTTAGGTACATATCAGTTTACTTGATACATACCTACTTGTGTGTATAAAAGTAGGTACATTTGCTATATACGAGTACATAGAATACTGCTTGAAGTAAAATGGAGTTGGTATATAATTTGTTTTTCTTTCACATCAACTTTGCGGTTGTTCAAGGATGTTTGTGTTGTACCAATCTTTAGGGATTATTTTCCATTTTCTTTGCTGAATTATAAGGTCTCAAAGCGGGTGTTCTTCATTCTACTCATTCACGAATTCTCTTTCCAATTAAAATATTTTTAAAAGTCTATTTACATGTCTCTTGTGTTCAGTTAAGGACATGAGTTCATCATCATCTTCTGCCCTCCTGTCGCCTGTCTGGCCTCCTCAACCCAGTAACTGGGTAACGGTACACGATACTTCTTGGCTAAACTGATGTCAGATTTTTTGGCTTGTGACTATCCGTAACGTGGACTGCCAAAAAAGATCTACAAATGACAGCCGGGATCAACTGCCTAACGTGCTTTCCGAGGCACGGAGGAGTCTCAGTGTGTTACGATATGATGGTCACCCATCCATAGACCGACCTCGACAAGCTTTTACAACCTGTCACAAGTTGTTTAACGTTGAAGATCGAACCGTGTGGCTGTTATTATTTGGCCTCGAGCTCCTCTGGACTCCTTTAGTTATGTACCTACTTGGTATAAGTCTTGAAATAGTTTAGCAGTAGGTATAATTCACAGTGTAGCTGTTTATGTGTAAAATGCATAACACCACACGCTAGAATCTCAGCTGCCGGTAACCCCTACAAACACAGTGTCATTAGCTGAAAAACGAGATGACAAATGGTTGGCGAGGAGCTGAGTCCGTGAGTTATGAGTATGGTCGGGTGGCGGGGACAAAGGACGGCCGGCACGCTGCGACACCGTGCCATTGTGTGCCGGTTTTTGTGAGTCCCTGTTTGATCATCTGCGGATAAGGGATCTAAGGAAGATGTCGCGATGAAGGAGGGAGGATATCTTAATTGTGTCTTTACTTGATAAAGATTATTTTGTTTGTTTGTATCTGCCTAGCCTTTTTTATGTATAACCTAAAATATAAGGGTTTTAACCTAAAATAAAGTGTATATGTTTGGGAATTCGATAAGTTCTTGTTATGTCGAAAGGTTGTTGTTTTATTAGTCATGTGTCTTCACGTACCCAGTTTATATTTTAGAAAATATTTATTTGTGGTGGCTTTTAACCCAAAGGTTGACTGGTAGAAAAGAAAAGTCCGCATAATTATGTACAAATACTGTAAGTAGGTACATAAAATAAAACAAAGAAACTATCTTTTACGCTTCTTTCTGTAAAACAGGCTTGTTTATGAGAGAAATGGAAGCAGGCAATGGTCGGTTTTCGAATGCCAAATAAAATGTGTGTCCTAGACCTAAAATCTGGACTTTCTTTTTGGGCATGGGTGTCATGTCAATGAATGTATGTCCAGATTGTACGTATGTATAATATAGTAAAATACTTCTATTAGGTTTCTTCACAAAGGAAATGAGATTGCTTTTTATTCGGCATCCACTCATCGATAGTTATATGGAGCTACAAATATCGTGCCAGCATTAATTTGGCGCACAATACGAACTGGAGCGAGTACAGACCATCTTAGATAAAGTTCTGATTGAAAGCAGCCATGCTTGTGCTATCGGCGCTGATCATTGTACATACTTTTTGATCTTGATACTTTTGAATTTGAATTTCGCCTTTAAAGACCAGTTTTTAAATTTTAATCAGAATATTAGGGTGCCTGAGTGAACACTAATTTAAAGGCAATGTAAGGGGCTCGGTGCCCGCGGGCCTCGCTGCGAACTCACAGAGGCATTGGAAAATGTGACAGTTTACTTACGGCAAATGGTTCTTTTTTGTTTGCTTTAGACTTTTTGCGATGGTTGGACTATTTTGCGGTCCTGTGCGGCCATAGCTATACAAATAAAAAATAATTACACTGAGTCATGTAAAGTCAGCGTTTCGGGTTGTTAAAAGGTGTTTAGCCTGTACCTCGTACACACTAAGTCTTTAGGCCATCCATACACCTAATTAAAGTCCAACTTGTCGTGAAAGTCTTGTCTGTTCTTAGGGAATTTCGTCTGTGGCTCGCCTAAGCCTTATCGAGCGTAAATTGGATCGCGTGGTAATTCCCTCTACCCAACGTCTTGTTATCGCGGAAAATTTGAAGAGAATTTGTAAAAAGAAATACATATTAGGCTTTGATTATACGCGGTGGAGCAGACAATAGAATAATGTATGAATGGAAATCTTTTTACACGTAATCACTTGTAAAAATATTTCCCTTCGTACTATCTCTAAGAATATTCATATCATTGAAAGAAAATTAATAGGGTAGTCATGTATTTTAGATTCTATGTGGTCGTCACTTTCGTTTTGTGATCGTTTTATTGATGCTAAGCAGATAAGGCATTAGATTTTCCAGAACTTATATCTTGTCTGATACCCATTTTGGATTTGGATACACAACGCAAGGCCATAATTATATTGGTCGATCACAAATTCAAAACAGAATTTTCTCAATTTTCCGTTACTTCATTTCTGCCAACCCAATCCGCAAACAGAAGCGTAACTCCGTAAAGTTACACCAATTAGTAAAAGGATAATACAATATAACAGCAAATGTAGCAGAACGTCTCTTAACAGCGAGATACAGCGCGTCAAGCGCGGCGGGGCGCGGGGCACGGGGCGCGGGCCGCGGGGCGCGGGCGCGGGCGCGGGCTGCGGCTGCACGCCGTAATGTGCGGAAGTCGGCGCTGGGATGACGCCGCCGGGGATGACGAGATAATCAGCACAAAAAGGGTGCAATTGGAATAGCTATATAAGTAATTTGAGTGTTTTTAAAGGACCGAGGCCATTGAGATTGGCAATAGAAATATTACAATTTTATTGTCGCAGACGACTGCTGGACTTATTCGACCATTTCGTTTTTAATAAATAAATAAAATATAAAATATATAAAATTCCAAGGTGCATACCGTGATGGGATGCGATGGATGAAGAATCTTAAATTCAAGATGGTCTTGAAGCTTGTCATTTTACACAAGAGTTCCTTATGTACTAGGAACATAATATTATAATACTTCATTGACTAAGAAGGAATTTTGAAAATTCTTCCTCTGTCTCCACTCCGTCCAGAGCGCAAGGAGACATTTGATGAATTCTCATCCTAAAAAAAGGGCTCATGAAACTGTAGTCAATATTTTCTTTCGGAAGTTATTTACTGGAAATTTTCTACCAACTACAGGAGGTTGGAAGGAAACTAAAGTTTATAATAATAATTTATTCAAGTAAAAAGTTAGTACAATTGTGATTTACATGAATTACAATTGAGAATGTTTTTAGTTCTAACTGTAATGTAGACCTGCCTGATCTAGGTTAATAAAAAAACCTGTGTTTCAGGCCATCTATTTAGATCAAAGATTTAAATGAAAAACAAAATGAAATGGATGCAAAATAATAAAAGAATAGAAGACAATATTTTCAATGACTTAAAACTAACATGTTGAGTAACATTATTTTAAACTAGATTAAGTATGATATTATATTTAAACAAATTTACGAATAATATTGTAGCCAATAAAGTGGAGACTTAATAATTAATTAAAGTTAATTACATTAGAAAAGAGGCTTTATTTTACAATTTCTAGAAGTTTTTCCGTGTCTGCATAATTCTGGTTTGCCAAATATTCCTGAACTAGTAAATTACACCTATTATAACTTAGACTATAGATCTTTAGTATTCTGTTAAACTGATTATACAAGTAGGGTCGTAAAAATAAGTAGAATCGCTGAGCATAAGCATGTTTAGTTCGAAAGTTAGTGCATACCAAATCTTTTCTTCTTCTATCTGATGGTAATGGGTTAAAATAAAGGTTAGTATGTTGGAGCAAAATTACCTGCAAAACAAATGGTTGGCGTACTGTTAATACCTTACAGGCCATGTATAGTTGGTCTGTGGGAAATCGAAAGGGACGAAAAGTAGCAACTTTTAAAACTGCTCTTCGGGCGCGTTCTAAGTGCAGCATGATAGATTTAGCGGCGCCACCCCATGACGTAATACCGTAGGTAATAATGGATTGACACAAAGCCAAATAAATCTGTCTAATTAATTTAAAGTCGGCTATGTAACGTAAGTTTTTAAAGATGGATATTAGTTTACGTACTCTGTTGCATAATAAATCGATGTGTTTGCGAAAGTTTAGGTTTGCGTCAATCGTGATACCTAAATATTTTATATGGTCAGTTTTTGCTAAACTAGGACAAGTACATGCGATATCAGCACAATGAAGGTGACAATTGTTATGCGCTTGAATGCTTAGATTAGTAAGCGTTGGATAGGTGTTTCTCATTGTAAATAATAAGTATTTGGTTTTATCTGTATTTAAACTTAAGAGATTATTGTGAAGCCAATTAGAAACAGTATCGAAACCATTTTGTGCTACCTCATAGACCTCGACTTTTGATTTAGCTGTAAAAAGTAGAGCTGTGTCATCAGCATATGAAATAATTAAACCGTTCTCGAGGGTCAAATTGCACAGGTCATTTATATAAGAAACAAGGTAGGACCCAAAATACTACCCTGTGTTACTACCCTAGTTTGTATGTTCATTGTTTTTTCCGTTAGAAAGTCATTTTAGGCACGACCTGTATAAATTAAAACGCCCCTTTTACTCCTTGCGAATGTAGATAAAATTTGTAAAGGTTGCATTACTTTACCTGGATTCTGGTTTGAGCTAGCTGTCAGGACATCAGACATCTGTTTAGTTAGAAGCGTCGTAAAACGTAAGAAGCATGGAGCGAGTGACGCACTAGTTGCGATAACTTTTCTGCTGTTTACGTTTGTTGATAAAACCTTGATTACAGGACACAGAAACCTGCCTAAAATACTGAACTTATTTATAAGATACCTGTGAACACACATATAGACCGCACATGCTTTGAACTTGAACCTGTGGCATATTACTTAAAACCTAGTAGTATAGAGTTTCAATGGAATACGAGGCCAAATCATTCTGGTTTACAAAATAAGAATGATCTAGCCTCATATTCCTCATCTTGCCTACCACTACCAACGACGTGTGATGTATTAAATAGTTCAAACAGCAATCGGCTAAAGAATGCTACATAAGGCTTTAGCATTGCAAAATAAAATCTTTTATTCTTGTTGTTTTAATTGTAGTACCAAAGCTTCATCGCTGTAAATACGTTAATCATCAAATATACGGTTTAGGGACTTAGCAGAGTCGAAAGGTTTCGTCGGAAGCCGTAAAACGCTGTTCAATCGTGCGAGCGTACTTCATGCATGATCGACGGACCGGCGTCATGGCATTAAAGTGAAGGCTTTTAACTATTCCAAGCCCTTTGTAATGCTGTGTAAGCAGGACCAATACGCGTTGTTGATAGGTTGTTTTTCTGAGCTTTGGAATTACTCACTACGGATTAGAACAATTTCTATGAAAACGCTTTGTCGCTTTGTCAAGTCGTTCCTCTCGTCGTCGTCTACAGGTTATTCCTATTAACACTCTAGATAAATCGTCACGACCGTAAATTGTAGGTGGGTGACGAACTGGGAAGCAATTTCCAGTTCATCACCCACCTACATTTTATGGCCGACGTGTCTACGTACCAGGGCACCATAAATCAAAAGTTGCTCGAATCATGTGCCTCGAATAAGAAGCTTGCACCTTGTTACATGAGACTTATGTAAACTTGCATGAAATTTAAATTTTCTAAATATGGAACGATCCACGGTACTGTCCACCTCTGAAATACAGGCGTGATGTTAAACATAAAATTAAGCCGGTTTTCACTCTCCAGATAAACCATCACGACCCTGCCTCCCAGTTCGTCACTCACCTACATTTACGGCCAACGTGTCCAAGTACCAGGGCGCCATCGCCATTAATCAAAAGTTCCTCGCACATGACGTGCCGGCTCTATCTAGCTTCACGTCGCTCTGAGCTTCTAGTTCGCGAACTTATCTCGACTATTTAATTTGTGGTCGTGCCATTTCTTGTACGTTGCTTTGACTTAAACTAAAGACCTAGTAAAGTTTCTTCCATTTGCTGTATGTATAACGATCTCAATGTTTCGGCCTGCGCTTCATCGCACTGCAATCTTTTATGTTGTTCGTTTTGGGAAACTTTTAAATTTAGCCTTTATTTGGTTTGCTCTGTTTCAAGCACGTAGTTCCGCAATTAAAATGACTCGCGGCCACTTACGACACGACACGATATTGCAACAGCAATGAGGCAACGCATTTTCGTGGAGTATCGTTCTACAGATAGAAAAAATCGCATCCAAATCTCAAATCGTTTATTGCATTCCATAATGTACACATACAGGTGGTAAATGTTAAAGAATATAAACAATTATTGCCCCTGTCGGGAACAGCAACATTTTATATAATTAGGAGAGAGGAGGACCGCTTTAATAATGTTAATTGTAAAATATATGATCATGATTTTCACTCCTAATGTTTTCTTTTATCACAGTAAGTACCTTTTAATTCACCACGACCACACCAACAACAGGAATTACACACAAAAAGTTTACACAATTCCAAAATATATAAATGCTAACTGATGTTAGAATCTTGTGTTTCTGAAAGTAAGGCTTGCTGGTTGGTCTATGTTTTTAATTATTCATTTTAGCTCTTTATAGCAAATAGCACAGACGCTTTCTGCGTCTGTGCTATTTGCCCATAAGGTGATGCCATAGGTACACCATGCATACGTACGTATATGTGTAATAATATGTGACTAGTGCGATTTCTCCTGCCTGCCGTAGTGTGGATAATTACTCGTATCTATAAACGAAAATTATGCTCGGTAGGCAGCTACGGGATAGAAAAAATATTTTCAGAAAATCGCACCAGGCCCACCAAAATTACGATATGCCGTGCACACTTCCAAGACCTACAAGTTTGCGTGATCATATACAATTAGTGTCAACGCATCCCGCAGGCAGCACACTCATCATCATCACACACACCACACGGATCGCGTCCGTATCGATAGTACCAGCACCTCGTGCGTGGGGAGCCTACGTGCCGGGTTTAGCTGCTAATCATTATTGAAGTGTGTAGTTTAGTGAGGCACGTTCCTTGTTTACGTATCACAAAAAAATTTATAATATGTAGAAGTAAATGAAGTTGAGTCGCTCATTATTTTGGCCAAAATCAAGATATCTTTTTATTAGTATAGTTCTGCCAGCGGCATTGTTCGATCCAAGTGCCGTTGAAGCGGTAACAAACCGGCAGTCAGAGAAACGGACAGATACACAGATTTACTCTTGACTACTGTCCCTCCTGATGGTAAGAGACGCCATCGAAGATGAACCACGCTTGCCTAGAAGTGACCAGCAAGTTTGAAAATCAACTCTCGCGATCCTCTGCCGGATAATAGGCCTCTTCCAAGCTGTGGCTCAAGAGCCGGTTCTCCGCCGCCGCCGTCGCATCCAGTGTGCTCGCCACTTGAACAACGCGGTGCTATCGCCTCTCCTGAACTATGTCGCGGTCACTTCCAGTCTAACCAGAGACAGCTGACTTCCAGCATTGTACATGAATCTACTACACAAACAACTCATCTTGGCTTGTCTGTGTCAGATTTTCCTGCTTCTAATAACCAATGGGCCTCATCAGAAGGCTTAAAGTCACCCAAAGGGCAATGGAGAGGGCAATGCTCGGAGTTTCCTTGCGTGATCGAATCAGGAATGATGATATCCGCAAGAGAACCAAGGTTACCGACATAGCCCGAAGGATCGCCAAATTGAAGTGGCAGTGGGCAGGGCACATTGCTCGCAGAACAGATGGTCGATGGGGCCGACAAGTTTTGGAGTGGCGACCGCGTACCGGAAGACGCAGCGTTGGCGCGGCCTCCCACAAGGTGGACCGATAACCTGGTGAGGGTCGCGGGTAACCGATGGATGCGAGACGCACAGGACCGGTTGTTGTGGCGACACTTGGGGGAGGCCTATGTCCAGCAGTGGACGTCTTTCGGCTGATATGATGATGATGATGATGATGAATAACCGTAGCGACTGTGAAAGGTCTTTAAATGACAGCCGAGATCAACGACAATCATTTAATTGATAAAAGTCGTATTTTTAAGATAACCAGATGATGAATCTGCCTTTTGTATGAAACACAAGACTTGAGACAAATCTGTGTAGAGCAATGAAACGATTATTCGAACTACGTTCGCTCATTAACTTCGGAGGTACCTACTGTTAAGATAAATAAGCAAGTGTGAGTCAAGTGAAGCTGTCCCTCGGGACAGAACTAACTTGACTCATTAGTCGACTGATGTCCGCGGCCTACCACTATAAACATTGATGCAGAAGATCCACGGAACGAGCGAAAGTACACATATAACTATTTACTAAGTCGTAAAGGACACTTCCTCCACTCTACTTGACTAAGTCGACATGACTAAAGAAAAAAATCCCATGACTAATGTCATTATTTCACTGTTAATTTGATTGAAGGAGAGTGATACAAGCTTGAGGTCAGTAGAGGGAATAACTTTTTTTTCGAAAAAACGAATAGTATATGGTGTTTTTGGAAAATCAACTGTAACACTCTAACATGCATAATTACAATGATCAGTTTGCGATGCATCTTCAAAAATATCTATGCCTTTTTGAATAGTACCAACCTACTAGAATTTCTAGAATCAACTTAAAGTTCACTAGCATAAAGTCTAAGTGGAAATAACATCAATTGGAAATAAGGTTTCGAATAGTTGATAGTTTTAGACGCTGCTTATCCTTGCTTATACATTTTCACTTGTCGTATGGACAGCTCCATCCTCCATCTTCTGGATATTTCTACTGTGTGTGCACACGGAGCCAAACGCCGGCTAATTGGACACGAGAGCTGGATAGTAAACAGCGAGGAATTAGCACACGTGTGTTCCTTGCCGGTAACACGGAGGAAATACACGGGAATTAGGAACCGGGCTTTCTTAATATTTGAGCAGTGACTTATTTGGGGAACTTTATTAAATATACCTACTGCGCTGCCTGTTTTCGATTCTGTAGTTCAGTGTTATAGGATTTTTCTATGAACACTTTCTCAGTAGTGGCCCGAATATACACGGCGCGCTGTCTGACATCTCTTTGAGGCCCACGCGGGCCTCAAAGAGATGTCAGCATAGTAGACGGGGCCCGTTAGGGCCAGAGCCTGCCAGGGTTGCGGATTTTTGTTCGAAAGAGTTACCGCGGCCCTGGAAAGTTAAGGGCACTACGAGGAGCACCATTATGAACAACTTTTATTCTGAAACCCACTCAGATATCTATTGCGAAAAAAAATATGTTCAGTACTAAAATTTTGTCGAGTTATGCAAACAGAAATATTAATATGATGTCTTTTTTTGATGATTTTTTTTTTCGCGTCTTCAGGTTTGGTCAAATGTAGCCATGATTATGAATACGTTTATTCTGTTACTCCCCCCTGTCCTGTATGTATACTATTTTCCTTTGCTCCTTTGCTTCTCTTCGGTAAACACTGGCGTGAACGTCACTGAGCGTCTAGTCTGTTCCGCCCAGTGGCCCTCCCGCCTGCCACATAGACCACCACATGTATGCTAAATAATGTCCCCTAATGTTAAGGTGAACTCACACAGCTTCACTGAAATTGCTCTGTTCCGGGAAATAAAAGTCAAATGTGACGTTATCATTTCCACAAAATCCAGAAATTTACTAGGTAAATATGCTGAGCAGAGCACACATTAAGCTAAGCAATTAATGAGTGAGGTAAAATGGAATATAATTCTGGAGCTATTAAAGGCAATTATTATTACATTTTTCTATAGTACTGCGGTCATCATCCAAGGTTTCTAAAAATAGTTTTCTTTATTATCAGCCCATTCTGTCCCACTGATGGGCAACGGCCTCCCCAACTCCTTTTAGATATTTTTGTCCCAACTCCGAGCCACCTCGGACCAAGTCAGTTTTCGGGTAAATTATATAATTTAAATTGAAATATCGTCACACTTTTAATTCGCCCTAAAAAGATAACAAAAGTGCAAATATTTTTAAAATAAAATATTTCTACATAGATTTTAGGTTAGGTTAGGTGCGTTACCTCTATAATTAAAACGCTCGTTAAAGCACGCCCTCAGCGGCACATAATTAGACGCCTCGCTTGCACCCGACACTCAAGCACCGCAATAGCCTGCTGTATAGTGCTGCCAGTGTTTGGCCTGGCAACACTATTATGATAATACTATAACCACAATAATACTGAGTCGTCATCGCGGTGTTGCCAGCTTTAACATTATAGTGACATCATGGCAGTGTTGTCAGCACTAATAATAATATAATTATTCTCTCTTTCTTTTCTCTCAACAGGCTATATTGCTGCATAGTGCAATGAGAATATTGGCATTTTTAATTGGCACTGATGGCGCACCAAAGTAATTGCTGCTTTTAATATCTTACGAACACGGTTTAGAGCTGTCAATATTGAGTATCTATTTAAAAAAAGAAAGTGTTAATGTGAAATGTTATGTACAAGATAATGCATGGGCTCTACAATAAAATAAATCTGTAGCATGTGTGTGTCACTATCAGTGTTTATCGAGCGATATCGCCGCTAATCTCGTGTTTACCTTGATAACATCACTCGGGGCGAGCTCGCGTAGGCGCATTGTGTTGCATCATCATATTGTTAGTGTACAAAGGGCTTTTCTCTTTTGCTGTCATATGTGAGTACTTTGTTTTCAATAAACAATATGTGAGACTTGGGTTAAAGACTGCATTACTTACGACCTGAGGGCAATTCTACAATGTTTTAGGCAAAGTTTGCATTCGCATCTCCGTGGTAATTAGTCAATACCCTTCTAATTTCCATACATTTTGACAGATGGCGACTGAGAAGCGAATGCGGACTGAGCGCCAATTCTACTAATTTTTACGCAACATTCGCATTCACATCTCAGTCGCAATCTCTCAAAAATGTATAGAAAATGAGGCATTTTTGGCCCTCTGGTCAGTTTAAATAGCTTAGCGTTAGCTATAGTTATTTATATCCGGATTCAGACCTTCCAAACTGTGACTTAATAAAATGTTTCTGTGTTATTGATGTCGGTGACCGCGTGAGTTAGTGTCGTAGCAGCTGAACACCGTCGTGTCCTCGTCGAGGCGATCGGCGGCGGCGATCTCTCGTGTCCTTCCCTGGTTCACTCCCTGGTCCGGAGCGAAGAGGCATGGGAAGCTGTCACCTCCTGTTAAGCAGTAATACTAGTGAAGGAGAAAGCGGGCTGCGTGAGGGAGAGACAACCCTCACGCCCCAGCCGCCGTAACATAAGGAGACGCTTCGGGCTTCGGGAGTCGCAGGGCGATTCCCGGCCACCGTAGGCGCGAGCCTGCGGACGGCGAGCGTTGAATGGCTCGCCGTCCGTCCGTTTAATGCCAGGCCCGGGTCGACGGCGCGTTGTGTTCCACGCGCGCCTCAAAGAGATGTCAGTATAGTAGACGGGGCTAGTTAGGGCCAGAGTCTGCTAGGGCTGCGGATTTTGTTCTAAAGAGTCAGCGCTGTCCTAAAGCGCAAAAGGCACTCGGAGGAGCACGGATGGGTTTTCACAGAAAGAGTCTGATACAGGGAGTATCAGACTCTTTCTGTGAAAACCCATCCGTGCTCCACCCAGAGTCATTTGATGATTTCCCATCCATAAAAAAAGCAGTTAGTTGAAAATGAAAATCCAGAAACTATGTACAAGTTAGCATTATGATTTATTTTGTTTGTGTGACAGGCTTTTCCTGCGGTTAGGTTCCTGACCTATCACGGCGTATGTTTCTTCAAAATAAAAGCAACGATACTGTAGTTTTTTTATGATTGAAAGAATTTTCGTATTCGGATCTGGGGGTCTACTCTTATTCAACGAAAAACGAAGTTTCGATCGAAACTTCGCGTGTTTCCTACTACAGTTCCCTTCGTTCCCGAAGTTTCGTTCGAACGAAAACTGTTTGACATTTACGTTCTCCAAACCTATTCTAATTCATAAATGTTGCGAACGAAAATTTGAATTTGACAGATGATTGTTCGGAATTTTAACCTGAAATTGACGAAACCAAAAGTGTTACCTTTTGGTTTTCGTTTGCCATTCTTTAGTGTGGATTTTGTTATTAATTTGGTTGAAATGGCTGCAAGAATGCTCTTAATCGAGGCTGCTCTACGTGAAGAACGTTTAGAGCGTAGAAGGAACCGACGTCGCCTGCGCAATCAACTAAATTTTAAGGAATTTCCCGACTTAGAGTTTGTAGGGAATTACAGACTCAGTCGGCAATTATTCGAGGAGTTGTGCCAGGAAATAGTGCCTTTGTTACCACCAAACGCAAGGTGTCATGGAAAAGAGCTGATATGTTTCGGATGGCAGGGACACGACCAGTGTCCGCACTGTCGACCTGGGACAATCTCCCACGTAGTTCGACGTACGCCCCTTGAATTCCCTTGCGCTGGTTACGTACGCCGCCACGCACCCCTGAATGCGTATGTGCTTCTACTTGAACTCTTGGGACCTCGGGAGACTGAGACGGACAGCCGGGAGGAGGTGAAATAAAAAAAAAATGCTTCTTCCTGGGGTTTCTTGATCCGCAGGTTTCGGCTCCCTTTCTTGATGTTGCCTCTTCAACGGCTGCTCGACAACTGCGATTGAGCCATTTTTTTTTTAGGTATGACCACTAGCAAGTTAACACACTTGGGATATCAACTGCTTAACCGGACTACCCTGTGGTGGCCACAAATGAATATAAGGCCCCCAGCCAAGGCAACAAAACTAGCTACAAGCTAAAAACTACTGACCGCTCGCTAAGGTCATTCCCTGTGGAATAAGACCTCGGCTTAGCGGCGTCAGTTAGGGACAGTGAGGGACAATCAGGCTGGGTCGTTTCATTAATTAGGGGTTATTAAAGCTAAAGGCTCAGCGGCGCGGGCTGGCTCGTTGGCAAAAGTCGGGGAGGGTTTTGAATGGGTCGTCGCGACGGACCTCGGCGGCGAGGTCGGTATACGGAACGCGGTCTATATTTGTTTATTCTAAGGGTGCTGGTTTCCCTATAGCTTTCCTGAATCTTTGTGATCTCGTCGTCGGACTCGACGAGTGTATGCCGAGGACGGCGAATCTTACTAATGCGAGAGGGAGTGTACTGGGTTGCCTTTGAAATCAAAGGGTTTTGGTGCTTTTCAGCGGATTCGAAGAAACGCTTTGTAAGGCGCTTCATAAACTGTTTTAAGGTAGGGATTTTAAGGTCGACATGAAGTCGTTCATCCCGTACATACCACGGGGCGCCCGTGGCTTTTCGGAGAAATCTGTTTTGGATTACTTGCATCCTGTGGATTTGCTTTGGCTTTGAGTGTGCGAATACAGCACACGCATAAGTCATTATCGGTCGAATGCACGTAGTGTAGATGCGCAGTTTACATTTAAAGGATAGCTTGCTACGTGCATTGAGCATGGAGTGGAGTCTACCCAGAGCGAATGCAGCACGCGAACGTACCGCACTAATGTGCTCAGCAAAGGTGAGTCTATGGTTGCGATTGAGCCAAAATTCGGCTCTACGTGATTTTTAGACTCATTTTGCTTGTTATTTTTACTTTTAACCGAAACCGAAAAAGAAATATTTAGATTCGTTAGACCTTACCCTATAACCTAAAATACAAATTTTATTGCTAACTTTACACAATAAAAAGTTTCTAGAACAAAAACTGCAAAATTTACATCATAACAAACTTTCACTATACATTTTCCTTAATATCTATAAAACTACAAGTCCTATCGACTTAATTCTTTTTGTAAAATAGGTTTTGGGTCGAGACCTTTATTTTGACACCAATTTCAAAACGATATCTCTACAAACAAAAAACCTAATTTTCAACTTACGTAATTTTTTCGTAACGTCAAAAATTCTACTTAAATTTTTTTTATTTTTTTTTTTCCTTACATTCCTTACAAATCTAAAAATACTATCATATTGGAGTCTTATTGGGTCTAGCATGCACAAATAATTAATTATAATAATAATAATTAATACTTATAAAACTAATTAGACAATAATTAAACCTAAACTGCTATTTAAAATCTAGCAAATTCTAATGAGTTTCTTTCAAACTTTAAGATAACATTTTCCTATTCACATGGTCGCCCCTACCACTACTTGCGCCTAGGGACGTGGATGGGGTCTCGTCGGCGACAGTATATTTTAAGATATTTACTTACAATTTTTTAAATCCAAAATAAAACTTGTGGAGACCCAAAATGCAGACTGCGACACAATACGACTTGAAACTTTCTGGCGGAATGTGTACCTATCGCGATTGAGAAAGTACTTGAGAAACAAACTGAAAACTAAATAGTGATTTTCAAATATTTTAAAAAAATATTTCGACGCGGCTCCGGCAGCTTGCATGGGGGCGCTTGAGATAAACCCCTTTGACCCCCCCACAGTGGCAGATTCCTCAAATTCAGAGGACTCGATTCTAAACCCAACCCAAACTGAAAACTTTTTATAGAATTCAAACAAAAAATCGTAAGTTGACATGTGATTAGATTGAGTGTGAATATACATACAATTTTGGTTGTCATATATTAAATCCATTTGGTGGCAAGAAATAGTACTCTTTAATTTAGTCTGTTAACAATGACCGTGAAAGGGTGTTTTATAGTGTCCCGGTTAATTTCACCAAAAATATAAAAATAAACTATTTAATTATTCTTTCTGCATCAATATTACTAGAAATATTTATTAAACCACATTTTAAATGTAAAATTTCAAAATAAATCAAAATAGTTTATAAATTTAAAGTTGAAGTAAAAACCGGAATTTACTTTAAATGACATCATAAAAGACCCACACAATATTTTTCATGTCATTCGTTCACGAAAATAGTCTATGGATCCGAACTTCGTCTGCGTGTCCGAAAACAAAACAGAGTAGGGTCACAAACGAAACTTCGTTTATATTTCGTTCGTTTACGAAGTTTCGTTTCAGAGAAAGAGAGTAGACCCCCTGAACATAATGTTCACTCGTACAATTAATATGAATTCAGATTGCTTTCAAACTTGCACAGTATATTCTTATTTTGTTGTATCTTTTGTTCAATTAATAATATGACAAATTACAAAGACACTTTCTATCTACTAAACCTAACTATATACAAACTAGACTAAAAATTGCGAATTATATACAAAAAGTGTAAAAAACAAATTGATCATTGGGCATCAAAAAACTCATCCACATCGCTGTCAATGACAAAAGTGCCCAGAACACTGGCAGCATTGGCACGTTGAATGGCAATGCTGATTCTTTGGCCAAAGAAAAGCCCAGCCCTCTGGTCACGTGAACAGTCGAATACATACAATAAAGGCGACTTGTTAAAACAATTCAAAAAAAAAAAAAAAATAATAATGAAATATTATCATATTATATTAAACGATCCGTCAATATAATTTCTGAAACATAAAATAAACGCCGCCCATTGTCATCTATCTTTTCTGTATCTTTTATAGTGTACATAATAAGGAGTATTACCTATATTCTATTCTATTGTAGTGAATAGAGAACACGACATAGATATCTTGTCGCGAGGAACACGCACAATATTCACGCATATGACAAAATACGAACACATTTTATATTGAATAGAAAGAAAGGTTAAAATACATCGAGAGGGGAGGAATTAGATAAAGTTAATACAAATTGCCTCTTTGACAACGTTTTGATCTTCAATCTCATCGCATCTCGACTCGGCGTCATATTTTCCCGCGCTGTTTTTTCTATACGTGAATACTTTCCCCCTGTTGTATAATCTATTCTGGAGTGTATCGCATGACATTAGATTACAATAGGTTCATTTTAAATAACGTGTGATAAGGAACTACCTAGCGCAACGTAGCTAAGGACTTGACAAGAAGATACTTACGATATCTCTGTTTTTGCCCAGTCAACTAATTGTTTTAGTCAAGTCCTTTATGCCTGTTTATTCTGAAAATTTTATAAAAGCAAGTGGACTAAATTTACCTGAGGTACATTACAACTCAAACATTTATTTAAAAAAAACCATAATTGAACCATTTCTAGACAATTTTGCATTGTCAAGGTAGGTCGATCAGTCAAAAAAGAAGCTGGATCAGATCAGAACACTTCCAAAATTAGCAAGAAATCTTTGCTGACCACAATCTTTTAGTTCAAGTCATTATACCTACCAAGACATAAGTATCGTGGGTTTGTTATCAAACCGGCAGAGTGGACCTTCTATCCAGTTACCTATTGAACTTCACCGTTATCTTGTAGTGAGATCCGCCGCCGCGTCCGCTTCCGGCCCGACGTGTGCACCGCTCTTCCCGACGTGTGAACACGGCCTGACGTCGCGCGCCGCCGGTACAAGCACTCACCTCTTTGTCACACTAATTAATGACGTCATCGTACATTAACGTCCACATACCTAGCGAAGTAATTAAATTCATTCCGTACTCAATATTATACGAGTTTGATTAATCCAATTAATTATTGCTATAAGCGCACGGATAAATTGGATTTGAAGAGTATAATTGACATAACTCATTTATTTTCGGCAACACATATTTTCTGTTTACGTTTCGAATACTTTTTTTTAATTTGAAAACTGAAATTCAGCATTTCACATTCTGTGTACAGTTTCCCGGGCTACTGTGCAGTCAGCAGCATTCAACCTTTCTCTCGTTTAAATCATTTTCACTTGTATGGAGCGAAAAACAATCAGCAGTTGTGTCGTAAAGGTGTCATCGCGTCCGGCGCGGCTCGGATCGTTGAATGAGCCAGATAATTAGCGGGCGAGTGCCGTCAGTGCCGGCCGAGTGCCGTCGATTGCCGGCCGAGAGCCGGACGAGTGCCGGCCGGCAATTAATCGGCGCTGGATGTCAGCAAGCGAGACGTATGGCGGTTTCAACAATATGTAAGCTCTTGTTATGCCTCTGTGGGCGCGGCTTTTAAATACAAAATATGTCACAGCGTTGTCAGACTCTCAGTATTTTGATGTTTATTGTAATGATATTCAAATAGGGCGTAATAAACTGTTTTGCGCCCAGTAAAATAATTTATTCTTCTTCCGAAACTATTTGAAACATTCGCTGGACTCCAGTTTATTAGTTATCTTTTCGTGCCAAAATGTTAAGGCCTTAAATATCTTTGAATTCAAACATAAATAAGTCTTAAAAGTTGAAGCCTTATTTCGCACAATATTTAAATTGTTCTGAAGTCTCAGGTATGACGGAAATTTTACTGCATTAATAACATTTGTTTCACCCGATGAAGACTTGTAATTTCTGATAATAATGTTACCAATAATCATCATCATTTTACGCAGCCCGACTTCGCCCACTGGCATAGGCTTCTCTTTTCTTCTGCAAATCGCCATCTTTCTGTGCCAGTCTCTTCCAGGTTCTACCTGCGATGTCAGCAATTATCGTCCGCCCGTCTCGCCGTCGGACGACCGTCACTTCTTGTTCCAGTCCTCGAACGCCACTCGGTCACCGTCAGTCAATACACTGGTGTCGCAAATCTTACTAATATTCAATCACGTGTTAATACGTACCTAAGATAGCAAAACATGTGATTAACTTAAAGCAGCATGCCCCAGCAGCATGTCTAATGTGTCAATCTCAAAATCAATCCAATTTTAACTCTTTTGGCAAATTGTTTATATCTTCCAATAAAGTAATTTCATAAACAAATGACTGTAGACCCCATCGATTAAGGCGAGTAATCGGGGACAATAACTCGTCATAACGTCACGGTTGAGAGCAAGGGTAGTCTGCGGCGTGATTACGATTTAATTAATAGGGTAGCGACCCTTATCTTGATGTATTGACGGATTAGATTGAATACCTGCAGGAGGAGGGCTACGGTCAGGCAGGGAGAGGTATCATTTCAGCAGGTAGAGCAACTGGGTACGTCAACTTTCCAAGTTATAGAATAGGTACCTATTTGTTACGGATGCTTCTTGTTATCGGGTCGACGGTTTATTACATTATAATGATGGGGCCCAGTAGGCGGCCGCGTGTGCTGCTTCCATGCAGGCTTTGTTTAAGACTACAGGTGAATGGACATTTAGGACACAACAAATGGGGCATAGTCTGAACAGGACCGCACTCTTACCGGGTATTTGAATAATCAATAATACCCCATTTTACCAGATTATATTTGCAGCGGCTTACCTACGGTTTACAAAAAAGAAAATACTTACTAATTAATGCTTAATTTGCAAAACAATAGGATCATTTTCTTAGGTGAACCTGAAGGTTACACTCGTTGTTACCATGGCTACTGAGAAAATTTGTATCACACTTCAGCACATACCGCTCCCAGAATTTATCAGATCATTAAGAGTTGTCCTGGACCGCGACAAGCAGACATCCTGTTTATACATCCGTGATTAAAATTTAATTAATAGCGACCCTCGTGAGGGGTGATGTGTATTGGCAGCCCCCCCCGAACACCCTCTCTTACACCCACTCGTACCCCGCACACACAACCCCCGTCAACTTGACGGAAGGGTAGTTATCGAACGGAAGGGCTGTTTTAAAATGATCACGGCGGTGTTGCCAATTTAATATTGTAAGCGTTTTTGGGCTGGTAAGCCGGTGCTGGGTTGTTTTGGGCAGATTAGTGGTGGTACTCGTATACGGTGTGTTTTGATTAATATTTATATATTTTTGTATCGTTGGCTGGAGTAAATAATATCTATAATGTAAAAATCACTGAGATTTACAGCTAAATGTATAGTTTTTTTGGGTTCCGTACCCAAGGGTTCAAACGGATCCTTATTCCTCTTGCTTAACCATCAGTTCGTCAGGCTGTTCCCAAGATCTAACGGCTAAACCGTTGAAGCTACAGTTTTCATATTTGCACTTTTTGTATAATTTCGTTGTAAAGTAAAATAAAAATTTCTCCCCTCACACGTAAATGGGGCGTGAAGAAAAGTTCTGTCCCAGCATGTAGGATTTCAAAGTAATGGAAGACAAAGACATGAAAAAGCAGTCTTTTTCCCAAAAGTTTGTTACTATTTTGTTGTAAAAGGTTCCAACTTCAAAGACACCCCCTTTTAAATCCAAAAATAGTTTTCTAATTAGTCTTGGCAACAGGTTCTTCTGCGTTTGACTTAAAAGTTTAAACTAACTATCTGCTCGAAAACTAATTTCCCCGTGACTCCGTTAGCAATTAACTTATTGTAAACTTACATTAGCTTCAAGTAGGTATTCATTAAAGTTAGAAAAAACGTAGCGTCAAGTAACTTGAAACTTCACAAAGTTGGACAGCAAGTTAGAAACTGAGCACGGAACAAATAAGAATAACTTTAATTACAAAAGAAAGGGCAAAAACTTGCATTTTGAACGTTCTGGGAATTAAATCCAGGTGTTTTAAAATTGTCAATTATGCTAACTAAATATTATTTTGCAGTATCATTATACATTTTATGTTAGAGATAGAACACAATATTTTGAAGGTTCTAAACCTTTATAGGTAACTAACACACTTCAAATAGTAAAAATAAATCGGGAGATTCGCAAACATGCTCTTTCTGCCCTTATGGCAACTTTTTCTACGCAATCACTTTATTCGAGAGAAATCTATTGTCTGCTTTCTTCTTTAAATTTTTATTTAGCTTTACGCAATACCAACGGGTTTGCGACCAAATATTACCCAATAAATACGCAATTATACTGTTCTACACCTGAACAAACACTTCTCTTTCATTATTCCCATATTCAAACCTACCTGCGCCCAAAATACACAAAATCAATCAATCAATCAATATAGAAAACCGTCAATTCAAAACAATCCCATCCAATCACAATTACACAATCGGATCGGTCTTTCAATCACCCCCATTCGCCCCATTTCACCCCTTTTCGCCCCCTTGGCTTATTCATCTCAGCACGAAGCGCACGGATGATGTCACTTCGACGCTCTCGACAACTTCCCTTTTGACGCTTTGACGTGTGACGTCACGGTTATGCGTTCACTTTAAAATTGGGCTCTTGTGTATTCGTGTGTGTGTGTGTGTGTGTGGCCTAGTTTTTGTTTGACAGCTACTGGTACTAGTGAGGAGCACAAAGGGTTGTTCATTGTAGACTTCTATGAAGCATCCGTAAGAGGTTACTGCGAGATTGTGCGGTCATTGTAGTTGCTGGAATTGTCGCAAAGATTTCGTCCTCATTCACTGAAATATTAGACATAGGGATGCAGATGAATCAACTAAGATTGGACTATGAAGGATAGTTTAATTAAACAAAAGAAAAAAAATGGATATTAAAAAGATCACCATCATCTGCATTGCCTTTTTCCAAACTATATTGGGGTCAGCTTTCAGTCAAACCGGAATCAGGTGAATGCCAGTATTTTACGTGGAGCTGCCTACCAGACCTCCATAACCCACTAACTGCGGTACTTTTTGGCAAGACGAGTCAGATTTTTTGGCTTCTGACAATCAGCAGCGGGGACCAACGGCTTAACGTGCTTTCGGAGGCACGGAGGAGTCTCGGTATGTTACCCATGCACAAACTGACCCCGGCAAGCGTTGCTTAACCTTGAAGATGGACGCATGGGTCCATCTTCAAGGTTGTTTTTAATAAATAATAATTGATTTTTTTAAAGTACTTAAGTAAATAACTTTGATTTACAAGGCTTTTGAATTATTTTACCTATACCTACTTGCCTAAATCAAAATCGCACGAAGCTAATAGCATGGCGGAATCGCACGCTTGTATGTGTCGTACGACACTAGTTTTTTCGAGAGGACGAACACAATAGAGCACAATATCGCCGTCGCGATATGAGGAAAGTTTCATGTCGTACACAGAAACAAAACAAAAACTACACCAATGACACGAGAGGGGAAACGATGACATTAGTTTTGGTAGAAACGGAGGATCATATTTAATAACACAAAAGAAAAATAGGTACAATGTAAAATAGACAAGTATAAACATTCAGGATTATCCATTAAAAATCTAATTATAATTTCCTTTGCTTTGTTTAAATACATTCTGATTAGCGGATTCTTGCTTTGAATAAAGAATCTGCGTATCAGTAGGTATTTAATTAAACTAAGCACATGGTTAAAACGTTTTTGTGAACAAGTCTGAGTAAGTGTTATTTAGAAAATTTTTACATTTTAATTTTCCAAATGGTAAAAGATTCCCCCAGGATCCATAAATAACGTGTACCTAACCAATTTAAAAAACTGGTCAAGTGGGAGTCTGAGTCACGCACTGAGGGTTCCGTACAAACACGTATGTAGATATAGTTCATCTATTACGAGAATCGTGTCTCAATTTTTATCGAGTATAAATTACCTTCTGAATATAAAAAAATCTATGAAAACACTCATTACTCTGATGAAACGATGAGAACGATTGAAGGAAAAACTTAACTTTGTAGTGGAAAAATAATGTTCTCCCATACGTACACGTCACCATCATTTATTATACTACAAATAAAAGTATGTAATTGCAAAACATATTTTTTAGGTGGTAAAACTACAAATTATTAATTTTCGGACCACTTCCGTTACTTGTGCTGTAAGACCTTGCTTCATGCCGAACCTTATGATTCTAGGATAAAGGTTTTGATTTACTTGCGAGTACCAAAATATGTTGCAATTAATAGCCATATCTTTTTATTGCTTTGACTTTGAAGATTGATAATTACCTAAAACGTAATATGATGGTACTTTTACCATAAGGGTGCCGTTTTTTCATTTTGAGGAATCCTAAAATTGACGATGGTAAGCTGCCTAAGCCTGATGGGGAACATAGCACTCCTTGAGTCAGGTAATGAAATGTATCAACAGTAAAATATATGATCAAACGAACTTCCAAGTGAAGTTCGATCATTATTATATGAGTCGCTTCATTCGAAGATATTTTTTAACCATGTAGTCCCCTTTCCTTGCGCTAGCAACTACGCACGTCTATTTAGAGTTTTTTTTTTTTTTTTTTTTTTTTTTTTTATAAACTGGCAACATCGTACCCCACCTCGCCGTGTCGGTCAGTTGTAACCGTCATTATTTTAGAGATGATTATGGTTATGATTTTTGCAAATCTCTTCAGGGTTCTTTAGGGTGGGTCGGGAAATTATATCTTCGAATGAAGCGACTCATATAATAATGATCGAACTTCACTTGGAAGTTCGTTTGATCATATATTATATTTCGTCGCTTCATTCTTCAGATATTTTTTAACCATGTAGATGTTAAGAGATAATGAGATTTGCTGGTTCATTTGAATAAATTGCAAGGATTTTTCAAATGATTAATTATTTACTTTTAAGTACATAGGTACCTATTGAAAAAATAAAGAATGTTCTTTTAAGTTATGATAATAATTATGCGTTTGATTTACAATCAATTCCTTACAACTAGTTACAATTATAAGCATACTGATTCTGCAAATTCGGCTTCATTAACTTTATTAACTTTACAAAACTTGACAAACGTTTGAGAACGACTGGTCTATCCCGCGTTTCTACGTATTGTGTCAATGCACACACCTGTCGAGCTTGCAGAAGAAGTTGAGGCGTGTCATGTACTGTGTGCACTGAATATATTATATATATGAATATATATATGTATTGACCCCACTTTTGATAATACCAATTTTATCCATGGACTTACGGTTTGAGCTGTGGCCGCTTTATTAGGTTTTTTAATTGTTAGTATTAAGTTGTTTATATTTTTAGCTCTTAAGATTTTTTGTAATAAATATGTAATCTGCGAGTACCCGGCAGCAGGGCAAATATTTTTATTTTCTAAAAGTAGGGCAGAAAAAGTACGGGTTGTTCTCTTCCTGGAGCAGAAGCCTTGATAGCGTCTGTTATCACTACTTTTTACTTCATTTGACGAGATATTGATATTCTCCAGTTTTATTAGGTTAAGAGTTTGGACTCGCTGTTCCGTACATAAAGCCAGTAAAATAACGAATCTTTTGGTCACTTGACTTAGGTCTAAATTTTGGTTCCGAGTACCATTTAGAAACGAGATTAAAATTAATTGCGGATCCCAGGTCTGTATGTATATTTTGGCCTGCTAGGTTTAAGTTTATAGGCTCCTTTTAACAACCGCTTGATGCATTCATCAGAACCGACGTTGTTGCCCAATAGTAACGAGAGTGCGGATCTGTGGGAATTCAAAGATCCATACGAGGCGCCTTTATTGAACTCTGTTGTCAAATAAGAGATACCTTTGCTACCGTGCTCTCAAAGTATCAATTTTGGTAATTTTGCAGAACTGCCACCAGAGTTTGTATGAGACGCTATATTTTTTTTTTTTTTTTGGTGTTATCAGAAAGCGACGCTAACATGAGGTCTATTGCTTCTACGGGGATATTACGCCGGAAGGCTTTTAAGAATTAAATAGAATGGGGAAAAGCGTAGAAAAAATTGTGTTTCCAATTAATTGTAATTGCATTGACAAACGACGCGTCTGGGTCAGGAAACCAGGATGCGTACAAATCACATTTTTCATTAATGCGAGAAGCGAACAAATCAATTACAGGTTGACCTAGTTTACGAATGATAGTTTTAAATGCTTGATCTGATAAGCCCCATTCTATATAGGGGTTAATTTTTCTTGATTCAATATCAGCTTCGATGTTTTGTTTGGTATTAATATAAGATGCGAATATCCATATATTCCGCTTCTCGCACCATTGCCAAATTTAATAAGCAAGATCGTTTTAGTGAGGATATTGTACTCCTCCCATTCTATTAATATAACTCAACGCTGTGTTAATGTCAACTCGTAACAATATGGAACAATTTGGTCGTTCCTTCGCGAAGTTTTTTAGTGCTAAGAAACCCAGTTGAAACCTAGTTGTAAGCTCGCAATTGTACTAACAAAATATGGATGTCTTTATTCCGAAATAAATGATTATTATTATTATTATTAATAACTCTAAGTCATTTATATGATATTCTCTTTCCTTCCATGATTCATGAGCGCGATTACCATCAAAAAATGCTCCCCACCCTGTATTCGAAGCATCGGAAAATATTTCCAATTCAAAATCGGGGGTGTCGACGAAGTTTGAACATGTAAATATATTTTGTGACCACCAATTTAAATCGTTAAGTATGTGTCGTTCCAGGCTTATTTTAGAATTATAATCGTTATGAAATCTATTCACTAAAATGTATTTTTGGTGCTCTAGGGTTTTGGTATATAGCCACCCGTATTTGACGGCAGGGCACGCTGCTGTGAGAACGCCGATTACCTAATTGAGCGAATTCTCTTATGGTATAGGGAGGTAAACCAATAAACTTTTTAACAAGCTGCGCGATATTACGACGTTTGTCCTTAGGTAAGGAAACCGAAAGGGTTTCGTATTATAGATGAAACCTAAGAATTTGCACTCTTGTTGGGGTATTATAAATGAACTCTTTTTATAATTTATCACAAAAAACCGAGACAAGTTAACACGTAAAATTTCGATAACATTACTGAGACACTCAGTGTAGGTTTTTCCGATACATAAGATGTCATCTAAGTATATGACCGATTTATGTCCCTTAAGGTAGGTTAACCTCCTTCATAATTTGTGTAAACACTAGTAGCAATGGAAATACCGTATCATGGTGTTAAATTCGTATGTTATGGTTTCCGGGTTTTCATTTTCGAATTGAAAACGCAAGTATTTTCTAAATGATTTTATTATTGAAACTAAAAAATGCTTCTTTAAGATCTATTGGTGCATGGAAACCATTTTTTGGAATAAGTTTAGAGGCGGTCCTATGATCTTCCATTTTGAAGTGACATTTTTTGAAGAACTGATTAAATGATTTTTGATTTAAGATGAATCGTTTTTCACCGTCTGGCTTATGTGATAAAAATATGTGAGATATAAACTGGTGTTTTATAGGTTCACAAACGTTAACCGCGCCTAGGTCTATGAGTTTGTTAATGGCGATCGCCATATCACATTTCTCTTGTTTAGACCAAAATGTTTTGGTTGTATTATGGGGTTGTAGTACTCCATCTGATAAGGGGATATCGACACCTTGACTAATCCATCTAAGAACTGTCATATTATCGGTGATTTTTGCCCAGCAATCATAATAAAACTTAACTCTGACTGCATGTACCTGAGTCAATGACGTCGTGTTGGAGCAAGTTGTCTGTAGTTGATCTTCGACTGGCTGAATGCAGGGGGAGACTCGGTAGTTGGACCGTTTGTGACCCCCTCACCCCCCCCCCTGGTTTACAATAGCCTTAGAGGCTTTAATTTTTTCTAAAAGGTAATCGTTGCAAGTCGGATAAAATTCGGCCATTTTCTTTTCCCAAAATCTAACAGATTCCGGTATGGCCGCAGAAACCATATGGTTAAGCGTTGGTGCTTGAAGTAACGGGCAGTTTTTGAGTATGAGGTAATTTCTCAAAAGAATCTCCCTATTTTCTTTTGTCATAAGTACCCTTTTTTTTAGCAAAGGTACTTATATTTAATAAAATAAATGGTAAGTATTGTAGCGAGATTGTTATGAATTTTCTCGCCAAATTCCAGTGTCTCGTCTGTGATTTCGCCTAATGCCGCCAAAATATTTGGGTGGATTGGTCACAACTTCTGGGGTAGGAACCACTTCGCTCGCTGGTGGTTATGGTGGTGATGAATCTGGTTCGAAGTCCACCAGTGTCCACATTTTCAGGGACAGAGTTTTTAAATTCTTTAAATGCTCACAATGTATCTACATAGGTAGGTATATGTATTTTTCCTTCGTGTATGACTCTCGGTCAACCTCTAGGCTTAGATTGTTTGCGTCATGTCTAGCCATCGTGTATAACTCGCGGTTACCCTCCAGGCAGACTAATAGACGCTGTATTGCACACATTTATTTTTCCTTCGTGTATGACTCTCGGTCAACCTCCAGGCTTAGATTGTTTGCGTCATGTCTAGCCATCGTGTATAACTCGCGGTTACCCTCCAGGCAGACTTATAGACGCTGTATTGCACACATTTATTTTTCCTTCGTGTATGACTCTCGGTCAACCTCCAGGATTAGATTGTTTGCGTCATGTCTAGCCATCGTGTATAACTCGCGGTTACCCTCCAGGCAGACTTATAGACGCTGTATTGCACACATTTATTTCGTAATCCGTTCAGGGGGGTCTCTTGGACCTGTTAACATTTTTCGTAAGTTATGAGGGTAGTCACAACTTTACTCGGCAAAGAATTCGTGAGTACATAAGAACAGTTTCACACGTGATTCTAGTTCATAGAAACCATGTTTGTTCTATTTATAGCCATCGTGTTATCTCGGATAACCTCCCGGTATCATTAAACATTCGTGTTGCCATCGCGGACAACCTCCCGGTATTATTGGGTTACTTAGTAAAGTAACTTATGTATTTAGCCATTTTGTTACCATCTCGGGCAACCTCCAGGCTCCAAGCAGTATTTTAACTTTTTATTATCACTTTTCAAACACCAACAATGAGAAATATATTATGTACTTACTTGAAGTTTGTTCCGAATCTGATGACGAAAAACCTCTTATTCGACGACGATAAGCCTTCTTTTCTAACCTTCGTATTTTATTCTAGTAATAATGCATAATTTTACATGTGTACTGTTAAGCCGCTGTCAATTTATGTTTTATATTTTATGTGTAAAGATTTAACTTGTTGTTTTTTGAGTATTACACCTGTTTGTACAAACCGTTTGTACAACATTTGTATGCCCAGCAAGGCAGCACATAGTGAAACACTTAATTATAAATTACTCCACCAATGGTCAACATTTTATATGACAAATAAATATTTTGAATTTGAATTCAATTTTCTCTAAATATAACAATACTTGGTAAATATACTTTTAAACTTACCTACTACTTATTTAGTTTTGAAGACGTCCGTTCGTTGCTGCGCACGAAAAAAGAATGACGGTTACAACTGACCGACACGGCGAGGTGGGGTACGATGTTGCCAGTTTATAAAAAAAAAAAAAAAAAAAAAAAAAAAAACTCTAAATAGACGTGCGTAGTTGCTAGCGCAAGGAAAGGGGACTACATGGTTAAAAAATATCTGAAGAATGAAGCGACGAAATATAATATCATTTTTGGCGCTATATATGTACCTACAGTAGGTATAGTAAGTAATTATTATGCAGTGCGCAGCAGCAAACCGAAAACATGTTTTTTGATTAAAACTTTATTCGACAGTTCGCAACTCATGCAGTCGTGTCAGCTCAGAAAATACATTTAGTTTTAAAACATTCTGTGTTTATTTACTCGTAAATAATCCAATTCGTCGTAATCGAAGTGCAGTAAAAATGTCAGATTTATTGTATTGTACTGAATAATATTTTCGACAGAGTTGTCCATAATAATATGGAAATTGTTTCGATTTTCAACAAATATTTAGTTGTAAAAAAATAATCGCGAATGTTTTTTTTTGGTGGAATTTTGCTAATTGGGTAATGTTTTAAGGATTAAAAAAAAAGCTATCGTTGATTGTTAATTGTGTTGTTGTATAAAAGAGCAGTTTTTCAAGTGGACATCTAATGCATCTATTCTAGATAGAAGTCAGCAATACACACTTCTTATGAGAAGCCGTTTGCTATCCCACTGCTGGGCAAGAGGCCTCTTCTCTTTCGCTTCTTAAATGTGAAGTTCAAAACTTCACAAATTCTAGTTTAACATGAGTACTAGTTGAACTATACCATTAAAATAGGGTTTGAACACTTTAAATTCTCAATTCAGAAACTGGGGTTTTCTCTGAGATAATAATAAGCCTTTATTACCAATTAAAATTTAATTTACATATCTTTAAATAGACTAGCACAGATAAACAGTTAAGGCCCCTGGTGGGTGTGGGCCTCCTCCGGCAGTTGCCAGGTTGTCCTTGTCATTGCTTTACCTGACCTGGCCAATTTGTGACCAATTGTGTCCATCTTCCATCTATCATTTTTGCTACGTATCTGGACACGACACGACTTAAATTGAAGAACATCTATCTCCTTGGTTTTTTGCTTTCTTTGAGATACCTATCCATTGATATAAAAATACAATAGTAGGTAGTTCGTTTTAGAACGCAATGCATGGGAGCTTCTAATTCGTCCATAAAATTCACACACAGCTGTTCTCAACCACTTCAAGAATATTCCTAAAACACAAGACAATAATAAACAAAACAAGCAAATAAAATTAATTTAGCGTGTTGAACGGAACCCACCTGCCAGCCGCGGTGTCTTTCGCGCTTATATTAATATAATACCATTTCGTCGAGCGACGGCGACGTCATAATGAGTTTCGTGATGAAACTCATCTATTTAATACTCCTCACACTTCATATACTTGCCTGGTACTTCGTGTCTCTGTAACTAATAGCGTTTGGTCTGAGGTAGTGAATACATTGCCTGTTTAGACGTAAGGGGCAGCATTGCAGGTAACCCAAAGGCCTGGTTTAGTCATAAAACACTTGATGTAACATTTAATACTCCTCGCACTTCGTCTTCGTTTGCGTTAAAATTGTGTAACCCTGAACAGTCTCCAGGGTCCCATCTAGTGGACACAGTGGAGCATACGGTAAAGATCTGTCCTGCTTGGGTAGAGCACCGCCGTGTCCTCGTCGAGGTGATCAGCGGTGGCGAACTCTTGCTACCGGCCCTGGTTCACTCCATGGTCCGGAGCGAAGAGGCATAGGAAGCCGTCACCTCCTTCTGCAAAGTAGTAATGCTAGTGAAGGAGGAGGTGGGCCGCGTGAGGAAGACACAAACCTCACGCCCCAGCCGCCGCAACAGAAGAAGACGCCCCGAGCGCCGGGAGTCGCAGGGCCATTCCTGGCCACAGTAGGCGCGGGCCTGCGGACGGCGGCGAGGGTTGGGTGGCTCGTCGTCCGATCACAACCAGTCCCAGGTCGACGGCGCGTTGTGTTAGAGATGTCAGCAAACAATAATTGTCACAGAGAGTGCGAGATATACATGCATTATAAATTATAAGTTATTTAAAAAGGGCCATTTCTGTACTGAATTAAATTTTGGAATTCTACGGCTTTTTAGGATCGAGAATCTTGAAACAATTTCATTAAACAAGTTTCTCTTTTTCGATGAAAATACTACCTGTAGGTACACTTTCCTTGACCTACTAACGTCTTCGTTAACAATAAAGCACAAAGACATTAGGTATGCAAATGAAGTAAATGTGAGACGACATATTAATAATGAACGTCTTGTGATGCCCCACAATTACTTGTAATGCCGTGAGAAAGCGAACAGTGGCGCCATCTGTAATACATTGTTAATAATGAAAACTACTGATGTACTCACACCACATATAAATTACATTAGTGCTTTATAAAGTAGGTGCTTACAGAAAACGTATTTGTGCCTCTAAACATTGGCCGAGCGCGGCGCTTCCAAACATTGTATTTATTAATTTCACCATAATGATTCTGTGCAGCCAGGGAAATGTTGATTAGCAGATTAACACACTAGTAAGTATTAACCATTTCATACGTTGGTCAAAGACGAACACTTTGATTTAAATATGTAAATAATATATTAATATATAAAATACAGACACTTTTCTAAGTGTAACTTCGTCTCAGCAAATACGAAACAAATTCATTTCCATGGAGGCCACTGTGCACCTTCTATACACTGACGTCCGACCATCCTCGGACGACCCCGTACACCAGTATGATATTTTGACAACAAAACTAAACAAGCCAATATTATCCACATAAATTGACAACACCCTCCTCATGACACCGACCATTCTTTATACATAACCTTTTAACCTGAACAATATACAAATATCCATTAGCTGATTACAATATGACCAGCCTAGGGCTGAGGGTGTACACTCAAGTGAAACACTACCTCCTTTACTGAAGGGGGGTAATTAGCTAAGTTGAAGAACTACAGCGTGTTGACACGGCTATTAATATTCTGTCTAATCCACGTTTATATTTACTTTTAGTTTGTGTTCCTTGCTTGTGACACGTGTAAACTTATCCGGTCGATCGCTTTGTGATTTTGAAATAGCTCCCCTGTAGTAATATAATAGATAATAGTACATTTGACATTAAGCTGTTTGTTTGTTCGGCAGTCGTTACGGATTGTCAGAAGTCAGAAAATCTGACAGACTTGTCAAGAAGTACCGTGTCACCCATTTTAACGTGTTACCCAGTAAATGGGCTGTGGAGGTCTGGCAGTCAGCCGCTCTACGTAGAATACTGAAATTCAGCGAACTCTGGCTGAAACTGGAAGACGACCCCAATAAAGTTGGGAAAAGGCTAGGCAGGTGATGAATAGTACATTTGGGCAAACTTTGTCATTGCAGGCGAGGCGGAAAAGACTGCCCGAGCTGTACAGAGGGCAGCTGCCTAAAAATATAAAATAGAAACTGTTTATTTAGGATGAAAAGAAAAAAATATTTTTAACCGACTTCAAAAAAAAGTGGAGGTTCTGAATTCGGTTGTATTTTTTTTATGCTTGTTATAAATCGATTTCAAAACTTATTTTTTTAAATGAAAGGATATACTTTCCGATTGGTCTCATATAAATTTCATTGAAATCGGTTAAGTAGTTTGATTTTTAAATCAAAATAGGTGGAAAAAATATGCCGTTCAAGTAAACGGAATTGCGTATTTTGCTTTCCTGTGACCTTCTAGTGGTGGTTATACGGTTAACGAAAACTGATAAACTACCAAAAAGAGTAAAATAAAAAATAAAAAATTACAAAAAATACAACCGACTGCCATATAAAACTACAAAATAAAATAACTTTAATTTTAGAAGTCGGTGTCAAAAAACGAAAAAACAACCTAAAACACCGACTCCCGTAATTAAAGTATTTATTTATTTATAGGTTTTTTCTTGACTCCAGTCTAAGTCAGAGGTGACAGAGACAAGGTCGACGATATAGTGAGCTTACCCAGAAGAAGCCTGTTCACTCTAACTTCAAAGAGATTAGGGTTGAATGCGTTATTGTTGTAACAAAAATATTTCAGTTTTTTCTAAATGGGCTCACTAAAAAAAAAAACATAAGTAATAAATTGATTTCACTTCGATTTAAATTAGGTAGAGTTCGGTAGTAGGGAGACCAAACTGATTTAACTTTGCGCGCGCGCACGCTCCAGTCAGTCGAGTACTACACAGCGAGAGCAATACTTCAAACTAATGTTCGGTGTTTGTGTTAATTAATTAATTAACAGTGAACGAACTGATCTGAACTGTGAAACTAAAATATATTGAACCATAAATCAATCTAAAAACTGAAGTGTTTGACTGTTTACAACCGCTGTGTACCTACAACGTTTCTATTAACTTGACAATAAAAGCAAATAATTTGACGTTAACTATAATGATATTCGAAATTACAAAACGTTACTTTGATTTTCATATGTATTAATAGTCTATTCTGTTTATTTCAGTTTGCACCGGGCAGTCCACGTCTTTTACAATTTACTAAGGTAAGTTTTAAACCATAAAAGTAAATAACTGTTATACTACGTTATTTATGTCTAAAAGTATTCTCATTAAGTAAATAAGTGCGAGGATAAAGATTTGAAGAAGAAGAAGGCCTCCCACAAGGTGGACCGATGATCTGGTGAGGGTCGCGGGTAACCGATGGATGCGAGACGCACAGGACCGGTTGTTGTGGCGACACTTGGGGGAGGCCTATGTCCAGCAGTGGACGTCTTTCGGCTGATATGATGATGATGATGATGATAAAGATTTTGTCTGAGAACATAATTTGCTGATCTTCATAATGAAGTCGCAATAAATCTAATTCGGCACCCGCCAGTTAATTAATGTTCTTATCACCGGAAAATTATCTTGCTGAGATATTATTCTGTATTTAAAACTCATGAATAGGAATTATCATTTAAAACACATTTTCAGTCCTATTTATAAAAACTTTTAAGCATATAATTTGAATAAAGCTTCTGCTGATCAGTATATTATTATAAACCAAGCATTTGTTCATTTTTTTATGAATACTTATGCCTGCACAGCCAAGAAAATTAATTCCCATACCACCTATGGCAACTTATCGCGTCATAAATGGAAAGTGGTTTTTGTGAGTGTACAAATTGATCGAAAGGCAGATCTAATAGAATAATCATAAGATTTAATAGAATTGTAAAAAGTTTCAGTAAGTCGTTAATTCACACAAAATTGACGAAAACACTATACTTACTATACCTGTCTCCAATTGTAAGACTGATGACCTCAATTCCGGCAGTTATTCTTGTAGGGCGACAAAGAAACACATTAATGCCATGACAATAAATACCTAAACTAGGCAATTAAAACGTCAAACAAAGGATTCCAAAACCTGTAGTTTTAACAGAACAGGAACAAAACTCTCCGTCTAAATAATCCCGCGTGAGTGGCAGGGTGAGTGGCCCTATATTTCATCACGGTAACAAATTGTCGCGGGCGACTCCGCCGCAGCGCCGCGTTGTCGCCGTGCAACAACGGCCATGTTCCATATTTATGCGAGGTGTCGGGTCGGAGGCGGCAATGGATGAGGTAGCTTACGGAGGAGTCGATATTGAAGGATGTTTTATGGGATGTTACACGTGTATTGTTAAAGTGATATACTGTATTATACTGGGATGTGTTTGATGTTTTGCAAACAATTTGTAAGTGAAATTGTTAAGATTATCCATTTCTTAGTTTTCGATTTACACCTAGTTTTGGGCAAGAAGTATTGCCACGTCACAAATAAAACAAATGTATTGGCTGTTGAAAATTCATTCAACCAATCAAAGAACCCAACGCGCGTTTGAAAATGTATCAAATAAATGTTGCGACCATTTTCGTTAATTAATTCTTAAAAAAATACTTATACGGCAGTTTTCAATAGAACGTTCAACTAATTTATCTCAATTATCCCACTTAATTAAACACTTCTGAAAGTATTGACTACGAATAGTATAATATTATAACAACGACTGAAAAGTCTAACAAAGGGAAGACCTATATATTATTGTGTTCACTACAGAATCAGTAAATTATTCGAATGTTTCTGACACACCACTATCTTCTAAGAAATGCTCGTAAATTACTTATCTATCACTTATCCGAAGGCCCGAGAGGAAAGATAAATTATTTCCAGCAGCGGATAAAACTTCGCTTACGTTAATCATTCTTGTTATCTAAGAAACTGTTTAAAGAAAAGTTTTTGGACGAAAAATTTGGTTTCGTTGTAAGAAATAATTTTAGCATATTTTGACGTCTTGTCTCGGTGGTTCTGTCATTCTTGCCTGTTTTAGTTCTACTACTTGACTTCATTTTGTTAACTAGCTTCTCTGTACCTACCAAAATTCATCAAGGTGTATGATCAGCAATTCTGGCGTGAAATGAAGGCGTTATTTATAGTCAATTGAAGTCGGTTTCACATTATGATGTTAGTTAGGATAACTTAGTAAACAAAGAAATAAAAAAAATGTAAGATCATCTTAATACTCTTACACTCTTACACTTTATGAGAAAACACAAAAGCAATCTCACCAAACTGAATATCGTAACCAAGATCCCACGCTCAGGTGGTAGTTGCTTGCGAGAGAGAAAGTAAATCCCTGCACCCCTGGTACTTACCCTAACAAGCTTCATCTATATTTCCGCGGTTCCCTGTCATCACCGCGGACCCCTAAATACTTAAGATTAAAACTTCCCTAAATTACAGCGACGATAAATTCACAAAATCCTTGATCTTATCAACATTTTCCTTTGAGCCATGTGGAGACCATTTTAACTTGACCCCTTATACACGCACCTTTCTAATAAGTCCAGGTATAAATGGACCTAATGGGTTTATAAGGGTTCCTTTTAAGCTGGAAGATGTGAAATTGGGTAAGGGAAAGGATGATTATGGCGCCCGGAACATAAATTGGACGCCCCGCGGAAATATTTAAACAATACCTTTCCAATTTTATTATACCTATTATTAAACATAGATTTAATGAGCCCCATGTAAATAAATATTTCAAATGTAATTTATTAGTTCATTAGAATGCCAAACAAAATATTATTCGGTCCGATTGTCTAAACGGTCCGATCGTTTAAACGGTCCGATCGTCTAAACAGATAAATTGAAAGTAAAGATCCGACTTTACGTAAAAATTGTAAGATTGTTTATCTTATTTAAATGTAAATAAAACTGTAAAAGAAATTGCGTCTTAAATCTAAGTATCCAAGTGATGGTGTTGTTTTAACAAGATACCTCAACCAATCATCCAATTGATTAAAAATATTCTCAAGATTCCATCTTCCGATATTCTCAACAAAGCCCGCACGGCATCCGAGGAGTACCAGGGCCGCAGACGTGGCGCGGAGCCAAGCCGAGCCTCCGACACTTGGCTCAGCGCCAACTACATCGATCGCTTATTGAGCAGGTCAACGCTCGCCCTTCGCGGCGCGCCAGAGATGGAAACATTGCTTGTTCTCACGTCCCTAACTGAGGCTCCAGACACTCTTAACATCCTGATACTTTCTTTGATTTTTTTCTTCATTTGCGTCGACCGACAAGCGGCTCTCGGTAAGGAATTTGTTAAAGTGGCTGCTGGAGTTGGCTTTTGAAATAGATCTTGATCGAATACGTACTGATTTATTATTCATGTCTGTAGGGCGAGAGCTTGTCTCCAATTCATAACTTGGAATTTTAAGATACTGAGCGAGTAGAAATTCTTCAGACATTAAATTGTTCAGTTTCGTATTCTACAACAACCTATTTTACTTTTTTATTTAACCAAAACTTATATGCAAAAAATCCTGCAAGCAACATACCTAAAAATAAAGAAACATTTGACTCAATACAAAAAGTAACAGAGCTAGCTAAAAGCAGCAAAGGGTCTTACCATAAAATTACAGGCATCTCAATTTGGGGTTAAATCTCTAGGTTAAAGTGGGCGCCAATTAAAGGAGATGTTTCTTGCCGCGTACGATCCATGAAAGTGTCAATAAAACTCAAGTGTGTAGTACGGAGACTGGCAAACAAGTGCCACAGGGTAGACAGGTGCAGAAGTACAGAAAGTTAGCTCCATGCAATGAGGGAAATTATGGCAAACCGAGGCCTATGTCCAACAGTGGACGTCTTTCGGCTGATATGATGATGATGAATGATGGAAAATATACTCACACATAGACACGCTTCACGCACAGCGAGTGCAAGCGCACCCGTGACCGGCGCTTGTTTAAGATTACCGTACGTACGACTATGTGTGCGTGCGCCTGTTTTCGCTCGTTGCATGAACTAGCCTTCTGTACCTTAGTTTGTGGTAGTACTAAGTCTAGCAAATAAGCACGAAATGTTGAAAATTTCAGATAATATGCGTAGTTGAAGCCAGGAGAGGTAGTTTACGAGAATTTTCATGTTGTTTTTATGATTGTCAGCGGACGGCGAAGTTTTTGACGAGTATACTATGTGAGGCTTTATGAGTTATTGCACACATAATATCATTTTTATTGTATTTTAGAGTTTATTTTATTGCATCTTTATACTCTTCCATATTACGTACTTTAACTTTTATTTGAGTGACACGATCTTTGAATTACGATGTTTTGAAGTGAACAATATCTAGTCGGTCCATTTTCGGAAAAAAATATTGATATACGTTATACGAGTATTTTCCTTTCTTCGGTAATGAAATGTAATAATGAAGGAAAATCAAAGAGCACCGCAATTTCAACGCGATACATATTCAAAGCACGCACGATTCATTTTATCGAGATTTTCCTCATCATATTAATTATAATCCCATGTTTCATGTTATTTGCTTTCATCTCATTACCAACATGAGTCAAACCAAATATATAATATGTGTTCAAAGTATTTTTTCTTTATGAAACACTTTGTTCTTAAAACAAGTCGGATCATTTTTTTTCATTAAGTCATAAAAGCTCAGTATCTAGGATTATTATTAAGTTTGGATTGGTGAACTTTGTTTCACTCGGATCTTCGCAAAAACTTTTCTTTTAGCATGAGTGTTAAGTGATCTCGTTGCCTTTTGAGAATTCAATGCAGTATCTAACAGAAAAGCAATTTTGATACTGCGCTCATAACACATTCCCACCAAAAGACGTCCACTGATGGACATAGGCCTCCCCCAAGTGTCACCACAACGAACGGTTTTGTGCGTCTTGCATCCAGCGGATTTCCGCAGCTTTCATCGGTCCACACAGCAAACGCAATGCAGCAACAAAATTTTGGCGTCGCAAACAAACGCATTGATAAAGTCCCAGAATCGCAATGCCCAAGTAGCATGTCTACGAACGCCCTAACTTTATTTATTTATTTATTTATTTATTTATTTATTCACCTTACATCTATCCTTACAGGGTTTTTCCCCAATGCGATAAATGCGCTTATCCTAACTTATACTAACATCTATCTTAACGACCTCACCGGTGAACAAGCTTACAGTTTTCTCCGAGTGTTTCACGCTAACGGAGTATCGGACTAAACTGTATTGAAGTACAAAAACTTGCTGCAATCGGGCAATAATTTTAAACCAATTCCGTTCTACCCTCATAAAGAGCTGCACTCCTAGGATAATTTATCGCTCGCGGCTGCGCTTTTTATATGTTTTATCTACAAACTTAACCACTTTGGTGGAGTTTTCTTTGGAGTTTATAATTGCCGTTCGATGTTCCTCCATTGAGAATGAAGCTTGTTTTTGTTTGTCATGTTTTCTGTCTGCTCTATTGATGTTTGAAACATGTCTTTATTGCTCGTCTTTGTACTTTTTATGCCACTGAATATTGAATTTGTTCTGTGTATTTTTTTGCCTCATTATTTGCTATAAATTATTCCTTTTTCCCATTTTGTCTCTTCATTCACTCGAAACAATCAGCAATTATTTTAAGAGCCTTACTTTTTCTTGTCAATAATCACAATAGTTTTTAACTACACTCTCTTCATCTTGGACTTTTTTTCACAAGAATAGATTGAAAGTTGATAAGTGTAATTCGGGGGCATATCTCATCAACTTACAATCCACGATTTTCTTTGATCTATTCCACCACTAATCTCATCGAGTATTATCACATCCCCAGTTCCTCTCACGTCCGCATCCACTAATTCGGCTGATAACCAATAAAGGAACACAATGGGAAGATAATGAGAAAATCCACTCGCGGCCAAATGTTCCCGCGGAGGTTCCTCGCCGATATTAACGTGGTATTTCGCAATGCTGGCAATACCGATGATTGGATAGCTATTTTTATATTCACATATATATTAGTACTTACGACTCTCAACGATTTTATTATCAAAAAGGGTGAGGGAAATGTAAATGGTTTGCGCAATTTCAGAATCTAGATAGAAACGTACCTAAGAGCAAATGTGAAAATTGAATTTGGATATAACTTTGGAATATTGGAATAAAAGAACTTGGAACTTGCGGTCGTCAAATAAACCATGTCAGAGGCTCTTGAGGCGGTTTAGAAACTCTGACACTGGGGTGTGTGGGGTCGTTAGACCTTACTGCCCACACGGTAAGAAGAAGAAGACGAAAGAACTTGTAGTTTAAAATTGGTGTACCTGCAATGTTATCGATTAAATAAAACGTTGACGATTTTATACCATAAATTAGTTACGGAATACGTACGGTACTTTAACTGTTTGCCTTAGCCTTTTCCCAACTACATTTGTTGAGGTCCGCCTACTGGATGTAGCTGAGTACCAGTATTGTATATGGACTTACTATGGGCAAGACTGATGTTAGATTTCTTTGTTTTTTAGTACCCGTAAGGACTGTCTCAGATCTATAAATGATAGCTGAGAGTAACTGCTTAACGTGTTTTCTTAGGCACGGAGGAATCTCGGTATGTTATGATGGTCCTATCCTCGGGCCAACTTCAATTGTTTTATTTAATTTTAAACCAGAACTGTGGGTATGTAAATAAGTAAGATACAACAACAATGGAGGACAAATATTGTTGAGATGTGATTGATTACTTCACAAAACAGGCAATCTGTATTGGCTTTGTTTAAGGCACTCAACTTAAGCCTCTGAGAAACTCCAATGATAATATAATAATAAAATCAGAACGGTCATAACAATTGTCAATTGTACAAATGGTTCCAAAGATATTTAAAACTCAATACTCAATACTTTATTTGCATTCCACAATGTGTACTAAGGTGGTAAGTTAAAAAAAAAAATGTGATCATTTTGGACCCTGTCGGGCACAGCAAAAGAATTAAAAATATAGTAGGAGAGAGGAAGCTTTAATCAGCCAAATTTATATCTGAACTAGATCCACTACTGTCATTTTCAAAACATTGATTTGTATAGATTGAACGTGTAGTTCATTCAGTAATGGACGTTTTAAATATGCATACTGTATCAAATGCTTTGCATAAATCTGTTTATCGTTGACACCGACATAATTTAAAGCATGATTTTTCGGTCGAACAACATCGCTATAAAAGCGGCCAGTTTACTTGACGTGGAGTATTTTGTCCGCAGTCGAGCGTCTGATCGATTGACTCCATTGAGTGGAAAACTTTTCGCTTCGTTCGACATTTTCTAATTTTTGTGTAGTTGTTGAGGTTGCTTTATTTGCGGGACATAGTTGTTGTATTAATAACTGGCTCGTTTAGAAAAGCCAATTGTATGTTCTGTTATATATTATTCAGTTGTATTGCAAAGGAAAGCACGTTTAGCCGTTGGTCCCGGCTGTCAGTTGTTAGATCTTTGGCAGTCGTTACGTTTCCTCGGCACCTCGGAAAGCACGCTATGCCATTGGTCCTGGCAGTTGTTTAAACATTGCTGAGTCGTCACAGTCAGAAGTCAGAAAAATCTGACACCAGCCTTTCCTATGGGTAACGTATTACCCAGTTACTGGGTTGGGGAGTCGCTCCATGTAAAATACTGCTAGTCAGCTGCATCCCGTTAGACTGGAAGCTGACCCCGACATAGTTGGGAAAAAGCAGGCAGATTAATAATTCTGTTGTATTAACTTTTCAGCATTGTGTGGTGTGCTTAGTGATCAAGTAGGCATTATCCGTTATGGCAGTCGTTTGAGTACTTCGTTAATGTCAGGCCATTTAATATTAATATACGAGCTGTCGCATATGTGTTTATTCGGTTGCATTGTGGTCGCTGTTCTAATACCTATTAATAAATCTATTCTAATGCCCATGTAATCCTAATTAACGAGCCATGTATTTCAGATAGTGTAATATTATTTATTGTCTATTAATAAATATAAAAACAATGCGTTGATTCAAATGCAAACGTTGCGATTATATACCAAACCATATTCCACTCTCTTGCATGACATAGTAACTTCACGAATATATTATTACTTCTTCTAGGAAGAAGGTTATACTCAGAATTTATCGTAGAAATTCCTTTTATGTTGATGGCATATTAAATTCATGAACAATTATAATATCTTTTCAAATGGAAGCTTAAGCTAAAATAGTATTTGAACAATAGCCACACAAGTAAATGTGAACATAAACGAAATACTCAGAATGTAATTATGATTAAATCCATATATGAAAGCTTAGCCCGCGGCTACGTGCAACTAAATCAGAGCCGCGGTCGACCGCAGCGCGTGATAATATATACATTGTCGGTTCTCTATGAAATGAATTTAATTCAATCCTGTTTGAGCGGTAATGGAATATTCCGCGTGTTTATCATCGGCTAGTTGTAGCTCGTTACGTGGAATTATTCAATTTAATACATTCTGATTTGTTTGAATACTGTTTGTTGTGTTTGTGTAGGATTTAGCAGTTCACACACAATCAGTTCCATTCGTATTCTATTTGTGTATAATACGTTTATTAAGAACTATTATATTTTGAACTTAGTGATGATTAGCTGTTACTGGATTCAGTACAATGATTTACTTCTCGTTAACATTAAATTTGCAAACATCATCCATGTATGCAAGAACAACCATATAAAATGGAAGCTGAAAAAATCCATTGCCATTATCCACCGCACTAGTGCGATATGTTTCTGCCTATTTCCCCCCATCGATACTTTGGCGGCAGATAAGCCACCATTTCCCATCCTTGGCTGACAATAGCAAACTTATTGGAGAACCTTTTTCGTCGCGCTCCGTCACCGATCGAAATCGGGAGTCATTTATTTGGCGACGAACTTGCTCTAAGTAGTCACCATTTTTTAGACTGTCGCTAAAGTAAATGTAGTTTGCGTGTTCGATTTTATTGGGATCGTGAGAATTTCGTGGGGCATTTTAAGTTTTCCCCTAGATTTTCAGAAACTGAGACAGCAATTTGAGAGAAAGCAAAGGATTTGAGTATGTGTGTTCTACTGTCTATGGTGTGACTATGGAGATGGTGGAGCTACTGTCGGTCTAAGACATAGTTTGACCGTTTTTATTTTTCTCTTTAGTTTTTGATTAGTTTTCCTATATATTATTTGGTGCGTTTTTTATTGCATGCAGCGTAAACCTTTTTTTCATTATTTTGTTGAAGTTTTCATCTAAAAAGAAACAATTCGTGTTTTAAAATTAGTAGACAAAAGCACTGTCAATCTAAGTTCTGCAAAAAAGGAAAGCATTTTCGTGGTTCCGATAACCCATTAGCATTCAGGTAGCCAACGTTTCCTCCCGATAAAATCTCGGAGTCCCCGCTAACACCAATGGGAATCCATACAACCAATTTGATCGTAATCTCCACTTAGTTTTTGCTGGCAAGTTGTCACGGTTATCTGCATCCGATAAGGCCGCAGTCTGAACTAATCCGTAATGATTTAACACTGGACCCTCACGCATGCTCGCGTGACGTCATCACGCGTACCCATCAGGCGTACGCCTGAAGGGCAGGGGCGCGGGGTAAGGGGAAGCGCTCGGAGGGTTGAAGGGGACATACTTTGTCTGTGTTTACAATACTGACTGTTTTGAATAGTGGATGTTTTAAAATGCACCGAAGGATATTTTTGTATGCTCTATACAAAGTTAATTCTATCAGCAATAACGACATTCTAAATATTTCAGATTGACTGTAATTTATGATATGATTATTTGTCAAACTTTATCGCTTATAGAATGTCACTTTCTCGGTAGAGGCTCCTGAAATGTAAAGAAAAAGCCAGTGTACAAACCAACACTCGCAATTTAATTTGAAATACCGATAACGTTGAAAGAATTTAAAATATAATTTTTTTAGCTGTGTGTGGCGAATGAGGGCAATTTGTTTCACATTATCCAGAGTTTATTGACATAGTAATGGCTTTTCAATCAGGGCTTTATTCTTTGCAAATTGTCTTGAAGGCGGAGCAAATTGTTAGGTAAGAAGATTATCAATCATGCTATTTTTTTAAATTATTGTTTCATTTGTTTCATGTTGTTATTACAATAGCTGTAGATCATCTAGATTCTATATCTAGCTAGATGAGGTAAAACAGAAATATGTACAAAGTTATTGATATAGTTGTCTTTTAAAACTTATCAATTCCATTTTTTGTAATATGTCCCAGTTCAGGTCCATTACCAACTTCTCTTTCTTCAGTTTCTAAACCTACATTTTCTTCACTATTTACTTGATCTTCTAGATTATTTACTTCGTAATTATACTAGTATACAGTTACTGTGGCTGCCCTCCATGCATCACCAGTAGACAATGACATACCACCGGTCGCACTAACTAGTACCACTCCAGTCGCACCCTCATCAATTTTAACACTACACCATCAGTGCTGGATATACGAGTATGTGTGGTAACTTAGAACAAATTGTGTTAGAGTTCTTGCAAATGAATATTAGTCTTAGTCTTAAATCGGTTTGTAACCACTTCTTCGATTGCTCTTGGTTTATGATCGATGTCTTTATTTTTTGAATTTTTGATTTGATTTGATTCTGTGTTAGTTTTTGAATTAGAAGTTTGATCTTGTGTATCACTGAGTATTTTATTTTTTTCTTCTTTTTCGCTGTTCATATACTGGGACACATTCTATACTTGAAAATTCTTGTTATAGACTTTTTTCTACATTACCTTTACTTCAGGATATCTCACTAACTTCACCTGCATCTTCATCAATCTTAACACTACACCATCATTACAGGCTGTGTGTGGTAACTTAGAACAAATTGTGTTAAATCGGGTTGTAACAACTACTGCTTACTGTGGGTCTTTGCCTATTGTTGTGACGTCTTTTTGATTATGTGTAACTAGCTTCTGCCAGTGACTTCGCCCGCGTGAATTTTCTGAAATAACATACTCCCAGGATAAAAAGTAGCCTATGTGCTGAACAGCACATAGGCTACTTTTTATCCTGGGAGTATCCAGACTAGAATTTATCTTTGTGCCTAATTTTATCTAGATCCGTACTGTATTTCCAGCGTGATTGAGTTACAAACAGCCGTCCATCAAAACTTTCTCATTTATAATACGAGTACCTACCTAGTAGTAAGATTTGTTGAAAAAGATTCGGATTCGATAAAAAATTGTTGATAAACGATAACTGCTGTCGGGGTCGATTTTCAATATTACGCAACGCTTGCTGCAGCCGTTTCGTACATATGTGTCCGTCTTAACATACCGAGATTCCTCCGTGCCTTGGAAACCACGTTAAGCAGTTGGTTCCGGCTTTCATGTGAAGAACTTTGACAGTCATCACAGGTAGACAGGAACCAAGAAATCTGACACCAATCATGCCAAAGGGTATCGTGTTACCCAGTTACTGGGTGGTGGAGGATAGTTAGGCAATCGCTTCATGTAATATACTGGTACTCAGTTTCATCCGGGTGGCAACCGACGGAGATAGATTGATGAAAACAATATAGCTATTTTTGATGGTTTTGAAGGGAGTTCTTTTGATCAAGTGCACTATCACGGAGTTTTTTTTTTAATTCTTAGGCTCATATTCCAAAACGTAAACTCTAACTCAACTCGAACTCCAACTCCAACATGAGCACGAAAATGTCAATGAAAGCTTGTCTAATTGACGTTGCGTACTCGAGATATGAGCAAACAAATGCAAAAACTTCAAGTATGATAAGCTCCGATGGAGTTGGAGTTCGAGTTGAGTTGGAGTTTACGTTTAGGAATATGGGGCTAAGTCTTCTTTTCCGCTGTTCACATCACATACATAAACGTTTGTTTTGAGATTCAAACACTGCTGTAACACTGTTTCTATATTATCTATCATAATAAACCTAACCCAATATTATATCGTCGTTGTCCCAAGCGATTAAATTGATATACACTATTTGTGGGCACATTAAATTGATAGAGGTGTAACGTTCCACAGAGGGTGACGTGTTTACATAAACAAAGCCACAAAACGCGGCTATGTGTACCTTCAGGTGGTAAACACAAAAATAAAGATAACTTATGTCGTGGGAAATAAGGTAATAACGATGTACTACGAATTGCTTTATTTATTTAGTTAGAAAAAAAAAAAAAAAAAAAAAAAAAAAAAAGGACTGGCAACACTGGCCAAGTGACATGCCAAAATTTTGTTCCGTATTTTAGAATTAATTTTATTTAATGTTTAAGTGTAATTAAGGTGTAAAAATAAAGCTAAATGTAAATTAAGTGCATAAATAATCAGGATTATTGTTTTCAAGCAAAAATTCTATGTAAAAACAGCGTTTGGTTGTCCAACGTACCGGTAACCTACCACGAACAGCTGATGTTCGTCTGGCGGATTTAAACGGGAAGTATTGTTTACTTTTATTTAATAATAGCACACAATAGTTACTTGAAGCTATAAAAGGCTTTAATTGAGCCCAATAACTCTGTTGCCTGACTTGCTAGTCTAACTAAATACTTAATTTCTAATGAAACCTTATCAAAACAACTTAGTTTGATGAAATTGTAGAAATACTATCAGTCTAATAGTTAATATATTTGATTATATAGCAACAATAACGTAGATTAATGATATTTTATATGTGGCCTTTGTGTAAAATAGAAAAAAAAAATAATCCAGGTATCCTACCCACATAAGGAAAAAGTAAATAGATCATATTAAATCAATGTACTTTGTCCTTGATCTTATATTAATTGAACAATTTGATATTGTATTTAGCAGCCTTACTCATTTCTCTTCAAAGTAAATTCTAACCTTCCCATTTCTCTTAAATTTCCCATCTTTCCTACATTGTTTACCTGATTAGTTCTCACCGCTTCTTTATTTCTCATTCCAGTACTTAACTTATCCTGAAACCATGCCTGTGATGACCCGCAAGGCTTCTGCTCAGGACTTGGAGCTGAAATTGAGAACGGCCCTTCAAGAACTAAAGGATTCAAACAGCCAATGTCAGCTGCTGTTGAAGGACAGAGAGGACAGTGAGGAGGAGATAAAGAAGGTTGTTCATAAAAACACCAGCTTAAAACGGGAGCTTGTAGACCTACATCAACAATACTTGGAGGTTGTTGATGAACGGGACAAACTGCGGGTGGTCACGGATGGTTTCAGTTCCTGTAGTAATCTTTATGAGGAGGCTTTATGTAAGGTTAGGGACCTAGAAGAGGAATTAATTCATGCAAATGTTTTAATTACCAAATTGCAGAGAGAAAAAGAATGTTCTCAGGTTCGGGACACAAATCACTTATACAATCAATTACTAAAAACTAATTGTAACCCTCATTCCTTAGTAACAATAGACCTTACTGATGACTCTTTATTAAAACTTAATAACAGTAGTTACCAAATTAGTCAAAATAAAATTAAAAAATATGCAAAGTTTAATAGAATTATTAATAAATGCAATAAATTCAAAAAACAAGAGAAACACTTTTCCAATAATATCAAACTAAGGAAAGAACGTGTTTTTCTTATTAATAAATTAAATAACTACCAAATTAAACTAGAAGACTGTAAGAATATTTATGAGATTGACACACAACGCCTACAGTCTGAAATTCAGGTACTGGAGGAGTCACTACACTCCTATTATACTAAGTATTTAGTGTCTCAGAATCAAATAAAGGAACATATTCTTGCTACAAATGAATTAGTGGATATATGCAACAAACAAACAGATAGCCTAGACACACAGACTATTTGTTCTTTGCCACGGGAATCCAGTCTTGACACTCTCCAACCACAGTCAACGGTGGACCTGTCCCAGTCAGGAAGAGCTCAGGATTGTACCCCCAGTCAAAATGAACCAGATATTGGACTAGGTTTATCCCAAGTTGCACAGTTAAACAGTAGTTCTCTCCCTTGTAGTAATTATTGCTCAATTATATTTTCAGATAGTTTAGGGAAAGGGTTAGGTAAATTGATTGGTAATAACCTGAGTCATTCTTCGTCTCAAAATTATTGTATGCCACAAACTAGCTACAAACAGATAATGTCATCTGTAACAAGGACTAAATATGATGAAAATGCCATTATCACCATTCTTATAGGTAATAGTTTTAATGTAACAAAAGATGACATCACTGATAGTGTCAATGAACTATTGAAAATTAATTGCAAGAAGATAATACTGTGTGCTTTTCCCTACTTTGAGCGTTTATCAAATAGGAAAAATATGTTTATACATAGGCTAAATAATCAAATGCATTTTTTAGCCAGTCACCATAGTGACAAACTTTTATTTTTTGACATCAACAATTTTGTTGATAAACTTAGATCGACTAGGGATACTGCGTATCTGCCCATTAGTTTTAGACGTCAAATAGCGAGGCTATTAGCTTTTAATATTAACTCAGACATAATTAGTATGTCGAAGTACTCTGTTATTAGCACCAAAATTAGTAGTACTACTAATGTTATGGTTGCTGACTCGAATAATTTAAACTAGGGAATAAGACAACAGTAGGTACCATTAGCAACTTAGCTCAACTCAACAACAATAAGGTATCTTCTAGCACTCAAAAAAAAGGGGCTAAGCAGAAATCCTTTAACTTATTCCTACAAAACATTCAAGGCTTTGCTTCAAAACAGTTGGAAATAGAATTATTTTTAGAAAAAACAATGTATGATATTATTTGTATAACTGAACATTGGTTAAAGGATTCAGAAATGTTAATTAATTATGACAATTATAGTATGGGCAGTTGTTTTAGTCGAAAATCAATGCTGCGTGGTGGTTCATTAATATTGATTAAAAACTGTATTAAATTTAAAACACGTAAAGACATTGTTGAACTGTCGGTGGAACATAACATTGAGCTGTCTTGTGTTGAGCTGGATAGGCATATCATAGTGTGCGTTTACAGACCCCCTAATTATCTAAACTACTCTATATTTGAGTCAGTAATGGAAGATGTTTTAGCAAAACTTGCAACTAATAATAAACAAGTGATAGTCTGTGGTGACTTTAATATTAATATTTTAGAAAATAATTCAAATTGCAGTCGATTATTAAATCTTTTTAAATCATTTCATTTGTCAAACGTGTTCAAAGAACCAACCCGAATTACTACAAATTCTGCTACATGTATTGATAATGTTTTTTGTTGCTGTGACTACTTAGACAAAACAGTCGTAAATTGCCTGCCTTCTGATCACAGTGGACTTACAGTATCTTTTGAGTCCAACATGCCAATACAACAAGTGCAGATACAATCCAGGCAAATTACAATCGGCAAATTAAATAAATTTAACAGCACTTTAACCAGTAAGTTAAGTGACCAGGGTTTCACAATGGACAATGGTAATATTTTGTATAAAGAATTCTTTTCACTAGTACAAACCGAATTCAATGTCACTTTTAAGCAGCAGACTAGAACTATCTGTCCTAAGTTTTTATTTAGTGACTGGGCAACTAAAGGAGTCAGGAAAAGTAGAGAAAAACTTTACGAACTTTATGGCCTTAAGCCCTTTATTAACACGGAAACTTTTAATAAGTATGTTGCTTGTTACTCAAAAATCTTTAGGAATACTTGTAAGGCAGCAAAGGCTTTATACATTAGCAACAAGGTTAAATCGGCAGATAACAAAATTAAAACGGTTTGGAAAATTATCAATAATGAAACAAACAGGAACAAAAAACATAATAATGATTATACACTGCGGACTTCACGTGGACTCATAAGTGATAGTAAAGAAGTCGCTGAAGAATTTGTAAATTTCTTTACTAGTATCCCAGTCAAAACTACTGAAACCTTAAACTCCTCGCCTTCGCTTTCTGTTGAATTATTAAAGGCGAACGTTTCAGCTTGCTCGATTGAATTTAACTTTAAGCACATAACCCCCATTGCAATAATAACAGCATTTAAGCAAATCAAGATCAAATTGACCGAAGATCTTTGGGGTATGTCTGTAAAGGTTTGTACCTCCATTATTGACACTATCGCGCCGTATTTAGCTTTTATATTCAATCTGTGTGTGGATCAAGGGGTTTTCCCGGACCTTATGAAATACAGTAAGGTAATTCCTTTATTCAAATCCGGGGACAGTAAAGATACTAACAACTATAGACCCGTATCTGTGTTGCCAGTTTTCAGCAAGGTGTTTGAAAAGGTAATGCTTAATCAAATGCTCAGTCACTTTAACGCGAATAACATCTTACACGATAAACAATACGGTTTCACCAGGGGACGTTGTACAACTGACGCTGGTGTAACTTTACTAAAACATATCTATAATGCGTGGGAAGAGGCGCAAGATGCCATAGGTATCTTCTGCGACCTGTCGAAGGCCTTTGATTGTGTGAGCCATGAAACATTACTCCTGAAACTGGAGCATTACGGACTAGGCAAAGCAGCCTTGAACTTAGTAAAATCGTATTTGAATGATAGACAGCAGCTAGTGCATATAAACGGCAACAATTCAACAGGATTAAACGTGAAAATGGGGGTACCTCAGGGCTCAATTTTGGGTCCTTTTTTGTTTCTAGTTTATATAAATGATTTGCCCTATATTTTACAAAGTAAACTTAATATGGTGTTATTTGCTGACGACACATCTTTAATTTTTAGAATAAATAGACATGCTAACAATCTTGACGATATAAATAACGCCCTAATGCAGGTACATGATTGGTTCACTGCTAATAATTTAGTATTAAATGGAAAAAAAACGAAGTGCATTCGATTTACTTTACCAAATGTCAGATGTAGTGATTGTGACATAGTATTGAACAGGGAGAAACTAGAATTCGTCGATGAAACAGTTTTCCTGGGGATTACGCTTGACTCAAGGCTACAATGGGGTCCTCATTTGACATCTCTTGCAGGAAGGCTAAGTTCGGCAGCATATGCTGTTAGGAAAATCCGCCAATTTACAGATGTTGAAACCGCGAGACTAGTCTATTTTAGTTACTTTCATAGTATAATGTCTTACGGTATCTTACTATGGGGACGGGCTGCTGACATTGAGTCTATTTTCATTCTGCAGAAAAGAGCCATCAGAGCCATTTACAATCTCCGCCGGCGCGATTCTCTAAGGGAACTGTTTAAAGAAATTAACATCATGACGGTGCCTTGTCAATATATCTATGAAAATATCATGTACGTTAGGAAGAATCTGCATCTTTTTTGTAAACGAGGTGACAGACATAACTATGTCACTAGAAATAGGAACCAATTAGTTCAACCAGGTTTTAGACTTGCTAAAGTAGCCACATCTTTCATGGGGTACTGTTTAAAATGTTACAATAAAATACCTCCCCATATATTAGAATTAAATGAGACGAAATTTAAATCCTGTATTAAACGCACACTATGCAAGCAAGCATATTATAAGTTAGGGGAGTATATTGAAGATAAAAATGCTTGGCTCAATGCTGGTCCTGCTCCACAACGCCACTAGGTAGCCACTAGGGGGCTCGAAAGTAATGTTAGCATTTGATAATATTGTTGGTCCGGCTGAAGATTGTAAGAATGCAATATTTTTTATTGTAGAGACTCCACTTATTTAGCAATGTATAATTTCATGCACATGTGTGAGTACTGTGTATCTTTAAATTATAATGATCATTTTGGGTAGGTCTTTGACTTGAATGTACCCTGGCGATTGGGGATGTCATGCCCACTCAAAAGTCTGGCTGATGGTGGCGCATGCGTTGGATCATTTGGCTCCCTTAAAAATGGTTGAGCCGAATGGTGCTAGCGTATGCGTCATGTTCGTGAACGGGCGCCGTCAGCTGAGACTGGTCATCTCTCGACTGCCATGGTTTATTTTAATTATTTCTTTGAATTGTTTCTTTTTTTACTCCGGACTCTTTTATCCTGCACGTCTTTTACATCGTTCTCACATATATGTATAATTTCAATATGAATGATGTAACCATAATTTTTGTAACAAAATATTATTTTTAAAAGAGTGTCCGTGGAGTTTCTTGTACGTTCTTCTCCATAGAGATCTACGCTTTGGAACGTGCAAATAGCTTCATCTTTTTGACCGACCGACCTTGACAATTCAAAAGTACCTGTAAATGGTCTAATTGAAATAAATGCTTTGACTTTGACTTAGTCTTTTTTGTTATATTGCCTAGTGTCGAGATCGGATTTGATTACTAGACTAAAAGTTTTGCTTTTCTCATTATTTAAGTATTTATATTATATAATGTTTGCCCCAGAACTTTTTCGAATTTAATTTTAAAATGTCATTTCTTCTCGTTTCCGACCACAAGCCGCTCCCCCGTCTACACCACGTCCTGTCAAGTAAAGAATGTACAATATGATATTCTATTAGACAGCGAAAGGGAAATTGTCTGGCTTTACTCCGTCATAAAGTGGGATCGTGTTTGGCACATGTTTTGATACAGCGCCATCTGCCGGCGGACACGGCGACTATAAACTAGTTTATGTTGGCACGTGCCTCGACTGGAAACTGTCACTTTATGGGGTAGGTTAGGTTGAAATATTTTGTGATGAGATTTCTATTGAGTTTAGTGACTAATCAGATTGAAATGTACAAGTTTGAAATCTCAAATGCCTGAAAACGCAGACTTTCGACCTATTCATAGGGGAGAAAGACAAACCGGTGTCTTGTTTCTAATTGCTAAACTAAACAAGAACTTCATGAATTCCATGTCTCACAAATAAAACAAATGGGACAAACCAAAGGATGAGTTTTAATAATGGTAAATATCGTCACATTATTTATTCTACAAAATATTATAGTGATTTGTCTAACCTAAATTCTAAATACCTTAAATGACATTCTCCCCTCGTGTATCATTTACTCAACTTACTTTGTGTGTAAGCCCAACTTGAAATATAAAATAAGCCCAAGTACCAAGCAAGTCTCAAGTGCTCTACTCAATATAAATCTCCGAGTCTGTGTCGTAGGCATTGCAGGGGGAGGGGAAGATTGAGAAAGTCAAAGCTTTTAGCTGTTGTCAATCTTCATTAACATTGCGTTGAGACACGCCAGCGGATTTAAGATCTAAGACGGAATTAAGAACCAGATCCGATTGAGAAGGAAACCAGGAATAAAATGAAAGAAATGTTTTCTTTTATAATGACGTGCAATATTGGAAGGTGAAAAGCAAAAAAAAAGCATGTTTTGCATGTTCTGCAGTCTATGTTTAAATTAATGTATGCAAGAAAGTATTGTTCTACTATTAATAAAAATACTTCAAAACATGTCGAATAGCGAGACATCAATGGTTATACAGCGTTAGAAAGCAATTTTCTCTTTAACTATTTCCATTATAGTTTCAGAAAATTGTTTCAACAGTTATAAAATAAATAAGAATGAATTTGGCCAAATATTATATTAAATACACTACTTCACATATTTAATAGAACTTTATGTAATACAAGAATCCAGAATCTCTGCCATTTTCATGAAAATGTAAGAAATACACTTAAAGACCTGATTTTCTTTTACACTTTACAATTTCAGAATTCTTTTAACATTCTTGAAAGAAAATTTCATCAAAAACGTAGCAAAGAATGTTGATTTTAACTGAAACGTTCGCTGTTTTAACGGGTTTTAGCGCTGTTATTTTAATTACGAAGAGTTCTCCTTGTATTGTATAATGTAGCGCTGGAGTGCTGAAGTGTAGCTGTAGTGTAGCTGTAGTGTGCTGCACTCAGCAGCTGCAAGGTCTGTGACGACTATCGTAAAGTTGGGCTGCATTTTGTATGTGACGTTTTAGCTCAAAAATGTTTAATGGGTAATTGTGTTCTCAAGTAGCCGTGTCGTGGCCTGCACTTCACTACGTGTACAAATGGGGCCACTGCGAAGTCGTCGCTCTGAGGGTGATGTCGTGAAAAGGAAATAGTTTGGCATCACGTAGAGAGTCACAGATACATGACGTAACAACTTTGTTAATTACGAGTACACCTGCATTTATTTTTTCTTACAGCAGTATTTACTGTTGTTTAGTTTGTGTTAATTATAGTAGACCCATTCAAATAAATCACAATAAAATTAGTTCATTCGTGTTAGGTGCCGATCAAGACAATTCGTTAGGTCTTTCACAAATAAATTAAGTTTATGGTAAACTAGCTTTCGCCCGCGGCTCCACCCGCGTAGATGTCGGTTATCGTGTAAAAAAGTAGCCTATGTCCTTCTCCATATCCCAGGCTATATATCAGCCAATTTCATGACGATCCGTTCAGCCGTTTTAGCGTAACAGACAGACATACAGAGTAACTTTCGCATTATATTATTAGTAGGGAAGTAGGGATAACATATATTTTGTAACTGTGTTAACAATCTATTTTTACAATTCAATTAAGATTTGTGGCGTTGAAATTGAAACAAAATATTAGATTATTGGAAAGATGCTTGAAATATCCAAATACTTTCTAAATCACCCCAGGCTTGATCAGAAGATGCTTTTTCTTAAAAAGTCAATCTTCTTGCTCGGTGTAAAGTTAATCGTATATTCCTCTTACCAGCAGGTACTCGTGTGATCAAGTACAACCAGTAGGTGCTCGCTGTATCGAGCAGCTCATTATACAGTAATTTAACTTCAGCTGTGCAGCTTGTTTCACGGTAAATACATTGTAAGCTGTAGTGGTTTCTTTCTGATGGATTTTTAAATGAATGTGTTTGGGAAACTATTGGCTAGTAACGTGTTGTTGTATTAGACTCAAAGTTGAATAGTGTAAAGGCACAACGTGTAAAGGTGAAGATAAAATAATTTCAAGATCATGTCTGTTAGTTTCGGCTTCCAGACTAACTGATTGCAGGTGTGATACATGCAGCGGATGCGTTTATGATGCGTAATACAAAACCGGCCAGTTGCGAGTTGGACTCTCACATGAACAGATCCGTATAAAAAACAATACGTTTCATGTATGAGAACTCCTTCAATTTTTAATAACTCTGTGCAAATTTAAACTGTCTACCTATTACGGTTCTTGAGATACAGCCCGCTGACAGACAGACGGACGGACGGACAGATAGCGGCGGCTTAGAAATAGGGTTCCTTTGGCTACCCTTCGAGTGCTGACCCTTAACATGAATCAATCGGCCGCATAGGCTTTCATTTCGACATTGAAACCGTATTCATACGAGCAAAATAATTAGTAAACATTTGTGAAGCAACTGATCTAGAGTTCCTCTGACTTGAGAAAGAATATGCGACTATATTATTAACGAGGTACTGGTTAGGGCTGGGTAGTGCGATCCTTGTCGATCACACCATTTTGAATGAGCATCAAGAGTACATAACCAACTATAACTTATTGAAGAAAGCATATTTGAAAAAGAAATAGCGTAGTGTTTTGGTTCAAAAACATATAAAAGTGTCTTTAGAACATCAGTTCCAGTCCGCATCAACGTATGAGACGTCTTAGCACGGTGTTAGTTCGCAGCCACCTAACCGATGGACACTTTATTTATTCAATGTGGAATTGAATATTGTGTCGGTTGGATTTGTACCGAACTGTTACATTCGAGTGGACACATTGTTTAATTTATTTTAAAGCTTTTTGTTTATGTTGGTAGTTGTTGTGCGGGTTGTACGTTTAGTATAATAATCAATGGCAATAGCTTTGCATTTGCATAAAAAACTAAAAAAGGCACCAGAAAATCACGACCTTAAAATTACCTTTCACAGATACAGAAACTTCTGTAACAAATTGCTAAGGAAAATTAAATCTGAATATGAAAAGAATGAAATAGCTAAGGCAGGGACTAATTCTAAGCTACTTTGGTCAGCTATAAATAACATAACACACAGATCCAAGAAGAAAGAAACATCGTCTGAATTGTTAAGGTTGTCATCGACTCCTCAACTGTCGGTGAACTCTGTTAATAACTTTTTTTCTGAGATTGGTAAAAACCTTGCAGAAAAAATTACTAGTCCAACAGATTCTTCCATTTCACCTTTAAATAATAATTCGCATTCAATGGTTCTATTACCAACAAATGAAGATGAAGTTGAAAGACTATTAATGTCTCTTCGTAATGACTGTGCGGTGGGGTGGGATAAAATTTCCAGTTGCCTTCTTAAAAAGCATAAAGCATTGATCGTACCACCTCTGACATACGTTTGTAACCTAGCTCTTTCATCAGGCAGATTCCCCAAAGTTTTTAAAAGATCCATTGTACACCCGATCTTTAAGAATGGGGACAGAAGCCGTGTCAACAATTATAGGCCTATTGCAGTGCTGCCAGCTATGTCTAAGGTACTCGAGCGGCTCATGAATAATAGGCTAAAGGACTATCTTGAAAAACAAAATCTACTTTCCCCAACACAATATGGCTTTAGATCTGGCAAGTCCACGTCTGATGCAGTACACGATCTTACCAACTATATTGTCACTAATTTAGACAGTAGGAAAAAGGTACTAGGGATATTTCTGGACCTTGCTAAAGCATTTGACACGGTTTCTGTACCCATCCTTATTCGAAAAATGGAGAACATGGGAATCAGAGGGGCCCAACTAGAACTGTTTGCAGATTACTTAAGTGAGCGTACCCAGTGCGTTAAGATAAATGAGTTCATTAGCGAGGAACGAACAATCTCATATGGCGTGCCCCAGGGCAGTGTACTTGGCCCAACCCTCTTCCTCATTTACATCAACGACCTGGGTATGCTCACACTCCCCAAAGGGAGGATTATAACATTTGCAGACGATACCGCCCTACTCTTCAATGCTGACACGTGGGATGAGGTCTTTTCACTCGCACAGTTGGGTTTCAACACTGTGTCGGAGTGGTTACGTATTAATAAATTAACACTAAATACTGACAAAACAAATTACATAACATTCACAATAAAAGCTAATTGTAACACTCCCACAACAATAACACCACATGCAATTACAGCACACACTTGTCCTCCTCCACATGAAAAGAATACATGTAATTGTCCATACCTTCGTAGCACCCAAGTTGTTAAATATTTGGGTATATTAATAGACAATACCCTTAGATTTCGGGAACACATAGATGCGCTTAACACTAGGTTACGCAAGCTTATTTACATCTTTAAAACACTGAGAAAATTTGCAGATGCAAAGTTGAAAAGATCAGTATACTTTGCCCTCGCTCAGTCATTGTTAAATTACTGTATCAATGTATGGGGTGGAGCTCCGAAGTCTACACTCCTGGTCTTGGAGAGAGCGCAAAGAGCCATACTGAAGGTGTCCTTGTTTCTACCTTATCGTTACTCAACTGAGCTCCTATATAAAGACGCAAAAGTTCTGACAGTGCGCCAACTATTCATTAAAAACATAATATTGAAACAACACTCTTTGCTTACATACCACCCTTCAGTTTCACAAGGTAAGAGACGATATAGCCCCGTAGATCGCCCTGACATTCGCCTTTCAACTCAATTCTCCAAACGTTTCTTCTGCCATCTAGGTAGTTATCTTTATAATAAAATTAACGGGATGCTACCGATATTAAATCTTAATAAGACCATGTGTAAAATGAAAATTACTTCATTCCTACAAGAAATAAATTATTTAGACACTGAAAAACTACTTGCAACGTTAGTGTAATATTGTAACAAACATAAATAAACACACATACACACACACACACCATCACACTACCATAAACAACACACACCCACACACACTTACGCTCACATACATACATAAACACTATCATACTAACTATAACTTTAAGATATAATTTTTTTTTTTTTTTTTCTTCGGGTTCACCCATCAATGTACACTATCTAATGTTATTTACGTGATGCTGATTTCTATGTAAAAGGCGGAGTCCTGGTGTCCTGAAACACAAGCTTGCAGCTTAGCTCAGGCACCAGTCTCCCACAATAATAATTAATCAAAACATTTTACATAAAGTACCTAATGTATAATATTGTGGTGAGAAAAAATAAAAACATTATTATTATTACATTATTATTAAACAATATATTGCGTTATATAGTTGTACGTTATCTACTTTTCCGAAGTAATGGATATATTTCCAAATTCTTTAGATTGAGCAATAAGGGTGCTGGTTCGAAATGGTTTTTTTAAAAATTATTATTGATAAGCACGCGTTTGACCACTATCTCACCTGATGATGGTAAGTGATGATATTTTGATTAACACTTTATTCCTGTTGTTCGACTTGTCTGTTAGTCGTACTTTTTGCGAATAGACAACTAGAGTCACATTAGTTAATTTGACGATCAAAAGTGCCATTTAATAGTCTAGTTGAAATAAATTAATTGACTTTGAATTTTCAATTTGATAAATAGAATAACTTGACTTCTTATCAAATGATGACCACCACAACCTTACACAATTCAATATTCTTTCAGAACCAATACAAAGCCACCATACATATGTTATCAGTGGCATGATAGTTCCGCTCCAACATCTCTCCGCTGGCCCCCGGCGACTCCGTCCGTACATTATTCATGTCCAATATTTTGTAACGCAGCCGGTGCCAACTATGTGCTCCATTTGATTTCATAAGTTTTCAAAAGGGCTCCTATGCACCGATAGTTTGTTAGTCAGAAAAATAAGGTCGATTCAAAGGTTTAAAAAATGTTGTTTTTTTGTAAAAAAACGTTGCGCCACAATTAATTTGTCCTGTATCGCGGGTGCGTCTACCAACATATAGACTCACACAAACAACTTCTTATAATGCGGTTTCTTCTTCTTGTCCAGTTGATAGTAAACTCCGTAGATTATTTGGCCCCGGAAGGTGACTAAGTTAACTGCAGCATCTCGGTGGCATTCATAAAATCCCCCAAAGTACAGGCGTATGGCCAATTGGAACACCCAACGTGGATTTTATAAGTTCTTTTATGCAAGAAAATAAGTGCTGACGAAATTATCACATTCTCGGGCATTATTTCTCTGTTTAATAATATTGGTGATCCCAGGAAGTTGTTATTAAATCAAAGCTAAAAGCTTCTAACTTCCTGATAATTTCGCCTCTATCACTTAACATAATTAATTTTCCCAAAAACTTGGGACTTTGCGACCAAATTAATATGCATGTCGTGTCAGTGCGGTTAACTAAATTGAAAACATTCTGCATTTCTTTGCCAAAAATAAAGTAGGTACCCAAGTACTGTGATAAGGGTAGAATACTCAAACCCAGCCAAATACGGTTCGCGACTACCCATCTAAATAAATAATGTGTTTGAACTAAAAACGTTGCAAATGTGCTGTACACTCAACATTGCGGGGTCTGAATGGATCTCATTTCGTCGCCGCGCTTATTAAACGGCATTCTATAGCAGACTGCGTCTTTGTCGCTGCAAACCGTGATTTACTTGACTTTTGTAAGGGTTCGTTGTTAGTCAATTTTTATTTAATGTTTGTGAATGTGTACTGTTTTAAAATGAGGTTTTCTTTCTCAAATAAAGGCGAGAAAAGTCTTGTGGCAAAGAATAACGGGATTATTGTTATGAAAGCGGCTAGCTTAAAGATCTAGTAAACAGCCATGTATATGAATTTGTATGTTTTGGGTGTTTATTGTACACACAAAACATACAAATACATTTAACATAGGATAGCTTATGTACAAAGGCAAGTTTAACTATGTCCAATAAACAAAACAAATATGTGAACAGCACATAATACATAAACGTAATAATATACAATTAATAAATTAATCACCTCTTTTTGTTAGTTAGCAAAAATATTTGAGTGAATGAAAACCCCACAGAGCATTAAGTCCACCCTGCCTACTAGAGCATAAAATAATAAATAATATGCAAATTCGTCATACAGCTATTAAAACAAACATGTGTACAAACAAAAGTACATGAATATGCATTCGACGAACATACTCATGTTCGTCGAACATTTCGACAGACATGTCGACAGTTTCCGTGACTATACATGTCCAACTCACTCGAGTTGGACATGTATAGTCACGGAAACTGTGCTGGAAGCGCACACGACATAACAGTGTTACGTACAGTTGCCGTCAATAAAAGTTGTGAACTAAACTGACACGGCTCGCGAGAGGATTACCGAAAAGTTTCCAGTGTGTGTAGAAATAAAAAAAATACTGACAAACGGGTTGAATATTCGCAGCCAGTGTGTTTGCATGATGAAATAATAATAATTTAGGTGGATAATAATGTGTTTTATTACGTTTGTTTATTTGTTCGATATTATTCTCTCTAGAATAATATCGAACACAAATAAATTGGATGAGAGTTATATAATGATGACTTGATCTTGATTTGATTCATCAAAAATTATAATCTATCATTATTTCTAGAAAAATGTAAAGTTGTAAAGTTGTGAAAGTAATTAGGCATTATATTATTAACAAGAAACTCATCCCTCACAGATAGGAATTTATTCTATCTACATGAATGCTCATTATATGAAAATATTAAAACTTCATGCTATACATAGGTACAATGGCAGACTTTCAGGAGTTTCAGTTATAAGTTATAACGTATACCTACACAAACTAATGCTGTTAAAAGAAGAAATAGTCAAAATCATAAATACAGTGTGTACAAATAAGGACACATATTAAACAAATCCAATGCAAATCCATAAGAAAATTAGCTAACGGGATAAGGCATCCTTCAAATTCTCACAGGAAATTTCTCAGCGAACAAAATATCGACGCGAAGGAAATTAAAGCTTGTTGCGAACGTTTGCAAACAACTCGACAAACATCGCAATCATTTTTATTATTTCCATTGTTATCGAGTGTGCCATGCTGTATCGTTGCCTGGATTCTTTACCAATATCGCACGACTCTTTAATTCGATATATGTTGTTAGAACAAAGGATTCATTGTTGTGCAATGCAAAATATTTTCAATTACAGAATATCTCTCTTTTTAAATCGTAACTAAAAATGTTGAGGATTGGTTTTACAATTCGTTTTTAACACTGTGCAGCTTTTTGGAAACAAACAAACTGCATACCTAACGTGTTTTTACCAACTGTGAATTTAATATCGGCCGTCGATTGAAATTACACAGATATGTCATTTCAATTGACACATCTATCTATGTGTGCTCAAATGGAAGCAAAATGTGTTTAACAATCAACGTGCAATATGCTAACTACCTACTTAAAACTGCACAAATGATTATGACCTAACAGGATTGTTTAGGCCAAGGTCAGCGATTGTCAAAGTGACTTTCGTTCAGCGATGACGATTTTTAAAGCGTTAAAAATTTGTCCAAGGGAATGTCCCGCGGACTGTCTCGAACATTTTGACCGTTCGACGATCGCTATTGATCGAATGTCACCCTGTCTTGAGTCTAATAAGTGCACGAGAAAAAGCGAAATAAATATTATACATACACACTATCGATCTTATAATGATGTTAGAGGCCCTATGAAATCCTAATCATCAATATGTATATAACTCTCTCGTTGCTGAGTGCTTGTGCTTCAGTGACTGACAGACAACGCACAGCCGAAACTGCTGGTCGTAGAAAGCTGAAATTCAGCATGTAGGTTCCTTGGGGAGTGTAGGGGAGCACTAAGAGGAAATAACGGGATATTTACGTACGGAAAGCAAATACTAGTAATATTATAAAGGGTAAAGTGAGTATATGTGTTATGTAATTCCCACCTAAATTCGACCGTCAAAGATATCATTAAAAGGTACAGTGAAAGTGACAGCCCGTTGACAGGCTTTCACACATTCTTTTAAGTAGGCAGTCACAGAGCCATCCGCAAGGACGGAGGAGTTTCAATATGATTGCTGCTACACACGTTAACTCTTTTCACACGTCTCTTTGTACTAAACAACAGTAAATCAAAACCCAACCGATCCATTACTCGATACACAACACATTTTCCTCCTCGTTCACAACAGTTCGTTCCGCGCCGCCGCGGCTCCACACTGCACGTTATCGCGGCGACTTTTGTCGCGCGACACAAAGCCGGCCGTCTGGCGACGACATTAGCCATTGTGACCTCTTTCATAAAGCCGGCAAGGATTTTGTGGCGTGGAATTGTTCTTTTAACGATGTGTTTTTCAATTGAAATGGTTTAATACTGAATCTGTTAATTTACTTAGTGGTTATTTGGCAGATATGACTGATCTGAAAAAAATTTCTGATGCTGCTACAATCGTCACCACTTATTGGACCCAAATAGTCATCATCATCATCATCATCATATCAGCCGAAAGACGTCCACTGCTGGACATAGGCCTCCCCCAAGTGTCGCCACAACCACCGGTCCTGTGCGTCTCGCATCCATCGGTTACCCGCGACCCTCACCAGGTCATCGGTCCACCTTGTGGGAGGCCTTCCAACACTGCATCTTCCGGTACGCGGTCGCCACTCCAAAACTTTTCGGCCCCATCGACCATCTGTTCTGCGAGCAATGTGCCCTGCCCACTGCCACTTCAATTTGGCGATCCTTCGGGCTATGTCGGTAACCTTGGTTCTCTTGCGGATATCATCATTCCTGATTCGATCACGCAAGGAAACTCCGAGCATTGCCCTCTCCATTGCCCTTTGGGTGACTTTAAGCCTTCTGATGAGGCCCATTGTGAGCGACCACGTTTCGAGTCCACAGGTCATCACTCCGTGTGTGTGCTGTACTATTTGGGTCCATAGGACCCAAATAGTACAGCTGTGTAAATGTACCATCGACACAAAAAGATGAAGATACAGTGTGTATTTCTCAATAGACTATTATAATAATTACGACCTTATTTATCATTTCTACCTCTCTGTATACGTACGTATAAATATACTTCATGTCCACTTTCAAACTAAACCTGTCCGGCCCGGCCCCGGCGACACACCGGTGTGTCGCGAATTAATCGCGAATTTAATGTTTATTTACCTATTACATAAGATTTACTTTATATTAGGGAATTTTCACATGTTGGGCCTGAGCGGTTAATTAAATAAATATGAACGTGTAGTACTCCGGTAGTCTATAATGCAGCTGCCATGTTATATCTTCACCGCAATTGGTTGACTGGTGAAGAATGCTAAAGGCATTCACTGTTTCAGTCACACTTTTACATGGTTAAGAAAATCATCAGCGTTTGTTCATAATGGTTACAGTAATAGTTGCAGTTTTTTTTTGTCCAATGCTTTGGTCAATAGCGATATCATAATGGTTGTAGTAAATAAAAAACTAAATTGCAGTCAAGCAAGATGCCTAGTAAATCTATTTTTTTCACAAATTTCCGCTAAATTACATAAGTATAAATATATCTGAGTAGGTGTTTAGTGGCAGTAACCACCAAGACAGAAACAGTTAAGTCTACAAGTACTAAAGTTTTAATTAATTAAATTAATTGTTGTGGTCATTAATTTTATTGCGATTGCCAGTACCTACGTTTTTCTGATATTAAATACAAACAGTTTTACGTACAATAAAATAAAACAAAACAAAGGATTCTACAAATACAACCAATTCATTTTAAAAACGATAGCTTTTTCTGGTTTTAATTTAAATTGCGGCGTTGTCTGTACATTGAACGTGTCCCGCGGGTGTGATCACCGCGGTAAGAGTCAAGCGAATGGGCAATGGCGTCAATTTGTGTACATTTATAACAGCGCACGAGTCACGACACATTGTTCACCTACAGAAACGTTTCCTTTTATAATATTTGACCGAGAGATAAATATACAGTAGTGAGACTGATGATGATTTTCTATCGTTTAAAACAAATGGAATTGAGTCAACCTTATTATTAAGTTGACTCAATTCAATTCCATAGGGGGAGGCCTATGTCCAACGGTGGACGTCTGTCGGCTAATATGATGATGATGATAAAGTACCTCATAGGTACTCGAGTACGTTAGCCTCCATACCAACAAACCATAAATATAAACTGGAAAGTGAAATAAGTTTCTGATAGAATTAAATTAAACTCATAAATCGCCATAAAGTGTAACTTACAGCCAAAGTTTTATTCAATATCGAGTGAGAACTTTTAACTGTCCATTAAATTATATTTATAACGTATATCTTGTTCAAGTTATTAACGGTTGAATCTCTTAACGTATGTGAATATTATTAATTTAAACATAGCTTTATATTATGAGATAGGTATCGAAAGAATGACCTGTGAGTAACTAGGTCTGGTTTGTCTATAGGTACGCTATTTCACTAAAACATTTTAGATCGTGATTCTGAGAATATAATATGTAAATATATTTTAAAAAGATGCAACAACTTAGCTTATACAGGGTGTTCCAGAAAGGTGTGTTCATATTTAAGGGTGATGTTGGGTAGCGGATAAATGTCAAAACAGACATTTTTCAAGCAGTTCGTTATAGTTGGTGACATTTAATTTAATCACTGTTTTGATGTCACCAACTGCATCAGACTGCTTGAAAAGTCGTATCTTCGTAAGTTTTAGTAGTTTTTTCTGGTCGATTTTTTTTTCATTATTTTTTTTTTTTTTGTTTTGACATTTTTTCCTTAATGTATATCAGCTACCCAACATCACCCTTAAATATGACTACACTTTTCTGGAACACCCTGTATAAAAGTATCCACATTTATTCAACCAGATAAGTGGCTCATCTCGAAGCCAACTGAAAAACACAAAACTAGCGAGCCAGTTCACATCCATCAGCATCCACTAAAAGTCAAGTACGCCGCGCATTGTCGAGCCGGTCCACTCTGTCAGCCTCGCACCGTGTACACTGAGCTTAGTGAGCATGACGTGAACTATCGTTCTGTCCTGTTTGTATGGCTTGACAACTCACTTCATTTTCACTTCACCTTAGCTTACACGATGAGAGGTTTATAGTTGATATTTTTTTTGTTGTTTTTATAAAAATAACTTGTGAAAGTTTTATTACATTTTGAGGGAAAAGTCTTAACGTAGATTAATATTACTAGAAGCCGACTTAAACGTGGCTAATATTTAAGCTAAAAAGTGCTAGAAACGCTCTGATGGTACTTTCCTGACTTGTGTTCTAACTTCATTTGTCTGGCAAAGCTGGTTAACAATCCAACCATATTTCTCCACAGCCTGTGTATGTCAATCTTCTGGCATTGGTATAAAAAACTCTAAACTTGTCTTTAAAATGAAACCGGATTATTGATTGTTTGTTATCCTATTTAAAAAAATAGCATCGTATAACTCTGGCATAAAAAAGCCAGCAGATGAAACAACGCGACCACTCGATTTCATAGATGTTTTTCTAAAATTGCTAACAAATAAAAAATCCTCTTCGCATTGTCTCATCGCACCTGTCTGCCATAAGCTCGTTTTTCCTACTTCAGTTTCTCGTAGTGAGTGTACACGTAGGCCAGAATGGAGTGCATTCGAAGCCTCCACACGACCCACGCCGCGGTACATCGCTAGTCTCATTTGTATTGTCGGAAATTGAATTTTTCCGTGCGCCGCCGGGTCGCGACCTTGTGGTGGAGAACTGTTCGTACACCTACGTACCGTAGACTTAGAGCAATGGACTGAGTAGTGCCTTCATGAAATTGAATACATAGAGAAAAGAGAGAAAGCGACTGTGCGCCCAATATCTAACCCTTTTGAAACCCCAATTCGAACTATGTATAGCTTTTTTTTTTAAAAATAAATTTTCCTAAAATTGATTTCATTGCATTTTTTTTTAATTTAAAGCCTAGTTACTATAAAAAATTAAATCGGTCGAGATACTTTCCAGTTCTAGCCAGACTAATGCTTGGCAATTGATTTCATGCCGATAGCAGCGATAGTAGCAACTGAAATTGTGATATTCATGAACAAATTACATGATAGCAATATTTTTGCGACAGATGGTGTTTACTTACAGAAAATGTATGAAACAAACTTAAAACATTATACGTTCGGTACTTGTCACAGGTCGCCGGTAGGTTTCTCTTACCTAGTTTTTCGTTGTTGTCACTTTACAGTCGAATGGGGAACGCTCAGTCCATTGTTCTTTGTCTCCATGTCTGTGGTACGTACTACACACATACATACATATGTATGTGTGTAGTGTGTACATGTGATGGGTCTGGTTGTGGTTGCAGGAACTATTGCGTTATTGTGGTCGCGTCGTTTTGGTTTTCATTACATACATATTTTCGCTTTCACTCATTTGTATTTTATATTGCGGTCAGGTTTGTTTTCTAGTGTGAAATTGCCTTTCTGAGATATTGTCGCATTGTTTTGTAATTTGTCTTTATAAACTACTGTCGAAATATTGGATATTAAGGTTTTATTGACAGTTTGCAACTGACGTGCTAATGCGAACGTTGTTTAAAAAGTAGTAGAATTGAACTCTGATTGCAGTACTTACACCTAAACCTAGTAGTATGTCACAGTTTAGCTTACTGTATGAAAATAAAATAATAATACATTTTAAAGGACGGAATATAAAACTGATACTTACGCGTTTTCGTTATCCAACTAATAAATAAATTAAAAAACTACTCTCCGCATTGGCCTAAGAAACTTCATTCATCAATTTATTATTCTACTACACAATACAGCTACGGCGTAGCGTGACCGTAGCGCGTAGCTCCGCGTAGTCTCGTAGCAATGTAGCCGCGTAGGCTGCTACGAGGCCGATGCTTGAAATGAATAAACAAATCCGATATCTACATACACGATAACGTCGTTGAAGGCTTTACAGTCGTTGTAAACTAAGTGCCGACTTAATGCGAGGTTAAACGTAAGTTTAAGAGGGTAGGTGCTTTGAAGTGCTGTCGTAATTTTTGATAATAAGGTTGATTTTGAGGCCTCATTTTCCTATTAAAATGTTAAAGTTTTCTGAATAATAGTCTGACTCGTCTTTTGACTTGTTGTACGGGTTTTTTATATCACAATATTATTTTTATTATATGATATTATTTGATCTTTTGTTCTCGCGTTTTTATTGTTGAAGTAAATGTATTTATTTTGATTTTAACAATGAAGTGTGTCGCCTGTCCTTCTAATGATAAGAAACTGAGAGACTCCTTTACATATGGCACGTGTGTATAGTTTAATGATAAAGTTGCTTGTTGACTTTGAGTTCAGTGCAATAGGAGTTTTCTTCCTTTCGACGTTAAGGTGGTGCGGAGAAAGAACACAACAGGTGCAACTTAATGGAAAGTCAAACAGAAAATACAAACAAAAATACAAACATACTTAGACTCTTTTTTTTTGGGACAAGCCCGCCACACCACATTCCCAATCCACTGCAACTTCTGAAAGCCAGAATCACCATTGGCAAACACCAGAAAACACGTCGAGTCAATGAAGCTCGACGAGTCCCAGAGAAATGATTCAACTGTCTTGGATCCCGCAACTAATCAGAAAATAACAGCGGAGGAGTAGGAAAAAAAAAAACATCCACTTCCCTGCTTATTAAGCAGGAGATAGAACAGAGCTAGGCCAAATAGGCACCAAGGGACATATACAACATAACAATACTTAGGTCCAATTTCACCGATGGAACTGAACGCGATCAGCGTATAAACCAAGTTCATGAGCTGTCAGTGTCATTATTTTTCTGTGGAACATTGACGCTGACAGCTCTTGAACGCAGTTAAAATGTACTGATCGCGTTCAGTTTCATTGGTGAAATCCGCTCTTAGACTCTTACTTAAAAAGCTAATATATTTATTGTTTGAACCAACGTTATACCCGAAGCATAATTTCACGTACTACTTTATACTCCCCGTGTCTGCGCGCGTCTCATCGCGCCCGGCACGAACAGTCGCATGCTCTCACTCAGTCGTACGCGCGGCGATACCATCGCTCGCGCGCGTGTGTGTGTGTGTGATGGTGTGTGTGTGTGTGTGTGGATCCGGCAGCGGTATGTAAATGGACACGCGTGACGTGCAGAGTACGATGTATTGTAAGGGAATTGATTCTGAAGTGATACTGACGATAAAATGGTAGGTGAATCAATTTAATTCAAAGTGGTTTTGGAAATTAAAAAGTACTGGAATAATCGTTGACACTGTAATCGTTGGGATGGGTATTCACCACACCTATACCTACATTTAATTTGGTTCCAGATCATATCACAAGTTCATGACACTTCTTTTTTGTATGTGTAACGCATATCATCTAAAGTTCGTACTGACCTTCATATTTTTCATTAGCTACTGAACTATGTCTTATACCTATACCGTAACTTATCTCAGGCTAGGAAATATCTCTCTTCCAGTAAATACTTAATGCTCTGCCGACGTGATTCGTTCGCGAGACGCCGACCATAAGGATGTACTCATTTATTCACGGTCCGAACGACTAGCTTTAAATAAATTACGCCACGAAACTATACCTTAAGAGCGTTTACGCGGTACGGCACTTCACACAAACTTTCAAGTCCTTTATATTAATATAATGTATTCCCGTAGTAGGTGAACTATCGACACACAAGAGATTGTACGGAACCCTTGGTGCGCGAGTTAGACTCGCAACCATTGAGTAGATCATAGACAGTCGTTGCAGATAGTCAGAAGCCAGAAAATCTGAAACTAGTCTTGCCAAAGGGCACTGTGTTACCCAGTTACTGGATTGGAGTCAGGCAGGTCACTCTATGTAAAAATACTGGTATTTAGCTCCATCCGGTTAGACTGAAACTCGTCTCCAATAGGGTGGGGCTAGGCAGGCAGATTGATTTCCCCTGGAGTGACTGCTTATCTGACCTTTACAACCGCCGAATACCTTTACAACTTCAGACTCCAAAATTATCCGACTTCTATAGGTAATTCTATTGTACGTTAATTTCAATTCAGACATAAACTGTACTAAGAAATGGTGCCTCAATTTGATTAACTAATTGGCTCAATTGTGGAGAGCACAAAGGCAAGAGTTCCGAGAGGCCTACAGGCGGACTGTGAAGACATCTTTGTACCAATTTATAGAGCAATTTGTTCGAAGAAACTAAATCTGTCTTGTCGATATTTATTGAGCGATGATTTTTGCGATACAGCTTTGAACATATACTTCTTTTTAACCCAAAGGTTGACTGGTGAATGCCTTGTTGCATTAAGTTCGTCCATGTACCACTATTTTACATAAAGTTTAAATAAATAAATATCCCTTTACAACAATCCGAGTATCAATCATCGGGCAGTTGCCCACCGGACACAACAACCGTCCGGCCTGAGGATCCTCCCTTTTCTATGGAGGCTTGCGGGACTTAACACCCTGTTTGCACACCTCTAATCTCATCGTACATATATAGCCCACTGTTATTAATACATATTTCAAAGTTAAAGGCACTCCATTTATTTCCAGTTTAACATTAAAACGTACTTTTGAACATTACCATTTATGTACAGTTAAAAATACTTAAAAATAATTAAGTGACTCTAGTTGTACATTCGCAAAGGTAGATTGCAATGGAGGAACTCAATAAATCTATTAACCTATCGTGTTTACAACTACTTCAAAAATAATAAACACCGAAAAATTACTTGGTTTTATACAAAAACATTTTGACAGCTCTACTTGATTACGCCGAACTATAGTAAACTCTTCGAATGCATCTTGAATCAGTGACCCATGTAAGTAGGTGTAAGTATGTCGGGAAGCCGCTCCAGTGCCCAGTTGAGTAGGCAACTGCGAGGAGTTTTATTAAAACGTCAGTAATTGCTTTATAAGGAATCGTTTAATTGTTTCTCAAGGTAAATCGTGCTGTTTATTAAATTAAAAGATTCTGGACTTCAGATCAGGATAAATAGTATTCTAAGTGTTATTCTAAGATATCCTATACAAGATATACTACATGTGTGCCAAATTTCATTCAAATCCGTTTCAGTAGTTTTTGCGTGAAACTGATGCGGAATTCTTTGAAGTCTAAGTCTAGAGTGAAGATCACTACAGACTTCGCTTCAGGGCGGCTTTGTCCTTTTTCCGTTTTTAAATGATGTCATAATGATCATTATTGCCATTATAAAACGCAATGACTGTAGTTGCGTTTACCGTCACCGTGTATTCCGACGGCGGCATTTCAAACACCATTTTACCAACTTTTCACTTTCGCGGCCTCTCCATCATATTCCTGATTGTGTTACACATAATAACGTACTCTGAAATAACTCGATTCTGTCACCCTCTCGCATGGTAACGCAATTTGTACTAAACATCAGGCACATGTAATACATGCTGACAGTTTCCTTCGGTACACTGATGCTTATTGACATGTGTTTCAATTGTTTTATAATAAATACTAGCGACTAACCCCGGCTTGACATGGGTGCAAATTATACACAGACCTTTCTCGTCTAGCGCTCTTTCTTCTAATGAAAATTATATGAAAACACCAAGACTTTACAAAGATCCCCCTTCTATTTCACCCTTTAAAGTTGGCAAAAATATTCTTGAGCGGATGTTGACATTATAAAATAAACCTGTATTACAGATTTTATCTTTCTTGACTTAGTAGTTTTGACAGTATGTATGACACATGGATGTTTAAAACCTTCAAACTAAGACTACTCCGTAGAGCTAACTCTATAAAAACCATAATACATCTCCAGATTCGAAGTTGTTTGAACTGTAGGTACTGGAAGAACTTGTTTTGACACAAAACTGTTCGGTTGACGTCAGCTCAACTCGCAAATCACGAGAAGTTGTTCATAGTTTGTGAGAAGTGTAGTAGCAATGTGCGATATGTACATTAGTTCTGTTTTAATTTTATGAGAACATTGAATAAATAGACCCATAATAAATAAAAGTGATTTTTTCAGTTAATGGTATGAAACCCTTCGTGTTCGACTCTGACGCACAGGTACTTGACCGGTTTTTCGCTAAATGGTGTGATCAAACCGACATAATATATATTCCTCAGTTAAACGTTAAATGCTGATTGGGAAATCAACCTTAATTGCAAAATCGGTGTTGTTAGCAAAACAAATCCATTCTTTGTTCGATGTTTTGTAGTGAACACGCGATATCTTTCATCTAGATTTACTTTCTTATCGACGTGCGACCGCCTTGGTGAGGGGGCGAGCCAAGGCTTTAGTTATGGGGTTCTCGTGCACTGGACTTTAATCTCTAATGCCTTGAACATAAAGTTGATATTGTGGGAGAGATTTGATAACATTTTAGCATAATGGTTAGTCTAGGTAGTATTATATGGTGTTGAGGCGTGGTGTTTTGTATAGCATTATGAGGAAACTATAAAACAATAGCCGAAGCTCGCGGCTCCGCTTGCGTGGAATCAGTACCGCAAATTACTAATTTACCCATTATAAATTACTAGCTGCCGCACACGGTTTCGCCCGCGTAGATGTCGAAAATGACCCGAACGGAACATACTCCCGGGATAAAAAGCATCCTATGTGTTATCTATAATCTACCTTTGTGGCAAACGACGTGACAGTATACAAGTATAGATTTATTTATAACCTCTATGTACAGTTTAAGTAATGATACATATGCGGACTTAATGCAAGAAGGCATTATCTACCAGGCAACCTTTTAGGTCAATTACTATTTACGCCTTTATGTTATTCTGATGTGGAAACAACAGCTTGTACGCGGACGTCTATCGACCGATATGATGATGATGATGAGGAGAGGTAAACTCATCTTACAGTAGTTATATTCGCAAATTGCCATCATTAACATTTCTATATCATTATACAAAAAATAGTTTATAACTCGTGTACAGTTGAAAGATTTTTTGTTTGTCTATTAAATGTTCGAATGAAATTGTAAGTGAAGAATAGACACTTTCCAGAATAGTCCAAAGTAATATTCTCTCGTAACAAATAATGTCTAGCAAGTTACATTGTATCTTAATTCAATAGCAATTAAGCTGAAAACTGCTTAACAAAGCAATTATTGAAGTTTTACTTAGAAATCAAGTAAATAAAGTTTTTGTTGAATTCTACGAGTTTATCGTTTGTTGTTATCGTTTGGCACGATCGAGGATAAAGTAGTTGTTTATTGAGTTACACCTTTGTTTAGAATTCATTGAGATTGAAATGGCTGTGAATGAAAATTTTCGAAAGACATTAAAGATTCGAATAGATAGATACAATTCTTCGAGAATTATAGAGGCAGTTTTCTACATAAAACTTATAGATACTGAAAACAAACTAGTAGAAAACATAGAAGCGGAGTAAAAAAGGGGAGGGGAAGAACTCATAGGGCATCGAAAAATTCGTCCACATCACTGTCAACGGGAAAAGTGTCCAGAACACTGGCCGCATTGCCACGTTGAATGGTAATGCTGTTTCGTTGGCCAAAGAAAAGGCCAGCCCTCTGGTCACGTGAAGAGTCGGCTAACTGCTTGCTGATTTTGTAGCGGCATTCATGCCGCCACAAAAATCAACGTAGCAGAATCAACATCACAACAAATGAGACTCGCAGCGCCATCTATCTCGACAGCTGCGAACTAACTGACAAAATCTTAAATCGCGATATCAAAGTGTACCGTGCGATTAGAACATATGCAAAGCCCGAATATCAACACTCGGGCAGTTGCCCACCAGACACAAACAACCGTCTGGTCGGAGGATCCTCCCTTTTCAATGGAGGTCTGCGGGACTTTACTCAAGGGACTTTTCACGAAAAACTCGATGAGCACGCGGACCCCATGGCCCTAGCTGTTTCAACCCCAAACGGCTCAAAGACATAATTCCCAGTAGGGTTGTTGTATTTGCGCCGTTTGAGATGTTCTGCACCCGCAGCAGCCGCCAGCACAACCCGCGGATTGTGCTGGGGCGGCTGCTGAGAACTTGGGATAGCGCAAGGGTGTCGACACATGTTGCATCCCACACCAAAGTCATACCCAACTTCCAAGGCATTATGGTCATCCCATCTGGCCTCTTCCCATCGTCTCGCGACAAAGCCATTCGGTTCTAATACGGCTGGCACCCCGGAAGCAGTTAAATAAATGCCGATTATTGTGAGCCCAGTATTTTATTGATCAAAGCGTGACGTCTCGGTATGTTAAGATGATCACCCATCCACAGAGCTACCTCAACCAGAGTTGCTCTTTAGCCACGAGCTCCTCCAAATAAATAATAAAAATTATTTAGCTCCATAATATTCGTTCACGTAATTGCAAATTCCCGACAGTAGAAAACCTTTCCAAAACAATATTGTACAACATTCATCCTACCGTCAGTGCTTCCGTGCTTCCTAATAATATTATTCCGAGAATTTAATAAAAAGGAGATCAGCACGCGATTCACTCACTTGTGAGTGCTGAGTGATGATTGATGAGCGCGACCGACTGAACGAATGACATGCGACCGAGTGAACGAATGACTTGAAGGAACTTGTGCTGCTAGGGGCATAGGAACGAGTGGCGAAGATTCGTCTTGCTTTTTATCGAGTATGAATGAAAGAAGTTTTGGGCGTTTTGTACTGATGAATGTTTTTTCATAGAAAAAGAAGTCTTCAGAACTACTTCAAGAAGTACGACTGCTTTTCATAAAACACATGAATATAATATGTGCCTATACACGGCAGAAAAAGATCTAAGTGATTTATTTTACAAGGAAATGTAGTGAAAGCTAATGGACTGGAAGAGACTAATGAAGGCATAAACACAATTTAAGGAATACTGTTTCTTATTTTTTTGTTTAAAATTTTATGTGCCACCTCTGAACTTTGTGTACATAAAGTTAATGCTTGAGTCGTTTTCTGCCGGGAAAAATAGTGATTGGTGCAGAGAAAAAAAACGATATAGAAACATACTTACTACATATTTATTTTTTTAATGTAATGCTTTTCCTATATAATTACTATCACCCTATTCCCACATTAGCCCTTTTGCCAAACATAAGAATTTCCATGAGAAACTACTGCCATACCATACTACCTATGTCAGGGTTCAACAACCAAATTGACGTACCATACATAGACAAATTGGATACAGTAAATGCTTCCTGACAGCTGTCAGATTAACGAGTCCGTTCTACCGACACAGGCTACATAATGGTACCTATCAGCCTTATCAGTCCAACACTATGGCTCCGGACAGTTGCAGTGTGTGCTGTTATCAGTGACAGTAACTTTGTTATCAGTGAATGTTTGAGTGACGAAGTGGAGCTGAAAGCTACGATTGGTTTGGATTTTTCAATGAATTTGGCCTTTTCCGAGAACCGGCTGTTACGTAATAGTTACATCAACATGGGTATTTTATAGGATTCACTTAGATGATTCTTTTATTTTTTATTAATCGGCCGTTGCAGCCCCACTGAGCACATGCCTCGCCAAGTCCTTCCTGACATTCTTCTACGCCATCTCGTATTAACCCTCACATGAAACCACCCTACATGAAAAAAAAAAACTTGAGAGGTGTCAAGGGACACCCGGATGGAACGAAGTTCCTTTCGATTAATTACTGAAGGAATTGTAATTTTTTTTTTTAAGTTATACGCTCGGCTTACAACTATAGCAAAAAGTGTCGTTACAACTTTTGGTCTTAATTTTTTCCGTCTAGCCCCCTTTCGCAACGCACGATAAGGAACTTCGTTCCAAAACTTCGTTCCAAAATCTTAACTAACTTTTGTATATTCAACTTCACGACCAGGGGGTCTACTCTTATTCAACGAAAAACGAAGTTTCGATCGAAACTTCGCGTATTTCCTACTACAGTTCCCTTCGTTCCCGAAGTTTCGTTCGAACGAAAACTGTTTGACATTTACGTTCTCCAAACCTATTCTAATTCATAAATGTTGCGAACGAAAATTTGAATTTGACAGATGATTGTTCGGAATATTAACCTCAAATTGACGAAACCAAAAGTGTTACCTTTTGGTTTTCGTTTGCCATTCTTTAGTGTGGATTTTGTTATTAATTTGGTTGAAATGGCTGCAAGAATGCTCTTAATCGAGGCTGCTCTACGTGAAGAACGTTTAGAGCGTAGAAGGAACCGACGTCGCCTGCGCAATCAACTAATATATATATAATATATATATATATATATCTCAATATATATATATTTAGATTCGTTAGACCTTACCCTATAACCTAGAATACAAATTTTATTGCTAACTTTACACAATAAAAAGTTTCTAGAACAAAAACTGCAAAATTTACATCATAACAAACTTTCACTATACATTTTCCTTAATATCTATAAAACTACAAGTCCTATCAACTTAATTCTTTTTGTAAAATAGATTTTGGGTCGAGACCTTTATTTTGACACCAATTTCAAAACGATATCTCTACAAACAAAAAACCTCATTTTCAACTTACGTAATTTTTTCGTAACGTCAAAAATTCTACTTAAAAATTTCCTTACAAAATCTAAAAATACTATCTTATTGGAGTCTTATTGGATCTAGCATGCACAAATAATACTTATAAAACTAATTAGACAATAATTAAACCTAAACTATTTAAAATCTATCAAATTCTAATGAGTTTCTTTCAAACTTTAAGACAACATTTCCCTTTTCACATGGTCGCCCCTACCACTAGGTACTTGCGCCTAGGGACGTGGACGGGGTCTCGTCGCCGACAGTATATTTTAAGATATTTACTTACAATTTTTTTAAATCCAAAATAAAACTTGTGGAGACCCAAAATGCAGACTGCGACACAATACGACTTGAAACTTTCTGGCGGAATGTGTACCTATCGCGATTGAGATGTGTGTAAAAAAACACTTTAAAACATGATTTATTAACACAGTTAGTACTTGAGAAACAAACTGGAAACTTTTTAAAGAATCTAAACAATAAATTGTAAGTTGACATGAGTTGACATGTTATGATTAGATTGAGTGTGAATATACAGACAATTTTGGTTGTCATATATTAAATCCATTTGGTGGCATGAAATAGTACTCTTTAATTTAGTCGGTTAACAATGACCGTGAAAGGGTGTTTTATAGTGTCCCGGTTAATTTCACCAAAAATAAAAAAATTAACTGTTTAATTATTGTTTCTGCATCAATATTACAAGAAATATTTATTAAACCACATTTTAAATGTAAAATTTCAAAATAAATCAAAATAGTTTATGAAGTAAAAACCGTAATTTACTTTTAATGACATCATAAAAGACCCACACAATATTTTTCATGTCATTCATTCACGAAAATAGTCTATGGATCCGAACTTCGTCTGCGTGTCCGAAAACAAAACAGAGTAGGGTCACTAACGAAACTTCGTTTATATTTCGTTCGTTTACGAAGTTTCGTTTCAGAGAAAGAGAGTAGACCCCCAGTTTCTAACTAAACACCGAACGTTTAATCCACACAGTTAAACCTACGTAATAAATCGATAACTTAAATTATTTATTTAATAATATTAATCGACTTACTTCCCCTAATTATTCGAAGACCGATAAATTATTATTAAAGAAACCCAACAACCCCAATCACTGATAACCATTCGACATGTTTACATTCTCTGACATCCCTCCATCGAACATTTTCTCTTTTGTTCTTCAATTAGCAGGGGTTGTACGAACAGAGGTGGGGGGTAGTACGTGATGCTACTGGCAATGTGAATGTACTGTGACAATGCATACACTAGAGAACGTGTAGGTTGAAACAAATGAACAACGAAAATCAACGTTACTGCAACGTAATAAAGGTGTAAGATAAAATTGTAGAAGTAGCCGAGCCAAAGTGGCTGTATTGTAGTGTGACCTGCAGTTTAATGTTATTAGCTATGTTTATAGTTGTTCTACTGTTTTTGAGTAGAAATAGTAAAGTCGAGTGGTTTAATTCCATACGAGGACTCTTGATTCTAGTAAATTGACGTCTTGTAAAAAGGGCATTAAACTCAACGAGTTAAATACTCATAGTCCACTGATATAATTAGGTTAAACTTTCCTTTATGGGCCGCTGATTTTGGGGGGGTGGAGGGGGGGAAGGGGTGGGGGGGAGAGAGGCGTTCCGTTCCACAGCGTAAAAAAAAATTGTTAATTCTTGTTTGAAAAAGTCAATGTAATTGCATGATACAGCCCGGTTATTCAGCACATTAATTACCCACCAAATTTAATATGTGAATACGTGAAAATAAAATTATATAAAATGTAAATTATGTAAAAACCATGACATTAAATTGAATAAAATACACCTCTACCATAAACGGAACGTGAAATGTCAACTTTGACGTCTACTATGACAATTTATCTAACCTAAAAGTGTACAAATGGCGTATTATTTTCCAATTTGTATCGAAACTTTAAAGATTTATATCTCGATAACCGTGACTCTCCGGGTGTTGAAAATTTGTAAAAAGCTTTCTATTAATGAGTACTGTCCACAAAAAAAAATGAACTTCCAAAGCCATGGCCCATACAGGAAAGTTTATCCTATAATTATTTGAATAAAAATGAATGGCGAAATGTGTTGCTAAGCGCAAAATTCGAGATCGGCTGAACCGATCCGGCCATATTTTTTCAAATATTCGTTGAAGTTCGAGGAAGGTTTTTATGAAAAGAAAGTTTGAATTTCGTGAAAAAACGTGAAAACCACCATGGTACAATTAAAATGAATTACACCTTAAAATTTACTTTAATTCTGAAGTCCACACAGACGTAGTCGCAGGCAGAAGCTAGCACATAACAATACTAATATATATGTTTTCCTTTGTTATAGGTCAGTTGATTTTACTAGAACATCACACACACGAACAGAGTAAGTTATTGCTTGCTACAAACTATTCATGTATACTTCTAATAATTATGAAATGATTCTATTGTCACTTTAGGATTTGGATGTAGAAACTAATTGAGTAGCTCTGATTGGAGTATTTTTTATGAATCACTATGTCTTAAATATCATACAAAAGAACTTAAAAGTAGGTACAAACCTTACCTGAATAGAGAAACAAAATTTAAAGCTGCTCAAAGTCAAAGTCAATTAATTAATTTCAACTGGAACATTAAAAGGCACTGTTGAACGTCAAATTTACATTTGAACATAAAATATTATAGTGACTCTAGTTGTCCATTCGCAAAAAGTAGATTCTTATGGAGAAGAACGGACAAAAAACTCCATGGTTACTCCTTTCAAATATAAGTTTCACAACACTTGAAATACATTAATTAAATCAATTGATTATTCTTGAGGACGACGCTCCTTTCTAACTAAAGAGGAGTGAAAGTAACTGCGAGGAATATAACACAAGTGTGTGTGTTTCCCTCGCACGTTCGTGTCATAACAGTGCCAATTCTACTCATTTCAATTCGCAATCTGTCAATTTTTTTCAAGGTATAATAGCTACTTACTCACCAATAATAGAATTATTTATGTTATTGTTATTAACTTTTTATCCGAAAGTATTGTTTTAGAAGTAGTTTCTACGATCTAGATTGTTAACTTCAAGTATACAACGTGTTACAGCACGCCATACCTCTTAAGGGGTCATTGTACTCATATGCCAACACTGAAATCGTGAAAGAAAAATCGACTGCTCCATACATTTCTGCGCGCATAAATCGACAAAATGTACTGAACAGCTGATTTTTTTTTCGCGAATTCGAGGTTGGTCCCATAGCAAAAGTTGTTTATAATGATGAGTACAATGACCCTTTAAGAGGTATTGCGTTTATTCTGTTACACGTTGTATATAAGTTTCTATGTTTCAAACAATAACGTTGGCCGTGCTACAACGGCTCTTAGCTCTAAGCCATTTGTTAACATCTTGTGAAACGCAAATAAACAAATATGAGTATGAATAAGCCTCAATGTCCATACATATTTGACAGATTGCGACTGACGTGCAAATGAACGAATTCTTAAAGCAAACACAAATCAGAGTCAATCCAATTGAATTACCCTTTCGAACAGAGAGTGCATGCGACCGGTGACTCTACCGGTCACGTAGAGCTCGGTAGAGTTCAATAGAGCACTATATAGAGCTCGGTAGAGCGTGGTAGAGCCGCAAATAGCGCGGTTTGCTCTCTGCATACGATATGTTGCGGTCGACTCTATGTCTTGATTGATAGAGTTTGTGAGTAACGAGATATTGATGTGAAGGGAGTGGTTCATAGAGTTCAGTTATTTTTATGTTAAAATTGTGATCAGTTGACGTCTGGCAACCTTTTTTACTTGCGGGGGTTAAATAAATGATTTCTTTTACAAACTAAATGTACAAGTGGTAAGCCGATCTTCTGATTAATAAAAATAATGAATTGATTCTTAGACAGGTAATACGCAGTCAAAATTGCTGAGTCAATAATATTATATACAGTAAAGCTGTAAAAATCAATTGTTATCCTAAAATATCTACTGATAAAATATTCGAAGCCTACTCGTTGAAGAAATATGTTATTGGTCCAATTATTCACAAACGTAGGCTGAATTGCAATGAAAGATAAACAATATACCGATTCGTTGCCAATTTGCTACGCCGTAGCAAACGTAGCACGCCTACGCCGTAGCAAGCATGGCTCGCCTACGCCAGCACAAAGGCATTTTTTTGTTACTCTCGGGGCCTATTTCACGATGTCCGAATAGCCAATAAACACCGAATAAATTCGTGAATGGAACACAATTTATATGAAATTATCGGCCAAGTAAGTTCAATTTTAATCGTAGATGTGTCAAGCCGTTAGTTACTCTACATATCATCAACAAGACATCCAAGAAAATTCTCATATTTCCAGGAGCACGAAATTAATGAATAAATAATTTCAGTATCCCAAAGTTTCAAAAATGTCATCACAAACCAACAAACCCTTCGAAAAAGTTCATCCCTGAAGCTCATCTTCATAACAACATTAAGCTCGAGTTCGGAAAAGTATCAACATTATAACACCATCCCCCGGGGAGGATGGACGGCGGATGGTGGATGGTGGATGGTGGGCCATCATAAATAAAAAACGCATCAATTATGAAGCGCCCGCGGAGGCTTCGCCTCGAGGACTCTTGAGCTCAAGGGCTGCGTGCGTTTACCAAGAAAAGGCGGATTTTACAGGGCGCTTCGTGGATAATGGTCTTTAAAAATAGTACAATATACCAAAGAGAAAACATGAGTACCTACACATTTTACGTGCGTTTGAAAGTGTGTTGATATATATTTCATTGGTACAGGTCATCTTTATGAAAATAACTTATATTTTAAATATTATTAATTTGTCTTACATCTTTCCCATTGTAGTCTCTTTAGTCCATAGCTTGAATGTATGTACCACCACTGTACCGAAAGATTAAAAAAAATAGTTACAGCAATTATGATTCAAATGTTTTATAGATCTACTCAAAATGTGCTCAGCATTTGTTGCTATCAAAAATATTGAAAAACGTGCTTTAACTTTGACATTTTACAAGTTAGCAGATCACTTTGTATTGAATTTTGTCGCGGTATCAAAGTGCGCCGATAAGTGAGTGGCATCCTTATCGCGGTGCGTTCGAGGGTCGTCTCGTCCTCGCCTCCATCTCGCGCCGCGGCTCAGGGACAACAGACTCTGGTACAGAAGGTTGGCTTTCTAGGACGAACAATCACCTTAGAAAGATTACAAACACAATTAAAATTCCGTATTTTTACTGTGTGTGGTGAACTGGTAACTACGCCGTTTAAGATGATATCAACAAAATTATGACTTGAGATTACCACCGTTAAGAGAGATTTGGAGGTTGTGTAACATCTTCATAATTTTGTTATTATGCAGTGCAAAATGATGTAAACAATAGGAGCAATACTGCCGTAATATTATAAACTTGTATTGACATTTAAAACAATGCGTCACGAGCTCCAGTTCGGACACATTCATGCTTTCTGCCGCATTTTGCCTATGGAGCTGACCTTCTGACCTGTGTTCTCTACGGCAGGGCTGTCCGGAACTTCGTCGATCCGAGGACCTCCCAGCGGAGGGAATTCGGGAAAGAATGACGCCTTCTTCCTTCCTTATCCGACGCGACATTTTTATAAAGTTGATTAATTAGCGATTGTTCCTACCACGATACTGTTTCATGTTTTTAGAGAATTTGTACCAGGGCTTGTTTGATGTATTTTCTTTTATAGTAATTAGGAGTGACGTCTGCTTTTGTTGATGTTTCTTTTTCAGTAGAAACAGTAATTGATTTTGTTCTATTTTCAAGGAAGGAAGGAAGTATGTATGTTATATGAAGTCTATCGTATTATGTAAATCAGTGAAGTGCCACTTACATTGTTTCCTATGTCTAAAAGAAGGCGTAGGGTTTAAACAGAAATGTCATATTTTCCAAGTACTTCTTAGTTCCCAAGACACCGAACTATTAGTTCGACTAAGTCCGACAGCTCGCGGTACAACTTGTCAAAGGTAACAGAACAGATAGCGACGTACTGACGTCACGCCACACTCGAGCTAGTTTTTCTCAGGTCTCACTCGTTCGTGTACAGTCAAGGGCAAAAATGGGTGCACACTTTGTGAAGTTAACGATTTTTTCACATATGTATACATGACATATATTGAAATAATCAGAATTGCTCATGATATGTGGCTGGGGTTTGGTTGCACCACTTCTTCTTCCCAGCTGAATCACTAGGAACTGTCTTTATATAACGCTGACGATCAAAAAGTGCTGGCTTTATTTGAAAAAATTACAACAGTCAAATGTTGTACCTGTACTGCGGTGTCCTCATACCTATTTAAACTATAATAATTATGGAAGCATTACACATAAAAGAATAAAGTAACTGTGGAGTCTCTTGCCGGAAACAACCAATTTTGAATTGTGTCCTATAAAATATTTTGAACTTGAATTTGCCAATGTAAACTCGTTTTCGCTCCTGACTGTACAGCTCGCTTGCTTTGCATGCAAATGTAAGGAGGGTCACCGCTGAACGGGACGGCGGCTCTCGACCTCGCTACACGCTGTATAATGTCAAAGTTTTTACGTGATATCGTTGAATACCGCGGCTTAGCTCGCCTTGTTCTGATATGGAGATCAGGTTGTAAAGGATATCGTGGGATGTTTCTTTTTGTTATGTATTTGCTTGTATTGTCTTTTTGAAAGTTTAAAAATACTAAAATGAATTAGCTTCTTGCATTGTATGTGTTGGGTTGATAAATAAGCAATCATAATTTGAATTGTTCTCATTTTATCGGATCTTTAGGTGGCCACGATCTTATTATAGTTAAACGTCTCCCACTGTCGTCCTTGATCTTGCTTTACAGAACATTTTTCCGAATTACTTATTAACAGTCTTCTTAGTATTTCATCCTTCAGAGTTCTATGCCTCAACCTTGCACAAAATATGTAACAAGTAGGATAGATAGTAGATACCTACTTAAAATAATTTTGTTAGCTGGTAAAGTTATTGTGAAGAAGAACATAATTTATCTTATTTCTAGAAGTAAGCCGAATAATCATCTTCTGTACATCTTAGTTTTTGTGCACGAAAAGTTACTACAGTAGGTGCAAATGTACTATAGAGAGCATAAGTAGTAGACGAACACTTCCCAACTTCGTATCATATCAATTTCCTATCCCAATATTAGCAGGCTAAAGATAGCCGGGTATTTCGGCCCCGCCTTGCGCCGCGCCGCGCGGACATGAGCACGGTTGTTCATAATGCATGAGCCTCCGACACCGTACTTATGCACTATTCGATGCAGCTGCTTCTAAGCCTCCTCGCCTATTTGTTTTGCGATGGATAGCTTGAGCTTAGGCTCTTCACAATGTATTATTCTTTTAGCGAATGTGTATTTCAAAATTCCAAAATTTAAGGCATTGATCACATGGCATCTCGACAGCGTTTGTCAATCCCATACATTTGGTCGCCACCATACCGCTGACAGAATGTCACTTGTGCTCGATTGATTCAGGTTCACTCCGTGGACTATATTTTGTGTTACAGATAGCAGAAGGAAGGCTATGAAAAATCTTAACATCAGACAGTAAGATTATAGTTTGTAAGTATATGAGCTCTCGTGTGAACGGTTCAGACAAGAAGTTTAGTGTATAAAGATGTTACTATTCCGTACTACAAATGTTGTGTACGAATATTAGAGGAATGTTTTATATTTATTATTCCCAACTATGACCTCGATAGCACCTGCGTGGTAAGCGGTGGATGAGGCCTACGATGGAGCGAGCAAGTCCAGAAGATAGGCATCATTGAGATGGCGAGAGTAATCAGGCGTCACATTCTTGCACTGAAGACTGACGAGACATAGATGGTAGGCATCACAGAAAAGAAATTTACATATGTAAATAAAGTATACATACGTACATAAAGTCACACCGTTTCTTCATGAGGGTAAGTTGAAACTACAAACGGTTTCAGATTATGTACCTATTCTTTTCGCTTTGTTTATAAAATCTATCTTCATAAACAATACGTTATATAGTGTCGTCCTTAGTGTAGTCCTTATAAAAATTAAGTCATTAACAACAACAAGAAGCAGGCTAAAACAAATCCATGTTAATATAACATTCGAGCTTGTATTGTAATCATCTAGATTAGTCCAAGTCCCTCAGTAATAACATACGTTCATTATTCCCATCCTTCTGCCGCGGTACAATTACTGAACCTTTTTACGATAAGCCGTCCCGACAATTCCTCGGTAACTTGCCATTTTTCTGCAAACGTTTCTGTTTGTTTCGTTATGTTGGGGTGAGGTTTAATTTTGTAAGCGAAAAAGTAAATGGACAATGTTCTGTAGGCTGAATGTTGACCTTGGTATTACAACTGACTATGAATAAATAGGAAGCGAACTCATTTGTTTTAAAAGTAATTCATCGTGGATTTCGAATACCGAAGTGATGTTTTTGCAAAATGTAAAAAAAAACATTCCAATAAGTTTGCACTGTTACACAAATGACAATCACGTATTCGCTTTTCAATTGCAATGATTTATGTCATTCTACTCTTTGACCGTTCACTGCAGTGAGCACCGGAGGCTGATGTTCAGCAATGATAATAACGATTTATTTGATGACAATTGATAGAATTGAAAACTGAAATCTAGAAAGACAGATAGAATATAATTATCAACTCTTTTACACAAACTTTTTTGTATATGTAAACTGGCGATTTTATTGCTGTCGGCGCTACCTACCAGAAAACTTTTGGAAGTACTGAAGGAACTTATACGAAGGGGCACAGTGGGTAGTAGCAGGATCATTTTTGTAATAACTTAAGTGAAGGATTTTGAAAATCTATACGAATATTATGAATCTGAAAGTTTAGATGGATGTTTGTTACTCAATCACTTCAGAACGGCTGAACGGAACTTGATGAAATTTGGCATAGAGATAGATTACAGTCTGGAACTAACACACTAAGTAACACGTACTTTTATCCCGGGAGTGTGTTCCCTTGGGATAATTTTCGACAGTCACGCGGGCGGAGCCGTTCGTGGTAGCTAGTTAATAATATTAGTTTCAGTGTACCTTTGTTGTTTTTTTTTCATCAAGTTTTAAAATGGTTGCAATACCAAACCATCTCACCAATATTTTCTCAAAACAAAACTTCTCCATCTGTCCCCATCGCCAGTACAATAAAGTATAACACAGCAATATGCTAGCAGACGTATAGCTCTGCAATATGCTAGCTGAGTATTGTTCACTTCGGAGCCATATGTATGTAAATGTGGAGTATTGAGAGAAGCCAGGTGATGGAGCACGTACGTACGTACCTGGAGGTGCCTTGAAATATGAGTCAGAGGTTCTGCTTACCTATGTTGTAGACGAATATTGCAGGATGAGGTGTGACTACAAATGTAGTGAACAGAATATAGTAAGTTAGACTATTTTTGGAATGGTCTGCAAGAGGTTTCATACCCGGGATCATGCATTTAGCAATTCCAAGAAAACGGACGTCATAGAGTTACGAAATTCCTATGATGTTCTGGGACTAAAGGGTTGGGACAGCAAAACTTTTTAAGTTTGAGAAAAAATATTGTTTATTTATTTAAAATTTATGTAGATACAATAGTGGTACATAGGCGGACTTAATGAAACAAGGCATTCTCTACCAGTCAACCTATGGGTTAAAAAGACAGTGACGTTACTACTATTTGTTGAGATATGGAAACCCCTTTTTTCATTATTTGCAAGCTAGAAAAAGTAAAGCTCATTCTAAAACTTGACTTAAACAAATTTTTTCCTCAAAGAACCAAGAAATGAGCTGAAAATAACCCAAACGTCAACTCAGCAACCTGTCTCATTGACTAAAGCTAAAGCTGAATAAATCCGTTGAGCAACATTTAGCTTCAACCTGTAATAGTTAAATTACCGAAAGTGAACTTGATGCGACAGGCTGCTCCATTTCATTGAGTCCCGAGAGCTCGCAGTGAAGCGTCCCGGTGGTATTCACCCGATAATCCAGTGGAACGGCTTTTGGCACATTTTGCTAGTTATTTCGATGGCACGTCGAAAAATTAACTTTATCAATGCAAGAGTTAGTGAATGATTTCAGTGTCATTTTTCAAATGAAAGTGTGTTTGACTGCGCATGATACAGGAAATTCTTTATTTCGAGCAGCCACATTAACGAATTTCATTCATTTAAAAAAAAAAATATGAGATTGTTTTATGTCGCGCAGTGTCAAACAATGACCCCCTGGTCCACCAACTAGTTACCTAAAGCTTACCAATAAAAACTGTTAAACTGTTACTACGAACAATCTTTCATCGTAGATACGAGTATGACATCCACACAAACACGTTCGCACTCGCATGTCTGTCGCAAACTGTAAAAAGCCTTAATTTTCATACTTTTTTTTACAGATTGCGACTGAGACGCGAATGACAACGTTGTTTAAAAATTAGTAGAATAGGCTCTCTGGTCTTCATTTTCTTTTCACCAGAAACTGTTGAGTACTCAATAATCGGCATAATTAATGATAGCATCACAGTTAATAAGCTGTCGTTAACGATTTCATGAAATATGGAGCAAATAATTTCGTATTTCGGCTCAGTTGGTTTCAGTAGCTCATTGATTTGGGCTCATTATGGACTGTGTGGTGTCATAAATTGCTGTAATCATTTCATTTGCACATCAAGCTGATGCCGGTTTTCAGGAGTTGATAATGTAGAGTATAAATAAACATGTTACATGATTTTTGATCATTTAGGTAGCAGAGGCATGAACTGGTGTCGTGTTCATTCAAATTTATATTTCACAAGCTTTTACTCCCTGGATAAAAATAGCTGTGTGCTACTTCAGAATATTATCTATCTCTGGACCAAATTTTAGCCAGATCCGCCCAGCCGTTCTGTCGTGATTGAGTAACAAGCATCATCCATCGAAACGTTTGCATTAATAACATTGAGTACACCTAAGGAGTGGAGTTCCCGCCAGGGCTGCGCAATTTGTTCGAAAGAGTCACTGCGGTCACCCTACAACGCAAAGGGCATTAGGAGGAGCACGGATGGGTTTTAGTCAGTAAGAATCTGACACTCCCTCCCGCTCCGCACAGAGCGGAAGGAGTCATTTGATGATTACTACCTATCCTTAAAAAAAGTAGTGGTGCGTCATATCTAATGACGTGGGGTTCTTATAAATCAAGATCTGATAAGTAACTTCTGAGCAATCGTGCTCCATCGTCGACCACATCATCACTTATCCTCATAGGAAATATTGGTCAAACGCGAGACTATTTTTTTTCATACAACATACAACAACTATCTGTAGTCAATACAAATATTTGTTCCGTGCGGGAATCGAACTCGCAACACGCAGCGCTGCAGTCAATCGCTCAAACACTGCGCCAACCGTGTCGTCGTAATTAAAAAAATCGTATTGTTGCCTTTTTCCCAAGTCTCTCACAAAGATTGCCTTATATTTTGAAGTATCTAGGTACGTTTAAACAACCTGCCCCTACATGGCACAATTTCAGCAACTTTTATCCCTAATATTTATGCTAAACGGGTTTCAGGAGGTAGTTTGGCAGTTTGCCATCGAACTGTTACATTTCGATGCACTGTGCCCTCCCTCGGGACATGAGCGTGATATTATGTACATATTTCCTGTTAAGGGTACGTTACGCAGGTATGAGGTGCTTGTGGCTAAATGGCAATGGTGGGTGAGGACGGGCTCATCTCTGCCATGATTTTTGGAAACCTACATACCTAGTGCATGCTCTTCTGATACTTGGAGGTGACTTTTGGGTTTCCCTTAATGTTTTTTTTGTTTAATCCTTTAATACGTGTAGATATCATAGCTAGAAAGGTTATTTCGTCAGTTTTACTCATATTTTGAACTTCGCTGACTATACTTTACTGATATTTGTAAACCTTTTTTTATTTTCAAAAAAACATAATAATACTCTGATAATAATATGTGCAAACGCGAGCTTAACTCAAAGTTAAGTTTTCTCTCAGCAAACCTTCCAGTGGCAGTGAGAGATCACAATAGAAGGTAGGATGTGTGCAATTTTAAAAAAGATTATCATGAAACGTCTTCAAAAAAAAGCAGGTGAATTTTCTCAAAAGTTTATCAATCTACCGTTAGACTAATAATTATTTCAGCATTCTCGGAACAATGCAATTCAAGCACAGTACAGTAATTCACACCTCCCTACACAAATCTACCTAAAAATTGATCGCTATAGTATAAAATTCAGGCGTAGAGCTGCAACCAATCTCAGGATTACACCCGGCAGGAGGTGCCCGCGCTGCGCCTGATTGAAAACCGTGAGCAACTGAGCAAACATTCACGAAATATGCGGAAGGGGAGGAACTTAGCTATTGATGCAGTGATGAAGTTTTCAGAGATTTCTTTTGGGGAAGAAAGGTGAAAATGTAGAGGGAAAGATGGGAAGATAATTTGCTGCTTCCGGATAAGTTTCCAAAAACAGAGTCTGAATGTTCTTGTAAAACTTTAGTTTAGAATCTTGAAAGTTAGCTTGAGCATCAACATTTTTATCATAGTTTTTCTCTAGGTGTTTGTTACCAGAGTGCTAATTAAAATAAAAAAAGCCCTATAGTTCCATACATTTTTGACAGATTGCAACTGAAATGCGAATGCGAAGGTTGCTTAAAAATTTGTGGAATTGTCACTCAGTTCATCAAGCAAAGTGGTGAGCACTTAGTTAACTGGTTAAGAATGCGTATACGTGTGTGTTGCATGATATTTTAATAAATAAATTGGAATCTAATATAGCTAATTAATGGATAGACGTTTGGCGTTTAAATAAATTCAAAATATACATTTATGAATAATTTTCGATCGGTTTTAACCTTCTCAACTGAGATAAGAAATGGCATTTGTCCATCAATCTTAAAATAGAAAGAGAAAAAAGGGATACATGACTTGCTATTAGGGTTACCTTCACTTAACCCTCGCGTGCTACATAAAGGTAGTTACCCACTTCAGACGCACTCGTAACTATATCCTTACCCTACGTCACGCCACGCAACCCCGAAACGTAAGCTTACAACAATAAAAACGCTTGAAAGCTTCTCGTAAAATAAAACAAAGATGGCGCCGGCGAAACTACCGCCTCCTAGCGGATGACGGACGAACTAATGACGTCTGCATCTCACTAATGAAGTTTTCCGGAACGACAAATTATGTCCTGACATAGTTTGGCTTGGGTAATCGGGTGAAGTAAAATTGCTTATAAGGTTAAGCTGCAGAATAAGCGGGTTAGTATGAAGCTTGGATGTAAATATGTTTCATAAAAGAGACTGGGGCGAAAGTGACCTTTGTGAGCTACATTCTGTACTGAATGTCAAATTTTTTCGACGAAACTTGTCTTTCGTTGGTAACAAAGTGTTTTATAGAATATTTCGTTATTCGCAATCAAATAACATTGATGTGAATAAACACTAGTATGATCCACGTGTCGCACGCGATCTGCCTATATACAAATTTCGGTTCTTTTCAGTGGTTTTAGAGTCACAATGGGCTATAGCTTCCTACAATATTTCTGTTGCTTGCTTATCCTCGTGGCTTCGCTTCCACGGCCTATCTCTTATAAACTGTACATTTTTTAGATAAAAAGTAGTGTAAGGCACCTGGTTCCAGCCTTGGATCAATTCATGGTCCGGAGCGAGGACGCATGGAAAGCCGTCAACTCCTTCTGCGAAGCAGTAATACTAGTGAAGGAGGAGGCGGTCCGCGTGAGGGAGACACAAGCCTCACGCCCCAGCCGCCGCAACATAGGGAGACCCACCGGGCGTCGGGAGTCGCTGGACGATTCCCGGCCACCGTAGGTGTGGGTCTGCGGACGGCAAACGTTGGGTGGCTCGCCGTCCGATCAAAGCCAGGCCCGGGTCGACTGCGCGTTGTGTTCCACGCGCGCCGCAAAGAGATGTCAGCGTAGGAGAAAGGGCCCGTTAGGGCCAGAGCCTGCCAGGGTTGCGGATTTTGTTTGAAAGAGTTACCGTGGCCTTGGAAAGCAAAAGGCACTACGTGGAGCACGGATGGGTTTTAGTCAGTAAGAGTCTGACACTCCCTCCCGCTCCACCCAGAGCGGCAGGAGTCATTTGGTGATTTCCCATCCATAAAAAAAATGCACATGGTTTTAAAATTGTCTTAACCAAAGATTACGTCCTAAAAACAAACGTATGATGTGACTTTTCTATTTCTAACCAGCTTTTGGTGACTTCGCTCTTGTAAAGTAGCCTATAGCCGTCTCCAGGGCCCCATCTATCACTATACTGAAATACACCAAAATCGGTTCGGCGATGTAGGCGTGAAAGCGTCACAGACTAACAATCTCACTTTCGCGTTTATAATTTAGAGGTAGCGGAACAGAGAGTAAAGTCCCACATACCTCCACTGGAAAGAGAGGATCCTCCGACCGGACGGTTGTTTGTGTCTGGTGGGCAACTGCCCGAGAGTTGATATTCAGGCTTTGCATGTGTTCTAATCGCACGGTAAACTTTGATATCGCGATTTAGGATTTTGTAGTTAGTTCGCAGCTGTCGAGATAGATGGCGCTGCGAGTCTCATTTGTTGTGATGTTGATTCTCCTACGTTGATTTTTGTGGCGGCATGAATGCCGCTACAATAATATTAAAGTAAGGATAACGATTACTTTAGATATATAGGAAACAAAGTGTTCTAGAACATCTTTAGAACAAACATACTTTGTTACACACAAACATTGCACATACGAAGACGTTGCATTATTTAGTGAGCTACTCAAGGGGCCAAGTCCCCGAGGCCTGCTCGTACCAGGTAATTACATGTTACTGGTCTAGAGCCTTCTAGGCACTATATTGAATTAAGCTAAGCTCTGCTATGGCTATACTATAGATACCTACCTACTACATGTGTATGTAGGTACAAGTGGCTGGATGCACTTTGATTAATAGATATGAACATTGCAGTAAGCTGTTTTATGGGAATGTCCGGTTGGGCACTTGAGCGTTTAAGTTGGCTCGCTAATTATAAAGCAAGTCAGTCGTATTCTATTAGAACAACGCGGGTTCTTGTTAGCAAATCTTTTTAGTAAGTAAATAAGCAAGTGAGAAAGCAATTAAGCATAAGTATATATGAAAACATATAAACATTACATAATTATATTATTTTTTCATTTATTTTTATCACTATTTTTTCTCAAAAAGATTGAGCGTTATTTGAATGTACTATTTTGATGAACGCATGTTGAAATAAATGGTACGATTTATTATTATTTTTATTATTGGGTAAACTCTAGTTTACGTCAGTATTATCACGACGAGAATGACTAGTTACGACTATTTTCAATAAGTAAGATCCCAGTCCTTCAAACTACAAAAAAAACTGTATAATATTGTACATAGAGAACAGTTTTCGTGATAAGGATTGACACAATAGTTACATGTTTTTATAACGAAGCAGAATATTCTGATGTTGAACAATATTATATGTGTCGCGTCATGGGTGGCCGAGACGCGAAGCTCCGGGACTTCTTCACAATCCAATATAGTTTTGGATGTGGACGCTGTTGCAGGTACTCGAACGAACTATAATTTGAATTAAAATAACTTTATTCAGACCAACAGTTTAGACAGGAAACAGACAACGTGCGTGGTTGGGCATTCAGCCGAGACTGCCTGAGCGCTAGAGCGACCACCTCTAGCCCCACCCGTACTCGCTGTCCCCTCTACCGACGATCGTGTCCAAGCGGTAGGCGCGCTTGCGTTTCCGATCACGTGATTATAAGGTTTCGAAACAATTTGTTAGATGGCGCTGTCCGTAGTCCCACAGTAGCGCCATCATTCTACGACACGGCCATCACTGACTAGCACCCGTCCTCGGGTGTAGTACCTGTGGACAAAATATGCTCAGAGAGTAGCTCTCTCTCTAGCTCGGCCATATCCTGCCCAAAATAGAAGGGCTGATTCACTAGGTACCACAATCATCTGTCCTAACTCTCATACTGTGTGAGGGTTTCGTGCACAATGCTCCCCGCACTACTTTACTCAATGGAAAAATGACCGATCTGACAAATTTAATTTCATAAGAAAATGCAGTCAACTCATGAAACTCCCACTACAATCTGTGCACCAACACAGACCAGAATCGCACCAACGATTCCAACTATGTAGCTACAATATGTGCTACAACACATTAAGCACTGCACGCACCAGCACAAACAGAAATCGTACCAACGATTAAGAGAAAGGGCAAATTAACACAGCAAAAATAACTGGTACAGCAATAAAAAAATTGGTTGATTGAAAACTAGACGTTACGATTTGCTTTACTAAGATTCAACAATATTCTAGGCACCAAATTCATTCATTGGAAAAGGTCCGGTCAACTACAACACGGTAATTCTAACAATTCTGTTACTTTACCATAATCCGTAAGCAATGTATACTCAACTCATTAAACTTTCTTTTTAGTCTGTGCACCAACACAGACCAGAATCGCACCAACGATTCTTCACATATCTGCCTCCACATATGCTACAACACATGAGGGGCTCTGTGCACCAACACAGACAAGAATCGCACCAACGATTTCTTGTAGACCCATCGCCACATGTTACTCATGAGGTGCGGTCAGCACTAAAAGACCCATCGCCTACAGGTTACTCCACCTGAGGTGTGGTCAGACCCATCGCCTACATGTTACTCTACATGAGGTGCGGTCAACACTTCCAGACCCATCGCCTACAGGTTACTCCACCTGAGGTGCGGTCAGACCCATCGCCAACATGTTACTCTACATGAGGTGCGGTCAACAATTCCAGACCCATCGCCTACAGGTTACTCCACCTGAGGTGCGGTCAGACCCATCGCCTACAGGTTACACTTCCTGAGGTGCGGTCAAAAGTTTCGAGTATGAGTACACAAGCCATTCTTAATCAGATTTGGTTTCACTACCACTGTCATCAACCTATGACATCTAATTCTCAAGGAATCTGGTGATCGGGGGAAAGTCAAGCGCCTTTAGTCGGTATCCATCAACCTTTCAATAGAAAAGGTAACCCTTCGATAATCCTTGAATGGACCTTTGAATTTAGCCTTTTACTGGTTTCACTCTTAGTTTGCTAATAACACGAAATCGTTCACGGAAAACTTCGTTGTAGCTTCTAAACAATAAAATTGAGCTTTATCATATACCGCACATCGTTTGAAGCCCTAAATCTAACGGTCTCTCTCTTTAACCGACTTTAGCATCTACGTCACTAAACATGAATAATAACGGTCTCGCAAATCCCCAAATTAAAAGCAAACTGTACTTCACCTCTTGCATCTTGCCACGATTTGCTATCGTTAATCGCTACGGTATATTGTGCCTACAAACTTTTAAACACACAACGCTATTCCATGATTTCACTTTTCCGACTAGTCGGTCATTCAATCAGCCTTTTGACGGTTCAAAAGTAACTGCAAATGGTTTACTTGAAATATGAACTTTGAGTTTGATTTGCAATTCACTAGTATTCGAGATTACCTGATCTAAGCACCAGTAAAGGTCGTCAAACTCACATCAATTTGGATAGAAAGAAAACCAATGACCAGGTATCTTATTCACAGTCACAGCTTTCTCATAGATCAGAAATAATTACTACACTCGCACTTCCCCACGGGAATGCAGACTCAACTCTCTCACCTGCACTACCTACTCTACCTAGAGCTACCACATCGATATCCTGATCCAAACTCTCCCGTCCATGCCATCCAGGACTACCTCTCGATTCCCAGGTACTTGGCCTTGGGCATCTTCAAACAATGAGAATGTAAAACATACCGACCGGTAAGCTTTGATCGTCGGTGCTTGCGAAACGAGGAATAAGAGCTTGCGTCCAAAAACACATTTTAATTAACCCCGTTCACGAATTACTGCACGTTAATCTACGAACATCAGGGTCATTGCTGCACTATACGGTTTGAATCAATCAATCTTATTTTAATCTCATCTCATCATATTAACTCAAATACCTAGTAGGCAAAACAGAAAAATCGATTTAGCAATCGTAACAGCTCAGAATTCTCTGTACTCGTAAAGCTATAAACAATGACATTAAAACCACTAACTGTTGTCGGAACATGACCTTTTCGCACTGAATAAAATGTTGAAACTATTACCGCCAAAGGGAAATTCTTCAAATACTTGCTTTGTACCGAGTATGTAAAAATTACCTAGCACTATACCAATCCATCCACTGAACTGATATATGAACCACTTTAAAGCCACAATCAAAATAAAACGGAAGTGACTCACTCGATATTCCAGTCGGCCTCGAACGCTCTTGTCCACACAGATGTTGACAAGATGCTCGGCTATTGCAGCCTAAAAACTGCTTGCCGACCTTCGGCCTGCCACGCTTAGAACTACCCAGGAGTTGCAGCTGCTCAGCAGTTGCAGCTGCTCAGCAGTTACAGCAGCATGCAAACCGCTGGCCTCCAGCTGGTTTCATCCACCGATATACGATATCTGAAACTGAGAAACACTGCGAGAGTACAAGTCCAATCAAAGCTTGTGGTGGAAATAATGGTTACAGGTTAGCGTAGTAACCACATTATCAAAGTCAATCAAAATCTAAAACTAATCAGAACATTGACACAAGAAAGAGGACTATGCCCACCAGTGGGCAAAGTCACGCACTATGGTTGGTGATGATAAATCAAAATATTGCTTTTGCAATTATCTTAATTTTTACTGTCCAAACAGCAACAGCTCTGAACTGGCACTGCACTTCATTACTCAACCTGCGATAGCAGAATATTACCGCTTAGTTAGCATGATTTTAAAACGCCATTGCTTAACCAGCAACACCAAAGCTATAGCGCCTAAACTACTACTATACTGTTTACAGTAAAGCGATGGTCAACATGAAAATTACAACCTCACTTTAGCATAGAGCAATAAAGCGAAAAATAATTATCCAACATAGATAATCCAGAAGAGAGAGCGTAGCTCTTAAATTTTCACTCAAAAACAAAGTAGAAAATCGATAACTAACGAGCACCCCTGCTCCACAGTAAATACAAACTGAAAATGACTCACCAGGCTGACCTAAAGAACCTTACACACATTCACGCACTTCTCCTTGACCTGGCCAGCTGTTATGAAGCTGCTCGCCTCCGTTCTGGACTCATTTTTCATTGTTCAGGTTAATGAGGGTAGTCGCATAAAACTTGACAAATAGGAGTTTGACCATGGAATATTCTTTTATTTGGTCCCGCGTTAAACCCAGATAGGTGATCTACGACAGGCATGTTGGCACGAAGCTTTTCAGCACCTTAAGGTCGAAAATAAGCTGCACTGAACAACACTTATCCTCGAGAAAACATACCACCGCGGTGACGCACTATCATTGCGCGTCGAACTTAGGTTTATCGGATCGAATTACACAACACTTCACAACACACATCGAGTTTTTAGCGTCTGGGGGTAAGCGCACCAGTTTGTTGCATTTTAAAAATAAAGTGCAAACGGTTTTCACTATCACTTCACTGTCACGAATTTCCAAGTGAGCCATTTGAGGTATATCCCAACTTCTGATGTCGCGTCATGGGTGGCCGAGACGCGAAGCTCCGGGACTTCTTCACAATCCAATATAGTTTTGGATGTGGACGCTGTTGCAGGTACTCGAACGAACGATAATTTGAATTAAAATAACTTTATTCAGACCAACAGTTTAGACAGGAAACAGACAACGTGCGTGGTTGGGCATTCAGCCGAGACTGCCTGAGCGCTAGAGCGACCACCTCTAGCCCCACCCGTACTCGCTGTCCCCTCTACCGACGATCGTGTCCAAGCGGTAGGCGCGCTTGCGTTTCCGATCACGTGATTATAAGGTTTCGAAACAATTTGTTAGATGGCGCTGTCCGTAGTCCCACAGTAGCGCCATCATTCTACGACATATGTTATTATATGTATGTTATTTGTTTCGGTAATTGTAGGCTCAGAATTTGGTGCCATCAGTAACAGCTATCAGTTTCTATAACCTGAAGGCAACAGGATACTTTGGAAACATAACTGGGGCATGCATTGGTGATACTGTCTCTGTCCCTCTTATTTCTGAGGTTCGGCATTACCCCGACGATGATCATGATAATGCTATGATGATGACAATCATAGTATGATGGTGATGATGATGAAATAATTTAATACATGACTGGTACAAGTTCTACGTTACAAAAAATATTGACGTGTCAAAATAATTAACAGTTGCTAAAGCCTCTAAGATATTAACGTCGAGTTTGAAATTAATAGAACCTCTAACTCGATCTTGAAAACGTCTTTCACAGACTTATTTTCAATTTAAGCGTGCTCTAGTCCAAACGTGCTTAAACTAAGCCAATTTGGCTCACCGCCATTGATAGGGTCGGCAAAAAATAAGCCAATTTTGCGGTTGAAGAGTCAGCAAAAAAGCCTGCCGTTATAGAATTTATTACAAGAACAATTAATGCTGAAGTAAGACGGGTTTCTTTATTAGTTAATTGATATTCTTGGGAAACTTACATATTCGGATATATTTTTCTGGGAAGCTTTCCCACGGTTTTAGATAGAGTTTAATACTACGGAACCCTGCACTGTGCGTGGCCCGACACGCACTTGGCTGGTTCTAACTTTTCTATCCTCTTCTGTTTGTCTTCTCATTTCGTTGCACGGGCCATGTTCTGTGGATACAAACGGGTATTTTCTGTCAGTCTAATTTATTATGTTTTGCCTAATGCATTAAGTCTGCCTTTGCTCAGTGTTTAATACTAGTGCACAAAGTTTTAATAAACATAATTATATGTGTATGTTTGATAGGCAAATAGCTTCTTAGCATAGGTAAACAGTATGCATGTGTACCTACATTTATCTATGTACCATTTCAGTATTATTTAAATGGGTCATTAAAAATATACAAACCTTTATTGTTCACTCTAGTATGACGGCGTGTGATAATGAGGCCGGGCTGAAGTGTCGGTAAACGCAAAAAATAAAGATGGCGACGTAAAACAACTTGAAATGCGCACTTTTTACGTTTAATATGAAAAATATGTAAAAAGAAACATAAAATGTTGTGCGAAGTTATGTTCTAGTACTTTTATGTGCGTCGTTAGTATGTTCACGAGATATTTTTGTACTGAAATTGTCCGTTGTGTTATGCACAATTCTTGTATAACATTCATTCAATTTTTCCGTCTTTTTGTACTCAGAATCATTTTCCTCTTCCTAATGAATATCTGTTTATCCAAGTAATTTATCGCTTGTAATCAAACTTGTGACATTTCCAGTCGCAGACCCAACACTGTCTCTAAAAGCAATAATCGTTAAACCTTTCGTGACGACAATTTAAACTTTTCTACAAAACATGGCCATTTGTATTTTAGACGTATTTTATTGCTTCTATTTTATTTGCTAACATTTTATCCTTTGACGACACAATGACAGTAAATTTTATACGCGACAAATTCCTTCCAATTCAATGAATAGTCCACGTAAGTTACGTGTTAACAGAAAATACAAGATAGAAGTCACGCTGTGAATCAGGACAAGTTCCTGCGAAGAAATGCTGCAATGTATGTTAGTGCCGGCGAATTGGTCGTTTATCTTTAAGTAACATTGTACGGAGGAATGAGCGCACATCGCCTTAGCTTTCATTTATGGACTGGTTTTAAAGTTTACGAGACTTTTAAAAAGGAACTTTAATGGCTGAAGTTTCGACGTTGTGGCTCAAAACAAACAATAGATGTAAATAAAATTTCAACGATGCTCGCAAAGTTTCTTTAACTTTTTATTATTATTAATAAATTAAAAAATTAAAAAAAAAAATTGTAGACAAAAGCACACATTGGACATCAAAAAAATTGTCAACATGGTCGTCAACGGGAAAAGTGCCCGTAATACTAATAGCATCGCCTCGTAGTTATATTATAGTTACAGCAGCTTGTCAACCTATATTTTAAGAAATTAAACGGTTTTGAGAAATTACTTTGGTATCCCTATCTTCAATTTTCCTCCGAATTGTGCTCCATTTTATAAAGGCGTTAATCACTTCTCACTGAAGTATTTGATTTAAACACGTTAATGATACCAAAATCAAAAATCAAAGCAGCTTAAATACCCTTTTCTAATTTAACTTTAATTCATACAAAACATTTTACAGGAGAAATTCCTAGTGTAGTGCAAATAATATTAAAAAAAAAGAAAATTATTTTATTATTTGTGACAAATATCGTGTAACTCTCACCTCCTTGGTGACAAGATTCACTGCTGAATGGAACAGGGTTCTGAGTTTCTTCCCCAAAACAGGCAAATAATCGAGATGTTTCATTAGGAAGCAGAAATCAGTTGCACACTGCAATACCTACAAATTCTCCTCGAATGACTTAATGATTAGGAGGCAGACAACGGTTTTATTTACATTCCTAGCGCAATACTTATTTACTGAGTTCAATCTTAAGGAGGCATCAGCAGAGATGTGTATTGGGTGTGAGGCTGGCTTTCCTCACACCCAATACACATCTCTGCCGATATTTTCGGGAAAAAACAAGCGAAATATTATGTATGTACGCTATCACCCGCACCAGTGCTACAATGCCTCAGCCGTCGCAGGTCATGCTCAGTGCTCAGCTCGCGCTTCATTTGTTTCGCCGCTAATTAATAGAGCGAGCGCTTAATTGGTTGTTATTTGCACAAGCACACAATCCAATCAGTGCATACGGCAATGTTATGTAATGGCAGGTGAACCTAATTGTGTGTTTGAGTATGTAAACATGGTATATTGAGAGAAGAGGCTCTGATTTGGCTTGGTGAAAATGTCTTAATATCTGCCTGGAAGCGGTCTTTTAGTAGTTAGTTAATCATTCAAAATGGTTGTTACATTGTCCAGTATATTTCAGAAACATAACAAACAATTTTAATTCCCTGTTGTAGTCTGTGTTTTCTGATAATACAATTCTACAATAAGGGGGTCATTAAGTCAAGAGTGAATCCACCACATCGTCGCTTACCATCGGGTGAGATTAATTTGAAACGCAAATCTATCAATAAAAAAAATCCTCAAGAACATGAGAGATACAAGTCGGTAGAATTTTATTCTCGAATAGTGTACGATTAGTGTCATCTATTTATTTAAGTACTAAAATTACTTTTTTTAAGACAATTAGTTATACCTAGCATTACTGAATAGTTCACGAATAATAATCCCCCTTACTAAGCACAGTGGGTTTGCTACCATCGTCTGGACAAAACGCAGATCTGTGAAGTGTATGCACAGCGCCCTCTGTGTGCTAACAGATTTGTGCTTCAACAACGACGGACCGTTATGAGGCTTAGCATTACGCTGACGAACCTCTCGTCTATGTTTGAGGTGGCTATTGATTCAAGGGATAGGTATTCAATGGGCCGATTCGAGTAATCTGAATAATGATTTTAAAGCAATTCATTTAATTTTAAAGTATTTTTTTTTGGATTTGGCAGTAGTGTATCTTTATTAAAACAATTACAGACTAGCTTTTAACCGCAGGTTCCCCCGCATTACAGTAGTCTATAAACGTCTCCAGGGACCCATCTAGCAAACTTCACGCCCCAGCCGCCGCAACAGAAGAAGACGCCTCGGGCGTCGGGAGTCGCAGGGCGATTGATTCCCGGCACCCCGTAGGCGCGGGCTCTGCGAGCATTGGGTGGCTCGCAGAGCCCGCGTAGGCTCGGGTCGACGGTGTGATGTGTTCCACACGCACCTCAAAGAAATGTCAGCATAGCAGTCCCGCTAGGTCTGACATGCCTTTCTGCTCCGCCCAGAGCGGAAGGAGTCATTATTTTGATGATTTTCCATCGCTAAAAAAGGGACTATCTATCTTAGTACCAAAATTCATCAAATAGGTTTTAGGCGTAAAAGCGTAAAAACAAACTCACCTTCGCATTCGTTTTACATTATTTTAGCACATACCAATTATGTACCTGTAGAGTTTTAAATGATCCAAAGTCATAGCCAAAGATTTTTTTTAAGTTTCCGTTGGTAAAGATACGTTATTTTGTATCAAAATAGAACGCAATCCTCTCAGTGAAGTTTATCCCAGTTTTCTCTATAAACAGTCAAAGCACTACAAATAATAACAGAGATGTTTTTGAGTCAACAGAAATCCTAAACCACTTTTCGCGGTCCAGAAATCGAACCCGACGTCCGTATTGTGAACTAAATGCTCAACAAAGTGGAAGCTATGTTTTGACTACCAAAATCGGTTTGCTGACATCTAGCTGTATTTTGTATCTCGAAACACGAACTCGTATTGAGAGTTCAGATTCCGTATCTTAGCAAATATTTGTCGGAATAAAGCTGGTGTTTGTTCCTTGTCTCAATATTCTACTGGAAGCGATATTGCATGGTATTTGCGCTGGAAAATTATTCTAGCATGGCCAATGTTTGGTGCATGTTAATAAATCCAGTGGCGTGCTTGTCAGCGAAACGTGTCAACTTAATGAATCACTTAATTAAATATGCGTCAGTTTTTCCGCCAGACATTCAATTACATTCATCACCGCTTTTATTAATTTGAGTAAAAATAAAATGAAGTCGCACCGCTTTCATTTTAACACAATTCTGAATTAGCATATTTTTAATCTTTTTTTTATCGCAATGTCTTTTGTTTAAATTCAGAGGTGATTGTCGCACTGTGCACGTCTGTTGAATAAATCGGGTTAATCGCAATGTTGAGAATGTTTCGGCTTCTATTTGTATGTTAATCGACATCTGATGATGGTTCGCTGCTCACCAAACTTCCTCGATGAAAATTCGACTAAATAAAATTTTTCATGAATAATTTTCTTGAGTCGTTTGCGAAATGGTAATTTGTTTCTTTTTGAAGTGATTTGTCGTTAAATACGGTTATGTTTATGGTATTTAGGGGTACTTGGATTTTAAAGAAGCTGTTTTGCATAATATTCAAAGAGTCAGCCTTAAGTAACACTGTTTTCAGTTACCTACCTACTTATAGATTAGATTTTGATTTTTTTGTGATTGTAATCTCATTTGTATCTTTAATTTTTTAGATTACCTATTTCTGAACCAAACTCTTCAAAACTTGCCTTTAAAACTAAAATAAAGAAAATGATAAGTAAACCAAAGAGTGTATATAATTTTTCTCGTTTTGCACCTGTATAATTATTCTAACCTCCATCCAGCAGGACAAAACAATTAACAAAATAATTATCACAAAGTTAAGAGTGTTGTCGTCGGGTGCCAGCGGCCCCACTGTGCGGCCCCCAGTAACAACTTTGCGTACAGTTTTATTTTGTTGTTATTTCAACGCTGGCCACTACGGAAGTCATTCCGCTTTTTGCGCGCTGAATATTTTTATATTCCGTTTTTTTATTCTCTGTTTGTTAAACTTTCAAACTAGTTGCTTGTTTCAAACAATCTGCATCTGATTTAATTTTATTATTTTAAACAAAAATGTGGTTATTTTTGCGTGTGAACATCGTTACTCTGCGTCCGTTTCATGCATACGAATTTTTGGTAACGAATTCAATCCAGGCACTGTTTTGTTTGGGAAAAACGTTTTTCCGGTTTTGGATTTATGACTTTATATAAGCCAGGGCGCACAGTGTACCAACTCAGTGCTATGCCTGTCAAAATGTACATTAAAAGATTACTTGAAGAGCACGCAACTCTCTCACGCGAGTTAGCGAGAATGTTGTCAAACTTTGTACGTACATAGCCCTGGGATATTTCTTCAGTTGGTTCATTCAAAGGCATTCGAGTGATTTCGTTACTTGTTTGACTACAAAATTGAGAATTTATGAAATGCATCGTTTGTTAATATTGCTAAAACATATATGTAAGTACCCAAGTTTATTATACTTTTTTATTTTTGGCACATCAGCAACACAAACACAAACATGAACATACATTTTTGAGGGCTTATCCTAGTGTTATAACAATAACAGACGTGGACAGCATTCGGTTTTAAAATTGAGAAGCGGTAATTTTGAAGCGGTATCCACGAAGTTATGTTTTTCATAGATTTTATTAATTAAAAGACAACTGTCAACGTAACCTACGAAAAAGAGACTTCCAAATAAAAGTGAAAAAGGGCAAAATAACTTTCGAAAGTCGGTGTTTCTGATTTTTTGACATCGACTTTCAATCTTCTCCTTTTTTTGAAGTCGCTAAAATCTGCGGTGCACCTTACACTCATCTGTGGTACTGTGATGGTCCTCCCCACTTTAAAACAAGTTTCCATCTCAATTCCTTTCTTTACATAAAGTTAGTAAATAAAAAAGAAGGCAATCAATTTTAACAACTACCCTAATTTTTTCCAGTACATTTGACAAGAGCGCACAGTGCGACGTTTCTTCACAGTCCGTCGTCTTGGGAAATCTAAGATCGGAGTCGCGACGAATTTAATCAAAACGAACGAAACCTTTTTTTCCTTTATTGAACATTTAATTTTTATTTTTTGGTGTTTTTTGGGAATGAAAAGAGGAAAAATGGAGAAAAAGTAACTAGGCAACAGACTGTCTGATAAAGCAAGTTTAGTTATTATCGATCAACTAGGTTTTTCCTGTCGTTTTGCTCCCGCGGCTCATTCTACATAACCGTTTTTGGGATTAACAGTAGCCCATGTATAGTGTTGCTTTCTATCACTGAAATATGTTATCCTTATGTTATCAACAGAATCAGTACTTCCAAAGGTACCTCTCGTACAAAAAAAAAACAAAATTCAATTTTATTTCTTTGCAATATTAACAGTTCTGCTTAAAAATATGTGAAGCTTTAGTGCAAGTTTTCAAACGCACTCAGTCGTGTTATCATCAACGATGACTAATGATAATTTGTAATTATAAGAAATTAGAAGTTTTCGACTACTGTCACCAGACGGCTGTCATCCAGTTCTCGTCAAGTCAATAACTCGCACTAAAGCTACTCTTTAACTAGTTTCACAATAGAACATTTGAATTAAATAAGAATCTGCTTAGCAGTTTGTAAGCAGTTCACGAGGTTTTTATAAATAAGACCGTCTAAGTATAAATAAACATCATAAGGAAAATACCTGCTAACTTAATCGTGATAAGTCTGGAAGCATACTGAAACATCTGCGGTGTCGTTTGTTAATGCCATCAGGATGATAATAAATTATTAAAACAAATGAACACTTTATTTAAATGAAAACCTCTTTTGAGACCATCGTCTAGTACCTAATGATGCGCGTCATTGTGGGTTCTAAGATAGAAGTCTATTATTTTGAGGAAAAATTATGAAAGTGAAAACTAAAATAGGTTTGTCGTGTTCAATTCTAAGTTTGTCTTTTAGAAACGTGAAGGGAATTGTTTAGGCGTTTGTTTAAGGAGCGCTCGCATTGGCATCGCCGCAGTTGCAAACTTTCAAAGACTTCTAAGTTCTCTAAATTTTGATAAGTTTATCGGTTGATTGATTGTAAGATATTGCGACTTGAATTTGTAAACTTTTTAAGTACCCCATTGGCCTTCTGGTAGTTTTTTAAACCTCTAAAGGGAAAGTTTTTGTAATGATGAGACCTCTTTCCATATTAAAAAAAATATGTTTGCTGAAAGCAAAACTCTTCCTTACCCAAATATTTTGAAAGTTTCTTTTCCAATACCTAAACCCGTGACCCTCCGTATCCTAATCTTGAATAAGCAATTAATTCAGTCCGCCGTGCAACTTTGATCCCTATCCTGTTTGAACATAAATTCTCATTATCTTAGGATTTTATCGAAGCATTTGACTTTTAAATTCGACCACAGCGCAGGAAGTGAGCCCTTATCCCTTCGAGGCGTAAGGTTTGTGCCCGAAGTGGTGGATGGAGTAGGTTTTGTTGTAGATAGTGAGGGATTACAAATAGCTGCGTTTAAAACAGGGTTTTTTCAATGACCAGCCATTTTTTTCCAGTTATTAAGTATCAATCAGATTTGAATGCTAAAATGCATCTCCAAAAAAATACATGAAACAGCAATTTTTCCGTTTTGAGAAACAACTCTGCATAGGCAATGTTCAATAAAATTGGCGAGAAGACTATATTTATTTACCTACTCAAAAATACACTGAGTCTACATTTTATCCAAAACGCTAATGTGAGGAAATGCGGTATGAGTAGAAAGGTAGTGCGTTTTTTTTCTCAAATGAAATTACATACCTTCGTGACACGTGTGCGTTTCCTACTGTTTTTAATTCATAAAAGAATGTGCGCAAACAAAAGAAGCGAACTCTTAGCTAAAATTTAACTTGCAACTACCAACTCGCTACAGGTTGAATTTTTACAAAGAATCTAACTTAATCATTATGAAATCAATAGAACTCAACTTTATATAGAGATAAATAAGCCTGAAATTACATAAACACAAAGCAATAATAATTCATCCACTACCTTCACCTCTCCTGACACCTTACCTACCTACATAATTCTAATTAACGTAATTGATCAATCCTTACCCCAGAGACTACAATATACGACCCACTTGGGACCTCACTAATTATCCCATCTTTGGATTTCTTTGACTAATATTCATATTTAAATTCCTTCCGACGACTCGGAGGTACGAAGACTTATTATCCGTGGTCGGGAAGCCGAAAAAGAGGATTATGAGCTAATCTTCTTTTAGCATACTAATGTACGTATGTGATAGCTATGTTCTATAGTAATTCGAGACTTGTATTATTGTACAACTGTACATTAATACAAGTTTCGAATTAATGCTTTAACAGGAAACAAACAGACACATGAAGTACTTTAACATTTATGATATAAATATGGATTGAAACAATAGTAGACTTATACCAAACGAATTATTTTGTGCATAGAACAGGATTTATCAGTCAGTTCTTGCAGCCAACCAGGCTAGGTATTAATTTTAACACAAAAACAGCTTTTGCAGTGACCGTAAAAACCGAACTACCAATGTTGTCCAGTCAACTTAAAGGTACACAGTGCGGAAAAAACATAAATCCGAAACTCGTCAAAATTTTTGTTCAATAGTTCCGAGTTGTGTCATGACTTTGACCAAGTTTCCGCAGTCGGCCCACTGGGCGAGAATATTTTAATTTATTACCGTCCTATTCAGCTTAAAGAAGTGATTGCAAACAATCGAACTGTACTTTTAACGGGCACAGTTGGGTAATTGGAAAAGTTAAGAAGAATGTTGAGACAATGGTAAATGTTTAGGACACTCGGGGCGCAAATTTGAATATTTTTGACCGGTTTTCAAACAGATAGACTTTATAAAGGCCGTAGGGTTTATTACAAGAAGTTTTAATCGTTGTTGAACCTCTTTTCTCTCTCTTATCTTTTTAGAAAGTTGTAGCACTAAAAGTTATTGAAAAGTATTAGGGTTAATCCCAGCCACACGCACAAAACGTTTTGAGAACACATTCATTGTGCGTACAGATATGGAGTGGAATTCCACACACATTGCCAGAGTCTGTGTTTCCTGATAGCTACAACCTGGGAGTCTTTAAGTGAACTGTAAATAGGTTACTTCTATTCAAGCGTGCTTCATCTTCGACCACATCATCGCTTACCAGCAGGTGAGATAGTGGTCAAGCGCGTGCTTATTAATAATAAAAAAAAATATTGATGCTGAGTAATATTGTACAAAATTATCACATACCTGAACTTGCACATTCTTTATTAAACCGAACTATTTTTCTGTCATTTTAGTAATAGACACTTGGATAATTTCACAATACGATTATTACTTACTATGCAAAAAAGAAAACGTAAACTACAGACTAATAAAGAAGATCTGCTCGAGTAGGTATATTAAAATCGTCTCCGAGCACGCGACCTCGATTTTAAACCCTAATTTAAAAACGCATTCAGAGAGACGGTCACCGACGCCCCATAAATTCTCGCCCCTCCAGAGATCGCCAACTTCCTCCTTCCTTCAGTTGAAGGGAGGTTCGAGTAACGAGTGTACGAGGAGGTTCAACACATTTACTTAAATGATTTTCTTCAAGGCCTTTTTTGGCCCTCCGCCAAGCACGGTTGAAAGAGGAGCTTGAGTCGGGGCACGTTCGTCGAGGCTAGTTATTTTACCCATGGTTTGTCGGGGTCTAGTTTAGTTTAAAGCATCGGTGGCATAACTTTGCTGCTGCAAAAGAAGTCTCACTTGGGTATTGATTTTTTCGATACCAGTTCAAAATATCAAATCTAAATACTGTCCGAAACCTTGATAAAATTATCGTTACATTCATTAGGCACCCTAATGCTGGGGTAAACCCAAATACTGTTAAACCACATACTCTATGATTAAACTCTCCTTTAACCTCTCCCCTCTCTCTTTTTCTTTTTTTTCCTCTCTTCTGTTGTATTTGTTTCTTTTCCGTGCCATTAAGGAAAGCTTGGAGTTTTTCCTTATGAAGTAAGTTCAATAGAAAACGCTTTAGCGAACTTGAAAATCCTCTATTTTGAAAACCACCTTTTCAGAAAATTACTGTTTAGCATGTAAATTCAAGAGCCTATTTTCGCCTTTGTCACAGCAAAACGGTACACAACATCTCATTCAGAATCGTGAACACACGGACGAGGACAAGCACGCTGAACAATGATACATGAACACACAACCTTTTCACCGCCACCAAGTTTAGCCCTTACCACACAATAGGTACAGTCAACCGTGTCGCATTGACGACTTTATTTCGTTAGCAGTATGATTGGTTTTTGGAGTTTAGGGGTCGTGTAGTTGACCCTAAAAGGTCTAATACAAAATTAATTTTAAAAGGTCAAATTCTTTGTGCGTTACAACGTAGCTCGCTCGACCACTTACAGTATTAAGAGCATCCTCCATTGAAGTTTATTTTAGACTCCTATTTTTGGAGATTTGCTGACATTTACCATGTGAGTTGGTACTTGGATACTTGGTGAAGATGAGCGTAAAGAAGTCTTCAGTCTTCGAAGTACGTTTCCGACTGACAGCGATGTGGAGAAATATGTGCTTCGCCACCTTAAATGTATTTTATTTTTGTTTATATGTACGCAGTTAAGTTTAGTAAATCGTTCCAAAAATCATTAAATTATCAATTTTTCCGTCAATAAATGGTGAAAAATAGGAGTCTTCCAAAATAGGAAAATCTAGGAAGTGCAGTGAACTTTTTTCTAAAATTTTGATGTCTGGTGCTGAATTAAATTTGGGAGTTTTTTTAATTAGATTTGTGAAGAGTTATAGCCGAAAACTCTTTTACGAAGAGAGATAGTTAAGTAATATTTTAACTTCCTCAAGCAAGTTCTCCTTACATTTTAAAGAGAAAATCTGAATATTCAACGTAAGCATATCAAGGAGTTTACGCGGAAGGTCACGACGACAAAGTTTCCTCGTTCAACTCTGAGTCCATTCACGATAAACTTATAATGATCCGATATCGACTCATACGTTCCATTGAAAATACCCACAACGATCATATTTTCAGACCCTTTGACCACTTTCCAGTTTTCATAAAACGACTTTTAAATAGGATTCGGGGCTTAAATAACGATGGTTTCGTTTTTGTCTGTATGATCGCTACGGCGTAGATCTGCTACGTTTTATCTGCTACGGCGTAGCTGTTTGCTACATTTTATTTGCTTTGCCTTATAGCGTAGATTGTGCTATATCGTAGCCTCTTTTCTTGCTACGGCGTAGCGTTTTCAACGCTTTAACTGCTACGTCTGCTACGGCGTAGCGTATTATGCCAATTTTTTTCTACAGTTACTACGGCTTTCTTTAGTTACTACGGCTTAGTAAGCATCGTTTTAACCACTACGTTACTTCAACTGTTTAAAAATTATAATCGAAATGCCATGAGCCCATGATACTGGAATTGCTACTTTTTTGATAAAACAAAAAAAAATATACGGTATAAAAGTTCTGAGTGAGAGAGTATACGATTCGCCGACGAAACCCTGAAAAGGAAACGTTCGCTGAAACGAGTGCATGAATAAAGCCCGGCTTCACAGAGCCTAATTTAGAGCGCGCTGAATATTTGAGGCTTATATCTGAGAGCATAAAATTTTATTTCCTCCGTCTTCAAGCTGCGATAATAATATGTTTATTTAACGACGCGACGAGAACTTTTGAGATTTTTCCCAAAATTGAAGGTTTTATTAGCCGGCCTGGAAAGGTTAAGGATCAATTTGGTGAAGTGTTAGGTTTATCAAGGTTCCAAAATTGTCTGAATTTCAGTTGGTTTTTAATGTTCAACAACAAAATTACAATCTAGATGATATTACATCGTCTCATATCAAATCAATCAGACTGGCTTAACCTTAAATTGTAGATATTTTTCAACACAAAATGCTTCAATAAGTTGTTGGTACTGGTAATACCACATTAGTAGTAGCAACACGTAATGCTTTTTTTTTTTTAAGATTGGGTAATCATCAAATGACCCCTCCCGCTCTGGGTGGAGCGGCAGGGAGTGTCAGACTTTTACTGACTAAAACCCACCCATGCTCCTCCTAGTGCCTTTTACGTTCCAGGGCCACGGTAACTCTTTCGAATAAAATCCGCAACCCTGGCCGGCACCGGCTCTAAATGGCCCCTACTCCTATGACACGTAATGCTACTATTTAATATTCAACAAAAGGCAATATACATAAATTATTGTTTCGCCACGCCCACACAAAGTCAATTAGTCGCGACAATGAATCATCCACACACACTTACTTACTTCTACAGTCTAGTTTGGATGGATGTTTGAAACTTTATCACGTCAGAACGGCAGCACGGATCTTGATGAAATTGGCACAGAGGTAGATTTAAGTTTTTATACAATCGGGAGTATGATCCCCTTGGATTATTTTCGACATTTACACGGGCGGAGCCGCGCGCGGCCGCTAGTATTTGTAAAATTATAATATCAACGTCAGAATGGAACACTAATGCAACACGTGTAATATATAATGACACACACTGTACACTCGGTACAGTCAGAGAGAGAAATACGTTTTAACCTTTTCTAAATCTTTAAATTCACCATGATATACTTATGTCAGTAAATGATCCTTTATTTCACAGTTTCAACAGCATTTAAATAATGTATAAACTTGTAGGTACAGTACTTTCACTCTTGTGGCATAATATCATTGTTTCAGCAAAATGTTTTATGTTTCCGTATAGAATATTGATGGTCACATGGTCACCTTCATTTAAGTTTCTAATATCCAAGACCTTCCTGCGTCTTCGGTTCACGACGTTTTGAACTCAGTCTAGGAGCCTTATAGCATAGAACGCTCCATTGCTCTCTGTGCATAACTCTCAGTCGGTGCACTACCACCTGCGCGAGCGTCCAGGACCGTAAGTTATGGCGGCCAAACACATTGATCAGTCTCTAAACGCCTCTATCAACCCACTGTACAAGTTAGTTAATACAATCGATGCAAGCTATTTACGCCCGAATCTCGCTTCAGGTTCACCAGAGCTTATTCACTTACACATCTTTACAGTCCCACACACACACACACACGCACACACAAACAAGTGCACCATCGCACAGTGTGCTCGACGCGGTGAATGTGATGGAGCTAATGAGGCGCGATAGGATTGAACACCGCGCGCGCCCGACTGGAAGTAATTCACTTCATCGACTTGTCGCACTCATCGCGTTCGTCGCACTCGTCGCGCTTGTCGCCATCCAACACTTTTTTAATATCACTATGTTCTCTGTTATCATTTTTTTTTTGAGGTTTTATTCAATCGTATGAGAGCTGGTTGTAAAATTTTATTGAATTGAGATTTTCGATGAAAAGATTTATTTTTCATGGAGACTGGAGATTAAAAGGCGTAGTGGTTTTGTAAAGAATGTTATAAGAATATATGTGGTGATTTATTTTTAAAAGGAATTTCGGTTTGCTTTTTACTAAAAGATGCACTAGCGAGTGTGTGACTGCACTCGAATGTAGGGATAAAAATTGTATGTAAATGCTAAATCTTTCTCAAAATAAAATATTTCGAGAATTCAGCTAAAGTCTCGAAATATTATATTTTTAAACTTTGGCTGTACTGTCTGTTGTACACATCAATGGTTGCTGCAGCTTATTCTAAGTAATATCATAAAGAGGTATTTGAATTGTTCGAAAAGATAAGTTTTGGAAATCTTAGTAATAAGATAACACTATCACTGTCGTTGATAGCCATCAATTACTTTTAATTCCAAAAAAATACTTTTTTCCTGTAAAACAAGCCACGGGAGCAAAACCACTGGAAAGAGTATGAATCACCACAAATTAGAACGCAAACTAGTAATCCTCAATTACGACTATCGAAACTAATTCCCTAATACTCCCTGTATCGTATGACCGGAGTATTATGTTTGAGTGGGATATTGAATCGTACCCGCGTCTCTGGGGCCGGCCGTGAGACGTCGTTACGCGCGATTTATCGCTCTCCAAGTCATCCCATGTGTGGCACAGGGGACGAGGGATGTTAAGGAGTTGAGTTGCTGACTCCGTAATGATAAGGAAAGACACCGGTATCGTCAGACGAATCAAGAGGTGACGGTAGACTTGTCATTAATTCAAAATCAAAAGTCATTTATTCAAACTAGGCTGAGAACCAGTTCGCATTCGCATCTCAGTCGCAATCTGTCAAAAAAGTCTCAATTTCCATACATTTTTACAGATTGCGACTGACTTAAGCTTAAAAATTTGTAGAATTGCCCTCAGTTCTTTTTGAACGTCAAAAATTAACATGAAGACGATACCCCAAAAGTCACCATTTAGCTGAGAAAAAATTAATATCCTACACATTTTCAAGATAGATATTTCTGTACACCAACTGTCCTAGTTATTTTGAACTATAGCTGCTAAATCTGTATGAGTGAACAAAACCTCATGACGAAACAGGCATGTCCTAGAACTAAATAATCTAACAGAGGTGAAACCAACGCGCATGGGGCCGCGTGGCGGATTACAGCCCTGAGTGTCAGCAGTGGGACATCACAAAATGATTGTATTGAAATCAACAAGGCATTGACAGATTAGATTCTTTTGTTTGTCTTTGATTTGTCTCTGAACTGTCAGATTATACTGACAGCTGTTTGTTCTCTTCTTTTAACATTGGATTATCGGATATTTAATTTTTCGAGATCTTCCGTTCTATCTGAACGTACAGCTTGGCAAAACAGAGTTTGGAAAAAATGAGGGTGCCATTGTCTCACTTAACGCACCATAATGTAGGAAATCAGTAAGAGAATTTAAACAAATCGTTAAAAATAAATGTGGAACAATAAACGTTACTCAAAATCTAACACTTGTCGGCCAAGTAGTGTCGACATCATACTCCTTTTTGCCAAGCTGTAAAAGCATTTTATGAATTGTCATATTTTCTTTATTTTTATCTTAATTAAGGAAAATAATAGAGGCTAAGCTAACCTGTGTTAAAACCGACTACTAAATAATTTTTCCACAAACTACACATTTGTCATTTCATCAAATACCAGCAATTTTATGGAAAATTGTCGTCCTCAGTTTGCGTAGGTGGATCGCAGTGCATTTGAAACTGTCCGCACTTTGATGTAGTGCGTTCGGAACGAAACGCTATTAGTTCGACCAAAACGGAATTTATGATGTCAGCCTCGAAACTGAATTCTGAAGTGACGCTTGGAAATACAAGTTGCATTTTCAAAATTGAACTACGAACGGGAATTGAATGGTCACATTATAAAACCTCATTCGTTCACTACCATTTTTCTAAAAGTAGCTTCTTCAAGAAAGCAGAAGGTGAACCCCTGCATTAGGTACACATAACATAACTTTCTATATAAGGCGTTAAAAAATCAACATCTTTGTATATCTTCAAGAATTTCGTGTACCTGCTCGGTATCATCTAAACAACGTATCCCAAAAAAAAATTGTTCTTCAATGTTTCGATGTGCACTGTACTGTGGGGCTGCGCCGACAAGTGCACATGATCAATATTGTTCGTAGTGATAATATGGAATATCTTTAAAACGGATTGTTTTGTATAAAATATTTTTTCGTGAAAAATTTTGGAGTTGTAATTCTAAACAACTCCTCTTTTAATGCCCTATATTATAAATGCGAAAGTTTGTTACTCAAACACGCCTAATAGCGGGTCTGGATGAAATTTGGCACATAGATAGTACTATCTATAACAAATGTGATATTCCATGGATTTGCTATGCCTGGAATATCACTTTTGCTATCTCCTTTTTTTTTTTTTTTTTTTTTATAGGATGGGAAATCATCAAATGACCCCTCCCGCTCTGGGTGGAGCGGCAGGGAGTGTCAGACTTTTACTGACTAAAACCCACCCTTTAGTCCTCCTAGTGCCTTTCTTCCCAGGGCCGCGGTAACTCTTTCGAACATATTCCGCAACCCTGGCAGACTCTGGCCCTGGCGAGCCCCGTCTCCGTTGCTGACTGCTCTTTCCGGCGCGTTCGGAGTGAAACGCGCCGTCGACTCTGGCCTGACCTGATCGGACAGCGAGCTACCCATTGCTCGCTGTCCGCAGGCGTCAGTCACTGCGCCTTGCTCAGGAGCGTCAGTTCCTGAGAGGCGCAGCGACTAACGTTCGTCTGGAGGAGGCGAAATGGGGCCATTACTGGCACTCCATTTCGGCCCCCTCCCGAGCAGTGGCAGCGGCGGCGACGGTGGCGGCGGCTGCGGCGGAAGCGACGGCGGCGGCGGCGGCGGTGGAGGAGGGTTTTCTCCTCGACCCGGCCCTGGCGGGTGGACCGCAGGCTTTGCCCCCAGCCCAGTGATCGGCCGGCTTGCCAGCTGCCGCACATGCGAAGCAGCGCGGCGCGGCGTCGCACGAGCCGGCCCTGTGACCGGGTTGACCACAGCGGAAGCAGTGGTCACTGCGGTCCACCTCCGAGGTGCAGAGTGCTCCGACGTGGTTGCCAACCTGGCAACGGAAGCACCTCAGAGGTCTGGGCTCCAGCAGTTTCACCTGCGCGGAGACCCAGCCCACCAAGAGCCTTCGGCCCTCCGAAACTTTCTTGGCCGCCGACACGGGGCAGCTCACCACTACGGTTCGCATGCCCGTGTTGTCAGGACGGATGGTGCCCACCTTCACCTCCTCTGTAGAGCACCCCCCCGTCCTGACGACGGCGGCCAACACCTCCTCCTCCGTGACGGAGTCGTCCAGGCCCAAAATGCGCATGTCTATGCACTTCGTGGGTCTGGACACTCGGACGTCATCCGCGCCCAAGGACGCCCTAAGCCTTTCGGCTAGAGCGTCCGCGGCCGGACCGCTGTCTGCTCCAGGGATCTCTAGCATCCTGGCCCCGGTCATGGTGACCCTGAGCCGGAGACCCCCGACGATGCCAAGCTCACCGAGGTTTATGGCCTCCTTGGCTCTGGTGAGCGTGTTGGCATACGTCACGCCCCTCTTCACCGCGTCCGGCTGCAGCGTTATCACTACAGCCGCGGTCTTCGGGGCGCGGAGCGCAGCCGCGACGCCTCGCGCTCTCTGCCGCCGCCTTCTCTCCCGCCTCTTTGCCGCCCTGGCTGCCTTTCCCGCCCTCTTCTTCTCCCCGGCCACTTGCCATTCGGCTTGAGCCGGGGGAGGTTCAGAAGGCGAGGAAGCCGGGGGGAGCTGCTGCACGGCTGGCGCAGGAGCCTTCGCCGTCCGTGCAGCCACCCCACCCTTCCTCTTCCTTCCCGGGGCCGGGTCCGGTTTTCCCGACACCGGCTTCGCGGGTGCCGGCCCGGACCCTTTGTCCTGGCCGGACGACCCCGGTGTGACAGCCACGGCGGCCGCATATGTCCCCGCCTTTTTCCGGCCTGGGGGGGCCTTCCCACTCGCCGCACTCGCTAGCGGGGGGCGCAGGACGATGCCCTCCAGGACGGAGAACCGCGCCTGGAAGGCAGCCATCTCCTGCCGCACCAGGTCCAGCACCTGGCTCTCCTGCGGCACGGGACAGCTGTCCTCTCTGCGCCCCCTTTGAGGCGCCCCCTGTGGGCCGGCTCCCCGGAGCCTGGCCAGGTCTGCGCGGAGCCCCTCGTTCTCCTTCTGGAGACGCTCCGTGGTGGCAGCCAAGCGAGCGACCTCCGCCCGCAGCTTGGACATCTCGTCCCGCGGAGGCCCACCTCGGTTAGCCTCCGCTGCCGCCAGAATGGAGGCCATCGCCTCGCTTATGGCCTTGTTCTTTGAGGAAAGCTTCCTCTTCAAGGCCACATCGCGAAGCGCGGCCTCCACCACCTCCGCAAACCCGGCCCTCCGGTCATCCGGCTCACCGCCGGAGGACTCCGAACCAGGAGCCCCGCGACCGCCCTCTCCGGGGGGTCGTCCGTCAGCGACGAGCTCCTCGGCTCGCTGGCCAGCCACCTTGGAGGCGGGCAATCTCCCCTTGCCTCCCTCTCGGCCCTTACCCCGTCTACTGGTGGGGATTTTTCGGGCCGAGGCCACCTCCTCGCTGCAGGACGACCCCCGGTCGTCCTCCGGTCTAGGCCGCTTGCGGAAGGACCTAGAGTCCTCCGCTGCAGTCCCTGCCCCCTCGGGTCCAGAGCTCGCCGAGCTTACCGTCACCAGGTCGTCGGAGTCCAACTCGGACTCCGACTCTGCACCCGCGCGACGCTCAAGCGAGCCTCTGCCCGCGCTCCGTCCGGCCGACGCTTTGTTAAGCGAACTAAAACTAAACCCGATCAAGTCCTGAAAGGACGGCTTGGATCGGGGGCCTCCTCGGCCACTATTGCACTTGGCAAGCGGAGAATAAAGAGCACTGTTGCCCCCCCCAGAATACGAGGGGCTTGACGCGTAAAGCGTGGCGGATTCCCTTTCTGCTGTGCAGTCCGGACCGCCCTGGGGTACAACTTCTCTTTCAGTGCCTTTATCCATAGTTTCCTTTTTGAGGGTGCGGTCCCTTTCTCCTCTCCTCTCTCCCTCTCTCTCACTGCTTGCTCGCTGCCCTCACAGTCACGTCTGATGATCAGACGCGTACCAGAGAGCAGCGAGCAAGCCAATGAGACGCACACCGTCCGAGGACCCGAACACTGCTCAAGTCTCCGAACGGTGTGCCCCTCTTGTGTCTCTCTTGGTCTGGTCTCTCACTTGGGACCTTCCGGCATGAGTGGCTCTACCGGCAAAGCCCCCAAGATCATTGAGACACGCAAGCCCCACCACGACGGCAACGTGGAGACACGGTTGGTGGGGATTTGCTATCTCCTTGGGATGTTTCCAACATTCACGAGGCTGAATCCGCCGGCAGAAGCTAAGAAAGATTATCTCTTTAAACATAAAGGATTAAATTCTCACTCATTCTCCATAATTATCTTCTAGGCACGCTCACTCCATCATAGACCTCATCTATCGCTTTCTAGGCGTTATGGAGGTCAAGAGCAAGCCCATTTCTTAATAAAAAAATAAAAAAGCTACGTTTTATTTATTTGGAAAATCTGGCCAAAAGCTGCCATTTTAAATGTCTGCAAAAATAGAAAATAACCACATTCCGATCCTTTTTCCACGAACCCTTAAATATTAAGCCTTGGGCCCTCGACCTAATTAAAATAGGTACTAATCCAGGTACACCGCAGACACTCCTTTTATTTTAAGTTCTTTTAGTCCATCTAAAATAAGTATGGTGGATATCATTGACAGTGACAATGAGACCGCTATTGTACCCATAGAATATATTGTAAAAGAGTTTTGCAACTATTTTTAATGTACAATAAAGTATATCCTGTTTCGAGCATTGACGCCGAGTTGCTAGCCTGTCGGTTTTCTATCGGTTGCATTTTGGAGTGTGCGTCGAATTGCATAGTTTGATTCCGCCAAGCCCGTTCCATCATCGGACCACAAGATGTACGGCGATACGCCACCGGTATATGGTGGACATCCCACCCACACGCACAAAGCGTTTTGGGAATACATTAATTGTGCGTACAGCTAAGGAGTGGAATTCCCTGCCAGAGTCTGTTTGCTGATAGCTACAACCTAGTAGTCTTTAAGTCAAGAGTGAATAGGTTACTTCTAGGCAAGCGCGCCTCCATCTTCGACCACAACATCATCGCTTACCATTAGGTGAGATAGTGGTCAAGCGCGTGCCCATCAATAATAAAAAAAGAAAATCTATCTAACTAAGCACAACCAAACCACCAATTACAATACCAATTTTTCCATAGCTAGGTAATTAGGTTTCTTAAGTAAGAGCTTTCGCGTAATCCCTCGAGGATAAACCGCCATCAGGAGCAATTTATATCGCCGCCATTAGGGACCGGCTTGTACTAGTATTGTAATAACTTATTAGCGTAGGATTACGTGCTTGTTAATATCATTTTTAGGACAAAAAATAATAATGAAGGCTGATGTAGCGAATTTTTATGAGAAAAACTTTGGGTTGAAAGCAACTAACTAAGTTGAGATTGTGATGTTTTAAATTATAATGATCGTGTTCGTGGAAAGGATGTTTCGGTTTTTTGTAAAAAATTTGCTTCTTAATAAAATTTGTTTATGTGATAACTGCCAAGTATTATTTTCATTTGGTACTACATTTTAAGACAAAACCAAAGGATCATGTCGTAGAAATCTCTAATATAAATGTTTCGGGAAAGCGTCGAATTGACCATTAATATTGGCCATTATTATAACAGGCTTCATACAACTTTAAATGACAAATAAAATATAGTTAATTATTTCATTTAAAGCATTACAGTCAGCCAGATGAAGTCGCATAGTTAGCAGTTGGGTTGCTTTTTTTACCCGACTACAGCGAAGTCAAAAGAAGCGTTATATAATATCGTTTTGATCCGGAGCCCGACAAAGAACAGTACTTATATTGAAAAGTTAGTGCTTTTATTTTATAAAAGAAATCTTTTTCAGCTTACTTGCGAAATTAGATTTGTAATTTAAAGTGATGTTCCTATGCTCTCAAGTTTTCAGCGGAGAATCTTATTAACTTAAAGAAAACTAAACAAAAGATCCTTACTTATTATAAAAACGTCGCAGATACAAAATCAATCGAACTTCAAAATTGACTTTGTTCTAAGATTAAAAGGAATCATGAATATTGATAGCGCGTCCCCGAGAGTCTAGCAATCAAGAATCACCGGGAATAGTAACAAAGCGTTGGAATATGAAATCTTAAGCGATATCATAAAGAACCTATTTATAAGGCATTTCTGGAATTACTGAATCGATTATAAAAAATCATTCATTTATATAAAAACTATACTCACTGAGTGTTTATTCGCGAAAAAATTTGTTTTGATAGTGTGTTCGCATTTGTATCGTTTTGTTTTAAATACTCGTAAAATCACGGCGTTTTTCTTTATACCATACTTAATTATATTTCACGACGTGATACCCTTTTGAACAAGTTAAAGTTGAAGCACTATTATAATGTATGAGGCACTCAATATGATTCTATAGTGTTTTTGAATGTCATAGAGTTAGCTACACATTGAAGTGATGGGAGCGAACTAGTGTAAGAATTATTGTTTTATGAGTATTTACTCCCAGGTAAGCAAACGCATGTATGAATCTTTATGCCAGTAGGACTTATCTGATATGTAACAAAATACGGAATTATTATATCTGTTAGTTTACCTATGACGGCCCATTATTAGGCAATGAAGAGTTTCAAAAGGTAAACAATATCCTAATTGAGGCTGTCAGCGAAGAAGTAGCCTAAGCTTGAGATAATTAAATTAAATAAAAAAAAAATAGCATGTTTTAAATATTATTTGTAGTACATAAGTCAGAATATTAAAAATTCAGTGTCAGGCCGCTTTTGCGCTTACAGCCTCAATTATCCCTAAAATTTTGCCCAAATATTTTTTAAATTCGATTACTCCAGCAGACTAAAATATCGTGAAGGAGTATTGATATATTTTTAAATGTGTCGTTAAAATAACTGTCAGTTTTATCTACGAGTAGTCAAAGCTAATTGGATCCCTCGGGCACACCACTGACAACCACGGGCACCAACGCGAACGTTGCTAGGTTTGGCAAACTCTTTTCTATTTTAAAACCTTCACAAGTTTGGCGCTCGAACACGAAAAAACAAGTTTCTAAAACTAATCAAAGTGATTGCGTTTCGTTCAAAATGTCAAGTTTACTAACTGGCTAGACTCTTTTGCCTTTTTATAAGTTGTATAAAAGATCAAGTTAGGGTTATTTATAATGTTAGTAAAGTATTAATTGCTGCTTCAGAGAGTTTAAAGTTGAATACTATGTAGGTTGTTATTGCTAAAAATAGGAGTTTTCCGAGTACCTGCCTATTATCGTTCAGTTCATCTGAAGTTTATCTGATTGAAATCGATGCGGTAAGATGTAGGTCTCCATTGAAATTGAATACACAATGTTGTCTAATGCTGCTGCCACAAATTTGGTATTCAATGAAAGCTATTCATATGTTTGTATATACTAATATATACAATTTTTCCGTTACTGTTAATTGACTGAGTTGAGAGACTGACAGACTGTCTGACTGATTGGTCGTAGAAATAAATGAAATTTGGCATGTAGGTTCGTTAAGGAGTGTAGGAGAGCACTAATGGATAACTTTCCGAAATTCTTACGGGAACATTCGCGGGCAAAAGCTGGTAACCTTGTAAAGTAAAAGTGCAATTTTATTTGTTGCGGAATTTGTTCGAAAAAGTTACCGCGGCCCTGGAACGAAAAGGGAGGAACACGGATAGGTTTTAGTCAGTAAGAGTCTGTCACTCCCTTCCGCTCCACCCAGAGCGGATGAAGTCATTTGATGATTTCCCATCCATAAAAAATGCAGTTGTATTTATTACAATTTTACCAGCGTATTGTCTTTGAAACACGTATTTCTTAAAATGTTGCCCGTATACCAAACTCTCTCGTCGCTTGTACTTACAATCTTGAAAATATATATTGGCACATTTGACCTAACAACTTCTACATAGATTGATGGATAGCACTTCAAAATACTTCATATTACAAAGAAAACCAAATAAAACAGATACATCACTTATAAAGTTAACATGTTTAGCGTAAGTAGCAACTTTATGTGGAAACATTTTGCCATTACGACACCAGACGCACTCTAGAGTATGTACAATGTACATTGTATCTTTTTCATATAACTGTTTCCGTATCATCATGGTTGGCTGAATCTCATTATGTCGAGTCTCATTACAACGATAATTTATAATCCTAGCTTGTTTATACTCGTAAACAACTACCGGATTTGGTTTTTCCTGATAACTACCACTTAGGGGTTCGTCACAGTCATGAGTGTATAGGTTCTTGGCAAGCGTGCTCCATCATCGACCATATCATCGATACCATCAGGTAAGATTGTGGTCAAACACGAGCATATCCAGTAAAAAAAAAAAGTTTTAATAAAAATATGCTTAAAATCCCACAAGAAAAAAAACGCCAGTTAATGAAGTGTAAAGGGTTTGTCACAAATATAACAAACAGTACCCCCAAATTTAGCCAGTTATATTAAGCCCCGTATAAAAGGGTCGGGCCTATTGCCATTATCCAGTAGAACCGACTATTTCCGTAGTATGAATTCATTGTTGTATAATCCGCTCGGCGCCAATCGATATGAAAGCGGAGTTTTTGGCACGAAATAATTAATAACGGCACACTGTGCGGGCACGACTTGGCTCTTACCCAAATTAACTTTAGCGGTACAATTTTATTTGTTTATTTTTGCTTTATGATTTTCTTCGACGGTGAACTGTGAAACGAGGAAAAATATTGAAGCTAAATTATTTATTAAGTTGTTTTATTTGAACAGTACAGTATTTTTTTTGTAGGTACTTATAGTGTTTTTTTTATTTGACAATAACCTCACCTGATGGAAGCGATACGATGATTTGGTCGACGATAGTCACCTCTCTTGACTTTAAGCCACTCAGTTACCAGAGTGTCTTAATGAGGAAAAAAGTTTTCGATGTTTAATTGTGTTAGTAGCATTCTGTAGTTTCAATCAAATTATTTCTATTTTTTTATAATAATAATAATAATATAATTGTATAATGATAACAAGAGCAGCAGCCCGACGCGCACACCATCCACCCCCGGACTCGTCGCTCAGCTCCGCCTCGCCGCCGTCGGACATCGGATCACCAGTGGTGTCACTGGCGGCTGCAGTCGCGTCGAGCTCCAGCGACGAGTATTTCTCTCCACCGACGTCGCCAACACCTGTACGTCGGCAGGGGAGAGGCCGGCCACCGAGGGGCTTGGGACCTAGGGGCCAACCGGCCCCGAGCCGGGTCCCCGCTACCGGTGGTTGTGTGCAGCGCATGAAATGGACTCAGTCCATGAACGAGAACGTCATGCGCGCATACTACGGGTCTACAGAGGGGGGAACTAACCTCACTGCGTACCGTGTCAGGATGCTGTCTCTGTTTCAGGACCTGGAGCCAACTGTGAACGTCTCGGCCCAACGATTGTCGGATCAGGTGCGGGTCATCCAACGTAATCACAAGTTGGACGATGCCGCACTTGATAGGCTGCGCTCAGAGGTACTGAACAACCCTATCATCTCGACCCCGACACAGTCCGTGGTACAGGCGCCAGCTAGTGGCGCAATTACACCGCGGCCCAATAATGTTTGTGATGAGGTAGATGATAGGGTTGTCACGGTAAGTAGCCAGTGCAACGACCGACTGAGGAGCGCGCTGGAGGATGCGCTTCGCGAGTACAGATCCACTCCGACCGAACTTAGGCCTCGAATTCCACGGTTGCCTATGCACAAAAAGAATAGGGCGCTGGTGTGTGCCTTGGACTCGCTGCTTGAGAATATTTTTGAAAGCAGCGAGAACCTCGTTGATACGCACTCAATCCTGTATTGCGGGGCTGTTGCGGCATGTCGTATAGCAAACGTAAAGTTTGCAAATAGTGACGTAGCTATACGACCAAAGTCTGCTGCACCAGCTTGGCAATGCAGGATCGAGCGGCGTATTGATGAAGCCAGGGTACTCATCGGCAAACTATACTGCTTCAGGGAGGGCAATTCACGACCACGCGTGATGCGCTTTGTGAGGCGGGCATTTTCGGGGACTGAAATCGGTCCTCAGGAGTACATGTCCCGTATTACAGAGCGCATCGACTTCCTGAAGCAGAAAGTTTGTGCATGGGCGAACCGTATTCGACGGTATAAGAGGCGGGTTGATCGATACTCGCAGAATCGTATGTTCCAGAGCGATGAAAGGTGGGTATACAGAGCGTGGGAGCGACCTGAACAAAGTGTGACAGACGTGTGCCGCCCGGATGATCTCGCCACGAGTACATTCTGGCGAAACATCTGGTCGGTGCCCGTCTGTCATGCCGAGGGTGGTTGGATGCGCGATGTCGAGCGCGTGTGTGAAGCTATACCACAAATGGAAGCTATTGCCATTACACCAATAGATGTAGCCACAGCAGTCCGTCCATTACCGAACTGGAAATCTCCAGGCCCGGACGGACTGCATAACTTCTGGCTTAAGTGGTATAGCAGCTCACACGCGCTCCTGGCATCTCAATTCCAGTCATCCTTGGAGTCTGGGTCGCTACCACAGTTTCTAACAACTGGCGTTACCCACCTGCTCCATAAGACAGGTAGTCCCGCGGAACCCAAGAATTATAGACCGATTACTTGTTTGTCGACGGTCTATAAACTTCTTACATCCATTCTGAGAGTAAAAATTAATGATCACATTGAGTCTAATTCAATTATGTACGCCTCCCAGAATGGATGTAGGAAGGGGTCCCGCGGCACTAAGGAGCTACTCCTCATAGACATGGCCATAAGCCAACAGGTTCGTCGATCCCGCAAGGATCTGTCGACATGTTGGATAGATTACAAGAAGGCCTATGACTCTGTGCCACATACATGGCTCATGAAGGTGCTGGAGTTGTACAAAATAGATGCAACTCTACGCACCTTCCTTGAGTCATGTATGAGGCAATGGAAAACGGTCCTTCGCTATCCAGGATGTCGACCGATTCAAGGGAATGATGAGCCTGTATGGATTAAACGGGGAATATTCCAGGGCGACAGTTTGAGTCCACTTTGGTTTTGCTTAGCTCTGAATCCTCTTAGCACACTGCTGGAGGATTCAGGCCTAGGCTATCGGTTGAGAAGAGGTGGTCAAACCATATCTCACCTCCTTTACATGGATGATCTGAAACTCTTTGCCCCCAACAATTTGCGACTGATGGAGCTACTGAAGGTAACTGAAAACTTCAGTAGTGCCATCAGGATGGAATTTGGTGTGGACAAATGTGCAGTCATGCATGTAAAGAAAGGGGAGATTATGGAATCTGAGGGAATTCAACTCTCGGATTCCATACAGGTTAGATCTCTTAGCTCAACCGAAACCTACAAGTATTTGGGTATGTCGGAAGCGTTGGGCATTAACGGTACTGACATGAAGCAATCGCTGAAGGAGCGCTTCTTTGGCCGCCTGAAAAAGGTTTTAAACAGCCTTTTGTCGGGCGGAAATAAGGTGCGTGCCTTCAACGGTTGGGTCATGCCGGTATTAATGTACTCTTTCGGCATACTCAAATGGACTCAAACCGAACTCGACGCCCTGGATAGAAGGGTCCGTACACTGCTGACTGCAAATCGGATGCATCACCCACGATCGTCGGTGATGAGACTGTACATCCCGCGGAAGTGTGGAGGTCGAGGCTTTTTAAATGCTAAGACTCTCCACAACCACGAGATGTGCAGTCTCAGAGAATATTTTCTCAAAGCCGATGTGGGTATGCACCGAGATGTGGTCGCAGTGGACAAGGGACTCACCCCGTTGTCCATGGCTAAAGAGAACTGGCGCAAACCTGTAATACTTACTACAGATGACCGCAAGGAGGTATGGAAAGGCAAGGAGCTTCACGGGCGCTTCTATCGGGCTCTTTATGGGTCCGACGTAGATTTCCCGGCGTCCGTGGCCTGGCTACGTTTCGGTGATCTCTTCGGAGAAACTGAAGGTTTTGTTTGTGCAATTATGGACGAAGTTATCTTGACGAACAACTACCGGAGGCATATTATGAAGGACGGGACGGTTGACGTGTGTCGGGCATGTCACCGTCCGGGTGAGTCCATCAGACATATTATCTCTGGTTGTTCTCGTCTGGCTAACGGCGAGTACTTGCACAGGCATAACCAAGCAAGTTGCTGGTGAATAATCCTAGCCACTTGGCTAGGATTATTCACCAGCAACTTGCTTTGAAATACAAACTTGTGGATTCTGAGGTACCGTATTACAAGTATGTGCCCGACCCAGTTCTCGAAAATGACCATGTCACGTTGTATTGGGATCGGTCTATCATCACTGATAGGACTATCATAGCTAACAAGCCCGATATAGTGGTGATAGACCGATTAGCGCGCCGCACAATGATAATCGATGTTACCATTCCACATGACGAGAACCTCGTGAAAGCTGAGAAAGAGAAACAAATCAAGTATCTTGACTTAGCACACGAGGTTGTCGACATGTGGAATGTGGACTCGGCTGTCATTGTGCCGATAGTCGTTACGGCCAATGGCTTGATAGCCAAAAGCTTCGACGACCACCTGTCGAAGCTGGCGTTACGCAGTTGGGTAAAGGGCCTGATACAGAAGGCAGTTCTCCTCGATACGGCTCGTATTGTGAGGAGGTTCCTTTCTCTGGAGCCCTAACCACCGGTAGCTTGGACCCAGCTCCCGACACCGGCGGACTACTATTTTTTATATTTTTAAATGTTTTTTTATTGTTTTTATAGAAATATTTAAAAATGTAAAATATATGTGTAAAACTGAATAAAGGAAATAATAATAAAATTGGAAAAATGTCATAATACTCACCTACAAATTCATAAGTAAAAATCTTGCCTGTAATATCGTTTTACTATGAAAGTTTTTGACGTGAAACAATGAGGGGCGGCGCAGTCAGCCGTTAATGGACGATGCTTAATTAACATTATTTATTTTTTTATTCACTACAGCGCTCCCGTTCACGGTAATAATATTTTAATTTAAAACCGTGTTGATTTTATTATTATTTTTGTTACAGGTAAGGGGTATGACGAGATACTTCAAAATGGTATGAATGAGGTTAATCTACAATTCACACTCAAAATAAGGGAAAACCAGCATCAGGCAATTCTAGTTTTCTTGCATTTTGCTGAATTGAACCTACTTGACGCAGTCATGCGAACACAACGTTATTGTTTTAAAATTAAGTCTCGATATCTTTGTTCCTACATGTGTGTGCAAAATATATATAAAGCCTCGTGTACTCAAACTTTTTTGCCGTGAAAACCACGGTCGTGTCGCCGTGTGTGGGCACGGTCGACACTGGGTAACTATGGAAGCTCATTAACAAAAAAGGTGCATCCGGCGCGACGGAGTTACCGTACCGGAGACAAAACGTGTGTGAACTACTACTCGCGGCCAACAATCCGTAGGTTTTTACTGCGAAAAATCTAGGGATTTTTCAAACCGTATGGGAAAATGAGGCCTGTGGCGGTTTATGAAATTCGAACTTACTTTTTCCGTTTCTCGTCTAAAAGTGTTGCTGACTCTCAGGTAATGATTAAAAAAAAAGTCTTTTAGAACTAAAGATGTATTTACAGGTGCAATGGCTGCTATTTAAAGATAATGATTCATATACATCATTTAACAACAAAATTGATGCACAGCACCCTTTCAAACATATTTTGAAGTTGCTGATTCGAAGCAAGCACCGACCTGCTGTTCTATCTTCCTAATGTAGTTGCGTATACAGGCTGTTTCAAAAGTACTTGGTCATTTTTAAAAGTGACGTTTAGTAAACAAAAAAATAAAAACTTTTATCAAGATCGTCACATGATCGCCACCCTTAAATATGACGACGCACTTCAGCAACAAAGCTCACACCAAAACATAATGAATAATTATCACACCAAAACACAAAGTCACGCTTTGCTTCTAAGGCTACGCACACAAGCGAGGGAATGATCTAATCTCGGCACATTGCACACTCGGATCATATTATTGTGAAACAAACCCGTGACAATACAAACGAATGCTATTATAGTAGCGTATAAATAGTAGCGGTTGAGCGGCCGTGGGTATCACTTGTGTACTGTGCCTTTAATTTTGTAAATCCAACTTGTTTAGGAGAATTGGAAAATCAAATTATACAGTGATATTATAATGCGACGTTTTGAGATTCGCTGAGCCCACAAAAATAATAATGCTTATTATACATACGACTTTTTCATAAGTAGAGCACATAGGAGTCATTTGGCGAATTTTCAGTCATTCTATAATTTTAAGATTTATTTTGCAAAAGAGGCAGGATTACAAATGATCAAGTACAAAATGTAATTCATTACACAACTCAAAACATCTCATTTTATTTGTAAACGCATACAATTGGGCAACACTACCGTGGTCCACCAGTAATATGAAATGCGGGGTGAGACAGGGAGCCCCCCCCCTCTCTCCCCCCCGTCGTGTGCTATTGTCTATCGAGTGCGAGCCTCTGGGAAATTACCGTGAAATGCAATTTACTACTACTTATTAATATTAACCACAAATATTACAGCAAGCGCTAAAACGTAATAAGTTTTAACGGAAAATATTATGTACTATTAATTTGTTTGATTAGTGCTGCCAGAGAGTAAAAGAAAATATGGGATACATCTGTACAAGCTTTGTTCTAATTCAAGTTATGTTAAAATGTTCGAATGTAGATTGTAAGATTGTAACCAGATTGAAAGCAGCCAAGCACTTGCCTGCATATTTTTATGGCAAAAATTGTTATATGTATGTTCAAATCGCCCGCAGATATTTGATACATCTGGGGTCCTAGACAATGTGCTATTCGATTAGCGAATGCGACTGTCGAAATGCCAAAATGTAGGTATTTGATCACGTGACATTTCGATAGCATCTGTCAATCCCATACATTTTTTACTACCGCTGACACAATGTCACTTGTCTAGAGCCCCAGGTCTTTTTGTGTAATTCATATGTGGCAACATAGATTCCACTACATAGGCCTGTCAAAAACAGAAACACATGAATACAGAAACAAATAATTACTCGCATACACATTGAAATTACCTTCCGTATATCGTCATCCATTGACAATTCACGAACTTCCCAATCGTCCCTAAACTTAGACAATGCGTACTTTCTTGCTTGAAGTAAGTTCTCCATACGTACAATAGGTAACATATTATATGTATGAAGAAGTTACTTACAAGTATCTACTTGCAAGGTACGGAAGGAAACCGAAAATAAACTTGTACGTTACACTCCGTGTGTAATGACTTTCTAATGGCGCTTGTCAACACTGGCGTCATTTGTGCGCGTTCCTTACGACTCGGTGACGTCATTGAGACGATGTTTGCAGAACGTTTTTAGTTAGGCTTGTTTTGTAGTTTGGAAGATTGTTGGACCCTAAAAAAAGTTGGGCAGAAAATACCATCGAGGGTAAAAACTGGATAAGGTTGAAAACATTATTTTAGAGACAAATAGAGTCCTTCTAAACTCTTTTTACTTTACTTTTTACGTTAAGATACTTAATGTAAAAATTAAAAAAAGAGTTTCGTAACAAATACGGTTAAAAATAGGCCAGCTTCCAACAGTGGATGACGACGATGACGATCTATGTTAAATTATTTTAGAAATAAACCTGAGATGTTCTCATATCCATCACTATCTCGTTTAATTGCTAATGTCAGTAACAATAGACAACACAACAATAAACAATAAACAACAATAGACAATTACAACCCCATTAATTCTAAAAATAAAAACGCAGTTTTCTTAAAATTCAATGTTCGTCAACAAAGGGTTCATGCTTTTGATTTACACTTTTAATGTTGGTTAAATATTTTTCTTCTTTCATTTGAAAACAAACTAGAGGTAGTATAAAACAAATTATCTGACAATTCTATTTATACAATGCATCACTGTTTTTGTTCGCTCACAAAACAAGAGTCATCAATAACCCGTACATAGCCGTCAATGGACAGCTAAGCCGCCCAATCAATTGACTCACAGAATCCAATTAATGTTTATCTTTATTAATTGTTTGCTGTCTAGTCTGCGTTTAATGGAAAACAGAACAAGTCAACTATGTGGGGAGAGATTGAAATGTTCAGTTTATGTGTTGTTTTTGGTATTTCTCAGCAGCAACACGGAGTTCGAAGGTTGATTCTATGTCACTCCCGTTCCATGGAAAGCACGTAAAGCCCTTGATCTTGCACCTGATCTCTCTCCGGTCGTGTCTGATCCCCGTCCTGTCGGACTAATTGCAAAGAAACAGGGAGTGTAAAATTTACCGCAGCATAACGATATTTTTTTTAAATGGTCCAGTTTTCAGGGTTTGTAACTTTTCTAATACGACATTCTCAAAGTTTTGGCATGAAAAATGTTTGGATCCGAACAAAATTGTCGATGTAGATTAATAAAGAACATCAAACGTAATCTGTAGATGTAAATTAAGCTCACTAATAAGTTTGGGATTTATAAAAAACTGTTCAAACAAATGTTTACTGTAGTGTTGTTTACATTAATCTGTTAATAATTCTAATATTTATTTTCTCTAATCAGCCAAGTCCAGGTGTACTCGGGAATTATCCTATTAGGCATCATCTGCCCTGATTCACATTTTTCATCCACCCTTATACAGCCACCTAAAATCCCAAATAACTACCAAAATAATAAATCCCCTAAGCTTTTCACTATTTCACCATATTAACGTTGAAGATGCCGCCATGAAGTACCAGGATTGCATAGCATAAAGCAGGTGAGACAGATTATCTCAACGCTTGGCTCGGAGCACCTTGCGTCGAGTTAAGTCCGTGCTTAGCAACATGAGGATCAACACGGTTCTAAGCAGAGCAAGCTGCTTAGTGTCGCATGTTATGTTAGACTTATTATGTGCGGAATGTGTCATATTTCTGAGGTTTCTAGATTTAATATTTAGATGAAGAGTTAGGTTTTATCTGTGAGCTTATTTTTAATGTTTCTCTTTGACTAGCTTTATCTCATTACATGGTGCCTGCTCTTCTAGTCGTGTCTGTGCTTAGTCGTCAAGACTTCCAGGTTTTCTGTCTTCATGTCGTTGTTTACGACGGGCATCTTGGCTAAAGGAGGACGCATTCCACGCATTTTCGAACTAATGTTGATGTTCAGGATTTGTCTGTTCTCCGGGTCTTCTCTTCTAATTCTCGTAGCATCTGGTTCAGCTGGTTTAATAAGTAATTTATTTATAGAGCTGCAATTCAACATCCATACTAAAACATACTATTAAAAAGTAAGGCCTACGAATGGTCTACGTGACTGCTACGGCGTAGCACTTCGCTACGAAATCGTAACTGGGGCATTGTAATCTCCATTCGTAATCCCCTAAGGAATATCTTGGAGTCTGGCTTTCGATATTTAAATTATTCCCTTGGCATTAAGAGGTTGTCAAATTAGGGGGAGACTTGACTAAGGTTTTTTTGATAGATTGCAACTGACATGCGAATGCGAACGTTACTTAAAAAAAGTGAGTCGGCCTAGCCTCTTTCCAACCAAGTTGTGGTTGGCTTCCAGTCTAACCGAATGCAGTTGAATACTAGTGTTTTACATGGAGCAACTTTTACTGCCTATCTGACCTCCACAACCCAGTAACTGGGTAACACGATATCTGTTGGCAAGACTGGTGTCTAATGTTCTGGCTTCTGATAACCGTAACGACTTTCAAAGATCTACAAATGAAAACCGAGACGAACGCAGGAGCATATGTATGTAGTAGATGGTAACCCATCCATTGGCCAACCTCGCACACTCGCTAAGTGTTTCGAACAATCTTGTGACTCCATGTAAGTTAAGACAGTCAGGATAACGCGGTCGCTTGTACTAGACTTCACTGCGTCAAATATAATAGTTTATCATATCGAGACTGTTTCTTTATTGGGTCCCGAATACATACCTAAAGCAAGCCTGGAAGGCCAGCCCCAGCGGCTTTTATTTTATTTTTTATTTGCTTGAATTTCTACAAGAAAATGAAGTTTTAAAGAGTGTTACTAATAGTCCGGTCACTTAGTACTGCAGCGGGTGCGGGCGATCTTAAGTAATATCTCAAAGTTGCCACTTTAGCCGCGAACTGCGCCAAGCGAGGTTTTCAGATAACGTGGTACAAGTTGTAGGCGATTGACGTTATCAGTAACAATAGCTTTATGACTTGAAAGTACAGTTATTCTCTTTCTCATAAAATGCAAATTATACATGTGATTCTAATCAGCCAAGAATAAATTTCACGGTTTTCCAGTGCCAGTGGTTGAAATCTGAGCACAAAATTCATTGTATTATTCTGTTTACAACTAGTCAGCTACCAGTATCAACTGTAAAACATCTACGTGTTAGACAAGGAGGGGTCGCAGAATGGAAAAGAAGTTCACCCATCCATGGACCGAGCTCGGCCAGCGTTGTTTAACTTCAAGGATTGACCCGTGTGGTTATTCTAAATCAATTTTCATTTACAACGTTAGGTTAGGTTAGGTTAGTTATTTTAGTGTTTTCTTATTAATAATTGGCTCGCGTTTGAACTCAATTCCACCTTTTGGAAAGCGACGCACGATATGGTCGACGATGGAGCACGCTTATCTAGAAGTAACCTGTTCACTCTTGACTTAAAGACCCTCAGGTTGTCGCGATCAGGAAACACAGACTCCGGCAGGGAATACCACTCCTTGGACTCTAGACAAGTGACATTCTGTCAGCGGTAGCGTGGCGAAGGCGATTGTCAATACGTCAAAAATGTATGGGATTGACAGATGCTATCGAAATGTCACGTGATCAAATTCCTACATTTTGGCATTTCGACAGTCGCATTCGCTAATTGAATGGCACGTTGTCTAGGGCCTCTTAGCTGTGCGCACAATGAAAGTATTAAAGCGATAGAACTTGCTGCAATACGTACGTATCACTAATACACATTAGTAGTATTGCAGTAAGTTCTACCTACAGGCCGCTGTTCTTCATACAACCCGCTCCCGCTCCCGCTCATAACTAGTACCACCGCCGCGACTGGCCGGTGGCATTGGTTTCGGTTTCAATTGCCCCTTAGATAATATCAGCTGTAATTTAATCAAAACTTGCCGCTGTACCCTAATTGATTTAGTGCTGTTTTAACTTGGCATTATTATAAATTGGGATCGCGCAACTTTGCCGGTTCGCACTGATATTATTGGAGACAGAAGTTCTTAACCAGAGGTTATTGTAAGTTACTGGTGTTGTTGCAGTCCAGTCAGGGTTTGTATTAAAGTCGATGGCTGATAATAATCGGGTCAATACCAAATTCAAACAAATTTCAAGGTTAAGCAAAGCTTTCAGAGGTCGTTCCGCAGATGGTTGACCGGTCATTAAACAAGGTTTTGACAGAAACAATGCGAAACTTGAAAAGGCCCAACACTGAAAACGCAAATGAAAATCAGTTGTTCCGTACATTTTGTTAGGTTTTACAAATATTAATCCGACGAAAGAACGGGTCTCATAGTTAAAGTTGGTCATAATGATGAGTACAATGATTCCTTTCTTCAGGTTTTGTGGTATTTCTGTTACATCCTGTGCATCGAACCCGCACCGTGCCCTGTAAAGCACATTAAAAGCTGTTTCCGGGTGTCATTCTCAAAGCTTTGAAAGTCTAACAGGTAGTCAGAAACCCGAAGATCATAATCATAACCTTATTAATTTGCAAACATGGGTAATTATAGTACAGGTGTTTCTTTTATAATAAGTCCTCCATATTCTACCGTCACATTGGCATGCAAATTACATTAAAATTCAAATTAAAATAAATTAAATATTGACATGAAAATGCAAAACTAATAATAATGAATATGTCAAATGGAACCAATTTCAAACAAAAGAATAATGTCAAATGGAACAGGAATGTCAAATGTAACAATTATGTGAAATATAAAAATAATTGTTAAAATTCAAATTAAAATAAATTGAATATTGACATGAAAAATGCAAAAAAAATATTAATAATGTCAAATGGAATAAATGTCAAATATAACAATTATGTCATTTAAAATAATAATGTCAAAATGGAACAAGAAGTATGTCAATTAGTCAATTGTGTAGTAACATTTTCCAACCAAAATATGTTTTAGCGTCTTTTTAAATTTTAGTACAGTCATATTTTTAGTATCATTAGGTAATTAAATTACAAATGCATGAGGCCATACCAAAAAAACTATTTTGCATTAATGCGGTTTTACATTTCACTTGACACAATGATCACGACTTACCAAGGGGTATCGCTTTACTCAGTTGCTGAGTTATAAAAGTCAGATAGTCAGTCGATCCAGAACTGATGAGGTGCATTCAGTTAGACTGGAAGCCGGCCACAACATGGTTGGGGGAAAGGTAGGTAAATTGATTGGCAGCAATATATTGAACATTTCATTACCAATATGATGTCAGAAAATCTTATTGTGGGTGGGGGCATGACTCTGCAAAGGTTAAAAGACACCAAATTATAATTTGACATTTCCTGTTGCGGGTATTTTGTCAGTTCGACGAAATAATACAAAGGATCTCGTGTTTCTTTTGTGACGAAATATGCTCACGAAACAAATCAAGGAGGAATGACTTTAACAAAAACAACAAAGCTAAATTATACGAAAAATGTATTTCCTACTTTAGGCAGAGTAAAGTTTTTTCTGAAAACGGAGATGGAACGAGCAAGCATCTACACTATAACACATAACGTACCTTTTTGCTGTCACCAGAGACGATTCAAAATTGCGAGTCACATTTTTGGAATCGTCTGCTAAGTCGTTTGTTTTGATACCCCACATGACCATGTCACAAAAAATACGACCTTACATACCGAACGGCAGCCACTATCTTGTTTCTTCTTCAAATTTCATATAGACATTCGGCACTTTACAAATGTTATGATACCAGATTTATTAAAGATCTATCCAGCCGCTTGGGCCGTGCGTGCGAGCGTGAAAAAGAAATAGACAAACAAAAATATATTTAATACATACAATGCATGTGTCACCGGAAAACAGCAAACACTGTTAGATTGCGAAATATCGCGTGAAACTATAAACAATTTTTTCTCACAGAGACGGGTATATTGAAAACTTTTTTTTTCAAAATTTATTGCGAAATTGTAACATTATAATAAGTCTGCAATTTTCCGGTGACACATGCTTAGAAAGAAAAGAAAGAAAGGAAAACTGTTTATTTACGTGAAAGTGACGCACATACACAAAATTGTAGGCCTGAAAACAAAACAAAATCAAATTATAAACAATACTCTCGAAAAACATTACTCTCGTTCTGGGACAGTCGGGTGAAAAGAGAAAATAACGCAGCACAACATTTTCCACAATTTTTCATCCGTTAGAAACCATCACTATATTGGACCATTCAGTAATAAAGGGACCATTTCGCGTCACTTTTACCTTCATATTATTCACTGTGAAAGGGTTTTACTATTGAATGTAAAGTTCTATTGGTTTTAGACGAAGTATTTCAATTCAGTGAGTCTCCGGAGTAATTGACTCTTTTAGTTTCAATCAGAAACGAAGCGATATTGCTCGAGTGAAAAAGACATCTGAGAGCGAAGTTACAGTTGCTTTATGTTCACTTATTTCGTTCTACAGTGGGCAAAGGTCAAAGGTATTTTGACTAAAACCTACTCAAACGCACAAAACGTTTTGGGAAAACTTTCATAGTTTGTACTGCTAGGAAGTAGATCTCCCTGTTGGAGTCTGTCATCAGCTACAATCTGGGGGTCTTTAGGTCAAGAGAAAAATGGTAGTCCACCCTACTCCTACCACTTTTCTCCATATTAAAAAGTGTGAAAGACCTATGGAGTACTTCACCAAAACGTATAAAAGTTATAAATTTTTTAAGTAAGCTGCAGACTGAAACTAGATGTAATTGAATCCCTGTTAACGCTAACACAAGGCGGCGTCCAAATAACTTCCTATTTTCAATGCTGGATCAGGGTCCAAAGTTGAAGATGCAACAGTGTTGTTTTTTATTTAGACATTCATTAAGAAATAGCCTGACGTAAGCCAAAATGCCCACACGACTTAGCATTACGTAAGTACCTACTACAGAAACAAACGTTTACACATCAGGGTATTTATATTCTAAGAGTGGATTTCACCAATGAAACTGAACTCGATCAGTACATCTAAATTGCGTTCAAGAACTGTCAGTGTACATATTCAAAAAAAAAAAAAACACTGACAGCTTCATAAACGTGGTTTATTCACTGATCGCGTTCAGTTTCATTGGTGAAATTGGCCCTAAGTTATCATCTGCCTAGCTTTTTCCCAACTAGTGGGGTCGGCTTCCAGTCAAACCTGATTCAACTAATCAGTATTTATATTCTAAGTCATGAAATTGAAATGTAAAGTCTAGTAACTAAACAAATAACTCCAAATTCAACAGAAAACTAACATTATAACCTGCTTTAATTTTAATTAAAATCCCAACTGAAATCTCTGAAAAACATTCGCCGAACCGAAAGAGAATTCAATTGAATCTGTACCTTTATCACCCTTTGACAAATAGCCGTCTGACAGGAGGTAGGTAGGTATATGGTAGCTACCACCAGGCAAACCACATTAAATTGAAATCCCAAATAAAACACATACATGACTGTGCCGTTAGTCAAAGCAAGTAGACAGGTTTTTAAATTTTCACCGGTTTTCTATTTCGGTCGTGTGTCAGCCCTGTGCTGAAATATTAACGACGCTGCAGCAGGGTTGCCACTTCAAAAATAGTTGCGATCGATTCGACAGAGAGGAGGATAGAGAGGTTATTTTTGTTGTTGGTTGAGATTTAATAAGTTATTTTTGTTTGTTGCATACAAAATAAAGCAAGATATGGTAGGAGTCTGTGGCACGTCATAATGATTTTGAGGACGGATGTGGGAAAAAAGCTTTATGTGCGGACTTATAGTGAAACTTAATTATATCAATAAACTATAAATAATATGTACAAGTAACATAAAGTAATTACTAAATAACAGCTAGACTAATGATCGCGAAGTTATGTACAAACGCGTAAATTATATCAATAAAATGTATAGCTTGGGTTAATCTCTCTTATAATTTTATTATTCATACGATAAGAAACATGCTCTTTATTATTTCAGAATTTCGATTTTTTTGGCAGATTTATTTTATTTATTTAACATTTAATTTACACACATACAACAAACAGGCAAGAAGAAGGAACAGAAAGTAAAATAGGTACAATGGTGATGCTTATTTCAACAAAAATAAACAGCAGAAATTTTTCTTAAATTCATTAAAGATCGCTACATACTGTTACAATGAACTTCTACTACTACAGGATATGATATTTCTATGAACTACCTTTCAGGTAATATTATAAAATCACTAGCAAGCTGTACTATGCGGAAATTCATTACAACAGTATAATCAACAGTTTTTCTTAAAGTGCTTATTTTCTGATAAACTTAGTGCGATCATTAATTAAATTAAAATGCAGTGCCTCTTGCATTTTCTTCACTAACAAACCGTCAGCCTGCTGTGTCATCCCTGGCTTAAATATTAACAAGGCGGCGTCAGGGCTGCCCCTATTTATAGTAGCGATCGATTGGTAGTGATGTGCCGGCTGTGTCGCACACCAGGGATGTGATGGATATGAAATTTCGAAACTTCTTCTTCTTCTTCTTTTCGTGTCGATTGACTAATATCAAATTTGGTCTGACCAGTATTGAGCAACTTGTACTGCTCTTTCATTGGCTTCGTTCAAATCTTGAATGGTGCAGGTGGTTGTGCACGAGGGGCAATTAAGAAGGTGATGCATGTCCTGTGAAGGGGCTCCACACTGGCACTGCGTTTGGGATGGGTGAAGAATGCCCCATTTCGGAACTGGATACATACGAATAAAGAAAAAAAATTATATCCGTTTCAGATACGGATACGGATAACTATAGAAATATTATAACAATAATATTTATCGTTTGGTTTCGAATACGGTTAAGGATATGAAATTATTTCGGAATACTCATTTCGGATAGTTCGGTAAGACATTGAATATAATGCAAGTGACACGCACGATCGGGCAGGATAAATGTCACAAATTGTCTCATTTAGACTCCGCTATCCGAAATTTTCATACCAGATTCGGTTACGGTTCAGACACATTTTTATTTCGGATATCCGATAGTTTCGGTTACGATAACACTCCTTAACATCCCCATCACTCACACACACATCTAAAACACACAAACAGTCCCCTGTGTGTGTGGAACTTCGTCAAAGGGTGACACCCTGGCTGACGAGGGGTAGTGTTTTCATAAATACGGACATAACTGCCATGTGTAATGATAGTATCGCGCATCGATATGACGAAGGACCTGGCAATAGTTTGACGTCGTATGACGGAGGTTGTCAGTTAAAGTAAGAGGTACATGACCTCGTGCTTGCCACTGTATCAGATGGAAGACAACGGCTCTTGGACGAGGGTTTCTTTTTACAGACTTCCAAAGCTCTTTTGCATGGAATGGATTTATTTATTTTTTAATTAAAAAGTTAAAATTATGGCTGAATAAACGATTTTATTCTGTTAATGAATTTATAAATAATGACTAATCTGTTCTTATAACGGTAACTATAATGAATGTTGTATTATAAAATTTTGCATGTCATCTAAATCTGACTATGTATTAGGAACTTCAACTGACTTTAAGACCATAATGTACCATGCTTATTGCAAATAAAATGATTATGTTTATGGTTTCGATATGGACTAGACTCCTACTATGACATGTCAATGACGTCGTAATTCCGTTGTGAAAAAGGGATGGGACGATTTGTCCTGTATGGCTCCTTCATTCTCTCACACTGGAAGCATAGTGGCATTGTCACGTCTTGGTAAAGAGGCTTATTTGCATGTAAACACGTCATGTTTGACAAATAAATTTTCTTTACAATTTTTTACTATTATTTAATTTAATTCGAAAATCATCCATATTGTATTAGTATTCGAACTCACAAATTATGTTAGTAACAATAACATTTTAAACCAAGAAAAGAACAAGCAACGATTACCCTAACTTACCTACACAGACTAACTACTAACTAACAACAGAAAGACATTTAAATTGTTGTGAGAACATCAATTTAAATATCTTTCCTCAGAACAGGGCACGTTATGCTGTTAAATTTAATATGCTCTTTCGATTTTTTGTACCTACATTTAGAAACTACAAACTAATTTCAGAGGAGCCAGTTCTACAAAATTTTAAACAACGTTCGCATTTGTATCTCAGTCGCAAACTTAAAAAAAGCCTCAATTTCCCTACATTTTTGACAGATTGCGATTGAGCTGCAATGTCGTTTAAAAATGAGTAGGATTGCTCCTCAGTTTGTGTGACTACCGATACTAGGTGGCATTTGTTCCTGTATCAGTAAACAGCACTTTTAAAATTCATTTAAAAACTCACTCGAGCGACCACAAAATGCGAAGGTAACCCCAATTAAACACCACGGCATGTTATTTCATTTCATGTTTTATCAATATATATTGGAACTTTGCGGTTTGGTAAATATTGCTCTGTTGAACATTGGTGGAAATAAAATATTAATTGTATGTCGAGGGCAATTAATTTCATATTTCATTATTAAACATGTTTTCAGTGAAATTTTGGACTTATCGACAAGCTTATTCTGTCACTCGAAAAAATATTGTATTTTATCGTTTGTTTTTATAGCGGCGATAGAAATACACACTGGGAACATTTCAACTGTTTTCCTGATAGTTTTCATGAGTAACAGCCCGCTGACATACAGACAGCAGAGGCTTAGTAATAGGGTTCCGTTGGTTGCCCTTCAGGTACGCAACCTTACAAAAGAACCGAAAGTCCTTTATTAGTTACGAAATTCAAGTCACACATGCTTTTAATAAGATTCTGAAGCTAATGTAATTTACTCTTTGTTTTGCTCGACAAGTCCCCGATACAAATGAACTAGGATGAAAACAAAAGCAGTGCGAAACTCACTGTTTGTTGTTAGGCAATCACTTGATAACTTATGTAATCTAAGTTGAGGCAGTATGTAAGTTATCAGTCTGCCTGGTTTTATGACTTACTTACTTTGTTCATGAGGAAATCTGGTATCGGCTGCTTCTGTCTGATTTTTGTTCGCATTGGCTGAGAAGTGTCGTGTACGTCTGGCAAAATTCTTAAACCAAGTCTTCAGCCACCAACTTATTTGGCAGCAAAACAATTTCAATACTGTAGGTGAAATTGTCTCCAGGGTTGCGGAATTTGTTCGAAAGAGTCACCGCGGCCCTGAAACGCAAAGGGCATAGGAGGAACACGGATGGGTTTTAGTCAGTAAGAGTCTGACACTCCCTTCCGCTCCACCTAGAGCGGAAGAAGTCATTTGATGATTTTCCCATCCATAAAAAAGGTGAAACTGTCTGCAGCAATGCAATAAAATGGCTCTGAGGAAGTTTAAAGGAACAAAGATATAAACTAGGCTGTCAAAGTTCAAATCAAATCAAATCAAATCAAATCATCTTTATTTGTGAAACACAGGTATTAAAATAAGGTCTTATTCATACATTTTAGTTGAGCTCTGTGTCCTACCAATGAAATTGGTGTACAAATATTTTTAATAATGTCTGGATCTATACAATACAAATTCAAATCAAATGTAAGTATTATTAATCAATTATGAAACAATTATAATTTATTTTTCATGCATGTCAACGGTAAATTTTAAAGAAAGTTAGTAATGTCTTTTGTAATATTGGAGATAATGTCAATGAAATATATTATTAATGAAGAAAATAAATTAAATTACATTAGAGGGCTGGTAATGTCATATTTTATCATTTAAGAATTCTTCGATAGAGTAATAAGTCTGATCTATTAGGAATGAATGCAATTTACTCTTGAATTTGCGGACATTATCTTCACTCCTTATACATTTTGGTATTTTATTATAGACCCTTGGAGCCATTACAAAAATACTGTTTCTGTATAGTGCAGTACTAGATCCGACTGTTTGCAACCGATCACAACGGCGCTGACTAGTTACTCGAGCAAATTTATGTAAATTATTTTTCACGAACATAGACGTTTCATAGATATATAACGACGGCATAGTTAATATTTTTGCATTTTTAAAAAACGGTTTGCAGCTGTCTGTTGTCTGCAAATTATAAATAGCTCTTATGCATCTTTTTTGGCACTTAAATACCATATCTTTACCCGTGGCATTGCCCCAAAATATAATTCCGTATCTTAATGTTGAAGCTACTAGACCATGATACGCCGTTAAGACTGTTGCTCGATTGGCCGTTTTACTTAACATGTGCAAAGCATAGGAATACTGGTTTAGCTTACTGCATACTTTGTCAATTTGGGAACTCCATTTTAAAGTGTTTTCTATGTTTAGTCCAAGGAATTTAGTCACGGTTGCTTCATTAATAGTTTTGTCTTTGTATTTAATATTTAAGTCCAGATTGTAATTTATTCTTTGTTGAAATGTCATTAATACTGTTTTATCAAGATTTATAATCAAATTATTATTCTGCAGCCAATTCACAACCGATAATAAAGTAGAATTAATCTCAGCCTCCAATGTACTTACCTCGTCACTATTAAAAAGTAAAGTGCTGTCATCTGCAAACATTGTCATAGGATATGTTGATGCTGTTGGAAAGTCATTAATATAAATAATAAATAGGGGCGGTCCGAGTACACTACCTTGTGGTACTCCATAATTTACCGCTCTTTGACTGGATTTATATGTTATTTCGTTTTTTTTTGAAATTCTACTTATGGACGTTATTTGTTGTCTATCAGATAGATACGATTTTATTAGATTTGATATATTTCCTCTTATTCCGTATGCGTTAAGTTTATTTATTAATAATGAATGGTCTACGCGATCAAAAGCTTTTGACATGTCCATATAAAGTGCCACAGTTGGTAGCCTCTTATCCACTCTACTGGTAACCATTTTTAAAAAATCGTAGATGGCCATGTCAATAGATCTGTTTTTCCTAAAACCTTTCTGGTTATCAACGAAAAGACAATTTTTCTCAAAGTATGAAGTAAGTTGATTATACATTGCTTTTTCGAATACTTTTGAAAAAATCGGTACTAACGCTAGAGGTCTGTAACAAGACATATCTTCTCTGTTATCTTTCTTGAAGAGAGGTTTTATAATTGTTATTTTTAATTCCTTTGGAAAGTAGCCATGGTATATGCACATATTGATAAGATGACTCAACACAGGAGCAATTATTGTAGATACCTGTTTTATAATATTTGTTCTTATATCATCATACCCAGTGCTAGACGTATTCTTTAGTGACATAATAATTTGGTGAATTTCTTGTGGTACCGTAGGCGACATAAACATTGAAGTAATGTTACTGCTTATTTTATGTTTATTACTATTAATGTCTGAATTGGTTATTGGCTTAATTTGATCTACAAAGTAATCGTTAAAAGCTTGTGCAATTTCAAGTGGATTAGTTAAGATTTTATCATTAGATTTTATTTTTGTTATGGTTTCGCCTGGCAAATTATGTTTATTATTATTTTTATTTATTACCTTCCATGTCGCTTTACATATATTCTGAGATGATTGTATATAACGATTATTATGAGCTCTCTGCGTGAGGTTTATTACTTTCTTGAGCCGATTTGAAAGCTTTTTAAAGTTTGTTTTATTTTGCTTATTTGGTAGTAACCGGTATTTCCACAGCAGTTCTCTTTTTCTTTTACTGCAAATCCTAATGCCATGACTAATCCATTTTGCTTTTTGTTTAGTCGATATCCGTATTTTTATATTTGGAAAGCATAAATCGTAAAGCAACTTAAACAGGTCATAGAATAATTTGAAAGCCTTAGCGGGGTCCGTTTCTTCGTATACATCAGCAAAAGTGATGGCTTTGATGTTGTCTATGAATTTCTGAATATTTTCTTTTGAGTAATCTCGTTTAGTTGAAAACCAGTAATTTAAGATGCATGTTCGTCTAACTGGACATTGTAACAGTTGTGCCGTATGATCGGATACCGCCAGCTCTAAGACTTCTCCTTTTGATCCTCGTACATTGTGAATTATGTTATCTATGCAAGTCCCACTGCTTAATCTTGTTGGAACCTTTATTTCAAATTTGAGATTGTAACCCCTAATAAGAGATTTGAATTGCTCTAAACATGTGGTCCTTTTTAAAAGATCAATGTTGAAGTCACCGCACAGAATAAGTTTTTTGTTAGTGTGTAATGAAAAAGACTTTAGGAGAATATTTAGGTTATTGAAAAATATATCAAGTTTATTTTTTATGTCCCTACTAAGTGGACTCCTATAGATGCACATTACAATGATGTTGTGGTCAGTGAGCTCTACTGCACAACATTCAATTATATTAGAAACACAGTACTTTTCCACCGACTCCAAAGCTCTATACTTAATTCCATTTCGTATCATTATACATGTACCTCCATGTCGGGATTTCCGAGTAAAATGTGTAGCAAGTATAAAATTAGGAATATGCAACAAGTTAACATCAGATGATATCATATTGTGCTCCGAAAAACACAGTACATCAATAATTTTTTCTGAATTGTATAGTTCATTAAGTGCGACAGTAAACATATGAGATTTGTTCAAGAGACCATTTATATTTTGATGCAGAATATTAATATTTTTATACACGAAAAAACCTTTCTTGATCACACAATTTTTCATCTGCAGAAAATTCACATTGGGTCGATGATATCTCTGTTATGGTTAACAATAAATTTTGAAAGATATTACGCATACCGCAGTCATTAATTTTTCTATTGAATTTTGAGAACATGGTAAAGTCATATAAAAGATTTAAATTAGAATCAAATGCAGTTGCGTAGTTATATGTTTGTAAGTCTAGATGTAATAAATTATTAAACGTCTCTATACGCCAATTAAACATTGTCGAGTAGTCACTTAATTTAAAAGTAGGAGCACATAAGATTATATTCGTATTCTGTACTGTCATCAATGTCTCCCTTAGTTTCATGATGATATTAACATAATTTTCAGTATGTAAAAAGTCTTTTTCTCCAATTAAAACAACACAATAGTCATTCATGGAATAATCAATTAGTTTTTTATGTAAGTCTTTAATAAGTGTAAGTGTGCCACAATTCGGCGTGACGTAGTGACATACTTGAAAGTTTTTAAATATCTCTTGAGCTGTGGACAAGACTTTGTTATTTTTATTCGCACTGACAATGCACAGTTTTCTTTTTATGGGGATCGAAGAATGGTCATCACTTTCTTCCTTCTGTGTACTATCTAGTCCGATCGTAGAAGCATTAACCGCATCTTGTTTTTTCAAAAATAGTTGTGTTTTTCTTGTCTTCTTCTGTGACTTTTTTTGAGAGTTTGGGCGCGGAGTAGATGTAAGTGAACTTTTATTAGGAGTTACCAAATCAGTCGTTAATTTTTTTGTGGCCTTTTTTAATACATCATTTTTACTTGTTAATTCACTAACTGTTTTTTTAAGCTGAGCATTTTCTATGTTTAAATTCTCTATTTCTTTGTGTGCCGAGTTAAGTTGTGAAGTAAGTTGTGCAATTTGGTTTTGTAGTTCCTGTACATGTATATTGTTTTCGTCACTTGATAAGTTTGGTAAGCTACCAGTGCTGCCATCTAACTTCGAACTATCAAGGCTATTTTCTTCGGACATTTTTAAAGAACGTGTCTTTGTTTTTCTGAACGTTATGTTGTCGAAGAAGTTCATTGTCTATTGAAATCAAATCTGATAAAAATGGAAAAAGACATTCAATTTCTGAGATTCGAACTCGCGCCTTTAAGCGTAGCGTTCTTATAATCCAACCACTGTAGCCACTAGGCCACTTGATCGTTGTCAGGTTGATCGAAATTGGTCCTCTGTTAGTAAGAATATGATCCGTTACTTTTTGTTTGAGTATCGGAGGTGAATTGAAAATAATTTGTTGCTTTGTTTATATTGTTAAAAGTTTTTGTTGTAACTCACTGTTTTGGGTTTCACCGCTTGACTTTGAGTAGTTTTATAATGTTCATCAGCGTATTATTGTTCACCAGAGTAATTATTGTCACTTATAACGATAATTCACTTAGAATTACAGTTTTCTATTGAGTTTATAGCGTCTGGGTTTTAGTCGTTAATAACTTGATTGTTTTTGAATATTTTCACTAGATAACATTTCCATGTGAGCGTTGTAGTACACTTTCACTAATTAACCACTTCAAAGCACTGAACTTGTACTGAAACTATTTTTAATAATTATTTAATACGGAGCTGTTGTTAACTAAGTGACAGTGGCGCCACTATAAGTTCTACTTGCTAATCCTGTCACTTTGATTAGAATGTTTCTTTTAAATTATTATAGGCTCGTATTTCACTACAATCTCACCTGCTGGAAAGCGATGATGTGGTGGAAGATGGAGCACGCTTTCATAAAAGTAGTCTATTACTCTCGACTTCAAGCCTGTTTGAAAGGAAAACATGTAAATAATTTTCTCCTTTGCATGACAAATTCTCAGTAATGCATAGTTTTGCACCGTATAAGTTTCTACTTCATTTCACTAGTCGGAAACATTGCTTATCCGATATTGTACCAAAACTAGCTCCATTTGGTAATTGCACAAAGTTTTCCTATTGAAGTTGGTTAGTTAGCAAATATACTCGTAATTATACAGGTTCGTAATGAGGTTGTATTTTACTCTTTAAATGGAGTTTTTAATGCAACAGGGGAGGATTAGCAAATTAAATACCTGCGGCTTTGCTTGTGTTCAAATAGACTAAAACCGACTCCACCATCTATCTCTGCATCTAAATTCATCAACATCTGTTGTGCAATATAGGCGTGAAAGTGTAGCAAATGAACAAATATACTATTATATTTATAATATCGGTAAGAATTATGATAGACTCGCGTCCGACCACTATCCCACCTGATGGTAAGTGATGATGTGCTCGACGATGGACCACGCTTGCCTGGAACTATGGTCGACGCCAGATAGATTTGCGAAAACGGTCATTGCTCTTTCTAAAGGAAAGACATTAAATTAATAAATCGTTTTTCATTACTAGGAAATAATAAAGGATCACGATAGATGTCGATACGGGACAGGTTTATGTCTTTACTTCAGTTTCATGAATTAAGTATGAAAATAAATTCATGTGGGTCAATGACGTTTATTGAAAATTAATCTAGCGTGGACCGTAACTTATTTACTGTTGACTTAAAGACCCCAGATTAAAGATATCAGGAAACACAGACTCCGGCAGGGAACTCTTTTCGTATAGAATATCATCAATTGAGAGGTGTGCGCTAATCAAACCGTCTTTTCACTTTGTACTTCACCAACAATGACACAACTAGAACGAGACGTTTAGCAAACAAGACAGGACAAGCCATCAAATACCGAAGTCTTCTCAGGAATCAAACAAAACTTGGTCCTTTGTAACTTGAGGTAAGTTGACAACTAAACGCGGCTCTCATCAACCAATCGGACACTTACTTCTTAAACCAGACGCACTACACGTACAGGTTGGTTTAGAAGTGCGGTTGTATGTACTGGTTAATGTTCTGTGTGCATTCGCATGTCAGTGTCAAACTGTCAAAAAAGCCTTAACTTTCATACAATTTTAACAGACTGCAACTGAGACGCGAACGTTGCTTGAAAATAAAATTAGTAGAATTGACAGTCTGATATACGAAATTACATAAAAGAAAAAAACATTACATAGAATGTCACATAGGCGGCCTTATCGCTAAAAGCGATCTTTTTAAGACAACATTTGAATGGAATATATAGAGAAAATGAAAGACAGCACTGTAGGTAGTCTTAGGTGTACCTACTATTTATATGTATGTACAAGTAGTACATAACAGATAAATTTTAAAAGTGGCCAAAGATTGCGCACGCCTTACCGTCACGGGCAAGGCATTCCATAACCGCACCGCTTGAACCGTAAAAGATTTGTCGTAGAAACTGGTGGAATGTATCTCTAGTCCCAAGTACAAAATTAGTGAACAGGCACCTTCTGGGCACGCCCACTCCATCATAAACCTCATCTATCGCTTTCCATCAGGCGGGATCAAGGTCAAGAGCAAGTCCATTACTCAATAAAAAATAGAAAAAAAAAATAGTAGGCTTTGAAATTCGAAACATTGAAAAAAAAAATTGTAACATCTGTATTGTATGAGCTAGCGCAGTAGTGTGTGTGCGGCGGCGACGACAGCGGAGCAGAGGACGATCAGTTTTACTTGCCAAGGAACCTCAGGGCTTTTGTTACCTATTGTAGACCTGAGAGTCACACATTTTATGGCAACCTCCTTTTTATTCTTCATTCGCAGAAATCTTTTGAAGATTGATAAAATTAAGAAAAGGCTGATCCTTTCTTTTTCTCTGACATATTAAAAGATCAAACGAAAAATATTGGATATTGTCACGACTGGCTTAACGTCGTCCTTTGTCAAATTGTTCGTGAATTTGCAAATGATAGCGATATTTGGGATTAGAGATAATTTTATAAAGTTGAGGTTTTGTTGGGGACGTTTTATTATAATTACATATCTTTTGACTCGATTCGTGCGAGAGGTTTTCTGTGCCTCGGGCGTTTTTAATTCCTTTACAGTAAAAATATTGTTACAAATAACAGTCTGTTTATTTAAATCTTTATTTTATGAGAAAAATCATTGCAAGAGACAGAAGATGTATAATATAGATCAGACACAAAAGTCTGATTAAATAAATAACTATTTATTAAATACTTACAAACGTTCAGAAGCCGCTAGGTCCGCTTTTGAACGTTTGACATTTTCTACCACTCAACCGGATTACGTCTGGAATGCCTCCCACAAGGTGGACCGATGACTTGGTGAGGGTCGCTGGTAGCCGATGGATGCGAGACGCACAAGGCCGGTTGTTGTGGTGACACTTGGGGGGCTTATGTCCAGCTGTGGACGTCTTACGGCTGATATGATGATAATGATGAACCTTTGTGTGATGCAGAGACAATTACAAGTTAAATCTAACACGAATAATATCAACCAGATTGATTGACACGTTTACTATTATCGTTTATCATCTAGTGAAATTGGTATGTTTTTCAGATAAAATATCGTATAAAAAAACCATAGAATAGATTTAATTATAACTTCACACTCATATTGCTTACAGTCAGCCTGTTTTATCCTATTGCAGGGTGAAGGGCATAACTTCCAGCTGCTTTTTGTTCAGGGCTAGTGAGGACCATTGTTGTTTATTAACTTTATCATCCTTGTCCAGCCATCTTTTGCGAGGTCTGCCATAACGCTTCCTGAATAAAATTAAGTAGAAAAAACCATTCCTACCAGCTACAAAATAATTAATACCTGTACAGATGAACAGTCAAACAGTAAAACGGAACTGTTATTGCTGAACTTTTACAGCGAAGCTTTCAAGTTGTGTGCTGTTAATTCAGAGCTTTTACCCCCCCTCCACCTCTCTTACCCTACCACCCCTCACTTGTAAGTACAAGTTAAGCCGGTATACACTGGTACAGTGTTGGAGGTTTAATGGCAAGTTAGGCGGTGTGCATATTAACGACTGTTGAGTATGAATTGTGTATTTATGAGTTAATATGTGTTTTGGTATCGTTTGGACATGGCCATGTTGGTTTTGTGTTGTTGCTATAAATAGAACGTAAATAGCGGATTTATTTTGGAAAGTGTGTACTATAGTTTAGATCAGTACAATAGCTACGTTTACAAACCAACAAAATATCGTTGATTTCAAAGAGTAATGTTGACAACACAGTATGAAAGGAAAAGTTGCAACAATTATGACTTATTTAACGGTGTTCTAGGAGAAAACTCAACTTCGAGTTGATGCACAATAAAGAATTAAGTAGCATAGCATAAAGAAAAATAAAAGCAAAATGAATAGAGCAAGCAGTTTGGAAAAACTGTCATCCCCTATCAGGAAAGAAATTTCCGAAAACCTTTCACCTTCGTTCGTTAAGGCTGTACTTTGACAGTCAATAAAAACGTTTAGTCTGATAAATGATTTATCAGACTAAACGTTTTTTACTTAGCGTTTGACCGCAATCCCACCTGATGGAAAGCGATGGTGTGATCGACGATGGACGCTTGTCTTTTTTGGGCCGCGCCTGAAATCACCCTGCGACTGGCGATGCCCAGGGCGCCTGCTTCTGCTGCGTCGTGAGGTTTGCCTCTCCCTCACGCGTACCGCCTGCTCCTTTGCTTGCATTTCTGCTTTGTAGAAGGAGGTGACTGCTTTCCATGCCCCTTCGCTCCAGACCATGGATTGAACTGTGCCGGCCGCGACATGTCGCCGCCACCCCGTTCATGAAGTAACCTATTCACTCAGTGCCAATTCTATTAACTAATAACCAACGTTTGTTTTCGCATCTCAGTCGCAATCTGTCAAAAAAGCCTGACAGGACTCATTTTCCATACATTTTTGACAGATTGCGACCGAGGTACGAATGCGAACGTTGCTTAAAAATTAGTAGAATCGACACTCTGGTTGTAACTACCGCTAGCTCCAACGACTTCAGACAAACGCTTGGATCGAGATGAGAATTTTCTGTTATGACATTAACTAAGCTACTTTCCCTAACGCAATTATCGTATAGGAAGACAAGTATCTCGTACATACATAGCTATATTGTATGAAATGCGGGCAACATTCGTAATTCCACAACGACATAATGTTCCACCCTCATCGGATTCAGTCAAGCGTGGTACATACGAAGATATAATTATAGAGTTACTTACCACGTACATATAATTAGGGATGTCGGTAGATAAATACATTTGAATGGAGATATGTATCTCTAGCTGTATTTCTTAGAATTTAAATATAATTATGAAGTTCGCTATTCAAAAATTTGTCTGCCATTGAGTCTTTCGACATCAGCAAGCAGCTCGTCGTCTGTTAACATGATCAGAGGGCTGGGCTTGTCTTCAGACAAAAAATTAGCCATTTAACGTGGCAAAGCTTTTTGATAGCTAGTATTCTTTTTCTTCATCATCATCATCATATCAGCCGAAAGAAGTCCACTATTGGACATTTTTTTTTAACTCTTTCAAAATTGTCTTTGGATGTCTCCGTGATGAGAAATTGAACCCAACAACGATCCAGAACAGATGTATCTGAGGAGGAAGGGTTAGGAGAGCCGACCCCGATTAGACACGGGATAAGGCCAGACAAAGAACAGAACTCTTTAAAAGTTGTCCAGTCGTTTCCTAACTTAATTACAACATGTTCATATAATAAATTATTTGTTAGGGAAAACAAAGCGCTGTTTGCTACTTTTTGCAAATACCTATTTATTCTACTCATAAATATTATGAAGAGGTAAAATTGAGATAGCCTCTAGAAATACTGGCCCAATTACGAGAATTCGTCTTTTAAGTGTCATGGCTGCTTTTGAACCGGAAAAAAATACACGGTCCTTGTCATGTAACATGTAAGACACGAAAAAGAAGCCGCAGGAGAAGTTAAGTGTTTCATAAATTATTAATTTGATTGAACATTTACATTACAAACTTACCCAGTAGATATACTGTAGTATCAACTATTGTTAAAAATAGTTTTAACTTATTAAAAAGGGTATAATTCCCTTGATAAGCACGTCGCTTGAATAAGTTGTTCGGTGAACATAATGCGTCGCCATACCTTCTCACCGATGTGTAATTTCATTAACATCAAAGACAATCTAATGGCTACGCCGTAGACATGTGCTACGCTTTCGTAGCAGAGTGCTACGAATTAGAAGGGTCTTTCACTTTACGAAGATGATCGAATCAAATGAATCTGCGGTCCAATTCCACTGTTTTTAAGCAACGTTCACATTTATATCTCAGTCACAATCAGTCAAAATGTAGGCAAATCTAGGCTTTTTTGACAAATTGCGGCTGAGATGCGAAAGTTGTTTTAAATAAGTATAATTGGCCCTCGGGTTGCTTCTGGGCACGCGTGCTCCATGCTGGTTGTGAATTGGTAAGCGTTGATGTGGTCAAGCCACATCAATGCTTACCAGTTCACCACCAGGTGAGACAGTGGACAAATGTCAAAGTCTGGCTGATGGTGGCGCCTGTTGGATCATTTGGCACCCTTCAAAGTGGTTGAGCTTGCGAGTTGCTGGCGCAGTCACCAAATTGTGACTAGTTATTATTATTGAAGCTAGGACTGGTCATCTCTCAGCTACCACGGTTTATTTTAATTATTTGTTCTTTTAATTGTTGCTTTTTTACTCGTTAAGTCTTTCTACGTCGTTCTCACATAAATGTTCGTATAATTTTGTAGCAGATATGTAGCAGGTTACAATATTCTAAAAACTTTTTGTTACTTATATTTTCCGTAATCAAAATGTTATTTACATCTGCTTTTGTGCCCAATGTACCATACTAACAGCTGAATCATTATAGTCTATTTGGACCAAATTAGACAAACAGACCGACCCACACATGAGTGATCCAATAAGGTTTCCGTATTCGGACGTTCGGAACCACAAAAATGACAATTCAAAACAAGTTTTCAAGTTAGAAATAGTTTTGGACACACAAACACATTAGACATAACTTACAAACAAAACACACGCACTAAAACACCCACACATGTAAATAGGCTCACACATAACACTAGGAAAATCGCGGCAATTTAAACTCAACTCAAACGACGTCTTTATATATATAGATATATATGTATGTGTATGTTCGTCGCATCAGTTCGACGCAAACTTTATGCAAATGTGGCGTGTGTTTTATGTTAATACCACCCTTGGAGCCACAGTTTACGTGAACACAGTGGGCTAACTTGAACCGACTGTGAAATGGAACTTACATGTGAAGTTGTAACTTTACTGTAATTTAATTTAAGGCCAAATTCTGCAATTTTAAATACAGGTACTGATACTGGTAGGACTATTATAATAGGTGTGTTTCCTGGCTAGGTCCGTCTTTTCTGCAAAAATGAAAAAAAAAACAGGACACATTTTCTTTTGCTTTGTCAAATAAATAAAAATTGACTGAGATATTATAGTGCATCAAAGTTCAGGATTGGGGAGTGGTGACGTTACTTCTTGGTAAGAGTGTACAAAGGCGCAACGTCACGCGAATATTTAGTGCACTGTTTAACCTTTTTTTTACGTGACAAAAGAAAATAAACGTGTCTTATATTATTTTGAATGCTGATGAACGATTTTCCCAGTGAAATACCCTATTCTCAAGTAAATTATATTTACAGTATACTCGTTTGTCAGGGAGCTTTGCAAATAGTTGGTACCTTCTGGCATGTACCATCGCCATTTGTAATATTGCTGCCCTGAGTAAACTATGGCTGGTCAGTTCAATATTTAACTTGCCAGTCGTATTGGAGGGTGGTCGATACAATGACTATATTGTACAGTGATCCGTGAAACACAAAGTTTGATTGACTGCATTTCTGAGATACAAGGTTTTTATCAAATATCAGTGTAGCAGATTTAGATAAATTTGAGCATAGATACTATTAGTTTTAAGAGTTGAAACATTAGTATTAACGTACCTGGTAGTTTTTCCAGACAACGCCAAGCTGATGATCGATACTTCACGTGACTTGATGGCGTTTTTTGGTCATAGAATCAGCATCAACGTAGCAATGCTGTCTGCCTTTTTGGCAATGGCTTTTCCGATCAACGTAGCAATGCTGTCTGCCTTTTTGGCAATGGCTTTTCCGATCAACGTAGCAATGCTGTCTGCCTTTTTGGCAATGGCTTTTCCGATCAACGTAGCAATACTGTCTGCCTTTTTGGCAATGGCTTTTCCGATCAACGTAGCAATGCTGTCTGCCTTTTTGGCAATGGCTTTTCCGATCAACGTAGCAATGCTGTCTGCCTTTTTGACATTGGTTTTTCCTTGCAATTTTTTAATGCTTTATGAGCACGTTCTCTCTTTTCTTGTTCTTGTTTTAATATTAGTTAAATAACAGATAGCAATAACTCGAAAGCTAAACCGTTTATATAGCCAGTGAGAACAATTTCCGAACGTTTCAGATCAGATTAAAGTTTATGGCTTAGATTGTGATAGATGTTATCTAAAGCTTATGATTTAAATGAATTCAATAAGTACAATACAGTACGGATGCTACTATCACATTTGATAATTAACTGATCATATTCGCAGTTTTTTAGTTCAATCGTTCTTTGTTCGCTGTCTTTTCATAATGTAACCTTCTTCACCGATTCACGTCTTGTGTGCCGCAGTTCTATAGATTCCCTTTCGTTTTAATTGCGCACACACATACATATACATACGTACGTTTGTATGGCATCGTTACGTCTCATGGTGGATGTTTTAAATGCTTTTATGTATTCAAATGTTGCGGCTTTGTAAGCATATGGGGTTCTCTATGAGGGTATTGTAGGAAATTTTAATTTATACTTGTTTTTTCGCGTGTATCTATATCTGTTTGTTGTTATGCACTCTTTACAATAGGTAAGGCAGGTACTGGTCTTTCAAATAATGATATGTTTTGTTAATGAAAGAGGTTCACAATGGAATTTTCACCAACATTTTTCTACAGAAGATTTTCTGTGTATATCAGAACGTTCGGCCAGTCGAGATAGGGAGCTGGCTGCTGCTCCAGTTTTTAGTAACGAATAAGTGACGCATAAAGATGCCAGCCAAAGAATTTGTGACAGAACAGTTCGAAAGTTGGAAGCATTTATTTAAAGCCGAACGACCTGATATCAGAACGTTCGGCCAACCTGAATCTCCATAACGGAGGACCTTAGAGAAACTGTTACTGAATAAAGATTTAGTGACGATTTGGTGACAAACAACCAATGCTTTACTTTTACTCGTAATGCCACCGGTTAATAGTAAAATTAATTTTAGTTCCTGGAACATCAGGACGATCGGCCAACGTAATCTCCATAACTGAGGACCTGAGAGAAACCGTTAATGCATAAAGATTTAGTGACGAGACTGAAACGAATTTTTATTGCTTTATTTTTTTTTGTGACGGCCCCTCTAAATAGTAAAATGAAAATTTAACATATAACCTCAAAACATTGGGATTATCGATTCCTCCACAAGGAAGAAGCCCAGAGAAACCGTTAATCAATAAAGATTTAGTGACGAGACTGAAACGAATTTTTATTGCTTTATTTTTTTTTGTGACGGCCCCTTTATATAGTAAATTGAAAATTTAACATATAACCTCAAAACATTGGGATTATCGATTCCTCAACAACTATGAAGCCTAGAAGATTCGTAAAACCCCTGATGTGTTATAGGTTGTCAGTGCAATGGTGTCAATATAAATGCAGAAAGCAAGCAAAGGAAGCTTTATTATAATGACTAAAACGGAAAATAGTGGCCACTATTATCCGTTTTACGATTATAATAAAACTGAACAATTTAAAACTACCGTTTATAACAATATTAACGTATAATCTTGTGGAGCACAACTTAACTTGCATATTTTCTGCATTTTCATTCTAAAATAAAAGAAATAACCAAACAAACGATGAGGGCGCCACTGTGCGGTCGACGTTTGGTCGGCGCCCTCTTAATCTATAAAAATGCAGTATGGCGGATGGCGACTGAAATAGGGTGACCATGTATTCCAACGAAACAAGTATTTATCGAGTAGGTACTTAATTACCTAAACAATGGTACAAGGTACAAGCAACGTTGAGTTGATGCCTGGATACCAGTGTCCACTTGTGAAGTTTTTGTCATATTAGTCGAGTCTATTTTGGCTAAAAGCAAACGAAAGTGGAAAAGTGACATTGGAGATTGGGGAATTTGACTAAGTACAAGAATACTTAAATAAATAGGTACACAAATTAAAAATACTTTATTTGTAATCAATCATCCAAAAAAAGCGATAGGTAGTTAGGTACATAATAATTTGTACTTTTTAAAAGTTTCAGTCTCGTTACTAAATCTTTATGCATTAACGGTTTCTCTCAGGTCCTCAGTTATGGAGATTACGTTGGCCGATCGTCCTGATGTTCCAGGAACTAAAATTAATTTTACTATTAACCGGTGGCATTACGAGTAAAAGTAAAGCATTGGTTGTTTGTCACCAAATCGTCACTAAATCTTTATTCAGTAACAGTTTCTCTAAGGTCCTCCGTTATGGAGATTCAGGTTGGCCGAACGTTCTGATATCAGGTCGTTCGGCCATAAATAAATGCTTCCAACTTTCGAACTGTTCTGTCACAAATTCTTTGGCTGGCATCTTTATGCGTCACTTATTCGTCACTAAAAACTGGAGCAGCAGCCAGCTCCCTATCTCGACTGGCCGAACGTTCTGATATACATGATTTTCTTGATATTGTTTATTATGTAGTACTTACACATAACGATTGTGATTCAGAAAATATTGGTAAGACTTTTTTATTTTTACCAGAAATGCCGCCTTTTTGCGTCTTCCATCTGACCGTTGTGGCTTTGATGAATGAGGCTATTTCTTAGCACACAGTTTTTAACCATTTTATTTTACTGTTTTATCTGCTAGTTTGGGAAGAATAAACCGTTTTTCTTTCTTTTCATTCGCAAGAACCTTTCGACCCCATTGACTATCTGTTCTGCCAGCTGTGTGTCTTCCCACTGCCACTTTGGTTTCGCGATAGTGTTTGTATAAATCAATCCCTTAATTCGATAAAATTAGGAGAATAGTCGACCATTTTCCACAAAAGGCTCTACGTTTAAAACATTATATAAGAATATTTTGATAACTGATACTTCTGTAACACATAATAACGTTGTTTCAGTTCAATAAGCGGGTAAACAGGCGGCGCCGCGGCGTCGCGGCGACGTCCTGCCGGGTACCTGCGACGTAGACAAGACTTGATCTGTTGTTCAACTAGATGATATAGTCGTTTGTATTATTTAGGCTATAACTTGGAGTTAGGATGGTATAAAAATTAAGTGAAGTTTGTCACACTGAGAAGAAATAAGTTGCATTGAAACGCCACCGGAACATGAAGGAAATTCTACCCAAATGCACAAAATGTTTTGGGAATATTATTATTGTGCGTAAAGCTAATATGGTATTTTACTGAAAATATAGAATAAGTCCAGTAGTAACAGTGCGTTGAAAACACGAGTGACGTCATTACGATTGCACACTTTCCACCAGCGACTTGACGTCACCAGCCCCCGTTCAGAACTTTGATGCGCTGTATCTTTATCAATTTTTATCGATTTTGAAATGCATAAAATGCATGTGTAATATTTATTGAAAATCTAACGGACGGTATTTTACTAGGTAAAAAATATGATTCTATATAGATTCATAATTTTTCTGTTGGAGTCTATGTTCCCTCATAGCTACAACCATGGGGTCTTTAAGTCAAGAGTGAATGAGTTACTTCTGGGCAAGCGTGCTCCATCGTCGAGCATATCATCGATTTCAATCAGGTGAGATAGTGGTGAAACGCGAGCCCATCGTAACAATACAGAAAAATATTTGTTGGAGTGAATTCAAGTTGAGTTTATGGGAAACTGTTTTGTTGTTTCGTTGCTGGGTTTGATTTTCAACCATAAAGAAAGAAAAATGTTTATTTGGGACTCGAACAAGACAAACAAAAAAAAATACAGTCGAATTGAGAACCTCCTCCTTTTTTTGAAGTCGGTTAAAAAGTAAAAATGAATTAAAAGCTAACAACTAGAATTTTAACTATGCGAGGCCAAAAAGGTCCCTATCTAGCCTAATTTATTATGCTGCGATATTTAAAAAATAAATAACAGCTCTGGTATTCTGATACGGTCTGTGATACACTCACGGAACACATACTAAAACGAAATTTATAAATACTAATCATCTTCTTCATCATGTGGGCAGTAAGGTCTAACGACCCCATATACCCAAGTGTCAGAATAAATAAAAAAATACTTATAAAATAATGATTATTAACTTACGTGTAAATATGAAACCATCGATAGATTATACAACAGCAGTAGTTATAAAATTAATGGAGAAGAATCCAACAGGCTTGATTTATAGTAGCGAATTAAGAAGAAAGGTTTACTGTTTTATTTCTCAATTCTCAGTTTGATTTTCAATCTTCGATCAAATCTGAATACATTTGTGTAAATATTGCAAAAAGTATTCAGTAGAGTCAGGCATTCTCGACCTTAGCAGCTCCCAATGGAAAATGTTAGTACCTTTGTACTTTATTTTAGTTTCTGAAGACAGATTTGTAACATTGACTGATATTTTCTGTTTTTCCAGAGCGCTTGAAACTCAATACTTTTATTAAACAGAGAGGCAATTCTCGTATTTGTAAGTAGCGTCAGCAGTCGCAAACAGTCAAAAGTACCTAATTCCCTAACATTGTGAGAGGTATTTGACATTGATCTTCATCGAGATAAAATAGCGACTTGAATTTGAACAATTTTAAGTACGAAAATTGGCCTTAAAATCTAGAAATAACTAAAATTTCATTCAAATCTATTAAGACATTTCACTATATCAATCAATCACTCCGATCAATCAGTCGTGAAGGCTAGTTAATTAGCGATAAATGTAGAAAGTTAAGAAGTCCAATCAATTTGGCTGAACACCTCATTAGCCTCAGATTTGGTCTAGACTCGATTAATGAATGTTGTTTAGGAACCAGATCCAGGCATTAATTTTAACGATGTACATTATTTAGGCTGGTTTTGAAGTATGCTTAAATTGGGTAAATAAAATACCTACAAGTTTCAGTATAACGGCCGACTTAAAAAAAAAGAGTAGGTTCTCAAATCGACTGATTTTTTTTGTATGTTTGTTCAGCGATATTTTCGCCAATTGTAAACCGATTTTGATGATACTTTTTTTGTTTGGAAGAGTATCTTTCCGGACTGGTCTCATTTCAATTTGGTGAAGATCTGATGAAGAACTAACGGAACTCTTCAATAAATGATAGCAAACCTGCCGGGATTGCTGAAATCGTATGTCTGTTTATTTTTTACACAGTTCTTATCATAACATCACGCCGCCCGGTACGCTGTGAACCCCTTTACAGCGTACAACCACGATTTTGGGGGTATCTATTCGGGCTTATCTTAATTGTTTACGAACCGATCTTGATTATTCTTTTTGCGATGGGTTTTTAAAGCTAAACACCACTAAAAAAAAAAAAAAACTTTTCGCAAAAAAATACGTCATAAAATGAAGAAATAACACCGACTTGCGAAACTAAAGTTATTTTGTGCTTTTTGGTGGTTTTTATTTGGAAGTTGGTTGTATTTTTTGCAAAAAAGTTTTAGCTGTAATTATCACTAGTTTTATCGCGTGGCGTCATGTTACGTAGTAACTAGGTTGTGGAGTATTTTCTTATAGTGGCGCCTTCTTGACCATAAAGCGATGAGCTTCTGTTACACGGTGGTCATCCCTCCCACCCATTCTCACAAAACGTTTTGATAATACAGTCATTGCGAGTATAGCTGAGGAATGGAATTCCTTGCTACCCTGCCCTGCTGGAGTCTGTGTTTCCTGATAGGTACAACTATACTCAACAGTGTATAGGTTACTTCTAGGCAAGTATGTTGCATCGTCACTTTCCATCGGGTGGGATGGTGGTTCAACGCGAGACAATCAATTATCTATACTATTATATCTATATACTAATATGATAAAGCCAAAGGGTTTGTTTGTCTGTTTGAACGCGCTAATCTCGTAAACTACTAGTCGGATTTGGAAAAATATTTTTGTACAATATGTATGATAGCCACATTCAGGGGAATTCGGAAGAAAACATACGGTAATGTGAAAAAAAAAACGGTAAGGGATAAGCGGGAACGAAGTCGCGGGAAAACCTAGTAAAAATAAAATGTAAACTGGAAACCGACCCAAATTGAGTTTGACAAAAGCTAGGCAGGTGATGATTCGACAGCTAGATAATCTCAAAAATTATGGGTTTGGTATCGTTGTAAGATAATTATTCCAGTGCAAATGTTACAAATGGTTTTGCCGGTAACAAATGCTTTGATACTAACCGATAATCCCGCATGACCGGCAAAGTATAATGTTCCAGTTTCCATTTCCTTTCTATAAAATGCAGTAGGTATACATGTGGTATAGATATGAGCAGTGGATGTCAAAAAGTTTGTAAATGAGCTTCCCGTACAAACGAGTGGCGCGACCGTCCGCTTCGCCGATAAGTCGCGGTGAGGTAGCGGACTTGCTAGCGAGCGGAGCGGGGGCGTTGAGCGATTTGTCATACTAGGACGAACTTGTACTTTCAACCAGCGTAGATTTATGAAGATTTCCGAGTGGTTTTGGAAAAAAAATGTTAACAAGAATTAACGTCTTGTAATAATTTGTGATAACATAAATATAATGCATGTTACATGAATTTATAAAACAAGCGTCTTATGGCAAAGTACTAGCATAAAAATAAGTAGGTACGCAGCAAAGTAGCGTGGTATTTTTTTTATAAATAAAAACATAAAAATATGGATATTCCATAACTGAACATCATGCCTGAAGGTTATTCCCTGAAGGGTAAGGCAGAGCTGTAATTATAAAAGGCACACCCACAATTTGCCAGTTATGAAAAACAAAAAATATTGGCTACAATAATATTCACAAACTACACAATGATATTTGTCAGAGACATTACAATATTCACTGTTAAATAGTTATTAATCGATGGCTTTTTACTTTATTTTCTTCATCAAAACCTAGGTAAGAAAATCTTTAAACAAATTAATGAACTGTATGTTGACAGTAAACACGACTCTCAAAAATGTCCACTTTATGTACTAAGTACCAACTAAGTACAACAGTCCCATCTGCGATTGTCACAAGCAGATGAGCACTGTACTGACTCAAGTGTACCGCGGCAGAATTACAATGGATTAGGCACAACACAAATAGTACTTGTGTTTGTGTTATGAAACGCTGTTAGTTATCTCGTGCTGGAGTGTTGGTATAGAACGTGCATTAGTTTATGTAGTGCCAATGTTCTAGTTGTATCACTTTACTGAATACCTACTGTTAATACGGAAGATATCTGGGTTTTTATTGTCTCCTGCAATAATCATGGCCTTGCCATGACTTACTAAGACAAATTAGCTAAACTGAAGACTAAAAAGTAAATATACCGTCGAAATGAGAAGAAGAAGAGGAAAATTTGTCCCCACGTCATTCTTCATGATATCTCCCGACTAGACTGCTCTGGATTTCTTGCGGTGGATAAACGGAAAACATTTTTATAGAAAACCATTTCTTCGATCTAAATTCTTAAATGATTTTGTTCGACCTGGCTTTTGAAATTATTTTATACTTAATCAGTTTGTTTTTTTTTATTAAAGACAAAATTGTCATGAAAAGTCTAGGTTTAAATTTTAATATACTTTGTACCGCAAACACAAAAGTATTTTCAAAATCGCTCTGTTCCCCACGCTGCCCTCTCCCTAATATTTTATCGGGGTGCACTCTGAGTGGCCAAGTTTACAGGCCAGTAGCGCGAGTGAACCAATTCTGTGATTTCCTTCCATTTTCATAATATTTTATGCTTTTAAACTTTTTGCCGCAGTGGATTTTAGGTCATATAAAAAAACCCACATTCTGATCAAACAGAGGTTATTCTTGTATGAATAATTATAAAGTCGGTAGTGTCCCCCCGCAGGGCAAATGTCTTTATTCGATTGTTGACTATTTCTAAGTCCATCATCGACCCCATTGCACCGTCGCTTTCCATCAGGTGAGATTGTGTCAAAATTGAAAAAAAACTTGTGCAATCTGAGCCCAGTCCTTTAGGAAGGACTCCAGCTCGTCTTTTTTTTTTTTTTTTTTTTTTTCGAGGATGGGATATCATCAAATGACCCCTCCCGCTCTGGGTGGAGCGGCAGGGAGTGTCAGACTTTTACTGACTAAAACCCACCCTTTAGTCCTCCTAGTGCCTTTCTTCCCAGGGCCGCGGTAACTCTTTCGAACAAATCCGCAACCCTGGTAGGCTCTGGCCCTAACGGGCCCCGACCCATGCTGACTACTGCTGGCTTGGCGCGCGTAGAACACAGCGCGCCGTCAACACGGGCCTGTTCTGATCGGACGGCGAGCTACCCATTGCTCGCCGTCCACAGGCATCAGTCACTGCGCCATGCTCAGGAGCATCAGTTCCTGGGCGGCGCAGTGGCTGACGTTCAACAGGAGGGGGTGAAATGGGGCCATTACTGGCACTCCATTTCAGCCCCCTCCGGAGCCCGTTGTAGGGGCTCTACTGCGGCTGTTGCAGTAGCAGCAGCGGCAGTGGAACCGGCTTTGGCGGCGGAGGAAGCGGCGGCGGTGGCGGCGGTCGCGGCAGAGACGGCGGTGGCGGAGGGCTTTCTCCGATTTCCGGCTTTGGCGGGTGGGGCGCAGGCCCTACTCCCAGCCCAGTGGTCGGCCGGCTTGCCAGCTGCCGCACAGACTACGCAGTGCGGCGCGGCGACGCAAGAGCCGGCCCTGTGACCGGGCTGACCGCAGCGGAAACAAAGGCCGCTGCGGTCCACCTCCGAGGTGCATTGAGCTCCTACATGGTGGCCCACCTAGCACCGGAAGCACCTCAGAGGTCGGGGTTCCAGCAGTTTGACCTGCGCGGAAACCCAACCCACCAAAAACCTACGGCCCTCCGAGATGGTCTTGGCCGCCGACACGGGACAGCTCACCACAATAGTGCGCATGCCCGTGTTGTCAGGACGTAGGGTGCCCGCCTTCACCTCCTCTGCTGAGCACCCCCCCGTCCTAACGACGGCGGCCACCACCTCCGCCTCCGTGACGGAGTCGTCCAGGCCCAAGATGCGCATGTCGATGCGCTTGGTGGGCCTGGACACTCGGGCATCGTCCGCGCTTAGGGACGCCCTAAGCCTTTCGGCTAGAGCGTCCGCGGTTGGGCCGCTGGCTGCCCCGGGGATCTCCGGCATCCGGGCCCCAGTCATGGTAACCCGGAGCCGAAGGCCCCCCACGATGCCTAGATCACCAAGGTTCACCGCCTCCTTCGCCTTGGTGAGCACGTCCGCGTACGTCACGCCCCTCTTCGCCGCGTCCGGCTGCAGTGTGAGTACTACAGCCGCGGTTTTCGGGGGGCGGAGCGCAGCCGCGACGCTTCGCGCCTTCTGCCGCCGCTTCCTCTCTCGCCTCTTGGCCGCCCTGGCTGCCTTGCCCGCCTTCTTCTTCTCCCCGGCCACTTGCCATTCGGCTTGAGCCGGGGGGGGATCTGAAGGCGAGGAAGCCGGGGGGAGCTGCTGCACAGACGGCGCAGGAGCCTTCGCCGTCCGCGCAGCAACCCCACCCCTCCTCTTCCGTCCCGGGGCCGGGTCCGGTATTCCCGGCACCGGCTTCGCGGGTGCCGGCCCGGACCCTTTGTCCTGGCCGGACGACCCCGGTGTGGCAGCCACGGCGGCCGCATACGACGCTTTTTTCTGGCCTGGGGGGGCCTTCCCACTCGCCGCTAACGGGGGGCGCAGGACGATGCCCTCCAGGACGGAGAACCGCGCCTGGAAGGCAGCCATCTCCTGCCGCACGAGGTCCAGCACCTGGCTCTCCTGCGGCACGGGCTGGCTGTCCTTCTTGCGCCCCCCTTGCGGCGCCCCCTGTGGGCCGGCTCCCCGGAGCCTGGCCAGGTCTGCGCGGAGCCCCTCGTTCTCCTTTCGGAGACGCTCCGTGGCGGCAGCCAAGCGGGCGACCTCCGCCCGCAGCTCGGACATCTCGTCCGGCGGAGGCCCACCTTTGGTAGCCTCCGCTGCCGCCAGATTGGAGGCCATCGCCTCGCTTATGGCCTTGTTCTTGGAGGACAACTTCCTCTTCAAGGCCACATCGCGAAGCGCGGCCTCCACAACCTCCGCAAACCCGGCCCTCCGAACACGCTCCTGTCCGGAGTCATCCGGCTCACCGCCGGAGGACTCCGAACCAGGAGCCCTGCGACTGCCCTCTACGGGGGGTCGTCCGTCAGCGACGAGCTCCCCGGCTCGCTGACCAGCCACCTTGGAGGCGGGCAATCTCCCCTTGCCTCCCTCTCGGCCCTTGCCCCGCCTGCTGGTGGGGATCTTGCGAGCCGAGGCAACCTCCTCGCTGCCGGACGACCCCCGGTCTTCCTCTGTTCTGGGCCGCTTGCGGAAGGACCTGGAGTCCTCCGCAGCAGCCCCCGCTCTCACGGGTTCAGAACTCGCCGAGCTAAAGGTCGCTAGGTCGTCGGAGTCCAACTCGGACTCCGACTCTGCACCCGTGCGACGCTCAAGCGAGCCCTCCTCCCAATAATCTCCGGCCACTGTTGCCCTTGGCAAGCGGAGTGCGGACAGCCCTGTTGCCCCCCCCAGAATACGAGGGGCTTGACGCACTAGGCGTGGCGGATTCCCGGACTGCTATGCAGTCCGGACCGCCCTGGGGTAATGTCTCTTTGTCAGGCCTGTCCATAATTTCCTTTTTGAGGGTGCGGTCCCTTTCTCCCCTCCTCTCTCCCTCTCTCTCACTGCTTGCTCGCTGCCCTCACAGTCACGTCTGATGATCAGACGCGTACCAGAGAGCAGCGAGCAAGCTAATGAGACGCACACCGTCCGAGGACCCGAACACTGCTCAAGTCTCCGAACGGTGTGCCCCTCTTGTGTCTCTCTTGGTCTGGTCTCTCACTTGGGACCTTCCGGCATGAGTGGCTCTACCGGCAAAGCCCCCAAGATCACTGAGACACGCAAGCCCCACCACGACGGCAACGTGGAGACACGGTTGGTGGGGCTCCAGCTCGTCTTGCCATCTCTTTTTGGGTTCTATTGCGTCGCTGTTTCCGGTTCATTGGAACCCAATCTGTAGTTACTATCATCTGGTTTTCTTCTGGCAAGCGGCAGATATGACCTGCCCATTTCCATTTTCTTGAAATACACGGATCCTTATACGGTCTCTGAGGTGATTAAAAAACGTATCCAATTTTATCTCAGCTCATAAACTAAAAAAAAATAGCCCACTTCATTACTCCTATAACTCAAGTATAAAAACATAATCCCGTCCTCGTCATACAAGTATTTGTGCTATAAATATTACCCGACTCTGAGAGGAAGATGTCGGGTAATGTGTTTGTTCTTATTTCAAGGACGGCTCTGTTGTAACGTAAACAATATCAGGTGAAGGTCAAATGATGTATTATGAAGAAAATATACGTCGTTTCTCAGAGTAGGTTTTCTTGCCTTTGTTAATTATGGACTTATGTTATCCTAAAAGACTGATATTTCGTTTTTTTTTGTTGTTTTCTTTCTAATGCTCATCGAAGATACAACCCTTATCCAGCGCTCAAAGCAATAGTAACCTTTTTAGAAATATAATTGAACTAGCTTTCTGCCTGTCGACCTATACATGTCTAACATAAGAATGTAATTTGTGGAGATGAATAAACGGTTTTTATTATTATATTATAAGGCTTTTTCCTGCGGCTTCGCTCGCATTAAAGCAGCATTTTACCGTCACTATCTCTGCACTAAAATATATAAATAGTGTTACAAAGAAACAACTCACTTTCGTATTTAGCAGCGTGAAGAACAAATAACTCACATGACTTGCATGGAAACAATAACTGATTGCCTTGGTATTGGTATAGTTGTAAGAGCGAGTTCGCAGTACAGGTTCTGTGTTGTACAAGATCTATTCAGTTATTTCATCCTACTAATATTATAAAGGTGAAAGTTTGTATGTTTGTATGTTTGTATGTTTGTATGTTTGTATGTTTGTATGTTTGTATGTTTGTGTAACAATCAGGCAAAAACGGCTGAAGGGATTTGAGTGAAATTTGGCACACATGTAGTTCATATCCTGGAATAAAAAATAGGCTACTTTTCATCCCGGTAAGTGGCCTGGATTAATGGAGACCGAGGAGGAAGTGGAACTTCAGAGCCGCTGCTGCCTTAGTACAACAGATTCACAAGTACCAAGAGAACAGAAACATCAAGTACCAGGAGACCAGAAACAAGTGAAAGTATTGCCGGTGCTGTGTAGGGTAGGTGTTGGGTTGGTAGGTGTAGGGTAGGTGTAGGGTAGGTGTAGGGTAGGTGTAGGGTAGGTGTAGGGTAGGTGTAGGGTAGGTGTAGTGTAGGTGTAGGGTAGGTGTAGGGTAGGTGTAGGGTAGGTGTAGGGTAGATATATAGGGTAGGTGTAGAGTGGGTGTAGGGTAGGTGTAGGGTAGGTGTAGGGTAGGTGTAGCGTAGATGTAGGGTAGGGTAGGTGTAGGGTTGGTGAAGGGTATGTGTAGGGTAGCAGTAGGGTAGGTGTTTCCTGAGTAAAAAAATACAGTACAAATCAGGAAACCTTCCTATTTCCGATATTCACGCGAGCGAAGCCGCTGGTAGAAGCTAGTTAAGAATAAGGTCATGTTACAAGGCGTTGAACTATATCCCACTTATAATAGGCACCTTAATATACCTACACACATAATTAACAAGAAACTCAAACAATCTATACGGACCCTTATCTGATCTGAACACACAGCATCAGATACGGCGCGTTCAAACTTAGTCAATCAGGCGTTCGCAACAATCAGTGTCACTTCGATCGCATGTGTCCCTGGTACCCGTGATGTATGAGCGGAGATTTAGAACAAGATTGGAGATGTAGCTTGATGTAATAAAGTATAGATAAAGCCTCATAGTAAACAGGTTGTTATAATGTGAACAAAGCCGTGAACAACATAACACACAAGGTTTTAAAGCTCTTGGGCAAGATACAGTGAGTTCCTATGAGCGCAGTATGTCACGTGATGAGAGTAATTATTCTAGGCAAAACGATTTGCCAATCGCAATTGTATGTTTTGTAATATGGGGACCACCCCATATCTCGACGGTGGGTGGTTCGCATGTCTCGGGTGACCTACATAGATTAGATTACATAGTTCCCTACTTTATAGACTTCACTCCATTACAATTTACTTGGAACAGATTGAAACACGACCTAGTGTTTAGTGTGCCTAGCCCTCACGTAAATCGTTATTGCCTCATACATAGTAAGGTACGGCGCACAAAAGAGGCGCTTTGAATAAAATAGCGAAGTTTCAAAGTTTCAACTGTAGAGCTAAGTACATGCATGTGAGAAAAGTCGCTGGCCATTACTTGTAGTCGTATATGAGTAAAATGTTAATTACTTGTACAATAATGTGAATACTCCTTGTGTATTTCAAGATTTAAATAACTTATTATTATATTTCACCTTGTTTAAGGTGCTTATTGTTATTTTTTTAAATTCAAAATGCGTAAATTATAGGCAAATAATGAAAAAGAAAATGCAAGATATGACACAAACCTAACTAAAAAAAACAGGCCAAGTGCGAGTCGGATTCTCGCGCGGAGGGTTCCGTACCATTATCTATAAAAAAAAAGCACGAAAAAGTCACGTTTTTTGTATGGAAGCCCCACTTAAATATTTATTTTATTCTATTTTTAGTATTTTGTTGTTATAGCGGCAACAGTAATACATCATCTGTGAACATTTTAACTATCACGGTTCATGAGATACAGCCTGGTGACAGACAGACAGACAGACAGACAGATGGACAGCGGAGTCTTAGTTATAGGATCTTGGAGGTTTTTACCCTTTGGGTTCGGAAACCTGAAAAGAATTTTGCTAATTCGGCTGAATATGACGGAGTTATGCTCAAACATACATGAAAATACAAAGATCCGAATTGATAACCTCTTCCTTTGTAGAAGTCGATTAAAAATGTTTTTTCAGTCGATCGAGGCAGTTTGGATAAATATATTTTTGACAGGACTATCTAGCACAACCACGCAAGTAAGCAACATTCTAAAAATGTAGCACATAAAGCTAAGGTTACATTGTGTACCGACACATTGATATGTAAATACGTCCCACTTATGTGCCATAAATAGAGGGATCACTTCTAAGTAACCCTTTCACGAAAATTAATAAAGTACCTCGTAAAAGACATGATATTGTAAGTCGAAAATATTTAAAAATTGACGAATTTGCCTTCTAGATAAGTTTTATTTGTTTTGTGTGCCTGCGTGGTTGTCGGTTATCGCGTTAAAAAGTAGCCTATGTTCTTTTCCATATTCTGGCTATGTATCTGCCATGATGATTCATTCAGCCATTTTAGTGTGAAAGCGAGAGACAAACAGACGTAGTTACTTTCGCATTTATAGTATTAGTAAGGATTAAAGTTAAAAATGCCAAAAAAAAAACAATTTATCAAACAAAAGGTCTATAAATCTGCCTAGCCCCTTCCCAAGTGTTAGGATCGGCCTCCAGACCAATCAGGTGCTGCTGGATACTGATGTTTTACATGGAACAACTGCCTACCTGACCTCCATAACCCCGTAACAGGGTTACACGGTAACTTTTGGCAAGACTGTAATGTTCTCAGATGTTGAGCCCGTCGGTACGGATAGTCTCCGTAACGACTGTGTAACATGTAGATCTGGACAGTCCTTACGGATGACTCGAAGTCAAAGTCAGCCACGGCTTCATGTACTTTTCTTTTTGAGGAGTATTTAAGGTGTTCAAAAATCAACTGTAAGAATTTCGTGTACAACCTCAGTATCATCTAAATCTAAACAATGTTTCTCAATTTTTTTTTTTGGGCGATGTTATTTTTTCATGTGCACTGTACTGTGAGGCTGCACCTACGCCGTGCGGCAGTGGAGGGCTAAGCGGAGTAAAGTGCGCAAAATCAATAAATTTTAGCGTTGATAAAATATTGAATATCTTTGAAACGGATTATCATATAAAAAGTTATTATTTTTATTTTGTTTTTCAAAACAACTTTATCAATTTCTTGCAGTTGATTTTTAAACACTTTATATAATGATCACCTATCAACGGACCGTCCTCGACAAGCGCTGCTTAACCTTGAAGATAGTCTGTTGCGGCTGTTATTAGGTACTCAGCCACGAGCTCCTTCTTATGATGTTCGTTTACGTAACATTTTCCAATGCTTTTACAACAACAGAGTGCCAAGCCGAGTGTACGCTCATTTGATTAGCTGGCAATCGAACTCCGTTCTTGTATGCGACCTACCCTTACCCTGTGACAAAGATGGAGCAAGTGTAGACTTGATAAAAACTGAAATAATATGTTAGCTGAATGGTTAGAAGGTCTTTAGATGAAGAGTTGTTTAAATAACCATAAAAATGTTTTGTCTTTTGAGGTCGTGGCTATAACTGCAGCACGGGTTAAACGTTATTAAGGGTAGACAGAAACCAGAAAATCTGACACGAATCTTGCCAGGGGTCGTGTTACCCAGTTACTGGGTTGTGGAGGATAGTTAGGCAATCGCTTCAACTTTCAGTAGCATAGTTTCATTCCAGCTTAAAACAGTTTAAACTCCTCTAAAATTACAAGAATTACTTACTAATTCAGCACTAACACTTTACAATATACTTCACATCTGTAGGAGATCCACTTATCTACTAATACCTATAAATTCCCATTCAAATTTCAATACACTCGTCCGACCACAGAATGCGCCACAGAGTACTCGCTCACTTGATTAGCCGACAATCGCGGCGCGTTGTTGTTCGGTAATTAGTTCCCCTGTGGCAGCCCGCCCCGGATCCGTGTGATACGTCGCCTTGTGCTATTGATTTATTGCTTAAGATTATGTGTCATGAAGTTTGTTTGGAGTTTGTTATGTATGTAGATTGGGGATTAATGTTATTAATCATTATGTTCATGATATCGCATGTCTATCTATCTATCTATCTATCTATCTATCTATCTACATCTATCTATCTAATTTTTTTTAAGCATCTTTCGCATTCGCATGTCAGTCGCAATCTGCCAAAAATGTATGAAAATTAAGGCCTTTTTGACAGTTTGCGAATGACATGCAAATGCAATCATTCCAACCAGCCAACCAGAAGTAAATCAGTCCTCCTAGTGTGTCCAGGATATCTGTAAGCAGTTTCAGTGTCCCTATTGCTTGCCTCCGTATTTCAGCGACGCGAGTGCACTCAATGAGCACGTGCGATACCCTATAGCATGCCTATAATGATAGATAGATTTGGCTATGAGCAAAAAACAAAACGGTTTTGCAGAACGTGATGTCTACAAAATGTTGGGAAATAAAATTAATTATTATTTATCGTAGCGCAATTTGAACTGAGTAGTCCCTCTACTCAGTTCAAATTGCGCTACGATACTGAGACTGAGAGACTTGATGCACTTTTATCAAGAAGTCAATATTACCCAAAATAGTGTTGACGCCGTTGTTGGTAATGGAAAGATTCGTTAAGTTACTTATTGTGTGTATGTTTATTTAAATTAGCTTAGTACCATCTATTATAATATTAATTTATCATCGATATGGTTAGCCTAGACAAGATGTAAAACATCACCTTCTTTGTATCGTCACCGCAGCTGGTTGAACACAACTTCCACTCTTCGCATACAACTTGCGACTTCACACAGACCCTCGCGGTAAGATTCCTAAAAGAAATATCCAGCAGATAAATTGAGCGTCTTCGTAAACCGAGACAAAATACGGTCTCCGGAGGAAATATATCGCCTCAAGTTGGCGCGTCTGTCCGTTGGACGCAATAAATAAAAGCAAGAGTTGTAGAGAGGGAAGAGAAAGGACTCACCTCCGTGGAGATCGAGGATTGTTTTATCGTTTTTGAAGTCGTTTAGGGGTATATTGAAAACTTTTCGTGGCTAGTGGGCTTAATAGTCATCAACATATCGCACATCGAGATCTAAACAGTAAAAGTACTTTAAAAAACCCCTTGTTTCAGAAAAGGCGAAGATCTGGAGTTTTATGTTTAGATTTATACTTTTATGCAGTTAGAAGAAAGATACCGTCGGTATCTCGTGTTTTAAAGATGTTTTGGGCTGATAATTTGATTTTTTCTTTTAGCTCACCTAAATAAAACAATGTTTAAAATCCTCTTTAGAAATATAGAGACATTTGATACAATGAAATACATCAACAACCAATCTTCTTGTACAGACACAGTATTAACGCCAGTCAGACTGGCAGCCAGCGTAAATTTATGTGAGGCTAGCACGAATCTTTCTAACAGATTACTGGCTACGTTGCGCGATGGTATGATTTATAGATAACAATTATGTGAACATCATTCTTGGCGGGGTCGGTCGGTCGCTGAGTAATGACGTCAATCTAGAGGTTATAGGACACGGTGCAAGTTATAGTGACATCAGGTCAGGTGACATGGGTTGTCTGCCTATATAATCTCCTTCTTCTTTATTTTTTACTTATTTTTGATTTTTTGAATGCAATATTATATAAGTAAATAATGTTGAAATCTACGTACAGACAACAGTATACCTTTAAAAAATTAGGCTGATATTGGGTAAACACATTGCCGTTAGCAAAACACACAATTCTAAGGTATTTTTAAAACACAAGCTATGCTTAACTTATTATTATTATTTATTGCAGCTGAAAGACATTCACAGCTGTATAATATAGGCCTCCTCTGGCTTTTCGCTATTAAAAACAAAATCCTTCAATACATCGCCTTAATGTCCTAATTTCTTTATAAAACATACTTTACACTCTCCCCAAAAGATACATCAACATATCGCCCTCATAACACATACATAAGCATAAAACATAAAATATACGTGTCAACATATGCTCCAAGGTGTCCCCCACCCATCATTTACGATATTACTTCGGAAAGTTTGCAAAGCGTATAAAAGACAAATTGCCAACCCATGGCTAACGAGACCCATTTATTTTTACCTCACAACCTTTCCGATTTGTCAACCCCTAATATGCGTAAGTAGGTATATGGGACACCACTTTTTGAAATAGAATATTCTTGTTTTGCTCTTTTATGGTACCTTCAAAGTTATTTTTAAAAAAGGTTTTTTGTTATTACTTTTTATTTTGGCATGAATAAAATTGACATAAGTATGGACAACCATTTTAGACCCACCCATAAATCAATATGAAATATTTTTTTCTAAAGAAAGTTGATGGAAATATCTATCTTAAGTTGCGCTGGACTAAATAGGCTAGTATTAAAGAACTTAAATTCATTTAAATTTCCACCCCTCTTCTATATGACTACACCCTTGTTTTGGATGGGTTATCACCAAAATGACTCCTCCTAGAGCGGAAGGGAGTGTTAGACTCTTACTAACTAAACCTATCCGTGTTCCTCCAAATGCCCTTTGCGTATCAGGGCCGCAGTTACTCTTACGAACCATTACGCAACCCTGGCAGTGACTAGACTCTACTAAATCAACTTACCTGCAAAATTATCATAGTCTCCTACACAAGTTGTCACGCAAAAGACCCGGTGTCCATGTGTGTCTCTGGCGCAGCTGTGTTCCAGGCTGTACACCATTTTGCCGGCAGTCGATGGGCGGCATTCGATTATCCATAATTGCTTGTCTGAGTGGTGCTCCTGTGTGATGCGGTTTGAGGGGTCCTTGTCATGGGAGGAGGCGATCCTTTGTGGTCAAGAGAATTTCACAAAGCCTGGTCCAAATGGCTGCAAACGGAAGAGATGGACAAAATGTAGAGACTGGCTGATAACAATGGAGGTTTATGCTTAGCTGGCAGTGGTCATTCCCAGTCGAGATGATGCTGCTTATTATTATCATTCAATCTTTCATTCATTATAAACATACCTTTACTAAAAAAACTAACTCAGTCTGTTTGTTACCTTTTACGTCTTAACGGCTGAACGGATTTAGATGAAACTTGGCACACAGATAGACTATACCCTGAATTAAGACATAGGATAGGTACTATTGCAGAAGTACACATGTTCTTGGGATAATAATTTTACTCTAGCGTCATAGCTTAGGACGTAAAGAGGACAAGACAGACAAGATGGCAAGACGGACAACTACAATTACTTTTGCATTTATAATATTATGTAGTATGAATCTCCACGTGTCAAACTCGCTGTCTCCTGTGACGTGCACCACGCTGTAGGTGTCGTTGGTTTTCGTCGTCACTATCGGCTCGGGCCCAATTTATTTGCGGCGGTTGTCGGCGCTCATCGAGTTATTCCGACTCGGCTTCTAATTACTGACCGTCTGTGGCTCTAGTGTGAGTGTAGGAATGGTTCAGAAGAGAATGATGTACTAAATAATATTGACGCTATAGCTAAAACCTTTGAAGGTAAAACACACAACACACTCACGTCACCACGTCACGTCACGTCATTTTGCTTAAATAAGCATTCTATACACTTGCTGGATAAGCTAGTATCCGGTGCAGACTTTATAGGTACGGGCGGGATTTTAAAGTCATAAGTTCATAATGCTTCGTATAAAATTGACAGTTTTTTGTGTGAATAATGATCAATGGTTTAATTATTCGCAGGAAAGAGCCACAGATAGGTGGTTGAATATGACTTCGTTGAGTAAAATCAGCAAAGTTTATTTATTTATTTTATTTTTTAAAACTGTTTTGCTTTAATGATACAAACTAATTCCAAAAACATGACGATGTATTTTATAATTTTGAGAATTACTGAAAATGTTCTTCGGTCTCTGACATATATTCTTAGGTAATTTACATGATATACGAGTAATGTACAAGTATTTGGACGCAACAGAACGTTTGGTTAGCACGGAATGTGCGGACACATAGCTGCGGAGTCGTTGGGCTCAGCATAATGCTCGTTTGTTGTATATATGTATGTGCTAGCCAGCGAGCTTGCGGTTACACTTTCATTGTTACTAGATTCCAGAAATGGTAATAGTAACCGTATTTCACTCGTAACCACTAAAGAGATTCATTGTTTATAGTTGCTATTCATTTCTATGCAGATGGTTTAAAACGTTCATAATTTAGATCAACATATGAAAGAAAAAGAATCCTGAAAATTCACTATTACTTTTTCTAGTTTTGGTTATTATGTTTAACAGAAGACGAATAGGGTATTTTACTGAAAAAAGTATTAGTCCGTCAGATAGATTTGCAAAATATATTGGACACGTATTTTTTCATTTTCCACGTGAACACAAAATGGAGACGAAACAGTGCAAGCCACGTGACGTCACTATTGTACCATCATAGTGACGTCACTGAGTAGATTATTTCAGTAAAATTCCCTATTCTCGTTCTTAAAATTAACGTGGCATTATCATTTCAGCGACAATCAATGTTAATCTTGTCAATCAACAGGTGTTTTTGAAAGTTACGTTTCTGAAATGATAGTACAAGATATTAGACCGACTTAATTCAAATATTTTCACGCAATATCTTAGAAATTATACCAAATGAATATGAAACCAAAGAAAAAGTAAGAGCCATTAACACATTAACTGTGCGTACAGCTAAGGAGTGGAATTCCCAGCCAGTCTGTTTCCTTGTAGCTAAAAGAGTGAATAGACTGCGTGCACCATGGTCGAGCACATCGTCGCTTACCAACAGGTGAGATAGTGGCCAAACGCGTACTTATAAAAAAACTGACCGTTCCAATATTCTCTTTCCAAAGTAAAACAAATGAACATCAAGTTTATCATTTAAACGTATTTATTCCTATAAAGATATTATATACGAGTAGGTACTAGTGGCCCAGTATTCAGTCGAGAGCACAGTATCGTGCTCATGAATTATGGACAGTCAATATGGCGCCTGTAATTATTTGCAATTAACTTAACGATCGGTCGGCGGGTGTTCTTTCATTATGCTTGTTTTCTTTCGAAGGAAATTGCTTTCTGATCGTATTGGGTCAGCGTTAGGAATTTTAAATGTTATTTTGAATATGACAGTATTATATGGGACTTAAAATGAACTTGGCAAATTGTGGGTGACGTAAACATCTGCCTTAAAGCGTAAATGGATGTCATGTCATGACTGTATGTCATACATAGGTACATAATTATTAAGAATTCTTACCATAAAGTTTCATTGACTTTAGAGTTACTTATCCCATGGGAATTTTCTCCCAGTATAAAACGTATCCCATGTCCAATAATTCCATGGACAAGTTCTAAGCATTTACTAAGTCTCATCTAAATTTGTTCAGCTGTTAAGTCGAAGAGGTAACAAACAGACAGACAGAAGGTTACTTTCGCTTTTATAATATTAGGTTGACACACAATCGACTTACTAAAGTCGTCCAAAAACGTAGTATCTATGGTATTTTATAGTTAGTAAAACAACAAAAACTTCACTTCGAATCTTAGGTATCAGTAAACAAATACAACTTCCATGTCACGTATACAACGATCTCCATTTATTCAACGTTATACATACACAACAATATATAGTAAAGCAAGCGATACGCTCGAGAGAGGATGTTGACAGAATTCTTTTACTGACTATAAAAACTCGGTGGTAGACTAGAGGTACTAAGCTTTTAAACATGTTAGGGGAAATTAACTTTCGCTTTTTTAAGGAGCGATTGCATGTGCAAACCGTCAAAACCTCAAATTTTTCTGAATTTTGACAAGTCATTGAGTGTCACTGAGGCGATATTTATATATAATCTTTTGAAGGATCGGAAATCATCACATGAAGGAGTCATTTGCTTCTGAGTTTTACTGGTGCATCTTTGACATCAAAATTTCCGGATTGAAAACGCTTAAACTAAATTTGTGCTACTCTCACAGACACTGCCTAGGTCCATAAACATCGCAAGCGGCTTGCGTTGCATTTTTACCCTTTTTGTAGTAAAATTTTAAAATGTATCGAATTTCTTCTTTAGATTCACTCATCTTGACAGTACGAAAAACAAATGAAAATCACACATTTTCCTAATTTGAATTTGGAATTATGTTCTTTAAAAGTTTAAACTTTCAATGATACCAAAACCAGCCAGATACAAATAGTATAGCCAAAGAGATTTCATTACAAGTTCATACATACTATAATGCGAAAAGACTTTTTCCCCAACCTAATAATATTACGACTTGAATTTGAACGCTTTTAAACACCTTCGAGCATTGGCCTTCAGATGAATAACTACATAGGTACGTGCTTGCAAAGCATACACAAGCGATATTGGAATAAAATCATGATTGTTATAGCCCTAATAAATTATTAGAAAATAATTGAAAGCGAACCCCATAAGAAATTCAATATATAGAGCATCCTTAGCGCTGAAATCCTGCTCACACTTTTACGGACTTGAGTATGATTTCACGTAATATTTCCCCAAGTTAAAGGGTTTCTGTCTGCTCGTTGTATGTGAGCATTTGTTAGCAGTTTTATTGTTAAAGGTGGGTAGAATAAAGATCGCGGAGAATATGATGAGGGTAGTAAGTTCACGAAGATATGGACAGGATTCGTAAATATAAATTGGGAAGTAAAGTTCTGAAATGTACGAGTTTTCTGTAGTTAGTAGGGTCAAAGGATATGGAAATAAAGAATAGCTTGATCTTAAACTCAATTACGGTACCTACTTTATTGTTTTGTCTACCTCTGGTTTAACCCGACTAAAACAAAGATATATGATTTAATACAGCCTGCTAGGGTTGCGGAATTTGTTCGAAAGAGTCACCGCGGCCCTGGAACGCAAAGGGCATAAGGAGGAACACGGATGGGTTTTAGTCAGTAAGACTCTGACACTCCCTTCCGCTCCACCTAGAGCGAAAGAAGTCATTTGATGATATCCCATCCATAATAAAAAAAATATATATATTTAATACAAACATTTTTCTTTTTCACAAAAGTTTTCTATAATTTAAATCGTTTTCATCAACTAATTTGTTAAATTTTATATGAAACTAAACAAAAGTACTTCAACACCTAAAACAGGTCACAGCACTAACTCAAGTCTAACTTTAAACTTGCCTTATTACATACCTCCTGACACATAACTCAGGTACTTAAAAGCACTTTAGAAACTATGCACCGTTATGCACCGCTGTACAGGCTGTTCCAGAAGTGCGGTCATATTTATGGCTGGTGTTCTGTAGCTGCTATGTAGTAAATTAACATTATGAAAATAAAGACTGACTTTTTTCAATAAATCTTCCACGAAATACGATTAAATAGTAACAAATAAACACTTTTCAAGCAGTCTGATACTGTTGCTGGCATCGAATCTGTGATCGAACTAAAATAGATGCCACCAAGTGCATCAGACTGCTTGAAAAGTGTTTTTTTCCTAAATTTTTAATCTTTTTTTTCGGGTTAGGGGCTACAGAACACCAGCCTTCATCCTTAAATACGACCACGCACTTCTAAAACATCCTGTATACAGTTAGAACTCGTTACTCGGGTACTAACATACCCCTTTGACGTTTAGGTTACCACGTAGTTAGAGGGTTACTTGTTAACCCACTTCTTTTGAAACTGTTCGTGTGAAGATTGTTAATTAGTCTGTAATTAGTACGACGTTTAAGTTTTTAGGTCACTCTTCTTTGTGTGTAAGTGAAAAATCTTTTAAAAATTCACTTCAAAGTGCAGTTTTCTGCATTTGTTGCCAGTCTGCTGACTTCCACGACTTATGCTCAAACTCTTGGTCGGGCAAAGTTTTTTTACGATTTTCTATCAGGAACTAGATTTTCAGTAGCAGCAAGTCTTGTTTAAATGGGGTGACATAGGATTTATAACATACTGGAGAAAAGTGGATAATATATGTCAAAATACCTCGGCATTCTCCTTCAAGGTACCCTGGTGTGATGTTATCGTGGTGTTGACCTGTAACCCCACCATCTTCCCACTTGTGAAAGGAGATAACCTCGCACAGGTTAAAACTTTTAAAGACTTGTTTGTGACTGTAAAGCTATTCCTACTGACGTCACTAATGAAAAGTTATGTGATCATTAGAACTACTTTGGTTTTTGTCGATGAAACATTTAGCTCATAAGTCCTCTTTATAAGTTAGTAAGTCCCTCTGGATAATTTTAGACATGCGAAACTGCTAACAAAAGCTAGTTCACAATATTTCAACGTAACTGTCGGACTACATTCAAACCATAGTTGCTACGCCGTAGCACGATATTTGTCAGCGCGTAGCAACGTTGCTACGGCGTAGCATGAGAGCTGCTCAGTGTCATTTATTTAATTTTATATTACTAACAATGTGGTCACATACTTACTAGGCCAATTGTAATTATTATCCTTGTATTGTTTTATGTAAGTTAAAACGCACTGGACTGCTTTTGGTCTAGTGGCCACAAGCACTACTGCTAAACGTGAGGTAACGTGTTTGATTCTCGGATCAGGAAAAGTTACTATTCAAATATTATATTTAAGTATTATTACTATGTGTTTAACAATCTCGGGACCCTGGGGACCCGGTCCTTTGATAGGCGTACGAGCGTGATGCTATTCTATGTAAATTAGTGTATACTTTTCATTTGTTACAGGTAAACACCAACACGAAAATAACGAAAACAATAGAAAAGTAACTTCGAGGCAGTTTAGAGGTGAGCCGAAGTTTCAAGTGCGTAAGTACGTGCTTCACTAGTGTGATGTAAACTAAAGTTATTCTAATTAATACAGAGTTATTTAGCTCGGTATTTAAATTAGTGAGTACAAATATTAAGTACATTTTAAAGTATTTTTTCGATTTTAATTGGCGTGAGAAATAACTTTTCGTTTATGTAAATTATCTGTACTAAAATATTTTTACAAAAGCTCTTATGACTACTATTTTGAAAAGTGCAGACCATCGTTATAACTTGTCTTATACACAATTTTGATTGCCATTTCTTTATGAAATGACAGTATTTTGTCATTGGTGATACCTAGAGAATTAATTTACTCCTAGTTATTAACTTAAACATGGTATTTAAGTCGTTACTAGCAATTTCATGTAATGGGTCTATTTTCTAAATTGCTTAGTAAATTTTTGTGTGTTTCTTTTTGTTCATTGTTGAAACTCGTACAATATTTAACTTTTTTAGGTATCATAGCAAAAACATTTCGAGAAAAACAGTAATTCACTGGTTCGGGAACGAGTCCTAGCTCCCGTTACTTCGGGTCACTTTTTCTAATTCCGATATTTCTGGAAAGACCCGGGATAGTAGACGGGTAATAAAAAGTCAGAGTGTTCTATAAAATCAGCTACCTGAGTGCCAATTCTCACATGTCAGTTGCAATCTATCAAATAAGCACTTTAACAAAATAATTTAAACGAACAACAACATAGTCAAAACTTCTAGCCCAGATTGTTGTTATAGGAACGCACCCTGCAAATATCGAGCGAGCTCGAAAACCTTTTCCAATTTCACGGATTTATCTACACAACTTAAATCTCTAAACCCCTTCACTGAACATAATACCTATTCAACCAAGTACCTCCTTCCTCAACACCTGCATAGTACTAGTATAGTTCCTGCAAGTTCCTGCCTCACATAACTATGCCCCGGTCGGTAACAGGCAAAGGGGGTGACGTCATAAATATGCGCTCTCAACGTACGAGCTTGATCTAGGAGGTGAACTGGAATGTAGATGGCAGTGCTAAGTGTCTTACTTAGTAAAAGTAAGAAAGTTACCTACGGAAATGTAAATATTTTATCAGTTAAAAAACGTTGTAAAAAATTTTAAGTATAGGAAATGAGGAGATTTTGTGATTTTTAAAAATTTGGATTTAAATAAAATCGTTTGAAGCTTCGATAATTACTTGAATAGTTCAAAAAACACGTTTCGTAGGTATGAGCTATTTTTCAATTGGTAATAACTTTTACAAACTGGAATAATACTTTTTAATAAACAGTTTCAGTTTTACTAAAACGATGGGAGATAGCAAACTGACTTTCAATATTAAAACTGATATTAAGGACAAGTTTTTCCTCCATCTTTCGTATCAGCAATAATATCAGCATTTACCTAAATCGCTTGGGGTACCTAGAACAGTAATAGCCGCTGACTGGGGGACTTTCCGAAAGGTCAACAGCTGATTGTGCGGTATTTCAAAAAGTAACAAGGCCGTAAAAAATTGTGCCTAGTGATTCTGATCAAAGGTTTTTAATACTTTTTGGCTTACTTGGTAAAGTAGTTTTACAAATACGAAGAAGGAGTTTCATCAATTATGCGTTTCATCCTTTCTCAGCCATAATTTTTACATTAGCCAACCAGAGATGTCCATGGAGACTTCTTTCCTAAAGTATCCTCTAAGTATTGGGTATAGCTTATGTACATATATACATTACGCGTCATCAAATGGATTCTTTCAAAACATATCTGCCGAAATTAAAATTGATAAAACCAACATCCTGTTCCTTATTTTCTTTTCTTTAAAAAAAAAGTTGCCTCATATTAGGAATTTCTTCTGCATCTGTGGGTGCATTTACAAACATACAAACTCACATACACAAACAGCCAAACCCAACCAGGACTATTTTACATCTTATACGCCATAATTCCCCGAGAAAAAACGAACAAAAAAAACCTCTCAATTTCCTCACCGGATTCCGTAATACATATTCAGAGCTCTTCAGCCTTTTAATTCAGTCCTACATTCTTCATCGTCGGATAAAAAACCTCGATCGAAACATTCCTTCTATCTAATGAACATAGTTGGAATCGGACCGGATTCCTGCCGGATCGCTGCCGGCTCCCGCATCGTTTTTCAGTGCCTCTGCCTATGTACGAGTTTTTAAGGTGAAGGCTGTTGGTCCAAGTTGTAAATGGTACTATTGTTTTGTGATTAAGGCTTTTTTTAAGGATGGGAAATCATAAAATGACTCCTTCCTCTCTGAGAGGTGTAGAAGGGTCTGTCAGACTCTTACTGACTAAAACCCATCCGTGTTCCTCCATGCTTTTTGCGTTCCAGGGTCGCGGTGACTCTTTCGAATAAATTTCGCAACATGATTGAGGCTACTATCTGATTTTATTGTAGTGTGAAGCTGCCTTACTTAAATGATAAGAAACGAATATTTTTGTATTAGGAAATTCAAATCACTCCTGTATTTTTGGAAGGTAGGGGAGGGTAGTTGCCTATTGGTACACCACTGGGCTGCAACTGTGAAAGAAAGGTAAACCCAATTCAACTTTGCCTTATCCGAGAATCGAACCCAGTATCATTTGTTCAGCTTGCTATCAATAGACCAAACGAGGCAGTTAGCACCTAGTAATCATTGAAATAAAACTATAGCACTGCTTATTTTTCAGCTAGACCTTACTTGGAGACTGTTTTTCAGAGTGGGCAGAAATAATGTAATAATAATTGCGTCTGAACTCATTAAAATATTCCTATTACAACTTTCGCCATTATTCTTTGTTCAGAAATTAGCGATAAAAACAATGTCTAGACATCACGCTACTACTTCAATATTTACCGAATAAACATCTTCAATATTTATGAGCAGACCAATGTTTAATGTTTATATTTTAATGGCGTCGTAAAACAATGCGTTTGTTACTATCATGAAGTCTATCAACAACAGGATCCTCACTTTAACGATCGCCACACTTGCTCACTCTATCGGAAACACTTGAACATTTTTTGACGGGATTATAAGCACGTAATAAAATCATAAAAATATAGTTTTATAGCTTTTCAACGCTGTGAAAACTTCACTAGGTACTTATTTTCTCTCTTCTTATAATCTATAGGTACGAGCCACCCAACGCTCGCCGTTCGCAGGCCCGCGCCTACGGAGGCTGGGATACGCCCTGCGACTCCCGATGCCCTGACCGTTCAGGTACACATATGAACTTCTGTCACCCAAACCGCCTCTTTTATTCTGGTAGGTCTCTAATAATTTCAGGGAAAACTAATTAGAGCTGACAGACACAGACCTGCGGCCTAATTGTTTAACGTGTTGCGGCAAAGGTGTAGTGTATGTCCCTTTGCCAAATATTCGCTGTGTCAGTTTTTATTACTTTCTTGCATTTCACAGCTTCACTTAAAAACGTCAAGGGGTCGCAAAGGAATCGCAGTGCGCAATTAGGCTGCTGACTCCTTTGTGATTATGACTAAGAAGCTCTTGCTCCATCAAAACTTCTTGCACATTGCATATAAAATATACACACTCCTCCTACACAATGTTATACGCATACATACATACAGTCGTGCCCCTCTCAACTTGCGCCGCCACACAAAGGCATCGCTCCGCAGTTTTTATTTGAGTTCCGCACACTACAGTTGAACTACTGCAATTTTCCACTCGCTGTAATTTGCAGGCGATTCATATCAGACTAGCTTGGGCGCCTGTACTCGACTGCGTTGTGTTGTGTTTGTTTGAGGGTAGTTCTGTCATAGTTTGAGTTGGTGTAAGTTTGGATTGGTTTATGACAAATTATTACTTTTACCAAGACTTTGACCAAATCTCAGTGATCTTTTTCCACCCATCTTCATCATCATAAAACCACAACATTCTTCCTTTATACAGAATATTCGTTTGTTTTATCGCGCAAACATTTTATGTACCCTTTGAGCGCGAGCAATGAGGGCCGGATCAGGAAACGCTGAGTCAATACTTTTTATGTCGAATTGTTTGATGATACGGGAAGTAAAGAACGAGATAGATTTGAAACGAATTTGTACGGGTGTGGGTTAAACACGACTGAACAGTTTGATCACTTGACCATAACTGCTCCTGGCGAAATAATAACTGTCGCACTAGATAATCTTCGAGGTTAAGCGACGCTAGTTGAGGTCGTTCTGTGGATGGGTGATGACATACCGAGACTCTTCCGTGACTCGTAAAGCACGTTAAGCCATGCATACTGGTAGTTTATATTCCATTCAGTAAAACGTTATTTTAAACCACAGTCTTCAAGTATTGATTGAAGACTGAGAGAGAGATTGTCTATACCTAGAAATTATATTTATTGAAATATCCAATTTGCCGTTAACATACATCATGACAGTCAATTCCCAGCTAAGTAAGTTTATTTTTACATGGGGCAAGTTGGCGAATACAGACATGTTACAAATTGAAATAGACAGTTTCAACTCATTTCTATATTTATATTCTATTTTCAGATTATTTCCACACAATTTTCCACCACACATTTCTATTTCTCTTTCATATTCACCAGCGCAAAGTGACAGGTCGCCCTTCGTCTTACGCGGACGGGTACGTGATAGCCCCGCGTCCTCTCGTCTAGTGGACGGGTACCTAATAGCCCCGCTTTCTTTCGTTTGACCCATATTATTAAGGGATGACATTATGTACATACAGCTGATAGGGACTGTTTTTAGGAAAGGGTAAAAACGGGACCCTATAACTAAGACTCCGCTGTCTGTCTGTCAGCCTGTCACCAGGCTGTATCTCATAAATCGTGATAGCTAGACATTTGAAATTTTCACAGATGATGTATTTCTGTTGCCACTATAACAAAAAATATTAAAACAGATTAAAACCTCCCATACAAGAAACGTGATTTTTTGCCGTTTTTACATAAAGGTACGGAACCCTTCGTGTGTGAGTCCGACTCGCACTTGGCCAGTTGTTTTCATAACCGCGTTTGTAACTGATTGTACTTTATTTAGATTTTTTTTTTGGTAGTTGTAAAAGTTTTTTGTCATTTCGCGAATCATATACGAATGTACAGCTCGAAGGCTTCATTTAATAACAATTATTTGATAGATGATGATAGATATGAAAATCAAGTCATGAAAAAAAACTTTTTCACAAAGAAAGAAACCGACTTCCAAAAAACACCACAAAGTTCAAAATAACTTTAATTTCGGAAGTCGGTGTTTTTGGTTGCTTCCTCGTTATTTGACACCGACTTCCGAAATTAAAGTTATTTTGAACTTTGTAGTGTTTTTTAAACGACTTCTAAAAAAGGAGGAGGTTCTCAATTCGGATGTTTGTATTTTTTTTTTTAATGTTTGTTCGGGCATAACTCCGTCGCTTGCCAACCGATTTGAAAAATTCTTTTTTTGTTGGAAAGAGTATACTTTCCAAATGGTCCCATTGAATTTGTATCAAAATCGGTTCGGTAGTTTAGTTATTAAATCCAAATAGCTGAAAAATAAATGTGGAAAAATCGTCCCTGTATACGAAATTACGTATTTTTGCTTTCCTGTGACTTTCCAGTGGTGTTGTTAGGTGTGGGGTACCACTAAAAAGTGAAAAATAAAAAACTTTTTCACAAAAAATAGAAACCGACTTCCAAAAAACACGACAAAGTTCAAAATAGTCGGAGTCAAATAACGAAGAAGCAACCAAAAATACCGACTTCCGAAATTAAAGTTATTTTGAACTTTGTCGTGTTTTTTTGAAGTCGGTTTCTTTTTTTGGAAGTCGGTTTCTTTTTTTCTGAAAAAGTTTTCTTATTTTTCACTTTTTAGTGGTACCACCACACATAATAACACCCCTGGAAAGTCACAGGAAAGCAAAAATACGCAATTTCGTATACATGGATAATTTTTCCACATATTTTTTCCAGCTATTTGGATTTAATAATCAAACTACTGAACCGATGTTGATAAAATTTCAATGGGACCATTTGGGAAGTATACACTTTCCAACAAAAAAAGAATTTTTCAAATCGGTTGGCAAGCGACGGAGTTATGCCCGACAAACATTACAAAAAAAAATCCTCCTTTTTCAGAAGTCGGTTAAAAAAAAACAAAAGTATTTAGGCGAACAGAAATGTACTGAGTACAAGTACCTATAGTAACGAAACATAAAGTTTTAGTATAACTGTAATACTCGTTTTGCTCATAATATTTATTTGAATTGGATACCATATTCATATTTTTGTGTGATGCATATTGTGTATGTCGCATTTTATTTAAAATACTATGGGGTGGTAGTTTTTTGTATTCAAAATTAACGATACTGTAACGTTACTAGGTATACGTCAAACGAACCGTCCTCTGAACACTTGAGTTTTTGCTTTTTTAGAGTAACTTGCATAAATTATAGATCGTGTCTTTTATTGTACATATATTTACCTAATGCCTGGAAAAAACATCAAATTGTAGGCAGATATTTAAACTTTTTACAGTAGGTTACTGCTACAACTGTTATAATTAACAGTTTTGTAAGCTTATTTTTTTGTTAAAATAACTGGGTAATAAAAGGTGTTTACTCATAATTTCCAGAAAAGATATATATTGCTGTTTTAATAAGCAATAAAAAAAACAATAAACACTTTACTGTTCATTACTTTAATTAATCAATGTTTTCCTCCCTTCGCCTGCGAATCAGTATAATTAATACCATCTTCGATAACATAACGACTCAACTCTAAAAACATAAATAACAAAACTCAACTGTAAACAAAGGTAATTTGACTCATTTTCAAACAAACTCTAATTCGCAAAATGTTGACTTAGGTCGCTTTGCTACTGAAAGCGTGTTCTTACATAAAAGTTTATGTACAGAGATACAACGATGTTGAATTAATTATGTTTGTGTCGTTCTTAATGTTGTTATCATTCATAATTATTTAAGTGCCGACGAAATAAATTATGTTAAGTGTCGAAAAAAAAATAAGAATTAATTTACTTCAAGAAAAATGTGTCAATAAAAAGTTTGTTATTTTGATAAATTTCTGTTTTTGCTTTAAATATATCTTAGTAGTTCTTTCCCACGACTCTGCTTCTGTGGCCTGTCCTGCAAGAACCGTTCATTTCCCGGGACAATAGTGTAGCTTTCTGCCAGTGGGACATTAGAGTCACTTTATTTTTAACTGAAAATAATGACGTTCAAAAGTGCCGTTTTATTGAAATAAACGTTTTGACTTTGACTTTATGAGTATTTTTCTAAAGATTACCTCCAACAACAGACAATATATTTTTTTCCATATATATTTTACTCAAGAAGTTTAGTTAACAATTTTATGATTATGCGAAAGTTCGGATGGATGTATGTTACTAAATCACGCCAGAACGGCTGAACTGATCTAGATTAAATTTCACACTAGTAGATTACATACCGGACTAGCACATAGACCACTTTTTATCCCGGGAGTGTTCCCTTGGGATAATTTCCGAAAGCAACGCGAACAACTTTTACTATGAAAAAAATACACATTTTCAGTAGGTAGGTATAAAATTGTGTATTTTATACCTACCTACTGATAATGTGTATTTTTAGAACACAGCCTGTAACTTAGGTAGTCTGTACTTCGTCCTTTTATCCATGAAAACAAATGACTTTTTGTTTCCTACTTTCAAAAATTCTCACGTTCTTTGCGAACGATCGAAGAACGTTAGAAAGTAATTTAAGTGTCTAGACAGCCGCCGGATACTGCGATGAAACATTGTGCATATTATTATACTTCATGGTTTTCATGTACGGCAAACCTTCTGTTTGACACGTTATAGTGGCGCTGTTTTCGATAACAAATCAAATTCAGTGCAAAGAACTGAGTTCCTTTTTATTGCCACGGGTCAACTAATATTTATTTCCAACTTATCGTTATGAGTGGCTTCTGTCTGTACCCGCTTTCTACCCTAGGTGCCTACCCTAATAGGCTTTCTACCCGCTAGGTAGAAAGCCTATTAGGGTATTAGGGTTCTCTCATGAACCCTATAGGCGGACAGTTAAAAAAACAGTGTGTATTTCTATTGCCGCTAAAAGAACCATTAAAAAAAGGTAAAGACAATTTCGGTATCAGGCTCTCAGGAACGTTGGAACTCAGGAATCACTCGATGTGGCGATGCTAAGGGGAGCTCAATGTCCAGTATTGCAGTGCCATTCTGTAATCCCCTCACGTGTTAGCTTAAATGAAGTGATCTTGATGTAAGCTGTCAATTCATACAAACAAGATGGAATGACAGTTCACTTCCTGCTCACTCCATCTGAGTGTACACGGTGAGATGTTGACAGAACAGTCCGGCTGGACTTCTTTCGATTGAAATGATGAAGATGTTTTTATTACGTCAAAATATCCGTGATCTAGTTTGTGGATTGATAGTTCATTTAACGAGTATAGAAAACGATATTGCTTATTAAAAGCTTCCGCAGACAACGATACCAGTATCATTTTATACATAGTAAAGCGTTAGAAAAGCGGATCAGCTCAGGATGGATGAAATGGAGACAGGTCACTGGAACAACTTCTGACCCACGGATGCCCTTCAAGTTGAAGGGGAAAATCTATAAGTCCGTGATAAGAACTGTCGTACTGTATGGATCAGAATGTTGGGTTATGAAAAAGACAGATGAAAATAGATTACATGTAGCAGAGATGAGAATGTTGAGATGGATGTGTGGAGTAACGAGATAACATTAGAGTTAGTTTTAAAAGTGATGCCTTGAAGTAACCTTGAAAGGGCCTATGTGGTTATTATAATTTAGCCACGAGCTCTTCCTCCACGTTAAGATAGGAAATACTTACTTTCCTTTCTCAATGCAAGTATAATTAAATCTAAATACTTATATGAAAGAATATGTTAAAGATATAATTTTATAACCTCTTAACTCTTGAATGAGAGATGAAAAATGCAATCGACGAAAACACAAAGTATATAATAAATAATGATAAAAATTTAATAAACCATGAAGTGACATTTTACTAACACTATTAACTTCACCATCCATCACTCCATTCTCAATCTAAACCACACCAAACGACTAACAACGCCCTCTATGAATGTTAAAGTGTACTTCTCCATACTGCGGCGCCACTTAAATCACTTCTCATACACCCCTAATATTGAATTAAACTCCGGAATGTCATGTGCAGCGCAAAGTTAGCTCCTCAGCGACTAGTGTTGGAGCTAGGAGGTAGTTAGGAACTCTCTATGTGCTATGTGCTCCTGGTACCTTGGTACGAACATAGTTGTAGTTTCTATTGTAGTGGTAAATTCTTAGTCCAGGTTTAGGGGGATTTAGGATTGAGGTAATACTTGGTTAAAATAAAATTAAGGGTAATATAGGTACTAGGTAATTCTTAGAAAGGAAAAGTAGCTAAGTAATTACAAGATCCAATTGCATCGGAATATACTTCGCACTAAACGAATTGACATCGTTGTTCAATTTCTGTCAATTGTATGAAGACAACGGAGACAGATTAGTAAATTAAAGTTTAGGTATCTGTGGTGGACGCGGGCCTAGATTGCAGCTTTTTGTGAAGAAAAAACTGATTCATTCTGCAGCACGTCTTAGTACCTGTACCTACATGTCTTGATTAGAAATAACCATCTCAATTTATGCAAAAATTAAAAAAAATATCTATCTAGAAAAATAACGCGGCACATCAAAAAGACAGGGTTCTCTTTACAATTTTCCTTAATCTCAAAAACACACCCCAAAAAATCACGTCCATCAAATTGGAATGAAATACAAGTAAACCTCGAATAGATACACAATTTAATTACAAGGCAGAAAACAATATTTCCGCCGGCCGCCGCTCTCTGTCACCAACTTCCGAGAACAGGCCGTTTCGCCGACTGTCACTCGCACAAAGAATGATAATTAGCTCGCCTGTGGGCTTTCCCTTCCCCCGCTGACTTCCCGTTAGAGATGCCACGAATAGTGATTTAGCCGAATACCGAATATTCGGCCAGGCTCTCAGCCGAAGCACCGAATGTGGTGATACTTATATCTTAAAAAATGAAAAACATTAATCATAACATATCCTACCACTGATATAATTAAATATTAAATATACAGATATTTGTTATTTTTTTCTAAATTAATATTATGCGTCGTTTTTATGATTTCTTATAAAAAATAAAAATAGCCGAATACCGAATAGTTGGCGAATATTCGTGGCACCTCCATCCCATGACATCCCCTGTCCTCGACTCCCCTCCCCGTGCCTCGTGGTCGCCAGTAATTCTGGCAGCGACAGCGCCCAGCCCCCTATAGAAAACGCGAACGTTTTATCTTAACGCAACTTTGTAATTTCGAGTCCGCTCTGTGATTTTCATTGAGTCGAGTGTTGATTTTTGAACGGGTAATTAATGAGGTGGTCTGTTTGATCAGCTTTGGTTAGAATTATTCTATTTTGCTATTAATTGGGAACGTATTTTGTGGGTTTAACGACACAAATATTATTACTTTTGGAAATCAGTATTTCTAACTTCTTCTCGGCGCATTCTCTTTAATCAGGGTGACGTATTGCCACCAAAGATATGTTTCTTATCAAACACGAAGACATATTTTTAAACTTGACTTAGTTTTGATCTGAAGGTAACTAGATTAGGCATATTTTCTTCGTGGCATTGTTTCCGTGGCCCAACTCACAGGATTGTTACAGGTGTTGCAGAGGAATAGTGTGACAAACTTGTATCCCACAGGAGACGTGCATTTTTTTCGGTTTAAAAAGTAGTCAAATTATAGCACTCAGAGATATTGTTATTAAAGTAGGAATTTTCTTTATCTCTACTTCTAGAGATTACTTTTTACAAAAGTTTTTGAGCATCTCCTTAGATTAGTTGGAATACATGAGACTCTTTATAAATGGTAAACCTTATTTCTTCCACATAAATTTAGAAGACTAATTGTCGTATTTAAAAGCTTGCACGGAATATCATCTCAGCGAGCGAGCGGTCCTTAAAAATATGAGAATTGCCCCTATAAAATCTTTATGAAAGTTTATTTCCAACATTATTATTACAAACAAGCTAAAAACACACCGTTCAAACACAGCAGACGTAGCAAAGAATTCTAATCAGTCTTTCTTTAAAGCCAGTCTTAAATTCAGTTGGGGCTCACCGTGTCGTGCACAGACTTCGTCGAGAGTCAGATCACGTACAGGCAGGCTGGACAGTTTTTATTATGGCTAACAAATGATAGGGACTAGACTGGGGCCGTATAATTTGGGAACATTGTCTGAGTTTTTTGTGGACGTATCAAGGTAATCTGTTCTGTTTCTTGGTGGTTATTGGATTTTGTTTTTAGCATTGTATATAACGAAGCGTGATTCTGTTAGGAAAGGAGCGAGAGTCAGTGATAGCGTTGCGCTTGACAATACAGAATAGAGGAGAAAAACGTGTTGCGCCGACCCCAAGTAACACGTGATAAGGGCAGAAAGGTGATGATGTGATATTTCGCGCAAAATGGCCGCCACAGTACAGAGGATATGATTTAGCGTAATTAGGTAAAAGTTGAGATTCCTGCGTGCCTCGCAAAGCACCTAAAGCGTTGGTCCCCGCTGGTATTCTTAAATCTTTGTCAGTCAATACGGAAAGTCAGAAGCCAAAAATCTGACACTCAGTCAGTTTTGGAGGGAATATAGGTTGTCCCTTCATTGATGACCAAGAGTTCTGATTAAATCTTGATTGAGATAGAATTGTCTTCTTCGTATGAAAATAAACCTTAGATGATTAAGTCCTATATTATGTAATTTTTTCCCCTCTCTGTGTTCCAAATCTTTTGGAGAAAAATACTTTCATTCTAAGCATGTCCCAAGCGTTTTCACATTGACTGTGACCAGTCCTATACTTTTCGCATCCATCACTATCTTCTTCTTCTTCACGTTTTAGTGTATATTATATCGCGCACCAACACAATAACAATAAATTTTATTCAAAAACTTCTCCTTCACGCCAGCACCTAAACATCTCTCAATAAAATTATCTGTTTCCACCATCTACATTATTCTACGCTGAGTGAAGTTCTTCAAAGTTATCTAAGCAGCGCTCAGCGGCAGCTTATTATCTCGCCTGTCGGAACATGGCGACTCATCAATAACTGAATTACAGAATGTTTCAGTTGTTTTCAGCTGAAAGGGTTGATTACCCGCTCATTTAAAGTGGCAAGTTTACAATGATTTGGTTTTGAGGGAGATAAAAATTTAATGGGGTTTATCGAGTAGGCCTATTATCGTAAAATTTCAGCCTTTTTTAACTACCTTTGTTTGACCAGGTTAGCCTAAGTCCGGCTGTGTAACTTTTTTTAGAGGTTTTAAATAAATAAAATATTATAGGTACTTATTATTATAATATTATTATATTTTATGTAGATAAACCATCGTTTATTTTATTTAATGACTGCTGAAGTTCGAATTTCCTTAATCAGCTTGGGGTTGCCCTCAATTAATTTTGTATAAGATTGAAATTTAGATACATTTCTTAATATCAATTTGTTCCAAAACTTTGGATTATCATGAATGTACCATGATAGGCCCGTAACTCAACTGGGCTCCATCACCTTCCATTAACAAAAGCTACATTAAAATTCTAAACAAAATTGCAGAAACATTAACAGCATCAGAAACAATAGACAATCAACAAAACAATGGAACAGAATTTCTCTGAATTATCTCGAAGACAACTAACGGTTTATTTTCAAACTCTGCAGTCCATTAAATAAGGGGGGTTAGCACGTCCCAGCTATATATCGGGTGAAAGGGGTGGGGGACAAACGTGACCCACCAGAAATTAACGGCAAGATATCTCGGAGATAGCGCCCAAATTGAAGATGGCGACAGAAGTAGTGATAAATATGAATTATTGAGCGGACGCTGTATAGCTGTGTGGAACGTTGTTCTAATGTTGTTTGTGGTTTCAATATTCTGGTACAAATATGATGGAAACGAGATGTTCAATGACATCAACAATTATAGGTACATACTAATCATGCCATATTTAAATAATAGAAAACGGGCTTAAACTAACAGCTACGTTTAAGTACTTTTTTACTATTTTCCCTTCACTCCACTCGACTCAGACGCCTTGACGTCGGAAAAAGACTCTCGAGTTGAGGACATTGATGTCAATAAAAAACTGACAATTGGTTTGAGGATGACTGAGTCGAGATTGATTTGTGGCGGAATTGGCTTAAAATTTGGAGGTTAGCCTTTCTGTTTAGTCCACAGCCTGATTCCAACGAAACAAACAATAATTAATCAAACAACGCAGTCGCTAGCAATCAAATTCACTCAACCAGCTTTGAAATCCATTCCACACATATTCCCTTTGAAATTATTCCTCTCTACTACAATTTTATTGCATTTCAATCACGTCATGCAGTGCACTATTAATTTAGAATATGTCAATAATTCTGATGAATAAGTACAATATACAGGATGATTGGTAATTGAGTGCGTTCCTTCAAACTGGATGGTTTATAGATCATTTGCAACGGTTCTGGCCCAGATAACTTGGTGACCAAATTGAGTTTTATCTCGCATAAACATGAGTAGTTAGACGCCTAATGCCAAAGATATGGGTATTTTTTGATAAATTAGTATCTGTGGGATTTATTCGTTCATAAGTTTCCAGAAAAGTAAAGTCACAGTTTATTAATATCCAGAGTGGAGGAGATTTCTCATAATTAGCTAAAAAAATCATCAAAAAAATCTTAAAAACGTTGATTTTTAGACAACAACCCAATTTGAACCCGAAGGTACCGTGATCAAAATCGTTGCAAATTCGCTCTAGAACATCCCATTTGAAGGAACGCACTTAAATACCAATCAACTTTTCATGTGAAATAGATAGGTACCAGTTGGATCGAATACCAGTAGGTAAGTGGAAATTATTCTATTCATCCGAAAACTAATTGTTTGAAAGTCTTTCTCGTAATATGTTAGGTTAATGGAAATAGCGTTGAAATGGCATTTAAGTTGTTTTGTTGAATATTATTGTGTTTGAAATTAATTTTGATTTGAATAGGTTTGTTAATGAACTCCACTATAATTATAATATATTTACCAGTATTTCAATTTAGTATTTCCAATATTAGCACAAATAATTTAAATTAATCTAAACCTAATAATGTAACAAGGTTAAATTGCATTGTTTGTATGTTTGGTAATCCGAAACGATATTTTTTCAGTGATAGAAACCTACATTATCGCGAAGTGTCAACGTCATATTAGGTATTTATTCCCCACATATGCACGGTGTCTGTGGGCTAGGCCACGGGAAATGTACCAGTTCATCTATAACCTTGTTGTATAAAAACACTTTCTCTCACACTCACTCAATCACTTTTTCTATCTTTTTCGTCATTCACACCTTTAAATTATTCTGAAAACCCACAAACTGACTACAAAACAAAATAACAAATCTTTCTACATCACTTCCCCAACTGTTCACTTCCCCAATTGTATGTATCCATCGAGCCTATTGTTAAAGACTCAACGATGGACAGTTAACATCAACCTTTTCCAAGTGTATAGTCACAAATTGAGGATAAAAGTAAAACTATTGTGACAGGCGTCTTGTATGAAGCGAATGAGGAAAATGGAGGTACAAGAACGATTGATTGGAAAGCTCTTAAAATAAGTAACTGAACGTTAAAGTGGAAATTGGTAACACAACATCATGCCTGTATCTCCCGAATGATAAAATGATTATTTCGTTCCATCTATTCGAGGGCAGACCTATTGCCATTTAACTAGTGAACCTATATCATCCGTTTGCACAAAACGTTAGAAATGCTTTCATTCATTGAGTACAGCCATGAAGTTGAATTCCTTGCTGGAGTCCGTGTTTTCTGATAACTACAACCTGGTCTTTGAGTAATGCATAGAAAAGCTACTTCTTAGCAAGCGTGCTCCATCATCGACCACATCATCGCTTAACATAATAAGAGTAATCGCTTGAACTCGAGCCTATCACTTACAAATAAAAAAACTACTAAGAAGTTCTTAGACGAAAAAAATATGACACCTTGCCTGTGCCGAAAATCAAACTAAGGACCCAACACTTATCAGTAGCTCAACCACGAGACTAATGACACCTAGATAAACAGCTGCAGAAAAATATCTGTGAACCAAAACATTCATCGCTAAAAGCATAATTGCTCGTAGAACGACAATTCCAATGATAGATTTGAATTTCCAATGAAAAAGAAATCTCAACACATTTTCCATTCAACCCTGAATGACGCACATTGACACACTTTAACACGTCAGCTGTCAAACGTCATCCTGACAACTGACAGCTGTCAACTCGGCTGATTACGCGCGCAGTGACGCGAGAAATCAATTCCAATAGCATTGTCCCACCGGCATTCATGCAGCTTTAGTTCAGCGGGTGTCACTACTCTGTGGCTTGTGTGATACTGTGAGGTGACGTCATAGAATGTAGCTATCTGATAGTGCGATATTTAGTGACATAATATGAATTGTATATTGTACCTTCTGAAACCCATAGCCTTATGTTTAAGTAGTTATTTTTTTCATTAATGTCAATAAATAACAAGCTATAACTGCCAATTTTATTTATTTGCGTTTAAGAAATGGCTTTGAATATAGAGATTAATTTTGTCATTTATTAATATTGCTGTCAAAATCTGATAGTTTCCTCTCTTCAAATAAAAAAATATAAATCATGAATACAATATCGAACAACTCCCAGAATTTTCATTTCCATCCATTTTAAAGTCACAAAACTGCCTATCACAAAAAATATTGTTTCAATAATGCACTTGCATGTACGAATGTTTTCAATAAACATTTCATGAAAATGTGAAATTTAATCTAGGATTCAGATTTTAAACCCTTGCGTTTGATAGCTCGGAAGTCGGAAAGTTTATTTCCGTTAATCTGGCTCCAATACTTCAGTTAAAATTCAACTTCAGATTTCGAAATTGAATTTAGTTCGCGCTCGCAACTTTACTATTTTCGTCATAGAGTAATCAAGGAACTTTCCCTGAATTAATTTAGTCTCAACGCTTTCACCGAGTCACTTTGAGTCAACTTTGTATCTATCTCTGTTATTACATTGAAATGAAAATCAATCTGAATAAAAGCTCTTTGCTTGTTCGGGTATATTGATACTGAAGCTCGTTGTTAGATCGTTATGTTTTACATCTTGAGCCGAGACACGTGTACTTGGGGACTCGTTTCTATTTATAGCATCTCCTTCGTCTCGATACCACGTCGGTATCTTAGACTTGAGTGCAGTTTTTTTCTCAGTGATAGTATAACTTTCTAAATCTTGGAAATAATATTTTTGTAGTCGTATTAGTACTTCACACGCGTTGCTGTTGATGGTCGATGGGGCCGAAAAGTATTTGGAGTGGCGACCGCGTACCGGAAGACGCAGCGTTGGAAGGCCTCCCACAAGGTGGACCGATGACCTGGTGAGGGTCGCGGGTAACCGATGGATGCGAGACGCACAGGACCGGTTGTTGTGGTGACACTTGGGGGAGGCCTATGTCCAGCATCAGACGTCTTTCGGCTGATATGATGATGATGATGATTAGTACTTCTAGGAACTGTCTAATCAAAGTGTCCCTCATATTGTTTATCTAGAAAAAAACTACGAGCCAAACTGTTCACACTCTGAGCTACCAAGAATCTCGTCTATAAACCACAATATCAAACTACGAACATACACAGCATTCGAGAAATTTCCATTTTCAAAACAATGTCCTTGGAATTTGAGGTCCTTTCAAATACCAAAACTCTCTCAAAGACTGCATTGTAGAGGTCAGATAGGTAGTCGCTCCATGTCGAATACACAGCAGCATCAGGTTATACTGGATGCCCAATCCAACATAGCGTGTAATTTTTTTTTTTTTTTTAATTATGGATAAATATTTTATGACATCGTGTGTAATGTTTTAGTATTTTTTTTCTAATTTTAATAATTTTTATTAATATTTTATGACATTTAATAGAATATAACTTCTGACATATTTTATGACAATTTGTAAACATTTTATTTTATGACATTTCTTAGTATTTTATTGTATGACATTCTTGGTATTTTATTTTATGACATTTGGTATTTTATTTGTGACATTTTGTTTTGATGAAAGCATGCTTAGATTCTGTACGCCATTTTTGCACACCTAAATTATAGGCAGAATAAGAGAAGCTTATACTTATGATTTAGAACTTTATGTACCTTATTTGCGCAAATAAATAATTTTTGATTGATTTTGATTTTGATAGTTAGGAAAAAGTAGGCCGATTTAAATTCATTCTATAACCTTCGAATCTAGAGACAGTGTTCAGCTAATAACTTTATTATGGTCAAATAACTTAATTTAACCGGCGCACTCGTACCTCATTTTTAATGGTTAATGACAAAATGGTAAAGCAAATGTGAGAACTTTTCAATTCTATCATATTTTCATCGTAAGACTCCAATATTATATATGTTTTACTTACCAATAAAATTTTCCACTACTGGGCAAAAGCCTCACCCAAGTCACTTCAGGTACCCTTCTACAGCGGCGTCTCGAAACAGCCTTCATGGTAAGTTTTCTCGCAACTTCTTTTTTGGCGAAAGCGCCCTTCCTTCAATGACTAAAGTTTATGTTTTTATTATTATTTATATTGATAGGATCGCGCTTGATCAATCTCACCTGATGGAAAACGATGATGTAGTCGACGATGGAGCACGCTTGCCTGGAAGTAACCTCTTGACTTAAAGACAGGTTATAGCTATCAGGAAACAGATTCCAACAGTATGGGCGAAGTCTCTAAGCACAGCGGTGAGCAATCTAAATAAGAAAAGTTATCTAAGGTCCTTAATGGAAGCAGCCAAGTACTGGTTTTGAGTCGATCAATATCAAAGTTATTATTCAAAGCATGTCTTTTAGGGGCTTCAAATGTCTCGATAATTTAGTATGAAATCAGTTGAGAGAAGTCTACTTAACTGATATTGGAAAAGATAAGCAGAATTGACTTTGTCATTGTTCAATTTTATTTTATTGGTAGTATAAAGATCTTTTGAATGTTTTTCATGTCTAACGTAGCAACACAAGGTACTGAAATAGGGGTATTAAATTATAAAAAACCCTCTCGGTATACTTCGACTTGACATTAGTAATAACTTCAGGAAAATATCGCGAGGAGAGAGAAACTATAAAGTCTAGAGTTTTTCTTATATACTAGCTTCTGCCAGCGACTTTATCCTCGCGAAAGTCGGAAATCATCCCAAAAGACCATACTCCTGCGATTTAAAGCATTCTGTCTATGTTTATCCAGGTAATAGAAGTTTTTGCGTGAGAGATCGTGAAGAGTAATTTTAAGCATCCATCCTTCTCATAAACTTTCCCATTTATAATATTCGTAAGACAAGACAAATGTAAGTATCCATTCTTACATTCACTTTGGAATCCTAAGCTTCTTTCGATAGTCCATTTATCAAAATCTGAATCCACTTCTACAGTAACAGATCTCTATAATCCGTTAAATATTTCATCGGAATATTCTTTCAGCTCCATATTTTTATATCGCCGACGGAGATACATATAAATCGTCTAAATCAACCGGCGTCTGTACCTTTAGACTAGTCTTAGACTGAGTTGGGATTTGCATCGCATTTATCTGACTTAGATGTAACACACAATATTTTTCTTACCTCAAAGTCGTCTAGACATTTTTTTGAAATCATTCTTTATAAAGGCAATTTAGTTTATGATATATTTTGTTTTGTTTACATTATGTTTGTGTCTGGTATTGTAATTGCGGCATTTGTTTGCATTAAATATCATATTTGCTGAGAATAATATCATCCAATACGATATTTTCGTCGGTCAATTAATCCGTATTATCTATCTCTGTTTAAATATTATTGTTTCAAAACACAATGCCAGCTATTTTCATTCCAAGTCTGGCAGAAAATTACAGTGCCATATTTCAATTTACTTGCCACGTTAAGCCGGCCGGGACAGCTAATCTATTACAAATGTACATACATTATGCTCGGAATGCACCCTAGCAAGCCAACAGAACAAATAAAACGGTATTGTTCTCCCTCCCCGCCACCCTCCTCTATTTAAACGCTCCTATAAGCATAAAAGAAATTACTTGGAACATTAAAAAGTTTAAAACATGCCTCTCATTTACTTACAATCACATTGTCTAGCCAATCTAAAAACAAAAACGGCTTACGAAACCTTTCTAGATGTTTACAAAACAATTTCTATAGAATTACACGTATTTTAAATATTTATAAAACCTCCTGAATTTTTGAGTAGGAAAGGTCCGAAATACATTAACATAACGTGTTCAGAACGTGAGTCGGATTACATTAAGCTCTCTACTACTAACAATGTTTGAATTGTATAAATAACGTTTTACACATTAGTAAGCTCCGTTATCTTTGTGTTATGGAATGCGCAATACACTAGTGTTGCGTTTTGTTATGTAAATTCAACAATTATAGACCTCAGTGTCGCAAATAACAGTGCCCTTTATAATTGTTGAATTTACATTACAAAACTGGTGTAACTGTGGCTGGCCACGAATGGCCACTCTTACTCAACTTTGTTTGTAGTTATTATAGGTAAAGTTGGTGAGTCTAGCGGTTTCAAGAGTTGTTTCACAAAGAAACCTTAATTTGTTCTTTGATCAGATGAAGTAAGTATGAAATTGATTAAGTCCTGAAGATTCTAAGTACTAGTCGTTTTGAGGCAAGAGTTTTGAGTGTTGTTGTTGCTGTCGTAATTAAAGCATTTAAATACATTTTACGATTATTCTAATAGCCTGTGTTTCATTTGATTTCATCATGAATACACAAATTATCAAGTTGTAGCAGTACTCTCTAACAGTTCATTTTTGAAAATAAGGTTACCACACGTATAAAAATTCTTCCGAACTTTATTAAAACTGGAAATCCATAACTCTTCATTTTCTATCATCCATTTCAATCAGTCTCGAGATAAATCTTCCCCATTCATTTGGTAACATGGGAGTGTCAAGTTTTGTAAAGACTATGATATCATCTAGGTACGCTAAGCGTTGTACCCTCGTTCTACGACCGCGAACGTCGTGTTGTCAGTAGTATTGAATCTGGGATGTATTCAGACTTCCACTTGCGAGCGATTCTGCCCCACTTCGTTTGTTAGACACGTCTAACTTTTGTCTTTTGTCTGATCGCGAGTAACATCGATCTGATAGAAGTTGCGGTCCGCATCCATTGATTTCACTATATCAGTATAGCGTTCCAACTTTAGCTGCGGGATTTTAAAACAGATTTTAGTTTAATTGAAATACCTTTTCTTCCTGTGCTTCTAACCGAAATAATTGATTGAAGGCTTGAGTTTGAACAATACTGAGAAGCGTTGGGGTATTCATTAACATTTTAGGATCCTTAAAATGTTATGTAACGCCGCAGGAAAATTTCGTGCGGTCGGGCACCTCAGTGGCAGATGATTAAATCACGATAACACCCGATATCACAACTGGGTCAAAGCTGCCAAACGTTACCAAAAATGTTAATATATTAAATTCTGTTGATCAAACTCAAAATTGAATACATTTTTCGATAGCATCAAATTACAATATCTTTTAATAAAGAATTTGCTGGAGGGCTGCTATCGGATACCTTACAGAGATAAAATAAAAAATCGCTTATAATTTTGGAACAAAATATATGTAAACAAAGTGCGTGTCACTTTATTTAGTTTGTTTATTTTATCTGTGAACTTGTTGGACTCTATGGAGCGGTCATATTGAATGATTGACACAGCATGGAAAATATAGATGTTATGTTAAACAATATATTGTAATTTAAATAATGATAATTAATAAGAACTGGTGAAACAATAGCTTTAAATGTTGTTTCTCCTTTCAGGTAAGATTTATAATTAATAATGTAAGGTTTTGTAAAAGTGTTAAAACTAGTTTATGTAATAAAATAAAATCCTCTCCTTTCAGAGCAACTCAATTTTGGTTATAGTTTTACTGTTCACCGTAATACCCAAGACTAATTATAAATAAACTCATTAAAAAACAACATTTGTACAGCTGGTTACCAGAATAATGGAAAAATTTAGATTCGACTTTATGGTTAAAGCCAGTGAAGACATGAAAACAAACATTATTTGTGTAACGGCAATCACGGATTTAGATGGCCGGACCTTTGCAATCCCAGATAAGTTACAACCTATAAGATTACATGAGAAAATAGTACAGACCCAAATCTTTCGGAAAGTAAAGGCTACATTACAAAAACGTCATGAGAAACGACAGGTGTGGATATCCATGAACCCGGAGATGAAAGCGGATTATTGTGATGAAGATGGAAATAAACAATTTATGGAATACCTATTGGAGGAACAAACAAAACCACAAACTTCTACAACAGGAATTACAGAAGAATCTCTAGCAAGAATCATGGAAAACTTCGCTGAAATAAAGAAAGATTCATCAAAACCTTTTAAAATGGGGAATGTGGTAGAAAAATTTGTTATAGAAAAATTCAATAGCAAGAATACTAATGTGACCCAGTGGATGACAAACTTTGAAGCGGAATGTATCCGTATAGGAATAGAAGATAACAAAAAAATTGAAATTTTTAGGATATTTATAGAAGATTCATGTTTAGACTGGTATAGTTCCATGCTTATAAAGCATACAATAAATTCAGAATGGGCAATGTGGAAAAAGAACTTTTGTGAAACATATGCGGATAAAGGTTGGTCACCGATCAGGTATGCAATGTCATTTAAATACAAACAGGGCTCATTACTGGAGTATGCGTTAAAGAAAGAGAGATTACTATTAGAAATAAATAAGTTCATAAATAAACTCACTCTAATTGATCTGATTGCCACCGGTTTACCGAATTTTATTGCAGATAAGATTGATAGGAATAGTTTAAAGGAAACTGAAGACTTATTTAATAATTTAAGAAGTTTAGAGCATATGGTTAACAAAAAAATATTTGATAGAAAGATAGGAACTTTCGAAAGTAAAATTAAAGAGAAAAATATGAAGCCTTTGGTTAGTCCGTGTAAAATTTGTGAGAAAGAGAATAAAGGTATACGTTACCACCCTGAATCCCAATGTTGGTTCAAAATTAAAAACAATGACAGGCCAAGAAAAGATCAAATAAGGAGTGTTAACAATTCTGAATTAGAGATCGAATTAAATGAAATTGATTCAAAAAACTAATAGTGCCGCCATTAATAAAAATTAAATTGCTAATAAATGACACTTTGGAAACATCAGGAATCTATGATTCAGGATCTAATGTGTCTTTAATAAATTCAAGGTTATTATCTTTAAAGAAAATACCTACTTATGATAAAAATGCAGGTTTAAAAACAATTAATGGCGTAAAAAAATCAATAGGAATGGTAACATTAAAAATTAAAATTTTCGAAATTGAAAAACATGTTAATATTTTTGTAATAGACGAAGATAACTTCGACTATGATTTCCTAGTTGGGTTAGACTGTATACAAAAATTTAATTTAACTCAAAATGAGAATTTAAATATCACCCAAAATGTCATCAACAATAATAATAAAGACTACAAAAAAATAAATAAAGACAAGCAACCTATAAACACTAACGAAATTCCTGGCAGTTCAGGTAGTGATATAGGGAATAAACAAGATATATATTATAAAAAAAAAGGTGTGGATATTACAGAGAAATATAAAGAAGAAACTATCTTTAATGAGTATAAAATAAACTTTAATGAAAATATAATAGTCGATAGTTTTGATATTTCAGTAAATAATTTAGATCATCAGGAAAAATCTGTTATTGATAAATTGATATGCAAATATAATTCAGTCTTCGCTAAAGACAAATATGATATAGGTACCGTAAAAGGTTATGAAGCCCATATTGATTTATTAATAGATAAATACTGTAGTAAAAGACCGTATAGGTGCTCTATGGAGGATATGAAAGAAATTGAACATCAAATATCAAAATTACTAAAAAATAATTTAATCGAGGAGTCATACAGCCCTTTTGCTGCTCCGATAACACTAGCATTTAAAAAAGAGGAAGGAAGAAGATCTAGGCTTTGTATAGATTTTCGTGAATTAAATAAAATTGTAGTCCCCCAATCGCAACCATTTCCGCTAATCGAGGATCTAATGGTTAAAACAAGGAAATGTAAATTTTATTCAACATTCGACATAAACTCAGCGTTCTGGTCCATACCTCTTAAAATTGAAGATAGATACAAAACTGCATTTGTTACTCAAGAGGCACACTTTCAATGGACTTGTTTACCTTTTGGTTTAAAAACTTCTCCCGCAATTTTTCAGAGAATATTGAGTAGCATTATAAGAAAACATAAATTGTCAAATTTTACTGTCAATTACATCGACGATATTTTAGTATTTTCTGAAACGTTCGAAAAACACATTGAGCACATATCTTTGTTATTGGAAGCAATTTTAAAAGAAGGTTTTAAATTAAAATTCACGAAATGTAACTTTGCACAGGACTCGGTAAAATATCTAGGGCATATAATAAAAAACAACACTGTCACTCCATTAAAAGATAATTTGATTGCCATAAAAGAATTTCCAATTCCAAAAACACAAAAGAACGTCCGACAATTCTTAGGAAAAATTAATTTCTATGGAAAATATGTGCCAAATATTTCAATTATACTGGACCCTTTACATAACTTATTAAGAAAAGGAGAAAAATTCGTTTGGTCCAATAAATGTCAGGAATCCTTTGATATTATAAAAAAACTACTTTGCTCAAAACCTATTCTAGCCATCTTTGATCCAGACTTGCCAATACATATTTATACAGATGCTAGCATACAAGGTGTAGGTGCGATTTTAAAACAAATCCAACCCAACGGTGATGAAAAACCTTGTGCATATTTTTCCAAGAAATTAAATGAAACCCAAAAAAAGAAAAAAGCCATATATCTCGAATGTTTGGCAATCAAAGAGGCGGTAAAATACTGGCAACACTGGCTTATGGGAAAAACATTCACCGTTTTTTCAGATCACAAACCTTTAGAAAACATGAATATTAAAGCCAGAACGGACGAAGAACTAGGAGATTTAACGTATTATTTGTCGCAATTCGATTTTAAAATAATATATTCTCCGGGAAAATATAATATAGAGGCAGATACTTTAAGCAGAAACCCTGTGTTAGAGTCGTATGAAAATCAAGATAGTAGTTTAAAAGTAGTGAATTTTGTTAAATTAGAAGACATACGAAATGATCAAGATAAAAATGAAGACATGAAACAAAATAAAAATAAACTTATTTTCAAACATAATATCTATTATAAAAAGATAGGAAAAAATGAAAAGATTGTACTAACTGAGGAGTTTAGTAAAAGAATTATAAAACATGTACATCACTACTACTGTCACATAGGAAGACAACAAATGGAAAACAAGATTAAACCATTTTATCAAGCTAAAAATATATTAGATAATATAAAAAAAATTTGCGAAAACTGTGAAGTCTGTATAAAAAATAAATCTAGAGGAAAATACAAGTTTGGACTAATGTCCCACTTAGGTCCTGCCACCTATCCATTTGAAATAGTGTCTATAGACACCATAGGGGGATTTGGTGGTGCTCGTTCAACCAAAACATATTTACATCTTCTAGTAGATCACTTCACTCGTTATGCCTACATTTTGACATCCAAAACCCAGAATGCGAATGATTTTATAAAACTTGTCCAAACAGTAACACAAGATTATAAAATTGACTTGATTCTATCCGATCAATACCCAGGAATAAACTCGAAGGATTTCAAAAATTTTTTAGAAAAAAAAGATATATCTATAGTTTTCACTGCAGTAAATGCGCCATTTTCAAATGGATTGAACGAAAGGTTAAACCAAACGTTGGTTAATAAAATTCGTTGTAAGATTAATGAAAGAAGGGACAAAATTGCTTGGACAACTATTGCTCACGAATGCACTGAAAAATATAACGAAACAGAACATAGTGTAACAGGGTACTCTCCAAAATATTTATTAGAGGGAAAAAATGTTGACATACTACCAGATGAATTGAAACAAAATGTAACACATAATCACCTATTGCGAGACCGAAAAATTGCCTTAGAAAATAGTATAAAATCTCACAATTATAATAAACAAAGATTTGATAAAAATAGAAAACATTATGAATTAAAGGTAGGAGATTCTGTATATGTTGAAAACGGAAACCGATTGAACCGAAAAAAACTAGATGAATTGAAAATAGGACCTTATCAAATTCTAGACAAAATATCCAATTCAATTTACAAAGTAAACACAGGTCACAAAAAGTCACAGTCGAATCTTTTCCATATTACTAAACTTATTCCAGTAGTAGAGTAAAAAAAAAAAAAAAAAAATATAATTATATTTCTTTAGAAGGGGGGGAGATGTAAACAAAGTGCGTGTCACTTTATTTAGTTTGTTTATTTTATCTGTGAACTTGTTGGACTCTATGGAGCGGTCATATTGAATGATTGACACAGCATGGAAAATATAGATGTTATGTTAAACAATATATTGTAATTTAAATAATGATAATTAATAAGAACTGGTGAAACAATAGCTTTAAATGTTGTTTCTCCTTTCAGGTAAGATTTATAATTAATAATGTAAGGTTTTGTAAAAGTGTTAAAACTAGTTTATGTAATAAAATAAAATCCTCTCCTTTCAGAGCAACTCAATTTTGGTTATAGTTTTACTGTTCACCGTAATACCCAAGACTAATTATAAATAAACTCATTAAATATATATAAAGGTTTTAAGGTTTCGTTCAATTTTTAGAGTGTTAGCGTGGAGTGTGTTCCCAGGCTGGTAGGCGTGATTAAGCCACTTTCATCTAATTGTTCTAATAAATTCAAAGGGAAAGCCTTTAATTTCCTCCGCCCCCTATTATTTCTCCTGATTAAATTCGTTGCGGCTCACAGACAACTTAACTTGTGATACTTAGGACTTCATTACTTGGAGTTATTGTTTGGTCCCCTTTGGGATGGCTTACCTTCAGTGTACTATTAATGGTAACTTAGAAAAAAATGAGAATATTGATACCATTTTACCTTCGGTTTGAAAACTGCGTTATCTTAATTATTTCGAAATGGCAAAGGATCAAGTCACAGTTGAAGAAGACGATGAAATTAATAATTACTTGGAAAAAGTTGACAAGAATACATTATACTCGTCTATCAGCAGCAACACTTATTTTATTTTTCTTCTGTTATTACTTTCGGTTATTATGATATTCAAATATCCATCTGGACTGTAAATTAAATGACTAAACGATTAAATAAATTAATTAACGTTTGATGATCTACTTACATAAATGTAGCAAGATTGTACTAGGAACACATGGTCAAAATGCTTCAAATAAAACCTAGAATAGAATAAGCATTACGATTTCAGCCTTTGCAATCCAAAAAAGGTAAAACAGAATTAGCCACCACTATAAAGGCCTAAACCCGAACCTCACAATAGTTTTCTAACAAAAGCTTTTATTTTTCAATTACGACCACGTCTCGCGGACGTGTGTGATGGAATTCAAACAATTTATATTATTCACCGGCCAAAGAAAAGGGTTTACTTTTCAATGGCACAAAATAGATGGGACAGAAGGTAGGCTCCATACAATGAGCGAACCCGCACGCTCACATAAACACGCTTCACGTTCAGAGAGTGGAAGCGCACTCGCGACCGGCTGACGATGACGTTTGAGATCGCCGCACGTACGCGTAGTGTTTGTGGAGCTGCGATGAGTAATTTCAGAGATATCGTAGTTTTAGTGAACGCGGAGATATCGCACAATTTCGGCCGAGCCCACCGTAACAGCTCTGCGGAGCGGCGCAAAAAAGGCGTAACGGAGTGTGCGTGCGCTTGCTTTCGCTCGCTGAATGGAGTAGACCTTTTGTAGTGTTTTGCGTAATGTCAATTAAATTGCAAGAAAGTCTTGAGGTGGTATATGCTCACATTCATACATCACATTTGGGGCTCTTTATTTAATAGCAATGAATTTACGAAGTAGAACCCCTCAAGTACAAGTAACAACTGTCTATATAAGGTAATTAGTATGGTAGCTGTTTTGTGTTTTCGTAAAATACTACCGATGGTTGCACCAAGTCTTAAAAACTCTACCATAAATCACGTACCTATGTTGCGTCTATACGTGCGAACGTTTAGCTGTTTTACTCGTTGTATAGAGGTAGAGGTAGAGTAGATCTTCTGTATTCATCTTCTTTGTGCCAATGGTCTGGGAAAGTTTCGCGTGAAAGCCTTCCTTTGTGTGAACTCCTCAGCCACGGAGCTCGGGCGAGATGATGTAATTTAATTTGAAGGTTTATGGTCTTAGTGTGAATCGTGCTGCTTTTGTTTGGTAAGCAGCTCTTAAAGTGGTATGCCTTTTTGGAGGTTGTATGTTTATTTGTTTTTGTTTTTTTTTTGTTATAGAATAATTTCATACTATTTATTTGCACGAAAATGCATTTACTTATTTATTGATTGTAAGGAACACCAACAAACTACATTATTATTTTGTAAAAGATACCTATTTCATTTAATTGTATTTTGCTATTTGTTAGGCTTACGGGTTTTTTTCGGTTTTTTTATATAATATTTAATTAAAAAACAATCTACCCGGACCTAAATAGTAACACAACTTATGCCTGGTACAACAGAGAGCCCCAAATTCGACAGTTGAAGTCGTGAATCGTCCTAGTAAGAAGTCTTGAGTGATGTAATGAACTCAGCGTTTTACTCTCATCTCAAGACTTTTTTGTAATTTAACTTACAATGCACAGAATACTGCAAAAGGTTCACTCCATTCAATGAGTGAGAGAGTCCAGAAAATAGGCACTCGTATACAGTATATATACTCGCTGTACGTGAAGTCGATGGGTGCATGCGTGTCCACTTGTTGTATGGAGTTGGCCTTCTGGGGCTATTTCTGTTTTGTGGTTTATGTTAGGTACAGCTATTATTGTATTAAGTATTATGAGCGGTTGACCTACATTCGTGCTTCGGCTATTGTCCGCTGTTTTTCTTAACCAACTAACTGAATTGAATTAATTATTTATTTTTCTGGTTATGATTCTTTTGTTTTCGTCTTTCTGGTTTTCGTACTGTTATTTTTGTTTGGTGAAGTTGACTTGATATAGCTTTTGTATACAAATGCAGATATTTATTAAAGTTCCAACCAACACCAAATTATCATGATAAATAAATCGATTTTGCAAAATATGTTCGAAATGTTTTATTGTAAAAATGTTCAAAAGTTTACCGAGTTAGACCCATCATCATGCCACCTTGGCGTAATAATAATATATTAAACTTTTACTGGTGTGTGTTACTACTACTTGTACTAGTGTGTGTTACTACTACTTGTACTGTTGTGTGTGTGCCCTTGAATGTAAATAGTCCTATTATTTTAAGCTTTAACCATCTTTAAGTTTTTGAAATTATTTCAAGGTGACTTTCTTCATTTAAATGAAGAACATACTCGTAGTATTGTAACGCTTGATAGAATCACATAGCTGATGGGTTCGTAAGAGTGAATAGTTGGAAGTGTCGAGTATCGTCCCGACTTCATAGCAGAGCGACGAGAGTGCTTGTCAAGCCTTCTTCAGAAGATTTGTTGGGAAAGAGACTTGAGTTTAAGTTGGTACTTTGTGCACAGTTGGCATTGAATTGAAAATGGTTGTTATAAGATGAGTTTACCTACTTGTGTCAAAAAACAAATTCGTTTTTTCGTTGGCGCGGCCTTCCACAAGGTGGACTGATGACCTGGTGAAGGCCAAGGAAGAAAACAATGCCGTAGTCTAAGCACAAAAAAATGTTCATGATCACTAGCTGGAGAGAGCCCGTACTTAGCTTTGGTGTTGTTGTCTTCTAGAAGTCTTCTGCTTGTGTTGTTCCTTTCCTGTTTTTGTTATTCAATATATTTCACTTATGTCACACAAAAACATAAAATGTTCATGCAAAAACACTATCATCTTACTATATTATTCAATCTCAAAACCATAACTCAGCTGAACGATAATCCTTTTTGCCCCACAATAGCTGCTTCAAGCTCGGAAAGCATAACGTATCTGATATCGATTCCCGAAAAACATATATCGTAATCGTTCAGATCCGGATCCAAAGCATAATTCGCAGCTTCCGATGCCTTCCGGCGGCTCCCGATTACGATATCGGCGTAAATCATGAATTTTGTCATCCCGTTCAGCTCCCTTTAGCCCCCTTATCCGTTCTACCCCGGGGTGTTTCATCCCCGACTGGTTTAGATATGAACCCGTTTTAAAAGTTTCGTTTCGGTGTTGCTTTGAGGATTAAAGGGTTGTGTTTGTGTGTTATTATTTAAAGTTACTTTTCTTCGGTTTTATCTGGTGGTCAGCGATGGTGTGGTAAACGATTTGTAGGAATATTCACAAGTGTCGACTACATGTATAAGATATTAGCTTTTGCCCGTTTCAGGCTCTCATTTGTCTTTGTACCAAAATTCAACAAAATTGTCTCGGCTATTGAGGCTCCCGACAGCGTAGATAAAAAAAAACAGGAAGGATTTATTATTTAAATAATTTAATGTTTCGTGTTCTGGCTAGAGGATTATTTTGAAAGCTTTTTCAACATGTGAGGACCTTATATTTCCTAATATTCTCTCGAATACAACACGAAACAGCACACGAACAAAAAGTCAACTTAAGGCCAGGTTTTCCGGAAAAACGTTGTTTTGCATTGTGTAAAATTGTGTTTTATTCGTAAACAACACGGATTTAAATTTTGAAAAAAATATATTACATATTTCACACTTCGATCTTGCGATTTCGGCCGTGCGATACACGATTACTTGCACTTTACTGCATCCAATTAAAAAAGCAAAGACAAGTCAAAATCAAGATGTAATTATCATTTCATTTGAGTTATATAAGGTTTTGAGTAATAAAACTTATACCACAATAAAGGTCGTAAAAAATGTGATATAAATCGGCCGTCATAATGTGAAATATGAAAATACGTATCCCACTAATTCCAAAATCAAGTGATTTTGTCGTTTCATGAGCGCGCCCCGTGTCATTTAGTCCCGAGCGGAACGTGTTGGAGGTCGGACGTGTGCCAAATTTTTGCGATCGAGCCACCCCCGCTAAGTTCTGTTACTGGCTAAGCCTAAATTGATTACCGCTCTAGCACTGCCGGCACACCAGTGTGCCACGAATTAAATGTTTATGTTTATTTACGTAAGATTTATTTTTTTATTTTGGAATTTTCACGTGTTGAGTGGTTAAATAATAATACTTGTATACAATTTAGTGTTCAAACAGTTGTAATATAGTTAATTTTTATTAGATGTAGCTATAATTTTGTAAAAAAAATGGGGGAAAAAAAAGTTGTCACGGCTCTTCGTTGCAGCGGTGACTACTTTTTTTTATAAACTTTGGCTGAATAAACAAAAAGGTATATAGGTATATACATAATTTACTTTACTAACTAGGTAAGTACCGACACGAAACAGATAAATTTCCACACCGCAAACATGTGTGTAAACAGTTTAATTTAAACCTTATTTCAGTACGCATAAAGACGTGCGCTTTAGTGGTTTAGTTTTCGCGCTTAATAGATTTACCAACCGCATCGAGTATGTAAAACAATTGAATTTGAACCCTATTTCAGAGTGCACAAAGCCACCTCGCGCGCACATGATACAATGATTTACTGTTTTCAAATGTCAAATAGGTAGTTCACCCCGCTACGTTAGTCTTGATGGTTTCGGAGAGTTTGTATAAGTCTTATAATATTTGTTATTTATTAGAAATGTCCGTTTTCACTTATCTTACTCCTAAACAAATGCAAAAATAATAGCTCGTATTTCCTACATGAGAGTTGAATATCGGTGCAATAATGTTGTGGTGTTCATGTAGAGAAGAAATATAAGTGTAGTTATACGCTAGGTGGGTACCTACTCACAGCCACCACAACACAACAAATAATAATATTTATGGTGTCCGCAACGTTTGTGTAGGTCTCGTCTATGCCAAACAATACGCGCAGCGCACTCGTGAGTCGCGTGCCATAGTGTAAAAGTGTTACAGTATGACCATTTCCTATGAAAATATTATAATAACATACTTTTGGTAACGTTTAGGCTACCGGACCAGCTCATTTATGCGCTGTACACTAGAGTCCATCCTCTTACTAATTACTAACAATGTATCAAGTTATGACAAGACATACAAAAAACTATGTGGTCAGTTTGGATAGTTTTTCCAATCCAATGCGTTACTTTATCGGTGTTTATTGGCAAGAGGAAAAATGTATAGAAATTATAAATTACATACACTAAACTGTTTTTAATTGACTATTGTATTGTATATTATTAACCGACTTCCAAAAAAGAAGAGGTTCTCAAATCGACTGTTTTTTTTTGTTGTATGTTTGCTCAGCGATATTTTCGCCAATTGTCAATCGATTTTGATGATTCTATTTTTTTTGGAAGTGTATCTTCCCGGACTGATCCCATTTCAATTTGGTGAAGATCTGATGAAGAACTTCGGAGACAGGTAACGGAACTCTTCATTCCCGTAGGAATTCCCGTTCCCGTATAGCCGTACAGCCTTCCCCATGAATGTAACTATCATAAATTCATAATCATAATACAAAAAAGAATTTCTTGCACCGCGTCGCACGCAGTCACGCAGGCTCGACGCGTTCTCGTTTGGTGGCCGCGTCTCGCGCACCGCCCGTTCGATTTAATAATATTGTTGAATTATTTTAATTTTACATTATTTCCTAAACGGTGAGTTCAAATAACATGCTGTAAAAGACAAAGTTTATCTTCATAAAATTATCTTGATGATGAAGTAACTTTCGCTAGTAAGGATTAATATGCCTGCCTAATATTAATGTTGAAAAACCACCTTTAATTTTTAAATAAATTATTTGACATAAAATGCCATAGTGTGGCATATTTATAAGAGATAGATATAGGTGTAACGTCGCGGACTTTTTTTTAGATCGAATGAAAAACAATATCTTTGTTGTACATGGTACTTACGTATAATTAGCTATTACCACAGCGCACTTAGCGCACTTCCACTTTATAATATTATTTAGTATAGATTTGAATAAAGTAGTATCTCATTATCATTATTGTAACACCATAAAATACATAAAGAAATTAAACACACACCATATTACAATTCTATCCTATTTATTTATAACGGTTTGCTATCTATGTTTCTGTGTACGTGCGTCTGTGTGCCTGTGTATCTGTCTTTGGCACTGTAGCTCCGTTATCTTTATTGAACAGGGATATTTTGTAAGTTTTTAAAATTTTACTTGTTAATTACCAACAAATCAAAATCAAAATTTGCGTTACAGGGCAATAGAGCATGTGGAAGGGCGTGACTTGTCTCCAAAATAATACTCATTTATTGGGGTTACCCCCGACGGTATAGTTGGGAACGACACCATTGTTGAAATTAAATGTCCAATAACGGCATTTAGAAAAGGGAAATGCTGCTATTGAAGAAAGTAAAATACATATATTTAAATTCGATAGAATAAAACATACCAGGGTTATAAACAAAAAAAGTAATTGGTATTACCAAGTGCAGGGTCAACTTCATGTAACAGAAAGGAACCAATGCATTTTTGGAATATGGTTCGGTGAAAACTAGTAGTAGAAAATATTTCAAGAGATGACGAATTTTGGCGGGTGCACATGGAGAAAAAAATTATAGATTTTTATTTGAAATGTATATTGCCAGAGATTGTGGATCCGCGCCAAAATCGCGGTATGCCAATACAAGACATAATATTGAAAGAAAACAAAGACAATGTTAATGATAAGCCTGTGCAGCCAGGTCCAAGCAAATCCAAGGACCATATTCCGTGTCAATCTACTCAGCTAGGTCCATGCAAACCGAGACAGCTACAGTTCAACGAATTTTAGCCAGTTGCATTGGTAACTTTTATTATGTTAACTATTTGATTAAAAAATATAAAAACGTTTTTGTTTTTTTTTTAAATAGCATCTAGGCAAATTCCAAACCATTTATACTTCTAAGCTTTCTTGAATTATAATATTCAAGAATTGTAACATAATTTTCCTAAAGTAAGTGTGCCTACCTACTACTTGATTTTTACGAAGGTATCGCACCAAAGCCAAATAGCGCGCGACGCGTATTTTTGTATCGTACTCGTATTCATAATTTTCGTGTCAGTCAGATTTTAAATCCACCATATACTCTAAAATAAATAAGTATTATTACTGATTTTTAATGATTAGTAATTGGATTCAAGTTTGTACAATACGTACTTAATCCATCTATAACCTTAAAAAATACTTAATAGAAAAATAAAACAAAATAAACTTATACTAATCAATTCAAGTTGATCTACTGCATTACTTTATCCTGTGACGGAACTTAGTACCTACCCGAGTCCGTGAACTCATGAGCGAGCGGTGCGCTTGGTGCGCGCGTCTCCCGCGCATCGTAACTTATTACGTATTGCTACTCCTTGCGGGGCCTGGGGTAAGCGTTAGATGCCTACGCGCTCAAGTCAGGCTCGCCTTAACTTTATTAAAGTAGAAATAGGTCATAACTGCGCTTAGCAAGCTCATTGGTTATTAGCACTGTGCTCCTATTGGTCAATATCGAGCTGTTTGCCTGCCCCGGGCACTAACTGTGCTATTGACACTGTATTTATTAGTATAGCTGAGATGTACATTGAAGTACTTGTATTATGAGGAATAATTTATTGAGATAGAGTATGGTTTATTGCGAGGAGCTCATGGCTAAATTATAACAGCGGCACGGGTTGATTTTAAGGTTGAGCTGCAACGCATACCGAGGTCGGCCAGTGGATGGTTGACCATGTTAAGAGGGCGCCGACCAAACGTCGACCGCGCAGTGGCGCCCTCATCGTTTGTTTGGTTGTTTCATTTATTTTAGAATGAAAATGCAGAAAATATGCAATTTAAGTTGTGCTCCACAAGATTATACGTTAATATTATTATAAACGGTAGTTTTAAATTGTTCAGTTTTAATATAATCACTAAAACGGAAAATAGTGGCCACTTTTATCCGTTTTAGTGATTGTAATAAAACTGATTGCACACGAACGTTAATAAGAACTTACCAGCAATTACATTTTGATTACCAAAGAATTAGCAGAGGTTTTCATAGCTTTATTACAGCGATAGTGATTTTCTCATTCAAGTTTTGATTTATTTGAATTTGATTTTTTTTGGACTCGAACGGATTTTTTTTTCACAAACTTTTATTCATTCTGACAGATCGCGTACCAAATATGCACTTGAATAAGTTGGCTAGACTCACATCTCAAAAATTGGAAACCTTTTTTGAAGTCGGTTAAAATTTAACTTTAGTAACACAACGTTAAAGTTGATTGGCGGAGCCAAAGATATAATAAATACTTCTATGGTTGGAGCCGTTGGAACCGATTCAGATTATTCTATTCTCTTTGAGAACCATTCCTGATCTTACAGTGAAGTAACATAGGCAAAAGTTTAGCATAAAAAGACCTAACTTCCAGTGCCATTTCCAACTAGACCATAAGTATTATCATAGGAACCGTTATAAGCACTCATAAATAAAATACTTTACATGAAAAGTAATGTAGTAAGTTTAGCATCATAAACCGCTGGAACGCGCCTTCACATATAATACGTTTTTTGAGGTACTGTTGAGCACTAAACTTCGTGAAAGATTGGCGCCACCTAGCGGGACTTGTTGAAACTTTGGCGTGTACCACGCAATCTTTGTAAAAGTGTCATGTATTCACATACTTTGCAGAGATAACTGTGTGTGAAGATTATAATACGTACTTTATTTGAAGACACAATTTATGACTCTTTTATAAGATTTAATATCCGAAATCTTTTGTTAGGAACTGCCGTGAGATATGTGACTAATTCGAACCTTTTGAACTTCAGAGCCGGATTCTAAATTGAAAATTAAATTTAGTGTTCAATCCTTATTTTTTAGTTTAAGGCCAAATTTTGATCGGAAGGCCAGTTCAAGTCACAATATCATAATTATCATAATCTCAGCAAAAAAACGTAACTATCAAAATGTAGTGATTTTGACAGTTTGGCACTGCGATGCGAATGTGAACGTTCCGAAAACATACAAGATTTGATCAATTTTTGGCGCACAGCAGAGGAGTGGAACTCTCTTCTTGCGTCTGTGTTTCCGAACGCATTCAACCCTAATCGCTTCAAAGTTACAGTGAACATGCTTTTTCTGGGTAAGGTCACTCCATCGTCGAATTTATCTGTCACCTCTGACTTAGACAAGAGTTAAGATTAAACCCATCTCAAATAAAAATTGTAAAAAAAGTTTTGAATCCAGAAATAGCGGGTAAGCAGATAAGTATTCAAAACAGGTCTAAGACATTGCTCTAAATAGTTCGATTGACTCACAGTAAAGTATATAACGTAATATTTACTATCGCCATGTAAGTAATTTTTTCAGTCAAGTAATGTAGGATTAATTATCACTAATTCACATCGTATAATTACAATATTCTTTCGTTTGCACAATTCACGCACAGAATTTCATGAGCCTACATAAAATCGTCCACAAAACGAAGTCACGATTCCTTTTCATTGTAACAATAGGGACTTAATGAACATTTCTATCAGTATTAAAACTGGAGGCTTACTCCTAATCCCCCAGTTTTATGCCTCCCGGGTAATGGATAATGAGCGAGTTTCAGTGAGGGATGTCTTTTTTCAGCTGCGACCCATCCCAAGACATTACTTACTTTAAATTGATGGTCGTTTCTGTTTCTCGGGATGCCGATGCTTTTTGTAGATTGGACTGTATCTTTCGTTATTTCATTTGGATAATTAAAAATATTGTGTTTTGTTCAGCGCTGAAGACACCATCTTGTTTTTGTGTAACTGAAAGTTAGGTCGGGTCGTGGTGTTCTTTTTTTTTATGGTCATTAACTATCTCAAACTTGAGTAATAAATCATGATTAAAAGTTCGTCGCTTTTCCAAGAAAAATTCTAAACGTATATTAAAATTAAGCAACACAAAACAATCTAAAGTTCCGCACTTATAAATAAAAGTTAGATAAAGTTTTTAGGCTTGAGCAATGAAAATGCTGCTCAAACATCCGTGTTGGTAATTCTCTCATATTTTGGCGCTTTTCCGCCATTCGCAATACACTTTACAGTCCATTTAGGGACATTAAATTACACCCAAAAGCGCTGACGAGATAAAACGCATGACGTACCCCCATTGACGTAAACTTTACAGCAGTGCCAACACATAAATATAGTGCTGGATACATAAAACATGTACCAACTTTACGACCTTATGAAATATTTTGCAGTTTGAATTGTGCCGAGTTTGCAAACTGCCTCGCTATATTGATTCACGCGCGATGAATACCTACAGGGAAAAATAGACTTTAAAAGATAGAGATACAGTTCTAAACTGTAAAAAATTAGATAGAAACTTTCAGTGAAAGACGCGTGTTCTCAGTTTAGAATACATAGGTTAATAAGGAGAATATGTTGCTTTACGAGTTTAAGCTTTAAAGTGGGGCTATAAGGTTGGTATCGCGTTGTGATGTGTGTTATTATTGGATTCCCCGAGACGGTCGCAAATAGAATGGCGCATGTTTTTCGTCTGTTAACATTGTTTCCTCGCAGTGTTTGCGGACTCCTAAGGTTTTATTTTAAACATGAGGTTTGCATTTTAAACGCTTCCTTTAGTTGTGTTTTGCTTCGTTTTCACTTTTGTTCCTGCGCTGTCTGCCGGAGTTTGTTCTACTATAAGAGTGCCATGAGTACTTAGAACTCTTTCAATTATTGTTTTGTGATTGCTACCATTTCTTTAATTGGTTTTGGTCAGTTACAGTCAAGGACTTTTGGTTCCCTGCGTCAATTTTTCATGCTATGCATTTCAGACAACTATTGAAGAATGGCAGTAGTGGTTCTGTTAAGTGAGAGTTTAAATTAAATAAATCAGTATGTTTATTATGTATCATTTTCTCAGACTTGGCAAAATAGTTTAGTGTAATTGAGAAAGTAACTCTTTTTGTCCGTTTGCTACCTCTTCATGTCTTAACGGCTAAACGGATTTGGATAAAACTTGTCACACGGGTAGACCACGTCCTGAAAAATCATCCTATTTTTCTCGGAAGTAAATATTCCAAGTGAATATATTCACTTGGAATATTTTCCGACGTTCACGTAGGCGAAGCCGTTAGCAAAAGCTAGTCACAAATAATTTTAATTAAAAAGCCACCGCCGCAAAGCTAAAAATTCGTCGCACCAGCAAAAAACGTCTTGAAAAAAAGTAAAGGAGAACGGCCAAAAACTCGTCGTGTATGAAGTTTCGGTCGAGCTGACCTAGTTGTACGGTTATTAGCGGGCCGGTTACTGTCGGTCCCCCAACGGAGCAGGGATGAAGTCCCACAAGATAAGTCTCGACGACGTCTCAATTTCGAGCTGTGAAACTTTAAGCTTTATCATTCATTTTCTTCCTTTTGAAAGGACATGTCTTGAGGTAGTTTGGAATCTTAAAACCAGCCAAGTATTTGCGTATATTTTACTTGACTTCTATGGATAGCTTTTTGTGTTGTTTTTGTTGTATCTTGGTAGATCTCAGTTATGTTTGAATGTATTATTGTGTAACTGAGTGTTGAATGATGTTGTCAAACTGGGTTTCAAACAGTTGAGTTTACTTCATGCTTTAGGGTTCTATACCGAAGGGTAACCAATGGATAGAAGGGGCCCGTTAGGGCCAGAGCCTGCCAGGGTAGCGGATTTTGTTCGAAAGAGTTACCGCGGCACTGGAACGCAAAGGGCACTACGAGGAGCACGGATGGGTTTTAGTCAGTAAGAGTCTGACACTCCCTCCGCGCCACCCAGAGCGACAGGAGTCATTTGATGATTTCCCATCCATAAAAAAAGGGTAACCAACGGAACCCTATAACTAAACCTCCCCTGTCCGTCTGTTTATCTGTCAGCTGTCTTTGTCTCATGTAGTGTAATAGACAGTTGAAAGTCCCACTTCATCATTCTATTGCCGCTATTATAAATTAGGTCCGTGGAGTTTCTTGCACGTTCTTCTTCATAGAGATCTACGCTTTGGATCGTGCAAATAGCTAAATCATCTTCTTGACCGACCAACCTTGATAATTTAAAAGTGCCTGTAAGTGGTCTAATTGAAATGAATGCTTTGAGTTTTGAGTTGGTTATTAATATATGTTACCGTCTTGTGCGAGTACGACTCGCACTTAGCCGGCTTTTTTTCTTTGTCTTTAAATTAAGCTGGTACAAAATGCGTCCTTACGTTTATTTTTGGTTCACTATAAGTACAATAATAAACCAGAAATAAAGTTAAACTCATAAGAAGAGCTCGAACTTGCAAGTTCATTCTACATTTAATTTCACTCCCAAATGACCGAAAGAAACTTGGTCCGGCAATAAAAGTGTAATATAAACGAAACGCCAACACTTATTGTGAAAAGTTTTTAAAGTTAAGAACAATATTTGTCTTGGAGTTGAAAACAAGTTTTACTTTGTAAAGAATTACGAACTCTGTACTTTGATGCAGTTTTGTTATTAGTTCTCGTTTGTATTGTTTTTGCTAATGGCTACAAAGTACGGGGATCCAGGATTCATTTCCCGGTCTACTAAAGTTATATTCAGTTTTTTCCATAGATGATGGTTGGCTCGATGCTCGGAGACTGGGATTTCAGCCTAGCTTAGACTTTTTATTTCAAGTTCTCTCAGTCCATCCTAAGGTTATTTCGTAGATATTGCTGTTAGCGTTAGCGAGGAGCTCGTGGCTAAATTAAAACAGCTGTACGAACCAATCTTCAAGGTTAAGCAACGCTTGCCGAGGTTGGTCAGTGGATCGGTGACCATCTTAACATACCGAGACTCCTCCGTGCCTCGGAAAGCACGTTAAGCCTGTGGTCCCGGCTGTCATTTCAAGATCTTTGGCAGTCGTTACGAATTGTCAGAAGCCAGAAAATCTGACCCAATCTTGCCAAGAAGTACCGTGTTACCCAGTTAATGGGTTGTGGAAGTCTGGTAGGCAGCTGCTCCACGTCAGTTGAATCCGGTTTGGCTGGGAGCCGGCCCCAGTATAGTTGGGAAAAAGCTAGGCAGATGATGATTGCCGTTAGCGTTAAAACTGCCTTTGTACCCTTGAAGTTAAGATTTATTGTATAGTTTTGTAACTATTAAGAACTATTAGGATTCTTTATATAATTCAGACTTTTCTTCTCTACTCTTAGCCGCTCTGTGAATTACACAAGAGGTTTCAAATAATTGTTAATATGACTTTATACAACTGCTGCAATAGAGTGGATTACAGCAGTTGAATGATGTCTTTTTGTACTGTGGAGAATATTGGCTATTTCGTTTTTAGTAAAAAAGCCATAAAAGTATGTGATGATAGTGTTCCAAATGTTCCTGGTTATGCAAATAAATGGTACACTAGAGTGTGTACTTGGTGGAGAGCCAAATAGCTTGTGTTTGTCGTTGATTGGGGGCTAAAGTAGCTTTGACTTTGGCTGTATACTGCTGCCGTTATGATGCAAATGCAGCGGTTTAACATAACAAGGTTAAAAGTTATACAAAGTTACAATCTCTTTCTCTCCTTACTGCAGATTTTCCTTTCTCTCTCATAATTAATCAGATTTAAATAAATTATCCCCGTACCGGACTTTGATCACGATGGTCAATTACAACGGTGATTAGCCAAATAGGTTCGCAGGAGATATTATAGTGCAGGCGTGTATGCGCAAACACACTTGCAGCCTCTGTAGCTTTACTGTCGTAGTCCGATGGGGCGGCAGTTCGACACGACCAGGCAGAGATGAGGGCAGGACCATTGACTTTACGCTTTACTTTAAGTGTTTTCAGAGGTACAGCGATGTTACACCACCCACTTTCAAACTCCGACCTGCTACTGAAAAATTCTTAATGGAAAAACCCAATTATAATACTTACATTTTTACTCTATCCGGGAATCGATATACGACCTCACGTCAGACAATGAGACTAACGGGGCAGACTTTAAAAGGCAGTGGGAATATTTTTACCACCATATTGTACAGTTCATTAATCGATGATTTAATAACGTTACCATTAGGTATTCTATTGTTTTTAAAATGGTTATTTAAAGACATATCAATCATTCATAACAAATTTACAGGATAAAAGATATGAACTTATAATGTACTATCCATATTGCCTACCAACCTATGACAATTCTGGAAAAAAAATCGATTTCCAAATTGTTATGCGCTAACATAACCCAACCAAATCGAGCGACACATCAACTCAAACCCTCCCAAAGCTCCTGAGATCCTCTCAAAACGGCCGGGTAACAAATTAGTTCAAACATAAAGGTGGGATTTGAAGTCAGTTGGCAAGATTAATTACAGCTTCGGGACCTGAGAGTTATACGACAGAATACGACAGTATACGACATATGACATGATAGTTCAGAACAGGAGTTCGGTGTAATTGGATGTATGGACTTGAACAGTTTCTGAGTAATCAGCACAAACTGTATACGTAATTAAGTTACCTACTGTTTAAGAGGATTTTGGTGTTTGGTTTGATTGGTGGCTTCGATAAACAGAATGAGTTAGGTATTCACTTAAATTGGCGTGTATACTAATCACAATCGTCGTTCTCTATGGCTATTCACTTTCTATTTTATCTTTCTAGCTCACTAGCTTTTGCCCGCGGCTCCGCCCGCGTATATATCGGTTACCGCGTAAAAAAGTAACCTTTGTCCTTTTCCATATCCCAGACTAAATATTTGCCAAATTTCATGACGATCCGTTCAGCCGTTTTAGCTTGAATGCAAACAAACAAACTTACTTTCTCATTTATAATATTAGGGATTTCGTCGCAATACTGGACGAAGACTTCCCTCTCCCTTTTTTACGCAACTCTGCCATTTACTAGTACAGGCCAGTCTTTTCAGAAGGAATCGAGCTCGTTCCGCCTTCTCAATTTACGTCGCTTTCTTTTTCTGTTTATATGGTGTGGGCGTGACGTCTACATCTTCAGCTGGGACTGCTCGGTGTTGTGGAGCGTAATGTAACATGTTACAAGGCGAGCATTCGTGCAGTATTCAGTACGTGGAAGAGTGCACAAACACGCGCATTTTACTCTGATTTTAGAACACGGTGTATTGTAACATGCTCGCTGCGAATGGTACATTACGGACTGTTACACCGGTCAACCCACTGTTCCATACTTGTCAATCCTTTTCTACTCATGTCACCGTGCACACAGCCGATCCATAGTTTATTTGGTCTTCCCCTACCTATACTTACAGCCATCGTAATTCACCCTCAAACTTTCCTTACAAAATTTTCCTTACTGTACATTCTATAAACCAAAGTAAAGTAACACTGATATGTTTCAAGAGTAGGTGGCAGCTATTTTAAGAAGGAGCACCAATTATATTTAAAGGTCTAACTGCAGAGAGTTCATTTCATTAAAGAACGCATAGATCGTATTACAGTTGCACAAATGTAACCTGCAAATGAGGTTACAATCAACACATCATCGACTAAACAGAATATTAATACTTGTTGATAGCTAGCTTGTTTTCTTTGTGCCTTCCATGTGTTCGCAGAAATAAATACAATGTTGCCAAGAATTGATTCGTATGGCACGTGCGCTCGTGACGACTGGTCGTGGCGTACTGACATGAACATCATTTAACTCAAAAGGATTTGTCAAAAAACCGACAGCAGGCTCGGCTCGTTGCTTACATGTTCGTGCTCGTTTCCACGTACTGACCACACAAATGCTCGCTTTGTAACATTTTACATTACGCTTTGTAACACCGGTTAGTACCTTAAAAGTTCACCAGCTTGATTTAAATCTTCAATACTTTAAGCACCAGCGGCCTTTTCTGTTTATTTTCTCTGGACAACTCTCAGTCTACAGATACACAATTGAAATTGTTTTCCCTTAAAATCGAAAACATGCGAAATTGCAAAGCGCTTCCAATACTCGATATCAGTAAAAGATCAAATAAGCATACAGCGAAAAAAAATGGAAAAAATATCGCTCAAGTCGGAAATACGATAGGAAATCTTGTGAAGTGATATTACGATTCAAAATTGCATAAAGTATCATCTCGGGGGGTATTTGGGGGAAATCAGATCTTATTGTAATAGTGTTTGGGTGTAGGTTGGAGTGAAGTTGGCGTGGCTGATTCAATAAGGTTGAGAGGTGAGGTCAGACAGACGGATTGAATTGTGTGTCGTGAAGCTTTCCATGGTTCGCCTTCGCTTTTAACATTCTGTTCAGAAATGAGGATATTTGCTGAGCAAAGCCTGACGTCTTGCCTTTTCCCAAGTGTCTTGGGACTAATTCTAATGTATACTCTTTGAGCTCAACTTTTATGAGACTGCTTTTTATTTCTTTGACATCGCTTGCGTCATTAAAATTCAGTCAACGATATTCCTGTTGGGTTGTTTATCCAGCATTTTGTGTGAACTCGCCAGTGAGTAAAATTATTTTCAGGTTTCTATAGGGGTCGTTAAAAATAATTAAGCGATTATGTAGTCCTTTGACTGTTTTCACGGATACTTTGGTGTCAAGGATATAATAATTATTTGTTACTAACGGTTGCTCGCGACTTCGTCCGCGTCTGATTACAATTTGATTTATTATAAGCGAAACCAAAAGCATTATACAGAGCAATAAAAAAACTGAAACGAACGATTAATACATAGAATGTACAACACTGATTCAATGATTGTAGTTATTAATAAATTAAACATTAGGTAGGTACATGAGTACTATAATAAGTTTTGTCAGTTTATAAAGTAGAATTAAACACAAAAAAACATTAAATTTAACCGAATAAAACGAAATTATTGTTTACTTTAACATCATAATTTCAGCTGAAAGACAAACCTACACAGCTGGACATCGGTCTTCCCCAAGCATCGCCATATTCACTTATCTTGTATACTTTATGTTTTATAACTAGACATCAATATTTCAGCATACATTAACCGCATTACGAGCTTGCCATCATACCCAATATCTTAAAATCATCAACTCCACAGCGAAAAACTTGTCAAACCTAACAATGACGTCAGACAACCATTACTCAGAGCCCACAAAAGAAACATAAGTAACTGTCAGAAACGATCGCACAATTTTGAGCGAATAAACAAATATATAGCCCCGACCTTTATTTAATAGACATTTAACCTTATCAAAGTCATACATTACCTCCGTACCGCCCAATAAATCCCTTCCGATCTCATTACAGCCGAGCGCAGTTTGTTCCGATCGTTTCACGTTACATTGCGTTGTTTGCACGATTCATTCTACTGATACAGAATAGACAGCCAGCAATGTACACTTAGAACTGCAATATTAAATCGATGTTTTTCGAATTGTGGTGCGGGACGAGGAATTTAATTTGAAAATAATGGCTTCTAAATTGCCTTCAGAAATATTATTTTGTGGGTTATTGTGATGTTAGTAATAATATGGTTTACTTCGGTGAAGACACAATATCCAATATAGTAGAGTTTGAAATTAACAATGTTGTACGTTCATATACGTTATTAATGTTGAAGAGACAATGTCGAAAGTTATTAAAGCTAGATTTAATTTTGTTTGGTACGGTTAGTAACTGTGTCGTTGATATTATTAGATATTTCATCATATTAAGGGGTTATGAAGTACCTATCATTACACTGAAACAAGGTTACTCATGTTTCTGACAAATAAATTAACTCTGAACTCTGAACTCTGAACTCTGAAGAAATTTTATCAATAGAAACCGCCTGTCGGTCTGTTCGCCCTAATTTTTTGTAGTCGAAAATACTGCTGTCTTCATAGAATTTACAAAGATGCAGAGAGTATAAATATTAAAAATAAATATTTTGGGACAACTCACACACGGCCATCTGATCCCAAGCTAAGCAGAAAGCTCTGCTTAGCTTGGGATCAGATGGCCGTGTGTATGGCTGTGTTATGGTAACCAGACAACTGATATACATACTTATATAATTTATAAATACATACATATTATAGATAAATTACACCCAGTATTGTTTGTTGGTACAATAAACCCGACACAACATAACCTATGAATAAAAGCAAAATTCAGAATCTAAAGTGGCAACCATCCTAAACCGCTGAGTTGCAGAAATCAATCGATAATAATTTAAAATTCGACTTCCCATCTTTTCCTAACCTTCAAATAACAGACCTCGCTAAAACATACATAATTACATCCTACAGACATTTTTAATTACCTCCAGCCGCACATACCTAATTGCGGTGCCTTTAGAACAGCGCAAGATCCTCCTTTACAAATGGGGGAAATTAAAAAAGGGCACGGAGGGAGAAAAGACCCTTTCTTTGTGGGTTTTTTAACAATCCGTGTAAAATTACCTACATGCGGCGTGGCCCTGTACAATATTTTATGTAACACCTCGTGATAATTAACTGCCATTGTCTCTTGCTCAACCGAATTATTAAGTCTGTGGTTATGAATTTTGTTATAACAAAATATTTTCTATTAATGTTTTTCTGTAACTCATAATATTATTTTGAATTGTTGTAGTTTTAAATGATTCCGGATTCATCTGAAATACTGGTATTAAGCTGAATCCGGTTTGACTGGAAGCCGACCCCAATAAAGTTGGGAAAAGGCTAGGCAGATGATGTAGTTTTAAATGATTTGAACGATGAGCACTTTATTCGGTTTTTCGTTTGGGGGGAGAAAACATTTTTTTTTCTTTGCCATTTGGAAGATGTTTTTTAATTCGTCCGGCTTTTCTCGGGTCATAAAACACACAATGTTCAGCAATAATTCTGTAGTAATAATTCTCAGGTATATTCGCAGTATATAATTTTTCAGTCTTCTATCTATTACCATTATTTTGCTTTGGGCAATATTTTATCAAATATTGCCCAAAAACCCCAGCAAACATCATTAGGGAAAAACATGCCCCTCAAACAAGCGTTGTGAGTAAATTAAACATATTTTTATGAAGTTCCGCGAAAATAAAATGTGGGCGCACGCAAGTCAGGCTTAAAAAAAACATTTTTATAAATAAAAAAAAGCTTTTAAAAATATTACGTAGCAAGCTTCGCTTGATTTACGTATTTCGGTGTGTCTACGAAAATCAAACGTCGATCAATATAAAAAAGTTTAAAAAAAATCGAATACTTAAGAATACAGTTACATGTTTTTAAAACTTAAGTATCTTATGCCCGGTTTCTGAGGAACTTTATCGTTCGTTTATCTACCCGATATAACGTCATTGCTTGGTTAGTGGAACAGTTAAACGACCGACAAAGTACCGCAGAAACCGGGATACATAAAGGCTCGATATGTAACGGATGGTCACCCATCCACCGCCCACCTCAGCAAGCCACTTGCCCCGATGACTCAGACGAATGGAAACTAAAAAAGCAAACAAACAAAATAGTAGAATCTTGCTTGCTATGCCACTCGTAGCACATAAGCTAAGCCGCTACGAAATCTCGTAGCACATAAGCTACGACGCTACGAAATCTCGTAGCAGTGCTAGGCGGTATCTTTCTTACACTAAATTCAACTAACATTTCTAAATACCTATGAGGTAATTAGCAATTTTAGTATAGATTTTATTATATCAACATCAGACGTTTTTGTGCAGTTGGTCCTCAAAGCAAACAGATCGGTTTGAATGGCAAGTCTCAAGTGGATCGACATTGGCTTTGAGCTTGCTAGCAGTCCTGTAAGCCTTAGACTATCACTATATTATATTAAGTTGGTATGAATTGATGGTTAGGATTAAATTGCGAATCGGATGTAGTATTCAAACTGTTACGGTCTTTGTGGCCAGAGCACCGAGTCTTGGTTTAGGACTTAATATTATCGGAAACATGTGACTATAGTGCATAATTAATTTATGATGATTATTCAAGACAAGTTTATATTTAAGAAAAGACTACTTAACCGAATAAACAAATAGTTTTCAACATAATATTGAGCTGAATATTTTTTAACATATTTATCATTTATGACATTAAGCCGAAAACGCGCTTTTGTGCAATAAATGATATAGATTACGACACAAAACGATTGTTTTAAAAACATGACGCTTACGATAAGTTTACGGTAAAGGCTCGGTATACATAACCTAACATAACAGTATTCAACAAACACCCTGTTGGTCCTTGTAGAGGCATTTTCAAAATCGATTTCCGATATCAAAAGCCAGAAAATCTGACTCCAGTCTTGCCAAGAAATACCGTGTTTCCCAGTTACTGGGTTTCGGAGGGGATGCTTTTAGCTGAATCCGTTTGGACTGGAAGCCGACCCCTATAAAGTTGGGAAACAACTAGATAATGAGTTTCATCACATTTTATGGAAAACTTTTATTATTTCACAATAATGCTTTGATGGCATTATTTAAATGTTTACGACTTCGCTCTGCGGTTTATTGATATTTTGATGCACTTCTCGTAGTAAAATTATAATGCAAATATGATGGGTTATTTTATTTCAATCGAAAATTTTATGTAGTTATTTTAAGTTATGAAAATGTTTGCTCATCGAAAGAGTGTTTAACTGATCCATTACACGAAAAAAGCTCTACAATCTTGACTCTAAATGTTCAATCTATCCCGTTCAAGTCCAATCACCGTTCCTTTGACTCCCAAACAAAACCCATCACCAACACGTCACTGGAGGTTTTTGGTCGCAAGCGTCGCATCACAATACACGTCAAACGTGACTCACAGCTCAACGGCCTTTGAGCTCTGACCCTTTGAGCTCAGCTCAACTCTCAAAGAAACGTAACGAATTTTAGTGAATACAAAAGCATTTCTCAAATGTTTGGATTGTAGTCCAAGCCTTTGCTTGTGTGTGTTTAAAATTGTTTGTAAGGATTGTCTGAAAGTGTCGAGTTTAGTTACAGTTGCTTTGCTGAATTAAATGCATTTGCAAATTACAATCTCGGAGTGCCAAGAGGAATGAAATGACAGTTATTTTAATTTAATCTTGTTACAGCTTAAATCCTGATTTGTGTACAAATAGAATAAGATCGTTTGTAAACTGTATTTTAACCATGTAACTAATAAAGACCTTGAAAAATCAATCAATCAATCAATCTTGTTTCAGTTTGTGAACACCTTTGTACAGTAGTTTAAAACAAAACTTTCGAATTTTAAATTTAATTAAATCTCTGAACGAGTTGTGTTTGTACTTCAAAGAAAATCTAACTAGGCTGGCGTTAATGAAAATCGATATTCAGTTGTCAAATAAAGGACATTTGGTTCGATGTAACACATAGCGTTGCATCACGCCTGTAATCAATGATGCAATGAGGTAGTATACCCACATTTTGCTGATTCGTTTAGTTCAACGTAATATTAGAATTGGAATTAATATTTGTATTTATAAAAATCATTTTAAATGATTAGTTTAAATTATACAGAAATGCGTGGTTATATTGGGTGGTGTTTTGTATATCAGGGTCTGTACAGAATTTTATTCTAGAATCTACTAATCAGTATTTAAAAAAGCTGGTTATGTATTTTTTTGTTGGTCTGCATAATGAAGGGCAAGATTCAAGCATTACTTTTAACGCGGTTTGAACCTTAACCAACCAAAGTTACTGAAAGAGTGTTTAAAAAATGAAAACTTCTTTCAAAACCACACTCTAACAAACAAATGACCATTTCATTTAAATAAAACCAATACGTTTACAAAGAAGCTCCCACTCACCGGCCGCGGGATACAAAGTGTCCGGTAATAAGTCTCCGCACAATGGGGGCAGCCTAATGAGCTCCCTGGATTTATTACACATGCGCACACACACAGTTGAGCAGACAGCTGGGGGTGTTTGTGTGTGACAAGGGAGTGTGAATGTGTGCGTGATACTGAGCTTGACCTGTGGTTAGGGTGACTAAGCACTCGCTGTGCTGGGCGATACTTTGTAGCTTACTTTTTTGTACCATGTTATTTTTCTAAAAAAAATGCTCTGAGTGGGGTGGTGTAAAATTTGGCATGTGCAAACAAAACAGATAAGTGAGATTGGGGTGAGTGTTCAAAACGAGCCCCAAAACTGACCGTTGAGGTAAGGCCGAAGTTATTCGAAAATAGGACAAATCGGAGCTCGTGATTTAGTAATAACAACCGCGCGGGTCGATCTGCAAGGTTGAACAATGCTTGCGCCGAGATTGAGCCGCGAATACAGGCAGCGTATTCGCGGCTCAATCTCGGCTTCACGTGCTTTGGAAAGCACGTGAAGCCGTTGGTCCCGACTGTTATTTGTAGATCTTTCACAATCTTTACGGGCAAGCAGAAGCCAGAAAGCCTTTGGTCATTCACAATGGAATGTAGAGGTCAGACAGGCGGTCGCTCCACTTATAATACTGCTACATCCGATTCGACTGCGATACCGACGCAAACATAGGAAAGGCTAGGCAGATTTAGGTATGCATATTAATATAGCACTGCTTAGCATAGCGCAGTATAGGTTCATGTTGATAAATCACCCTATTGAAGGGTTTGTGTTAATACGTGTAATGAGTATTCTTTTCCGAGTGTGTGTGAGTGTACTGGCAACCATGACCTATGGTCGGTAATGTATTGTGCTGTTGTTCCAATGTTGTGTAGGTTGTGAAAAGAATGTCGTTTGAAAAGGATGCTACCGTAATACAGTTTAGTTTTACAGAGTGACATGACTTGTTTACTGATTGTTTTACGTCACAGTTTAAAAATGATGTTAACTTAATTTAGACCACACTTCCAGTACCTAATATTAATAACTGTTATTATTTTTCAGGTATGTGGAGATTTTAGCAGTCAACAGTCAAATATATTTAGTAAGTACCTTCTCTAACAATAGTTAACTATTTACAGTAGTCATGTATCGAATCTTATTTAATATTTTTAAAACTTGAAGTCGTACTTAGACCTTCACTAATAGAAGCTTTGCATTGATTCACGAGTCTATGGAGTAGTCTCGCAGTGAATAAAGTGATAATCACTACACTTACCTAAATGTTCACACCACAGTTACAACGCATACAAATAAGGGTAGACTCAGACACGGCTACTCATGCCCGTGATTTACAGCTTTATTCGTCTGTTACGACCCCCGTGGGGGCTTGGATGGGGACCTTCGTAACCGAGACTGCGGTATTATCAGGACTCGAATTAACAGGCCGCAGAAACCGCTCGCTGCTAGATACAGCATTGTCATGTGGGGTTAGAGTCTTAGGTCCATACTCCGAAGTTGGAGTTCCCATTGAGTTGGAGTTTACGTTTTGGAATATTCCAAAACGTAAACTCCAACTCAATAGGAACTTCAACTTCGGAGCTTGTCATAAATTGAAGTTTTCGTGCTCGAGAGATAAGTTTTAGCTGAGCAAGTGCGATTACGCATTTGTTTGCTCATGTCTCGTTTACAAAAACGTCAATAAAACCACCGTTAATTGACATTTTCGTGTTCCTGTTGGAGTTGGAGTTCGAGTTGGGTTAGAGTTTACGTTTTGAAATATGGGTCTTAGATTTTGCTTTGCCTAGAGACAACGTGACATTCTATTTTAGATTTTCGACAATCGTCAGATTCTCTTCCTAGTGAGTGATACCGATGACCTTTAGACGATTACATGGTCTGGTGTTTGAATTAATATCAATCTGGCAACAATTATCTACTTACACAAGGCGTAAAATAAAATAAAGCGATAGAAATATCATCTGTTCAGTATATTTTGTCGAGTTTTGCAAACATAAATGTATGGGGCAGCTGTTTTCTTTCTCGACTCCCGGTTTGGTACCATAGTTAAAGTTGTTCACAGTGATATGTACTCGTAGAATGACCCATTTTACGGATTTCGCGTTACTCTCTATTAAACATGATATACATACAAAAATACTCTCTCTCAGTTTGTACCAGCAGCTGAAATATAGTACTCAAAATGCTGTAAGTGCCTTTTAAGTGATGAAAGGAGTAATTAACAAGTTATTTAATTAACAATCTCTTTACAATTAAACTGTGTTTTTTTCCTGAACGAACAAAACTCTTTGATGTAGTTTTTAAAAGTTGTGTTTAAGGTAAATATTCTTTTTCGTTTGAGCCTTTGTTGCCGAAATTGTTGGTCTAATTTTATACTGTATTTTTTTGTTGTAATTGCTTACTTCGCGATTCGGGTTGTGTCTATTTTTAACCTGACTTATTGAATCAGCTATAAAAATAAATATTTTGAAATGATTTACGGTTTCTGGTTAGAAACTCATTATTAATTAATTAAAAGTAGGCACTATATGATTAAGTAAAGCAATTAATCTCAAAAGGCTTGAGATTAATAATTATACAAATCAAATACACTCTTAACTAAGTACATCCTAAATATCCAGTTAGTTACTGCTTTCTTTTTGTCATAATTATCACCCATGACTACCAAACTGGTGACAGTTCTACTATTTATTATTATTGATAGGCACACGTTTGACCACTATCTCACCTGATGGTAAGCGATGATGTGGTCGACTCTTGACTTAAAGCACCCCAGGTTGTAGCTATTAGAAAACACAGACTTCGGCAAGGAAAACCACTCCTTAGCTGTACGCACAATTAATGTATTCCCAAAACATTTAGTGCGTGTGGGTGGGATGTCCAACAAGTACCGGTGGCGCATCGCCGTACGTCTTGCAGTCAGATGGACGGGCTAGGCGAAACTAAATTATGCAAAATTTCTTACGCACACTCCCCGAAGTGTTATCGAAAAAAAACCGGCGGGCTGGCAATCAGGCGTCGATGTTCAAGACTTTGGAGCTTTGACTCGACCAGTGTATCATTACCGATAAGCTTTTTGTCTGGTCAAAGACAATGCTGGCATAAATCTCTTCTTCCACCTTCTGAACAAATCCAAAGCGACATATCTCCAAAACAACACTTTGTACTTATTACAAGCAATACATTCAACCTCTCCCACAAATGCACCTGCAGCTCCAGCTCTGCTCACCCCACAATAAACACGAACTATCAGCGGTTAAACGTAAATCGCGCCCCCAAGTGATTTGTTATCCCTCTCCAACACCCGACCGAAGCAACGAGAGAAAGGGAGACACAGGGTGAAATGTGTTTATGTCTTACCGTAAAATATTGCTTTTGGGAGAAAAAAAGCGAGTTTTCGTTAAATAATGTTCGGTTGTTTTAAAGTTTTTTTTTTTTGTTACCTCGGGTTGGAAGGTGCATGAGGGAGAAGTTTTATTTTCCAGTAAGTTTTCATAGTGCTTCTGTGAGTAAAACAAAACTGAATTTATTTTTTGCTAGTTGGAAATTGCCTGGTGGCATATATTATAAATAGCAGGCAAGTTATTTTGCCTATAAATGAACTGCATTAATCGAAAATTATGGATTAATGGGCTGTGTCAACAATTCATATTAAAGTAGCTCTGTCTGTCTGTTCCCTGTTCACATCTTAACGGCTGAACGAATTTGGATGAAAATTGGAATTCGGGTAGTTCTGTGATGGAATGTGAAATAACATAATTTTCATACCGGAAGTATTCTTCCTTGGGATATTTTTCAATGGACTAAATTATTGCAAGCTACAACACAGCAGTATTCCAGTGATGTAGCTTAAAATTCTAGATTAATAGATAAATGACGACGACTCCTCCCAATAATAAAACACAACTTAACAATTCTAACTTTAAACCTCCCACTTAAAGTTGGACCACTTAAACTTTCCCAAGTACAAAAGTACAACAAGTATAACAGTGTCCTCGAGTTCACTTCGTAAAGTATGTACTGCTCTCACTTAAAAGCTCAGAGTTTTAACAGAGAACCCGTGACAGTTGGTGAAAGCTATTGCATTTTACTTTTGCACAATCGACAGGTTTTTAAAATGTGGTTTTAAGAGAAAGCGGTGAGGCTGTCAGAAACACTAATGGAGCTGGGACATTTGGTTTTAAGTGTATACTTAAAAATGCATTTTCATTTTGGATGTTTCTCGCTATTGGTTCGGTTAGACTCAAGTCCACATGAAGTATTCGGAAATAAATGGATGTCATACAACGTGTATCTTGTACTCTTGCGGTAATCAAAAAAAGGAAATGAGCCGTGGAAAATACTCCTTTGACCCATCGAGCTTCTTTTTCCCTTATTCATGTTATCATTTAGTTGTTGACAGTTCAACATAGGTCAATTATTAACAATTTTCTCTCAAAGGCCAAGAAAAGCATGTCACAGAATGAACCTTATTTCATTCTTCTTCTAGTTAAAACTCACATAAAGCAAAAGATCATTTCATCACAAATATTCAAAAACTGCTGGACCTATGAAGATCAAATTTGGCACGGAGGTAGATTATGAAGAAGGAGACGTCAGCTAAGAAAATATTTTAGAAAATTGCCCCGTAAAGGGGTGTAAAATGGGGGTGGAAGTTTATCTGAAAAATCTTTTTGCCTGAGCCAATTTACTTGAAACTTGTTTTGAAATACTGACTTAAAGAAATTAGAAGTGTTCACTATTAGTTTTTCTGAAATATCAGAGAAGATATATCATCCCAGAAGATAATGTAGGGGTTGTTAAAGTTTGTGTGGAAGAATCTTATTCCTTGGGTTTATAATCTTATACTCGTAAACTTGGCACGAATACTGTCCTAAATAAATAATGTAATAATTCGTTTTTCAAAAATCCCCCCGTGGGGGGTTTAAGGGGTTCCAAAATTTGTATGGGAGAATATTTACGCGGTCCGATGAAGTTGAAAATCGGCATTAACAATTTTAATAACAAAATAAGTTGACGTGTTCTTGGATTTATATACATTGAACCCCTGAAGGGGGTGTAAATAGGTGGTGAAGTTTTAGGGACGCATTTTACTTCAATTTACTTGGAATTGGTATAAGCAATGAGTGTACATAGATTGATAAATACTTAAATAAATCTGTGCGGACGAAGGCACGGTTGAAGTGTTAGTTTAATTTTATTTCCAATCCAAAAAAAAACATTGTCTGTAAAGACGGTTTACGGACGATAGTTTAACGTGACAACGTCATAACAAAACATTGATGAAATGATTGCATACAACGTTACAATTAGCGTAACGTTATAATGAGCGTAACAGGACAATGAGTCATCTTATTTCATGCGTGCAGCCGCCGTTCATCGATTTTAGACGTTGTCACATCAAAAACCTTAGAAAATCACCCTACAAACCCCTGTCCGTTTCACAACATTTGGACAACGCGACACGTGTCCAGGAAGACACCACCGATGTGTTCTCGATAATGTTACACTAGTCGTGACCCGGAACACAATCCACGTGTCTCCTGACACGGCAACACGGTTCGTCGACTCGAATACTTCGAATACTTATGGATTTTGGATTCAAGATTGAAATGTTTATTGCTCAACACAGTACATAATCATACATTTCCAGATCTCAAGTGAATACGCAGTCCACTGTGTTGTACCAATTCAGGCATGCAAAATTTATCATTAAAATTAATTTCATAAATTGTATAAAATGTCAAAAAATAAACTAATTAGTACCTTTAACAATGTCATAAAATTCCAATTACCCTATACAATGTCAAATATTCAATATTGATACCCTGCACAATGTCATAAATTCAAATTGGATGTTTTTTTTGTTTATGGTTTATTTTTCCTTATTTTCTAGAATTTTTCGCTAAATTAGAGCTGCTTAGCTGATGAACTGGTGCTGAGTGCTGATGCTGAGTGACGAACACAAGACCTGACTTTTAAGTACCTTCATATTTTTCTTGTAAAAGTTATAATATCTACAATGACTCACCTGTTTCCATGACTAATAGACTCGCGTTACAGCAATATTTCACCTGATGGCAATACTTGTCAATCTAATTCGAGTCGCGTAGTGACACTTTGAATACCAAACCTAAGAAATAAGGCTGAAATATCTCAAATGTCTGCAATGTTACTAATATCAATCAAATCAAAGGTTTTGTGAAAAAAATTGTGTGCTTCACGCACGGAATATACCTGCCAGACAGCTCTACTAGCTGTCTGGCCTACTAGCCTGAGGTGATTTTAAAATGAGCCTTAAGTTGATAAAGCTATGATAATCAAACTTTCGTCTTGATGAATAAATTGTCGACTTCTACAACATTTTTTAAAACTCGATGAGTCATTTTTAGGGCCAACATTTTGTGCTAAAATTATCCCTTGAAAACCCCTTTAACATGAACTAAATCTAGTTTTTCATGAATTTAATACCCTAATCTCTATTGAATACAAACACAAACCTACCACAAGGTTCCAGTCCATTACCTGGGCGTGTCGTCCAGTGATTAATGAGGCGAGCGATTCAATTCGCGCAGACGTCAGTTGTCAGCCTGGAGCTGGAGGTGCTATTGCTTCTGTTCTATTAGTGTAGACAGGGCTTAAGTGGGAGAAGTTATTGATAGAACTGTGCGACGTGATGCTTGGCACGTAGACTTGACTTTTGTTACTGTGTAGGTAGATGTACAGTATCCTGTTCAGGTACAAAAATAGAACAGGGGTTACATTTGTGATTTGTCTCCAGAACGCAAAATCCATGCCCCTCTGGCGCAGCGAATAGGTCACTTACCAATCATTTCAGTATTTTTTTAGCCATGTCTCAGTGCATCGTATTTGTTCATCATCAGCCTATTCCTTTCCTAACTTTGTTGAGGTCGGCTTCCAGTAAAACCGGATTCAGCCGAATACCAGTATTTTATGTGGAGCGACTGTCTAGCTGACCTTTACAATCCAGTAACTACACGATACTTCGTTACTACAAGTTTTTCATCAAATCGCATGTTTATAATACCCCGTCATTGATCCGTGAAAGATAAACCTAAATACTAACTAAATGTGACATCTTTTCTCTTTCACATATCTTTCACCAAGGCCCCTGAAAATTACACCAAACAAAAAAATATCGCTTAAAACTTCAGCATTAGGCTACAAACGCGATCGGCAATTGGCAAAACAATCAGTGATATCCGACAGCTATTAGCCGCTGGCCGGCCCAGGGATGGGAGGGTGGAGGGGAAGGGGGGGCAATTAATCTTCACCGGAAGGGGGGGGGGGCAATGTCGGCAACACGCCTCCCATATCAGCTAGGTAGTGAGGTATTGATGTGTGAGGCTTGTGAGTTTGCGGCTTGGGAGCAGTGTGGCTAATTTGACATGTGTTGCAGGATCCTATAGGGTTACTCGTGTGGATGTGTTCTGAATGGCATGCTGGCTGACTGTCTGTCCGTCTATCACAGCCAATTTCTTTCGAATGTAAGTACATTCGAAAGAAATTGGCTGTGATAGACGGTAACACGGTCGGACGGTTAACAGTATCGGTCAAGTGACCGATACTGTTAAAATATGGAACAAATATGTAACTACCTACTTCTGAAGCCCATACAAGGACGCATTGTAATTTTCACTCAAGCAAATAAAACATTTTCGAAATAAAATCCTTTTCGCTATTCAGGAAAAGCTGTCTTAAGTGCGACTATCGTTATATGAAAACAAAAAAATAATTAAAACCGAATTGAGAACCTCTTCCTTTTTTGAAGTTGGTTAAAACAGCATTAGTATTTGTGATATGAATTTCCATTGCTTTACTAATTCTTTACTACTTTGGACAGATCACCTACTTTACAAGTGTGTTGTAAAGTCAAACATTTTTGATATGGTGTGTGAGAAGCTAGTGGCCAAATAATAACAGCCGCACGGTTCGATTTTCGAGGTTAAGCAACGCTTGCCGAGGCTTGTCTATGGATGGGAGACCATCTATTACATACCGGGACCCTGACACCATTTTTGCTAAGGGTTTTCTTGTTTCTTATGTACTACTTAGGACAGGGTACCTAATATACCAGTGTGTTGTGCAGTTACACATTTGATATGGTGTGTATCATGACTACGTGTGTGCCTGTGCGTTTTTCCTGACAGTGAACAAAGGTGAGACAAGATTAACAATCAAAACGTTGTCAGCAAGTTTGTTCGTTGGCAATTTTGTACGTGCAGCTCTGAAACTAGAAGTGAGCCGTCGATATTAGTTCGTGTCATAATTATATGGAACCATCTATATTCGCGTGTTGGATTGAGTTGTGCGAAAATATTTAGAACCATTATACGAGTCGATCTTCAAGGTTAAGCAACCCCAGCCGAGGTCAGTCAGTGAATGGGTGACCATTCTAACATGCCAAGATTCCTCCGTGCATCGAAATGGTCCCGGCTGTCATTTGTAGATCTTTTGGCAGTCGTTACGGATTGTCAGATGCCAGAAAATCTAACACCAATCTTGCCAAGAAGTACCATTGTTACCCAGGTACTGGGTTGTAGAGGTCAGGTAGGCAGTCGCTCGAGATACAATACTGGTATGTGGCTAAATCCGGTTCGACTGGACGCCGACCGCATTATAGTTGGGAAAAGGCTAGGCAGGGGATAAAAAAGTATGATCATAGCATTTATGTGTGAATGTCATAGTATATAATTATGTTTCCCTATTGTTAAAAAATATCTCGATATTTAACATTCCATCCGTTTGGTATATTGGAAAATTCTACGCGGCGCAACGCTTCTCCATAATAAATTTCAGCCATAATGAATAAATTCAATATTCTGTCAGAATTTGCATATTATCTATAATAGACAAATCAAACAACCGCGCCTGATATTATTCACAATATTAAATCGATTTGAATTAATTGAATCGAGATTAACTTCGCTCCTGTATTTGAATTTGAAATTAATGTAATCGTTAAATTATCAGATTTATATTTTTCTCTGTGAAGTACCTACTGATTTTGGGTACTGAAATGGTTAAAACACTATACCGAATGCTAATTAAATGCGTAGAAAAATATCGTTTAATATAGTGATCTCAATTATTTATAGAAACGTTATGTCTTGCATACTTTGAATATCTAGATATTTATATTAATATTTAAATGCTAGTCAGTGATCTTTAAACCCCTTAAAACTACTGAAAAATGTATGACAAGAGTAGTACGAGAAACAACCGCTTTGGTCTCTATAATAGTTTATGAAAGTAAGCTTCCACGAACTGCAACAAATACCAAAGCCACAATTATTCTTCCAATCAGAAAATAAGCCCTAAAACCACGAATTGCAGTCCCTGAAAAAAAAAATTCGCCGAACTTGCCCAACGAACTAACTGCCAACACCTGAAAGCTATAAATACTTATGACCTACTTAACCTGATTCATATCAGTCCGGGCCACCTATACTTAGGGCCTATTTCGAACCGACCGACGCCCCGCGAACTGACGACCCGCATACGCTGGCAACCCGCCAAATATTAATACAATCAATAGATATTATGCTACTTTGACACTGCACTAAACTGCAATTTAAATTCAATCAGGCTTTAAAGCATTTGGCAGTGAAAGAAGAACTTTAAGTGCAGATTTATAGCTGGTCATAAAAAAAAAATGTAGATCAATGGCTTCAACTTGCTGATTTTCTTATTGCTCAATGAATTTATGAAATCTGTTAAAATAACTAAAAAGCTGTCAGTCAGTCTCAACTGCCAATCGAAAAAGCTATAATTCGTTTAGAATATGTACTGGTGCCGCTAAAATCACAGGCAAATCAGGAACTTATTTCAACGTTATCTAAATTGGTAATCTTATCGGCATGAGTGATGATAATCGCATTTCACCAAATAAACCGGCTTGAGCCGACTGACAAAAAATATCTGCCGCGTCAGTGTATATCGCTTTAAATTGTGTCCGTTTAATAAAAATGTTTGTTTTCCACCGCCACCGTTTTTAGCTCTTAACCCGAATACGAGTCAAATGCTGTTACCTAGTTCCACTGGAGTTAAAAAATGCAGCGCATTTCCACGCTTGGGAATGTTGTTGTTTATCTAAAGCCTTAATGGCTGAAATGATTTAACAAATGGCAGCGAAAATATTTAAAATTCTGTGCTTTGTGAATTTAAATAGGAATACACGATTTCGAATGCATGTCTTCATCCTTATCTATTGCATAATGCATGAAAAAGCGTTGTTATATTTTATCAGAATGTTAATATCGCGATTTTGGCACAAAACAAATTACTAGCGCCATCTATTAATCGGAAGTAATACTACTAAGTTACTACCAACGACCAATAGATGGCGCTATTATCAAAAACCATTTACCCTCGATTTTCTCGCACTAAATCTTTCTAAATGAAAACGTTTTCTACAAAGAGGTTTTAGTGAACGTAATGAACCTTCAAACTGAACGTGAATACATTAAAAATAATCCCAGTTTACACACGTAAGCCTCATTTACTCGGCTCGGTGGTAAATGGGACAGTACATCATTTTCAGTAGACATTTTCAGAATAAAATAGGTATTATAGCCGTAATGTGTTTTGATAATTCGCTCGAACGACTGCGGCATTTATTTTGTTTGAACAAAATGTCTGTATATTTCTTTCTTTATGGCTGATATTGCTTTTGCCTATTCTTAGGTTTGTGTTTTGTGCCTAAATGCTTGGTGTTTTTGGTGAATAAATAGCTGGTTGTATTTCTTTTGAAGTTTAAGTCTGCCCAGAGATAGTCTATCTATTTATTTATTTAACTGTTTTTGGATTGAAAATCATCAAATGACTTCTTCCGCTCCGGGCAGAGTGGAAGAGAATGTCAGACTCTTATTAACTCAAACCCACCCGTGTTCCTCCAAATACCCTTTTTAAATACATCGGGGCCCGCTAGAGCCAGTGCCTGCCTCCGTTACCCAGGCTACTGGCCCTAGCGGGCCCCGATGTATTTAACCGCTCCGGCCCCGGCGACACACCGGTGTGTCGCGAATTAATCGCGAATTTAATGTTTATTTACCTATTACATAAGATTTGTATTTTTTTGGGAATTTTCACATGTCGGGGCCGCAGCGGTTAACCTACTTTTGCAGATTCGCAAAACGATATTTCTTTGGTTTCCTGTAAATCACATAGAGCCACGACAAATAAATCAGGCGACTGGTTTTTCCACAACACATTTTCTATTATTCCCAAAGTTTATAAATAAATAGAAACATTAATACTTCAGTATTTGGGTTCAAATTAAACTTTCTTTCGGACAAAACACCCAACGAACCTCGTAAGAGGAAAACCGGTCCCATGTAAGAAAAGTTTCTTTACCAAAAAGTTTTCATGAACACCATGCCAAGTGTTTGCCAACTGCCATTTAGATAATCCCATGCCACAAGTTTGTGTAAGGTAACTTTTCTATTTATCCCCGTCTTTGAATTAAGGTTTTGACCTCATTTATTTGCAGCGTTCATTGACTTTTAGGAATTAGTGAGCGTTGACATTTTTATTTGATTTAATGCGAGTTTCTAGGAATAAATACCGCGCATTTTGACAAACCAAAAAGGATGCTGCTTGTTGTACACATATAACCCTATTTAGTACTAATAGGACTTGATTACACACACTGCACATTATTTATGGGTTGAAAAATGCTCATCATTGAAGTTATTAAGGTTTTCGTTGACCATAACGCTAAACAGAAATGTTAACATCGTTGTTTCAATAAACCAGGTCAGAAAGCTACTCTATTACATAAGATAAATGAAAGAGACTTTCCGAAAAAAAAACTGCACAAAAACTGCTGACTTCTTTAAAACTTATTTTTAGCTGTACAGTATAACGTCAGCGATATTTTGCGAGCCTCGCCAAGCTGCAAGTGAAAGTCAAGAAGCACTCCCGATAGTACACAGCTGACAGTCTCCGCGAGTGCCTGACGTTGAGTGCTGCCAAACTAAGAGCGTTTTTCTTGAAACATTTTTTTGTGTTGAGGAAGCAGCTTGTGACATTAAGTGCAGTGTCATCACAGATAACTTTTTGACTAATACTTTTGTATTCAAAGTCCAAAAATATGATGAGACTGTCTTTAGCGAAATGTCTACATAGGTATTCATTAAATCTAGTATTATTACCCGAGGTGGAGAAATGACACAGATCTTGCATTAAGATTTTACGGCAATAATAAGTTTTATGCTTTCATTATTAAATATTTTATAACGAAATGGAAAGTTCAAACAAGAACAAAATTGGGCATTAAAAATATAAAATCACCACCCAAAAAAGTCATTAATAAAACAGGCGTTCAAAAAATCCCGGAAAATTCTTTTGACGTGAAGAAATACGGAAAAAAATCTCTCGAAGGTTCTTTAAAGGCAATAGCCATTAATTTTAATTATGTACCGATGAGGAAGTAACTAATTTGTTACGTGTAGAGGAGGGGGGGATCACACCCTGATTACAGGGAAAACGGTTAAGTTGATTTATAGTTGAGATGATTGTAATGAGTTTCAGGGTAGTTTTGAAGGTTCGAATGAAGGTTTTTAATGCCTTTAAATTAGATAATGGTGGCAATGTAGACTCTGAGGTACAAGCCAGACTTGAAAGTTGTAGGATATGAGTATATATACTTTATACAGTCGTGTCGTATTTGCACCACGACTCTTTTTTGTTACCGCGACTTGTTGCAACAAGGCATCTTCTACCAGCAGACAACCTTTGAGTTAAAAAGACCTGTGTGCAGTTTTTGCATGCACAGGAAGGCACTTTACTTTATGTAATTTATATCTTCACGAATTTATATCTTGTATCGGTGAGACAGAATATCGTAAGGAAATGAGCATGCTCTAGAACCAGAAGTTGGAGATTATTGTTATCTTACCAAGTCGCACGAGGCTGTTCGTCCTCGTCGATGTGAGAAGAACACAGAGGAGGCCGATGCCCCAACAGAGGGGACATTATAGATTGGCTATGTTTTCAATTGAGAACTGGTTTACTTTGCAAAGAAGTTTAATGCGTATCAATGTTTTTAGTGGCATTGCCGAGCATCCTTGGTTCGGGCCCTTTGAAATGTACTAGTGATTAGTGATATTAATTATAATTAAATAGCAAATAAATACATTCCAATTGGGTGTGTAAGAAAGGCATCTGTTTGTTTGTTTGTTTTGATGTGAAATGTATAAAATTGGAATAGGATAGACCATTTCCTTTAATAGGATTTTTCATCCCGGCAGTAGATAGATAGCATATATATTATTGTACACCAAAATCAGTTACATAACTCATAAACTTAATCGTATGGCGCTTATACAATGGCGGTCTTGTCGCTGTTCCCTTGGGATAAGTTTCAACTTTCACGCGAGAAGCCACTCCCAGAACCTAGTAATATCAAAAATATTGTTAGAATAGTTATGAAAACCTACAGGTACGTTAAAACTAGTTTTAATCAACCACTAGATCCTAATGTTTGTAGTAAATAAACTCTGGTTAACTTTAATTAGGTTACAATCTAGTTTAATTACACTTTTGGACCACTTCTAGTACTTTTGTAGTTCTTGTGGAACCGTTTTATTTTAATTGCTGAACTTATTGTGTAGTTTGTAAGTGTAATAATAGACCTTTGCCGAGCATACTATTTTGTTTAACTATCATCTATTTGGCTTCGATATTTTAGGGTTCCAAACATCCGTATGACAAAACGGAATGCAACCCTCGGTGATGTTGAAATGGCTTATATATGTCGCAGCCAATTAGCCTAATCAGCCATTTAATTGGTTGCCTAGCCTTTTCATTTAAATGTGCGGATTTTTCAGCGACCTAAGTGACATCTTTTGTTCAATATCGTTTAATGACTTGCCCATGTCTCTTATGTCGCTGATTAAACGGCACAGTTCAATGAAAAGGCTAGACTTTTAATGAAACGGTGGATTTGGCTAGTTGGCTGCAACATATACATTAAGGAAAAAATAGCAAAACAAAAAAAAAATCAAAATATTCGACCAGAGAGCCAATTCTACAATTGTTTAAGCAACGTTCGCATGCGCATGTCATGTCATTGCAATCTGTCAAAAAAGCATTAATTTCCATACATTTTTGACAGATTGCAACTGACATGCGATTGCAAACGTTGCTTCAAAATGAGTAGAATTGGCACTCAGTTTGTTATAGTCGGTGGTTTTACTTTAGTTCAATCACAGACTTGATGTCACCAACTGCATCAGACTGCTTGAAAAGTCATTTCTTCGGAACTTTTCAGTGATTTCAGTGGTCCTTTTTTATTTTAAAAGTCACAATTTTTATGTTATTATTTTTAGATCCTAAATGTTTATCAGCTACCCAACATCACCCTCAAATATAAAATCACTCGTGTCGGTCCATCAATCACAGCAAAATGGCTCCAAATCTACTGACCCGTTTTATTGAAAATATGAAATTCTGTGACCCAAATACCCATATCGTGTGAGTAAATAAATTATACGTAAGGGTCACTTTTGGGGGACTAATTAGCAAGTACACAAATAAAAAATGTGGAAGTTACTTTTATTACGAACAAGCTTTTTACAGCGTCTTTGCGCCCGTGGTCTACATAAAACATTAATTTAATGAGAACAATATTATATTGAAAGTTCTTTTTGTTCGGGCTATAACCCAACGTTACATATTCCTAGAACTTCCAGTAGTTATAGTTCCACGAACAATTTTAGCTAGAATTCGAGATCGGTTTCTGGGTATGCTTTTATTGGACTAGAAACTTGATTTTCCGGATAAATGGTATTGAACCTGATGGCTTGTAGGCCATCCATAGTCCTGCATTTCTGTGAATTATAGAAACCATTTTCTAAGTACCTATTACAAATGAAAAAGTGAGTTTGTTCATTATTCCAAACAAATGATGAATTTTGGTACTGAGAGATAGGACGCTCAACTTTTTTCCGAAAATCTATACTAACGCGAGCAAAGCCGCCTTCAAAAGGTAGTGTTTTATAATTATTTATACTTTAAGCGAAGTGTCGCTGATACCTTTGTTTTGTAACATAACGCTAGTATTCCTTGGAGGGTTAGGCAGAGGTGTCGTTATTCACACACATTCCGCTAAATACATTTGTGTCCCATTAAATGGACGAAATCTCTGTTACCATCAATCGGGCATAAGTCTCGACTTCAGGCTGCTTAAAACCAACCTAATGACACTTTATACGACCCGAGAATTGAATCCAGGACCTCATAGGCAGCAGTGTCTTTTGTGACCACAGGATAAACCAAGATTTTTGTTATTAATGAAGAAAAAAAATTAGTTAATTAAATCTTTTTAATTCAACTGAAACGTAACTAACTAAAACGTAACTCTAGAATATCTAAACCCACCTATTAAACTGTATTCCAGCCAAAAACAAGCAATAAATATACCCATAGTTAAGCGGTGCTACGCCGTAGCACTTGCTACGAAATATCGTAGCACCAACATGTGGTGTAGCACATAACGTTAAATCAGTGCTACGAGCGACAGAACTTTTTTATGAGAGTTCGCAAACGGTTTGAGCTTGTTTCTACTTCTGGTACTAGGTTTTATGAGGCTTTAGTCATAATGTTTGTATGTTTGTTAGGATTTAGTCATATTAGATACGTTTTTTGACGGTTTGCAAGAAAGTATTTTTCGAAAAAACTTATAATGATTTTTGGCATCCCCCGAACTCTTCCAAGTTTTTTTTTCTGATAAACTTCTTTTTTATTTTACTAACCTACATGAAATGTTAAGGTAGGTTGTAAAAGTGGTTTTTCAAAGATTTTTACGAAAACTTCTTTAAGTGAATGATATAATAGACTTAAAATAAAATAATATTCTGTCAAAGTAGCAGTCAAGTATCTTATTTTCTCTCAAATAATCTATTTTTCACATATATTCCCTCAAAAATGGTCTTTATCACTTTTCCCCTATAATAACGAATCTCTCCGCCCCCTAACCCATGAAGGATACATTTAATCCTCGTGACGTCACTTAAGTAATAATTTAAGACGGCGTCCAATTTTCTGCGTCGTCGCCGACTCGTTTTTATGTAGCGAGGGGCTGTGACGTAGGTGGTGGCAGCGGGCGGGATTGGTGGAAGTACCAGTTGGGTCCACCCAAGTGGTACTTCTGGTAAACTGGAGTTTAGACATCAATAATTGGGTCATTAGGGAACGCGGTAATTATATTGGATGACATAGCCATCTATTTAAACGTTAAATTACTATCAAATAGATTGCCAATAAAGTTTTCTGTCTGAGAAGAAAGATAAATCAAGTATAGTTAGTTTTCAAAGTAAGTTTAAAGATAATTTTATCTAGTAACGTTTTTGTACAATTAAGTTACCGCGGACCTGGAACGCAAAAGGCATGAGGAGAAACACAGATGGATTTTAGAGAGTCTGACACTCCCTTCTGCTCCGCACAGAACGCAAGGATTAATTTACTGATTTACAAACAAAACAAAAAATCCTGACCTGTAGAGGTATATGGAACAGGGTGCAAAGTCCCGCAAGCCTCCATAGAAAAGGGAGGATCCTCAAACCGGACGGCGGAGTTTTTTCTTGAGGCGGCATTGATGAAGCTACATCTATTCAAACCTTATACCACAGCTGAACATAATAAAGTTTAAATAAATAAATAACTAACTATATACACTAAACGTAAAAATCAAAAATCCTATTGAACAAAGGATAAGCATTGCCATACAACGTGGCAATGCCGCCAATCTTTTGGGCACACTTCCAGTCGACAGCGATGTGGACGAATTTTTTGACGCCATATTTTAGGGTTAATAAATAAATAAATAATGAACAGTATAAAACGCAGTACTGCGATCGCTTTTAACTCGTTTCAGCGTCGCGCTTGAAGTTGTTCGTGTATTAACATGATTGCTGCATCATTACTCGAAGAGCTCGGAAATTAATATTCTGTAATAATGCGCGCTGCTGACTTAAATTATATTAAATTGTGGGGAAATTTTGTAAGGTAAGGTTTGAAAGAAAAAGCGGATTTTATGGTTATTAAAGGAAATCTTACATTACAAAATTAACCAATAATTTTCGGTATAAGAGGCCCACTTATCCGAGCTAATTGAAAAACCACTCAAAAACAGAACAAAGAAAAACACTTGTCATAAAGATTTGAACCTTCATTTTTAGTTTCATGTACCACTCTTGACAGCACAATATAAAACACAAAAACTGAAGTCGTCAGTACCTACCTTAGCCTACTAAATTCAAATGACAAAATCAGCTACTTGAATAGAATATAAAACTCTTAGGGTCCGTACACATCTGACGAAAGATGCGTCGAGCGTATCAACGGTCGCGTCTATTCGGTTGAGTGTGCAAGGTTGAATGTTTTATCACATATTTGTCTGTTCTGGCGTTACGCGACCGATAATACGCGACGCATTTTCCGTCAGATGTGAACCGACCCTTAATTTATGTACACAAAATAAGTGACAGTAAAGATATATGAAGAAAACTCTATTGCTAAAAGCACATGTTCTTGTCACACACCAAAAGTTCTCCTTACAACATCTTTTTCACCTATGACGTCACTAGCCTAATCTTCTGTTGCGGATTTTGTTCGAAAGAGTTACCGCGGCCCTGGAACGTAAAAGGCACTAGGAGGAGCATGGATGGGTTTTAGTCAGTAGAAGTCTGACACTCCCTGCCGCTCCACCCAGAGCGGGAGGGGTCATTTGATGATTTCCCATCCTCAAAAAAAAAAAAAAAGCCAAATCTTCTGTCCTCCCCTGCAGCGCTGCGGTCGCTTTCAATTCGTTTCAGCGTCCCGCTTGAAGTTGTTCGTGTATTAACATGAATGCTCCGCGACCGGGATGCTGCATCATTACACAGAGCGCGGAAATTAATATTCTGTAATAATAAGCGCTGCTGATATAATGGTTATTAAATTTTAGAGGTGTTTTGTAAGGTAAGGTTGTGGTTTGAAAGAAAAATGGGTCTTGTCGTTGTTAAAGGTTAAAATTAAATGCTTAGTTTTATTAATTTTCTAAGTAAAGACATTCCATTGTAATAAGATATGTGTGGATGTTGATGTGGGTACTATTTTATTTTTGTTTCTTTCGGTTTTCAGGAAAACTTGCAGTATGTCTGTGTTTAGTTTCCTTGTTTTTTACTGTAATTTTTTTTCGTAAGTCTTAAAACCTTAATTAGGTACGGTATTTCATTGTGTTCATTACACAATTTTATTCATATGATACCATTAGGAACGATACGGTACCTTTAAATATTTTTTTCATAAATAGTTCAAAGTATCCTGGGGATAAAGCATAAAATAAGCACACCATAATTATAAGTTTCAGAAGATAAATAAACCGCACATCACTTCCACATCAAGTCAACTTTTAAACTTTCACGCTGTTTTAAAATTACGACCTGTAACAGAAGCCCCATTATCATGCTAATATAAAGTTTTTATAACTCTCGTATAGTTTAACGTTTTTATAGAATGTCCCTCGCTCGCGCCGCCTCCAATAGTGGTAGGTTAATAATAAGTGGTCGAAAAAATGAGGCGTTTTACTGAAAAACATCTTTTCAATTTCCAGTCGAGTAGATTTTCACGGGCCACTGGCTCTTCGATATTTATGTACATAGCGTTATGTAGTAAATAATACGGAGTCATTGAATCTTTATGAGAAGGGGTGGAGGCATTGATACGGTTTCCTGCGGTGATTTTTGTGAAAGAATATTATTTTGCAGTTAAATTTGTGCCCACTCGTGTGGGTGGGTGTGTGGTTTTATGACTAAAGTACATATCAGATATCTTGCAAAAAATAATTGTGGTACAAATGTCGTATACTTTCAAATACATTTAGAAAGAAAGAAGAAAGAAAATTGAGCTATATTAATAAAAAGAAAAACACCTTAGAATAAAACAAAATAAATAAACACAACTGTAAATGCAAAAGAGAATTTGTTTGTTATGGCTTCACGTGTAAATTGCTGCCCCTATTATAATGAATGTTGAAAGAGAAATATATAAAACAATACGAAAAAATAGGATACAGATATCCGGAAACGGTTATTGGCTACTTTATTTTTCTAAAATAAATCTTACGCGAGGCTACGGGTACGCCATCACGTCAGTTTCTATATTTTAAGACGAATTGAAACAGTGGCCCCATTTGGCCCTTTTTTTCCCCTATTTTTTCAACAAATAACATCGTCAGAAAGAAACCCGGCCTTGTACTACCTTTTTTTTCTTCTTTGGATGGGAAATCATCAAATGACTCCGGCTGGAGCGGGAGGGAATGTCAGACTCTTACTGACTAAAACCCATCCGTGTTCCTCCTAATGCCCTTTGCGTTCCAGGGCCGCGGTGACTCTTTCAAACAAAATCCGCGACCCTGGCAGGAGCCTTGTACTACGTACACTTTAATCTACAGTCTTTTTACCTTTTACCATTATTGAATCTAAATACCGAGCACTGTCTATAAACGTTGCTAAATAGACGATTACACTGGAAACTATTTTGTAAGCAGCTTTACAAAACTATCCGTTTGTTTCAGATCGTTTTCCTTTCTAAATGAGTGTTTAAAAAAACGAGTAAAAAACAAATGAGTCCTAGATAGCGTTGAATTTGTTGGAGCTGTTTAATTTACTCTGCGCTGTTCTGTTTTAACAGGTTTATAGGACAGCACGATCCTTTGAGATTATGCTGTTAGTTTTTTGAAATAAATATTTATTTTGGTGTTTTATTTTTCTTGTTTCTAGTCTAGCATCTTTTTAACCGATTTGGTTCATTCTTTTTTTTGTTTCGAAGAGTATTTTTCCGGATTGGTCCCATTTCAATATAGTGAAGATAGTATAATGCATTGGACATTGAACTTCAAAAATGAACCGAGTGACCTCCTAAACTTAAAATCAATTAAATCTAGTAAAGAGACATACCTATTGTTAGGTTTATGTCAGTCCCAAAGCAAAGCAGATATTTGGACTGCGAAGGCACACAAACTAGCTCCTTCAAGGCAAATAGCGCAACCACTCACTAGGGGAATAATGCCAATTGAGTTGTGGGGTTTAATAAAAATGAAAAATAAAAAAACTTTTTTACAACTTTGTTTCAAAGTCGGATGTATATCTAATTTTAAGTATGAAAGATCATCAAATGACTCCTTCCGCTTTTATTGAAGCTGGAGGCAATGGTCAGTCTCTAACTGACTAAACCCGTGTTTCTTCAAATCCTCTTTTGCGTTCCAGGGCGGTAACTCTGTCGTCCTCGTCATACTTTATAGAGCTAGAGATTTACCAACAATACTTGCCACCTCAAAACAAAGAATGACCTTAAAAACAATAGCAACAAAGCCTTTACTACCGTCAAAAGAAACCACAACCCAATCAGCATCTCTTCGTTATCATCTACAAAGATATCAGAATGGCACATAAAGTACCGCGACCACTTCATTAGCGTGACGTCATCACAATAAGGGACCTTCCATTGTTAGGGTAAGAAATTGGTCGCCGGTTAGACAGAGATTTTTTTGAGTTTTTGTCGGGTAGTCGGATATATTTTTTCCTCTTTTCTTTTTTCTTGGAGGTGGTTCGGGCAATTTTTGGTGTCTCTGTTGTTATTCATTATTATGAGCCTTTTGTGTCCTTCTGTAGGTTTCGCCCTACCTTCCTTCCTTCTCCTTTTCACTGTCCTGTGCCACAACTGGACAATCCTTTAGGTAGGAGTCTATTTCGCCATGCCATCTCCTACTGGGTCAGCCGCGTGGCCCGTTCCTGTTGTTCGGAATCCAATCATTGGCTGCTTTCGCCGAATTCTGGTTCACTGTTATTTAATTATGGTAAAATGACATTTCACTATTTTTTAGGGTTCCGTACCTCAAAAGGAAAAACGGAACCATTACAGGATCACTTCGTGTTCCGAAAAAAAGTCTGAAACTAACTATATCTACATACGAGTTTGTACGGAACCCTTGGTGCGCGAGTCAGAATCGCACTTGTCCGGTTTTTTTTATCTCTTTCTTAAATGTAGGTGATTTTGACAGGTCGGTACACCTCGGCTAGCACCTCTGACAGGCGTGATGTTATGTAATAACTGGCAAAATATAGTTGCCTACGCTTTGCAGGATACAAAACCTAATAAATGTTACTTTTAACCACACGGCCACAAAGTTCACAGCCTTCTCTTATCTGCTAAATTCGTGGATTCGCGACGTAATTCCTCGGTAAATTGACCCATTTAATTAATTATAGAGATCATTGCAGGCCCATTAGTGGTTCTGAAATGGCCATATGAATTCAACGCTTCGTAGCGCGTGCAGGTTTTGCGTAGGTGTATATCTCTCGGCCGGCCGGCTGGAGCGAGTGGGGCGAGGGATCGCCCGTCGCACAAGAGCACTCGCTTTGAGCCGAGTGACAAAACTATCAGAACTACACACTCGCTTCTCGCCAACTCGTATCTAGTTTCTGGCTTTACTCGCTTCTCGTTGATCGTCAGCGGAGGGACAAGCGCCTTATTTAAAAAGGCAACACACTTATCACATCTGCCTACCCTCCACTGAACTCCCACAAAGCCCTTAACAGCGTAACTCGTAAAATTCGACCTCCCTACAAGAAAGACTCGCGTCGATCCCACGAACTATTCCTGACAAGTTTGTAACAGGGCACATAAAATGGCGGCTATAAAACCGATCATAAATTCCGGACACATTGGTGCTCGTCCTCGCTTACTTTATTTTGTTATTTTTATGAGACTGATCTGTATCGACATGATGTAATTATGTAAGTAACGTGTACGTGGCATACTTAGCTTACCAATAAAATGCTTTATTAAATCCAGGTTCTGATAGGAATGGTTTTATCCAGTTGTTTGATTAACGCTTGTGGTTAAGCAGAGGTGTACCAATAGTATTCGCTCGTTATGTTTCAGTCCCATGGAATAAGACTGCTGAAAACTTATAGATGGGAGAATCCAATTACATTTAGTTGAAATCGGAAATCGAACCCGTTCGGACCATACTCAGCTGCAGCACTTGTGTGAACTTGAACAACAATAAAATTGATAATCCTATCTTAACTAATAGGTACTCGGTAGGTAGGCACAATAAAGAGCAGTAGACAAATGACAGAACAACACCTGCTCGTTTTACATAAGTTTATATTATAAAACTTCACAGATTAGCATGTAGATTGAAAATTAATTAATTCACACAACAACAACACTACATCCCGGACTCCGGGATTATGTAACAGAATCCCGGCGTCTAATCCCGGTGCGCGGAGCAATTATTATTTTATGTTTATAAACTGTCGGTGGTGTATTAAGCACTTGCAAATCTGTCCCGGGACTGGATGGGACTGTTTGGGGTAGCAAGTTACTTTGGTGACAGTACCTAAATACATAATACATAGGTATATTGTGTATGATAAACGATGATAGGTGGAGTAAGGCAGTGACCGAGTGGCGTCCGAGGACTGGAAGAAGTGTTGGTCGGCCGGCGGCGAGATGGGCAGACGTCATTGTTGATATCGCGGGTAGAACCTGGATGAAGCTGGCATAGAAACGTGGGGATTGGCATGAGAAAAGAGAGGCCTGGATGATGATGACGAAATTGTGTATTTTATTATACCTTTTCGAGCAAGATGATTTAAGTGTTGCGGCATGTTTACACTTAGTTATACGGTCGTGGATAGGCTGTCATCCCTTGTGATATAATAGTATTGAGCTGCATCCGCGAGACTGGAAGCTGACTCCAACACAATGAGAAATAGCTGGACAGATGCCTTCCATGTTTATACCATGCTAGCTACTGTTAACCGGTTCACAGTCCCATGACATGTCGTCATCTCTGATTGTTTTACTACTGTGTCTGCCAGGGGCTGATCCAGGATTATTGAATGGGTGAACCTGTGGCAATACTTGGGGGAGGCCTATGTCCAGCAGTGGACGTCTTTCGGCTGAGATGATGATGAACCTGTTAAGCTAAGTTCGTATCTCTGTGTTGGGGTGTGATGTGGTATAGGAATAAAACGAATCTGTTCAAGCATTAACTCAAGTTTTTTAGCAAGTCAACGTCAGAAAGCGCCCTGGTACGACACAGTACAACACTGTGATTACGGCTTAAAATAGATAATTTTACACGTTGCTATTCTATGATTTAAAAGCACATACAACCGTCACTATATTTCGGAGAAACTGAATTGTTACGAGTACATATTTGAAAACCCAAAAAACTGACAGTTTTATTTTAGCTATATCGGTATCTCCTAAATTGGATTGCAGGAAAATTTGGAAACGAAATATTCATCAGAATTTTTGCTCGCTCAAGCAACCCTTGTTTTATTTACGAAAATAGAGACCAAACACCAGCACGGCTATTTCCATACCCTTCTACTGAAAATCAAGTCCTAATTAAAACCGACATTGACCCTGAAAAAGCAATAAAAATTCTTCCTAACTTTGAAATTTTCGACCCTCGACACAAGGGCCGAGTTGGACCCTAAAGTTGTCGGGTCCAAGTGCTCCCGATTGTTTATGAGGCCTGCTAATTAGCGGTTGACCTCTATTTACTGGGCTCTTGAGAGTTTTACACCGTGTACCTGCGATTTGAACGCTTCAAACTGTCAATAGTTTAGTTTAAAGTACTCAGACAGGGATAAAGAATTTCTGGGAAACGGTGACGTGGTAGTTTTGAGACTATCATTTGTTTTAAGCTCCTGGATTTTCTACGTATTTCATTTGTATTGATATTGTTTAAGCCCGTGTCATCTTTTATGAATTTATGTCTAATAGTGAAAACCAGAGTTCTTTTAACTCAGAGTTAGTTGCTAACCCGGAGTCATTATGTATGAAATACTTGTTATTTACCTTCGGGTTAGTAACTAACTGTAATCAAAATATAACTCTGTTTTGCACAAGTGGGCCTTAGTGCGTTGAAACAAAGCCTTGATCTATTTAATTGTTATATTTAATGGGTTTAGCAGATTTGAGAACAGTACCTACTGCATAGTGTAATAAAGTTTTATAGCGTCGACCTAGCTTAATAATAAGATACTGTATGCGAAGTTTCAATCGAACTATATTTCAAAACACGTAAACGAACATTTTCACAGCACGTTTTTCCAAGAAAAGAACTGAAAAAAAAGACACCCTAAACTTTCTTTTCACGGTCCTAAATTCTCAATTCTTGGTTATTAAAACCGCCGCGCGCCGTCTGCAAAGCGATGATAGTGACAATCCGGCTTAGCCCACGCGTGGCCATAGTGTTAGGCCGTGGCCAGCTCGGCCAACCACGCGGCTCAGCCGAGCGGAGCCGAGTGGAGTCGAGTGGAGCCGAATGAAGCTAACGTGTGCATCGTCCAATAGGATTTGATAGTTCTACAGTTTGGATTGAAATATGGAGGGATTCCGAATGAAACAGTTTCTGGACTAGAATAATGTTCTATTATTCAAGTTCCTCCAATTTCTTGAATGAATAATGGAGAGTAATGGCACGTCGTTTTCAGAACACCTGTGGTATTGAAACCAGTACGGATGTGTTAGATTCGAAAGGAAATTAGGTTTTTAGTCAAGCTACAGTTTATGAGATCATAAAATAATTGCATATCAAGTTTTAACACTTCTGTAATAAGTTGATACAACGATAGGTATATGGAATATACTTTATTTTACTTCAAATTTACACAGCTTTAATACAATAGGTTTTAGCTTTCGCCAGCGACTTCGCCTACGTGAAAGTCCAAAATTAAACCCAAGAGAACATACTTCCTTGATGAAAAGTCCTATCCTATCATTTGTCCTATTCCAGGTCATGGTTTACCTGTGTGCCAAGTTTATCAAAATCCGTTCAGCCGTTAAGACGCGAAGAGATAACAAACAAACTAACAAGAAAACAAACGAACAAACTCAGTTTCGTATTTATAATATTACTAGCTTTTGTCCGCAGCTCCGCCCATATGGATGTCTAGCCTATGTCCTTCTCCATATCCTAGGCTATATAATAATATCTGCCTCATGACGATTCGTTCGAACAAACAAACTTTCGCATTTGTAATTTACAATTTATAATTCTAATATTAGAATTAGAATTAGAATTAGAATTATAAATTGTAAATTATATTCGTAAAATGGCGATATAACCAGACGTTAACGTCAGGATGGACTAAATGCACTGCCTGCCATCATCATTACATATTCATATTCCTACTAACGACCACTTCGATATTGTTCGTTGAAAGCCTGCTGCTGTCCTCCTCCTATATTTCCCTGTCCTCTCGATTAAGTTATGGTCACTTTAACATAACATTAGGTTTTAGCATCATGTGTTTAATATACAATGTACTTGAGAGACCCAAATATTGTAAAATAGGCTGGAAAAACAACAATGGTCAGTCCGGTAAAAAATATTCACAGATGGTAATATTCTGAAGATAACTTAACTTAGTATTGGCTGGCTATGTTGGGCACACTGTAAGTTGTAACGATGCTAAACTTAAATTAAACGAAAACTTATAAATTCTACAACGTTCTTCATTGAATAATATTATCACACACCAATCTCACAAGTGAAATCATTTCATTCGAATGACGTCGACACTTAAATAGTCGACGTCATTCGAATGAAACGATTTCATTGGCCATCGGCGTCGCCTCATTGACCGGAGCGAAATCATTTGTTTCGAGTAAATTATCACTGATAAAGAACGAAAGACAAAATATTTATTTGGAACTCAAAATAAGTGTTTAAAAACTATCAATATGGCCAAAAAGGCCTCTTATATCTCAGCATGTGCTGCTACATAAAAAAAAGTAGGTACACAATATTTACGTGCTTGGGCTGGTTAAAATAAAATCAACAACGCCAAATAAGCGGAAGCCATAAAAATTAACAACAAAAAACAAACTTTATTTAACCACTTTCCCTAAACGTCGAACAATCATCCCTTTTCTAAAAACAACCCTAACGGATTATAACACCTGAAACACTTCAAACAAAACAAGCAATCCTACTTAAAAATAAAAATATCAGGTAAGTACCTCGGAAACACTCGGAATGTTTTCAAGGAAACCTTAAAAATTCCGCAGAAACTTTCCGGATCGACGCGGGGCAAATCGAAACTTTTTGTACGAGTTTGCAACCGCACGCGATTTGTTTAGCCCCAAAGTCCCTGTTATCCGTCCTGTAGTGAGGGGCTAGACGGTTAGACTACTTTTAAACAATGTTCGCAACAAGGGATTTTAAATGTTTTACTGTAGCGTTGTTTTGTTTGGACCGTTTAGTCGCAATGCAGTTGTGTTTAAGGGAATTGGGGTAATTTGGTGTAGCGAGGAACCTAACGGGCTATTAGTGTTAAGTCTGACGTTAAGACTCAACTGCACACAATGCTGGAACAAATATTTCTCGTTTAGTTCTTTTCAAATACTATGAAGCTGAAGTAAGTAAGCACTTAATTTACTGCCTCCGACAAATTCGATTTATATTTTAACTTTGGAAAGAGCTGAGGCTCTGCAAAACACAATCGACCAGTCGTTTGTGGCAGTCTCATTCAACTGATTCAGCGAGTCTATTCTGTCATCACCGTGTATGTGCAGTGAGCGAGAAGTAAACTGTCAATCCATCTTGTTTGTATGTAGTGACAGCTCACTTCACCTAAATTTACACGGTGAGATGTTTACAAAATCGAACTGCTGTAGTCAAATCCTTTGCCCCTTGTTTGTTTAGTCGTTGTTATAGTTAAAATGAATATATAGCTAATCAGGCTGACCAATTAAGAAAACCCCTATTCAATTCATTATAGTAAATCTATAAACAAAAACCAATATTAACAAGCTATCTAAAACACTCTCAAGACGCGACGAAGTTTACCAGCACCCAGTTCAACCAATCCAATTCCCGCGACGATTGAATGGCGTGCAATCGCGATGGACAGTAACCAATAGCGACCAATCGCGTCGCTCCAATCTGCGCTGATTGAAACTCAGACTGACTACAATAGAATTAGGGGTGACGAGGACACTGGACGATGTCCTTTTGTTTTTTGTTGTCTTAAAGGACAAAACACGATCCTTCATATAACTATATGAAAGATCGTGTTTTGTTTTGATTTGGTAAGTAAAATGTCACACTCACGCGAAAACATTTTTTATCATCATTGTTTCAACCGAGAAGCGACCAATGCTGGACATAGCCAGCCAGCCAGCTAACTGGTATATGTCCAGCATTGGTCGTTTCTTGACTGAAGCTTAGGACCATAGGACCATAGCACTCCTGAACCTATTAGCTCCATCGGCCCCCATTTAGCGAGCTACGTTCCCTGCCCACTGTTCTTTAGCAATTTATCGGATTATCTCGGTAACTTTTGTTCTTTCTCTGGAATTCTCTGGAATTTTAATTGAGTCAATCATTGTAGTTATAAACACCCATAGTATTAAGTTTTAACAGTTTTCCGTAGCAAGACGTTTCTGTAGCACCTGAATATTATCGGTACTGTAACAGCAAATAAAAGTCACTATGCGTTTAAAACTGTTATTTTCTTTCTTTGAATATTTATATTTTTCAACAATATTCTTATCTATAATGTTTGAAATTTCCATACGTGAGTGGTAAGCGAAAACGCTTGCGCACCGTTGTTCTCTTTCTGTTTTACGATAAAACAGCAAAAAGTTAATAGTGTGATAACCATAATGGTGGAATAATAATTTAATTTGTAAGAAAATGTTACAAAAATAGCAACGACAAAATCAAAACCCACATAAAAATAGCAATCGGTAAGACGTAAGATAATAAATTACATACATTTTCCACAGACTCTTTCCTTTCGCCACAAAGAAATCCTCGCTGAAGAAACTCAAATAAGTTGATTCAATTTTCACACGATCAATCTAGCTCATTTCCACACTATCAAATAACCGATAAATTCTACAGAAAAACGTCAAAATCCGAATTGAGACGCAAACAGATATCTGGGCAGCTAAAATGCCGCGGGAAGCGGTTCTGCTAGAACCGTTCTATTCAGGCGGGCAGCTAAAATGTTCTGAAAAGGCGAACGGTCCCGAGATTCATAGCTGGCAATTTGTAAGCGCCTACGTAAGCGTTCTTTGTTCGCTGGTTTTAAAGTTGGATCCGTGAAAAGAGATGTGTTGTCAGTGTAAGATACGGGTCCTCGTAGATAGGTGTGTGGAATCTATCCTAATAGCTTAGACGGAATAATATTTCAAGATGAAGAAAAAGAAAGGACTTAAAATGCCTTTCAATTACACGATGATTATGTAGTTTCCAAAGCAAAGGATTTATAATTTTTCCCCTAACCAATAATATAAGAACTGAAACAGTAGCTAAGAAAAAATCGATGGCGTACTGTATGCTTAATGAAAAAAAAACCAAAACTATTTCAAGTGGATTCGTGGATGGGGGAATGTGGGGGAAAACGCAGCATTCGTTTTTGCTCACGCTTTGCCACTTTCTAATGTTTATACCAATAGGTACTAACCCTCCATAAAAAAATTACCATCAACCCATAAAATATTAAAACCACAACTCAGCAACAAAAACAAAAAAATACAACAACAATAAATTCCAAATTTAAACATCATAACGCGATCGTCGCATGTTATACGCGCCACATCTGCGCGTTTTACGCGCGCAGTAAACCGGTCGCTGTAAAACCGGTTTTTACCGGAAATCGCGTAAAATTGCGTAAAACCGTAAACTTACGGTGTGAGCTCGTGTGTTGTATTTATTGTCGAAGTATATTGTTTAGTGTATTGTTTTATATTAGTTTCATTTTGTGGTTGAAATAGTCTCGAGTATTGGGGTATTTTATGATTTTGTTTAGTGCTTGTTAATTTTATAGGGATGTGATAGGTTTTTGTGTGTTTTTGCGATGGCTATAAACCAGCTCAAAAACAGAAGCACACCAGCAATAAAACTTAAAAGGTAGGTGGTCCGAAACGTGTTAAGCTTATGGAATACTATACACTTGCTCAATAATTGAGCCAGAACATATAGAATGTTTTCAACATCATCATCGCCTTCATTTCAGCCGAAAAATGCCAACTTTTGGAGATAGGCCCCCAATTGTCGCCACATTGACTGGTTTAGCGCGTTTCGCATCAAGCGAATTCCCGCGCCCTTCACCAAGTCACACAACACTCACAATAAATTGTATTTTCAAACGTTGTACATTATTAAGAGCATTCTATCTACTTGAATGACAATATCTTGTGAGAAAGTGAGATGCAAGACTATAATCAGCTTACGGACTATCCATGTTTTCCATCCACATGAGGATTACTAGCATCCCATGTAAACACACCACACATTCGCAGCTACCCCAAAATTTATAGCCTCCGTGTATTCGGCTTATCCGACACATCGAACCGGATTTAACCGACCAAAACCAGTTATATGCGCTCCGATCCGGACGAATTCGGCTCTGAAATTCCATTTTACTAACCCCAATTAATATTTTGCGGTCATGCAAACAAAAGGCAAGCGAATTTGACCTTTATTGGAAGAGGATAAGAATGTGTGTGTTTTTGAATGCGTGCTAGGTTGTTATATTTTATCGAAGTGTTATACGTAATAACGCTTTAAAGTTCCTCGATGATAGGGGCTTATTGTCGAATGATAAATGTATCGTATTTTGAATTTCATCGGACAATGCTCAACGAGGCGGGTGATTAAAGAATTTGCGATTGTCACTTTTATTTAATATATCAATTGGATAACGTCAGGAAAATTGTAATATCATTTACAATGTGATCCTGAAATGAAAGATAATTATGTGAGCGTCAATATAATAAATAAGCTCTCTGTGAGATTTTTAAAAGACTGTGCTTTTCATAAAAAATAATCAGAAAAGTTTTTCTATTAGATTATTCTAAGATGATAATGGTTTCCAATAATAACGGTTAATCAACCTCTAGGTTTAATTCCTAAGTTTGGCCAAGTATTACTGGTTTAACATTAGGATATTCTCAGTAGCTGCTTCTGGCAGGGTTTACCTTTGAATGTTAGTAAGTAGACTTATCATCTCATGTTATAAAATTTGGTTCGAGTTCGCTTCTAGAGCGATACAGACAGTAGATCATCACCATTACAGCCGAGTGACGTCTACTGCTGGACAGAGGCCTCCCGTAAGTATCACCACATCAACCGGTTCTGTGCTTCTCACATCCAACGGACTCTTGGGATCCTCACCGGGTCATCGGTCCAACATATGGGAGGCCTTCCAACACTGTGCCTTCATGTTGGGGTCGCTCTCAAGAACCTTTCGGCCTCGTCAGCCATCCGTGAAATGTACCCTTCACAATTAAATACCAATTGTCAATCTGCCGGGCTATATCGGTAACTTTGGTTGCCCTGCGAATCTTTTCTTTTACAAAAGATGTATGGAACAGGACTGACTTTGACGCGATACAAAGCCGCGGTGGTTAAGCTCAGGGACGTTCTGAATAACTTTATGACATCTTTGTCTATTTCTTTACTCATTGGGCAAGTTAGAGCTAGAGAAACATAGTTTTGAAGCAAATAACCGTCAAAAATAAAAGCGCGGGAACGATCGACTAAAATAGACAATCCGACAGCAAGTCTAAATTTGACATCTACTATTTTAAACTTCGCGACATCGGAGCGGATATATTCAACTAGTTTCTGCCGGTGGCTTTGCTCGCGTGAATATCGGATATTATCCCAAGGGAACATAGGTACTCGCGGTCTAAAAACTATCTTATGTCCTACACCCATGAAATGGTCTTCCCGTGTGTCAAGTTTCATGCATATCCGTTCAGCCATTAAAACCTGAAGGGATAGCAAAGAGACGGACAAACAGATATGGATTTCGAAGTTCACGTATTAAAACAAAAACGTCTTGTTCTGTATTCGACAAACTCAATGTCGTGTCCTCGATCCCAGATATATGCAAATGTGCCCGAACATCGCGAATGTTTGTGAACATCGAGAAAGGAAGCTGGGTACAGTTAACGACGTCAGGGATTTGGACGACGCGAAACGTTTTTTTCTACACATCGATGGAATTGTAACGTTGACTTTGCATATGGAGATAGGTGCCGTTTTATGGGGTCTTTAGAGGTTTCCTAAAAATAAACAGGTGATTTCTTTACTTTGTGGTTTTTAGATAAATTCGTTCAGTTTTCCATGGTTATTTGGTAAGTATAGCTGTCAGCGATAAGACAATTGCAACCATACAAATTAAAATGCTTTAAAAGACCTGGGTTACAATTTTGGTGTACAGTAATATGTTCTATATACTTACCTACAGATTGTTATTACACCCAGAAAATGTTACCTAACCGATAAAAACTAGAAAAACTATGAATCCTTGAAAACTACCGTGACGACAAACTTAATCTACATTTATGTGCATTGCGAAACAACAACAAACACTAATACGGGTTACACAACTTTGCTTACTCCTTCCAGAAATTTTAAACATTCAATTTGCGCTGGCCACTCGCAACACATATTTCTCTACAATTTAGAACAGATTACATAATCTCATCAGTGATATAGAACATGCAATAAACCTCCACTATCATAATTAAGTTCATTCCGTTGAATACTAATTAATGAATTTACGTGGCGTTATTATGTTGTAAGGTAATTGGTAGTTCGACAGATATTGCTGATTAAGTTTTGATTTGATGTTAACTGGGTAGTGATTAAAATTAGTTAGGTTATTATTTGCTTTATCCAGCGACATCACCCGCGTAGCTTATCCCACAGGTTGCGGAATTCGTACTGAAGAGTCACCGCGGTCCTGGAACACAAAAGGCATTTTGAGGACGAGGATGGGTGGTATCAGTAACAGCCTGATACTCTCTTCCACTCCGGCCCGAGCGGAAGGAGTCATTTGATGATTTCCCATCATAAAGGAACGAGGATTCCTATCGATGATCGCATAAGTACCTGGTCTACAAAAAAAACTACCTCCTTATCCTAACTAATATAATAAATGCAAAAGTGAGTTTGTTTGAGTGACTTTGTCGCCAAAATCGTTGAAGGAACCGATTTTGATGAATGTTGGTACACGGTAACACACAGTTTCTACAGAGATAGATCATGGGATCCTGCGTACGGTTATAGGCTATTTTAACGCGAGCGACCCTGGGGCAAAAGAACATTATTATTATTAGTTTTTTAGTGATTTGAAAACTGTGATACACATGTATAGTGCTCGAACAACTCAAATCCTGCGTAGCATGAAATCTATTTGTTTCAAGCGTTTTTTAAATGGTCTACAATGATATTACTAGTTTTATAATAGTATAAAACTAGTTGACTAATAAACTACTAATTAAGAATACTTATTGCTAGTATAGACTAGTAATAAGTTGTATGACTTTATACAATAGCTTAAAAAAAACACATTTTTATCTATGTAACTTTTCCTGAATTCCTAGCCATGAATACACGTGAACATGTATCATAATGTTGAACCGCTCAAGTTGGCCGTACAAACAAGATCTACAATGCATGACATAAGCTATGCACGGGTGGAGATTACGTTACATAACAGTGCACGCTGTTGTTTTATTGCTCAGTTTGTAGTTATTGTGGGCTATGTATTAGTTGAACCAGTTGTGCTACGTTTATTAGAAAAGTTACTGAACATTTGTATAAGATTATTTTGGGTTCTGCAGAGCTGAAAATATCATCAGTACCGGTCGATCTTCGAGGCTCAGCAATGTTTACCGTCGTCGGTCCGTGGGTGTGTGTGACCATCCACCATACGGGGTTATTTCTAATCATGAATCCTTTCACCCAAGGTAATGTTGTTAGTATTTTCAAAATAAATCAAGACTCCTCCGTGCCTTGGAAAGCACGTAAATCCGTTATTTTCGGCTGGTATTTGTACAGAAGTCAGAAAACTGTCACCAATCTTGCCAAGTACCCAATTACTGGGTTGTGGTCAGTTAAGCCGTTGCTCCATGTACAGTACTCGTATTCAGCTGCATCCAGATAGATTAAAAGCCGATGACAACATGCATAGGTAGAAAAAGGCTTACCATGGGCTAAGCGATTGATTGGTAAGGTATTATTCAACTTCAGTCTACTGTTTGCCAGGTAATTGTCTCCTCCATACTTTTCCGCTGTTTTTTTTAGGTTTGTCTTTCCCAAATTCATTTTTTTAGGGAATAAAAACAATAATCTTAATTTCTAATAAATAATTTTCTCATTAAAAAAAGCTTTCTTTTCACTCGAAATCGTTTGCAATTACAAACACAATAGACTTTTCAGCTGAAACCTAAAAGCAAAACTGTGTTTCAGTGCATACAACACAAACGTTAACTGAAACTCGTAAATACTCGTAACAGCCATATCTATTCCTAAATCGAACGTTCCTAGTATGTTAATGAGTTGGCTTACACGTGCAGTCGCAGTGGCGAGTCGGCGCGGCGGCCAGTTTAGCGGAGTTGACGGCCAATTGGGCGGAGTTTGCGGCCGATCGGGCGCATGGCGGCCAATCGAGCTAGAATTAGCATAATCTTAGTTGGAGCTCTTTGCGTAATCTCCTTGTAATAGCTAGTTAACAGGTGCTGGGGATTGAATAAGGGAACTTAGGGAAATGAGGAGGGAATTAAGTGGGAGTGTTACGAGGCCGCTGGATGATTAATAATGTAGTAGGTAGTTATTGTTGAAGATGCAAGATGTGTAAACATGGGCTTGACATTATTAAGATAAAGAACATAAATAAGAAAACTTGGCTTGCCTAGTTGATCTTCCTTAAGATGTTTCAATAACAGCCCAGAGTCTATGTTGTTTGCCAGGTTGATGGCAATAAGCTTGTCAACATCATCTGCCTAGCCTTTTCCCAACTATAAATTGGGGTCGGCTTCCAGTCAAACCGAATTCATCTGAATTCCGATATTTTACGTGGAGTCACTGCCTACTTGACGTCCACAACCCAGTACTCAGGTAACAGGGTACTTCTTTGCAAGACTAGTGTCAGATTTCATCAATAGACTCGTCTCCATAGAATATACCTATCTGTAAATGTCTTTCATTACATTTTTATGATTTAGGTAAACAACTGCTCGTTATTACCCCTTCGAGGAACGTGAAAAAAAATCGACTGCCCCATTCATTGAGTGCATAACTCGACAAAATGTACTGAACAGCTGATTTTCTTTTCGCGATTTCGGGGTTGGTCCCACAAAAAAATAATATTTTGTTACAAAATTATGGTTACATCATTCATATTAAAATAATACATATGTGAGAACAATGTAAAAGACGTGCAGGATAAAAGAGTCCGGAGTAAAAAGAAACCGTTCAAAGAAATAATTAAAATAAACCATGGCAGCCAAGGGATGACCAGTCTCATCTGACGGCGCCCGTTCACGAACATGACGCATGCGCTAGCACCATTCGGCTCAACCATTTTTAAGGGAGCCAAATGATCCAACGCACGCGCCACCATCAGACAGACTTTTGAGTGAGCATGACATTCCCAATCGCCAGGGTACATTCAAGTCAAAGACCTACTCAAAATGATCATTATAGTTTAAATTTAAGGTACATAGTACTCACAAATGTGCCGTTAATGCATGAAATTATACAATGCTAAATAAATTGAGTCTATACAATGAAAAATATTGCATTCTTAGTAGTCTTCAATGACCCCTTAAGAGGTATTGCGTTTATTCTGTTACACGTTGTATAAGTGTGAATCTATAGATAAATTAATGATTAAAGTGGAATGACCTCGTCGGAACCTCCCACTATGTCATAGGTACAAACGTTCAGAATAATTACTCACCAACACATTAGCATTCCTCGTCCGCCGGCAGATGGCGCCACTAACAATGCGTGTCCAGCTGACATGCAGTGTCGCCGCGCAACAATACGTTGCCTCGCGACAACGAGACGCTAGGTGACAAATTGACGCGGCATAATGACGCCGGTTAGTAATCTCGGGTGACTTATGGGTGGGGGATCAATCTTGTGGGGTCGAGTGGTTTAGGCGTTTGTCTTGTGACCCGGTGGTCGTGGGTTCGATTCCCACGGGAAACATACTTTGTAAAGTTGTTTCCAGTTTGGCTAAGACTAGGCTTGAATCACCTGACTTTCTGGTAACAAGATGATTCCGTGCTGCGGAATACACGTATAAGTCGGTGGTCCCGGCCACCAAATGGCGGTCGTCAAATAAACCATGTCAGAGGCCCTTGAGGCGGTTTAGAAACTGACACTAGGGTGTGTGGGGACGCGTCAAGCAGCCTGCTGTTTCGTCGACGCATGGGAGTACCAGTGCCTTAAGGCATCTTCTGGGCACGCTCGCTCCATCATACACCTCATCCATCGCTTTCCAAGATCTATCATCTATCATCAAGAGCTAGCCCATTACTCAATAATGAAAAAACGCCTCGTTGTGATTGCAGCGTTTTTGTGACAAAATTAGTAAGGACGATTTTCGTAGTGCAGGTATTATTACATAACGATAAGCGATTGACTGTACTATTGGTCTATTGAAGTTTGCTGGTAGACGTTGTTTGAATACGACAAACAATTTTAAATGGGGGAAACGATAATGATGGCTTATTTCATCAGTAGATGTAGCAATTAATTTAGGCAAAGGCTAATTAACTAATTTAATTAACAACCAAAATACCAATTAGTGATATCCAAATCGATGGTTTTTTAATTACAAAGAAAAAACATGACCCAAATCCAAAAGACAAAAAATGTAAAATACTAAGTACGTAGTAAGTACATACAAACAGTTATTTTTCACATCAAAGCTTGCACATAGCAAAAAAGAAAGAATGTCAGAGGCATAAGTACCTCCGCAGTCAAAATCACTCACAAAGCAAAAATGTACGAGTTTTACAAAAATTCGTCGGAAAAATGAAACTTTTCATGATAATTTTATTAAAAAATATCTTTCGCTGAAAAACGAGAACATTTGTGACAGCTTTTTAGTTCAGTTTTATTTTCCAGAACTAAAAACGGGAATTAAAAACACACTAGGCGTATTATTTTTAGTTTCAGTTTTTATTGAATTCTAAAAATAATGGCATTGAAACCTGCCTCGACTGGTTTTGTGTTGACACCAGTGAAATAAAGAGTTTATGAGCTTATCTATTTTATCAGTAGCTTTGTAAAAGAAAGAATACTGGTACAGAAAAAGTATTTGGGATGCATGAAGGAGCCTCCTCGTGTAGCGCAATTTGTCCCATCAGGCATTCAACTGAACCTCTCGCTCGGCGCATCCTGGATGGAGCCTCACCTAACACTTTATGAGACTGGCCGATCCTTCCCTTGCGGTGGTAGCGCCTACTTCGCGACCACCCTCCTACTGAAGTCAAGCAGCCTGCTGTGTGTCACGCGTCGACGAACGACGCGTGGGAGTACCTGTGCCTCAAGGCATCTTCTGGGCACGCTCGCTTCATCATGGACCTCATCTATCGCTTTCCATCAGGCGTGATCGAGGACAAGAGCTAAACCATTTCTCAAAAAAAAAAAAAACTGGTCACAGAACATACCCGCGTTACGCTTACTTAATATTATAAATGCGAAAATAAATCGCCAATTTACCCCGGCGAGTACCACGAAAGCATAGCACATAGAGAGGTGGAACATTCAATTAGTATGACAGTGTCTATCCAAAAACAGCGAAACGGACATTATTAACACAATACAGCGCATAATTATCAAATGCACTAAAACCACCAGCTCAGAATTTAACCAGGCTATCTCCCTCCAATTATACTAAATCCGTCTGGAACTACGATCAATGAATAGCTCTCACAAATCCGTAACCGTTAACAAATTGATCGGATCCGATCTGGGCCGGACTCAAAACGGAATAATTGATGCTCCGGCTCCAGCATAGTCATTTGCTATTCTCACGAGAGTACAGCTGCTAAAATTACATGGTATTGTGCTTAAATTGTAAGTAGGTATGGAATGGTTTTGGTGAAAATATAGTATAAAATGAATCTTGATGTTGTTACGTTCGTCCTTGCTGTGTCATCATCAGTCATCATCACATATCATCATCATCGTTTCAGCTGAGAGGATGTCCCAAGCGTCGCCATAGAAACCGGTCCTTTGGATGGCGCATCCAGCAGATTCCTACGGCATTATACCTTCCGGTACTTTGTTACCACTACAGAGCCTCTCGACTCATTCAATAATCATCATACTCTAATTTGTTTATAGTCGGTTTAGTAACAACTGTGTGTACCCAGTTACTGGGTTGTGGAGGTGGTACTCAGCTACGGTTAAACTGGAGGAATGGTGCTGAGTTCATTTTCTTCCTTCCTAATATCTTTTTTAGAAATGTAAGTATCTTTTGTCCAATACATATAAATACGCGCGCTCATACGAAACCGCAGCGGATCGCGCCGGCACAATACATGTATAACGAAATCGAGGAACGAATACGAGGAAATGATTACATTTGCAGCGCTCATCGAATTAAATGTTCGTTGTGGTCTAACGTACGTGTGTTAGTGATCATTTTGTACATTCACGAGTCTATGAGATTGTACATTATGTTTAACTTGTAGAATATTATTTGATTACTTTTCAGTTCAGTTTAGTAACCATAATTTAGCTTCTTTGTTAAAACGCTAAGTTCGACACATAGACTCTCATATTTTCAATGATTTTTTTTAAATTTTTGTGCCTGTACAGGGTCCGTGTTAGAAGCTAGATCCGCTATAAAAGTATGTGTTTGAGTTAGTGAATTCAACTGATGCCGCTGTAAAGCACAGCAGAAACAATAGTTTAGCAATTAGCGAAGTTTATGGGTATAAGGGGTAACCAACAAAACCTTATTACTAAGCCTCTGCTTTCTGTCCGTCCATCTGTCTGCAAGCAGGCTTCCGCTTTAACAACAAATAATAAAAATTTAATTAAACTGAAAATTAAAGGGGATTTATCCAAGAAACGTGTTTTTTTTTTCGGTTTTTGGTACTCCGTTCATGTGAGAAACCAACTCGCACTTGGCAGGTTTTTACCCCAGCGAGTACCAGGAAAGCATATAACTAGTACAATCCAAAAACATAAAATACCAATCTTATTACCAACATCTCTCTCAGAGCTCACTTTGGAGGTCCTTTATTAAATTAGTAATTTAATGTAAATTTATGGATTGTGATGCTTGAATTGAGTAAACTATTTAAATTATCAGTGAAATCAATTGTTTCATAATTTAATTTAATTTTGTTGGATAATTTAATTTAATTTATGTATAATATAATCTGATTTTAATTTAAATTCAATAATATTTATAGTAAAATGTATGTCTATTGTTAAGGCTTTGTTATTGTATTGTTAAGTATGCTATTTAAAATTTTGTATTGAATGATTTCGATGGGCTTCGTAGTAGCCTGAAATAGATGAAATTTAATTAAAAAATTAAAAAGACCTTATTTTTCAACATGACCTCGTGTAGCACCATCCATTTGTCAAGCATCACATTTAAGAAGAAATTAATCTCTTCAAGACATCTTGAAAAAAATAAGAATTATCGCAAGAAAGAAACGTTTTCCGCTTTCGCACCTACAAATTAAATTTTTCCTAGAATAAGGTGTGCTTAATTTGAAATGTTTCCTGAAATAAGAAAATGCGCTTCAGGGTAGAATATTCTTTCGCTACATAACAATAAAAAGCTGTGAAATCTAATCTTCACCATAAAGCGTTGACATTAGATACTTTTTTGCTTGTTTCTATCCGCACGAGTAATTCGATTAGAGACAAAACGACAGTCGATTTTACCAATGTAGACATAGTAAATAATTCATGAGAAAACTTCGCCAACTAAAATAGATAGTTTAGCTTCAATAAATAAGTTGCTGATTATATGAGAAACGTTATTATATTCTGTCCCAATCATTTTATTAAACCGATCAGCCGTAAGTTCTTGTTTCATATTTTTCTGTTCAGGGTTTTTATTTCTAGAAAAGGAAAAACTATATTTTGGGTTCCAAGACTTTTCCAATCTCTAGAGAGAGAATAACGGAGTATACAGGGTTATTTGTAAAACACCAGCAACTTTTCAGGGGGTGAAAGTACTCATCATTATAAACAACTTTTACTATGGGACCAACTCTGAAATATCAAAAATTAAATCAGCTGTTTCATACAAAATGCAATAGTCGCCCGATGAAAATGTGCGAAATAGCGGATATTTTTTTCGATTTTTCAGGGTTGGTCTCGTTGCAAAAGTTGTTTATAATGGTGAGTAATTTCACCCCTGAAAGGTTGTTGGTGTTTTACAAAAAACCCTGTACAGGTAATCATGAAGCTTTTATAAACCAAGTGATAGGCAGAGGTCAATTAACACAATACAGCCACAGTAACAGTACGCCTATTTTTTGTAAGTCCCATCCTATTCAGCACAGCAATTTCCGAGAAAGTAAGTCCGGCAATAGTAGTTAGGCTGACATCAATCCAGATTTACTACTTCTGTAAACTTAAAACCGACAAAAAAAAAATGAAAACAGGTCTGTATATTGTAGAAAGAAACCCTCTTTCAACAGGACCTCCTTAAAGATATAAAAACTTAAGAAGAGTAGAATTATTATAGTGCGTTTCATCGTATATTTCCTATGGCGTTATGTTGGCAGCAATGTTTTACAGTGTTTCCACATTACCTATAATAACCTACCTCAAAGTAAGGGTGATTTGTATGTTTTTTAGTTAGATTCTTACATATTTACATTTTTTTTTATTCTTATCATATTAAAAATCAGCACAGTTATAAAATGATATTATAATATCATTTTATTATAATAATGCTCAGACAAAATAATTGTGTTTGGAGTAGTTATGCTCATTCAACGGACTTATACCCGAGCGGTCGTCGTCATCTTCATCTTCCATATCATCCTCGTCATCAGAAGTGTCACTATCGTCTCCCACTTCAATGATAAACCTGTCCATCTCGCTATCAATAACTGGACCATCTGCGTAATATTTTTCTTCCACTTTTTTCACGTGCTCACATTCAGCAGTTCATTCTTCATCTAGTTCGATTCTTTTAGGCCGGGGACCGCTTTTGCGAGGTGTTGAAACCTTAGTCGACGTGCTGGCTGCGACTTCACCTTCTTTGGTGATTTTAAACACGGTTTTTTCGGATACACCTAAAACATATATTTCGGTTTATTGTCACAATCATACATAAATCAATAAATTCAATAGAAAATTGCATTTTAAGTTGTAAATTTTATTATCTGCTACTGGTAACCCTATTTTCACTTACCTGTAAGGGCGGCAACACGAGCCTGAACACATCTTAAAGGAATTAATGAGGCATCATTACGTTTTTCACGTTCACAAAAGTTCTTCACCTTTAACACCATCATTCTTTCACCACTTTCCAAAGTTTTGGGCATGATTTCAGTTGGAAATCAAATGAAAGTAAACAAAATCTGCGGGAGCGTCTTCTCGTGCCAATGACTTTGACAGACAGGGTGTGCCATCATAACGCCATAGGTACTATTTGTTGAAACGCACTATAAAGACAAATTGACAGAAAGGAAATTGTCATGTGCTTGATAGCTGACAGACGCTTGTGTTTATAATGATGTAAAAAAAATACCGGTAAGTATACGAATAATTCCTTAGATTAAATAATTCCAACTTCTCGCAAATAAACCTTTCATGAAACCCAGTCCATCACAATAAGATATAAAGCTTACGATTACTAGACCAAAGAACAATAGTATTATTTACATCAAGCAAAAAGCTTCTTTTTCAATTTGCCACTCCTCAAACATACCAAGCTTTTTATGCTTTCAATTAAAATCTTAATATTTTTCTAAATACGGTCTAGGATTTTAATAGCCGCTTTATGCAACATGTCAAGTTATTCTACTATGTACATTATACAACCTGCATTAAGAATAACAAGCGACCTACAATAATGCAGCTTACGGCTTGCAGCTGCAATAACATATGCAAATGAAGCCATTACAACGAATTATAGAAGCGGTTAGCAGAAGTATTCTACTTGCTATTATACAGTACATTTATATATGTCGCAGTAAGATAGATGAAGCCGTAATATAGTTATATCCCTAGGGATATAATTATATACCGTAGCATAGTTATACGAAAGCGATTCTTTACTATCTCACTAGGAATATAGTTATAAAACGGTCCAAGTTTAGTGATATACTTATATTACTAGATTAAGTTTAGTGAAATAGCTGTAAGAAGCATTCAGTGCTATGTAATTCTAGATGTCATGATTCCTCTTCTTGTCTGAACAAAAAATAAACAATAATAGGTCTTTACCTATAAAATTGCCGTTTTGTATGAAAAAATTTAAACGATTTTTTTTCATGTATTTTTTATTTGTATTAATCGAAGTAATCACCCATGCAATCAATGCATCTTTGCCAACGCAGTGGCAGTTTATTGATGCCCTTCTTAAAGAAATCAGCTGGACGGGAGGCAATAAATTCTTCAAAGTCATTTTGTACTGCCTCTCGGGTATTGAATTTTTTTCCCGCCAAGAAGTTATCCAAATTCTGGAAAAAGTAGTAGTCTGTAGGCGCAAGGTCTGGTGAGTAGGGCTGATGACGGAGAGCTTCCAACCCCAGTTCTTCCAACTTGGAGACCGTCTGCTGTGCAGTATGAGGTCGCGCGTTGTCGTGCAGGAGCAGCGGAGACGAGCGATTGACCAATGCTGGTTGGAGATGTGCCAGCTTCTCCATCATTGTGTTCAGTTCTTCACAGTACACATCTGCAGTAATGCTCACCCCGTTTGGTAAGAAGCTGTGATGAATCACACCGGCGCTAGACCACCAAACAGTGACCATCACTTTTCTAGGGGTAAGTTTTCGGTTAGGGCATTGTTTAGGTGCTGAACCAGGATCCAACCAACTTGCTGAGCGCTTACGGTTATCAAACAGAATCCATTTTTCATCGCAGGTAACAATGCGGTTCAAAATTCCTTCATTTGTGTGTCTGTTGAGCAGTGCAAGGCACGTCTCGACGCGTACTTCGCGCTGGCGATCATTGAGTTCGTGGGGCACCCATTTGTCAAGTTTTTTTACCTTGCCAATTTGACGCAAATGGACCAATATTGTTTTGACGCTAACGTCGAAAGCTGCTGCTAATTCAGCCGTAGTTGTGTATCATCAGCTTCCACAATCGCCTTTAATTCGTCATTGTCGACCAAAGTCTTCGGACGACCGCGAGGTTCATTTTTCAGGTCGAAATTTCCAGAACGGAAGCGAGCAAACCAATAACAGGTGGTGCGTTGGTTTGTAGTGTTAGCTCCGTAAACGTCGCTGATGTTGCGTGCCGCTTGTGCCGCGTTGCTGCCACGACGTTACTCATATTCCATAATTACTCGAATTTTTAACGTATCCATGATGACGAAAAAGATTGAAATGTGATGAAAATGTAACACTAATCAATAAACAATGACTACTTTTGGAAAAAAAAACCATGTTTTTAAAATAAAAATAATTTGAAATTAGAATTCTTAGCCAAACAAGATAAGAAATAAAGATATCTCAAAACTGTTTGTCTTTAAAAGATTTTGAATGTTTTATTATTAAAAAAATTATCGTTTTAATTATAATTACTTTAATACGTGTTAATGTCACAAAGTATTGTAACTAAGTGCAGGATACATAAAGTTGATTTATTAATAAAGATAAAACCAATAAAATTTTGTTTTATTTAATTATATATGGTAGATTTCTATTTCACTAAGCTTAATCAAGTAATGCGTCTGTCTCAAAAAAGTGGCACACTTTTGAAATTTTTTCAATTTTTCAAAAAAGCTTTAATATACTACAATATGATGACAATATGATACAATGCTCGTATGACTTTTTTGAGATAAACCCTAATATATTTATAACACTGAACTTAATCTAGTAATATAAGTATATCACTAAACTTCGACGGTTTTATAACTATATTCCTAGTGAGATAGTAAAGAATCGCTTTCGTATTGCTATGTTACGGTATATAATTATATCCCTAGTGATATAACTATATTACGGCTTTATCTATCTTACTGCGACATATACACAATCTAAACATCTTTATTAAACTAAAACATAACAAACCGTTATTTCTGTACCGATTCCCCGAAACGATCAGCATACTTACTATCAACGGGGCATAAAATCAGTCTAGATTTCTACTGAACAATTCCAAAAGGAAGAAAACAACCACTTGGCTCGACCCAAGAATCGAACCCAGGATGGCAATGAGGCTTGATGCTCTGTTCCGCGATCTAAGGTGCGAGCTGACTGCTATCAGCTGGACACAAATCCAGAGACATACATTATTGCTGGCAATTGTGAAACGTGCCAATAACACAAGCTTACTTTGCATATAGATTAAACTCATGACCCAACGCTAAGCAGTCACTACCACTGTCTTTCCTTCTTTGTTTTAAATCCATCCAAAGGTTGTATTTAAAATAATATCGCCTTTATCGATAAGGCCGCTCATTGTGTCACTTATGTAATGCTTTCTTCATCTATCTTTCCTGTAACTTTTATCTCCTTTTACCATAAGTTTTTCTTCTGTACTATAAGTACTTCACTACAAGTATTTAATTCAAAAAGTCAAGAACTAATTTACTAAAAACAAGTTCCATATCTAAGACATAAAAAAAAGACAAAGGGGCTTTATCTTACAAAAACTAACGACGTAACAACAAGTCCCAGGGGACAGCAGACGAGAAACATCACCAGTTTCTCAGAGAAAAATAATTGTCCCTTTTCTACCGTATTTTGTAGAACATTTTGCTTATAAAATCCCTTTTTTGTTACCTTATTTTACTCTTGACAGTTTGTCGCTGCTTAACAAAGTATACTAACAAGTTGATAAGAAATGTATACGTTATAAGAATAGCTAGAAAAGATTTTATTTATGTAATAAATAAGGTATTTTTAATAAGGCAGTCTTCCTTTGCTGTTTTTATATTCAATCTATCTGTGCTAGATCTTTTGTTTACCGATATGTACCTCAAGCACAATCTATTAGAAACACATCATTTTTTAAAGAAAAAACTGAATGAAGAAGCATCATTCCCATCTCAAAACACAGTTTAGTAGTGACATCTATTGACAATCACTGCAATTTCAGTTTGCTGCTAGCGACAATAGATGTCGCCTACTTTACGCACCTTTGAACTATTAGTTCTGGTTTCTTCTACTAGATAGCGCTATAAGTTATTTTAGTTTTCTAAGATTTTAGTAGAGATTTTGCTTCAATGTGTCAAAATAAATGTCACAATGATTTTTTTTTTTACATTGAAACGAGTTTTTTTTGTTTGGTTTTTCATGTATTTTGTCAACTTTGACGGATCTGAAAAATACATTTTAGGAATTGAAGAATTTTAAGAATTGATTCTTGTCTTAATACGCATATTCATTCATTCATTAGACATTTTCAGATTTAGACATTTTGTTCACTGAACTAAAAACTTTTGAATACTTATTAATTAAACATTTTCTTGTAGGTACCTACACCTATTTGTGCCTGCCCTTACATTTTCATATGTATGTAGGTACCGGTGTTTATGAACCAATGTTTTTTTATGCTAAAAGCTACGACCCCCAAAACTTAACAAATCAAGCTCACGGCAAACAAGAAAATAGCCAAAATATTTCGTGACACGTAAACGTAAATGAGTTTACAAGCCTCACGAGTCAGGCAACACTCAATGGTCAGTGTTGCCATAAACATTGCCTTTATGACTTTATTCGTTTATGACGTCACTTGTCGTTCTGGGATTTGAATTTACAAACATTGCCTGTGTAAATAAGTTGTAAGTACGTATCGTAAATAACTTTTACTTCCATTATGATTGTTTTGAAGAGATCTTTCAGGGGAATGTATAGACGTTATGCGAGTTGGAAATAAACTTAAATTACTTGCCTACATGTAACTAATTACGTTTGAGAATGTTTCATTTTGTGAAGTTTTAGAATTCAAAGATTGACACTTTGGTACCGAATATGTGTGTGGCTCATTCAAAAAGTTGCAGGAACTTTGAGAACATTATGTTGTTACTTATTCTGAAGAAAATATAAGTAACTTTACCAACGTATCTTCCAAATATAAATAACTTGCAATTGCGCGCGACTTCGCTTGTTCGACTCATCTATCTCTACACCAAAATTCATCAAAACTCAGTTCAGCGATTTAGGCATGAACGCGGTACAAACAACCAAACTCACTTTATTCATATAATGGTTTAGATAGGATATTCACCGCAAAGTAAAAATGTACCTAACTAGAGTAAGTTTAATTTTAGCCTAGAAATAATGAAGAAATCTAGGGCAATTTAATTTATTTAGACCTCAAGGTCTCAACCTTCAAGACAACTTAATTCAATTCCCATTTCAGAATTTTTCACGCGCACACAAAGCTTTACTTTTTCACCGGAAAAATTTACACAAATTCATGTAACATTTATGTTCCGTACTTAATTCCAACCACGGAATCAACATTCCGGGAAACTCGACAATGAGAGCCGAGCTAAGTCGTTTACCGAATTTATTCAGCATCAGAAAACCGTATCAGGAGGCGCGATAAACAATGAAAAATGATCTCTGAAAACGACAACCTGAAACACACCTTGTCGGAGAAAGAATAAGACTGAAATCACTCCTGAAAGTAACGCGAAAAACGCTTAAGCAACAGCGTAAATATTCAAAAGACATCAATCCACGTGCCAGGTGGAAGAAAACAATCAATCTCTGATTTTCCGTGACGAAATGTTTCTGTCTTGCTCTTTCGTGTAGTAAATTTATGGGAGTAAGCAGGAGGGCTGTTGATGCAGAAATAATCGGAGCAAGTTCAACACGCGAAGTTTTCTATACATTTTGTTCGTTTTATTCAGGAAAGTTGGAGTGTTTTATTCTGTGAGGTAATTACGAATTTGGGTGTAGTTACGAGACTGTGTAGCCTACTTTTACTTTCATGAATAAACAGACTAACCTATTTACAAGTTTCGCATCAGAGTTTTTTTTTTACTTACTAAATTTTAGGAACAATGATGCTAGTTTACTAAACTAAAATGGAAACCGGAAACTAAACTATTTGCAAACTTCGTAGGAAGGTCATATTGAGATGCCAAAGCGACACCTAGAATGAATTAGCCTTAGTTACCTTTGCACCTGTTAAGCCTCAAGGTGACGCAGAATATTTTCTTTATATTTTGAAAGAAAACTGAAACTGTTTAAAAAATTTAATAAAAAATATTTTATTAAAAAAAAAATATTATTATAATTCATAATTTGAATTACTACTTACCACATCAAAAGTGATATAATAAGGTATAATAAATAAATTAAATAATCAATAAAATACCTAAACTACATATTTAAAAAAAAATACAACTAGTAATATTTTGTAGATTGGAAGTAAACGGGCTTTATTAATATTATTTACACTTAAATCTAAATAGACCAAAATCTACAAAACGGCCAAGCTATGTCAGGGACGGTGCTGTTTCATAAATTAATGTTATAGTTTTCTTTCGAAACTTCTAAGTCCACTACATCTATTCAACTTCTTTTAGTATATTTGAGCCAAGGTTCTAAATCACCGTTTTTCAGTTTCCTTCAGGAAATTCTTCAATCCTAGTAGTAAACCACTTGAAAACCGTGCGCCCGATTTCACCTCAAAACCACTTTCCATCCAAGGTTGAAACATGAACCAGAATGACAATCAACCCTTTGGGGACGAAGCCGTGATGATACTCGTTCAAATTCAAAGCGTTTTAGTACGTGCAAACAATTTGTTAGTAGAGCTACGTCGTTGATAGAGTCACGTAATAAACGTAGAGTCTACGTCTCTCAAACGTAGAGTCTACGTCTCTTAAACGTAGACTCTACATACTTTGATACTTTGTAGAGTTATCTTTACTATTGTCCTGGATTTTGTTGGGACTAAGACGACTTTGTTTTCAGATTTTAGAGGGAGGATAATTTAGAATGTGTTAAGAAATTTGCTTAAATCTTTAATCTACTTTCATTCTAAGTAAAATCGTTTTACGAGGTCGTGAGGAAACCAACTTTTACTTTTATTTAGCTTTTATAATTAATAGCTTTTACGTCGTTTCCGATCACTTCCCGTGGGTGTCGTAAGAGGCGACTAAGGCACTCACCAGAGAATGATCAGCAGCATTCTCTGTGGGTACATTGCTACAGCTACACTGCGATACCCAACCCGCCTGCCAAGCGTGCCGATTATGGCAAACACCCCATTTGGGGGAGACCTATGTCCGGCAGTGGCAGCAGTCTTTCGGCTGATATAATGATGATGATGATGACCTTTTTCGACATACAACCACGAAATTATTGCAGGATTCGTATTCTATTAAACATGACATTTCACTAATTTCAATTTCTTTTGTTTTACAGGTAAACAATAAATCAACCGAGGGAAGGTTGAAGCACTTATTCACTGGCAAGTTTTTGAAATCTAAGAATTCAAACATTATCTCATTTTCTTAATGATTTTATAAATTCTATTTGAAAAATTAAAACCACGTTTCACTATCTAATCTATATCATATCTATAAATCACGGTCTATTTAAATTAAAATCCCGTAAAAGTTTATCTAGAACTTAACTCTTAAATCTAATTGACATTTAAATACTTTAAAAGTCAAAGAAATTAGAAAGGCAACAGAGTACGTACTTGTGAAGCTTTGCAAATTACGAAGAGTTCTGATTAATAATTAATTAGATTTAACTTTATTTAAATAGATAATTGAGGGAGCACTTAATAGGAAAGTTTTAGATTCAGAACAATTTAGATTTGAATCAGCTGACTGAGTAACTGATTATAGAACACACTGGTGGTTCGAAAATTGTACTCTCTCTCTTCAGACTATTTTAGTAGTCTCAAGAACTATCATTTTAAAATTTTCAACGTAATGAATATTGTTTAACTTAGGTACTAAATTCGCTGAAATCGCAAAAGTCAGCATTTTTTGAAACTCTATAAAATTTTGCTTTAATTTATTAAATAACTGTTAATGACATGTTTGGTGCACAGTAAATAATAAATATACAGAACAGCTGTTTTTCATATCGCCGAGTTGATCTTGTTTTAAAAATTGTCCATACTCTTAGGTACACACGTCATCAGAAAGATAATAAGTTTCAAGTCCCAGTGTACGTTGACAGACTTCCCAAAATTTTCAAAACTGCTTAAAAGTACGTACATAAAAGAAACATAAATTAAAGGCAAGAGCCACTTTATTAAGCCTGGAAATTTAAATCTGCTCGTTTTAATACAAAATCTTATTGCCTTACTTTTTTCGCCGCAATGCAATTTTCAGGAAACGCTGACGTTGCAAATCTCGATGTTGTCACTTTTCAGACATTCACTTAACTTGCTGCCGGTCCTGAAACCTTTAGATTTTCCTTATTTCGTATAAACCTTTATTTATTTCTGCTGAAGTTGAGAAATACGCAGTTCCTATCTGTGGCACAGGAAAAGTATAATTATTTTTTAGGGTTTTCAAGCCTTAATTGGAAAACGGATTACTGAAAATCCTAGTAACGGGTTTTAGTTAACTTTTTCCGGGTTTTTCGGATAGAATTGAGTTGGATTTAATTGAATATTGCCAAAGTATAATAGAGAGCAGTACGTGCTTGCGAGTCGAAGGTCGTAGTATCGAAGCGTTATACTTTATGTAATTCTTCCATTACCCTGCTATCAAAACGCTGACGAATTTCGTGTGAAAGCCGGTGTCTTCGAACCAAAAATTCGAAGACATGAGAAAAATACCAAAACAAACTAGGTTCGCGTGGTAGATTTTAACTCATTCTACCTCTGTTAGAATGAGAGCCTGTGTCCTGTGGAACATTGTGGGCTTATTATTGTTATGTTATGCAAGGTAAATTATAAAATTAGGGACATTAAATGGAGGGGTCCGCTGAATACCAGTATTTTACGGGGAGCGACTGCCTGTCTGACCTCTTCTACCCAATAACTAGGCAAACCGGTACTTTTGGCAAGACTCAATAACCGACCACCAACAGTCATGAATATATAATATGTCAGGAATAACCTAACGGGTACGAATGCACGTGGCCTTAAACCAACCAAATAAAGCCAACAATCACAGTGATTAATGCTCGTTCCTCCTAAATGAAACGAGGCTTTCCCCAGCAGTACCACAACAACAGCCCAATATCACAATAGTGCCAATGTCCCAAGGAACTCGTACAACAGAGGCCGTTTACATACACTTAGGGGTCCCTGCCAGTAAGGTATCAACATTTTTACGAACGCCGATGTCACAAGGTTCCTATATAAATGCAAATATGGTGACCCTTTGTTACAGGCTTACAGGGACCTTACAAAGTAAATTTGATGGTACATTACTTTTATTGGCGCTGGAGGCGAAATTCAGTATATTTTTGATTTTATTTTGACCTGGTTTGGGCGAATTGCGTTAGGATTTTGATGGTTTCTTGGACAGGTGGTGGAAGAGGTAATTTTATCAGGAAGTGGTTTTCTTCAAGTGGTAGAAAATACATAGTTTTTGTAACGTAGGAAGCATGTTTCAGGAATTCATCTTACTCAATCACGCCAAAACGGATCTGGATGACATTCGGCACAGATACTTATAGATTATAGTGTTGAATAGTACAAACTTTTTATCCCGGGAGTATGATCCCTTGGAATAATATTCCTATCATTCGCGCGGGCGAGGCATGTACCTATTTTTTACAAATAAATAAATAATTCGAATTGAATAGAATTGACAAAGATACCTAGGTACAGCCTAGATGGAAATTATCATACCTACTACAAATAATTCCATCTGAAAACCTCCAAATTCAAGCAAAATTAACTAAGATAAAAAATGTACAGCGTCAACCCAAATAATTGGCACGCGCCGACCCAGTTCCCGAAGCGTTTGGAAAATACACGGAATGTATGGAGAACGTGAAACAAACCCGGGGCGCGCACAAATGTTGCCACGGACAACATTCTAGCTTGTAACATTAATTCACTTTTTGTTGGTTGGTATTTTTTTGCGAGTATTGTGGGGTGAGCTTCGGTATCCCATATTTTATAGAATAAAATATTTTGGTAGAATAGAGGAGCTCGCGGCCAAATAATAACAGCCGCACGAATCGATCTTCAAGGCTAAGCAACGCTTGCCGAGGTTGGTCTGTGGATGGGTGATCATCATCCTAACATATCGAGATTCCTCCGTGCCTCGGAAAGCACGTTAAGCCGTTGGTCCCGGCTGTCATTTGTAGATCTTTGTCAATCGTCACGGATTTTCAGAAGCCAAAGAAATCTGATACCAGTCTTTCTAATAAGTACCGGGTTACCCAGTAAATGGGTTGTAGATTGTAGTGGTCTGGTTGGCAGCCACTCCACGTAAAATACTGGTATTCAGCTGAAGCCGGTTTGACTGGGAGCCAACCCCAATATAGTTGGGAAAAGGTTAGGCAGATGATTCGTAGAATAGGCTAAGGAATTAAAATAGAACATGCTTTAGCAGGTAATCCGTTAGTAATTAGTGGCTAAATAGACACAGCCAGGACCAACAGCTGAACGTGCTTCCCGAGGCACGGAGGAAGCTCGGTTTATTAAGATGGTCACGGATCAGCGAACCGGCCGCGGCAAGTGTTGCTTAACCTTTAAAATCAACCTGTGATGTAGTTATAATTTAGACACAAGCTCCTCAATTGTCACAAACTACTCACTAAATATTTTCTAATAAAGAATTCAGCTTTTATGAAAAAATAAAAACCGACAACGCTACAACCTTTCAGTCGCAGACCACGAAACTCATTAAACATTCTATGCTAAATAGCTTTCAAAAATAAAACCACCACAATATTTCATAACCATTTAATCAATTCCAGTCCAGAATGCTAAAAGGCCACAATCCATATTGCACGAGTGTCATCCGCTTAAAAACTAGAGGCGGAATAACAGGGGAGAGATAAAAAATGGCCTCCAGCCTGCGGTAGATAAAAACTTCGATTTCCCGCATACTGATTGTATGTTAGATACGTTTGTTTCGTGTAGCTATGTGTACGGGTGTGTTATTGGTTTTGGGGATAAAGATAGCAACGTATACTAAATATTGGTAGGTAGATTAGTACCACAAAAATCAAATTTTGGAACAACTGACTAAGTCATACTACGTGGCAAGGCACACATTCGTTGCAACCCATACACAGTTTATGGTGTTTCATGCTGCTGAATTTGTTCGAAAGAATCACCGCGGCCCTGGAATGTTAAATGGCATTTGGAGTAACAGGGATGGATTTTAGTCAGAAGGAGCCTGACACTCCCTTCCGCTCCGCCCAGAGCGGAAGGGAGTGTCAGGCTCCTTCTGATGATTTCCAATCCTTAAAAAAAAACGTAAATCATACAAACTCACCAAGTCCTCATTCTTGGAAATGTAATCTAAAAAGTTGTTCTCATAATTCTATAAAAGCTTATTCGAAAAAGTTCTTAATTCACTTGTAAGACCTTATGTATCTATAACAAAGCTGGAGAGTTTGTTTGTTTGTTTGAACGCGCTAATCTCTGGAACTACCAGTCGGATTTAGAAAATCATTTTTGTATATGATAGCCACATTCATGAGGAAGGCCATATGGGAACAGGAAATTCCTACAGGAACGGGAGAAACAGGAATATGCGCGTACAAAGTCGCGGGCAAAAGCTAGTCTTGCATTAACCGTAACAAGTTTAATTAAAATCGGTTCTTTCATTTCCAAGAATTGAACCTGCGAGTTTGTAATATACCGTGAGGAATAAACGCCCTAAATTGGACAGCTTTTCTCGCATTAAATGCGTAGAAGCGTGAATCGCTAATTATTGACCCATTCAACGCATTCAAGGCTGCGGTCACTCTCGGTACCTACCTACCTACTTACCCCCGGATCTGCAGTGCGTCGCAAAGTGCAGCGAAGCGTGAAGGTACGGTCAAACGCGGGCAGAAATCACACTGAGCAACGGATTCTGGCGCTAGTTCTTCGAAGTAAAATTGCTATTATTTTCATATTGTTATTAAAGGGGATTTAAAGTTGAACAAGTACAAGTTGAGAAATATTGGCGGCGCCATCTGTGTGATATTCATTACATTTCTGATCATTTTTTTTAACATCTCTAAAAATCTTAGAAAGTTACTAAAGCATAGAAGATGCATTAAACAATGCCTCAGTCTATACTTTATAGCTATTAAAGATTGGTAACCAGTTCTGGACACCAATCATTAGCGCCGCGTCGCAAATTAAACGAAATCTGCGTGATTTTTGATCATTCATTCAACCAATCAGAGTAGATAAAGCATGTGTGCCCCTTTAAATTTTGGTTAATTTTTTTTTTCTAGACACTGTGCCTTATTATAACATAAATTAAAAATGCACAAAGTAATTTACAGATGATGTTTTGAAACCGAAAATAAAACTGCATCAAAATTAAAGTCATAAAATATATTTGAATTTATTAAACTTACTAAATCCATGCACACAGCAGCTGGTTTGGCTCAGTTGAACGCAGTAGATATTAAATTCTTGACTTAACGATGAGTTTTAATGGCTGCAAATAATTACTGAAACTGAAGCTATCCCGTGGACGTTGTTAAACAGAGAACCTGATCGTTATGACGAATCATTGTGGACAGATTAATTGGTGATTCATTAGTAGGTACTTACTTATAAATGTAGGTACATAGGTTCATCGAATAGATCTTACTACTCGTAGTAGCCATAAAATATACTGTTATGTACACGTCAATAAAAGGCAGAGATCTGGTAACGACTGGTTTATTATAAAGTTGAATCCACCCGCATACATTTATATCGAAGTACCGACATAACACTTCCCCCCTATATTTTAAATATTCTAACTTAAACATAGGTACACCAAAAGAAAGACATAATAGTCTACATTTTGCATATAAACAAACATACTAAAATGTAAATATGTAAATACAATAATGAGTAGGTACAGGAAACACAGTTAAACTCAATAATCATGGTTATTCATACAGTAACTAGTTTAAACATAGTATACGTGCGAGATGGCAACATAATTATTGTTGTTAAGCCTAAGTAAATACTAAATATCTATCAAAGCAACATTTATGTTTTACTCCTACGTTAGTAATTATGCAATGATGAGTGTGATGTATTATAATAAACACTAATTACTTTTTAATTTGTCAATGCAGCGTAAAGCAGCCTGTCTATAGGTACGATTCCTCGGTGTTGTCAATGGATCGTCACGTTTTTCAGACGCAATTCTCGAGGGAGGCGACTCCTCTGCCAGTTGCCATTCCTCTGCGACTTGATCGTTCTGATCAATGTCAGGCGTCACCATTCGCCCTGCATCAGCTTGGTCACACGCTTCCGCTTGCACATTTGACAATGAAAACTTAGACTTTGCACGTGTGGTCGTTATGATTTGATCAATGTGTCTCTTGTGTACACGACCATCTTGAGATTTCACCGTATAAGAAACTGGACTTTCTCGACGTACCACCGTCCCTTCAGTCCATTTTCCCCCACTCTTAGAATAGTCCCGTAGTAGCACGGGATCTTGGGGCTCGGCCTCCCGCAAAGTAGTGTCCCGTCGCCGCTCACTTACCTCCTGCCGCTGTCGCACTAAGTCGCGCGTGTCGGGCCGCAGCAGGTCCAGTCGACCACGCAACCGTCGCCCGAACATAAGCACTGCGGGCTCGCGACCAGTGGTACTATGTTCAGTGTTTCTATACGAGAAAAGAAATTTACTGAGTGCCGAATTAACATTTTCCTTATCGACTTGGGCCTTTTTTAATGCTCTCTTAACCAGTTTCACGGCATTTTCAGCCGCCCCATTGCTCGCAGGGTGATATGGTGCAACTAGGGTATGACGAATACCGTTAACGTCTAAATACTTTTTAAATTCAGATGAAGAAAAAGGCGGCCCATTGTCGCTAACAATTCTTTTAGGCAAACCAAAACGCGCAAAAATGTTTCGTAAACAATCGATTACAACTGCAGCGGACGTACTAGAAACATTTGCAACCTCGATCCATTTTGTATGGGCATCGACAATTACTAAATAATACTTATTATTAAATGGTCCTAAAAAATCTATATTCAACCGAGCCCATGGTTCCTCCGGCCACGGCCAGGAATGTAGGGGAGCCGGTGCGGGGGCTGAGCGCTGCGACCGGCATGCGACGCACTCCTGTACTGTCCGCTCGATATCAGACTCCAATGTTTCCCACCAGACATAATTTCGCGCTATTTGCTTCATTTTTACTATGCCTGGGTGGCCGTCATGAATTTCTTTCAAAATTGTCATTCGTAATGACTTCGGAATTATTACCCGGTAACCCCAGATCAAGCAACCTTGATCCACACAAATACTTTCCTTACGATTAAAATACGCTTTCTCAGTTTCAATACTACTAGTCTTAGGCCATCCGAACATTACGTAACCGTATATTTTACTCAATAATGAATCTTTTGCCGTCTCAATTTTAATGTCTTTAAAACTAAGTGGAAAATTATCCTGCACAAAGTTAAGGTAACTACAGTGGCTGTCCTCGCATTTGATTCTGGTTCCAGTAGAATTCAAAGGAAGACGAGAAAGCGCATCGGCATGACAATTTTGTGCTGATTTAATAAATTCGATTTTGAAATTATAAGCAGATAACTGGACAGCATAACGCTGTAGTCTACTTGCGGCTGTCACGGGTATTCCTTTGTTCGCCCCAAAGATATAGCTCAATGGACGATGATCACTACGTAAAATAAACTGTCGGCCGTATAAGTACTGGTGATGCTTACGCACACCAAACACAATTGCGAGTGCCTCCTTGTCCAGTTGCGAGTAATTTTGCTCAGCGGCATTAAGAGTTCGCGACGCGCAACACACGGGCCGCTCACTGCCGTCTGCGTACCGCTGTGCGAGCACGGCGCCCAATCCGTAAGCGCTGCTGTCCACTGATAACACTAAGGGCAATGTTGGATCGTAGTGTGCCAACACTGGTGCGCTGCTCAAAACTTTTTTTATTCGACAAAAAGCACCTTCACACTCATAATTCCATTGCCATTTAACATTTTTTTTAAGTAAGTTATACAACGGTCTCATTATGTCACTTATATTTGAACAAAATTTAGAGTAAAAATTAACAAGGCCCATAAAACTTTTTAATTGAGTTACATTTGTGGGCGATGGGGCTGCCCTAATGGCTTCAATTTTGTTTGAATCCGTGTGCAAACCATCCTTGTCAATTTTATAACCTAAATACGTTACATAATCCTTAAAAAAATGACATTTGCTGAAATTGATTCTTAATCCATTTTGTTTCAATCTTTTTAACACTGCCCTCAAATTTGCTAGATGGGTAGTCTTATCCTTTCCAGTTACACATATGTCATCTGCAAATACAGCCGTTGAAGGCAAGCCTCTCAATGTTTCCTCCATTATATTTTGAAAATTTTCAGGAATACATTTTATTCCAAAAGGTACTCTTTTGTAAATGAACGTCCCGACATGAGTGGTAATTGCTGTCAGCGGCTGTGATTTTTTATCTAATAAACATTGTTGGAAAGCATTTGATAAATCAAGTTTTGTGTACTGCTCACCGCCCCCCAAGGTCGCAAAAAGTTCTTCAATCCGCGGTAAAGGGTAATGGAAATCTTTTAGAATCGGATTAAGCGTTATTTTATAATCTCCACATATTCTGATTGAGCCATTCGACTTAATAACAGGTACAATAGGCGTCCCGTATTCTGATCTTTCGACTTTGTAAATAACTCCTTCTTGTTCTAACCGTTTGAGTTCGCTTTCGACTCGCGTACGCAGTGCCAGTGGCAGCGGCCGCGCCTTCACAAACACGGGGGTTTCGTCCTTGAGGTGCAGCGATACAGGTGACTTGAATGTTCCTAACCCTCCTGCAAACACATCAGGGAATTCGTCTCTCAAGGCTTTAGCTACCGAGTCCGAGTCGCTAATATTGTGACATTCAATGATTCCTATTTTTAATTGCTTAATCCAAGTACGGCCAATTAATGGCGGACCGCCGCTTTCAATAATAAATAATTTAAGCATCGCAGACTTGGAACCACAAACAACCGTTACCACAATATAACCGAGAGTCTCGATAACGTCGCCCGTATAAGATCTCAGACATAACAACTTTGTTTGAATGGGTACATGTTTAAAATATTTATCATAAAAACGCTTCGAAACAGCCGATATTTTACTACCCGTATCAATTTCAAATTTACACGGCACCTTTTCTACTACTAAATTCGCATAGTACGGTCCGTCACCGTCATTACTTGTAACTAAGTTAAAAAAATTACAGTCATCATCTGAGTCCGAATCATTTAAAAAGTACTGACCTTTGTTTTCCTTTGCACTTTTAAATTCGCCTTTACCCTGACACATTACTTTCAAATGGCCCTTTTGGCCGCACTCGTCACACGTATAATTTTTAAAACGACACTTGCCGGCTACGTGACCGGTCTTACCGCAACGCGCACAAAGACGACGCTGTGACGTCGCAGGCACCGTGCCGGACCGCGCGCGTGCGCCACCGCCGCACACTGATCAATTATTAAAAGTTAGCGTCCCATAATTATTTTTGGTCAATGTGTCGGTAGTTCGAAAAATCATTTTATTAAGACTTGAAAGTAAGTTGTTTACATTATACTAAAACATCACCGTTATGCAGATAATAGTTTAATAGATATGCTATTTCAAAGTTATCTCGAAAGCTAAATTATTATAACAAGACTGATTTATCGTTGTTTTGCGCTCCTATTTAAGTTAAGTTGGCTAAGCTATCAGTGTAAATTGTAAATTGAAAAAAATGGTGCACATGAAGGAAGGTCTGTACTTTTTATTGGTATATAAATAAAAAATAAAGTAGATCAATTTACATTATAAAAAAAATAAAAAATAATAAAGTACTGATATCTACTAACTTTTCTGAGTTTGAACTGTGTTACGTTTAAAAGTACAAATTAGTACATTATCATTTCGATTCCATTATATAGCAGGGACTATTGGCTACACAAAAATATACATTATTTTTCCGGTGATTGCCGGTTTCTATAGTAAAAAGTGATTTTTTAGGTAATGGTGCCTCAAAAAAATGATGATGATTTATTCAATATTTTGTCATTACATCGACCAGTGAAGCCACTTTCAATGGACAATAAAGATAAACTACTTAAGTATATTTTGAAGACATTAGATTTATCGGAACTGCCTACTGCAAGCAGGGACAGTCTTCAAAAGGTTATTAAAACTTTTACTGTAGCAACTTCAAGATTTTGGAAAAAATGTTCCCTTAATATTATTAGATTCCGGAGTCAAAATGATAATGGCTTGATCAAATAGTAATCACTTCTGACAGGCAAGAAAGTGGACCCGGAAATCGTAAAGTAAAGAAGAACTCTGTCTCGCTGCTTCGATGAAGTTACACTCAGAAGGAAACCGCAGTGCAGCTTCACTTGTCCTAGACATATCTACCTCACCCAACAAAGAAAGACACTGCTACGCTACGCTTTATAATTATTGAATTGTACAGGTGGTATCCTATGACACCAACAGTCCATAAGGTTCTCATATACGGCAAGGATATCATCGACAACTTTTTGTTACCAATTGGTACGCTTGGAGAAACGCACAGGAAAGTCGCCACAAAGATGTCAGATTTACAAAGAGCATAACACCAGGAAGATGACCAGGAATCAAACTAATGAAGATCATCAGAATATTACCTGTAAAACAAAAACATATAATGCCAATTGGCAGGTACTTAATCTTTTACAAGAAGTCGTGTTAGATGAGGAGTTATGTAATAAAGTACAAACACAAAATATTAATTACCAAGTTAAATTATGTGAAAACTTTTTTCCGATACTATTTAACCTGTCCGGCCCCGGCGACACACCGGTGTGTCGCGAATTAATCGCGAATTTAATGTTTATTTACATATACATAAGATTTACTTTATATTAGGGAATTTTCACATGTTGGGCCGATAAATGTACCTTTATTTCACGATTTCAGTATTTAATAATTTCGTCCCCCTAAATTTTTGAAATTGATCACTGTTCGGCGGCCGGCGAGAGCGGCCTGCACCGGGTCGGCGGCGCCGCCGCTGTGCCGCGCCGCCCGATGCGCATGCCGTGCTCGCATGCCGCTCAGCTGCCTCGAGCGCCGTGGCCAGCTCCACAGCCCTTTTGTAGTTTATACTCTTTTCGGCAAACAATCTTGACCGCATCTCTTCGCTGTGTAAACCCGACACGAACTGATCGCGAAGGTTTTCTTCCAGAGAACTACCGAAGTTGCAGGTTTTAGCCAAATGTTTTAGACCATGTAGGTAGACAAGAATACTTTCTCCCTGCTGTTGCGTCCGCTGCCGAAAAATGTGTCGCTCCGCTATCTCAGATCTCTCCGGCTCCAAATGGTTTTTTACAAGTGTAACCAATTCTTCAAACTTCTTTGCCTCCGGTTCCGTGGGTGAACACAAATCACAAATAAGATTGTAGCACTCGGAACCTACTAATGTCAAAAGCGTAGCTACTTTTAGGTTGTCATCGATGCTATTTAACAATATAAATTGTTTTACGCGACGAATGTAACTGTCCCAATTTTGGCATTCGATGTTATAAGGTTCTATTTTGCCAATCGGCATTATGGCAAACCAAACTCCACGTAACTAGGTACCGAAATTTCTAGACCGACTGCGCCAATGTTATGTACACGTCAATAAAAGGCAGAGATCTGGTAACGACTGGTTTATTATAAAGTTGAATCCACCCGCATACATTTATATCGAAGTACCGACATAACATATACGTCAAGCAAAAACTTTGTACCACTTTTTAAGAAAATTATTCGGATGGAGGAGTATGAAATTTGGCACAGTTAACGTTTATATAGAGAAGTAGTGCAGAACGATATTTTTTTATAATTATGCTAAAAAATACATTAAATTAATAAAAAAAATATTATGATCGAATTTCGACCACTGGGCGACCACTAATGTACTTTTATAAAAAATCGAAAGTTTGGATGAATGTTTGTTAAGCTGCCGGCAAAAGCTAGTTTATAATATGATTAATGTATTATACAGGGTTATTTGTAAAACACCAACAACCTTTCAGTGGGTAAAAGTACTCATGATATAAACAACTTTTGTTATGATACCAACCCTGAAAAATTAAAAAAAAAACTACTGTTTCATACATTTTTATCGGCTTAATATTGCATTTTGTATGAAACAGTCGATTTATTTTTTGATATTTCAGAGTTGGTCCCATAGTAAAAGTTGTTTATAATCATGAGTTCTTTCACCCACTGCAAGGTTGTTGGTGTTTTACAAATAACCCTATATAATTATAATTGTCTAACCAAAAAAAATTGTTTTTTTATTAATATTAGTATATTTTTTATAAATTTCCTAACTTTCAGCTTTTCTGACTTTTCTTATTTGTTGATGTTCAAAAAGCAATTAAACTGTTCCGTGTAAACGGCTTTCTCATTTATTCATGTTTAATAAAATCAACTGTGAAATGTAACAGTTTTATTTTTGGATTCGTTGCCAATTCCTTTTAATTCTGTGCCAGCACCTCATTATCCACCCAGAACAAAAAAGGTTTTTCTCTGCATTGCAGTTAAAAAAAGATACCAACTACCCTTTTTAAGACTCTAAATCTATTGAATCCAGGAAATCTAGAGATAGCTAAACGCTTTGTAGCTTCAATGTCGCTTTATGCAGATTAAAAAACGAACTGTGGTCCCATTTTTTTTCTTTTGCCCTCCTGAACTGTCCCACCTTTGGGCTTTCCCCATTTCACGCTTTGCTGGCCTTTTTCAAGTCAAATCAATAAGGAGCCGTTCCAGCTGTCCCACCATCTTCTCCACGGTCTACCGTGACCTCGTCTGGCTGTGTCAATCAGGGCTCCGATCTCACAAAGGGACCATCTTCGACTCTCAATAATCTGCTGATCACCATCACAGCCATTTAATAGTAAAATAATGCCCACATAATGTGTACTGGTCAACTTATAACGTTGAACGTGTTCCGCATCAAGTACGCGTCCATTCCACCCAGCATCGGAACCAGGACATCGGGAGCAAAAAGTGTCGAACGATTCTTAACGACATTTTAACGACCCCGACGGAATGTTTTAAGTGATTCTTTAGGGCTCATAGTCGTGGTGCCACGGGCTTACTAGGTAGATAGAATTGAGTTTTTTGCAGATTTTTCTTTTAAAAGTTTTAATTGAATTGAAATTGATGGTAGATACCTTATTATGTTGCGGAAATTGTTCGAAAAAGTTACTGCGGCCCTGGAGCGAATGGCATAAGGAGATGGATGGGTTTTAGTCAGTAAATCAATGTGATTAAAAGAGCTAGTAATCCGACATCTACCGGTTAATAAAGTCTCCTTCAAATACTGTTACAGGAAGGTTTGTGACGGGAATACTTACACAATTACCACCTCTTAGCAAACACGGAGATATTTACTTAATTAACAAAACGGTGGCTCATTCTCTTGACATAGGTACTACTTAAATTATTCACTTTGGCACCCACGTGAAGAGGAACGAACGAAACCGCAGGATATACCTTGCAATATCCTGCGGTTTCGTTCTCGTGGTTTTTTTTAGAGGAACCCAGTTTTTTTATAGTGATACAAAGTATGTATGCTAACAATCAGTAGGTATCTTTCTATCACTAAAAAAATGCTCCTAATCGGAAAAGTATTCCCAGATTACCTTTAAAAACCTAATGAGATTAACTTTAAGGTATAGGTGTGATCGAATCAGAAATTAAGATATTCAAAACTACCAACATACCTCGAACAATCGTCGAACCTAAGTGGTAGTAGGCATGGCACATTGCTCGCAGAACAGAACAAAGATCTCCCAGAAGATAGATCGATGACTTGGTGAAGGCCGAGGAATCCGCTGGATGTGAGACGCACGGGACTAATCGATGTGGTGATATTGACGGTAGGAGAGGCCTACGTCCAGCAGTCGACGTCTTTGGGCTGATAATATGATGATGATAACCTTTTACTAACATTAAAAATAACAGTTCTTCCTCGTACCTTTTTAAAACATTGCGTTTAGACTTTTAGATGACCAAAACATTGGGCCTATTATTCCCCAATACAAAAGGTCAGACAAGAATAAGGATGCCCTAAATCACTAACTTTACCAGGGAGTCATACCGACTGTGAACTATTCATAAACTATGAAAGAACATACCTATTGTTCCGCAGCAGTTGCCTCGAACTTTGTACGTAGATGTAACAATAGCGGCAACTTTGACGAGGAGTTACTTAACACACATTGTTGACTTAAATCTTCTTTGTATGAATGCATGCAAATTCCTTTCTGTTACAGTACGAATATGAATTTTATATTTCCACGTTTTAGTGGGTAGTTTGAAACAAAGACTACCCACCATTCATTTTGTTGTGTTAAGTGTGTTTGTTAGTCCCAGGTTTTCTGCAAATACCAAAGGAAATACGTAGGCAGAAATTATGACGACTTGCCGGCTCTTTGTTTTTAATTTCTATTAATAGATAAATATAATATCTAGATACCATTTATTTCTAACCGATTTAAAAAAAAACCTGAGGTTCTCAATTCGACTGAATGTTTTTATGGCGTTTCTTTCCGATTCTCTTCCAAACAAAACTACCTGTATGGGCATTAGTTGTCCATTTAATCAATGTGGTTTTTCGTCTTATAATGACTTTTATTAATTGTCTTCTAAATGGTCAAATTGAAAGAAATTGTTTGATTACAGGTAACGTAAGTAGGTACCTTCCAACCTAGCTATTTCTTCGACTTTGGTTACAATGACACCTAAGTACCTATTATTCAAGTTTTGAATTTACTTATCCTGTCCTCACAAACAGATTAAAATCGGTACTTCCCCACTGCTCAACTAGATTGCTCAACTAGTTGAGCAGTTGAGCAGTAGGACATAGTTTCCATTACCGAACCGGTACTTCCCCACTGCTCAACTAGATTGCTCAACTATTTGAGCAGTTGAGCAGTAGGACATAGTTTGTATTACCGAACCGGTACTTCCCCACTGCTCAACTAGATCGCTCAACTATTTGAGCAGTTGAGCAGTAGGACATAGTTTGTATTACCGAACATTTCATGCTCAACCATCTTTTGCCCAACTTAGTTGATCAGCAGGTCATCTTGATAAAAAATCGAAAATATAACCTACTGCTCAACTGCCCTTAAGGACCTGGCCACTATACCTACCTAGTTTATTGTTAGGACCTATTTTAAATAAACTTATTTGTAATTGACATTGTCATTGTCACTCATTGTAAATATTATGTTATTGATGTAATGAGAGTTTCATTATCCAGTTTATTACTTTGTAAATAGATAATTTTCTCGAGCACCAATTCTTTCATTTCCGCAAACTATTCATTTATTAATAATTCAAATGGATGGTGTAAATTCGATTCCGACCACCTCGTGTAAGTGAAAAACAAATAGATGAGTTCTTAGTATTTAATTTTGAAATAGAAGCCTCTTAAAAATAGTTTAGTTGCTAACTAATGTATTTATTACGGTTCAGCACCAAGCAACGACGATGAGATGAAAATCATCGAACATAAAGGAGGAAAAGCTGTGATTTACAAAAATCATCATTATCATAGACTAAGAGACTACAAAAAGGGTCAAACTATTTTAAGATGTTCCTCTTATAGAAAAACTAAATGCAAAGGGACTATAACTGTTAAAGTGAGTTTGTTTGTTTGTGAGTTTGATTTTGATTAAGTTGGTAGATCGGTACAATTTCTGAAATTCTCATTTTATTGTTTCGTTCTTTATTTTAGGCTAAAACAATTCTTAAAACCACGGATCATTCATGTCCAGAGAATAAGAACCATATTATAGCAATGGTAGAAAAAGACAAAATGAAGAAGGCAGCAATCTGTTCTGATCGTCCAATTCCTCAATTGTATGACGAAGCCATTCTACAGATGAAACGCGATGGGCATAAAAAGGAGGTCATTGATAGTATACCTCTATCAAACATCAAACATGGTCTTTACGATGCTAGATATAAATCGGTCGGAGCAACAAAGAGCATTTTTAATAACATACACGAGGTCGATGTGCCGAAAAAATATCTCGAATTCCTTTTAGCTGATTTTCATGACGATCAAACGCGAATTTTGGTGTTTTGTTCTCGTGGAAATAAAGAACAGCTTAAAAATGTGACAGAATTTTTTGTTGATGGAACATTTAGCAGCTGTCCCGATCCTTTTGTCCAACTATTTACTATACATGGGGATATGGGCAGTTCTTCGGAATCAGTACATGTTAAGCCGTTTATATTTGCTTTAATGTCCGACAAAAAACAAATAAGTTATAGATATTTATTTTATATTTTGAAATCGCAATTACCAGAACTAGATATTGAAAAACTTCACTGCGATTTTGAGATTGGGATGACGAATGCCATAAAAGAAGTATGGCCTACTGTTACTATTAAAGGTTGTTACTACCACTGGACTAAAATGATTTGGCGAAACGCAGAAAAATTTAACTGTAAGAAAACAAAACACGAAAAAAGGATCGTTCGTCTCTGCTCCGTGTTGCCATTAATAGGTGAGGAAAAAATCATGGAAGGTTGGAATTACATTAAATGCGAATATGAAAATACGAAACTTGCAATGCAGCCCTTTATGACGTATGTGGACAAAATTTTAAAGAAAAAGGATTTTATAAAAATAATCAGTTTGTTAGGAGAGCGACATAGAACCAACAATGTGCTCGAAGGTTGGCATTCAAAAATAAACAAATCTATAAATAAAAATACCAAGACATTGTTAAGATTATTAAAAATACTGGCTGACATTGACGTGCTTGCTTTAGATAAATCAGCGAATAGGAGAAGAAAGAAGTATATGCTTAATGATGATGTAATTAATTACATACAAATGCAGCTAATTAATTCAGAAATTTCGGTTGGGCACGCTCTCGAAAAATTACGATAAGTAACACATTCAAGAAAAAAGAAGAAATAAAATTTATTTTCACTTTTATAATTTCATAGTAGTAGGTGGCGTATATTAAAGGGGTACACTACATACACACAAAAACTTTATTCCCTCAGTCACAATATACGAATTTTAAAATACCGATTTTCATCATTCTGAAAGGTTCATAACTCCTAATATATAACAAGTCCGATTTATCATTCATCTTATTTTATAATTCCAAAATTTCAATCTTCCTAACGTTTATAATATCGTATTTATGACTTACGGTAAATAAATTTCGTGACTTTTATTATAGACATTATACTTAATTCTTAGGTAGGTATTATGAAATTCGTACTTTTTGAAATCGGAAATACGGAATAGAATATTTCGAAGTATTTGGGTGTGTCCATACTAAAGAATTTTTTTTTTAAGTTCAGTAACATTTATCTTGTAAGAAGACAGAAGATATAGATTTTATTTTTATTTTTAAGTTTATTAGTTGTGGATGAAGTATATATTAAATTATGAGATTTGGAGTTTTAATTTCTAGTATATAAATACATTTTTAGTTGATCAGCGGGTATTACCCACTGCTCAACGTTATGCAGTTGAGCAATCTAGTTGAGCAGTGGGAAGTAGCGTTAGTTGATCAGCGGGTATTAACCACTGCTCAACTGTTCATGGTTGAGCAATTACCAGTTGAGCTGTTGGTATTACCCACTGCTCAACTTTATGCAGTTGAGCAATCTAGTTGAGCAGTGGGGAAGTAGCGATTAAAATACCTACAATCCGCTAGTAAAACTTGAATACTTAGGTTAGGTACTTCTAGACAAGCGTGCTCCATTTTCGACCATATCATCGCTTGGTATAGTGGTCAAACGGGTGCCTATCAATAGTAAAATCAAAACTCCTAGAAATTCCCTCAATATTGTAACGAATACCGCGTTGGTTGCTATGACGACAAACGGCGTCTTAGGGTGACGGCAGCGCCAATGCGGCAAGTACTGCGAACTACAGACACCCTTGTCTTCCATCTTAGTTTACGTTGCCAACAATAGGTGGCGCTATCATAATTATAAATAGTTTGAGTTTATTCAATAGTTTACTTTTTATTTTATTTTATGTTATTACATTGAAGTACACACATAGTATTATTTGAAAATAATTTAGCAATTTTAAAGACACAATTTTATTAAATTCTAATCAGCTTAAAAGAGAAGGTACCCGTTTTTGGGTAAAATCCGACCCATCCCTTGAGACAAGGATTTACTTGTTGGAAAAGTATTAATTAAGGTTAATTGCTATTTTTAAAGTAGGTATGTATCTCTTTTGAAAGCGTTATTGTTACCTATGGGTTTCAAAATTTAGCCACACGTTTGACAATAACTGTTTAGTAACAACAATTAAAAAATTGAATCTAAATCTCAGACCAACAAAAAAAGGTAGACGGCGCGCTGCGAACATCAAAGATGAAGCCATCTTTTTATTTATGTGTGTCTCGATGGGTTGCCATTTTTTTTTTTTTTCCCTATAACTTGGGAAATAATATTTTATGAGTAAGCTAATATTGTGCAAGTCAGCACAAGTAAGATATTGTTGAGTATGGTATTATTGTAACTTAGTTTTTTAGAAAGACCTATACCTAAAAAACAAATTTTAAACTACTACTACTACTACTACTACTACTACTACTAAACTAGTTAAGTTTTAAAAGGTTGTCGAAGCGTAACAAGCGTAAGTCATTATGTAATTTTTTTTTAAATAAAATAGGTAATTACATTTTTAATCAACTTTAATAAATTGAAAAAGACCACCATAACAAAATCACTGACTAAAGAAAAGTAGGTAATATCAAGATAAAACATAACAAACGAAACAATAACGTGTAAATGTTATGTTTAACATGCTTACAAAATAAATATTATTTATCATGAACAAATGAAGTCTTTTTCAACACATTTGCTCAAAAAAATGCATTTATGAAGACTGTATATATTATTCGAAAGTTAAATATGACGCACCACACAATGGAACGTGCTTAAAATATGTACTCTCACATAAGTACATATTTTACCGCATACTCCGTTGAATAGCGCCGTACGTATCCTTTACAGTTTTTTTTTTAATTTTCTTATAGGATTATAAATTAGTACGAGAATAAAATATTAAGCTGAATGATTGAACACACTTGGAAGCGCTTTTGCACAATACGTTTGTCTCAATTTAATACTAAAGAGAAAATGAGACGAAAGATGTAGTTCCATTTGCAAATTCGCGCTTTTTTCATACTACAAATATCAAAGATTGTTGCGACTTTCTGACTATCTAAATACTAAAAGTTTTTTCATTACCTATTGTACTGTTTTCTCGCAAATGTGTTGAAAAACTTCAAATCTAAAATATTTTATATATTAAAAAAAAGAAAATAGGAATATAACTCGAAGAAAGAAATCATATATATTTGTTTAATCGAATGGGGAAATATTAAATCGTATTATGGCAACCCTCACACTTAATGTCACTGCTTTCGTTTGTTGACGTTTTTGTTCCAAGTAACCTAAAATTCATAGTTAATTTATAATAATAACGATGTTATTTCAAGTACTTACAAGTGAAAAGTGATTCCGTGAGACTTTTTATGTGATTTGCTATTGTTTTTACAAATTTTTACTACACAGGAAGGCATAATTATATTTTTCTATTAATGTTTTCTAGACGACGGCTCGTGAAGTACTAAGAGCGATGAGCATGGTTTTAGTGTAGGTGTGTGGGTGAGCTTGTGTATTTACTTGAAGGAGCACGGTTTTGTGGCTTCACTTTTGATGTTCGGGGTGCGCTGTCTACCTTTTTTTGTTGGTCTGAGATCTAAATATCAATTACGGAGCTTACCTACTATCCTAAAAACGATTGTAGGTAAGCTGATTGCTGTATGCAATTCATAATTAATTAAATATTTACAATAGATACTTAATTATATTGAATAGATAGGCTCTTTAAGTCATAATACATCTAACTTTTAAAGATAACTGAGGAAATGTGGGTCTGCTATAAGTGCCTAGTCACATTACTACAGCCTCACACCTCTGCCTAAACCCCAGGCGAATATTGGTTATACTTAGGTATTGTTATGTTATTAATTAGATAAGTATAACCTCATCCAACTATCCACAAAACTTCAATATCACATTCCGCACAGCTTCTAATTAAAGCAGACCTCAGAAAGCAGAGCATCTTCAATTAAACCCGGGTTTAATTAAATTAAATTCGTTCCGACCTCGGCCGCGTGGCGCCACTGTCGCCACTGCACTTGAGAACGGCACAAATGACTGAAACTATGTTCCATTAGTATGATACAGAAGAAGTTTAAAGTGTGCTGTTTATTTCTTTTAAACCTAGTAGCTTGAAGAAAGTCCTACTTTTTGTTTTTATTGGACTGGAAGCTGACCTCAATTGTTAAGCGAGTTAATATCGTAATCCTCTTTTTAGCTTTGCCGTATTTGGGTTAAAAGGATGAAGGTATACTAGTTCTTTAATCTCAAAAAAATTGTTTGACCACTTCTCGTGAGTTATGGAGACCGTGTCATCATCATCCACAGTCCGACTTCACCCTTTGGTTTCTTGTGCCGATCACACCCAGGTTACATCTGTTATTACATATTATGGGACCTAGGACACATGTCATAACGTTCTTTCGAAAAGTGTGTGAAGACTACCACTGCATTGACTTTCACAGAGAATACCATGAACAAGGCTCATTGACCTCATAGTTTCAGTTCTTTTCCCAAACATCTGACTAACTTACAGTACCTCTAGGTAGTCGATCAATATGCCTAGCCTGTTCCTACGTGTGTTGGGGTCGGCTTCCAGTGTAAATGGATCCAACTCAGTAGTTTACATGGATCAACTGCCCATCTAACCTCCACACGTCCACAACACAGTAACTGGATAACGCAATACCCTTTAGAAAGACATACTTCAAGCTTCTGACTATAATATCATACATCAACTACATACCCCGTAATGAAGGGCCAAGATCTACAAATGTTGGTAAATTACCTCATCATCATCATCATATAAGCCAAAAGACGTCACTGCTGGACATAGACCTCCTCCAAATGGGGGATGGGGTTACCATAATTGCCACGCTTGGTAGGCGGGTTGGAGATCGCAGTGTAGCTGTAGCATACAGAGAATGCTGCTGCCCATTCTCTGGTGAGTCCCTTAGTCGCCTCTTACGACACCCACGGGAAGTGATGGGATGGTGCTATTATTTTACGTACGACACCATATGGAACGTAAGTTATCTACCTGCCTAGATGTCGACAGTAGGTAACTCTAACTACCTACCTATATTAAATAACATAAAAACCCATTTTCCTGTAGAAATTAGAGAAAAGCCGCCCTAATGAACTAGGTTGGCATTGCGATTCCGCTGGCGATCACGATCATAAAGTTAGGCTATAAAGCTGATTTACTGACGCTGAATAGCGGCACTTCAGGAGTTCTGTAATATCTGGTTATTATTTTAAAGTAATTGATAGTGATTTGGGAATAAAATGGTATGTAGAATTAGGCCTTATTGATTGATAATAATGACCTGACAAACTCATTACAATATAACAATGCGTTCAGGGTGCTGTTGCGACTGCCACGCTTCGGCAGTGCGTCGGCAATGTTTGCCGAAGCACGCACTGATAGCTTTAACGCAGTTTGGCGCAAGAAATCTGCCGCGTTAGTTCGCAGGCTGCGTGGCAGTTTTAATATCATTCTGCACTCGATAGCTGAGTGAGCCGACAGCCCACTGTGTGGGCATTAACCGATTGAACGAGATCTGTTTTAGTTATTAAGTACTAACATAGGCTAATTAATATTGTTACTAACACAGTGGACCTCGTTGTAGTCTGAAATTATTTTTTTTTTTAAATACTCCTCCGTTTCCCTTGTCTGGTAAAACAGAGCCTCGTAGATCAGCTTAGGTATGAGTTTCTGCTGGATATCTATTTAAAATGACAAATAATTATATTTTAAGATTGTCTGTAAAACCTAAGATTAATATAATAACATCTTCTTGTATATAGATGTTATTAGAGGCAATCTAACGTATTGTTATCTGATGATACCAACCTATAATTCAAACATATGTATAACCCTTGAGGCGGTTCGGAAATTCTGACACTAGGATGTGTGGGGCCGTTAGACCTTACTGCCTAAACGATAAAAAGAAGAACATTATTATCCATATCATTTACATATTAATCCATATATTATTCATTGTATCGAGAACTCTCAAATAAATACTTTTCAACATAAATAACGGGACACAAAAAGTGGGAACAATTTGAAAGTGGGTTCGCAATTCGCATCCCGGCGTTAAGATTTACAATCGACGTTAAAACTTTTCTTTCATCTGCAATACGACAAAACATTTCTTATGAAATATTCTGTTGTTTCTTTTTTACGGCGACAGTTCCCTAAGGAAATGGGTTCAGGAATTGATGACATTTTTGGTTAATTATAACAGATACTTCAGCTCAGTCCGGTTTGTCTGGGAGTCGACCCCAATACAGTTGGGAAAAGGCTAGGCAGATGATGATAACGTAGATACTCATTTCTTCCAGCAGCATCGGCCTCTTCATGTTTTCCTCAGGAAAATACTCCGCATTTTTTCAAGACAAAAATTTTCAGTGATCACATCATACAAACAAGACTATGAAACCACCACCATGCACCACTTTATAATTAGTATTAGTTTAGTCCAACACCATCACGCCTTCGTGAAGATTCTGACGTAAGCAGAGGTGCAAAGATTGTTTATCTTACACTTATATTTGATACTTTATGCAATAGGACGAGCCATCTTCAGTGATCTAAAACAAAAACAGTAACCATGATAGAAGGTTTGACACACACATTAAACCCAATCATATCACGTTACCCTACCTAGGAGGCTCGCTACAATCACTAGGTAACACATCTCCTGTTTTCCCATCCACCGACTGACCTTGGCATGCGCAGCTGAACTTAACACATCCATTAATCCACGCAGATGTTTCAGAGCTTCAATCCGCTGAAATTGGAACAGCCTATAAAATATAAAGCGTACTCCTATATCTTCGTTCAATTGTGTCCCTATAATAAATCGCTTTCAGCGCTTAAAATGTAATCCAGCTCCCGATTGATTGCTATTTCATCAACCGATTCCGGATTAAACGCAGCTTTTATGCGATAATAAAGAATTATGAGCTTTGAAGCGTTAATTAGGATCTCTGTTTCTCTTTTAAAAGGAGCTATAAAAGTCACAGTGGATTATTATTTCTCGTTTAGTTAGGTTAGGTTAGCTAACTACCTGCTTATTATTGGAGTAAGAACGAAAATGTGTCTCCTTGTAAGATACAAATCATAGAAAAAACATCACACATTTTAGACTTGTAGTCTAAAATGTGTGATGTTTTTTCTATGATTTGTATACTGGGTGAATTTTTCAAGTGTGCGAGGATGTGGATGACCAAATCCGAAACTATGACGAATAACGAAGAACACTGAAAGGAGTCTCGAGCCCGAGCTACTAATACGATGGCAGTCCCCTACACTCTGCTAAAAATACGAAGACTTACTTCAAATAATTAATATTATCGTTTGTATTGTTTCAGTTGAAAGCGTAGAGCAGTAAGGAGCAAAGATGGCGGCGTTCGTGGCGAAGCAGATGGTCGGCAACAAACTCAGTGCTGTCAAAGGTACGTTATACCCTTGTAATTATATAGAACAATCCATAGAACATCCGAACAGGAGCCAGTGAATGCTACATACTATTTGGAATCATCTCGCCAGGGGGCTATTCAAACTCAAACTCCAAGTAGTTATTTTAACTAAACCATTAGGCTTTTTATAATAATCAGAAGATGGTTACAGTTAGCCAAAAAGTTGAAGCTGAACGCGTTTCAAAACATAGATGACGTAGTTCTTTATAGAGAAGGACGCGCTAGAAACGACATGAACACATTTAAATTCATGTTACCTATAACACGATTTAATTCATCCCTTTACGTCTTTAATTCACTTTCCCAGTTTGTACTACAAACAGAAAATGTTTTGTCACCCTGAATTATGGTCGGTTATATTGACAAAACACAATTTTGTTACTGTGTTACCGATTAAGAAAATGCTTCCAGTATAAAATTGGCTCAAGACAGAAACTGCATTCAACGATAAAATCTAAATAACGTCAATTTCAATCCCGGATCGATTTAGTGTCCATTTTATCGCAAGCTATTTGAAGAACATTGTAGTCTACCTATATTGTAGTACCCTTAACATGAAATATATGATTCATACAATATGCTAGTGAGAACAAAAATGTTTTGAACACATCAGGTTTTTTAATTATTTTAGTAGAAAGGGTTTAGACAGATGTGACACACATTTCACGGGTTATATTTATGGGTCACTATAGTAAAATCTGTCCTGTATGGTGTCGGACGTAAAAGAATAGCACCATCCCATCACTACCCGTGGGTGTCGTAACAGGCGCCTAGGGACTCACCAGAGAATGGGCAGCAGCATTCTCTGTAGTACATTGCAACAGCTACACTGCGATCGCCAACCCGCCTGCCAAGCGTGGCGATTATGGCAAACCCCCCATTTTGGGGAGAGGGTCTTTCGGCTGAGATGATGATGATGATGATGAAAATAAAAACAAAAAGTATTGAGCCTATGTTCCTCGTTCGGACATAAATAAAAATTCCAAGCTGATATTTAAAAAATCCAGATGAAAACGCCTAAAATAACAGTTTACCCGACCCGGAAATTGAACCCAAGACCTCATACTCAGTAGTAACGCTTGTGAAACTTTTATAACATGTGTGTTAAGACGACTAGGCAAACTTAGCACACCATATCAGAAAAAGGTTGGCGATAGCCATAATCTAAACCACCAATTAAATCTCTAAATTCACCTAGCAACGAATTTAATCTACCACTACCAAAAGAAAGTTTACAACAAAACTCTTTACCGTCCACCCCACAATCCACCCCCATTTAAAATCTTCATCCACCATTAAAAATCATTAAGAAAACTTTAACAGTATCGTGTAGAACGGTGTGAGACTGGCGCAAGTCGTAACAAGGCCGTGCCAAAGACATTATTTAGCCAATAGAAAACTTGCCCTGTTGTGATCTGATTCCGGGCCGTTTTCATATCGCTGTAGTTTTTCTTGCTTAGTTCAGGAAGACAACATTTTGATGTTAGAAATATATGGTAGAATAAAGTGTTGTAGCTTGCAAATATTTTGTGATGACTGCCTCGTTATACCGTTGTGTGTAGCGGTGGTGAACGCGAATGTGAAGTATTTGTGGTCATGAATTCGTACCCCAAGTGTTATTGGCGATGCAAAGATTCTAACTAGCGCCGCTAGTATCAAAATTGTGAAGCTATCTAAAAACGACACTCACAGTTTTTTTACAGCGTTGCCAACGTGTGGGAATTCCCTAAACTGCAGGGAATCTCAAGTTAGGGAATTTGACTTAGATTTTCGGGAAATTTGATAAATTGGTGCAGGCTGAAGGTCGTTCTTAAGCAACTTCAAAATTTTGCCGCTAGAGGCACGCGCGTAATCTTTGCATCGCCAATAATTTTTTAATTAAATTGGTGGGCACGCGTTTGACCATAATCTCACCTGACAGAAAGCGATGATGTGGTTGACGATGGAGCTCGCTTGCCTAGAAATAACCTATACACTCGGGACTTAGATAAAGACTATTCTTCATCCTAGAATTGCGCAATTAAACAAAACAAATGACATGCAACAAAAACAGCCAGTAATGTTCCTCCCACTGCTGGGATTTCCTTCAGTCAGAGGAAGTGGGCCGTAATCCAGCACGCAGGCCCAGTGCGGTTTGATGGATGACAGACGATCAAAGGGAATCAGTCGGCCTAGATACGTATACAAGGATTTTGTTTAACTACGCCTATCAACAATCACCTATATTGCTACCAATGGGGTGTTACTTCCCCATTTACAAACGGTATCGGTCTCCTGGGGCCCAGGGGTATCATAGGGAGTTAGGGGCTGCTTTACAACCGCTCCTCTTCTTTGAGGTTGGTTGTTATACTCGTACTACTTTGAATTGTTATTGCTGCTTGTTGAAAATGAGTATGAATAAATACGAAGTTTTAAATGTACAACACTAGCGCCATCTACGTAGTTAACAACTATGTTAGGTTTGAGTTCCAGTCGAACTGGATGCAGCTAAATATCAGTATCTATATTTAAGCCTTTCCTTTCTGCCTATCTGACCTTCTCATAGACTCACCAACAAGAAATAATAATTTGATAAAATATCTTTGTTATTCAATTTTAAATGCGAGAAAATCTTATGTCAAGCAATGATCGAGTTGATTCTCTCTACTTTGACATCATAAGATAACAGTTAAGTATTGATTACAAAAAATACTAGAATTATTTTACAATGCTTTATTAAACTAATAAATTCGATATTACACTGAGTAAAGTGATGAAATGAAGTTATGGCACAAATAATATTTCATTAATAAAATAGCACACCGTTACATACTGACTCGTTTTGAATCATCAATTACATGTTTAATGGTGAATTTGTTAATCATAATGTATGAAGACTTAGTTGGCAGACTAAAAAAAGATCTAAAGGAAATAATACCTATAGGAATGATTCTACAATGCTTTACTGAACTATTAAATTCTATATTACACTGAGTAAAGTGATGAAGTAGTAGCGGTTTGTTTTATAGAAAACACGATGAAGTAGACAGATAATAAAAAATACTTAAAATGCTATTTTTTTACATTACAAACATATTTTTAATTAATAACAGATACTTATAAAATCTTTCTAACATAACATTTTCAGTCAATTTAACAGTCTTGAAATGAGCTAAATTGTATGTGTGGCTTAAAATTTATAAACCAATTTATACTTAAGATAATATCGCCATATATAAAGTAAACTAGCCAACTTAAACTATGTAACACAATATTAACATCGGACAGCCAAATATGGCTTTAGGGTTCTTTATTAATTAATGTGACCCTTATCAAAATATCGGTTTACTAACCCACAAAATATTTCAACCTACTAACATTGCTGGCCACTACTCCTAGATCTAATATCGATAAAGAGAAATACGCAATGTATCGCGTTTAAATTTTAAACTCAACTGCCAAGGTCCATACTGTACTCCTTATTATGAAAGAGGCTGATTAAAACTCGTTTTCTCATTCCTCCTCGTACTTCGGGGCTATATCCGTCTTGTTCGCACTCCTGGACGTACGCTCTTTTGATTCTTTCAGTGTTATCTGGGATGAGGATTTGTTTTCGCTTTTTTGCCTTTCTGTTTCGTTCGGTGGTGGTCCAAGTCAATGCGGCTTCGTTAGGGCTGTCGGCCATCGGTGAATGGAAGAGCTTTTTGCTGATTGGTTGACCACTCGGCTTTCTTATTGGTGAATCAGTCTCCATCTGAAAGCAGATAGTTTTCGTTACAATTCATGTTGTTAGTTTTAGATCGTGATAAATGTTCTGGGTTCTGTTTATTGGGAGTTTATGCGATGTTTTGGGGACCTTTATGGATGTTTATTTCGATGGGTTTATCTTTTATGGGAGGGGGAGTTTAGTTGTTGATATTGCAGTGCGGATAACATTTATAGGTAATTCTTTCAATCAATTGCTTTCCTAAACCATCCTTGAGACCTCAAATTAAAAAAAAAATAGGGCAAAGGTTTAATTTAAAATAGTGACGGAGTATGAAATCGTAATAACTACATAAACTACTACACTACTATATGTGTGTACATAAATTGTTAAATAAATAAAATTAGGTATTGTTTTAATCAATTGCCTAAGCCTTGAGAAATAAAAAGTTGGTAGGTCTAAAACGTCGCAAGTTTGATTCCTTCTACGAACAAACGATAATCTAATGGTTCCTGGGCCTATGCAAAGTTAAATTAATATGACATTGTGAAACATTCAAAAACTGCTTTGATTAGCTGAATGAAATCAAAAGCTAGTCACAGCATCCTTGAAAAGTTGTCACATTAACTTTACCTCCTAGAAATAGGGGGTGACAGTCGTGGGAACTGTATAGAATCTATATCTATACTTTTTTTTTTCTGTAAGAAATACTTTTTATTGAGACTTTACATATGTAATAACAAGACCTTATTAGATAATATAATATACAAGCTAGTAGAAAATATGTATAAATGTACAAGTGGAGTAATAGTATATCTATACTAATATTATAAATGCGAAAGTTTGGATGTTTGAATGGATGTATGTTACTCAAACCCGTCAAAACTACTGAACGGATTTTGATGAAACTTGGCAATGTTGTAGCTTATGTACCAGAATAACACATAAGCTAAGAAATACTAATTTTTGCACGTGGTCTTTTCTGTGACATAAAATAGGTTGTAGCGCGATAACGTAATTGCCACGGGAGCTCCTGTTCCTAATCGTTTGGTTCTGCAAGGGAACGGGAAATCCCTAGACAAGCTAGGAATAAGTAGGTAGGTAGCGTCAACAACAATGCATAACCCACTATCCAACAGGTACATTAAACAGGTATGATTCAGTCGGAAGGTTGTCGGAATTCCAATAACACTGGATAAGTGACCGTTTCCCGTTATTGAAGCTACCTGAGTCTTGACTGCGAATAGAAAAACTCAGGTAGGTTTATGTTTAATAATGTTCGACCAAAATAGTACAAAACCAGACTTTATTGATTATTTTAGAAGAAACAGAGTTTCTCCCTGATATAGTTTAAGTTGATTGACCATCGATTTTATTTATAAAAGTTGATTTTATAAATACTCTGTCAATATCTGTGACAATAATATCACTTACTCCGCCGCAAAGGCTCACCGGATTTTGAAGAAATTAGAACACACGTAGACCGTGGCGTGCATTAAGTGGATAGTGCAATATCGCGTAAATATCACTATGACATAAGGTTGAAATTTCAGTGTAGTTTGATACGTATACCTTTAAATTTAGACCCTATAGCAAAACGTAGTTACACGGTATTACACTATCTCCGACGAAAGGTACATAATATCTCGGCAGTTGTAGATACGCTCTCATGAGATAATTTTCGACATTTATACGCGGACGGAGTCTCTGGCGAAGCTAGTTTTTATCATGCAATTTCATCCTAATTATATTCTCAACAAATCTGTTTATTATTAATAGGTACGGAAGCAGATCACAAAAATAAAATTATCACGTTGACCTAATTAATTAACTTCATAAACTAAAGCCGACGGATAAGTAACGTAAAAAAAACTTCACTATCCTTATCAACTATTCGATAACAAAACTTTGACAGACAACAAGGCCGTTATTCAAATTTGCCAGACACAACAAAACACCATGTTTTAAAACACATTAAAAGAAAAAAACTTACCGTATCACAGTCCGAAATGAATTCCAATGAGTTATTCAGTATATTATTGGCTATTAACACTGTTAAGTTCTCTCTGCTTATCGTATTGACCGGTGTTGACATTGCGTCGTCCATTTTGAAACAGGTTATAATTTTAACGTTTGCTGAAGGAGCGTGCGTGCGCGCCGCTTCGAGGTCGGCACAAAACTGCTTGCTACCGATATTATTATTATACTCTTTGCTGCTTGCAGAAATAATAAATGTGTGGTTGGTGGTTTGCTTTGCTAGTGATCAGCGGTCGGTGTTGCCAGTTGATGAATTTAGATAACTACTAATGAGACTAGAAAAAGGGAGTAGATAAAAAGGTAGTAATTTTGTAAAAGTTAAGTTTCAGTTTAAAATGTTAGACAAACAACTACGGTTGTGATCTTGTTATACCTAACTAATGTTTCAAATGCAAAATAACTCTGTCTGTTTGTTTGTTACCTATTCGCATCCTAACGGCTGAACGGATTGAAATGAAACTTGAAACATGGGTAGATCTTGACCTGGATCTTGTTATGTTCCCTCGAGAGAATTTTCGATTTACTCAAAAGCATTAAATTACTTTCAAAGATGAAGGATACAGATGATTACGATGCGAACCCTATGTATTTAAAACAACTTCAAAGGAGGAGGTTCTCAATTCGACAGTTTTATTTTTGTTGTTTGTTTTTTGTTTGTTTGTTTTTTTTTTAATTGTCAACCGAATTATGATTCTTTTTTTTATGATAGTAAATCTGCCGGGATTGCCGGAATCGTATGTCTATTTATTGTTTACAACAGCGGCCCTACCATGACGTGTTAAAGCGTGAGTAGTTCGAACTACTCACGCTTACACCCTATATAGCTCCATCCCTCCTTCTCGCTCGAACTACTCACGCTTTAACACTTCATGGTAGGGCCGCTGTTTATAACATAACATCACGCCAGTATGCTGTGAAGGGGTACGCAGATGTGTCAACCATGGTTTTGGAGTTATCTATTCGGGCATAACTTTTATGTTTATGACCCGATTCTTTTACGTTGGGTTTTATTAAATCTATCTTGAAGTTGCATTGGACGTTGTACTTCAAAGATAATCCAGTGACCTCCTCAACTTGAAATGTAGTAAAGTGAGATGTTTTCAGGTTTATTTCAATCCCAAAGCAAATACCTAATTAATTAACCATGAGCTGGTCTGGACTTGCACTATGACGGCACACAAAGTAACTCCTTAACGGCAAATAGCGCAACTACTAAATAAGGGAATAATGACAATTTAGTTGTAGGGCACCACCAAAACGTCAAAAATAAAAAACTTTTTTACAAAAAATACAACCGACTTCAAAATAAAAAAGAAACACCAGAATATTCCTGGTTGCCTGGAAGAGATCGCTGAAAGCGATAAGGCCGCAAATTTTATGTTTTTAGTTTTCACAACTGTAAATTAATAAATATTGTAGTTATTATGTTAGCAGAAATATCTATAAACGAACCGTTATCTAATGTTAAACGTTCTAAACCTCACCCAGGGTATCTATTTTATGTTTAGGTAATATTCTAAGTGAATATTCCAATTTATCACAGATAGAAACTGTCTATTCAACCAGGAAGTGGATTCCATGAAGTCTTAGAAATATAATTAGAAAAATAAATGAATGTCGTTTATGCAACACAGCCTAGCTTTTCTTACAAACCTCGTACCTACTTTAACATTTGATTTCTTAATAATAATTAACAAAAATCACGTAATCACCTGTTAAATAAAATAAAAAAATAAAAAAAGAGCCTCTAAACTGCGATTTGACGTGACCTTCGTATTGCCAAGTCGCAGTCTTAACCACTAAACCAACGCGCCATTTACAATACATTACAAAAAACTTAATAGGGTTTGATGTCATTAGCAAGGAGAGTTCTTTTTCCTGACTGTACAATAAAGTACTTATATTTAAATAAGTAAAAAGTACAAAGTTTTAACTTTAATTTCGAAATCGGTTGTAGTTTTCGTAAAAAGTTTTTCGTAAAGAAACTTGAAATAAAACATGCAATTATTATTGTACATAATAATCAATTTAATTTCCGTATCACAAAAAACATCTTGCGAAGTCACAAGTAAACAAAAAGGCAGATAATATCAAAATACACATAAACAGTTAGGTAGTTTCTTATATCCTAATTATTAAATGATACCAAAATAGGTATATATAACACAATAAATTCATAGAAAATTGAAAAAAGTTTGCAAATTGCATTGAGTATGAGATATTGGCATCAGCGCCATCTACATATGTCTTCTAGAGTAAACAACTACATCTATAATAACAAAATCGTAAAACACACTCGCAGGTTTCCTTTTATATTTCTGACAACTCTGTTGCTTCATCTTTACAGTCAGGTATCAAGCTAAAGAGTTCTTTCCTCCTAGATTCGTTAATCAATATTTTTATTTTATTGGCGTTCTTATTTGGATTTATTGTGTCATCCATAGATAAAATAGGACTTTTAGTATCTTCCAAAACTTTAGTTTGTACATCACAATCATTAACTTCGTCGTCATCCAAATCGAGGTAGCTAAAATTCTTCTCGGGCGCTTCTCTACTACAAAGCACTAATTCATCTTTCAAATATTTCTTCTTGATATACATTTTGATGTTGTCTAGAGAGTTATAAGCTCTAACTTTTTTGACAAAATCTTGAAACTCTGCTTGGAAAACTCTTAAGGATTTGGAATGTGTTTTGCAATAGAACCTGATCATTTGGCTGGCTTCGATGTTTTCTTTTGTTGTCGCTTTTCGTCTGTTCACGTTGTGGTAACCTTCGAGGTTGAAGACACTGTCTTCTTGAGTGACCTCTTTAACTTCCTTGATGTTCACTTTGTTGCCATAGTTGTGTCGGTACAGATTGGGGAAGTGCTCGTTGAGGAACTTCGATGTTGGTGGATTCATTGTGAGGAGGTTGAACTCGTGGATGCGGCTCATCACGCGCTGCTCGACTGTTAGCTTAGCCTCCTGGAATTTGAAAAACAAAATAGTTAGATTCAGTGTTTGTATTATGTGTATTTTTCTAATAAGAGTCAGTGTTTTTTATGTTAAGGTATTCAAGCTAGACTGTTCTCCCAAACACGTTTACAGTGGAGTCCTACTTTTTAACATCTTCTGTCTTCGCCCGTAACTATTTTCTATATCTGTTACTTTACATAGTTTAGTTTGAAAGACAGGGGTCTTAAACATTGGAAATAGTCATTACAAGTTATTATTGTAGTGACTTCAACACTGATGTAAAGTATGCTATTTTTTACCACAATATTCTGTAATACTTATGCAGAAATGGCCGAGTTCTTTTGGTATCCCTTGTGTATGTATGGGTTTTAATTATGGAAATCAATCAAGTTGAGTTCCTATCTCCTATAATGTTATGTGTAATGTTTGGCACTTTTGATTGTGAGATGTTATTTTATTAAGCTATCTACTATACCGTTGAGCTGCTACAATGCCGGATGGTGACGGTGGTGTATGTTGAGCTACTACAATATAGAGCTCACCAAGGACTAGAGGTGATGGAAGTTGTTGCAAACGTGCCAGAACTCGTTCTGCTGGCCGCTATGTAGCCACACTATGAAAGCTCTCCGGATGGTGATGTGGTGTATGTTGAGCTACTACAATGTTGAGCTCACCAGAGTCTCGAGATGGTGGAAGTAGTTGCAGACGTGCCGTAACTCATTCTGCTGGCCGGTGTGCAGCCACACGATGAGGGCTCTCCGGATGGTGGTTCTGGTGTATGCTGGAGAAGGTGGCTCCAGCAGCAAGTGGATGTTGTCATCGTTTGGCAGCAGGGAGAAGTGGTCCGTCATGGTGCTGGAAAATGTTGATAATGCCGTTAGTGGTCGAAAGTCATAGTGCCTACTAACACTATGATATTCTAACACATACCACAACACACACGACTAACAAATTGTTTCTTGATGGTAATGATAATCATTAATCATCATCAGTCATCACAAAACAATCAACATAAGTACCTACGTCCTCTTTTAGAACTAGGCCTCTCCCGTAAATCCTGTACTATACCTAGGTATTGTAAAGTTTCTTAATAGTTGAAATATAAAAGTTCCATGATAGGTATAACTGTTTTTTTTCTTCCTTTATTATGTTTTTTGTCTGACATACTTATAAACCTACTTATCTGTAGACAATCCGTGGGTTCTTCTAGGCTTGATTCAATTTTAAAGGCTTTTAAGAGTTTTAAAGAACTTCCGATTAATTCCGATAAGATTATACATTTATTTATTAGTATAATGTTTGAACGCGCTAATCCCTGGAACTACTAGATGGAGGAAGGCTACACGCTATAAGGGAACGGGAAATTCCTACGGAAATGGGAAAAAATGGCATAGGTATTAGCGTTCGAAGTCGCGGACAGTAGCTATAGTAGCGAATATTATAATATATCCTTAAAGAACCCAACACCACTTCCTTGTTACTTGTAGATGACACCCATTAGGTGCAGGTAGCAGGCAGCCTGGAGAAAATGGGACATATCAAATTACATATTTGAGTATTTCAAGACCAAAGACTAATACTACCAATTTAACAAGAAGCAATTAGTAGCAAATGACTAGTAACATAACACCATAATTTGAAATAACACTACACAAATAAAATATACAGTGTGATCGCCCATTCAGTAGGTAGGTCCTCTACCGGCCATCTTTTTCTTCGTGGCGCTGGCACGACTGGTCAGACAGTCGGTCATGAAAAGGGATCGTTAAACAATAAAACGGCAAACGGTCCACAATAAGTAGGTATGATTTGTTTCAAACGATAATAGTACAATTTGTAAGCAAATAAACAAAACGAAAGTTTCTCACTAAAAATTATCGCTATGATCTATTGTACCTATTCCGAAAATATTTCAGGTAGGTACGGTCATAAAACGAAAGATTTTTTCGAGCACTTACATTCTTTATTGCTAAGTGCTGGAGTTGAATATCGTGTAGCAAGTAAGTTTGCGAAATTAAAGGCCGATCCATAAATATTATTTATAACTTTGCTAAAGTATGACCTTCTTGTAATGCTTAGAAAAGTAACAATTGGAGGGATTTCGACTGTTCTCGTCGGATCGTGACAAAAGCAATGTACTACCTATAATTGTTTTAAAATGCTGCAGTTGTAAATTCTAATCCTTCTTAAGGGACCCCTATATCAATAAACAGTTTTGTTGGTCAGTGGGTCGTCATATGAAAGAAAAAAAAGGTTTTGAGAACAATTTTTTTTTTTCACTTATGGTGTATAATAATAATAATTCATTACTTCCAAGTTTCAAAGACCCATTATAGATAACCATAACCTTAGTAGGTACTTATGTAAGTAGGTACATGTATAATAACAATTGCAGTAACTCAACAAAATGTACGAAAAACGGAACAGCTGATTTCATATTTATTTTTAAAGAGTTAATTGTTTCATAAATCGTACCTACCTACCTACCTGTTTATGTTTCTTTTAAATTTTTAACTAACTCTAAGTAGGTATAACTTAAAATATAAACTCCTTACTAAGGAAATATAAACTCCTTACTAAGGAAATATAGACTCCGATAGGGAATTCCACTTCTTAGCTGTACCTACGCCGTTAGAGTATTCGCAAAACGTTTTGTGTATATATAATAATATACAAACAACAACCAAGTGAAAGGTTTTGAATGATATAACACAATTCCTCTAAGACAAGCTGATACATACCCACGCGTGGTATTTTTAGCGCCATGAAGGCTTATCTCTATTGGCAAGCGAGTAAAAACGCCTAGGTATTTTGTAATTGATTCTTATTTTAAATAATACTTCCTTTTCCCGTCGCCTATCCCACGAAAACCGTACGTTTCACGACATAGCCAATAATAATTGATAAATTTAAGAATATTAGGTACCTAAATAAAATTCTTCCACATTTTAAAATATTTTGAACTATGAACCATATTGCGCACAGTTACAATAACATAATAAATTATTTCTGGCATATTTAGTCAGAGCTTAGTAACGAGTTCCTCTGTTTTAACAGCCAATGACAATTCAGATATTCAAATTGGTGATCCGTCACACCGGGTATCATAGTATGGACTCCAGCCTCTCACAAAGGATCATACGTTACGCATTTTGTGTTATTTTTCTTATTTTTAGCAACAAAATGTTTGTGTATACCGGTGTGAACCTTTGTGAACAGAGAAATTATAAAATAAACAATACCCTAACAAACATTTTCAACAAGAACATGAACATCTTACCTGCCTTAATGTTTCTCGAATCACCTCAATTCGAAAGTAGTGATTAGTTATCTATGATTCTATTAAGTGAACGGACTAAATTTATAACAATAGGTAGGTAATTAAGCAGGTAATTTAATTGTCGAAATGTTACGTGGCAGCCGCACAAAGTCGCTAGCTCTGTCTAAAATGATTTCATACCGGTTTCTGATGGAATTTTTACTGAGTTTGGAAAGTACCCACGGTTTTTGGATATTTTATAGAATGTTCATTGTACGTGGGTAGAACGCTGGTGTAGATAGCAATGTAATTATAAAAGTATCAATTTTGAGTACCATCTTAAGGGTTAATCTGTTCATAGTTGCAGTTTATAAGATTATTCTCCAGTTTTTTGTTAAAATTGAATCGTCGAGTTAATAATAACAGATTCTTGTCGTTGTTAGCCAGTTAACGCTGTTTTAGGCCCGCTTGCCCACACCAGAGTTATCTCCGAGTTATTTGAAGTAATTATAATTATGAGGATAGTAAGCCGCCCATTGTATGTGTTTTAGTTTTGAGTTTCCTTTTGTTATTTACGTTTTGGTGTACAATAAATAAATAAATAGTACCTATTATACGGTGTTTTTACCTTGTTTAAATTTTTTTTGAATGGTCAACACTAGCCCAGAGCCGGGAAGAGTGGAATGAAGAAAAGGAGGCCTTTGCCCTGCAATGGGATGGAATAGGCTAAAAATTAAAAAATAATCAAATTTCGGTAACATACAGATGGATTACAAGGGCCGATTTTTAAATATAACTTTTAACTGGAGATGGTCATTTGGACACATAATTAATTGTGAAAGTGAGTTTGTTGATAACGCTTTTAGGTACAAATCGCCGAATCAATTTTGATGAGTTTTGGTACAGAAATTAGATGGAACACTGGAGACTACTTTAATGTGAGCAGAGCCGCGGCAAAAGCTTACTAACTTAAACAAAAATAAGTTAAACAATTTTATTTTTGAAAACCTAAAATAAGTTCACTTTACTAGATTAAACTATATTCAAAATTATAAACCCTCATTTAATATTTTAAATATTAATCTAACTATTTAATTTTTAAAGTGTACGTGGATGGCCAAATCCGAAACTATTCGGATTAGCGAAAAACACTGAAAGGAGTCCAGGAGTCCGATTTATATTAAAACTAAAACTGCATCATTGGATTTTAAAAAAATCGGTATTCCTGCCAGGATTATATGATATTAAAGCCAGGAACTCACCGGTTGATTTTGAAAAAAAAAAAAACTGCAGCCTGTATTATTAGATCATCCGAAAATGTCGCTAGTAAATATTAAATTCTGGGCACAATAACACGTGGCAAAATAAAGGACAGCGCACATTAAAAAAAAAAAAACTTTTTAATTTTATAACTAAATCTGCCTATCTAAACCGTTACTAATATTTTTCAAAAATCCAATGATTTACTTGTAGATTCTCAAGGCCGATGTTGATAAAAATGGAAACCTGCGTTATTGATTTTAAAAAAAAAATTTGAGTTCAATATTACATTATTTTAAATAAATATACTTACCTACTTAGTATTTTGTTAAAAATGAGCTCATTCCTTTAGTTTACCATGTGTTATTACTTCCCAGAATTTAATCCTTTTTCAACTGGTTCGATTCCCGGCTAGGAATACTTACCAATTTTTCAAAAAACAAGTTTTAGTTTTCTTTAAAATCGGGCTCGCTCGAGACTTCGTAGAGGGTTTTCGATCTTCCTCTTATTTTCGGATTTGTCTATCCACGCACACTTTTAAAATTCAATTTTAAAATTCATTCAGATTCTCGTATCATAATATCGATAGTTATTCTAACTATTTTCGATATAACTACGGTTGATTCACAACGTCGAGGGTCACCAGTTAAGAGGCAGCGGAACAGAGAGTAAAGTCCCGCATACCTCCATTGAAAAGGGAGGATCCTCCGACCAGTCGGTTGTTGTGTCTGGTGGGCAACTGCCCGACAGTTGATATTCAGGCTGTTGTACATGTTCTAATCGCACGGTAAACTCTGATATCGCGATTTAGTATTGTCAAGTTAGTTCGCAGCTGTCGAGATAGATGGCGCTGTGAGTCTCATTTGTTGATTCTGGTATGTTGATGAATTCTCATTTAAGTATTTCGTTCATTAGTTGTTACAAAACCCTGTGAAACGATCTTTGGGTATTTTAAAAGTAGGTCTTTTGACCGTAGTTATATCTAAAATAGTTAGAAGAACTTTAGATATTGTGATATGACGTAACCAACTAAACACTAATTAGGTATTACTTTCCTAAGGGCTGATTTTTCAATCGTCAGTTATCTTCTAACAGAGGAACAAAAATGGCGGTTTGACAGATTTACTATACAAAAGCTGTCAAACCGCCAATTTAATTCCCCAGATACACGTTATCTGACTATTGAAAAATCAGCCCTTAATGTTTTAAATTTTTGCTGACAATTTAAATAATTGGTAGAAGTAACTTACCGTCGGAAACACCTTAAATTGACGTCTTCGTAACAATAAACTTGAGATTTCTTAATTTTCACAAAACAAACACAGAACACTTAAAAACTTAGTTTAGGCACTGCATATGTCACACTCGGAGATCAACATAAACAAAAAAAAACTCGAAAGTAAAAAAAAAAATTCTCACCAAATATTTCCCCTCAGTCCTCGTTGTCAACCACCGGGTAAATGAGGTCGATTCAAATTCTGGCACTAGTTTTATGCGCTTACGCGCCCTCTAATGAGTCTCACTTCGGGTGTGTTCGTCAATGCTCGGTAGCCTCCGCCGTGTTTTTAGAAAAATAACATTATTACTCGGAAGTAGGTTTACGGATTATTTTAAAGTAGTTAAGTAATTGCTTTTTTTTAAGGTTCCGTACCAAAATGGTAAAAGGAACCCTTTTGGTGCGACTCAGTATATTTGTCCGTCTGTCACAGCTGGATATCTCAATAACTACTAATGCTATCAACTTGAAATTTGGAATAGTTTTAGATGACGTTTACCCAACTATTTTGGAAATAAGATTTTTTTTGTTCTTAAAAATTCGAAGTGCGGCTACTAAAGCATGTTGGTATCATATTTAAGAGCGCTGTTTGTACATTCTCAAACATTTTTTTGGGCCGCATAGTTTTCGTTTTTTGACGAAAAATTAAAACAAAAAATACCGTTCCCTCCGTAGTTAGCATAAAGTAAAATCAGAAATTATTTAATGTTATAAAAGTTTATGATATGAAATAGATGATAAGAAAAATAAAACAATGTCTTCAAATTGCACTCTTTTTCAGAACTCATCATGACTGTACGGAACCCTCGGTGCGCGAGTCCGAGTTGCTCTTGACCGGTTTTTTGTTGTTGTCTTGGCTAAGGAGAGTGATTTGTGGAAATGACAAATATTTTAAAAGTAATAGGCTTATGAGTGATTAGTAATTCTTGTAATAAGGGCATACCATGAGAATAGATTCGTTAATGTTAATATTTTGCAGCAAATTCCTTTCCTAATTATTTTTTTTGCTTGTCTTTCGTTTTCAACAGTTTCGAAAAATGTTTGTTTACAAAATAGTCTCTCACCTTGTATATCGAATCTTATATCCACGAAACTGCTCCCTTTCGCGAACGACAAATTCATCGTGATATGATTCGTCATGATATATGACGTCACCATTTAATATATTATTATCTATTGTCTATGAGTAATTCTGACTCACACCTGTCAAAGACAAAAGCTTCTTTACCTGAACTAAAAGATTACTAAAATAAATTCTTAGAATATTCCAAGGGAATTATCTAGGAATTTATTTTAGATATTTTCAATGCAGGGAAAAATGGCCAGGGCCCTTTTCGTCTATTGAACCTTTATGAATTACCAGGGTAACCAGATAAATTACTTTCTTGAAAATTTATTAATTTTCCAACAAGTAATTTATTGAATAAATAATTTTAAAAAAATGATTACATTTTGCCGACCTCACTTCTAGATCAATTTGATTGAATTAGAAGTGGGGTCGCAAACATGTTTTTTTTTTGGAAAATGAGTGCAATATTTAAAAAAAAAATGTAAATAAACGGTACATTATTTTGCCTGCATTTCTAACTCCGTATCAAAGGGAATTATGAAAGCTACAAGCTATTTTTTTACCAACAATTGCAGACATTTTCGGTAGTTAATAATTTTATCTACACCCATGCTATCAATCTTAATATAATAATATATGTTACCGGCCAAACCCGATTTTAGGATGAACGAGTTTCGCCTAGGCCAAACCAGTTTTTCCTACACGCGATAGGAAAAACCAGAATAGCCTGGGCCAAACTCGTTCATCCTGCTACTGATAAGATAAACCAGTTTAGCCTAGGTCGAATCAGTGTATCCTAGTAGTAGTAGACGACACAGTTGGCGCAGTGGTTGAGCAGTTGACTGCTGTGCTGTGTGTCGCGGGTTCGATTCCCGCACGGAACAAATATTTGTATAACCTACAGATAGTTGTTCCGGGTCTGACTGTTGTGTATGTGAGTTTGTACGAGTACGTTTGTAAACGCACCCACGATACAGGAGAAATTCCTAGTGTGGGGCAACGTTTTATAAAAACAATACTAAACTTGTCACAATCTAAGAAGCCCGATTTGACAGCCATGAAGAGAGGGATAGAAGACGCGGAAAACTTGGAAAAAGGAACATCATTACAAAAAAGAAGACTGAATCCATTTGCTGTTTGCAAGCGAAGTATTTATAACTAGCAATTCGCCCGCGACTTCGTCCGCGCGGATTTAGTAGGTACTCCACAAACTTCTACGCCCCCTATACCCCCTTATAAAGGTTAGTTTTGGAAAATTAAGCACAACGATTTTCATTAATTTATATTTATTACTTAGCCATTTCTACTTATTCTATGGTCTCAGGTTCAGCGCAACTATTCACCCCGTTCACCCCGTCAGGAGTTGATTATGCAAAAATTGTTAGGTACATCTGTTTCAATAATCCCATTTTTAGTTTGTTCATAGCATCCCGACGTAAATTAAAGCAAGCAATAATGTCCTCCCCTAAAAACTTAATCACCCCTGCTTCACCCCATATTATGTAGGTATGTAGTTTATTTGCGAAAAATCCAAACATTTGTTATTCTTATTGTTTTATCGAAATCATTTTCAACTTCATCGGACCAAGCTTTGATATGATTCTTCCCAGTTCACTCAAGCCGCGACATTTTTCTTACTCCGAGCATGTTTATTACCGTCGTAACTTTTGAACGAAAGGTCCGATTTGAATAATTTAAAGTGTAATTTACACGGAAATAATCAACCTTAATTATCAAACCATTTAAATGGATAAGGATTGATAACATGATACCGAAATCACCATTTTTTCAAATCACCAAGGATTTGCTTGAATAATTTGAACAAAAAGCGGCCATGGTGACTTAACCATAATAGTTAGACATATGGTATCGGGGACTTTTTTGTAGACATTGATGATTTCTATAAAACTGTAGTACATCACTTTGCTCTATTGTCAATAGATTCCGCAGCGCACGCGATATAAGGATTTTTTCTCACACCTTGGGTTACATTATCGAAGTTTTCATACGGATCCCTAACTTTTTTGAAAATATTCTATAGCCTATGTCCATCATCGATAATGTACAATACTATTGGTGAAAGAATTTTTAAAATCGGTCCAGTAGTTTCGGAGCCTATTCATTTCAAACAAACAAACAAACAAGCAAATCTTTCCTCTTTATAATATTAGTGTAGATAAAAAAAAAAATGTTTTAGAATACTGGCCCATATTGACACTACCGAAAGCTGTAAACCATATTTTGTTAAATTAAAACTCCTAACCTAACCTAACCTAACTTTAACTTCTGCATATAACATACATGACATGACCATTGCATATTTGTATTTAAAAATAGCAACATATTCCCTAAAACAAAAGACATGCATAACGTAAACACATGCCATAAAAATAGATTAGGTATATCTTCCACCATCTTGGATCAAAATGCTTTACCATAGCCCATACTACATGGCAGTAAAAATTTTCAACAAATTACCGAAACAAATTAAAAAAGATCCCAATTTCAATACATTTAACAGAAAATTAAAAGAATATCTAATACAAAAATGCTTTTACTCGGTCGCAGAATACTTAGAATAAAATATTTAGTGAATATAATAGATAAATAATTACTTATGACCACTTAAATAGTACTTACACAAAAAAAAACACACATGCAACACTTACACACAGCATAACAAAAAAATATATATATAATAATTAATTAATACAAATAAAACATAAACATATAATAATATACTTACTAGAGAATATGAATTACTAAAATATAATAATTTATACAAATTTATGAAATAATAGTAACTACAGAAATTAATAAAATATAATAATTAAAACAATAGTAAAATACAACATTGTTGATTTTTTATGTGTCACTAATAACATTTAATTCTTCTTTTACAGGTAAGTTCCCGAATAAGAAAATCTCCGAAAAAACGTGACGTACATTTTTCTTTATAAGTTACCTACTTATACTCCATTTGGTTAGGTAATTAACTAAAGGCAAACAAAAAACCCACGTGACAGGGTTACCCGGCTAAACGTAATACCACTCTATTCAGTTGTTGTTGTCTATACGTTACAGTTGTACTCTTCAATTTAGCAACGTTATTATTCTTTAATGACGTTGCTAAATTGAAGAGTACACTTAACTAAGTCACGTGGTTTTTTTGTTTATCTTTAGTTAACTACCTACTCGGATGGAGTATAGTATAAAGCTTTTACTCAAAGTCAAGTCTTGAATTTTCATAATTTTATGAAATCTAATTAAATTCACAGATTTTTTCCTTGATAATTTTTATCTACATACTTAGCAGCCACGACACGTGCCCAATCGTAGCTAATCTAAAACATACAAATGCAAAAAAAAAGTAATAAGACCATCTGGAGAACATAATTGCCAATTTATTCATCAGCTACCGTACTACTTACGTATTTCTTTATTTGGACCTCCATCAAAAGTTATAGGTAAGTACACAATACTCGTCCATATCAATATCAGTTCTACTTCTTTTCGAGTCAATGGTTAACTCCTTAGATTTTTTGGGCCCAGTAGGAGGCCAAAGCAGTTGCAGTGTCGGTAGCATTCATCAGATCCCCCATAGTACAGGTGCATGGGCACTTGGTGCACTCCAACGTGTGGCTCGTGCTCTGAACAGGAGCGCTGTACTCACATTATGTATCCGACGGGTTTATGAAACCCCGTTTTGGCAGGTTATGTCTGCAGCGACCTACCTGGGTGCACAACTGTTTCAGTGCTTCCATACAGGCCACTGCAGATCACGTCTAGGTGGCAGATGTTCATGCGGTTGCAAATAGTCGGGTGGTAGTGGGTGATGTTTTTCCCACAGCTTGGTTCTCGCACTTGTGGACGGTCTTGGATTGGCTCTGTGCAACGAAGAAAGCTCATCAATATCAGTACTTATAATTAAAAAAAAACGACAGTTTGTAAAACATTTAACAAAACAGATTTGGAGTGATATGTGATATCACAAAAAGGTAAAACATTCAGATGAATGGATCTTCCATTTCCTTAACATTTGCCCTAACAATCGCAAACAGCCCAACACAACGACCAACCCATTATCCCAACACTACATTCAATAAACTCCATTTCTCTTCCATTTAACTGAAAAGCACATCAAACGATCGATATCTCATATTTGCCCAGCATTGTGTCTCGGCATCGCCAAGAATGCCATCTTAATATGCGAGTGGCAAATATCGAGCGTGGCACTTCACTATGCCAGGAATAAGAATTGGCAATTATTTTAGAAAAATATCGATTTTTAAATCGTCCCATCGAGCATAGTCCACTTCTGGGCTCCTTCTTCTTTGCTTCTCTGGGTTCTTTGATTATCTAGGTTCCCTCCTCTTTCAGCGATATCCGGGTGCACTAAGACATCACTGCAACTCCAGGGACCGTGCAGCGTGGACGATGGAGTTCCCATCTAACGGCCGCTGGCCGCTCTTATAGCGGCATCAAGTCGGCATTTCGCCGCCTGCGCCGTCCTCCCCTCCTGCGACGAATCGGGTCAGCGAAAGAGTCTGCCTCCCTGACCCGCTCCGCCGCTTTCTTCTGCGAAATTACGTCTTTACAAAACGACGTAACTGCCTCTCATTCCCTTTTACTGCCGATCATACCCCTGACAACCGCCGCAGCGACTGATCTTCCCCAATTTCTGCCGCCAGAACACGGCGCTGCGCCTCCCAGGCAGGGCACTGCTCGAGAGTGTGCTGGCTGAAACCACACTAGTGACACATGGGAGTCGTCTCCCGTCTTGCCACTGTGTGCAAGTACTTGCCGAAACAGCCATGCGCCGACAATACCTGCACTAAACGGAAGGACAACATCCCGTGTTGCCTCCGTACCCACTCCTCTAGGATTGGATGGATAGCCCCAACAGTCCAGTTACTAATAAATTCACTACACCTAACGATACAATATTACGTATTACTAGGCCACTCTTGTCAATCACTTTAAAGAAAAAAAAACAAAACACAATGCTCTCCGTAATCCATTTTCAGCGCCATGCGAACGCGGGCTTAGGAATTGCTTCATGCCTCCAAAGTATTTATAGAAGGCCTCGACAGAACTATTGCCATCTCCCTCCAGTTCGTTGGAAAGGATACGCTCCCTTGCCGTCGTCTCATTCAGCGTTTCGTCACTCCATATCGACTTCGGGTTCGGGGGATATGAATATCCTGAAATTGATTGGGTTACGTCGAGTATGGAAGCCCTTACCCAGTTGTTGAGTGCGGTTTGCTTTCTTTTCAGCTGCTTTTGCAGGTCCATTGCTGGTGGAGCAGCATTGTAGTAGGTACAGGTCACTTCCTTTGTAAGGATAAGCGCTGTCGGGGCTGGCTGCGGATACGGTGGTGCTGACTGACTTCTTTGAACACGCACATTTTTACAATCGGGGACCTTGTATTCTTCCAGCACATTGACCAGGTTTCGCTGAACTGATTGCAAGTTCAACTCCTGTTGGCAACAAAAAATGGTCTGATTAAAACAAAAGTCATGTAGGGGGTTTGATGTGGATATGTATGTAGTAGTACATTACACATACATATTCACAGTATATTTATTTATAATTATATAAATTTAGATAATAATTGTCATTGGTTCATGAAAGAAAAACGGACGCCTCAGCTCTGCAGTTGGACGGAATAGTCTAAACAAAAACAAATAAAAAATAAACTAATTTCCTGCATTATTCAAAATAATTTCTTATTAATTATAATTAAATACTTGAGTCAAAAGAAAATAAAACCTCTCTAAGATGGTGTGCAAAATTTTTCGAGACCGAGTCGCTCATGAAAACGTTTTACATGCATGACGCGTAATTATAAAATGCAAGAGATACCTACAAGAAGCGTTAAAAAGGCGGATTCTGTGCGTATGTTTGTGTACATATGTACAACCATAAGTTGCTTGTTAATAAATCAATTTTGTTTTTTTTTTTTATAGGAAATGTGTTCCAGTTGGTCCTATTCAAATATGCAGTGGGACATGGTTCTGTAGATAAAGAGTGAAACTTCTCAACGGATGATAATATTGAAACATAAATGTTTGCAAATCCAGTCTTTACCATTGATGTATCTGGGTGACAAAAAATGCAACTTCTCAACGCACCACAATAATTATTCTACCATATTTACAAGATAAAGATTACGAATACAGTTATGAACTGACTGTGATGGATTTTTTAAATTGGTAGGATATGTAGTTGTAGAACAATTAAACTTAAAAAACTTATTTTTAAAATAAAAAACATCGACTTTTCAATGAAAATACCATAAAGTGCAAAAAAACACGAGTAATCTGGATACAAGGAAATCTATGGAAAAAAGATAGAGGCCAGTAGTTTTTTTTACCAGAATCAAAATCATCGAATGTGAGGGTTACAATAGCCAGATGTACTTATTGAACCTGCTTCCATAAAGTTCAACCTCTTTGTAGTTCTAAAGTTATAGCCTCGATAAATCATAGCTGCAGCAGTACGATGCTATTGACAAAAAAGAACGGCAATTGTTTCTTCATACGAAGTCGTCAATTTTCATAATTCTTTATGAGCCTACATCATCAAAAACTAAAGATGGTCAACTTGTTTGGGAATCTTACACGAGTATATGCGACAACGTGCTGAATATGAGGGGTAGCGGCTAGAGGGGAGCTTTGAAAGGCCGACAAAAAAATCTTAGTCCTTTTTTTTTCTTAGATTTTTTTATTACTTATTTATTTAAATTACATTATTTCTAACATAGTTATGAATCTACTTATCTGTAGATATTCCGCGGGTTTTCCTAGGCTTGGTTCAATTTTAAAGGCTTTTAAGGGTTTTAGAGAACCTCCGGTAAGATTTTACATCGTAAATCTATACTAATATAATGATAATCTTTAATCTAATCTGTAGAACTGCTAGTCGGATCTGGAAAAATCTTTTTGTTTCTGATAGCCACATTCATGTGGCAGGCTATATAACGGCCACGGGATATTCCTAAGGAAATGGGAAAAAATTAGATATGATTCACGTTCGAAGTCGCGGGCAGAAGCTATAGTAGCGAATATTGAAAATTCGTGAAAGAACCCAACACCACTTCCTTGTTACTTGTAGATGAAACCCATTAGGTACAGGTAGCAGGCAGCCTGGAGAAAATGGGACATATCAAATTACATATTTGAGTTGGTATTTGAAGACCAAAGACTATATACTTCTACATAATATAACAAGAAGAACATACCTAGAACTAGAAGTAACTATGGGAAAAAAACAATAATTGACGAAGGAGCAACACTTTATAACTCACTGCCAAAGGATATAAAATACACAACCGTTATTACTAATTTAAAAAAACCTACCAAAATGCCACACCTTAAAAGATCATAACAAATAAACAATTAACTAAATATAATTTTGCCTCTAGTGTGAACGACGCCTTAGATTTCAAACACAAAAAAAAAGATAACACAAAACCAGTCACCGCACGTGGACCGCGTCAACGGCGGTTAGCGGTAGCCAATACAAATTACAACATTTTTAACAATTACCTTCTTACATTCGTAATGTTAACACTGTAAGCTCTCGATACTCCTGGACAACAAAAATGTATACCTAAATCTAGTTATGTTAAGTATTTATTTGTGTACAAGTGATTTGTAATCTTTAGAAATAAATGAATTCAAACCGTAATTAATAGTATTATGGGTATTAGTAACAGACCACCATAATTTGAAACAAGACTACACAAATAAAAATACTGTGTGATGGACCATTCAGTAGGTAGCCTACCGGCCATCAAAAGGGGTCTTTAAGAATAAAATGGATACCGGTCCACAGCAAATATGATTTGTTTCAAACGAAAATAGTACAATTTGTAAGCAGCTAAAAAAAAATGAAAGTATCACACTAAAAATAATCGCAATGATTTAATGCACCTACCTTCTGAAAATATTTCAGGTACGGTCATAAAACGAAATTTCGTTTCGAGCACTTACATTCTTTAATGCCAAGTGCGAGAGTTGAATATCGTGTAGTCAGTAAGTTTGCGAAATTAAAGCCCACCCATAAAAGTATGACCTTCTTGTAATGCTTAGAAAAGTAACAATTGGAAGGATTAAGTTTGTGAGAGTCGTAACAAAAGCAATGGTAACCATTGTTTTAAAATGCTGCAGTTGTGAATTGTAATCCTCCTGGGACCCATATAAACAGTTTTGTTGGTCAGTGGGTCGTCTCAGGAAAGAAAAAAATCGTTTTGAGAATGTTTTTTTTGTTCGCATAATAATAAAAATACTAAGTGTGGAGGTCGAGGCTTTTTAAATGCTAAGACTCTTCACAACCGTGAGATGTGCAGTCTCAGAGAATATTTTCTCAAAGTTGATGTGGGTATGCACCGAGATGTGGTCGCAGTGGACAAGGGACTCACCCCGTTGTCCATGGCTAAAGAGAACTGGCGCAAACCTGTGATACTTACTACAGATGACCGCAAGGAGGTATGGAAAGGCAAGGAGCTTCACGGACGCTTCTATCGGGCTCTTTATGGGTCCGACGTTGACTTCCTGGCGTCCGTGGCCTGGTTACGTTTCGGTGATCTCTTCGGAGAAACTTAAGGTTATGTTTAAGCAATTATGGACGAAGTTATCATGACGAACAACTACCGGAGACATATTATGAGGGACGAGACGGTTGACGTGTGTCGGGCATGCCACCGTCCGGGTGAGTCCATCAGACATATTATCTCTGGTTGTTCTTGTCTGGCTAACGGCGAGTACTTGCACAGGCATAACCAAGTGGCCAGGATTATTCACCAGCAACTTGCTTTGAAATACAAACTTATGAATTCTGAGGTACCGTATTACAAGTATGTGCTCGACCCAGTTCTCGAAAATGACCATGTCACGTTGTACTGGGATCGGTCTATCATCACTGATAGGACTATCATCGCTAATAAGCCCGATATAGTGGTGATAGACTGATTAGCGCGCCGCACAATGATAATTCGATGTTACCATTCCACATGACGAGAACCTCGTGAAAGCTGAGAAAGAGAAACAAATCAAATATCTTGACTTAGCACACGAGGTTGTCGACATGTGGAATGTGGACTCGGCTGTCATTGTGCCGATTGTCGTTACGGCCAATGGCCTGACGGCTAAAAGCTTCAACGACCATCTGTCGAAGCTGGCGTTGCGCAGCTGGATAAAAGGCCTGATACAGAAGGCCGCACTCCTTGATACGGCTCGTATTGTGAGGAGGTTCCTTTCTCTGGAGCCCTAACATAGCTTGGACCTTGCTCCCGACACCGGCGGACTACTGCTTTTTATATTTTTAAATGTTTTTTTTTATGTTTTATTGTTAAGAAATATTAAAAAATGAAAATTTGTATGTACAGAAAAATAAATAAACAGAAAACAATAAATGTTGTTTTTAAGAAATATTTTAAAATGTAAATTGGAATGTAAGGAAAAATTAATAAAGAGAATAATAATAAACTATTTACTCTCAGGTTACAAAGACCCATAGATAACCTTAACCCTATTAGGTATAAGTAAGAGGTACATAATAATAACAATTGCATAACTCAACAAAATGTACCTACGGAAAACGGAGCCCTATGATAAATAACTAATACTTGAATAACACCACGTAATAAAATATCGGGCGGTGTGTAGGTATACCTTGGTAGGTAAGGTGATCTGTCGCAGAAAATATTACATTACTTTTCTTATAGACAGTTTTGTTTGACCACTATCTCACCTGATGGTAAGCGTCAATGATGGAAACACTTACATAGAAGTAAGCTTTTTTCTTCAGATAATAGCTATGCAAACACAAGCCAATTCGTAAATTGGACTACAGAAAGTCCGTTTAAAAGTTTGAAGCTCAGATATTGGTTTAGGATGTGTGGTGGTAGCAAATGAATCACCATTCAATTATTACCAGGCATTAGGTAAATTACTTCCTTCTACAACGTGTAACAAAATAAACACAATGCCTCTTAAGGGGTCATTGTACTCATCATTATGAACAACTTTTATTATGGGGCAGTAAATTTTTTTTCGCGATTTCAGTGTTGGTCCCATAGTGAAAGTTGTTCATAATGATCAGTACAATGACTCCTTAAGAGCGTTTACGCCGTACGGCTTTTCACACAAACTTTGAAGTCCTTAAGAAAATGTTCTCAACTAACTTTTTAGACCTGATTGGATGGCGTATGCATACCAAGTTTAATTAAAATCGGTTCATTCATTTCGAAAAATAAGGACTTGAAAGTTTGTATGAAATGCCGTAGGGCGTAAACGCTCTTCAGAGGTATTGCGTTTATTCTGTTAAACGTTGTATAACTTAACCTTTCTATCTAACTGTTTTGAAATATTCAATTAACCCTTAGCAATAATAAGTACTACCTAAGTTGTAAAAAAAACTTCAATAATATGTACTGCAAATTATTGAAATATTTTTTAATTATTAATTTTGTTATTAAATTCAAATTAAAATAAGTATAATATTATATTGTTACAAACCAATTTACTACATAATCAAAATTTTGAGATCTAAAAAGTCCGCAAACACCTTTGCTAATCTTATTATTTCCCAAATCAATTTTGTTTCATTTAATTAAAATTTTAATGAGCTGTCTAATCATATATTTCCGCACTACCTAAGCCCCGAAACAAACTTACGATATAACAGAGAAACGAATGAAATGTAAAAATGTATGGAATTTACATGGGTTAACATTTTAAAAAGAGCTTTATGTTTTTTTCAAATTCTTAAGTGACTATGTAGGTATACACTTAAAATGAAAACTCCTTAAGTACTAAGGAAACACGGACTCCGACAGGGAATTCCACTTCTTGGCTGTACGTACGCCCAGTTAAATTATTCCCACGTTTTGAGTGTAAGTGAAAGATTTTGAATGAATGAACAATTCCTCTAAGACAAGCTGATAAATACCACGCGTCACGCGTGGTATTTTTAGCGTCACGAAGGCTTATCTCTATTGACAAGCGAGTAAAAACGCCTAGGTATTTTGTAATTGATTCTTATTTTAAATAATACTTCCTTTTTCCCGCTTCTTCGTTCCCGTCGCTTACCTCCCACGAAAACCGTACGTTTCACAACATAGCCAATAATAATTGTCAAATTTAAGAATATTACCTAAATCGAATTCCTCCACATTTTAAAATATTTTGAACTATGAACTGTATTGCGCACAGTTACAATAAAATAATAAATTCTTTTTGGCATATTTAGTCAGAGCTTATAGTAACGAGTTCCTCTTTTTTAACAGCCAATGACAATTCAGACATTCGAACTGGTGATCCGTCACACCGGGTATCCTATATGGACTCCAGTCACATGAGTAGATAAACGGAACAGAGACAAAGCTTCCTAATAACGTGCAAAATTGTTACCTATTTTGGTAGGGTTGTCACAATAGCTAAAGACAAATTAAAAAAAAACATTTGTTAAATGGTTTTATTATTCAGTATGATAGAATACTTTACAAATTACTTACTCTAATATTTTTTTATAATTTTTGTTTTTTAATAATTAATTGTTTCTTTTAATGATGTGGTAAATTCTGAATTTAACATAAAGTTTTTTCAAGTTATCGAACGGGAAACATTCATATGGCATATCAAATTTACAATCTTTATTACGTTTAAGTATTCGTTGCCAACAATGACAATATTTATTTCAAAATCGAAATATTCGTGAAACTTTTGCTCGAGCAATTCAACAAATGCGGTAAAATTATCAGTAGGTATAATTAAAAACCCAATTGTACGTTACCATAATTAAAATGCTTAAACAACCATCATGAATAATAAAACTTAAAAGTAAAAACAAGCTTTTATTTAAAGGCGCTAAAAGAATAAAATAAACATATGATATAAAAGCTTGTCTCGAGATTTAAGTACGTAGGTAGGTACTCGTATTTACTTAGTTTGAAAATTTTATAAATTAAAATCAATCAGATCAAGTTATTTAATCAACAAAGTTTATTTTATTCTTTTTAGCGCATTTGTATAAAGAATTTTGAAAAAAAAGATTTTTTTACTTTTAATTTAGTTTTTACTTTTTTTTTAGTTATCGCTAGACAGGTTTCTCAGTCTGTTCATCTCATTTAACGCATCATGTTCGAGTCCTTTCTTTTGATACCCGTAATGTAGGAAAGCATAAAAAACTTAGTCCGCCATCTTTAAAAGTCCGCCATATTGGATTTAGAGTGACGTCACTTTAATTTTCAAGTTATTCTCAGAAAGCCCTTTTTATTTGATACCCATGCAGGAGTACATTAAAGAAAAAGCTTTTAAAATAACAAATCCGCCATCGCCCGTTTTACTTTTATATATATACCCATTTATTTTTATGGTATGCGTCATGCTTGGCGTAAATAAACTCTTTTTCTTTCTTTCTTTCTTCTTTCTTTCGTAGCTAACCATTCATTGTCATCCAAACTTAACGTTTATACGAAATTTCAGCTCAATCGGTTTAATATATCTGCTTCAAAATTGAGTTGTAAGAATCCACCCGAACAAACATAGGTACATACATACATACATTGCAATCAAACAAAAGCTTGTAAAATACCACGTTTTACATTAAAATATTCAAACGTGCAACTAACAAAACAAACAACGTGCGTCGCACTGACCCTAAAGATAGTCAACTAGCTGTGCCAGCGTAAACCGGTTTTTTCCAGTCTCGCCGCGTACCTACGCGACAAGCGGCCAGTGGTCACGCACACATGCCGCGCGCGTTTGTAATAGTGCAATCGACTCGCGCGGTTGTTTGAAGCTCTGTCTCTGTTCCGTTTATCCACTCATGCGCTCCAGTCTCACGTCGTTTGTCTAATTTTACTTATTTTTGCAAAAAAATGTTTATGTATACCGGTGTGAACCTTTCTGAAGAGTAAAATAATAAAATTTACCAAAAAGTTCCTCGAATCACATCAATTCGAAAGTCGTGATTAGTTAACTATGATTCTATTAGGTGAATGGACGATTACAATAAGTAATTAGTTAATGTGATTGTCGAAATGTTACGTGGCAGCCGCACCAAATCGCTAGCTCAGTCTAACATGATTTCATAACGGTTTCTGATGGAATTGTTTCTGAGTTTGGATTGTACACACGATTCTTGGATATTTTATCCAAGAATATCAAGTATTTCAAATTACCTTTGGGATTAAAATATAGGTACGGGTACTTAGGTAATGAAAAAATATTCAAATGTTGTTTGATTACCGAATGTTTATTATTTTTTTCTTTTTTTTGTAGACAATAAATTTAAAAATAGGTTTTTTTGTTTTTTTTTAGTTTTTGAATGTTATGAAATAACTTTATTTTTTGACAGTTTTGGCTCACACATGCAATTCATTTGAAAGTAACACAAATTAAAATAACCTAATTTTAAAAAGTCATCATTCACAAATTATCTTTATCAACATAATATAGTGAAATCTTCAGTTTTACAAAATAGAAGCTTACTTCTAAAACATTTATTGTTAAGTTTTGAATCCTTTCCATCGAGACGGAGGGGCATTGCAATAGTTCTGTCGAGGCCTTGTTTTTATTATTTGGGAGGGATGAAGCAATTCCTGGAGATGGCAATAGTTCTGTCGAGGCCTTCTTCAAATACATATCACATCACTACTTAAAGTAGTTAAAAAAGGCCTCGACAGAACTGTTGACATCTCCAGGAATTGCTTCATCCCTCCCAAAGAACTTGAAAAAGGCTTCCACTGAACTGTTGTCATCCTTCGTATCGATGGAGAGGATACGCTCTCTCGCCGTCGTTTCATTCAACGTTTCTCGACTCCATATTGACTTTGGGAACGGAGGCCACGAGTAGTGTATGTTATCCATGAGTTTAGCTGGTACAGGGAAAATAATGGAATTCGCTTGATCCATCTCAGGTATGGAAGCTCTTATCCAGTTTTTCATTGCTATTTTCGAGGCTTGGTCTTCTCTTGAATTCTGTTGACAAAAAAATGGTCTGATTAAAAAAGAGTTTATAGAGGGTTTGGCGTAGAGTCTACGTACTCTATGTCAAACCCTCTATACATATTTATAATATCAAGATTTAGATAACTGTTACTGTTGTTTTTTTTTTAATTGCGTACTTGACGCCTATTGATAGGATTAGTCAACACTAGCCCAGAGTCGGGAAGAAAAAGAGGCCTTTGCCCTGGAGTGGGACGGAGAAGGCTAAAAATAAAAAATAAAGAAAATAAAAAACTAATTACGGTAACATAGGTACAGAAGGATATAATAAGGACTGATTTTTAAATATAATTTTCAACTGGAGATGGTCATCTGGACACATCATAAATGTGACAGTGAGTTTGTTATTACGCTTTTAAGTCCGAATCGCCGAATCAATATTGATTCGTATCTTCATGTTGTGGTAATCTTCGAGTTTAAAGGTACAATCTTGTAGTGTGACCTCTTGTACTACCTGGATGTTCACTTTGTTGTCATCGTTGTGTTGGTACAGCTTGGGGAAGTGCTTGATGAGGAAATTCGATGTTGGTGGTTTTTTTGTGAGGAGCTTGAACTCGTGGATGCGGCACGTCGCGCACTGCTCGACTGTTAGCTTAGCCACCTGGATTTTCAAAAACAAAATATTTAGTTTCAATGTTTGCTTTTCCAAATCACCGAATCAATTTTGATAAGTTTTGATACATAAATTAGGTAGGACACTGTAGACTACTTTAATGCGAGCAGAGCCGCGGGCTAAAGATATTAAACAAAAATATTTTTTACAATATAAATAATAAGTACAATTTTCATTTGTGATAACTAATTTAATACTAAATCCATTTAATATTAGATTAAAATATATGCAAAATTATAAAACCCTCATTTTATATTCTAAATACTAATCTAAATATACAGAATGAATTTTTAGTGTTCGTGGATGGGCTAATCCGAAACTGTGATTATTAGCGAAAAACACAGAAAGGAGTCTCGCGCCCGATTTTGATGAAAACTAAAACCGCGTCGAAATGCGAATTCTGTTAGTTGGTATTCCTAAACAGGAAACGAACCGGTTGATTTAAAAAAAAAATCAACCGGTTCGTTCCTGGCTAGGAATACAAATTTTTCAAAAATCCAATGATACAGTTTTAATTTTTATCTGGTACAGGGAAACTAACAGAATTCGCTTGAGCCATGTCGAGTATAAAAGCCCTTACCGAGTTTTTCTTTGCTGTTTTCGAGGCTTGTATTTCTGTTGAATTCTGGTGACAACAAAAAATGATCTGATAAAAAAAAAATATAGAGGGTTTGACGTAGTGCGTAGTAAACATTTAAATCTAGATTTAGATAACTGTTATTTTTTTTTTTTAAATTGTGTACTTGACGCCTGTCGATAGGATTAGTCAACACTAGCCCAGAGCCGGGAAGAAAAAGAGGCCTTTGCCCTGCAGTGGGACGGAATAGGCTAAACATAAAAAATAAAGAAAATATAGAATTAACTAATTTCGGTAACATAGGTACAGAAGGATATAATAAGGGCCAATTTTTAAATATCACTTTTAACTACAGATGGTCATTTGGACACATTATAAATGTGAAAGTGAGTTTGTTGATTACGCTTTCAGGTGCAAATCAATTTTTCTTTTTTTTTTTTAAACGTTGCCCCACACTAGGAATTTCTCCTGTATCGTGGGTGCGTTCACATACATATAAACTCACATACACAAACAGCCAGACCCGGAACAACTATCTGTAGGCCATACAAATATTTGTTCCGTGCGGGAATCGAACCCGTGACACGCAGCGCAGCAGTCGATCGCTCAACCACTGCGCCAATCGTGTGATGAGTTTTGGCACAAAAATTAGATGGGACACTGGAGATTACTTTATATTTCAAATACTAATCTAATTATACAGGCTGAATTTTTAAAATGTACGTGGATGGCCAAATCCGAAACTTTGAGGATTAGCGAAAAACACTGAAAGGAGTCTCGAGCCCGATTTTGATGAAAAATAAAACTGCATCATTGGAATTTTGAAAAATCGGTATTCCTAGCCAGGAACGAACCGGTTGATTTTGAACAAAAAACTACACTGTATTATTACATCATCCGAAAGTGTCGTAAGGATCAAATACTGGAAAATTATAACACATGGCGAACTAAAGGAAAGCGCTCTTTTAAATAAAATGCATCTTCAATTTCTGACTAAACCTGCCTACCTAAACCGTGACGTATTTTTTTTTTTAAATCCAATGATTCAGTTGTAGATTCTCAGATCCGATTTTGATGAAAACTAAAACTGCATTATAGATTTTTGAAAAAAATAGCACTTGATATTTGTTTCTTGAAAATAAAGAAAGCATTTTTTTAAAATGAGCTCTTTCCTTTAGTTTACCATGTATTAAATGTATGATTCTGGGATTTTAGAGGAGGTATTATTAACTCTATGTTACTTTCTTCTTCGAACTTTAGGTAAATAAAGTCTACCTATTCCGATCTCTGATTATTACTTATCAGAATTTGATCCGTTTTAACGACACTTTCGGATAGTGTAATAATAAATGCTGTTTTTTTTTTCAAAATCAACTTGTTCGATTCCTGGCTAGGAATACCATATTTTCAAAAATCCAATGATTCAGTTTAAATTGTCAGTTGGTTCAGGGAAACTAACAGAATTCGCTTGAGCCATGTCGGGTACAGAAGCCCTTACCCTGGTTTTCATTGCTGTTTTCGAGGCTTGTTTTTGTGTTGATTTCTGTTGACAACAAAAAATAGTCTCATTAAAAAAAAGTTTATCGAGGGTTATACATAGAGTACATAGTACACATTTATAAATAGATTTAGGTAACTGTTATTGGTTTTTTTTTTATTGTGTACTTGACGCCTATCGATAGGATTGGTCAACACTAGCCCAGAGCCGGGAAGAAAGGGAGGCCTTTGCCCTACAGTGGGACCGAATAGGCTAAAAATAATAAAATAAACTAATTTCGGTAACATATATTCTTATATAATAAGGGCTGTTTTTATGTATAGCTTTGAACTGGAGATGGTCATTTGGACACACTATAAAATATGTGAAAGTGAGTTTGTTGATTACGCTTTCAGGTCCAAATCGCCGAATTAATTTTGATGAGTTTTGGTTCAGAAATTAGATGGGACACTGGAGACTATTTTAATGCGAGCAGAGCTGCGGCAAAAACTATTTAACAAAAATAAACTTTAAAATAAAAATAATACGTACAATTTTCATTTGTGAACACTAAAAATAAATTTATTTATTTATTTAACAGTTCCTAAATTCACTTTATACTAGATTACAATATGCACAAAATTATAATACCCTCATTTTATTTTTCAAATACTAATCTAACTAGAAAGGATGAATTTTTAAAGTGTACGTGGATGGACAAATCCGAAACTATGATTCTTAGCGAAAAACACTGAAAGGAGTATCGAGCCCGATTTTGATGAAAACTAAAACTGCTTCACTGGATTTTTGAAAAATTGGTATTCCTAACCAGGAACGAACCGGTTGATTTTAGAAAAAAAACTAGTCTGTGTTATTATATAATACGAAAGTCAAGAGAAATATTTTTCAAAAATCCAATGATGCAGTTTTAATTTTCATATGGTACAGGGAAACTAACAAAATTCGCTTGAGCCATGTCGAGTATGGAAGCCCTTACCCAGTTTTTCATTGCTGTTTTTGAGGTTTGTACTTCTGTTGAATTCTGTTGACAACAAAAAATGATTTGATTAAAAAAAAGTTTATAGATGGGGGATGACGTAGAGTGCGTAGTACACATTTATATCTAGATTTAGATAACTGTGTGTACTTGCCCTGCAGTGGGACGGAATAGGCTAAACATAAAAAAATAATAAATTAAAGAATTAACGAATGTCGGTAACATAGGTACTACATAAAGATATATAAATGGCCAATTTTAAATATAACTTTTAACTGGTGATGGTCATCTGGACACATTATTTAATGTGAAAGTGAGTTTGTTGATTACGCTTTCAGGTCCAAATCCCCGAATCAATTTTGATGAGTTTTGGTACAGAAATTAGATAGGACACTGGAGACTACTTTAATGCGAGCAAAGCCGCGGCAAAAGCTATGAAAGAAAACTAAATTTTACGATAAAAATAACAAGTAGGTACAATTTTCATTTGTGAACACTAAAAATAAATCCACTAAATATTAGATTAAAATGTACGCAAAATTGTAAAATCTTCATTTTATATATTAAATACTAATCCAACTATACAGGGTGAATTTTTAAAGTGTACGTAGATGGACAAATCCGAAACTATGAGGATTAGCGAAAAACACTGAAAGGAGTCTCGAGCCCGATTTTGATGAAAACTAAAACTAAAACGTGTTATTATTTTCTAGAATTTGTTCCTTTCGGATAGTGTAAGTAATAAAGTCTGTTTTTTTTTTCAAAATCAACCAATCCAAAATGATGCAGTCTTATTTTTCATCAAAATCGGGCTCGAGACTTCTTTCAGTATTTTTCGCTTGTCCTCAAAGTTTCGGATTTGGCCATCCACGTACACTTTAAAAAAATATTATGTACCTATGCACTTAAAATAAAAATAACAACTCCTATTTAAACGCTTATATGTATTACTTTCCTAAATGTTTTAATTTTTTGCTGAGAATTTAAATAATTGGTAGTCGTATAATATTATTATATTCTACTTACCATCTGAAACACCTTGAATTGACGTCTTTGTAATAATAAACTTGAGATTTCTTAATTTTACAAAACAAACATAGAACACTAAAATACTTTGTTTATCTGTCACACTCGGAGATCAACATTATAACAAAAATAAAATTAAAATCTCGAAAATAAAAAAATACTTTTTCTCTCCAAATATTTCCCCTCAGTCCCCGCTGTCAACCATCGGGTAACTGAGGTCGATTTAAATTCTGGCAGTAGTTTTATGCGCTTACGCACCCCCTAATGAGTCTCACTTCGGGTGTGTTCATCAATGCTCGGGAGTCTCCGCCTTGTTTTCGGAAAAATAACATGTTTCTCGGAAGTGGGCTTAGGGATATTTAAAGTAATTTATTGCTTTTTTTAGGGTTCTGTACCAAAATGTTAAAATGGAAACATTTTTTCGTTTTGTTTAGGCCGCATAGTTTTCGTTTTTTAACGAAAAATTCGTCCAAAGTCGAAGTTTGCTATGAAGAAAAATCTGAAATTATTCTATGTGATAGGAGTTTATGTTAAGATTACAAGAAAAATAAAACGATGTCTTCAAATTGCACACTTTTTTAGAAATCATCATGATGGTACGGAACCTTCGGTGTGCGAGTCGGACTCGCTCTTGACCAGTTTTTTTGTCGTTGTTTTGGCGTAGGTAACGAGTGATTTGTGGAAACGACTTAACGAGTAAAAATATTTTTATGGTAATCAGCTTATGAGTGATTAGTAATTCTTGTAATTAGGGTATACCGTGTGATTAGATTAATTAATGTCAATATTTTGCAGCGCATTCCTTTACTATTTTTTTTTTGTCTTTTGTTTTTACACATTGCACTTACCACTATTATTCTCTGGTAGATTGGTAGAAAATACCTAAAGCATTAATTCCGCCTCGGTAATCTGTGTGCGTAAAGTACAAATAAATAAATGAAGTACATATAATGATTGTTTACCTTGGTTTTAAAAATATGTTGTTATAAGTCAAATGTTAATTTCTTTATGAGTAATAAATATCTTCAAGCAAAACTCGTTCGGCGTTACTGGTAGGTACGTATTAGGCATATACAGTACCCGCACTCCACCTACCTAGCAATCTTTATCAACAACAAAATGGTCAGAAAAAAAATCTTTACAACTTAAACTATCTACTTATCACTTTTAAATTTAATCCTCAGAAACGTTAACTAGAACCAAACAATACAATAGTTTTATTGCTTTTACTCGCTAACGACGTCATTGTGAAAGCCAAAGTTGTAAAATAACGGAAAGATTCAAAGTCGCCGACTTAAAAACATTCATCTTTAAACAAAAGAATTCAGATAAAATAAAGAACTAAGGTTGGGCTGGCTGGCACATGTTGCTTGCAATAAACATTATTTACGGTAGGTACGCAGGTAAAGACATGAAACATGTACCTAATGCTTCAGATAAAGAAACTAAATCATGCTATTTTTAATGCACACAATACATATACTTTTTATTTACCCATGCTTAATTGCAATGGAGATGCTACATTGTGTTCGAAATTAATTGAACCGTTGTGGTTTCTTGGTCGCTCCTGTAATTGTTCATCTGTAGACACCGTGCATTTCATGAGATAGTAGAATAAATATTTTTCGTATTTTTTTTTGTGAAAACGTTTTTTTTCACTTTTTAGTGGTACGTACAACAACATAACACCACTGAAAAGTCACAGGAAACCAAAATACGCAATTTCGTATACATGAATGATTTTTCCAAATATTTTTTCCAGCTATTTGGGTGTAAAAACCAAACTACTAAACCGATTTTGATAAAATTTCAACGAGACCAATCAAGAAGTATATCCTTTCACATAAAAGAAAATTTTTTCAAATCGGTTCATAAATAACGGAGATATGAGGTAACAAACAAAAAAAAAACAATCAAATTGAGAACCACCTCTGTATGAACTTGGTTTAAACTGCCTTTCATTCAGTAGTCACCTAAGAGTTCTACATTCCCGTCTTCTTTAAATAAAAATGTAAAATGGGTAAAAATTAATAACCGTGCTCATTGTAAAGCTATCTCCAATAGAAATAACGCAGCCGCCCCGGTACCTGCAGCTCGCGCGGTCCGCATTCCTTCCAAGGAGGCTTTTATGACACGCGCCGGGAAACTGCTGCAAATACCATATCATAGTCTATAATATTCATATATATATAGACTATATAGTATCCTTACTAGATAATTCAACTTAAAGGATTCGTCATTGATATTCCAATGCTGCGGGGATTAAGTATTGGGTCATATAAAATTAAAAATAACCAGGCTTGTGCAGGTAAGGCAGTCGCTTATTGTAAAATACTGGCATTCAAGCGCGTGCCCATCAATACTAAAAAAAAAAAAAAAAATCAGTTTCATGCGGAAAGACTAACGCATAATTGGTAAGAAGGCTACTTAAGTATTACAAATTAATACAAAAACACATTCCTTCTGAGAAGACTCCTAAGACGCGCGCCGAGACACTAAATCTCGTTTAAGAAAAAAATACTCGTGTGATAAACCCACACTCGTGTTTTAACAACCCCTTTTATATGATCGTTGCATATACTACTATTTTAAGTTGAAACAAAAAATGAAAAACAAATAAAATGTACGGAAGAAATATAAAACCACAGTGTTTCAAAAATTAAATTTTCCTTTTGATGATTAACAAAATAGGTAGATAATATACAATAAGACGCCATACGTTCGTTCGTATAGAAGATCCTTACAGTAAATAAACAGTTTAAATATAAATCTTCAGCTCACAGCACTGCTTACCATGACATACTCAAGGTATCTTAGTATCCGGTAACTAAACGCCAAATAGGATTATTGTATTTATTACTAGCTGCCGCCCGCGGCTCCGCCCTCGTGAATGTTGATGAATTATCCCAAGGGACCATATTTCTGGGATAAAAAGTATCCTATTTGTTATTCCAGACTATAATCTACCTCTGTGCTAAATTTCGTCATGATCCGTTCAGCCATTCTGACGTGATTGAGTAAAAAACATACATCCATCCAAACTTTCGCATTTATATTATTAGTATAGTACTTATAGATTATTAAATCTTTATGAACTAGTAAAATACAACTTCGTTGATTTTGTATGTTCAACTGTTCCGTTGGTCTCGCGGTCACAAGCGCGGCTGCCGAGCGTGGAGTCCTGGGTTCGATTCCCAGGTCGGGCAAAAAGAGTTATTGGGTTTTTCCATTCTTTTTCTTCGTGTGGGTAGTAAGGTCCAACGACCCCACGACCCTAGTGTCAGAGTTTCTAAACCGCCTAAAGAGCCTCTGACATGGTTTGACGACCGCAATTTGGCGGCCGGGACCTGCGGCTTATACGTGCCTTCTGAAGCACGGAATCATCTTTTTATCAGACAATCAGATGATTCAGGCCTGCAATGTCCTAGCCAAACTTTAAACAACTTTACAAAGTATGCTTCCCGTGGGAATCGCACCTACGACCACCGGGTTACAAGGCAAACGCCTAACCAACTCGACCATCAGGAATTCGGGTCCATTAGGAATTTCTCTGTGACAGCCAGGAGTTTGGAGGTTGGTGGTGTGACACCCCCGTGCCTCGGAAAGCACGTTAAGCCGTTGGTCCTGCGCCTGATGTTTCTCCGGTCGTGTCGGGTTGCCGTCCCATCGGATTATAAGAGTGATGGAAGAGGGAGTGCACCTGTGTTTGCGCACACACTTATGCACTATTATATGTCCCACGTCGATGGCTAGTCTCCGTTGAGATTGGCGGCCATGGCCGAAATCGGTCAGAAGGATTATACATATGTGTCACTACTCTGTGAGATAGTTAGTAACATCAAGGCGTTACTGGCCTTTCTTGGGGAGCTGCGGTGGATCGAATGGAACATTTGTCCCACCTACACGCAAAATACGCGCTTAGTCGTGGAGTTGCGAAAACCAGCCCGATTTAAAATACAATACAATACATGTGTCACTAATAACATATTTCTTCTTTTACAGGTATGTTCCCGATATGAAAATCTCCGAAAAAACGTGACGTACATTTTTCTTTATAAGGTACCTACTTAGTATAAGGCTAAGTCAAGTCTTGATTTTCCATTATTTTATGAAATCTAAGTAAATTCACAGAATAGCTATTAATTAAATTACTTTGAAGTTTTTCCTTGATTGGTTTACCTTCTTAGCAGCCACGACACGTTTCCAATCTTTAACAACGTAGCTAATCTAAAACATAGAAATACAAAAAAAATAATATAACCATCTGGAGAACATAATTGCTAATTTATTCATCAGCTACCGTGTACCTATGTATTTCTTTTTTTGGACCTCCATCAAAAGTTAAAACACAATACGTGTCCATATCAATATCAGTCTATAGAAAAAAAAACGACTTTGTCATATGAAATATTTTACAAAACAGATTTGAAGTGCTATGTGATATTATAAAAAAGTAAACCATTCAGATGAATGGATCTTCCATTTGACCTAACAATCGCAAACAGCCCAACACATCGACCAACTCATTATCCCAACACTACATTCAATAAACTCCATTTCTCTTCCATTTAACTGAAAAGCACATCAAACGATCGATATCTCATATAGCCCAGCATTGTCTCCCGGCATCGCCAAGAATGCCATCTTAATATGCGAGCGGCAAATATCGAGCGTGGCACTTCACTATGCCGGGAATGCCATTGACGCGTAGGGACGTGACCGGATTATCGATAGCGAAATTGCGATGGAATATTTTATAAATTGTTGAAGAATTTGAGGTGTCTCTGTTGGTGTTACAAGTGGTGCGTGTTAGTGGAGGTGTTGGGGGCAAGGTGTCTGTTATGTTGCCTGTTTTAGTGTGAGAAATAGAAGAAAACAAATATTTGGGATACAAAGTTGGAAGTTTAATCATAATAGACAAAAGGTAATGACCGTTCTGTATTCCCGGAAGGGTTAGGCAGAGTTCTCACAACAATATACAGCAATGGTCCCAATCATAAATGACACAACAACAACGACAATCAAAATAACAACAACAACCGATTTTTGTAATTAATGAAACAATAAAAAATTGTGATTAGGACTGAAACAAAAGCAAATTCACAAGAATAGCAAAGAAACCAGGAACTCAAACTTTCAAACTCCAAATAAATAACACTAAGGTAAACAAGCACTTTTTACTGGTAATTAACAAAAGTAATATTAATTTACCCCATTTACAAAGTAAGTCATGAAACATTACTTTCTGAACTAACAAGTATACATCGTGTTACAGACTAAACGCGATACCTCTTAAGGAGTCATTGTACTCATTAATATGACTAACTTTCACTATGAGACCGAACCTGAAATCGCGAAAAAAAATTAACTGTTCAGTACATTTTGTCGAGTTCGCACTTCAATGTACGGGATAGTCGATTTTATTTTCGCGATTTCAGTGTTGGTTCCATAGTGAAAGTCCCATTAAGTGGTATTGCGTTTATTCTTTTACACCGACACGTTGTATAATTTAGTAACGTAACCTAAACTATTTTCCTTACACATGCAAATCGTTTATAAGCGAGAACACTTCGCCCGCGACTTCGTCTACGCATATTTACTAATTATCCTCTTTTCACCCCTTAAAGGTAGAATTTCCAAAACTTTCATGATGTAGATGAGCACTAAGTAGGGAACTTAGTGCTCATCTACATCATGAAAGTAAGCCTTGTGCAAATTTTCATGCAGTTTCTAGTCCCAGTAGTGTCTGCTGTGCGTCGATATGTCAGACAGTCAGTTTCCCGATACATTTGAAAATGTACTGGGCATCAGATTTTTTTTTCACGATTTCACGGATGGCCCCATGATAGAAGTTTTTCATAATGATGAGTACAATGACCCCTTTTTAGGTTTATTCTGTTACACGTTGTATATAGAAGATTATTAAGCCTCATTTACATAGGTCCGTACTGCGGCTGCGTGAATAAGGATGCAACATCGCTCATAAAAACATCGATATTGGAACATCTATATTTTTTGTTTGTTTTTGTTGATTTGAGGTTTGATTTGTTTTTTTAACCTCCATTTAAATATATCGAAAAAAAATTCTTTGTTGCATTTCTGTAAACATATGTATTTTTAACAGAAATGAAACAAAGAAGTGTAATAATCAAACATTATATTCATGCTATTTTAGAAAGTTTTACGCTATTTAGTTTTACATTTTTTTTCTTTTACGTTTATTTATATAGAATTTAATTTAAAAATAACAACTTTGACGGTAAGCGGTTTCTCTGATAAAAAAAAAACATCGTTCATAAAACATTTCTCATGAAGAACGATGTGGTTATCGATGTTTTGGGTTTCAACATCGATGTCAAAACATTTTATCGATATTTGAGAAAAAACGATGTATCGTTTGCATCCCTATTCGTGAATGCCGCATTTCAATTTAAACTCATAGGTATTCATACTCTAATGTTAGCCCCTTGTTAGTTGCAAATGAAATGACATTTGAGCGTTGTGTAACTAGTTGTGTACTAGTGTGTTGTGATTTTAGTATTTCAATTATGTTGTACTAATTCTGAATTGAGTCTAGTCTAATTAGTTTATACTGCTTTAATTTTTAGTTTTAATAAGTAATTCCTATGGTTTGTCACAAAAAGAGCTTAGTATTATGGACCAAGTCAAGTCATATATTAATAGGACATTGCACCCAGAGTAACACCATTGTACTACTAGGTACAACTCGTAATGGATACAAAATATTATGAAATATACAGGCACCGCCTAGTTTGGGGACCACTGTATACCGATATGTTTTCATGTTAATTATGTTAAGCAACTGTTTTTAACAAGTTCTTAATACAAGCAGAAGTAAATTAATTAATTTTACCCAGGAACATGGTGCTCAAGTACTTACAAAAAAAAAGAGCTTAAATATTGCGACCTTGTAAATAGTCGCAGGTCGTGGCTTCACCTGGATCAAACGGACTGTGCGGATGTTACTTCACCACAAGACCCCCCGGATTGAGTTAGCCACAATCATTATCATCTTATTACATACCAGCACTTACCCGCGCTTTTGCGTCGTACGCGCATATCCCGTTCCGTTGTTTCCTGTTCCTGTAGGAATTTCTCGTTCCCATATAGCCTTCCTCATGAATGTGGGTATCATATTTGATACAAAAAAATTCGACTGGTAGGTCCAGAGATTAGCGCGTTCAAACAAACAAACTCTTCAGCTTTATAAGTTAATATATTGGTATAGATTAAGCATAGATAGATAGTATAGATTTTGACGTTAGTTTTTATCATTATCATGTAAGATAATAAACAACAATATTATTAACTGCCAGTCAGTAACAAGGACCAATCCATATACACGTAATAAACACAGTATGAAATAGAATTGCAGATCTTTTCTTCGGCCATAGAATCAGCATTGTCATTCAACGTGGCTAGGCTGCCTGTGTTTTGGCCCGTTTACAATTGACAGTGATGTGGAAGAATTTTCGATTTCTAATGGGATCTTTATTCCCCTTCTATACAACGTCGAACAAAATAAACGCAATTCCCCCTTAAGAGGTCATTGCACTCATCATTATAAACAACTTTTACTGTGGAATCAATGCCGAAATCGCGAAAAAAAATCAGCTGTTCAGTCGATTTTGTCGAGTTATGCGCACAGAAATGTATGGGGCAGCCGATTTTTTTCGCGATTGCGAGGTTGGTCTCATTGTAAAAGTTGTTCATAATTATGAGTTCAATGAACCTTTTGTAGGTATTGCGTTATTTATTGTGTTATTAAATTATAGTCTCTCATCTTTATTTCTCTTTTAATAGAAACAAAATTCAAATATAACCTACATAGTTTATGAAAAACAGGAAAGAATGCATTACACCTACCCTTTAACCTGACCTTAGTTGATATTCTCACGGCGTCCTCTTCCGGTATTCACCGCTGTTCCGGCCCGTTCCGATCCGTTCCGATCCGTCACGACACGACACATTCCTCGGCAAGTTATGAGCTATAAAGTGCGTTGTAATAAACCCCTTTTTATATGAAATCATGTAATGGATTGCTCGCCGATGAAACTCAATGGTTCAGAGGTGAGGGTGAAGTATGCTGGTATCTTAGATTGGTCATGATGATATGTCATGTTTTGGGGAAAAACGATGAATGAATGAAAGTTGTTGAATGTGGCTTTGTGGTTTTATGAAGTTGCCATATTGATATGTGTGATTATCCAGATAAATGTTTGCGATAGTTAGTTTTGTTTAAGGAAGTTAACACTGACTGTAATCGTATTTTTTATGGTACCTATTATGCATAGCTAAGTGTATAAATATTTAACTTTGTTTCAATTGTCAGCCTCGTTGTCCTTTAAAAGTTCTTTTAGCTGAACTATTCATCATAGTTTTAAAATAATATAAACCAATAACTTCTTATACTAGGATCTTCTAGAAACCCAAAACATTTACTACTTACCTCAATACGGAATACATGCTCACTAAACAAAACCTTTTATATGTCGGAACGCTTATCTTAATATTGCAATATCGCGAAGTATTTTTTATCGATATCTTAGAGATCGTCGTCAGCCCATCACTATCCATAACGAGGGGGCGTGGCTAGACGTGTCGTTGCCATGGCAACCGGCGCGACTCGCAAAAACTCGCGGAAACATATGGGAAGAGAAATTTGAGGCGGGCACGGACGGTTTTTTGAAGAGAGTATTTTTGTAGTGTGATGGTATGCGGGGTGAAGTGAAGCATATTCTTTGAACATTTTCCATCGATTGATAGTATTGTAGACAGACAGTCGCTCAATGTAAAATACTGGTATTCAGCTGCATCTGGTGACACTGGAAGCCCTCCTAACATAGTAGGGAAAAGGTTAGGTAGATTTATTGACTTTTGGTAGTAAATAGTAGAGAAAAATAATATTTCTGGTTTGAGATGACGTCACTGTGAAAAGTGGGTTTTATTTCTTTACATCATTGCATTGCAAAATTGCAAAACAGCACACACAAATGCGTGATACACAAGATACACACAAGTGGGTGACGTTTTGACGTTCGTACTGGTGGGTTCGGTGTCTGATTTATTACGATTATAAAATTAAAATACGACGTTATAGTGATAGAAAAGTTTTTAATAACGTATTTAGTAACATAATAAGTGTCATACAGTGTAGGGAAATCCTGTGATTGCTCCTAAGTGCGTTAATTTGGTATAAATAAATACCAAATCATCACCAAACTTATATTTCTACCCACAAGTTTGATAAATTATTAGATAGTGACAGCTGTTAACGCCTGTCGGTTTACATACCTGTCAACGTCTACTTTGACAGCGTCAAGCAGTCAGTGTTGGTTTGTTTTGTTCAAAAGTTCATTGAACTTGCATCAATCCCAACGAAAACAATGCCGGCAAAGTGTGGTGGATGCGGCAAGTTTGTGTCGGCAATTGACACGACAAGGTGCACGAAATGTGGCGGCGTCTATCACCGAACGTGTGTCGGCCTCCCTGCAAAGGGTCCCACTGCCACTATCGCACAGTGCCCGGAGTGCAGGAAAAACGTCCGCAGAGACAATAAGGCCGAAACACCTGTGCGTGGGTTGGTGGCTGAGCTACAAAATGAGGAGACGGCGGACGTGCCTTTGTCAACGCCGCCACCGATGACGTCGTCGGCGCCTGTGACGCCTGCGTGCATGACGCATCTGGTGCATCCGATGACGCCTCCGTCAGCGTCAGGCTCGGTTTCCGAGTTCCCGCAGGACGTGGGCTCCGCATTGAAATTGGTAGTAGAGGAACTACGCACGTTACGTTTTGAGGTCTTGGAGCTTCGGAGAGACGTTGCTGAATTGAAGGCGTCCAACGACTTGTGTCATACTCGTATGGACGGGATAGAGTCCAGGTTGGAGGTGCTAGAAAAGCGTCAGTGTGAAGGATGCGCTCCGACAGCAGATTCGGGTGTAGTGGAGAGCGTAGTGGCGCAGCTGAAGCGGGAACTGAATGACAGGGATCAGGAGCTGATGGCAAACGACTTGGTCATCGCAAACGTGCCCGAAGCTCAAGGGGAAAACCCATCACATCTCTTGCAGCTAATTGCCACAAAGCTAGGGGTCGCATTAGATGATCGCGATATAGTGAGCGCAGAGCGTGTGGGAGGCAGACACATTAAAGCGACAAGACCTACTGCGTTAACAGAGCCCCTCCCTCGTCCTATCCTGGTGCGCCTAGCTAGACGTGACCAGCGCGACGCCCTGTTAAATGGCGCTCGCGTGCGGCGTGGCGCTACGACGGAGAATCTCGGTCTCGCGGGGAAGCCTGTACGCTTCTACATTAACGAGAGGCTGACCAAGCTGAACCAGCAGTTATTTCGCCAAACTAGGGCTGCTGCAGGTGTTCACGGCTGGCGCTTCGTTTGGTCGAAGCGGGGTCGCATCTTGGTCCGAAACAAGCCCGGAGACCCCACTCACAGGATTGCATCTGAGGAAGACATTGGGAAGATTATTGGACCATACTCGGAAAACAATAAATAACCTTTTGTTTGGTGCTGTTCATTTTATTCTAGTACTTAATTATAGCTCTTTTAGTATAGGTTTCCTGTTTAACAAGTTTGTGCGTCGTATCTGTCATGATATGGGGAGGTGGGTCTATGAAAGTGAGTACTTTACTGTAATATCACAAACACTAGAAATACATAGAAAACATATTTTTACATTGCATTATTCATGTATATATACATATAAATATATTATATATTTACATACTTATATAATTATTATTACAACTTTACTTACACAGTTCTATTTCTATAATTACTATATATATATATATACAATTTTTTCACATAAAATTAAATGCCTAAGACAAAATCATTGAAGTTTGGTTTGTTCAATGCTGGCTCACTGGCAACTAATCAGGATGAGTTCCTGATTGCCATGTCACAACACTCAGTGGATATAATGGCAATTAACGAGACATGGCTGAGACCTGGAGAGGAAGGCCGCGCGCCTAAGGTTCCGGGATATAGGCTGAAGCACGTGCCACGCCCTGCGACTATACGCGGGGGGCGAGGTGGGGGCGTAGCTTTTTATATAAAAACGGGAGTAAGGGCGCGCGTACTACCACATTCAGAACATTCCGGTGTGGAACAGATGTGGTTAAACCTAACAGTCAATGGCAAAAAGTTATTGGTAGGCACTGCTTATAATAAAGGAAATAATAATAATAATATTTAATTCAGACTTGGTCCATAAATTTGTTAGTAACAATGTTCTTAACCTAGTGTTAGTAAAAATACAAATCCAAAGTAGTTAGTAACAATGTTCTTAGCCTAGTGTTAGTTAAGGTACAAAAAAGTTATTGTGGTTAGGCGCTTGCTCTCGCGCTCTGTTATAGGCCGCCCTGGTTTGAACTGTCAACATTTTTGGATGGGTTGACTGACAGTATTAGTGCATTGGCACCTTACGATCATTTGGTGGTGTTGGGGGATTTCAATGTTAATGTATTGGAAACAAATAGTGCAAAAACAAAGGATTTAATGGAATTCCTAAATTACACTAGTCTGACTCAGGTGGTTGAGTCGCCTACGCATTTTATTGGAGATAGTAGTACCCTGATAGATGTCATCTGTACTGACATAGGAGTGCGTAATGTATGGGTTAGACATACCAGCGAGCTTGGCCATCACTCGTTTATTGTATGTGATACTGTAGTTAAGAAAGTAAAGATTAAGCCTAGGTTGGTGGCATATCGACCTCTAAGGGATATTCTGGAGGACTACTTTGCAGCTGATTTGGAAACAATGCCATGGAGGGAAATAAGCTCACTGCCAGATGTGGATAGCATGGTAGATTATTTTAACTTCCTTACTACCCAATTGTTTGACTTACATGCACCCTTAAAAAGTAGAATAGTCAGAGACCGTCCCACGCCTTGGATTACAGATAACATTAAATTAATGTTTAAATTAAGAGACGAAGCAAAAAATAGGTATAATAAGGACAAACAAGATACTACAAAAAAATATTATTTGGACTTAAAAAGACAGGCTTGTGCTGCGCTGATGCAGGAAAAGAAGGTGTACTTTGACGGGCACATTAATAGTCAGTTGAAAAACCCAAAAAAGCTCTGGAAAAATCTCAAGTCCGATGTTCTGTCTGAACATAGTGATGGCGTGCTCCCCGGACAATTTAATGACCCAGATGAGATTAATAGGGCATTTCTTAGTGTGCCCGGTCAGAATATTGTGTCCAAATCACAGCAGTTATATTTTAATTCAAACAGATTTGGGGATGCCCATTTCGAGCTACGAAATGTTAACGAGGACGAAATTGCTAAAATTATTAAGAGTTTGGTTTCAAATGCTAAGGGAATAGATGGCTTGAGTCTTGATATGATTATGCTCACCTTACCAACCACCCTCCAGGCCATCACCACTATAGTAAATACGTCAATTGATACCAAGACTTTCCCTCATTTATGGAAATGTGCTATAGTGCGTCCATTACCAAAAGTCAGCAATCCAAGTACTTTTAAAGACCTACGCCCAGTAAGCATTCTGCCTTGTTTGTCTAAAGTTTTAGAGAGGGTAGTTTACAACCAATTAATGGAGTTTCTGGAAGCTAACAACATGCTCCCCGACCTTCAGTCTGGGTTTAGGAAAGGTCGTGGGACGGCCACAGCTCTTTCCGATGTAGTAGGAAACATCCTAGAAGCACGGGATAGAGGGGAGGGAACAATCCTTGCACTCCTTGATTTTTCACGTGCCTTCGATGCAATTAACACCACTCTGCTTCTTTCCAAGTTAGCCTACTATGGTTTCACTACGGGAACAATAGAGTGGTTTGCTAGCTACTTACAAAACAGGTCACAGCTCGTGGAAGTCCAGGGGGGCGATGGATCAACTAGGTCTTCCTCTCCTCGTCATGTGTCACGTGGTGTGCCCCAGGGATCAATTTTGGGGCCCCTTTTATACATTCTTTACAGTGCAGATATTGTTAAATCCTTCCATCATTGCAAGTATCATATGTATGCAGATGACATTCAGCTATATATTTCTTTTAAGCCAGCAGATATGAAAGAGGCAGTGGATGAAATCAATGCAGATCTGGAAAGAGTGGTGGAATGGTCAGATGCTAATTCACTGGTTTTAAACCCATTGAAGTCCAAGTTCATGGTCTTAGGAAGTAGAAAAATGATCAGTGCAATACTGTCAGCCAATCCAGAAGTTCTTATCAAGGGGGATAAAATAGACAGGGTAGAGACGGCATGCAATCTGGGTTTGACTATGGACCCAGAACTGAGATTTGAGAAACACATCAGCAATGCCATGAGAAATTGTTTTTATAGGTTAAAACTTCTTTACACAATAAGAGCCCATCTGAGTGTTGATCTGCGCAAACAACTGATGGACAGCCTAATTTTATCACGGCTTAATTATTGTGACACAGTGTACGGGCCATGCCTGTTAGCAAGAACCGAAAAGCTAATACAACGTATACAAAACGCATGTGCACGGTTTTGTGTTAACATACCACATAGGAGTCATGTTACGCCTTATATCAATGAACATAATATCTTAAAAATGGCAGCAAGGAGAAAGATGCATTTGGCTAGCTTACTGTTTGGAGTTGTCACTACACAGAAACCACAATACTTATTTGAGAAACTTAGTTGGAGGCACAGTAAATATGAACCACGTCCCTCCACATACCCTCTTTGTACACCTCATCACAGGACCGCAGCATTCAGAGGGAGTTTCAAGTATGCCGCCACGCACTGTTGGAATAACCTTCCTCCACCATTCAGAGACCTGAAGACAAAAAAACATTTTATAAACATTTTAAAGAAACATTTGATGCAAAAACAACAATCCACATAGCTTGTAATGTTTAACTTACCTCTGGGTCATGGCCTACAGGCAATGGATATAGTCTTCCACAGTGCTGGTGGTATTGGACTGATTCCACCCTCTTTAGGCTCGGTCTTCTTGTTCTCAAAGTGTAATGGTATAGTGGAGCAGTCACATATTTGTGGAGCAAGTTTGCAGCGTGTTTTTTTTTAAACTTTGTAGAGGAGGTTGGGCATGGCGTGTCGTGGGTGACAGGTCCCTGTGTCACTTTCGTCTGTTGTTTCGATCGACACTCGAACCATTCGGCCTATAGCACCATATTATCACAGCTTAACACCTCATCTCATATAATGTACATTACATACACAATTATTTTTCGATTTCTCCACTAACTGACTAAGGGATTCTCCAGAAAAGATACGATTTGCGGTCCAGCACGGTTTGCTTTGCCAAGCCAATATGCAAATGGCCGCCATCATAATTATTATGGTGAAAAACTGTAAATGATGGCGTATTGTTTTCGTAGATAAAGAATGCTTCCTGCATAAGAAATAAGAGTTGTGATTATAACTGTAACATATTTGTAGTTAATTGTAAGATTGATACATGGTATATTAAGGAATATTGTATTTGTGTAATATTATTAATTCAATTTTTGTTTTGTTTTGTAATGTTGGTATACACGTATTTTATTTGGATAAATTATGACTAGGACAATGTTGATTTTTATTTGCTTTTTAAATTGTATTTAAATGATTTTAATACTATATAGTCTAGTTATTTAATTGTTAGTGGTGTTTTAAATAATAAGTTACCTGCCTTGTTTATACTCGCGGGGGGACGCCAGAAGGTCACTCAAACGGTGGTTGCTGAAAATCAGCGCCGTTGATTGTGGGATTTATCCAGGGTCGCGGCATTATGCTGAGCAACGACCGATTCTTGCTGGGATGCGACGCACAACTTGAATTTAGTTATATTTTGAGAATTATTTGTATATTTTTATTGTACACAGTAACTGTACTAATACTGTTTGTGTTTACTTGTTTATATTTTGCCAGTGTCAACTTGTCACTGTCAGTCGACAGTTAGAGCCGGACGTCATGCCATGGACAAAGCTAGAACGATGTTCTGTTTTGTCTATGGCATGACTAAAGACTCGTGCCCGGTCCTGATATAGCCTGGTGGCAGTGATACGGGTTTTGTAGCTAACTTTGTTTTAATTATTTTAAGTTATTTTTGTGCGTCTTTTCTGGCGGAATAAACGCTTTTTCTTTCTTTCTTTCTTTCTTTCTTTCTGATAACATTTTAGTTTCTGATAGTACTTCTTATGGTATTTCAAACAAGCTCGCATGTCATATTTAGAATAATAAATGAACTGATTTTAATTAAACTTGATACGGATACGCAACACATCAAGGTCAGTTAGATTTATTAAGAACTTTTTCGAAAAAAAGTAGAGAGTGATTATAAGTTTTCTATAGAACAAGACAAAACACTCCCTCTTCTTCCCTAATCTTTTCTTCAAGGACTTTCAAATTTGTATGAAATACCGAGAGTGATAAACGCTCTAAATGAATTTTCCTCTTTTGTGAAAGCCTTTTCTCGTGGCTTCGCTCCCGTTGTCTATCCAACAGAAACCGTTCATTTTGACGGTTTCGAACGTCCGTATAAAAAAGGGAACCAATAATGTTTCCCTGGATAACCAGGGATGATAATATCCAATGTCATTAGTCTACCTTTTTACCAGTGAATGAATTTAAGAATTCTGATCTGTTTCCCGGAGATTACCTTTTACAAACAAACAAGTTTACGTCTTCACTTTAGTTTGGGTTAAAAAAAATCACAGACGCGCTGCCGCTCCAACTATTCGCCCGTATATTCTCCAATAAAGTCATGCCGCAGTACAATAGCATGTATTTGATCCCCACACAGCGTGTCACACTTATTTTATTTTCTCAACGCATCGGAATGGAGAACTATCACTTTATATTTATTTCTTTTCTTTTGCAAATGACAAAGATATAGTAAAGGAGTAAAAATAAAGGATTCACCTTTTTTCGCTCATTAGTGATGTCTCGATAATGTTGAAAGTCATTTTTCATCTACCTTTAAAATATGAAAATGTACATTTTTATGACAAAAATAAATTGAATATTTATTCGGTCGTGGATTTTGTGTGTTTTTTTAATGCGATGCGCTTGAGTGTGAAAAACTGTAAAAACGTGTAGGTAATTGTTTTAGATGATACCCGTTTCTTCCAGCGGCTTCACCCGCATGATTGTCCAAAATATACCAAGGCGACATATTCCTGGGAGGAAAAGCTTTTCCAGTCCTATTCCAGGACATGATCTACACGTATGCCAAGTTCATCAAAATCTGTTCCGTCATTAGGGCGTGAAGACATTACAAACTGACTGACAGATGACACATAGATTTACTTTCGAATTTATAATATTAGTATTAATGTATTTTTGGTATCGTAGAGTGATCATGGGTGTAGCGGGTCAAGTAAAATGACGGCTGAGATTTTAAGACTTTTATAACTGCTATTTAAGCATAATACGCCTACGGCGGATCAAAGTTTCTATTTAAATTAAATCTCACGAAAAAGTAATAAAATATTTTTTAGGAAAATGTTCACTTCTTTTATCTCTTGATTTCATTTAGTTAATCCATTATAATCTTCTGGCTAGTGACGGTTAAGTAAAGTTTCTATTGTTAATGTTGCTATAGTAAAAAACTGGTAGAGACGATAGAGGTAGCTTTTAAACCCCAAATTGGGACCTGGCATCTCTCTAGGTACATATTGAAAGAACATTCTAACTTCGTAGACCTATAAAAACTACCTTATTTTGACAATATTGCAAAAAATATTTGGATTATTTGCTTGAAATTAACCAAAACCGTTTGCAGATGAATATTTCAATAGGTACAACATCAACACAAAATCAACCACTACGCAACCGATATACGAGTATATCTTCAAAAAGCAACTAAATCCCTGAAATAAAACGCCGAAGAATTGAAATTTAATGCATAAAAACATGTACCTACCGTATCTACGAAGATATATTCTTTTCTGATCCGCGACGATATAAAAATTTATACGTGGACAATCCTTAGCTCATAAACACGGATTATTGCGGATCCGCGGGTGTAACTCACGGTTTGCGCGCCGTGAGGTCGGATACTAGGCGGATAAGGTCGGATACTAAGCAACTATGGGTCGGATACTAAGCGGCTATGTGTCGGATATGTGGATTTCGCGACTGTGAATAGATTTGTAAGGCAATTGTTCGATTGAATAGTAGTTTGTGAGTCTTTTTTTCGATGTAGTTGAGGAAATTCTTTGGTGTTACTCGTATCGTGAAAAAAACTATTGGTTTTTTTTTGAGTTGGTTGTTTATCAGTGAATGGAAATGAACTAGTACCCCGGATTTGTTTGGTGTCAATTTTTCATTGGCCGCTTTACCTGCATACATTTCATTTCACCAACTTATAAACTTACGTGATGTGGATTTGACTTCATCAACCTACTTATCTCTTGTAATGTGGATTTGAACTCGTTCAGAGTTAGAATAAAAAAAGGAATTCTAAGAAAATCATAAGTTTATTTTAATATTCTGGAAACAAATAAATTGGAAAACCACTAGATCGAACATAAAAGATATTACTAACAAAAGTATCTGACTAACAAAAAATATCGTACCAGCATAAAATATGGCAACAAGCTTGTTACTACAATTGCCATTACTATGAACTAAAGCAATAACTTTAGTTCAAACGATTGCTATTGCTACGCCGTAGCAGAAAACAGCTACGCCGTAGCAATCGCTACGTCGCGCTTTGGTAATACTTTTATTGTGCGTACAACTATGGAGTGGAATTCCCTGCTAGGGTCTGTGTTTCCTGGTAGCTTCAACCTGGGGGTCTTTAAGTTTCGACGACACGGTTGGCGCAGTGGTTGAGCGATTGATTGCTGTGCTGCGTGTCGCGGGTTGGACTCCCGCACGGAACAAATATTTTTATGGCCTACAGACAGTTGTTCCTGGTCTGGCTGTTTGTGTATGTGAGTTTATTATGTTTACGCACCCACGATACAGGAGAAATTCCGGGAAAGTGTGACACAAAATTTAAAAAAAAATTCAAGACGTGAATAGTTGACTTCTAGGCACTGCTCCATCGTCAAACACATATTCGCTTTCTATCAGGTGAGATTGTGGCGAAAATAAAAGTTGAAAAGAAAAAAAAAAGATAAGAAAGATTTAAAGAAAGTTTCGTAAAACCAACCACTTAACCGAAGGTTTCGGTTTGAAATATCATTAAGTATAACCAAGTAAATATATATACGTAGGCAACGACAGGCTATATATCTTACACAAGCCGTTAAATACAAGTGGTTGCGGTGAAAAGTTACACTTAATGTTCTGACGGCCGTTAGATAAATCTTCTGTCAACTAACTTGTGACTATATAGTGAAGGAGTTAATAAGTAAACTAGGTTTAATTTAACAAGTCACTTCTCAGAGTGAAGCATGGCCTTAATCTTTTCTTAACGTTACATGCTGGTATTTTTTTCTTTGGTTAATTAAAAAGACAAACAGACACGCATACAATAACACTTGTAAAAGCAAAAAATATAACATCGCGCCTGTATTGTTCGACAGGTCGCGCAGAGGTGTAGGTAAAATTGAACTGACATCAGTCACGTGAGGGGAATCTAACTGGTCGCAGGATCACTGGTCTTCAAATGAAGTTTGCTGTAGGAATCGTAACCAAAAACTACGCGGCGTATAACCGAATCTCTCTTAAGTTGATTCTTATAATGTATACTAAAGTTTATTATTATCTTCTATCTATACTAATCTATACTTATTATTACTTACTAATAATAAAGCTGAAGAGCTTGTTTTTTTGTTTGAATGCGCTAATCTTTGGAACTACCAGTCGGATTTGGATATTTTTTTTTGTATAAGATGACGTTCATGAGAAAGGTATACGGGAAGGGGAAATTCCTACGGGAACCAGAAAAACGAGATATTTGCATACGAAGTTGCGGGCAATAGCTAGTACGCAATAAATTTACACAATCGAATAGCACTTATAAAATATTAAACGTCTTGCTAGAACTTAATTGCATTCATTTATTTTTGACCACCATACTAATATTATAAATGCGAAAGGAATTAAATGTCTGTCACACACAATCCATTCATTGTTTCTTTGATCTTCCCCTCCTCTTATGGCCATCCACATTAAATGTGAGGGAAGTTTTGAGTATAAATTTTACACTCAAAGCTTCCCTCATACTTACACACCACAGTTCCTCAAATTTTCAGTATTAATAAAACTATCTATTCTTATTCGTGTTCTTGCTGAAGGTGATTGTCCTGGAAAATACTAACAAAGTCAATAACGAGCTGCTTCCAGGCCACCCTGTCTGCGACTCTTGTCAGGGCTGTGGTCAAAGTGAGTCCAGTTATGGCCATGACCTGATCAGACCAGCGAGTAGGCGTATGCCCGTGCGGCCATTATCCCCACTACAACCAGTTTTTTTCAAAGTTATCATGCGGTCTCCAAATACTCACTTTGGTCATATCGGACCAAAGTGAGTATTTAAGAGTTCTTGGTAGTAAATTAAACCAAACACAAACTATAAACGATTGAGTCTTGAGGAGAAATCAGAGGTTCAAGACTAGTGAGATTCTGATAGCAGTACCGTGGCAAAGGCGATTGTCAAAACGTCTAAAATGTATGGGATTGACACACGCTGTCGAAATGTCACGTGATCAATCAATATTTTATAAAACTCTTTCGTTACTGAGTGATTGAGTGACTGAGTGACTGACAGACAACGCACAGCCTAAACTACTGGCCGCAGAAAGCTGAAATTTGGCATGTAGGTTCGTTGGGGAGTGTAGGGGAGCGAAGAGAAGAGAGGTTTTCCCGAAATTCCTACAGAAACGGGAAAAAACGGGATATGCGCGTACGAAGTCGCGGGCAAAACCTAGTCTTACATTTTGGCATTTGAACAATCGTGTTCACTAACAGTAGCACTTTGTCTTGAGGCTAGAGGTCAGTTTATTCCAGTCGTCTCTCAAGTCCAAAAAAATCAAATCAAGGACCACATCCGATGTATTAAAAACAGACAGAACCCTAAAACAATTACGTTGGTCAGCGGAGCGCGCAGGGCTGTCGCGAGCGATAGCGCCGCGTCGCCGCGCGCCAATGTGTCGTGACACCCCTGTGTATTTATGTGCCGCAATAATGTGGACCCTGTTGATGCTGCGCCCTGAACAGTTAAATGCTTGCCTTAGCTTTAATAGGAAGATTGTCAACGTTTCCATGAAAGATCTTGAACGAAAACGTTGGTTTTGAAAATGATTATAGGGATTTTTTTATATTTCATTGTTCGCACAAACTTACCGGTTGACGATGGAGCACACTTGCCTGGACGTAACCTATTCAATCTTGACTTAAATAGCCAGGTTTTAGCTAACAAGAAACACAGACTCCGGCAGGGAATTCCACTCCTTAGATGGACGCACACTGAATCCCAAATCTTTTTATGCTGTAAATGGCGATTGTTGTGCTGTAACATCTGATAATTTTGTATTTTTTTTTGTAAACGCATCATCCAAATAGTAATACTACAGTGAATGGTCAAAGAGAACATTGTAATAGTCACCACATGGATGGAAAACAAAGACACACTCTGCTTTCTTTCTTTACCGTGTGGTCAGTAAGGTCTAACGACCCCACACCCCCTAGTGTCAGAGTTTCTAAACCACCTCAAGGGCCTCTGACATGGTTTATTCGACGACCGCCATTTGGCGGCCGGGACCACTGGCTTATACGTGCCTTCCGAAGCACGGAATCATCTTTTTATCAGACAATCAGGTGATTCAAGCCTGCAATGTCCTAGCCAAACTGGAAAAGCATTGTGGAAGAAGAAAGCACTTCTGTTCATTCGTTTTATTTAATCTTTATGTAAGGTAACCACTGTTGTAGAAAGAATCTAATAAAAAAAAATCTTCTAATAAAAAGAATTAGTCTGTTAGATACATTCCCAAAAGATATTGGACACTTAATCTCCTTTTTACAATTTTTACTCAAATGAGACCAGCCCCCACTCTTGGAACTTTTTTGCACTTTATCTTCCTCAATTTTTATTGATTTGTAAAAGTAAAAATACGTGTTTAATATTTTTGGATAATCTAACTGACAGACTAATTAGAATCATATTTTTTACTCAGGAATCATCCCTATTTTAAGTTCTCGTTAGGATCAACCTAGTGTTTAAGAGCAAATCTAAATCTTCTCGTGTCATTTGACTTCTATTACAATTTTGTCAAAACAGTGTGTCCACCTGGGAAGCTCTGTCATTTACCACGATCAGGTCTTGGAGTTCATATGGTTGTAATGAGAAAAGACACTTGATAGTCCTTGGTGTACTATAAATATAAAAATACATACCTACAAACAGGGCCGAGCAAGTTAGAAGTATACAATGATGGAATATAAATATAACAGAACTTCACATCAAAATTTACCAAATGCCACCACAAGATGCCAAAGAAAAGACAATTACCAGCAAGCACAATACCACCAAAAAAAATCACTTAATATCCATAACTTCAGGGTCCTCGAGTACGTAGCCCATCGCCCGATAATTTGGCGGGTTTCCGGTCGACGGGCAAGATGGCGCGGGCAATTTCCGTTCAGCGCACTTTGAGTTGCGAGTGCGTTTGACGCGCCAAGTGCCAAGCTCGAATAATTGGAGCTCTCTCTCTTGGCAAGTTGGCAGAATCCATTTTTGTGGGTGAGTGTACTGTGGGGTCCATGTATTGTTTGATAATTAGGTGGGGTTAATTGATATTGTTTTAAGGTTGTGATGGGTATTTGTTCAGGCAATAGATGTGCGTATGGCAGTTGCACAAACCAGTATTATATTTTGATTTCGAGGTATTTGTGAAATGGCCCACTAACTCGAGTTGAAAGATAACTCTAGTTAACACACGTGGGCTTTATTTAGATCATCAATTCAACATTAAAGTATTAAATTCTAAATAGTTTTTTAACATTCACTTTTGAAATGTTAATATCTATTCAGAATTTAGTAATTGATGAATACTTCTGTAATTTTTTTTTCAACATATTAATTTCAATAAGCCAGAACCTACTTATAGGAAAAAGTGATTCAATAACTCGAGTCTAGTAAGAGAAACGTCCTTTACGGTGGATCGTGTGCAATTTTTTTTTTTCAAAGTTCTCAAGCTTCTACCTAAATCCTACAACCCAATCCTACCACCATTTGAATGTGAAAGTCGGATGTTTCGCCGACTGAACGGATTTGTATGAAACTTGAAACCACGGTCTAGATCAGGGCATGATCCCAATAATACTTATTTTGTATGCCCGGAATACGTTCCCTTAGTATCATTTTGACGCGGTCGAAGCCGCTTGCAGAATCTAGTATTTTAAACATCAATAAAAACAATAAACCCAGAACCCCCAATTCCCGTCCCATACACCAATTATTGTATCAAACACAATACAGAAATGAAAAGCCCATCATTCTCTCTGTAAAGTTTAGCTCCTAAATAAAAGGCGCCTTCTCTCCGGTAATCCGTTTAGACGCTCTTTGATTACGTAAATCACTGTTCTTAAGGCGAGTACGGTTCCGCTAATTTCATTATTTCGCTGCCTTCTTGTATTGTGCTGCGTTTGAGCTGGCGAGTGGTTACTGGAGGATAGCGGCGAATTGTTTGAAAGTTTTTTTGTATTGTAATTCATTTCTTAGTTGATAAAATAAAAAATTAAGTATGATTAGTAGAAAGTGAATTGTCTAGTTCATAAGCCACAGAAAATGAATTTAAGTAAGATATGGGTAGTAACATTTTGTTCACTGCTATTAAATGAACAACCTGTGATCCTGATCGCTAATTTCAGTGTTCATTTTTTATTTTACTTTTTTAATGACAGTTTAAATAAATTATTATCTACAATTTGTAATATACCGTTAAAAAAAACATTAAGGTAAAATATTTATCAAATACCGTATTCATCTGATAACAACTTTATTATTTTATATTTCACCACTTTCCGAGCGTTCAGTATAAAATATTACAATAGTGTAATGAACGGTCATTTATCCATTATTTATCCATTTCGACACCCCAATTATTTTGTATAGCCCTATGGCTTTCTACCGATGTAAAAGAAGACAACATAATAATTTATATTGCTGGGTATTCAAAAAGAAAACACGCGTGAGTTCCGGGTTGGACATTAAATAATGTAATTTATACAAAGACAAAAACTCTATGCTTTTTACTATTACAATCAAAGTCGTAGATATGTTGTTGTACCTTTACATTGATATTTCTCGTATAAAACTTCATATACTGGCGACTTTAAAGTTTAAATCACTTACATCAATACTTAAGTGTAAAAATAAATAAAGGATAATCAAGTAAAGAATAGTCATACAAAAAAAAACTAGAAGTAAATACTAGCTTGCCTGCATAATACATTATTTAACGACAACAAAACTTTAAGGTAACTGAGATACTTTACAAAGAAACTGAATCAATTCTCCATTTTCGTCTTAAACCAAACCAAGGAAGCTGGAACACAAATCTCTTTAACAAGCCCCATTCAATTGCACTCGCTACTTGCCTAACCCAATTGAACGCAGCACAATACTGCTGGTAGATTTATTAGGGTTAATCAAAACGTTGCAAAACGTCGCTTCCCGAGTCCTGCTTGATTTAGTTATAATAAACATTTTGTACTGGGATAGTAGCTAGCGTCTTAACTTGAATACAAGTTGGAGTTGATAAGAATGAGGTTTCTATTGTAGCTTCATGTGAAATTGTAAAATTGAAAGGATTGGGATTAATAGGTATATTCAATTTAAATTCAATTCAATTCTACTATTTTTTAAGCCACGATCGCATTCACATGTCACCTACATCCATTTATACAGGGTTATTTGTAAAACACCAACAACCTTTCAGGGGGTGAAAATACTCATCATTATAAACAACTTTTGCTATGAGACCAACCCTGAAAAATTGAAAAAAAATTGTGCTATTTCATACATTTTCATCGGGTGACTATTGCATTTTGTATGAAACAGCTGATTTATTTTTTGATATTTCAGAGTTGGTCCCATAGTAAAAGTTTAGTTGCTTATAATGATGAGTACTTTCACCCCCTGAAAGGTTGCTAGTGTTTTACAAGTAACCCTGTATATGTCGCAGCCAATTAGCTTAATCAGCCGTTTAATTGGTTGCCTAGCCTTTTCATTTAAATGTGCCGATTTTTTAGCGACTTAAGTGACATCTTTTGTTCAATATCGTTTAATGACTTGCCCATCATATGTCGCTGATTAAACGGCACAGTTCAATGAAAAGGCTAGACTTTTAATAAAACGGCTGGTTCAGCTAGATGGCTGCGACACATATACAATATGTAACATCATAAACGCAAAACCTGAAAAAGGGTCATTGCACTCATCATTATGATGAGTGCAATGACCAAACGCGAAAAAATATCAGCTGTTCAATACGTTTTGTCGAGTTATGCGCACAGTGTAGGTTCAAGCCGAGATAGATGCCCTAGTGGTATAGGTGCCCCAATTGCAATTTCTCTATTTTCGCGGATGAATCGCGTGTTTTATTATTTATCTATCGAGAGACTTTCCAACTACCACTTAGTGGACCGTGTCTCATATCTCTGTGTGATTGCATGGGACGGCAAAGTGCGATCAAAGTTTTTTCGGGATAGATGCCTGTTTCTCAGCGGGTCGTGTATCCTACACGTGATTTATATGGAGTAGGCAACTATCCCATATATGGGATACATGTCCCAAAATGTAGAGGTCCGCAAAAATCGCTAATAGTCTGGAAATATAAAAGATAATGTTTTTTACTTTTCATAAATTTGTAGATAAAAAACCAAAGTACTTGCCAGTTTTGCAAATAAAACATTTTGATTTTTGTACTGGGAAATATAAAATTATTTCAAAAAGTGTGGCATCTATCCCGCTTTTACCCTATGGGGCAGTCGTTTTTTTCGCAATTTCTGTGTTGGTCCCATAGTAAAAGTTTGCAAATGGACAACTAGAGTCACTTTAATATTATTGTTGAACTGGTTCTTTAAAATCTTGACGTTTATGTATATATAAAGCATTATAATAATGGTCTCATTGAAATAAATATAAACGAATTGACTTTGACTTTGATGTAAAATCAAAGTACCATATCTATATAAAATCAAGTACTAAGAAAATGTTTAAAAATGACGAAACCATCTCTATCATATCCTGCGGTTTGAATTTGTCCAGATTCCAATGAGAAAATTCAAATCGAACCACTAACACCTTCAAGAAACTAACCCCAATAAATCTTTATCAATTTCTTCACGTTTCCCTAGCCGCCATCTATTTCCAGTCACATGTTCATAAGAGTACCCGCACACAACCCTCGTCGCTTCTGATTAATTACCGCACGATTAATCAGGACATGACTGATAGATGACATCAGCTGCGGAGGGTTGACGATAAGGTTATGGTGGGTAGGTCTAGTTTAGTTTAGATATGACTATGTTAGGTTTTGATTTATGAGTCCTAGGATGACGACAAGGGTTTTGAGATTGACTTGTCGTATGCAACTAGGGGCTGATTTCAATATTCATCTGATTATTAAAAAATTGGCCCCAAATGACTTCAAGACGTACGGCGATGCGCCACCGGTACATGATGAGCATCCTACCTATACGCACAAAAGGTTTTGGGATTACTTTCATTTTGAGTATAGCTAAAGAGTGGAATTCCCTGCCGGAGTCTTTAAGTCAACTAAATAGAGAATAGATTACTCCTAGGCAAGCGTGCGCTGTCGTCGATCACATCTTCGCTTTCCACTACCGGAGGCTGTATTTCTTGACAGCTACAACCTTGAGTGTTGGAATATTACAAAAATCCCAGTGTTAACAGATTAAAATACTAACTCGATTCAATCACTCGTTTATATCAGTCGATTCATTCACTCATTCGATCATTCGTTGATGTCGGTAATTCAAATGTTTTCTGTCACAATAAATCCGACCGTCGAACAGTGCAGACGTCTATTCTTTCCTCCTGCGACCTATTTCCCACAGGTTATGGGCCCAGGCTACGCAGTAATACAGTGGTAAGATTACATAAGTTTTCAAAAATAATCAACTGTTAGATCGTAAAAAATAATTTTAAAATGGAGTCGCGAAGTAAAAGAAATATACAACAATTTAATGGTGAACGTTATAGCACGTGGAAATTTCGTGTCAGATCACTTTTAGGGGAATTGCAAGTGTTGAATGTGATTGATGAACTACCGCCATCAAACCCAAATGAAGAGTGGCAAAAGAAAAATATGCTGGCAAAAGGTACAATAGTGGAATATTTAGGCGACGCATTTTTAAATTTTGCAAAAGGTTCCACTACGGCAAAATCTATAATGGACGATTTGGACAAAATTTACGAAAGGAGGAGCTTAGCTACACAATTGGCTCTGAGAAAACAGTTACTAAATTTAAAATTGCAACCGGATGTGACGTTATTCCAGCACTTCAATAATTTTGACAACATAATAACGGAACTAATTTCTGCTGGTGCAAAATTAGATGAGATGGACAAAGTATCACATTTGTTGTTAACCTTACCTACTTCCTACGACGGCGTTATAACAGCATTAGAAACATTAGGAGAAGAACAATTAAATCTGGCGTTCGTTAAGACACGTCTTTTAGATCAAGAAGTAAAGTTAAAAGCTGATACTACAACCGAACTGAAAGTATTACAGGCATCTGCAAAGAAAAATACATCAAGATCGGGATTTGACAATAAAAAATTTCGTGATAATAATCGATACAAGAAGAAGCCACATCCTGGTAACTCGATGCATAAGATTTCAAAATTATATTGCGATCATTGCGGTCGACGAAATCATGTCAAGAAGGATTGCCATTTCTTCAAGAAAATTCAGCAAGATAGCGGTTGCAATAGCCAGACGCCAACTGCAAATACAATGCAGATTTCCGGAAATGATGAGGACAGTTTCGCTTTTATGTTTACAACATGTAAGTTATTTCATTCGCATCTTAATTCGTTTACTAATGATACTATTACCTTTCTTTTAGATTCGGGCGCAACTGACCACATTGTGAATACAAAGGAATTTTTCTCTTCATATTTAGAGTTACCTACTCCGCTAAAAATAGGGGTAGCTAAGAACAGCACTAACATTCCCGCATTTGGTAAAGGACAAATAAACGTTAGTAGTAATCTTGGTTTTCAAGGGTCAATCGATAACATTCTATATTCACCAGATGTGCCATATAATTTATTATCGGTAAATCGTATTCAAGAAGCAGGTATGTCGGTTATTTTTAACAATAATAAAGTTCATATTTACAAAAACAACAAATGCCTAATATCCGGTTTATGTAGTAATAACCTTTTTAGGTTACATTTTAAAGTACTGCGATCTCAATGTAATTTAAACTTATCTGAGACTGCTAAACCTTATGATTTATGGCACAAACGTCTTGGTCATTTGAATAAACAAAAATTTAATATTTTGAAAGACCTAATTGAGGATAATTATATTATCAATGATGTAATTCCAAGTGATGAGTTATGCGAGTCTTGTATACTAGGTAAACAATCACGACTACCCTTTGCTAAGTCAAAAGAGAAATCCAATAACAACAGACCACTTTTTATTATTCATTCTGACGTTTGCGGTCCTATAACACCACCCACATTTGATGATAAAAATTATTTTACTATTTTTGTTGATGATTTTACTCATTATACAGTCACATATTTAATGCATTCTAAGTCGGAAGTATTTAGATGTTTTAAGGATTTTGTGTCTAAGAGTGAGAACGTATTTAATTCTAAGGTTGTTAATCTATATTGCGATAATGGCCGAGAATATCTTTCGAACGAGTTCAAAGAATTTTGTGTTGAAAAAGGGATAATGTATCATTTAACGGTACCTTACACTCCACAGCAAAATGGTGTATCAGAGAGGATGAATCGTACGTTAACCGAAATGGCTCGAACATTGGTTACAAGTGCGAAATTAGATAAAATATTTTGGGGTGAAGCTGTTTTGACAGCTACTTATTTGACTAATATTTTACCCACAAAAGCTCTGATAAATAAAACACCATACGAAATGTGGCATGGTAAAAAACCGAAAATAAATCATTTAAAAATGTTTGGGTCTACTGCATACGTCCATAATAAAACTAGAAAGACTAAATTTGATCAAAAATCTCTTAAGTCAATATTAGTTGGTTACGATGCAAATGGTTACAGATTATTTAATGTTGAAAACAGTGAAGTATTCATAGCTCGTGATGTCATATTCGATGAGTTAAATTTTACACAATCTCGTCCAATACGTAGCAGTAGTGACAACATTGCGATTCCCTCAAAAATTAGTAAGCCCGACAATGATTCGGCAAAACTAATAGAAGGTCAACCTCAAGATTCTTTGAACGAAAATTCGTCATTAGGAAGTCAACCTAATAATTTAAGGCGAAGTGAAAGAATTCTCAATTTACCCCCGAAAAATTATAAACAGATGCATGATCCAGATTTATTTTTATCATTAATTACTGTGCAATCATTGCCTTCGTCATTTAAGAATATATTTGATAGAAATGATTCTGACAAATGGTTAAAAGCTGTACAGAGTGAAATTGAGTCTCTTCGAAGCAACCAAACGTGGACTTTAGTAGAAAAACCAAAAGATGTCAATATAATAAGTTGCAAATGGGTATTTACTATTAAAAACAATGAATTAGGTGAACCTGTACGTTATAAGGCTCGCTTGGTTGCTCGAGGTTTTACTCAAGAGTACTTGCAGGATTATAACGAAACTTTCGCACCAGTAGCTCGGATAACTACATTTAGATTAATTTTAGCTTTAGCCAATCAATTTGATTTACATGTACACCATATGGATGTTAAAACGGCATTCCTTAATGGAATACTCAAAGAAAATATTTACATGGAGGTACCAGAAGGCATTTTAGCTAAAGATAATCAGGTGTGTAAACTTAACAAGACGTTGTATGGCCTTAAACAGTCGTCCAGATGTTGGTTCGAACGTTTGGATCTCGTTCTTAAAGATATGGGTTTTAAAAATTCGGAAGTAGATCCTTGTCTATATGTATTAGATAACAATGTTATAGATAAAAATATATACATAGTACTATATGTTGATGATTTAATAATTTCCACTAAAAGTATTGATACATTACAATTTTATAAGAACAGTCTTATGCAAAAATTTGAAATGACTGATTTAAAAGAAATAAAGTTATTCCTTGGGATCAGAATCGAAAGGTCAAATAATACTATTTCTTTGGACCAATCTACATACCTACAAAATGTTTTAAATAGATTTTCTATGAGTGATTGCAACCCTTCTAAATCACCATTACCATGTAAACTAAATTATTTAAGTTTAAACTCTGACACATACTATGAAGCACCCTGTAGAAATGCAATTGGGTGTCTTATGTATGCAATGCTTTGTACACGGCCAGATATTTGTGCTCCTATAAGCATATTGAGTAGATACCAATCCAAAAATAATGAAGAATTGTGGAAATGCTTAAAACATCTTTTGCGATACATAAAAGGTTCAGTCGGTATAAAATTAACTTATCATAAAAGTGATTATAAGCAATTAATAACTGGCTATGCAGATTCTGATTGGGGAGGCGATGAAAACGATAGAAAAAGTACAACAGGCTATTTATTCAAAGCTTTTGATAATTGTACAATTTCGTGGAACTCACGAAAACAAAATACTGTCGCCGTCTCTTCAACAGAAGCTGAGTACATGGCTTTATTTGAGGCTGTAAGAGAAGCAGTCTGGATGAAATCACTACTAAATAGCATTTCAATCCAAATAAAAGAGCCTATTATATTATACGAAGACAATAATAGTTGCATTTGTATCGCAAATAATCCTACAAACCATAAAAAGTCTAAACACATAGACATTAAGTATCATTTCATTAGGGAACAAATCGCTAATAAAACAATAAAACTAGAATTTATTTCCACAGGAAATCAACTAGCTGACATGTTTACAAAAGCGATTCCTTCCAAAAGGCTTCTAGATTTAAGACGCAATTTAAATTTGTATTAAGTTTTATTATGTAAGATTTATTTCATGAGATTTTGAAGTGAATATTAAAATAAGATTTAATTATTCAACTTATTGATTGTTATTAAAATATACAGTACATAGAAGTATATTATTATTGGTATATTAATTAGACAAACAGTTTTTGTTATGTGATTGAAGTGAGCTTTATTTTTCTGTATTCTTGTATTTTTGAGGGGGACTGTTGGAATATTACAAAAATCCCAGTGTTAACAGATTAAAATACTAACTCGATTCAATCACTCGTTTATATCAGTCGATTCATTCACTCATTCGATCATTCGTTGATGTCGGTAATTCAAATGTTTTCTGTCACAATAAATCCGACCGTCGAACAGTGCAGACGTCTATTCTTTCCTCCTGCGACCTATTTCCCACATTGAGGTTTTTATGTTAAGTCAAGAACAAGCTACTTCTAAGCAAGCCTGCTCCATGGTCGACTACATCGTATGTAGATGAGAGTGTGGTCAAACGCAAGTAATAAAAATTAATGCATCTTAACAATCACGAACTAGAAAAAATAGCTTCATCTCTTTGACTGACCGACCTTGACAATTCAAAAGTGCCTGAAAAAGGTTTACTTTAAATTATGCTTAAAAGATACTCACAAATATTCAAGTCAGCTTCCCACAATGCACTTGTAAAAATAGCTGTGAGCAATAATAGCGATCATTTTTACAAGTGATCCGCAGAGATCCGCCCCGCATCGGATCCGCAGCGACAGTCACGCGCGACCCTTTCACGATGCATTACGCTTAGCACTACGATTGTGTGGTGTGAGTCATGAGAGGTAGCGGGGCGATTGGGAAGCTGGGTAAAAGGGGTTGATTTACTGTTATTATTTATCAAAGAGTGCTTTATGTTTTAAAAGGAAACAAACATAATTTGTTAGAGAATTATTACGTTTTAACTAAAACCTAGCAGTAAGAGTTATTTGTATGATAATCAGTTTTCAAAGTTACATATTCTAAGCTATCAAGCAAGTCACTCTTATACATGCATCTTTTTTCAATAGACTAGAATAGTTTAATTCTTTTAGAATAGTTTTTCATGTTTTGAAAAACAGTCAATAAGTTGGTTTACAAAGCTATAACACGCTAGTATCTGTGGCAATGGTAACTACGGTATTCAATTTAATATAGGGAAAAAACCCTGCCTGTTTTCGAATACCAATAATAGTCATAATGAACTCCCAAAATCAATTCCTAGTTATTTATAAATTACATAAAAGGTACATCCACAAAAAAAAAATAGGGGCAATAAAAAGCGACTTTCTCGTCTCACGTCTAGTTTTATCTCGGGCCACACCACAAGACGTCTTGAGAGCACGGCTAGTACAGCAATAAGTTAGAATTTTCCTAATAACAGCTGAGTGTAGGTGCGAGTAGAAATGAGCGCGAAGAGGCGGATAATGGCGCCTGAAATATGGCCACCAAGTCTGTGCCGGCTTTTTTAGTTCTTTCTATTCGGAAAGTTACTTTAGAATAGTTGGGCTTCTAGTGGGGGTTTGATGGTCTTTGCCTGTTTAAACTTCTTATTTTTCTTAATAGATAGATATTGGAACATTTTCTATCCGACTGACCCAGAAGAAGCACGAGTCAAATGTGTGATTTTAGTATGCAAAATGCAACTGCATCCAATTCTTTGTAAAGTGACTTATTAGCAAATTCACTTTTGAAACAGTCACGTTTTAGTCTCTTATTGCGGTCGGGTTTTTTATACAGGTGATTTTTATACTGGTGATTTTTATACTGGTGATTTTTATACTGGTGATTTTTTTAAATTGCCATCAAATCAAATATTATAAAGAGTTCAGTGATGTACACTATTGCTGCATGCCATTGGCTTCTCTTAATCCCAGTAAAATGAATCACACGAAATTGGGACACAGTTTATTTTTGTACTATAAAGATTATTTTTAACATCAAGATAGTGCCACCAGCAAAAAATAAAACAAACTTGTTATTGTATTGCAGCGAAATTATTTTGCGTCAGTATTTGATCCAATATTATGTGTAGCTTCCTACACAAAACGAGTGTGAAATGCAGCTCTTCGTGCTGCGGCCCAAAGGACACCTGTTGATTCTTCTCAAACTCCGTATCACATTTTAGTCACTACAGCATGAACCTTATCTTAAACTATAGGGATGAATGTATTCAAGATGTCACAAAGAAGTACAGTCAGCACAGTCATGTGGATTCTAACAATATTTAGTATGCATGGCATGAAGGGAGGGAAATGGACTTTAATAATAAATTGTTATTCTTCATTATTGCAATATTGTTACACACAGTATTAATACATATGTAAGTATACTAAACTTTAATTAATGTAATTCGTAGTGGGTCCTACATCGAACCGTTTTAACACCAATCCACCACAAGAAACACAGACACTCAACTTACAAACCCAAGAAACAAAAGCCTCCTAACCCGAATTAATGTACCCTCCCCCTTCCCCTTCCCCTTCTCGTATAACACGACCTATAGAATAATTTCAGAAAGCGTTTTCTCATTTCTCGTCGCCTCCATATGTATGAGACTCTCGGCCGATTGTCGGAGCAATTAATATGTATGGACTTAACCCTTGGCTCGCTGCGCAGTCGTAGTTGTAGTGTAATTGTAGTCAAGTGTTTAGGGTTATTGGTACTCTTTGTAATTGGCGGTGGCGGTTTTATTTTTGTTTGATTGTTTCTGTGCTATTTCCTGTTGCATGCATTTTGCGGTGAATCTTGGCTCCAGTCAATACATACCCATGTATTAAATACCTATAATATTTTCTGCAAAAAACGAACAGAAAGGAAACGGTACAAAATTAACCCAGCGCCAGCGCTTATGATTTAATTCCCAGATTGTATAGTACCACTATCTTTCTATCAGGAGGCTAACATATTTTTTTTGACCGAAGTTTTGTTACGCGTTCTTCATAAAAACTTATTTCGGTTCAAAATATTCATAATCAGTGATTATAACTGAACACATACAAGCTTATCACTTAACCTTTAAGTCAATCACAATTCAAAGTTGCATTCAAATTAGATATAACAAATCCTCTAACATTTTTAAAAAGAATTAAGATACTATTTCATACCATTTTTTTTATTTGCACCAATTATTTAACTTCACTTTTGAAAATCGTCTCATTAAGCCTTTTATTTTAATACCTTACATGACCAAGTCACAAAAAATACGACGACACTTAATCCGCCATTTTGTGTTTTTTTTTTTCAAAATTCTTATCGCCCGTGTCACTCAGTGTGTCAAGGTGAATCTAATGATTCCTCATTTGTTAAAACCCATTAAGTCGTCTAGGCAGCAGGACGTGGCAAAGAAAGCCTTACTTGCCTAACTACCTATCAGCAAGAAAATCATGTTAGCCACCAGGCAGAGCGATGGTGATGGTATATTGTTTTACACTCTTTTTACTCTATACTATGAGAGCTGAGTTAAATTTCTAGGAAGCGTGAATCGTCTCCAATAATGCAATAGGAGACTTCCCAGAAATGTTTAAAATAAAAATCAATAATTTTCAATAAAATGTTGTTTCTGAATCATACCACCCAATCATTTTCTTCGTAGTTCCCTCACTGCTGAGGATCGCGACCAAATCCGACCAAGACAATCGCGACCAAGTCCAGATTGCAGAAGACCGCATGGCTTGGAGACGCGTCGTTCTCCAAGCCATGCGGTCTTCTGCAATCTGGACCGCTCCGTACATGCTGCCTCCAACAGCTTTCTTTATGACGTCGGACTATCTTGCCGGTGTTCTAATTTGTGCGCGTTTTCCTTCGACCCGGCCCAGTCTCAGTATGAGAAATAGTTTGTTTTTTTTTTGACAATAATAATATGGACAATATTCCTAAATTCCCGATCAGTTGGCCCGAAAACTGTTATCTCCTTAACTTTTGATATAGCACTGGAAAGATTATTATTGGTTGATTATGTTGAAATTATGTTCAATCCACATATTTGTCATTGCATTCCCGCTGGGCCCCAGTAATTGATTGTTCAATACCATTTGATTGACTGACTCGATTGATTCGTCCAATTAACCCATAGTTTGTATGCAGAATGCATTTTACTCGGTGAGTTGAATTCTAAACAATTTTGATTATTTTGTTTGTGGTTGAAATCAATTATGACTTAATTCAGCATATTGCGGATCATTGATAGATGTGAATCTCATACATTCAGCCATGGACACGCCAATGTTTTGGCGATAAGTCCCTCTTTGAGGAGTGTCTAGAGAGGCACCAAGGCGTCCTCACTTTCCGCATATATATTACCAGACACTGATGTTTCGGGAGCTACCGGTTTTGGATTCGGCGGGAGGACACGCCCGGGTGTAATCACTCTGAGAATCGCTCGGAGGACACGGTGGAGCACACGGTGGGGATCTGCCCTGCATGGAACGAACACCGCCGTGTCCCCGTCAAGGCGATCGGCGGCGACAAAAAAATCTTAAAGAGAAAAAATTTAAATGATTTTTCGATAGTTCTAAACAAACATTCCCTATAACAAATTCTTACCTTGAAATTCTTTTTCATCTTTTTTGTCTCTAATAAATAAACCTTAACCGGAGTTACTATTAGCCTTCGACAGAAACATACAATGGTCCAGTCTCCTCAGTAATAATAACAAAAACAAATATTTACCTAAGAAGCACACTCCTCTCACAATATAACTCATAATTAAGGGCAAGTCATTAAGACGTATGTGCAGATCAATCTTGTGAATGAGCGGCATTTTCTTAAGGGCAACCCTTTATTAATCGAACAACGTTGCTGGGGGTGGCCCTGCCCCAGTATGATCAATGGGAGCAAAAGCTCATTGTGGGGCGGACAATCGACGGTGATTGGTTGAATTGATAGTTGATTGCGTTATTTAGAGTTGAATTTAGATATTGTTTTGGTTGAAAAGTAGTGTATTCAAATGTTTGAGAAGTTTTAAGTGGAACCATTTAGTGACGGAATAATAAGTCATTCGGAGCAAAGTTAGCTGAAACAGACAGACAGACACACGAGTGATTACGAGTTCCGTTTCTTCATACGAACGTTTGGAACCCGGAAAATATTTTGTCTTCCACAAAATATAAGAAACTTGACTTTAAAATAATATCATATTTTTTGTGCTCAGAGCACACAGTTCGCAGCTATATTCAATAAGACATATAAAATCTTACTATGATGTGTTTAGAGCTGTGACCACATTTACTGACTATGAGTTTACCCATGATGTAACATATATTAGCTGCAGTTTTCAAACGAAACAACACCCCACCCCATAAAATCACTAGGTAAGCAAGTAATTACCCACTACGAGGAATATATGATGATACTAGTGCGTTTGACTATACTTGTCGTCCTGCAAGTCATTGTAAAAGTACTTACGGTAGTCTGCAAGTCATTCTGGCATCGTTTGCAGGCTCGTTGGTCAGTCTTAGATTAATTAATTGTGCACTGCTTTTAGTGCCAGAATGAGGTTTATTTTAGAGGAGGAGTTTTTGAAAAGACCTGTTGTCATCCAAAAGGTTTTGTTACTTAAATATACGGCAAATTCTCGTTTAATAGCAATAAGGGTCTTGGTTAAGATAATTGAATCAATATTTTCAAACTTATCTTGTAACAAGCTCTGTCAGCTTTACTGCACCCCTTAACAAATACAACTAATGATATGTAAACATCACGTTGTAGGTTTTTGCACTCTAAACACTGACTTGTGTTTTTTTAGGAATAGGGGGAATTATATTTTTATAAGTACATTATTTTTGGAAATGCGTGGTTAACTGGCAGTGTCAGTTTGGAACGAATAAAATACTATATACAAGCTTTTGCCCACCTCGCCGCTTCACTCGCTTTCAAGTTTTAATTTTGCAAAAAGTAGCCTGCAACCGTATCCAGGCTTCCATCTATCTCTGTATCAAACATTTTACCAGCAACGTGACGTCACGTATGTTTTCAACGCACTGTATCGTCTTTATTTATGTTTATTTGAAAAATAAAATCTTGTCCAATGGTTTGTGGAAATCTATCTGACGGACTAATTAGATTTTTAGCATATTAGTTTGGCGGTTTACGCGTGAAAGCGTAACAAACAAATTCACTTTCGCATTTAGGTATGATGTTAATAAAGATTACTTTGGAATTGCCAAAAAGAACTGGCAGTATCTGGTTTGAGTTATTTAAGTATTACATATTTATTACCTCACCTTATTTACTACACCGCTAAATAAAAATTACAGAAAACCATTTAAAATTTCGTAGTTTACAAAATCACACACCCTCACAGCAACAAATAAACATAAAACAAAACACAAACAGTCCGTATTTAAAATAATTATTACCGACCGAAAAAACATCCAACGGAGAAAAACTGTTCGTAAAATATTCCGGGTATACATCAGCCGGCGCGGGCCGGATCCGTCACGGTCCGGTTCGGACACGGCATCCGTCAAGCCGTCGATGTATGCTAATCATTCGGACTCCATTCTTTTACCGGTGAAACAGCTAGGGGTGGAATAAATAGGATGATTCTTTTAATGAGGGTGGTGAAATGAAATAGTGGGGTGTTTGTTTAGGAGCAGTTTTATTTAAAGTCAATCAATTGGCCTAACCTTATTCCTACGTTTTATTTTAAAACATACATTCAACTGGGATATTTGAAACATTATTTCCCTCCCGTTTCGCCCAGAGCAGAAGGAGTCATTTGATGATTTGATGTACCATTCATCAGTTTTATGGATTGATTTACCAATAGAATCATCAGCATCATTTCAGCCGAGGAACGTCTACTTCTGAGCATAGGCTTCTTAGAAGCGTCAGCACATCAACTGGTCCTGTACTTCTTGTGCAGGACCAGGTTTTTTTCCAGTAGGTTCCCACCGCGTTCACCAGGTCATTGGTCAAATCAGACAAGTTTAGAAGAACAGAAAGAAAAACTGTTTAATTGTGACTCTCTCAAGACAAACAACACCACAGTGATTAAAAACTTAATTTAAAAAAAGATCAATGCTTGACTAAAAACGCTCCTTCTCAGGATGTGCTGCGATATTTAAAAAAAATTGCACCATTATAATTAATTAAAATTTCACTCCATAAACACCCTCCGCAAAGCCTTCCAGTAAAAGATCAATAAATTCTCACAATACACTCCAAGAATTTAATCTTAACCCTCGAACGCCGTCTAACTCCTAACTACATCAGTAGAGGCGGCTCCGATATCCGCCATATCCGCCAATATCCGATAATATCCGCCTCTCAATAAATAATAATAGTCGATTATCGAATGTCCGCTGTTTTAGCTTATTTCCTGTTCTTGCGAAGCTGATCGATATCAATCTGTTATTAGATTGGGAACTAAATGTGTAATACTGTGAGGAGTTTTGGGAATTGATTTTTCTCTTCATTTTTAGGTGTTTTTCAAGCAGACGAACTCTCAAAGGAAACACATGAAAATTAGTATAGTAAACCATTCATTTCAGCTTTAAGTAAAGATAAAAGTAAAAACGCATAATAAGCTGTAGTATGTGCTGGAAGTGGCCTGAACTCACGTTTGTCTGTGGAAGGCTGTCAGTCGCAGGAGCTGAACAAAGCTTTGTCTCTAGCCAAAGGATGTCGACGTTACGCTCCTAAAACTGTAACGAAACAGTTTTGGGAGTTCCCTAACTTATTTCTGTGTGATTTTAACTGAAAACTGTAATGTTTTACATGAGATACCTATGTTTGATCTTTACATACGCTATCTTACTGTATAAGAGATATTTCCTTGATGGAATCATAGTGATTTTATTTCAAAAATATTGGACACGTATTTTTTGCCTTTTCAAATCAATGAAAATTGACAACGCAATAAAACACACACTGTATTGTTTTAATTTTTTGTTTACGCGGAAAAAGAAAAAAATACATGTCCAACATTTTTGGTAATTTAATTAACGGACCAAATAGTTTTTTTCAGGAAATATCTCATTCTGAAAAGACAAACTAAAGGTTTCCCCTATTGCTGGTTCCAGTGTGTTTAAATTTGTATTATGAAAATGACAGCTCTATACAGTGAACGATGTGAGGAGAGTAGGCCTTTGTCCAGCAGTGGGACAATGTCGACGTATAATGTACAGAAAAATGCATGTATGTATAATGAAAACATTCATTTGAATTTTCCGGACTAGTTTTCACTAGTAACTCTAATGTGATTGGATCGACGCGACGTGTTTGAATAACAACCGGCCAAGTGCGAGTCGGACTCTCACACAAAGGGTTCCGCACCATAAAACAAAAAAACACGTTTCTTTTATGGGAAACCTCTTTAATTTAATTTTTATATTTTTTTGTGTAAACCGCAATAGAAATACACACTCTGTGAAAATTTCATCTGTCTACCTGTTATGGTTCTTGAGACACAGCCCGCTGACAGACAGACAGACGGACGGACGGATGGACAGCGGAGACTTAGTAATACGGTTACGTTGGTAACCTTTTGGTACGGAACCCTACAACCCATCACAGTACAATATCTATTGTGAACCTTAAAAGGTAAACAAGACAATAGCTAAGCGCGTTTGAATCACCGTCTGTGTCAATATGTGAGTAGCTTTCATTGAACATACCTAATATGAGGCGAAGTAGTTATATCGCCGATGAAATAAAAATCTTCCATGGAAACTTCCATCACTTATTCGACACCTCTAGGAAATAAATTTTCAAAAATGCTCACCATAGTGCTCACTCACCCTTTGTTATCTAAAAAACTCACTTGAAAAATTTCATGATCCTACACCCAGCAGCTTAGAATGTGCGTTGTCTGCTAATGAATAAACGAGTTTAAGATTGTATTGCGTATGCAGTTAAAATGACTCGCAGATTTTTCTAAAAAAAAACCAACAATTGTTTCACCCGATCAAACTGCAACAAAATAATTTTCCTTTTACCACTTCCATCCATCACTTAAGCCACTACTTAAAGCCATATCCTCCAGCAGTCCGGCTTGACAGTCGGGACTGACAGTCCGGATTGACACACGGATTGAACGTAAGCTAATAGCTGCCCTCACTTAGTTAGCCGTTACAAGACACGCGCAATTAACTCTCATTTTGTTTGAAAAGGAGTATTAACTTCGATTGTCTTTATGTGGGCTGAGGGTGGAAAATCTTGGGGTTTTCTTTTTGTTGAAGTTAAATGCGTTGAACTTTGGCTCTGATTGGTTGAATGATTTGAATGGAGGATATTTTTAAATGCTCCGTTTCAGAAGATACCTTTGCCCAGATATGGCACAGTTACAGGCGTTTCTGTGTAGCATCTTTTGGTTGGTTCTTGTAACTTAAAACTCAAAACGATCGAAGGTTTTGAGAATATAATGTGTCTTTGTCTGTAGAATCTTTGAAAATGTAGTGACAACTGGAATTATTATCAGATATACTTTTAAAATTCGAATGTTAATGAAAATCTAGTGAACTGCTTTATTATTCCAGAAAGTTATCAAGATAGTTTAATATTGAAGTGCAAAAGAAATAAAGTAAAGAATTATTACAACATTGAGCTCCTTTTAAAATAACTTGCTGATAATATTCTAGGATTGTCATGCTTTCTTGTAGATATTGAAAACTTTTCCAAACTTTCAAACCATGCATTATGTTGAAAAAGATACACATTTTTTCCTATTGTTGGGTTCAACGCCCTGCTAACCAACACTAATTTACACAACCTGGCTTGAACTAAATACAATACCACCAGCCAATCCGCTATCATTTTCCCCCACATCCCGCACATTCCCCTCGATACACTGAAAAGCTCCTAATTACAAATCCAAACAAACCATTAACACTTACTGGAAAACCGTTTCCAGTGTGTACACGCTCTCGACGGTCAGTGGAGAGCCGAGGGGTATGGAGGGGTGCGGGGTGAAGGCAGGGGTAGAGAGGAATAAGAAAACGTATTTACCCCCGGACCACTTGCGTTCAGACGTAACTTTATACCTAAACGATGGTAGGGCTGTGAGGTGGGGTTTTTTTTGCGGTGTGTAGAATTTTTTTAAGTTATTTTAGTTGTGAAATTAATTCAATTCAACTGAAACCGGTTCGACTGGAAGCCAACCCCAATGTAGTTGGCAAAGGGCTAGGCAGATGATGATTTTAGTAGTGCAATGAGAATTAAATTTAAATTACTTACCTATTATTTTAAAAAATACAGCAGAGAATGTGATAAAGTTTTTTCTCATTCATGATTGTGTTACTCAAAATCATCATGTAAGCAAGCAGTTTCTTAAAAAAATACATTTTGGTATTTTACAAAAGGAGATTGAAGATACTTCGACAGGAGCAATTAAATAGGTTTGGTTGTTTGCTTTTTATCTTCGCATAATCATACTATACTTATTTTTATTTTGTCCCGTATAACTTTTTTAATCAAGAAGCTCGTGGCTAAATAATAACAGCCGCACGGATTGATATTCAAGGTTAAGCAACGCTTTCCGAGGTTGGTCTGTGGATGGGTGACCATCTTAACATATCGAGATTCCTCCGTGCCTCGGAAAACACGTTAAGCCGTTGGTCCCGGCTGTCATTTGGAGATCTTGTGCAGTCGTTACAGATTGTCAGAAGTAAAAATATGTGACACAAGTTCTCCAAGAAGTACCGTGTTACCCAGTAATGGGTTGTGGAGGTCTAGTAGGCAGCCGCTCCACGTAAAATACTGGTATTCACCTGAATTCGGTTTAATTAGGAGCCTAACCCAATATAGTTGGGAAAAGGCTATATATAACTTTTGCAGCAACTTGAAAATATTACACAGCTTTAAAATTAAATACCTACTCGTACAAATTAAAATTACCAAGTTCAACTATTCTGAAGGTGTCTTATTAATCAAGTTAATAAAAACTTATTTAAGTTATGAAAACTAGCTCGCTTCAAAAAAAACTACAGAATTGAACAGAAAATTCTTTTCAACAAGCACTAAAATCTAACACAAAATTAAATGCAAAACTGCCTCATCCATATAAACAAATACCTTTCCATTTTGTTCCCCACTCCCCAGCGCCGACCTGACGCGGGCCAGCCCTAGCGCGTCCATCAACGATCCGCGCTAAGTATATCAAATGAATTGTAAATGAAATCAGACGCGAGTGGGCCCCGGTTTATCGCTGCGTACGTACCGCTGACCTACCGGTATACGCTAACGTACCGCTAGTGCGCCGGTAGAATGCCGCTTGAGTGCCCGCTTACTGGGCCTCAAGTCTGCTATTACAATAGTGACCGAATGGTCTATCATTGATTTCATAATTGTTGATTTTGACAAGCTTGGTAATCTACCAATATAAAAGCGTCATTATGACTTTCCAATGGTCAACCACTGACACTCAAAGAAATGGCATAGAATGGTAATCTCGTACATAATGTGAACAAATGAATGACTGACGTATGCGGTAATCTGCTTAAATTTTGACAGTTCCTTCGATCAGTGACCTACCATTACTACGTCATTGTGCAGTAATTGCTTTTCAAAGACATTGAATATTTAGAACCACGACTCTATTACGAGACCATTGACCGACCAATAATCGACCATTATGAATTTAGCAGATTACGAACATATAGCAAAATGAAAATGGAATCATGTTGGAATGACGAATTTATAAAAATAGCAGACTTGGCGCCGTATGTATTCTACATAATATGTAGTGTAAATGGTAATTGTAATTGATTGGAATGATTTTTAATGGCATTTTTTTTATTTATATTTTCTTAAATCAAATGGCTAAGACTAGTTCCAGCGACGGTGCACATAATCAGTCTGTAAATGTAATCAGCCTGCAGTACTTTGTGCACCTGCTAACATCTAATCTTCGATCTAGTGAGAGGAAATGGATTAATTTTGGCCTGAATGGTGAAAAAACTGATCGAAACTATTGAATATGTTTTACTAAGTGCAACAAATATAATATTGCAATTGAAGTAAAACCGAAATTAAGATAAAAGGGAAATTACGATGACGATATTATGTTAAACGCATTACATATTTCTTAAACATTGACGTCGTTTCTAAAACTTTATCGAATGCCATAATTATTTAGGTTTTTTTATATTGAGCTGCACTTGAAGAGATGTTTTTTTTTTCAACTATTCAAATACAAATGAATCTTATATTGCTTGAAAATACAGAAACGTCAGTTTTTACAGTTTTCTTACAAACAAAAAATACTTACGGACAAACTTTCTTCTCTTCAACAAAAACCTTTATACCTCAAGTTGGAATTACCGTTTTAAAAACTATCCGCGTCTTATGAAACTTCAAAAAAAGTTAAGAATTCAATAGAACAAACTGAATTCTTCAATGCAAAGGCAACCAAGTGCATTGCATTATTCTTTTGTTCGGACGCTACGCTTTTCGTAACGGCTGCTACGCCGTAGCAACATAGCTACGCCGTAGCGATGTAGCTGAAACTGTGGATGATGCATCTCTTTTGTTTTTTAATGAATAAGTTTACTTTGGTTGATTGTTATAAATTAGTTTTATATTAGAATATTTTTAGGAGGAAAATAAAACTAAATTATATGTATAACTTTTTTTTACTAAAATGTGAGAAATTAGATTAAGTTTTTTACTTTAAAAACTTAAACAGTTTCCTTATATCTAGTTTTAAATTAAAACTTGAAAAAATCTGCCGTTTGAATGTTAAACTAATGGAAAACTTTCTTGTTTTACAGGTAATCGTCCCGTTCAAAAAAACTCAAAGAATCATCATCAAAAAGTAAGACTATTTCCTTTTAGCCCAGTCAATTAACTTCTAAATGTAAGTATTCCAGTAATATCTTCTTTCTACTTCCCCCTATATAACACTATAAAAAGCCACGATTTCTCTAAAAACTAGTCATATTCAGTATTACAATCACGCGCCCAGAATCTTTTCCTTTGTCAAAAATCACTTACTCACTTCAGCCTATACGATTTCTCATAAGAGCGAGGGAGACAGGCATAGTACCGTCAGCTTTGCGGCGAGGACAATTTGCGCGTACAACCCCGGTAAGAGGTTTCGACTTTTATTTTTACGGTAATGCATACTTTCTTTGGCGCGACTTATTGGGCGGGCTTGAGTGAAGCATAATTCTTGAATATTGCCCCCTTTCAGGCTTTTACTTCTGAACGATTGGGATTAAAAAAGTTTATATGATTTTTTTATGATGATGATCGTTTTTTGACTTTTTTAAAAGCCTTTTTCCCCTTTGAAAGAGTACGATTGTTGGTTACAAGGGTGGGGTGTGTACCGTGAAATCTGTTTCCTTTGCCGACAATCGTTTGTTGTTGTTACTTTTCTTTGGAGAGAACAAGTACTGTAGGATTGACGTTGTTCACCTTTTTTTTAGTCTAAGTTGGTTCAGTTGTTTTTTTACTGTTATGAAAGTATAGGATGTTTCTCTTTTTTCTACTTCTAGTTGTACGTTCACGAAATTAAACCGACAATAATTTTAATGAAAATAGGCTAACAGGAGTATTATTCCCTGCCAGAGTATGTTTCCTGATAGCTACAAGCTGGGAGTCTTTAAGTCAAGAGTGAATAGGTTACTTCTAGGCAAGCGTGCTCCATCTTCGACCACATCGTCGCTTATCATCAGGTGAGATAGTGTCAAGCGCGTGCATATCAATAATTAAAAACAAAAAAAAAATGTATAGAACCTTACTATACTTAATCCTTGGGGCTCTAGACGAAGGAGACGAAGTGATATTCTTTGAGCCAGAACGATAATGAAAAACTCCAAAATAATATCGAATTCCGGTAGCACATTCACTTATAAGCAATTTGGACCTTTCGACAACTGTTATCGTCACTGACATGGCAGTTTTTTCACCTAATATATCCTGTGGAACCCAAATAAAGCTACATTCATACAGATGCCTGGTTATAATGGCGTCTATGTGAAGGTGCCTTTATTTTCCAACCCTCTACAATAAAGCCACACACACTAAAATTAAACCATTAAAACTCAAAAACCAATCAAAATTCCCTTCCCCACACAACATGACATAACAATAAATGGAGAAACTATTTGTAATATAATATCCTGTTTATGTCACCGTTTAATATAATATTCAAATGAGTGCAAACGCGGGTAGTCTGAAGTCGGAGCTGAATCTTAATCATGGATTATGAGGTCTCCTAGCCGACGGAGGAATCTTGTGAATGTCAATATTGTGGATGTGGATGCTCCACGAATTAACTTTTAAATGGCTGGATAAGTTTTAATGGGTTTTTGAGTTTTTAATCGACTGCCCTAGAAGGAGGAATGTGTAATATAGTTAGGTACATCTATTTTTCTTTGGCATGACCTGCAACCTACACAGCCTGATGGATTGTCTTTTTAACCGAAAAATTTACTCATAGAGTATGCCTTGTTGCATTAAATCGACCTATTAATTTAAAAAAAAATGTTTGACACTCAAAAATACATGTTACAAGTCAATCTTAATAAAATAGCACACGAATTTATTTCCACAAATCTGATCCTAACCCCCAAACTAGGCCTGCACCTATATTTTAGCGGTCAGTGTTCAGCCATGGGTTTCATACAATATTTAGGAGGAGTGTCGGTAGATAGTTGACAGCCAGGGTTTTTTTTTTCAATTATTTATTTATCCTTTATTTCAATAATAAAGGATAAATAAATAATTGCCATTTGGTAACACATTTAGGGAGAAAAAAAAATGCTTATTTATTAAAAAGTAAGGGAAATAATATGAACCACTACTGTATATAAACTTTAAACAATAAAATATAGACTGACAGTTTATCGCTAGATTTGTCATGACACCCTTAGAGACCGATTTGTGGATTTTCATATAGAAAAGTTCGAAATATTTGTTTTTTGGGCGTATTTATTTAACTTTTTCTTTGTATTATACTAACATGTGATCCAAATATATTTTCTGTTGTTTTTAATTAAAACTTATAGTTATTCCTTTGCTAATTTAAAAGCGCAGTTTTCTGTGTACTGAAAAAAACATGATTTTCTTCTTCACTTAGATACAGCGAAATTTAATTTCCGTGAGAGTCTTTTTAAAGGACTACTGAATATTACATTGGGGAGCTAAAATTACTGACGTTCTAAAAAGTTTATGGCATAATTTAGTTAGTTACAACTCTGTAAATTGTATTTATATAGATTTTAACTAGTCATCATCTGCCTAGCCTTTTCCCAAATTTATTGGGGTCGGCTTCCGGTCAAACCGGATTTTAACTAGTCATTAAACTTATAATCATATTATAAAAAAAATGTCCACACTCAGGAATAAACTGAAAGCATTAAAGACTGTTAAGTAAACCATAATGGATTGCCAAGATCCAAATGATCTCCATAGTTTAGTCGGGCGAATGTCATTGGAAACCACCCTATATCTTCACAAAGAGTTCCAACAACAGAACAAAGTCCTAAGTAAACGTTCCCGACACGGAAACGGTTAAAAATACGGAAGCGAGCCGCCTCGCCGGCCGCGGACCGTATCTCAACCGGCCTCTGTCAAATGCAAGGTATAATACTAAATTACTTAATGCATCGACCTATAAAAGATTTAACGCACGCACACACACACCAGGCCACTCCCCCACCGCGCTCCCTTTGTTCTTACACCCCACACACATGCGCAATCCGCACAAGTCCCCCCACCCATGTGTGCGTTGAGGGGGGTGAAATACGCATCCAATTTTTCTCACTTACATTTTATTTATCGTCATCCCGCCGTATTGCCAATAGAATTTTAGATTTTAACGATTATTTCATGTTAAAAAATACGCAACATTTTTTTCCCTTCACCAGGGATAAGCTTTGATTTCTTAAATTGGTACTATCTTTTCCCGGAGGGATGAGGCTTTCGCTCAGGAATCTAGGAAAAAAAAGCTTCAATAAAGATAATTACGATCATTATTAAAAGTACAATTTGACGGGAATCAATTTTACCATTTCCATTACGACGACAATGGCGGAACGATTTCCCTTGTGCGCCCTCTTAAGTGGCGCGGCTGTGTGAGTGAGTGAGCGAGCGGGTACGGGGGGTGGGCAGTCCGCACAGCGCTTAAATACCCTCGCCGCGCTCTCCAGCCAGCATTGGCTTGCCGCCGCTCGCGTCGGACAGACGTTCTCTCCGTTCAAACATGTCATAGCTTCTTACGTACTTCTCTTTCTTCTTCTTATAACGATACGTATCATGTATTTTCTAATGTAGGCAAAATTTGGTGCTCAATATTACAAATTAAAAAGTATTTTTTATATACGGACTTTATGGCGACTTGTTATTAGATTGTAGGATATATTATTATATATTATATTTTTGGTACGGAAAGTGTGATAGAAGCAGCAAGATGAACTTCATCGGTAAGTTTTATGTACTTTTAAACGCTTTTCTTTTATTCTTTAGTTCCAGTGGTCGTTCCTCGTAGATTTTCTTCTTTAATTTGGTTTTTCCTTTGCTTTGTTTCAAGTTCAAATAAACCTTCCTATATGTGTTTTTTGTTCAAGCATATTTTCTTGATATTTTCTTTTCAACCCTTTTTACAGCTATTAACCTTTTTTTCGGTTTTCCGCCTACAGTAACGTATAAAATGCGGGTTTTTACATGTTCCCTCAAGTATTCGCCGCACGTACATGCCTTTTTTTTATAAAATAACCTCTAAACATACAAAGTCGACCCGACTTATTTTCCGAACGTATTTTTCGAGAGTTTTCCTTGAAAACTACGCTAGAGCTTTCTTTTCGTACGCAAATCTTTGTACCTACTTTGTAAGAAGAAAATTAAATAGAAAGAAATCCTTCTGCATACAATGGCTCAACTCACATGTGTTGAACAACTAGAATCAGCATTTTAACCAATGGAAATACACAGCACTGCAGTACTTTTAACTAATCGATAGGGATTCTAGTTACTGGTTTCATAATGATTATGATCCTGCAAACCATGAATAACATTTCATCGGGAAAACCTTTTCTTTTCTTTGTCAAAGAAGACTTTACGAGCAATTTAAAGTTAAATTATCATTCACATTCAGAAAAAAAAGCTAACCTCACTTTAAATCATCCCAAGAAACTTAAAGAAAAAATCTTGGCAATGTTCCAGTGACTCTCAGCTCCCCGAATTTTTTATCTTCCAAAAACAAAACGACATCATATTTCCTTTCTTGGGAAGCCATAGTACCCTGCTGACTTAACAGTCCTGGGCAAGCTTGAAGCTCAGCGATACGCGTTGACCGACTTCTTTCAAGGCCACTGGCAACGTGCCAAGTGGGTTGGCGGGGTTGGCCCAGCCAGACCCGAAATAGGTTGACAGTGGAAGCCTCGTACCCTGGCGGAACAGACCGACTTTATATAAATAATTTAGTCAAGTTAGGGAATGTTGAGTTGAATAGTTTAGTGAGAGCGCGAAGTATGAGGGGATGCTGTTCGGTATGAGCTTGTTTAGTTTTGGGGGATAGTTCAGTGGAGAGTTAGTTTAGGTAGCATTTTTGACGTGGTTTGGTAAATCTTGAAAATACTGTAGATATCACAGGGATTTTGATTATAAATTTATCATCAACAGAAAAGCGTTTACACAATTGTGTTAGGGTCAATTTCCAGTCTAAATTGATATAGCTGAATATAAATTACTTCTACATTAAATAAAAAACTTAAGCACAGATAAATTGAGATTCTCCTCTTTTTAAAGAAGTCGGTTAAAAATAATCGTTTTTACTTTTTTCTACAGAGTTTTCTAAACTACTGCTTAGTAATGCCAAGTTTCTGAGGTACTTTATCGGTCGTTTATCTGTCCGTTAATACTATTTGCCATAACGCTATTGGTTAACGGACAGATAAACGACCGATAAAGTACCTCAGAAACCGGGCATGAGTCATTTAACAAACTCTTTAACTTCGAATACTTGACTGAAACTAAACTCAACTCATGTACTGAAATCAGTTGTAGTATAAATCAGCAGAACTCCAATAATTACCAGAGTTAGTTCAGTTAGTTGAGCGTGACTAGTTCATGTGAGTTCAGTTCAGTTGAGTTCATGAGGCTTTCATTGAAATTTATACCAGCACAAACTTCAGTACATACGTGGTGTTTACAGGCAGTTTCTGCAACCAAGTTGGAAGGAAAACTCTCTTTTATTTCGCTAAAATTTTTGTATGCTAGTTTAAAATAATGGGGTATTATTTTAAATTATCATTGTGAGGTTTTCTTTTGGTGAAAACGTTTTGCTTTAGAAATGAGTTTCTGAGAATTGGAATGAGAATGTTTAATATTTGAACGGTGAGCTGGAAAATGCAATTATGTGTTTTTACTTGGTTGCATTGCCTCGGAAAAAGTTCGTTTTACGTCACAGAAAAAAATGTACATTTATCAAAAATGAGAGAGAATGTGCTTTTTAAAAATCATTACTCCATAGAAAACAGAGTTAAATATAACTTTTTAAAGACAAGACAATTCAAACCGAACCGAACCGAACTAGATAAATTACTTTAGCAATGAAAGACACATAAAAAGCAAATTCTAAAATGTAAATGAACTTTTTAAACTAAGCTCGAACATCATCAAACATTTCCGCATTAAAACGATTACGACAGTTCAATGAGTTTAATGAAAAAAAAAACTTTTCCGTCACGTAGCACTTGCTACGAACGCTACATTACATTCGTAGCACTTGCTACGAACGCTACATTACATTCGTAGCACTTGCTACGAACGCCACATTATATTCGTAGTAGGGTCTACGCCGTAGTCTCGTAGCCAAGCACTTTAACATTTTAAAATTGTCCTTGTGGGTCCAGTGGGTGCGAGCGCTAACTACACACATGTATTGTGGTCCATTGTCGATTCCCAGGACGGGTAAAGTGTTACTGAAATTTTTCCATTCGGACTTTCTCAGTGGCAGTCCGGGGTCAGGATTTCTGCCCAATTGGTAGATAGGCTCACCTCCTATTACATGGGACTTAAACATAACTGGCGAAATATGGGCGTACTACTACGACGTAATCATCAATATAATTATATGAATCTCTTCCGTTACTGAGTGACTGACAGACAACGCACAGCTGAAACTACTGGTCGCAGAAAGCTGAAGTTTGACATGTAGATTCCTTGGGGAATGTAAGGGATCACTATGAAAGGATTTCCCAAAATTCTTACGGAAACGGGAAACGACGGGATATGCGCGTACGAAGTCGCGGGCAAAAGCTAGTGTAACATAACATTTATAACTCTTGTACTATTACGGTCACCGTTTTATTGTTATGTATATAAAACTGTATGTATTCATGGATTACATAATATGATATTCATTATATTTACATTCGGACGATATATTTTATGTGGAAACATTTTATGGAGTTCTGAATTTTAGTGCTTCAGTTCGTCTGGTCCTGTTGGAAATGTCACTAATACATAGATAATTTATACGCTTACGATATCAGAAGAGGGTGGACAGAAATTTGAATCAGAAATTTCTTTCATCAATTTATTGATGCAATTTATTAAGAAATGTTTGCACCTAAAAAAAGTTTCTTATTGGTTAGATCGCAAGATTACTAAAATAATAAAAACAACAACCTACTGTTAACCGACAGTATGAAAGATGCATCTTCTTATAACGAGAAGACATGAGCATCACACCCCGCACGTTCAACGTAGCTTGGCGAATTCCAGTAACCATATACATACATACCGTAAAGAACAATGTTACCGTCAACGTACATTTTTTAGGAAATAAATTAGATATTGTGGACAATGTTAAATTTTTGGGGGTACAAATAGATGCAGTTTTAAATTGGAAGAAGGAATTGGAAGTGGTCACTAACACTATGAGTAGTGCTTGCTATGCTCTCAGGAGTCTCAGAGATGAATTAACCATTGCACACCTCAGAATGGTATATTTTGCTCTCATAGAGTCTAGGCTTAGATATAGCATAAAGTTCTGGGGCAACAGCTACCAATACAACATTAATGCTGCTTTTGTTATGCAAAAAAGAGCCATGAGGGCTATCCTTCGCATTGAACAAACTGAATCTTGTAGAGAACACTTTAAAAAACTGCAAATTCTCACAGTACCATGCATTTATATTCTGGTCCTGCTTAGTCATTTTGTTAAAAATCTTCATAAATTTGAGACCGAGGAACAGAGACGGATCAGAATAGAAACACGAAGAAAGGATCTACCTAATCTCATACAGCCTAAGCTTAATGTCGTTAAACATGCCTCAAGAGTGCAGTCAGTAAATTTATACAATAAACTGCCAGTAGAATTTAAAAACGCTATGAATTCAAATGAATTCAAGAGAAAATTGAAGTCATTGTTGTTGGAGAGATGTTATTACAGCATAGAAGAGTTTTTCAAAGATTGTACCAAATAATAGTAGTATTTTAAGTATTATATTATTAATAATTATTAAGATTACTTATATTCGACATTTTTGTCATGACATTACATCATAATGGATTTTATTGATATTACATTTCTAGAATTTTTATTGACATTTTATTATTTTTTTTTTTTTAATCTTTTTTTTTGACATTATTTACATTTTATTGACATTATTCACATTTTATGACATTTTTTACATTTTACTGACTTTATTCATATTTTGTTGACATTATTTACATTTTATTGACGTTTACCTTTTTTATTATTGTATTTAAACTGTGATATTAGTGTGATGACAACTAAATGTGGAATGTAATTTTATTTATTCACCTGGCAAGTTACTGTCTCTGCATGTCTATATAAATTGATTTTTATTTTGTAATTTTTAGTACCTATTGTGGTTTTTGAATGTTGTGTTACATATTGTTAAATTTTCAACCTTTCGACACAAATGTAAATTTGTTGATGAAATGAATAAATAAATAAATAAATAAATAAATAAATAAATACCATGCAACTGGTGTCTAAGATAAACTATGAAAACCTGGTTCAATAATTGAAAATGTAAAAGTTTGAGACCCTGCATAATAAAATTACCTCCGGACTCCGTAAGATGGTAATAAATCTTGATTCTTTTATAATTTCTCGGTATATTATAAAAAATATTAAAATATTATAAAAATCGTTTGGTATACAATAAATCTCATCCAAATTCAATAGTTTCCAATGTATCCGTGTCTTATTTAGAAAAAATAGTTCACAATTTAACGCGATATTTTACAATCTTACGGCGTTTGCCATTTTCCGGTGACAGATGTATCTTTTATTTCTCTGCCAGCCCTTCCAGGAACTATAGGAGTAAATGATTCAGTGGATCTACACGATAAAGACTTCGCTGCACAGACTTTGAACTCTGAATACAACATTTCTTTCCCACCGAAACTGCATTACTTTGTTGCACAGACAAAAGTCTCTGCAGACAAATGTCGGTATGATAGATTTTTTTTATTCTGAATTCAAAGTCTGTGCAAACAAGAGTCTATATTGTGTGGACCCACTATGATGTTACATCCTACTCGTAAATTGCTTTCCAAGTCCCATAATCTAAAATCATAATATGTTCTCCTTTTGATCACCCTCACTACCTCCCAGCCGACAAAGCCTCCTGGTCGGTAACTGAATTACCGCTCAGAGGCTAATCTAATGAGCCCGGCAGTATTGCCAGTAGATGCCAGTTTATGCCAGTTGATGCCAGGGCGGCTGGCATCGTGCCAGGTTACTTCAGGGAGGCTTCATATTTTGTGTAAGTTGGACGTGTCTTGTATTTTAAATGAGGGTTTCTTCGGGGAATTATTATCTTGAGATGGTTTGTAATTTTAGTTTGTTTAGTGAGGTTTTTTTTCTTATTTCTAGCCTAAAAAAGTTAGTAGGTGTAAATCAAACGGCTTAATCTCCAGTTTAATAAAATCTTAAAAGTATTCTATCATAGACAACGCACAGTCTAAACTACTGAATCTAAAAGCGTGACATTTTGCTCAAGAGTTTCTCATACGAGATATGAAGCAATCAAAGAGCTGAACGGCTGAAGTAAGTTCTGCAATCCAACGCTACACATTTTAGTTTGGCTAGAGAAATCTACTATCCCACTGGCTCATTTCGTCGACCAAATCGCAAGACTACACAAACAAAAAAAAACGAACTAAACCCCAATATTTCGAAGACTTAACTTTCTCTAAAACTCCAAACTTTTCCCCCACTATAGAACGTATACTTGTAAAGCCTACCCTCTCACTAGACACACATTCTTCCACAAATCTTAGAAGGGCGAACTTTTTAACGACAACGTAAAAAATACCCGCTTGAAAGTACTGGCCATTACCGGTCCTCCATCTCTTTCACCCCCATAAGGACAGACAAAGCCAGAGACACACTCTAAACGAATGGTGTGCTGACCAAACATACATCGTTATGCTTTTAGATGGCGACGGGATTATGTCGGGATAATGTACGAGTGCCTCATAATAATACTGGATTATTTTCTTGGATTAAAAGCTGTGTTTTTTTGAGTTATGAGGATTATAACACGGTTTTTATACTTTATGTTGAAACAAAAAATAATTGTTGAGTTTTTTTTTAAAGGTCGTAATTTACTGGCTCATATGAAACAGTCTTTTTTTAAATTAACTTTATGCACGTTAGTGTTACTTAGAATCAATGCCAATTCTGTTTTCGACGCTAAAAAACTTATGTAAAATTCTGTCAATGAGAATTGTCACAAAAATAAACCATCGTTAAATAATATAATAGTTCACTTGTTTATATCGCTGAAATAAAATCTAGCTCAAATTATATTGCCTACATAGTTTGTTTCCAATTAAAATAATTTATAACAGTTCACTGAACTTGTCACAAACGCATAAAACTTTAACGAACTTACAATAAAAGCTTAAAAAATATTTGGTTAAAATGTAGTTTTTGTTGAAAACTAAAGTGAAAAACTTGGTAGAGTTATTTTGTTATTATGTTATTAAATATTTTTTGATACAATTATCATATTGGGCAAAAAATACTATACACACTATTTGTGTAGTGTTTAATCTATTGATCTAGCCTATTTTATCCCACTTCTGGGCAAATTTCTCCTTCTCTCTTTTCCACACAACTCTGTCCATTGTTAGTTCGGGCCAGTCTTTCCGTAGCTTCACTAGAATAATTTATCATTAATTACAAACACCAACTATAGCTCCCATATAATAAAAACATATTCAAGTGGCTAATTAAATTGGTTTACAGCCTGCCAGTTCGTCTGGCAATCTTCCTGAAATGGGGCGCAGTTGCCAGTGTTACTGGCAACGTTACTCCAGCGTTAAAGTGACGCTTTAGTGCCTCTGTGATTGCTTTGACACTGTTAATTGAATATCTGTGAATGAAATGTTGGTTTGTGTAAGTGTAGTTATAGTGCACGGAACGTAAAATACTCGTATTAGACTCCTAAGTAGAAAATACATAGATGTACGAGTATTATCCTAATCCTAACTAATATAATAAATGTTTAAGTATCTCGGTGTGTCCAAGTCGAGTCCGGCCAAATGGATTTGTATGAAACTTGGCAGTCAGGTGGACCACGTATCATCCTGGAAATATTCTCCCTTGGGATATTTTTTACCTTTGACGCGGGTGAAGACGCCGGCAGAAACTATTTGAAAATAATAAGTTTACTATAACTTTCCCGCACCGGGAACATGGCTCCAGTTGTATTACAGTTAGTATGTACCTGAATTAAATCATGCTAGTTCGCTAACGGGTTTTCCTTAATGTCAGTAATACTAAATACCCCTTCTCATACCCAGAAGGAACATACATAGAATCCAGTTATTCTAGGCCTGGTCTCAGAGGTATAATATTGTAGAACAAGCGTCCTCTATCTACATACGAGTACGTACAGCAGTTATGTGAAATGTTATTCTAGTGTTGTAATTACTGAGGTTAGCGCACATACGAGATGAATCTGTAGATTTATCGTTATTGCATATTATAGTTCTGAACATGTGAGACTAAAGTGGATTCAGACCTCAAAAGCCTATCTCAGACATTCTCTTTCATGGTTCTCATTTGTCTAGTACGGATGTATGGACTTTAAAACTGACTTTGATCAAACTCAAACTCAAAGCATTTCATCATTATCATCATCATCATCATATCAGCCGAAAGACGTCCACTGCTGGACATAGACCTCCCCAAGTGTCGCCACAACAACCGGCCCTGTGCGTCTCGCATCCATCGGTTACCCGCGACCCTCACCAGTACGCGGTCGCCACTCCAGAACTTTTCGGCCCCATCGACCACTTATTTAAATTAAACCATTTACATGCACTTTTCAATTGTCAAGATCGGTCAATCAAAAAGATGAAGCTATTTGCACGTTGCAAAGCGTAGATTTCCATGGAGAAGAACGTGCAAGAAACTCCACAGACTCTTTTTTCTGAGGTGTTTCAGTGTTTCTTCTCAGGGCAGTCAGCTAGGAAACACCAACCTTATTTAGTTAAAATTGTCAATAAGGATTGTCGTTTCAAGTATCATTTTTAACAATCTTAGAAAATAATTTATAATATCGGGTATCATTAAAATTTAGACTTTAATCTAATCTTACTTATGGGTTATGTGGCATTTTTCTTGTGAAAACTCGAAGGACTGACCGTTATGCATTCTATTTTTTGGAACTTTATGTATTTAGTGGGTATAGATAGGTTGAACTTATTGCCTGCTTGTTTGTTGTCTTAGTAAAATGTTAGTTGTTAGAAATTTTGAAACTAATCAAGTCCCATTTTACAATGTACCTCTGTCTTAGCAAAATTGATAAATAAAGTCTTATAAAAACAGCACAGAAGTGACGGTTTAAAACAGTACTTTCAGTCTATCGTTGGAGGAATTATAAATGTAAAACATATGTAGTTTCGCAACCTTTGCACAGCCAGCCAGTCGTAAAGTCAATATCCCGCCGTGAATCTTCACATAAATTCGGAGCCTTACGTCTAAAGAAACCATCCTTCGATACAAAAAATATTGACATCCACCAATTTACCTTCCATTTCGCGTGTTTTCTAGGCATAAAGCCTTTAAATACAACCTACAAGCCAAAAGCAAACTTAAATCAACAGTAATAAAGTCCAGATTCAATTAACATTGGAAAAATAAAAAAGAGTGGAATAAAATCTTATTTTATAGTAGGTTGCCGGCTACATACAATGAACGTCAGCCTTTTTTATTTTTATAACTGTTCGTTGTACAGCGAAAATCAATATTTGGGTCACGAATTCACGATCGGCCACGAATTCTGTTTAAATCATCGTGGTTTGATTTACAGGAGATCGCGAGCTGAACGAAATGAACGGAATGAACTAAATGTACGAAACGTACGAAAACATCCGGATGTCAGTTGTGCTTGTGTTACAGATTTATTGATTCAGTACGTTTGTTTATCGCTGTTGCATGATTTTTTTGCAATCGGTACTGTGTCAAAATTACTTTTTTACTTTGTTTTGGTGATGTTAAACTTGATTATTTACTGCTTTAATGGTTTATCGTTTGCATGCACCTACGAAGATTGCATATGCAATTGGGTACTTTCCTATTACGAAATTTTAAAGTTCATGTAGTTAGTATTTTGTACACGGCGGTGGTTAGTGTTTTGTAAATTTATATTTAAAAATGAGCAAAAAAATGATGGAGATGTGAGAGATCTGATAAATCATCGACATTTTCCACCGATTTCATTTATTTCTTCACTTATACTACAATGTATAAGTAATATCTTTGAAATAAGTATTTATTCATGTACTTAGATTTTTTTATAAATTAGTCAAATACCCCATTGGATCTCAAGTCCTTTTTTTTAAATAACAAACTGCAATCAGTGTACAACATAGTCCCCCGGCTTCTGCCACAATTTACATGTAGCAGTTAGAATCGCGTGCAGTTCAACGCCGGCTAGCTCGGGCCTCTGACGAAGGAAACTAGGCTGATCGTAGTTAACATGCTAGGGTAATACGGGTTTATATGGGCTATTGTTTCAGCTTTTATTTCCTGGAGGTAGTGTGGTAACCTACAGTAGTAATGCAGTTTAATTCCACAGTAGACAAATCTCTGCAACGAACTGACGGAAAGTGAAATGTCCCGTTTTTGAATAGTATTTCAATATTATTTCGGCAATGCTAAAGAAAGAAAAAGCATTAATTTAACACAAACCGTATGGACTTCATCACTTTCCATCAGGTGAGATGGTGGTCAAACACGAGGCTATCAAAAAAAAACGGGCTACTTTTTGCGAAAAAAATGCTGAAAGAGAGAGCTAGAGAGAGAGCTTGAGGACGAATATAACTTTGAATTCGGATAAAAGTGTTAGCTGTATCCTTGTTAGTTGTATTATAGGTCACATGAACATGGGACAGATATTTATGTTTACTATTTTTTATCGTTTTATTTATTCTACACGTCACTGGTGCTACGAGACTGAACTCCCGACCTCTGTATCACCGTTCCAACCTTTACTTGTTGTATATTATCTCTTAAGATTAGATTAGATTGTCTAGACTATTGCAGATTTCAGAAGGCACGTATTATTAGTAAATAATCACAAACAGCCTAACCCTCAATAAAGTACAGTCCAAGTTATATTAACCTGATAATATTTAGTCAGAAAGTCTTACTAATATTTAGTCAGAAACATGATAAGCTGAGAACTAGTCTTGCCAAGGGTAGGTGTCGTGCTACCCAGTCTCTAGGTTGGGTCAAACATAGAAAAAATTGAAACTCAGCAGCATCTGATGGCAACATGCTTGGGAAAATGTTTGCCTTATACAGGGTGTCCCAGACGTGCGTGGTCATATTAACCACCCTATTGAACACCCTGTATGGATCTAAAAATCTCTTACTAAATTAGTGTCACTATGTAGTTTCTAACACATAGACATTAATATTATCTAAATTACATAATCAGTGTTGATAACATCTATGTATTATCTAAAAGGGCTGTCTTTAATGTCTTTAATATCTCGTAATTAATATCTTAATGAGATATAGTCAATGTCAAAGCTTGCATATTATAGGCACTAACATACTAATAGTATCATTATCTCGTTAGTTCTCAAGTTCAATACGTTATGCTAGGAAGTAGGTACGTCTGTTACTGATTCTATTTAAATAACTATAATCATATTTTTAATCCGGAATAATACTTGACTCTTAACAAATAAAGTTCAAAACATATGATGACAAATTTGGCTTACACTGTTTTAAAATCCGAAACATTTGGAACACACTGATTTGATATAAGACCACAAACTTATTTGTGGTCTTATTTTTCGAGCCGTTTTTGAAGTGCTAATCGGACATATTCTTGATCAAAGCATAACACACTAAAACATTACCTCTGTGTTTCCCAAATGAGAAGGCATGGTGTAAAGAACAGTAACATATCCTCAGATAATTATGTTAAATTCCTATGTAATAGGGTATACAACGTGTAACAGAATAAACGCAATACCTCATAAGAGGTCATTGTACTCATCATTATGAACATCTTTCACTATGGAACCAACTCCGAAATCGCGAAAAGAAAATCAGCTGTTCAGTACATTTTGTCGATTTATGCGCACAGAAATGTATGGAGCAGTCGCAGCGTTTACTCTGTCACACGTTGTATATTGCCATCAACCATGCTGTTGGTCCCGGCTATCATCTGTGGATGTTTGGGAGCCGTTACTGGTAGTCAGAAACCAAGAAATCTGACACTAGTGTTGCCAGAGGCTATCGTGTTCCGAAGTTACTGGATTTTATAAAGCAGGTAGTCCTTGCATGTTAAATACTGGTAGTACAGCTGCATCTAATTGGACTGGAAGCCGTCCGTCTTTTCTGCCAGCAGACCTGCGATGGAATAGATTCATAAAGGAATGAAAACTAGCGAACTTCTTCTCGTTCAAATAAAGAAGAAATTTTGTAACAAAAACACCCTTGTTTTCATTACAAAACCAATATAACAATTTTAATTTACTCAAAACATTAACCAGAGCGTCCAGAAAACTCCACACATGAACACAAAACTGTTACTTTGTAATAGTTTTGCCCCCCGTCAGTTCGGCCCCCGTTAGTTCGCCCCCGAGAAGACAGAATATAGTTCATTAATCTGGGCGAACGCAGAGGGCGCTAGTGTGCTCGTTTTTAATTTACACTGACAAAGATATAGTGTACAATATGTGGTATTTGTTTGACTGGATGTGGTCGGAAAATGGGGTGAATTTTGTTGAATAGTTATACGGGACTTGCTGTTTTAAATTAAACAGATTTTAATGTTTGGTAATCTTCTTCTGATTTTTTACATCACAACGATGCAAAAAATTAAAAACCTTAAAAGTTTTTAAGAAATCGGTGTGTTTAAACTTTTTTATTTGTATCTCTCATGGAACACAATATTGCTTCATAACCATTAAGTATCAAAAATACATACGGGAATGAAGAAAACTCACAAAATGCTATTACTTCAAACTTTCCAAGGTAGATTGTTAAATACAATAACAATTTTACGCAAGCTGTGTGCCCAAAGGGATTTCCCATTGGCAAGACTGAAGAAATGCTATATACTCTTGCATCCTTTTATTCAACTCTTTTACGAATTCATGATTTGACACCAACTTAGGCAGTGTATTATCTAGGTACCAGCAAGTGAATTTAAGATTTTTATTCAGTAGGAGAAAATTATACGTGTTTATCTCCACATTTATAAATAAATCAGTTATTTTCTATATTCCTCTGCTATCTCTTCCAGTCTCCCCACATCTGCGCCACACACGGCTTTTTACTTAATTAAAAGTTTCCGCGACGAGCAAGTCTTTTTATTATACGGTTAGTTGTTAGTTGAACACAACTATGTAGGTACGTGCGGGGAACATGCTCTTGTACAGGTTTCTCATTTTTGGGGAGTTAGAAAGAATGGTAGTTTAGTTTGTGGCAGAATAAGTAAAGTTTGGATAGGTCTATGTTTAGCAGAGTTCAACGCAAGATAATCCATACTATTTACTAATATAATATAGCTGAAGTTTGTTTGTCTATTTAAACGCGCTAATATCTAGAACTAATAATTGGATTTAGAAAATTCATACGGGACGGGAGCAAACGGGATGTGCACGTACGAAGTCGATGGCAAAAGCTAGTTTTATTTTTTATAATCGGTAGTGTAATAATAAATAATGATCCATAATTATTGCCTTGCTTAACGTACTTATCGTTGGTATTCGCATGTCAGTCGCAATCTGTCAAAAATGTAAGAAAATTAAGGCTTTTTTTGACAGTTTGCGTTTGACAGGCGAATGCGAACGTGGCTTGAAAATCAGAAGACTTGGCTCTCTGCCTGAACCTCAGAAAGCTATTAAAGCAGCTGGTCCTGGCTGTCATTGTTTAGCTCTTAAACAGTCGTTAGGGGGTAGCCAGGAGCCCAATAGTCTTACAACCAGTCTCACCAACGAGTATCGTGTTACCTGGTAGCTCTGACTCGTGGAGGTCAAATAGGCACTCGCTAGATCTAAAACACTGGTACTCAGCTGAATCCGGTTCGACTGTAAAATCGACTCCAATACAGTTTCTTAACCATTTTTGCGATTTGAAAAATTCTCCTTTTATGTGAAAGGATATACTTCGGTTACAGAGGGTGTTGCTACAGCTACACTGCTATCGCCAACCCGCCTGCCAAGCGTGGCGATTATGGCAAATCCCCCCATTTGGGGGAGGCCTATGTCCAACAGTGGACGTCTATCGGCTGATATGATGATGATGATGACACAGAGTGTTCCAGAAAGGTGTCACATTTTAGGGTGATGTTGGGTAGCTGATATACATCAGCATCAGATTGCTTGAAGTCATCTGTTCGGAAGTTTTTAGTCGTTTTTCTGGTCGATTTTTTTGAAAAAAATCTAATTTTTTATGCTTTGATATTTTATCCATTATGCATGTCAGCTACCCAACATCACCCTTAAATATAACCACACCTTTCTGGAATACCCTGTATACTACTAGTCCCATAGAAATTTCATCAAAATAGGTTCTGTAGTTTGGTTTTTAAATCACAATACCTGAATAAAATATGTCATCCAAGTAAACAAAATTATGTATTTTGCAAAATAAAAATCTTTAAATTAAAAAAACTTTTTACAAAAAAATACAACCGACCTCCAAATAAAAAATACTACAAAGTACAAAATAAGTTTAATTTCGGAAGTCGCTATCAAAAACAATCAAAAACACCGACAATTAAACAGAAAACTATAAAACCAGTTAATTCCTATCAATTGAAAGACATAAAACTATCGTTCAAACATTGTTTACATAACGTCCAATAAATCAATCTGAAACAATAGAAAAAGATTCTAGTCAGCATTATTTAGCGATTCGCCTGAAATAGACTTACGATACTAAACCTTGCTCCTGGCTACGTCTGTCTATCTATAGTTAGTAGGCTCATTACGTCAAACACGCGATTTCCAGTAACTTAGTGCCTGTTCTATTAATTCAGTTGTAAATCGTTTCATGTGGCCGCGTTATAATGGCGAGTTCTTGGGAAATGCTGTCATTATGTCTAATCGTATGAATGTTAAGTTTTAAGTAATCCTTCCCTTTACGCGGTTTTTTGGTTAGTGACAAAATATTGACTCTGATTATTATAAAAGAGAATACCGTCATGGATATGTTCAATATCGAGTCTCCTCCGTGCCTCGGAGAGCACGTGAAGCCGTTGGTTCCGGCTGTCCTTTGGCAGTCTTTACGGATTGTCAGAAGCCAGAAAATCTGACTCCAGTCTTGCCAAGAAATACCGTGTTACCCAGTTAATTGGTTGTGGAGGTCTGGTAGGCATCAACTCCACGTAAAATACTGGTATTCAGCTGAATCCGCTTTGACTGCGAGCCGACCACAATATAATTGGGAACAACAACAGCGGACTCTTAGTTATAGGGTTCATAGGTTACTTTTCGTGTACGGAACCCTAGGTTGCCGTAAAACACTGTTTTTATGAGAAAGGAAGGGGTAAAAACGTAATTTTGGTTAAATCTTGAATAATATTAAATTTTAGCATATATAACAACCAGATATGAGAAACCTACCCCTAATAGAGTTACTAAGTTATGTAACTCAAAGCGAAACATCCCTCAAACTGCATTAACAATAACAAACACGATTCCGTATTGATGTCTACGGCAGATGTCTACGAAACTTGCCTGGCTACGACACTGCTACGAGATTGCTACGACAGTGCTATTTCGTAGCACTATTGCTACGAAGCGCTACGAAGTTAATCAGTGTTATTATGTGGTGTTTAGTTTAGGTTTATCGATTTATTAACTTCAATAGGTTTTTAAAATGCTTTGGGTTTGATGTTTAATATACATGCGCGATATGTTCGCATGTTTTACATACGTTTTATATAGTGAAGAAAATGTCTTAGTTTGTAAATATCAATGAGTAATGAAAAATCATGATAGTCAATGTTGGTGCCTTCTTTTTATAAAGAGGATTTTACCTTGCGGTGGGATATTAATAGGCAGGTATTATTATCATACCTAACTCTATGTGACACTAAAATGTATCTCGGCTAGTTCAAATAAATCAATTAATTTTGCATAAATATAGTTAAAACTAAACTGAAACTGCTTTTTTGTACAATCCGAAAAAATACTATTTCCCTAATACTTCCTACCAAAAATTACCAATACATTTCAAACAAAATCGTTTAAACTATAAACCCTGTAAAAATTCCAATAAATTGCACCAAATCCCCAATTTTAAAACAACAGTCGGTGTCCATATTTTTATTCCGCGATATCTATTCCGAGAAGTAGGTTACAGTGTTGCCACGCTAAAAATAATAGCTTGTTCAAACGAGCGCATTATTTATGTTGGCAGCACTGATTGTATCGCGGCCGGCGATGTATTAATATTGCTATCTAACGGTTGGTATACGGTGTTTGTGTTGGCGGGTCAGCTTAGAATATACTGCTGCAAAGGTTTTAGATATATATGAGGATGTAGGTTTGTCAATGTTTTGTTAGAGTCTTTTCTTAGAGAAGTGGTTGTGGAAGTTCTTATAGAACATTTTCGATTACTACGTTTGAATAATGCATTTCTGCTACCAATATTGGTGTCCATAGTAGAACATACAACGTATATCTGTAAAATAAAACTTATAGGCATTCTCTCTAAAGTTGACTACACCACGAAGTATGAAGAATATGTAGTCCATTTTCAACTGTCAACCGACTCCAAAATAGAACAAAATTAGAACATAGGTACACTTCTATGAACCGAAGACGAACCAGAGTGCCAATTTTATACATTTTTAAGCAATGTTCGCATTCGCATGTCAGTCGCAGTCAGTCAAAAGGTGATTTAAACTGAAAATGGAAATTGAAGCTTTTTTTGACAGATTGCGTCTGACATGTATTTCGAACATTGCTTAAAAAAATAGTCGGTAGAATTTGCCCTCTGATTTCGGAATTAAGGAAGGAAGCTGACTATGAGGAAATTCCTACTTTAGCCTGAAAACCTATAAAATTATGGACTATGGCATCTCTTAACTTCAAATACTCAATAATTCAGAAACCCAGTTCATGTTTTTTTCATACCAGTAATTCTTTTAGACGTTACACACTTTCTGGAAACGAGCCTCCAATTTATTATAATCCGAAATACTTTTCCCCATAAACGCCAAAACAAAGCACGAAGTAATTAAACTATTCAGGAAAAAAATATAAAAAAAGTGAAAAACTTTTCTCAAAAATAAGATTAATTTCCTCAAAAAAGCAATTCGAGGAAGATTCCATACTTCACGTTGTTCTTCTGAAACTTTTCTGACGGCTTTTTTTTTTAATTAACCGCAAAAACTTCTGACTTGTTCTGAAAGGTCTGAGAATTCTGAATTCCTGTTACGTTTAATTGGCGAGTTATCTGTTAGATATGTCCGGTTTGTGAAGTCACTGCTTTCAGGGGGTAGAAGGTGAAGATTTTCTTTTGTGATGTAGTAACTTTAAATTCTTCGTTTAGTAAACAGAATTAGGTTACCTGCATTTAAGAAGTGGGTACAGCAAAGTAGTAATTTTATTGGTCTTATTAGAAGTCATAAGACCGTATAGGTTCAAGTTAAACAAGGTGGTCCTGATAGCTTTTATAATTAAGAGTTTTTTTTTATCTGGCTTTATTGTTCATTGACCTTTGGCTTAAAGTAGGACAGGCACGGTCGATCAATAATAAATTAACAATAAAAAGGGCAGTGAAAAAGCTGACATATAATAAAAGATTAAGAACTGACAATCAATTTATTCCTTACTAACTCTTGTTCCCGGCTTCGCCCACTTGATTGTAGAAAACTGTCCCAAGGGCACATAATTACTCAATGAATGAATAGTATCTTGTGTCCTATTCTAGGACATGGTCTACCTGTTGGGAATCGCACCCAACGAACACGCAAATCCGGCTCGAAGGACCGAACGTGTGCCAAACTTTAAAACGTGTATACGTAACAAACAAACAAAATCACTTTCGCATGTATAATATTAGTTCGAATTAGGATTAGTATGAAATAAATAATAATACCTTCCAGGTATTCCGAGGGGTCAACTTCAAATCCCACAACATTGGTATATACTTAAATAAGTATTAAAGCTGCTTAATTGAAATAAAACCTCCTTGCCGTACTCCTACTATCGTGATATTTTCCATGAACATGAAAAGTAAAAAAAAAACTTTTTCCTAGTACGAGGCAGTGAACAGTGAACTCAGGTCAAAGACCACGCCAATGCATAACTGTGGGTTGTTGAACTTGTCTGTGGGTGTTTCCCATCGATTATGTAATAGCAGGGTTTTCTATTTATATGGGAAATCCATGTTAGTTCTATTTCAAGGTTCATTATCGATACAACTGTTCAATTATGTATTCTAGAATTTATTGTTAACAATTTAAAGATTAACTCTGGTTATTTGGATGTGCGTGAATCAATATACCTCATTGGCTAAATTGATTTGAATAGGAACATAGGAACTTACAACTGTTTCTCCAGGCAGGACGTTCCCGTGAGATAATATTTTATCGAACTTTCACTCTGGCAAAAGCAAATTTTCTACAAAACCTGTTACAGTAAGCGAAATATTTATTTCCAAGCGTATTTGTAGAAGGTCGCAAAAATAACACAATCAATTGTAACATACAATCTAACCACATGTCAAGGGCAAAACAACAATACGACGCAATACATTACTTCGCCGTATCGCTACGCTACTACGCGACTATGCCGTAGCTCTACGCTGCGACGCGACTACGCCAACAATATCGAACATGCTCGTGAGCAAAATAAAGGCTTACACTTTGAAAGCCTCAAATCAAAGTAAATAATTCAAGACAAGTTGGAAAGTAACGCAACTTGAAGTTATTAAAGGTTTGAACTTGATTTGGGCCATAGAAAACGGAATCCCCACAAAGGGAGCGTCTATTTGGGGCAGTCAACCTGCCTGCCTTCACCCATATTTAGATTTTAGGTCGGCTTCAGTTGTTGCAACTGAGTACCAGTATTCGATATAGAACTGCTGCCTATCTAACCAAAACAACCAAATGACTGGGCAAAAAGCCCCTTGGAAAGAAGTGATCTACAAATATAATGGATATATTCATCCATCCACGGACCCACCTCGGCTGTTACTATGTACCACGAGCCCCCTTCGTTCAAACCAGTAAGACTGAAAACTGACTCCCAACATAATTAGGATAAAGCAAGGCAGATTGATTGATTTCTATGACAAGTGTAGTCAACGCCGCCTCTTACCGTCGCAGTGTCTCCTTGCTCTATGACGATAACTTAACAGTAACTTAACTTTGACTTAAGTATAACTTGGGGAGTTAAGTTGCCCACAATTATGATAACGAGCGCTCTTTGTGCTACTTAACTGCGACTTTCAAAATGACGGCGACTTTCTTCTGTTCTTTGTGTATTGTGATTTTGAAGTCTATTGAATGTGGCTTTCTCAAATACGAAGAAATGTTCATTTATAATGGTATAATAGTACCTTTTGAAAATGAGGACACCCATCATTTCGTTTGAAAGGGGTGTCAATTTGAAATAATGATTTGATTAATTTTACTATGCAGAGTTATTTAAATGAATACTCAAAATTTTCAGGTTTTACTATTTATTCCCAGATTTTCCATCGATTCAGTGATTTTGGCATGAAAGTGTAAAAAAATTAAATCACTTCCGCATTTATAATATAAGTTAGAACATAGTTAGGTATAAAGATAAAATTATCTTTTGATTTGTACTAGTGGCCCGCCCCGGCTCCGACCTATAAACCTTCCCTGGACTTCCACAAATATTTCAAAACAAAAATTAACCAAAACGGTCTAGCCGTTCTCGAGTTTTAGCGAGACTAACGAACAGCAATTGAATTTTATTAATAAGAAATGTTGTTTCAAAAAAATAACACTTCAACACGTCAATCGTTTTCGTTTATTGTAACTCAATCCTCACCTTGGCTTTGTAGCTGACTACTCTGAGAAAAAACAGTGAGAAAATTGTCGTTTGCTTGATACCGATTAAAAACTGACATTATTATTCTACAAATCAATAGATCACTACACACTGGTTTTATCTTCTCAACTCTTTAAACTCACCCACACTAGCTTGCACCCTCACAAAGCATCACTTTTGTTTTCACCGCAGTAGTTGTAGTGTGCAGCGGATTTAGTTCAACAAACTCGGCTGGAGCCGGCGGGTATCGATCGAGCTAATAATAGCCGCCCGGAGCCGCCTGTCGCCATCACCAGTACCACTACCACGGCTGCCTAGCTATAGGCTTGTGTTTATCGTGTTTATAGTCAGGACGAATCATTGGGGGGCTTGTCATGGGGTTAGTGGCTCGACCCTCTTGGCTGGCAACGTCATTGTTTGTTGCTACTGTGACTATCAGTATATTGTCACTGTGTGGTTTATGATTTAGTCATCGCTATTAAAAATATATTTAACTGGGGTTTTTATTGTTGCTGATTCGACAATCATTAACACACACGCTTAAATAAAACTTGAACACGATTGTTTAAATTGTATTCAAGTGTGTGTAGTAGAGGAGGAGTGGATAATGCTAATATTTCTTTGCAGTCTTTTGGGTAAAATAATATATCTGAACTATTGAAAGACCTTCAGGCCTTTAGATAGGTGTTTCAATCGGCAAAAGAAAAGTGAGTTAAGAGTTAAAATACAGTCGGTATATTTCTGTCCGTCTTTTCAAAAACATAAAGAGAAACTTTCACCCCAATACGAAAAAAAAAATCAAAGAAATACAAATAACAATCAAATACACATTTCAAAATTACCGATCACCAACAATACAGACAGATAACAAAGTCACCTCAGAAATAACCGAAAAAAAAACACAATATTAAAAAAAAACCTTTCAAAAAGCTCGACCAAGAAACACGTAATACACGTTATCATAATAAAATAAAACCTTCCCTGAAAGCTTAGGTGAGCGATAAGGATTCCTGAAAAACTCGTCGTGATTACTTTCAGTCCCTTCGAGTTTAGCCGCCTTAGGTAGCGGGCAGAGTGACGGGAGCGAGAAATTGGAGACGGGTTTTTGTTTGATTGGAGGTGAGATAAAAAAGGGGATAGTTCTTTTTCAAAGGTGTTTGGTGTTGTGTTATATGATTAAAGATTTAATTCTGGATGAGTAGAGCTCGGAAACTGTGTATTGCAATTTTCGTTGAAAATCACATCTAAAATGTCTCACCTATTGATTCTATTACCTCATGGATTCTATACAATCCATCATTTTGTGCACACTAAATATGGATCAGATTTTAAGTATTTTTTTGAGTTATCGATAGGCACGCGCTTGACCACTACCTCACCCGATGGTAAGCGATGATGTGGCCGAAGATGGAGCACATAAGTAGAATTTCAAAAAACTTTTTGCTAAAATACTATAAAACAATCGTTGTAGATGTAGATCAACCACAAAATAACCCACTACTAGGTAAAGTGGACGTTGACGATGACTGAAACAACTGTGAAAAATAGTTGGCAGTTGCAAAGAAATTGTTATTAATCAACAAAAGTTTTTCTTATCGCGAAGGAAAATCGCTTATCGCTCTCCGCTCCGCTCCGTTCATCACTGTACAACGCCCTATCGTATCAATTTTGGGTCGTCCCATAGGCAAAGGAAAGGTATTACATTAGGCCCCCATATCATGTCTTATCTACTACATAACACACGTAATACGTTACATACATCTTTATGAACAAAAGGGATGTATGTGTGTCCTGCTTTTTTTATTTACATTTGAAAGAGACGGAGTTAATGGGGGTTACCTCGGGGTTGTTTTAATGAGTCTTGTATCTTTGTAATGGGTTACATGGTCATGTTAATGTTTTTCGTTTTTTCTGTTTCCAACGGGTTGTACGCGTCAAATTTTTATCCGGAGTCATACGGGCAAAGTTTACTGGGCTATCTTTTTCCACAATATGATCTAGTTTGTGTTTAAATTAATCCGTGCTGCATTCGCATCCAATAAAAAGAATAAATTTTCAAAAATCTAGCTGTTTAGGCTGTTCGTAAGTTCTTTTATCAAAATATCATATGAATATTAATTTCAAAGCGTATCTTGTCAAATTATCCGTAGATAAAGAAAGAAAGTTGGACTCCCACAAGATAACTGTGAGAGGCCAAAAAGACACATCTCGGCATATGCTGCATAAGTGAGCTGGTAATGAATGGTCACAAGAAGCATTTTCCCCGCAGTGTGGGACAAGAACCGACTGGTTCTTTACAATGTTATTTCAAATGACTACCTACAAGCATAATAATCTTCATCGTTACATAATTTCGCAGCGAAAGGAAGCTATATTTCATTCTGCATCCCTTAAGAGCTATAAATATTAAGTTACTATAAAAAGTATACCTTTTACGTGGCACCATATTATTTATATCTTAAGGCTTGGGTACACTGGCGAATATTCGTAAAATTCTACTTTAAAGCCTCGTACGAAACCGTTGTAATAAATTACTATGGCCAGCCAGTCTTACCAAGAAGTGTCGTTTTTTTCTTCTTTTTTATGTATGGGAAATCATCAAATGACTCCTTCCGCTCTGGGTGAAGAGGAAGGGAGTGTCAGACTCTTACTGACTAAAATCCATCCTTGTTCCTCCATATGCTCTTTGCGTTCCAGGGCCGCGGGGACTCTTTCGAACAAATTCCGCAACTCTGGCAGGAAAAGGTGTCGTGCTACCCAGTAACTGGGTTGTGGAGGTCAGATAGGCAGTCGCTCCGTGTAAAATACTAGTATCAGCTGCATCCGGTTAGCCTGGAAGCCGTCCCACATGGTTGGGAAAGTGCTAGTATTGGCCCATTCATTGATTTGTTTGTACTACACAACGAATAGAGACAAACAAATTAATAAAGAACACAATGTTTGATAGTCTCCTTTCAGATATGTGCTTATTCTTTTGTTTTTCATAAAATTAGTAAGTCTATCCTTTATAGTGCGTCCACACGACCCAGACTTTGTCTACGGAGACTTTGAAGTCTAAATAGAAAAAAATCTATTGGACTGCGCAGGCTTAAACTTTGTTGTAAGTCTGAGCTTACATTTTTTACACAGAGTTTTTTATTCTGCGCAGACAAAAGTCGGTGTCGTGTGGGCCCACTATAAGGTCCAGATGTTTTTAAAAGTCAATTTCTTAGAACCATCTTCAAGCAAATTTTAACAGCGGCTAGGCCAGCCTTTATTTAATTTAGTTTTTATCAGTAAATGGACGGTAAAAGGTTTAGCGGCTAGAACATTTTTATTACTATTGAAAATATGACTTCTAGGTTTTCTAAAGAGTGCCAACAGACCTTATGACGGTCCTATAAAACTTACTTCACACCATTTCAAATAGGTTTCTTGTACAATTCAATTTTGTTAGAAACTGTGTACAGTACTGGCTTCGAAATGGTTTCAATTGTGTGAACTTGGCATTGTTGTATTCTTTAGTATTTCTGGAAGCAAGTCAAGCAAATTTCAGTTGCAATACAATATCAATAGGAAGTTATCACAATACCCTACGTGATGGAGAATAGAATAGAATAGAAATGCTCTTTATTGTACACCATAACAAATTACATTAGGAGACTTAGGGCCATTTTCACCAAGCCAAATTGATCGCGATCAGCGTAAACCACGTTTATAAGCTGTCAGGGACACATTTTTTTCTATGGAATATTGACGCTGACAGCTCTTGAACGCAGTTTAGATGTACCTACTGATCGCGTTTAGTTTCATTGGTGAAATCCGCTCTTAGAGTATTATATATTTCAAGACTAACTTAACATCACACCAATATAGGAGAATGAATAGACACAGGTGTACATGATATGTGTATAAATATAAACACTTGACTGTTACTGAAAATATCCGTATTTATGATCAAAATCCTGTCTAGAGAAACAATATATCTATTTCCTGTTGCCCGACTGCAGGGTGAAAGCCTTATATTCCTTTTGTCCGCACCTCTGATTAGTCTTATTAGAGGTTAATGCAATAAATAATAAGAATCAGTCCATACAATCAACATCAAAGACCCCAACAGTTCCCCCCTCCCCAATCACACATCATAAAACCTGTCCCAACTGCACTTAACCTGCACTTTTCGCCCCCCAAAAATCTCGCCCCTGTCCGAAATATGGCGATAATAACAGCATCGTCGCGTTCCGTTCCAATTAACTTTACGAGTTTGTTTACGAAGCGCTTGGGCCATTACTATAACGACCTCGTTATAGATACTCGGTTTATGGCGATATTTGCTTTGCTAAGTGACCGATAGGCCATCTTGTTGTGGATTGATCTAGTGATTTCTCGACACAGGAAAAGTGTGATGATCTATGTTTAGGACTTTTATGCACGAATGGCGATTACCAGCGGCTTTGCCTGCGTATGAGTAATATAATCATTCCAAGGGAACATACTACCGGATTGGAAAACTATCCATGTCCTATTCCAGAAATATGATCTACCCATGTGCTAAGTTTCATACTAATCCGTTTAGCCGGAGAGACAGCGAGAGACAGTATTGTGAAAACTTTCCACACTAGGCAAACCTGTGAGTGTCACTGGTGACTCATACAAATTGACGGCCTATGGCTATTCTGAACATGGCTATGACAGCCTAAACTTGTGTCTCTCCTAAACTCAGTCCACTTTGAGCGGGTAAGAATATTGTTAGTAATTAAAAAGTACCTCTTGCGGTGATTCTGTATTGATTATGTCATGAAGGGAAATTCATTTGTCTGTTTACACAGCCTCCTCTAAGCAGAAAATTCAACTAATGCTACTTTTATTGTATAGTACGTATTGATCATAGAAACAAGTCTCATGGTGCCAAAATGCAAAATCTACAACTCGACTCTCAAAAAAAAAAGATAATAGACATTTTTAACCGAGTTTCATATGGCAACAACTTAACTTAAACAAAAAAAATTCAGTCAAATGAACACAATTCTCCATGACTATTAACTTCACTAACTAAAACCAGACTCAAATCAAATTCCCAAAAACACGATATTATAAAGTCAAAGTCAAAGCATTTATTTCAATTAAACCATTTACAGGCACTTTTGAATTGTCAAGGTCGGTCAGTCAATATACAATATACGTTCAGAAATCAAGTCTGCACTTACATACTAACTCGCCTAGGTCTAACCTCAGTTCGGTCTAGCTCGCACGCCGCTAGCTCGACTGCTGGAGGGTACCAATTCAATTATAAAAGAAGCCTTATAGTACCAATCGCTTGTTATGTAATTATCTTGTTGTAAATTTTCATGTGGAAATGGTGAGCGAGTGGTTTCTTATAATATATGTTGTTTCGTAAAGTTACTGTAATTGGCGAAATTGTGTTTCAGCAAAGATATTTAATTAAGGCTACCAAATCTTACCAAATCTTTGTATCTTTAAGGGCGGACTTCAGCAATGAAACTGAACGCGATCAGCGTATAAGCCACGTTTATAAGCTGTCAGTTATTTTTCTATAGAATATTGACACTGACAGCTCTTGAACGCAGTGTAGATGCTGATCGCGTTCAGTTTCATCGGTGAAGTCCACCCTAAGTCTTTTTGTGTTTGAGACTATTGATTTGGGTTGACTATATATTATATTATATAATTATGTTATATAATATTATAGAACTATAGTTAAATGCGAAAGTTTGAATAGATGCATGTTTGTTACTTAATCACGCCAGAACGGCTGCACGCATCTGGATGAAATTTGGCACAGATATAGATTATAGCCTGGAATAGCACTACTACTACAAACTATAGTTTTTATACCGCGAATATGTTCCCTTGGGATAATTTCCAATATTTTCACGAGCGAAGCTGCTGGCAAAACCTAGCCAGACTATAAGATGATCTATGATTAAAACTTGCTACAAGAGTAATCAATATAAATGTGGATGGATGGAGAGGGAGAAGAAGGTTGAAGAAACGATAGATGGATTGTTTGAGGAGTGATATGAAAGAATAGAAATTCAGAGATAGCGCGGCGGGTGACTGGACATAATAGACGAAAAAAATGTGTTGTACCGACCCCAAGTAATATAAAAACAAACTTTACCTTCGCAGAAAAAGGTTACCCAAAAATACGTGTTTTCATAGAATTTGTTCTATAATTGCTTTACAGATGGAACAATTTCTAAGGAAAAACGGCTGTGTTATGTTTGCTAGAATTTTAAAGAGTAAAAGCGTAATTTTCAACCAATTTACTGAATAAATATCATTCACACTTGATATTCATGAACATACAGTACATTCCAGCAATTTTCCGCTTGAACAAATCATTTTACTACACACTTCTCGAGCAAACGAACACGCAAAAAAAAAACCAATACAATCCATTCACCTTATTCATACAAAACCATTGGGCAAAAAATTATTCATAACGCAACGCAACACAAACAACAAATTCATTATTATTTAAATCTAAAAATAACGTATTAATATTCGGAAAACGTAAAGTAAAAGTTAGACGGATATTTAATTTAAAAAGCGATGAGGAAACCCGAAGGAGAGTGGGCTCCACGGTCCCACTCGAAAATTATTGAATTTGAATTTGTTGAATCGAACTCATTATTCTGTCAGAGACACGATGCGATCAATTAAAGGTTCTATAGCACCGTTATAGCACCATGTACGACCGCCTTTTTCTTAATGGGGATCATTTATTGGGGAGGCAAGAGCAAATTGAATTGTTGAGACGCCTTCGCTATTGGAATTCGTTTATGCTGGGTATTGAATGCTGGGACATTGTTCGGGTTCCGTATGGAAATGAGTGGAACTCTTTTGGCGGTCGGAATGTTTAATGTGCGTGTGCGGTTTTTGAGATGAAGTGGGTGACTGTAGGTGGTATGTAAGAAATCCTATAGAGGTTGATGAAGTGTGAAAGTGTGCAGATTTTAGAACTTACTTTAGTTTATTTATTTTTATATTTTTATGGTCCTGCTACTTGCATCGATTTTCACAGCTGGGCATGATTTTAAGATCTTCTCCTTGATGATATTCCTACACTTGCTTCAACTTTAATATTCTACAATCGTATAGGACTGGGTGTTTAATGATATGACTGAACTATTTTGATATTAATACTTACTTTTTACCAAAAAACGTCTCTCGTTTGAAGTAGGGACTTGTGAATTCAAATGTCATATTGTGGAACTTGAGTAAAACTAGTTTTATCTGCAAAACGAGAGACAGGTCTAAGCTTTCAAGAATTTCCTGTAAGGAGCTTATGAAAAACCCATTTCAAGTTACATTTTTATGTTCGCAGACGTTAAGAAATGATAAAAACATTTTTGCACACAGGTTTTAAGTAGATACACTTCTTTTGATATTACTTTAAATGTTAGATTTCGTTTATGGATTAGTAACATCACGCATTATTGCGCAGATAGAGGTGTACCAATTTACGCAGACATTTATCTAATTATAAAGAATTTAATGTGATAGGGATGACTTTATTGCTATCAACCAGTCTCAAATCCAAAATCCGGGCTACTACTGAGAAATTCCACATGAGAAATTTCAATAACACTTTGCCCAACCCGGGAATCGAACACATCTCATATATATGTATTTTTTTTACAATAGTTTTATTTTACTTACAACACATGCAAATCAAACAAACCAATAAACACTCCACGCAGTCCAACATACATCACAATATTCACTAAACACGACCACAGACAATACAAAAAAATGGCTGCCATTTTTTTTCAACGGAATAGAAAATTGTATGCGAAGCGTTCGAGCCAACGCGTGCGTTCGACGTGCGAATTGTTCAGATTGACGCGAAATGGATTTTTGAATAGCAGCCTTGTTAGATCGACCACTCGACCGGATGAAACCGGTTTGAGGCGGTTCAGACCGACCATGAGCGGTTCGGAGCGGTGCAAATGTGTTTTCTAATTTCAATGCGTTCTTCTGATGAACGGAATTGATTTTAAATTAGTTTTTTTCTTGATGTAGTTCTGTTGGAGATAGACATGGGGTAATAGGGAAAAGTTGGTATTATTTCACATAATATGAGTTGCGGTTAGTTTATTGCAAATATACATCGTTCTTTTTCTATAAATATTTTAATTTTGAAAATTTAATGGCGAGACGAACTAGAGGCCTACTGCGAGGGTTGGTCCGAGGAGGCTCGGGACAAAAAGATCTGGAAGGAGTTGGGGGAGGCCTTTGCCCAACAGTGGGACAGAATTGATTGATATAAAAAAATGTACTAGATGTTATCATGTGACAATGTGACATGTGTTTAGGGAGCACGAACTATGCAATATGTTAAATATTTTATCATTCTTCTTCCCGATAAGTTTGCTTTGTTAAACAATTATTTTATTTGTCTCATCAGCCCTCTTCAGCTATGTTGGTTAGTAAATGGATGATCCATATTCTTTTGCATATCTTTTAGTTTAACACGTCCATAAAAGTGTCATACAATTTTAAAATAACATTTTACGTTATGTTATTATTTATTTAGCTTCCTAAACCACAGTATTGTTGTTCTAACCTTGTTTTAGCAATGCTGTTCCAAGATTACATGATAAGGTTTTTGTTAAGAACAAAAGGTTCTAAAAGTAAGCTCGGGTACTTAATCAAGAGTGTAGTTACAAAGGCTGAGCTAATTTAAACATTAACGGGTACGTGAGTTCCTTGTTTTATTTTACTGTTTCACGAAATTATGTTGAAGCGCTATATTAAATAGTAAAGCATGAAATGTTCTGGAGTTTGGAGAAATTTACTTCAGCTTCATCTCCTTCGTTTGTTTGACGTTTTGTCAACATATTTCGTCAAGATAATTTTTGAAAAGATTTTCAAACATTGTTTGGTAGGAAAAATATAGAATAGGTCATCTTGAACTACAGGTTCACCGACCTCAACACAGACACAATCGTTAGAAAATCCAGCTCAAAATCATCTAATATATCCATGCATAGGTTTTTAATAGGATTATGGAACGGATAATGCTGAAAAAACAGCTGCCTTTTCAAAAGAAACCTGGTTATTTTATGATTCTCGTATAGTCGCATATATTCTTCCAAGACAAGTGACTAACCTTGCTTATATCCTTGTTACAGGGGCAGTTGGTGGTGACGGAGATGACAGCGACGATAAGGAAAAGGAAGAAGAAGCAGAACGCGAACGACAAGAAGCCATCCGCGAGGCCGAGGAGCGGCGCAAGGAGAAGCACCGCAAGATGGAGGAAGAACGCGAGAAGATGCGCCAGGAGATCAGGGACAAGGTAAGGAGACAGTAGATTATGTAAGGGTACCAGGAGAACAAAAAACTGAGCGTGACAACACAAACCAAGTCAAGCAAGGTCAGGTACAAGGTAACGAGTTAGGAGTAGATAGATGATGTTAAACAAAAGCTGCAGAAAGACACTAAATTGAAGATTTCTAATGAGATTATAGAAGAGAGGTAATAAATAAATGACGATATTAAGAAAACGCACAGATATCAAGAAGTAGGTAAATGTTAGAGAGAAGGAATATAAAAAAAAAACATATTATTTGGAAGTCGGTTGTACTATTTTTGTAAAAGAATTTTTTATTTTCACATTTTATTGGTAGGTACCCCACGCCTAACAACACCACTGGAAAGTCACAGGAGAGCAAAATACGCAATTTAGTTTACTTGGATGACATATTTTTTCCAGCTATTTGGATTTAAAAACCAAAATACTGAACCAATTTGGATGAAATTTCAGTGGGACCAATCGGGAAGGTCTTTTCACAGGTAACAAAATGACATAAAAAAATAAGTAAATGAAAAATAAAAAATACAACCGAATTGAGAACCTTCGTTTTGCAAGTCTGTTAAAAAGGCATATGATCATTGATCAAGGGATACATACAGAGACACAATGACTAGGCTAAAAGGCGCTTGGTGGTGAAAGACAAAATGGAAAACTGTTAGATTAAAAAAAAACAAACATTAACTGACTGATCAGGATTATCTGAGAAGTATTAACTGAAAAACGTAACTCAGGTTCAAGTTTCTCCTAAAGCTAACATACCACGAACCTGTCCACACCACCTAGCCTGCCTGACACAAACGAGTCAACAATGAATGCAGACGCGCGGAAGTATGTCAAGAGCCCTCAGAGGCCTTCCACACATGTCAGATAATTTGTTCGACGCGCTCGAGGACGCTCCACCGCGAGTGTGGGATCACCTTTATATTTCTGTTTTTCGGTAATTGAGTGGTCAGAAAAATTGAGTGTTTTATTTTTGACTAGCACTTCGCCCGCGACTTCGTCCGCGCGGATTTATTAGGTACTCCACAAACTTCAACGCCCCCTATACCCCCTTATAAAGGTTAGTTTTGGAAAATTAAGCACAACGATTTTCATTAATTTACATTTATTACTTAGCCATTTCTACTTATTCTATGGTCTCAGGTTCAGCGCAACTGTTCACCCCGTTCACCCCGTCAGGAGTTGATTATGCAAAAATTGTTAGGTACATCTGTTTCAATAATCCCATTTTTAGTTTGTTCATGGCATCCCGACGTAAATTAAAGCAAGCAATAATGTCCTCCCCTAAAAACTTAATCACCCCTGCTTCACTCCTTATTATGTAGGTATGTAGTTTATTTGCGAAAAATCCAAACATTTGTTATTCTTATTGTTTTATCGAAATCATTTTCAACTTCATCGGACCAAGCATTGATAAGATTCTTCCCAGTTCGCTCAAGCCGCGACATTTTTCTTACTCCGAGCATGTTTATTACCGTCGTAACTTTTGAACGAAAGGTCCGATTTGAATAATTTAAAGTGTAATTTACACGGAAATAATCAACCTTAATTATCAAACCATTTAAATGCATAAGGATTGATATCATGCTACCGAAATCACCATTTTTTCAAATCACCAAGGATTTGCTTGAATAATTTGAACAAAAAGCGGTCATGGTGACTTAACCATAATAGTTAGACATATGGTATTGCGGACTTTTTTGTAGACATTAATGACCTCTATAAAACTGTAATACATCACTTTGCTCTATTGTCAATAGATTCCGCAGCGTACGCGATATAAGGATTTTTTCTCACACCTTGGGTTACATTATCGAAGTTTTCATACGGATCCCTAACTTTTTTGAAAATATTCTATAGCCTATGTCCATCATCGATAATGTACAATTCTACTGGTGAAAGAATTTTTCAAATCGGTCCAGTAGTTTCGGAGCCTATTCATTTCAAACAAACAAGCAAACAAATCTTTCCTCTTTATAATATTAGTGTAGATAATTGGTTTGGAAATTTTCAATGTGGATATTTTCATAAATGAAGTCTACATTCGATACTATGTTATTAAAGCGTGTCCGAACACAGCGACATTTCAACGTTTAGTGTGTTTGGGGGATTCACGGACACGACAGACACAAATGTAGTACTTAAATTCTGCTAAACATAAGCACAGAAAAACATAATAATTCTGTCTTAGATTGCCAACATAATCCAGACATCCCCATTCAACTCCTAAAAGCTGCAAAAATAAATGTTATACCGTTCAAAGCGTGTCAAGGATAATTTAACAATGAAAACATCATCTCCAACCCTAAAAATGCAGAAAAGCCCACCAAGCTATCCGGCTAATTAAAAAATCTCTTTAAGACCGCCTTTATAACATTTAAATTGACCTAAAACTGACATAAATCGTGGGCGAAATAAAATCGCGTCTTCATTTTCGAAACAAAAGAACCTCGGGTGGGGTTCAGTTATTCTTAATTAAAAAATTCTAATAATCCTCACAGAGCGCGGTATGCGGACCACGACATTTTTATGGGGTTCCGTGGTACCCCAGTGTGAGGATTGTAATTGAAGATTCCGTTCGGCGCTCTATTAAGGCTTTGGGGTACATAATAGGGGTGATATCGGAGAGGAATTTAATATAGAATATTATGGATTGCTCGCATTTTTCGAAGTGTTCGCGCGGAATACGTGACGGTTTTCAGTTAGGCGTTATTATTTTAGTTCTTGGAATACTTGCCTATATTCATTTATCGAAATACATTAAACGCTGTTGGAAATAACGTTATACATTCTAAGATATCCATACACACAAAACGATTTGTGAATACTTTTATTCTACGTACAGCTAAGGAGTGGAATTCACCGCCAGAGTCTGTTTTGTTAGCTCCAACCAGCAGACTTTTAAGTCAAGAGTTAATAGGACTTCTAGACAGACGCGCTCCACCGTCACATCATCTGTTTTCATCAGATGAGATTGTGGTGAAACGTGAGTATTTCAATAATGAAAAAGTTGTCTTCAACAACCCAGTGACATGAAAATTTAATAACTGTTGTACGGAACTCTTCAACTTAATGAAGACTGTCTTGGCAGTTTTTATTTGGGGCGTACCACTTTTCATCCGGGTGGAAGAGGAAGATAAAAACGATAAAAAATTAAAATGTGGTGTGGACAGTGAACTAATTATATTAATTAATTGTATGCTTTTGTAAATTGTAGAAACAACGGTTGTTTTTACCAACAAAATAGCAACGTAAAAAAGTAAAGTTTAAATTGTAATGATAGAGATAAACCATGTTTGCAAGCAATTTTTTTTATTATTATTGATAGGCACGTGCTTGACCACTATCTCACCTGATGAAAATAAAATGATATACTCTTTTCTTTTAGTCAACTCAAGAGCGAATAAATAACTTGTAGGCCATGCCCCATCAAGAACCACAGTAGCCTGCCATCAGACGAGCTTTTCAATATTAAAACGTCTCATAATGAGTAGGTCAATACTCATAACATTAACTAAAGGAATGCCTTGTAATGTAATTCACAACATTATAAACAATTAAAATAACGGAGACAGTTGCATGAACAAGCTATCGGAATGTCACGTGGTCAATTATATTATTTGAATGTTCTTTTAGACCCTTTTCAATAACAGTGTCAATTTCAATATACAAAAAAGTCGGCTTAACAAAAACATACTTCTACGGGGCGCGTACAAAACATTACTAATACTAAACAATATAATCTGCGCACACCATGTTTGCGTACGAGATTAAAGGGGCCGCGATTGGTCCGGCCTTGAGCAAACAGCCTGTAGCTACGGTTTACAAACACCATGTATAAAGGGATTAACGTGAGAATGTTATGTTATTTCCTCTTTTTAAGGGAAATTCAATTTCCGTGATGGAAAGAGACATTTAAAATTATCTGTTAGGAAGGAACTATATTCGTGGGAAAAAAATGTGGTGGAATAGTCCGTATTGTAAGTTAATATGTTATAAGGGGTTTACTCGTAAGTCTAAAGTCAAGGGAACGGGAAAAGTGCGATATTCGCGTACGAAGTCGCGGGCAAAAGGAAGTACCTAGTATAGCTCTCTCAAAGATTATTGAAAACAACCAAAATTGGTTCTGCAGTCCATTTACTTAGTATAAAATAACTTTAGAACCAAACCACTCACTTCCCCATATTACTTATAATAAAACATTTGAATCACCACACACTAAATAAATAAAATAACCGTAAACACGTAGAGCGCTTCCTAAAAACTGAATTTGGAAGCTTTTAGCGCTTCAACACTTTTGAATAAATCCTAAGCTGAATGCTTAGAGTTTGTGCTTAAAGTTAGCCGTTGTATTCTATGACGGTATGTTATGAAATATGAACTAAATAAACATAGGTTTCATGCGGAAAAGCTTGTCTGGGAAGCTTTGCCGTTTTTCAATTTGACTGCAATGGTTACCAGCTGAAATTATGGAATTGAAAGCAGTTTTTTTTTTCATTAATAGATTCGCGTATCTTTACTAACTGGGAGTCTTTAAGGTTACACTCTTCGATATTTTGTCCATACAAATTTCGGGGGGCTATTACTCCACTGTTTGACATTATACATTCAACGTTAAGCATGATATCGTTTTATCTCATTATTAGTTTTGTCTGTACGGAAACAGAATAGTAAAATACAAAAGCCATTAAAAATTTATAAGTAAGCCAACAAAGATTCGTTTTTTTTGCCAATTTTAACGCAACTTCGGGCGTAAATAAGTAAAAAAAGAAGTGTAAAATCTCAAAAACAAAGTTGGCTTCGACAAACCCCAATTGTAGAAGAGTTCTATAAACTTTATTTGTAATGGATTTATTCAGTGGTTTTTTCATAAAACTCAACCTTCCAATAGACTTTTCGTGCATCGTCTAACGTTGTTTTCGTTCGGAACGGTGTTTTGAGCGTGGAAACTAGACATTGTGCGTTTAGACTAGCATCTAAATGCTCATCACTGATAGCTGTCAGGCACGATGCCCGGTGAGACAGCGTGCTTTTTGGCCACGCTTACCAGCGAGTTCGAGCCCGCAACTAGTTCAACCTTAAGTCAAGAGTGAATAGGTTACATCTAACTGCATTACATCTGGACCCCATCTTCCATATTTCTTTTATTATTTATTATTGATAGGCACGCGCTTGACCACTATCTCACCTGATGGTAAGCGACGATGTGGTCGAAGATGGAGCACGCTTGCCTAGAAGTAACCCATTCACTCTTGACTTAAAGACTCCCAGGTCCCATATCAAATTCAACCAAAAATTACTGAGAAGCACCTACCAACCTTGAGTCAAGAACACATACAAAGTCCCACTAATTTCAATTGGACAGAAACATAGATTCAATTGCACAAATGGAATCTCAAGCTCCGCCCGTGGCGCCACCTGGCGTCGCCATTTGCATAATTGGTGCACCTTGAGGCTTACACAAATACAATATCTGTGCAGTGTATGTTGGTATGTCGGATGATATTTGAATGTCTATTTTGTCTGGTGGAACATACATCGTAAACATGTGGAGTATATATATTTTAACTGATTAGTTTTGTATGCAATAGTCCGACAAAAATAAAATGTTATCTCCTCCGCTGTTCTATTCTGATTCATTTCGTTGTGGATCCAAGAAAGTTGAATCATTTCTCCGGAACTCGTCGAGCTTCATTGACTCGGCGTTTTTTTGGTTCTCCACTGTTGATTCTAGTTCATAGGAGGAGCAGTGGTAGTGAATAGTGTGGCGAGCTTGTAAAATAGTCCAACATACATAGGTGTATCATAAAATTGTTTTTGTGCTCCCCAGTTAAGGAATTTAGACAATACCAAACACTTTGATGGGTAAGAGTGATAAGGTCTCCAGTTCAGTTAGTTAGTTAGGTAGGTTCCTAGACTAGAGTCAATAGCAAACCCTTCTCAAATAAAAGAAAATAAAAAGTTAGAAAAAGGTTTCTCATTTTGCCGTAATATTTGTACCTAATAGAAACATACAATATAGCATCAAAGTCAGCCACCCTTGTCTAAAAATTAAATTCTAGAAATGAAATGACTATCTAAATTATTTCAATATTAAATCCAATAAATAACTGGATAAGTTCACAGCAACACCTCCGTCACTGCAACTCCGACTGAGACCAAATCCAACCTCTTCAGCCCCAATTGAGCTCCATCTTACCCCACACTAAAACCTAAAAATGCACACACGTCCCCCCACTTAACCCCATTACATGCACTACAATATTCACCACATTTTTCCATAAAAATAAGTACCACTAAACGCCCTAGTTCCCCCTCTTACCCCCCGGTTCCCTAACTTTGGTAACCGGCGTAAAGACGAAGTGCCACTTTACCCCGTAATTTGTGCGCCGCCATTGTGCTGCTTTCGCGCCAAATTACCAGCAATTTTCCCGCGTAAAAAGCCCAGAAGTTTCCGCGAGAAAAGTGACGCGAATTAGGACTAGATTGGCTAGGCGAATGATTGGGTCGATTTTTATAAGATTTTATTTGAGTTGAATTGACATTTTTTCAATAACCTAGCTATCTTCTGACTCTCTCTTTGTTGCTTCCTCCTCCGGTAGTAACTCCAGGCCAAAGATTTTTTCCTGAGAAGTTAATACTTGTATGTACTATAGATTCAAAAATATCTTGACCAGAACAAACATACACTTCTAGCTTTGTTAGTGATGAAAGGCGGAAGGCGGTATATAAGTTCCATATAGGTTCGTTTTACTCATATGGAACTTCTCGTATAGAGACCAAATCAGACAGACATCTGTTTTCTTATAGAGGCTACCTCTTTACATGGTTTCTAATTGTATGCCTCTTTCGACACATCTTTTAAGGACCTTACCTAATCTCTATTCTCAGTTTTACTGACTCCAAATCATCGCATGGCCATTTTTAACAGAAACAACTTTGCAATCAAACACACAACTGACAACCTACGAGTACTTCATCATACTTTATTATTCATCATCATCTCTTGCCCTCTCATTCAATCATTCATCCTCTCATTCCAAAGTAAGAGATGGCTATAAACTTCAATTTCATTCTGGCAGTTTATACATTTCATCACAAAACATTACGCCTGTTTTTCCCGAAGGATTGCCTCATGGGTGTACAACCATATTTCTCCACATCTGAGATTTCCCTACATTTTGACAAGTTTGGACATTGAATGTCGCTGAAATGTTGTTGCGACTTGAATTTGAACGCCTTTTAATGAGAATTGGCCTTCCGCTCATTATCAAAACAAAACACGATCACTTTACTTTAAAAATCTATAGTACCCACAGCGAGTCATAATTGGCGCCACTTTAAAACTGTAACACTTACATTAGGCGCCGGGTGACGGGCGCACTATTAGTCGGCCATTACGACGCTCCGCCGAAGTGTGCGACGCTTCCCCGCACTAATAAAATTTGTACCCTAAATGGCTACGTCAAAGGAGCCTCGGTAATTTCGAGTTGGGTGGCTGTAGGGTCACAGGTAGGAGCGGCAGCGGGATTGGGAATCGCTTATTGTTGTGAAGGGACCTTAAAACTTAAAAAGGGAATTATGGACTTGACTACTCAAGATTACCTGAGTTTTGAGCAAAAATAAACAAAAACAAAAATATCCTGGACTTTGACAAATATGGTTTTGGGTTAGCTTTGATAGTAAACCTGCTATTTCATATCTTTTCCTTAAGTAGGTATAGTAACAAAATGGAGGTTAAATACATTGTTGTTTAGAAGCACCATAGTATATACTGTTGACTGCATCAACAACAAATAGTTGGCTTCTAGTTCTGCAGTTCTAATGTCCAGTTATCGTTAATTATAATAAACAAAAGTAGTACATCGGCGTTTACGACATTTATAGTAAAGAATCATAGTATTCTTCTTCAAATATTCATAAGAAAATCAGATTGTAAGACAAAGTCATTATAAAACGCGAAAAAAATTGAGGAAAACATTGATTCAAATGATGGTTACGTTCAGAAACCCGATCTTTACGCAAAGGGTTGTAATGCGATACATTCCACTTCAGAATGACCTCGCAAATGTCTAAATAAATAATGTTGATGCCGGTTGAATACCGCATCTTAGAGGAAAAACTGTCGAGCTAGATTTTATGGTTGAAAACTAGCTATTTTCTTTCTTTTGTTTTTTGTTGAAATTACCCCACTTTCATGCTTTGTAAAGCTATCTTTGTGTATAGCAAATATAACTTGTTTGGTTGTAAAATAAGGTAATCTCTGGAACTACAGATCCGATAATGAAAACAATTTCACTGATAAAAAGCTATACATACTTCAGAATACCATGCAGCGTAATTTTACTATTAAAATATTTAAATAAGAACCCTTTTAGACTCGCGAAGGTCTTTTTTATTGTAAGTAATTAATTTATTTTATTGTTTGTCTTGTACGAGTCCCAAGTAAACATTTTTCTCTCTTTCTTTCTTTATACTATCACTAGGCTATATATCTAAAAAATAAACGGTTTCTGTGGAATAGTCAAAGTTTTGTTACAAATTTTCCGCTTGCTAATATCAGGCCAAGCCAATCAAGCCAAACTATTAATTTTATAATAAAATCTATGTTTATTTAAAATACTAACACCACACACCAAAGTATCTCCATAAAATAATGTTTCCTAATAGCATTGGCGTCCATCAATCGACACAATTAGCAGTGTCGCCATCTGACGAGTTACGCAGTCAACTTCATTCTTGATCTTATTAATAACAGTTCCGTTTCCTCTCCTGTTCACTTGGTAGAAGGTACTGCCCCTTGATGTTTTGTCTGTAGACTCCAGGATCGAATACGTCCTCCTGACTCTCTCATGGTTTTTTTGGTATATTTGTCCTTCTTTGTTTCTTGTGTATTTTTTGGTTTCATGGTTTCTTTGTCCTTCATGGTTTTGAGACCTTCTTAAGTATTGGCGTTAAGATGTTACTTAATTAGACCATAATTACGCAAATAGATTCAAAGGCAAAACATAAAGCCGTTAATGTTCAAGGTATTCTCCACCAGTCAAACAAGGATGGTGATGAGACGGCATGGCAGGTGTAGGTGTTTATATTAAGTTGGAAGAGAAAAAAAAACATAATTTAAACATCTTGTTATTTAAACATTTACTTAATAACCAATAAATGGGTTAAGATAGGTAGGTACAGTAATGTAAAGTCATTTTCAGTGGCGTGCGACGAAGTTTATATAAAAAGAATGATTTTAATTACAACAATGTACAGACTAGACTTGTCTTGCTCGTTCAGCTATCGATTTAATGCAGATCACCTACTTTTTAAACCAACACAATTAAAGGCATCGTGTCTTCAAATTCCCGATACAATTTACACAAAAAACGCATTCTTCTTAATTAAATCTTACCCTAAAATACCCTCAATACTGACTCCCCATCGACGTTTAATAAAAGCACTTATTCCACGGAATTCGCTTTAACTACGAACATTACATCGCGCCCTTCGGGCCTGAACCCTGACCCTACAATTAAAACTTGCAGTGAGAGAACTTTCACTCGAGTTGTCGCAACTTTCCGCAAATGTTCGCGCGAACGTGACGGACCGACTTTGACGACGGCTCCTTAATTAAGTGTAGCTCTGTGCTGATTATGAGAGCCTGGTACTCGCGATCTGATTAATAGACCCATGTTTTATTGGTGAAACTTTTTTTTATATTTTTGGGATTTTTTCGTGTAGGTACCTCGAGGTTGGTCCGATAATGGACGACAGTCCATTACACATAGAACAGCTTAACATAAGCCGATTGTCTTGGGTGTCATTAGTAGATCTTTGACAGTCAGTAGAGCTAATCATAAGTCAGAAAAATCTGACATTAGCCTTGTCAACCCTTTTATTTCATTTGTTTAGCGACAAATAAGGATTACCTAAACTACAAAAATAGACAAACATTATTAAAATAGGAAAAAACATATCTTAAGTTTTGTAAAAGTGTAATTAGATTTCTACTGCCAAGTACTTAAATGTGACTTATTTGGCACATGTACGAATAGCAAAATAGTGTACAAAATTTTTCATTGTTTTTAAAACGTATAAGCATGCTTTTAACCATTGTTTGAACCCTTCAACTTTAAACAAACGTTATTTAATAGTTCATTAACCTGAATGTACTACAAGTAAGGCTGTTACGAACAAATCGACATAAAGCGTTAATTGTAATCGCGTGACAGGCAACAGAGTGCGTGAGTGTTTCCAGCCTTTACGTAAATTATTTATTAAATGGCTGTTGGCAACGGGCTGGCACTAGATAGCCTAATAATTTATATTATGATAGACGTATCGTAATTTATGTATTATTCGGAATTAATTATTGACAGCATCACTGTTCGAATTATTAATGAAAATGTTGGTTAAATATTCGTAGTGGAAGTTACTGGTTAACAATGATACAGGCTTATTTTCTTATCTCGCTCACTCCATGAAACATTTATGCCTAGCTTTTGTCCTCGTCTTCACTCGCGAGTAGCCTCCCTCCCCTAACCGTCTCCAGGGTTGTACCAAAATTCATCAAAATCAGTTCGGCCATTTTAGACGTGGAAGCGTAACAAAGATCATATCACATTTATAACAATACTAGCTTTTACCAGCTGCGGCTTCGCCCGCGTGAATATCGGAAATAGCAAGGTTTCCTGATTTGTATTGTAATTTTTTTACTCAGGAAACACCACCCTACACCTACCTTACACCTACCCTACACCTACCGTACACCTACCTTACACCTACCCTACACCTACCTTACACCTACCCTACACTTACCCCATACCTACCCTACACCTACCTTACACCTACCCTACTCCAACCCTACACCTACCCTACCTACATAATTATACCAGCCCAAAAGTATGACATGTTTCTTGTCTCCTGGTACTTGTAAATCTGAAGTACTAAGGCAGCAGCGGCTCTGAGTTTCCACTTCCTCCTCAGTCTCCATTAATCCATATCACTTACCGGGATAAAAAGTAGCCTATTTTTTATTCCAGGATATATTTTTTATTATAGGATATAACTATGTGTGCCAAATTTCATCCAAATCCCTTCAGCCGTTTTTGCCTGATTGTTACACAAACATACAAACTTTCACCATTATAATATTAGTAGGATAGTTAGGTACTTATGCTCAAAACTCCCATACCCTAAAAATACGACGTTCCAAAATCAAAAACTCATTTTCTATTAACTACAAACTTTTACTTATTCTCTGAAAATCGAACTTACAACTCCTTAACTTAGCAGTCTTTGCTTCTATCCAACTTCTATAACTTAAACCATTCTACTTAGCGGATTATGCAAAAGTAATAGGAGCCCATATCCAGCAAAGGGTCACCCACACTCTATAACGACCATACCAGTTATGGAATCATAAAATTTACTAGGTCACAAGCCCTAAGGCCGGGCCTTTAGTAGTAATTCTCCGGGCGAGCGATTATAGACCTTATTCTGTCCCAGCTGGCGATTATCCGCTTTCCGATCAATTAGCTTTAAATTGCCTATTAATATGGCGCTGCTAGATTTGAATTTTATTTGTTAAGGTTCTATGGGATCTTTTAAATCTGTATTATAGCTAGTCGAATAGGTAGATAATAGTTGTATATAGGTATGCGGTACTGAGAGTAAAGTCCCGCAAACCGCCATTGAAAAGGGAGGAGCTACCGACCAGGCGGTTGTTGTCCGGTGGGCAACTGTCCGATAGTTGATATTCGGACTGTTGTAAATGTTCAAATCGCACGGAAAACGTTGATACCGCGATGCAGGATTTCGTTCAGTTAGTTCGCAGCTGTCGGGGTAGAAACATTAAACCATGTAAATACTGGATTAACTAAACGTAGGGCACTTTTCCTGTATCAACATGAAAAAATCAAATCTGCGGGCTGCGACTAGTGTCATTATTCTTCCAAAAGCATACCAAAGTACCAGGAGACGATTAAACCCGAAGAGGTACTCGTAGAGCAATCAAAATTCGTATCGAATTTTAGCAGTGAAGGAGTTCTCTTTCAATAATACAGGCATGATGTTAAGCCGCCTACACACGTTCGTGGTTGTTGTTTGTGTTCAATGTTTGTCGTCTGTTTGCCAAGCGTGTGGAGGCGGCTTTAAGCGTATCTTAAAGCAAAAAAAAACCTCAAACGATGTAGGTACCAGACTAACAACACAATAGGGCAATTTTCCTCTACCAACATGAAAAATGAATATCTGAACAGCAGCTAGTACAATATCAAAGTACCAGGAGACTACGAAACCCAAAGAGGTACTGGTACGTTCAAAACAAAGTATCGTTAAGTGCAGCAGTGGATGTGTTGGCAATACTTCCGATACATTAGGCTCGCCGCACGACGTCCGTAGCGACAGCAAATGTGATTAGACGATGGTTTCGTTTCGTTGCTACGTTTTAAGTGGGGTTTTATGTTGAACATATATGTAGGTTTGTATAGGGAAACTGTGTTTATATTTTTAATAGAAGGCTGCTTGGTAGCTAGCCTCTCCGTCGTAAAACAAACACGGTGTGCGAAAAAAAAATCTGTTAGCTATCCATTTCTCACAAGTGCTTATGAAATTTTCACTATTTTTTTCGAGTGACACACATGTGTTGAAAAACATCGTTTGATTAATGTGGGCGTTTGTCATTTTAGTCTTTCGGCTTCGAAATGACTGAGCAGGCAAAAAGTCCAATCGATAAAAAACTGGTAGCCCACTGGTGGATAAAATCTATTTATAGATAAGTAACACTATCTGCTACTGCTACAAGCCTACAAACTAGTAACAATATTCTAAAATAACAATACACGATCAATACACTGCATTACCACTATCTTCATGAGCGTTATCAACCCGATATAAGTCTAACCGAGGCATCAAACAACCTTATACACGTCTAACAGACGCGTCAAACTACTTTAATAAACGCCGCTTACTTCGAAATAAGTACACAGGATACGTCTCCGAGACTCAGTTTCCCATAAAAAGGCGTAGAAATCTCTGTTTATGCAAACCGTACTTGCGAACGTTTTACATGTCATTTTCCGAAGCCTTGCGCCCCATAAAGTTTCCTATAGCAATTTTCCACCATACACACACATATACATAAATAAAAGTGTGAGTTAAAGATCTTATAGCGATTTCGCACGACATAAGCTCACATAGAAACCATCTCTGCGTATTTGCAGACACTTACATACATATATATCATGTATACGTGTGTGTGCAACCTCTTATTGCGCTTCTACACAAACAATGATGACGTAATTGTGTATGTATATGTATTTATGTAGAGATATAGTTATGTCGTGTATTGGAAGGTCTTGTAGCAATTATGCGTCATGCACCACAAAGGGTCATGTGTTTCATGCTTATGTATGTCGATGCATTTATACGTTGTGGAGATTAATATTCTACGAATAGGATTAATTTCAATGTACACTTATACTAATTAATGTTTTTTAAAAGGAAAATGGAAAAAAAGCATATGGTACGGATATATGAATATTGAATTAGGAAAATAGAGAAAAAAAATAATCGAGCAGTGTGAAAAGTTAATTTTAAGAGACATTCAAAATATAAAATAATTTATTCAAATCAGACTGAGAATCAGCACTTTTTGAAGGACAGTAATTACAAAGGACGGTTCCACAAAATGGCCGCTCTTCACTATTCCACAATAAACACCCCAGAAAACTACAAGAAGCTAAAAGTTGTGAGAGTATCTTAATATTCATAGTGGTAGGAAAAACACGCAAAACATAACCTCTATATATAACAAGGACAATACCACAGAAAGTCATTAAATTATGTATAATATGGGCGATGAAGTGTGAAAGTCTTTTAGCAATATTCCGCATTATACGCACACCGCCTCGAATGTGTACACAGTGCACGCACACACACAATTGTACATTGTATACTGTCTTCATACGTACATGTATGTGTGTGTTTTATGTTCCACACATGGATAGCTCTGAAACAATAAACAAGTATAGATGGTCGATTTCTACTTAAAACTATTTTTATCGGTTTTATACATTTCGAAATATAGAAGCTATCATCCAGTAAATCCGGATATTTTAGAGCTTCTTTTTGAATTAATGCATTACTGGGATTATCTTTTTAAACGTATAATTTATCCACATCAAAATATTAATATTATATTTTGATTCAAATGGGCAAACTTAATGGTTACGGCGTTATGAAGCCGAGAGTGTAATACTAATACCCACGTTCATATAATTATCAAACTACGTTTTCCAACAATTTCTTCTTCTTCAGTCAGTCTCTCATCACTGAGGATCGTGGTCACTGGTCCCCTTTAACCGGACAATCTGTCTCCACTGACAATCGATTCCCAACACACTCTCGTAGAAAAAACACAAAATTTCAAAATCTTTACAGTTATTTTGTATACAATATCAAAACTTGCCCACTTACATCAAAATTTCAACCCTTCAAAACCGACGACACTACCCCCAACGTAACCCATGCTACGCTAAAACTATTGAATAAAAAGCCTTAGTTTGGGGATGTACCCCTCCATCCCCAAGTACATCCACCGGTGGCCGCTCAATTTCTGTCCAGATGAGTTTCGTAACACGTTTAGTGCGCCCCAACGCGGCAATCTGGAGCAAATTGGAAGCGTCACAACGGCTAATGATAGCGGCGACGGGACGCCGATATTCGAAACTTTTATCACTATACCCCAACGTTATTTAGTGTCGAGTTTGTAATAATTTATTAATGGGATGGGGTGGGAGATTTTAAAGGTATTCCTGCTCTGTTGATGTTTCCTTGGGTTTGTTTTTTGACATGATGATATGGTTAATCGACCTTTTCTATAGATATTTTCTTAGGTGGTCTTGTGTGGGGTGAAATAGCTAATACTATTGATGATCCCAAATTCCATTTCTATGGGGTGGCGATTTAGATTTTGAAAAACGGTCGGACTTTCAATGATTCTCCTGAAAGTAACCTCTACTATCATTGATACTTTTTATAGCTTGTTTATAATACGCAAGTAGTGAAAAAAAGTAACACATTAGATTATGTTGTGAGCCAGAGATGAAAGAGATAATAATCCGGTAAAGTGTGTTCGAAACTATTAAAGTACAAAACTATTACGAGGTTTTCGGAAAATTAATAACGTAAAACTGTTGTTGGGGTTGTTGGAGATTTTAAAGGTATTCCTGCTCTGTTGATGTTTTCTTGGGTTTGTTTTTTGACATGATGATATGGTTAATCGACCTTTTCTATAGATATTTTCTTAGGTGGTCTTGTGTGGGGTGAAATAGGTAATACTATTGATGATCCCAAATTCCATTTCTATGGGGTGGCGATTTAGATTTTGAAAAACGGTCGGACTTTCAATGATTCTCCTGAAAGTAACCTCTACTATCATTGATACTTTTTATAGCTTGTTTATAATACGCAAGTAGTGAAAAAAAGTAACACATTAGATTATGTTGTGAGCCAGAGATGAAAGAGATAATAATCCGGTAAAGTGTGTTCGAAACTATTAAAGTACAAAACTATTACGAGGTTTTCGGAAAATTAATAACGTAAAACTGTTGTTGGGGTTGTTATTATTTTAACTTATTTATTAACATTACAACGGAGGACGATACCTATAATCATGAAAAGTTTTCAAAAATGTATAAAAACGAAGTAATCATTCTACATTATTCCAACATTCATATTCAATTTGTCATGAGCACTCAGTTTGGCATAAGTACATATATTTCGCGACTATTTCAATCGATACAATTAGTATTAGTATTTCTATCAGTTTTAGATTGTAATTTGAATTAATGCTTAGCTGTGCATTCATGTTTGTATCCATGCATTGCATTCCATGTTTTTATTATTTTTGAAGTGCGATTCTGAAAACATCTCACCGTGTAAGCTTAAGTGAAGTGAGCTGTCAAACTATACCTACAAACAAGATGGAATGACAGTTCGCTTCATGCTCGCTCCACCTGAGAGTACACTCTAAGACGTTGACAGAATAGACCGAATGTCCTGTGTCCCGTCCCAGTCCCGTGGACTGTATATAGATCTAGCATCAAGAAGAAAAAGCAGAAGACAGAAACCCAAAGAAGAAAGAAGACACAGCTCATGGATGTTAAATTGACTCTAGTAGGGAGTCCGTATTAACGCGCGACTCCCTAATCGAGTCAGGTTGACTTCTTTGAGGCTAACACTGCGCCAGAAGAGGACAGAAGAGAAGAGAAGAAGACAGAAAAAGAAGGAGACAGAAGATTTATTTGTTTCATTGTGTTGTAACATTGTAATGTCTGTGTTGTTTTGTTCCCACAGGAGTTTCGTGTTTTAAATCATTTTTTTTTCCATTTTGTCCTGTTTTATGTTACACAATTTCCATTGAACACACCAATAATCAAATTCCTATTTAAATTTATTGACTCGTTCATTCACGTAGATTTTTATCATTATGATGTCCAAATATTTTTCGTACAGCAGAAATTTTTTTAAAGTAGATATTTGCACACCGAAAATATTTCATTATTTTTAAAATATTACCGCAAATAAAGCCGACTATATTTCAGCTTCATTTTAATTAATCAAATCTCGGGAAATCCCCGGGCATCGCTAAGCCGGTGATTATTTTAAATTGTGCCATCTACATGATTAAGGAAAATGTTATATTTCGTGCTACCAGCGATGTTGCCAGAGGTAAAATAGACGGCTCGTTGTGGTAATATTGTAGTTAACTTCAAAGTTATGTTTTTGATAAAGCGCAGGAAGTGCTCAGTGGTAAAGTATGTTATTGCATTGTGTTTGATATCTACATGCACTATCATTATATTGGGTTCAAAAAAATATTTTTTACAGAAAATTAAATTAAGAGAAGATTTCCTCCTCACAGTATTTAATTTAAGCTCCCAATGATATGCAAGATACCTAAGGGTGTACTGTAGTTAAGGACATTTTCGAAAATCAGAGTAAAATTACACATTCTAAAAGAAATACGAAAAAGAAGTAGTAATGTAGGTACGGTAAGTAATAAACGCTTTAATCCATCATTTGTAGAGTCCGTCCCACGAAAGAAGTTCCGCAACTGCGGCGCTAGTTTCTATGCGACTGTACGCTATCCTCTAACAAATCTTGTTAGTTCCATTTATTTCCGCGGGACTTCTTTTGTTGGATGGACTTTATGTCTAACCCCAGCATCTATACACATAATGTATGTTCATTATTTTCCTACAGTTTCTGGAACGTGATTGGCTGTAGAAAAGACATTCCATCTAGCTATCGCACCTTTGACTATTATCTTACCTTGAGATAATTTTCGTTTCAAAAACTGGGCCTATGTATCTATGTCATTTCAGTGCACTTATGTTGAAACACCATCATCAGTTCATCATAAACTAACATATATATAGAAAACCATCAGAACATTATGACAGAGCACGAGAAACCTTTTAAATGTACAATTGTTCCTAAATCCAATTTGATATCAATACTGGCAAATTCTTGCTCAATATCTGAGACGAACCTAATGAGATCTCCTGAGGGTTGCCAACAAAATAATGCTTTTAATTTATTTTTTATCTCATTTTGCGCACAAACTCAATATGCTTGTAGTTTAAAACCGACGGCCATACAGTAAAATCCTCATATAATGACATCGAAGGGAAGTGACAAACACTTATACAAATCATAGTCTTAAAAACTAAACTACTTACTATTTTGCCAGGTATTTGGTACAATAGAAAAAGACACTGCGAATTGTATGTACACTTTAATAAACCCATTCTAAAATGAAAACGAGTGAAGGTGCTAAGACTCCTGTCGCTCACGATAACTGTACATTACGAGTATTTCTTAAAAAAAGTTTTCATAAAGAATTTTATATGAAAACCAATTTCGCACTGCAATTACTTCATAATAAGTGGATATTATAAACTGATTCCACTGTACTCATACTATCTTGGGATGTGCTTACTTAGATCCAAGACATATTTCAGCATCCTAGCCTTTTAAATATCATGACAGATAACAAAGAAGCTTTTAAAACTTACAACAAAAAATCTAATTTAATACCAATACCCGCAAAGCCTTGCTCAATCTCCAACCGCCACTGAGACATCCCTAATGAGATCTCCAGAGAGTTGCTAGCGGAAAAAATGCTTTTAAAATTAAAATAAATTCTTCCCGAGGCTGCATGTAATCAATTGGAGATTAAAGGCAAGAGGATTGCTCTGAGCCTTGGCGGTGTAATTTTCTACAATATTTAATAACTAAGACTCTTGACGTCATCGATCTGAACCGGCTTAGGGGTTTAGTGGTGGGATTACAATTAAGTGGATGTACTTAGGACAGGATGTACCGCGAGTATCTTGAGAGCCTTGTAGGTGTTTCCTGATAGCTACAACCTGACAGTCTATATGTCAAGTCAAAAGTGAATGGGTTACTTCTAGGCAAGCGTGCTCCATCGTCAACCACATCATCACTTTGCATCAGGTCACAGTCCGATAATATTTTACCTAAAACAAGAACTAACTATGGCAAAAAAATGTTAACTTTTGAAGGAGCACAACTCTATAATGGATTACCGTCCTGCATAAGACATCTGCACTCTTTCAATGCATTCAAAACTCAACTTAGCCAGCACATAATTGCGGATCGATCACTTCTGGAGAAATGAATGCATTGGATGGGTAACTATTAACTTATAATACTGATGACGAACTTTCTGTGGTCAATATTTATGTATGTTTTTTAGTATTGTTCTCAAGTAAGTGACATATGTCTTTATTGGGAATAAAGTTTCTTTAAACCGAATATGTACACGTGGAATTGTATGCTGAATATTTTGAAACTACCAATTTCAATGACTAATATTGACCATGTAATTTCATGGTAATTACCGATTCGGTTATTTAAAGAGAACTAGCAACCCGCCCCGTCTTCGCAGTAGTAGCAGAGCATACATATAAGCTACCAATACTCAATAGGCATGTTTTATCCGACATCTTCAGTATTATCGTCATATTTCGTCCAATTTACACAAAACCATAATGAATTATGCACCTAAATCTTCCTCACGAATCACTTCGTCCAGGGCTGAAAACTGTAAATCCGAGTTAGACAGACAAACGCGACAGCGGGGACTTTGTTGGATGTAATATGTAGTGATGATGTAGCTACTGGGCTCTTATGTTTTGAAAGTTTTGGCTCTTTATAGAGTGACAAACAAGCAGGCAGCCCACCTCATTGTAAGGGATTACCTTATTGTAAGCGATCTTCATCTTCTGTAAACCAGATATCCCGCAAGTGGGGTACCAAACACTTGTGCAAAAGAATCTCTTAAATTTTAGTTTGAAGCTGCCCAGGAAGTGTGTGTTTCGGAAGGACCTCAGCAAGAAGCCCATTACACATTTTGTTCATCCGAAGCTTTACACTTTGAAGTTATTTCTCAGTATCTGTATCCTTAACTATCAAAGACTCACTCAAGTGCGTAATCCACTTAGTTTACGTCCTTCTTAGAAAAGATCCTAGTATTTATTACAAACACTTTGCCATCCAATACCGTTGAGAAACTACACCGTCACCAATACAAAAAACAAACGATAAATAAAGCAGCAAAAAACAAAAACTCTTTGACGACAAACAGAAAAAAATGCGAAAGAAAACAGTTCCAATAACTCTCAATAAAATAAAGGTTGCATTATGTAGCCCCGCTCCGGGAATAAATCGCGAGTTTACAGAAAAGAAGCCAATCTATTTGAGTGTGGCAACACTGAGCGCTCAGGAATCGAATGCGCTGTACCGTTGGGAAATTACGGCTGGCAACCCGGAGGTTCCGTTGAGGAACCGTCATAGCTTGTTACGACAAAATAATGTATTAACTGGTAGTTTGATGCAATAATACGTGTTTGAGCTGATACGACGATGGACGTGAATTTAAGCGCCGCCGCCGGAATTTGCTTTTGGGAAAAATCGGAAAATTTTGCCAGTAGCTTTGGCTGTTGGATACAAACTATGTTAAGCTGATGTTGTGTTGGTTTTAAAATACTTTCAATACTGTTGAGCATAAGTAATTGTAATGCATGTTGATCCATAGATCAACATGACTGTGTTGGACGGTATATCACCTAGCTATAGGCAGGTATATGGTAGCTTTACGTACTCACTAGCTTTTTACCCGGCTTCGCTCCTGTAGCCTATCTCACAGGGTTCTTACATTTTCCGGGATAAAAGTAGTCTGAAACTCAGCGATAGCTTCCTATGAAATTGGAAGAATAATAAGATTACCTTTTTCAAAAATGTTTACTTTAAATTTAGATAAAGCTACCACATTTAGGCATGAATGATAATTCTGCAACTGTTCTTCCTTGCACTATTCAAATCGAACTTCACGATCAAACTTGATGAGATCACTTGACTGTTTCGTATCGAACTTGCGCAACTTTACTAGGTCAACAGAACCTGTTTGCAACTTCAGATAGAACTACTTAGAATACTTTAGCGCATTCTGGGAGTTTTGGAGTGGCGACCGCGTACCGGAAGACGCAGCGTTGGAAGGCCTCCCACAAGGTGGACCGATATATCAGCCGAAAGTCGTCCACTGCTGGGCATAGGCCTCCCCCAAGTATCGCCACAACGACTGGTCCTGTGCGTCTCGCATCCATCGGCTACCCACGACCACCAGGTCGCTCCATGTAAAATACTGGTACTCGGGCTGTATCGGGTGAGACTGACGGAAGATCCCAACATGGTTGGAAACGGGATGGCAGATTGTTGTGATTTTAAACCAGTTCGTCATACCAATACTGCAAGGTCAAAGAACCGGCTGAGCCCTTACAGCAGTGTAAATGATATGTGGTATCTAAAATTCCCTCTTCGTTATGCTTCCAGTACAAAATCCCTAAGAAGGAGGAGGTGGTGGAGCAGCAGCCCATGGAGCCCGACAACCCGCTCATGAGGAAGAAGAAGACTCCTGAGGAACTGGCGGCCGAAGCGGAACTTGAAGACCAGGACGAGTTCACCAGTAAGTACCATACTTATAGGTTCACGACTTTTAGGCATAGTTTTATTTGGATGACCTACAGATATTGCCCTTCTTAGAGATTTTATTTTAAAATACACCAATAGCACATGTGGCTATATAGAGATGAATAATTATAACAGTGGATGCAGAGGAAAGAAAAATGGATAGATTTCATGATAGAATCTAACCAGCAAATCACAACAGACCAAAAATTAGGTCACGGACAGGCAGGGTTAAAATATAACCCAAGTATTACAAAAGCTTCAGTGATCAGTTCCAAATCACAAGCTGTATTAGCAGCAGCTGGCTAAGAGGAAAAATTTAAACCATGACGCTGAAAAATGATTTCCAATAAGAGATTTTTCCATACTTGTTTTGTATAGATACTAATAAGTTACTCAAATTGTATTTATCTCATTACAGAACTGAAAAACACCATCGAAACGCAAGTGAATGAACTAAAGTCCCAGATCGAGAGCAAGTGCGTGATGCAGTGAGCGCCTCTCGACATTGTACACTATCTGAATACATGATGTAGCTGAGCTAAGGTCATTGTTACGACGACGTTTCACCACCCTGACCCTGTATACACCCCACCCCACACGACCCCCGAATAGCGAATAAAAAAAAACAACCAAAAACAATAATTTCGTTCAGACGCATCAGTCACTCGCGCTCAACATTTTGTAGGAGAGATTCGAATTCTAAATTTTTTCGGAACGTAGTTGGCTAGTGGCGCGTTGGTGCTTGATAATAAGCAATAATATTTTTATACATTCATAAAAAATTTTGGAAGGCAGCCCTCGATACAACTGTAAAGCGCGTCTCAGAACGTACGGTCAAAAAGTCATTAATACCGAGCGGCGAACGCAATCGTGAAACAATCCGTTTTATATGTTGAAGCTTGTGATATATTGTTATTTAAGTGTAAAGTTGAAATAATATAAATACAACTAGAACGAAACGGTGTAAACTATTTAAAAATGGAAGCAAAATTATTATAAGGATCTAGCACGCGTGTAGACTCGACAATCGATATTCGACTATTCATAGCCTTCTCTTCTCTATTTCGCACTTACATTGAAATAACAATGTATTCGTCCTCAGGGTATTTGTTTCATCCAAATTCCACGCTTGTCCGGGAGCGTTGCTGCCGATCTCGTGGTCTCTCGTCCGCTTGAGCTCTTCGACTTTTGCCTCTAAATCTTTTGCATGCGTGCTTATGCGGTGTTATCTATGTGTCAGTGTATTCTTTTTTAGGTGTACATACCTGTAATCGACCTAGCCTTAATATCCACATCGAATATAATAGGTAATTGTTATAGCGTCGGCTGTCGTTGTCCAACACTTTCTTGCATGTTTAATATAAGAGTCAATGTTCATTTAGTGTTTAATGTGTAAAATGTTGTAGATAAACAAGTGATTCGCGTTGTGTTACCGTCGCCGACGAGCGTTGTTCGTATCTAATGTTTTATCGATGTTTTACGCTTAGGTATTAAAGTTAAATAACACATTGTGGTGTGAGCAAATTATTCGAGCGATTACGCCATCTTGGAGTGAGTAGTGATGGGAAAAGTTTTGTTATCGATAGATTATTAGCTAGGTGTTGATAGACACATACTGGAGCGTAAATATCGTAGGATACCGATGCACTAAATGAGGACGTTGACGCATGCAGGCAGGAGGTTGAGGGGGCAGATGAAGAGAAGAGCGTGGTGAAGGCATTTCGCGCTAATGGTTCGAACAATGTTGTCCACATAGTTATAAAGCTGCAAATGCAAAAGATTTGTTATCGTCAAAAGCTGTGATATATGAATAAAATAAACTAAAGCGCGCAATGCGACGACCGCTCGCGCTCTTAGCTTCTTCAATCTTTCAATGTTCGACACGAGACTATCATTCTACCTTCTATTAGATACCTATTCGGATTACAATCTCTTCAATCAGCACATCATGTATTTTATATATTTTAGTTGTATCTTCTTCACACGCGATGCTATTTGGTATAGTTTAGTAAGTTCTTGAAGTAGACTTGTCTTATGTATAGATCTCATTGTGATAGTTGAAGTGGTACATATACATGTAACTGATGTTAATGTTCACCCGTGCACTATGCTCGTTTTATGATAAATATGACTTACACAAACATATGTAGGTATCTCTAGGTTAATTTGTTACTTTAAAGTTTGTAATATCCTACAGATAAGTACAACAGGATTAAGGACACTGACACCAATCTGCATAGTTTATATCGATGGCACATCACTACTTAGTCGACTTGTCTGACAGTTAGTCGATGCATCGATTCTCACAAATCGCATCGCGTGTTAAATACTAAGATTATTTTAGATACTTCACTTACACATTTAATGTAATGCTTGCTTGTCTTACTTTAAGTTTTGACATCCTGTCAATTACACCTACCTACTCTTCACACATATACTATTCAATATACAAACATGTAAATAAAAAAGTAATAATTTCAGATTGTTTATTGAGAATGCTACTATTTTTCTGAAGTATAAGAATCGACTATTTTTCGCACTGTACTGCACTCGACATATTTTCATAGCTTGTGTCATAGTTATCTTGTTTGGAGCACGCACCGCTGTATCGTAAGATGGGCATCACTCCTCCGGCCCTGTCCGGCCACGTCATTATTGTAAGTCATTAAATATAAATTTAAATTTTCACAATGTATGTGTGGTTAGACTAGGAATAATTATATAAACATAGTTCTACCGTATGTGCATGGCAAATCTAGCTAAATGGTTGTATGTAGACATTCAATACAATAATAGTTGTTAAGTCTAATTGGACCTGTCGGATGACCAAATTTCGATCGAATCTATCTTTCCTTACATCCTCTTGTGTGTTAGAAAACTAATCTATAACCTTTGTCTATATCTTCAATCTTTCGTAGTTTAGTCTGCGTTCTACGTTGTTGACTCTCAAGTAGCTGATAGTTTAGATAAAACGTTATTTTGGTATAGAGCGATCTGTATTCGGGAGTGCGGACTTACTGTCACTAATTTAAAATTAACGGAACTTACATTCTCTGCGCTGTCAGTGAACTGTCACGGTGACATTGACGTTTCGAAACGCCACTGTCTATTAGTGTTTTGCATTATTGTCTGGCAGAATTTGAACTGTGTAACAGCGTCGAGACAATGTAACTTCGATGGTTTCTTGCATGACAGTGTTGAAAAGTGTGCTCTTGGCGTGTTGGTGTCGTTCTCTCCTAATTAGTCTTGTTTCAAGCTGTTTGTTAAACATAATGTTTAGATGCTTCTATTAATGTGTATAAGTATTTAAGCTTTCGATGTTCAGTGTATAGTTCATAGTTATAACGTTGCTTAACTGCTCCATTTCTAAAGGAATTTGGGTGATATCAAATGGTTGTTGAATTGTTTTCTGTAGAACCGAACGACTCGGACAGTGTTTTATTTTATAACGATTGTAATTGTAACAAATGTGAAACATCGATCTCTTCGCCCTACTTGTCTTTCATAATATTGTAATTAACTCTTGACACAACAATGTATGTTTGTTTTTTATAATATTATAGTGAATTTATAAAGAGGTTTATACAAGGTAGATGTGTAGTTTAGACATAAAGAAAATAATTGTAAAATCAAAATTTTTGAAAAGAATATAAAAATACTTATTTCCGTGAAAACCCGTAGTGTTAATTTTAAGGAATCCAAGATGTCGCGACCAATTTTTTATATTTTTTGCCACGATGAAGATAAATTGATAAAACAGTTGAATATTTTCAAATCTTATGACTCTCATACTCAGGGTAATATACTATTTATAGTTATTTGTTCTTGTTGTGTGATCGTTTAGGTATGAAATGTATGACTTTTTGGCCTACGAAGGCTTTCCTAAACCTTTCTTCTAAACTTTTCCCTCTACATGTAACTCTTTGACCCAAACGGTAGAACGTCTTGATATTTCACTGTTGTTCTTAAATCCTTAGAGGAATTATGAAATGGTAGACTAAAATAACATTTTATGACATAACTTGTTAAACTTATTAAATAAACTAGCCTATTGATAGTTGCACTAGGTTTAATGTAAGGGGGCGGCATGATGGTGCATTTGTTCTAGAAACACGCAAACACACACTTGAAGACGTAGTAAACTGTGAGTGAGACGAGATAAGACTAAAACAGTACAAATGCATCATGCACTAAAGAGGTAAACGGAGACGGGAGGAAGAGTCGGTAGGTTTATCATCTGAACTTAGAAATGTCATAAAATCGTTATTAGAAAGAGGAAAGAGACAAAAAAGAACGAGAGAGAACACTTTATACGAACAACAGACATTAAACATCCTTGCTAAATACTATCACACCATCTCTGACTTAACCATTCAAATGATAACCCTACCGACGACCAATATTTCAAAATCTGTTCGTAACATCCAGAGACAACAGAACGAAATGAGGTCGGTGATTGCAATATAGCATAGACAATTAGAGACAACGACACTATACCACACACTCAAGAGCTTTTACACTTAATGCCAGTATTAATTTAATGTTAACATTCATTTTCAAATTCAACGGCGCAGGAATAACAAAGAACTGATTTTAAAGTGCCACAGACTATCAATATTGCGCTAACAAATATTTTTCCTTCTCTGCGCTGTCGTTTCGATGTGATTCTTAATAGTTTTAAAAACATATAATATGTTATTATTATTACACTGGAGGGAATCCCTGCCTCGTAATATCTGCCAATATTGTTGTAAACTAGAACTCGGGACGTTCCTTCCAGTTTTATTGTTTATATAATATATATTATAGTTATTGGCCAACACACCTAGTTCGTTAGCTTTTAATATTAGTGACATTATAGTGTTAAAATTGCAAGTTTACAGAATGTATAAAATTTCAATGAAACCATTAAGTACTCATATATGAACGGGGTTCATATGTATGTTGTCTTGTTATATTTAAAGAAGAAAAGGTTAGTAGTTTATCCACAATTAAATGTAAACTTAGGGATTATGAATGAATAACGAAAAAGGTTATTGTTGAAAAATGTTTTTAGATAATTAAAAAAAAACGGATTGAGCTTCTGTGACACCTTGTTGTTAACAATAAGTTAGGTTGTTTTGCAGTAAAGCAGCTGTACATGGCCGATTCTAAAATAATATCAAAGTCGAAATAAAATTATTCAAAAGATTTAACGTTCTCGAATTGAGGCTATCTCAAAACAGCAATCGCCTCATTAAATAATAAAAAATATTGTATAGACAACTAAATGAAAGATAAAACAACAACTAAATATTCTTAAAAACAAAGATGAATCGGCCGTACAGTCTGTGGCTATCTTCAGGCTGTATACAAACTGCCGTAATAAACTCTATTCTTATATAAATAAGGTTAGTTTTCCTTTCACGACTGTATCACTGTAGTACATAGGACGCTTGTTTGCTACCACTTCGTTCGCTATTACTGTTGCGAAGCATTGTTAATATTTATTTACAAGGTCCCTATTAGTTATTGTATAAAAGTTTAGAGGTGGCCATTTTCATATGTACGTTGAGTTAAATGTGAAAATGGTTTATCTAACATGTTGTTAAATAATAAATAAACTACATTGTACCACTAGTTGTTTGTTTTATTTCATCGACCTCACAATATTCGACTGAGACATTAACTTGCCTATCCAATACAATAACAGTCCTGATACAAAAACAGACACTTCCCTAAACATGCGTTTATTTCAATAAGAAAGCTAGTCAAATCAAGTTATCTCTTATTTTACAATATGTAAGGAATAGGTAAAAATAATTTATTTTGTCAGAATAAAACAATGTTGCCCTAGTAATGTTAAAAGAAATACGAAATTTTGAAAAATGTATTAAGTAGATGTGGTTATTTAAAAAAAAAATTAAATCAGACATGGCCTATAAATTAAAATGAGAACCAATTGAATTCATTTTTTTTTTCGTAATTTTTCCGGATTTATTTTCCTTATCCGGTTTAACTTTTGATACTAATAGAAGAGCTAAAATCAAATACACGATTCTGGAAAAAAAAAACAGAGTTATGAATGTTTGCAAGGTTCAAAGCTTTTCATTTTTTTTTTATTACTTACTTAACATACTTCTATCCAAGCTCGAGACGTTGGGGGTGCGTGGTATAAGCTACCTACCTCATGAACAGAAAACAACGTGTTTTAATTGGGGATTACATGAGTGATGAGGAGACCGTCTCCTACGGCGTGCCACAAGCGAGTGTCTTGGGTCCCACCCTCTTCTTGCTGTATATCAATGACCTCTGCACAATGTCCCTCCCTTACACTCGCATTTTCACTTATGCAGACGACACCGTCATATTTGTCTGGGGTCCAAACTGGCACACAGTTAAAGAGAGAGCAGAATTCGCACTATTTAATGTCAAAAATTGGCTGACTCACAACCTGCTAACCCTAAACCTAACCAAAACGCAATTTGTTCCCTTCTCCATCAACAAAACTAAAACTCCACCACGAGGTTTTTCCCTAAAAGCACACACTTGCATTTCACAGCCCAACTGCAATTGCCAAGAAATTACTCGCGCGGAATGTGTGAAATACTACACATGGATAGTGGCTTGAGGTGGCAAAAACACGTATCTTTGGTTAATACCAGGGTAAGACGACTTATTCATTTATTTAAAACGCTTAGAGACAGTGCAACTATGGAACAACTCAGACTAGTATACTTGGCCCTATGTCAATCTATAGTACAATACTGCATCACTGTATGGGGAGGGGCTGCAAAGACGCATCTATTGAGCTTAGAGAGAGCACAAAGAGCGGTGCTGAAAGTGATGACGAGAAAGCCCTACAGACATCCAACATCTCAGCTTTACTCGGAATGTAAAGTCTTAACAGTCCGCCAACTCTTTGTGCTCAGAGCTATTCTCAGGAAACATCATAGCGTACCATTACCCAACCCCAATAGACGCAGCAATATGCCTGTGTGCTCTGGTGGTCCATGTAAGACATCCTTTGCAAGGAGACAGTACGAGGCCATAAGTTGTAAGCTATACAATACCACAAACAAACATCTCAACATTACTTCTCTTAGCAGACACGAACTTAAAGGGAAAGTTTCTGAATAGCTCCAACTATTAGACTATCAGAAGACGGAAGACCTTCTGGCATATATTGCGTAACATATATCATACAATACAATGCTTTAACACAAACACACACACACACAAACACATCGTCACACCATTACTTGTACAGACATCCATACGAGGACTATAGCTGTAAGTCACCATCCGAGGACCTTCTAGAAAACCATGTTAACGACGACTTACGACTTTATTAACAAGACAGAAAGAAAGAAAAAACAATTTTTAGGTTGATGAGCCTATTCGTATAGCGCTATCTCAATATTTTTTTGGTATGACTTCCTATGAACAGTGCGAGGACCTAAATACATTCGAAAACCCGCCTGGGAAGTACCATCCGAGGACCTGTGTGTGAGTCAAACGAGGACCTTAACCATCTGACCAGGGACACCAATGCGAGGACCTAATTTAACACACTTTTTCTCATTTCTTGTACAATGTGAGGACGCAGTACTAGACTTTTCATGATCAGTACGAGGACGTTTTTCCGAGTAGACGGTGTACAAAACGAGGACCTTTTGAAAATTTCCAACAAAAATAATTTTAACTCACTTATAATTTTACCATAATAATATTTGAATCATCTTCATGTAGGCAATTCTATTCACACACGTCAATTTCTTGATTTAAGTACCATCAGAGGACCTTATTTGATTTTAACTGACAAACGTTCAAAATGTAAGTGTGATATAACAATATTATAATCATGGTGATTTTATGAAGCTTTCGCTGGAGTTGTCTCCTCAACGGTTACTAGTAACGTCTTGAAACTTTGTGTGCTATTTGTTGATATTACATTTCATAGTAATACATCTGTTATGTTGATGTTATGTAGCTGCTGCTGGAATTGTCTCCATGTGAGACAACTCTTCAACGGTTACTTGTAGCGTCTTGGAACTCTGTGTGCTTTTTGTTGATATTGCATAGCAATACATAGTCATGGTGATGTTATGTAGCTGCTGCTCAAACGGAGAGGAGAACTACTGCTACCATAATTCTGGAGCTCGAAAGACAATATTGTTCAAGCGCACCCCCGACAATCATCGTCGCACATCATCATCTAATGTGGCTGATTCAACGACCGCAGCATCACATATTCCCATAAAAGGCATCATCATCTGCCTTGCCTTTTCCCAACTATATTGGGGTCGGCTCCCAGTCAAACCGGATTCAGCTAAATACCAGTATTTTACGAGGAGCGGCTGCCTACCAGACCTCCATAACCCATTAACTGAGTAACACGGTACTTCTTGGTAACACTGGTGTTAGATTTTCTGGCTTCTGACAACACGTAACGACTGCCAAAGATCTACAAATGGCAGCCGGGACCAACGGCTTAACGTGCTTTCCAAGGCACGGAGGAGTCTCGGTATGTTAATATGGTGTATCCTCCCATAAAAGGCATTCACGTAATATATTGCTCAATGGTTCTTTAGGCCTTACTGGCCCCGGGTTGACGGCGCGCTGTGTCCTACGCGCGCCAAACCAGCAGACGTCAGCATGGGTCGGAGCCCAATAGGGCCAGAGCCTACCAGGGTTGCGGATTTGTTCGAAAGAGTTACCGCGGCCCTGGGAAGAAAGGCACTAGGAGGACTAAAGGGTGGGTTTTAGTCAGTAAAAGTCTGACACTCCCTGCCGCTCCACCCAGAGCGGGAGGGGTCATTTGATGATTTCCCATCCAATAAAAAAAAAAAAAAAAAAAAAAAAAAAAAAAAAAGGCCTTACTGGTCAGGCAACGACTCCGCCCAAAGTTCGACGCCCCTTTCCTCATGGTGCCGGGAGATCGTTGAGCTCCCGTCAACGCACGGCTGCCTTTCTGGTGTAGATGGAGTGAGAGGTATGCTCCCTTTCCCTCTCCGACGTCTTCTTTGAATCTATCTTTGACGGCATTCCCCGAAGACGGAAGCGATAGACCACCAGACCACCCCCAGCGTCCTCGCTGAACGTTCCTCCAGCGTATGCTGCACGGTGTCCTCGGGACATTCCACGCATTGGTGACAAACGAGCATCCGCTTCCGACTCATGCGACGCAGGTACTTCCCAAAGCATTCGTATCCAGACCTGAGTCAGCTGGAAACTAAGGGCGCCATGTCGCTTATCCAGTCACTCATTAACCTAATAACCATCGCTTTCTGCGGTCTTCGCAGTGCCACGGCGTTTCGGGCTATTAGGTTTACCACACAGGCGCCTCATAAATGGCAGGCGGGCGGGCAATGGACCGCACGATCCCCACATAGTCTCCTGCAGGAAGCGTTCGGCCCTGCTAAATTGGGTACAAGCCACGAAAGAGCACCTACAATGCACATCAACCTGGGAACCAGCCGCTGAATGTGCGACTCAAAGTCACATTGGCTATCGAAGACGTGTCCAAAGGTACTTCGTCATCAGCTCGATACTGATGTGAACGCCACCGACCACTATATGTGAATCCCGAGGTGGCTTGTTCCTAGGTTTCCATGGGGAAACAGAGGGTTTCGGACTTATGCAAAGCCACTCTTCGAGACCCAAACGCCAGATTCTTCCGACGACCTGCATAACCCCTGCCGTGGCCAGTATTACCGCGTGCCAATGTCATTGCCCCCGGGCCGTCACCAGGGTATCATCAGCGTAACATATCTCATCGACACCGTCAAGAAGTGCAGCGCCCAGTCATATCCAGTTCAATATTCCACAGCGGTAGCTCTAGGACCGAACCCTGTTGTTTCTGGCCAGCCATAAGGATGATGGTTGAATAAATGTAGTAGTGTTGCAACAGTGATTGTCATTGATTATCCTGGCTGTACAGCTGTACAGCCAGGTTGGGGGCAGTTAAAAAAAGTTTTGCTTGTTTTCAGTGTTATCTTTGCTCCAATTTACAACCTAAAATGCTAAAGGGAGTTCTATAGATTTAACCATAAAAAAATTAACATACACACTTAATTAAAATAACAGAACGGTGGAGCAAGCTCCGACGCGATCTGATAGTTGTATGGAATAAGCGACTGTCGCAATCGCAACCCAGCGCTGGGCCCACCACAATCGTGTCGTATTCGAGGACTCGGTAATGCATGCGATGGAGGTCTGTTCTTGTAGCGGCGATCAGCGGTGGTGACCTCTCGCGTTCGGCCCTAGTCCAATCCATGGTCCGGAGTGAGAGGGCCATAGGAAACAGTCACCTCCTTCTGCAAAACAGAAATGCAAGCGAAGGAGGAGGCGAGATGGGTGAGGAAGAGGCAATCCTCACGTCCCAGCCGCCGAAGGAGACGCCCTGTGCGTCAGCAGTCGCCCTCAAGCTCCGCCCAGAGCGGGAGAAGTCATTTGATGATTTCACATCCAAAGAAAAATGGGTATGGTTCTAGAGTTTCAAAAGCTTTTTGTCTCGTACTGTAAATATGATGTACTTCCATGCAAATGGTCATCCCCAATTTCACCATCACAGGACGAGAGTTCTGTTACAATGGAAAAATTACCCAATTTCATTGTTACGTAGTTTAAGGCCTCTGTAGATTGATTTTATTTTGATCACTCAAGAAATAAGTGATTTTATAAAATCAGACAATTTTGAAACAATTAAAAGCCCAATACACATGGAAATCTATCCAAATGGGGACCTGAATACACATGTTCGGAAAAGCTATCAATATGAGGACTTTTAAACACACTGCGTGGAAAAACTTCCATCCGAGGACATATGTGTGAAGAATAACACATAAGTCCCCGCAAGGTACTTAAAATATGACTGAAGTGTAAATGTAGTGTGTTAAAAATTAATGAGAGCTCACACACGTTCGGAATGTGAATATGAATTTCCGCGATCAAACCGAGGTCCACCGAGGTCGACATCAAGTTTCCCTTATTAAGTATATAGAAAGGCTCAAAATCGAATGGAGAATACGATGAATTGGTCGGGTCAATCCGAGGACGTACGAAAAGGTCCTCGGATTGAAAATGTCCTCGGATGTGCCTTGTGTATTCAGGTGCATGTCCTCGCATGGTACTTAAAACAAACACACATATCACACACATCTGTTAAACTCAAATAAAATCAAGAAATTAGAAATTAAAATTAGATTGTAGAATAAGAAAGAAATATATAAAGTTATCTTAAAAATATTGTAAGTGTACTGCAGCGACATTCAAACCATTGTATTCGTATTTTACTATGTGAATCCTCCTGCGGCTGAACACTGTTTCCCAAAATACAAGCTCAAGCTTAGTTTGGGAATCAGTAGCAGTACCTTTTGTGCAATACAATAATACGATGCATTTATGTTAGATTTTTATGATGATTGTATTAACTGGCGACAATAAAGAATTTTTTTTTTTTTATTAATTTGACTGGCCCGTATGGTGACATGCACTGCCAAAATGTCACGTGATCAATTACAAACTTCACAATTCGACAATCGCTTTTGTGCATAGAATGTCACTGTCGAACCAAGTGTTGTGGCGCATTGCGTAGCAGCTTGCTACTAATCTACGAAAGCGTAGCAGCCTTGAGTCCGTTACCGTATTGACTACGCCGTAGCTCGTACTATCTATAAAATCAATTAGTCATTAGTCATTTATTCATAAACAAGTAATTTGTATCTGAATTTTCACATAAAATTTACACAATTACAGTTTAACCAATAAAATAATTACCTACATTTTTTATATTATAAATAAAATATAATAATTAATAAAAATAATAATAAAAGCAAATAAATTAATCAATAGAGGTGCCCTGCTTCATACGGTTTAAAGCCTTGACAAATCAGAGATGTCTTAACTTTGTGTAAGTATAATATTAATTCTCTTTTGGAATATTATAAATAGAATTTTCTGTAAACAGCGGGCCAATTCTACTAATTTTGAAACAACGTTTGCATTCTTATATCAGTCGCAATCTGTCAAAAAAACCTCCACTTTCATACATTTTGGACCATTTTTGGACAGATTTTAACTGACATGCGAATGAGAACAGTGCTTAAAAATTAGAAGATTGGAATATGATGCCTCAAAATATATAAGTATGATCGAAAAACCAATGAGATAACTATAACTATTTTAAACAAATATATCTGCCCCCTCTCGCAAAAACGCTGTTGTGTATGGCAGCTGGACTTTGACGTCAAAGACCATATCGAACTTCTCCTTCTAACTGTCAACTTTGAAGCTCATCGCCGATGAAGTTATTTAAAAAAATATTTCATAAGTGCTTTCTAAAGCAAATAAGTATTTCATTTTGTAAACAAAAAAGTTGCATCCATATTCCCTATTGGCGATTGCCAATTCTACAAATTTTCATGCAATGTTCTAGATCGTGGTGTGTGGTGTCTAGATTATTAGGCTTGACTCCACACCAATCACACACAATACAATCACACACCAATCAATATATTATCACATATCAATCTGCCTGCCTTTTCCCAACTATGTAGGGGTTGGGTTCCAGTCCAACCTGATGCAACTGAATACCAGTATTTTACATGGAACGACTGCCGATCTGATCCTGTAGCTGTTTATTCTCGAGATTCTATCACATAAGGCTTATTCTTATTCTTTATTGTTCACCATAGTAATTAAAATACATTACTGTGAAGAAAATTTCATGTACAAAGGCGAGCTTACTAAAAGTTGAGTTTAAGGCTTGATGGAATACTTAGGCGTTATTAAAGTTGTTTGAGAACCAAAACATGTCGACGCTCCTTCTGATACGAAATAACCAAGTACTATTAAAATAAACACACTTTAAAGACGTATAAAAATCCATTTAATAATCTAACCTAACCTATTCACTGTACCTTAATCTAACAGGTTGATAGCATTCCATACTTTATTCAAATTCCTGTTCAAATCTTCTAGAACATTCAGCATACTTTTCATTGTTGTCTTAATCATTCCATGATTGGAGTCTTTGACCCGTATCGTAGCACTGTCATCTGACAACTCAGTCTTCAACACAATCCCTTCTGTTGAATCAGTGCCATCATCAATAGGTTCTTCTGAAAGATCTCCAAATTCTTGGTTTAGTTTCTTTAACATTTTCCACAATTTAGCTTTGTCTTTACCACTAAGGTCTATATCGTTCTCAGATGATATTATTTCTACATCGTTACTAATACTTCTTTTCTTTCTTAATACTGCTTCTAAAGTGTCTGTTGCTTCAGCAGATAGTTTGTTAATGTCTTGATTTCTTTTCATATTTTTATCTTGTGTGTCTGAGGTTCTTTTTGGTATATTTTTCTCAGTTTTGCCTTTTCTGTTGACTTTCTTCAGAATGTCGTCATTCTCTTCTGAAACCTTTTTGATGTGTTTTGGTTTTCTGGGAATCTTTCCAAAAATTTCACTGTCTGCTCTCAATGAGCTTAAAGATCTTATTTTGGAGTTCTTCGAATGTCTCTTGCTTACTCTGTTCAGGTTCAATCTTGGTAAGTTTGGTCGAAGATTTTTAAGATCACTTACTCGTTGTCTAGCCTTTTCTAACAAATCATCAATTATTCTTCTAGGGTCGAAATCACGATCCTCAAATCGATATCCTCTATCAGCTCTATATCTGTTTATTTGTCTTCGGAGTTTACCTTTTCCGAAAATATCAGTATCTTCTCTTTTAAACCTATCCTTACCCAAGTTTCTCTTGAATGCATTCTGTATTTTGTCAAAATCTTTATTCAAATCAATAATTCTGCTTTTCAAAGCATGATTGTCAGGTATAACAGCATCACTATCCTCAAAATCATAAGAAAGATCGGCTATGTGTGTGTCGTCATCAAAATCATAATTAATTGAACGTTTTGCTCTAACACTTTGTTTGCTGACTGTATCTACTTCAATTAACGTTTTATTCTTCTTGTCTACGTCATGGCAAGCTTCAATCTTCGTGTTGGCGAGGACCCAGAAGCCGAAGGACTTAGGTGGTAAGTTAATGAGCAGGGTCTTGTATTGACGGACCCGTTTGACTACGGGCTTTAAGTCGCCTTCGTAGTACATCGGACGGCCGTTCACTACGATATTCCTATAAATAAAATGAATGAACAGTTAATTCTTTAATCAACGAATTATATCAAATAAATTCTTCTTAATTACTCCTTTGGCTTAATAAAGGAGGCAGAAAAGTTCTTCAGTAATGGTAATGACGCTGTCTCTAACATAGGAAAGGTTTAAGACACACCACACATCAGGAGTCCCATGTTACCGCGACAGCTTATCACAGCAATGCTTATTATTATAGATGACATTTTCGTTCGATGTAACAGGATGTAAAAAGTATGCAAAATACGCTCTTTGATATATGGAGTTGTGAACACCAGCCCGACCTATACACATACTTCAATAAACTACCGTAACTTGCGCATGGTCTCCATTTCCGTTTCTGTTATGTATGAGTAACCAGTAATAAAGAAACCTTACCCATTATGATCACACCCCAGTATAAACTGCATGATATCACCACCCTCTTCTCTCCTGGGGAGTTTGAGCGAGAACCGAGCAGGTTCATCATCCAGGTTCGCTCCGAACAGGGTGACAGCCCCGGGTACTGGCTTGTGACGCAGCGATGTACAGTGTGCGAAGAGGATCGCTTGTTCTGGATCCATTTCTACGTCCAGCACTCGCTCTCCGACCAAGTTTTTGAACAGGAGGGCCATGTAGAAACTCTGGAATATTAATTTATTATTAAAACTTTTTGATGAATAGTTTTAGGCAACTAGGAGTACAGCCATTTCAAAAATACAAGGAACGTATCGGTTACGGATTAAAAATGTTTAATTTTCTGGCCTATATATAAAACTCGATCTCTTTTACAAATGCTAAAAGTAAACATGCAAAAGAAAATATATGAATCGAGTTATTATTGAAATTAGAGATTTAAAAAAAACTTTTTCACAAAAAAAAAACCGACTTCCAAAAAAAAACACTACAAAGTAGTGTTTAAGTAGTGTTGGAAGTCGGTGTTTTTGGTTGCTTCTTCTTTATTTGACACCGACTTCCGAAATTAAAGTTATTTTGTACTTTGTAGTGTTTTTATTGGAAGTCGGTTTTTTTGTGAAAAAGTTTTTTATTTTTCACTTTTTAGTGGTACCCCACACCTAAAACACCACTGAAAAGTCACAGGAATACAAAAATATGCAATATCGTATGATTTTTTCACAAATTTTTTTTCAGCAATTTGGATTTAAAAACCAAACTGCTGAACCGATTTCGATAAAATTTAAATGGGACCAATCGAGAAGTATATCCTTCCACATACAAGAATTTTTCAAATCGGTTCATAAATGACGTAGATAATTATGAGGTAACAAACACAAAAAAAAAAAAAAAAAAAATACAGTCGAATTGAGAACCTCCTCCTTTTTGGGAAGTCGGTTAAAAAACGAACACGCGGGTGCATGGAGGATTGTACATGGAGTGACTGCCTGTGGGGTGTGTGGGGCCACATCAATAGGTCGATCGTCGATCGACGCCATTGATCGATGGTAGAATGGATTATTCGACGTCAATCAATAGTTTCTATTTCTTTCTTCGATCAGCCAAAGCTCACCAATCGATCAACGTCGACCGATGGCATCAATTGTTAAAAAGTTAACACCCGCGGAGTTATCTTTTTGGGTGATATATTTAAGGATACTTCCCTGCCTGTACTCTACACCTTAATGGCGAAAAATCAGAGTTAAGACTGATTGCTAAGTTAGCCTAATTTTCAGCGTAAGGTGCCTGGACTAGTATTTAAATATTGTTATGTAGGTAGGTAATACTTCAAAAACTTACCAACGTTGGCTCATACATTTCTTCCTCCTCCAATTCGCGGTAATGCACAGCGAAGCCGTTCTTAGCCGAGTACCCAAGACTGGCCAGCCAATCAGCGGCCCGCTCCAAGTCGCTGTATCGCTTCTGATTGGTCTCCGTCAACCACAAGGGAGTCTGGCTTCGGGAGAGAAGGCGCAACAGCTTCAGACGATCGCCTTCTGACATGCGTTCTAGTTCGTAGGACGAGGAGTTGCTGAAAGACATAGAAAATGAACTATTGATCTAAATCTTCAGAAATTGTATCTGTACGGTTGACTGTACCTACATAGGTCACACGATATGAACCTGCCTAGCCTTTCCCCAACTATATTGGGGTCTGCTTCCATTCAAATTGGATGAAGCTGCGCACCAGTAGGTATTGTACATGGAGCGACTGCCTGTGGGGTGTGGTTTGGGTAACACGATACCTCTGTTAGGGTGTTACCACATCAATCGGTCGATCGTCGATCGACGCCATCGATCGAGGGTAGAATGGATTATTCGACGTCGATCAATAGTTTCTATTTCTTTCTTCGATCAGCCAAAGCTACCACACCAATCGATCAACGTCTCACCAATCGATGTCGATCGACGACATCGGCTGATTAGTGTAGTAACACCCTTAGACGTGTCAGATTGTGGCTACTAGATAGAAGATGTTTGACATTCGTTACGAATAGATATCTTTCAATGACCAACCAAGGACCAAGGACCAACGGCTTAACGTGCTTTCCGAAGAACGGAGGAGTCGCGCCATGTAACGGATGGTCACACATCGACGGACCGACCTCGACAAGTCGCTTCACCTCAACGATTGACCCGTATAAGGCTGTTAATGTTAAATCAAGAGCTCCTTAATCCTTCTCACGCGAATAAACGCTTATAGGTACAATAATAGATGACCAGTTATCAACTATATTGGCTTTCACAGTCGCTAGTGCTTTTTTTTTTATTTATTAATCGTTAATAAAAAAGAATACAAGATTATTCTTATTAAATAGCTACCAAAAACCACTTAGGTTTAAACTTATGCTATCATGAGTCTGTCTCAGCATCGAACTAAGTATACAATATTTATAAAGCATTTCACATGCGCACGCTATTGCCGACAACAATCATAATACAGATGGTATCAATTGCTATCGACAAAATAAGTAAACAATTAAATGCGGTTCATTCATACGTTTTAGTACGAGATACATTTCTCTATATGGTAATGTGTAGCTTCCACCACAGTAAATATTACAGCAAACTAGAATACAAACAAAAAAATACTGTTACGCGCCAGAATCAATACCGGGTACATAACGATATTTAGTTACTACTGTCGGCGTCTAGTATCAAGTAGCAGAACTAGTAGAGTCAAGATGCTTCAAGACTTTTCTATGCTAGAACATTCTAAAGTTTTCGACATCTGGTTAGTGGGGACCGGTATGTACGCGAACTTTCTAGATGTTTCTTAGAAGGTTCTGGAATTATCTGACGACCTATATAAGGCCCGCATGGCCCGCGACCGGGTCAGTATTGGATTTGCGATACAAGCGATAACTTCGAGAGCGAACTTTAACTGCGAATTAAAGTGATCAGTAGTGCAATTATGTTTTATAATAGTGAGTTTTAAAGTTGTAATAAGTGTTGATTAATTAAAGTGTCATTTTGGTCATTTAACCCCAAGCTCATAACATACTACAGATAGTTGTTCCGGGTCTGGCTGTTTGTGTATGTGAGTTTGTATGCTTGTAAACGCACCTACGATACAGGAGAAATTCCAAGTGTGGGGCAATGTTTTAAAAAAAAAAAGAACTGTCAGCTGCTGATCCCAGAAACTACAGTTAATTCCCAAAACACCGACGCACATACCCATTGAGCAGCAAGGCGTCCATCATATCGTTGGACAGCGCCACGTAATCTTTGAAGTCGCTCTTGGAGTCAGCATGCAGGCACTTGGTGACGTCACCGGCCACCACCTTCCACTCCGCCGTGCGTCCCGGGGGGAAGGTCTCGATGATCACGCGCAAGGTTTCCAGGTCGTTTAGGTACTCTTCGATCGACTGGTTTGTACACTCTGGTGATAGAAATGATGGTTGTGAGGGATTGGTGGTAAAGGCTGCCTTGTAACATTTAACTCCGCTTACTTCATGTAAACAGTCCACTCCGTAAGTACATGAAGTTTAAATAATTAAACAAAATATGAGTTATACATAGTAACAGCACGCTTGGTTTTACTGGAGAGATGGGTAGAGATTCATCTAATGTCATTTTGCCTGATATAAGAGCAGGAGTAATTCGTAATGGAAAAACTCCACCGGTCTTTCGACCTGGGGATTTAAAGTTTATTACTTCTAAGACCATTTGTATCACGAGTATTGTTTTCAGAAGAGTCACATTCTCTCACTTTAACCTTAAAGAATTGTGGAGTACTAACCATAGCCGAGCTCCCAGAAAATATCCCCAACTTTGACCTTCTCAGCCACCGTCAGAATATTCAACGCAGTATTAGGGTCCCACATGCCCGCAGCTGTTCTCTCCTCATTGTTCAACGCAAAGACCAGATCAAAACCGGTAGACTTGGCCCAATAGACGAACTTTTTCCATTGTCTATGCGACAGCGCCAAATTCCTCGTACGGGAACTGGTAAGGTCCAAGGGAAGTTTTCTAGAGACATCAGAGTCTATGGCTGTGATGTCGAAGTTTTGTCTATGATCAGGGAAGTCGACGTCATTGATGGAGATGGTGGTGTTGTGGAAGGTCATGTGGGCGGTGGATGGGCCAGCTATGCGGAGATAGGCTGGCGTGAGGGATGAGGCCATGCAGATGCATTCTTTGCTGGAAGATAGGAGATACATGTGATACATAATACCAAAAAAAAATAAAAAAATCGAGTTAAAAAGTTCGTCAGAATATTATACACGTTACACGTTGTATAAACCAGATAGACAATGTCCTTATAAGCCCCATGTCCCCAAGGCGTGCATTTATGGTGCATTTTATTAACATTGAACTTGGCACCCATTTTCACATTTATGTCTTAGATAGGACATCTACCAAGCACATTATATCCAGACATAACAAGTGAAATTCTGATAGTGGCATCGTGGTGAAGGCGATTGTCAAATCGTCAAACATGTTCAAACGCAGAATGAGAAACGCTATCGAAATATCACTCTTTGGCATTTGAAAATCGCATTCGCTGATAGAAGGGCGCTTCATCTAGAGCCTCAGACAGTCATTGCTAATTTCTATATCCTTTTGCCCTGCCTTTGCCCAAACTGGACATTGAACTCCCAAGAGAGCCTGGGCAATCAAAAAGCCAGAAGTCGATAGAAGCTGACTCTATGAGCGTATGTTTTTTTTTTTAAATGTTGTCCCACACTAGGAATTTCTCCTGTATCGTGGGTGCATTTACAAACATACAAAGTCACATATACAAACGCCCAGACCCGGAACAACTATCTGTATCGGTATTCGGCCATAGAAATATTTGTTCCGTGCGGGAATCGAACCCGCGACACGTAGCGCAGCAGCCGATCGCTCAACCATTGCGCCAACCGTGTCGTCATTATTAAAGTCGTCGTAATTTAATAACAAGTACGTAAATATATAATCAATGTATGTAAGTTAAAACACACGATCACATTCCTGTAAAATGCATAATTAGCAATAAAACTCACCTACTGTACTTCTCACTGCTCGAAAACAGATACTTAGGATCTATAGTGAAACTCAAGAACCTGCTATCCACGACATTCACATGTTGTTCTGCACTTATCTTCACGCTATATGTGTCGCCACTGGACAGGGGCAGGAACCTTAGCAGGATGAACAAAAGCAAATGTACTGTGGTCCCCATCGCCTCGACTACGTGCAATAAAATGTTCAGCGCCACCAACACAGTTTATATTAACGACGATTCAGGAAGAATTTGTGTCGCAGGCAAAGTTTTTAGAAGGTGTTTTCTGGGCAGTTTGTTGAATGGCTCTTAAAGGCTAGTTTTTGTGCTGAGACGATCAAATTCAAAATCATTATTCATCATCTCGAATGTAAGTAACAAAATTGAAAGGATCTATGATAGATTGAGATTAGAATGAACGAATGTATAAAATGCGGAAATTTCCCGTATTTTTTTAATGAAACGTTATTTTATTCCTTTGCGTATTGGTGAAAATTACTTAGGTGAATATATGTTTATCTAGCATTGAAACTTGTTGATATACTAAGCACACACTAGGCACTGGAAAAGACATTTGCCCCACAGTCAAATACAAACTGTCCGGCCCGTTGAATCATAAACTCATCTGCCAAGATAGACAATTCATCAAAAACCTGTAACCTCATTACGGTCAGTTACACAAAAATGCTGACTCTCGCAGCAAGGAAAAATGTCGAACGCATGCATATTACTTATTAGGTACTTATACATTATAATAGCAAAGGTTACACAATGCTTTGTTTATTTTGTTTTAAACAATATGGCACGTTTGAAGCTACATTCATTTCTCGTGAATAATTTCGCGAAATGTTTTATTACGTGCGAATTTTGGATAAAGCACTGCCTCGTTCATCTATAGTCGCAGGCATTGTAGGCTCTAAACAAGTGACATGCAAGCAAGCACTAGAGTGGCGGAGGCGATTGTCAAAACGTCGAAAATGTAAGGAATTAAAATGACGTGGTCAATCCCTTGAAAAATAATAAGCAAGTTAGAATTAGTAATTTAGTTTGTATAACCAAAATAAGAAACTATCCACGTAGGTTACTAGAGAAATCAGCATTCTGTAGTCTTCGGCTTTTGTTAAAACTCAAACACTACCTACGCTGTCGTTGTCAAAATTTCCGACTATCATTACATCGATGTATAGTGTTTCGGACAATAATTTGTCGAACTAACGTTACATCGACCGAAGTGTTTCGGTCTATCAAGTTTCGAACAATAGTGTTCGGACTAATAGAAATCGAACAAACCAGTTTGGAACTGACGTAGGACACCCTTAAGTATATTTTGCCATTTCGACAATCGCCATCGCCAATAGTGACACTTTGTGCTCTACTGCTAACCCTTCCTTCCTCTTCTTCTTTTCGGGCCAATGATCACCTCCTTTGAGGATTAAATTTTGTTCCAAGTAATAACAGTCGCACCGGTCGATCTTCAACTTTAAGCATCACTTGTCGAGGTCGGCCCGTGGATGGGTGACCATTCATTTCATGCTGAGACTCCTCCTCCTCGGCAAGCCATTGGTCCCAGCTATCATTTGTAGGTATTTTTCAGCCGTTAAGTCAAACAGTCAGAAGCCAGAAAATGTGACAATAGCCTTGCCAACGGATACCATATTGATATACCCAATTACTGGGAGGTAGAAACACTCTATAAAAAAAACTGTACTCAGCTGCATCTGGTCAGACTAGCAGCCGACCTCAACAAACATAATTGAGAAAAGGCAAGGCAGATTGTTAGGTTAGATCCTTAGATTATTTGAGCCCAGTAGGTGGCAACATTTAATTCCCAGGTGATGGTGTAGATAGGTAGGTACTTGGAGTTTCTATCTGGATTTTTTTAAGTAGCCCCGGAGATGGGATTCGTGCCGTTGCCGATTGATCGTTTGTTATTAATTAGGTTAATGGGACTTATAGCGAAATGCGGATGTACGAACCTCTATCTTTCATACACTTCTGTCTTAGATACTTCGTGGAATTCAAGCATGATATGACGTAGGAACCTACATAATGTAGGTATTCTGGATTATTTTTTGGGACCACCGTATCAACGTACTAGAGGAGCTTGTGGCTAAATAATAAGAGCCGCACGGGTCGATCTTGAAGGTTAAGCAACGCTTGCCAAGGTCGGTCTGTGGATGGGTGACCATCTAAACATACCGAGACTCCATGCCTCAGTGGTTCCCGGCTGTCATTTGTAGATTTTTGGCAGTCGTTACGGATTGTCAGAAGCCAGAAAATCTGACACCAGTCTTGCCAAGAAGCACTGTATTGCCCTGTTAATAGGTTGTGGAGTTCTGGTAGGCAGCCGCTCCACGTAAAGTAGGTACTTACTGGTATTCAGCTGAATCCGGTTTGACTGGAAGCTGACCCCAATATGGTTGGGAAAAGACGATGTAATCGAATTAATTAGATTACGCCTAATTAGGTACTCGTAGATATTCATTGAACACCTAGGTACTTACGCACTAAAAATGTAAAGTTTGATGCATTCTGAGTTGAATACCTAAAGCTAAGTAGCCTAATAGGGTATTTGACTGGTATTTTTTAGCATTTCAGAAATTTACAAAAGTTGTCAATAATTTCTGTAGGCAGAGCATATTGCTCGCAGAACAGAAGGCTAACGGGTCTTAGAGTGGCGACCACGACCCGGAAGACGAAACTTTGAAATTCCTTTTACAAGGTCGACCGATGACTTAATTACCCAGATAGCAGAGGTCTTGGAAATCCGCTGGATGAGAGAGAGAACCATTGATCCAATCGATGTGGCGACGACACTTCGGAACGGCCATGTCTATCGAGCAGTGCATTTCTTTGAACTTAATCCGCCAAGATGGTACTTACCTATTACAATATATATGTCGCAGCCAATAAGCTTAATCAGCCGTTTTATTGGTAGCCTCCTAGCCTTTTCTTATAAATGCGGTGATTTTTCAGCGACATAAGTAACATCTTTTGTTCAATAATCGTTTAATGACTTGCCCATGTCACATATGTCGCTGATTAAACGGCACAGTTTGATGAAAAGGCTAGGCTTTTAATGAAACAGCTGATCAAGCTAGTTGGCTGCGACATCTAAATATCTTCATTCATGAACAAGATTGTTGTCTGAGATTTGAACTTCTTGTTCGACCATGTACCTAGTGTAGGTAGTGCAGTAGGTAGGTATTTTGGTAGAAAAGAAAATTAATCTAGTTCATCATTCTGCGATAGTGAAACCATGATCCGGGATGTGCTGAATTTCATATCATCAAATGGGTGGTAATCATTTTCAATCATGACAATAAAGTAGATAGGTACCTACGTTATACAATACAATACCGAATTACTGAACAGTAATCATAATTTTCATTTTATTTACGTTCTTATGAGATAATAATTGGATAAACAAGTAGGTACAATATCCCCACAATTCGTACTAGCTACTTGCAAAATGATAATGGATCGGCTATCAAGGACATTATCATAATTATGACGTAGTTAAGTCGGTATACCTACTATCACATGAAAATCAGCTTAATCCGGATTAAAACTGTGTGGTGTCAATGTGACCGATCGATGCAAGTAGGGAAATAAGGCTCGCATTGTCCCACCATTGGGCAAAGGCGTCTCTACTCTCCACCTGTCTTTTTGTATGGCCTGGCAAGCATCTCAAGATGTATGGACGACACATCCACTATCGACCTCCGGTCTCCGGAGGGGACTGATGTAGGCGACATTAATACCGCCACAAAAAATCAACGTAGCAGAATCAACTAATTAGACTCGCAGCGTCATCTATCTCGACAGCTGCGAACTAACTGAACAAAATCCTAAATCGCGATATCAGAGTTTACCGTGCGATTAGAACATATGCAAAGCCCGAATATCAACTCTCGGGCAGTTGCCCACCAGACAAAACCAACCATCTGGTCGGAGGATCCTCCCTTTTCAACTGAGGTATGTGGGACTTTACTCTCTGTTCCGCTACCTCCAAAGGGCTACCAAGGCAAAAGACTTTCAGAAAAGACACTTTGTTAAAATATTTTAGCTCATTTTGCCACACACGTTTGAACCTTCAGTTATCTCGGCACGCCCAAACAGAGATGATCTATTATCTTTGAAAGGTTACTCATTAAACGTAAAGTACATTTTATACGCACTAAATAGACTGAATGACTAGAGTGACCATCGTCATAAAAAAATTCATTTTACCACAGATGACATTTCTGACGTCACAACTGTCAAGCGCTCACGCGATGACTTATGTCATTAGTCATCCGATATGTATTGCTATTTATCTGGAAATATTTTAGCGAAATACAAAGTTATCGTAGCAAACAGCTAATATTACTGATAATCACTTTCACGTAACGCGTGATAGTGAATGTCGGACGCGCGTGCGATGTGAACAAGTGAAAAAATTTTGTGTGAAGTTGTGTCCAATGTTTACCTCAGTGACTGTTTTTATTAGTTAAAATGGATAATAGCAGTGATAAGAAAGACGATACGAGTGCTCAGAAGAAAGAAGTGCTCTCGAGCTTACAGAAAATATGTTTAGTGTGTGGCGATAAGGCTCTAGGTTACAACTTTAACGCGATTTCGTGCGAGAGTTGTAAGGCGTTCTTCAGACGAAACGCCCTAGCTAGCAAGGAGTTCAAGTGTCCGTTCACGAACAACTGTGTGATCACTGTGGTAACGAGAAGGTTTTGTCAAAAATGTCGACTAGAAAAATGTCTATCTATAGGCATGGTGAAGGAATTCATAATGTCGGAAGAGGACAAGGCGGAAAAGAGACGGAAGATAGAAGAAAACAGAGCTAGGAAACGGCAACGTGATCCTGATGATGCAGTAACAAGCTCGAAGACCATCAAACGAGACGATGATGGTGACACGGGATTCATTCCGTTACCAGACACCGTGATTCAATATGATACTCTAAGTACAACATGTAGTCCTAGTAGCACCACGGTCCAGTCACCACTGTCAAACGATCTGGACACATCATTGCAATCTCCTCAATACAACTACACTCCTGCTCCCACGGTCACAAGTAATGATCAATCATATACTATGAAGATATACCCAATTGATGAGAAGTCAGTAATAAATAGAGCAATTTATGAACAACGAATGATGGAGAACTACATGTATGAAAATGGTGAAAGTAATATGTATGGGGAGGCACCAAAACAGAATAGTATAAGGTTTGTAAAATATTTTATAGATATTCATAAGCCATTGTATTGTCTGCTTTGCATACCTAGATTTGAATTGTCTCATTATATTTTGTGTCCTTCTCCTTAATGTAATCTGTTACAAATCCTTATTGAATTATGCTAGCATTTATCTGAACAATATATCCTTAGCATTAATTAGTGAAATCTTTATAATTAACTTTCTCAACTACCTACATATTTTATTTCAAAATAATGTAGATACCTATATTTCTTATAGGCTTATGATTTCCCAAGCAAGAATGATTCTAAAAATATTAGTATAATTAAAATATTAATCATCATCTGTGAACCACAGGTCTTGTGGGAAACTAAGGATAGGTCAAAGTTCAAATATAGATTGTTGAAGGCTGAATTGTGAATAATTATAATATTTTATTCAATGTATGTTATTATATTATGTTAAACTAAACTCTGGGCAGAAAAACTCAGCCTAGCATTGGCCTTGATTTGTTTTTGCTTGTCAGAAATCTTTGCCACACAACTTCATTTGTAATTCTTCAGCATAATTATTAATACAAAAGTAAAAAACAAAATTATGTAAAATAAAACACACAAAACCTTTAAATCCCTTCCCATTTTCACAATATACATGTTACTTATTTTCTTTAATTTAATTTATTTTTAAGAATTTTTTTTGACAGTAAATATATGCCTAGTGGATGAATGCCAATGCTAATGACCAAAATGATTTGACCAATACAAATACCTGCTTAAAAAGACTTTAAAAGATACTGGCACTTTGAATTAGTTTTGATGTTTCTTCCCGAGTAGTCAGGCAAACAAACATACAGTTTTAAAATAAAAACTGATAACTATGTAAAAGTGTTTATGAGAAAATGGAATAAAAATTGTTTTTGAATTCTGACATATATAAAGTATATCTGCCATAAAAGAATTTGAGGATTGAGGGGGATTGCTTGCCAAAATTAAGCTATTTTGTCTAAGCTCGAATCGCTCAAAATCTGGAAAAAATTTCGTTTATGGCTACAGAATTAGTCTATGTCTTTCATCCTCCATTTTTTTTTATTTCACACTTTCCCACAAACATCCCACATTACTCCCTCACATAGTAGCCCCAATATAATGGTTGTAATTGACAGATCAATATTGACAAATAGTGACAAGACAACGTTCAAGGAGACGAGGCCACAGCACGTGTGTGAGGAGATCCCGTCCACCAGCAACAACCCGGACATCAACAAAGCCAGGGATATACTGCAGGATGTTGAGAGGTTCATACTAAGTTCTTTTATTTAAAAGTAGCTTTTGGCAAATACTGCGCTTCTGTGCCCTATGCTTTAGGAACTGTGCATTTGTCCATGTTTAATAGTAACCTTTGATAGTGTAGATTTTAAGGTTTTTTTATATATATTTTTTTTTAACTTTACTTAGTGTGTCACTAGGAAATACTCCTGTATTGTGGGTGCGTTTACAAACATTTAGGACTCGCATCCACAAACAGCCAGACCCGGAACAACTACCTGTAGGCCATACAAATATTTGTTCCGTTCGGGAATCGAATCCGCGACACACAGCGCAGCATCCAATCGCGCAACCACTGCGCCAACCGTGCCGACAAATTGCATTATTAGTTCTATGGTAGACACCAGATAAATCTGCAACAACGGTCACTGACCCACCCATTTATTGACTTCTTAATATCAAAAACAGAAATAAAGACATACATAAAGCTGTCCTGAATCGACTTCTATCGTGATCCTTTACATTCTCTAGGGTAGAAAGGACGGCCGGGACCAGCAGCTTTTTTAATGTGCTTTCTGAGGCACGGAGAAAGCCTTGAATTGAAGGTCGTCCCATGCGGCTGTTATTATTATTAGATACGAGATCCTCCATTTCCTCATAAAAACCCAATTAACGCTTTCCAAATACAAAAAAGTTGGTAGTTATTTTGTTATCTTAGAAAAACAATGTATTTTACATTCCTATCCTTATCCTATTTTTACCGCAGAATTCCTTTTATGCTTAATCTCTAACGCACGTTGAAATATTTTTATATCGATCCAATTGCCCCAAATAATATGTTTCAAGGATGGACTGTGGTAAAAGCGCCGTTATGTTTGTATTTATATCGTTATCTCCGATATGGGAACCTCGTTTAGACACCTGATAGAACACCTGTGTGGCCTTTCGTGACTCAGAGATCTATCAGCTTTACGACCTAATTCTCAAACGAGACTTTCTTTCTTTCATTCGCCCGTGTGATAGTCGAAAATTATCCTAAGGGAACATACTCCTATAACATGGTCAGCCATGTTTCATCCAAAGCCATTCAGCCCTTTTTGCGATATTTACTAGGCAACTCAAAATTTATATTACAGTATTATTATTATTCGCTTGGCGCAATCTCGTTGGTTTGGCGCGATCATCTAATCGTGTCCTGAAGTTGAATGTAGTTAGATATATCGGGAAAAATGAGTCATTAATTTTACCGATTACAACTATGATAGTTAACACGAGGTAGCATCAAGTAGGTACCACAATTTGTTGACAATATTATCTTTGTTTAGATTACGACGTTGTAAGAGAATACCTACTCATCGTTTTGGTGATAAACGCTTTTATTTATTACCTATGGTGTATTTTTAAGTAATATCTGTGATTTAACAAAAAAGAAGTTATGATTCTCAAAACTCTCTCTCTCTCTTGCTTGAAATGTTAAAAACATTGGGTTGTGAGCTGTGGTCTTATCGAATGGCCCACCCATCATAAATTGACAATTTTTGGGTTAAAAAAAATGATACAAAGCTTATCCTTACTGCCTCGCCTCTTTGGTCTAGTTGTCGCAAGAATGAAGGCTGGGGTTGTGAATAGGGATGTTTCTTGAGTAAAAAAATATGTTTATATTTAGTCCGTCCGTCAGTTAGAATATCGAAAAATATTGGATACGTATTTTTTGTTTTATCAAATCAATAAAAGTTGACGTAGATAAAACGCATCAAAGATCTGGAATGGGGGCTTGTGAGGTCACTAGCCGGTATATCTGTGACGTCACACGAGTTTTCAACGCACTGTATCGTTTTCATTTTTTGTTTACGTGAAAAAAGAAAAATACTTGACCAATATTTTTTGGAAATCTATCTGACGGACTAATTAGATTTTTTCAGGAAACATCCCTACTGGGGTGTTATTCAGTTTTTAAGTAAGAAAAAATTCTCAATGGCGGCCCAGTAAGTGCCTCGAATCAATCATCTGCCTGCATGTTCCAACTAAGTTGGGGTCAGCTTCCAGCCTGACCTGCTGCAGATGAATACTATTTACTTGAAGCGACTGATCAGACCTACACAGCCCCGGTTTATACAATGTTGCCTATTTAACGGGTGCAATCTGTTTGACCCGTATGATAGTCTAATCTAATCTACCTATCCTAGCTATATTGTCCCACTGCAGGACAGAATCCTCCCTGTACCTTTTTCACACAATTCTGTTTTCTGCTAGTGTAGACCAGTCCTTTCGGTAGGAGTTGAGCGCGTCCAGCCATCTTCGCCTGGGTTTGCCGCGAAGTTGTTGTTTAATGGGCCCCTTCGGTGATTATAGGCTTTTAAGCGAATTAATTGTAACTTCATCATCATATCAGCCGAAAGACGTCCACTACTGAACATAGGCCACCCCCAAGTGTCGCCACAACAACCGGTTCTATATATCTCGTATCGATCGGCTACCCGCGACCCTCACCAGGTCATCGGTCCACCTTGTGGGAGACCTTCCAACACTGCGTCTTCCGGTACGCGGTCGCCACTCTAGAACTTTTCGGCCCCATCGACCATCTGTTCTGCGAGCAATGTGCCCTGCCCACTGCCACTTCAGTTTGGCGATCCATCGGGCTATGTCGGTAACCTTGGTTCTCTCTTCGTTCGTTGGGTCTATAATTGTAACTTGTTTTTTCTTATTTAAGTCCTTAATTCATATAGTTAAGAATGCCCCTTTTTCTTCATGACTGCCAAAAGGTGAGTCCTAAGGGTGCTAGCGTTTGTTAGGTGGGTTGCGGTCGAGTCAACATTGGCAACCACTGTTTTAGTCCATTTGTCATCTGTCATGCGGCAGACTTATTCGACCTCATCCCACTTAAGCTTAACGGCTTCGGTAGTCACGCAGCGTTACGCAATACCTACCTACTATTATATAAAATTCTAGTGAAAAGGCCGCTAGCGTCACACTAATTAATTTCCTCCTCTTATCAAGTCTTTGTTTCCAAATATCCTTAAGTACGTACGCACAGCGACTTAGCATCGCCTGACATGACGCAGCTCTTTCAGAATAGTCTGCGCCCTAAACCTTGGACGTGAGTGCAAAAAGATAAAGATAAAGTATTCGTCAATAATCACCTTATCAGCTTATCAGGACAAGGTCTATCGGGCTAGCAACAGCCATTGACGGAAGAGAGGCTACTCTAAATGGCTGGACATTGCCTGGTCGAAAATATTACTCACTATCTGCAACCAGCGGCTGCGCCTGCGGAAGTTATCAAAAGGGAACATACTCCCGGGCCTATGTGCTATTCTAAACTAGTATCTATCTCTGTGCTAAATTTCATCCAGATCCGTTCAGCCGTGATTGAGTGAGACACACATATATCCATCCATAAAAACTAGCTTTTATAATGCTGGGAAGTTCGGGGTTTAGAAAATAACAGTAATAATTAAAACTAACATTATAATAAAGTAAAACTGTATGTGGTAATCCATTTAGTAAAATTTATTTCACTGATAAAATAACCTACCGCTGCCGCTACAACATACTGCCGCTTTCCTGTAATCTATAAGCAAATAAATGATTTTTGTAAATTTTTTAAAATTATAGGCTTAGGCTACTTGTTTTGGAGAGGAGGAAATGTTGAAATTTAATGTTTTCTTCCGGTCAAGCGCTTCTGGCACAACGATGTGCCACCCGATTCATGCGTTTTAAAACTGTATTATTACTATAGCAAGGTATTTTATAGGAAGTTGACTTTTGACAGTTCGGTCCCGCACAGGTTCCTATTTATATCTAAAATTATGAAAAGACATCAAAATATATTTTAAACTCCTTCCTTTCGATATGTCGCACGGTAGTTTTTTTATGTTCTCCTCTATACCAAAATGTTGACTGTATCTACTTATCTAGTATTTTCACCATATCACTTGCTAAAATACAGACAGACCATAGTTACAATCACAATATTTTTTTTTCTTTATTTATTTATAGGGGCTTTTACGCGTAGCGTATGCCAGCCCCATCGTATCCTAAACAATTTTAGTTCACAAGACGTGGCCCATGAATTTGTACAAACTCTTCGCATCGTCGCCAAATCACAAAAATTGATAATAAAAAATAATAAGTATGCATTGTTTTATCGTTTCAGGATAGAACCGAACTCCATGGAGTCAATACTGTGTGAAGCGATAAAGTTGGAGTTCGAAGCGTACACCTCCGTCAACCCGTGCAGTGGCTCTTCTAGAGAATTGAATGAGGTAAGAAAAATACTAAAACATTTAAAACTTAAACACCCTTATTTTTGGTTGGGGGTTACAAAAAACGAACACAACTTGGACATAAACAGCTATTTTTGTCATGGTCTGTAACAGTTTGATTTTATTCCTTATAGCACATATCAAATATAAGCTGGTCACCACTATCGACATCTTCCTGCCTTTGCACCTCCATCTTACTAGGGGTCGGCGCAACACGTTGTTTCCTACATTGTGTCTTGTCAACCGTCATGCTATCACTGACAGGGAGTCAGCGTTCTTTCATGTCACTCCTCACACAATCCAGCCATCTTTTCTTTGGCCTCCTCTCTATCCATTCATACCTCTCTTATTAACACGCGTTTCAGTCCTCCCCTACATTAACAGTATATTAAGCTTGTTATTGAATCTGTCTGCACAATTTCAGGTGGAACGTGCCAAACTGAACGAGCTAATAGTCGCGAACAAGGCGCTAAACGCTCCCATAGACGATGACATCTCGCAGCTCGTGGGAGATACCGCTAGCACGGCCGGCTTCAAGGTAACATACGTAGTTTATTGTGCACATTCTTCAGAGTAGCTCGTGCCAAAATAATACCAGCCGCACGGGTCGACCTTCAAGGTTAAGCTACGCTTGCCGAGGTCGGTGTGTGGATGGGTGAACATACATTGCATATCAAGTTTCCTCCGTGCCACGGAAAGCACGTTCAGCTGCTGGTCCCGTCTATCATTTGAATGTCTTTGATTGTCGTTATGGGTAGTCAAAAGCTAGAACACCTGACATCAGTCTTGCCAAGGGGCCTCGTTTTCACAGGGGACTCAGGAGCGGGCTAAATTGGAGTGCCAAAACGGCCCCATTTCGCCTCCTCCAGGCGAACATCAGCCACTGCACCGCGTAGGAACTGATGCTCCTGAGCACGGCGCAGTTATTGATGCCTGCGGACGGCGAGCTATGGGTAGGTCGCAGTCCCAACAGAGCAGGCCGAGTGGAGGCCGCGCTGTCCCTCGCGCGCCGGGGTGCTGGCAGCTGGGACGACGGAGCCTGCCAGGGTACAGGGATTTGTTCGAAAGAGTTACCTACCCTAACGCAAAGGGCAAACGAAGGAACACGGATGGGTTTCAGTAAGAGTCTGACATTCCCTTCCGCTCCACCCAGAGCGGAAGAAGGCATTTGATGATTACCCATCCTTAAAAAAAAATGGGTCTCGTTTTACCCAGTTACTGGGTTGCGGAGGTCAAATAGGCAGTCGTTTTGTGTAAAATACTGGTAGTCAGCTGCATCCGGTTAGACTGGAAGCCGATCCTAACGTATTTGGACATAGACTGGACTGCTTGGTTGGTTGTGTACATTCTTCAGTGAATCAAACTGAAAATATAATGATCGTCACTACCGCAAGTGCGTCATAAAAGTGATTTCAATATCAAAAACACCATTGACGATAAACATGAATGGGTTCGATTCGAAATCTTGAAATGCAACAGTTGGGTGGTCGAAACTGGGTTTCAGTTCACTTGTAAAAATTGACTTATCAAAAAATCCGGCCACAAAAAACGACTACAATGTCACACAATACTACAATGTGTGGCATCAAATCTGTGATTGAACTGAACAAAATGCCAGTTACTGCATCAGACTGCTTAAAAAGTCAGTTACATTTTTGGAATCGTCTCCTCGAGCCATCTTTTCTTTTTTATTCAAAATTCACATAGTCGTTTTGTTTTTAAGGATGAGAAATCACCAAGTGACTCCTTCCGCTCTGGGTGGAGCGGGAGGGAGTGTCAGACTCTTACTGACTAAAACCCATGCGTGCTCCTCCTTATGCCCTTTGCGTTCCAGGGCCGCGGTGAACGTTTGAAACTTGCAGTTACTGAAATACTGACCTATCTTAATGAATCACACAGACGCTCACATGAATTAATTATAACCATTTACTTCATAACGTTACCTACTAAGATTTACCTCAAGGTAAACTAAAAAACAACTGGTTTATATTACAGGAGGGCGGCAGCAAACACGACCCGCGCTTGATAACGATAGTGAACCTTACCGCGGTAGCAATAAGGCGGTTTATCAAGATGGCCAAGAAAATCAACTCTTTTAAGAATATGTGTGAAGAAGATCAGGTAATTATTTATTATCTTACAAAGAATTAAATTGAATTTCCGCCATTCCGTATTGAAATTCAGCTGTTCAACGAATATTTAACTAGCTGTGTCCAATAACAGTCCATAAGTCTGGAAGTGTTAAAGAAAGTCAAGCAAAAAAGTAAATCTATTTTCACAATAATGTGACATAATGTTCGAAGATTATTTTTTAACAAACTGTACTTTTTTGACGATCTAAAAAGTTCACGATTTATAAACATTTGTTGATTATTTCATAGAAAGAAAAAACATTTTTTTGACGACAGCCCTTTAAAAATAAAACATTGGTAGTATATGCTTCACGGCTGCGCCAAAAAGGTTCATTTCAGCAATGTTACCAGGCACACGTCTGTCACTGATCTGGACTTCAATGATTTCCTTGATTGTAAAAATATTCAATGTTATTGTTTCAGGTGGCACTTCTCAAAGGCGGTTGCATAGAGATGATGGTACTGAGGAGTACCATGACGTATGATGGACAGAGAAACCAGTGGAAGGTAAACACTCATCACTCATTCACTCTGATCTACATCATTCATACTCATACTATCCATATATTTGCTTGTCATAAATCTGTTTTCTTCAATGGCTGGACAGATTTGTATAAAACTTGGCACACGGGTAGACCATTTATTGGAATAGGACTTTCATCTCGGGTGTATGTTCCTTTGGTATAATTTCGTAGTACCACGCGGGCGAAGCCGCTGGCAGAAGCTACTTCCTACTATGTGAAAGAGAGTTTAACCACAAAGCCCGTTATTCCAGATCCCGCACTGCCAGGAACAGTTCGGCAGCATCCGCACCGACGTCCTGAAGCTCGCCAAGGGCAACATCTACCGCACCCACGAGTCCTTCATCCGCTCCTTCGAGCCGCGCTGGAGGACCGACGAGCATGTCATCCTCATCATGTCCGCCATCCTGCTGTTCACCCCGCAAAGGATGAAGGTGGTGCATCCGGATGTCATCAAGCTGGAGCAGGTGAGTTGTACTGAATCTACCGCACCCACGAGTTCTACATTCTAAACATATGAGACGTCTATCTGAAGAAATAATTACCGATCCTTTTATATCTTTTCAGAACTCGTACTACTACCTACTCCGCCGCTACCTCGAAAGCATATACCCAGGCTGCGAAGCGAAATCCACCTTCCTCAAGCTTATACAGAAGATTCTTGAACTTCGCAAGTTGGCCGAGGAAGTCACCGGGGTCTACCTCGACGTCAACCCTATAGAACCTCTGTTGATGGAGATATTCGACCTGAAGCACCACGCTGCATGAAACACGGGGTAAACATAGTAGTAGTATTTATTTCTTATGGACACGGATTGGTATAAAATGGAGTGTTAGGTTAGGTCGTCGCATGTTGAAAGGACTTGGTGCTTAGTCGGCTCCAAGTGATGCATTGACATGTGACCCACAGTTGCTTCTGATATGTACCTTGATCCTACTAAGGAATTTATAATATGGAAATGTTCACGTCACAAATTATCAAAATGCTAAAATAAAGACAACAAGTCTAATGTACCAAAGTCTAGAAGTAAAAGATTTTTGTTTCCTTTTCGTACGATAAAGCTTCGGTTATGCGCCATCCACCTGTCTTCAAATATTGTCACTTAACTTTGATAATACACTGTATTTTACATGATGTAAAAGTCACATTTCAATGCTCATTTTACTTGATTCGTGTTGGTAACGAGTTTTTTCAGCGTGCGACAGCCAATGAATTTTTATTTCTTTAAATTGTTATATTTAGTAACATATTTCCTAAATAAACCTTGCTCCATGAATATCAGTTTTGAAATTGCATATTGTGTTTTTTTTAATATTATATGGTCATTTACAATTTATACACTAAAGTTGGCTTAACGCCTGCTTTGACACTAACACTCCATTTTCTACCAATCCGTGTCCACTTTTCTTTGTCCGTCTGTCACATCGGCCTAAATAGCTGTACCCATATTGACATATGGAAATATTTATATTTACTCATAAGTCACACAGTCCATTGGGATTTCTTTAATATTCCATTTGATAAGATATTTTAAAAAACGTTATTCTTGTACAGATGTTACTCGCAAAACCGACATATCATGGAAATCAAATGCCAAATTAGTAATATTTGTGATAACTAACAGATTGTAAGGCTAGGCTACACGTCCGATCTCCCGCGAAGTTTACAAGTGTATATAGTATGTATGTTTGTGTGTAGTCAACGCCTATAATTAATTGTAAGTACAATTAAGTATGTGTTAGTCGTTTCTCACAGGTAGATGTTGTTAGCTTGGGACGTGTTAGTAACAGGACGCAAATAGCCATCGGTGACTGTAATTTCATTGGCAATCTTTTAGGGGATGAATGAAAGTACCTACTGATAAATTTGAAAACACTAAGTGTTTTCGGGAACATTAGAAAAGAAATCTACTAATCCCTATATTATTTCGTGTTGTGCGAACTCCCTCTTCTTCTCGAGTCGATGATTAATTAAATTCTTAGATTGTTTGGGTCCAGTAGGTCGCTACATTAATCGCAGTATCGTGAACTGCAGTGGCTTCTATGGAAAGCACTTAATCGGTTGCACCCAGGTAGGTTAGGTAGGCCGCTGTAAACACAACTTGGTGAAGTTATAACGAGATATATCCATGTGACGTACTACCAGAACTAAGACATAGGGCAGGGAGGGCGAACCAGCGGCTCGCGTGCCAGTAGTGGCACACAACAAAATCATTCGAGCATGCCAAATTAATGATTGAAAGATGACACCAGTTCAGCTTTCAAAATCAAAATAAAAAGTCATTTATTCAAATTGGGCTGAGAGCCAGCACTTTTTGAACGTCAAATTTTACATAAAGACAGTCCCCCAAAACGCCCACCCGTCACCACTTCCTAGTGTTTTAGCTGGGAAGAAGAAGTGGCGCAACAAACTCCCTAGCAACACATCATTCATTCTTTTTAAATGGAAAAAAGAATAAGCTTTTGCATTTTTCCACATTCTCTATTCTTATATCACTAAGGCAACATTCGTTATTGGCACGGCATGGCCAGATCATTGTTGTTTTTTTTTTACCAGAAATGGCACGATCACCTATAAAAGTTCGCCATCCATGACGTAGAGTGTCATTCAGGTCTTGGTCTACCCGTGCTCCAAAATTCATCCAAATCCTTTCAGCCATTGAGGTGATTGATTCACAAACTTTCACAATTCACATTTATGATATTAGTAGGATCTCAGATTCATTTATTTATTTACCTATACTTTCTTTTCCTTCTTTTTTTACTTTCTTGATTTGATCCCGTAGTAACAGTTATTTATTATCAGAAGTACTTTGACCCCTAAAAATATGCCAATAAATTACAAGTCACCCAGTAAATCGAAAGTTAAGCTCAATAAGTATATGAAGCCATCAAATAGGCTGCAAAGAAACCTCATAAATGTTGTCTAGACTCATTAGTTGCTTTTAAGAACAAACAGGTGAAATTAAATTAAATTCAAAACAATATAACTGAAAGAAGAAGGCGCAAAATTAATCCACGTCGTACTGTACCGAAAAATATCTCAAGAGAAATAAAAATCTTTCTACTGGTGAAAGAATTTTTAAATTGGTCCAGTAGTTTTGGAGCCAATTCATTACAAACAAACATGCAAATGGGAATATTTTCTCTTTATTTAGAGTAGATGTGTAAATGTATATGTCATTTATCCGAACCCTCTTTTCTTTACGACGTGGGGTAATTTTGCATTAACCATAAGGGTGCGTTTCCACTGAGGCGGAGCGGAGCAGAGCGTGCCACGATTCACCAATCACAAGGCTTGAAATTCACATCTCTTTTCCACTCCGCTTTGTTGATTGGTGAATCGCGGCACGCTCTGCTCCGCTCCGCCTCAGTGGAAACGCACCCTTAAACTTCTTTTCTAAGTGTATTATCCTTTACGCCTCTGTTTGAGCCTCCCTGGAGTGCAGGTATGACGTTATATTTAAAAAAACAGACTTTGCAATATGTAGTAGGATGTATTGGCAATATTTATGTCTTATTTGACTGCTTTCTTCGCCGATTCCAAAGCAAAGCAGTTTTGTATTTTCCCATTTGTATTTTGTCAGAAACAGACCGAAACTTCGAGTTTCATTGGGTTATCCCATCTGAAAGTTGTCATTAACATCCCGAAGTCTGGATTTGTGTCACAAATCCAGACTTCGGGATTCACAAATTTTGTGAACATAAACATAACTGGCAAACTTTGGGTGTACTGTTAACCTCTGCCTAACCCTTTAAGGAATATAGGCGTGACGTTATCGTATGTTCGCAATATTGTCTTAATAGTCTAAGATCCTAGAGCCGCCAGACGTTACGTATTCGGCCCAAGCTAGCAGATATTCGTACCTACGTTCAAAGTACATACAAAGTATACACTAGGAAATGATGACTGGCGAGCGTTTTGGGGGACTGTCTTTATGTAAAATTTAACGTTCAAAAAGTGCTGGCTCTCAGCCTAATTTGAATAAATGACTTTTATCACTACTCTCTCCCAACACATTTTGTTACTGTGAATATAAGTACCGTCTGGCGGCTCCGGGATCTTGCTCTACAATCTTTAAATGCACATTTGTATTTGTATTATATAATATACACGATCTCTCTTTATTACATAGCATCACAGTTGCCATACTATTTATACATTTTCAGATAGAATTTCTTATACTTATTTATTTGTTGATTTTTGGACTTAAGAAAAATTGTTTTGAACAACCTTTATTATTATCTACCTAGCCTTATTTTAGTCATGTTATGAATTTAAGCTGAATAATCATGAGTATTTTTACACGAATTTTACTAAGAAAATCTTTTAAATCAATCAAGTGGCAAGCTTCTACATTTTATCTACAACACACAAAATTTTAAAAATATTTATTTCGTTTTAACTTGTAAATAGTTTAACATTAAAACTACGTTTATTGTTAATTAAGAGAAATTTATTTTTATATTAACGTTTAAAACACGATATTGTAAGTGCAATAATGTATTTTGTAAGAAGGCAATATATTATAGTTTGTTTATTTATTGTTTTATTGTATCATACAGATTCACTGTCTCACACAAAAGCATTAGGGGCATACTATTATTGTATGTAACGCTGCTGGTTACCTCAATAAAGAAAATACCATAACACATTTGTGAAGCAAGACTATAGTAGTAAATTATGTCATAGCACAAAAACAAGGATAATAAACTTTTATCTGATAAGTAGTTTAAGTAAAACCATACAAATAACTTTTAATAATTTATTGAAACAGTTTAAAACTAACACCAATCTTCTTGATCGCTTTGAACTCACAAATGAAACAACCCACACAATAAAATAGTGGTTCGAACTGCATCTTCATTCGATTTCAAACCAGGTGAGAAGTTTCACAAAAACTATCTGCTACATGCTAAAGTGAAAATAGCCATTACAAAGAAGTAACATTGAACAAAATAAAACATAATTTCTTAAACAAAAGAATAAGTCATACATAACCTAAAGGAACAAGGTAAAATGTAATCTTAAAATGATAAAATCTAAGTGCACTCCAGAGGTGAGAAATAATACGAGAAACACACAGCACACCACCCTAAATTAATCAAACCCATACAAAGATGCAAACTAAACGTTTCACACCTATATAATTGAACCCGTAGTGACAAACATCTACAGAGCTAAAACCTACAACTTCCCATCCTCAATCCCCAAAGCTAACTTCATTTCTAAAGAATAATTCTGCTCTACCCTATTAAATTGCTCTGCTTCATCGTCTTTTTTACCTTCTTCATTAACCTCTATATCATCTACACAATCTTCAAATATATCGTCAGTTGACACGTCATTGATGACCTCATCACTGAGTATAGATTCGTAAAGTTTAGAATCATTCATTTCTCCATCATTCTCATTTGTAACACCTTCATTTATTTTCTCATGAGCATTGTTGTTTGAAGCGTCTCCCGAACCAGAAGCAATAGGACTACTCATAGAAGCTAAGTCTTTGCCTTTATCGTCTTCGTCTACATTTCGTGGCGTAACATCACCAGCATTTTCGTCACTAGCTTTATCATTCTCATCAACACTTTTATTGACCTCAGTAGTATCACTGAGTGTAGTATCATTACCGAGTCCTGAATCATCTTCTACGATAGCAGCCATTTTGTTCACATTCTCATCTGTAAGAGTATCTTCTAAGGACAGAGATGTGTTGTGGCTGGGGATGAGAGTGGCTTCATTGTCGTCGTTACCTTCAGTTAATGATTCGTCGGGGCTGCCCGGGATGAACTGTAGCAACTCGCCAGCTCGCCATCTTTGTTCGGCGACGTCCATGTGAGCTTCGAGGATGCGGGACACTTCAGGGAGCTGGAAATGATGACGAAGTTAGTACATAGATTGTAAAGAAGTAATAGCCATCGGTTGTGAATGTCGCAGAAAGCTGATAGATAAGGTAAGTTTCAAATTACGGAGATCGTGTGTACATCAGACACGTTTTTGCTCCCGTGACCTTTCCACAGGAATCGTGAATTTATCCGTGATAAAAATAATTATGGCTATGATAGTATATATAGCTTTAGAGAGAACCTTCTGTATTTCGAATTTCTTTAACCTTAATAATCCCAAAATCAGTGGATTCCTTTTTGAACTTAGCAATTTTTATAATTATTTTTTCTGTATTTCTAACAATTTCCTATTTATTTAGAAACACATATAGTAATGAACCAAGCCAAATAGATAGGAGAAACTTTAAGGAGTAGATGAAAATACCCAAACAAGGTTAACGACCCTTTGTAGAGCACATGGTGTGCGTTAAAGGGTACACATTTAAAAAATAAATTAAACTTTATTTCAGACAAGATCCATAATTCAGTTAGTATTTTGGTCTTAAATGTCCACAAGGTTCAATATCCGAATAAAATTCTATGTAACATCAAACCTGTAGTAACTGTCCAGTTTACTGACCACTTTGTATGAGCCGTCCTATAAAGAGACAAAGAAGACTCACAGTGTACTCATTCTCCAGCTGATCAGAGATGTGTTCGATGATGGTGTTGGTCCTATTATCGATGTTCCCGGCGTGGCTGTTCATAACGTCATATTGGCGATACAACTCACGCTCCTCGTACTGCAGCGTGCGGTCGAGGATCTCGGATGCCACGTCCTGTTCTATACGAGCGTTTTCCGCCATGTTGGAATTTACTCCTGAAAATAGGTCCGAAACGTTAAGAGCGTTCACGCGGTACGGCTTTTCATACAATCTTTCAAATCCTTATTCTTCAAAATGAATGAACCAATTTTAACGAAACTTAGTATGCATACGCTAGATATCCAGGTCTAAATAGTTATAAGAAAACATTTTTGAAAAAGAGTTCAGGGGGAAGGATATAGTGATTTTTCACTTTCTATAGAAAACTTAAAATCGCTCTCTCTCTCCCTCTGAAATCTTTTTCAAAAATATTTTCTTATAACTATTTAGACCTGGATATCTAGCGTATGCATACCAAGTTTCGTTAAAATCGGTTCATTCATTTTGAAGAATAAGGATTTGAAAGATTGTATGAAAAGCCGTACCGCGTGAACGCTCTTAAAAGAAAATAGTAGTTTAACTGGCTACTGGTAAATGTCCTGCCCGCCTCCATTTTCTAGTTCGTCATATTTCGCATTCTACTATATCAAGTTACTAATACAATTATTTATTTATATCTAAGACAGTACCTTGTGAAGGGAACCTATTATCGCTATAGGAATTGATAGTGCTTATGATGGATTTCTTGGCTTCTCTGCGATCAATATTTATCATCGTATCGTAGGACGACGGTAGAACGGGTCTGGTACTTGGATACGGCGAGCTTGTATCTACAATAAAATCATCTAGCTAGATAAACCACATACCGAATTCAACACCTTTTTCGGCCATACATTTCTTTTAGTGTCGATAGACTACTAACTCAATTTAAATTTTGTGCGACCAGTATTCAGCAACCTGCACATGGGCCTTGTTAACATCCGGCACGTTTAAAGAGCCGTAAAAGCTTTTCGTTGTATACGACCTCGAAATGAGCTGTGATGACAAAAACTATCTAGTCAGATAGAGTACGCCCTGTACGCAAAATGCAATGGCCAATTTGGTAACCTCTTATCGATTGCGAACCGAGATTGGTCGGTGCAAAAATATCTGGAATAATGGTGAATCCTCCACCCCTCCCAAATACAACGCCATCCCCAGTGTAGAGGCCCTTTATAGGACTTGTATCAGCTCCCTTGATGCCGTCTCGCACGATCACCTGCACCTTCCAAGATTTAAACAAGGCCCATCCAATCCGAAAAATTCCTTCGACTTACCAATGAGATATGCAAAAGAGCTATAATAGTGACAAGTATCTGTCGACATCTCAGACTAATTGGTCATCAATTCTACGTATACAGAGTTTTGAGAGCTCTATAGGTATACGTAGAGAAATTGGAAATAAACAAACTTCGTGTGAGAGAAGTGGAAACAATTTTTAAGTAAAATTTGTTTTCCACTTCTCCGGCATGAAATTAGTTATCATAATCATAATAACAGTCTTACTACGTATATCACCAGACCCACTAGGAACTGGTTCCTGCTCATCAACAGAAATCCCTGCTGCTGCATCGTCGCCATCGTGATTCCCACGAGCACGACGTCTACCAGTAGACTTTCTATCTGCTTGCTGTCCTCCACTTGTGTCATCACTCTTCGTTTTTCCAGCTGTCTTATTTTCGGTACCTCTTTTATTGCAATTTACATCGCCTTTCTCTTTAGTAACAGCTGTCGTTTCATCAGTTTCCCTTGAATACTGTCTAGTATTTGAAGCAGTGCTTGGTCTTTTAGTTGGCTTCTTAGTTACTTTAGCTACTTCTTCCTTCGATTCTTCATCACTTGACCCTGAGTTTGATGATATGTTGATTGAATCTGTTTCGCCAGATGATGCTGGAATTTGAATAATATTTCTGTTAATAAGTGCTTGGTTCGGTAATTGCTGGCGGAAACCTTTCGTAGAAAGAACTTTAATATACATATACGACACGAAAAAAATAGAGCAGATGATAAAAATTACCTTAACCTAACCAAAAATAACATTCTAGCTCCAAATGATGACGAATGATGAATAGCTCTGATGAGTGATAATGATTACTCCTACTATTCTCAAATGTGGAAACACTAAAGAATATTATTATAACCATAATGCAAGTATTGAGTTTGATACGCTGTCACAACTTAATTACTGAACCGAATTTGATGAATTTCGGTACAATGATACATGGGACCCGGGAGACGGTGATAGACTAGTTTTTTTTGCAAAAAAAAAACATTAAAGCCAGCGAAGCCGCGGGCAAAAGCTAGTATAACAATAATGCTCATTACTGGCGGAGTCAACTTCCTCCTCTCCGATCTCGTACTGCACATCAGTGGGCCTCTGGTTGTCCACATATTGGAACAGCACGGCGCCTGGCACATGCGTCAACTTCACTTTAGCTTCGTCTGTAATGGAAGCTCGTTATTGACATTATTTTTCTATTTATGACGCTCTTAATTTCCCACTTAAAAACTAAGCAAGTTTACGTGTACTTTCAACAACTGGTGATGATGAAAACAGAAACAGAGGTATACCTCTCTTTCTGTTTAGGCTACAACCTGCGTAGCCTATGCCCTAGGCTACAACTTCCGTAGCCTATATTATGCTATGTTGGGGTCGGCTTCCAGCCTAACTAAACAGGCCCCAAACACAACAGCAGCTGAATTTAAATATTTTATTACACGAAGCGACTTCCTCTCCAACATGCACAACCCAGTTACTAGATAACACAATACCCCTTGATAAGTTTCTGATTTAACGGGCTGCTGACTATAACGACACTCAAAAAATTCCGAAGTAGGTACCTACAGTCTGCACGAGGAGGCCAACTGCTTCCTTCCGTTTCGTAAGTCATCTTCTCGATTGTACCTTAAGTTTACCTTCAATTACTCCAACTAAATATTTCTTACCAGGTTTGTCTCCAGCAGTCAACTGGCTCAATGCTGCGCGGTCGAATGCATTGTCATGTCGATACGTTGTAAACATAGTCTTCTCTTTTACTAGATGCGCTGGCACGCTATCCTGCTCCTTGTGGTATGCGTCCATCATTTTCTTGTCGTACAATTTCTGAAACAACGTCGGGACAGTTAATTACAAATACAAAATCCTTTTCTATTTGAAATGACCAGTTACTGGCACTTTTGAATTTGCAAGGTCTGTCAGTCAAATAGATAAAGCTTGTTCTGCCGCGCTAGCGACAGGAGCAGCAAGTTGTTCTGCAGCAAAACACGCTCATCAACCCTATCTCCAGCGCGGCAGTTGCACGTTCTAAAGAGTAGATCTTAGGGAGAAGAACGTTGAAAAAACTCCATGGACACTCTTTTAAATCAGTGTTTACAAAATCATGTTTTGCAAAATAATTAAATTGAAATCATGAAATTACACAAAGCAAAAGAAATTGAGTCTATACAATGTAAAGATGGTCTTACAATCTTTAGCAGGTCAACAATGTTTTCACATCTTAATCAAAGTTTGGGCGTTTTAGTCGCTGTGGAGCGGACCAGCATTGAGCCAAGCTTCTTTATCATCAATGTAGGTACTCCCCTAGTTTATACAATGCTTTTCTCCATAGTGTGCGTTTTATACAATTTTTAAATTTCGTCTCATTCAATTGTAATATGTGGAGGTATTTTATTATAACACTTTAAACAGTATCCCATGAAAGATGTGTATGTGTGATTGATGAATTACCAAGTACTATTGTGAGAATAGAATAGAAATACTCTTTATTGTACCTACACGTACACGATATAAAAATTACATTTGGATCTTAAAGATAGAAGGGTGTAACAATGGGCTGTCTTATCGCTAAAAGCACATAGGGTAGAGTGGTAGGGTATGTTTTTAAGTTTGGAAGAAACCTTTGCAATAATTTTACACACGGTCTTCTACCACGAGCATGAAGAAGTAAGAAGAAATGTAGATGAATAAAAAAGAAGAGACAGACCAGAAATGAAGGATAGATTGTGTGAAGGATAATATGACGAATGATAAATATGGTATTGGAAAAAGAGAGATTCTGCGCCAATCGCAAATACCTATGGATAAGTGCTAAAGTATGATAGGTACTTTGTACAACCAACAGCTACTAACCATGGGGTCAACAGCAGGCTCGCCCCTGTCGATCCTGGCCTGTCGTTCAACTTGCTCTCGATCCAGCTCAGCGAAGATCTCCAGATCTTCGGCACTTGGCTCTAGATCCAGGTTCTCATCATCATAGTCCTCGTTATTCATGCGATGCATGTAGTTTATCAGGGCTACGCCGTCACCTTCCGATTGTGCTAAAAAAGTAATATTGTAAGGTTGTTACTGAATTAAAGAATCTTTGTAATATTTTGTGGGTCCAGAGGTGTCGTCCCAATACCTATAGGTATTGGGACGACACCTCTGGACCCTTTCTACACCATTAGTCGGTAAATGATTAAAAGCATTAGATTGTATTCTAATGTTAAAAAATCGACACGATTGGCGCAGTGGTTGAACGATTGGCTGCTGCGTTGCGTGTCGTGGGTTCAATTCCCGCACGGTAAAAATATTTGCATGGCCTACAGATAGTTGTTCCGGGTCTGTCTATTTGTGTATGTGAGATTACATGTTTTTAAACGCACCCACGATACAGGACAAATTCCTAAAGTGGAGCAATGTTTAAAAAAAAGACTTCTGCAAACTTGATAAATAACTGCGGAGACGTGTGTCGGTAAGAAAAACAATGATACATTTATTAAGCAACGCAACACACAACTCACCACTAGGTCTTCTTTCCGTTTGTACCTGGGTGGTAGACCCTGCGCTAACCCCTGGATCTTGTCTCATGTCATCTCCATGCTTAACAACCTCCTTCTTTTCCTCGGCTTTCTTAGGCGATTCTTTAGGAACAGGTTTATTATCCACTGGGATTTCTATAATGGTTATTCTTTTCTTTGCTTTTTTTGGTTTTTCCGTAATAGTCTTTTTGTCGTGATCTATGACTTTGTTGCCTTCAACTACAATTCCTGTGTTATTGAAATACTTCATGGCTTTCTTTTCTTGCAAATCTTCTTTATCTTTTCCCTTCTCAGTGTTATCTTTAGCATTACCCTTTTCCATTATTCGTGTGTTAGTATTCGTCACATCCTCAGTAATGACTTTATTTTCACTGATATTAGATTCATTTTTGTCTGCGTCTTTCTTATCATATGAATCTATTATTTGAACCAAAGGTTTCTTCTCTACTGCATCCGCAGTCTTTTCATCGTCTGAGTGAATTTCGGTTATTCTTGCTTTATCTTTACGGTTTTTGGAGTCTGTAATTAATTCAAAGTGACTTTAAATTACTTTAAAACTAAATTAAAACATGTTACATGGTATATGTTTACATTTTACCTTCAAGAATCTTAGTTACGCCCTTCCTTCCTGAATGAGATGGCTGACTAAATAACAGATTGTTGATTGCTTGGTATTCGGTGGTTATGTCTCTGTAAACATTAAGTATTTAATAGGTAATTAAATGATAAAGGTAAGCTCTCTAGTTATGTAGATGCAATGATGTTCGCAGGGTAACTATTAGATTTGCGGAATTTGTTCGAATGAACCACCACGGCCCTGGAATGCAAAGGCATTAGAAAGAACACGGATGGGTTTTAGTCAGTAAAGAGTCTAATACTCCCTTCCGCTCCACCCAGAGTGGAAGGAGGATCATGGACGATTTCCCATTATTAAAAAGGGGTAGTTATTAGATGGTACAATAGCCGAAGACCGAGTTACCTAAATACGTGCGATTGGTAAGATCCAATCTCAGTGATAAGGAAACATGAAACAATATTGAGTAATAAGTAAAAAAGTTCTCAGATACTAACGGCTTTTGCTGATTCTTTGGCTTGATGTTCCCATAGCCATACCAGTAGTCTTCAGGCGGAGGTGGTGGGGGATCATGCGTGATCTCTTGCACCAAACGTTTGCTGTGATCTATTTGGGACCACTCGATATTGCCTGTCTCAGGACCTGATTGAAATAAAAGTAAAACAAGATTTGGATACCTACTTGAAGATAACTTTTGGCTAGCCATGTCCAGCTAGGTTTAAATTGGAAAATATAACAGGTACATAGTTTCATATTCCGAATCGTATAGGCCCCATTTTATAAGTCAGAATACCTAGTTACCTGTTTAGTGATCCTTTAGTGAAACACAAATCATGTAAAGACGTTACATGATTCACCCCCTATCTATCATTATAGCCTTAAGATTATATTATACAAGTAACCCGCCCGGCTATGCGCGGGTAGCAGAGCGTACATCATACATAAGCTCCCTGTCGACGTAATTAATTCCGACGTCTTCCATAACAATCGACATATTTCAGACCTTAATGAAATACATACACTTAAACCTTCCTCATGCATGAACCTTTGCCCATATATAGCGAAATTAGTTACCACAAGAGCTATCTAGTGTCGAGTAACAGAACTAGTAGAGTGAAGAACTTTCTAAACTTTTCTGTACTAGAACTCTCTAGAAATTTGGACACCTGTCGCGGCTGGTATGTACCTACGCGATACCATTGTAGGTAGACCTTTTGACGTCTGCAAGGTTCTGGAAGTAATTGACGCCCTAGATAAAGCCCGCACAGCCCGCGACGGAATCAGTATTTGCGATACGAGCGAGTACTTCGGAAACGATCTTCAAGAAAAAGAAATCTCAAGAAATAGTGTTTTAGAATTTGTGAGTTTAGAGTTATAATATTATGTTAATTAAAGTGTCATTTTTTATTATATAATCGGCTGTTTTAATGTCACGAACCCCAAGCTCTTAACAGTATGAACATTCGCGTTTATATTTGTCTGCTAGCAGACGTAATAACGGTACGACATAGTAAGTCAGTCCCCCCCATACCCAATGGTATGTGGACTGATGATCCATTTTTCTTAACAGTCTGAGTCATCAGGTTATTTACCATCATTCTTGTCATCGCTCTCATCACTGCTATCTTCGCTTGTAGAATCATCTTCTTCAGACGCTGAAAGCATATCCACAGCCACTCCATCCTTGACCTTCACCTCTTCAGGTCCATATTTCTCTTCCAGAGGCGAAGGACCTTCAATTTCCAGTAGTTCTGGCTTATTTTGTTGACTTTCGGCGTCTGGTTTGGCTTCCTCTGGGTTTTCTTCTTCCTGTTAATCATTCATTAATTTAAGTATTTATTTTGTCAATAAGTACAGTTCAGGAACTTGAATATGGTGTTGATATTTTAATGATCTTTGTATTTTTAATTCGTTATTAAACTGACATGATTTGTCGTACCTAAAGGTACGACAAATCATTACCCTCCGTGTGCGCAATGTACATAAGATATCCTATTTTATGCCTACAATTTTTCTCTTCACATATTACCTATAGATTTACCTTTGATTGTAGTCCTTCTTTCTCTCTTGCCTCCTGTTCCCTAGCCTCTCTTATTGCCTTCTTCTCGTCGCGCATTTTTATCAAGTATCGTACACTCTGCATCACTTTCTCTTGGTCTTTGGCTATCCAGCTAAAATAGCGACTTACAATGTATATTAATAAGAAGAACTGATTTAAGGTCGCAGTTGTGTTTTTAATCGTGCACTGTTTGAATTATCAACCCACTGCGCTGAGCCAAGCATAGTAAATCAAACAGTCTTCGATAGAAAATCGGCATAAACTCAGTATACTATGTTCCCAACAAGGAACCTAATATAGATTTACATAACTGTGTTGTGTGATGTCAATGGCACGGGATACACAAATCAAATTTATCTATTCAAGCCTACGTCATATCACGAGTTCTGCAGCCAACTGTGTCAGGTGGTGTCAAGACAATAATATTTTCTCAGTATCGCTTACCGCCTCCTCTCAGCAATTTCCTCTTGCACTCCACCTCGTTGCCAAGCTTCAGCACAAGCTCGGTCCCTGGGGAACACCGGCCGGTTATCCAGGTTGAGGAGTTCCTTCAACCGAAGAGTCAGGGTCTTGCGGTACGCTGGTATGTTGCGGATAACTGGGTTACCGGTTAATACCAACACTGGGAAATATTTGAGTGAAGTTAGTGAGATGTTTGAGGAAGTAGAAGAAAAGGGTGTTAATATGGCACATCTAGGTTAAGAAAAAGTCTGATTTTAAGGTCAGCTCACATCGAGACTTGCGAGTCATAGGGCCGCCACGCGTCGCGTATCGCGGTGTGGGGACCCTTATGGAAGAAACATCGTCGCTTTCAGTAACACTAATATCATCATTATCTTACGAACGCCCTGGTACTGTGGTTATCAGCAGAAGTCTGGAAATATCTGTAGATTCCAAAACATACCTTTCAATATAATCATGTCAGCAAGCACATCGACTATAAGAGGATCCTCCAAGCGATTGTAAGATAAATCCAAAACTGATAGATTTCTGCAAAATCTAAGATGAGCCAGGTCATCTGAAACATTGTAATATGTGATTAGAAGATTAGAGTATGTCAAACGTTTGACTGTGTAGCGTTCACAGAAATTTAAATATTGAGTGTTAGAAAATATACCTACGTAGTTAAAATATTGTGAAGTTGAAGAAACGTTAGTATACTTACCAACAGCACTGAGCATGTTATGAGCAATACTAAGCGTGTGCAAATCGGGAACCACGTCCAGATTCTCAATCTTTCCAACAAAATTGTGGTCAATATTCAAAGTGTCTAGCTTAGGACAGCCGTCCAAATTCTCAATCTTCCTCAAGACATTATAATGTAGGTACAAACACTTCAGTTCAGATAACGTGTCCAGTCCCTCAATCCTCTGGATGCCATTGTTCTCCAAAAATATACATTTTAGACCAATGTATTCTTCTAGGTTTTCAATTTTTGAGAATCCCTGCAAAAATAGTGTCGATTCAAAAATAAATGACTTACTTATTTTGATATTTCTTTGCAGTAGTTGTATCAAAATAAATATACCTAGTCATGCCATAAAAACTGAATGCCAAGAAGTCGCAGATGTAATGTAAAATAATACATGAATGCAAACTTTACACAAGTACCATTTTACCTGCCTGTTTTTGTAAGATAGCTTTTACCTTGAAATGCAAATACAGAATATCATTGAGGTATGGCGTGCTATACAGTTTGTGTTGTCTGCAATGGTTTTTGATAAACTCCTTTGTCATCCGCGGGGCTTTGTTCATTTCTTCCAGTTCCTTCTCCACTTTCCTCTGAAACTCTCTCTGCCTTAATCTTTCTTTCTGAGCGTCTTCCTGCTTCTTCTTTTCTTCAGCCTTTTTCTTTTCGTCGTAAGTTTGAAATACTGAAAGTAATTTAAAGTTAAAAATTCTAAATAATAGAAATCTTGAAAGACAACTTCAAGATTTTAAGACTCAGGGTTTCGATGCTGAAGACTTTTGGTGACGTAAAAATAGATTAGGCATTACATTTTCTAGCTGTTACCTTCGAGTTCTCCATCAGTTAACAAAGGTACTTCTTTGCCGTCCGTTGATTGTGATTCTGCCGCCTCTAGGTGATCTCCTTGAGCTCTTGAATCAGTCTCTTCTGGTGGCAACTCACATATCTTTCCAGACTTATCAGAAATAGCCTTCTTCTTATTCTCTTCTCTCCTAAGCATATTATTGGCTAATCTCAAGACATCTTTATTATCTTTCATCTTATCCTTAATATTATGAAGAAGATTGTTTATCCTATTGCTCCGTTCTTCTTCTTGTTTTTTTTGCAAGTCGATCGTTTTTTTCTTATTTTCATCTTGGTAAGAGAAGTCAAGATCCCACACTTCCTTGCGTATTTTCTTCCCATATTCATCATATTGTTCGGTTTTGGTTTCAGTAGCATGCTTCTCTCCATCGGCCGATTTTTCGCTTTCGTCTTTCTTAATTTTTGTAGCTTCTTCCAAATTTTTCTTCTTTGGATGCAATATTCCATGGGATTTTAAAAGTATTTCATCAACCTCCTTGATGAATGTCTTGCACTCATCATTCCTCTGTTCATACCTTGCCTTACTTTGATTTATTCTATCTTCGTGATGTCTTAACTCGGAATTCAATTTTTTAATAGCATCATGTATGCTGTCCATTTGTGGGTCCTCGGGTGGTTTTTCTTCTTCCATAATTTCTACTGTATTATCGGTTGTTTTTCTTTCTTCCTCAATTTCCTTTACTTTTTCCTCAATGAGTATCCCACGTTTTAGTAATTCTCCCTCTTCTTTTATTTTATCATACACAATGTTAGATTTCCTTGAATTTTCTAATGCCTCATTTACGTCATTCAGTAATTCGTTCATACTATTTAATTTATTTGTTATATCTTCACGTATGAGAGTACTAAGATTGTCAGCACCTTCAACTATGTTTCGAGCTAGATTTTTCATTTCTTTGAATTCCATTTCATTGTTTTCTGGCTCTCCGTTGTTGGTCGATTCAAATATGTTTTCCAAAGTGTTTTGTAACGTTTGCTCCGTCTCTGCGTCAAACTTTTTTTGCTCATTTCTGTGAACAGTTTCTGATGGTATTTCCTTGATATCAATTTCATTTTGATCAGAATTGGTGGATTTGTCACTATCATTGTTTTCTGAGGTCTTATTCAATGTGGGCGATGGTGGTACAACATTATTGAGAACAGAGTTTACTTCACGTAATGCCCTCTCAGTATCTTTAAGTTTTGCTGCAAAGCTTTTAGGAAATACATCTTCTAAGTTGATATTTTCCTCTTCTTCGCGTTTTGGCTTATCTGATTTTCTTTTACTTTTGCCGCTTAGATCAAGAGCCACTGGGTTATTTACTAAAGGTATATTCATGGCTTCATTTATAGCATACTGTTCTTTAACTTCCTCAAATGCTGAGCGCCTTATTTTCCCTTTTATTAGTTGCGCAGATGAATCTTTAAGTATTGGATTTTTCTCTATTTCTACCATTTGTTGTTTGGGATTTTGAGATGATTCTGCCTCATCATAGTTATCAGCCATTTTCCCCAACATATCTTTAGTTTCTTGAAACCTAGTTTCATAAGACTTGGTGGTGTACTGACTAACAACTTTTTCAATTGCTTCGTATTCTTTTTCATCGCTATCCGAGCCGGCACGCTCGCTGTGCTCTGAAGCGGTTTCATCGCATTCACGTGCAATTTTAGCTTTGTAGTCAGATACAGAAGTCATTAATGAAAGCATGTTCTTGTAATTTAATTTGTTAATTTTCTCTTTGTCACCTTTAGCAGCATCCAGCTCCTTCCTCATGTCGCTGTAACCTTTCATGTTTATTTCGTTCAGGGGTATAGCAACTTGCTTGTTAGGACCTTCATTTTGCGTCATAATCTGAATTTGGCGCGCTTTCTCGGCTATGATAGGGTTGTCCTTTAATATTTCTTTTATTTCTTTAATAGTGAAGGGTTTATTATGGTCATCTATTTTAGTAAAAGGCTGACCTGCCATTACTTCTTGCTCAGTTTTTACTTCGCCAGGATGAGAAGCCGCTATGTATGGTCTATTTAAACCCACTGTTAGAGGTTTGAGCTCATTTTCAATTGCTAATTCGATCATTTCTTTAGGAAGTTTGGCGTCCTGGAAGAAAATACGCAATTCTTCCCGTTTTTTCTCTACATATTCAGGATCGTTTAAAGCATCGGGTACCTCCATTTTGTACTGAAATTATGTTTCCTACTTCTGCATTTATGTCCAACAATTTTAAGTTTTACTAGATAAATAATAAAGTAATATTTTTTGGCTTTCTTTGACACAAATCAAACAAAATTTGGCGTTGTTACGTACAACCATAGTAACCAAACTATTTTGTTTGGTCGATTTGAAAATGGAATTACAAAAAGAAGTCAACATACATATAATGTAGGTCTACTGTAAATGCAAGTACCTAGTGAGTGTAGTCAATTAAGGTACCATACTTTTAAAATACACGTTCACCAATATAATAACTGTATTGTTTGAATAATACAATTAAATCTCTACTATTTCTACAACAAACAAAAAATTCAGCGTATGGCGGAATGTAGAATTCAGATTCTATCTGTACTGTAGTGCTAAGTTGTCAAATGAAAATGTCAAATAAAAATTGTCAATGTCAAATAGTTTTCAAAATAAATATAGGCATTTTCCGATTTTCAGTCCCCATCCCCAATTCTCAAACAACGTGAATTTTACCGGATAATTTAATCAGTACGAATGTTGTAAAAAAGCCATAAAATTGCAAGATGACTGACGAAAGGAATTTTCGGTCGTCATATTACGAAAAAGTGGGATGCCGGGGAGTTGAGGAAAAGAAATCGCTTGAAATATTAATGAAGGAGAAACCCTGGGACAAAGTGAAGTTGAAACAGTTCTGTTTGAGGTTCACAGTGCCGGCTGCATACAGGAATCTGGTATGGAAAGTGTTACTAGGTAAGTTTCGTGTACGAGAACAAACACTGACGGTAGGAAAATGATTCAATTTTCTTTGTTTAATTGGTCTCCTTTGAAACAAGCTATCCTGCATCCACCAGGGAAGGTTGTAAATGCCGACCAAGGTTGTTTCCATGGAAATAAACAGATCAGTCTTTCGAGAGTAAAAACAATTAAAATTCCTCTGTGTGCAATGTGCATATTAATTAAAGTACTCAGTACATATGTCGCAGCCAATTAGCTTAATCAGTCGTTTAATTGGTTGCCTAGCCTATTCATTTAAATGCGCCGATTTTTCAGCGACCTAAGTGACATCTTTTGTTCAATATTGTTTAATGACTTGCCCATAATTAAACGGCGCAGTTCTATGAAAAGGCTAGACTTTTAATGAAACGGCTGATCCAGCTAGTTGGCTGCGACAGATACATAAAGACTCATATATACACCTTTTAATATTTGTGTACTTTGCTAGAGTATCAAAGTTTGGTTTAGTGACTCAACAGGCACTTCAACTTATTTGAAAGCACCCACATAGTATAAAATATATTATCTTGTGTTCACAATGCAATAGCAAAGTTCCAAGGCTCTCCTCATCCTGCTATCATGATCCTGGCAAAATAGTCAACATGGACTTAATTGCCAAAGAGGAAACCATTTTTTTTTATTGATTTTTCCCTTAAAATTTTGGATGAACTCTTAACTTATAATTAATCATTCTAAGTAACCAAAAATTTCACAAAATCCATTACCTATTTCAGACATACTACCAGTCTACCCAGACTCGCACCAATACGTAATGGAACAACGCACGGAGCAGTACCAAGACTTGTTGTATGCTGTAGAAATGTATGAGCTCGTTGATATCAATGCTCCACGTTGTCATGTTTTGTTGGAGATGTGGCTGCTGGAAAATGAGGAGAGGAAGCCTCCGCTGTTCCCGGAGACTAATTTCTCGGTGAGAAGTACTTATATGTGGTGCTGTCAAGTTATTCACTTAAAAACATTTTAGTACAAATAGTGCTACTTAATCAGACATAAGTAACAAAGCATTTTCTACCAGTCAATTCAGGTGTACAACAACAAGCATTAGTATGTAAAATTTAAATTAGTTTTATAAAGAGTACCTGTATTTTTAAAATACATTTAAGTACAGTAGGCGAAACTAAAAAGACCAAAAAAAATATTAATACTTATGTGTAAAGAGAACTTATAATCATACTTTGAAACCAACCCAATATGGTCAGAAAGTCCTCTAAGGATATATTCTTACAACAAATATCATAATATTCGATTAAATTTCTGGTTCCAGTCAGCAGACACCTTCCTGCCAATAGTTAACACTCTTCTGGAGCTCTATGATGAAGAGGTGGATGTGTACTGGCTGGCGAAGAGCCTGACCGATGTGGTGCGGAACATGCAACGGGACCTGCCCAAACTGAAAGAGGCGTTCACCACAATGCTTGAGAAAGAAGATGGGGATCTGTTCAAGTATGTGTCACATCAGTAAAGTCACCTTCAAGTTAGTGATCAGACATTGATTGATGCACCGGTTGCTGCCATAACTACCATAAAATTGGTTTTTATTGACACTGTATTTCCCCTTTTTTATTATTATTAGAATAGGATAAAAAGCCTATGGTTTATTGTACACGATTTTATTTTTCTTTTCCAGTCATCTGATTGACATCAGTGCATTGGAAGTGTTGCCACTCACAAAATGGTTCAACTGCTGTTTTGCAGGAGTTTTGGACGACACCTCTCTTACCAAGTAAGGATATTGCTAAGTAGTTAAAAATAAATGTCTTAATCTTAGGGGACTCTTAAGAGCGCGTAATCGATTTGCACCGAAAACTTCATGTTTTCGAGTTTTTTCCTGAGCTATATCGGAATGATGTGGGCAGATTAATCAAAGAATATTACGGCTTTAGGAAGTTTATGTCTTGATTTAGTGCACTACACGGTAAAAATATAATTTTTAATGATAGTTCTTTAAAGAGAAGGCAATCCCTTCATAGCGTTTTACGAGAATAGACGTCAGAGTTATCTTTCAGGACGAATACAACCATTGTAATGTGCTAAAATGTTTTATTTTTTGCGTTTGTCCAACAGAATATATAGTCTCAAAGTGCACTACATAGCCTTTTTGGGAAAATATGGCTATAAGATAACACAAAAACAATATTTAAAAAATACAAAATCGGCTCACTTTAACATTTTTTTTTTACCAGTATTTAAATAAAATCATAACAAATAAATTCATTTTATAAAAGTTAAGGTACTGCTCAATATACAGTTTTTTTTTCAGACAGTTTTATGAACATATTAATTTTACGCGATTATTTTAAAAACACTATAAATCCTCGCGCACAATCGTTTGCCGATCAGTGCGTGCCGGGTCCTCCCAGCGACAGGACGTATCGCTTTCTCCCGCCCGCCCGCAGCTCGCTCGCGTAAACATCGATAGCGTAGGCGACTCATAGCGCGACACACCAGTATTGATACTTTGGCAGTTTATATTTTTATTATTTGGTAAGTAATTTTGAAAAACGTAGTCTACAGATAATATAATTATTTAAATATCAAATGGCGTAATCACAAATAATAGTCACAATTTTAAATTTCGTATTTTTTTTCAGAAATGGTTAATAAACGAAAATTATTTGTAAGTAGTAAAAATTAAAAAGTTGGCTTTCGTCAGGCAAGCAAAAAGGTGAGATAAACCTTTATAGGCTTTTTAACCGACTTTCAAAACAGGAATAGGTTCTGATATGTTTCTTAAAACTATGTATTTTTTTGTTTGTTCATCGATTTCTCCGCCAATTAAGAGACTGATTTTCAGTTTTTTTTTTTTAATTTTAATTATGTATAGGTACGGTCATTATTCATAGTGACCTAACTTATCAAATAGTCCGTAATATATTAGACGTCCGTAATTCTCAATTTATTTTTACTATTTATTTGTATTTGAAATCAGTTTACTTGTATCATGTACTTATTTTACTAGTTAGTATTGCAAATGTCCGCATTTATACTAGTAAGCTTTTTCTTTCAGACAAAAAAGATATCAAATAGAAGAAGAGTCAAGGTCAAACTACGATGACACGGGTGATGTAAGTTTTTAGTTAGCAGAAAATTTACCAAATAGACTAGTCAAATTCAAAGACTAGGCAGCTTTAACGTACTTTCCGAGGATGCGAGGCGATGTAACATCAGCTCTGCACCACTCGTGAAGTCTCTCATCTATTCACATTCTTTGAATAACGTCCCAGCAATCGAATACGGCAAAAACAACGAAAAAATGCGGACTTTTCATTGACCAGAAACATTTTTTCTTGGGAGCGTCTCCAGATGGCCTGTTTGATGAAGGAATTATCGAAATTAAATGTCTATATTCGGCGCGTAACACGAGAGCTGAACAGGCCATCACAAAATAAAAAAATCGGAATGTCGATGGATCTATAAATACCAACCACGACTGGTACTTCTAAATCCAAGGACAGCTGCATATCAGGTGAGAATCAATATCACTTCATCTCTCTGGTCTATTATAAATTTATTTATGTAGTCCACAGCATGTCCTTTGATATATTCTATTCTTAATTTTCAAATAAATTATAATTTATTTTCAGTCAAAAAAATGTTAGTCTCTTTGCGGTATGGACAGGAAATGATTTTCCATTGAAGACCACAAGGATACCAAAAGACGATGTGTTTTGGGCGACAACAATGGAACACAAGCTATTAGACTTTTATGACAAATGTTTTTTGCCCGAGATGATTGACCCCAGGAAAAGTCGGTCAATGGCAATCTAGAGATGTACGATGTTAAAAAAAAATGATATAATTATTTTACAACTTTATGTTTTATTTATTAAAGCCTTTGCAGGCGGTTGTAATTTGTAATCCAGCGTCCCGTCCCGTATTGCCATCCGTCTAGACGGTGGAAGTAATCCAAAGGAGATGGCTAATGAACGATTGCCCTTAGAATGTATAAACATGGCACCTAGCAATATGTAATGCTGAATAGCTGATTATTATTATTTCGTTTAAAAATGTTTCAGGAACTGTTTATATCTTTGCAATCCTGAAAATAAAATCGTGTTACTCCTACGTCAATACGTATCGAAAAAACTTCAAACAAACGACATTGCTATGAATTTTAGCGAGCGACCCACCCCAATTTCGCACGGTGGAACTTACTTACTTAACCTACTTGAGTAAATATCTACAAAGGGGTAATTGCACCATAAAACATGATACAACTTACTTTCTGCAATCCGCGCAAATACGCTCCCGCTCGCGTGTAGGTACACGCGAAATATTAAACTCTCGTAAAGCCTTACTACTTATCCAAATGATTTGAAATAAAGACAGTTTTCACGAGACAATTTAAATAATGGTTAAACATATTTGAAAAGATAAGGATTAATATTAACTGACCCAAACAAACTAAAGATTGTTGTATTTTGAGGTAAGCAAACCATTCTGCAGTAAGTACTTTATCAAATATTACTCACGTTTTAAGCTGACACGCAAGAAAAGCCCTCAGGATTTTTCTGACTTGATTTACATTCAATGATACCTACACGAATGTACACCTAAACCTTCCGGTAGAACCAATCTACCTCATAAGTAGTGACAACCCCATCAAAATCTCTTTCTACATTTGTACAGACAGACAAACGCGCCAGGGGGACTTAGTTACCTAGTATGTGTTGATTGATAAATCCACCCTTTACAAGATAACGAACACACTGAGTAACCAAGGAAATAAAAGATTATTGAAAAAAAAACAGCAAAAATACGATTTATTTATTTATTCGATATTCTAAATGTCTTACAAGAACATTATCAAAAAATGGAGCTGATAATGTGTTCTGGTGTATCGTCCATCCTCAGATACCAGCACTGTCATGACTAGGAGTGTGACGAATATATTAGTATTAGTTACGAGATTAGTAATATTCTATGAATTCACGTATTAGTAAACTGACGATCTGGTATGTGCTATTATTTTAATTTATTTTTCTTTTTTGACAAGCACGCGCTTGACCACTATCTCACCTGATGGTAAGCGATGATATGGCCGAAGATGGAGCACGCTTGCCTGGAAGTAACCTATTCACTCTTGACTTATAAAAAGACTTCCGGGTTGTAGCTATCAGGAAACACAGACTCTGGCAGAGAATTCCACTCCTTAGCTGTACGCACAATGAATGTGTTCCCAAAACGTTTAGTGCGTGTGGGTGGGATGTTCACCATGTACCGGTGGCGTATCGCTGTACGTCTTGTGGTCCGATGATGGAATGGGCTTGGCGGAATTAAACATTCGCATAATCCACAGATAACTACTATGTACACAATCTTTATCATAACGTGAAATTCCATTCACTTGGCACGGATCGGCGGGATCGGATTCACTCAATCACTGTGACATTCGTGTAGTTCTATGGATTCTATGGATTCACGTATTAGAAATCCGACGAACTGATATATGCTAATATTTAATATTCACATAATCTACAGACTACCTACTAATAAGTACAATAATCTTTAACATAATCTGGGCTTCCATTCACTTGGCACGGATCGGCGGGATCGGATCCAAGAAGTGAAACGTATTTATTAGGTTTTAGTTATATATAACTGATTCTCAAATATAAGTTAAGATATTATAATTATTGTAGACTAATATATTTATAGAAGCTAATACTGATAAATACCGATATTAACCCATCTTTAGTCATGACACTCATGACAGACAACTGACTTTGGTTTTTGTTATAAGAGATGGCATTGAACTTCTAGTGTAACAGAATCGATAAATTAATCGAAAGGTTTGTAAAAATAATGAATTTGTTTTTGACAACCATTATTCAGTTAATATTTTTCGTCACAATATACATAGGTAGTAAGAATAAACGAAGAAGCACATTCCGAAGCTTTCATCTATTTGATTTTATTTCGATTAGAATAATGTGGAATCGAGTGAAGTCGATTTTCACTTTAAAACAACCCTGTTTTCCGAATCAAAACTCAATTAAAAAGCAACAAAACAGAACAGCGAATTGAATGCCATAAATTCCCGCCAAAATCTGTGATTGCCACTTCTTAGATCCGAAGATGTTTCCAATATTTTTTAGACATAATGATGACTATTCAAGAAATAAACGTATTAAACAAAAAAAAAATATTTTTTTATATTTATGCAACGTGCAACAATATGACGGTCATCACTTGACAATGAATCGAGCCAAAGCCTCACGAAGTGGGTTCGAAGATCATAAAATGCATATTGTCGATACCAGCTTATGATCACCACCGAATTGAGTCAAGTGAAGTTAAGCCAAACATCACAATGTTCATTGATCCAAAACGATCCCAAGTCGCCCGAAGTGTTAGTATCGCTTATCCAGACATAATTAGGTAGTTTCAGAAAATAAATCGATTTGATAACTGTTTTAAAAAATCGATATATGTAGTTTCGATTTGACATTCTGGAAAAGCGATATGACCCCTCCCTAGCTTTCCCTTTGATCTTATGTTGTCAAACAAATCAAGCTAAGAAAACAATTCAGATACTTTTTTTATGTCTAACAGTTCAAGCAAGTTCTATAAAATTATCAAACACTAAACAATTCACGAATTAATATTTCAATATTTCGAATTAATGTGAGATTCTTAGACATGCTTAGGGCAGTCATTTAGCCATGTCATTTTGATTTGACCTTCAACGTCCTTGGTCACATTCTGTACAATATTTCTCAGGTATGATTTACAGAAATCCTCATTCTGACACAATTACCAAATATAAGTTATCCAAAATTCACAAAAGCGTCTCATGAAACGTAAAATAAAAAAATCGCACCTTTAAAAAAAACGAAACGGCTGAAATATGGTTTATTTTTACATTTTCAATCCCGATAATGTCTGCCATTTTTTAAAATTTCCAAAATCTAAATGTACAAAAAAACTACATTTAAAGCTGCTCATAAAGTTTCGCGAGTATTGGTTGAGAAAGCAAAATTTTATATGAACACTTTTGCTCATAAAAATCAAATTCTTACAATAAAAGATAATAGTATCAAAACGATTCGTTCCTAGCTCCGGGCTCACGCACACTGACGGACCATTGTAGTGTGCGGCAATACTGCGCCGTTCTTGCAATTTTGTACCTACGCTAAATCGAATACGCGCTCTTAACACTAAGTTTTTTCATTTTATCACTGGATATTTATTTTCGAAGACTATCTCCTACATCCAAAATCCTTGGTTATTGTCTTTTATACTGGCAGTCTGTGGATGGATTACACGCAGAAATAGTACAGCGCTCTACGTGTCCAATATGACAACGCGTTCAGGGTGCTCTTGGGGCTGCCTCGCTTTTGTAGTGCGTCGGGGATGTTTGCCAAAGCGCATGTGGATTGTTTCCATACAATCATGCGCAAACGGTGCGCATCCCTGGTCCGTAGAGTGCGGGCCAACCGCTACAGTATCCTGATCGCCTTTTGCTGAACGTTTCGACTGTCAGTACGTGAACCACTGCTGCATGGTTCACATACTGACTAATATTAAAATATTATTTTAATTTTTAATAATAATTTATAATTGTGACTTTACCTCTGTGTATTATAGTATATCTTGCTCTCTTCTCTAGGATATGGGACAAAATATGCAGTGGAGCTCCAAAGATACTCTCTTATGCGGCCGTTATGCTAATCGTAACGCTACGCAGAAATATACTGCGCTCCCAGAATGCTGACGAAGTGCTGAAATGCGTATCTGAGGTAACACTCATTTTTACTGTTGCTCTTGAAAAAAGTAACCGATTTATGCCAAGGGATCCTTTTTTTATGGATCATCAAATGACTTCTTCAAAGTTCCAGTGTCAAACTTACTGACTAAAACCCATCATTGCTCCTCGTTAGTGCCCTTTGCTTTCCAGGGATGCAGCAACTCTTAAAATCCACAACCCTGGTAGAAGGACAATAATCCTACAACTTAAAATTCAACGGGGATTAGCCAAGTAGGCACGAGATATTATAGTGCACAACTCTGTGCGCAAATACAGGTGCACTCTGTTCCTTTACTCTCATAGCCCGACGGGACGGCGATCCGACACGACCGGTGAGAGATCAGGCACAGAACTAATGGCTTAACGTGCTTTCCGAGGCACGGGGCTCCCACACCAGCAACTTCCAAACTGCGGGCTGCTACTCCCCCATATAGGAAGAAGCAGATATTAACCAAGTAGCAATCACTTTCTTTCATCATCATTCTCAACTTTTATTTATTTTCTCAGATACCAGAACAATGTGAAGAAGTGGTAGCCAACAAGGCGATCGAGCTGTGGCAGTACTACGGCGCGCAGCCTCAAAGTGACACCTTAGCCAAGAAATGATGTATGACCTTCTAATGGGGTGATCTCATTAGAAGGAAAACGGACTGTCTATGAGTTGAATCTAGGTTACGGCAGCTTAGCTTTGAACTTATTGAACCTGTATGCAATGGCCTCTTTCCAAAAAGATTTTGTCGGACTTTTTTTTGGTGGGGCAACACTTGTTTTTTTTAAAAGGCAGAAGAAAGAAAGTCTATATTTTGATAAAAAATATTTTCTTTTTTGAACTTTTTCAAGAGTGGTGTTACAATTTTTGGTGTGCTTATAGTATAATAAATCTGTCTGTCTAAGAAGCTGCCCTTTAGGAATAGGCTGAAGTCTGCCAGTAAGATTAGTATAGTCATGCTTGTTAACAAGGCATTTAATACACTTTCAATTTGGTTATTTAAAAATATTAAAATTAGCCGTAAATTAGGAAATTCTGCAGCTTTAGACTAACCTTAGATTGGCAAAGAAATGCTAAGAAAGTGATCGTCGCGCTGAGCCGAGGCCATTTCGTACAAGATTGATTGATAGATTGATTGTATTGTGAAGTTCGATGTCGATTTATTATTAAAATGAAAATGTATTATGTAAATTAAATGGTATATTGAAGGAATAATTTGTTTGTTAATTGTTTTTACAAAAAGCAAGTCAGCCGGGACTTGTTGACAAAAGCCCTACTACCTACTACTTAGCACGAGTTTCTACATAATTGTACCTATGTATCTACTACTTTAATCTACTGCAGCTGCTTTAATCTTGTGAGGTTCGTAAAAATCCGCTGGATGCGGGAAGGAAAACCGCTCGTTGCCTTCTAGCTGTACGATCTAGGTTATTTGAAATCATCTCTTGTCACATTGGCAGAAGTAGCCAAATTCTGGGCTAATTTCATCTCGATTGCTTCTCGAAACGCATAGAAGAATTTTCTATCAGATTATTAGATAGGAATCGCAATATACCATTGAGATATAAATGTCTATGCAATATACACTATTTCACAAGAAAGAATACAATTCGTGTAGATTATAAAGGAAACTTCGTATTTTGGTTTGGGGTGGCGACACTGTCTAAGTCATACGGTCGTCAAACGTTTCGTTTTACAATAACTCACGTTATGTTTGATCTATCTTTTTTATTCTCCACCTGGCAACATTTGCTTACTCGCCATTTTGCAAGAATGTCAGCCAAATCATCAGAGCGAGTTTTTAGTTAATTTTTATGTTAACGCACATTAAATTACAGTGATTTTGTGTTTTGAATATCGTTTTTATTGATAAACAGCAAAAATGGACCGTTTTATAAGTATGTGGAAGGTGCGGGAGTTAGCGGACAAAGTGTAAGCCTCATGAACATTTTTGTTAATTTTTATGGAAATTGCAGCAATCTGTTTCACTAATGTGGTTATTTATTGCATTTTTTGGGAACCTTGATAATAAATTTGCATAGTTCTTGATGTGTCTGAGTTGAGGAATGATTTACTCGTGTGTTTTCGCAATCCTGTATTACTTGATTATTGAATGAAGATAGGGAGTGTTGGGTGAAATGTACTGAAATATAACGTTATCAGCGGTTTGGCTAATTAATGTGGTTGATTAGCGGCCGGTTCCACAATTTACTTGTTTTTCGGCGGCAAAATTGAACTACAAAATGACAATTACAATATTGCTATGAACTGTTCCTACATTCATCTAGTTTTGCATCTAAACCTCCCACAAACATAATTGACTAAATTAACCATACCATTATTTAAATGACCAGTAAATTTTCACAAGTTAACAGGCTCTGAAATGAGCTTGTTTCTATGTCCAATAAACTATCATGTCTGGGCCTGGTTTGTTAATTTTTAAAGTTCAATATTTATGTTGAATGGTTTTCACTGTTTACCCCTTTAAAAACTGAAAGTGCAAAGCTCAAGTTCTCTGTAAAATAACATTATTTATTTAGCTGTCATGTGATGGTCATTCAATCCAAAGCAGTGACATTATTGTCCTCTAAAGGTTGGGTCTAATACTGGCACACTGCATGTAATCTTGATTACACTAAGTGAACAAGTTGGTTGTGAATGTATACAAGGGACAAGATTCTAGTAAGATATTTTTAATTAGTAGCTAGTCTAATTGCTGTAACCTAAGATTCTTGTAAGTCAAGAGTGAACAGGTTACTTCTAGGCAAGTGTGTGTCAACCACATCATAGCTTATTTGAAGTGAGATAGTGGTCAAATGCAAACATCATCATTAAAAACAAAAAAAACCAACTCGGCACTCTTTATTTCCATTGCAACATTCCCTGCCCTATGGTAAAAATGAACAAGTTACCATAAACAGCCCACACATGAGCAATTCAACTAAACTGTTTAGCCTTGGAACAAGAATTTCACCATTGACACAATCAAATGGTGTCCATTGACCCACACAGTGAAATGAGTTGCCATATCTGTTCCCTGAGGTAATGTGAAGGAAAATTAATGAAAAATGCTACTCAATCATACAAAAACAATATTAACATTGTGAATGATCAAAGTGAGATGAACAGTAATTTTCTTAGTTTTTTAGTTGATGTTTGACCTTATATTTAGACAGGTTAAATATTCATAAATATAATAAACACACCATTGTTAGTTTAAATACTGTTTAGCAGAAGCTTATTAATTTTGTTAAGGATTTGAATTAATAATAAATAACCTATTAGTATTTGTGGTTAATTTTTTGGATGCAATATGAATCCTGAAGCCTGAAAAAGTAAACAATAAGATGATGTTTTAAATAGTTTTTAAGACTTAATAAAATAAATGAGAAAATAACTATTTGTTATCTCTTCACATCTTAACAGCTGAATGAATTTGGAGAAATCTTGACACACAGGTTGACCATAAACTGGAATAAGCTAGTAAGTATACTAGCTTATTCCAGTATACGGTCAACCTACATGATGATCAAAATATGTATTAAGGAATTTATTTTCAACATAATAAGTATTTTTATCTTGAAAGTAAATTTCTTATCCAATAACATGTTACCGAATAACTAAACTCAAATGTTGTAAAGCATCGCACGGTGCGGATCAGTGTAGACGTTATACATATTTTGATCATCATGTAGGCGCAGAAGCTAGTAGAGGCCAAACAAATTAGAATATTATGCAGGATTTTAATGAAAAACAACCTCAAGTAAGCATTCAACATTTGTGTCATATCATTCATCTTAAAATAACCAGAGCATAATGCACATATTTTATCTTAAATCCACTGTTTCTTTCTTCCTGGCTTCTCTCCAAAATGTCTCGGAAAGGTCTTGCTCTTACTAATCTTATTGTTTTAAACACAATGCAGTTTTGGCCGCACTTCAACATGTTTATCCAATAGTTTACCAACCATGATAAGGTATTTGAGTCTAATGTGATACTGCAGTTTAGATTTTGAATTGATTATTTTGGTTTTGAGAGATATGAATGTCCTACATAATAAGAATGATAAGATTGATAAGAGATCCGCAAGTATATTTATTTTAAAACTTTGTTTTCTACAATCTGAAAAATACCATCCAAATGCATAACATCTCCTTTTCTTTAGTCAGTTTGGTAATTAAGTGGCGAACAAATTCATAACACCAAGGGCAGCCTGTCCCTGCCAGGGTTGCAGAATTTCTTCGAAAAAGTCACCGCGACCTTGTAACGCAAAGGGCATTTGGATGAACATGGATGAGTTTTAGTCAGTAACAGAACACACCCTTCTGCTCCTTCCAGAGCGGAAGAAGTCATTTGATGATTTCCATCCCATCCTTAAAAAAAAGATCAGCATTTCAACTTCCATCATCATCCATCAGCTGCTGGATAAAAGTCTCTCCTTTATCATGCAAAAAAAAAAACAATGACTTTAGTTCCATCTGTTTACGGGGTCCCATTATTGCAAATAGCTTTCTCTCCACTCTTCCCTTATTTCACCCATCTGAGAGCATTAATATGAAAAAAGTATGCTAATTCACTGCTAATTGTAATAAATAAATACTGAGCTCTTCAAACACTAATTTGTGACCAATCTCTTATTGTATACAACTCGGTAAATGAAAGAAAACATGAAATGCACTCATTGTCAAGTACTAGTCATGTTGTTAGTATACTCTTTTAGTTATCATCACCCACTGCTTTCAAAGCAAACAACAATTGTTTGAGGAAATCATAGTGACTTGGTTTCTTATCTTTATTTCTTAATTAATTTGTAATGTTCTACAATATTAGGAAAAGTGAGTGTTTCGATTCTTGTATTTTTTGTTTTATTGGGGTTTAAATTTGACTTATTTCAGTGACCTTTTTGTTGATATGGAAATAGTGCCCTGTTTAGGGTTCCGTACCCAAAGGGTAAAAACGGGTTCATCTGTCACCAGGCTGTATCTCATGAACCGTTATAGCTAGACAGTTGAAATTTTCACAGATAATGTATTTCTTTTGCCGCTATTACAACAAATACTAAAAACAGAATAAAATAAATATTTAAGTGGGGCTCCCATACAACAAACGTGACTTTTTTGCCGTTATTTATACACTTCTGGACACATTTATTGGCCCACCTTGTATTTTCAGTTTCGTTTGGTCCTAGCTAAAATTTTATATTAGGTCGAGCAAAAAGTTTTTATGCAGTTTTGAACCTGGCACATTCACAATTTCATTCAATAGTCTTTTTTTGAATTTCGAACACAGAATTTAAAGAAACAAAAGACAATTTGGAGCCTGTTTGTTGATATCAAACAATCGAATACTAAGAAAACTTGGTTTTATTGGTTTACTTGGATTTAATTCTTGAAAAAGTGATTGATATCTTTGGTTTTGCAACAAACATTACTTATTCTTAACATTAAGGTGAGGTTCTATCAATAATCTATGGATACTTCACCTGAAGTCGCCGCCCAAGCTGTGGCACTTATTGAGGCCGGACACAGCCAAAGAAACGTGAGTGCTCAACTTAATTTAAGTCGATCTGCGGTCCGAAATGTTTATCGGAGGTACCTAGAGACTGGCGGCTTTGTTCGTCGCCAAGGAAGGCCACGATCTCGGGTCACAACTGAAAGGCAGGATCGATTCATCGTGACGACCAGCTTGAGAAATCGTCACCTTACCTCCATTGAGATACAAAACCAACTTCGCGACTTCCACGGAGTATCTGTGAGCGCTCGAACTGTTCAGAGAAGGTTAAAAGAACGCGATATGGTACCACACAAGCCAGCTAATGGGCCCAAACTAACGCGAGCCCACCGAACAGCGCGCCTTCATTTCGCACGCAGTCATTTAAATTGGACACAGCAAGATTGGAGCCGTGTACTCTTTTCTGATGAGTCTAAAATTGTGTTACATGGCAATGATGGAAGGAAGAAGGTCTACCGACGTAAGGGAGAGCGTTTCGCACAATGCTGCTTTGAAGAGAGGGTTGCTTATGGCGGTGGCTCATGGACTGTCTGGGACGGTATATCCGCGAGCGGCAAAACTCAACTTGAGGTTGTTACAGGACCACGGCTGCTAACATTAAATGCTGAAGGGTACATTCGTGAGTGCTTAGAACCTCACGTGATACCATACGCGGACTATGTGGGCCCAAATTTCCTTTTTATGCATGATAATGCAAGAGCCCATGCGGCCGGCATCGTCAGGGAATATCTTCGGGATGTGAACATCACAGTTATGGACTGGCCAGCCAGAAGCCCAGACATGAACCCCATTGAGCACATATTTAAATACGTTAGCAGATTTGGGACTACACTGTGGCATTCAAGACATAACGCGCGAGGCGGTCGTCGGACAGAAGCAAGTGGCGTCATGTATTGACCACGTCTTCATGCGAAATGCGAGTGGGCCGAGTGGCGGGGCGAGCGACGTTCACGCGTACACGCTCACGAGCCAGGTAGCCGATCACTATCTAACGGGAATCTCAGCTGTTATTGATAATACGCAAAGCGACATAACATACGTGAGTAAAACGAGGTACGACAACAAAGCTGTAAGAGATAAATTAAATAGAGTAGAGTGGGCATCTTTGTTGCAAATACAAGACCCGAACGAATTATACACAAATATGTTCGCAATTTTTAGCGATATTTATAATAGCTCTAAAATCGATAACACGGTGTGCCCTAAACGCAAAACACAGCCGTGGGTTACGGAAAAGTTACGTATGCTTATAGAAGACAAAGATATCCTATTTAGACAATGGAAAAGTGATCCTAAAAATAATAATAAACGTTTATTGTACACTAGGTGTAGAAATAAGACACAGAAGCTTATAAATATGGCCAAAAATAAAAGTAGGCGTGAAACAATAATTAATTGTAAGGGCGACATGCGAAAGATATGGAGTAATTTAAATAGCTGGCTGGGTAGGTCAAAACTAGGTGTAGATTCTGTAATCGAGAAACATTTACTTAAAAATGAAACTTTGCAAAATATTTGTAACAATTTTTGTGAAACCTTTACGAAAGAAATCGATATTATTAAACATAAATGTCAACATAATTTTTTGGCCAGGACGAGCTATGTGAATAACTGTAATGTAAGTTTTAGATTTCAAGAGGTCCTACCAAAAGACGTAAAATCTGTTATAGAAAAACTAGACTGCAACAAGTCGCCGGGGTCGGATGGTATTAGAATTAGAGATTTAAAAGATATTAAAGAACAAATTAGTCCGGTTATAGCTTATTTTATCAATATCAGTATTAAAAAATCTCAATATCCTGAGGAACTTAAAAAGTCTATTGTAAGGCCCATATATAAACAGGGATCTCATCAGGATTATAGCAATTATAGACCTATAGCAATACTTAATACGTTAAATAAAATTGTAGAAAAAATTATAGTTAAGCAACTCACAAACTTTTTAGAAAACCACAACATTTTAAACGAGGTCCAACACGGTTTTCGAATAAATAGAAGTACTGATACTGCACTTGAGAAATTCACAGATGAAGTCAATAATCATCTTAACGAAAAAAAACTAGTTATGGTTATATTTATAGACTTCAAAAAAGCTTTCGATACTTTAGACCACGGCGGCTTGCTGCAGGCTATGAATGAATGTGGTATTCGGGGCCCCATGAATGCATGGTTCAGGAAGTACTTAGACCAAAGATCACTTAAAGTATGTGTTGGTGGAACTGAAAGTGTGCGGGGTGACATTAAATTCGGCGTTCCAACCGGTTCAGTGTACGGGCCATTAGGATACATTGTGCATGTTAACAGTATGTCTAATGTATTAAAAAAATGTAAGGCATTCATGTATGCTGATGATACTTGCCTGGTATATAGTCATAATAATATTGACCTAATACAGCGAGATATGCAAAACGATTTTGACAACATAGTTCAGTGGGCACATGACAATGGCATTATAATTAATATTAGTAAAACTAAGTGCATGCTTATTCACTCGCCATATCATAAAAACAAAAATAATTCTTGGACAGTGGGAGTGAAAGGTCATTCGTACGAATGTCTGCATGACAACAAACTGAATTGTCAATGCTCATATTTAGAAACAGTAACTTCATACAAGTATCTAGGTTTAGTCATAGATAACACATTCACTTGGAACCTGCATGTCAACAACGTCTGCAATAAGCTAAGATCCATTTTGGGTAAATTAAAGACACTTAAATATGCTGTCAACAGAAAAGTATTGTATACCTTATATTATGCACTGGCTGACTCAGTGATTGAATATGGGTTGGGTGGATATGGGTTTGCGTTCCCTACACATATGAATAAAATCAAAATGTTGCAGATACGGCTACTTAAACTGCTTATAGATAAAAAAACAAAAAAAAGCTTAAATAAAAATTATGAAAAACTGTTTAATATTTGTAAAATACTCCCGGTTAATTTCAAAAGTAACGTAAAAATCTTGACTGAACAATTTAATAATGAACTTCACAAGGAGGAACGTAAACATATGTACCCAACTCGTTTATCTAAAAAGAGGACACTTGTTGTTCCTAAAGTCACAAACTACTTTGGTAAGCGCACAAGGAAGTATATAGTACCATCGTTAGTGAATAAGTTACCCCCACAGTTGATATCGCATGTCAAATATAAGTACCAACTTAAAAAGGTTCTTAAAAAACACTACCTGTCATTGTGTCCATAGCAATTTTCCATTTACTGTAAACTCCACTGTTATAACTGTAAATCTAATCTAATCTACTGTAAACTCACCTTCTATTGTTTTTTGTTAGCTAGTATGTAATTAAAATCGCAATTTGTTATAATTATAAATTATTGTGAAACGAAAATAACTGCCGACAAACTGTTTTGCAGTTTGGCAGACTTTTTATATTTTATTGTTTAACAGATTTTGAATAAATAAAAAAAAAAAAAAAAAAAAAAAACATGTGGGACGAGCTAAAAAGACGTGATAGGGCTCGTCAGCCAGTTGCCCAGACGATGCAGGAGTTGAAAACTGCCATAGAAGAGGAATGGGAGATGATCCCTCAAAATTTCATAGAGCGGTTGATAAACTCTTTGCCCAATCGTATGAGAGCTGTGGTAGATGCCCATGGAGGCAACACGCGTTATTAAATTAAACCTTTATTTGATAAAACATGTTTTTTATTCAAAAATCAATTGCCTTTAACAAGGCGCATATCCGACTTGTTAGGCGTAGCTCCATGTCGTATGGTATTCTGAATTCAAATTTATATATTATGTTTAACTTTTAATGGAAAAAATATCAACTAGTGCAACCTTAAGTTTGAATTAACCTATTACAGAAACTAGCTTTTGCCTGCGGCTCCGCCCGTGTGGATTTCGGTTATCGCGTAAAAAAGTAGCCTATGTCCTTCTCCATATCCCAGGATAATATTTGCTAAATTTGGGACAAGCCCGCCACACATTCACAAACCACTGCAACTCCTGAAAGCCAGAATCAACAGTGGCGACCATCAGAAAAACGCCGAGTCAATGAACTTATGACGCCGAGTTATTGACTCCAGAAATACAGGTTTTATATATCTAGCTCTGGAGTCAGGGCTTCACTAAAATTTGTAATGTATGTTATTCAAATAAATAAATTATTATTATTATTATAATGAAGCTCGACGAGTCCCGGAGAAACGAAATTAATCAGAACATAACAGCGGAGGAGTAGGAAAAAATATAATTTCCACTTCCCTCATTATCAAGCAGGAGACAACAGAGCTAGGCCAAATGTCCCTTGGTGCCTCCAAGGGACATATGGTCCTAAATTGTGAGCTACTTTTGATTCTAGTAATAAGCGATAAATCGCTTGAACGCACGGAAATTTGTTCTGGTTTCTACAAGGTCCGTATAGTATACAACTCCAGATGTAACCTGAATACTATCTAACATAATATTGCGTTCAGTTTTCCAAAGAATACACTGCCATAAGATATGATGTGCGGATTGTTCGGATTCATCAGACTTGCCTATTCTTAACAAACTGAACTTGGTTTCCAATGTATCCAGATAGGATGGCTGCCAGTATTTAACGTGGAGCAACTGCCTATCTGACCCCCACAACCCAGTAACTGGGAAACATGGTACCCCTTGGCAAGACTGGTGACAGATTTTCGGGCTTCTGAAAATCCGTAGCGACTGTCAAAGATCTACAAATGACAGTCTGGACCAACGGCTTAACGTGCTTTCCGAGACACGGAGGAGACTCGGTACATGTTCTGAATGGTCACCCATCTAAGGACCGACTTATTGTATTGCTTAACCTCGAAAATCGACCCGTGCGACTGTTATTATTTAGTCAGGAGCTCCTCAATCATCGTTATATTATGGCCCATATTCCAAGTCGTAAACTCCAACTCCATCGAAGCTCGTCATAAATTGAAGTTTTTGCATTTGTTTACTCATCTCGAGTACGAAAACGTCAATTAGACAAGCTTTGATTAACATTTTCGTGCTCATGTTGGAGTTGGAGTTCGAGATGAGTTGGAGTTTATGTTTTAGAATATAGGCCTAAGTCTACATTATTCAATTGAGTGTACAATCACTCAACAATCTATTCAGTTTACAGTGTCGTTCTCGTTATAGTTATATTTAACTAAAACTATCGATCTAAAATGACTTATTGTGACAGGTGCATTATTTCCCATAGTGTAAGTAAGCATACGATACACACTGCCTTGAAATTAATAAACTGGTAGTCATATACGGTGGAAGACTATTTCTTGGTTCAATATTTATGTAATTCTGTGCATTGACTGTCTTTTAAACAATTTTGACTTATTGAATACTGCTGTGCTACTCGAGAGGAGCTCGTGGCTAAATTATAACAGCCGCACAGGGCGCTTCAAGCAACGCTTGCCTAGGTTGGTCTGTGGATGTGTGACCATCTTAACATTTCGAGACACCTCCGTGCCTCGGAAAGCACGTTAAGCCGTTGGTCTCGGCTGTCATTTGGAGATCTTTCTTTGGCAGTCGTTAGAGATTGTGAGAAGCCAGAAAATCTGACACCAGTCTTGTTAAGAAGTAACGTGTTAACCATTTAATGGGTTGTGGAGGTCTGGTAGGCAGCCGCTCCACGTAAAATACTGGTATTCAGCTGAAACCGGTTTGACTGGGAGCCGACCCCAATAAAGTTGGGAAAAAAGGCTAGACAGATGTGCTACTCGTCCGAAGTGAGGCGGGCATAAGGTCCCAGACACCTTTATATTTCAACCAATGTACACAAAACCTTAATGTATTATACCCCTAAGCCTTCTTCATGGATTCTACGTCCATTGGTAAAAATATATGTAAATAAAAAAATATATTTCCTTTTCGAATGGCACAGTATCAAAAATTCACCTTTTGTGCTGAGTGTTGCGTACTCGATTCTCGCTTCGGGTACATTTGTTACGGCACATGCATAACTAAAATAACTGATGCTAAATTGTTGTCCGATAAGATAAAAATGATAAGACGCACAGGAGCGGTTGTTGTGGCGACACTTGGGGGAGGCCTATGTCCAGCAGTGGACGTCTTTCGGCTGATATGATGATGATGATGATGAAGATAAAAATACTGTTTTTGCCGTTAGTCCCAGATATTGATTAGAAAACAGTGACCCTAATATATCATTCCAATTGGTCACAGGCTTCACCAATACCAAAATTTGGTGATTACTGGTTTGCAAATCAGTCAAAAACTTCACCCACTCGCTAGCATCGAGGTAACCTTGCTGTAACCTTTCACTGTGGTTGCATAACTTCGTTTGCGAATAACTTGTTGATCTCCGTGAGTATTGCGAATGGACGAGTAGTGAAACAGTTCAATGACGTATCATGAGGATTGGCGATGGGAAGGATACAGCTATTTCTTAATCTTTTTATTTATCCACACAAAATACATTCGTTAAAGAAATTATATTATGTCACCGGGAAATGGAAAACGCCGTAAGATTGTGAAATATCGCGTGAAATTGGAAACAATTTTTTCTTAATAAGACACGGATATATTGGAAAATTGAATTTGGTTGGTATTTCTTGTATACAAAACGATTCTTTTCATAAGATATCAAGAAATGATAATCTTGGAAAGTTTTTTTACAATCTTAAATTTTTCGGTGACATGCTTACAGCGAGAAGAGCATAAGTACTGCTTATTTCAAAAGAAATTTCATCCAGCAGACCTGAGACAAAAGAGTAGGATGAGAAACGTAGACAGTGTGTCAAAGAGGAAACATAAAATAGACTACTAACTATTTACTAGATATGTACCTAACCTTGAATTTGCGCGAGCCAAATTGGATAATGTCATAGAACTAAAGAAACAAAGGAAATACGTATATTTCACCCCACACACCATAACTTCGCAAAATTAACCAAAAAAACAACTTATGAAAGAAAAACCAGATAAATCATAATTTATTGTGTTGGTCTTGTTTATTTTTTTTGTCCTAGTTTTTTTGATAGCAGTAGTGTTGAACATAGATTTTATAACGAGTTGATAAAAAATAGCCTAATTAGTTTCCAATATAAATAATATTGGATTCCTCGTTCTGTGATTTTAACACATCCATTTATTAAAACCGCAATTTTCCTTCCCATTTATTGATAACACGCCGCTACATTCGATTTCACTTTACAGCTAAATAAGAATAAAGGATATAATAATTAAAGTATGACGTGTCTGTCTGTACCTACATAGAGGTACCAATAGTTAAGTGCCGACAACACTGGAGAAAGTTAAATTGCTTCACGCGTTGCTCCCTTGAGGGTGAGGGTGAAGCTGTACCCCGTCTGCTAACGCCTGCCCGCAGGGCACAGCCAATGAGATTATATTAAGCTTCACATTATAACTCGCTTTTGCCCGCGACTTCGCTCCCGAGGTTCCACAGTAACCGGGATAAAATCTAGCCTGACACTCAGCGATGCTTGTTTTCTACTAGTGAAAGTATTTCAAAATTCGAATCCGTGTCTTACAAGAGGTTACCTATACAAATATATCTATAGGTACATAAAAAAACATTTAATTTTCTTTCTTTTTTTTATTAAAACTTTTTTTATTTATTTTTAATAAGTACTTAAGTATTATTAATTTAAAAAAAAAATAGATAATATTTTTTTTTAGAATTTCTCCTGTATCGTGGGTGCGTTTTCAAACATATACAAACAGCCACACCCGAAACAACTATCTGTAGACCACACAAATATTTGTTCCGTGCGGGAATCGAACCCACACAAGTCAATCGCATCTCGAAAACAGCTAAAATCATAACCCTTGCCTTGCTATTGTTTTTGTCGTAATCGGGTAATGAATACGCTAATGATGACAAAATTGATTGCCTGCTTGTGGCTTGGTCCTCATTTAGGTCGGACGACTTCCCGCGTCACAATTTCACAGACATGACGAGGAAAAAAGTATTCAATAGAAACGGCAAATTAAAAATAATTTATCAGTTTTTTTTTTTTATTAATTATAATTATGAATCACCCACATCACAAACAAACATCATTGATCTGAAATGTTTCATAGTGAAAGAATTGAAAACGAAACAGAGTTGGAGACTTGCCTAAAGAAAGCATATTTTCTAACATTACTTGAATTTGGCGTTGAAAACTGCTTCAAGAATTTGACTAATGTTTCGTATTAGCTTTTCCTCAACTTTGCTCTCGTGACCTATCCTCTTAATTTTTCCGGGATAATCTACTGTTTATTCACACAAACTGATCCAGTGTTGTGTAAATGGAACACAACTGGAGGTTCCCTGGAGGTTCAAGAGTTAATAGATTACATTGTAATCTATTAACTCTTGAACCTCCAGGGACAACTGTCAAATCGTGTTGTCATGCATTCTTAGTTCGGGTTCGGGACTAACCGTAAGTCTGTAGGTGATACGGAGTAGAAAATGCCCGACACTAAGGCCGAAACTACGGACTTCGAGTTTAGAGAGTAGACCCCCTGGGTGGAGGAAGGGAGTGTCAGACTCTTACTGATTAAAAGAGACTCCTCTGTATTTTAGAAAGCACGCTAAGCTGTGAGTCCTGGCTCTTACTTGTAGATAGTTGTCTATCGCTAGTTCTCAGAAAATCTGACACCAGTCTTGCCAGGGGGTATTATGTTACCCATCTACTGGCTTCTGGAAGTGGCTGGTTGGCTGCTGAGAGCCAGTCAGTCCATGTAAAATTATGGCACTCAGCTCATCGGGTTAGAATGGAAGCCGACCCCAATATAGTTAGGATAAGGTAGTTTCTTTCTATGTTGTTGTTTAGAACAGTAGTTGCTATTCATTTATGGTAGCTGAGTACACCTGAGTACCTCACACAATAAACCGTTAAATAAGCCGTAAAGTATTCAAGTTCAAGGTGTAAGCGCCATTATTGTGACGTTGTCTATTATTATGGCACTAGGTACGTCTGACGCCAACGCCCTCGCTGGTCCTTCAATGAAGCCATCATGTAAACTAATGTCTGTATTTAGGTTCAAGTTTGATCATCATCTCAGCCGAAAGGCGTCCACTGCTGAACATAGGCTTCCCCGCGCGTGTCGCCACAACACCGGATGCAGAATACCAGTATTTTACAAGGAACGACTGCCACACGCCACTTTCTCTCTACGTCTCTACAGTCTGTTGGTGATAATAATTAGCTTTTCCAAAGGTTTCGCTCGGGTTAATGTAACCCGTAACCGTCTCCAGCGTTCCATCTATCTTTGTACCAAAATTAATCAAAATCGGTTCGGCGCTAACGCATTTATAATATTAGTAAGGATTAGAATTTCAGCGAAAGTAGCCTGATAGTAACTGCGAAAGAAATCGGTTTCGCAGAGACATGGTTACAGATTTATTTATGGTGATTCCAAACACGTGAAATAATGTGTAAGGCCATGGAATTACTTGTAGTAAACAAAGATACAGCCGAGGTCGATTCTACTCGTGTATGTTTGGATATTTGCATTTAACTTGACATAGATTTGTTTTTGAAGCAAACTTCAGTGTTAGTTGTACAACGTAGCATAAAACCTCAAGATATGTTCATTACATAATTTCGAAATAAGTTTGTTTGAGTTCCGGAAAATATTTTATCAAAAATCAATGTTGCAAGTTTTCGCACTCGACTATAAATTGTTAGAGATACTAATGAAATCAATATCATGTTTTTATTAATATGACCGTGAAAGATATTTGCGATTGCGAACTACAGAAGTATGCGAGACAATACATTGTTTGCCTTGTTGAATGCAACATAATTGTTATTCTTATGACACGTGTGCAAGCTGCATATCAGTGCAATTAGGTGCATGTCAACGCTTCTATTTGTTTTGAACGTTTTTTTTAGCGTTTCTTTACCCTTTGTATTGACGGTTAAACATTCTTCTATGGATTTATCCATTGAACTGAGATTAATTCAGATTCAAACACAGGTTAGGAAGAGGTATACGGGAATGAATACTTCCTAACAGTAACAGTTTTTTGAAGCAAATAGGAGACTAAGCAACAGAAATATCCTCAAGGGTTTCGGTACATTAACTCAAACATATCATTGTTACAGCACAAACGTAGTAATGAACTACACAGAAGTAGAAGGCAAGGTGCGGGAAGCGACATCGGACGAGGCGTGGGGCCCCACCGGCCAGCAGATGCAAGAGCTGGCACTGGCCACGTTCACGTACGAACACTTCCCCGAGGTCATGTCCATGCTGTGGCGCCGCATGCTGCACGACAACCGCAGCCACTGGCGCAGGACTTATAAGGTGAGCCCAGGACATATCTAGTATCAATAGAGCTTTGTCGAAAAAACCAACAGTAAAAAAATTCCTCACGACACAGCCTTTAGTTTTTACAAATACTTTTGCATTGAAACCAAAAAGTAAATGTGCAATCCGGTTAAGCAGTTAATAAAAAACCTTTGCTTGTTAACCTGCCAGTGATCATTCCTAAAAGACAGCCAATCAATCTCTGCCTAGCCTTTTCCCTTTTATTGAGTCACAGTCTGAAGTGACCCTTGCTTTAATGAGAAGGAAAAAGCCATGATAATTGTTATGAAAATTTTCATAAATATTGTATTTGCATCTTCCCTATAGTAACTACCAAATTAGCGTATTACTGATGTACTTTTTTTAATCTCCCTAATTCAATCTATCCTTGGACATTCAGCGATAATTGTATGATACTTGTTAATCTTCCATGGTACAGTGCCACTGCCCCATCCATGCTCATGCTCATAGTTAAAGCTGGTTTCATAAAGGCATTTCTTTTTAGTCATCTGAAAGTGGTTGGATTAAGTTCCATATATTGTATTTACTTAATAGGTATTTATCTAAATCTAAATTTGAGTAAACTAGATGTTGAAAATTCCTTGGACTTTTCAACATCTAGTATAGTCAAATTTTACAAGTGATAGTTAGTACGATAGATGAAGTTATAATTGATTTCACATTATCTAACAGTTATCGAAGTGTAAGAGATAATTCTAAGGGCATTGCGCGAAGTCATTGTGCGTGAGTAATGTCTTACAATGTTTTTAATTAAAAAAGTCATTAGTACGTTGTTGGAACATGTCCAATATTGTTTGTATTGTATATACTAGGCATTTTGTTTGTACCAATACTGTATTGTTTTCTTTGTACCGACTACAATAGTAAATATTGAATGCTATGGTTATTCTTTGCAGCTTCTCCAACTACAAAAAATTAGAGAATTTTAACCGCTGCGGCCCCGACATGTGAAAATTCCCAAATAAAAAATAAATCTTATGTAATTGGTAAATAAATATTAAATTCGCGATTAATTCGGCGCACCCCGGGGTGTTGCCGGTGCTTGAGCGGATTAGCTAAACATTTTCTATAAAAATAAATAAAATTTAAGTCTTTGATTGTAAAATATCAAAATAACAGTTTTCTACTGAATGCAAAAGTATACACGATACATGTCGCAAAAAAAAAACAATTTCGATTCGATGTCGGGCAAAGTTGATTGTCTGTTTGTCCCCGCTAGTCTCTGACACAGCTTGGCAGATTTTGACCAGACCATCGCTGCCAGATAGCTGTTGTTATAAGTAGTAACTTAGCCTACTTTTATTTTTGACAAAGCATTTGGGTTCCGTTCAAAAAAATGTAAACCTATGAAATTGTTAACAGACGCCGACGAAGTCACGGGCAACAACTAGTGACTTAATATTTTAATAATTTACTATAACTGGACTTCTTATTGGAACTGAACTTTGGTTTTTGAATTTGATACCTAGACCAGAAAGGTTTCATTTAGAAATTTTTATTAGCAGCCCAAGAGTTGGGATCTGTGCCTGATTGATAGCTGTTATAGAATCGCTCTTATAGGACTGTTGGAAAACACTGGAATATGTTGATGTGGTTACGTCTAAACGCAACCTAAACTCATGAATTAATTATTTGTTCCAGTGTCTGCTTCTCCTAAGCTACTTAGTACGCAACGGCTCCGAAAGAGTAGTGACCTCGGCGAGAGAACACATCTACGACCTCCGCTCACTGGAAAACTACACATACGTCGATGATGTGGGGAAAGATCAGGTAAGAAGTCTAGTTAGGTATATCTGACTTTACATGACCAAAAACAAATTATTGACTTTTTAATAGATAGGTGATTGTGGCAGTAATGTCAGTAGGTACAGCATGTTTGGGAAAAGAATTTTGATTATTTTTGAGCAATTTTTCAACCGCGTATTTAGAAAGTTACTCGCTTTTTCGAGAATTTGAAGGGTTTATTTGGCTTGCAGTGGTGAAAAGAGTAGATAAAAAAAAAAACAAAAAAAAAATTTAACGTTTTTTTTTATTTTACACTGCGTTGAAAACTCGCGTGACGTCACGCCTTGGTACAATTTAAACATAGAACTGACGTCACAAACCCCACTCCTATTCTTTGATGCGTTTTATCTTCGTCAATTTTCATTGATTTTATAAAGCAAAAAACCTGTTAATTTTTTTTTCGATAATCTAACTGACGGACTAAATAGTAGCATCATATTTTTTTTACTCAGGAATCATCCCTATTGTTTTCTTTACTTTTATAAACGCATAGTGCAAGATTATAGAACGTATAAGCCGTTCAAACCTTATAAATGCGAAAGAAACTCTTCAGCCCGTCTGTTTGCTACCTCTTCACACACTAAAGCTGAACAGATTTGCTACATGTCCTGGAATAGGATATGATCATACAGGCTGTTCCAGAAGTGCGTGCTCATATTTAAGGGTGGTGTTCTGCAGCTGCTATAGAGTAAAGAAACAATATCAAAATAAAAAAGCATTGACTTTTTTTAAAACCCAACCTTGATCAACGAATACAAAGTAAAAAAAATACTTCAAGCAGCCTGATGCAGTCGGTGGCATCGAATCTGTGATTGAACTAAAATAAACACCACTTACCGCATCAGAAGCTTGAAGTGTTTTTTTTTTCCTTTTTTTATTTCTACTTTTTGGTCGTTTTTTTGTAATCGGGTTTTTTTTTTAAATCAAATAATGATTGGATATTTTTTTCTTATTGTATAGCAGATACCGAACAACATCCTTAAAATATAAGCACGCACTTCTGGGACACCCTGTATACATGATACATTTAATCTCGGGAGTATATGTTCCTAGCTTGTGGATACCTTTAGCTATTTTAAAACTTTCAGTGAACAGGGAACAATAAATTGATAAACAATAATGGGCTTTCAGGGTATAAACATAAGGCACAAAGTGCGAGAGCTGATAGACTTCATCCAGGACGATGAGAAACTGCGGGAGGAGCGGAAGAAAGCGAAGAAGAACAAGGACAAGTATATAGGTCAGGGTCAGTTACAAACGCACATTTCATTCTTGACTAACAGGCCCGAGCCGACTTAACACGGGTAGATAAGGTCTAGATTAGAACATAGGATACTTTTTAACCGACTTCAAAAAAAGAAGGAGGTTCTCAATTCTGTTGTATTTAAATTTAAATGATTTTCCCCCATTTTTCTTTTTTTTTTTTATTAGTGATGGGTTTGCTCTTGACTCTAGTCAATGTCAGATATGACAGAGACAAAGTCTACGATGGAGCGAGCTTACCCAGAAGGAGCCTGTTCACTCTAACTTTGAAGAGATTAGGGCTGTAAGCTTTCGGAAACACAGAAAAAAAAAAAAAAAACCCCTTCTTCCTGTTCACCTACATGATAAAATGAAGCAATGAAGCCAGTCCAATTGTATCTTCCTAGTCCCAGTAGTTTCTGCTGTGATTTAATATGTCAGTTAGTTCCCTTTTTTAAGTACCTATATAGATAGATGGTAGATTGTAAGAAGTATTTGAAGGTTATTATTGTTGTTCCAGGCATGTCGTCGGACGCGGTGGTGATGGGCACGCGCAGCGGCGCTGGCGGCTGGGGCGAGTACAGCGACCGCAGCCAGGGGACCTGGGGTGAGTACAGTGACCAGCCAGGGGACCTGGGGTGAGTACAGTGACCTGCCAGGGGGACCTGGGGTGAGTACAGTGACCAGCCAGGGGACCTGGGGTGAGTACAGTGACCTGCCAGGGGGACCTGGGGTGAGTACAGTGACCTGCCAGGGGGACCTGGGGTGAGTACAGTGACCAGCCAGGGGACCTGGGGTGAGTACAGTGACCTGCCAGGGGGACCTGGGGTGAGTACAGTGACCTGCCAGGGGGACCTGGGGTGAGTACAGTGACCAGCCAGGGGACCTGGGGTGAGTACAGTGACCTGCCAGGGGGACCTGGGGTGAGTACAGTGACCAGCCAGGGGACCTGGGGTGAGTACAGTGACCTGCCAGGGGGACCTGGGGTGAGTACAGTGACCAGCCAGGGGACCTGGGGTGAGTACAGTGACCTGCCAGGGGGACCTGGGGTGAGTACAGTGACCTGCCAGGGGGACCTGGGGTGAGTACAGTGACCAGCCAGGGGACCTGGGGTGAGTACAGTGACCTGCCAGGGGGACCTGGGGTGAGTACAGTGACCAGCCAGGGGACCTGGGGTGAGTACAGTGACCAGCCAGGGGACCTGGGGTGAGTACAGTGATCAGCCAGGGGGACCTGGGGTGAGTACAGTGACCAGCCAGGGGGACCTGGGGTGAGTACAGTGACCTCCCAGGGGGACCTGGGGTGAGTACAGTGACCAGCCGGGGGACCTGGGGTGAGTACAGTGACCAGCCGGGGGACCTGGGGTGAGTACAGTGACCAGCCGGGGGACCTGGGGTGAGTACAGTGACCAGCCAGGGGGACCTGGGGTGAGTACAGTGACCAGCCAGGGGGGACCTGGGGTGAGTACAGTGACCAGCCAGGGGGACCTGGGGTGAGTACAGTGACCAGCCAGGGGGACCTGGGGTGAGTACAGTGACCAGCCAGGGGGACCTGGGGTGAGTACAGTGACCAGCCAGGGGGACCTGGGGTGAGTACAGTGACACCAGTCAGGGACCTGGGGTGAGTACAGTGACACAGTCAGGGACCTGGGGTGAGTACAGTGACACCAGTCAGGGACCTGGGGTGAGTACAGTGACCTGCCAGGGGACCTGGGGTGAGTACAGTGACCAGTCAGGGGGACCTGGGGTGAGTACAGTGACCAGCCAGGGGGACCTGGGGTGAGTACAGTGACCAGCCAGAGGGACCTGGGGTGAGTACAGTGACCAGCCAGGGGGACCTGGGGTGAGTACAGTGACCAGCCAGAGGGACCTGGGGTGAGTACAGTGACCAGGCAGGGGGACCTGGGGTGAGTACAGTGACCAGCTAGAGGGACCTGGGGTGAGTACAGTGACACCAGCCAGGGGGACCTGTGGTGAGTACAGTGACCGCAGCCTGCACCTACTGCAATTACTGCAACTGCTAACCAGCCAAAGCAAAGAGCCAGCCAGAGCAAATGTTTAAAATGCCCGGTACCGTTCAATTAATAAAATGAGAGGCATTGCGTGAATTTGTGTTATACGCAGTTACCTTGCTGTGTGGAACTGAATATTTTCTTTTGTTAAGAAGTGTAGGTGTATAATTCTTAAATCTGTATGTATTAAATTTCCAGAGGAGCCAAAGGAGAGGAACGACGAAGACGACTACGAGAGAGAGGATTCAGACGGAGACTACAGCCACGGACCGCCACGAGAGCGGAAACCTCAGAAGTAAGCGTACACGCGTATTATTCACAACTTTTACGTTTACCTAAGCCCAGAGCCTGTAGACCAAGAGACATTCTATCAGCGATAGTACTGGTCGGAAAATCCAAAAGATACAAATATAAAGTTGCGTTATTTTGAACTTTGATCATACACAATACACATATCTGCGAGTTTGGGCCGACAGTCAATTTACAGGTGGTAAAGTTACATTAAACATTAAATACACATATCCCAAAATGTTGTTACTTGTTAAATGCAAGGTTCAGTTGAAAACCAATGTTAAGCAACTCCGGGTTGTCTAGTAAGTATGATGCTAAACTGGAGCTATTTGGTGCAGTCGTCAGGCACCGGGCATAAGTGAAAAGTGTGACAAATAAACAAATTTTCTTTCATCTAAAAGAGACTTTTCAATGACCAAAAAAAATAAAAACAAATTGTATTTTTTGCCAGTAAATCTGACACCAGTCTTGCCAAAAAGTATTCTGTTACCCAGTTACTGGGTTGTGGAAGTCAGATAGGCAGTCGCTCCACGGTATTGAGCTGAATACGGTTTGACTGGAAACCGACCCCAATATAGTTGGATTAAGGCTAGGGAGATGGATGCAAACACAGGGAGACTTAGTGAACCAATGTTTTTGGAAAGGCCTATGTCCAGTCGTGTTCGTCAATATAGTTTGGAAAAAGGCTAGGCAGATGATGATGATGTATAAATTGCAGAGAAAACGTATACCGCGACTCAGAAGTAGTAAGCTCAAGCCCTCCCCGCGCGCGCAACTTCGACGACATCCGCGCCATGCGCTTCGACGCGCCGCCCGAGCGAGCGAGCAAGTCGAGCGAGCGAGCGGAGCGGCCGGAGCGAGCGGAGCGCAAGCCGCAAGCCCTGAGCATCAACCTCAAGAGCCCTGCCAAGCAGAAGCCCAGCACGCCTGTCAAGAAGATTGATCTAGGTAACATAGTATCTGTCACTTGTGAATTACATCTAAATGGTCCCTGACTAGTTTATTAATTAGGTTACTAACTATAGTTTTCCCCTACGGGGCAAATGCTTCTTCTTATATAAGGAAGGTGACAGCGTCACTGTCCGCGCTTGCTCAACGTGGGGTAGCTATTTCGGACTTACATTAACCAGTAGCTTTTGCTTGCTTTAAGATCCCGTGACAATCGAAAATCATCCCAAGGGAATGTACTCTCGAGTTGAAAAGTTCTCTGTGTACTATTTCAAGAAATGGTGTAATGGTCTGATTCCATCTGCACAAGCCGACCCTGTGCCCCCCCGTGCAGTACAGTACAGTGCTCGGCCCGCTGCACGAGCCGGCCCTGTGCCCCCCCGTGCAGTACAGTACAGTGCTCGGCCCGCTGCACGAGCCGGCCCTGTGCCCCCCCGTGCAGTACAGTACAGTGCGCGGCCCGCTGCACGAGCCGGCCCTGTGCCCCCCCGTGCAGTACAGTACAGTGCTCGGCCCGCTGCACGAGCCGGCCCTGTGCCCCCCCGTGCAGTACAGTACAGTGCTCGGCCCGCTGCACGAGCCGGCCCTGTGCCCCCCCGTGCAGTACAGTACAGTGCGCGGCCCGCTGCACGAGCCGGCCCTGTGCCCCCCCGTGCAGTACAGTACAGTGCTCGGCCCGCTGCACGAGCCGGCCCTGTGCCCCCCCGTGCAGTACAGTACAGTGCTCGGCCCGCTGCACGAGCCGGCCCTGTGCCCCCCCGTGCAGTACAGTACAGTGCTCGGCCCGCTGCACGAGCCGGCCCTGTGCCCCCCCGTGCAGTACAGTACAGTGCTCGGCCCGCTGCACGAGCCGGCCCTGTGCCCCCCCGTGCAGTACAGTACAGTGCTCGGCCCGCTGTACGAGCCGGCCCTGTGCTGCGGGTGAAATATACTTTACAATATTAGTGTGGAAGTATGAATATGTAATGTACCTATATTTTTCCCCCAGGAGCAGCGGCGTCGTACGGCAAGTCGTCGTCATCAGCGCCAGTGGCTGCAGCACCGAGCCAGCAGTCGCAGGAGCTGCTGGACGACCTGTTCAAGACGTGTGCGCCGCCCACTCCCCCCAGCCTGGCTGCAGGCGGCGCCGTGCTGGACGACTTCGACCCTAGGTATGTTACAGTCGCAGGAGCTGCTGGACGACCTGTTCAAGACGTGTGCGCCGCCCACTCCCCCCAGCCTGGCTGCAGGCGGCGCCGTGCTGGACGACTTCGACCCTAGGTATGTTACAGTCGCAGGAGCTGCTGGACGACCTGTTCAAGACGTGTGCGCCGCCCACTCCCCCCAGCCTGGCTGCAGGCGGCGCCGTGCTGGACGACTTCGACCCTAGGTATGTTACAGTCGCAGGAGCTGCTGGACGACCTGTTCAAGACGTGTGCGCCGCCCACTCCCCCCAGCCTGGCTGCAGGCGGCGCCGTGCTGGACGACTTCGACCCTAGGTATGTTACAGTCGCAGGAGCTGCTGGACGACCTGTTCAAGACGTGTGCGCCGCCCACTCCCCCCAGCCTGGCTGCAGGCGGCGCCGTGCTGGACGACTTCGACCCTAGGTATGTTACAGTCGCAGGAGCTGCTGGACGACCTGTTCAAGACGTGTGCGCCGCCCACTCCCCCCAGCCTGGCTGCAGGCGGCGCCGTGCTGGACGACTTCGACCCTAGGTATGTTACAGTCGCAGGAGCTGCTGGACGACCTGTTCAAGACGTGTGCGCCGCCCACTCCCCCCAGCCTGGCTGCAGGCGGCGCCGTGCTGGACGACTTCGACCCTAGGTCAGTAATTCTCAGGACATCAACTGCACTAGCTTTCATGGAAAGCTCTTAATCGTTTGCACACTCTAGTAGACCGCTGCAAATACAAGTTGGCAAAATGGGTCTTCACTGACCTGCTAGACATCAAATGTCATTGGGGTGCCTCGGTCCAAAATATGGCTCGCTTGTTGGATAGTCTTGAGTTACAGCTGCACAGGGTATAGGACTTATTAGAAACAGTTACTGCAGACCTGGAACACGAAGACTGCTTGGAGAAACATGGGTGGGTTTTTAGTCATCCCACTCCGTCCAGAGCAAGAGGAATCATCAGATGATTTCCAATATACAAAAACAAGCGAGCCTTACAGTAGTCCCATATGATGTGTAACATCTAACATCTCATCTTATACATTAACATATATACATCGTGTAACAGAATAAACGCAATATCTCGTGTAGGATCATTGTACGAGGCATGGCCTTTTAAGTTCTGTCGTTTCCATATTTCCCAGTAATTTTGAATTTGGAACTGTTCTATATTCGAATGTGTTTAAATTTTGAATCTCAAAACAGTTGAAAGTATTAGGATTAAGGACGCGTTTACAGATGGGTACTCAAATCATTAAGAAAATTATCAAATATAATTTTAGATGGGTACAGTTTCTCAATAAATGTACCGAAGTGAATTTTTTTACTTCGGAACATTTTTTGAGAAAATGTACCTATCTAAAATTATATTTATAGTTCAGAATCATACCATGCACATCTATCAACAATTCATGGGAAAAACATTTTAAGAATGCAAACTTTTTTACACAAAAGTATGTTTATTAAATAAAATGTATTAAATAAACATACTTTTGTGTAATAAAGTAATGATTTGACTACCCATCAGTAAACGCGTCCTTAAATTCCACCAACTGAAAAACTATATAGGGTGAATTTTTAAAGTGTATGTGTGTGGCCAAATTCAAAACTACGAGTACAGTTTTCGTCAAATAGCTTTGCCCCTCTGAAGTTGTGTCGAGTGGCTGCGTAGTAGTCAAAATTACGAACACACTGCAACTGCGCATGCGTAAGAGACATGGGGGCGGGGCGCGATTTTATGTCTCAGTCGCTCGTTAACGTTCGATGCATGCTTGCGTCCCGCTTGCTCCCGTGTACGTGACTGCACCAAGCGATTTTTGCAAACGGCTAACTTCAGAGGGGCAAAGTTATTTGACGAAAACTGTATGAGCGAAAAACACTGAAAGGAGTCTCGAGCCCGATTTTGATGATTTTTTTTTCTTAACATTATCATTAATTTAATTCCAGAGCCGAAGAGCCTCCCTTACCGCGCAAAGTATCGAACGAGTTCGGCGACTTCACGAACGCGTTCGGGCCGCCCGCTAACAACAACGAAGGGTTCGCCGACTTCTCCAGCGCTTTCACCGAGACCAACACCAATGATATCATGAGCTCAGGCAATGGTCTGATGAACTCGCCCAATAACCTGATGAGCTCTGGCAATAACCTGATGAGCTCGGGTAATAACCTAATGAACTCGGGCATTAGTTTGCTTAGTTCGAGCGCTAGTACTGTTAATACGAGCAGTTTGCCGTCAGGTGAGTTTTACTAACTGAATATATTTCTTTTTTTAGAGTTCCGTAGCCAAATGGCAAAAAACGGAACCCTTGTAGATTCGTCATGTCTGTCTGTCTGTCTGTCTGTCCTTCCGTATGTCACAGCCACTTTTTTCCGAAACTATAAGAACTATACTGTTCAGACTTGGTAAGTAGATGTATTCTGTGAACCGCATTAAGATTTTCACACAAAAATAGAACAAAAACAATACATTTTTGGGGTTCCCCGTACTTTGTACTTAAATTCAAATTTTTTTTTTTCATTAAACCCTTACATGTGGGGTATAGGTCTTCAAAAATGATATTGAGGTTTTTAAAATCATTTTACGCGAGAGACACTTCCAAAGTGGTAAAATGTGTGTCCCCTCCCCTGTAACTTTTAAAATAAGAGAATGATAAAACTAAAAAAGTATATGATGTACATCATAACCATGTAAATTTCCACCGAAAATTGGTTTGAACGAGATCTAGTAAGTAGTTTTTTTTTAATACGTCGTAAATCGTAAACCGCAATTTATCTTTTACTTGCTGTTACGGAACCCTTTATGGGCGAGTGTGACTCGCATTTGGCTGCTTTTTTATTACTGGTTGATTATATTCCTGTAGCCATGTAGACTTAGAAAAAAATCTACACTAATATAATATTTTAAAGTTTTATAAAGAGAATATTATAAAGAGTTTAATTGTTTGAAATGAATAGGGTCCGAAACTACTGGACTTGAAAAATTCTTTCACCGTTCAAATCCAAAATTATCCCTGATGGACATAGGTTATAAAATATTTTCAAAAAAGTTAGGGATTCGTATGAAAACTTAGATAAAGTAACCCAAGGTATGAAAAAAAATCCTCGTCGAAGCAATCGACAGCGGCGATCTCTCGCGTCCGGCCCTGGCTCAATCCATGGTCCGGAGCGAGGAGGCGTGGGAAGCCACCTTTCTGCTCTCAGTAATGCTAGTGTGCGGAGGAGGCGCCGCGTGAGGGAGAGGCAACCCTCACACCGGGCGGAGGGACGAGCTGAGGTGTGGGTCCGCGGACGGCTCACGTTGGGTGGCTCGCCGTCCGATATAAGGCAGGCCCGGCCCGACGCCGCGTTGTGTTCCACGCGCGCCGCAAAGAGATGTCAGCCTAGGAGTAGAGGCCCGTTAAGGTCAGAGCCTGCCGGGGCTGCGGATTTTGTTCGAAAGAGTTACCGCCGCCCCGGAACGCAAAAGGCACTAGGAGAAGCATAGATGAGTTTTAGTCAGTAAGAGTCCACTCCCTCCCGCTCCACCCAGAGCGACAGGAGTCATTTGATGATTTCCCATCTTGTTTTTTTTTTTTAAAGGTGTGAAAAAATACCAAATAAACGTTATGCTAAATTTTCCACAACTAACCTTTAAAAGGGGATAGAGGAGGCGTTGAAGTTTGTGGAATACCTACTAAATCCGCGCGCGGACGAAGTCGCGAGCCAAGAGCTAGTAAATAAATAGAAGACTAGCAGCCAGCCATGTCTTTTCCCTAGAGAGACAAACACACTACGCACGAACGCCGTCCTCCCCCCCCGCGCCTAATTATAGTAAATAAAAATGAAAGAAAGTCCACAATTTACTCATAAACACAATTTATAAAATTCCCAGTCTCGTTATAATACGTATTAGTATTGATTGTCTGATAAGTGGGGTACACTACATAAATATAAAAACTTTATTACGTCAGTCACAAATAATTTTCAAATCCCGATTTTTATTTTTTTTTATTCCGAATGATTCAAAATTACTAATATAACAAGTCCGATTTATCATTCATCCTATTTTCATAATTTCGAAATTTCAACATTCGTAACGTTTGTAATTACTATTCTCAAAATACCGTGTTCCAATAGACCAAATAACAAAAATTCCCACTTAAGGCGCTGTGATCAGTAAAAAAACGGTCTCTCTCGAACTGTATAAAAAAAAGAGAAGCGCGACGACACAATGCTTGCAATTTATTGCCAAATATAAAGCATTTTATCGATTTACTCAAAACTAAGTTAAGCTATTAAAAATTTAAAACAATGATTAAGATTCGATTTATTATTTGATTATTTCGATTTTTTTTTTTTTAAATAGGTTAGTAATACGGGATTTTTTTTCTAAGGTCTAAGTTAGAGGTAAGTTTGACGATCATTTCTATCAAGGATTTTATTTTTAAACATGTTTTGGTAACAACAGTGCTCTTTGAAATGTAGTTAAAATTAATATTTTTTCTGCAGCTTGAAACTAAACAGATTTGGCTAAAATTACGTTATAAAACCAGCAATTTCTCAGTTTTTACTGTTCAGAGTGCCTTAATGATAATTCGAAACATCAGAAATACGAATTCTCAAATTCAAATTATTTATTTGTGAACATAGGGTATGGTAAAAGATGTCATACAAAAATATACACATAAATAATGTCCCAACAATGTTCCGCCAGGAGGCATACAAATATTAAGAAAATTAAAATGATTAGAATTTGTACTACTTATTTATAAATTGCAAAATGATAATTAAAATACAGTAATCATTCAAAAACACATAAGAAACAAAATGTCAATTAACATTAAAATAAACTAACTATTCACAGTTTACAACTAATTGAATGTCACATTTTAATATACAGTAATATTTAACAAGTCAAAAAAAAATGAAAACTAATATGTCAAAATCATTTAAATTAAATAAGTCGAATGTTTTTAAAATTTTTCATTAAGAAATTCACTAACGTAATAATATACCTTGTCATTCAATAATTTAAATAGATTTCTTTTGAATTCATTCATGTTCTTGCTGAGTATCTCGGCTCTCTGGTAACTTATTATATAATTTTGGAGCCATCGCAAATATGCTTTTGTGAAAAACAATAGTTTTAGTCTGAATCAAGTGCAATTTATTTAAGCGTCTTTGACTTTTTACAGGTTTAAATAGATGCATATTGTTTTTAACAAAAATACAGGCTTCATAAACATAGAGTGACGGGACAGTCAATATTTTTAACGTTTGAAAATGTGATTTACATGAATCCGTTCGCTTTATTTTACATATTGCTCTAATGCATTTCTTCTGTGCTATTAAGACTTCCTGAACTTTTGCCGCGAACATAATGCAAACATAATTCTGATTATTAAAGTACCGATTAATTAGAATTTCGAAATAAAAACGCCTTGTAAAACTGAATAGTAAGACAAATAAACACAATTTTCTCGTCAGGGGTACACTACATAAATTTATTCCGTCAGTTACAAATACGAATCGCAACAAGCATGCAGCAGTCTCGTCAGCTCGCGAGCCGCCTCGCCCCGCAGCGCCGACACACTGACACACTCTAGGGGTAGGGCAGACAACACTACGTGAAGTCTGTTTTGCGGCAATTCAATTCTGTCACTCATTTTTGTCGCACAACATATTGATATTTAAATTTTAGTTTAAGGTTAAAAATTATGCTTTAAGAATATTCGTTTAAAGAAGAATATACCAAGTGTGTTATGCCAAATAAATTTCGGACCTCAAGATTCTGCCAGATAGAGGGAACCCGGACGTCCTACCCACACGCACTAAACGATTTGGGAACAAATTCAGTGTGCGTACAGCTAAAGAGTGGAATTCCCTGCCAGAGTCTATGTTTCCTGATAGCTGCAACCCGGAAGTCTTAAGTTAAGTGATGATGGAGCACGCTTGCCTAGAAGTAACCTATTGTTACTTCTAGGCAAGCGTGCTCCATCTTCGGCCACTCCATCGCTTACCATAAGGTGAGATAGTGGTCAAGCGCATGCCTATCAATAATAAAAATATAGGACAATCTATGGCAGAAGTGCGAAAACAACCTACCTAAGTTTTTAATAATGTTATTTAAAAATGGAATAAACAAATTGTGCGGTGCGTGTCTCCAAGTGGCACCTAATGGGAGTCCAGCTCAGCATGTGTCAGGCAAATATACCTGACGCTGGTATTCTGCTGGATCCTTATCGGTGCCACATCAACCGTCGATCGATTGGTGTGGTAGCTTTGGCTGATCGACGGATACAGTGTGATAAACAATTGATCGACCGCCGATCGATGCCGTCGATCGACGATCGTTCGATTGGTGTGGTAACCCCCTAAAGTATAAATATGACGGTACTAGCACTTCGCCCGCGACTTCGTCCGCGTGAATTTAGTAGGTACTCCACAAACTTAAACGCCCCCTATACCCCCTTATAAAGGTTAGTTTTGGAAAATTAAGCACAACGTTTTTCATTAATTATACGCCACGCCACCGTTGACAGAATCTCACTTGTCTCTCGCCCAGGTTCAGCGCAACTGTTCACCCCGGCCCCGTTCAACCCGTCAGGGTTTGATTATGCAAAAATTGTTAGGTACATCTGTTTCAATTATCCCGCTTTTAGTTTGTTCATAGCATTCCGACGTAAATTGAAGCAAGCAATTATGCCCTCACCTAAAATCTTAACCGCTGCGGCCCCGAAATGTGAAAATTCCCAAAAAAAAAAAATCTTATTTAATAGGTAAATAAACATTAAATTCGCGATTAATTCGCGACACACCGGTGTGTCGCCGGGGCCGGAGCGGTCACCCCTGCTTCACTCTTTAATATGTATGTAGTTTATTTTCGAAAAATCCAAACATTTGTTACTCTTATTGTTTTATCGAAAACATTTAAATGCCGTGGTGTTTAAACTTCATCGGACCAAGCATTGATACGATTCTCCCCTGTTCGCCCAAGCCGCGACATTTTACTTACTCCGAGCATGTTTATTACCGTCGTAACTTTTGAATGAAAGGTCCGATTTGAATAATTTAAAGTGTAATTTACACGGACATAATCAAGCTTAATTATCAAACCATTGAAATGGATAAGGATCATAATACTAAAATCACCTTTATATCATAATACTAATTTCACCATAGGATTTGCTTGAATAATATGAACAAAAAGCGGTCATGGTGACTTATCCATAATAGTTAGACATCTCTGTAAAAGTAGGACATCACTTTGCTCTATTGTCAATAGATTCCGCAGCGTACGCGATATAAGGATTTTTTCTATTCATTTCAAACAAACAAACAAACAAATCTTTCCTCTTTATAATATTAGTGTAGATAGTGTACAGTCTGTCAAGAAAGTCATGGAAAAAAACGAGGGCGCCACCATCATTTACATGGTATCCCTATAAATTGCGACTGAAAGGTTTTGATACTTTTTTCATAAAATAGTAATTAATTACTGATTTATTATAATTGTCCCTTTATTGCCATGTGGATTATCTGACACTCATCTTATCTTATTTCCGACACTTAAGGTGCAAAAAAAGAGTTTTGACATTCATTTAGATTTTTTTTTACGACATCAAAACTTTGTTTTGTTACCTACATTCTTTGCAAATAAATGATTTCTGATTTCTGATTGGTAGTGGTGAAAAACATTTTTCAACTCTTAATTTTGTTCAACTGATTCCCATTCAAATGACATTCTAATAGTTATGTTTTCTATAGTTTGTTTGTGATGTTTATTGACTGATTTTTTATAATTTTGTTAATTAAAATATAATACAATTAATTATGTGTGTGTAATAAGAATATTTATTTTGACCAACCCTTGTTTTCTATTAACATTTATCTACCACTAAGTTCGATGGTTCGCCTCTCTGCGCTGCAGCGCTGCCGTCTCAACATGACCCTGGTAGAATATCGATATCAGCTTAATTGGGCTGATATCAATATTCTAACTGCACAAATAAAATAAGCATATAAAATATTTTTTATTATTCAGAATCCAAATAATCACTGGCGAGGTATTCAACTCCCGAAATGTTGCCTGAAACTCCTGCATAATTAAATTCATCCTCTTCTGACTTCAGATTCACTCGAACTATCATCGCTAACCGAGATGACAAATCTGTCTATATCATTATAGAGAGTTAATCCACGGGCAAAATATTCATCTTCGATTTTGATGACATGGTCAACACAGTTTTTCCATTATTGTGGAGTTACTGAGTTAAATGCTTCTTCAGTCATCTTCGCAACATTTTGACCACAAACATTTTTTTGTGCAATTCGCCTTTTTACTAGCCCACACTAACTGTAGGTATTGGGTTTAAATCACAATGGTAAGGAGGCAGTCTTACCACGGCAGCAAAAAAACATAAACCGGAACCAATATATTATATTAATGAACTTTTATCAGAACATGGACATTCCGATAAAAGTTCATTAATATAATATATTGGTTCCGGTTTATGTTTTTTTTACCAGCATCAATAGGGATGGTTTTCACAAAGTTTCATCAATTGGAATGTTATTTTCCAGTAGCCATAACTTGATTTCATTAACTCTTGATGCAGATGTAGGAACCTAGAACAAAAAACTGTTGAATTTCAATTTTAACTTAAAAAGATAGGTAATAATAATGTAATACAAAGAAAAAAATACTATACCTTGTTTGTTGTAATAGAGTGATATGGTGCATTAATTTATTCGTCAACTATGCGTCGAATTGTGCTTTCAGAAACACCTGAAATCAATAAAGACATGTTAAATAACAAATACCTTAAACATGTCTTAAAAGAATCAACACCGTTAAGTGGTAGTGTAATAAATCGTAAATAAAATCATAACCTCAACGAAATATAAACAATGATTAAAAAAGACAAATTTTACTTAAAAACAGAAGATTGTCAACAGTTTATAATTTCCTTTACTGTGTTCAACATTTAAATATATTTACGTACCGGTTAACTTTGATGTTCGACCGTAAACATCGTCTTTACTGGTCCCAGCTTGAAATTCGGCCATACACTCTTGAAACAATTTAAATATAATTTGTCTCGCACCGCTTTTATAAACATTTCGATTCATTTAATCTCGAAACGGTCACACGCTTTAAAAAACTCGAAATACCACTAAAAATCATAGAAAATCAACTACAAAGCCACGAAGTGACAGTTGAGGTACTCAGTTTGACAATTATTCAGTATCGCCAGTATTAGCTAAAATAGTAGTTCCCAAAACATTCTTTTCATGACTTTCTTGACAGACTATAGATGACATTTTAAATAGGTACAAAAGATGTTAAACTATTTTTTACTTTTCAAATGAGAGTTTTTTGATGATTGAAAAATGGGCCCTAATAAATAATGTAAAAAATATTCACCGCGTCGAACTTGAATGTTCGGCCTAGGTGCAACTAGCTGGAAACATTGACATTTCAGAACGACCCAGTGTGTTGCGTAACAGCAAATATTCACTTATCGATTCAACCGTTGATTAAGTTTTCATAATAATCATTATCGACTGCTCGTCTATAATCGACCACAATCTATAATATTTTTTTAGCATGGCAATACTGGTTATTGCTCTTTCCTTAGTGTCTTCGTAACAAATAATATGTATCGTTTTTCAGTAATTAAATAATGATGAGGTTTGCGATAGAGAATGGAAAAGTTTCACCTTTATTTCTGTTTTTGAAATTGCGAATGTCAATAAATGTAGGTCAACGTCTAGTATGGCCATCTTTACACGGGTAATGTTGTACCTTTCGGAACCTGTTTTTAAATAGTGACGTAGTAACGACATGTCCCCATGCCCCCGCAGCGTCGTCCAACGTGGACCTGCTGAGCGAGCTGGGCGCGGGCTTCGGCGTGGCGGCGCTGACGTCACAGCTGGCGGCCAGCGAGCTGCAGCCCGCGCGGCCTCCAGGTCGGTACATACACCCGAGACCCACTTATACCCAGCCTTTTGTTACTTATCAAGTACTTTACAAATAAGATATTTTCCTGAAAAAAACTAATTAGTCCATCAGTTAGTTTCTCAAAAAATATTGGACTCGTATTTTTTCTTTTATCACGTAAACATAAAATTAAGATACAGAGCTTTGAAAACTCACGTGAGGTCACGCGTTGGTACATTTTATACAAACAAGTGACTTCCACAGTCCGCTCTGACCTTGGATGCGACTAATCTTCGTCAATTTTTATAGATATCAAAGGCAAAAATTACGTGTCTAATATTTTTTGAAAGTTTAACGGACGGACTACCACGAAATACCCTATTTACAGCCCATTAAAATTTATTCGCCACCGCATCAATACAAGGTGTAAAGCAAAATCGGAAAAGGCGTCATTGTTCTCATTGTTATAAAAAGCTTTGACTACGGACCAAACACTGAAATCGAGAAAAAACGCTGATCAGTTCATTCACAAATGTATGGGGCGGATATTTTTTTTTAGTAACAGTTACCATAGTAACAGTTGTTCATAGTGATGAGCACCATGACCCCTTTTCAGGTTTTACGTTCATTATGTTACACGTTGTATATTTGTGGTCTAATAACTCTATATAAAAATAGTCTTAATTATTTGGTATTGAACTTTTGCTTAATTTATTGTTTGCTGATGTCTGTTATAATCGTAATTATTCTAAAATAATGTTTGTATTAATGTGTCGTAGATATTAAGGTATAATTATTTGTGTTTATTACCTTGATTTGTGTGTTATGGTTTTATTTTGTTTATTTTTAAATTCTGAAAAATGGCAGAAAAAAATCTGCAATTTTGTTTTTATGGAAATAAGGGCTGATTTTCAATCGTCTGATAACTTTTATCAGGATAGTAAAAGTGCTCGTTTGACGTATTTTCCATAGGTATAGAAGCAGTCAAACCGCCATATTCATTAATTAATTTACCTATTTATTTATTAACTATAAAGTTATCTAATATTGAAAAATAGCCCTTTTAAAAACGTTCGTCACTGATTATTTCAATCGTTTTTACTCGTGTTTTTCCGCTAATAAAATAATTTATCGTTTTATTGACTACTCGGAATTATCAAATGAGCGCGCAATTTTCAATTGACATCCGTTGGAAGATTCATTACATGTCCTTTTGTCATGTAATAGAATCTCAAAATTTATCCGGTGCAAAAACTAAAAACGATTTTTTACAAACGCGTTTTTATTTCGTTTTCTTTTACGAAAGTGCATGTGTAAAAATAAAAAAAGATGTACCCACATTTTTGGACACTTTCAGGATTTTTTTCTTTGCAGGCGAATCGAACCCGGCGTGTCAGCTAGCCATGAAACGTGCCATTCAACGCTTGCACGACAGACAGACCATTAAGACTGAAAAAGACCTGAAAGCAAGTGAAAACTGTCTCCGGGATGTTCTAGCGCTACTGCCCGGCCCCATCACCGTGCAGAGACTTGGCAAGATCGAGGACATGCGACTCACGCCCCTACTCCTAGATACGTATACAGAACTTCTGACTACCATAGTAAGGATTTTGCTCCCACAGTGGCCGGCCTGCAGACCTCAAATCATCGAACTATTCACCATTGAAGAAAGTTTCGAAGTTAGTCATGAAATATTATCCATTCTATGCGGGTTCTTGAAGACGGAAAGGGATGTTGTCACCTTAAAAGTGTTGTCTGAAATACTTATGGCGTATGTTAAAAGCGACATGATATTCACTGCGATAGTCGACTGTAGTCGCCCGAGTTCGGAGCCAACTGAAGTGTGCAAGAGAGAGAATGCGTGGGAGAATTATGTACAATTGCTGGCAACACTGCCGCAAAGGGTTGCCAATAGACTAGAAACTGATACCCCGAAAGGATTTTCTCACGAGAATTTTTCATACTATTTAATCTTTCACATTGTTAGAGTTATAGACTTTTTGTCTGACAGCAGTTTCTACCAAGGCACACAATATAATATAAAATGCCTGTCGCACTTACTCTCAAAGGTCATAACGAACTATTATATGAGTGGCGAGTCTCCCGTTATAGCTAGCTTCGTTGACATATTGTCAGGATGGACGCAAACTTCTGACCCAAGTAGATACGTGAAGAGGAGGCTCATACAAACATTACTGAGACACTTGTCACGACAAGCTATAGAATATATATCCGTTATTCTTTTGAAACGATGTCCCGTACACTATAAAGCTGATCAACAGATCATTTACAATGTAATAGGAGATAATTTCGATACCAGCAAAGATTGGAAAGAAATACTAAGCTTCAAGATTCCATTCTACGTAAAACCTAAAGATTTTAAAGATACAAGTATACAGGAAAACCTATTGTATTATTTGTCATATACTAAGAACTCTGAAGCAAATATGAATGATTTGATCTTAAGGTTGGCAACAGTTTGGGCTGATGTCAGGCTCGCCAACACCGCCAACGTGAATGAACATATCTATATAGCTCAGTTGCTTATTCTTGCTGTTAGGTACAGAGTTACCATGTCTTTGTGGAGTAAATCCGTTTGGAAGACGAGTGAACTTAAAAATGTACTGCTAAGAGGCATGGGGAAACACTTAGACGTAATGTCGCCGGAGTTCCGATGCGTTGGAACCGCCACCATAGAAATCGTACTAAAAATGATGTCAGAGTTAGAACATGATAAACAAACTGTCTTAAAATTTCAGTACGAAGATATGGGCGACGTTTGCATACAGATTTACAATAATTTCAAAGACCTATCAGAACGATGTCTTATAGACCATAGGCGGAGAGCTCCCGACAATTACGTACCAAGATCATTGAATTTAAAAAGAACCTTAGATACCATCGCTCGTAAATTCGCTGATGACGAAAACTCTCGAATTCACAACACTATAGTGAGTTGCGCTGTCAAAGGTCCCGAGCAAACTAAAGAAATAGTAAAAACTATAATATCTGTTAAATTGGACGCTCTTGATGGAAAGCAAGAGGATTTAGACTCGGATGACGACTTAGTACCTTATGACATGAGCAATGACGTGCCAGCGAGCGCTAAGAAACATCCCAAATACTTACGAGATCTGATAGAACTGATCGCTGAAGCATCAGACGTAGAATTGTTTGAAGGGAGTCTACAAGTAGCGGAACAATTGGTAAAAAAACAACTGAGGGATGAAGACGCTACAGTGGCCATAGAGTTACTAGACATATTTGTACACCTCGACGCTAAATACCAAATAGATAAGTTCGACGAAATAAAATTCAATACTTGTGTGGCCATAGTTTGTGAAAGAGCTGAAGTAGCGGCTGAACATTTATGTAAAGAGATACACACGGATGTGGGACGGTATTCTATTGCTACAAAAGTTTTCATGCTAGATGTTCTATCGGAGGCTGTGAATCGAATAGCTGATGTGTACTCGAAGAAGAAAAATGTTGAGCCGCCGAAGACTGAAACAATTTCTGAGATAAAAGGAGACGCAACTACCGAAGAGATAATACGTCGACGATTGATAAATAAAACTAGATATTTCCACACAATACGGTCGCATCCCTTCTCGAAAGCAAAGAAAAATAGATTCGCGGCCGTCTCAGATAACTTCTTCTACCCTTTACTTGGTGGGTTTGGTCACAAACAGCTGACTTTAAGTCACCACAATTTAAAACAGGATATAGACAACATTCTGCTGTTAAAATATTTCTCTGTGGTCGGCAATGTAGTGTTAGCGTCGAAGAACTGCCCGAAGGTGTCCGCGTACTGCTGGGAAGTGGTGAGGATCGTGCTGTACATGAGGTATACTCCCGACCTGAAGATACACACTGCTGTCTTGTCCTTATTAGCGGCAGTCGTGATTGCTCTACCCTCAACTATCCTTAGAGAAGAATTCTTGGAGGTCATGGCTGAACTAAGGTGTTGGCTGATAGAATGGATGAATAACATTGACTTGACGATGAGGCTTAATGGGCCCAAAGCTGAAGCCGCTCTCTTCGCTGGACAAATCCTCGGAATGATGGAAAAGAAATTGGCAGATTCTTAAAAATATAATTGTTCTATTAAAAAGTCTATGTTCTAGTTATTTAAGTGATCGTCGTTTTAGATGTAATTGTAGATGGCCAGGCCATAAGATTCCATGTTAATCTGTAGTTTTAAGTATTGAATATTGATGCTATCAAAGCAAACTGTAGTGATAAACTAATGATCTATGTGTCTGTACCTATATACCCACCGTCAATAAAATAATTACTTAACAATGTCGTTGTTTTATTGCAACATAACTTCTGTTTTGCTTAAACAATGATACAAGTTCAGCGGTTTTTATATAAAAGATGAGCATAAAAGTAATTCAATGAATAGCTGAGTTGTCATTATTCAAGTAAAATATTTGCAGTACGCGAGAGCGCAAAAGTGGAGTTCAAATATGTGTCATGGGAAGGTGCCTGAAAACGTATCATATGAATTAGCGCCGTCGCATACTCGCAAGCTAACATTTCCATCATACACAGCAGCCAACGAAACACCAATAAATAACTCAACGAATCCACACAGGTATCCAACCAACACCCGTCGGTCTCCTGCAACCGATCGCGCCAAGCAACCAGCAACAGCAACCGGCAGCAACCAACGCTAAACCGACAACCAAGCTTGGGGCAACCTGGGCAGATACCACCGGGGCCATCAACATCGATGTAGACAACTTGCTGGCCCCCAGGTCCCCTAAAGCCGGGCCTGCGCCTTCGATCAACCAGCTAAAGTCTAGCCCCAACAGTCCGGCGCATGTCCCCCAGCAAGTGCCCATGATGACTCCTCAGATGCCCATGGGGGGCTTCATGATGCAGAACAGCCTCATGAACAACAACTTCGTGAGCCCCTCCGGCCAGAACAATAACATGATGCGAGCCGCGCCTGCCTTCGCGAACCAGAACTCGTTCCTCCAATGATATTGGTTACTGGCAGATTTATGCCAGAATGGTTGAGCTAGATATAGAGGATTGGAGCAATGGTAGACACATTCAATGAGTATTTGATTTTTATTACATATTCCTTTAGTTTTTTTAATGAATGATGTCCCTTTCAATTTTGAGATTATTTTGTCCTTGTGTACGTTTTTCGTGCTATAACGTCGTTTACAATATTTTTAAATTGTCCATTATAATTAATTTTGCATGTGCATAAGCTTTTTTTCAACAAACGCCTTTCCTTAAAGTTCCTTTAATTTATTAGTAGATTAATATCAAAATATTTAATCTGACAATAAAATTACCGCATTTGCACATCGAGGTAGCAAATATCATAAAATACCGCTTTTGCGCAAATAGAAACGTACCATTGCTCCAAAACCAAAAGTACCTATTGAAGTGGGTTTCGGAAATTAGTTCTAAAAGTGAAATGAAAACAATTTTTATACGAATTTGATATTATAATGAATTTGGCGAGGCCCACGCGTGTACTGGAGTACATATCAAACTATATCGCCTGATATTATTTGTGTTGTTTCGCTCTACGGCTGAATAATGTGAGACTTGTTTCTTTCGCATACTATGTCTTTATGTTTGAAAACTACTTAAAAACTTGGTTATGCTTAAGGTATAGCCAAAATAACTTGGAGGTTTGCAAAGAAGTAAACATGTTGTGTAACTTAAAATCCTTGTAAGAATTTACTTCTCTTAGAGAGTTGTGGTTATAAATGTGTGGCAAGTATTTTTAAAGGCCTGCATATCTTAAGAAATATTCATAATGCGGTCTGTAACGTGTAACCTCCATGTAGCTTAAAAGTTGAGCGCCACTGACCTTTCAAACTAGCTAATTCAGGAATAATTCTTGAAATTCTTCAGTATAAAAAATGTTTAGTTTACAAAACATTGGGTCTACGGGTGACAATCTTAAATGCAATAAAATTATAAATTGTCAGAGTTTATCGAAAAATCTTCTACAGTTACTTTCGTTGATAAGATGTATTATGTATGTTCTTGTTCGAACAATGTTCTAGTATATATGTTATCTATGGCTTGCGAAATTTTGGGTTTTTCCTCTTGTATGTAATCTAAAATGCTCACTTTACATTCCTTCCATTTATTTCCTTAAGTTAATAAAATTGTAGATTTCTTTACAATGTTCTATTTATTTTACATTGCAATTTCCCTTTTTAGTACCTATCTACATCACGCTCTTAATAATAAAATACTTAAGAGAATAAATAAACTGCCGGTTCAAAGGAATTATCTGATATAAGGCTCAGTTAAATTGAGCTAAGTATTCTGCTCACTGATTATGAGTAGATAGAAAACAGACTTATCACAAAATATTTGTAAGTAAATCTATGAAAACAGGTAGCCAGCATACACATTTTTTTACTCAACAATAGAAAACAGCCGTGTACATTGTTTTCGATATTAATAGTTGCTCCAACTTCTAATATCGAAAGGGAAACATCTTCGAAAAATGCTTAAGCTTACGCCATTTCGTATTTACAGGCTGCCTAAAATCAAGCAGCGGTAATATCGCAAGGCATTAAATTGTAAAGACTTCATCGTCTGTTTCAGTGATGAAAATGAAATGAATATGTAGAACAATATATACCGACGATAAATCTTAAAAATGATAATTGACGATTTTACCACGAGGTCTGGTGTAGTGAACTAGTGTATATCCGAGGTTATAGAATATTTTTTATACCCGCTTCGAGTAGCTGAATGGTGTGTAGTGTCAAACATTAGTGTTACAGTTTTATGTAAGTGTTACAATAATTATTAATATAATATATTGTATTATAGTAATGTATGTTCGTACTATCTTGTTGTTTTTGCTCGGAATATAACGGGATAAACATCTGTGTGAAATTGTAGAAGAATTGATGAAATTAAGATACAAATTAAACTATCATTAATGCGCGACTCCTGGGGTGAGGCCAAGATGTTTTTCTTTATATAGGAGGTGGAGCAAACATAACTCCGCTATTATGGGTACCATGTCAAAATCAAGATAAAACAGATGTTAAATTTCGAGCAAAACTAAATTGTACGTAAAGTAAAAACAAGTTTGAGCTACGGAATGAATTTGTATACTGGTAGGATTATCAAGTATATATTCTCCATTAATATTATTGTTTGTACTTAATCTTATTATATTTTGTATGTAATTATGGAAATTTTAAAGCTTTATTTTATAGCACTGAGTTATCTATGCATTTAATTCATTCCGTTTTTATATTAAACAAGCGTTGTGTTTGGCAGCTTAATGTTATAAATTCTGTTTGAAACAGTTGACTATTATTTCTAAATGGTAGTTTTATGATTTTTCTACCAACATGTCAACATTTTCTACCACTCAGCGCAAAATATCACAATATTGTAGCAGTCGACTATTTTGAGCAGAGGGTATTTAAATTTAATTTATTTATTTTAATGTATATTTAATCGCCACGTTTGTTTATAATGCGTCTTAGCGGAAATAAATCAATAATTGGGACCAAAATATCTAAATTTATTTTCTCCGGTTCGTAGTGGCGCATTATATAAAATTGATATCACTTTCAGTTTAATTGTAGTCTCATTATTGAAACATCAACAGTGTTAAAGAAAACCACAAAACGTGCTTTTGTAGAAATTCAATGTTATTTCGTTTTTTGTGATGCTGGAACTTCACTTGGCGTATTTGTCAAAATATTCGCGATAAATCATCAATACAAAATTAATCATATTTCTAGAACCATTTTGTAATACGCGGGTAACGCACACAAAAAAGGAAATATGTTTAGGAAATTTAATATATTTTTCTAAAGCATCAACTATTGTTTGAAGCAATGAGACTAAAATGAAACCGATGTTTTAATGAATTTAGAGTGCTTCTGTCATTTTGGTGCGTAGTTTTATTTAAAAATAAATTGTTTGGTGTTTCTATATGATCACTGTATTATAGCCGCATCCTATCTACAGATTGGATCGTCACAAATGCATCATCATCTTTTGCACTTGTCCCATGTTCCCTGAGAAAGTCGCAACGCGTTTTCTTGTTCCATTCTGCCTGGTTAACGAATCAAGATTCAAAGCATTCATTCCAAATAACAGGCACTTATTATCAAGGAATGCTTCTTGAAATTACATAACAATACAAGATTGTAAACATATCGCCAAGAATTTACACACCTTTTGGCTCTATAAAATACCAGTATTTTTCGTGATGAATGCAATCTGTAATACGGATGTATGTAAATATAATAATATTCTCTAATTTTCGTAGTTCTTCCATTGGTTTCATCATAATGGAGATTATGAGCAATAATTATGGTTTATATCATTTGTTCGTAGTTAATCGATAGAAACGAATTTTATTAGTTTAAAAAATTATATTAATTTAGAATGTTTATCTTGTAATGTTTAATTATGTGTTGAGTGTCATTATTACGATTATTCGCACAATTATTATGGTTAATTAAATATTTTATTTTTGTGTAATACGATTATTATTGAGAAATTGATTTTATTTTAATAATAACCCCACCTGGGTGTATCCTGCCCGCAGGGCATCATCAACTTGTAATTAATAGCCCATATTATTAATTATTGTGTAATTTGTAATATTTTGTTCAACTGTATGTAACTGATTGCTGGCGGATGTTTCAACATGGTATAGAATCAAGGAAGAATAAAATTGTCTATGTTGATGAAATGTATTGAATAAAACTTAATTATTATTTTATTTGTTTTATTTTTTTCCATTGCAAAGCTATTTACTGCGTGGAGCGCTATTTTCGCAGGGGTTTAGCTAATTCAGAAGCTGCAAATCAGGCAATATTGACTGCAAGGAGGTACAGTGCCAGTCTAATATTGTCACTTATTATTTTTGGCTGAACGAATCTTCGGTCGGCCTCAAGTACCAAAACTATCCGGATTTATCCGTGTATTTTGGATACAATCGTAAAAATAAATTAAACGAATTTATTCAATCAATCATTTTTATTTCAATTATTGATAATACGTAGAAATTCATCTATACATATATAATAAAACAGTAACGAAAGAAAAACTGTACATTGAGAATTTTCGAGAAAAAATAAGTGGCTTTTGTTAGAAAAACGTAACTGATGACAAAAAGTGACTTTTTAGAATTTTTGTCTGTTTGTCTGTTTGTATGTGTGTATGGTACGGCTTCACGCCAAAACTACTGGATAGATTGAATTGAAATTCAGCTAAAATGTTCTTTGTAAACCAAGGAAGACTTTAGGCTACATATTATTACGCCGTATGTTATGGGAGGTAAGCAATATTGATTTTAAAAGGTTTTTGTTCGTAATTGAATGCACAAAATCACATGTTAGTTAGTTACAAAACCACTTAGATAATTTTTACACATAAACCTGATAGGAATTGTAGCAATCTAGAAGAAATCCACTTATTATCTACATAATTCAGATACCCGTAATGCCATCTGTTGACCGAAAAAAGTACTAACTATCAAAAGCATGAGAATTACACCAAAATATATTTTTAGTTACTAATGGTACTTTTAAAACGTCATTAACAGTGATTCTTTTGATACAAAACTTACCTTTATGCATTTGATGCATAACATAAAAAAAAGATTTGGTCTGATTGCTCCACTGACGTTATTTTAATTTTTTTTTGAACGGTTAATTCTCTCCACTCAACCTGTAAAGCACCCTGGTTGCTTCTGTACACTTGGACGGAGCTAGGCCGGCAAATTTAGCCAGAATACCTACGCACAACGGAGTCCATACTCTACTCTATCCGTTGCGGGGTTTTTTTTTATGGATGGGAAATCATCAAAATGACTTCTTCCGCTCTGGGTAGACTGGAAGGGAGTGTCAGACTCTTACTGACTAAAACCCATCTGTTTCTCCTTATGATCTTTGCGTTCCAGGGTCACGGTGACTCTTTCGAACAAATTCCGCAACCCTAGCAGGCTCTGGCCCTAACGAGCCTCGTCTACTTAGCTGACATCTCTTGGAGGCGCACATGGAACACAACGCTTCGTCGACCCGGACCAGTGGCGCTATATAGGGTGTATAGCTCCATCCCTCCTCGCCTTAATGACTCACGCTTTAACACGTCATGGTAGGGCCGCTGGTTGTTATCGGGCCGCGAGCCACCCAACGCTCGCCGTCCGCAGGCCCGTGCCTACGGTGGCCGAGAATCGCCCTGCGACTCCTAACGCCCGGGCGTCTTCTTCTGTTTTGGCGGCTAAGGCGTGACGTTTGCCTCGCTTTCACGCGGCCCGCCCCTTCCTTTACTAGCATTACTGTTTCGCAAAAGGAGGTGACGGCTTCCCACGCCTCCGCGCTCTGGACCATGGAGTGAACCCGAGCCGGTAGCGAGAGGTCGCCGTCGCTGATCGCCTCGACGAGAACACGGCGGTGCTCCGCCCAAGCAGGGCAGACCTACACCGTATGCTCCGCCGTGTCCTCTGCGGGGGTTGACTTCTCTTCTGGTTGATTTTCCCATGGACAACTTTATGTAGCTCTATCGCGTGTTAACAAACTTAGCAAGTTTCATCAACATCGTGTATCATCATCATTATCCACAGTCCAACTTCACTCACTGCTGAGCATAGGCCTCTCTTTTCGTGTGCCTATCCCCACGTTCCTGTGCCAGCCTCATCCAGGTTCTACCCACGATGGCAACAATATCGACCGCCCATCTCGCCGCCGGTCGACCAATACTTTTTCTTCCAGTCCTCGAACGCCACTCAGACACTGCCTTCCTCCACCTATCATCACCGCGCCTTGCCAAGTGTCCTGCCCAGCTCCACTTTAGTTCTACAATTCGTTTTCCGATGTTGAAAACCTTCGTACGTCTTCGGATCTCGACGACGTACCTCTACCAAGCATGGAACGCTCCATGGCTCTCTGTGCAACCATCAGTCTGTAAACAGCCTCCTGCGTGAGCGTCCATGTAAGTAAGTAAGTCATGGTGGGAAAAGCACACTGGTTCTAAAGGCGGGAATTCAGAAATTGCGGAATTTTGGCAGGCTTCAGAATGTCGTCCATTTGATAAAAGCGGCCCATCCAAGGTGTGTTCCTCTCGATACCTCCGTTTGTTGATTTTCTTAGCCAATTGAAAGGATATGGCCAAGATAAACATATCGGTTAATCATCTCCAACAATTCATTTCCAGATTTGAATCACTGAAGGTGTTTGCCAAAACCTTCGTCTTGGTCATATTCATCCCAAGCCCAACTTAAAAGAAGTTCTCAGTGAAAACCACAAAGTCATCTGCAAATCTTAAGTGAGAATGTTGGGCAGAAAATTGACGTTAATACCGCTATAGTCCCAATCTATACCCACATTTTTAACGACATCTTCTAGGACTGCTGTGAATAGTTTCGATGAAATGAAAGAAGCATTATCATTACAACGTTTCTCACGAAAAATTATTTGAACAGAAGAGGTGATACTCGACGGCGCGTTGTGTTCCACGCGCGTCACAAAAAGATGTCAGCATAAAGACAAGGCCCGCTAGGGCCAGTGCCTGCCAGGGTTGCGGAATTTGATCGAAAGAGTCACCGCGGCCCTGGAACGCAAAGGGCATTAGGAGGAACACAGATGGGTTTTAGTCAGTAAGAGTCTGACTCTCCCTTCCATTCCGCCCAGAGCGAAAGGAGTCATTTGATGTTTTCCCATACATAAAAAAGAGGCAAGCAATGATAGATATTGACTGTTCGTATTAGATATACGAACACATTGATCTTACCTAGCCACATCATTTTACAATACAAACACGCGAACGAAGTCGCGGACAACAGCTAGTATATCATATTGTTACAATTTTTCATGAAATATTTTACGTATTATATGAATTAAAAACGAAAAAGCTTAAGTAAATAAGATATTCGAACATTTTAGTCGTAGTTATAGCGACTCAATTAGTCCGTTTTAGTAGATCGGGAATTGACATTCGGTATAGCCAGTGTAGGTGCTAGTATTGTGCTTGCCCCATTATGCCTAGGTGCATTAGCCTGATGGCAGCTAAATGCTGCCTCCTGCTGAATGTATAAACGAAATCGGAGCAGGCTAGTCTTTGGAACCGTTGACCTCTGGTGGTCGATTGTGGCGTCCTCATCCACCAAATTAAAGCGACTTAGGCCAGCATTGGCCTGATCGCGGCTGTGTGGCCACGACGTAATCTTTGGGGAGAGACCCTATGTTTTGCCTAACACTTGATGCATTGCCACTCAACCGTCCAAGGTGAGTGAAGTCCCCAAAAAAAATCTTGCTTAAATTGTCCATGGGGAGTACAGTCACCGAACGACGTCGTTCAGTTTATACGTGTACAGCGCTAAAGACAGGTGTTATTCGTACGTTAGAAAATAACTAGATGGCGATATATGAAATTTGTCATCCGAGGCAGTGAATTTTATTCTGTGTAATGGCAACAATCATTTAGAAAAAAAAAATTAAAGTGACAGTGCGTCTTTCTTGTTATTGTGCGATTATTGTGTGTGGAGCTCCAAGCAAAATGTGGTAAGTTTTCTGTTTTTATACCTTATTTCTATTGTTATTGTACATCAAATTAAACGTAAAGATATTTTCTTTACGAAATATGCATTACTACGACAATTTCAAAACGTTTACATGGAATAATTTAGCTGGAAAAGTTATATGATCACTACGCGAACATCGTTTGATGATTCCATATTGTTTACAATTTATTGTAATTGGTTGTTTGTGTTAAATAAATGCTAAATATAAGATAATTCTTCATTAATGGCACGTTAATAGCCATTTACAAACGAAATATATTGAGATGGGGTCTAGAAATGATTAAAATGTAACGCGTTATTCATGATTTTAGTGTTGGTGAGTGGAGTCCCCATGGACAGCTCAACTTACAACGTAAATAATGGTTTGTTCACACTAAGCGTTTGATGATAAGTTTGGGAATGTTAAAAATATAAATAAAATATAAATATAAATAAAAAAATAAAAATATATATAATTAGATAATATACAGGTATATACATAATACACGTAAATGTGTTCAATAAACTTGCCGAATATTAATATTTGTTTCATTAAAATAACCTCGTCGTGTGCGCACGCCATTAGCCGGGCGGCCATCTTGTCACATTTTTATGTCGCCCGAGGCCCGGGGACCTTTTGAGAAGTACTTGGCTTTGTTTATTTTTTCATGACAGAAAACTAGGTAAATATTTATCAAATTTGGTGTCATTTTAAAGGGGATATCATGTACTATTATAAAAAAAAAAAAATTGCTAGTAACTATTATACTTTTCTTGTAAGACTCGAAATAAAAAATAAAAACGATATTTTTTTGATTTCCCCAGCTTTAAACTTTATTTTCATCGTTTATTATTACTTAGAGTAATTTACTTGTAATTAAATTAAATTCTGAATTCTTTGAGCTTTCCGTGAGTATTTTTTATTCGAATGTAGCTATAGCAGTTTTTCAGTAGTAATAGTTTTTGTTAAGAGAGTCGCGCGCGGTCGTAAAAATGAAAGTGACATTTCATGCGCGGACAGGTGGGGCGGAAAATCGCCGCGCTGCTTGGACGATTGAGTGGTTAAGTACGACTGTGTTTTTATTGAGTTAGTAGGTAGTCGACATGATTTTTCCAGAGCAATTTGCTATCAAGGGCCACTCACAAGTACTTGGGACTAAGTATCCGGATAGTAGTATACATGATATCCGGATACTAAATTTGACGGATATCCGGATAATTCGGATAGCATAGCCTAGCCTCAGGCCGACCGATGATTAGGAAAAAAATACAGAGTATAACTTCTTGGCCCAGAATGATATGTTATTTATAATTTCGTACATTGGGTACCTACCTACTTATTGATAAATAAAACAAAAACATAATTAAAGCCATTAAATTTTATTCGTGAAAAATTGAGCGCATTTAAACTAAGCCTAAACAAAAATATACTTAAAATTAACTATGTACGCTAAAATTAATACAATTTATGAAATATTTACTTAATTTCAGTTGAATTTCATTGAAGCGACATTACTACTGAACTCGGCAAAATAATAAATACTTTACGTTCATTGAAATTTAAAAAAATATTCGATATTATTCAGTCTTATTAATAATTAAAATTAAAAAAATGGAATTTCAATAGAATCAAATGGAATGACACATCAATCATTACCGTTAATTACAATTATTAATAATAATTAAAAAATACAATATTGTGACAATAATAAAAAATATAAAATTGGAAAACTGCACCACGACTCTAATCACATTTAACATTAAGTTGCCATAGATTCATAAGGAATTAGATAAATAATCAACAATAAGTATTTTATTATTCGTAATACTGTCAAATGAGAGAAGCCCCTTTTTACATAGACGAGGCGAAATATAAACAGCAGCCTAGATAACTTAAAATTAAAACATCTATAATTACAAATAGTAATTACATACAATTCAAGTCAATCAAAGGTGCAGTTCAAAAAAAATAAAAAATCAGATCAAAATTAATCAAGTATACCTATATTTTTCGATAATTATAATCGCTAAAATAAAACTAGGCTGGATGGAATTGTACGACACTATAAAACGTATTTGGATAGATTGAACGGACATAAAATGGCAGTGAAATCATTCGACGAAATTATTTAAAGCGCTCAGAATTGTGAGTAAAAAATGTAATCCCTTCCACTTATTGATCGTATTACTCATTTGTTTTTATTTATTCACTGGTAGTTGAAAACACTCGAATTCATAGGGAATATTTTATTGGAGTGATAATAATATCATTTTCGGTGCTAGAAATATATCAAGATAATATACCAATAATTGTTTTCTGGGTTCAGTAATACCGATAAATATGTGAAAGAGACATAATATAATTGTTTATTCTATCTAATCGCGGTGTGGTGCGCGGTACCGTAAACCGGGGTTACTTTGAATCAGGGGGTTACTTTGATCAAAACTTCCTATTCACATAAAAATGCAAATTGCGTAAAATGGAACTATAATTGGTTATTTTTTTTTTTCGGATGACCACTCTGAAGAACTGTCACAATCATTTTTGCGGGTGCGCTGCTGATCTCACGTTGGTTTATATATTAAAAAGGTAAGTTTTCTGTTAATACCGATTTATACTAGAAAAAATGTGTTGTAAAACTTCATATGCAGCTTAATACGTGTATGTATCACGAACTTTTTTGATAGTTTCTGTTTAGTAGCCTATATTCGGAAATCCAAATAAAAAATATTTGTTGTTCTAACCTCAAAATTTTCGTAATGGCGTCGATTAAATTCCTGCGGGGTGTCATTGATAGGGTATATGGTGTGAGATTGATCAAATGATCAAAGTTACCCCAGTTATTAATACAAGAAATTGAATGATAGCTTTTGTTATTTTATTTTATTTTATTTGTTTACCAGGACAATGCCGCGAATATATAAAAAGAAACTGGGTACCCGTGAATACAGAAACTACTCTGATGCGACGGTTAACGAGGCTTTAAGTCAAGTAGTTGACGGGAAGTTGTCCATCAGAGGTGCATCAGAACAGTATAATATACCTTATGGAACTATTTATAATAGATATAAAGGAATGCACATGAGAAAACCTGGCGCTCAGACAGTTTTCTCAGAATCTGAGGAAAAAGCTATCTTGAAATCAGCTGCAAAGTGTTCCGATTGGGGGTATCCTCTAACATTGCTGGATTTGAGATTTTTTGCAAAAGCTTTTCTAGATAAACAAGGGCGAGTGGTCACCAAATTCGAAAACAATCTTCCTGGAGTTGAGTGGGCATATTCCCTTTTACGTCGCCATAAAGACGAATACTCTCAAAGGGTATCAACAAATATTAAAAAAGCAAGGGCAAAAGTATCTCATGATAGTATAAATAAATACTTTGACAACCTTACACCAGTTATTAAAGATTTGCCGCCGTCCAATATATTTAATTATGACGAGACGAACATGAGCGACGACCCTGGAAAAAAACAAGGCATTTACAGGCGTGGGGTCAAATATCCAGAGAAGATTATGAATTTTTCCAAAAGTGCCACTACAGTGATGATGTGTGGGTCTGCAGACGGTGTCCTCTTACCACCTTATGTGATCTACAAAAGTGTTCATCTTTATGACACATGGAAAGAAGGGGGACCACAGGGTGCACCGTGTTGTCAGAAGACCTGCTGTTCCAGTGGATCTCGATTTAACAGAACCAATAGTGGCTGGATTGATAGCATAACCTTCCGTGATTGGTTTAGGACCTCTTTCTTGCCGCATGCTAAAGCATTACCAGGTAGAAAAGTTTTGATTGGGGACAACCTGTCCTCACACATAGATGTTGATGTCCTCAATGAATGTGAACAGAATAACATTGATTTTGTCTGTCTGGTTCCAAATTCTACACATCTGTGCCAGCCATTAGATGTGGCATTCTTTAGGCCATTGAAAGGCGCTTGGAGACACGTGTTAACTAACTGGAAACTACAAAATCCTCGATTGTCGACTGTTCCAAAAGATACTTTTCCTCGCTTGCTCCAAAAGGCACTAGAAAAGATAGACTCAGTCCAAGCTAAACCCAACTCACCTTTTGCGAATGTCACACAAGGAGTAAAAAGAAATTTACTGAGCGCCTTTAAAGGCACTGGCATATTTCCTTTATCGAGAGATCAAGTGCTGAAAAGACTGCCTGTTGTAGAAAATGGCGACCCTACTAATGAAGCTGAAAGCTGTTTGACCAACTATCTCAAAGAACAGCGATATGGTAGTCAGTCAGCTGCTCCGAGAAGAAGAACACGGTTAAATGTGGAACCAGGCGCTAGCGTCTCAACTGCTGAGGTTAACCCAGACACGGAAGATGCCAATGACATAGAACCTTCTGATATGGATCAAGAAAACTTGCCCATCGCCACATTTAATGTAGATGAGGCAATCCCTGTAGAGGAGAGCAGTGGGTCTGAAAATCCAGTTTCCGAGGAGCATGAGGAATTAGAAATAGGGAGATTTATCTTGGCGAAATTTTACTCACGTCGAGGAAAGAAAATTTACAAATATGTTTGCCGCATTATCAGCCTAGACCCCTTAGTAGCCGAAGGATTTAAATCGATGGGAAATAAAAAAGATTTTAGACTGGTACGCGATGACATATCAGAAATAGAGGAGACTGATATTTTAAGCTATCTGCCGAAGCCCAAACATTTTTTCGATAAAAATAATATTGAATGCGTTCAATTTAATTTTGATATTAATATTTTTGAACTTCCTTAGATTATTTACATCATGTCAATGGCGTTAATGCTATTTTATATCGATCTATTTTTATGATTAAAAAGTGCCATTGTTGATTGATCTCATTTTGCCAATATATAAATAATTAATAAGGTAGCTGTAAGCTTGAAAAGAACATATCTTAGTATTTCTGTATAAGACTGCTTTTTGAGAATTTTAATGTTGATTTTTATTTGTCAAATAACTGTCTTACTTAATTAAAACGTGTAGACTGTTCGATTTTGTGTATTTTATTTGAACAATGTTACCCCAAGGAATAAAAACGGGAATAACATTTTTTCCTGCTGACCGATTTTTTTTTTGTTTTTTGTTTTTTAATAGTTATTGGGGTTACTTTCAGATTCCATATTAAAACAGAGAGGTATCAATATAACCCCAAAATCATTTTGTCTTTGATCACGCTGTTTTTATTTTTTTTTCCTGAAAATATACTCATTTTTTATTTATTTTTTTACTTTTCTAGAGAGAACTATAAAAACCGATTACTAGGTTTTTTTTAAATATTTTATAGAACCACAGATTCAAAAGTTACAGAGAGGTAAAGTTCAAAATTGATCAAAGTAACCCCGGTTTACGGTACGTACGTACAGTACTAAGCTACCTTCAATAACAACCGTTCAGCACAAACCTTGCAACTCTATATTGATATTTTATCAATTTCTACAAAATTCTAACAAATTCATCTTATTTGATTTAAAATAATAACACTGGTGTTTTTAATGCAAATTTTGACTTAAAAATTTTGAATATTGCTTCATCTACTTTAAAGCGATATTATATTATTCCGATAGTGATAATTTTATCGGACTGATATTACTATTACTTTAAATTTTTCAGGAGTTTTAGTTTAGGATTTTAACGATTATGTCAGTTCTGTAACAATAAATACTTTTTCTTTTGTAATATCCGAAAATACATCACATCACACAATTTCAAACAAATTAATACATATTTTTTCATCTGTTTGTTTAGGTATCATAGTAAAGATGTTACTGACATGATTATTTAAATAAACTATCGGAAATATATCGGCAGTTTAGTATAAAAGAGTGATGAGATTATTATAATTCTGTAGAAACTGATTGATTTTCGCAACAAAGCGATTGGTAATAATCCTAAAATTACAGATAATTACGCGTTAACACTAGAAGCTGGATACATCGATAATTTTAGCTTTATTACAAGTCTTTATTATTGTCAGTTCGACAACACGCATCCTTACACTTTACAGCAAACTTGATACAAGTTGAAATGTTTATAAAAAATACAAAAACAAATTAAATTAAATCTGCGCTAATAAACTCTTTTCTCTTTCTTTTTTTCGCTGTCTTGTAAAAAAATACTAATTTTGAGACAGTTGCTATAATTATCATTTTCATTTTATATTTAAAATAAATTAAAAAATACTGTTTTGTGTGAAAAATCTAACTTAACTTTTAAGCTAAAGATCATTTTCAACTTGTATCAAAAATACAACGTATTTCTTTCTTTCCTAGATAAATTAGTTTCTAGCATTATTCTACAGTGTAGTTAAAACAGTGCAGATTCAAAAAGTTGCGATGAGCAATAAGACAGCGATGTAAACCAAGAGTTTAAGGCACTTTGACTGTTATTCTATTTAAAACTATGGTCGACTTTAACTTAGGGTCCCGTAAGCAGAATATCATCGTAATAATATTAAAGGCATGAGTTGTATTGTCATGGGAAATGCAAGATTTTGTTTAATCAAAATCAATATTTTATATAGATTACGGAACCCTGGGACTTTTTTGATGGATACAGAACAGAAATGTTTTTCAATTAATTATTTAAAAATTCGACCACATACAGGACGCTAAACGCAAAGTATGGCGAAGAGGTACCAAGCCTCTTAACTCGTAGTCTTCATACAATCAATTCAGGTCGATTTATACACTAAATTAATAATTTAATTGGATTAAAATCACTTAAAATTACAACTAAATTAAATCACATATTAAATTAAAATTGAAAGTTTCGTAGTTCACTGAGAATCGTTAAAATTAATAGTATCGTTATTATAGTTAGAATCGAGTTTTTGTTATTTTGTGCTCTTAATACGGGCTTTGACGATAGATGGCGCTAGTGTTATTTTTAGTTCATTATAATTTAATTTACATCATATATATCAACTCGGAAAAAAAACGAAAATTATTTTTTTAATTTACGAATTTTAAGCCTCAAAAATAAAGTAAACAAAATCACGATAATATTTTTGGATATTCATAAGATTTAGAAATACCAAACAAAATCAAACTAATAGCAACATCACTTAACATAATTATTTAGATAATGCTTTTCGCACCTATTTTATTCATACGGAATACCAAACATTCCACTAATACAAAAATGTTAATCTATCTCGCTGTGACATGACGTAGAGCTCATAGCTCACCGCTCTCGCACTAGCGCCACCTGCCGCCTCGCTCACCTGCCAGTGCAATCAGTCGGCTGGGCCCTTCCGCCGGATCACACGCGCGCCCCGAGCGCGTACATGACGCTGTTGTCGAGCGAGGCGGCCACCGTGTAGTTCTTGCTGAGGAGGTAGTGCGTTGTCTTGTTGCGCGTCGTGTCGTTGTTGAATTGGACTTCTATCATCTGAGGAGATCGATAGAAAATTTGTTAAAAAACATCATATAATTTAAACCACTGCAAGACAACTTGGACTCGCGCGAGGACCTCTCCAGCAGCACTGTGAGCAGCGGCAGGCACAACACGCGGGAGCTGAACACGCTCTCCTGGCTCTCCGTGCCTTGTGGCATCAACATCAACCCTCACCTGTAAGTGCAGCCTGTCATCCTCGAAGGGCAGATGCGTGAGGGCCGGCAGCGCGTTGTTGCCGCCCAGCAGCACGTACTGCGCGCGCGTGGCGTCCGCCGCCAGCAGCACTGTGAGCAGCGGCAGGCACAACACGCGGGAGCTGAACACGCTCTCCTGGCTCTCAGTTTCTTGGTAGGTCACCTGGAAGTAGTGTTTTATTCTTTTAACTTGTAGGCAGATGTGTTGGGTAACTGCCAGTCTCATAAAAATCGATGACTTCAGGCAAAAACCCAGTCCGGATTGCACCAATCTGCGAAAATTAGAAATAAGGCTCTCCAATAACCCGGCCTTGAATGCAATCAGCTCAAGAAAACAGTGTTGAAAAGTATAACCCAATCGCGAGCACAATAACCCAGTCCTAAACACAATAACCCAGTTTTGAACACAATAACTTGGTTTTGAACACACAAGAACCCAGTTTGAACAAAACAACCTGGTCTTGAACACCTATGAACCCCAGTTTTGATCTCAATAACCTGGTCTTGAACACCTAAGAACCCAGCTTGAACGCAATTACCTGGTCTTCAACACACAAGAATCCAGTTTGAACAAAACAACCTGGTCTTGAACACCTTTTTTTTTTTTTTAGAGGTTGGAAATGGCAGGGAGTGTCAGACTTTTACTGACTAAAACCCACCCTTTGTCCTCCTAGTGCCTTTCTTCCCAGGGCCGCGGTAACTCTTTCGAACATATTCCGCAACCCTGGCAGGCTCTGGCCCTGGCGGGCCCCGTCTCCGTTGCTGACTGCTCTTTCCGGCGCGTTTGGAGTGAAACGCGCCGTCGACTCTGGCCTGACCTGATCGGACAGCGAGCTACCCATTGCTCGCTGTCCGCAGGCGTCAGTCACTGCGCCTTGCTCAGGAGCGTTAGTTCCTAAGAGGCGCAGCGACTAACTTTCGTCTGGAGGAGGCGAAATGGGGCCATTACAGGCACTCCATTTCAACCCCCTCCCGAGCAGTGGCAGCGGCGGTGACGGTGGCGGCGGCTGCGGCGGAAGCGACGGCGGCGGCGGCGGCGGTGGAGGAGGGTTTTCTCCTCGACCCGGCCCTGGCGGTTGAACCGCAGGCTTTGCCCCCAGCCCAGTGATCGGCCGGCTTGCCAGCTGCCGCACATGCGAAGCAGTGCGGCGCGGCGTCGCACGAGCCGGCCCTGCGACCGGGCTGACCACAGCGGAAGCAGTGGTCACTGATGTCCACCTCCGAGGTGCAGAGTGCTCCGACATGGTTGCCAACTTGGCAGCGGAAGCACCTCAGAGGTCTGGGCTCCAGCAGTTTCACCTGCGCGGAGACCCAGCCCACCAAGAGCCTTCGGCCCTCCGAGATTTTCTTGGCCGCCGACACGGGGCAGCTCACCACTACGGTTCGCATGCCCGTGTTGTCAGGACGGATGGTGCCCACCTTCACCTCCTCTGTAGAGCACCCCCCCGTCCTGACGACGGCGGCCAACACCTCCTCCTCCGTGACGGAGTCGTCCAGGCCCAAAATGCGCATGTCTATGCACTTCGTGGGCCTGGACACTCGGACGTCATCCGCGCCCAAGGACGCCCTAAGCCTTTCGGCTAGAGCGTCCGCGGCCGGACCGCTGTCTGCTCCAGGGATCTTCAACATCCTGGCCCCGGTCATGGTGACCCTGAGCCGGAGACCCCCGACGATGCCAATCTCACTGAGGATGACGGCCTCTTTCGCCTTCGTGAGTATATTGGCATACGACACGCCCCTCTTCACCGCGTCCGGCTGCAGCGTTACCACTACAGCCGCAGCGAGTCCGCTTTATTGCGGCCTGGGTGGTCTTGAACACCTAAGAACCCAGTTTTGATCACAATAACCTGGCCTTGAACACCTAAGAACCCAGTTTTGATCACAATAACCTGGTCTTGAACAAAAAAGAACCCAGTTTTGAACACAATAACCTGGTCTTGAACACATAAGAACTCAGTTTTGAACACAATCACTTGGTTTTGAACACCCAAGAACCTAGTTTTGAAACTTGAACACTTAAGAACCCAGTTTTGAACACAATAACTTGGACTTAAACACAATAAACCAGTCCTGAGCAGAATAACCCAGACCTGAACACACGGAAATCCAGTATTTATTCAGATATCTACTTAAACTTCTCTTCTACACACTAACCTCTCTGGGATGCGCAGTGGGGCTGAGACAGGCATGCAGCGCCCTGGCCGCGCCCCTGATGGCGAGGTAGTCCCTCGCAGCCGCGCGCACCAGCACGCCGTCCCAGCTGCGCGCGCGCTCCAGGTACGCAGACGTGGTGGAGCGAGAGCCGCGGGGCACGAACTCGATGAACGTGCCGTTGTACTGGGAAAATAGAAGAATGGCTGATGACAATTCATGGAGCAACAATTCAAGTGCAGCAAAACTAAGTCGGTATATGCTTTGTAGATCGCGTCTCCTACATGTTCCTCAAGATATAAAACGTGTTACAGAAAGACCCTAGATGTCCAGGGTACGCTGGACGTTTGGGAGATTGAGTACCCAGTTCTAACAGCTCGGAGAGGCTCCTCCTCCTGCAGCCTAAGTGACCTGTGTGCTGCTACCAACGATGCTGTGAAAGTGGCAACGTTTTGGGCCACCCAAATTTAATCAACTGTTGTGCCAGCGACACGAAGAAGAAGAAGCGGGGAATTATCGTCTTCGCGTGGACTCAAAACTGATTTCGCGAAATTGTTGGAAAGTTTTTACACAATGTTACTTTATGTTGTTATGTAAATTTTCCTAAATTCTGCCCAGCTTTTTCCCAGCTATATTGGGGTCGTCTCCCAGTCAAACCGGAGTCAACTGAATGCCAGTATTTTACGTGGAAAGGCTACTTACCAGACCTCCAAAACCCATTAACTGGGTAACAGGGTACTTCCTGGCAAAACTGGTGTCAGATTTTTCGGCTTCTGACAGACAATCCGTAACGTCTGCCAAAGGTCTACAAATGACAGCCGGGACCAAGGGCTTGACGTGCTTTCCGAGGCACGGATAAATCTCAATATGTTAAGATGGTCTCCCATCCACAGACCAACCTCGGCAAGCGTTGCTTAACCATGAAGATTGATACGTGCGGAAGTTATTATTTAGCCACGAGCTCCTTTCCTAAAATTAATAAATTCAATTTTCCTAAGGTTAATATGTTCGTATTGTATGTTGTGTATTTAGCCTAATACAGCATCATTCACCCATTGCCTTTGGATGGGGCAAAACTTTAATCAGAGTTTAAGTCCAGTGTAGTAAACCTGTAACACCATCTTTTTAGGGTTTCCTACCCAAAGGGTAAAAACGGGACCCTATTACTAAGACTCCGCTGTCCGTCTGTCTGTCTGTCACCAGGCTGTACCTATCTCATGAACCGTGATAGCTAGACAGTTGAAATTTTACTAACATTCACAGATGATGTATTTCTGTTGCTGCTATAACAAAATACTAAAAACAGAATAAAATTAATATTGAAGTGGGGCTCCCATACAACAAACGTGATTTTTTTGCTGTTTTTTTTTAAGTCCAACTCGCACTTGGCCGGTTATTTAATTTAGATGGAGCTTCATAGGAATAAGTGACAGAGAGTTCTATGGGAAATGTGATGAAATAACCGTTTTTATTAAAGTTCATTTTGGTTTTTTTTGCAAAAATTTTTGCAAAAAAAACCTCTAGCTGGTTTGTTTACTGAGCGACTGTTGACTGATGATAAGACTGGACATATCGCTCCACTGCAAAATTATCTTTAAAAGCCTATTTTACCGGACTGCGTCAGAAGAAGTGTAATGTTTTTCAAGCGTATGTGTATACAGTATGTATATCCATTTCTTTGGCACGCCCTACAGCCCAAACGGCTGGACGGATTTTGACATGTGAGTTGTCGTTGAATTCGTCAGAACTGTGGTAGTGGCATAGGCTTTGATGTCACTACCACAATTCTGACGAATTCAACGAAACCTCACATTTTAAAAATGGCGCCAAAAAAAATGTACTTACTTATCTCACTAAAATGTAGGAAATAAAAAAAATGACTCGATAAAACCCGACCGCCAAAAACGACTAAAAAGTTCCAAACAAGTCGCTTTTCAAGCAGTCTGATTCAGTTCAATCACAGATCTGAGGCCACAAACTGCATCAGACTGCTTGAAAAGCGACTTGTTTGGAACTTTTTAGTCGTTTTTAGCGGTCGGGTTTTTTGACAGTAATTTTGTTTTAATAAGTATACATAATTACTTAGCTAAAATACTAGATATTCCACGGAATCTAAATTCACATAATTTAAATGATAGTCGAAACCGTATCCAAATCGAAAGTGATCAAAAAAATTTTTTTTTAAGGATGGGAAGTCATCAAATTACTCCTTCCGCTCTGGGCGGAGCGGAAGGGAGTGTCAGACTCTTACTGAGTAAAACTAAGAGTGAGGCGTATTTATCGTAACAGATTAAAATAACAGATTTATAAAAATAACAAATAACAATTGTTCCTAACAAATTATTTGATCTGTTACTTTAATAACAGACCCTCAAACACTGTTACCGCGGCTGTTACTATTATTTCTTTACTAGCTGTGCCCGCGACGTCGTCCGCGTGGGCTTAGATCTATGCTAGCCTACTATTTTAGTTCTTGAAATTCGAAAGTTTGAATGGTTGGATGTTTGTTACTCAATCACGCTAGCACGGCTGAATGGATCGGTATGAAATTTCGCACAAAGATAGATTGTAGTCTGGGATAGCATAGCACACAGGCTGTTTCTTAATTCGGGAGTACCTTGGGAAAGATTCAAGATGAAAATCATTTTGTCCAAATAAACCGTTTACATACACTTTTGAATTGTTAAGGTCAGTTAGTCAAAAACATGAAGCTACGTTCCAAAGCGTAGATCTCTATGGAAAAGAACGTGCAAGAAACTCCACGGCCATTCTTTTAAATCATGAGCCTTGACATGTCATGTCAGCCAATTGCCGTCCACTGCTGAACGTAAGCCTCCTCCAAAGAGCGCCAACCATCCCGGTCCTGAGCCGTCCGCATGCAACCGCTGCCAGCCACCTTCTTCAAATCATCGATCCATCGTGCCGTAGGGCGTCCCACACTACGTTTGCCCATACGCGGTCTCCACTCCAGCACATGTCTGCTCCATCGACCGTCTGTCCGTCTACAGACATGGCCGGCCCACTTCCATTTCAGCATGCTGATTCTTCGCGCAATGTCGGTGACTTTAGTTCTCTGGCGAATGACTTCGTTGCGAATTCTATCCACCAGAGAAACCCCGAGCATTGCTCTCTCCATTGCACGCTCAGCAACCTTGAATTTGTGGACCAGACCTATGGTGAGTGTCCAAGTTTCGGCTCCGTAAGTCATTACGGGTAGGACGCACTGGTTATAAACCCTGGTCTTAAGGGATTGTGGGATCGACGATTCAAAGATATCACGTAGCTTCCCGAATGCCGCCCAGCCCAAACGAATTCTTCTGGTCGCTTCCTTCTCAAAATTGTGCCGTCCCAATTGAATAATTTGGCCTAGATATATGTATTCTTTTTTTTTTTTTTTTTTTTTTTATTATTGATAGGCACGCGCTTGACCACTATCTCATCTGATGGTAAGCGACGATGTGGTCGAAGATGGAGCACGCTTGCCTAGAAGTAACCTATTCACTCTTGCACAACCTCGAGGGTAGCGCCATTTACGATTACAGGTCTCGGGTTGACATGACCATTGTACATGACTTTGGTTTTGTCCAGATTCATCCCGAGACCCACCCGCCTTGAAGAATCGCTCAGACCGTTTAGCATCACTTCTAGCTCTGCAGCAGCTGATATTTATGCCTCGTCCTTTCCAACCAAGCGTCTTGAAAACGTCCTCCAACGCGTTCGTAAACAGTTTCGGAGAGATGACGTCTACCTGTCTAACACCTCGACGCAGCTGGATTGGTTTTGTGCTCTGTTCTTGTACTTGGACGGTCATTGTTGCGGCCTTATACAGACATCTCATCACCTCGACGTAGCGGCAGTCGATGAGACATCGCTGCATAGCCTCCAGGACAGCCCAGGTCTCGATGGTGTCGAAGGCTTTCTCGTAGTCCACATACGCAAGGCACAGAGGCTGATTGCATTCCTCGGTCTTTTGGATTATTTGCCTAAGGGTGTGAATATGGTCCACGGTACTGTAGCCTTTTCGAAATCCGGCCTTGACATGTGAAAATTCTTAATTAAAAAATAAATCTTACATAATGTAAATAAACATTAAATTCGCGATAAATTCGCGGCACAGCGGAGTGCTCGTGCGGTTAGAAAAATAGTGGTTACATTCTATTCTATTCTATGTTTGTTTATGGCAAAGTCGAACCGTCCAGTTCAGCACTGTTACGACGCAAGAACCAGAATTGTTCAAGACCGACCAAGCCCGACAGAACTCGATTTGCGTCCGATACTTTACACGAATCACAATTGATCGCGGAGGCTTAGTAATAGGGTCCCGTCACCTTGCGTACGGTACCCTAATAATCGGTAATAGAATAGCCTTTATTCGCAAATCGAACCGTTCGACCTTTCGAATTTGAATCTATCGCGCAGGCTTAGTAGTTGAGTCCCGTTAGCACTTTGGTACGGAACCCTACAGGCCTGGATTCGCCAGTCGAAGTCGAACCGTCCAGTTCAGCACTGTTACGACGCAAGAACCAGAATTGTTCATGACCTACCAAGTCCGACGTCCAAGGCGACAACAACAATCCGAACAAATCAGAGATTTCTTTTTCGATTTTGGACTCGAAACCCTATCAAAGACTTGAAAGACCTTTTATGCGACCGAATACCCTAGCGAACGACAATGCTGCTAAAAATCGTGTGAGAGTCATACTCTGACGGAAAATCTTAACGCCATCTATCGACCATTTGGTAAACTGACAAAATATTTGGCCGAATGAAGACGGTAAATAAGGAGCCCATATTATAACAATAAGTAACGTTATGGTATTAAAATGTTCAATTTTATTTTACTACTTATTAAAAGTTTCACAAATAACTCAACAATTTGTTTTGATGTTATTTTCATGCTTACGTGCATTTTATCTTTCTAAATAGATGGCGCCTAATAGTCGGTCACCGCAACGCTTAGCGCTGTATGAAGTTCCTTACTAAAATTAAAAATTCAATATCTTTTGATTTTGTGGGTCGATTTTAGAAATCGACCTTGATGAAATCGATTTTGATGAAATAAACGCTATATGTTACTCGGGTTAACACTTAATATTTTTAATAACTTAACTTTCGAAACCAATCAGTGGTTTTTGCGTGATGCTGGCACAAACAATTGGACAAACAGACAAAAATTTCAAAAATGGCATTTTTGCGTTTTATACCTTTTTCCTAACATTTCTCAGTTATTTTTATGCGAAAATATTCAATGTACAGACACGGCAAATCTACGATTTTATTATATGTATAGATAACAGTCCCACACATACAGACTGTTACCACGTTAACAGTTAACACGGCATCACATCTCTCTTTTCCTCACTAAAGAATCATCCTTGCTAAAAAGAGAAACACCTATTATTTTTTTATGACTTTATGTCAAAAAGAATAACGGTGATATTCAATTGAATGGTTTTTGGCTGGTTTCTTTGTTGAAATTTTTAAATTCTGAATTTTTCCGCTTTAAAGAGAAAACTTTCGGTTTGAGAGAATTCTGATTAAAAAAAAATCGAAACATTTCTAAGGTGTTTACGGCGTACTAGTATTTAGAGTTCAATAATTCTACCTAGTCTTTTACATTACGTCGGGGTCTGTTTCTAGTAACCGGAAGACAACAATATAAATAAACTTAATTCTTCTATATTTATGACATAATCTCGACATTCTTAGTCAATAGTTCGGATATGATTTTCGACTTTAAACAGAAAGTAATAAAGAAGATAGACGATTGAGATATAAAATACGTCCGTATAAAATAACAGGCTGTTATTTAATAACAGATATTTGGAACTGTCATTTTTGAGTAACAGTGATAACAGATATCGAGTTTTACCTGTTACGACCCATCTCTAACTAAAACCCATCCGTGTTCCTCCTAATGCCATTTGCGTTCCAGGGCCGCGCGGCCGTTGAGTGTTGTGTGCTCTTTCGAACAAATTCCGAATCTCTGGCAGGCAGATCAACAAGATATAAGCGCACAGACAGTCAAAAATAACGGTTTAATTGTTTAATATTTAGTCTTAATCGGCCTTATAACGAGCCGTGCTTAGAAACAAGCAGTTCAAACAAAAGGTCAAGGAATGCGTTAACATTGGCGTGAGAATGGCAAATCAATATCATACTTGAAGCATGTATAACAAACGCTACAAATGTTTTCATTTTCACAATATTAAACATGTGTCTTTTCGTTTTTTACTGGACAATGATAAATTATACCTATTTATTTTGCAATCTACACAAATAATAAATGCGAAAGTACCTGCGCCTGGTTGCGGAATTTGTTCGAAATAGTCACCGCGGCCCTGGAACGCAAAGGGCATAAGGAGGAGCACGGATGGGTTTTAGTCAGTAAGAGTCTGACACTTTGTGCTCCACCCAGAGCGGAACTGCGGAAGAAGTCATTTGATGATTTCCCATTCATAAAAAAAAACCTCTGCCTGTCTGTTTGTAATTTCTTCACATCTTAACGGATTTAGATTGAAACTTGCCACAGACTATGTCTTTTTTTATGGATGGGAAATCATCAAATGATTCCTGCCGCTCTGGGTGGAGCGGGAGGGAGTGTCAGACTCTTACTGACTAAAACCCATCCGTGCTCCTCGTAGTGCCCTTTGCTTTCCGTAGAGCCGTGGTAACTCTTTCGAATAAAATCCTGTGTAGATGCCCTGGCAGGCTCTGGCCCTAACGGGCCCTTTCTCCTATGCTGATATCTCTTTGAGGCGCACGTTGAACACCAACGTGAGCCGTCCGCAGACCCGCGCAGTAGGTGGCCGGGAATCGCCCTGTTCGTCCCGACGGCTGGGGCGTCTCCCTATGCCGCGGCGGCTGGTGGGCGTGAGGGTTGTCTCTCCCACACGCGGCCCGCCTCCTCCTTCACTAGCATTACTGAGAGCACAAGGAGGTGACGCTCCGGACCATGGATTGAGCCAGGACCGGACGCGAGAGGTCGCACAGCCGATCGCCTCGACGAGGACACGGCACGGCGGTGCTCCGCCCAAACAGGGCAGACCTCCACCGTAAGCTCCACCGACAGACCATGTCTTGGATTAGAACAAAGGATACTTTTTTATCTAAAGTACTTCTACCATAAGCGAGTTATAACGTCCCCTATGATAAGATGGTTTTAGAATTGAATAAAACACAAATTTATTTGCACAGAAAAAGATAAAGATGTTATTACCCGGTTGTTTTATCCGTTGTTTCTACCTTCCATCGGTCACAAATTCAAAGCCTGGGATTCTACCGAGAAATTGCAGATGATAAAACCAGCCAAGTGTGAGTCGGACTCTCACACAAAGGGTTCCGTATTATAAACCGAAAAAACACGTTTCTTGTTTAGTTTTATTATATTTTGTTGCTATAGCGGCAATAAGATTAAACGGCGCCGGTTAATGGAAAGGCTAGGCCGCCAATTAAACGGCGGATTAAGCTAATGTGGCTGCGACACATACATCCCTTTTAACATTGGTCACAAACTAAAATACAATGTCCAAACTATCGCTTAATGCAACTGCAAATACAGGCATAAATAATGTTATGAACTCATGAACAAGACCCTGGAAGTTTTATCATTTTAAAAAATCCTGCCTGGTTCAGTCGGAGACTCTCAAAAAGCAGATTTGAAGAAGCGACGACCTTTAAAAGGTGGCTGATATAGACTGGATGCTAAGACTAGGTGTTGTGGCTCAACTTGGGAGCTACAAGCCCACCACACATTCCCAAACCACTTCAACTCCTGAAAGCCAGAATCATCAGTGGCGACCATCAGAAAAACGCCGAGTCAATGAAGCTCGACGAGTCCCGGAGAAACGATTCAACTGTCTTGGATTCCGCAACGAACTTAATCAGAAAATAACAGCGGAGGTGTAGGATGAAAAATTGGGAGCTATTGGAATAGAATAGAATAGAATACTCTTTATTATGTACACCATATAAGTTACAGAAAATATATATGAAGAAAACATTACATAGGGCATGACACAATGGGCGGCCTTATCGCTAAAAGCGATCTTTTAAAGACAACCTTTGGATAGATTTTGAAGAGAGAAGGAAAGACAGTACTGTAGGTAGTCTTAGGTGTTGGACTGCTTCATGTTGGCATGGTTTGTCGTCACGAAATAGTAACATCCGCACGGGTCGATTAACGAGGTTAGGCAACCCAAGCCGAGGTCGGTCCAAGGATAGCTGACCATCTTAACATGCAGAGGTTTTTCCGTGCTTCAGAAAGCACGTTAAGCTATTAGTCCCGAGTATCATTTGTATGGTCATTGACAGTCGTAACGGGTAGTCAAGAAGCCAAGAAAACTGATATAAATCTTGCCTGGCAAGATTTATGTCTAGTCTAGGGTATCATGTTACCCAGTTACTGGGTTGCGGAGGCAGCCACTCCAGCTGCATTCGGTTAGACTGGAAGCCGTTCCAACAAAGGCTTAGCGGATTGATCAATTGGTTTGTCGTCGTCACACACCATGACTATCCAAATGATTTGTAAACAGCCATCTTTTATTTCTTATATGGCGCTATGACATCTTTTGTGTGATTTATGCTAAGCGGATGCTAGATTCGGTATTCGGTCTAACTTTTAGTATTGCTCCTATTTACAGGGTGAATTTTTCAAGTGGGCGTGGATGGGCAAATCCGAAACAAATAAACTGCCTGTAAGTTTTTTAAATTGAATATTATGATAATACTCACAATCTCGCCATAAAGTTTATCCATGACGTGTATCTGCGGCGTGGGCTGCGGCGGCGGCGCAGCGGGCGGCGCAGCGTGGCGCGGCGCCAGGTGCAGCTGCTGCACGAACGCCACCAGCGCCGCCGAGCCCTGCGCGATGCTCGCCAGCTCGTAGTCGCGCGACATGTTCGCGCGGAACTTCTGCGCGCCTAGGGCTGCACACATTGGCATTGTTACCATCATACATACAGAAATAACGTGCCACATCGACTCGACTGTGTACATAATAAAGAGTATTCCATCACCATTTTACTTCTTTATACAATTTGTTAAAATTTTAACATAATTATGGCCACAGTAGGATGACAAAATGGTAAGTTCATTGACCAGATCTAGCTAATGATTTCAGCAGCTTTGATATTTAAAAACTCGCCCAAAAAAAGCATAATTATGATGCAATCACAAGTTAATATCAAGTTAAAACAAAGCTAAACTAACAATACTCTGTTGTTTTAAGTTATGACAAGTGTTTCTTTCCTCAGTTTAAACTGGGAAATGAAAACATTTTATGTTATTAATTCATTCATATTTTGATAACAAAGATTAAAGGAATGATGGTTCTCTTATGCAAGTTTTTGTTTTTGGAAAATACAAAAAGCTTCTTTATTAGGATGAATTATTGTACTAAGTTATAGGATTTATAAAGTCTAGCTATTACGGTTCATGAGATACAGCCTGACTACCTATGGACGGACAGCGGAGTCTTTGTAATAGGGTCACGTTTTTACGTACCCTTTGGGTACACAACCCTAAAAACAAGTCAGTTTTGTATTTCTTTGCAACACAATGATCAGTATAACTGCATACAGAATTGCAGTAGCAGACTTAGACTATATTCTATTGTGCAAGAAACTCACCAACAGTATCCATATAAATGAGCAGCATAGTCATCACGGTCACAAACGTCAACACAAACAACATTGCTGGCAACAGCCTCCTGTACAAATCATTGGGCGAGGTCTTCGTAAACATGGGTACTGACAGCCGAGGGGTTACTATGGGCGGTGTGACCACTGGTAGAGGTACCGTTGTTGTGGTCTTAGTCTCTGGTAACGGTACTGTTGTTGGAGTTTTGTCAGGCAGTGGTTTCAGTATTGTGTCTTTTGGCTTGTCTATGGTCTCCACTGGTTGCTCTTCCGGTAGCGGGTTTTCTTGAACTTTCTGAATAAATAATGTTTGATTGGTCAATTGTTGCATTAACAGAGAGGGATTTATCATTATTTTGATAATAAGCATTATGTGACTGTGAAGACACCTTTGATAGATTTTTGAACAAAACACTAAAAAAATTACCTCATGTAAATACATCTTTGTTTGTTCAAATATGCAAGATTACACCACAATTTCACAAAATTTAATTGCACACACACAATTTATAGAATTTAGAATGTTTTTATGTTACTTAATTACTTGAGTAAAATACACTTGGAATTTCGCGTTACATGCCAAAACGAAGACCTACGCGTGCCACAGACAAGACAGGTGGATTTTTTTTTTGACTAACGCACAAACAGCTGCAAAGAGGTTCGATACCAATCTTCTCATTAAAAAAAACACATTGGGTGTCTCACTTTAAGTCAAGTTTCTCACTCAATTTGCAAGATAATAAACATTTTTGTATTATTACCGGCGAACGAGACACTCTAAAACATTAAAACGTTTGTGTGGGAGGTTTTGACTTCCATAATGGCAGTAAAATGCTGTTAAAACTTACCTTTTCGGCCATCGTAACCTTTTGTTTTGTTCCTTACGTAAAATAAACACACACAACGATCGCTTTCTGTTGTGAAATAAGACCTTTTTAATATCACAAAACAAACTTAATAATAGAAACACAATTATAATACTTTACACTTATTTATTACGTGAATAAAACTGAATTATTTGAAAATAAAATAAAAATATACGTCAAAGAAGCGTGAGTCACTGACCGCATTAGTTGCGACTGCGTCAAAACTTTGATTTCTACCATGCAGTGAAAAATTCTACTATAATAACATTAGTAGATATTTCTGTAAAATGCATTTCAATATTTTGACCGTGCTCTTTTGTTTTGAAGCTTATTTTTTAGGCATGGGTTCGATATATCAAAACGTAACTTATATCGGATATGTGTTTATTATCATACCATATCGATATCTAAATATATATAACCGTTTTCACAAAAACTTCATCGAGTTATGGTTTATTAGCGATGGTCGTTGAATGAACGAACTAGTTAATTCGACCGTCGACGTACTGTGAACGAATCGACGGTTCACCAATAAACGATGGACTAGTCGAATCCGTAGACGCCTCAGACGGTTAAACTGAAACTCGCAACTCGCTTGCGCGACGCGACGCGACGGCGAGACGGGCGAGACGAGAACGAGAACGTAGACTGGTACATACAAATTCAATCGTCCGTTGAAATTTGTTGAAAGTTGCAAACAAATTTGAACTCTAAATCTATTAGCAGGGAGTTGATATTTGTTTGTTGTACGGGTCGAATGAAATTATTGTTGTGCTATGTGAAGAAAAGGATGCCTATTGATGGATATTTGGTAGTTTCGCGAGTGCGAAAGAGAAAGGCGATGGACTGGTCGAACTATGCGAGACAAACCAGTTTTTACTTGTTTGTTATTACTTACGTAGTTCATCTTGTTTTGATTTTAAAATTCATTGCGTGCGTGACTAATCGCGCTCCGCGCTGAAGGTTCCATCCGTTCTACCGTTTTCGAATGTTTGCGAATTCAACGATTAACTGGTTTTGTATATATTTAATTAATGTATATAAAATCAGTTGATCTTCTAAATACGCCAGAATAGTGAATAAAACTTTATTAGTAATTAACTCTATTCAGTATTCAGCCAGTCCTAAGCCTGGAAAAGTATGAAGGGAAGTTCAAATTAATAGGTACATAAAGCACGCGGGAGACTAGTCTAAAGTCAACCGCCTACGTCGCCGTCGACGCCGTAGATTTCGTCGTAAAGTTTACCAAGTTAACGCGTAAACTAGTCGACGAATTCAACTAGTTGATCGACTAGTCGATGAACGAAATTGGACGGTCTAGTTTCGTTGACGTCAAATACGTCGACGACCCATCCCTATGGTTTATCCAAAGCGCAACAACGAGAACGAACTACGAATAACGAGCGATATGACATCAATGGTTTTTATTCGCTTTGTCTCTGTCCATTCAATTTTTTACTGGCGTAAAAGTGATGAAGCGAATATTACGTAACTTCGGCTAGTGATTGGTTATTTGGTTATGGAATCTTTGTTGTAACTAAATAAATAGAAACTAGACCTTATTACTAGCGCGTTAAGATATAGATATTACGCACGCACTATTATTAAGTTATAAAACTGTGAGTTTGCGTTTGTCGTTAGTTTGCGTTTCGTTCGTTTCACAGTTACTTGTGCAAATCGTACTACTGATATCGATATCTGAAAACGGTTTTCGATATCGATATGAAAACTGAATATCGGTTACATATCCGTTTGCGACTAAATACGAAAACGCCCATGTCTATTTTTGTACATATATGTGGGGTCGCGGTAGACCGAGGAAAATAAGAAATAAGACTGGTCGTGTAGTCTTTGACTGGTCGCTAGGGATGGGCAAACAATATCGATATATTTAAAATACCTAGATATTTTTTTTTCCGTACAATTATCGATATGATATATAGGCCTAACGTCCATATTTTTATATATTTTTCACTCGATAATTATCGATAGTGTTTAAAAAAGTCGATACAATAAATATCGATTTTTTTTGTTCACTTTATTTATCATCCCTACTGGACGCCATGGAAGACTTTCTGGAGATTAGCGTAAAGAAGGCTGGGGCAAGTTTCAATATATCGAAATATCGATATTTTTCCACAAACTACTTATTTTTCCTCCAAAATTATCGATATTTAGCTGATTTTAACTTGAGTGCTGCCCGCTGCGGGTTGACCACAAAGGTATAATTATTGTTTAAACTGTGTGTTACTTTACTTTTTAAGAATTTTGAATGTTTTTGGAAAATGTATGAATAATCATACGAAAACTGACAATATTTCGATATATTGATATTTTTCACTCGATAATTTTACTATAATGTGTATAAACATCGATACGAAAATATAGATCAATTTTTTTCGCTTGCCCATCTCTAGCGTGAAGTAGCACAACACAGAGAGAAACGGAATTAATGGACGGAAGTCTCTTTGTCCAGGAGTGGGACAGAACAGGCTGATTGTAAAAATCTAAAAAATGTTAAATGCGATAGTGAGTTTGTTTATTTGTAACCTCTTCACGTCTAAACGGCTGAACGTATTTGGATAAAACTAGGCGCAAGCGTCGAGGACAAATTTAATACAAGAACTTGATAATCAAAGTCGATTTTGATCGAGTTTGATCTCTAGTCACGTTTTAACTTTAGTAAGAAAAATCTTCTCTTTGCATAGTTATTTTTACACTCGTAGTAGTTGTAAGGATGCTGGCAGAGTTGCTGAGGTATACTAAGTGGGTATAGCTTATAGCTATACAGGGTTACTGGTAATTCGACGTATATCCGTCAGGGGCTGATAAGGGGGCCAAAATGCAACAAATTGAACCCCCCATATGTATGGCCGAAATTCAATAGTTTTCGAGATATTTGAATTTTAAGGGTTTTTCGAAATTTACCCAAAATTTGACATTTAATTCCAAATAAAAAAACCCACATACCCATTCAAGGGTACCATTAAAAATGATGTTGTAGCTGGCACTTCAATTAAGCTATGGGCATCATTAAAACTACTTAATTTAACAAAATAATTAAAATAATGAGCGAAGTAAGAATTATATCTTACCAATATTTTCATTTTACGCTTTAAAAATGTTGTCTCGTCAAAAAAAAATCTATGACATTAATCGTACAAATAACTAAAACAACTTGCCTATTCTGTAGGCTTTCCAAAAAGGTATAAAAGTCAATTTTAAAATACATAATTCGTGGCATGGCATGTGTTTGAACCGGCGCGGGGAGAGAAATCATCTGTGTTCTTAGTTTATCATCCTCGCTAAAACAACCGATTTTACTGGTGAAATTCTTCCTGATGGGGCGAGGTGTGCGGGTACTCCCCTACACGGCGTTTGCTGCGCTCGCGTCGCCTTCCTTAGTACAGTTCGCGTCAAATAACTATGCCCCTCTGAAGTTAGCCATTTGCAAAGATCGCGTAGGTGCAGTCACGTAGACGGGAGCAAGCGGGACGCAAGCATGCATCGAACGTAAACGAGCGACTGAGACATAAAATCGCGCCGTCATAATCCCCGCCCGCGCATGTGCAGTTGCAGTTTGTTCGTTTTTTACAGTTCGTGTCAAATAACTGTGCCCCTCTGAAGTTCGCTACGAGTGGCTGCGTAGTAGTCAAAATTATGAACAAACTGCAACTGCGCATGCGCGGGGCGGAGATTATGACGGCGCGATTTTATGTCTCAGTCGCTCGTTTACGTTCGATGCATGCTTGCGTCCCGCTTGCTCCCGTCTACGTGACTGCACCTACGCGATCTTTGCAAATGGCTAACTTCAGAGGGGCATAGTTATTTGACGCGAACTGTACTAAGGAAGGCGACGCGAGCGCAGCAAACGCCGTGTAGGGGAGTACCCGCACACCTCGCCCCATCAGGAAGAATTTCGCCAGTAAAATCGGTTGTTTTAGCGAGGATGATAAACTAAGAACACAGATGATTTCTCTCCCCGCGCCGGTTCAAACACATGCCATGCCACGAATTATGTATTTTAAAATTGACTTTTATACCTTTTTGGAAAGCCTACAGAATAGGCAAGTTGTTTTAGTTATTTGTACGATTAATGTCATAGAATTTTTTTTGACGAGACAACATTTTTGAAGCGTAAAATGAAAATATTGGTAAGATATTATTCTTACTTCGGTCATTATTTTAATTATTTTGTTAAATTAAGTAGTTTTAATTATGCCCATAGCTTAATTGAAGTGCCAGCTACAACATCATTTTTAATGGTACCCTTGAATGGGTATGTGGGTTCTTTTATTTGGAATTAAATGTCAAATTTTGGGTAAATTTCGAAAAACCCTTAAAATTCAAATATCTCGAAAACTATTGAATTTCGGCCATACATATGGGGGGTTCAATTTGTTGCATTTTGGCCCCCTTATCAGCCCTTGACGGATATACGTCGAATTACCAGTAACCCTGTATATAAGTCTTGAGGTCAAACGAAGAATTGTAATAGTGTTTACATAATATTTTATCCGATCTGAACCCGAGAAATTTCGGACGTTGTGTCGGACCGAAGTAGCTGTAATATTTGTAAGAAGGATTTTGCGCCCTACATCCAAACTTCCACCACCTGAAATTTGCATTTCCAATTCGGATATAATTATCTCAGAGCTCGGATTCGCATCAAAATGCAGAACGCAACCGCACGAAGAAAGTAATGCGTGAACCTTTAGAAATACTCTAGTTAACTAGAAAAAAAGAAAATGTTTCACCAGCTTGTCGAGTGAACCGCTTGGTAATGATTTGAATCAGTATTGGAGTCTGTAACATTAGAAAAAAGCAAAAGGCCAACTTACAGGATCTTTTGAGTCTGTATTTACCTACTCTAACACTTAATAACCTTCTATGTTGTCGATTAATAAAAACACCATTTTACTTCAGGAAAAGGTCTTTATTGTCAAAGTTTATTATAAATTACACAATATTAACGGCAATGTTAGTCAATAATCTGTAACTTTAGTTTACAAATTCGAGATTGACAAATATGAGATGTACAAGTATATACAATGATAGTGTGTAAAAAGCTTTAAAACTGTTTTATAATTCAGCTGAAAAAATTGTGCAATATGTGTAAAAATTACACAAATAACTACTTATTCTTATTTTTAAATAAATTTCTATTTCATTCATGATCAAAAATGTACAGTAAAATTATTTACATTTATTATTGTCATGTTGGGTAAAGATTGATGACCTTTAAAAAGGATTTTTATTAAACAAACCATGAATACATTAATGTTTTTCACAGAAATATTTATTTGAATAAGCTGCTCATTTTTTGGTTATTTGTATAACTCATTACTACCAAATCGCTTTAAATATTGTAATATAAAATATTTAAGCAATCATATTTTTATTTAAGTGATGGTTATGTTTGTCGTTATTACGTAATAAGTTCAGAATCACAGGGAAGCTGAGAAATTTCAACAAATAGGGAAACTAGTTTTTTTTTTATCTTCTGTATTTGATAAATTAAAGGTGTCTGTTTGCTAAAATCAAACTAAATATTAATTTTGAAGTTCATATTAGGTAAGTCAAACGTTAATCCTATGATATTTTAAAAGTTTATAGTTTTAGATATGCTCATCACGATATATTTTTTTAACAAAAGAAATTGCATATTTTCTTTCGTCTCAATTGATTTGTAAATGTGTAAAAAAACGAAGTTATTTAGAAGTCACTAATTATGTCTATCATCAAAAGAGTTTAATAATTTGAATAATTTATTTGTTTAATATTATTATTATCATACACACAACGTAGCAGGCTTTTATCATTAATTGCACTGTATAAATTTGTATAAGTTTATCTATAATACTATTACAATAATTAACTATCAATAAAATTCTTAAGAATTAATAACAGAAATTTGTGCACCAACATCTACAACTACAAAGTGTAAAATGATTTTTAAATTACTTACTAAGTGTTTCGCCTAACACAACACGAGATATATTTTTCTCAAATAATTTTATCTAAAATTCAAAATGAACGCGATGTTACAAAAAATATTTAAAAATTACAGCTGCAAAAAAGGTATTAATTATTGATCACAAATCTACATGCATATGAGTATAACAAGATGCCTTTTAGGCTCAACAATATAAATATAGAAAATAGCTCAAGGAATAAAAATAAAACAAGTAAAATAACCTATCCGGAAAAACTACCAAACGTTCATTTTTCAATAATGGTAACTTTTCCAGTAGTTTTGCTAAATTGAAAAGTACAGTCAACACAAAAAACTGTTATTAGGTTTATAACATAAAATACGTACCTATTTATTTCCATCAACTATCTATCCTACTATTGTGATATCTAATATTTTAGACATTATTACAAGGATTTGTTGTGTAAAAACAACCCTGAAGGCTAAGTATTATATATAATACTTTTAACATTTTGAGCTAAGAATTTATAAAGTAGGTATATACCTATTAAAATGCTGCTGATTTTGTTATACATAATATCATTTTATTATGTGTTGCCTACTTAATATTAGGAAGAAAACATTTTACATTTCATAGTGTTGCTCAAAACCGAAACAAAATAAATGTGAATATTATTGTCAACTTTAAAAGTAATACTGCTATAATGTGTTTATAAAAGATGGTTTAGGCAAAAGCCTTTTACCCTGCTGTTAAAATAATAAAATACAAATCTACTTATATAATTAAATCTACATAATTCGTTGCGGTCAGATAAGACTTACAAAAAGTGGTTATCAAGAGACTGCCAGGTCATGAAAGAATATTTAGGTACTGACAGCGCTACACAGGTAACTTATTAAAAAGTTGTGGGTTTGACTAAAGTTAAAAGTTTGTGTCTATAATATCGTCTTAAATTATCTTCTCTTAAATTATGACATCTAAATGTGAGCATGCTGAAAAAGTGCAAGTTTCTGTATTCAAATATTTGTGGATCTTATCTGGCCGCAACCTTATCATAATACGATAAAATTATTGTCTTTCGTTATTCACTGAGAAACATTACTCTAATTACACTTTACATTATGTAAACAGCCCAAAAAGTTAATAACTATTTATTGTCAATTAACAAAGTCCATTCAGAAAGCGAGTGAATTTTGATTATACATAGGTACTAAAGTTAGTTTCGAAGAAGTTTTATTGTCCGACATTTCAAATTTCATAGTCTAAGGAAAAAGATTACACTAAGCAAAATGTATTTTATATATAAAAGGGCTTACTATAAATATTTGTTATTGTCAAGCACACGACAAATACTTATGAATTAATGATTCTAAATAATAATTAGTTTTTATTGTCAATGTTTCCATTGCATAGTAGCATTTATTATATTTAGTTCAGTTAAGTTATTTTTAACCGAATTAAAAACTGATTCTAAAGTCGGATATCAATTCCGTACATACAATATTTATTTAGTAATATTATAACTATTACTATTATATATATAATAGTAATATCTAATTACATAGATCAGTGGTTCTCTTTTAGGTAAATACATAACGTAAGTATTGATTAACAATATTTTGGGTTTGAGAACCATCAAAAATGTTCATTCTTTCCCGAGAAACATGGGCTATATTTAATATTTTTATGTTGTCATTGATCGGAGAAAATACCTGGTGTAATTTCTCAATTTTAACAGTTACATTACAATATTATAAATATTTTTTTTTATTTGTTTTAAATTATTTATAAATAAATGCAATATTAGCTCTAATTGGTTTTATTTGGGGTGAATCTCGAATTATTGGTAGTATAACAAAGATATCCATGCACTATGTGTAATACGTGCTGCTGCTGGTAATAGTGGTTACGATTAACATACAGCTGGTCTATTAAAAATTTAGGTGAAGTAGGTAAGCTTAAGTGAGCGGTCATCCCACATTTTATAAGATAAGATTATTACAGAACAGCACTACAGGTTTCCTATCTGCCAACCTAGTGCAATATTTTTTTATTTGATAGCAAATCTTATTAATAGTAGTATTTATTCTCAGTTTGTTGTACCACATTGTTTCTGTTGAACAGCGCGTCTTGTCGTAGTATGCAGATGTACATTGTGTGAGTAGGTTTCGTACATAGGTACTTATGTAGATAGCATGGGCGCCGGGGCGGGGTGTGATATGTGGAAAAGTCTCTTTGAGTAAAATTCCTGGCATTTTTGAGAAGAGGTGCTCAAATTTTCGAGCTCGCTTCTATCACTCTTGCATTATTTTTCTTTACTTCGCAACTTAGTTCTGTCTCTGAATGAGGCGATATGCTGAAGATACACCCCCTGTAAATAGTTTTCGCGGTGCCCATGATAGGGAGGCATGATACTTTGAACGGACTTAAAGGAGTTCAAAGTTAAAGGGGCTCTTAAATACAAGGGCTACTAGATATCGTCAAGATCCTAAATTGTAAAAATGCACTTTTGTGCTCCACATCTGATATGAAATTGATATTATGTACGTAGATTGACATTATTTACCCATTTTCTTTATAAATACCTGTACAAACTGGCGAATTCCATACTCTTTACATTCTAAATTCGTCCAACAATATCACATTCTTAACTCGGACAAATCGACGCGAATATAATGTTGAATATGATTATTGTCTTTCAATTAGACTTCAATAAAATAACAAGGATAAAGTTGAACGAATGCTACATTTTTGAATGTGTATTAAAGTTGTATATTACAAATATTTTAGGCCAATTAATAATGTATATAATTTCAGTTTTATTCTATATAAAAACAACCAACAATATAAATAAGTTGTATACTTCTAAATACATAGTTTTATTTGTTGAACAATTTTAAAAGTGTAAAATATACTGTATAGTTTTTTGCTTACCCTACATTATTGTCACTATTTCGACAGACGTTGCTTAGACTCAATATTTATTGTCTATGACTTATGAATACAGATTCAAAATTATTGTCTTCGTTACTTTTTGAAGATAACAAATCATTCTCTTCATTATTTTTCTTCACTAAAAATTTCACAACAGCATTGAATTAATGCTCGGTATAAAAAAAGTGTATAAATTACAAAATCCAGTTTAGAAGTCATCCTCGCGTCGATGTTCCGTGTTGCTGATTCCCTTATTACCTGATCCTGTTGGCGAGGTGCCTGACAGCGGCGACGGCGAGCGGCGCCAGGGCGGACAGCTTATGTGTGCGCTGCGCGTGCGCCTCGGCGGCGTTCATGCGCGCGTGCTTTTCCCCCGCCACGGGCACCGGCGTGCCAGGCTCCACCACGTGGATCTTCCAGCCTAGGTTGTTGTGGGTGTAGCACTGGAATGTGGTTACACTTCGGGTTAGGTTTGGTTTTTTACTTTTAGGTCTATAGGCCTCTATGATATCATAAGTGCCTGATGGACGGCGCCGCTGAGGCCAGTCTAGGAAGAGGTGGAGTGCGGACCAGGACGACTGGTGCAAGGATTTGTTCGAGATGGCTCGAAAAAATAAAACATTTTTAAAAGGATTTGGGTGAGGCCTTTGCCCAGCAGTGGGACAGCCAGGCCCAGCACAGACTGAATAAAATAAATAAATTAGTAGGCATTAGTTCCAAGTGACCTTTGGCTCAATCTTTGCCCAGTTGAGCCAAGAACCCCGAACCTGACGGGTCCCAACAGCTACCTATGGCAAGCGCAGTAGGAGCCCAACATTAACACTGGCGTTTTCAAAGTCCAAAAATAAGTTAAGTTAATAAAAAATTTGCTGTCAATAGATTCAATAATTTGATCTTGCAAATCTACATCTACATCTACACTAATATTATAAAGAGGAAAGATTTGTTTGTTTGTTTGTTTGATATGAATAGGCTCCGAAACTACTGGACCGATTTGAAAAGTTCTTTCACCAGTAGAATCCTACTTTATCGGTGATGGACATAGGCTATAGAATATTTTCAAAAAAGTTAGGGATCCGTATGAAAACTTCGATAATGTAACCCAAGGTGTGAAAAAAAATCCTTATATCGCGTACGCTGCGGAATCTATTGACAATAGAGCAAAGTGATGTACTACAGTTTTATAGAGGTCATCAATATCTACAAAAAAGTCCGCAATACCATGTGTCTAACTATTATGGATAAGTCACCATGACCGCTTTTTGTTCATATTATTCAAGCAAATCCCATGGTGAAATAAAAAATGGTCATTTTAGTATCATGATATTAATCCTTATCCATTTAAATGGTTTGATAATTAAGGTTGATTATGTCCGTGTAAATTACACTTTAAATTATTCAAATCGGACCTTTCTTTCAAAAGTTACGACGCGACGGTAATAAACATGCTCGGAGTTAGAAAAATGTCGCGGCTTGAGCGAACTGGGGAGAATCGTATCAATGCTTGGTCCGATGAAGTTGAAACACCACGGCATTTAAATATTTTCGATAAAACAATAAGAATAACAAATGTTTGGATTTTTCGAAAATAAACTACGTACATAATAAGGAGTGAAGCAGGGGTGATTAAGATTTTAGGGGAGGACCTAATTGCTTGCTTCAATTTACGTCGGAATGCTATGAACAAACTAAAAGCGGGATAATTGAAACAGATGTATCTAACAATTTTTGCATTATCAAACCCTGACGGGTTGAACGGGGCCGGGGTGAACAGTTGCGCTGAACCTGGGCGAGAGACAAGTGAGATTCTGTCAACGGTGGCGTGGCGTATAATTAATGAAAATCGTTGTGCTTAATTTTCCAAAACTAACCTTTTATAGGGGGCGTTGAAGTTTGGGGAGTACCTACTAAATCCGCGCGGACGAAGTCGCGGGCGAAGTGCTAGTTATTTTATATAGTACATAAGGACTGGGCGGACGACGTTTTTTTCTGACGCCACAGACTGGCCAGTATGTAATTGGCTCGTCAAAAGCGAAGCGAACTCGCCTCGCGGTCGACTATCTTCGAGAACGGTCGTGTCAAGTCGTGTGCGCGAGACATTCAAATGCCGCGTTCCTTGTATGGTGAATGGTGAACGTTCGAACGGCCCTATCTTTACTATTTAAATCTGAGATACTGCATTACCCCAGAGACAAACTTCCTAATGCAACGCCAGGTGTTTAAGAACAAGAGGACATAAGTTAAGAAAAACATATTCTGCGTTTCATCATGATGATGCAAATTCTTACACCCGTATAGTCCTCCTTGTCGATATCCTCTTGATATTATTTCCGATAATGTGGTCTAAAATGATTGGCCAGACCGATTTTTGTTTTCAATACACAGTCACAACTGATGCAATTGAGTTTAGCTTGCGAAGTAATTGGCGTGGTATAGGAGGGCTTTAGATCTCTTTACGTCTTGCCAGGGTTGCGGAATTGTTCGAAAGAGTTACCTACCGTGGCTAGGGACGCAAAAGGCATTTGAAGGAACACGGATGGGTTAGTAGCCAGTAAGATTCTGATAATCTCTCCTAGGCATTTGATGATTTCCCTTAAAAAAGGTCTCCTTGCGTATTTGTCTACACTTAAGTTACCTGATAGTACAGCAGGTCTGGCGTCTCATGCGCCACGGTCCAGTTGAGCACGGCAGGCTCTCCTTCATTACACTCCAGCTGCACTGTCTTCATGTACTCCTCGAAGGTCTCCGACGTGGCCGCCTGGTCGATGGTCTTGTGCGTCCACTCGCAGTAGCGGCCCACTGGAGGAGAGACGGTACAGTTAGTACTAGAGCAGTGGCGCCGTCCATATTGTCCGCACCAGGTGGTGGTGTCACTCCACAATTGGAGCCCCCCGCAATAACTTAAATGAAAGTGTTGTTAACTTGTATGGTCAAAAACTAAGAGAGTGCAGAATGCAGAGCGAGCGATGCAAACTCTGAAATATTTGGACCCCATCTCCGACAGGTTTCATTGCTTCAACCGTCTAGAGGTTACACCTAACCGCGACAAAAAAAAACCATCAACGAAGGATCGAGGCGGGCCGCACCCGGCGCGACTCCTAGCTACGCTACTGTACTGGAGATGGATGGCATAGCGCATCTTTAAAGGAGTTCCACATACTTAGTTCATTTTCGAACCACCACCCGACTACTTAAAACTCCAGGAACATCTGCTAATAGAACTGAACGTGAACTGTACCATTTCATGGAAAGCTCTCAATCGTTGTGATTCGTGATCGTTGTGTTTTGATCATATGGAGAAATGAATTTAAGAAATAGGTAGATCCGCTTCGACCTATGCTATTAACGATTATTAGTAAACAAACAAAATCTCATACTTAATGCGTAAGGAACAATCTAACACAGGACAATGAATGTGAAATTTTGAAATCTCCGCTATAATACGGTTACCGTGGTGTGGTCGGTGCTATCGGGTTATAAGACGGTTGAGAACTATAATTCTCGTTTGAAATAGCAACAACTAGGTGGGGGGTCGTGTGAGTCGAGAGTGAATAGGTTTTGTTACTTCTATGATAATTTTGGTTACTTCTAAGTATGATGATCTTGATTTTTCCGAATCTCCATGTCCCTTAGCCTGGCTAAGGGCATAAAGCTGACATGGAGACCCTTATTGACCCTTATTAAATGAACCGCGTAATTAAATGGCGAAATGACATCAGAATTCTCTGCTTATCCTTTTGGGGTACACACACTCAGACTACTGACTAGATGTTACGTCATGTTCTTAGTTCCTATGACTGTGGATCCCACTCACCAGCAGTAGGATACGGGTATCCCTCGTTGTCGTAGGCGACTCCGGCGAACACGCGCTGCTTCCTCTGGTCCTCCTCCCTCTTCTGGCCGAAGCCTCCCTCCGAAGAGTCGCTGATGTAGAAAGGATGGAACCTGTGAAAGGATTTAGTAAAAGTTAATGTCGAAGGGTTGGTAGGAAATATTGTTTTTGGAAGGGAAAGTAATAGATATGGATAATAAATTAAATTTTTATTAACTGTTTAGGATTAAATACCAATGAAGAAAACTCTTGTCTGGCAATGAGCCATGTCAGTCTTCCTTGTTACTGTCGTGTATAAGTCGATTGAAGAACTTGTGCATTGTCCCATTCCTTTTACAAACCATTGAAAAAACAAACATTCTAACGAAGAATATGTACACGAGTCTACACGAGTCCTGCCTTCCAGACTAACTTCTTTTAAGGTTTCGTCACATGTTGGGTGTTCCACCGGTTAGTTAGAAACTTGTACTGACTTGGCAGGGTTGGTCCTGTCGTCTCCGCCCTCCACCAGGAAGGTGTAGGACTTGCCGCGCTCCACGTAGAGCTCCGGGATCAGCTGGTCGTTGATGTACCACGCTATGCCCCAGGATGGGTGACCTGGAAGCAAAGAACAACAAATTAGACGGCAGCAATGGTTTCAAGAAAGAAATAAACGTTCTACCTGGCTACCAATTTTTTAAGCAACGCTCGCATTCGTAATCAGACTCAAAGCGCTAAAAAAAACATTTTTTTTAGCGCTTTGAGACCATTAAAAGATAATAATGTAGAAAAGGAAAGATTGAAGTGAAGGCTTACCATATGGAAGGAATCCGTTACTAATATCATTGTCTGCATGAAATAGAATAACGCAAAAACATTATGTGATATCCAAAACTCATAATAACCTATTGCCATAAATAAAGCCCTTGCATCTCCTGAAAGACTGAATCAACAGTGACTATACTGAAAAGACGGCAATGAAACTTGACGAGTCCCGGAGAAACGATACGACGAGTAAAGCATCAGTCACGAACTCAGAGGCTGCTGCTTCAGCATCTTCCGACTTCGTTACTGATGATTAGCTAGCTAGCTAGCAGTCAAACACAAAATGATGGGCTACAGAATCTTTTCGCGTTCTTTATCAATTTCTGCAGATGAGAAAAGATTTTGTAGACCTCATATCATCATTATCATCATCACTTCATCCTAAAGATGTTCACCATTGGATATGTCTAACCGTTAACGTTTTTGGCCTCCCCAAGATTCGTCTGATCTACCGGTCTTGTGTGTTTGACATCTAACGGCACTCCGCGACCCTCACCAGGTCATCGGTCTAACTTGTGAATGGCTTCTCACGCTGTGTTTTCTGGTACGCGGTCGCCACTCCAGAACTTTTTGACCCCATCGACTATTATCTGTTACGCGAGCGAGCAATAATGTGCCCTGCCCAATTAAGCTTGGTGAGTCTTCGGGGTATGTCGGTAACCTTGGCTCTCCTGCGGATATCTTCATTTCCGATTGGATCACGCAAGGCATTAACCCCTATAGTATATTAAAAGGGTGGTAAGTTCCGTTGTAAGCCTACGTCCCGTACCCCCTGCATCCGGCAATACCCAGTTGGTGAACGAGTAAGTGTACCAGTAACAGGCGTGTATCCGCGGGCGCCGCCAGCGGGCCCGATGCGCGCCGTGAAGTTGGTGACGCCGGAGATGACGCGCGGACTCCACGGGAGAGGACCCGAGGAGTCTGTCTCCGCCAGACCGATGCACGTGTTCTCATTCTGTGGGCAGAAGGGGAAACGTATCGAACATAGAATGGACTACTTTCCTCGAAATAACAAGCTTCGCTGGTATACATGTATGACCATTTATCAGTGTCCTCAAATTGAATGAAAAATTATTTTTTATCACAAGTCCACAACCCAAAAACAGTAAAAGATAAGGACACTTGTGATCTTGGCTCTTATCGTGATACTTAGTTGCGTGAGAGTTTATAATTTCAGCAAGTTGAATAAATTTTCAGCCATCTATGGTCCTCTCGAACGCCAGTGATATCAATTTGGTACGGTAATGTACACATCATCACACGCGCACAGACAATACACAGCATCGTGTTTCTTCTTCTAAGAACTTATTCCAAGTTATCATCATCTGCCTGGCATTTCCCGAACGGCCTAAACGGATGCAACTGAATCCCAGTACTTTCTATGGAGCAACTGCTTATTTACCTCCACATCCCAAAATTATAGTAAGAAAATAATACCTGAGCGCCAAAGTCCAGCTGCACATCATTCCTAGTAGTATCCATGAAGGAGTGCGCGTTGGCCTCGTACCGGGAGTTGAGCGGCCCGAAGGCGGCGATGACGGACTGCGACCTGGACGTGAGGATCTCCTTGTCCTTGCCAGACTCCCGCGCGGCCAGCGGGCGTCGGTACGTGATGGTGGTGATGCCGTTCTTCTGGTTGCCTGATACTGTGGAGAGGTGGTTGGATTTAGAAGAAATTGTCCTATTGGTATGTTGGTGATGAAGAAGGGTTTTGTTTCCTATTTGTAGTAAAACAAAGTAGAGGAGGGTAAAAAAGTTTTTGAAAATGTTAAGTACGGAGAAAAGGTTTCCTAGGTTTATAAGACGTCTAGCTAGATTCTGCTGCGGAGGGAAGAAAAATAGAGGTGCATTACTAATGACGGCTCCCATTCCTACGAAGTATCTAATACCTGTGCCTGTAAAATAGAGACTGATAAATAGCCTTCAAGTTTACAACACTATCATAAACCGCTAGTCTTCATAGTAACCACCCATTTCCTTCTGGGTGAAATTTTATTCAAAGTCCAAGTAGGTATCCCTCACGATCCCAACTATGGTCTAAACTCTAAGGGTATAGTTTGCAGTAAGACATCATTTATGTCTTACCAAGTTGAGCATCGTTGGTGCCGCCGATCCTCTGGTCGGGACACACTCCTCGCTCTCCGTCGCACTGCGCCAGGTGACTGATCGAGTAGTCTGACACGCGGGGCTGGTTCACCCTGGAACAAACATAAAGAGAAGAATTTCAATTTTTGTGCATTTGTTACAGTTGTTTGAAGCTGCTCAAAAATACGACTTTCTAAGCTCTCCGTTTCTTCGAAAAGGTCTTCAGTTGGTGCCTGGTCGTCCAATCTGTCCATCTAAATTCTTCTGCAGTTTTTTTCGAAGGCATAATATTTCATACTGTTCCATGCGCAGGCGGGAGTGTTTAAAGTGCTATCTCCACCTTCAACTCCTGATATGCCGAATTCCATGTTCTGTTCCTTGAGGAGGCAGGAGTGTAATTGCTGTCTATACTGACCTGGTATCCCAGTAAGCGACGACGACGTCCGCTCCCAACATGGCAGGTCTACCTTCAGCGCCGGAGATGCCGAAAGCCATGTACTGTTCCTTGCGCAGGCGAGCTGATAGCGTGATCTGGACCTGGTCGCCCTGGAAGCACGGTGATGGGGATTAGCGATGAAGATTTAGCAAAGGGTGAGTGATTAGTAGGCGTTTGTACTGGTAGGTATATTAAACAGATTTGTATAAAAGGCCATTCTATGTTTGGAGCTGGAGCTGAGCGTATAATCCGCTGGTCTTGAGGTTTTGAGGTTAACAGCCTAGTGTATAATATAATCAATCCTTTATTTTAAATCTCAAGTTTAGATTTGAAGAGTCCAAACACTTCATCAAGTCTTGGGATATTAGTTGTCTGTCTGTAAATGAATCAGAGGCGCGTAAGAAGGACCTTACTCTAAAAATTCAGTCGATATCATGACTTAACTTACTTGGCTTCTCATTATAAAGGGATTAGTAGGTACATCATGTGCCTAAATACAGCCGAGTCAATTCACTCGTTAAGTTACAATATCGGCATTGTTTACATATTTTGACATTGATATTTTACCTTCGAAATTCTCTGGATACCCGCTTGAATGAAAACATTAACGGACTTATTATTATGGCTATGAATATAGTGAGAGTTATATTAAAACAGGACTTACAATAACTTAACGTGCATACATACGTTTGATTAGTCTGATTCTGGCTCTAAACTAAAAAATATTTTCCGGCTATTATACAAAACGGTTTCTTAAGGACGCTGTTACTAATGGGTAGTCAAATCATTACTTTTAACACAAAAGTATGTTTATTAAATAAAATGCTTTGCATTCTTAAAATGTTTTTTGCCCGAATTGTTGATAGATGTGCATGGTACGATTCTAAACTATAAATTTAATTATAGATAGGTACAGTTTCTCAATAAATGTAGGTACCGAATTAAAATTTTTTACTTCGGTACATTTATTGAGAAAATGTACCTATCTTGTACCCATTTGTAACAGCGTCCTTAAGATAAAATATTACCAGTAGTCAAGATTTTTTGCTAGCGGTAAAATCTTAGGTATACACAATTCAACGTCGATAGATTTACCAGTTACCATCCAAAGTAGCTAAAAAGAAGAAATCCCACAATGGACGCTGAATTGTGTTTCGCGTTCCTTTTTATTTTAATTTTTTTTTAATTGTATTTAATTTAAATTGTACGCCTAATAAATGAAAAAAAACTTGACTTCAAACAAATATATTATTATATCTTACCTGTTACTGAAATAAAAATTGATTAAAATATTAACATAAAAAGTATCCCGTCGTACTACAGCTACAGTTGCGTGCGTTTTACAGTTTTTCATCAAATTCAGACGTAAGAAGTAGTAAGTTGGACGCCAGCATAAAAACTTCTGCGTTTTACGCGGTATTCGCCACCCAGACCAAACCCAGAGCGGTAGTAAACTAGCGAAACCCGTACAGTATTGTAGGATTCAAACCTAAGCAGAAATCGCGCGCTTTCGCTATGGGTAGCGAAACATACTCGTTCTTGCGAAACTGACGGGTTTTTTCGCATGCTTTGCGGAACATGTTCCATACCTTGTTCCGCAAAGCATGCGAAATAACCCGTCTACCTTGTCTGGGCCGTATGTATCGCTTTATATCCAAGGCTACCGTCCTGGGTATCGAATACTGGGTAGGTTTCAACAACAGGCCTTAAATAAGGATAAGTATACCTAGAGAGACACAGAGCAGGGAATTGCCGCGCCAGCAACGACTACAAGCGAAAGGGACACTCACATAGACGCTTGGTTTGTATAGAATATTTTGAGAGTGCATTCTCTAGTAGTGACCGCCATCATGGCATCTCGTTACGTGCTCTGTGCCTATATTTTAAATGTTTTAGTTTAAAGTAAGACAATCACCTGTATCTCCCAGCGCACTTGTAACCTCTTGTCGAGAATCTCCTTGCAGTTGTTGGTGGCGCTGTAGGGCGACTGCGAGGTCGTCGAGCTAGTCTGTAACGTTACATGGTGTTACGATCATGACCAGGTAAGGGTCTGTCCACATAGCAGGGTTAGGAGGTTTCCAAGCTCTGGCCTTTCCTGCAGTGCGATTTTGTAAACATGTCAAAGTAAAGGCTTGGGTGAAGAGATCACGAAGCTGTCAATTTATATAATCGAAATGGTGTGAAAGCTTTCGTGATCACTTCACCCAAGCCTTTACTTCGACATGTTTACAGAATCAACCGGCTAGGCCCTAAGAGTGGTGCGGGTTTTGTTCGAAAGAGTTACCGCGGCCCTTGAAAACACAGGGCATGCAGAAAATATGTCATGTTAAATTTGCCTGAAAACTCCGGGTGCTGAAGCCTGAAACACCCTGACCTTGAACTTTGTGAATAGATTTTTCATAGTGTTGCCATATTGTTACCTGTTATTTGTCCCATAGTCAATGTTATAAATTTTTTGAATTTGTAGAATTATTCGTATCATTATTACATTAAATAAAACAAATAATACACCCGATGAACAAAATGTCAAAAATACATAAAATAGAAACGAAAATAAATAGATAAGTAAATATATACTTACAGGGTTATACCACCAAGCAGGCTGTAAATAACAACATCCAAGATCCCAGGGTAAGCAGAGAGGAAAGAAACACATAACATGATGGTTAAGTTAAATAACAGATGTTTATTAAATACATAATTAACATTAGATAACAAGATTTTATGATTCAGTCTTAGTTGAGTTTACGAACCAGGATCACATAATGGCTGTATGGATAAAAATGCACATGACATAAATAAGTTAGATGAAGTTTAAAGATTTTAGGATAGCAATGACGATATTTATAAGTACAAGTTTCTATGTTGTTAGAACCCATTCATTAGCCAGATAACTTTTACCGGAGGAATACAAATGGCAGTTTGGCACTTTTTGTATAGAAAATGTGTCAAATGACCAAATTTATTCTTCAGTTTTTTATCTGACTATTGGAAAATAAGCCCTAAGTCTTGAAAAGACAAAAAGTCGGATGAACACAAAAGTACCGTACAAGTTATTAATTGTGGTATTTTAGCATGCAAGCCAAAATAAACTCTTTTTGTTCAGGCTTGACAACTTTACATGAATATCAACCATGTGGCGAATTTGAAGATTGATCCTGATCCGTTATGAGTTGGTTCAGAAACTGCCGAACCAATCAAATGAGAACCACTTCGGTTTAACACTAGATGGCGCTTTGGTTAGTCTCTGTGATTTAGAGGTATTGCTTCCTTTGGATGGCTTGCGTTTACCCTGCAAAGATTGGGAATAAAATATGTATAAACATATGGTTATTATGATAAATGTGGTGTTAGATATCCGGGCAAGCTGTTAGTCAAAGAACATTAAAGATAAATTAAAGTTTTTCTTGATGATTAAAACAATACGAGATGCAAAGAATCCTAAAAATAATTTCCTACCACTGTATTTCCTTAAGCTTTCAAACTTTCATAACTTCTTAATTTTTTCATCATGGAAGTACCTATGTAAGTATACTATTTCGTCGCGACAAATACCTACAAGCACAATAGGTACCTCGTGACAAGTTTTTCAAGAGTTACTACGGCATCTGCACCTCCTCATACAATACCTATGTTAATAGAGTTATGTTTTGTTTGCAGGCAGGCAGGTCTTCTTGGTTTCTTTCAACATTTCGTCCAGCTTTCATCGCAATAGTCTCTTCTTTCTTGTCACATGTTCATTCAACAACAAAAATATTAATCGCTATTTGCTCTTCCCTTACTCCAACAACTCTTCAACTCTCTCTATTCATAATTAAAGCTTTCCTCAGAAATTTTAATTTCTCGCGTCACATGCCAAACCAAGACAACTGCATAACAAGAAACATGTCAAGCATGTTTTCATTCATTACATCACTTTCAGGTAAAATCTAAATACCTATTCCGTCTCCTAGTCGCACCATCTTTCAGTCTACCCATCCATTGTCTTTGGTATTTCACGACCATCCTGCTTCATATTCAGAGTTCCCTAGTCTTCAATCCTCAGCATTACATGCTCATACTATGACAACCAATAACCATGTCGTGGCCATATCGTAGAATTGGTCATTTCATAATGTGGCCGAGGATATGTTAAAAGAACTTACGGCATCCCGACAGTAAAAGGTTAGGTTTGAATGGGATGACGGGAGCTATAACAAAGCTCCCCATGCCTTCATGTTAGGTTCCCTTAAACCTGCAGGTAGAAATAGGAGCCCGTCGTCGTCGTCCTCGCCGTAGGTTTGAAGTGGCCATTACTAACCCTTAGTTGATAAGTGATTGTTGTACTAACCATTGGACCATTGTTGTCAAATTAATTAAATAAATTATTATTATTATTATTATTTATTATTATTTCATGCAATGACCAATTTTACGATAATAGCCAAGAATCCACACAACTTCTCAATAACCACCATGACTTCTCCAAACAACTCACAGTAATTTTCGTCTGCCCCAGCGCTGGCGGCACGTCCAGGTCCTTTGGTATGTACACGTGCCCGAAGTTGTGGCGGTACTCCACGCACCACACGGCGAGCCAGTCGATGTCGTAGGCCGTCAGCTTGCCCGGCAGCTGGATCTCTATGTCTTCGCCTTGGTAGCCGCGCAGGGGGTGCAGGGAACCCATCTCGTTGGGGACCTGGAAAGGTTAGGATTTTTTATTAGGATTCGTGAGCCATTGGTTTTCTGTTGCTGTACCTAGTTGGTACATTAGTATTATTCGTTAAAGATGCTTTGAAGTTGTTGAAGTTCGTAAAGGATGGGCTAGTGTAAGGTACCTACCCATTTGATCGGGGACCTGGAAAATTTGGATAATTGTTAAGTCATATGGCAGTTCTGACCACAAAAGTCACACCACAAAAAATTACAATAGTAGGTAGCTTATAAAGTAAAATAGTAGTAGTATCAATCAATCAATCAATCAATAAAATAGTAGAGTGTAACACCTAAAATATACCTACCTCATATCCTTCTATAACTATTGGAATAATCAGAAGGAACTGATTGAACACTTAAATATTCCAAACTAACTTGGAACTAACATGAATGAAACGTGAGGGTGTCAAGTAACACTAACAGTTCTTGGGAATATCGAGTAAATGTTTACTGTTGCCGTTTGAAACTTATGATTAGTTTGTGTTTGGGGTACTGCTTAGAACCAATATCCATTATTAGGCTTGTCAACTTCTAAATATCAAGAATAGAAGTCATCTATCAATACGTCGTATAAAATGCTTTGTCCTGAATGACTGACTGACGGATCAACGCATAGCCTAACCCGCTGATCGTAGAGACCTGAAACTTGGAGGGTATGTTCTTTGTATGACGTAGGCATCCGATAAGAAAGGGTTTTCCGAAATTCTTCGCCTAAGGGGGTGAAAAAGGGGGCAAAGTTTGTATGGGACAACGTGATTCCTTGGTTCAATCTCCTTCAAATTTTGCATTTAAACATCTTTAACAGAGGTAGGGTTAGGGTAGGAGTTAGGGTAGGTAGCCAGTTGACGGGAGCGAAGAAAAACCCACGCTCAGCCACCGTGCTAAACCAACGAGGCAGTCAGCAAATTTTATCAACAATTACATCTTCTTACCTTACCTAGTTCCAAAAGGATTCGGCTCGGATCTATTCCAGACACAAAAGAAGTAGGCAGTTAAGAAGATTTTAGCATCCAGGACGCTGATGTTGCCAGACCTCAGGCCAGAAGAACCTAATCCAGTATCCTATACTTACACAGCAGCTACATTTTCGAACACTAAACTAACGAAGCCAACCCATAATTTTCATCCTTAGGTACCTTAGTTTTAAAACTATTCGGCTTTGATCCATTCCCAGAAAGCCTAGCGTCCAGGACGCTAATGTTGCCAGATCTCAGACCGTAGCACTTCTTGAACTGCCCTTAACCCATCGAAATATGCAGTTCACAAATCCAACATCATCTGCCTTTCCCCAGTATTTTGTGAATGGAGCTATTGCTTACCTGACCTCCAGTACTCAGCTACTGACAAAAAGATGACTCTTGGTCAGATAAGAAGAAGAAGGATCTACAAATGTTACCCGAGACCAAGGGCTTATCGTGCTTATCCAAAGAACTGATCATCAACCATTCATGGACTGCAATCCAGAAATCCATCATGATTGATTTTTAAAATACTATCTCACCTTGGTTCCAAAAGGATTCGGTTCCGATCCATTCCCGACCCAAAAGTAAGCGTCAGGGCCCGCTCCATCGTAGTGCAGGTTGGGTATATAGAAGGTCTTCGCGTCCAGGACGCTGATGTTGCCAGACCTCAGGCCGTGGGCGAGGCGCTTGAACTCTGGGAGGACGCGCGGCCGAGGAGGGTCCAGACCGGGAGTGATGAAGACATCGCCGAAGTTTACCTGCAGAGAGAAGGGAGATCAATAGAGTTTCTGTAAAAGTGCTTCAATAATACGGCTGCAGTAGCGTTCAGGGTTTAACCCCGACATGACTTGGAATCATGTCCTCCAACTCGACTGCACCTCGAGTCACCAACTAGTTGACAGTTCCTTGTATTGGCGACAGAGTCTAGAACCTACTGAAGATGTTACGAAGAAGACTTTAGGTCAATGAGAACATAGAGGCAGTTATCCAATAAGTACCTAATACTAAATGACTTATCAAGTTAAATAAAAGCTTTTAAAAAATACTGGTATTCAGCTGAATCCGGTTAGACTAGTAACCGACTCCAATATAGTTGGGAAAAAAGGTGATGACTAAATGACTTAAAAAAAATTAACACAGACCTAAAACCCAAAAATCATGCAATTTGGTAACTTTCAGCAGTGCTTGCAACCTAATTTTTAAATTTGGGCCTGTTTTGCATTGATTGTCTTAGTATTTTTCTTTTAACGGTTGATTACAAGTTAAAGTCAACAAAGAAGTATAAAAGAATATAATTTGACTTCACGTTCCTTTTAGCTTAAATATCTAATACAAAGCTCACGTGAGCAAAGCCTCGGGCATAATTATCTAGATAGTAATAAGTTTTGATAGTCTATCACAACCCAGACCTACTACAAGCCACAAAAGAGTAAAAAAAGTAATAACATTTCTATAATACTAAAAGATCTACGAAAAGGAGAAAGAGTTAAAACATATTTACGATATCTGCATTCATAAACATAGCGTACTATAAATGCATTAGCGTAGGTACGGTTACAACTGCGTGGGAGGAGGAAACGCCAGACAAACAGACGTGGGCCGAGATAGTTCTGGGAATTTTGCAGGAAATACCCTTTGTAAACAGTCGCATCATGACGAATCAGTAAATAAAGTTCAAAGCCTACGCAAATAGAGACTATAGAAGTTTTAACAACAGCCTTTGCTGTGCAAAAAACCGCTGCAGGAAACATCAATCCTTATCAATTTACCTTAAAAATTGCAAACTGGTCTGACACTTCAAATATAAAACCTCATTTTTGTCCTATTAACATCAAGCGAACGCATCCATTGACGACAAACGGGACCAATGGCAGCCCGCCGAATGCCGGCAATGGCCGCCAAACGTCACATTTTGGCGCGAAAGTTGTAAGCATGCGCGCCAAAAGTAATCGATATTTTGTTTCGGTTGTTACTTGCGGGTGTAGCCGTTTTTGCGTATATTAGACAGTAGTAATTTGGAGTAGGTACGTTAAATGTACGGAAAAACTGCAGGTAGGTACCTAATTCCAATGAAGTAAGTTTTTTTCAGGAAATTTAAAGCATTGTTATGATAAGCACAAAATAAATTCTAACACTGCAAGTTTTCGATCAATTCTATCGATATTGGGAAGTTTTATTCGGCCGGCAGTAAGTTGCCATCAACGATGGACACAGCCGTCTTGATTATTGAAAACCTCCACAGTTCCACACATATTGCGATTACAACGCACAACTGCACTATGTCTAAAAATATTCGCAGTATGAGTGATTATTTAAATTATCGATAGGTACGCATTACCGGCAAGGGATGCCACTCCTAAGGCTCTCAAAAGACGGGCTGCATTAATCTGCACGACAACTGCCGTTTTTATACAGTAGACATACCTAACTGCATCGAAACTAGGTACCACACTGATTGCGCAGTCCGCTAGCATTTCGGGGTTATCAGTCCTAATTCAGTGCATCTGTAAGCAGCAGTTGTAGTAGGTACATTGCTATACACGTAATTAAAAGATTTCGGCGTCTTCAAGCCCTTTTAAAGTAGGAAAGCCAGTATTAACACGAAATTAATCACCACTTACAGTAAACCTTCGGCACCACACGCTGAGCCACTTGATGTCCCTCAGTCGCTTGCCCCCCGGGAGTCGCAGCAGGATGTCTGAGTTGCTGTGCGCTGATAGTATAGGGGGGTCCCTGGAAGACGAGAGATTGTTGTGTTATAAATAAATCATGGGCTAATTAGGTAGCAAATGGTATGTTATAAAATGATGGGCCGAGTTACGGCGAAGGAGCGAAAATTTAATGTTTTGAAATTTTCAAACGCATTTGTTTGCCAAATACATATGCATTTCTTTTTTTCGAACATCGAATTTTTTCATAAAAATAAATACCTATGGAAATGTCTTGTGAGAAAAACAGTAAGGTTGCCAGTAAATTATAATTATCCTAAAAATTCATTGTTATCGAAACAGAGCTGACATTTAAGTGGTTCTTATTTAGCTGGTTCTAAAATCTACGAGTTTTATATTGTACCTACTTAATCTAGGTTTTACAATTCTTTTTACGCTGAAAGGAGCTGGCGACTTTTACATTGTAATATAAAAGTCGCCAGCTCCTTTCGGCGTCAAAAGAATTGTAAAGCCCTGTACAAGAATATACGAGAACCTATTTCTCTCGTTAGGACATTGTACACAAGTACCAATGTACTACAGGGGGTACATATAAACAGGGGTAGGTTGGTACAGCTAAGCGACGATTTGTTAACAAGCGTCCTTTGTTACGTTTTACGATTCGCACGCTTTGCAGTCGCAATGTGGAGATGCTTTTATATTTTTGTATTTATTGCTAAGATTACACAAGGAGTCAAGGACTTACAGATACAGAAACGACTGTGTTTTGTTATATCTTATAAGGATAAGAAGAGAAGCGATGACACGTCTAGAGTAGGTAGGTACGCACGTGGTCGGAATACTCGTACAATCCACAAAATTCATTGTAATGCCGCTGGTGTAAAAATATGAACACGAATTAATTTTGATTTGTCTTTTGGCTTATATAAATCTGCAAAATTAAAATGTATCTAAAAGTTTTCCCCGTGGCTTCGGTCCCAGAGGAACTGTGTTTATTTTTATCGATGATACATTTATATAGCTACATTATTTGGGTCCAGTAAGGCTGCGATTTCACCAGAGATGTGCGAGGATGTGTAGCGATTAGCGAGGGATGTGTTTGTTAAGACCAATAGAATCGCCTACCTAGCCTCAGGTAAATGAAGCGATTCTCATGCTCATCATCATCATATCAGCGGAAAGACGTGGAGTCCACTGCTATAAATATGCCTCCCCCAAAAGGGGGGCGTTTGCCGTAATCGCCACGCTTGGCAGGCGGGTTGAAGATCGTAGTATAGCTGTAGAAATGTACCTATAGAGAATGCTGCTGCCCATTCCCTTAGTCGCCTCTTACGACACCCATAGGAAGTGGTGGGATGGTGCTATTCTTTTACATCGGACACCATACGAAGCGATTCTGTTGGTTCTTAACAAACACATCCCTCGTTTCGCATCCTCGCACATCTCTGGTGGAAACGCAGCCTGAGTGGCCACGTTGGTGCAGGAGAGTGGACATTTGGGACACTCCAACAGATGGGGAATATTTTGATCAGAAACACCGCACTCGCACTGTGTTGGAGGGGCTGATAATCACCCATTCCGCCAAGTTATGTTTACAGCGGCCTACCCTGGGCACGCAATCGATTCGGACCTTTCCATATAGACCTATAACTCGACGATAAAATAGTTTTCTACCAGTCACGGAATTTTTGAAATCAGTATTTCCACAGATAACTTCTAAACAAAAACTTTAAAATTATACTTTATTAAATACTTCACAATATCCTCAGTATTTCTCACAAAAATCAACGTAAATCTTAACAACCGTAAAGACAAAAGATAGAAAGAAAATCCCCAATTTCCTTAACGATTGTCAGGGCGACACACACCCTCGGAGAGCCATTACGTCTCCCTCACAATTATCTTTATTTAATTACCAAACAATTTTACTATTGTGTTATTCATATTTTTATGCCCCTAAATTAGGAACCGTTTTGTATTTCCACCCCTGAGATATATTTAGGATGTTTTAATGGGGTGGCGAGAGTATTATCTGTGTTTGCGTAGCTTTCTTGCGTCGGTCGTAGAGTTTTATTTTATTATGTTTACTTTTGTGAAGGAATTTAAGCTAGATATGTTTCGTAAATATTAAGTACTTGATTTTTTTAGGGTAGTTTTCCGAATTAAGTATTAGGTAAGTATAGGCCACTTTGAACCACAATATTTTTTTTTGCACTTTCATTTTTCTAGCGCTTTGTTTTTTCTACAAAAACATTTTTACTGTAAAAATTGCGTAATAATTCAGCTTTTCTCACATCTACATGATAATTGTTCTCCAACACGAGGTCTAATAGTACTATGTCATCCTTTTGGAGAATACATAATACTAACATTGATTTTCCACACAAAAACGTTATCTGGGGTAATTGTTACGATCACTACCCTAAGTTAGATCTAAATTCTAGTTTATTTCTTTCACAAACACACTGTTACATAATAATATGTATTAGGTATGCGTCGTAACAAACGATTAATAAGTAGCACATTGTCGGGTCACAACATTGGTTTGACACGATTTTATTGATTTTAGAATGGTTTCAGAACGTAATTACCAGTTCTATGGCTGTTGGTAGGACACAACGTGATTAGTTGTCTGATAGACAAAATTTGTCTGTAAAAAAAGTATAGCTTTTTCTATTATAAATCCATATTTAATATGGATTTATAATAGAAAAAGCTATACTTAATAGTCTGTTACATTGTGAATTGGTAAGGCTATTTTTATTTTATTTTTAGTTCCATAAGGTGTCGGACGTAAAATAATAGCACCATCCCATTACTTCCCGCGGGTGTCGTAAGAGACTCACTAGATGCAGCAGGGCAGCAGCATTATTTGTAGGTACATTGCTACAACTACACTGCGATCGCCAATCCGCCTGCCAAGCGTGACGATTATGGCAAATCCCCCCCATTTGGGGAGGCCTATGTCCATCAGTGGACGTCTATCGCCTGATATAATATATGATGTGGCTATTGTAATGTTCAATAACTAGAAAAAATATGTCAGTATTTTTATTTGAATGAACGATCAAAAAGTGTCCCGCCAAAGAATCTACCATCTTTCCACCTGGGGGTACGTACGTACGTACGGCATACGCGATTGTCTCCTAGAAATAGTACTCGATTTTAGCGTTAAGAATTCCCAGGGCTGGCTAAAAGTGATATTCCAAGTTAGCTTTTTGGAAGTTAGTGGTGTACAGCAGTGCGATTCTGTAAGCATGTCGAAGTGAACACTTGGGCGGGGCGCACGACGGGTGAGTTGTCAAATCATACAAATAAGATGGAATGACAGCGCTCTTGTCGTTCACTCCGCCAAGGTGAACACCGTGAGATGTCGACAGAATCGACCGGCTGATACTCCCGTTTATCGGAAATACGTTGTTGTTACGCCTGATGTCTGCATGGACTTGTCGGATTGCCAATCCCTCGGACTCAGAGAGTACAGGAATAGTGAGCGCCTGAGGTATTAAGGACACACTTTTGCACTATTATGTCTCCAGTCCACTTGGCTAATTTCTGTTGAGTTTGGCCACCGTGACCACTCACACGGTGAAAACTAGGGTTTTAAGGTCAATTTTGAAGCCAGTAATCCTACTAATTGCCACGAGCCTACGCAACGCGGAAAAAGAAAACACTTACTAAAATGAAATTTTAACTAAGTAAGTAATTTAAATAAAAAGCTCTCTTTGAATTACGTCCGACATTTAAGGAGCTCAACGAGGAAAGCCCTCATTGATCGCAGGATGAATTTATTTCGTTTTGACTTCGTCCCATGAATACTAAGTACGACTTCGGGGGCGACTTCGAGGGTGCGACTTCGGTGGAACGACTTGTGACGAATGTGATACTCATTTGGATAAATAACGAAGGATGGGGGAGGATGATGCAGGATGTTATTCAAAAGTGGAATATGGTGATGGATGATGTCATCATTTTGCATATAATCTTCAGGGTGTAGGGGAGCGGGAGAAGTAATTTGATGATTTCCCATACCTACACAAAAAGGGTGTTTTTCAAAGGATATATTTTTGTAATATTAAAAGGGACTCTAGATAAAGTGACTGGTCTGTGATACTTTTTAAGTGATTCCATATATATAAAAGTACTCTGTGAGTGATACCGATTGTCGAAATGGTCAAAAAATAAAGTGACATTTCGGTCTACTGCTTTTCGTGTCTCTGGTACATTTACAAAGCTATAGGTACTATTTAGTGCCTAAAAAGTGACAGTCCTCTGTGCAGTGTGTGTGTGCATGCATGGCGGAGGAACGGTATCGAGCACTTGAATGCACAGGCGTCGCCGAAATACGGGGGCAAACAGTAGGGACACCGAATTCACTTACAGATGTCCTGAACTCACTGGAGGACTTATCTGCTTCTGGAGGGAGGTTGGCTGGTTGGAATGACGGCCGCCATGGCTCACGCACAATGGTCCACAGCAGGACTCAATGCGGAAATCATACCCAATATATAGATAGATAGACGGACACGCAGAATCAACTGAGCCATGGAGGAATCTCGGTATGTTAAGATGGTCACTCGTTCACGGACTAGGCAAGCGTTGCTTTACTGTGAAGATCATACGCTTGCCTTTTATTTTAAGCCACGAGCTCTTCGTAGGTCATGTCAATACCCCACACGTTTTAGCATTTCGGCATTCGCTACCTCTGATAGAGTATCGCTTTGTATAGAAGGGCGATTGTTGTTTTTTTTTGAAAGTGGAATCAATTAAATATCATGTCTATCTACTGAAGCATCCCTGTACTTTGCATTTCTGCTAACAATCACTTCACCCAGCTTTAACATTTTCTGAAGAATCAACACTTGAAGTTGTTATTGCAATGTTTTACGCTATAAATTTCTCAGTAGTGGCCCGGAGTACGGGATTGTGCCCGTTCTCGTGCAACGCCCCTAATTACATGGAAATCACATGATAATGAGCAGAATCGTGGGTAGGTGATGGTTTGTTATTGTTATAAATGTTATAATAATATAGTACAGCTCATGCCGATTTTCGCCACGGCGACTATTTCTGTTCTTCTGCATAAATGGGTTCAAAGCATAATTATACATGGTGTAACAGATTAAACGCGAAGCCTGAAAATCAGTTTTTCAAGGCTGTTCAGTACCTACATTTTGTCCTTTTTATATTTTAATCATCCAATTCTCACGGTAAAAGTTGTACTTACATATCTGTAGGTAGGTTTTCCGATATGCTACCTACTGAAAAATTCCAGATGAAAAACCCAATAACACTGCCTGAACTGGGAATCGAACCCAGCCCGCAGAACATGCTTGCTGCTTTAGTCACTAGCGCCAGAACTAGCCTCACCAACGGTCTATTTGAAATAAAGGTTTTTAATTTTAATTTTCCACTTGGCTAATGAGGCAGTTAAATCCCTTTCAGGTTTTTCAGAGCATTTTTTTTTACAACATATTTTTTTTATTTTTGGGAGGCACTCGCTTGACCACTATCTCACCTGATGGTAAGCGATGATGTGGCCGAAGATGAAGCACGCTTGTCTAGAAGTAACCTATTCACTCTTGACTTAAATTTACTCCCAGGTTGTAGCTATCTGGAAACACAGACTCTAGCAGGGAATTCCACTCCTTAGCTGTAAGTTTCTGTTCCAGATCTAACTTCAACCGGTCGGCAACAACCGATTCGTCCTTGACTTAAGCCCAGGTCCACGTCGATCGAATCCCTGGCCTTCGTATTGTGTATAAACTTCGTCAATGGAAGAAAAGTTAGCCGTCATAGGTACGTAACTGTGTGTTTGTTTATCACTAAGCCAGAATTGTGAGCTGGTTGTGTAACGGATTCTTAAATTAGATTTTTAGAAAGTTGGTTCAATCAGGGTCGGAGTTTCGAGTTCTTTTTAGGTCCTACTTTTTTGAAGTTATTCAAGACATTAGATGAAAAATGACCGTTATCTCAGAAACTATTAAGTCTAAAATTTTGGAAAAATAAAAAACAGAAAATATAGTTCTTTGCCTGAAGATTACAGGACAACTGTATATAGTCTATGCTTAGAAAGTAACATGTTACAAAAATGAGATTCGTTCGGAACCATAGATATAATCGAGTCCGACTCGCACAGGGCCGGTTTTTTTTTTGGAGTTCGTATGTGTTGGTATAGATGCCGCTACATTTCAATAAAAAAATCATCTAGGTAAGAAGATACCTATATACTAACATCAGGAGATTTTTTATATATTTTGTTTTAAGTATGTAGGCTCGCGTTTAACCACTATCAATCTCACCAGTTGCAAGGCGATGATCGACAATGACGCACGCTTGCCTGGACTAAAAGTAACCTAAATACTCTTTACTTGAATATCCCCAAGACAAGGACTTTTCACAAGGAGTTCCTACACTTTTCTAACAACTTCAAACACTCACCTAGTTGTATAATCCTCTGGATACGGCACCAGGATCCCTTCAGGACTGGGCTGCGGTGTGTCTCCAACCCAGAAGTATGCGTCAGGGCCGGTTCCATCGTACGCGAAACCTCGGACGAAGACAGTGCTCTCGTCCACCGCGTAGACCGTGCCGCGAATGCCGTGAGCATACTGTGTAAGCCGGCCAATCAGGCGCCCATAGTACGGCTCAGGGCGACGGGATGTGACTGAACCTGTGGAAAAAAGAGGTTTAGAATCTGGAAGAGGTTTCTGACATGTTTTGTTGGTTAGAAAGAAGAAAAGAAAGAACATTGCGTTTATTGGCACACCATTAAATAGTAAAACGAACAACGCTTAGAAAAATAAAATAAACATTTATTTGCCAAAAGACATATATATATAGGTTTTGGAGTTGTAATCGTGTTACTTTTGTCAGTAGGTCGTATTTATGTATAGTCTAAAATTTCGGATTAGTATGATATTATCTGTGACTGTGGCAGTGGCAACACTCAATAAGCGGCCATGTTTATCAATGTACAGTGAAGGAAAATAATTGTTAAGCAGATTCACGTTATTAAAGCCGTTTCATGTAACGGTCAAAGAATGAAAAATGTTATTGCGTTGGCAGTAAATTCCCGAAAAAAATAATAACATAAGATGCCCGGAGAAAGTAACATTAAATCATAGGGAAAATAAGTTTATAATGTTTTTTATATCACGCGATACCAGTCTAAATACCTGAACCTGAGAAAATTCTACGAAACCTATGCAAGAAGAATATTGTTCCCAGAACAACTTAAGACATTTAATCTCGACTGGAAAAACCTTTGTGATAAATGCTATTCCAACGCCAGTTCTCCAAGACCCTATAGAATTTGAAGCACATCTAGTTTCAATATCTCTAGGAATAGTTCACGAGAGTCAACTCAGTTGTCAAAGTTCCATTGTGAAACCTGGTAGATGAACACGGGTCAGGTGGCTGGCTTTTGAGTTCGAAGGTTGTTTGCAGCAGCTGCTGTTAGTCATGAAAATCTGATTCTGAATAGTTTAGATTTTCTTGCGTAGGTACTCGTAGGAGTTGAGTGAGAATTTCTGGTGGAGCTGTGGTTCTAAGATCTGGGGGATGTTAATAACATTTGTAATGGAATTTGCTCTGCAATAGCGAAGAAATTATGTGCTGCTTGCTTCGTACTTTGCAATAAAATATAAAGTGTCTATTATTGCGCACTGTTGCATAAAGTATACGAAAGTACGAAGTAGCACAGTATTTTATAAAAAAAATCAATTTTATATTTTTATTTATTTGTTGTAAGGACACCTACCACAGTATAGTCGTTTTAACCCAAAGGTTGGCTGGTAAAGAATACCATCATGTACCTATATTTTTTATTTATTTAATCTTTATGTACAATAGTGGTATTGTACATAAAGTTTAAATAAATAAATAAGTGTACACCTTACAAGTTACAGAAAAGATAGACGAAGAAAACATTACAAAGGGTGACATAATAGGCGTTCTTTTCGCTATAAGATCTTTTAAAAACAACCATTGGATGGATTTAAAAGACAAAAGGAAAGGCAGCAGTGCCTTAACTAGTAAATGTTGGAAATGTATGAAGACTTGTAGAAACACTGTTTGCTTTTCTAGATTTGGTTCCAAAGAAAAACTTGTACTTACCTACATATTATTCATGAGTAGGCTTTCTACCCCTGATAAATATATAGTTGAAGTCTGTGTTTATTTGTTAAACAGAAAAAAAGGAACAATGTAAAAATGCGACAAAAAAAAAACTCTTTTCAGTCCGCGCCAGGATTGCAATAAAAAAGCAAAATCCGCAAAAATAGGCCGCTCAGCTGATCATCAATACACGTTCACTCCCCAACTTCATCAGTGCGACAATGTACCCTGACAATACACCGTGTATAATGCGAACTGACAATAATTTCCAAACACTAAACAATAATTGACAAAACGTCTCAAGTCCATACCAACTCAACAGAAATTTAAGACCTAACCAACCAAGAATAAGGCACAGATTAAAATGAGCAATGAATTACAAATGAAGTTTTTTCACAAAGCAATATTCTTAAAAGCTGCGATCGATCAGTTGGGGGGGAGGGGGGATAGTCAGTCGAATCCATTAGCAGTCGGACGTTCTATTTGATAAGTCACCATGCCTGCTATGGGTAAGGTTTTTGGGTAAAACTCGTAAATTAGAACAGCTGATTTGTTTTTCAGTATATTTTCGGGGTGAGTTGGGTCACCTTTACCTTGCTTTGGACGCAGGCAAAGTGGTTGTATCAGCAATTTCGATCATCGAAATGACATTTTTAAGGAATTTTTAATTTGGGATTTCAGTACCTAGCGCATGTCAATGCCTTTTTGATTTTCGAACAATAAGGGTTTTGACCCGTATCAAAATACTCAATTTAAAAACCCGTCCTTTTTCATAAGTTCGTTAATTTGGTAAGTATTCTACGCCCGAGGTGAATTTCGCTAAAGTTTATTGACATAAAGATTTTACATGAAATATGAAACACCTGGGTCCCTAAACTAGTAAGTATTTAATGTAGGGATCATAGGGACCAGTATCGTGGCAAAACTAATAAGTTTACTTTTAATATTCTACTCTCAATCTTCATTTCATCAAGGTTACCTAGCTAATAGGTTAATAAACCTTAAAGCAATCCCACCTACTTGTACGTTGAAGAGTTTGGCGGAGGCGTAAACATCCTCGTTTATTATATATTTTCTTCACAGCCTTCTTCCAAGAAAAAATAGATTAGTAGTTAGATATTTTAGATATTATACAATTCTCAGTAGCTCGGGTTAATGTCCTCAGAGTCAGTAACCTACTGTATTTTAGCTAGGAGTAGTAGCAAGGGTGTTTACAGGGTGAATTTTTCAAGTGGGAGTGGTTTGATTTTTCAAATTTAAAAAAGACCGGTCAAGTGAGAGTCGGACTCTCACGCGATGGGTTCTGTACCATAAACCGAAAAAAACTAGTTTTTTTTGTTAATTTTCATTATTTGTTATTTGGCAGAAATAGAAATAAACACTTTGAAAACTTCAAGAACCGTAATAGGTAGGTAGACCTATTACGGTTCTTGAGAAACAGCCCGCTGATAGGCAGATGGACGGACGGACGGACGGACAGCAAAGGCTTATTAATACGGAACCCTAAAAACGAGCCCGTCTGTGAGTATTCTTCGCTTGAAACTAGTTGAAAGTTTAACTTGAAAAAATCACCCTGTACCTATTGCTACGCTTCTTAGTTTGGTTTTGGAAGTAGTTTCTTAAACTATAGATGGTTCTAGTTTTTCTACTGAGTTCTGTTTTCTTAACATGATTTCTAAGTTCGGTTCTGTAAACAGTAATTGTCCTAGGCTAGTTTATATTGTTAGGTAGGTACACTAAGCTTGAGACTTGAGGGACTCTTAGCGAAATTCTCAAAAACGATTGTCCAAAGTTCAAAATGTTTTGTACCTATTGACTACGCGACATTTCGCCAGAATTTTTCAATCACATACATTTTCGACTTGAAAACCGAATGGTGGGCTAAGCTCGTCTTTGTACATAAGCTGTCCTGTTATGTTATTTGTGTCTATATTTTGTGTGCAATAAAGAATAAGATAATGTAGGGCCTTTGATATCTTTCAGCCATACAACATCTGAGGTCCTAGCATGAATGTTTGACGAATACTAACGTTATATGTATCGTTAACGTAAGTTAATTTTTAATACAAAAAACTACAGCCCCGGAGTGTTTTGGTTTAACTTCATGCGACATACACAATTTTTATCATACTAAATATTCAAATAGATATTATGTGCGAAACAAGTACTTATTATAGGTACCTAGTTAAAGTGGAATTCCCTGCCAGAGTAGGTGTTTCCTGATAGCTACAACCCGGAAGTCTTTAAGTCAAGAGTGAATAGGTTACTTCTAGGCAAGCGTGCTCCATCTTCGACCACATCATCGCTTACCATCAGGTGAGATAGTGGTCAAGCGTGTGCCTATCAATAATAATTAAAAAAAAAAAAAAAACGTTACTATAACGTCAAAAATATTCGTGCTAGGCCCTCTTGATAAAACTCTCAGCCTTTTTTGTACCTTCAAACTTAGGTAAGTTGCTAAAGATGCACAGTTTCACCCCTAAAACGAAATAATTTACTTACCATTAAAGCCAAATTGAAGTCAGTCAGATTGACACATCTACGTACTTACTACCTCTAAAACATATCCATGTACTTAAACTCATCTCTCGGGATCTACAACTCACGAAAAATACTCGAATATATGCGAAGGTCTAGGAGTAATTCCTCTTACCGCAACGGAATTAAGCCTGTCGGTAAAACCGGATTAATTCCACTGAGAAACGTTCGGCGCATATTTTTTTATGAATATTTAAGACTTTATGGATAGAGCGAATTTTTGCCATAATCATACGTGATAGAAAGCTATGTCCTTAAGATTTTCAAAAAATATTGATAATACACGTATTATGCTATTTCAAATAGCTAAAAATTAAAAAGATAAAGCGCATCAAAGTTCAAGAGAGGGGGCTGGTGACATCATGTCGCTGGTAAAAATTGTATTAGTATAATGTCCAGGGCCTAAACCACCAACTCTTAAAGCAGTATTACTTGAATATTACTTCCAGTGGGAAAGAGACGGAGATATGCGTCCTAAATAGCTCCGTCTCTTTCTCACTGGAAGTAATAAATATTGAAGTAATACTGCTTTAAGAGTTGGTGGTTAGGCCCCTGGTCCTGTCTGTCATATGTAGTCAGGAGCCAAAAAATCTGACATCAGTCTTGCCAAGGGGTATCGTGTTACCCAGTTACTGGGTGGTGGAGGTCAGATAGACAGTAGCTCCATGTAAAATACTGGTACTCAGATCCATTTGGACTGCTGCAGACTGGAAGCCGACTCCATGTAGTTGGAAGAAGGCTGCTGATGGTCTGAGTTACTTAGTTTATTTCATTGATTTTCTCAGTTCTCAGTAGCAACTCAAATACTGCAATTTTGAACTAAATATAGCGAGTTCCGTTCACCCCTATTTCTCGGAACACCCAAAATGATCTAATGACAATAGGTAGGTACTAATTATCGGAAAATGTGGGAGTTTAATGGTAATCATATGAAGACCTCTATTCGGGGAAACCAATCACAGAGGCGAGTTTAATTAGGACCTGACGAATTTCCGTATTACGAGTTCATTCATTAACATTCTGTGTTTAAGTAGGTATTTCATTTTCAGGTATTAAAGGTCATTTTCCGTACGTTTCCGGGGATTCAGTGAAAGGTTCTATATCCCAAACAAGGACGCGACACGTAAATAAATTAATTTAGATTCAGAGTATTAAACACTCTAAATCTAAATTAATTTATTTACTTATTTACTATACTATACATTTTAAAGTATTGTAAATAAGTTATTTTATGAAAGCGCTCTTCCTCTCTACTTATTTAAAAATTTGCTGTGCCCGACAGGGTCCGTAATTGTTTCAATTTTTATATAAATTTACCACCTGTATTTGTACTTACATTATGGATTGCAATAAACGATTTGATTTGATTTGAGTGGTCACTTTGGGAGAAAGATAAAAGTTTTCTAAACTGTGCCGTGCAATCTCAAATACATTAATTTCATATTTATAAAATAAACAGTTTTCAAATTATTTATGAAAATACAACCAACTTCCAAATAACTTTAATTTCGGAAGTCAGTGATTTTGGTTGTTTTTTCGTTTTTTGCCACCAACGAGAAGTTGCGCGCGAATCCGACTCGTGCTTTGCTGTTTTTTATTTCGTAATTACTAGTAGTAAGTACTGTAGAGCTAAGGAGGCTTATCTGCAGCCTCTTGCAGCTAAACTGTTCATACCTTCTTTGGAAGTGTCCGGTAGGAATGAGTTATTATTTGAATTATGAATTAGGATTAGACATTGGAATTAGAACGTTTTCGTACCTATTTGTCAATCTATCGATAGATTGACAGATACAATTTGAACCTTGGAGCCATGGTGCTCGTGCTCCAATACAATTCTCTTAAAGTGCAGTACCTTTAGGTACGTAAAATACTAATATTCCTAATAACCCTAAAATGCTTAACAATAACTCAGTTCCAAAACGAACTCCCCGTTTCAAATCATCGTTCCCCAGCTCCCTAAGGGACATCATCGTTATCAACCACCGTTCCTCGTCCGTATTTATCTAATATCCTAAGCGGGTGCTAGCACCCCATTAGAGGATATTTTGATTGACGTATTCAACCCCCGAGATTTGTTGCATAGCAGGGGAGGGTTGAGTCTGAGCTGGGCGATTTTTGTGAGAATGCTGTGTTGTTATGGTATTTCGGTTTATTTCTTGTGTTTTAATTATGGTTTGGGTTTGTTTTACCTGTTTCGTTGTTAGATAAACGTATTTTACGCTAGGTATTTACTGTTTATTAAGCCCCAGTTGTTTCTATCACTGAAATTATCGTAACATTAACGTGACAAAGGCACTTAAATATAAACTAACTAGGTACATATTTACATCTTCATCTCATTTTAACAAAAAACTTTTTTTTTTTTAGAAGTCTATTGTATTTATGGTAAAAGTATTTTTATTTTCCTCTTTTAAGTGATATTTCTTTTCCATCTATTTGTATAAAAACTACTAAACCGATTTTGATGAAATTTCTATGGAATCAATCGGAAAGTATATCCTACCACATAAATAAAGAATTTTTAAAGTGTTAGTATGAAACTCACATAGTTATGTTTTAATATTTTTGATCATTTTGGAAATAACTTTGCGACGACCGTGAATGCCACACAGTTTTTCAGTGAGGACATTTTTGAAAGAATTAGAGTATGGAACGTAACGAAATTGTGAACACTTTATAAAATTAATTATTGTCAGTTTTTGGTAATTTCTACTAATTACTTACTACTATTATAAATGCGAAAGTTTGCATGAATCGATGGATGTATGTTTGTAACTCAATTACGCCAGAACGTCTGAACGGATCAGGATGAAATTTGGCACAGATAAAGATTATAATTTGGAACAACACAGGATTTTATCTTTTTTTTTGTTATTATTGATAGGCACGCGCTTGACCACTATCTCACCTGATGGCAAGCGATGATATGGTCGAAGATGGAGCATGCTTGCCTAGAAGTAACCTATTCACTCTTAACTTAAAGACTTCTGGGTTGTAGCTATCAGGAAACACAGATTCCGGCACGGAATTCCACTCCCGGAGTATGTTTCCTTGGAAGAGTTTATTACTCTCCTTGATTATTATATTTTCTTTAAAAAATAAAAACCAGCCACTAAGCCTTAGCTAAGTCCCACACAACCGACTCTCATTCTCACAACTCCAGTACATCACCACTCACACAACAATTTCGCAAGTCGCACAGGAGTCCCCGAAGCCGAAACATAACCCATTAAAATATACCCCGCAACGAACCCACTCCACCCCAGGGGGTGGAACGATCCCCTCGCCCCTAACACGTACACTTAATACAGTTTTGTCTCGCCATTTCGATACTCGTTTGCGTCTGAACAAGGCTCTCGACGTTTTTCTTCTTATGTTACTTATAAGTATTTTTTGGATGAAAAGTCTCGGTGAGGGTTCTTGAGGAGGTAAAATACTAGATTATTGAATCAATATGAACTTTGGAGCAAAATGATGTTATGTGAAACTGCTTGTGAGGCGTGAGGAAGTACTTACCTACTTTCACAAAATAAATATTTATTTTGGAAATTAAATGCAAATCTGTAACTACACTTCGTCTGCGCAGATTAAGTATAAACAATTTTCACCACCTACTTCACCCCTTTACGGGGGGAGTTTTCTAAAATCCTTTTTAGCTGACGTCTCCTACTCAAAATATCTATCTACATGCCAAATGATATCTTCATAGGTATTTTCTCTTTAATATAGGGTGTTCCAAAAGTGTCACATTTTTTATGTTTTGATATTTTTTCCGCTACCCAACAGCACCCTTAAATATGACCACATCTTTCTGGAACACTCTGTATACAAATAGATTATAAAGTATAGATGTGAAAGTGAGTTTGTTTGCGAAATCTATATCAACGCAAGCGAAGCTGCGGGCTAAAGCTATTCTATAATAAAAAATGATTGTACTTACTCGTTTTTTTTAAGTCGGTTAAAAATCAATGCTATTCTATGGTCAGCTGGATTCTATAAAATGACTGTTTTTTTTGTTTGTTAAATGTCTGTAAAAAGTTGATCAGGATTTTTATTTTAATTACAGTACAACACAATCTACCATAGACTACAAAAACACAATGACTCTTTGGCTTCAAAAGAGAATCACTATCATAAACAAAACAGTATCGTCAGTCGATTCCTATCTCCGTCAGCTCCACGAACGCGGAGATTAGAACTAAACACAACACAATAGACTGACTCCCCTCCTGAGGGGTTGTAACCAACGAACTGTGAATTTTCGGCTACACGTACATGAGTACATGATGGACAGGTTTTATAATAACTGCTGACGTAATCGTAGGCTTATCAACATTTTACATCTGTCTATCTATTGGGTATGGTTTCCGCACTTAATCCTCCTGTGGACCATTGTACGTGAGCCATGTCGGCCGTTATCATATGATTATGGTTTTGGAGGGGTCAACTTGCTTCTGGGGTATCGTGTAACTAATAGGGGTAGTTTACACAATGCGAGCTGCTGACTAGACGGTAGAAAGCTATTCGGATTGCCTACTCGTATGCCAATAGCTCGGCTCACTTTAGCTGTGTTCACGTTGTTAGTAGCTGCCCGCTTCCACACACCTGGCTGACTCTAGCGAGCTACTACCGAAAGCATCCGAATCATGCGAGTGATGTCCGAGCTACTGCCATGTGCGAGTTATTGTCAGGCGAGCAGGCGAGTGAAAATAAAAAATGTTGGTAACTCGGATGCGAGCTACTCGCATCTTGCGGCTCGCAAGATACGTCCATATAATTATACGATGCGAGTTACTGTACTGCAGCTACTCGGCAAGCTGGCTCGCTCGCTAGCTCGCATTGTGACGAGGACGGGGCGCGGACATATGTCTCTTCCGCGTCCCTTTCATACAAAATTTAGGTATAGAAACTTCGCGATGTAAAACATATAGGAAGGACAGGGCGCGGACACAACGCTTACTCGTCTGCGCCCTATTGTAAAACATACAGAAAGGACGGGGCACGGGCGCGAGCTGACGAGGGACGGGTGAGAACGGGGGTGTGGGGGGGTGGGCGCGGGTGCCAGTACTGGAGCGTCGCTGTCACACACAATTACAACACGACAATTAACCACGTCACGTCCGTGCCTCGTCTGCGCCTCGTCTTTTCTATTATATGTTTTAAAAAGTCGCGACGGCACCCCGTCTCTGCCCTGTCCGCGCCCCTTCCCCGTTTTACGTTTTTTCTGTGTGTCCATCGACTTACCCATATACAGAATCCAGGAAATCGTACCTTTAACCGTTTTGCCAACGAGGTTAGATAGGTAGAGCTGGTTGCAGGTGAAGACGTGGCCTTAGACAGATTAGTGATTGCAGTTTGTAGTTATTTATCTAATAATATGGCGTTTCTGCCTTGTGACATTTTACTAATCCCACGTATTTTAGTACACCCACATAATTATTACAAATACACCCACGAATTGAGGCACACAAAACCAGAACCAAAATAGACATCCATTCATTGACATCGGAACTGTTAAATATATCAAATGGAAATAAATGTTGGCAGCGTTATTTAAAGGTTACATTCTCCCGAATTCTCAAACGAAACTTTGTGTCGTTTAATGAATCATTTTGGCTACAAACTGCATATTCTGCCTAGCCTTTTTCCAACATGTTGGAGTTGGCTTCCATTCTAACCGGATGCAGCTGAGCACCAGTATTCTACATGGAGTGGCTGCCTATCTGACCTCCACAACTCAGTAACTGGGTAACACGGTCCCCAAGGCAAGACTGATGTCAGATTTTCTGGTTTTACAAGCCAGAAACTCTGACACCAATCTTGTCAACCAGTTACGACTTTCAAAGATTTTCAAATGACAGTCGTGATGGACGATTTAACATGCTTTCCGAGGCACGGATGAGTCTCGGTATATAACAGATGGTCGCCCATCCACGGACCGATTTCAGTAAGCACTGCTTAACTGGTGCGGCAGTTTTTATTTTGCCACGAGCACCTTCAAAATTCTGAATTCATTGCAAAATAGTATGATATCAAAAATAGTCATCATCATCTTCATCATCATCATATCAGCCGAAAGATGTCCACTGCTGGACACAAGCCTTCCCCAAGTGTCGCCACAACAACCGGTCCAGTGCGTCTCGCATCCATCGGCTACCCGCGACCCTCACCAGGTCATCGGTTCATCTTGCGGGAGGCCTTCCAACGCTGCGTCTTCCGGTACGCGGTCGCCACTCCAGAACTTTTCGGCCCCATCGACCATACTGTTCTGCGAGCTTGTGCCCTGCCCACTGCCTCTTCAGTTTGGCAATCCTTCGGGCTATGTCGGTTACCTTGGTTCTCTTGCGGATATCATCATTCCTGATTCGATCACGCAAAATAGTCACAGCCTTTTTAACCCAAAGGTAGAGCTTGCTTTGTTTATAAAGTTTAAATAAATAAAAATACAGCATTCATTACAACACGTGTTGTCAACGAAGTTTACTGTATTATGTTCGCGACTGTACGTCATGTGTACTGTTCACAACAAACAGCTAGGAGGAGGTGGTTCCTCTCCCGGTATTGGCAGATGGCAGCTGAAGTTGTGCACATCGATAAACATTATTTAGCTTTCAGTTGCTGGCTGAAGTTTATTATGACGTGGGTTGTCTGCTTGTCGTGTTAGCTATATGACTCGTATTACATACTCGAGTACATAATCCGCATCGCAATCGAAAACTCTTAATAAATTAAAAGCCGAGAACTATTATTTGAATACAATCTACAGAATAAACGCAATATCTCATCAACACTGATTTAAAAGAGTGTCCATGGAGTTTCTTGCTCGTTCTTCTCCATAGGATCTACTGTTTGGAACTGTCGCGCTGGAGATAGGGTCGTTGAGCGTGTTTTGCTGCAGAACAACTTGCTGCTCCAGTCGCTAGCGCGGCACTATCTTTATCTATTTGACTGACAGACCTGGACAATTCAAAAGTGCTTGTAACTGGTCTATTTGAAAAAAGGTTTTTTTATTTGTAGGTACTTATTTGTATTTGTACATCATTATGAACAACTTTCACTATTACAAAGTTCTAAACAAGTCGCTTTTCAATAAAGATTGTAGCCTCAGGTCTGTGATTGAACTGCATCAGACTGCTTGAAAAGCGACTTGTTTGGAACTTTTTAGTCGTTTTTAGCCGGTCGAGATTTTGACACTCATTTTTTTTTATTTTATACATTTTAGTGAGTTTTGAATATAAGTAGTAGCCTATATCACTAGTACTAGACTAGAGACTACCACAATTTGACGAATTAAACGAAATCTCATACTATGTCAATATCCGTCCAGCCGTTTGGGCTGTAGGGCGTGCCAAAGAAATGGACATACAAAGTCAAAGTCAAAGTCAAAGCATTTATTTCAATTAGACCATTTACAGGCACTTTTGAATTGTCAAGGTCGGTCGGTCAAAAAAGATGAAGCTATTTGCACGTTCCAAAGCGTAGATCTCTATGGAGAAGAACGTGCAAGAAACTCCACGGACACTCTTTTAAAAATAATATTTTGTTACAAAATTATGGTTACATCATTCATATTGAAATTATACATACATGTGAGAACGATGTAAAAGACGTGCAGGATAAAAGAGTCCGGAGTAAGAAAGAAACAATTCAAAGAAATAATTAAAATAGACCATGGCAGCCGAGAGATGACCAGTCTCAGCTGACGGCGCCCGTTCACGAACATGACGCATACGCTAGCACCGTTCGGCTCAACCATTTTTAAGGGAGCCACATAATCCAACGCATACGCCACCATCAGTCAGACTTTTGAGTGAGCATGACATCCCCAATCGCCAGGGTACATTCAAGTCAAGTACAACAAACAAACATACATACATACATACGCTCGAAAAACATTACTCTCCTTCTGACGCAGTCGGGTAAAAATGGGTCCTTATAGGAGCATAAAATATGAGTTTGAATAGCATTTGCTAACATAAAGTTAGGCAGGTGGAATGTTAATAATTAATCAATCAGACATTGACTCTGAAATTCTCTTTGAGAGCTTCCACTAGGTTCCCATTTCATGTCTCCCAAGATGCTTTTAATTTATCGATATTTACCTTAAGTGAAACTTAGCTTGAATGTTTAAAAGTGTACTTACTTCGCGTGATGTTCGTCTTTGTCGGTATTATTTATAACTTTATGTATAGTATGTATTTACATAAAGTTTACATAGGCGATATGAATCATGCTTCGGTAAGTTCGACTTTCTGGTACTAATTAAAATTCAAAGCATTTATTTTAATTAAACCATTTACAAGCACTTTTGAATTGTCGAGGTCGACCTGTCAGACAGACGTTTGGCACATATAAATCGTCAAATGACTCCTTCCGCTCTGGATTGAGCAGAAGGGAGTGTCAGACTCTTACTGACTAAAACCCATCCGAGTTCCTCCCTTTGCGTTCCAGGGCCGCGGTGACTCTTAAGAACAAATTCCGCAGCCCCGACAGGCTCTCGAACTAGCGTGCCCCGTCAGGCTTATAATCCTGAGAACATGTTCCCTTGTGGTGAAGCCGCTGGCGGAAGCTAGTGAGAAATAAATGTTCCTAGTCATCACGTTAGGTGGGTAGGTAGAGATACGTACCTACAGTAGGTATGCAGCCATGCCCTCTCGGCCGAGCGACCCCGTCAGCCAAGCGTGTCTTGATTAGCAAAGTACCAAATCTGCGGACTTTGCGGAAATCTTACACATTGCATGTTTTTATAGGAGTTTTATGGCCTTGGTCGGATGTGAGCATTGTCTTTGGTACGTTTTCAATTTCTTAATGGTAGGAAATATTATCCATTGTACGCTGTCGAAAGATGTGAGAAAGAATTACTTTAAGGCACTGTATATCTGAATAATAACACTATTATTTTTTCCTACTAAAGGGCTATAAAGAGGCGTATTAGATATCAAGCATGGGTGATTCCCGGCTATGTTTATGCTAAACGAAAATTTTACTAGCTATGCCTATAATACTGCCAGCATCTTCGCTCGTTTGAAAGTCGAAAATTATCCCAAGGGCACTTAGGTACTCCTGGGTTAAAAATCGAAAATATCCTAATCCAGGTCTACCCCTGTGTAAAATTTCATCAAAATCCGTTCAGCCGTTAAGACGTAAAGCTGTAACAAACACAGAAAATCAGACTTTATTTATTTTATACTTTATTGTACACCTCATTATAAAAACAGGACAAACATTTATCAAAATAAGTGTACAATGGGCGGACTTTCTTTCGGTTTTGCATTTATAACATTAAGTTAGGGTTTTTTGTCAAACTTCGGCGAAGCAAAAGGAGGGTTATGATTTTTAAGATAATTATGTTCTTGGAGGACCAAGTTAAAGTGGAGGAAATTCATTTTACACTCTATCATTAGAATCACGAAATTCAACCTAGCTGAAACACTGAAACATTACCTTGCAAGCCAAAACACTCATCTGAATACTCAAGAAACACTTAATCCCGTAGCCAGGCTTGTTCAGAGCACATTAACAATATGAACTCCTCGGTCGAATAACCCTTTCTATACAAATAAAAGAGAATAGGTCAATAAAAGCTAAGGTTTTGGAGTTAACGGCACTTCACGTAAAATTTTAAGAGCTTTGAGTGAGACTCTTTCGAATTTCAATGAGTAGCGTCGTGTTGTAGGTACCTATTGAGAGGGTTTTTGGTGTGAAAGTCATACGATTGGGTGATTTATGTATCACTACAGAAAATTTCGGCCTCATCGACCATCTGGTCTGCGAGCAATATGCCCTGCCCACTGCCACTTCAGTTTGGTGATCCTTCGGGCTATGTCGGTAACCTTGGTTCTCTTGCGGATATCATCATTCCTGATTCGATCACGCAAGGAAACTCCGAGCATTGCCCTCTCCATTGCCCTTTGGGTGACTTTAAAGACTTCTGATGAGGCCCATTGTGAGTTAAAGTTCTGGAGTTGCGTGACGTCTTTCGAGTGATATGATGATGATGATGATGATGACAGAAAATGTAGCTTGTATAGTGGAATTGGATTCGAACATGTTTTCACGCCAAGGAAAGACATGAAGTGATAAGTAGCACTAAGTATGTACCTACCCTTGGTTCATAACGGAACAATGTACTCAAAGTCAAAGTCAAAAGTCAAAGCATTTATTTCAAATAAACCATTCACAGTCAGTCAGTCAGTCAGTCAAAAAACTACCTACTCTAAGAAGAAACACCGAAACAAAGTCTATCTATTAATTAGCCATTTTCTGAGGTGGATTTAACATTTCCTGGCTGTTTGGTATCAGAAGTAGTCCTCTCATACCGAGCAGCTAGGATTATCAAGTAAAGATACCTATTAGGTATTTTTAAACACATGTGTTAAAAATACCAAAATGTAAATAATTTGCTTAATACACAAACACAACCCAATGTCACAAATTATATTACTTATTCATTGATGACACGCCTTAAATATAAAGTTAATTTAAACTTAGACTCCTAAGTCAATTCAAAGTTATCAGACCATTCAAATTCTACTAGAGTTCGCGTCAAATAACTGTGCCCCTCTGAAGTTAGCCATTTGCCAAGATCGCGCAGGTGCAGTCACGTAGACGGGAGCAAGCGGGACGCAAGCATGCATCGAACGTAAACGTAAGACTGAGACATAAAATCGCGCCGCCATAATCCCCGCCCTGTGCATGCGCAGTTGCAATTTGTTTGTAATTTTGACTACTACGCAGCCACTCGTAGCCAACCTCAGAGGGGCACAGTCATTTGACGCGAACTGTACAGTAATTATTTTTCCTTATAGTTTTTTTGCTACGGTTCGATCTCTTAACGTTTTCACGATTTTGGACCAAATCATGTTGTTTAAAACAACGTGGTCGGCTCTATTACAAGATAGTGATAAATATGGCGTAACATATACTCGTCACTAGATATTTATATCAGACAGGTCGAAAGTGAATGTGTTATATGTGTGCAGTTGATCTTGAACTTTGTGCGAGCTCACCCGCCTTGCACTTAGCATTGAGTGTGGTCTGTCACCACTGATATTATTTTAAAGACGACTGTGCTTTTGCTTTTTTATGGATTTTCGCACACAAAAAGTAGCATTTAACTTTCTACAAGTTCCCATCTATCTCTAAACTAAACTTCATCAAAATCAGTACAGCGATTAAGTAAAAAATGCAAAAGTGTTTGTTTATTTGCAAAACTTTCACGCAAGTTTAATATATAAACAAACACTAGCATCTTTTAATGTAGCCAAATACGATGTATGCCACTTTTTTTGCCACTATTTCAATTTATGGCAAAATTTTGCAGTTTTTTGGAATCCTTATTTTAGTTAAAGAGCCGCTAGATAGTTATAAGTCTAGATTAATTTCAGTTGTTTAATTCGAAAGTTCCTAATAATAATTCGAATAGTGAAACGACCAAAAATTTTCAATAAAATTGTTTCGGGTTACGTGTCCCATGTCGGTCATTGAAATGAGATTTTCTAAAGAAAAATTCTGTTGGAGGGAAGAGCATTCTTGCTGATCCACGTAAAATTCCTTAAACTACTTTGATTGACTAAGTCTGGGTGTAATTTATCTATAATATGTATGTATTTATAAATTATATAAGTATGTATATCAGTTGTCTGGTTACCATAACACAAGCTCTGCTTAGCTTGGGATCAGATGGCCGTGTGTGAGTTGTCCCAAGATACTACTAAGATACTATACTAATTAGGTGGAACAATTTAACTATTGTTCTTTAAAGACTACATGGAAGGTGCTGCTGCTACTGTGGGTGATGATCGCTATTGTTTTCAAGTCAAGTCAAAGTCAAAAGTCATTTATTCAAATTAGGCTGAGTGTCAGCTCTTTTTGAACGTCAACTTTTACAAAAAGACAGTCCCCCAAAAGCACCCCGCCCGTCACTTTGTGAATTCCATATTTAGAATTCAACAAATTAATCTGTACCTACTTATATCTAAGAAAACTACTGGTTCTAATATGACGGCGCAAGCCAAGCAGCATGATACACGAGTGGGTTACTAGCTTTTACCTGCGACTTTGTACGGGTATATCCCGTTGTTTCTCGTTCCAGTATAGCCTATAGCCTGCCTCATGAATATGGCTATCATATACAAAAAGAATTTCCAAAATCGGTTCAGAAGATTACCCTCTACAACCTCACAAACTTTACCTCTTTGTAATATTAGTAAAGAAGTAGAATAAGGTAATGGAATTCCTTAAAAATATTGCGAGATGAAAGACACAACCAGGAGCCATCGCATGTTTAGGCAACAAAAATGTACCTAGAGATTGGCATAGGTATGTTTTTTACAGTGGTAAATAACATACCTATGCCAATTACCACACAAAAACATAAAGACTATTTATACAATGCGAACACCCCTTGAAAAGCACGTTAAGCCGTTGGTCCCCCCCCACCAACCGTGTCTCCACGTTGCCGTCGTGGTGGGGCTTGCGTGTCTCAATGATCTTGGGGGCTTTGCCGGTAGAGCCACTCATGCCGGAAGGTCCCAAGTGAGAGACCAGACCAAGAGAGACACAAGAGGGGCACACCGTTCGGAGACTTGAGCAGTGTTCGGGTCCTCGGACGGTGTGCGTCTCATTGGCTTGCTCGCTGCTCTCTGGTACGCGTCTGATCATCAGACGTGACTGTGAGGGCAGCGAGCAAGCATTGAGAGAGATGGGGAGAAAGGGACCGCACCCTCAAAAAGGACAATTATGGACAAGACCAACGGAATAGTATTACCCCAGGGCGGTACGGACTGCACAGCAGAACGAGAATCCGCCACGCTTGCGTCATGCCCCACGTATTCTGGGGGGGGCAACGTTGTCTATTGTCCACCACTTGCCATTGGCAACAAGGGCCGAGGAGGCCCCCGATCCGAACTATCCGAGGAGGACCCGATCGGCAGTAGTTTTGGATCGCCCGACAGAGTGTCGGTCGGGCGGAGCGCGGAAAGAGGCGCTCTATATTGGAGGAGGGGCTCGCCTGAGCGTCACCCGGGTGCAGAGTCGGAGTCCGAGTTGGACTCCGACGACCTGGTGACTGTTAGCTCGGCGAGCTCTGGACCCGAGGGGGCGGGGGCTGCTGCGGAGGACTCCAGGTCCTTCCGCAAGCGGCCCAGAACAGAGGAAGACCGGGGGTCGTCCGGCAGCGAGGAGGTTGCCTCGGCTCGCAAGATCCCCACCAGCAGGCGGGGCAAGGGCCGAGAGGGAGGCAAGGGGAGATTGCCCGCCTCCAAGGTGGCTGGTCAGCGAGCCGGGGGGCTCGTCGCTGACGGACGACCCCCCGTAGAGGGCGGTCGCAGGGCTCCTGGTTCGGAGTTCTCCGGCGGTGAGCCGGATGACTCCGGACAGGAGCGTGTTCGGAGGGCCGGGTTTGCGGAAGTTGTAGAGGCCGCGCTTCGCGATGTGGCCTTGAAGAGGAAGTTGTCCTCCAAGAACAAGGCCATAAGCGAGGCGATGGCCTCCATTCTGGCGGCAGCGGAGGGTAACCCAGGGGGGCCTCCGCGGGACGAGATGTCCAAGCTGCGGGCGGAGGTCGCCCGCTTGGCTGCCGCCACGGAGCGCCTCCAGAGGGAGAATGCGGGGCTCCGAGCAGACCTGGCCAGGCTCCAAGGAGCCGACCCACAGGGGGCGCCTGAAGGGGGACGCAGGGAGAACAGCCAGCCCGTGCCGCAGGAGGGCCAGGTGCTGGACCTGGTGCGGCAGGAGATGGCTGCCTTCCAGGCGCGGTTTTCCGTCCTGGAGGGCATCGTCCTGCGCCCCCCGTTAGCAGCGAGTGGGAAGGCTTCAGGCCGGAAGGCGGCGTCGTACGCGGCCGCCGCGGCTGCCACACCGGGGTCGTCCGGCCAGGACAAAGGGTCCGGGCCGGCACCCGCGAAGCCGGTGCCGGGAAAACCGGACCCGGCCCCGGGAAGGAAGAGAAAGGGTGGGGTTGCTGCGCGGACGGCGAAGGCTCCTGCGCCGTCTGAGCAGCAGCTCCCCCCGGCTTCCTCGCCTTCAGCTCCTCCCCCGGCTCAAGCCGAATGGCAAGTTGCCGGGGAGAAGAAGAAGGCGGGAAAGGCAGCCAGGGCGGCCAAGAGGCGGGAGAGGAAGCGGCGGCAGAAGGCGCGAAGCGTCGCGGCTGCGCTGCGCCCCCCGAAAACCGCGGCTGTAGTTCTGACGCTGCAGCCGGACGCGGCGAAGAGGGGCGTGACGTACGCAGACGTGCTCACCAAGGCGAAGGAGACGATAAACCTTGGTGAGCTAGGCATCGTGGGGGGCCTTCGGCTCCGGGTCACCATGACTGGGGCCCGGATGCTGGAGATCCCCGGGGCAGCCAGCGGCCCAACCGCGGACGCTCTAGCCGAAAGGCTTAGGGCGTCCCTAAGCGCGGACGATGCCCGAGTGTCCAGGCCCACCAAGCGCATCGACATGCGCATCTTGGGCCTGGACGACTCCGTCACGGAGGCGGAGGTGGTGGCCGCCGTCGTTAGGACGGGGGGGTGCTCAGCAGAGGAGGTGAAGGCGGGCACCCTACGTCCTGACAACACGGGCACGCGCACCATTGTGGTGAGCTGCCCCGTGTCGGCGGCCAAAACCATCACGGAGGGCCGAAGGTTTTTGGTGGGTTGGGTTTCCGCGCAGGTCAAACTGCTGGAACCCCGACCTCTGAGGTGCTTCCGGTGTCAAGTGGGCCACCATGTGGGAGCACAATGCACCTCGGAGGTGGACCGCAGCGGTCTTTGTTTCCGCTGCGGTCAGCCCGGTCACAGGGCCGGCTCTTGCGTCGCCGCGCCGCACTGCGTAGTCTGTGCGGCAGCTGGCAAGCCGGCCAACCACTGGGCTGGGGGAAGGGCCTGCGCCCCACCCACCAAAGCCGGAAACAGGAGGAAGCCCTCCGCCACCGCCGTCTCTGCCGCGACCGCCGCCGCTGCCGCCGCTTCTTCTACCGCCATTGCCGGTTCCACTGCGGCTGCTGCTTCTGCAGCAGCCGCAGTGGAGCCCCTACAAAGGGCTCCGGAGGGGGCTGAAATGGAGTGCCAGTAATGGCCCCATTTCACCCCCTCCTGTTGAACGTCAGCCGCTGCGCTGCCCAGGAACTGATGCTCCTGAGCATGGCGCAGTGACTGATGCCTGTGGACGGCGAGCAATGGGTAGCTCGCCGTCCGATCAGAACAGGCCCGGGTTGACGGCGCGCTGTGTTCTACGCGCGCCAAACCAGCAGACGTCAGCAAGGGTCGGAGCCCATTAGGGCCAGAGCCTACCAGGGTTGCGGATTTGTTCGAAAGAGTTACCGCGGCCCTGGAAGGAAAGGCACTAGGAGGACTAAAGGGTGGGTTTTAGTCAGTAAAAGTCTGACACTCCCTGCCGCTCCACCCAGAGCGGGAGGGGTCATTTGATGATTTCCCATCCTATAAAAAAAAAAAAAAAAAAAAAGCCGTTGGTCCCGGCTGTCATTTGTAGATCTTTGGCAGTCGTTACGGACTATCACAAGCTAAAAAAACTGACTCCAGTCTTGCCAAGAAGTACCGTGTTACACAGTGAATGGGTTGTAAAGGTCTGGTAGGCAGCCGCTCCACGTAAAATACTGGTATTCAGCTGAATCCGGTTTGAGTGAGAGCCGACCCAAATATAGTTGGGGAAAAAGCTAGGCAGATCATGATGATGATCACAAACACACCCTCCTGGGATAAAAGTTATCCTATGTCGTATTTCACCAGAACATGATCTACCCGTCTGCGGAGACGTGTAGAAGTTACAAACAGACGGACAAACAGAGTTAGTTTCGTATTTTATAATACCTATAAATTTGTTTTTTTTTTGGGTTTACATAAGAGACTGGATTATAAATGGCAATGACACATTAGAAAAAAACTTGCCGGGGTCTGTGTTTCTTGATGTTGTCATCAGGAGGTCTTTAAGTCAAGTACGAATAGGTTGTTACACGACTGCCCAAAAAAAGGAGTGTTATGTTTTTCTAGGATTTTTTCTATGGATGTGAAATTATCAAATGACTTCTTCTCCTCTGGGTGGAGCGGAAGGGAGTTTCAGAGTCTTACTGATTAAACCCATCCGTGTTCCTCCTCATGCCCTTTGCGTTCCAGGGCCGCGGTGACTTTCGAACAAATTTCGAAACCTTTCGAACAAATTCCATGGGTTATTTCTAGGCTAGCGTGCTTCATTGTCAGAGCTGGGCAAAATACATGCTTATCTTTAATTAAAATACAAATTACAAAGTAGTATCTCGCATTACTCATTAAAATACGAAATACAAATAAGTGCTTTTAAGTCACGTATTTGAAATGTCAAATACAAAATACAGTATTTAAACATTTTTATTTAAAATATAAAATATAGTCAAGTGTTAGGTCAGGGTAGCCGTTTTGCTTACGAAAGCTATCATCGAGTGCTGTTTTCTGCAGAACGCATCCATTATTATGTTTGCTAAATGTATTTATGTTCAAATGTATTTGAAATAGGTACCAATTATAAATTAAAATTTTTAAGAACACATTTTTAAGAAGTAATTGAAATACAAATTACAAAATACGTATTTGTATTTCAATTACTTACGTATTCTAAATATAAGTAATTCAAATACAGCCTAATCCTGTTAATTGTTGACCAAATCCAAGTAAAGTTGCAAGACGTTTGAAATATCAACCCTAAATACGTTTTTAATAAACAAGGATAAAACCTTAACCCTCCACCTGCCGCGTCAGCTATAAGGGGTGATCGAGCACCCCATAGTCCCGCATAAAATCTATAACCGACCCCAGTTATCCCATGATCTCTTTGTATCAATCAAATCAGCAGTTTCCTAACGAAATTCCCTTGGAGACCGTAAATTGTATGCGCCCTAGTCATTTGTCTTGTATGCTGGTCACCCTAACTGTTGAATATTAAGGCGATACGTTTGAGTGTTGCCATTATTTTCGCAGTTTCGTTTTTTGTGTGTTGGGTGGAATAGGAATGTGGTTTACGTAATGGTTTGCGTTTCCTTAGTGTTTTGTTTTAGGTTGATTTTAGTGGACAATTCAGCGAATGTCGAAGGTTTCTATTTGATAGGTGCCTTACACTTTTTATCAGTCTAGCTTAGTATGAAGGATGACTTTTAATTTTATAGGCATTGTATTTGTTATGGGGGTGGACGTATGGATCCCAAATTCCCTACCCCAGATATAAAAAAACAAAATGACTGTATACTAGACATAAGTTTTTGTCAGACAGAAGTTGTAAATTCCGTCATCCAATGAAATCTCATTTTATACCCAAAACTAATAAAGCTAGACCCACAGATAACACAGACAAAAGTTCCCTCACGACGTTTTCCTTAGCCACAAACGAGCCCCAAAATTAACACTAAAAGAAGCTCTTCATAAAATAAAAGTCAAATCTAAAACCTTGACTGTTACACGTAAACGTCGTCAATATCCTAGTCTCGCGTATAAGCAGCGTGCGCATGTTTACCCGGGGGGTGTCGGGTGTGGGGGTGTCCGCCCCCCAGTTTAGACAGTATTGTGTTTGTGCTGCACTTACACCCCTCAAAGATGCGGCTGATATGAGCCGTAATAAGCTGGTGGTGATGATTTTTGCTTGTGAAATTGTTTAGGTTATTCTTTGAATAGTGTCTGTTAAATGTTTTTGAGAAACAAAGGTTTTTTGGTGATTCAAAATTATTGTTGTTAATCTTTTAATACTGTTTGAAACTGTGTGACGAGGCCTAACCATCTCCAGGTTGTCATCTCTGTCCTAAAATTCTTCAAAGTCAACGACTTTAGCTGGGTACGGACCGATGTTACGAGGCGTAATGTAACATGTTACAAAGCGAGCATTCGTGCAGTCGAGTCACTCGTTGCAACAAGCGACTTCAACCAGGTGCTTATCGAAAAGTATCCCAATGAAACATACTCCCGGGATAGAAGTATCCTATCTTTCTTTCTTTCTTTCTATGTCCATCCAAATACGTCCAGCCTCAACTCTACACGTCTTAGACGTGAAGAACTAACAAACAGACAGACTATCGAGAAAGAAAAAATTGGCCAAGTGCGTGTCGGGCCACGCGCAGTTCCGTTATTGCGTTGTTCAATTGCTAAGTAACCAATTTTCAATTCAACTCAAAGCATTTATTTCAATTAAAAAATGACAGGCGCTTTTGTATTGTCAACGTTGCCGTTGGTCAGTCAAATAGGTAAGTTGTGAGAGGTGGCTATTCGCACGTTCCAAAGCGTAGATCTCTACGGAGAAGAACGTGCAAGAAACTCCACGGACACTCTTTTAAATCAATAAGTTGTATATTAATCAATGGAATTTTTACAAAATTCTCCAAGCACATTTTGTAGATTGACGACTATTACTCGTTAACTTGTAAAACATACTTAACTGTGATAGTTTTCTTTTTAAATTCGATAAGCTACAACAATGATTTTTTTTCACGTCTCTAAATCGTGGTAGCTGGCAGGAGGGTCACACTTGACTCTAACAAAAATTAGACTGTAAAGCCTAATATTTCGCAAACGGATCCTTAGATGTAAAACTAGTTTTAGAAAAATTTCAAACTTTCTAGTACTAAGCGTCTCTGAACTAAACCGCGGACATGGCGAAACTATAAGGTTTCCTTGTTGACTACGGAACCCTAAAAACCAGAAAGGAGTCTCACTCTAAAGCGAACGGGTTATAAACACTTTTTGAATGGTTGGAGCCGTGGTTCAAACTTCATACAACATATGGATGTGGGTGATCAGTAATGAAATTTATATCAAGAGGTGGGACTTTAAGCTAAGAAAATTCTATGTCCTTATAGAGATAACTGTTGAGTTCTGCTGTTCAAGCAAGCATTTAGCATAAAGTTGTGATAAAACCCACCTGGTCTGGCGAAAAATTTTGCTGACTTGCTAATCTTTTTAGCACATTTTAGTAGAAATTCGCTTAAGTATATTGCTGACGGTACATATTGGAAAGTACAACCTTCTACAATATTCATTGGAAAGTGGGTCCAACCTTACAACCTACAATTCTTTCAAGTAATAGTAACGAATTCTAGGATGGAATGTGTGACTGTAGGTAGGTAGATAACACAGAGTCCGGAATCGCCACGCTAGCTGCGATAAGAGACGCCGCTACTAACTACTTCTGTGTGGACGTTATAAACTATATGTGTGCTTCAGTTTAGTAGTTTTTGCATGGATGAGTAACAAACATTCATCAATATATTATATATTCGTGGCGCTGAGCACAAGTTTCAGATGTTATAGTCATTTAATTATTAGTTGTCACAAGCCTTCAATAGGGAAGATGGAAACTCAGAATTTATGAAAATTCTTTCAGTAAAATGATAGAAAAGTATAAAGTAAGAGCCACTGCAACGTTTTTATTTTAGTTTTTTTAAACGTAAACATATAATCTCACATACACAAACAGCCAGACCCGGAACAACTATTTGTAGGCCATACAAATATTTGTTCCGTGCGGGAATCGAAACAGCGACACGCAGCGCAGCAGCCAATCGCTCAACGACTGCGCCAACGGTGTCGTCTAAAAAATATTAATTTTAACAATAATTACGAATTAAAATAACGTGAAACGGGACGTATTTTTAAAGAACTACATTCAGCGTCTAGTGACGACACTTTTGATAAAACAACGAAAAGACGACCGTCTTTGAGTTATGACAGTTCATAACCAGTGACACAACCAGTCGGGTGACTCATCGTCCGTTTTCGCGCGAAAATTTAGACTGTCAGTTTAAAACCACAAAGGACAATGGTCGGATTGGTACACCCCACCAATGGCAAAGACATAATAATATACAAGTATGTCGTTGGATAGGTCTCTTTAACTGGAACAACATTTACTATGATAGCTTTGTTGAAATGTTTGTCCGTTTTGAGTTATAGGTATCAACAATAAATTAAAGCGTTTTAATTTTTTTTATTTATGTTATGGTCTATTTTACATGAAATTCATCAAAAAGAAAGCAAGATGAAAAAATTCCATGTTCCCTATTTCTATGAATTAGCGGTGACACTCACTGTCATGCTCTGACTAAAGTATTGACAATACCGTCTCTAATAGTGTGTAGCGTAGTATTTTTGTTGTAACATTTTATGCTACTCTTGTCAGCGTCATCCAGTCAATGCCGTGAAGAGTCACAGCATTTGTTCCAGCATTGTGCTGAGCAATTTCGCAGTTGTGACACCTATTTGCCCAAGCTGTCTAGTGTACCTATAAATTACTTATTTTTGTTGGTTTTTTTGTGGTTATCTTGCACAAATAAACTCTTTTTCTTTCGTCTTTCTTTTCCAGTGACCGCCGAGGCGTATCTATGCTCTGTGGTAGGTAGGTACGTGTGAGAGCAAATCTAAGTTTCTTTGATTTACTGCATATTGCATACGGTTTTATGGGCACCGATCTACTTCCGTATTATATGTGGCTTCTTGATTTATGTTTTAGAGAATGAGCTTCTTATAGTTTCTAATAGTGTGTTGGTAAAAGGAAGTTTAATTAGTAAGATATCGCAATTTTTTATTATGAGTTTGTGATAGTGGTCAAACGCGTGCATCATCCTAACTTCGCACGCTCAACCTGATTGCTAATGAGACGGACCTATTTTGTTGTACTCTGGGTGAATTCACAAGGAATGCATTATATATAATTAGTTATAGATGTTAGTATAAGTTAGGATAAGCGCATTTATCGCATTGGGGAAAAACCCTGTAAGGATAGATGTAAGGTGAATAAATAAATAAAAAAATAAATAAACTGTTTTAATGTGAATGTGTGATTTATTGTTTGTTACACTTTCACACTTCAACCGTCCAACTATTTTTCATTTTTGTCGCATTTCTATACAGTGATAGATGAGACCCTAGAGACAGTTTGACAGGGCCTTGTAATGCAAAAAGAAGCTGGGGGCAGTAGCTAGTCAATTTATACAAACAAAAAAACTTTTTCAAAAAAAAAAGACTTCCAAAGAAAAAACTTTAAAGTACAAAATAACTTTAATTTAGGAAGTCGGTGTTTTTGGTTGTATCTTCGTAATTTAACACAGACTTCCGATGGATGATATATTTTTCCAGCAATTTTGATTTAAAAACCAAACTACTGAAACGATTTTGATAACATTTATATGGGACCAATCGGGAAATAAAATCGACTGCTCCATACATTTATGTGCGTACAAAATGTAGGTACTGAACAGCAGATTTTTTTTCTGCGGTTTCGGGGTTGGTCCCATAGTAAAAGTTATCATAATGATGAGTGCAATGCAGTGCAGTGCAACCCCTTAAGAGGTATTGCGCTTACTCTGTTACATGTTGTATACTTACCTGTTTTATCGCACTCCGTGATTTTGAAAAAATAATACAAAATGTGAACCGGGCTATCCCACAAGGGTTCTATCCCCTTTGACAAGTTTTTGAAATTAATTGTCGCTGTATTTGAATGCTCTGCACGAGAATAAATTGGCCTTCTGATGTTAGCTAGATTTCAGAATTGTTTAGGTACAAAATGGAAATCGGATTAACCTGCTCACATGATTGATATCACAGTGATGTTCTTGAGATATCCTTCAACAATGAGACGTTAACTTCGGTGCTAAACTGTTCACATGAACAACTATAACAATGTACAATGGAGAAACAACTCCATTATAAACGACTTCTTTCGAGAAATCGGTGTTTATTTAGCAAATCCACAGTATTACTGGAAACCACAGCCTATTTTCGGCGAAAGGCATCGAACTTGATGTTAAGGCTCATCGATGTAGACTCAGGACATCTGCATACCAAACACAACAGGTACCTCAGAACAGGGCGTAACTACCGCCGTATCAACCGTATCAATGATACGGGGCCCCCGGACTACAGGGGCCCCGACGTGTAGAAGTGAGAAATTGACAACCTCAAATTCTTAGTAATGAGAGGCCCATATTGATTTCAGCTTCCAGTCGGACCCATTTTTGCTGAATACCAGTGGTTTACATGAAGCGACTCAGTATCTGACCAAACCCAGTAAGTGGGTAACACGATACCTCCTGCCTGGGCAGGACTGGTGTCAGATTTCCATGCTTCTGACTAACCGTACAGATTGTCATAATCTTCAAATGACAGCCGGGACCAATAGCTTAACGTGCTTTCTGAGGAATCTCGGTATGTTAAGATGGTCAGTCATCCGAGGACCGACCTCAGCAAGCATGCTTAACTTGGAAGATCGACCCGTGCTACTCTTATTTCTTAGCCACAAGGTGAACTCATAATAAGTACACTTCACGATAATTCAAGGTCAACACAAGGTTTTAAAACCCACAATAAAACAGCTCAAAATTTCACAAAATGGCTAGCTACTCATTGAAACTTAAACTTTTTAGGGTCCATTTTACATACCTTGACCTTTTAAGAGGGTAAAACGGTTTTAATTTCGGCTAGGGACTCTGAAATGCAACTTTTTGCGGCTTTATTTTTCGTTTGAGTTTGAGAGGGAGGGAAGTTCTGCAAACAACAGGATTTGAGCATATTGCTTGATATAAAATGGCTTCCGTTTTGTAGGTCATATGGTGTAGTTCCTTTTAGAGATAAGGGATATACAGGCAATGGCATAGATCATTACCCTTGGTTACAGCGTTTTAGGATTTATTAAACCTGTTCACTCTTATCTTAAAGAGTAGTGATGTTCTGATAGTTGTAGCTATCAGAAGATCAATTTTAGTGGTGCCTACCACTACCTAACAACAACACTGGAAATCACAGGAAATTAATGAACCGATTTTGATGAAATTTCTATGGGACCAATCGGTTCATAAATGACGGAGAGCTATGAGATAACAAACATAAAAATATACAACCGAATTGAGAAACTCCTCCTTTTTAAAGTCGGTTAAAAATATGATAATAATTGTATCTCAGAAAACACAAAGACACCGGCAGGGAATTTCACTCTGAAATGCCAATGATTAAAACTCAAAACAACTGAAATCTGTTTTGACATCACTCACAAAATGTCCTTAGAAAAAAATTGTATGTATTTACTTAACGATGATCTAGCTAGTCAGGCAGTCACCAAGATCCGGTACATAGATGTGACATTGTCAAGGTTAATTCGCACTTCATCATAGCGCACGGAATCACCGCGTCACAATTATAGACCACTAGCTCCCGCCCGCGTGAATGTCGATAATTAACCTAAGGGAACATACTCCCGGGATATAAAGTACCCCATGTGTAATTTCAGACTGTAATCTACCTCTGTGCCAAATTTCATCAAGATCCATTCAGTAGTTTTTACGTGAAAGAGTAACAAACATAGTCCATCCATCATCCATCCATCCTTGCAAACTTTCTCATTTATAATATTAGTAGGACTATATAGCTTTTGCCCGCGACTTCGTACGCGCATATCCCGTTTTTCCCGTTCCCGTAGGAATTTAAGGAAATAGAGGATTTCCCGCTCTTAGCGATCCCCTACACTCTCCGTCGATTCAGGACAGCTGTATGTCTTTATTTCTGTTTTTGATATTAAGAAAGTCAATAAATGTATGTAGTTCAATGACCGTATTGCACATGTGTGTGGTGTCTACCATAGAGCTCTGAGAGCCTCCAGTTGCAGGTGCAAACGTGGCTTAACAGTGCCCAGCGAGTCATTTCAGTACTCTGTGCTCGTTATTCACCTCTAAATACGATAAAAAACTGGGTAAATTGCTCAAGGTTATAACTACGCAATAAGCTTAACTTCGTTGCTACGTAAAGCTCTAGAATATTTATCAGAACATTTTCCTTATTCGTGGTGTAACCGATGCGATGGTTGGTTTTTCTGAGATAGGAGCCCTTTTGGCCTCGCATCGATCTGTTTCTGTTGTTTTAATTTATTTGACTTTGTTGTTTGTCCCGCCGGTTGATTCTGTCGACATCTCACGGTGTTCACCTAGGCGGAGTGAACGACAACTGAGCTGTCATTCCATCTTATTTGTATGGTTTGACAACTCACCCGTCGTGCACCCCGCCCAAGTGTTCACTTCGACATGTTTACAGAATCGCACTGCTGTCCTACGATTCGCGATATATACTTTTTTAGCATTTTTTATTTCGGTTTCCGTATGTAAAACGGAATCGCTATAGGATCACTTGTGTGTCTGCCTCTCCCTCTAGCACAGCAATTTGCTCCGGACCTACTGTAACGATTCAGTTAAAAGGGGATAGAACTTTTCGGCATAGCTACCCGGCCCCAATTTTATTTTTTTTCGATGAGGACATAGAAAACACGTAAACAAGCAAAAAGTGTATCCCAAATGGTGTCCTAACGTTGCCGAGATCGCTGTCAATGGGAAAAGTGCGCAAAACAATGGCATCATTACTACGTTGAGTGGCAGTGTCATTTATTAATGTAAAATAATGTAAAATTACGTTGAAAATAGATTATTATTAATCAATAGATACCAGACGTCTGTATCTATTTTGGTATAATGATTTACATAAGTACAGGCTGACTCCGTTAATGTAGTTTTGTTTAACGGACAAGGTGATTAAGTAAAGTAATTTTCGCTAAGTTTCGTCTCTATTTATAGCTCTTAAGAGTGCAATATTATTTCATAGGGGCTCTGTTTATATTTAGGAACGTTCACCATCGATACGAAGGTAGTATCAGGTTCAGATACGGAACCAGCGACAGACACTAGTTGTCTGTGAATGCTGAACTGGACCTTTTTGGCGAAGCCGTGCGGCACACAATTAAGACGTTTTAAAAACATTTTCAAATTGTTTTTTTCTATTTCGTTTTACTTGTTTTATAAACATGTTTGTGCCTAAACATGTTATTTTCTGGATCTATCTGTTCTCTAATTAATATAAAACAAAGTAATTGTCTTTTTTACTATTGATAGGCACGCGTTTGACCACTATCTCACCTGATGGTAAGCGATGATGTGGTCGAAGTTGAAGCACGCTTGCCTAGAAGTAACCTTGACTTAAAGACTCCCAGGTTGTAGCTATCAGGAAAAATTTACTCTGGCTGGGAATTCCACTGCTTAGCTGTCTGCCTCGAACTGCTTCTCCATTTACTTCTTCTAAACAACGAAACGGATTTTGATACTTTTCAGTATTAAAAAAAGCGAGGCCAGTGATATAGACCTCGATAGAACGGATTGCTTAATACCACTCGGATACCAGAAGAAAAAGCGATAAACGGGGAAGGTTTGTGTTTATAATTTGCATTCTTTCAAAGGGGCTAGTCGCTAGTAATGTTACAATTTATTAAGACACATACATAGATCAGAGGAGCTCGTGCTTATATAATAACAGCCGCACGGGTCGATCTTCAAGGTTAAGCAACGCTTGCCGAAGTCGGTCTGTGGATGGTGACCATCTTAACACACCGAGATTCCTCCGTGCCTCGGAAAGCACGTTAATTATGCCGTTGGTCCCGGCTGTCATTTGTAGATCTTTGGCAGTCGTTACGGATTGTCAAAAACCAGAAAATCTGACTCTAGTCTTGCCAAGAAGTACCGTGTTACCCAGTTAATGGTTTGTGAAGGTCTGGTAGGCAGCCGCTCCACGTAAAATACTGGTATTAAACTGAATCCGGTTTGACTGAAAACCGACCCCAATATAGTAGGGAAAAGGCTAGGCAGATGATACATAAACACATAAACTTATAATTTAAGAAGGTTGCACATACGAGTACGATGCTAAGTATAGTATTCGAGATATAATAACTGATCTAGAATCTAGATTTTAATAGACTGGTAATCCTTGTTCACTTGAACTTGACTTACTTAAGTAAGGTTTATGATCGAGCTATAAAATAATAACACAATGTAACGTCGCAAGCAAGTAGTTGTGACATCGTAAAAACGACCACGAGTTGTAGGTCGTAGGTTCGAACCCAAGCAGGCACTTTAGGTACCTCAGCGGTACCACAGCCCGACTTCGCCCACTGCTGGGCAGAGGCCTTATTTTTCTTGTGCCAATCCTCACGTTCCTGCGCCTACCTCATCCAGGCTCTACCTGCGATTGAAACAATGGCGTCTGCCCATCTCGCCGCTGGAAGACCTGGGGTGAGGCACATACCTACTTAATGTAAACTATTTTATCACCATGCTCTCGATATGGTAAAGTAATACATGTTTTCTCTAGAAGAACCTTTCAGAACCACAATCATGAATACGTTTCGGGATGGATCAGTGGTAGTGAATAGTTAAGCTGGAATAACGTCGGTAGGTATGACGTCTAGCAACTCACACTGCCCTCACGTAGCCCTACGTAGCTCACAGGAGACCTGAGTCCCAGCAGTGGGATATAGTTAGGTGCCCTGGGGTTAATTAAGAGGGATCATTTGGATCTGACGAAAGGTGAGAGAGGACGGGAATTTAGTTTGGCCTAAATCTGCGAATTATTTTGCTAAATTTATCAGGTTAAATTGCACGTGGGTTTAAACCTGTTGATGCAAGTCTATATTAATATTATGAGGTAAAGTTTGTGAGGTTGTAGGGGGTAATCTCTGGATCTACTGAACCCATTTTGAAGATTGTTTTTGTGTATGATAGCCACATTCATGAAGAAGGCTATAGGCTATACCTACGCAGGGAAATTCCTACGGGAAAGGGAAAACACGAAGTCGCGGGCGAAGTGCTAGTCTGATTATAAATCAACAAGCCTGTTTGATTCCTCGAAAAGTTTACATGGTCTGCAATCCAATCATAACGAGAAAATAGTGACTCTGTTGGTCTATCTGTTTATCTGTAACCTCTTCACTCCTCAACGTCGGAAGGATTTTAATGAAACTGCACCAGCACCAGAGTGGAGCATGATCTGAATTGGAACGTAGGACTTTTCATCCCGGTTGGATTTCCTTTTTAGGATAATATTTATAGCAATTTTTATGCGAGCGCAGCCGCGCGTTTTTATAGATCCTAACAAAATAATAAAATAACTCAAATTTTAATAGAACTTTACTGAAAAACACTTTATGAACTAAGGTCCAGTGCTCTGTTACCGAGAATCATCACAGAATGCACAAAATTATGTGTGTTGTACAACACAGTAGATAGGTACATGTGTTGCGACTAAAAAATTAATCAATATCCAATATTGCTTTACTGGGAACTTGAAACTTGTATTTTCTGTGTGGCGAGTTCACAGAATTGAAAACACAAAATGGACGTGTATTTTGTAACGTGAAGGTCAAACGTATTGTCAAATAAGCGATTTAGATTACAATTATTATACTTACGTTTTTTTTTTGGAGGTACCTATAAATCTTTGGAAGTACTAGATACTTTGATTTCTCAATTTTTTTTACTGTAGGAATAAGTACCTACTTCAAAATCACCAAGTGTTAGATACCTAGGTACTTGATATACCAGAAAAATCCATGGTTAAAGCTAGTGTATTACAAACTATTTTAATTGTATAATACCTTGAACATGAGGTCCTGGCATTGACTTGGTCGGGCAAAGCTCCAAGTTTGCATTTGTCCTTTGTATGGTAATAACTCCTATTAAAATACCTTTTTTTAACGACGGGAAAACATCAAATAACTCCTTCCACTCTGGGTGGAGCGGGTGGAGTGTCAGACTCTGACTCCTAGGGTCCCGGTGACTCTTTTGAACAAATTCCGCAACCCTGGCAGTGCTAGAATACCTTACGATAACGTGACAATGTCATAAAGATTCCGTTGTGAAAAAGGTATAGTGAGTCTCTCCGTCTGCCTCTCTCATTGGAATCTTGATGATTTTAAGACGCCATAAAAGGAGCCCAGATTACCCCTTAGACTTAAAAATCCCCTATTACTTTTAGTAAATAGACACCACTGCCTACCGGTTTAGTTAAAAACAAGTGTTATTCTCAGTTATGTAAGGTTTTATGTTAAACAAGAGAAAATCAGAATGATGCTGTTGAGTAATAGTATTTTATTGGCTATTGATAAACTAGTTCGATGGAACTAGGATTAGGTAACTAGATTTCTAGGCTGTTTTTATAATGTCCTTCGTCCGGTTTTTAAACGACTACAAAAAGGAGGAGGTTCTATGTTTGACTGTTTGTCACAGATTATATATTTCTGTTGCCGCTATAACAAAAAATACAAAAAAAAACAGAATAAAACAAATATTAAGGCAGGCTCCCATACAACAAACGTGATTTTTATAGATAATGGCACGGAACCATTCGTGCGCGAGTCCGACTCGCACTTGGCTGTTTTTTTATTGTATTTAAGTCGATTTCTCCGCCAATTGTAGACCGATTTTCAAAATTCTTTTTATTCTAAAGCCTATAATACTCTCGATGTCAGAATCTGATGATGAGAAATTGAGGGCAACCTGCAAATTTAAAAGGCACATATACATAATTCATGTACTTTCTAACGCAATTCAGTTAAGTATTTGTCCTTGGTAATCGTCATATTACATACGTTGCTGAGCTGATGATGGAAGGTATAAGTCAGGATCTGATGATAGGATCCCAGGAAAAATGTTTGTTTAGCGATATTTTCGCTAACATTATCAACCGCTTTGGATGATTCTTTTTTGTGTTTTTGGAAGCTATTTTCAAGGACTGGTCCCATTCCAATATGGTGAGGTATTTACTATTTAACTGTGCTGTGGTCTGGATTTGAACTGCGAAGGCACACAAAGTAACTCCTTAACGGCAAATAGCGCAACCACTCATTATGGTAATACCTAATGTCAATTTAGTTTTGGGGTATCACCACTAAAATGTGAAAAATAAAAAAAAACGTTTTTTACAAAAAAAATACAACCGACTTCAAAATAAAAAAAAACACTAAAAAGTATAAAATAACTTTAATTTGGGAAGTCGGTATCAAAAAACGAAAAAACAACTAAAAACACAGACTTCCGATAAAAAGGCTGACTGCCACTTTTTGAACGTCAACGTTTACGTAAAGTAAGTTGCCCAAAAAGCCAACCCGTCACTATAACATTTATTTATTAAAATTCACAAAAACACTGTACAAATGCATGCGGACTTATTGCCGAATGCATTTAATATTACAGTAGAACCAGCTATAAAACGTGTAACAGATTAAACGCATAAGGGCACATTCTACTCATCGTCATGAACAACTTTTACTACGGGACCAACACTGAAATCGCGAAAAAAAATCGACTGCCCGGTGCCCCATACATTCCTGTTAGCATAACTCGATAAAATGTATTGAACAGCTGGTTTTTTTTTCTCGATTTCGTGGTTGGTCTCTTAGTTAGTTGTTCATAATGATGACTACAATGACCCCTCAAGAGGTATTGCATTAATTCTGTTGTTGTAAATATAGTTTAGCTTAAAAGGAAAACCAGCTAGTACCTACTCGTACCTACCTAGTTTAAAACCTCAAATAGATTTTAAAAAGTAACCCGGATTTCCGTTACCTAACATTTAAAACGATTTTGAAATTTAAGAAATTGACATTTCATGTAGGGTGCACAGCCGATCCATAAAACTTTCCGGACATGTCCTCGTTTTTTCTGTACCTACGGCACTTTTCATTTAATGCTACACTCAGAAAGCAACTTTCCTTTTTTCAGAAAGTAATATTGCGTATGCTGTAATACCATTAGTTCTTACCAGAGGTATCTGACAAAAAAATGTAGACGTTTTTCTCCTTTGGGTCTAGGCCGCAGTCAGATAAAAGGGCACATACAAATTTTAATACAGAAGTTTAAATATAAAGTAACACGATACACAACTTTCAAAACCTCGTTACGCTACGTTTAATTATAACTCCCAACTTTTCTCAAAACTTTACTTTGCGTCTTACCTTACCGAAAAAAAAACTCAAACATAGCAACAAGAAAATTGACTTACCGGCAAGGAGTATCAGGAGTGTAACCGCGAAGGAGACGTGCGGCGACCCGCGCGGGGGCGGCACCCTACCCGCCATTGGCCGAGCGCTGGGGGCGGTTAAGCTATGACAACACAGCCTTTACCCACGAAACCTTCTTACAATACACTCACACCACACACAAAAAAGAAAAAAAACTTTGACAGTTATTTTCCCGCGGATTTTGACTTTGATGTTTTGATTTTTTCACAGCGCACCGGTACGTTCGCGCTCTGCCACTGCGCGCTACAGACTACACTTTCACTCGCGCTTCAAACGCTGATTGCGTCATTTGTTTACTTTCACTCTTATAATCAGTCACATTCGAGATTATTGTTTAACTTTTTCATTTAACTTACGAACTATTTATTGTCGAAGTTACTGTACTGCAGTCTTGCTTTAGAATTGGCTGAGTGATGGGTTGACATGGGAACTGAATTCTGGAAGGTTACAGAGTTCAATGATCTCTGTAATTGTGAAACATCTAGTTTTTAGGTACTTTATTAATAATACAATTAAAATACCGAAAAGCTAGGAAATATTTAAGAAAACCCTCGTTATTTTTTTTTTTTTCAAACAAACTGGTGCGTCGCATTTTATATATTACTTTTACTCGAAGACTCGCATTTTTTATTCGCGAAAGCTCTTCTTAATTATGAAGGACGGTCAATGACTCCAAAGTATTGCATAAGCGAAAAACTACATCGTGCAAGCAAGCATGACGCAAAAGTTGATGTTTGTAGTTCTACCATTATTACACTGAAACCTAATTTAGAATAACTTGGTACAATCGTGACTACGATTTGCCGTTAAAACGCTATAAATGTAATGAAGTTGCCTGACAGGCATTTAAGATTGTTATTTTATCTTATACGTAAAGGTTAACGACTTTATAAAAAACCTATCTTTACTAGTATTATTACAACAATTATATTGAATTTAATTCGTGGCTCAATATTTTTTATAAAAGTCGGTATCTTTTATAGAGCTTTTTTTTTTCAAAAATAACACATTTATTTATTGCTGTTTACGATGCACAAAAACGCCTCACAAAGATAATTGAAAATCGAAAAGCCACTACGAAGAGAAAAACTATTTGATTTGTATTCCACAGTAATTGGGTACCCGATACGTTCCTTTTGGCAAGATTGGTGACAGATTTTTCTGTCTTCTGGCTACCCGTAAAGACCATTAAAGATGTTCAAATGACAGCCGGGACAACCGCTTAACGTGCTTTCCGAGGCACAGGGGAAACTCGGAAGGTATGTGATAGATGGTCACTCATCCACGGCCCGGCTTTGCCAAGCGTGGCTGTTAATGTAGCCAGGAGCTCCTCAATGGAATTCATTTTTTTTTTTTGAGAAACCCCAACAAAGTCAAAGTCAAAACGTTTATTTCAATTAGGCCATTAAACGGCACTTTTGAACGTCATCATTTACATTTAAAATAATATAAAGCGACTCTACTGTCCGTTCGCAAGGGTAGATTTTATGGAGAAGAACGGACAAGAAACTCCATCAGTCAAACAGCTTGTTTATGAATACATCAAGCTGCCCGAAACTATCAAATTTACCCAATCAACCTTGAACCTAACGTTGTAGCGATAAGTTGAAAATCTATAAAAAAAAATATGACAAGTTGTTTTAGCTTGATGTGCTGGCGACTGTACATGCAAAATACAACAGAAACGTACCAAATTAATAAACCACATACATACAACATTTTCTCAGTCGAAAAACAAACAAAACGCTGCAAGTCATGCACCAAAGCACAGAACAAAGAAATTAATGTAATCTAACTAAGCAGTGGTTCCCAACCTGTGGTCCGTGGACCACTGGTGAATGAAATGAGATTTGAAATCACAAACTTACCATCTGCAAAGTAACATTGACGTGAGCTGATTTCAAGATTCTATCAGAAATATTGTGTTTTCTATGTATTAACATAAAAAAGACAATATTTCTTTTAGATAGAGATACCGTCGATTTTTGATTTTAACATAGATACATAAGCTACAAGTTTTTATTTATAATGTTTTTATATGTACCTACGTAATTGGTTTTTAGATTTACACAGGTAAATTTTCTTTTGAGTTTCTGGCTCTAGCAGCAGCCAGAAACACAAAACAAAACAAAACAAAAGAAACCAAAATGGTCCTAGACAAAAAATTGGGTTGGGAATCACTGAACTAAACCATGTAACTGCTGTACTGTGTCATAACTTTATCAGCATTGAGTTACTTACACCAGTACTAATAATGTAGCTTCATAGTATTGTGGGAAAATGCCATAATAAGGAAGGGTTATACAACGAGTTAGTCTTAAAAAAAAGTACTGAGAAGTCAAGAAACCCTTACGACTGTGATATTTCCGTAGCAACAGAAACTCGTAAGTTTGCTGGCTGTGGTGAAAGTAAAAATATCACAATATTTCTTCAGACCTATTTTATGTAGGTGAAAGTTTTTTTCCTTCATCACACAGCAACTGTGCATTTCCTGTCATCAAACGTGCCTAATGCACTGAGGGTAAATAGGAAAGGTGTAGTTAAATTTTAAAAGCTGTTTCTGCCCATCTGTAAGCAGATGCTAACTTTGTATAGACAATCCATATTGTTTGAGAGTTGATACATACATGGATTAATATAAGTTACAAATTTTAGATATTAGATAACTATGATTCCCTAAAGCTCACTCCAACACAATCATTCTGCCTAGCCTTTTCCCAACTATATCGAAATTAAGAACTTTACCAAACATGAAAACTTTTACATTGCCTAAATACAACAATACATACGGTATGAGAACATACACCTACATACTACCAAAAATAATAAACCAACTACCTGCGGACATACAAAATAAATACCTCTGCAACCCTAAAAAAGCAAAAAGTGAATTAAAAAAGCATTTTTTGCAAATTAAACATTATGAGTATATACTTTAGTTTGATATACTTACTACCATCCTCATTTGTGCTAATGTGCAAAATTTGCATTTGCATTTGGATTTGTACTTAAAATTTTTTTTTTTAACTCTAATGTAAAACTTAAAAATTTCTCACCTGTTTTTTAGTAGAAATTGTATTGGAAATAATTATTCCGAACTCACTAACCATACATAAGCCATCTAAGGCTTCTGTGGTTTTTAGCACATTTGTAAATCAGTGATAGATATTTTGAACATTAATAAAAAAAAAAAAATCGGGGTCAGCTTTCAGTCAAACCGGATTCAGCTGAATACCAGTATTTTACGTGGAGCGCCTGCCTGCTAGACCTCCACAACCCATTAACTGGGTAACACAGTACTTCCTGGCAAGACTGGTGTCAGATTTTTTGGCTTCTGACAATCCGTAAGGACTGCCTAAAATCTACAAATGACAGCCGGGACCAACGACTTAACGAACTTTCCGAAGCACGAAGGAAGCTTGGTATGTTAAGATGGTCACCCATCCACAGACCGACCTCGGCAAGCGTTGCTTAACCTTGAAGATTGTCACGTGCGACTCCAACACAATGCTACCTACTAAAGATGTTTGAAAAGCTTTACCAGTTATGATACAGTATTAAAATAAACCTACATAAAAAAAACTAATTTAAAAATACAATTCCATCTTCAGAAACTCCCATGCAGTTATCAATGAAACGGAAAAGCTGTATACAAGACTGCTGTAGAATAATAACGCCTATGATATTGGCCTTTAAAATGTACCCACCTAATAAACGAAGTATCTGTTGCACAATCTACAGTGTAACCTACGAAAAAATGGTTTTCCCTTTTGATCTAATATAATAGAGTCCCTATTAATAGTCAGCAGATGATGGCTATAAAAGTTGAAGTAAATGTGAGGTTTTAATGATGACTATGAAATGACACTTCAGCGGACGTTTCACAAACGTTTGCTTATGTTAAACTTTATGGAAAAAAAGATTTTGTTACGTTACTGTCACCAGACGGCGGTTTTTCAATTTCAATACAAATTGACGTTTACGCTAACGCGACCGAGAACGTTAAAAAACTCGCACTAAGGCCACAAACTCAAAAAAAAAAGGTTCAACTGCCTCTAATTAAATAGGAGACACAAACAATGAATCCGCATAAGAATATAATAGAACCATTATTCCTCACTGATGGAACACAACAGAAACAAGCACATAGTATAAAAGAAGAATAATATTACAGAATAATAAATACAATAAAATTGCGTCGAGCGTACCCATATCGAAAGGGTTACCAGTTTGCTGGGCGTCAGACACCCTGCACTGATTTTCAGTTGGCACCCTGCAGAGACACGTGTCACTGTCATAACATAGGAAAACCCCAAAAGACTTGAAAATAGCAGAAATTCACATAGAAGATCTGAAGTGACTAACTTTCACTGTAAACTTTGTGCCAAAAATAACTCGCCAAAAAAAAGAACCTTAATCCAAAACGTTAAACTCATTCCATTTTCAAATCAAACTTTCCCGAGTACTCTGACGTCACAAGTTACGCAATAGTTGGAGCGTCGCACTGTCTCGACTTGTTTTTGGTACAAATAAGCGTGGGTGCTAAAATATTAAGCCGAGGACCTTTGACCTTACTGCCCCCGAAATTCATTACTATCATAGAGTAAAAATGACTTTGACATTTTGGATGTTTGTCCTGAAATGTGGACTTTTATTATGGACACCATTTTAAGTGATATTTATTTTTTTTGTTAAATTTTTCATGTTAACTGCTAAAGGAAAGGTGGCCTGAAATATTTACAATCTTGTACCTACGCGTATTATTTATGTATTTTTTTTTACAATATGTATATTTACAATAGGTGAAACCAATTTATTTTGTCAGAATAATACATTTTTGTCAAAAAAATTAAATATCACTTAAAATGATGTCCCATTTTAAGTGATATTTAATTTTTTTGTTAAATTTTTCATGTTAACTGCTAAAGGAAAGGTGGCCTGAAATATTTACAATCTTGTACCTACGCGTATTATTTATGTACTTATGCAATATTATTCAGGAATTCAACTTTTACTGTCTCGTCAATTTTCTTATTCACAAAACACTCATGCAGTCGCACATTAGGAGTATGCCTGCAGTTTTGCAAACTGCTTGTTTATATTATGTAAATTGAAAACCTCTTTTTTACCAGGTATTCGCTATTTACATCATACTATGAAATAAATGTAATAGGCACACAGATAAAATAGTTTCATTAAAAGCTAGGAAAAACAAGTCATATCTAATTTTTTTTACAATATGTATAGGTACTTACAATAGGTGAAACCAATTTATTTTGTCAGTATAAAACATTTTCGTTATAAAAAACAATTAAAATAAAAAAAATGAAAAATTGATTTGATGTGTTTAATTTTTACTAAACCCAATTTAATTCAATTAAATTTTTGCCAATGTCGCTATCGCAAAAAAAAACTGATGAGTGTAATAACTTGCGCTAACAGATAATGTTTAATTTTGTTGGTTAGCTAATTAAAATATTTAACTAAGTAATTTTATGTAAAATCTAAGTAGTAAATTTTTAACTTTAAGTAAAAATGAAAAAAAACATTCTTTAAAAAAATTGAATAGTTGCATGGATTAGAAATGTTTACTTATTTGTAAAACACGATATCTTCATTCGATTTCTTCGATTAGCTACAAACAAACATACCAATTAATATTTTTTAATTTTTCCCATCGAGTTATTATTGAAATTAGATGTTTATTTAATAAACGAGAACGCGTGACGCGACTGTTAACTTTTTGCGAGATACATTTTAACATACATCCCTATATCCACACATTAACAGCAAAAATCAGAGTTAAGAAATAAGTTAACCTAATTTTCGGAGTAATTTAACTGGACTACTAAAAAGGGCTTTTTGGAAATTAAACCTATAAGAGAATGAAAAGGAAGAAAATCAGTAGGTAGTAGGAACCTAATCAATGTAAAATTATGATGCTTACCTAAGTTACGGAAAATCTAATTGCTGTATTTTCTCAAAGTGGTTAATTAATGCTGCCATGGTGGTTATTACTATTTATTATTCCACACTCAACTCCTAAAGTATTTGTTTAAAATATATGCAATTAATCACACAATTTATAGTCAGGTAAACAATACTTTACGTCTCGTTTACGAAGATGTTTCTCAGGAAATAGTAATAGCCTTGAGTTGGGTACGGACAGCAGCAGAAGTTAGTGGAAATTGTGCAAAGATTAAAACTTAAGTAGCTGGTAGATACTAGGTATTGTGATTTAAAATTTTATTACAGATGAGATTTAGATTAGAGATGAAAATTCAGTGAAAGTGATAATTACTGAAAGCTTTAAGCCGATCATACCATGTTTGTAGCAAATCAGTAAGTATGCCAATTTTTTACCCTACATCCTAATCTTAAATAATATAATAAATGCGAAAGTGGTCTGTTCATTCGTATGTTACACTTTTACGCATTAAACCGCTAATTAATTTCGATAAATTTTGGAACAGGCCGATAAACTGAACTGGTGTAGGCCACAGATGTACCTACGGACAAAATTCAACTTATGTTGCTGTCTGTACCTGAAAACCCCGTTCACTTTTTGATGATCGTTGCATCAAGGCAACCAGCGATGCGACCTATTAATTACATAATTAGTAAACAGACATTTGTCATAGGAAAGTACGTTATTCATCTACTTAGACTACATCTATTGTCAAAAGGGAAGAACACATGCATATAAGTTCAACATGCAACAATCAAAAGTTCCAAATTAAAGTAGGTAATATTTTTGTGTCGTTTATAAGCATCTACCTGACCTGATAGATGTTATCTGGTGCTTTCTGAGTTCTTAGAATAGAAAATCCAATAGAAAAACACACTTAAATTTTTCCGAACAAAATTAGCCATATCGGTCAATATTTAATTTATGTTTAATAATTTGTGATTATTAATGTGTACTTATCTTGTTTTTTCTCAGTCTACGCACGCATACTGAAATTCCAGTGTTTATAATTTTATTTTATTTCAGGTTTTGTAATAAAAATATATGAAAAAATAGTGAGTGTGTTCTCGAATAATCAGTGCACATTTTCTGTCTTTTATCAAATCTTGAAGTCGTAAACATTTTATATATTTATTTTACAAGAAAAACACGACAATTATGATATATCATGAAGGGAAATCATGATATATCATAATTGTCGTGTTTTTGTTAATAGAATATACGATGTACATACACTGTACATGTAACCTAAAATAACAACTAAATTAATAAACTAATGAATTAATTAATTTACGAAATGATGTACAAATGCCTATATAAATAGAAAATAATTGTTATAAGCTAGCTGCATTATTGTCCCAGATATTACTTCAGCACTAAATAGCTAAATTTTATTAAATACTTCTCCTATCCATCGTCCGTCACTTGAAAACTTAAATCTGGTTTAATAAATGGTTCTAGGGTGAGACTGGAATCCTAGTTTCAGTCTATAGCAACCCCAAATGTACTGTTAACCTTAGAGCCAGAAGGAGAAACAGTAGGATGTTCATGTTAAAAATAAATTAGTTTTAAAAGTTTTCAGCCATTTTCGTATTTTAATACAGTGGGTTTCTAAAAGCTTTTGCGTCCGAATTCTTACAGCACACCGCCATATTGGCTACTATGTAGCGTATAATGTGTAAGCTGAAACATTTTCAATAGCCTACCCATGAATTTTGTTAGTGACTGGTATAAAGGTTAACTAACAAGGAAAATGTTGTTGTAAATAAGTTGGTTTAAATATGAAGTAAGTAAGTATACGATTTAGTGCTACTGAGAAAGTTTTTTGTGCCAGTGATTTTACGCATCAAACCTACTCGTATCTCTCTCTCTCTATAGATAAATTAAAATAAAAAGATTTAGTGTATTTACATCAAATCAACAATAGAATGAACGAAGTTCGCAAAAAAATTAAGTCCATATTAATTTGATACGTTAATCTATTTTGTTATTTTTCTCGTTTAGACGGAATTTAGCAGATATAAACTTGAATTGTATTAAATCAAAATTAATTAAAGCACTTAATCAAAATAAATAAAAACTGCAATTAAATTCGATCGAAAACCGAATAGTAGGTAAACACGAAACCGGAAAATGGATTTATACTTTTAATTTTCCACAACACTCCCACAAAAACTAAAAAAGACTAAAAATTCAAATCCAAAACATCGACCAGCTAGCGCCGCACGAAAAATCAATTCTTTTTACTGGCAATTGTGTCGAACCGTCGCCGATTCTTAATTTGAAATTCGAATTTAGAACTCAAAAGTGTTCGCACCAGTTTATTTTTTAACGGTTTTCAACAGTTTTTAATGTATTTTAGTGTGTTCTAGTGGGGGATGGTTACTTTGTGTCGCTGGGGTCGTGTGGAGCGCAATACGCGCTTGCCGCGGCGCGGCCGGTTTCGTACTAAGCAGTTTTGGCGGTGGAAACGCTTTGTGGGAGATTTACCAGCTTTTTTGGGAAAGATTAAAGTTTTAAGTCGTTTGTCGTCTCACAAACATGGCGAGAGATTTTTGGAAATAGGAAGATGTAACTAATTTTTCCATTTTTCATGTTCGAAATATTTAGTAAAAGGTTCTTGTAATGAAAAGCTGACGTTTGAACAGAAAAATTAGAGCTATTCAAAAATACTTTGAGATATTTTAAATAGAAGGTTAAATCTGTTTCAATTCCCTTTCCCAACTAAATTAAGGTCGGCTTCCAGTCCAAGCGGATGCAGCTGAGTACCAGTTTTTCTACATGGACCGACTACCACTCTGACATCCACAATCAAATCAAATCAAATTCTTTAATTGCTTAATACAGGTATAAATAGATGTTACAAATAATTAATATAAAGTACACTGTATCCACACGATACTCGTTGGTACATACTGTCAGATTTTCTGACTTCTAACTATCCGCAACGATACGATCACAGATGTTCTTTTATGAGCCGGGAATTTAATATCACAACTATAAAAACAAAAATAATTCCTGTCATTTAAACATTAATTTTCGCAAACCAAAAAATAATAATTACACATACCAAAAAAAAATACAAAAAAAATGTAATTCCTTCTTCTGTCCTGGCAACTCACCCTACTACGCCGCCTTGTAGCCGTAGACCCCGCCCGCTACGCCGCTACGGAGCTACCCTGCTACGCGGCTACGCGACTACGCCATACATAGTGATATATTCTGGCGTATTATTACGTTTTTGTAATAATAATCGCGCCTGGCGGGAAGGGGTGGGCAGAGCTGTCTTTATCAATTAACTGGCTTAGCGTTCACATGCCCCTTTGTTCGTGTAACAGATTAAATGGTTGTGGAAAAGTTGTTTTTTTTTTAGATTGTAACAGTGTAATTAATATATATTGTTTTATAATGTTGGACTTGTTATCGTGTTGGTTCAATCTCACTCAAACATGGGGGTTATCTTCTTATACTTAAAGCGTTTGTCCTGATTTACTCTATCAACGCAGAGCAAAAATGACTTAAGTCTAGATAGCTGTTTTGAATATAGGTTATTTTATTCCGATTAATTTATTTGCAAAAACATGTGTAGATAATATACATGGTATGATGTTTACTAAAGGTGTTACAAGTAATTCTTTGGCTCAACATGTTTGACATTGGCTGATGTACAAATTAGAAATACTTATTTAAGATTTAATAACGTCAGCATCTGCTAAGCAAGGCTTGTGTATTTCTATGCAATCATTTTCGGCACATATATTTAGCGCGTATTAGTTCGGTTAAAATGTAGCCTAGCTATTATTTGTCTCAGCAGAACCACTTTCAAATCGGTTTTGACGACACGGTTGGCGCAGTGGTTAAGCGATTAACTGCTGCGCTGCGTGTCGCGGGTTCGGTTCCCGCACGGAACAAATATTTGTATGGCCTACAGATAGTTGTTCCAGGTCTGGTTGTTTGTGTATGTGAGTTTATATGTTTGTCAACGCACCCACGATACAGGAGAAATTCCTAGTGTGGGGCAATGTTTATAAAAAAAAAACCTAAAATCTCCATTAACTAATATTATTTATCGTTCCACTGTCTCAATGGATGGTCAAAGCAATGTTATTGACCGATTGGACGTAAAAGGGACGCTTCGCCGGAAACACGACAGACATCATCCAGACGTGAGAAAGAAAAAGTGGAGAGACGACCTGCACTCCTACAGCAAGGACTGGATCGAAGTGGCTGGGAGAAAGTATACCTGGAAGGATTGGGAGGATTTGAGGTAGACTTTTGCCCCACAGTGGCAGTATATGTCAACTAATAAAAGAGTTTTACTGAACATGTGTTGGTGTCGTAAGAGGCGACTAAAGGACTCACCAGAGAATGGGCAGCAGCATTCTCTGTAGGTACATTGCTACAGCTACACTGCGATCGACAACCCGCCTGCCAAGCGTGGCGATTATGGCAAACCCCCCTCATTTGTGGGAGGCCTATGTCCAGCAGGGGACGTCTTTCGGCTGATATGATGATGATGATGACTGAACAAGTTGTCGCAAAATTGTATTGCGTAACAAACTATTCGGAGTCGTTAGGGAAATCATTTTAGTATAGTCATCCAAAATGCGGTACCGTTAAACTGAGTTAGGTATAAATCGGTTAAACGGAATCACTGCTGAAATACTCAACACTAAATCATCATCTGCCTAGCCTTTTCCCAACTATATTGGGGTCGGCTCCCAGTTAAACCGGATTCAGCTGAATACCAGTATTTTACGTGGAGCGGCTGCCTACCAAACCAAATACTCAACACTCAATGCTTATCATTTAATATCACGCGGGGATACCAATTATTTGCGAAGACCTTGACCCGAAACTCAGCTACTAAAGTTAAGAAATGTGAAATTAAAAAAATCTTAATTAGTTTAACATATTTTGTTGGTTAGGCAACAATAGTATTGACATATTTTAAAGTTTTCTTCTCGGCGTGCTTCATCGTCGACCACATCGTCGTTTACGATCAGCCGGTCTGTTCTGTCGACATCTCACCGTGTACACTTAGGTAGAGTGAACGACAAGTGAGCTGTCAGTCCATCTTGTTTGACAGCACACTTGTCGTTCACTTCGCCTAAGTTATCACATAGTCTTTTACAGAATCGCACTGGTGAGATAGCAGTTAAACGCGATCCCAACAATAGTACCAAATTTTTAATATATTTCTTGATAATTGTTTTTGAACATATACATTTTGTATATTTACTTCAATAAGAAGAATTGACTGCATAAATATTCCCAGTGTTGGTTTAAGTTAAGTTCGCCCTCTATACCTAAATTGAAACTGAAAATCATTGAAATACTACCTATACCTCTCGAATATGGACTTTCTACTATTAAATATCTAGACATAGACCAAACCCAAGGCACGGGTATATAATCCACCCCATTGAATTTCAGAAATGGTGGTCAATCTCAATAGAAATTAGCCAAGTCATCATCTGCCTAGCCGTTTCCCAACTATATTGGAGTCGGCTTCCAGTCAAACCTTTGTCAACTATCTCGGGGTGACTTCTGAGAACGACATTTTTCAGCTTGTATCTTGTCGGTAAGCTGGCGGCTTTTTAGTTTATAGATATATTTCATTGTATTGAATGTGTATTTGGTACACAAGAAATCTGTGACAGGCATATATCTATCAGTCATCCTGTTGGTCATTATTTTAATGAAACACTCGTTTGACAATTTTTAACATCCTTTAGGGTTCAACAAAATTGAAATGGACCCAAAAGATGTGGAACTAGAACTAAACCCCAGCATTATGTTTTAGCTACTCGTAAACGAAGCTAAAATAGTATGTTGGTACCTAAGGATCGTAGCAGGTGGCGTTCTGTAATCTGTCTACTCCCATGGCAAAAAGGCGTGAGTATGTATATACACTACCGATCACAAGTTTTAGGTCACCCAAAAAAAAAGTATTATGAAATGAAAGGACTTCATGTAATTTTAATTATTTATCTGAATTTTTTTACACACAAAAAATACTGTTTCCTGTTTAAGAAACCTATCTACCTCTTTGGCCTCACAAAATGCAGGTAGCCAAATACTTGTGAGAATATTGTATAACAATGCTCCACACATACACAGTAACATTGTTTCAGCCTTCACAAATGAGGTTACATGTCCGTCAGTCCGAAGACGTTTGCACCCGATACACCCACGTTGTTCCATGTCAAACACGACTCGGTTAACCCTACAATCTCGGTGCATCGCTAATAGGCATTGTCAACTATCTCGGGGTGAATTCTAAGAACGATATTCCAGAGGGCAATTCTACTAATTTTCAAGCATCGATCGAATTCGCATCTCAATCGCAAACTGTAAAAAATGTACCTATGAAAATTAAGTCTTTTTTGACAGTTTGCGACTGACATGGAATGCGAACGTTTTTTTAACCGACTTCTAAAAAAGGAGGCGGGTCTAAATAACTGAAAAAAATATATGGAAAAATCATCCATGTACACGAAATTGCGTATTTCTGTTTTCCTGTGACTTTCCAGTGGTGTTGTTAGGTGTGGGGGTACCACTAAAAAGTGAAAAAATAAATAACTTTTTAACAAAAAAAACAACTTTAAAAAAAAACACTACATAGTACAAAATAACTTTAATTTCGGATGTCGGTGTCAAATAACGAAGAAGCAACCAAAAATACCGACTACCGAAATTAAAGTTATTTTGTACTTTGTTTTTTTTTTTGTTAAAATGTGTTTTATTAAAAATTATTAGAATTGAAACGCAGATTGTATCTTGACGGTAAGCAGACGGAATTTTAGTTCCAACAGGATGTTCCAGAAGTTCAGTGCGTGGGGGTTTATTTAAGGGTAGTGTTCTGTAGCTGCTTTGAACAATATCAAAATAAAGAATATATTTTTTAATTTTTTTAAAAGGATATATACGTGTAACAGAATAAACGCAATACCTCTTAAGGGGTCATTGTACTCATCATTATGAACAACTTTACTAAGGGACCAACACGAAATCGCGAAAAAAATATCGACTGCTCTAGAGACTGCTGAGTACAATGATGGGGTCATTGTACTCATCATTAAGAACAACTTTTTAAGTTTAAGAGGTACCTATTGCGTTTATTCTTTTACACGTTTACATACTTTTGATAGTTCTCTTTATTTTACCATCTTCAATCAATCTGCTTAGCCCTTTCAAAACTATGTTGGGGTCGTCTTCTAGACTGAGCAGACGCAGCTTATTACTAATATTTTACACGGAACGACTAGATAGGCAAGCTTGGCACACATTCCCAAACCACTGCAACTCCTGAAAGCCAGTATCAACAGTGGCGACCACCAGAAAAACGCCGAATCAATGAAGCTCGACGAGTCCCGGAGAAACGATTCAACTGTTTTGGATCCCTCAACGAAATTAATCAGAAAATAACAGCGGAGGAGGAGCAAAAAATATAATTTCCACAGACTACATAGGCAGTCGTTCCATGTCCACAACCCAGCAAATAGGTACCTATCATGATACCCGACAGTTTTTAGGGTTCCTTACCCATCGGGTAAAAACAGGATCCTATTACTAAGACTCATCCTCAGACTCAAGATCCTATTACTAAGGCACATGTGTGAGTACTGTGAACCTTATACTACTTTTATTTATTTTTTAATTGACTTGACTGCCCTGGCGGTTGGGAGTGTCATGCTCACTCAAAAGTCTACCTGATGGTGGCGCATGTGTTGGGTCATTTGGCTCCCTTAAATATGGTTGAGCCGAATGGTGCTAGCGCATGCGTCATGTTCGTGAACGGACGCCGTCAGTTTGGACTGGTCATCTCTCGGCTGCCACGGTTTATTTTAATGATTTGTTATTTTAATTTGTTGTTGATTTTTATTTTTTACTCCGGATACTTTAACGTGCATTTCTTTTTACATCGTTCTCACATATATGTTTGTATAATTTCAACAGGAATGATGTAACCATAAAATTGTAAAGAAAAATAATTTAAAAGAGTGTCCGTGGAGTTTCTTGCACGTTCTTCTCCATAGAGATCTACGCTTTGGAACGTGCAAATAGCTTCATCTTTTTGACTGACCGACTTTGACAATTCAAAAGTGCCTGTGAATGGTTTATTTGAAATAAATAATTTGAATTTTTTGAATTTTTACTCCGCTGTCCGTCTGTCTGTCACCAGGCTGTATCTCATGGACCGTGATAGCTGGACAGTTGAAATTTTCACAGATTATGTAATTCTGTTGCCGCTAAAAAACAGAATAAAATAAACATTTAAGTGGGGCTCCCATACAACAAACGTGATTATTTTGCCGTTTTTTATAGATAATATATAATATAATATAATATAATATAATATAATATAATATAATATAATATAATATCTTGGGACAACCAACACATCGCCATCTGATCCCAAACTAGGCAGAGCCTGTACTATGGCAACCAGACAACTGATAAACATACTTATATACAGTATGTTAACTAACAGAGGGCGTTCCCGTTAAACCGCAATAGTATAGCATCCATACATGCTAAAAAAAATAGTACCATTTGAAAACAAAATGTTTTTATTTTTTTTCAATATTAAAATATTGACTAAAAATGTTAAACTAACACGTAAAAGAAACACTCTATACATTATGCGTACTCGAAGAAGCGTGACGTTGCCGTTCTTCGAGTACGCATAATGTATAGAGTGTTTCTTTTACGTGTTAGTTTAACATTTTTAGTCAATATTTTAATATTGAAAAAAAATAAAAACATTTTGTTTTCAAATGGTACTATTTTTTTTAGCATGTATGGATGCTATACTATTGCGGTTTAACGGGAACGCCCTCTGTTAGTTAACATACTGTATTTCTAAATACATACATATAAAGATAAATTACACACCCAGATACAGAACAAATAATCGTACTCATCGCACAAAGATTTGTCCTGTGTGGGAATCGAACCCACGACCTCCGTCCTAGCAGTCAGGGTCACTAACCACTAGACCAACAGGCCACTAATGGTACGGAACCCTTCGTGCGCGAGGTCGACTCGCACTTGACCGGTTTTTTTACCCTTTTATAAATTCAAATACTTTTCCTCATGTGGCGTTCATTAATTCACTCTACAGGTATACGAGTAGGTAACCACGTAGCTAAGTCCTGAATTTTAAAAGAGTTTCCTTGAATACGAAATCATTTCAAGATTGTGAACCGTTTTCCTCAATAAATGTTTGTGATTATGAAAAGGGAATCGTGAATATACCGACATGATGAACATCAAAGCTTTCTATCATATTTACTGTAAAATACTTCAAACAAATTCTTGGGTACAATACAACGTGTTACAGAATAAACGCAATACCTCTTAAGGGGTCATTTTTCGCGATTTCCGGGTTGGTCCCATAGTGAAAGTTGTTCATAACGATGAATACAATGACCCCTTAAGAGGTATTGCGTTTATTCTGTTACACGTTGTATATGTTATGGTTTCGAGGCCTTATTAACCTATGGGAACCAGAAAAAGTATCAAAAAAATCCCAAGGAAATGCAGCAGCTAACTAAGAATATAATTTTTCTTCAGAATCGAGAGACATAATCAGTCGTACTCGTAAGTCCGCACTTAGGACCACACTTATTTCTTTCTTTTATTCGAATTTAACTTTTTATGCCTTAGGGACACCAATCGATCGATCGTCGATTTTTTCCATCGATCGATGTTAGAATGGACAAGTCGACGTCGATCGGAAGTTTCTACTACCTACACCAACCGATAATGGTAGAATGAATTAGTCGACGACGATCGGTAGTTTCCACTTCTTTCTTCGATCGGCTACAGCTACGACACCAATCGATTAACGTCGATCGATGTCAATCGAATGGTGCAGTAACACCCCTTAGGATTTTGTAACAAATGCATTATTCGTAAAATTCAATTCTATTTTGACTGACTAAGGGCCATTTTCACCAAGCCAAACTGATCGCGATGAGCGTATAAACCACGTTTATGAGCTGTCAGTGTCACTATTTTTCTATGGAATGTTGACGCTGACTGCTCTTGAACGTAGTTTAGATGTACTGATCGCGTTCAGTTTCATTGGTGAAATCCGCTCTAAGTAGTAAAATATCATTTTTTTTTCATGATCGTATAATATTTGACCAGACGTTTAACGTGACTAGTGTGCCTACTTATAAATCCATTCCTAACTGTTTCTAATGTGTGGAACAGACGCAACGTTTAAAATGTTTCTTGTGTCCCAGACTAAACCGACTGCCGAGCAGGTTGATCTTCGAGGTTAAGCAACGCTTGCCAAGGCCAGTCCGTGGATGAGTGGTCATCCGTTACTCAGCTGCACCCGGTTAGACTGGAAGCTGACCTCAACTTCGATGGTAGAAATCTAAGCAGATTGATCGTTTAGTTGCGGAATTTGTTCGAAAGAGTCACCGTGGCCCTGGAAAGCAAAGGGCATTAGGAGGAGCACGAATCTGATACTCCCTTCAGCTACGCCCAGAGCGGAAGGAGGCATTTGATGATTTCCAATCCAAAAAAAAGGCAACCATTTAAAAAATAGTTTAGGTACAATATCACGCGATATTTTACAATCTTACGGCGTTTGCCATTTTCCGGTAACTTAATATAACTCTAAACTCAGCAACTTCAAAACAAAAAACTTGCACGCTTGCAGTACAATTCCCCAAAACTCAATCAAATTACAAAAAGTACAGTGACAAGTAATCCGCGTCTCAATATAACATGCATTAAGGTAATCGTTCCTCCCCCGCTTTCATCCCGTTCAACCCCGGGGGGCGAGCCGTAAATATTATCCGAGGGTTGCACCCCCATGCTTTGAAACCGTCGCTTATTATATTTTGGGAAACTGCAGGGTGGTTCGACTCGTTGTGGAAAGCGAGGATTAATATGTTTAGATGATTTATGTTTTATGGTGAAGTTAGAGAAGGTTTTCAGGTGTTAGAAAATGTTTAATGTATGTAAGAATAAACCCAAAAACCATTCCAGTGCGAGCGGACTCGCGCGCAAAGGATTCCAGAATCGAATTCATTCATTTACCCCTACTTTAATATTACAAATGCAAAAGTAACTCTGTCTGTACATCTGTTACACTTTCACGCTAAAAGGGCTGAACAGATCGTCATGAAATTGGCAGTTATATTGCGCCTACAGACTACTACTTTTTCCAGAATTTGGATAACTTCTTGGCGGGAAAAAAATTCAATACCCGAGAGGCAGTACAAAATGACTTTGAAGAATTTGTTGCCTCCCGTCCGGCTGATTTCTTTAAGAACGTGATTACTTCGATTAATACAAATAAAAAATACATGAAAAAAATCGTTTAAATTTTTTCATACAAAACGGCAATTTCATAGGTAAAGACCTATTATTTTTTATTTTTTGTTCAGACAAGAAAAGGAATCATGACATCTAGAATTACATGGCACTGAATGCTTCTTACAGCTATTTCACTAAACTTAATCTAGTAATATAAGTATATCACTAAACTTGGACCGTTTTATAACTATATTCCTAGTGAGATAGTAAAGAATCGCTTTCGTATAACTATGTTACGGTATATAATTATATCCCTAGGGATATAACTATATTACGGCTTCATCTATCTTACTGCGACATATATATAGGCTACTTTTTTACGTGACAACCGACACCCACGCGGGCGGAGACGCGGACAATAGCTAGTTTTTTTTTATGTACTTAACATTGATTTTGGTTTCCTATATTTCTTTTTTTACGTACGTTACACGTCCGCGTTTGGGTCAATGAAGTTCATAATGTGTACCAAACTTAATCGGTCCAGTAGATTCGGAACCAATTGGCTGTGTGACAGATGGCCAGACAGAACAACCCAAGAGTGATCCTTAATAGCATCACTCTTGGGTTGGATTCTGTTTTCCATTCGGACATTTGGAACCTTAAAAACCAACTTCTAGGCAATATTGGTATAGGTATCTACTAACTCTCGATTTCAGGAAATAAATAAATCGACGCATCACACTGATCAAGTGATCACACATCAAACACACATTGAATCAAGAGACGCGATTTGCTATTGAAAATTCATTCAACCAATCAATGAAAGCATCTAACTCGCGTTTGACAATTTGTCACATGATTAAAGATCATTAATTTTGTTCTAAATCCAGTGTATGACGTTCTGATTTTGATTTCATAAAGGAATCATGATATGATTATACCTAACAATGATAAGATAGTTCATAGTAAAATAAGTAAGTAGCCAGTTCACAATTTATCGATCCTAGCAGCCTAGATGAGGATCCTGATATTTCTTGCCTTACCTACAACTTGGCAAAAAAGAGTTTGGAAAAAATGAGGGCGCCACTATCTCACTTAACGCACCATAATATGGGAAATCAGTGAGAGAATAATTAAATCAAATCGTAAAAAATAAATGTGGAACAATAAACGTTACCTACTCAAAATCTAACATTTGTCGGTCAAGTAGTGTCGACATCATAGGTTTCCATTTAGTAAAATATTTAGTTCCACTTGTCACCGCATCATACTCTTTTTTGCCAAGCTGTATGTAAGTATTTATTTAGCCTAAGAAGATTATGACTCAGTTCTTCGAACGAAAAATATTCCAAAATTATTGTGACAAATTGTCAAACGTGCATCTCTTGCTTTGATTGGTTCATTTCAAATCAAACTCATTCAGTTTTCAACAGCTAATCTCTTCACTCGATTTGCGTTTCATCCCTCCTAATATTTTAAATGCGAAAGTAAGTCTGTCTGTATGTCTGTCTGTTACGCTATCACGGTAAAATGGCTGAACTGATCGTTATGAAATTTGGCAGATATATAGCTTGGAATGTGGAGAAGGACATAGGCTATTTTTTACGCGATAACCGACATCCACGCGAGCGGAGCCGTAGGGAAAAGCTAGTTTGTAATAATAATGATAAGTGCGTTTATTTTTCTCCACCATTGATGTTGTAGAGACTGGAGCCTGTAGGTAATAGGAATACTTGTGTGTGTTACAGGCCAGTTACTGTGTTTGTCTATTATGATATTATGACTTATGAGTATGACTGATTAAAACTAGTAACGCTCCATAAATCTGTGCATTTTATTGTGTCGATACTCGATAGCGATTCATTAAAATTAGTAGATATCTCTATCAGCCACTTGCCCATTTAACTTATATAAGTACAAGAAATAAACTGGCCCTAAAGGGAATATTTTTTTACTCTTTGCGTACAAAATCCCTAAAGAAACTTTATAAGGATAAAATACAAGAGGGTAATACTCTCTAAAATGGTCTCAGCGACCCCCTGTGCCGTCGCGTAAGTGGTGAAAACTAACCCCAGGCACAGAGGGGTTGAAGAATTGATTTTATTTTGATTTGCCGTGACGAATCTAAAGAGCCGATTTGAGGAGGGAATTAAGATGTTAAAGACAAGAAAGGGGTGAAGAAAGATGCATGAATCTGTGATTCATCTCAATTCATTTTACACCAAATGTGGGATGACAAACATAACTCGCTTTTTAATTATTATTTGTCTTGGTAGTCTAATTGAATAGTTTATTCATACATAAACTATTATTTTATTTTACATTTCAATTTCCTACAAAAATAACTATAAATCGACGTCTTTATTGGTTCATTCGTGTTATGGACTGCCAACAACATCATAATATTGTGGACACCAGATAAATGTGTCGTTAGATTTCAAATTGAAGTAAGTCCAAAATGATTTAATGTGCAATAACGTTCACTGACATACATTATTTTATGGACTTTCTTATCAAAAATCAAAAACAGAAATAAAGACATAAAGCTGTCCTAAATCGACCTCTATCGTGATGTTGTTTATTGCAATTTTATCTGAGCCTACTATAGTAATATCAACGATGAAAATATTCACAACACAACCTCACACAACCATAAGCTTTGAAATTTTCATTCGACCCTCTCGCTCGAGTAAGAAGTCTCTGTTTGATACAGGTAATGCCATCTAGCGAGAACTACGGAACTGAATAACTAATCAAGCAGCGCAACATTTTCCCGTTCTCCACTTGAATGAGTTTACAATTGATTCTCTTCATTTTCAATAGATGTCGCTAGCTTGTTGATGGTGCAGCAAATGAGCAAAATGAAGACTTTCATACTTTTGTTGCCTTTGGGCCTTTGAGCGGGTCCGCGATTGTAAAGGATTTTTTTGTGACTATTACTGCATTGTTTAAGAGGTTGATAAATGTTTTTGCATAGCAATGAGGCAATGGATTGTAAAAACAAACTTTGAAACATGTTGAACGACGTGTGTTGGCGTTATCAAAATCATTAGTGCATGTTATCAGATGTAATAAAATGCTAATCATTTGATAACTGCTTTGACCTTAATTTAGTTTTCATGTTATTATGAGTCATGTTAGTTTATGGAATCTAGAAACAGCTGATTCGATCATACATATTTGTAAAGTACCTACTAGCTAAGGAATTTAACCGGTCAGGCCCAACATGTGAAAATTCCCTAATATAAAATAAATCTTATGTTATAGGTAAATAAACATTAAATTCGCGATTAATTCGCGACACACCGGTGTGTCGCCGGGGCCGGACAGGATGTTTTTCCACTGAAACTAAAAAAAATGGAAATGGAAAGATACGATTTTCAGAAAAGATTAGGATAGAAATCGTTACCTATTCGACGTAGAAGCGGGTTAATATCCTACCATTTAATATAAAATGCGATAAGTAGGTACTTACTGAGTTTGTTTGTTTTGCTTTCAAGCCTAAAGTGCAGAACCATTTTGATAAATTTTGGTACCTGCAGAGTTATGTGGAACCCTGAAGACTTAGATCTGATAGGCAGGCGAAGCCACGGGCAACGCAGCTACATTAGTAGGTACTTTTATAATAAGCCGATCCCAAGCACAGCTGAGAACTTATCTACTGAGCACCTACTTCAGCCAGGCTCGGGCCATATTCTGACAGATTTAAATAAATGACAAATACTTACTTGTTGGTCCAAGTTCTACTTTAGCTTAACCTGCTTTGCGAAATGTGACCCTATCTATCAAGTTACTAACCCACCTACACCATTGACGAAAACCTATAGGCGTATAGAAAAATCTCCTTTGAAAAAAAAAGACATTTCTTTCTACACAACTTCGTATGTGTCTACGTTTACCGTACTCTGCCTGAAGCAAAATAGAGAACAGACGTGGTCGTTTAATTTACAATTGTTAAACAAAGCGACATGTATCATAAAAAAAACTAGTTCGTAACCAGTTTTTTAACGTTAATAGCACAACATACAGTTATTTGTATAGTAAAGAATAAATTAAGAAACAGACGATTGTAATCTATGGTCTGCGAACCGCGATTCGCGTCTTTGCTGACTCAGACCATGCGTCATTAAGGCCTAGCGCGCACTGCCTTGCGTTTTTTAAACGCACAATCTGTGAAGTATGGAGTGTCATAGAAGTGCGCGCACTGCGGTGAAAAAAAGGCATGCGGTGGAGTCACCGTTGTCCTCTCGCTGCAAATTTGCGGTGAATCTACCACAAATATTTTTGTATCCTATAGAGATCTATGAAGCGCCGCGCACTGCGGTGAAATAAACGCAGTGATGCCTACTTCATAGCTAGATCTGGCTATTTTTCGGTGTCAGGCGCTACTATTTAATAAAACTTGTAGCTAAATTTTTTAGCTACATTTCTAGAAACTTTTTAAATGACATTGAATGTTTCTGAAAAGTGATAAATGTTGCTATACTTAATTGCGTTTTGCCAAAATAAATACTAAAGAAAATGGGTACCTACCTATTGTAGGAAAATACTCCAACTCAAAGATCAATAATGAACCTCAGCCATCGACATCTTCCTCTTCAGTTACATTAATTGATTAACGGCATTGTTATTATTATATTAATTTTAAATTACCTGCTACGTTTATCTTAAAAATAATTATAAGTACTGATTTTTTTACTTCTGTGTTTGACTTAATATATGCAAAACGTGATTATAATTTGTCCACATATTGTTACCTCCCTTTCTACTATGTAGTAAGTACTAAGTAGCGATCAGCTACTTTTAGCAACTTTTTTGGGTCAAAAAATTTGGCTATTTAGCAATTTTTTATAAACTGTCTAGCTACCGACTAAAGGTAGCAGTTAGCGCAAACTGTCTAGCTACTGACTAAAGGTAGCCGTTGGCAACATTGGCACTGAGACACACTCAGTTTTATTTTTATTTTTTATAAAACGCTACAACCCCACACTAGGAATTTCTCCTGTATCGTGGGTGCGTTTACAAACATACAGTGACACACAAACAGCCAGACCCGGAACAACTATCTGTAGGCCATACAAATATTTGTTCCGTGCGGGAATCGAACCCGCGACACGCAGCGCACAGCCGATCGCTCAACAACACACAGACCAAATAGGTTGTGTGTGCAGTTGCTGTTGGTACGTGGCACAGATATGTCGTTACCTGGTGTTTCACCGGTGCTGGCGGCGCGAGTGTCGATCGCAAATATTGACATTGAACTTTCAATTAATGCAATCGGAGTCAGACCAGCAATATGGAAGAAACATGTACCTGAATATTCGGACAGAGTATTCAAGACAAGGATGTGGGAGGAAGTTTATGATATTGTTATTTATAATTGGAGCGACTTAACTTTATCAGAAAGAAAACCATAAGTAAGTTTAACAATTCGTTTTTAACTTCTTAGGTTAAAATCTTTTATAATAACAATAGGTATTCGAGCTATAATCTAAAACATAAAAATCTTGTGTTACGGTGTTTCTGTTCGTACCTCCTCTTTCGAAACGGCTCGTCCGATTTTTATGAAATGTGTGTTTGGTAGGTATGAGAATAGTTCGTAAAGTCACGGTAAAAATATCTACAGTAGGTACCTATTCTATCTTCATACAAACGATCGGAACGCGAGTCATACCTACAGTTCGCGTCAAATAACTGTGCCCCTCTGAAGTTAGCCATTTGCAAAGATCGCGCAGGTGCAGTCACGTATACGGGAGCAAGCGGGACGCAAGCACGCATCAAACGTAAACGAGCGACTGAGACATAAAATCGCGCCGCCATAATCCCCACCCCACGCATGCACAGTTGTAGTTTGTTCGTAATTTTGACTACTACGCAGCCACTCGTAGCCAACCTCAGAGGGGCACAGTTATTTGACGCGAACTGTACGCGCCTCGAGTTCAGGGTGAACTCAGGACACAACCAGGGATGGGTCGTCGACGTATTTGACGTCAACGAAACTAGACCGTCCAATTTCGTTCATCGACTAGTCGATCAACTAGTTGAATTCGTCGACTAGTTTACGCGTTAACTTGGTAAACTTTACGACGAAATCTACGGCGTCGACGGCGACGTAGGCGGTTGACTTTAGACTAGTCTCCCGCGTGCTTTATGTACCTATTAATTTGAACTTCCCTTCATACTTTTCCAGGCTTAGGACTGGCTGAATACTGAATAGAGTTAATTACTAATAAAGTTTTATTCACTATTCTGGCGTATTTAGAAGATCAACTGATTTTATATACATTAATTAAATATATACAAAACCAGTTAATCGTTGAATTCGCAAACATTCGAAAACGGTAGAACGGAAGGAACCTTCAGCGCGGAGCGCGATTAGTCACGCACGCAATGAATTTTAAAATCAAAACAAGATGAACTACGTAAGTAATAACAAACAAGTAAAAACTGGTTTGTCTCGCATAGTTCGACCAGTCCATCGCCTTTCTCTTTCGCACTCGCGAAACTACCAAATATCCATCAATAGGCATCCTTTTCTTCACATAGCACAACAATAATTTCATTCGACCCGTACAACAAACAAATATCAACTCCCTGCTAATAGATTTAGAGTTCAAATTTGTTTGCAACTTTCAACAAATTTCAACGGACGATTGAATTTGTATGTACCAGTCTACGTTCTCGTTCTCGTCTCGCCCGTCTCGCCGTCGCGTCGCGTCGCGCAAGCGAGTTGCGAGTTTCAGTTTAACCGTCTGAGGCGTCTACGGATTCGACTAGTCCATCGTTTATTGGTGAACCGTCGATTCGTTCACAGTACGTCGACGGTCGAATTAACTAGTTCGTTCATTCAACGACCATCGCTAGACACAACCAGTTGCGAATGCGCCGCAGTGGCGAACGAACGGTGTGATGATTTTGTAAGCAGTAAGCGTGCGACTTGTGATTATGTTATTGAAATAAGTACTTACCTACAAGTTCTTACTTAATATGACAAAGAGAAATTATAGATAATGTGCTTTTTTTGGTTGCTTGAATTCTTCAATAACGCACCCGGAATAACATTTTAGATTGCCTCTAAACTCCGAAAGTTTTTAAATACCTAATAGTACCTACGTAATGGGTTTCTTTATTTTAATAAGTAGGTATTTCATTTTTTTCACCGAGTGAAATACTTGGATTAATAAATAAATAAGTAGAACGGGTGAAAAAAGTGACACGAGTAAACTACCTACTTAAGTACCCGCTCGGGTTAAAACAGAACTAATAAGTACTTAGGTAACTACCCACAAGTAAGTAGATCATAGCCTAGCCTAGGAAACTTCCTAGGCTAGGCTATGATCTACTTACTTGTGTACTTAGCTACTTACATATTTTATTGAATTAGACGAAATATCATTGTGTAATGATTACCTATGAGACTTACTTACTTAGGATATTTGATTTTTATTATTAGTGCTGTCTCTAATAAATACCAATAAAAAATTTTCTCCCTATGAGACTAATAAAAATGGTAGGTAAGTACCTACCTAGTAAGATTTTGTAGTAGGTAGATAGAGGTTTTGATTGCTGTAGGTAGCGATGAAATGGTTGGTTTGCAGCGTTTCGACACAATATTTTCGACATGTTACTGTGGTAAAGTATAAGTAGGTACATATCGCGCTAGCATACATGCGGGCGAAGCCGCGGGCGGCAGTTAGTGTAGATATAATCAAGGTAAACCTAACTTAAAGTACCTAAACAAAATAATTATGTATTAGTGTGTATCAGTTTATTTGTACTTAGCTGTTTTTTTTTGTTTTACTCAGATTTGAGATAGGTATGTATAAAATAATGTTAGAGACGAATCTATGTTTTTTTTTACCTTTTGTTAGGTAACCTTTATTTAAACTACAAGCTGCTGCCCGCGGCTTCGCCTGTATGTGTGCTCTTAGCGGTGTGAAATAACATGATTATATACTACCTATACTTTACGACCTATTCTCATACTTACCTACCAAATAAACATAAAAAGAACCTCCTTCTTTTTATGAAGTCGGTTAAAATATAATATAAATCGATCGAGCCGTTTCGGAGGAGTATGAACACAAACACCGATTACATTTAACCAGAACCTATTTAAATTTTATCATACTGCCATGCAACTGAACCTCTTGCTGAATTAAAATATATTTTGAATGTTCTTCATGCTAGATCGCGTAGATGTAGCTCGCAGGCTCCTTAACTGAGTTCCATAAAGTTTATCACGAAATCTGATCCCATCGTGTTTGCGTACGTAATTATGCAATACGCAGCAGGCTTTTATAATTCGTTCACAAAAACTGATTTTCACGTCTAGGGCTCGGTGTAGGTAATATTCGCCATTTATTGGTCAGAATCCCAAATGTACATTCCACGACATTTCATCTTGCTCGTGTGAGTCTATAATTGAAAACTTTTTGTGTTTCTGATTAATTTCGCCGTGGATAAGGCCGTATAATATGCTCAGAGAGAGCGAAGGCTTCATCGCCTACAAATACATGGCATCTCTTTGTCTTCGCTATCGTTAGGCAATTTAGTATAAATGGATGATTTTTCCACATATTTTTCAAACTATTTGGGTTTAACTTTTGGGTGAACCAAACAGCTGAACGGATTTTGATAAAATTTCAATTGTATTAATCGAAAAGTAGGATATCCTTTCACATAAAACAATATTTTTTTAAATCGGATCATATATTATGACGGAGATATGAGGTAGCAAACACAAAAAAAAAACACGCCCGAAATGAGAACCTCCTTTTTTGAAGTCGGTTAAAAACGTGCGTTTTTTCACCGCAGTGCGCGGCCCCGTGAATGCGTTTATTCTACCGCACGGTAGAAAAAACGCACCGCGTTCCACCGCAAGGCAGTGCGCGCAAGGCCTAATATTATCATTACTCCGAATATGTACCAAACTGTATGTAAGTATAAGTAAACCAAAGTAATTTTGTAGGTAGGTACTTTGTAGTCTTTTTTAGGAAGTCTGTTTTTTTTGTGAAAAAAAACTTATTTTATTTTAATTAACCTACAACACCACTGGAAAGTCACAGAAAAGTAAAATACGCAATTTCGTATAGGTACATGGATGACATATTTTTCCAGCAATTTTGATTTAAAAACCAAACTATAGAACTGATTTTGATGAAATGTATTATCATGGGACCAATCAGGAATATAGGTATTATCCTTTCACCTATTTATAACAAGAATTTTTCAAATCGGTTCAGAAATTACGAAGTAGGTACCTATATGTATGAGTACCTACTAACATAAAAAAATTACAAACGAATTGAGAACCTCCTCCTTTTTTTGAAGTCGGTTAAAATAACGCTATAGCTTTGTATTTCATAAAAATAAATAATTTAATTAAGTACCTAGGTACAGACAGTTATTCCTAGAAGAAGCTGGCTTTTTCACAGTTGGAATATTATGTCCATTATTCAACAAATAATGTTGCTGAGTCATTTATTCAAATAACATCTTGAGCCTACGTCACCTCACCTTTAATTAGGAACTTTGTTATTATAACCGACATTTAGTAAGGAGTGGATTTTTTTAAACACCTAAATTAATAATCTTTTAATTCGTCCAACGCAATGATATCTGTATGTATGTAGATCTGTTCACACGGGTGTACAGATGACATTTCAGAGGTTTTAAAACATTTTTATAACATTTGTGTGTGGTGAAAAGTGATAATATGCCAAAATTGATAAAAAAAAATCTATGCATTTAAGATATTTGTAGAAATTCAAAGTGGGTTGACGTCTATAAAAAACAACAGTAGGTAACTGGCCACTGAACAACTATATTAATAAAGAGCTATACTCTAACCTCAACAAGTCTATCTACCCTGGTCCTTATTCCTATTGTTTTTGTTTACAAAAAGTTCAAAGTATGCGTAAAGGCTACCCCAAATTGGTTCTATAGCACATAGCACCAAACCTCAGTGCGATAGACACATGTTGCATTTGAGGACATACATATATTATATGCAAACGTGCTTAGCTTCCATTTCTATTTGATAAATCATCATTAATCGCTGAATAGCCATGTTGAACAAATTAGACAGGATTCTGCATTGTACCTACTGATATATTCTGCGAATATAAAGTAAAGGTAAACCGGAAATCCATTTGTATGAAAAAGGAAGTGACGACGCCGGGAAGTCAGTACCTACGACTAGTTATTTAAAAAACCTTTTATGTTAAATCTATATTGACACAAGTTGGGCCAGAGATTGCATCTACAAGCAAATATTTAGGCCATGCAAATGCATTTTACGATGCGTACGAAAAATTTACAAACAAAGGAGGCCTTGCATCCAATCTGAACTTCAATAAAGAACTCTTTGTGTAGGTACTGCCATCTTGAAAACTGCTGAACCGATTCAATAACTTGCCATTGCGACAATGAGAACATGGAAAGTGGGTGATTTTGAAACACTTATTCAGTATCACACCCATTTTGTTTATGAACCTGGGTTGTTTTGTGTGCGATTTTATATTTTTACTCTGCTGGTTATTCGATTGAATTCATATCTTACAAAACCGAGGTAAGTCCTAATCTGATGGCTTGTAAGTGCCTAAAATTTAGCCAACTCTCAAATGGCGACATGAATATAATCAGCTGTTCAGTACCTATGTTTTGTAGATTTATGAAATAAATGTATGGGACGGCTGATACTTTTTTCCGTGGTGAGGGATGGTCCCAATGTAAAAGTTGATCATATTAATGAGCACAATTACCTTTTTTAGGTTTTGCACCCAGTATTAGTGCATACTACCATCACCATGTGTACTAAGTACCTACCAAAGATCATTTATTGTTATAGTTGTACCCAATTATCTACCAACAAACGTACAAGCATGGACCTCTCAATGAACAGTTATAGTCACATTATTCATTCCGGGAGGGGCAAGCCAGAGGTGTTATATATTGTACAGCAGTAACTCCCCAATAGTAATTCTATGTTTTTTTTTATGGATGGGGAATCATCAAATGACTCCTGCCGCTCTGGGTGGAGCGGGAGGGAGTGTCAGACTCTTACTGACTAAAACCCATCCGTGCTCCTCGTAGTGCCTTTTGCTTTCAGGGCCGCGGTCACTCTTTCGAACAAAATCCGCAACATTTCTATGTATTCATATAGCTCACTATTCAGTCTCAGTAATAAACTTTTACTCAGTAGCTGTGCGTAGGATAATTTTCCGTGGGCTTGCAATCAGCTGTAAATGCAGTTACCGTTTTATTTATTTATTTATCCAATCATCGGAACACCTTGCAGTAATTACACCAATGGAGCGGACAAATCGAGTATCTGCTGTTTTTCAACATCCTGTGTGGTGTACTGAAAAGTTTTTTTGTAATTTGGGCAACAGAGGTATTCAGTCTTATCAAACACCGTCATTGTCAATAGCTATCGTGAAATACCGGGCGCACTATTCAGCGATTACCAATATTCTAGCTGCCTAACTACGTAAATCTAAACTAATATTACATAAGTATAAAGAAGTAGAGGTAAAATGTCTACAAAACCTTAATCTGTTGAAGTCAATCAATCGGCCCAGCCTTTTTGCAATTATGTTGGGTTCGCCTTTCAGTCTAACCTAACCGGATGCTAATATTTAAGATGGAGTGTCTGCCTATCTGACCTCCACAACCCAGACTGGTATCAGAGTTTCTGGCTGAGGAAGTAAATCTTTGACTGATAGAAAGCTTCACTATCTCTGATTTTCATAAAGCAACTATTAAAAAAAAATGGGATATAGGAAGCAAAACCACGGGAAATAGCTAGTAAATAAATGTTTTCGAAATGCACAGTATCAATGACTAACATTAACGATGACCTATTTCCTGTTTCATTGAATATTGAAGGTACCTTTGTGTGAGGCAAACTCAGCCTAGCATGTCCCAGCATAGTACCTACGTAGTACTTACGTACATGTGGTCAAAATGTCTGTTCTTGCAGCAAATAAGTTAGTTCATAGTTTATTTTTAGATCCATCGGACAGAGCTCGCCTTGTGTACGATGTCACCCTTGCACGTACTGAGTGATGCACTACATGGACAGTTTGACTTCAAGGAATTTGTAGCTGGAGATTATGGTATGATAAATATACCTACCAGGGCTGCTGAATTAGGTACGTGGGTAAATTGTCTAAAGAATTCCTTAGAAAAATAATGGTAGCAAGTCCTTTTCAATCCTTTGCTTACCAACAATTTCTTTGAAATCAACTTAGATTCCAATAACGAGCAGCATCGGTACCAAGTATCTTTTTTTTTGTTTTGGCGGTGATGGCTAACCCTGCATTTCAAAGTTCGTTTTATTACTACCCAACCTTATCTTCTCTTTCTTTCTTAAATTCAGGCTATTTCTTTATTATACTTGAGAAGCACCGAACTAATTAATTTGTCAACAATTTAATTGATAATCATCCATGAAAAATAAAAAGGCAATAATACCAAACATTAAACGATGGTCCACAATCCGATTGCCTATTGCTATGATATCTTGAGTAAGATACAACTAAAACCTTGTGAGTGAAACTAATTGGCCAACTGGTAGGTATTCTGAAAACTCGCTAGGATGGTCTTCGGTCTTGGTGATTCTTTACTGGAACCCACGTAACTACAGTCACATCATAACATAACACAGAAGGGAAGAGGCATGGTTGTTATAATCAAGGTTTGTTTGTATCATTTGTAGTAGGTACATAATTACCAAGAAATAGAGTAAGGAGCTAATATTAAACATTTCTGAAAATGATTCATGACAATAACCTCGCTTACTGAGTAAGACCATTATATAGGTACAGTTCTTTGTTAAAAACTTTAACTACCTAACTCAAATATTTTAAAGAGAAGTCATTGTTTTTTTTCATATTGTCATCATGGGTATTTTCTTCCTGATTTCAAACCACAAAAGGTCTTACTCAGAAAATATTACGAAATATCACCTGCATTTTGCATGCTTTTGATTTTGATTTCATGAAAATTCTAAACATAGGTACGTAATGCTTTTATGCCTATCCATTGAAATTTAGTTACCTACTCATCGTCATCGTACTATAACAAAATGTATAAAGTAGATACAAAATGATACCCAGAAAGGAAAATACTTAAATACTTATAAATAAAAAACCAAATGGAAAATGATAAATCAATCTTTATTTCTCTCATACATACACATAAAACGAACAAAAATAAATAAAGAAAAGTAAAATAAAATCGGTCATTATTTACCTAAAAACCCAAAAATATTAGAAAAAGTAAAAAAAAAACAAACAACTTATTGGATGTGACGTTTAAAATGTATCGTCCATAAAATTAGATCATAGTTACAAACTACAGCGATAACACCGGTCATTAACATTTCACCATAATTATTATCTTATCTTCACTCGTTTCTCAGAAGACAATCGCACTAGTGTCGTAAAGTCGTAATTAACATGATGTACTAATTACCTAACAGCTAAATCTAGACTTCGAGCACTTACTTCCTAGAATGTAAGCTCTTAGATAAATATGTACCTACCTACTTACTTAGGTCTTGCCCAATAAGAATAATGTTATGGTAATACAAGAAAATAAATGGCGCGCATTTAAATTGGTAGGTAGTGTAGATACTAGTGCATTAACACAGTCATTATAACGTTGTAAGTAATTTAAACTAAATTAAAGTAATTTCATTATACTTCCGACAGTGCCAAGCCTAGACTAAAACTGACAATACGGACTTGTGTTTACTTTTGCACCTCATTTTTATCCACCTATCTAGGAATTATTAATCGAGCATAGAATACAATTTTTAAGTGTAACACCCTAGCCACAGATTACCTACCTAGCTAGAATTCTTTGTTTTATAAACGGACTAGACTGCTTTATATTGATAAAGAAATATGGGTAGAAATTCCCAGCCGGACTCTGTGTCAAAAGTAATCTACAACTGCTAAGTTGTGCTTCATCGCTTACCATCAGTCGAGATGGTGGACTAACGCAAGTCTTTTAATAAGACTAAAAATAGAAGATCTCGCGATACGGGGCACTTTTTGTATTCATAGCTTCAATGGAATAACATTTGTATAAATGTGTCAAGGATAATAATTTATACTTTTCTGCATCTGATTAGATCTGATTGGTTATGTAGCACCTATGACTGCGTATTATATACACATAGGTACATTGGATACTGTTTGACTCATTGCCAAGGTTAAACATATTAAATGTAGAGCAGAACAGGTTGACCGTGAGCCTTGAATTTTGATACTTACTCGTACCTAGCTTATAAATACAAAGTGTAACAGAATAACAGAATAAACGCAATACCTCAAAAGGGGTTATAGTAGATACCTACCCATCTTTATGAACCACTTTTATAATGGGATCAACAAAGAAATCGCGAAAAAAAAAACGTCTGTTTAGTACCTAGGTACATTTTGTCGAGTTATGCGCACGTAAATGTATGGGGTAGTTGTTTTTTTTTAATTGCCATTAGAAATGCGTCTACTATTTCAAGTGAGGATTTTGTGTTCGAAGCATTGGGTTGTTCAATAGTTGACAAAAAATATTCATAGTCTCCTCGTGCAGACTAAAGAATGAACAAATTGTCCGTTAGTTAGATCTCTATCTTAATAGATTAATCACCTTCAATACATTAAAACGAGACAGAAAATTCGTGACTGTTCGATAAGAAAACAGGATAACGCATTACATGATGTAAGCTAAGTGTGCTCCATTAGCTAATTTAATAATAGTGACATTTTTCTATGGTGAAAATAACGAATAGCGTTTGAAAAGGTTATTTCAATAACGGTTTTAACTACTCGATACTCGATATTAATCATTTAGAGTGGTTACCTTACCGTTTACAGTTATTGATAAGAAAAAACATCGATGAACCGTTTGTTTATTTTGGATTACTTAGTAAAAACGTGTGAAAATGAAAGTTAATTTGGGACTGTTTGCTCTTCGAATTCTAGTCGTTTTGTAATGTACTCGTATGCTGACTAAAAATGTAAATATTATCTCGGACTTTCGCTACCAAGATGTTTTCTTGTTAAGCTCAAATAAATTCCTATTTTTTAAATTCCATTTTTTTAATATTCCTATGTTATATTTAATTTATTGGAATTCGGCAATTTTTTATACATTGGAAAGACATTATTCTCCCAATACTAACTAGTATCATAAATGCGAAAGAGAGTTTGTTCGTTCGTTCATTTGTTTGCATGTTACGCTTTCACTCCTTGATCACTGAACCGATTTCGATGAATTATGGTATAGAGGTAGATGGGACTGGAGACGGTTATATGCTACTTTATCAATATAAAAATCTGCTGCCACGAACGAAAGCTAGTATTTTATAATCATTACCTATGTGTCACTGTCAATAGAACCATGCCAACCACCACGAAGCTTAGATAAAAAGGAATATTTAATATTTTATTTAGCTTAAATCAGTTCGAAACTAGATTGCAACCCACGAGTGCTGTAAAAACTTTTGCAATAAACACGGACACAATCCTGACTCCTCCTACACAGTGCGGGGGATATACGTCTTGGAGCTAACGGGATATTTAGTTTAAAGGTCCTGACTGAAATGTCACTTAAATGTCACGAAAGACATCACAGTTTTAAAGTTTAAGTACCTACAGCTGCCGGTCGATTCCGTAAACATGTCGAAGTGAAGGCTTGGTGGAAGTGTCACGAAGTGAGCCGTCATTCCATATTGTCGGTGAACAGCCAGTCGATTCTGTCGACATCTCACGGTGTACACCTGGGTGGTGTGAACGACAATAGAGCTGTCATTCCATTCCATCTTATTAGTATGGTTTGACAACTTACTCGTCGTGCACCCCGCCCAAGTGTTCACTTCGACATGTTTACAGAATCGCACTGCTGCTCAGTTGTCGTTCACTTCGCCTAAGTTTTCACTTCGACATGCTTACAGCCGGTCGATTCTGTCGTCTTCTCATGTGTACACCTTGGCGGAGTGAACGACAAATGAGCTGTCATTCCCTCTTATTTGTATGGTTTGACAACTCACCCGTCGTGCACCTCGCCTAAAGTGTTCACTTCGACATGTTTACAAAATCGCACTGCCCGGTCTATTTTGTCAACGTCTCACCGTGTACATATAGGTAGGTCCACTGAGCATGAAGTAAACTGTCATTCCGTTTTGGTTGTGTGGATTGACAGTACACATCATGTTCACTTCACCTAAGCTTACACGGTGAGATGTTTTTATTAGAATCGCGCTGCAGATCTTACTAGTACACTTTTTAGTATAACTTATGGTTCGCTGTCTCTTCGACAGTTGAATCAAATCCAGGAAATTGCTCTTGTTTTTGAAAGTTAATATCAGGAAAATATGCTTCATAGAGCTTTAAAATTTTCAAAACTGACTGCTAGCAGTTTTGAAAATTTTAAAGCTCTATGAAGCATAGTTTGCAGAGACCGCAAGTGAAATGGAACAAGCTTAGGCTGAAGATTGAATAGGATACGAAATATAAACCACTTTAAATATTCTTCAATAATGAAAAAAACAGAAGGGATTGGTCATAAAACATCCTCCTACAATGCTTAGGTATTGTATTCAAGCTTAAGTTCTAACTAATATAACTATTTAATTTTCTATTTGTGTAAATATTTCTCTGCTAGTTACATTATTTCGAACAACAGTTTGTTTTACTGACGAACTAATGTATTTATTCATTGAAACAAAACAAAAACAAACAAAATAAGTAACATATAGTTCTAACTTGATTAATCCATATAGATCATTAAGTATTGCCACCACAACGAAGGACAGACTAGAGTGACACATTTTATGTGGGAGAGCGGAATGTCGCCCGAACTCAGGATAGATTGCCACTATAACGACTAATTGCACGCCATCGCAAAAACGCTAATCGAATCAAATAATTGCGGACAGTTGACACTAGTTGACTTAAAATTGGACTGTTTTCCCTGTTTTTGCTGTCGTTAGGAGGATGTTTGGGTGTCGGTTTGCGAACAGTCGAACACACGCTAAGTTTATAGGGCATTCAGAATGAATTATGGAGCTCAAGTTTGGTATCGGGTAATGGATACATGAATGCAATGTTGATTTTTTAGTCAATTCTAATTAACTATGATGTCCTGCCAATTCTGATTTCTAATGTAAGGTAGCTAGATGGACAGATTATACTTTACTGTGCACATAAGTAACACTGTCCCCCAAAAACTTTATTGAACGAACATCTTAATAGTTACACAACTCTTTCACCGATGAATTAATTTCAAAAACCTCTCCATTTAAAACAAATGGAGCAAAGTTCATAAAACGGTCACTGCCCATTACCACCCAACAACTCTACAGTCGTTTTTTATTCAGTTAAATACTTTCACAACCATAAACACAACAAGACTGCTCATCATTGACATGGTGTAAGCAGTATAAGCAACGTTTTTACATCCTCCTTACAGCCAGTAGCGAGATTTTACGAGCGGAGGTTAACAAGAGCCCAGAAATAGGTCTGAGGTGAATGGTCGCTGAGTCGTTTATTATTCGCTCATAAAAATAATATCTGCCGAATTTACTCGCGCCAGGAAGTGATGCGAGTGTTTCCTTGAAATGTGGGTTATGTTCATGATGTTTTTGATGAAAATTGGACAGGACTACTGGCGGTTTTATTTAATTTAGGTATTTTAATTAAACATGGGTAATTTTAGCAGATAAAACATCTTGAAGTCTAGTCTTGCACAGCTCTATGACACAATCATCCAAACAAGGACCTATTTTGGTGTAAATATCCTAAAAGCCCATACTGACCAACTAAATTATTAAAACATTTTAATTCCTTATTTAAAGCTAAAGAACAGCTTTAAATTAAGGAATTAAAATTGAAGTGTGTAAGCCTGAGTTAGCTCGTTCATCAATCGTTTATGGCTAACCCACGCCCACCTCTATAAAACTAGTACCAACAATGTTTCTAAACGTTACGTCTAAAACGGTACCTACTAGTCGATAAAGTTTCCCTTCCTTCAGCTTCAAAGTAAAAACAAGCAACACGTTATAAATTCAATTTCACAGTAAATCAAAGTTTGCGTCTCAAGTTGAAAGAAATAATGAGCAGTTCGTGGGCGGCTTGTGGCACACACTTTTCTGTTAGCCCGTCCCGTCGCATAAATTTCGCGAAATATTCAACTTTATTTTTTGAAGTGAACGCCCTTTATTGCGGAAACGGTAATGTGTTGCAATTTGAAAATGTCCTTTATTTCCTTATTATTCGCGCAAATTGGAGTAATTTGTGTGATTACTTGTCGATTACAATAATTGGGCATTGAAGTTGTTTTAATTACTGAACTTTCCTTAACCAAGAAGGTTAGGTAGGCACGGTACCTACAAGAACGACAAGTGCAATATTAAAATCAAGTCAAACATAGCACTGAAGTCGTTAATAATAGTGACGTGCATATTATCGATAAATATCTTTTTATCATCACCAAATCACTTTGAAGTATCGAAAGTCGAATGTAATGAATACATTATTATGACAAAGTTGGGTACCTATCTTTGGTATAATCGGATTGCCTTGCCGATAGCAATGTTGGCGAAGCTCTCTACAAAGGTGAACCTCACTTTGACCTTGTTACCTAAATATGGTTTAGTACTTTAAGGCCCGCCTGGTTTCTGCTTCCAAGTTCGTTTTGTCTTCGTTTTTTTATTTTCTGATTGGTTTCTTGAACTTTAAATGTAGCATCGGTGCCTGAGATGCTGATGACGAAATTATTCACGAAGCAAACATTAAATTAATTATGATCTATTTTCTGAACCTTTTTAAGGTTCCGTAGTCAACAAGAAACCCAAGCCATGCCCGTCTGTCGATCTGTATGTCTGCGGTTTAGTTCAGAGACATTATATACATTTTAGAGATTAGGTAAAAATTTCATAGTAGCCCCATAGAAAATGACTTAAATCTTGTGTATTTGTAACTTTGTAATTTCATTGTTAAATTTGCTATTTTTTGTCATGGCTTACAGGACGAGTAATTACGGAACCCCACACTGTGCACGGACACCGACACGCACTTGGCCGGTTTTTTTCCTCATTTCTGTACGTAACGTGTAGCTCAGAATACTTCGTTCCTGAAATTTTGAATCACGTTAAAGTTACAAATTTGACTAGCTTTTGCTAGCGGCTTCGTTCGCGTTAACATAGATTTTTCATCAAAATCGGTTCTGCGATTAAGGCGTGAAATTTTAACAAACAAACTCACTTTCACCTTAATTTATAATATTAGTTAGGAAGCAGTGTTGTAACGATTAAAATAGAAGAGACAATTTGCTAAATAAGAAAGCAAACACTTTTTAAAATCGTTTATTCATCGTGCCTAGTTAATAACTCGTCCCATGAGGATTGGCGAGGGAAAAGAAACAGAACTTATAGTTGTAACAGCCAATTGATATAAATGGGTCACTGTAGTGTTTTGCTGTACCAACAAATGTTCTACAATGCAATTTTCTATTAGGCACTTGATCACAGAGCTTTAGAAAATGTCTTGAGGCACGTTTCTAGTACTAATGTGTTAATGATGCTATGTTTTGATAGTTCGGAAAGAAAGTGTCGTGAAATATTTCGTGCATGGATCCTAAATCAATTGGAATTAGGGCAAGAGAATAATTCTGAGAATTAGGTTTTTATATTGATAGGCTCGTGTTTGGAAAGTGATGATCTGGTCGACGATGGAGCACGCTTGCATAAAAGCTAGATGCTGCCATGTAGGTAAGTTTATTTTTTACAGACAGATATAATGAATACACGCTAGTGATAAAGTCTATTAGAAAGATGTCTCTGCAGTTTCTGAACTAGATTTAATAAACACGCTATTATACTTGATTGCCACATGATGCCATGACTCAAACTTCAAGGCAGGTGCTTAGCATACTTGGATTAAAACAACAAGGCATTCTTAAAGGCTTAGTTGTTAGTGTATGACAGGCACGAGATGAGAAGATAATATTCAGCTTTGATCTTCTATTTTATTCATGAGTTTTTGCTTTAAATTGCATGTGAATGTGTTTTATTATTTTATTTTTTATCTTTTCATAGCTTAAGTTATCATTTAAGCTCTATGAGTCACAATTATGTAAAAACTTCTTATCTCTGCTTGGGGAAGATAAGATGATATTAGATTTTTATAGAAATTAAGTGCTGCTTTTTTGAGACAGACGTTTGATCTCAGCATCACGACTAACCTATCAAAATCAATTAATCAAAGCAAATTAATGCGACAAACCCAAAACTCAAAACAAGCTATTAGGAGTTCAATAAAACTTAGATAAACAACAGAACATTAGCAACAAGAAGAGATTAATGCTTCGCATCTCGGTCGTGACAATTAAATCACTTGAGATGTCTAACAATTCGAGCGGCCCACGCAAGCCACACGTTGTGTGTCTCTTACATAGACAAGACGGTTCGGCTCTCCGTTTCACTGGAAATGGTTTAATTTTAGAATTTCCGTTCAGCCCAACTTGGACATAATGCGTTGACTGCGTTTAGTTGTGGATTTTGACATGTGGTAGCTTGTCGCGAATTTGTTTTATTTTTCTCGATTCAGTGGTTTTTTATTTATCAGTGACTAATGTACTCGTATAGTGATCTTTCTGTGTTTGTATTGGTGAGTTTTTTTATTTGGATGGTTCAGTATGAGTTCAAGAACGAGTAGTCTTTTTATTTAATTTTGGCTTTTGTATGTAGATTTGCGCTCGAAGTAATATTTTTAAATTAAAATTAATGTATTTTATTTAAGTCGCGAACTCATGATTGACACCTTTCATAGAAAAAATCAGGACCTGAAATTTATAATCATTTACAATTTTAACTCTACCTGTACCAAGGTAACTAGCTAATCAAATCATCAGTGAACCAACTTATTTTTAAATTCTATATTTAGTACCAAATAATAGTAAGATATTGATAGTTAATTTTTGTGCTAATAAAAACTCACACCCATATCTATTGAAGTCTAAAATACACATTTTTGCATTCAACATTAACGTAGGTATGATTCTAACAAGCATGAGCTGGGTGATGATCTTAATTAATGAATATAATAGAAAACATCTAGTGACCAATAAAAAATAAAATACACATTCAATCTACGGACACAATTGAGGAAATTATTGAAACGAACAAATCAATGACTACGCTAGTACGCTACGAAGTAAATTGATACGTAGCGATAATGTTGCGGCTGTTCGATCTCATTGATAGCCTATCTAGCGCTCCATGCAGAGTAGCTTCTGACTAAATTCTAACTAGATTCTACGAAGGATCGAACGATAACACTGCTAACTATGAGGCAACGTCAAACGTAAACAAAAAGCGTAAACACCAAGCCGTATGACTCACAATGACGAACTCCTCATTATCATATCACAGGCACACGCTAACGTTAGTAACCTTAGTTGAAATCTGACACTCGGCCCTTATTCTTGTCTTCTTGACGCGCGTTTTATATTTAATATAGAATAATTTCTTTGCAGCTTCTAACCGATCAAGGCTGCTTTACAGGTGAACGCGCGTGACATACTCCGATGTGCCGCGTATAATATCACACGTATTTTTCCTCAAAGGCGAGAACAAAGAAGTCCTTTCGCGAATTAATTTCAACACTTTCCAACTAACGACGCACCAGCCTGTTGATCTAACACGTGTCGCGTCTGTGCATACGTGAAAACGAGAGGATGCGAGCGTTCGACGCGCGCGTGCAATAAAAATCGAATGCAAAAATGATTAAAAGGAACGGTGATAATGTATTTGCGATCGCGTCGAGCAACAATCAGTGTCAAGGCGGTCGGAGCGCCGTCTCGCTCTGCCCCGTCGGCGCGGCCACGAGGATCCCGCGCGCCACTGCCGCCAGGATGACGCCGGCCGACGCGCAGCACCACACCAAGGAGGCTAACATCGCGATCTCCACATATGTGGAAAAGTGGAAAAATAGATACGAGGACGCCGAGCGAAAACACAAAGCTTATTTACTTAAATCCGAAAAAGGTAAGTGCCTTCTTTATTTTTTGTGCTGAAAATCTTTAGTTTTTGCGACTTTTTGCGGTTGAAACTGCGCATGTCACAACATCTCCCGGGCCGTATGCAAACGAAAAACCAAGTAGAAAATCCTATTCGCGTATTTGTCGGATTATGACAGACGATAACCTGTTGCTTAGACATTAATTCGTAATCTTCCCCAATCCTTGCTCATGTGAAATACCTAAACTTTTAATACCTTCTATTTGCCAAATAAAATTCAAAACATTGGTGTTACTGTAGGTTAGGATTGACAAAGACATGACTATCATCATCATCTGTTTATTACGCATTACACGTATGAAATAATGACTAATAGTGTACATGGAATAAGTCAGTAAATACCGTTTTTAATAACGGTATCCGTCGGCTCTATTATCGACTTTTTATTTGCGCAACACTATTTTTGTTTTTCCAATGATGAAATGTCAAAATCAAAATGTCAAAATAGTATGCTTTGCTCTTTGCTTTGAATAATTTGACTGGTTTTAATTTTTTTTCAATTTCTGTTTTTTGTATGTAAAAAAAACAATGATGAAATGAATTTAATTATTTTTCTTTGTGATTTGAAATGGCTTCACATTTTAAGGTATATTGGTTAATCTATTGCTACATTATTACTGTGGATACATTTAGTTTAAAATCAGTAAAACTAAAAAAATTAAATGCACGCCCAATGTTTTAAAAACATTGATAAAAACAGTATCCATGTCGTTATCTTGGTTACATATAGGTTCTAAGTTAATTAAAGTCTACTGCCAGAAGTCATACATAATGATTTATTAGACCAGAATATTGGAAACTTATGTACTTACCTACCTAATTTTATCCAATGTTCCTATAATTTAATTATTTGAATTACCAAATTAATCAATGTTGAGGAAAATATTGTTACTTAACTACATTCATGTGGATATAAGTTGCAGTCTGGTTTTAAATTTGGTTTAACTTTTAGTATGTTTCATAGTATGATTATTTTATTCCTATAACTATTTTCTGGGAGTGTTGAGATTGCTAAGAATGATGGTATTCTTATAAAGGAGCTGATGGCTAATAGAGATAGTGTAATAGTACATGTTTAGCGGACTACAAAAATATTGAACCCGGGCAGAATATGTAGTGTATTTGTCAAACTTTATCTCATAGCTTTTCCCCAAAGGCTTATCCAATTGCATCCTGTATTTACCTAAGTAAAAAACTAGTACTAACTCAGCTGATGTATGTGTGATATTTTTTACACCAGAGTGGAGTAGGGACTCTGTTATCCACAATTAGACTCCCATTTGGTCTGTTGTGTGTGGGTTTTTTATACCATATAAGTTACAGAAAATATTAATGAAGAAAGCATCACTTAAGGTGACATGATGAGTGGCTTGCATCATCAAGACATCAGCCAAGTTATAGATAGCATCACATATTTCATAAAGTCTCTAATTATTGAAAACCAATCATGTTTTTTCAAACCATTTTCCTATTAAATCATTCATAGAAAAATGTTCATTAATGGAACTTTTAGCTAGAAAAAATATTGATTATATTTCAAAGAAATTCAATGGAAGACATGAAATCATTATGTGTAATATACACTGCCATTAGGTCATCCATATATACAGGACACAAAATAATATAAGTATGACTGTACTAATACTGATAGTAATTCAATATTGTATTGTTTGATTCAATTCTTAGTCGCATTTTGTTTAAAATAGATTTGGTTTTCCACAGGACAATGATTTGTTTTTGGTATTTTTGAGAATATTCTACATTGTCTTTGCTCAGATAGAGCATGTACGTACAGTGTTGCAGTTTTAAGTGATAGCATTAATTGGGCAATGTAACGTAGGTCATTGCATAATAGTTAGGATTGAGTTTGAATAAAACCAAGCCCCAACTAAGTTGGGATCAGCTTCCAGTCTTAGCAGATGCAACTGAGTACCTGTATGTGTTGCAGTCAACTAGCTTAATCAGCCGTTTAAAAGCCTAGCCTTTTCATTGAACTGCGCCATTTAATCAGCGACATAAATGACATGGGCATTATACAAAAATCGCTGTAAAATCGGCGCATTTAAATGAAAAGGCTAGGCTACCAATTAAACGGCTGATTAAGCTAGTTGGTTGGTTAGTTTTGACATATGCACTGTATTTGTATGTACTTGTATCTCCTTCTCCAACTGTTTTCTGAATTTTTATTAGTAGCTAAGACTGCATATTTTTACACCCTACTATTTTTTTAATATTGTAATTTGTTATGGTATACAATAAAGAGCATATTTATATATTGTGTCCTCTACCTGATAGAATTATGATGCCTATCACAGATGCATCATGATTGTCCAATTGACCAAATAGCTGGGTAACCAGCCAGAAAATATAATAGCAGTCTTGCACAGACCATTAGTCTGTGCAAGACTGGTATTATATTTTCTGGCTTTAAATAAGCTGCAATAAGTTTTAAATAACCAATTCAAAATAATTTTTTTAAACAAAAATAAAATTAATTTAATTCAGGCAACATACAAAAGAAAAATTGAAACCTGTAATTTTAACAACTCAAAATAAAGTTCATAAACCTGTATTTATCAAACGGGGAGATAAAGTAACAAGTTACATAAAATCGCTGTTTTCACTACATAAAGTTGTAGACTTAATAGTAATTTTGTGTCTGTCTTCCTTAATTGTGGTAGATACATCACAGACAAGTACACAGTTAATTTCCTTAAATAAAATATATGCATTTCAGGAAAGTATTAATGACCGATTTGGCCGGAATGACTGATGTTATAAATGAATATTGTTTGTTAAATGAAAGAGTTGAATCCTTGTAGTGACTTTAAATAATAAGTATTTATGTGTTAATAGCAGAAAAAGATGCATCTAGACTATGGTCTGCAGTGGCTATGCTTTGTAGAATTTCTATTCAGTCCAACTTATCAATAACTTGACAGTTCAAAGAAAAATATGAAGAATAATATTATATGTTTAATGAATGATGTCACCATGATTTTGTAACAATATATTATATAAAGTATTTTTAAAAGAGAGTCCGTGGAGTTTCTTGCATGTTCTTCTCCATAGAGATCTACGCTTTGGAACATGCAAACAGCTTCATCTTTTTGACCAACCAACCTTGACAATTCAAAAGTGCCTGTAAATGGTCTAATTGAAATAAATGCTTAGAGTTTTTGAGTTTTGACACATGACACATGTGAATTCATAGTGTTAGGATAGCAGGTGAATGATTTTGCATAAAGAATGGATGCTTAGTATTCTCAGTTGAACTAGAATCGATTTCATAAAAATAGTTTTTATGTTGGAATATTGCAATTTATAATTATTTTTGAGGTATTTTGTTCTAATGATTTGACAAAATAGGTAACTGAATATTATTATTTACTAGCTTCTACCAGCTGCGGCTTCGCCCGCGTTAATATCGGAAATAGCAAGGTTTCCTGATTTGTATTGTACATTTTTTACTCAGGAAATACCCACCCTACACCTACCATACACCTACCCTACACCTACCCTACACCTACTTTACATCTACCTTACACCTACCCTACACCTACCTTACACCTACCCTACATCTACCTAACACCTCCCAAGCAGCACGCAAGCGTTTTCAACATCAATATACCAGCCTATTTGGAACTTAGAGTTCTTTTAGAGACGTACAAGAGTGTCAAAAAATGATTTTGTCTTTGTAAGAGTGATTAATGAGTTATTATACAGCTCAAACTGTATAAAATACTTATTGAGGGATCCGCGTAAGCTTAGGGTGCTTAAACAGAATATTAAAACTCCAATATACAACTTTAAGTATTTTGTGACACTTCAATCTGGTTTTATCGTTAAAGCTGTATACAGGCTGTATTTCACATGTAATCACTTACTTATTACAGCTCTAAGTGTTATTATAGTATCACTTGACACTTGTTTCTGTACAATGGTAAATGCAAATTCCGTTCTCAAACTTATTTTAATGGCGTAATTGTACACTATTGTAAGTACAGTGGTTTTATGACTTCCGTCTATGAGGGTGTTATAAAACTAAAAAAATAAATGACAGCTATACTACAACATTAGTCTGTATTACTATGTGTTAGTAATACAGACTAATGTTCGCTCGATTGCATTAATTAATATTTTCATTGTGCACAAATACAATATGTAAAAAAATAAAAAGATCTGGTGTAGTCAAGAGGAGGATTGAAAGGGAATATTTTAATATTACAAATTATCAAACAAATAACAGTTACGATAGTGAACTATCATTTATTGAGGTAGATAGAGATCGTCAATGCCATTGACGGCCAACGAAGAGGGTTCCGCAGCTAAAACTTCAAAGCAAAAATGGCAAATGTGTAGATTTAGTTCAACTTTCGGAACCTGAAGATGATATATCTTCATGCAGCAGCGCAAGTAGATGATGATGATGACGACGAATTTTCAAGTTGTTTCTATATCTTGTTTCTCCTACATTAGACGCGTACAATTTCTGTGTCACTATTTTGATCCATAATCGCTTTCTTGGCCATCTTAACTAGCCCTTTGATTCCCACAAACTTGGTACAATGCAAAGCCTGTTTTGCCCTTTCTCTATGGTTTCTATAATTTTAAACGGCATATTTTCCTGAAAATAAAGTAAAACAGGTATAATTCAGGTACACACTAATAATACTTAACAATTTTACTTAGGAATAAAATAAAACAACTGAGTAAGTAACTATTAAGACGAAATGCGTGAGCGCTGATAAAATATTATTGATAAAGTGAGGAACGGATCAAAGTCATCTTGAGCTCAGGGTTTTTCATTTCTTATAAGTAACCCTAAAGAGAATTATAAGTTATGCATAAAGAAATGGTATACAGCCTAAGTAATAAAATATTCTATTTAAAAGCTGATTAAAAGCCAATAGCTGTTCAATGTAATCTATTACTTACTTAGTACAGCTATTCAGACTACAATACTCTGCAAATACCGTTTAGGCTGTTTAGAAAATTATCGCCATTTTCGAATGTACAAAAACAAAATTTACAGCAAAACTAAAGGAATGTTTTACAACAACTAAAGCCGTATCATGATTATCAGCTTGAATAATGATCAGTGTGCCCTCACATCTATTACTTTAAAATTATTTTTTTTATTCTAACCTTAAAAACAAACATTTACTTACCGTATTTAGTATTTTTCTTTATATCAGCTCGATTATTTTGCTGGCGCGTGAATTATTTGCCGGAAACCATACGCAGGTTCACAATAAATTTAATTTGCACTTTCAATTCACCAATATACACCATCAGATAAACAAGTCCACGAATATCTTTTACTTCTAGTAATAAATATTAATAATAATGTCGCCATTCAGTACGTTTCCTACGTATGTCATCGAAAATAGTTACTTTTATTTTGATTCTTTTGTAATTCTCTTCAAAAACCTATTTAGAACACTTTTCTATACAAAGTTCTTATAAGATAATATCTGTAGTATAATGGTTTCCTTGTACACCGAATAACAGCTGTAATACAGCTATTGTACAGCTTCTCTATTGCTTCCACGGCTACTATATAGCTATACTAACGCAAAAAGCTGTATAATATGGGCCCTTTTTTTACTTATAAGGATTGTATAAGCGCTTAAACAGCCTTTATACAGCCTGAATATACAGCTTCTAGTATACAAAAGAACCTAAATACAGCTTGTATACAGCTTGCAATGCTACTTGGGCTACCCTACACCTACCCTACCTACATAATTATACCCGCCCAAAAATACTATAACATGTTTCTGGTCTCCTGGTACTTGGATGTTTCTGGTCTCCTGGTACTTGTGAATCTGAAGTACTAAGGCAGCAGCGGCTCTGAGTTTCCACTTCCTCCTCAGTCTTTATTAATCCACGCCACTTACCGGGATAAAAAGTAGCCTATTTTTTATTCCAGGTTATGAACTATATGTGTGCCAAATTTCATCCGAATCCCTTCAGCCGTTTTTGCCTGATTGTTACACAAACATACAAACTTTCACCTTTATAATATTAGTAGGATTATTATGAGTCTGTACTGTCCCACTGCAGGGCAAAGGCCTCCCTTCCTTTCTTCCACTGTTCTCTGTCCTTTGCCACTGAACAGTTCATCAAAATTTTAATTGTAGGTACATTTAGTCTATTCTGTCCCACTGCTGGACAAAAGCCTTCCCTCCACGGTTTCTTATCCTGGGCCAACACAAATGAGCCCTTGCAAGTGCATTTGTACATACATATCAAGTATTTTATAATCAGGTACTTAATTGACTTCAAAAAAAAAATGTTATAAACAAAATGAATAAGATTTTTTAAAGTTTAAGTTTTTTTTGAAAAATTTATATTCCTCCAACTGTCAAGTTTAGATTCTCTTGACCTTAAAGAATAAAGTTCATTTATATTCAGACAAAGTATAATAATATTAACTTTGACTTCCAAACAAGATCAAGCTTCGACGACACGGTTGGCGCAGTGGTTGTTGAGCGATTTGCTCAAAGCGATTTGAACAAATATTTGTATGGCTAGATAGTTATTGGCTGTTTTTGTGCGTGAGATTGTATGTTTGTAAACGCACCCACGATACAGGAGAAATTCCTAGTGTGGGGCAACGTTTTCTTAAAAGACAAGACATGCTTGTCTTTTGGAGGCCTATTGCTGCTTAAACACTTACAGGGTGGGTAAAACTACTTTAAATTCCCTCCACTCTTTGGGCCACAGTTGGGTAAAAATACATTAACCCCATTTTGGACATAAGTGCCATGTAACAGGGGTTGAACCTATTACCGTTAATAGAAATGCCAGATAACTCTCAATAATAAAGCAAAATAAATTGATGTGGAATGATACCCAATAGTAGGATGCATCAATGGGACTGTGGGATGAGTGTAGGTATATAGCTGTTACGGAATTATTCGAAGGAGTTATCGCAACCTTGGAACGCAAAGAGCATTTGGAGGACACTCTGTTCCGCTCCGCCAAAAGCAGGAGTCATTTGATGATTTTCCATCCAAAAAAGGTACCTATGTACAGTACAACTATTTTCTTAAATGTTCCTCGGCATTCCTCGCATTTCCGAATACAAACGAATGCTAATTTCCATGTCCATCAATTATTAGATTTATCGTGTTACATAATAATTTGAATTCAGAATTAGGTACCTACTTTTATTGTTATAGTTCACACGAAAAAAAAAAAAAAAACAATAAAGTACTTAGTTCTGGGTTCAAATTAATATGGGTACACGATAAATCATGGAAATTATAGCATTAGTTTGTAAGTATTTGGAAAAGAGATGATTGGCAAGGGACATTATGAAAATAGTTGTACCGTACCTACAGTTCTTGTCAAATAACTTTGCCCCTCTGAAGTTGTGTCGAGTGGCTGCGTAGTAGTCAAAATTACGAACACACTGCAACTGCGCATGCGTAAGAGACATGGGGGCGGGGCGCGATTTTATGTCTCAGTCGCTCGTTTATGTTCGATGCATGCTTGCGTCCCGCTTGCTCCCGTGTACGTGACTGCACCTGCGCGATCTTTGCAAATGGCTAACTTCAGAGGGGCAAAGTTATTTGACGAGAACTGTACATAGTATTTATGTAGCAAGTTGTTATCTAGGTACATCACAGTAGGTAACTGTTCCTTCAGTTGACTCATAATTATTTATTGTAACAGACTTACACTATTGACATCGATAATTAAATTCATTCTCTTTAGTGATTACGTACCTACATAATTAATATTTTCACATTGTGTGGTATGTTTGGGGTCATTCAGTGCACTGGTGGAGATGGGTATACCTACGCAGTTTATTTTTTTGTTTAAAAAATAAAAATACTTTTTTTTCTGGAAGGGAAAAATATTATAAAGTTGAGTGGGAGCAAGTCAATTGGTGACTAAAGCATGTATTTCTTATACGAGTAGATTCACGACATCTCTGTTTGCCTGTATGGTTTAGTGATAGGAAATACAATTGCTGAGCATTGGGTACTGGGTTCGGTTTTCAGATCAGGTAAAGTGTGATACTAGGTCTTTTCTATCACTCGTTTCGATATGGAACAAAAACGTAACTGGAAATATGCAGGGACTCGCCAGCTGTCCTGTGGTCTGTTTTTGAGTATTTACGGGTAATTATAAGATTGAAGCCTGAAGTAGTCTTGCCAAGAGGCCATCTGATCCAGTTACTGGTTTGTGGAGGTTAGATAGGCAAACCGTCCATGTAAAATAATGGTGCTCAGCTGCATCATGTTAGACTGGAAGATGAGCTCAACAAAAAACCAAACTACTAATTCGTTTTTGATAAAATTTCAAAGGGAACCAATCGAGAAGAATTTCCTTTCACATAAAACAAGATTTGTTCAAATCGGTTCATAAATGACGGAGATATGAGGTAGCAAACATAAAAAATACGGTCGAATTGAGAACTTCCTCATTTTTTTGAAGTCGGTTAAAAGGCTAGGCAGATTAACCAAAACTAATCTCGTTTCTCCGAATTCCAGCCAAACGCGAGTATGATGACCTGCAGCGCCGCTACAACATTCTCTTCGAGGAGCGCCAGCACCTGGACTGCGAGCTTCGCGAGAGAACCCGCGAGCTCGGCAAGCTCAAGACCGTCTCGGAGAAGCTGTTCAACGAGTACCAGCAGCTCAAGAACCAGCGGGATGTGGATGCGGGCGTTATGCACAAGTGAGTCATATAATAACTGTTTAGGAGAGACTGCGAGGGCGAGAGACCAATGGTTCCGAAACCCTTTTCAATGCATGCCCCTCCAATTTTGTTCTAGTCATTACCTACGCCCCACTTGCCTGTTAAGAGAACTATAAGAAGCCGATAACGCGTGCCAAATGTGAGCATAATGTCAAGAAACTTGATTTGGTTACTTTCAAGTCGCTGGTACCTCTGAGTTGTTAGCACAAGGCATTTTTAGAGACCCTGCGGTAGACACAAATACTCCGGTACCAATTACTACTTTTGACAACTACCTGTCCTCATTTGTGGACTTACCCAGCTAGGGTAGAATAATAAGCCAGGATAATACTTCCTTGCTGAGAAGAACTCGTAGCAAAATAACACTAAAGACTCTTCCGAGCCTTGGGAAGCACGCTAAGCATCTGTTCCCGGCTAATTAGACGCCAGGATATCTGACACCAATCTTGCCAAGGGGTATCGTGTCACCCGGTTACTGGGTTGTGGACGTCAGATAGGCAGTCATCATCATCATCATCATATCAGCCGAAAGACGTCCACTGTTGGACATAGGCCTCCCCCAAATGGGAGGGTTTGCCATAACCGCCACGCTTGGCAGGCGGGTTGGCGATAGCAGTGTAGCGGTAGCAATGAACCTACAGAGAGGCAGTCGCTCCACTTAAAATACTGGTATTCAGCTGAATCAGGTTTGACTGGAAGCCGACCGCAATATATTTTTGAAAAGGTTAGGCAGCTGGATTGATTACTTGCTTGCTGTCCTAGCTTCAGAAACTATACAAGTGTAATCAATGTGCTCGAGAAATGTAAAGAATGCACTTCAAGTAAACAAACGTGGTTTATCTTGACAAAGGTTGTACTAATTAAACGTTAATGTTGTTCGACATTAGCTTATCTAAGGAGGTCATACATTATTTCGAAGTTATGTATTGATTAGTGATAGTGCAACTGTGCAATACCTAATGAATTTAAGGGTCTTTTGTTTTTGAAGAATTGTTACAAGTTTACTTAATTTGATGATTGACAAAACTTCTAACAGAATAATATAGAAAGATATATGATATAGAAGGGCACGGTCATATTTCAAGGTTACGGTCTGTATCATATTGTACAAAGTAAAAAAAAAATCGAAAAGATGTCCCCATAAAACGTCAAGAAATACTAAAAAAATACTTCTGAAGCAGTCTGATGCAGTTGGTAGCATCAAATCTGTGATTGGACTAAAATAAATCCCACCAACTGCATGAAACTAATCGTACATGAAGAGTGATTTGTTTGGAACTTTTACGTACTTTTTTGCAGTCGAATTTTTCCAAATAAGTCCTTATTTTTTATTCTTATTTTTTTTCTTACTGTACATCAGATACAGAAGGTCACCCTAGAAAAAAAACGCACGTAATAAACACCCTGTAATATGGGTTGGTTGGATTTTCTTTCAGGTCTGTCTGAATAATTAAAATGGCAAGTGTAAATTACGCCTATGTACAGTGGATTTGCAGATAGTGGCACAATACAGCATACCATACCATATTGATATACTTCATAACCATACAGCTCGCGTCGAATGTCTATCGTACGGAGCAAAGCAGGACGCAAGCATGCATCGAACGTAAACGAGCGACTGAAACATAAAATCGCGCCGCCATAATCCCCGCCCCCATGTCTTGCGCATGCGCAGTTGCAGTTTTGTTCGTAATTTTGACTGTTACGCAGCCACTCGTAGCCAACTTCAGAGAGGCACAGTTATTTGACGCGATCTGTACTTAGCAGCCTGAAGGAAATTGGTGGTGTTACACTCCCGTGCCTCGGTGCGCACGTAGGGCTGTTGGTCTTGCGTCAGATCTCTTCCCGGTCGTGTCGGATGGCCGTCCCATGCATCGGACTATGACAGTTAGGAACAGAGAGTGCATCTGTATTTGCTCCCACATATGTGCACTATAATATCTCCTGTATACTTGGCTAATCTCCGATGTGATTCAATTTTATCGAAATTCGGTCGGCAGGATTATAATTAACCGTACTTTAATATATATCTTCTCTTTTCCAGGGTGATGCAGCAGGCTGGAGAATGGTACAAGCAGAACAAACAGCTGAAGCGACGCAGCACTGCGCTCATTCAAGCATTGCCCGCCAAAGCTGTGGAGATTGATCTGACTGACTCTATAGACACAGGTAAGTTCATTTTGTAGGCCCTTGTCACAACCTTCATTAAAAAGTGAGGATCCTCCGACCAGGGCCTAAACCACCAACTCTTAAAGCAGTTTCACTTTAATATATTAAGTAATACGTTCAAATCGCGCGGAGAATTTTGATACCGCGATGTAGGATTTGTGTGACGTGAGGTCTTTTAAACCAACTTCAAAAAAGGAGGAGTTTCTGTTTTTTTTTGTATTTCTTATGTGGCCTGTGGCGGTATAGATGTCACAGCCAATTAGCTTAATCAGCCGTTTCAATAAAAGCCTTGTCTTTTCATTTAAATGCGCCGATTTTTCAGTGACCTCAGTGACCTCTGTTGTTCAATATCGTTTAATGATTTGCCCATGTTACAGATTAAACGGCGCAGTTTAATGATAAGGCTAGGCTTTAAACGAAACGGCTGATTAAGCCACTTGCCTGCGACATAGACACTACCAAATTTCAACCTCCTGCACTTTTACCATTATTGTCGGCCCAACTCCCTCACCCCCTATATTTCCGTTTCCAGCGTCAGACACAAGCAGTAACGAAGAAGTGGAGTTCCTGAAGCAGACGGTGTCGGAGCTGAGCCGACAGATCGCCTCGCTGCAGACCGAGCTCAACGCCGCCAAGCTGCAGGAGTTCGAAGCTCAAGAGGCCAATGTGGCTATCGGACAGGTAACTCTTTCTTTTCTTTCTTTTTTTCCAACATAGTAGTTCCAACACAGGAACAGTATTTTACACAGAACAACTGCCTAATCTGACCTCCACAACCCAATAGGTATCTGACTAACACAATACCACTTAGTAAGACTGGTGTCAGAATTCCGGCTTCTGACTATCCGTAATGACTGTCAAAGATCTTCGAATAAGACCGGGAGCAACGGCTTACCGTACTTACCGAACTATGGAGGAGTCCCGATGTTAAGATGGTCGCCGGTCCACGGATGGACTTCAATAAGCATGTATTCAGCTACGCACTCCTCCACATTGACCACAGCATTAACGAAATAATACTTCCATTTTTCAGGAACTGGAAGCCGAAAAAGAGAAGTCGACAGCACAAGAGAAGGAGTTACAAGAGCTTCGCATACAGATAGAGAGGCACAACCGCGTGTCCAAACTGTTGATGGAAGAAGTGACTGGACTGAAGAACAACGCGGATAAAGACAGAGAGATGGCTGAAACGTAAGTACTTGCCGATAACACTAAATTCCTACTACAAGAGATACAGTTGGGTTTACTCGTCAGCTGGACCCTGCGTTACCGAACACTAGCTGCCCATGGTGCGTCGGCCGTTTGGGATTGCACGCTAAAAACTAGGCACAGTCAATACTGCCGTCTTAAGAAGAAAGGACGTACCGACACAAAACGAAGTAAGTGATTTCCGACCTTAAGTTGTTTAATGAATGTCGGAAATTGGTTGCCCCGTTTTGTGTAGATACGTCCTTTTTTCTTATGACGGCAGTTAAGGGTCACCATCGACTCGAAAACAAGAAGACTTACAGTTTGTTTTAAGAGTGGTGGTTAACTTTATTTTTTGGCCATACACGGCCACTTGAAAAACTCACCCTGTATAGAAAATCGCTAATCATAATTTGAAGTAGTCAGGCATTCAGAATGACCGTTGCATACAGATCTGTTTCTTCTCTATACGAGCCGGAAGTACTCAACTACAGTTCTCGTCAAATAACTTTGCCCCTCTGAAGTTAGCCATTTGCAAAGATCGCTTGGTGCAGTCACGTAGAATAATCCCCGCCCCGCGCATGCGCAGTTGCAGTTTGTTCGTAATTTTGACTACTACGCAGCCACTCGTAGCCAACTTCAGAGGGGCACCTATTTGACGCGAGCTGTACGCATAGTTACAATGATTGTATTCCCTGTGTACAGCTACAAGACCGAAGCCCGAGCGGCCAAGAAGCGCGTGAAGCTGCTCACGCACCAGAGCAGCCTCCTCATGGGCGAGCTGGCGCTGGACGAGCGGCTCATGCTGCTGCTCAGCGAGGTGGACTCCCTCAAGGACGCGCTGGAGGAACAGAGTGCCAGGCACAGGGACCAGCTCGAGGACCTACAGGTTGCTAGCTAGCTTAATTAAATTAAATATGAACCTTCTAGGTGATGTTCTTTCTGTGTTACCAGTCTCACCACGTGGTATTTTATAACCAGTTAATAAATATATAAGTCTAGGTAAACTGACGACCTACATGACTTGGTCACACACTTACCAAATATTTCTTCCTCCCACAGTTAAAACTAGCTGAGAAACACGAGGACACAGACATTCTTCTGTGGGAGGAAAAGATCAAACTGGCAGAAGAAGACGCGCAGAAGTCGGTGGAGCGAGCGGAGCGTGCGGAGCGAAGACTACAGGAGTTGGAGAGGAGTCGACCCGCGCTGAAGAGGAACAGCCTCATGTCCAGGATCTCCTACTTCGAGAACGGAAAGGAGATGAAGGAGAAGGAAGAAGTTAGGGACGATGCTTTGGAAGTTGTTGGTAAGTATAATACATTAATATTCTTTCGAAGTATTATATTATGTGCAAGTTACATATTTATTGAAGTATCAATAAACGCAAGCAAATGAATATGGATAGCTAAAAGTATGGATGGGAGATTTATATTACAAATGCGAAACCAACTGTCTGTCTGTTTGGTACCTGTTCATGAAACTTTGCATATGGGTAGACCTTGGAGGCATAACATTATAAAAATAGGTATAACAGACAGTCCTCTGTGCAGAGCATGCATGAAGGAGGAGGAAACAGTATCGCACGTGCTCCTTGAATGCACAGGCGTTACCGAAATACGGAGGCAAACAATAGGGCACCTAATTCACTCACAAACATCCTGAACACACTGAGAGTACTGATCTCTCTGGTCTCTGGTTAGAATGACGGCCGACATGGCTCATGTACAATGGTCCACAGCAGGACTAAGTGCGGAAACCATACCCAATAGATAAATAGATAGACCTTGGAGGCGTTCATGACGGATTGGTCGGAGAGAACAACACAAGGATTGGTCGGAGAGAACAACACACGGATTGGTCGGAGAGAACAACACACGGATTGGTCGGAGAGAACAACACACGGATTGGTCGGAGAGAACAACACACGGATTGGTCGGAGAGAACAACACACGGATTGGTCGGAGAGAACAACACACGGATTGGTCGGAGAGAACAACACACGGATTGGTCGGAGAGAACAACACACCGGGAAGAGGGGTATGGTGGTGACATCATTTCCTGAAATTGGTCATAGGATACTTTCTATCGTAGTAGTGTGTATCTTGTGTGATAATTTAGAACTTTCTCGCAGGTGGAATCGCGGGCAGAGGTAGGTATTTTCGTATATGGCGGATGATTGGCGATATTTTCACCAATACAGTTGTGCACTAAAAATATTCCTGCGCAGATGGTTGCTTCCGAATATTGGACTCCGAGTGATGTAAAGTCTCATGGCGATGGGTTGAGGTAAAGAGGTTTGGCGTGGTGCAAACAAGGCTTTGTCTGAGGCCTGCACATGGGCGGCTCCAGGGGTGTTCTAAGAGCATCGAGGTCGCTTTCACTCTGCATTTGGGGTGACAGAGTGGACTCGGCAGCACCTGGAGTGACAGAGCAGCCCTATTTAGGGATGGCACTGCTCTCCATGCTAAGTCAAAGTCAAAACGTTTATTTCCACTTTTGAACGTTATCATTTACATTTAAAATAATATAAAGTGACTCTACTGTCCGTTCGCAAGGGTAGATTCTTATGGAGAAGAACGGACAAGAAACTCCATAGTTACTCTTTTCAAATCAATCTTTTACAATATTTGGAGTACAAAAATTAATTTTAATATAAGTGAGGTCGATGTACCTAGAGTATACTACTTATAGGATCAAAGTATTACTAGCAGAGGTAAACATTTCCATTTTCTTAATAAGTGCATTGTACTCACATATTTACAAATCTTGGAACCATTAATAAAACAGTGTGTTAACAGAAAAATAAAAACTCTTTAACATCTATAAAGTTAATACATACATTGACCAGTTTGATTTTGCCTACACTACACCCTTGATTGTCCTATGGAGCAGGACCAGCATGTTTCCAAGCATTCTTATCTTGAATGTAATCCTCCAACTTGTAAAATGCTTGTTTACAAAGTGTGCTTTTTACATATGTTTTAAATTTTCTTTCATTTAATTCTAATATGTCACAAGGTATTTGTTGTAACATTTAACACAGTACCCCATGAAAGATGTGTGTACTTTAGTTAACCTATAAAATGGTTGATCTAATTTATCTTTATTTCTAGTATTAAAATTATGTCTTAAAAAGAAGTCGATTTTTCCGTATATACATAATGTTTTCATAGATGAATTGCCAAGGGACTGTCATAATATTAATCTCTTTAAAAAAATCCCTTAGAGAATCACGGCGACCCAGATTATATAGGGCTCTGTCAGCTCTCTTTTGTAAAATAAATATGGATTCAATGTCAGCAGCCCGACCCCACAGCAAAATACCGTAAGACATAATGCTGTGAAAATAACTAAAATAGACCAAACGTGCGGTTTCTACGTCTGTTAACTGTCTTATCTTTCTAACAGCATAAGCAGCGGAACTTAGACGACCCGCAAGAGATGTTATATGGGGCCCCCATTGTAATTTCTCGTCTAAAGTGATTCCTAGGAAAACCGTCTGATTAATGAAGTCCAGTTTTTCTCCATTCAATATGTCACATTCGCTACTTTTAACATTAGGTAAAGTAAATCTAATACATTTGTTTTTTTTTTTCATTTAGTACCAAGTTGTTTGACGTAAATCCAATTTTGGACCTGATGAATAGAGCTATTGTGATGACCTATGGACTCGAAACGTGGTCGCTCACAATGGGCCTCATCAGAAGGCTTAAAGTCACCCAAAGGGCAATAAAAAATAAAATAAAATAAAATTCGTTTATTTCAGACCATTACTGTCCATACTTTGTTAGTTATCAATTAATGAATTCACTTATGTCTATGTTAGTAGCAATTTATGTCAGGGAAAATGAAAATTATGTCAACAAAATATATACACAGAATACACAACATTAAAATTAATTACAAGACATGTAGCCTAATGAGCCTTCCCACCACTGGCGATACTGGTCGATCCGCAATCATCCTTAGGATTCCGTTGCCACTACCTCGAATTCTTCGAATTAGTGAGGCTGACTTTTTGCGCATTATAGCATAAAAGTCATCCACTCTGGCGTCGGCAAACATGCCCCCATGGCAATGGAGAGGGCAATGCTCGGAGTTTCCTTGCGTGATCGAATCAGAATGATGATATCCGCAAGAGAACCAAGGTTACCGACATAGCCCGAAGGATCGCCAAATTGAAGTGGCAGTGGGCAGGGCACATTGCTCGCAGAACAGATGGTCGATGGGGCCGAAAAGTGTTGGAGTTGCGACCGCGTACCGGAAGACGCAGCGTTGGAAGGCCTCCCACAAGGTGGACCGATGACCTGGTGAGGGTCGCGGGTAGCCGATGGATGCGAGACGCACAGGACCGGTTGTTGTGGCGACACTTGGGGGAGGCCTATGTCCAGCAGTGGACGTCTTTCGGCTGATATGATGATGATGATGAATAGAGCTATTGAAGTCGTCAAGATTTTGTGAACGTCGATCTATTTTAAATATTAGAGATGTGTCATCCGCAAATAATATCATATTTGGTTGATTTTGAAATAGTTGGAGCAAATCATTTATGTAAACTAAAAAAAGGAATGGACCCAATATTGAACCTTGAGAAACGCCCATTGTCATTTCCGACCCTAGTGAGTTTACACCGTTTACCTGAACTTTAACCTGGTCGTTTACATCAAGTATGAACTAATCAAATCAAGGGTTCTATTCCTAATCCCATAGTGCTCAAGTTTCAACAAAATCGTCTCATGGTTAACGCAGTCGAAAGCCTTCGAGAGGTCTCAGAATATTCCAATGGCGTCTTGCGACTCTTCCCAGGCGTTAAAAATGTTTTTTATTAGGGTAACACTGGCGTCAGTTGTACATCGCCCTTTAGTCTTGGAGGGGGCTAGAAAAGGTGCCCTAAAAAATGCCCGCCCCAACTCATAGGTAGTAACCACGGCTGCCTTCGCATCACTTAATTCGTGGTCGACGTAACAGAACTAAGTTCATAAAATCATCTGAAATTACTTTCGGCGCGTGGAACGTAAGAACTCTCCTTGATCGCGATGACAACGCCTAACTGAACGTAAAACTGCCATTGTAGCTCGAGAACTTTCACGCTATGATGTGGATGTGGCTGCTCTCAGCGAAACACATCTTGCCGATGAAGGGGAATTGGTGCAGCGGTGGTATTCTTTCTTCTGGAAAGGACTCGCTTATTCTGAAATGCGACGGTCAGGCGTAGGATTCGCGATCAAGAATAAGCTTGTGAAGCAATTACGGGAGTGTCCAGTGCACATCTCGGATCGCGTTACCACTTTGCGTCTTCATCTGGATAATGACAACTACCTGAATGTCATCGGCGTCTATGCTCCTACGCTGGACAAATCTGATGACATTAAGGACCAGTTTTACGAGGAGCTGACTCGCTGTATAGAGAGCGTCCATCCCAGAGAACAAATATTTTGTTGGGTGATTTTGCCACAGTGAGTCAGGATTTCTCTGCCTGGCCTAAAGTCCTGGGCAGACATGGAGTGGGCAGCATGAATGACAACGGTCAACTACTGCTCAATTTTTGTGATCAATTTCACCTTGCGATTACGAACACCATGTTCAGACTACCCTCCAAGCACAAAAATACATGGATGCATCCGAGATCAAGACACTGGCATTTGACAGATTACGCTATCGTGCGGCAAAGAGATGTTTCCCAAGTCCAAGTCACTCTGTACGGCAGCTACAAGAGAAGAGCAGAGAGCAGGGTCGTCAAATGTATCTGTTTTGTCGACCTTGAAAAGGCTTTTGACAGCGTGCCTCGAGAAGCCCTCTGGGTGGTGCTGGGGAGGATAGGGTGCACGAAAAAGTTTGTGAAGCTTCTGAGGCTCCTGCATGATGATATAGAGTGCTGTGTCGCGCTGTCAGCGGGGAACAATCCGACTTATTTCCTGTTACCTGTGGGATGAAGCAGGTTTGCGTCCTAGCACCTACATTGTTCGCACTGTACTTTGCGGTTTTTTTTTTCGGCTACTTCTGTAGGTATCCGCATCCGTTTCCGCTCCGATGGCAACATTTTCAATTTAGCTAGGCTCCGGGCCCGCACCAGGGTTCCCTACGCAGTAGTTACTGATATCTTGTATGCGGACGACTTATGTTTTGTGGCAGAAAGTCCAGGCGGCCTGCAACGGTTAATGCCCGGTCTCGACAAGTCTTGCTGGAATTTTGGCTTGAAAATCAGTGTCAGGAAGACGGAGGTGATTTCTTTGGACATCAACGGTCACTAGGCATTATCCATAAGACTCGGTGAGGATGAGCTGAAGCAGGTCGACAAGTTCCGTTATCTGGGGAGCCTGTTGACATCAAAGTGTGGCCTTGATGCAGAGATCAACAGCAGGATTAGCGCTGCAGCTGCAGCGTTTGGTAAGCTGGATGCCAAGGTCTTCAGGTCGCATGACTTGAAACTAGCTACCAAGGTCTCAGTATACAACATCGAAGTGCTACGCAAGGCTAACGTTGGTGGCATTCAGTCTTATCTCATGCGGCGTCAGCTTCGGTGGTGCGGACATGTGACACGGATGACGGAGCAGCGAGTGGCGAAGCGCATCTTTTATTGTCAACTTGAGGAGGGCCAGCGCAAGCATGGCGGGCAGCTCCTCAGGTATAAAGATGTGCTAAAGCATCACTTCAAAAACTGCGACTTGGAGCCGTCTCGGTGGGAGAAGCAAGCCGCTCAAAGACTTGAGTGGAGGACTTTGGTTAATACCAAAGTTCATGATTTTGAGTTACAACGGCGCCTTGGGCTTGCTGCCAAGCATGTTTGCATATATATGCATTGAAAGCCCGACCACCTGCGGCAATTACATATAATTATATCGATGGTGAGCTTACGGGGCCACAATGTGTGAGGATCTTCACAAAGAAGAATGGTTACATAAGCCACATGCGAGCTCACGAACGACACTTACAGCGGAGCTGAAGCAATCGCCTTGGCCGAAATCGGTCGGATTACATCAGTAGTATGCCCAAAAACAAGACTAAAATAACAAGTCTCTGAAGTCACATCTCACTATTCTTTTACTATATTAGCTTACACCATTGTAACATGCTGAACCCGTTGTTTCCAGCGCCGCCAACAGAATCATCACACGATCCACAACCCTCACCATCACAATCTCCCCCCCCGCTGCCCACAAGTCCGCCCCCCTCTGACGCGGCCCCTCCCCCTCCCCCCCCGCCCGTCATGTGTCCCCCTCCCCCCCCTCCGCCCGCGATGCCGGCCCCCCCTCCGCCGCCTCCCCCCCCTCCGGCGCCCGCGCCCTTCTCGCTGGGGCAGGCGGACGACATGGCCAGCATGTTGGCCAACAAGAGTGGCACGCTGAGGAAGAGAAAGCAGAATGGTGCGGAAGTTGGTGAGTACAATGTTGTACTTCTTCTCACAGACGTTCAGACATTCATGATTGATATTCATGTCTGAACACAACCCCATTTCGTGTCCAGGCTGTCTCTATCCATTCCAGGTTGCCTGGAAGACATCGCAGAATGCTTCCGATAAGACCGCCAATTGTATGTTTTTTTAGTTTAAGGTTTTCTATACAACGTGTAACAGAATAAGCGCAATACCTCTTAAGGGGTCAAAAGCTTTCACTATGGGAACAACACTGAAATAGCGAAAAAAAATCGACTGCCTCATACATTTATGTGCGCATAACTCGACAAAACAACAGCTACACTGCGATCGCTAACCCGCCTGCCAACGGCGAATATGGCAAACCCCCCCCCCTGCCTCTCTGGGAGAAGCCTATGTCCAATAATGAACGGTCTTTCGGCTGATATAACTTGACGAATAAACTGAATAGCTGATTTTTTTTCGCGTTTTAAGTGTTGGTCCCATAGTGAAAGTTGTTCATAATGATGAGTATAATGACCCCGTAAGAGGTGTTTCGTTTATTCTGTTACACGTAGTATATTTTTAATTTGGTTAAATAAATAAATACAAAAAACATTTCGTGAAGACTTCAACAGTTCCTCACTGACAAACAACAGCTTCATTTTTTACTAAAAGTCTTTCTGAGAAAAGAAATTTTCGAAAACGTACAAGTTACTTTTCATAAATTCATTAATTTTATTCTACTTATTTCTTCTCCCTAGGAGGTGCAATAGACGCAATAGTAGATCAGATAAAAGGCGGCAAGTTCCACCTCAAGTCCACTGACCGCTCAGCCGTCACGGAGAAGAAGGCGAAGGAAGAGCAGCCGGAAGCCGTGAAGGAGATGCTCGCTATCCTGGGCACGCTGCGCAAGCGCCGCCCCAGCAGCAGGCCTGCCTTTGTGGCCGGAGGGGACTGAGGGGGTCAGCTGGCCGGTATCTTATCGTCTGGGGTGGGCTCAGATATAGCTTTAAACCTTTTTATACGACTTCTTAGCATGTCGATTGCAATCTTGGCCACTGCAAACAGTACCTGGTGAAATGGGGGTTGTTCCTTTTCAGATTATGAGACACACGGTGGAGTGCCACATTTTTTTTCAACCCTCTTAGTATGGGTATCAAACGAAAAGGCTTGAAGAGTAGAAAACAATAAAATTAATAACATTACCTACGCTAAATAAAATCTTGTTTTTTAATTTTTTTTTTAAAGCTTAAGTCGGGGTATTTGAAGCTATGTCTGAAGTCATCAGTATAGTTTTAAGGCTAATCCAAATAGTTTAAGACGAGTCCTCTGTCATACAGTAAGTAGATAGCTATAAATTGTGCTATTATTACGTTTTATAGCAAATGTTTCTATTATCATTAATTTTAATAGGGTAAGAACATAATGTTATACGAATATTGATAGAGTATGAATAATAATAACAGACATATCGATAGGAATTGACTATGGTTAGAACTTGAAATATCAGTAAGCACTTATGACATTAAGATATTGTAGGATTCAAAATGAGACTTAAATAAGAAAAATACTTAACACCCGCAGCCTAATTGTGTAATACAAATGAAAGCAATCGTTCACAAAATGTGCTTTAATTTTGACATTGCAACCGTATCCATTGCGTGATTTACGTTGTCGAGCAGACGAATTTTTCAACATAATATGAAGCTGATTTTGATTGAGAAAAATGTGTATTTTTTGAGCTACGCAATTAGGGTGCTGGTTGTAATTACATATCTGCAGAAAAAAAGACTTTATACAAAAACTTAAATCGAAAGTACACAAAAAGTGCCTTATGTGTGTAGTAGTGCCAATTGTATTTGTATTATACGCCATTTTGTCAATGTTGCCATTAGCGTAAATATTAAAATGTTGACTAGTATAAAAATGATATTTTGACGATATTTTAAATTATTTTAAGATTAATATTGGCATCAAACAAATAGAAAATATTTTTTTTGTATTGGATAAAGTTGTGTATTAGAAATTATATTACATTTTGTATATTTATTCCAAAATTTGTTGTGATTCACTGATTATTTACAGCATTTATTTTTTTCAAATGTAGCTTGCATTTTAAACTGAACGTACCTATTTACAATTATTGTACCTTATTAATTGAACTATTTTAAGCAATTATTTTTCCACTCACTGATCTCGAGTCTTAATGACTAAATCGATATTTTTGTATCGATAATAACGCAAAATAATCGATTAATCATTTGATTATAGAATTATTTTACCTACATTTTCTGCACACGTATTACCGGGATAAAAAGTATCCTATGTTTTATTCTAGGGCATGATCTACCCATGTTGCAAGGTTTATCCGAATCCGTTCAGCCGTCGAGGCGTGATTGATACACAAACATACAGATTTATACATTTATTAATAAAAGTAGGATTATTTTGTCTAGTTGTACTTTCTAAATGATATTAAAGTTAAACGAGACAATATTATGACAATTTATGTGTAATAACTATAATTTTGTGACTTATTAGTTTTAGTTAATAACGTCATGATCTGAATACTCTAAGGTTTATGTTATTATTGTAAAGTTTATGTTATTGTTCAGTTACTGGTAATTGCTTCCATCATCTTGTACACATTTCAATACATTGAAAAAACTTGACTCATCGTGCGCGACACTTTTTTTAAACTCCCACTCTTAGGACAACAATTTCGAAAAGATATCGCATATCGATACCAGAAGTATCAATTAACGTAAGCGACATTTTAGAATTTTTGATAAATGCCACTTGAAGTAATCGCAGTAAGGTTCATTTTGGCATTTTGGGTAAATGTCCCTTACATTAACTGATACTTCAGGTATCGATATGACAAGTTTATTTCCGCTCCATTAGCGGTTGTACACGTACATTGATGTTCGATGAGCAAGTATCATCAAATATAAATTAAGCCTCATGAATCTTGCTCTTCAAACATTTATGTTCGATTTTGAGCAATAAGTCCTAGGTCTTAAGGCCTATACCACAGATATAGATAGACATCTTCGCGTGCCCGATTCGGTGCTCAGCTTACGTAAAAAAATCATAAGCCGCCACTTTCGCGCTAATTCTGCATCGGTGTACGCTAGTCGGACGTCAGTTATGTTAGGTCAAATCGATTTGATTTACCTGTCAGTTAATAGTGCCTGTGTGTGACGTCATAGTAGGTAGTCAAAAAATGGCACGCTTGGTTTTCATACAGATCGTGATACTTGCGTTATTTATGTCTATCTTTATCTGTTGTCTTGTCTGTCTATACGTTCGATCTTGTTCGAATGAACGTAAAAGCGTCGAGCATGTACACACGTGTGAGCTTAGCATAAGGCGACCCTCTGACCTTAACTATTTCGTATGTCATGAGTTTAACAAATGTATTTAGATGTGCCCAAGTTTATAATTGATTGTGTATTGAAGTTACCCGCGGTGCCATTGTGTCGACGTCGAAATTGAAGCATTTTGTAAAGTATTATTTACTGTAGACTTAAGTATACTTACACTGAAGTTTTTATTATACAATATAGATATATCAAAATATATTTTATGGGTTTTTCTTTAAGGTTCCTTTTACCATGTGCAAATAATATCAGGCTATAATAATTCGAAGTGGTAGACTGCGGTGTAGTTGGCTAAATACATAATTACTACATTATATAATTACTTAGTTTCCAATCACTGCAACTCCTGATATGTAGGTACTCAGAACTTTGTTAAACGCATTGACATTGAATTGAAAGCCAGAATCACCAATTCGCACTAAGCGTTTCCAAACGTCTTTTATAATGCGCACAGCAAAGAAGTGGAACTCTCTGCCTGCGTCTGTTTCCAAAAACTTACAGCCCTAATCTCTTCAAAGTTAGACTGAACAGGCTCCTTCTGGGTAAGCTCGCTCCATCGTAGACTTTGTCTCTGTCATCTCTGACATTGACTAGAGTCAAGAGCAAACCCATCACTGATAAAAAAAAAATATGTGGCGACCACTGGAGTCGAAAGCAATGAAGCTGAGTTGTGGAGGAAGATTTCTAACTTTACGAAAATAATCAGAAAAGAAACGCAAGGAAATTATTTTTTTCTTACTAGGAGTTAACAAGATGAAACCCCTTTAACATTCATTGCACTCATCATTACAAAAAAACTTTTACCATGGGACGACCAACCCCGAAATCGCGAAATAAATCAGCTGTTCAGTACCTACATCTACCTACCTATGTCGATTTTTTTTCGCGATTTCTGTGTTGGTAGTAGCATAATAATAATAATAATAATAATCTTTATTTCTAGAACTTTGAGTACAGGTTAACTTAAATACTACATCATGAGTGACGGATAGAAATATCACAGTGGATAACAAAGCAGCACCCAGTTCCGTGCTAGGAATTAACCTGTGTTACGGACACTAGGGCCGCTTCATCACCTCACTAGAAACATTACCTCAAACATCTGCAGTAAATAAATTATTGAGTTACTGGATTCCCAAGATAGGCATGCCTGTATTTAGGGAATCCGTATAAAATTAGGTAGGTACTAAAATACAAAAATATGAATATGCCACATTCACGACGTGCAAGAGTGTGTGTTTTGTGTGTGTAATGTGTGTACTGTGTGAGAGAGTGAGTGCTGGTGAGGGTGTGCTGATTTGAGTGTGTTTGTGTTATGTTATGAGGGATGACGATTGGTTAAATTAGGCTATTATTTAAGGTAAAGGGCGCATTTATATATATTTTTTTTTATTATTATTATTTTATTAATTATACTTATAATACTGGGATTCATAAGCGATTGTTAACTTCTTTTTTTTTTTTTTTTTTAGTGTTGATTAAGGACGTTCTCAGTAGCCGTGTAATTTAGTTGTAGAAGCCAACATTTTAGTTTTCTTTTTGACTCCATTTTTCTTAAGGGGTACAGGTTTAAAATTTTGTTAATTTTATTGTATAGGAAACAGCTAATAACTTTGTAATGCCGCTTAGCCATTGTCGTTCTGTGTCTGATTGTCGGGCAGACTAAATCCGACCGACGTTTACGTATATAGATTGAAGGGTCAAAAGTTAGCGTTGTGTGTTTCCTAATTACTGTTTGCTGTATAAAGAGCTGTCTCACGGTCAGAGCAGCTGTGTCACTATAAAGTTTATCGCTTGGGTATCGAAAGGTCTTTTTGGTCATAACCTTGAGAACAGCTCTTTGTGCTCTTTCTAAAGGTAAGAGTATAGTCTTTGCTGCCCCACCCCATGTCGTGATGCAGTAACATAGTATTGATTGGCATAGCGCAAGGTATGTCAACATAAGGATTTCCAATTCGGCGGCATTGCGAAGCAGTTTGAACACGTAGATTAGCTTCCTTACTCGTGACGTTAGGGCATCAATATGGCATTGCCATTTTAAAGATTGATCAATATTGATACCAAGATATTTAATAGTGGTGGCTCGGGATATTGCTACACAATCACAGTTAGGAGACGGTTCACGACAAATATGGGATTTAATAAAGAAAGCATTCAGAGGTGGGAGAGCAGTGGTTTTTAATGCGAAAGTTATATAGTTGGTTTTATTAAGGTTGAGCGTTAGTAAGTTACGTGATAACCACCACATGGCTTTACTCAAAGCAGTTTCTGCATCAGTTTTCACATCAGTCCATGTGGGACCGTGAATAAAAAGTGCAGTGTCATCTGCGTAAGCAAATACTTGGCAATTGGGAGATTTTAGGTCACAGAGGTCATTTATATAGATGGTAAACAGCGGAGGCCCCAATATGCTCCCCTGAGGAACTCCGAAATCTAACCCCACGCCCCCACTAATGTAATTTCCAATCTTCACCGCTTGTGTCCTGCCAGTAAGGTAGTCCGTAAATAATTTGAGAGCCATTCCTCTTACGCCAATTCTTTCCAACTTAGAGATAAGAATCGGGATGGAGACGCTGTCAAACGCCTTTTTGAGGTCCAAAAACAATCCCAGGCACTTTTCCTTCTTGTCCAGACTGTCCACTATTCTGTTAACCAACGATAGAACGGCATCTTCTGTCGATGTGTTTTTTCGAAATCCAAATTGGTTAGGTGAGATAATACCCTTTGCCTCAAGATAGTTTGTCAGTCGATTATTTAACAATTTCTCAAGGACTTTGGACATAGCTGGCAATACCGATATTGGCCTATAATTATTGACAACATCTCCATCGCCACTCTTATGGATGGGGTGTACAATGGCTCTCTTAAAGACATCAGGAAAGACTCCAGTAGACAAAGATAGTTGGCAAATGTGTGTCAAAATAGGGACGAATACATCAAGTGAAGACTGTAAAATAAATGCAGAGATATTGTCAAAACCAACAGCACAGTCCCTACGTAGATTTTTTATGAGAAGCTCTACTTCTTCAGCGTCGGTTTGTATCAGAACCAGAGAGTCACACTGAGAAGCGACTGGTAAGTTATAGGAAGATGGTGTGGAACAAGATGGTTTCTGCTGAATTTGAGTAGCTAACTCCCTGCCTATGTTGATGAAGAAATGGTTAACCGCATTTACTGATAATGTCGGGTTTTCCCTAATATTAAGAAGCGAAACTGCTGATGAAGACTTAGTATTACAGTTTGTTATAGTTTTAATAGCGTCCCAGGTAGCCTTTGAATTATTTTTTGCGTCAAGAAGTAAGTTTTTCTCAAATTGTCTTTTGAGCTTTTTGAGTAGTTTATTGATGAAATTTCTATATCTTATGTATGATAGTTTTAGCGTAACATTTGTGGAGTCTCTTTTAAGTGCCTTGTGCATTCTATCTCGATTCCGAATACAGCGTATCAGTCCCGGCGTGATCCACGGTTTAATATTCCTTTTATTTCGCGGTACTTTGTAATTACTAGTGTTGTTTTTAATTATTTCCGATACTACACTAACCAAAAAACTTGCAGCAAAGTTTGCGTCAGGTGAAATTAACGCAGGCGTAAAATCTACTTTGACTAAAGCATAGTGAAAGTTGTTCATAATGATGAGTAGGTACATTGAAAGAGGTGGACTGATAAAAAAAAAATTGAGTGCCCGCATCGGCCCGAAAATCCTGAAACACCACGTCTGAACTTTCTAGTCAAAGGGTGTCTCCAAGTTCTTTCGGGACGGTATAGGAAATAAATGAATGAATTATATTTATTTGCAAAACATCGGTAACAATTTGAAATTGACTGCGCCTGTATGTCGTTGCGGTAAACGCGTTTTTACAGTACCTACCCTGATGTTCATTTGACTGTACCTTAGTACTATAGAACAAATGTGTAGGTAGGTATATTTTTATCTGTTATAGGTACTAATTAACGATATCAGTGGATTATTGTATTTACAGCTTCGGTCGGTAGCCACATAAAGATGTATTTTTTTCAACGGGCCCCATACTTTTTGAAACCAGCTGCTGCCCAATGCTGCAGGGTATTTCATTTTGATAAGGAATGAGTTTCGAGTAAGTACCTATGTCCCACAGCTGGGCAAAGCCCTTCTCATACCTTTTCCAACACTTCTTTTCAAGTCGACGGAGACCCTTAAACAGTTTTTGCCCAGTAGGAGGCCACTTTTATGGCGGTATCATCAAGTCCTCAAAGGTGCAGGTGTATGGGCGCTTGAGGCACTCCAACAAGTGGGATGTGGGTCTTAGGACGTCATTGGGGAAAAGATAACTGGTGACGGGCTGGATTGAACGTAGAGCTTATTTAGGGGTGAATTTAAAGCTACAGGCTCAACGGCGTGGGCTGGTTCAAGCAAGGATCGAAGTGGCTAAATAAAACACTATCATTATCTTGATATAAATAGTAATAGTTTCTCATACAATAAACAGGGAGGTCACCACAATGAGTACCACATGCAGGCAGGTCGCGGAAGCCGCGTTGTGTGTCAAACTCAGTCGCAGGATCCTGTCTTGTCTATCCTCTTCCGATGACTCCCTGGAACCGGGGAAGAAGAAGGATTTAATGAAAGCCTCTTTAGTGTCTCGAAAAATATAACTGCTAAACTACCGAAAAACAGAAGTCATGCCCTCTGATGTATGATAACATTGATAACAGACAGGTTCACATCACTGTGTCAGGGTTTGTCGTGGCGCGGGAACCAAGGTATGTACATATAAACGACTGTATAATGTATATGTCTACGTTATATCACATGAAGTTGTGTAGCCAATCAACTGCGTCTGAAGGCGCCACGACACAACACATCACAGTCATGTGGCCCGAGCTTGAGTGAGTGGGACCTCAAAACCTGGTTTCATCACAACACAACTTAGTTTCAAAAACATAATTATAAGTAGGTACTTTTTTAACATTTTTTTTTCAGTTCCTTGTAGAAATGCAAAAGATAGATAAGTACCTACTGATGTTTATTTTTTGCATGTCTAAAACTTATGCCAGTGGCTTTCTTATCTATTCCGTGCTTTCAAGTTTAGGTATGTCGCAATTTGAAGTATAGTAAGTATACTTACTTGGTAGTGGGTACCATCATCGTTATTGTGGACGAAGGCCCTTCTAATTCGATATACCTATTCGATAAAAATATTTAAAAAATAAAATAAAAAAGCATAGGTAGGTACTTACTTAGGCATGTGCACTCGTGCATAAAAACCTTAAGAAAGAAAAAAAAACAACGAAATAAAAATAAAACAAAACAATAACATAATTAAACATTTATTTTCAATTCTATTTTTAAGAATTAAGTAACGATTGTTCTCATATTCTTTATTAAATTGTACTGGACGGAATTATTATACTATTAACAATAAATAACTACAAAAATTATGCCAACAGTAGATATTTAAACATTCTAATAAAGTTATTTAAAATAGAATTAAAATCATCATTGCACAACACAGAGGATAAAATAAAATTGAAACAAAACATAATTATTTAGATTTTCCTATCAAGATTCATCTAAAACTTAAAGACCTATGTATATAATAGATATTATTATAAACTAAATCCAACAAAAAATATCAGAGGCTGTTTGCGTAAAACAAAAGAAAAAAATAATTTGGTCTCTGGTAACTGAAATTGTGATAGAACACAAACAAGAAAATTAAGTTTTTTCTAGTTTAGATTATAAAATCAGTTACGCCAACAATTATGCGTGGCAGTGTGCATAGCCAAGTTTCCACAAAAAAAAATAACAATTTATAAACGCCATAACATTCTCTGTTCTTGTCTTTTTATAGTCAATCAATTGGACAGGAGCAAATAGACTTTTACTACAACCACTATTTTTGTATGAAGCGTTTGTAATTATTATTTTTTTACCACGTTGAGGAAAAAAATCTGCGTTGCCATGCACTCAGCTGACACTATTCTGACAGAGTTTATACCACATCTAGCCTGTACATCTCTCTTTCTACAGCAGTAAAACATTCTTAAAAGCTCAATTAAATGTAAGATTTCAGATTATTTTCCTATATAATACGCAAACGGCCTCATTCGTTCTCTAGATATGTTGTGTATGGCGAATATAGATTGTAACATGACGTTAGGGCGACCCTTCCATGGTGTAGCTGGCTGACGGCGGGGACTAAAAATAAACTCAGCGTTATACAGGGTCAATGTTTTGTTAGTTGGTGAAACTTCACAGAGCTCATGGGTATCATCAGTATCTAAATGCTTAAGAAAACTATCCGATCTGATAGTATTTAAATGAGAAAGTGAGTTTGTTTGTTACAGTTACACGCCCAAATTGCCGACTTTTTGTACAGAGATAGATGGGATCCTAAAGATGGTTATAGGCTACTTAAACGCGCGCCAAGGCGTAGGAATAAGTTAGTAAGATCATAAGTTCATGTAGGTTGGGAAGCGTTCTAAGTTCCACTACTTCATCAGCTGTGTAATTAAAATTATGAGCTTAGAAATTCGTTTTTCTGTCGTTTTGCTACCTATTAGATACCCGTGCCATGGCAGAAATTTCACCAATTAATTTAAAAAGGCCCTGTATAACTCATTTTGTCTAACTACTTTTTGTTCTAAGGTCATCTGAGATTTACTACATTCAATATTTAAGATATTTACCTACATTGTACCTATTTGTTCTAAAATTAAGTACTTTCTACAAGTTGATGCTAGAAATGAAATAATAAGGTAAATTGAAGATGAATCTAAATATTTATATACTAATATATTTCAGAAGTGCGTGGTCAAAGTCAAATAAGTGATTTAATTAAAATAAATGCCACAAACTGCATCAGACTCCTTGAAAAGTGATTTTCAAGGAGTTATTTTCATTATTTTTTAATTAAGGTCGGGTTTTTTTTAGGTTTTTTGCGATCTTTTCTGTACTGTGTATCAGATACAGACTATCACTCTTAATATGACCATGCACTTCTGAAATACCCACGGGAAAAAGCACGAGACAAAAATATTTCATTTTCTAAAACCTCTTCGACTCTATTTTACAGAAGTGGGTAATTAATACAATTTTATTGGTAGGTAAATCTGGTGATTGGATGAAAGCTCCTTTTGTAGTTTCTAAGAAATCGCAAATGAATAAAATTCTGTGCATTTCAGATCATGCCTTAAAGATAGATAGAGCTTGGCGCAATTTCTTACAAAGCGAAACCATACCCCAATTCACAAAGCTTTGAATCTACGCTTACACGTTCAACTAAGGTTTTCTAGCAGGATTCATAGACCTACCACATTTCGACTTTACTTTGCTAAGCGTCGCATACGAATGTGAACATTATTCCAGAAACTTTAGTGTTAATTTATTCGACGCAACAAGAATAATTTCATAAAATTATCTGAAATGATTTTCGGTGCGTGGAACGTAACGGCCTAAAGTCCTGGGCAGACTGGAGTGGGCAGCATGAACGGCAACGGCCAACTGCTGCTCAGTTTTTGTGCTCAATTTCACTTTGCGGTTACGAACACCATGTTCAGACTACCCGCCAAGCACAAGAATACATGGATGCATCCTAGATCACACTGGCATTTGATAGATTACGCTATCGTGCGGTAAAGAGATTTCCCAAGTCCAAATCACCCGCGTCATGCGAGGTGCTCATTGCTGGACGGACCACAGACTTGTAGTCACAAAGCTACGCCTCCTTAGTAGTATTTGCAGATCTGGTAGAACTAAGCCGACGTGCTTGAACGTGGACAGGCTTAGTGATCTCGAGACGAGGGAGAAATATTCTGTGACAAAATAAAGCTCGCCACCTGCAGTGGTTTGTAGACACCAACTAGCAGGGAGAGTTCTACGCTGAGGTTCGGAAGTTGATAGGCACCTCTTCTCTTGCACAAGTGCCGCTTAAGGTGGTGAGTGGCGAAAGCCTTCTTAAAAGTAAGGAAGAGATGCTGGAACGTTAGGCAGAATACTTTAACACTCTGCTGAATGTAGACCGGTCGGTGAATCTGGAGTCAGGCTGGACGAGCCACTGGTGTGTGGAGAGGTTGTCTTTGCCATTCAACAACAGCAAAACAAGCGTGGGGTCGGCATCGACTTTATACCGGGTGAGCTACTTAAATATCAGGTCAAGATTTGCATTCGGTCATATGGGAGCTTTTTGATCGTATGTGGAAAAAAGGAAGTGTTCCACCAACTTTTAAAGTCTCGCGTATCGGGGCTCTATATAAGGGCAAAAGCAATCGTTCCAATTGCTATTCCACCGTGGTATTTCACTGTTGTCAGTCCCTGGAAAAATCTTTGCCAGATCTTACTAAACCGATTTATGGAAAAGATGTTGCTAAAAACTAAGTTTGGCTTCTTTAGAGGTAGCTACAAGAGAAGAGCAGAGAGCAGGGTCTTCAAATGTATCTATGTATTATTGACCTTGAAAAGGCTTTTGACAGCGTGCTTCGAGAAGCCCTCTGGGTGGTGCTGGGGAGGATAGTGTGCACAGTGAAGTTTGTGAAGCTTCTGAGGCTCCTCCATGATGATATGGAGTGCTGTGTCGCTGTCGACGGAGAACAATCCGACTTATTTTCTGTTTCCTGTGGGGTGAAGCAGGGTTGCGTCTTAGCACCTATATTGTTCACGCTGTACTTTGCAGTTGTTCCGGGAGGTGTTACAGGCTACTTTTGAAGGCTACATCCGCATCCGTTTCCGCACCGATGGCAATATTTTTAATTTAGCGAGGCTCAGGGCCCGCACCAAGATTTCTTACACAGTATTTACTAAGATCGACTGTGCGGACAACTTGTATTTTGTGTCAAAAATCCCAGACGGCCTGCAACGGTTAATGTCCGATCTTGACGAGTCTTGCCAGAAATTTGGCTTGAAAATCAGTGGCAGGAAGACGGAGGTGATCTCTTTGGACATCGACCGCCACGAGGCACTATCCATAAGACACGGTGAAGATGAGCTAAATCAGGTCGACCAGTTCTGTTATCTGGGGAGTACGTTGACATCAAAGTGTGGCCTTGATGCAGAGATCAACAGCAGGATTGGCGCTGCTACTGCAGCGTTTATAAAGCTGGATGCCAAAGTCTTCAGGTCGCATGACTTAAAGCTACCAAGGTCTTCAAGTCGCATGACTTAAAGCTACCAAGGTCTCAGTATACATGGCGGCCGTGCTACCTAATCTCTTATACTCAGCTGAAATCTGGACCGTGTACCGCCGGCACATCCGCATGCTGGACCGGTTCCACTTTCGATGTCTTAGGAGGATTCTGAAGATCCGATGGTTTGATCGCAGAAGTTGCGAAGTTCTACGCGATGTTAGGTAATGTTGGTGGCATTGATTCTATCTCATGCGACGTCAACTTCGGTGGTGCGGTCATGTGACTGAGCAGCGAGTGGCGAAGCGCATCTTTTATTGTAAAATTCAGTAGGGCAAGCGCAAGCATGGCGGACAGCTGCTCAGGTATAAAAATGTGCTAAAGCGTCACTATAAAAAGTGCGATTTAGAGCCGTGTCGGTGGAAGCAGCAAGCCGCTCAAAGACTGAAGTGGAGAACTTTGGTTAAAACCAAAGTTTATGTTTGGATTACAGCGGCGCCTTAGCTTGATGCCAAGCGTGACCAATTGAAAGCCCGACCTGCGGCAATTAGCTATAATTACATAGACGGTGGGCCCACGTGCCCACAATGTGCGAAGATCTTCACAATGAAGATCGGTTACATAAGCCACATGTGAGCTCTCGAACGAAAACTACAGCGGAGCTGAAGCAATCGCCATTGTCGAAATTGGTCGAATCACATCATGTCTGTATTTAAGTAAAAGAGCGGTCTAGAATCTTGACCTTAGCATTGCATTAAATTGCTCAATATTTCTGGGAGTTCATAGTTAAAATTTGTCAATACTTGTTACAGTATAAAATTGTCAATACTTGCCCATGTAAGCGCAACTTAATTTTTTTGTCAGAAAGCAGATACATTAAGTACATACAAATTAATACAACGTCTACTTACACTAGCTATCTACTATCTAATCGTAGCATTCAATACTCCAATGTGAACTTCGTGCAATTTTTTTTCACTAATTTTCTGATAATTTGTCAGGGGTAATAAATTAAATTGAGGGTCACGTGATCACGTCTGATACGAATAGGTTCCAAATACGTGAGAAATGCATAGAGGAATATGAATTTTAGGATCACACACATAAGGTTCATATTAAACGCTTACTGTGCTTGGCAAAGAAGACACACGCTATTTTAAGACATCTAAAGACTTTCGACTTTACTTTGCTAAGGAAAGTAAGCTTCATACGAATATGCACTTTATATAATTGGAAAGAAAGGGTGCGTTTGCTATGAGGTGCTCATGCTATTACTTTGCTCAGCGAAGCTAGCATCATATAAAATAATATAAACCTTATTGGTGTGAATAAAAGGTTGTGTTTGCTATGAAGAGCAAACTACTTGTACTGAAATATTCCCCTGACAAAATCCCTACTGCATGTCGTAAGCAGGTTCCTTACGTGGAGAACTCCCTCAGTTTGTCTATGACCGCGCGTCTGTTCTTCGAGATCCAGTCGATGTTGACCTTCGCCTTCTCTATGGCTTGCTCCACGGCCAGCTTCGAGTCCGCCAGGAACTTGGAGTTCCTCTCGCGCCAGGATAGGAACTAAGAAAAATAATTACATGACATAGGTAATAAGTTTTGAAAAACTATTGATGACAAAAACCGAAACCATTTTGGCAATTATTGATGCATACTGCCTTCCCACACGGCGTAATTGTAAGATACCGTCTTAATTGCAGTGTTTTTTTTTTATGAATGGTCTAGCTCTTGACCCCGATCACGCCTGATGGTAAGCGATAGATGAGGTCCATGATGAAAGCGAGCGTGTCCAGAAGATGCCTTGAGGCACTGGTACTCCCACGCGTCGACGAAACACAGCAGGCTGCTTGACGCCGAACTCCGGTGGGAGGGTGGTCGCGAACCAGGCGGGTGTTAGTTTGATTCCGCCTAGCCCGTTCCATCATCGGACCACAAGACATACGGCGATGCGCCACCGGTACATGGTGGACATCCCACCCACACGCACAAAGGGTTTTGGGAACACATTCATTGTACGTACAGCTAAAGAGGGGTATTCCCTTCCAGACTCTGTGTATCCTGATAGCTACAACCTAAGAGTATTTAAGTCAAGAGTGAATAGGTTACTTCTAGGCAAGCGTGCTCCATCTTCGACCACATCATCGCTTACCATCATATGAGATAGTGGTCAAGCGCGTGCCAATCAATAGTAAAAAATTGTTAAGTTAGAACTTATTAAACTCACGTTATCGAGCTCCGTCTGCGTGGTGAACTGTTCCAGCAGAGTCTTTATGATGTGACCCACGCGACGACCTTGTCCCTTGAATCTGAAATTAATTATATTAAAAGGTCAAAACCATGATAACTTCGTCATGCCATAAAAACGACCGGAGCACCCTGAACAGCTAGGACTCGATAACGCATAGTCTAGCTGACTATTCGTTTGAACACGATGGCACATCCAAACGACACAACTTCAATCTCTCCGAAAATGGGCTAAGAAGTCTACACCGGGCCGAAATTGTCCGACTGGGCCAGAAGGGTCCGGGACACTCCCCGCAAGCCTGGGGCCCGGGGCGGTATTATGATAGATGGGATAGTATAAATGATTGAACAGAAAAAATACGTTTTTCATTATACCTAAAGGAAACCTACTAATGCAGGATAGTTTAATTTAGAGAGTGTAGAATGCAAAATCGAGCAAAGCGGCTCGAATAATTTTTCAACCTGGATGAAAAACACACACTTTATAACTCTTCGATAAGTGCTCGATCGAATGTAGGATGGCCACTCGGAGTCTGCCGGGCAGTAGGGTTTAGACGGGTATTACAAATCTCTCTTCCAGCTAATCAAACAATCTTCTTAGAAAAAAATTCCGCCACTAATCCATTTGGTACGAAATATAAATGATTATATTTATATGCTTTCTAAAACTTTGAGGTCGTAAAACAATGTACTTTGTTTGATTATCATTAAGGTCGCGTGAAAGCTATATAGTGTGTGCTGTGAATACATTATCACTATTACCCTGTAGGTACTGCGTAAAAAAGGCGTAGTTAATGAACACTGTATGCTGCAAGCTATTCTCATACAGTTTGTGCCAATAAGGGATAGTAAAAGATCTTGCCACGCTGGTCAGTTCTACTTCCAAGTCTATCCTGGGTTCAGTTCTCAGGTTAGGCAAAGTGGGTTTTACCAACAGGAATTTCTCAGCCCGGAGCTTGAATTTATGCCTATTTGATGACAAGAAGAAACCAATGACAAAAGAATACTCACGCATTAAAGATATCTTCGATCCTCTCGTAGACGAAGTCCTTGGCGACGTAGTAGCCGACGGGCGAGCGGATGATGTTGGCGATGACGGCGCCGGCGTCCTGGCGCCGGACCTCCGAGCCCTCCGTTATCGTCCACTCCAGGTATCTGACGGACGAAGACATTGCTCAACTATTATACCGGTAACACACCGAGAAGAATGGAAGGCTCTGCGGGAGACCTTGGACCAGCAGTGGGACAATATGTAGATTTTCATTTTTAAATAAATAAATACGTAATTGCTTATACTAGTGACCTACCGTTCTTGTCAGGAATCCATGGCGGAAAGCCACCGAGCTGAACAATTTTGGTACACATTGGATTTGCGTTGTTATCAGCTGCTTAACACTAATGAATAACTTTAGACGGTATCTAAACCCTTGGCAGCGTGTCCAGCCAAGTTAAAGGAAAAGGAACTCAGCAGCCGTGTGTTGGTTGCACGAACCATTTTGAGCTAGTTTTGTCCCCTTCACAACTCGAAACCTGTTTAACCTCCATACATAAAATTTGGAACATTTATTAAAGTTCCCTTGTCTAGAATCCTCAATAAGTCAAGCTCTGGGCAGAGCGGGAGGGAGTGTCAGACTCTTACTAACTAAAACCCAACCGTGTTCTTTTAAATGCTCTTTGCGTTACAAGGCCGCGGTAACTCTTTCTAACAATTCCGCAACAGCCGGGGCAATCCATCCCGTTAACACCTGCTGTGTTTACTAGCTAGTATATTTTGCCAAGGCCTGAAGAATCTCAAGGATACACTCACTGCGCCAGTATCCAGATCTCCTTGGTGCAGGTGAGCGCCTGCAGCAGCGCGTCCCTCGCGGCCGCCACGTTGGCGCGCTGTTCTCTCGCCAGCGCGAACCTCCAGTGTAGCACACTGCCGCGGGACACGCCCACGCAGTACACTGTGCGACGCAGGTCCAGGGGGATGCTGTGAAGTGAAACACTCACTGCGCCAGTATCCAGATCTCCTTGGTGCAGGTGAGCGCCTGCAGCAGCGCGTCCCTCGCGGCCGCCACGTTGGCGCGCTGTTCTCTCGCCAGCGCGAACCTCCAGTGTAGCACACTGCCGCGGGACACGCCCACGCAGTACACTGTGCGACGCAGGTCCAGGGGGATGCTGTGAAGTGAAACACTCACTGCGCCAGTATCCAGATCTCCTTGGTGCAGGTGAGCGCCTGCAGCAGCGCGTCCCTCGCGGCCGCCACGTTGGCGCGCTGTTCTCTCGCCAGCGCGAACCTCCAGTGTAGCACACTGCCGCGGGACACGCCCACGCAGTACACTGTGCGACGCAGGTCCAGGGGGATGCTGTGAAGTGAAACACTCACTGCGCCAGTATCCAGATCTCCTTGGTGCAGGTGAGCGCCTGCAGCAGCGCGTCCCTCGCGGCCGCCACGTTGGCGCGCTGTTCTCTCGCCAGCGCGAACCTCCAGTGTAGCACACTGCCGCGGGACACGCCCACGCAGTACACTGTGCGACGCAGGTCCAGGGGGATGCTGTGAAGTGAAACACTCACTGCGCCAGTATCCAGATCTCCTTGGTGCAGGTGAGCGCCTGCAGCAGCGCGTCCCTCGCGGCCGCCACGTTGGCGCGCTGTTCTCTCGCCAGCGCGAACCTCCAGTGTAGCACACTGCCGCGGGACACGCCCACGCAGTACACTGTGCGACGCAGGTCCAGGGGGATGCTGTGAAGTGAAACACTCACTGCGCCAGTATCCAGATCTCCTTGGTGCAGGTGAGCGCCTGCAGCAGCGCGTCCCTCGCGGCCGCCACGTTGGCGCGCTGTTCTCTCGCCAGCGCGAACCTCCAGTGTAGCACACTGCCGCGGGACACGCCCACGCAGTACACTGTGCGACGCAGGTCCAGGGGGATGCTGTGAAGTGAAACACTCACTGCGCCAGTATCCAGATCTCCTTGGTGCAGGTGAGCGCCTGCAGCAGCGCGTCCCTCGCGGCCGCCACGTTGGCGCGCTGTTCTCTCGCCAGCGCGAACCTCCAGTGTAGCACACTGCCGCGGGACACGCCCACGCAGTACACTGTGCGACGCAGGTCCAGGGGGATGCTGTGAAGTGAAACACTCACTGCGCCAGTATCCAGATCTCCTTGGTGCAGGTGAGCGCCTGCAGCAGCGCGTCCCTCGCGGCCGCCACGTTGGCGCGCTGTTCTCTCGCCAGCGCGAACCTCCAGTGTAGCACACTGCCGCGGGACACGCCCACGCAGTACACTGTGCGACGCAGGTCCAGGGGGATGCTGTGAAGTGAAACACTCACTGCGCCAGTATCCAGATCTCCTTGGTGCAGGTGAGCGCCTGCAGCAGCGCGTCCCTCGCGGCCGCCACGTTGGCGCGCTGTTCTCTCGCCAGCGCGAACCTCCAGTGTAGCACACTGCCGCGGGACACGCCCACGCAGTACACTGTGCGACGCAGGTCCAGGGGGATGCTGTGAAGTGAAACACTCACTGCGCCAGTATCCAGATCTCCTTGGTGCAGGTGAGCGCCTGCAGCAGCGCGTCCCTCGCGGCCGCCACGTTGGCGCGCTGTTCTCTCGCCAGCGCGAACCTCCAGTGTAGCACACTGCCGCGGGACACGCCCACGCAGTACACTGTGCGACGCAGGTCCAGGGGGATGCTGTGAAGTGAAACACTCACTGCGCCAGTATCCAGATCTCCTTGGTGCAGGTGAGCGCCTGCAGCAGCGCGTCCCTCGCGGCCGCCACGTTGGCGCGCTGTTCTCTCGCCAGCGCGAACCTCCAGTGTAGCACACTGCCGCGGGACACGCCCACGCAGTACACTGTGCGACGCAGGTCCAGGGGGATGCTGAGAATCAACGGATTATAGATTACCAAATGAAAGATGGAGGTCAATTTATCTGCGTTGTGACACAAGGTTTACATCATAGAGTTTTCATTCGAAAGTTCATCGGAAATTAACGTTCCGCCGTACATAATCTATTTTTTTAACACCATGTTACGTTGTGCCCTGTCAAAATACATTACATACATTATGACATAGGTATAATCACGTACTGTCCGTGGAGGTGTTAACTAACATGATACTAAAATGTACAATGAAGATGTTTTGATTCGGAATATCTCACCTTCCACAGTAAACAACTTAGTTGATCATGGTACTATGTAGATTGGTATTTACAAAGGCCTTAATTTATAAGGAAAAAAAGATCAAAATAAAATTTTATGACTTTACAGAATTGAAATTATAATAAAAGCTTGTCGCGATAATTTCAATTTGTAATTAAAATTTTATAATTAGGTAGGCACCTACTAAACTTGTAAGCAATTCAAATGTGGAACTAACCTTGAATACAGTTCTCGTCAAATAACTTTGCCCCTCTGAAGTTAGCCATTTGCAAAAATCGCGCAGGTGCAGTCACGTACACGGGAGCAAGCGGGACGCAAGCATGCATCGAACGTAAACGAGCGACTGAGACATAAATTCGCGCCCCGCCTATATGTCTCTTACGCATGCGCAGTTGCAGTGTTTTCGTAATTTTGACTACTACGCAGCCACTCGACACAACTTCAGAGGGGCAAAGTTATTTGACGAGAACTGTAACTTTTTTGCACACATAGGATTTATTGGGTTTGAAATTTAATGCAGTACCTTGTTGATCTGTCAGAATGTTTCTTAATTTAAATTTCATCTGACTGAATATGTAGAGATTTCTTCTAGGCATCGCGACAAGCTTTTATTATAATTTCAATTCTGTAAAGTCATAAATGAATGTGGTTAATGTGATTTAAAATTTTATTTTGATCTTTTTAGGGCTAAAATAAGCTTTTATTAAAGTAAATAAAAGCTTATTTTAAAAGTTTTTTATCATTATTTTATTTTACATTTTTTAGTTTCAATCGATAGTTATCGATCAATGCGAAAGTCCATCTATAAAACGAAGAGTCCTTCAACAGAAAAACTTAAGAAACGGGGAAAACTATTACCCCTGGATGTGGCATCTATTTCATGGTGGGCCTACCAACTGCCTATCATAAACGAATGCGTATACAAAATTTCAAGTCCCAGCAATTGAATATTTAGGAGTTCCATAGTTCGAAGACAACCCTGGACGTGGCATCTATTTCATGGTGGGCCTACCAACTGTCTATCATAAACGAATGCGTATTCAAAATTTCAAGTCCCAGCAGTTGAATATTGAAGAGTTCCATAGTTCGAAGACTACCCTGGATGTGGCATCTATTTCATGGTGGGCCTATCATAAACGAATGAGTATACACAAGTGACAGCTGTCAGCTGTCAGTTGTCATTGTTTGACATTGGACGCATTTGACTTGGGAGACTTCACTTTTTGGAAAGACACTAGCGCGAACGGTCGTTCTGCCAGCCTGTATCGAACTTACCGCGTTTCCATTTCCATCGGCTTGATCATTTGAGATTTTGCTATCGGAAGTGAAAAAATAGGCGGTTGTAATCAGTGTTGAGACTTTTATTTCGTGCCTCCACCATGTCGAACTTGGACTCTGTCAACGATGTACCCCTAATGGTTGAACTACCCTCGTCATATATTTTTTAATCAAATAGTTATTATAATAAAAGTTACCTATGCAACTGACTAAAATTCTGTAGCTGTCTTGGTTTGCATGGACCCAGCTGAATAGATTGACTCTGAATTTGGTCCTTGGATTTGCTTGGACCTGGCAGCACAAGCTTATCTTGCAATAATATGTCTCGTATGAGCATACCGCGATTTTGGCGTGGATCCACAATCTCTGGCAAAAAACATTTCAAATAAAAATCTTCAATTTTTTTCTCCATATTCACCCGCCAAAATTCATCTCTTGAAATATTTTCTATAATTAGTTGATGATTTTCATCGGACCATATTCCAAAATGCATTGTTTCCTTTCTTTTACTTGGAGTTGACCCTGCACTTGGTATTACCAATTACTTTTTTTGTTTATAACACGTATTTTTGTTTCTATAGAATTTAATTTTTTGTATTTTGTTTTCTTTAACAGCAACATCTATCCCTTTTCTAAATGCCGTTATTGGACATTCAATTTCTACTATGGTATCGTTCCCGAGGCTTCCGGCGACTGGGACCGCAATTAACTAGGACCGCGGTCCCAGTCGCCGGATCCGTAAAAAATAAATATTTTTCTTCCGGCGACTGGGACCACTCATAGATAACTTAAAAAAATCTATAATTCAAGCCAAAATCGGTACAGTCAAACGAAAAAATTTCTAAATTATTTATATGAATATCATTGACTCGTTCTAGACATGAATTTATCCTATGCGCTTAGTAATAGATTAAGCTAGCCCGTTTTTACATAATTCACACACATTCAGGTAAAACACACACAAAGGGCATAGCATTGTATAATTATTAATTCTGATTCTTAATTGTCTAAAAATTTTTGATAAGCACGATTTATGTTATTTTTTGATTATTATTATTAGTATGATTTATGTGTATGTTTTTATTACGAAAACGAAATACGAAATAACCTAACTGTAGTCAAAGGCTGTTTTTTTATATCAATAAATGATGTTTTTAAATCAAAAAGGATTTTTCTTCAATTATATTACATCTAAAAAAAATTCGTTTGACTGTACATTTTTTGATTTCAGTTATCATTTATGAGTGGTCCCAGTCGCCGGAAGAAAAATATTTGTTTTTTACGGATCCGGCGACTGGGACCGCGGTCCTAGTTAATTGCGGTAGCCTCTCGTTCCCAACTATACCGTCGGGTGTAGCCCCAATAAATGGGTATTTTTTGTCAATAAAAAGCCCACAGGGCTCAATCACTATATTTTCTTGTCGTTCCAGTTGTTGTAGTGCCTGTTTTTCGTTTTCCACTTACTCCTCAATTTTAGAGTTATTCAAATAAATAGGTTCTAAAGTCACTAATGAAGACAAGTCACGCCTTTCCGCATGCTCTATTGACCTGTAACGCAAATTTTGATTTTGACTTGTTGGTAGGTAATTAACAAGTGAAATTTTAAAAACTTACGAAATAAGCCTGTTCAATAAAGATAACCGAGCTTCAGTGCCAAAGACAGATACACAGGCACACAGACGCACATACACAGAAACATAGATAGCAAACAGTTATAAATAAATAGTTAATTGTAATAATTAAGTAGGTATGTATGTATGTGGGGGTGTGTGTTTAATTTCTTTATGCATTTTTATGGTGTTACAATAATGATAATGAGATACCATTTAATTCAAATATTTAATAAAATACGCATATTGTCTCTAAAATAAAAAGCTGTGTGCTAATTACACGCAGAAAAGCTACAGCACCCTTCGTGTCCAATTTAATAATGCTTTCAGGGCGGTGTTGTCTCTGCCCCGCTACTGCAGCGCTTCAAGTATGTTCGCATTGACACGCACAGACTGTTTCCATGCGACCATGCGGAAGCGCTGCGCGTCTCTTGTGCGCAGAGTGCGGGGCAGCTCCAATACCTACCCTTCTGAAAATGATAGCGAATAGGGTGGACTGTCCTTATGTGCGACACTGTTGTGACAGACAAGTTACGTATAGTGTCGCATATAAGAGACGTTTGTAATGATGTACCTACTTAATTAAATCAATGTAACCTACTAACACTAAAATATAAGCTGTTTTAAAATACTAACAAAATATGGATCACGGTTGTCCGAAATAAATGAATTTTAATTTCATTTAAAAAAAAACAAAACTTGCTCGTTATCCGCCGAATAATTAGTTGATACAAGCGCACTGCGCTAGGCCTGCAACTAGTAAGTTTCTTTTATTATTATTCTATTTTGAGTGGCATAACTGTAGCGGCATTCATGCCGCCACAAAAACCAACGTAGCAGAATCAACATCACAACAAATGAGACTCGCAGCGCCATCTATCTCGACAGCTGCGAACTAACGACAAAATCCTAAATCGCGATATCAGAGTTTACCGTGCGATTAGAACATATGCAAAGCCCAAATATCAACTCTCGGGCAGTTGCCCACCAGACACAAACAACCGTCTGGTCGGAGGATCCTCTCTTTCCAGTGGAGGTATGTGGGACTTTACTCTCTGTTCCGCTACCTTCAATAAATAAACATAATATACAATACAAAAGTCAATTAAAAACAGTTAGGTGTATGTAATTTAAAATTTCTACACATTTTTGCCAATAAACACTAATAAAGTTTTGCATTGAATTGGAAAATCTGTCCAAACTGACCACATAGATTTTGTATGTCTAGTCACAATGCGCTGCACACTAGAGTCCATCCTCTTACTAAAAACAACGTATCAAACATTGGTTTAGTAAGAGGATGGACTATAGTGTGCAGCGCATAAATGAGCTAGTCCGGTAGCCTAAACGTTACCGAAAATATGTTATTATAATATTTTCATAGGAAATGGCCATACTGTAACACTTTTACACTACGGCATGACTCACGAGTGCGCTGCGCGTATTAGTTAGCATAGACGAGACCTACAAAAACGTTGCAAACACCATAAAATAATATTATTAAATATTTGTCGGGCTTTTATTTTGGCATTTGTTTAGGAGTAAGATAAGTCAAGAATGGAAACGGACATTTCTAATAAATAACAAATATTATAAGACTCATACAAACTCTCCGAAACCATCAAGACTAACGTAGCGGGGTGAACTACCTATTTGACATTTGAAAACAGTTAATCATTGTATCATGTGCGCGCGAGGTGGCTTTATGCACTCTGAAATAGGGTTCAAATTCAATTGTTTTACATACTTGATGCGGTTGGTAAATCTATTCCGCGCGAAAACTAAACCACTAAAGCTTTTGCGCACGTGGCGTCTTTATGCGTATTGAAATAAGGTTTAAATTCAACTGTTTACACACATGTTCGCGGTGTGTAAATTTATCTGTTCCGTGTCGGTACTTACCTAGTTAGTAAAGTAAATTATGTATATACCAATAGTAGTCATCGCTGGCACGAAGAGCCGGTGATGACAACTTTTTTAATCTAATAAAAACTAACTATATTACAACATTCATCAACACTAAATTGTATACAAGTATTATTATTTAACCGCTCGACTAGATCGAAGTGTGAAATATGTAACATATTTTTTTTCAAAATTTAAATCCGTTTTGTTTACGAATAAAACACAATACAAAACAACGTTTTTCCGGATAACCTGGCCTTAAACAGTACGTCATATCTAACTCACGGGTTGTTCTCATCCGGGTTCTCGGTGTCCATCCACTGCTGGAACAGCTGCATGGCGTTCTCCTCACAGCCGGGCACCTTCATACGACACGCCCATGCGCTTGTCGTTACCTATAAGTTAAACCCAGTGATATAGGCTACAAAGTAATGAAAATTAATTACGACAGATGATTATTTGGATTACCTTATTCATTGTAATTCAAAAAATATTCTTTTCAAGCTAACAAAATCACGTAGCGCGTATGACATACCGATCCCGATATAGAAAATTACGAATGTGGTTAAGAACTTGGCTGTGTACACTGCCATGCACCCATTCGGACACGAAAGTTGTAGTACAATGATGATAATGCTTTTTAAGAACCCCTTCGCTGACTTCACTTTTTTTTTCTCGCTCCGCTCCGTTACCTAAATAATCTTTCAGTTTTCATTATGTGACCTACACTTTGCGTACCTACACTTATTTGGAAGTAACTCAACACAGCGAACACTAACCTGCATCTTGACACTGTTGAGATCGTCCCCACCGAGTATCCTCTTGGCGGCCAGTCCGCCGGCTCGCTCGTACGTGTCGCCGATCAGTTTGCGCACGAACTTCTGGAAGGCGCCGTACTCCGGCGAGCGCTTCAGCACGTTCTCGATCTTGGAGAGCGCCTTCAGGCCGGTCGACAGCGGCAGGTAGTCCTTCTCGCGCTGCAGGTAGCTAGCGAGGCTGGAGAGGGGGAACAACTATGTTATCATCTGTTCCTATAGGTACGAGTAGCTGATTCATTTGTTATGAGTTTTGTCAGAGTCTGACTCTCCTACCCGCTCTGTCCAGAGCGGGAGAAGTCATTTGATGATTTCCCATCCGCAAAACAACTAGAGTAGAATATTACCTGAGCGCAGTGTTGTAATCAAGATGGTTGGTCCAGGCCAACGCGAAGGCATCAGACAGCAGCTGAACCCTGCCCATGACAGGTATCTGTGAGTAGTCGCCAGTCTTCAGCGTGTTGGTGAGCAGCTGCCAGTTGCGAGAGTCGTAGTTGACTCGGTAAGGAGCTAATGTAAAAAAAAATGATGTAATAAAATTATTTTAAAAATTCTTCTTCGTCCTACAAACTTGTTGAGCAGAGCAATGCTATTTCAGAGTCCATTGTCTGACCAGCTCTATATGATGGACATAGGCCTCTCTAATTGCATGCCAATTAAACTTTATCTTCTACTTCTCTCATCCATTGTACCTACTAGAATGATCATTCACCTAGCCTGAGTTCTGACTACTTCACAATTTTGATTTACGGTCTCCGCTCAAGAACACGTCTATCCCAATGGTCTTAGCTGATATGGGCGACCTATTGCCAAAATTCAGCTTGACAATTTTACTTTGATCATTTGCTAATTCCCTTCAAAACCCTAAGCTCTGCTAAAACTCTTGACTCCCTTATAAAAGTATACGGAACAGGGTGTAAAGTCCTGCAACCTCCATTGAGGATGGAGGAGGATCCTCCGACCAGACGGCTGTTGTGACTAGTGGGCAACTGCCCGATGACACGTCAAAGAAACCTTGCAACGCGGTGTCAGCGTTTTTCGCGAGCGATTTGAACATATTATACAAACAGCCCAAATATCAAACATAGGACAGTTGCCCACCGGACACAACAACCGTCCGGTCGGAGATCCTCCCTTTTCTATGGAGGCCTGCGGGACATTCCTCCCTGTTACGCATACCTCACACAGCGTGTGTGGTGAGTCTACTTACCGATCATATCATGGTTGAACAGCAGCCACTCGTCCCTGGCAGAGCCGTGCTGGAAGCTGTGCATGTCTGCCACTCCCTCGGTAGCCGCCAGCCACTGCAGAGGAGGAGCAGGTCCGCTGGCTTCAGGCTCACACAGGACGCTGAGGGGGACCCACCAGGAGGAGCGGGTAGGACTCTTGGCCGCTAAGGAGAAGTAGCGACGCTGTGGAAAACCATAATGATTAGCATGTAGAAGGAAAAAGTCTGAAGAGTGATCTGAATGTTGGGAGATCCTGAATATTCAAAACGGGGGACCATCATTTGAAGAGTTTAAGCCAGCACCGGTCTTCATCTTTTTGTCACATTGGAATCATCTCTAGTTTTTTTTTAGTACTGAAAGACGCCATGGAATAATCCATTACGTCTTTCAGTAAGTTAAAAAGTAAATTGTTCTATTGTAAACTTCTCTAATCTCCTCACCTGTGTGATGGTAAGCGACTTGTCGTCATAGTCCCTGTTGACAGTGAGGATGGGGTAGCCGGTCTGCGTGGTCCAGGTGTCCATGACCTCCTTGACGGTGATGTTCCTGGTCAGACCTCCGTACTCCTGGCTGACGGCTGTCAGCTCGCGCCACAGGTCGTCCTGTTCTGCGTTGGCATAGGAGTACTTGTGGAGGTAGCTGTGGGGAGGGAAGATGGTAATGTCAAAATGGAGAACTAATGCTGTATGTTAGATTGTTTTGGCACGTTTGTTTGGCGTTTGTTTTCAAGCGCTTTTCGGGGGTACGTCGGTAACAGCGAAAAAAAATAGACTTAAAAAAATAAAAAAACAAAATAAAATTAACCAGTAATTCCGCCCTCTTGTTAATGAATCCAAAAAATTCAGGATAAAAACTTAAAAGAATGACCTCAGGGATGCTTTGGGATACTGAAGCCAGCCGAAAAAATTTTACATCCAACGAGGTGGTCATGGAAATGTTTTTAACGTTTATTTCGGTCTTTTATGTAGGTACCTACCTAGTGTACCTACAAGACGGTAATCAGGTGCCAATATAAAATACATGTAATAACAATATAAAATGATCACAAGAACTTACTTGTTGATAGCCTTCCTGAAGACTTCGTCTCCGAGGAACATGGTCATCATTCTGATGAGCGTGGAGCCCTTCCGGTACGAGATCTCGTCAAAGATCTCCGAGATTCGCTTCGGGTCATCGATGGGGACGGAAACCTAGGGATATTAGCAATAATTAGAAATGGGTAAAATTTTTCTTCTTCCTACGATTGGAAAATGTTGGAAATATCTCAAATATCACTTATCAAATTAAAAGTTACAAAACCGATTCTGTAGCTTCAGAATAAACTGACTATACATATATATATGTTTGCTAGAAAATCAGCTTGCTGGTAGGTAGGTATATTATTATTCATCACTTTCCAGAACCTTCTCAAATGTAATTTCTTTTTCTTCTTATCGTGTGGGCAGTAAGGTCTAACGACCCCACACATCCTAGTGTCAGATTTTGTAAACCACCTCAAGGGCCTCTTTATTTGCCGACTGCCATTTGCCGGCGGCCGGGACCACCGGCTTATACGTGCCTTCCGCAGCACGGATCACCTTTTTATCAGAAAATCTAGTGATTCAGGCCTGCAATGGCCTAGAAAAACTGGAAACAACTTTACATGCTTCCCGTGGGAATCGAACCCACGACCACCGGGTCACAAGGCAAACGCCTAAACCACTCGACCACGGAGGCAGTTAAATGAACAGTTACTTAATCGGACGGCGAGCCATCCAACGCTCGCCGTCCGCAGGCCCGCGTAGAGTACCTACCTACTCATCACATTTTTTGACATTGGGAACAAAATTTCAAAAACAGCCGTCCCTTGTCCTGGAGTAACAAAAGCTAATAAATAAATACTTACGGGATGAGAAGACTCCAAAGCGTCCAGATTCAGCACGGATAGCATATTATCAGCCGCATAGCTCTTGTCAGCGCTCCAGCTGGGCTCCACATGGTTCACAGCCACCGAGGCGGCGAAGGTAGCGAAGCCCTCGTTAAGCCACAGGTCTGACCACCACTTCATGGTCACCAGGTTGCCGAACCACTGGTGAGCTAGCTCATGGGCTATTACCTGAGGGTGAAAAGATAAGGTTTTAGTTTAGAGGTCTGCTGAAGAATCTTAGAAACACAAAATCTTATCGTTTTTTTAAGTGCAATGGGCTCCCATTGCACTGAAAAAACATCCAGGGTCAATTATGTTTCGATGTAACTAAGTAAATGCTACGAATCATTAAATAGAGTTCAAAAAAACAATTTTTTCTCTGAAAATTGAAATCATTTACCATGTTTGCAATTAGCACTACCAGGATAGTAATCTCCAAAATATCTGGATAAATATTTATGTCCGGAACACGCAACCAAGCACAGGGTCTTATGATTCCCAATCCTCCTAAATTTAAACCTCCAAAAGACCAAAACTCAAAACTCCACAAGTGTGTGTAAATATGAAAATAACACATGACACTTTTGTTTCAAAAAAAAAGTTTGTACAAATGGGGAACAACCAAAATTCGACATTCTAAATATCACCTTACCTCGGCAACTCTCTTCATGTTCAAGAAGGAGGACAGCTTGTCATACAGCTATTCTGTCTCGCTGTAGGTGATGAGTTCCCAGTTCTACCTGTGTGTTACCTAACGCTTACCTCGGCTACTCTCTCCTTATTCAAGAAGGAGGACAGCTTGTCATACAGCTATTCTGTCTCGCTGTAGGTGATGAGTTCCCAGTTCTACCTGTGTGTTACCTAACGCTTACCTCGGCTACTCTCTCCTTATTCAAGAAGGAGGACTGCTTGTCATCGTAGAGCAGTTCCGTCTCCTTGTAGGTGATGAGATCCCAGTTCTCCATGTGTGTTACCTAAGGCTTACCTCGGCTACTCTCTCCTTATTCAAGAAGGAGGACTGCTTGTCATCGTACAGCAGTTCTGTCTCCCTGTAGGTTATGAGGCCCCAGTTCTCCATGGCACCGGCTGCGAAGTCAGGAATGGCGATCATATCCTGCTTCGGCAGAGGGTAGGACACGTTGAACCACTGCTCGAAGTATGTCAGGGCTTTGGGGCCCGTTATTGCTGCGTAGGCTGTCTGTGGAGTAGAGAAATAAGGCTTAGGTTTGTGTGTGATTAGACTTATTTTACTGATAATCACAAAAAAGAGCAAAGAACAATGTCAGATGTCCATTGTAACTTTGGCTCAATAAATATTTTTCATGGACAGTGAAAATTCTCACGTTTTTTTGTGTAGTTTAATGTCAAAAGCTTTTCTGTGTTTTCCACTTTTACATTGGACTTCTAAAAAAAGAAATAATTCAGACATTGTAAATTGGAGGTTATTTATTTTTACAGAGAGTAAATTAAACAAAAAATATACAGGAATTGAATAGTTTTATTCGTTTTCACCATTTCCATTCATTATTATCATCATCAATTTCGTTATCAAATTCAATCAAGAAATCGTGCAGGGGTCTCAATGTTGTTTTGGTGACGAGCCCAACCCAAATACCATAAAATGGTCATTGTGTGAGAACAGCATCCCACAGTTCGTTTACCTACCTTACAATTACAAGATTATTGACTAATTGCCTCTCTCCCATTTAAGCTGTTATCAATTAGAACATACACAAAATAAGTTTTACTACTGATATGGCGACTTTGAATCTTGGCTCTTAAAAGCCAAGAACTTTGAAAGAGAGACAGTTGTTCTCTTAAATTGTTAATTGAAGCCTCCCTGCATACTTCAATCATATTTCGGCCATTAAAGCGGATATGCTCACCGTAATATTATCGGATCGGGCCTGACTGAAAAACACCAGCAACAACTGCTTTATTTACTACTAGCACTTCGCCCGCGACTTCGTCCGCGCGGATTTAGTAGGTACTCCACAAACTTCAACGCCCCCTATACCCCCTTATAAATAATAATAAAAAACAATTATTAAGTGGTCAATAAAAAGTAAAGAATATAATCGATTTCAGTGGCAGAACAGGTAACTACCTGAACCTTTTTCTTTTATAAAAAAAAGAAGAACCTCAAACATGATAAACAAATGATAACTTACTTATTAAATGATTTTCTTTTTGAGAAGTTCTCGAAAATAACTAAATATTTTGAAGAAGTTGGAATTTTATATTTAAATTGTTGTAGGTACAAACTTTGTGTCCGTGTGAATTTAGTTTTAAAAGTTGTGTAGGCCGAAACCTGACATTGTTCTTTCTGCTAAAATCAGGTTATCTAACACCTTGTCTGGAATTTGAAAAGCTTCACTGACCAGTTCAGTTGGTAATGTCTAGAAGTATTAATTATTACAGTTGCCGTTTGCTTTTTCAAACAAATGCCGTTCGTTCCCGGGTTGTAAATTAATATCAAAAGTGCAAAATAACCAGTTACTGTTATCACTTCACACCTCCTTTTTGAGGCAATGTGAGCAGAACCTACAAGCAAACGCTTTTGTAGCCATCTCTGCCACAAATCTCTCATCATTGCGTTCTCCATGATGAAACATCTAAACCAGCTGTGCTCAACCTTTTTCTCTCTGGGCCACATTGCGGTTCTACTATTGTCATGATAGGCCGCAGTAACCTACAGTAAAATAATAGGTATTCTACATTTACTAGTATCGCGGGCCTCATGCAGCCCGCGGGCCGCAGGTTGAGTATAGCTGATCTAAGCAAATTGTCATAGGTTCTCATAATCTCATTCCAATCTTACCTGATCACTAGCATCGCTCCTGGCCCAGATCCTGAACTTGGTGTCGGAGAGCTCGGCCGGACTCTGCACGTACGAGAACTTGGACACCACGAAGGCCACCAGGTACGTCGACATGGGCACTGACTTCTCGTACGTGTCCCACACGAAGTCATCTTTCGGCTTTCTGAACAATCATAAAAAGCTTAAAGTTAGTCGGCAAATAAATTGTCAATTTATAAAAGATAAAATGTTGTTGTATTGATGAAATGAAATGAAATGTCATATTTCCTCAAACATGAAAAGTAATGTTTGAGGAAACATGAAAAATCATGTTTGAGGAAACATGAAAAATCATGTTTGAAGAAATATGACTTGTAATGAATTAATTAATGGTGAAACTTTTGTGAGAAAAAGGAACCAGAAAAATATAATTTTCAGAAAAAGAAAAATGTAATTTTATGCGTTCGCTTGCTGGGAATTGGCGGCAACTTAAGAAGATATAATATGTAGGTACCTAGGTATTATTTGATTTATGTAATTGGACATTAAATTTTAATTTTAATTTAAGTAAATTAAAAATGTATGGGTTAGTAAACCAACTTAAAGTTTGAAGTTACAACAGTTTTCCTAGGGTTGAGTACTTACTTGAACGTTTCCTCGATTTGACTCCATGGCCAGATTTCTTCAAGGACACTGAAAGAAATCACACAAATTCATATTAGAATAATGTTCTAACATAAAACGAGGCAACAAACGGAAGAATTATGTTGAAGGTAGTCATATTGCCGTATGCTTTGGAAAGCACGTTAAGCCGTTGCTCCCAGCTGTCATTTGAATATCTTTGACAAACGTAACGGGCAGTCAGAAGCCGGAAACTTTGAAACCAGTCTTGCGCAGGGGTACTGTATTACCCAGTTACCGGGTTGTGGAGGTCAGATAAGTCACTCCATGAAAAATACTGGTATTCGGTTATACTGGAAGCCGACACCAACATAGTTTGGAACAGGCTAAGGAGATTAATTGTCAGGCAAGACGTGAGTTATGTTCCAATTTTGATAGCTTTGGGAACCCCTGCCGCTTTAAATGACACTTACTTTTCGGATACAGCGTTGACGAGCGGCATGTTGGAGATGGCGGTGAAGTCCTTGTGGTGGCCGATGGTGATGGTGAAAGTGGCCTTGTACACCGGCTCGTCGAAGCACGGGAAGCCCTTGCGGGCCGATATCGCCTCGAACTGGGTCGCTATCAGGTATCTGGGGAAGGAAAAAATCTTGCAATAACAAGGCTTGCTATTGAAAAGAAAAGTCAATTTAAAAAAAAAACAGTTTAGACATAAGCACAGATAATTTGTCGAAAAACAATGAAGGAAAAATCTGAAGTATTAGGTACCTATGTAATGTACTTTGCTTTTGTTTAATATTGAAGTGAACAAAATAAAGTTGCAAAATAACTCTGCATCACATAAAGGAAGGAAGTAGTCATACTTCATTAGTAAGCAAACCATCAACTCTTATAATCCTTGTAGGGCAGGCATTGGCATTAAGCCAGACCAGAAGACACCTTGCCTTGAAGTTCAGACTTATCGAAAGAATATACTTTTGATGGGAAATCACCAAATTACTTCTTCCACTCTGGGTGGAGCGGAAGGGAGTATCAGACTCCTACTGACTAAAACCCATCCGTGTTCCTCCTAATGCCCCTTGCGTTCCAGGAAAGCGGTGAGTCTTTCGAGCAAATCCGCAACCCTGGCAGAAGAATAATTATACTGCTTTGATGATTATTCAACCATCGAGAGATATTTGACTTAACTATCTACACCCTATCCTGCTAATATTATAAATGTGATTTGTTAGAAAGAATGGATCTATCCGATGGAAGTTTCAGGAAAAACTTCCGCAGTGATTTGGATGAAATTTGGCAGACATGTAGTTTATCCTGAATTACTATTATTATTTATTCTTTTATCCTTTTTTTAACGAATTTCACACGGGTGGCAGAACTTGCAGAGCTAGTATTTATCTAAACTGTTAATCCCTTTACTGATCCGATTAGAAAGCTGGCTATGGATGAGTGCTACAGGCAATTTTCCGGTGAGTTCGTACGTTACATACATGCCTGATAGATTAGCCTCGAGAGCGAAGTCACGAGCAAAAGCTAGTATATTCATTTTTCATATTATACTTACTCTTTAGCCTTCGTCTGCTTATTAACATAGGTACTGATATACGTTCCATCCAGCCCCTGCTTCAAGTTGCCATAGAACGGTATGGTCAGGGTGTAGTTCTTGTCCTGTGCCATATCCGCATCCAGGGCGATGGTCAGCAGGTTGTAGGTGTCGTTGAGCCTCGCTCCCGCCACCTTGAAGGTTTCAGGTCCCGTGACGGTGACATCGTCTTCTGATATTGTGAAGTCTTTCGCGTGGAGCACGATCTTCGATGTCGCTTTTTTAACGTTGAGCTGTGAACAAGTGGTTTTAGACGATTTTAGTGAAAGCGGAATAAATAAGGGTAGTGTGGATACATGCTTAAGTTATAACGAGATGACTTCCTTCAGTTCTTCTAGTGTAAGTTAGCTCATATTCATGGCTGGCGAAGATCTTCGGTTGATCTTATTTTGGAATTTCTCACAAATCAAGATTAAAACCGAAGATCTATGGGGATCTGAATTACAGACCCATCATCAACTCAGACTTCTTCTAGAAGCTTCCTCATCATTATCAGCCTGTAATAGTATTCTATTGACCATAGCAAGACCATAATCAGCCAAGAATCTTCCCACAGGGACACAGGCTTACTCTCTTTGAGAGGGAATTACCCAAGCATATCTTATTAACCTAATTGGCTAAGATCGTTGCTCACATAATATACTACTTCATTCAAGACAAAAATGTCTGAAATCCTCATTCTGGTCACAAGAACATACAACTGCTGAGCATTTTGGGTTCGATGACTGGGTTGGGCTTTTATTGTTTTTTTTTCTATAGGGAAATCCTCAGTAACATCTGGAATTGTGCTCGGTTCATGGTAATAGAATTGCCCCTTTATACGGGGTTATTTTTAATGACCGACAAATTTTCACTGGGTGTTCTACCCATGAATATGAACAACTTTCACTATGGGACCGAATCTGAAATCACGAAAAAAACATCAGCTGTTTCATACAAAAGTTCAATACCTACTCGACTAAAATGTATGAAACAGCTGATTTTTTTTTCGTGATTTCAGAGTCGGTCCCATAGTGAAAGTTGTTCATATTCATGGGTAGAACTCCCAGTGAAAATTTGGCCGCTCATTAAAACATAACCCCGTATGTACACGAAACTTGAACAAAACTTGCGAAATGTGGGTGTACTGTCTCTACCTCTCTGCTCTCTGCCTACATATGTAACCTTCGGGAAATACAGAGGTGATGTATATTTTATAGAATTCCTAACTGCCGCTCGCGGCTCCGACCGCGTGAATGTCGCAAATTATCCCAAGGGAACATGCTCCCGTGATAAAAAGTATTCTATGTGTTATTGTAGACTATAATCTATCTCTGTGACAAATTTCATCAAAATCCGTTCAGCCGTTCTGACGTGATTGAGTACCTAACAAACACACATCCAAACATCGAAACTTTCTCATTTATAATATTCTGGCAATCATTTATAGTACAGATAGAGTATAGATTTATCTACAATTTGAACACTGTTACCAGCCATTTAAGCTGTCTACAAGATAATTTTCACTTTCGTTTTGATGGTCATGTCATATCTGCGCAAACGACACTATAATGCTACTTTAATCGTTTAGAACGGCAGGCACAGGTCACAAGCGATACAACCTTCATAATCATAGACAAGCCATGACCACTAGATTTCTCTATGACCCATAAAAAACATAACTTATTATAATAAACTTAGTTTCTTTTTCTATCATCTGTTGTCACTGCTATACAAATGGCCGTTATTATTGTTTATTTTTTCATAACGTTAACTTATGAACCTTTGCTGTTATTTGAAAGTATATTGCGTCAATGTTAAACCTTGACAAGGCTGATATGGCATGCCTAAAAATAAATGTAGGTAAGCACGTAGGTTTTTGGGTCCGTTGTCTATCTAGTTATTTCAAGACACTCTTTAGGTTTGAACGAAATTCGATGTTTAGGAGATTATTAACGGCCAATTAGGTTAACAAATGTGATATGCTTCATTAATTTAATTAATGAGGTTTTTCAAGCATCTTCCTTTTTTTCATTTGTGTATTGGACCAGAATATGCTACGCGTTACAGTCCTGGGTTCCTCGCAAACAGTGATTAGGTTTCCATTAGGATATTCTTAGTACTTGCCGATTTTCTTCGGCTGAAGATGATCACACAGGCATATTAACGAAATTTCATAAAACTCGCTCTTAGTAACAAGCTTAGAAATTACGATTCCAAGTAGTAAGTTATGTCATAAACTAATACCCCAAACTTTCTTAGTCGATAAGCCTCTACTCACAATTCAATTCCATTTATCTATCGACTGTGAGCCTTGACCCCTCAAGTTATCATAAATTCATTATATTATGCTCGATAAACACAACGTCCATCTATCTTCAATATAATAAGATTGAAATGTCTGTTTGTAATACCTCTAAGAATAACAGTGATTTACTAAATGCATATGAAAGTACATATATACGATACGTACTTACAACAAAAACACAATTTTTAATAGTTTGTCTGTTAGTCTTTTTATTCCGGCTTAAATATCTCCGAAACGGCTGCACCGATTTTGACAAGACTTCAATGGCAGACAGCTGTGTGATCCTAATTACAAATAAGGAGTAACTTATCAAAGAAAAAGGAATAAGGTTTCGTGCAAAAAAATATTAAAACCCATGGAAATACTTTGCACGAGGGCGAAGCCGCGGGTAGAAGCTAGTCCAGTCCATACATAATATATTTATTTACTAGTGATAGTTATGACAGTGGATGGGACATCCCCTGTGACACGAGTTATATATTGCATGACGTCATTATGATTGATTGGATGAGGGGAAAATAAGGGGGGAACGTTTAATTTCTTGGCAATTTTTTACCGATTCTGGTTTTAGCTTTTAATTGAGATTGTTTATTTATTCATTTATTTATTACAACGGTTGCACCACTTCTTCCTCCCAGTTACTTACATACCACTAGGAAGTGGTGACGGGCGGCCGTTTTGGGTCTTTATATAAAATTTTGATGTTTAAAAATTCTGGCTCTCAGCCTAATTTCAAATAAATATTTAAGAAAAAAAAAGTATTTACTGGAAAATTAAAAAAATATGCTGCTCTGTTTTATTTCAAATTTGTTTATTTTAAATTTGATCCGATAGCAAAAAATATTGTCCGCTCCGGCCCCGGCAACACACCGGTGTGTTGCGAATTAATCGCGAATTTAATGTTTATTTACCTATTACATAAGATGTATTTTTTTTTGGGAATTTTCACATGTCGGGGCCGCAGCGGTTAAGAAATAAAAACTCATGATACGAGTCAATCAGTAAAAACCAGTTTATATGGTAGTTAATTTATTTGTGTCTTCAGAGGTCACATCTATAGATAATTCATTAAAAACCAACTCAATAAATTACATAAGTAAGTTACAATTGCTGTCGACTTGTCATTAAACTAAGTGGTTGGTGGCTGATTTCTGTTCAGCCTAATCAATCAAAAAGTTTATACATATAGTTCTAGCTACTTATCTTCAAAAGATAATTTAGCTTTCATCAAACAGGAAATTACCAAGAAAGTTTTCTTTAACTGGATTATATATAGGCGTAATTTGGATACATTTTTGTTCGCGTATATATTTACTATTCTGTCCCCTGATTTCTAAAGTATTTGAAGTTACAGAAGAATGCAGTAGATTGTATTAATATAATATCTAGTTCCTGGCTTGATTTAACCATATTATGTGAACCAAACACTATTCTTTATCAAGGGCAGCGGCAAGTACTTAATAAAGTGGTTTTGACGCGCTCTTATATTTACTTTTATCCATTATCTGATAAAATCAAGCTGGGAAATATTATGAGAATTTATTTCCCATTATTATTTATCTCTTTATTCATTCTTCCTTACATAATACTTATTTTTTCTTAAAAAACAAAAACAAATAAAAAAAAACAATAAAAATTATTATTGTAATAAATGATTATAATAATTATTAATAACGACAACTTTTGGTCCACAGTATGTGTTAGTAGCACTTAATACTTCGTCTTAAATCTTATAAAATATCATTATTATTTTCATTTATTTCGGAAATCATCCATAGATACTTATAGTATTAGTAATACAATATGGATTAATAAGGATAATGTAATGCGTATAAACACTTAATTTATTTATTTTTAATAAATTGTTACCAGACGGCGGCATTACCTCCAATTATCTCGACAACGTTACACTTTATGGCACCAAATTGCTAACTGATCATTTTTTGTTCGTAGTGGTGCGTTTACAAACACATAAACTCACATACACTAAAAGCCAGACCCGGAACAACTATCTGTAGGCCATACAAATATTTGTTCCGTGCGGGAATCGAACCTGCGACACGCAGCGCAATAATCGATCGCTCAACCACTGCGCCAACCGTGCCGTCAACCTGTCCTTTGGTACAGAGATAGTTCATAATCTAGATTAACACATAGGCTACTTTTTATCCCATTAAATGGCATGGCTTATCGGGAGTGTACGGAGGAAGTGGAAATTCAGAACCGGGCTGGATGATTTTTTTATGGATGGGAAATCATCAAATGACTTCTTCCACTCTGGGCGGAGCGGAAGGGAGTGTCAGACCTGAAACCCGTCCGTGTTCCTCCTTATGCCCTTTGCGTTCCAGGGCCGCGGTGACTCATTCCAACAAATTCCGCAACCCTGACAGGGGGCTGACTGATAGGAAATATGTTAAGTTTTTAATTAAAATATTAAAATTTCCGCTTCAAGCAACAAGACCACCGAATAAGTAGTCCACTCCAGTTCAAATATAACTTTAACCAATAGGTCAATAAGATACTTAGTATCTGGTAAGTATTCATTGTTATAAATGTAGTGATCATTCCTAAGTACCTATGTGGTAATATCTCTGTATACAATGTGAGTGATTATATCACACACTGTAAACAAATGATCTAATATTAGCTTATTACTAACTATTGCCTAGTCTAGTGCCTAACTACTTACCTAGTTATCTAATGCTATTCATTCGTTGGATTATAAAGCAGCCAGCTTGTTTATATAAACAAAATTATCTAGTTACTCTTACTACAGTTTACTGACCTCATAGTTTAATTACATAAGTTAATTAGGTGCCAGTCGACAGACGTCGAAATCCAATAAAAAAATATGAGAAAAAGTTTTATTTTTATTTCGTAATTCGTGACCAACACTGGAAAGTCACACGAAATCAAAATACTCAATTTAGTTTACGTGGATGACATAGTTTTTCGAGCTATTTTGATTTAAAACCAAACTACTAATCGGAAAGTATCCCTTTCATAAGAGAAGAATTTTTCAAATCGGTTCATAAATGACTAAGTTTTGAGGTAAAACATAAAAAACACCCGACTTGAAAACCTCCTCTTTTTTTTGAAGTCATTGAAGTCAATGAAAAAGGAACAGAGAATGTTTGTACGCGTGTAACTTGTGTCCCTATCCTCCTGCTATAATACCTATCTCCTACCTATTTATTTAATCTCCGTTGCGATTGATCACCGAGACCCAAATTCAGTCGGAAGGATTATTATAAGGATAAGCAGGATAGGATGCTGCCCAAAGAAAAACATGATGGGAAAATAAAGGACAGCATAATTTGTTTGTATCAAATCGAATTTGTTTCGATCAGTTACAAATTCGTTACTAATACCAATTCGTTCGACACTAATACCAATTCGTTTCATCATTTTGGGATGTCAGGCGATCTTTACGTGATTGTGCAAGCGAATTAATTGAAACAAAGGCTTATCGATAGCTGTAGAGTGTAGAGTATAGTCGAGCTCTTTCATCAGGACCTCTTTAGAGGCTAAGAAACTTAATGGCACGTTATGATTAAAAATAAGTACATAATATAAACGCTAATTCAGAAGTTTGCATGACGTAGGTACAGAAGTAGGGCTGGTGTCAAGCCATAGGCGGTTTATAATTTTATTAATAGAAGAATATACTAAACAAAATGCGAATAAGCCGACGCGGTTAACGTAGGTTTCCACCGTGGGTAGTGACAGAATATCTAAACTAATAATGATCAAAAGGTAAAATGATTGTTTGTAGAAGCTAATCTAATCTCTGATAATAATTCTGATTTGATTACATAAAATATTGCACTGATAAATAGCAACAGTATCCTATGCTAAATTTAACCCAAAAAATGCACGTTTCCTGAAGAACCGAAGTCCCCGCGACTTCGGTTCTTCAGGAAACGTGCATTTTTTAAGGAGCTTCAGCAATATTCACGAAAGTGAAGAAAAGAAACAAAAACAAAACTAAGGGAAATCGAACGTGACCTCGGTGCTTAAACCTACGTCAATTTAAAAACTTGTCAGTAAATAAACTCAACACCTACTTACATATATAGGGTACAAGCAGTAAATAAATATAAATGTCTACACAAGTGCGCCTAGAGGAAAACCTTCAAGTGCGCTTGTCATTGATGTCGGGTCCAGGCGTTGTATTGCGCATGGCAATAAGTGCAAGCGACTGTGTTGCGGTTAGGTGAAGAAACTGCTGGTTTTAAATTAAATAAATACTTTTTGAGATGGGATGAAAATTATTCCATTTGTTTATGGGTTTCGGGGAGGTCCACATTGACTCTTGGTGTTTAAGGTCGCCCATGTCGACTTTTTGCAGCGATACAGTCGCATTGAAGTCGCGATGCTGTCGCTGAGCTTATACCTTTGTCCACATAACCACAATTCTGCATCGTTGTCGATAAAGACGCGCGTTTGCATCGATATGCATTAAATGCGACAAACCGCCAAAAGTATACTGATGATGTGGCGCGTTAAGAAATGCGCGACTGAATTGATGCAAAAAATCGCCTTGAACGACCACCTTTAAAAAAAGAAACATTGTGGGAGAAAACACTATAAGTAGGTATGTCAGAAGTCAAATTTCGGATGACCATTGAAAGGCCTCATCAGAAGGCTTAAAGTCACCCAAAGGGCAATGGAGAGGGCAATGCTCGAAGTTTCCTTGCGTGATCGAATCAGGAATGATGATATCCGCAAGAGAACCAAGGTTACCGACATAACCCGAAGGATCGCCAAATTGAAGTGGCTGTGGGCAGGGCACATTGCTCGCAGAACAGATGGTCGATGGGGCCGGAAAGTTTTGGAGTGGCGACCGCGTACCGGAAGACGCAGTGTTGGAAGGCCTCCCACAAGGTAGACCGATGACCTGGTGAGGGTCGCGGGTAACCGATGGATGCGAGACGCACAGGACCGGTGGTTGTGGCGACACTTGGGGGAGGCCTATGTCCAGCAGTGGACGTCTTTCGGCTGATATGATGATGATGATGATGATTGAAAGACTATAAAATTAGGTGCCTAATCGCAGATTACAGATAGAAAATAATGCAAATCCTCTGATAGCAATGTTTAACTACGACATAACACAAGTCACCAAGTGTATAATTATGTAGGCGATTCGAAAATATCATTACCTATTCATTCGAATTTAATAATAAATAAGACAAACTGCATACTCTTAAACAGAATGATTTGTTGTTGAATCCACAGGGAATTTGGAAACCTACAAAGTTATGAAAAAGGTCGATTTTAAAAGTGAATTTGTTTCGGGAAATACTAAAATTGTAGTTTGATTCAAACAACCAGGAAAATACCTTGAAAATACCAGGAAAATACCAAAAACTTGATTGAAAAGCTAGGCAAATGACTGAATGAGCTAGGTAGGTAGGTAGGCCGTTTAATTGTCATCGTCGTTCCTTTTTATTGAATGGATCCTTTTAATCAACATCAAAATGAATGAAAAAATGGTATTGTTAAATGACTTGCCCAGCCAATTAGAGGATCATAGGGCACAGGGAGCTTAGGGCACCCCGACACAGATCATGTTCTAGGTTCTTTTAAACCCTGCAGACAGAAGGAGCCCAGCGCATCCCAAAATTAAATATTTCACATATTTTCGTCACACGGTTACCCTATTCTAAAAACGATCTGCAGGCCCGTTCATTCTGGGTGCTGCGTGCCAACCTCCCTAGCGGCGTCAGCGTGATTTGTTACGCTGACGACACGCTCGTCCTGGCTCAGGGGGGGTCGCACCAGGCGACGGCCGACTTAATGACACGCGGGGTTGCGATAGTCGTTGAGAGAATCCGGCAATTGGGTCTCGAGGTGGCCTTGCACAAGTCCGAGGCCATGTGCTTTCATGGTCCTCGGAACAAGCCACCACCGGGATCCCAAATAACGGTAGGAGGGGTTCACATCGGCGTCGGGTCGACGATCAAGTATCTGGGACTCGTTCTCGATAGCCGGTGGAACTTCGTCGAGCACTTCCGACGTTTGGCTCCCAGACTGGAGCGGGCCGGGGCTGCCTTCAAGCGGCTTCTGCCCAATCTGGGGGGTCCAAACGCCTCCTGCCGGAGGCTCTATGCGGGGATCGTGCGGTCCATGGCCCTTTATGGGGCCCCAGTTTGGGCCCTGGAGCTAAAGAAGCGTCCAGCCCGACAACTGAACGCGTCACAAAGGGTCATGGCCATCCGGCTGACCCGGGGATACCGCACGATCTCGGGCGAGGCGGCGAGCCTCCTTGCTGGCATGCCGCCATGGGATCTGGAGACGAGAGCCCTCGCGCACGTCCACGCGCGGCGCGTGGAGGCGCTACGCCGGGGCGAAACTCCGCTGCCGCGGCAAATTACAGCGTGGCGGACGGAGCTCCGGCAAGATACCATGGCGGTATGGAGTCGGCGACTGTCGCAACCCAGTGCAGGGCACGCTACAATTGCGGCGATAGTGCCCCTCTTTGAGGAGTGGCTGGAGAGGCGCCACGGCGTCCTCACCTTCCGCTTGACGCAGGTACTCACCGGACACGGTTGTTTCGGGAGGTACCTGTTTCGGATTCGGCGGGAGGAAACGCCCGGGTGTTTTCACTGTGACGATCGCCCGGAGGACACGGTGGAGCATACGGTGGAGATCTGCCCTGCTTGGGCGGAACACCGCCGTGTCCTCGTTGAGGCGATCGGCGGCGGCGACCTCTCGCGTCCGGCCCTGGTTCAATCCATGGTCCGGAGCGAGGAGGCATGGGAAGCCGTCACCTCCTTCTGCGAAGCAGTAATGCTAGTGAAGGAGGAGGCGGGCCGCGTGAGGGAGAGACAACCCTCACGCCCCAGCCGCCGCAACATAGGAAGACGCCCCGGGCGTCGGGAGTCGCAGGGCGATTCCCGGCCACCGTAGGCGCGGGTCTGCGGACGGCGAGTGTTGGGTGGCTCGCCATTCGATCAAAGCCAGGCCCGGGTCGACGGCGCGTTGTGTTCCACGCGCGCCTCAAAGAGATGTCAGCATAGCAGTAGGGGCCCGTTAGGGTCAGAGCCTGCCAGAGTTGCGGACTATGTTCGAAAGAGTTACCGCGGCTCTGGAAGGCAAGGGCACTGGGAGGAGCACGGATGGGTTTTAGTCAGTAAGAGTCTGACACTCCCTTCCGCTCTGCCCAGAGCGGGAGAAGTCATTTGATGATTTCCCATCCATAAAAAAAAAATTAAAAAAAAAAAAAAAAAAAAAGGCCCGTTCATTAAACATTGTATTAATTAGACGCATTGGCTGGATGTCATTTAGACAGCTGATTAAAAGGATCCATTCATTAAAAAGGAACGACGATGACAATTAAACGGCTGACTAAGCACACACACAAACCTTCCTCGTCTATTGTTTTTTCTATTAGCGAAAACCGGATCAAAATCTGTTGCGTGGTGTAGAAGAACTGAGCGGAGAAGCAGTCAGAGGCAGACCGCGACTTTGTTCTAAACTACCGATTTCGATATTGCAAACAGCTGACGAACTATGCATAAGCCATAAACTAGTAGCGAACACCCGGGCGTGTAATGTGTAATGTGGTGTACCACCACAGGTGGAGAACCTCCCCCCTAATAATTATGGTTGAGACTCTGGTGACTTCGGTGACTTCGGATTAGAATTTGTGTTCTATGAGAAGGCAAGGTGAACTCGAAAAATACAAAAGGTGTTTTGAGGTGGGGTGCCAAAATTTTCGAGCGAGCGAGGTTGGGGGAATTTATAAATACGCGCGGGCGGAGTCGTAGGAAGCAGTTGGTTTAGTCACTAAGTTAATTAATGAGCAAAATTTTTTGGTGTTTTTGTTTGTCCTACTGATTTGTAATACACTGAAGGATCCACTCAAATAATAAGAGAAACTGAACAAGAATTAATTAAATTCAATCAGATGACACCTTCTGAATGTTAAAGCGGTTTGCTTAAACTTTTAAAATTAGTTGATAATGAAAGTCGACAACCGCGATGAACACAAAACAAGACAAAACTCAATTCAATCAAAACCCCTTATTTTTTGGTGTTAGTGAAGCACACCTTTTCGGCCTTGACCACTTGCGAGGTTTATTATTATTTTCAGCCTACTCGTGACCATATACCATAAGCAAAGACTATAAATACTCTATGGCCATAAATATTTTTGGCGCTCCCTGAAAACCCAACCCCGACCTTGGTTACTGAAAATATTAAAACGAATACTGTCAGAATTAAATAAAATAATTTCAGACCTAATTAGACTAAAACATGTTAGTGAGTTATATTATATAGATTATTCACAACACTGCTGCACAATTAAAGTGGAACTGAGCAGGTCATATCTGCCGCATGCCACAAGAGAACTGGAGGAAAGTAAGCACAGATTGTGTCTAAAACATCAGAAACCAGCGACGTAGATCCAAAAGGAGATGATGAGACGAGCTGGACTCCTACCACCCAAGGTGGGAAGGAATTGAGCTCAGATTGCTCAAGAGTGAATAAAATGGAAGGAAGCCTGCCTTTGCAGTCATTGATATTGGAAAATGTGACGTGTAAGAGTTTCGACCTGCCAGCCTAGTCAAAGTCAAAGTCAAAGTCAAAGCATTTATTTCAATTAAACCATTTACAGGCACTTTTGAATTGTCAAGGTCGGTCAGTCAAAGAGGTGAAGCTATTTGCACGTTCCAAAGCGTAGATCTCTATGGAGAAGAACGTACAAGAAACTCCATGGACACTCTTTTAAATCAATTAATTATTACAAAGTTGTGGTTACATTGTTCTTGTTGAAATTATTCATAGACATGTGAGAACGATGTAAAAAGACGTGCACGACAAAAGCAAAAAAGGAACAATTCAAAATACTAACAAATTAAAACAAACCGTGGCAGTTGAGAGATGACCAGTCCTAGCTGACGGAGCCAAATGATGAATGAAACACAAACTGCACCATCAGAGAGACTTGAGTGAGCATGACACTCCCAACAGCCAGGGCACATTAAAGTCTTACCCAAAAATTATAGTTTGACTTGAAGGTACACAGTACTCACACATGTGCCGTTAATGCATGAAATTATACAATGCAAAATTAGTTCGAGTCTATACAATGAAAAATCCATGTTCTTTCAATATTCAGCGGGTCTCACAACTGCTAAAAATAAAAATAAAAAATAATTAAATAACTAATTTGTGCGCCCTAGTGGCTGTGGAGCAGGACCAGCATTGAGCCAAGCATTTTTATCATCAATGTAATCCCCCAACTTATAATATGCTTGCCTGCATAGTGTGCGCTTAACACAAGATTTAAATTTTGTTTCATTTAATTCTAATATCTGGGGAGGTATTTTATTGTAACATTTTAAACAGTACCCCATGAAAGATGTGGCTACTTTAGCAAGTCTGAAGCCTGGTTGAACTAATTGATTCCTATTTCTAGTGACATAGTTATGCCTGTCGCCTCGTTTATTAAAAAGATGAACATTCTTTCTAACGTACATAATGTTTTCATAGATGTATTGACAAGGTACCGTCATGATGTTAATATTCTTGAACAGTTGCCTTAGAGAATCGCGCCGGCGGAGATTGTATATGGCCCTTATGGCTCTTTTTTGCAGAATAAAAATTGACTCGATATCTGCAGCCCGTCCCCATAGTAAGATACCGTAAGACATTATACTATGAAAGTAACTAAAATAGACTAGTCTCGCGGTATCAACATCCGTAAGTTGGCGGATTTTCCTAACAGCATACGCTGCAGAGCTTAGCCGTCCTGCAAGAGATGCTAAATGAGGACCCCATTGTAGCCTTGCGTCAAGCGTAATCCCCAGGAAGACCGTTCTATCGACGAATTCCAGTTTTTCCCTGTTCAATACTATGTCACAATCACTACTTTTGACATTTGCTAAGGCAAATCTTATGCACTTCGTTTTTTTCCCATTTAAAACCAAATTATTAGCAGTAAACCAATTATGGACCTGCATAAGGGCGTTATTTACGTCGTCAAGATTATTACTGCGTCTATTTATTTTAAAAATCAAAGAAGTATCGTCGGCAAACAAGACCATGTTTAGTTTGTTTAGCAATAAATGGGGTAGATCATTAATATAAACTAAAAATAAGAAAGGACCCAAAATTGAGCCCTGGGGCACGCCCATTCTTACGTTTAATCCCGAGGAATTGACACCGTTTATTTGAACCAATTGCTGTCTATCGCTTAAATAAGATTTGACTAATTTTAACGCTATTTTGCCTAGTCCGTAATGCTCGAGCTTCAGCAGCAATGTTTCGTGATTAACGCAATCAAACGCTTTAGAAAGGTCGCAGAAGATGCCTATGGCATCCTGCGCCTCCTCCCACGCATTGAAGATATGTTTTAGTAAAGTTACACCAGCGTCAGTTGTACAACGTCCTTTGGTGAAACCATACTGTTTATCATGCAAGATGTTATTCGTGTTAAAATGATTAAGCATCTGATTAAGCATAGCCTTCTCAAATACCTTGCTGAATACTGGCAACACGGATACTGGTCTATAATTATTCGTGTCTTTACTGTCCCCGGATTTGAAAAGTGGTATCACTTTACTAAATTTCATTAAGTCTGGAAAGACTCCTTGATCCACACACAAATTAAATATTAGAGCTAAGTACGGCGCTATAGTCTCAATAATTGAGGTACAAACTTTGATAGACAACCCCCATAGATCCTCGGTCAATTTAATCTTGATTTCTTTGAAAGCTTTTATTACAGTTATGGGGTTTATATGCTTAAAATTAAATTCCGTCGGGCAGGCTGAAACATTCGCCTGTAACAAATCAAAAGCCAGCGAAGGTGAGGAATTTAAGGCTTCAGTAGTTCTAATTGGAATACTGGTAAAAAAATTAACAAATTCTTGAGCAACTTTTTGAGTATCGCTAATAAGACCATAAGAAGTCTCCAATGTGTAATCAGTATTAGGTCTTTTAGTCCTGCTTGTTTCATTATTTATAATTTTCCAAACCGTCTTTATTTTATTTTCTGCTGATTTAACCTTATTGCTTATGTACAAAGCCTTAGCCACCTTACAAGTATTTTTATAAATTTTTGAGTAGGTAGCTACATACTTATTAAAAGTTTCAGTGTTAATATAAGGCTTAAGGCCATACAGCTCGTAAAGTCTTTCCCTACTTATTCTGAGTCCTTTAGTCGCCCAGTCACTAAATAAAAATTTATGGCATATAGTTTTAGTTTTCTTTTTAAACATATTGTTGAACTCTGTTTGGACTACAGAAAAAAAATCTTTATATAAAATATTACCGTTGTCTATTGTGAGATTTCGATCACTTAACTTGATGCTAAGAGTGCTATTAAATTTATTTAATTTACCTGCTGTTATTGGTCTGGAATGAATCTGCACTTGCGGTATTGGTATGTTGGACTCAAAAGTTACCATTAGCCCACTGTGATCAGAAGGAAGATAATTTACAATTGCCTTTTCTAAGTAGTTGCAGCAACAAAATACATTATCAATACAAGTAGCAGTTGTTGAAGTGGTGCGAGTTGGTTCTATAAACACATTTGACAAATTAAATGATTTAAAGAGATTCAATAAGCGACTGCTATCTGAATTACTTTCTAAAATATTGATATTAAAATCACCACAAATAATCACAAGTTTATTACCAATAGTAAGTTTTGCCAAAACATCTTCCATTACTGACTCAAAAATAGAATAGTTTTGATAATTTGGGGGTCTGTAAACGCACACTATGACATGCTTATCTAGCTCAACACAGGACAGTTCAATGTTATGTTCAACCGACAGTTCAACTATATCTTTACGAGATTTAAATTTAATACACCGTTTAATTAAGATGAGTGAACCCCCGCGTAGCATTGTTTTTCGGTTAAAACAACTGCCCACACTGTAATTCTCATAATTTATTAACATTTCAGAATCCTTTAACCAATGCTCAGTAATGCAAATAATGTCCATCATTGTTTTTTCTAAAAATAATTCAATTTCCAATTGTTTCGAAGAAAAGCCTTGAATGTTCTGAAGGAATAAATTAAAGGATTTCTGCTTAGCCCCCTTTTTATTTGTGCTAGAAGATACCTGGTTGATATTAAGTTGAGCTAAATTGCCTATGGTACCATCTGTTGTCTTATTAACTAGTTTAAATTATTTGAAGCAACCATAACATTAGTACTATTACTAATTGTGGTGCTAATACCAGAGTACTTCGACATACTAATTATGTCCTAGATTTTCTTAGTGTAGAGTGACCTCCACTAATATGGCCTATGTTATGTGAAATAAAATGTTTGGAATATGAATTTCCTTTCCATGTTTTTCTTCTCCATTGTCAAAATACTTCATTGTTTTAAATGACTGGTTATATCTTATTTTGTTTCAAAAGTAACGGTTGTTTTAAATTATGGGGCTGTTGTTAAACATTTTCGGTATTTCTTTATTGGCCTAGCCTTTTCCCAACTATATTGGGTTCGGCTTCCAGTCAAACCGGATTCAGCTGAATACCAGTATTCTACGTGGAGCGGCTGCCTACCAGACCCCCACAACCCATTAACTGGGTACCTAACACGGTACTTCTTGGCAAGACTGGTGTCAGATTTTCTGGCTTCTGACAATCCGTAACGACTGCCAAAGATCTCCAAATGACAGCCGGGACCAACGGCTTAACGAGCTTTCCGAGGCACGGAGGAGTCTCAGTATGTTAAGATGGTCACCCATCCACAGACCAACCTCGGTAAGCATTGCTTAACCAAGCTCCTTGATCTTGCTATTGCTCCTTGATTGAGTCATCATCATTATCTATACTATCTATACTTATATTATAAAGAGGAAAGATTTGTTTGTTTGTTTGTTTGTTTGAAATGAATAGGCTCCGAAAATATTAATTTAATATTAATTTTATAGAAGTCATCAATGTCCATAAAAAAGTTCGCGATACCATGTCTAACTATTATGGTTAAGTCACCATGACCGCTTTTTGTTAAAATTATTCAAGCAAATCTTTGGTGATATGAAAAAATGGTGATTTCGGTATCATGATATTAATCCTTATCCATTTAAATGGCTTGATAATTAAGGTTGATTATGTCCGTGTAAATCACGCTGTAAATTATTCAAATCGGACCTTTCGTTCAAAAGTTACGACGGTAATAAACATGCTCGGAGTAAGAAAAATGTCGCGGCTTGAGCGAACTGGGGAGAATCATAACAATGCTTGGTCCGATGAAGTTGAAAATGATTTCGATAAAACAATAAGAGTAACAAATGTTTGGATTTTTCTCAAATAAACTACATACATAATAAGGGGTGAAGCAGGGGTTGCAGCAAGTTTTAGGGGAGGACATTATTGCTTGCTTTAATTTACGTCGTAATGCTATGAACGAACTAAAAATGGGATTATTGAAACAGATGTACCTAACCATTTTTGCATAATCAACTCCTGACGGGGTGAACAGTTGCGCTGAACCTGAGACCATATATAAGTAGAAATGGCTAAGTAATAAATGTAATTAATGAAAATCGTTGTGCTTAATTTTCCAAAACTAACCTTTATAAGGGGGTATAGGGGCGTTGAAGTTTGTGGAGTACATACTAAATCCACGCGGACGAAGTCGCGGGCGAAGTGCTAGTCGTTGATAAATCTATTATATATTCATCGCTATATCTTTCTTCAAAGATATAGCGAAAGTATGGCCAATAAGGACGGATATTAGAAAAGTCACTATTTACTCGCGTTTATCAGGGTTTTATTTTTATTTTATTAATTTTATTGAGGAAAGGATTTGATGTGTGATGGAATGTGAATGGATTGAGATCTTGACCTCGATCACGCCTGATGGAAAGCAATAGATGAGGTCTATGATGGAGCGAGAGTGTCCAGAAGATGCCTGTTTACGCTTGCTTTGAAGGCAGATGAGTTATATGTGGACGGGAACACAGACGCTGGCAGAGAGTTCCACACTTTGGCTGTGCGCATAATAAAAAATGTGGAAGAGCGCTGAGTACGACTAGTCGGGATAGCGACCAAGTGCGGATGGACCCAGCAGAACATCTGGTATGAACTGTTAGTGAACAAATATTATTACTCTATGAAAGACTTTATTGATGACAAATCACTATTAAAATACAATCTGCCTGAGTCATGATGCGTTTTGTGTAGATAATCATATAATGTAATTAACATTATTGTTGACATGCATGTACGAGTAAACTCACTAGATACTTACCTACATTCTATTGTACGCCCTAAGGGTAGGACATAGCTGGTCCTAAATATTTAAATAACACCATCTGTATTATGTACCTATGATCCACAATAAAGATGATTTGATTTTGATTTTTTTTTTGATTTTGGTATTCCGGTAGTAAAAGGGCGATGGTGGGATGGTGGGATTATGAAAATTTGCCATTTTCACCGATGTAAAATTCAATCGGGCGCACTACTTGTAGGGTTGTAGGTTCAAAAGCCCCTTGCGTGCTAACTAAAGGCTCCCTGATGAGTCGAGTTTAATTATAAACCACCTCATATCAAGCAGCACACACACAACAGAATTGTCACTAATTATTAATTTAAATAACTGTGCCTCGATGTCGCGTGTCTCTGACCTCAGGGCTGTGGTTATCGTTCTTCGAATTTGCTTAATAAGCCGTTTAATTGGTGGCCTAGCCTTTTCATTTGAATGCGCAGATTTATCAGCGACCAAAGTTATCTTTTTAGGGTTCCGTACACAAAGTGTCCGTCCGTCTGTCTGTCACCAGGCTGTATCTCATGAACCGTGATAGTTAGACAGTTAAAATTTTCACAGATGATGTACCTATTTCTGTTGCCGCTTTAGTAACAAATACTGAAAAAACAGAATAAAATGAATAGTACAACAAACGTGTTTTTTTTGCTCGTTTTTGCTCGATATTGATAACAGCAACAGGTAGACGCTTGAAATATTCACAGAATATTTAGTTATATATTCACTTTAAAAAATAAATAATTAAATTAAAATAAAACAAATATTTAAGGGTGGCTCCCATACAACAAACGTGATTTCTTTGCTGTTTTTATAGATACTGGTACGGAACCCTTCGTGCGCGAGTCCAACTCGCACTTGGCCGGTTTTTTTTAAATATCGTTTGATGACACTTTTTTCGCTGATTAAACGGCGCAGTATAATGAAAAGGCTAGGATTTTGCAAATTCAAAGTCAAAACATATCGAGTCAACAAAATAAATCAGAAAAGCTTTTTAAAATTCAAATAGGTTATCGACCGTGACTATAGAGAAACACCAAACTATTTTTATGCTAATTCCCGCCATATTACCGTTCATAACGGTATTGAGAATCCATTGTCTATGAACAACTCTATGATAGAAACTTGTTTATGATACTTAGTTGACATTTTTATAGTCTTTATGGTCTTTACGGTATCGATCTAGATTGTATTAGGTCACACATGTTTGGGTTATAAATATTTATAAAAACTTATGTTGTTTTGACTTGTTTTATTTTCCTAAGACCTGATTTAATGTCTTAGAAATAATATAATACCTACTTACATACAAAAACGGTAAAACTATGAACTAGTTTTATTTACGAGTTAATTCTCTCGGTCCGATGTTTGTTTGTTTTTATTAGCGAGCTGATAAATTGTTGTTGTGTTCTTGTCCAATGAAATTACTTACACACTATAAATCTTGTCCAGGGACGCAATACTGTGACTCTGGGACAGTAGGTAAGTATAATACCTACGCAAACAAATTGGTGTACAACCCACACGAAGACTGGGTTATGTACTGTATTGTATTGTGTTTCTTGAAAGATACATTTATAGATCTTCATTGGGTATAGTTTTTTTTAAAGATTTTTACTATTATTGGGATGGATGAATGTTTCTTACTCAATCACGCCAGATCTGAACTGATTTGGATGAAATTTGTGCGGGCAAAGTCACTGGCAGAAAGAAAGAAGAAATAAAGAAAGAGTTTATTTGCACCAAGGTTGACGAATATAAAAAAAAAATACAAAATTAGGTAAGTTAGACAAGTTGGCAAGATATGCGTCACATCCGCGCAAAACGGCCATCGCTCAGCATAATGCTGGGACTCGTGTACGAGACAGAGCTAATTTATACGTTTTTACTCAGAAAAGCCGTAAATAATATCTAAGGTCACTCACCAATATATCGACAACTCCATAGAAGCTGAAGTTGGTAACAGGATCGATATCGAAGGCGTACTTCACGTCGTAGTGGAGCGGCACCACGTCGCCGGGAAGCAGGTACTCTGCAGGCGACGCCAGGTGAAGTAGGCAAGCTACTGCCAGCGAGTGGAGCCAACGCATCGTGCCTGAGGAGAGAAATGGGGGTTTGAGATGGTGGTAAACTGGTAAGCGGTGTAAGATACGCACAGCTGCTGGGATACAAATTAATCTGTAGGTATTTGTCACTGGAGCATTGTAAGCACCGAAAGATTGTAAAAAATCTTGATTAGAATATATATATAAACTCGCGATATATTGTGAACAAAAAAAATTAATCACATTAACAATAAACTCCGTCCAAATTATTATTTCGCTATATATCTTTCACCGGAAAATAGCAAACACCGTAAGATTGTAAAATATCGCGTGAAATTGTAAACTATTTTTTCTCAATAAGACACGGATATATTGGAAACTATTGCATTTGGATGAGATTTATTATATTCAATACGATTTTTTCATTAAGTACTTTAATTTTCCGGTGACCTATCCGTGTCTTACTAAGCAGAAAAAGTTTACAATGTAACGCGATTTATTATAAACTTACGGTTTTTACAATTACCCGGTCACATACACAAGCTGAAATTAAATTATCTGGCGTATTTATGTAAGTAGGTACCTTATAAAAATAAAACAACAATAAAAATATCATAATCATAATGTTCAAGTCACTGTCTACCTAAACAATCAAAGGCCGTTGACCCTGTCTCTCAATCATCTATACTTATAATAAATCTGCAGAGAGGTCAATTCTGTACATGAAATATATTTCCAAAATAACTATCAGCGGGTGATTAGTGATCGATACTGACGCCAAAAATGCAATCAGTTAAATTTTCGTCTGTCTGTCTGTCTGTCTGTCTGTATGTTCGTTATAGAAACAAAAACCACTCGACGGATTTCAACGAAACTTGGTACAATAATAATTGTTCTTCATACTCCTGGGCAGGTTATAGTATACTTTTCATCACGCTACGATCAATAGGAGCAGAGCAGTGAAGGGAAATGTTGGGAAAACAGGAGAACTTACTCCATTTTTTAAGCTTCCGTCGCGTGTGCTGCCTTAATGGTTAAAGCTACACAGAAATCATATATGACGGAAATGTTCTCCTTAAAATTATATAAAAAATATTCCACGACAGCAAATGTCTATCTTTTATGTTTGACTCACAATAACACGTGTAACTCCAGATAGCTTAGCAGTTCGGAGCTTTCTGATTATATTTGTCTACTCTTACGTTTATAACACTCTCACTCATCCCTAATTAAAAAAATATTAACATTATTACTTATTTAATTCAATTTCTAAACTTATATACTTATAATAATATTATAAAGAGGAAAGATTTGTTTGTTTGTTTGAAATGAATAGGCTCCGAAACTACTGGACCGATTTGAAAAATTCTTTCACCAGTAGAATTGTACATTATCGGTGATGGACATAGGCTATAGAATATTTTCAAAAAAGTTAGGGATCCGTATGAAAACTTCGATAATGTAACCCAAAGTGTGAGAAAAAATCCTTATATCGCGTACGCTGCGGAATCTATTGACAATAGAGCAAAGTGATGTACCTACTACAGTTTTATAGAGGTCATTGATGACCTCTATAAAACTGTAGTACATCACTTTTCTCATTACAAAAAGTCCGCAATACCATATGTCTAAATATTATGGTTAAGTCACCATGACCGCTTTTTGTTCAAATTATTCAAGCAAATCCTTGGTGATATGAAAAAATGGTGATTTCGGTATCATGATATTAATCCTTATCCATTTAAATGGTTTGATAATTAAGGTTGATTATGTCCGTGTAAATCACACTTTAAATTATTCAAATCGGACCCTTCGTTCAAAAGTTACGACGGTAATAAACATGCTCGGAGTAACAAAAATGTCGCGGCTTGAGCGAACTGGGAAGAATCATATCAATGCTTGGTCCGATGAAGTTGAAAATGATTTCGACAAAACAATAAGAATAACAAATGTTTGGATTTTTCGCAAATAAACTACATACATAATAAGGGGTGAAGCAGGGGTGATTAAGTTTTTAGGGGAGGACATTATTGCTTGCTTTAATTTACGTCGGAATAGGTACTATGAACAAACTAAAAATGGGATTATTGAAACAGATGTACCTAACAATTTTTGCATAATCAACTCCTGACGCGGTGAACAGGGTGAACAGATGCGCTGAACCTGAGACCATATATAAGTAGAAATGGCTAAGTAATAAATGTAATTAATGAAAATCGTTGTGCTTAATTTTCCAAAACTAACCTTTATAAGGGGGTATAGGGGGCGTTGAAGTTTGTGGAGTACCTACTAAATCCGCGCGGACGAAGTCGCGGGTGAAGTGCTAGTATACTCTATTTACATAAAATTAACAGGATTATTTATAAATTTACAGTCACCATTTATAATGCAATGCTGCTGAACAGATTGTGAAATAAAATTTTAGCTATAGAAATATGAAACTTGTCGCACTAATCTAAAGCTGTATTAATATTGAAGTTGTAGATATTTTGTTAATCTCATTTTATGTGAAATAACGTTCTTATGAGGCTCCTCCTGCGTGAATGTTGAAAATTATTCCAACATAATCCCGGGATAAAAAGTCCTGTGTTATTTCAGACTATAATTTACCTACCTCTGTGCCAAATTTCATTAAGATCCATTCAGTATTTTTTGCGTGAAAGAGGAACAAACATCCATACATACAAACATTCGCGTATATAATATTAGGATAATAAATTAACAACTATAGTTTACACTAACAACAAACGTGCAAATTATCTAGAGCGACTTTCTGAAACGTGAAAGGAATTCCTTCCTTCACTTACGCAAGTTTTTTCAGCGAACTAACAAAGGAGAAACTTCGTAATTACCTCAGTATGAATGTAATAAACTCTTCTTCTAGGCTTCGTTATGTAACTTTGAAATGATTAAGGTATCAAGCGCAAAAATAGAAGAAACTTGAAAAAATGCAACATGTTTGCAGATGCCAATTAAATTCTTTCAATTTAAAAAAAGAAAATGTTTGTTGTGACTTTATTATAAGTAAACAAATTCTCAATTTAAAAAACTGCTGCTAGTAAACCGTTACTAACAGCAGTTTTTTTTAAATTGAGAATTTGGAACTCAGAACTTATCAAAGTCGATTGGTAAAAATAGATAAGTTTAAATGCTAAAGTACCTCCTGTACCTACGTCAAGCTCTCAACTTAAAAAAGTCAATTCAGAAACAACTAAGAGCAGTGCCAATTCTATTAATTTTCAAGCAACGTGCGCAATCGCATGTCAGTCGCAATCTGTCACAAATGTATGAAAAATGAGATTTTTTTTTAAATTTGTTTTCGTTGCTTAAAAATAGTAGAATTGGTCAAGTTTTTCAATGTCTGTTCTTCAAAACCTCAACTCGCAAACTATTGCCAGTCACTAGGCAACGGAAAACACCATCAAACTCCAATTCCCTTTCGCCCAACTACTGTTACTAAACTTCAAAGCTCCTACTATAAGTATATTCATAACAAAACAATTCATTTTACTATCAAAACAACCCTTGTAGACGCCCTTGGCCGCATTCCTACCACAACGCGACCCGCAGCGACACACAAAGTTAATGTGCGGCCACTTAACGTAGATCAATATTATGTACCCACATACATACTCGTACTTACTTATGTATTAGTTGTTAGTTGCTATGCATTTTGATACAAGGACGGTACTTTAATAATTGTTTATTGGTGCTATGGGGGCTGGAAGATTCAGCTTAGTTTTAATCAAAACTAACTTTTGAGATTTTGCACGCTGCTTTGCTAGCGTTAATGAGGTTTTCAGGAGGTCCCTGCTATATTTGTACCAATATTCATCAAAATCGGTTCCGCGATTGAGGCATGACAGCGTAACAAATAAATTCACTTTTGCATTTTGTATTATATAATATTATATCACCGTAAAATTGCAGACTACGTACGTACCTAAGTATTGCAATAAATCTTTATTAGATTATAATTTCTCGAAATATTATAAAAAAACGTTTTGTCCACAATAAATCCCATCCACATTCAAAAGTTTCCATATGGTTTACAATTTCACGCGATATTCTACAATCTTACGACGTTTACAATTTTCCGGTGATATTATATACACAGTTAGGATCAAAAATACTCAAATTAGGCTGAAAGCCGGAACTTTTTGAATGTCAAAGTTTTATATAAGTAAATAGAGTTAGTTTAGTCCTTAAAACGCGGCGCCCGTCACCACTTCCTAGTGTTTTAGATGAAGTGGTATTCAAAGTTAATTTATCAGGATTTTACAATTATCGCAGGTTTGAAAAGCACAAGTTGTTTGAGATTCACACCAGTAGAAAAAAAATTATGCTTTTTACAAGCTTTTATTTAACTTGCACTGTTCGTATAATCGTTAAATACTGGTAAATAAATTGTTAAATACTGGTATTCAGCTGAATCCGGTTTGACTGGGATCGGACCCCAATACAGTTGGGAAAAGGCTAGGCAGATGACTGTTCGTATGTTTGTAAGTTGTCCGTCAAAATTTGAAAAACATTTTGCGACCATTTGTAGGTATCCGATTGAGCTGAAATTTTGTACACACTATACTGTATTGTAATAATTTCAAAATGGCCGCCGCTCCAAGATGGCGAATTACTTACATTATTTTTTCACAACCCCCATAATACCTATGGGTATTAAATGAAAGGGCTTGAAGAGTAGAAAACGATAAAGTTAATAACATTACGCTAAATTCAATATGGCCTACATAAAAAGTTTGTTTTTAAAGTAAAATTTATTTTATTGTATAAGGCTAAGCGCGCACTACGAAAATAAATCGTTGCGAAAAAAAATCGTCAATCTGTAAACAACAGAAATGTACTACAATCCGCGCACGATTTATTTTCGCAGTGCGAGGATTGTAGTACATTTCTGTTGTTCACAGATTGACGATTTTTTTTCGCAACGATTTATTTTCGTAGTGCGCGCTTAGCCTTAGTCTAAGCTCTGGCCACACTAAAACGAAATCCTGCTTGGTATGCTACACGAAATTGAGTAACAAATTTTATTATTTACTTACAATTTACTCACGGGTTTTTTTGACGTGAGGCTTGCTGCCTGATATTAATACTTATGACTTTGAGCAAGTGTGTTGAAATAAAATATTATACTGAGAGCATACATCAGTACATCAATATATTTACCATGCAATGATATAAAATGCAGAACACATGGCATAGTAATGTAACGTGACATTCTTACATAAATTTTACATTTTCCTTGTTTATAAATACTGAATTTTATTGGCAGTATCTTGTATTGCTGTCCTCAATATTTTATATATAATTATTGATCCGTATGTACAATTGCTACACTGTTAAACCTGTACCTAAGAGTTTCAGTCTTAAGTAGATTTAAAATTAAGTCGAATTGAATACCGTCTCCTTTTTATCCGACTTTAAAAAGGAAGAGGTTATCAATTCGGATGTTTATTTTTTTTTGTATGTTCGGGCATAACTTCGTCATATAATATGTTATGTAGGTATAGACGAATTAGCAAAATTCTTTCGAAATTTAATAGGACAAAGATCTGACGAAGAACTTCGGAGATAGTCGGCTAAATAGATATGGACTGGTTGGAATTTTTGGGTGGTTGCACCAAAAACTGAGTGCAAAAAAAAACTATTACAAGTTATAAAGCACTAAAAAGTGAAAAATAAAAAACTTTTCGACCAAACTTTAAAAAAAAATAATAAACTCTTTGTTACAAAAAAATACAATCAACTTCCTAATAAAAACAACTAGGTACAAAGTACTTACAAAAAAACTTTAATTTTGGAAGACTGTGTCGAAAAACGAAGATATTTTGTAAGTATTTTGTATTGGTTTTTATTAGGAAGTCGGTTGTGTTTTTTTGTAACAAAGAGTTTATTATTTTTTTTTAAAGTTTGTTAGAAAAGTTTGGGATTAAATATAATGACCACCATAAAATGCTTTGATACTCTTAGTTCTTTTACCAAAAATATATATTTGACACCAGAAAAATGAAGTCTAAAATTACAATAGTACTAGCTATTTTAGTCACGACTGCACCTCAAATTGTATTCGAACACCAAATGTAGTAAATGATCACCAAATCTTAGCGAGCAAATTAATGCGCTATTTTTGCCTAAATAAACTACTGTGATTGCCATAAAATGTAGGCTTGGGGTCACAAACTGGATAAAATAAGTAGGTTAGGTTAGGTTAGAATCGTGACCAACAGCGCGCGAGCCGAGCGAGCGAAGCGAGCGGTGCCGCGGCAGCGGCCGGCGAGCGCTACTTCTCGAATATTTTTTTGGAAAAAGTTATTTATTTCACACTTTTTTAACTCCAAACACCAAACAATAGCTGCCAATAAAAATGAAAGAAAGCTTATAAATTAAAATAAAGCTTTATATTTACTTAAAAGTTTTGGATTAACAATGATTTGTTTTACATTAAAATGCTGGTATGATTTTGGTGATCATTTACTACTTTTGGGTTAACAATGATTTATTTGGAGTCATTTTGCTTAAATAGGATAGCGAGACGTTAAAATTTTGGTTATAATTTTAATTTAAAATGCGTGTTTAATTTTGGTGATCATTTACTATTTTTGTCTCCTAAATGTTACTACATCTGGTGGTAAGTTAAACATAAGCCGAAAAGTTTTTTATTTTTCACTTTTTAGTGCTTTGTAACTTGTAATAGTTTTTTTTAAGTCGGTTATAAAGTACTTAGGTACTTAAAAGTCGACTAAAATTACAATTCATAAATATATGTGCCAACTAACTAACTGTGCATTGTGCATGGTGTTTACTAGAATCTCCAGTTCAGGACTTTGAATTTACAGTACACAGTCCCGATCCATCCCAATTTATGTTAAGTACTCCAATAACTTAAGCCATGAAAGGAACCATGCCAAAATAGTAGAAAGATAGAAAACTATTTCTTTCCATAGATACAACCAATATGCACATCATAACAAATATAAAAAGGTAGACAAAGGAAAAAGGAACATTTAAATTGTTGTCACCCCAAGCAGACACGAAATAATTACTTAAATCGAACTCCAATACTTACTTTTTTTAATTTAGGCCTTTAAAATAACACTAAGGTTGCTCGCTTGAACTTTAAACAGAAGGTGAAAGTAAGAGAATGGCCGCCATTTGAACTATCACAAATGCGCGACACCACCACGGCACGGCAGCACATTGCGATGGGTACCCACCGATACTATGAGGTAAGTAGAAAGGTGCACTTCGATGGTAAACATCGAAATACTTTCCATCGGTCGACCTATGCAACGATGACCCATTATTCAGTTTATGTTTGAGAGAGAGACCTGTCCAGTAGTGGAAAAATATCTTGACGACACGGTTGGCGCAGTGGTTGTGCGATTGACCAGGGGGTCGAGTCTGCTATTGCAATCGTGTCTCAATGACCGGTCAATGATCGATTTTTGACGTATAACGTCAAACTTATGACACATTTCCCATACAAAAACTGTCAAAGTTGTCAAATATTCGATCACTGACCGGTCATTGAGACACGATTGCAATAGCAGACTCGAGCCCCTGCATTGGTGCCGCGGGTTCGATTCCCGCACGGAACAAATATTTGCATGGCTTACAGATAGTTGTTCCGGGTCTAGCTGTTTGTGTTTGTAACTAAACGCACCCACGATACAGGAGAAATTCCTAATGTGGGGCAACGTTTAAAAAAATATATTTTGTACCTATGTTTGTAAACGGACCGACGATACAGGAGGAATTCTTAGTATAAAATCCAGACAATGCAATAACCACAAAATACATACATAATAAACCACTTTGACTATTTGTCGTTTTACTTATGAGCACTGTAAATCGCTTATTTTTATAAAAATAAAAAAATAATTAAATGTGTTGTGTGCATGGCTAATAAATAAATTATTTATTTATTAGCCATGCACACAACACATTTAATTATTGTCGGTTTTGCACATAAACCCTGTTAGGGCACCGCAAACAACCGAACGATGGCTCGCTGCTGGGTATGTGAGTCATCATTAACATATGGAGGTAACCATAGAAAAGAGAGGATCCTCCGACCGGGCGGTTGTTGTGTCCGTTGGGCAACTGCCCGATAGTTGATATTCGGACTGTTGTATCTGTTCAAATCATACGGTAAACTCTGATATCGCGATTCAGGATTTTGTTATATTAGTTCGTCGGGATAGATGGCGTTGCGGATCTTATTGTTGCTGTGTAGATTCTGCTACGTTGATTTTTGTGGCGGCTATGATGCCACTACAAACATAAATATAAATTAATTAAATAGAAAGGTTTATACTATCATACGTCAGTCAAATTCATCGTCATACTCCAAATGCAATCACCTGCGTGTTGGATTAACATCAGCTGCAGTCTGGATATCCTTCTCAGTTGTTTTTTACACTTCGTCATTCCATCATGGTCTTCTTCTCTTTCACAGAGATTATAAAATGCTTGTGTATGTAATTTAAAGTTCAGCATGTACCATAAAATGACCTAAACACTGGGAGCCCTCAGATCCATCCACAGGGTTTCCCTAGTACGAACTCCAGTCTCTCGCGCAAAGGAGCTTTTGTCTACATTTTACTGTACTAACAACATTTAGCACAGTATAATAAGGCTACTAACCATATTTCTTCATCAAATCTTGATCAATTTTCCGTTATAAATTATTTAAGAAACAAACATATCAACAAAACATACCTAAAACACATTAAATGTCCGTATAATTAAGAAAACCATGTCAAATCCTCACGATTTCCCGTTAAACTTGATCTCGTGTCATAGCACCACATGTTTTACGCACAAATATATTTCAAAGCAGTATTTAGAATAAATAATTAACAAATAAAATAATATTCTTCATAAATATTGATAAAGCTATCGAAAGTTCAAACGTAACGGTTGACATCTGTCAAGAACCGTAGACACTGAATTTTTTAACGTCTTGATGTTTTTTATGTGGACCACGACAATTTAGCATAAATCCTTATTGACGCTCTGATATTCCAAAAAGGGAAGTTTTGATTGTTAACTTTATTTTATCTGATCCTACGAAACTACATTTATGTAAATAGTAAATATTAACATTTTTTGAGTAGTTAAATGAATCTACTCATAAAATTACAAGCGAAACAGAAACAAAGACAAGAAAATTATGCAATTTAACTTTGCTGAATTAAATTAGAAAAGTAAATACAAGACAACTGAAAAATGTTTACTGAAGTTTTTTCACAATATGGTGCACTGTTATTTCGTATCTCCTGCGGCTTCGCTCCCCCTTATACAGCTGGAACCGATAATTTTTTCGGGATAAAAAGTATCTATATTTCTATAACTTAAGGCACTTTGGGTCACCAGTGTTCATTGAAAGAATTTTCATAATCGAATCAGTAAGTACCTACTGCCTTTTAATTTTACGAACATAAACAAACAATTTTACTTTTTCTGTCAACTTTTATGTTCGGAAGATACTATTGTCTCCTTACTCGTCGTAGGTCAAGTCCAGTGTACTTAACATTGTGAAAACGTGTCGCATATAAATACTTATGTCGACTCGTGAGGTCGGTACCACGAAGGTTAGGCCAGTGTCGAGGTCGGGCAAAAAGGTGCGTGAATTTGATAATTTCGGACGATTGTGATAAGTTTTGGCTACTTGAGACATACCAAACAATGATAACATATCGAATTTATTTAGGGACTGCTGGTCTACTACCTTCATGTTTAAAAAACCAAATGCGTGTCGGGCCACGCGCCGTGTAGGGTTCCGTAGTTACACGTCACAATTATTGAATGGTGCTTTTTGAATTTGTACAATACGAAATTTTTCTTCTCCAAATAGGTACTTACATTAGATTGACCGACTATTATTCGTTAACTTAATATCAATCCTATTGATAGCTGTGATAGCTGTGTTAACCTTTTAAATTCGTTATAAATGCTACTGCCATGAACTTTATCTCCTGCGTTTAGCTGGCATGAGAGAGGGAGACTTGAATCTAGCAAAAATTAACAATTTAAAGCTTAATATTTCACAAACGGATCCTTGGATGGAAAAATTCAGGCCAGGGTTGCGGAGCCTGCCAGGGTTGCGGAATTTGTTCAAAAGAGTCACCGCGGCCGTGGAACTCAAAGGGCTTAGGAGAAACACGGATGGGTTTTAGTCAGTAAGAGTCTGGCACTCCCTCCCGCTCCGCACAGAGCCGAAGGAGTAATTTAAAGATAATTATATCTCCATCCTTAAAAAAAAAGCCGTTGGTCTCGACCGTAAGCAAGTAGAGAGTAGCCAGAAGTCAGAAAATCTGATACCAGTCTAGTCAAGTGGTATCGTGTTATCTATGTAGGGTTGTGGTCGTTGTGGATCTCTGATATACATTCGCACCATGTAAAATAATGGTACTCAGCTGTATCCGGTTATGGTAGGCGCCAGATAAACTTGCAATAAAGTACGTTGAACTTTCCCTAATATCCCTTCGTAAATACCCGAACAGTAAATTATAAACCGTTTTTCATTACTAGAGAACGTTAAGGATCACGATAGAAGTCGATTCAGGGCTTTATGTCTTTATTTCTGTTTCTGATATTAAGAAAGTCAATAAATGTTTAAGGGGCAATGGCCGTTATTGCACAATGACATTTATCTGGTGTCTACTCTAGACTGGACACCGACCCCAACATAGCTGGGAGTATAACTTGCAGAAGTTATATACTTATCCTAAATCAATGAAACTATCATCTAAGATAAGCATTAAAAACCATTTAGGTACATAAATGTGTGATTATCATCAGCCAATGAACTCTCGAGTCACTGCCAGAGGTTGATTACACAAAGAATTTACATAAATTATCCACCAAAAGTTTATGATAATGCTTATTGATTCAAATAATAGCATTGTTCGGCTCAGGTTGGTTCTTCTTATTAACATTGTCTTGTCAGATCTTACAATGATATGATAGAGGTACCTATAGTTTATAATAATAGATAAGTATACAAAACCTTGAAATTGTATAAAAAACCCCGATTGAAAAAGTTAGTTAAATGATCCAAAAAAGTCATTTTTCAAGCAGCCTGATGCAGTCAGTGGCATTTTTTAAGATCTGTCATGGATTACAAGGCACAAACTGAATCAGACTTGAAAAATTGAGTCAATTGTATTAATATATTTTTTGTTCTAAGCTCATGAAACTATAGAGCAAAAATGGCCAATTTATTCAGCAACAAGCAATCAGTAATTAAATAACTCCATCAAGATAATCGCGAGAAAGCTTTAAATCGATTGCTTCCGAGCGCGCGACGCAAGAGGGCGACACGGCGACAGTCGCGGCGACGGAAATGACAGCGCTTAGCTAAACGAGTTCCAGATCACGTCGATTTAGTTCAATTATTGTGTTTAGAAATGCCTACTGGCAGTTTCTTGGACAATATAATACCCGTGGGTATGGGGTAAGCCCGCCATACTATTCCCAAACACTAACTCCTGAGAGCCAGAATCAACATTTGCGACCACCAGAAAAACGCCGAGTCAATGCGAAAAGCTCAACGAGTTCCCGAGACACGATTTAGCTGTCTTGGATCCCAGAACGAAATTAATCAGACAAGAGTATGTTTTTTATTGAGGAATGGGCTGGCTCTTGACCTCGAAACCCCCCTGATGGAAAGCGATAGATGAGGTCTATGATGGAGCAAGCGTGCCCAGAAGATGCCTGTTCACTCTTGTTTTGAAGGCAGACGGGTTATACCGTATTCTTTAGATAGGTATCACTGGCAAAGAGAATTGCATTCGGATCATGCGTAGGTACTAGATCTGTAGCAGACGTAACGGCCAGAAACCCGAGAGACTGACAACAGTCATACCAAGGTACCGGAGGCTGTTACTTTGTTTCGGAAATGTGGACCGGGTGTCAGTTAGGCAATTGTTCTTGTTCTAAATATATGCAATATATATATATTTTCCTTTTTGAAAAAAAAATCCGGATTTGGAGGTCAATCCCTTATGAGTTTTTATTTTTTTCTTAAAACGTGTCTCCACACTAGGAATTTCTTCTGTATCGCAGCCAGACCCGGAACAACTGTCTGTAAGCCATACAAATATTTGTTCCGTGCGGGAATCAAACTCGCGACACGCAGCGCAGCAGTCAATCACTCAGCCACTGCGCCATCCGTGCTGCCAAAATTGCGAAAAAGTCTAGGTAATTCTAACTCATCATCTGTTTGGGATTCAATGCTAAAGTCTTGTAACCTATGAATATGAATATAATGTTGATCCTTTGATTTATTAATCCCGGTAGACCTCCAAAATTTCCCAGTAGGAACCAAATAGTCAAATTGTACGAAATGTACCTGCGAACCGCTTGCCCCTTCGCGACTGGTTCAAACTGCTATAAAACAATTTAGACAATATATTGAACGAACCGGACGTGCTCTTCCGATGGTGACGTGTGTGACGTACCCACCTATGTATGTAGTACGAGAGTATAGTATGTAGTTGTATGATCGTAATCATAATCATAATCATTTATTCATTTGCGAACATGGGTAATCTGTACCAATTACCCATGTTTGCAAATTAATAGATGTGTTTCATTTATAATAAGTCCTCCACATTCTACCGTCACATGGGCATGCAAATTACATTAAATTTCAAATTAAAATAAATTAAGTATTGACATGAAAATGCAAAACTAATAATATGTCAAATGGAACAGGAATGTCAAATGTAACAATTATGTCAAATAGAACAATAATTATTAAAATGATAATGATATAATCAACTGCATGTCACGGGTATATGCAAACACTAAAATAAAATTGAGATCTCCACACACCACAGACGGAAGATTATCTTTGTTCGGAAAATGGAGTCCGAAATATACTTAGATAATGATTATGTCGCAGCCATATCGTATAACACGCCGTATTACGGTATTACAAGTAGGCGCGCCGTATTGGAAAACGCCGCTTTATTGCAATGCGGCTGCCTCACGCCGGATTGTGGTGGCGATACGATTTACAAAGCGGCGTACAACGTTTAGCTTTATGGTCAGCAAGAAGTTACACGGCTGTCACATTTGTCGCAGCCATATCGTTTATCAGCCAATGCATCTAATACAACATTTAATTAACGGGGTACCAGATGCTTAGGCCATTTTTAGAATTGGGTAGCCAACGTAGCCGTGCATACGAAAATATATGAACACTTAACTTATTTGGAATTCTTAATTCAAACAATCAATTTCAACATTCTAACCTCGACGACGGACCAACGTAGGTACCTACTCACTAAATTCAAAGCTAAGCGCATAGTATAAAGAGAAGGGCTAAGCGTGTCAGAATAGAACAGAAAGAAGTCGACTTGGTAAATTTATTTGAATAGCACAAGATAAGACCTGGTTAAAAATGTTCCTACCTATACGATAAAACACCCGGTACTTACATACTAAGATGCTTAAGGAGCACATTAAAAATGTTTAATTTGTTACAAACATTTCAATAACGACCTTAATTCTGTAAATGTTACAATTTTAAGTTTGTGTGTATATGGTAAAGTTATTATATTTTACCGTAAAAAAGTAATTAACTACAAACAAACTAAATATCAGTTTGTTTGTAGTTAATTACTTTTTTTACGGTCATCCGTCCTTGAATTCTGACTGGAGTAAGTAATAAAACTTTGTTTTTTTCTGTCATGTTCAAGTTATTTTCAGGTTTCTAATTAAAAACGCTTCTGAGAGATGAAATAGACTGTGCTGCCCGCGACTTCGTTTGCTCGGACTTCAGATGGGGATGTGAAAAGTATTATTTGTGTTAATCCAGGTTATAAACTAAAATGTCAGTCTTTCATCAAAACTATTCAGTAGTTTTTTGGTGAAAGAGTAGGGTAACAAAGATCCATCAATTTTCACAAATTTTTATATTTATAATTATCATCTGCCTAGCCTTTTCCAAACTCCTCGGAAGGGTCGGCTTCCAGTCAAACCGGCTTCAGCTGAATACCAGTATTTTACGTGGAGCGGCTACCAGATCTCCACAACCCATTAACTGGGTAACATAGTAGGTACTTCTTGGCAAGACTGGTGTCAGATTTCTGCCAATCCATAACGACTGCCTAAGATCTACAAATGACAGCCGGGACCAACGGCATAACGTGCTTTTTGAGGCACGGAGGAGTCTCGGTATAACTTTAACATTTTAGCATGTAGATAATAGGAATGTCTCTATTCTATGAAATGCTAGTTAACTTTATAGGTAAGGCTGTCCTATTGCCATTACCGGGACTAGGATTACTGATTAATAAAAAAACTTGTAAAAAGAACTCAATGCCTCTATGTCTGACTCAGGGATCGAAATCAGGATACCACGCAAGACCAGAAGCATTTCTAAATACTAGACCACTGATGTATAAACAAAACAACGCTACTTCACACTTGAAAATATCGTCTTATTTGACCGAATAGAAAATCTACTTATAAAACTTTGTCGAAAAAATCTGAAGTTCCTACACTAATAAAGTAATAATAAATAAACCAAAATAAAAGAACAATATTATCGAGGCACTTCTCAAAACCACCTGCTGAGATCCCGACTACTTCCGATCTCATCCGATGTCTTCCGAATCATCCCGAATGAAAACCGAAACTACCCCACACCACATCTCCATAACTTTAATAAAAGAAAATGCACTACCTACAATGCAACGATCCTAGCAAGCATGATTGCCAAACGTCAGATGAAATGTCAAATGTATAATAAGTATTGTTAAAATTACGTTTTTTGTTTATTTCTTATTAATTATGAAACTTAAAATTATCATAGTTTTACAGATCATTCCTATACGTAAAACGAAGATATCTACGGCAATGTTTTTGGAGAAATATGTATTATTAATTAGTTATATTGAAATGTTCTGCATCTCGCAATTATAGTTTTTCGACTTGGTAGCATGTGTACAAGTACAAGGTGCATCGAAAGTGAGGTGGATCCCCTCTCTTCGTGGTGAACCGGGTACAGTCGTGCCGACCTAACTCGACTGGGTGTAAATAGAAGCAAAATGAAACAAACGTATAAAAAATGGTACCTCGGGCTAGACTTAAGGTCTAACGCTCCTTGAGCCAATCACCACCAATGAAGAGAATTTGTTCCGCTTCAATTTTTGGCTGGTCTAAGCTCATATTTATATCCACAAAAAAGATTGATTATAATATTGTGAAAGTGATTTTTTTCCTATTGATATTCACACGTTTGACCACTACCTATTTCACCTGATAGTGAAGCGATGAAGTTTTAAAAAGCTTATCGATAAAGTGGTTTTAGTCAGTCAGTTAATAGCCAGGAATTACGGTAAAAAGGAATCTAAGACTCGTCTAAATAATAAAAAAGCGCACGGGTCGATCGAAGGTTAAGCTACGCTTGGCGAGGTTGGTATGTGGATGGGTGACCATCCAACACGTATCGAGACGCTTATTTGGATTTGTCCTAGGTAATATTGCATGTTTGTAAGAATTTTTGTATTCTTTGAAAATACCGATCACAAAAAAAAAATATTTTACAGCTACAATACCTATGGAAATGTAGACTATCAGTAAAATATATGTTTTTTTTTACACAGTGCTTTCTTTCAATAAATATTACGGTTAGTGCTACATGTTGTTACAAGCTTTTATTTAACTTGCAATGTATGTGTGTATCTTAAATATTTTTTAGCTAATTAACTCTATACTACTTTTTATCCCAAAAAATGTAAGTACGGTTTCTATATTATACGCCAAGAGAAAGAAGAGACACGGCCGAAAATTTTATTCACATAAACAGGCTTATTTATTAAATAAAAAACATTTAAGATTAAATTATTAACTCAGACCAACAAAAAAAGGTAGACAGCGCACCGCGAACATCAAAAGTGAAGCCACAAAACCGTGCTCCTTCAAGTAAATACACAAGCTCACCCACACACCTACACTAAAACCATGCTCATCGCTCTTAGTACTTCACGAGCTGTCGTCTAGAAAACATTAATAGAAAAATATAATTATGCCTTCCTGTGTAGTAAAAATTTGTAAAAACAATAGCAAATCACATAAAAAGTCTCACGGAATCACTTTTCACTTGTAAGTACTTGAAATAACATCGTTTTTATTATAAATTAACTATGAATTTTAGGTTACTTGGAACAAAAACGTCAACAAACGAAAGCAGTGACATTAAGTGTGAGGGTTGCCATAATACGATTTAATATTTCCCCATTCGATTAAACAAATATATATATGATTTCTTTCTTCGAGTTATTTTCCTATTTTCTTTTTTTTAATATATAAAATATTGTAGATTTGAAGTTTTTCAACACATTTGCGAGAAAACAGTACAATAGGTAATGAAAAAAACTTTTAGTTTTTAGATAGTCAGAAAGTCGCAACAATCTTTGACGTGTGTAGTATGAAAATAGCGCGAATTTGCAAATGGAACTACATCTTTCGTCTCATTTTCTCTTTAGTATTAAATTGAGACAAAAGTATTGTGCAAAAGCGCTTCCAAGTAGGTTCAATCATTCAGCTTAATATTTTATTCTCGTACTTATTTATACTCCTATAAGAAAATTTTAAAAAAAGACTGTAAAGGATACGTACGGCGCTATTCAACGGAGTATGCGGTAAAATATGTACTTAGGTGAGAGTACCTATTTTACCGCACATTCCATTGTGTGGTGCGTCATATTTAACTTTTTTTTGAGCAAATGTGTTGAAAAAGACTTTATTTGTGTATGATAAATAATATTTATTTTGTAAGCATGTTAAACATAACATTTACACGTTATTGTTTCGTTTGTTATGTTTTATCTTGATATTACCTACTTTTTCTTTAGTCAGTGATTTTGTGATGGTGGTCTTTTTCAATTTAATAAAGTTGATTAAAAATGTAATTACCTATTTTATTTTAAAACAATTTACATAATGACTTAAGCTTGTTACGCTTCGACAACCTTTTAAAACTTCACTAGTTTACATAATTGAATGTAGGTATGTGTGATGTAAAAATTTGTTTTTTAGGTATAGATCTTTCTAAAAAACTAAGTTACAATACCATACTCAACAATATCTTACTTGTGCTGACTTGCACAATATTAGCTTACCCATAAAATATTATTTCCCAAGTTATAGGGGAAAAAAATAAAAAAATGGCAACCCTTCGAGACACACATAGATAAAAAGATGGCTTCATCTTTGATATTCGCAGTGCGCCGTCTACCTTTTTTTGTTGGTCTGAGATTATTAATGGTAAATTCTTTAAACTAAGGTATTTAAACTAATCATAATTATGCTTGCATTTTTGTTCTTTTACATAATCAAGCTGAAAAAATATTTTTACATTATAAAAGGATGTTCCAGAAGTGTATGGTCTAAAGGAAGTAGTTCTGTAGCTGCTATACAGTAACGACACAATATCAAAATAATTAAATAAGTATTGAACTTTGAAAATGATTGACTTAAAACAAAAACAACCTCGAAAAACGACTATAAAGTAAAAAAAAAAAAAAAAACAAGTTTTTGTGCAGTAGTTTGATGCAGTTGGTGGCGTTTATTTAGTTCAACCACAGATACGATGCTACCAACTGCATTAGACTGCTTGAAAAATGTTTTTTTTTACTTTGAGTTGTTTCAGAATCAGAATCAGAATCAGAAATCATTTATTTGCAAAGAATGTAGGTAACAAAACAAAGTTTTGATGTCGTAAAAAAGAAAAACAATTGGATCCATTACATTCTACCTATAAGGCATGCAACATTAAACACTATTATAGTACGTAATCATAAATATTGCAAATCTATATTAATCAATAATTGTCAAATAATCAAATATTTTATAATGTCATATTCTTAAAAGTCAAATTCTCCGAAAAAACAAAAGTCATACATGTTAATAAAATAAGAATATAGGTACCAAATTTAATAAATTGAAATACCTATTGTTGAGCAATGTTTTACGACGTCGTTTTTTTTAAAAGTCATTTTTTTATTTTGGAAGTTTAGTTTTTATGTCTTAAGTTTGTACCTAGATGTCGTTATTTTTTATTTGCAGGTAAGTAAGTAATAGCAATATTGTTGTTTTTTCTCTGTAATTTTGAATATTACAATATAAAATATACTTAGTCCTATTATATTATTAATTCTAAAGCCTGTATTGTACTTACATTAATATTCTCTAGTTAAGTATCACTATTTTTTTAAATGCTGGTTAACTAGTAATTGGCGACTATGTAAGTCCAAGTCGTAGAATCCTATACCTAATGATTTATTGTACACAGAAGCTGTTGGTCAACCTTTCTTAATAAATAAATACATTTTGATATTATTTCTTTACTGTATAGCAGCTACATAACACTAGCTTTAAATATAACCGCGCACTTCTAGAAAATCCTGTATATCTTTGAATCCTCGGGCCCCAAAATTAATAGCCAACGTAACAACACGAGCCCGGAACTCAACAATCTAATAAGACAGTTGATTAATCTGCCTTCAAACAAAGCAGTAAATATATCTAGTTACATGACGCCCAGTCAGATTAGATCACTCGTGAGCTAAGTGTTGCGCAAGCGGCAAGAGGTTGTTGCTCTGTTGCTCTTCAGCTAGTCTGTGGTTGAGGGGTACCTAGGTAAGTAATTTCTAATGTTAAGTCATCGGTTTACGAGCCTAAGGCGCCCATTACACCCTCATGCAAGCGTCACTCAATTCCAAAAGTCATGAATGACGAATGACTGATGGTAAGTGATGGAATTCAATCGACATTAGACTCTCATTCTTAAATCGTCATCATCATCATCATCATCATCATCATAGCAGCCCAAAAGACGTCCACTGAACATATAAAAACAGACCAATTCACTCAAAACTCGTGACTAATGGAATATCCAGATTTTCGTCAATCAATTTCATGCAACCATCAGTCACTGCATTACACGATGTAGTTTATCCGTCAGTCGCAGCCTTGACTGTGGTTAAACTGACATCAAAACCTACCGTGTAAAGGGCGCCTTAGGCTAGGTGCGAATATAAGACAAGACTAAGCGCCTAACTAGCTTTTTGCATGGAACCCTCTCTCTCAAACTTTTTTCTAAAATTAAAGTATTCTTAGCTACTTCTTATAACAACAGTTGTCTGTGAGTGAAAGGTGCGTCAAAATAGGTCCAGCCATTTCGGAGATCAGCCGGAATAAACAGACAGATAGACAGACCGACAAACAAACATATAGACAAAATCATTTCTCGAGGAAACAAATAACATTATTTGAGGTTTAACACGCTTTCGATATCTAATTCGAATTAAAAATTTTATGTCAATCCGATTCCGAAGTCGTCATATTTTCTGTTTTATCTATTGCCTATTTCATAATCATGTAAAGAATAAGCAGGACCCAAAGACGTACGGTCAGAAAATTGAGTGAAGTTTGGACAGCTTAGAAGTTTCAAGATAAAATGTGATTTTATTCATATTTTTTCATGAAACTTGTTTTTGCGAGAAGAATCAAATTAATCTACACATCACTTCTATAGGCATAAATTAAAGTGAACTATAATATTAGACGCTCATTAAGAACACCCAAACAAGGTGTAAGAATATTTTCCTCATAACAAATTATGTACCTACTCATTGAGGAAAAAGTATAAAGATACGTACACTGTCACATAGGCCAAGAGTTGACGTGATAGTGTTACTTCAAGGTTTTTTGGAAGTTTGTTAATAAATTGGAGCAGTCTTACTGACAATAACATGTTTTAAAAGTTATAATATTATGATAGTTCGTTTTTATGCTAACCGTACTAATCTGCCCGGATTCTTGTATATTTTTTCTTTTAACTTTTTAATAACTCGAAGTAATTCGTACATACCTACCTACTGAGATGGACATTTTTATAATAGCAAGATAAACATAATCAATTCGTAACAACGAATTAACTTTTAATTGCACTGTTAAGTTATTTACTTAACGTCAAATCAGTCAATATAGAGATTAATCAATCAATCACTAGTTCCGGTAATAAACACATTTGGAATGTTATCTTCTTGCCTGACTTGATAGCAATCTTTTACAGATTAGTATCTAGTAGATTAGGTACTTACTTCATTAATTGATAAGTTAACTTTTAATAGGTACTTAAATTACTTTGTAGGTAGGTCTTAAGTTTGATCATCTTAAAAGGTTAAGTATCTTTGTATTACATCCATGCAGTAGGTACCTAATTTTGAACCGGTAAAAACACTAAAAATCCAAATATTTTCCTGTGTTATCACAAAATTTCCTAATTTAAACCAAAAGAAGAAAGAGAAAGAAGAAATAAATAATGAAAAAGAAGAAGAAAAAGAATTTATAAGTTGAACAAATTAATTTCTTCAATTATTTTCGTATTCGTAAACTGTCGAAAGTTAAAATAACACAGTCAACCAACAATAATAAAAAACTCAACCACAACACAAACAAATTAGTAAGTAAAACACAAACGAGCTAAAAAACAAGTTTCTAAAAAGGACACTCACTTTGAAAAAAAAAAAATCAACCAAAAATGTTGAAGAATAAAAACATTCGCTGAATATTTCGATCTGTGACTCGAAAATAGAGGTAAAGTAATAGGTACTCACAAAGTATAGTGTCCTGTCCCGCAGTCGGCCTGCGACTGACTGACCGCGTCGGGTACTCAGTGGGGATACCATCGTAGCCCGTTTTACACCTCACGATTCGATTGTGCGATCGACTTTAGTAAAAGGTTTTACGTCTTATCATAACGGCTCATTGGCTAACTAAGTTCAGTCCAAATAACGACATTATATTGATTACAATGTTAAAAAAAAACTAAAAATAGTTGGTCTTATGTGCTCGCATTTGTATACAGGCTGTTCCAGAAGTGCGTGGTCATATTTAAGTGTCCGTAGCTGCTTTAGAGTAAAGAAACAATTTCAAATTAAAAAATAAATCATGTTTCAAAAACCCGACCACGAAGAACGACTAAAAAGTTAAAAAAAAAACACTTTTCAAGCAGTCTGATGCAGTCGGTGGCACCGAATACATTATGTGATTTCACTAAAATAAATACTACTAACTGCATCAGACAGCTTGAAAAGGTGTTTTTTTTGGAACCCTTCTTTTTCTTTTTAGTCTTTTTGCTGTCGAATTTTTTGAAAAAATCATGTTTTACGCTACCCAAAAATTTGACCACGCACTTCTGGAACACCCTGTATATGAACTTTATTTTCCCTTATAAGTTGTTTTGTTGTACAACAAATATACCCATGTTGGCAAACCTGTCCTTTGGAACTTGGTCTACTTCAGTTTCTAACTGAGTCACGACTTCGCCAGATAGATACTTAGGCGACTAGGCTTGTACCCAAGGTCGTTGCCACCGTCAACTACCAAACTCCGGACTGCTATTGCGAAATCCCTAAAACCCAGTAACTATTTTTACCCGACTCTGTAATCGAACCTTGGTCCCCAAGCTCAGCAATCGCGCTTGTGACCACAAAATCAAGGGGGCAGTATGAACAACTATTACAGTTCTCGTCAAATAACTTTGCCCCTCTGAAGTTAGCCATTTGCAAAGATCGCGCAGGTGCAGTCACGTACACGGGAGCAAGCGGGACGCAAGCATGCATCGAACGTAAACGTAACGACTGAGACATCGCGCCCGGCCCCCTTGTCTCATACGCATGCGCAATTGCAGTGTGTTCGTAATTTTGACTACTACGTAGCCACTCGACACAACTTCAGAGGGGCAAAGTTATTTGATGAGAACTGTACTACGGGTTTGCAACTGAACAAACATTTACGAACAATTGATTTTGTTCGCGAGTTCTCCTAGTAAAGATACTTGGTGTTCATGTGTTTCACCCCCTAAAGATTGTCAAGCAATCAACAGTCGCTCTGTATGCTTAGTACCTACCTACTTCAATAAAAAAAACCATATCACCGCAGTCGTGCGCTATACTTAAACGCCAGTAAAGTTTTACTGGGCAGTGACGTATGCAAGCACTCGAGTTCATTAGCCCACTGGTCGCCGTCATTAATAAGACGGTACGATACTTTAGCAATTTAATTATTTAACTGAAACATGGCAGTCTGTATGGATAGAACATCAATACGCAAAAATAGAAATCGTATCGCAGTCGTGCGCTATAAACATCAGTTAAGTTCCACTGGGCACTGACGAATGGACAAGCACTCGAGCTAACTCGACCACTGGTCGCCGTCACTAACTGGGCTACACGATACCTACTGTTTAGTTTAGCAATTTAGTTGGTTAGCTGAAACAGCAGTCTTTTAACTGCTAGAGATGAACTTCGGCTCTATCAGACATTCAGACCAACAACAGAGGGGTCATTTTCGTATTTTGGAGCGTTCACATTTGCAACAACAGACTTTCAAAAACATACAACGTCTCATTGATTGCCGCTGTAAATTATTATTAATATTACCTATTATTCATTTATTTCAGATACATCCATAAAATTGTCCTTAGAATGATATTACCATTTGATTTTAAACGCTTTTTAAGAACGAGAATTGGCCTTTTTTTTTATCTGATCTTGACTCCAGTCTAGGTCAGAGGTGACAGAGACAAAGTCGACGATGGAGTGAGCTTACCCAGAAGAAGCCTGTTCACTCTTACTTTGAAGAGATTTTTTTTTTTAAAGAATGTTGATCCACACTAGGAATTTTTCCAGTATCGTGGGTGCGTTTACGAACATACAAACTCACATGTACACAAACAGCCAGACCCGGAACAACTATCTGTAGGCCATACAAATATTTGTTCCGTGCGGGAATCGAACCCGCGACGCGCAGCGCATCAGTCAACTGCTCTACCACTGCGCCAACCGTGTCGTCTTTTAGGGTTGAATGCGTTCGGAAAAACAGACGCAGGTAGAGAGTTCCACTCCTTTGCTGTGCGCATTGTAAAAAAAGTTTGGAAACGCTTAGTGCGAATTGATGGAATAGAAACAAAGGGATGGAAACTTGCAGTGCATCTAGATGTCTGATAGTAGAAAGGGGGCTGCATCTGCATGATGGACTTCCTCCAACAAAATAAATAAACACTGTATAACAGAAATAGTGCAAGAACTGCAGCGGGGTTGCTGTACCTACTCATCATTATTCATGAATATCTTTTAGTATGGAACCAACATAATGTCGCATGTATACCTACAGGATGTTCCAGAATAGCGTGGTCATATTTAAGGCAGCAATACAATAGAAAAATAAAAAAAAACATTAGCTTATTATTATAGCTACAGATTCTGGAACACCTTTATGTATAAATCTTAATAATTAAGATTTAGATATTATTACTAGGTTTTTTTTTCTTTTTTTTTATTATTGATAGGCACGCGCTTGACCACTATCTCACCTGATGGTAAGCGATGATGTGGCCGAAGATGGAGCACGCTTGCCTAGAAGTAACCTATTCACTCTTAACTTAAAGACTTCCGGGTTGTAGCTATCAGGAAACACAGACTCTGGCAGGGCATTCCACTCCTTAGCTGTACGCACAATGAATGTGTTCCCAAAACGTTTAGTGCGTGTGGGTGGGATGTCCACCATGTACCGGTGCGTGGCGTATCGCCGTACGTCTTATGGATACTTTGAATGGTTGGAAGGATGTTTGTTCCTAATCACGCTGGAACGTCTGAACGGATTCGGCACGGATCTCGATTATCTGGAATACTTAGCACTTAGGCTACTTTTATTCCCAGGACTAAATTCCCTTGGGATAATATCCGAATTTCACGCAGACAAAGCTGCTGGCAGAAACTGGTATAGGTATAAATAAACCTGTAACCCAAAAATGTGACCCTATAAAATAACGGCCTCCGCGCTAAACAAGTAAGTATTATCTCATACAGGTTCTCATTGAATCCGGAACGGATTCGGTAACGGCTGCTAATATTTTCGACGTCTGACTCATCAGAATCGGTGCAGACGTTATACAATGATGTCACGCCAAAAAATAACAAAACAATGATGAAATAATTATAACTGTATTTTGTTTTTACAACCCACCTGACATTTTATTTAGGTAACATAATGGACTTTGAACAGTATCTGTTCTTAGGGTTCCGTTAGTACGAATAAAGAAACGGAACCCTTGTAGGATCACTCGGTCGTGCGTGTCTCCCTATAAAGGGTTCACCCCCTTGTTGCAGATTAATAGTACCTAAAACTTTACTTGTGGTTTACAGAACAGAACCCATAAATATGACTACGCACTTGCCCGAAGGATCGCTAAATTGAATTGGCAGTGGGCAGGGCACATTTCTCGCAGAACAGATAGTCGATGGGGCAGAAAAGTTCTGGAGTGGCGACCGCGTACCGGAAGACAGAGTTGGAAGGCCTTTTACTAGGTGGACCGATGACCTGGTGAGGGTCGCGGGTCGCCGATGGATGCGAGACGCACAGGACCGCTTGTTGTGTCGACACTTGGGGGAGGCCTATGTCCAGCAGTGGACGTCTTTCGGCTGATATAATGATGATGATGGTGAATATGTTAAAAAAAATGATATTATGTCGGAATTCCTTTGCGTGCGAGTCTGACTCGTACTAGGCCGGGTTTTTTTTTAATTTGAATACCTACCCATCACCTCTACAGCACACTAAATACTTTGTCTACGGGTTATCGCTAGCTTCTTATTCTTGTTCGTGTGGGCAGTAAGATCTAACGACCCCACACACCCTAGTGTCAGAGTTTCTAAACCGCCTCAAGGGCCTCTGACATGGTTTGACGATCGCTAGCTTATAATGTTTAACGATGGAAGTTATTCAAAAGCTGTAATTATCAAATTTAATACACATCTACACTATATCTACGTCATCATCATCATATCAGCCGAAAGACGTCCACTGCTGGACATAGGCCTCCCCCAAGTGTCGCCACAACAACCGGTCCTGGTTCTCTCATCCATCGGTTACCCGCGGCCCTCACCAGGTCATCGGTCCACCTTGTGAGAGGCCTTCCAACGCTGCGTCTTCCGTCTATATCTAAGTACTTATACAAAATTACTAATATAATAAGGCTGGAGAGTTTGTTTGTTTGAACGCGATAATCTCTGGAACTGCCTGTCGGATTTGGAAAATTATTTTGGTATAATGATAGCCACATTCATGAGGAAGGCTGTAGGCTAAACGGGAACGGGAAATTCCTACGGGAACGGGAAATAATTATATTAGGTCTTTACCTATGAAATTGCCGTTCTGCAGTACTGGCCATTTCAAATCAAAATAATTTTTGTTTGGCTAAGAATTATAATTTCAAATTAATTTTATTTTAAAAACATGGTTTTTTTTTCCAAAAGTAGTCATTTGTTTATTGATTAGTGTTACATTTTCATCGCATTTCAATCTTTTTCGTCATCATGGATACGTTAAAAATTCGAGTAATTATGGAATATGAGTACCGTCGTGGCAGCAACGCGGCACAAGCGGCACGCAACATCAACGACGTTTACGGAGCTAACACTACAAACCAACGCACCACCTGTTATTGGTTTACTCGCTTCCGTTCTGGAAATTTCGACCTGAAAAATGAACCACGCGGTCGTCCGAAGACTTTGGTCGACAATGACGAATTAAAGGCGATTGTGGAAGCTGATGATACACAATCTACGGCTGAATTAGCAGCAGTTTCTTCGACGTTAGCGTCAAAACAATTTTGGTCCATTTGCGTCAAATTGGCAAGGTAAAAAAGCTTGACAAATGGGTGCCCCACGAACTCAATGATCGCCAGCGCGAAGTACGCGTCGAGACGTGCCTTGCACTGCTCAACAGACACACAAATGAAGGAATTTTGAACCGCATTGTTACCTGCGATGAAAAATGGATTCTGTTTGATAACCGCAAGCGCTCAGCAAGTTGGTTGGATCCTGGTTCAGCACCTAAACAATGCCCTAAACGAAAACTTACCCCTAGAAAAGTGATGGTCACTGTTTGGTGGTCTAGCGCCGGTGTGATTCATCACAGCTTCTTACCAAACGGGGTGAGCATTACTGCAGATGTGTACTGGGAAGAACTGAACACAATGATGGAGAAGCTGGCACATCTCCAACCAGCATTAGTCAATCGCTCGTCTCCGCTGCTCCTGCACGACAACGCGCGACCTCATACTGCACAGCAGACGGTCTCCAAGTTGCAAGAACTGGGGTTGGAAGCTCTCCGTCATCCGCCCTACTCACCAGACCTTGCGCCTACAGACTACTACTTTTTCCAGAATTTGGATAATTTCTTGGCGGGAAAAAAAATCAATACCCGAGAGGCAGTACAAAATGCCTTTGAAGAATTTGTTGCCTCCCGTCCAGCTGATTTCTTTATGAAGGGCATCAATAAACTGCCACTGCGTTGGCAAAGATGCATTGATTGCATGGGTGATTACTTCGATTAATACAAATAAAAAATACATGAAAAAAATTCGTTTAAATTTTTTCATACAAAACGGCAATTTCATAGGTAATGACCTATTATAAAAGAGAAACTGACTGACATATCAACGCACAGTCGAACGAAACTATGAAACTTTGCACAAGGCTTAGGTACTTGTATGATGTAGGAGAGTACTAAGAAGAAAAGGAGTAAACAATGGTACTAAATTTGCGCAAACGAAGTCGCAGGCAATGTACTAATTTCATTCAACAAATTTAATTAAATTCAACAAAAAAATCTGTGACACAAATATTTTACCATGATGCGGGACTCGAACCCGCGTCACCACTGTTGCACTATTTGGGTCGCTGATACCATGTGGAATACGTCGCAGGATATTTAGCAATTACAGACAATTATAACTACCGCTTATCGGTAATTGTGCTTTACGATAATATTGTGGCCGTGAGGATCGCAATTATTTATTTCTCTATAGATATTGGCCAATTTTACTAAATGCTTGCTATACATGATCGTAAATATTGAAACTTTATTAGAATGGTATAAATTGTGTCTAGGGTTGCCATCCGTCCGGATCTTTCAGGACATGTCCGGACTAGACGTTTGTCCGGCTCTTAATGTTGTCCGGATTTTGAGGCTCATAGCAGACGTGCTGTAGTTTCTCCCTACCCCCATTGGAAAAAAGGCGTATTTTTATATATTTACTTATAGCAATTCGCCCGCAAATTCGTCCGCGCCGATTTAGTACCTACACACGATTTTCTCCCTTCTCATCCCCTTAAAGGTTGAATTTAAACAAATCCCTTCTGAATGCTCATCTACATCATAATAGAAAACCGTGTGCAAAAATTCGCATTGTTAATCCCAATAGTTCCTAAGGCGCGACACCCACTATCGGTGGGCATCGGTGCGGTCCTTACGGCGGCTTCATGCGCATGAGAGCTGCTTCGGGCGGCTTCGGGCTGCCTCGGCAGTCGTAAGCATCATACATAAGGATGCCGAGACTGTCTTCAGGTAGCTCGGAGTTGGGGGGCATTTTTGTGGCAGACACGTCGCAAAACAGTCATAACGTTCACCGCGCGCGCCCGGAAAATAAAAGGCAACAGCCTCATTAATTACACGTAGGTATAGGTTCGTTTTATTTGACGATGACAGAAGAAAAGTTGATTATTCTTGTGCAAGCTCACGAATGTCTAAATAAAAAAAAACCGTCTTCTTTTTTGCCTTAAAGCTCCAAGTTTATCTTCTTCTTCAGCAAGATGAACAATGAGAACACACGCACAATTGTTTTCACGTAACGTTACGACTGCTCTGCGACGTGTCTGCCACCCGAACTATTCTTAGTTTTGCCGAAGCTACCCGAAACCAGCCTCGGCGTCCTTAGGTACCTATGCTTACGACTGCCGAGGCAGCTCTCAGGCGCCCGAAGCCGCCCGAAGCAGCCCTCATGCGCATGAAGCCGCCGTAAGGAACCCGAGCTGTACCGAACCGCACCGATGCAAACCATAAGTAGAGGCCGCCGCGCCTAAAGTGGCTACTGACCGGTTTTACGGGGCGTAACCGCGTAATGTACCATTCGCAGCAAGCATGTTACGATACACCGTGTCCTAAAATCCGAGTAACATGCGCGTGTTTCTGCTTGTTTCCACGTTCTGACTGCACGAATGCTCGCTTTGTAACATGTTACTTTACGCCCCGTAACACCCGGCCAGCTTTATGCGTTAATTTCAGCTTGTTTGCTTTTACTTAATCTGTTAATGTCAGTGTCTTTAATTAATAAAAATCAATCACTATCGTCAATCATAATCTTTAATTTTGTTTATTAGGCTTCTACATCCATTGGCTACAGCTCGTTATTCACATCATTCGCTATGTATAAAATATTCTGATAGCCATGAAGTATTCACATCAGAGTGTAACGCAATCAATCAGAAGGCTAATTACTGTTGCAATAATGGTTGGCAGAGGTGTCTGATCTCGCACTCAAGTCAAGTCAAGTCAAAGCATTTCAAATTTAAACCATTTACAGATACTTTCGAATTGTCAGAGTCAGTCAGTCAAGAACATGAAGTTTTTGCACGTTCCAAAGCGTAGATCTCTATGGAGAAGAATGTGCAAGAAACTCCACAGACACACTTGTAATAACCATTTAATGATTTACAAAAATCGTGGTTACATTATCCTTGTCGCTTCTACATGTGAGAACAATGTTATGAAAGAAAAATAAATAATTCTAAGTATTAAATATTGAATTAGCCAGTGACAGCTAAAAGATGACCAGTCTCCACTGATGGCACCATTCAGCGCAACCATATTGAAGGGAACTGAATAATCCGATACACGCGCCACCATCAGCGAGACATTCGAATGAGCATGACACACCCTCAACTGCCCCTGTTCATTCATGTCAAACAACTTTTAACTATTAACATAATAGCTGTGATACTTAGGCTCACAACTAATGCAGGGAAGGCACAAGTCTCATACAGGGGGTGAGACTATACTTTACAAAATCCATCTGCGGGAAGCTACTACTGTATAGCTAGCATATTAGCTGATGGAAAATGTCAATTGAATTTACGCGAGCCAAGAATCGAACCCACGTTTGCTGCTCACCGGCCGGGCAGTACATTGATGCTAGTGGAAAGAGAGACTATAAAAATACACATTAGGTAGACCAGAGATCCGAAAGAGAACCTGGTGAGAACTGCATGAAGGTCATGACCAGTCAATATGACGGCACTTATGAGGTGGCTTGTGAGATTGCAGCAATGGACATCTTTCGACTGAAATGATGATCACGAATCTGTCTTGAAATGATGATACAGTCGGGATACAAAGTTCTATATTTGCTAGTTTGATTTATTGCAAGTTTCTAATGAATCCAAGGCTTCAAACAAAACGTTACGATTTAACCAATGAACCGTAAACACCCAAATAAATTGAAGATTTCGCAACTTCAGATTCTCGGCCAACTGTCTATTCTGTAGCACCCACTAATATTTTTTTTATCTCAATGACTAAACGTGACTTCAACATGTCGAAATAGAAATTCCATTCTTATAAAACGTTATTTAATTCCTAAGTTTGTTGTGTTGAGGACAAAAACGGTCCATTTCTATTCTGCCGAGGAAAATGGCATTCAGTTGGGTAACACGGCAAACACCTTGTGCTAAAGTTGTGTAATGAGTTTACAAACCATCTGCCTTGTTGTAATGTCCAACAGAGTACTTACCTAAATAAATAATTGGGTGGAAGTTTTACTGAAAAGAAAAATGGGCATTAAGATGTTCTTATGTACCTACTTATAAAAAAATTGGGATTGTTATTTATCTCGCGGCTTACTTTCCGCGGTCTTGCTCACAGGATCCGTCCATTTTCGGGATAAAATGTAGCCTATCAAACTCTGCACTAGTAATAGTGTAGGTAGCTATCAAAAAGAAATTTACAGAATCGGTTTACCTTTTACATACAAATGCATTTACCTACCTAGGTATCTCATTGTAATGAAATCGGTTGTAGGTACACTAGTAGAGTACTTACTTAGGGACTCCATTTGACTCCCATTCGGTCCGTTGTGCGTACCTAAGTGTCCTAGCTAAGTTAGCCAGCCTAGCTCCGCCCAGAAGTACCTACAGAAGCTTCCAGCGAGCTTCACAGGCTTCGCGGAGCGACCTCAGCGTTCCGAGGATTTGTTAACGTTGGCTACCCAACGTGAACAAATCCTTGGAACGGTGAGGTCGCTACCCACGGCCTCGCACTCCAGGCAACGTGGTGGGCGGCTGATTCTTCGGCGTCAGACTGATAGTCTATGTTCAGCGCCAAAGCCCCTGCAGTGGACTGTCCGTGGCGCCTATGTTAAAGATATGTTTGTTAACGGGGCAATGGCCATGGCCCGTAATTATTCCTATTATTGTTCTGAGGTTATTTTCTACTTATAGGCTGAGTAGGTCAAGTCGTTTGGATAGTCGCGGCTGTTCACTTGACATTGCCATTTTTGGCTGCTTAGGTACAGTCTGTAGCCCGTGACAATTTATTGTTAAGAAGTTAAGGTAGGGGAGGGAGTGAGTACGGGCCTAGCACTGCCATCTCGGAACCTCTGTAAGTTCATCTGCGACATCATTGCTTAGGGATTCACTGGGTTTCTCTCACTTTCACTGGGCGATTCTTCTAGACAGTGATATACTCTCCAGGGCGAGGTGACTAGACTAATTAGCTGTTTGTTTGTTTTCTAGGGCACAGCCAGGCTCAGATACGAATCTAATTGCGTTATGTATTCATAGACGCTTTACGGTTGTTGCGGCATGTGTTAGGGCAACACACTCGCATTGGAACCGGTGCAAACTATGGCAGGACATTTTTTCCCTCATCCACCTATTATCTATCACCAAGTGCTCATTTTCCCGCAGGGTCTAACCTTCCGTGGTTCACTTGGAAGTCCTTGAACCGCCTCAGTACGCAAGTAGGAAGGTGTAACGACAACCTCGCTGTGTAGCTACCTTGACGGATCAGCAGCAGGGTGTGGCTGTGGTTGGTGGAGCCTGCCCTCTGTGCCCCAAAACAGCCGCCAAAGTGAAGTGTGCGCCGCCACCAACGATGCAATGGAAGTGGTAATGTTTTGAACCACTCAAATCGGAAATACTGTCATGCCAGCGACTCGAAGTAAAAAGATTGTGTAATGACTAGGGAACAAGTTCAATGCATTTTTAAAATAACAACACAAAATATCGATTGCAATGATTTATTTAACAAAAGTCGCTATTTCTAATTAAAATTATATTTAATATAATTCTATTAAACTAAACTATACCTTAACTACGCCAAAATAAACGCATCGATTTAATGTTTTGTGCGTTGAGTTTCAAACAATAGTGAGATTATTGACATATAATAATATTATACAGTACAGACCAATAAGTGATTAGTTTGACCCAAACCTTTTGGGATTACAAGCATTAAGATATATGATGCTAGTTATGGTAGAGCAAGTTATGGTGGAGGACACAGATTGTCCAGATTTTTATAATCAATCTTGATCTGTGTCTAGTTACATTGATGTGCTCAAGATAATTATGTTGTTTGGAACCCAACACAACAGTTGAAGGGTCAGTCAAAACACTTCTTATTTTAATACTTTCATACTAAATCTATTACACCACATTTATCTAAGATTTTTTACAAGCATAGACAAGGAGTCTCGTTCTACGAGCCCTTCTGATATTCATCGATAGAACACTTCATTTGAACTAAATATATTTCATTATTTTTACTCAGTAATGACTGGCCCTTTCGATTTAAACACCTGAAATAATACTCATTGCGAACAAAACTAAATTAATATCTCCCCTTTGTATTCGGAAAAAATAGGTAAATTATCTTCTGCCTCTTATTTATAAAAAAAAATGGTCGCACAAAATAATAATAATGCCACAATTTTGACAGTAACAGATTGTAATAAATAATTTTCAGTAGGTAGCACTCAAAAATGATTTCTATACAAGTAATTTTAGATTAGAACATAGCAAAACTGTAATTTGTGTAGATTTTACACAAAAACTTTATTTGTTACCTTACTTCTGGTATTTCAGGTGAGAGAAAATAAATTGCACATTTTTACGAAAACATAATATTTGCGCAGGCTACGAAACTTATTATAACAGTCTCTGAAACAAAATTAATACAAAATGTACAAAAGTGCGTTGGCAGCTATGATTGGTTGAATAAATTTTCAATACTTGACTTGACTTGCGTTTTTTAATTTCTTTCCAGTAGTATTTTAAAACTTAATTTCCAGACACAAACACATTTCATTACTACCAAAAACTTTTTAAATGCAGTCAGCATTTTACAGGGTTAATCTCAGTTTGTAGAAAAGAAAAAGTCTATGAACACATTATAGCAAAAAATGCATAAGTATACCTACTAAGTTGGTGGTTTTCTAGTGATTTTGATGTTTGTATGGCAATAAGTCGGTGGTTCTAATTACTTTTGTCATAACTGAAAATCGAATGAAAATAATTATTATATAAGCATGCGTAACATAAACACTATGAGAAGCCACGATTCGAGAGTATGCAAATAATTTGTTTATTTTCAAATAATAATCGTATATGAATACAGGCAATACTATGAAATAATATACCTAGCAAACCAAAACTATGTTTGCTTGACAAATAAAAAAAGTAACCTAAATACCTATGAGGATGATTTGTTAGTAACTCCAAATGATTATGAAATAAAAAATCCCGTATATTTGTATGATTGAAGTTTATTAAAAAATGCACAGATATGCCTGGGGAACATAATTCTTGTTCATTCTTTGGGTACACTTACAGTATGAATGTTAAAAGATAAAATCCGTGAAATTGGTTATTTACCAAGTTTCGTTACCTAGGTATTAATCTAACACGAGTGGACATGTTGAAGACTAGAATAATACACACAATATATTTTTTTCACATAATTTTTGCAATCTATATTGAATAAAGAAAATACACGCAATTAAATAGATATTTTATTACATACAATTTTATTCAAAAAAATAAAACGATTTTTGCGGATTATTTACAATTTCTCTGATAACATAATCCACAAAGTTGATTCTATTTTTAACAAAAATCCAGTCATATACGAGTCAGACTTGCGAATGCTTGCTGCATATTTCAACACTGGCAAAACGGATACTTGTGACCTAGAATCATGTATAAAGATATAGCTACGGATGAGGAACCCTAAAAGAAACTATTATGGTTCCTCTTCCATTGCAAAAGTTTATGGTCTCATAACCATAGAGTTTGTAGTCCCCAACATGTCCAGTTGAAAGTCAATTGATAAAATCATTCGGCGACTAAAACCGCGAGACATAATAATATTATGTACAAACACAATTCTGAATATAAACTTGTCTTTTACAACTAATCATATATCTATTTACTATATTACATTTTTATGTATTCTATTTTGTTTTTCCAGTGGAGTGTGTTTTGGACTTCAATTAAGAAGACGATGTTGTACTTATAAAATTTATCGCCTTAATATATAATTAAATGTATTCAGCCATAGGTTTAATTTTCAATTCATTTAAACCATGGCTCTAAGGTCATATGTATATCTAGACCATTTTCTTTTAAGTTTTTACAAGGAATCAGCTTAGTATGAGCTAAACATTTCATAAGTTTTTTATGAATATGATTGTTTTATTTACTATGTATGATCAAATGATATGACAATGTTGATCTAAATACATAATCACAATGGCACTGTAAAGTAAATTTGAAACGAAACGATTTGATTAAATTCCAGTACAAAACACACTTCACATACAATACCTACTTACGGACGACGGCGTTTGGATTCGCTATCGAAGCGACCAACGCAGAAAATATATCGAGATGACACTTACGAAATTAGGATACGAAGTGACAAAATTAAAGATTTTTAGTTTAGTGGCAAAGCAGAGTAGAGAGCTGTTGTTACATCTTGCTGGCAAGACATTCCAAAGCTCATTTGTCGGATTTTGTGCTCGATTTCAGTCACACTGTAATTGTAAAATCTAAACAACAACTTCGGGTCACAGCTCAGGGAGTTATATGTAGGAAATCCGAATGAAAACCCTAATAAGAGCCCTGTTCTTGACCTGACGGAAAGTGATGGATGAAGTCTAATAGAATAAGCAACCCCAGAAGATCACTATTTTGTTATGAAAGCTGACGGGTTACATAAATCTACATTGAGTCATCCCATACCCTCATAGAAGTGTCTTCAACTTTTACGAAGTCGTACCTAAACAACATCTGTTTAAGTGAAGTGGGGTACACCCCGTAAGCTGTCACTCTCTTACATGATAGTGCAGCGCTTGCTGTCCTTCTCGTCGGCAGCGAGCGGCACGGCGATGGGCTGGGCGGCGGGCTGCAGGCCAGCGGGCCGGGCTAGCAGCAGGCCAGGCAGCAGGCCAGGCAGCAGGTCAGCCGGCCGGCCAGGCAGCAGCTCAGCGGCGAGCGGCGCCGGCTTCAGCGACTCGGGGTCGAAGCTGTCGGCGGCCGCCACGGGCGCGGTGAGCGGGAGGTCTGTGTTGATGCCCACGATCTGTGGGGAAAGGGACGTTACATGTTTGTTTTTCATCATAGAAACTGTATAAGATTGGTTTTTTTTTGCCAAGATTGGTATACTTTGAATTTATGTCCACCTTTGTGTTCCAAGGAGTTAACAAGTGACTTGATAAGAAGAAAACTTTCAGGTTCCCGGGGCACTCGGGTAAAATAAATAGTATAATAATTTGAGTATTTTAGAAGATTTATAGCGTAGATACAATAATAAAGTTATAAAAGAGCGTGCACTCTGTGTGTCAGTTACTTTTACTTTAGTCTTATCTTGGATTCGACTCATTATAGAGCTCCTGCTCCCGACAAAACTGTCGGTTTACCTGGTACAGCACTGCTGTATATTTACATAGCTGTAGTGGCTTGCTGATACATTTTGTACTTGGGTGGCTTAGGCATCTGTTTGTTTGTTCAAGTGACTGTATTTCTATTACTTATTGTTTATGTGTATTGTGTGTGTGTTTTCTAAAGTGTAATAAGACTTTTATTGATATACTCTTGTTTATCCCAATAAAATGGGGACGCTAATATCCTGACACTATACCTTACCCACCGCTCCAAGGAAATCTCCCTATTGTTCCTACAAGTATTTATGAGGTGTTGATTTTCGCCGCTAGATGGCCCGGTATATACCTGGCACGTTTTTCTACCTTTCCACTGCTGGAACAGAGGTTTCCTCTAGATGAGAGAGATGTTAGTGATTAAGAAACTGATAATGTAATAATGTCATCGGCATCTTGTTAACGTAGCGAGCGACTACTTCTGTTTATGGTTAAGTAACGCTAACATACACGTACCTCAGCATTCCTCCTAGCTACAGTAGGCAAGGCGGCAGCAGCAGCGACCCTCCGGAAGGGCTCGGTGAGCCTGTCGATGACGCGCATGCGCTTGCTGGCCACATGACTCGGTGAGCTCTCAGTAATCTCCACGCCGATCTCGATGTCATCGGTGTCAGGTTTACGCTTGCGACCCACCACTGTGCCCGTGGGACGGTTGTGCAAGTCTGCGGCCGGGGATGTTACTGTCAAAACAAAATATTTCATGAGAAATTGTTCTAACAACACTGCAAAGATATATGGAGGTCCCACATACCTCCCTTGAAAAGGGAGGATCCTCCGACCAGACGGATGTTGTGTCTCTGATGGGCAACTACTTCACGAAGGTTGTTGTCGCACGGGTGTACAAGCTCAAATAGCGCGAAGAATTTTGATACCGCGATGTAGGATCTATATGACGTCAGGTCTTCAGGGGGAGACAAATGTCCAGCAGTGGACGTCTTTCGGCTGATATGATGATGATGAAGAAGGCCTCGGGAATAAAATGTTAAGCTATATACTCACTACTAGTACTAGCGGTAGAGCGCGCACTCTTGTTGGCGACGTGTCGGAGAGTGATCTCCTTCAGCTGCTTGTAGGACGATCGTCCGCGGATGCTGCGGAGCCCTCGTAAGTACGAGCTGTCGTCTAGAGGAGCGTCCTCCATGAATGAAGAGGTTTCTGTGATGTCCATCTCCATTGTTGTGTTGTTGCCTGTGAAAGAGATACAGAAATTGTTGTCATTTGGTTTGATTCCGGATTTTGGACGATGCGCGATGGGATGGGATGTTTGCGATATATTTTATTTCACAAAGCTCCTGTCTCTTCGTCAAATGAATGACATTATTGGGACAGGCAAGGAAACAGGTGGAACAAAGCTGTTGATGATGATTGAAGGATTAATCGTCATTAACAGCTACCGCTGACAAGTTTGCAATAGCCCTACTCCAATGTGTTACGCTTTCCTGCACCTCAGTTCAGTAACACTGGAATTGTTATTGTAAAAGAGTAACTGATGTTATGAGATATGCAATTGGCGTGCTGGTTTTAATGGAACACACCTGCCTGAAGTGGCTAGTATTAATTAAATCTTTCAGATTTTTTTTACTCAAACATGTGATTTGAATGAATGCCCGCCCGCCTTATAGCATGCCCTCGATCCAGGCGTTTACCTACTTGACTCGGTGTGTCGCTTCGCTGAGGATGTCGACCCCTTTACTGTCTCTTCCGGGATGTCCCCAAGCAGGCTATGCACAAAGAGGGTGAGTTTCTGGGTGGTCCTTAAGAGGTCACAGAACCCTTTAAATGTGCTGATGGTGATCACCCGAGTGGATTCAGTGAGGTTAAAATCCCGCACTGTCCGGTCCTTTCCCCAAAAATACAGGAGCCTTTTGAATAATAAATAAGTTATGTCAGCTTCTTACCAGTATAGTTAGCCTGTAGCGACGTGTTGGTCTGGTCGGCGATCCTCATGCTGCGTCTGTACGGAGACACCTTGACCCTGGACTTGGAGAAGTTGGTGTCAGTCTTAGACCTCTCCTTGTCTTGTGACTCCTCGCCTGCAAAGATATGTCACACTACACATAACGTTACCGTATCCGTGGTTGACTGCATAAGGTTCTTATGGAGGAAATATTTCTATCACACTGAGGTTTGCTGTAAAAAGAACGCAATTTTGGGTTAAGGTCGCCTTTGAACATAAGCTGTCCTTTTTCTTTTAGATGTGCTTGTTCTTGAGTCTAGTCTAGGTAACAGAGACAACGTCGACGATAGAGCGAGATTGCCCAGAAGAACCCTGTTCACCCTCAAGAGATTAGTGTTGAATGCGTGGGAAACACAGACGCAAGTAGAGAATTCCACTGCTAAGCTGTGCGCATTATAAAAGACGTACGGAAACGCTTAGTGCGAATTGGTGGAATAGCAACAAGGTTGGGATGGTAACTTGCAGTGCATCTGGTAAAAGGGGGATGAGGTCGTGGAGTTCTTGGGCACACTCACCGAAGTACAATCTGTAGAAGACCGACAAGCAGGCAACCTTGCGGTGATGAGCCAAGCTGTGAAGCTTGGCATCCACCAGTTTTACGTAGTTAGTTTATAGAAGTTTGTCCTGTGGTATTTGTCCTTTTTTGTGTGTACAATAAAGAATAAGAATCGATGTTGGGAAGGGATGGAATCTTACTGTTCTGCAGGGCAATGCTCGTATTTTTATGGAGCGTTCGTTTCATTCGCATAGCAGTCGCAAACTGCCAAACTAATTTCCCTACTTTGACAAGTTCTGGACATCGAATGTCGCAGAGATGCTTTGCGACTTGAATGTGAACGCTTTTTAAGCACGAGAATTGGCAGACTGTTCTTAAATCGCTTTCTACGTTGTTCAATAGAACACTACATACATGAGGACAAGAATTGTTTGATAAGCTTCTTTTTCCATGTCGTGGTAAACAACTAAGAAGCATGTCACCCTTTTCAATTTAAGATGCTTGGCAAGGCAAAATTTGTAGATTGTGGCAGGGTTCTCTCTCCACTGCCAATATAATCATGAATCTTTTTGTTATCTATTTATGTTCCGCTTAATTTCAGTGACTGAGTTAACCCTTAATCATAACAATGATTAATATCAATTAAATATATTTCCCATAATATGGAACATTACAACGAGTTGAACCGAATTTTAAATATATTTTTTTCATATTTTTCCTTGGAAAGTTAAATGAAATTGTTACCAAAAACGTGCGTACAAAAAACGTGTGTACAAACAAGAAACCAAGACATCCACACACTTACCCTCATTGCTGGCCACTTCTAGTACAATCTCCACGTCCGCGTCCTGACTCTCCTCGCTCTTAGTGGCGTCTTCATCTTTCTCTTCCACCTTCTCCAGATCTGACTTCTTCGGCGAGTCCAGGAGTTTGTCCTTCAAAGAGAAATGATATTGATTTAGTAAGAGGAGGGAGAACTGTGCCCAAGAGTGGGACAAAATGGACAGAATACAAAACATGTACACATCAAATATTATTTGAACCGCATTCGCAATTTTTTTTCATGTAAGGAAACATTTATGTGTGAATACACTTCACATCTACTTGCCTACTTTAGGCTTATCGTGGTGGGCTACCAGTCTAACCAGAAGCAGCTGCTTCATGTAAATACTCAGTCAGACGAATACTAGTATTTTATTTACATAAAAGTAACTGGAGTATATTATCTCCACAATCCTGGGTAGACCAAGACCCCTTTTGATTACTTACACAAAATTAAGTGCAGTTTTCACTAATTCAAACCAGTAATTGAAAGTATTAAAATTAACTTAGAGAAGCTCGTGGCAGCCAGGGCGGTCGAGGTTAAACGACGCTTACCGAGGCCGGCCCGAGGATGGGTGAGCATCCATAAAATCATTCGTCATCGTCATTGCTCTCGGCTATGATTTGAAGATTTTTGGCAGTTGTTACGGGAACTCAGAAGCCAGAAAATCTGGCACCAATCTTGCTAAGGGGATACCCCTTTATTCAAAAGGAAGTGTCAGACTCTTACTGACTAAAACCCATTCGTGTGTAACACCCTCCTAATTCCCTTTGCGTTCCAGGGCCAGACTCTATCGAACAAATTCCGCAACCCTGGCAGGACCACCATGAAGTAGATATAATATCAATTGGACTATTACCCGTAACAGATATAATATCAATTGGACTATTACCCGTAACAGATATAATATCAATTGGACTATTACCCGTAACAGATATAATATAAATTGGACTATTACCCGTAAAAGATATAATATAAATTGGACTATTACCCGTAACAGATATAATATCAATTGGACTATTACCCGTAACAGATATAATATCAATTGGACTATTACCCGTAACAGATATAATATAAATTGGACTATTACCCGTAACAGATATAATATAAATTGGACTATTACCCGTAACAGATATAATATCAATTGGACTATTACCCGTAACAGATATAATATCAATTGGACTATTACCCGTAACAGATATAATATCAATTGGACTATTACCCGTAACAGATATAATATCAATTGGACTATTACCCGTAACAGATATAATATCAATTGGACTATTACCCGTAACAGATATAATATCAATTGGACTATTACCCGTAACAGATATAATATAAATTGGACTATTACCCGTAACAGATATAATATCAATTGGACTATTACCCGTAACAGATATAATATCAATTGGACTATTACCCGTAACAGATATAATATCAATTGGACTATTACCCGTAACAGATATAATATCAATTGGACTATTACCCGTAACAGATATAATATCAATTGGACTATTACCCGTAACAGATATAATATCAATTGGACTATTACCCGTAACAGATATAATATCAATTGGACTATTACCCGTAACAGATATAATATAAATTGGACTATTACCCGTAACAGATATAATATCAATTGGACTTGGTGATTAGAACAGACTCACCTTTGTATTCTCTGACTTCTTTCCTTCCTGAGGTTTGGGCGAGTTTGATGATCGAAGTCGCCTGTCCGTTGTGGTAGTCGCATCTTCTTTGAGTTTTAATACTTTGTCTTTGGGCTGAAATTATTTTAGAATGGTGATGAAAACTTTTGTTTGGATTTTGACTAAGGTTTACAGTTAATTGTGAGTGGTGTCGGCTTGTTGAATGTGGAATATAATTAAATAGATTATAAAAATAGTAATAACGAATACTCAATATTAATGTACTGGTTTTACTTGATTAAGACTGAGCCAAAATTAAAGTGGTGTTTACAACAGTGGACTTACTGAAGAGATATATCTATACATACTTATTAGGCAAGTTACTTTATAAATATGTTGTGTGAATAAATAATAAAATACATACATACAGTATTTGTAATAGCACCACAATAGTTCATTCTGAAACTTTACAAGGGGAGATGACTTTGAAAATTGTTCCGAAATATTTTATCTTTATTTAAACGGAACCTAATAATTACCTACTTTATAAAAGCTATTCGTTGTTTCAAAGTGGCCATAAGTATACCATACCGCCGCACCTCTTAACTAAAATCTCTCATTACCAATACAATACACAAGTAATTATCATAATTACACACAATATACAGAATTGGGTCAGTAGTGTTAGTATAGTAAACATGTGCATTAGTAGTAGACATAGTGCAGGCTGTTAGCTGTGCAAATATGTGCAGAAACACTGCTTTGCGAATGTGGAAAATTGATATTATTAGCTAATAAAGGGGTTGCTGATAAGCATCTTAATATTTTCAATTTGTGATCTTAGTCTAGAGAACTTGTTTTTGTGTTTTCCAAATTCGCAAAATAGTGTTTTATTAGATAACAACACAGAGAAGTGAATAAATGGAGTGTTAATATCATTGTTTGGATGGACAACTGGATTGTACCACGCGACGTGATCTTTTATAATGATTAAATTCTAGCCAAGACCTTATTTATAGAAGCCAGAAAATCTGGCACTAATATTAAAAAGCGGTATCTTGTTACCCAGTCACTGGGTTGTGGTGGTCAGGCAGTCGCTCCAGGTAAAATACTAACACCCAGCTGCATCCAGTTAGACTGGAAGCCGACCCCAACAAAGTTGTGAAAGGGCTAGGCGCTTAGCTTTCGAACCTTCATAAAATCACAGTTTCAAAGGTATGTGTGACAGAACCAGTATACTTTTGTGTCTCACTGCTGGGTAACGACCCTCCACAAATTCTTCCGCGTTTTCTTTTTCCGAGCCAATCAATATTCAAATTCTCTATTGGAACATCTGAATTAAGAATTTGCTTGATCTTAAGAGCGTTTACTCCGTACGTTACGGCTTTTCATACAAACTTTTGAACTCCTTATATTTCGAAATTAACGAACCGATTTTATTGAAACTTAGTATGCATACGCCATCCAACCAGGTTTAAATAGTTAGTTGAGAACATTTTCGAAAAAGAGTTCAGGAGGAAAGATTGAGTGATTTTTCACTTTCTATAGAAAATTTAAGATCGCTCTCCCTGTAAACTCTTTTTTCAAAATGTTCTCAATTAACTTTTTAGACCTGGTTGGATGGCGTACCTATGCATACCAAGTTTCATTAAAATCGGTTCATTCATTTCGAAAAATAAGGACTTCAAAGTTTGTATGAAAAGTCGTACGGTACGGCGTAAACGCTCTTAAAAAGTTTTTATCAATTGAATTTAATAGTTATCCAATCGAAATTAGGTATATATTTCAATGCTTGGTGATCGGCCGAAAACTGTGCTGCGATGCTCCGAGGCCGATCACCGAGCATTGAAATATATACCTTATTTCCATTGGATAATAGTCATAGCTCATAGGGCTTACTAGTGTCGCGTCAAGTCGCGTGTCACCCTATGAGCTATGAGCAGCTGCGCGAGCTAGGCGCCGCACTTACATCGTCGGCGTCCTTGTCGGGCTGGCGCTCGGGCGCGGGCCGGGGCGTCTCGGGCGTGCGCGTCGCCTTCACCTTCACCACAACACTCCATTAGTTCGTGCGCCTGCGCCTGCGCCAAGCCGTGCGGGTGGCACGAGCACGACGCAAGGGGCTGTCTTACTGCTAAACTACGACTTCACAATATTGGCTGAACGTTCAAATGTTTATTTTGTATTATTGCAATAGTGAACCTTATTGACGTATGTGTTTATGGCTTGAGAATAATGGTAGACATTAAAATGGTTTGTTTTGTTGTTATACGAAAGTGAACCTTATTGACGTTTATACAGGGTTACTTCGGGAGACCGTAGCGCAAATTTTACGTAAAACAAGATCATTAAAAATAAAAAGAAACGATATTTTTTGTTTGACCATGTTTCGAACAAAAAAATCAAAAGGATAGTACTCATCAATGTTATCATAGTCCATCTTTTCGATACTTTACGAGATAAGCGATGCGAATTTTTCAAAAATAATATATGTATGTATGTAATTTTTTTCGTGGATTAAGTTCTATTAACGATGCTGATCGCATGGAATAAAAATGTGCACTGTCTCCGAAGTAACTCTGAATTTGTAGTAATTATAGTTTAAATATTATTCCAGGACAAATGGAGAATATTCCACAACCATAAGTATTCAGAATTAATAACTGTTGAAAATGAATGTTTTGAGTGCTCTATATTTTTAAATTAGGTAGGTACATTAATTTAGCAGTAAGACTTCGAAACACAAAATGGAATCACAAAACACAAAATGTTACCAATAAATGGTCACACACCATTAGGAGTGAAAAGAAGTAATTTTCATTATGATTGATGATCAAGTCACTGACAGAACTGTCAAATAAATCGTCAGGAATCGGTTTAGTAGATTAACGAACCTGCACCAACCATCAATGTTATTTTCACACGATCTATTTAATCGATTTTCAATTCAACTGACAATGATCAAATAATCAGATTAAAAATCGACTGTTAAATCCACCTGATCGAAATAAAATGGACTTTAGTTTGGCTATCGAATAGCAATCGATTCGACTAATCGGAATAAAATTCGAATATTGTTTTATAGCTATCGTTTCGAATCTGATTAAAATAAGATAAATCGAATAGCAAGTGATTCGACTAAATCAAAATCGACTAAAATTCACAAAAAAAAAGTTAATCGACATAGAGAAAACGGAAAAAGCACAACAGGTACCGAATAAAGGTACCTGCGATCGCCGCGTAAGACTCCTACTGGGCCCATTTTCCGGCGTCGGCAGTTCGAAACAATCGCCGTCCGAAGTCTCCTCGTACGTCAGCTCCGGGAACAAGTCATCCTGGTCGTTGTCATCGATGACGAGCATGACGTCATCGTCCTCCGAGTCCGCACTCACCGTTCCGTTCAATACGTCATCGGTCCCGTTCGTACCAAGCGTGACGTCAGACACACCGTTGTGAACGCGATCTCGCCCGTTCTGTTTTGCCTTTGACGGCTCTGCTTTTTTTGTTTCTGGCTTTTCTGTTGGCTGGAATTTTTAAAGGTGTTTTGATGAATATTTGGAGACAAAAATAGCACAATTAAGACTAGAGAAACGGGGATATCACCGCTCCGCGGTGGAGGTTCAACGCTACAAATGTTGCTTTTGGAATGGGAATTTGTTCAGGAACAGCAGGTAAGATAAAACGACGAGATAGGTTGACGAAATGCAAAAATCGATTGGATCAAACAGGAAACTGATTGTTCACATGAAACAAACGAGGATTATAAATAGCAGCGTGAATAACATTTAACTTATATCACTAGAGAATGGGATGAACAACTTAAGATACCCAACAGGCTCAGGCTTGTTCAAATGCAACGAAAATCGTAGGAGACTAATGGAAAAAAACAAAGGACAAGACAGAGCTGTTTGGTAAAACAAAAAAGGATACTAAGCCATGAGAAATAAATCGAACTCGAAACTTATCCGAGTTAGTAAATAAGTTAAGGATCCAAGAGATGAAGAGACTAGGTTGGCTACTAAGAAATCATAGGAGAGATATGGCTAAGGACAGGACAAAGATGGTTGGTATGTAACAAAGGATGTATAAGTGGATAAGTAGGTAAGAGCTGAAGATGATAATAGGAGGCACATTTTCAGCAATGCATGTTAACAGACTGATGGACAATAATGGTAATGAATGAGTGCTATTGCCGTAAGTGAATGTGGGTTGAATACAATATGTCGAGAAGTTTATAACTGTGGATGATATGTGCAAAGCAATGATAGGATTTTACTTTTTCGCTTAAACTTTACATAGCTTGAGGGCTAAGAAACACCAATGTACAGACATCTTTTAGACCTGATTTTTCATCAACTTTTGTGTAAGGAATAAATATTACAGTTTAATATGTTTTATATACAGAAGCTGTTGAACTACAATATTAATCCCTCAGACAAAAGTTATCTATTAAAATAAAACAGCTTCTAGACTATTTTTATTATTTTATATTTAGTAGGCAGAATGAACTGTGCCTTTAAGCAATCAAACGCCATTCTCTATTACCATACTCTCGTCTCAACCTATTCTTATATCATCTAAATAAAACTCACCTTTCCATTCTTCTCTTCTTTACTGTTATCAGCTTTACTCTTCTCTGGTTGTGGTTCAGGCTTCTTTTGTTCTTCTTTCGCCTGCTTCTCAGATTTCTTATCCACACTCTTATCAATCTTCTCAGCTTTTTTATCTCCTTTATCAGGCTTTTCATTTTTATCGTGTTTCTCTGCCTTTTCTGCTGCTTTGTCAGCCGCTTTCTCTACGGTTTTATCTGTTTTCTCTGTAGGTTTTTCGACTGTTTTCTCTGTGTTTTTGTCCGAGGCCTTTTCGGCAGCCTGTTTTTCTTTTTCTGCGTTCGCTGCCATTTTCTTTTTCATCTCTTTTACTGGACTGTGTGTTTGCCTCTGTGGAAGGGAGACAGTTTATGTTATTACTTGATCAAAGAAGCCTCCCCGGCTGAACGGATTTGGACGAAATATGGCACACGGGTAGACAATGTTTTGGATTAAGACTTTTACCCCGCAAGTGTGTCTTGTGTGACAGTGACAGTCAATGTCTGTGTGACAGTGAGAAAAATAGAAACATAATTTATTGTTATAGAACTGACATGCCATGACATTCGTCGACTCGTTCAGCTGGTTAAAGTCATAAGTTGAACTATGCGATAGCAGACAAATGTCTGGACAGGTTAACTGGAATCTGTGTGGTACTTTCCTCAAAAGTTGCCTGTCATTTTTTAATTTTTACGTGCGTGGAACCGCTTGCTAAAGATATACAGAAAAAAACACTTGGAAACGATGACTTTACAAGGACCGCATTTTACGGCTAAGGAATACGATTACTTAGCGGCCGTCGGGTAACATGGCTTCCGTAAAGAATTTCCTACACACTACGATAACTGGAGACGGTTTGTGAACTACTTTTGTTTTACGAGTTGTTGTTGGTACTAAATGTTTTTCTTTTTTTTACGACTACGCAGTACCTTTACCTTTTCTTTTTCCTCATTGACCGCTGCCGCTGATTTGCGGGACACCTTCTGACTCATGATTTATCTGAAACAAAATAAAAAGTAATTTAGTATTTTGTGTTTTGAAAGTGAAATTCAATTTTGACCGGATACTGCTACTGGCTTGCGTCGTATACGTAATACGTATATCGCTGTGGGAAAATATATTAATGGCTTGTTGGCAAGTGTCCCTAAGCTTACAGGAAGGTTAGGACTAAGGTTGGTTTGCTATAGTCTGTAGTTTGACGACCACTTTAGGAAAACCACGCAAGCTAAAATCCGAAATCCGGCTCGAAGGACCAAATATGTTTCGGCGTGAATTAGTTACGTGTTTGGTGCTACTGCTACTTAGCTTGTATCCTGGAAGGAGGAAGAAAACCAATGTTGGCAATTCTATGAAAGATTTTTTTATTTTCTTAAAAATATTAAAAAAAAAACAAATTTTGTACAAAAAAAAAACTTGGCAATTGCTAACTGACCATAAAAAGAGCAACTTAGGATATCCTTCCCAAAAAATTTGTCAAATTAAATAACCATTTATTTTCACTATTCCGGTTAACAAGTTAAATATAGCTTTCTAGTATTTAACGGTATTCGCGTGAATATACGTAAGACCTAAAATAAATAGTGCCGCCATTATGTCCTAGACTTAGACTATTGTGTGCATAGCTGTTTGAATATCCTTTTAGTGTAGGAGACACGTTATGTAATATTTAACACACTTTCACGTATTTCGTTAGTCATTGCGAGGTTAAGTGAAACTGAAAATGCAGGTTGTTGATATAAAAAATGTTTTCAGAAAAATATGAATCGCATCGCTACTTTACGTGTAAGGGGAACAACCTAAAAAAATTTTTCCTCAAAGTTTCATTTAACCACTTTGTCGTGTCCAATATGGATATTATACCATACCAAATTCCAACTTTCTAGTGCTAAGCGACTCTGAGCTAAACCGCGGAAAGACGGAGATGGCGAATCTATAAGGGTTCCTTGTTGACTAAGAAACCCTAAAAAAATTACTCATAGAAACAAATAACTAACTGATTTCGAAAAAGGACTAACTAGCATGCTTTACATGTTTAACCGAAGTTAGTAACAGTTCAAAATGGAATGAAAGAAAACGGCGACTTCACAGATAAAGGCTTCTAAAAAAAACCACGGAAGAAAAAAGTCACGCGAGTTCATTCTGATTGTCTTCAGTTCCCAGTCTTTGAAACTGGTCGAGCTTCATTGCCTTGGCACTTTTCTTGTGGTCGCCACGGTTGACAATAACTTTCGGGAGTTGCAATACAGAATCACAAACTGATGCATGTTTTATAAGTTCAAGGAAGACCTCAAAAATCAATTTCTTAGTAGTCAGAATAGCTAGCCACACATAGTGCAAGACGCCATCACGGTCTCTACCTATGTTTTGGCCTCATTAAAATTTCACAAACTAGATAAGTTGGATTAGCCGTTATCTAAATTAATATTATCTATAAAGAGTGAGAGAGACAGAAAGGAAGAAGACGCTCAAGAAATGTGGTGTTGGAGAAGGATGCTCGGAGTATCATGGACGGAGTTCGGCACAAATGCATCTATACTCGAAGAATTGGACATCAAACAGCGCCTATCAACCCAAGTACAAACTGGCATCCTCAATTTCTTCGGACGTCTCCAGGCGGGACAGTGACTCCATCGGACGCCTCGTTGTGCAAGACAGAGTCGAAGGTACCAGGCCGCGCGGTAGACCCATGCGATGGACCGACCAAATCAAGTCTGCTGTGGGCGGCCCATTGTGAGTGAGCGAAGATGACCGCTATAACAGGAAAAAAAGACGAGAACCTAATTGACCTAACCACATAACTGACATCTAACTGACGTCCGACTAGCGTACACCGATGCAAATTAAGCGCGAAAGTGACAGCTTACGATTTTTGATCGTAAGCTGAGCACCGAAACCAGCACGCGAAGAAGTTGCCCTTGCATTGTCTATGTCTATATATATCTGTGAACTCAACATAAGTGCATATCACTTGCCAGCAAAGGTGAATAACACAAAATTATCTCTAGCCTCATCAAATTGATATAATGACCATGCACTTAAGGTACCAGGCAGCAATCAAGGTCAAGACTATGGAGCTTTCTCTGCGATATTAGTTATTTTTCTTCTAGCTCAGAGGCGATGGGTTGAATGAACTCGGGCGCACACATAGACGTCGGTGGATTGGTGTGTGGTCTAAATTAATATGGTTTTGTTAATTAGGGATTTTTAAAATAGGCTGGTTTCAGCTGACGTATGAAAAGAGTATCTGAAAGGATATGGGGAGACCTATGCCCAGCAGTGGGACACTATAGGCTATTATTAAATTATTATTAATATTTTTTTTTAAATAGGTGGTGGTTGGAGCTTTAGGAATTGATTGTTACTGACGAAGAATTTCTATTGTAAAAATAAATGTAGGTTGTTTTTTTGAGTGATTTTTTCGTTGCTTAACCCGGTTTTAGGCCTAAAAGGAATTGCGTGATTGTGTATTAGGTATTTATAAATTCGTTACGAGCAATTTTGTTACTAATTCATAAAACGTGTTTTTTTAAACTAAGAGCTGGTGAAATTGTAGCTGTACCTATTATAAAGTTCTACAAGTTTACACAACGCGAACGCCCACACTCCTCACTAGCTTGCAATTTTATAAATGTTAAACTATATTTACTTTAGATTTCGCAACTGAATGAAGCAATCGGTGTCTGAAATGCATACAGACATGACACTGCATGCATTATTGTGTCATAGTTGACTGAAAAATGCCAGCGACGACGCCGCTATAAAATAAACGTGGCCCCAGGGCCAGAATAATTTAGCTATGTAAATGTAGACACATAGAGAAGAAAAAACTTTATTGTTTATATATTTTTTTATGCGACGATTTGACGACGCATAGAAGACGCCTATGTTCTGCAGTTATTAACTCCTTTAGGCTTAAAATTAATTATATTATGATGATGAAAATTATTATTTCAGTTTGTTGTTCTTCTATGAGCTTTTTCATAGCTGATAGATAAACCTAGACTAATTAATTAACTAGAGTTAAGTTTTTTTTAATACCAATAAATTTACTAGAACAATTAATTTAGCAGACAAACCCGCTACATATCATCGCTTGTACCACACCACCATACAGGCGCTTATAAAGGCCATCAGCGCAAGGGCCGTTCATTTACCACTTGTGTTAACAGATGTTATACACCGATATTTATACACACATTCGTCAAATCGTGATTAACACTACAAGTTGAACGAATCAGTGTTTTCTTGAATTTGTTTGAAAAAGTCACCGCGGCCCTGGAACGCAAAGTGCTTCTTAAATATTTTATCAGGTAAAATATTTTACTACCAATCAGAGACATAATGATTGGGTACAATATAGAGCCACTAGGGTTGAAAACAACACAAACATCAAGCCAATATGGATTTTCAGCTTTTTTAAAGTTCTGTCGAACGCATATTTGATCCCGTAGGTAAAACACGAGTTCCAAAATAAGATCAAGTAACGATTGTTCACGTCATAGAAATATTAGCAACTGTTTCAAAGCCCTCATTAAATCAACCCTTTTAAAGGTTGCAGCTGTATTCTTCTATATTTGAACTACGAGTTTACATCACAACGTTATTTAGGATGGCGACGACGAATTTATTTTAAGTCTATGTTAAAATGAACCACCTGTTTCGTGAACTACCGGTTTGGATTTTATTTAGTGAAGAGCGCTGATTGACGTTTTATGTTTCCGACATTTTTCTGTAAAGTTTTCGATGGTTTGTTTGATATTTAGACATTTTTATGGTGGTTTTTACATAGCTTAGGTTGCCAAAGGTTTTTAGATATTAGTAGGGTAGCGTTACGTAAGTAACTGTCTTTTTTAGATTTCCGTACCCAAAGGGTAAAAACGGGACCCTATTACTAAGCCTCCGCTGTCCGTCTCTCTGTCACCAGGCTGTATCTTATGAACCGTGAAAGCTAGACAGTTGAAATTTTCATAGATGATGTATTTCTGTTGCCGCTATAACATCAAATACTAAAAAAACAGAATAAAATAAATATTTAAGTGAGGCTCCCATGCAATAAACATGATTTTTTTGCTGTTTTTTTTTTATAGATAATGGTACGGAACCCTTCGTGCGCGAGTCCGACTCGCACTTGGCCGGTTTTTTTAGATTTGTTATCTCCTCACCTCTTAACAGCTGAACAGATTAGGATGAACTTGGGACACGGGTAGTCCAACATACTTTCATCCCGAGACTCTTGGGATAATTTTCAACTATCAAGCGGGCGAAGCCGCTGGCAGAAGTTAGTGAGTGGTAGTATTGAACCAGAGGTAACGGGCCCGACTTACATGTCGTAGGTCGTGGGTTCGAACACAAGTAGACATTTTGTTTAGTGTAATTTAGCGTGAGAAAAGTTTGAGAACAAAAAAAAATTAAGACCCTGCTCGTGTGGTGGATTACGTTATATGCAGATTCTTTAAAAGGACAACAGGTCAGGTAAAATATTGTAAAAACAGAAACAATAAAATAATTCTCTCTCACACAAACCTTCCGATACGGAAATCATTAGTAGTAGGTACCGAAAATAGCTTTCTGTTACAGTGATTGATAGTTTTGGGCCGTTCGTTATTTTAGTTCTGATTTATAGTTATGGAAATAGCTTCTATTTTTACAGCTTCATGAAGTTCAACGAATTTAAAGTAAGTAATAGTGCTTATTTAAAAATATAGGAAACAGTAAGTGAATCTGTCCGTTTGTTTGTTACATTTTTCTTTTAAACTAAAAATGAAAGAAGTATCTATGAAGAAAATTGAACATTTTAGCCTAATTTATTATTTTTCAAATAATGTAGTTCAGTTTTGGTTAACTCTTTGTTGGCATAATTAAGTATTATAAACTGGCAGACATAAATATTTATACAGTTCAAATCTTCACATTCTCATTAAAATTCCACATCAAGTGGTTTTAATTATAGCCATAAAATGCCTTTTGAAGTTATCTTAGGATTCTAACAGATTCTTTGATAAAAATGTATCTTTAACTAAAACTGCAAGTCATAACAGATGAAGAATTTAATTGATTTTTAAAATTGGTGAAGCAGTTTTGGAGTTTTTATAAATAAACGAAAATTATAATAGGTAGGTAGGTGTTACGGATTTGTTCGAAAGAGTCACCGCGGCCCTGGAACGCAAAGGGCATAAGGAGGAACACGGATGGGTTTTAGTCAGTAAGAGTCTGACACTCCCTTCCTCTCCACCCAGAGCGGAAGAAGTCATTTGATGATATCCCATCCAAAAAAAAATAAAAAAAGGTAGGTAAGTACTACTTACAGAACAGTACCGAAGCTATATGCAATCCCAAACACACCACTCAAAACTAGACTGAAAACACTTACACAACACTCAACCCACGACAAAAAGTCTAGTTTCAAAATAGTCTAGTCTAAAAGTCTAACAACAATCACTGCACCTTGCTGCCTACACTCTCAACTGAATGCATCGCAATGCACCCCCAAATACGTCGCAAATGAATGTGAAAGCTCATTAGTCAAATTTGACTTATCTAATTATGAAACTGGTTTTGGCTATGTCCTTTATTCCAGGTAGGAGGTAACTGGTTTTTGAACTTGAACAATTGATGGATGAATTATGGTGATAATATGGTCTTTTGAACACCTACTGCCTTATCTATCATAGTTATGGGTTTAGTCATAGGAGTTTTGTTTGAGATGGGTTTAAGAATTACTAGCTTCAGCTCACGGCTTCTCGCGTATGATTTTTAGTTAGAAAAGTAGCCTAGGTTACTCTCGCGTCAAAATTTATCTAGTCGTTTCGGAGATTAGCCGGAACAAATAGACAAAGCAAGAGTGAACAGGCATTTTCTGGGCACGCTCGCTCCATCGTAGACCTCATCTATCGCTTTCCATCAGGCGTGATCGAGGTCAAGAGCTAGCACATTCCTCAGGTTAAGGATTTTGTTCGAAAGAGTTACCGCAGCCCTGGAAAGCAAATGGCAATTCTGTAAGTCTAACACTCCCGCTCCACTCATTTGATATTACCAACAGACATTTCAATTTTATTTATTTATATTCTTTTCGAGTCGATGCTTAACACAATGAGAAGAAAACTTTATGCCTGGTTTCTAAGTTATTTAGGTATTCAACTAATCTTGGAGTACCTACATCTTCCTCATTGGGCAATTAACAATTTGGCGTCAAGAATGACATATAATCTCTTATTAACCATAGCCCTGAAACGATGGTATGCAATGTTTGTGCTAGGTGAACATTCCATGGTGTGGGCTCCATTCCATCAACTCCTATCATCGCGATAAGAAACGCACTTATCTAACGTCGTAGTGAAGCGATATCCGCAATATTATCGGTCAATAGTTCACTTGATTAATGTGTACACTAGCAAATCATATAATTACGGAACTACTGATAACGTGAACACATATTATTATGTCACGGGCACGGGGACTTCACTTTTTTATCTTGGCTCCGCATTTCAGGGTTCAGTGAATTATCTCTAGTTGCCAAGCTGTGATATACTAACTAATATTTTAATGCGGAAGTGTTTGTTTCGCTTTCATGCCTAAAAAGCCGAACCGATGTTGATTAATTTTGGTACATAGATAAAGTGGTCGGTAGGCTACATCAACGCGAGCAAAGTGTGCCTAAAAGTAACCTATTTCTATCTAAGCTCATCAGGAGATAGATACATACGTTCCTTCCATGACCCATAAACTGGTGTCGTAGAAAACAGACGTTTTCGCGAGAGGGACAGATATATATTTATTTATTAATTACTAGCACTTCGCCCGCGACTTCGTCCGCGTGGGCATAGTAGGTACTCCACAAACTGCAACGCCCCTATACATATCCCCTTATAAAGGTTAGTTTTGGAAAATTAAGCACAACGATTCTCATTATTGGATCAGCGCAACTGTTCACCCCGTTCAGCCCGTCAGGAATTGATTATGCAAAAATTGTTAGGTACATGATCTGTTTCAATTATCCCACTTTTAGTTTGTTCATAGAATTCCAACGTAAATTGAAGCAAGCTATAATTTCCTACCCTAAAAACTTATTCACCCCTTATTATGTATGTACCTAGTTGATTTTTGAAAAATCGAAACATTTGTTATTCTTATTGTTTTATCGAAAACATTTAAATGCCGTGGCGTTTCAACTTCATCGGACCAAGCATTGATACGATTCTCCCCAGTTCGCTCAAGCCGCGACATTTTTCTTACTCCGAGCATGTTTATTACCGTCATAACTTTTCAACGAAAGGTCCGATTTAAATGATTTAAAGTGTAATTTACACGGACATAATCAACCTTAATTATCAAACCATTTAAATGGATAAGGATTAATATCATGGTACTATAATCACCATTTTTTATTTCACCATGGGATTTGCTTGACTAATATTAACAAAAAGCGGTCATGGTGACTTATCCATAATAGTTAGACATATGGTATCGCGGACTTTTTTGTAGATATTGATGACCTCTATAAAACTGTAGTACATCACTTTGCTCTATTGTCAATAGATTCCGCAGCGTACGCGATATAAGGATTTTTTCTCACACCTTGGGTCACATTATCGAAGTTTTCATACGGATCCCTAACTTTTTTGAAAATATTCTATAGCCTATGACCATCACCGATAATGTAGGATTCTACTGGTGAAAGAATTTTTCAAATCGGTCCAGTAGTTTCGGAGCCTATTCATTTCAAACAAACAAACAAACAAACAAACAAACAAATCTTTCCTCTTTATAATATTAGTGTAGATATCTCGTTTGTTAATTATTTTCGTGTTTCGGTCAATTTTGATTCTATTTTCACTGTTGTTAGTATATTTTTAGTTAAGGTGTTTATATACTTCATATGTTTTTCATGCATATTCCCTATTCATTTTATAAGCCACTGCTTAGGGGGCGTCCATACATTTCGTGAGGTGTTTAAGGGGGGGAGGGGGTCGAGTCAAATCTCATCTAATCTTACGTTGGAGAGAAGGGGGTCTCGGCAAACATCACACATTTTTTTTTCTGATTGAAACAAAAAAAAAATATACTATTTTGGTCCATTTAATCCAGATTGCGAACCGCCTCGCCACGATAACGCCTCTATTATTATCTAACACAAGGTCTTTTGTCCCGATGCAGGGTTCACACACTCTCAGAAACTCTCAGCAATATTGATTACTAGTCTTATCTAGTCGTTTTTTTTTCTTTTTACAATAACAATCCAACGCGTTTACGTAAGAATCCCACATTTTGAAAAATCTCACGTGAGATTGGGGGATGGGGGAGGGGGTTGAATAAAATCTCACGACATCTCACCAGGGGGAGAGGGAGGGACAGAAAATTTAAAAAACACTTCACGTCATTTATGGATATAAATTATAACTTCCCTTTAATCATGTTAACTTCAACCACCAGAACCCAGCCAGAAAATAACCCTAGCCACATGTATCTGTAAGTATGTTAACATTTCGTAGGCAAATGCGATAGTGCAACGACCTTAGCGAAGGGTCAAGTGAGAGCGTGATGCGGGTGCCGCCAGGAGTCACGATCAATTAGTAGACGTGTGCTGACAGCTTTATAATTAACATGTCACAAAGGAAGTGTTTAGTATCAGTAAGCATCAGGGTTGAGCTTGACAACCTGTAAGGAGAATCTGACAGAGAAAATGAGATTATTAGAACAAAAAATGAAAACGTTTTGGGAATACTTCTTGTCAATACCAATGTCAGATTTTCTGGCTTCTGATAGTCCGTAAAGATCGCCTAAGATCAGAATGGTAGCCGGGACCAACAGCTTAACGTGCTTTCCGAGACACGGAGGATTCTCGGTATGATAAAATGGTCACCCATCCACAGACCGACCTCGGCAAGCTTTGCTTAACCTCGTAGATCGACCCGTGCGGCTGTTTTATATTAAGCCACGAGCTCCTCATGACTCAGTATATTTACCTTTATATGTCAAGCTAAGTTTTGAACCAGTTTTCAACCAAGGGACCAATCAATACCTTACACAACATGCAAGGGAAAATGTTTGCTATTTTACGCTACGAGTAGACAACTTCGTCAATTTACGTCAAATAACCTTGGAATATGTGGTTACGTAAGAAGTACTAGACAAAAAACTACGCTAATGATTTTTTGTAATGAGTAAACTAGTTAAACAACGCGTGGGTGATTAATTTTGGCATATACATTTCCATTTTGTTGGTAAGCAGATCAGAGTTGATGATAATGAAGCATTTGTCAATGGAAACACAAGATTGAAAACTTAAAAGTTACCAATTTATTTATTTTCGTATTGAATGCTAGGTAACATTCCGGCAGAACACAACGGAGACAAGCTTGACTCCAAACAAAAGGAAGAGGCAGGTAATTACCTAGAAATTGGAAAACATATGTAAGTAGTTAGGTAGGAATCTAGTTAAGATGCTTAGAAGCAAAAACCATTGTGTTGGAAAACTTATTAGAATAAATATTGCCATATATACGGAACCCTGCAAAAGAACAAGTTATGATGTGAAAGTGTTAAGTACATCATTAAAGTTATTGTTATTCAAGTTCTTCAAACTTAACAGATGGATGTGTTGCTGCTGGCAAGTTTGTTGAATAGCCATCTTTTTCTTCCCAGCTAAAATACTAGGAAGTGGTGACGGGCGTGCGTTTTGGGGTCTTTATGTAAAATTGACATTCGAAATGGTGGTCACAAATTCCGTGGTGGCTTTCAGCCTAATTTGCATATTGCCATGATTAGTGTAGTGCCATGTTTTTCTTGCAAATCAAAGATAAAAGCTCCGTCGCATTTATCAACTTGAATAATTATGCAACTATCGATAAAATACCTAATACAGTTTAAAACACGTACGAAATCTAGCACTGAAAATTGCAAGTTCCAAATGGATTACATCAATAGCTATAAATACTAAGTAAACACGAAACTAGAAAGTGTAGGCCACCGATATAATACTAACTTAGAAAACTAAACAAACAGTCTTTGTAATGCAAATAAATTTAGCAATATTTCAAGACTCGCTTTTTAATATTGTGTGTCCTAAACACTGACTCATCGACGAAAATATGTTCTTTATTTAGCCTGTTTAGAATTTCATTTAGATTAATGCAAAAAACTTGATTTTCGTTCATGTAGATTTGAATAAAGATAATGTCTTTGGTATTGTGCTAATTTTTTGATCTTGTCAATAAGGAACTGTCTTCAGACATTCGCAGTGTTTATTCATAGGTTTCTGCAGTTTGCACAGGTGTTTATAGGTCACCTTTGAAAAATGTAAGTATGTTTTAGGTCATGGGCCAAATGAGAATGTACGAGTAATATTGATCAATTTATTTCAGAGTATAATAATTATAGAATATCGCTTCATCTGGCGTCCTTTTTTATTTATTTTTTTTAATCCTCTAAGTCATCTTTTGTCCTTCTTTCTTTTATGAATTGGAAATCATCAAATGACTTCTTCCGCTCTCTGGAGCGGAAGGGAGTGTCAGACTCTTACTGACTAAAACCCATCCGTGTTCCTCCTTATGCCCTTTGCATGCCAGGGCCGAGGTGAGTCTTTCGAACAAATTCCGCAACATCTTTTAAATCAAATCAAATCAATTGTGTATCTCCCAAATGCAATCTATTACTACTCAAATGTTGATCTCAGGGTTTTTTTATACAATCTTTAAGATTTAAAGACATGTCTGCTTATAAACTCAGCTGACACTTGGACCCAAAAAACCGTGCGTAGAAATACAAATAACCACACACACAAGCAATTTGAATATTTGAACATAATAATCTAAGTAGAAAAAGCTTAGTAACTTTCACATTTTCGAGACTACCAGACAATCAGCTTAGACCCAGACAATTCACAGTTACCTCAAATTGAACAGGGTTTTTGTAACAAAAAGTGACAAGTGAAGCGACTGAAAAATTGAAAAGTATTGTCCTATTTTTTATTCGTTGCAAATGTCGGGTATACTTTTTCATTTTGTAGCTGCAATTCGTCTGGTGCATTGATCTTTGCTCTAATAGCTGCATCTTCACAAATGGAATTGGTAGATCTACTTATAAGTATACGTTTGTCCGACTATCAATGAACAGCTAAAACAATTGTCTAGAAAGCTGAAATTTAGAATATAGTTTTATTATAACGGGAGCATCCGCTAAGAATTTTTGGAAATTACAACTTTAGGGGGTAAATGGTATTATGGTTGACTTTGTAAGTCTGCGTTCTTTGAAGTTAGAAACATGAATTTAGACTTGGTCAGCGTCTACGCAAAACAAATAGCAGTCATAAGCTAGTATTTATTTTTTATAAAACGCTACAAGGCCATCGAATTAGGATCTTTAGATAAGGCAAAGTAAGGCAATTAGTCTCTTTATGGTTCACGATGGTCTGAAGAAAGCTATGCAGTTGGATTTAGAAACTTTGAATGCGGAAAACCTGGTAATGTGGCACACTTTCAAAGAAAGCTATGTTTAGTTTGGACGCCATAAGACAAACCGACCGACCGACGACTGAAGCTTCCCACATGTACAGTTCTCGTCAAATAACTTTGCCCCTCTGAAGTTAGCCGTTTGCAAAGATCGCGCAGGTGCAGTCACGTAGACGGGAGCAAGCGGGACGCAAGCATGCATCGAACGTAAACGAGCGACTGAGACATAAAACCGCGCCGCCATAATCCCCGCCCCCATGTCTCTTGCGCATGCGCAGTTGCAGTTTGTTCGTAATTTTGACTGCTGCGCAGGCACTCGTAGCCGACTTCAGAGGGGCACAGTTATTTGACGAGAACTGTAAACAGGTGCAACAGCGCAGTCGTATAAAGGCATCTTCGCATCGTTGTCGTATTTTCGCTTCGCACCTATCTTTGAAAATCCTACCTCCCCACCTTATTGAACAGAACTATTATTATAGTAGACACCAGATAAATTAGCAATAAGGGTCATTGATCCACATACATTTTTAGACATTTATTTTTTATTTATATTGATAAGCACGCGCTTGACCACTATCTCACCTGGATGGTAAGCGATTATGTGTTTCTTAATTTCAAAAACATATATAAAGACAAAGCTGTTCTCAATCGACTTCTATCGTGATCCTTTACGTTCTCTAGTAATGAAAAAGGTTCATAATTTATTGTTCGTGTATGTACACTATCTAGGAAGGGATATTAGGGAAGGTCAATGTACTTTATTGCAAGTTATCTGACGCCTACCATATAGCATATTTTACATAAAACACATCCAAATACCTCTCCTATTCAAAACACAATGAACCTCTTAACCCATAGAACTGTGAATCAGCCAAAAACTTCAGTTTATCATCGTAATACAACTCAATTGACAGACGGTAAGACAATTTGCAATTGTAGAAAATGTTTTTTGGTACGGTGCCATAAGGGTCAATGGACGACGTAATGATCCAATGTGGCGTAGGTACTTCGGCGCCAACATGTGGCCAATGATGGCCATTCCAACTGATGATAGCGGTGAAGTTTTATTACTTATTTATTTTGACTTTATGCACAGTAGTGGTACACGGGCGGACTTAAGTAATTTATTTATTTATTTATCTTTATCTCAGGTAGAACCCATAAATTTGTTAGTATTCCTTAACCTATGTTAGTATCATAGACTTTAACACACAACTAATAACTATATAATACTTAATTACGCCACCTCACGGCTACACCTGGTAACAGTGCATGCACTGCGCACAGGTGCCCCATAAGGCGTCCCTCAGTCTTACCAGCAACAATGCTCAGGAGACTGCTGTCGCCACCCCGCATCCGACGCAGTAGTGAAGCGGTTTTTTTACGAATAATCGCAAAGTCATCTGTACGCGCTGCTGCGAACATCCCTGATGCGCTACAGAAACGAGGTAGCGCCAGCAATATCCTAAACGCATTATTGTATTGCACACGCAGGGCATTAAACGTCTTCTTAATGCAACAAGCCATTCTCTACTAGTCAACCTTAATAATAAAAGTTTTTGCCCGCAACTTCGTACGAGCATAATTATCAAGCATAAAATGTACTTTACGACCTATTCTCATACCTACCAATAATACATTAAAAAAATCATAAAAATCGGTCGAGCCCGAGAGGAGGAGTACGACCACAAACACCGTGATACGAGATTTTTGTATATTATATGTCGCAGCCAACTAGCATAATCAGCCGTCTCATTGAAAGCCTAGCCTTTTCATTCAACTGCGCCATTAGTGACATAGGCAAGTCTTTAAACGATGTCAAAACAAAAGATGTCAAATAGTTCGCTGAAAAATCGGCGCATTTAAATGAAAAGGCTAGGCCACCAATTAAACGGCTGATGAAGCTCATTGGCTGCGACATATAATATAGAAGAAATCAACACCGTGGAGTTTCTTGCCGGTTCTTCTCCATAGGAACCAACCAACCCGAATCGTGCACTAGCGTCTGACGATAAATTGTACATTATATTTATATATGTATGTATTGTACATAGTATAAGATTCGTATATGAGCCCATCTTCGAGGAGGTATTCCAACATTGGATCAAACTAGTTGGCGTACGTTGGGCAAGCGCATTGAGAACTGGCAGACAGTAATGGATTTCTAATGACGCTCTACTCCACTAACGGATTATAGAATTAATTTCGAATGTAACTTGTGGTATAATATGAATTATGAAGTGATAACGGTGGTTTGATTATGCTGCCTAATAAACTGATGTGCTTGATTTAATCTTCAATTGAGCTGGAATGTATATTGAAGTGTTCTATTGAAAATTAACACATACTTATATGAGGGCTGCACTAAAAATATCGGGAATGGAATATTTCCACTGTTCCTGTCACATTAAAATCTTTTTAATTGAAAACTCCTTGGTTTTAAAAATCGAATACCATTTATTTATTTAAAAAAAGATTCTCGGTCTTGTCACAAGGTTTTTTCAAACTTGTTTAGTCGTTGAGAAAATGGAATTGACTCGAGAAAATTCAAGAGCGATGATTTATTATGACTTTCGAAGTGGTTTAACACAAAAACAGTGTGTTGACCGGATGATTTCTGCATTTGGTGATGAAGCCCCATCCAAAACCACAATTTATCGCTGGTTTGCTGAATTTCAACGTGGACGTGTCAAGCTCAGTGATGATCCCCGTCAAGGTCGTCCAAAAACTGCAGTCACCCAAGAAGACGTTGATGCTATGCGTAAGCTGATTAAGGAAGATCGACATGTGACATACCGCGAAATTCAGGCAACTTTAGACATTGGCATGAGTCAAATACAAATAATCTTGCATGAACAATTAGGTGTAAAAAAGTTGTTTTCCCGATGGATACCGCATTCGCTCTGTGAAGAGCAAAAAGCGGCTCGCGTTACTTGGTGCGTCAGAACTCTCGAAAGATTCTACGCAGGATCCTCAAATGCTGTATACAACATCGTATCAGGTGACGAATCCTGGATATACGCGTACGAACCCGAAACAAAAAACCAGTCACGAGTTTGGGTGTTCGAAAATGAGTTAAAGCCAACAAAAATTGTTCGTTCACGGAGTGTTGCAAAAAAATGGTGGCCACGTTTGTCTCCAAAACCGGCCATGTTGCGACAATTCCTCTTGAGGGACAAAGAACGGTTAATGCAGAATGGTATGCTAGCATTTGTTTGCGCTTATGAGCAAGTCACCAGATTCTCAACTCACCAGATTCGCAACTAACCAGATTCTCAATTCACCAGATTCGCAACTCACCAAATGTACAATGAAACACAAAGTCACAAAAAGTCACAGAATAGTACCTACCTAGATACTTTATTCACAAAAAAAAAGTAAAAACACGTTTTGGAATTGCAATTTCTTCTAAACTATTAGAACTCAGAGCTTTGAAAAAAAAAACGTTTATAGCAAAGAAGATGGCTAAATGACTGCCCCAAGCATGTATTTTTATTAAATATACATTCATGAATTGTGAAAAAGAGTTTGATGCCGACCGGCCTCCGTCGCGTGGTCGAGGCCTATTTGACGGATAGGGCTGTCATCTACCCCGGTCACCGGGGAGAGATGTCGTGCGGTGTTCCACAGAGTTCGGTTCCGGGGCCGCTCCTCGCTGACGATACGCTGGTCCTGGCGCAGGGTAGGTCGTACCAGGCGGCAGCCGACCTAATGACACGCGGAATTGCGATAGTCCTTGAGAGGATCCGAAATTGGGTCTTGAGGAACCAGATCAGGAGGGGTTCACATCGGCGTCGGGTCGAGGATCAGGTACCTGGGACTAGTTCTCGACTGCCGATGGAACTTCGAGCATTTCCGACATTTGGCTCCCAGACTGGAACGGGCCGAGGCTACCTTCAAGCGGCTTCCGATACCTGAACGCGACCCAAAGGGTCATGGCCTGGCTGGCCCGGGGAAAAACGCACGATCTCCGGCGAGGCGGCGAGCCTCCTTATCGGATTGCCACCATGGGACCAGGACGCGAGAGCTCTCGCGCACTTTTACGCGTGGCGTGTCGAGGCGCTGCACTGGGGCAAAACTCCGCTGTCACGGCAAATTGCAGCGCGGTGGACGGAGCTCTGGCAAGATACCATCGCGGTATGGAGACTGCGACTATCGCAACCCAGTGCTGGGCACGCCACTATTGTGGCGATGAGTCCCCTCTTTGAGGAGTAGCTAGAGAGGCGCCACGGCGTCCTTAATACCTTCCACCTGATGCAAGTACTCACCGGACACGGTTGTTTCGGGAGTTACCTGTTTCGGATTCAGCTTGAAAATACGTCCGGGTGTTATCACTGTGAGGATCGGTCGGAGGACACGGTGGAGCATACGGTGGAGGTCTGCCCTGCTTGGGCGGAGTACCGCCGTGTCCTCGTCGAGGCGATCGGCGGCGGCGACCTCTCGCTTTCGACCCTGGTTCAATCCTTAGTCGAGGAGGCATGGAAAGCCGTCACCTCCTTCTGCGAAGTAGTAATGCTAGTGAAGGAGGAAGCGGGCCGCGTGATGGAGAAGCAAACTTCACGCCCTAGCCGTCGAAACAGAAGAAGAGGGCCCGGGCGTCGGGAGTCGCAGGGCGATTCCCGGCCACCGTAGACGCGGGCCTGCGGACGGCGAGCGTTGAGTGGCTCGCTGTCCAGACCCGGGTCACCGCTTTGTGTTCCACGCGCGCGGATGGTTTTTAGTTATTAAGAGTCTGACACGCCCTTGCGCTCCACCCCGAGCGGAAGAAGTCATTTGATGTTTGCCAATCCATAAAAAAAACCTCCGACTCTTGATAAAAAAATATATATTACCTACCGAAAGTTTAATTCAATTCGCGGTTTACTGAACCAATTGGTTCCACCAGGACGAGACCTGTTATTAACAGCTCGCGACTTCGAACGCGCATATCCCCTTTTTACCCGTTCCCATAAAGCCTAATCCAGCTTCATCATGAACAAAAGGAAAAAAGCTATCTTAAACAAAAAGAATTTTCCAAATCGGACTTCAGGTAGGTTCAGAGATTAGCGTGTTCAAATAAACAAACTCTTCAGCTTTATTAATGCTACTACTAAATATAGAAATCATAGTAGGTAGTCAGGAGGTTAAAATAGTAGTAAGTACATATTTAATTTGACGGTTCATATAATTTATGTGTTGGACAGTACATAATCTGATGAGTTGCGAATCTGGTGAGTTGCGAGTCTGGTGAAATGCGAATCTGGTGAGTTGAGAATCTGGTGACTTGCTAATAAGGGTTTGTTTGCCACAGGTCGTTTCTGAACTCCGTAAAGAGAACTGCAACCGCCGCATCATCCTCCATCACGACAATGCGAGTTCTCACACCGCGCACAGAACAAAAGAGTTTTTAGAGCAAGAAAACAGAATTATTAGACCATCCGCCGTACAGCCCCGACCTAAGCCCTGATGATTTCTATACTTTCCCTAAAATAAAGAATAAATTGCGTGGTCAGAGATTTTCATCACCTGAAGAAGCTGTGGACGCCTACAAAACGGCCATTTTGGAGACCCCAACTTCCGAATGGAATGGTTGCTTCAATGATTGGTTCCATCGTATGGAAAAATGTGTCAAATTTCGCGGAGAATACTTCGAAAAGCAATAAATACATTTTTAAGTAGTAATGTTGTGTCACTACCTTGATTCTCGAAATTTTCAGTGCCGCCCTCGTAGGTCCTACTAAATCTACTCAACACCATTCTTTTATTGTAATTTTTATGCTCGCGGCGTTTGACCAAGACCCTCCACCACCTTCCAACACCGCCTGATAGAAAGCGATGACGTGGTTGACGATGGACCACGCTTGCCTAGAAGTAACCTATTCACTCTTGACTTGAAGACTCCCAGCTTGTAGCTATTAAGAAACACAGACTCCGGCAGATATACATTATACATTGTATATGTCGCAGCCAATTAGCTTAATCAGACGTTTCATTAAAAGCCTAGCCTTTTCTTTTAAATCAGCCGATTTTTCAGCGACCTAAGTGACATCTATTGTTTAATGACTTGCCCATGTCACTTAATTATGTCGCTGATTCATTCGCGCAGTTCATTGAAACGGCTGATTAAGCTAGTTGGCTGCGACATTTACATTGAGTTGAACTTTGAAGCAACAGTTAACACACACACATGGCTTCTTCAAACTTTGGTGTCTAGAGTGCTGTAAATATGATCAATGTATTTTCATTATTTCATTCACCTCAGCCTTAGGGCCAAAGGCATAGTACTAAAGACCCATGAAGTACCTTTCAAGGGCCGTCAGCGACACTAATGTCTCCACGACTCGGAGTTAAACAGAAAAGCAAACATTATAAAACGCAGATAAATAAGGACCCACGGTCTATGGTAACGAGCGGGTGTAAAGTTGGCACGTTAACGAGGGGCAAACATATCGAGTCAATATGAGGTCTTGGTTACCTGAATAGGTACGCAAAATTGTTTTAACTATGTTATAATTTGTGGGTAAAATAGCAAGTCTGTTAATGTTACTCTATAGAGTAACGAGAGGAGCCTTTTGGCCTCCTCTCATAATGAGCAGGAACGAATAAGATCACTACGCTTGCCAATGCGAATTATTTACTATTTTTTTCATTTATATTGTCTAATAGGCTGTAGACCACCACCACACCACCACCGTCCAGAGAAAGGGCAGCAGCATTCTCTGTAGATACATTGCTACAACTACACTACGATCACCAACCCGCCTGCCAAGCGTGGTGATTATGGCAACCTCCCCCATTTGGGGGAGGCCTATGTCCAGCAGTGGACGTCTTTCAAGTGATATGATGATGATGATGAAAAGTCTGTAGTGGGATTATTTTTCAATGACCAGTCATTGGTGCAGATAATAATATGATGAACATTGATAAACGACCCTGTTATGCCATGCTGTGCATCAGGTCAAGACAGATGGGTCAGAGCCGTTACTCAATAAGAGCAGGGGGGAGCCAAAACAACGCTGGCGTGACGACTTTAAGACGATTACGATAGATGGGCTGGATATTAATATACCGAGAAGAGTGGGAAAACTTTGGAGAGACCTTTGCCCAGTAGTGCCTGTACTTTAAAAATAAACCTATTAAGTAATGCCAAATATTTCTGGCTTTAATAAAGCAATGCAGTTGTACCATTCAGCATTTTAAATTTAAAGCTCCGTCAAGATCCTTTGAAAACCTCACCTAACATTCCAGTCGCTTCAAACCCCACATTTCTGCCACAGCCCAAAATGAATCATCAAAAACTGACCATGAACTCTATCAATTAAATATCACCATATTCGGCAGCGTGTAACGCCTGCATAAAGCTGTGTACCGACAGGAAGGAGATCTACAGAGGCTTGCGTGTGCGCATTGATGCGCGCATGATATGCATCACAATGCGCGACGTGCCGGGAGTGTGTATCTGTCCTTAGGGTACTGGTTTGGTGTTATTGAATGTAATCGGCGACTGATGGGCTTTTTTAAATAGTGATATAACGCCATGTTTAGATGAAGTTCATCTATGGCATATTGTGAAGTGGACCTGTCTGTAGTTTATCTAACATAATGGACTAATGGCATCAACAAAACACCAAGAAGAAAAAGGCCAAGGCAGAAGATAATGAGGTGAATGGTAACTAAAAGAAGGACATATTCATTTTAATTTTTATACATGTAATGCCTGTGGTTGACGTGACTTATTAGTTTATGGTCAAACTTATTTCATTAATATTTTAATATGATACTCTGCTTTGTTGTCCCCAATAGATAGAATAGGTATGCCCGTGGTTATTTATAGAAAATATCAAGTTTTCCCTATGCCTACAGTGTCACGCGTCGGATTGTGAAAGTATTTATTGTTATACAAATACAGACATGTGCGCAAACAATTGCACGAGTATTTTGTTGTCAAATAAAATACCAATGCCGTTTTATAATTATTAGAAAGTACTTAGGCTAAGAAGAGGTCAGAAGTCACTCTCTGGCCTTATTAGAATCTCAGCTTACTTCTCTTAAAAAAAGGTTTACACCTTGCCACGGATTTTGACTCAAACGCTCAGTAAGACAGAGCGGGGAAGCGTGTATAATTTGCACCCGAACGAATCCAGGGCTGTTCGTTGAGAAATAATGTGAATTATATTTTTCTAACTTATAATAATCCCAAGTATTCTCCAGAATGCCCAGTTTCTGAGGTACTTTATCGATCGTTTATCTCTCCGTAAACCACGAACCAACCAATGGCGTTATGACAGATAGCGTTAACGGACAGATAAACGACCGATAAAGTACCTCAGGAACTGGACATTAGTCCAACAATCCCGTCTCAATAGATGACATAGCATTAGATCTTTGCCAGTCACTCTATTATCTTCTAACTGGGTCTCACAAATGCATCCTGCGCGAGCTATTGACAGAACGGCATACAACTGCATAGCTCTCTAAAGATTTGCAAGTTAATGCATATGGACAAATAGATGGCTGGTCTCAATGACCTCTGGTAACCCTTTTGAGGAAACTTGAGGTTTACAGAAACGGACACATTCTATTTGGAATATTATGAGTTGCAGTTTGTAAGTTTTAAGAATCTACTATTTTGGTTCAAGCATAGCTTACAATGAAATGAATATAATATAGGGACTGAATAATCTGAAAAATTGCTAGTTTTCTAACGTAATTCAGCCAAATTGTTTAGTTTTAAGCTGTGAGTTGTTTCCGAAACATGTTAAAAAAAATGGTATAATTTAATCTTAATTATTTGTAATCAAAGTTTTGCAAACTTTGTTGTTTTAGATTTTTTATAGCTCAACTTAGTTTAGAGTAAATCGGAAAATGCTTCAGGCAAGCATTGTTTCGTTGCGCTTCTCTTTCTTTTCTATTCAGTCCGAGAGTGACCGAGTTTTTACTGATCATTGCGCCTTAAGTGGAGTTATAGAAGTATGCGGAACAGGGTATAAAGACCCGCAAACCTCCATAGAAAAGGGAGGATCCTCCGACAAGACGAGTGTTGGTGGCGGGGAACTGCCCGATGGTTGATATTTGGGCTGTTGTACATGTTCAATTCGCACGGAAACCTCTGATACCGCGATGCAGGATTTGTGCCACGTAGTTAGTTGCTGGCGGTACAAATCCGATGCAGATTAATAGCCTTAATCAGAAAACAGAAGCATTTTATTTGGTAGACAAAATTCACAGGAAAAAGATCCTTTAATAAAACAATAAATCTCTCATGTGAAAGATGACCCCAATGTTTAACAAACAGGCTCACACAGGTCATGCATTATGTAACTAAAAAACTTGTTGCTAAGTAAATGATAAGCATTTTAAAACCCACTGAACAAAGCAGGCTTACGCTCATGAGGATGGTACATCAAAAAATCTAAATATTCAAGCAGAAAAATAAAGACTTAATTCAGTCCTACCTTCATTCTATCGTGCCCAACTGCCCATGGTCTATGTTAATGGTTTTCATTCGTGTGTGCTCATATCTACATTTTATCTAACATCCGTAGCCACCATAGGCTGAACCCAGGCCGTAATTGGAGCATCGGGACCGTAAGCGAAGAAATTGATGATGTTTACACATTGATTGGGTTTCAATTTGATATGCTATCGATGTTGGTGTCAGGCGATTGAAACAGGCACACCTTGTCAGTTTAAAATGTAGATGCTTCAGTTTTTTAAACTTTTATCATACTCCATACAAAACGTTGAAATACCTTCGGCCCTACCATGACGTGTTAAAGCGTGAGTAGTTCGAGCGAGGAGGGATGGAGCTATATAGGGTGTATAGCTCCATCCCTCCTTCTCGCTCGAACGACTCAAGAGTGAAATTGTCAAGTTTACTAGGCAAGCGTGCTCCATCGTGGACCACATTATCGCTTTCCATCAGGTGAGATTACGATCATACGTAAGCCTAAAACATAATGATATTTCTGAAGAACTAATGCAGAGCGTGATAGTTTTAAACCTGTCGAAAATGCATTCTAGCGATCTCTACAGATTTCAACATACACGAAGGAAGGACGAGAATCGATCAGCTGAAAACGAAAACATATTTATCTGCTTCATTAAAAACCGACCAAACAAAGTCAAAGCATCACCCTTTCCGTGCGCAGACGAGTATAAAAACACCATTGGATAAGGTTACAAAAACCACGAGCGGTAGTTAACTTGTTGAGCACGGCTAGATGCGCGAGCGCTCGTCACACTTCACCGGTTTTGATACCAAGGGTCGGGCTACGCTGTGCCATTAGCGTCTAGCCCTGCTCGAACTAATTGGTGGATAGAGGTGCTGTAACTTATTGTGTTTTGTAGATCCCATGGGTATAATAGTAAGTGTAATTATGTTTGGGATGTCTGTTAGTTAACACGCCTCAACGGCGGAATGCATTTTGATAAGACCTGGCACACATGACAGAGGAAGACCATTACCACCTTATTCGGGCATAGGATTTTTATCCTAATGGTATGCTTTATTTTTTATCCCGTTGGAAAAAGCTAGTCTACGATGGAACTAGGGAGAGACAGTCTGTTTCCAAAACTTGATGGATTTTAGTCGAAATTATGAAGACGATTGGCGATATTCTTAGTGCGATCGAATAGATAGATAGTTAAGACGAGGTTAAATATATGATATTAGCTAATATTGATCGGATGTCAGAAACCGGTAAAGCGTTTTTTCTGTATTCCCGGTATACTTCGACCGCAATGCAAAACCTACTCGCGCAAAAAAACTGCAGTAACTATTCAATCACGTCTGCTTCATCTAGAAACAGGCCCCAGTCGACTTGAGACAAAGCTACGTTTATAAACTTATTCAAATTCAAATGTTTATTGCTCAACACAGTACATAGTCATACATTTCCAGATGTCAAGTGAATGCGCAGTCCAATGTGTTGTACCAATTCAGGCATGCAAAATTTATGCTTAAAATTATATAATTTCATAAATTCCGATTAATAGTATTTATAGTAACTATGTCAAAAAAAAGCAATAAAATTAATACCTTATACCTATGTCATAAAATTCCAATTAACACCCTATAAAAACTACTTGGCACAAACTAACTAGTCTGTTCTGTCCCACTGCAGGGGCTTCCCTAACTCTTTTATTCTATATTCTTTGGTTCTGGACCCCTACCGAAAGGACCAGCAGAAATAATAAAAAGAAATGCTGGTCCTTTCGGTAGGGGTCAAGCTAGCCCCGCCATCTTCGTCTTGATTTGCCGCGATATCATCTAGGAAACTATACTATGGTTCTTTTATTTTAACCCACAAGCTACGGTTTATTTTTTTTCGGTCTGTTAGTTTTTATTCGAAGGGACGGGCGATGGGCCGACATCTCGCCGTCTGATTTAACTAATTGAGCTATTACTGGGCCGTACCTTAGTGGATAACATACTGGTCGAGTATGATGTGCGACTATGCCATCGTAATAAACATGTCAGTGACATCGTCAGTAGTCCGTTCGTAACAATGGATTGTGTTGTGTAATAGTTCTCAGATACTGTGAACAATGGATTCGATTGACTGACGTAGTTAGTGCAAAACCAAACGCATTATTTCCTTTACTGGCTTTCTCCCTATCCCATAGAAATCTTCCACTTTTTATCCCTTTTTTTTATAAAAAGTGGCCTATGGTTTTAAGCGATAGCTTAGCTTTATATCAGTCAAATACTTGGACTTCTAGAGGCTTCGATTATTTTACCTTATTAGCTAGCAAACAGCGTCAATCAGCGTAAGAATTATCAGCATCAATCAGAATCATTAGGCCTCCTACATGAATGCTATTTAAGGCTAAGACTTACGTCCAAGCGAATAAATTATCCCTTCACATTTCGCTACGATTGGTTTTGTCTCAAGTAAAATAACTAGGTGCTACCAAACAAAGAGAAGCTAGCGTACTAACTATTCAGACATTTGTAGTACACACTCCCAATCGTTTTGTATTCGTGTGACAACATCAATGGACAGGTGAGTCACCGCACAGTAAGAGATCCCAATAAGGAAAAGAGGCAGCATTTTTAGCAAAACTGGAACTTATCGAAAACCAATCTTGGGATCAGTTCTGAGAGAATTTTTTTAGATTGTTTGTTTGTATAACTAATAACTAAACTATTATTAAAGAGTTATATTTTAGTTTTCTTTTGTTTTAAGTCCTGGACTAATTTGAGACGAAAATTCTTTCACAGACAAGAAGCTAGACCCACAGGCTACTTTTTATCCCCAATGCATGGCTTCTGTAGACCACGGTAGCAAAGCCCCGGGGGAATGCTAATATGTATTGTTAAATGGAGGCACTAGTGCAAAACCGGTGTGATCTAAACACAGCATCCACATGTTTAATTATCACGAGGAATGATCTCCAATCCGGTTGCTATGCGCACAGATTATGGCAACACTCGCCCACAACTACTTGTGGCGGTTTCAATGGAGTTTGCTTCCGTAATAGAGTAGACACAGCTTGATGTGTTGATGAATGATGTCGACGAAATCATTTAGATTAGTTCAGAGGAGTGTTTCGGCCCGTGAGTGTACAAGGTCGTGCAAAAAATGTCTGGATGGTTGGTTGATACGGCGACTTGTCTGTAGGTTGGCAAATACAGAGGCCCGTGAAAAATTTGTAGGTAGGCGCGTTGTTCATGTGTTTTTCTTGTCTATTTTCCATGTGGGAAACAGGGACAGTGCCGTTATCGAGTATCAACTTGAATTTAAGTTAAATGTCGAATGTAAAATTATGCATCAAATTAATTAAATGGTCCAGACTGATGACCGGTATAAAAGCACTATTGGATTCGAGCCTAAAAAAAACTATGCAACAAATCCTAGTTTATAAACTACTAGCTTCTGCCCGCGACTTCGTCCGCGGAAAATTTCTTGTTGATGACTTGCTAGACAAAAGTTGTGATAGCTCGGTTAATATACATGTTATAAAAATAATTTATAGCCTATAGCACTCAGGAATAATCTAGCTTTCTACCAGTGAAAAAATTTTTAGAATTGGATCATTAGTTCCAGAGATTACCCCCTACATACAAACTTACAAATTTTACCTCTTTATAATATTAGTATAGACTAAGTGAAAAGGAAGGGGCGATTTCGGGCATCGTCTTTCTGCGTTCAAAAAGCGTTTGTGATAGACGTGAACGTTTGAATTTGAAAGGACGTTATCTCTTGCTTCAAACAAGGGCTGTTTATCTTAAATTCAATTCACTTTCAACTATCTTGGCCACGTGGGTGACTAATTATACCGCGGCGTGCCTAGATAGTGTTCTATTTAGTCACGCAAGATATAACAACGTAGTACGTTGTACAAGGATACTCGTAGTAAATACCTCGCGGCAATTTGTGGCGAAGATTATTCACTTAATGGGCTGGTACGATTTGATCTGGGTGCTATGAAACAAAGCGCTTTTTTATGGATGGGAAATCATCAAATGACTCCTGCCGTTCTGGGTGGAGCGGGAGGAAGTGTCAGACTCTTACTGACTAATACCCATCCGTGCTCCTCGTAGTGTCTTTTGCTTTCCAGGCCCGCTTTAACTCTTTCGAACAAAATCCGCAACCCTGGCAACGAAGCGCTTTAGTTGGTATCATACAGCAATTTAGTTGAAGTGCTGCCAATTCCTTCATGTAAGTTTCCACGGTGGGATCCGCAGACCATGATAGCCCAACTTTCAACTTGCACCGATTGCCCTGTTATCAGTAGTATCCATTCATAACATTTATCATTTAAAAACTAATAAGCGGAAATTTATTTTACAGAATAACACAGCAGTGTATTCATTCCGAAGAAAAATAAGTACCTACCTACACGAAAGGACTCAGGCTCTCTCAAGCGTCCATTTTATTTTTTGTAGGTCAGGAGTTCTTTGTTTTTTACATAAAATACCATATAAAGTTTCAGGTACATGTTTACGTTAGCAACGTGTTTTTAGAGCTGACTGTGACAAAAAATCAATGCCATCTCAAAAGTAGAACTGTTTGCTTTGAGAAAATATGTATTTAAAGCCAAAAAGTAACCTCGAAAAAGTACCGTACTTTTGTTTTTTTACTGCGTTTTTCTACACATGTCTTTTGTATTGTCTGTTTATACAACAAATAAAAATATCGATAAGAAAGTCGTCGACAGACGTTGTGCAGTAAACTTGAAGTATCCTCACATGCTTGGGGGACCGTATGCGGTTTTTTTACGCTCTTGTCGAGCGAAGTCTTGGTGGGATGCGAATGAACGCAGATTGAACCCTTTTTTTGCTTTTTTAACCGACTTCTAAAAAAAGAGATAACAACATATCTCCGTCGCTTGCCCACCGATTTGAAAAATTCTTTTTTTGTTGGAAAGTGTCCCATGAAAATTTTACCAAAATCGGTTCAGTGGTTTGGTTTTTAAATGCAAATAGCTGGAAAAAATATATGGAAAAAGCATCCATGCACATGCGAAATCGCGTATTTTTGTTTTCCTGTGACTTTCCAGTGGTGTTGTGGGGGGTACTACTAAAAAGTGAAAAATAAAAAACACACACTGTCAAATAACGAAGAAGCAACCAAAAACACCGACTACCGAAATTAAAGTTATTTTGTACTTTGTAGTGTTTTTTTGGAAGTCGGTTTTTTTCGTTATTAAAAAGTTTCTTTATCAAAGTCAAAGTCAAAAACGTTTATTTCAATTAGGCCAATAAACGGCACTTTTGAACGTCATCATTTACATTAAAAATAATATAAAGTGACTCTACTGTCCGTTCGCAAGGGTAGATTCTTATGGAGAAGAATGGACAAGAAACTCCATAGTTACTATATGTTACTATGATACTATGATTCATGTTACTATGATTTAGCAGGTTGGTATTTTCTATTTCTGCAAGCATGCAGTTTATGGTATTGTTTTTAAGAAACTGGAGGGTTATTTTCCTGTCTTTATTGATCTCAAAAGATTCCGTAAGAAACAAAATGGTAGATATGCAGGTTCATAAATATTTCATAATACTTTTTTGTAGGCATTAAGAATTGTTGTTTTTGTGAACTGTTGGAGGAAGTTTTTTTATATAACCTTGGGTTTATAATGTCTTTAATTTGCAAGTATAAACTATGTCGTTATATGGTCACACTCACCATAGAACGATTGTATTTACAGGGGTGCGTTTATGTAAGATCATGGCAAAATTTTATCTGGTTAAAATTATAGGTACTAGGGAGGGTTCGCTGATCGAAGTCATAGATTTTTATCAATGTTAGCTGTCATTCAATCTGTCAATCATTCCGCCCCTTTCGTCTACAACAATTTGCATCATTATTTCATCCATGATATACAATAATATTCCATGATGAGCAAGTACTCATTTAAAATATTCGTATTCTCAATCCTAAGGTGCGAATCGAGCAAATATAACAAACTGAAACAAATACCTGTCAATTTGACAGCATGATAAAATATAGCGACATAAAAAGGTTGCTAAAATTCAATGTAGCCAAGCGAAAAATTTTACCAGGGGTGCCCGTGACCGGGGCAGATTAATTTTTTTTTAATTTTTCGCCTTGCTGTATGCTTGAACAGGGTGTTGTTGGCGTTTAGTCAGTATAAATTTTATACTGGATAAATGTCTTAAACGCAGCCCAGCAGTTGATGTTTCAACTACAAAACATTTTTAATCAATCAATCAGCCTACAGCCTACTCTCAACTATAGTGGAGTCTGCTGCCAGTCAAACCAAATGCATCTCAGTACCAGTTAATGTGTATTGTTGTTAGTTAGTTAATGTGAGCATCAGGTAGTAAAAACAGTCCTTGATAATTTCACTAATATCTTGCTTATCTTTTCTGATAAGGAAGTTCATTCACTTCACGGAAATAGTTCAAACAACTTGAAGGATATTTTTTATCACTTGCAGGTTATCTGGAAAATGATTCTATACCTACTAAAACACTATTTGATGAATGGCTTTATGAGAATACTAGCTAGTGCGACTGCCTTTGCCCGCATACACAACAAGGAGATGTAACCCCAGGACAAAAAAAGAATCCTTCTATGATGCCAAAATTCATCAAAATTGTTCAAAAGGCGAGAAAACGTAAAAAACAAACACACAGTTACTTGATACTTTTATATTAATACTAGTATTGATTGAGCTTTTTTTATTTCATTTGTGCCAGTATTCAGAGGCCAGATTAAAATTTTAATCCATTGAATAAATCCTTCACCATAGAAAACTGTGTAATCGTAAATGGCGTATTATCTTCACTAAGCAGTATAAACACGGTTACTGATAGATAAAGAGGTTACGGGCAGGTGCGGCCAAGATAGTGGAATTATCTGATTCGCCACGGTCACATCACTCATAAATTACTGACATCTCTGTTTGTAAGGAGCCATGAATGAAATTTTATTTCTTGCTGTCTTCCAATCTAGAGATATAAATTTGAAATTGCTGGTTATTTTTTTATGTGTTATTTTTATTCATAAAAGATTTACAGACCTACTTGTAAAAAGGTAGTTTCAAGTCAATTATGTCTGTGAAACTAGGTATGTACCGACTAGTTTATTTTAAAAGAAATTCCCTGATTCAAAAACTGCGACTGAAATACTATTATTTTACAAAATAACAACCTTATATGACAATAATACAGGTATAAACTGACAAGTTTGGTATCCAAATTCTTTTTACAAGGAAAATAGTAAGTATAGGTAGGATACTTGGAAGCACACATTACTGTAAGTACACAATAAATTATACATTGGAAGAAACAATGTACATAATTAGGTGCCTTGTTTTGATATGATTTATCAAAACATTCGCATACTTACCTATTGTTTTAATTTAGATTATGCTGACATTTGATAGCTTATTTTTTCCTGCAGTATTATTAGTATCAAGACTTCCCAGATGAAATGTCAAGGTGAATCTTGGACTACACAGTGCACTTGATTGAAAAAGTTTCATCGTTCTAAAAATAAAAGTAGGTATCTATCACATTGTTTTACTATAGCTATCGCGCCAATAACTATCCTAGATTAACAGTAAGAAAATGCGGCTTTAATTAATGTAAGTTTGAAGTCAGAGTGGACATAAAAAGTGCAAGCAGTTACTTCACATCATAGTTACGCCTCAGTAAGTCGAATTTCATTCATTTCTCATAAATTCTAGAAAAAAAAATGCGATGCAGAAATAATGTAATACGAACAGAACGCTGCTGCATCGGTTTTACGGACTTGTGAACGTAATTAGAAAGACCGACGCAAAGATCCTTTGGGCGTGCGCACAATCTATAACCTAAATACTACACAAAAGCGTCGATAAATAATAAAAGGTGAATAAACATTTATTTGAACCACTTTCCGGCAGTTTTCGATCACATTTCCGAGTGTATAATTCAAGTTGGACAAATAAAAAAACAATAATTGAAATGATGGCGGGCAGCACAATGGCGCGCTCACAGTTTGATAATAAAACACGGAACAAATGAACAAAACAAGGAAAATACTCACGTTAGATTACAATAATCCACACTCACTGAAAAAAACACTGAACAAAACCAAATATCACCGAATTTGGCGTGTAACGATCAAAGAAAACGAATTATTATCGAGAATGCGTCGTTCAAACACATCGTTTTTCCGGATTCGTTCGGAATGATTTGTGTTGCCACAGGCAAACTTTTAAAATACTACGTAAATTCACGTTTCTAAAAAATTAAAATTTACAACCTCCGTTGCATGTATATAATAATAATATTATAACTAACTAGTTTCTACCAGCTGCGGCTTCGCCCGCGTTTATATCGGAAATAGCAAGGTTTCCTGATTTGTATTGTACATTTTTTACTCAGGAAACACCCACCCTACACCTACCCTACACCTACCTTACACCTACCCTACACCTACCTTACACCTATCCTACACCTACCCTACACCTACCCTACACCTACCCTACACCTACTTTACACCTACCTTACACCTACCCTACACCTACCTTTCACCTACCCTACACCTACCCTTCACCTACCCTACCTACATAATTATACCAGCCCAAAAATACTATGACATGTTTCTGGTGTCCTGGTACTTGATGTTTCTGGTCTCCTGGTACTTGTGAATCTGAAGTACAAAGGCAGCAGCGGCTCTGAGTTTCCACTTCCTCCTCAGTCTCCATTAATCCATGCCACTAACCGGGATAAAAAGTAGCCTATTTTTAATTCCAGGATATGAACTACATGTGTGCCAAATTTCATCCAAATCCCTTCAACCGTTTTTGCCTGATTGTTACACAAACATACAAACATACAAACTTTCACCTTTATAATATTAGTAGGATTAAAACAATGATTGATTAGATTGAATACCTACGGCAACGGAGCGGGAGATTCAAAATTAAAATTCAAAAATGTTTTCTACTTTGGCAAGATTCAAATTGTTCCAAGGATTTTTCAATTCCCTTAATTGTGGGAAAATAACTTCAAACCAAACAGCTTCCAAAAATCTGCTAACTATTATAGCATAGGGTGATTTTTTTGCTGGTATCTTTTTGGCAACACTGTTTTTGACAGATCACGCGTGAATCGTGTCGTCTTGTGTCATCGTCAAACTTGTTCAGTTTGGTCTATAATTTAACCATGAATCGACTTACGAACGAACAACGCTTGCAAATTATTGAATTTGACTATCAAAATGCATGCTCGGTTAAGAGAGTGCATCGCGCACTTCTTCCAATTTATGGGCAGTTTGGTCGGCCTACTGAGGCAGCTATTCGGAAGCTTGTGACTAAATTTCGAACCCAGTTTACATTATTGGACATTAAACCACGAACCCGCATACGTAGAGTGAGGACCGAAGAAAATATTGCGGCTGTATCCGCCAGTGTTAGTGATGACCGTGAAATGTCGATTCGCCGCCGTTCGCAGCAATTGGGCCTCTGTTACTCCACTACGTGGAAAATTTTGCGAAAGGATTTGGGTGTAAAACCTTACAAGATACAGCTGGTGCAAGAATTGAAGCCACACGACCTCCCACAACGTCTAACATTTGGTGAATGGGCATTGGCAAAGTTGGAGGAAGATCCACTTTTTATCGAAAAATTGTGTTCAGCGACGAAGCTCATTTCTGGTTGAATGGATATGTCAATAAGCATAATTGCCGCATCTGGAGTGAAGACCAGCCAGAAGCATTGCAAGAGCTACCACTGCATCCCGAAAAATGTACTGTTTGGTGTGGATTATGGGCCGGTGGCATCATCGGGCCGTACTTTTTCAAAGACGACAATGGCCGAAACGTTACTGTGAATGGCGAGCGCTACCGTGTGATGATTGGCGATTTTTTTTTGCCCAAAATGGAAGAATTGGACATGCCTGACATGTGGTTTCAACAAGACGGTGCCACATGCCACAGAACACTCGAAACAATGGCCCAATTGAGAGCCGCCTTCGGTGAACAGTTTATCTCACGTTTTGGGCCCGTCAATTGGCCGCCTAGATCGTGTGATCTAACGCCTTTGGACTATTTCTTGTGGGGCCATGTTAAGGCTCATGTCTACAGGCATAAACCAGCAACGATTGACGCACTGGGAGCCAATATTTAAGCATTTATTCGTGATATACCGGCTGATATGTTGGAAAGAGTGTGCCGAAATTGGGCCTTGCGAATGGGCCATCTAAACCGGAGCCGCGGCCAGCATTTGCATGAAATCATCTTCAAACATTAAATTATATTGATCGTTCTATCGATTCCAATAAAGATTTCATCAAATTTTTCAAAATTTTTGTGTTATTTTTGAAAATCAAATCCTATACCTCTTAAAAGATCACCCGTTATGTTATCTGAGCAAATCAAAATAGGTTTTTCCGCTCTTCTGTAAAATGCCCCCACTAGATCAGATGAAGGGTAATGTTTTCGAGCGTATGTATGTATTATAAAGGTATGTTATGATTGTAATGAATACATTCAAATTATGTCAATGATCGTTTTTATCTATTACGGCGTTCTAATTATGCGTTGTTTTATCGTATCAATGGTGCAATCTTGGTTAGGTTGTATTATACATGATTTGGTCCATATATTAATTTGTAAGATTGTTTGCAATTGTGTATCTGTATATCTGTATGTATGTCCATTTCTTTGGCACGTCCCACAGCCCAAACGACTGGACGGATTTTGACATAAGAGTTTTCGTTGAATTCGTCAGAATTGTGGTAGTGCCATAGGCTATATAAATTTTCAAAATGGCGCCCGCAAATGAAAAAAAAGGGTCGGTAGGTTTGCTGTTTTTGCTCAAAACCTATCAAGTGGCGTATCAAAATAGAAGGCACGAGCAGACGATTCTAAAAATGTAACTCACTAAAATGTAGGAAATAAAACAAATGACTATTTAGGTAGTCGTTTTTAGCATTCGAGTTTTTTGACAAAGTCAATTTTTAAATGAAGACTGGCTGTCAACTAAAACGAAATATCTAGGAGTTTTTTCGGGGAAATTCAGTTCTTACGTGGTAGCCCAAACTGCACTGTCAACGAAATGTCAAAATAATAAAATAACCAAAAATACCATGTGCGTTGCGGCGACACACGGTATTTGATCTATTAATAGTTATTTCAAGTGATTATTGTGCCATGGATTACGTGCTAGGCAGTGTGGCAGCCTTAATTACCGGCAACGTGACACCTAACAGACCCAAGCTTCTGAAGAGAGCCATAACTCCCACAAAACATCAGCCTTCACCTAACGTTACTCCAAAGAGTGAATTCGTTGAGGATAGATCTATATTTCTATCACCAAGTATGCAGAAAAAGAAGGCTATAGTCAAGAAGTCGCCGAAGAGAATATTTCAAAATCCAGATCTTGAGAATACTGAAAATGGCGAGGGTAATTTAAGTCTTACCAGTCCAAAGGCAGACAAAGTTAAAAAACATTTAAAAGATGAATTAGAAGCTGACAGTGTGTCTAATCTAAGTACATCAAGTCAGAAATCTCCAAAAAGGAAAGCTAATAACAACAAAAGAGAAACAACATCAACATTCGAAAGTAATAAAAGTGTGTCTGAACAAGAAGACAATGAAAGCACTCCTAAAAAGAAGAAGAAGAAGAAACAGAATTCAGAGTCAGATACTTCAGTAAATGTGAGTACACTATCTACAAACAATGTAAGTATTGAAAACACTGCAATGACAGCTAAAAGTCCCAAAAAAGAGAAGCAGAGACGTAAATCAGTAGTTGACACAGACAGTGCTAAGGAAAATGATACCAGTGTAAAATCAAATGCACCTACTCCTAACAAAAGCCCTAAGAAACAGGATAATAAATCTACTAGTTCAGAAACAACAATAAACAGCAATGAAGTCACAGACACAAGTAACACCAACACACCTAAAAAGAAAAATAAAAAACGAAAGAAGAAGCCAAAGGCACAAGCAGCTGTAGCAACTACAGAAAACAATGATAAAGTACCAGAAGGAGCAGACAAAGAGAATAAACAAAAAGAAAATCAAGTAGCAACAAAAAAGAAGAATAAAAAACGTAAGAAGTCAAAAGGCCCACAAAACAAACCAGATCTCATGGAGACTGGTGAACCAAAACCAGCTGCATCTGATACTGAAGATGACGGAGAAGAAAGAACAGAAACTAAAGGCCCAGTCAACCCAAATGCTATAACAGACAAAGAATCAGACTCAGAACATGAATCGGATGATGAAATAGAATCAGAGAATGAAGAAATTAACAAAAAAGTTCTAGAAGCAGAAAAAGCAGAAGAATCTTCAGATGAAGAGGATGAGGAAGCTCAAAAAGTTGAGAAAAAAGAAGTAGAGAAGAGGGAAGGAGGCGAAGAAAGAATGACTGAGGAAGAGATTAGGAGGACTCTGTTTGTGGGCAATGTGCCCTTTAGTGTTAAGGTTAAGAAGGAATTGAAGAAGATCTTCAATAAACATGGTCAGATAGAAACCATGAGGTAAGATGTCCTTTGAGTTTTGTTGATCTGTATACTTTCTTTTTTTCTTGAAGTTGTTCAGCAAAACTAGTGCAACGATTCTGCAACAATGCTATGACCATTTTAAGAATTTTTGTAGGAACTTTTGGTCTATGGGTAATTTTTAAGTAGGTAAGGTTATGTGGGTATAAATATTCTAAAGGATAATAGTAATTATTTTTGCCCTACAAAATTTCATGACCACTGTTGCACTTTTTTGCCCACCTACAAAAAGTTAAACGGAAGGGTAATGATTTTGTCAGTCTATTTTATTTATTGCTTGCGTTTGACGCAAGCAATAATACTACATGTATAGCTCAATATTCTTTTTACATTACTGTACAATATCACACTCATTCATTCTTGTATTCACCAGGATACGCACAGTCCCCATAAAGGACGGCCGCTACACCCCCAAGCTCGCCGTGATAAAAAATGAGCTGCATCCTGAGCGGACCACTGTCAATGTGTATATTAAGTATGCTGATGAAGAATCTGTTGAAAAGGTCAGTACAGTTACCTGGACAGTAATATATTTGTTTATCAATTTTAAAACTAGTTATCACTAATATAAAACTTAGAGATAATGAATACAAGCTAGTAGAAAATAAAAAAGGGGAGGGGAAGAACTCATAGGGCATCGAAAAATTCGTCCACATCGCTGTCAATGGGAAAAGTGTCCAGAACACTGGTCGCATTGCCACGTTGAATGGCAATGCTGATTCGTTGTCCAAAGAAAAGGCCAGCCCTCTGGTCACGTGAAGAGGCGACTAAATGCTTGCTGATTTTACGAAAAACTCACGCGGACCCCACGCGGACCCCATGGCCCTAGTGTTTCAACCCCAAATGGCTCAAATACATAATTCCCAATAAGGTTGTTGTATTTGCGCCGTTTGAGATTTTTTGCAACCGCAGCAGCCGCCCCAGCACAACCCGCCGTGCTAAGAAGATGGGATGGCGCAAGGGTGTGTCGACACATGTTGCATCCCACACCAAAGGCCTACCCAACTTCCAAGGCATTATGGTCATCCCATCTGGCCTCTTCCCATCGTCTCGCGCCAAGCCATTCGGTTCTAATACGGCTGACACCCCGGCTGACAAGAGCCCGGATGATGTCATTAATGCTGGCGTGTCGTGCTATCCGACCCGCGCTTCTACTGCAGGAAAGGCCATGGTGTCCGAGGCAGTCGACTGCTTCACCACATTGACAGCGATGTGAAGCGCAACCAGATGCAGACATGTAGCAATCCGGAAGGTAGTGTCACTCAGCATAGTACCTATGTTAGGTGACGGTAATGCCTGTAGCCAGAGGCCCGACTCCCATTCATCCACAGCCAGCAGGCGGGCACGCTCAGCAGTGTTGGTTGACGTATTTAAGAGGTTATTCCGTACCAACATGCAGAGCTGCTCATCCCACTGTTTCGAGATAATGGGTTATCGGGCAACGCCGTATTCGGGCAAGCCATTTTTCAAGCATTCACTGCTTCGGTCAAGCACGGCACTTCAAAGTCAACCAGCGATAGAACTAAATTTTTTGTACTGATCTGATTTTATAAAAAGGTTATGGTCTTTAGTTAGCTGGTCTTCTCTTGTGTTGTACAGCCGTTGTCAATGCTTTAATATCTGCTACAGTAAATTTAATTCAATATAATGTGTCTAATTTGAGTAAAGCAAGATTAAATGCAAGTTTTTTACGAATATCTAGAGAACTCGCCAACTTGTTTGTTTGAAATGACTTGTACAGTTCTCGTCAAATAACTTTGCCCGAATGCCCATATACCAAGTCAAGAAGTCGTAATTCAGGTTATGGACTACCCATGTGCCACTTCAGAAACCCAAGTTCCCTCTGTGAGATAGTAACACCAAGGCGTTGCTGGCCTTTCTTGGGGAGCTGGGGTGGATCAAATGACACATTTGTCCCACCTGCACGTAAAATACGCGCTTGGTCGTGGAGTTGCGGAAACCAGATTAACATACATACCTGTGCCAGTTTAAAATGTATTTTCATCTGCAGGCCCTAGTAGAGAACAACACAGTCCTCAACGACAACCACCTTCGAGTCTCCCGCAGCAGCAGCACGGGCGCCGAGCACGACCCCAAGTGCTCCGTGTTCATCGGCAACCTGCCCTTCGCTATGGAGGACGAGGCCCTGAGGGCCAAGTTCGAGAAGTGCGGGGAGATCCACTCCGTCAGGATTATTAGGGATAAGAAGACTAATGCAGGGAAAGGTGATTTTCTTCTTTTAACATGCAATGGTCCATTTCTTTTATTTTTTATCATGGGGTCTGTAAGACTTACCAACCATACGTTGTTCTGTAACTACCTTTGGCCAGGGTGCTGTGCTCGTGATATTCGTCTCGTTCCTGCTAGGTATTGGCTCTCATGCATTAATGCGAACCCCGTCACCCTCTGCGGCCGCAATTCCTCTAGATCCGAAGAAAAATCCGCGAAAAATTTGAAGTCACTTCAGAATGTGAAATTATTTTTATTTTGCTATAGCCTAGTTTCTCTTATCTAATCCACTTTATTTAGCGCTAGTTACACTGCAGAAATAAATCATATTTGGCCTCATAATAATTACTTCCCAAGCACAAAATAAGTTAAGCCCTGTAAAATTAAAACCCATTCAATCTTTCTTTCCAGGATTCGGCTACGTAAACTTCGAATCAAAAGACGGCGTAGAACTAGCCCTAGCTTTAACAGAAGAAGACCTTACAGTCAAGAACAGAATACTGCGAGTGAAGAGATGCACACAAACCACAACTAAGAAGAAACCAGTTAAAAATAATGATGGCGTAAAACATAGCGGGTATAAGGGTGGCAATCACCAGCCTAACCAACAAGGCGGAGGCTTCAATAATCAGCAAAAAGGTGGCTTTAATAATCAGGCTAGTCAGCAAAGAGGTGGCTTTAGAGGTAATAACCAGGGTCAGCAACAAGGAGGTGGTTATAGAGGGAATAACCAAGGAGGTGGCTTCAGATCTGGTAATAACGACAACAACCAGCAAAGAGGAGGCTTTAGACCCGGCAACCAGCAAAGAAGTGGTCCTCCAAGCCGTAACAACCAGGGCAATAGACAGAGAGCGTTTGGAGACAGAAATAATCAGCAAAGAGGCGGGTTCAATAATAATTTTGGTGGACAGAGGAATCAACCGCAGAAAGATGAACAGGGTCGCGAGGGAGCACATAGAAGGGTTATGAATAAGAGGAAGAATCAGGTAAGCCATACTTAAAATCTTAATCTAGTCTTAGACTCTTAAAGTCGACCCACCATAGATGTATGAATTTTATTAGTATCTTAAGGAAAGAAAACTATTTTAAATAATATTTATTTGTTGTACACCTACTACTGCAGTCTTTTAAACCCAAACGTTGTCTGGTACAGAACTCCTTGTTCCATCAAGTACATAAAATTTAAATACATAAATGTACACAGGCAAAAAAATATTATTTTCTCCACTGATAAAACTTTTCTATGTCAGCAAGAAAGATATGCATTTTGGAGTATTCAGTCCTATAAAATACTCAAACAGCAAAAGTATAATCTAGTTTGTGTTTTCAGGATACTGTGGGCGGTGATGCACCACCGAACAAAAAGCAGAAGGATATGAATGAACCTAATAAAGAAAAGAAAGTCAGAAAGGAATTCGTTGGTATGACTGCGGAAAAGAAAAAGGTTTGTGTAACCATCCATGACAATATTGTTTCCTTCCTTTACAACTAGCTGTTTGCCTCTCCCGGGGCTTTTGTAGCAGAAACCGGACATTTTTCGAGTATATAAAGTAGCTTGTCACTCAGAAATAGTGTTAGCAAGATTCAAAAAAAGATTTTTTGAAGTCATTAATAGTTTCGAAGAATAGAATACTCTTTATTATGTACATATACCAGCTGCTGTGTATGTTGCATAGCCAGCCATCCTGGATATATGGTTATCCAACACTAAAAGAATTTTTCAATTTGAACCAGTATTAGTTCCAGAGATTAGCGCGTTCAACCAGACAAACAAACTCTTTAGCTTTATAATATTAGTATTCAGTAGAAAGAGGATACTATCAGTTAAAGTCAAAGTCAAAACGTTTATTTCAATTAGGCCATTAGACGGCACTTTTGAACGTCATCATTTACATTAAAAATAATATAAAGTGACTCTACTGTCCGTTCGCAAGGGTAGATTCTTATGGAGAAGAACGGACAAGAAACTCCATAGTTACTCTTTTCAAATCAATGTTTTACAATATTTTGAGTACAAAAATTAATTTTAATATATGTGAGGTCGATGCACCTAGAGTATACTACTTATAGGATCATAGTACATGGTACTCACATGTTTACAAATCTTGGAAACATTAATAAAACAGAGTGAGTTAACCGAAAAATAAAAACTCTTTTACATCTGTAAAGTTAATATATAAATTGACAAGTTAGATGTCACCGATGTAGAGAAATTAATCATAATTATGTTGTTACCCTCTTCATGATCTTTCTAAGGCATTTGAATGTGTTGATCTCTATTTGTTGAATAACACTAGTAGTCAAGCTTGAGAACTTGTATAATTTTACTTAAACCAAGAGAGCTAACAGAAACACGGAGCCTTTTTAATACCTTTAGTTAACTTAGAATAATTATATTGGTGTCCCATAGGGTTCTATTCTTGGTCCGCTCTTATTCAAATGCATATTAGCGATGGTCGTTGAATGAACGAACTAGTTAATTCGACCGTCGACGTACTGTGAACGAATCGACGGTTCACCGATAAACGATGGACTAGTCGAATCCGTAGACGCCTCAGACGGTTAAACTGAAACTCGCAACTCGCTTGCGCGACGCGACGCGACGGCGAGACGGGCGAGACGAGAACGAAAACGTAGACTGGTACATACAAATTCAATCGTCCGTTGAAATTTGTTGAATGTTGCAAACAAATTTGAACTCTAAATCTATTAGCAGGGAATTGATATTTGTTTGTTGTACGGGTCGAATGAAATTATTGTTGTGCTATGTGAAGAAAAGGATGCCTATTGATGGATGTTTGGGTGTCGCGAGTGCGAAAGAGAAAGGCGATGGACTGGTCAAACTATGCGAGACAAACCAGTTTTTACTTGTTTGTTATTACTTACGTAGTTCATCTTGTTTTGATTTTAAAATTCATTGCGTGCGTGACTAATCGCGCTCCACGCTGAAGGTTCCTTCCGTTTTACCGTTTTCGAATGTTTGCGAATTCAACGATTAACTGGTTTTGTATATATTTAATTAATGTATATAAAATCAGTTGATCTTCTAAATACGCCAGAATAGTGAATAAAACTTTATTAGTGATTAACTTTATTCAGTATTCAGCCAGTCCTAAGCCTGGAAAAATATGAAGGGAAGTTCAAATTAATAGGTACATAAAGCACGCGGGAGACTAGTCTAAAGTCAACCGCCTACGTCGCCGTCGACGCCGTAGATTTCGTCGTAAAGTTTACCAAGTTAACGCGTAAACTAGTCGACGAATTCAACTAGTTGATCGACTAGTCGATGAACGAAATTGGACGGTCTAGTTTCGTTGACGCCAAATACGTCGACGACCCATCCCTAATGCATATTGTATCCGTTTTGTACGTCTATACATCAACAATCAACTTATTGTTTTTCAGAAACGTAAGGTCGACAAAGGACAAAAGAAGAAGAAGGCTCTGAGCGAGATTTTGACGAAATAGTGTGATATTTCCGTATGTAACTTATTGTTTAATTATGTTTATTAAAATGGCGAATATTTTAAGTAATCCTAGCAATTTTTTTTAACCTTATTTAGCATTAGCTTTGTAAGTACCTACTCTTACTTATTAGGATCAATTTAAATTGACGCCGAGAAAAAAATATTTGGATAGGGAACGTGCACGGTGCGGGCGTTGACTACGCCATCTAGTGTTTGACATTGACGCTTCTGTGCTGCCACCTGCTTGCTCCGTTTAGGGGAACGTGTACGAAGTAGACTGTGCCATCTAGCGTTGCAAATTGGAAACTTATAAGTTAAATAATACTTGACAATGAGACTTGTGCTACCACCTTTAGTTCCTGCATGCTCCTTAAAGGAATATGTGAATTAAGTTGTGGAGATAGGGGTCAATGTTTCATGTACATTTTTAGAAATTTGCTTCTACTGCATCGATATTACCTTGACCACCACTTTAGTAGGTAGTTTGAATTGAACAAATTCGTACATTGTCTGACGACGGACTGTAGATAGTCTGCTGCATGTGGAATAGTATATGTAAAAACTGCTTCAATGGGTAGTCAAATGGTCAAATAAGACAAGTGAAGACTTACAGTAGCAAATAAAAATACATTAATATTTGGTACAGTATTTATTGTATAGTTGTCATTACAAAAATGTCAATGTTAGCAAAAATAATCACAGTCTGACACTTCTAAGATACAATAATTAATTCTACACAATCGATACATTCGGTGCGACATCCAGCGACCGATTTACACAACTATTCGATGTTCCATTTGCTAAGCGACATCTCTAGACCGAAAATTATAAAAAAAGAGAGATATTTTACACAAAACGCCACATATAACTTAAAATCTAGACTTCTATCTACCAATGCTAGACTCCGTAACAACCTAACTTACTGTACATCACTAAAATCTATAAAATGATGTGACCATTAATTATTATAGATTTTGAATACCATAAAGTTTGTGTGTTGCCGTTTAAAAAACAAGATGGCGCTGCCGTTTACTCTACGATTATTATTTTGTTTATTCCTCTGTCATATTTTTACAATATTCACACAGATTTTAAAACAGTCGAATCAAAAATAATAATCATAAGGCATTGAAAGTTCAAACCAGTTTTTTTAATATTTTGATCCAAAAAAGATTTCTCGAAAAAAGTTCCTTATACACCATTATTGTTTATGGCACCATCTTATTCTATGGTAACTCAGTTATCAGGTATTTTCAACATTGCATGTCAAAATCTTACATTATAATGTCCCTTACCGATGATAGCTAGGTGATCCTGTGTTTATTTTGAGTTTGAGATAAGATACTTCCAATTTACGAGAAACTGTGATTTAAGTATGGTGGCAACACCAAAGTTGGTTGGTATTCATCGTTTAAATATTTTTACTATAGCTACACTGCATTTTTTAAAGTAATGTCCAATACATTTAAATTAAAATAGTATTTAGATTAGACATTTTCCCGAAATAAACACAAGAAAACACATTTTAACCCTAAAAAGCGTTGGACCAATCATTATTGCTAACATTCCCGTTAACCCTAGAAGTGTATCTTGACACTAATGCATAAATATAAGCTACTATTTACATTCTGACTAACAGTCAATTAGCTATAAGAACTAGGTCATTAAAAAACAGTTTTGTTCGTAGTTTTTGAGCAAAATATATTTTTTATGAGGAGGTTAGAGCAAAAGAGGTTTAACTCACATTTCTTATTTACAATTTAGAATAAAAATTAAAATACAAAAACTTGTTGAAATTTCTCAGAAATTACTCATTTCTTTTTTTCCCAAATTGCGAATTGATGATCTTTGAAAAATATAAGTTAAGTCACTTTTGCTTTAAAATCCTCAAATACGCAAAAAAGTGCCCATGTCTCTGCCATACTAAATAGAATTTAGAGAACAAAATCACAGAAAACTTTATCTCGTACACATTTACAAGTAAGCCGTACACTTTCGATATTTGGTGGTAACAGGCAAAAGCGTGATTTAGGCATTTTAGAAAACGCCCAGATTTTTTTCTATTTCATATCAACACCAGCCTTATCTTTTTTTGTTTTTTTTTTTATTATTTTTTCTCCTTTTTCTTTGAGTTTCGACAGTGTACAGCGAACTTTGACGTCTACCTTCACCATTATAATGAAGAAGAAATAGATACTGACTAAATAAGAGGCGTGGTCCATGAAATTCTAATTCTTTTCTATCGTAAGCTATGACGTACACAAATAATTTACAAATATACTTACTACATCAGTTTTCTCGATGCTACAATTGATATGACTGTCAAAATGTGATGCAAAATAAAATTAATGTTTAACGATTTACAATTCAATTCACTGATAGCTCACGATAGTCAATATACCCCATTTTAAATGCTATTCTTACGTAACAGATACATTTAGAAAAAATCTAAAGGACGGACTTTTTAAGTCGAAAAAACGACTTTTAAAACGGACCAATGCCTGAAGCAACTGCAATGGCATCCTAATTTCTTTTGAACTTCAAAATGGTTAACGTGACGATTAAAAATAGCGCGATCCAGGCGAGGGTTGAAACGAAGCCCATGTAGACTTCTGGGTCTGTGATGGGCCAGCCTCGCGTGAGAATGGACCGTAGCGAGTTAGTGGCTAGAGTCAGCGGTAGGCAGAGAGACACGTATCGTAGAACCCAGGGCATGCCTTCGATGGGCCAAATCACGCCACTGAGCAGTAGCGTGGGGTAGAAAGAGCCGAGGGCGAGTTGAATCGCGTTTCGTTCTAGCTCGCAAGCTGCGGAGATCACGAAGCCGAAACACATGCCGCATAGACCTGAAAACACAAAAAAGTACTTTAAAATCTAGTCAACAAAAACCCAAAACATTTATAACTGGCTTATGAATAAGGAAGTACTTTACATGCAAGTGTGTTTACTCTGTCCTGAGTCAGTAAGATTCCAAACTTGGAATGATCTTGAAAATAACATTATGCAAATTATTATGAGATTGAACTTGAAACTACTTCCAACATCGCACACAAGACGTTTTAAAAACCTTGAGGATTTATTAAATATAAAATAATGCCGTCAGTCTAAATGAAGTTCGGCACATCAATGAATGTCCGAATCACAAAATGACTTTTTTACCAATAATACAAAACGTTTATTTCTTTCGCAAAACGTTCCATGACTAAGTTAAATGACTGCAAAAAACTAAAACATTTCTGAGATATTAACGTCATATTCTTAGACAAATTATGCGTCATAAAATATGACAATTACTATCTTGTTTAATGACCACAAAAAGTAAAGACATTAAGGTTGGTCATACCAGTTATTATAAGAATTATTATGTCCAGTATTAAAATCTAGGATTGTGTACCTACAGGGTGTTTCAGAAATGCGTGATACACCCAATATTAATTAAAACGGTACAAATCCAACTACTACCGCTCCAGCCCCGGCATGTGAAAATTCCCAAAAAAAAAAAACCTTATGTAATTGGTAATAAACATTAAATTCGCGATTAATTCGGCGCACACCGGTGTGTTGCCGGTGCTTGAGCGGTAAAGCAATACAAAAAAAAAGGAAAACATTTAAGGGTTCATCTTTGTGACTGAACTAAAATAAATGCCACCAACTGCATCAGATTGCTTGAAAAGTAATTGCTCGTTCGGAACTTTATAGGCGTTTTTTGAGGTCGAGCTTAATTTGTTTTTGTTATTCTTCATACACCTATGTATAATACCAAAAAAAATATATATAGGAACAAAATGTCAACCTTTTTATGATAAATCTCCAAAAACACACATTATGCAACTTCATGAATAAAATGCAATTTCGCAGTAGGTATAGATCGACTCATTAGAAATAGGCACTAACACTATAAAGTGTTAAGAAATTCTACCTTAACGAATACAAACTTCAAGCCAACCATAGTCAAGCTTTGTTTCAGAATGACTAGTAGGTAACTATTATATTTGAAGTTGTAACGCAAACAAAACTTTACGTCTGTTCTTAAAGTTACTTTTCTAATAACACACATTTGGAAACAAAAAATTAAAGAAAAAGACATGGTACTCACCCTGAAGTAACGTCAGCATGATAACAAACACAATATTCCCGTTATTCTTGACTCCGAAGACGGTAATCATGAAGATCAGCACCAAGGCGGTCTGACCACACATGACCACGAACTGGGTAACCACGTGCGAGAACAGGATCTCTCCGGGGGAAACTCCAGCCACCCAGGACCTGTCCAGGAGACCTTCCATCCGTTCCACGATCAGTGCTGATGAGGTGAGGGCGACGGCTAAGAAGAATACGATTCTGGAAGAGGAATAGTGATGATACAGTTACTACAATAGATCCGGAAAGGGCTTAGATAAAAAAAAATAATAAACCTTGAATAAATAAAACCCGTTACTGTTTATTGTATATATCTATCTGCTGGATTCGTAACTTATCTGGAGATTAAGAAATAGACCATAGGTTTCACGATGTGTGGGTAAGCCTACTATCACTACACTGTCTACCTGGTACATTAAAACCGCAATAGATTTTTAACGGACTATCAGGACTTTGTGAAAGAGCATAACATAACAAGCGCCTGACAATAAGTGCCAGGCAACAAGCGCCTGACAATACGTGCCAGAGAGTGCCAGATAACAAGCGCCTGACAATAAGTGCCAGGCAACAAGCGCCTGACAACTAGCGCCTGACAATAAGTGCCAGACAACAAGCGCCTGACAACTAGCGCCTGACAATAAGTGCCAGACAACAAGCGCCTGACAACTAGCGCCTGACAATAAGTGCCAGACAAACAGCGCCTGACAACAACTGCCAGACAACAAGCGCCTGACAATACGTGCCAGAGAGTGCCAGATAACAAGCGCCTGACAATAAGTGCCAGGCAACAAGCGCCTGACAACTAGCGCCTGACAATAAGTGCCAGACAACAAGCGCCTGACAACTAGCGCCTGACAATAAGTGCCAGACAACAAGCGCCTGACAACTGCCAGACAACAAGCGCCTGACTGGCTGCTCTGGACCCAACTGAACCTGAGGTAGTGAGGTTTTAAATGTACTTATACTTACGTCAAAATAACTCCCGGAGCGACGAAGTCAGTAAACGAAGGGTTTTTGTTTCCGTAGATAGGGTCCATGAAGTCGATGGGGATGTCGCCGAGCTTCGGGTTGTATTTACACGTCTGTAGCAAGTCCTGGAGTAACGAAACATGTTTGATTAGAAGGATAGAATAAACGAGTCGAGGATTTTAATTATCCTGAATATCACTGTGATCATTATTTACGATTTGTTTGAGTTTTAGATACTTAGGTAGGTACATTGAATGCTTACTCTCCTAATTCGAAAACTTTTTCGTTATTGAAGTAGTCACCTTGATTTACTTTTCAGAAACCAAGAACAGAAAAACTAAAGGACTTTGAACAAAAAATTCTATCACGTCTGTTATAAGTCCCACAATGTTTAGCTAGCATCATTTTGTGATAAATTAGACCACCGTGACTGTCGTCCAACACTTGACAGACTAAATCAGTTTTAGACGAGACCCAATATTCCTTACCTTAGCAAAGTCCCTGTAGGAGAACTGTATGTCCCTGTTGAGCATGAGGCCGATCTGTTGGTTGGACATGTCGAGCCAGACCTGCACCTCCGACGAAGTGATGGTCTCGTTGTCAGCGGTATCCGCTGTGGACAACATAAATACGGTTTATAGTTTAGAAACGTGCAGACAACACGTGCCTTAGTGCATCATCCTCCTTCCTAGCCTTTTCCCACACTAAGGGCGGATAACTGGCGGTAACTGTCGTTGAACTAAGAAATGGGTTGTTTCAAAAAATTATGGCCTTAACGTACGTAAGTCCTCATAACTATAATGGCAGCCAGTTATGCTGTGAAACAACGCTTCGTATTTAAAGAACGTTAAACATCTTCAGAAATCGTAGACCAACCCTTTCAAACGACTCTAAGGCTCACTTGCACTAACTGGAGTAGGTAATCTATTTTGTAATCCCGAGACATTCAGGACCTCGTTTTTTTTTTATTTTATTTTTTATTATATGTTAAACGATAACTCTGGTTTGTACAAGCGGGTCTATATAATCAGCCACTAAGCCTTTTCTGCACATAATAGATAACATCACCTGTCTATCCACTAAGTTATCATCATGATGTTTAAACTTCTGCCAAGATGATTGGGATCGGCTTCCAGACTAGTCGGATGCTGATGAATACTGGACTTCTGAGTGCCAATTCTACTAATTTTCAAGCATCGTTCGCATTTGCATCTCAATCGCAAACTGTCAAAAATGTATGAAAATTAAGGCTGTTTTGACAGTTTGCGATAGACATGCGAATGGTAAGGTTTTAAAATAGTAGAATTGGACCTCCCGATCTTGTACATGCATCTTCTTACTTCTAGCTTTGTAAGTCACTAGTTTTAATTTCCAGGTCTGACAAAATGTTAACAGGTTTTTTCAGCAGAATTAAGCCCGGTTCATGGTTATAGGCTGTAATTAAGGTTGATAAATCAGATTAATTTTTCAGGGTACACAGGGGGTGATGTAAATATCAGTTCAAAAGTCACCCAAGGCCAGCCTGGCGACGAGCGAGTCGGTGTAGTTCTCGTTGAAGTACAGCGCGCCCCACGCCTGGCCGTCCGCCACCGCCTGCAGCGCGTCCGTGAGGTTCGCGTAGTACTCCTTGATGGTGTGGTTGTTGAGGTTGTCCAGGTAGCGGCACGACAGGTTCTTCATGGAGCAGGACGCGTTGTAGGGACAGTAGCCGTCGATTATGCGGACGTCGTCGTTCACTATGGCCTGCGGAGGAGGGACTTATTTATAGTCAAGTACGCTGGAGCAGGCAGTTTGGTCAGATTCAGATGCGAATTTGTGGCAGTTAATCTACCTCTTGTAGTTTAAGACTGGAGTTGAGTGGTTTAGAATTAATTTATGCACGGACTAATATATACAAAATCGTCCATATTATGTGTAAACATTGTTTGTTCAATAACAATGTCAGATAAAATATGTTTAGCCAAATGCTCTACAGACAATTTTTAACAAAGAATTTGCTAACTGTTGCAAACAGTCAAAGGGTTCACACACAGTCCACCTATGCAGCTTGATTACCACTATTCCTCTTTCGCAAAAGAACAGTGCATGCCCTTGCGTTATATTTAGAGTTCAGAGGTTGCCACAACAAGGATCGTCCCAGTTAACTCCTCGATCTTCGACTAGTCCTCAATTCAGTTTACAAGTGCACTTACCAGTCTCAACCCGCTCGGATCCCTGCCGATGGCCAGACAGAAGAGGATGACCTGCATGACGGGCAGCACGAAGATGAACAGCATCACGCCGATGTTGCGCCACATCCGCAGGAAGTTCTTCTGGATCAACGCCTTTATCTTGCCACGAGATGTAAACTGGAACAGAGAGAGATGAGATGTAAAAATTGTTTGAGAGTAAGGCGGTAAGTACGTGATCAGCTCTGTTAAGATTTTATAAGATTCCTCTATTTCGCTAAGAACAACTTGAGGAATAGAATAGAAATACTCCATACATAAATACACCGTAAAATACATCATACTAAAATTACATTAGGAGCTTAAACATAATAGGGTTTTAGTGTTACAATGAGCGATCTTAGCATGCAGTACATGCGTGCAGTGTACGATTTTCGACGGAATTGATGATATTAGCTAGGTAGGTAAACTATAGAATATTATAACCAAGTCCAATGTTCGATTTGACTGACGTACAAATAAATTTGCCATTGCAAACGCTCTTTAAGCTGACATAACATAAGCATGACATTCTTCTTAGCGTGTTAAACCAGAATTGTTTCGAAAGGGTGTAGCATTAGTTCCTACTACCATGGATGTAAAGGAAATACTTACGTTTAGACAGTCTCCGCAGTCCTCACAGTCAGGTGTCACGTCAGTCACCTTGCCAGGAATCTGGAACGTGACAAGCTATTGATTAGTTTGATCCAGTTTAAAAGTTTGAGGTACTTATTTATTCAGGGTAATGGTTTGGTAATACGAGCCAAACCTGCTCGGCAAGACGAACGTTTTCACAGATCGGTTTCAGAAAGGCTTATTCAGAAAGGCTTATTAGTTCATTGATAGTCTTCACGATCCTACTCATCACAAAGATATTATCAGAACACATCAGGTAAGCCCGCCACATTCTCAACCACTGCAACTCCTGAGAGCCAGAAGAAAAGTGGCGACCACCAGAAAAACGTTTGAATCAATGATGGTCGACTAGTCCCGGAGATTCAACTGTCTTGGATCCCGCAACGAAAAAGAGAAACGTGTCTTTCCAAGCCATTTAAAACAGAGTTATACTAACATCACCATTCGATCCAGCCCCATGGTCCACAATGAGCACCTCCTTGCTCTGGTGGAACACCAGGCCTACGACCTGAGCGTCTTCAGCCGCGTATGGCGCCTCCTCGCGCTTGGACATCTTGTGGCCCAGGGCTCCGCCCGTCACGTTAAGCTCCACCACCTGGTTCGCTTGCCCTGGAAGAGAAGGCACGTTTTGTTGGGTAGGGTGCTCCACTGAAAGAAAATGAGCAGGTTTTAGATTTCTGGAAAAAGAAACCTTATATATACATATAATATATAAAAAGGAAAACTGACTGACATATACATACGAAGCTACTTGGACTTGAAATTTTGCACAAAGCTTCCTTTTATGATGTATGTAGGTGAGCACAAAAAAGGGGAAAATCGTTTGTACGAAATCTGCGCGGGAAAAATCGCGGGCGAAGTGCTAGTAGCCTCATAAGCAAAGGGATGGTCAAACTAATTCGAAATGTTAAGAAGATAGGTGTTCAAATGTTAGGTATCTTGAAATCGAAGGCCTTAAAAATACGGTCGAATTTTCGATGGCAACTCAATTTCAAGTGGCAGTCTCATTCATGCTGTCAGATTCTATTTTAAGGTGTAATAATATCTAAATGGTAATAATTCATTAATACGTTGGTGTTGTAGCAACAGAAAAACAAGATCTTTTTGTAAATTAAGTAGTAGTCGTTTGAAAATTCGGGGAGAATAGTAGTTATAATTTGATAGGTTGAATGAGGTCTAGATATGGAATTAGTAAGTATAAGGTCCTTGGTTATAGAACTCTCAGCTCATCTTAGATATCACACAACCATTGAAAAAACAGTTATCTCTACAAACAATTTCCTGATCGTCAAAAAAACTACACTTTACGTGTTCAAACTCATGTTTGTTCACTCCGGAATATAAAGTCGTGTGATAAGTTAATATAGCATCATAAGATAGGTGTTTTTATTGCCATTGAAGAAATGTGTCGTGGGCTCGTAGTCACGTGCAATGAGGTAGAAAATGAATGGAATGCTTTCTTTGTGAGTCCGAGGGAGAGAGTGCTACACTAGAACAGTCATGTGCGATGTTTGCATGCTGGCAATTATGGTATACACTTGTCATCTTCAGAGTAGAACCGGTTTCCTGAAAGCAATTGGTTTACCATAAGTGTTTCAATCTATTCCCAAATATCTTCGATGCTAAAATGGCCCAATTTTACTGTTTTATTCTATACTATGGTAGGCGCCAGATAAATGTGCAATAACGGTCACCCAGTCGACCCACATACATTTATTGACTTTCTTATTAACTTAATATCAAAAACAGAAATAAAGACTTATACGCTCATAAAGCTGTCCTGAATCGACTTCTATCGTGATCCTTTTCCTTCTCTAGTAATGAAAAACGGTTCATAATTTATTGTTCGGGTATCTACGAAGGTAGGTATATTAGGGAAAGGACAATGTACTTTATTGCAAGTTTATTTGGCGTCTATCATATTTTACTCTGTGTTTGTTGCTGTTGCGTTGTGTGTCGAATACATGTTTTCTCTTCTATTTACTCTACATGAGTACGTTTTTTCCTGACTGTTACACCCTGGAGGTCTGTGAATAGGTTACTTCTAGGCTTCGTGCTCCATCGTCGGTCACACTATCGCTTACCGTCAGGTGAGAAAGTGATGAAATGCGAGCCTTTTAATAATAGACCTTATCCATCGCTTTTCATCAGGCGTGATCGAGTTCAAGAGCTAGCCCATTCCTCAGTAAAAAAAAAAATGCATGTTGCATTTTGAAGACAACTTTGTACGATTATTCAATAAATTTTATTCTGTTTTTTGACATTGTTTTACGAGACAGGTCCAGTTTAGCAATTCAGCTGCAAAATGGGAATATTACCTATTAATCATTTTATAACAATACTTTTCTCCAACATCACAACAAATTGTAGTTGTTAGTTGCATCAAGAAAATCTCAGATGATTGGAGTCCATAAAACAATGGAGTGACAGCCTTGACTGAACAATTTTCTACTACTCAATAGATATGCCTACTAAGTAAGATTAGTAATTAAGAATTAATTATTGTCTTTGAGATGTGGCGGGGCTGTAATAAGGGTCGAGGATATGCGGCTCGAGGGACATGACCAACTTCAAAGGTTTAGTTGTTCGAATATTAGGTAACTTTTTTTTATTTTTATTTGGCTCTTCAACAATGAGTACACTATTACATCAACAATAAAACATTTCAGACTTAAGTTTAAGTGCCTCATCACTTAAAGAAGAGCACTACATGCCCTTTACGCATAAACCACGGAAACAAAGAAAAAAGTTAATAAGAATTAATTTGGTAATGTTTGTGTCTATGTCGCAGCCAACTTAGCCATTTCACTGAACGGCGCCGTTTTGGTATGTCTATACACAGATAGATGAGACCCTGAAGACTTATGCTGCGGACAAACTAGTAAAACACATTTATCTCCAATGAACTTATCAAACACCACAAATAAACATCACGTCTTGCATACAAACGACAATTTAACATTGTAATATTTAAATACGCAATAAATAACGGGCTTATTTATTTACCTATCAACTTAATAAGGTACAACTAATGGTCGCCACTCTATTAGTCAGTGACAGACAACTCTATTCAATGCTGAATAGTCAGATGACTAATTAACTATGTTGAAATTATTTACTATCTGTCAACGTTGTTGTAAAAAATGGCAATATTAATGGATTTTGAAGAGGGCTTTGTACATTTGCACGCCATTACTGGACACTTGAGTCTATGGTAGGAGGCAGATAAACTTGCAATAAAGAACATTGACCTTTCCCCAATATCCCTTCGTAGATACCCGAACAATCAATTATGAACCGTTTATCATTACTAGAGAACGTAAAGGATCATGATAGAAGTCGATTCAGGACAGCCGGTCGATTCTGTCGACATCTCACGGTGTTCACCTAGGCGAAGTGAACGACAAGAGCGCTGTCATTCCATCTTATTTGTATGATTTGACAACTCACCCGTCGTGCGCAGCGCCCAAGTGTTCACTACGACATGTTTACAGAATCGCACTGCAGCTTTACATATCTTCCAGTCGACAGCGATGCGGACGAATTATTTGACGCCATATTTATTTATTTATTTTATTACTAGCACTTCGCCCGCGACTTCGTCCGCGTGGGGATAGTAGGTACTCCACAAACTGCGACGCCCCTATACATATCCCCTTATAAAGGTTAGTTTTGGAAAATTAAGCACAACGATTCTCATTATTGGTTCAGCGCAACTATTCAGCCCCCCGTTCAGCCCGTCAGGGATTGATTATGCAAAACTTGTTAGGTACATGATCTGTTTCAATTATCCCACTTTTAGTTTGTTCATAGAATTCCGACGTAAATTGAAGCAAGCTATAATTTCCTCCCCTAAAAACTAATTCACCCCTGCTTCACCCCTTATTATGTATGTACCTAGTTGATTTTCGAAAAATCCAAACATTTGTTATTCTTATTGTTTTATCGAAAACATTTAAATGCCGTGGTGTTTCAACTTCATCGGACCAAGCATTGATACGATTCTCCCCAGTTCGCTCAAGCCGCGACATTTTTCTTACTCCGAGCATGTTTATTACCGTCGTAACTTTTGAACGAAAGGTCCGATTTGAATGATTTAAAGTGTAATTTACACGGACATAATCAACCTTAATTATCAAACCATTTAAATGGATAAGGATTAATATCATGGTACTATAATCACCATTTTTTATTTCACCATGGGATTTGCTTGACTAATATTAACAAAAAGCGGTCATGGTGACTTATCCATAATAGTTAGACATATGGTATCGCGGACTTTTTTGTAGATATTGATGACTTCTATAAAACTGTAGTACATCACTTTGCTCTATTGTCAATAGATTCCGCAGCGTACGCGATATAAGGATTTTTTCTCACACCTTGGGTCACATTATCGAAGTTTTCATACGGATCCCTAACTTTTTTGAAAATATTCTATAGCCTATGACCATCGCCGATAATGTAGGATTCTACTGGTGAAAGAATTTTTCAAATCGGTCCAGTAGTTTCGGAGCCTATTCATTTCAAACAAACAAACAAACAAACAAACAAACAAACAAACAAACAAACAAACAAATCTTTCCTCTTTATAATATTAGTGTAGATTTATGTACACACAGAAATATAATAAAAGATAACATTATAGTTAAGAAGTACAAAGGAACTGCTTATTTCTAACGAAATTTCTTCCAGCAGACCTGAGTTTTCATTTTTATTTTAAGTGTTTATATAGTTAAATGAATATTATATTATGAATCATTTTTAGCTTGAAGTAATAAAATAAAAATGTTAGCAACTAAGAGATAATCATTTGGCGCAATTGTGCCCTAGTTACTTCAAGCTACGCGTGCTGCTGACAAATTAATTAAAGAACTCAATACAAACATATTGATTTTGTCACCCTCATGAATATTCGTCCAACCTTGACGCCAGACCTTTGACCCACTGTCTCAGATCATCGTTAAAGATGAGTAACTAAACAAAACTACAGTTTATGACGAAAATCATCGTCGGAACAATAGTACGCTATTTACTGCTGGACCTTGCATTGTGCATCGGTTTCGTAAGGCCGGGCTGGCACGCGAGACGAGAACGATCGACTAGTGATGGGCTTGAGGCCGAATATTCGGTTTAAGTTCCGGTTAGACGAAATTGAAATTGATGGAAGCAAAAAAAGTAGTAGGAATTGACAGAGGTGTAAAAATTTTTTGGTGTTCCGACCTTAAAAGGAAAAAAGATACTTTGTAAGTTTGCCTCATTTTTTACTTATAGCTAAGTTATACCTAAGTATAATTAGGTATAGATATAGAATGGTCACTTATGGTGGCTGGTGGATACCAATGACAAGTTTATAAGCAGAAAGTTTGCCTCAGTTTTTTAATAAACTGTGGCAATATTCTCTTTTGACTGTTGTTTCTATTTATACTACTAATTTTGACTCAAAACGAAGTAGTATTCAGAAGAAAGTATTCGGCCAATACCGACATGCCAAATACCGAATATTCGTCCCATCTCTAGTTTAAGCATTAAATTGTATTCCAAAGAAGTAATTTTGCAACAATCGCAGTATTACTGGAATTTACATAAATTACCATAAAAATGTTCTGTTGAGCAACTTTCATAAAGTTTTGATTTATCGTTAGATAGGTAAATAAAATGTTGACCAACAAATTATTTGCAACCAGCAGTTCTCTATTCATTTTCAAAGAAGTGTTGCGAGTTTTTATATATAGCTGAACATTATCATTATTACTTTTAGTTCGATCCAGCCCGTCTCTAGCTGTCCTCCCCCAGCGACGCCCTAAGCCGAGGTCCGTACCCCACAGGGGCGCCCTTAGCGTGTAGTTGCTTGTACGAAGTTCCTTATCGCACGGTACTACGATAACTTGGCGGATGGGGGCTAGGCGAAAAAAATTGTAAGATTTTTCCATCACGAATTTGCGACACGACCCTTTCATCCCCGGACAAAATATCCCCGAACTTTTTAATTGTTTTTCTTCGGTTATCGTATAATGAAAACTCTGAAAACCGTATCAAAATTCGTCGCGAGGATTAGAAGAAGTAAGCGAAGAAGCAGACAAAGGTGAACAGCGACTTTTTTTTAATACTATTTAAACATTACAAGACCTTTTCTAGTTAGTACCTAATTCTAAAGAGCTAGATCTTAAACATCTCATTGCAATATTATTAGCAATAAATCATTATGAACTGTAACCGATACACGCGCGACTGTGGTCCAACACAAGAGTTTACTGTTCTGTAGCAATTTAAGTACCTGATAATTTTAATGGGCGTATACTTGCGTGTTTCAGCAAGTAGGTACCGGTCCGCCAAAGTATATAATATTGTATGTGCGTAGGTAGACGTGCGTCTAGCCTTTACAATACCTTATTATTGAAAACATTCCACAATGTAAACTTAGGTGGTAGGTTGTAAAGATAATGATCATTGTTGGACAGGCAGATGTGTTGCTGGGGAGTTGGTTGCGCTACTTCTTCTTCCCTGTTCAAACACCAGAGGGCCAATTCTACTTACTTTTAGGTACCTTCTCCCTTCTTATTTCCCTTCATTTTGACAGATTACGACTGAGATGCGAACATTGCTTAAATATAGGTAACTAGAATTTACCCTCAGGAAGTGGTGACGGGCGGGCAATTTGGAGGACTGTAAATTAAGTCGTTCAAAAAATTACTGGAGTCGATGCCTACAAATTGGAAAGTTGTAATTGTAATTGGTTGACAAAATAACATCTACGAATCAAAAGATTTTCGGTTAAGCTGGGCACTCCGATGGTAAGCAAGCGTTTTAACAATATCGTTTCAAAAATAGTGATATAGTGATGCCCAGCTTTTGAAAACCAAAGACTAACCAAAAAAAAAAGTGTTCACCTTGGTTGTTTCAACATAACTGGTGCAAAACTTCATGTTTCTAGACCCAAAGGGTAGTTGAATGGATGCATGTAAGAATAGAATTAAGTAGACAGCCACAATCTAACCTAGGATCGATGGCCTGACAGGCAATGTTATAACAAGTTATCCATTCAGTGAGGTTACTTTCCCATCAAGACACCAGCAAGACATAAATATTGACATATAAGTGCGAATATTTCTAATAATACTATGATTGTTTCATTTGTCTGTTTATGTGTAGCGGTCATTCATTCAATTGTGAACGTGAGAGGTGAAGCCAACGCGTTGATTGACGATTTCGAGTGCCTGCTGAATTGAAAAAGGTGGAAGATTCTTTTCAATCAATGGCGACCTTTCAGGGAATGAAAGTTCTCATGATTATGAAAAATTCTTACTATGGGATCAACTCTGAAATATGAATAACATCTGCTGTCAGGTACATTTCTGTACCCACGCACTTATTTGTAAATTATCCTAAGGAAACATCGGGAATGTGTTCCATGTGACAAGTTTCTTCAAAATCGGTTCAGTAGATTTTGCGTGAAAGAGTAACATACATTCATCACTAAAAACTTTGACGTAAAATATTAGTAGGATTAATCGACAAAATGTAGGGAACAGCTGAACCGGAGGCACTAGCAACACTGAGGCCTGTGGCCTGGTGTTTCTTTGGACTAAAACACCTTATGGAAGTATGGCAGAAGAAGGGGGAGGCCCAGCAGTGAGTGATTCCAGACTAAATTGTCGTAATGGAGAATACGTTAAGAAGAATTTATTCGCGCTGTCTGACGCAAACAAAAAAAACAAAGGATATGGCATAATTATACAGTTTAGGAAAATATGCGTACAGCGTAAGTAACCATCCGCGCAAAATGGCCATAGCTTAGCATAATGCTAGGACTCATGATTGAAACAGAGCCACAGCGATGGCTTGTGGATGTCTGTCGCTACACTGAACACGAAGAAAAAGAGGAAGCTTAAAACATAACAATAAGACCTAAAATTGAGTTCCCTAGGAAAATTCGACCGTTACATTCAAATAATAGAAACAGTTTTAAAGAAGCTAGTTGTAACTCTTACCTTGCTTCCTAGACAGTTTGAGGAACACATCTTCTAGTGATATGCAGCTGTACATCTGTAGGAGAGCCTGTGGAGACTCTTCAGCCAAGAGGCGACCGCTTCGCATCAGACCGATCTGGAAGATAAGGGTACATCGTCAGTATAGGACACGATATAAAAGTTGACGAATATAAACTTTATGAAACTGTTAATGAAGGTGGTTTCATGGTGATCTGCTGAACATTTTTGAAGTCGTTGTTGAGTTTTATGTGTGGGAACAAAAGTTGTATTATAAAAACTGACATTTGTTTGTTAACATGATTAGAAACTAAATCGTGAACGCAGTAGTTACCTATACTTTTCTAAACTGGAACTGCGGCCCTACCATGCATGAGTAGTTCGAGCGAGAAGGAGGGATGGAGCTATACACCCTATATAGCTCCATCCCTCCTTCTCGCTCGAACTACTCACGCTTTAACACGTCATGGTGGGGCCGCTGGTCTTGTTCAAATTTATTTTTCTAGCAGGCTTTAAAGTGGGATTGGCAGTTGAGATTCAATCTTTTGTATATCTACCTAACATGGGTTTTCCAAAAATACAATTAATTTAACGGCGACCAGCGATCACAGAGAATTCAGTCATTTCCAGGACGTTTGGAAAAAAATAGATTAATATTCGCATTTTGTTTTATTTATAGGAGCGTCAATAATATTAGCTATGCAGACGATATGGTGCTCCTCAGTCCCTCGATGGGGGGGTTGAAGAGGTTGTTATCGACCTGCGAGGCTTATGCGAAGGAGCATGGCTTAATATACAACTCAAAGAAGAGTGAGATTCTTATATTTAAAGCACCCAAGCAGCAACCACGCAGTGTTCCTTCCTTAAGTCTCAACGGCGTAACACTGAAAATTGTGGATAGTTTTAGGTACCTTGGCCACATTGTCACGAGCGACCTAAGAGATGACGCAGATATAGAGAGAGAGCGCAGGGCGCTGTCTGTGAGGAGCAATATGCTTGCCCGCAGGTTCACTCGTTGTACTACAGACGTCAAAGTAACCCTTTTTAAGGCGTTCTGTCAATCCTTTTACACGAGTGGCCTGTGGGTATCATACACGCGCCGAGCCTACAGCGTCCTGCGTGTTCAATTTAATAATGCTTTTAGGATGCTGTTGGGACTGCCATGGCGTTGTAGCGCTTCAGGAATGTTCGCGGAGGCTCGCACAGATGGTTTCCATGCCATCATGCGAAAGAAAGCGGCCTCCTTACTACAACGCTTGCATGGGAGTGACAACAGCATCCTGAAAATGATAGCTGCCAGACCAGACTGTCCCTTTCAGAGACACTGGGTGGGGACGGTCATAGGTCAACCTAAATAATAAGTTTAAAACACTAACTAACAATACTAACCTACTTATTTAAGCACCATTGTTACTAACACCAAAATACTAACTGAATTATGGACCTTGTCTGAAATAAAGTTTAATTTATTTATTTATTTTTATTTAAACAGCATCAACGTTTATTGGAAAGTTTAACAAATGTCAATGTGGACTTTATAATGTTCAGTTCAAGTTCATTAGAATAAAGTTTATATCCATATTCTTATTATTATTCACATCATTAAAATGATTATAATGACTAATCCAGTCTCCCGTAACGAACCAGATAATGATGTCAAATGCTTCTCATAGTTTTTGCTAATAACACCGAAAATTGAAAAAAGTTTATGGTAAAGTTTTTGTCTGTGCCTTCATTAGTGTCTTGTGGTCAATTAGTTGATACTTTGAACTTGCCGCGTGGTTGCAGTTAACTAATTTACAATGGAGTTTCACAAAAGTGATATTCAAAGGTTTTTAGAGCTTTTACTTTTTAGGTGGCTTTTACAAAATGCGAAGTTTGACATACCTAGATAATTAGATATTAAATATTTCATTGATCCGATATCTAGGTACTAAGATGGATTTTTTATAGAATTAATACGAGTGATAGCTGGTTACTTCTTGGCAAGTATGCTCCAAAGTCGACCACATCATAGGTTGGTGTGTGTGGTGTGGTATGGTAGTGGAACTCGAGCGTATCTATAAGAAAAAATATTAAAGAAATAATAAAAAATATTGAAGAAATAATTTAAAAAATCTCCTATTGACCTATCCATTTTTGTTACTATGCAAAGACTGAAGAAAATTTAAATAATAAAAACCTGTGTAGCAGGTGCCTACAGAAATCTAGTTGACATAATTTGGAAGTATGTAGACCAGTTTTAGATAGGAAAGTGTAGAAAGATCCCGGCTGTCATTCGATCATCCTTGACAACGTTGCGGGAAATCTGACAACACTCTTGCGAAAGAGTAGGTAAGTGACGTCAAACCCAGTTATTGGGTTGTGGAGGTTAGATAGACAGTCGCTCCACGTAAAATACTGGTATTCAGCTGCACCAGGTTGGACTGAAAGCCGACACCTACATAGTTGGGAAAAGGCAGGCCGATCGATTGACCATGAACAAGTAGTCGCACTCGGTACAAATAGAGGTGATTCTCCGCAGTTACAGAACAGCCTTATCAAGTCTAAATTATGCGTACAATATGCTAATGACACAAATACAACGAGGAAGCTGATGGACCTCGATTAGTCAGTTTTTTGATACAAAAACACGTATCTTCAAGGAAACAGCATTCCGGAAATATTAGTGGGTGGTAATGTTGTTGGGAAATATCATAAAAGAAAATTTTATTCATGCCTAGATATGTTTCACAAAGATATAGGCAGAGTTGGGTCCAACGTTTGAGACAATCATGTTCATCAGGCGGGGACCACCTTGTACCCGGTAAAACACTAGTTTTTTTAAGTGGGTCACCTACCACCACCAGACTACTTGAAACCCCAGGAACTGCCAACTGGACGTGAACTACAGTGGCCGATATGGAAAGCACTCAACCAGTTGCGCAGCCAGGTAGGCTGCTGCAACCACAACTTGTCGAAACGAGGTTTTAACATCCGTGGGATATCTAGTGTGAGTGCGGTGCCTTATTCAGAACATGGGCCACACGTTGGAGTGCCCCAAAACAGGGTGAGTTAATGATTACTACTGATGCTGCAATTAACGTAGCCACGTTACGTACTTACACTAATATGTAAGTACGTAAGTGAATCTCTCGACTTCATCGAAAAAAGGTGAAAAATTGGAAAGTCCCAAAATTGCGGAAATTACAGTTGGTTACTATTATTAGAGAGCTCTCCCATTCTGAAGATAGAAACTTAAAAGTTTTGGAAGAATATGGGACTAAAAACGATGACGAAGTTATGTCTGCTTTATTACATTTATTTTGACGTGTACAATGACACCCAAAAAGGCAGGTCATCACTGATGAGGGACCTTCAACAAAGATTAGAAGAACGTGACGTTTTTTTTTTCAAAATTTGCAATTTTTTGCTATTTTTGACATCATCTTAAATCACCTTTAACTTAGCATTGAGTGTCAAGTTTTTGTGTAAATACAATAATATATTATTGTACTTGAGACAAAGTAAACAAGGTTTGCTACTTAATAACTTCGTGCGAGAATCATTTTAAATATTACAGGCATTAAATACCTACCTATTCACTCATTTAAGGACGATAGCGAAGCAGAAGCAACAGGTATTTAAGGACCGTAGCAGCCCAGGTGGTGTTCTACTACCAAGACCTGCTAACTCAAAATGTCAAAAGTTTACACAACCCACAAAAAGCAATATTTTTTGTTTGAGTGCAGATATAATTAAACAAAAAGATGATGTTATTTTTCTAAAGTCTGACAGGTTTTTTGCAGAATCATTAAAAAAGCAGTTTGACTAAAAATGTCAGTTAGGAGGTTTTGGTGGATAAGCTTCGGTAAGTAATGTGTATGTCTCATGAGTGATGGCAGTTTTTCTTGATTTTTTATACGGTCACTCGCAGATTCAGCACGCCAGGGCTGTCAACTGCTTAACCGGACTATCCTGTGGTGACCTAAAATGAATTTAGGGCCCCCAGCCAGGACTAAAAGCTACTACTTATTCACTAAATGACCGCTCGCTAAGGGCACCTCCTGCGGGGTACGGACCACGGCTTAGTGGCGTCATTACGGGGGGGGGGGGGCAGCAAGGGACAGGCTGTGTCATAATATTATTTTGGAGATTTAAAGCTAAAGGCTCAGCGACGCGGGCTGTCTTTAGACAAAGGTCGTTTGGCAGGGACGTCTCGATGGGCTTCGGCGGCGAGACCGGAATACGGAACGCCGTCTGTATTTGTTTTTTCTAAGAGTCGTCTGATGACAAAAAAGAAAAAAAAATGCATACCTCACGGTAGAATGTATTGGTGGATCCTTCTCTTACTTAACACCATATTTTTGTACCTACATTCATAAATTATTTCATTTCATTATTTCACAATGATGAACTGATAACACTAGATTTATAATAAGTAAGTACCTATAATAACGAATTGATCGAGACGAGGGAGTTCTCCTCTTTATATAATTTCATCTTCGAGCTTTGAATCATGCTTGTTTTTGACTGACCGGTGTTCTTTTGGAATCTTTATTTTTAATCTTTATTCCAATGTGGATATAAACAGTGAACGGAATATTTTTAACGTTGATTGGGTATTCTGTTTACCAAAATCCCAAAACATGGAAATCCCAAGTCTTCAATTTTTGTTGAATGACATATGATTGTAGCTTATTAGGTACATATGTCCTCTCCAAATTCCGCTCCGAATTGTAACAAAAACAATTGGGCACAAATGTATGAGGTTTGAAGCAACGTTAATAAAGAACTTTTTTACTTTTTATTGATGCTCCTTTAGTAGTGCGTGCCTGAGCAAAAATATCTCCATTTGTAATAAACTATGCATTGACTAAGTCTCGTTAGTGATTAACATTTGGACCTCTTTTTCTCAGTCTTTTCTTAAACCACAACTTCTACAGTTTACTTGCAGGCAAGCGTGCTCCATCGTCGACTACATCATTGCTCTGATGAGATTGTAGTCAAACACGCGAGCCTATCAATTATTGAAAAATAAAAAAAAACTTTAACAAGATTACAAGATACTCACACAATGCGCCTGCCTCGCTTCCTCAATATAATGCGTGGTGATGATGACAGTCTTGTCTCCGGAGCTGGTGATGCGCACCAGATGCGTCCAGATGGACTGGCGGAGCAGTGGGTCCACTCCCACGGTGGGCTCGTCGAGGATCAACAGCTCAGGGTCGTGCATGAGAGCCACGGCGAAGGATACTCGCCGTTGTTGACCACCGCTGTGGAAGAATCGGATGGTTAGTTTTTTGATTGGAGCAGTCAGATATGACGTTTATGAACCTCAATTGATCAAGTGTAAAACTGAGATAGAACAGCACTTTGAACGTCAATCCCTACTAATAATGCGAAAGTAACTCTGTCTGTCCGTCTGTCTCTCTGTTACGCTTTCACGCTAAAACGCCTGAAGCCCTGAACGGATCGTCAAGAAATGTGGCAGATAAATAGCCTGGGATATGGAAAAGGACATAGATTTTTTTACGCGGTAACCGACATCCACGCGGGCGGAGCCGCAGGCAAAAGCTAGTTTCACATAAGACAGTCCTCCAAAACGCCCGCCCGTCACCTCTTCCTAGCGTTTTAGCTGGGAAGAATTAGTGGCGCAACAATTTCCCAGCAAAATTGGTTTGATAATACACGAAGCAAACTTCAATCAATCTACACTAATATTATAAAGAGGAAAGATTTGTTTGTTTGTTTGTTTGTTTGTTTGTTTGTTTGTTTGTTTGTTTGTTTGAAATGAATAGGCTCCGAAACTACTGGACCGATTTGAAAAATTCTTTCACCAGTAGAATTGTACATTATCGATGATGGACATAGGCTATAGAATATTTTCAAAAAAGTTAGGGATCCGTATGAAAACTTCGATAATGTAACCCAAGGTGTGAGAAAAAATCCTTATATCGCGTACGCTGCGGAATCTATTGACAATAGAGCAAAGTGATGTACTACAGTTTTATAGAGGTCATCAATGTCTACAAAAAAGTCCGCGATACCATATGTCTAACTATTATGGTTAAGTCACCATGACCGCTTTTTGTTCAAATTATTCAAGCAAATCCTTGGTGATATGAAAAAATGGAGATTTCGGTATCATGATATTAATCCTTATCCATTTAAATGGTTTGATAATTAAGGTTGATTATGTCCGTGTAAATCAAGCTTTAAATTATTCAAATCGGACCTTTCGTTCAAAAGTTACGACAGTAATAAACATGCTCGGAGTAAGAAAAATGTCGCGGCTTGAGCGAACTGGGAAGAATCATAACAATGCTTGGTCCGATGAAGTTGAAACACCACGGCATTTAAATGTTTTCGATAAAACAATAAGAATAACAAATGTTTGGATTTTTCGAAAATCAACTAGGTACATACATAATAAGGGGTGAAGCAGGGGTGAATAAGTTTTTAGGGGAGGAAATTATAGTTTGCTTCAATTTACGTCGGAATTCTATGAACAAACTAAAAGTGGGATAATTGAAACAGATCATGTAGGTACCTAACAATTTTTGCATAATCAACCCCTGACGGGCTGAACGGGGTGAACAGTTGCGCTGAACCAATAATGAGAATCGTTGTGCTTAATTTTCCAAAATTAACCTTTATAAGGGGATATGTATAGGGGGCGTTGCAGTTTGTGGAGTACCTACTATTCCCACGCGGACGAAGTCGCGGGCGAAGTGCTAGTATAGAATAATTTGGACAACCTATCCACCATTTTTCGCAAACGGAGTATTTCTAATATTTGAACAGCTTTATAAACTCGTCCTGTGTTTAGTTGGTTTTGGCGGTGATAAAATTTTAAGTGCCTTTCGTTTATCTAGGCTAACCTAGCCTAGATAAACGAAGACGCCTTAAGATTTTTAAAGTACAAGGTGCAATGAACTCTATTTAATGGACAAAGCTAAAATGGTGTTTGTATTGTAAGTTATTATTTGTATGTGACTTCAGCCACGATGATAGATGCTTTGAGCGTCGGACATCTTAATTATGTACCTAGTATTTTACACTTAATTCAAGATTAAGTGATGAATTCAGTGTTGTCTTCGACTTATTTATTCTTTACCAGCGCCTTGACTTCAAACGGTCGCAAATTATATACCTACGCAAACCGTTCTCCAATATCGCTTTTTCTATTAGTGAAAAATGGATCAAAATCTGTTGCGTGGTTTTGAAGATGTGAGCGGAGAAGCAGTCAGAGGCAGACCTATCGAGAAGAACTTCGTTTTATACCTACTAAGTATTTAGAAATTGGACCGTGTGTGGGTCACAAAGGGAGGGTTCCCTTTCAGACTGGATGCCTGTATCACAGCAGTGTTATGAGGGAACACAGTATGCTGATTTAGCATCTTCAAACTCCACGAGCAATATTGCATACAAACTTGACACTCGTAAAAGAAAGTCATAAAAGTAAGACAACGTAAAAGATTTGACTTTTAGAAGAGTTCCATAACACTTTTCACCTGTCCCAGCAGGTACCAAACACAGTTATCGTTTGTCATATCTACGACCATGTTATCCAACTCATCATGATGCCAAAATATCGTGATCCTAAACCGTCAAGTCATATGAAGTTTCACCTTTCAAAAAATTGCCTTGTAAAGAAGAGTTACAAGCTATTGTGGAGCGATCAGAGAGCGAAAGTCGGTTGATGATGTAATGCCATGACTTCATGAGATAACTTTAACTTTACTTAAAAAATTGTGAGCTTTAGATAACTTAGCATCATAGTTGCATTCCCTGAGGAAGTGTACATCCTTTTTTTTTTAAGGATGGGAAATCATCAAATGACTTCTTCCGCTCTGGGTGGAGCGGAAGGAAGTGTCAGACTCTTACTGACTAAGACCCATCCGTGTTCCTTCCATTGCCCTTGCGCACTATCAGTTGCTCACTTTTTCATATCTTCCATACCTCGCACAATAATTTTCGTCCTGACCGATTAACGGCATGGCGACCAATCTCAACGGAGATTAGGCTTCTGTGCAGGACATATTATGCTGCGCAAGTGTGCACACAGATGCAGTCCCTCTTCCATCACTCTCATCAACCGATGCGACGGCAACCCGAGTCCCGACATGACCGAAGTTCACCGAAGAGAGATCTGGAGCAGGTCGAGAATAAAAAGCCAAGTGTTTACTCGACGAAGAATTTATTTTGATGTACACGAAGAGGTCATGGAATCGCGGAGAATCTTAACACCGCGATTCAGCGGAGTGACGTAAATTAACAACGCCATCTATTGGTTTTAATAGGAAAAAAATATTCAAAAGTATCAACTTAAACGTAAGATTGTACAGGTCGAATGGCTGAACCTGCTTTCCTCACACAATACATTTTATCCAATAAAAAAATTAAAACTCTCGCTATATCTTCATTAGCATCAAAATATTAAATTAGCACTTCATTCAAATAACTTAAAACAATATTCTTAAATCAGCTTCCGTTTTTCTCATATTTGATTAATCCGTGGACAATAATGTGGGTTATAATGTTTAACCATTTGTCAGAATCCTATATTGTATCGTCTTAACATGTAACTGTTTTTTTTTAAATATATATAAAATAAAATAAAAAATACATCTATAGTAGAGGGAAAGCTTATTCGAGCAAGTTGGGAATAGAACCTAGGACCACACGCTGAGCAAACGCGCCTATTGACCACTGAGCTTTGTTAAAATATTTGTGAGATTAGTCTAGCTATAGATCTGCTAAGAAAGTCGAATGGTTGCATAATTTGACTTTTAAACTGTCGTTATGAATGATTGTACTCATAAATAGTAAAAGTTTTCGATTATAATGTTGTAAATACTATTTTGTTGTAAGTGTTACTAAATGTAATGCTGGTAAATCATTGTTGTGTAAGAGGAAAATAAGTTTATTTAGTCAATGTCAGTCTTGTGTAAGGTGCGTTTTTGTTCTAAACCGCTGAGCATTCTGCTGGCATTGACTTCTTTCTAAGAAGCAGCAAGTAATTATATCTAATGCAATATTTTTATATCATCGTGTACTGCCTTAGGTACGTACGTAAATGGTACATACTAATGGTACACAACTTTAAGGTCATTTTATTGGGTTTTCCCATGAGGATTTTTTAACGGACTTCAAAAAGGTGAAGATTATCAATTCGTATGGATGTATGTTGGGGCATAACTCCGTCATACATAGACAGATTGGCAAAATTCTTTTTTTATTCGAAAGAGGTTTATTTCGTAATGACCCCATTTCGTAAAGATTTGATGACAAGACTATATGATATGACAAGGGGGCCTTTGGACTTTTAAAAACCAGGCAAGTTCCAGGCAATTCATTTCAATGGCTGGTTAAATTTCGTATTATGACATTTCTAATTCTGACCGACTTCACGCTGGATAGTTTGTCTATGGCTGGCTTCTGTGCCGTAACATTCAGAAACACATTTTTTACGTGGAGCGGCTGCCTACCAGACCTCCACAACCCATTTACTGGGTAGCACGGTACTTCTTGTCAAGACTGCGAGTTAGATTTTCTGGCTTCTGAAAATCCGTAACGACTGCCAAAGATCTATAAATGGCAGACTAACGAGTAACGACTAACGGGTTAACGTGCTTTTCGAGGCACGGAGGAGTCTCAGTAAGATGAGATAGTCACCCATCCACAGACTGACCTCGGCAAGCGTTGCTTAACCTTGAAAGATCGGCCCTTGCGGCTGTTATTATTTCGCCACGAGCTCCTCACAAATAAATTAGAATTAGGGCAAGAAAATGATAATGATTCATTTTATAAATCTTCAAATGAATCAAAGCGTTTATGAATAAAATACATCGACCTATGAATTGCTTGTTGAACCTTTAACACATTTTTTACTCATAAACCACAATGCGTTTTTTCTACACGTTAAAATTAGAAGCCCATTGAACGAATTCGTATATAAATAGTATGCTACTGTTATGTATAAATGGTCTCAGATGACGGTACTTCGATAAACGGTAGATTGAAACAAAAAAGACTAACTCCCGTTAATAACCTGATAGTATTGTTAACATGTTCCGCATGGTGTCGGATGTAAAAGAATAGCACCATCCCATCACTTCCCGTGGGTGTCGTAAGAGGCGACTAAGGGACTCACCAGAGAATGGGCAGCAGCATTCTCTGTAGGTATTTTGCAACAGCTAAACTGCGATCGCCAACCCGCCTGCCAAGCGTGGCGATTATGGCAAACCACCCTCCATTTGGGGCAGGGCTAATTCCAGCGGTGGACGTCTTTCGGCTGATATGATGATGATGATGATGATTGTTAACATATCATTTTGGTTGTGGTCATCATATCAGCCTAAAGACGTCCACTGTTGGACATAAGCCTCCCCCAAATGGGGGGCTTTGCCAGGAAGTGTTAGACTCTTAAAAAAACCCATCCGTGTTCCTCCTAATGCCCTTTGCGTTCTAGGGCCGCGGTGACTCTTTCGAACAAATTCCGCAGTCCTGGGAGCGTGGAGCGTGAAGTCTGGATTTGTGTCCCGGTTAAAGGGAGGTAGGAATTAATCTAGTTTAAATTAACTCAAATTGACGAGCATAAGAGTTATTTATAACAAAGTTTATAACCAATTGGCAAAATCAAAATCATTTAGTTATGCTTATTGGTGCAGAAAATAACGAAAATCAGCGTGTTGTTAGATATTCAGTCAACATGAACACTTAGGAAAATAACACACATCAAATTGCTCTAATAACCATATAATACTTTTTAAAAATCATGTCACAATAAAATTGTGTACACCAATTTACTTAAGTATAAATTATGCCACTTTTCAATAAAATGGTCGTCGTTAGTCTTTTTGTCACGGCTGTCACGCATATTTAGACACAATTGACGTGACAATTGTCTAAATATGCGTGACAGCCTTTATTATGTTAGTTATACGCAGACTAAATGTACCCCGCGGTTTCACCCATTCTCCTATTACCTACTTCGTAATCGTTTAGCGTTCTTTCTGACTTTTATTTTTAGGATATTAAGGGTAGCGTAGCCAACTATGAAGAGGCAGGGTTGAATGCGTTCGGAAACACAGACGCAGGTAGACAGTTCCGCTGCCAGGGTTGCGGAATTTGTTCGAAAGAGTCACCGCTGCCCTGGCATTTGGAGGAACACGGATGAGTTTTAGTCAGTAAAAGTCTGACACTCCAGATTGAAGGAGTCATTAAAATTTGATGATTACCAATCTTTATAAAAAAAGAGTAGAGTAGCGTGACCTTCCTTATGAATGATGACTGGTAGGTAGTTCCAGAGATTAGTACATTCAAACAAGTAAACTATTTAGCTTTATTAAATTAGTATATATGGAGTAAAATACTGAAATTCAGTCGCATCTAGCCTATGTCATTAAAAGATCGCTACCATCGACAATGTCACCCATTGTGTCACTGTAATATTTTGTTCATATATATAACTTTTCTGTAACTTGTACATAATAAGGAGTACCTATTAAATTCTATTTTTTTCTTCTCAGTAACTTTTATTCTATAAGAACCTGCCACAATTTTCTCAATTGGTTTTTCAATACACGACAAAGATCGACATAAGTCCTTTGGTCACGGCTGTCACGCATGTTTAAACACAATTGGCGTGACAAACTGTTCGCTATACACAGTAACACACAGATTTGTCACGCTCCTGGGAACGTTTACAAATTGAAAGCGTTTGTTTAGTTAGACATTGTTTTGTAAATGCTTGAACTTTTGTTGATTAGTGTGGGAAAATTAGCGGCTACTGTGTGAATGTGAAGTTTGGAAGTTTCCCTGGTTATGCAGTAAAACTGTTAGTGTCATAAACTTCATGTATCAGATCATCCGAAAGACGTCCACTGCTGGACATAGGCCTCCCCCAAATGGGCGATTATGGTTGCCATAATCGCCACGCTATATGTAGGTAGCTATAGCAATTTACCTACAGAGCATGCTGCTGCCCATTCTCTGGTGAGATCCTTAGTCGCCTCTTACGACACCCACGGGAAGTGATGGGATGGTGCTATTCTTTTACCGTCCGGCACAATACGGAACAAACTTCATACAATGTAGTGTTAATCCCCTGTACGGCCATATGTCAACCCCGGGAAATGTAAAAAGTCGCAAGAGCTTCCTTCGATTTACCGAGCGATCTCGGATATGTCAAGGGAGAAGCAAACTGTGGGAAGAGAAGTATCCACCACCTCATGAGTTTATAAAACCCAAGAAGCAGTTGTCCCTGGGTCGTGAATTGCAATCGCCTATTTGGAAAACGCTGAATTGTTTGCGCACCCTCATAGGCCAACTTGGCAAAATGGGCTTTTATAGATCCGTGGGATACCCAATGTGCGGTGGCCCTGGTGAGAGCATGAGCCGCATGTTAGAGTGCCCCAAGCCCATTCACCTGTACTTTGGAGGATTTAATTAATGCCAACGATGCTGCGATTAACGTAGCCACTTACTGGGCCCAAACAATACAAATAGTTAACTATCGACTCGGTTCTAGGAAAAGTGCCCTAAGCATATTTCGAACCAGCCATAACGGATGTCAAAAGTCCAAAAAGTTTGTGATTGACTACGTGTCATTTTGATAGTAGTACCTAATCCCATACATTTTGGTGTACCAAGTTGTCTGTTAGATGTTAGTAATATTGGTTACTCATCTATTAATAACTTGGGATCTTGCAGGACAAAGATACATTTTCTTCTGATCTTATGCTGTCAAATTGCAGAGCAAAGGCCTGCCCTTCTTCCTTCCATTCGTGTCGGCTATGTTCCCTCCTCCTTTTCTTCATAGAAATCATAATCATAATCAGGCCTCTGCGAGTTGACTTCGGCCCCTCATATGGACAGAATTTGTCCCGAGACTGTCAAAGAAAATCATAATCATTTCATTGTCAGAAAACTACACAGATCATGAAATTCTACCAAATTTCTTCATTTTGTCCTTTGATTTTTTATCTTTTCCTTCTAGTCATATTTATGTTCGCCTATCTTTCTTCAAGATCATCAGAAATTCATCGAACAATGACCAATAACTGAACAATTTACGTTTTAGTAAAATCTTATTGAAAAACATCAACATCTCGTGTTTAACGACGTAACAAATAATTTTGCTTGTTCGCACAATCGCTGAATTATCGTAAAACGTAGTTATAATCGTAAAATTATCGTAAATATTACGTGATTAGGTAACCGGTTGGGTGGAAACAAAGTGTTTGTGACTAGCTAGATGGATATTGCTTTTAGCTGGAATTTTAGTCTGAAATAAAGTGGCAAGAATAAAGGTTTATCCATCATCTTCGTGTCCTTATCCCATGTTACTTGGGGTCGGCGCAACACGTTTTCTTTCTACCATTTTGTTCTGTCAATCGTCACGCTATCATTCCTCTATCACACTCCATCCCTCTATACTTTGGTGTCCCCGTCCCTTTCATCCTCCCACATTGGCACTAAAGGTTATCATCCTATTACGTGCCTACTGCTGAGACACAAATCTCTTCTGTATGAGAGAGCATGGGCCACTAAGCGGACACAGTGCGGATTGGAAGATCAGTATTTCCGAATTTTTGTTGATAGGACATGCTGATTTCATCACGATATTTTCCTGCACAGTTTTGCGAGCAGTGGTGATAAAATAAACTACCTATAGGTTATTCAAAGTTAGGCGTCTGGCTGGATTCGAACTACGTAGAATTTGTATGACGGGGCTGTTACCGCTGGGCAACACTGCCCACCTTGGTGACGATGTAATTTCGCAGAATTTCAATTTCTGTAGTTGCATAACTAACAAAAAAGTAAATGGTATATTATATATATACTAAAACTACTAGCAATTATATAATTTACTAATTACAAAATATTATATTTTATTTTACGCGAGTCATTTTAACATGAATCTGTCAATATAATCTAAAAATAACTCAAATGACTAGCTAAATTGTATGGAAAATACATTACATAGTGGACATATTTGCATAAATACTAAATGGATACAAAATATTATGACGTTAAATACCTCTGAGACAAGATTGAACGGAGATTCCAGTATTTGCTATTCCTAAAGATTTTCATTTTCATTCAAATCACATGATCAGTGGGTATGACCAATAAGTTATAATTACTGGAAACACCATATATTTAATTATGTTTACTATGTATCCAATTACTCCTCGGTAATTAACAATAAGTTACACATAGATACAATACAAACAATTTCCGTTTCCGCGTGCGTTTACTTCCCGTGTTCTTTATTTTAAATTTCTCGACACATTTTGTTAAAGAAAAAGAGACAAAAGAGTTCGTAATTTTTTATTGTACCTACATTCAGTGTTTGCCTCAAAAGGCAGGCCGAGCCAAAGGGCAAAGAGTACCTTCAATCAAGCTGCATCCTGAAACCCCTTACTATGTGTTCATTTGTTTGCGTACGTTATAAGTATATTAAGAACTAAGAATACATAACATCTACACAATGCATAGTCCCTATGGTTCGGTGTCTTGGTCGAAAGAGCGACTGCTGAGCGTGGGGTCCTAGGTAATGAATCTGTGTTTGCACACATATTTGTGCAGTATAATCAATCGATCAGGACGAGTGTAATAGATAATCCTAACTATAGGTATTGTTATTGTTATCATGAGTATTCCTTTTACTGTTAAAACTTGATAAAATAGTAGGTAATGTTTTGCATAACCTTAAACTTGTAACAAGTATGTAATACCTAATTTACATTATTCAATTCTGCTTTCATTATTTCAGTATGTCTGTAAAAGTACCTACATTAGTAAAAATATTAAGGAATAATGTAGAAAACATATAAAATATTCCAAACGGATACCCACCTTTTATGTTGTTGATATTTTTGATGACGGTAGATAGAAATATTCAAGTTGTTTGTTCACGACTATAAAAGGGGGAGCTCCGAGTGGCTCAGCCCCCATTCTTGTTCGAGACGTCGAGGTAAAAGTTAAGTAACTTTATTGCTGCTATTATTGTGTATTATAATTCTAAATATGAAGTTCTTATGAATAATGTAATACTATGTAATATTATGGTTATGTAAGTGTTATGTAATGTTATTATGATGACTGGTGTATTTTAAATACGGGTAATGATAACGTGTTTATTCATTATGGTTGATATATTATAACGTAACGTTGTGTATGTAGTAACTATGGAGTTTCTTGTCCGTTCTTCTCCATAAGAATCTACCCTTGCGAACGGACAGTAGAGTCACCTTGAAATAAACGTTTTGACTTTGACTTTGGCTTTGACTTTTGTGTCATATACACTACTACGATAGTTATGTAGTTGTTATATACTAAAAGATAAATATAAAGTTATTAAGAATTGAATCCTATTGTTTATATTTTCCCTTTGATACAATTATATATTTACATAGGTGTAGATGTATTAGATATATATACCTAGTTATATATCTACATATATACTTATATATCTAACATCAGAAGTGGGATTCACTGCACCCCTATTAAGACTTTATTTCTAAGTTTCAGAATGGATTCTACTGTCTTGGAAAGTCTTCTCAAAGCAATCAGCGTTGCTTTTTCTGGTCGTCGCCATGCTGATAACGACGTGGCATTCCCGGTCTTCGACCCAACAACTAGTGACAGCGGTGCGGAAGACTGGTGTAAAAGCATCGAGGAACTAATTTTAGTAGTTGTCCGATCAGGTAATTTTTTGGTGAACTAAATATAGAACATCACTTGATTTCCACGGGTACTTCCAGAAGTAATGATCAAGTAGAACGTTACGTGTCCACTGTAACTGATACGCTTAAAACTATGTGCAATAAATAGTCAGATTGGCCGAACGTTCCGTGGAATGTACAATAATCAATTAATACAACTGTACAAAAATCCACAGGCCCCCTTTGCGATTACTATTAACTTAGATGCAAATATTTCGTCTTTCCAAGCTCGGTTAGACGACGTACTTGACAAAAATGATGGACAAAATCCAAATAACTTAGAGGCTGACCGAGAAATAGCTAGATTACGCCTATTACAAATAGCGGAAAATATCAAATGTTTCGACGCCACTCGTCGTAAGAAAGTAAATTCTAACGTAGGAAATGTAGCCCAAGAAAAATTAAGATTCTGGCCAGATGAATTAATTGTTGAAAATGTAAGTGTCTAAGTGTAATGTAAAGTGTGTAATATCTTAAGGAGGTCCTTAAGATATTACAACGGAAACTTTACCTAATTACATATTTATATGTCGGAGACGGTTATCAAATACAACTACGGGTAGTTGTCAAATCTTATTAAATACAACTGTGGGTAGTTGTCAAAACGTGTTATATTATGCAAACTGAATTGTTTTGTTTGTGTTATTTAATTTAAGTGATTTTAATATCAATTACTGTCAGTTTACCTGGTACAGCACTGCTGTATATCTACATAGCTGTATTGGCTTGCTGATACACTTTGTACTTGGGTGGCTTAGGCCTCTGTACGAACTGTGACCTTCAAGGTCTGTTCGAATGACTGTATTTCTATTACTTATTGTTTTCATTGTGTGTGTGTGTGTGTGTGTTTTTTTTTAAAGTGTAATAAGACTGTGTTATTGATATACTGTCTTGTTTATCCCAATAAAATTGGGACGCCAATATACTGGCACTATACCTTACCCACCGCTCAGGGAAAACTCATCCATTGTTCCTACATGTATATTATTGTACTGTTGAAGAGATATAAATAAATACTTGACATAATAACGTGTATTTCAAAAAAAAAAGTAAGATATATTTGTTTCCGCTGGTCGGTCATTTGCTTGGTGCAAGTCTATCCCACTAGCAGCGGGTGGAGGGGACTTGACACGTCTAGGCAATTGGCAAAACAAAAGTAAAATACATTGTTTCCGCTGGTCGGTCATTTGCTTGGTGCAAGTCTATCCCACTAGCAGCGGGTGGAGGGGACTTGACACGTCTAGGCAATTGGCAAAACAAAAATAAAATACAATAGAATAGAATAGAATACTCTTTATTATGATATGAATTTATGTATTAATGTCAAATGTGATTATTAACTGTTTAATATGTTATGATTTTATAACAAACTTATTTCAAAAACTGATTTGACTCAACTGTCATACTTGTTTGTTAACGGGTATAAAAGAGTGGAGCTACATTGGAGCAGCCCAGTTTCTCTTCGATTTTCAAGGCGTTAACATCTAAGGTATGAGATTATTCTGATTGTTTTTGGTTTATTGTTGATGATGATGTATATTGTGTAATTTAAAATCAAGCATAATTATAGATTATACCATGTTTTTCTTTATTTTCTTTCTTTGTTGTATATAGTCTTTGATCGTAATCACAGTGAAATGTGGTTCATAACATTCTGTTAAGCATTTTGTTTTATGTGATCTCTAGTTGTTGATTGTGCTGTAGAGATAATATTGAGGGTATTTGTTTAAAATTTATTTTTTAAAATATCTATTACCAATATAATGTCATGTACCTATATTATATTATCCGCTGGTAGCCTCCTATTTGGTGCCGAGTTATCTCACTGACAGCGGGTGAATGTGACTGGCATGTCTATGTAGTTGGCTAATATTTATTATACGCTGGGAGCCTCCTATTTGGTGCCGAGTTATCTCACTGACAGCGGGTGAATGTGACTGGCATGTCTATGTAGTTGGCTAATATTATTTATCCGCTGGGAGCCTCCTATTTGGTGCCGAGTTATCTCACTGACAGCGGGTGAATGTGACTGGCATGTCTATGTAGTTGGCTAATATTTATTATACGCTGGGAGCCTCCTATTTGGTGCCGAGTTATCTCACTGACAGCGGGTGAATGCGACTGGCATGTCTATGTAGTTGGCTAATATTATTTATCCGCTGGGAGCCTCCTATTTGGTGCCGAGTTATCTCACTGACAGCGGGTGAATGTGACTGGCATGTCTATGTAGTTGGCTAATATTTATTATACGCTGGGAGCCTCCTATTTGGTGCCGAGTTATCTCACTGACAGCGGGTGAATGTGACTGGCATGTCTATGTAGTTGGCTAATGTTTATTATCCGCTGGTAGCCTCCTATTTGGTGCCGAGTTATCTCACGGGCAGCGGGTGAATGTGACTGGCATGTCTATGTAGTTGGCTAATGTTCGCTGGTTTACCCATTTGTTTTGTGGTTGGTCTATCTCAATGGCAGCGAATTGAATGTGGACCTCCATGTCTATGTAAATACTTTATATAAGAATATAATTATATACACTTTTTTTCATTGTAAAATTAACCTTGCAATACTTCGAGGACGAAGTACTGTCAGTATGGCCGTAATAGATAATCCTAACTATAGGTATTGTTATTGTTATCATGAGTATTCCTTTTACTGTTAAAACTTGATAAAATAGTAGGTAATGTTTTGCATAACCTTAAACTTGTAACAAGTATGTAATACCTAATTTACATTATTCAATTCTGCTTTCATTATTTCAGTATGTCTGTAAAAGTACCTACATTAGTAAAAATATTAAGGAATAATGTAGAAAACATATAAAATATTCCAAACGGATACCCACCTTTTATGTTGTTGATATTTTTGATGACGGTAGATAGAAATATTCAAGTTGTTTGTTCACGACTATAAAAGGGGGAGCTCCGAGTGGCTCAGCCCCCATTCTTGTTCGAGACGTCGAGGTAAAAGTTAAGTAACTTTATTGCTGCTATTATTGTGTATTATAATTCTAAATATGAAGTTCTTATGAATAATGTAATACTATGTAATATTATGGTTATGTAAGTGTTATGTAATGTTATTATGATGACTGGTGTATTTTAAATACGGGTAATGATAACGTGTTTATTCATTATGGTTGATATATTATAACGTAACGTTGTGTATGTAGTAACTATGGAGTTTCTTGTCCGTTCTTCTCCATAAGAATCTACCCTTGCGAACGGACAGTAGAGTCACCTTGAAATAAACGTTTTGACTTTGACTTTGGCTTTGACTTTTGTGTCATATACACTACTACGATAGTTATGTAGTTGTTATATACTAAAAGATAAATATAAAGTTATTAAGAATTGAATCCTATTGTTTATATTTTCCCTTTGATACAATTATATATTTACATAGGTGTAGATGTATTAGATATATATACCTAGTTATATATCTACATATATACTTATATATCTAACAAGTGCCTATTCATTATGTGGAAACGTGTCTTCTTTGTGAACAAATCATAGAGAATACTACGAATATGTCGCTAATATTGATAGTAAACACATAATGATGTCACCACGGCTCCATATACACCCATGCTCAAAGTTTACATAACGTAAATTCACACATAAAGGTTTCCTGTCCCACTGCAAATAATGACAAGTATTTAAACGTTACATTTTAGGGTTAAATTCCCCAAGAGAGTCAGAGAAACCATTTTTGTGAGACTGTACGTGTGTCATAGGCCTGTATCTTTTATTTAAACTTTAATATGTAGATAGATACTTAAAAATTATTTCAGCTACAGTTACTGTGCCATCTTCTATATAATCTAAAGCGCAGCTATTTTTATTTACATATTTAAATACTTATTAGTTTTAGAAAGCACTTAACAAATAATTTTTAAAATAACTATAAAGCTTCAAAGTTGACAATTAGAGAGAGACGTCCGATAAGGACTTTGACTTCAAACTTCATAACGCCTATACAACTGCCATACAAACAGCGTTTTCGCGAGAGGGAGAGATATATTTGTTCAAAATAGTTATGTCTCGTTGGTTTTTAGATCAATTTTGGTTTTACGAGTATGTTCACTGCTAGTATTAAATTTTTGTATATTTTGAGATAAACTGTGTAGATAACAAATATTTTTTTCATGCATATTCCCAATTCCTCATATCTACAAGTAGCCAATAAAAATAAGGAACATTTTAGTTTAATTCATAGTGCAGAACCCTAACACGAAAAGTCCGCTTCACTCTTGTCCGACTTTTTTATTTGCCAAACTAATTATTATTACCGAATTTAAGAGGAAATCCTGATGATTACGTAGAGTACCCATGTGGGGTAAAACTGATCAGGCTGTGCCAGATTCAAGATTCCGGTTTGCAAAATTGTTATGACGTATGAGACTTACTTATAATGTCACTTGTTACGTGAACGAAGTAATACTCGTGAGCACAATATATTTTGCTGGGAGTTTGTTGCGCCACTTCTTCTTCCCAGCTAAAGCACTAGGAAGTGGTGACGGGCGTTTAGGAGGACTGTCTTCGTGTACATTTTTTGACGTTGAAGAAGTGCTTATTTTCAGCCTGGTTTGATTTAATGACTATTTAACTATACTAGCTGCCGCCCGCGGCTCCGTCCGCGTGAATGTCGAAAATTATCCCAAGGGAACACACTCCCGAGATAAAAAGTCACAAACTTTCGCATTTATAATATTATAGTAGGAAGTAACTTTAAATATAATGATAACGAATTGAAATAGGTAAACATTTGTCCTGTCGCCAAGTTAAGAGAGTTAAGAACGTGTCCCCCAAGTTAAAGTAGAGGTTGAAAAATACTGAATTTCAAATCGTTTATTCAGGAACTGGCCATTAGACATTTGACAAGTATATTGGTAAAACCCTAAACTAAGTTGATTGATTGATGAAGCTATTTGTATATTAAAATACGTTTACTGGGTTTTATAAACAAGACTACTCTACTCTGGCCTTAATGACAAGGGTCACATAAATTTTTAAATTGATTGATTTCCAATTACGTTACACGTACGGCGTTTCACGGACGTGTAATATAACAACATATTCAGCCAAAAGACGTCCACTGCTGGACATGGGCCGGTTAGACCGGTTTCCTGTGCGTCTCGCATTCATTGGCTTCCAGTAGCCATCACCAGGTGATCGGTCCACCTGGTACGAGGCCTTCCAAGGCTGCGTCTCTCATTTCATTCAATTCATTCTTGGATTGAATTTAATAGCTAATGCCATATAAAACTAACATTGAAGAACACTTACCTAAGATTCTTCACCATCCTATTCTCGCTAGGCAGGTCGAGGAAGTCCAGAAGGAACCGCAGTCGCTCTACGATCTCCCTGGTCTCCATGCCGAAGATCCAGCCGAAGTACATCATCGTCTCCTTGATGGTGAACTCGCCGTAGAGTGCGATCTCCTGGGGCATGTAGCCGACCCTCTTGCCGGGGACTCCAGAACCTGAAGGAAGGTGGGGTGTTAGAAGACCTATTTACAAATATATAGCTTCTGCCAACGGCTCTGCCCACGTGAGAGTTAGACATCATCCCAAGAGAAGATAAAAAGTATCCTATGTCCTAATCCAAGAAATGATCTGCCCATGTGCCAAGTTTCATCGAAATCCGTTCAGCCGTTAAGATGTCAAGACGAAGCAAACATACATACAGAATTACTTTCGCATTTATAGTATCAGTGTGTTTAAGACTAGCTTTTCCACTGGTTCGCTTCTGTTTTCTATGCCACAGAAACCGTGCAGTTTTCCCGGGATATAAGTAGTTTATGGCATTGAATGATAGTTTAGGTTTCCATCAGTGAAAGAATTTGTAATACGAACAGAACTTTCCGAGTTTATTGTCTTTATAAAATAAGTTTACTTTAAGATCCTCATTAGCCTAATACTAAGTCAAATCTTGAGATAAAATAATCTTTAAGATTCATCATCACCATAGGTTTCCTTCTTAGTTTCATTTGATACATTAGCTTCTGCCCGCGACTTCGTCTGCGTGGAGTTCAGAATTAAAATACAGTATCTTCGTTGTATCGCGGTGATTTTTACGTTTTCCCATGCCATTTTTTTTGAGCAATTGTCTTATTTTTCTCTTCATAAGAACCTTCTACAAAGTATTAGAAAATTAAAAAAAATATGAATGAAATCGGTAAATTCGTTCCCAAGTTAAGGCGTGACCAAGGGAACCAGGGATTCATATATGTAAGATAGAAGATAGATATTATTCATACGGATTTCGTCTTTAAATTTGTTACGTTAACATTCTTACAATATCATACAATAACTAGAGCGTTGGGGAAGTGTTTTAATAACATAAGTTACAAATTGCATAAGAATAGCATTGCTTATGACAAATGGTATTGGTTTTATATTTTATCTGTGAGACATTAGGTATATGGTTTGACAAAACCGCTGAATTGCAACTGCTAAAGCTCCATGGAAGTACCTACCTTTATACTCTTAAATTGCTAATCCCGGTTACAGGAAACAGGCATATTAAGTTAGATTAGCTTAGACGACATAGCTGAGGATTTTTATAGTTACTTACTAGTTTTTTTCTTTAAACTTTGCCCCATACCTACTAGGATTTTCTCCTGTATCGTGGGTGCGTTTCCAAATATATAAACTGACATACACAAACAGCCAGACCCGGAACAACTATAGGCATGGGCCAATAGTTGTTCCGGGTCTGGCTGTTTATGGACAAATATTTGTTCCGTGCGGGAATCGAACCCGCGACACGCAGGGCAGCAGTCAATCGCTAAACCACTGCGCCAACCGTGCCGTCAAGAGTCGTCAGAGTTACATAGTTTGCGGTCAACACACAAGTAGATATGAAAAACTAACTCAACATAGCAATAAGCTTAAACTCGACGTCCAAGGTTCATTGGACGACCATTGTCAAAAAGCTTCGTCGGGCAACATTGCTGAACACACTGCACACCATGTTTTTCTTGTCATTGTATTTCATGTGTTTATTCTTTCATTCTTTCCAGCTTGCTTAGCTCTTGGCCATCTCTTCACACCCACGAAGATGCCTTCGGACATAACGCCACTTCTTTCCAGACATATTCTGCTAGGTTATTAGAGCAGCTCTTACCTTTGGTGCCAGGCTTGCCCCCGAGCACCCATATCTCTCCGCTGTTCAGTTTCCGCCTGCCCACGATGCAGGACAGTAGCGTCGTCTTTCCGCACCCCGACGCTCCCAGTAGACCGTATCTGTTAACAAAGAGAACAATTTAATAATGATGATTTTAAATGGTTTATAAGTACAAATGTTCTGACTACCGAAAGGTAACCCACGGTTCTACTACTTTACTAAAACTGTCCTAAGGTAAAACCCATAATATTCTAAGGACATCTTGCAACCAGAGTTATCTTTTATCATCGAGGTAATTGCTAACCCGCGACCATTATGTGTGAAATAAGAGTTGTTTACCTCAGTATTAGCAACTAACTTTGAGTTAAGATAGTCGCCATGACAACGGAAAAGCGCTCTATTAATGACAATAATAGGGTAGATGTCTAAAAAGATCTAATTAGTTCGTCAGATATATTTCCAAAAAAATTAGACACGTATTTTTTCTTTATTCATGTAAACAAAAAATGAAAACGATACAGTGCGTTGAAAACTCATGTGACGTCACTTGTAAGTACACTTTTTACGTACACGTGACGTCACAAGCCCCCACTCCTGATCTTTGATGCGTTTTATCTCCGTCGTTTTTTATTGATTTGATAACATTAAAAACACTTGTCCAATATTTTTCAATAACTTAACTGACGCACCAAATATAGTATCATATATTTTTTGACCAGGAATCATCCTATTAACAAACTATAAATGTTAATTTGTCTGAGACGAGAGAAGGAATAAAATTACATCATTTTGTGTAATCTAGCGACAATTTCATTAGAAACTGCAACCGCTGATATACTATGCTACATTTTCTGAGGAGTCGTACAGGGACAGTCCAGAGTTCTGTAAAGGTACCTAAAAATTTTGTTTTTCGTGTTGTTACTAGCCCACCAAGAACATTTCATGTCACCCACAACCGATTAAATCTCAAACCACTCTTATTTCCTAAACCATCCGAGATCGCAACGTAACGCTCGGACGCTTGCGCTTGCGCATACAGCAACACACGAGGACGAAGCATTGCGAAACAACCACCATTTACATTCTATTCCGTGCCAGACCAACTAACACATGCCTACAACTACATTCTTATCTTGTCATCAATAAGGTAGAATTTCGCTTGGCAATAGTCATAGGATGGACATCAGTTTCTTCATCGAAAAAAAATGTAGCTCAAAAGTCTCTAGTATCATTGTGATAAGGTTGATTTTTGTATGGCAATTCTCATAGGATGGACTGTCAGTTTCTTCATGTGTTTGAGGAAAAGGCGTTATTACAGTTCTCGGAGGAAGGCGACAATCGTGTAAGCAGCGGCTGTGACTTGTTTCTCAATGGTGAGGATGTCTCTATTTGCTTAGAGATTGGTCGTCACGGTGCGGGTCGGTGGGTCGCCAAGGGTGACGGAAGGATAGACGGCGGCTTGCGTATGCAACGTTACCTTGGTTGACGATGACGATCCTTACTAATGCGAAACGCGAAAGTTTGTATGTATGTACGTATGTTTGTTACTCTTTCACGCAAAAGCTACTGAATGGATCTTGATGAAATTTGGCACACAATGTAGATTATAGTCTGGAATAACACATGGGATACTTTTTATCCCGGGGGTATGTTCCCTTGGGATAATTATCGACATTCACGCGGGCGGCAGGTAGTTACATTACATAGGGCTTGAGGTCTTATCATCACCTGGCTAGCCTTTATGGTATTGTGTATGCAGGGGTTGGATTTTTACGAACTGGAATAAATATCCGAATATTACATGGAGCGATTTGCGGTCATCTTATCCCAATAAAAATACCAATGCTAAGAAAGCTAGTTTATGAGGAAATTGTCCTTATCATATCACGCGTTCATTACTTGTGATCGCTGTTTTCAAATAGCAGAACAAGAGATGTGACTATGGGTCCAAGAATCATCATCTGCCTAGCCTTTTTCCCAACTATATTGGGGTCAGCTACCAGTCAAACCGGATTCAGCTGAATACCAGTATTTTACGTGGAGAGGCTGCCTACCAGACCTCCACAACCCATTAACTGGGTAACACGGTACTTCTTGGCAAGACTGGTGTCAGATTTTTGGGCTTCTGTCAATCCGTAACGACTGCCAATGACCTCCAAATGACAGCCGTGACCAACGGCTTAACGTGCTTTCCGAGGCACGGAGGAGTCTCGGTATGTTAAGATGGTCACCCATCCACAGACCGATCTCGGCAAGCGTTGCTTAACCTTGAAACGGCCTGTGCGGCTGTTATAATTTAGCCACGAGCTCCTATGGGACCTAAGTTGGCAATGGGTCCAATAATGAAATCGCGAAAAAAAAGTCGACTGTCTCATAATATTTATGTGAGCATAACTCGACAAAATGTACTGAACAGCTGATTTTTGTCGCGATGTCGGGGTTGGTCCCACAGTAAAAGTTGTTAATAATGATCATTAAATTGACCGCTTTTCAGGTATTGCATTTAATCTGTTCTAACAGATTGTATAGTGAATAGAAAAAAGTCCCTTCCTTATTTTTGTTGAAGAAAACTAATCAGAGCTTCCCATTAAATCCTCGGAATGATGTCATTGATGGCACAAATATTTATATTAGCAAAAAATCCCATATTTAGTCATTAACATCAAAATCATCATATTTTTCCTATAAGGTCATGGTGTTAGCGCCTATATGTTAAATTGATAATGATTTCCATCAATAACTGACCACGATTCATTCAGACGGGGTGTAAAAAAACGTTAAAATATTTGCCGTAGGTAGGTATGTTTTTGTCGGGTTTCAATGTTTATTTTTTGCTGTTTGTCGATTTATTTGAAGACGTCAATGGAAGCTATAAATATAATAATTGTATCAGTTGTGTTGTGTATTAATCAAAACTCTGAACTTATTATTTTTTATATTTTCTTGGTATTACTGTAATATGGATAAACCTTACTGGAATGATTTCAAGGTCCTGTTTGCAATACTAAGGAATTTTCCAATTCTCAAGGTAGACAGTGGATCTCTTAGGCCCAGTTGGACGAACCAGAGTTAATTTTAACTGCGAGTTAGTTTTTACCCGACCTCATTATCTATGGAATATTTGTAATGTAACCTCGTGTTGCTTGCCGAGGTTGGTCTGTGGACGGGTGACCATCTTAACATACCGAGACTCCGTGTCTCGAAAGCACGTTTAGCCGTTGGTTCCGGCCTGTATTTATATATCTGTGGTTCCGGCTGTCAATTAGAATTAGAAGATCTTTGGCAGTCGTTACGGATTGTCAGAAGAAGGATATTCTGACACCAGTCTTGCCAAGAAGAACAGTGTTACCCAGTTAATGGGTTGTGGAGGTCTGGTAGGCAGCCGCTCCAAATAAAATACTGGTGTTCAGCTGAATCCGGTTTAACTGGAAGCCGACCCCAATATAGTTAGGAAAAGGCTAGGCAGCCTAAGTTGGCTATAAGTAATTTCTTGTAAAAACCTGTCTCTGAAGATCGCAGTCTTCAGGAGCGATTACGTCCTCAGAACGTCCCAGCATATGTATAATATATTCAGCCAGCAATTAGGTCTCCATTTGTATGTCGTCCACATACCCTTCCATACAAGGGCCCCCATCTTGTCAGTACATAGCCGTCAGTTATGTTCCGCACATAATGTAATGGTCACCATCGTATATGGCGCGAGGTATTCTGATTGTTAGGCTTGACGTCAGACTGAGGACTTCCTGACGATATTGAAACTACTACGTATTGTTACGTATGTAGATGTAGGGCTATTGAGAAAAGTTCTAGAAGTATAGAAACGAGATGGATGGATGTAGACGGGACAGACCAGGGCTCTTGACAACGTGCCATTACATCGGCGAATCATCTGCCTAGCCTTTTCCCAACTATTGGGGTCGGCTCCCAGTTAAACCGGATTCAGCTGAATACCAGTATTTTACGTAGAGCGGTTACCTACCAGATCTCCACAACCCATTTTGTGATTTCTTTCTTTCCATTAACTGGGTAACACGGTACTTCATGGCAAGACTGGTGTCAATTTTCTGGCTTCTGACAATCCGTAACGACTTCCAAAGATCTACAAATGACAGCCGGGACCAACGGCTTAACGTGCTTTCCGAGACACAGAGTTAGTCACCCTTCCACAGATCAACCTTGGCAAGTATTGCTTAACCTAGAACGTACGGCGATTATAATTTAGCGAATACGATAGTCGAAATGCCAAAATATTAGGACTTGATCACTGATATTTCGACGGCTTATCAATCCCATACATTTATGACGTTTTGACAATCGCCTTCGCCAGGCTATCGCTGACAGAATGTCTCTTGTCTAGAAGTTCAGGTCTTTGAGGGAGGTAATCCTTGTGGAAGACTTGGGTCCAGCATTGAACGTCTTACGGCCGAGTTGATGATGCCTGTAAAATCGGTTTGATTTTTGGCAAAGCATAGAGATACTACAATAAGTACGTCTTATTTATTGTCTACCTATTTGTTGTTACATTCAATATTCCGAATGACAAAATTAATTCCAGTTTTACGCATGTATTCATTTTGTTCTTACTACACCTAAAATACTTATGAATTTACCATTCATTGTGTTTTTGTTTTGCGTACTGACGAATCACGATCAATTCTTCTAAAATTAATTCACCAAACACACAATACTGCTCGAAACACGCCAGGATCGATTCTTAATTATCAAAACATCTTTATATCTACAGACACGTCTATTGTAATAAGCCTAGTGTTCTCGTATAAAAACAACTCGACGTCAGTTATGGTAGTCCTTTTCGAACTGACGTCGATTGACGTCAATAGATGTACTAAGGAGTTCTTGACGTCGCTCTAGCAATTGCAATTTGAATAAATGGTCTAATTGATTTTATGTGCTAAAGTCATTGTACTTGGTAATGTCGATGGCGTGATAGTAGATGGGCGTATCTGGAAAGTACTTTTCTTTTAGGTATGCTTAAGTTGCCGAATTGTTCGAAAGAGGTACCGCGGCCCGGAACCGAACCAAGACCAACTGTCAAATCGTGTTGTCATTCATTAGTACAGTTCTCGTCAAATAACTTTGCCCCTCTGAAGTTAGCCATTTGCAAAGATCGCGCAGGTGCAGTCACGTAGACGGGAGCAAGCGGGACACAAGCATGCATCGAACGTAAACGAGCGACTGAGACATAAATAATATCCCCGCCCTTGTCTCTTGCGCATGCGCAGTTGCAGTTTGTTCGTAATTTTGACTACTACGCAGCCACTCGTAGCCGACTTCAGAGGGGTACAGTTATTTGACGAGAACTGTAGTTCGGGTTCGGGACTAATCGTGAGTCCGTAGATGATACGGAGTAGAAAACGCCTGACATTAAGGCCGAAACTACAGACTTCGGGCTTAGAGCCCCTGGGACGCAAAGGGCATTTAAAGGAACACGGGCGGGATTTAGACGAACTCGGATCCACAAAAAAAAATGTACTTATGAAGAAGTAGGTACTCTGTGCCAGAACAATTTAAAAGGGCATTAGTTTTTAATTAATTATATTCAAATCCAAGTGCCGCTTAAACATTTTGATATGATAATCAGGGGATTTTTCCCTACACATTGGTATATTTCTCTCTCCCATCCACATTTATATTCTCTTTTAGTTATATGCGTTTCATTCCTCCTCTCCTCCTCCTTGAGCTACAAATATGACATAATCAGAACTATTTATGTCTCGTATATTTTCGGTACATATCTACATAATGTAAGTCTTCTTTCTTGTATTGCCACTAGTATAGATTATATAATAACGCATATCTGGTTTTAGATTCAGCCGAAAACGTTAACAAATTATTCATGACATTTACTACTTGTTTTTACCAACTCTACGAACAGTGAAAAAAACCTAAATAAACATTAGACAGGTTTCTTGTCTTACATATTATTATACAATGATCACCTAGTTAGGTTTCCATACCCAAAGGGTAAAAACGGGACCCTATTACTAAGACTCCACTGTCCGTCTGTCTGTTGGTCGGTCTGTCTGTCAGTCTGTCTGTCTGTCACCAGGCTGTTTCTCACAAACCGTGATAGCTAGACAGTAGCAATTCTCACTATTTCTGTTGCCGCTATAACAACAAAAAATAAAAAAACAAAATAAAATAAATATTTAAGTGGGGCTCCCATACAACAAACGCGACGTACAGAACCGCCAGTCCGACTCGCACTTGGCCGGTTTTTTTTATTGATTAATTTTGGGTTTGTGTTACTAAATCATTAAGTAATTAATAAAGTAGATGCAATTATTTTAACTATATTTTAAAACTGCAAATAAAAAGACTATTACACACATTCTTGCTGCGAAATATAGTGAATTGAAATAGTTAGTAATTATTTTTGCTTATTGTTTTTCAAGCTTTGCGTCACAGTCGATCATGCACGAAAAAACAGGTTTTCAAGTATCATAAAAATCGCTAAATATCATTGAAAACTAGTTCTCATTTTGTGGACTTTAACCTTTAGCAGGTAGGTAGGTACTGCATGAGGGGAGAAGGGTGGCTCACACTTCAAAAAAATTAAAAAGTACACATCTAAAGCATTTGTGTTGTGTCTGCGAAGCGAGTTGTTTTTTTTTCGAGAGCTAGCTTGTAGGTCCACAGTAAGTCTTCGGTATGAACCGGGCCCTACCCTACCTACAGCCTGGCCTGCGGTAAGTTCCTCAAGGCTTACTGCAGGACCGGGAGGGGGGCGTATGCTAGGACCCGGCTTTGTTTCAAGTTTTCCAAGAAAATGGTGGTCACCAACGATGACCACAGTAGATGTAATAAATAAAGAAGTAAATTGCAGTCAAGCAAGATGCCTATTAACTCGACTATTCCACTCCGCTAAATCACATTAAAATATATCTAAATAGGTGGTTAGTGGCAGTTACAATCAAGACTGAGAGCGGATTTCACCAATGATGCTGAACGCGATCAGTACATCTAAACTGCGTTCAAGAGCTGTCAATGTTCCATAGAAAATAATGAAACTGACAGTTCATAAAAGTGGTTTATATACTGATCGCGATCAGATTGGCTGGGTGAAAATAGCCCTGAAAGAGTTAAGTAACATACGTTCATCGTACGCCACCAAAACTTCCGTCTTACTATGAAGACTTTTGTCTTAAACCCAACAATTGTTATAATAACACAATAATTATAAATCATTTGTCAGAGGTTAACAATCTTTTGTTCTTCGCCCTCACTACCTTGGCATCAAGCCAGAGACTTCCTTATGGAAAACACTCGTAGTCAGCCGTTAGTAAAACTATAAGCATTCTACCATCTATGTGATGTATGAGATTGCTATCAGGTTATCTGATGTGGCAATCGTCCAGGAATAGATTAAAATGTTTGTCCTAACGAGAAATGAAAGGGATCCAGTGTCGTGCCAATGGAGATAAAACAGTGATGTTAGGTCGTTAGTTAGATAGCAAATTGGGTTGTTTCCAAAACGGTTCAATGAGAGGAAGGCACACGATACAAAGAGGAGGAGCTAAAGAGAATTTAGAATGCAAGAGCTATTGAAGTGAGAGAAGAGAATACGGCAAGTTAGTAGGGGCTGCTAGCCGCCTCGCGCAGCCTGCCGCCCCGGGCCATGAGACACTGCCTAGATTTTAACGTCAAGGGACGACCTTTGAACGCAATAGTCTGAATGGCCTAGTATTAACCCGACAGTTTTACGTCGTTTCTGGTAGGAAAAGATATCAAACTTCAAGTATCTATGGATAGTTCCCTGTTCGACCAAGACTCAAAATTATAGCTAGCCTGCACTGTCCAACATACTGGGATAATCAGATTGATTGACTGTCCCACTTCTGGGCAAATGCCTCCATCCAATCTCTCCATCAGTTCTCGATTCTGCGACAATTCTTTCTAAATCCTAAGCAGAGAAGAGAAGAAGAAAATATTAAAGTCACGCCGCCATCTTCTTGGTGGTCTGCCGCGTTGCATAAGAAAAAATCTACATAAAACGAAGTAATCGATTTCCGACCTTAAAGTTTTTTTATTAATGTCGGAAATCGGTTACTTCGTTGCCGTCATCTTGCGGGAATCATAGTCGATCATTATTAATCATTAACCACTATTCTAGTATCATTACTATAGTATGATGGTTTAAGTATACTTACATGGTACCCTTAGCGACTGTCATGTTCAGGTTGCTGAGGACATGGTTGGGTCGCTTCTTCGAGCCGTAGTGCTTGAACGCGTGCCGCACACACACTGCCTGTTGACGTTTCTGCCACACCTGTTGATGGAGGAAGCGTGAATTATGATAGAGAACTATTTGAGGGAACAAAGGACACAAAGAATAACTAGCGCACACAAGCAGACAACAAAGTTGTGTGGAAAAAGGAGAGGGGGGCCTGTAATCTGCAGTGGGACAATAAAGGCAAATAAAAATTGTAATCTCCTTGGCTGAGGTCACTGCCAGACAAGTTAGTCGTTGGGGCTTTGGAAGAGTCCAGCAGAAATATAAATAGCATTTGAATTAGGAAGGAAAAAATAATGTGTTTGTTTTTAAAGTCATGTAGTAGCTAGCTTCTGAGCCGGATGGCGCAAATAATTATTGATTTTTTCTCAAACAGTCTTTCATTTATAACAGTTCATATGTAGCGCACAGGGTGGAGCCCTGGGTGCTACAATATATTGGTAGGAACGCGTTTGACCACTATCTTTCCTGATGGTGTGGTCGAAGATGGAGCACGCTTGCCTAGAAGTAACCATTCACTCTTGACTTAAAGCAGAAGAAGCATCACGCTTGCACGTGTTTCACAACAGGTTACAGGGTGTTTACGCCAGAAAGTCTGACGACCAGTCTTTACAAGGGGTATTGTGTTGTTCGTGATTACATTGGCCGTCGTTTTATGTTAAATACTGGTGTTCAGCTGCATACCTTTCGACTGGAATCCGATCACTGTGCTTACTAAGTAGTTACGGATTCTAGTACCTAGAATTTGTTCGAAAGAGTCACCGCGGCCCTGGAACGCAAAGGGCATTTGGAGGAACACGGATGGGTTTTAGTCAGTAAGAGTCTGACACTCCCTTTCACTCCACCCAGAGCGGAAGGAGTCATTTGATGATGTCCCATCGGTAAAAACGTCTTGAATGGTTACCCAAAAGTATCGCTCAAAGTTTTAGATAAAATGACCTGCAGTTCCAAATTAACTTAAGCTGAATTTGATTCAATCAATTTGAGAAGTAAAATAGTACATGAGATGTTATAAGATAAGGCACGTTCTAAAGTTCTAAAACAATGAAGGTAACTGACCTTGATGATATAAACTTAGCGAGACAATTGAAAGAAATGAGACAGTTCTCTTTCGTCTCTTTCTAACAGAAATCAAAGAAATGACTAATAAGACGCTCTACTATAATTGAATAATATACATATAATACGTATGTATGTCCGTAAGTAATAATTTCAATCAGCATAACATGATTCCGGTTTTGGGAATGCAAAAGGTATTCTATGTTATCAATCAAAAGGTCCGATTATGTAAGCATAAAGTAGATGTCCCACCAAATATATGTCTCATTAATAAAGTACAGCTAATACTTCCTGCCATCCCAAAAAACCATAAGGAAACATTGTCATAAAGTTTCATAGAACCCTGACCAGGTCATGTTGACAAATTGCCTATCAAAAATCACATTCCCTGCTTCCGATACCCATTCGATATCATCAAGGTTTCTTCAACAAACAATGCCACATTGAGTCTCTTCCTCAATGGGTATCTTTATGGCAGGTAAGTGATCATTGTGTGTTGCGACTTGCGACTCCTTGTGCCTTCGGAGTGATGTCTGATTCATTTGTATGGTTGAATTCTCGGCTGTTGACCCATAGGTGTCAGTGCGGGCGTACCTAGGATCTAGATGAGGTTGTCAGGAAAGTCTGGTTTACAGGTTGTGATTGGTTTTCAGTTTTGGTTTCGTGTTAGATCTGTTTTAAACATTTAACAATTGATGTTGATAGGCTCAAATTCGCTGCTCAGGACCGGTTAGTCGTTCTAGACCCTTGAAGGCGTGAAGATGGTTTCTATTCACCAAGTCTACGGGGAAGAAGACAATGAGCGTTTTATTTTGACTGCAGACAGAAAACGACGAACAGAAACTTTAACTCGCAACTCAACTTGAACTCCAACTCCATCGGAGCTTTTCTTAAATTAAGTTTTTGCATTTGTTTGCTCATCTCTCGAGTACGAAAACGTCAATTAGACAAGCTTTCATTGTCATTTTCGTGCTTAAGTTGAAGTTGGAGTTCGAGTTGAGTCGGAGTTTACGTTTTGGAATATAGGCCTTAGTCACCATCTCATGGTGGACATGTTTGACCCTTCATATAGAAAATTTAAAGCCCGATTCATGTGCAAGGATAACCGTCAAGGAAATCTGAACCTTACTGCCAAAAATCGCCTTCACTCGAAACCATTTACACAGTAATTTATTCCGATTCCTTCTGTGTAGTTTTTAATAGACTATTGTAATATAGTGAAACAGTTACAGGGTGATTTTAAATTTTTACGACTGGGAAATTCACTAAGTGTGACAGCTACTACAAAATTTGATGATACATTGGTTTATGCTTCGGGAAAACCCCACGAATGCTCGCTTTGTAACATGTTACATTAGGCCCCGTAACACCGGTCAGTACCCAGCTTTATACTTGTATAAACACGTTTAAGGGCCTGTGCACATCACGTTTTTAAAAAGCGTCGTTGACGCGCGTTTTAGAAACGTGCGTCGACGGCGCGCTTTTGTCCTACAGAAGGTCTACAGGCTGCGTCTGATTCGCGTGCGGATCGCGTCTGTATCGCTACAAACGCGCGTCAACGGCGCGTTTACACAGGCCCTAAGAAGCACATAAACGAACACTATAAGTATAATTTTAAAAGTATTTTTTCTTTGTGTTACACACAATCACTAACTTCTTCGGTATAATACCAGATTCTGTACCATAATCTCAACCCGGAATCACGCACTGCCTCCATTCATTGCTACCATTCAGACACTTAAAACCCTAAAATGACATAAGGAAACTATCATCAGATTTCACTATATAATACCGGTTTAATTACGACCAGAATATAATAGGTAGTTGTTACTGGCAGTAGTTCGGACAATGGTTAATTATGCAATCGTTTTGTAACACGACTCCTAAAGCGATTGACATAGTTTGAAGTTATGTATTCTTCGGAGAGAAATCTACTCTTATGAGAGTGGGATGGCGAAATAGGGTTCTAGAAGTTTAATGTTGATTCTAGAATTTTTGCGGTAGTTGTAGCCAGTACTAGCTACAGAACAAACAGTAGAAACAGGACCCAGGCACTTTACTAAGTGTAATTGTATGTACGAATTGTAGCTACAACTTGGGTATCTTTAAGTCCAGAGTGAATAGGTTACTTCTAGGCAACCGTGCTCCATCGTCGAGCACATCATTGCTTACCATCAGATGAGTTTGTGGTCGAACGAGAGCCTAAGCCTAATAAAAAAAATCACAACTGCTCTCAAAGCTGTGAAGAAAAACATCGGATAAGTTTCAAGTTCTAGGGAATTTGTTCGAAAGAGTCACCGCGGCCCTGGAACGCAATGGGCATTCGAAGGAACACGGATGGGTTTTAGCCAGGGGAAGGAGTCATAAATATAATGATGTCCTATCCTTAAAAAAAGGGTTAGAATTTCGAGATATGACCCATCCCAGTGTATGGGTTACACCCCACTCTCTCTAACAGAACGGAGACTTGTGTCCCATCAGCGGGAGCTTCATAAGATGCATGCTTATTCCAGACATTTTCATTGTTGGCCTTTTTTTTGGTCGTGAAATAATCAAGTGACTCGTCCGCTTGGGAGGAGCGGCAGGGAGTGTCAGACTCTTACCGTGTCCCTCCAAATGACCTTTGCGTTCCGGGGCCGCGGTAACACTTTCGAACAAATTCCGCAGCTCGTTGTTGGCCTTGCAGCAAGTTCTTCTATCAAGATGTACAATTAACCATTTTACGAGTATAGCAGACTATTGAAAACGTAATTTATGAGCGTTTACAGTAATTTTATTATTCTGTATGCTTTGGCAACAGTTTACTAGTTTCATGAGAAAATTTTGTTAATGTTTTGTTTCGCGTTTATTTTTATATTGCGAAGGGAATAATATTATAATATATGTAAAGAACTAGAGAGTGCACCTGTGTTTGCGCACACGCTTGTGCACTATAATTTTTCCTGCATACTTGGTTCATCTCCTTTGAGAATGGCCACCGTGACCGAGGTTCGATCGGGAGGATTATTACTTTGTCTAAACCCTCCATTCTTCTTACCTTCGCTACTGGCTGGCCATCAGGTATACGTGACACTATTCATGTTTCATTGCTTTCAATTAGAGATGAGTGATTCATAATCATTTGTATCGTTATTTAATTAAGTCAGGTCATTCCAAACTAATTGATTTCCATATTTGCTAATGAGCTTGGTATATTAATAGTATAAGAAGCAGTTAGGATAATAAAATAAATCAAGAGTCATTAATATTCACATTCGTGGAAACTTGGGGAAGATTTTTAAAGAATACACCGAGCGAAGATGAAAGTTATCTCATCTCGGATGCTGCATGAGGTCCTACATATATCTGTAGCGGCATCTTTGTCGCTACGCAACTTACGAAGCGAAATTCGTACGGCGTCACAAAGAACCGCAATGCCATCTATCCCGCCAGCACCGAACAATTAACAAAATCCTGCATCGGGGTAGCAGAGTTTACCATGCGATTTGAACATATACAACTGTTCGATCAAGTGTCGGGCAGTTGCCCACCGGACATAACAACCGTCCGGTCGGAGGATCCTCCCGTTTCTATGGAGGGTTGCGGGACTTTACTCTCTGTTCCGCATACCCTCTATATATCTATCTCCCTGATTTTAAATACATTAAAGTTAAATTGTTTATTTTTGTTACGAATAACATACTCAACTCGTATTAGTAACCTTATCCAGCCCATGCCAAGGGCTGGATAAGGTTACCAATCCGTGAAATGACCATAGGATATATGCTATTACAGACTTAAATTTATGTGTATCACATTTGACATTAAAATTAACTAAAATAGTACCCAACAAATACAAATACAAAATCCTTGATTTCAAATAGACCAGTTACAGGCGCTATTGAATTGTCAAGGTCTGTCAGTCAAATAGATGGCGCTAGTTCTGCCGCGCTAGCGACAGGAGCAGCAAGTTGTTCTGCAGCAAAACACGCTCTCCGACCCTATCTCCAGCGCGGCAGTTGCACGTTCCAAAGAGTAGATCCTATTGAGAAGAACGTGCAGGAAGCTCCATGGACACTCTTTTAAATCAGTAGGTATTTACAAAATCCTGGATTCGTTTTAAAATAGTTATCAAAACATTTTGTAAAAACTCAACTTATATATTATTACGTTAGGCCTCGCGACTCACAAGAGACTGGCCAGCTGCTATCATCGTGAAGACAGCTAAGGCGGGCCGACCTACTGGCATACGAGTAGACAATCCGAGTAACTGCCTACTGTCTAGGCAGCAGCTCGCACTGTGGAAACTACCCATTACATAGCTGGCTACGGAGATATAACGCGTTCAATCGCTCGATCGGACCCCGTAATGAAATTAAACTTGCATGCAACTCACTTGCAGCTTGTAGTCCACCTGCAATTTTATCAATTATTCTTTTGGATTCAGATGTAGCCTAGAGTGATTTGCAGATTTCCGAAGTTTGGTGCAAAATTAACTGTATATTTAGCTGGTTAAAATGTGTGTTTCTTTTTCTTTTGGAGTCGATTGCTAACTTCTTAAATTAAATGAGTAGCTTTTGCCCGACTTCGAACTCGACTTCGTACGCGCATATCCAGTTTTTCTCGTTCCCGTATAGCCTATGGCCTTCCTCATGAATGTGGCTTTCATATATAAAAAAAATCATTCAAACAAACAAATAAACTGTTCAGCTTTATTACATTAGTACCTAAGTATAGATTATTTGAGCCCAGGAGGTGGCTGAAAATAATGTAAGTATATACTGACCGAGCTCTCCTGTTTTTCGAAAGGCGGTGAGAACTGTATCTGGCTCATCTTTGACTCCTTCGCGTCGCCCATCGGCGACGGAGGCGAGGTCTCTCTGTAAACAAAGGAAATACAACGTTAGTTACATAGAAATTAAGTTTATATCACAAAGTTACATGTTCAATGAGTTATGACTTTTCTGAGACTCCTATTTGAGTCCCAGCCAATCATATTGAGATTTGTTAACGCAACCTCTTTATAAATTACAGTTGTAGACTTGCAGTCCAACTCTATTTCAGTATTTTATCATACACCCTGTTGCCATCTTACTCTGCAAATCTGACAATAATTCTAAATACTGTCTTCAGACAATAATTATTAAATTCCGATCGGAATCCGAATTCGGACGGACAGCGGCGACGGTCCTCTGATCTATTGCGCAACCCCTCCTACAAGTAGTGCTACACTTATTTCGGACCGACCGATCTCAAATTCGGATCGGATGAAGCGAATAAACGCTGTATTATTATTGTTTACTTTCTGCCTTAAATTAAGACGGATAGGTCCGATGACACCGTGACGTAACCCAAACCGCTCGACAGCCGCACGGCGGCGCACCTAACCGTAGTTACTTTAGCAGGATGTTTAATATGTTTATCCTTTCATTCTTAACTCGACATTCATCGTTCATGAATGTTGTTACTATTGATTTATTAATCACCTGTCAATGTTTTACTTTGGAACATGAGCCATCAACCAATTCTCCGAGCAATGTGCTTACGACACAGTTATACAAACTCGGAGATGGAGACTTTACTCAATTAAACTAAAACCATCAGACACCATCATCATCATCATCATCACCATCGATGCACCATGCCACCCACACGCACAAAACGTTTTGGGAGTAATTTCATTGTACGTACACACGTATAGCTAAGGAGCGGAATTCCTTGCCGGAATCTGTTTCGTGATAGCTACATTCTGGGGGTCTTTAAGTCAAGAGTGAATAGGTTACTTCTAGTCAAGTGTGCTTCATCGTCGACCACATCATCGCTTACTTTAAAAAAAGACCATTAAGTACTCCCGCACTCAGAAACACCACTTTATAATGATTACTTATTATCAGTCGTTAAGTTTAACTGGCCTGGGGGCCTACCACAACCTCTTAAAACAATATTATTTTAATATTACTTTGTAATTTCTGTTGTTGCATTTTCAACTCTCGGCGCTGATCCGAGCGTTGAAAATGCAACAACAGAAATTACAAAGTAATATTAAAATAATATTGTTTTAAGAGGTTGTGGTAGGCCCCCAGCACCTTATCTCACCTCACGTTAATAAAATTGAAATGTTTTTAAACTTTTATATTTCTGACTGACAGCGTTACAACAAAACGTCAAATTGAACAATAATTGATTGATATTAAGAAACGACTCTTATTAACGGTTTTAAACAGAAAATTAACAAAAAAATTGTCCATAACATGTGTGACCCAGTAATTCCAGGAAAATGTCAGGATGTGTCTGTTTAAGGCAACAATCAGTCAGGCTGCCTTGACCTGATGAGTCAGACAGTTGCCTTCATAACCAGACGTTTAAATCATGGTGCAACTTGACGGTTAACTTTTATGATGGCGGGAGGAGCAGGCAAGGTGAAACTGTTGTCATTAAAATAACTTTAATTTGGCGAGGTTGAATTTTGAAACGCAGTTTTTTTTGGAGATAGGTCGAATGTACTCTTTGCAGACAAGTGCGATACCACCCAACCACACCTGCAGTGCAATAATATTGACAGCGGGAATTTCAAATATCGCAAACGACATAAATTAAAGTGTTGGATTTTTAATTTTCGTGAGATCCGAGAGTTAATAATCCAAATTTCATTGCATATCTCTTACGACATTTGAATACCAGTACCAGTATCGATATTATCCGCCAGAAAGGGATAGCAATTGAGTTTGACTATATACCTACCTAATTAATTGCTTTTTTACCTTCAGTTATTCACCCGAAGTGATATTTTTAATTAATGATCTGTGTCACTCGGTGTGCACATGGTGCAGGATATTAAAAAAAAACTTGTAAGTAACATCTACATACGTAATACCTTCAATGACGTAAATATCTTGAGACAGAGTACGGTATGTATATTTACATAATAATTATAGCTATATGTATGTATATGCGTATGTCTACGTATACATTTGGAACTATTAAAAGCGGATGTGAAGTCGTTTTCTTTTTGCAGTTCGTTAATTTAATTACACAATCGTTTTTGTTTCGTATGGTGTCCGAACGTAAAAGATTAGCACCATCCCATCACTCCCCGTGGGTGTCGTAAGAGGCGATTGGGACTCACCAGAGAATGGGCAGCAGCATTCTCTGTAGGTACATTGCTACAGCTACACTGCGATCGCCAACCCGCCTGCCAAGCGTGGTGATTATGGCAATCTATGTCCACCAGTGGAGTGGACGTCTTTCGGTTGATATGATGATGATGAATCGTTTTTGAGGTTTATTGTGAATTTTATGTGTTTATGATTATGTCAAGAAAACGGGTGACTGCTGAGATGAGGATAAATAGACACCTATGGAATGATTACATGTAAACAAATTGGGATAGGAAATGATGACGATGTGTGATTGTGAAGCTAATTAATAACCTAATTCATAGTTCATCGACAATAGGTGTTAGTACTTTTTTCAATAGGTTTCTATCAAACATTCTTATTTTAAACAGATTCCGTCATAATTCTGATTGTCATTATTTTGTTTAGTATTGTTTCAATAGGGAAGTATGATAACATTTACAATTACAAATGTGCAACACGATTCTAAAGATGGACAAATGGCATGTTTGGCGTAAATATTTTTTTTTCATTCTTACGAATTATTATAATGGGATAGATTTAGGCACCTCCCCAAGTATATTATATCTTCATGTCATCTATGTGTATGTGAATCATAAAAAAAATTGTACAACAGAAATCCATAAAAGACATCGCGGAAAAAACCCAAACGAAACAAGGGTCAAGGACCTTAAAACCAGCACTAAAAGGACTACCTTTATAAATGAACCGAGAAGTGGTACGGTCAACCACGGGTCATAAGTATCACGAACTGCGGAAACCGCCCTTAATGCTACGAGATAAAAATGATGTCGAAGGCATGGGCGTGCAGCTGACTGTCCACTTGAACAACCTTTAATATAGGGTTATGATTCAACCGGAATATTGCAATATTTAATTGATAAGTTTCGATATTGAGGAAATCAATAAAATTGAGGCTTGCGAATAATTACATGTAGGCCCAAATCGAAAGAGTCAAATCGTTTAAACTTGTTCATTAAATTGAATATTTTGTGGACCAAGTTTGAAAAAGTTCCAAAATACAGACTTATTCTTGGTAACAAAGGGCTATAGGTAGACTAATCATATGCCTAGAATTTTCCCTATGTTGGGTTAGGCCGTAATCTAACTTTCCTTCCGTATTGTGTCGGACCTAAAAGAATAGCACCATCCCATCACTTCCCGTGGGTGTCGTAAGAGGCGACTAATGGACTCACCAGAGAATGGGCAGCAGCATTCTCTGTAGGTGTATTGCTACAGCTACACTGCGATCGCCAACCCGCCTGCCAAGCGTGGCGATTATGGCAAACTATGTCCAGCAGAGGACGTCTTTCGGTTGATGTGATGATGATGATGACATTCTTACTGTGGAGAGCGTGAGGAAAACCTCAGAATACCAGTATTTTACATGGAGCGACTGCCCATCTGACGTCCACTGTGGAGGTCAGGGGGTTTACTCTCTAAGCCCGAAGTCCGTAGTTTCGGCCTTAGCGTCGGGCGTTTTCTTCTCCGTATTACCTACGGACTTATAATTTTATTAGTCCCGAACCCGAACTAAGAACAACTGTCAAATCATGTTGTCATTTATTCATAGTTCAGGTTGATTCCTGGCTAAAACATATGACTCTATACTTAGTCCGTCAGATAGATTATCGAAAAATATTGGACACGTATTTTTTGCTTTATCAAATCAATAAAAAATTACGTAGTTAAAACGCATCAAAGATCAGGAGGCCCGCTTATGACGTCACTTGTAAGTAAACAGTGTACTTAGTGTTTTCATTTTTTGTTAACGTGAAAAAAGAAAAAATACGTGTCTAATATTTTTTGGAAAATCCGACGGACTAATTAGATTAGTTTAATCATCTATCCTATTACGTGAACACAGCTCTTATTAATCTCCCTCATCTTAGCAACTACACCACTTCTCAACCGCGTCGTAAAGCCAAGATGTGTGATGTGCTAACAGCAATACACTTCCGCCATGTTGTCTTCCTTGAGCACATTATAACGTGTTGTTATTACAGCATCGTACGCTATTGTCGCGATTATCATGTACTGGAGTTGGTTGTTCGAGCTTTATAGGTGAGCGCTATTATCTGGTGCTTTGGCTGATATCTGACAAGTGAGATGAAATGCGAATCTTGCCTACACTAGATCCTAACTAGCATTTTTCGCGTTTTCGTTCCGGTAGTAGCATATCCGCTCCAGCCCCGGCGACACACCGGTGTGTCGCGTATTTATCGCGAATTTAATGTTTATTTACTATTACGTAAGATTTATTTTTTATTTGGGAATTTTCACATGTCAGGCCTGGAGCGGATATTCCACAGGAACAGAGCACTTTCACACTCAGAATACAGTGTACGTACGTTTCTCTAGAAATTACCTTGTACAATCTAGTAATGAATCAATTGACACAATAATATTTCATCGCAATTGGGGTCAATTTCTGTGAATACAACAGGAAAATTAATTGTAAATAAATCTTATTGTAGTACGTGAGCACTTTCGGGGGTCGCTGGGCGATTCCCGGCCACCGTAGGCGCGGGTCTGCGGACGGCGAGTGTTGGGTGGCTCGCCATCCGATCAAAGCCAGGCCCGGGTCGACGGCGCGTTGTGTTCCACGCGCGCCTCAAAGAGATGTCAGCATAGCAGTAGGGGCCCGTTAGGGCCAGAGCCTGCCAGAGTTGCGGACTATGTTCGAAAGAGTTACCGCGGCCCTGGAAAGCAAGGGCACTAGGAGGAGCACGGATGGGTTTTAGTCAGTAAGAGTCTGACACTCCCTTCCGCTCTGCCCAGAGCGGGAGAAGTCATTTGATGATTTCCCATCCATAAAAAAAAAAAAAAAAAGTACGTGAGCACTTAGCTAGAAAGTTGATAATGTTACAACATTTTTGCTGCGTCAGGATTGTATGCAGAGCGATCGAGAATGACTCATCTTTACTATTCAGAATAAATGTGCGTCAATAAGCAAATAACTTGATGATTTATGTTAAACAATAAAATATGACAACCATCTTTGCCCACTAGATTTTTTAATTGTACTTGGGTTCGAAGTTTAATGAAATCCGGCTCGAAAGACCATGACAATCCTAACTAAGGCGCGTCACTTCGAATTGCTACGGGTATGCAAATAAAATGCAAGACTACTGTTGAAAAAAAAAAATAATTTCTTGAGTACTTTACGTGCATGAAAAGACAAATAAGATAAATTAAATCTACCTTAGGAATTGGCAAGTAGTGGCACAGAAGCTGAAAAATGAAGGGTATGGAAAAAAAAAAGAAAACGCTTGCAGGTTTCAGAACTGAATTTCATTGAACCAAAGCACCTATAGAAACCACTTATGATAGGTACCGCGAAAAATCATCACAGATTTTCCACAAAACACCATATTAAGCAGATCAACCAACAGTCTTATTATGACCGATTCGCTACATTCGCCACACACTCGATTACCGGTGCACGCTCGAGTGCTCGAACGTCACATCGATTACAAACCACTCGTAAGTCGTATGTCGTACGTTGACGACACACCGGAGTCGTGACGACGTATCAAGGTCGCCTGACTCAGAAGTGCCAGTCTGTACAAATCACTTATGGAGCAAAATGTGAGGGAAATTGGAAATGAGACTTTAGAAAGGACCTGGTGGTTTATGTGATTGTATATTTTATAAGGTAAATATGGTTCTGGTGAGGGGGAAGTTTCTGGGTCAAGGATGCTTTGAATGGCAGCCGTCCCGGGCACGGCACTATGTGTGTTTCAACCTTAAGTTCTGTCTTGTAAAAGTGTTTAGGAAAACTCTGGAAAACCATTTTTCTCTGGTACATACAAATGGTCAGTCAGGAGAGGTCCTCGTCCATTCTGATCTTTGTGGTTAGCCTTAGCATTTCCCAGAATGAGGATATCGACAAAGATTACCGCAATAAAAATGTTAAGATGAATCAAAATTATAACTAAAGCCTTGTTATGATTTTAGCATCGTCCGTTCTCATGGTCAACTTACAAAAGAACTGATTAATCTGTTTGTGAATATCTTTAAAGAACATAATATCTTTAATTTAAGTTTTAATTGTTAATTAAATGAGTCGAAGGAGCATAGAAATAAATACAAATCCTGTTCCTACGAAAAACCAACTGTATTGCAATATTTTTATTCCTAAGAAATCCGGAAAATTTATTTATCCGAAGTAGAATTAAATTATTATTTAACCGAGCAGACACGATTGAATCACTGAATAAAATGGTGGTAACTTGACTCTTTAGAAGGACTATAATAAAGATTTATTTGATGTCTTGAACTAAACCGCTAAAATTTAGATTAAAAACCCTCACGTCTTCAGACCAAGTCAATAAATCCACAGGACATCAACAAAACCAGTCCAACAACTAATAAATTACTCCAAAACAAAGACAACTCAACTTAGTAGTACCAGGAGACCATAAAAAGTAAAGAAGTTAACAAAGCAATCTCGATTAACACTAACATTAAATTCCAATATTCCTGTCTCTCACACCAGTCAAGGACAATAGGTACGAAAGAAAGAGACGGTGACATACTAATCAGCTTCGTATCGTAATCGTAATTTCGCCACGCGACCGTGGGCATGTCAAAACGTTAGACGCGGCTTGAATGAAAATGGCGGATACCTGACTAGAATTAATTTTAATAGACAAAGAGTATCAATGCCTTTGATAGTATGTAATTAGTGTTTAGGTATTATATTGTAAATAGGTTTGCACTTGTGGTACAGTACTATTCTGTACCTAAAGATCTTAACGTGCAACCTTAGATGAAGTAAACAAGGGAGTTGTCAATCCCTACCATTGAAGGAATGATAGTTCAATTCAAGCTCACTTCACTTATTGACACATGTTACATGCAGCATGAAGTGAACCGTCGTTCAATCTTGTTTGTTGACAACGCACTTCATTTTCACTTCACCTAAGCTGACACGGTGAGAGGTTGACATAATTGTGCTGCTGTTGTAAAAGTGCAACCGGGAACCGATCAGTTTTCCGAATTTTTTTTGTTCGAATTTCGTTTTACCGAAAACTATTGACCGACGTCCTTTTTGCTATTATGCATTATTTGACATAATTTTAGATCATCGAAGTATCATGTGTCGAAGGTATTATTGCACCGAACTATATTTCGCCGATTTACAAAATAACTTTTTGCTACTGGCCGAAGCCTCTTTTTAACTTTTTCATTTGCCAAATGATTTATTTGCCATATTTTCACCACACCAAAACAACATTTTACGGAATTTTATTTGGTCACAAATATATAGACGATTACTTGGGCTACCAAGTAATCGTCTATATTAGAATGCTAATTCTCAATATTAAATTAAAATAGTGTCATAAAAAGTCAATATGTTGTGCTACAAAATTAAGTGACAGAAACGAATCGCTGCAAAACCGACTTCACGCAGTCTTGTCTGCCCTTAAGGTTGCACTGGTGGTGGAACCTTACGTAAGTGAGCTGTCAGCATTGAATGAATGATAGTTCACTTCAAGCTCATCAAGCAGAATAATCTTAGTTGACTAAGTTTTATTTTATCAGCATTTTCCATTAAATTCTTTGTCTTTCCTACGTCAACATTTTAACTATTCAAGTTTAAAGGAGATGCTTGACCTCTTCAACTTATCCTAAAACCTGATTTGGTCAAAATTGTGTTAACGCTAATGACTAGAAATCAAAATTCTAAAGACATAAATCCGCTTTCCTCACGAAATAGTGACAAGATTACTCGTAAGATTACACGTATAAATGAAATGTAATTTTTTGTCACAACAAACTATTTGTATTTTGTATTTGTATTTGTACTCAATATTTTTGCAATCTTAGAATGGGCAAAAAAGTATAGAAATCTGTAATTTGAATTTACATATTTATTTTGAATTTTAATTTACATATCTAAGAACCGCTAAGAAAGGATTTTTCGAAATTTCGACTTCGGTTTTTTTTCTTCTACGCAGATGAAATCGCGGTGATGCCCGCAACTTCATCTAATTAGTGACTAGTGAAATTCTTTGTCCCATTCTTACTTATAACAATAAAGAACTCTTTCTTTGTCCAGACAGCATCTAATCTTAAGCCATAATCACAACACATAAGTAGTTTTTTTTTATCGCAACCTGTTTTCTCTAAACCAGATTTTAATCAGGCATGACAAGATACACTGAAACTTGGTGATCTACTACTATTTATAAAAACTTGTTATTTCTTCGAGACTCCTTTTTTTCTCATAAATGAACAACAATTTGTCTAACAATATAACATGACTTACAAGATCTAAATCGTAAGTCAACCACAACAAAAGAAAAACCAGCGAATATTACTAAAATATTCTCATTACATTCAATTTTCTACTATTAAATATTAATATAATAATGTTCCAAGCTGTTAATTATTTAGCCAATTAGTAGTAATAAATAGTGTTCGTACTGAAGATATACTAGGCTCGAAGGAAACTATTGGAGGTCGTACGTGAAACGTTACACCTGCACGCTCCGACGATTACTTGCAATGTTTTATGCTAGCCTGGTACCTGGTGAGGAATTTTCTTGGAAAATCCTTATGTATCATATCGTTCTTGCATTTCCTAGCTGGCATAAAAACTAGATTGTCGTCAATAATAGACAAACATATTTATTCTCTGTCATAATGATAGACCATTGCGCCGTGCAGAGGTCAGCAGGGTTCAAAGTCAAGTGTATGAAGGCATTATTAATTACAAGTTAGAACAAGGAAAAATATGGAAAATATGCTTGTGTAAATAAACAGATAAACACCTAAGTTACCTCTTAGGTGTTTGTCAATTGGTGTCAATACCTACTAGAGTATTTGATGAGAATTAGAATGACAGAGAGAGAATAGAAAGACGACACGGTTGGCGCAGTGGTTGAGCGATTGGTTGCTGCGCTGCGTGTCGCGGGTTCGATTCCTGCACGGAACAAATATTTGTTTGGCCTTCAGATAGTTGTTCCAGGTCTGGCTGTTTGTGTATGTGAGTTTATATGTTTGTAACCGTACCCACGATACAGGAGAAATTAGTGTGGGAGGGCAACTTTTTTTTTTAAAAGACTAAATTCTTCAAATGCTATCAAATGTCAACACTAAAAAAAAGACTCGTTTTTAACGATAGTGACAATAAGTAGATCAAGTTCAAATACCTTTTGTTTTGGGGAAGCGTCCATTCACACGAGTTCATTGTTTTACATGATGATGTAACTTGTCATCTTTGTCTAAATAAAAACGATTTTTATATTGTATGTCGAAAATTAGCCCAAGAAAACATACTCCCGGGATAAAAAGTATTCTATGTGTTATCAATTCATCATCATCATCATCATCATCATATCAGCCGAAAGACGTCCACTGCTGGACATAAGCCTCCCGCAAAAGGGAGGGTGTTGCCATAATCACCACGCTTGGCAGGCGGGTTGGCGATCGCAGTGTACCTGTTGCAATGTACAAAGAATGCTGCTGCCCATTCTCTGGTGAGTCCCTTAGTCTCCTCTTACGACACCATACGGAACAATGATATGTGTTATTCCAGACTTTAATATATCTCTGTGCCAAATTTCATCAAGATCCGGTCAGCCATTCTGACGTGATTGAGTTACAAACATAAGTCAAAGTCAAAGTCAAAGCATTTATTTCAATTAGACCATTTACAGGCACTTTTGAATTATCAAGGTCGGTCAGTCAAAAAGATTCATACATCCAAACATTCGCATTTATAATATTTTTCTTTAAGATTTCTGCTGACTTATGTGTTTACATATAAAGTTGATGCCTATGGAACAATTTTAGATCAATTATTATGAAAGTGCATTGTCGCATTGCCGCGTTGTCAGCCTTCAAATCAAACAATACTATTGTAAAATCGTTATTTAGGTAGTGGGCCATTCTTCAAATAAAAACACAAACAATAGTTACACATGAAGGAACTATTCCAAACAACACAAGCCTGTTGTCATAAATAATAACAATAAGATTTCTGTCGCAAGACTGTCGCAGGAATTCCAGTGTACGGTGTTCCTTACAAGTGAGTACCTAATACGAGTATAATCACACCGCTAAATTTGCGGTCACTTTAAATTAGTTTGAGTAAACTTAAATTAAATTCCTTGCACGTATTATCACTTAGTTACGGGAAACATTAAGCTCCAAAAATTTTTTAATACGAAATTATGGTTTTTAGGAGTTTTTTTACGATGGACACTTCAGAAATAATTAGTTAGCGAAATAAAATTTAATGAATAAAAAATATATGAGGTATAATATAATATGTCGCAGCCAATTAACTTAATCAGCTGTTTCATTAAAAGCCTCGCCTTTTTATTTAACTGCGACGATTTTGATTGATTGAAAACATTACCCTCCTGACGCAGACGGGTAAAAAGCTAGGTTACAGGCAGATACATACACAGGTTGTTCCAAAAGTACATGATCATATTTAAGGGTGATGTAGGGTAGCTGATATACGTTAAGGAAAAAATATCGAAACATAAATAATGTGACTATTTAATAAAAAAACGACCAGAAAAAAACGACAAAAGAGTTCCGGAGAAATGACTTTTCAAGCAGTCTGAGGGCTTAGTGTGAGTTTTTTAACGTACTCGATCGCGTTAACGTAAACGTTCGCTTATGTTAAATTACAAAGATGAGTGTCACCAGACGGCGCTTATTCAATTTCAATACAAATTGACGTTTACGCTAAAAACGCTTCATCGTAGACTTTGTCTCTGTCATCTCTGACATAGACTAGAGTCAAGAGCAAGCCCATCACTGATAAAAAAAAAAACTCACTAAGGCCACTGATGCAGAGTCGTTTTTTGAGAAAAAAAAATGTATTTCAGCTACCCAACATCATATAAATATGTAGCTCCGTTTTCATCAAGCATTTCAACTCTTTTTTCTTCACAAAAATAATGCTTACCTAAAGAAACGCCTAGAACAAGTTAACCGTAGATAAAATTTAAACAATTTGAATTGTTTCATTTTCTAGTCTAAATTAGACGATTTCTCATAAATAAACGTGGTAGTGAAAGTTAAGATCGCAGATAACGCGAAAGGGCATGCTTCGGTAGCTCGCTGCTCAAATTATAAGGGGAAGGCTTACTAACTAACTTAGTTACTTGAATATTCTCCTTACAACAACACTCCAACACGTTACTAGAAGTAACTTAAAACCAGACCAATTCGTAATTGTGTAACCCCAACACGTTTGTAATCGCAATAACTCTCATATTGACATTTACGACGCGACGGTACATTTTATGGTTGTTATAACATTATTTCAACGCGAACATATTTGGTCTCGCACAATCAAACTTATTGAGAGTGCTTGTTACCAGGCTTCTAGTTCTTATGATGCTTTTCTAAATTAATATAATAAAGAAGAAAAATAGGGTACATGACTGAACAAATCAATTTAGTCTATCAGTTATACAGGATGTTCCAGAAATGTATGGTCATATTTAAGGGTTATGTTTATTAAGAAATAAATATCATAAAATCATTAATTTTTTTTTTTGTTTTGCTATTTTTTCCTTAATGTTTATCAGATACCTACCCAACATAACCCTTAAATGTGACCACGCACTTCTGAACACCTGTATTATTAGAATAATAAAAACCCTGGACAGATCTTAATTGTTTGTTTGTTTATAAACATAAGGTAATCTCTGAAAGCAAGGATCCAATTACGAAAATTATTTCACTGGTACACTAGTGCTGCTTAGGCTGCCAGGATTGCGGAATTTGTTCGAAACACTCACCGCGGCCCTGGAACGCAAAGGGTATTTGGAAGAACACGGATGGGTTTTAGTCAGTAACCAGTCTGACACTCCCTTCAGCACCGCTAAGAGCGGAAAAAGTCATACCGAAAAAAAAAATCGCTGCTTAGTGCCTTAAACTATCTTTAATTCCGAAAAATGCAAGTTTTCTGTCGGATAAACCACAGACGGGTGCGACACCGCGGGATAAAACTAGTTACGAATAAACAATAGCTTATTAACCTTTCTTCCTCATTAATTCGTAATTTATTAGCAAAAGTCAAATCATGGATTTAGGGAATTATTAAAATTAGTGTAAAATATAAAGGGCAATTTGTTGTGTTGAGGTTTGTTACAAAGTCACTGCTCACATAAAAATTATGGTTACTAAACAACCATGAATTAATAATAACAGTTTAATTTATAAAGATGATCATGGTTTTGTTGTAATCATTGATCATTGATGTTTGTTTGGCGTCTTTTCCTTTTTTGATGATTCCTAAATTACACTAAATTATACGGACTTAAGACTCTTTACAGAGGTCACTTGTAGAGGTCACTGGCCACATCTTGTTTGTATTGACAAAAAAATAAGTGTATTGGGAAATTTTTAATAATTTACAAAATTAGTATTATAGCTCATAAAAGATTTATGTTATAACTTAGTTATCTTACTTGAGTAATCTAAGTGCCTCCATAGCAATGACCTCTTTTCGGATACTCTTCCTTCTCGACACATTTCGTGACATGCCGTCCACTTGACACTTCAAACAATACTGATAACATTATCATTAATTAATTGTTGTTTTTATCTTTAGTTTTGGCTGCTAGCTGTCGGTTTTCTATCGGTCATTCGTGCGTCGGATTTGCACAACTTAATTTCGGCCGTTCCATCATCGAACTACAAGAATTTCAGCAATTTGCTACCGGTACATGGTGGACATCATACATGTACACTTCACAATTACGTACAGCTAAAGTGTGAAATTCCCTGCCGGAGTCTTTACATCAAGAGAGAATAGATTACTTCTAGGCAAGCGTGCTCCTTCCTTCTGACGCCCAGCAAATGCTGAGATTTTATTGTGTATGTTACATATGTTATTGTTCTTTTTTTAAACTATTGCATAGCTTCTATCGCGGGCCTTGAGCGTGGAGACCGAATCCAGAAATTCCGTAACGAAAATAACCTAACACCCCCCACTCCGACCGGCTTTTGTTTTTTGCTTTAATAACTTTTTGAAATATCACGCTTGTCTCTTTAGTTCTGTAAATCGCATCTAGGTGGCATTGGTTGTATATTATATAAATAAATAAATAATTATAATTACAATTACATAAGTTGACAAAAAATGCTATGCAATAGCTTTACCGCGGCAGTCTCCGAGTGCCACACGTCTTTTTTTAACATGTGTTTATTGCTGTTGTGTTTTGTCGTGTCTGTGTCGAATAACTAAACGTTTTCTATTCTATTCTTCGTCTATCGCTTCGCTGTCCATGAGGTGAGATTGTGGTCAAAATCGGGCCAAAAAAAAACGAACAAACAGATTTCTTTACATATATATTTTTTTCAAATTCATTGATAACACAAACATTGATATCCCCTTATCTTACTTACGCACAAATCACCTTTCATTTCGTAATCAAACATGACCTCGCGGCCCCGTTTTTTAAAATAAGAGCGATTTTCTACTATTTTTAACCGCTTTCAAAAAAATGGAGGAAGTTCTCAATTCGACTGATTTTCTTCAAATTTTTTGTATGTTTGTTCAGCGATATTTTCGCCAACTATCAACCGATTTTGATGATTATTTACTGTTTGGAAGAGTATTTTCCCGGACTGGTCCCATTTTAATTTGGTGAAGATCTGATGAAGTACTTCGGAGATTCATTTTTTTCTTCGGTGATTTATTGATGAACTGAACTCTTCAATAAATCATAGCAAATCTAAATTGGATTGAACAAAAAATTGAGAAGAATTAAAATGAATTTTCAAAATCGGTAATATTATTATAGATTGATGAGCCCTGACTTGACCTCGTCGTCGCTTGATGGTAAGCGATGGATGAGATCGAAGATGGAGCGAACAAGCCTAGAAGATGCCTGTTCATGTTCATTCATGCATTCGATGCTGACGGCCATAAGGGACAGAGAACACAGATGCTGGCAGATACATTCAACTTTGACTGATGAATCATTTAATTTCTTTCAAATACTTTCAACGTACAATCAACAATACACGCATTGTTTATATAGATAGTAAAATAATGCTGATATAAAGACAATCGTACGTGCTGTTCAAACCGTAGTGATTCACAAATTGCATTGTATGCAGAATTCCTACCCGCTTGAGCGCAGCACGTCCACCGATGTAGCTAACTCGCGGGTGGCATTTCCAGGTATTTTTATTGTCTTTTTTCTTTGTTCAATTGTTTATTTTTGCGGTAAGTTGTAGAAATTGCTGGAGAGCCTTGACCCTGATTATAATTAGGTATTGTAATAATCGTGAAATGTTCGCTATGTCTGACTCGGATTCTGTTTTTCTTTCGCTAATTTGAAATTCCTTGATACTTTGACATCCCGATTGTTATGAATAGCATTTAATCCTCACGGTATTTCATACAAAGTCGCAAGTTTTGGATATGGTTGATAATATTTCATTACAAAACTAGACGTTTTTTTGAAAAACGTCACATTTTTTATTTTTTGATATTTTGTCCTTAATGTACATATATCAGAGTGCAAATTCTACTAATTTTCAAGCAACGTCCGCATTCGTATCTCAGTCGCAATCTGTCAAAAATGTATGAAAATTAAGGCATTTTTATTGTTTTAAAATTAGTAGAATTTTATTGGCCATTTGATACGCAACATCCCGCTTAAATATGACCGCGCACTTCTGGAACATCCTGTATAGAAAAATTAAAATTGCACGCACTGACAAATTCTTGTTTATCCATCAGTAAATAAACATCCTACCAGTAAAAGTTCTGTATTGCAACAAGTACATACGGATGTTTTCACGATCGTTTGGGATGTCGCAACAATCGATGTTCAGAGATCATTGTATACCTACTTCTCTCACATAATACAAGTGTGGGGCCATAGACACGGCGGCCGAGAGAGCGGATGCTCAGCGACACAATAAGTCATAGTAAGATAAACAATTTACACTTGCCAGCGGATATTCCGGTGGGAAAATTCCAACTTGCTTACACAAATATATGTATCTTACGTTTCAGAAAGTGTTTTCAATGATTAATAATATGTTTTCCAAATAATCCATTTTTATATAAATTAAGGTACCTACACGTTTTTTTTTTTCCTCTATTTTATTTTTTCCCAGCTGACTTCTGTGAGTAGAAACACCGAAACGAACTCAGAGTTAGGTCTATGAATCTAATATTTTGATGTGGCTTCCCAGTTTGCAATATTCATTCAGTTAGGTCTTGATTTTAGCTGTTCATTTAATGAAACCTTCATTTCGTAGATTTGCAATTTCGACACGTTATTTTTGCCATACTGACCCTGACTTTAGAAAGCGGGCACTACTGCATTATTTGGCACCCTAGGCTTATCTTACAACACCTAGTGAATCAGCCTAACTTTCAAGGGCAATGTTTTTAGGAAAGCGAGGTGTTCAAAGGTACTCCTACCTAGCTATGTACTTGTCAGAGGACCAGGTGAAAGGTTTATGACCTAGTGAGGTCACAACTTTCATGTATAAACTTAGTAAGACCTATGCTCTGGGGGTCTACTCTCTAAGCCCGAAGTCCGTAGTTTCGCCTTAGTGTCGGGCGTTTTCTTCTCCATATCACCTACGGTCTTACGATTAGTCCCGAACCCGAACTAAGAATGAATGACAACAGGATTTGACAGTTGTTCTTAGTTAGGGTTCGGGACTAATCGTAAGTCCGTAGGTGATACGGAGTAGAAAACTACAGACTTCGGGCTTAGAGAGACCTCCTGGTGTGGATAGATCAGAGTGCCAATTTTACTAATTTTCAAGCAATGTATCTACACTCACAACGTAATGTTCCAAATATGAGTTCAAAAACGAATGCATAAACACATAACTACTTTTTTTTCGTGGATAGGTAAAATTTAAAAAAAAAACAGTATTACAGTTCAAAATTTTCCTTCGATTTTTAAACAACTGCATCATAAAATAACTTTTTAATTTTTATAGCACACTTTTTCTTTTTAATTTTTGGCGCGGGCTCATTGACTTAAGTCAATGAGCCAGCTTTTATCTTTGAGCGCGCTGCGCAGTCATTCGAATACGCAATGATAATATCCGCCATATTGGAATAAACTATTCCATTTCCACTTATTTTATTTCAACTGTACGAGTGAAGATAAAATAGTGTATGCAACGGCATATAATTAGGTATTAAAACACTCGTGTGATGCTATTATCACACTCGTGTTTTAATAACCCTTTTTATATGGTCGTTGCATAAACTACTATTTTGACAGTTTGCGATTCACATGTGAATGCGAACGTTATTTTAAAATTAGTAGAAATAGCACTCAGATATTATATTGCCTTCATATCCCTAATATAAGTCTTTCTTTTATATATGTCTGAGAGATTGGACTACAGCAGCATGCCTAGAGCGTTTACGCCCTGCGGCATTTCATGCAAACTTTCAAGTCGTTATTTTTTTAAATTAAATAACCGATTTTAATGAAACTCTGTATGCATACGCAAGATATTCAGGTCTTAATAGTTAGTAGAGAACATTTTCGTAAAAGAGTTCAGGGGAAAGATAGAGTGATTTTTCACTTTCTATAGAAAACTTAAAATCGCTCACTCTCTCGCTCTAAACTCTTTTTCGATCTTGCGTATGCACACCAAGTTTCATTAAAATCGGTTCATTCATTTCGAAAATAAGTTATTATGAAATGCCGTAGGTCGTATGGTATCATGACGGAAACACTGTCGCTCCAATTTTCTTATAATCATAAATAGAGCATTGAACTTCTTTTTTCAACTTTCACGCGTATGATTCCGCAGCAGAAATTTTCGCTTGTAAATTTACCGCAGTTTGTATGGCCACACTAGTTGAATAGACATCACCTTCCTGTTACAATCGATGTTCGCATGGCACTATTCCTATAGCTTCACGTCTGTCTGCCTACCAGTTTATGTAACCTACGTGTAAGCTGTAGGTTTGTATTTACATATATATCCTTACTAATATTATAAACGCAAAAGTTTGTACGTATGGGTTTGTTTATCTTTCAAGCAAAAACTACTGAATGGATCTTGATGAAATTTGGCACAGAGGTAGATTATAATCTGGAGTTACATATATGATACTTTTTATCCCGGGAGTATGTTCCCTTGAGATAATTATCGACATTCACGCGGGCGGAGCCGCGGGTGGCAGCTAGTAATATAAATATACTCAAAAGATGAGAAGCTTTACAATCCTTTTCTTGGCGAGACGAATTACAAAAGGGTCTCAAGACAAAATGATAGGCAATCATTTTAAGGGACACGAGGCATTTCAAGATTGCACATCAATCCCGTATAGTTTTGGTCTTTTCGACAATCGTTATTGCTGATGGAAGATGGTAGGTACTGTAGAGGTAGAGTAGGGACTCACCACCAGGGTTGCGGATTTTGTTCGATAGAGTTACCGCGGCCCTGGAATGCAAAGGGCGCTAGGAGGGGCACGGCTAGGTTTTAGTCAGCAAGAGTCTGACACTCCCTCCCGCTCCAACCAGAGCGGAAGGGGTTGATTGATGATGAATTTGATGATTTCACATCCATAAAAAGCACTTTAAGACTCCCCATTCGATCCGTTGTGCGTAGGTCTGAAGGTACTGTATCCAGGGCCTCTGAGAAAACACATCCGAAAAAGGTGAGTCAGTGTGTCTGTTTAGCACAATTTACTTTTAAAACAATCGCCCTCCAAGTTAAGAAATTTGGCAGAAAAGTACCGTCCTGTACTATACAAAGAAATCCATCTAAAGCTTTCTCAAATGTTACAATAACAGTTCCAGTTTCGCTTGTCATAACCGAAAACGCGACTATAACAAAAGCCCACTTGTCAAGTACGCAAAAATCTTTCAACAAAAAAAAAAAAAAAGAAAGTGTAACCCATCCGATTTCAAAGAGAGAGAGTGTTGACTTTGCACATTTTATGTAATCTTACTATCAATGATTACGGCTCAATATAATGCTATGAATTACTGGCTATTGATCGACTGCGGTTTACAAAGGGAATGGTAAGAACTTAATCAGTAGGCTAAGTTTAGAAAGTGAGGTTAAGACATGAAGTTGATACTGTTACAGTGAAATTGAGATGACTTTCCGAAGGTCGTTGGAAAAGCCTTTGGGCACAGCACGCACAAAAGTAAATTCAATGTCTATTTCGACATCTCTTGTGTGACATCGTAGGACACAGTTTGTCAGAGTTAATTGTCAAAATATTACGAGTTTTTTTTTATATTATTGGCGACAATCATTATCGTTGACGGAATGCCTATTTTGTAGACTTCAAGTATCTTGAGGAGCAAACCTGTAATCCAGTGTTAAAGAAATAAGATTCTACAACACAGTACATACACCAACTGATATAATTAACAAGTAAATTGTGTGTTTGTTTAAATGTTTGTAAAGGTTGTAGAAGTACTGATACGACTTCGAAAACTCTCTTTCAACGATAGAAAGAAGCTTTACTGTAGGGATGTTTCCTAAGTAAAAAAAATGTGATTCTATTTAGTCCGTCAGTTAGATTATCGAAAAATATTGGATACGTATTTTTTGTTTTATCAAATCAATAAAATGTTAGGAAGATAAAACGCATCAAAGATCAGGAGACGTCACTTTCCGATAAAAAGTGTATCGGTCTGTGACGTCATACATAACACGAGTATTCAACGCACTGTATCGTTTTCATTTTTGTCTAATATTTTTTGGAAATCTGTGTGACAGACTATTTAGATTTTTTCAGGAAACATTCCTATTGCTGACTGTCATTCATTAGCAACAAATGCACAGGTTTTGTGAAATAGACCACGGGAGAGTGAAAAACCTAGATATAATTATAAAGATCACGTAAAAATAGCTACGTGCCGTAAGAAACTTATTTAATACCAATCGTTGCACTCATTGAGCTTCCATTTCACAATAGAACACAATTTATCAGTGTCAAGTCACCGCTCTATTATTTCATAATAATATAGTTTTATAATGACTCCGGCGATTGGAAACCAAAGATCAACGACTTATCAAGCCGATAAAGGTTCCTAATGAAACCGTGTTTGATATTAATAACTTTATGTTATATCTAAATAAAGTAGGAGAGTTGGTTTAAACTGGAAACTGAGAACAAATAAGGAGTGCCGGGCCCTGCCGGAGTCTGTGTTTGCTGAAAGCTACCCGGGAGTCTTGAAGTCATGAGTGAATAGGTTTCTTTTAGGCCAACGTGCTCCTTCGTCGACCACATCATCGCTTAACCATCAAGCGAGATTGAGGCCAAGAGCGGGCTTATCTTAAGGCGAGCCTGACTTGAGCGCGTAGGCATCTAACGCTTACCCCAGGCCCCGCAAGGAGTAGCAATACGTAATCAGTTACGATGCGCGGGAGACGCGCGCACCAAGCGCACCGCTCGCTCATGAGTTCACGGACTCGGGTAGGTACTAAATTCCGTCACAGGATAAAGTAATGCAGTAGATCAACTTGAATTGATTAGTATAAGTTTATTTTGTTTTATTTTTCTATTAAGTATTTTTTAAGGTTATAGATGGATTAAGTACGTATTGTACAAACTTGAATCCAATTACTAATCATTAAAAATCAGTAATAATACTTATTTATTTTAGAGTATATGGTGGATTTAAAATCTGACTGACTCGAAAATTATGAATACGAGTACGATACAAAAATACGCGTCGCGCGCTATTTGGCTTTGGTGCGATACCTTCGTAAAAATCAAGTAGTAGGTAGGCACACTTACTTTAGGAAAATTATGTTACAATTCTTGAATATTATAATTCAAGAAAGCTTAGAAGTATAAATGGTTTGGAATTTGCCTAGATGCTATTTAAAAAAAAACAAAAACGTTTTTATATTTTTTAATCAAATAGTTAACATAATAAAAGTTACCAATGCAACTGGCTAAAATTCGTTGAACTGTAGCTGTCTCGGTTTGGCATACCGCGATTTTGGCGCGGATCCACAATCTCTGGCAATATACATTTCAAATAAAAATCTATAATTTTTTTCTCCATGCACCCGCCAAAATTCGTCATCTCTTGAAATATTTTCTACTACTAGTTTTCACCGAACCATATTCCAAAAATGCATTGGTTCCTTTCTGTTACATGAAGTTGACCCTGCACTTGGTAATACCAATTACTTTTTTTGTTTATAACCCTGGTATGTTTTATTCTATCGAATTTAAATATATGTATTTTACTTTCTTCAATATCAGCATTTCCTTTTTCTAAATGCCGTTATTGGACATTTAATTTCAACAATGGTGTCGTTCCCAACTATACCGTCGGGGGTAACCCCAATAAATGAGGATTATTTTGGAGACAAGTCACGCCCTTCCGCATGCTCTATTGCCCTGTAACGCAAATTTTGATTTTGATTTGTTGGTAATTAACAAGTAAAATTTTAAAAACTTACAAAATATCCCTGTTCAATAAAGATAACGGAGCTACAGTGCCAAAGACAGATACACAGGCACACAGACGCACGTACACAGAAACATAGATAGCAAACCGTTATAAATAAATAGGATAGAATTGTAATATGGTGTGTGTTTAATTTCTTTATGTATTTTATGGTGTTACAATAATGATAATGAGATACTACTTTATTCAAATCTATACTAAATAATATTATAAAGTGGAAGTGCGCTAAGTGCGCTGTGGTAATAGCTAATTATACGTAAGTACCATGTACAACAAAGATATTGTTTTTCATTCGATCTAAAAAAAAGTCCGCGACGTTACACCTATATCTATCTCTTATAAATATGCCACACTAAGGCATTTTATGTCAAATAATTTATTTAAAAATTAAAGGTGGTTTTTCAGCATTAATATTAGGCAGGCATATTAATCCTTACTAGCGAAAGTTACTTCATCATCAAGATAATTTTATGAAGATAAACTTTGTCTTTTACAGCATGTTATTTGAACTCACCGTTTAGGAGATAATGTAAAATTAAAATAATTCAACAATATTATTAAATCGAACGGGCGGTGCGCGAGACGCGGCCACCAAACGAGAACGCGTCGAGCCTGCGTGACTGCGTGCGACGCGGTGCAAGAAATTCTTTTTTGTATTATGATTATGAATTTATGATAGTTACATTCATGGGGAAGGCTGTACGGCTATACGGGAACGGGAATTCCTACGGGAATGAAGAGTTCCGTTACCTGTCTCCGAAGTTCTTCATCAGATCTTCACCAAATTGAAATGGGATCAGTCCGGGAAGATACACTTCCAAAAAAAATAGAATCATCAAAATCGATTGACAATTGGCGAAAATATCGCTGAGCAAACATACAACAAAAAAAAACAGTCGATTTGAGAACCTCTTCTTTTTTGGAAGTCGGTTAATAATATACAATACAATAGTCAATTAAAAACAGTTTAGTGTATGTAATTTATAATTTCTATACATTTTTCCTCTTGCCAATAAACACCGATAAAGTAACGCATTGGATTGGAAAAACTATCCAAACTGACCACATAGTTTTTTGTATGTCTTGTCATAACTTGATACATTGTTAGTAATTAGTAAGAGGATGGACTCTAGTGTACAGCGCATAAATGAGCTGGTCCGGTAGCCTAAACGTTACCAAAAGTATGTTATTATAATATTTTCATAGGAAATGGTCATACTGTAACACTTTTACACTATGGCACGCGACTCACGAGTGCGCTGCGCGTATTGTTTGGCATAGACGAGACCTACACAAACGTTGCGGACACCATAAATATTATTATTTGTTGTGTTGTGGTGGCTGTGAGTAGGTACCCACCTAGCGTATAACTACACTTATATTTCTTCTCTACATGAACACCACAACATTATTGCACCGATATTCAACTCTCATGTAGGAAATACGAGCTATTATTTTTGCATTTGTTTAGGAGTAAGATAAGTGAAAACGGACATTTCTAATAAATAACAAATATTATAAGACTTATACAAACTCTCCGAAACCATCAAGACTAACGTAGCGGGGTGAACTACCTATTTGACATTTGAAAACAGTAAATCATTGTATCATGTGCGCGCGAGGTGGCTTTATGCACTCTGAAATAGGGTTCAAATTCAATTGTTTTACATACTCGATGCGGTTGGTAAATCTATTCCGCGCGAAAACTAAACCACTAAAGCGCACGTCTTTATGCGTACTGAAATAAGGTTTAAATTAAACTGTTTACACACATGTTTGCGGTGTGGAAATTTATCTGTTTCGTGTCGGTACTTACCTAGTTAGTAAAGTAAATTATGTATATACCTATATACCTTTTTGTTTATTCAGCCAAAGTTTATAAAAAAAAGTAGTCACCGCTGCAACGAAGAGCCGTGACAACTTTTTTTTCCCCCATTTTTTTTTACAAAATTATAGCTATATCTAATAAAAACTAACTATATTACAACTGTTTGAACACTAAATTGTATACAAGTATTATTATTTAACCACTCGACACGTGAAAATTCCAAAATAAAAAATAAATCTTACGTAAATAAACATAAACATTAAATTCGCGGCACACTGGTGTGCCGGCAGTGCTAGAGCGGTAATCAATTTAGGCTTAGCCAGTAACAGAACTTAGCGGGGGTGGCGGGATCGCAAAAATTTGGCACACGTCCGACCTCCAACACGTTCCGCTCGGGACTAAATGACACGGGGCGCGCTCATGAAACGACAAAATCACTTGATTTTGGAATTAGTGGGATACGTATTTTCATATTTCACATTATGACGGCCGATTTATATCACATTTTTTACGACCTTTATTGTGGTATAAGTTTTATTACTCAAAACCTTATATAACTCAAATGAAATGATAATTACATCTTGATTTTGACTTGTCTTTGCGATTTAATTGGATGCAGTAAAGTGCAAGTAATCGTGTATCGCACGGCCGAAATCGCAAGATCGAAGTGTGAAATATGTAATATATTTTTTTCAAAATTTAAATCCGTGTTGTTTACGAATAAAACACAATTTTACACAATGCAAAACAACGTTTTTCCGGAAAGCCTGGCCTTAATCAATATCCTACTATCCTACTAATATTGTCAATGCGAAAGTTTGTGAGGATGGATGGATGTATGTTTGTTACTTTTTCACGCAAAAATTACCTACTGAATGGATCTTGATGAAATTCGGCACAGAGGTAGAGATTATAGTCTGGAATAACACATAGGATAATTTTTATCCTGGGAGTATGTTCCCTTGGGATAATTATGGACATTCACGCGGGCGGCAGCTAGTAGATATATTAATCTCTTACGTAACTGAGTGATAACGTGACTGAGTGACTGACCGACGACGCACAGCCGAAAGTACTGGTCATAGAAAGCTAGAAATTGGTAAGTAAGTAAGTTAGTAAGCAAGTAAGTTCCTTAGGGAGTCTAGGGGAGCACTAAGAGAGGATTTGCCGAAATTCCTAAAGAACCGGGATCAAATAAATATAAATGGGATACGCGCTTACGAAGTCGCGGGCAAAAGCTAAGTTGTGAAATGAAAAAGACGATAATATTGTTTAGATATGTAACTTGCAGGTATGCTATTTAAGATTCCACATTCCACGTCAGACTTGAATCCCTATCTGCAATTCTGCATATATTGTGATAATCGTCCGACTAAACCCAGTGTGCCAGACGACGCGTAACAATGCCAAACAAGTAGCCATATTGTTGCCATGTCTGATGGCAAGTTGGCAACGAACAATACCGAGTCATGGCGCAAAAATATTGGTCGATTATTGTTGAAAATTACGGCCAAAAACTGGTAAGAAATTTTTGAGTTTCATTGTATTATTTTTAAAAACTTCCAAGACTGTCCATTAAAAAGCAATTGCCTTGGAGTTTAACCAGATGCAGCATAACTCTTTCTTTCTTTCTTTCTGTGTGGCACGACACGACTTGGTCCGATTTTCTAGCTTCTGGCTTCCATAACGAATTGACAGCTGGTACAAACGCCGTAACGTGCTTTCCAAGTCACGGAGTAGTATCAATAAAGAAAACCGCGTTATTTATACTACCCACAGTCAATCTCCATTAAATATTTAAAAATAAACCCAGCACGTGTCAGCAAGGTACACATTCCTCGCGAACACGTGAGCATTGGGCAAAGCATCGCCAATATTGGTCCACACACGGCCAGCTTGCCAAACATTGCTGGTAAAGGTCACATTACATAAGTTCGGATGTGTTCGCAGACACACTTACCGAGTCCGAAGACTCCGTCTATGGATTGTTGACCGTAATTCTTATAACTATATAAAATATTTCGGTCAAGTGCGTTTTTAATATGGGCGGTTTGGTCACAGGTATCGCAATTCGGTTGTAGATTGGTGTAGTGAGAAAGTTACTTAATGAAATGATCTAGTTTTATACGCCTGCAGGCCATAAAGGAGTGCTCGAATCTCGGAATTTGTTCTAAAGAGTCACCGCGGCCCTGGAGGCCAAAGGGCATTAGGAGGAACACGGATGGGTTTTAGTCAGTAAGTCTGATACTTCCTTCCGCTCCACCCAGAGCGGAAGGAGTCATTTGATGATTTCCCATCCATAAAAAAGAACACGAAGGAGATGGCAGGACGAACTTGATAATTAAGTTAATCCAAATTGGCAGGAATACACTCACACATCTCACAAAAGATGAAAGCTACTTTTTCTTGCCACTTAACCCTCGTGGCCTATTCCACTGAATCCGTACATTTTTCGGTATTAAACGTAGACACACATAGCTACAATTAAGCTTTCCATGAGTACTGCCAGAGATCCACTAGTTAACCCTTTAATAACTAATGGCAGGAATTATTTTGTAACTTACAACAGTTAAATAACTCAATCTAGTAGACAGTTGCTTACAATTTCACAATTCCACACTATTGAAACCGGAACCGAGCGCTGTTGCTATGCAGCAGAAATAGATCTTGTGCTATCGAGAATTACTTACAGGAAATTGGAATACCTACATAGCAAGCATGATTTTATCACTGTTATACTAAACTGGCTTTTGCCCGGGTTGGCTCGCTTTCATGTTTTATTTTCGCAAAAAAATAGTAGTCTATCTTTGAATTCAGTGTTGGTCCCATAGTAAAAGTTGTTCATAATGATGAGTACGGCAGCCCCTTTTCAGGCATTGTATTTATTCTGTTACACGTTGTATTATGCTATACTATATCCTCAACCGTAGACGATCAGACGCGAGCGGAAGGCATAGATAGCCGAGAGAGAATGGTTGCACAACGCAAGTTAAACGAACGCCTCGCTGAAGTGACATAACTGTGATGAAACCCTTGCGTCAGCGCTCCGTTTTGACCACCAATGAGAGGTATTTATTATAAGATCCGTTCTTACGCAGAGTAATTATAAGTTGTACTTTGATTCCGGTTGGCGATGATGATAGAAAGAAAATCTGGCCAAGTGCGAGTTGGACTCGCGCATGGAGAGTTCCGTACTATCGTACTTTTATTATTATTTGTTGTTATAGCGGCAACAGAAATACACACTGTAAAAATTTCAACCGTCTATCTATTACGGTTCATGAGATACAGGCTGGTAACCAACAGACAGAAGGACGGACGGATGGACTGTGGAGGCTTAATAATAGGGTCCCGTTGGCATATATGGAACCTAAAATTGTTTATTCTGCACAGACAATACGCAAATTAAAGAAATTAAGAATATGATTAAGTGGATTAGTTACAAGAGGGTTACATTATATACCTATTTATGAATAGGTAGTTAAGATTTGTGTATCTCATGACACTTTGTATGAGATAAGAATCGCGTGTACAAACGATCACGCGTAGTTACAAAAGATTCGTGACTACATTGAGAATTTTTAATAAAAAATTGTTAAACTTTTTTAATGTCTTAGTTTGACAAGTTCTCATACTTCAATTGAATGCAAAACCGGGGCGGGTAGCTAGTACAGCATAAATATATAATGTGTGAATATATATAAAATAGTTAGTTAAAATGGAAAGGCACGAGCGGTGACTGAGTGCGCAACTTGCGCAACGTAAGCTATACTCTAGTTTAGTGACCTTATTAGTCATAATAATAAATAGCTCTTTGCTCTACTGGATTGGTGATCGATCTTCGAAGTTAAGCAACGCTAATAAGGTTCACTATTCATTACATACCAAGACTCCTCCGTGCCTCCGAAAGCACGTAAAGAAGTTGATCCCGGCCGCCATACGAACTTCTTTTTAAACGACTTCTAAAAAAAAGAGAAGGTTCTCAATTCGGATGTTTGTATGTTTGTTTTTTTATTTTTTATAGTCGTACGGTTAGTTGAAAGTCAGAAAATTTTACACTAGTCTTGCCTTTGCCATATACCGTGTCACCCAGTAACTGGGTTGAGGAGGTACTGCATCTGGTTAAACTAGAAGCCGACCCCAACATAGTTGAGAAAAGGCTAGGCAGGCATATATACAATGTGTAAGAGAATAAACGCAATACCTCTTAAGGAATCATTGTACTCATCATTATGAACAACTTTCACTATGGGGCCAATACTGATATCGCTAAAAAAATCGACTGCCCCATATTTATGTGTGCATAAGTCGACAAAATCTACTGAATAGCTGAAATAAATGTTCTTGAATAAATGTTCTTGTACTGAACAACATTAATTCAACCCTTAGTTAATCAAAATAAAACTTCAACATCCAATAAAAAATACACCACGTCAGTATTTTAAGAACACTTTACATTACATCAAACATATTATATAAGTTTTTAAAACAATAGTAGGGATAGTCACTTCTGTCTGAAGAAAGATATGGGTGGCCAGTTACTCATAGCGCATTGTAAAACACTCGTAAATCATCATACAATAATGACCCCTCCATACGATCATAGCCAATACGTACGTATTTTATTAACTCTGTATCTGTATCTAGGAAATGCAAGTGATTAATTGTTTACTGCCACAGACTACCTAGATTCATTCCTTGCAGTCTGTCAACGCGAGTATTTTTCCAAAGAAAATTGTAAACATTTGGGGTCGAGGCAGACCGAGGAAAAGATGGTGGGACGCCTTGGAAAGTTTCTTAATGGAAGTCCCACAAAGAGAGAAAATAAAGGAATGGGGAGACCTTCCTCCAGGAGACAGACGATCAGGCAGAAAAAGAAATGTAGAGGGGAGAGAAGTACTTATCAAACTGTAAACTACCATACATAAGACACCTATCCAGGGGATCTACTCTCCAATTCTTAATTCTTTATTGTACACTATAACAACTTATAAATTCTACATTGAAGAAAATTCATGTACAAAGGCGAGCTCCCGAACTAAGAATAAATGACAACACGATTTGACAGTTGTTCTTAGTTCGGGTTCGGGACTAATTGTAAGTCCGTAGGTGATACGGAGTTGAAAACGGCCAACACTAATACCGAAACTACGGACTTCGGGCTTAGAGCGTAGACCCCCAGACAACGGTCACCACTGAGAATTTCCTCATTACCACTTCGGTCACTTCAGTCGCACTTACGAACTGTAGACCAGCGAAAGCTATCATAAATTTTAACTTCACAAGTAGGTACAGACGACAGGTCGCCAGCACATCCAGGTACCCGAAACTGTCAAATTTTCCCAATTAACCTTGAACCTAATGCATTAGCGATAAAGTTGAAAATCTGTTAAAGAAATTTGACAAATTGTAGCTTGATTTGCGGGCGACTGTAATTTTGACAACATTGAAAAAAATGACAATATATACGACAGCTTTTTTATTACTGATAGTAATAAAAAAGCTGTCGTATATTTTGCCATTTTTCAGGTGGATGGGTGGGATTGTGGTCAAACGCAGTCCTGATGGAAAGCGATGATGTGGTGGCCGATGGCACACGCTTGCCTAGAAATCACCTACTCACTCTTGACTTAAAAACCTCAGTTTGTAGCTATCAGGAAACACACACGCAGGGAATTCCACTCCTTAGCTGTACGCACAATGAAGCTATCAGCATAAACATTGATCCACTGTAAGTACTAGATAACTAGGTACTCTGTGGTTCGCTTACTAGTCGTAGAACGAATAGATGCAGACAGGATGCATGTTATTAGCCAGCAATGTGTCGCGAAGGGCGCCAGAGCTCCAAGTAGAACGGATATCGAGTTGACCATATCAGCGGTCTTACGATAGGTGGAACCCCTTAATCTGGAAAGTTGTGTAAGAGTACTGCTATCATTATCTGCCAAGCCTTATTCCCAGAACGGTTGGTTGACAGTACGCTCCAATCTAATTTGACATGGTACAATTAACACTTATTGAATCGTTTATCCTAACTATCAACGCACATTTTTTGGAAATTTCAACTTTATTAAGGGGTGGAAATGGGTGGGAGAACTTTGTATGAGTCTTTTTTCTTTGCAGCCATACATCTACGTGGACAAGATCGCGGGCATCAGGTAGTACGAAACACCCAGTGACTTCATTTCATGCCAACTTTTGGGATTCTGACATCTATAGAGAGAGAACAGGGAACATCTTGAATTGCTCTGTCATTTTCTCCGTATACTTCCTACTTTAGTATCAAGTCAGGTTCAGCGAATGCACTGGAATAAAAATAGCTATTTAAAAAAAAGTTGGTGGTGCTGTTGACTGCGCAGACGCAATTGTCTCTCTTTCTTGGATGGATTGAATGCTGTTAATAGCACCAAACATACTAAAACCTATTATCCTGACACCAATACAAATAAGTGCACTTCTCACGAACATAATCTAAAAGGTCATCCTTGTGCCGACGGCCCAAAACTGACCGGATCGTTTTCACTAACCTTGTACCGACGTCGACGTTGCGATACATGTTTATATGCACGGACGCATGCTATGAAGGTTCGCACGTTGCAACACTTAGTACGATCTGGCAACCTCGCGATTGTGATGTGATGACACGGTTGATGACAATGTTTGATTGATGGATTGTGGAAGTTGAGATGAGTACCGAAGGGGATGGTTTGAGGGTGCAAGAGAATAAGGAGCAATTCTTCAGGGATTATATTTGTTCATCGTTTACCCGATTATGTTGGGGTCGGCACCAATCTAACCTGATGCACGACTGTTTAAACTTAAGAATATTTTGAATCTGGGTCGGGATGCGCACTGTTTCAAACTTACGCAAGATTAAGCACTGAAGCCAGTTTCCAATTTGAATCCAAACATTTTTGTTACTTTCCAAATAGATATAGGTCGAACAAGCCGTCACTTTATCCATCCACATCAAATGTTGATGAATGGAGAGGGAGAGGAAAAGATGGATGGATTGTGTGAGGAGCGGTATGAAAGAAAAGGGAGTTAGTGATAGCGTGGCTGACAGGACAAGATGGAAGAAAAAAATGTGTTGCGCCGACCCCGAGTAACATGGGATAAAGGCAGGAAGATGATGAATTAAGCCGTCACTACATAAAACACCGATATACAGCTACATTTGGTTAAATTGGAAGACGAACCCAACATGCTGGGAAGAAGGCTAGCCAGCTGATTAAATCAATATTGCCAGTTTCCAACTTCAAAAACACAAAAGCCACCCAAACTTAAGTTAAAAACAAGTTTAAGCCAACAAGTTATATTTATCCAAGACCTTGCATTGGCCTCACATGAGCGAGGTCGATCTGAGCATCATTCTATAGGAATTCGGTTGGTTCACCAAGATGCAAGGTATGTTTGAGTAGGTATACATAGTATATGCAGTGATGCTTCTGCTTCACTTGTTCTTTTCTCACGGTTGAAGAAGGATTAGTTCCCATTCCCTTTATATTTTGTATGCCATAAACAATAAGAATGGGGATTCACTCAAGCTTCTAGTAGGTGGTAGCCAGACATAAACTATTAAAATAATCTAATGTATAGTTGACAAAGTTTTTTTTTTTAATAAAATACCCTTGAATAAAGATTTTTAAAGTATTGGTCGAAATTAATGAAGTGGATAGCCGATGTGTAATTTTTCCAATTTTGATAATAAACTAATTAAACCATTTTCCTTAAAAATATAAACTTTTCCCAAAGAGGAACTAATAAACACATTGCTTCTTCACCTATTCATCTCTCACAACTCTGTCACATAATAGCTAATAATAATGTCTCGACACTTACTTTTTATACATAAGCCATTGTTGACTGACCTCTCTGACCCCTACATAGACATTATATACGCTCTTAAGCACATAGCTATAAGGTACAAACTCCAAACGAAATGGTTACGTCTTCAAGGATAAAATTTCGTCATACGCTTGTGACAAGACCTATGAGAAAAATACTTTGAGATATTAATTATATAATATGTTGCGAATATCATTGACAGATTTTTTCTAGCATTCAAATAACTTAAAAATGTCTGTCACAATAATTGGAAGTATTTTAAGACAGGAATGATTTGGTTATTTCTAGTCGAGCGTGAGTTTGGGTTCGAGACTTTGCATCCCAAGTGCGATGATAATATCTTTTTTTTAACATCCAAAATGATCTGAAAACTAGAACTGATAGCTATGACATGACGTAGTAATTGTCCTGACGCATCTATCTGTAGAAGCCAAACTTAATATACAATATTGTTTTATCCACAGCTAAGTATGATATCTGCTACCCGGAAAGTTTTGTTTACTATACTAAAAGGATTATTTTACTCAAGCATTTCCTTAATTAATCAAAACGAATAGGTGTATTTTTTCCTTTATAAAAATAATCTTTAAAAATTTAAATTGATTTTTATCTCTTAAATTTTTTTTTTATAAAAAATGAAAGTAATAAGCGGTCAATCTTATAACAATTAACATTCGTTTATTAATTATCTTTCAAACAAAATGAATGCGCACACGCATATCAATATGACTCGCGAATGACGTCACGCAGGTCATTGTCCACCATAATAGCGTTTTATATCATATTAGCGTTTTATTATAAAATACATGCAACCTTTTCAAAAAATACAAAACCGTTTCGAAAAATAATCAAAAAATGAAAAGTTGCTGTGGCATTGCGCGTTGATGTCTTTTCTGTGTAAAACAGTTCCGGGCACGCATTTTTGGTTTTCAGTGTTAATTTTCAACTTCAAAATTATAACTTTTGACGTAAGTAATGACTTTTAATTATGAATTGAACAACGATATGAATACAATGTTATGTCGAACCCTCGTCGAGATATTATCATTTTATAGGTTCTTGTAACTTTGTTATATACCTACTGAAATAATATCTACCTATCTCATTGACTTACATGTGACTGTAATACCTTTTTTAGGGTTCAGTACCCAAAGGGTAAAAACGGGAGCCTATTACTAAGACTCCGCTGTCCTTCTGTCTGTCCGTCTGTCTGTCTGTCACCAGGCTGTATCTCCTGAACCGTGAAAGCTAGAAAGTTAAAATTTTCACAGATGGTGTATTTCTGTTGCCGCTATAACAACAAATACTAAAAACAGTAGCAGAGTTTTTTTAAGTAGGGCTCCCATACAACAAACGTGATTTTTTGCCGTTTTTTTATAGATAATGGTAAGGAACTCTTCGTGCGCAAGTCCGACTTGCATTTGGCCGATTTTTTCTAGTAAATGATAGGCACGCGTTTAACCCCTACATTGCCTCACTTGGTGGTCAGCTATGATGCAGTCAACGATGGAACAAGTAATCTAAGTAAATGATAGGCACGCGTTTGACCCCTACATTGCCTCACTTGGTGGTCAGCTATGATGCAGTCAACGATGGAACAAGTAATCTAATTCACTCGTGACGTAACTATTTCAGTCGCACTTAAATAGGTAAGAAAATCATCAAAGATTGTTATCTGTGGTAGAAGTATACATTTAGAGTTTTTTTTTTGTTTAAGGTTTTCTAAGAAAATGGTGGTCTAACGATGACCACCGTGGTTGTAGTATATGAAGAACTAAATTGCAGTCAAGCAAGATGCATATTAACTTGACAATTCCACAAAATACATCTAAATCAAAAATATAACTAATAATCAGGTGGTTAGTGGCAGTAACCACCAAGACTAAAAGATATGGCTTTAGCCCTTAAACATAGACTGTCAGCAAATTCTACCACTCCTTAGCTGTAGCCAACGCACGAGTTTATCAAAATGATTGTTGATTATTTCAAAATGCTGGAGTTTTTAAACGATTTTATTTAGCTTGCCCTGTTTGTTTTATAAAATTCTCTTAAAGTCAAAGTCAAAACGTTTATTTCAATTAGGCCATTAAACGGCACTTTTGAACGTCATCATTTACATTAAAAATAATATAAAGCGACTCTACTGTCCGTTCGCAAGGGTAGATTCTTATGGAGAAGACAAGAAACTCCACTTCTTATTTAATTACATAACTTTAAAGTACCAATGGCATCATGATTCGTTTAAAAGTTAACTAATCAATAAATACAAACTATTAAATATTTCTTCAAGACAACAACATTATAACTAACCCACAGTTTACCTAGAAAATTATAAATTATTTAAAATGATGGGTTTTTGTCATATTGCATAGTTTGACCTTAGCCATCAATGATGGCCTCAAGTTAGCCTTAGACCTTATGGACGTCATACATCTTTTTGCAGCCATTTCCTGTTAGATACAAAGTCTTGAGTACACAATCGATGGAGCAGACATGTGTTAGAGTGGAGACCGTGCAAACGTAGTGTGGGACGCCCTGCGGCACAATGGATCGATGATTTGAAGAAGGTGGCTGGCAGCAGATGGATGCGGACTGCTCCAGACCGTGATGGTTGGCGCTCTTTGGGGCCATGTGTTAGAGTGGAGACCGCGTATAGGCAAACGTAGTGTGGGACGCCCTGCGGCACGATGGATCGATGATTTGAAGAAGGTGGCTGGCAGCGGACAGATACGGACTGCTCAAGATGGTTGGCTCTCTTAGGGGGAAGCTTACGTTCAGCAGTGGGCGGCAATTGTCAGATTTTCTGGCTTCTCACAATCCGTAACGGCTGCTAAGATCTCCAAATGATCCAAATGATGTAAACAGTTATCATCTTCTATTCTTCGTAAAAGGAGTATGTAAGGCGTTCTATAAATTTCTGCCAATCCCCATGGAAAAACCGGGTGAGTTTATGCATGTTTCTTCCAACAACTATACAAACTATAACCCAAATAAATCACAAACTGAACCGCATACTAAGCAAGCAACATGTCCGCATGTTTGCGCTGATCTCGTAAACTACTAGACCGTAATCGAACAGGCTTAAGCGTTTCGACAGCTGCCCTTCCGACCGACTCGATACATACGCATTGGAAGCGTTAGGTAACTCGAATGATCGACTTTTTATTACTAATCGTATGTATCACGGTTGTGGTAATGTGTTTGGACTAGAAATGATATAGGTATTAATTATAAGTTTCAATAAATCTAATATTGACATCATGATCTCCCTGCCTTGTTCTATGTTCTTTAGGGTGAGTATAACATGTTTTCTGATTACATTCTGTCGCGTGTCGCTTCATATTTCTTACACAACTCTTATCTGGTCTTTGATGGGAAGGTGTCCATTCATATGTCACTTTATTGATAATGTTTCTAAATATTAAATTTGTATTACTATATACACATTAAGAGGTTTGAAGGAGCTAATCTCTGGAATTCGTGATAAGATTACGAAAATTCTTTCATTTACAAAAACTACACATTATCGACTAAGGGACTCACCAGAGGGGCAGCAGCATTCTCTGTAGGTATATTGCTACAGCTACACTGAGATTGCCAACCCGCCTGCCAAGCGTGGCGATTATAGCAAACCTTTGGAACCCAAACATTTGGAGGAGGCCTATGTCCAGAGGTGGACGTCCTTCGGCTGATATCATGATGATGATGACATATTATCGCTGTCATGGACTACTTTTATCCAGAAAAAATGCAAGTTTCCTGTGGACAGGGCGAAAGCGAATCCGCGAGATTTTTCTTTGTTGAAAAATAATGTAGTTTATTCTTTATTAAATAACATAATGACTTAATGACTGATGCTGTTCTTTTAAACTCAGAATGTCAGGTTTATTTACAGATCTCGTTTGCCTTCAAAATTCCGAATTCGCCATTCACACTATCGAAAAGTATAGTTAATTCTCATTTATGGTATCCACAATACTATATGTAGTATGAAATAATTTGTCGTCCATTGCCTATCTCGCCCACGTAAGTTTTTGACCTAGTTATTTAGCTATTCATGTTTGGCTGTCTACCTTTTGCACAAAACCATAGCAGGCATTTGTTTTTTGTTACTTTCAAATCTCAATAGTTTAGCTTTTGATGAGGAAAACGACGCATATTTTCTCAAACTGTATAGTCGCTGATTTTGTTTCTATTTTTGTGGTCATGCTTGAGTCCATACTTATGTATTTTATTACATAATACACGTAGGGCGCAGAAATAAACACTTTTTTTTCCCTTCCTTTCTTTAAAATATATAGACAATTGGGCCCGTCGAACACATGTTGTCATTGGTTTGGTTTTGAACCAAAAGATTTAAAAAATGCTTTTGTAACCACCGACGTTCAGCCAGTCGTCGTTATGTCCGTCCGTTTGTATTTTATTTGTCTTGATTTAAAACCCTCTTTATCATTCAGATTGACATCATTTAGAAAATGATGGCACGTATACGAAACAAAACGTATAAGTAAAGTATTTGTACGTACGCTCGTTTTGCCTTCGACAAAAACGGCACTAGTAACAAGTTTATCAATATTTCTATATGTTAATATACATCAAAACCTGTTTCTAGTCTGAATATCGAATTAAAAAATAGATGTTTAATTCCCCTTTTATTACTTCTACTAATTTTAAAGTAAAGAGATAAAAACGGCTAATGACATTTCAATTGTATTATATCTGCGAGAGAAATAATAGATTGATTCAGGTTCTTGACTTCGACAGTAGAAATAAACAGAAAAATATCTCTGAACTGTTAGGTATTTTTTAGCAACTGATTAACAAAATTTTATTCCGTAAACATAACTAGCTTTTGCCCGCGACTTCGTACACGCATATCCCGTTTTTCCGGTTTCCGTAGGAGCTTTCGGAAAACCTTCTTAGTGCTCCCCTAAGGGGTGTAGGAACCTACAAGCCGAATTTCAGCATTCTACGACCAGTAGTTTCGGCTGTGCGTTGTCTGTCAGTCACTCAGTAACGGAAGAGATTTATATACAGGGTGTTCCTGAAGTGTGTGGTCATATTTCAGGGTAGTGTTCTGTATCTGCTAAACAGTAAAGAAACAATATCTAATTTAAAAAAATATTGACTTTAAAAAAAAGCCCGACCTCAAAAAAAATAAATAAAAAAAGACACTTCAAGCATCATGCAGTTGGTGGCAACAAATTTGTGATTGAACTAAAATATACGCCACCAACTGCATCAGACTGCAGACTGTTACAAAAGTGTTTTTTTTTAAACTTCTCAGTTGTTTTATGAGATCAAGTTAATTTTCATACATTTGACCGATTGTCATACTTTTGTGCTTCCAACTGGGCCACACGCCGAGTTACGTGGTTTGTCTTTTTTTAGCGTTAAAAGTCAATATTTATTTTGATATTGTTTCTTTACTGTATAGTAGATACTCGTACATAACACCAACTTTAAATATGACCACGCAGTTTTGGAACTATTTAAGTATTGGATTATTTTATTTTATCAGCTTGATGGGTATGGTATGGGTGGGACTGATAGTATCTGAAATCTTGTTAAACTCTCAACCATTGAAAAACTAACGAAAACCGGTACAAGTTATTAAAACATCCAAAACAACATTTTTTGCGATCATTCCCGCAAGCATTTTTAATTTGTTACGTCTAATAATACCGAATTATTGCATTTACGTCACACCAAAGTCGAAAAAAAAAAACGATCGACCAATGTTTTTGTCCGGCTGTGTATCTTGTTGGTTACATTCCTTCTCTGTCTCTCTTATGTAAGAGAGGGTTTTATATAACGTACGATGTAAGAAAAATAATAACATTATTAAACCTTCTTGCTCTGATTATTAGGGTGGTACTGTAATGTGCAGATAAGGTTAGAAATGCGGTAGATTATTGTAAGTGGTGGTTGAAACATGAGGAATAGGTGTAATAGTGGACCCACATGATGCAGACTTGCATACAGGCTTCCATAAAATTCTATATAATGTTGTCTGTGCAACAAAGCAATGCAGACAAAATATGTCGGTGTAATTTTCTTTTTATTCAGAGCTCAAAGTCTAAGTCAAAAGTAATTTATTCAAATAAAGCTGAGTGCCAGAACTTTTTGAACGTCAACGTTTACAAAAAGACAGTCCCCTAAAATCGCCCCGCCCGTCACCACTTCCTAGTGTTTTAGCTGGGAAGAAGAAGTGGCGCCACAAACTCTCCAGCAACACATCTGTGTGTTGAGTTGGAAGAAGTTTATACGAGTACAATAGTATGCAAAGTATTATTACACTGTATTTGCCTAGGCTTTTCCCAACTTTATTGGGGTCGGTTTGCAGTCAAAGCGGATCCAGCTGATTACCAGTCAAAGTCTGTATCATGTGGTGCCCACTGTAATGGTTCCTTCAATTAGTTGTTTATATGTACTAGTATATAAGAGACAATTAACGACTTATCCTATCCAGACTTAATGATTGATGGAAGCAGGTGATACATAAAAATAATATACAAATAAATAATATAGACGGTTTGTATGAATTTGAAGTTGATGAGATAAACATTAACCTTGATAACTTGGAAGTAAACAATTAAAATTTTTGCGGTAGTTAAATTAGTGTTGGCTTTGATGAGAATTTTGTATTACTAATCGAGAATAACAATAGCAATATTACAAACTATTTTTGAGATAAATATAAAGAAGCGAGCAGTGCATTTTGTTTTAGCCGAAGCAAAAGAAGCAATTATCATAATCGTACTAACTGAAGTAAAAAGTTGTTTGTCTCACAAAATATACATTCACACAAAAACCTCGGACTGGGTAGAAAATTATAATTAGTGTGGATTTCCTAATTAAAAACCACTATAAGAATGTGTGACCCTGATGCTATCGTAACTTTATGTACGACTTTTAAATAACATAAAAAATGCCGAATTTCATTTCTATTTGATCAAAAAGCTTGAACCAGCCTGTTTGATCAAATTTCTTAAACGTGTATGGCCCGCATAAGGACTAAATCTTCATTTTATTTGCACCTAACCTCTTACCACGGCTTCACTATAAATAAAATAATTTCGAAATCAGATCACTATCTAATTCCAAAGATTACCTTTTCCAAACATATTAATAAAAAACCGAATAAATAATTTCTCTTCTTAACAAAATTAGTTTGGATTATGTACTCTCTTAAAAATTAAAAAAAACTCATTTAATAAGTTTTATTTATTTGCTATTTATATTTTCTTTATTTTACACCAAAATATAGACACATAAAGAAAACCTGAAACTAAAAAATATACAATTGGCGGCCTTATCACATTCCGCGATCTCTTCCAGGCAAGCTGGTGTGGAAAGAGATAGCCTGGACACGAAATAAGGCTGCATTTGGTGCAAATATAAAGTTTCACAATTTTAGTGGACAAATATAGGTAGCAACTAATTAGGAGAAATACAAAACACAAGAATATATACACAAATACATACATGATACTTAAAATAAAAGCAGCAAAATATGCTGATAATAACTACAGTTTTTAACAGTTATAAATGTTTATACATTTCATTTACGAACAAAAGGCTGCCTCAGCTGTCTAGTTACAGAAATAAGCTGCCACTCAAATTTTCCACTAAACCTCCATAATTTGCGAGCGCCAAACCTATCTCAAGTTAAACTGTGCAATTTATATTGCACGACAGTGCACATACAAGGCCGTGATATTACTGTTATAGTAATTTCAACTTTATCTACACAAGTTTAGAGTACATGTTTCAGTGTTTTAAAATGACAATTTCGAGAGAAATCATTATATACTTTTAAATTAAATCTTTTATAATTAGTTGAGTAATATTTTATATGCTGTACGTGTTTGTCTGAATTTGAAACATAATATATGTGGTCTTTAAAAATTCGCCACCCGACAAAACTGCATGTCATGATATGCAATGCTTATACAAGTTGCCATACATTTAATTTGTCAAATGATCTCTCGTTAATATGAGCTGACTCATCGTCATTTATTTAATGACTTGCGTAGAAGCTAAACGTTTCGTTTTAACCATTAATAAATTACTTCACTTAGTTCCTCTTAAAATATCATAAAAAATAAATGATTAATTTGGCAAATAAAATACCACCAAGTAACAAATAAATAAATAAACATCATATTCACTGGTCAATGGAACTAGTTGCATCAAAGCGAAGCGTCTTTCTGGTCAAATTTTCATTATTCCGGGATTTTAGAGGAGGTAGTATCAACTCTATGTTACTTACTTCTTCGAACTTTGGGTAAATATAGTCTGCCTATTCCGATCTCTGATTATAATATATACCATATATATATTAAGCAGAGGTCAAAGTCTAAAAGTGACATAAGTCACCACAGACTCTGTACCTCTGACTCTGGAAAATTCAGACCTGGTCATTACCCTTGGCTTATTAGTCATAGTGACCATAAATATATACCATTAATAAATCAAACTGTACAGTCGTGTTGCCTACGAAATCCTTTTGTACGTTGTCGGTCAATAATCTTGCGGTGTGCGTGTTGTGGCTAGGATTTGGAGTTCCGTAAGCAATTTGTTAGGTGGGAAAACTTGTGAACTTATGCTGCTACATCATTTTGCAATCCACTGTACTGTATTCCTTTTTCTATTATATATTAATTAAAGATAATTCGATTTTTTTTTCATAGAGTTTTGTCTTCGAAAAGAGCCGAGGTGGAGTCGTGTGAGAAAAGAAACTTCGAATACAGGGGTTGTATAATCTTAAATTACTTTAGATGATGTTATTATAAAAATAAAAATTAAACGAATGCTATAATCTACGACTATGTTACTGAATACAAAAAAAATATTCACAAATCTGCGTATATTGAAATACTCATTAGTTCCACGTTTTAGTCTTATAATAACCGATTACAACTACAACATAAAAACGTATAATTACAAACCACACATTTACAATTATACAAAGACACAAAAAAGTAGTAATAATATACTTCCTGTTTATACGAAACTTATACAATTATACCGACTCGCACTTGTCTGGTATTTTTTGCAATAATTTCGTGGCAGATATGGCAGTGAGTCGGCAAAATAACATTTGCAAAGAACTTTGGTCATCTGATGAAATTGACGGTTGCACAAGTGTGATCAAATTGGAGGCACAGATTTACTCGCATACTTGGACTAGGGTACCATTTCAGTTTAAAAGTTAAATTACACCACAAAATTTGTGAAAAAAGGGATGTAAGATTTATCTTTTGATACCACTAAATTGGCTCGAGATTCTGATTGATGGATCCGGAATACTATAGCTAGTAATTTACTAAAGCTAATACTTTTAAATTTATTTACAGTCAAACAAATAAAAAATTACTCAAAATATTATTAAAAATATATATTTTATTTTTCTATTTTCTGTACGTTTATTATGAGGTATTACTTTGTACCTATTACTACTGTAGTTTTATTTTAGGTGCGTCGTCCTCACATATAATCAATTGATTAATGTATACAAAATATTGTAAAACCTATATTTGAATAGAGTAACTATGGAGTTCTTGTCCATTGTTCTCCGCAAGAATCTACCTTTTGCGAATGGACAACATGAGTTACTGTAATATTTTATTTTCGAAAATTTAAATTTGACGTTCAAAGTGCCTTTTAATGGTCTAGTTGAAATAAATTAATTGACTTTGACTTTGTTTAAAAATTGCTAAATATTATTAAAACTTGCTAAAAAGTGTTCGTAAAAATTATTCAGATTCTATCATCATTTGTATAGAATAGATGTATAATTATACATCTCATCTGGGGGTCGAGTCTGCTATTGCAATCGTGTCTCAATGACCGGTCAATGATCGATTTTTGACGTATAACGTCAAACTTATGACACATTTCCCATACAAAAACTGTCAAAGTTGTCAAATATTCGATCAATGACCGGTCATTGAGACACGATTGCAATAGCAGACTCGAGCCCCTGATCTCTGATATAAAATAATAATTTAATTCTTCAAGGCACCGCAACAAAACATGACGTGGAATAATTCTTTCATTAATGCCCGGTTACAGAGGTTTCTATCGGTCATTTATCTATCCTTTAACCACTAACCAACCAAGGGCGTTATGACCAATCTAACGGACAGATAAACGACCGATAAAAACCTCAGAAACCGGGCAATGGGCATTAGTCATGTACTACAGATCAACAACTTACAGATCCAAGTTAGAGCTAAGACCGCACAGATACTATAATAAAATTAAAAATAAAATGCGGTGGATAATAAGTCTGTCCCCGATTGTACTTCCAACTAATCAGCTGTCATATTATACTTCAGTTTGCGGTTAAAGTACAGTTACTCACAAATTACTTGTTATTAAGGTGAAGATACTACAGATCATTATTCAAAGAAAGGATGTGACCCAGGTTTTGTGAGACCAATAACCTCGAACTTTTGAGCAAAACTACGCAAAATTGACTTTTCAGTATTATATTTTTAGCATATTTTACATATAAAATATAAATCTCTTATGCAAACAAACATTATAGAATTGCACTCATAGACGAAAATCTGCTATCTAATTATAACTGTAACTATTCATCAATTATTAAATAACAATTTTATTTTCCATTTAATTTTAACCACTAATTAAAAAAACAAAACTATTCACACAACGCTGGAATATTTCTAGGTTCTTGTCATTTGTAGTTCTTGGTAGAAATAATTAAAAATAATTATAGTTCGGTATTTGAAGTGGCAAGGATGCTTTGTTAACAATTAAATATTAATCTTTATTATTATCCTTAATCATTGTCTAAGAGTATGTTTGAACGTTTTTGCAAAACATTTTTATATCAACATACACACATGTTTATCCTGAAGCCTCTTGGGTATTTATTCAATAAACCTGAATATTTTTCATTAAAACTCAAAAAAATATATAATTAAGAACCAAGTCTAAGATGATGCGTACTTTTGGTGTTTATTAAATGTCTTAAATTGCTTGATCATCAAGTACAATGAGATCGTTTTCTTGATATCATACCTTGATAGCTTGATTTGGAAGAGAATCCAGTTCGTCTATTGGGCACGTGCAAGCGACCCGAACCGGTTGTTGTGGCGACACTTGGGGGAGGCCTATGTCCAGCAGTGGACGTTTTTCAGCTGATATGATGATGATGATGATGAAGGGACCCTAATAAAATGTATAGCTTAAACCTTCGTGTTGGTGAAGGTGGTGGTGTGCTTCGTGAAGGTTTCGTCAAAACGCAGTTTATAATGATCAATTAAATGCTGCACATGCTCTCAAAATATTTTTGCGCAGGGGTTGAATCTTCAAATCAATTCAAAAATTAATTTATACAAATTAGACTGAGTGCCAGCAGTTCACTTCCCAGCATAACGCGCAAAAAACTCCCCATCTGTCAGATAAATTGGAAGAACTACCACGAAATGAATGTAACTACAGAAAAAATCTACCACAAAATGGATATAGGTACAGGTGCAGACAATTCATTGATGCTCCATTCACAATTTTCAGCTAATTCAAGACAGTGATGCCAATGTCTCATCTAAGTAAACAAAATATTTGTTCTAATTAAGACAAATCGACTGATTGCTGTCAAAGCAGACGTAATGCTTCGTTGAATACGAGATCACTCACTCCTAACACGTTTATGTTCGATAGAACAACGAACTGTCAGCGACATCATATCACGATTGTATTATCCGAAGAGTAAGGCAGAGGTGTACCTATAGTGGTGCTAGGTAAGCGTGCTCCATCGCCGACCACAGTATTGCTTTCCATGAGGTGAGATTCTGGTGAAACGCGATGCTATCGTAATAAAAAAAAAAACATTTCGCCAGTTAGTTTTAAGCCCCATGTAATACGACTTAAACATGGCAAGGTCCGGTGAAGACAGGTGGAGTAAGGCAGTACCAAGTGGCGTCCAAGATTGGAAGAAGTATTGGTCGTCCGGCAACAGGAGCAGACGTCATCGTTGCTATCGCGGGAGGAACTTAGGCAGGGTGGCACTGGAGTGTTGGGAATGGCACTGGAGAGAGAGAACTATGCCCAGCAGTGGGCGGAGTCGGGCTGTGGATGATCATGATCATGAATAGGGGTCGAGCCTATCTGGGCATGATTCCAAACTCCTGAATGCTACTGAGAAATTCCGGATGGAAAGAGGCAGTTCACTTTTCCCGACTCGGATATCTTTGCTTAACATCTAAACACGAGGAAGCGTTGAGGGAGGGGCTGTCTTTTGACCCTAAGGCGTTCAAAATCTAAGAATTCTCAGCATAATTTAAAACACGAGATTTTTCTAGTTCAATACACTTTACCGTTACCATGATACGTCACATTGTTTATACAGCTTAAGATCTCAGGTGATCTATAAATTATGTAATTTAGTTAAGTAATGCTTACTTTTACTACTTTTACAGCTGTCAATGGTGGTTTTAGAACCCCTTTTTTAATTTGAACACTAATTACCTAGTTAAATTCATAGTGGACCCCTTCTTCGTGTGACCCCGGGCCTTTACACCTGCACCGTTGAGGATCTAATGAATGCCACAGATGCCGCCATAAATATGGCCACCTGTTGGCTCAGACTGTTTAAGGGTCATACTCATCATCACCTCGAAAGTAAGAAGATCTGTATCGTGTAGGAATTAGTCTAAACTGAAAACGTTAAAAGCCAATTTAGTACAAGCTCTACAACGAACTGAAAACTCCTGAATGTAACTACAGAATGTTTTATCGTTCAACGCACGTTCCGTTGCGTACATCAATTTTCTCAGGCTGCATTCCATACAGAATTCATCTTACACATAAATATTGTTACTCCTTGATCAAAGTGATAAGAAGGAAATATCATTCCATTGCTAAGCAACGCGTGAATATGGAAAATTCCGGCGACACGTGTTAGCATCACGAAAAATGAGTTATCGATATAAATTCAAACAAATAATTTTCTCGATATAAAGTAATTACTTGAGCAACGATTACTGCTCGCGTGTAATGGCTTGAGAAATTGATCGTTATTAGTAAACTATTTTACGAGTGTTCGGAATTTATGGCGAAAACTAAACAACCCATTTTTCTGAATCATCCGCTGTTACATCAGATCAGCTGACTACATAACTTCGATTTCGTTATCATCTCTCCTCATACAAGATCTAATGCAAATTACTACGAAAATTAATTTCTGGGTCACGTCGAAAGTGTGCGAACGGCTTCCGAGCTAGCCGAAGTTTTCGCAATACGAAAAATTTTGTTTGCTCAAATTATAAATGTCAGAAAAAAAATGGGGTCACAGAATAATTTTAAAGGTTTTTATACCTTAGGCGATACTAATTAATACCAATCCAATCAGAATAATTACGATGCTAATCACATTACTTAATATTTAAAAACTCACGTTATAAGCATCTCGGTGGCCTTTGGTCAGCTTCCTTGTATCATGTACTCAATTCACAGCACAGTACACAGAAACAAACACCAAAAATAACAATTATAATATAAATTAAATGTAAAAACACTCACACACACACGTAACGTGGAATTTGCGTAAAGGTTTACGAAACTTTCTAATTCGTGGCGCGAATTTTGCGGCGCGAGTGGTCAAAGACGAGTGTAGTGCGGCGCGCTCAATCGCAGACTGACGCGTTCCGTTCTCGCTCACAGTCCGCGCGCCTTCTTTTTTTTTTTAAATCGGCTCCCACAGACTATAACACTGTCTTAGTGGCCAGTCCGGCAGCGTGTCAAGCAAGAAGGTGTGACGCAAGTAGTTTCGGCAACACTGGGTTTTTTCGTTGCCCCAATCGGCACACACACATTCATAATGGCTAACTTTATTCGGTGCTCGCTCCCAGCGCTAATTTCGTATATTAATTAGATTGAAAGCCTTCGGCTGACGTGGTGTGAATAGTTTAAGAATCGCGCGACGTTTCGCGTGTGATTTCCTCTTGTCATGCAGATATGAATCGTGTAGAAACGAATCGATTAGATACATAGATAGTGATCCCATCTCTCATCGTAACATTGAAGGTAACGCAAGTTGGATACGGTATTATGAGACTAGTTTTAGTGAAAGTCTACCATCCATCCATTACTTCCAGTTCAAGTATTTGGTCATGCCGAAATACAGGTCCTATACGAGAAAAATATCTTGACTGACTGACCCCAATCGGCGTCAAGTGCAATTAAAATCGAAAGGGATCTGTGCCTCCTGCTGTCGACATTCTTTAGAACATGGTGCCAACGAAGCTGTTTGAAGGACTTGCCTTCCCATTCTTCCAGAATTCTGGAATTCAAAAACCCATAAATCACCTCCATAAGGTAAGGAACCGATTGGGTCTAAAAATTAAAGGGTCAATGTGTGTAGAGGCGAGATGTTTTACTGTGCACTTCCAAATAACACATCACCCGTAGAGACCTCAATGGGTCTCAGATAAACCATCTCGCTGATAATGTCGTGAGATGTACCAAAGATACGGAAAGTATGCAATGGGCCATCCATAAATTACGTCACTCGTTTTTCATGGTTTTTTTACCCTTCCTTGTCACAGCTGGTCACATTTGTGAGACTCCCCCCTCCCTAGTGTGACGTCACATATTTTACAAATTTACATTTATAAACCTTATGAGTTGGAAACATCCGCCTCCCATACATTTTTTTTCTCTTCCCTTAACGATGTGAGTTCTCTTACCAAAAAATAACTTATAAAATAAAATAAGCCGCTAATATAAGAAGACGTTCAAGAAAAATTAGCATTTACAGTCGAACAAAGTTCAAACATAACTTTGTAATACACACATAACTACAAGATTAACATGAGGAATACTGATAAGTGATAACCTTTATAATTAATCATCTTTGTTTCTATTAAAGACTACGAGTCTATAATTAATTCAATTAAAAAAAAATTGTTTCGGTGTGTTTAACAATCTGAGAGCCTGCTGCCTAGCTCAAGGCAATGTTTTTCTGGCTCACAGTGTAATGAATATGATTTCAAGTGCTAAGACTGCTGTATGGTGTTGTATATTACGTAAATAAATGTAATAATAAATGAGTAGGTAAAAAAGGAGCCTGAAAGTAACACCGTTCACTGATAAGTTGAGTGGAACTCGGTGTCATGACGGTAAGTATGGCGGAGAAATGAGGAAAACGCCGTGAGTAAATTTTATGTGGATAGCTATCAGAATGGGAGAACAGCAAACGATATACGAATGGACTCTGTGGAAGATGATATGATGATATAGACTAGATGTATGGAAGAAGACGACATGGTTGCGCTGATCTCAATCCCATCATACTGTTCCTGTCCTTATCCCATGTTGCTTAGAGCCGTCTCATTATCACTAACTCCCTTTGCTTTCATATCGCTCCTCACAGAATCCATGGTGAGTTGGGATAAAGGCAAAAGAAAGATGACAGTACAATGAACAACCAGCCTATCTATTCTATATTTTAATATGGCAAGCAAAGCCGATGTCGACTATTCTGCCAATGTAACCAGCCTATCTAAAACTTCGTTGATCTAAGTTTGACATTCGTTCAAACAAAATTCAATAAAACCTTAAAATATATATCAGTAAGTCCTAAAGATAAATTATAGACCTGATTAATTTTATAAATAACACCATTAATAACCGATGTTGTTTGGAAATACCAAATTATTATCAAAACAAACATATTAATAACTTTACGAATGCAGTTTTTAAAAACATCGTAAAGGAGACTGCTCACCGTAGGTATTATTTGTTTTATATCTAAGTTCTTCATGTTTAATAATGTGTAGCTACATAGATAGCTACAACCAGAGGGCCGATTCTACTAATTTTAAAGCAACGCTCGCATTTGCTTGTCAGTCGCAATCTGTCGAAAAGCCTCAATTTCCATACATTTTTTGACAGATTGAGAACGTTATTTCAAAATTAATGGAATTGACACTCTACTTCGGAGGGTCTTTAAGTCAATTATAAATGGATTACTTCTAGGCAAGCGTGCTCCATAGTCGACCACATCATCCCTTTCCAATAAGTGAGATTGTTGTGCATCGCGAGCCACATTCATGCATTTGCCTACATCTACAGTAGTTATTGTCCTTTACAAAGTAAAATGGTTTGTTAAAGGACTAGCTTTATCATTAGCTTAGACTAGGTAGGACGAATTTGGTCTAAACCTTAACAACGTTAATTAAATAGCAGTAGTAAATAACTATCCAATTCATTTATATTTTATTTAATTATAAAAGTTATTTATAAATTGCACATGTTAAACAAACATAAAAATAATCACGAAAACATTTTTTTCAAAGATTTGCAATATTTCCACTACGCACAAATATATTATTTACGTGCACTGTACTCCGCGTAGGCCGCGCCACCGCCGCGCCGTAGGCACAACCCTGCAGTACAGTGCACATACAAATATTCTTCTAAATTATTTTTAAATGTTAAAAAATAACACCGCTCTAAAATACTCTTTTTGGGTACGTTGTTTAGATGATACCGAGCATGCACGTACACGAAATTCTTGCAGTTGATTTTTTAACACCTTATATAAACGCAAAGTAACTGTCCGGATGTCGGTCTGTCTGTTACCTCTACACGTCTTAACAGCTGAGCGGATTTGAACGAAACTTGGCACATGGGTACTCCATGTCTTGGATTAAGGGCATAGGATACATTTCATACCGGGACTATGTTTCCTTGGGATAATTTCTGACTGCAACGCGGGCGAAGCCGGGAGTGCAGTTAGTTACTCATAATATTGTAATCTTCACTAGAAATCTCTTTTAAAACTGATTACCTTCGTGTACATTTAATATACGTGACTGAACTTCTTAATTATTCAATATGTTAGATAATATGCTATATAACCTTCAAAACAAATAAGTTAGCTCCAACCATGAGATGATAAATAAACGACGATAAATCAATCATACGTTTTTAAGTTTTTTTTATATAAAATATGTATTAGCTATTGTTTTTTATACTTATTAACCCACTGGTAATTTTACTTTATACAAATCTTGCGACGCGCCCCGACTTTGCACGAGCGCAAATTATACAGGGTGAATTTGATGGCCAAATCCGAAACTATGAGGAATATCGAAAAACTCTGAAAGGAAAGAAAGAAAGAAAGAAATCATTTATATGCTCATAATGAAGGTATACATATAATATGTTAATTTTGTGGAAAGTCCCAATACGTTTTACCTTACGGCATGCAAAATTGTTCAACATAGGTTCACGGAAAACAAGGAGTCTAAGAGTTTTTCGATATTCCTCATAGTTTCGGATTTGGCCATCCACGCACACTTAAAAAATTCACCCTGTAGGTATACCCAGATCTTCCTCGTTTATTGCTATTTATATTAGTGGAAACCGTTTGCCAAGACTACATCCGCGAGTAACAAAAAAACCTAAGTAGAAATAACCTCAGAACAATAACGGGCCATTGCCCCCTAAACAAACATCTCTTTAACATAGGCGCCACGGACAGTCCACTCTGCAGGGGCTGATTTGACGCAGAAGAATCAGCCGCCCACGGCACCTGGAATGCGAGACCGTGGCTACCCAACGTGAACAAATCCTCGGAACGGTGAGGTCGCCAAGCCTATGAAGTTCCCAGGAAAATTCTGGGCGGAGCAAGACTGGCTAACTTAGCCAGGATACCTACGTTCAATGGACGGAATGGGAGTCTTGAGTGTGGAAAATGGAGTCCATTATGTTGAGTCAAAGTCAAAGTCAAAGTCAAAGCATTTATTTCAATTAAACCATTTACAGGCACTTTTGAATTGCCAAGGTCGGTCGGTCAAAAAGATGAAGCTATTTGCACGTTCCAAGGCATAGATCTCTATGGAGAAGAACGTGCAAGAAACTCCACGGACACTCTTTTAAAAAAATAATATTTTGTTACAAAATTATGGTTACATCATTCATATTAAAATAATACATATGTCAGAACAATGTAAAAGACGTGCAGGATAAAAGAGTCCGGAGTAAAAAGAAATAGTTCAAAGAAATAATTAAAATAAACCATGGCAGCCAAGGGATGACCAGTCTCAGCTGACGGCGCCCGTTCACGAACATGACGCATACGCTAGCACCATTCGGCTCAACCATTTTTAAGGGAGCCAAATGAACCAACGCACGCGCCACCATCAGACAGACTTTTGAGTGAGCATGACATTCCCAATCGCCAGGGTACATTCAAGTCAAAGACCTACTCAAAATGATCATTATAGTTTAAATTTAAGGTACATAGTACTCACAAATGTGCCGTTAATGCATGAAATTATACAATGCTAAATAAATTGAGTCTATACAATGAAAAATATTGCATTCTTACAATCTTCATCCGGTCCAACAATATTTCCAAAGGCTAACAGATTACTTTGTGTGCCCTAGTGGCTGTGGAGCAGGACCAACATTTTGATGCAAATGAGCCGCTACTAGTTCTCTAAAAGGTTCATTAGAGAACCAGCGTCAGACCGCATCAGTCTGTCTGACAGATTGCTGAAATGAACCTTTTTAGTGCAGCCGTGAGACACGCGCTAAGTTTTTGGCATACTTACCTATCATTTTTTTGTTATTTCTGTTTACTGTGCGTGTTTCACGTAAGAGCTAAATAAATATTATTCTTTCTTTCTTTTCTTTCTTTTACTAGTGTAACCGTATGAAACTCTGTTGCGTGGTTTAGAAGAAGTAAGCGGAGAAGCAGTCAGAGGCAAACATCGACTTTGTTTTATACTATTTATCCCATCCATATACCGACCTCTTCAAGCGTTGCTTAACCTTGAACATCGACCCGTGCACCTCTTCATAACCCATTCAAGCAAACCTTGTAAAAACCTAAACACATTCTAACCACTAACGCAACATTAAACGGTGCCCCATCTAACTACTGACCGCGACACAGATTGCTTAACCGCGTGAATCATTTCTAGCATTCGTGCCAGCTCATAATTCGTTGAAACCTTCATAATTTTCCTTTATGTGTAAGAAGGATTGTTAGAATTATGTATTGTGTGTGAATCTGACCTTTGCCCAGCGTTGGGGCATCTAAGATTATCTATGGTTGGCGCCAAATAAATTTGCAATAAAGGACATTTCCCGTATATCTCTTCATAGGTGAAAATGTAATGGTGGTGGATCTCGATACATTTATAAATCAGCTTTTAAATGTCTTTTTTCCGATTTTGTAATAAAGTATGCCAAAAAATGTAGTTGGGTCAATGGCACTTTCTTCAAAAGGCCACCTCAGACATTAACCTACATGCTTCTCATATGATCTGACCAGTACGGATTGTATGGACCTTAAAAGTGACTTTGACCTCTGATTTTGTTTCGGTGTTTTTTCTCAAGGTAGTCAGCCAGGAAACACCGGCCTCATCTAGCTTAATATTACCATAAAAACATTTGCGTGTAAAAGTGTCATGTTTAACCTACTTACAAAATAAATACCATTATCATTTAATGGTCGCTATTGCAAGCAACCATAGTTGTAACCTCTGAATCATTATTTCAATATAAAAGTTCATCATTTGCCTATCCTGTTCATGGGTCGGCTTCCAGTCTAACTGCATGCAGCTGATGCAGCATTATACCAGTATTGTGCCTGGAGCTACTGCGTATGACTTCCACAATCATCGTCCCAACTTTTAATGAACACTATATAACATAGTGTTAACATAGGCTTAATGGTAGGTCCCTACATAATATGTAGGGACCTAACTACATTAAGCTTCGACAATATTAAAGTACTGGTTCATAGAAAATGGTTTACTTGAAATAGATGGTTTGAGTTACTCGTATCAATCAATGAACAAAGTAATGATAACGTATTTTCACTAGGCGTTCAGATTTAAAGTAACTTTAAAAATGCACAGCCTTTGTCATCTATAAGCAAATAAAGGGAAAAAATACATCCACACTAATATGTATGTCTGTTTAAAAGTAATCGAGCCTAAACCGCAGAATCAATTTTGATGTAATTTGCTGTATAAAAAGATTGGAACCATGGATAAAACCATAGAATACTTTTTATTCCAGGAGTTCGTTTAGTTAAAGTAATTTCCGACACTAGCGCAGGCAAAGCTGCTGGCAGAGGCTAGTGATAATAAGTTTTTCCAAACGAATAAATAGGCTCGGGCAGGTCTGAATGAAACTCGCTGGGAAATTAGAAACATACGGAGAAAACCTAATAATAAAGCTGAAGAGTTTGTTTGAACGCGCTAATCTCTGGAACTACCTGTCGGTTTTAGAAAATTATTTTTGTATATGATAGCCAGATTCATGAAGGAAGGCTACGGGAAATACCAACAGGAACGGGAAAAAACGAGATATGCGCGTACGAAGTCGCGGGCAATAGCTAGTTGAATAATAAAAATAACCCACTTTGCACCTTGAACATAGACCCTGATAGATTCAAACGAAAAACCCATTCACAGCAGTTCGTAGTATTAATAACACTTTATTAGTTTTCCTACAAAAGATTTCCACGCACGATTTATGCGAGTAAATACACTGGCGAGTGACGAACTTTGTCATTGTGCAATTTAATATCCGGTGGATTTTCCAAAAACTTTCTTTCATACTTAACATGTCCTGACTATTGCGCACACAATAAAAAGAAACAGCATAATCAGTTGAGCCGTTCTTAAGTGGTATTCTTTCATACATGCGACAGTTGATTTTTATTTAAAACTAGCGGTCATGCAAAGTCCAACACAGACTATCCTGCCCTAATTTGCAGTGCATACCAGTGCCAATTCTACTCATTATCAAATGATTGGGATTTTTCAAAAATGTATGATAAATCCCGTATTTTTGACAGATTGCTACTGAGACGGGAATGCGAACATTGCTTAAAAATTGCCCTTTGGTCAAATATGAATCTAAACCATCCAGGGACCCAAAGACACACAAGCAAAAACATCAAAATCGGTACAGCTGTTTAGGAGCTTTAAGCTGCGTGACATATACACGTACAGAAGAACTACATATTTAAATATATACAATCTATTTTCCTCATCCTATGCTAACCAGTATCCAGCAGCCCTTGACCATGTTGCAGAAATGTTTGGAGGAACACGTGTGGGTTTTAGTCAGTAAGAGTCTGACACTCCCTTCCTCTCCACCCAGAGCGGGAGAAGTCATTTCATGATGTCCCATCCAAATAAAACCCTTGGCCTTCATCATATTCTCCATGACGTCACTACTCAGAACTGCCTATGACGGGGAAATACGTAAACCCAAGATATTTATAAGAAAATCGCTGTTTATTAAGTTAATTTATACGACAATTATCGGTTAAAACTTATAAAGGTCTCTTATAATATTAAACACGCTTTTACAACTACAAAGCGATAAGAAACCTCTTTGTGGGCTCTGTATTTGAATTCTGAAAAACCGGCCAAGTACGAGTCGGACTCTCACACAAAGGGTTCCGTACCAAAAACCGCAAAAAAAAAATCGTATCGATATGATAATGGGTTAACACACCTTTGCCACACAATTAAAATAAGTGAATATTATTATTTGTAATCATAATTAAACAAAGTGACAAACGAACGAAACAAAATGATTAAATTCATAAATTGGGCTCTGCTAGTCTCTCTCTCTCTCTCTCTCTCTCTCATTTTAATAAAACGAAGTGTTATACTGCCAATTAAGTTTAACACCAATAAAATAACATTTTTTTAACGTTTCAACATATTTTGACTCAACCAGAAAGGGGACAGACAGACCTTAGCAAAACGATTAACGCTCCACCCAGAGCGGAAGGGGTCATTGGATGATTTCCCATCCTTAAAAAAAAAAGCGGTTTTATTTTGGATTCTGATCTTTGGCAGTCGTTACGGATTGTCAGAAGCCAGAAAATCTGACTGCAGTCTTGTCAAGAAGTACCCGTTTTACTCAGTTAGTGGGTTATGGAGACAGCCGCTCCACGTAAAATACTGATATTCAGCTGAATCGAGTTTGACTGGAAGCCGACCCAATATAGTAGGGAAAAGGCTAGGCAGATGATAATGTCTTATGCTTCTTCTCCTTTTTAAATTTTATTTTTAGCATACAATCAGAATTGTCAATTAAAGATCTATCATGACACGATCAAACCGCATTGCTACTCTCAATTTTTATTATCACAATTACGTTTTATTTTAAGTTTATACATCACAGTGACAATTATATTGCTCATTCACCATTCTTAACTCAAGATGGAACTACAAAATACAATTTTTCTACCATTTTCGTCTGAAAAACTGCCACAAGCCATTTTATGTGCCTATTATACGCTAATTAGTGTCATTTAGTGCTATATTGGCACGGCCAATGACTTAATTGCTCTCATATCCTGTTGGCATAGATTCCTTGATTGATTTATTGTGAGATGTTACTTTGACATCCAAAGTGACAATAACAGAAATTGTTTAAATAGTTTGTGAACATGTGGCCATGACCCGCGTACCGGAAGACGCAGCGGTGGAAGGCCTCCCACAAGGTGGACCGATGACCTGGTCAGGGTTGCTGGTAGCCGATGGATGTAAGACGCACAGGACCGGCTGTTGTGGCGGCACGCGCGGGGAGGCCTATGTACAGCAGTGGACGACTTTCAGCTGAGATGATGATGATGACGATGATGCGGCCATGTCTAGTAGTTGCTGTCTAATCTATGGATCCGTATATCGAAAGACTGACTTTCTGACATTCTTGGTCAATGGCTAAAGATCTGATTTCGATTTCCAGGTAGAAATCCAAGCGAATACTAACATTATAAATGCGAAAATAACCTGTCTGTTAGTTACCTTATCACGTCTTTGATGGCTGAACGGATTTGGATGAAACTTGGCCCACAGGTAGACCATATCCTGAATTAGGACATATGTTTCTAGGAGATATTTCTTTTGGGATGATATCCGACTTGCATGAGGGTGAAGCCGCTGTCAGAAGCAAGAATATGGGGCAGACTGAAATCAGTACGATTTCATAGTCATGTATGTACGAGTATGTCCCATATAAGACATGAGCCGTTTGCCAAAGTAACCGGGCACAAACACATTACCTGACCTAGGAACCGAACCCAGGACCACATGTCAAGGAGATGGAATCGCGTCCACTACGAAGGTATAGAACCTCGACTAATGCACAGTTTCTGAGGTTTATAACCTTGATCTAGCCTACCAAAGCGGTTGAATAACTTAGTTCGAAAATAAGTTTTCAAAGGTATTTGATGGCTGGTTGGCGAACCGGTTACTGATACCAAATCTAGAATAATTAATAAAGAAAATTTTTTTTTTATGATGGGCTCACGTTTGACCACTATCTCACCTGATGGTAAGAGATAACGTGGTCGACGATTGAGCACGCTTATTCTATAAATATTGTTAGTTGTTATCGTTTCATAGACCGTTATTATAACAAATGATCTAATTACTATAATTCTTCGCTTATAGAAAGTATCGCCGACCACTAAAGGCTGCTTTTTATCCCACAATTAGTGGCCCGCCCCGGCTTCGCCCGGATGTATTTTTTTTAAAATTTTCTTGCATTCAAACCTAGCCCTGACAAATACGAACACAACAAATAATTATTTAAATCGTTTAATTCGTTCTCAAGTTATGATGTGAGCAAGGGAAACAGGGATTATTTTTATATACATACATATATTGGCGATGCAAAGCTTACGCGCGCGCCTCTTGCGGCGAAATTTAGAACTTGTCTAAGAACGACACTTCGAAAACTATCAGTGTCGTTCTTAGACAGTTTTACAATTTTGACACGAGAGGCGCTAGTTATAATCTTTGCATCGCCAATAGACAAAGAACGAATGGAACACGCTTGCTTAGAAGAAACTATTCTGACTTAAAGATTACAGGTTGTAGCTATCAGGAAACACAGATCGGCAGGGAATTTCACTCCTTAGCTTTTCCAACAAAAAGAAAGAACACATCTATAATCTAGACAGCTTGAGACCTAATTTTTTCAATACAGTTACTCATCAAACCAGTTCTCTTGACGTAGCCATCATGACAAGTCAGTTACCAATATATTGATAAATGCGTGTTTTATAACGAAATGCCTTCGAACGAAGTGTTCCGGCGACACCGTCCTTGCGACAACCTGTTTGTTGGACTTTACACTCGACGCTGAGCCATTTACTCAGGTATCGACGTTTGTTTATGTGGGATAAGTATTTGAGATTGATTCTACAAGTCATTAATGTGACATAAATTAAATATGCACAGTCACTCTTCTTAGATCATACACAAGATGGATCTTGACCTGGTAAATGTCGCAGGAATCTAATGAATTCCATAAGCACAGAACCACTTGATGTGGCGACATTTGGGGATGCAGAAGATATCTTTCGGTTGAAAAGATGCAATTACCACAACCATTTGGGCAGTTATTCTCCATATTTCGGTGAAGATTCTCTAAGGTTGGCAGCAAATGAAATCGAACCCTGGACCTCACGCTCAGCGATAGCGCTTGCGACCACTGCTTTTCCAAACTTAAAAACGTTGTCTTTAGCTCTAAATTATCTAGTACTAGCCGCCGCCCGCGGCTGCACCCGCGTGAATGTCGAAAATTATACCAAGATAACAAACTCTCGGGATAAAAAGTATCCTGTATTTTTCGAGACTATAATCTACCTCTGTGCCAAACTTCATCAAGATCCATTCAGTACTTTTTGCGTGTAAGAGTAACAAACATTCATACATACAAACTTTCGCATGTATAATATTAGTAAGGATTCGGCCACATTGCTCAGAATCACGTTTAAGCGAAACGTGACGTCAAATGACAAAACGTGATCGTTTGCTAAAAACATTGGCCCACTGGTTTTATTTACATAATGTGTACATAACACGCACCGGCTGTGACCCCAAAGTGTTGGGCAAAAGTACGGTGTGATGTGATCTGTACATTCTATATTATAATATGATAACTCACTGAAATACACTCTCTGTGAAAATTTGAACTGTCTACATAGTATTGTTTTATGAGATATATCCACCGACAGACAGAAGGGCAGCATATATACATAGTAATAGGGTACCGTTCCGTGGGCAATGGAGAAGGCAATGCTCGGAACTCCGAGCATTACCCTCTCCACGCAAGGGAACTCCCTTGCGTGATCGAATCAGAAATGATGATATCCACAAGAGAACCAAGGTAACCGACATAGCCCGAAGGATCGCCAAACTGAAGTGGCAGTGGGCAGGACACATTGCTCGCAGAACAGATGGTCGATGGGGCCGAAAAATTCTGGAGCCTCCCACAAGATGGACTGATGACCTGGTGAGGGTCACTGGTAGCCGATGGATGCGAGACGCACAGGACCGGTTGGTGGCGACACTTGGGGGAGACCTATGTCCAGCAGTGGATGTCTTTCGGCTGATATGATGATGGGGGTTTCGTTAGTTACTAAAACTTGCCTTTTTAAGGATTCATACCTGCCTTCGGGTACGTTTTAGTCAGGAAGAGTAGAATTAAAATCCTAAAATCAGTAACACATCGTCGGCTGAAAGGCATATGAATAAATAGTAGTAAATTCCATAAGACGATATGTAATAATAACAACACGCCACTGCCTTATTGCGGATATAATAATTATAAATCACAAAAATGTACTACCAGTATTGAACGTCAATTTAAGCTCTACCGTAAAGCCTCTGGCTCAAAAACAAACCATTCCATTTCCTATAGAAAGTTAATTACTATAAGTAATGACGTTGTTTGATTTCAGATTTAAATGTGTTTACAAATAAAGTGACTGTCTTGACTCTAAGGGTTAATGGACATTTACAGGGTTAACGTCTTTTATCAGTTTTAATGAACAGTTGGGGAGTAATTAAGCTAACAAAGGAGACTGACTCACAGAAATTGTATGAACGTACAAAAATATGATTTAGGTAATCAATTTAAAGCTGATTTTTCAATAGTCAGATAACTTTTGTCTAAAAAATAAATATGGCGGTTTGACAGGGGACTTGATATATAATATGAAGCGCTCCGGGCGCTGCACGCCGGCCGCTTTGTACATATATCAAGTCCCCTTCGCTCTTCCCAAACTTATTATTATGAAGGTCCTAGGATCCTACTAACCAGTAGTCAGTGCATTATGTCATTTTTAGGGTTCCGTACCCAAAAAGCAAAAACGGGACCCTATTAATAAGACTCCGCTGTCCGTCTGTCTGTCACCAGGCTGTATCTCATGAAACGCGATAGCTAGACAGTTGAAATTTTCACAGATGATATATTTCTGTTGCCGCAGATTAAAATAAATATTGAAGTGGGGCTCCCATACAACAAACGTGATTTTTTGCCATTTTTTATAGATGTACGTAACCCTTCGTGCGCGAGTCCGACTCGCACTTGGCCGGTTTTAACTTTATTCACGCACACAATGAAATGAGCTAAGTACTGAAAATCAAACAGTGATCTTTCATTTGGGTAGTCACGAGTATATACAGGGTTATTTGTAAAACAACAACAACCTTTCGGTGGATGAAAGTACTCATATTTATAAACAACTTTTTCTATGGGACCAACTTTAGATCTGAAATATCAAAAAAAACTTTTTCACAAAAAAAAACCGATTTCCAAAAAACAGTAGTCGGTGTTTTTGGTTGCTTCTTCGTTATTTGACACCGACTTCCGAAATTAAAGTTATTTTGAACTTTGTAGTGTTTTTTGGAAGTTGGTTTTTTTTTGTGAAAATGTTTTTTTATTTTTCACTTTTGAGTGGTACACCACACCTAGCAATACCACTGGAAAGTCACAGGAAAGCAAAAATACGCAAATTCTTAAACATGGATGATTTTTCCACATATTATTTCCAGCTATTTGGATTTAAAAACCAAACTACAGAACCGATTTTGATAAAATTTCAATGGGACCATTTGGGAAGTATACCCTTTCCAACAAAAAAGAATTTTTTAAATCGGTTGGCAAGCGACGGAGTTATGCGCCAACAAACATAAAAAAAATACAAATATCCGAATTGAGAACCTCCTCCTTTTTTAGAAGTCGGTAAAAAAATAAATTGGCTGTTTCATACAAAATGCATTCACACGATGAAAATATATGAAACAGTACATTTTTTTTTGATATTTCAGAGTTGGTCCCATAGTAAAAGTTGTTTATAATTATGAGTACTTTCATCCACTGAAAGGTTGTTGGTGTTTCACAAATAACCCTAATGGGTAGTACCTAATGTAGCACATAATTATGTGCGTACACATACATATATGGATATGTACATTACTTAATGATAATAGACTTAGTAGCAACATAATTTCAAAAACCGCACACAAAAATCATGATTCCAGAACCGCACACAAAAATCATGATTCCAAAACCGGACACAAAAATCTTAAAAAAGAATATAAAAAAGAGGACCCCGCCCTATGTATTAAATACCTACGTAAGTGAATGTTATAAACACAGCTAAGAACGGCTGACGTTAATCTAATACATAAAATATGGCTACAAACAGCCGACCGCTTGTTTGTCCAACATTTTTTTAATGGCTCGTCCGTTTTTTACAACGTGCAATAAATATTAAGATTGGCTGTAGCGAGATTATCACACAGTTAACTTGAATAATTATCTTAGGGTACGATGGGACGGACATACGCTGCGCGTTATAAAAGTCCCTTAAAATATTAATAAAGAAAAAAAAAAGGACGAATTTTTTGATGCTATATTGTAGTTTGTTGTAAGTTTTGTGTATTTTTAATTAATGTTATTATTGGCGTTTATACATACATCTGCATCTACAATGTGTCATTCATATAAGTCAAGTTTGAATAGGTTACTTCAAGGCCAGCGTGCGCCATCTTAGCATGTAGGAGTATTATCATCATCATCATCATATCAGCCGAAAGACGTCCACTGCTAGACATAGGCCTCCCCAAATGGAGGGGGTTTGCCATATTCGCCACGCTTGGCAGGCGGGTTGGGTATCGCAGTGTAGCTGTAGCAATGTACCTACAGAGAATGCTGCTGCTTATTCTCTGGAGAGTCCCTTAGTCACCTCTTATGACACCCTGCTCTGTAGGAGTATGTTGGGGTAGAATGTTCGACTTTCACGTGCAGTGGGTGCAGCAGGTGGCTAAAGCTGTATAAAATATCTGACATTTAAAATACAACCGCAATATTCTGATCCAACTATCAATTATTTTAAATAACTGCCGTAGTTATTCTGTCAGCTGGAATCGAAATACGGAGATAAAATCGCTTTAATATTAAAGAAATTTAATTAAATTAATTTAATTACCCTTATCATAATTTCATCCGTACCAAAATAGACTTGTCGGCATCCAGTTTTGACCACAGGTTAGCCTTACATCTGTCAATAACGAATACCGTACGTACCGTAAGTACGCACCGGTCATCGAGCAGGGTGCTCGATGACCGGTGCGTACTCGGTGCGGTCAGAACACCGGTCACTTTAAGATTAAATTCCACTTCAAACTCTAATAACTTCACAAAATTCTTAAATTCATTCATTTTCATTCGTTCAGTTACAGATGAAACAGCGGGAAAAAATATTAAATTATACAAAAAAGTTATCTTGCCGCTCTAAAAATAAAATTTCGTGTACCTACTGTTGATCGTATAGTAGTTGGTAGTAATTACTATTTGATCGCTTCAGACGAGGGTCTGAACCCAAACCCAAGATGTAGAACCAGAGTGCCAACCATACTTATTTTCAAACAACGTTCGCAAGTGATAACTTCTTAAAACCGCTTCGTAACGTAACGCGTTACGGCGCCAGTCTGTCTGGCTTCTCTTTCTCTCACGCCTGCGGCAGCGGTAGGCAGGCTCCTTCTCTCTCACTCTAACCCACAGCGCTAAGTTTAAGTTATCACTTCTGTCGAGCGTCCCGAGACGCACACGTTTTTTTGACCCATTGCGGTGTTGAGATACGAATGCGAACGTTGCTTAAAAGTTGGTAGAATTGGCACTCAGGCCATAGTTATCATGAAAATTGTCATCGGAATAAAACCAAAATATAAAATTTCAACTATGTGGGATTGGAGGAAGGTTCTAATTCAGATTACAAGATTTTTTAATTTAAATTAACTAAAAAATCTTGCAATCTGAAATAGAACCTGAAATAATTTATATGATTAACAAATTAACGAAACTTGCATTTTTTAAATGAAAGCTGAACTCAAAGACGTGATCCTAAAAGCTTAAAAACGATTACTTTTAAAACGAAGGTGAGCAAAATGAAAAAACAGCCTTTTTAAATAGGGGATGAAACTTTGTACGACAAGTTTGCCAGTTTTGTCGATGAGAAATCCCATCGAGTAATACGGTTTGAAAACTTCGATCTTGTTATTTTTATCTCGAAAATCATTTAGTTTTTTGATTGCTACGCGGGATCTGCTACGAGGCTACGAGCGTAGACCTGCTACGTAGCGTAGGCGCGTAGCTCGCTACGATTTCATTTCGGGATAGCGGGAATTAACTAACCTTTCTTGAATATTAACAAATACATATAAAATAACAATGTAAGCAGAAGTTTATTTATTTTTACTCTTAAACTTAAAGTTTAACTGGACTTATTATGTATGATTTCTTACTGAAATACGCTCGTCTGTCTGAGGCCATTCATATAAAGCCAGGTCATTATAAAGCCTAATATTTTAGAAGGTTGGTAGTAGTTATATGGCAATAGATGTCTTTCCCAAAAAGAGATGGCGGGGGAGCTGGGTTCCCACCTAAAGGATATTGGGCTCAGATTGCCCAAGACAGATTAAAATTGAATAAAAAAGAGAGGTGGATCCAAGGGGGAGGGGGCTTAGGGTCTCAATCCCCCCCCCCCATTATCCAAGGAGACTTGTTATACGATAAGTAAAATAAAATATTATGTCCGTTTTTCGGGTTCCGTACCCAAAGGGTAAAATGGGACCCTATTACTAAAACTCTGCTGTCCGTCCATCCGTCTGTCACCAGGCTGTATCTCATGAACCGTTATAGTTAGACAGTTGAAATTTTCACAGATGATGTATTTCTCTTCCCGCTATAATAACAAATACTAAAAAAACATAATAAAATAAATATTTAAGGGATTCCTATACAAGAAACGTGATTTTTTTGCCGTTTTTTATAGATATTGGTACGGAACCCTTTGTGTGCGAGTCCGACTCGCACTTGACCGGTTTTTTAATGTTTGCTTTGCTAAAACCCACTCTCAGCTGAGTCAAGGCCCCCCCCCAAACGACAATCGTGGATCCGCCCCTAGAGGCCTTTGTTCTGCAGTGTCCCTACAGGCTTATAATAATCTGTACTAATATTATAAAGAGGTAAAATTTGTGAGTTTGTGAGGTTGTAGGGAGTAATCTCTAGATCTACTGAATCGATTTTGAAAATTCTTTTTGAATAAATTATGATAGCCATATTCATGAGATAGGCTATAGGCTATACCGGAACGGGAAACACCGGTATACGCGCACTAAGTCGCGGGTTGAAGCTAGTAAATAATAATTATAGAACATCGTAATTTAGCCTTTCAGTACATTTTCTATAATCGAGTACATATGCATATTAATATAACCTTGCTGAGTTCAAGTATATAAAGTTATACACCTTGTACAGAGTTTAAAGAAAAAACTTTAAATATTGAAGGTTACATCTATATACCAATAGTTTATGTCTTGAATATTTAATATACAATTATTCAGTTTGACATACGTATTGATAACATCTATTAATTTTTTTACCAAAGTCCAAATGTTGGGAAGATGTTAGAGTATACGAGCAAAACAACCAAACAGTATTTCAATGTTTGTTTTAAAAAAGTTAATTAGTATACAAGCGCATATTTATGTCAATAACATGACATCACGCCTGTACTCCTAGAGGGAGGAGGCAGAGTTGTACGAGTACACCCAATTGCCACTATTGTGCCAATTTTATTATTTTTTAGGGTTCCGTACCCAAACAGTAAAAACGCGTCCCTATTACTAAGGCACCTCTCTTACGAGACGGCCACGACACACAGAAACGTTCAACTTTTCTTTAGTTAATCTGGTCGTTGCGGCCTAAAGGGAGGTGCCTAAGACTCCGCTGTCCGTCTGTCTGTCTGTCTGTCACCAAGCTGTATCTCATGAACCGTGATAACTAGACAGTTGAAATTTTCACAGGTGATGTACTTATTTCTGTTGCCACTATAACAACAAATAAGTACTAAAACAAAATAAAATAAACATTTAAGTGGGGCTCCCATAACAAACGTGTTTTTTTTGCCGTTTTTTATTGATAATGGTACGGAACCCATAAATGCACGAGTCCGATTCGCACTTGGCCGGTTTTTAAGCAACGTTCGAATACGCATCTCAGTCGCAATCTGTCAAAACTGTGTGGAAATTGAGGTGCTTAAAAATGAGTAGAATTGCCCCCCTTGTTGGTCCATGTTCGAAAATCTTAAATAAAAAAAATAATTAATAGGCTTTTTGGCAGAAGCTTTAAGCTCAATAGTGGCCGAAGTTAGGCTCTGGTTGATGATAATGAAATGGTAGCTTAAAATAAATTCCTATGAATAAGCTTTATGATTTTAAACTGACAAGTATTATGTAAACTTTATTAGCATAAAAAGGAAAAAATCTTTGTCTGTGCAAATATCATTGTCTGTGGCGGATTGCGAAATATTGAAGGTAAGCTGTGTACTCATTTACATGATTATGTTAAAATTGAGACCCGGTAGTGAATTTAAATCAATATCTATACTAATAATAAAGCTGAAGCGTTTGTTTGTTTGTACGCGCTAATCTCTGCAACTACCAGTCGGATTTGGAAAATTCTTTTTGTATATAATAGCCACATTCATGAGGAGGGCTATAGGTTATACGGGAACGGGAATACATATGTAAAAAACAATGAAATAAAATATAAAAATGTGAAATTATACCAAAATACTATGGGGTTATAGTTTTAAAAACATTCGTGCTAGGCGCTCTGAACGCCACCTGCCACGATCCTTACATATTCGTGTTGTTTCGTTTACGTTCATACATCTGGACAATTAAAACATTTATAAGTTAGAGTTACTAGCTGCCGCCCGCGGCTCCGCCCGCGTGAATGTCGTAAATTATCCCAAGGGAACATACTCCCGGGATAAAAAGTATCCTATGTGTTATTCCAGACTATAATCTACCTCTGTGCCAAATTTCATCAAGATCTATTCAGTAGTTTTTGCGTGAAAGAGTAACAGACATACATACATACAAACTTTCGCGTTCATAATATTAGTAAGGAAGTTAAATCTTAGCCTTCTTAGATAACAATATCTTAAATCGGAATAGTTTGTGAAAGTACCTAATGTCTAAAAAGTATTAAAATCAACCGCGCAGTTTTGGAGATTAGCTCATACAAAGAGTTTGACGTGGTCGGAAAGCGTGTTGATCGTGTAGCGATAAATATTAAATAACAGTATTATAATAGTAGATGTTATCACATTGCGTTTAATACGTAACAGATAATAAAATTAGATATTAGTTGCCCTTTCCTTTCAATTAAAAGATAATATAAGGCACGTAATAGTCATAAGGAAAGATTCTGTTTTGAAGCCTTTTGCATAGTTTTCGTATAAGCGCAATATATATCAGATTTATAGATAAGTTTCGAGCGCATCCGGTCATAAAACAGATCATTAAATGTTGATACCTACATAGCATTTGATGTGCCTGCCAACTAATTGGGATGATTCCTGGTTAAAAAAATTAATTATGATTCTATTTCTATTAATGATTCTATGATCTACAGCCCTAATCTCTTCAAAGTTAGAGTGAACAGGCTCCTTCTGGGTAAGCTCGCTCCATCGTAGACTTTGTGTCTGTCATATCTGACATTGACTGGAGTTAAGAGCAAACCCATCAACAATAAAAAAAAAAATAAAAATAAAAATTTAGTCCGTCAGTTAGATTATCGAAAAATATTGGATACTAACAAATCAAAAAAAGACGAAGATAAAGTACATCAAAGATTAGGAGTGGGGGCTTGTTACGTCACGTGTATGTAAAAAGTGTACTTACAACTGACGTCACACGAGGTTTCAACGCACTGTATCGTTTTCATTTTTTGTTTACGTGAAAAAAGAAAAAATACTTAATACTAATATTAGGTCATACCTATGAAATTGCCGTTCTGCAGTACTGGCCATTAAAAATCAAAATAATTTTTGTTTGGCTAAGAATTCTAATTTCAAATTAATTTTATTTTAAAAACATGGTTTTTCTTTCCATAAGTAGTCATTTGTTTATTGATTAGTGTTACATTTTCATCGCATTTCAATCTTTTTCGTCATCATGGATACGTTAAAAATTCGAGTAATTATGGAATATGAGTACCGTCGTGGCAGCAACGCGGCACAAGCGGCACGCAACATCAACGACGTTTACGGAGCTAACACTACAAACCAACGCACCACCTGTTTTTGGTTTGCTCGCTTCCGTTCTGGAAATTTCGACCTGAAACGGCGGACCTGACGGACTAATTAGATTTATGTAGTCATCTACCCTATTCATAACTATTATAGTCAACTTAGATTGAGAAAATCGGTTGATTGGGAAACCAATACGTACGTACGACACTGAAAAATGAAATCAAATTGAATAACGCTGTAGGTGCAATAACTATTATATTAACTTCCAGTTGGTCGCTATAATGTCTTTTGCACCAAAAACCCGCGGTCAACATAATTATTTTCCACTTTCTGACTTCAATTTGACGCTCTCACTTTATGCGGTAATATTTAGTTTTATACGGTTTATATTAAAATATAATTGTATGTCGAAAAATGCTGACGGATATTAAAGTGGGCAAAGATGTGATAATAAGGACTTTATAGACTAGGCAGTATTTTTTAATGCTGGGATTAAGTTCAAAATATATATTTTTCACATACAAGGCCTAAATCTGTACTTATAAAACGTCAGAACCTTCCAATTTGTCGTTTCTTATGGAGAAGATTCGGCAAGATACTCCACGGTGGTCGACCGCCACCGTCACGAGGTCCTGGGTTCGATTCGCGAGTCGGTCAATTGCTATTGGATTTTCCATCGGGAATTTCTCAGTCCTGGAGGCTGGATTTGTGGCCCGTTTTATATAAATATATCCTACACTGGCACTCACATGGGGCTTAAACAGTACTGCTGTAATGTAGTACTAGTACTCCCCGAAGTCTTGGTAGAGATACACCCAGTATCTCTACCAAGACTTCGGGGAGTACTGGCGTGATATTATGCTAATTATTCAATGACTTAGTAAACCGCTTGCTGGTCTCCTCAGCCACAGAGGCAGAGCTATCGAAATACTGCAAGCAAGGAAGATGACGCAAGTGTATCAAACCTGCTATGCCAGTTACCATACTTCATTCTTAGGGTTCAAACGTTCGCACGAAAAAACGGAACCCTTAAGGCATCAGTTGGGTGAGTGTCTGTCCGTCTGTCACAGTCAATTTGCTCCCAATCTACTACGTTATTCATGAAATTGGATGAAAATTGACACACACTTTCCGAAACTATAATACATTGATAAAAATAATAATAAAATAGTTTAAGTATCTAATTTGAAAATATGATAATTTCGGTACCCCTTGCGCATGAGGGCGACTCGCTCTTGGCCAGTTTTTTTTTCATTACTATTGAACCATAACTAGTAATAAATCATGGCGCCTATTGACGTTAATAAATTGAGTTCATAGAAAAAACATATGTTTTCAATTAAGTAACAGCGTTTTTCTGACGGAAACCTTTAGCCTTCCAGGATTAGATTATCTAATATTTTGACGAAGATATATAAACCGTTTATTTTTTTACCTACTTATTTTGTGCTAGATTAATTAGATACTTCGCCTCTGTACATTTATGTGCTAAAGTGTTTAATAAATAAATACTTTGTAGTGGTATATTGTGAGTAATTGTGACGTGCTCACAGACGATTGGAAGAAGATCTTGCCTATAAAAGGGCTTTTTCAGAAGTGCGTGGTATTTAAGCGTTCTGTAGGTACTTATATGATATAATAAAATGGGTTTTTGAAAAAAAAAGTAGATTTTTTAAATTTTTGTTTCCTTAGTGTTGACAGTGTCTGGAGCTCTGGAGTATTGTGAGATGAGTGTATGACTGAATGTAGTTTCATTGTTGTTTTGTTCATATTTAATGTCCAAAATATATATCAAAATTTAATAGACATAACATCACAGCTATTTCGCCGTACAGTCAGACAGACGTGTCACCATAGTAGGTACACAATTACACATACATTTAGCCACTTATGTTTGTGTCGCATGTAATAGGGGGCGTGCCTATCGATATCCAGCGGGCTCAAATCTCTCACGGACTGCTACTGAAAAACCCAATAACACTTTTCCCGACCAGGGAATCAAAGCCCGTACCTCACGTTCAGCAGTAGTGCTAACGATCACTTGACCAACGAACCTTTTGTGCTATTACACAACACCATAAAAACATACCTATAAATAGACGGCTAATTTCCTGACACCGCCATTTACATAGAAACACGTGAGGTAAAAATAATAACGTAAGTAGGTATATATATATGTACATGTCGCAGCCGACTAGCTTAATCAGCCGTTTCATTAAAAGCCTAGCCCTTTCATTTAACTGCGCCGATTTTTCAGCGATATATAAGTGACATTTTTGGTTCAAATCGTTAAATGACTTGCCCATGTCACATAAGTCGCTGATTAAACAGCGAAGTTTAATGAAAAGGCTGAGCTTTTAATGAATCGGCTGATTCAGCTAGTTGGCAGCGAATACACAATAGTTCAGAGGTATGGTGACCTTCAGAGCTGAACTATTGACACTTTGCACATGTAGACTGGTAGTCGAAGAGAAGCTTCTTCTTCGTGTGGGATAGTAAGGTCTAACGACCCCACACACCCTAGTGTCAAAGTTTCTAAACCGTTTCAATTTAATTTATTATATGGTTTTCTTGTATTTATTACATGGATAATATTGATATGAATCCATATCTACATGGTTGCGGAATCTGTTCGAAAGAGTTACCGCGGCCCTGGAAGGAAAGGCACTAGGAGGACAAAGGGTGGGTTTTAGTCAGTAAAAGTCTGACACTCCCTGCCGCTCCACCCAGAGCGGGGAGATTTTTTTTTTGAGGATGGGAAATCATCAAATGACCCCTGTCATTTGATGATTTCCCATCCTCAAAAAAAAAATCTACACCTACTAATATTACCTAGACATATGTGAAGATAACTGTCTATTTTTCGTTTTCTATCACGTCAATAATCATTATAATGAAATTAATATTATTGTATTGTATACCTAGTATTTGGTCTCGCTTCGTTCCCTATTGCATTTGACATTTTCTTAAGCCTTTCTGCGTCGGTACCATGTGGCTTCCCACCTGTGGGAGGGTGGGATGCGCCAACTGCTTTTGCCGCGCCCCGGACAAGCTTAGTCAGCTACTTTAAAATTTCCTAAAACTTCCTGCTACAGCCTTGTTACCTAGTGTGTGTTAATATTTGCAATGCAGTCAATTAGATAAGGCCTTGTTAAACGAGCCTCACATAAGCTTCATATAATAAATCTTCAAATAATAATAATTTAATTTTATGAAGTAAATGGAATAAATTATAAAACAAGATCATAATTTCAACTCAGTGACCTCAGGGAGAGGCCACCAACTATCTCGTTTTGGTTGAAAACTACTTATACCGACACTTCATATATGATCGTGTGGCCCGCGTTTGCGCATGTTTTACAGGAAGTTGGTTTTAAATATGGGGTCCTTGGTTCCACTCCTATTCAAATCCAATGTTAGGTATAAATTTTAACGCAATAATGAGATTTGTGTAAGTTTTACAGCAAGTTCGGGTACCTAATTGGTTTGATTTCCAGATCGAGCAGTGTTATTTATTATTTCCGCCGGCTCCCGTTTGACCAGTATCTCACCTGATGGTAAGAGATGACGTGGACAACGATGGAGCACGTGCTTAAGCAACGCAGAGTTTAATTTTGTTATAAGGCTAAAGGAGTAGGTAGGCACCTATCCAGATCCTATGTGTTAAAATTCCCACTTTTTTACCCCATACAACACAAACAGGTAGGCGGTCCACCTGATGGTAAGTGGTAACCGCACGCTATGGACATCTGCAGTACCGGGAGACCATAATCACACATTAATCACGCTAGGAACACACCTAAGTTAAGTACCTACCTATAATCCTATTGATTATGTTGCCAATACTATTTTCCCAATGATGAAAATTAATGACAAAGAATAAGTATTCTCGAAATGACGGTAATTAGCACAGCCAGCCTTCTATGTCAAATAATCACGGACGCGGATGCAATTTGTGTCCATTTATTAATTAACCAATTAATGCTAAGAATTATACCTACCTACAAGTATCAGAGATTGTGGAGTAAAAACGCCAGTAACTGAGATTTTAGTTAAATGGCGTGCAGTGACCCGTAGAAATTAAATGTAATGTGCATCTTAGCCATAAGAAAACAACACGCACTTGTTTTTTTTGGTAACCATTACAAAACGTCTACAAAACAAGTTACTTTAAAAATAAACTGGTAAGCGACACGCCGCGCCATCTAGTTTACTGTCACCGTATTACACAACGAACGTTACTAGTTCGTATTACCGCTAACAGGTGGCGCTATTCTCAATTATTACGTAACACTATTTTCACGTATAGATGGCAGTGTTCTAAATATAGAATCTTCATTCCCATTAACAGCCATAAGCAGGAGAAAGGTATCCCATCCTAAAAGCTTTGTAACTCGATTAATGAATGAAGTATTACAAACATCTGGGTTATTGGGCCTGCTCATCGACCTCTCAGCTGTACGCGAAAGTGGCTCTTGCATCATTGGACAGGTCAGACTCTCATAACGCTTGCATCATTGAGAGGAAGTTATGTGAGGTGAGGCTGTACGTGTTTATTTTGTCTCTGTTGCTTTACAAACCTGTTGATATTTAAACATAGGTACGTGGTCTGAGAGCTTCTGCGAACGTGGTTATCCATAAATAATGGCCCGCGGGATTTTTACAGCCGAAACATCTAGGTAAGTACATAAAAACACGTTGGCCCTAGAAACCTAGAGAAAGTACCAAGAAATGTCATCATTCGTACCTTGATAATATGTATTTTTGCTCCATAAAATATACTTAGCCATAAACTTATTTCTTTGAAATTAAGAAGTCAAGTCGGGACTTAACTTTAATCTGAATTCTCGACTTAAGACCAGTCGAGAAACGAACTCAATAGTCGGTACTTAGTACCTTTTATAAATAAATTTAGGCATTAACACTTACGCTGTAGTCCAACTGAACATTTGCTTCACCCTCTCGGAACGCAACTCTATCGGTTGCGCCATCTTCCTGTAACAACGAGAACTACAATTAAAATACATTTCATTGAAGCGATTAGGACTAGATAAGATAATTTATTGGCATTAAAATTGTGGACAAACAAATTGAGGCCCTGATTCCTGTGCTAGGTAGAACACCTGTGTTACAGGAATCAATGTCTTCTCCCAAACAATAGTAGAATATTTTTACGAATTCTATTAATAGATAAATAATTACATTTTCAATAATACTTGATTTTAAATACAAAAAAATATAAAAAAATTGAGTTGATTGAATTGAATATAAATTGAAATATTTAGAAAAATAAACTTGAAATTGTTCAAATACATTGTCGTTCTACTTGAGTGAGTGTGAAGAGTAAGGTGTGTGTGTTAAGGATGTGGAGGTTAATGAGAGGGCTGTGATGTTTGATTAAAATGAATACCTATTTAAACAAATTTAAATATTTAGACTAAGAGTAGGGCGAGTTTGTTTATGCGTAGTTAACACAACCAGAGTGGTTATATGGTGGCTAGAGCTAACTTGGGGTTCAAATTGGGTTATTTTTAGAGGGATAGAGGGACAGCAGAGTAAAGTCCCGCAAACCAGGGACGATCTTCCGACCGGACGGTTTTTGTGTCCGGTGGGCAACTGCCCGATACGTTGATTTTCGGTTGTTGTACATCTTCAAATCGCACGGAAAACTCTGATACTGCGATGTAGGATTTCGATCAGTTAGTTCGTAGCTGGCGGGATAGATGGCGTTGCGGTTCTTTTTGTTGCGATGTAGACTTTGACAGGTTGGTTTTTTGTGGCGGTATTGATGCCGGCTACATATTTTCGAGTTATCGAACAATGCGTGATTTCTTAACTTTTAAACCCCTAGGTGCATGCAGAGTCGTTATCATCGTTTATGTCTGTCAGTAAAAAGCATGGCTTATGTGGGATAGGCGAGACGGGAGCGAAGCCAGGGGGTAAATGTTAGTAAAAAGAACCTCCTTATTTTGAAGTCGGATAAAAGCTCGACCTTTATGGCTGATTTATTGTTTTGTTGTATTCGTTATTGTTATGACAAAGTTTGTATGAATGAAAAATGGGATACCTAACCGCTAAAAATTTAATTGAACCAGGCGAAGCCGTCGCAAGTTTACAAAAAAACGCATCAAAATTCGATACCTACTCGTATTTTATAATCCATCTAGTTTTTTTTTAATCTACCAATGCATGTGATGAGAGCCAAATGCTATGTTATTTATAACATAAGACAAGCAAACAGAACGTCCGCGTCGTCATGTAATTGCAGTGAACTTAGCAACTTATGTATCAACAATGGTATTATTAGTTATCTTTGGGCCTGCGCAGTGCATGGATGAAGTAGAAGTAGGTACTATAAATTAACATAATTGGTCCTAGATAAAGATCTTTGTTCTTGATCCCACCTGACTTGAGACTTGACAAGAAATATATCTAGTTATTTTTCACGATATTATGTGGCAAGCCGGCAGGGTACCCAAGTGGTTACCGCCGCCCATGAACATCTGCAAACCAGAGCAAACTTCCCTAGCCTGCTATAAGAGCACTGAACCCAAAGATACAGACCGCCCGTATTCTGCCGAGGCCCCTCGTGACGAACCATTCAAAACCCTCTCCGTCTTTTGCCTAAAGAGCCAGCCCGATTCGCTGAGCCGCCACCAGTCTTAAATCCCACAAATGATACAATGACCCAGCTTGTCCCTTGCTGCCCTCCCGAACTGACGCCGCTAAGCGGAGGTCGTATCCCACAGGGGATGCCCTTAGCGAGCGGTCAGTAGTTTCTAGTTTATAACTAGCTTTTTTGCCCTGGCTGCATGGGGGCCTTAAATTCATTTGAGGCCACCACAGGATAGTCCGGTTAAGCAGTGAGCCCTTGCGTATTTTCATGCCAGTGGTAAAAAAAAATCATGTGTAAAAGCGTTGTGCAACTATTTTTGGTGGAAGTACAGTGAAAGTATAATTCTATTATCTATTGGTTCGAAACTTTGCCCCACCTCCAGCCTGCCAATGAAACTTCTGTACAGACAAAAATGTGGCGAAGTCTTAGACCGACAAATTCTGAACTCCTGTCATGTCATCGACACGTAGAAAACCACGCTTAGCACAGTCTGCAACTTTGCAATTAGTAATGACCACAATTATCCACCAGAGGGCAGCACTAAACGCTAAACTCTACTATTTAATGCAAATACGATATCATGACACTGCATTATCAAAGGCCATGACAATGGTAATTGCAGGAAAACTACTGTAATTGCACAGTAGGGTCGGCGCAGGCGCATCCAAGATGGTCGCTAGATGTCGTCGACGCATCGCTAAGAAGAATGATCGTAAACGTAGGTTTTATTGACTAATTTAATGACAATTTTAACTGATTTCCGTGTTCATCGTACTAAGAATAGATACGGACTGTGATGTTTCGAAATTGAAGTCAGGTTTGTGGACAGATCCTGTGTTGACTTCAACGGTTAGAATGCGTGAGTAACTAAGAATACGGTTAGCTAAGAATTTATCCCATGTTTCTGAAGCATTTGAAGCTGAGTATTAGTAAACCTGTCAGAATTTTGCATTAGAGTTAGACATGTTTTTTTAACTCAATTCAAACCGTTCCTTTCTGCCCAGAGTGTCAATTCTAGTAATTTTCAAACAATGTTCGCGTTCGCATCTCAATCGCAATCTGTCAAAAATGTATGAAAATTAAGGCATTTTTGACAACTGACATGCGATCTGTCATGTGGGTATCGATGAAATTCTACTCTTGCCAACCAAAGCACTTTCAACTTATAGACTAGAGAATGGACTGTGCAATGCCCTCATAAAATTGACCACTTCATAGAAAGAGACAACGACTGTGCAGCCAATACCTCTTGTCACATTCTCTGTGCACGGAACTCATCCATTCCTGCATCCCCTTTACAATCAGTGCTAGATCGTGGATTAAAAAAACTGGCCGCGCGATAGCTTTATCAGTCTCACAATTTTGTACTCGTATTCACTTCATACAAGGAGCTCGTGGCTAAAGCATGGCTTGCTGAGGTCGGTCTATAGATAGGTTACCATCCATTACATATCGAGACTTCCTTGCCTCGGAAAGCACGCTAAGCCATTGGCCCCGGCTGTCATTTGTAGATCTTTGACAGTGATTACGGATAGTCAGAAGCCAGAAAATCTGACACCAGTCTTGGCAAGCGGAACCGTGTAACCAGTTTCTGGGTAGTGGAGATCAAATAGGCAGTCGCTTTACGAAAAATGCTGAAAACCCGCTGCATTCGGTAACACTGGAAACCAACCCCAACAACAAACAATGTTGGGAAAAGACTAACAGACGTATTCATAAAAACTTTATAATCATTACTTAGCTCAAAAACTAATAAGCAGATTCTTTATTCTAAATTTTGAATAAAGAATCTGCTATTGATGGAATCTGCGAATTCAAATTCTTTATTCATAATTTTGTATGGAGAATTTAAATTTAGAATCTCCTTATTTTTAAAAGTATTTTAACGAAAAAGGTATTAAAAAGTTTTTATGAAGAAGAGCCTAGGTATACCTACTGAGCGTTGTGATGTGATCTCTATCCTTGTATGCGCATAGACTTCGGTAAGAGTAGGTACCCTCTTACCGAAGTCTATGCGCATACCTAGAAGGCTCTGTCCTCAAATATACAAAGATCGTATTTAAGTTACATTACTATCAAGTCACAATGAATCAAACGACACTCGATGGTCTCCCACGTTTTTATTCTCTTACATAAGACGAGCTGCGATAACCTGTTCTGTTCGAGTTATATAACTGGCAACACTTGTCGTTTCTTAGCTGTGGTAAAAACCTCAAGCCCTGTAAAAATTTAACGAAAGATGCGACGAAAAGATTGTGATCTTGGCTGTTTTTCAACTGCTCATCACATGAGCACTAGACCCCCAGGTTGTAGCTATCAGCAAACCCAGACACCATCAAGGAAATCCACTCATTAACTGTATGCACAGTGAAAATATTCCTAGAGCATTTTGTTATTCCTGAATCACGCAAGTTTCTTCGCATAAAACCCCTTTTGATAAAGTTAGTGGTAGCCTTGGTCCAACTGTACTGAAAACTCATCTTTATAATATTGCAGCCGAAAGACCTCCACTGCTGTAGTTACATCATAAGCCTCCTTCAAGCATCGGTCACCGCATAGACCTGTCCTCTGCTTCTGGCGTTCAGTGGATTACAGACACTTTCTTAGAAAAAATATAACTATAGAGTAAACGTTTTGGGAATAGTTCTTTAGAGTACAGCTAAGGAGTGGAATTACCTGCCGGAGTCGTATGTCTCTCCAGCTACCGTACAACCTGTTGAAATCAAACGTGAAAAGGTTACTTTTAGGCAAGCGTGTTCCATCGTCGACCACCTCACCACCCCATCGCTATCCAGTAGGTGAAATTGTGGCCAAACACGAGCCTAGCTAAAAAAATGATTTTCAATTTCTTTCTTTAGCCTCTTTGCTCGTATTAGGGCTTCTGTTATCTCTCAATCAATCCTTATAAGATGAAAATTCACAGAATTCTTGATCTATCCGTACGGCACTACAAAATACTTGCTATGAATGTTATTCCCGGAGATCAGAATCACGTAAGTAAATAAGCCTCTAATCAGGAATGTATGGGTCACTGACTCGGACCGTCGGGTGATGGAATTCCCAGCACCTCATAATGTTAAGCTGTCTCTTTCACTCATAACGTCAATAGAAGGGACTTTATAGATGTGGTGGTCAGTTCATTTTATTTTTAAATTGATTGGAAATACGAGTATACAGTGTTATTTGTAAAACACCAACAACCTTTCAGTGGGTGAAAGTACTCATGATTATAAACTGTTGTTACTTCTATAATAATTATACAATGTCATAGAATAGTCGGTGTACTTTTAATAATCAGTTTGTCTCTATGTTCTATGACATCAAAAAGGGACACCGGTTTGACAAGAAGCTTAATAAACGCATAGAAACCTGCTCATTTTTTATAGAAGGGTGCGTGCGCAGGCTGTCCAGAGTATTTATACTGTTCGTGGTGGCGCCACTTGGTAAGGCAAGTGTCAAATAAACGTCAAAGTCAGTACTTTAGTATTAGTTCCTTTTTTCGCCGCCTGTCATGATAACTTTGTTCCTTCAATAGTTTTTATTTTTATTCGTGTTGGCTCATTGGCTGCCTTTTTTATTGTATTTAAGAGGGACAGTATCATAACTGGTTTTAACCGGTGGGCTCTCAATTTACCCGAGTTACCATTTGAGCCAGAAAATATGGATTTTTTGTAATTTTATACTTATATTTTTGGGAAAATAAAAAGAAGAATGACTAGATCATACTTTTAAGGTGAGTGTTCCATCGTTGATCACATAATCGGTTACGATAGTGATCAAACGCGAGCTTATCACTTTTTTTTTTGCTGGAGTGGAAATTAAGGCTACAGCCCCCTAGGGACGATGTGGTAGACTGGGTGCGTAATGCGATATGGTAGGTAGATTAGATTCAGAGAATTCGAATGTTACAGGTCGGTTTCTGAATTGAGTATTTGGAAATATGAGAATGTTAAAACCTTTTTATGCCACACTTTGACATGTTTTTAACGAACATAGATTTTGACAAAATACAACATCAATTCTTAAATTAAAAATTGGGGGAAGACCAACAGCGACGATAGCGAATTGATTTGGGTGGACCAAGGCCACCAATACCTACAAACAAAATACTTGCATACAGCAACTAGCACAAACAACAAAAGAAATCCGCTACAAACCTAAAATTTCGATGAACAACAAAATTGATATAGTTTCTATGCGATTGCGAAACGCGCCAATTTGGCGGGCATCCTTTAATTTGATAGAATTACACAAAGCACATCCCCAATCGGTTAGTTATTGCCCAACGGTCATTAGGCATGCACATTAAACACAATTATTTTACACGGTAATGTATCGTGTGGTGCAGAGAAAAACTTTCCAAATCCTTGGCTAAATGGTGCTTATTCGAGGATTTATGGCGCGAAAATTAACTGTCATAGCGGCCATGTCATTTTTGAAATTATTAACGGTCATTTGTGGTATGAGTCTCGTGAAATAAATGATGAATAAGTTATTTTGTCTCTGATAAAAAAAACGCGGCCATACGAAAAAGGTCATTGTGATGCAAAATCAGAAGTAAATAACTGTGAAAGGACCGTAGGAAAAATCCTCAACCACCTTTTTTTATGGATGGGAAATCATCAAATGACTCCTGGCGCTCTGGGTGGAGCAGAAGGGAGTGTCAGACTCTTACTGCTAAAACCCATCCGTGCTCCTTGTAGTGCCCTTTGCTTTCCAGGGCCGCGGTGACTCTTTAACAAAATCCGCAACTCCTCAACCACCTTGCTTAACATTTTAACGTTTCAAACTTTTGGGGCGGATTTTTCATAGAAATATGCAAACTTCTTTTCTTGACGTTATTCCGAGATCCAACATTCTTTTGTAAGGGTTATTTTGGTATACCTACGTCCGTACTATACGCTTAAAGCAATATAAGATGGTAACTCAAATGAAAGAGAGATGAACGACGAATATGAAGATGGTCAAGGAAATATTACATTTTAAAATAAATGGAAAACGGCATTAGGTACTAACTATTCTAATATCTTCGTAAATAATTCAAGAAGCACACTCAATCCCATCAACCCTAGAGCCCCACACATTGCAATCCTGCGTCACACACGCCATTACGGACACAACTCACGCGCACAAAGTTCAATCTTGACATACTCGACGATGTACAAACAAGTGTTGGCCATACAAATATTTGTCCTGTTGAGGAAACAACGCTTGTGCCTTAAACGTGATAGCCTTGGATAGAGAAACCTTGGACAGTTGGGATGAAGGGTTTCTAATGAACGTCCTAATAACAGCCGCACGGCAAGGTTAAGCAACGTATCGAGTCGGTCCGGGGATGATTGACAACTGACTATCTCATATTTATCGAACGAGACCCGAGAGTTTATCCGTTGATCCTGCCTGCAGATCTTTGACTGTCTTTACGAGTTGTCGGAAGCCAGAAAAACAACAAACAGTTTTTCTGGCTTCGGTGTTTCCCAGTCAGTGTAAGAATTTTGAAGGCAATCGTTTTGGATTTGCAGCACTAGATGGCTTTAGTCTACGCCGCGCCGTGCACGTTCCCTTTAGCATCAAACATCTTTCAAATAAGTAATTCAGTTGCCATCTTCTTAACACCTAATATTTCTACCCACATTTATACCTTTATATATTTTGTTCATTTATTTCGTTTCATTTACTTTATAAACTGCTCCGATCGACGTAATTCTGTCAACGCTGTCGCTGAAAACCAGCGCTGTGGCTCTGTCTCGCACATGAGTTCCAGCATTATGCTGAGCGATGGCCATTTTGCGGGAATGTGACGCATATCTTCCCAACTTGCATAACTGTTGTAATGTTGTTTATTTTTGGTATGCGTCATGCTTGGCGCAAATTAAGTATTTTTCTTTCTTTAATTATATTCACAGGTAAGTAGATTTTTGATAGTAGTCAAAAACACCCATGCAAATTCCTTCAGCAGTAGGAGGTGAAGGAATTTGCATGCAAAAGCTATGACAGGTACCTATTTCATAAGTCTTATAACTAGGTAAGCTAGTAGTTACACAGTTTTAATGTTAATTTGTTTTTTATTATGTAATAATATAAAAACATATTTAACATTCTGCACTTATAAACTTTTACTAGGTATGCCATATTTCATACTCCTCCGTCCGCATAATGTTCGTAGAACCTACAATGTTTTTGTTTCACGTATAAATTTTATAGATAATGTTTCTATTTATAAAGTTTCTAAGCGCCAGCAAGTGTACTAACCTAATAGCTAAGTGGAATGAAGTGGAATCCCGATTGGAAAGTTGTCCCTAAACCCGTTGGGACAATAGATGACCTCACTCTTACCGTAGTGTGTACACTTGGAGAAATTCGTTTGATTAATTTTATGGTAAGTAATGTTTAACTAAATGAACAGCAAAAACAATTGAGTGTAACACACAGTTAAGTAATAGATAAAGTTGCTTTAAAAATATATATTAAGAACCCATAAGTTGATTTGAATAAAATGCCAATAGCATTTTCTGCAAAGCAAATGTTTAGGTTTCTGTGGCCCACATTTGAATCTGTTTATTTTTTTTAATCTAGATATTTTAAGGGGTTTTTGAACACAGTTCACGCCAGCCCTAATCTGTTTATCTTTAAACTAAACAAATGTTTAAAAAGTTTTTATGAATAAGGCTTCTCATTCTTCATCTTTCACAGTCAATCCATGGTTTATTTGGTCGTCACCGCAAGAAATGGAGAACTGTAAATCTTGAATGAAAAGCTTCGATTTCTTAGCATTTCGTTGTTAAAAACGTCACGTCACAATTTTAATAACATTTTTAAAGCCACAAAATAATGTGAAGGTACTACAATCCTTTAAAGGAACTAAATATCAAGGCTGAAAAGTTAAATTGTTTAAATGAACTTTAAATAATAACTTGTTTCCATAGAGAGACCGTCTGTTTTTGGAGGTTAACAAGAAAAAGACGGTTATTGTCGTTGATTTCGTCCCTTCTTCGTAATGGCGGGTAAAGTGTCGCCATTTTGGAATTCACGATCTTTAATTTTTGCTTGATGTGCTATTTGTCATGTCTTGTTTTAAAACAACGTCTGAGCCGAACCTTTCAAAGATTGTATTACAAGGTGATGGGTTAAAATAACAGTTTTTTGGTAACATCGATTGCCAGCACCATATACAGCTATACTTAGCAGAGGCCTATTTTAACCTACTGTGTTTAGAGACTGTATATCTGTTGCATCCAACTAGCTTAATCAGCCGTCATTTAAAAGCCTAACCTAACTTTTTAATTGAACTGCGTCGATTAATCAGCGACAAGACATGGGCAAGTCATTAAACGATATTTTACAAAAGATAAAAAAAACAAACACGGCACATTTTAATGAAAAGGCTAGGCTTTTAATGAAACGGCTGATTAAGCTAATTGTCTGCGACATATCAAAAGTCCAAGTGGCAAGTCCTGTAGCTTAATTTATACAGATAAGAAGGAACAAACATCGATCACCAGACCAAGCTGCTCTTGGGTGGCTCGCCGTCCGATCAAAGCCAGGCCCGGGTCGACGGCGCGTTGTGTTCCACGCGCGCCTCAAAGAGATTTCAGCATAGCAGTAGGGGCCCGTTAGGTCCAGAGCCTGCCAGAGTTGCGGATAATGTTCGAAAGAGTTACCGCGGCCCTGGAAAGCAAAGGGCACTAGGAGGAGCACGGATGGGTTTTAGTCAGTAAGAGTCTGACACTCCCTTCCGCTCTGCCCAGAGCGGGAGAAGTCATTTGATGACCTCCCATCCATAAAAAAAAGACCAAGCTGCTTGGATGTCGATCTAAGACCAAAAAAGTTCAACGGTATTTTCCATCTTATTTTGCAATTGCATCAACAAGTAGTATAAATGTTGCTTCAAGTTGTTGCAACTACATAGTAAATTCTCTATGGAGATATTTTCTTTAGTCTAAGCATGTATGGCAACTGTGATGGGATGGGTATATTGTTATGACGCTATTCCATTGTGTGAAAGGTTCCATGTTTTTGCATCAATCATGCTGAGATCTCTCATGTATTGTAGAACATTTTAAATCTACAATTTGCTACATCTTGTCACGTAACTATACCTACTTATAGGAAGTAACCAGTTTTCATGTAAGTAAATGGAACGAGTAATGAAGGAATACAACACGTTCTCCATTCTCTTTTAACGAGAGGTACAGTCCATCCCATCATCGATAAAAGGTTGTCTATTTGCGTAGTCTTTTACCAACTAAGTTCAGGTCGGATTCCAGTTTAACCGGATGCAGCTTACTGGATACAACCCTGTAACGGGGTAACTATACCCCTTTAAAATTGGTTGTCAAAATAATACGTGGTAAAGTAAGGAATAAATAATAAATAAACAAAATGATGAGCAGGGCAGACTGAGATATGACAGAATCTAATGAAACGCATCACAAAGAAAACCATAAACGGAACGGGGCCAACTGATGTTGAAAGCTAAAAACCAGATAGATATTCTGGCGTAACTTGAAAGAGCGCCAACGCCCAACAAGCTACCAATAATGACAGAAATAACATCATAATATGCCCTGCACCTACCATGGAAGTCCGATCACCAAGGCTCTTTAAAACGGCACCTATTAATTTAAATTCGAACGTCGAAGTGACGTAATGTTTTGACCACAGATAACATACGCGCCACAGATGAAAAAGGTCCCGGCAAGTGAAAGGAGTCCGTATGCTTGCGTACTGCCAGTTATTATGTGATTACGTAACGTGATGCCGGTATCAAACCAGTTCGTAAGTGGGACGCGTGGAAATGGTTCATTTTAAAATAAGAAAAAAAACAAGGAATTCGATAGAATTTCTCAATCGTATGCCTTTATTTGAGGGCGCGCGTGCGTAGTTTTGCTTTACATTTAACCTGTTATAAGCTGGAGGAAGTGAAAGAATATTTTGCCAGCCAATGTTATGTAATTTAAGCTGGCGGGAAAATAAAGATTAATAACAGTCAGCAGCCTGCTACTGAGAAAGCTCTAGAGGTCATTGATTTATTCGCCACTGTGAGAGCCTTTGTTGACTTTCGGAAGGCGTTCGACTCAATCAAGTAGCCTTAACTTTAACAAGAAGAATATTTCCTGAATTATGGATGCAAAACATTTTACTCATACCACTAACATATTCTAATTAGTGGTAATTTCAGGATTCCGAAGAAAATAGACAGCAGGGTTTCGACATATTTTCGGCCAGGGATGCCACAAGGGCGCATTTTTGACCCATTTGTTTCTAATTTAATTCATCATCAAACTGCGGATAATCGAGTTTATTTTTCAATGCAATGGCATCAAATATCGATAGACTTTTCTAGTAGTCATTTATCACAGCATCTCTCTAATTAGTATTAAGCCAAAGTCGCATTCTGCCTCTAATTTTGATTCTTGAAAACCAAGCAGCGGATCATGGTACGGTTTTCAGTAATAGAAGAGCAATAAATGAGGAAGGTATGTACAGAATTTTTTTAAACGGTTTCACAAAATGGCTGAACGCGCTGTTAGTTCAAAGCTGGGACGGATCACTAGTATACAGGATGTTCCTGAAGTGCGTGTTCATATTTAAGGGTGATGTTGAGTAGCTGAGATACAATAAGAAAAGATACCAAAACATAAAACATGTGACTTTTAAACATAATTATATAACGACTAAAAAGTTCCGAAGAAATGACTTTTCAAGCAGCATAATGCAGTTTGGTGACATCAAATCTGTCATTGAACTAAAGTAAATGCCACCGGAACTTTTTAGTCGTTTACTCTGGTCATTTTTTTTTTAAAGGTCTACCAGAGTAGTTCGACCACGCACTTCTGGAACATAATGTTTTTATAAAATCTCCTTGAATTCCGACATTAATGAATATCTAAGACATGACGATCCAAATTATATTGCAAAGAATGATAATAATCATTATATAAGAGACACGTGTAGATGATGCTATTGTTACACCTAATTAATTATGCTTATGTTTTTAATTACAACTTACAATCACAAACATAAATAAAAGCGCATAACTAAGAAATATTTCAAAAAATAATAGCCGTTTTACTGGTCATAATTGCATTTATCATAAAGCAAGGATCAACAAAGACAAGTATAAATATTGACATAAAAACTACAGAGAGACGCATTTTGCTATTTTGCATTCAAACCGTACTTAGCTATGTACGATGGGTAGCTACTGAATGTACACACGGCAAAAACAACAAGTTGGTATGCAAACAAGGAAGAAAGATTATTTATGTCATTGAAATTGCGGTGGCTCTGAATAAATATGTGGTCTACCATTAGCTCAGATCTGAATATTTGTAAAGAAAGACAAGATATATTATATTACTTATACCAAGTCCGAGTACCGGAAGACGCAGCGTTGGAAGGCCTCCCCCAAGATGAACCGATCACCTGGTGAGGGTCGCTGTAAGCCGATGGATGCGAGACGCACAGTACCGGTTGTTGTGGCGACACTTGGGGGAGGCCTATGTCCAGCAGTGGACGTCTTACGGCTGATATGATGACTTAAGTCTGGAAACTCATGAAACAGTTGTTGCATCAGATAGACCTCTTTTTAGACGATGAAAGAACCAAGAATATCATTCCATAATATTTCTAGAAAAAAAATTGTAGGGTGTATATTATAAATTTGAAGACAGTATGTTTGATGATGTATCACGCCTCAAAGACTACCATAGCCTGTATTATGAGTGACTTGCATCCAGAAAGCCTTATTGCTTGAGAAACCATCTATTTTTACGGAGATTATGTTTGGCTTGCAGCAGCAAAAAAAAAAGAACAAAAAAGCAGTTGAGGTTCAGTTCAACCACCTGCACCTTTCAGGAGCCGTCCAAGTGGCTACACACAAGTCGTGAAAAGTTTGAGAAATTGAGTCAATCGACACGAAAATATGAAGAATCCCGAAAGCACGTTCCCGTCGGAGCTTTTTCGAATTCCATACGGCTGCAGCCGCTGGCAAACACTATACATCATCAAGCTTCTCTACAGCCTAGAACAATGTCTTAGCCAGCACTAATGTCTTCTGTCAACTGTACAAAGATTACCTCACTTCACATACACGTGGCACGCAAACAAGGCTGGACCATTTAGTTGAGCTGTGTAGAAATATTAAGTGGTCAAATCTTGGTCATCTGTTAGTGTTTCATCATTGTAGCTCGTAAACCTCTGCTGTTGGACGTTGGACTCAAACTTTTAAATATTTGCATTGCCATGATCGCTTTCAGATTTATAATTTAGTATGCTAAGTTATAATTAAAGTTATGACATGATATTCTGTCGTTCTTTTAGCAGATCAGTACTTGGGATGCATGCGAAAGTAACTGTCTGTCGGTCTGTTACGCCTTCACGCTAAAACGGTTGAAACGGATCGTCATGAAATTTGGCAGAATATATAGCCTGGGATATGGAGAATGCTACTTTTTTACGCGATAACCGACATCCACGCGGGTAGTGCCGCGTGCAAAAGCTAGTAAATTATAACTGTAAAAAAACTAGATTTTGCCAACGTCTTCGCCAGCATCTGTTTCCGATAAAAGGTTTACGTTGTTTTATCCAGACCACAGGCTTGATTTCAAAGCAGCCTGAACTTACATTAACATGTCACGTGGACAATCCTCGCTGATAGAATGTCTAGAAGCAGTCCTATTTATTTAAAAAAAAATACCACATAATTAGGTACTGAATAACTAGCAGATTTTTCCACTTTTTATTTCAGCTCATAGTGTCCCACTGGGCAAAGGCCTCCCCAAACTCCTTCCAGATATTTTTGTCCCGAGCCACTTCGAACCAACCCTTGCAGTACGCATTTAGGTCGTCTTGCCATCCGGCAAATATACTTAATTGATTTTTTATAGAGAATTGGAGTTTAGAACCTTCTAATCATATTATTATTGTTAGATTTTTTTATAAATAATGCTGTTCGTTTTCACAGAGCCAAAAGGCTCTTTCAGATCTTATTTTTGTTTTCGAATCGATGGTGCATCGATTATTACCTATTTGTTTTTTATTTGTATTATTTATCTATTGTTTTATTGTGACGAATAACATAAGGGCTAAAACAAAGGCTTCAAGTTCCACAGCTACACATTTATTTAAACAACGTCCGACCGGCACGCTATTTCATATTTCACAAACTGAATGTAGAATTTTAGACCAGTAAGTAATTCAGTTATTTGTAAGTTGAACACGTGAACATCACTCAACTTGAATTATGGTTGCTCAACCAGCTATTTTCTAACCGGTATCTGTTTGAATCGTTATTAGCTATTACTATTCATAAATAATTATCATAATTACCTTCTTGTTAGTTCAATTTATTTAATGTCCTTACTAAAAGCCCTGTGAAACGCATGAAAATAGAAAACTGGTTTAAAACTTATTCAATTCCTTGGGGCTTATAGGTTGTGAAAGATGTTCGTATAACATTAAGCCAATTTCCGCCCCGACATGTGAAAATTCCCAAATAAAAATAAATCTTATGTAATTGGTAAATAAACACTAAATTCGCGATTAATTCGGCGCACACCGGTGTGTTGCCGGTGCTTGAGCGGTTCCCTTTGGACGCACCAGGTAAAAATATATACAGACTTAAGTATTTCATTTGGCCAACTTTAAGTAACTGGCATGAAATGGCCATAAGATAAAAATTTGGTCTCTTTTCACCTACGTAAATATAAAGGTGAAGAAGAGTGAACAATATTTTTGTCTTATGGCCGGCTAAAGACCTCTCTCAATGTTAACCATAGATCACTGAAAGCAGACAAGGCTAAATAGGCTTCTCTTCCTTCAGTGTCCTCTAGCTAACTTATACCTTCGTATACGATCACTTTACTAGATCTTTATTAAACGGGATGATCCCCTCCTACGCCAATGCTACTTCACTGTTTTCCTGCTTAGAGATTTTCAGAAACATTCATCTACTAACATAGACGTGAATCTACCAACTGGATACTCCACTCTACTCTTCAGCAATTTAATGCTTAGCCACCCGTAACGTAGGTACCTATGACACGTCATCATCATCAACCATTCATTTCCATTTCACCTACAAGCAGTGGGATAGAATACACTTTTCGAGTGTGTTGAAAAACCTCGTTTGATACACGTGGGAATTTGTCATAGCAGTTTCTCGGCTTCATAACGACCTCAACTAGGGCTCGGGCGCCCGGTGTGGCCCGGCCACCGTAGGGGCGGGCCTGCGGACCGCGAGCGTTGGGTGACTCGCGTCCGATCAAAGCCAGGCCCGGCTCGACGGCGCGTTGTAATCCACGCGCGCCTCAAAGAGATGTCAGCGTATTAGTAGAGCCTGCTAGAGTTGCGGATTTTGTTCGAAAGAGTTACCGCGGCCCTGGAAAGCAAAGGGCACTAGGAGGAGAACGGATGGGTTTTAGTCAGTAAGAGTCTGACACTCCGTCCCGGCAGGAGAAATTTAATGATTTCCCAAACATAAAAAAACGGGCTCGGACTACTATTCCACCTCGGTCGCAATGACAAAGTTTATGATGTGATTGCATCGCATCAAAGACTACTATTTCCGCTTCTGACAACCCGGGACAAATACCGTCAATATTAGTACAGCATTTCCATTCATGAAAGCAAAAACGCGGATCATAACTGTTATGAATACACGCAACGCTAGCCAAAAACCTGCCACAATTGATCACGAACTTATGTATGAATCAAGTCTTCACAGGAAATTACGATTGACTTTTCCGTTAAATACTGTCATGAAAACTCATTGATAAACGCTGTTTACACTTCCTGAGTATAAGCAGAGTTATAACGGAGTGTTTACAAGAACATAGGATAAGTAAAGTGTGCTCAGTATATTTTGCTTCTAAAAGTTACGTTGGCGCTACTTGTCACGGCAAAAGCAAGAATTATCTTTTCGGCTTCCAGTCAAACCGGATTCAGCTGAATACCAGTATATTACGTGGAGCGGCTGCCTACCAGACATTCACAATCCATTAACTGGGTAACACGGTATTTTTTGGCAAGACTGGAGTCAGATTTTCTGGCTTCTAATCTCTCTAAAATTTCTTAATCCGTAACGACTGCCAAAGATCTACAAATGACAGCCGGGACCAAAGGCTTAACGTGCTTTCCAAGGCACGGAGGAATCTCGGTGTGTTAAGATGGGAAACCATCCACAGACCGACCCCGGCAAGCGTTGCTTAACCTTGTAGATCGACCCGTGGGGCTGTTATTATTTAGCCACGAGCAGGAGCTCGTCGTTAAAATGGTTCTCCTTGTCCTCCAAACATCGTCGTATCGTTGAGGACAAGAAAAACCATTTTTTACCGACGGTTCTCAATTCGATTGTATTTTTTATTTACCTCATATCTCCGTCATTTATGAACCGATTTGAAAAATTCTTGTTTTATGTGAAAGGATTCTGGATTGGTCCCATTGAAATTTTATCAAAATCGGTTCAGTAGTTTGGTGTTTAAATCCAAATAGCCGGAAAAAATATGTGGAAAAATCATCCATGTAGTTATACGAAATTGCGTATTTTTGGTTTCCTGTGACTTTCCAGTGGTATTGTTAGAACGCCACTTACTTCTCCGTTTTTCCGTCAATTTTATTCCAATTCTAGTCAAAGTAATATCATTATAAGCCAATGTAAATTGTCATGGGCTTTTCCGCCGTCAATAACAATGGTAGATTGTGGATTACAACATTATAATTGTGGCTAGAGATCGCAACTGCTGACAATTTAATTAGAGAAGAATTTGCTGGCAATGATGTTGGCTGTTCTAGACAACCTTACTAGCCTGTGATACCACTTAGTAACGCTGACCAAAACTTTTTATTAACCGACTTCAAAAAAGCAGGAGGTTCTCAATTGCAAACGGTTGTGTTTTTAATCGTTTTTACGTCATATCTTTGCCATTTATGAATTGATTGAAAAAATTCTTGTTTCATGTGAAAGGATAGGTATTCTTTTCGATTGGTTCCATTAAAATTTTATCAAAATCGGTTCAGTAGTTTGTTATTTAAATCCAAATAGCTGTAAAAGATATGTGGAAAAATCATCCATGTAAACGAAATTGCGTATTTTGCTTTCCTGTGACTTGCCAGTGGTGTTGTTAGGTGTGGGGGGGGTACCACTAAAAAGTGAAGAATACAAGAAAATACAACAGCCTTCCAAATAAAAAAGAAACACTACTAAGTACCTACTAAATAAATTAAATTTCGAAAGTCTGTGTTAAATAACGAAGAAACAACTAAAAACAACGACTTCCGAAATAAAAGTTTTTTTTTAATTGTCGTCGCCTCGACGCGGCGACGTGTCGCGCCTATCTGGGGAGCCTTAAACTGCCGTAAAGGGCAGATTCTTGACACTTATATGAAACGCGGAAATGCAATGCAGGTAATTAACGATTACTTAGAAGTTTCATTACTAACCAGACAGCCAAAGGTTATCTGAACTATGAGTTACTACTTACAATCCTATAATTTTCAGGACTTCCTTGACATAAAATTATGTTTAGCAAGTGACCAGCAAGCAATTATTTTTACCTTTGCAACTTGGTACCTAAGTTAAGTCAAGTGGCTGAAGTTAGGCCAAAGAATTCAAAAACTTTTGGACTGCCTTGGATTGGCAATATCGCCAAAGACACAGGAAAAACACCTACAATAGGGAAGGACGATACGGCAGTAAAAGGCGAGGGCTTTTCCCAGCAGTGAGCAATCTAAGCTGAAATGTTGATAACATCATGTCTCAAGTCCATCCTTCTTCCAGCTTTCTGCCGGCTTGATTTAACCTTAATACTTTTTCCATATCATTCTACTTATGATTTGTAATGGCTGGCCAACTGGCAAGGCGCGGTGATGATAGGTGGATGAAGGCAGTGACCGAGTGGCGTCCGAGGATTGGAAGAAGAATTGTTGGTCAGCCGACGGCAAGATGCGCGGACGACATTGTTGATATCGCGAGTAAAACCTGGATGAAGCTGGCAGAGGAACGTGGGGATTGGCATAAGAAAAGAGGGGCCTATGCTCAGCAGTGGGCGAAGTCGGGCTGTGGATGATGATGATGGTTTGTAATTAGAGGTCTGGCAATTATGTACCCAAATGACGTACGTAAATAAGTGACGCATTAAACTTTCTTTTAAAAGGTTAATAAAATAGCTATGACTCACTCAATAATTTGTGTAAAACTTTCGGACAGAACCTGGACAAATGGCTTTAGAAGTGCTTGAAGATTAAGTCTCCCACAGAAATACGTGACGCGACAAAGCAACACTGATTTTCTTAGGAAAGAACCTGTGAAAACTGATCGCCATAGACGTCGTATATTGACGTCGCGCTTTTTTTTATGAAAGCTCTCTCGCAGGTCAACCTAGAAGGTTGTCGTCTGCTTAAATGGACTTGCCTGTGGCGGCCATAATAAAAATTAAAACCTCCAGCCCGGGCTTATTCAAATCTTACAAACTATAAGCGACTACACGCTAAGGGCACCTTCTATGGGGTACGGATCTCGGCATAGGGCGTCGCTGGGGGTAAGAAAAGCTATGGAGGGGTGGATCGAACAAGCATCGTCGTCGCACCTGTCTACGGTAGCCATTATTCAGAATCAAGAACCAAATTCCTAACATTATTTATAACGGTGCATTTATTGCTAATCAAATTAATATTTATGTTCCATTACTATAACTGAGTATCTAAGTAATAAACAAATCTAGGTACTACCGACATGATTGCTGCATTCCCAGCCAACCGTAGCGAAGTGGCAATAGATACAGAGTTTATAAAATTGTGTGCAAGCCACCGCAAGCCGCACACAACCTGTTTAAGCTAATTATTGCAAGTACTTGCAGGTGTTTGCAACTTCCACGCGCTGCAAGACTGATTGCTGACTCATTCTGTGCAGCAACTGTGGTAAAGCAAGAAGATAAGTGGAAATCAAAGTGCAGCATCTTGCACTGTTCATGCTTAATATAACACAAGTTATGGACATGACATGTATTTCTCAAAAATTGCTATTGCCTTCTTTTACTTTCCGACTGTCGCGTCAATTGTCTTTAATAACGTGAGGAATAAGGTAGATGACTAAAAAAATCTAATAAGACTGTCAGATAGATTTCCAAAAAATATTGGACCTTTTTTCACGTAAACAAAAAACCGGCTAAGTGCAAGTCGGACTCGCGCACGAAGAGTTCCGTACCTACCATTATCTATATAAAAAAATGGCAAAAAAGAATCACATTTGTTGTATGGGAGTTCCACTCAAATATTTATTTTATTCTGTTTTTAGTATGTTTTGTTACAGCGGCAACAGAAATACATCATCTGTGAAAATTTCAACTGTCTAGCTATCACGGTTCATGAGGCCGTGGTAACTGACAGACAGAGCCTGGTGACAGACAGACAGACAGACGGACACTGGAGTCTTAGTAATAGGGCCCCTTTTTTACCCTTTGGGTACGGTACCCTAAAAATGAAGACAATAATAGTGCATTGCGAACTTATGTGACTGTGATGTGTGTTTTATCTTCGTCAAGTTATATTATTCTATAATCTAACTGACGGACTAAGAGAATCATATTAGGAATCATCCCTATTGAGGAATTCAGGGGTTTAGTCAAATCCCCGGCATCCAAGTCTAATAATATAATTTGCATTTTCAATAATGTTTTGACCTCCTTGTCTATATTTTATTCTTCCCATAGTCTTGGTGTGATTGGCGGAATAAATGTGTTTTCTTTTCTATCTCTAATATTTTCCATATGAGCGTTAAGAGCGTTTACGCCGTACCTACGGCTTTTCATACAAACTTTGAAGTCCTTATTTTTCGAAATGAATGAACCGATTTTGTTTGTAGGTACGGCGTGAACGCTCTTAAGTAACTTCGAAATTGAACTTGTATAGATAGGTACTTTCATTTAAGTTTTATCCGCTAAAATTAACAAAACAATAGCACGTAATCTGTTAAAATAGTAGACTGATCAATTCGATTTATTGTTTATGAATTAAACGGACATTATTTTAACCATAATGTCAAGAAAATCAACTACCTGCACATAAGTAGGTCTGGCAATTTCGTAAAGTACATAGCATACCAACACGCAAGTAGGTAGCCTAGGTAATACGTCGGTAGGTACCTACGTATCAGGAAGATTTTGTTTGTTGGCATTTATTTTTAAGATATGTACCTACCTACTTAATTAATTTGCCCTTGAATTGAACAACTCAAAAATAATTAATTTCGAACGTGTTGACGTGAACATTGTGGTCCTAATGACTCCGAACGTGATGGATCTAGGTAGGTAGGTACTTACCTACTTCATTCAATGCTACTCAAGAATCGTTACACATCACACATGCTATAGTATGATGAATACAACATCCTACTAGTAATACAATAGGCATAATCTAACAATGAGCTGACTTTAAACTAAACCAACGGCACTAATGATAAATCAGAATAATCGAAACGACTCTAGTCCATACTCTTTCCAAATTTCTCTTCCATTTGCCATTTAGAATACTAATAGCGACCTACTATATTCGCAATTTAAACTTGGATCCTACGCACGTTCCAACGCACGAAAATAAAAGCATTCTTAACTGTCAAAGGTTGAATTTCGAAAATTACAATTACTTAATAAACAGCGATAAATACCAAGATCCGGAACAGCTTGCACACCGTAAAGAACTTATCGAGTCTATACACACTAGCACACACCTCGTCCACAGCTGGGTCACTTTCTCTCGCAACCTTGATTCCTTACCCCGAGTACGTTAACACTAGCTACGTAAAATGATGACAATTTCAACAATATACTGTTAAAACTTTTACTTTTTCCTAGTTTAAAAGAAAGTGTTAAGAATGAGGAATAAGTTCCGAGATTTTCCTCCATATTTCTTAACGTAACACATCGCTTGATTATATGAATAGATTTATTACTTGCGGAACTTGCATAAGTAATTATTTACTTAAGTTTAAATATTTTTTAAATTGTGCGCCACCTACTATCTATAATCTGAGAGCAAAACCAAAACGTTAACTTACCAAAAAATCCGAACGGAAGTAAAAAGAAAAAAAAGTGTCACAGATAATCACAAAAAGTCACTGTCACTGAATTTTGGCGCGAAACCGCGCGTGCACTATCACTTTCTTTTTCAATTATTTTCAGAATTAATAAAAACGAAACACAACAAACAATAAAATTTCTACACAAGTTGGAACTACGGTCGCCACGTTCGTTACGGACAGTGGCTTCGCCGGTTGTGGCTAGGTGGTAAGACGATTTCTTGTTTACACATCAAAGCAAGAAACTCGAACTAACCGATCGTAGGGAAAAGTTATTGATGGAAACGTATTTCCGCATTTTGACGGTGTAGTTTCAATATGGCTGCGTAATAACGTTAACAAACCATATTAGCGTGGTGGTGCAGGTGTCGCAATCGCAATACCTACTTGTCTTGTCCGTTTTCACAATTATGCCGTGTGGGTAAGCAAACATTTACTATCGAAATAGGTAATCTTCGGTAATGTGAAAGAGTATGGATTTGATGCACCTGGATTTAGATGATTCAAATAATCTATACTAATATTTTATAGAGGAAAGATTTGTATTTTTGTGTGTGTGTGTGTGTGTTTGTAATGAATAAACTCAAAAACTACTGTGCCGATTTCCAAAATTCTTTCACCAATGGAAAGCTACATTATTAGGGAGTAACATAGGCATATATATCATATATATTATCCACGTATTCCCACGGAAACGAGAACTACGCGGGTGAAACTGCGGCGTGCTGCTAGTGATTTAATAAGATGACATTTAAGTAAACAGTCATAATCATTCATAATACCAAAAATTTTTGTGGGATTCTTTGTATTTAATGTCTTTGTACTCCAAATAAGTTACAGAAAATATAAGTAAGTAGATGAAGAAGAGACTACATAGGGTGACACAATGGGCGGCCTTATAGCTGAAAGCGATCTTTTCAAGACAACCTTTGGATGAATTTTAAAGAGAAAAGGAAATACAGTACTGTAGGTATTCTTAGGTGTACTATTTATATTAGGTACCTATATACAATAAATACATAATAGATAAATACTCGTATTTACAATAATAGTTATGGAACAGTAAGCATAGATCCGAAGTAAAAACGATTAAAGAGAGAGGTAGTGATTTTTGACCATTGTTTTAAAAGATACTTATCTATTATGTGTGTCATGAAGGAATTTGAAACGTTCTTTAAGATAAGAGGGGGTTGTAGGATTGAACAGAATACTGTAGAGCAAAAATAAAATATGAGAATCACGGCGAAGATGTATGGGAAGCCACTTGAGCTTTGTGCGAAATTCAGAAATGTGATCATATTTGCGCAGGCCAAATATAAATCTTATGCAAAGGTTTTGAAGACGCTCAAGTGTATCTAGTTGTGCCTGGCTGAGATCGAGATAACTGACATCAGCATAGTCCAGGATGGGAAACAGAAGGGACTGTGCAAGCGCAATTTTAGTGGCAGTGGGAAGAAAGTTCCGCAATCGTCTAAGAGACCTGGCAGATGCAAAAATTTTGCGGCTTACGTCCTGGAGCTGCGGACCCCAAGACAGATATTTGTCGATCCAAACCCCAAGGTTCTTAACCTTCTCACTTATTGGAATAGTAGTTCCGTTAAATTGTACCTGGGGAAGCTGTGACCAATATAAGTACTTTTGGAATGATCCTAGAGCCTAGGTATATATGCAGCCCCGGATCTAGGGGGGGGCAAGCCGGGGCCCATGCCCCGGGCGGCAAGTTCAAGGGGCGCCAAACTCACATGTTTGAAAAAAAACTTATTCGATGTGGGTGGTAAAATTATTAAGCTTTCTACATTCGCTCTTGAATTTCGCATTCTCTTGAATCTCTATTTTTCTGCATTTAAGTCGTAAAAGTGACTCCTAAGCAAACTTTGGAAACGTTTTCTTTTCCCCTTTCAAGGATCTAAAATCGACTGAATGTGAGAGTGATCAGAGTTATCTATATAGACCTACTTCAGTAATACAAAAGCAAAATCTTTGTACCTCTTTTTACGAAAAAAAACGCAGGCACAGATAAAGTCTATGGAGAATGAGTCCAGAAAGCTAATATTTTTTTAATAATGCTTAAAAAATTGATATATTATTAAAAACGTATGGTCGAATTTCGATCACTATACTCGGAATTTTAATTCGATTCCAGATTTGACAATTTCAGTGTTGCAACGTTATGACAAGTACTAAATAGTGACGTTGCGAAATTATTCGATACGGAAATGGAATATTTCCGGATCGATTCCTCTCGTTTATAGTAGTATATTTAAACAACTACTACTTTAATAGAAACTAAGTAGGTATATCAGGAAATTAAATATTTCTGAACGGATAATTTAGTTATGAGTTCTCTTTTATTATAAGTTTTGTTTTTAATATAAAAAACAAAAATATTAACTTTTTATTAAATAAAGCAGCGGTTACTAATTAATAAATGTATTTATTTAAATAAAAATCAATAATTTAGTCTTTAATTGGCACACCAATATTATGATTACATAAACATAAATCGCGATTATTTATCGATTTTTTGTGTTCATCACTACACTATTATATGTGGTATCATTATTTTACAAAATGACAGTAGCTAATGTCAAATGTGGAATCGAATTATAATTCCGAGTATAGTTAAAATAGTTATCGAAAGTTTCATAATAATAATGTATAAATAAGCAGATGACCCGGTGAAGATCGATTACCTACATATATTTGTGTAAAAACTACTCTAAACCTAACCTACTGAATATACACACAAAATTTCATAAGAATCGATCAAGCCGTTTCGAAGGAGTTTTGTAACAAACACTGTGACATGACACGAGAATTTTATATATTAGAAGAAGTGTGGAAGAGAGGAGGGCGCCACTATCAAGTTTTTGCCCCGGTTTGGAAAAATCGTAGATCCGGGACTGTATATATGATATGATAAAACAAAAATACGTGTCCAATATTTTTCCGATATTACTTTTGAAGATACTCGTTAAAAAATAGACATTCAGTCGAATGAGAACCTCCTCCTTTATTTGAAATCGGTTAAAATATCTGCAATACCTACCGTACCTATGAAAAGTTTGGCTTGGTATCCTAGTGAACATCCTATATTATCACTACATTCACGAAATAGCAATACAATACTTACGGCATCACGTTACTGATTGCACTGAATTAAAACTAGGCACTTTAAAATATTATGTGAAATGCTATAGAATATTTCACTCGGAGACTGACACTACTTTTGACACTGGATATTTAATGTCACAATGGTGCAAAATATTGTGATGGCCACTGTGGCCAGTTGCAGTTAAAACACTATATTACACCGAAACTTTTTTGAGATTTCCATTGAACCCCAAAACTCCAAAAGACGCTGCATGGTAATCCTAAATCCCTTCAAAATTAAAGTCTCGTTGAAGTCATCCTAGTCATCCTAGTGCAATGAATTCATGACCTACTACAACTTGAATTAGTTAGCGGTACCTACCAAACTGGCCCCAACGGGCGAGCTCTATAGCCCCGAGAATTGCTAACAGGTCTTCAGAATACCCGTTATTATAAGAATCTACTCTCTGGCTGACTAACGCCTGTAGTAGATAATATTAATAGTCTCCAAACTAAAGAGTTCTCATGTTTGGAATTTACTTGGTAGGCCTTTGGTGCGGGATGTAAGATTTGTCGACACCCTTGCGCCATCCCATCTTCTTAGCACAGCGCGGCGGCTGTGCTGGAGCGACTGCTGCAGGTGCAAAAAACCTCAAACGTTTTTATATGTTTCAACCGATTAGGGTTGAATTGAAACACATGGATCCCATGGGCCTACCATAGGGTGTGAGAGCTCATTGAGTTTTTCGTGACATTGACGACTCTTCACGTGACCAGAGAGCTGATGGCCTTTTAGAAAGAATTAGCATTGGCATTCAACGTTGCAATTTCTTGGGCGCTTTTCCTATTGACAGCGACGTTGACGAATTTTTTGATGCCCACTGAATACTTTCCTCTCTTACAATTTACACATATTTTCTACTAGCTTGCATAAACTATAATTTTCCAATCCACTTTTTATAAGCACTTGTACATACCTGAAGTGATACCTGCCTATTTATTTGTTACTGTCAATTGGTGTAACCATCAGGTCCTGCAGCAGTTATATTATGTAATGCATGTACAGGTACACACGCATTCGTTAGCCTTCTATTAGTAAGTAGGTAGTAGAATTCTAGTAGGTAACCCTTTCCTAAGCTGCGAAGATTAGCTGGGTTAGCAATTTATCCGTATCATGACTCTGTAAGCATCGCAACGTGCGAATTAAAGAAATTGCTATGACAGTAACTTAAGGCATAGCATTCTTGGTAAATATTAAGGTGGCTAGAACTCAAAAAATGGAAAACTGGGTGTTGAGCTTGTGGCAAAAATTGAGAGAGGCACATTTTCAGTAGTACCTAGTAGTAGGTACACTGCTGAATCCATAATATGCATCTCTGCTTTTTTAGGCAATATAAGTACCAAGGTTTTCAAAACGCACCTGCTTATGTAGGAAGAATGAAGAAAAGAGGGGAGAGACTCCATTGATAGAGACCTATGCCCAATTGCGCAAAACGAACGACAATCCAAGATTGTTTGACATGGCGCAGGAAGGAAAGTAAGGATACCTACACCAAATAATGGGATAAAACGACGAAGAATAAGCAGCACACAGACACAGACTGAGATAAAAGGGTTGCACTACACTTGTGCAGTAAAATACCTGGCGGCAGCGGCGTGCGGTGCTCTGAGTCGGCAAAGCTCTTCTATTCTGAAAAATTGCTCTTGGTGTTGACGAGAGCAGTACCTAGGTGGTGAAGAGACGAATCATGCTATTTTTTTTTCAATCTGTACTCTTGAGTGAGGCCTCGTCCATTTGATTTAGTTACAAATGATGATGAACAAACTCAAACAAGCCACTTTTGAAAGCTTCACTCACACAAACTCAGACTCTGGTATTTTGGTACCTACTCGACCTCATTAGCTGACACGTTGCACGATAAAATATTACAAAAACGTCTCTTTGCGCCATTCTGGATTTTGAAAGAATGCTTGTATTAGGGGTTTTTCCACTGAAGCGGACAGCGTGCAGGAAACTCAGTAGTAGGAGTCGGCCAAATAAGTCCTGAAGTTTCTGAAAACTTCATGAAAAACGCGCTAGTGATGGTTGCTATGGTTCACAGTTCAGGGGCCCTATAAAACCCAATAAAGATAAAAGTGGGTATTTTCTGGGATATAGTTTAGAAAAAAAAAACGAAAAGAACCGTGAAATATAGTCTGATAAATTAAATTATATGATACGTCATTGGCTAAAATTAAAAACTTTATGAATGCGTAAAATAATACACGGTAATAACATGAGCACAAGTAGGTATGTAACAAAACGTCCGTAGCAAATGTCAAGTGTCAACACACTGTCAACTTCAAACATGAATCCTCAATTTTTTTGAGGTTATGTATGTATGTTGTTACAGTGAATTTCATTCAATTCAATCTATTTTAGTGGATTTTAGAAAAGATTACTAAAATGTCGTTATTAAAAACACTGTTGACGCGATACGTTTGTATGTACCTCTAATTTTTGTGTTAAAACTACTAAGTTTTGTAACCTAGGTCTCTTGCTGCAATAACAACCTAGATCTTAATTAGAACGAAGAGACGATGCACTTTATTGGCTATATAATTTGTGATATTGAGTTCATACATCCGTTTTTTTACGAGCTTGCTCTCATTCGTCTATGAATTTAAAACGACTTTTATAAGTTTCAGACTTCTAAGTAGCTCCAAGTCCTTCGTGGTTTATTTCCCTGCTCTCATCTCATTCAGATCTATGTTCCTTCACATTACCATTACCTTAAACGCACCATAAATATATTTTTTCTTTTTTTCAGTGCCAAACACATACAGAGCAACAGCAGTAAGGTTTACATCCACAGATGCGAAATTAACTTCTTCCAATGACACCCCAGTTGAAATGGAAAACCCTTACAAAAAGGAACGCCGTCAATGTATTCTCTGCAAACTAAACATAAAGCCAGACTACAAAAACTATAGATTACTGTCGCAATTTCAAAGTCCTTACACCGGACGCATTTATGGGAGACATATTACTGGACTGTGCAAGACTAAGCAAGAGCTGGTTGAAAATGAGATCAGAAAAGCACAGAACTGTGCTTATATGCCTTACTATTATAAGGACAAGGCGTTCCTGAAGGATCCTAAGCTGTTTGATCCTGAAAACCCTATCAGATCCCATAGGTTCTAAGTGTTTTAGTTGTAGTGTTCTGTAGTTACATTGTAAAGTTGGTACTGTATTAAATTATGTCTAATGAAGTACAGCAGTTTTCAATCTGTATGTATGCACCCTATTCCCGACTGTTGGAGATGTTTTTCAGGCTGATATCCAGTAAGTCTGAAAGCCAACTCCAACAGCAGCTAAATAACAGTATTTTACACAGATTAGTGTAAAAACAAGCGAGATAAACATGTAACCAGTCCCTTCAGCAATAACAAACTTTTCCCAGAAATTTCTCCTGTATAGTGGTGTGTTGTGTTTACAAACATACACAGTCTGTAGCACCAGAGCTCATAGAGTTACACTGTGTTTATTTATATTACTTAGAGTACAGTCAAAAATGCTATTTGGTATGCAGGCAGCTAAGTGTGCTGAGTAGACAATAATTATTGTATACCACACTCATATATTATAAGCTTAAAAAGGTATAATGCACACATTAGAAATAAATTTTGGAAAAATAAATATTTTAGCCTGTATGCCAATTAGTTTAGTTGACTGTATATTGACTAGCCAGGACCATGCCCACCATGTACTACAAACAGGGTATGCTGGACTTTAATTGACGATGCTAGAACCAGAGTGATCTAAGTGACATTTTTGGCAAAAATGGTTTTTTTACACAATTGCATGGAAAAATCATAATTCTTTCATGCCATACTGATCTAAGTGCTTCCCAGTATTATTTTCCTTGAGAAATCACAACATCTCACTATAGAATCGGTGCGATTTGCAAAATGTAAAAATGTAAAACTAAGAATGTTAGTTTTAATAAATAACTCATACTGATAAAAATTGTTATTTTATTATTTAAAACTTACATGAAGTACATATAACTAAAAAATAATAATAAAAAGCTCATAGATTTCAAATAATAACGCGTAACGCATTTCCTTCATTTTCTCAAAAACATACTATTGTGCCCTAGATCATTCTGGTTCCAGCGTCGTCAATTAATGTCATAAGGAAACAAAGGAGTAGGTAAGGTTAGTTGCAAGTGGCATTCTATAGTTCCTGCCTACTGACATGGAAAAAGGTGTGAGTTATTGTTAGAGATCTAAATAGCTTAGAAAATAATGAGACCGATTAGTATATCAATTCAATAAACAACACTAATAAAGAATAATAACTTTAATTAAATAACTCTTATAACAATTAACTATTGTAGATTAAATTATATCCTCAAACTGACCTAAGATAATGTTAGCATCACTGGGTTCATTAAAACAATCATTTTCTGCATCATAGCCTACTAAAGACGGTGGGATTTTTAAACTCTTCAACATTTCCGAGTAATCCATATCTTGTTTGTCTTGAAACTTAGTCTTCATAAGATCTAGAAGTTCTATTAAGGCGTCCTGGCATCCTTTTTGCCATTTCTTTATCAGAGTTCTTAGTTCTTCAGTATCAGGGTTTATAGATTGAGCTAAAAGTAGCTTTTTCTTTGTTTCTATTCTCGCTTTTAGTTCATCAATATCTTTTTGGGTTATAGATCCTGTAGATTTAGCTTTCAATGGCTTACTGACTTTTTCATATGTTTTCCTGATTAGGATCGTCTTTTTATTGTTGTCAAAATCATCATCATCATCAAAAGAGCTTTGTGAAGCTGGTTTTGGTTGCACTTTAACTTTTTCTACTTGAGGTTTAGATGTTTTGTTTGTTTTCAGTTTATTCTTAGGAGATTTGTCTTTTACTTTGCAAACTTGGATTTTGGTAGATTTGTCTATGAAATCATCATCTTCATTTAAATCTTTTCTGTTCTCTGTTTGGTCATTGTCTGTTTTATTTGGAGCCTGTACTTCTTCAATTTTCTTTTCTGTCTTACCATTGAATGATTCTTTATTATTCAATTGGATTAATGGTGTCTCATCTGAATCAGAATCAAACAAAGCTTGGGAAGAGAGTTTTTCCTTCTTTTCTTTCTTTAATTTAACTTTGTCTACTTTCTTAGAAACTTCTGTTTTCTTGAATATCTTTCTTTGTATGACTACTACACATTCCTTCTTAAGATCATTTGGACTTTTTTCTTTAATTTCATAGACAGGTTCTAGTGATTCCTTAGGGTTTTGTTCAGTTGTATTGGTACTTTGATCATTGCACACATCAGGATTATGGGTTGAATTACCTTTAGAACTTTTTGAATCTGATTTCACTCTTGGAGAATGTTTCTTGCCCTTTTTAGACTTTGTCCGTACAGGTGTAGAAACTACTTCTATATTTTCGGTATTTTGAGGGCCTACTCTTTCAGAAATATCTTCATTTATTGCTATTTTATCATCATCACTATTAGTTACTGCATTGACACTTATATCCTCTTGGGATTTATTTATAGCCGCTAATAAAGTCTTAGATTTCTTTCTACGAGGCACTTCAACATTTCTGGACGGTGTTTTGTCAATATCATTGCTTTGGTCTTCATCTACTTCATTCGGATCAACAGTGGATGTTTCGGGAGTACTTTCAGTATTTTCATCCAAAACTCGCTGTTTTCGCTTCCTTGGCTCACTTTTCTCTTGTTTCACTTCTTGAGTACTGCCGGCCAAGGGAGATATAAACGGCGAAGGTCCTTTATTCCTCCAATTTCGTGATAGACCAAGCCTTCGACATGGGGTTAGCAAAGACTTACTTATGCCGCCCGGAGTCTTCGGCGAATTAGTAGCATTTGATTTTAGTGATGACACATTCTTCATTTTCGTTAATTATCTAGAAAATAATTCATGTCTTGTGAATATTATGTTTGTTTTGGATTTATTTTCGTTCTATGACGCGATTTGTCAAAATATTTTCATTCCCGCCATTGAATGAACGAACGAACGAGCGAATTAAAGTTCTGATTATTCAATCTCAGTGTCGCCAAAAAGCAAATGTGAAAATCCGCAGCACGCGTTTCATTTAAGGTAAGACCGCACTAGGCGGAACTGCGCTGCAGCGGAGCGACGACGCGACACTTTTTGATGAAGTTCGTTAAACCGCACTAGTAGAACTGCAGCGGCCGGTGGCGCGACAGTTTTCATTTGTTCAGAGGTTGCCAGTAACTAAGGACTGATGAAGGATGAAAGGACTTGTCCAGATATGGTTTTTTAATTATCACAAATTCTAACCAGGATAACTTAAATATAATGGATATACATATAAAAAAAGAAACTGTTCTAATAATATCATACATGTTTTAAAGCCCTCCAATTTTGTGAAAAATTGTTTTTTTACACATAAAACGAACACACCTTTCCATAAATCAAGGGTAATGAAGCGAACACACCGTAAAAAAGTAAACTTGACATGTCACTGTCAGTCGCTTTTTGATTTTTGAGGATGAAAATGTAAACAAAACCTAAGCAGATTATTTGCCATAATAAGTACCTAATGAGATATTGTCAGAGATAAGTAGATAGAATATTCCTTTTACAACTGAAAACGCTCTATATTAATGTCAGACCAATAAAAAAAGGTAGACAGCACACCGCCAACATCAAAACTGATCAAAAGTGAAGCCACAAAACCGTGCTCCTTCAAGTGAATACACAGGCTCACGCACACACCTACATTAAAACTAGGCCTGTGTCGTATCGCTTTTTTTGAGAATCGTATCTGAATCTGATTTCGAGTTTCAATATCTGATTTCAAAACTATACATTTCAATATCTATTAGACATGAGCGTTTTCGTATTTAGTCGCAAACGTATATGTAACCGATATTCAGTTTTCATATCGATATCGAAAACCGTTTTCAGATATCGATATCAGTAGTACGATTTGCACAAGTAACTGTGAAACGAACGAAACGCAAACTAACGACAAACGCAAACTCACAGTTTTATAACTTATGGAATCTTTATTGTAACTAAATAAATAGAAACTAGACCTTATTACTAGCGCGTTAAGATATAGATATTACGCACGCACTATTATTAACCAAATAACCAATCACTAGCCGAAGTTACGTAATATTCGCTTCATCACTTTTACGCCAGTAAAAAATTGAATGGTAAGACAAAGCGAATAAAAACCATCGATGTCATATCGCTCGTTATTCGTAGTTCGTTCTCGTTTTTGCGCTTTGGATAAACCATAACTCGATGAAGTTTTTGTGAAAACGGTTATATATATTTAGATATCGATATGGTATGATAATAAACACATATCCGATATAAGCTACGTTTTGATATATCGAACCCATGCCTAATATCTATATATTGTGCGTAGGTACGCGTACACACCTATATATTTGGATACCTAATCCGATACCCTGTTTTTTGGATGCGACGATATTCGAAGAAAATCGAGATTTACAAATCTACAATATCGATTTTCATCGAATGTAAATTAAATATCTAGATAGGTACCTATAATATTGTGCGTACGCGTAGGTATGTATTTTCAAATCATTCGATACGCTGTTGAGTTTGGATGTGGACAGTGTTCGATGAGAATCGGTATCTACTGTAGGTTTGTTAATAAATAGGTAGGTATTTATGTTTTAGTTTTTGTACTGATGCGATATCAGATCGGATACAATTAGTCAGAGATGCGGAGCGAGCGGTACGTCAATATATAGATTTTGTAATACATAGTTTTCGAACGTGCCAGTAAGCGGTATTTAGATATCGTACCGATATATAGATTTCGTAACTATATACGGTTTGTATCGCCCACCACTAATGAATGTTTTTTGAATGAACTTTCGTTTGTTGACGTTTTTGTTCCAAGTAACCACAGTTAATTTATAATATAAAAGATGTTATTTCAAGTACAGAAGTGATTCCGTGAGACTTTTTATGTGATTTGACTTTTTACAAATTTTTACTACACAAGAAGGCATAATTATATTTTTTCTATTAATGTTTTCTAGACGACGGCTCGTGACGTACTAAAAGCGATGACATGCTCATCGCTTTTACTACGTCACGAGCCGTCGTCTAGAAAGTTTAGTTAGTGGTGGGCGATACAAACCGTATATAGTTACGAAATCTATATTTAATTAGCCGTTCTTCTGCCTCATAAATGAGTGACACTAAGATCACGTCCTCATAAATTTTATCCATCGTGTTCAGAGGTTGCCGGTCAACAAAAGAACAAAACTGTCGCGTCGCTGAAGTTCTAGTGCGGTATAACGAACTTCATCAATAAGTGTCGCGTCGCTCCGCTGCAGCGCAGTTCCGCCTAGTGCGGTGTTACCTTTATTCATTGGCAATTGGCAATAATTGGCAACACTGTGAAAATGAAAGGCCCGCGATGTCCACTGTTTCAAAATTATTGCATAATATTTTGCTCCTGTATGTAATCCTAAATTACCAAAAAATATGCAGCATCAGTAGGCATATCGATTATTTAAAACAGAAAGTTCGTTGAATTTTGCATGAATTTCAAGATTTTTGATAAAAGTTGATAAACTTCTCCTTGACCGACGAGCGTTTCACTTCCATTCACTTCAAGTTCATGGATGGATGGAATGCTTTTCTTTCACTCACTCATGTGTTTCATTTCATTTCATTCGCTCGCCCAATCTTTCAAAAATATTCCGTGCAGTCGTCGTGATAACGATACGATTGTTATTATTTTAATTAAATATTCCGACTCGAAACCGATAATTTAACGATTGCGTTTTACTGTATAATTCAAGTGCTAAGAATTTATAACGCGTGTTATTTTTGCTGTTCTTGTGAATAAACACATTACATAATGCCGCTGCTGAGGTTGACAACGGGTACTTTCGGCCAGCTACGCACTTTCGCGACGTCACCAGCCCTTGGGAAGAGAGTGAAGACCTTCGCGGTGTACAGATGGAACCCCGACGAGCCCGACAAGAAGCCTCACACTCAGAACTATGAAGTAGACCTGGACGATTGCGCACCTATGGTGCTGGATGCCTTGCTGAAAATCAAAAATGAAATGGACCCAACACTGACGTTCAGGCGTTCTTGCCGCGAGGGTGTGTGTGGCTCCTGTGCCATGAACATCGATGGTGTCAACACGCTGGCCTGCATCAGCCACATCGACACGAACCTGAGCAAGCCTTCAAAGATCTATCCATTGCCTCACATGTACGTTGTAAAAGACCTCGTGCCGGATCTGACAAACTTCTACCGCCAGTACCAGTCGATAGAGCCGTGGCTGCAGCGCGACAACGAGGCTGCTAAAGGTAAGGAGACCCAGCTGCTGCAGGATGTGGAGGACCGCGCCAAGCTGGACGGACTCTACGAGTGCGTGCTGTGCGCGTGCTGCTCTACCAGCTGTCCGTCGTACTGGTGGAACGGCGACAAGTACCTCGGGCCCGCCGTGCTGATGCAGGCCTACAGGTGGATCATCGACTCCCGCGACGACGCCACTGAGAAGCGCCTCAACAAGCTAAAGGACACATACTCTGTGTACCGCTGTCATACAATCATGAACTGCACACGAACATGTCCAAAAGGCTTGAATCCAGGCCGTGCTATTGCCCAGATCAAAACGCTGCTGTCAGGTATGGTCAAGAAGCAGCCTCCTATCATGGACCCTGCAGGTCTTGAGAAGTCAGCTGCACACAACTAGATACCACACCAACTGATGAAAGGCTGGACACCACGCTTGTAGTCAGACCGTAGATGTACTTAATAGGTTCAATCAATGACAACCTCAATTAAGCTACCTTAGAAACGTTACCACGCATCTAAAACAGTAAGTAGACATAAGATTGTTTTTTTGTATCCATGAAATCTGTAAGGCTGTAAATAATACAAGATTAAAATAATCAGTAGAAGAGTAATAAAGTAGTTGCAATCATTTAAAGAAGCAGCCATAAAGTAATGCCAATTTTTTTAATAAAAGCAGTGGGAACTGCATTCAAACTACCTGAAAAAAAAATATTTTTGATGTTAGTTGTTGGTCAGTTTAAGCAATAATGTAATTATTTGATAGAACCTTTAGCATTTTTGGACAACTTTTCTTTAAATTTTCTCTATTGAGGCAAGTATAAGGTCCTATAAATATTTTTTTTTAATAATCCACCCAACAACTTGCCACCGTTAAAAAATATTTAAACTGGCTTGGATTTTTAAACAGGTGTAAAGTTATTCAAGGTTATTGATGATCAACTATTTGCACGTTTTTTGTCTCAAAATAGATGCTCTTGCTAAAATTTAAAAAACACAATTTGTTGCAATGTAAAACTAATATAATCTCATGTTTGTGACATCAATCAGAATTTTGAATGGGCAAATTGAATTATGCAAAAAATAAGAATTGTATATAAAAATATGAAATCGCTTTGACTGCCATTTTCTTGGAAATAAAATGGCTGTGAAAAGACGTGACATTAGTTTCAGTAAATTTTATCTTAATATTCATAATAAAATAAAATTTCCTCATTTGTAATCAAGGTGGTCAAAAGGTCAATGTATATTGACTTATAAAATCTGTAGTACAAAATGGACATTTGCAATAAACTGATAATTTATTATTTAATGATATTAAAATTGTGAAATTAATCAAAGTATTATAGTAGAAAGTATTTTAAAGTACTGATGCAACTTCATCTTAAAATTATTGAGCATCGCATGTTGTATTTATTGTTCATTTCATGTGTTGTGGACGCATTGAATTGTATTAAAGTTGTTAATAAATAATCATTTAAGTAAGCAATTGTGTTTCTTTAATGGACCAATATTAAAATTTATTGTTTTATGGCCATGTTTAAAGACAATCAACAGTTTCACAGCAGAGGAAAATACAATTATTGTTATGATAACATGAAATCTGATTTCTTCTTTACTGAAAGATATTATTAGATAGGTAGATGTTTATAAGTTACGAGTTGCTGTAAAGGCATACTTTTCAGTAATCGAAACAACTAGGTAAATTGCACATGCTAGTTCATACAAATACTTGTTTCCTTTTGTAAGGCCTATAAAATTTAAAAATGTTTGCCTTAAGGAGTTGTCAGTTTCCCAGCACAATGTTAGTTGGACTCGAGCCAAAAGTGGTTATGTCGGTACTGAAATAAGAATTTACTATGCACTAATGCAAAACTGCGGCTAAAAATAGGCGTCATCAATTGATCAATGTAAAAAACTTGTTCTGTGTTTGTAGCGCGATTTCGCTATCATTTCAAGGGTACGAGCTGTAAAATAGACTGCGTAACTATCTACCATGCAATGGCCTTAATTTCGAAACTATCATGCCATGTAGGTACTTATTAAAGCTGACGAACTCGGTCAGAAACCCGTACTTATTAAAACCTAATAAAAATACCATTGCTGTCGTTACGCGTTATCTGAAACCCCTCGGGAACCTTCGATATAGAAACACATGTTTGGACGCAAAGAAACCCGAAATGAAAAAAATACCACGGTGATTGACCGTAGATGAAACCGGTACTTAAATGTAAAAAAACGCGCTGGTCAATTTTGAACAAGCAGGTAGAAAAATGACTTGTTTTGGCTCCGGTCTACCATTAATTACCTAAGTATAACATTACCTACTTGAATTGCCTTGACTGACATTGTTTAGATGAGATGATACTTTTTTCCAGTAAGTACTAAGTAGGTACGTATTAAAAATAGCGGAATAAAGGAATTCTTGATCTTCGAAGAAAATCTGTCAATTCGAGAGAGAAGAACACTTCCAGCTTTAAAGAATATTCTAGGCTGGGGGATCTCCAGAAAAAGGAACCAATGTGTCACCCACAGTCATGTGTAGTGTAGCGGAAAGTGTCTATTGCAAAATTGTCGTGCATCCTGAATGCACCCTCCGTTGTATTATAAGTTATTATTTCGATCGTCGACCGCATATTAGCTTACGTATTTATGTGAGATAGTGTTGTCCAACGACGAATGTCGACGAGTCATAATGCAACATTCAAGTCCGCAAGGTTACGAATTAATGGAATCTAAAGCATCATCGGACGATTAATATCTAAAAGTCATCAAGCAACCTGTTGTTTGGTATTGATTGATCGCTTTCCAACAGTAGATAAGAAACGACGTACCGGTTTTATGCGGTATTGTGTGCTAACATCGTGTTGAATAAAAACAATAAGCGTTGGTATAACTAGCAAGGAGAGCAGCACGTCACCCACTTGATTGCCAGAGATTTATTACTACCCACTTTGTTAAAACTGTTACATGTAGGTACCTACTACATTCTGTTTTATATAAATAAAGATTATAAGATTATAAATAAATGGTTACAGATATAGTCTGGGATATGGTATTAAACAATGGCCCATTGGGGTCTGTTCGACCACAGTAGACATAAATATTACCGTGGTTCGACCATTGCTTTATTTATTTAGGTATGATTACGCACACAAATGTACAGCGGCGAACTTAATGCCATTCTCTACCAGTTAACCTTTTCTTACAGTACCTAATACCACAGGTAATACCTACAGTCAACCGCACAAGTAGCCAAGTACTCGTAGATACCTACGCAGGAGGATGTAAGTACTTTTGAGTTATGACTACAACTTGTCCATGTTTCTCCTCATGCCCTCACGCCCTTTGCGTTCCAGGGTGGTGACTATTTCGAACAAATTCCGCATCCCTGGCAGGCTCTAATCCTAACGGGCCCCATCTAAATGTCACAGAGACCCATAACCTTGTAATTGTTCCACCTTGTTCACCTGTGTACACAAATAAACGTATTTGATTTGATTTCTACTTTGCTGACATCTCTTTGAGGCGAGTGTGGACCACAACGCGCCGTCAACCCGTGCCTGGCTTTGATCAGACGGCGAGCCACCAAACGCTCGCCGTCCGCAGGCCCGCGACTACGGCGCGGCCGGGACGCCTACTTCTGATGCGGCGGCTGGGACGTGAGGTTTGCTTCTCTCTCACGCGGCCCGCTTCCTCCTTCACTAGCATAACTGCTTCGCAGAAGGAGGTGTCGGCCATCCTATGCCTCCTCGCTCCGGACCATGGAGTGAACTAGGACCGGTAGCGAGAAGTCACCGCTGCCGATCGCAACGAAGCACTCAAGCTTGGTAGACCTCCACCGTGTCCTCCGGGCGATCCTCGCAGTGAGGATGTACCCATAGTACACAAACGCGTGAGCAAACGCACTTCTGACTACTTTGCATGCAGACAGGTTTTTGAGATTGAAGAACTATTTGTATAGGTATCTACATAAGTACCTCAGTCAACGAAATGGAAATCATCATCTAATGGCTCTATTTATAAGTGCTGTGGTCATAGGCTGCAGGACCCACTCCCTATGAGAAACAGTGGGCCATAATCCGAAACACGGGGTCAAACGGAAACATGTATTTCCTTTACATTACTACAGTTTCAAGAGATGTGGGAAGGAAGAGTCTACCACACTATTACCAACCACTGCAACTCTTGAGAGTCAAAATCAACAGCGTCTACCACCAGTAATCCTCCGAGGCAATGAAACTCGACGAATCACGGAGAAACGATTCAACTGTCTTGGATCCCGCAACGAAATTAATCAGAAAATTTACTTACCTATCTACTAGGTACGGTAGTAGGTACTTAGTACGTATTCACAGAACTGTAATCGTTAAAATCATCAATACAACTCTCTCAGTTATAATTGATGCCAAATGTAGTATTTCATGAAATCATAACATTTGGCATCAATTCTAACTGAAGGAGTTGTATGGATGATTTGAATGATTATAATTCTATAAACACATAGGTACGTGCTACGGCCCCGAGTCACATTTTGACCAAGATACAACCTGACACTGACCTGCAAATTGCAAAAAACGGACTACCCTGGCGCTTCCACCACCATAATTTCTATACTTTGCAAGAGGTGTGTCTGAATAGATAACCACTCGGTAAAGCTAGTAGGTAGGTAATCATTCTCAATTTATCTGCAGGCGAACTATCAAGCTTGATGACCCAGCCTGACTTGTGACGTCACAAACACGCCTCTTCGTCTTACAAGATAAGTGATCTTTAAAACTGTTATCTGCAACTTGTTCTCTAATGATAAGTGGGCATTGGCGGTAGCATATAACGACGTTAAAAATATACGTCCCCGATTGACTAAGTTTGTAAGAGTCTATCTCTGGAATTGCAGATGTGATAAAGAAAATAATTTGACTGATAGAATGCTGTACCATTGCTGAGTGACATCAAGGCTACTTTTTATTGCATAAAGGCACGGCTCTAGCAGGGTAGGCCAAGAGGACAAAACCGCGCGAAAATACATGTAGAACCTCTCACAGTCGAAACAATGTGGTACCTACCTACTGTCAAAGGGGGTGAATAGAAACAAGGTTTTTCACTAAGTAGGATACATTTCTATAAGTACCTAATAATATTGGTGGTCTGAAAGCAACTTTATTTTATTTATATCAATTCAATAAAACTGGAAACCGCAAATGCTACAAAACAGGATTTAAATAACGTAAACATCCCCTTCAAAGTTTTGTGCAGATTCACTTCTGCGTTCCTATTCCTCGTTTGTAGGTAGGTAGCTCTTTTAGTCGTAATTGTGTTGTTGTTTCCGGAGTGTTTACTGGAAAATCCATTTTACTTGAACAGCAACGACATTCCACCAGGTCACCAACCATACCACTACCCACCATATATCACTAGATCTTGCACAAGAGTGCAGGAAGAAAAGACAGCGCCATGTTTTGAAGATTTGATCACATTCACCGTGATAAGAATTTCTGAGTCAATCATTCATTATACAGGGTTATTTGTAAAACACCAACAACCTTTCAGTGGGTGAAAGTACTCATGATTATCATTATAAACATCGGTTACTATGGGACCAACTCTGAAATATCAAAAAATAAATCGTCTGTTTATACAAAATGCAATAGTCACCCGATGAAAATGTATGAAACAGTAGATTTCTTTTCGATTTTTCGGGGTTGGTCATATAACACAAGTTGTTTATAATCATGAGTACCTACTTTCACCCAATAAAAGGTTGTTGGTGTTTTATAAATAAGTAACCCTAAATTCAAAAAAGTGCAGTGACACTTGACGGGAAGAAAAACGAAAACAACACAGGACAGATCACGAAGGAGATGATAAAAATAAATAAAAAATTAATAAAAGTATCTACCTATAGCGTGGTACTTGTCTCACATAATGCATGCAATGCACAGAGTACTTTTATATTGATGCAATGTAACGTGATAATAACTGCACTAAGTTATGGTTATGACAGATTTATAAAAAAATACTCGCCCAAACAAAAAAAGAATCATCAAAATCGGTTGACAATTGGCGAAAAAAATATCGCTGAACGAACATAATATTAAAAAAAAAACAGTCGAATTGAGAAACTCCTCCTTTTTTTTTGAAGTCTGATTAAAACGGGAAATATGTACAACGGGAAGTATATACTTAGGTATCAAGCTGATAAAAACTATTATACAACGTGTGAATTAAATCTACAATACGGATAATTACGGTAACTGTATGAGTTACTAGGTTACGACTCTCATATCATAACACAATAAACAATTACAATATCAGGTTGCCTACTTCAGTGCAGACCATTTACAACTTCACTACTGGGTGATAAAGTCTAAAACGGTCTGTGAACAACTTTTATGATTGCATAATTTAATTCAAATGTGCAATGGCAATAACCTAATGACTATTAATTAATGACACAGATAAATACAGCGTCCGTAGTAAGTGGAAGTTGAGAGTTAGTAATTTTTCGAACGATGGTGGGAATTTTTGCAGATTATTTATTATGGTTGAATTCCCAAAAAGGGTTCCATAAATCCCAGTTCCCATTTCAGCCTTCATAGGTACTGTTAGTAAAAGTATAAGTGTCACTGAAGTACCAGAAAGATTCGAACCCTCCCCATGTTCAGCGACACGACCGACGACGAATGTGTCCACCAACCTGTTAAGAATTAATAAAACGACATGTTTGAAACCTCAAACACTAACATCATGTTGGTAAAAAAAAAAAATACAAGCATCCGAATTAAGAACCTCCTCTTTTTTTAGAAGTCGGTTAAAAATAAGACAAGACAACTAATGTCAAAGTGACTGGATTTGTAGGTAAGTAAAGAACGAGTGCCAAGAAGGTAGGTATTAGGTAGGTATAAACATTTACAACACTTTTTCTTAGACACCTCGTGCAAGTATTGGCAGATCTTCAACAGTTCGTAAGTGATGACTGGTAATGGTACCAATAGTGATTTATGGTAGGCGCCAGATAAATGTGCAATAACGGTTATTGACACAGACACTGATGAGATAGTGAGGTAGGAGCTGTACGTCCTGTATAGCTCCGTCTCTTTCCCAGTGGAAGTAATTTAAAAGTTATACAGCTTTAAGAGCCCCTGAATCGACTTCTATCGTGATCCTTTCCTCTATTAGCAGTAGTTCGGTTGTTAGTCGGGTTGACCAAACTACTGAAACTTAAATATTTCCCTTTAGTTCGGCAAATAAACTAGGCATATAATGTATACAAACTATAGCTATCTTAATTTTATTTTTAACACGTAAAAAGAGCGAGACTGAGGTAGTTAGTTGCCTAAGTATCAGTATACTATTGTATTGGTAGTCTTTGCTTAGTAGGTATAAAATATCGGTCATATCAGTTAACGGTGTCAAAATGTCCAATATTTGAACCTTACCTCAAATCACTTTTAAGTTAGGTACCTAAAAGGCAACGCCTTTTTCCGACGACTGAACGATGTTTGAAACTTGGCACACGGGGTACACCATGAGGTTCCCTTTCCCTTTGAATACCTTTTGTGCAAATATCACGCATGAGAAGCCGCTGACAGATGCTAGTTAATTCATAATTTCCGCCTACTCTAACGAAAATAGCGCGAGTTAATGTAGGCATTTAAGTGAGTGCCCAAATCATGCCTATTAATCCTACCTCTCAGTTAGTGAGATTGAAATAACCTGGCACCTATATACTTACTTTTCAGCATCATTGAGCGTAAGTAGGTATGTAATGTGAAACCCAAATAGCCAATAAAGTCGGGTCATTCTTCATTAATGGGAAGATCCGGTAAGGAACTCCGTACATCAACAATAATTTCTACGAATTGAGTAGCCAGACGGTGTGCCAGACAGCGGAGCCCTGACCTACACGTCCGCCCATCTGAGTCCCTTTATTTACATTTTGACGTCGCCCGGTCCATTGATCGACACCATAGAGCAGAGAAGGCAACCAAAGACGACATTAATGAAGTTCAGAGAAAAACGTCGCGCGTCGTGTGGAAACCTAGAATGTCGTAGAACAAAAAAAAAGGGACACATATCGAGGGGGAGCTGGCACGGTTTTTGATTCAGGGCGAAAAGTTGATAACTGTGTCGCTGAGAGGACCCCGAGAATATGTGTGATATGTGTCATATAGGAGCCTTCATTTTGATTTGATCGGCTTGACGAAATAAGGCGTAAACAGGCAAATCTGACGAATAAATTGTGGGCTTTCCCCTTTGACGACTGAAACGGGCCGTCAATTTCTATGAGTAGGTAAACGGTGACACTGACTCGCTGGGTTATACGGCTACGGCATGGAGTTTTAACACACTACCGTCGTCTCTCACAACAGTGCTACATGCGTCTCGATCACAGAACACTTATACTAGGGAGGTCTCGATGCTCTGTGCTCTGTGATCGACTCTTAATCGGATGGCATACGCATCTCGCGTTACGAGGCGCACGATTCATGATTGATTGATAGTCATGGCCCTATTATGGGAATCGGAATTGTTAAGTGTACCGGCACTAACATCAGATTTTTTTTTCTCTCAGAATAAATGTGACAAATTGTCAAGAGTGGTTGAATGAATGATCAACAGCCGTAACAGCAGTTCTAGATCTTTGGGTTTATTTTCGCCCCAAAAAATGGATGTGACCTAGGATTCCAGTAGTTAACTAGTCACAGCACAAAGAGATCCCATATCATGCCATGATGCCATAATATACCTACTATGGTTCAAGACAAGCTTGGCCACGGTTTAGCCAATCATCTCTTATTTCCAGGTGACGACCGTAATCACATTATCACATTGAGAGCAAACACGGCGCGGCTTATCAGCTGACACATGACCTCTGACATTCTGACGGTGTTCGGTACTGACATTCAGAGATAGTAGCCAGCTCGAGTGGTCTCTGCACATGATTACTTATTGTGGTATAGTTAAAATCCATTAAGGTAAAGAGTGTCACTAGGTCACTTTGTAAAGTCGCCAGCACATCAAGCTACAACAATCAACATAGATTTTCAACTTTATCGCTACTACTTTAGGTTCAAGGTTGATTGGGTAAATTTTAGTTTCGGGTAGCTTGATGTGCTGGCGACTGTACAAATTGACATTTATGCTAACGCGTTCTCGCACTGAGGCACCTACTCCCAGATATTACTTTAACATACAATTTTATCTTTTACTTCGTTTATTTTTTAGCTTTTAAAACGAATCAAATAAAAATCGTTCTCGTAGTTTCCAATTCATTTAGATTGTTGTGCTGACTGTACTAAAATTGAATAAAACGCCGTCCGATGACGTAAAAGCTCTTTTTCCATAGGATTTGACATAAGCGAACGTTTACGATCGAGTAGGTACGTTAAAAAGCTCGCACTAAGTCCTTTGAGGCTTTTAAACGTCTTTATGGAGCGAGAAAGGTGCAAAAAACATAGATTGGGAATAAATTATATTTTATTATAATTATAACAACGAAATTAATAGATCACGACACACAACCATCGTGACATTTAACATACAGAGGATAGACAGAACTTATTTAACTTACAGACTCAAATCAGAACATTATGGTGGATTCAACACAAACTCAAACAGATACAAAATATTTTATATTATTTAAGTAAATAAATTGGCGGGAATCGCCATGACACATTCAAATTATGTCAAAGCTCCCGCCATATTCTTTAAAATGAATATTACAAAAAAATCAGGATAGTTACCTTAAAATTGAGATACTACATAGATTTTAGATACGGTAGGTTACTGTTTTACATGAGTAAATATTTAAAATATGTTTGGAAGTAGTGTGTATCTGTGTACCACAGAGTAGAGAATAATCAGAAGATTATAGTTTCCTTCCGTATGGAAGCTTGCAAACTCCGGTCGTTTGCAACAGCAACACACGCACAGGGTCCAAAATAGCTTGACACTTTACCTGACACTGACTTTCTGAGTTGCCATAAGAATGCAAGGCAACCTATCTGTTATTCAAAATCTGAATGATCATGCCTTTAATGCTCAGAAAGATGGACATATTATTATCTGTTCCTATTACACAAATACCGTTATAACGCGGAATTTCTTTTGATCTCTAGTATCTCTGATTATTTTCTGCTCTGTACTGTTAATTACTATTTTAACATGTGATATATCAATGTATTTACAAAGCATGATTTTCATGTACAAAGTACTGCAATAGAAGGAATTCGTTTATTGCCGATTTGTGTCTTACAATCTGTTTGGTACTTTCAAAAGTCCACTTCAGACATTAACCCACATGGTTCCCATATGATCTGACTGTGACAATGTAATTGTATAGACCTGAAACAGATCTCTGAAATCCTTTGATGTTTCTTTAATCAATTTACAAAGTAAATCATTTATCATTGGAGCTTGGCAACTGACTAATTTTGTTCAAACAGAAAGGGTTAAAATGTTTATAAATGGTGTGAATTATAACCGTGTGTTCTGCTATATTCTTTTTATATTCCCTTTTCTATTTAAACGTCAGTCATTTAGTCAGTGTCCTTGCTTCTGCAGTAAATTGCACACATTGAAACATTTTCATTTTATAACTTAAATGTTTTACTACTATGTTATACATATCGACTTTCCTCTAAAAAACTGTCGTAACATAAGAAAAAGTAGACACAGATTTAAATACAGTTTTATTAAGTTTTTCATTCTCTATCGATCAATGAAACCGCCACAATTGTAGTTAAAACAGTAAACAGGTAAAAATTTGTAACCTAAAAGTCACAATAGCATTAATTTATCGAAAAATTATTTAAATCGTTTTTTTCTTAAAACTAGCTTTCAGCGTCTTATGACAGTTTTTCAGAGGAAATGCGATATTATATTCATATATAGGTACGAATAAATAAAAATCTCTACATCTTACGACTTTTAGCACTCATTACGAAGCTACTATGATCCATTGATCATTTAATAATTTCACTATCAGCTGAAACACACGGAGTACACGGTAAACATGGAGTGCCTTTTCTCCTGTCCGGCCCCGGCAACACACCGGTGTGTCGCGAATTAATCGCGAATTTAATGTTTATTTACATATACATAAGATTTACTTTATATTAGGGAATTTTCACATGTTGGGCCCGAGTGGTTAAGTTTCATTTTCCCCACGACTTAGCTGCGTATTCCCAAAGGAGCAACGATTTTTGCGGACACACGAAGCGTATCGTGATATTAGCACTCCATTTTTATTTAATACTCCATGTAAATAAATAAAGAGAATATATTTTTACTACTGCATATTTTCACGTTTTATGCACACAATCGTTGATATTTGGACATCATAGTGGCAGTTATTCAACTAGACTATGTAACTACATTCAATAAGAATAATTTAGATGTTTTTGAATAATCATTTGGTTTCTAATTTCATTTATTTGTTCTAGGGTGTAATCAAAGGATGATACAAATTTAGTTTAACATTATCCATAAACAAATAGAGAGCCAGTCTCGAAACAGTTCTTTAATAAAACAAAATCGACGGTGAAAACAAAAAAAAAAGGAATTTACACTGAATATGAAATATAAGTTTATAATAAAATAACAAATTAATTAATTAATAATAAAATATTTCTTTAATACTACATACTCTGATGGCTTAAAAATAATACTACATTGAGAATAAAATATATTAACAGTTTTATTCATTTAGGACGTTAATCCGAAGAGAAGTTTTACAATAATCGAAATTAATATATCAAAGCCCAAGTACAACCAGCGACAAAAACCGAATAGCACTCCTATTTTTACACATCATCTAAATTGACACTAAACGATTCGATAATCTGATTCTACTGGCTCCATATAACAGCCAAGTGTTCATATTCTTTCAATTTTACTCCTGTTCCGATTATTAAATAATTAAGATTTAGGAAACGACAATGGGGCAGGCCCAGAAAGAGATGGCGAGATAAGCTGGAAGCTCCGTCTCAAAGGACTGACCCAAAATTAAATAAGACAGCGGAAAGTGGAAGGAGGGAAGAGAGGCTTTTACCCTGCAGTGGGAGGGCACAGGCTTATAGTAATAATATTAATAATTAGAAAACCGTAGTGTTAATCGGCTTCTGTTGCTGACTGTACGTGCGGGCTAGCCCAATCTGATTTTCTAACCAGATGTGGCCGAATTCTTTATTTTTTACAGAGTTATGGTTCTCTGCAACGTCATTTCTGAAAGATGTTAGATTTCTTTCATTGGACTAGTTGCATTTCATAGAAATTTCAAAGACAACTTTACAGTTCAAAAAAATTATAATATCTCCTCAGGGTGTTTCATACAATCTTTCAAGTCCTTATTCTTAGAAATGAATTAACCGATTTTACCAAAACCCTCTATGCTTACGCGAGCTTCTAACCTACAAAAATGTAGGAAACGATTCTTGTCGCTCAAAATAGTGTCGCTTTTAGACTGCGTCAATACAAAAACAAAATCATTCATTAAAAAAAAACAAAAAAACTTTCAATCGAGCGCGATATTGGACAGTATTTTTTTAATTTCACGCTTAATGACGCAGCCTTACAACATTCGCTCGCCAGCACAGTTTAGTTTCAGTTCCCCAATCTATATATTACCCTCGTTTCCACTAATACCCTAAGCCATGATCCGAGTATCTAGCCTTAGAATTAATGAACCATTCCCTATCAGCCAAATGGACTTTTAGTTCAGTTAAAAGCTGCATTATAACCTCTACAGATCGTAGCGAGTTTTATATTGACCAGCAAATCAATTCTTGGTTTTTAATCTTGTACTGTCAAATTTAGTCTCAAGATTAGTCAGTGTTTTGAAATGTTCAGTTTTAACAAACAATGCTTCAGATGTTATTATTGCTCGCGAATGGTTTGGTTGTGGAGGTCTGGGGCTCGATTCTGCTATTGCAATCGTGTCTCAATGACCGGTCAGTGATCGAATATTTGACAACTTTGACAGTTTTTGTATGGGAAATGTGTCAAAAGTTTGACGTTATACGTCAAAAATCGATCATTGAACGGTCATTGAGACACGATTGCAATAGCAGAATCGACCCCCTGATAGGCCAGTCGCTGCAAGTTAAATACTGGTTTTCAATCCATACGATTGGACCGAATGCCGACCTCAAAATGGCTCATGGCTAGGTAGATTTATTTAATGGCTTATTCATTCTTGGCCTTCGAAATCAAATATGGGAAGAAACTTTATCTTACCCTTTTATTTGTAATCTTAGAAGCAAAGAAATTAAGGCAATAAATGTACACAGTACAGAAATTAGAAGCATTTTGCGCTCTCTGCTCATTTAAGCAGACTAAGTTAATTTAAACCTTATTGAGGCAAAATCAAATGTCAATTTATATAATTTTCAAGATTTATAATCTCAATAATAGTATAACTTTAAAAAGATTATGCAAGGAGTTGAAAAATTAAACTAATATTCCATTTTATACAAATAATGTTAAATTTCACAGTTCGGCCTATAATCTGCCTACCTCTCATGGGTACGGCATAAACAAAATTCGTGTCATTCTTGGCTTTAAATAGGCAACTTGACTCTTTGGATGGGTATCAAAGATGGTTTAACAAAACATTTTTTTTAACCATTCACATTTTGTACGTATGTAGAAATCATATGGGCGTATCAAACGCATTTAAATTAAAAAAAAAAAATCTTCCTACTAACCAAGCATTTTGATTTAAACCCCAAGATTATCATTTTAAACAGAAATCTTTCACTATAGTTATTACACTTAAGGCGCAAAAAAAAACTTCATAAAATGACGTGCGGTGTTATGCAACAACTCTACATCTTTCATTCTATAATTGTTGCATTTCACAAGCGCACATTATTGCAAGTTCAGCCTGGCGCTGGTAGGCAACGACTACACTAACAAATAATTTAGCCAAGCAATGAAACCTCGTGTCAAAGAAATGTCAAATGACGCGTTCGCAATTTGCATCGACTATAAATACCAATCAGCCTATTTTCTAGCCAAGAAAATCAACGGTAACTATTTAAAATGAACAACTTAACTGATGTTATTTCTTCTGGACAAGTAGTGTAGCTTCGGTTTGTAAAGATCTGAAGTATCGTACCGTTGAACTTTGTTTCTCGTGACAGTTTTAAACTTGCCGTTCGGCGTTTGCGTCTGTGTCGTCGCTTGAGTGTTTTGCTCGTAGTTTTCAACAGATTTGTCGCTTGAAGGACTGTTTGGTAGATCTGTAAATTGATAGTTATACGGGGTTATTTTTTAATGACCGGCCAAATTTTCACTGGGTGTTCTACCCATGAATATGAACAACTTTCACTATGGGACCGACTATGAAATCACGAAAAAAAAATCAGCTGTTTCATACATTTTAGTCGAGTAGGTATTGAACTTTTGTATGAAACAGCTGATTTTTTTTTCGTGATTTCATAGTCGGTCCCATAGTGAAAGTTGTTCATATTCATGGGTAGAACACCCAGTGAAAATTTGGCCGGTCTACATTATTATGAGTGGGTTTTGACTGACTGCCATTTAGTTGAAGAATGATATAGAATCGGTTTCTGAAGGGCCATTTCTTTTTTATCTGTTGGCAAATATTTTTTGTTGGTATTTTGGTCTACCAGTGTTGCCAACTAGTACCGTTTTCTCCAGTTACTGAATTAAGGTGAGATAGGCAGCCACTCTATGTAAAATACTGGTATTCAGCTGAATCCGGTTTGACTGGAAGCCGACCCCAATATATTTGGGCAAGCAATGAACGAGACAAGCTAAGAATTTAGTTCTTTATTAATTATTGACATAAACAGGCCTTCAGAAACTGATGGATTAGTTAATATTCGTGATCTGTTATTTGTTAATCTCTTCCTATACTATAAGTTCCAGAACTATAGTAATGAGAAACAGAGAAACCCTAAAAATGGTTTGTTTTTTCTACAGATACTGATAAAATAATGGCTTTCGAATCTCGAAAATCGAGTTATCTATAGTAACAATCCTAGTACGCATTGAACTGTGAAGTCAAAAGGGTACCATTGACTGCTAAAGAACCTTCTGTATTTTCTTTTCAGGTGGGGTTCTGTCGCTCATAGCTGCATCTTGCTGAATATTTAGCGGCGGATATAGTAAGTGTAACAGTACTCACTGGTCCTCCGGGGCCGGGGCAGGCCGACCCGGCGCGCCCGCCCGAGGTACTTGGACCTGCTCGGGAGCGATACCCTATTGTTGTTCGAAACTTCTTCGCACTCTGAAATGTTGCGTACATAACTTGATATTCAGGGTTGTTTCAGAAGTGTGTGCTCTTATTTTAGGATGTTGTGTATCTGATATACCGTAAAGAAATAATAGCAAAACAAAAGAAAATACTTTGCAAATAACTACCAAAAAGTTCCAAACATAACTTTTCAAGAGAGAATATGCATGAAAAAAAAAAATTATCTACACAGTTTATCTCAAAATAGACAAAAAATACTTACTGAAAATAGAATCAAAATTGATCGAAAAACCAACGAGATAATAACTACTTATTTTAAACAAATAAACTCTTTTGCAAAAAAAACGGGCACTTTAGATTTTTTTCTCTACTTCAATGAAGAAGAACAAGAAATAGGTTTTGTTAATTTGACGATGTATTGGCATGTTTTTTGAAGCATCCTGGCATGATTCTTTACGTTCCAAATTTAAAATTTGAAAAGAAAAATAATGATTATTGTGGATTATTCTAAAATTGCTTTACTAATGGCGCGAATTGCTGAAACGATTTTTAACTGATTACGATATTTTAAAACTTTTTGGATATTTTCTGCAAATTAAACAATTTAATCTTTCTTTTTACATTAAATACCACTTTTTGATATGAGTGATAAAGCGATAAGGACCGGTAAAATTATAGCCCTACTTGAAGAAGGTTGTTCGCAGACTTACGTGTCTCAACGGCTAAATGTGAGTCGTTCAACTGTCCAGAGGACTTGGCAACGGTATCTAGAGACTGGTTCGGTCAAAAGAAGACCCGGTTCGGGAAGAAAACGATGCACAGAACCAAGAGATGACCGCTTTTTGGTGAGTCAGGCGTTGCGTAATCGTAAGGCGTCAAGTGTGGACCTGAAGAAGAGCCTTGAAGAAGTAAGAAGAGTAGAAGTTAGCTTGTGGACGGTCAGGAGGAGGCTTTTGGCTGCCAATATCAAGAGTTACCGCCCAGCTCGGGGCCCTAAATTACTCCGTGAGCACCGTGTTGCTCGACTTCAGTTTTCTCGGAACTGCGCTTCATGGACTCTGGAGGACTGGAATAAAGTATTGTTTTCTGATGAAGCTAGAATCTCTTTGTGTGGAGAGGACCGACGCCGGCGAGTGCTGCGAAGACCACGGGAACGCTATGCGGAAGTGTGTTTCGAAGAAATCACTCCTTATGGCGGAGGCTCCGTTATGGTTTGGGCAGCAATTAATTCGACGGAGCGTACGGAGTTAATTTTCATAGAAAATGGAACATTAAATGCACACCGGTACATAATGGAAGTCCTAATTCCATATGCACAACCCACATTGACTGCACTTGGGGAAGATTCCATTTTTATGGACGATAATTCTCGCCCGCACCGTTCTGGCGACGTGGAAGCGTACAAGTACACACACAAGCGCGCGCAAGCGTGTAAGTACACAGCGTGTGTGCGTAGAAGTTGGGATCCGTCGTTTAGATTGGCCAGCTCGAAGTCCTGACCTCAATCCAATTGAGCATGTGTGGGATGTTCTAAAAAGACGGGTAAGATCAGTGCAACCTGCTCCACAAAACATCAGGGAGCTAAAAAGAGTCATTGCAGAAGAGTGGGAACGTATTCCTCAAAACGTTATTAAAAACATCGTGGAAAGCATGCCCAGAAGGATTCAAACTGTGATTTTGGCAAGAGGAGGTCATACTCGTTATTAGGTTTTTACATTTGTAACTTTATTTAATTAAAAAAAGTAAAAAAAAAACTTGTCTTTATTGCCGACCACTTCTTATTGTTTGGGCGTGTACGTCGATTTTAAAGAATCCATCGTTTTTTTTTCTTTTAATTGCTCGAATTCACTTCACGCGCATTAATTTACACGATTATAAGTATACAGACTACGTCAAAGAAATAAATTTCATTTAATTAACTAAAATCGACCTTAGAACGTAAATTTCCTTAGGTGCCCGTTTTTTTTTGCAAAAGAGTGTATATCTGTCCCTCTCGCTAAAACACTGTTTTGTATGGCAGCTGTATATAATAGTTATGAACTTTGACGTGAAAGTCTATATAGGACTTCTCTTTCTAATTGTCCACTTTGAAGCTTTATAACGTCATTGCCGATGAAGTTATTTAAAAAAAAATATTTCATAACTGCTTTCTAATACTAATGAGTATTTAAATTGTAAATAAAAAAATTGCATGCATATTATTGTGGTTTAATTAAATAAATTTCAGAAACTGCAAGGCAGCTGACAACGGCTTGAAAAATGATTTGTTTGGAACTTTTTAGTAGTTTCTTGTGCAATGGCAAGAAAGTACTAAAAAACTAAAAAAAAAAATTAATTTTGCTATTCTTTCTTTAATATACTGTTTATCAGATACAGAAAATTAAATATGACCATACACTTTCAAAACACCTTGTAAAAATAAGATTTACTTTCGCTAGTGAAGGGATCATTTGTACCCAGTGAGTTAATCGTAATACAGATTTGGCTGTGTAGTTTACGATGCTGATTTCTGGAATTATATTGTACTGTTCGATCTTTTTGTAAGAAACATTACTGAATAATAGTACGGATTCAATAGGGCAGGTAGAATAACTAAACTGTTATTTAGCTATAAGCATTTAACATAACAAGAGAACCTAGGTACCCTCTAAATAAAAAAAATTACTGTCAAAAACTTGACCGCTAAAAACGACTAAAAAGTCTCAAAAAAGTCGCTTTTCAAGCAGTCTGATGCAGTTTGTGGCCTCAGATCTTTGATTGAACTGCATCAAACTGCTTGAAAAGCGACTTGTTTAAAACTTTTTACTTATTTTTTACCCTCCTTCTGACGCAGTCGGGTAAAAATACTATGGATGATGGATAGATATAATTTGAGTTAGTAAAAAATTTAAAAGGAAGAGAGATTTTGTGTAACTACACTATTTACATACAATAAGCTTTGCAATCGATTATCTTATAACCACACGTATCGCCGGTGTTATAGGTTGATTCAAACTTAATGACGTCTGTGAAGTACGCAGTTCGCTTTTCGTTGCGCAATACCACACCCTTCACCCGCTGTCACATGAAGTTGCTATTGCCCAGCGACTCGCGAAGGTTCCGAACTGTCATTACGTTTGATTCTTCCTACCTAACCAGTAACTGATTTGATTCTGTGTAAAATACTGGTATTCAATTGCACCAGGTTGACTGGAAGCCAACCCCATTTTAGAAGAATACTGTTTTTAGCAGACTCAAAGGTATTAATATAAGATTTTAGACATTTTAGTTGATATGAAGGACAAAGGCATAGCATTTAGCAAAATTATATCTAGGTACCAATAATTCGCAGAAGCATCAAATAAGAAAACTCACCTTCAGTAGTCGACGATATCTGGTCCGAATCGCTCATTTTCCTCAGTTTCTTAAACACATGTCTGTTATTATTCTCCGAGCTCTCAACATCCACGATTTTCCTCTTCAAATGCAACTCGTTATCAATACTGGACTCTGTGCAATAGTCTATGGACGGATTCTCATCATCGTCTATAACATTGCCAAGTATAATCTCCATGACCTCTTGCCGAGATGTCTTGTTAACCATTTCTTCCAATTTAGCATCATAATCGCTTGAGAGTTCAAAAGAACATTCAGACTTGACTGGGCTAAAAACTGGCGAAGGGGATTTCGATTCGAAAGTACTGTCTAGTGGCAAAGATATTTCTGAAGCTAGGTTGACATTTTTAACCACTTTCTTGTCTGTTTTAGGCAACTTCAAATGACCGTTTTTGTAGTAATTTATAACTTCAAAAGTTCCGAATGTCTCGCAGACCTCCTTGATAATGTTTTCTTCATAAGTGTCGCAGTTTATAATGTGTATCTTGTTGGAAACTATATTTCTTTCCGTGTAGGCTTTGAGGAAGTCGCTGTATTGGAGTCGTTTTAGTTCTGCGTCGAACTTCTCGTGTTCTGCGAAGTATTTTAGGGATTCATCTTCTAGTTTTGAGTTTTGAGAAGTTTCTGGTTTAGATTCTTCGTCAATTTCAAGTTTATTGGTTTCTACAATTTCCGGTTTGGTGGTTTCAAGAATTTCCGGTTCAGAACTTTGGGTATTATCATTATCAGTAATGTCCGGTTTGGCAGTTTCAGTAGTATCCAGTTCTGAATCTATAGTATCTTCGGATATAATGGCAGGTTCATCACTTTCCGATAACTCTTCAGTTATAATTGTAACTTCGAAGAATTCCGTTCGCTTTTTATTTTCATCATCAACTAAGTTATCTAGAGCATCCTTTTTGTTCTTCTCTGAAGCTTTACTGTATTCAGATATTTCGTCCATGAGTTGTGAAAATGGCTTGTTTTCGTTGTAAGTTTCACTTTTGTCAAGCTTTGTATCTTCATCAAACATTTCTGTATCGTTCGTCAAAGTCTCTTCAAGTTCGTCTATAATTTCATTTGTTACTTTGTTCTTGTCTTCATTTTTGATATTTTCTGTTTTAATTTCTTTTTCATCTGTTTCTTCTACTTCTGCTTTGGATTCTTGAGAATCTTTATCATCAACATGTTTTGTCTTGCACATTTTATTCTGCATAATATTGTTAACTTCGTTAGCTATGCATGCGAATTCTAGTTCAGGCCCAGGAATGCTAGAATACACTTGACTCAAACTCGGCCTGACATTAGCCTGAAACTCTAGAAGTAATGCAGCTTCTTGATTCATTCTCTTTTGTTCTTCATCTAGAAATTTCCTCATCTTCATCATCCGTTTAGCTTCTTCCAAATTAGCTGCGAATTTTGGCTTTTTTAACGTCACATCGGGAACGAATGGTAGTCTTGGGGGACTGGCTATTGGCGTTTCTAAATGGTTCTCAACTCTGATGGGTTTCTGGGTCCCTTTAGCGCCACTAGCTGTGATGATTCCATGGTCTTTGTCACTGGGGCTAGTTGACTCACCACTGGGTGAAGTATTATCTGATTTAGAGCTGGAACCCTTGGTTTCTTTTTTGTTTTCTGTAGGTTTCGGGCCAGATTGGTTTTGAGCTCCTTTAGAAGAAGAGCTGCCATCGTTAGAATCTCTGTCGGTTGAACGCCGCCCATTGTTTCCTCTCCCAGACAAACTATAGTGGTCATCAGTTTCTTTTTTATCCTTCTTCTTATCTTTCTCATCACTCTTGCTCTTTGAACTACTCTTTTTATCTTTGTCTGACCTATGGGAACTGGATTTAGAATCTCTTTTATCTCTGGAACTTCTGTCGGAAGTTTTTTCAGAACTCCTTTCAGATTTGTGGCTCGATGAAGACTTTTTATCGTCAGATTTTTTGTCGCTTGAATGTTTCTGGTTTGAACTTGAGCTTTTATGAGATTTTGAATCTCTATGGCTAGAGCTACTCTTATGGGAGGAACTCCTGTGTTTAGACGAGTCTCGACTATCTTTCTTATCGCCCCTATCTCTGGACTTCTCTCTTTCTTTATGGCTGGATCTAGATTTGTTGTGATCTTCCTTAGGTTTCTTATCATGCCTGCTACTGTCTCTCGAAGTAGATTGCTTAGAGTCTGACCTTTTGTCTTTGCTACTAGAGTGTCTGTGCGAATCTCTGGATCTATGCGAGCTCTTATGACTGCTTTTTCTTTCATCATTCTTTTTCTCCCTTTTATCTTCCGAGTTCTGATCAGCTTCTGGCACTTTCTCTGCATTAGTCTTACTGTTAACGTCACTCTCGTAATCAATTTGTAAATTGTTACTGTTTGAACTATCTTCGTACAACGGCGTGTTGAAAGTGTTTATATTAACTTGATTATTGAACTGGTAAGCTAGGTTGGTTTGCTCAGGATCTTTCTTTTCAGGTTTAGCTTCTAGACTGTTCTCTGGAGATTTAGCTTCTATAGCGAATCGGAAGGAACTTGGCACTTTTTTGTCATTACTTTTGCTGTCAGAATCGTTTTCAAACGCTTGTTGGGCATCACAAGAGTTCTCATTGTTATAATTCCTGATTGGAGTCAACGGAGACATATTCCTCCGAAGAGAAGAGTCGCTGCTAGAATCGTCATCACTATTCATGTTTATTGGTTTAAAGAATTGTTCCTTATCATCTTTCGGAAGCGGTATTTCATCAGGATGAGGTATTTCAGTTTTAGTGTTGGGTTCTTTTGGAAGTTCTATCTTTTCGATATCAATGTTTTCGAGTTCGACTTTCGGTGGGCTGTTATCTGGTGGTGGGATGTTTTCTAACTTTATGTCTTCATGCATTGGAATATTAATTTTATCCGTTTTCTCATCAGAATCGGTGTTAAGATCGATGACAGCGGTTTGTGAGTCTCCTTCAAGTTTAGGCTTTTCTAATTCAGATATTGAAGCTTTAACTTCATCTTTTATATCTACTTCCATTTTATTCTCTTCATTATGATCTGCGTCCATTGCTTCTGCCTTATCTTCATTGCTTTTGACGGAGCAAGGACTGACGGCTTCCAAATCTTCTGGCAGAAGATCATCGGTACTAAGTTTGCCGTTAGAAGTTTCTGTAGAGGTGACAGATTTCTTTCGGGATATGCCTAAGTAGTTGTATACTAGGTCTTCAACTTGAGGTATGAATACGGAAGCGACTTTTGGGGTTATCACCTGATCGACTATCCTTTCGACGCCCTGTTCCAAGTAGTTGCCACTGTAATAAAGGAAATATTGATTTTAGTAAAGTTAACTCATAATTGTTGTTTGTATCGCGGTAACAAGAATAAAGACTTGTTCTTAAACAGATTAGTGGCTCCATCGTCACGCTATGAAGATGCAGTGAAGACGAGAGATACAGAGAAAGAAAAGAAAAGAGGTCCTCCCTGAGCTGGTTCTTACTCAGGTCGGGCATCCAGACTTGGCGTGACAGGAACGAGGACAAGGAGTTCTCCACTCGCTGCCGCAGGTTTTGGTAGCTCGTCCAAAAAGCAAGAACAACTTACTCCAGAATGTGTTTCCTAAGCTTCTCCCTGAGCTGGTTCTTGTTGAGGTCGGGCTTCCACACCTGCCGGGACAGGAACGAGGACACGGAGTTCTCCACGCGCTGCCGCAGGTTCTGATAGGCGGGGCGGGTGTCTACGTCTGCGATGCAATCCTTGCGGAACTGTAATGGACAGATGTTTTTAATTTAAGTATAAATTACTAATTTTCAAGTTGCATTGCTGATATTGTTGGCAATATCTACTTTATTTTAGTAAAACATTTAAAAAACACTTTATGACATCACTAATACAAACGCCTAATGAAGCGTGCTATCCTAATTAGGATACTGTTGGCGCTGACCAACAACATCTTGATTGATCATGATTGCTGTAGAGCAAATTGAAGTTGGAATAGACCCGTTTACATGTCAAAGGCAAATATTTTCTTCAATGATAACATTTACAAGTACTTAGGTACTTTTGAACCACCCATTTGTCAGAAAGCTGAAGCTAGATGTAGTGAAACAGTAATACTAGTGAAGGAGGAGGCGGACCACGTGAGGGAGAGATAAACCTCATGCCCCAGCCGCCGCAACAGCACAAGGCGCCCCGGGCGTCGTCGGGAGTCGCAATTTCCGGCCACCGTAAGCGCGGGCCTGCAGCTGCGAGCGTTGGGTGGCTTGCTGTCTGATCACAACCAGGCCCGGGTCGACGGCGCGTTGTTTTTCACGCGCGCCTCAAAGAGATGTCAGCAAAGTTGACGGGGCCCGTTAGGGCCAGAGACTGCCAGGATTGCGGAATTAGTTCGAAAGAGTCACCGCGGCCCTGGAACGCAAAAGGCATAAGGAGGAACACGGATGAGTTTTAGCCAGTAAGAGTCTGACATACCCTTCCGCTCTACGCGGAAGAAGTCATTTGATGATTTCCCATCCATAAAAAAGGCGTACTTACTAGAGTAAAATATTTTTTTTATTATAAGTACAATAAAATATGTTCCACGTTCATAGTTCATATGTCGCCACATCATGAGAAGACCTTCATCAGGTCTCGAGACACGTGACAAAAAAAGTGCTACAGTTTGACTGAGATTCATTGATATTTCTGGCATCAATATTTTATCACAGTTGGGTGTAGGTAAAACAATTATTAATAATTATTTTTAAGAGCATTGCTGTTTACTTATCTATCATAATATAAAGCAATACAAAATGAATACTGTATTTTGTTGGCCGGTAATGTTCCCATTGACCCAATAAACCTCATCATCATCGTCCTAGCGTTTTCCCATCTATTTTTACAAGCTTTTATTAAAATTACAATGTTTGTTAGTGTGTTTAGGTCTCATTTTGCAAGCTAAATATAACCACTTCCTTCTATCTTACGGAGTTGACATTTTAGTTCCCATGACTATTAATTTATATGATAAATATGACCTGATTATCCATCCAGGGTTGACTGCAGACAAACAAAGCAACTCCATAAGGTCAACAATATACAGTAAAACCCGCATAATACTCCATTTTACGTCAGTCCTTGCAACTTGAGGCATGTTTTCATATATTTTAACTTGCTTAATACGATTCCTCATCCCGTTTAATACGTCAACTGCAAACGTATGTTTTCTTACACAGCAAGGGAGAAACTTGCCAGTGTGCAGGGTGGTAAGGCAAGTAAACAGACACTGACTGGCCAGCCTGGACGGAAAATATATGCTGTCCCGCATATCATGTTTTTGTCATTTGCAATTATACAATGTTACATGACCTAGCACTGGTGATTACAATAACCCTATACCCTTTGTTCTCTCTTCTGGCTAAATCTATCTTACTAATCTACACTATAAATACCAATATAATAAAGCTGAAGAGTTTGTTTGTTTGAACGCGCTAATCTCTGGAACTACCAGTCGGATTTGGAAACTCTTTTTGTATATTATGATAGCCACATTCATGAGGCAGGTTATATGCTATACTGGAACGGGAAAAAACGGGATGTGAACATACAAATTCGCAGGCAAAAGTTAGTATACAGCTAATATAAGCCTCTGCCAACCTTTTGATAAAGATAGATACAGAATTGTGTTTTAATTATACCTTACTAACTTTTGCCCACAACATTGTATGCGCATATCCCGTTTTTCCTGTACGAATATCTTCTGTGCAATTTTTTCAACTTTTCATTCTATAAGAACTTTCTACAAAATATTAGTAATCTTAAAAAAATATGAACACAGTCAGTTAAGTTGTTCTCAAGTTATGGCATGACCAAGGGAAACAGGGATTAATTTTTAATCATAATATAGATGTGCTCTAGTGAGACAGTGTACACCAGTACAGAAGATATTACTAATCAGGCTCAAACACCTAAACATCTTGTTTCGTTGTTATGTGCAGCAACAATATTATTATGTAAAGGTTGTCTTGTAATTTAAGGTTATAAACTTTTTAAGTTTTATGACTTACGTCCGGGTGGATCCAATAAGAACCAGTATATATTGCAAATTGATTTTCACTTAAATTCAACGTTTTTTTTTTGAATTTATTTTCAATTGTTTATATTTTCATAAAATTGGTTCCCCCGGACGATAGAGGTTCAACTTATGAATTGAATGCATTTAGTGATTAGTTATGTGAGTAAGACTAATTATCCTTTTAGATAGGTATCAATTACAACCAAAATTAAAAAAAACTGGTTATCATTAGAAATCAAGTCATGGTTTCGGAGACTACTTATAAATAAAATTATAAACAAAATAGCACACAGATAGTAATAGATTATGGTGAATTAACTTAACAATTATTAATTTGTCTATTATTTACATTTTAGATCAATATACCAAGTCTTGCTCTTGAAAATTGGCATAGCAAGAAACATAGGCTGTCACAAATTTATTTTAGTTTCAGTTTTTCAGTTGTTACAAACATATGGCCAATAGTTTTTTTTTCATTATACAGCAATAGATATAATGTTAGATATAGACCCTTGTTATAAGCATAACTAACTTATATAGATACTAACCCTTAATGAGTACCTATAGGTACTTACTTCTAATAATTCAATAAATATTTTACAGGAAAATTATGGAGACTTGTCCCATAACTGAGAATGGACATGAAATGCTTTGTAATTGGCTATTTTTGTAATATTGGAATAGCTCAAAAGCAAATTAGGAAAATATTGCTTGTGTAGTTGTACTAATGTGATTGAAGAAAGGGACAGACAAGGTCAGAGAAAAATGGCGACTTGAGGCCTATGTACACCACAAAGGGCCCAAGTTAATGATGTAAAATAGTAGTTTAACTTACCTGATCAAATATACCCTTCGATTTTAACTCATAAACTAGTTGATCGACCAGGCGAGGATCCCCGGGCATGTATTGCAAATGCGCCATATTTATGGCATTCAATAACTATAATGTTAAATAATTATTACTCTATTAGATAAGGTTATAAGTTATTGCTATTTTAATATTTATTCATGGGAATGAAAATATTTAAAACATCTACGAAAATGAAATACGACAAACACAGTCAATATTTAAGGGATGCCAACTGTCACAACACAAGTGTCGATGATATCGATGATTGGTTTGAATTTGAATCGATAATTTAGTCTACCTACGTAAGCCTACGTTTATTGATCGAGCTTCAGTTTTATATTAATTGTTATTCGTTTTACACTTATTTAATAGTGTTTACTATGTTTCATAAAACAGTAAGTATTTACACTACACAAATAAAATTATAGAATACACACCATTTATGTTTGGCACAGTTTGGTTTAAAAAAACGAGCTGTTCGTCGATTCAAAAGTCGAAACATCGAGTTATTCCTATTCGGATACAATAGTTGTGTTAATAAAAATAAAAATTTGGTCTTTCCCAATAAGGACTGATGTCTTCCTGTATGTTTTTGTATTGTTTTCATTGTAATGATCTAAAAGCAGAACTACGGACTATGGCAATATATTTTTTAGATTAGTAGTCATAAAATATTTTACGTCCTGGAATAATTTTGATAAAAACTGTAATCGCTCTTTCGTTTGTAACTTTAGTTCTATTCGAAAATTAAGTTTCTTTTCAATATTATTAAGTATACATCGATAATTTATTTTTTTAAGAACGTCCCTATTGACATTTAAAAAGGGTACCTAGACGAAGGCGACGATAATATTGACCAAACAGCTGAAGCAACAATTTTCATGCATGTTCATAAAAATGTTTGTTACTATTTTTAATTTATTTATATTTGTAAGAGATTCCACAACTGCTGCAATAAAAAGATGACTCTCATTTTCTTTTACGAAATGAAACAAAACGCAACAAATAATTTAGTGCTGGTCACTCAGTGCACTCAAGTCAAACTAGGGATGGGTCGTCGACGTATTTGGCGTCAACGAAACTAGACCGTCCAATTTCGTTCATCGACTAGTCGATCAACTAGTTGAATTCGTCGACTAGTTTACGCGTTAACTTGGTAAACTTTACGACGAAATCTACGGCGTCGACGGCGACGTAGGCGGTTGACTTTAGACTAGTCTCCCGCGTGCTTTATGTACCTATTAATTTGAACTTCCCTTCATATTTTTCCAGGCTTAGGACTGGCTGAATACTGAATAGAGTTAATCACTAATAAAGTTTTATTCACTATTCTGGCGTAGGTATTTAGAAGATCAACTGATTTTATATACATTAATTAAATATATACAAAACCAGTTACCTAATCGTTGAATTCGCAAACATTCGAAAACGGTAGAACGGAAGGAACCTTCAGCGCGGAGCGCGATTAGTCACGCACGCAATGAATTTTAAAATCAAAACAAGATGAACTACGTAAGTAATAACAAACAAGTAAAAACTGGTTTGTCTCGCATAGTTTGACCAGTCCATCGCCTTTCTCTTTCGCACTCGCGAAACTACCAAACATCCATCAATAGGCATCCTTTTCTTCACATAGCACAACAATAATTTCATTCGACCCGTACAACAAACAAATATCAACTCCCTGCCAATAGATTTAGAGTTCAAATTTGTTTGCAACATTCAACAAATTTCAACGGACGATTGAATTTGTATGTACCAGTCTACGTTCTCGTTCTCGTCTCGCCCGTCTCGCCGTCGCGTCGCGTCGCGCAAGCTAGTTGCGAGTTTCAGTTTAACCGTCTGAGGCGTTTACGGATTCGACTAGTCCATCGTTTATCGGTGAACCGTCGATTCGTTCACAGTACGTCGACGGTCGAATTAACTAGTTCGTTCATTCAACGACCATCGCTAAGTCAAACGTTGTTGTGTTGTCTGTCAACATCACGTCAACATTTTAAAACTAGCAAACGGTGTTTTGTAAAATAATTATATCTATTTCAGAAGAAATATGCGTAGTATGAAGACAGTTTCGATAAATAATGAAGAACATGAAAGAGTACATTCCGGTTTAATTCAGCAAGAAAACCAAGAATGCATCGCTACTGGTAAGTATTAGTCATAGAAAATTAAGTTGGTATAGCCCGCCCAAATTCTGAAGCCTTTTTAAATTGACGTTTCTAGCATAAATAAGCGTATTTATTTTCATGTCAAAATGTTAGCTGTGTGAGGTTGTCTGCTGTTAAATTTTTTGTAAATAACCTGTAATTCTGCATTTAATTTGGATAAAAATAAGTAAAAACTAAAAAAATGAATAAATTAACGTCGTACACGATAAAAAAGGTTCACCAAGCATATTCTGAGAAAATGTTGACACCGACGAGTTTCGTAGATACAAGTCTACACAATGCTAGACAGAATAAAGATTTGAATGCGTTTGTGACGATAACTGACGAGGCTGCGGAAACCCATGGTATCGAAAGTGAAAAGAGGTTTTATATATCCAAAAACCCGAAAAGTTTAGATGGCATTCCTATTGGTGTGAAAGATAACTTCTGCACGAGCAACATAATGACTACCTGTGCGTCGGAAATGCTCAAAAACTTTGTGCCGAGTTATGATGCTACAGTATACTCCAGACTAAGAGCTGCTGGTGCCTGCTTGATAGGCAAATGTAACCTCGACGAGTTTGCTATGGGCTCCGGGACAGTAGATTCCGCATTTGGTCCAACTCGTAACCCTTGGCTATATGACAAGGAAAATTGGAGAATTGCTGGTGGAAGTTCGGGTGGTAGTGCAGTTGCTGTCGCTTCAGGGTCCTGTGTGGCGGCTATTGGCTCTGACACTGGTGGATCCACACGAAACCCAGCAGCTTTATGCGGGATTGTAGGATTAAAACCAACTTATGGTCTTGTGTCCAGACATGGCTTGATACCATTGGTCAATTCAATGGATGTGCCCGGTATCTTAGCGCGAACAGTTGAAGATGCTACCATGGTGTTAAATGCAGTTGCTGGGCCTGATAAATTTGATTCCACAACATTGACAAAGCCATATAAACCAATAACTCTAAAAGATATAGAACTATCAAATGTAAAGATTGGAATTCCTAGAGAATATCATTGTAGAGATATGAGCCCTGAAGTGATCAAAACATGGAGTTTAGTGACAGATCTATTAGAAAATGAAAATGCTATAGTGAAGTCTGTTTCATTGCCTCATACGTCAGTCTCGATAGCAGTTTACTCAATATTAAACCAATGCGAGGTAGCCAGCAATATGGCACGGTATGATGGCATAGAATTTGGCCTTAGAGCAAACGCAAATAATTCTACTGAAGAGCTATACGCATTCACAAGGCACCAAGGCTTCAACAATGTTGTTCGCTCGAGAATCCTAGCCGGCAACTACTTCTTACTGACTAGAAACTATGTGAAATACTTCATAAAAACTCTAAAGTTACGGAGAATGATTTTGGATGATTTCAAACAAGTTTTTAATAAAGAAACTGGTGTTGATTTGCTTTTGACTCCAACTACGTTGTCAGATGCACCGTTGTATAAAGACTTTATGGCCAAACATAATAGGGATCAGTGTGCCCGACAGGATTATTGTACGCAGCCTGCGAACATGGCTGGAATACCGGCTATTTCAATACCAATAACACTGTCAAAGAATAAACTACCCTTGTCGTTACAACTCATGGGACCATCATTGTCTGAAGAATTATTGTTAAATGTAGCAAAGAAAATTGAAAGTCTAGTACAATTCCCAGGAATGAAATCAGCCTAGTAGCATTGAACAGTTTTGTGATTAAATTGCGAACCTTTTGTGTAGAAATTTTTTGTTATAATTTCGAATTAAATAATTTATTATATAGGCAATTTGTTTAATTTATTTTGCTACGTTCGTAGCCTGCAATAACCTTGACCCTGCCCATGACGGTTTGAAAATTAAATTGTTTGTGTGACATATGACTTGCCCTAAACAAGAACTTCAGAGCAGGGATTCTAAACTAGTGGGGCACAGTGCACTTGGGGGGCGTAGAGTGACATAAGGGGGGGCATGGCGCGTCTAAAAACGACTTGATGCTAACAATATATTGGCCAGTCGAATTAACTAACGGAATACGAAAAGGATATACCTACGGAATTTTGGCAAATAAAATAACATTCTTGAATAAAATACGATTATGTTTAATTTACTGTTCTAGGTACTTGTAAAACCCGATCTCTTCTACAAATGCTCCAAACAAACATGCCAGTTAATATTTTTTCCCATCGAGTTATTATTAAATTAAATGTTGTATTAAGAAAAAGAACATCCAGGAGTTAACTTTTCGCGGGATACATTTTTGGAATAAAACACAAGAATTAATGCTAAGGTTAAGTTTGCCTCATTTCCGGCGTAATTTGAATGGACTATTTACAGGTAGCAGTGACCTGAATTTAACCAAATAAGTAACTTGACGGCTCTTTAAAAGAAAGTTACAGGGGCGTGCATTGTAAAAGGTTAAGGATGGTTAGCCTTAAGAAGTTAAGAAGAAGATTTGGTTTTCCCCAAGGACCAGAGAAAACCAAATCTTCTATTTCAGATACAGGTCAATTCAAACTTACCTAATGACACTTTTACTGCGCAGGTACCCCTTTGATCACAAAATCTCTTTTCTACATTCTTCTTCTCATTTACAGCGGCACTAACATCGGAGATCCTATCGAAACTCAACATATCCATCGACGGTTTACCTCCGAAATGTCAGCAGCTGCTCCAACAAGCATCGGAAGCTCAGCACGCAATGGACATCAACCAACTCGACCCCGTCGCTATATCCCTGCACCAGACTAGAGAACTCTCCCAAAAGCTAGAAGATGAATACGAGATTTTGAAGCTAAAACAAAAGAACGCCGAGCTGCAAGTGAAAATCGACCGTAATAACAAGTTTTTGGAGGGATTGAGGAAAGAATTGCAGAATTCGAAAGATTCTTTGTCCAGTCAGAATCCGAATCCGGAGAATATTCAGGAGGTTATCAGACAGTTGAAGCAGAAAATGGCGTCGTATGAGGAAAGCTGCGAGAAGGCTAAGGTATTGCAAAGTCGATTAATTTATTTCAACTAGCTAGACCATTAAAAGGCACTTTTGAACGTCAAATTTTCAGTTTGAAAATAAAATATTGTAGTGACTATTATTTGTCCATTCGCAAAAAGTAGATTCTTATGGAGAAGAGCGGACAAGAAACTCCATAATATTATGTGTTCAATACCTAGGGGAGGTAAGCCTAAAACGGGTATGCATTTTAAATTGCGCACCGTTATTGCTATTAAGAATGTGTGCGTGCAGTGTGCGGCGCCTGCCGCTCGCCAATCACAGGCAGTCGGCGCGTCTCTGGCGGACACGAGTTCACGGTAAGAAAAGAACGAAGTTTTTCGCAATTTTTTTTTTAAATTGAGTTACATTACTTTTGAATACCTACTAGAAAATGGTTTACAATAATATGTTCTTACTAGTTTTGTGTTATTATTTTGCAATAAATAGACGTTTTATTTGTGTAATAGGTTGGCGTTTATTATTTTGGTTTTAAGGTTACATTAGTCGATATTTTGTCCATACAAATTTCGGGGGGGTATTACTCCACTGTCTGACATTGTACATTCAAAGTTAAGCATGATATCGTTTTATCTCATTATTCATTTTGTCTGTACGGAAACAGAATAGTAAAATAAAAAGTCATTAAAAAGTTATAAGCCAACAAAGATTCTTCTTGCTAATTTTAACGCAACTTTGGGCGTAAATAAGTAATAATATAAGTGTAAAATCTCAAAAACAAAGCCGGTACCGACAGATCTCAATTATAGAAGAGTTCAATAAACTTTATTTGTTATTGATTAGTGCAGTGGTTTTTTCATAAAACTCAACTTTCGAATAGACTTTTCGTGCATCGTCTAACGTTGTTTCCGTTCGGAACGGTGTTGTGTGCGTGGGAACTACACATTGTGCATGTAAACTAGCGTCTAACTGCTCATTACTGATACTGTCTGTGTCGGACACGATGCCACACACAAGACAGCGTGCTTTTTGGCCACGCTTACCAGTGAGTTCGAGCCCGCGACTGGTTCAACCTTAAGGTTATGAATCGATTGAAAAAAATACATGCTTGTGGGCAAAAAGGGTAGGGCTAAAGCGGGTGCCCGTTTTGCCCATACCCGATTTGCCCTGTATAATTTAATTGACTGCTTATTAGTTCTTTTATTTTTGCAGATGGTTGATAAATACAAAAGAAAGACTGCAAATGCATCGTGGGATGAAGGAGTTATGAAGCTTGCGATAGAAGAAGCTCTCAAAACTTCCGTAAATGGTGCAGCAAAAAAATATGGCATCAACCTTTCGACTTTACAGAGACATGTAAGAAAGGATGTCCAAAAAGAAAACTAGGAAGATTCACAACAGTTTTTACAGCGGCTCAAGAATTAGAGCTAGTTGAGTATCTATTTCTTATGGATAATCTGTTATTTGGACTGACAAAAACAGAATTCTTGAAACTAGTGTACCAATATGCTGAGAGAAAGAATATAACACATCCTTTTAAAAACGGAGCCGCAGGTGAAGATTGGTTCGCTGGCTTTAAGAAGCGTCATTCCGAAGTTAGTCTGCGCCGTCCAGAACCAACATCAGTTGCACGTGCCACGGGCTTTAATAGACCTCAAGTCGAAAAATTTTACGATTTACTTGAAGCAGAAGTCGAAAAACACATAACATTGATGCATCGCGAATGTACAATGTTGACGAAACCGGCATCCAAACTACAAGCAACAAACCGCCAAGAGTCTTATGTAGGTCTGGAAAAAAACAAGTTGGTGTTATATCTAGCGTCGAACGAGGCAAACTGACGACGGTTGTATGCTGCTGTAATGCAGCAGGTTCTTTTGTACCTCCATTTCTTATCTTTGGCCGAAAACGAATGGTAGACAGGCTTTTAGATGGAGCTCCACCAGGATCATCAGCTACTTGCAGTGATAATGGTTGGATCAATGGACCAGTATTCTTGGAATGGTTGCGGCACTTTGTAGACAACGTTAGGCCAACTCAAGAAAAAATAGTTATTTTAGTGATGGACAACCATGAGTCCCACAAGTACCTCGGAGCTTTGGAGTATGCATCGCAAAATCATGTGATTTTTGTCTCTCTTGCTCCACACACAACACATCGTATGCAGCCGCTTGATACGTGTGTCTGTGGACCATTAAAAACTTTCGGCAGCAAAGCAGGCAGTTTTTGTGTTCCAACGAACACATGTTGGCCGCATTATTTCCCAGTATGAAGTAGCAAGACTATTTGGTGAAGCATATATGAAGGCAGCGAGTACCCAGAATGCAGTAAAAGGATTTTCGTCTACATATATGGCCCACGAATAGGAACGTATTTGACGATTCTGATTATATGCCGTCAAATTTGACTGACCGACCAGAGCCTTCCGGTGTTCGAGTGAAGTGAATACTGAGGCTGTTCAGATTTGTCATGAGCCGACTGGCAGACCTGATTCTTGCAGTGTTCCAGTGGATACTGAGGCTAATCTGATTTCTCGTGAGCTAGACACGAATTTTAATGTTAGCGATGAAATTGAAATGCGTACGAGCGAGATTCGTGAATCTACTGATTCTGACCGCACTGTTTCAACATCTGTTTTGGACAGAATCATAGAAAGCCATTATACCTGCAAAACTCCAACGCCGATAGCAGATGATGGACTAGAGACTCAAAATCCCATTGGCTTTATAAATATTGACACAAGCTGTAAACAAATTATGAATGAGCAAATTATAACTGCAGCATCTCATGTGACCCCAATGGATATTCGGCCATCACCTAAAATGGAACCTAACAAAACCGCTCGAAGACGTAAAACACAGAAAGCAGAAATATTGACAAGCACTCTCACTGATTTGATTTGATTTGAACCTACTACGAGTGCACAAAGGTCGACCACAGGGAGAAAAATCTTCAAACGAGGTCCAAAATAAAACAAAAAAGATAAAGCGGAGTACCGGTGCTTGGTACGCAGCGAGCTTTACAGAGAGCCACCAGCAGAAGACTGGATTAAGTGTGATGATTGCGAGATGTCGGCTCATGAGGCCTACACTTCATACTCTGGCAGAGGTTCGTATTACTGTGACATGTGTCACGAATAAGTTAAGTAAGATTGAGACTGTAAAATATGTCAGAAGACTGATTATGATTATGGTTGTGAACCCTAACTGTTAATTATAAGTAGAAACTTTGAGTTATGATTGTTATGAAACAGTTCTAGTCATTGATTGATGTTGATCTTATTTAATTTAGTCCCTACCCGCTTTGCCCAAAAGCCCTACCTGCTTTAGGTAGGGCTTTTGGGCAAAGCCCCCCCTACGGGCAAAACGGGTAATTCGAATGGTTAAGATTCTTGTTATTTTTTTATTTTTAATGTGCAAAACTACTAAATATGTCATTTATTTTATAGTCGTTGATAACTAAACATTTCAAAATGTACAAATAAATGTTCAATTTGTCTCTCTAAATCGTTTTTTTTATCATCATCCTTAGCTTACCCGTTTTGGGCTACTCTCCCCTACATGGTATTTTTACTTTGGGCAAGATTCACAGACCGTGCTTTGACTTTACTTTGCTAAAGACCTACTAACTTTAATTAGTAAAATACGTACTTAAAGCTACGTTTTATGAATGTCACCCGTTTTGTGATTTGTGTGTATTTTGAAACCAATGTGGAGCACTGAATACTTTTGAGATTACAATCATTCGCAAGCATGGTGATTTATTCTCATGCCGTGGCGTTAGAGAAATTACGATTCAAACTTAATGGCGGGTTTAAACACTCTGCGAGTCACTGCACAGAAACTAAATGTGATAGCGGGCATAGCGAGGAACGCATTTCACAGCCGCGTTAAAGTTGCTGCTTACAATAATAATTATTATAGTACCTACTCCTGACCTATTTTGGCCATAGCGGCCAGTGTCAACAGAGATATAGGGATGTTTCCTAAAAAAATATACCTATTTAGTACGTCAGATAATTTCCAAAAAATATTAGACACGTATTTTTCTTTTTTCAAGTAATCTAAAAATGAAAACGATACAGTACGTTGAAAATTCGTGTGACGTCACAGACCGATACACTTTTTCACGGAAAGTGACGTCACAAGCCCCCACTCCTGATCTTTGATACGTTTTATTGATACGTTATACTGATTTAAAAAAACGTATCCATTATTTTTCGATAATCTAACTGACGGACTAAATAGAATCATATCTTTTTTACTCAGGAAACATCCCTATGATACTGCAGGGCGCAGGCGCCACAGGTAGGTACACTCACTCTTCCATCACTCTCATAATCTGATGGGACGGCAATCCGACACGGCCGGAAAGAGATCTGGCAATACTTTAGAGGTATGCAGAACAGGGTGTAAAGTCTCGCAAACCTCCATTGAAAAGGGATCCTCCGACGAGACGGGTTTTGAGTGATGGGCAACTGCCCGATAGTTATTCTTCGGGCGGTTGTATATTTTCGAATCGCCCGGAGAATGTTGATATCGCAATGTAGGATTTCTACATTTTCTACTTCTTTAGTTCGTATGTGGCGGCATAGATGTCGCTACACGAATTGGAAAGCGCAAGTAGATGATATATCTAAAAGAATAAATAAATTTGTATACGCACTGAGAAAGATTAAAAATATAACAAACATTAAAACTGCCATCACTACATATCACGCTTATGTTGAATCGATAATACGCTATGGACTCATAATGTGGGGTAATAGCACCGACAAAAATAGGGTATTTGTTGCACAGAAGAAGTGTATTCGTGCAATGTATGGGCTTCAACCTGAAGAATCTTGCAGGCCAATATTTAAAGAACTTGGTTTATTACCGCTACCCTCTCTCTATATCTATGAAGTATGCATGTTTGTTAAGAAGTATAAAGACTTATTTAAAAAGGCACAGGATGTTTATCCTCGAAACCGGCGAGACCCTCACAGACTTGTATTAGACGATCTACCAAGACAAGCTAAATATAATAAAAGCTGTTTAGCCATGTGTGTTCGGGTGTTTAATAAAATTCCAAATGACTTAAAAACCTTAAATCTTAGATTGTTTAAAATAGAACTACATAAATGGTTATGCACTCATAATTTTTACAACATAAAATAATTTTTTGACATTTAAACTACGGGAAATTTTTTAATGTAATGTTACCTATCTACCTATGTTATATATTTGCATGCTGTGATATAAGCAAAACATGTATGCTCTAATAATGTCTGTAAACAACTTTGTACACCATGTTTTATGCAAATAAAATGATTGATTGATTGATTACAATACAATAATAAGCTGGTACTGAACAGTTTTAAAATCCCTTCTTGTAATTTTCAGACGAAACTATCAAAGCTGCAAGTTCCGGACATAATTCTGCCCGCGTCGCTGCAGGCGTCGGTAGCTACGCTGGCGAGCTTGCGCGAGGACGCCGCCGAGCTCAAGCTGCGCGCCGACGATGTGCTGCTAGCTAGGGAGGCCAGGGACACCTTTATGAGGTTGCGGAGATAGGTTGTGGGAGGATTTTTATTATTAAGTATACTAGTGGCCCGCCCCGGCTTTGCCAGGATGTATTTATTTTTCAACATTTTCTTTAAGAGCGCTGTTACAAATGGGTAGTCAAATCATTACTTTTTAACACAAAAGTATGTTTATTAAATAAAATGCTTTGCAATCTTAAAATGTTTTCTGAGCGTTTTGTTGATAGAAGTGCATGGTACAATTCTGAACTATAAATATAATTTTAGATAGGTACAGTTTCTCAATAAATGTACCGAAGTAAAAAAAATCATATCGGTACAAAACGCTCAGCAAACATTTTAAGATTGCAAAGCATTTTATTTAATAAACATACTTTTGTGTTAAAAAGTAATGATTTGACTACCCATTTGTAACAGCGCTCTTAATACAAACCTCGCCCTGACAATTACAAACACAATTGAAAAGAATTATCCAATTTGGGTCAGTCGTTACAAAGTTATGCGCGTACATACCTACACTTCAGCGATTCACTTTTATTATTATACGATTATTAGTGTCGAAAGTAAGTTGACCACTGCACTATAAGTAAGCCCACTCCTGGCAAGCATGATAATTTAAAGTTAACTTTATAATGCATTGCAAAAGGTAGATAAGGCTAAAAAGTCCAAATATCCACCACTAGCAAGATCTATGGCATTAATTATGAATATCCTATTCAAAATTAAGTAATTTAAACCGTTCCAAGTGCGTCTGGCACACCGGTGTGGCACCCGATTCACGCGTTTAAAAACTCTATTATTACTATAACGCAAGGTATTTTATAGAATGTTGACGTTTGACGCGCGATCCCTAAACTAGTGCTATAATATTCAGAACTGCTCGATTTTATACATTTAATGACGTTGGTAATGGTTGTTTGGACCACTTTTGCCCACCTTTTTTGTGGAAATTGAAATGAAACAAGATGGCGGCATTTATTTAGGTCCTTGTTTAACTATAAACTATAGGACATTTTTGTTGTGCATTCCTTAATTGTTGAGAGTAAAAATAAAACACGCTGATTTATCTTTATATTTATTTTGATTTATAGATATTTATCTTTAAAAATCAAAAAATCAAAAGTCATTTATTCAAATTAGGCTGAGAGCCAGCACTTTTTGAACGTCAAATTTTACATAAAGACAGTCCCCCAAAACGCCCACCCGTCACCAATACGTAATATATATTTATGTATATATTATTTAGCTTAATATGTATGTATCTGTGTATCTATTATGTTATATTATAAATGAATTGGTTTTCTTTTTCACGCCAATGAAAACCCATTTCATGTCCAGACAATTACTGTCCATCCCAGATTGTCTGGAAGAGATCGCGTAATGCGATAAGGCCGCCCATTGTATGTGTTTTAGTTTTAAGGTTCCTTTTTGTTTTACTTTTGGTGTACAATAAAGTGTATAATAAATAAATAAAAATAAATAAATTTTATTATTGTTACTCAAGATAGTAACGTAATTTTTACTAGTTAAAATATGAAATAAATATAAATTTCTAATATACAATCGTTTAATTCTAGTACATTTTTGCTCACATTTTTATACTAACACCTGCTAAACTGGATCAATAAAACCTCAAAAGAAAATGGAACATAATCAAACGTGAACATTCATAAAACATGATAAAGTAACATTTACCGTCGCCAAACATCGACCAAGTATTTTTTTTTTATTCGGTTTCCGGCGAATACAATTCATTTTGCTCTGGCTTTTGTACGGAACCTTCGCTCTCCATGTTGCCTACACAAGGCCATGTGCATGTTGTCACTGTTGGTGCTGTAAAGAAACAAAGACAAAAACTGTATATGTGGGTTTGATACGAATTGGAACCTTATTGTAAAGTCAATAAGTTTTTTCCTAACTATGCTGGGGTCGGTTTCCAGTCGCGTGCAACTGAATACCAGTATTGGACTACATGAAGCGACTGCCTATTCTACATACATAAAGTGGGGAAGTACATAAATGTTTCAATGCCAACCGAGAATGCTGAAGGTGCTGATAGACTATACTTACTAATCAAAAATATTAAAAAGTACATACGTTTCAACCCCATCAGAGAATGCTGAGGCTTCAGATTCATAGGGTGTTGTCCATAGCCCCGCTGGCCTCTCAAGCCCCATATGAAGTAGGTGGTCTTGACGGTGTTGATGCCCTTATCCTTGTTGGTCTGGAGACACTTGTCCCGGGGCTCCACGGTCTGGCATTGGATGTCAGATCGGAGGTGGCTGTAGTGAGTTTGTGTTGAGTGGGTCTGGCAGTTCACTATGTTTGCCTGGATGTAGAAAATGGTATTTTGTGATTAACTGAGGCGACTCGTCATTAATCACCATCATCATATCAGCCGAAAGACGACCACTGTTGGTCTTAGGCCTCCCCCAAATTTGCCTACTCGTCATTGGATTCAATCAAATGAGTTGGTTATAGATCGGATTTTCTTTTTGTTTCTATATCCCTTTTGTTGTTTTTTTCTTTGGTAAACCAATTTCAGAAGAAATGAATAGATTGATAAGGGCAGCACTGATGAGTTGTTTGAGGAGGTTCCATTGATTGGTAATTAATGTAGCTTGCACGAATCTGCACGATATACCTAATTATTTGCGGCATGAGCTGGCATTTTGTTTCTTGTAGAGTAGCGACAACGCTCGAATTGAAGGTCACACTAACACAAACTCAGGTTTTGGCCCTGAAACCTTTAGATTTTCTATCTTGATATATTTTTCTTGACGAAAGAATACATCATAGGTGCATCCAAAAGAACACCCATAATATCAGTCGAAAGACTTCCACTGCTGGACATAGGCCAAACTGTCCCTCACACTCGGCACTCCCAAATGGGTGTTGCCACAACGGCCGCGCGCGGCAGGCGGGCAGGCGCAGGGTGTCGCAGTGTAGCTGTAGCATACAGAGAATGCTGCTGCCCATTCTCTGGTGAGTCCCTTAGTCGCCTCTTACAACACCCACGGGAAGTGATGGGATGGTGCTATTCTTTTACGTCCGACACCATTACGGAACAGAAAGAACATTTAATAAACCAGCTTTTGCCGCGAGATCGTACGCGCATATCCCGTTCCCGTATAGCCTATAGCCTTCCTCATGAGTGTGGCTATCGTATACAAAAATAATTTTCCAAATCCGACTGGTACTTCCGGAGATTAGCGTGTTCAAACAAACAAACGCTTCAGCTTTATTATATTAGCATAGATAACAGACCCATTGGCAAGCTCGTCTCTTCCACTCCCAAAGGTCCCAGCTGTAGTTCTTCAGCTTGTACTCGTCCATCGGATGCGTCTCCGTCTGTATGTCCTTGTCGTATACCTTTACTGGAAATAAGAAGATATTTCGTCAAATAAATAATTAGCTTCAAAACGCTCCAAAAATTCGCCTCGGCCCCGTACGTAAGTCCATCAATGCCTAGTTGTGCGGAAATTAAAACTAAGTACCTAGAAAATTAATCAATGACGAATAACAATAAGTTTTCCCGCGTTAAAGTGTTCATTTGTTTTTTTTTCAATAAAAAGCTTTCTATTTGCAAGCCAGCCGGAAATTTAATTAAAACCTTTGATAAATTACCTCCTTAGTTGCCATGTTTCGGAGTAAAAGATCGTTCCATTTTTAAATTACACGACAGATATAAGTTTACTATGTAATTTATTTGGCCGCTAAAACACGACAGATATGGATTTCCATACAACTTTTGTCGGCCGCTGCTCGCATATATTTGGCCAGTACAGCAATTTCAATTTATTGACAATTAATTAATAAATTAAGATTAATTTATTTATTTTTTATTTTGTAATTAACTGTTTTTTCCATAATAATACTCATCATTATGAACAACCTTCGCTATCGCTCAACCACTGCGCCAACCGTATCGTACTCACGACACGGTTGGCGCAGTGGTTGAGCGATTGACTGCTATACTGTGTGTCGCAGGTTCGATTCCCGCACGGAACAAATATTTTTATGGCCTATAGATAGTTGTTCCGGGTCTAGCTGTTTGTGCACGGGAGTTTAAATGTGTGTAAACGCACCCACGATACAGGAGAAATTCCTAGTGGGGAAGTTTTCTTAAAAAAAAAAGAGTACAATGACCCCTTTTCAGGTATTGCGTTTATTCTGTTACACGTTGTATAATAGTTCCTGCACGCTCCTTATACGGCCTGTATAGCTGCATCTCTTTCACAAAGCGTACTTACTCTTTGGCACTCGTATAACAACGAGATCGTCGACGTCTTTAGCGCTGAACACGAGTTCAACGATGTTCAGCAAGTTGATGAGGTGAGTGTTGTTGCGAGCGTGATTCAGCACCTCATTCACATATCTGGTAGTAAGAAAATTCTTAAGTTTAAAATCCACTTATAGTCAACAGCACATAGCATTGATAGAGGAGCTTGTGGTTGAATAATAACAGCCACAGGAGTCGTTCTTCGAGAATAATCCACGTGTGCCGAGGATGGGTGACCATCCATTGCATACCGAGACTCCTCAGCCCCTTGGAAAGCACGTTAAAACTGTGGATCCAGCTGTCATTTGAATATTTGACGTTAGTAGTTACGGATACCCAGAAAATCTGACACCAGTCCACCACCACCAAGGGATTTCGTTTTACCCAGTATGCCGCATCTGCTCAGCTATCGACATTTTACCCAGTTACTGTTTTGTGGAGGTCACACAGGCGGTCGCTGCATATCAAATAAATTAAGTACCTACTCAGCTGCATCCGCTTAGACTGGAAGCCTACCTCAGTATAAACACATCAAAAGTGTCTAGGGATCAAGTACGTTTTAGAGCAGCTATTAATACTTAACCTGTGGCCCGCCTAGCTTTCCGTGTGGCCACGTAGCCTAGCACATTATTGATGCTATATTTAGTCAGTGTATCAATGTGTGTGTTTCTCTATTGTACTGATTCACTCCTTGACGATGTGCTGAGACTACTCACCCACTATCAACGTGACTTTTGTCACAAATCCAAAAGTCCCATTCATGTAGATACTATTAAATGTAGAATTTTGTTTTACTGTAAGCCGCCCATCATGAGAGAAAAAACGTTGAGTTCGGCTGTTTTAGAGTAGGTATCGACGCAATTGAGGATTATTATTTTAACTTTTTTGGATCTTTATCGAGTCTTTTTAGTGAATTTCACTACTTATTTGAATAAAGAATTTTCTTTGAATTTTGACATTAATTAGGTTAATTTGCCACAATTTGAAATTGTTCTAAATGTTTAAGTACAAAATAAAGGGATAAGTTGTTTAACTTAAAGAAGCCAGTCTAGAAGACTAGATTTGTACCTAATGTACTTGATCCCTAGACACTTTTGATGTGTTTAGCTAAAGGCTTGGCAGGATAGCTATGACCTACGAACTTTTGACCAAATTATACGGATAATAAGTACCCAGGTACCAATCATGTTTTCTTACCTATCAGGCTCCCTACTGAACCGGGCAGCCATAATAACGCTGCAGAATCCGTAGTAGCGATTCCTGTGCTTGATGAGGCCTAACTTAATGTTGCTAGGCACTAGGGCACCAACGCTTAGGCATAGTGCGCAGAAACCTAAGAACTGGAGAAAAACACTATAAAATAAGTCTCATGTCAAACAACAAAACAATGGTGCGTTTACAGTTTACACGGGCAATTTTTTGAGCAATTATTGCTCGGAAACACGTATTGATCAATCTGGAGCAATTTGCAGCAACTTCAAAAAAATGCGGCAGTAAGGATGATTCCTGGTTAAAAAATATTCTATCTAGTCCGCTTGTATTTATGTATTTTATTAGTATTATATATATATATATATTATTTCTTTATTATTTCCAAAATAAAATTATATTCTAAATCTTATTTATTTGTTGTACACCTACCACAGTGTAGTCTTTTTGACCCAAAGGTTGACTGGTAGAGAATGCCTTGTTGCATTAAGTCCGCCCATGTACCACTATTGTACATAGAGTTTAAATAAATAAATAAATTTTTTGCTTTATCAAATCAATAAAAAATGATGAAGATAAAACGCAACAAAGATCAGGAGTGGGGGCTGGTGACGTCAAGTGTATGTAAAAAGTCTACTAACAAGTGACGCCACACGAGCTTTCAACGCACTGTATGGTTTTAATTTTTTGTTTACGTGAAAAAAGACAAAATACGTGTCTAATATTTTTCGGAAATCTATCTGACGGACTAATTAGATTTTTTTAGTCATCTTACCTTTTGTTTCGGCAATATCGTTTCTAATTGCTCCTGGACTGTTTTTTTTTGTTAATTATACACGCTTTCACATAATATTAGTATGAAGTATGATAAGATTATGAATACGTACCTCTGCTTGCTTTATCGCGAGGAGTTCGGAGCTGCTCGGATAACAGACGTAGTTCGGCAACGTGACCAGAGACAAGCGGTCTTCCATGGTCGGGCGAAAGTTCACTCTGGTCTGTGGGCATCAATAGAACAAGCATTTGAAATTACAAAGTTTTGCGGCCTCCTATTTAAATGTCTTAAATTACAACAGTTAAAAACATTACTAGAATACCACTTAATTACCATCATGGACGTTGTCTAGAAGGCCGCTAAGCTTAAGTGGGACTGGGCCGGACATGTCTGCCGCATGTCAGACGAGAAATGGGCAAAAGGAACCACCGAATGGCTCCCATTACGGAAAAAGACATCGCCGAAGCCGAAGATAGCGGGACGAGTTCGATACCTATAGAAAGTACTGGCCCGACATAGCAAATAACAGTTGTATGAAAAAGGGAGGTATTTGCCCAGCAGTGGGACAAAATAGGCTAGATCGATAGATAGAACTTATCATTGAATATCCTATTCACTTGATTGTCTGCCTAGCCATGTTGCTAGCTACGTTAGAGTCGGCTTTGAGATTCCGCGTACCGGTGCGCGCAGCGTTAGCGCGGCTTCGCATATGATGGACCGATGACCTGGTGAGGGTCGCGGGGAGCCAGTGGATGCGAGACGCACAGGACCGGCTGTTGTGGCGACACGCGCGGGGAGGCCTATGTCCAGCAGTGGACGTCAGTAGGCTGGTTTGATGATGATGACGGCAAATGGAAAGATGGGTTGTTAGACTTTCGGATTTTTGACGACCCGTAAAGAAGCTGTCAATGATCTACAAAGAAAAGTCGGGACCACCGGCTTAGCGTGCTTTCCTAAGCACGAAGGGGTCTCGGTATGCAGTGTGTTGGTTACTCATCCACTTCTTCTTCTTCGTGTAGTAAGTTCTAACGACCCCACACACCCTAGTGTCAGAGTTTCTAAACCGCCTCAAGGGCCTCTGACATGGTTTGACGACCCATCCACTAACAGACCTTGGCTACCTCATGCATGATTGAACCTTACATTGACCCGTGCAGTCAATTAGCTACGAGCCCCTTTTAAGTCTGTCATTCCAAGAAGACCTGGCGGCTCTGGGATCTTGGAGTAAGGCCAGGATATCCAATTCACCTGATCCGAAGTTATGGGTCTTCCTCCCAGCAGCTTGTCGATGACCACGTCAGGCAACGTGATCTGATCCTGAATGCTCGACATGATGGCCATCAGCTTGTTCACAGTGGATACTAGGAACATGCAGTTCTGCATCGCGCGCCATACTTCCCATAGCCTGGTGAAAAGGGGCTGGAATGGAAGTATTTATAGTTACTTGGGTATGTTACCAGTAAATTGCAAACTCCGTAAGATTGTAAAATATCTTGAGATATATTATATAACTTTCGACAAATTGTGAACTGAATATTTCTTCTACAATGATACGAATTAAAATTCTACTTCTAGTTTATAATCTCTCCGTGTCGTTTCGAGAAATTATGAACTGTCCAAACGACAATCAGTGCAAAGGTCTAAAATTCACGTAAAGGTGCTGAATTTTTTAAGAATTTTAAAGTAAGAAAATATTATTTTTCATACGTACACTACACTAAAATTGTATTTAAATTTAGACGATTATTGTCTTCTGTGAATTGAGTGAACGCCACAATTCCAAAAGTATTAGCTGTGGTGTCCCTGACACTGGCATGGCCACCATCAGGGATTGTAATGTTCTCTTGAGATCGTCTATTTTTTTTTTGTTACTATTCTTTCACCTGCATCGTTTGGGTTTTGTTGCAGGATCCACTAATGTATGATGTTGTTTTGTGGCAATTAAATACTTTTCTTTCTTTCTATCTATTCCTTTACCTATATTATACTCAAACATGATAACTATTTTGTATGTTTCTTGAGTGAGAAAATAGTCGAAAATTAGTCGCTTCCTCGTCGGCTGTGAGAGGAGCCTTGTACTCACAAAAACATTCTGCACGGGTACAGCGGACTTATACTTGACGGCCGCATGCAAGTCCAGCAGCACGGCCTCCGTCCTCTCGACGTACTGGTCAGCCTTTTGCGTCATGGACTCCACGTCAGCCAAGAGCTTGCGAATGAAGACTTCGTACTGACGGTTGAATGCCAGCAGGTCGAAGAGTTCTACGTAGTTTTGGCTGGAATTGCGATATTATGTAATCAAAAGGCTGATTTTTAACACCCTGGAATTGGAACACCTACTACTACTGGGATGCATGAAGGAGCCTCCTCGTGTAGCGCAATTTGTTCCATCAGACACTCAACTGAACCTCTCGCTCGGCGCATCCTGGACAGTCTCACCTAACACCTTATAAGACTGGCCAATCCTTCCCTTGCGGTGGTAGCGCCTGGTTTGCGACCACCCTCTCACCGGAGTTCGGCGTCAAGCAGCCTGCTGTGTTTCGTCGACGCGTGGGAGTACCAGTGCCTCAAGGCATCTTCTGGGCACGCTCGCTTCATCATGGACCTCATCTATCGCTTTCCATCAGGCGTGATCGAGGTCAAGAGCTAGCCCATTCATAAATAACAATAAAAATAGAAACTGGAAAGGTGCTGCATCAAAATCCACTCAGCAGTTTTCGGTGAAAGTAACAGACATCCATCCATATCACAAACATTCGCGGAAGGCATTGTCAAGAAGGTAAACAAACTCACACAGTAATTCCATCATGCTTAGACATGTCTAGCACAACATTCCCGGTCTCATCCTGTAGCGTGATGACCCCTTCAATGGCTGTGGTGAGGGTGTTGACCTTCTGCATCACCGTTATCAGCGAGTTTGATAACAGCACCGTGCATGCCTTCGTAGCGTCGACCAGGTTGTGAGGCACTGCAACACAGGAGGTCTTTCTTATTTACTTTCTTCTGCTAGCGACTTTGCCCACACGTGAAAGTTGGAAATTATCTCAAGGTAACAGCAGGAGCTCCCAGGTTAGAATTTGTTCGAAAGAGTTACCGTGGCCCTGGAACGCTGGGCATTAGGAGGAAAACGGATGGGTTTTAGTCAGTAGGAGTCTGACACTCCCTTGGAGTAATTTGATGATTTCCGATCCTTAAAAAAAAAGTTTAAAAAAAAATCTCATTTCCTAATCCAGGTCTTATGGTTTATCCATGTCTCAAGACAGACAGAGTAAGTATAGATAGGTATGTCGCAGCCAATTGGATTAATCAGCCGTTTCATTAAAAGCCTAGCCTTTCAATCAACCACAAGTAAAATGGGCAAATCATCAAACGATATTGAACAAAGATAACACTTACCTAAGTCGCTGAAAAATCTGCGCATTTAAATTAAAAGGCTAGGCTACCAATTATACGGCTAATTAAGCTTGTTGGCTGCAACAGATATACCGACTTTATTTTAAGTAGGTACGCCTCCAAATGAGCGTACAATTTTACAATGGGCGGTCTCATCATCGTAAAGGGCACAACATTTGGATTGAATGAATCGGTAATAGTTCTATAAGATCAACGGTGCGCCTGACAACTTCGGAGGAAGGGTAAAAGTATGCGGGGATTTCTTGGAGCACCTTGGGCTGCTCAGCGACAGGCTGGCCGGTACACTTTAATGCACTGGTGTATCTTTAATAGTAGATTATGCACCAAGGGGATAGCCCGCCTACCAGGAACAGCGGCCGGAGCTGTGCCCCTCCCCCCGGCACACTACCGGCCAATAATATTGTACCTACCTACTGAATTTAATCATAAATTTATAACCGGGCAATCATGTGATTTGACTTTGGAACCTCATTTTGACCGTGCAACCTGCACCTAGCAGCGGAGACCGATGCGTGCCCGCTGCTGCTCGCGGCTATAATGACGTACTGTAGGTCAGGTTTGCATAACTTGTAAAGTTATAATTAAACGTTTTCGTGCAGGTGGTGTGAAAAAGAAGTTTAGTCCTTACAATCAGGTATCCATTCGCCCCCCTTCTTGCAGTCCCTATTAAACAGCCTAACGCCAGCAGTATAGCCCAGCAGTACGTCCAGTTGTTGCAGCTTCTCCTGACGGGGTAATGCTACGAATAACTTCAGGTCATCCATGCAGAACACGCTTTGTAAGGCGGCCATGCCTTCTTTTAGCGTCTGAAACATTTAAAAGATTAAATCGATAAATAAGCGATAAGGTTGTTTTTAACCGACTTAAAAAAATAAAAGGTTATAATGGACTAGTCTGTCACTCTGTTCCCAACCACTGCAACTCCTGAAAGCCAAAATCTGCTGCCAACAGGAAAGCGCAGAGGCATATTTCGGAGAACTTAACTGTCGCGGATTCCGCAATGGAATCGACAGATAAAAGCGTTAAGTAGGAAGAAAAATAGTCAAGGTCAGGGGTAGGTATTACTCACAACAATATACCCAGGATTCCCCAGCCCACTGGCGAGTATGAAATAGATAGAAATCTTCCTGAACAGCTTCTGAAACTCTGGTTCGTCGTTATCGTTGGGGTCCATCTCTAGGATCTCGTTGACTAGAGGACTCAAGCACTTTTTAATGGTGTCCAGGTGTCGTTCAATTAAAACATGAAGTTTGTCGTAGTTCGTTTGTAAAATGAATTGCATTTTTAAAATGTTTAATGGTGTTCCTCCACCTGGAAAATGCAAATAAAGTAATATTGGTGTGTCGAAGTTTTATTTTTTTCGCTGTTAAATCTTTGGTGATGCGAAATATCTACATGATATGAACAAATGAATTGCTTTAAGGCTCTTAATTCTAAATGTTTCATTCCTCCCAATCTTTCCATAATTGTTGTAGGTAGGTACCTGAGAAGCACCTAAATATAAGTATGTCGTACCGGTGACAGGATGGTCCAGCGGTTAAGGCCTCGCCTCTAAAACAAGCGGTTTTAGGTTGAATCCGAGCTAGACCTTGCCCAGCAGAGGGACAGTTACAAGTCCCTAAGGAGCGAGCAGGCAGGCACTTGATCGGTGACTCGGTCCTACTATAAGAGTGGAAACTTCATCCATCCTACTTTGACGTGCCAATAATGCCATAAGATTCCGTGGTGAAAAAGAGATAGTATGCGTCTTGTATAGCCCTGTCTCCCTCCCACACCGGAATCATTATGGTTTTAAGAGAGCATTAATAGGTGTCCTCCAGGGAACTTAGATTCTTAAGATTACCCGTAACCTATTCAAAGCTTACCTGCATGTTACTATCAAATTGTAGAGCATAAAACAGCTAGGTACTTACGCAACACCATAGACCCACACTCCTCTACAAAATACGCCAAATTATTCCTGTTAATAGTCTTCGCGAAGAGTTTCCCATACTTCGGGTTGAGTAGCAATAAATCTATCATGTATATCACAAACTCCGGATCAACGGACACATTCTGTCCTTGGCAGTTCCGTGTTATTTCATTCGCCATGTTCTTTATTACGTTTTCGTTGCACGCCATTTTTGTATAAATTAAATAATAATGAAATAACTTAGAAAAACTTGTGGATATAAATTGGATTGTGATTATTTGTGATACTGTTGCTAAGCAGCTTTTCGTTGCGTTGGTGATAAGAAATGTCTAATCAATGTCAGGAAAACTTTTCATAATTTTATCATAGTGAAAGATTTCCACAAAGATTGACCCTTTTTGCAGCCAGTTGTGTTCTTGTTACTCGACTGTGACGAAGCCTAAAAGGAGGGTAATGTTTTGTAGCAATTTCCTGCGTAGCCTAAATGGCTGGATTGTTTTCGTGAAAGTTCAATAAGCTACCCGTGACATTCAGGGCATTTTAACCTTGATAATCTGAATAAGTCAAATTATAATCGCCAAAAGAATGGAAATGAATATAGAATAGGTACTAGCTTTCCTTGCGTGATCGAATCAGGGATGATGATATCCGCAAGAAAAGGTTGCCGACGGTTGATCGCCAAACTGAAGTGGCAGTGGGCAGGGCACATTGCTCGCAGAACTGGTCGATGGGGCCGAAAAGTCTGGTGTGGCGACCACGTACCGGAAGACGCAGCAATGGAAGGCCTCCCACAAGGTGGACCGATGACCTGGTTAGGGTCGCGAATAGCCGATGGATCTACACGCACAGGACCGGTTGTTGAGGCGACACGCGCGGGGAGGCCTACGTCCAGCAGTGGACGTCTTTAGGTTAATATGATATGGCACTAGCTTCTGCCGGCACCTTCCCCCGCGTCAATGACGGAAGTTATCTCAAGGAAACATACTTCCGGAATAATCAGCCTATGTGCTATTCCAGACTATAATCTATCTCTCAGTGCCCATCCAGATCCCTTCTGGGGTGATTGAGTCATCCATTTATGCATCCAAACTTTCGAATTTATAATAGCAGAAGGAAACTGTATGGTTCGTTGCGGAATTTGCTCGAAAGTCACCGCGACCCTGGAACGCAAAGGGCATTTGGAGGAACTTGGATGAGTGTTAGTCAGTAAGTCTGACACTCCGTCCATAGCGGAAGAAGTAATTTATTGTTTGCGATCCTTAAAAAAAAGCTGTGCCTATGGCTCACCAATCTTAAATTTGGCACACCGGTAGACAGACAGATTTTCTGTAAAAGTATGGTAAAAGGAATTAACACTTTTAATACCAGAGGTACATTGTTGCCTTGGGATAATTTTCAACTTTCACGAGGACGAAGCCGGTGGCAGAAACTAAGAATTAGTAGGTACTATTTAAAGTCAGAAATAACACACCTGTAGACATTTTCAAGATATTTATTCAATTCGTCCGTCTCGAACCAACCTCAGTCTAGTAATAATTCGACTTACATCAACTCCTGACACACCGTCAGATGAGCCTCAATGCTCCAGGCATACACTTATAAGAAATAAGCTTCCTTATCAATCAACTGTGGGACTTACTAAACGGGCGCATTGAAATCATCGATCCCAAATGACTGTTATACGAATTTCAACGTGACTGAGCGCGCGCTGAGCATTTTGCCGTTGGACGTAACCTGAAGGAACCCTTATTTCTGCAGCCGTTATCGCCCTGATTGTATTCCATCTTGCAATATAGGAAGGTGTGAGATGCATAGGCAACTACTAGTATGCTTGACCATGACACGTGCGTATTTCAGAATATATTTGTATTTTTTAAGCAACTACTTGGCTTGGAGATCTAATTCATTTTGTCAATTGAAGACTGAATATGTCAAAAATTGCCGGTTGGTGACTTCTTTGCACAACATCTTGTCGAACAGCAGCAGCGCGCGTTTCAATAAGCCCTGCTCGGCCTCCTTGTCTCGGCCTATGTTGTAGAGCAGGTGCTCTATTGAGAACACCGTCGGCTCGCAGCTATAACGTGCTACCTTCAAGGCATTCCAAATGAAGTCTATCCTGATGTGAAAGCGTGTCGTAAGCAAAAACTCCACGTAAATTTGGTCTAATTCTTTCTCATAATTCCCAGTCTCAGTAATTTTCAGATCATCTGCGACCTTGCCCCATCGCTTCTTGATGATAATTGTTTCCAGACCGCCGAGCCTTTGCACAAGGTGGTACAGACAGTTACACATTGTGGTGATCGCACATAATTAACATTCGTGTATTGCTGAAGACTTGTCTTCTACGCCACATTTTTGAAACATCTGTGTTACATGAGGTAACCCTTGATGATGCAGTCTTCTGCCTGCTTGAGAGCAGCCTTAATATCTTCATCCTCAGTCTCGTCGTCTGATGAGTCTAATAATCCAAGCATTCGCTGCTGACGGTACAGCGGGTTCATGGCTCGGTCCAACAGCTTTGATTCAGTTTCGGTAAATTAATTCCCACACCATCCAATTGTGGTGGTCGCATATAATTAATATTCGTATGTTGCTTAAGACACAACTTGATAGCACTGAGCTCCCTCGCGGCCGCTCCCTAGCAGCTGAACAGGCGCGAGATTTACTGGTTCATAGTCTTATGTCGCCATGCACTTCCGAGGGAGGCCTCCAATCAGGTGGGGGCACCACCCTACGGACTCCAAATTTCAGTGCGTCTGGATAAATCTCTTCATAGAAGGATAAGGGGTCTTTTTTTTTTAAGGATGGGAAATCATCAAATGACCCCTTCCGCTCTGGGTGGAGCGGCAGGGAGTGTCAGACTTTTACTGACTAAAACCCATCCATGCTCCTCCTAGTGCCTTTTACGTTCCAGGGCCGCGGTAACTCTTTCGAACAAAATCCGAAACCGTGGCAGGCACTGGCCCTAACGGGCCCCTACTCCTATGCTGACATCTCTTTGGAATTCTTCTACAGTGGGGAAGTATACCAGCGCGTCTACTAAAGTGTCGCCTTGAGTCGGTGATCTTGGGGTCATTAGTTTGGGGACGCAGATGGAAGGTATTCTATCCGTCCCCTTCATGCGTCTTACGGTGAGGCTGATGACTCGGAGACGGAAATTGACGCACACACCAAAGTTGGTACTTCAATCTTACCTGCTATATTTTTTGGTTTCATAGTTTATAAACTTCCGGGGGTAATGTATACTTGGAAAAAATCAATACTCGATCGGAACCCTCGGTGCGCGAGTCTGACTCGCACTTGTCCGGTTTTTTTTCAGAGGGCGGCAAAATGCTAATAGCGCGCCCACTCTAGGGTTAACAAGGTTAAGGCTGGCTCGCAACAGACCCACCTCAAACGAACTTCTTTTTATTAGAATTGATGTGATGATGGCTTGAGTTTATCCTGTTTATCCACTACCGGTAACGTAACGATGATGTGGTCGATGATGGAACACACTTGCCCAGTAGATCCCTATTCATTCTTGATTACAATAAGATGTGTACTAAGTTTACTAAAACTGTAAGAAGTGGTTACAGGTGGAGCGTTTTAATGTAAATTTTACCTTACACAAATGCTGATTCACAGCCTAATTTGAATGAATGCGTTACTTATTTCTTCAGCTTCTCCAGTTGATTGATAAGGCCGCCCTAGCTGCCTGTATTTACAATGAAAATTATGCTAAAGGTAAGTTGTCAAGAGACAACAAGCGGCTACAATATGTAGAACAATTAAATGTAATCCAATCATGATTTCAATAGGTATAATTATATTATTCGTAATTTACTTGGGCTGTAAAATTGATTGTGGTATGGTGATGAGCATAGCAGCCAGTCTATATAATTTTATGCCTTTCTTGGAGCTTGAGGGTAAAAAGTTAATTGCACGGGTCGATCTTCAAGGTTAAGCAACACTTGCCGAGGTCGATACGCGGATGGGTGACCATTCATTACAAACCGAGCCAACTCGTACTCGGAAAGCATGCTAAACTAAGTTAGGAAGACAGTCGTTCTTTGTAAAATACTGGTATTCAGGCATATCCGGTTAGATTGGAAGCCAGGAAAGAGCGACTATTTCATACTGTATGGTGTACCACAACCAATTTGACGCCCAGACACAGAATTTTAGTATGTTATGCTATTTAAAAAGGAATTACTATCGATATGTTTATTATAAGGTAGGTAATGATGATTAAACGTTCTAATTTAAAAATATGTGATTTGCAAGTATTTACCCCATTCTAGTACTCACATGCAATAATTACCCTTATTTATATTAGTGTAACGCTTATAACGTTGTATGTAGTACAATCCAAAGTCGCTTTTTGTGTATGGTGTACAAGCTTAGTTCTTCTTCAATACTCCATGGATTGTGATGCTGTTTTCACCAAAATGTCGACAATTTATTCCAGAAAGTATTCATTTATGTATGCTTCTATAATCAATCACGCCTTACAACGGATTTGGATGAAACTTGCCTCATATATCTCAACATCAGTGTATTAGTTAGTGCTAACCGAGGGCGGGAAATCAGTATTCAAATAAGAATCATTATTGCACGTGAAACAGAACCTGAATTATAAAATGTAAAATATTGACTGAACTACAATGTAAAATGGCTCTTAACTATAGCGGAATAGAGTTGCTTAAAAAACTATTCTTATGTAGGTTATTCTTTACACTCGATCATGTAAAACATTCGACGTCAATTTATTTTACAATATTCCTCCTCACATACCCTAACTAAGATGTACATACAGGGTGACTTTTAATACATTGGGTTCTACTTATAAGTGGGAAAATACCCCACCCTCTGTTATGAAAACTATCTCACCTAATGGAAAGCGTAATGTAGTCGACAATGCAACTTTAAGGCCCGGCGCCCACTTGCGACGCGGCACGGCAAGGGATTTTAGAAAGCGCAAATGACTTGAGATCTTATTTTATCATGCTTAGCATTCGAATTTCGGGATGCGACGGTATGCCAGAACGTGCCGAAGGATGCCGAAGCAGGCTGTGACGTATCAATGAAATGTGAGTGTTAAACAGTATTAAATAAGATTCAAAATCATCTGTATTGCAAAAATCCCTTGCCGTGCCGCGTCGCAAGTGGGCGCCGGGCCTTACTCTTGATTTAGACCCTCAGGTTGTAGCTAGCAGGAAACACGACTCCGGCAGGTTATTCCACTCCTTAGCTGTACGCACAATGAATGTATTCCCAAAACGTTTTGTGCGTATGGGTGGGATGAGGGCATCCCACCCACACGCACAAAACGTACATCGATGTGGTGACAAGACGAACATGGAATCGAATCATTCGATGTACGTCTAGTGTCGTGCGGAATTTGAAATGAGAATCACGTCGTAAACGGTTAGTCGTATTTTTTTAAGAAAAAATATAATATGTTACATTAGAACTATTTTCTTAATAAAATGATCTATGAAAATTTCGAGTAGAAGTAGGTTATGAAATACTGATATACCCCTGAACTAGCATTAATGCCAATGATTTAAAAGTCACCCTGTATAAATTAAATTAAATAATGTCCAAATCTACATGTAAATTTTTAATAAATATTATTTATTTAAAAATGTTTGAAGAAAATACAGACAAGTTTTCGCATACAATTTCAAAAACTAGAATCACTAATTTAGTTTGTCTATTCATGTAGATTTGGACGTCCACGTTAATCGCTTATGATAATACAAAATAAATGCATTGAATAATGCACCAGTTGAAAATTAGATCAAATCTAATTAATTTTTGAGCATTCTTGCTCGAAAGTGAAAACATTTTAGAAAATAAATTGGTTGCCGTTTCTGTTGTTAGGCCTAGTACAACATAAATCATTTTAAATTTAACCGCGTCTTACATTTGAACGCGTGAAACTCCTACAAGAAAGTTTTTTTGAGGTCCTGGTACTAGTTTTCATACTTATACGGTTGCGACAGGAACGCGACACGTAAGCGGTTCGGCACAATCGGTTCGGCACTATAGGGAACGTGCACGAAGTAGACTGTGCCATCTTGCGTTGCAATTTCGAAACTTATAGTTACTTGACAATGACACTTCTGTGCTGCCACCTATAGTTCCTGCACATTCCTCATTTGTTGAACGACAAGGCCAGCCCGAATAAATTAATAAAAGGTAAAAACCAATTTTTGTACTGATTAATTAACATTACGTTCGATTTTGCCGCCCGCTGAAGTGTGAAACGCCCCTTATTCATCACCAGACGGGACTTGTCCAGTTTCAGTACACATTGCAGTTCGAATAACTTTAAAAACTAGCACTAAGGCCTTTGTAGCCCTGAAGGCTCATAATCGTCTTTTTTTCTTCACAATCCGATCCAGGCAATACAATCCAACTTAAACTTAACGACCAATACGCAAAAATAATAACCAGACAATACATTCTTTATGCCTAAGGTGATTTTTAATAATCATGATCCATTCATAAACAAAATAACACACATAATTACTTATTATTTAAAAAAAAACCTACAAAAGTCTCAATGAGCTACTAGTTTTAGTAGAGCTTAGGGCGAAATGTTATGTTTATAAAAACAGCTGTTCGTATAAACATAACATATCGTCGTAGCCACAAAATTGACTGAATTCACGATTTATTACAGCTTATAGCCCATCTAAGAGCGAAAACCCCCGTTTTTTTCAGAAGTTAATAGTTAGTCAAACATTTTTAGGGATCCATACCAGAAGGTGCAAACGGGACCCCATTACTAAGTCTCCGCTGACCGTCTGTCTGTTGTCTAAAGCTAAATTCTGATACGAATAAATCTCAACTCTCTACCAATAGCAAGAGAGCTGAGATTTTCACAGAGTTTGTATTTCTATTGCCACTATGAGAACAAGAATAACATAAAATTGAAGAACACGACTTTTTCGGTTTTTGGCACGGAACCTTTCGATTCCGACTCGTACTTCACCGTTTTTTTATTTATGACTATTGAGATGGTTTCAACTATTCTGGGTGCTGTCACATTACAGAGGTGTCCATCGCGCTTAGCACTTTGTGGTCGATAATAACTATGACGCTTAAGTTCTTAACATCAAACTCCATTTAAAATATACGGTGTCAGATTAAAAAAAACGAAGACATCACCAAATACTGACTTAGATCAAAAATCCCTACTTACTAGATTAGTCCAAGAAATGATTTTTCAAATACTTCATCATGCTGAATGTATGAAAGCTTTCTTCGCCGATGACTTTGAAGAGGGCCTTGTCGCAGATAGCGAACTGCCTGTTCTTGGGGTCGAAGAGTTGTTTCTCCTTGATGATGGCCCATACCCTCTTGACGACCTCGTGCCGCGGCAGCTCGCTCTCGCCCATGAGCTCCGCGAGCTCGGGAGACAGCTTGCAGGCCTTCGTGTACCCGCTGCCCTTGCCGCCGCCCTTCTTCTTACTCACACCGCCCTGTGCAGTCGTCAACGTAACATGTTATACAAACTTCTAAATAAAAGATGTAAAATGGAGATGTTTTTGCACTTGATACTAGTCTAGGTCAGAGGTGACAGAGACAAAGTCTACGATAGAGTGAGCTTACCCCGAAAGGTCATTGTAAAAAGCACTAAAATAAATAAAAAATGATCAGATTACGAAAATTCTTTCACTGGTAGAAAGCTAGACTACTAGTAAATGTTATAGACCAGACGGAAAAATGCACGACTCCTGCGGGGTAGGCTACGAGAATGAGCTATTTGGACGTTATTAGCACACACGCGTCCTTTGGTTAGATCATGAGATAATTGTAACTCATTCACTACCCCAACACTATCAGTATTGGGCTAGTGGCACAGTCCTGATGAACAGTTCTCGTCAAATAACTTTGCCCCTCTGAAGTTGTGTGGAGTGGCTGCGTAGTAGTCAAAATTACGAACACACTGCAACTGCGCATGCGTAAGAGACATGGGGGCGGGGCGCGATTTTATGTCTCAGTAGTTCGTTTACGTTCGATGCATGCTTGCGTCCCGCTTGCTCCCGTGTACGTGACTGCACCAAGCGATCTTTGCAAATGGCTAACTTCAGAGGGGCAAAGTTATTTGACGAGAACTGTACTACCGTGCACAGACTTTTGACATTCTCCCCATATATGTGCCTTAACAGGCGGTTGCACAGAGGGTGTTCCGGGATGGTCTTTTAATAATTTAGTGAGATGATTTCACCATATCTGGCCTTTTCCCAAAAGACCAAGCGCATTTGGAAGGTGTCCCAGAGATACCAAAAAATAGGTTGGTATGTTAAGCAAAGTGTTTACATGCCTTCTTTGTCTTTTCCTTCTTAGGTTTTGGAGCCGCTTTCTTTTTCTTTTCTTCAACCTTCTTCTTTTTGCCAGACTGGAAACAAAATAAAGACACTTTGTTAGTCATTTTATTACATAATCTGCAAGTCTTAATCCATGGTATATTTCAAGTCTTGGTGTTGTTGCCACCTAAACTTAAATAAACTTTATGGCTGTGAACACTAAGTCGCTTTCAGAATGATACTAGTCATTCTGTAAGCAACTTGAGTGTTCATTTAAAAAAAAACCTCATAATTTGTGCTAAACTTGCGCCTACACATTTCATTGCACTTCACATGGTGTCGTGAACATTTGGCTGATAGCAGTTATGAAAAGCTTTTCTGTCTTAACACCGGTACATGGTAGACATCCCACCCATAATTTCATAGTGTCCAGCTAAAGAATGGAATTCCCTGCCGGAGTGTTTCCTGATAGCTGCAATATGGTCAAAATTAAATGTTATTTCTAGGCCAGCGTGCTTCATCGATTGATCTTTATATAAAAAATATTATTCAAGCAATAGGGATTTTTTTTTAATTTATTTAATCTTTATGTACAATAGTTGTCTCTACCAATCAACCGAGTGAGTTAGTGAGTGTCAAGTGGTGTTTTGACAATCAAAAACCTATACTGCACACTAAGATAGACACCAGATAAATGTGTAATAACGGTCATTGACCCACATGCATTTATTGACTTTCATAATAACAAAAAGAGAAATAAAGACATGGGCAAAGATGTTGTGTCCTTGTCACTGGCATGGCCACGACAAGCTGGGGAGATTAACCCCAGGTCGGCCACCTAGAAACACTTATAACTTTATTTGAACTAGTGACACAAATTCTGATGCTCTCATCGACCAGTACTTGCGACATATAGTCCATTTTGTCTTTAAAAACAGTGATGTAAGATTTCCGGAAAAAATCTGCGGTACAAAAGCAGCAGCCCCCCAGAAAAATGAACAAAAGTTGCAACCCATACCCCATATATTTCAGGTACATTTGAGGAATGACACCACGTTATTCGCCGGGTGTCACCCATGCTAGCTACGCCACTGCTACTATACAGCTAGATGACAGGAGTTTAAGTAAGTCAAGACTACCTCCACAGCCCAGAAACGAATAAGGTTAGGTACCTAGTAAATAAAATCACAAATTTTCACTAAACACCTTTATTTCAAGTAAATTTTAATAGCGTTCACATCACTCACAGTGCCGATTATTATCCGTTCGTAGGGATTCATGACTATAATAAATACCTACAAACTAACTTGATTATATATTATTATCTTATATTTTTTTTAATTATTTCTACAAGTATATATACCCCGTAAGGAGTGCTATAATGAGTGGAATAAAACTTTCTTACTAAATAACGACTTGTCTGAAATTTTGTCCCAAAATTGGAAACCATTACATTATGAGCTTATAAAATAGGGGGAAGTGCAATTTAGCTTTTTTATGAATTAGAACACTATTGCTATGAGATGAATATATTATTTTATTTTATGATTTTAAGCACTATGTTAGACAGCTTTTTTTTACAAAAAAAAAAAACTAGTAATTATGGCTAGATTTTTTTTTTATAAATAAAACTGGAATTGGGTTACCAATATTGATAGGTAATATTTTCTAAACATTCATTCAAGTAGGTAAAGGATAGTTATTTTTTACTACAACAGACAGAGATAATATGTTTTTTTATTTAATAAATACTATTTCTATGACATTACTATATTTATTTGGTTGGATATCTTTTTTAACACATAAAGCTGGAATTGGTTACCAATATTGATAGTAATAGTTTTCTAAACATTCCTTCAAATAGGTAAAGGTTGCCTCTGATCATACACTTTAAAATCTAAATTTCACATATCACAAAATAAACCTACAAGTAGGTGAAAAAATATCACACATAGTGAGTCAATTAAACATAGCAGGCGGAAAAAAAACATCACAGAGATAAGCATCACATTTGCACCTTTTCTGTTTTCTTATCTATTTATAAACTATAAAACAAATAGATTTGAGGTATATGCTAATAAATGGTAAATCTCTTCAAAGGGCAAATATATCTTGTTATGATGACTTCTCTTAATAATATATACAGCTTGCTTTCAAAAAGCAGCATAATGTCTTCTTTTTAAAGTACTTATTACTACTTAATTCATTTCTTGCTTCTTCGAGCGTAGGTATACACTTCTTTAATTTAAGCTACTATAGTAGGCGCCAGATAAATTTGGAATAAAGTACATTGACCTTTCCTTAATATCTCTTCGTAGGTACCCCCGGACAATAAATTATGAATCGTTTATCATTACTAGAACAGTAAAGATCCACGATAGATGCCGATTCAGGACAGCTTTATGACATTATTTCTGTTCTTGAAATTAAGTGTGTCAATAAATGTAGGTGGGTCAGTGACCGTTATTCTTCATTTATCTGGCGCCTACTATAGCCAATTTTAGTCCAACATATTCTTATGCCATGAACCTGTATTACAATTTTAAGCATTTAAAATGCCGTATTTTTATCACAAAATAAGATCATCCTCTCAATTTTCTTACACAAATTAGAAAAGGCTACTAATCAGTAATCAACTTATCACACATGCCAATGAAAAGTAGCTGTCAATGCTAAACGTCGAATGAAACATAAAATACAAAGTCACTTCGATTATTCGAGAAGGTAGCTTAAAATCTATAATCAGCACTCAGAAAAAACTAAGCTATAAAGTAGAAAAGATTTGGAAAACTACTTTTTAAACACATTTAATAAAATAGGTAATACCTGTTAACTGGCATAAACTAATAATTCAAATCTCCTTTTAGAAGAGAAATAACAGTGTTTCAACACTTTTTTAAAGCAGGTGGGAACCAAAAAAATCACATATTTCTTAATACTAATTTTTATACCTACTTAATTTGCGCTTCTCATAGTAGTCAAAGAATGACAAAGAACTAAATGGAGCATTCTTGGGAATTCATAGAAAGTCTGCCAAAAGGTCAGACCTTGGTTGATAGAATGTTCGCTGATTAGCGTGAAAATGGGTGTCCCAGGGCTGGATTTCGGGTCCTTTCTTATTTTTAGTTTATATAAACGATTTACCCCATTTATTGCAAAACAAACTAAACATGGTTTTGTTTGCAGACGATACTTCTTGATTTTTAAATGGGTGTCCCAGGGCTGGATTTCGGGTCCTTTCTTATTTTTAGTTTATATAAACGATTTACCCCATTTATTGCAAAACAAACTAAACATGGTTTTGTTTGCAGACGATACTTCTTGATTTTTAAAATAAATAGACGCAGTAATAATATTGACGACGTAAATAACGCCCTTATGCAGGTCCAAAATTGGTTCACTGCTAATAATTTGGTTTTAAATGGAACGGGCTGTGATCTTTAAATTAATTAATTTTTCATCATTTTGGCCAAAAGTTCCAACTGTATATAAATATGGCCAAACCCTTTCGAAAATAATGAGATTATGGTGATGGTTTAGTTGTAAAAGTAAATCAATTACATGACAACACATCTACCACCAGTTTTGTTTTTATTTTTCAAAGCTGTCTCATTGTTGTTAGCTATTTCCAATGAGATTGCAATCGGCATGCGTGCCCCAGCGACTTGTTCCATCGGCTCTGGTATATTAGATGTTTTGGCCTCGGAACTAGCTTTATAAGTCGATGTTATAGTATCACGTAAGTTAGCAAGCGCAATAGCTATGGGGCTATCAGCCGCCACAGTAGTAGGCTCCAAGCGGTATAGTTTCTTCGGCTCACACTGGATCGGAGGCGCCATTGAGGTACCTTTATCTTTCACCCAGACTATTCGCCGCTTATGGCATTTGTCGTAAAACAAATGACTTATTCGTGCCATCATGTAGTCCCTCTTTTTGTCGGAAAGTTTCCGAAGCTTCTTAGCTGTCAGTTTCCCGAAGATATTGGCTTCGTCTTCGTGGCAAGTCTGGACAGTTCTATTTAGGACCACGCCGACGTCGTCACATGGATTGTGAGAGTGATGCCTCATCCTGAATGTTGCGACGTTGGCTTCTTGTGGTACCGCGTGATAACCATCGCCCGAATGTCCTTCCAGAAGATGCCCGTCGTGATGCCACTGTAGGTGAAATGGGGACAATCATTTAAACAAACTCTTAAGAGAAGGAGAGAAGTGATAAGTTCTGTCTGTGTTAGTGTGAGGTGGGTTGTGCCAAAATGTTACAACTTTTTCGATCAACCGCATGTCAAATGTAACACGAGAACGGACAACGAAAAATACGCTTACTGCTATGAAAAAAGGGCTCTGTCAGGGTCAAATTGATATCATGGACATGAAATATGACAGTCACTGGTATTGATTCTCTTTTTCAGTTTCCACGATAAGATATAACGCGCATTAGCGCGCGCTTAGTTATTTAATAACAGCATAGGTACCTTGTATAAGGACGACTGAAGAGAATCACGAAATTTGTTGTTGTGGGGACCGTAATTTTTTTTAAAAATCTCTACCATTGAAAGTCTGTAGTACCCACTTAAAGTGTAAGTTGGAATTTCTTGTCATTACTTCTCAGTAGGAAACAACCAATTCAAACTACCTACACAGTGCCCAATTGGGCTTATTACAAGGAATAAAACATTTTTAACTATTTCCACCGCATATTAATAATGATTCATGGCGATTGCTTAACTTTAGTGGTGGCTTTGCAATGAAGGTGTTTGTCAGTAGACACAATATATCTTAAGGTTAACAGAAATAATCAACATCATTATAGACTAAGGACAACCGATTGCTTGCCAAGCATGGTGATTATGACAGTACCATATTGTGGCAATCTATGACAACTTATGTTCAACAGGGCACGTTACCAGGTGTTACCAATTTATAAGAAGCATGAGTTCTAACTAAATGAAAAGAATATAGTGAGTAAAACTCTCCGATGATAGCGAAATAAGGCAGAAATAAAGTTTAGGGTCAGCAGTTAGTTAAAGCTAATTAAAAATTATTATGAATACAGTGTATATGATAAAAAGAAAATGCGAGTTAATGAATGATTAAATAAAGGAGCATAGGATTATAATTTGGTTTAATTTACATACCTCAGGGGGATTTGAATATTTTAAAAGTCCATTTAAGTTGTACTGCACCTTTGATTCCGCTGTAACTGTTCACTTCAAATAGGGCAAGATTGGTGGGTTTATCCCTGATAGATGTAAGGGAAGTGTCGTCGCAATCGCTATGTCAATGAAACTTTTAAAAAAACTTTTTTTTATATTGTTTTTATTTAGATAATAAAATAGCCAAAATAATGTGGCAAAAATGGTTTTAGAACATTATTTTATACTCAAACTACAATCATACAACGTATGACTGATGGAATCATCTGGTAACTTTATAAATATGACCTTAGTAATGGGTCTGGGCTCTAAAATCGGTTACAGAAATGTTTTTTACCGCAATAAAAAAACGGCTCTCCAAAAAGTTTCAACTTTAAATGGTGGTGCAGTAACATTGGTTTAAAATGTCAATTGACTGTAATGTTAAGCATAACCATACGTCCCTAAAGATAGGTAATGCAATCATCACAATGCAAGGCAAGGTATTAAAATTGTGCCTTACCTCATTAAATAAAAAATGTTTCGTAATCTTGGCAGGAAATAAAATAGCAAAATCTTAAATCTTTGCAACTTATATATGCCAAAACGTTGTGGTTACAAGTACAGTTAACAAAAGATAGTACGTAGTCAGCTCTGTCACTAAAAACTCCATAGCTTTATAGTGAGTGAATCTGTTTATTGTCATTTCCTGACCTGCATACAATACTTTTGCCAATGGTACTACAAAAATCAAAACGTCAACTCACCCCCCAGTCACTATCATTTGAATCATCATTAACATCATTATCGTCTTCATCCTCAACCTCCTTCTTTATTTTCTTATTCTTAGGAGCCGCCTTTGGCAGTTCTTCCTCTTCGGATTCATCATCCGTGTCCATGCTGTTCACATAGTCCATCACCAGTTGGTCAATTAGTTTCTTCTTCTCTGTTAGGTCAACTCCCAACTTATTCTCCAGTTTTTGAATAACTTTCTTGGTCGAAGTGTTCTCGAGACTTGCATTGTTGAGGATTTCTGAAGGAAAGAGATCAAGGATTTATTGTATTATTATTGATTTTTGTTTAAAAAAAACGGATGAATGATTCTATCACTATCGATTTTCCATACAACCCGTGCATTGTGCTTATGTTGACTTTTTGTGTATAAGGTATAAAGAAAAAAAAATCGACGTTGGTAAGGCCCGGTTTCCACCAAAGCAGAGAGGAGAGATGTGTTGAATAAACCAATCCTATAATATAAGCATAGAAGAGATGTGCCCAATACTTTGATTTTGAGAGCATTGATATTGTCTGGAGACAGGAAGACATTTTAGTTATGTATGTAAACTTCCAGATCAAAAAACAACTACCAAGCAAATACCCGGTCCAGTAATTATCACTTATGTAGGTACTTATTGAAATAAAGATGCGCCAGTTTGGCGCATCTTTATTTAAGACGCAAGCAAAGTATGTAACAATCGATCGATACTGCGTGCAATGTTGCATTGCATGAAAAAAAACGCAATAATGAGATGAGAGCCGGGCCCGCTCATTACACATCTTTCGCTTTTGTAATTTACAATAATTATATCCATTTTTACTATGAATTAAGAAGCTATCAGCACCGCCCACCATCCATAATTCTATACAAAGATATACGAACCAATTCGCTAGGTGTTGTGTAAAAATAAACCAACAAAGCGATAAAAAGGTAGAAATGTTTCTATTAATGCTGGGTAAACATAAATCAATCTCAGATTACATACTTTATTACATTAGCATTAAACGATGTTAGTTTTATACAGTAATAACAGACATATTTAGACAAAAACATTCGATAAATCAAAACGTACTTCTATTTCGGCGTTGGTAGCCATTTTACTTACCCGGGCACTACGCAGATAATCGAATTTCATTGTAAAATCCCAGAATTATTAGAATAAATTGCTTCTACAATAGACTACTAACCTGCGATTTCTTTTTGAAGTTCTTCCTTCGTAATTTCAGTCTCCGACTCAGACATTTTTCTACTTGAACTGATATTTTCTTTATTCTGAAACTGAGCAAAGGTATGATAGAAAATCTATCTAGCCACACAATAATATACCTACGCGCTATGTGCAACACGGCGTCATTGCGAAATTAGCCGAATGTCACTTCGGAGCGGTTCGTTCGTCCAATAAGATTTGAACGTATAGTAAACGTCACACAGCATTAAATTATTTCAAAAACTATTTACAAAATAGTGCACCTTATACGAAGCCAGCAAAGTTGATATTGGTAACTTTATTCATTGTCGTTGTTATCAAGCTTTTGGAAATAGTGTACAGTAATGCATGCGTTCATTTTACTTCAAAAGTTTGTGGTGAATATCTGATCTGAGAGAAAAGTGAAAAAACTGATTTTGATTATTCGTGTGACATCACAAGAATGATCAAAATCAGTTTTTTAACTGCGTTACCTAACTTTTCAGTTTACGGAAATTAATGTTAATTTCCGTAAACTGTAAGTCATCATTACTAGCACGAAAGCTTGCTGTGAACAAATTGACTACTTATTACTCGTAGCAAGTGTGTCAAAGCGATGCTAGTAATGAGCATTCTTATTACGAGCATGAGCAAGCTCAAAAATCGACCGTCATTCGATTTTCGAGCATGCTCATGCTCGGGCCCGTGTTCTGAGCACATGTGAATAAGTTTGGCATGCTATTATCAATTTACCAGCAGGTGTGTGTGTGCTTGTGTGTGACCTTTCAATTCAGTGCGTAAAGCCACCGGATTTACCATTTTTCACTACAGAATACGATAAATAGGGAATAAGCAATATTTTCATCATTTAAATTGATTATTAACAATAATTAAGAATTCAAATAACGTGAACGGGCCGTATGAACAACAATCGGCGTCTAGTGACGTCACAACTGTTATGAAAACGAAAGAGTTGTGAGTTGTGACCGTTGTGACAGTAATTTATTCATGACTAGTGACAGACAGGAGTGACTCACCGTCCGTTTTCGTCAGGTTTTCGCATTGGTTTTGGTGCGAAAGTTGAAACTGTCAGTTTAAAACCGCAATTTTGACAGTAAAATTGAAGCGTATGTATGGTCTATTTTACAAGGAATTATTCAAAATGAAAATATTGCATGTTCCCTATTCACCGTGTCCTGTACCTACGCACTGAATTGAAAAGTCGTGCGTGTACACATGTGTACACCTGCTAGTAGATCGATAATAGCATGCCCATAAGCAAACCTGTTCAGGACGTGCTTGGAGCACGGCCCCTTCTACCTACGCAGCAGGTAGCATGTTCGAAAATCGAACGACGGTCGATTTTGAAGCATACTCGTTATAAGCATGCTAATAACTAGTAACAGCAACGCTCAAACGCTCAGACAGACACACTGACACACATGCTAATAGCATGCTTTCGTGCTAGCTATGAGCATGTCTATCTATATCTGAGTCAGCGCAATGATATTTCTAGATATCAAAATATTCAACGGAATAAGATTTTTCATTTCGTTGAAATTTTGATTTGTGACATGTGGGCGCGTGATTTTGGAAGTAAACCATAAACTGAATGCATCCATTGAAACGTCAAAATCACGCATGTGTTGTTTTCCTGTCAATGTCAAATATGTCAATCAAATCAATATCCTAACCTAACCTAACCTCATCCTGATTCCACGATTGAGTAATAAACAAAAGTAATGGCGAAAGTAAAAAATAAGAGAAACTCAGGCCTTGCCGACAAGGTTCATAACAAACGAAAATCGGAGATCAACAAGAAAAAGATGAATCCGTTCGAAGTACACATTAACCGAGAAAAAATCAAAGTTTTGGGGAAGAAGTCGAAGCATGATAGAGGATTGCCTGGTGTTTCTCGAGCTAAAGCTATACAGAAGGTAAGGATTACTATACTAATGATTTAACATGAAATTATCAATGCTTTAAAGCAACTTTTAAGTCATATTTTGTGCCAACGTTTCAGAAGTAAGGATTCTACGTAACGTAATTCTACCGAGATTAAAATTACAAAATAACAATATATGGTGCTAAACAAATCTGTTAATTTTATTTGCACGAAAGAATAAAATCATCTATCCATTCATCTATTTCTCCATCATTCATAACAAACTTTCACATCCTTACTAATATTATAAACGCGTAAGTTTATATGTATGGATGTATGGATATTTCTTACTCTTTCACGCAAAAATTACTGAATGGATCTTTATGAAATTTGGCACAGAGGTAGATTGTAGTCTGGAATTATTTATTTATTTATTATTTACTCATAGGATCCTTTTATGCCGGGAGTATGTTCCATTGGGATAATTTTCGACATTCACGCGGGTGGAGCCGCGGGCGGCAGCTAGTTTATAATATTAGAAGGTTTAGTATTACAATTTGTTCATTTAGAGGCAAAGGTGAAACAGATTTAGTTCTGACTAGGAAGGATTTCCTACAAATTTTTAAGTGTGTCTGTGTTTGTTATTTTAACAGCTGGATATCTTTGAATGGAATTGATCATGGGCTTTTATTTTGGATTCAATATACAACTCCTGCCAGTTAACATGACACCTGGCTCAGAACTCGATACTCCCCCCACAACGGCGCGTGGTGCCCCACCTTCGCCGTTCGAGCCCAGTAGTGATATAGCGTTAGCATCACTGTAACCATTGCGTTTATACTATTTTCAGTGAAATCAAATTGTTCCATATAATATGTTCAAATTATTTAGTTTCTATTTAATTATTAAATTTACTTGAGTACTACTCAAGTTAATTAAAAGATTTGTTAATGAAACAATTAAATTAAGTACCTAACATAACTCGATCCCTTATAAAAACCATAAATTGTATCTTTAATATTGAATCTTGATTCCAGTTTCATATTCCCAGTACTGATTACACTATATTATATTGTAATCTGTGCTACTGATTTGCTATTCTACTGTGTCAACATATTCGATTTAATAATATAATAAATGTAATAATTAAGTACAAGTTAAAAAAATATATAAATTATTTTGGTAAATATGACATGGAAATGAAAACTTTTTTGCACAAAGGTCATTTGAGCCAGGTGTCAAGTTAAGTCACAGAAGTAGTAGTATAGTTTTATGCAGGGAGTATGTTCCCTTGGGATGATTTCTCTGATGACAACACCTCATGGAGGTGCAGGCTTGAATGGTACTTAGGTAATGTAATAATACACAACATTTATTGAACAGAGGAAAGAGACACTAGGTACGGAAATGAAGCTAATGAACAAGACCAATGCATTCATTGACCGTCGTATCGGTGAGAAGAACAACCAGCTGTCAGCTGAAGACCGCATGGTGGCCCGGTTTGCGGCCGAACGGGCTAAGCAGCACACCAAGAAGAATATATATAACTTGGCTGATGATGAGATTTTGACTCATAGGTTTGTAAATATTTATGGAACTTAAAATAGACATACAAAAAAATTATAATTAACAAACATCTGGGATTTACAAATTGAGCCTTCTGAAACTAATAACTCATTTATTTTATTCTTTGCTGACTTGTCTTTTTGGTAGCTTCTCTTACTATCTCTTGGGAAATTAGACAAGTACTTTCATATTTTGTTTAGCAGAAGTTCAATCAATATCAATATATAATATGTCACCATAAAATGGTAGACTCCATAAGAAAATCTCTAGTACTTAGATTATAATTTCTCGATATATTATGAAAAAATTGTTTTGCATATAATAAATCCCTCCCAAATTCAATAGTTGTCAATATATCCAGTCTTATTAAGAAAAAATAGTTTACAATTTCTTGCGATATTTTACAATCTGACGGCGTTTGCAATTTTCCGGTAACATAATATAATTGTAAATCTCTTCCGTTACCGAGTGACTGACAGACAACTCACAGCTGGAAACTACGGGTCTTAGAAAGCTGAAATGTGGCAAGTAGGTTCCTTGGGGAGTGTAGGGGATAAGAGAGGATCTCCCGAAATTCCTACGGGACCGGGAATTGCGCGTACGAAGTCGCGGGCAAAGGTTACTACTAAAATCTTTTATTGCAGAGGTCAAACACTGGAACAAATTGAGAAGTTTGATGATCCCAGATCTGAGGATGAGGATGATGAAGATGGTAGGAAGTTTGGAGGACTAGGTGGTAAGGATGTTACAATATTAAAGTTTTTTTTTTCAAGTTACCATTGTTGTAAATGACGCAGTCAACTAGCCGTTTAATTGGCAGTATAAGCTTTTCATTGAACGACGCCGTTCAATCAGCGGCCTAAGTGGCATTTGCGTCAACCGTTTAGAGTTGACACCCGACTGTGACAAAAAACAGTCAACGAACGGTCGGGTGTCACCCCGCCCCCCCGTAGCTACGCTACTGACTATAAATCTTTTTCGTTTCGCTGGCACGACAGTCGCTTAGATTTGGGTGGCCCAAAACATCTACTTCCAGTTCATCATTAGCACATAGGTCGCTTCGTCTGCACTATTAATACAATAGGAAGTAAAATAATTTAAAAAATACTATCTCTCTTCCTCAGATGATTTCGTAGCAGAAGGCCATTTCGGTGGAGGAATGCTTTCTAAAACAGATGCAAAAGACGGCGCGAAATCACACAAAGACCTCATAGAACAGCTAATAGCTGAATCTAAAAAGAGAAAAGCAGAAAAACAGAAGGAAAAAGAACAAACTCTAGACTTAACAGAGAAGTTGGATACGGAATGGAAAGATCTCCAACCGGTGGTATTTAAGAAGATGAGAGTAGAAGAGAAAGAGCCTTCTGCTATTGAGAAGCTGTTGAGTCAGGCGGAGAAGAAGAATATGGATTATGATAAGATGATGAGGGAACTGAAGTTTGAGAAGAGAGGCACGGTAAGTTGAAAATGATAGCATAGTTTAATTATATATTTCCACTGCATCATTTCTGAAAAAGGGAGTGGACTTGATCCACCAAGCAAGCACATTGCGGGTTGGTTGTTATTGCATATCCTCGATTCTATAACATTGCCTCTAAATAGTTCAAAACAAAGTCATTGTCTACCTCCGTTTATTTCTCAGCTTGTTCTAAAAGATTTGAATACGGTTTTTACTAATAGAAAGAGCGATAAATGAGGAAGGTTTTTGTATACAGGGTGAATTTTTAAAGTGTGCATAGATGGCCAAATCCGAAACTATGAGGATTAGTTAGCGAAAAACACTTAATGGAGTCTCGAACCTGATATCGATCAAAACTAAAATTGAATAATTGATGGTAAACTGCAAAATCGGTATTCCTAATAACCTAGCCAGGAATCGGACCGGTTGATTTTGAAAAAAAAAACACCCGTATTATTACACCATCCGAAAGTGTCACTAATATGAATCAAATTCTGGGAAGTAATGATACATGATAAACTAAAGGAAAACTCTAACTTTTAACAAATTAATTAGTTTTAAAATTTCTGACTAAATCCTACCTACCTTTTTTCATAAATCCAATGATGCAGTTGTAGATTCTAGATTATCAGGTCTGATGTTAATGAAAACTAAAAATGCTTGAGGACTCCGCGAAGGTTGTAGCTATCAGAAAACACAGCCTCCGGCTTCTACTTCTTAGGATTCAACTATCACATTTAAAAGTAGGGTTCTGCATACATAAGAATTTGTGAAAATGTTTGTACACTATAATATTTTGTTTCAGCCATCAGATGGTCTGAAGAATGATGAGAAACAAAAAAAGGAAGAGATGGCGAGATTGGAACAGCTAGAGAAGGAAAGAGAATTGAGAATGATTGGAGATGAGGAGAAAGTGGCAGTTAAAGCTAAGCCAGCTGCGGGGAAACATAGGTATTATTAAAATGATTTGTTTTTACTAAGAACCTACTTAAAAAAAACACTAATTGGTTTTCCAGTGTTTCTAAAAATGGCTGTAAATATTTGTAATTTGTATAGAAGAGGATCTCGTGGCTGAATAATAACAGCCGCAAGGGTCATCTTCAAGGTTGACCATGACTTCAATCAATTGCTATCATTTCAGATCAGCAGAAGACTTAGATGATAACTTTGAACTGGAAGATGAACACGATTTCATGTTAGCTTACGATAAAGAAGGAAAACCTTTGGTGCCTGAAAATGTGCTTAAAGATTACTCAGGTAAGACATGATTTTTGTTTTACTTTTTCTGTACTTATTTGTAAACTTAGGTTCACAATTTTTTTTACTAAAATCACCTTACTTAAAAACAATTTGCATGTCATAGCCTATTCTAACCTAAGCCGCGCTGCAAAGAGAAGGCCTCTTGTAGTCTTGTTCCTTTTTCTAAACTTCAATACCTAAAAATCAATCGATTTTTTAAGCTCTTATTGTAAGGTATCAACAACAAAGAGTATTTCTATTCTATTCTAATAATGATACAATTTTAGTTCCAAACGCAAAACCCAAGTTCGAAGATGGAATATCAGATACATCTGATGAAGATGATGACGAAGGTGATGACGAAAGTGACGATGATGAAGAAAATGAAGCAGCATTAAATGACGACAGCGAAGAAGATACTAAAAAAACAAAATCGAAAGAAAAAGGCAAAGTCAAACTAGTTTCAAACAAAAAAGGCGATGATTCAGATTCAGAAGACAGCAAAGACAGTATTAAAGAAAGTAAAACAAAAGACAAGGGCAAAATTAAGCTAATTTCAAACAAAAATGTCTACGGTTCTGATTCTGACGAGTCTAGTGATGACGACAGCGACGATGTAGAACCAGTCTTAAAAACAAAACCTAAGGAAAAACCTAAGCCTGTGGAAAAAGCAAATAAAGCTGAAGAAAAGAAACCTGCAAAGAAAGAAGAAAACACAATTCTATTCCAAAACTATAAAGATGAAGAATCTGGTTCAGAAGATGACGAAAGCAGTGAACAAGAGAGTGAAAGTGATGATGAGGTTGGAAAAGGGAATGAAGTAGACTTGAATGATTTAGACGATCTAAAGCAGTCAGATGTTGAAAGTGATGAGGAAGAAATACCCGAGGATGTCGAGAAAATTGGAGCTTTCTTCGATCTCAAGGCTGGGGAGGGTGATAAATTAAAGGTTTGTTAGAATTTCTTTTCATGTTTTAGATACATAATTTGACATTTGTAGCAGTAAATTCGTTGAACAAACACTTATTACACGGCAAATAAATAATGTTTTAAAATAAAACTGGTTGAAGTCGGTGTTTTCTATCGGAAATTCCAAAAGTCGCAGTCTCCTTTAAAGTTTATAGTACATTATATTGATCTATCATAATGAAGACTATGCAGTTGGTTGGTTTAAAGTTTGTCTTCAGTCTATTTCAACAAACTATAAAGTTTACTCGCCACATAGGAAGGACAATGTTTTTACCCATCCTCTTGATCACCTTTGTTTCCATACGGTCCATAGATCATTTTGATAATACTTGTAACAGGAATGAACCCAAAATAGATCCTTGTAACACGCCTATTTAAACGTTTCTGTTGTTTGGTATGTATATTTATTGTCTCTTCACTGCCCAATAGAATCACAAAATAATGTACCATGCATGAATATAGTGATAATGATGTAAAAGTTTATTAAAAATTATGGTATAGTGGTGTTATCAAGTTTATCAAATGCTTTATACAAATCGCAAACAAGCAGTCAAAAAACAGTTTAAGTTTAGAAAGAGTAGATTTTCATCCAAAATATAGTGTTTTTCGACCCATGCTGCCCATAGCTGAATATTAATTTTTCATATTATTTTTCAGGAATTATTAACCGGCAAGACCCCAGCCCAACAATCAAGTGCCTTACAAAACCTTATAAAAAGTTACGATCCAAGTTTAGCAGTAAATAACAAAGATAAGCTTAGCAAACTGTTCGCATATATGCTACAATATATTAACGATATATTTACAGACCTAAAAGAAGAAAGCGATATAATCAAATCGTTTCTAATCTTCGACAGACTAGCTCCACATTTCTATGATTTAGCTCAAACAAATAAAGTTTCAACTAAGAAATATGTAGTCGAAGTACTCAAGGAAAAATATGGGAATTTTAGAAAGAGGCAAAAACGTGTCCCTGATATGGATACGTTGATTTTTTTCAAATTAATATCTTTATTATATCCAACCTCAGATTTTAGGCATCCAGTCACAACGCCATCATTGATTTTCATGTCAGAAATTCTAACTTACTGTAGATATAACGACGCATATTCTTTATCTAGAGGTTTGTTTATAACTACTCTCATTTTAGAATACACAATGTTATCAAAACGATTAGTTCCCTCCGCTATTAATTTTCTAAGAGGCATTTTATATTTAAGTGCAAATACTACAATTTTAAATCCTATACAAGTCGTCCCGCCATTTAAGTTACATAAAGACTCCAAGATTTTGAATTTAGAAGAAGACTGTTCTAAAATGGACGTCGGAAGCAAAATGGCGGCTAAAGATTTGACAATGACAGAAATAGACGATGATTTTAAAATACGTTGTCTATCAACTAGTATGGGGATTATGAAGGAGTTTTTCGACTATTTCAATGATATTGAAGCCCAGGTTTATTTATTTGAACCGCATTTGAGGTTGATAGGTAGGATAGACTTGGACATGTACCCTGCGAAGGTGGCTAATAGGGTAAATCAGATTGTTAAGTACATGAAGGCTGGTTTAGAAGTGAAGACGTTTACGCCGCTTAGTAGAGAGAAGAAGAGGCCGAAAGCTTTGAGGCTGTATGAACCGGATATACAGGAAGTGTGAGTATAGACATTTTTTCTGGAGTTGCCAGTATCGTAACTAATTGGTGACTACACTACTGTGATCAAAGGTTCAATGTGCTGAATTATTATTGATCTATGTAATTACTTGCCTGATTGACTCTTGAATAAACAGGTAGTTTTATTTTATCTTCTAGAAATACTATATCCTTGTTCGCTTCGCTCTTGACAGAGCGGTCGTGGTCTCCATAGTCGCCTCAATATCGCTCCATCTAGTTCTGTTATATGGTAGTCTGGCGCATTCATTAATAGGGCCTCCAACTGCGGATTTTGTCCAACTAGTCCACCTCTGCAGCTGCTGCTAATGCTACCAAAAGTTTAAAGCTACACATATTACTTTCAAAGTCGCCCTTATCGACATTTTTTTCATAATCAAGCTGGGGCTAGCATGTCACCGCGAAGTAACCATTAACCACACTTTCCTTCCTCCAAAAACAAACTAAATTTTCTCTCGTTCATCCAACAGGTTCACAGGCAGCAAGAGTTCGAAGCTGTCCCGCGAACAGGCGGAGTCGCAGCGGCTGAAGACCAAGTACAAGAAGGAGATGAAGGGGGCGCTCAGAGAGATCAGACGCGACAAGTCCTACATAGGCTCCGTCAAGATCCGCCAGAAGATTCACGGGTGAGTTGATCAATGAATATTTAAAGAGAATTGAGAGAGAGAGCTTGAGCAAATATCAACTTTAATTGAATGGGGGTAAAGTTGATTTTAGAATAACAATAGGTGGTGAACTGTTCCGCTCGTCTCACTGTCGCAAGTTACACACACACACACACAGCTTGAGTAAATATCAATTTTAGTCAATGCGGAGTAGGTTTGTTGTAGAATAATAATATGTATTAGGCACGGGCTAATTTTTTTTTTTCGTTAATTCATAATGACGCAATCAGTTATCAAGCTCGAATATAAACCATATTATGTTGTTTGTTGTTTACTGACAAACACCCACCCTAACATATTTTCTTTCTCTTTCTAGCGACAACATTCGAAGAGAGAAGGTGAAACAGATCTACAAGGACGCGTCGATACAACAGGGAGAGCTAAACAAAATGAAACGCATGAAGTGATACCAGCTATACAACGCATAACAGAATAAACGCAATACCTCTTAAAGGGTCATTGTATTTATCATTATGAATAACTTTTACTATGGGACCAACACCGAAATTTCGAAAAAAAGTCAGCTGTTCAGTACATTTTGTCGTAAATTTTTTTTCGCGATTTCAGTGTTGACCAACACTGAAATCGCGAAAAAAAATTTACGACAACGAAAAGTTGTTCATAATGATGAGTACAATGACCCCTAAAGAGGTATTGCGTTTATTCTGTTACACATTGTATGTATATTTTTTAATTACAGAAATAAACTTGTATAATACTGGTTTAATAAAGCCTTTATTTTAACTTAACCTATTTTGAACATAGTTTTGTGTTTGTACGTGATAGTACAATAAGAAAGAGATGGAAGATGTTTTCTATAACAATATGTAACTGTGTGTGAGTATGTATAAGGTGTTGCCAGTTGCCAAAGTATCATAAAAACTAGCTTTACAGATTTTAATTTCTTCTATCTCTTTGTGGTGTTTATAGAAAACAGAACTTAAAAATACCCAATTCTGTCACCAAACACAGTAGTTTTATCGGAAAATACTTGAGGTAGCTTTTAGTGGAAATGCCGTTAGCCTGATACGCTGATGGATTTACAATCCATCGCCTGCTTACTCCATTATCTACTTTACTTCTATGTAATCTAAACTGATTTTTGAATGACCCCGTTTGAAAAATAGTTTTTCAAATGGGATGCAATGGAATTTCAACTTTATCATGTTCGAAATTGAGTTTGTTATTACAAAACTTGATTGTTATCTCAGATTCTGAATTCAAATTAAAAAAAACTCAAGTACCCTTAAAACTAATTATCTCCAATGAATTTGTCACCATCGATTTTCTTCACGTCCACCGGCTTGTTAAGCTCCCAAATGGAATAGTTTAGACAAGTCGCAAATGACAACCAAGCGAGGTAGGGTACCATAAAGTAACCAGTCTTCGGGGAGACGCTGTAGAAACTGACTGTGCATGCCACAGCTGCTGCGTCTAAGGCCAACATGTGGAGGAGACCCTGAAAATGACATAAAATTAAATTAACAAACCCTCAAAGCAAAAGGAAAAAGCAGTGGCGTAGCATGGGTGGCACCCGTGTCACCCCAAGAGTGAAAACTACCGCACCCCCCTCCTCCTCATTTGCAAAATACAATATCTTATTTTCGGTTCGCTCGCTCTATTGTAGACCTTGTACATCGCTTAGGTATAATCAGGTGAGATCGAGGACACGAGATCATAAAAGGAGTAAAAAATGAGGAGTTTGTTATGGAACTGCTTCAGGCTTTCAGAGCTAATAAAAGCGGTTTCATGTCCACGTAGCTTGCTCAGAATTATCGACTGAGGTTTAATTTCGGGAGCATTGACTACATTTTTTTTCAAATCCAATGATGATCAATTAAAAAATGTTTACCAGTCCAATTTTATGCCATCCAAAGAAGACTGGTGTCCACGTCCAGTTTAGGATAAGCTGCCCGCCGTACAGGGCCAGTGGTAACACAGAGGCATCTGAAAATATCATGTTTAATAAAATAACACATGTCTATGAGTAAGTTTGATGTAGGTTGCCCGCGACTTTGTTCGCGTGTATATATTAAGTAAGTCTTTTCGAGAATACGTTCGGCAGCCCCTGGTCTGAGGATAGGAATTTCCAAATAAACTAGGGTACATACAAGGCCACTACCAATCTTGTAGACAGGCTGAGGCGCCGAATTAATACAAAGCGATCCTCGCGTTCATTTGTACGCTTCGTCGCGCCGACAGAGGGTGCCTTCCAGTTATGCAGCACAAATTCTCGCAACGATCGCATATACGCGATTGTACGACGCCCAATCTTTCCACCACCTCAGACTGGGGCACTGGTACTATTAGTGATTACTATGGTAAACTGCGAAAATTTCGTTGCAAGAATCATTTTAGAAAGATAAGCATTTTTTTTTGTTTTACAATTTTGTGTATGTGCGTCAGATAAGCGTCACTTTCACGTAAATAAACAGTTTTTCTTTCTTTCTTTTCTTTTCTTTATATCTTTAGGAGGGCAGGGACACTGTTGCTGACGCGAACCACGCTAGCGGGGAGCATGCGTTCCTTGCAGCAGGTAGCTTTAGAGATTTTTTTCTATATTTGAGAGTTTATTACACTTCAGATGATGTCTGCCTGCGTAACGAACAAATATTAGGACCCAGTATAAGCTTTGGTCTGAAGATTTTACTGGGGCCTATTGTTATACAGGGAAAATTTTATTAATCGTACTAATTAGAAAGAAAAAGACTTTATTTGCGCCAAGCATGACGCATACCAAAAATAAATAAAAATTACAAAAGTTATGCAAGTTGGGAATATATGCTTCACATTCGCGCAAAACGGCCATCGCTTCCAGCATAATGCTGGAACTCATGTGCGAGACAGAGCCACAGCGCTGGTTTTCAACGACAGCCGGCGCTGACAGAATGACGTCGATCGGAGCAGCAAAGTAATTAAAACGAAATAAATAAACAAAATATATAGGTACCTATTTAAATATGTTTGGGTAGAAATATAGGTAATAGATAAAACATTACGAAGATGGCAAACTGACTTGCGCATACGATGGAACGTGGCCGACCAAAAGTGGCGCGACAACTCTAAAAAAGAAGAAACATTATACAAGTATTCTGAAATTACCTGTAAATCCTCCACACTCTGAATAGACGACGTAAGAAGCGTATCCCATCCCGGAGTAGAGGACAGTCCATGCGGGCCCAAACAGCCATGCTGGTGGCGTCCAGGAGGGCTTCTTCAGCAACTGGTACCAAGCCTTGCCGTCAGGTCTTTTGACTTGGCCTGCCATAGTTAAGGAACTAGCCCAGCCCCCCATATTAGGCGCCAGAATAGCACCAATAATTCCCCAGTTCACCATTGTGCCTGTAAAAAATCTTTATATCCTTTAAATGTATTAAACGGTAGCTTAATTGCCAAGTTTTAATGAGTTCGTGTTAGATGCCGAATTATGTTTTCGGCAAGGGGAAAAATTCGTTTGGTATCATCCCAGTTAGAATTGAAGCGACTAAATAAACCAAGGGAGGCAGGGAGGTGTTTGTTCTACAAACATAAACATTTAATGCATACCACTATATGCAGGTCATATGTACGTGGACCCATAATATAAATTATGTAAAAATACTCTGTGCGTCGACCCCACACGTAGGCCCGCTGGTTCCAAGTCCCTTGCCATTAAATCCCATGGGTAAATAATGCGTTCCGTTACTTAATGTTATGAAAATACATACACAAGCAAGTTACTTCTTTTATTTATTACAAAATTACATACGTAAACTGGAAACTTACAAAAAAACACCATATCTTGGATTCGTTACTAATCTTAGTAATCTTTCATCAACCATTTAGGAATACATAAAATAAATCACTGTTGCATGTTTGCATCTTAAAACGGAACGATGCATCATCTGACAACAGTGACGTTACGTCACTCAATTTACTATCCTACAAAATGAAAAATAACCCAAGTTTCGAAACTTTCCCACACATTTTCAATACGCCTTAATTTCATAGCGTAATATTTGTTCCGGGAAGCTGATTTCACTTGGAAATTTTCATTTTCACATTAACAAGACAATTTCTGCGTTTAACAGTTGATTTAAGAAGCAAAAATTTGATCAAGTAAGTGCTCAACTTTAACATTAAATTAATCTTACCTTTCTAGAAGTTTACCGGCGTTTTGTAATGTAAATAAATTGCGTAATGTGGGAGACTCACGCACGACGAAAAACTTAACTGTACCTATTTTAGAATTCTGGCCCAATCATCGTTGATAGTAGCGTAAGTTACGTCACTCCTAATTAACGGCCCAAATAATACTGCTGGTAAGTTTTTACAATATCTAATCTAATCGGCCAACACGCGAACTTTATAATCGATATTTGAAGACCGGCTCATTTTTTTATCAATATTGAAATAGGCGTATACGACACAAGTGGTGTTTCTTATTTATCTTAAGTGTGTGTCGGAAAGAATTAAAATTATCGGAAACATGGAGCTTGAAAGGTATGATAGTTCAAAGTATCTAAGCTAGGTACTCAAGAGTTACTTCTTCTTGTTGACTACAAAGTAAATAGTGTTCAAATAAACTTACTATGGCATCTCAAAGGTATGTCTTACTTAACCAAAATTTTGAGGTCAAAATCAAAAGAGTTTTTGATCAGTATTTATATAGCTACAGCAAGGTTTCTGCCCAATAAATAAGTAATGTGCTAGAATTTCCGATAACTAAATTCCAAAAGAGTGTCTAAGACAGCCCAAATAAAACCAGAATTATGTGTAATTCTAACACTGAAATTCATTTTTACAATATTCAAACTTGTTATCAATCTTTCAAGTCTTATTAAAGTCATACTCTTTAGGCTTTTTATCTGCTGAAAGATGATCTATTGAAAAATCCTTTAGATTTTGCACTGGTCGCTCATACACAGCCAGTTATTTAAGAAAGTACAGCTATTTCCAGAGGCTTCACTCAAATGAGAGTTGAAAATTGGCTCATGAAAGCAATACTAATGGGATACAAGTCTCAAACCAGGTCAACCAGTGCACTCAAGTTCCCTCCAAGGTCCCAAGTTACTGGTGATCAGGTCACTGAATAGTGCTATTGCCAGCCCATTGGCTGACATAATATGACTGTAAATGTAGAGATATCTTAAAAAAAAAAAATATTCAGCCTGTGTCTGTGTCTGAAGTCTCTTCTGGGCAAAGGCTTCCTCCATATTCTTCCATGTATTCTTTTTCTGAGCCACCTTAAACCATCTAAATAACAAGACTTCAATACTTGTGAATATTTATTTTAGTATCTACATTATTTTAGAGGACATCACTAGAAAGTTCTACCAATAAACTTAGTAACAAATAACAATAGGGTAAAATTGATAAAATTCTATCAATTCATTCATCATGGATTTATTGATTAATCATCATTATCATCAAATTATCGAGGAGGTTCTGGAAACATTGTTGCTAAGCCCAATTTATCACTAGAATATGCTGATTCACCATTTAACTGTTTTTTTTTAACTGAAATTAAACTTTTCTGGTCTGTCATGCTGTTATTGCAGAAGTAAGAAACTAATTAAAAATAATGTAGTTACCTACTAGTATAAATCATTTCCTTGTCATTCTCCATCCATTTTCTACTAGTGAGTGAAGATTATGTGACAATTAATAAAATAAAGAATAAAAAACAAAAAAACAAAACAATCAACAAAAAAAAATATTATTATCATCATGCATCATGGCAGATGTATAGTAGGATTGTTGCTGTAGGAAGGCAGACCAGCATAGATTTCACATCCATGCGATTCCAACCTGAAATAAATGGTTGGGGTTCTGTAATGTTAGTGTAGGGAGAGTGCTACAAAATGGTAACTAATTATAATAGGAAACAGATTTTATTTCAAATAGACTTGCTTTCGTTTAGTGAGAATGTAGCATCCTCTAAAATAAATGAAACTTACAAAACCACAACCATTTCTTTCGAGATGGAATGAAATGGTTGTGAATAGCTATGTATTATTTAGTTATTTATGAGTACATGCACAACATTACAGATAAATATTAAGTAAGGCGTTGTACAGTGCAAATAAAAAAAAAAAGTTTAAAATTTGTAGAAAATGTTGCCTCCTTTATTCATTATCAGTATTTTTAACCAACATCTTATTGTTTCCACCATCTCTTCCAGCGTCAACGAATTCGTAATGGCAAATTTATCAGCTATCGGCTCCATCATCCTGCCCAACTTGGGAGGCTGGGCCAGTGGTGTATACTTCGCTGGACAGATCCGCAAGGAGCCAGGCCAGAAGTCCTGGTATGATGAACTGAAGAAGCCCTGCTGGAACCCCCCCAAGTGGGTGTTCGGTCCTGCATGGACTGTGCTGTACAGCAGCATGGGTTATGCTTCATACCTTATTTATGAAGAGTGTGGTGGATTCCAAGGTAAGAAAAACCTGTTCCTATTTGTTACTTTTTCGTTTTGATTGGTTTGACTTCAGTTTATTAGGAATAGTTTGGAGCAAACCCTTAGACTTTATCTTTCCAAAATTCCGACCCTTTGTGACAATAAGTCCCAGTTTCTGGACGAAAATGATTGGCACATCCCCAATTATATGCAAGTCAAGTGAACTGATTGGCTGTTGAAAACGCATTTAGCCAGTCACATCACTTGACGAATCCTGTCGAAACTATTTAGCTTATATTGTGCTCTCAAGAATGAAGGGTCTTGCAGACAGTTGTGATTTGATAGTTGGATATAATATACTCTTTAGCAATGTTTGTAGGTATTATATAAGTAGAACAATTTCTATAAAAAAGGGGTTGTTGCATCTTTGTGTCGAAGTCGTATTACCAAGTCACGCCCGTCTCCGGCAGCCTAAGCGAGGGAATTAGCCTAAAACTCTCTTCAGATCAATGACATAATATGTAGGTCTGTAGAATTAAATAGAATTTACATTTTATTACTTAAGTCAATATGACTTACATGGATAATCTTTTATTTGAGTAGTGATAAGATAATCTGACTGTTGTGAGTAAGATATATCACTTCTTATCAAATGATAGTAACATTCATGTTTAGGTATGTTTGTATTTTGTGATACTAGGGCGTTTACACAGCCACGGTTTTATGATTACTGTGCACTCCTTTAAGAGTGCTGTGCATGACGCGTCCTTATAATCCTAACTTAGGTACAGTCGCCAGTACATCATGCTACAACAATCTGTCAATTTTTTTTAATAGATTTTCAACTTTATCGCTACAGCATTAGGTTCAAGGTTGATTGGGAGAATTTTACGGTTTCGGGTAGCTTGAAGTTAAAATGAGTTTGTTTGGCTTTCACGCATAACGCGCTGAACTGATTTTGATGAATTTCTGGTACAGAGACCGATGGGACTCTGAAGACGGTTATATACTTTAACGCGAACAAAACCGCGAAAAAAAACTAGTCTATAGAGGACTCCGGAATCCGCTTAACGCGAGAAGTACATGGCTGGTCAATATAGTCTACCATCGCATTTATAATAGAAGGTAGCCTGCCAGGGTTGCGGAATTTGTTCGAAAGAGTCACCGCGTTCCTGGAACACAAAGGGCATAAGGAGGAGCACGGATGGGTTTTAGTCAGTAAGAGTCTGACACTCGCTCCCGCTCCGCCCAGAGCGGAAGGGTACATTTGATGATTACCCATCCATAAAAAACTGTTCAGCAGTGGACGTCTTTCGGCTGATACGATGATGATGGATTATTTGGAAGTGGTGAAACAGACTTTCTGCCAGAACTGCTTCTTGATAAAAATCCCCAGTTATCCCCCACTGTTCTATAAATCCTGGAAAAAATCATGTCTGTAAGATATCTTCATTTACCATACCTACTAATGCTACTTATAATTCCAAATATAACACATCTCCATTATTGAAGCAGCAAACAATAAATATTCTTAAAATTAAAACAAACCTTTGATCTATGACATCATAGTCATTAAAAACGCTTAAATGTGTGAAATAAATACTCAGTAAAGAATTCATAAAAATGTGTGAAATCAGTTACCATGAGGACTGAGTCATGTATTTATTGCTAAAAATAACTCACATTTGGTTGAAATTGTCAATAGCTGTACAATTAAATGATGGTAGTAAGTTTACTACCATCATTTAATTTAGGTTGTCAAGCAGTCATAAACTCATAATATTTATAATCATAAAGAATTAATACTTTGTCACTCTGTCTCATGGTAAGACTGGCAAAGACGTCATAAATGAATAAAAATAGCCAAAGATTATTATTTTGTTTTGAACGAAATATCAATTTCAGGCTCTGAAGACAAAGTATTTTTTTTGGTAGATCTGTACCTAGTGTTAGTAGCTGAACGATCACAGTACAATTTTGTAAGTTTGAACTTGATGTGTTATTTTATTGATACTTATCATTGTTTTTAGGGTTCCGTACCCAAAGGGTAAAAACGGGACCCTATTACTAAGACTCCGCTTGTCCATCTGTCTGTCTGTCTGTCACCAGGCTGTATCTCATGAACCGTGATAGCTAGACAGTTAAAATTTCACAGATGATGTATTTCTGTTGCCGCTATAACAACAAATACTAAAAACAGAATAAAATAAATACCCATTTAACAAACGTGATTTTTTTGCCGTTTTTTATGGAAAACTTCGTGCGCGAGTCCGACTCGCACTTGGCCGGTATTTACATCTTCAAGAACTAAAATGCATATCCAGGATTCAGACAGCCTTACCCATAAAAGAACGCAGTAACACTGCTTAGCAACAGAAATATAGGGATGACTAACATTTTTTTCCTTTAATTTCCAGATGAAGCTGTGTTGCCCCTCACTTTGTACGGAGGTCAGTTGCTCCTCAACTGGGCTTGGACACCCATCTTCTTTGGCCTGAAGGACTTTAAACTGGTATGTGCATTGTACAATGATGAACTGCCCCCCTAGACAAAAAACTTTTCTGTAGCGTTAACGTCAGACGCTCACGACAAAATGTATGGGAATGACATTAGGTGATGACGTTTCCTTTCCACACCTAATGTCATTCCCAAACATTTTGTCGTCAGCGTCTGACGTTAACGCTACAGAAAAGTTTTTTGTCTAGGCCCCCTGATTCTTTACCATTTTGGGTAACGTAAGACCCACATCTAAGGACAATGATAAAACCAAGAACTCATAGAGTGACATTGTGGAAATGGGCATGTCCTAGAGTATAAAATTCGACGCACACTGTGCCCGGGTGGTGGATTACGATTATGCCTGTGTCTCAGCAGTGATAATGTTTTATGCTGATAGTGCTCATTCCAATATTATAAAAAAAACTCGATGGTGAAATTTCACAAATAGGACGGATATCTATAAAAAAATTAAGCAACAATTTTTTTTTAATTTGATGTAATCACAATTTAGACAAAACGATCGTGTCAGAAATGGACTTTACTCCCAACCAGCAAAATAGAGTAGAGCTTTTTGTTAAAAAATGGCACCTAGGCGGGTTTGCACGAACCAGTCATCTTTAACTCCCGAGTTAGATGCTTACCTCGGGCCATTATGTGTAAATTTGTTTGTTTAACCCTGTGTTAAAACACAAATATATCGGCAAGTAACTTTCTTGACAGTTTAAAGATAACTCTGGTCTGTATAAGTGGAAATTAAACATTTTAACTATAATATCCCCATTTCTAATCCCCAGGCCTTCATCGAGATCACAGTACTGCAAGCAGCGGCCTGGGCCACCACACTCACCTTCTTCCCCATCAGCCACAAGGCCGGCTTCTTCATGCTGCCCTACCTGGCGTGGCTGGGCTATGCCAGCTCTCTCTCCTACTACATCTGGAAGAACAACCCCAAAACTGACGGCCCCACCGTCCGGGAGATCAAAGATGAGAAGAGTCAGTGAAGGTTTGTATGTTTTGCTATTGGTATACTGCCCTACCTGGCCTAACTGGGGTACGCCAGCTCTCTCCTGCTATGAAGAACGACCCCAAAACTGACGGCCCCACCGTCCGGGAGATCAAAGATGAGAAGAGTCAGTGAAGGTTTGTATGTTTTGCTATTGGTATACTGCCCTACCTGGCCTAACTGGGGTACGCCAGCTCTCTCCTGCAATGAAAACAACCCCAAAACTGACGGCCCTACCGACCGGGAGATCAAAGATGAGAAGAGTCAGTGAAGGTTTGTATGTTTTGCTATTGGTATACTGCCCTACCTGGCCTAACTGGGGTACGCCAGCTCTCTCCTGCTATGAAGAACAACCCCAAAACTGACGGCCCCACCGTCCGGGAGATCAAAGATGAGAAGAGTCAGTGAAGGTTTGTATGTTTTGCTATTGGTATACTGCCCTACCTGGCCTAACTGGGGTACGCCAGCTCTCTCCTGCAATGAAAACAACCCCAAAACTGACTGCCCCACCGACCGGGAGATCAAAGATGAGAAGAGTCAGTGAAGGTTTGTATGTTTTGCTATTGGTATACTGCCCTACCTGGCCTAACTGGGGTACGCCAGCTCTCTCCTGCAATGAAAACAACCCCAAAACTGACGGCCCTACCGACCGGGAGATCAAAGATGAGAAGAGTCAGTGAAGGTTTGTATGTTTTGCTATTGGTATACTGCCCTACCTGGCCTAACTGGGGTACGCCAGCTCTCTCCTGCTATGAAGAACAACCCCAAAACTGACGGCCCCACCGACCGGCCTTTTTTTTTTACAATGGGAAATCACCTTCTGCTCTGGGTAGAGCGGGAGTGTCAAACTCTTACTGACTAAAACCCATCCGTGTTCCTCCTCATGCCCTTTGCGTTCCAGGACCGCGGTGACTCTTTCGAACAATTCCGGCAACCCTGGTTTATTAAAAGCCTAGCCTTTGCATTTTACTGCGCCGTTAAATCAACAACTTATGTGAAATTGTTTCAATATCGTTTAATGACTTGCATATGTCACTCAAGGCTAGGCTTTTAATGAAAAGGCTGATTAAGCTAGTTGGCTGCGACAAAGGCACAACCATTAATAAGCTATAGTACTCAACATGTTTTCTTTTTTTCAGATACTAATCAACAACAGAAAACGCTTAATAACTTAATTATTTTCTTAAGTCTTAGAACAACAATGTGTTCTTAGTTTTAGATGCATATTCACGCAATAAGTGCAATTTCTATATATATATATATATACTTATATATGTTTAGGAATTACTAGGGTGATAGCTTTTCGCTATTGGTAAGGTCTTGGGTAGAAGTTGAGACAGTGAATTGTTTTAAAATCGGCTGAAATATGCGATCTCTTAGGGTTTATGCGGCCTGATGGTGCTTAATACAGTTTTGAGGGGCTTAACAAGGCCTTTAAGGGGATTTTTAAGGCTTTCCTGGGCTTAACCTCCGAAATGTAATCTGTATACTATCGAAAAACGCGCCAAATGTCGCCTGTACACCATTGGTACACTTTAATAAGTATTTTCGAGGCTCTATAATGTCTTTTGGGGCTTAATAAGGGTTTTCGGGGCTAAATGCGGTAATATTAGGTTGATGATACATGTTATATTTATTGAAGCGTAAAGCATACTTATTTGCACAAAAACAAGCTCATTTAAAACATCAGTTGGCGTTCCGCATAAAGTCTTAGAGATACGCATGAAAAGTTTAACAGTAAAACCCTTTCATAAAAAGTCGTTTTTTTTTTCTTAATTCACTCTCTTATAAAATAAACTGTTGTATAACATCTTATAAATATACTCAACTTTGTGAATTTAATGTCTACATATTAACAGTATTTATATCGCATTTATCTATCAATATAAAATATTGTCTTAGAAATGGCGATTTTTATTACCAGTCTCCATTTCGAAAAACTGTTGTAATTAACACAATAAGCAAATAATAATAATAATGTTGTAAATCAGTATTGTACAATTATTAGATGTACATTCTACTAACGCATTTATACAAGTTTTATAGGAACAATACTTTTGTGGGTAGTTTGGCATTTTATTAGATCAGTGTTTGAAGTACCTACCTCATAGGAAAATATAGTTATTTCTCATAGAGGTCAGATAACTAAGGTTTTCGAGTGAATATCGTGAGATATTGCATTTATTACTACTATAAAGTTACAAGTATCCGCAAAAACAGTTGTGTTCTTACTCAAATACCCTCAAATAACAAAGTTGTTTTTATTTATCTGTATTTAGGTATAAGTGGAAAGTGTCCTTGGAAGCACAAATTATATTATTTTTATGCATTCCTAGATTGCATTTACTGTCATATTATATTTTTGAAACCAAATCTAAACTGTCTTGTAGACTAAAAAGTGCATTATTTGTGTAAAATGTAGATTTATCGAATATTTATTGTTTCAAGTTGTTGTCTATCAATAAATTACTAAAAATGTATGAACTTGTTTGATTTCCCCTTTATACTCTACTAGCGACCCAATGCTTATACTAAATATACCTAACTACTACAGAATGTCCTTATAAACAACGTTTACAGCTTTTTTGCCATTAGACAATACAACGCGCCGCGCCGACCGGGCCGGTACCGCCGCACCGCTATGTCCCTGCATTTTAAATCTGTAATATCTTCGGAAATATTCATTGATAAATGATAAATGATAAATGATATTTATGATAAATGATATTTATTTTGTAAGTAGGTTAAACATAACACTTTTACACGTCAATATTTTTTGGTCATTTTAAGCTAGATGAGGCCGGTGTTTCCTAGCTGACTACCCTGAGAAGAAACACCGAAACAAACTCAGAGGTCACAGTCTCTTTTGAAGTCCATACAAATTGTACTGGTCAAATCATACGAGAACCATGTAGGTTAATGTCTGAGGTGGCCTTTTGAGGAAAGTGCCACACAGATTTGAGTGGACCTGTCCAGACAGTGCAAGCATTTGTCAGTTATTATGGAGCTCAAACTTAGAACTTTAAGGAGCTCAACGATTTGACGAACAATACCAAAGTAAGGACATTTGGGTAGGCCGCATAAAAAAAATCTCAAACTGCCAGACATTGTTGACTAACATGAAATGAACCCCTATCATAGCGATCTGCATGGTCCCCACATTCACAATACGATATGAGGATCATGCAGATCAGTGTCTGAAATGGTCTTTTGAGGAAAGAACCACACAGATTTGAGTGGACCCGTCCAGTCAGTGCAAGCTTTGGTCAGTAGTCGAGTAGCTCAACTTAGAACCATAAAGGAGCTCAACGAACCGACGAACATGCCAAAGAAAGGACATTTGTGTAGGCCGCATTTAAGTACTCAAACTGCCAGACCTCGTTAGAAATACTTCAAAGAAGAAGTATTTCAAAGAAGAGAAAAATAAGAAGAAAATAACCCACATGGTCCCCATATTCACAAAATCAGTTAAATAATAATAATAAAAAAAATATATAATACTTTACAAAGTAAGTATTCATGTCAAACATAATAAATTGAAAAAAATAAAAATAAATATATTACTTTACAAAGTAAATATTCCATGTCAAAAATAATAAAATAGAATACTTAATAAAGTAAACATTCATGTCAAAATTTACCAACGAGATGAAAGAAAAGTATACAACAGAGCTTAAAAAAAAAGAAAAAAGACAATTTCTAAAAATTAAAAAGGTATGTAATATTAGGCCATGTACATCATTGAAGCAGCTCAATCCCAAGCCTTTTTGTCTTCAAGATAGTCTTTAATTGTGTAAAAAGCTTTCTGGCATAGCTTACGTTTTATAAATAATTTGAACTTATTCATACTAAGGTCTTGAATATGGCTAGGGAGTTTATTATAAAAACGTATACATTGGCATCTAAATGAACCACCTATTTTTTTGAGCCTGGTTTTAGGAATGACAAAATTGTGTTTGTTCCTAGTATTTACGTTATGGATATCACTGTATCTTTTAAATAGATTAATATTTTTATGTGCATACAAAAGATTCTCATAAATATACTGAGATGGCACAGTCATTATATTAATCTCTTTAAATTTGTCTCTGAGGGAGTGTTTAGGACTTAATTTATAAATTGCACGAACAGCCCTTTTTTGTAATACAAATACTGTCTGAATATCGGCGGCATTTCCCCACAACAGAATGCCGTATGACATCACACTATGAAAGTAACTAAAGTATACTAAACGGGCTGTCTCTAAATCAGTTAAACCACGAATTTTTCTAACGGCGTATGCTGCAGAGCTAAGTTTTTTTGACAGTTTATCTATATGGGGGAAAATGAAAATGACAATGTATAGTCGGGGTACTTTGATACACAAAGAAAACACCAACTATTGCGTGTAAAACTATGTTTAATTATGTGTTTCGGCAAATTACAGTGCGGATCACAATCTATAGGACTTTTTAATCTAATTTTACAATGGCCGTCTCGCGAGGCGCCGGAGTCGAGCGCGTGCGCGGTTCGCGGGTGGCGGTGACTGACTCTCTCACATGGCGGCCGGAACTCGGATACGCGAACACTGTAGCGGCTAGTGTAGCGCTTCATCATTACTATTCGCGTAACCGAGCCGGTAGACGACGCGTTCTAGAGGTGCGGGGAGTTACTAAATGGGGTAGCGCTATATCCTCCCCCTCCAAGTCAGCTGAAGACTCTGGAGCTGGCTTGGCAACCGATAGCTTACGGGGTCTGCCCTTCTTCCTACTATGAACGACAATGTCGGAATCACCTACGTATGGTGTTAGGAGGCTGGCATGATACTTGCCCCGTGGCTCGTTTTCTTTATCTACCACCTCGTAAGTGGTAGCAGAAACAACTTTACTAACGCGATATGGACCCTCTCGTCTCGGAGCAAACTTGCTCGTGAATCCTTTTGCTGCATTGCTTGCCAAGTGGGCTTCTACGAGAACGAGGTCTCCTACATTAAAGGGAGGTGCGTCTCTCCGACGTTGATCACCCGTGAACTTCCTTACATCTTGCTGCTCCTCTACTCGCCGCTTCACGTCAGAAAGAACACGAACAAACTTCTTTAGATACGGTGTGATTTGAGGTACATAATTCTGTTCCGAGACAATAGCTCTTAGGTCCGTCTGTACGCTAAGAGGTGAACGCAGTTCCCGAGCAAAGGTGAGGTAAGCTGCTGATTGTCCCGTACCCTGGTTGTGTGCGCTATTGAGGGCGAATCGTACCATCGGCAGTGCGAACGGCCATCGGCGATGTTCTGGTCCAACCAGAATGGCAAGATGCTTCTTCAGTTCGCGGTTCTTGCGCTCCGCAGGATTTGCCTCCGGATGGTATACCGGGATCAATGATTGTTGTACTCCAAGCACAAACATAGCTTTTTGCATCACTGCCGAAACGAACTGACTTCCGTTGTCAGAAATAATGCGACGAGGCAACCCATACCGCAAGAAAACTTCTTCAATAAGCGTTTTTGCACATGACTCAGCATCACAAAGTGCGAATAGTTCAACCCATCGGCTAGCTGTATCCTCGACTAGGAGAATCCACTTTTCTCCATTCTCCCCTTCTGGTAGTGGTCCAAAAAGGTCCATCGCGAGTACCTCGAATCGTTGTTGAGGCACTGGTGTTTGAAGTAGACCTGCAGGCTTTAGATTGGTGGGCTTAAACTTCTGGCAAAGGTCACAAGCCTTGAGATATTTTGCCACATATTGGCGCATATTCGGAAAGTAAAACCTTTCTTTGATTTTTGTAAGAGTGCGCTCTAGGCCCAAATGACCGGCCGTGGGCGCATCATGGACTTTCATAATCTCAGTGCGCATAGTGTTTGGTACGACTAGCTGGGGCTCTTCTGATTCTCCATCCGGATCAAAACGGAAAAGGACTCCATTTGAAACGTAGTAGCCTCGATCTGTCCATCGTATGGTAGTGTAATCGTCTTCAAAGTCCGTGAGTATTTTCCTTATTTCAGGATCTTCGAGCTGAGCTGCTCGTAAGTCTTCGGAGCTACGGTGAGGAAGGTCTACTGAGATTGGACACAGATCACAGGTAGTATCAGGGATTTTATCCCTTGACTGTTGGCATACTGGACGACTCAGTGTATCCGCCACAACATTAGCTTTTTCTATTACCTCCAGTTCCAACATCTTATCAATTTCATTTCTTATTTTCTCCTTCTTAGAAGGAGTCAGTCGATAAGGAGGTGTTGCGATAGGCGCGGCGTTACCTGTATCTATTCTATGCAAAGCGAAAGGTGTAGGCCCTCCCCCTGCACTGAAAATATCCGCGTTATTTTCCAACAGTGGAGCTAACTTCACTTTATCAGCGGGTGGTAGGAGAACACCCTCGCATTCGAGGAGACCCACCGTGGAACTGACCGCAACTCGGTCATCGCGTTCATACTGTAGCTCATAAAACTCCGTAGAGCGTAAAGCGAAACGATTCTTCTCGAAGTCGAGTATCATGCCAGCGTCTTCTATGAAGTTCATACCTAATAAGGAATCGATTGCGCCGGGCAAGACCATAAAAAGGGTGTTAACTTTAACTCCCTGCACCTTTACAGCAACTACAGCGGTTTCTACAGTTTCGAGACGTTGGGTTCCGTCCGCAAATCTTAACTTAGTTTTAAAACTATTAAATATTTGTCCATTAGCCCGCAAATGTCTCGTTAAACTATCGCTTGCAACGCATTGCTTCGCTCCCGTATCTAATAACGCGGTACCTACAGCACCGAACACTTCCACTTGAAAAATAGGGCGCACTCGCGGGTTTAACACTTTACCTACAGACACAGATTGGAACGCGGTCGTCGTGGTCGGTGTTGAAGTGCGTTTTTCTTTACACACTGTGCAGTTCGACCGTATCACACCGGGCGCACCGCATCCGAAACACGTTACGGACGGGCGCTGCTCCGATTGGATTGCGACTGGTTCGCTCTTGTCTGGTTCTGTAATCGGCTTATTCCTATGCTCAAGTTTGCGACAGTTATCTTTGACATGTCCGAACATCTTACAAAATGAGCACCTAGGTCTAGACTTGCTTGAAGGTGTTTTTTCTTCTTTATGGGTCGATATTTGAGCTGGTAACGACGTCGAAGCACGTACAGTGACTTCAGGTGGCAATGGAGCGGCAGATGTAGGAGTGTGTCTTATTGGGGCCGCAGCAGCGCACGCTTCTTCGAGCACATCCTCCACAACTCGAGCCTGTTGTAGCAGCTCGGCGAACGACGTGAAGGCACTCCTTACTATTCTCTCCCGAATTCTCCTATGGAGTAGGCCATATACCATATCCAGCTGTACAGGATTCTCCGGTAGCGTCTGTAGTGGTAGCTGGGCGATTAGGGCCCGCACCCTACAAACGAAGACATCTGTTCGCTCTTCGCCTTGCTCTCTACTAAACATGTGTCTATAAATTCGATGAGGTGGCAGGCGCGGACCAAATGTTTGTCGAAGTAACTGACAAGCTTCCTGCCAACTCGTGACAGAATGTTTAAGGCCTTGCCACCAAGTAGCCGCAAAGTCAGTGAGCAGCATAGGCAGACCTCTCAACGTCATTTCGTCGTGAACACCAACACAGTCTTTATAAATCTGCACCGCATCCACGAATGCCACAACATCGCCAGCACCATTGAATCTCGCCGTACAATTAGCCAGGTTTGTACTTACAGTCGTCGTCGGCGGTGGCGGCGCGCCCTGTGTAGGTGGCTGCGACCGTAAGGCTTGCAACAGAAATACCAGTTGTTGGTCCGTCATGACGATGGGTGTGGACATCGGTAGCTGCGGTAAGGCGACGGGCGGAGCAAGCCCGTGCTGTGGCATCTGCGAGTCGCCGGGCAACTCACGCCCGTACAGCGGCGTTGGTGATGGGGCGGAGGCGCCGGCCGGCGGACGATAGTCCGGCCAGCGGCGGCGTCGACGACCTCACGTCAACGAACAATGCACCTCCATCTGAAGTAGACGGCATCGCACCGTCTAACTGCTCGCCAGCTGTAGCATACGTGTCTACAGGCTGCTGCGTAGCACGCGAAGCACTATTACCACGCGACCGTGTTAACACCATGTCTAATTACGCACTAATAACGTTACAAAACAACAAAGTTAATTAGTCTATTATGCACTATGTCACTATTCTAAAAAGTTCCCAATGCACTTTACAATAATGTCCAGAGTATCTTCTAGGTATCCTAACTAATCTAAATACCTAAACTAAAAGTCTTAACTGGCACGAAGCGTCACTATAAACTATTAAATACGCAAATGTTCACACGTTTACGACTTGTAAAAGTACGACTATCCTAGGTAACCTAACTATAACACTAACCTAGGATGATTCAACGTTAACACTCATATCAAGTTCGTAAAATAAAGTAAGCACCGTAAACAAACGAATGTTCCAGAATGTTTCAACACAAAATGGCTGTTGGATTTAAAATCTTTTTTGACAAAAGATAGATACCTTGTAGATAGGTACTATCTCACTAATTATTATAGAAGACAGATAGCTATATCGCTATCATATTATTTTTGCATGACAGCCAAGAACTTGGCTAAACAAGTTGCTCCTATTGAGCAATGCCTTGACATGTATGAAAATTCTGCCAATAATTTGGCAACAAACATTGACATAAATGATAATTTAAATTAGCAATTAAGACAACAGAGGTAATCTCTGGCACTAATGTTCCAAAAAGCAGTAATTTTTCAAATAAAGTTTTAAAACCATTAAGTACTATTAACCTGGTGCATCAAAATATTCAAGGATTTATGAACAAGGATTTAGAAGTAGAGTTATTCCTTAAATTTAACAACATTGATATTCTCTGTTTAACAGAACATTGGCTTAAAAGCCATCAGTTTATGTTTAATTATAGCAATCACCAGGTTGGTAGTTCATTCAGCAGAGAAAATGCTATACATGGTGGCTCATTAATTTTAATAAATAATCACCTCAAATATAAGGACCGCAAAGACATAGTGAGCCTCTCTGTTGAGCGGATAATTGAAATAGCCTGTATTGAATTGGAGCAGTTTGTTATATTAAGTGTGTACAGACCACCTTCTGGATTGTATGATTGTTTTGAAAAAGTAATGGATGAAGTTTTGCACAAAATTTTTAATTCAAGTAAATCTATTATTATTTGTGGAGATTTTAACGTTAATTTGTTAGAAAATTGTGGTTTAACTACTAAAATAGTAAGTCTGTTTCAGTCATACAATCTTACATACCTATTTATGGAGCCTACTAGAATAACTCCTACTAGTGCCACATGCCTAGATAACATTTTTACAAATATTGTACCTTCCCACAAAAAAATTATTAATTTAATGGACTCAGATCATTGTGGGCAATTAATTACTATACCAAATGTAAACAAAATAAAGCCAAAGAAAGATATCACTGTTAACCCAAAATCTAAGTATCGTCTGGAGACTTTTAAAACTAAACTTTCAAATAAAATGCCATCTTTGTCAACCAATGATGACCCTAATCAACATTACAATAATTTTTTCAGAATGTATTGCACACAATTTGACACTACATTCATTCCGAAGACTATTTCTGTTAATAATAGCACTTCTTTTAGTGACTGGGCCACCATTGGTATTTATAAGAGTAGAGAACGTCTTTACGAGTTGTACGAAGAACGGACTTATATTAATACAGTAGAATTTAATTTATATGTTAAAAACTATTCTAAATTATATAAAAAAGTTTGTTATATCGCCAAGTCTAGGTACTTGAGTTCAAAAATTAAAAACAGTAGCAATGTAATTAAAATGACTTGGAATATTATTAATAGCGAAACGGGAAAATCTTGCAACCGAACTAATGATTATAGCCTTGCTATTAATGACAGCGTAATTAAATTAGATTCCCAAGTCGCCGCGGCTTTTGAAAATTTCTTTGCAGAGATTCCCGTATCTCATACTTAAATTCAAATTCAAATTCAAATTCAAAATTCAAATTCAAATTCAAATTATTTATTTCAAATAAACCATTCACAGGCACTTTTGAATTGTCAAGGTCGGTCAGTCAAAAAGATGAAGCTATTTGCACGTTCCAAAGCGTAGATCTCTATGGAGAAGAACGCGCAAGAAACTCCACGGACACTCTTTTAAATTATTTTTCTTTACAATTTTATGGTTACATCATTCCTGTTGAAATTAAACAAACATATATGTGAGAACGATGTAAAAAGAAATGCACGTTAAAGTATCCGGAGTAAAAAAATAAAAATCAACAACAATTAAAAAAAAATAAAAAAAATAAACCGTGGCAGCCGAGAGATGACCAGTCCAAACTGACGGCGTCCGTTCACGAACATGACGCACGCGCTAGCACCATTCGGCTCAACCATATTTAAGGGAGCCAAATGACCCAACACATGCGCCACCATCAGGCAGACTTTTGAGTGAGCATGACACTCCCAACCGCCAGAGCAGTCAAGTCAATTAAAAACAATTAAAAAATAAATAAAAGTAGTATAAGGTTCACAGTACTCACACATGTGCCGTTAATTAAAGAATTTATACAATGCTAATTACATTGAGTCTATACAATGAAAATATAATGTTTTACAGTCTTCAACGGGTCCAACAATATTTATAAATGCCAAAAGATTAGTTTGTGCGGCCTAGTAACTGTGGAGCTGGACCGGCATTGAGCCAAGCATTATTATCTTCAATATAATCCCCCAACTTATAATATGCTTTCTTGCATAGTGTGCGTTTGATACAAGATTTAAATTTTGTTTCATTCAGTTCTAATATATTAGGAGGAATTTTATTATAACATTTTAAACAGTACCCCATGAAAGATGAGGCTACTTTAGCTAGTCTGAAACTTGGTTGAACTAGTTGATCCCTATTTCTAGTAATATAATTATGTCTGTCGCCTCGTCTACTAAAAAGATGGAGATTCTTTCTAACGTACATAATGTTTTCATATATATATTGACAGGGTACCGTCATGATGTTAATATCCTTAAACAGTTCCCTTAGAGAATCACGTCGGCGGAGATTGTATATCGCTCTTATAGCTCTTTTCTGCAGAATAAAAATAGACTCGATGTCTGCAGCCCGTCCCCATAGTAAAATACCATAAGACATGATACTATGAAAGTAACTAAAATATACTAATCTCGCGGTATCAACATCCGTAAATTGGCGGATTTTTCTAACAGCATATGCCGCTGAACTTAGCCGTCCTGCAAGAGATGTTAAATGAGGACCCCATTGTAGCCTAGAGTCAACCGTAATCCCCAGGAAAACTGTTCTATCGACGAATTCCAGTTTCTCCTTGTTCAACACTATGTCACAATCACTACTTTTGACATTTGGTAAGGAAAATCTTATGCACTTAGTTTTTTTCCCATTTAAAACTAAATTATTAGCAGTGAACCAATTTTGGACCTGCAGAAGGGCGTTATTTACGTCCTCAAGATTATTACTACGTCTATTTATCTTAAAAATCAAAGAAGTATCGTCGGCAAACAAGACCATGTTTAGTTGGTTTTGCAATAAATGGGGTAAATCATTGATATAAACTAGAAATAAGAAAGGACCTAAAATCGATCCCTGCGGGACGCCCATTTCCACGTTTAATCCCGACGAATTAACACCGTTTATTTGGACTAATTGCTTTCTATCATTCAAATAAGATTTTACTAAGTTTAACGCTGTTTTGCCTAGTCCGTAATGCTCGAGCTTCATGAGTAATGTTTCGTGATTTACACAATCAAACGCCTTAGATAGGTCGCAGAAGATGCCTATGGCGTCTTGTGCCTCTTCCCACGCATTAAAGATATGTTTTAGTAAGGTGACACCGGCGTCAGTTGTACAACGTCCTTTGGTAAAACCATACTGTTTATCGTGTAAGATGTTATTTGTGTTAAAATGATTAAGCATTTGATTAAGCATTACCTTTTCGAATACCTTGCTAAATACTGGCAATATGGACACCGGTCTATAGTTATTTGTGTCTTTACTGTCCCCGGATTTAAAAAGTGGTATAACTTTACTGTATTTCATCAGATCCGGAAATACTCCTTGATCCACACATAAATTAAATATTAAAGCTAAATACGGCGCTATAGTCTCAATAATTGAGGTACATACTTTGATAGATAATCCCCACAGGTCTTCTGTCAATTTAATCTTGATTTGTTTAAAAACCTTTAGTACTGTTATGGGGTTTATATGTTTAAACTCAAATTTAGTTGGGCAGGCTGACACGTTGGCCTGTAATAAATCAAAAGCCAGCGAAGGCGAGGAGTTTAAGGCTTCAGTTGTTTCAATAGGGATACTGGTAAAGAAATTTACAAATTCTTGAGCAACTTTCTTGTTCTCGCTAATAAGACCATGAGGAGTCTCCAATGTGTAATCAGTATTATGTCTTTTGTTCCGCTTTGTTTCATTATTAATAATCTTCCAAACCGTCTTTATTTTATTTTCTGATGCTTTAACCTTATTGCTAATATATAAGGCCTTAGCTGCCTTACAAGAAATTTTATAAATTTTTGAGTAGGTAGCAACATATTTATTAAAAGTTTCAGTCATAATAAATGGCTTAAGGCCATACAGCTCATAAAGTCTATCCCTACTTATTCTCAGTCCTTTAGTCGCCCAGTCACTAAATAAAAACTTAGGGCAAATAGTTTTAGTTCTCTTTTTAAAAGTATTATTAAACTCAGTTTGGACTACTGAAAACAATTCTGTATACAAAATATTACCATTATTCATTGTGAAGTCCCGATCACTTAACTTGGTAATTAAAGTGTTGTTAAATTTATTTAAATTACCGGATGTTATTGGTCTGGATTGTATTTGCACTTGTTGAATAGGTATAATGCACTCAAAAGATACGATTAGCCCGCTGTGATCTGAAGGGAGCTCATTTACAATGGCTTTTTCTAAATAGTTGCAGCAACAAAAAACATTATCTATACATGTAGCAGTAGCTGTAGTTATTCTAGTTGGTTCTATGAAAACATTTGACAAATTGAATGATTTAAAGAGATTTAATAATCTACTGCTATCTGAATTATTTTCTAAAATATTAATATTAAAGTCACCACAGATAATTACTAATTTATTACCAGTTGCAAGTTTTGCCAAGACATCTTCCATCACTGACTCAAATATAGAGTAGTTCAGATAATTAGGGGGTCTGTAAACGCACACTATGACATGCTTATCCAGCTCAACACAGGAGAGTTCAATGCTATGTTCAACTGACAGCTCAACTATGTCTCTACGAGTTTTAAATTTAATACAACTTTTGATTAAGATTAATGAACCCCCACGTAGCATTGATTTGCGGTTAAAACAACTTCCCACATTATAATTCTCATAATTAATGAGCATTTCAAAATCACTTAGCCAATGCTCAGTAAAACAAATAATGTCAAACATTGTTTTTTCTAAAAATAATTCAATTTCGAGTTGTTTCGAAGCAAAACCTTGAATATTCTGATAAAATAATTTCAAGCATTTCAGCTTAGCTCCTTTATTATAATTAGCTGCGTGAGAGCTAGAAGATACCTGGTTGATCGTAGATGTGGCTATACTGTTATTGATATCCTCTGTTGTCTTACAAATTAGTTTAAAGTTACATCCGGAGTGAGCTCTAAGAGTCCCATGCCATCACCAGGCAATGAGACACATGGAACCTCCTTCGCACAATTATTGTAAATATGTATAGCATCAGTGCTACAGTTATTTAGTGTGTCCACCTGAACATTAGTATTATTACTAATAATTGTGGTGTTAATTATAGAACAAGACTTCGACATACTACTTATGTCTGAGTTTATATTATATGCTAATAGCTTAGCTATATGGTGTCTAAATTTAATAGGTAGATACACTGTATTCCTAGTCGACTTTAATTTCTCAACAAAATTGTTGATATCCGCAAAAACAAGTTTGTCACTATAATGACTCACTAAGAAATGTACATGCTTATTAAGCATATGAATATAATTGTTTTGTTTATTTGACAATTTTTCAAAATATGGGAAAGCACACAATATAATTTTTTTACAATCTAACTTTAGCAACTTAGCGACACAGTCTGTTATATCATCTTTTTTAACATTTAAACTATTTCCTATAAACACAGTAATATTGGTATCTGGTTTATATACATTTCTAGTAACTAATTCCATTATATGCTTGTAGTTTGACCCAGGCATGCAATAATTCTGAGTAGAATAACTCAGGTTGTTATTTAGTAATTTTGCTAAACCTCTTCCTATACTATCAGAGAACATAACTGAATGAAAACAATCATGACTATTATTAAATGGAGTGCTAGCAATCTCAGGCTGGTCCATTTCAAACAAATTATGTGCAATACCAGTTGTCACACAGTCATGTGACAATCTCTCAGCCGGTGACGGGTCCTCCGTTGACTCAGGCTGGACAGTATCAAGGTTTGATACTGTCTGACATCTACACTGACACATCACCAACTCATTTGCAGCCAGTATGTGTTCTTTAATTTGGAATTGAGAGCTCACATATTTATTATACAAAGAACTAAGTGAGTCTTCAAGTACCTGAATTTCAGTTTGTAATCGATTTGTATCAATTTCATAGATTTTCTTGCTATCTTCTAATTTAATCTGGTAGTTATGTAATTTATTAACAAACTCAACACGTTCTTTCCTGAGTGGAATATTTTTGGAAAAGTTTTTATGCTGTTTCCTGTACTGATTACATCTTTTTATTATTCTATTAAGTTTAGCATATTTTTTTATTTTCTTATTACTAACTTTATAGCTATTACTCTGTTTTAACATGGAATCTTCAGTTAAGTCTATAGTAAGTATGGAATGTGGGTTACAATGAGAAGTTAATAATTCATTATATAAATGGTTAGTTTTCTTAACCTGAGTATGTTCCAATTCTCTCTGCAATTTGAAATTATGACTTTTAACATGAACTAATTCATCTTCTAAATCCCTAACTTTACATAGTGCCTCCTCATATAAGTTACTGCAGTTATTGAAACTGTCCGTGATCACCCGCAGTTGGTCGCGTTCACCAACAACATCTTCGTATTGTTGACTTAGGTCTACTAGCTCCCGTTTAAGGCATGTGTTTTTATAAACTATATTCTTTACTTCCACCTCACTTTCCTCTCTCTCCTGCAACATTTGTTGACATTGGTGTTGCGATTCTTTAAGTTCTTGGAGGGCCGTTCTGAGTTTAATATATCGACAACTAAGTCTCTAAATTCATCACCCACTGCTGCAGAAACGTTACTTAAAGAAAACGTCCCAGTTTGTGATGCTGAATTTAAATTCCAACATGTTACTTGCAATGATGTAATAAAAACTTTTAATTCCTTGAATTTCAAAAAGACGGCAGATTTATGGGGTAATTCTGTTGACCTTGCTAAGTCTATTATACACATTGTAGCACCTATCTTGGCTGTTATTTTTAATAAATGTATTGACCGTGGTGAGTTTCCTGATCTAATGAAATATAGTAAAATAATACCATTATTTAAATCGGGTAGCACATCAGACCCTACTAATTATAGACCTATATCAGTGCTACCTACTTTTAGTAAAATTTTTGAGAAAGTTATTCTTAATCAAATGCAAAGATATTTTAATAAACACAAACTATTACATAATAAACAGTTTGGTTTTACAAGGGGTCGTTCAACAACCGATGCTGGTGTTGAACTTTTAGGACATATTTATAACGCATGGGAGGACAAATGCGATGCTTTGGGAATTTTTTGCGATTTATCCAAGGCGTTCGATTGTGTTCTCCATGAGACATTAATCAGGAAGCTCCACTATTACGGAATCCGGGACGCCTCGTTGAATCTTCTTACTTCTTACTTGAGTGATAGGATTCAGAGAGTCGATGTGAACGGTACAAGATCTCCCGGGTCTGTAGTCAAGATGGGGGTCCCCCAAGGCTCAATTTTAGGTCCTTTTTTATTTCTAATTTATATAAATGACTTGCCGTACCTCATAAAGGATAAGCACGATATAGTGTTGTTTGCAGACGACACTTCACTTTTATTTAAACTCAAGCGTCAGCAGCTGGTTACTGACGATGTTAATAGTGCCATCGCAACTGTAGTTAACTGGTTTAATATTAACAATCTTCTGCTTAATGAAAAAAAAACCAAATGCATAAAGTTCACGTTACCACATGTTCGACAAGTGAACACTAGTGTGTCAATAAAGGGGGAAGAGTTGAAACCCGAAGATACCACTGTGTTCTTAGGCATAACTTTGGATGCGAAGCTACAGTGGGGCCCCCATATAGATAAACTGTCAAAAAAACTTAGCTCTGCAGCATACGCCGTTAGAAAAATTCGTGGTTTAACTGATTTAGAGACAGCCCGTTTAGTATACTTTAGTTACTTTCATAGTGTGATGTCATACGGCATTCTGTTGTGGGGAAATGCCGCCGATATTCAGACAGTATTTGTATTACAAAAAAGGGCTGTTCGTGCAATTTATAAATTAAGTCCTAAACACTCCCTCAGAGACAAATTTAAAGAGATTAATATAATGACTGTGCCCTCTCAGTATATTTATGAGAATCTTTTGTATGCACATAAAAATATTAATCTATTTAAAAGATACAGTGATATCCATAACGTAAATACTAGGAACAAACACAATTTTGTCATTCCTAAAACCAGGCTCAAAAAAATAGGTGGTTCATTTAGATGCCAATGTATACGTTTTTATAATAAACTCCCTAGCCATATTCAAGACCTTAGTATAAATAAGTTCAAATTATTTATAAAACGTAAGCTATGCCAGAAAGCTTTTTACACAATTAAAGACTATCTTGAAGACAAAAAGGCTTGGGATTGAGCTGCTTCAATGATGTACATGGCCTAATGTTATATACCTTTTTAATTTTTAGAAATTGTCTTTTTTCTTTTTTTTAAGCTCTGTTGTATACTTTTCTCTCATCTCGTTGGTAAATTTTGACATGAATGTTTACTTTATTAAGTATTCTATTTTATTATTTTTGACATGGAATATTTACTTTGTAAAGTAATATATTTTATTTTTATTTTTTTCAATTTATTATGTTTGACATGAATACTTACTTTGTAAAGTATTATTTTTTTATTATTATTATTATTTAACTCATTTTGTGAATATGGGGACCATGTGGGTTATTTTCTTCTTATTTTTCTCTTCTTTGAAATACTTCTTCTTTGAAGTATTTTTAACGAGGTCTGGCAGTTTGAGTACTTAAATGCGGCCTACACAAATGTCCTTTCTTTGGCATGTTCGTCGGTTCGTTGAGCTCCTTTATGGTTCTAAGTTGAGCTACGCGACTACTGACCAAAGCTTGCACTGACTGGACGGGTCCACTCAAATCTGTGTGGTTCTTTCCTCAAAAGACCATTTCAGACACTGATCTGCATGATCCTCATATCGTATTGTGAATGTGGGGACCATGCAGATCGCTATGATAGGGATTCATTTCATGTTAGTCAACAATGTCTGGCAGTTTGAGATTTTTTTTATGCGGCCTACCCAAATGTCCTTACTTTGGTATTGTTCGTCAAATCGTTGAGCTCCTTAAAGTTCTAAGTTTGAGCTCCATAATAACTGACAAATGCTTGCACTGTCTGGACAGGTCCACTCAAATCTGTGTGGCACTTTCCTCAAAAGGCCACCTCAGACATTAACCTACATGGTTCTCGTATGATTTGACCAGTACAATTTGTATGGACTTCAAAAGAGACTGTGACCTCTGAGTTTGTTTCGGTGTTTCTTCTCAGGGTAGTCAGCTAGGAAACACCGGCCTCATCTAGCTTAAAATGACCAAAAAATATTGACGTGTAAAAGTGTTATGTTTAACCTACTTACAAAATAAATATCATTTATCATTTATCATTTATCATTTAAAACTAGGTACACGACTGTTCTAGGAATTAAATAGGCACTAGAACGATTAACACGTGAAATAACTAGTCCGTTACACTAAATCCACAGAATAGTCACAATAATACACTAAAATATGATAAAAGTCCTATGATAAATATTTGTAGGCAGGTACGTAAAACGTGACGAAACTGCGGGCAGCGCGGGCGAAGTACCTATCTAACGAGTAACGCCGCACGAGGAAATCCCGAGATAGTCACTGTTTTCGACACACTCACTGTTTTTGAGTCTCAGACATAGACTTTATAATTATAATATAACACACAATTTAGTCTTACACGAAAAATAATGTCTATTAACCGTTTTATCAAAACACGGCCGCACGTTGGGACGCCAGTTATAGTCGGGGTACTTTGATGCACAAAGAAAACACCAACTAGTGCGTGTAAAACTATGTTTAATTATGTGTTTCTGCAAATTACAGTGCGGATTACAATGTATAGGACTTTTTAATCTAATTTTACAATGGCCGTCTCGCGAGGCGCCGGAGTCGAGCGCGTGCGCGGTTCGCGGGTGGCGGTGACTGACTCTCTCACATGGCGGCCGGAACTCGGATACGCGAACACTGTAGCGGCTAGTGTAGCGCTTCATCATTACTATTCGCGTAACCGAGCCGGTAGACGACGCGTTCTAGAGGTGCGGGGAGTTACTAAATGGGGTAGCGCTATAAATGTACTGTAAAGGGCCATATTGATCTATATTAAATGGACAATGTATTTAAGGTACTTAATTGGATAAGGATTAATGCTGTATTGCTTAAAATCACTTCGTAAATAAGCCATTTTTTCCCATAAAATGTAAAGGATAAAAAATGGTTATTTTGGGTTATCCTTAAGAGATAGACATATACCATCGCGGACTTTTTTGGTTGACCTTTTTAAGGTGTACAATACTGTAGTACATTATTTAGATTTATCTCGTGGGGTTCAGCCAGCGTTTGCAATGTAAGCGCTAAAAAAATGTGTTTATTTACGACATCACATTAGAAACCTCTAAATTTATCAGTGTTTCTTTACAATATTATGCATCATGTATGATACATATAAACCTTCCTCTTGAATCACTCTATCTATAAAAAAAAAACCGCTTCAAAATCCGTTGCGTAGTTTTAAAGATTTAAGCATACATAGGGACGGACAGACAGCGACAGCGACTTTGTTTTATACTATGTAGTGATAGTGATAGTGATGATAATGATAGTGATACAGTGGCTTACGTTTTTTTTCAATACAACGTGTAACAGAATAAACGCAATATCTCGGGTCATTGAAGTCATCATTATGAACAACTTTTACTAAGGGACCAACCCCTAAACCTCGAAAAAAAAATCTGCTGGTTAGTTCGTTTTGTCGAGTTATGCGCACATAAATGTATGGGGCAGTCGATTTTTTTACGCGATTACTCTGTTGGTCTCTTAGTGAAAGTTGTTCATAATGATGAGTACAATAACCCCTTAAGAGGCTTTGCATTTATTCTGTTACACGTTGTAAAAAAAATTCTGACAACCATCGACTGCGGGCGCATTGCACTCTTGTTGTCAGTTCCATCCGAGGTTAAACTACAATGAACACTTACAATTTCGCGAAGTCCGTCCGCTTTGGTTCAACTCAGATATTCTTGGCCCTAGAAAGCTGTAATTTCGAATGGATTAATCACGAATATGATGTCTGAGTTGCCGAATATGATTGTGGAGAATGACCTCTGAGTTTTTTTCGGTGTTTCTTCTCAGGGTCAGTCTCAGTCAGCTAGGAAACACCCCGGCCTCATCTAGCTTAAAATGACCAAAAAACATTGACGTGTAAAAGTGTTGTTTAACCTACTTACAAAATAAATATAATTATTATTTATCATTTATCGTTTATCATTATCATTTAATAGTTATAAGTAAAGTAAAATTAAGTAAGTAAATATTACCTAGATTGCAGCAGAGGCGAAATAGACGCCCACGGAGGGCCGAAGGTTTTTGGTGGGTTGGGTTTCCGCGCAGGTCAAACTGCTGGAACCCCGACCTCTGAGGTGCTTCCGGTGCCAAGTGGGCCACCATGTGGGAGCACAATGCACCTCGGAGGTGGACCGCAGCGGTCTTTGTTTCCGCTGCGGTCAGCCCGGTCACAGGGCCGGCTCTTGCGTCGCCGCGCCGCACTGCGTAGTCTGTGCGGCAGCTGGCAAGCCGGCCGACCACTGGGCTGGGGGTAGGGCCTGCGCCCCACCCACCAAAGCCGGAAACAGGAGGAAGCCCTCCGCCACCGCCGTCTCTGCCGCGACCGCCGCCGCTGCCGCCGCTTCTTCTACCGCCATTGCCGGTTCCACTGCGGCTGCTGCTACTGCAGCGGCCGCAGTAGAGCCCCTACAAAGGGCTCCGGAGGGGGCTGAAATGGAGTGCCAGTAATGGCCCCATTTCACCCCCTCCTGTTGAACGTCAGCCACTGCGCCGCCCAGGAACTGATGCTCCTGAGCATGGCGCAGTGACTGATGCCTGTGGACGGCGAGCAATGGGTAGCTCGCCGTCCGATCAGAACAGGCCCGGGTTGACGGCGCGCTGTGTCCTACGCGCGCCAAACCAGCAGACGTCAGCATGGGTCGGAGCCCAATAGGGCCAGAGCCTACCAGGGTTGCGGATTTGTTCGAAAGAGTTACCGCGGCCCTGGGAAGAAAGGCACTAGGAGGACTAAAGGGTGGGTTTTAGTCAGTAAAAGTCTGACACTCCCTGCCGCTCCACCCAGAGCGGGAGGGGTCATTTGATGATTTCCCATCCTAGAAAAAAAAAAAAAAAAAAAAAAAAAAGCCGAAGGCTAGGCCGTAATGGAGCCGAGTAACTGCAATGACATATGCCCACGTGCATCAAATGACGTTTTTCGAACGAACACAAATATACTCCAAAAAAAGAGATAGCTTTATTATAAAGGAAACTATATACACACTTAAATAAAAGACTCAACTAAAACTTAAAGTAATCTAAAACATGGCGTCGAAAAATTCCTCCGCATCGCAGGCTACTGGTAATGTACCCAAAAGGCTGGCAGCATTGCCACGTTGTATGGCAATGCTTATCCTTTGTTTGAGGTAAAAGCCAGCCCTAGGGTCACGCGAAGTGTCAACTAAGCGTCTTGACAGATCTTTAAACAAGTAATGAGCGCTCGGACCCCACGACCCAAGAGTTTCAACCCCAAACGGCTCGAAAATATAACTACCTACAAGGTTATTATATTTCCGCCGCTTGAGGATCTCCGCAGCCGCAGCGGCAGCGCCAGCGCAGCACGAAGAGCTAGGAAGATGGGATGGCGCAAGAGTATCGACACAAGTAGCGTCCCACACTAATGGCCTACCCATCTTCCATGGAAATAATAAATAGATAAAATTAACACAATATTTAGTAACAAATTATTATTGTGAAAATAGCTCACGGATTTTTTTCGTTCGTCAATGTCGGTTTTCATGGGGGTTGACGGGCTCGCAGTGGGGCCCAGAAAATGTCCAGCAACATCGCGGCAGACTCGCGACGATGGCGATGGCGGGACGAACATGGCTCCTTTTGACGGGATAGGATTGGGCTTAGTATCTATCCATAAGCCTCGACCAACACCTTGGGAGACTCGTTAGGCCTCCCCTTGGGCTTGATTCAGAAAGCTCGTATTGTTAGGAGGTTCCTCTCACTGGACCACAAGTAGCTTGGACCCTGTTCCCGGTACAGGGGGGTACTATTTTTAGGGTTCAGTACCTACCTCAAAAGGAAAAAAACGGTACCCTTGTAGGATCACTTCGTTGTCCGTCTGTCGGTCTGTCACGACCCTTTTTTTCAGGAACTCGTAGACTAACATCTAAGTCAACGCAATAAAAAATAAGATTAATAATGCATCTTCCGCGACATATTTTGGTACCTACTAGCAAGTAAATCAAAACCTATACCTATGCCTAAAGAATGTACTTCCAGTTGACCTACAATAATGAAATTTAGCATGAAGGAAGTGCACAAGTACCTAATAGAAAAACTCTGAAAATATGTAGTTTTATCACATAAAAAAATACAAACTTATATTTGCAGTGGTGACCGTGACGTACCAACATCGATGTACATAAGTATGGCAGATTTTTTTCAACCACAAAGTTAAGTTTGTCCTTCAGTCGTACTTATCGTTTCATCAACGTAATGCGAGTGCTTGCATAGTTCAGTAGGTAATGTACCTACCTATACCTTTTTTATGGATCCGCTCTGGGTGGAGCGGGAGGGAGTGTCAGACTCTTACCGACTATAACACATCCGTGCTCCTCCTACTGCCCTTTGCGTCCCAGGGCCGCCGTTACTCTTTCGAACAAAATCCGCAACCCTGGCAGGAGGTAATATGTGTATATTCCCGTAATAGATGAACTTATGATCTACATACGAGTTCGTAGTTTTGTACGGAATCCGCGCGCGAGTTAGACTCGTCCGACACTTGTCCGGATTTTTATATTTTTAAATGTACCTATTCCTTAAATACATTTTTATTTATATTTAAAAGTGCTATTTGTAAGTGTATTTAAATGAATAAACGGAATAACAGTTAAGTTAGAGGAACCCAATCTTATCGCCTTTTAAAACCTCCAAAAAGAGACGGATTACCGCCTTATCCCGTCTTACCAATCGTTTTTCATGCAAAAACATATCCACGTAAAACCCTTGAAACTATTATCGGACATTTAAAACTAATGGCACTATAAATACGCCTTATCGCATCGAATTGTGACTTTAAGTCCTTGAGATAAAGTCTGTTTTTGCACTGAAAGGGGACGTTAGAAGGATTAGCTGCTTAAATGTGATGTTTCTCGATTCGCAACTTTGATTTATTTGGTCCTTACTATTGGTTCAGTGTTTTAGTTTCTAAGTGGGATCATGGGGGATCGGAAAACACGCTAAGTGGCGATCTTATGGCTATTCAAACTATGGGAAGTGAAGATAAAGTTTTGCAGGGACAGAGCTTCCTGTAAAGAGCTTTTCCGGGGTAGTAGTTTTTACCTTAGTACAATAAAATTAGATGTTTTGTGTTATTCATCTGCGTGTTTCGTTTACGGTTTCAAAGTTAAGCAGAATCCAAAGATAATAGGGCCATTCACCTACCTATAGGATCTATTTTATATACATATTTCAGGACGGACGTCCGAGGGAACCTACTGCTTAGCAGTTACATAAGTATCAGTACTTTTACGAAAAAGAGTTTATACTTACAGAAAGAGAGAGCGATTTTTCACTTTTTATAGAAAACTTTTTATAGAAGAATTGGCCTTACTATAATATGCCTAAACTTTTACGCATACCTACGCAAAGTATAACTAAGTCGATCTAGATTTCTCGCATAGACATGCGTTTCAAGATTCATTCAAATCGGTTCATTCGATTAAAGATTTAGGACAGTGGCTCCCAACCTGTGATCCGATGGCTTCCACTATAACCGGGTGCAGCTGAGTACCAGTATTAAACATGGAGCGTCTGCCTATCTAATCTCCACAACCCAGTAACTGGGTAACACGGTATGACTATAGGTACACCTTTGCAAGATTGGTGTCAGATTTTCTGACTTAAAATCACTGGTGTGGAAATAGTGGTCATCTGGTCCTGTAGGCACACAGCGGCAAGCCACAAAGAACGAGTCTTTTGACAACCTTTTATAGATATTGTTGTCGAGATCCTTTAATTAAATAGTAGGGGTAAAGATAAGAGGAATAACTTGTTGAGGAAAGGATTACGGCCATTTCTCTGTTTGACAGGGGCCAAGTTTTTAGTGCCCTCGATTGCTATTAGTATTCAGATTTAACTTTAGTTTCGAATGCTTATTTTAACCGTGACATTCGTTTAGGTAGGCGTGAAAGTGACTGCAAGAAGGATTTGATAATTTCACTTAATTAGGGTTCCGAACGTCCGGAAAACGGAACCCTAAAGGATCACTCGTGTCTGTCTGTCCGTCGCTCACAATAAATTTACGAATTTTTTTTTATGGATGAGAAGTCAACAAATAATGACTTCTTTCGCTCTGGGTGGAGCGGAAGGGAGTCTCAGACTCTTACAGCCGGTCGATTCTGTCGACATCTCACGGTGTTCACCTAGGCGAAGTGAACGACAATACAGCTGTCATTCTATCTTAATAGTATGGTTTGACAACTCACCCGTCGTGCACCCTGTCCAAGTGTTCACTTCGACATGTTTACAGAATCGCACTGCTGACTAAAACTCATCCGTGTTCCTCCTTATGCCCTTTGCGTTCCAGGGCCGCGGTGACTCTTTCGAACATATTCCGCACTCAAGGCACCGAGGTAAACTAAGGTAGTCATATAAGTTATGACATTGTGTCATGTGACTCAACTATGTAAGGTGTGTATGTGCGTCGTGTGGAACATTACACTGTGGAGCCTACATTGCTGGACATAGTTCTCTACACGGTTGTAGCACACTAACAGTTGTGCTATATTACACTTAGCTAAGAAACTATGAGTTATATTCAACCTAAATATACAACGTGTAACAGAATAAACGCAATACCTGTTAAGGGGTCATTGTACTCATCATTAAGAACAACTTTTGCTATGGGACTAATCTAATAAAAAAATCTGTTGTTCAGTACATTTTGTCGAGTTATGCTGACATAAATGTATAGGGCAGTCGATTTTTTTCGCGATTTCAGTGTTGCTCGCATGTTAAAGTTGTTCATAATGTTGAGTAGGTACAATGACCCCCTATGAGGTATTGCGTTTATTCTGTTACACGTTGTATACCTCACGGTTGCAAATGATGAACAGCATGAAACTCAAATCATTATTTCAAGTAAACCGTTTATTTACAGGTTCTAAATTTTCTACTCTTAGGTCAGTTAGAAAGTTGAAGATATCCTTTCTAAAGCGTAGATCTATTTACAGGCAAACTTTCATGAGACTAGGCATGGGCTAACTATATCCGGTAAAAGATTGGATATGTAGTAAAGATATATATCCGATGAACAAATCCTTATCCGCTTAATATATCCGGGAGTGAATTAACTTAATGGAGCTAGATTATGTCTGGGATAGGTAGGCTTATCCGACTTTGAAAATTTAAATAGATCCACGTTACGGCATGAAGCGAAAAGTCAGGTATCTGTTATAAATAATTATAATGATAATTATCTCTAAATTGGTCATGACTAATATATCCGCGAAATGGTAAATAATAATAATTCTGTCTTAAAAAATACAACCTAAACATTAACAATAACAGAGAAACGATTTTAAGCGGGAACAGTTTACTCAATATTCGTGTCTTTCCGGAAATTAGCTCGGCGCACCGGAGCGAACCTGCGGAGTAGTGCGGAGCAGTCATTCAGTTCGGTCAACTTCGGTCGGAGTGAGTCGGAGTTACTCGGATATAGGATATATTAATTTTTGTGAAAGGGAACGAGTTGATATGTGTCCGCTTAAAGATATATATCCGAAGATATAGATGTGTCCGGAGTTACCCATGAGACTCCATGGCAACTTTGACGTCATCAAGTAATTACCAAATTCTAGTTACATGAGCATCGTAAGTTTTGTGGTGGTAATAGCTAGTCGTTTTCTGCGGTCTGGGTTTTTATCAAAAGTCAATTTTATTACGAAAGAACTATACTTAGATGGTCTAGTTCTTTCCTTCTCTGAATTATAATAACGCTTTGTGCTTCCACTACAGAACACGCCAAATCAAATGATCCTCACTGCTCCGAATCATTTCGCTTGACAGAGCCACATTTGAGCACGCAGTTTACTGAGGTAATCATGATAATTACTTAATTAGGCGTGTACCGATGCTCAACCTTCCATGTTGTGATCATTCTTCGAAGCATCTTGAGACGCCTCGAGAAAGGGATGATTCAAAAATCATGAACGTTGAAATGGGATATTTAAAGTAATAAAAGAATCAACCTTTTAAAGAGAATTCGACCGTTGATCGATGATGATGATGGATTATGGATTGCCCACTAGCTTTTGCCTGCAATAGTCAAAATCTAAAATTATCCCACAAAAACGGAAACCTTGATAAAAAGTATCCTATTCTCTTAGTACGAGGTTGTGGTATAGCACCTAGCACCTCTGTTCCTAATTTAATTCCAAACTAGCGTTCAGCCCTTGGCCCCTCGAGGAGTCAAACATAGGTACAGTTCTAGTCAAATAACTTTGCCCCTCTGAAGTTGGCTACGAGTGGCTGCGTAGTAGTCAAAATTACGAACAAACTGCAACTGCGCATGTGCAAGAGACATGGGGGCGGGGATTATGGCAGCGCGATTTTATGTCTCAGTCGCTCGTTTACGTTCGATGTATGCTCGCGTCCCGCTTGCTCCCGTCTACGTGACTGCACCTGCGCGATCTTTGCAAATGGCTAACTTCAGAGGGGCAAAGTTATTTGACGAGAACTGTACAGACTTCATAATATTATAACTACCTATAAAGTGAGTTTGACTTGTTTAAGTGGCTATTACATTTTTACAAAACTGTACCTGAAATCCTGGATAGATAATATTTAATGACTCTAGAATTGGTACCTCGCTACGCTACAGCACATCTTGCCATACACACAGGCTTTGCCTCGCAAGATATTTGCGCGGCGTATGTTTCGGTATGCAGTGTCACGACATACGAGCGCTGACAGAGCTTAGAACGCTCCGAACGCTCGATCGCTCCGCTCCGCTCACATACTTCCCAAGCTTAGGATGGTCGCCCTATAGTGTCAATAAACATGATTGTTTTACTTAACCTGACTTATTTCTAGCGGTAAAGTTGAATAATAAGACTTGAAGTTAACATTCTAGTTTAGAGTTTTTTGTCTGTACCTCTCCATAAGATATACCTACCTTTCATGAATGGACAACTATGTAGAATAATATTTTATTTTCGAATTGTTTTGACGTTTAAAAGTGGCTTTTAATGGTATAGTTGAAATAAATAAATTGACTTAGACTTTAACTTAGCTTCAGCCAGCGGCAGCGCTGGGGTGAATGTCGGAAATTATTCCAAGGGAACATGCTCCCGGTATAAAACGTAGCCGATGTGCTATTCCAGATTTTAAACTATTTCTGTGAAAATTTTAACCCAGATCCGTTCAGCCGTTCGACGCAATTGAGTAACAAACGTCCATCCATCCACACCATCGCATTTATAATAGAAGGTAGTCTGTCAGGGTTGCGGAATTTTTTCGAAAGACTTACTGGAGGAACACGGATGGGTTTTAGTCAGTAAGAGTCTGACACTTCCTCCCACTCCACCCAGAGCGGCAGGTGTCATTTGATAATTTCCCATCCTTAAGAAAATAGGTAGTAAGATTATCAAATATAACATCATGTAGTCAAGAGCCATTAGGTATAATGTAGGATGTGGAATCCCAGGACTATAAAAAAGTGTTGGTCGCCCGGCGGCGGCTAAATAGGCAGGCAAAATTGTTGCCATCCCGGGTAGAACCTGGATGAGGGTGGCACAGGAACGTGGAGATTGGCACAAGAAAAGAAAAGCCCGATGCTCAGCAGAAGACAAAGTTGGGCTCAGGATTATGATGATGATGATGACGTCATCATCTGCCTAGCCTTTTCCCAACTATATTGGGATTGGTTTCCAGTCAAACCGGATTCCGGAGGTTGGGTTTATTGTTGGCATGCTCGGTATGCGACCTGCCGGTCGATTCTGTCGACATCTCACGGTGTTCACCTAGGCGGAGTGAACGACAATTGAGCTGTCATTCAATCTTATTTGTATGGTTTGACAACTCACCCGTCGTGCACCTGCCCAAGTGTTCACTTCGACATGTTTACAGAATCGCACTGCTGTGTTGCATCCTACTTCACTGTTACTGTTGCAATTTAAGTGTGTCTTGGGGCATCTTCCGTTTCAATCTGCGAATTGTAGTGTCGTCAATCGTCCATCAAGACATTGGCCAAGGTGTTCGGATGGTCTTTCCTTGTACGTGTTTGTAAGGAAGAGTATTTCCTGTTTGGCTGTGGTCATGTGCAGGTCGTTATGGGGAAGTTCATTTGTACCAGGGGGCACCGGTTATCGTCCTCAGGATTTTGTTTTGAACTCTTTACATGATATCGATGTTGGAATGGGAGGCTGTTCCTCAGAGTTGTATTCCAAAGCCTATATCGGTTTGAGGATCGTTTTGGCCGGCGACATAATAATTAACCGACACAGCTGACGTAGTTATTATAGTCCTAGTTGTTTTCTTGTTGTGAAAATATGCTTTTGCCAGGTGTGTCGCTTGTCAAGGTATATAGTACCTGACATGGTCTGATTGTGGGACTTCTGAGTTATTGAGTTTGTCTATATAACCAAAATATATAACTAAAAACAAAAACACATATATTCTACAAGAATGTACTCAATGCAATTATGGTTGTCATTTAAGTACCCTACTCATTTAAATTTTAATAGCTCTTGTGTAATAAAGTTTAATTTATTAATAAAAAATATTGTAAGTATCTATTTAATTGTTTACGTATGATTTTAATATCATCTACCTATTACTATCTAAAACCTAAGATGGTTAAGAAAGTTAGATATAATTTAAAATCCATCGTTTAGCTTTTAAATAAGCACTCGCTGTCACTTAATAAATCCTTTGAAAGTTAAGCAAACTCTAACTCATACATCTAAAGAGGTTTGAAAATCTTGAAAGACGTAGGTAACTTCAATATTTTTGGGAGCGATTTTGGTCTACCTAAGCCTTTATTAATCGCAATTAGTCTTAAAACTGACTACATTATACAATAAGTTCTAATGTCAGTTAAACTTTACAGAAGTGTATCGTAAAATGGGGTGAATAGAAACATAACTTTGAAGAAGATTTTAACGTTATTTAAATCTTGTTTGCAACATTTACGGTATCCAATTTAGTTGCATTGAAATAAAAAAATAAAAAAGTTAGGTACTCTTAGAAAAATAATATTATGATATTAAAGTAAAAAACTTCATCAGTTTTGTTTCTATTCACCCCTCAGTTCCTATTCACCTTGTTTTTCCGGTACTTTCATTGTGTGTACAGACGCCTGCACATCAAGCTACCCGAAACAGTCAAATTGTCACAGTCCCAATCAACCTTGAACCTACTGCTGTAGCAATAGAGTTGAAAATCTAATAAAGGAATTTGACAGATTGATGTAACTTGATGTGCTGGCGACTGTACAACTGGGTACTGGAATTCCCTACGGGAGTCTGTGTTTTCTGATAGCTAAAACCTGAGGGTCTTTAAGTCTAGAGGAAGCGTACTCCATCGTCGATCACATCATCGTTTCCAATCAGTAGATACCCTTTGAAAAGTAACCAATTAGGTATTTATTCCCAGTTTTGGTACTGCATCTACAATCTGAAGTGTCTGTTGCCACTTTCTTCAGTCAATATTTTAATTCTCGCACATTATGGCAGCACTAGAATGTGTCCAGTTTGGTGTAACTGATGAACTTACTGACTTAAATGTTTTCTTTGAGACAATAAGGATGTAAAATTGAAAAGTTAAGAAAAAAGCACTTTTAATGGTTGATTCTCACATAGCCGGGCCGTGGCCGTGCAGAGACCGTGCATCCGTATCTGCACGTCCGTGCGTCGGCCCAGGCACGGAAGCTCCGGCGCCTGCCCGGACACGGACGTGTGTAAACGAGTTCATACAAAATGTATGCAACTAAATTTTTTTGAGCTCTGAACGGACCAGGCCCGGCCACGTCCCGGACACGGCCCGGCTATGTGTGAATCAACCTTAAAGCTGTCTGATGTAGTTAGTGGTGTTTATTTTAGTTCAGGAGGATCTCAATTCGGTTGTATTTTATTTTTTTTGTTTGTTACCCCTTAGATTTGTAATTATGAACCGATTTGAAAAATAGCGTAAAATTTTAAAAAATATAACCGACTTCCGAAGTTTTTTTTATTGATATTGATGTCCGCAGAGATCATATAGCGACTTCAATTTGAACGCTTTTTAAAATACAAGAATTGTCCATCTTTTACACTCAGCTTTAGGCGACCTTTTGACTGAATTACCAGTTACATATTTCCATATCATTACAAAGATTTATCAAAACTACAACTAAGCTGCACCGGTAAACAAATCCCGTGTGTAATCTGTTCTGTTTGTGTACCTCTGGGAGCATTTAGAGCTCATTTAGCTAAACAAAACACGGCAGAGCAGCAATTTTGCGCATTTAGACAATACTTATGTGCACAAAATGGCGGATGCGTTGCGCATACTGCGGATTTGATAGGGTTTACTTATTTGCTGGATTATTGCTTAATTATGCCAGAGCCTCCTACAGAATAAAAGTTTAAAGTACCTACTTGGTTCTTGGTTTTTAGGGGTCCGAACAACGGAACCCTTATAGGATCACTCGGTTGTCTGTCTGTCCATCTGTCACAGTCGATTTTCTCCGTATCTACTGGACCGATTCAGTTGAAATTTGGTACATAATCTTATGTGACCCAAACAAGGACGTGTTAGTAACTAAAATAAATATACTTTGAAAATGGGGTCACTTTTTGGTGGGAAAATTTAGAACACTTAAAAAAAATGTTACTAAGAAGTAAGAATACTGTGTGACATGTAAAATAAAAGGGCGTATTGTGCAACTTTCTAATTATGTTTATTTTAAAATAAAAAGTTATGAAGTTATTCAAGAAATTAGATAAAAAAATACTATTCCTTATCTCCTCGAAACTCGAAACTACTGTCTAAAATTTTAGTTTCTAAAGGTTTTCTACACTCCTTTAAAATAATCCAAAAACTAGCTACTTATATCACCATGAATACAGAAATAAGCTGCCTCTTACTTATGGGCGCACAACCAGAAAATTTAAACAAAGCCAAACCCTGGCTAGATGCCAGGAAACCCAGCGAACAATACTTTATCTTAATTTCATATTTAAAACAAAGTTCGCGAACACTTTTTGTGACACATTTTCTACAAAGTTACACTAGAATCATGTCACCATCAGCAGCCGCCATCTTAGTTTTACAATAATTCAAAATGGCGGATTAAAATGGTGGATTGTGGATTTTGTTGATAAAGCTGAGTTTACAACGAATTTATATTACCGTAGTTAAAAACGTTAGGACTCCCAAAGTATTTGAGATTACAAAGTATGTTACGTTTGAGGTTTATTTTCTGCGGCACATAACTAAGTTAGCATATTATTGGAGTGTACGAGTAGGTACCTACATTTAAAAGTTTCAAATATTCATGAAGGGATTATGTAATTTGGAAGTTTTAAACGTACTTTATGATTCATAAACATTTCCCCAGTTGTCTTAAAATTTAGGGAGCTTTTTGCCATCAACCGGTCCAGACTTCAACAGAGACTAAGAAATGCCTGAATTGTTACATAAGATTTTCTCCTTAAAAGCGGGCAGAAGAAACAATATAACCGAATGCCCACTGATTTGAATGTCTATAGAGTGAATCAGTACACAAAGTCCAAACAATGGTGTTGTTAGGACAAACTTTTTAACTCGCAACGTGGGGTAGCGCTCATTTGAATAATCCAGCGCTTCGGTGATCCGTTAGACTCTATTAACGTCACTTACTTAGGACGTAACTTGCGGAGGACGACGCGCGGTTGAGTTGCGACCACAAATAGAGACAGATAACGCAAGTATCAAGATCTGTATGACAACCAAGCGTGCCGTTTTGACTACCTACTATGACGTCACACACAAGCACTATTAAGTGATGGGAAAATCAAATCGATTCAAAAACGCCGCCACGTTTGTCACCTAACTGACCTAACCACTAACCACATAACTGACACGTAACTGACGTCCGACTAGCGTACACCGATGCAGATTAGCGCGAAAGCTTACCTACGATTTTTGTACGTAAGCCGCTGGGCACCGAAACTCACCCGTCGTGCACCCCGCCCAAGTGTTCACTTCGACGTGTTTACAGAATCGCACTGCTGTAAACATGTCGAAATGAACGTCATATAAATAAGAAATAATGACAGCTCTATTGTCGTTCACTCCGCCTAGGTGTACCTACACCGATAGATGACGACATAATCGACCCGCAGGCTTCTTCTGGGTAAGCTCGCTCAACTTTCAACTTTGTCTCTCTCATCTCTGACCTAGACTGGAGACAAGAGTAAACCCATTTCAAATTTAAAAAAAAAAACTGCAGTTCTAATAGTTGACATTTCTTAAAAGCATCTGAATATTTGTTTGGCTATTTCTAATTTGTAAGTAGCACTTCCTGCAATTTGACTGACGTTTGTCGTCACCCGGGCAAGATTAGAGAACCTACAGAGAATGTTGCTGCCCATTCTCTGGTGAGTCCCTTAGTCGCCACCGTAAAGTGATGGGATGGTGCTATTCTTTTACGTCAGACACCATACGGAATAGATTCTAAATATAGACCGTCAAATCACCCCAAATAATTGACAGGACAAAAACCCGTCTATCGTAACAAGTTACGTCCTACACAAACAGAAGTGTTGCGTAATTGACTTAGAACTTGTCTCAAGTAACTTTTCTCGGCGAGAGGCAAATTAACATGGGTAATGGCCGAGAACCGATCGACTCCTGTATATTCTGGTCGGGTATACCATCAGGCGCGTGTCAACCCTTACGAGTCCGTGGGGAAGAGAGCTGTGGTACACGGTGGGAAACCGCTCGAAAGACGAGCTCGTGGCTCAATAATAACAGCAGCATGGATCGATTTTCTTTTTAGGGTTCCGTGACAAAATGATAAAAAGGAACCCTTATGGTGCGACAGTCTGTCTGTCTGTCTGTCACAGCTGGATATCTCAAGAACTTGCTTTTAACTTGAAATTTGTTTTTTTTTTATACCTACTATTGATAGGCACGCATTTAGACGCTATTTCACCAGACCCTTGAGGCGGTTTAGAAACTCTGAAACTAAGGTGTCCATATGGACCTGACGGCAGGGCAGTTTAAATGTTGTATGCTTAAATGTCAAGATGACGTATGCGCGCTCATGGTGCCCTGCTTGGGCGGAGCACCGCCGTGTCCTCGTCGAGGCGATCGGCGGCGGCGACCTCTCGCGTCCGGCCCTGGTTCAATCCAAGGTCCGGAGCGAGGAGGCATGGGAAGCCGTCACCTCCTTCTGCGAAGCAGTAATGCTAGTGAAGGAGGAGGCGGGCCGCGTGAGGGAGAGACAACCCTCACGCCCCAGCCGCCGCAACATAGGGAGACGCCCCGGGCGTCGGGAGTAGCAGGACGATTCCCGGCCACCGCAGGCGCGGGTCTGCGGACGGCGAGTGTTGGGTGGCTCGCCATCCGATCAAAGCCAGGCCCGGGTCGACGGCGCGTTGTATTCCACGCTCGCCTCAAAGAGATGTCAGCATACCAGTAGGGGCCCGTTAGGTCCAGAGCCTGCCAGAGTTGCGGATTATGTTCGAAAGAGTTACCGCGGCCCTGGAAAGCAAAGGGCAATAGGAGGAGCACGGATGGGTTTTAGTCAGTAAGAGTCTGACACTCCCTTCCGCTCTGCCCAGAGCGGGAGAAGTCATTCGATGATTTCCCATCCATAAAAAAAAAGGCGCGCTCATGGTACAAACTAGCACGACAGGTTATTTTTCGTCTAAAATTGAACTGCTATAAGAGTTCATGGTAGGCCCTCAGAAGTATAATTATATTTGAAGAAAACAAAAGCAGAACAATAATATCTAATCAGAACCCACCTTGTTCACCAACCTCCTGAACAAACAAGCCATTTAATATTTTTTAATGACAGTTTTATTAAACAAAGTTTCCAAACTTGGCGACTTCAAAAACACTGACTCAAGGAAGTTCAGCGATTTAAACTTCAAGTTTTGACTTCAAGCATTTCGAGCATCGCTTTAATTGCCTCTGTCGTTCAATGTTTACGATTAAAAAACTTTAGGGAGCTAATGAGATTTCTTTTGTTCTGAAGACATTGTTTGCGGGTACCTACCTCCCTTCAATTGTGTTGAGCCACTTAAAACGGTGCGCACTTGGGACATAAAGATACCGTTGTCTTTTTTACTTTCAATCTAGCTGCTAGCACTATGTCTAAAGTACACATTTAATTTTGTAAAGATTTTCTTCAAAACACCGTCTAGACTTTTTAATTACGATTTCAATGGTATATTATTTATGTATATGTCGCAGCCAGCTAGCTTAATAAGCCGTTTCATTAACAGTCTAGCCTTTTCACTGAACTGCGCCGTTTATTCAACCCCGAAATCGCGAAAAAAAAACAGCTGTTCAGTACATTTTGTCGAGTTATGCACACAGAAATGTATGGAGCAGTCGATTTTTTTTTGTTGATTTCAGTGTTGGTCCCATAGTAGAAGTTGTTCATTATGATGAGTACAATAAGAGGTATTGTGTTTATTCTGTTACACGTTGTATAACTGGGGAATTTCCTATCACCTTACATTGCAACGAGAAAAGCACGCGTAGCTCACAGCTTCTCTAAAAATGAAATAGTTCCTAAAAACCTCCTGAATAAATTAATTATTCGCCGTCTAATATTCCCTCGATTCTTATAAGCAAAGATTTCCTCAATAGGCCTTTCAATCAGTAAGATGAGGAAGATAGAATACATTTTCAATCATCATCAATTCTCAATAATGTCTAACATTCAATTAAAGTCGGTTCTCAAAGGCTAAATCGTAATCATGCGCTTTGGGACCAAGATGTACAGAAGGGTATGGATAGGCCACTTTTTTCGCCTTTTTAACCAACTTAAAAAGAAGGAGGTTTCAATTCGATTGTGAAAGATACTCATTCTCTTTTGTTATGGATGACGAGGGTCTGAGGAACAGTGTAAAATATACTCATCCTCTTTTGATAAGGATGAGGAATTATACTTCGACGAGACGGGTTTGTGTCTGATGGGCTATCTATATACCTGTTCTTTTTTAGGGTTCCGTTCCCAAAGGGTATAAACGGGACCCTATTACTAAGACTCCGCTGTCCGTCCGTCTATCCGTCTGTCGACTGTCACCAAGCTGTATCTCATGAACCATGATAGCTTATAGACAGTTGAAATTTTCACAGATGATGTATTTCTGTTGCCGCTATAACAACAAATACTAAAAACAGAATAAAATAAATATTTAAGTGGGGCTCCCATACAACAAACGTGATTTTTTCGCCGTTTTTTTTGTATAGATTATGGTATGGAACCCTTCGCGCGCGAGTCCGACTCGCACTTGGCCGACTTCAAAAAAAGGAGGAGGTTCTCAATTCGACTGTGAGAGATACTCATTCTCTTTTATTATGGATGACGAGGGCCTGAGGAACAGTGTGAAAGAAGGTGAGGAATTATCTTTCGACGAGACGGGTTTGAGTGTGATGGGCTACTGCCTGTTCTTTATTAATTTTTTTGTTTATTTATTAAGGGACGATGGGACGGACGGCAAGCAAGGAAGTAGGGAAGGCCAATTCTCGTATTTTATTTCATATACGACTGTTATATGAACGCGAACGCTCGCTTCTTTTAAAAACAGAATTGCCTACAGTTACTTTAGTTGCCAGTTATACGAGGTTATCTTACATCCGATGTTCCGTATCGTACATAGATAAAAGCTTGATTTTTGAGTGGATTCCGGAATATTCAAAAAAATGAAGCCTACCCCACGTGAACCTAGTATAGAAACGAATGAACAAAAAGTTTCTACGAGTTTCATCGAAAGCAGCGACGAAATAGCAAAATAGTGATTCCAGTAAGGTTGAACAATGCTCTTTGACAACACTAACTGGTCCATTTTTGAAGACTTCACATTCTGTGGCTTTAGTGCAAGCGTACTCACCTACCTACTTGAACGTGTTGTTGTAAACTTCAATTAGAACTGAGTGTCAATTTTACAAATTTTTAAGCAACGTCCGCATGAAGTGTCAGTTGCAATCTGTCAAAAATGTATGGAAATAAAGGCTGTTTTGACAGATTGCAACTAAGATTCGAATACGAACGTTGCTTAAAAATAAGTAGAATTGGCCCTGTGATAGTTAAGGATGTTTTCTGGATAAAAAAAATATTACTTAGCCCGCCAGTTAGATTATTAAAAATTTTTTTTGCTCACGTGTCAAAAGAACAAATGCGAGTCCAATATTTTTTGGTAATTTAATTGACGAACTTAATGGTTTTTTAGGCATCTACTCTAATATTAGATTCAAATTAAAACTGGTGAACTTCCCCAAGTAAGTAAGTGAAGTCCCACATACCTTCGTTGAAAAGGGAGGATCCTCCGACCAGACGGTTGTTGTGTCTGGTGGGCAACTGCCCGACAGTTGATATTCGGGCTGTTGTACATGTTCTAATCGCACGGTAAACTCTGATATCGCGATTTAGGATTTTGTCAAGTTAGTGCGCAGCTGTCGAGATAGATGGCGCTGCGAGTCTCATTTGTTGATTCTGCTACGTTGATTTTTAATATAATAATAATCATATAATCATAATCATTTATTTGCTAATATGGGTAATTACATAAAGTTGTTAAAAATATAGCACAGTCCAACCATATTACACCTTGAGGTATGCAAATCATATGCTCTATTATAAAATTACTTGCAAAATAATTTATGTCTAAAAACACAATTAAAATAACAATGAAACTCAATAAACAAAACTAATAATAATGTCACTGGAAGAATTAAAATTAAATGTCATTTATGAGAATGAGAATGTTAAGATATATTATTTGCAAATAAATGTCAAAGTAAATGTCAAAATAATGTTAATAATAATTAAGTAAGTGCACTAGTCACATCAACAATATGTCGATATAAATGCCGTTACACACTGTCGCTTCTCGAAAATATATTCCACCTTTCTATACATCCGTGTTCTAAGCGAAGAACCCCAATCTTCGAACGGCAACGTAAAAATCAATACTTAATGGAAAACTCACTTCAGTAAGTTTAATTGTTTTCATGAAAGACTTTCTTTTACATTGTAATATCGTTTTAACTTGAACAGTTAATTTTCCGATAGTATTGTTACATTGTGAAGGTAGTTAATGATTTACTTGAAGACTGGGAATGGGTTTGGCTTCATTTTGGATTTTGGGTTCTTAAAAAGAATAATTGAGATTATAAGAGATCGTGGCTTAATTTTGACAGCGCATGGGCCTAAAGACTGTTCTCAAGGTTAACGCTTGCCGAAATTGGACCATCATAACATATCGAGATTACTCTGTGTGACTCTCTTTTTGATACCAAATGCCTGAAACAATGTTAAATTCTGACAAAAAAATGGCAGTTTACTTTGAATCTCAATCCAAAAGCTACATCATAGTAGGAAATCTAATGAGTATGTCAGATAGATTTCCAAAAAATATTTGACAAGTATTTTTTAATTTTTCTCATAAACAAAATTAAAATTGTTTATTAGTCTTTTACCGATGACCAAGGCTCGCGGATGCGAGACGCACAGGACCGGTTGGTGGCGACACCTGGAGGAGGCCTTTGTCCAGCAGTGGACGTCTTTCGGCTGATATAATGATGATGATGATTAGTCTTTTAGGCTAGATTGTAATTAATTTTGTTCTTACTAATAAAGTACAAAAAAAATTACGAAGATACAGTGCGTTGAAAATTACGAAGATACAGTGCGTTGAAAATTACGAAGATACAGTGCGTTGAAAATTACGAAGATACAGTGCGTTGAAAATTACGAAGATACAGTGCGTTGAAAATGACGAAGATACAGTGCGTTGAAAATGACGAAGATACAGTGCGTTGAAAATTACGAAGATACAGTGCGTTGAAAATTACGAAGATACAGTGCGTTGAAAATTACGAAGATACAGTGCGTTGAAAATTACGAAGATACAGTGCGTTGAAAATTACGAAGATACAGTGCGTTGAAAATTACGAAGATACAGTGCGTTGAAAATTACGAAGATACAGTGCGTTGAAAATTACGAAGATACAGTGCGTTGAAAATGACGAAGATACAGTGCGTTGAAAACTCGCGTGACGTCACTACGAAAGTACAATATTTAATAGCGACGTGTCGTCACGAACCCCCCCTCTTGTTCTTTGATGCGCTTTATCTTTATATTTTTTTAGCAATTTTAACGGTCGGACTAAATGGTATAATATTTTTTGTACCTCGTAGAATCCCGATTCTTCAGCCCTCTCTCGTAGGTATATCTCAGTAATTAATAACTCCAAAGTTTATAATTCCAATAATAACGTTCAAGTCTTTCGCTAGAAAGAGAATCGCTTCACCCAATCTATTTAATGTTCTCTATAATTACTCCGGGGGAGTTCTCTTTAATCGGGATCTTTAATAAATGTTATTTCATCTAGTTCACTGTGAGAGGCTTTCATTGAGGCAGAAAACAGGAATATAGAGTTCTGGTTGGTGGGTGTAGGTTCGACTTCATCATCATCATCATCATCATCATATCAGCCAAAAGACGTCCACTGCTGGACATGGGCCTCCACCAGATGGGAGTGGGGTTTGCCATAATCGCCACGCTTGGCAGGAGGGTTGGCGATCGCAGTGTAGCTGTAGCAATGTACCTACAGAGAATGCTGCTGCCCATTCTCTGGTGAGTCCCTTAGTCGCCTCTTACGACATCCACGGCAAGTGATGGGGTGGTGCTATTCTTTTACGTCCGACACATTAAGGAACCATAGGTTCGATTATGATTTATTAAAATAATTTTAGCATTACTTAGACAAGATTTTTTTCTTGGTCAGCGCCGAACCATTACAGTTCGTGTGTAGAAACGACATGAATTCTTGCATGGGTCTGGTGACTTTTTTTAGAGAGCTCACAGAAACTTTCATTGGTGAAATAAAGCCTAATTTAAAATACGTTACAATTTAAGTAGCAGCTCGCTCTGTTTAATTATATGATAACTTTGGTAATTCAGGTATTGATTTTAAAACTTTACTGTTTATGTACATTTAAGCTATTTTGAAGTTCCTTTATTTATTTAGGTACGGTATGTGTACAATTTTTAAGCAATACTAGTAAACTTGTATGAGTCAAAGAGTTTCAGTCACAATCCGAAGGTTTTTCAAGAAAATTCATCGTTAAAAAATTCGTCTTCTCGACGATTTAGTTTTCATCAAAAAAAAAACTAGAAAGTAAACAGTATTAATTCTTTAAGTTTGATATACATAGGTAGAAACCGTAGAAATATCTTGACCCCCACTGCTAAGTTAATTGTGAAAACTCATGCAGTACGGGCTAGTTTTCGAGTGTTGAAAAAAAAGGAAACCGACTTCCAAAAAACACTTCAAAGTTCAAAATAACTTTAATTTCGGAAGTCGGTGTTTTTGATTGCTTCTTCGTTATTTGACACCGACTTCCGAAATTAAAATTATTTTTAACTTTGTATTGTTTTTTGGAAGTCGGTTTCTTTTTTTGTGAAAAAGTTTTTTATTTTTCACTTTTTAGTGGTACCCCCCACCTAACAACACCACTGGAAAGTCACAGGAAAGCAAAAATACGCAATTTCGTATACATGGATGATTTTTCCACCTATTTGGATTTAAAAACCAAACTACTGAACCGATTTTGATAAAATTTCAATGGGACCATTTGGGAAGTATACCCTTTCCAACAAGAGTTTTTCAAATCGGTTGGCAAGCGACGGAGTTATGCGCGAAAAAACATAAAAAATTTTACTAAAATCCGAATTGAGAACCTCCTCCTTTTTTAGAAGTCGGTTAAAAATCCTAGCTTTTTCCAAGACGTAGGTATGTACTTAATAAAGGACATCTCCCTTTGTCCTTCGTGCAGTACATTTTCACTTTACACCTCAATGTCAGGTGTTCTAGGTCAAAACTGTTAGCTTTATTAAGTGCAAGTACCTTGAGCTGGTAATTTACTGGCTGTTGTTACCTCAAAGCAAGGTTAAGGACTGTAAAGTTAATACGTGATCTGTGGATCCTGTTATTGGTTTTGTGATGTTTTGAAGTAGAAGTATGTTGTATTTGACCGTGGAAGGTCTCGAGGAGTCGAGATCAATGGAACTAATAAGAACGCTTGTCTATTCCTGCGGCTTCGTCATACAGGAAACTTTTACCTTAGTTAATAGTAGTTATGTATCTTATTATCGTTCGGAAGAGTTACTACAGCCCTGGAACGTAAGGGCATGTGGAGGAACACGGGTGGGTTTTAGGCAATGAGAGTCTGACACTCTCTTCCGCTCAAATTTTTTGTCATACATTTTTCCATACATTTTTGACAGATTGCAACTGACATGCGAATGCGAACATTGCTTAAAAGTTAGAAGAATTGACCCTCTGAGCAGGAGAAGTTATTTAATGACTTCCCATCCACAAGAAAAGGCGTTATAAATCCCAACTACGTTGGGGTCGGCTTCTAGTTTAAGCGGATGCTGTTGAATACCAGTTTGTCTCATGAAGCTACTGTTTATCTGTCCGGGGCCACTCTATAACTGGGTACCACGATGGCCCTTGATAAGACTGGTGTCGTATGTTGTGGCATGTGACAGTCTGCCGACTGTCAAAGATCCTGAAATGACAGCCACCCGGGTCCAACGACTTAACGAACTGTTCGAGTCATGGAGGAGACTCAGTATTTAATGGATGGCCACCCATCCACAGAACGACCTCGACAAGCGTTGCATCACGTTGAAGTTTTATGTAGCCACGATCTTCTCTTAGAGTAGTAGATCCCTAATGACAAGTTATTAATGCCTTGCATAGATAAACGCTCCGAACTAAAAACTAAAGTAAAAAAAACGCATTGCACGCAGGATGCACTTTACATTTTTTTTGCAGCGGATGGGTAGAGATAAAAAACTATGAAAACTGGAAGTAGAGCCAGTACTTCCGGTTCTACCGGAAGAGAGTCGCACCGCAGCTTTACAGCCAAGTTTTGTGCTTCAAATTTATAGTTATCCTTGCATAAAAATAGAGGGTGGCCACAAGTAATTTGTTAGCGTAAGTTTCTGGAACGCGCTCAAAAAGAATCGGCATCACAGGCTCGACGCGACAAGATACGATGACCTTTTTAACTGACTGCCCCTGAATGAGAGTTATAAAAATTTAGAGCTATTGTTGATAAGGCCACCCTCAATACTGAGAGAGATGGAAAGTTATTTAAGAAGGATATTATATGAAATCACTAGCTTTATGAATAAAACGATATCTTATACATAAACTGCTGAATATATTTCAACAACTCTTCAGTGGTTGAGGTATCTCTTGGCAAGTAGCGCCCTGCTCCTGGGGATGTTGCACTCGGCGATGGTGTGCACCCGGTCACTGCGCACGTACGCGGGGTCGCACGACAGCTCGCCCAGGGCGGAGAGGGCCAGGCTCAGGTCGAAGGGGGACTCGGGACCCTCGCAGATGCGGGAGAGCCAGCGGGCTTCGACGCAGCTGGAAGAAAACAAATAATGAAGTACTAGAGTATTAGACAAAGTGACATTCCATCAACAATAACGATTGGTGCAAAGTCAAATGAGGGTTATTCTGAAATGACGTGTTCCAGGTGGCCTGATGCCTGAGGCACTGAGGCGTCAGGTCCAGGCACCTGTCAAAACGCATATAGTCTAAGATTCCAGACGTCACTTATATCCTGAGTAACAAAATGTGTTAGTATGTACTTTAAACGAATGCATGCATAAAAGGTCACTGGCGTAAGCTCAGGTTAGCGTACGTTCCAAGTACATATGTCACCGGAAAATTGCAAACGCCGTGCGCAGTAAAATTGTGAAATATCGCGTGAAATTGTAAACTATTATTTTCTAAATAAGACACGGATATATTGGAAACTATTGAATTTTGAAGGGATTTATTGTGTATGACACGATTTTTTCATAATATAGTATATCGAGAAATTATAATCTAATAAAGATTTGTAACAATCTTCCAGGTACCGACGAAACACAGCAAGATGCTTGACGCCGGACTCCGGTGGGAGGGTGGTCGTGAAGCAGGCACTACCACCGCAAGAGAAGGATTGGCCAGTCTTACAAGGTGTTAGGTGAGACTGTCCAGGATGCGCCGAGTGCTCGGTTCAGTTGAGTGCCTGATGGAACAAATAGCGCTACACGAGGAGGCTCCTTCATGCATACCAAAAAACCTTTGTAGACCTTTGATAGTCAGAAGCCAGAAAATCTGTCACCAGTGTTACCCAGTTACTGGGTTGAGGAGATCAGATAGGCGGTCACTCCATGTAAATTGTAAAATACTGGTATAGCTGTATCCGGATAGACTGGAAGTAGACTCCAAGATAGTTGGGTAAAGGCTAGGCAGCTTAAGTGATGATCTAGTCAGTCCGAAACATAAGCGGAACAGGAAAACTTACGAAGGACATGGATCAGCAGGAACCATCACACTGACAGGCGTCGGTTTGAACAGCTCCGGTGCCTCAGCCTGTACCGTGTACTTCTTCAGACGAGAGCCGCTGGTCGTCTTGTCGGTCTTCTTAATACAATGCTCCTAAGGTTGGGCAGAATTGATGGTGGTAAGATTCTGACGTTTGTCGAAGTTGAAAAGAAATCGTCAGTATTTTCAAGATAATACCAAAACTACGTTTCAAATACGTGCATTTACATGTTTAAGATAAATAAAAAAATTATAAACTACGTGATAATTATCTGTGTTTCCTATCCGAATACTGTGAAAAGAAACACCAAAATAAAGTCAGATGTCACAGTCTCTTTAGTCCTGATATTGCGTTTCTATTCTTCTTTTCATGTCGATCGACTCAACTTTTTTAATGTTGTCCTATGTGGCCACTTGTACCGCCCTGTCATCAGGTCCTGGAATGTGTGGGCTAGACATAAAGGGCTGAAAAGTAGGTGGGGCATACTCTGCGAACGGGCTAAACACTAGCGCTGTGTTTCATTACCTTGATCACATCAATCAAATTATGATGGGTCATGTGCAGTCTGTCAGTGCAGTGTCAGGTGCAGACTACCACCTCTCCAATCAGGGCATTCATTTATCAATGATCATGTTTTTTTTCTTTAAATGGGCACTTGCAGATCTAGCACGTCAGGGCTATCGACTGCTTAACCGGATTATCCTGTGGTGACCTCAAATTAATAAAAATTAATTTAAAAAAAAAATAAAAAAATAATAATAATTGAAAATTAATTAATTTAAGGCCCCAGCCAGGGCTCTCGCTAAGGGCACCACCTGTGGGGTACGGACTTTGGCTTAGCGGCATCATTTCGGGGATGATCATGTAGCAGCTCAACTTAGAACGTACGTAGCACAACGATTCAACGAACGATACATAAAGAAAAGGACAATTGTTAAATCTTACGAAATAGTATAAATACTCCTTATACTCTTTGATCTTGTCAGTGATGAGCAGGAGCGACAGCTTGAGCTGGTGGATGGATGGGTGTTTGTCTCCCAGGAGGTTCTGGAACGGCTCCAGGCTGCAGTCTAGTAACCTGTAAATATTTTTTTTTTTAATCTTGAAAGGTGCACACTTGCGTTAGTGTATTACAATAAAAAACTGACAGGCTGGCAACTCAGCGTCTATGTTCGGCTTTGGAGCTTTGATGCGACCAGTGCATCATTATCGACGAGCGTCGAGGCTCGAAGCGTTAAATATTATAGCTGTAATTTTACACTTGCCAGTTACTACATCTCCAGGAGATTTGACGCCATTGTTTTACTATTGTGTCTGCTTTAATGACAGCTGATGAGAGATATTGTCTGAGTTTCGGCTCCATAGAAGTATAAAGTTCAATAATTTTTTGCAGTAACATTTCTGTCAGAAATTATTGTCATTAGTTTGGTTATTTAAGGCTTGAAAATGTAATCAGCGGACTAAACTATGCATTTATAATGTAGGTTTTTTTATGGATGGGAAATCATCAAATAAATCCTTTCGCTCTGGGCGGAGTGAAAGGGAGTGTCAGACTCTTACTGACTAAAACCCATCCGTGTGGATGGATTATGTCCTTTGCGTTCCAGGGTCGTGGTCACTCATTCGAACAAATCCTGTTGATATCTTAAGGGATTCTTAGATTGCCTGTAGATGCAAGTGGAAAACTATTAACAGCTAACATACTTAACCTTACACCACCTCAAATAACCCTCTACAATTAGTATCATAGCCCAACAGTATAACTATTACGCAGCGACAGTGTCGACCTAATCCAATTAAATTGAACTGTATGCGCTGCCCGCCACTATGAATATAACTGGCTCCTCTAATGAACCGGTGTCATCGAATGTTGGCGTATGAGCTGATAGCCTGGCTGTTTTCGTGGTTTATAAATTGAACTATGATAGGTTTAATACTTCAGCTGAAAGACATTCATTGTTGGACATTTGTATGTACAAGACCAAGTCACAAGACCTTAGAACCTTTGTATATGTCCGCATAATAGCTAACTCTGAGAATGTTACGCTTTTTAAGGTTCTGAAACTCCGTGTGGAATAAAGAAAGATAACTCCGTGTCTGCCTGTGTGTCCATCTGATACAGAAAACTTGCTCCAAATCAGCTCGACCGATTCAGTTGAAATTTGATACACGAATAAACTTTTAAAAAAACGTTGCCCCACACTAAGAATTTCGTATCGTGGGTGCGTTTACAAACATAAACTCATACACAAACAACCCGGAACAACTATCTGTAGGCCATACAAATATTTGTTCCGTGCGGGAATCGAACCCACGACACGCAGCGCAGCAGTCGATCGCCCGACCACAGCGCCAACCGTGTCGTTAAAATATATTCAGCAGTGCGATTCTGCAGTGCGATTCTGTAAACATGTCGAAGTGAACACTTAGGCGGAGCGCACGACGGTTGAGTTTTCAAACCATACAAATAAGATGGAATGACAGCTCTATTGTCGTTCACTCCGCCTAGGTGAATACCGTGAGATGTCGACAGAATCGACCGGCTGTAAACATGTCAAAGTGAAAACTTAGGCGAAGTGAGCTGTTAAGCCATACAAACAAGATGGAATGACAGCTCACTTGTCGTTCACTCCACCTGAGTGTACACAGTGAGGTGTCGACAGAATAGACCGGTTGGCCGTGTAATAGGGAGAGAGACGACTAAAAATTTAATTAGTCAGTCAGATTGATTTCCGAAAATTATTAGGCACGTCACACCTTGGTACACTTTAAACATAGTGACGTCACAAGGGTCACTCGTCTTTGATTGATGCGTTTTATCTATTGATTTGGTAAAGCAAAAAATACGTATCCAATATTTTTCGATAATCTAACTGACGGACTAAATAGAATCACATTTTTTTTTACTCAGGAATAATTCTTAGTGCTTTCAGGAGACAAATTAGAACACTAAAAAATAAAAGATTTTCAAACTGTATTGTGTGTCAGTCACACTTATCATATAGTAAGGGCGTATTATGTGGGTGACAAAATATTTGTTTAATGATTTTAAAATATATTATATATTTTTAAGTCAATGCCTTTTGTAACAAACACCTTCGTAAGATTGTGTTCAACAACCGTTCCTCTAAAATATCGCAGCTATACCTTGGTACAATAGCGTCCTACATCTACTGAGCTAAGCAATCGATCCAAGTTGTACCGCTTATAAAATTGATCACGACTACCACTTTGTTATTAAGAAGTACGGTTCCAGCTACAACTTGCTGCTGCTTGATTTATAGATGAAATAGTTAAGGGGGACAATTTGGGACGGGCCGGTTGAGTTTTGTGAGGTCCGTTAAAGAATGTAACCACTGGTTTACATACAAAAACTTAGTTTTCTTATAGAATAATGAAGTACTGACCGTAAACTTCTACGATCTTTTCATGGTCCTTTTGCTTCTTGATCTTCTACTATCAACGCGGTTATTAAACAGGGCCCTGTCATACACTATGTAACTTAATAGCCTGTGGTAGTAGTAGGTATACCATAGATCAGATTTCTTAGCTTATCGATGAAAAATAAACTCATCCCCACTGAATTAAGACTGTTTATTCGACCCAATTTTCAGTTACGGTACCACCGTTTGCTGACGTGGTCATTAGGGTCCTCTCGGATAATTAAGTCGAAGCAACAATTTTTGCACCTAAACAGTATTTGGAGGAGTGATTTGTTTTCTCTAATCAATTTTTAAAATAGTAGGTAAACAAAAAATATCATCACCGAATGAAAAACTGTACCCAGACTTTTTCAATCCATAAAACTGGCCTACATTTTGACTGATTTTATAATTGCATAATAACCTTCTACTCGGAGTTTCCTTCCCGACTATGCTGGGAGTTTCCTTGCATGATCGAATTAGGAATGATGATATCCACCAGAGAACTAAGGTTACCGAATAGCCCCAAGGATCGCCAAACTGAAGTGGCAGTGGGCAGGGCACATTGCTCGCAGAACAGATGGTCGATGGGGCCGAAAAGTTCTGAAGTGGCGACCGCGTACCGGATGACGCAGCGTAGGAAGGCCTCCCACAAGGTGGACCGATGACATGGTGAGGGTCGCTGGTAGCCGATGGATGCGAGACGCACAGGACCGGTTGTTGTAGCGACATTTGGGGAGGCCTATGTTCAGTAGTGGACGTCTTTCGGCTGATATGATGATGATGAGGATGAACCTCACAAATGTTCAGATTTCATGGAGAGTCCCTATCAATTATTTTCTCGTATGTTAGCATCCTAGCCGCTATACAGTTAACACGATACCTATAAAGTTAGCTCCAATAGTTATACTTATACAGCGGAATTGAATGTGATACAGCTATATTTTAAACTCCAATCTTCGCCCTGTATGGTTCTGTACGTATGTTCACAAAGTTTCTGTAGAACTTAAACATTGGTTCTACTGAATTAAAATACCTCTCGCGCTACAATACTTGCGAATTCGTACGTTTTCTTCGCTTATGTCGACACAATTTGATAAAAGATTAGAACTTTTGTAGCATCGTTTGGGCTAGTTTTTTTATATCTCAATTTTCAAGAGGCAAAACGTATAGGTACCTAAAACTGTACCATAACAGGATAATGTACCGTTGCGTTGCGTTCCGGGTCTGGCTGTTTGTGTATTTGTATGGCCTACAGATAGTTGTTCCGGGTCGGGCTGTTTGTGTATGTGAGTTTGTATGTTTGTAAACGCACCCACGATACAGGAGTAATTCCTAGTGTGGGGAAACGTTTTTTTCAAAACAAACAAACAAAACAAAAACAACGCACAGCTGAAAACACTCATCATGATCTGCCTAGCTTTGGGCTCCCAGTCAAACCGGATTCAGCTGAATACTAGTGATATTTTACGTGGAGCAGCTGAACCCATTAACTCTGATTGATTTGTAGATTTTCAGTCAGTACCAACGGCTTATCGCGCTTTCCGAGGCACGGAGGAGTCTCGGTATGTTAAGATGGTCACCCATCCACAGACCAACCTCGTCAAGCGTTGCTTAACCTTGAAGATCGATTCGTGCGGCTGTTATTATTTAGCCTAAAACATTGAAGATAGAATAAAAATATCTGCCTAGCTTTTTCCCAAATATATTGGGGCAAGCTTCCTGTCTAATCGGATGTAGCTGAGTACCAGTATTTCACATGGAGTGACTGCCTATCTCATCTTCAAAACCCAGTAACTGGGTAACACGATATTCCTTGGCAAGACTAGTGTCACAGTTTCTGGCTTCCGAATTGACATTCTTTCAGTAAAGAATGTCAAAGATATCCAAATGACAGCCGGGATCAACGGCATAAGGCCTACGCACACTGTGACAAAATGGCAAAGGATTTTGCCACCGGTGATCGCACACTAACGGCTTAGATACTGTAGCATTCCGGCGGCCTACCAAGACACACCGCGACGTGCCGCGGCATCCCGCTGCGGAATCCATGTCAAGAAACCCCTTTCGATGCCACGGAATCTATTTTAAACATTATCATTTATGTCGTATTCCTACTAGATAAGCTTGAATGGCTTGAATGGCGTGTTGCCAGTGATGACCTATGGACTTCAAACGTGGTCATCAGAAGGCTTAAAGTCACCCAAAGGGCAATGGAGAGGGCAATGCTTGTGTTTCTTTGCGTGATCAAATCAGGAATAACAATATTCGCAAGAGAATCAAGGTTACCGGCATAGGCCGAAGGATCGCCAAATTCAAGTGGCAGTGGGCAGGGCACATTGCTCGCAGGACAGATGGTCGATAGGGCCGAAAAGTTCTGGAGTGGCGACCGCGTACCGGAAGACGCAGCGTTGGCGCGGCCTCATACAAGGTGGATCGATGACCTGGTGAGGGTCACGGGTTGCCGATGGATGCGAGACGCACAGGACCGGTTAGATAGATAGATAGATAGATAGATAAAACATTTATTTGATGCAAGTAAAGAAACACGGCACACAAAAGAGTTACACAAATTGTTGTTGTGGCGACACTTGGGGGAGGCCTATGTCCAGCAGTGGACGTCTTTCGGCTGATATGACGATGAAGCTTGAATGTCCTTTGGTAAAAATTTAAATCCTCTGCCATTCCGTCCTGGTGTGCGTAGACCCGTAACGTGCTCCCGAGGAACCGAGGCTCCTCACCTCCCTATCCTGGGAATTATGAAGTCTGTTTCAAACGTACCAGTAACAAACCAATCCGCGGTATAAACCTAGTCCCACCCTACACATAGACACACAATTAGCCAACGTTACAATGCTGTATAATTAATTGTGTAGTAATCATAGTGTTGTCAGCTGCGGGCGGCGGCTTAACGTCGAATTGATGGTAATGACGCGACGTCATGTGGCGTCACACGTCACTCTGACGTGATGTGGCACAGCCTGTAATAAACATGTACGTTGTAACTATTTACACTGAACAAAATAAAGTTTAAGCTAGGCGCCAGATAAACTTGTAATAAAGTACATTGACCTTTCCTTAATATCCCTTCGTCGATACCCGCACAATAAATTATGAACCATTTTGCATTACTACTGAACGTAAAGGACCACGATAGAAGTCAATTCAGGGCCTTTAGGCCCTGAATCCCGCTGCACGGGCGCCGCAGGAGCCTTCGCCGTCCGCGCAGCAACCCCACCCTTCCTCTTCCTTCCCGGGGCCGGGTCCGGTTTTCCCGGCACCGGCTTCGCGGGTGCCGGCCCGGACCCTTTGTCCTGGCCGGATGACCCCGGTGTGGCAGCCACGACGGCCGCGTACGAGGCCACCTTTTTTTGGCCTGGGGCCTTCCCACTTGCTGGTAACGGGGGGCGCAGGACGATGCCCTCCAGGACGGAGAACCGCGCCTGGAAGGCAGCCATCTCCTGTCGCACAAGGTCCAGCACCTGGCTCTCCTGCGGCACGGGCTGGCTGTCCTCCCTGCGCCCCCCTTTAGGCGCCCCCTGTGGGCCAGCTCCCCGGAGCCTTGCCAGGTCTGCGCGGAGCCCCTCGTTCTCCTTTTGGAGACGCTCCGTGGCGGCAGCCAAGCGGGCGACCTCCGCCCCCGACTTAATAATACTTGGTAATACTGCTTTAAGAGTTGGTGGTTAGGCCCCTGGACTGCTTTATGTCATTATTTCTGTTTTTGATATCAAGAAAGTCAATAAATGTATGTGGGTCAGTGACCGTTATTGCACATTTATCTGACGCCTACCACAGTACAGTAATGTACTAGAATATTGTAGTTGAAAATGAAATAAGGCAAGAAATTACCAGAATTATAGAAGAAATTAAACCTTTCCAGTGTATTTCTTAGCTTCGTAAGATTAGGGTAGATTCGTCCGTCATAATATTCATGTCGTCACATCTAAGCTGTGCCTTCTCCTCGCTCTTCCTGCGCATGTTTTCTGTTCTGGATCTCTAATCTGTTATTAGCTTCTGTAAGGCATCTTCTTTTGTTTTGGCTCTCTGCTCTACTAGACGCTCCTGGAAGGCCTTTAATTCTTCTGTCTTGATCTAGAATCTACTTACTATATACATTTGTACGTAACAGCATGCTAAAGGATTCTGTCGTGGTTCTCTGCTCTGCTAGACGCTCCTATAAGACTACCATCTTCTTCTGTCTTGATCTAGGATTTACTTATAATAGCATGTTAATATATTCTTGTCACTTACGAGAACATATCCCCGATCTTACTCATGACGTCACGCAAGATCTGTGCCTTCTCCTCGTTCTTTTTGTGCATGTCTTCTGTTCTGGCGCTCTGCTCTGCTAGACGCTCCTGTAATGCTTCCAACTTCTTCTGTCGCGTGGCTTCTTTCATCTCGTTCCATTCTCTGCGGTCATCTGGAAGAAGAATTAATACTATTACAATTTTGATCTGATCCATTTTTACGATAGCACGTTTGGGGGACAAATTATTAATAAAAAAGAGAAGACTTAATTTTTTTTTATACAGAAATTAGTTTTTCTCAGATGGATTACAGGAAAACCTTTAAGAAGTCTATGGTTACAAACTAACCTGTAAAAGAAACTAGGCGCGTTCGGGTCCCTTTACACGCAAGTCAGAATCGCACTTGGCAGGTTTTTAATTACCCAGAATTTATTAAAAGCTTACTTTCGGGACATACAGACTCTATGCTTACATGTTGGTCAAAGCTATTCAAGCAGGCTAGACTATTTAAAACTCTCTTTGAAAGCCAAAAAAACACAATAAAAGTGCGGCTTTGCAAACATTTACACAAGTGTCCGCCATTACTGTTTCGTTTACTCTGTCTTGCATTAATAACATAGAAAGGCTGTAAGTCGAAACCAGGATGAATATTTTCTTAACTTTCTACTTTTGTTAAAATTTTACATAACCGCTAGATATTTCTTTAAACCAGAGGGCCAATTCTACTTTTAAACAAAATCAAAAATCAAAATCAAAAGTCATTTATTCAAATTAGGCTGAGAGCCAGCACTTTTTGAACGTCAAATTTTACATAAAGACAGTCCCCCAAAACCCCACCCGTCACCACTTCCTAGTGTTTTAGCTGGGAAGAAGAAGTGGCGCAACAAACTCCCCAGCAACACATCTGTCTGTTACGTTTTAAGAACTTCAATTAAACAATAGTACGCAAAGTATTTTAAGACACGAACAAAAAAAATAAATATGTATCCAACAACATGGAAATCATAAAATTAAATATTATTTACAACATGTTAGCTAGCACACTCCATTATACGAGTACCATTAAAAAAACAACGTTAGCATTCGCATTGTCAGTCGCGAAAAAACCTTAACTTTCATACATTTTTGACAGATTACAACTGAGATGCGAATGCGAAAATTCCTTTAAAATTAGTAGAATTGGCACTCATCTGTTATGTAAAACAGTGTGAAACGAAACGTACGATAGTAGATTTTTGTTCAATTTTTTACGCTTAGCCCCCTATGCGCGGCATCAACTATACCGACCCGCTGCATTGATAAATTGCAAAACGTGTCATACAATTTAAGTTTTATATTTTAACGGAGCTGTTTTGTTTAAACGCTAGCAAAACAGCAGCAGCTTTTATGGAAAACAGCTACAATACAACAAATACAATTTATCTTCGATAGTCAAAAGTACTTTTGACTGATTAACACTTGTGCTAAGATAGGTCGATGGAGCCCTGCTTCGCGGGGCTCCTATATCTGGGTGGTTTAAAAAGTCGAGTCGGGGTACTCTGAGTCAGGGTGTTAACCATAATGACGTTTTTAACTCTACTAGCAAAATCAGTCAAAAGTGCTTTTGACTGATTTTGCTAGTCAATAGTACTTTTGACTGGTTAAGAGTTTTGACTGCAACATATACACGTCTATTAACCGCCAAAATAGAAAAACTCACCTCATTACCACTTAAATTTTGAAACAATAATCAATAAATATTCTTTTACTATCTCAAGAAACATAAACATTTATTCCTTACCGACATCTTGGCGCACAGCTTTCAGTTCTCGAGTGAGCACATCGTTCTCGGCACAAAAGTCTGTCAGGAGCTTGTACATGGAGAAGTTCTCCTGTTCGATCCTCAGGAACAGATGTATTATTCTGTCAGTTCGGTATTCTTCTGTGTAGTCCTGGGGTAAAGAATGAAAGTGAGAAAACATGGTTATTTGGCGCAATGAATATTGAAGAAGAAAAATTCTTAAAAAAAAACCGACTTCCAAAAAAAATTAGTTATTTTGTACTTTGTAGTTTTTTTTTTGGAAGTCGATTTTTTGGTGAAAATGATTTTTTTTTCACTTTTTAGTGGTAGCCCACACTTAACACCACTGGAAAGTCACAATACGCAATTTCGTATGACATGAATGATTTATCCACATATCTTTTCCAGCTATTTCAGGATTTAAAAACCAAACTACTGAACCTATTTTTTTGATAAAATTTCAATGGGCAATCGAGAAGTATCACAGTATCCTTTTCCATAAAACAAGAATGTTTCAAATCGATTCATTAATGACGAAGATATGATATAACAAACAAAATCAATATTTTTCATGTAAGTAAGGTAAAATGTATCGGGACAATCTATAAATATTCCAACCTATATGTATACCTACATTTACAGCAAATAAATAATTTCTTTCTTTCTTAAAAAAAATACAACCGAATTGAGAACCTCCTCCTTTTTTGAAGTGGGCGATTAAAGAACTCACCAGAGAATGGGCAGCAGCATTCTCTGTAGGTACATTGCTACAGCTACACTGCGATCGACAACCCGCCTGCCAAGCGTGCCGATTATGGCAAACCCTCCATTCGGGGTAGGGCCTATGTTCAGCAGTCTACGAGTGTCGGCTGATATGATGATGATGAACTGAGTACCAAATTTCGAATTCATCAGACCTGTGGTAGTTGATCATATTCCTTCATCAACTGAAAAGAGCTGATGATTTTCGAATGGCTGAACAAATAATAAGCTTCAAGACATTCGTAAGATGTTGGCACACAGCGTTGATGTTTTCCAATTTGTACTAATTGTTAAAGTTTTTCGTGTACATATTTATCTTATTAATTTGAGTATTTATTATATATTTATGTTGTATGTATTGTTTTTATATGTATGTTATTTATGTTATTAAAAAAAAAAACTAAATAGTAATGTTTAAATACAAACATTTAAACATTACTATTTAAAAAAAAATGTAATAAATGTTGTAAAATAAAAAATAAATCAATCGCATTTAATATTTTTGTATATAAGTATGTACATAATCTGAATCTCGGAAAAGATTTTCATGAAATTTAGTATGCAGGGGGTTTCGGGGGCGATAATAAATCGATCAAGCTAGGTTTCATTTTTAGAAAACGTCGTTTTCAAAGCTCGGTCATCCAGGTACTTCTCCTTATGGCACCTACCACTATTCTTTGCATATCACCCAGAGGTTGAATGCCTACGGCGTTGTCCACCTCTGTACAGTCGACAGCTACAAAAATCTGTCAAATTTCTTTAATAGATTTTCAATTTTACCACTAGAGCATTAGGTTCAAGGTTCATTGGGAAAATTAGACAGTTTCGGGTAACTAAATGTGCTGGAATCTGTACATTTGTGTGCTTACAGTGTTAAATAAATTAATATTTTTGTATGATAGTTAAGAAAACTGTCGATCAAGAAATGACAAAGAATACAAGAAAAGGTTGACGAAGTAGTGGTTTTAATCAAGAGCCTTGCCCATAAATCCCAAAAGCTTTCATATGGAACTTAAGGTTCATCTCTCAGCCATTAAAAAAAGTCCAAGAAAGAAAAACTCACAGAAATATCATCGAGCAAGTTAACATGGTACTGATGCTGTATCTTCCGGCTCTCTTCTTCTTGCTTCTTCTGTCTCTCCTCCCGCATCTCCTGCTTCCGGTTGATCCTGGTCATGCCCTTGGTAGCCAGGAACAAGTAGATCTTCATCTCGTGGTCGTAACCTTTTATTAGGTCTCGCATTTCCTGGAATTATTTTAAAGATATTAGCAGCTTGTGGTTAAATTATAAGAGCCGCACTGGCCGATCTTCCAGGTTAAGCAACGGTTGCCGAGGTTGGTCTATGGATGGGTGACCATCATTACATACCGAGACTCCTCCGTGCCTCGGAAAGCAAGGTCCCGGCTGTCATTTGGAGATCTTTGTGAGTCGTTACATTTCTGTGCGTAAAACTCGACAAAATGTAATGAAAAATATATTTTGTAAGTAGGTTAAACATAACTCTTTGACACGTCAATGTTTTTTTGGTCATTTTAAGCTAGATGAGGCCGGTTTTTCCCGCGATTTCTGTGTTGGTCCCATAGTAAAAGTTGTTCATAATGATGAGTACCTCTTAAGAAGTATTGCGTTTATTCTGTTACACGTTGTATATAGGCAAGTGCAACACAAACTAAGACCATTATCCTGGTTCCACAAGGTCAGTCATATGATGTCATCCTTATACGTGACAGGCAATAAAACTTTTACTACCTTATTCATAAAAATGTCATTATTGAAAAGCTGTTTTAGTGTATTGCTACCTCACTTCATTGGTATTCAAATGACAAGGACAATTTTGAATACTCTTGCGTCCATAAATGTCAACCCATAACCTAGATCTCAATAAGAAAGCATTAAGTCCGCCATTGTATCTTTAAGCATAAAATATAAAGAAAAAGAAAATTAAAATTCATTGGCACGTTTTCAGGGGTTGAATTAATAATAATAATAATAATAATATTATTATTATTAATTGCAGCGCATGAGATGGACTCAGTCCATGAACGAGAACGTCATGCGCGCATATTACGGGTCTACAGAGGGGGGAACTAACCTCACTGCGTACCGTGTCAGGATGCTGTCTCTGTTTCAGGACCTGGAACCGGCTGTGAACGTCTCGGCCCAACGATTGTCGGATCAGGTGCGAGTCATCCAACGTAGTCACAAGTTGGACGATGCCGCACTTGATAGGCTGCGCTCAGAGGTACTAAACAACCTTATCATCTCGATCCCGACACAGGCCGTGGTTCCGGCGCCAGCTAGTGGCGCAATCATACCGCGGCCCAATAATGATAGTGATGAGGTAGATGATAGGGTTGTCACGGTAAGTAGCCAGTGCAACGATCGACTGAGGAGCGCGCTGGAGGATGCGCTTCGCGAGTATAGATCAACTCCTACCGACCTTAGGCCCCGATTACCACGGTTACCTATGCACAAAAAGAATAGGGCGCTGGTGTGTGCCTTAGACTCGCTGCTGCAGAACATCTTCGAAAGCAGCGAGAACCTCGTTGATACGCACTCAATCCTGTACTGCGGGGCTGTTGCGGCATGTCGTATAGCAAACGTCAAGTTTCCAAGTTGTGACGAGGCTATACGACCAAAATCTGCTGTACCAGCCTGGCAGTGCAGGATCGAGCGGCGTATCGATGAGGCTAGGGCACTCATCGGCAAACTATACTGCTTCAGGGAGGGCAATACAAGACCACGTGTGATGCGCTTTGTGAGGCGGGCGTTTTCGGGGACTGGAATCAGCCCTCGAGAATACACGTCCCGTGTCACAGAGCGTATCGACTTCCTGAAGCAGAAAGTTTGTGCATGGGTAAACCGTATTCGGCGGTATAAGCGGCGGGTTGATCGATACTCGCAGAATCGCATGTTCCAGAGCGATGAAAGGTGGGTATACAGAGCTTGGGAGCGACCTGAACAAAGTGTGACGGACGTGTGCCGCCCGGATGATATCGCCACGAGTACATTCTGGCGAAACATCTGGTCGGTGCCCGTCAGTCATGCCGAGGGTGACTGGATGCGCGATGTCGAGCGCGTGTGTGAAGCTATACCACAAATGGAAGCTATTACCATCACACCAATAGATGTAGCCACAGCAGTCCGTCCATTACCGAACTGGAAATCTCCAGGCCCGGACGGACTGCACAACTTCTGGCTTAAGTGGTATAGCAGCTCACACGCGCTCCTGGCATCTCAATTCCAGTCATCCTTGGAGTCTGGGTCGCTACCACAGTTTCTAACAACTGGCGTTACCCACCTGCTCCATAAGACTGGTAGTCCCGCGGAACCCAAGAATTATAGACCGATTACTTGTTTGTCGACGGTCTATAAACTTCTTACATCCATTCTGAGAGTGAAAATTAATGATCACATTGACACTAATTCAATTATGTCCGCCTCTCAGAATGGATGTAGGAAGGGGTCCCGCGGCAATATCCTTATTGCTACTACTCTACTACTCCTCATAGACATGGCCATAAGCCAACAGGTTCTACTGAAGGTAACTGAAACTTTCAGTAGCGCCATCAGGATGGAATTTGGTGTGGACAAATGTGCAGTCATGCATGTTAAGAAAGGGGAGATTATGGAATCTGAGGGAATTCAACTCTCGGATTCCATACAGGTTAGATCCCTCAGCTCGACCGAAACCTATAAGTATTTGGGTATGTCGGAAGCGTTGGGCATTAACGGTACTGACATGAAACAATCGCTGAAGGAGCGCTTCTTTGGCCGCCTAAAAAAGGTTTTGAATAGCCTTTTGTCGGGCGGAAATAAGGTGCGCGCCTTCAACGGTTGGGTCATGCCAGTATTGATGTACTCTTTCGGCATACTCAAATGGACTCAAACTGAACTTGACGCCCTGGATAGGAGGGTCCGTACACTGCTGACTGCAAACCGGATGCATCACCCACGATCGTCGGTGATGAGACTGTGCATCCCGCGGAAATGTGGAGGTCGAGGCTTTTTAAATGCTAAGACTCTCCACAACCGCGAGATGTGCAGTGTCAGAGAATATTTTCTCAAAGTCGATGTGGGTATGCACCGAGATGTGGTCGCAGTAGACAAGGGACTCACCCCGTTGTCCATGGCTAAAGAGAACTGGCGCAAACCTGTGATACTTACTACAGATAACCGCAAGGAGGTATGGAAAGGCAAGGAGCTTCACGGGCGCTTCTATCGGGCTCTCTATGGGTCCGATGTAGATTTCTCAGCGTCCGTGGCCTGGCTACGTTTCGGTGATCTCTTTTTGTTTGTGCAATTATGGACGAAGTTATCTTGACGAACAACTACCGGAGGCATATTATGAAGGACGGGACGGTTGACGTGTGTCGGGCATGTCACCGTCCGGGTGAGTCCATCAGACATATTATCTCTGGTTGTTCTCGTTTGGCTAACGGCGAGTACTTGCACCGGCATAACCAAGTGGCTAGGATTATTCACCAGCAACTTGCTTTGAAATACAAACTTGTGGATTCTGAGGTACCGTATTACAAGTATGTGCCCGACCCAGTTCTCGAAAATGACCATGTCACGTTGTATTGGGATCGGTCTATCATCACTGATAGGACTATCATAGCTAACAAGCCCGATATAGTGGTGATAGACCGATTAGCGCGCCGCACAATGATAATCGATGTTACCATTCCGCATGACGAGAACCTCGTGAAAGCTGAAAAAGAGAAACAAATCAAGTATCTTGACTTAGCACACGAGGTTATCGACATGTGGAATGTGGACTCGGCTGTCATTGTGCCGATAGTCGTTACGGCCAATGGCTTGATAGCCAAAAGCTTCGACGACCACCTGTCGAAGCTGGCGTTACGCAGTTGGGTAAAGGGCCTGATACAGAAGGCAGTACTCCTCGATACGGCTCGTATTGTGAGGAGGTTCCTTTCTCTGGAGCCCTAACCACCGGTAGCTTGGACCCAGCTCCCGACACCGGCGGACTACTATTTTTATATTTTTAAATGTTTTTTTTTTGTTATTGAAATATTTAAAAATATAAAAAGTATGTAAAAAAGATTAATAAAGAGAATAATAATAATAATATCTTGGGACAACCAACACACCGCCATCTGATCCCAAACTAGGCAGAGCCTGTACTATGGCAACCAGACAACTGAGAAACATACTTATATATTTCTAAATACAGTATATATTATAGATATTACACACCCAGATACAGAACAAATAATCGTACTCATCGCACAAAGATTTGTCCTGTGTGGGAATCGAACCCACGACCTCCGTCCTAGCAGTCAGGATCACTAACCACTAGACCAACAGGCCACCAATTGAATGTACCTACTCAAAATACGAACAACTTTCACTGTGGGAGAATATCAAGAATGAAAAAAAAAAAAAGAAATAAAGAAGAAAGAAAAATGTTCATTTGGGACTCGCACAAGACAAACAGAAAAGTAAAATTAATTAAAAACTAACAGTAATAATTAATTAATTAAAAATCACCTGCTTCCCACTTTTGGTAGAGTTTTGCGTACATAAAATATCTGAAAGCAGTTTTTAGCGTTCCGCACTTCAAGTTCGCTGTCTGTCTGTCTGTTTGTCAGCAGGCTGCATCATAGGACCAGATAGTTTACATTTTCACATAGTTTGTATTTCTATTGCCGCTATAATACCAAAAAAAAACAAGATTGAAGGGGTTCCATGAACGTGATTTTTTCGGTCAATGGTACGGAACCCTTCGTGTGAGCGTCCGACTCACACTTGGCTGGTTTTTCTTAGTTTATTTTCACCCCCTGAAAGATTGTGTTTATTGATGTTTATTTTCACGCAGTGAATCTAAAGTCATTTTGAAATGCCCGTATAGTTCATATCGATTATCCAGTTACTAAGTTTCGCCCAGAAATGTAGCCAAAAATGCCTTTGATCAATGAAAACACGCTCGTCGCATCGTTCAAAACCCAATTGGCGAGGAATGGTCAAAGGTACAAATTGCGCTTTTGGTATCAGCCAACCACTTTATCCGACTACCCCATCAACGTACCTAACAGGTCCAAACAGTTCTCGAAAGTGCCAACGCCAGAAGAATTCAGTACATTTCAAGTGTTGCCAACTTGAAACTTTAAATGGTGTGACGGCCCCCTTAACCATGATTTAACTAAACTTAGCTCGTAAGGACCGTTAAGGGCCTTTTAGCTGTTATAATGCTTAGAAGTTATGAGGTGGTGCAATGAACTGTTGTTGTTTTAATTGAGAAATTAAGCAGGACACTTTAAGGATGTTAGGTCAACCTTTATGATTCTTATTCTGTCGATGAGTGTAATGTCGGTCGACTAATAGCGGCTAGTTCAGGTTAGGTGTATAATTAATTGTCTAATGGTAGCTAGTTGTTACAAAATTTTTGTTACAATTTTTTGTGTAGCACTAGTGAAAAATTAAAAACTTTTTTCCAAAATATAGCTAGTAATATAAAATAACTTTTATTTTTTTATTTTTATTAGTGATGGGTTTGCTCTTGACTCTAGTCAATGTCAGATATGACAGAGACAAAGTCTACGATGGAGCGAGCTTACCCAGAAGGAGCCTGTTCACTCTAACTTTGAAGAGATTAGGGCTGTAAGCTTTTGGAAACAGACGCAGGCAGAGAGTTCCACTCCTTTGCTGTGCGCATTATAAAAGACGTTTGGAAACGCTTAGTGCGAATTGGTGGAATAGCTACAAGGTAGGGATGATAAGATGCAGTGAGTCTGGATGTCCGATGGTAGAAGGGGGCCGGTGGGATGAGGTCGTGGAGTTCTTGGGCACACTCACCGAAGTACAATCTGTAGAAGACCGATAAGCAGGCAACCTTACGGCGATGAGCCAAGCTATGTAGCTTGGCATCCTCCAGTTTTTCGTCACCGATGAGCCTCTTAGCTCTGCGTTCCACCGAGTCAAGCGCGGCAAGCTGATACTTAGCTGAGCCATCCCAAAGGTGGCTACAATACTCCATACAGGATCTGTGCTTTGTAAAGGGTTAAAAGCTGTCCAGGCCTGAAGTATCGCTTCACCCTATTTAGGATGCCCAGCTTTTTGGCCGCAATTTAGGCTTTGTACTCGATGGTCGCGCCAATTTTGGAAGTATGAAAAACGAAGAAATCGCACCAGAAAAACTGACTTCCAAAATTAAAGTGATTTTGTATGCTGCCTTTAGTGGTTTTATTTGGAATTCGGTTGTATATTTTGAAAAAACGTTTTTTACTGTCTAAAATGTTGGCTAAGGGAAAAGCAGGTTAGATCATCAAAAAATATTAGACACGATTTTTTTTAAATTGAAGTCAAACAGAATTTTTCAGGAATGCGTCATTTTCCCTTATTCCATACGTTATTTTAATTACGCTGAAAATCTTGCCACGAGTCTGTTTTATACTAATAAACCTTGCAACCCACTCGGTTCTGCACGGGTAGTAGGTATACCATACTTGTATAAATTCCCAGTAAGCATGACTTTTTCCATCTTCAAAAAATTACGTCATATTTTATCCAATTTACACAAAACCACACTTATACACTAAAACACGAGTGTGGGTTTATCACACGAGGCGTACATGAAGCACTCCATCTATTGGTGAAAACCACATGAAAATTGGTTCGGCAGTTTTTGAGTTTTTTCGCGAACAGATAGAAGTAGTTACTTAACTAATTCCAAGTTCTACTTACCTGAACTTGCAACATCTGATCGATCTTGCCCTTCTCCTGCATGGTCTTCAACTTGGTGCACCACTCGTCTCTCTGGTCGTACGCCAGGGTTGAGGACTCGAACAGGTCGTTGAGGAACTTCTTCCCCTTGCACAGGATCGAGAGCATCTTGTCCCAAGCTTGGTTGAAGAGGGCTCTATGGAAATAATCTTTGGGTAAAATACTGGATTCACAAATGGACATAGTTGAGTATGAGCTGTTGTCCTGTACAACTTGTAATAGAATAAACGCAATACCTCTGTACATTATGAACAACTACTTACTATGGGACCAACACTGAAATCGCGAAAAAAAAATCGATTTCTCCATTTTCTGTGCGCATAACTCGACAGAATGTACTGAACAGCTGATTTTTTAAGAGGTATACTAAGGTATATTTTGTCTGCCAGGGTTGCGGATTTGGTTCGAAAGAGTCACCGCGGCCCTGGAAAGCAAAGGGCACTAGGAGGAGCACGGTTGGGTTTTAGTCAGTAAGAGTCTGACGCTCAAGAGCGGAAGAAGTCAGTTGATGATTTTCCATCCACAAACAAAAAGTAGGTAAGGTATATTTTGTAGTTCATGTGTGTACCGAGGCCGGCCTAGGAAGAGGTGGCGAGACCATCTAGACGCTTACCGCTGCAGGAGCTGGTTCGAGGTGACTCAGAACAAGAATGCGTGGAATTATTTGGGGGAGAACTTTTTCCAACAGTAGGTCAGTACATTAGTGATGGGTTTGCTCTTGACTCTAGTCATAGCAGAGATGACAGAGACAAAGTCTACGATGGAGCGAGCTTACCCAGAAGGAGCCTGTTCCCTCTAACTTTGAAGAGATGAGGCTTGATAACATAGAATTATTAACTAAAATTAAAACAATCTTAATTCGAACTTTTAATTAGTACTTAATGCCTAATAATAAGTGTGATTTCTTCTAGATTGCCACAATTCCTGTCAGGTTAGATTTAATGCAGGCATTAAAATGTTACCTGTGAGTGACGCGCGCGTGTATGTGTGCTAGATAGACCACAGAAGCGTCCGACCGACCCGTTTGGTATTTGTTCAACGTTGACCTAAAACTTAATCTGTGTGTTAGTGACGAGTGTTACCCGACTGCCCTAGAACGAAAGTATTGTTTTAAATAAGGAATATTAAACGATTTCTGCTGCAACATACCGGTCCTTCAGCATGTGCTCGATCTCTTCTCTGATCTTCTTGTTTTCGCACTGCACGGTGTTGAACCGAAGCTTGGCCGTCTCCAGCTTGTTCTCCGCTGATATCAGCCGGTATTCGCTTTGCCAGCGACGTTCTTCGAGCTGTTACAGAAAACCTTATACTATCTAAGATCTCAAATGGAAAGCTTGCTTATTTTTTTCAATAAAGAATAATTCAGTAAAATGCAACTTGGCAGTTCAAAGACATGCTTGACAAGAGGCCCTAGACAATGTGCCATTCAATTAGCGAATGCGACTGTCGAAATGCCAAAATGTAGGGCTTTGATCACGTGACGTTTCGATAGCTTCTGTCAATTCCATACATTTTTGACGTATTGACAATCGCCTTTGCCACGCTACCGCTGACAGAATGTCACTTGTCTAGAGCCCCCGATATTAATTTTATTCTATATCATAACATAGCATCTAATAAAATTGTAGGTAGTTATCACTTTCCATGAACTTATTACTTTCACATAAAATGACATGCCACTTATTTTCATGGTGAGTCGAAACTTCTTGAGAAGTGCATAATTGAAAGCCAGACTTCCAAAGAAAAATTTTATTCTACGAGGCGACTTTCACAAGTGTAGTTATTTCGAAGTCATTATGTTTCACGTACTGTATGTTAGTTTCGCTAGTAAGTATAGTATAGTATTTCTAGTGTCATTTTTGGTAACAACAAAAAGTATATAATAATCAAGTCTTAGTTTGTGACATAAGTATAGTATTCTACATTCATTCTTAGTAAGGGAAAGGAAATAATAATCAAGAGAAGTTTATTAAGCTACTCTTTAAGGCATTTATTAAAAAAACCGGTCAATAGCGAGGACTCGCGCACTGAGGGTTCCGTACCATCATGATGATTTCAGAATAAGTGTGTTATTTAGAGACATCGTTTTATTTTTCCTGTTATTTTTACATAAACTTTTATACCAAACATAGAATAATTTCAGATTTTTCTCTATGGAGAAAAGGGGCCCGGAACGGTTTTTTTTTTAATTTTTCGTCTAAAGTCGCAAACAATGCGGCCTAAAAAATTGTTTAAGAATGTGCAAATAGCACTCTTTCATGTATTAGTGGCTACTAATACATGAAAGAGAGATTAGTGGCTACTAATACATGAAAGAGCGCTGTTGCAAAAAAAAATTCTTCTTCTGTTGCGGCGGCTGGGGCGTCATCATCATCATCATCATATCAGCCGAAAGACGTCCACTGCTGGACATAGGCCTCCCCCAAGCGTCGCCACAACAACCGGTCCTGTGCGTCTCGCATCCATCGGCTACCCGCGACCCTCACCAGGTCATCGGTCCACCTTGTGGGAGGCCTTCCAACGCTGCGTCTTCCGGTACGCGGTCGCCACTCCAAAACTTTTCGGCCCCATCGACCATCTGTTCTGCGAGCAATGTGCCCTGCCCACTGCCACTTCAATTTGGCGATCCTTCGGGCTATGTCGGTAACCTTGGTTCTCTTGCGGATATCCTCATTCCTGATTCGATCACGCAAGGAAACTCCGAGCATTGCCCTCTCCATTGCCCTTTGGGTGACTTTAAGCCTTCTGATGAGGCCCATTGTGAGCGACCACGTTTCGAGTCCATAGGTCATCACTGGCAACACGCACTGGTCATAGACTTTCGTCTTGAGACACTGTGGTATGTGAGACGAGAAGATACCGCGCAACTTCCCGAACGCCGCCCAGCCGAGTGGCGTGCGGCGTGCTGAAGGCCAATTCTCGCACTTAAAAGTGTTCAAGTTCAAGTCGCAACGACACCCCAACAACAACCAATGTCAAGAGCTTGTCAAAATTTAAGGGAAAAGGTGTCGAAAAGTTTGCGATTACGATGCGAACGCAAACTAAAAAACTATTTACAAAAAAATACAACCGACTTCCAAATAAAAAACAACTTTAATTTTGGAACCAACTTCCAAAATTAAAGTTGTTTCCGGTGTGGTTTCTTAATTTTTGAAACCGACTTCCAAAAGTTATTTTTTAAATTTTAGGTTGAAAATGTAATTTAAAAGCATTTTCGGAAAAAATATACTTTGTGGTGGTTTTTATTTGGAAATAGATTGTATTTTTTTTATTTCTGCTCAACTAATTAGACTATTTTTAACTCGAGCACTCGAGTTTTATAATTTTTATTAGTTTGTAGGCCGGGTAGTGTTCTTATTTATTTATTTATTTATTTATTTATTTATTTATTTACATACATACAAATATCCTTACAGGCTAGACCCAATGCGATATTGTAACACACTTAAAACTTAAATAGTTCCCCTGTTTTTAATATTTATAACAAATTCTATGAGTAGCTATTCTTGTAAATTCACCCAAAGTGCAACAGAATATGTCTATGTCCTCAGCAATGAGGTTGAGAGTGCGGAGCGCGCTCGTTAGCGGCGCCTCGCGCAGCAAGTTAGTACGCGCGCGTGGTTCTGCCAGCAACCGAGGTTGTCGACGACGCCCCACATACCCGTCTGGCACGACTAGTTCCACCATTCGCAATATATCCGCATTGTGTATCTTCCCCCTTATTATCTTAAAGATATAAGTAACTAGTGTGAGTTGCCTCCTGACCCTCAGTTCATTATATCCGACCATACCCAAGACAAATAGAGTTGGATACATCAATGGATAAAATGGATATACGCCAAATTCCCTCATATATAAGTACCTAATAAATTTATTTTGTACCCGCTCCAACATGAGACTATATTTAGTTTCATGTGGAGCCCAGATAACTGAGTTACATTCTAGTTGGCTTCTTACTAATGCATTGTATAACGCCGTTATAGCTTTCATGTTTGTGAAGCCTTTAACCATTCTAAGCACAAATCCTAGGTTTCTATATGCTTTTTTACATATTTTAACTATATGATCACGAAAGGTGAGCCCAGTGACGAAACTAACTCCCAAGTCCCTCACTTCAGTAACCCTATCCATCGGCACTCCGTCCACCGTATAAGTATGCGTGATGGGTGTGTGTGTGCGCGAAAAACTTATGGCCACACACTTAGATGTGTTAAACTGCAGGAGATTACTCTCGCTCCAAGCTACCACTCTGTCTATATCTCTCTGCAGTCTCTCACAGTCAGTCACGTTTGTGATGGGGAGATAAAGCTTGAGGTCGTCGGCAAACAGCAAACACTTAGCCTCTTGCACAACGTTTGGTAGGTCATTAACCATTATGAGAAATTCCAGAGGCCCTAAATTAGTACCTTGGCTTACCCCAGATCTAGTATAGTATGCATTCGATTGAAATCCTGCATAGTCAACATACTGTTGCCTGTTACTCATATAACTAGCAAAAAACCTAAGTAAATGCGGGGTGAAACCGATCCCTGCTAACTTTTTCAGCAACACGTCATTGTCAACTAAATCAAACGCCTTTTTAAAGTCTTAATTTATTTACCTGTCCTTGTGTGGTGCTCGCTAGTTTTCTGAGATCCAAAGTCTCCTTACTGTTTTTATGTATCAGGCCAGTGATTTGATCCATCATTGTCACATCGCCTAAAAAAGGAAAAATTTACTTTTACTGTTATAAACGCGAAAGTTTATGTATGGATGTACGGATTTTTGTTAGGTACTGTTTCACGCAACAACTACTGAATGGATCTTGATGAACTTAGGCACAGAGGTAGATTATAGTCTGGAATAACACATAGGATACTTTTTATCCCGGGAGTATTTTCTTTAGGATAATTTTCGACATTCACGCGGGCGGCAGCTAATATTGATGAGACATAATAAGTTGAGAATGAAAGTAGAAAAAGCTTTATATAATAAAAAAACATCCACTGCATGTTGGGGTACAATAAATTTTAATTCTATCAATTTATATACAAAAATACTAAAACAAAACCAAAAGTTTTGGTGTTGAACTTTGGGGGTGTGTGCCGATCAATGGCTTGCTACGAGCGCGGCCGGCGTAGCGATGACGTCAGACCGACGTAGCTATGTCGTAGCCAGTACCCGCAGTTATGCATGTTACGTTTAATGTTTACCCGACTGCCCTAGAAAAAAGGTAATGTTTTTACTTGAACTAAAAACTTATTAGTTAATATGGGTTTGATAGTTTCAATATGAATAAATAAATTAATGTTATACTTTTGCAATGTTAAATATTCGTATGTAAAGTACCTACGGCTGTGACCAAACGGCAAATTTTATTATTTTTTAATAAATGTTCGCATTCGCTAAAACATTAATCATTTCTCTACATTTTGACAGATTGCGACTGAGATGGAAATGCGAACGTTAATTAAATTTAAAATAGTAGAATTTGCAATTAGAAGTTAGTTTGAAAAATGCTGCCAAAAATCTTTCAACTTAAAACATAATTATTTAGGTGTCCCAGTTTTAGGCTTTTGTGATGTTGCAAGGGCTCAACTCCGAAAAAAACGTACTACATGTTTTGTCAAGACGAGCATACTATCCCGTATAAAATAATCCTCCTGTCATAATAGTAGTGGACAAGTTTATCTGGGTCACATTGTAACAGGCGACTTTAAGCAAGATGACAACATCGAGAGGGAGCATACTCCATCGTCGATCACACATCACCGCTTTCCATCAGGTGAGATTGTGGTGAAATTCGAGCCTCTAAATAATTTTAAAAATATGTATATCACCTTCCACCTCCTGCTGGGTCTCAATCCTGTGTAGCAGCGATGTCTTTAGATCCACTTTCATCCTCTTATCTTTCTTCTTGTGAGCTCCTGATCTTGCGATCTGCGCAGAAAGTGAAAGATTTAGATAACGTCTTTTGTTTCTGAGAGAGAGGGAAGAGGTAGGCGGAGTTGTGCTGTAGACCCACATTCCCTCCATTTTGACGACACGGTTGGCGCAGTGGTTGAGCGATCGGCTGCTGCGCTGCGTGTTGCGGGTTCGATTCCCGCACGGAACAAATATTTGTATGGCCTACAGATAGTTGTTCCGGGTCTGGCTGTTTGTGTATGTGACTTTGTATGTTTGTAAACGCACCCACGATACAGGAGAAATTCCTAGTGTGGGGCAACGTTTTTAAAAAAAGAAGAAAGAAGAAAGATTCCAGAAGTCAAGTCCTCAGAGTGTGCCCTTTTCCGTAACAAAACAGTTTCATATTAGATAAAGTAGAGATTTGAAAAAAAAAACACTTACCTAACTGCGTTTTTCCTGAAACCGTAGTTTTGTAAATATATACAGAATTTGATATTATTGTAGTCGAATTAGCAAAAACATTGGACGCAACTAAAAACATTTTTTTATGGAATTATTAGAAGACATGAATATGAGCTTCCTTTGAGTTAGCACCATTCTTGTTATGTAGGTACGGAACATCGTTTAATGTTAGGTAATAACATTCCCATTCCCGTAACAGTCCCATTATTTTGAAATTTCACTAAAAACTAATTGTGGTAAGTTTAGACATAAATATGAAGATACCACTTTGGTGTATAATTCCTTTTCACCAAAAAAGTGTAAGGAAACACTAACACACACTATATTACGAGAGCAGAATTGTGAACATTCAAATCAGAAACCACAGCCTGTTTTCTCGACGAAAAAAATATATCCGAAACAAATAATACTTCAAACAACGTATTAATTACCTTAAGATCCTTGCAAAGGTTGATGTACTCCTTCTTGAGTTCTCTCATGAGCTCGTCCTGCCTTCTGAACTGAGGGTGGACGCCCAGCTTGCGTTGCTGCCGATCCACTTGGATCATACGGACCTGGTGGAAGATTTGGTTTTATTAATATGTAGGAGAAGGACTATTCTTCTCGATATTGCCAGTGTTCATGGGTTTCGTGGGCGATATACTAAGGGACTTGATATACAAAGCTCTCCGGGCGGCGTATTGCCAAACTGTATACTGACCCAAACCGGGGTTGCTCTGAGTTCGATCGCAGTTTGCCTTTGTACTTTGCTCCAATTTATTTGTGATTTTAAAGAGCACGATGTAGTTCAGTAGAGACTACGGGTGTCTGGGTCAGTATACAGTTTGGCAATACGCCTCCGGGCGCGTGGCGACGGAAATGTATGGAGTTTGGCCGCGAGCCCGCGACGCTTAGTATATTTTTTGGTTCTTTGACGCCATACATTTTATCTTGTCCGCTTTGTATATTAAGTCCCATAAAGAAAGAAGGAAGAAGAAATAAAACTATGTTTAGTGGCGCCAAGTATGACGAATAGGTACCATAAAGAGAAACAATGATGGAGAATTAAACAGGTTGAGATATGTGTCACAACTGCACAAAACACACATAGACTGGTCCTTAGTTCAATATAAGCAGATAATTAAAGTTTAACAACATTATGGACATTGGACAGACACTAAATCACTTTTTATTTACGTAATTAATTACTAATAAAACGTAATTATTATCATAAATTTAGAATAAATTATATCTATCCAAGCAGCGGGTTAGCGACACTAATCTACTCAACATTATCACACTTTCTCAATGATACAACTCGATCCACCATAATGTAAACCACAATAGGGATAATGCATGAAAAAAATATTTGTTATCTACACAGTTTATCTCAAAATATACAAAAATAACTAATAGTAAAAATAGAATCAAAGCTGATTGAAAAACCAACGAGATATACTAACTAACAAATATATCTGTCCCTCTCGCAAAAACGCTGTTTTGTATGGCAGCTGTATTATAATAGGTGTTATGGACTTTGACGTCAAAGTCCATATCGGACTTCTCTTTCTAATTGCCAACTTTGAAGAAATTTTCGAAAAAGAGTTCAGGGGGAAGGATATAGTGATTTTTCACTTTCTATAGAAAACTTAAAATCGCTCTCTCTCTCCCTCTAAAATCATTTTCAAAAATGTTTTCTGATAACTATTTAGACCTGGATATCTAGCGTATACATACCAAGTTTCATTAAAATCAGTTCATTCATTCCGAAAAATAAGGATTTGAAAGTTTGTATGAAACGCCGTACCGCGTAAAGGCTCTTGAGTCACTTTTTACGTGGTATGGCGATCGCTGCCTGAATGAATTAGTCGACGTCAAGACAAGACAAGACAAAACAAGACAAGACATTTATTTGTCACTAGTTTTTATTTCTTTCTTCGATTAGCCAAAGCTATCACACCAATCGATCAACGTCGATCGATGCCATCGATCGACGGTCGATCAAATTGTTAATCACCGGGTATCCGTCGGTCAGCTAAAGCTACCAAACCAATCGATTAACGTCAATCGATGTCGATCGATGGCATCGATTGGTGTAGTAACACTACGCAAGACTGGTGTCAGATTTTCTTGACCAAGAAAAGTAAAAAGTATCAAAGATCTACAAATGACAACCTGGATCAACAGCTTGACGTGCTTTCCAAGGCACGGAGGAGTCGGTGTGTAATTGATTGCCGCCCATCCACGGATCGACCTTGGCAAGGACTGCTTAACCTCCAAGATCAAACCGTGAGGCTGTTACTAGCCACGAGTTCCTCTCAACAACAAACTAAAATACAATATGTCATTTAACGAATGCTCCATGTTACCTGTCGCTGCAGTCGCAAATGTTCGTCTTCCATTTTCCTCAGCACATCTATGTCAGAGCTCTGAATTTCAGTTTGTCCGTCCATTTTAATTAATTAAACAATAATATATCTCCCTGCTCGTAAATTCTGTAAAAATTAAATTTGATTATGAAACGTAGCCATTTTCTCAGCCCACTGGATTTGCTGTTTATTTTTCATAATTAAATTGGATTTTTTTTGTGGTCTGTTCAAGGACTTTGATTTTCCTTTTGTTTGAGGTTTGTTTGAAGTTTTAGTTAATTAGATATCTGTGTTATTAGTCCATGCTTGTTTAATGTTTCTAGACAAAAATCAATTAAATGTTCGTTATGAAATAGAAGAACGTTTGGGGTCCTTGAGCGGAGACCGCAAATTGGCAAACTTATCAAAGGAAGATCCGTGGTCCTTGGTCATTATAGATAGCGACCTGAAAAATATTAATAAAGGCGTAGATAGAGGCTTATGCCAAACAGTGAGCAACGGCTCTAATGCTATTCTATCAGCGAATGCAGTAGTTGAAATGCCAAAATATTAGGGCTTGATTACGTGACATTTCGACGGCGATTATCAATCCCATACATTTTTGACGTTTGGACGATCGCCATCTCGCCACGCTACCGCTGACAGCATGTTAGTTGTCTGGAGCCTCAGAGGGACAGTTTTACTAATTTTTAGGCAACGTTCGCATTTGCATGTCAGTTGCAATCTGTTAAAAAATAATTAATTTCCACACATTTTTGACAGATTGCAACTGTCATGTGATTGCGAAAATTAGCACTTAGGTCGTTTTCATTTTTTTTTTAATTTATGAATAAAGCTCTTGACCTCGATCACACCTGATGGAAAGCGATAGATGAGGTCCATGATGAAGCGAGCTTGCCCAGAAGATGCCTTGAGGCACTGGTACTCCTACGCGTCGACGAAACACAGCAGGTTGCTTGACGCCGAATTCCGCTGGGAGGGTGGTCGCCAACACGATAGGATATTTGACTATTATCATAAATCTACTTCAATTAATTATACAACCTGTAACAGAATAAACACAATACCTACCTCTTAGTAAAAGTTGTTCATAATGATGAGTACAATGATCTTAAAGAGGTATTACGTTTTTTCTGTTGTTCTTCATATCGTAGTAAGGTCTACCGACCCCACAAACTCTAGTGTCGGAGTTTCTAAACCGCCTCAAGGGCCTCTGACATGGTTTATTTGATGACCGCCATTTGACGGCCGGGACCACCGGCTTATACGTGCTTTCCGAAGCACGGAATCATCTTTTTATCAGACAATCATTTTTTCTGTTACACGATGTATATTCTAACTAATAACTTAAATGTGAGTTTGTTACGTTTTCACGCTCAAATCGTTAAACCGATTTTGGTTATTTTTGGTACATACATGTGACCCTTAAGACTTTTATAAGCAAAGCTAACGCGAACGAAGCCAACGCACAAAGCTTCTTTAAAACTATAATTATTACTATAAGAGATCCTACCTACACTGTGGCGTTATATACTGGTATTGTGCTGCACCCGGTAAGACGAGAATCTGACCACAATAGACTTGGAAAAATATAGGTTGCTGGGAGAAAATCCTCAAACTTTAATAAACACTGAAATATAATAGCCATGACTTTAAACATAAGCTACTTACACATAAGCTACTTACTCTAATCCATAAATAAAAGAACTCTATAGAATATAGTAGTACACGAGTTAAGCTGTGTTGCCAGCTCTGGCCAGTAAGTTGTGTATTGTTGCCAGACGCAAAATAAACGTTTCTATTGTAGGACAATAAATGTTTTGTTAAGAGTTCCTGTTTTAAGTAACTGGACTTTAAAATGTGGTGCTAGAGGAATAATGTTGTTTTGTTGTCAAAGTGGAAAAACACTCTTATCTTATAGTTCTTTTAAAAATAAATTATTTAAAATTATAGTTGGTTTAATTTGAGCGCTTCTCTTGTACTTGTTAAACTTTAATTATACTGGGGCTCTAGAAAAAGCGTTTATTGCTTAGCATTCAGCAAGGCCACTTTGTCACCTGTAAGCTACTTGCATTTTTTATGGATGGGAAATAATCAAATGACTCCTCGCGAATATTAAAAAAAAATACTTTTATTTCACGCCTATACCGCCGAACAGTTTTTTACTCTGGTACAGAGGAAAATTTAACCGTTTTAATGGATAGAAAATCAAGCTCTAAGCGGAGAGCGGGATCCCGTGTGTCAGACTCTGACTAAAACCCATCCGTGTTCCTGATAGCTTTTCTGATAGAATTACACTTTGTCTGGAGCCTCTGTTGGTCGTTGAAACGTGTCCTTTCAGTGGTAGCGATTGTCAAAAACTGCAAGATGTCACCAATAACTTTTGTCAACCGTTTTCTATGATCTAATGTCACTTTGTGTATTTGGAGTTAAATGTTAAACGTAGCTAAGTTTGACATAGTTTTAGGCTGGTTTCAGGAGCTTTTCGCCCAGCAGTGGGATTGTATGAATTTATAATGTTATTAAAAAAAAAACAATACTTACAGGAAAAACCATAGTGTAAAGAAACAATGAAAAAATTATCTTATCGAGAATAGAACCTGTGTGCCAATTCTACAATTTTTCTGTCAAAAATGCATGAAAATTAAGTTTTTTTTGACAGTTTGCGACTGAGATGCAAATGTGAAAGTTGCTTATTAAATAGTAGAGTTGACACTCTGGTCGCTAAATTCTCCAGCATCTGCACAGCGGCAGACATTAAGATGACAGATCCTGTATTCATTCACACGCCGACCGTTTTCATTCATACTGTGCGGCTGGCACTCACACCAACGCGTAATGTTTGTTCTAATTAGTACAAGACGAACGGCGATGCGCCACCATCGCCTACGGATGTCCCATCCACATGCACAAAACGCTTTCGAAGTACTTTCATTGTGCGAACAGTTAAGGAGTGGAATTCCTTGCCGGAGTCTGTGTTTCCTGATAGCTACAATCTGGGGGCCTTTACGTCAAGCTAGCAAGCTCCATCTTCGATCACATCATCGCTTTCTATCAAGTGAGATTGTGGTCACACCTGAGTCTATAAATAATTACAAAAAAAAGTTATTTTGAGATGTCCGAAATATATTCATTATGATAAACGTCTCCTACTATGAGAACAAACTCCGGGATCAACGGCTTAACGTGCTTTGCGAAGCGCAGAGGAGTCTCGTTAGATATGAACTCTACAAACGCAATACTCGTACTAAGTAAAATGAAATGAAATGTATGGAGCAACTGAATTCTTTTATAAATTACAGCAAAAATAGGACTAGTTAAAGATGTTAATGATGATTAGATATAGTCACGATCCCTAAAGTAAATAAAAATTAAAAGAAATAACTTTTTTTATGGCAAAGACGACAGATAGAATAGAATAGAATAGAATAGAATACTCTTTATTATGTACACCATATAAGTACAGATCTTCATAAAATAATAATAAAAGATAGCTAAAGGTATACATGTCATTTTATTTTAAAAGCCATAAAAACGAACCATGAATTTACGTACCGGTCAAACAAATCAGATATAATGTAACTTAATTAACATAAATGTGTATGAATTGTTTCTAAGATTTTATTGACAAAAGACATCAACGACACAACAATATTATCAAAATAATAAATTCTATTAATAACAACGTTACTCGTTGGTCAAATGTTCGAAAGTTTTACTGTTGAACTTGAGGTCCGAGGTGTACTTAGACCATCACTCTAAGTAAAGGTGCCACACCCATCGATCGATTATCGATCGATGGTAGAATGAATTAGGCGACATCGATCGATAGTTTTTACTTCTTTCTTCTATCAGCTAAAGCTACCATACCAATCGATCAACGTCGATTGATGGCATCGATTGACGATCGATCGATTGGTGTAGTAACGCCCTAACGCAAATCTGCTTGGCCTTACTCTAAATAATTTGGGGTTGGCACAAAATGTCTTCTTCTTTTAGAACTACATCTTCATTGGTCATTATCTCAATAGTTATTCACTTTCAAAACATGTCTTTCACATAGTCCACCCATCATTTGTTTGGTCTTCTCCTACAGATTCTTGAAGCCATCTACAGTCATAGTCAATTTCTCACGACACTTTCCTCATTTGCAAGTACCAATTCTAACCTCAAATAAATATTCCAGCATTCGTCAGCATTTCATAATGATTACAGTTCGGTGTGACAGACGGCCACAGTCGGCCTCTTTGTAAAATCCCCTCTTTAATGTTGCCGCCGCTGCCTTTGAATTCACCGCTCTATATGCAACTCTGATTTTCTTTTTCAGCTATTGGTTTTTTAAATGCTGTGTGAGATGGCTTTTCGTAATTAGCTCGGCTTTTCACACTTTTGGTGATTTATATGGATTTGTGAAATAAATTGGTATAATGAGTACTGTGTAGCAAGCAGCTAATACTCGGCTTCAGATTGAATGCCAATACTACTGCAATACTACTTCTAAACTGGTGACCCTCGACATTGGACGTCAGCGCAGCCTTCGTGCAGCTACCTCATCATGACGTCAGCATCATCATCATCACTTCTCCTCATCCTGACCTCAAGCTCTCGAGCAGCGAGTCATACAGCCAGCCAGAACCCTCGGCTTCTACGGGTATCCTGACCACCAGCATGCAGCGGACGCGCATTCCTGGTCAGCATCCTCAGCCTCTATCATCAACCTCTTCAGCGACCTTGCCAAGCACACTGCACTTTCGGCCAGTCACATGAAGAGCCTTGAAAAACCTCTCCTGGTCGACGCCAGCAGTCACGTCAGCACGTCGCACAGCTCCGACCCACCATGGCAAGCACACTGCACCTTCGGCCAGTCACATGAAGAGCCTTGAAGAACCTCTCCTGGTCGACGCCAGCAGTCACGCCAGCAGCAGCATCGGGGCGCCGCAGACAGTTCCGACTCACCGTGAACTCTGCGACGCAGACTGTTCCGACTCACTGAGAACTCTGCGACTTCCGGTTTCGACTCACTGGAACCAACCTTCCACTGGCCTGGCAAGCATCTCAAGATGTATGGACGACTCATCCACTATCGACCTCCGGTCTCCGGAGGGGAGTGATGTAGCGGCATTCATGTCGCCACAAAAATCAAACGTAGCAGAATCAACATCACAACAAATGAGACTCGCAGCGCACTCTATCTCGACAGCTGCGAACTAACTGACAAAATCCTAAATCGCGATATCAAAGTTTACCGTGCGATTAGAACATATACAAAGCCCGAATATCAACTCTCGGGCAGTTGCCCACCAGACACAAACAACCGTCTGGTCGGAGGATCCTCTCTTTCCAGTGGAGGTATGTGGGACTTTACTCTCTGTTCCGCTACCTCTAAACGTTTATCCTCTTACGGCCGCTTTCTGTAATATATCTCAATCCCGATCCTTGTCTGTAACCAATCAAAGGTGAGGATTGTGTGGTGAAGGACACAAACTCGGCCGTTGATTGGTTACAGACAAGGATCGGGATCAAGATTGGGATTGAGATATATTATAGAAAGCGGCCGTTAGTCGTAACGTCGACTAGTAGATTCGATGCGCTATTGTTTTACTATTGTGTCTGCTATTATGGCTGCTGAAGATCTAAATAAGATGTTTTGACACGTAATTCATCTCAAAAAAGTACAATTTTGAGCAGCTCAAAATTGTATTTATTGCTGAGCATTTTTCATTTAATCCGAGTTTTTCGCACGCAATGTGGGTACTGTGGTAGGCGCTAGATGAACTTGCAATAAAGTACATTGACCTTTCCCTATATCACTCTTCGTAGATATCCGAATAATAAATTATGAAACGTTTTTCTTGACTAGAGAACGTAAAGGATCACGACAGAACTCGATTCATGGGGTGTATGAAGGAGTCTCCTCGTGTAGCGCAATTTGTTCCATCAGACACTCAACTGAACCGAGCGCTCGGCGCATCCTGGACAGTCTCACCTAACACCTTATTAGACTGGCCAATCCTTCCCTTGCGGTGGTAGCGCCTGGTTCGCGACCACCCTCTCACCGGAGTTCGGCGTCAAGCAGCCTGCTGTGTTTCGTCGACGCGTGGGAATACCAGTGCTTTAAGGCATCTTCTGGGCACGCTCGCTTCATCATGGACCTCATCTATCGCTTTCCATCAGGTGTGATCGAGGTCAAGAGCTAGCCCATTCATAAATAAAAAAAAAAACAGGGCACATTTATCTGGCGCCTACCATAGTCTGCAATGTAGTTATGCAGTCATCAAACGTTTTTAAGGTTACGTACGGTATCGATAGGGGTACCTACTAGCAAAAGCCTATAATTAAGCCTCTGATATCTAACTGTTTGTCAGCAAGCTGTGTCAAAAAAATTTAATTTTCAGTGTGTATTTCTATTGACGCTATATAAAAAAAAAACAAAATAATATTAAAAACCGGCCCAGTGCGAGTCGGACTTGCGCACGAATGGTTCCGTACCATTATCTATAAAAAATGGCAAAAAATCACGTTTATTTTAGGGAGCCACACTTAAATATTTATTTTATTCTGTTTTTAGTATATTATTTATTGTTATAGCGGCAACAGAAATACATCATCTGTGAAAATTGTCTGTCTAGCTATCACGGTTCATGAGATACAGCCTGGTGACAGACAGACACACAGACGGACAGCGGAGTCTTAGTAATAGGGACCTGTTTTTACCCTTTGGGTACGGAATACAAGAAACGTGATTTTTTTATTTGCGGTACGGAGCCCTTCATTTGTTTCTACTACTCGCACTTGGCCGGTTTTTCCCCAAGCCTAGTTTATATCCCACAGCTGAGCAAAGCCATCCCCTTTTTCTTCCAAACCTTTAATTCTTGAGTAACGTATGGATCACTTACCGTAATTTATTTTTTATTTAAAAAACACCTAAAGCAAGAATTTTCGAAACGGCTGGTTGACATATCCCGTGACCCAAGCTGGCTTTTACTTTGTGCAGAGACTAAGCAGTATTCTGTATAACGCCGGACGTAAAAGAATAGCACCATCCCATCACTTCTCGTGGGTGTCGTAAGAGGCGACTAAGGGACTCACCAGGGAATGAGCAGCAGCATTCTCTGTAGGTACATTGCAACAGTTACACTGCGATCGCCATCCCGCCTGCCAAGCGTGGCGATTATGGTACCCCCCCCCCATCTGGGGGAGGCCCATGTTCAGCAGTGGACGTCTTTCGGCTGATATGATGATGATGATGATGAGACTAAGCATTAACATTCAACGTGGCAATGCCAACAGTTTCTTGGGCACATTACCATCTAACAGCGTTGAGAAGTAGTTGAGGTTCACTGTATTTATTAAAGCAAGACTTATTTTTATTAGTCTGAATGAATGAGCCGTTATGAAAAAACCATTTCAGCCGTTTAGATTAATAAAGCTTAATATTTATTAAAAGCACTCTCCTTATCATAAAACATACCCATTGTCCACTGAGATTTTAATTTAAACAAATGGTTTTGAACTAAATTGTTTTATGCATTTGAGTAGAAGAAAATTAATAAAAATCTTAATATTTTAAAAGGTTTGACAAAGAAGAATTTATTTAGTGAAATTGCAAAGTTTAAAAGATTTTTTAAGTTTTGCTTCTTTGTAAATATATCAGACGTTTTAGTAAATTTGAAAATTTTAATTCCTCCGACCGTCCAACAGGTACATAAAAATACAAAATGTGGCAATGGCTGTGTGGCTGTGCAAAAAACAGTTGCTTTTTTCTGACCACAGATGTGATCAGCTTTTCACTATACAGGATCATCTGCGTAGTCTTTTCCTAACAATGTTGGGCAGCTGCCAGTCTTGCTGAATCAGATGGGAAACTGCCCATTTGATATTCCCTTGCAGTGGTAGGGTGAAAGCCCGCCTGGTTCGCGACCACTGACCTTCGGAAATCATCAAATGACTCCTTCCGCTCAGGGTGGAGCGGGATCGCGCCCACTTTCCCACCGGAGTCCAGCGTCAAGCAGCCTGCTGTGTATCGTCGACGCGGGGGAGTACCAGTGCCTCAAGGCACGCTCCCTCTATCATACGCCTCAACCATCGCTTTCCATTAAGCGTGATCGAGGCCAAGAGCGTGCCCATTCATTAAAAACAAAAAAATATATATTTGCTCCGTCTCTCTCTCTCAACGGAATCATGAAGTCATTGGAAGTGGAACGTCATTGAGGGGGGCTGCTCCTGGGCAGGGCTAAGGCATAAGGCTCAATTAATACCATAGTTCCCGGTTCTGCGTAACTTCTTACAAAATACAGTAATCAGCATCATCATTATCTGTCTCGCCTTTTCCTAAACAAATTGGGGTCGGCTTCCTTCGATTGTTCCCACTTCTTACAAAACCAGTTACACTATGCCAAAATTATCATCACACCAAATCTTTCCCTCTATCAAAAACCACACCCTGTATTTAAACCTAAGCCAAAAGAAAACTAAATACCAGTCTAAACCAGTCTATATTTACACCGCAAAAGTCATTACCGTTGACAAATAAAACTGCAAGCTCAACAATGCAACAAAGTGCGCAAATACTTACAACTAAAATAAATTAAAAAATCAAGCACAATCTCTCTAGCAAGCGGACGGATTTTACTTCGCTATTGGAAAACGTATAATTCTGGACATGCAAAGGGAAACAATGTAGGATTTACGAGTTACGAAGGTTTTTGGTATTATGGGCTCTGATTATGTATGGCCCATAATATATTCCTTGGAGTTCGAGTTGAGTTGGAGTTTTTGTTTTGGAATATGGGTCTATGTCTGTAACTGTGGAGTTAAAACGTTATTTTAAAGATAATTATAATACACTAGCTTAAGGCTGCGTTTCCACCAGAAATGTGCGAGGATGCGTAAAAAATGCGACCAGAAAAAACGTCTAAAAAGTTACGAAGAAATGATTTTTCAAGCAGTTTGTTACAGTTGGTGGCATTTACTTTAGTTCAATCACAGACTTGATGTCAGCTAATGCATCAGACTGCTTGAAAGTCATTTCTTCGGAACTTTTTAATCGTTTTTGCAGGTCGAATTAAAAAAAAAAACTCTTTTTATGTTTTGACATTTTTTCCGCTACCCAACAGCATCTATAAATATGACCACATCTTTCTGGAACACCCTGTAGAGTAGAGTAGCATAACATATTGATAGCTCTACTTGAATCGTCCAATAACCTGTATTTCTACTTAAATGAATCTATCTTCAGCACTTAAATTATTCTCTTATGGGAGTGTTAGGTGGCCATTACACGCTCACGCAGGCGTCACTCAATTTCAAAAGTCATGAACGACGAACGACTGATGGTGAGTGATAGAATTCAATCGATAATAGACGCTCATTTTAAATACGAGATATATTATTAGCTCTTATCCCCTATAAGATTATTATTCGAAAAAGGAACTTATTACCCATTCCAAAAACATTTAAACCCAGACAAATTCACTTTAAAGTCGTGACTAATGAAATATTCAGATTTTCGTCAATCGATTTCATGCAACCATCAGTCAACTGCATTACACTATAGGTTATCCGTCAGTCACAGACTTTACTGTGTTTAAACTGACAGGAAAACTCACCGTGTAATGGGCGCCTAACGAGCATTGATCTCAACGCTTGCCCTCTGCGTGTTGGCACAAAGTTCAAGTTTCCTCACTTTTCTTAACCCGCGATTCAGGTGTCGCAGATTAAGTTTAGAAACTCCAGCACGAACAACATTCTAAGAGTCATACTGACGTGTCTGGTCACTTCATGCTTACAAAGACTAGTGAGGGTTATTGTGTGGTGGCATCTATACCACCACATTTAAACTACGAAACTGGACCTGATGTCACACAAATTTCTACATCGTGCTATAAAAGTTCTCCGCGTGATTGGAACGTATACAATAACCCGATATCAACCATCGGGCAGTTGCCCACCAGACACAAAACCGTCGAAGGATCCTCCCTGTCCCATGGTGATTGCGGGACTTTCCATCCTGGGGGTCTACTCTCTAAGCCCGAAGTCCGCAGTTTTGGCCTTAGTGTCGGGCGTTTTCTACTCCGTATCACCTACGGACTTACGATTAGTCCCGAACCCGAACTAAGAACAACTGTCAAATCGTGTTGTCATTCATTCGCATTAGACACTAAGGCCGAAACTACGGACTTCGGGCTTAGAGAGTAGACCCCCTGTTCCGCTACCTCTATAACGATCATTGGCTGTGCTTTCCATCAGCTGACGAGTTTTTCAAAAAATGAATTATAAATCCCGTTAACAATCCTTTATGAGTGTTTTTTTGTATGTTTGCTTTTGACCACATTCTCAGGTGATAGAAATGCAGCATGCTTGCCTAGAAGTAACTTAATCACTCTCGACTGACAAAATAATACTATTGGGAAGCTGATTTGCTATCCAGCGGATTTTTACGATATTCGATCTTGCGATTCCTGGCAACATTGTTAAGTATTGGATAAACCTGACTTCTACTAATTTTCCTAGTGGAGCAATGACTTACAGCTTGTAAACAACGTTTTCATAAAATCAAGGTAATATTGAAAAATTCAAAGATGGATTTCGTTATCTTGGAATTTAATTATGTAATATTGCTTTAGTTGAAATTAAATGAACATAACATATTATCACGTTTTTATCGTTCATGTGTTGGGTAGAGGTGTATTAGTAAGTACACCGATGTTTAGATCATAAATAGGGATGTTTCTTGAAACAATCTAATTAGTCCGTCAGATAGATTTCCAAAAAATATTGGACACAATTTTTTATTACTTATTTTTATTTATTATTGATAGGCACGCACTTGACCGCTATCACCTGATGGTAGGCGATGATGTGGTCGACGATGGAGCACGCTTGCCTAGAAGTAAACGTTAACCAAGCATGAAAACGAAACAGTGCGTTGAAAAGTCATGTGACGTCACAGAGCGATACACTTTTTTTCCGGAAAGTTTTTACAAGCCCCCATTTTCTCATTTATCTTCGTTCAATTTTTGATTTGATAAAACAATAAATACGCATCCAATATTTTTCGATGTTCTAACTGACGGACTAAATAGAACTATATTTTTTTACTCAGAAAGCATCCCTATTGGATCAGTACTTCCATATATCACCCTTAACAAACAAACATAAAATTTTATTACATGATCATGTTATTGATGATCATTAATGAAATAGTGAAGAAGCTATATTGTTTATACTGAAACAGACTTTCTAAGAGGGCTACGTGATTAAATAAAAACAGCTGCACGGGGGAAGGTCGGGCTGTGGATGGGTGAGCATTCATTACATCCCACGACCCCTCCTGCCTCGGAAAACACGTTAAGCCGTTGGGCCCTACTGTCTGTATAGAAAATTAACAATCCAGTAATCAGCATAAAGAAGGAAATTCGTTCCTTTGAGCGTAAAATCCGAAAACACTACTTAAAAGCCTGTCATTCTTAGTTTGGTCTTCGTCATAATTATTATGAGTTCTCTCAATCAGAAAGATTATTATTATCATATTTATTAGTTTATTATTTTAGCATATGTATGTATTTTATTAGTATTATATATATTATTTCTTTATTATTTCCAAAATAAAATTCTATTTTAAATGTTATTTATTTGTTGTACACCTACCACAGTATAGTCTTTTTAACCCAAAGGTTGACTGGTAGAGAATGCCTTGTTGCATTAAGTCCGCCCATGTACCACTATTGTATATAGAAATTAAATAAATAAATAAAAACAAATACTAGACTTTTCTAACTTGTGAGGATATCTAACAAACTGTTAGTGCGATTTGTGTTTCAATGTGTGGTGGATCTGAAATGTTTCTCTTCTGAAGTAGGCATAAATTGAAATTAAGTAAGCAAGCCAATACATTATTCTAATTAAAAACATGACTCTTGTATGCCTGAAGGAGTGAGCAGAGTAATAATTCTTTACCAAATCCTTTTCGCATGTTACATGTGGAGATACGCGTGGAGAGAAAGAGATGATGCGGAAAATTTTCTGACGAGAAAACCCCCATTAGTGTCAAAATTTGCGCTCGGCAAATGGCAACAGCGCGCGCGCTTATAATAGGGATGTTTCCTGAGTAAAAAATAGGGTTCTATTTAGTACGTCAGTTAGATTATCGAAAAAACATTACACACCTTTTTTTTTAGTTTTATCAAATCAATAAAAAATTACGAAGATCGCGTCAAAGATCAGGGGGCCTACCACAACCTCTTAAAACAATATTATTTTAATATTACTTTGTAATTTCTGTTGTTGCATTTTCAACTCTCGGCGCTGCTCCGAGAGTTGAAAATGCAACAACAGAAATTACAAAGTAATATTAAAATAATATTGTTTTAAGAGGTTGTGGTAGGCCTCCAGGAGTGGGGGCTTGTAAAAACTTTCCGGTAAAAAGTGTATCGGTTTGTTACGTCACACGATTTTTCAACGCACTGTAACGTTTTCATATTTTATTTGCGTGAAAAAAGAAATTCGTGTCCTATTTTTTTTGGAAATATATCTGACTTACTAATTAGATCTATTCAGGAGTCATCCCTATTACGAAAAATCTTTCACTGAAGCATTAGTGTAGCTCCAGTGAAAGAATTTTCGTGTGTGTGTTCTAAGCTACTTATCTACTTTGTATCCTGGGCAAATGCATGGTTTCTGCAATATTATGACCATCAGTGACGACTGTCAAAGTTCTACAAATGAAAACCGGGACCAGCAGCTTAAGAAGCTATCTGAAGTACAGAGGACTCCCAGTATGTTATGAATACCCTCCCATCCAATGGACATCCGATGAACGGTTTTTGCAGGACAGGCCACAGGGATGAAACTTCGAGAAAATACGACATATTCATATTTATATCAATAATTATTTTCTTAAGTACTCTCGATGCATGCCTAATTCATCACTTCGATTGGGGGCTAAGTTTTCGTGAGCGGTGCGGGAGGGGTAGCGGGAGGCGGGGACCACGCAGGCGCCACTTCCCGCCATTTTCTCAGGCTGGGGATGCCAGCTGTGACCGAATTCGCAAGAATAGGGGAGGTTTTGGGGTTCATATTGATTTTTATTTTTTCGCTTAGATGGCACGTGCCTACTAGCTCTGTTACCTATATTTTTTTTTTGTTTTGGTGGATTTTGGATTTGGTTTCTGGTTGAACGGATCTATAAGAATACTCCTTCGTCTTTCCTAAGCGAGTATGAAAATTAGGTCACCTTGTAAGTACGACAACCGCGTGTAAGATAATGAATTAATTTATGGTAGGAAAGCGTTTGTTTCCAACGTTATTTGATCTAGAGTTAGGTATAATACTACTGATACGCATAGAAGAAAAGATTTAGAGTAAAATGCGTGAGTAAACATTATAAATATTTAATTTTATCTTTGCTTTGTGAATAGCATTTATATGTATTAGGTATGTACTTACACTGATTTTTTCCGATAGTTTTCTATATATTTAACTACTACATATTTCAACTATAAATGATTTTTGCAACACTCATGTATTAAAGCATTACGGGCAGATTAGATGTTCCAAGGTATTTCTAAGACAAAGCAACGCCAAATGACCTTGACATCAGCCGGTATCATAAAAAAACAACGCAGGAAAATCTCCCCGAAATTTTCCCCCTGAGCCTAATTTTCCCCGGCACTTTTCCTCCCGCACGCTGGCAATCTAAACATCACGAATGGTCAGTCGTTTTGGCGCCGTGCTCGAAAGCGGCCGACGCTCGCTGCGCCGCTCACCTAACGTCGTGTCTAAATAATAAAATAAATAAAAAATTGTGTTTTGTTCTGTGTGAAGTGTTAAGTGCCAGTGTTTCAGTGTGTTATGAGTTCTTCGATTACAAGCCGTGAGTATTTTAAAAATATTTTTAGTGTAAGATATGCATTTTCGTGGATTACATAGGACGACCTTCAGATTTTTCTGGCGCAAAGGTTCCTTGTAGTATATCGTAAATAATTCTGGATTGGGTACAGAAAGGTTGGTAGGTTTTTTATAAAATAGGGGTTTTGTTATTTGCAGACGTGAACATCAATTTTGAGACGGTATTTCTCGACGATTTACGTTTTCAAACATCGTGTTCAGATTTTAATGTTTATCTCGATTTTCTTGCGAAAATTGTTTTATCACATGACTTATTATTTTTTCTGAGTACCACATTGAATATTAAACGTCTAAATCATGCAATGAAATGGATGGTGTTTTCACAAGAAATTGCAATTAGGTATTATTGTGTGCAAACTAGGTAATTAACTGAGTTTATGAATACAATAATAATGACATTACGATGAAATGACATTAAAATAATGATGATGAAAACACTGGAAAAACATGCAATTTTATGACTAAAAAAAACATGTAATTGTTTTATTTATTTCGGTCAGATGTGCTTATACCGAGGAATATAATTAACGTTTAACAAATCTTCTGTACATAAAAATTTAAAATTTAAATTGCAAATAATGTCTTCAGGCGATTGAAAGATGTACCCTGAGTAGATATTAGGTATTTTAATGAACTTAAAACAAAACAAAAAATAACTAGAAAACAACTGTTCTATTGTAGAACACATAACGAACACATAACACACCAAACCAAAAAAGCCCTCGAATTATTTATTTCGCGCGAACATTTTTATTTAGCTCTTCAACAAAGCGTAATGAAACCCATTTTGAAAAAGAAAAATGGTTCATTCTGTTTGAAATTTAAGCCAGTAATTTGATGTGCTATTTTCTTCAACTTGGGTATTGCCAATCATTATGACAGCACCTTTTTTTTAAGAATATAGACAGTGTTTCAATGTTTGACATAGTGATCTAGTGTAGCAACAGGAATACTGGGTCATGTCATGAGGGTGATCCATTGCACCGTATAGGGATGTTCATATTGCAAAATATTTAATGCTGATTCTCCTCTATATATTTGAGCTTAGATAAGTGATACTTAATAATTTTATTTTTAAAATAGTGTTTTGTTTGACTAATAGGACTTAACAGTGTCAATTTTACAAAATTTCATTAATTGCTGCTGTTCTTCAGTTCAAATTATATTTATTCGTATGATTTTCCGTCAGAGAAATTTAAGTCTTTTGTACTATTTAGGATAGATAGCTATGTTCATATATGGTAAATACTAATTTAGTTATTATAAAGCAGATACTTCTTACTGATTTATTATTCATTTTAGACCACATCGTCGCTTACCATCAGGTGAGATAGTGGCCAAGCGCGTGCCTATCAATTATAATAATAATAAAAAAAAAAATTGTAATGTAATTTTGGTTAGGGGTAGACCTGCTACAAAAATACGCTATGTCCATTTTCCCTGTCTGATATTATATTTTTGAGCTTTGGAAAGTGATTGTTTTAAAATTGAGATGGTAGATGTTTTGTTTGATCAAAAACTGTGATGACAGATTTTTCGTTTTGGAAAAACTAAGTGGCTCAAAAGCAGACGCTGCTTACTGCTTCTTTCAGTTTAATTCAAATAATAATATAATAATAATAATACACGACTACAAAAAAGGAGTCTCTATTTTACCTTTTTTTTTTGAGTACGTTTTCAGCAAAATTTCAATAATAATTGAACAATTTTTATTTTGAACTTTGTTGTGTTTATTTGTTTTGTGAGATTTAATTAATGAAACATTTTCTAATCTCATACATTTGATGAAACTGTCTTAAATATGTCGTAAGATGTCTTAAATATGTCGTTACAAACGTACATAAAGACCATCTTTTCACAAGGGCGGAGACAGAATTTCTTTATTGTTTACCATATAATATAACATACCGTACCATATTAAATCTCTGGCATAGGAATTCAGATGATTATCTGTCTTTCTTCGTTTAAATTTCTGTTTCGCGATATTTGAGATGAGACATAATTATGACATAACATAATAATTAAAAAGCTTTATTATAGTCGTGTTCGAAATCATCAGTCATTTAAGTTATTTTTTTCTTTTGACATAAAACTAGGTGTGTATGTTTTTTTATTTATAATATATTTATGTTGAATAGTATTTTCGAATAACTTTTGGAAAGCTGAAGTTTACTTTAAAGTGAATAGTTGAAGTTAAGATAGTGATGTCCATTTGATCACAATTGAAAGAAATAAAGACGATAAAAATATTTATTTGTGATATAACATGAAAATAATGTTCTTCTATGGAACTTAAAATAATCTGGCATTTTAAAATATAAGGAAATGTTATCTGACACACAGGCTACCGCCTAGTTTAGATGCAGAAAGCATTATTATTATTTAAGCACTTTATTTCCCAAAAAAATAAACAAAATAAAAAATACATTAAAACTCATTACATAAAATCATAATAATTCATTTCTAACTAAAAATTTGTTGATTAATAATAATTTAGGCAGGTATTTAGTTATTCATCGTCTTTCAGTTTTGTAATGTGTAAAAAAGAAAAAGCTGTTATTCCTCTATAAAATACAACTAGTTCTCAAGAAATTAATTTTACAGTGTTTGCAATGTTGACGAAAATAAAACAATTTATTGAAGTACCGTAACGTACCTAGTTCTTTGAAGTACCTCAAGACCTCAACGTAGTTCTCCTAATCTAAATTCACGAAGCTTACGTACGTACCAGTAAATAATCACTGGGATTTAAACACATTACTGATTGTAGGTGTGGTTATCTAACTAGGTAACATGTTTATACATAATCCCTAAACTTATTTTTAGTAACCAGTCGAAATGCATTATATTATAACAAAAGAAAATATTCTAGAAAAAACCATCAACAAAAAAAAATGCCCAAGAGAATAAAATCAAAAGTCATTTATTCAAATAAAGCTAGAGCCAGCACTTTTGAAGGTCAAAAATTCCGCCCGTCACCACTTCCTAGTGTTTTAGCTGGGAAGAAGTGGCGCAACAAAATCCCCAGCAACACATCTGTCCGTTAAGTTTTAAGAACATGATGCCATTTATGAAAAGTAATTAATATTATATGACACAGAAAAATAATGTTTCCAATATGAAAATCATAATAAAACGGGACGGTCGATAAATTTTGGTTTAAACCATCAGTTTATATTCTTTTTCACGGAAAAATCAATAGCACTGTAGCATGTCAATTAAATCCATTCATGTCAGGTAGCTGTGAATTTGATCGTTATTTTTAACGTTCATTTATTGTGGAACAACCTTTTTTTACATGACGGCCAGTTAGCGCCATTTTTGACGTTTAGTCTATTTTTAGCATTCTGGTACAAAAGCTAATGTTAAAAATATTTTAACGTTTATGGCGCTCTATGCGCATTTATTTTTTATTTGTACAGTTAACGTGTTCTTTGTCTTTAAGATTGCATCAAATAATTGTTTAATTCTTAAACTATCCAAAATTTTGATGTCTATGTGCGAGTTTTTAAATATACACGATCGCGTTAATGTGAATGTTCACTTATGTCAATTTCTATAGGAAATAAAGGTCTTCCGTTATTGCCACCAGAGTGCCTAGCGCGAATGTTTTTGATGTATAGTATCGTAACGTAACATTTTACTATAACTATAATACTCGTTTCGGACATAATATTTATTTGAACTGAGGGGAAAAATACTGTGGGCTTGTAGTTTTGTAATATTCAAAATTCACTTATGTTTGTTTCTGTAACGTTACCATGCGTTAAAACAATCGTGCTAGGCCCTAAGACGACACTTATCCAGTTTCAACATTAATTGACGTAGAAAAACTCGCACTGAGACCACTGAATTCCTAATATAGTCGGTTAGCCCCAATTCCAGCCATTCTAACTTCTGGCTAAGACTTTTTTCATAAAATGGGTTCTCGTTCTATATTTAACTCATCCTGACACCCGAAAAGAAAACATGAAACATACCAACAAAATTATGAAACATATTTTCTGACTTACAGCGAGAAAATTATAATATTTCCCATGTACGAACATGGAGCGTAAAGACAAACATTTTATGTCACGAAACGGCCAAAGTTGTAAGCATAATGTGCTGTATTTACTTTGGTGGTCCTGTTATCACTACATGACTACATACATTGTTATAAAACCATGTCCCCCAGCCATGTCTGTCTGAATGCGTTTAACTCAAAAACTACCGAACGGATTTTCAAACGATTTTCACCAATGAACGGAATGATTAATGTTGATTTAGGTGTATAGTTCACAAGTGGAGTCCAAAGCACAAATCATCTCCTAATTATCATCTGCCTAGCCTTTTTCCAACTATATTGGAGTCGGCTTCCAATGAAACCGGATTCAGCTGAATATAATTCATATCTTAATGTTATTTGATAAGCTGTACAATAGAGAGACTTTTATTCAATTCCATACCAAAGTGCCAATTGTACTATTTTTACATTCTCATCTCGGTCGCAAACTGTCAAAAATGTAGGGAAATTAAATCTTTTTTGACAGATTGCGAAAGACAAGCGAATGTCAACGTTGTTCAAAAATTAGCAGATTTGCCCTCCGGTCTCCTTTCTCTTTCAAAATCACCTGTCATCTGATGTGATTGGCTGTTGGTATTTTGGTGTACGAATCATAATTGCTAATGTGCGATTTGCGATTCGCATCAAGTATTGATTTATGCACAGCGCTGAGCAATAAAACGAATCGTTGCACTTCTAGCCGTCACTTTTGAAATGCCGAATTAGCCATTCGACGTGCAAGACTGCAGACTGTATAATACTTTTAAGGAATGATAGAAGTTCGGGAAAATCGGTTATTTTTATATATGTTGCAGTCAAAACTCTTAACCAGTCAAAAGTACTATTGACTAGCAAAATCAATCAAAAGTACTTTTGACTGATTTTGCTAGTAGAGTTAAAAACGTCATTATGGTTAACACCCCGACTCAGAGTACCCCGACTCGGATAGGTTAGGTTAGAAGACGGGAGCTCTGCTCCGCTTCGCTCCCGCCTTAGCCTTCGTGGTTATTTTTTTTTAAACCACCCAGAAATAGGAGCCCCGCGAAGCAGGGCTCCGTCGACCTATCTTAGCATAGGTGTTAATCAGTCAAAAGTACTTTTGACTGGTTAAGAGTTTTGACTGCAACATATACATTTTATTCGCAAGCCTAAAAAATATGCTAATTTTCAACATGCAAGAAGATGAGTGTTCTCATCTTGAAATCATCTTTTTGATTATTGTGTTTTTATGGTTGGGAAATCATCAAATAACTTTTTCTGCTCTGGGTGGAGCGGGACTCTGGTGTCAGACTCTTACTGACTAAAACCCATCCGTGTTCCTCCTTATGCTCTTTGCGTTCCAGGGCCGCGGTAACTCTTTCGAAATAATTCCGCAACCCTGGAAACATACGCGTTTGTAACGCGTAGAATACAGAACCCTCTATATTGCAGTCGGTTAAAAACCTGTAACTCAATTTCAACACCGAAAGAACCCAATTCGTCGCAGAAACACCTACCTCCCATCTATCTTCCTAGATATGAAAGGTAAGAACAAATTCAGGCTGAAATAGAGCAAAACTTAGACACACAGAATCTAAGGCAACGTTTTACGAGTCGAGTTCCAGCTCACGAGTTTATTCCTACCAATATTCTGATTTCCAGAGGGAAATCTTTTTTTATTAGGCGCCGAGTTGAGTTCATAACACATGCTGAATGGACGCGTGTGTGTTCATTTACGTGTTCTCGACTCGAGACGTTTTGTCTTTGATTTGAGAGGCACAGGTAAAGTGTGTCTAGATAGGTTTGAACCTAGGTGTATTTGTGACTTGTTTTTAGGGTTCCGTACCGAAATGGTAAAAAGGACCTTATGGTGCGACTCAGTCTGTCTGTCCGTCTGTTACAGCTGGATATCTCAAGAACTACTTTTTTCTTTTTTTTATTTATGAATGGGCTAGCTCTTGACCTCGATCACGCCTGATGGAAAGCGATAGATGAGGTCCATGATGAAAGCGAGCGTGCCCAGAAGATGCCCTGAGGCACTGGTACTTCCACGCGTCGACGAAACACAGCAGGCTGCTTGACGCCGAACTCCGGTGGGAGGGTGGTCGCGAACCAGGCGGGCGTTAGCCCTACCACCGCCAGGGAAGGATTGGCCAGTCTTATAAGGTGTTAGGTGAGATTGTCCAGGATGCGCCGAGCGCTCGGTTCAGTTGAGTGTCTGATGGAACAAATTGCGCTACACGAGGAGGCTCCTTCATGCATCCCAAAAACTACTAATGCTATCAACTTGAAATATGGAATAGTTTTAGATATAGTTTTAGTTAACTATTTTGCAAACAAGAAATAAATATTTTTTTTTTTTTGTAACAGTGACTGAAAGGGTTTCTTAAAAATTCGAAGTGAACTAGGGCATAAATGGGGTATCATATGAATGAACACTATTTGCACATTCTCAAACATTTTTCTTTTTTTCATGATTTCTGACGAAGAATCTAAAAAATACCGTTCCCCAGCCTAGTATCTCTGACTGAAATTATTCTATGTGATAGAAGTTTATGTAGAGATTACAGGAAAAAATAAAACGATGTCTCTAAATAGCACACTTTTTCAGAAATCATCATGATCGGAACTCGTGGTGCGCGAGTCCGACTCGCACTTGGCCGGTTTTTTATTATTGTTAGGCTTCATCTCACCTGATGGAAAGTGATGATATTGTGGTCGACAATGGAGCACGCTTGCCTAGAAGTAACCTATTCACTCTTGATAGAAACACCCCCAGGTTGTAGCTATCAGGAAACACAGATAGCAAACGTCATGCGTTTATTTTAAAATCAATAAAAAATCAAATCAAATATTGGGCATAGCACGCAAGAAAAGCTCTAAGCGTCGTCAGCTTCAGTCATCTCGCGCCCGGGAGTGTGTGCGGTGCTACCGCACATTTCAAAATTGCACTCTCATCAATATTACATTGTATTTTACACTCATTTTACACCAAGTCAGTGCACATTTTCGGATGGTGTAATAATACAGAGTAAGTCAACTGGGTCGATTCCTGGCTAGGAAATCCAATTTAAAAAGAATCCTATGATGCAGTTTTAGTTTTCATTAAAATCGGGCTCCAGACTCCTTTCAGTGTTTTTCGACACTCCTAATAGTTTCGGATTTGGCCATCCACGTATACTTTAAAAATTCATCTTGTATTGGAATTCTGTATTGTAAGTATTTTATTATAAAGTACTTGGTTCTGAATTTAAATTATTATACAGGATACATCTATTGATGGACATGTTCTCGTAAATTAGCATTCGTTCCTGTATATGAATTCTGTATTGTATTTTGATATAAAGTACTTATATCCCGTACGAGTTAACATGGCACCTGGCTCGACACATTTCGAATGACGTTTTGAGGTTTTAATTTAAATTGAAAAAATATATTTCGATGACAACAATATGAACGCGTTAGCATCACTGTTAAAGTTGCGTTTATACCATTTTCATCGAAATCGAATGGTTTAATGTAAATTAAAATGCCAAAACGTAATTCGAGCCAGGTGCCAAGTTAACGCGTACGGGTAGTACTTAGTTCTGAATTCAAATTATTATGCAAGATACATCTATTGATGGACATGTAAATTAGCATTCGTTTGTATTCGGAAAGCGATGATTGCCGAAGGACAGTAAGAAAATAGTTGTACTGTAAAATAATTGTATGATAGCTACCTAATAATAATACCTATGTAAGTATGTATGTATTCACTAAAAATTACTTACTTGTGGAATAGGAAGAATTATCGGCAAAACAAAACCACTGGGCCCTGTCGTTTTTAACCCCCGACGCAAAAAAAGGGGTGTTATAAGTTTAACGTGTCTGACTGTGTATCTGTCTGTGGTATTGTAGCTCCCAAACAGATGAACCGATTTTCGTTTAGTTTTTTTCGTGTCATAGATAATTTTATCCCGAGTGTTCTTAGCATGAAAATCTATGTATCGCTATGCCTAATGTCGCAAACTTGAAATATCGATTCTGAACTACTGATACTTGTTTTTTTTGTGGTTATCAATGACCGTTCCATTAACTTGGGATGATTAAAGGATTAATATTATCACTGTCTAATAATCCCAGTTGTGTCTGATTACATGATGTTCTCCATTTGGGATGGGTTCCCGTCGATAAAAAAGAATAGGCCAGAGTATCAACTATTTCGATGACTATAATCCATTTGTTTAGCGTTTTGTCGTACACCTTTGATGTTAGGCGTCATAATATGAACTATCTCTGGTCCATAAAAACAGTGTAGCTATAGACGAACTGACGCGACGGAAGCCGCGTCATGTGTTGCTGGGGAATTTGTTGCGTCAACTTTTTGTTACCGGCTACATTAAGATTATTTTTAACCGACTTCAAAGAAAGGAGGAGGTTCTCAATTCAGTTGTGTTTTTACCTCATAACTCCGTCCGTCATTTATGAACCAATTTGAAAAATTCTTCATTTATGTGAAAGGATCCAGAGTCTATTTCTATTTTAGCTGTCTATCTTCGAAGTTATTCACCAGATCTCTACGAAATTTAAATGGGACCATTTCGGAATAAACCTCTATCGAATAATAAATATTTTACAGTCAGGCCGTCGTTACGGATTGTCGGAAGCCAGAAAACCTGACACCAGTCTTGTCAAGAATGGGTTGTGTAGGTCTGATAGGCAGCCGCTCCACGTAAAATACTGGTATTCAGCTGAATCTGGTTTGACAGGGATCGACCCCAATATAGTTGGGAAAAAGGCTAGGCAGATGATGAATAATGTAAAAATATTTTGTAAATCCGTCTATATATGACGGAGCTATGCCTCCTTTTTGAAGTCGGTTAAAAACAGCCACTCAGCTTAATTTCAATACCTGACTTGATTCGACATTTGATTTTGATATGGGTTCCTTAATTTTAAGTGAAAAATATCCTCTTCTAAGAAGATAAGTATTTTTTAAATCAACTTTCTTACAAACAAGTTTTTGATGAATACTTACTTGATACAATGTGACACGCGTGACAAGAAACTGTGGCGTAACGCAATCGAGCACGTTAAAAAACTCACACTAGGCCCTCTGCCCATTTTTTGCACGGTAAAAATTAAGAGAAGCAAATATTTTTCATCAAAAATTTCGCCGCTGCTAAGTCGATTAAACAAAATAAATAATGCATAACTAATCCAAAAATAATTAGAACAAAGAGGGTCGCTAATATTAAGTAATTCAAACCTAACAAATCTATTTTTCATAATGTTGTATCTCACGGGGTTGAATATTTTCTATAAACATTGTGTAAATGAAATTCTATTTTAACCAAACGCGGTCCTTTTGAAACAGCTTTATGAATATTTACAGATTTTTCAGGAATATAACTCTGAAAGTGAATGTGAAAAATTATTAAAATATGCATTTGTACTGAATTAATTTGATGAAACATTTGTTTGTAGTTATTCTTTATTGTTCTCGTGTCAAACGGGTTGCTCTGTGAAAATGTGAGTTTGATTTCCTGGAAAAAATGTGAATAATCGAGTTTGTCTGATCGAAAAATTCGGTGTATCGCAAATTGTGTGATAGCTACGTTTGCACTTCGTTAGGTCGGAGAAAAATTGTAATAGGTGAACCTGCATCAGTTTGGCTTCATATACAACGCGTTCACATGTACAGGTAACTCGACGGCAGTGTTAGCACTTTGATTTTGAGCTGGCCGCATCGTAGTACTGAGTTTCGGTAAATATGCGTGGCCAGCTTATACTGGTTTTGTTACCGCTGATAAGCGGCCTACTGTACTAACACTAAACGGTACTGTGTGAGACTCGAAAGTTTAACTTAAAGCATACTTTTTATTTCAGAGCGTTCCCGTGAGATAATTTACGTGACATTTACGAGAGTAAATACACTGGCTAGCTTGTTATACGTATCCTATATAACCAAATTTTTAGTTAGTATAAATTATGGCAAGAAAAGTTGCCTATTAACGACCCCATCCATCTATACAATGTGTACCAAAATCCATCAACTTACATACAGTATTAATAAGGACTTAGGCGTGCGAAGTCACCAACTACCTAGTTATTGTAATATAATACTCATCGAAGTCCTGAAATCCTTCCTTCACTCATAAAATCGACCTCCAATTCCTTGCTCCATCGACCCCAGGAAACGACTCCAGGTTTCTCATCACAATGCGATCCGTATGCTGTCTTGTACCTCCAGTTAATTAAAACGAAATAGCGGACTCTGATACGTGGGGCAGCTAAGGGCCAGCTAACACTGACACGACGATGCTTGAAGAAACCAGGGGGCCTAGACAAAAAACTTTTCTGTAGCGTTAACGTCAGACGCCTAAAATGTATGGGAATGACATTAGGTGTGGAAAGGAAACGTCATAACCTAATGTCATTCCCATACATTTTGTCGTGAGCGTCTGATGTTAACGCTACAGAAAAGTTTTTTGTCTAGGCCTGCAGAGGTTCTACACCAACGACAATTTATCAGCGACATCGGAGCGATGGCGACGGACAAAAAGTAAAAAAAAAATTGGGATTGACAAGCGGTATCGAAATGTCAATGTCAACCCTTAATATTTTGCCACTTCGAAAGTCGCTATGGTAGACACCATATAAGTGTGTAATAACGGTCATTGACCCACATACATTTATTAATTTTCTTAATAGCAAAAACAGAAATATAGACATAGAGCTGTCCTGAATTGACTTCAATCGTGATCCTTTATGTTATCTAGTAATGAAAAACGGTTCATAATTTATTGTTCGGGTATCTACGAAGGGATATTAGGGAAAGGTCAATGTATTTTATTCCAAGTTTATCTGGCGCCTACTATAGTTGATTTTGTAATTACAACAGTATTAATTGCGTACGAGGTAGTTTAAAAATGTCGCCAGTGACGGAAAAATTGAAAGGTAACCGCTTGTCCTGGTATGGTCATGTGAAGAGGAGGGATGAAACGCATGTAACTAAAAGGGTTATGAATATAAATGTGGATGGATGGAGAGGACGAGGGAGGTAAAAAAAAAGATGGATGGATTGTGTTAGGAGCGATATGAAAGAAAAGGGAGTAAGTGATAGTGTGACGGCTGATAGGACAGAATGGAAGAAATAAAACGTGTTGCGCCGACCCCAAGTCACACGGGGTTCTGTGAGATTGCAAAAAATCATGCGACTTCCCGGGTGTAATTTTGAAATGGTTGACGGGTGTACGGGTAATCAGAAAAGTCTGAAGCCTGACAAGTCTTGCTAAGGGTTATGGTGTTACCCGGTTACTGGGTTTTGGAAGGTTAGATATGCAGTCACTCCATATGAAGTACTGGTAGGTACTCATCTGAATCCGGTTAGTTAATAAAAACAAAATAAAAAATAAAAATATAGTTGGAAAGTCTAGGTAGATGGATTAAATAGTTCTCGATACCAATATTATAAAAAAAGACATGCACTCCGTCGATCACTTACTACTTCATGTCTAGACCGCTGAGCGGATTTGGATTAAACTTAGCACACTGGTAGGCTATGTCCTGAAAAGGAATATATAATACAATCTTTTAATCCCGGGATGCGTTCGCTTGCCATAATTTTCGACATTTATCCCGTCTCGTGTAAGCTGACCCTAATTCCGTTCCTAGTTGAAACAGAACGGATTAGTGAAGGGACGGATAATTCCGGATTTCGTACGCAGAGTAGGGGAAACAGAGGGACAATCGAGCGATTAGAGAACTAATGGCATCTTGAAGTCGATGCATGCTGCGGATTTAGTCGTCTGTGGTTTAGAATATAAATTGTTTCAATTTGAGTGAGAGGAGGGGTCAGTTTCAGTATTAGGTTGTATCTAGTGTTAGTTAATCAGTCTTACCAAGGTTTCTTGTTGTCCTATAACTGGGTTGTGGAGGTCTGATAAAAAAATACTGGTCGTCAGCTGCAACAGGTTAGAATGGAAGTCGATCTCAACATTTTTGCTCCTGTGATTCCATTCATGTTAGGTTCTTTAACCCTACAGGCAGAAATAAGAGACCCGCGCAGCGAGGCTCCGACAACTTCCTTGGTCACGACCGTAATATAAGTCGAATGTACATTCGATAAAATTTTTCCTTCATTTCAAAGAAAAGAATAGACCACTACATAAATAAAATATTAAAACGCTTTAATTTATTGCCCAAATTGCGGTTTTAAACTGACAGTTTAAAGACAGTTGAAATTAGACTAACGCTACTCTATCCAAACATTTTGTTACCGAGAAAATAAGTAATGTCTAGCAGCCCTGGGATCTTGAACTAATAACAGGAGTGACATCAATAGACGCTGATCGGTGTATTAAAACACGACCCGTTTCACGTCACTTTTAATTCGTAATTATTGTCGAAAATCAATATTTACCTACAGGAATAAAAACGTTCCACTGGCCCTTCTTTTAAAATAATATTATAGCTTCATCTTCTCTTTTGCTATTGCATTTCAGTTACAATCACTCAAAAAGTAGGGAAAATAAAGTGGTTTTTGACAGATTTGTTTCAGACATTAACTCACACTCACTTTATCACTACTTTTTTAAATTTCGTGGTACCACTGCTAATAACTACTCTGTGGCCATCTCAGCATGTTGCAATCGCAGAGTTTGACGCGGTCAATTACTAGTATTTCACTTAACTGCAGCGGTCTATGCACCCCTGGTACCTAGTGCCGGTAAATTACAGCTTACTCACTTGACGTTACGACTGACGATGTAACAACTGGATAGAAACTTAGGCTCAGTTCGCATGGAGACGTAGTGACAGAATATAGTGTCCATTATACTTCATACTTATAGTCATATTCGTGGTCAGGATTATTCACCAGGAACTTGCTTTGAATGGCCCAAATTAGGTACTTATATCTGGTATTGTTCGTAAAGTCATTGCGCTTCTTAGGAACACCTGCCACCTGGACATGAACTGCAGTGGCCTGGAAAGCACTCAATCGCTTGCTTACCCTAGTAACCCTCTGTATATACAACATGGCAAAATGGGGTTTCACTGACCCACTAGACACCAAATGTGAGTGCGGTGCCTCCGTCCATAACCTGGACCACCTGTTGGAGTGCCCCAAGTGTCCTGACACCTGCACCATTAAGGACCTAATGAGTGCCACAGATGCCGCTGTAAGCATGGCCACCTATTGGGCACAAAATGTTTAAGGGTCGCCATCGACTCGAAAAAAAATGCTTTACGTTGAACTACACGATTACTGATAAAAGCTTGCACTGTCTGGACAGGTCTACTCGATTTTGTGTGGTGCTTTCCTCAAAAGGCTACCTCAAAACATTAACCTACATGGTTCTAATAAGTTTTATGGACATTAAAAGACATTTAGACCTCCGAGTTAGTTTCGGTGTTTCTTCTCAGGGTAGTCAGCTGGTAGATTAATTTGACGAAACAAGGCTAATAATTTATTTATCATTTGAAATAAAACTAGTGGATTCTGAGGTACCGTACTACAAGTATGTGCCTGACCCAGTTATTGAAAATTACCATGTCACGTTGTACTGGGGATCGGTCTACCACCACTGATTAATACTTTTGTTGCCAATAAGGTGGATATAGTGGTGAAAAAGTTAAATCGATGTTATCATTCCATATGAGCTGCGAAAAAGAAACAAATCAAGTATCTCGAAAAATCATCTTTTTACTTTATATTGTAGCGTATACGAGTATTTACCATTAGCCCTGTACAACCAGTAGTGTTATTTTTTAGATACACTGCAGGTATACAAGTATGACATTAGCCTACCTACTTGTAGGCATTGCAATAGGGAATATGCATGAAATAGTACATTACTGCAGCGGCCAGCAAAAGAGACATTAATGGACGAACGTGTAAATGTGGGCCGAAGCGAAGCCGAGGCACACACGTAATATCCATCAACGCCTAGTTGTGGCCAAGGCTTGTATAGTACTTTTCTCAAATAATGCGCGGAAATTCATCACACTTATTGTCTTCACTTGAACTCATTTTGTCAAATACAAGTACTTTTCAAAATCAATGACGAACAACTAACAACAATAGTTTTTCCCGCGTTGAAGTGTTATTTTTTTTTTCATTAACCAGCTTTCTATTCGCAAGCCAGTTCGAAATTTAAATAAAACCTTTGAAACCGTGAAATTAAAATGGATCCAAACACCACCGAGATATCACTATTTTAAACAAATGTAAATAGTACGCAATTCAATTCTTTTTTAACTCAATTTTAAATTTTATCCTCCACCCCTGGCCCCTGAGACAAGACCTTTTAAAACAAACAGACTTGTTTGGTAAATGTCTGGTCCCTGGATTGACATCAAACAACTTTTTGTCTTGTCTCAAATAAAATGAGAAATCAAATATTTAATTTTGGAGCTGTTTTTTTCGTACCAAACTGACGTATTTCACAAAAAACGAGAAAAAAGGGCAAAATGTAAAGGATTTGTCTCGTGACGTCCTCTTAATCCACCTGAGTCGAGGTAAAAGTGTGAGTGAAGAACCCGAACTGCTTTGTTTTTTAGAGGACCCCTAAAACGTACCTATCCATAATTAAACCGATTCGTTTTGGAAACGTAAAGTTGTACTCTTCCAAATAATAGTAGTTTATGCAACGATCATATAAAAGGGGTTATTAAAACACGAGTGTGGGTGATAATAGCATCACACGAGTATTTTAATACCTAATTATATGCCGTTGCGTTGCAAAAACACGAGTGTTTTAATAACCCCTTTTATATGGTCGTTGCATAAACTACTAATATAGGTTTTTCATTGCTTGATGAAAATTCGAACTTCTTCATTAAATTTATCTATCTCTCTGAGGTTTGATGTTAAGGCGGATACTGACCGGTGTTACAGGGCATAATGTAACATGTTACAAAGCGAACATCGTGCAGTCAGTACGCGAGCACGAACATGCGTTCGTTACGTTCCAGAGTGAAATCTCTATGAAGAAGAATGACTGAAACGCCTTGGACTTCTAATTAAAAAAATGCGTATTCTTTTCCAAGTTCTGGATTGCGCAGCCAAAACTGAATTTTACAATACGAAAGGATGGTACATCCCTTAGAAACTGTAACTAAGTAAGGGATTTTTCAAAACTCCATCCCTACTCGGGTTTCAATCGGGGTCGAAGTTTATGCAAAAAGGGTCAACAAGGAACACAAATGATGTTCGTTACTAAACTTGATCCCACAGAAAGGATTATTATCAAATAAATAAATATCTGATTCTTCTTCTTTTGGAATTGATTTTCTTATTTAAGAGTCCTAAGGAGTTTCATGCACGTTCTTCTCCTTAATGACCTACTGCTTAATATTTTTTATTTTTTTTGTTTCATTTCATGAAGGAGTTGTATTTTTTTCGGCCATTGTATTTGGCTATCTGAGGCTTTAGTTTCAGTTAAACAAAGAGAAATCTAGCTGTGAAAAATGATTGTCAAAAATTTCAAAATGTCCGCCAAGCCCATTAAATCATTAGAATTCAAGACATTAGGCAATGCACCATCGGCACATAGTGGACATCCTACGGACACACTCAAAACAATTTGAGAACGCTTTCATTGTGCCTGCGTTCTTTAAATTATTTATTTATCTAAATGGCGCTGGCCACACAGAAAAGACGTAAGACGAGGAGGGGGCGCGGACATACGAGTATGTCTCTTCCATGTATAGAAGCGTCATGATGCAAAACATATAGGAAGGACAGGGCGCGGACACGACGCTTACTCGTCTGCGTCCTATTGTAAAACATACAGAAAGGACGTGGCACGGGCGCGAGAAGACAAGTGAAGGGCGAGAATGGGGGTGTGGGGGGGTTTCACACACAATTAACAACGTCACGTCCGTGTTTCATCTGTGCCTCGTTTTTTATATTTTAAAAAGTCACGACGGCGCCCCGTCTGTGCCCTCGTCTTACGTTTTTTCTATGTGTCCACCGACTTATGAACAAAAGTGGTAGAAAGAGGTGGCGAAACTACCTACACGCCTACTGCAAGGATTGTTTCGAGGTGGTTAGGGACAAAGATATCTGGAAGGAGTTGAGGAAGGCTTTTGCCCAGCAGTGGGACAGTACGGGCTAAAAAAAAATGTGGTATTTGGGCCGACTGAATGCATCAAGGCATTATCTACCTTCAGCCTTTGAGTTAAAAAGACTTCTAGAAAGAAAGAAAGCTTAAGATCCGAATTTAATTTTTATATGTATAATATCTATTCTAAACAATTATGCTCATTTTTTTAAGCGTACCTGTGCTTTAAGGGGAAACGGAAACTTCCGTCATACCTAGTATCAAATAAAATCAATACCTCAAAGGCCTGGCCACGGCAGCCAATCCTCGGTTCCTTGGGGACCCGGTAGGCTATAAGAGCTGATTTAAAGCCGAGTGCTTAATCCAGCCGTAGCGCAGTTTAGCTGAAGTTGCCCAGAGTCGAACGGGCCTCAGAGAGTGAAGCATGCTTCGGATTTTAAAACTAAGTTAGTACAGTGTTAGTTGGTAATTTAGGAGAGAAATGCGTAAATGTATTGCAGACTATGGAAATTACAGGACCAGTATTTTACGTGGAGCGACTGCCTATCAGACCGCCACAACCCAGTTACTGGGTAACATGATCTACCTAAGCAAGACTTGTCAGAGTTCCTGGTGGCTGGCTACTCGTAACGACTCAAAGATCTACAAATTACCAATGGCTTAACCTGTTTATTGGGGCACGGAGGAATCTCGAAATTTTACAATGGTCACCCATCCATTAACCGACCTCAGCAATCGTTGCTTAACCTTGTAAATCGAACAGTGCGACTATTATTATTTGATCTCTCTTCTTTGATACACCTTAATTTAATCTTATTACTTAACTTTGGTCTGTGAAAAATTACGACTACCATGGTGAAGGTTATCATATTTTTTATCGTGGGTATAACCTGGTCAAGGTTGGAACAGGAGCCAGGAGATTGGCACAAGAGATTCGAGTCCTATGCCCCGCAGTCGGTGAAGCCGATGACTGTGGCTGAAATGGTATAAGGTGGTAATGAAATGGTGATAAATAGGAAAGCTCTAGTTTTAACGAATCATCATCATCATCATCATATCAGCCGAAAGACGTCCACTGCTGGACATAGGCCTCCCCGCGCGTGTCGCCACAACAACCGGTCCTGTGCGTCTCGCATCCATCGGCTACCCGCTATAGTTTTTACGAATCTAAGTAGTTAAATGAGAAAAAATTGTCGACCCGCATATTTCACGATTTTATGACCCGTATGCTAGTTCTTTGATCCAACGTGATCGATTAATTAATCCTAGATTAACTAAAACCTGCATCCGGGCAAGGTCGATGTACTTTTTCACAGTTAGGTGAAACCATAGGTTTTGTTATGTTTTTATGAAGCTTGTTGTCCCCTATGTTGCCGCACTTTAGTGTGTAACTGGCTTAGTTAAAACTTGGTCAGAGAACGGTTTAGAAATTTAATCATTCAAATGAGTTTTCAAGTAATTAGAGCACATGAACGGGCAAATCGGGAACGGGAATGATGAAGGAAACTCTAAAAAAAAACTACCACTTATCGGTAGTCTTCACGAGCTACTTAAATGTTTTTATTTTCCTGGTGTAATTGAAAACTTACCGGTATACCTAGATTTTTTTTTTTCATTAGTGATAAGCACGCGCTTGACTACTATCTTACCTGATGGTAAGCGACGATGTGGTCGAAGATGGAGCACGCTTGCCTAGAAGTAACCTATTCACTCTTGACTTAAAGATGTATAATATTGATACCGCGCTACTGAAATGCACGTGGTTAAGACACAATATCACTGTCCAGACGCCAAATTTGCCATCATCATCATGCTAACTGTCTTTTCATTTATTATTAACACAAAAGCTAAAATGCTAAAACCTTTAATTAGAACTACAATGCCCTTGAAACCGTACCCAGGACCAAATATCAGAAACATTAGCAACCAGACGCATTATACGGAATCAATCGTAAATATTACATCTTAATACCTTGGATAAATCGATGGGAATCTCATTTGTCACACTCGTTTTTTGTAGCAATATGTGTGGACTTTACATTATTCATAACCTCTTTTTGGCTTCGGCGGTCGGGTCATTATATTGATATCAGTCTGAGGACATTCACTGATGAAAAAGCTTACTGAATTTTATAAAGAAAGGTCATATATGTTTTTCAATATGATCTACACTGAGTTATCTTGCAAAAGTAGGTATATAAACTGACTAACTACGGGTTCGATTCTCAGTGAAGACACAGTGTAATGGAATTTTCCTTAGTACAAATCACCGTACGAATAATTTAGAAATTAAAATAGAAATAGAATATAATTGACATAGATATATATTACTTTTAATAATATCGATAGATACTACTGGGTCTTAATTTGATTCCAATATTAAGTACGGTAAAAATGTTTAAAACGCACGGAATACATTTTTTTTATCATTATTTACATTGTGTAACCTTTGGTTAACCTATTAATTCATGTATATGTCGCAGCTTAATCAGCCGTTTAGTTGGTGACCTAGCCTTTTCATTTAAATGCGCGGATTTTTCAGCGACCTAAGTGACATGTTTTGTTGAATATCGTTTGGTTCATGCCTATGTCACATATGTCGCTGATTGGACGGCGCAGTTCAATGAAAAGGCTTGGGTTTTAATGATGACTAAGATAAATAAAAAATAGCCTAGCCAACATGTTCACCACAAAATGAGCTATTCTCATAGTTCATGCAGATCCCAGACCAAAAGAAATCCCCTCTTACATAACTCTGCTGTCCCCTAAAATCGCTAAAAGCTGTTTACTCCCTCTATTTGCGGACTAATTCCTTTAAATTTTCGGGTAGCCTCTATGCATAGTACCCGGGTAATGGCCGTAATGGGTAAAGTGCACATATTATACCCAGAACCGGTCGGGTAAAAGAGAAGTGCGTGACGACGCATACATTAGAAGTCGAATTAAAATTAACGCGGAGGATTCTTGCTAGTTTTTACTGAGGATTATGTGATCTTGGGCTTTAATATCTGTTTGTAAATGGACATAAACTAAGGCCTATTGTAATTTGGTATTTGTTTTCGTAAAATTATTATTCTACAATTTTAAAGAGTCGGTGTCGTGATTTAATTTTTAGGATCGTGTATGTAATCGTACACTTAGCGACAATATTCGATGAGCAAGCACAATGAATCTAAAGTCATCAACACCTCCTTCTTCTTACCGTGTGGGCAGTAAGGTCTAACGACCCCACACACCCTAGTGTCAAGAGTTTCTAAACCGCCTCAAGGGCCTCTGACATGGTTTATTTGACGACCGCCATTAAGCGGCCGGGACCACTGGCTTATACGTGTCTTCCGAATCACGGAATCATCTTTTTATCAAACAATCAGGTGATTCAAGCCTGCAATATCCTAGCCAAACTGGAAACAACTTTTAAAACACCTAAAACATTAAAAGTCATTGAACATTTGGGCACAGAATGCGATAAACAGATCAATGTCACAAAATTCGATCAAATTTTATAAAATTGATAGTCTACTTCACCGACTTAAAGTTATTCCGCACATGGTGTACTTAGGACGTTTTAAATATTATAGATACCGTGTCAATACGGGCATAGAGTCGTACAATGTTGACCATTGTGTTCAACACAGTAGATTTAAATTCAATGAATAAAATATTTTATAGATAAAGCAGGAATTTTATTCTGTTTTGAATTTGGAAGTAACTGTCGTCCAAAATTATTTGCTAATAGAAAGGAGTATAGAACGTATTTATTTCGAAAACATACGAACTTTTCGATTGCAAAAGGTACCTATTTTTAATGTGTTTTCATTCATTCAGCATTTTGTGGCCGACTTGTGTTGACGACTTATGGAACTTTTAAATGCTCATCGCATTTCGTTACTGACTGTACCTAAGCATTATTTGACAGGCTTGTTTTTCAGAATCATGTTCAATTTTGTTAAAAGCTGCAATCGTAAAAAAATACAAGATTCAACTTAAATCATGGACTTTGAAGCTTTAAAGCTTTGTCTCTAATAAAGATATTAAAGCATCCAAACTAATTATAAATATAAATATGAAAATGAGTTTGTTCGTTTCTTAAAGACCCTGGAGAAGGTCACAGGCTACTTTTTATATCAAAAATCTTACTAACGCGAGTGAGCCCACAAGCAAAAGCTAGTAACATAATAAAATTTCTTCCTGATTGGTTTACAAGAGCTAATTAGTTCTCAATTCATCATCATCATCATCATCATATCAGCCGAAAGACGTCCAGTGCTGGATATGGGCCTCCCCCAGATAAAGGGGGGGGGGGGTGAGTGGTTTGCCATAATCGCCACGCTTGGCAGGCGGGTTGGCGGTCGCAGTGTAGCTGTAGCAATGTACCGATACAGGAGAAATTCCTAGTGTGGGGCAACGTTTAAAAAAAAAAAAGAGATTGCTGCTGCCTATTCTCTGGTGAGTCCCTTAGTCGCCTCTTACGACACCCACGGGAAGTGATGGGATGGTGCTATTCTTTCACGTCCGACACCCTACGGAACGATCTCAATTCAGCGATAACTAACGGATAGGCCCTATTAGTAACTAACAATTACAGTGACGTACATACGTCAAAAGCCCCGGCTATCCTTCTCAAATTGTCGTTCAATTGACCCGCGCTATGCAGCTTGTAATACTGGTACTTACTACTACGTACCACCACTACTACCTATATTGGTACAGCCGATCTATTTTATCAACAACTCACCGTGTACACTTAGATAGTATTATTCATATTACTAGATTGCACATTCGTTGTAATTGTGCGATGAGAACTATCTCTACCTTTGAAATATGATTAGAACCGAATAGGAAGCTTCTAAAGTGGAAAATAATCCCAAGGGAATATACTCCTTGGATGAAAAGTATCCTGTTCCGGAACATAGGTAGTATATCCGTATGACAAGTTTCACCCAAATGGTTTCAACTGTTATAACGTGAAGACAAAGCATTAATAGAATTATTATCGCTATAATCTATGAGAAATGCTTCCTCGTGAACACAAAGACTAACCATTCAATAAAACAAGAGAAAACTGTTTTATTTTCCTATCGAATTGAATGGCTTGTTCTGCAAACGAAATTAAAAGTTACAATAGAAAAAAGAAAACGAAATGAAAAACTGGCCAAATGAGAGTCGGACTCCCAAAAGAAGAGTTCCGTCCCATAAACCGAAAAAAAAACACGTTTCTTGTATGGCACCCTTTAATTGTTTCAACAACCTATTGCGGTTCTTGAGACACAGCCCGCTGACAGACAGACTGACAGACAGACAGTGGAGGCTTAGCCTAAAAATATATACATGACTGTGCGTTTGACAAGATAAAAAATCTAAATAACTGTAACAAACATACAACGTACAAATATACACACAACTCAATGAAATCACTATACGCAAAATCCGCACACTTCGTCAAAATCAGGATACAATTTCGTCGAATATTGCTTTCGTAGTAAATAGTAATTAATTAATACTCGGTAGTAATAACAGCCTTGGGGAAACCCCCATACTAACTATAGACGAACGGCAGACAGTCAAGCCTGCAGTTCGTGTTGCTCTCATTTCCAGGAATAAAACGCAGGCTTACGGGAAATGGACGAGGGTATTTTGACTACACTGGGTTCTCGTTAGCACTTCATTTCGTAGTGTACAGACAATGAAAGTGATAGGTTTATAGGCAAAATGGACTAACTCATCATCATCCATTCTTCCCTACTAATATTTTAAATGCGAAAGTAACTCTGTCTGTTTGTCTGTTACGCTTTCACGGTAAAACGGCTGAACGGATCGTCATGAAATTTGGCAGATGGTTGGATGGCTTGGTTTGGGATCTGGAGAAGGACATAAGCTACTTTTTTGATGACTGACCTACAGATAGGTAGTTGTTACGGGTCTGGCTGTTTGTGTATGTGAGTTTATATGTTTGTAAACGCAACCACGATACAGGAGAATTTCCTAGTGAGGGGCAACGTAAAAAACAAAATCGAAAGATAGTAACTAATAGTGTTCTGTTGTTTGTACAACATTTCTAGTGCGCGTACAAGGTTATTTTATTACGCATACTTACAATAAAAAATAGCAAGTACAAGACTAAATCTGCACTCGAACGCGTAGTAACTTAATTAAGTACACTTAGAAGAGATGCACCAGACTTGATGACCCAGCAAACTCACAACATTGTTTACAAGTAGTTGCAAGCTAGCTGGCTGTGAGAGGTACCTGCTAACTTATTTCTTAGTTTGACTGTACTTATTACTGTGAAGTTGTACTTGAAATACAAATTAAAGACTTACGAGCCTTACATAAAAATGAATTCTCGGAAAAGTATGAAAGGAAATGCTTAGCTATTTTTGCAGTTTGATGCAAACAATTAATGTCTGGTTGTTGTATCTAAATAAATGTCGCGGAATTTGTTCGAAAGAGTCACCGCGGCCCTGGAACGCAAATGGCATTAGGAGGAGCACGGATGGTTTTTAGTCCGTAAGAGTCTGACACTCCCTCCCGCTCCACCCAGAGAGGAAGAAGTCATTCAGATCCATAAAAAAAGCTAAATTAATAGAGCTAATTATGATGAAATTTAAACATGATCGAGAGGCAGCTTGGTATTTAGAGAAGGGTAAAACTATACGTGTAGAGGAACAAAGAAATGCATTTCGCAAAGTTTTATCAATATGGACTTAGTAAAAGATTTTATGTTATGAAAGGGTGTAACCTCAGATGGAGATGGCGATTAATCTATACTTTATAATTATTATAAAGAGGTAAAGTTTGTGAGGTTGTGGGGGGTAATCTCTGGATCTAATGAACCGATTTTGAAAATTCTTTTTGTATATGATAGCCACATTCATGAGGAAGGCTATACGGACATTAAAATTCCCATAGGAACGGGAAACAACGGGATATACGCGTACGAAGTCGCGGGAAAAAGCTAGTAGAGGAATATTGAGTAAGAAGCCATGTTGCATCGAACCCAAATAAATTGAAACAATTATGACTTTCATAAGGCACTTGCATCTGCCAGTGGCGCCCCCGTTTGGGTGTTAAGCGATCAATGTTTAAGCAGTACACTAATTATTATACAAAAAAAATATTTAATGAGTTTCATGCTTAAATCTCGGCCACTTGTTTTCCAGTCCAACCCTCGGATATTGTAAACTAATTTTCGATATTTCTTGTGTCAGCTGTGTTTAATGAGCAACTGTAATATGAAAATTGGTTACAGATTTTCCGATCCCGGGAAAACCAATCTCAATCTCGGGACCGATTTCTTTAGTTACGACCATAGAGCACTGAATCTGCTACAAGCGACGGTTTAGATTTGTACCCGTAAAATATGCGCTTAGCACAAGTTTTAGACGTCGTAATCGTAATTAATACTCGTCTGAATGATCTTACTGTAATAGTGTATTGTTTGAAAGCATAAATATAATCGATGTAAAAAGTGAGTGTAATCGATGAAGAGTGAACGCTTCAAAACGTCGTTTGTATCGGATGGTGCAAAATTCACTAGCGACACTCACTGGCTGGAAAAGTTTTGGAGTGGCGACCGCGTACCGGAAGACGCAGCGTTGGCGCGGCCTCCCACAAGGTGGACCGATGATCTGGTGAGGGTCGCGGGTAACCGATGGATGCGAGACGCACAGGACCGGTGGTTGTGGCGACACTTGGGGGAGGCCCATGTCCAGCAGTGGACGTCTTTCGGCTGATATGATGATGATGATGATGATGACTGACACTGACACTGGCTTGCGTGTGACGTCACACGCAATTAGTGCTGTCTCTGTTTATAATAGATTTTAAAACCAAAATAATAAAATTGATAAAATTAGTTTGTTTCAAGTAACACAACTCATAAAAAAGAAAAAAAGGAACAGCGGTACATAAATGGATACAGACAGGATAACAAGCATAGACTGCAGCAATACCGTATGTAGGTAAGGGCAATCCAGTCTGTTGGCGATCACCGCCAGGACAGTGTTGGCGCTGCCCCACACTCTGCGCACCAGAGACGCGCTCCGCTTGCGCATAGTCACGTGAGAGCAGTCGGTGCGCGCCTCCGCAAACATGCCCGAGGCGCTGCAGTAGCGGGGCAGCCCCAACACCGCCCTGCGGCCCTACCATGACGTGTTAAAGCGTGAGTCGTTCGAGCGAGAAGGAGGGATGGAGCTATACACCCTATATAGCTCGATCCCTCCTTCTCGCTCGAACGACTCACGCTTTAACACGTCATGGTAGGGCCGCTGAATGCGTTATTGAATTGGACGCGGATAGCGCTATATGCCGTACGAGTATACTTTCTAAAACGCTCACAACATTTTTTAAACTTTTTTAGCGTATATTTAGTCTTTACACTCGGGGTTTGAAAAACCTCTCCCATCTCTATGAATAAAAGGCGACACTCGCTGACACGGTTAGTTTGCCAATCAATCAATTAATTTTATTTGAACATAGTTCTGTGTTCTACCAATAAAATGGAAAGTAAAGGAATGTATGGAAAAGATTGAAAAAGCCGTATTTAGCGTTTCATAGCTCTGTGGTCGCACTAATCGTGTTTTTTCAGTAGTTCACTGCAGAAAATTATTTAGCCCTGAGAGTTTATTTACATCATTAACTAAAGTTTACTCAAGAATATTTAAATAAAGCGTGCTTTGGCAGTGGGTCGGGAGTGAATAACACCGAAATAACACTACGAATAACATTACTTACGAGTTTAATAATAACAAAGGAACAATAAAAATTGTTACGCAAATACGCACTGATCCGTTTTCAGTACAAAGCTTTAATTGGGTAAAGCGCTAGACACACAGAAAAGTCGTAAGACGAGGATGGGGTGCGGACAGGGCACAGACGGGGCGCCGCCGTCGCGACTTTTTAAAAGATAGAAAAGATGAGGCACGGACGTGACGCTGGGTGCCGCGAGAGATGACGGTTTACAACCAACTTCATTCAACCGTCGATTTTGACAGCATAACATTATTGTCTTCTTCCGAAGATGAAGATGTGGTTAATTTTAGTGGTGTAATTGTGTGTGACAGCGACGCGCCACATTTATTCAAAACGGTAATTAAATATTTCGAAATGGTGAGCATACCTATTATGAAAACCTTGGAGACTATTTGCCCTTTGTGCTATTCCATACATAACCCTATCTTGTGAGGTATTTTATAATTTAATTTTAAAAAATAGAATTTAATAAAGAAAAACTGTTTCCTAGTTAAATAAAATCTTGCGTTAATTTTGAGACACCCTATACAACTACAGTTCTATTTGTTAATTCTGCAAACATTAGTTTAGTAGGTATGTGAATAAACTAATCTTATTATTTGCAGACTAAACCAGTTGTTTGGTTCAAACTAGAACAACTTCTAGTTGAAGCAGACCACTAAGCCACAGGCAATGAATAGATAAGCTTCCGTTTGAATGCAAAAAAGTTATAGATAATCTATCTATCTATTAAACAGTTTATCGGAATAATGTTTGCCATCCATCATCATAAAAATCCTTTCAATTAGGAACTATTTAACGACCCGAAAAGTTACGACTTATTGTCGCAGTAATGTATTCATTATTTGACAATGTCAACGACATGATAATCCTGTAGCATGATAGTCTTTGTTGGGGACTATCAATAACTAACCTCTGATTAATCACATGATAATAAATTTAATTCAAAGAATTTTGCCGATCTGAAGGTCAATCAAAAAAATCGTTTATGTATACTCACCAAAAAGTTATTAAAATCTAAGCAGTTTAGGCTTGAAATTTTATTTGGAATTTTTTATATTAGAATCGACTAGCTGCGACTCAAGTCGACTTATTTTTTTTTGTAGGTATGTTTGTTCAGCGATACTTTCGCTAAATGATAGCAAATCTGCCAGGATTGCTGAAATCGCATGTCTGTTTATTGTTTACACCATTTCATAACATAACATCACGCCGGTACGCTGTGAAGGGGTACGCAGATGTGTACAAGTCAACCATGGTTTTAGGATATCTTTTTTAAAAATTATTATTGATAGGCATGCGCTTGACCACTATCTCACCTGATGGTAAGCGATGATGTGTCCTATCGATTCGGGCATAACTTTATTGTTAGGAACCGTTCTTGATGATTATTTTTACGTTGGGTTTAGTTAACACAAAAGCAACTTTAATTTCGGAAGTCGGTGTTTAGTTGTTTCTTCGTTTATTGACACGGACTTCCGAAATTAAACTTATTCTTATACTTTGCTAGTGTTTTTTTTTCGAAGTCGGTTGTATTTTTTTGAAAAATGGTTTAAGGTAAGTATAGTTTTTCCGGGATAACCGCAGCGTGTAATGATATAGTTACCTCGTGTACTTTATTGTCTGACGCGTTGACACCTTTAAAGTATACAGAGTCCTTTTCTATTTTAATAGTCGGATTTTTGGATTCGATGCCAAACGTGAGAAAAACGTCTTCTTTGCGCTGGTCCCACAATACGGGAGGAGGTACTGATCCTTCGCTAAACACGTTTATATTTGTGGCACTGTAAATGGACCGTGCGAAGAAATGTAATAATGAACTTTAACTTCTAGACTAGATTCACTATTCGACTCACGAAAATTGATAGTTTTTCTATCAACACGATCCATCCTTCCATTCTCACAGACTCTCACATTAATATTTAGGAGGATTATAACGCAGATTATAAAAAACCATCTTTGTAAGAAGTCCCATAACAAAGATAAAAAATCAAAATCATTAGCTTGACAACTAATTGTGTCAATCTTGAATGTGGTTGAACTATCAAAATGGAAGCTATTTCAAAGGCCAGTACATCGCGAACTGGACTACCGCATGCCATGTCTATGAATAAAATCGAATAATTACATACCTAAAAGCTATTTTTACTCGACTTAGGAATAGAACTCGGGCCTCACGATATATCTACTGTGCTATGAAAACATTAGAGTACTGATACCATTATGTTCGTGAGAGATATTGTTAGAAGCGACATTCAAGTATTTTGACCTATTTTAATTGAATTTTTGTATTGTACTAACGATCAAAAAATATTGTGTGCGTATAGAACACTTTATAAGGCAAGATCGTTTGAATCAAATCAACAACATTTGTCAATAATCATCCGTATACAGGGTGATTGGTAATTAAGTGCGTTTGTTGAAATGGGTTAAACTAGAGCTGATTTGCAACGATGTTGACCCCGAAAACTTGGGGTCCATATTGGGTGTTTTTGATTTTTTGAAATTTTCTGCTTCACGACTAAAAACTGCAAATGGTGAGAAATTTGTTCAAAGTTAGATAGTCAAATTATAATTTTCGGATAGCTCTTGAACGAATAAATCCCTCAAAAAATAATCATATCTTTAGAAATAAAGCGTCGTTAAGTTCAAGCGCAAGCAAACATACATGTCTTGGTTATTGAGACAGTTTACTAAAAGTAAACTTATGATACTTGTCGTACAAATTACACGATACACTTCCTTGTTTAATAAGCTTTATTTTATTTTATTTTATTAGGGAAAACAAACAATTGTAATTTTTTTTTTCTTACGTCTAAGTATACAATTAAGGAAGTTAAAGTACAATCAACAACGTTTCCACATATTACTAGTATAATTCACTTACAAACAGTATGGATGAAAGGTGGGGCTAAGCATAACATTGTACAAAATTATTAGTTGGTTTTGAGTGCAGTAACCAGTTCTTTTTTAAATAAATTGTGAGACAAAGCAAATATGTCTATTTTAATAAAATGTTAGTTATAAATTTTGACTAATCTGTGGAGAGCTTTCTAAAAAGGTCAAATAAAACCAACTTTTGGCACGTTTTGGAAAAATAAAATCAATTGTTTCCGATAAGGTACTTGGTACTTGGTAGAACCCTTTTTTTGATGTAAACTTTGCTTATTGCGGATTTTTTTTTAAATTTAGATACCTATGATAGAATAGCTATTAGATTTAATGCGACTGGTTTTACTCGATCAAATTAAGCAAGATCTGTTAATACGAGATGTTTTTACTTAGGCTATCTGACGGTGAAAGCAGTGACTCTAGCAGTGATCTTTTTGACTAGGACGTAACCAATTATTCAAAAAGATGAAATTAGTTGTCACAATACAAAATAATGGTAACATTCATTTTTAAATAAAGAAGAGAAATCGTTCGCGTTGTTTATTTTAACAAGCAGATGTTATAATTATGTAGAAACCAAACCGACCTTATTAATCCCAAAATAAAATGCTTCTAGCCATTTGAAAAAAAGCCACGGCAAAAATCAACCGGGCACCATTATTGATGATTTGAATACGATCCTATACTGTATAGAACCATTTAATATTAATTTCCTCGTTCAATGGTGATGTATTATTTCATTACCGGCTTATAATAAAGATGATTTAATACTAAAGTTACCTATTTATTTAACACTTCTAAGAATAACACATTATCGCTTCCGCAAAGCTCATTTTCCATACGAGTGAAGGTATAAACATAGAATTATATCATTATACCATTATCTACATACGTACGTATACAACATTTTCTCGGAACTGTTTTGTAAAGGGAAAAGCTCGGGTTACTGACTTCTAAAGTAGTTTGTAGGGAGACAAGCGACAATCGTGGAAGACATTTTGTCGGTAAAAATGTGAGCTTAGACCTAGTTACCTAGGTAATGGTAAGAGTAAAACCATTGAATAAGTTGGTTTTTAAGGCAATTGCGGCGTTTTTTATTATTCTCCCAGTATTACGTTGGATTTAATATTAAGAGCGTGTCAAATTAGAATGTTTGACATTGGAACATTAAAACGTTAGAATGTTTGACATTGGAACATTAAAACGTTAGAATTTTTGACATTGGAATATTTAAACATAATGTTTGACATTCGAGCATTGAAACATTGGAATGTTTGACATGTTTTATGACAAATTATGGTCTGACAAGTTGCAACTTAATTTTTTTTATTCTCTAATCCGGGGTTATTCTTTTATATGACAATTAGCTTCAGCCAGCGGCTCCGCCTGAGTATAATTTGGAATTAATCCCAAAGGGACGTACTAACTTCCTCATTTATGTCTTTTTCCAAGATCCTATGCAAGTCTATGTGAAAAATTATATTGATTGAATACAACCAAAAACCCATTGTTTGTTCACTCGTACCTATAAAACACAATTATCTAGGTACAGTCAACAACTCTATTTGGTATACAGGCTGAAATATTATTCCACTGCACTGCCAATATTGATTTTTAATGTGTGAATTATAAAATTTACCTATAACTTTGAAAGCAAATGAAATACTAACGAGAGTGGTGTACAATAACTGTCAACTCAGCACACTCACAACATTGTTTAAAAGTAGTTGCAAGTTAGCTGCCTGTATACCAAATAGCTTTATTGAAAGTACATGTTTGTTATTACCAAGAGAGTAATTTATAAGTGTCTTACATTTTATAATCTCCTATTGTTACAATGATCTGCTTTATTATGTGAAATATTTGTACGCCGATACTTACAGCTAAACATGAATGGACTCAAACAATATACTTAATATCTTGCATGCTCTTGTATGTATACAATGTTTAAACTAATAAAGAAATCTTTCTCTCTCTTTTTTTTTGTGATAATTAGGCGACACAATTCGATGCACGATTTAATTTAAAAATCGTTCGTCTGTGGCCAGCCTAACAGTAGGTATATCTATTTTTGTAACACAAATAAATTCTAGGTGTCGGGTTTCATTGAGATTTAGACAAGCATACCATTTGTTTTTCTTCCTATTTATACAGATGTTTTCTATAAGTGAGATTTAAATAGACTTGATAAAAATGCTTTCACAGTAAGGAGTAAAAATAATATTTTTGATTATGATAGTTTTATGACATGACACCGTTGTCAGCTGTTTGTCATGAAATCTGAACTTTTAAAACGTCATCAATAGACGTTAATTAAAGCAAGCATTGTAAAATGAAAGGAGCCATCATCTGCCTAGCCTTTTCCCTACTATATTGGGGTCGGCTTCCAGTCAAACCGGATTCAGTTGGATATCAGTATTTTACGAGGATGTCCTCCTATCTGACATACACAACCCAGTATCTGGGTAACTCGGTACTTAGCAAGACTAGTGTCAGATTTTCTGGCTTCTGACAATCCATAGGTGAAAACCGTATGAAAATCTGATCGGTCGTTTTTGAGTGTATCGCGTACAGACAGACATACGCGGTCGGAGAGACTTAGCTATGTGATTCACAGGCTTACAATTGTTATACCAATCCAGATATGAGACAGCATTTTTTAAAAATTATATTGTTGAACCTCTCAAGCGCCCGACATGTCAAAAATCTAAATTATAAAATACGTCTTGCGTAATAGTAATAATAGAGTTTTAAAACGCGTAAATCAGGCGACACATCGGTGTGTCGGCGGAGTTTGAGCGTTGAAACATGATCACAGCTAAATAATACAAGTAGTTAGCCAATCGTAATCTTTTGACCTATTTTCTATGACATTAACGGTGACTGTGGAAAGACATGTAAAAGCTGCAGATTTTTGTACGAAGGGCTCAGTGCCGGATTAAGAGGCCTGCTGACGAAGGGCCCCTTGGGAGTACTTAGTTTGTTTGTTTTGACGACAAGGGCGCAAGAGTAAGCGAAGCGTACTCGAATTTTTTCTTTGAAAATTGATCTGTCAGATTTCTTCGAACCATTAATTATATTGAGGTATATTATCTACAATAGCTTGTGCCATCGACTACCCTCGCGTGAAAGTCGAAAGCTATCCGAAGGAAACAGATCGGATTTAAAAGTTATAAATGCTAATTAAGGACATTGTCTACTTGAAGGTATGCCAAATTGCATCAAAATTCGTTCAGTCATTAAGATGTGCTTCCGACCTATCAAACAGACAAACAGAGTCACTCTCGCATTTATAATTAGTATGTATAAAGTCCTTGAAATATAATATTATAATTCTTTGGACCTACTAGTGGTGGACATCCAAGCGCGAGACATGTAGCTTTTGTTTAAACCGCTTGCGTTGGGTAATCCAGCCCTGGAAGGGCCAAAACATTAGGACTGTTATTTATTATTTCATGATTTATTCAGTCACTAAAATCTGTTCGTTATTCAATCCGATCTAATAAAAATAAGACTGAAAATAACGTCTAAGCTTGGCGTTTATTGTCGGTTTTTATGGCAAAATAGTTGAATCATTTGACTTTCCTGTCTTAATTCCAACTGTTCTTTGAACAAACTGTTTAGAGTTATACACGTTTTTGAGAATGACATTGACTTGACACAATCCTTAAGCTAGCTTTCTCATTGGAAATTTTCAGTAGCAACATAAAATCTAGACTTCCCCACCACTTCGTCCCCAGTTAGTGCCAATTCAACAAACATCTTATTGCATTAGTATTAATTCTATTTTCAGGCTCTAAGATACATTATCAATCTCATTGCCTGGATCACATTCTGACTAATTATAAAAAACGAAAACAACCTCTATCATTCTGTTTGTTATTTCTTCACATCTTTAAGGTTGAAAATGGATAAAACTTGGCACAAGGTAGATCATGTCCTGCAATAGGAATTTTCATACTGGGATAATGTTCCTTTCTGGAAATCTGGACATATCTTAACCGACTGCGGACCAAGGTTGGACGCTGTAAAAAAAATCTGTCCAAATGAGGCATTTTTCATCCATCTCAAACACAGTGCCAGTGCGGAGCCCCTTCACAGGACATGCATCACCTTCTTAATTGCCTGTCGTGCACAACCACCTGCACCAACCAAGATTTGAACGAGGCCAATGATAGAGCTGTACAAGTTGCTCAATACTGGTCAGACAACATTTGATATGAGTTAATCGACACAAAATGAAGAAGAATGTTCCTTTGTGATAATTTTCTACTTGCACGCGAAGCCGCTGACAGGTCAAAAGAAGTCTGACCTCTCCGAGACGGGATGCCATTTTTGTTTGAGTTCGATTCACTTTTACTTGCGCCTTGGCGTGCATTGCTTCTTGCACACCCCAACAAATACTTAAACCTTTGTACGAATGGTCATATTCAGTATTGTATGGGTTGACAGCTAACTTTGTCTTCACTTCTTCTATCGTGGACCTCGTACATCGCTTACCATTTTGTCAAATTGAGGTCACACTAGGAATTTCTTCTGTATCGTGGGTGCGTTTACAAACATGCAAACTCATATACTACACAAATAGCCAGACCCGGAACAACTATCTGTAGGCCATACAAATATTTGTTCCGTGCGGGAATGGAACCCGCGACACGCAGCGCAGCAGCCAAATGCTCAACTACTGAGCCAACATTGTCGTCAAATTACAATTGAATAATACAAATTACCAGCAACCAAGAGTATTAGCCTTATTATCAAGAGTTAGCCCTCATTATCAACTAAAAAACACCAAACATACCTATCTAGACACATTATCCAAGTCAAGTTTTAAAAACTCGGGACTACCAAGTTTTTAAAACTTGACATGGATTATGTGTCTAGATAGGTAGGTTTCCCTAAAGTACAATTAACTCAGTTGACCTAGTTAAAGGGATGTGCCCCTACCCTGTTACAAATCGCGGGTCGGCTCCAGGCTTAGGGAATCACTGAGATCAATGGGCATCGTGTATCAATGGATTAATTTATGTTGCTGCCGAGATTTTCGTTGAGTCGTGGGTGTCGTGGGAGGGGGCACTAGGTGTTAGTGATAATAATTTCATCGGCAAATAGTTGTAGGTAGAGGTATAGTCGGAAATTATCCCATGAGAACGGTGACCCTAAGTCATTCTCTAAGGTCCAATATTATCTGTATTGAACCAAAAGTAAAAAAATGGTTCTACGGTTTGGGCGTGCAGACGTAACAACTAACAAGCAGGCAATAGACTAACTTTAGCATTAAAAATAGTGCTACCCTTGCTAGCTGCCACCCTTATACCACAGTATAGATATCTACAGTATTCTATCTTCATTCCCTATCGCGTGATAACGTACCGCGCGGCTGTAGGTAATTATTTCAAGGACAGAGCCGAGTCACAATACTAATAGATATGCTGCGCTTAGGCACCTTATACCGTTTAGGTAACAAAGAGGCAAATAAGCTGACATAATAGTAATAGTTACTTTCGCAAAAAAAAACTTTATTTTAGTTTAGAAATTCCTCAAAACCAAAAAACTCTAAGTCTGACTCGAGAATAGAACCCAGGATCTACCGCTTAGTAAAAAAGCTAGCACCTAGACCAACAATCACAATTTCAGATATTTCAAGTACATAGAAATAAGACTTCAAGAACAAGTAAGTAAAACTTAGTCTGAGAGTACGTACTATTACCATATGTTCTCAGCATTCCTATGTTCCAGTTCAGACGATGTAAGTAAACGCAAATGAGGCTTTTAAAACTTCGTCTGCAACTTCAGTAGCACCGGCAGTCTTGCAGGTGTACAGGTGCCTTTATAGACCTGTGAATGGGTATTCATATACGAGGATTTTTTATTTAGATTATTTTCGAATCGTTTCCTCGACCCCCTTATTTTGATCATCATCATCATCATCATATCAGCCGAAAGACGTCCACTGCTGGACATAGGCCTCCCCCAAGTGTCGCCACAACAACCGGTCCTGTGCGTCTCGCAGCCATCAGTTACCCGCGACCGTCACCAGGTCATCGGCCCACCTTCTGGGAGGCCTTCCAACGCTGCGTCTTCCGGTACGCGGTCGCCACTCCAAAACTTTTCGGCCCCATCGACCTTATTTTGATATGACTAAAAATTACAAGAATGAAAAAAACTACTACAAAAAATAAAACAAGTCGCAAATAAGTAAGTCGCTTTTCAAGCAGTTTAGCATGCAATTAACAAGCGTTTATTTTAGTTCAATCACAGATTTGACGTCACCATCTGCATCAGACTGATTGAAAAGTGACTTCTATGAAACTATTTAGTAGTCTTTTGCGGTAGGGATTTTTGATAGTACTAAATTTTTGTATTAGTGTTCTAGGTGTAGACCTGTTACCTCAGGTCTACAGACACCTGTTACTTCTGCTATCCATCAGGTGGACTGTCAGCCCGTTTGTTGGTATACAACATAAAAAAAACACTCGATATTGAGAACCTCTTTCTTTTTTTTTGAAGTCAGTTAAAAAGGTTTAGAATGACGAATAGACAAGAGTTGGACCATTGATATGATACAGGCTATACAATTATGATATACCTACTAATCGATTAGAAAACACATCATCTTATTAACACTATTTTTTTTCTTTTATTTATTAGAAGAAGTAAAATACGTTTAATTTGGCTCGAGCAGAAACGTACACAAAACATTTTTAGGAACCCAAAAAAACCTTTTATGGTAAAAAAGACACCAACACTTTTTTAAATCTAGTTTTTTAACGCTATGGTGTCAACAATTTATTGATTTTTTTATCTATTAATTCGTGATTTATAGACTAGAGTAGTATTTATTTCTATGGTAAAAGAGACCATTGTTACATTACATAAAGACAAGGCCAATTACAACCACTTTCACCCAGCTTCCACCCCTCTAAAGACTCAATTTCGCCACCTTGAAAACAAACAAAATTTAACAGCAAAATTCTCTGAATTGACACTTATATTATAATCCACACTTCATGCCAAGTGTTGCCTAAGATAATGGTAACACTTAGTATAATTGTAACTGGCAACACTTAGTAGTGAAGTAATTCTACCTAATCCGGCCACAGTTAAAGTTTTGTAACGAAATCCCGGTTAAATTATTGTCGTAATTATTAATCCTTGGATTAATAATTAGGGTGGAATGTACTCGGTAGTGACAGCTTAGCGACGAGTTTATGTAGGCATCATTAAGAAATGTCATGTTGAAGAAACGTCAAGCTTATGTCATTTTGACAGTTCGGTTTGAGAAATAAATACTTACTTACTTACTTACTTACTTTGTAATTGACCAAAATCGGTCAGAAGGACTACATGTGATTTTATGGAGAAATTTTCAACTATGTGTTCATCTAGTTTTGTTTTATTTAGAAACTGTGCTGGGATCGGCTTCCAGTCTAACAAGATGCACTTGAGTACCATTACTTTACATGGAGCGACTGCCTATCTGGCCTCGACAACCCAGTAACTGGGTGACCCAATTAAGCGCTAGGCAACACCGGTGTCTAATTTTCTGACTTCTGACTACTTTAATGACTGTCAAAGATCTGCAAATGACAACAGCTCCAAGTTCCGAGACATGGAGGAATCTTGGTATGTTAAGATGGATGGATGGATGGACCTATTTTTTTTTTTTTTTTAGTTATGAGCACTAGCAAGTTAACACACTTGGGATATCAACTGCTTAACCGGACTAACATGGATGGATCTACAGAAAACTGTTCCTACCACCCAGTTATATTAAGGCGATGTGATCAGCAAAGAAAGAAAGGAAAGAGAAGCGCGACGACATAATGCTTGCAATTTATTGCCAAATATGAAGCATTTTATCAATTTACTCAAAACCAAGTTGAGCTATTTAAAATCTAAAACAACAATGTTTTGCATTAAGATTCGATTCATTATTTGGTATAAATTTTACCGGCTTAAGTAGGCTAGTAATAAGGGATTTTTTTTCTAAGGTCATAGTTAGATGTAACTTTGACAATCATTTCCATCTAGGATTTTATTTTTAAACATGTTTCGGAAACAACGGTGTTCTTTGAAATATAGTTAAAATTAACATATTTTTTTCTGTAGCTTGAAACTAAACAGATTAGGCTAAAATTACGTTAGCAAACCAGCAATTTTTCAGTTTTTAATGCTCACAGCGCCTTAATAAAAAAAGAGTTTATCCCCCAGGATAAGTAAATAAGTATCATACATAAAAGGTATCGTTCGCATTTCCGGGGAACGGATCGGACTCCCTCGGGTCCGTGACCCGTTTATTTTTGCTCGCCGTCAGTGTGTCGGTAACCTTATTTTAAGTCGGAGTTGTCTTTAAATTCAGTAAACAGACGTGTTGAAGCCCTAAAATATGATTAAGATTATAAACTAGGTAAGCTTAACTAATTCTGTGATGGATTTTGGACTCTAAAACTATTATTGTGGTAGGTAGTTACTTTATTGTACTAAGCTGAACTCTCATTACAGGAAAATCTTTGTAATTCGCCAAAAACTCTCGCGAAGATTAGAAGTTATTTTGTGGTTTAGATGTTTACGAAACACCTGTTTTATTAGGTTTGTTCTAAAAGTTTTGGTGGTTGGGTATCTTCCACCGGATTTCAGTATAGTGGGTTCAAAATGTAGAAAATATTTTCTGGTGAAGTTAACTTTCATTGTTATTTTTATTTAGGTGTCGTGCTTACTGCAGTAGTTAATTTGAAACAGAACGCCATTTATCCATCTCTTCTGCAATAGATATATACTATCTGTGATAACAAAAACTATGTACAGTCGCCAGGATATCAAGCTGCAACAATCTGTCAAATTTCTTTAATACATTTTAAACTTTATCACTACAGCATTAGGTTCAAGGTTGATTGGGAAAATTGACAGTTTTGGGTAGCTTGATGTGCTGGCGTTTGTACATATTACGGTTTCATGAGATACAGTCCACTGATAGACAGACGGACAGACGGACCGCGGAGGCTTAGCCTAAAAATATATGAGCTTTTGCCAATATTACCTCCTCTAAAAGGTCTCCCCGCGCGTGTCGCCACAACAACCGGTCCTGGTTGTTGTGGCGACACTTGGGGGAGGCCTATTTCCAGGAGTGGACATCTTTCGGCTGATATGATGATGAAAGAGAGACAAACCATGCGGCTGGTATTATTTAGCCACGAGGGTATGGAATCCTCCTGAGGGTTGTGGCCTGGGCCTGTCAGGGCCAGAACCTGCCAGGGTTGCGGATTTTGTTCGAAAGAGTTACCGCGGCCCTGGAACGCAAAGAGCATTAATTGAAGGAACGTGGGTTGAAACCCCCTCATGTTCAATGATACTCCCTCCAGCTCCGCCTAGAGCGGAAGGAGCCATTTGATGATTTCCCATCCACAACAAAAAGGGAAGGCATGGAATCCTAAAAAGATCCCACACGTCGAAACCATCTAGCTACATATACTTACACATCGACAGTTCTCGCACACAATTGCTCTGTATTGCCCAGTTGTGTCAAATAGGTCATTGACTCGTCACACAAAGAATAGGTAACAAGGATGTCTGACCTGTGGACTAACTGCTCCGTTGTATACTGTGGCATTCATCTCGTCAATAGTGTGTGAGAGATGGTATGTACCTACCGTCAGTTCGTTAGTTTTAGAAATTGTTTTCGTTTATTTAGTTAGACATAATGTCTTTTCAAGCTGAGCGCTGAGCAGACGAATGAATATTTCAGTCACCTTTGTATAAAGATAATTGCTTGATAAATAAATAATAATGCTTGTTAATTGATTAATTGTGACTTCGTTTGCGTGGACTTCGGATTAGGATAAAAAGTTCTATGAGTTACAACAGATTAGAATCTGTATGTCTGTTAAATTTCATGTAAATATTGTCAGTAGTTTTACGTGAAAGAGTTACAAACATCCATCCATTCAACCATAAGAAACTACAGAAAGTGGTTTCAGACGATACAAACCATAAATGAAGTGATGGTGGTGATAAAAACAATATGAATACTAAAACAGCGTAAAGAACATCTCTAAAATGGAATCATATTTCCAACATTGAGTATTTCATTCAATAGTCATACAAATTTAAACTATAACTTCAATATAGCGAGAAAACGGGATAAATCAATCAATTCAACACGAAAAAGTTGAAACAAACTGCCACTAAACCACGGCTTAAACTCTTTTCAACATTCAAATTCACAAACCTTTTTTACAACCAAAAAACCGTGATCAAATCCGAAAAAATGGCAGACAGACATCACATAAAAATATTGTATTCTAATGAAAAAACTTCACACACTCACACTCGAAAGTTACAACGAAATAAAACGATTCGTCCAACTTCGCGTAATTTCGACTAACTTCGGGAAACTTCGTGCTTCTCCGGAAAGTTTTCGGGTATCAACCGTTCAGGTGCCTAATAAATAAGTTAGTGTCTGCACCTTTTCTTAACTTTGCGGTTTTTGTAAATTTTTTGATTGCTTTCTTGAGTGGTCTAGTAAATTATTGGTATGAGTTTTCCAATGATATATAGAGGAGCCGAATGGTTATAAATGGGACTGGGTAGTGAATGGTCCAGGGGTGTGGCTAATTATTTTTTTTAATTATGATGGGCTTGCGTTCGTTCAAAATCACACTTGATGTCAAGCGATGATGTGGTCGACGCTGGAGCACGCTTGCTTAGGAGTAACCTATTCACTCTTGACTTAAAGACCCCCGGGTTGAAGCTATCAGGAAGCAGACCTTCCAGGAATTCCATTCCTTAGCTGTAACCATACTGAAGGTATTCCCAAAATGAATCTTGACGATAGAAAGTAAGACTTTGAAAATTCAACTACAAAATTGAATATCCTGCAGTTCTATTGCATATATAGTACGGAGTTTCAGTAGAATAGAGGCCAGCTTATACTAGATTTTTTTATCACTGGGCGTGCGCTATACATAAACTAAACTAGCCTCTTTCACCAGCATGCATGAGCGTCGGTAAATATTTCGTCCTCTAGCTCACGCTGCGTGACTACTCTGGACCATCTTATCATCATCATCATCATCATACCAGCCGAAAGACGTCCACTGCTGGACATAGGCCTCGCCTTAGTGTCACCACAACAACCAGTCCTGTGCGTCTCGCATCCATCGGCTACCCGCTAACGCTGCGTCTTCCGATACGCGGTCGCCACTCCAGAACTTTTCGGCCCCGTCGACCATCTGTTTAGCGAGCGATGTGTCCTGCTCACTGCCGCTTGTCACACGTTTGGCGATCCTTCGGGCTATGTCGGTAACTTGGTTCTCTTGCGAATATCATCATCCTGATTGGATCACGCAAGGAAACTCCGAGCTTTGCTCCCTCAATTGCCCTTTGGGTGACTTTAAGCCTTCTGATGAGGCCTATTGTGAGCGACCACGTTTCAATGCTATAAGGCATCACTGGCAACACGCACTGGTAATAGACTTTCGTCATGAGACACTGGTCAATCTGTTCTGGTATATTTAACATATTTTATGACTTGCTTTTGTGGATTGACAAAAGCAAGTTGATAAATAAAAAAATATTATGTTGATTGCTAACTACAAAATGACCTTTTAATGCTAGATGGCTTAAATGTAATTAGTGCTGTTTGCGTAATTAATGATTTAGCTTGTCCTGAATGTACCCATAATGTGCTGTAATTTAATTAATATAAAACTAGAGTTATTTATATATTTATATGTAAAACATTGCCTGATAAAGGTTATTAATTATCGCACATATGTGATAATGAATGACCGTGTTTGCATGCTAAAAATGTAGGGAATAATTTCGTTTTTAAAATAAAAATGTGTGTGTGTGTGTGTAGGTACGTTCTGGTATTATTAAAATTATCAACTTTTTTATGCGGATGTAACTTGATTTAGTATCGGTCGGCGGCAGAAATCACGTCGAAAATCGAGACATTTTTATTCAATCAAAGTAAAAATCCCAACGACATTCTTTTGAAAAATGTGTGCAATTTTCTACATAGAAGTTTTTAGAAACTGCAAAATCAAAAAGGCCGAATTTATTACCAACCCCATGTTTTTTCGTCTACGTCTTCAAGATAATCCCAAGCAACTTCCGAAAGTCAAAATCATCACGTAGGCCAAATCAAATATTTTAACTGAGCCAATTGGGGTCGGGGGTGAAGTGCCGAAGTTATTAGTAGTAATTGTACGGCGACGGAGACTCCACCCCGGGGTTGATTGTTAAAACTTCACCAACATCAACTTTCAAATTAAAAAAATACGATACGATAGGAAAGATGCTCAGCTTTAGGGTCAGTACACACTAAGACGCGATGATGCTTGAAGAGGCCATTTGTTTATTTGAAACGCATCGCGATACCTCGAAAACGAGACGCATCGCGTCGCCTTGAGGACGACACGCATTCACTATGCGCAGCGCAGGCTATGTAAGTTGGATCTTGCGCGCTGCTTAAACGTACTTACATACCGGTGTAGCATAAATGCGCCGCGGTACGTTGTACTTTTTAGGCTTCTCGACCCGAAGGGTAATAAACGAAATCCTATTTCTAAGTCTCCGGTGTCTGTCCACCTGACTATCAGCGGTATGTAAAGGGAACATATTATCTATTGCCGCTGTAACAAAAAATAATAGAAATAAATTGCATTTAAAAAAGAGGAAAATTTAATTTTTAATTTTATGCCATACAAGACACGTTATTTAAAGGACTCTTCGTGTGCTAGTCCAACTCGGACTTGACTGATTTTTGTATAGTATTATATTGTATCTGTCACAGCCAACTAGCTTAATCAGTCGTTTCATTAGAAGCCTAGCCTTTTCATTAAATTGTGCCATTTAATCAGCAACATATTATTATGTGATATGGGCAAGTCATTAAACGATATTGAAAAAAACATGTCACTAAAGTTGCTGAAAAATCGGCGCAATTAAATGAAAAGGCTAGGCCGCCAATTAAATGGCTGATTAAGCTAATTGGCTGAGACATATCCACTATCTTAAAAAGCTCACACCACATCGCGACGCATTGCGTCTCGGTGTGAGCACACCCTTAAAAACTTGGTGCGATCGGAAAGATGCTCGGCTTTGCTCCGTTAGTTATAGTTGCCTCTTTGTTGCTACCACTGGAGACTATAAACTTTTAAAATATTTTTTCAGGCCGTTTGCCAGCGGGCACTCGGTATTTTTTTTTAATTTGTGATATTTTCTTGTGGCCGTCTTCTTTATCGAGTTTAGTTATTTAAAATTCAAAAGAAAGTGGCATTGTGTTTGATATTTCAATTTTATTTTCTGTTTATTTGCTTTGAACGGCAATCAAATTGCATGTTGTAGTTGATAGATAAGAACGTAATTGGACATTTTGAAAATGTAAAAATATTTAGCTTCAAATATCTTATTAATTTATAAAAAAATATGTACTGAGATGAGTACCTTTAACAAAAATTAATGAAGCCTATAAATAGACATAATAGTACTTTATGATACACCAAAAACCATCTTTTTCCAATGGTGGACGTTTTTCGGCAAAAAATTTGATAATGACAAAAAAAGAGAGATTCTCTCTATCTCTCTTTATTTGTCTTAAATAATCATTATCAAGAAAGAGACAGAGAGAGAGAGAGAGATAGAGAATGAGAGTTTTTTTTTACTGTGCCAACATGGTCTATATTGATCTTTAACTTTATTAACCATCTATGTTTTACTTAAGGAATGCAATAAAATATTGAGTACCTTTTGAGTCAGAAGTCAAGATCTTTAAATCCTTAGTCATACTAATATTATAAAATGTTTAAGTAACTTTGGATAAGTGTTACCTCTTAAGTTCTCTTAAGTGGCTGGACGGATATGGATGAATCTTGGTACACGGGTAGATCATCTCTTGAGCGGGAAGAATAGGGTATTTAAAAAAAAAATATGCCTTCCGCTCTGGGTGGAGCGGGAGGGAGTGTCAGACTCTTACTGACTAAAACCCATCCGTGCACCTCCTAGTGCCCTTTGCGTTCCCGGGCCGCGGTGACTCTTTCGAACAAAATCCGCAGCTTACCTGAAATAGGGCGTCGATTAGGTATTATTCCGGGAGCATTTTCCCTTGGGATAAATTTTGACTGTCACGCAGGTGAAACCATAAATATTTCTTCATCTCATCATCTGCCTAGCCTTTTCCCAACGATATTGGATTTGGCTTCCAGTCAAACCGGATGCAGCTGAACACCGCAGTATTTTACGTGCAGCGGCTGCCTTATACCAGACCTTCACAACCTGGATAACACGGTATTTCTTGACAAGACTAGAGTCAGATTTTCTGGCCTCTGACAATCCGTAACGACTGCCAAAGATCTACAAATGACTGCCGGGACCAACGTCTCGATATGTTAAGATGGTCACCCATCCACAGACCGACCTTGGCAAGCGTTGCTTAACCTTGAAGATCAACCCGTGCGGCTGTTATTATTTAGCCATGAGCTCCAAAACATCTCTTCATCCATGGTAGAAAAAAACCTTTATTTATTCCTAAGTCAGCAAAAAACTGTTTATCGTAAATATATTCCCTTCCGAATACCAAATAAAATATAGCTGATATCATCTTTGGTATAGTCTGCCCCCCGGCGTTTCCTCTGTCCTTCACGGAGAAGAATATATGTACTTATTATATATTTTATAAATATGTATAAGAAATATCTTCCTATCTTTGGCTGTGATACAAAATATGCTGACTTTGTTAAAGCGATTTCCTTATTTTTGTACGTTGTGTTATTTTATTTTGTGTTACGGTTTAGTGGCATTTAGGAAAATGTAATGGAAATAGAATAGAATTGAATACTCTTTATTATGTACACCATATAAGTTACAGAAAAAATAGATGAAGAAAACATTACACAATGGGCGGCCTTATCGCTAAAAGCGATCTTTTAAAGACAACCTCTGGATAGATTTTGAAGAGAGAAGGAAAGACAGTACTTTAGGTAGTCTTAGGTGTACTATTAATATATACAATAAATACATAAATAAATATATACAATAACAATTATGAATAAACAGCAGAGAAACCAAGTAAAGACGATTTAACAGAGAGATAGTTTTTAACCATAGTTTGAAAAGTAGACAAGGGAAGGCAAAGAACTCTTTCCCTATAGAGAAGGATCCAATTTTGATCACCATGGTAGTATAGTGAGTGTCAGCAATTTAGTCATAGCCATGCCGTCTGTCCCTCCATGCTGTGGAAAAGTATTAGCAGCATCAATGTCGCCACAAAAAAAGTAACAGAATCTACATCGCAACAAAAGGAACCGCAATCTATCCCGCCAGCTGCGAACTAGCTGGACGAAATCCTGCATCGTGATAACAGAGATTTTCATGGGATTTGAACATATACAACAACCCGAATACCAACTATCGGGCAGTTGCCCACCGGACACAACAACCGTCGAGTCGGAGGATCCTCCCTTTTCAATGGAGGTATGCGGGACTTTACTCCCTGTTCCGCGTACCTCTTAACCGACTGTCTGCGTTGAAGTAAAACACGATCTTGCTAGATAATGACTGCTTTATTCTGAGTTTAGGGTATAGGAACAAAACAATATATAAATAGGGTAATATGCACTGATATGCAGTTACTCTCATTACGCAATAATGATAAATAAATATAACACATGTTCCATTTTCAGAGAAATAACTTAAGTAAATACATAATAACATATGTTAATTTCCCGTCCACAATAATGATACGTATCTCTTCCAGTCACACTTTTACATGGTCTAGTTATGAAAATCATCAAAGTTTGATCACAGTGGTAATAAATAAGGTTAGCAAATTAGTTATAAAAAATATACATTTTGAGGTTTTTTGTTGAAGGCTTTCCAAGAAAATAGTGTCAGTAACGATGACCACAGTGGTTGTAGTAAATAAAAAAGTAAATTGCAGTCAAGCATGATGCCCACTAACTCGAATATTTCACAAATTTCTGCCTGATCTACCCACCCAGCAGGCAGTACCCACCCAGCAGGCAGTACCCACCAGGAATGAAAAAGATATACTACAAACATTTTCTTTTCAAAACCAGTGTGTTTCCTTCTTGTAGATTCTACTACAGCCTGTACTTTGAACACATGTCTCTGTTTCAATAATTACCAACTGTAATAAGATTTCACAATATGCTGGTTGTAGACTTGATCAGCCTTTCAGAAACAAGTATTGACATTTTGATCATCAACACCTAGATCTCTGCTTACTCCAGCAAAATAAGACTCGGTCATAACGACCAACTTTTCGCTAATTCATTCCATATTTTCTACTTGGCCTATTTGAACTTCAATTGCGCGTCAATAAAGAACTTGCCAAGTTTCGCCAAGTCCCGCCAAGTCTCGCCAAGTGTACCAAGCTGAGTATTTCAATGCAGTGCCCACAAGTTGACGTCTATTAATTAAGTGTACATTTAGTCTGGTACTATTTAAACTTGACTTGGCAAGTTAGACGTTGATTTAGAGGCCAATAAATTTTATTTGAGGAAAAAATGGAGAATGCTGGGCGTGTAGTCTAGTGAAATGTGGGTTCCACAGTCTTTTGTTTAAGCAGAGTTTTATAAAGCTGTGCTACTTGGCGGGGTAAGTAGAGATAAGCTCTTTTTCTCTTTGTTTTACTGTACTAATAGGTACAGTCAGTGAAATAAATACAGGCCAAGTGCGAGTCGGACTCGCGCAGAAGGCTTCCGTGCATTATCTATAAAAACGGCAAAAAAATCACGTTTGTTGTATGGGAGCCCCACTTAAATATTTATTTTATTCTGTTTTTAGTATTTGTTGTTATAGCGGCAACAAAAAAACATCCTCTGTAAAAATTTCAACTGTCTAGCTATCACGGTTCCTGAGATACAGCCTGAGTCTTAGTAATAGGGTTCCGTTTTAACCCTTTAGGTACGGTACCCTAAAAATGGATTAACGTTTGGGTTATCTAAATCTATATTTTGAGCAATTTATTTTGTTACCATTTAACAGAAGTAAAATTTGAACAAGTATTAACTTCTCAATACTATATGAAATGGCAAAAAGCAGATATAGAATCATTTTATGTCAATTTAGATGATAATATGTAAAGTCATCATCTGCCTAGCCTTTTCCCAACTTTAATGGGGTCAGCTCTCAGTCAAACCGGATTCAGCTGAATACCAGTATTTTACGTGGAGCGGCTGCCTACCAGACCTTCTCAGCCAATTAACTGGGTAACACGGTACTTCTTGGCAAGACTAGAGTCAGACTTTCTGGCTTCTGACAATCCGTAATGAATTCCAAAGATCTCCAAATGACAGCCGGGACCAACGGCTTAACGTACTTCCCGAGACACGGAGGAGTTTCGGTATGTTAAGATGGTCACCCATCCACAAACCAACATCAGCAAGCGTTGCTTAACCTTGAAGTGGCCTGTGCGGCTGTTATAATTTAACCACGAGCTCCATGATATGTAGTTTTTTTTTCCTGGCCTACCTTTAAATTTTTTTTCTTAATGTGTAGACATTCAGTCAACTCATCTAAAAGTCAAGCTCAATAAACTTATGAATATGGCTAGGCTTAGGTATGAGAATGTAACAGGTAAAAAGCTTTCCTAATCAAAAAGTCAGAATAATTTCAGAAACAATCCAAAAACTGCACACGAACCGAAAATGACGTCAAAAAGGGAACAATTTCCACACTGGCAACACTACACTAAATTACCTAGTATCATGCAATGGCAACACTGAACGGTTAGGAGAAAAAGTAAAAGAAAATTGCGTCCCAATTGAATTGGTTATACAAACTAGAAAAGTTAGCGCCAAATTGACTTTCCTTTATTTTGTGTAAGAGTTCCTTTGCTTATTTCGTGATACGGTCAGCAGGGATGCAGGGTTTGCTCAGGAATGGAGTTTGAGATGATACAGTGAAACTTTGTTGTGTATTTTGGATGAAATGTTTGAATTGTATGGAGTTTTTTAATTCGGTGACATGGGCAATGTGGGTTTGATTCCTGCTCGGCGGATTTGTCAAAAGTATCTTAAGTTCTTTATTTTCTACAATGACAAAGCTATATCTTAATTATTCGTTTAGATGTTACAGATAACCTTTTTTTGGATTTTAAATCATCAAATGACTCCTTTCGCTCTGGGTGGAGCGGGAGGGAGTGTCAGACTTTTACTGACTAAAACCCATCCGTGCTCTTCTTAGTGCTCTTTGCGTTCCAGGGCCGCGGCCGTGGTGACTCTTTCGAACAAAAAATTTTTTTCACAAATTAAAAACCGACTTAAAAAAACACAAAATAATTTTAATTTCGGTAGTCGGTGTTTGGTTGCTTCTTAGTTAATTGACACCGACTTCGGAAAATAAAATTATTTTCTACTCTGTAGTGTTTTTTTTAAGTCGGTTTTTTTATGAAAAAGTTTTTTATTTTTCACTTTTTAGTGGTACCCCACACCTAAGAACACCACTGGAAAGTTACAGGAAAGCAAAAATACGCAATTTCGTATACATGGATGATTTTTCCACATATTTATTCCAGCTATTTGGATTTAAAAACCAAATTGCTTAACCGATTTTGATAAAATTGAAATGGGAGCAATCGAGAAGTATATCCTTTCACATAAAACAAGAATTTTTAAAATCGGTTCATAATTGACGGAGATATGAGGTAACAAACACAAAAAAAAACAAAAAAAAAAATACAGTCGAATTGAGAACCTCCTCCTTTTTTGGAAGTCGGTTAAAAATCCGCAACCCTTACAGCTAAAAGTAATACGACAATTGAACAGTGATCAACAAAATAATAAGAGGGAAATTCTACTAATTTTAAACAACGTTCGCATTTGTATCTCATTTGCAATTTGTCAAAAATGTATAGAAATTGAGGCCTTTTTGACCGATCGCGAAACCGAACGTTGCTTTAAAGTTAATAGAATTGACCCTAAGATTGCAGTAAAATCGTTTTATCTTATGAAATTCATATTTAGGAAATAAAAAGACAAGTTATTATTTTTAAATTATGTGTGCATAAGAATCGCATTAGGGCACCGTAACCGATAAAGATGGACGGTGTTTAAATAAATAAAAGGCACTATCGATTCAAAGCCATGATATCCACATAAGATTTCAATGTTAACCATCCCAATACTCGATCTAATTCAGCATTGTCTAGCCAAAAACCACCCCGCATTCACTCAAACAATTTAACACGACCTGAATGTCTACCTACCCTCCAACCACACACCGCAACCAATTAAGATGTATACAGATAACATAATAGCTTCTATTGTACCCACGATCGAGATATACTCACTATTATTAGGGATCCCCAAACAATAGTGAAATACATAATCCATAGGACAATAGTTATTATTGAGTTAGTTTTGCTTTAAATTGAATTAATTATTGCTTGCACGAGTGACATTTGTGGCGGCCATTTTGGATTTGAGATGACATTAATGATGAGATGTAAAATATAGAACCCTGTATTTTACATCTTCTCTCATTGTTGCATGATTTACGACATAGGTACATAGATAGCACACATACACATATCACGCGTTTTTTTCCCAAATTTTTAAAATTGCATTTAGAAAAAAACCGTCCCAATGTGAGTCGGACTCGCAATTGAAAGGTTCTGTACCATAAACCGATAAATTGGTTTTCTTGTATCACCCTATAATTCTTTTTAAAAATTATAATTAACGTATAGCGGCAATAGAAATAAACACTCCGTGAAATTGTCAACTGTCTCTACTTAGTGCGGTTCATGTCATACAGACCCGCTGACAGACAGACGGACTGACAGTTGAGGCTTAGTATCACTTTGTCCGACTCGGTAATCAAACATGACTTCATATTCAGCACCACTCGACTGACGAAGCTCTCGTATTTTAAAATAGACTATCATAAAAAAATGAACGGAACCCTTCGTGTGATAGTCCGACTCGCTCTTGAGCGGTTTTTTTATTATAATATTCGTAGACTTGTGTTTGACGACTACTTCGCCTGATGCCCAGCGATGATGTGGTCGTTTATACGGAGCACGCTTGCCTAGAAGTCACCTACTCACTCTAATTGACATAAACGCCATTAAGTTGTGCAATTTCGTCACACACTCCTCGAAGTGTAACCAATAGAAAGCCGCCAGGCTGGGAACTCGGCGTTTATGTTCAAGGCTTTGGAGCTTCGACTCGTCTAGTGCATGATTGCCGATGAGCTTCTTGGCTCGTGTTATAAACTCAGCGATAAAACTTTTTACTAGGTTGATGCGCTTGGCATCAACCTAATAAAAAGCATTATCGCTGCGATATTAAGATAATCTTTGTCCCGAAAAAAAACTCTGTTCTTGCTGATAATGCCACAGGAGTGAAAGCCAAGGAACAAAAGAACACGAGAAAAAAGGTTAAACATAATGCGGAATTTGTTCCAATGAGTCACTGCGGCCCTGGAACGCAAAGGGTATTAGGAGTAACACGGATGGGTTTTAGTCAGTAAGAGTCTGACTCTCCCTCTCGCGCCACTCAGAGCAGAAGGAGTCATTTGGTAACTTCCCATAAAAAAAAGCATACTCACCATACCATATACATACTATACTAATATAAAAAATCGAAATGAACTCTGTCTGTTACCTCCTCACTTTAGTTTTAAAGGTAGAACGGATTGAGATGAAACTTGGACCACGAGTAAACTACATTTTATCTAGGAATTATGTTCCCTTTGGGACGATTTCCAATGAGCAAAGCCGCTAGCTGAAGATATAGATAGTAAAAAAATAATTACCAAAAAAACCCTTACGCACAAAATCATTGTCGAATCTATTACTTTTTCTGCTTATCCAGCAATATAGGTTCTAATTAATAGATTATCTAACTAACGCGGTAATCAGGAGCTGGCCGGTAATTCTGAGGTACGGTGGGGTCTCATTACGGCCGTAAATTGAACACTACCCACGGATTAGCTACGTGATCGAAATCGGTGATAGTCAGGTTTTTTTTGGGTTGGTCACCCCTGTTTTTGTTTGTGGGAGTGAAGAAAATTGGTATATTTAGGGCATCTTAAATATTCTTTAAACGAGTTTTGTTATAAGAAGAAAAAACATTTTTTTGATGTTTTGAATCTAATTGAGACTTAGGCCCCAGACAATGTGCCATTTAATTAACAAATGCGACTGTCGAAATGCCAAAATATAGGAATTTGACACGTGACATTTCGATAGGATCTGTCAATCCCATTAATTTTTGACGTATTGACTACGCTACCGTTGACAGAATCTCGTTTGTCTCGAGCCTAAGAGCAAATTTAATTAAATTTTTAAATACGGAAATTAAGTAAAAAGCTAAAAGAGATAAAATATCCATAATGCAGATTTTTAATATGAAAGTTTGAGTAAGAAATCCTCACATTCAGATTTTTTTTTGACGACAAACTCTGTGGCCAGTGTATTTCACAAGAATCCAGTATTTCTCTCAATGAAACAATAATTTTCCTCATTAGATCAAACTACAAGCATATACAGGGTGTTCCAGAAATTCATGGTCATATTTAAGGGTGATGTTGGGTAGCTGATATACATTAAGGAATTAATATCAAAATATAAAAAAGTTATCTACTTTTTTCAAAATAACCGTCTGCAAAAATCAACTTAAAAGTAAAAAAAAAACACTTTTCACACAGTGTTTACAGGACAAACGAAAATGGTAATAGTTATTTATGATATAAGTGCGGTAAGTTGGTTTTTACAAACGAGTAGACGAATGTAATAAGGTAATGCTTACCATAGTCACGAGTTTGTAAAAACCAATTTTCTGCACGTATGTCATACAACGTTTTTCAATACATTTGCGAGAAAACAGTACAATAGCCAATGAAACAAACTTTTTGTTTTTAGATAACAGTCGGAAAGTCGCAACAATCTTTGACGTTTCTAATATGAAAATGGCGCTCATTTGCAAACGGCGCCACAATCGCGTGGTGAAAATTAGAACTACATCTTTCATTTATTTATTTTTATTATTCTTCTCTCATTTTCTCTTTAGTATTAAAGTGAGACAAACGTATAAGCAAAAGCGCTGCCAAGGAGGTTCGATCATTCAGCTTATTTATTCTAGGATTGGGAAACTCCTTGGTGAAATTCTTAAATATTTTTTATGGAAATTAAAAAAAAACCGTAAAGGATACGCACGGCGCTATACAACGGAGTATGCAGTAAAGTATGTACTTAGGTGAGAGTACCTATTTTACCACACGTTCTATAGTGTGGTCCGTAATTTTTAACTTTCGAACAAGTTAAAAAGACATACAGGCTTCGCAAATGCATTTTTTGAGCAAATGTGTTGAAAATAGTTTTGATTCATTTTATTTTTAACAGACTTCAAAAAGGAGGAGGTTCTATGTTCGACTGTATGTATTTTTTTTGAGTTATCTTTATAAATTCATACGTTTGTTCTAAGGACAATATAAAGTAGTATTGACGGTTGTTGCTAAACAAGATCTATTTTGAACGTTACTACAAAATGAAAGACATTCCCGTATATTGAATCTGTCATTGTATAAATTGAAACATGATTGAGGTGGCCTGTTTGTGCCAGCTTTGACAATGAGGAGATAATAATCGATATTTCAGGGGGTGTTACATTCGTCCCTTGTTCCTTATGGTGTGAATCCTTGTTCCTTATGGGGTGAATAAAGGTTAAAGTTTCAACCTCTTTTGTTTCAATGGAAGAAAAAAGACAAACCTGTCTAAACGACTACCAAGGATTGTTAGTCTTTTTTTTGTTTTATATCTGAGCCATTCTAAATGATTCTAATTTTAAAATTATTGACAGCTGTCAAGCATAATGTCAGTTTTCTACAAACTAATATTATAATTATTTGACGGCTGTATTATTATTAGCAGCAGCGAATGTAAATGTGTGTTATTAGGTGTAGTATTTTCACGACAATTCTGATACTTACTTTTTTGAAAGTGTGACCAAGAAATCCCATCGAGTTTTCTTCAACAAAAATCAATCGCTCAACTAGGTAAGTGTGCACACATCCTAACAACAAAACGGTAACCCCAAAGCCCCCAATTGATACTAACTCATGTTAAAACCTTTAATTAAAGAATAAGTCCTTAATTAAAACTGTCGATAAGCCGGGACAGATTCGCGTGAAGTCCATCAATTTAGCCCCAAAATAAACGTTGGCTCATTACTCTCCGGGGCCATTTATCTATGTCTAAAGGGGCTTTGTGGCCCAGAAATGGGACTTAAAAAATGTCTTTTTTTATAGCCTTTCTGTGGTTCGTAGTGAGAAATCGAAAAACAGAGTTTTCCTGCTATGATTTGTTTATTTTTGTGGTTTTGTTTGGTGAGGACTCAGAATACAGAACAAACCAGACACCGTCAACACGCTCAAACGTGAGGCGGTGTATTGTAGTCTGCCCCCCACTGCCAGCTAAATGGTTGTCTTCATTTTGATTTTACCCTAAAAGAGGTAATGTCATGTTGCGCTGGTAACACTACGCGGTTGGGTGAGGCGCGGGCTGGAAGTTATTTTGGACACAATGCGCTGCGTACAAATAAATTTGATTGAACACTCCTTCTGGTTTGTTCTGTATTCTGGGGGTGAGGTTTGACTTCGCATATTTGCGGCCAGCCTGATGATGTGATAATGCCATCAAGATTCCGCTGTAAGATAGAGACGGAGCTTTAGAACGAATAACACTGTACCCCTTTTCACAATTTAATTATTATGGCATTGGCACTTCACGGTATGGGGCTGATGAATGGAAAATATCTTGTTGAAATAAAAGTTGCTTGTTGCAACAAGTCATATGTGGAGTATGGCGGGCCATACCACATATTTTTTCCGTGGCTGTGAGTTTGGAATAAACTATTTTTCCAATTTTTTTATTATTTCAACTGTATGAGTGAAGATAAAGTTGTGTATGCAACGGCATATAATTAGGTATTAAAACACTCGTGTGATACTATTATCACATAAACACACCCATACTCGTGTTTTCATAACCCCTTTTATATGGCCGTTGTATAAACTACTATAATAAAACACCTTTACTCACCTTTTACAATAACCTCATGTAAATGAAAATTTCCCTCAAAAACTGCGCCAATATAAACAGCTCAACTAATTAACGGAACCCATAACAGCTTCGGCCATTTTACTAAATTTCCACCGCAGTTCCGTGTTAAATTAAAATATTTTCGCGTTACGTCATCAGGGTACCAATATTGATGTGTCAGCGTTGAACGGGTTAACGGTACACCGAGGATTTTTATTAGAGGATTATATCGAGAAATTGCTTCGGTACTTTTTTAATTTGACCCCTTTTTTTTAGGCAGTGTTTTTTTTACATTGAAGATTGGAATAAAATATTGAGGTTTCAGCTGAAACGAGTAGGGGTGATGTTTTTTGGGATTGTTTTTCTTGACGCAAAAGAAAAGATGAATGAATTGTGTGTGACAGAACTAAATTCGTCATTGTTTTTACTATTGGACTAACACCGAAATCGCAATACAAATCAGCTGTTCAGTATATTTTGTCGAGTTATGCGCAAAGAAATGTATGGAGCAATCGGTTGGATGGGTCGTTGACGGTTTTTCTGTTAACGAAACGTCAACGTTGATTTACGTTCGTCAACTAGTCGATCAACTAGTTAAATTCGTCAACGAGTTAACGTGCATTAATAAACTGTTCATTCATTGAGCAGTTTCTGAGCTAGGTACTGACCTGATGTAATGCTAATTTAGAAACATTTTGATTCAATATACGTATTGGAAAACGTTTCATTGATGGTTCTACTTAGATGACCTTCCGTTCTTCCGTTTTCAAAAATAATGAGTGGGGATTGACATGTGCGACCTAAAGGTCAAGTGGTCAATTCCTAACTTTTTGGGATTAAGATAATCGTCATCGCTAATAAAATATCACTTTGTTTAGAGCCCAAGGATTAATTAGATTTTGATAGAGAGGGTAGGATTAGCGTAGAAAATATAAAATTGTAGTATGTTCTCGTATGAGCGTTTACATCGTACGGCATTTCATACAAACTTTCAAGTACTTATTTATCGAAATTAATGAACCGATTTTTATGAAACTTGGTATGCATACGCTAGATACCCAGGTCTAAATAGTTTGTTAGTAGATAAAATTTTCGAAAAAGGGTTTAGAAGGAGAGAGAGCGATTTCAGGTTTTTTGTAGAAAATGAAAAATCACTATCTTTCCCGCTGACCTCTTTTTCGACAATGTTCTCTTCAAACTATTTAGACCTGGATATCTGGCGTATGCTTACCAAGTTTAATTAAAATCAGTTCATTCATTTCGAAAAAAAAGGACTAGAAAGTTTGTATGAAATGCCGTACGGCGTGAACGATCTTATAGGCTTATTGGGATAAATTTAAGGAGATTTGCGACGGAGTTAAATAGATTGAAACCAATTCGTTATACCTTATCTAGAAGTCGTCTACGACCCGCAGCTCTAAACATCACGCCAAAAGAACTAGACTAGAAAATTCTACAATTTTCCCTGCATCATTTACCCATTTTTCTTCGAAGCCTAAGCAGAAATCCATCTTAATTTTCCCCTGAAAATACAGGGTGATTTTTCACGTCCGCCGTATCAAACGGAAAGGGCTGCCCAGAATTAGATTTGAACACAAAAGACTATATTAAGTGATGTTGGTTGTTCCCTTCGTCCATTGTTGCCAAAAATGTGTCCGACAAGAAAACGCTTTTTGGGGTTGTACAATGTTTTCTATTTGGGGTTAACTCTGGGTCAGTTATTTCTTTGGTGCTAGAGGGTTATGCAAATAAATTAATTGACAGGAAAATAAAAGAAGTGACGTGGATGTAATCAATAATGGTTGTCACTATACTGTTGATATTTTGGGATGATGGAAGTGACATGAAGTGACATGAGGAGCTCGTGGCAAAATTGTAACAGCCGCACGGACCGATGTTCAAGGATAAGCAACGCTTGGCCAGGTTGGTCTGTGGATGGGTGACCATCTTAACATACCGAGACTCCTCCGTACCTCGGAAAGCACGTTAAGCCGTTGGTCCCGGCTGTCATTTGGAGATCTTTGGCAGTCGTTACAGATTGTCAGAAGCCAGAAAATCTGACACCAGTCTTGCCTAGAAGTACCGAGTTACCCAGTTAAATGGGTTGTGGAGGTCTGGTAGGCAGCCACTCCACGTAAAATACTGGTATTCAGCTGAGTCCGGTTTGACTGGGAGCCGACCCCAATATAGTTGGGAAAAGGCTAGGCAGATGATGATGGAAGTGACATGAAAGAGTTACTTCTATTTTAAGCTTAAAACATGTTATCGAGAGCTATGAAAAGCATCTTAAACTTTGAAAAAGAGACTATACAATAAGCAGGGTAGCGAATATAGCCAATTCTACTCATTTAGCATTTAAACAATGTCGCATTTGCATCTCAGTTGACATCTGTCAAAAATGCATGAATATTGAGATGCGAATACGTAAGTTACTTAAAAGTTAGTAAGATTGGCCTTCTGAATTAAAAAATCTTTTAGATACTCCAATTTCTGATTTTAGGCATAGGTACACACACTTTTTGAATGTCCAAATTTACAAAAGAGGCCCCCAAGACGCCTACCCGTGGCCACTTCCTAGTATTTTAGCTGGAAAGGAGAAATCGCTCAACAAACTCCCCTACAACAGACTTTTTTTTAAGGATCGGAAGTCATCAAATGACTCCTCCTTGAGTGTCAGACTCTTGCTGACTAAAACCCATCAGTGTTCAGATGCCCTTTGCGTTCAAGGGCCGCGGTGAATCTTTTGAACAAATTCGGCAAGCATGGCACCCTGCAACAGTCTTTACAGGTGTAAATATGGTCATTAAATGTCTATTAGGACTACATAATGTTCATGTACATTTCTGGTTTCACTTTGCACCTGGCATAGAAACTAAATAGCGTTTTAATCATGAGTGCCTAGTGCCTATCTATTGCCTAGCATTTTACTCTTGTATTCATAAACACTATGTTTATTTATATCATTATTCACATTTCTATATTCACTCTCACAATTTCTATATTATACACACATAAATAAAAAACTCTTAACCAACTGAAACTAAAAACAATCTAAAACATGGCGTCGAAAAAATCCTCTGCATCGCAGGCCACTAGTAACGTACCCAAAAGGCTGGTAGCATTGCCACGTTGTATGGCAACATAATAATATACTTTATTTGATTAAAAATTTAAAAATGGTAGACCGGTCGGGGGCAGGATACGTGCTACCGGTGGTTAGGGCTCCAGATACTGGCACTCCTTCACATTCGGAGCCATTTCGATGAGTTTTGCCTTCTGTATCAGGCCCTTGATAACAACAACAACTTCGACAGAAGTTCGTCAAAGCTCTAGTTCATTTGATACATACAATGTAGGTAAAATAAAAAGAAAAAATAATTTTAAAACAATAACATTGTGTGCCCCACGGCTGCGCCAAATAGGTCCAGTTCAGCAAAATGCCAGACAACTAGGAGTGGGCTGACGCTGGTTTTCAACTGAACCTTACGTTGAAGTAACCACACGTTTGACCACTTTCTCACCTGATAGAAAGCAATGATGTGGTCGCCAGTGCAGCACGCTTGCCTAGAAGTAACCTATGCACTCTTGGCTCAAAGACCTTTCTATTTGTCAACATTCTTATATAAGGTTCCATTAAAATAGATGGACTAGACAAACTTTTTAGAAATCATTCAGACCACCAAAATAAGGACAATGGTTAAAAAAAATAATAAGACAAACGCATTAGATACTTACAAGAAAAAAATCAGCTCATGAAAATACACTTATAGGTAATGTTGGTTACCCAATGCATGAACACATCCATGTCTTTGTTATTTCATAATATTCTGAAACGCGCGGCGCGGCGTAGCGGGGCGCGAGTGCAAGTACCTATCCATAATGGATGTGTTTATTCTAGAGTGCCGCCTATTTATTATTTTAGGACACTTTCATTTTGTGTTTTTTTAGGATATCTTTGGTTAGACGTAATTAACGCTGTGTTTAAGTCCATCTATTTTGATGGGACCTTATACAATGTGTAACAGAATAAACGCAACACCTCTTAAGGGGTCATTGTAATCATCATTATGAACAACTTTTACTATGGGACCAACACCGAAATCTCGAAAAAAATATCAATACTTTTTGTTGAGTTATGCTCAGAGATATATTGGAACAGTCGTTTTTTTTTTCGCGATTTCCTTGTTGGTCCCATAGTAAAATAATAATAATAATCTTTATTAGACCAGAAAGATTTACATATTTATGTTCACACAATTTGTTAACAAGCTACTTATAATTATTCTTAAAATTATAATCACATCAATTTTGTCACAAAAAGTTGTTCATAACGATGAGTAGAATGATCCCTTATGAGGTTTTGCGTTTATTATGTTACACGTTGTATATTGCTGAGACGTCATGACTGCATAAACTCCTAACCCCCTTCAAAGCTATTGTAGCGCGTTAGCATCCCAATTAATGCAGCTCTCTATACATATCTACTGGCAAAGATAGCGAAGATAGCTTCACGGAGAGAGTGGTGACGCTATTCCTGGGTTAGTAGATGCAATTTGCAGATCCTTGCCATCGATTTGCATATTCGACTGAGAAGCGTAGCCTGAGTTGCATATATGTATATTGATATAGTATTGTGTGCATTCGTAGGGTTAAAGTTTTAGGGTTAATATACTCGTTATTGTTATTTGATGTTTTGACTTTTAGAAAGGAATGCAGTATTTCTTGGTTGTGTTTGTACAACATTTTTCATGCATTATTTCAGTTTTCCTTATTAGTGCTTGTTTTCACGTTTCAACCGACTTTAAAAAAAGGAGGAGGGTCTCAATTCGACAGACTTTTTTTATGTGTTTGTTCTGCGATATTTTCGCCAACTGTCGGTGTCAAAAAACGAAGAAACAACCAAAAACACCGACTTCCAAATCGGTTGACAATTGGCGAAAATATCGCTGAACGATGAGATTCTAGTAGGGTTCCGTATTCGAAGGGTAACCTACGGGACCCTATTACTAAGCCTCCGTTGTCCGTCTGTATGTTAGCGCGGGCTGTATCTCATGAACCGTAATAGGTAGACAGTTGAAATTTTCACAGAGTGTGTGTATTTCTGTTGCCGCTGTAGCAACAAATAATGAAAATAAATAAAAAATTAAAGGTCCTTCTAGAAACGTGGTTTTTGAAGTTCTTTGATGGATCTTAATTACGTTAATCATTTTTAAATCTATGTGGGTCCATACTAAGACTTGCACATAACCCCTATTTTAACAGTAAGTATCTATTACTAAAGTTAGGTAAAACAATGCACAAAAATAGTAAATAACAATATGTTTTAATGTTTGTAAAGGCGATAGCCTGTGTAACAGCTTAAATCCTGATTTGTGTACAAATAGAATAAGATCGTTTGTAAACTGTATTTTAACCATGTAACTAATAAAGACCTTGAAAAATCAAAATCAATCAAAAATCAATTACGTTATCTTCTTCTCTTCTTTAACAGGTAGACACTTGAAATGCTCACAGAGTTTGTATTGCTATATTTAAAAAAAATACACAAAACGTGTTTTTTTTGGAGAATATTGCTAGATTTTAACGGCATAACAGTAACTTATAATAATATTGATGGTACGGAACCCTCTGCGCACGAGTTCGACTCACACTGGGTTGGTTTTTTATTTTATTATATTGATAAGTTCGCGCTAGACCACCATTTTTCTTGATAGATAGCGATGATAGAGCACGCTTGCCTTAAGTAATCAATTCACTCTTGGTCAATTCTTCTAACTTCTAAACAACGTCCGTATTCGAATGTCAGTTGGAAACTGTCAAAAAAGTCTAAATTTCCATACATTTTAGACAGATTGAGACAGTTCTATGCGAAAGCCAACGTTGCTTAAAAATTTGTAGATATTGCTACCCAGAAATCTGGCGTTTTCATCACTTTCCAGCAGAGATGTTATGGAGCACCGTAACCGAAACTATCGGATAACCGACATAAAAATTTATCCGTAACCGAATCCGATTTAAAAGTTTCGGATAATTTCGGATAGAGGCGGAGTCCAAACGAGACAGTTACGACAAGTTTTTTTGCACGGCCTATCCGGGACACTAGCTAACCGATTTTGCGTTTTACTTTTACAATTTCTAAAAAATCTAATATCCGAAACCGTAACTATCCGAAACTAAGGGATGAACCGAAATAATTTCATATCTGTAACCGTATCGGAAACAACCAACCGTACCGGAACAATCTTCAAGGTTAAGCAACGCTTGCCAAGGTTGGTCTGTGGATGGGTGACCATATTAACATACCGAGACTCCTCCGTGTCTCGGAACGTTAAGCCGTTGGTCCCGGCTGTCATTTGTAGATCTTTGGCAGTCGTTACGGATTGTCAGAAGCCAGAAAATCTGACACAAGTCTTGCCAAGAAGTACCGTGTTACCCAGTTAATGGGTTGTGGGTGGTCTGGGAGCGTAAAATACTGGTATTCAGCTGAATCCGGTTTGACTGGGAGCCGACCCCAATATAGTTGGAAAAGGCTAGGCAGATGTTTTATCCGTATCCTTATCCAGATCAGAAACTTCATATCCATAACATACCTGCTTTCTAGAAATCCCCGCTATTTGTAATTCATCTCTGAGAAGACTTTAAAACATTATTTAAAACTTCATCTTCCGTACGAACAGATTAGAAGAGAAAAAATAAAAGTTTTCCCCAATCCACATCAGTTTTATCCGCGAGATATCCGGAAGCGTCAGGATTGCGTTATCTGGATACACATCCGGCGACTGAGGAGATAACATCTTTGTTTTTATGGTAAATACCATGGTTACGGTAAACAAGGGATTTCTTGGATTTTCAGGAAGATCTTGAGATTGATGATTTTTTAAGTATCAGTTTTCTTTGCTAATATTACATTTAATATTCTTATTCTGGTTGAGGAAACCTTACTGAAATATTCTCGATGATCTATATTTCTATACTATAAAACGTGTAACAGAATAAACGCAATACCTCTTCAGGGGTCATTGTACTCATCATTATGAACAACTTTTACTATGGGACCAACACTGAAATCGCGAAAAAAAATTCGAAAGCCCTATACATTTCTGAGCGCATAACTCGACAAAATGTACTGAACAGCTGATTTTTTTCGCGATTTCACGGTTGGTCCCATAGTAAAAGTTGTTCAGTATGATGAGTACAATGACCCCTTAAGAGGTATTGCGTTTATTGTTTTACACGTTGTACAATATTATGAAGAAGTAAATTTTGTAAGTTTGTGAGGTTGTAGGAGGTTATCTCTGGATCTACTGAACCGATTTTGAAAATTATTTTTGTATAATGATAGTCACATTAATCGACTATACGGAAACGGGAAATACCAAGGGGAACGGGAAACAACGGGATATACGCGTATGAAGTCGCGGTTATAAGCTAGTTGTCAATAAATAACAAGTTTTACCTTACTGTCAATTTCACTGAATAGAAGGAGGATGAGTCGAGTGGGGAACATATAGAGCGTCTTCACTATTCCAACATAGATAGTCAAGTTAATTCATTATCTGCCTAGCCTTTTCCAAATATATTGGGGTCGGCACCCAGTCAAACCGGATTCAGCTGAATAGCAGTATTTTACGTGGAGCGGCTGCTTACCAGACCTCCACAACCCATAAATTGAGTAACAGGGTGCTTCGTACTATATTGGGATTAGTCTTTAATTAATCTACAAAAAAAGCATTTTAGTTTTGCGAGGACCATCTTTCAGACTGTATATTAAGTAATTGTTGGAAAAAAACATTATAGAAATCTAATATTATAAACACAAAATTAACAAACACTAAACCAAATTAATTTCCAACCTACGTATAAACATGAGACGATCAAGAAAATCACATAAACCTCCCAAAATGATCTTAGAAATAGCCAAAAATATAACAAAGTAAGTAACCACTTGGCAATGTTATTTTTCCATCGGCGGCTTCTTCAAACAATATTTCCAATAGGCCCCGAGATAATCCACTTATCAAGAAAGGTTCCATTCAATTACGTACATCAATAAGGAGACCTATAAATTATAAGCCTTTGCAAATATTTGCATTTATTTAATCAGGTTCTGCGCGCAATTAGACGAGACACCTGCGCACTTTTAGGCGGTTGGCGCACTGAGCAACTCGGGGCAATTGATTGTGGTTGGTGATTGTTGCTAGTTTTTCTTTTGTTTTAGTCTAGCATAAAAGTCAACGTTCGCATTCGCATCTCAATCGCAAACTGTCAAAATTAGTAGCATTGACCCTCTTGTAGATGTTTTTGGCAGTAGGTATTTTATGTTTTTAAAAAATAATCGTATTATATTCGGTACTTTAGAATTTGAGACGATTCGTAAATTAGATAAATTTCGGCTTTATAGAGCGTTGCCACTGCCTCCCATATCGTGTCCTAGACTATTTCTAAACATCAATGTGTGTATTTACTGCGTAGGTAGGTAATGTGCATTGTGTACCAGACCAAATAGTCTTAGAAGTACACGTGTTATTTTCAAAAACAAATCACAAACTAAACAAAAACTAAATATTAGTATAGCATCTACCACTATTTTTCTCTGCACCACGTGCACCACTGGTAGAAAATGCCTAAAGAATTAAGTTCACTTATTCTGTTTTTTTTTGTGTGCATAAAGTGTTAAATAAATCAACATGTCACGTACAAATCACAGTTAGATACATCTCCATTATATAGCAGTATTGTCTCTCCCCAAAGCAATAACCTCTTAATTTTTTCCACTTATCGCTATCAGCTAGGTCTCATCAATTCTCAAGGGAGTTATTTACCAAAGTCGTCTCACTTGACCAACGAGAAAACTTTAGTTTTTCTGTTGCGTAAACTAAAGCAAAACGTTTAGCTGTTCGTTTGTGGATGCCCTTACAAGGATTCATTAGAGACGTGTAAATAAAGTTATCTTAATTTGTAGCAAAGAGGGGCTTTCGTATTTTATTATTAGTATACTGTTTATGCTATGCTGTAATAATGAAATTGGCGGGAAGAAGTATTTTTAGCTTCATCATCATTTTAGCTGAAATACATAAGTAGAGGTACAGCCAGGGTCGCGGAATTAGTTCGAAGGAGTCGCCGCGGCCCTGGAACGCAAAGGTCATGAGGAGGAACACGGATGGGTTTTAGCCAGTAAGAGTCTGACATTCCCTTCCGGAAGAAGTCATTGGATAATTCATAAACAAAAGATATACAGGTGTGGCTGCCAGCGTTTGTGTTTCTTATCATCGCCTTTCCAGCCTTCCAACCAGCGCCCATATTCTAGAATGATGCGGTGAATGATCTTTCACCTGCACCCTCAATGATCCGATGATTTGAACAAGGCTTCCAACGTAATTATAAACGTGGCCATTTACTGGTCCCAAACCGTATAACTATATAAATGTACCATCATCACCAAAAGAAGAGGAGACCATCTAAGCTAAAGTGACTGTTCACTTTAGCTTAGATGGTCTTCTCTTCTTTCTGGGTACTGCTTCTTCTAGGTACTGTAAACTCCTTGGCTGCAGGTCACTGGCAGACAAATAGTCGTTGGAACTATGGAAGCGTTTAGCAGAAATATAAATAGTATTTGAATTAGTAATGAAAAATTATGGGTATTGTTTTATATGTGAGAGTCAAGTGTTATAGCTACCTTCTGAGCCAGATGGCTTAAATAAGTGTTCATTTGATCATAAATTGTGTTTTATTAATGAGTGGTACCACGGGTGAAGCCCTGTAGTGCTACAGTACGCACATTCCATCGCAGACCTTATCTATCACCATGCTTGCCCACTGGTTTCAGAGGGTTTTATAACCCCAGATTTCTTCACGATGTTTTCTTTCAAAATATATCAATGGTGTTCTAAATAAAATCAGAAAATAATGATTCACATTTTGCCTGGCGAAGTTACGAGTACTCGTGACTTATGAAGTGATTTCTTTTTTACATTTTCATGCAATTGTTATCCTTTATCTCATGCATTAGGTAAACCTATTGTTAAGCTCGCGTTTGACCACTATCTCACCTGATGACGACGTGGTCGACGATGGAGCATGCTTGTCTAGAAGTAACCTATTCACTCTTGACTTAAAGACTTCTTGTAGCTATTAGGAATCACAGACTCCGATAGGGATTTGCACTCCTTAGCTGTACGCACAATGAATGTGTTTCCAAACCGTGCACGTATAAAATTTGTTTGTTCTGTTTGTGAGTATCGAAGAGCCATAGCTCAATCATAGTGCTAATCAGCTTTGCACTCCGGCAGAGGATTTTCACGCGAAAAATCACACTCGGATTGTTTTCGGGAGCGCATGCAATCAACCTGCGATTCAAAACCTCGACATAACACATTTGACTTTCAATTTGTTTAGACACCGTAGAGGTATGTTTATGTCGTAGAGCGCCCATTAGGGCCAGAGCCTGCCAGGGTTGCGGACTTTGTTCGAAAGAGTAACCGCGGCCCTGGGGGCAAAGGGCACTAGGTGGAGCACGGATGGGTTTTAGTCAGTAAGAGTCTGACACTCCCTCCCGCTCCACCCCGGAAGAAGTCATTTAATGATTTACCATCCATAAAAAAAAGGTATGTTTATGTCACCAGATAATTGAAAAACAACGTAAGATCGTAATAAATCTTTATTCGATTTTATACTCTGTACAACTTGCAACAGACAACAAGTCTCGAATCGCCTCTGTACATTTGTGTGCATGAAGTTTTAAATAAATAAATGTATGGGGCAGTCGATTTTTTTTCGCGATATCATAGTTGGTCTTATAGTTTAAGTTGTTCATAATGATGCGTCCAATGACCCTTTAAGAGGTATTGCGTTTATTCTTTTACACGATGCATATGTCGCAGCCAACTAGCTGAATCCACCGTTTCACTAAAAGTCTAGCCTTTTCATTGAACTGTGCCATTTAATCAGCGACATAAGTGACAGGTACAAGTAATCAATCGATATTGAAAAAAAATGTCACTTAGGTCCATGAAAAATCGGCATATTTAAATGAAAAGGCTAGGCAACCAATTAAATGGCTGATTGAGCTAATTGGCTGCGACATATTATATACCTACAATGAATAGTAAGTTTAACGGTTTAATTTTATTATTCAAATGTTAAATCTTTGTTTTTTTAAAAAAAAACGTTACCCACATTGGGAATTACTCCTGTATCGTGGATGCGTTTAAAAACAAACAAACTCACATACACAAACAGCCAGACCCGGAACAACTACCTGTAGGCCATACATATATGTTCCGTGCAGGAATCGAACCCGTGACATCATACAACCAGCAAATCTGGAGGCTGGTGTTCATCAATAATACAGGTTGATTAGAATTAGTTTGTAAAACTACTATTGTAAAAAGTAGCCATTATTGATTTCTCTGAAATAACTTACGTGTCCCTATGTTATCCTGTTTTTTTTTTGTTTTAAACTAGTACACCTAAAGATCTTTGAAACCATCAACTCCCACAAAGAAAGACAGAGTGGTTCTCACGCTAAGACATGGAATAGTAAAAGATACCATAATGGGTTATGAAACATGACACGTCTCGTTACCTACGCATGGTGTGGGTGTCAGGGTATAAGAGGTTAATAAAGACTTTTAGTTTAACTTGAAACTGAAATAACGCCACATTTATAAAGGCTAAGCTATTTCCTACTTTGTTATTGAGATGCAGCTTTGTTTTTTCCATAATCTTCCTGCCCACGTTGCACGTTTCTTGGGGTTGACACGACACGTTTTCTTCATCCATGTTGTTTTTTTTTTATTGATGTGTTTGCTCTTGACTTTAGTCAATGTCAGAGATCACAGAGACAAAGTCTACGATGGAGCGACCTTACCCAGAAGGAGCACGTTCACTCTAACTTTGAAGAGATTAGGGTTGTAAGCTTTTTGTTCTTTCAATTGTCTCCGTCTTAATTACCTTAGATATAACTATTATTTTTGATAGTAAGTCTTTTATCGAAGTACCGTATGGTGTCAGACGTAAAAGAATCGCACCATCCCATCACTTCCCGTGGATGTCGTAAGAGGCGACTAAGGGACTCATCAGAGAATGGGCAGCAGCATTCTCTGTAGGTACATTGCAACAGCTACACTGCGATCGCCAACCCGCCTGCCAAGCGTGGCGATTATGGCAAGCCCCTCCAACTAGGGGGAGGCCTATGTCCAGCAGTGGACGTCTTTCGGCTGATATGAAGATGATGTAGTCTTTTTTACTACCCTTAATAATTTCAATACTGTAACTTCGAATAGGTATATTGTGATGTTAAAGACTTTGTTATAAGTACCTATACCTACAGGGAGTTCCAGAAATGCGTAGTCATATTAGCTCTTTACCTATGAAATTGCCGTTCTGCAGTACTGGCCATTTCAAATCAAAATATTTTTTGTTTGGCTAAGAATTCTAATTTCAAATTAATTTTATTTGAAAAACATGGTTTTTTTTTCCAAAAGTAGTCATTTGTTTATTGATTAGTGTTACATTTTCATCGCATTTCAATCTTTTTCGTCATCATGGATACGTTAAAAATTCGAGTAATTATGGAATTTGAGTACCGTCGTGGCAGCAACGCGGCACAAGCGGCACGCAACATCAACGACGTTTACGGAGCTAACACTACAAACCAACGCACCACCTGTTATTGGTTTGCTCGCTTCCGTACTGGAAATTTCGACCTGAAAAATGATCCTCGCGGTCTTAGCTCGCGGTCGTCCGAAGACTTTGGTCGACAATGACGAATTAAAGGCGATTGTGGAAGCTGATGATACACAATCTACGGCTGAATTAGCAGCAGCTTTCGATGTTAGCGTCAAAACAATATTGGTCCATTTGCGTCAAATTGGCAAGGTAAAAAAGCTTGACAAATGGGTGCCCCACGAACTCAATGATCGCCAGCGCGAAGTACGCGTCGAGACGTGCCTTGCACTGCTCAACAGACATACAAATGAAGGAATTTTGAACCGCATTGTTACCTGCGATGAAAAATGGATTCTGTTTGATAACCGCAAACGCTCAACTTGGTTGGTTGGATCCTGGTTCAGCACCTAAACAATGCCCTAAACGAAAACTTACCCCTAGAAAAGTGATGGTCACTGTTTGGTGGTCTAGCGCCAGTGTGATTCATCACAGCTTCTTACCAAATGGGGTGAGCATTACTGCAGATGTGTACTGTGAAGAACTGAACACAATGATGGAGAAGCTGGCACATCTCCAACCAGCATTGGTCAATCGCTCGTCTCCGCTGCTCCTGCACGACAACGCGCGACCTCATACTGCACAGCAGACGGTCTCCAAGTTGCAAGAACTGGGGTTGGAAGCTCTCCGTCATCCGCCCTACTCACCAGACCTTGCGCCTACAGACTACTACTTTTTCCAGAATTTGGATAACTTCTTGGCGGGAAAAAAATTCAATACCCGAGAGGCAGTACAAAATGCCTTTGAAGAATTTGTTGCCTCCCGTCCAGCTGGTTTCTTTGAGAAGGGCATCAATAAACTGCCACTGCGTTGGTAAAGATGCATTGATTGCATGGGTGATTACTTCGATTAATACAAATAAAAAATACATGAAAAAAGTTCGTTTAAATTTTTTCATACAAAACGGCAATTTCATAGGTAAAGGCCTATTATTTAAGGGTGATGTTGGGTAGCTGATATAATACGTTAAGGAGAAAAAAAGTAAAACTGAAAAAAAACATTTTTCAAGATATTCGATTAGGAAAAGCAGTGGACATCATCCGGCTGAAATGTTGTTGATGATGATAGCATAAATGATATTGACATGTCGTGTTGTGTTCTTTCTTATAAAATAAATCTCATAAGTCAAGTTTGTTTCACACAGTTTTATATTGGTTAACTGAAGGCCAGGTGCTTCTGGTAGAAAATTCCTATTGCATAAAATGCACTGTGGTTTACCATACCGACCTACTTAGAAAAATTCATTTGAAGAAAATACAGAGGACCAATTTATTCTACAAATTTTTCAGCAACGTTCACATTCGCGTCTCAGTCGTAATCTGTCAAAAAGCCTCATTTTCCATAAATATTTGACATAATTATTGCGACTGACATACGAATGTGAATGTTGCTTAAAAATTAGTAGAATTGGCCCTCTGGTTGTTGTTTTTCGAGTGAGCCTTAATCACAAGTATAATAAAGGCGTTAGTTTGAATAAATGGGTGTTTGTTCCTCAATCATATAAGAACGGCTTAACGGATCTGGATGAAATTTAACACAGAGATAGATTATAGTCAGTAATAGCACATAGGCTTACTTTTACCATTGATACTTCTTTACTAAGGGAGTATGTTCCCTTCGGATTATTTCTTTATTTGAAGAAGCTTGTAATCAATATACTCGTATTATCATATCTTAAAGGTTTTAAAACTTCGACCCAGTTGACTTACTCGTACTGCCAACTAGTCAAAACAAAACGTCACATCGCTGTCGCCAAAAAACAACATCAGAAAAATAAGGTACCTTTTTTAAAATTTACACCCTCGTCTACGTTACGGGTCTTGGCGAAATTTATGGTCGCCGACGTAATATGATTCGGGGGTAAGTAATGAAACAGCATAACGTGCAAGTAGGTTGGTGGCGGTAGGTTGGTACTTCTTTACTTCTTTTTTATGCTGTGGCAATAAGGTTTTAATGGAGGATCCGATGACTTGGATTACAGAAAGGAGTTGGTATCTAATAATGCTGCTGAAGATTAGGAGACACTGCAGTTTGAAAAACAGCATATTTTGGGTTAACCGGTGCGAACTGTCAAACGTCAACATCCTATAAAATACCTTTCTGTAGTAATAATAGAGGTTTAAAACGCGTGAATCGGGTGGCACACCGTTGTGCCGGGAGCTCCAATAGCACAAAAGCCGGCCAAGTGCGAGACGGACTGCGTGTTAAGGGTTCCGAACGAAACATATTCTTTTAAAAGTATTTTTTTATAACCGTAGAACTCTTAAAGGTTTTTCTATAGTTTTAAGTAAATAACTAAGTAGGTATTGGGAATTGACTATGACATCCTTGAAGAAAGTTGTTCATCTAAATAGGTATAAGCAGTTTTTAAAATAAGACTACACCTTTCTGTTACACCCTGTATAACTCTGCGTAGTCCATTTAGAAAGTTCACAGCTGTAAAGCTTGACCATACCGCACTGCATTCACATTAATTACCTACCTTAATTTAAACCCCAAATCTCACATTTGTAGTTGGAAATATCCTTTCACATAAATACCAAAATAAGCAACAAAACAGGCATCCCATTAAAATCCTCTCACCCGAGCGAAATTTCGCTAAAATATTGCGTCTATAACTCAGCAGATAAGCCATATTCGCACTCCATTTTGTAACGATAACCTATAACACGCTAACCAATCCTGATTGTAATACTAATAACAATAGGAAATAGCTAACTAAGGCTTGGAACGTACCAGCTGTATGAAGCTTATACATATTTATGTATTTCCTTAAAAAACTTGATCTACTGGCATATTATTTTTTCTTTGAATGGTTTTTATTTTACTACGAACACTTTTATCGTTCTCATATATAATCTAAGAATAATTTCAACAAGAACAATGTAACCACAGCTTTGTTACAATTTGATGATTTAAATAAAAGAGTGTCCGTGGAGTTTCTTGCACGTTCTTCTCCAAAGAGATCTACGCTTTGGAACGTGCAAATAGCTTCACCTGTTTGGCTGACCGACCTAGACCTCAAAAGTGCCTGCATATGGTTTAATATTAATTAATTTAAATAAATGCTATGAGTTTGAGTTTATATGGCCGAGTATTTTTCTGGTTCAAAATTGTAGTAATATTAGTCATTAGTTCATGCTTGTTGAAGAGTCACTAACGGAACCCTATTACTAAGACTCCGTTGTGCGTCCATCTATCTATCAGTGGCTGTATCTCATGAACCATAATGGGTAGACTGGTGAAATTTTCACACAGTATTTTGCATAAAAAAAACGTAGTTATAATATTATAAAATTAACATTTTAAAGGAGTCGTAACCGAACTCTTTGTGTGCCAGTTTGTCACTCTTAAACTTGATAAAAGAAGTTATAAATAAGTTTAGTTGCATGTGGCGTTCTGCGATTTGAACAGTGAGAGAGAGAAAGAGACAGAGCTATGTAGGACGAATAGCACTATCCCTTTTTATATAACGGAATCATGTTGGCTACGTAATAGTAGGGCCTTGAGGTGACTCAATGTGCCATATTTACAGAGTTCAGCCACTTACTGGATGCTAAACGGTTACCCCCGATTTTTGAATAAAGAGTTCAAAGTTGTGTATTTGTCAAACTTGACTTTAGAACCTGTGAAACTTTAGCAATTCAGTTGACACGTTTTTAACACCAAATTCTTAATAGGGATGATTCCTGAGTCAAAAAAATATGATTCTATTTAGTCCGTCAGTTAGATTATCGGAAAATATTGGACACGTATTTTTTGATGTATCAAATCAATAAAAATTGACGAAGATAAAAAAGCATCAAAGATCAGGAGTGGGGGCTTGTGTCGTCACTTTAATGTATAAAATGTACCATGCCATGACGTCACACGAGTTTTCTCATCTTTATTTTTTGTTTAAGTGATAAACGTGTCCGATATTTTTAGAAATCTATCTGACGGACTAATTAGATTTTTTTAGTCATATACCCTTTTCAGAAACCGTCCCTTATCACTTAAGTTACAAGATCGCTGTCCTCTCCTTCTTAAAAAGGATCTCAAGTGCCAATGTTTGGCTAACTTTAAACACTGCGTGGGAGTTAGTCGGAAGAAAACTTCACACGAAATTATATTTAGCTGGGTTTCTAAAACAGTGGATGACATTTTCAGTATCCTAAATTAAAATAAAAGTTTCGGTGCGTAAATATGGCAGGGAAGATGAATGAATGGCGTAGGATCGACAGATCAGGGTTGCGGATTTTTTTCGAAAGAGTCACCGCAGTCCTGGAACGCAAAGGGCATTAGGAGAAACACGAATGGGTTTTAGTCAGTAAGAGTCTGACACTCCCTCCCGCTCCACCCAGAGCGGAAGGTGTCATTTGATGATTCCCCATCCATAAAAATAACGATCGACTACGACGCCCAATCTTCGATCTTTTGAAGTGATATTCAAAATAAAACGAAAGATTATATTCTCCTCGATTCTATTAGCTTGAATATTGTTCAAAGTCTAAACATTTGGTATTGACCACGTGGTATTTCGGTAGCGCATAGCAACCAATGAACGATCCCAAACATTTTGGACCTTGACCTTCTCATCCTTCAGCCGAGTACTTCTCTACAGTCACCCTGATGTTGTAATCAAGTCTTGTCAATGTGCTGGATTGGCCTTATATGAAGTAACGAAGCCTCTTCCATTATAATATGCTGATGGTGATCACCGGTGTAGTTTTAGTGAGGTAAAATCCCACACTCCCTCGTCTTTTCCCCAGAAGGTATTTTGGGAAAAAGAACAGGGAGTGTGGGACGTGGTCCCTCCGATAGCTAAACAGTCTTTCATAGCTTTACAGAGCCGTCTTTACAAACCCCCTTTTCCAGGTATCAAATTCAAATATTTTAATTCAGACCACTAGATCCATATAGTGTTAGTATGAACTTATCCTGTGTTAGTAATTAACAAATAACAATAACTTACATAATAATTGGCTACATGAACATGTGCACGCACATGTCTGCCAGCCCAGAGTCTAATAAAAGATCCGTCAACCTTGTCCGCCAGTGTAGCTAAAATACCTACTGTTAGTTCTATCAGTAATATCTCTGGAAGATTTGTAAACAAATACAATTCCTATTGTCAAAACTATTAAACTTCATTATAAAGAATGGCTACTACAATAATATGAAAACTAACACAATAATACCCGGTGACACAACAAATTAAAATGTCCGCCTCCGTTACAGCGTCGAGAGAAAATAATTATTTTGTGCATTCACACACCAGCTGAAAGGCGGACCGGGAAAATTTAATCTAAGCTGTGTTAAGCTTCATGTTTTTGCAGGGGGAATTGTCTAAATTGAAGCTGTCCTGTGTCTTTTTTGTGCCGTTTATTATAAGCCTTGTGGCTTCATCCCTTCATGATTCAGACAGCTTGTGACTAAGTTCTTATTAATAAGACAGCTTGGGCTATAGGGCTGTAAAATACTGTTATCCAGCTGCATCTGGACTGGAAGCCGACCTTAGTTTAGAACAGGGGGTCTATTCTCTAAGCCTGAAGTCCGTAGTTCCGGCCTTAGTGTCGAGCGTTTTCTACTCCGTATCGCCTACGGACTTACGATTAGTCCCGAACCCGAACTAAGAATGAATGACAACACGATTTGACAGTTGTTCTTAGTTCGGGTTCGGGACTAATCGTAAGTCTAAGTATGATGTGGTGTCTGTCTGTATTAGATAGGTTGGAAGTCGCATTTTCACGATATGTGTTGGGCACAGGGCAGTGGTGCAAAATAATAAGTTTTCTTTCGGCATTTAGTAATTAGTTAAGTGCCAACAAGTTCAACAAGGAAAAGGCTAGGCAGGCAGATGAAGTAACAGGAAAAATACGTTTTTTCCGGCATTATGTGGTAGGAAGAGCGAAAAATGTCATGTGGCTGCCGTTACCGTTCATACAGGGTGTTGCAGAAGTGTGAGGTTTTTTTATTTTTTTATTATTGATAGGCACGCGCTTGACCACTATCTCACCTGATGGTAAGCGACGATGTGGTCGAAGATGGAGCACGCTTGCCTAGAAGTAACCTATTCACTCTTGACTTAAAGATTCCCAGGTTGTAGCTATCAGGAAACACAGACTCCGGCAGGGAATTCCACTCCTTAGCGGTACGCACAATGAATGTATTCCCAAAACGCTTTGTGCGTGTGGGTGGGATGTCTACCATATACCGGTGGCGCATCGCCGTACGTCTTGTGGTCCGATGATGGAACGGGCTAGGCGGAATCAAACTATGCAATTCCGTTGCAGACTCTCCAAAGTGATTGTGTGAGTTGAGCAGCTTTACCAGCGTGAAGTACCGTCGCACCTTTGCCAGAATTCCCAACTTTTTGGCAGCCACTTGAGCCTTTGCCTCTATAAATGTGCCAAAATTGAGGGTAGATGTCAACGTAACACCAAGAAGGTCAAGTTGGTCGGTTATTGGCACGGTTACTCCTCGGAAAGATGGAGCTGGGTGGAATTGGCTCCTTTTAGCGGAAAAAAGACACGCCTGGGTCTTAGCAGCATTGAACTTGACCAGATTGGCATCGCCCTACTCTGAGACAGCCTGTAGGGACAAGTTCAAGCGCTCAACCATAGCCTCTCGGAGAGACCGGATCTGCGACCCACCAGCTAGTGCGTTAGACACGTATCTCTCAGCAACAGTACTGTCGTCTGCATACCCAAAGGTACCGGGTTTTAGCAGATCATTAATATGCAGCAAAAACAATGTTGCCGAGAGCACCGACCCCTGAGGAACCCCGGCATTAATATCCAGCAGTCCAGACGAGCAGCCATCTATGACCACTCGGATAGACCGATCCCTCAGGAAGTCTGCAATCCAATCACACAATCCGGCGGGTAGACCGAAGGAAGGTAGCTTACCAATAAGGCTTTCGTGCCAGACCCTATCATATTTAAGGGTGGCATTCTGTATTTGCTATACAATTAGGAAAAAAATATTGATTTTTTTCTAAAACGCGTACACAAAAAGCTACTAAAAACTTAAGAAAAAAACACTTTTCAAACTGCCTGATGCAGTTAGTGGTATTGGTGGTGGTGGTTGGTTGGTGGTGGTGGACTATGTCAAGCTGCTTGAAAAGTGTTTTAGTAGTTTTTCGAGGTGGGGTTTTTTGAAAAAATATTTTTTTTTTAATTTTAACATTATTTCTTTACTCTACAGCAGTTATATAACACCACCCTTAAATATGACCACGCACTTCTGGAACACCCTGTATAAATAAACACAAATCACTTCTGTACTATGTAGGCATGTTATTTCTTTTTCAAAATCAGTTGTTAATTTATTTCTTTTGATTTTGCTTTTTCTACAATATCGCCGATATTCCTGTTTATATGAAATCCTTTGCTTGATGCAACGGAAATAAAATTCATCAGACGATCACCCCTATGTGTCAAGCGGCGGTTTAGTTCTTAGTTCACAGAGAAAAGCTCGATATTTTACATCGTCCATTCCTGAATCATATTCCCGAAAGAAGCCTGTTTGGCATACAAAATCCTGCGTAAAAAGGAATTTGGAGCTGATACAAAATATCCAATGCTCTCATAGTATTATTGTGGGTGAACTGCATTGGCTGTGTGCCAGTCGAACACCCTTACAAACCCAGAAGTAAACACAATAAAAAATATTGAATCAAGCGTGTCTTGGCATGCGGTATTTTCTTATCTTTTTGGGCTGCAGTAACCCTGCAGCTTATGAGCTTTAGTTAGGTCTGGCGGGCAAGAGGCTGTTCCAAATCGGGTGTATCTATTTTGTAGAGGAACTTTTTATTTGCATAATTATGTTACGGCTAATAGCCGAAGTGCGGCTACACCTAGTTTTAGCCGGCTACAACTAGCCGGCCATTGGTCACTCCGACTCGGACAGCTTAGGTTAGAAAGGGATGGCGGGGTCGTTCAGACCCTACCATCCCTTTTCTCATTCCCTCTTCGTGGTTATTATTTGTAAACTCTTGAGTTCCGCGAAGCGAGGCTCCGACTTCGCCTTTTAGGCAACTTTAAAGTGTTTTGAGGTTAGGTTACAACTAGTTGTAGCCGGGTTGCACCTATTTGTAGCCGGCTAAAACTAGGTGTAGCCGCACTTCGGTTATTAGCCGTAACATAAATAAAGGATCGGTCAAACTGAAGCAAATTCCGCGCAGGAAACCGGACGCTACTCAGCATGTTGATTGTTTTAATGATTGTGTCATGCGAGTATTTGCGCTAGTTTGAACAATGCTATGCAAGTTTCATCTAACGACACCACCTACGAGAAAGGGGCGAATTCAAAGCTAGCTTTGGACGACGGCTTTGTCTGCATGTTTTTTTTTTTTTTAAGGATGGGAAATCATCAAATGACCCCTTCTGCTCTGGGCGGAGCGGCAGGGAGTGTCAGACTTTTACTGACTAAAACCCACCCATGCTCCTTCTAGTGCCTTTTGTGTTCCAGGGCCGCGGTAACTCTTTCGTACAAAATCCGCGACCCTGGTTTGTCTGCGTGTAAGTCGGAAATTATCTGAAACGAATGTAGGTACTTGCAGAATAAAAAGTATCTTATGTCCTTCGTTATGGTCCACTCTATGTGTATACTAACATTTATCAACATTGGTTCAGCGATGTAGACGTGAAGACGTAGTAAACAAACAAACATAATTATGTTTTCGCACCACTCGGGCCCAACATGTGAAAATTCCCTAATATAAAGTAAATCTTATGTATATGTAAATAAACATTAAATTTGCGATTAATTCGCGACACACCGGTGTGTCGCCGGGGCCGGACAGGTTAATACCTAATTTTAAAGTTTCCATGTACTTGTACACCCATAGAAAGTACATGTACACCAGTACTACCTCGAGACGATTTTAATAATAATTTTCCGTTCATATTGTAAGAATTAGAAATGTTAACATTGAATTCGGATTCTGCCTTTGAGAACTTAAAAGGATTCGTTTAAAAATAACACAAAATGGGCTAAACATTTCTTAGTCTAATTTGAATTTAGGATACAAAAGAAACTTTGCCTAGGGGTACTGTGCTACTCAGTCGCTGAATTGTTGAAGCCGATTAGAGTATGTAAAACTAAAAAAAAAACAATTTAACCGACTTCCAAATACAAACTAAATTAATTAAAGTAATTTTGTACCGTATTTGGAAGTCAACTGATACACATCAATTTAATTGTTTATCTCCAAAGTCCTTCATCAGATCTTTACGAGATTTAAATGTGACCATTTCGGAATAAACTTCTTTTGATCAAACAAAGAATTTTGCAAATCCGTCTATATAATTATGACGTATTATGCCCCGAACATACATAAAAAAGTCCAACCAACCTCTTCCTTTGCTGTCTTCATCTGACGAAACTGGAAGCCGACCCCAATTTAGTTGGGAAAAACCAAGGTCGTTTGAGGATCGATTGTTGAAAAGTTGAGTTCAAAGTTCAGTAATGGTAAAACGGGGCAAATAGAAAAGCAGGGAGTGAATAGACCGGGCCTGCGGACGGCGAGTTGGGCCTGCGTACGGCGAGCGTTGGGTGGTTTGCCGTCCGATCAAAGCCAGGCCCGGGTCGACGGCGCATTGTGTTCTACGCGCGCTTCAAAGAGATGTCAGCATAGTAGTCGGGGCCCGTTAGGGCCAGAGCCTGCCAGGGTTGCGGGTTTTGTTCGAAAGAGTCCGCGGCCTGGAACGCAAAGGGCACTACGAAGAGCACGGATGGGTTTTAGTCAGTAAGAGTCTGACACTCCCTCCCGCACCATTCAGAGCGGAAGAAGTCGTTTGATGATTGTCCATCCATAAAAAAAGAGAGTGAATAGGCACCAAAGGGGTGAAGAGGTTTTTCACGTTATTTAAATATTGTAAGCAGCATTTAAGGACTACAATTTTTAAAAATGATTGCTTTAAAAGTTACCAATAATAAAAGTTCGGTATTTAAATGTAGAATCCGATCAAAGTTTTGTTTCTATTCAACCCCTGCATTTCTGTTTGCCCCGTTTTACCATACTGACAATTTTAGCTCCTTAAAGTATAAATTGGTTCGTTTTAACTATTATTTTTAATTTTGGACTATCAATAATTTCGTTTTTCTTTAGCTAAACTGTTAAAAAGGGCCGAAAACAAAACAATATTGACCAACATCTTCAAAACATAATAGTAAGTGTCCACAATTTGGCCGACTTCCAAGCAAAGTGTACACGTACCCACAAATGTACACAACTTTAACATACATATACCTATAATAAACATATACAAACAGTTAATTTATGAAATATTTTTTTTATTCGGCACAAAAATTTAGGCCCCATATGTACGCAACGTAAAATGGATTTTACGACAAAAGATATACGGTTCGTTTCGTTGTGACTGTTAAATTAAATGGGCTGCTGATTTTTATCCTAAAGAATGGGAAGTCTGTGATATATTTGTCTATTGTTTCAACAGTTAGCTTTTATATGTATTTGTTTAGATCTGGTTTTTTGGGACTTTTTTTTACTCTTTTCAAGTCGATGTGGGTAAATGGAACTTGTGACATGCTGGTTGTTTCTTTTAGTTGAGGCAAAACTGTACGGTAACAACAAGTTGCGGAATTTGTTCGAAAGAGTCAGCGTGGCCCTGGAACGCAAGGAGCATTTAGAGGAACATGGATGGGTTTTAGTCAGTAAGAGTCTGACTCTCCCTTCCGCTCCGCCCAGAGCGGATGGAGTCATTTGATGATTTCCCTTAAAAACCCTTCACCATTACTTTGCCAAAATTTAAAACGAGGGAATACCGAATTCAGAAATATTTAAAACAAGATTTTTAATGCGGCTTTGCTCCCGCGGCCTGTCACACAGGAACCAGATATTTTTCGATATAAATGTAGTTTATGATGTACATATGTGTGTCAGTGAATTTTCGTAATTGGATGAAACTAACTCGTTTTTCTACCTCATAATAATGGCACAGAAATCAAACTTCAAATTGGTTTGACGGCAACTATCAAACTAAATCTTGTATGTAAAATCTTTTCATCAGCTGTTATATTAATACACAACACATACATTTTAAAACAATAATTAGTAGGCGACGAGGCCATAAAAAATACACGATTTCAGTTGCGGGTTATCAACTTCCACACACAACATCCTATTTTCCTTAATAAATTCTTTCAACAATAAACTCTAATTTATGAACTCAAATCCTGACCACAAAGCAAGCAAATCCGCGGGCAAAATTAGGTTTCTCGGCTGCCACCGTAATCCTCGCCAAGTTTGTATTTAATCAGATTGTTGTCCAGACAGGCGCAACCCGCAATTTATTCCCCGGTCGATATTATATTAATTGTGACCACTTGTTTTCTATCTCTGCTAGTGAGACGAAGTGAGACCATTTATATCCATCGCGACCACGCTTAAGGGTGCGGTGCGGCGGAGCTGAGCTGAGCGGAGCTAAGCGCCTGAATTGACCAATCACAATGCTCCAAATTTTTGTAGCGTTTGCATTGGTATGAAGTGGAGCGAGGCTGAGCAGAAACCATACTTTACATTATAAATGCGAAAGTAACTCTGTTTTTATCTCTTCATGTCTTAATGGCTGAACGGCTTTGGCTTAAACACGGGTATACCAAGTCTTGGAATAGAGCACAGGATACTATTATCCCTGGAGTATTTTTCCTTCGGAAAATATTCGACATTCACGCGGGTCAAACTGCGTGAACTGGGTGAGGCTAGTTTCATAAAGAAATAATTATGAGAGAGAGAGAGAGAGAGCAGCGAGCCGGGCAGGGTCCAGTGGAGCGGCCTTCATCTGCTTCCACTTCGTCTTAAAGTAGAAACAGATGTTATTAATGTCAACATTTCGTCAGAACTTTACTTAACACCGCTTCCCTTCACTCCGCTCTACTTCACTTTGCTTTATTAGAAACACTCACCACATTTCACTGTTCCACCCCGCCCAGCTCCGCCTCAGTGAAACCGCACCCTAATTCGGGGTTCATGTGTTTTGGTATATTTTTCCCGTTGGGTTTGCGGTCCGGTGGTTCCGTTCACTTGTTTGGTGACAGATGGTACGGAACTCAAAATGTGGCTTTTTTCGGGATCCGGCGACCGTTTTTGGATTTGTTTCTATAGAAGATAGGATAAATGCGTACCTGGCTTAAATATTCAGTCAAAAAGTGCGTAACTGTACACCCTGAAAGCAGTTTTTTCTTGTGGCAAAATAGAGGGGCAACTCCCATATTTTTAAAAGGCGTTTGCATTCGCAGTTTGGGATTATGTTTGCGTTGTAACTTTTTGACAATGGTTATTATAACAGCTGAGATTAATTTGAACGCTTCATAAGTACGGACGACACGAAATTTCGTTAATACTTACCTACGCAATTTCGTTTAATTGGATGACATATTTTGTCGAGCTATTTTGATTTAAAAACCAAACTATTGAACCGATTTTGATGATAATTCTATGAGACAAATCGGAATACGTATCCTTTCATATAAAAGACGATTTTTTCAAATCGGTTTATAAATGATGGAGTTATGAAGTACCCAACCAATTAAAAAAAACAATCGAATTGAGAACCTCCTCCTCTTTTCGAAGTTGGTTAAAAATGGAAGAATACGCACCCATGGAGCACATAAGCGAGCAAGGAGGCTTACCATCTTTTTTTTTTTTTTTTTTTAAATAACGTTGCCCCACACTAGGAATTTCTCCTGTATCGTGGGTGCGTTACAAACATACAAAGTCACATACACAAACAGCCAGACCCGGAACAACTATCTGTAGGCCATACAAATATTTGTTCCGTGCGGGAATCGAACCCGCGACACGCAGCGCAGCAGCCGATCGCTCAACCACTGCGCTAACCGTGTCGTAAAATCACCATCATGTAAGCCTACTTGTTTACCACTCAATGGACAAAAAAACCCCGTGCCTCACCTGAGAATTAAACCCACAATCACACGCTCAGCAGTCGTGCTTGCAACAACCATACCAACGAGACAGTTATGAGAAAATATATAAAAGTAAATCATTACAGGCTCCTGAGACTTTCCAACTCCTCTAGGTCACATACGCTATGACCTAGTTAGGTATTATCGTGACCTAGGATTTAGTATTTATTTACGCTTCTTGTTTACTGAAGAAGATTGGATCCGTTTTATTGTCAGCTCATTACTGTTCATTGGGGGATTGCGCCTTGTACGGTCGGAATCAAAAGTCATAAAGTATGAAAGAAAAATATTGGAAGAGTGGAATTATTTCTTAGAGATTTTGTATAGTTTTGTTCTGTATGGTGTCGGACGTTAAAGAATAGTACCATCCTATCACTCCCCGTGGGTGTCGTAAGAGGCGACTAAGGGACTCACCAGAGAATGGGCAGCAACATTCTTTGTACATTGCAACAGCTACACTGCGATCGCCAACCCGCCTGCCAAGTGTAGCGATTATGGAAAATCCCCCCGTCCGTCTTAATTATGATTTGTACATTAGGTACAATTATTCTCTGATTTTTTGTTGAGTTATTTATCCGTCAAGCCATCTTCTTTGCTGTCTTTTCATACAGCCAAAGTTCGTTTTATGTACTTGTGTTTTGACAAATTCTCACCCTATCAACGGTCACGTTAAAAGCAAAAGCACGATAGACAAGTAATTATAAATTTTTGTAAAACATCGTTGCCTTTCGCGGCTACGCTACCTTCGTGTATTTCACGGGAACCGTTAATTTATCCGGAAAAAAAATTAGCTCAGCGATTCTGTACAAAATCAAAATCTGTAAAATTTCAATCGGATCAAGACTTCCAGAGATTATGTCTTACAAACAAACCAACAGTTTTACATCTTTGTGACCTATACAGGCTGTTTCAGAAGTGCGTGGTCATATTTAAGGGTGATGTTAGGAAGCCGATATACATTTAGGACAAAATAGCAAAATGTTTTTTTTTTTTTTTTTTTCTAAAAGTTGAACCAAAACAATTTCTTAAAAGTTCCGAAGAATTAACTTTTCAAGCAGTTTGTTATTGTTGGCGGCATTTACCTCAGTTCAATCACAGATTTGATGTCACCAACTGCATCAGACTGTTTCAAGTCATTTCTTCGGAGCTTTTTTGGTGTTTTTAACGGGTCGATTTTTTTTTTGGAAAAAGTCATTATTTTTATTGAGGAATGGGCTTGCTCTTGACCTCGATCACGCCTGATGGAAAGCGATAGATGATACATACTATTTATGTTTCGATATTTTTCCTTAATGTTTATCAGCTCCCCAACATCACCCTTAAATATGACCACGCATGTCTGGAACACCCTGTACACGTTTAGATTTGTTTCCTTTTACACCAGTTAATTCATGTCCAGCAACACACCGCTGGTCAGTGGTCACAATATATAACGTGTTACCTATGTATCTAGCGCGCCCATTGTTTCCAAACACTGGGCAAGCATTCCAGCCGAGTATGTGCTAATAACATCACATGCTAGGCTTGCCACTCGACCCCTTTGCATTATATAACAATAATCGCGAACCAATGAGGTTTTAGAGGTTTCTGTTAAATCGTTAACTTCAATCAATCTGCCTTTTCCCTAATATGTTTCACACGGCTTCCAGACTAGCAGAATGCAGCTGGATACCAGTATATTGGCTTCTAGACTGGCAGAATGCAGCTGGATACCAGTATATTGGCTTCTAGACTGGCAGAATGCAGCTGGATACCAGTATATTGACTTCCAGATCAGAAAAACGTAGCTGGAAACCAGTATATTGGCTTTTAGACTGGCAGAATGCAGCTGGATACCAGTATATTGACTTTCAGATCAGAAAAACGTAGCTGGAAACCAGTACCTATATTGGCTTCCAGACTAACAGAATGCAACTGGATACCAGTATATTGGCTTCCAGACTAGCAGAATGCAGCTGGATACCAGTATATTGACTTTCAGACTAGCAGAATGCAACTGGGTACCAGTATATTGGCTTCCAGAGTCGCAGAATGCAGCTGGATACCAGTATATTGGCTTTCAGACTAGCAGAATGCAGCTGGGTACCAGTATATTGGCTTCCAGAGTCGCAGAATGCAGCTGGATACCAGTATATTGGCTTTCAGACTAGCAGAATGCAGCTGGGTACTAGTATATATATATATTTTTTTTTTATTGTTCTCAAAGACAGTTACAGTATTATCTTTACAATTTTACTCGCCAAACTTATTAGTTTGTTGGCAAGAAGCCACTATTGGCTTCCAGATTCGCAAAATGCAGCTGGTTACCAGTATATTACATGGAGCGTCTGCGTATTTGACTTTCACAGCACTGTAACCGGGTAATTATGAAACCGATAGTAGGGTATTCTACTGCCAGGGTTGCGGATTTTGTTTGACTGACACGGCACGGCACGGATGGGTTTTAGTCAGTAAGAGTCTGACACTCTCTCCCGCTCCACCAAGAGCGGAAGGAGTCATTTGATGATTTCCCATCCTTAAAAAAAGGGTATTCTACTTGGTAGAAAAAATATAACTCTATTTAGTCAGTCCTTTAGATTTTCAAAAATTATTGGACACGTATTTTTTGTCATTTCAAATTGCTAAAAAATGCAAAGATAAAGCGCATGAAAGTTTAAAAGGCGGCTAGTGACGTCATGTCGCGCGTCGCTAGTAAAAATTGTACTATCGCAGTGTCGTCACGCGAGTTTTGAACGCACTGTATCTTCGCCATTTTTTGTTTACGTGAAAAAAGATAAATACGTGTCCAATATGTTTTGAAAATCTTTCTGACGGACTTGTCAGATTTTTTCAATACCTTATTACTTTACTATTCATCATCTGCCTAGCCTTTTTCCCTATTATATTGGGGTTGGCTTCCAGTCAAACCGGCTTTAGTTGAATACCAGACCTCCACAACCCATTAACTCGGTAACACGGTACTTCTTGGCAAGACTGGAGTCAGATTTTCTGGTTTGCTGGAAGACATTTCTTTAGAAATGAGCATCACCTGTGTACCTATTTTTCTGTATCCTTCTTCTTATGTATTTTTTAAATATGTGCACATGAACTGGTAACCGCTCGAGCACAGACATGTGAAAATTTCCAAATAAAAAAGCAATCTTACGTAATAAATAATAAACATTAAATTTGCGATTTGAAATTCGCGGCACACCGGTGTGCTGGCAGTGCTCATAGATAAATAGCTAAAATGATTAATTAGACCACAACGTTGGTCGTCTCACTATAAACTAAGTATTCACGACTCGTGAGGAAATAAGTAACACTCCTGACCTAAAAACCTCTAAACAACGCAATTTATATAATGAGAACGCCATTCTTAGGAGTCAAACGTCAAAGTTAGACAGTTGCCAATGTTGCTCAAACAAGTCGAAGTTGCCCCACTAGTGACTGCCAGTGAAAGATGTAGGCCTGAAGTTAATTGTTCCAGCCCTATTTGCTGAACAAACCGAATTCCTAACGTCACCTCGTTTCTAGTTTGTTTAATGTTTGTTCCAGAACATTGGAGTTGTCCGGAATCCAGGAACATTGATAGGTCGACTGACAGGTACAGTGAACTTTACAATACTATAAACTAAAGTAAAAGTTGATTGACTCGACAAGTTCAATTAACTTTTTCTTTATAATAGATTTAATATGATTTTCATCAGATGGTCATGCGCCCTTTCATAAGTGACAACTTCAGAAATGGCCATCTGTATTACCATACTAAAAATAATCTTTCAAAAAATCATAATAACTCTATCATTATGTATAAAAAAACATAAGTAATGTAGGTAAGTATCTAATTATTTACTTAATTTTTTAGTGCAATTTTTTACAAAACCTCTAATTTTCAATTGCTATACGTATTTAAGTTGCTTTGTTTGACACTTGAAGCTGTACCGTTTTCACAGGGAATTTCAAATTCAAATTTTTTTTTTTTAATTAACAGGGTTTTAAAAAACAATAAAAATAAACTGTGACTCGTGCCTTTTTTAAATGACGTGAATGGTATATTTGTAGGATTCCATGCACAACCAAAAATACTACCATTTTTAGACACCCAAAAATCACATACCATCACCATTTTCTTATACCAAATTATTTGGAGTCAGCGCAACATTGACTTCTTCTTTCATACTTCTCTAATGCTATTAGTTGTCCCCTTCTCTCCTTACTAGACACATCATCTCTCACACAGTCCACCCATCGTGTCTTTGGTCTCCTCCTCATAAAATCATCCAAAATCAAACTCAAAATTCGTCACGGAATTTTTCTCATTGCACATTAACTAACTTAAAAAATTTAAGATGTGGTAAACAATAAATGATAGAGTAGGTACTCGTAAATAGCTAACTAACCAGTGCCATAGACTTATAAGACCCATCTTTCGCCGAATAACGTATACAGTATTCATGATAAGTTTCAAACTCTCAACCACGCCTGGAACAGTAATTACAAACTATAATAAATACTCCGGTCTTAAAAGTAACATCAATTCAAAAGAATCTTTCTTCCCGGACCATAATAGCGTAATATTTCTAAAGGAAAATTAGCAAAAGAAAATGTTATGTCCCCAAACTAGACATCGCAGTCTTCAGAGACCATTAATTTGAATACGTTCTCGAACTATCGGAGAGTGGTCCGGTGTGCTCAAATGAGGACAGTTACGAGGACACCCATTTGTATGTAAATATCAGGAAAAAGTGCCTATTACTTAATGAAGGGGGGCCGTAAAAGTTAGTTGACTAATTTAAGAGGAGAGGGGAGTCTTGGACGAGTTTGTTTTGAATGTCATTTGGTACAGAATGGCGAGTTGGAACGTTAAGTTTTGACGTTTGAGTTTTATGAGTTTCAAAGTGTGCGTTTGGGTTAAATGTCAGAAAAAACTTGAATGTTGATGACTTAAAAATTTACTTACCCGATATTAGTGGGTACTTTTTTAACGGAGTTTATTTGATTGCCATTATATGTTGGTTCGATATCTTCACAGATTTTCGTTAGCTAACTTTGTTGACACTTAACCTATGTTTCCGAGTGTTGGGTTAAAAGCACGCCATATTTTACTTCAGCTCTATTAAATTTCTTTTATGGATAACATGTTATAAACGAGTCAAAATGTGTGATTAAATTTTGATTGATTTTGACAATCCCGGCCTATCATTACTCATATATCTTATGAAGTAGGAGTTCATATAATTCACAAAACGAACAAATTTTATCGAATCAATAAAGAAAGTTTATCCAAGGACCTTAGAAACAGGGATAAACACAAGGGTCCTTCGAAATAAATTATATTTAGCCGAAGACGAGACCCATCTCACATGGGCCAAGTAATAATAAATATGCTTCGGTCGAAGAGTTTTCCATACAATTTGATGAGGCGGCCCCTTCATATTTTAACGGCTTAATTTGTTGAGCCGTTAACGAAGTTCCTAAGAGGCTTACATGTTTTGTTTGTGTTTAAAATTACGTGGTAATTGCTCGGTGCTCTAATTTTGGAGCAATATTTAGCTGTACTTAATAAAAATAATTTTGGATGAGAAAAATGTTGTGGTAGAAAATTCGTTTGGATTAAAAAATTGCGATTGTTAACATGTTGTCCCCAAATGAGTACAAGTAGTGCTGTATAAAATAAAAATTCTTAATAAAATTTTAAATAATATATTCGTATTTTGTGATAGATCCCACTCACTTACGCGTCCCAGCCGCGCGAGCGATGCTTGCGCAACACGTCTACGCATTAAATTTCAGTTTTTTTTTACGACTGCGCGAGCCCACTTCAAGAAAAACAATTCCTACAAAAAAACTACTAAAGCTACATTCAAATAAAATATACTTGCGGAAAGCTCAAAGAACCCAGAATTTAATTTAATTAAAAGTAAACTGCTCAAATTAATAACAAAGGATGAAAATAAAGCTTAATGTTGAGAATAGAGAATCATCAAACGATAATCGCGTATTTTGTCAGCCAAATTATACGATATAAACGTTCTGGAATTGTCGTAATGTTACAAATTTCGTAAAGGATATATCTTCACAATTAATTTGATGTACAACAACATTAGAAAACATATTAAAACAGATAACTTACCACTTTTTTCCACACACTCAACTGTTTACAAACAAAAATGGCGAACTGTCATTTTCGTTTTTTTTTTCTAAATATTTTGTAGCCATTGTACAGAAAAAAATCACTCTCACGGATAACAAATTTCATAGCGCTCCATCTAGTAATTTTCTACTGTATTATTATCAGCCAACTTTAGCACTGTACTCGTTTAAACTGAATGATGTTGTTTGGGGATTGTAGTCAACAAAGACGTGTAAGGCAAGAATGTTAGTGGGAAGTACAATCCCCGTATACGCCTAAGTGGGTAGGTTTTGTGATCTAGGCGCTTAGCTACCCCATGCAGGGATCGTTTTTATGAATAAATCTCTTTGCTATTACCTGAGTTTCATAATTTGTTTCAGACAAAAAATAAATAAACGCAACCACGTTCCTTATACAGGGTTATTTGTAAAAGACTAACGAAATTTCAGAGGGTGAAAGTACTCTTGATAATAAACAACTTTTGATAAAATTTGAAATACATTTTCATCGGGTGAATATTGCATTTTGTATGAAACAGCTGTTTTTTTTTATATTTCATAGTTGGTTCCATGGTAAAAGTTGCTTAAAATCTTGAGTACTTTCACCCATTGAAAGGTTGTTAGTGTTATACAAATAACCCTCTATATCCAAAGCCTACTATAAAAACACCACAATTTAACTAACACCGAACATTACCTTATAAACCAAAAAATTACCTAATCCCCCATTCATTTACCTAACATCACCTTTTCAGCAAAAATAACATCCTGAACAACACAATTTGACGGGTACAAACGACACAATTACTTTCTTTTCCCCCACAATGGACGTAATTAGTCCACCTCTCCCCTTCGGATGGGATGGGGATGTAAGATGAGCCCCCATCCATACGTGGGATGGTGGGATGAACATGTATTGATAAAAGCGCACGGTACAAAGTAACCATTGTTAACGTATCTTCGAGGTCAATTTACTGGTATTGAGGATAGGGTTGTCTACTTAGACTTAGATTTGCATAGGATAATATCACGCCTAAGTTCCCTAAAAAGGTGTGGCCAGGGATATATAAGACAAATAATCGTTATGTTAGAAGTCTCTACGTGGACAGTCGAACGCACGTCGCTTGGCATTTTGACCTTGAACTGGCATAACGTAGACGACCTAAGCTGAGATGACGCACCCCACTACTTAATTTTACATTTGCTTCTGTGCGTAAATTCGTGTATGTATTCTCACTCATTTCAGTTCGACGAGGCCGTTCTTTTCGAAGTAGAGAGTGTAATGGGCATTGACAAAAATAAATAAATACAGACTCGGTTTTAAAAGCCTGATCAAGTGGCTGATCAGTAAATCTGCTGTCAAATCTAGGGTTGAACCAAATCATAATAAACAAAAAAATACATTATTGTGAGATAGTCTTGTATGACAGAATATGGTTAGCCATATAGCATGGAATTTTTTGGTTTATCAAAAGTCATTTACTCCAATTACGCTAAGTTCTTACTTTTTGAAAGTCAAGTTCCCCAATGCGCTCGCCCGGCACCACTTCCTAGTGTTGTAATAGCTGGGAAGAAGAGGTGGCCCAACAAACTTCTCAACAACGCATCACTCTGTTAAGTTTGAATATATTCAATCTACTATCCAAGTGCTGGTCAAAAACTTCATTTCCTTGCGAAAGTCCTAAGATTTTCACTAAAAGTCCAGATTCAGAACAATACGCCTTGAATTTCTTACAATTTTTGTCTTAAAACCCCCTTTAAATTACTAATTGTTGGAAAACTGGTCTTAACCAACTTTTCTTAACCCATCGATTTTTAAAAAAAACCTTGTTCAAAACAAAAAAAATCGATCCAGACAGTCCAGTGACAACCCTAAACAGGCCGCGGCTTCGCCCTAAATATAAAGCAATGCCATTAAAAATTTGTGTTTATACTCAATCACGACGTAATTGTACATCGTCTTGAAGAATCAGCCACCTGGATTGTGTGGCAAAGGGCTTAGGGAGCTGAGTCATTCCTCGTCTAGCTTAGCTTTGGTTGCGGATTTTTGAAAAAAAAATATTTATTAAAACTTTATGCACTAGCAAAAAGCGTGTTTTAGTGTTTTTGATCTGTTTTCTTGCATAACTTCAGAGAAATCTATCAAAAAAATACATTTGAGACAACCCTTCACTCTAATTACGAAGTAGATACTTGATTGAAAACACTTTTACTTGATTTTGATTGATTAAAATATTAGTATGGAAGTATGGATTAAATAAATATTTGAAAAGCGAAAAAAAAAATTAAGACTAGGTTTTCACTTTGGATCACTTTTATCACATGGTTAAAAATGTCATTAAAAAACTCGCTCACCTCGTTCATTTGTCGCTCAGCTCATCGTTCCCTCAAGATTTGTACATCGAATGTCGTGTTAAGGGCGTTATCTTGAGGCACACATTAGGTTGAGTGCGGATATATTATAATATATTGAATTGAGGCTGAGTGCTGTGTCTACTAGCTTTATAATGTGTTTTATATTACCGCAATACAGATATATATAGATTTTTATCTACACAGAGTTATTGAATATTATTAGGGAAAGGTAGGGGTAAAGAAAGTAAGTTTTCAAAGGGATGTTTTTGATATACAAAAGGGTAAAAGACTTGGCGAATTCTTTTGCATTTAGTTTATTAAATTGACTTTATTTGTGGAATGTTTTTGGTACGAAAATAGCTTGGAATGTTTTGTTAAGTTGGAGCTGTGTTAGGATTGTTAGTAGTAAATACGACTGCTAAGTTTGGGGTCTTGGAATTGATGCTCAGGTTGAACAAATTGCTATTGGGGTTTTTCGAGACAAAATTTTCAACAAGTCTGACTTTGTGTTTGGTTAATACCAAAAAGCTCGCCTCCTTTTTTTATAGATGGGAAATCATGAAATTACTCGTGCCGCTCTGGGTGCAGTGGGAGGGAGTGCCAGACTCTTACTGACTAAAACCCATCCGTGCTCCTCCTAGTGCGCTTTGCGTTCAAGGGCCGGGGCGACTCTTTCGAACAAAATCCACAACCCTGACAGCGTCTTGTCCTGACTGGCCCCGTTTAGAGCTCGCCTATTACAATGTAGACTTATAACAAAGACTAAAATGGGTAAAACAATAAACAAATGGATATCCTGTAGGTACACCTCTACCGTATGGTGTCGGAGGTAAAAGAATAGCATCATCCCATCACTTCCCGTGGGTGTCGAGAGGTGACTAAGGGACTCACGAGAGTATGGGCAGCAGCATTCTCTGTAGGTACATTGCTACAGCTTGGCAGGCGGGAAGCTTATGTCCAGCAGTGGACGTCTTTCGGCTGATATGATGATGATGATGATGACACCTCTACCAACAATAGCAAAAGCAGGCGTAATATTAAATTGTGTGTGTGTTAAAATCAAATCAAAATCAAAAGTAATTTATTCAAAATAGGCTGAGCATGAGCACATTTTAAACGTCAAAATTTACATTAAGACCCCCAAATGTCTCGCCCGTCACCACTTCCTAATGTTTTAGAAGGGAAGAAGTGGCGCAACAAACTCCCCATCAACGTAATTAAAAACTCGTCATTTAACCAGTTATCATCATCATATCAGCCGAAAGACGTCCACTGCTGGACATAGGCCTCCCCCAAGTGTCGCCACAACAAGCGGTCCTATGCGTCTCGCATCCATCGGCTACCAGCGACCCTCACCAGATCATTGGCCACCTTGTGGGAGGCCTTCCTGCGTCTTCCGGTACGCGGTCGCCACTTTTCGGCCCCATCGACCATCTGTTAACGGGTAACACAACTCATAGCTAACTCCTGAAACCTAAATATAACTAGGGTCAACTTCGGGTCTACCCTAAATAAGGTCTTATAAGATATAATCCCCTATGGTTGGCTCCAGTTAGATTATACCACTGGCCTTTCAGACTCTCCAAATGGTCGTTTAAGGTTGCAGAGGGAATTAGAAATGGCCTTACTATACAAGTTTGATTCAGAAGTTTAGCTTGATGTGAAGTTTTAGATCCCTAGTGGGTGTTTTTGTGTTGAATGTGGCTGAAGGTCTGTGTGAGAATTTATTGGGTATGATTGGTTAGTGTGTGGTCATGGATGTAACATTTAGTTACAGATAATGGTGTGCAAAGTTTTAAAAGTATGACTGAAATGTTGCATTGTTTAATTTTATAGAATAGGGCAGAGAAATAATAGAAATTCTATGCAACAAATTTAAATAATTAATTTTCGGATTCGTTCGGATTAAATTGTTTTGTGACGTTTTCACGTGAAAATATATATATATATATTTTTAAAGTTATGAATGGGCTAGCTCTTGATCTAGATCACACCTGATGGAAAGCGATAGATGAGGTCCATGATGAAGCGAGCGTGCCCAGAAGATGCCTTGAGGCACTGGTACTCCCACGGTAAACACAGCAGGCTGCTTGACGCCGAACTCCGGTGAGAGGGTGGTCGCGAACCAGACGGGTGTTAGCCCTACCACCGCAAGGGAAGGATTGGCCAGTCTTATAAGGTGTTAGATGAGACTGTCCAGGATGCGCCGAGCGAGAGGTTCAGTTGAGTGTCTGATGGAACAAATTGCGCTACACGAGGAGGCTCCGTCATGCATCCCAAAAATTGACATAATGTTGAAGTTTTTGTTACGGATTTATGTCAATGTTAGTTTCTTTTCCAGATACTGATTTTCCCGGTACTTTATTCTTGACGGTTTGGCAGGAGGTGAACCGAACGTACAAAATAATAAATATCTGGTAAACTGAACGTCAGTGTAAACAGTATTGTTTTCATCATGGGAAAACTTCACCGATACATGTACCTACATGCAACACCACCGGCGTCACCTGCCCGGTCCTAACATATTCCTTTTGGAAGGTCTAATACCACCAATGTCAAACATCTTTGCCAATACCTAAGGGAAATAAGTAGCTATAGATGCCCGTGACAAATGACCATAGAAATTCTCTGTTGTCTACACATAATGCATCCTTACTCGCCACGTATCTATGTTAGTTTAGGATGTGTTTACCTAACCAGTGTCCAGTTTAGTAAATCACGAGATAAAGGTGGATTTATGTAGTCAAATACCCTGGCTTTTAATCCATAGGAGACTTCTTAGGGCCTTATGGGAGATGGTCCCAGCAAACTCGAAGACGAAAAGAAAGTTACATTTTATAAATAGGTATTTTTTCCGTACCCGAAGACTAAGTCAACGGAACCCTATTACTAAGCTTCCGCTGTCCATCTGTCTGTCAGTGGGCTTTATCTCAAGAACCGTGTTATGAAAGAAAAAAGAAAAAGTATTTAATTACCAACAAACGACATACATACTTGATTTTACTAAAACCAACTAAAAAAAGTGTATTTCTATTGCCGCTACAAAAAAATTTATTAAAACCTACAAGAAACTTATTTTTTTCGGTTTATGATACGGAACCCTCCTTGTGAGAGGCAGACTCGTACTTGGCCGGTTTTTTTTTTGGTTTGAGGGAAATAAGAATGCGTCATTTGAGTCTTGAGTAACTTGTCAAAAATCTCGGATATGCTTTTGATTGACTGTACTGTTTTTACGGGTGGTCCCAGTAGCCGGAAGAAAAATATTAAAATTAAATGGATCGAGTGACTGGGACCGCGGTCCCGTCCCAGTCGCCACAAACCTCGCCACATCAGATGCCCTACAAAATATGGATTTACATACTATATCTATAGTTGCCAAAATATCGTTAGTCCACCCCTTTATGTTAATTTTAAGGTTCGATCCTCCTGTGTTGATATATACCTTTCCATGTCAACGACAAATTTTGATGGCTTCTTGCTGTGTAAATAATAACAAATAAGTCAAGATTTGTCTTTCAAAGTCGGTTTTGATGTTCATATTTAGAATATCTTTTTTGTTTATGTTACTTGGTTGGAAAAGACCTTTACTCACGTGGGTGTCAAAAAGGGATTTATGATATTTGTTTAGACATATAACATACTTAATATGGATACGAACAACATTACTGGCTATTTCTGAGGTTTTTTTTGTTTTTAAATATTATATTTTCTATTCGTAAGGCATTTTTTATAGTGCCAATTTATGCAATTTTCTTTCTTTTTCTTTCTTTTATTTCTTTCAATATACACGTGTGTCTAAAAATCATTGAAAATCTGACACCAGTCTTGGCAAGGAGTACCGTGATACCCAGTTGATGGGTAAAACACTGGTGAATCTGGTTTGACTGGGAGCCAAGCCCATTATAGTTGGGAAAAGGCTAGGCAGATGATGATTGACGTTTCTCTGAAGAAAAAATGTCTAATCGAGAATGAGTCTACTAAACCTAAGCCACTTATTTTTTTATTAAACAAGGATTATTATATTATACAAGGTGTTGCAGAAGTGCGTGGTCAAATTTAAGTGCGGTGTTCAGTATCTGCTAAACAATTAGAAAAAAATGTAAAAACATTTTTTTTACTTAAAAAAACCTGAACGCATAAAACGACTAAAAAGTTAAGAAAAAACGTTTTAAGCTGTCTGGTGCAGTTAGTGGTATTTATGTTAGTTTAATCATAGATTCGATGTCATCAACTGCATCAAGAAAAGTGTTTTTTTTTTTTACTTTTTAGTCTTTTTTCGAGGCCATGTTTTTTGAATAAACGTAAAAAAATAAGTTTTGAAATTGTTACTCTATAATAGTACAGAACACCACTCTTAAATATGACCACGCACTTTTGGATCACCCTGTAGAGAAACTAAACAAAGAAGAACTATTTTTGACAGGCGGGTCTACAATTCTCAAAAGTTCAAAATGTTTGGGATTGGTCACGTGACACTTTGGTATCTTACTAAATCTTACTAAATAAAGTTATTTTGTACTTTGTAGTGTTTTTTTTTTTATTTTGATGTCGATTTCTTTTTATATTTTACTTTTTAGTGGTACCCCACACGTAACAACACCACTGGAAAAGCACAGGAAAGCAAAATACGTAATTTCGTATACACGGATGTAATATTTTTTTAGCAATTTTGACAAAAAACCAAACTACTTAACCGATTTTGTTGAAATTGATATGGGACCAATCGGGAAGTATGTCCTTTTTTTGTAAAATAAGCGTTTTTCAAATTGGTTCATTGATGACGGAGATACGAGTATGAGGTAACAAACATAAAAACAACCGAATTGAGAACCTCCTCCTTTTTTGAATTCGGTTAAAAAGCTATCAGCATCCTCCTGACTGCTTAAATCAATATGGTTTCAAGTGAAAATGACATCTTTTTTTTTTTTTTTTTTTAATTTTGAAGCGTTTTTATTTACTTACAAGATTTAACTATATAGATTTAAAATAAAACACAAAAGGAAAACTCCTAACTAAAAGTCAATGTCAAAGTCAGTAAATGACATCTTAACATAAAAAATCAACCAAGTGAGAATGGAACTCGCGGAAAAGGTTCCGACCGAATTAAATTTATCTAAAACGCGTACAATAAACCTTTTCATTTGATAAGTCCTCGCTAAAGTTATTTATTAGCATAACACGTTCGCGTTTGGCTCACAGAAGCACGTATTTGTACAATTTTCTTCTGTTTTAATTAATTCTGTAGATTTAGAGCAGTTCTTGCAGGCAGCCAGACAAACAGAAACACGAGCGATCCTATATGGATTCCAATTTTTCATATGGACGTTCGGAACCATGACAATATCATATTACCTGTCGCAGCCATCTAGCTGAATCAGCCGTTTCATTAAAAGTCTAGCCTTTTCATTGAACTGTGCCGTTTAATCAGCGACATAAGTGTCATGGGCAAGTCATTAAACGATATTGAACAAAAGATGTCACTTAAGTCGCTAAAAAATCGGCACATTTGAATGAAAAGGCTAGACAACCAATTAAACGGCTGATTAAGCTAATTGGCTGCGACATACCTATAAGGTTGTGCAAAATTTTATAAGTGGAAAATAAGAAACGTGTGTTTACCTAACAAAGTAACTGTTAAGCCATCCATATATATAAACTTATTAGTTGGACTGTTTCCCTCTTCCTTAAAGTTCACAACTATGCCAATACTTGTACTTAATTTCATCTTTGATGACCGTAAAGGTACATACATACATGACTCACAAGTATAAAGTTTCTATAGCATATAATTGTTTGATTAATAAATTGTTAAAAAATCAATTCTACAAAGTTAAAGTCAAAGTCAAAGCATTTATTTCAAATAAACCATTTACAGGTACTTTTGAATTTTCAGAGTCAGTCAGTCAAAACATGAAGCTATTTGCACGTTCCAAAGCGTAGATCTCTATGGAGAAGAACGTGCAAGAAACTCCACGGACACTCTTTTAAACCATTTTATGATTTACAATAATCCTGGTTACATTATCTTTGTTGCTTCTACAGTTTCAACAGCCGGGTAAAAAAATCATTTAAATCCAAAACTACCTTTTCCACAATCATCCAAAAATTAGTCTAACGAAGGAACCCAGACAGCGGTTTAAACAACATCTTGGACTGATTATGTCTCCATATATCACGGGGCCCATATCGGGGCCCACACCTCTGCTAATTATGCGGCCCAGCGGCCCCTGGGCCCCGAGTGACGGCGGTCTGACACGCGTAGGGTCTGCAAAATACATAAATTTAATTATGCCTTAGTAATGATTTATATTTGCATTATCTGTTTATTTTTAGTACTGTTGTTTGGGGTAGGGTGTGAAATTGAATTTATCGTTTTTGGGCTGTCAGGGCCGGATGTTATAAACCATACGGGTGTTGTTTTTGGTGATAGTGTCAAGAAAATGGGCTGAAACCGTAATTATTAAGTTATATAGTTATCTCAAGAGAACCAAGGTCACCGACATAGCCCGAACAATCGCCAAACTGAAGTAGCAGTGGGCAGGGCACATTGCTCGCAGAACAGATGGTCGATGGGGTCGAAAAGTTCTGGAGTGGCGACCGCGTAGGTACCTGAAGCCGCTGCGTTGGAGGACCGTGGATCGATGACCTGGTGAGGGTTGCTTGTAGCCGATGGATGCGAGACGCACAGAACCGGTTGTTGTGGCGACACTTGGGGAAGGCCTATGTCCAGCAGTGGACATCTTTCGGCTGATATGATGATATTGATGATGATAGTTATCGCAAGTTAAAATTTAAGTCGGTGAATTTGAAAAGTAATTGTTACAATATTTCACAGTACTTTTAAACACACAATTTTTTTTTAAATATAAAAATATGTTGGAGTTACCCAGCATTATGCTGAGCGATAGCCGTTTTGCGCGGATGTGACGCTTATCTTAAAATCGCATTATCCCGATTATTTTTGTTACTTTTTCGTTTTTATTTATGGTATATTAGGTATACGTCATGCTTGGCACAAATAAATTCTTTTTTTTCTTTCTTTATGAATTTATAAAAAAGAAGAAAAGCTCGTAGCTTTTCCTATATGTAAGTATATCATATCAAATATGAAAAACTAAAACTAATTTAATGGACAGCCTCGTAATTGCATTTCAAAAGTCATAATATGGCGCGTGCTAAATTAATTACCTTTTTAACGTATAAAATAACTATATTAACCCCCTAACACAAGAGACCCATCTACTCCCCACGCTTGCACATCTAAACTTAACTACATTTTTAGCTTCACTCTCAAGGGAGTGAACTCCAGTTAATCTGACACGATGACATGTATTTTAACTAGTCAATTAAACAGGCTAGCTCCCTTGTCAATTGAACCTTTGAGCCTTAGTAATTAGTTGAGCTCTCTAGACCAGAGGCACCCAAACTTTGATGTCGGACCACCAGTGTCCGTGGAGTTTCATGCACGTTTTTCTCTACAAAGATCTTCACTTTGGAACGTGCAAATTGCTCTATGTTTTTGATTGACCGACCTTGACAATTCAAAAGTGTGTACATGGTTTATTTGAAATAAATGCTGTGACTCTTGAATGTTTGATTTCTATGTTGTTAGCAGTTTAAAAATCAAAAGTAACCACAACAAACATTATCATAAACATACAATGTTTAAAAAATGGATTACAAATTTCCAGCCGGACACACATTCGAACAAACTAAGTTAATATAAAAAAGTAGTGTAAAACGAAAAACAAAATTCGAGACTCAAAATCTGTTTGCAAAATGTTATTATTGAGTTGATATTTTGAACCTTTCGCCGATCGTACATTAGCTGCTGCGGGCCACAGGTTGGGAACCAATGCTCTAGACTTATACATATATGTATGGGATTTACCTACTCGCGTGCCTAAGGTCTCCGAATTGTAACGGTGATGTCAGACTGACTAATTACATGAGTAGTTTATGAATTGCTGATGTTGGCAGTTTCGAAATTGATTGGACTGCATTTTATTTGTTAAAATAAATTCTGATATCATTCTGTACCTATATTTCGTCTCACTTCTAGAAAAATACCGAAACCACAGATATAGATAGACAAAAATAACGCAAGTATCACGATCTGTATGAAAACAAAGCGTGCCATTTTTTGACTACCTACTATGACGTCAATACAAGCAGTATTAGGTGATGGGAAAAACTAATCGATTCAAAGACGCCGCCACGTGTAGCACTTAACTGACCTAACTGACGTCCGACTAGCGTACACCGATGCAGACTGAGCGTGAAAGTGGCGGCTTACGATTTTTGTACGTAAGCTGGGGACCGAAACGGGCACGCGATGTAGTTGCTCTTGCGTTATCTATGTCTATCTATATCTGTGATCGAAAAGTTTTCGGAATATTTAATTGTTCGTATATGTAGCTATAACATAGGTTGCCTAGTCAAGAAGAGTGAACTGCTTTACATCAGATGAGATTGTGTTCGAACGAAAACCTATAAAGAAGAGAAAAAAAAACAGTTTTTAGTTCATGCTATCTTTATTTATTCATTAATACAAAATTATTTCTTCTAAGCTGGGTACTGACTGGTGGGTACGGGCCGTATTGTAACATTCGCAGCGAGCATGTTATGTTACGCCGTGTCCTAACATCCGTGTAAAACAAAACACATACGCATAAAACATGCGCATGTTCGTGCTTGTTTCCAGTTTTCCACGTACTGACTTCACGAATGCTCGCTTTGTAACACGTTACGTTATGGTACGTAACACCGACCAGTACGCACACAGATTTACCAACGTTCGTTCGAATAAAAATAACTTCCTCATAAATATGTAAGTACATCTAATAGGTCTGTGGATGGGTGACCATCTTAACATATCGAGTTTCCTCCGTGCCTCGGAAAGCACGTTAAGCCGTTGGTCCCGATTGTCAGAAGCCAGAAAGTCTGACTGCAGTCTTGCCAAGAAGAAACGTGTTACCCAGTTAATGGGTTATGGAGGTCTGGTAGGCAGCTGCTCCACGTAAAATACTGGTATTCAGCTGAATCCGGTTTGACTGGAAGCCGACCCCAATAAAGTTGGGAAAAGGCTAGGCAGATGATGAAATATGTAAGTACACTACAAGTACGTTGAAATGTGAATATAAGTCTAAGTTGAAACATGAACTTTTCTCCGTTTTAAAATAGTGACAGGCCGCTAAGTTATGGAAAACTTACAAGTTTCTCAGCTAAGTTGAATCTTACATACATACTTATCGATGAAGTTTGTCTAGATATTCTTAGCGCTCGATACTTGACATAATCTTTTTATATCTTTCTGTTTTTATACGATGGTGTGGTTTAGAATTCATCTGTTTTTACTGCGTCTTAGATAAAATTAAAATTACAGGGAAACTATAGCTTTTGTTGTTCGAAGACTTTAGGTACAGGGTTAAATTTTAATCGTTTTAATCCTCTTAAGGGGTCATTGTACTCATCATTACGTACAACTTTTACTATGGGACGAATCCTGAAATCGCGTAAAAAATTAACTATCTGCAGTAAAAGTTGTTCATAATGATGAGTTTAATGAGGGAGAAATTTTACCATATAGAAGTATGTGTATGTACAGAGTGTTTAGTCCCGCTTTCTGTATTTAAATTTAAATCGTTTTTGGGAATTTCTACTTTAATTGTGCGTACACGACTTCAGCATGGAATTCACTCCTCAGTTGGGGTGGAATTCCATGCCGAAGTCTGTGTTTCCTGATAGCTACATCCTTAAGTCAAGAGTGAATAGGTTACTTTCAGGCAACCGTGCTCCTTCGTCGACCACATCTTCGCTTGCTATCAGGTGAGATAGTGGTTATATGAGAGCGTATGAATAATTAAAAAAATCAATATCATCATATCATCTGCTTAACTTTTTCCCAACCGCTCGAGCACTCCCGGCACACTGGTGTGCCGTCAGTTTATCACGATTTTTTTTTAAAACTGTGCAAACAAAATAAAAATAAATCTTAGGTAATAGTAATAATGAACATTAAATTCCTAGTATGGGACTAGGAATTTAATGTTCATTATTACATTTACCTAAGATTTATTTTTATTTGGGAATTTTCACATGTCAGTGCTCGATCGGTTAAATTGGGGTAGGCTATAATTTGAAGATCTTTGACAGTTGGTCAAAGATTCTCAAATGATAGCATCCCAGCTATCATTTCTAGATCCCCCAACGGCTTGACGCGCTTTCCGAGGCACGGAAGAGTCTCGTTTTGTTAAGATTGTCATCCACAAACCGACCCCGGCAAGCGTTGCTTAACTTCAAAGATCGACCCATGCGGCTGTTAATTTTTAGCCACGAGCTCCTCAATATTCCTTGCATACAAACCATGTAAAACCAATATCCTCTGTTGATCCAACCATAATAAAAACCACCCCCCGATCGATTAGTGCCTTATAACGTGACACTATAACATTTGACACCCACCCCCTGGGTAACTGATAGTTGATACAGTGAATTTAAAGCGTGCATAATAATATGTTCGGAAGGGTTGCCAGCTATAAATAATGTAAGATGACGCGGAAACGAGATCCCTGGGGAGTGTTGTGAAAGTATAAGTTGTCTTGTGTGTCGTGGATATTATTGACGTACTATAGTCGTGGGTAAAAAGGTTCTTATTCAGTTGTGTGCTAATTTTCAAAATATTTTTTTCCTTATACAATGTGTAACAGAATAAACGCAATACCTCTTAAGGGGTCATTGTACTCATCATTATGAATAACTTTCACAATGGGATCAACACTGAAATCGCGAAATAAAAAATTGACTGCTCCATAGATTTATGCGCGCATAGCTCGACAAAATGTACTGAACAGGGATTTCGAGGTTGGTTCCATAGTAAAAATTGTTCATAAATGGTATTGCGTTTATTCTGTTACACGTTGTATTGTAGTAAAATTGCTTGTCCTATTGTTATCATAAACGGGAACGTAGGTATGTAAGTAATAATGGATGTTTGTTGCCTTTTTCATGCAAAAACTGCGGTCCGGATTTTGATGAAACTTTACAGTGATACGGCTTGTACATTAGAATAGAACACGGGCTCTATTTTATAAACGGAGAAGTATTAATTTGATGCGAGCGGCAGCTAGTTTATTATACATTTGTTTTACATTTTGGAAATAAAGATATTTGAAATGGATTGAATATCTACGGCCTCGATTAGGTAGACGCAGAGCGTCGCGCGGCCCGCACTAAATTCGGACATATGGTGTTGTCTGAGAGCGTTTAGCGAGAAGCGATTTTACACGCGTTAGCTTGAATTGCTCCCGCGGAGTGCATTGCTATATGTTTATGTTCGCGCATGTGGCGCATGTGATGATGCTGGCCGCTGCACGCGCCGCCTGTCTGTGAACGAAAAAAAACGCCAGAACGCCGCGAGACGCCACGCATCTCGCGGACTGACGCTTGCGTCTCCGTAAACGAAGCCTGAAGGTATTTTTTGATAAGGGTTTTAGTTTGTTCACTATCTCACCTGATGGTAAGCTATAATGTATTCGACGATATAGCGCGCTTGAGTAGCCTATTGGATCTAGCAATACTAATTTAATTCAAAAATCCTTCTTGGTTAGAAAATAATAGGATGGTACTATCGCTGAGTATGCTACCGGTTATGATTTTGTGCGATAAGCCATATCAACGAAGACACTGATAGAGTTGATGATAGAACTAGTTTAAAAAGCTTTAGCAACGAGTTCTTACGTGTTTTTAAATTTTTAAGACCTTGTTTTTCTGTATCCAGTGAATGTTTTTCTGTAAAGAAAATAACCGTTCAAGTTCTTTTATGGCGCCAGTTTTTGAACAAAACAAGGTATTTTTACGATACAAAATAAAGAGGAAGGAACTTTGATACATTTTGTAGGAGGTGTTTCAGGTTTTTCTTGTGAATTTTATCTTAGCAGTAGCAATTTCCATCCTCAAGCATTATTATAATGCAAATAAGACATTTTAATATTATTTTTGACAGATAGCACGCTGAAATGACACTTAGATTTTCTCAGGGAGATGTTCAAGGCTATTTAGTTCTTGATACATTGCAATTAATTGTAATACCTAGACAAAATACATAGTTCAACATAAGGTTATTATGATACTATTTATTGTAAAGAGCTAAAGTTTTATGTTTGTGTGTTAAAGTCAATATCTGGAAGTTATACCTATTGATTTGAAACTTACAGTATTGCTTATTACCATTGCTGCACTTTTAATTGCGAAAAAAATACGGTCTCAATGAATAAGTCCCCGGAAACGAAGCCGCTATAGATGCTAGAGCAAAATATAACAAGAAGAAAAAAAAAACCTAAGCCTCGTTTACTCAACAGTTACAACTATCAAGCACTCCTCACGATTGGCAAGTACATGGCATAGTGACTCCTTACACAACATAACGCGCACTGTGCCTTGTTTGCACAGGGCTACGCTCCTTCGAACTTGAGTCAACACTCACTCGCATTGTCGCCTTAATATTTGATGCTCGGAAAATAAAATCGAAGACGTTGATTTGTTTGTTTAAGCAAATTGGAACGTTGGTCAGTTTGAAGGCTCGTTTGGAGTTACACTGTCCACTGGAAGCTAGGCTTTTCTCAACATATGTTACAGAAGTGCGTGGTCATATTTAAGGGTGATGTTGGGTAGCTGATATACAGTAAGGAAAAAATAGAAAAACAAAAAAAAAACAACCAGAAAAAAGTCTGAAAACTCCGAAGAAATGAACACCCTTTATTGGGATCGGAACGTGTTTCGTACATTGCATGCGAAATTGATTTTCACTAAGATAATAATGTTAGTTTAGATTTGTATGAATCTAAGAAATAGTGAATGCATAGTCTTCTAGTCTTATAACCAAACGCGCTCATTTGACTGTTTTGTGTAATACTAGACTGACATCTCAACTTGCGTGTACACTCTACTAACGTGAACGCACCTTTACATAAAGGATGTGGATAAATTGTAGCTGTATGTTTGTTTATTCTTTTGACATTTGTAGGACGACCCCTTACATTATAGCTTCAGTATTTACTAAACGTATTTAACTATTCGTGAGTACTAAGTGCGACCAAGTGAATTATTGTAATGGAATATTGAAACACATGTCTAGAGAATTCGATGGCTGGATGAATAGGTAAATGCTAACCTTAAGGCTGACTGTCTACTAGAGCGGAGAGGAGAGGAGCGAAGCGAAGCAGTGCCAATATTAACCAATGAAATTGCATAAAATCTCCGCCCCACTTCAGTGGACAGAGATTTGCGAACGAGTTTAAAAAATCAGAAAAAACCGGGAAACTGAGTGAGGCTGTGGAGCGGGGTAGCGGAAAAATCGGCCGCCCACTCAAATTACTTGTCACGTGAGCTCCGTACAGTCCGCAACTCCGCTCCGTACTAACTCGCTCCGCATCTCTGGGGGCCTAGACAAAAAACTTTTCTGTAGCGTTAACGTCAGACGCTGACGACAAAATGTATGGGAATGACATTAGGTGTGGAAAGGAAACGTCATCACCTAATGTCATTCCCATACATTTTGTCGTGAGCGTCTGACGTTAACGCTACAGAAAAGTTTTTTGTCTAGGGGGGCTGGTCAGACACAGCCCGCAACAGCTCCGCTACGCATTACTCCGTCGCTCCGCTTCGCTGCCTTGCTCCACATCAATGGACAGGCAGTCTAAGATTGTTATCTTTCACACACCATAAAATTAAAGAGCTGTAAAATTATACTAATATTGTGAGCACAAGGACCTTAAAAGAACTTATTAATTCCATGCCTAAAACACAAATCAACGTCTGTTAGTCTTTTTTTATGTAAAATATATCAAACAAATATTTTAATTATGTTCTCGCACAACTGCAGAACCTCAAAAGCAACAATAAAAATAAGAAATAAAATCATTCCGATGCTACATTTGTTCAGCAACAACTTTTACAAAGCTTTCGATTCGAGCTGAAATATTCTATTGTACTGAAAGTTCTTGCAAGTCGAACACTTGTATAGTTATTGAAAGTTTAAACTGTAATAGCTCGCGAAACAAAAGAATCGCTTTTCTCAATATTTAAAAGATTGCAACAAGCCTGCGGTGTTTACGAAAGAAAGATAAAATAACTTTTCATGTCATAAAAGTAATCATCGTGTAATAGGCGCGTTATTTGAAAAAATAACCGTGCGTACGCTTCATATGCCACTTTTTGGAGTTTAGTATCCTAAAGGTAACCAACGGAATCCTATTACTAAGCCTCCGCTGTCCATCCGTCTGTCAGCGGGCTGAATCTCAGTAACCGTAATAGGTAGACAGTTCAAATTTCTAAGCGTGTGTTTTTCTGTTGCCGCTATTACAACAAATACAAAAAAAAATTATTTGATTAAAAACTAGCTTTTTCTGCGACTGGCTTTTCCCGTTCCCGTCCACCAATGCCTTCTTCATCAATGTGGTTATCATAAACAAAAATAATTTTCTAAATCCGACTGGTAGTTCCAGAGATTAGCGCGTTCAAAAAAGCAAATAAACTCTTTAGCTTTATAGGTAAAGTATAGAACTGAGTACTTCATTTCTCTCTCCCTGTGGCATCATTACGGTTCGGTTATAAGACCACAGGCATTTGCGGTGCATTAAGTAGTACCTACATACAGGGTGTTTTAAAAGTGCGTGGTTATATTTAAGAGTGGTGATCTGTAGCTACTATACGGTTACGACATACTAGTAAAAATGTTTATCTACACTCACAACGTAATGTTCCAAATATGAGTTCAAAAACGAATGCATAAATGCATACTTTTTTCTCGTGGATAGATAAAATTTAAAAAAAAAACCATTACAGTTCAACATTTTCCTTCGATTTTTAAACAACTGCATCATAAAATAACTTTTTAATTTTTATAGCACACTTTTTCTTTTTAATTTTTGGCGCGGGCTCATTGACTTAAGTCAATGAGCCAGCTTTTATCTTTGTCTATGTTTGAGCGCGCTGCGCAGTCATTCGAATACGCAATGAGAATATCCGCCATATTGGAATTAACTATTTTTCCACTTATTTTATTTCAACTGTATGAGTGAAGATAAAATAGTGTATGCAACGGCATATAATTAGGTATTAAAACACTCGTGTGATGCTATTATCACACTCGGCTACGCCTCGTGTGATAAACCCACACTCGTGTTTTAATAACCCTTTTTATATGGTCGTTGCATAAACTACTATTTTAGTTCACTAGAAAAAAATAGGTGTTTTTAAAAACCCCGACTACAATAAAAAAAAAATGTTCTACATTTTCAGATTAGGTAGATGAAAACTAACACAAGAAGTCGATGATGATTTAAAATAACATTTAAAAAATATGTCTATCCCACTCAGGTGCGAGTAGGACAGATATATTCTTTTCTCAAACATTTTTGGAAGAGCATTATTTTGACAACCTTCTTCGAGATAAATCGGCCAAATACATGCGAGCAGCGGCCGGCAAAAGTTGTATGAAAATCCATATCTGTCGTGTTTTAGCGGCCAAATAAATTTTAATAGTAAACTCATATCTGTCGTGTAATTTAAAAAAAAGTAAGGAAGAATCTTTTACTCCAAAAAATGCAACCAAGGAGGTAACTTATCAAAGGTTTTATTTAAATTTCGAATTGGCTTGCAAATAGAAAGCTTTTTATTGAAAAAAATAAATAAATGAACACTTTAACGCGGAAAAAAATATTGCTGTTCGTTGTTTGTCATTGATTAATTTTCTAGGTACTACTTAGTTTTGATTTCCGCGCATTATTTGAGAAAAGTTCTATACAAGCCTTGGCCACAATTAAGCCATTACTTACGTAGATATGTATTTGCACGTTCGTCCATCAATGCCTCTTTTGTTGGCCGCTGCAGTAATGTACTATTAAGGTTGTAGGCAATCTCTGTACATTTACTAACAACGTCGAATGCGACAACCATACCGCAAGTAACCTTTATCCTTTCTGAAACAGGCAGATTTTATTTGGCATCTTGCCCGCCTGCTTGTAGACACACTTGTAGTACAAATACTTGTAACGTTATTCATATATTGGTCGACACTTAGTTTTTATTGCCTTCTATGAATAGCTATGGGGGATTGTCGCTTATTACGGATATTGTTTATTTGGTTTTAAAAATTTTGAGAGGATATTAAAATTTTTTGTGTTGTGTGGATTTGTTTTAGTAGAAGATCAAAGTAGAGATTATGTGATCAGATTGACTGAGACATAAGCAGACTACGCAAGACATGTTTCATTATGTAGGAACTATAATGATACCTAACATAATAATGGTAACGTAAGTAATGGTTTTTTTTAAAATAAATAATTTGAATTTTGAATATTTCGAATTTCCAACAAAATATTATTAGTTTTTATTACAAGACTAAAAATAACTTACATAAAAATACACGAAACTTACAACAAACTAAAATACAGCATCAAAAAAATTCGTCCTCAACGCTGTCAGCTGGTAGATAATGTGCCTAAGAGACTGGTGGCATTGCCACGTTGAATGGCAATGCTTAGTCTCTGCCCAAGGAAAAAGCCAGCTCTTGGGTCATGGAAGTGTCAACTAGCCGTTTCGAAATTTTATTGAATAGGCTATGAGCACAAGGGCCCCACGGCCCAAGGGTTTCAACCCCAAACGGTTCGAAAATATAGTTACCATTTTTGACTTTATTTGCAACTAGATGGCACGATTATGTATGTAGATAGATTACTACTAGTATCGCCCAATGAAGCACTACAAGACCATGACAGCTTGACACTCGAAAGTTGCAATTTGCAATACGGTGTCTTGGTGTCCAAGACACCGTATAATTGCAACTTTCGAGTAGTAATGTATTATATTGTGAAAATTTAGTTTTGTGAAAAACGACGAATGCATTTATAACCTTCGTGTCTTATTTTTTTTTGACTTTGCGCTTTTGAAACCATGAAAAAAGAAACTAACAAAAACTCGTTATTATTTCTTAGTTTTTCTTCTCGTGTTACGTTCCTTCCTGTTAACCAATAATTCAAAGAAAAATGTAAGGCAAACTCTATGTACTATAAAGACATCGTTGGACTTGATGTCCAAAGATGTCTTTCTCCGGACCTCAGCATTACCCAAAAGAACCCGAGCCTCTCCGATCATGCACGAACTAATAGCCACTCATAAGAAGAATTGAGTTAACTACTTGGCTAAAAGCACGAATTATGATGGTGTAACATAATCATACCGCTAATGCTTTACCTTTGTTTACAATTATTGTTATCGTGAAACAAAGCGTCCCACGAAATTAGAGAATTTAGCGAATCACTGACTTGTTTCGGCTGTGAGTTCGCACTGGGTGATTTTTGGGAGCGGTTATACACTGAAAATTGGTATGATCAAGCCTATGTTTGAGTTAACATATTGTTGCGTTTTATAATGTATATGTTACTTAGATGATAACAGTATTTCCTTAACCTCTTAAATTTTGACCCCGCTCCAGAAGAGTGACGTCAAATACACGCATCATCTGTGTACGGCGCTCCTGGAGCGCCACGATGACTCATCGAAGTATATTTTAACCGTAATAAGTCGTATAAACTGTGTCTTTCCTGCTCTAACTTGCACGAAGAATAGGGGAAGAAATGGGAGCTAGGATGTCATAATGTCGCCTGTCAAGTCTAAAACCAACGAACGACGGTCACTAGAGTTTTCTAAAGTCCACACCGAGCGCGCACCGCGCTCTCTATGCGGCAGTCGAAGTGTGGAAATATGTGCTAGCGACTGTTTTCCTACCTATATTATAACCAATTAGCCTTCAAAACAAGAGTGCACAAACTTCGTCTTGGTGCGCATGCGCAAGTTCCATCGTAGACCTTTTAAAACATGGTAACATTTAATGGTCACTGATAAATTTTCTAAATGACATTAGTTCAAATGATTGTTGTTATTATTGAAACGGTTTTACGATATTGAAAATGATCTCTAATGTTGTTAAAGTTTACATCAAAACTGCGCGATCAAAACACCCAGTGCGTTACCTCACCCGCTGAGCCGTTTTCATTATTAACCAGTTACCTACATTACCTGATTACTTTCTAAAACGTACAGAAATTATTAACTATTGTATGCGAGATAGTTTCACATAAAATTACACCTGGGATTGAAAACGGAATGAGCTGAATAACGACGGTAAAGTGCCATTATGAAACTAGTGCCGTAAAGTAATTATTATAGTTTATGTTATATTTTTATGGAATAAGTTGGGATATAGGCCTCTCCGCGGGACACCAAAACTAAGTAGGTAAATAAGTTTGTATTATTTTCTATAATCTTTTTATATTGTAAGTAGTTTGCAGATTTTTACACAAATGCGAAAAAATATTGATTAAGATTTTGTCCAGGGCCCAGCTTAAAATAGATTTTCACTAAAAAATACCTATATAATTTTTCCAATAGAAACCAAATTTACTACATTTCCAATGGTTTCTATTTCAAATATAAATAAAATACAAAAAGGAGCAATGACCTGAAAAATCTTAACGAAAAAAAAACATCTTTTTACTAACATTTCTATTGACCTCTGAAAACACAACAGGATGTGTATAGCGAAAAGATCAAATAACATTAATATCAGCGGACAAAGTTAGATTTACGAGCGAACGTCAGAAATATTAAGAATTTTTTCTTTACGTTTTGATTTTTCATTTGTCCTCCATCTCTTTTTTTTTTTTTTCACCTGTCTACGCAGGTGTCAAATGATAATGATTGATCATTGTGGAAGTGAGGAATGGCGATGTGATCATTTATAATAAATCTTTTGACGTGTTTATTTTTATTGGTTTTTTGTGGTATAGACTTGTTTTATTCGTCGATAAGTAAAAAAGGTGCTTTTTATTTATGAGAAAATTTTTAAAAGATAAAGTTTTTCAGGGCTTTTTCTTATCGTGTGGGTAGTAAGGTATAACAACCCCTCACACCCTAGTGTCAGAGTTTCTAAACCACCTCAAGGGCCTCTGACATGGTTTGACGATCGCCATTTTCAGGGCTAAAAATAGAATGTGAAAAAAGTATTTTTTTAAAAATTAAATAATTCGATGAAATATAATATTTATTTATATTTATTCTCAAATTTTAGGCTTCAAATGGGTTGCGCCCCTTATTTTAGGACTTAAAAAAAGTTCAACTTTAACTATAGATATTTGATGTTATCAGTGCAGTGGTCATAATCATGCACTTGCTCATGCAGAACATAAGGAACATGTGAGAACATGTGTTGAAAACTACTTTTCCTGTTCTAAATAAAACTCCACAAACTGCATACGACAAAATAGACACAAATAAACCAACTTTTAAATACAATGATAAAATATCTTAACTTACATTTCCGAAATCCATCAGCTTACTTTTAAAAGCTTCGATTTTTTTCGCAACGGAACCCCGATACCCCGATTTATAGAATTTACGGTCCGCTGCCGAAAAACTGTCAACGCCAATATTTTATATCGAGACATTCACGATCACTAAGATTTTTATAGTGGCCAATTTTTATGGCTTCGGCCGGGACACCATACATAATGCAAACTCTGTCATCATCCCATAAGCTCAGGCTTATAGAATTTCAGAAAGCCATCGAGGCACACGAACATTTTATACAATGAAACCTCTTTTGATGAATCTTCTTCGAAAATAAAAGTTTTTGTCTATTGTTTTCGGGTTTAGATAAGGTTGAAACAAATAAAGATTGATCTTAATTTCTTTCAACTGAATAAACAATAAACTCAAAAAACTCAATAATTATTTTCTCCTAGTTTAAGGCCAGTTGATAGGTTTTGTATCTTTCCACTAACTTACAAAGTTAAATTTAAGGTACAGTCAACGTAAATAGGTACGAAGGTACGAAGGTAGGCGACGACACGGTTGGCGCAGTGGTTGAGCGGTCGACTGCTGCGCTGCGTGTCACGGGTTCGATTCCCGCACGGAACAAATATTTGTATGGCCTACAGATAGTTGTTCCGGGTCTGGCTGTTTGTGTATGTGAGTTTATATGTTTGTGAACGCACCCATGATACAGGAGAAATTCCTAGTGTGGGGCAACGTTTTTTAAAAAAAGAAAAAAAAAAAAGATAGGTTTAACCTTGAACATTTTTTTTTTAGTAAATTTAATTGGTTAATTAATTTAATTAACTAGATTCTTTTTTTTTAATTAATTATATTTAAATATTTTTTTAAAATTACTTAGTTTTTTGTTTAACTGTTGTTTATGTTTTTTTTTATTGAGCTATCACACTGCTGGGCAAAGGTCTCCTTTAAATTATAAATAGGTATTCATTTTCATTTTTTTATGAATGGGCTAGCTCTTGACCTCGATCGCCAGATGGAAAGCGCCACCTCGAACCTGCATTATTATTATTATTTGCAGAAGGCACCAAGGGTCAAGGTCAAGAAGACCCTGGTGAGGACCTAGGTATAAATAAATAAAATACGATTTTCACCCATTTCATCGTTAAAGTGGAACGTCACCGAAAAAACTGCTACTGCTAATTGTGTCCAACAAAAGTGTATGCGATACGTTGTGTATGGTAACGTATCGACGACAGTTACTGAGCAAATATCTCACTGGGGAGTCTTGGACATAACGACTACCAACACAACAGTAATGAAAAGCCCCTTAATTAATTACCATCGTAATCCATGGCCCCCAAACTTCAAACACTATGTGTTAACTTTTTCATTTTAGATTCCTTCAAATACGTGGATTTAATACAGCCGCTATCTTAAAACAAAAAGTGTTAAATAATGTTTAATAAAACCTGTAATAAATCCTACTAGTCGGCCAAATGTTTATTTTTATTTCCATAAAGTCCTTAGATATTAACGTCCTCTTAAAAATCACTATTTATTAAAACTTTTCCCACATCACTTGCAACTAGTGCGCTTAAAAATCCAGTCATATTTTATCAAGTCCTTGGACTACAAACAACACTTTAATTTAAAGTACCCATCATTTATTACCGTGATAATCCGAGGCCCCCAAACATCAGTTGAAACTAGTGCTCTAAATATTTCAGTTTTAATTTCATCAACGGCAAGCGAACCATTACAGAGCTCTTTAAATATTTAATACTCATCGAGATACACTTTCGAGTGGAGTTTTGTACTCAGAGTGATCATTAAGCTGGAGGCCGTTTTTTTAAGCTTTTAGAGTGATCTGGTTAAATAAACGTTTATTTTATACAAGCATTTGCGAGCGAAATAGCGTGACGCGTGACAGTTACGCCTAGGAACTTACTAGAAGGATCAAAATCTCATGTCCCAATCCAAGACATGGTCTATTTTTGTTCCCAGTCAAATTCGTTCAGCCTTTGAGGTGAAAATGATTTATAAACAGATTTTCACATTTTTCATAGTATGTTTAGGATTGGAGAAACAGATGGATCTGAAAAATAATTATCCTGGTGTGTGGCTTCTGCATTTTTAACGCCATTTCTGCGTAGGCAACATCGTAGTCATATAATATAACTATTTGTATGGCAGTTTACGCACTAGATCAGTATTCCGTCCGTATTCCGTAGTTTCCGTCCGTATTCCGTTATCCGTGAGTCTAAATTCGGAAGAAATATTGACAGACCGAAGTAGCCGTAGCTGTTTGTATGAACACTTTTGTATTACCTCGGATTCAAATCATTGCCAAATTCAAGACATATCCAAAGATGGCCCCTGAATAGCTTGGATTTGTGTAACTTGGACTTGCGTTAGTAATATTTGAATTTGGTGGAAACGCGGGTCTGAGTCTAAAAATCTCTTTTTAGACTCAGATCCGCGTTTCCACCAATTTGTATTAGATGCATTGCGAAAAGCAATATTTAAATCTGGTTCGAATTTTTTGTATCCGTATTTTCACGGACGAGGATCGGATGCAATGCGTAACCGCTCCAAGTGTTAGTCATGGAAAGTATTCTCTCACTTTAACAACAACCCTTGAAAGGATTTTATTACACAGATCTTTTTTCTTTCGACTCAAAGAAAGAAATCTCTGTAAAATATTCCTTTTAAAAACCAATTCAAAGAGTCTTCATTCAACACCGTCAGTCCTTTAAAAAGAAAAATCACAGAATTAAAAGCAAAGAAGCACCAAAAATAAATTGACGATGCATTCCCCCTTAATTTAGAATTCCCAAGCCCCCATCCCCTAAGTTCCTATCCCCGTTGGAATTTAATTACAATTGTAAAAACTTTCAGTTTTCCAACAATAAGGAAGTATTTCGTTAAGTAATGCCATGGGGGTTGACTTTGGGGGAAAACAGATGGGTTGTCACGTGATTGACACTGGTATCTACCTACTTCAGAGTTTGGGGGAGATAAATTATTTGTAGAGGTATCTTATTTCCGCTTGCAGTACATTACTCAGATGCTTGGACATTTTGTTTATTAAGCTTTATTACATTTCTTAGTGAAAGTACCTTTGTAGATATCTTGCTACTGACTGCGTTTAAATCAGCATAAATAAACTGGAAGTTTATTTTTAAACGTTTGTTTAAGATTCTTTAAGCATTTAATTTAAATCACAGGAAATATAATTTAAAAAAAAACTACAAATTGATCGACTGGTGTGTTCTTTATTTCGACAATGTAGGCATTCTTTAAGAATTAATGGACGTAGGAGTTTATATGTGTAAAATGCGGAAAATGATGGCCATTCACGTTTTTTAAAAAACTCTCTTTTTGTTTGTCTTGATTGTCGCTGCGACGTGAATTTGAACGCCTAGTACCTATAAGTACAACAATTGATTTTTAGGTCTCTTTTACCTATTTTGCCTTTCAAGAGTTAAAATTCCAAATCATTAAGAGTGAATTCGACGACTCATCTATGCATTATTAGAAACACAAATTCTACCAATATTTTTATACACTACTGCACACCTTATAAAATAATACTTCAAGTACAACGACTAACTAATGAGAACTGAATCTCTGTCCATCAAATACCCATACATCTTTGATTGAAAGCCAATCGATCATGATTATTCAACGACTTTATGTAATAACCCCATTCTTCCATTACTTAGAATTTGCAAAAATTACAATTTTAGTCAAAATATTTTTGGGGTTCCGTATCTATAGGACGGTTCCGTATGGTGTCGGGACGTTAAAGAATAGCACCATCTTATCACTTTCCGTGGGTGTCGTAAGAGGTGACTAAGGGACTCAGGAGATAATGGGCAGCAGCATTCTGCTCGCTCTGTAGGTACATTGCATTTGGGAGAGACGATTCCTACAAAGTAGCTAGTATACAGACACTTCAAGGTCGATGTTTCATAGATTTTTATTTGAACATAGAACCTTATGAACATTTACCCATTTAACGCATACCTCGTGACATGAGTGTTTTATAGGATGTGGCTAATCACCTTGTTGGTTTAACTGAAACTTTTCCCGACCCGTTTGCACCCTGGGCAGAACGGCTCGGGTTTTTTTAAATCCGGGAAAAGCGTGGTATGAAAATAAATGCAGGGCACATTTAATCCTAACATCTTTTTCTTTTTTTAGTTTATTTACTACTGGGGTAAATATCTACTATCTTATGTTCAATGGTATGTTGTGTTAAGTATGTTCTATGGACTCGTTCTGGTTCCTTACCCAAAGGGTAAAAATGGGACCCTATTACTAAGACTCCGCTGTCCGTCTGTCTGTCGCTAGGCTGTATCTCATGAACCGTGCGTGATAGCTAGGCAGTTGAAATTTTCACAGATGATGTATTTCTGTTGCCGCTAAAACAACAAATACTAAAAACAGAATAAAATAAATATTTAAGTGGGGCTCCCATACAACAAAAGTGATTTTTTGCCGTTTTTTTTTATAGATACGTACTAATAAACTACGTAATAGTACGGAACCCTTCGTGCGCGAGTCCGACTCGCACTTGGCCGGTTATTTTTATCCGGCAACGCAGTCCACTCGCGAAATTAAGCAAACTTCCCGTACAGCGAGCGTTGAAATTAAACTTTTGCGTTTCAACAGTAGAGTGGTGTCCGTTTTTTTAATGTGAAACCGTGCTTGAAAACTTCTTGTTTAATGTGAAACCGGCTATTTGTGTCACGCTATTATTTTGTAAAGGTTTCGGGCGAGATCTGTTTTACAAGTTTTGAGGGCACAAATATAAAACTCTCTTGTTGATTCGCCGACGTTGGATTGTGAGGAATGAGGATTGGATTAACTTTGTGGTTAGAAATGCACGGTTTGGATATGTCACAGCCGTTTCATTTAAAAGCCTGGACTTTTCATTGAACTGAACCGTTTAATCAGCGACTTATGTGACATGGACAAGTCACTAAACGATATTGAACAAAAGATGTCACTTAGGTTGCTTGAAAATTGGCGCAGTTACATGAAAAGGCTAGGCGACCAACGAAACGGCTGATTAAGCTTATTGGCTGCGACAGATATATCACGGGAATGGCCCGTGATATATCCAAACCGTGCATTTCTTCGTAATAACCAATGGCACACATACATTGTAGATTTCTATCACTGAAATATTTTTTGAAATCGTTTCAATACTTCCAGGTATTGAATTATTTATTAAGATAAAATTGTTTTTATTAAACAAGTGTAATTAATTTAGATTTAAAGCTACAGCATCCTGTTTATGATGACATCCATATTATAGTGGGATCGTCAATCCTTCTATAATTAATATTATCATGATAGTAATAAAGAACGACGATGAATTTATTTCATTTAATAATGTGAAAAGCATGCTATTCGCAGTACCTAATCAAGGATACTGTTGTAGTTGCATCAACTCCTACGCATTCGAATAAAGTCGATCGTTTTCGTTGAAACATGCGTTACATTAACACATACAAAATTTTCTATCTTTCGTAAGCAAGGTTTTTCTGCATACACATCAATAAAATAACAGTAAGGGTTATTTTTTGAGACAACTTTTATATCAAGAATAACTATCGCCGTTTGACATATTTTCTATACAAAAGGTGTCAAATCGCCATTTGTGGTACGAAACCTTTCGTGCGCGAGTCCCGACTCGCACTTGGCCAGTTTTTTTCATTCAACTGTTATGTCTGCTAGGGCAAGCGTAGAGCGGATTTCACCACTGAAACTGAACGCGAGCAGTACATCTAAACTGCGTTCAAGAGCTGTCAGCGTCAATATTCCATAGAAAAATAGTGGCACTGACAAGTCATAAACGTGGTTTATACGCTGATCGCGATCAGTTTGGCTTGGTGAAAATGGCCCTTAGTCTGCCTTAGATTAAGCTTATCCCTTTATTAAAAAAACTATAGGTATATAGAAATTACATTTTTAAACATTTCTATAAAAATTGGGTTTCTATAAAGGTATCGGGAACAGGATCCAAGCTACCACCAGCTACCACCAGAGAGAGGAACCTCCTCACAATGCGAGCCGTATCCAGTAGTACTGCTTTCTGAATCAAGTCCTTGATCCAGTTGCCTATCGAGAACCTCCTAAGGTGTTGGTCGAGGCTCGTGGCTTTTAAGCCATTGGCTGAAACGATTATCAGTACAATGATTGCCGAATTGACATCCCACATATCGACAACCTTGCGACAAAGTCCAAGTCAAGATATTTGATTCGCTTCGTATCTCGGTTTTGACGAGGTTCATTGCAAGCCTCTCGATTCCATATTATTCTTATTAAAATTAAAATCACTCATAAATAATGAGTGATTTTTAGATTCGATGAGCACAGCTAGTCGATTCATAAATGAACCAAGAAGACAGCCAATGTAGTATGTATGAATGAATCCTTTATTTAATACTCAGAAGTCTCTCTATCTACACATATACCAAATAAGCAATCAACAATCTAAAACATAACCAACACACGCTGACCCAGTTACAAACAATCAAATCGAATCAAACAGACTCGAACTTGTAACGAAATTGTCTAGAATTAGCAATTATAATCGCTGAGCTATGGGGCGAATCTTGTGCCTCATCTAATTACGGGTTAGTTCCAGCACTCGGGGTTGAACCCACCCCTAAATTATTGTGAATCTTGGGAGTCTGTTTAGCATTTAAGATGGCTTAGTGAAAATTATGGTGCGGGTTTCTGTATGCGAGATTTGTGACTGTTTTGGCCACGATAGTTGAGAAATTGAGGGTTTTGGTGTAGGTTCAAAGTTCATGGAGTTCTTGGCTAAATAATAAGACCCTCACGGGCTGATCTTGAAGGTCAACGTTTGCCTGGCCTATTTGTGTATGGATGACCATTTCAAGATACCGATATTCTTCCGTGCCTCGGGAAGCACGATAATTTGTTGGTCCTGGCGGTCACTTTGAGTTCTTTGATATACAGGGTAGTCTTCTTCTTTTGGTATCGATTGACTCATTTTAAATTTTTGTCCGACCAGTATTGAGCAAAGTTGTACAGCTTCTATCTTGAATTGTTTTTTATGGATGGGAAATCATCAAATGACTTCTTCCGCTCTGGATGGAGCGCAAGGGAATGCCAGACCCTTACTGACTTAAACCCATCCGTGTTCTTCCTTATGCCCCTTTGCGTTCCTGGGTCACGGTGACTTCGAATTGAATCCAAATGAATCCGAAAATTATGGTATGCTGCATATGATTCTATTAATCTTGGATGGTGCAGGTGTCAGAAGCCAAGAAATCGAACACCTGTCTTGCCAAGGGGTACCTTGTTACCCAGTTACTGGGTTGTGGAGGTCAGATAGGCAGTCGCTCCATGTAAAATACTGGTGCTCAACTGCATACTTGGGACCCCAACATATTTGGGAAAAGGCTAGGCAGTAACCCTGCCGCCATTAGAAAAAGGACGTATCTACACAAAACGAAGTAATATATTTCCGACCCTAAATTATTTACTTAAATTATATAATGCAGAGTTTCCTAAACTATCGACACACCAAAAAGTATCGCTTATCCAAACCTCGTAATCCAGTAGGTATTCAAATTCACTTCGACACCACATACTCCATAGCGCTATTGTCCTTTAGATAAATAAGTTGAGAGCTTCAAGTTTCTCGCCCTAGGCATGCGATGTGCCACAGAGTAGATAGTACAGAAGGTTTGCTCTTCTTCGTCCTCTCACTGCTGAGGATCGTACGACACGTTTTCTAGTTATCCGGATTTCTGCTATGAAGATCGTTCAAAACGTAGGAACTGGCCATCAGAATAGGATATTTTGCTAGATAGAACAATTATGTTAGATTTTCAAAAAATATTGGTCACGAATTTTTAACAATTTAATCGATAAAAATAGCGCATCAAAGTTCTAGAGCGCGGGCTGGTGACGTCACGTTACTGGTAAAAACTGGCAACAGTTGTAGTGACGTCATGAGTGTTTTCAACGAACTGTATCGTTAAAAAAACCTGTCCAATTTTTTTGGAAATAATCTATCTGACGGAGTAATTAGATTTATTTAATAAAATGACAAGACGCATGCACACAGACGCGTATATACAATGATCTTCTACCCACCTTCTATCTAGCCTTTTCCAACTATGTGTAGGTCAGCTTTTTATGGGTAGATGTAGCTAAATACCAGTATTTTAAATTAAGCGATTGCGAATTTGACTTTCATAACCCAGTAACTGGGTACGTTATCCTTTGGTAGAACTATAGTTGTCAGATTTTTGTATTCTGAGAACCAGTAATAACCGTCAAAGATCCACGAATGACAGTCGGTACCAACGGATTTCCTGGGCATGGACCCCTCTATCCTCCATCTCTCAGCAAGTACCTACAGCTGAACCTGATCGATAGACCCGTGCGGTGTTATTACTAAGCCCCATAGGAGATCTCAATTATCTGAAATAAATGCCAGTCACGAGTGCGCATGCACTCGCTGTACGTTAAGCGTGTCTATGTATGCGTGCGTTTTCGCTCCTCGTACGAAGTTGATCTTCTGTTCAAATCTGTTCTGTGACTGTGTTGGATCCTATTGTTTTACTAACAATTGGTTTAATCTCATACTAAGTGCGATCCGTGATTTTGCCCGGGGGTGTGCGGAAAGTATCCTCATTGTGACCTCTTTTGGTGGGTGGAACTAATTGGTATAGTGAGTTATTGTGGGGTGTGATCACGTGTTTTTTTTATTGCTGACGTGAAAATGGCAAGTTGCTGACTAGAAAATTCCTGGTACGGTTATAAGAGTCTAGTTCATACGGTTATCTCCAACCGAATCACAATAAGAAGAATTATCTATCGACATGTAATGAGTCCACTTCTTGAGTTTTAATAATTTCATAGTGTGTTTATAATTTGTTCTTTTTTTTTTGCAATTTTTACAAATTTTATAACAAAATAGTACGTTTTTATTTAAAATTAGATAGGTACTCATAGGACCTATTATTTCAAGGCAGCACTGTTGTCCTGGTGAGTGAGCCTTAATTATGATTGTCATCAGTCATGTGCATTATTTCTTATGTTATTGAGTTTGTTTTAAGTTGTGCAATGTATGTGATGTGGCTGTACTTAATTTAAATAAATAAATCGAACATAAACTATTGTCGTGCCAGCGAAACGAAGAAGAATGGTTTCGAACTCACCACAGTCTATTCCGATACTTCAAAACAAGAGTGTCCCTCCTCATGTATCGAATACTATCAACAACAAATAGTTGAAATCTAAGTGCGATCCCTAATCCAGCCCGGGGTTGTTTACAAGTGCGACCCGATCGGCGACCTTGTAAGCTTCGGGCTACAAATTAAAGTTACGTTAGTTAAAACATGTTGTTTTCTGTTTGAGAGGTCATTACTTGTCTCATATATGTATACTATACAAGTTGGGGACGACGATATGACAGTAAATCAAAACACTGGCAATACTAGTTCCTAAGAATATGTTGTCTTTTATCACAGATTTGATGTCGGTAACTGCAACAGACTGCTTGGAATATTGCGTCAGAATAGTAGTCACTATCCTTGACTAGTTTGAGTTTTTTGACGTTTTATGTAAATTGGAAAGTTTATTTTTAATTTCGATGACAGGATTTTTATTTTTTTTTATTTTTATTAATGTTCAAAATATCTATCGCTGGTTTACAATATAATTATGTGCTAAAAACCACAGAAGCCTTAGATGGCTTATGTATGGTTAGTGAGTTCGGAATAATTATTTCAAATACAATTTCTACTAAAAAACAGGTGAGAAATTTGTAAGTTTTACATTAGAGATAAAAAAAAATTTTTAAGTACAAATCCAAATGCAAATTTTGCACATTAGCACAAATGAAGATGGTAGTAAGTATATCAAACTAAAGTATATACTCATAATGTTTAAATTGCAAAAAATACTTTTTTAATTCACTTTTTGCTTTTTTAGGGTTATAATAGTGTTAAAATATTCCTATGAACCAGTATTACCAATGTTTTAATTTATTGTTGTATCACTGTCTTCACATTGTATAAATGTTTTAGACGAGAAAGTGAGAGATTGGAGATGACCTTCAAGTAAAAATTTTACGTTTACAAGTGTTACATCCGTGTGGTGTTGGGTTCCGTATGGTGTCGGACGTAACAGAATATCATCGTCCCATCACTTACCGTGGGTGTCGTAAGAGGCGACTAAGGTAAGGTTCTCTGTAGGTACACTGCTACAGCTACACTGCGATCGCCAACCCGCCTGCCAAGCGTGGCGATTATTATGACCTTTTAGTGGATGGGATATCATCAAATGGCTCCTGCCATTAAGGGTGGAGCGGGAGGGAGTGTCAGACTCTTACTGATTAAAACCCATCGTGGACGTCTTTCGGCTGATGTGATGATGATGATGAAGTGTTACAACAAGCGTCATCATCAATCATTACGGGTACTTAGAGGCCAGAAAATCTGGCATCTGGCATGCAGGGTTGCGGAGATCAGGTAGACAGTCGCTCTAAATAATATAGGTATTCAGTTGCATCAGGTAAGTAGAGAAGCTTCTTCTTCTTGGCTTGCCGATGACAAATAGTGGTATTAAATTTTATGCGCCGCGGAGGCCGGCTTATGAAGAGGTGGCGAGACGACTTAGGGCCATTTCCACCAAGCCAAACTGATCGCGATCAGCGTATAAACCACGTTTATGAGCTGTCAGTGTCACTATTTTTCTATGGAATATTGACGCTGACAGCTCTTGAACACAGTTTAGATGTACTGATCGCGTCCAGTTTCATTGGTGAAAATGGCCCTTAGACGTCCACTGCAAGTTAGAAAACCACTGTTCTAAATTCAACTCTTATCACTACTGACTGATGTGTTATCTCAGGTTCGTTCCTTCAACTATTTATCACCATCTTTCCGTAGAGACTAACCTACAGTAGTTAACTAGAAAGTCCCTGAACCGCCTCAGAACCCAAGTAGGAAGAAACCTCTAACCACGAAAAGTGGGGCTTGACGGGCTTGACGGATCAACATCAGGGTATGGGTGTGGAGCCGAGTCAAAAACTATGCTGTTAGAGTTGGTTGGGTGGGTTGGTTCGAGGTGGCTCGGGACAAAGATATCTGGAAGGAGTTGGGGAGGCCTTTGCCCAGCAGTGGGACAGTATAAGCTGAAAAAACAGCGCAGTACTCAGCAAAACCATTTGCTGACGCAGGCATAATAGAAGCTGAGAGATATTTAGAGTTTTTGTCTGTTGATCATTTGCATTCTGGTTAGCTAAACATTTAAGACAAAAGATGATGTGATAATTTCTATATAAATAGTTGTCCGCCAGAAATAAGAAAAATCTTGTGGGTAAGTAGGTACCTACCCTATTTCAATAAACACATTACGCAAAAAACCCTTGCCCCCGTCAAACACATAAAATCTTTAACGCACAGTTCAGTGAGCAGCAATCCCCGGTAGTTATACCTCCGACATATTTCTGCGACCCTGGTACATTTGGTCACTTTGATCGCCCATACGAAACGGAATCATAAGATTATTGGATAATAACTTCGGGATACCCATAGAGTTTGCCCTTAGGCGCTCCGCATACAGGGCAACTTTAGTTGACGTTACTAACAACTTTTAAGTTTTCGTTAGTGGTTGCCAGTTGTAGCAACCACCGGACAAGTGCTAGTAGGACTCGCACGCAAGAGGTCTTGAACGAATCATATCATTTTATTGTTATTTTGAAACCACGATATTTTATAGGTTTTCCTGTAATACAGAAGTGAAAAATTTAGCTGTTTTTTTTTTTTAACTTTAGGTCCTGTACTTTCGGAGATAAACGGCGTGAATAATTTTCTTGAATGACTTCAAAACTATTTGAACTGAAATTATCATCATCTGCCTAGCCTTTGCCCAACTATATTGGGTTCGGCTCCCAGTCAAACCGAATTCAGCTGAATACCAGTATTTGAACTAAAATTATGATAAACTTATTTTAGATACCCTATAATAATCCCTTAGATTTGATATTATGCATTGCACGGTGTGGCGGCGTTTTGAATGCTGGTTGTGAAAACCTGCAACTTGACACTAAATAGTCCAAATTCGTCAGTTCAACAACGACAAAAAAAAAAGAAAAACTATAGTCAATCACCGAAACTAGCAACTAAATTACTGTAGCTTTTCTCAAATTTTTTGAAACGTGGCATAAATGTCACAGTTTGCTAGTTGTCAAAATTCGGAAATCAAAGTTGCTTCGTCTGTAGCGCGCCATAAAATTTGGCCGTAGTGAAACTGATAGTTTATGGCTCTCATATTAGTAGGGACGCAGTCTTGGGAATAAGAAAGGTTAGCTTTTATTATAGATTTGGCAAAGGGATGTATGATGGAGTAATGGTCATAGCCCTTAAGAGACGTTCAAGTTCGTCTCTAAATCCCCTGTCATGTACTCGGTAACAGAGCAAGTATAGTGTGCACAAATCACTAGTTTTTCTTCTGACTCTTACTAAATAAAACCCATCCGTGTACCTCTTATGCCCTTTGCGTTTCAGAGCCACGGAAACTCTTTTGGAAACTCAGGCAAACCGGTAAAACATCTCTATTTTTTTAAGGATGGGTAAATCATCAAATGACTCCTTCCGCTCTGGGTGGAGCGGGAGGGAGTGTCAGACTCTTACTGACTAAAACCCATCAGTGTTCCTTCCAATAGCCCTTTGCGTTCCAGGGCCGCGGTAATCCTTTTGGCAACTGTGACAGACCGGTAAAACATCTCCTGGAGTTAGTATTGTACGCACACGTCACTGGTAACAAAACCAGTATAACGTATAAGTCTCTGATTCTATTGAAACTCTGTACAATGATAGGTCTGCTCAATTCTAATCCATAATCGAAAAGTAAGTTTGTTAAAGGGTCATCAAACTCTGATGTAGCAGATATCTATCAAAAGGTAATATACTAGCAGATATGTCTAATAAAACTATCCAGATAAAACTGACTTCACACTGTTACTGCACTATGAGACGTCAATGAGAGGCCAGTATTAGTTGACCTCTCATTGATGATTGATTGGTTGCGTCGCGCGACCATCTCTGAAGCATTTTACTAGTTATCGCCTGAGGGGATCTTGGTCTTGAAAATCTGTTGCTGGCTCGTGGACTAACAGTAGGTACGGATACGGATAGTAGGACGGTTTTTGGGATGCATGAAGGAGCCTCCTCGTGTAGCGCAATTTGTTCCATCAGACACTCAACTGAACCGAGCGCTCGGCTCATCCTGGACCGTCTCACCTAACACCTAATAAGACTGGCCAATCCTTCCCTTGCGGTGGTAGGGCTAACACCCGCCTGGTTCGCGACTACCATCCCACCGGAGTTCGGCGTCAAGCAACTTGCTGTGTTTCGTCGACGCGTGGGAGTACCAGTGCCTCAAGGCATCTTCTGGGCACGCTCGCTTCATTATGGACCTCATCTATCGGTTTCCATCAGGCGTGATGGAGGTCAAGAGCTAGCCCATTCAGGATACTTCATCATAAACACCATCCACAGTCCGACTTCACCCATTGCTGATCGAGCATATGCCTCTCCTTTCTTGAGCCAAGCCCAACGTTCCTGTGCCAGTCTCATCCAGGTCTTCATCTTTTTCTTATCGTGTGGGCAGTAAGGTCTAACGACCCCACACACCCTAGTGTCAGAGTTTCTAAACCACCTCAAGGGCCTCTGACATGGTCCAGGGCCTCAAGTCTGCTCGTCAGAATAGTCTATCATTGATTTCATAATTGTTGATTTTGACAAGTTTGGTAGTCTACTAATATAAAATCGTCATTATGACTTTCCAATGGTCAACCAGTGACACTCCATTGAAAGAATGGCAGGGAATGGTAATCTCGTACATAATGACCAATGAATCACAGACGTATGCGGTAATCTGCTAAAATTTTGACAGTTCCTTCGATCAGTGACCTACCATTAGAACGTTATTGTGCAGTTATTGCTTTTCAAAGACATTGAATATTTCTAAGCCATGATTCTATTACGAGACCATTGACCGACCAATGATCGACCACTATGAATTTAGCAGATTACGAACTTAGGTATGTCAAAATGACAATGGGATCGTATTGGAATTACGAATTTATAAAAATAGCAGACTTGGGGCCCAGGTTCCAGGTTCTACCCACGCTGTCAACAATGTCGTCCACCCATCTAAATCCAAGGATAATTATATTATCTATATATTATCTAGGAAACAATGACTCCATCCCTCTAATATCACTTACCAGATTATAATCGCAAATCTCATAAGAAGCTTACGCGTGCAACTAACATCTAATTCCCTACGCAGTCAACTGAACCTAATCCTGCTTACAGGTGGTTCATCTAAAGCAGTGATTCCCAACCTACAACGTGTAACAGAATAAATGAAAACAAACCCCGAAAACGCGAAAAAAAAATCAGCTGTTCAGTACATTTTGTCGAGTTATGCGCACAGAAATGTATGGGGTAGTCAATTTTTTTTCGCGACTTCTTTTTTGGTCCCATAGTGAAAGTTGTTCCTAATGATGAGTACAATGACCTCTTATGAGGTATTACGTTTATTCTGTTACACATTGTATATATCACGAGACCACTTTGTTTTCTTTGTTGCTTGCAGGGACAAGTCAAGAAGAAAAACTTTTGTTCTTTCGAAACAAAAGTAATAAAAGAATTGTCATAGAAAACTCAACATTCATTTCTGATACAAACTTAGAGTCAGTTTGCATCAATAACCATAAACATTAAACATTTCATAGACTATATTTGGCCCATTGCGGACCACCGCATTCACTGACCACAGGTTGAGAACCATTGTTCTAAAGCATAGACAAGGAGAACGGACTGAACGATATCCTCATGATATTTATCACTCTGTAGAAAGAGAAAGCGGCTATGTGGCCAATATCTGTCTCTTTTTTGTAGATCATTGTAACAAATAGATGACACACATGTCATAACCAGTATTGCCCAATCATCAATCCCAGTCAAACCGGATTCAGCTGAATACCAGTATTTTACGAGGAGCGACTGCCTACCTGACCTCCACAACCCATTAACTGTGTAACACGGCACTTCATGGCAAGACTGGTGTCAGGTTTTCTGGCTTCTGACAATCCGTAACGACTGCCAAAGATCTACACATGACAGCCGGGACCAACGGCTAAAACATGCTTTCTGAGGCACGGAGGAATCTCGATATTTGACCTCGGCAGGCATTGCTTAACCTTGAAGATCACCCCGTGTGGCTGTTAGTAGTTAGCCACGAACCCCTTTTACTATAAGACTATAGGGCCCAATCAGAATTAAAAAAAAAACAAGTTTTGGAAAAACGAAAGGATAATGAAGTGGATCATAATACTATCCGTATTAATTTTATAGATACTTGCAATGCTATTGTAAACATTTCAAAAACTTTGGGTGACTTGAACTTGAAGCGTCCTTCCACTTTTCAGCGTATTTTTACCGAATAAACAGTTGGATAAGGAAAGCTCACTTTATTATCTTTGTCTATGATTCAAAGTGACAGTAATAGAAGGTAGATATCAAAATAATTGACCAATTTGAATCTCAAATTACTAAAATTGTATCTTAAAGGGAATTAATGAATAGCTTGTAAATGGCCGCGAAAGCAAAGCGTGATTATTTTAATTTGAAAACTGTTGGCTCTGGCCGTATTTTGCACTGGGTTACTGGAATATTTAGATGAACTCCTGACCGTAGAGAGAGATGTACAAATAAGTACTAAGTAGAGATTTTTTATGTTTGTACACTGTTTATTATTTATTTATACTTTATTGTACACCTCATTATAAAAACAAGGACAAACATTTGCTGTTTAGTTATTTAAGTTGTTTTACTTTTAAGAAACTTACAACAAACTAAAATATAGCATCAAAAAATTCGACCTGCTGTCAGCTGGTAAAGTGCCCAAGGGACTGGCGGCATTGCCACGTTGAATGGCAATCTCTGCCCAAAGTAAAAGCCAGCTCTTGGGTCACAGGAAGTGTCAACTAGCCGTTTCGAAATTTCTTTGAAAAGGCTATGAGCAGAAAGGCTCCACGGCTCAAGGGTTTCAACCCCAAACGGTTCGAAAATATAGTTACCAATGAGGTAAGATGAGTGACATTTTAGTTCGCTGAAGTGAAGTTCATATGTAGAGATGTAAACTTTTTTATTTCCATAAACAGTTGAGCATCAACTTCATATTATATCATCAATTTTGTAACTAAGCTAGGTAATAAGCTCCTTTTCAATGCAGTTGATGATCGTGCTAGGCAGTGATTACTGTTTCGCAGCCTTTAATTTTATTTTAATCAATGGTTGCAGATTAGTTATCTGGTACAGAGATTGCATTGAGGATTTGATTCACCAGTACCATTAAAACACAGAACATTTTGGGGGACTAGCGTTACGTAAATATTTGACGTCCAAAAAGTGTTGATTCTCAGCATATTTATTTAAATAAATGATTTTTGATTTTGATTATTTTCAGCGATAAGACCGCTAACTTTAGGTACCCATGAAATTTGAAACATTGTCTTTGAGCTGTTAAAATTTTCGTGTAGCACTATAGTATATTCTATCTATCGACGTATTACTAAACTGTTTGCCCCTTGTATACTTATCACCCAGTACATGTAGCAAGATCAAAATCAAAACGCAACACTCCATAAACTGCTACGTCGCAATTTGTCACAAGCGTTAGCGGAAGAAACGACTGTCATTGGACAATCGCCGGTGTCGCGTCATGTTCCTTTGTTCTCATTGGTTATAGTCTCGTCGACATGTACAGTGTTTGTGTTGTTGTCAGAGTTGATTGGTTGGTTCAAAACGTCTGTGTGAAAGATGGAATTGTTGGTTGATGCTACCCGCATGCGGTCTGTGCGGGCTTAAACGGCAGTTTATGTATTTCCAATATAAAAAAAATCGCATCGGTGCAAATTCAACGTAAATTCTTTTACGAACTCGTTTGCAGTTTCATTAAAATAAAACACTGTCTGTGTACTATGACGCGCTAATGCTATCTTGATACCGTTGTCAGAGAGAGATGGACGAATAGGACTATCCCCTTTCACATCGGATTGACAAGGCTATTTTAGACATTTGAAATATTTTTCTATTTGGACGGTAAGACTTGACCAGAGATCGCCCAAGACAGAGAGATTTGGAAGGAGAAAGGGAAGGGCGTTTGCCCAGCAGTGGGACACAAAAGTGCAACAAAAAAAAAAGAGATGGTGATGGTGGCTTATCGACATGGTTCTCATTACTAACACGAGGTATCAGGAAAGAAATAACCATCACGTCTCAAATTAAACGGGTAAGTCAAATTATACGCATACAGCAGCTAAGGCGAATTTGAAAGTTTTATCAAATAAAAGGCCATTTTCGTTTAAAAAACTGGGTCTTAGTTCCGAACAAAAAAAATGTCATCAACATAACCCTTTATAAAAACTGTTTCCCCCACTAAAAAGAAAGAAAAGAAAGAAAAATATTTATTTGTTTGCACTACATTAATAAACCCGGCCAAGTGCGAGTCAGACTCGCGCACGGAGGGTTCCGTACCAATATCTATAAAAAACAGCAAAAAATAACGTTTGTTGTATGGGAACTCCACTTAAATATTTATTTTATTCTGTTTATAGTATTTTTTGTTATAGCGGCAACAAAAACACATCATCTGTGACAGTTTCAACTGTTAACTATCACGGTTCATGAGATACAGCCTGGTGACAAACAGACGGACAGCGGAGTCTTAGTAATAGGCTCCCGTTTTTACCCTTTGGGTACGGAACCCTAAAAAACAAACAAGAATTCAACACCAAACTAAATTAGACTTCACCCGTGCAAACTCCAAAATCTTAATCTCACCCAAACTGTCGATCATCAGAGAGCCTGAGCTTAACAAATCAGTGTAACCCTTTTGGTGGCCATCCGTCTTGTTTATAGCCCAAAATGGAGGATGCTAATCCCTTTCAGACCAGCCAGTGTCTGTATATCATTCCATCGGTACTGTTATTTATAGGAACCACAGAATTACTCGTATAAATTGGCGGCAAGTCAAGATTTTGGAATCCGATGCTGTTGATGTTATGGGAAGAATATTTTAAAGTCTTCAATCTTCGTGGAAATCGCGGCTTATTAATTGCAGCCGCAGGAGTCGATCTTTTTGCGGATTTTGTTCGAAAGAGTTACCGCGGAGTTATTGTGGTGATACGGAGTAGAAAACGCCCGACACTAAGGCCGAAACTACGGACTTCGGACTTAGAGAGTAGACCCCCTGGAACGCAAAACACTGGTACTCAGCTACTAGTAGCGTGATCCATGATGTTCACTATATTATATCTAGAAAGTTTATAAATGAGCAAGATTTATTCAAACTTATGGTCGTATGTTAAAAGTCATTTTCTGGTCATCAAGTCAGTCATCCTAACACTTTAGCAGATATAGGTGTGTCGGAAACAGAGCGCTTAGTGTGAGTTATTTAACGTACTTTTTCACGTTTACGTAAACGTTCCCTTATGTCAAATTGTGTAAAAAAAAACAAGTTGTCTGCGAGTGCCACCAGATGGCGCTTATTCAGTTTCAATACAAATTGACGTTTACGCTAACGCTATCGAGAACGTTAAAAAAACTCGCACTAAGGCCACAGTTTTGATGGCGGGCTATATGAATACTGCTTAAATCCTTCGATAATGTTGGCAGCTTTTGTGGTGATCAATTCGGACATGGCTGAATTCTTTAAAACCCATTCCATGGTTGACGCACCCTTTAAAAACAAAGTAATGCCTACCACAAGCAGCACGCGTCATCGACGACAACATGGTATCTCTTGATGACCATTTAATGAACGGTCCAAAAGGGAAGTGCTCATAATTGGAAGTAAACATGAAGGTAAATAGGAAAAGCAAAAGCAATTATGTCAAGAGTCCAATCACCTCGAGGGCTTTCATGGTCACCTGATATTGATGGCACGACACATATTGGGTTAACTATTCATCAAGGACTTAGCGGTAATATTTTTTCGCGAACACAGGCTGTATTTGTGGTTATTGATCGCTCTTTTAAACACTTTGTTACGGTAGACTTGATCGACGGCGCGTTGTGTTCCACGCGCGGCTCAAAGAGATGTCAGCATAGGAGAAGGGGCCAGTTAGGGCCAGAGCCTGCCAGGGTTGCGGATTTTGTTCGAAAGAGTTTCTGCGGTCCTGGAAAGCAAAGGGCACTAGGAAGAGCACGGATTGATTTTAGTTAGTAAGAGTCTGACACTCCCTCCGCCCAGAGCAGGAGGAGTCATTTGATGATTTACCATCCAAAAAAAGGGTAGACTTGAGCATCTATTATTGGCGGTGTTGAAAGGAAAAGGCGAGACTTTTACAATGTCTTCTTGACCTCTGGCTATGGCTTCTTCTGATAAGGTGACGAAACGACTATTGATAACTTCTCTCTCTTATTACCTACATTAGACCATTAATTACGACCAGTCACAATCCTTCGCAATAGTTTTCTTTACTCATTATTCTTCGTACCCTGGGGTTTAAAGGAACTTCTGGAAGGACTTGGAGGAAGTCTTTTATCAGCATTGGGATGATGCAGGCCAACAGTCATCAGCAAGACATTATCATCATTCTAGCCGGAATGTTCAATGCTGACCATAGGTTTTTCACAACCGTTGCCACATCAATCGGTTATGTGTTTTTCACATTCAGCGAATTCCCTTGGTCTTCTTGAGTGCATTGAGAAAAGTGAAGATCGAAGAAGCGATCCACAGATAGTGTTTAGATGATAATATGTCTACACGATGGTAGGTGCCAGAAAAATGTGCAATAGTGGTCATTGGCCCACATGTATATATTGACTTGCTATAAACCAAAAACAGAAAAAAGACATAAAACTGTCTTGAATCGACTACTATCGTCTTTTACGTTCTCTAGTAATGAAACATGGTTCATAATTTATTGTTCGGGAATCTACGAAGGGATATTATGGAAAGGTCAATGTACTTTATTGCAAGTTTATCTGGCGCGTATCATAGAAACGGGATGGCAACTGAGATTACGAGTAATAGTGAAGCGCAGAAGAAAAAGACATGTTGCACCGCCCTCTAATAAATAAGGATCAGAGGCTATTTATAACAGAGTGCCATTCTCTTAGCGATGGCGATTGTCGTAATGCCATAAAACGGAATGATCACGTGACATTTCGACAGCGTGTGTCAATCCCATACATTTTGACGTTTTGACAATAGGGACATGCAATTTTTCTTAGCTTTAGAAAGCACATAAGAAATAATTTTTGTAATAACTTTATCGGCGATGAGGTTATAAAGCTTCAAAGTTGTCAATTAGAAAGAGAAGTCCGATATGGACTTTGCCGTCAAAGTCCATAATGCTTATGCAAAAGAAGCAGCCATACAAAAGAAAGTTTTCGCGAGAGGGACAGATATGTTTGTTTAAAATAGTCATATCTCGTTGGATTTTCGATCAATTTTGATTCTATTTTCACTGTTAGTATTATATTTTTAGATAAACTGAGTAGATAACAAATGTTTTTTTCATGCATATTCTATATTGCTTTCGCCACGCTACCGCTGACAGAAAGGCAGATTTTCATTGTCTAGAACGTAAGGGCAAGATAATAGACAACGTGTAACAAAATAAACGCAAAACCTCATGGGACACTATACTCATCATTATGAACAACTTTCACTATGGGACCAACACTGAATTCAAAAAAGAAAGTAAAAATGATATAGACAAAGATGTCAAATGAAGACATAGACAAACAAACGATGAACGAGATTCGAAAATTTTGTATAACAGTCCAATTTCCTCAACAATCAAATGGTTTCATTCCGAGGTAAGAAAGCAAACGTCCGAGCTCGTAAATTAAACAAATTAATATTAGCTAAACAAACATCCTGCCGGAACCGGATTTCAATGTCAACATCCTAAACCGCCCTTTGATCGTTCCAACTTTTCTGAACCGACAAAAGATTTGATAAAGTGCGCGGCGGATACGCCCTTGCCCTCCTTACTGCCCTTTTTGGTACAAGTTATAAGAGACAGGAGATCCTAGATATTTAATTAGTAAGTTTTACTTATAATCATATCAGCCAATTGCCGTACGCTGCTGAACGTAAGCCCCAAAGAGCGCCAACCATCCCGGTCTTGACCAGTCCGCATCCACCTGCTGCCAGCCACCTTCTTCAAATCATCGATCCATTGTGCCGCAGGGCGTCCCACACTACGTTTGCACGGTCTCCACTCTAACACATGTCTGCTCCATTGACCGTCTGTCCGTCTAAAGACATGGCTGGCCCACTTCCATTTCAGCATGCTGATTCTTCGGGCAATGTCGGTGACTTTAGTTCTCTGACGAATGACTTCGTTGCGAATTGTATCCACCAGAGAAACCCCGAGCATTATTGTCGATAAAAAAATCGACTTCTCGATACATTTATGTGCGTATAATTCGACAAAATGCACTGAACAGCTGATTCTTTTTTCGCGTTTGGTCCCATGGTAAAAATTGTTCACAATGATCCCTAAAAAGGGATTGCGTTTATTCTGTTACACGTTGTAAATCATTCCTTCAATCTTATCTGGCTTTCGAAACTGGGGCATGTATTATTTAAACATGTATTAGCAAATCTCGATCTCATCGCTTGCACCATATCCTGGTATTCCAGAGATCTTATACGGCGGACGATATTAAAAATGATAAGTATTCACCCTGCCCGTAATACAGTCTTATTCCTTCAGATTGGGCCAGGATTTGTTAAGTTTCTTCCTTTTTTCAAAATGTCATCTTTTATGTAAAGATTTTAGCTGATTTTCTGGCATGGGTAGTCATTAGGCCTGAGATATTTAGAGGCCCTTTCAATTGCTCGAGGGACGCCTTTTGTTCTTTTTTTTTTAGAAATTTTTGTGTGTGTTGGATCTTATTAGGATTTCTTTTGACCGTTACTAAGCTGGGTAAGGGTATGGCCTTTTATAGTGGCGGGGTTATGGCTGAGTCAAGAATACAATGAGAAACCAGCGGTGGTACCTACAATGAGGTTCTAATGAGTTAGGTTAGTGATAGCAGCCTTGGTTTGTTACCATGGTCTCAGATTAAATCTGTGTCAAGTTTTGCATACTCTTCTAGAGATTACCCGTCCACTATAAAAATCTAGATTCACCAGTTCTGCACGAACATAGATTGTAAACTATTGAATTTTCTTAGATGCCAAGGATGTTTTCCATTTTATAAACATGCAAAATATATTATATTTTAAACTTACGACCAAAACTTATGAAGGTATAGTTACCATCATAAGTTCTGGTCGTAAGTCATGCCATACATGCCATAGATATGAAAAATAATTGCATTTAGTTGAATGACCGGACTGGAAGCGATCCTCTTCCTCTTCTCCTCCTTAAAAAAAATCGTAGGTCTGTCCGACGCTACATACTTCTATTAGCCATCATTTCAGTAGCCACTTCCTTTCTGGTCATTAACATCTTGCACAGTCTATCCGCCATTAATTTCTTTGGTCTTCCCCTACTCTATAATTTTCGTAACCGTCAATGTACAAACAGCTTAACTCGAAATCGAGATATTGCTTAATGTAGCATCGCCGTCGGTATTACCGGGTGTTGACCACAATTCGACAATTGAATCGCTCGAGTTTCAGCTTCGTTAGACAATTCGACGGTAGATTACGTTCGAGAGCTTAGCGCGAGGATTTTGTTTCTCATTGTGGTGTTGTCCGAGGTGTACGGTGGTTTGTCATTAATTTCCCTAACATTGGGTCTCATACTTGTATGATTTTTGAATGGTGAAAACCTGTTGCTTTAGTATTTAGTTCTAGCTTTTGGAACGAAGTTCCTTATCGCGCGTTGTGAAAAGGGGCTAGACGGAAAAAATTCTTACGAAAAGTTGTCACGACACTTTTTGCTATAGTAAGCTATTGTAAGCTGTGCGGCGTCGCATGTTTCTCTGTCTGTCTCTCTCTCTCTTATAGAAAGCAAGATATTTGTTAATAATAAAACAACAACACAACACAACACAACACAACACACAACAACAACAACAACAACAACAACAACAACTTTTCATCATGGGTGTCATTTTCATAGTTTTCAGGGTCGCTAATAACGATTACCGGGTCAAAATCGAAATCCAAGATGGCGCCCACGAGATTTGACAACTTCATCATGGGTGTCATTTTCATGGTTTTCGGGGTCGCTAATAACGATTACCGGGTCAAAATCGAAATCCAAAATGGCGCCCATGAGATTTGACAACTTTTCATCATGGGTGTCATTTTCATAGTTTTCAGGGTCGCTAATAACGATTACCAGGTCAAAATCGAAATCCAAGGTGGCGCCCACGAGTTCTCACAACTTTTCATCATGGGTGTCATTTTCATGGTTTTCGGGGTCGCTAATAACGATTACCGGGTCAAAATCGAAATCCAAGATGGCGCCCATGAGATTTGACAACTTTTCATCATGGGTGTCATTTTCATGGTTTTCGGGGTCGCTAATAACGATTACCGGGTCAAAATCGAAATCCAAGATGGCGCCCACGAGTTTTGATAACTTTTCGTCATGGATGTCATTTTAATGGTTTTCGAGGTCGCCGATAGTGAATTTTAATCCTAATGAATCTTGCCTCTTGACCTGAGGTGCACTTCAGTGACTGCTACTGAAACTTTTAGACGAGTTGCTTTTTATTAATAAGAATGTGTAGTGTATAAATTTTATTGGAAAGGAACTTCGTTCCATCCGGGTGTCCCTTGACACCTCTCAAGTTTTTTTTCTAGCTGCTTCGTCTAGGTGATTGTTGATATCGTTCGTAGGTACTACCAGAGGCCCAAGACAATGTGCCATTCAATTAGCGAATGCGTCTGTCGAAATGCCAAAATGTAGGAATTTCATCACGTGACATTTCGATAGCATCCGTCAATCCCATACATTTTTGACGTATTGAAAATCGCCTTCGCTAACAGAACGCTACCGTTGACAGAATGTCACTTGTGTAGAGCCCCAGGACGAAAAGTATTATTTCGTACTGGAAGTCCGGTCCACTTCTTGGCCTATTTTTTTTATTTTTTTTTTTCATTGTCGAAAAGTATCCCATATGATCAGTACAAGCAGTTGCATTCCTTTTTGTGGTTAGGGTCTATCTGTGTTTCATCTTCTTTCATTTCCTTTCTCAATCATAGAAACGTGACTGTTTCACAAACATCAGGGATTCCGGACAAGCAACTTTTTTGTATCGGCGACACAACTTTTGAAAATTCATAACGTTTAGAATAAAATTGACCACGTAACATTTCTGTAGCAAGTGGATCCAACACAGTTTTGGACAATCTTAATTGTTAATAGAGTTTTTGTCTTCTTCTATGAGTTCCTTTTCCTTTCCTAAATATCCCTTCGTAGATACCCGAACAATAAATTATGAACCGTTTTTCATTACTGAAGAACGTAAAGGATCACGATAGAAGTCGATTCAAGACAGCTCTATGACTTTATTTCTATTTCAATAAATGTATGTGGGGCAATGACTGTTATTGCAAATTTATCGGGCGTCATGACACCAAAGTTAAATTGTGGATCCTGATAAGTGCTTTATATAAGTAGGTACCTATATCTGATCAACATCTGACCTGATTTTGATTCGATGGTGCGATTGCTGCACGCAACCTAATATATAATGTTGCGTGCAGGTATCCAACCTTTGTACCAGAGCAAAACTGACAGGAATTTTATCGACGGTGTCTGTTGCCATTAAAGAAAAGTGTACCTTTTCCAGTCTCTGTCTACTGTCACGATATCATTCAGTCGCAATTCTTTTATGCACACTATCTATCCATCATCATTCAAAATAACATTATTCTTGTGGTCACACAAGTTTTAGCCACACACATGATCCATATCAATGACTGTACTGTTTTGAACGTGGTCCTTAATCGCTAGTTTACTAACTACGCTCCATGTTTTTATTACATTTTTTTAACTCAATTTTAATGTGATTATGGACCTTGTTTCGTATGGTGTCGGACGTAAAAGAATAGCACCATCCCATCACTTCCCGTGGGTGTCGTAAGTGGCGACTAAGGGACTCACCAGAGAATGAGCAGCAGCATTCTCTGTAGGTACATTGCTACAGATACACTGCGATACTCAACCCGCCTGCCAAGCGTGGTGATTATGGCAACACCCTCCCCATCTGGGGGAGGCCCATGTCTAGCAGTGGACGTCTTTCGGCTGATATAATGATGATGATGATTATGGAGCTTGTGTGGTCTGCAATAAAGATTAATTATCATTATTATTATTTTTATATATTTTCTACTAGCTTCTGCCTAGCCTGCGGCTTTGCCCGCGCGAATAGTATTTTCATGTGATTTAATATTTTTACATGGAAACCTTTTTCAGTACAAGTTTCTGATCATAATATTAGCTATCTGCCCGTGAAAGTAACGTCAAAATCGGTTCAGCCGTTTCGGAGATAAGCCGGAACAAACAGACAATGAACAATAAATAATCAGACCAAAATTAAAATTGATTTCATTTTGAATTTATATTTACAAGTATTTGCTATGACTTTCCGGAAAGAGCCAAGTAGTCATAGTTTAGTAACCTACACCAATTCCTAGAAAAATGTGTAACCCATCAAACAGGTAAATTTCTTTATACTTTTATACAAAGTAACCTTTCTGATCGTTGACGTGTATCAACTTCAAAGGAACTGTGATATCCGAGATTTTTGCTTCACATGACACAGAAAATTAGTCCTTGGGTACACTTGACTGATTTTAGGTCAATCAACTCGTTCTTTTTGCGTTGTAGACACATATCTTAAGGGCGCTAATGCTTTGGGTATTCGTATATGTGAGTTAAGAGGACGTATATGAAGCCTATTTTACTATAACTAGACATCACTTTGATGATTACCTAAATGGAAGGCTGTTGCATTATCAATGTTTGAACGTTGACAATGCAACCATTACCGATGTTTGAACGTTGACAATGCAACCATTATCGATGTTCGAACGTTGACAATGCAACCATTATCGATGTTCGAACGTTGACAATGCAACCATTTTCAATGTTCGAACGTTGATAATGCAACCATTATCAATGTTCGAAAGTTAATAATGCAACCATTATCAATGTTTGAACGTTGACAATGCAACCATTTTCAATGTTCGAACGTTGATAATGCAACCATTATCAATGTTCGAAAGTTGATAATGCAACCATTATCAATGTTCGAACATTGACAATGTAACAGCGATTTTGATGCCTGCAGTAATCTAAATGTCGCCTAATGTTAGTTGAAAACGAAAATGAGTGATAGTGCATTTGGGTTAGAAACCCTTATTCTGAGACAGTTAGAAGGTCATATTAATTGGAATTGGCAAGATGCGTAAATAGATGGGGAGAAAACCCAGAGTAGGTTCAGAAACAGATTGCTCAACCACTAAGACACGACCGATGTAAAAAAAAATCAATTAGCATTTCTTTTTTAGTTAATAACAGGCTCGCGTTTTACCACTATCTCACCTGATGCAGATGGATAATGTGGTCGACGATGGAGTGCGCTTGCCTGGATGTAACCTAAATGCTCCTGACTTAAAGACCCCCAGGTAATAGATTTCAGCAGTGCGATTCTGTTAACATTTCAAAGTGAAAACTTAGGCGAAGTGAACGACAAGTGATCTGTCAAACCATACAAACAAGATGAAATGACAGCTCACTTGTCGTTCACTCCACCTGAGTGTATACGGTGAGATGTTGACAGAATAGACCGAGAGAACACACAACACAAAGACGAGACAAAATTAGACACTAAGAGCAGATTTCACCAATGAAACTGAACGCGATCAGTACATCTAAACTGCGTTCAAGAGCTGTCAGCGTCAATATTCCATAGAAAAATAGTGACACTGACAGCTCATAAACGTGATTTATACGCTGATCGCGATCAGTTTAACTTGGTGAAAATGGCCCTAAAACAAATACAGGCTAAAGAAATCAATGATCAGAAAATAATCTGTTAAAATACTAATTTTCCATAAGAACGTTGGTACTAAGTAGGTGTGTCATTGCCAACCAGTAATGATATCCACTTATTAAATACTTACAATTTGTACGTACGACTGTAGTAAATTAAACGTTTTATTGAGGAAAACTTGAGAAAATCTGCATGCTTATTAGTGATAAATGTATTTATGTAGTGTTTACTAGCTGTCTTATTTATTTTATGCACCGTAGTCATACTTAGGAAAACGTAACTGTTTTATCGTACATAAAAATAATATTAAAATCAGTTACACAGAGAGAGAGACATGTAATATTGTTTTTATTTACACTATATAAGTTACAGAAAAGACGATTTAGAAAACGTTGCTAATAGTGACACAATGAGCTGGGGTCGTTCAAAACGGTTTCTCTTTGGATGTATTTAATAAGAAGAAATACTAATAAGATTAAAATATGCACCATAATTCAGCTAAGCCAAAAGCAAATGAAAACCTAGCACAAATAAAAAGAAAGCTGCCTACAACGAAACATCCGTATACCATCAAATCTAGTTCGATCCGCTTCAAACTGGCATAAACTGGTTATAACTGCAGTAATCCAGATGCGAACTGGTCATTAAAGCGACGGATATGAGGCGTAGGTCTCATCGAGCACTCAAATGAAATATCGAGAACTGGACGCCGGAATTATGGATATGGTATTTGATGGCTTAAATGGAAGTCATTAAGGTCGGTTATTAATAAATGGATGAGTTGGAGTTATGACCTTTTACTATTGATTCTTGAATTCGTTGACTCGCAGTTTGCGTGTGATGAAACTTAGTTTTGACAAAACATTGGTTAGACTGCTTTTAGTTTACTTTTAGACTGCCGAAATTATTGAAATAAATTACAGTGTAATTATATTCGAAGCGAGTCATAATTTCTTTTGACAACCTAAATACCTAAATATGACGACAATATTGGCGAAGTGGCTGAGCAACTGGCTGCTGCGCTGCGTGTCGCGGGTTCGATCCCTCCATGAAACAAATATGAACAAATTGTAGGTATAGCCCACAGAATAGTGGTTTCGGGTCTGGGTTTCTGTGTGTGAGTTGAAATGTTTGTAAACGCACCCACGATACAGGAGAAATTCTATTGTGGGGTAATTTGTTTTGTCGCTTGAATCTTATAACAAAATTTATCTTCAACATTCCAACTTTTCTCTTGACTGATCACCATCAAATTCACACTGTTATAACGAAAGGACGAACTTCTCAAAACATATCATTTTTTCCATGGTCATTGTTCCCGCAATATCGCGGGTCGGTTTGACAAATTATCCACATTCCCCGGACACCATACCCGGGTAATGGCAACACTATCAACTTTATTGTGGCGGCCATTTTGAGTTTGGGTATGTTTTGTTTTTATATTTTTCAGGGTTCTGTTGTTAGTGACCCAAGTAGTTAGAGAATGTATGAAGCTGTGTTACCTTTTCTAATTTTGTACAGGGATGGTCTTTCAGCTAATGCGGCTGAATGACCGTATTTTGACCTCCACAAACCAGAAATGGGGATAGGGTTTTACGATACCCAACAAGTAACAACTTGTCGAGATGGGCTGCTGACTCTTCGTAATTATCAAAGGTCGATGAACGACAGCCGAGAAAACTTTTTAACGTGTTTTCCGAGGCAACGAAAAGATCCATGGATCCATGATTCATTTTTCAATTTTGGAGATTGGCCCTTGCGGCTGCTAGTTCCTTATGCCGTAGATTTAGACAGCTAGAGAAACATAAAATTACACAAACAACAACAGCAACACAGCAACATATAAATAAATAATAAAAATAAAAAATAATAAAAAGCCTTATACTTCTTACTAAAGAATACAAAAAGATAAACTCATTTCTATTTATCTGCTGTTTAATTTTACTATAAATTAATTTTTTTTTTTTTCCTATTTAACCTGTCCGGCCCCGGCGACACACCGGTGTGTCGCGAATTAATCGCGAATTTAATGTTTATTTACATATACATAAGATTTACTTTATATTAGGGAATTTTCACATGTTGGGCCCGAGTGGTAGTAAAAACCCCACAACAACATAATATAAAATAACACAAATAAGAACATAAAACAAACATAACAAACAAACGACTCACGTTTTAACACGTCATGGTACGGCCACTGGTCAGTATTTCCTAGAATCTAGTACAGTATCCGCCGAGCCGCGAGAGAGTACAGTAATCGAATGCAGCTGAGTACGAGTATTTAACATAGAAGAAGAATCTCTGTTTGACCTCCATAGCCAGAATCCAGTAGTTGTTTCTAAAAAACACAAGTAACAAATCGAAAATTCGAGATCTAAAAAAGCATCGCAGAATTTCATCTGTGATTGACTACTGTACGATTCAAAAACTCCCGTATTTCCAACAGTAACATAGTTTATGAGACTGGCTTCAAACGAGAGAAAATGTGAATAAACTGGACCAACAATAAAATCTAACGTGTGTATTGTCTGAAAAGTAATATGAACGGGCTACGAGCTGGTCGGAATGAAATAACATTGTTGTTTGAAAGGGCTGCTACACACTATCCATTTCGGTGGACAACAATTCGGTTAGGTTATGTTTTGTTGTTAGTGTTTGGGATTCGAATTATGAGTTGTCGGTTATAGAACCAAACAGACTATGTATGCACTTTACTTTATTGTTTTTAGGGTTCCGTACCCAAAGTGTGAAAACGGGACCCTATTACTAAGACTCTGCTGTACGTCTGTCCGTCTGTCTGTCTGTCACCAGGCTGTATCTCATGAACCGTAATAGCTAGACGGTTGAAATTTTCACAGATGATGTATTTCTGTTGCCGCTGTAAAAACAAATAAGGAAAACAGAATAAAATTAATATTTAAGTTGGGCTCTCATACAACAAACGTGATTTTTTTGCTGTTTTTTTTTTATAGATAATGGTACGGAACCCTTTGTGCGCGAGTCCGACTCGTACTTGGCCGGTTTTTTTATCATCACCACTACTCTCAAAACGGTGAAGGAAAACCTCGTGAGGAAAACTCCGTGAGGAAATTGTTGGTCCAAGGGCGCACGTCCTTGAACCAACAATTTGGTGTCACCAACCCGCTCTGTGTGTATGGAACGTCCAGAACCTCGCAAAGGAGGCCTGCCTGTAAACATTATACGCAGATTCAGTGCTCACAGTATACATGTATAAAAGTTTAAACCTTATTTCCTTACTATACAACATGTTTAATAAACTGACTTGGTCTTGCTATACTATGTTTTCTAAGGCTACAGCTTCAGAGCCCCAGAATTAAGCAAACAGTTGCTAGGATGTCCTTCAAGCAGTAATGTATAAATTCTTAGTACATCCCATCGTTCGAGGTTGTATTCACGCCTCGCTCCAGTTGTGGGATAAGTACGATTTATTACGGACTGGCGGTAATTAAGTATCTCCTTAATCGTGTCCGTTATTTGGCACAAGCTGCCCACTCGGTTAGGCTTGTATCTGACCGAGATGGGCTTTCCCTGAGGTAAATTACCCCTGCTTTCCGAAAGCTTGTTTAGTACTGTCAAATTGGAGGGCAGTTTGATCGGTTTTCTTTGTTTTATTCTTTTTAAGACCGACTGAAAGTTTAGTTTCGGTTTCGGCCAAGAAATCTAGTTTCGACCTTAGTTTCGGTTTCGGCCAGAAATTGGCCGAAACTTTCGGCCGCGCCGCAACTCGATTGGTCGTGAATTATCGACTAAAATATTCAATTGAGAGTTAGTAGTTATGTAGTATATGTATACCTACGTCTAAGTCTAACTGAAAGTTTACTTCCAAGAGTAATTCATATTCATTTAGCTTTTTATTATTCATAATATAAAAAAATAAGACATATTTTATTTGTAACGTACTTTAATTATTGTCTTTTTATTTTATTTAACATTATTCAATTACTGTCTGTATGTAAAATGTGCATTGTATATTCAAATAAATGTGTAAAACATATACTAGATTTCAGTACTTATACAATAGATATGTTTAAAGTAAGTTTCGGTTTCAGTTTCGGCCAAAACTGAGAGTAAGGCCGAAAGTTCGGTTTCGGTTTAGGCTGTAAAACCTGTTTCGGCCGGACACTAATTTTTATTACCCAAAAACCAATACCGGCTGCTTAAATAAGTAGTAAGATTGACGTGTTAAACCTATTTATTAAACACGTCAACCTTTTTTAGTGAAAAACAAGATGAGGCCGGTTTCTAGCTGCCTCCTCTGAGGAAAAACACCAAAAACCAAACTCAGAGGTCAGTCTTTAGGTCCATACAATAAATGTATTGGTCAGATTACATCAGAACCATGTAGGTTAATGTCTTAGATGGTATTTTGAAGAACTTATCACACAGATTTGAGTGGACCTGTCCAGACATATTGGGCATGCATTTGTCAGTTATCATGCAGCTCAACTCAAACTGTAGGGAGCTAAGAGTGGCTTTATCAAGCTATATTACACCGAAAGGGGCTCGACTTATAGTATTTTTTTTTCTAGATGGAAAATCATCAAATGACTTCTCCCGCTCTAGATGGAGTGGAAGGGATTATCAGACTCTAACTGACTAAACCTATCCGTGTACCCTCGAAATGCTCTTTGTGTTCCAGGGCCGCGGTAACTCTTTTGAATAATTCTGCAACCCAGGCAGAACATGTACTAGACGGACAATTTGATTGGTTTCTACAGGTTTTGCTACCCAATCATAGCATTTAGTAATATGAGATTTATTTATTTATTTATTTATAATAAGCACACCAACAGCACTGTCACTTACAATTCAATTAAAAATAACATTTAAAATCGGCATTTCAGTAACCATGCAAATAACAGGTATGCATGACATTCATATAATGTATAGGTATTCGAGACAAGAAGAAAAAATATAATAAGACTTTAGTGTGCTCAGTGGACATAAATATGCAGAACACTACAAAACAAAAAAAACATTTGAGCCATGCAGACGTACATTATACACACTGTTTATATAGGGAACGTCTGTACGAAGCGAAACTCATAGAGAAAACTTCGATAGAAGTCAAGTCAAGTTGGACCTTTCATTATATAACCTTGCCATACGTGTTAGGGGGCTATTAAAGGTGGTATTTAAGGTGGATGTAGGCAACTGAAAAATGCGATGATGTCTTTTGCTACGTTGGCTAGACCTAATGTTAAAATAGTTAATCAATTGTGCATCTATGGAACCATTTATAATTTTGTGTAGTATAAGTAAGTCAGAATAGATACGTCTTTCTTTTAAGCCTATCATCTTATAGTGGTGTAACCTATCATTGTAATCAGGTATAGCCCTTCGGATCCCATTCTTCATACATAGATACCTAACAAAACGGGCCTGAACAGATTCAACATTATTAGTATAACTTGAGTAATAGGGAGACCAAATAGTAGAACAATACTCCAAGGAGCTCCTTACCAAAGCGTTATAGAGTAGAATAATGCCACTATAATTACGGAAAGGTTTTGTCATGCGGATTATAAAGCCAAGCATTCTTTTAGCCTTAGCGACTATAGTATCTATGTGATCACGGAAGGATAGGGATGTATCAAAGAGTACACCTAGATCACGGATGACTGATACTCTGCTCAGTACAGAACCATCTATAAGATAATCAAATTTTATGTAATTCACTTTATTCGTGAAAGTGATAGTCTGGCACTTTTTAACATTGAGCGTCATTCTGTTGTTGAAACACCATTGTTGAAGGACATCAAGATCTCTTTGAAGCCTCAAACAATCACTCAGGTCTGATATCCTGTAGTAAATTTTTAAATCATCAGCGTAGGCTAAACAATTGCAATTTATTAAATCTAAAAGGTCATTCAAAAATACCAAAAAAAGCAAGGGGCCCAACTTAGAGCCCTGTGGAACACCAGAACCAGGAGAAAAAGGCACAGATTCATATCCCCCCAAGGCAACTATTTGAGAACGATTAATTAAATAACTCTCGAACCACCGCAACAGAGAGCCATGAATGCTAGCGTAATTTAATTTCATAGAAAGAATTGAGTGATCAACACGATCAAAGGCCTTTGCAAAATCGGTGTAAACAGCGTCTACCTGACCCCTAGCTTCAAAGGTGTTACCAATGAAAGTGGTGTAAATAAGTAAGTTAGACATAGTAGATCGGTTAGACACAAAACCATGTTGCTTCGAACTAATTATATGACGGAGGTGAGAATAAACTACATTGTATATGAGACCCTCAAACATCTTTGCAAATTGTGAAATAATACAGATCGGTCTATAATTAGTTACATCATTCATACTACCAGATTTATGTACGGGGATAACGTGTGAGATTTTCCATAAATCGGGAAATGTACCTTCCTTAAGGGATTTATTATATATTATCTGCAGTGGTACAATAAGAGCATCCATGCAGAGACGAATGAAAATAGGAGGAAGTCCATCCGGACCAGCTCCTTTATTAAGATCTAACTTTTTGATACTCTCTTTAACGTCATTTTCAGTAATGCCAATTGAATATATACTGTAGTTGGACGAAGAGTAACCTGGAGACAAGTTACTTGGCTGCTGACTAACACCGTACACAGACGCAAAATAGTCTGCAAATAGATCAGCCACACCTCTACCACCCTCACCAACACGATCACCCCACGACACCTGGTTAGGAACACCTCTGAAAGTTTTTTTTTACTTAGTATAACGCCAAAAAGCCTTTATATTTGTTTTTAATATTCACTTTCAGTTCTTTCTATATACTCCTTAAAACAGTCATCCATAGCTCTCCCAGCTCGCATCCGTAGGGAAACAAAAGTATCATAGTCTCGAGGGTTATTGTACCGTTTGAAACGAGACCTGTATTTATGCTTTTCTTTAAGAAGTTTAATCAACGAAGCTGAGAACCAAACTGGATAGCAATTATTCCTAGGTTTACCTTTCGGCGTGTATTTATCTATATTTTCCCACAGAAAATTATAAAATGTCAAAACATAATCATTACAATTCAAATGACAATAATCCTCCCAATTTACTTTACGTAGATCACGAACACATGACTCATAGTCTGTTTTAATGAAAATATATTTAGACTGTAAATTATTATTATTTAAATTAGAAATTGAAATTTTAGTAAGGGTTAATTCTAGCGGCGGATGATGCACATCTGGTTTACTAATAGGGGGTGCACAAGAAACATAAAGACTAGAGTTCTCATCCACTAAGATGAGGTCTAAGATATTATTATTATTCTCATTGCAGATATTATTCATTTGAACAAACCCAGTGATGTTTAGGAAGTCTCTCAACGCTAAACACTTAGGGTCACTAATTCTTAGAAAGGGATCATTAGATTCAAGCCAGTTCACATTAGGAAGATTAAAATCACCATCATCACCATCAGATGTGCGAGTTCACCACGACCAGACGATATGGTTGCTATCTCATGTAGAACCTGGCTTAGAATGGCACAGGGACGAGGGGATTGCCAGAAGAAAATAGAGGCCTATGATCAGCAATCAACGAAGTCGGTCTGTGGATGATAATGAGTTTTTTCAGGTTATCTAAAAACGAGGCTGCATTCTCTATATTTTTTTACTAAGGTATAATATAGATGACTGATTGTTCACTGAGGCGATGGGAAAATAAAAAAGTACAGATTTATTCATGTGAAAGGGCCATCTCCGTTCGTTGGTACCTACCCAGTCTAGACGACCTATAATGAAATATGTATGTACCTATGTTAACTGATTTTTTGTCAATAAAAAGTAATGTTTTCGCTTTTAATATCGACGGCTGGTTGACCGTGATAGATTATAGTACCTAATTTTCGTTTCACAATACGTTATATTATGAGCTTTTAATAGGTACTTATATTACAAACGGAGTAGGAGTAACAACACTAGAACGGCTGAACTGATCTGCATGGATTGTAGTCTAGAATAGAACATAGAAGACTTTTCATTCCAGGAATATCCCTTTGGAATAATTTCCGATATTCGCTTGGGTGATGCTGCTGAGAAGATGATAGTTTCTTCTGATGATACTTATCTTACATCGATGTAATAATGCAGAAACCCACCTACAAGAATAGGTTAGAAAAACGCGACAAAGTATAAAATAACTTGGGAAGTCGGTATTTCTGGATGTTCCTACGGTTTTTGTAGTGTTTTTTTTTTATTTCGAAGTCCGTTGTATATTTTTGTTAAAAAGTTTTTTTTATTTAGCACTTTTAAGTGGTGGTTAGCTTTAAAATAACTAAACCCAACGCAAGAAGAATAATCAAGATCGATTCATAAACAATAAAGTTATGCACAACATCGTACCCCTTCACAGCGTACGTACCGGCGGCGGCGTGATGAGCAATCCCGGGAGATTTGCTATCATTTATTGAAGAGTTCCGTTACCACCAGACCGGGAAAATACTCTTCCAATCAAAAAAGAATCATCAAAATCGGTTGACAATTGTCGAAAATATCGATGAACAAACCTACAAAAAAAAAGTCGTATTAAGAACCTCCTCCTTTTTTTGAAGTCGATTAAATAGGCAAGTAACAGAGCTTTAGTAAAAATCTATACCGTTAAAATGCAGTAGTTTTAGTCCACCGTTCCAATACAGGCAAAGCTACCCACTCGGCTAAACCCTAAACTCCCTTAGTACCTATATCGGAAGCAATATCTACCTAAAGGTACAGTCAGCTATAAAAACTGGTTTATCAACAGTTTTTCAAGTTTTTCTACGTTTCTTGTAATAGGAACATGCCTTGTACCATCAACTGGACATAAATCCAGACTTTGAACTGCTGCTGAGAAATTTCAGGGAATCAAACCCATGTAGGACCTCATATTGAGTAGTTTGGCAGTTAGAAACTTTATTAATGAGCAAAATCTAATGAAAAATCTACAACCTCGGTTGACTGGTAAAAAAGGTAATTTGGCCATATCATAATTATCACTATCATCATCATCATATCAGTCTGCAGACGTCCACTGCTGGACATAGACCTCCCCTAAGTGTCGCCACAACAACCGGTACTATGCGTCTCGCATCTATAGACTACCCCCAAACCCTCACCAGTTTTATAATAAAATTCTCAAATTTAGTTTATCAATTGTAAACAATCAATCTGCCTAGCCTTTTCCCAACTATGTTTTGAGTCAGCTTTCGGTCTCACCGGATCCAGCTCAATTCCAGTAATTTACAGGGAGCTAGTGCACACCTCCCTCTTTCTCGCTCGAACGACTGACGTTTTAACACGTCATGGTAGGGCCGCTGACCTCAATAAATAATCATGTTAAACGTGGCAGTGTCCTATACCTACTATTATTTCTTTTACTTTGTTCTTTGTGTCTGGACCCATTAAATGTTTTCGGGAAATTTTTGACCGGGCGAATAAAAATACTTTATTGCTAAACCGAGCGGCGTTAAATTAATTTTACGAAAAATTTATTTAACTGGCGATTATTATGTATTACTAAATTTAATTGAAATGAGCTTAAAATGGAAAATGATTAATCTAAGCTTGCATTTATAATTTGAAGAAACCAAATAAATAGCGGGCGAAAAATATACTAAATGGGCGACTAAACAAAGTTTACGAGCTCGGGACTTGGGGCACCCCGACTCGCACAGGTAAGGTTAGAAGGAGATGGCTATTTTTTTTAAACCACCCAGAATTATGAGCCCCGCGAAGCGGAGCTCCGCTGACCCAAATGAAAAGTTTAAGCTAAGTGTTTAGTTTATTTTAAGTTTAGGTAGCTCAAGAGTAATACTGATTGAATTGAATAAATAACTCAATTTGTCATTTTTAAGTTGCTGTTTTAAACATTTTTATTCGCCCACTGTTTGTCACCCACGTAGTATTTCAGTAAGGTATGTTCAGTAAATTTTACACCTTTAATTTGAATTCATTTTTGCTTGTTTAAATACTATCCAATGTTTTATATTCTATTTTTGTTAATATACTTTAGCTGCTGACGGTACCCACTCGGCTAAGCCCCATAGTTTATAGACAGTAGACAGTGCTACCTTAGTGAGAACAAGTGCATTCACTACCTCCTACCTCGACTAATTGAAATCGCCGTGAAAAACGCCTCCCTGGCACGACATGCTCCTACTATTGGTTGGGAAGTTGGGAAGTTCTCGATCGAAAGTCATGCAGCGAATTTATTTTAAAACTGCTTATTCGTTTAATCCTCACTAATATTATTGAATACGAAACTGAGTTTATCTTTTTGTTTGTTGAATTTTATCATACGTAATGTTTAAAATAAAATCGATTTCCAAATAAAAAAACACTACAAAAGATAAAATTACTTTCGGAAGTCGGTGTTAAAATACGAAGAAACAAGCAAAAACACCGACTTCCGAAATTAAAGTTATTTTATACTTAGCTGTGGTTTTCTATATTTGGAAGTCCGTTGTATTTTTTTACATTGTCACTCAATAGTATTACATTTTTAGTTTGTCGTGTCAGCCACAACTTTAAAACTTGAAGCTGTCAATATGATGTGGAACAACTCAAAATACAGGACGAAAAGTTACATTAGCAAATATCAGCTTTTAAAACTACAACCTAGATAACTAACAAGACTGCAAGCAGTCTCTTGAACTACTATTAATGGCAGTAATATAAATTATTCCTATTTGAAAGCCAGACCAAAAGAAATGATGTATTCAACTTTAAAACGACAGTAAGGGCTCTTAGCTTGCTCTGGACTCACATAAAAAGGTATACTTTTTTTCTCTTGTGTAAAAAGAGTCGTAAATGTTCAGTTTAAATGTGCAGACTTGTGTCCTTGTAATTAATATCTATTGCACATATGGAAATGTGAGGAATTGCTCGTGGAAATAATGTTTCTGAACTATTGACTTTGGGAATCGTGGGCGATGTGAATGAAAATTTTTGAGAAGCTCGTGGCTAAATAATTATAGTCAAACGGGTCGATCTCCAAGGTTAAGCAACGCTTACCGAGGTCGGTACATGGATGGGTGGCCATAAGATGGCATACTTACCAAGATACTCAGATCGATGTATAATACTGGCATACGGTAAGACTGGAAGTCGACCTCATCAAGTTGGGAAAAGGCTAGACAGATATTATCATCTTATCAGCCGAAAAACGTCCACTGCTGGACATAGGCCTCCCAAAAATTCCTTCAAATTTGGGGGAGGTCTATGTCCAGCAATGGGCGTATGCCATAATCGCCACGCTTGGCAAGCGGGTTGGCGATCGCAGAGTAGCTGTAGCAATGTACCTACAGGGAATGGTACTGCCCATTCTCTGGTGAGTCCCTTAGTCTCCTCATACGAGACCTTCGGGAAGTGATGGGATGGTGATATTCTCTTATGTCCGACACCATACGGAACAGATATTAATGTGGTGAGTGAACTTTTTTGTGAATTGGTTGCATTCAATCAATATTAATCAATCCAAGCTTTTATTTCAAAAAAACCATTTGTAGGTTATTTTGAATTGTCAAGGTCGGTTAGTTTAATACATGAAACTAGTTGCACACTCCAAAGCGTAGATCGCTGTGGAGAAAAACGTGTACTAAACTCCACGGACACTCATTTAAATCAGTAAGTTTAGTTTAGTGTTGCATTTTCATATTGTAGACTTTTGGGAATTTCATAAGTCGTGGATTGCTCTATATTGCTCTGTTTTGCAAAAAAATCCAACCGTTTAGAATATGTTTATCATGTACTATATTGGTTCAAAATGTATTGTTGTAATTAGTAGCTAAGTTACAACAACAATATTTTGTTGAAAAATACGTCACGACAATAAACAACAGATTTTTCTTGTCTACTAAAACTAAATTCACGATAACATTTGAAAATGGAAAACTATTACAGCGATTAGTACATTAGCGATAAGTGTTGTTTATTCCTAGTATAAACCATTAATTATCAGCAACGCCATGAAGTGTGATCAGAATAACTAAACTATATTTGTGACATAGTCTGGGAGCTATGCACATGCTTTGCCGGCTAGATATAAGTTATAGCTACATTATATGTTGTATTAAAGTACAATTAGAAATACAGATACCTAGGTAGGTTGTGTACCTGTGTTTCATCATCATCATCACCATCATCATCATATCAGCTGAAAGACGTCCACTGCTGGACATAGGTCTCCCCAAGTGTCACCACAACAACTGGTTCTGTGCGTCTCGTATCCATCGGTTACCCGCGACCCTCACCAGGTCATCGGTCCACCTTGTGGGCCTTTACGGTGCGTCTTCCAGTACGCGGTTGTCACTCCACCTGTGTTTAAGTAGTAAGAATTACTTGAAAACTTTTTAACAAAAAAAAAACCGACTTCCAAAAAAAAACACTACATAGTACCAAATAGCTTTAATTTCGGTAGTCAGTGTTTTTGGTTGCTTCTTCGTTATTTGACACCGACTGTCTTTTGGTGTTGTTAGGTTGTTAGGGGGGTACACCTAACAACACCAATGGAAAGTCACAGGAAAACAAATATACACAATAAAAACCAAAGCACTTTACCGATTTTGATAAAATTTTCATGGGACTATTTGGAAAGTATACCCTTTCCAACAAAATAATTTTTCAAATCGTTTGGCAAGCGACGGAGTAATGCGCGAACAAACATAAAAAAAACAAATGAAAAACTATTTTTGCCATCAGCTCCCAAACTATTAAAACAAAATTTCGATCGAAAATTCAGAATCAAGCATTTAATACATCAATGGAATCAAGTGATCATTTTCGCATTAATAGCGAATGACGCTAAAATCAAATTACAATGCATAAATTGATATTGCGTATTAGCAACAAATACTCGAAATTGTGGGCAAAATACAGACTGAACCTGATACCGTGGTCAAAGCTGATATTAGCCAATTATTGGTTACATTTTGGGCAATGTGGTATATGGTGTATGGTTTCGTATTGGTTATTCAATATGATAACAAGGAACCCGTTTGATAATGGGGTAGGTAGAAATGAAGTTAGGTACTGTAAGACACGCATATTGTGGTCGTTGGTGATGTTTGGTCTCGAGGTAAATCTATTTCCAATTATCACTATGATCATTATAGGAACAGTTTTCCCGAATTCCAAGATAAAAAAAATCAGCAGCGCTAGATTATTTTTGGTTGGGGAAAAGGTCTTTTCGCATTATAGTATGTATGAACTTGTAATAAAATCTCTTTGGCTATACCATTTGTATCTGGCTGGTTTTGGTATCATGGAAAGTTGAAATTTTAAAGAACATAATTCCAAATTCAAATTAGGAAAATGTGTGATTTTCATTTGTTTTTCGTACTGTCAAGATGAGTGAATCTAATGAAGAAATTCGATACATTTTAAAATTTTACTACAAAAAAGGTAACAATGCAACGCAAACCGCGAAAAAAATTTGCTATGTTTATGGACCTAGTGCAGTGTCTGTGACAATAGCACAAATTTGGTTTAAGCATTTTCAATCCGGAAATTTTGATGTCAAAGATGCACGTCGCTCTGGTCGCCCTATTACGGATAAAATGGATGCCATTTTTGAAAAAGTGGAGCAAGATCGGCATATCTGTAGTTACGATGTAGCTGAAGAACTGGGAATTGACCACAAAACAGTTTTGGCGCATTTGAAAAAAAAATGCGTACCTACACAAAAAAGCTCGATATTTGGGTACCTCACGAGCTCACTGAAAGAAACCTAATGAACCGTGTACTCATTTGTGATTCTTTATTACGACGTAATGAAACCGAACCATTTTTGAAGAAGCTGATAACTGGTGATGAAAAGTGGACCACGTACGACCAGAACGTGCGAGAAAGGTCGTGGTCAAAGGCCGGTCAGGCTTCACAGACTGTGGCGAAACACGGGTTAATTCGCAACAAGGTGATGCTGTGTGTGTGGTGGAATTGGAAGGGCATTATTCATTATGAGCTGTTACCACCAGGCAGGACCATCGATTCTGAACTCTACTGCGAACAACTGATGAGACTAAAGCAAGAAGTTGAGAGAAAGCGGCCGGAATTAATCAACAGAAGGGGTGTGATTTTTCATCATGATAACGCTAGACCTCACACATCTTTAGCCACTCAGCAAAAATTAAGAGAGTATGGCTGGGAGGTGTTAATGCATCTGTTTCGGTCTCTTCAGAATTCTTTAGGTAGTGTCAGGTTAACATCACGAGAGGACTGCCAAAACCGCTCGTCGCGGTATTTTGGTCAGAAGTCCCAAAATTTCTATAGCAATGGGATCATGTCCCTACTTACAAGATGGCAAAAAGTTATCGAATTAATTGGTGCCTACATGCTTTAGTTAAATGTAAATAAACTACATTAAAAAAGGTTTTGATTTTTCTTAAAAATGCGAAGAAACTTTTTCCCCAACCTATTACATTAAATATTACATATTTTTTTCAAAAAATACCCCAAAATAAAATCAGTGTCAATAATTCATCACAAATATTGATCGGAAATCTTATCTTATGATGCCAAAACACTTAAAAACATTCATAATGTGCAAAATCATACAGCGTCTGTTTGGCACCATTTTACTTAACTAAGCGATCAAGTAATAATCTCTCGCTGGCTCCTTGCCCATAATCTTTTAACATAGCACTTAAAACTTTCTATACTTAACACTAACTTAAAAATGTACTATGTGATGTATTAGGTACAGTCACGGCATAAGTATGTAACAACAAGGTTTTACCCGCGCCTTCGCTCGTGTTTGTAGGTATACATTTTTGCCATATATATGCGAAAGTGAATTTGTTTTGGAAAAATGCTTTTGAATTTCGAACATTTCCATTCAAATATTGAAAACAATATTGGTGTTAACAAAGAAGTATTTTCGAAACAATAAATCGGTATTTTTCAGTGATAAAACCGTTTTTAACGGGAATATTGCAATTGAATGTTATTTTTCTGTAAGGTTACAGCTGCCCTGTTGAACTTTTGGTCATAAGCGCTGCCGCTGAGTATGGAGTCCTTGGTGTTTTCGATTCCCAGGTCGGGCAAAAAATGTTTTTGAGTTTTTCCTTGAACAATTTCTCAGTAGCCCAGAGTTTGTAAATTAATGGTATGACACACCTGCCATGTCTCTAAAAACGCTTTACACCGTACGGCATTTCATACAAATTTTGAAGTCCTTATTTTTCGGAATTAATGAACCGGTTTTAATGAAACTTCCTTTTTTTTATTTATGAATGGGCTAGCTCTTGACACTCTATCACACCTGATGGAAAGCGATAGATGAGGTCCATGATGAAGCGAGCGTGCCCAGAAGATGCCTTGAGGCACTGGTACTCCCATGCGTCGACGAAACACAGCAGGCTGCTTGACGCCGAACTCCGGTGGGTGGTGGTCGCGAACCAGGCGGGCGTTAGCCCTACCACCGCAAGGGAAGGATTGGCCAGTCTTGTAAGGTGTTAGGTGAGACTGTCCAGGATGCGCCGAGCGCTCGGTTCGGTTGAGTGTCTGATGGAACAAATTGCGCTACACGAGGAGGCTCCTTCATGCATCCCAAACATCTTCATACGCATAAGCAAAATACATCGGTCTAAAGAGTGCATTCGCATCTCAATCGCAATCTGTCAAAAAAGCCTCAATTGCCATAATTTTTTGTCAGATTGCGACTGACAAGCAAATGCGAATGCTGCTTAAAAATTAGTCTAAAGTTGGTCCTGTGTTTGCGCACACATTTGTGCCCTATAATATCTCCTTTTCCTGCATACTTGGCTAATATCCGTTCAATTTTGGCAATGTGACCGAAATTCAGTCGGGAGATTTATTTTATTTACTAATTTATACTTAAGCCCTTTTATTCTGATTTATTTCTTGTGTTTGTTTTTTAATTAAAGTATATCTCTTATTTCAGCGTGCCTTTTGGAAAAGGTCTCTTCTAGTTGTTTCCATTGTTTTCTATTACGAGCCACTTTCCCTAATTTAGGTTTTTTTTTTAGTGTACGCTATAATATTTATGTTGGTGACTGTCCATTGTTTACGTATGAAAGTGGAACTGATAGTCCCCGGGCGTAAAATGGCGCATTGAAATTCAGGAACTAAGTTTCAGTTTACAGAGTAGATCTTATTTTAATTGATAAGGATGATTTAAATGATGTTGATCGCTTATTAAGTTTAGTTACACGATTACCTAGGTTCAGTTATTCAGTATAAAGAAAACATTTTTACACACAGATACACATAATTTAGGATCAAAAATAAGAAAACTTAATTGTACAACAATAACATTGTGTGCTGGCTGCGCCAGATAGGTCCAGAACAGCAAATGCCAGACAGTTAATAGTCCAAACCCAGTCCAGCCCAGCTCAAACTTACTACCGAGCTGGGCTATTATTATCTTAACTTCAAATTCTCACTGAGAATTTGAAGTTAAGATAATAATATAATATAACTAGCTTTTGCGCATTCTTATCCCGATTTTTCCCGTTCCTGTAGGAATTTCGGGAAATCCTCTCAGTACTCCCCTGCTCTCCCCAAGGAATTTACTCGCCAAATTTCAGCTTTCTACGACCAGTAGTTTCGGCTTTGCGTTGTCTGTCAGTCACTCAGTCACACAATGACTCAATCACTCAGTAACGCAAGAGTTTTAAACATATTGAAAAAAAATATATATTTCAACCAAAAATTATCATTAAATTCTTAATCCAAAAACCGAGGCAAAGCACCCACGCTTCTAAGATTAAAATCAATACTTTGAACAAAAGTTAAGAAAGCAGACACAAAAACTCAAAACAGACAAAAAATCCTTCCACATTTAAAAAAATCTCATCCCATTCATTTCACAATTCCATTCCATCGACTAAAACATCAGAGCATCTCTTAAAAACCACTTAGCACACGGAAAAATCTATCCAGCTACAACCAGCGAGCAGGCAAGCGCTATCGATAATTGACAACTTCCTTACAGCCGTGACATCACTACACGAACAAAAAGTACTCCGGTATCAATTAAAACGGACTCCGGAGCGATTAGTGGTGGGACACGATATTTTATTATCGATATATTTCTAGTGTTCCGAAAATCAAAAAGAAAAAAAAAACGATATCAATATTAAACCCGACGCAAAAACAACGGGGTGTTATAATAGGATCACTTCGTTGTGTCTTCGGTGTGTCGTCTGTTGGTATGTCACGACCCTTTTTCTCAGGAACAAATGTTGTTGGAGGTATCATGTTGAAAATAATATCAAACTGATGCTGATACTAATACAAAAAGATACGGCTACATTTTATGCGGATTTTGTTCGAAAGAGTTACCGCGGCCCTGGAAAGTAAAGGGCACTACGAGGAGCACGTATGGGTTTTAGTCAGAAAGAGTCTGACACTCCCTCCCGCTCCACTCAGAGCGGCAGGAGTCATTTGACGATTTCCAACCAATAAAAAAAAATGAAGGTACTTCTGTTGACCTATAATCAGCACAAGTAATGGAAAAAGTTTGATATCATTTGTATTTTTATCACATAAAGAAATAATTATTTGCGATTACAAACCTATATTTGCAGTTGAAGAAATGAACGTGACGTACATCGATGAATGGGAGAACAGTTTTTTCAAATACAAATTCAAGCGTGTCCTTCAATAATACTTTATCGTTTCATTAGAATAATGAGAGCAATGAGTGTTTTTACAGTTTATGAACTTCAGTAGGTAATGTATAGGTATTTGGAAAAAATCTAGACACGATTCCCGTAATAGACAAACTATGTCTACAAACGAGTTTTTACGGAACCTTGGGTGCGTGAGTCAGACTCACACTTGTCCGGTTTTGTTTTTACTGTTTCGACTGCTGTACACTAATTAGTTTTATGGATTTTGTTTCGTGTTTGAAATTAAAACGCTTGTTGGGTTGCGTCCGGTTTTGGGAGCGTCCTTTGTTCAGGCAACAAGGCTGGTTATTTCAGCTAGTGATAGACAAATAATCGTATGGATGTAGTGTCAAAAAAATTTGTTTTTTCTAGTTGGTTGTGAATTGGAATGCTACCGTTTCAGTTTTGTATCCGATGCGTTGTCGACAGAAAAGTGACAACAGGGTATTTTTCAGAAAAAATCTAATTTGTCCGTCAGATAGATTTCCAGAAAGTGTTGGATACTTATTTTTTCTCTTTTTTTTTGAGGAGCTCGTGGCTAAATTATTACAGCCGCACAGGCCGCTTCAATGTTAAGCAACGCTTACCGAGGTTGATCTGTGGATGGGTGACCATCTTAACATATCGAAACTCCTCCGTGCCTCGGAAAGCACGCTAAGCCGTTGGTCCCGGCTGTCATTTGGAGATCCTTGGCAGTTGTAACGGATTGTCAGAAGCCAGAAAATCTGACATCAGTCTTGCCAAGAAGTACCGTGTTACCTAGTTAATGGGTAGTTGAGGTCTGGTAGGCAGCCGCTGTACGTAAAATACTGGTATTCAGCTGAGCCCGGTTTGACTGTGGGCCAACCCCAATATAGTTGGGATAAGGCTAAGCAGATGATATGAAGACGAAACAGTGCGTTGAAAACACGAGTGACGTGAGTGATGATGTTTTACTATTGTGTCTGCTATTATGCCCGCTAAAAGTTTAAGGGGTCATTATACTCATCATTATGAACAACTTTTATTATGGGACCAACACTGAAATTAAAAATAACCCCATGAGGTTTTGCGTTTATTTTGTTACACGTTGTATGTATGTGTCGTAGGAATAGTGTCATGTAGTGTTTTGTTCTTAAGTTTTAAGTGACTGTGTTTTAGTGTTTTTTTTACCCGAAGTAATCTGCCAGTCAGTATTTAAACTAAGCAAAGCTTTAAAAGTTTTATGAATAGGGCTGTAAATCAATACTGATCTATCTTAAGCTGGAGACTTTTTTGTATGTTTGAACGAGCTACATTCAGGAACTACTGGATATATAAATGTTGTATAGCCTATTCATCGAGATTTTTTTTTCATATGTGACGCAGTATTTTATACAGCTAAAGCTGTTTATAGATAGATACCTTCTATTGTAAGCAATATTCTTTACAAATTAATATTCTTCGCTAGGATTTTCGTAGAATTACGTACCAACTTAGTGTGAACCCAAAAAGCTTAAAGTACTTTACCACATATTAAAATTAAATCAACTTAGACAAACACTGTTCCAAAAGCTTAGATTTACTCACATTTCAATGTTACCAGCCCTGAAAATGCAAATTGAATTCGGGATATTCCTAATTGAAATGAATAACGAATGTAAGAGTCGAAAATAATACATGAATTGTTTCAAAACATTATAGTCGGATCTAACAGCTAAAATTCTGGGTGTCAATTTACAATTCTCATTGAATTGTTGTGTTTTAGCAATTTATTCGCTATTTTAGTGTTGCCAGAAATATGCTAAACGTATTGCTGGCGGAAAATATTTAAACAAGCGTTGAATTATGGTTCATTTCAAAATCAATCAAAATAATTAATTCGCGAAAAAGGTAGGTAGAGTTGTTGCAACAATACATAAATCAAAGACACATTCCGCCATTTAGTGACAGCATGCAAGATTAAGTCCATAAAAGTTTTTTTAGTAACAACACAAAGAAACAGCGCAAATTGTAATTTTATTATAAATAAATTAATAACAATTTTATAGATATTGAATTCGTGAGTTGAATTATTTAGTTTGTACAAAGATTGTTTTCACATCATTTCCTCAAAATCCATAATGGGTTTTGGCTTATTGTTCCCGAAGCGTAACCAACACTACAGGGAACGTGCTGGAACTATAGGTAGCAGCACAGAAGTTTCATTGTCAAGAGGCCCTAGACAATGAGCCATTTAGTTATCGAATGCGACTGTCGAATTGCCAATATGTAGGAATTTGATCACATGACATTTCGATAGCATCTGTCAATCCCATACATTTTTGACGTATTGACAATCGCCTTCGCCACGCTACCGTTGACAGAATGTCACTTGTCTCGAGCCCAAGTATATTTTACTTATAAGATTCGAATTTGTAACGCTAGGGGAACGTGCAGGTTGCCAGGGTTGCGGAGTCACCGCGGCCTTGGTACGCAAAGGGCATTTTGGAGGAACACGGACAACTCCAACTCCAACAAGAGCACGAAAATGTCAATGATAGCTTGTCTAATTGACATTTTCATACTCGAGAGATGAGCAAACAAATGCAAAAACTTCAAATTAAGATCTGAGGGCCAATTGTGCTATTTTTAAGCCTTAATTTGCGTACATTTTTGACAGATTGCAACTGACATGCGACTGGGATCGTTGCTTAAAAAAATGTAGAATTGGCACTGAGCTCAATAGATGGAGTTGGAGTTTGAGTTCAGTTGGAGTTTACGTTTTGAAATGGGCCTAAGAGTCTGACAGCCCGCCCCGCCCAGAGCTGAAGGAGTCATTTGATGATTTCCCATCCTTAAAAAAAAAGGAACCATAGGTAGCAGCACAGAAGCGACCATGTAACAGAGTATTCTTATCGCTTATAAAATTAAAGCTTCGGATATACAGCTTGATGGCATAATCAACCACTCCCGACCCGTGGTACAACTGCGATGTCCAACTGGTTGTACTACGGAGAAGTAAATTAGCGAGTTCGGGATTTTTGGGCACCCCGACTTGGTTACAGAATAAACGTTATTCGATATTCATTATTCGTTATTCAATAAACTATTCAATAAACGTGCACGTCGTTGATTAAGCGACCGACCCGTGGTACAACTGCGATGTCCAACTGGTTGTACTACGGAGAATTAAAAAAAAAAAAAATAACCACGAAGGGGATGGCGGGTTCTGTTCGCTCGCTTCGCTCGCTCACTTGACCACGCCATCCCCTTCTAACCTAACCTGTCCGAGTCGGGGTGCCCCAAATCCCGAACTCGCTAATTTACTTCTCCGTAGTACAACCAGTTAGACAATCGCAGTTGTACCACGGGTCGGTCGCTTAATCAACGACGTGCACGTTTTCTATAACTAAACCTCCGCTGTTCTCCCATATGTCTGAGGGCTATACCTCATGAACTACAGTTCAATATACACTTGAAATGTTGATATGAGGTGAATGTTTATTGAAACTATGACAAAAATAAAATAAAAGACATATAAATATGCTTATGAGAAATAATAATGCCTTTCGTTTCCGACACGCACTTGTGTAAGTTTTTGGTCTCCCTCTATTTTTTTAACTATACCATCAAACAAGATTCAGGTGGCCCATAGGATCGCCAAACTGAAGTGGCAATGGGCAGACATTGCTCGCATAACAGATGGTCGATGTATAGCTATACCTTATTAAGCTGCGTCTTCTGGTACGCGGTCACCGCGTACCAGAAGACGCAGCTTAATAAGGTCTCTCATAAGGTGGACCGATGACCTGGAGAGGGTCGCGGTAGCTGATGGATGCGAGACGCACAAGACCGGTTGTTGTGGTGATACATGGGGGAGGCCTATGTCCAACAGTGGACGTCTTCCGGCTGATATAATGATGATGGTGATGATGATGACTATCCAGCAGTCATACCCGAAACTTCTCAAACGAGTAGCTAACAGAAATAAAGCTGAAAACCTATCAATGAAATACTTTACAACCCTATCAGACTCACCTCGACATCTTAAACGACTCAGATATTATTTCTAAGACAGAGCTGATAATTTCCCATCATTTTAACGCGCGACATAATTGATGTTAATCGTGTTATTATCAATGCTAACCATGGTATTTAATACTGTTGTTTACTGAGCATTCATTGGCGTCACGCGAGCGGTGTTGCCAGTAATGTGAACGAATAAGCTGACTTGTGAAATAAGTAATGTAATGTTGTTTGGTGCTGTCATTAAAATCACAAATATAAAGAACTGAGTTGGTGGCTTTTGAGTGGTAATAAAGTTTACATTATTCTATCAGTGCAAAAATAGTATATTACTGCAGTGGCCAGCAAGAGGCATTGATGGACAAACGTGTAATATATAGGTACATACGTAAGTCCATCAATGCTTAGTTGTGGCAAAGGCTTGAATAGTACTTTTCTCAAATAATGCGCGGAAATTAAAACTATGAAGTACCTAGAAAATTAATTAATGACGAACAACGAACGATAATATTTTTTCCCGCGTTAATGTGTTCATTTGTTTTTTATTCAATAAACAGATTTCTATTTGCAAGCCAGTTCGAAATTTAAATAAAACCTTTGATAAGTTACCTCCTTGGTTGCCATGTTTCGGAGTAAAAGAACGTTCCATTTTTAAATTACACGATAGTTATGAGTTTAAATGTAATTTATTTGGCCGCTATACCACGACAAATATGGATTTTCATACAACTTTTGCCGGCCGCTGCTCGCATGTATTTAGCCAGTACAGGAATTTCAATTTATCTCGAAGAAGGTTGTCAAAATAATGCTCAAATTTTCAAGCATGTTTGAGAAAAAACAGTTAATTTAACAGCAGGAAAATATTTTCTATATTTCTTTTGCATAATATCCCCGGTCATGCATAATTACTAAGCTACCGTGTAGCTAATTCCTTCATACATTTGTGATAGCACGTGGCGAGTTCATTATTATGCCGGACGTATTAGATTTCCATTCTGATAGTGTATTATTTAGTCGAGACTTAGAGCTTAGGGGTTTGGAGTCATATTATTGTAATGTTATTAATGAGTGTATATATAAAAGGCTTATAACTGTTGCGGGATTTTTCGACAGAGTTACCACGGTCCTGGAATGCAAAAGGCATACAATTTGGAGGAACCCAGGTGGGTTTTAGTCAGTAAGTGTCTGAAACTCTTTTATGCTCTGCCCAGAGCTAGGAGTCATTTGATGATTTTTCATCCAAAAAGGGGTTTATAGCGATTTTTATCTATTGATAAAAATGCAAAAACATAATTCTAAAACAAGACCTAAAATGTTTAATATTTTCAGCCAAATAGAAAGAAAGAAAAAAAAAGAGTTTATTCGCGCCAAGCATGACGCATATCAAAAAAATAAAAATAAACAAAATTAGGTAAGTAAGGCAAGTTGGTAAGATATGCGCCACAAAATGCTGGGACTCGTATGAGACATAGCCACAGAACTGATTTTCAGCAACAGCGATGACGTCGTCCGGCGCAGCTTAAAAAGTACTTAATTAAAACGAAATAAATAAATAAATAGAAAATAAATATGCATGAGTGGAAATAAGTATAATAAATAAAATGTTTAGATCAGACAGTCTTATTCTTAAAGTTAGGCTGTGCGTTTAATGTCTTATTATTTGTGGGTGGTCTCTTGGTCGCAAACCAGACTGTCGAACGTGGGGTCTTAAGTTCGATTCCCAGGTTTGGCAAAAAAATTAGTTAATTAATCATTAATTTAGTAGTTCTTGGTGTGACAACCCTGTGCTTCGGAAAGTATGTGTTGTTAATGGGTGGTCAACGCATCAGGCACAGACCAACTATTACTTCACTGTTACTTAAGAAACATTTAACGCCTACTCCAAAAAACTCATTTCTCTAGGAAATCTAAAACATGATGTTTTTTACACCACAGTATGCTGCTGTTTCAGTTCCTGTTTTTGAATAGAAACTGATTTAATATAACTTAAATCCCGCCAAATACCTTGCCGACAGGTTACTATCATGGTCAACGTACCTACATTGTAGTGACTTTTTCAAGGTATAACCATACACTATTCCTCACAAAAGTACTTTTAGTGTTTTTTTTTTGGAAGTCGGTTTTTTTTGTGTTTTTTTATTTTATTTTTTTTGTTTTTTCATTCAACATCATTACTCAGCAAAGCAAACTACGCAATTTCGTATACCTGAATGATTTTTCCATATTTTTTTCCAGCTATTTGGATTTAAAAACCATACTACTGAACCGAGTTTGATAAAATTTCAATGGGACAAATGAAAAGTATATCCTTTCATATAAAACAAGAATTATTCAAATCGGTTCATAAATGACGGAGAAAAAAAGAAAGAAGAAAGAAAGATATGAGGTAAAAAAATAAATGCAATGGTTAAAAACTGTTGAAAAAAAGGATGGCTTTAATCCCCAGTATATCCATTATATATCCCCAGACTGTAAAAAGAAAACCTAGTTACTTTTATTGCCTCTTGTGGCGCTAGTGGTCTGTGTCACTCTCTGACAGTTTGTAACGTATTACTGAAAATATATCGCTCCGCGTATTCTATATTTACTAGTTTTATTTCTAGAAAAACAAATCCCACTATTTTATTTTCATCTGCTGGCAACACTAGCAATTTAGCACTTATAAAAACTTGATTGTTTTCTTTTCCCATAATTCGCTAGCGCTAACTATTACAGTGACGTAAAGATGTGGCGTCTATCATCGTCAATTTGTGATTAGAGATGTGCTACTTTTATCGATAATTTAAGTTAATTTAAGTTTGGCAGTGGGTATCCGCCGCAGGTCTGTGGAAAAAAGCAAAACATCTTGTAAACACAGTATATCACAGCCTATCTTGTACAATCGCTTACTTTAATTATAACTTTAAATACTTACACACAATCATATCAATATAATTCCTTTTACTTAATTTATATAATTATGTCTATTAATATTACATATACACCTAATAGTACAAAATAATGTGAACACACTCACCAAACAGTTACTTAATGCAAAATCACTACTCACTTTTTCACTTTTCTCGTTTTCTAACTGTATCTGCTCGACATGTCACTATAAGGATCCAGCAGAATACCAGCGTCAGGTACATTTGCCTGGCACATGCTGAGCTGGACTCCCATTTGGTGCAACTTGGAGACACGCACCGCACAAGATCATATTTTTTTTTTCTCTTGACATTTTCAAATATATTTATGTAGGAAGGTAGTTTGGCACTTCTGCCACAGATTGCCATACAGACCTACTGTAATCATGGTACTCTGTTTTTTTTCCTTTGTTTGTTATTTCAAATAATTGCATACTTTTCATAATTTGTGTAACTCTTTTGTGTGCCGTGTTTCTTTACTTGCATCAAATAAATGTTTTATCTATCTATCTATCTATCTATCGATAATACGGTTATCAATTAAGTGGTTTCAATTAATAAGGTAGGGTCTAATTTTTAACCGACTTTATAAAAGGAAGAGGTTCTCAATATGATTGTATTTCTTTTTGTGTTTGTTACCTCATATCTCCGTCATTTATGAACCGACTTGATATTTTATCAAAATCGATTCAGTAGTTTGGTTTTAAATCCAAGTGGCTGGAAAAAAATATGAGGAAAAATCATCCATGTATACGAAATGGCGTAGTTTTGCTTTCCTGTGACTTTCCAGTGGTGTACACCTAACATGTGGTTGGGGGTAAAAGGTGAAAAATAAAAAATAACTTTAAAAAAAAAATCGACTTCCAAAAAAAACACTACAAAGTACAAAATAACAGTCGGTATTTTTTTGAAGTTTTTATAGATAAGTCTTCTGTCGTCGTAATTATAATTGTCTATTTAGCTTAATTATCCCGTTAAATAATTAATGCTTCGTTGTCTAATTAGGGAGATGTAGGTCTTAAGCTTAGACAGCTACTAAATTATGCAAGATTCGGAAAATAATTTTGGAGAACTATTTTCGTTAAACAGATTAGGTAGCCTAATTGATTGAAGGACATTTTAATATACCGTAAGTTAAGTAAAACCGGCTAATGCGAGTCAGACTCCCGCGCAAGTGGTATACGAACAAATCATATTATTTTAAGTGCTCATATTTAAAGTTGGTGTTCTGCTTTACATTAAAGAAACAATATTCAACTAAAAAAAAAAACGACAACAAAATACGACAAAAAAAAACAACGACAATAAAATCACTTTTTAAGCAGTCTGTTGGAGTAAGTAGCATAACCTGTGATTAAAAGTAAACGCCACGAACTGTATCAAACTGCCCCAAAAGTGATGATTTTTTTAATAGTCTTTAGCTCTCTAGCAGATACAGAAAACCCCTATAAATATGACCACGCACTTCTGGAACACCCTGTATACTTTGTTACCATAGATTTCGGAGATATTGATTTTCTCATATCTCTCAAAAGTGACTCCATACTACACATTAATTTATTCACCAACCTTTCGTGACTGCGCTTGGATCCTAGAAGTAAATAATAATATGTGTAACAAAGAACCAATCAGTTCAGTTGATTCTTAGCAAATTAGCTGTGGATGTGACAAACTGATAGATACACAAGATATACATACACATAAGGGTTCCATTTTTATGGAAAATCGGGACCCTAAAAACCAACCCAAACTAACAAACAACGATTTAATTTTGCAAAGGCACAACACAACAAATCGAGATAAAATTAAATCTCTTAAATCAAATATAAAAATCAAAAACATCTGCCTAGCCTTTTCCCAACTATATTGGGGTCTCGGCTCCGAGTCAAACCGGATTCAGTTGAATACCAGTATTTTACGTAGAGCGGCTGCCTACCAGACCTCCATAACCCATGAATTGGGTAACACGGTACTTCTTGCCAAGACTGTTGTCAGATTTTCTGGCTTTCGACAATCCGTAACGACTGCCAAAGATCTACAAATGACAGCCGGGACCAACGGCTTAACGTGCTTTCCGAGTCACGGAGAATTCTCGGTATGTTAAGATGGTCACCCATCCACAGACCAACCTTAGCAAGTGTTGCTTAACCTTAAAGCGGCCTGTGTGGCTGTTATAATTTAGCCACGAGCTCCTCTCAAATAAAATAAACAAATAAGTACAATATTAAATAGCTATCATCTTTGTTTCACGACAGCTGTAAAGTAGGTGTAGAACATTCTAGATTAACACTCCAATAAAAAGACATTTTAAAACAAATCAGGTTGGAATGCTAAGATTGGTATCCATTTTATCGATATCAAGTTTATTGGTACCAGCATTTTATTGGTACTAAGACCTGACATTAAAATGTTGCAGATTTTATAATACCAAGGCGCGCTGACGAAGGGAATTTTCATTCTGGTTTCAATGTTACAAATAAACGGATTAGGTTGATACATTTTCGTTTGCTCTTTTTGAACACAAGGTTTAGAGAGCTAAGTGGTGTGAATATTTTAGAAGAACGTGTGTTTTTGAATGAAATCGGTTTACCTATTTATTTTTCTAAAAGTTCATTGGTATTTTTACAAGATTAATTGATGTTTGCAGCTTTTTGGACGTAGGATTTTTTTGTGCGTTTCGAATGTTTAGGCTTTTTATTTCGTTACTGGCATTGATGAATAACCACAGCAGCTTTATCTGATTGATTACTAGCTTTTTCTCGTGGCTCCGCCCGCCCGGTTAACGCGTAAAAAAGTAACATATGTCCTTCTCCATATCCCAGGCTTTACCTATATCTGCCAAATTTCATGATGATTCGTTCAGACGTTTTAGCGTGAAACCGTAACAGACAGACAGACAGACAGAGTTACTTTCGCATTTATAATATTAAGTAGGGTAGTAGGGGTTTTTATGTTAGCTGCGTCAGTAACCATGCTTACCCATAACGCCAAAAATATCAATAAGAGATGGAATGGTATTGAATGCAATTCTAATGCATTCTCAAAATACCTCCTTTTTAAAGATTTTGTAATTCTCTCTTAAGAGCGTGTACGCCGTATGTCATTTCATACAAACTCTCAAGTCCTTATTCTTCAAAATGAATGAACCGATTTTAACGAAACTTGGTATGAATACGCTAGATATCCAGGTCTAAATAGTTATCAGAAAACATTTTTGAAAAAGAGTTCAGGGGGAAGGATATAGTGATTTTTCACTTTCTATAGAAAACTCGCTTAAAATCGCTCTCTCTCTCCCTCTGAAATCTTTTTCAAAAATGTTTTCGGATAACTATTTAGACCTGGATATCTAGTGCATGCATACCAAATGTCGTTAAAATCGGTTCATTCATTTTGAAGAATAAGGATTTGAAAGTTTGTATGAAAAGCCGTACCGCGTAAACGCTCTTAAGTCCATTCCTGTAAAATGAATTAAATAATTCAGGCAAATAAGCTGTGGTCTTATTTTTTCTTTGAGATCTTGTTTTTTTACTTTATTTTCTTTCACCAAATAATTGTTTCTAATCCGCTGTATCTCCGAACTTGTTTGCATTAGTTAAGTGAGCTCTGGCACCCATAACACAAGTTTAATCTTAACTTGGGTGTCAGAGGTGGAATTCTATGTTATATGCAATACAATTTTTTTCTCTATTATCTAGGTAAATGTTCTTGTAAAAATTATAAATTTCGAAAAAGGTGTTAAGAATTACAAATAAATAGTATTTTTATTAGTTAACCACGTTTCTTTGCTTAATCATTATCGTTACTAAAAAATGAATAAATTTATGGACAGAAATAGACACAAAGGGGTAATGTCTTTGCGGATATTTTCAAAAAAGGGTATTTGGTGGAGTCAGCCGGTCGATTCTGTAGAAAAACTTATGGTGTACAGTTAGGTGGAGCAAACGACAAGTTATTGTTTATATGGATTGACAACTCACTTGTCGTGCACTTCGTCTGAGTTTTCACTTCGACATGTTTACAGAATCGCAAGGCAGTAAGAGCCTGACACCCCTTTCCGCTCCGTCCAAAGCGAAAGGAGTCATTTGATGATATATACCATCCTTAAAAAAGGGGGCAATGTCTGACACTTAATATTTATGAACCCATTCACCAATAAATATACTTCTAGCTTCGTTTACTTCATACTAAATTCTATCAAAACCGAAAATAGGTTATTCTATTTCAGTTCTCCCAGACCATTTTCAATGGACACTAAATTCTATTATTTAATATTATTCCAAAACTATTCAAACCTTATTTATAAATAAAGGACTATGACAGCGATTGAATAAATTATCTGTTTTGTCTTTGAAGCTAACTTTGCATACCGGTGGGTCTTTAATAAACCAATTAAGATTTTAGATAACTAGATAAACTCAGGGTCTGTCCTAGAATTTCAATATGACGATGCCTATTACTCCGTTAATGTTACGGGGAAACCTGTGAACTAGACAATGTTACTATTGTCTGATGAAATCAGTAAAACTTTAAGTAAGGTAAGGTCACCAAATAAGGCCTACCTTAATTTTTTTATTATTTAACTAGCAGGTTTATAATAAAAATGCACTGGTAATTTGAAATACTTATATTTATTTATTAAACTTTGTAATAAATGAAACAAAATTGCTTTAGAAACAAAAATCACACTTTTGTGAACACAAATAACTAAAATGTCACTTTGGCCTTATTGAGAACCCTGTGTCTTAATAAAGCCTTAATAAAAACAAGTAAGCGTTCAACTTCTTAATTATTACAAAACGTTGTCAATACTTATAGTAAATCTAATGAGATCCTATTAATTACTTTTGGTCATTTTAGATCAGACTTAACGAGTTTCTCATCATGTAAAAGTACTAAATTAATCAGCCTTTTTTTTTTGACAATCTCCTGAACAGTAAAATATTTTATCAGCGGGTGTGAGTCCAACACACAGCTCATGATACCAAACGCCACAAGAAGGACATTGTCGCATATCATCAACTCGATCTTCTTTACAAGCTGGACAGTACCAAGAAGGTTTATTATCGTGACGTGTTGGTTTAGATCCCGTAAGCTTATCTTCTGTCAAAGAAGCAGTCTTTACTGAGGTTCGCTTTCGCGTTGCAGCAACTGCAGGTTGTGCAGATTTACAGCCAGTAACTGACGCTGATTTTGATGTCTTTGTGTTAATCTTTATCATGGAAGAAGTACCAGGAACATCTTCTACTCTTGATGATGGTATAGTAATCTGTGATGTGGAATTCGTAGCACTGTCACCAAACAAATCTTTTGTTACCTCTTGAGCCCTGTAATTCAGAGACTTCTTGCGTGGAGCAGTCGCTTTAACTTTAAACTTAGGAGTTGGTAAAAATTCATGAATCTCACACGTGGTTGATTGATTGTCTATCTTATGTGGAGTTCCAGCATCCAGATTGTTTTTTGAGAGCAAGGACAGTGGAAAATTCTCAGTATCTGTGTCTGACCCATCTGAATCTTCCACATTTGCAGTTGAAATCTCTTGTTCCCCTGATTCATCAGATAAGGCAATATTCTCACTGTTTGTAGGATTTGGAAGTTCTGACAACGCAGAGGGCGCAAACGCCTCTTCAGGAATAACATCTGGGTTATATGGATACAACCCTGTAGCGCGAAACCCATTCGAGATATTGGTAATAGTCATACATTTCGGCCATACTTGTGAGAGAATGACATTGAAGCTTGTCTTGTTAAGGGTTCGTTCGGGATGCTGACTGACGTATTTAATCAACTCTTGGTCCCAATGGTGCTCAAAAGAACGATAAACAGATTTATCCATGGGCTGTAATTCATGCGTGGTGTTTGACGGAAGACAATATAAAGTAATGCCACATTTCTCAGCTTCCTCGACAATAGTAAAGTCCAGGTGGCATTTTGCACCATCAAATATGAGGAGACATGGCCCTGATGTTCTGTATTTATGCAAATGATTAATAAACTCTATAAAAGTTTCTGTCATCATACTTCCTTTTGGCGTCATCTTCACCAGAGAGCCTGGAGGTAAATTATCTTGGAATTCTGGCTTTAGTCTCTTGCCTTTGAACAATATCATTGGCGGAATAGCTGATCCTATAGCATTTCCGCAGCCTACCACAGTCACACTTTCAGCATGCTCATTCGCTATTTGATGAACTCTCTTTCTCCCTTTGGCTGTCAGAACTTCCTGCTGATGGTGCAAAGATATGCGACAATTTTTTTCATCAATGTTGTAAATGCTTTCAGGTTTATGTTCAATTCCAAGTCTATCCAGCACCCTTTTGTATTTGGAAAAGTGATCACCAACAATATCTTTATTTAATTTTTGAGCACGAGCTGGATTCATCATCTGTGCTTTACGACGTGCTAATTCAGGGTGTCGTTTAAGAAATAACCTCAACCATTTCTTCCCCGCGGCATTTTTGGCATCATTGAAAGTGTTTGGAATTTTCTTAATTTTACAGAATGAAAAAGCCTGTACGCGCAACATCTTTGAAGTCATCGGCACTCCAACATCAGCCAAACGTATGATTCTTCTGACAAGTCCAGCTTCTTGTTCTGTAGTCAATATAGACGACCGACCTAGCTTTCGTGTAGTCGAACCAGTCTCTAGATGGTTGCGTAGGGTTCTTCTTGGGATGTTGTATCTGGCTGCAGCAGCATATGTCGATAACATACCCCTTTCTACCATTTTAACAGCGTTTTCCATCTGTTGCGAAGTCCATTGAGCCCTTTTTTTCTTTGTGGTAGAAGCTGGCGATCCGTTTTCCATGATGTTACTAAAAACAAAGGTTTACTATTTTACTGTGATATTTTTCTAACTGACATAAAACTTTGTCCTAATAAGGCCTGTACCTGTGCCGTTATAAGGCCTATACATTTTTATTGTAGGCTTTATTAGGGCATGGCACATGGGTAAACAAAACAACAATTATATGGAATACACCGATATTACAGCCTTTTCACTTATGTGAGGAGATGGCTAAACGTATAATTATCCTATAGACAAAACACAGCACACCGTGTACGAATAAAAACAAAAATACTTACTGTTTACTCTGCCAGAATTTTATAAAAACAAGCGTGCGCTCCGCGTCGTGGTTGTTTTCGACTGCAGGTTCCAACACGCTCGCGGCACGAGCCGCTTGTTGTGCTTGTGTGCGTTGGTTAATGTACACGCACACTTCTACAAACATTGGCGGCCATTTGAAATGGCGAAGCGGGAAATTTAAAAAATAGGCCTTATTAGGACATAGGCTTTATTTGGGTCATCCACCTTACCTATATTTTACTAGCTGTCCCCCGCGGCTTCGCTCCCGTCAACTGGCTTCCTATCTACCTACCCTACACCTATCCTACAATGATGACTGATGTTTTGACTGATATTTTTTTTATAAGTATCCTATGTCCATCTCCTGGTCCTAAGCTATCTCATCACCAATTTTCAGCCAAATCGGTTTAGCCGTTCTTGAGATATATATAGTGTAACCATCACGACTTTCTTTTATAAATATAGATTTGTGTCGGTGGTGGTTTTCAATATCATCTGCCTAGCCTTTTCCCAACCAAATTGGAGTCGGCTCCCAGTCAAACCGGATTCAGCTGAATACCAGTATTTTACGTGGAGCGGCTGCCTACCAGACCTCCACAACCCATTACTGGGTAACACGGTATTTCTTGGCAAGACTGGTGTCAGATTTTCTGGCTTCTGACAATCCGTAACGACTGCCAAAGATCTACAAATGACAGCCGGGACCAACGGCTTAACGAGCTTTCCGAGGCACGGAGGAGTCTCGGTATGTTAATATGGTCACCCATCCACAGACCAACCTCGGCAAGCGTTGCTTAAGTGGTTTTCAATATGTAGTTTTAAAAACTATTAGTATTAGTATTAGTTAGTAGTTAGTGTAGTAGTAGTAGTAAAAGTATTAGTTGTTAGTACTAATAGTCTCTTAAGCTAGGAAAACATTTGGTTATGGCCTCAATAAGGTTAGACAAAATAACTCCCAAGAATAAAACGCGTTTAGTAAAAAAGAAAATGAAAAAATATCTATTGTGACAGAATGACTGAAGCATACAAATTATAAACTTAAACTAAAAATTATATTTATTGTTGGAGGTTCTACGAAGAGATTTGTGGAAAAGGGTAATAACCACTATCGATATACTCAAACGAAACGACTGTAGGTGTTCTGTTAAAATTTAAAAAAATAAATTATGTTCTGCAAAATACCTTTCAATCAGCGTAAAATATATTAATAACATTGTTTCCAGGCCCAAAATGTTATAAACGACATACAAATTAAATTAATACCCACTTTGCAACATTATCGGAGATGCTGCGTAAGCAAGTTAACTATATCATCCAATTACAATAATGTATAGGAAAATTAAGTTATTACAGTAATAACGCGCACGGCAAGATTGCTAAGTTTAGCGTAAGTTAGATTTTATGTGACGTCATAGCAAATCATAGGAGTTTATAGCCCAACTAGCTCAGCCAGTGGCTTAAGGCGTCGTCCTAACTGGCTAAGGATCGTACGAGTTAAGAGCGTTTACGCCGTACGGCTTTTCATACAAACTTTGAAGTCTTTATATTTCGAAATGAATGAACCGATTTTATTGAAACTTAGTATGCATGCGCCGTCCAACCAGGTCTAAATAGTTCGTTGAGAACATTTTTGAAAAATAGTTTAGAAGACGAGAAAGAGCGATTTTAAGTTTTCTATAGAAAGTGAAAAATCACTATCTTTCCTCCTGAAGTCTTTTTCAAAAATGTTCTCAACTAACTATTTAGACCTGGTTACATGGCGTATGCATATTAAGTCGAAAAATAAGGACTTGAAAGTTTGTATGAAATGCCGTACGGCGTAAACACTCTTACACGATGCAATTTCGTCGCGCGATAAAAATGATTCAGTACTTGCGCGTTGATTTGCAAGCTTCAATTAGGACACTAAAAAAATGTGTATTTTATCTCGTCGTGCGACGAAATCGCATCGTTAACTCGTATAATCATTAGTCAATTAGGATGATGCCTAACCCACGTGAAAGAAATTTAATGTAATATTGAATAACTCTATAGAAACGGACTACTGAGACTGGGACTATCTTCGAAGTGCCTTGCTCAAGTGTGAGGCTCTCTTTTTTTGTGGGCCTAGGAAGCTACCTTGAGTTGTAGTCGGGAGTATTACTATGAAAATTTCCCATATAAAGGTTATAGTCTAACTGCTGTAAATGTCGTCCAAAGCCCTTTAACCGTCGAGGAGTGATTGATTAACAAAATTTTAAACATCAATATTTTTAAAAAGCATTGGATATTTCAACTGTCTATCTATCATGGTTCATGAGATACAGCCTGGTGACAGGCGGAGGGACGGACGGACAGCGAAGTCTTAGTAATAGGGTCCCGTTTTACTCTTTGGGTACGGAACCCTAAAAACACTTAATTTAATTTAAAAAAAATAAGAGTAAAATAAAATTTATTTAGCAACAATTCATGAAATACGTTTCACACTTTCAGAGCTATTATATGTATAAATATAAGCATTACTGTACCTGAGAAACAAGTTAATAAAAAAATATCTAAGCAAAAATTACCAATCCAATAAAATAACCAATACCGGGTAATAAACACGACCCTAACCAATCGATACCGATACCGAAACCGAACCGGTACGCAGTCACATCACTATTCAATCAGCTCGCTGCAACACCACTCGTCGGTCAACTCATTAATTAATGAGTCAACAAACTGCCGACTAATTTACTTATCAACTGTATTTGTTGAATCATTAGGATTAAATGCAAGGTGGGCACGTGTATCGTGTATTTTTTAATGAGTGGATTTCTCTACCGGTGTCTGTTTCATAATAGCAATAAACTGGGGGTATTTAACCTGTTACCACCCGATTTCGCCCTATTTGCGAATGCTTAAAACAGATTTTGACAAAAACTTCAGCTCCTACATGATAACCCTCGTCTATAATAACTTCACCAAGCTTTGTAGCTTAAGAAATTTATCGCTTCGTGAAGCACAGTCTAAAATTACCAAAGAAATAATAGATTGGATGTGTGACATCACCGACATCTTAAAATAAATATGCATAAAATTCATTTAGATCAAGTTTGGATACAGCTAAGTTCTAATTTCATATGAATTTCCTTGCAAACTAAATAATAAATCTGTAATTTCTGTATTCTTCATGTTAATGGTTTGTTCTTTCGAACCACTAAATTAAAAAAATAAGAATAAATGCTAAGGAAGTCAGTGACTGTTACGTAGATTCTTTTTTTAGCTAGAAAAATATTTATTCTGCTCAAACAAATGTACAACACGCAGATAAAAAAAACAAAGTAAATAAAAAGTAAAAACGGTAAAAGTGTGCTGTTGCCATGTTAGAAAAAAAATGTGTTTCAACTCAAGAATTCTCGTACCAACTTAAAAATCGTCGTGGTTTTCCAAACAACGCAAACGTGCACGTTACCATTTCATTTTAAAGGATTAACCCTCCTTACTGTAGCGGAAACATAAACAAGTGCGTGTCACACATGCATTAACTTAACCCTACAGCTACGGTTGTATCCCACATCATGCTTGTAAATATTTAATACGGTTGACGAAGTTATTTGCGTTGGTACAGTCGCCAGCACATCTAGCAAAATCTCGAAATTTCTTTAATAGATTTTCAACTTTATCGCTACAGTTTTAGGTTCAAGGTTGACTGGGGAAATTTCACAGTTTCGGGTACCTTGATGTGCTGTCTGTACAGTCAACAGTAGATGTGTACGATTTTAACTAAAAGGAAACTTGAAAACAATGGTAAAGAAAAATTGAAGAGAGTCCTATTTGATTGCACCTGTGGTACCCAATGTGCGAGTAGTAGTCGCTCGCTTACTGTTGCTTCTTTTGCGGTATCATCAAATGACTCCTTCCGCTCTGGGCGGAGCGGAAGGGAGTGTCAGACTCTTACTGACTAAAACCCAGCCGTGTTTCACCTAATGCCTTTTGCGTCCCAGGGCCATGGTGACTTTTTTTAAACAAATTCTGTAATACTTACTGTTCCTTGCGAAGCATATTCTTCTAACATGCTACTTTAGGACCATACAGCTTTAAGAGGTTTTTTTCTGTAATCTACATGTAAAGAACTATGCATCATCATCATCCACAGCCCGACTTCACCCGCTTCTGAGCATAGACCTCTATTTTCTTGCGCCATTCCCCACGTTCCTGTGCCAGCCTCATCCAAGTTCTACCCGCGATTGCGACAATGTCGTCCGTCCATCTCACCGCAGGGCGACCAACACTTCTTCTTCCAATCGTCGGACGCCACTCGGTCACTGCCTCTCCACCTATTATCACCGCACCTTGCCAGGTGGCCTGCCCAGCTCCATTTCAGTTCCGTAATTCGTTTTCCGATGTAAAGAAACTAACTGTATTTAATTCAAAGTTTTGGATCAGTCGTTTTGGAGATGAGAGGGAATGGTCAATTTTCATCTTTTTTAAAAAAACTTCAATACGATTAATTTTCAGCCTAAAGTTGAAATTAATAACTGTTCAATTTCAAATTCTCAAATCAGTAACAGGCTATAATTGTGGACACCTGAATTGCTTGACCACTTTCGATGTTGACTGTACCCACCAACTCGTGTAGAAAGTATCTATGGAGAGTCGTTTGTAAGATAACTGGGTGATCTCCTTTTCTAGTTTTTTCTTTCTTTTGTCATACTAGTGCTACTGATGGGTGTTTTGCACGAAAGATATCTTGGGTTTTGTTTCATCTTATGAATTGCTTATATTTATTCAATTTTATGGTGGAAAAAGGTGACGTTATCTAAGAATTCAAATTGTAAAAATATTTTTTTTTGTTAGTTTGCCTGAATGTAGCATTTTATGTGAATTTATGTAAAAGATAAGCGTAACGAAGATAAGCGTAGCGATAACTAACAACGTTTTTATTTCGTGACATTGTTCAGTAGAAAACAACAGCCATGAAAATTTAAATAGGTCGACTAAAAGCTCACAAGCAAAAATATTGCATTTCTCTTTAAAAACATAAAAAATAAGACAAAACTAAGCAAGCCTATAAACCCGTAAATGACTCTGGCACTAAAAAAATCACTGTTAGAAAAACTCGGCACCAAATGAACAAGTTAAAAACTTGTAAAGTGTGCGGTGGTCTGTTGACTAATTAATTGAGTCGACTGACTAGCTAGCACCTGCAGTCGCCGGGTTGACTAGGGATGGGAAGTCCTGGTATCGGTATCTATCGATAAGATTTATGTACCTATCGATAAATGGAGTGATATTTTTTTTTCTGTTGATTGGCTGTGTTTATTGTAGACTGAGTTGATTGATGCGTTGTTATGAATCTTTTAACAGTGTTGAAATTACTGAAGGTTAATTTTTATTTTATTTACACGTGTTTCAGATCACGTTATCGTGATTACACTTCAATAAAGTTTTTAAAATAACTTCTTTATATTAAAACAAAGGTTTAAACATTTATTTTAAACTTTATCACACAGCACATAAAGCACGTAAAACGCACGAGAACAGAGCCTAAACCACCAACTCTTAAAGCAGTATTACTTCAATATTACTTCCAGTGGGAAAGAAACGGAGCTATACAGGACGTATAGCTCCGTCTCTTTCCCACTGGAAGTAATATTAAAGTAATACTGCATTAAGAGTTGGTGGTTAGGCCCCAGGATAATAAGAGTCCAATTTGTAGATATGGACCTACGTTAAGTAAAATATACAACCATACAAGTTTTTGACGAATATTATAAATGCGAAAGTATCTGTCCCTCTGTTTGTTACCTCTTGACGTCTAAACGAATTAGGCCATGTTTTGGAATACCAAATAGGATACTTTTAATCCCAGGATAGTTATCGACTTTCACACGGGCAAAGATGCGTGTAGAAGTTAGCAAAAAAATAATTTAACATCTGATAAACGTGTAAAACAAAAAATTAAGGAAAGTTAAGCCCACTTTAATTAGGTACTCGAATAATTGACGTCTCGCGACATATTGATAAACAAACTGATACATTTAATAAATATTTTAACAAAAACCAACAGAACGACAAGTCATAAATAATTCATTGCCACGAACCGCTTCAATCCAGTTCAATCCAGATTTTTAATTTTGATATTCGATTTAATTTTCGTCGCTCGAGTTTTATCGAAAATATCCTTTGTGTTACTTTATATTTTTTGTCACTTAATTGCTAGTAACGTTTTTAAAGTTTAGGTACACGTCTTACACAGGGTAATTAAGACTTTCTTTTTAGTATAATCTGTTTAATGAATTATTTTTTTTTGTTAACTAATTTTTCTTCGTCGTATCACTCCATTGTGAAAAGAGCGCCGTCGGAAGATTTCTACTTTTTATTTAAAACTAATTTATTTATTAAAATTTCACTTCAAACTATCATAAGAGGTTTATAATATCCAATGCTATAAAACAGGCTAAATTTTAACTTAAACACTACATTTGGCCTTTTTTTTTGTTACAGATGAGAAGATTCACCAAACCAAATATATTTTCTTGTTCAAAACTCATCGTGACATTCCTTTGTGTCACGAATCGCGCCAAAAGATTTTTACAACAAAAATGGAAACACTTTGAAAGGAGAACTCGAGTAATTAAACATTCGAACAGCATCGTATAAGTCGTCTCTAATGAGAAAGAAACTTCATTGTCTCAGGAAAAAGAAAAGATTATTATGTTGCTTTCAGATATTGCTGGAGTTTTATTAATAAAGGAAGAGTATTTTTTATGAAGTGTTTTCTGAAAAAGAATAAGTACAGAGAATACTTGACCTGTGTGATGTCAAGTCTGTGGTACTTTATGGTCTTTTTCTGACGTGTTTTTCGTCTGTTATGTACGAGATATTTATATAGTTGCTGAATGAACGGTTCGATTGTTATGTTTGAAATTATTTTGCAACAGGTTAACTTTTTTTTATTATTGATAGGCACGCGCTTGACCACTATCTCACCTGATTGTTAGCGATGATGTGGCCGAAGATGGAGTACGCTTGCCTTGAAGTAACGTACCTATTCACTCTTGACTTAAAGACTTCCGGGTTGTAGCTATCAGGAAACACAGACTCTAGCAGGGAATTAACTCTAAAAAATAATTGTCGTAAATAATTGTTGTAAAAATCTTAGTTTTGACATACTTAGGTGCATGCATTGCATATTAAATATTATGGCTTATTATTATGACTACTATTACTTATATTTTATTATTTTTATTGTATGAATTTTAAATCTATCTAAAATATAATCTATCTATAATAATAACGTAGATTTTTAGATATATTTCAAATGTTAACGAAATATTTGTCTACCAACTATCTTTCTCAATAAAACCACTACCAACTTAACAAAGCTTTATAAACGAACGAAACACAAATAGAACATATTTTAAGAAACAAAAATAAATTAAAATAAAGTTAGAACAATAATAGTACGACTCAATTTATTGGGCACTCACCCGAATGGAGTTTGGACGTCAATCAATTACAGCAACTGCTATCTACTACGTAAATCTAAATTTGTATGTCTGTAAGTCTGTTAAACATTTACACCTCAAAGGCACAACGGATAGGGCTTAGGCATTTTTTTTAACGAGTACATCAAATGAGGAGTCATTTGATGAAGATTCCGCTCTGGGCTGATCGGAAGGGTGTGACATTTTTACTGACTAAAATACATCCGTGTTCCTCCAAATACTCTTTGCGTTCCAGGGCCGCGGTGATACTTTCGAACTAATTCCACAACCCGGCCTGGCAAGGTTTCTGACACTCGTAACGAAAGACAGAAATCGAGAGGCACGAAGGAATCTTTCCAAGGGTGCGGATTTTGTTCAAAAGAGTTACCGCGGCCCTGGAAAGCAAAGGGCACCAGGAGTACGTATGGGATTTAGTCAGTAAGAGTCTGACACTCCCTTCTGCTCCGCCCAGAGCGCGAGGAGTCATTTGATGATTTCCCACTCATCTTGTTACCCAGTTATAGGGTTGTGGAGGTCAGGTAGGCAGTCACTCCATGTAAAATACTGGTACTCCGGAGTAACCAGTTAGACTGTAATCTGACTTCAGCACAGCACATTTTCCCTTGAAATTATTTTCGACTATCACGCGAGTGAAACCTGTAGCAAAAGCTGTCAAAACATAAGTTAAAAAGTTACAAATTGCTATTAGTGTTTACAATACTTATCTTTGTTTCATCTATTGCCTTTGATGCGATGAAAGCCATTTCGATATCATTGTAAATGAGACTAAAAATAATAATGAAAATGAGCTTAGCAACCACAAATTGCCTGTTAGATATTTTTTGTCAAACACATTGGTAGTGCTAAGAGGCTTAATAAAAAATATTTCGACATTGTTTATAGAGATAGGAAACTCGCGTTTTCATAAAGTTGTTTTACATTTTTTTATTCATTATACATTATGTGGTTTGTTACAATTACAAGTTACAAATTATTTAAAACCTATATTTGAAGTCAGAGATCCAATTCTATTAGGCAACTTTCACAATCGCAAAATGTATGGAAATTGAGGCTATTTTGACAATTTGCGATGCGACTGATGTGAAAGCGAACGTTGTTTTAAAATTAGTAAAATTGGTCCTCAGTTAGAAGGATCTCCATTTGACTCTGTTGCCATGACAACGACAAAAACCCTATTTTAATGTCAATAAAATTAACCAGCTAAAACTGTCAGTTCGATGATTTGAAGTCCAGTTAGAGGACATGATTTGGAAAATTGACCCTAGTCCTCACGCTTATATTTTCAGAGAATAGCATGTACGGCGATGCACCATCAGTACTTGGTAGACATCTGATCCATTCGCACAAAATGTTCTGGGAAAACTTTCATCATTGTACGAACAACTAAGGAGTACCATTTCTTACCCTATGATAGGCGCCAGATAAATTTGCATTATAGGACATTGACCTTTCCCTTACATCTTTTCATAGGTGTACTGAGCACAGCTTTGTCTTTTTTCCGATTTTGGAATTAAGAATGCCAAAAAAATTAGGTCGGTCAATGGCCACTATTTCAAGTTTATCTAGCGCCTACCATAGTCTATTTTTCCTGATAGCTACTGTCTGTTGTCAAGAGTTAGCTAACCATTAGGTGAGAAAGTGGTCAAATGCGGTATTATAATAATAAAAATACACTGTGTTATTATTTCCTTATTTCCGGGATGATGGTGAATTTGTTGACGTCCGCAACAATTATAGATGTATCATTCTCGTGCTATCGCGAAGACATCAACGTCATACACAAGGCCATTTCACACAACTAATCAATAACATTATCATTGTTGCAGGCACAAGACCACGGCTGTAATCAAGATAATCACCAGGCGACATTGATTACAATGCAGCCGCGGTAATGACTGCTCATTGATCAGTCACGCGACACCCAACCATGACCGCCATGTGACAACATCATGAACCACGGCCCTAAGAAAATGTTCGCCAAAACACACCGCTTTTGGGACAGGCGGAAGCACAAAATCGGACGATGACACCGCCGGGCGACGCCATAAAATAAAAAGATTTTTCGTTAAAAAACAAGCTTTTAGTGTAAAATCGCTTTTTTGTGTGTACGCAAAATACCGTAATCTTCATTTGCAACTTCATTTAATTTCTCTCTCAATCGTTTCAAGCAATACTAGGTAAGGCCTTCGTGTAAATGTAAATATTGTGTTCGAAATCGCTTCTCACAACGTTAGGGTAAAACGGGTATCTAGTAATTTGTATAAAAGAGAAAAATAACAGTAAAACACTTCCGTTCCTATAGGCAATACGTTTTTTTAAAAGTAAATCAATTCTACAGTTATTTCTACGGGGCCAAACTTTCAATCTGTCTAAATAATATAATTAGTTAGATGAATTTTACAAATCCTGTTCCGCGAGCCACAATGGTGCCCAACACTACATTGTTGGGGAGGACTACGATGTCAACACAGTTTAATACAACAGTTGGTCCAAATTCGACGTTTTTGGTTCCAACGTATATGAGCCAAGAAGAATTCTTTGCTTTGCAAATGACTAATGGTTCGGATGCGAACACGACTTTATCGAACGACACTACAGTAAATTTAGTTCTAAAGACTTGGTACCCGAGTGGGTATTCTCCCGCGCATATAATAATAGCTTCAGTGGTTGTGACAGTGTTAATGATAATGGTGGTAGTGGGGAATATGTTGGTGATAATCGCGATAGTGACAGAGAAAGCTTTGAAGAACATACAGAACTGGTTCATAGCGTCACTGGCTGTGTCGGACTTCTTCCTGGGGCTGGTGATAATGCCGTTTTCTTTGGCGAACGAGCTCATGGGTTACTGGATCTTTGGATTCTGGTGGTGCGAGATACATTCGGCGATGGATGTGTTGTTGTGCACTGCGTCCATCATGAACCTGTGCCTGATCTCGCTCGACCGATACTGGAGTATAACTCAGGTGAGTGACTTTACGCAGTTCTATCTTTGTACCCCTTACACATCTAGGGGGCTTGATTGAAAAGCAAATTGTCTATCAACTGAAATTGTTCGTAAATTTAAATCGCAATTGCCGTTCTTTGTCTGTCAAATGAAATTGCTATAGCCGATCAAACTGATATTGTATATTTATCTGTTCAATTTTAAAACGCGGCCCTGACTCCGAGACTTTAAAAACGGAAAATTTAAAACGCTCTTTTTACCAATTAAAAGGACGGAATTAAATCTGGAAAGACTGTCTGAAACTTAGGGCGAAGTCTCAGACTCCACTTATTTAGCTCCGGTCCGTCTGACCCAATTCGTATTGCAGATTGAGTGACAAACTGAAATGAACTGAACTGAACGATTGACACAAAAACTTGGAAGTGATATTGAAAAGTTGGACTACCAATTACAGAGGCAAAAAGTTAAATTTAGTTTTTCAATTCCGGAAATAGTTTTCAAACTGCGAAGAGGGTAGATTTTTTGCCAGTAGGTAGTCAGTTAAATGCTCGTCCGGATATACGTGATTTGCTTTTAAAATAAAATGTTTGATGTAATATTTGTCGATGCAGTTCGGGAATTCGATGAAACGGTCGCCAGTATTTTGTCAATTTATTTTATAAATATTTTTTGGATTTGTGTAAGATATTGCCAACGTCATTCTGATCATGAAAATATTTGGCAGTTATTTTAAAAATTCATTAAATACTTATACACTCATTCCTACTGTTTTTGGCTTTGCAATATTTTGGGTTAAACAATAAATCCTGTGAATGCATTTTGTAGATAAACTTCAACATCATCATCCTCAGAATTCTCTGGCTCACTTTATAATTTCAATTGGTATGGCCAACATATCTTCTTCTACAGCGTGTTTCAGGAGTGCCTGATCATATTTAAGGGTTTATTATAAGTACAGTAAAGGTACAAAATGGAAATAAAAAAAAAATACCTTAAAAAGACTTGACCGCAGAAAACGACTAAAATGTAAAAAAAAAACTCAATAGGGTTTTTTGAAAAAAGTCAATGTTACGAGTATTTATTTTTATTTTGTGACTTTACAATGATATTGTGTCTTTATTGTATAGCGCTTGAATATCCTGTATACGTTTATTTCGTCAATCAAGAGATCCCATAAAATATCATCTTTCACACATATAGTATTGCTAAAAGATATATTATCATGTTTATTTTTAATTTCATCTTCTTTGTTTGGTTTATTACAACTGTCACAAGGTACAAGGTAAGTGTACAAGAACTGGATGTTCACCTGTGTTTACGCACCCACATGTGGGTATAGTATTAGCCAAGGCTACTCTAGAATGACCAAGTATGCAGATATCTCGTGGAGTAAAATCATCATCCTAAACATCGAGCTTATTTTCCATTGTTTGTACACAAAAATCTTCCTACATCTCCGCATTTCCATCTTCCATCCCGTCTTAACCAACTCAAAAATATTTTACCAAGATTGGTTTTAGTCTACAAACACTTTTCAACTCGGGCACAGCACTGCCAATTTCCAACGTATCGATTCCTCTGGCTGTAGTGGACCTGTGTTTTTGACTGCTAGCTGGCAAAACGGTGACCTGACGGTACCCGTTGTTATTGGAGCGAGAACGGACTAATACTGAAGTATCGACGACGGAGGTTGAATTATTTGTTACTTTGAAACTGAACGTTGTAAAGGTTAGGGGTTGGTTTAATGCAAATCTAAGGGGAGCGAGTATTGATGGGTGAATTTCAGAATTCTCTGTTTTGTGGCTCAATATAAGGTCTCAAAAGTATCTATTGATTACTAATAGGCTTGTCCTGTAGTTTCACTCCTCCGATGCTTATCACACAAGGATCGATCATTTTTTTTCAGGATATAGTGACTAAGTAATAACATCTCAAGGCATCTTCTGGGCATGCTCGCTTCATCATGGACCTCATCTATCGCTTTCCATCAGGTGTGATCGAGGTCAAGAGCTAGCCCATTCATAAATAAATAAATAAATAAAATCTGTGCGGATGTTATCCTACTTTCTACTTCCTACTAATATCCTACTAATAATATTATAAATGCGAAAGTTTGTGAGGATGGATGGATGTATGTTTGTTACTCTTTCACGCAAAAGCTACTGAATGGATCTTGATGAAATTTGCCACAGAGGTAGATTATAGTCTGGAATAACACATAGGATACTTTTTATCCCGGGAGTATGTTCCCTCGGGATAATTATCGACATTCACGCGAGTGCGAGCTAGTTACTTATATTTTTCTCGCGTTATGTCGGTTATCGCGTAAAAAAGTATATTTCCCAGGCTATATCTGCCAAATTTCATGACGATCCGTTCCGCTGTTTTAGCGTAAAAGCGTAACAGACAGACAGACAGACAGAGTTACTATCGCATTTATAATATTAGTAGGGAGTATAGCGTTATCCCTCGGTTTCGCTCCCACCCATCTTGACCATCTGAAAGAAGATGAAAATGTATTTATTGCCAAAGAACTGGCATGTATACCAATCACAAACTTAAACTGTCTCAGTTATCTACATCTGTACTCACAATAACCTTTTTCATTTCCGGTATCATTGACACTTTGATAATGCAGCTTTTTGTCAGTGAAGAATTGTTTGCAAACTGGTCTCCTAGAAAAACATACATATTATCAAACAAACTATTAATCTGTTTATAATATTACTGTATTCAGATGAATGAAAATGTCCAGAATTTGCCAAAAAAAGAGAAATAAATTTAAATGTTCAACTTTTAATGTGTCTAATAAAGTAAGCCATGTTTTAAAGAATTATTTGAAAACCTTATACATTTCGTAAATATATACTCTGAGTTTGCGTTTGTCGACTGGTCCTAAGGGACCCTTTCATTAAACCTACAATATCTGACAGTCTGTTCTTTACAAGGCTCTATTTACGTTACTGTGTTCTGGGTCATATAATCATAATTAATTTCCTTAGTTTCTAGTTTTATGGTGTCACAAGTTCACAACTAGTCTTTTTTAACTTTCTTTTAAATGGAGGTTTTCAATTCGGAAGTTTTTTTTATATCTGTTCGGGCATAACGTCCGTCATAATATAAACGGATTTGTTATTTTTTTTTATATTTCGAAATATGTTTATTTCGAAATGGGTCACATTTAAATTTTAAAAGTAAAGAACTTCGGAGATATAGAGATAAAGAGTGGTTGTAATTTTTAGGTCTAGCACTAAAAAGTAATTTTTTTTTCACTTTTTAGTGCTAGATCTAAAAATACCAAAAAAAAAAATCCAAAAAAAAAATACATCCGACAGTAACTTTAATTCTGGAATTGGTGTTTCTGGTGTAGTTTCTTCGTTTTTTAACACCGATTTGTTTTTTAATTTGTAAATATTCACTTGATTTTGTCCGCTTCGCTCGCTATTATAGATTTTTGCAAGAAAGTAGCTTATAACCGTCTTCAGAGTCCCATCACGTTGTTGAATTATTCGAAAGAGTCACCGCGGCCCTGGAACATAACGGGCATTTGGAGGAACACGAGTGGGTTTTAGTCAGTAAGAGTCTAATCCCCCTTCCGCCCCGCTCAGAGCGGGAGGATTCATTTGCTGATTTCCCACTCAAAAATAAGGGTTCCATCAATCTCTATACAATATTAATCAAAATCGGTCCAGCGATTTAGGTATGAAAGTGTAATAGACAAACTCACTTTCAGATACAACAGGCTTGTTGCGATTGACCACTTTCTCACCTAAATGACACTGATTACCTGATGGTAAGCTATGATGTGTCGACGATGATGTGGAGCACGCTTACCTAGAACTTACTAACCTATTCGATCTTGTATACTCTCAGTTGTATAGCCATCAGTTGATAAAAACTAAATTTTGGCAACAAAATATATAGTGCATAGAGTGGTCACTTCGCTACTGTAACGCGCCCTCGATCCTTTCAACATTTCCCCAACATAAGTAATGCTCCCAAATTCCCATGTCCACTAAAATCTGTTACCAAAATCATAAATTCAGAGTCCATTTGCAAATCAATACACCGTAGCTTGCCGACCGCGTCTTGTTTAACAATGAATATTTCAAACAGCTTTGCCTATCGGCGAATTTCAATGGCGACAAACCGGCCAACCGTTGTGTACTGGCTTCGTCTGGTTACCGGCGGTTCGAAGCGGTTCGAACCGGCTCAAACTAACTCGTAGTCGCAGAACATCGGATTACACTGCTGTGGAGCGGAATAAGGCAGTAGTTTGTGCTTATTTGTGCGTGAATTTTGTCCATGGTTAAGATTTGACGTTTAGGAAGTTGTTCTGTAACAATGGTTTGTAAGTGATTTAGTTTATGGTTGCAGTGTTTGGGCTTAGGGAAAGGTTGTTGGTAGTTATGTTATAGGCGTCTCGGGTTTGGCTCTGTAATTGAATTGGGAGACTGGAATGCTGTCACGATTTTTTTTGTGTTTTGGTTTTAGCAGTGCTACTTAACTGTCATTGTCTTGTGTCTCCTTTAACATAGAATTAACTAGGTATGTAGTGGTTTTTGGATCGATTTAAAACAGAGAAGGAAATTTGTTTAAAACATAGAGGCTCTTCAACAGCGTAAATTCCTTCAAAAAGCGTACTCCGGTACCAATTTAACATCAATGCCTTCAAATTTACAAAAAAAAAACAATTGTATGGAAAAAAAAAACAAGAAGTAGTTAACAATAGCAGTGTAAAATAAAATAAATTAAAGTCCATTGATAAATGCTACAATGCTTGCCCTACCTCGTTCGCCTGAATGAAGGAATGAACGAATGGTCATTGAGAATGCGTTGTTGAGAACAATAGTTCGCAGGACGTATGTACAGGCTGGTTGGTAGAAAATAAAAATGTATTTTTTATGAGTGGCCTCGCGCAGGTCAACGAGAGAGAGGTCTTAACATAAATTTGAATGCTTTTTGCTTTTTTTTGGATATGAAATCATCAAATGAAAGGGAGTGTCAGACTTTTACTGACTAAAACCCATCCGTGTTCGTCCAAATGACCTTTGCGTTTCAGGGCCGAACCAAAGATTGGCTTAATTAAAATCTAAAGAAACTTAAAACTTAGCGACTATAGGCTACGGGTCCTTTGTGGGGTACGGATTTTGGCTTAGGTCATCGTAGGTAGAAAATATTAATATGCGAGGTTCATTGTGTTTTAACTATCTTGTTTCTTTTGTAAACAATAACGACGCCTTGGCGGGAAAATTTTGTCTTTATTAAAATTGTTCGCATTTTAATCTGTCAAGGATGTTGATTTTCTGTTATTTGGCTACATTTTTAATTATTTTACAAACATTGTGTGTACTCTTTTTTTTTAAATTGAATGTTGTGTGCAACGCAATTTTCTACGTTTCTTTTTGTCTGTCGTTGAGATGAGATTGCAACTAGATTTAAAACGATTTCAAAAATGGAAGTAAAACCATCAGATATATTAATATCCAGAAAGTTAATGCATTACATTGTTATTTTGTGGGGCAAAATGGTCAAAATTGTAAAAATTTAGCAATACCAATTCTATTATATTCCATATAACTAATTCACCAACAAAATTAATAAAATAAATAATTAATATAAAACGGGCTTGAACATTCGTTATTTACGGCTCGGTTGAAACATATTCACGGTAATCCCGGTTAAGACCCGGGTATGTAATATTTTACCCGGTTTTTGTACCGCAGAAATGGGGATTGATAATGCCATTTTAAATTAGCAAGGTAAAGCGGAGGTTTATGGACTATGTTGTTTTAAAATATGGTACGAGAGAAAAAACAATTTGACGATAGACCATCAGGTAAAAGTTGAAGGGTAACCGCTTGTCCTGGTATGGTCATGTGAAGAGGAGGGGTGAAACGCATGTAGGTAACTAAAAGGGTTATGCATATAAATGTGGATAGATGGAGAGGAAGAGGGAGGCCAAATAAAAGATGGATGGATTGTGTGAGGAGCGATATTTTTTTTAATTTTTTTTTATTAGTGGTGGGTTTGCTCTTGACTCTAGTCAAAGTCAGAGATGACAGAGACAAAGTCTACGATGGAGCGAGCTTACCCAGAAGGAGCCTGTTCACTCTAACTTTGAAGAAATTAGAGTTGTAAGCTTTTGGAAACACAGACGCAGGCAGAGTTCCACTCCTTTGCTGTGCGCATTATAAAAGACGTTCGGAAACGCTTAGTGCGAATTGGTGGAATATGAAAGAAAAGGGAGTTAGTGATAGTGTAACGGCTGATAGGACAGAATGGAAGAAAAAAACGTGTTGCGCCGACCCCAAGTAACATGGGATAAGGGCAGGAAGATGATGAGTCCATCAGGTACACAAGTAAATCAAATTAAAGTTAGAATTATTTATTAATGAATGTTTGATTGTTGATCTATTAATGATTCTAACTTAACTTTTATTTGGTGTTACTTTCGTTTTCTTTTGCAGAATTATTGTTGTTCTTGCAATGATAAACATAAAACACAAATCTGACATTGACTAGAGTCAAGAGCAAACCCATCACTAATAAAAAAAAAAAACCTCAAGCTGTGTTCCATATAAAATTCTAATACCTAATCGAAATCATACATTTCAAATTGACAACAGGATGAAAAAATTTTAATGAAAATAACTTAAATTAAAAATACATGAAACTTACAACAAACTAAAATATAGCATCAAAAAATTCGTCCTCAACGCTGTCAGCTGGTAATGTGCCCAAGAGAATGGCGGCATTGCCACGTTGAATGGCAATACTTAGTCTCTGCCCAAAGTAAAAGCCAGCTCTTGGGTCACGGGAAGTGTCTTTTGTTTTCACCAGAGTGAAGGTCGGAAGTTATTGTTTCCGATTTTCACTCGGGCGAAACCACTGGCAGAAAAAAATGTCGTAAAATACTTGATTCTACGTCGTATAATATCTCATTGATGATTTCCCATCCAATAAAAAAAAAAAAGGGGTAGTTCATATGGAACAACTGATTCATTTTCGAGACACCTTTGTCCATCAATGGGTTTTGACATCAGGTTTCTATAAAACGTCATGATAACATTAAATGAAAAATAAAAGTTTTTTACAATTTTCGCTTTTTAGTGGTTAACATGTGCTTACCCCTTCACAGCGTACCGGCCTGATGTTCTGTTATGAACTGGTGTAAACAATAGACAGACATGCGATATCAGCAATCCCAGTCCATTAGCTATCATTCACTGAGGAATTCCGTTGCCTATCTCCGAAGTTCTTCATCAGATCTTCAACAAATCGAAATGGAACCACTCCAAGAAAGTACTATTCCATAAACTACCTAAATCGCTTCAAGTGAGCCTATAAAATTTGAAGAGTTCTCTCTATTTCTCCAGGATCCCATCATCAGATCCTGACTTGGTGATCATGAGACTACCTGAGAAGTATACAAAAAAAAAATCCAAATCGGTCCAGCCATCTTCGAGTTATCGAGGAAATACATAAAATATAAAAATTAAAAAAAGTTCCGACGAATTGAGAACCTCCTCCTTTTTGAAGTCGGTTACAAAACAAAGTTAAAAAAAATCCAAACTTACGTTTCATTTCAGAAACTTTGATCATGTTTATTCTGAAACCCGGTTTCCGTTCTTGGTTTTCACGACACGTACCTATGTAAAACCAAAAAAAAAAAAACAACAATAAAAACTCCTACATAGGTACAGGCAATTTTATGTGCTTTTACAAACGTAATGAAGAGAGACTGAAAACTGATAGTTTTCGAAGTGATTTATTCATTTCAAATATGTCAGACTTTTCATTTTGTTTTGCGTTCGCCACTCAAAAGAGAAAGTGTTGGTCTGTTTTGATAAAATGAATATTTTATTACTAACTGAGCTGGTTCCATTTTGTTTTTATTATTTGATACTTTTATGAAAAGGGAAGCAGAACTAAAATGCTGAATGTGCTATAATTGGTTATAGGAAACCGACAAATGAAAGTAAATGATAAAACTTACGCTTTTGAATCAATTAAAAATTCTACCAAGTCATTCATTAAGTTGTTTTTCCGTCAACCTCGACTTTGCCCTGAAGTTATACAGCGTGTAACAGAAACGCAATACCTCTTGAATACAATACATTGTGAAAAAAATCAGGTGTCCAGTATATTTTGTCGAGTTATGCGCACACAAATGTATGGGGCAGTCGATTTCTTTTTCGAGATTTCAGTGTTGGTTCGATAGTTAAAGTTGTTCATAATGATGAGTACACTGTCCTTTGTGGAAGAGCGGAGTCTCCTAACACAGGCATATCTTGCTTAAAAGGAGGCTCCAATCAAAAATTGTAACTACTAAAACCTGTTTTGCAAATAAACGATTATTTTATTATTATTATTATACAATGACCCTATAAGAGGTTTTGCGTTGATTCTATTACACGTTGATGAATATTATAATATGTATAAAGTTTCCAATTAGTTTTGATACATGTCAGTGTCAGCTTGTTTAGTGTTTATAGTGTCCAGCTTTTCACACTAAGCATCAATAATTTTCTTCGGCTTACGTAGTAAATTATCTCCCACTTTCCACGCATCGCCATTTCCCTTTTAAACACTCTGTATATGCACATCACAGCCCAACTAACAACTCATAACAAAGAAAATGTTCGCACTCTAAGTGAGGAACCAGATAATCCCTTGAAAATGAAATCAACAGCATAGTATATACCCTTATAAATATATGTCTTTGCCCTCTTACACCATAGTATGAAATAGATAGGGGCAGAAGGTTGGTTCTGTTCAAAACGAGCGAAAACAGCCGCCCACACACATGAATGCGTAAAAACGGCGATATTAAACAAATGCCGGTAGCGAGCTCGTGTCTAAATAATAACAACCGCACAGATGGCCAATTCTACTAATTTTTAGCCGACTTCAAAAAAAGGAGGAGGTTCTCAATTCGACTATTTTTTTTTTTTTTTTTGTGTTTTTTACCTCATATCTCCGTCATTTATGAACCGATTTCAAAAGTTCTTGTTTTATGTGAAAGTGTATACTTCTCGATTGGTCCCAATGAAATTTTATCAAAATCGGTTACGCAGTTTGGTTTTTAAATCCAAATAGCTGGAAAAAAATTGTGGAAAAATCATACGAAATTGCATATTTTTCCTTTCCTATGGCTTTCCAGTGGTGTTTTTACCACTAAAAAGTGTAAAATAAAAAACTTTTTAACAAAAAAAAAACCGGTGTTTTTGGTTGCTTCTTCGTTATTTGATACCGATTTCCAAAATTAAACTCATTTTGTACTTTGTAGTGTTTTTTTGGAAGTCGGTTTTTTAAGGCAACGTTTGCATTCTCATCTCAGTCGGAATCTGTCAAAACAGCCTCAATTTCCATCGACTGACATGAGAATGTGAACGTTGCTTACATTTTTAACCGACTTCTAAAAAAGGAGGAGGTTCTCAATTCGGATGTTTGTATTTTTTTTTTTTTTTTTTTTATGTTTGTTCGGGCATAACTCCGTCGCTTGGCAACCGATTTGAAAAATTCTTTTTTGTTGGAAAGGGTATACTTCCCAAATGGTCCCATTGAAATTTTATCAAAATCGGTTCAGTAGTTTGGTTATTAAAACCAAATAGCTGGAAAAAATATGTGGAAAAATCATCCATGTATACGAAATTGCGTATTTTTGCTTTCCTGTGACTTTCCAGTGACTACCACTAAAAAGTGAAAAATAAAAAACTTTTTCACAAAAAAAAGAAACCGACTTCCAAAAAACACTACAAAGTTCAAAATAACTTTAATTTCGGAAGTCGGTGTCAAATAACGAAGAAGCGACCAAAAACACCGACTTCCGAAATTAAAGTTATTTTGAACTTTGTAGTGTTTTTTGGAAGTCGGTTTCTTTTTTTTTGTGAAAAAGTTTTTTATTAGAATAATAGTGGATAGGTTTATAGGATAACATGGATAGGTTTCAATTTTAAAATACCGAGATTCCTCCGTGCCTCGGAAAGCACGCTAAGCCGTTGGTTCTGGCTGCCTTTTGAAGATCTTTGGCAGTCGTTACGGATTGTCAGAAGCCAGAAAATCTGACCTCAGTCTTATCGAAAAGTAATGTGTTAACCAGTAACCCAGTTACTGGGTCGCTCCACGTAAAATGCTGGTATTCAGCTGAAAGTCCACTATAGTTGGGAAAAGTCTATGCAGATGATGAGTTTACTTGCCCTCGCTGTACGTGAAGCGTGTCTGGTTGCGTGTGTATTCACTCATTGTATAGAGTCGACCTTCTATATCTATCTCCACAGTGGCCATAGTTTGGTATATAGTGTAAAACTTTATGTTTAATTCAACAGTACTCGGTACGGTATATCATTGTGCAGGCGTCATGAAACCCCCGAGGGTATTTCGAAAAAAGTGAAAATAGAGAAAACGGGAAGCTTTTGTGACTTCCTAGGCAGCTAGGGTAGCTCGGTATTTTGTCATGTGGTTTGGGTTCCGTGGAGATCGGTTTTAAACGCGTTTGGATAAGTTTTTCTCTTTATTTTAGTTTATTTTAGCTATTATATTGCAGATGTTTAAACTTCCAGTAAGTAGAGACAGCATAAAAAGTAATTGTTTTGTAAAAGCCTTTTTTTAACTGACTTCAAAAAATAAAGGAGGAGGTTCTGAATTCGACTGATTTATTTTTATTTTTTGTTGTTTGTTCGATTTCGATGATTTTTTTTTGGAAGAATGCCGACGCAAACCGCCGACTTCGGAAGTCGACGTCAAAAAACGAAGGAACAACCGTAAACACCGACTTCCGAAATTAAAGTTATTTTATTTTTTGTAATGTTTCATTTGGCAGTCCGTTGTATTTTTTTTGTAGAAAAGTTTTTATTTTCTTGTTTATTTTGTAAACATAAATATGGCGTCTTGATGGGAAGTTCTTGGCTTTGTAATTAAATGTGTACGCATTTTAATCTGTCGAGAATGTTTCCTAATTGGTTACATTTTTAATTATATTTCGACATTGTGTGTTCTATTATTATTTTTTAACTGTAAGTTGTGTTTCTCACTTTTCTCAAAAAAAAAAAGTTTAAGTAATGAAAAACAACAGATAGTAAAATCACTGTATACAATGATTAAAAGTTAAATTGTAGCAAATGAAAAGAAAAACTAACTTTTTTCGCGGTTTTACTATAGAACTTTGAAATTATGGCCAAAAATAATTATATTCTGTATCTTCGCAATTTTTCCTACTTTCCCTCTGGCTTGAACTGTTTCAAAACATCTTTAATATTAATACGAATATAAGTAACTGCGTTCCATCTCTCCCAGCCTAATCTGCCCCTGTTGGAAACGAACGATTATCATAATAACTGGCTGAATCGATTTAAGCCGAATTCCTTAAAGTAATCGAATGACATAAATTTCCCGAGATATCTGTCCAAATTTGAATGACATGTATCCTCTGGATATTGAGGAATTGGCAATATCTTGCAGGGATTTTTTTTTGTTTTTTTTTGGGAGTTTATACTTATGCAGGTTGAAGGAATGTTTGGATGAAGTTAAGATAAATCAATGTTTCATATATAACCCACTAATCACTTTGCCAACATCACTGATGTCATCATCATCATCATCATCATATCAGCCGAAAGACGTCCACTGCTGGACATAGGCCTCCCCCAAGTGTCGCCACAACAACCGGTCCTGTGCGTCTCGCATCCATCGGTTACCCACGACCCTCACCAGGTCATAGGTCCACCTTGTGGTAGGCCTTCCAACGCTGCGTCTTCCGGTACGCGGTCGCCACTCCAAAACTTTTCGGCCCCATCGACCATCTGTTCTGCGAGCAATTTGCCCGGCCCTCTGCCACTTCAATTTGGCAAAAACAAAAAAAAAATAAAAAAAAACGGCGCAAATAAAGTCTTTTTCTTTCTTTCTTTCTTTCTATTTTGAAAAAAAAAACATGTCTACTACGCTAAATGCGCGTCCAATATCATAATGTATTTAGAATGATGTTGAAACTGCCCGTTTCTGTTGTAGGGACTGCGTTATTAACTAGTCACCCCTTATTTTAAGTTATTTTAATGCGTGAGGGGTAACCAAATGACAACGCTGACTGTACATCAGAAAATGTTCACTCGGAACTGAACTGTCGGTGTCCATGTTCACAAAGAAGTCGCATCACTAATGCTTAGAACGCGGGTCAGTAACAATTACCTGCGGACGGTGAGCGTAGGGTGGCTCGCCGTTCAATCAGAACCACACACGGGTCGACGGCGCCTTGTGTTCCACGCGCGCCGCAAAGAGATGTCAGCATAGTAGTCGAGGCCCGCTAGGGCCAGAGCCTGCCAGGGTTGCCTAATTTGAACGAAAGAGTCACCGCGGCCCTGAATCGCAAAGGGCATTTGGAGGAACACGGATAGGTTTAAGTTAGTAAGAGTCTGAAAATCCCTTCCGTTCTGCCCAGAATGGAAGGAGTCATTTGATGATTCCCCATCTTTTAAAAAAAGGTTCCTTGGGGAGTGTAGGGAAGTACTAAGAGAGGTTTTCCCGAAATTCCTACGCGAACGAGGAAAAACGAGATATGCACATACGAAGTCGCGGGCTAATGTTAGTATGACTTAATTAATAAATTTACCTAACCAATGGCTAAAGTACCTCAATCAGGAGTCATTTGATGATTTCCCATCGTTAAAAACAGTTTAAAATGTCAGTTTCAATAGAATTGATGACTGTATTGATGTCTGAAAAGATTAAATTAAAGTGACATAGGACTGGGGAAGGAAAACGATGAAATTCGCTATTTGTATAGATACTCACTACCCATAGGTAGATCATACATTAATTGCCGCTTTTTTCTCTTAAGCGTAGGAAGAATCGACAGAACGACTTCTGCTGATATCACTTACAGAAGAAATAAGGGTGGGGGACGACGTTTTGTTTTGAAAAAAGAAACTTAATACTCTTTTGTTAATAAAGAAATGCAGGTAATTTATGTTATAATTATTATAACATAAATCACCTGCATTTCTTTACTGATTTACTTTGCCTTTACTTAAACATTGTATACAAGGTTTATCCTTTAATTTTATCCAAAGTAAAATCTGGTCGTTTATAAGCACTCAAATGGACTGGTTTATTTATTTTACTGTGTCCCAAGTTTTTGCGTGAACAAAATAAAAAGGTTTTTAAATTGAATTAATTCGCTATTTCGTTGGAATACAAATGAATCCAAATATGTGGTATAACACACGATATTCATTTGTTGAAACTGGGGTAATATAAAAACACGCAATTAGTAGCTTAATTACACTATCAAGTCGTTAAGAAAACAGGAAACCATTTACTATATTTTAATAAAAAAGTAAACTAACCTTATTTGAAATGTGGCTACATTTATCAAAAGTCACTAACATGTATAATTTCGTGACAAAAAACATTAGCCACTTTTCATGAAGTCAGTAAAATATTACCCATTATCAATTTGCACGAACTAACCTCCACGATTTTAAATCTGAATGAAAAAATTAAGGATTCTAAATTCGTGCGTAAGACAATTTATTAATGCACCTACCCTCAGGGGTGTTTTCACCCCTCTATGGAGATTTATTATGCCTACAACCTTATCTAAAATTAATCTCTGATTTTTCGTGAAATGATTTTGTTTTTTGGAAAAAATACTGGCACTTTTTTGCGAACGGTACATCTCTTACTGAGTCTCTCAAAAGCAGAAGATTTAGAAAAATGATAGTAAGTTGATGTTGTTGAAAAGGAAAATTAAAATGTTCGTTTATCGTACAATTTCTTAGTTCTTATGTTATTGTTACAGAATTTAGTAACCTTCATGTAAGTTATAAAGTTTCAATTTCTATTAAGCTTGGTGATAGCTTAGTGCTTTTATTTTGAGTAGCATAGTTCTCACTTAGACAACTCTCTGTTTCCGTAGCTAACGAAGAAGTAAAGAAAGAAATAATAAAGATTAAGTGAATGTCGAAATTTATCCCAAGCGAACATAGTCCTGATTTTAAAAATATCATAGGTATTTGTTATTCCATACTATCATCTACCTCTGTGCCAAATTTCATCAAGATCCGTTCAGCCGTGCTGACGTTATTGAGTAACAAACCAAACATCCAAACTTTAGCATTTATAATATTAGTATATATGAAATACCCACGGTAAATAGAAGAACTAAGTTGCGAGACTTGGTTTTTTTTTACAAGTTATGTTTTTGATGGCATTCTACTTTCTGGCAAAAATATTACCAGTAAAACCACATAATCTCAAAACTACTGATGAAATTAATACCTCACCTAGTCCAGGAGCTGACCACGCAAACCCACATAAAAGTACATTATAGTGCTGTAATATAACAGTTAAAATGACCGTAAAGCAACGGTTAATTATCTTGCGAAGACATAAACTTTATTACTGACATCTGTCTAGTTATAACTGCAGTAGTTAGTAGTGTGTTTAAATCTGGGTTGGTTACTTATTGCATTCATATGAGTGACTATTAGGTACTTTATGGAGTCTAACTGCTATACTCGTTGGTAAATAATAACAGCTAGGAGCTTGCGGCTAAATAATAATTACTGCACAGGTCGATCCTCAAGGTTAAGCAACGCTTGCCGAGATCGGTCTGTGGATGGGTGACCATCTTAATGTATCGAGACTCCTCCGTGCCTTGGAAAGTCAATTGCTCCCGGCTGTCATTCGTAGATCTTAGGCAATCGTTACGGATTGTCAGAAGCCAGAAAATCTGACACCAGTCTTGCCAAGAAGTACCGAGTTACCCAGTTACTGGGTTACACGTAGACATTATTCGGTTTAAGTTTGACAGATTTTTTACTATTGCCAATATCGGTTAATTTACCAATTTATTTTCGCTTTGAAATGAGTAATAAATACGTCCGATGGAGGAGGACCAACTCCAAAATTGCGAAAAAAGAATCAGATGTTTAGGACATTTTGTCGAGTAATGCGCACATAAATGTATGGGGCAGTCGATTTTCTTTTCGCGGTTTCAGTGTTGGTCCCATAGTAAAAGTTGTTCATAATGATGAGTACAATGACACCTTTAGAGGTATTGCGGTTATTCTGATACACGTTGTAGAAAGATGAAGCGTTAGGAAAATGGGACCTCCCTGAATACGCATACTGTGTAGATGATAACCACCAATGAGTTTGGGAATAGCTCTGCTGTGAAACTGGTACGAATGAGTGTCAAAGTCAGAGTTCGATTTAGAAGTCAGCTGGTTTTGTGACAAGTCAAAAAAGTGATTGATGCAAGGATTTAAGATTATGTCTTCCAGTGGTATAATGAATAGTTCCCTTTGTGTAATTAGGTATGTGGGAAAATGTACAGTAAGAATAATGTTGACAACAATAAAGTCACCCATCATCAAACTGGCTCCACTAACCACAGCTTAACCTTCCAATCAAATCTCACCGCTATCACTAAACCACACCAGATTATCAACCCGCCAGTTAATTACATCAAACAATTAAACCATACAGGTTTATTAACCGCATATTAGTAAAGGTGCGCTTACACGGGCAATGTACATTGATCAATTATAAGTGGTTCCCAGTTACTGGGTTGAGGAGGCCTCCCCCAAATGGGAGGTTTTGCCATAATGGCCATGCTTGGCAGGCGGGTTGGCGATCGCAGTGTAGCTGTAGCAATGTACCTACAGAGAATGCTGCTGCCCATTCTCTGGTGAGTCCCTTAGTCGCCATTTACGACACCCACGGGAAGTGATGGGATGGTGCTATTCTTTTACTTCCGACACCATACGGAACATGCCATCATGCCTATCTATGCCATGCCGTAGATATGGTGAAACGTTTTCTACTGAAAATATTGAGATATATGGAGATACTTCAATAAACTAGGCACAACATTCATACGTACATGAGTACGTGTAATTTAGTTGAAAAAAAAAAACGGAACTCAGAGAGAGCAATATGGAATGTTTGCAGCAAATAAAAGAATATTGACGAAAAAAAATTTGTATTTTATTGAAGTTGCTGTAGATTGCTCCACTAATTGCTCCAGATTGATCCACATGTGTTGCCGACCAAATAATTGCTCAAGAAATTGCCCGTGTAAGCGCAACTTTACAATATAACACCTCTATTTAGTGTGTGTACAATAGCCACTAAAATGGTTTTTGTTTGCGCCAAGTTAGACAAGTATAGTTTGATGTGGGTCCGTATATCATCAATCAGTCATATGTAGGGTTCCTTGTAGAGGTCCGAAATTAGATCATATTTAGGTTATATTGATTTTGACACGTGTCAAATTCAAATCGTTTATTTCAATTAGACCGTTTTGTAGCCATTATGTTTTATTAAAAAAAAAAAATATATCCGCGGCTCCGCTAGCGTTAAGAGCGTGTACGTATGTCATTTCATAAAAACAGTCAGGGGGAAGGATATTGTGATTTTTCACTTCCTACAGAAAACTTAAAATCGCTCTCTCTCTCCCTCTGAAATCTTTTTCAAAAATGTTTTCTGATGACTATTTAGACCTGGATATCTTGCGTTTGCATACCAAGTTTCCGTTAAAATGGGTTCATTATGATTGACAAGAATTATGATTTGAAAGTTTGTACGAAAAGCTGTACCGCGTAAACGCTCTTAAATACAGTTTTCGTAAAAAGCCTAAAAACATCTCTATGGCTCCATCTATCACTGTACCAACATTCATCAATCGGTTCTGCAATTCGACGCGTGAAAGCAAAACACAAACTGATCATAAACTCATCATCATCACCATGATCATCATATCAGCCGAAAGACGTCCACTGCTGGACATAGGCCTCCTCCAAGTGTCACCACAACAACAGGTCCTGTGCGTCTCACATTCATCGGCTACCCGCGACCCTCACCAGGACATCGGTCCACCTTGTGGGAGGCCTTCCAACGCAACGCTGCGTCTACCGGTACGCGGTCGCCACTCTGGAACTTTTCAGCCCCGTCGACCATCTGTTCTGCAAGCAGCAATAATTTCAAAAGCAGTTTTGGACAATTATTACAGACATTAATTTGTATGATAAATTGCATTTTAGTTATTAGTAGGTTCATCATCATCATCATATCAGCCGAAAGACGTCCACTGCTGGACATAGGCCTCCCCCAAGCGTCGCCACAACAACCGGTCCTGTGCGTCTCGCATCCATCGGTTACCCGCGACCCTCACCAGGTCATCGGTCCACCTTGTGGGAGGCCTTCCAACGCTGCGTCTTACGGTACGCGGTCGCCACTCCAAAACTTTTCGGCCCCATCGACCATCTGTTCTGCGAGCAATGTGCCCTGCCCACTGCCACTTCAATTTGGCGATCCTTCGGGCTATGTCGGTAACCTTGGTTCTCTTGCGGATATCATCATTCCTGATTCGATCACGCAAGGAAACTCCGAGCATTGCCCTCTCCATTGCCCTTTGGGTGACTTTAAGCCTTCTGATGAGGCCCATTGCCCACCAAAAAAAAATTTGTAGGTTAATAGGCTATAATTAATAAGGATGTTGCACAGATTAAAAATAACATTCCCATGTCGGAAAAAGAAAATAAGGTTTCTTTTTCACAGAAACTATAACATCCTACAGACGAAAATAATTTCTTTAGTTCGAACTTCCATTGCATTTCAAAGGTTTCCACGCTTCTCTCTAAGGATGCAATTGAAAAATTCAGCAACACAGTTAAAAACTTCACGCTTCTACATTTTCTAGGGTTCCTTGGGCATGAATAGAAGCTAGATACATTTGTGGTGGTCAGACGATACTGAATATTATAAGCGTTGCATAGATTCAATGATCAATATCTGACTGCCCGAGCTACAATTAATAAACGATGTCTATTTATTTATTTAAACTTTATGTACAATAGTGGTACATGGGCGGACTTAATGCAACAACGCATTCTCTACCAGTCAACCTTTGGGTCCTTTGGGTGGGTTTGGGTTTGTGGGTTCAAAGAAATAAACAAAAAAGTTGACTCTAACTAGATGTAACAACCTAACATTGCAAAATATTTCCAAGAATTTCACCAAAATTATTCTGGTCAACTACGTTAAAAACTGTAAGTAATTTCTAACCAAGACCACTTGATCTCCAATTTCATACCGAAAGCACCAATTGGAGGCCCAATCTACACTGTTTACAGAACCCAAAGCACGTCACGACTCACTCCTGACCAGCTTTCACAACTTTTTCACTCATAATTTTGCGTGAGTTGAATGCCGAATAGTTTTACTTTAGTATTTTTATTTTAAACATAAATATGAATATGGAATAGGCAATTTTAACCAGTCTAGATTTTTTTGTCTATTTTTTAAACGTGTCATATGGCAGTGTTAGTATTTTGTTTTATTGGTGTGATAAATCAGTCTTTTGGTTTAGTTGACGTTGGATTTGGGCTGTGTTGGTAACAATAAATTATTGTTTGTTTGGTAAAGATTGATTTTGACGATACGGTTGGTGCAGTGGTTGAGCGGTCGACTGCTGCGCTGCGTGTCACGGGTTCGATTCCCGCACGGAACAAATATTTGTATGGCCTACAGATAGTTGTTCTGGGTCTAGCTGTTTGTGTATGTGAGTTTATATGTTTGTGAACGCACCCACGATACAGGAGAAATTCCTAGTGTGGGGCAACGTTATATTAAAAAAAAAAAAGTTGGCTTAGTTTATTATGGGTGTGATACATATGATAGGGCCGTACATTTTCTACAAGTGGGTATGACAAGCCGTTAGGATCTAAGGATTATAAAATTAAGAGGTGGTAGCGATATCTTTCTAGTCACCGCGGCCCTGTAACGCAAAAGGCATAAGGAGGAACACGGATTGATTTCCCATAAAAAGCGGTATCTTTCTGTATGCTAAGATATCCAAACTGTTTATTTGAGTGAATTCTACCTAGTGGGGTAGAAGTCAGTCTTTTAGGAATGCAATGAATTTTATTTCGCACTAGTGCGATAAAATGCGACAGCCAGCCCAAATTATTTTTTTTTTGCATTGATAATGTGTGTTCAAGACCGTCGTTTGATACACGTCATTGCAATTTCTCGGCTCCATAACAGTCTCGTATTCGGCTTGGGTGTATGTAGATATATTTCTTCTCGGCTGAAATGACAAAACCTAGTTTCATCAAAATGTAGTATTGATATGGATGGATGTATAAGAAAACTGTACCTACCTCTAGTTTTCTCGGAAGCCACCAGTTGAAGTGTTTCAGTTGAAGGGTAACTCATGGTTGGTTTTCAGCATATGGGCATATTTTATTAAACGTTTATGTAGGTAAATAATGTATGCGGCATATTAAGTCCCGGTTGACCATTCACCCATGTGCAGCAACCCCTTGAACTAATATCCCACTATGCTCCAAAAATGCACAGATATTTTATAAAAAGAATAAATCAACAATAATATTTCAATCTCATGAAACATTTATAAAACTTGCACACAGTGGTAAATATTCTGAATTGTAGACAAAATTCCTAATAGAGATATTTATTGAATTTGACAAACATTTTCAAAAGGAATTGTTGAACATTAAGATAGATTGCTTGATCCGCGTTAGTTGCAGTTACTGAGTGCCTGGTGGGTGAAATTGAGGACCGAAGCTGGCAATAAATGTTTAAGATGAGGTTATGATTATCTGTAACGACAATTTGTCAAATTTAAATTGGCATTTGCTTTCAAGTCGCATTTTAAGCCTCGTTTCCACTAGGTAACATTTGACGCGGAACGTGTGACGCCCAACATGTTCAGCAACGTTGCACAACAACGCGCGACGTTGTCAGCAGGCGCACAACAGTGACAATGTTACTAAATAAAGGTTGCTCGTTGACGTTTAACATGAAGCGCAACATGTTGTGCATCATGTCGCGCGTCAATTGTTGCCTAGTGGATACGCGGCTTTATTTTTACTTGCAGAGGCCCTAGACAATGTGCCATTCAATTAGCGAATGCGATTGTCGAAATGGCAAAATGTAGGAATTTGATCACGTGACGTTTCGATAGCAGCTGTCAATCCCATACATTTTTGACGTATTGACAATCGCCTTCGCCACGCTGCCGTTGACAGAATGTCACTTGTCTAGAGCCCCTGGTCTTTCTTTTTTTCTAATGTCAAGTGCAAGTGCGATGACTCTGGCAATAAGCCATTTAGACAATTTGGAAATAAAATTATTCATAACTGGCTTTTGCTGCGACATTTACCGGTTTTTCCCGTTCCCGTAGGAATTTAGGAAAATCCTCTCTTGATACTCCCCTAAACTCGCCAAGGAACCTACATGCCGAAGTTCAGCTTTTTACGACTAGTGGTTACGGCTGTGCGTTGTCTGTCAGTCACTCAGTAACGGAAAAGTTTAATAAGTTGATTAAAAATATTGTTTTATTTAAAACAATGCACCTACCACATTATTTATGTAACACCCTTGTAAACTAAGAGTGTTGAAGATACCAACCTTAAATAAATTAGTAGATAAGTGGTGCAAACATCAAATGAATTGGAATAAGAGCAGAATAATGATCCATTTTTTAAGAAGATGACATAACTGTTAGAATGAAAAAAATAACAAAATGTATTTGGAATATGAATCAAGCACTGTACGTAGAAATAACAATAAAAAAACCGGCCAAGTGCGAGTCGGACTCGCGCACGAAGGGTTCCGTACCAAAGTACCGTTCTAAAGAAAACGGCAAAAATCACGTTTGCTGTATGGGAGCCCCACTGAAATATTTATTGTATTCTGTTTTTAGTATTTGTTGTAATAGCGGCAACAGAAATACATCATATGTAAAAATTATTTAGCTATCACGGTTCATGAGATACAGCCTGGTGACAGACAGACAGACAGACGGACAGCAGAGTATTAATAATAGGGTCCCGTTTTTACCCTTTTGGTACGATACCCTAAAAAACAGAGAAGCCCAAGAATCTTCACAAAGTCATCTTTACCAACTTAAGTTACAGCTACCTACAAACTGAAATCCTAATTTGTTAACAATTTCTCTTCAACCAGCTATTTCACCTAACAAAAGTATCACAAACCACGGCTATTCTTGTCTTTCACACTAAATTATGACAAATAGCGAGGTTCCCAGTGTCCCCATTTAGCTCCCCAATTAATTTACTTAACATTATTGTGATTCCTAAACTATGGAACAAATACCTACCCTCGTCTGGTTGGCACGTTGCGGTATTTCTTTGTCCATGTTGTGCCTTGTTGGACACTGTGCAGTGGTAACGAGAAGGTTTGTGAATTGTTTATGGGGAATTAAAAATTATTTGGAAGTGTGCAATAATGTAAAAGAAACAAATATAACAGAATACAAATACAAAATCCTTCATTTCAAATAGACCAGTTACGTGCATCGAAGTCAAATAGTATCGCAGTGAAGATTTATCGCGGTAACGTGCATCGAAGTGTAGTGGCTTCGCAGAGACGGTTTTTCGCAGTAACGTGCATCGCTATTTATATACTACGTCATAAATTTCACCGAACACTCAGGCCTCACTCATCTCTCCCTTTCAAAATGCGTGAAAATCTTACTGTGATCTTGTATTTTGATATATAAAAACATACAATATTCATAAACAACGTGTAACAGAATAAACGCAATACCTTTTAAGGGGTCATTGTACTCATCAGTATGAATAACTTTTACTATGGCACCAAGGCCGAAATTGCGAAAAAAATATCAGCTGTTCAGTACACTTTATCCGAGCTATGCGCACAAAATGTATAGGGCAGTCGATTACTTTTTTCGTGATTTCATTGATGGTCCCATTGTAAAACTTGTTCATTATGATAAGTACAATGACCCTTTAAGAGTGCGTTTATTCTGCTACACGTAGTATATATATTTTTTATAGTAGCATCGTATTTGCATTTATCGATATTTTGTGCGTCAAAATTCCGTATTCTACTCGTTACAGGCCCTTTTGAATGGTCAAAGTCTCAGTCAAATAGATAAAGCTAGTTCTGCCGCGTTAGCGACAGCAAAACACACCTACCGACCCTATCACCAGCGCGGCAGTTGCACCTTCCAAAGAGTAGATCCTATGGAGAAGAACGCGCAAGAAACTCCATAGACACTCTTTATGGTTACATTAGTTTGGAAATAATTAATGCGTAAAATTATTCTTTTAACCTTCTGATTTTGTCTTCTTTCGACACTGACATTTCCAAGGTGTATTGTTGTTGTAAAACATTATATAATTAATTTGCTTATCTCACGTTTCTTACACTTATAATTAAAATACATTATCTTCAGAAACATATATAATTTAATGCGGATTATTATAATTTATATGTTCTTATATTTAGGTAATAAGGAAAATGTGGAAAGTAGGTTAGTAACAAAGGGCGGGAAAAATCAGTATGTCAATTGGAAAAAATATTATATTAAATATGTTTATTTGTATGATATTTATTGGTATTAAATATAAGGGTGTTATCAAGTAAGGTGCTCAATTATTATTATTTAGCTGAAGAGAACGTAGCTTCTCTTCTTTTTCTCCCAATACTCGTTTACATGTTGTAACCGAGTAATCGCAAGATCCGAAGGAAGTATTAGTAGTAAGAAAAAAATACGTTGACAAATATAAAAAAAAAACAATATTCTATTTATTAAGTAAAGAGTGAATAGGGTACTTCCTAGGCAAGCGTGCTCCATCTTCGACCACATCGTCGCTTACCATCAGGTGAGATAGTGGTCAAGCGCGTGCCTATCAATAATAATAATAAAAAAACTTCTATACATATAATTATTAAAATTAACTCCTATTTGTCTTGGTCACTTTAGAACGACTTGAATGATTTATATAATTCTTTCTTTGTTGTATTTGTAACTGTCAGGGCGAACTTTCCATGATAGAAAATTTGAAAAAAAAAATGCTTACGGCGAAGCTGAGGCAAGTAACTAGTTTTTAATAAATTTAAATAGTTTAAAATACTTTATTAAACTATTTAAATTTATTAAATAGTTACTTTAATAAACGCTATATTTAAACTCCATGTGTAAGAACCTGAAATCGTTTGAAGTACATAATATATCTACGTATTCTATTATTCAAAAAAATTAACATAGTCCGTAATTTTAATGTTACAGTTTATAATAAGTAAGATTTAATTAACAGTCCAGGATTTTATGTTTCTACATCTCACTGTAATATTTAATGAAAATACTTTTAGAAATGTTCTTGAGAAAATATATTTACCAGAGGGAGACTGATATTCACATGTTCAAGTGTGTGGAATAAGATTTGTGTGCCGCTGTCTAGTGTGCCCCATCCGTTAGAATACGTGCTTAGAAAATACAACGCGATGTGTACACAGCCTTATGTTGGTATTTTGTTTTGTTACACTTAAAACGAATCTGTTTATATAGAATTGGCAAATGAATAGGAAATTATTGATTGAATTGATGTTTATTTTAACCGACTTAAAAAAATAGGAGGTTATCAATTTATTCAGATGTTTATATTATTCATATTTTGTTCATGTATGTTTGGGCATAACTCCGTCATAATATACAGGATTATTTGTAAAACACCAACAACCTTTCAGTGGGTGAAAATACTCATGATTATAAACAACTTTTGTTATGAGACCAACCCTGATAAATAGAAAAAAAATCTACTGTTTCATACATTTTCATCGGGTGAATATTGCGTTTTGTATGAAACAGCCGATTTATTTTTTGATATTAATAGCAAAAGTTGTTTATAATCATGAGTACTTTCACTTACTGAAAGGTTGTTGGTGTTTTACAAATAACCCTGTATAAACGGATTTTCAATTTTTTTTTTGTTATTTGAAAGATGTTTTTTCCGAAATGGTCCTATTTAAATATCGTAAAGATCTAATAAAGAAGATATGATATATGTATATAAACTGGTTGGAATAAATTGGTTGAAAAAAAATATAACTGACTTTTGAAATTGAACTTTATTTTGATAGTTGGTGTACATAACCAAAAAACCAGGCCAGAAACTCGGACTTCCAAAATTAAAGTTATTTTGTACTTTGTAGTTTTTGTTTAGAAGTAATTTTTTGGATTCCTCTTGTGTGATAATTTTGTGTATTATTTAGTTACTTATGCCTAGTTTTATGAGGTATATATAATCCGGTTTTCCACCTAAGCAGTTGTAATTGCATTATAAAATCTTTTAAAATTAGCTATATGATTGAACTTTAAAAGAAACTTTGACTTTTAAGATTATAAGTAGTCGAGTGGGAAAGACCGACCTCATTTAGTTTTACTTTTTTTTATAGACCTGTACCTACGCGTCTTAGTTTTAACCGATTTATTGTTTATAATTTTTTATTTATAACAAGCGTAACTATCATTCACTGAAGTATTTAATACAATTTATTTAAGTCTGCCAGTCTTAAATAAAATCCAATAAACTGATATTAAATTAAACACCAAGATGGCTCTATTTATTGCAATATTTTTCTAGACTACAGCCGAATCTTTCAGAAAACATTCGATTTTTTTTTATTATTATTCTCAAAGACAGTTACAGTTATCTTCACAATTTTACTCGCCAATCTTATTAGTAAAAATACCCATAAGTATATAAAATACCATTAAGTTTAAAATACCCATAAATCTATAAAAAAGCCATAGAGCCGATTTAAAAGAAAAAACATCGAATAGGCCACTAAACAAACGATTCTTGGACAAAGACGCATTAATCTTGATATTATTGTTATTCAGAATCAGGTGCAATGCCTTTTGGAGACACAAACAAATAATAATATTTGTTTTGACCTTGACTTTAGGTAATAATGGTATTTCAAGGGCAATCTACCAACGGGAAAATGTAAAAATAGAAAAAGTTACTTTAAAAGAAAAATTTTATTGTAAGGTGTCAAGCTCGAAGCGCATTTGCTTACATATTTTGTTTTTTTTTTAACTTTTGCACGTTTCTTACTGCACCCCAAAAAAAAAACTAATTTAAAAAACCAGTAGGTGTTTTTTAAGCCGAAAATATCTATAACAGGATCTGGTTCTAGATTTTTTTTTTCATACTATAGACAACGTTTGTTCAGGATGTCAGCTAGAAAACACCGGCCTAATCTAGATTAATATGACGGCACGGTTGGCGCAGTGGTTGAGTGATCGACTGCTGCCCTGCGTGTCGCGGGTTCGATTACCGCACGGAATAAATACTTGTATGGCCTACAGATAGTTGTTCCGGGTGTGGCTGTTTGTGTTTGTGAGTTTATATGTTTGTAAATTAAATGTACCCAAAATACAGAAGAAATTCCTAGTGTGTGGCAAAGTTTAATAAAAAAATGCTGGGATGTCACTTAGGTCCCTGATTAAAGGCCTCCGTTCAATGATATGGCTAGGCAGCTAATTAAACGGCTGATTAAGCTAATTGGCTGATTGATAAGCGACAGCCAGCTAGAATACTATCAACTACATAAAGTACCTACTTGTTTTATCTATCAATTCCATTCTCCATCCAAATGCATTACTAAACGTTAAATTTAAACAAACAAATCAGCCTGTCTCTTTGAACTCATTTAAAAAAAAGCGAGAATAAAAAAATCTGATTCCCCAAGAGTGACTACTGCTATCGAGAGGTGTATCATAAAGAATTCAGCTACGATACACTGGTGGCTACTCGTGTTCGGTTATTTATTGACGTCAGAACATCTGATGTGCACTGGCGGACAGAATATTTGGCTAGCGTCTGAATTTTGTACGTGACAACTGCTTTCAATTGTTTTGTTTTGTTATGCAAATGTTTTCGATGTATGTAGGTATTTATTTTAAATTCCAAGTGTTGGGTTGGGGAAAGTTTGCTTGAAACTAATATGGAATTATTTATGTTATTAAACAAAGGGACCAAAAATAAGATTAATTATTTATTATGTACACTTCTATTATGCACACACAGTAACAAACAGAGTGAAAAATGGGTGGTCTATAAGCACTATAACAGACAACCTTTGGGTGGATTGAACGATAGCAGATAAATTTAGGGCTGCCAGTGTGCCACATTTTAAATAATATTAATAAGAAATAATAATATAAAATACATAAATACATTATCAATTAATATACCTACCATTAAATATGTAATCGACAAAGGAGCGCAAAAAATACGGTTTTACGTGGAACACTGTTTTCATATAACCTTAATCAGAAAAGCGTATAATAATAATAATAATAATAATCTGTGGACCGACTGTCAAGTGTCACTGTCGCAAAAATTCTCATCCCGTGTTTTTATTTTTATTTATATAAAAATCAAGTTTAAAATGTCCAGTTTACATAATAAATCAAGGAAAAAAAACAAACATGAAACGGCTCAATAGAAAATGCAACAAACAACTTTAAACAACAATATTCAATGCTGACATGCTGACAAGAAGCCGGACACGAGCACAAAACGCACAACCAATATCTTCGGGTTCGTCGCTCAGCTCCGCCTCGCAGCCACCGAGACCTCCTCCAGCCGTCAATCCCGAGAGTCCGGTTGCTGCAGTTGCGTCGAGCTCGAGCGACGAATACTTCTCGCCGCCCACGTCGCCACCACCTGCACGTCGACGGAGAGGACGCCGGCCGCCGGACGGCTTAGGACCTCGAGGCCCACCGGCCTCTGATAGGGTCCCAGCTCCCGGCGGAAGTGTGCAGCGCATGCGATGGACGCGAACCATCAATGAAAACGTCATGCGCTCATACTATGGGGCTACAGAGGGGGGAACTAACCTGACTGCGCACCGTGGTCGGATGCTCTCTCTGTTTCAGGTACTTGAACCAGCTGTCAACGTTTCGGCCCAAAGACTATCGGATCAGGTGCGCGTCATCCAGCGTAACCGTATGTTGGATGACAGTGTGCTTGATCGCCTCCGAACTGAAATGTGTAGCCATGTCATTACTCCTCCGTCGCAGACTGTGGCACCACCACAGTCAACCCAAATATCCGGGCACGCTGACGAGGATTGTAATGACAGGGTTACAAACGTAAGTACCCAGTGCAATGACGAATTGAGGAGTGCTTTGGAGTGTGCTATTGGGGAATATCGCTACATGCCGCCTGAACTTAGACCACGCTTACCTCGTTTGCCCATGCATAACAAAAACAGGGCGCTGGTGGCAGCTCTGGATTCGCAGTTGTCAAATTATTTTGATAACTGCGAAGACCTCACTGATGCACACTCGATGTTGTACTGCGCGGCTGCTGCGGCATGTCGTGTAGCTCACGTCAAAATAACTAATGACAGAGTTACACGACCAAAACCAGCCGTACCGGCCTGGCAGTGCAGGATCGAGCGTCGCATCGGTGGGGCCAGAGCGTTAATCGGCAAACTGATCTGCTTCAGGGAGGGCAACACTCGCCCTAGAGTGATGCGCTTTGTGAGACGGGCGTTTTCGGGGGCTGATATCAGCCCCCAAGACTATATGTCCTGTGTCACAGAGCGCATCGACTTCCTGAAGCAGAAGGTGTATGCATGGGCAAACCGTATTCGTAGGTATAGGCGGCGAGTGGAGCGATACACCCAGAATCGCACATTCCGAAGTAATGAAAGGTGAGTATATAGGGCTTGGGAGCGACCGGAACAAGGTGTGACTGACACGCGCCTGCCGGATGATGAAACCATGTATTCATTTTGGCGCAACATCTGGTCAGTGCCTGTCGGTCACACCGAAGGAGATTGGATGCGAGAGGTCGAACGAGCATGCGACCCAATACCAGAAATGGGGGCAATTACAATCAGCCCCCAAGATGTAACCCGTGCAGTCCGTCCGCTGCCTAACTGGAAGTCTCCAGGGCCGGACGGACTGCACAACTTTTGGATTAAGTGGTTACAAAGGTCGCATGCTTGTTTGGCATCTCGGTTCCAAACTGCCTTGGAGTCTGGCTCGCTGCCCGAATTCCTTTTGACAGGAGATACCCACCTGCTCCATAAATCTGGTAGCACCGCGGAACCCAAAAACTATAGACCGATAACATGTTTGCCAACGGTCTATAAAGTTCTTACATCCATTTTGAGAGCTAAAATTAATAATCACATAAGCAGCAATAACATCATGTCTGCCTCTCAAAATGGGTGTAGGAATGGGTCCCGCGGTGCTAAGGAGCTACTCCTCATTGATACGGCCATTAGCCAACAGGTTCGACGTTCCCGAAAGGATCTGTCGACATGTTGGATAGACTATAAGAAGGCCTATGACTCGGTGCCTCATACATGGCTCATGAGGGTGCTAGAATTGTATAAAATTGATGCAACGCTACGCACCTTCCTGACGTCGTGTATGGGGCAATGGAAGACAGTCCTTCGCTATCCAGGATGTCGAAATATCCAAAGGAATAGCGAACCGGTAAGGATCGAGCGGGGTATTTTTCAGGGCGATAGTTTGAGTCCGCTTTGGTTTTGCCTAGCCTTGAATCCTCTCAGCACATTGCTGGAGAATTCAGGACTAGGCTATCGGTTGAAGAGAGGTGGTCAGGTTATATCTCACCTCCTTTACATGGATGATCTGAAACTCTTTGCCCCCAATAATCTGCAACTGATGGAGCTACTGAAGGTAACTGAAACTTTCAGTAGTGCCATCAGGATGGAGTTTGGTGTGGACAAATGTGCGGTCATGCATGTAAAGCGTGGAGAGATTATGGAATCCGTGGGATGTCAACTCTCGGATTTCATAAACCTGAGATCCCTCTCTCCAACCGAAACTTACAAGTATTTGGGTATGTCGGAAGCGTTAGGCATCAGTGTTACTGACATGAAGCATTCGTTGAAGGAGCGCTTCTTTGGTCGCCTGAAGAAGGTCTTTAACAGCCTTCTATCGGGCGGAAACAAGGTGCGCGCTTTCAACGGATGGGTCATGCCGGTATTGATGTACTCTTTCGGCGTACTCAAATGGACTCAAACGGAACTTGACGCCCTGGATAGAAAGGTCCGTACACTGCTAACTGCACATCGAATGCATCACCCACGGTCGTCGGTAATGAGACTGTATATCCCGCGAAAGTGTGGAGGTCGAGGCTTTTTAAATGCTAAGACTCTCCACAATCGCGAGATATGCAGTCTCAGGGAATATTTCCTAGCTGTCGACGTGGGTATGCATCGAGATGTAGTGGCGGTGGACAAGGGACTCACCCCGCTCTCCTTGGCAAATGAGAACTGGCGCAAACCTGCGGTGCTTGACACTAACGATCGCAGGGCGGTATGGCAGAGCAAGGAACTTCACGGACGCTTTTTCCGGGCCCTGCACGGGCCCGATGTGGATCAGTTAGCGTCCGTAGCCTGGCTACGTTTTGGTGACCTCTTTGGGGAAACCGAAGGTTTGTCTGTGCAATTATGGACGAAGTTATCATGACGAAAAACTACCGGAGATTTATTGTGAAGGACGGCACGGTTGACATATGTCGGGCATGTCACCGTCCGGGAGAATCAATTCGCCACATTATCTCTGGTTGTTCTCGTCTTGCTAACGGAGAGTACTTGCATAGACACAACCTTGTAGCCAGGATTATCCATCAGCAACTTGCTCTGAAATACTGTCTTGTGGAATCGGAGGTGCCGTACTACAGGTATGTGCCCGACCCAGTTCTCGATAATGGCAGTATCACACTGTACTGGGATCGGTCCATCATCACTGACAGGACTATTCTTGCAAATAAGCCTGATATAGTGGTGGTGGACCGAATCGAGAGGCGCGCAATGATTGTAGATATAACCGTCCCGCATGACGAGAACCTCGTGAAAGCCGAGAAAGATAAACAAATAAAATATCTTGACTTGGCTCGCGAGGTTGTCGACATGTGGGATGTGAATTCGGCAATCATTGTACCGATAGTCGTGTCAGCCAACGGCTTAATAGCCATGAGCCTCGACCAACACCTCAGGAGGCTCTCGTTAGGCAGCTGGATCAAGGGCTTGATTCAGAAAGCAGTACTTCTGGACACGGCTCGGATTGTTAGGAGGTTCCTCTCGCTGGAGCCCTGACCGCCGGTAGCTTGGACCCTGTTCCCGATACCGGTGGGCTACTATTTTTTATATTTTTAAATATTTTTATAACTTTGTATTTTAATATTTAAAAATGTAATTTATATGTATTGTACAAAAGAATAAAGGAAATAATAATAATAATATTTAATTCAGACTTGGTCCATAAATTTGTTAGTAACAATGTTCTTAACCTAGTGTTAGTAAAAATACAAATCCAAAGTAGTTAGTAACAATGTTCTTAGCCTAGTGTTAGTTAAGGTACAAAAAAGTTATTGTGGTTAGGCGCTTGCTCTCGCGTGTAGGCCTATCCAGTGTGCCATCAGTTCCGAGTCCCAGCGGCCGGCACACGCGGCCAGAATGTCGCTGGGGCTGCCGCGCACCCGCGCGTATAACTGATTAAGAATATTTTCATATCCACTCAGAGATTACCATAGAAATAAGAATGTAAATAAACATAATCTTCTCATTCTACCGTTTTAAAAATGACAGGATTTCAGAATATGAAATTACAAGTTAAATGAATGAATTCATTTAAACAAAAAATCTGGAGCGATGGTTCTATCACGAGAGGTGCTTCGTTTAATTTTGAAAATGATTTTGTAAATGAGAAAATTTTCTAAGATGCTACAAATGCTTTTATTATTGTATTTCTAAATCATTCTAGTTAACATTGTAGAGCTCGAGACTCATTCAATAATGTCGACTGACGACGATTCAATTTCGAGTATCTACTTATTGGAGTAAAGAGATTCTTTTCTATATGCCAGTAATAGTTGTAAGTGATTTTATCTTTTTTCTAACTAGTTTTTTATGTCTTTGATTTTGATTTTGATTTGTATTATCTTTATTTTTGCTATTTATTTCTACAATGCGCCCAAACTGATGCTAGACATGGTTCTATTACACAGTTTTTTCAAGGAAACTATCTCAATGTGAATGTGTTAAACTACAGCTTCTTGATTGCGATCGGTTGAATGATTATTCTGCAGCCAACTGGATGGGGAATCATAAAATGACTCACACACGGGAGGGGGTCTCTTATTGACCAGAGCGTACCAAGTTGACTTGAGAGAAACCAGCTCAAATATTTAGTTAATATATCCAAAAGTTTTAAAACTCGTACAATCTGCTACAAATTAAATAAATATTAAATTTTGTCCTAAAAGCTAACTTCTTGAAAATAATTATGAAAGTTTAATAATAAAGATATAATTTATTATGATACTCTAATGGTCGTTATATCTACTATTAAACTGATCACAGTCTTCAGAATCGTTTAGTTTTTATAAGCTAACAATTGTGCGAAGTTAGCTTTTAAAGTGAGTAAATTAAAATTAATACTCCATTAAGTTTTAGCACATTTAGTTTTTAACGAAGCAACAGTCTGTTCATTTTATATTAAAATAGAAATGTTTTCGTTCTTTCACTTTGAAACTTACCAATAATTCAATTGTTGCGTTTTAGACTAAGAAAATTACTATACAGCAATTTTCTTATGAAAAAAAAAGATTTTCTGCATACGCAGAAGTTTCGTTTGTTTCATCTGCTCCATTTCACCATAATATATTAGTTATTGTATGCACAACATAATTTTAAACCCTATTAATCGGAAACCGGAATCGAATCCAGTCTTGCCAAGATGTACCTACCTACCGTGTTTCCCAGTTATTAGGTTGTGAAGGTCAAACAGACAGTCGCTTTAGCATCAGAAATCATCAAATGACTCCTGCCGCTCTGGGTAGAGCGGAAGTTGACCTTGACAATTCAATATTAATCAAAATACATTCAAAACAACTTATTTTAACAGCGGCTTCGACTGCGTTAAGCTGCGTAGAAACACCCCAATGGCACTTATCCCGAAATGAAGTAGTATCTTAAGTTACAATTTCAGACGTCTCTACCCGCGAGGTTTTATAAAAATCGTAGTTACACATTTTTACATATGAATATTACCTATACCAATTGTTTTTTAATTGTTATTGTACTTATATTTATTTCATCACAAATCGTAACTCTTTATCAGATACTTAGCTAAATAAATAATTTTGTAAGGGTGTGTCAATAATTCAGTCCCGACACACATTCGCTCGTACACTGCGACTGCTTCGGATGGAAAACATCGTAAAGTACGAAATTAAATGCAGTGATTTGTATCGCAAGTGCAATGGACTACATGTCAAACGGAATATATGGCCCGGGGCCTATTAATAATGCTGGTGCTTTATCCGTTTTTTTGCTCGTATGTGTAATCTGTTCATGCGTGTAGGTACATAGCTGGTATATTATAAAGTGAATAATGGTTAGTGTAAAGTTTTGACGATCAAAAATCGATCATCGTAGCTTACGGTTGTCCATCGCTAGACATATATAGGTACCTAGTACGATAACAAAAAAATATTAGTCTTCTGAGTACCGTTTCAGGCTGTCATTATACAAATCAGCCGTTTCATTAAATGCCTAGCCTTATCATTTATCAGCGAAATAAGTGACATGGGCAAGTCATTAAACGATATTGAACAAAATATGTCACTTAGCTCGCTGAAAAATCGGCGCATTTAAATGAAAAAGCCAGGCTACCAATTAAACGGCTGATTAAGCTAATGGGCTGCAACATATATAAAATAAACGGCATTGACTATGAAATTCGAAAGAAAATACATTTATTTAGCTTAAACTTTACGGAAAGGCATACAACACGTTTACGGAACAAAAAAGTCATTTCGTTTTTTAAAGGTCAAAAATATTGAGACAAATAGATCCAGTTCAGCATTCATACGACGTGTAACAGAATAAACGCAACACCTCATAAGGGGTCATTGTGAACAACTTTTACTAGTGGACCATACTGAAATCGCGAAATGAAAAATCGACTGCGCCATGCGTGCGCATAACTCGACAAAATGTACTGAACAGCTGATTTTTTTTTTGCGATTTCGGGGTTGGTCCCATAGTAAAAGTTGTTCATAATGATGAGTACAATTACTCCTTAAAAGGTATTGCGTTTATTCTGTAATACGTTGTAATTATATAACAGACAAATGATAATGATACATGATATTTATTTAGTAAGTATGTTTAACATACGTTCCATCATCGGACCACAAGACTTACGGTGATGCGCCACCGGTACATGGTGGACATTCCACCCACAAGCACAAAGCGTTTTAGGATCACAATCATTGTGCGTACAGCTAAGGAGTGGAATTCCCTGCCAGAATCCGTGTTTTCTGACAGCTACAACCTGGGAGTCTTTAAGTCAAGAGTGAATAGGTTACTTCTAGGTAAGCGTGCTCCATCTTCGACCACAGGTCTTACCACGTCGCTTACCATCAGGTGAGATAGTGGTCAAGCGCGTGCCTATCAATAATAATAAAGTAAAAACATAACACTTTTACACGTCAATGTTTTTCAACTAAGTTCTAACGTAGGTTTTATACTGAACCTAAGATTAATCCTACAATCAAAAATCCTCTTGTTACTACTGAGCCATTCCGCTTCGCAGTAAAAACTGATGGTTTGCTAGTCCAACTGGCCTTTATAGGTAAAGTAGGCCAAAAATAATAAACTGAAATCAAGGTTTATCATCTACAAGAGATCCACAATTTCATTGCCATAAAACTGGTAACCTTTCGGAGCGATACATAACGTTCAAGCTTGCTATAGGTAGTGGGCAGTCAGCCAAGTGACATCAAATGCGAAATGTTTCGGCATGGCATCAAACTGGGGGATAGTAACGGTTGAAGACCTCTGTTGGATGTGGATTAGTGTCGTCTTCTATGAATGGTCTTAGTTGTTATGAAGATCATGCTTGTCGTGAGGTATTTGAGCTACTAGTTAGGTGAACTTAATTTATGTCGTTCTAGATTTTGTACGTGCATATTCCGTTTTTTCCCGTTACCGTAGAAATATGGGGAAATCCTCTCTTAGTGGAGTGTAGGGAATTTACATGTCAAATTTCAGCTTTCTACGACCAGTAGTTTCGGCTGTGCGTTGTCTGTCAGTCACTCAGTCACGCAAGAGTTTTATGTAATGTATTGTTTGATTGTGGACGTCAGATAGTCGCTCTAAATAAAAGATAAATTCAGCTGCCACTGGTCAGACCGCAAGCTGACTCAAGGATTTTGACGACACGGTTGGCGCAGTGGTTGAGCGATCGACTGCTGCGCTCCGTGTCGTGGGTTCGATTCCCGCACGGAACAAATATTTGTATGGCCTACAGATAGTTGTTCCAGGTCTGTTTGTTTATGTATGTGAGTTTATATGTTTGTAAACGCCCCACGATACAGGAGAAATTCCTAGTGTGGGGAAACGTTTTTTAAAAAGAAAAAAAAAGAAAAAGGATAACTGGGCTAGGCAGCTTTACGCAGGGGATTATCAGTCAATCTGCCTAACCTTTTTCCCAATTATTCGGGGCGTTCCAGAAGTGCGTGGTAATATTTAAGGGTGATGTTGGGTAGCTGATGAAAAAAATGGACCAATAAAAACGACAAAAAATTGTACGGATCTCTTCATGCGTGAGTCTGACTCGCACTTGGCTGGTGTTTTTTAATGGATGGTAAATCATTAAATTACTTCTTCCACTCTGGGTGGAGCGGGAGGGAGTGTCAGACTCTTACTGACTAAAACCCACCCGTGCTCCTCCTTGTCCTCTTTGCGTTTCAGGGCCGCGGTGACTCCACCTACTGTTTTGAGAGCGTTTACGCCATACGCCATTTCAAGTCCTTATTTTTCGAAATTAATGAAACTGCCTACTCATAAGCAGGATACATAGCTCTTAAAAGTTATCACAGAACATTTAGATATGTCTTATTGAAAAAAAAAAATGGAAATCTGTTTCTATGAAAAATTTAAAATCGGTCGAAGTTAGCTGTAACACAATTTTATGAAAATGTTCACTGAAAACTTTTTAGAAGCTGTCATCATATTTTAAAATCTAAATCATTGATAAATAAGATGTAAACAATTCCAGTATTTCATCTTATACAAAATTTAACTGGAACTCGAAAATTTCCATATGTGGTAATCAATCTACTCTACCGAAAACCTCACCTTATGTATTTTCCACTGAGCTGCTCATTCTAAAACCCACATGCCACAACAACTTACAGAAATCTCCCTAAAACATAAACATTTAATACAATTACAGACTCCCACCTATGTATTATTTACTGTCGAAAACATTCCTGCGAATGTAACACTTTGGTCCTGTGTGCAAGCGTGAGATTTGCATGTACAAATTAATAATGTTAATTTGGCCGGATGTGTACGCTGGGCCGCAGAAATCAATGTGACTAGAGAGATAAGTGTCACCGGCAGAAGTAGTACTATTTGCTCTCGAAATTTTGTGTTCAGGTCGAGTTTGATTTGTGGTTTTTCATTAGTAAGGAATGGTGTTAATCGTATGTAAAGTAAAAACGTGATAGATTATTAGACTATCTAAAATCTGTATAAATGAATATGTTACACTATAATACCGACTGATAGTTTCAGAGATTAGTGCATGTAAAGAAAGAGCCAAACTAACTCTTCAGCTTTATAATATTAGTAAAGATTTTAAAACATATTTACTACGTGTTGACGTTTCTCTAGGTATCGACAAATGTAATTAAACAATTTAGTCGAATAGTTGTTATTTAGTTGACTTAAAGCCGACCCCACTATAGTTGGTAAAAGGCCAGGCAGACGACGATAATGATTTAAAAGCTTTATACTATAAATAATATAAATCTTCTAACAATTCTAAAATAACAACAGACAGTACATTTCATCGCAGAGCCAAATAAAACAAATTAAATTAACCAGTACAATAACGCGGTAAGAACTAAGACAAACACAATAAACTTTAAATCCTTATGACGTTATTTATTAGCCACGAAAACTTGGCACGGGCCGTATATAAATACAATTCGAATCGTATTAAAATACAATCATTTCTATTCGGTATTCAGTTGTATTGTTTGTCTAGTGGTTGCAAGTGTAACTACGGGGCAAGAGGTCTTAGATTTGATTCCCGAGTCAGACAAAGTATTATCAGGATTTTCTTCTGGAAACCATACGAGTAACTAGTAACATGTGGTTGGCACCCCTGCCTAACACAAGTGTTTCCATCAAGTCTAGTCTGAACTACACTCTACAATTCACTGAATTATACATGACTAGCTTTTTCCCGCGACTTCGTATGCTTATATTCCGTTTTTACCCGATCCCGTATAGCCTATACCCTTTCTCATTAATGCGACTATCATGTACAAATTGAAAAATAATTTTACAAATCCGACTGGTAGTTCCAGAGATTGGCGCGTTCAAATAATTTCTTCAGCTTTATTTTATTAGTTTATATACTAAAGAAAATTATTTACAAATAGGAATAAAAATAATAAATCTCGTATTTTTTTAGGCAAATAAGGCCGGTGTTTTCTACACTGCCCTAAGAAGAAACACTGAAACAAACTTAGAGGACAAAAACCATTTTAAAGTCCATACAAGTTTGGAGGTATGCGGAACAGAGAGTAAAGTCTCACATACCTCCGTTGAAAAGGGAGGATCCTCCGACCGGACGGTTGTTGTGTCCGGTGGGCAACTGCCCGACAGTTGATATTATTCGGACTATCGTATCTGTTCAAATCGCATGGTAAACTCTGATACTGAGATGCAGGATTTCATTCAATTAGTTCGCAGCTTCATTTTGTTGCGATGTAGACTTTGCTACGTTAGTATTGAAAGCATTGTATAGCAGCATTGAAACCGCTACATAAGTAATGAAATGATCAAACTTTTTGAGAAGCAAGTTAACATCTGTGGCGGTCTTTTGAGGAAATCACCACACAGATTCCAGTGAAACTATCCAGACATTGCAAGCGTTTGTCAGTTATAGTAGTAGCTCAACTAAGAACTATAAGGAGCTTGACAATTCAACGTACAGCTTTTTTCAATACGGAAAATTCCGACCGTTTATTTTACTTATGAAAAGCTACTTACAGTCTCACTTCAGTAATAAACGTTTTAACTGCATCCCAAATATTTATAAACCTCTCAAATTGCATATTGTTCCCAATAAAATATCTCCAAAGCAAAGTACCTACTCGATTCGTGAATCCAAAGGTAGGGGTGTCACAGTGTTGTAAATTCAAAATTTGAGGCCCCGCTTCGCCAGTCGCAGAGCACTGTGGGCAAATTGTGATACATTTGCTGTGTTGGCAACACTGTCGGCTGAGCTTTTGTTTCGTAAAGGTAGAAAGTGGCAACCCTGTGAATGTGAAATGTGATCTTTGGTTGGAAAGTGGTGTGCGGTTTTGGGGTGAGGAAATGGTGGAGATATTTTCAGTGGCTTTATAATGGGAAGATATACTTTGATAGCCATTTTTTAAGGTATTCGTGGTTGTTATGACTAGCTGTTTCTAAGGTTTTTTCAATTGGAACTGTGTATTTTTGCACGGGTTAAAATGCTCCATAGCTCTCAAGGATAATGTAGCTTTACGTCAGTAAAAGAATTTTCAATTGAATCTTCAGATTCCGAACACTTGGCTGTGGCAGACTGACACAACCAGACTGACAGACACGCGTGATTCTATACGAGAGGCTTTTTTACACACGGACGTTCGAAACACACAAAAAAATACACTATTTTGTACTGAAATATCAACCTGACAATATGTCACATAATACAAATTCCTGTCATGCAATCAATCGACCTATAATTAGAGACTTTTCCCAAATGACTTGGGAAAATGCATGAAAAAAATATGTTATATCTTCACAGTTTATCTCAAAATATATTAAAATATAATACTTACCTACAGTGAAATTAGAATCAAAATTGATCGAAAAACCAACGAGATATAACTATTTTCAACAAATATATCTGTCCCTCTCGCGTAAACGATGATTTGTATGGCAGCTGTATAGGCGATAAGGACTTTGACGTCAATACGCAATACATTCTATTTCAATAACATTTTTAATATGAAAGTTTGGATAGATGTATGCTTACACGGTCACGCCAGAACCGCTGAACGGATATGGATGAAATTTGGCAAAGAAATAGATTATAGTCTAGAATAGCACAATAGGCTACTTTCTAACTCTTGAAGCTGCTGGCAAAAACTAGTACAGATATAAATAGAAAAGCTTCTCCAAAAAAAATCTCATGATGGCAGTAATGTTCTTAAAAGCGACGATTCCCACTATCTGCTCAGTAATGTTATTCAGATGCATACAGAACAGTCTGCAAACTGAACGTTTAAAAACGTTTTAGCTATTCTAACGGATCATCCTTCTGTTTATTTTGAAAAATAACTAGAGCGCTCAGTGCACATTTTTGAGAAAATAGCGCTTCATATTTTCCAAGCGTTTTCGCTTTTCATGGATGAAATAATTGGTGGTGTTTTTCAGTATTCGTCTCTGTCTTTTAGTTTTATTTCACACTGGGGTTTGAAGGTTTTTCTCGGCGGTAAATGTTTCGGTGATTTTCAAAATGGTTCAATTTCCAATATTGTCTCGTAGCGCATGAAAAGGATGTGGCGTCGCAGTTTTCATTTCATTTATATGAGACAAACTTTCCTGAAACTAGAAATAATTACTTTTGTCAGCTGTTAGGATAGAGAGGATATCTATACTAATATAATAAAGCTGAAGAGTTTGTTCGTTTGAACGCGCCAGAGATAAAAAAAAAAATATATTTTCCAAATCCGACTGGTAGTTCCAGAACCACTACTCGAATTTGGAAAATTATTTTTGTATATGATAGCCACATTCATGAGTAAGTAAGGGACAGGAAATTCTTACGGGAACGGAAAAAACACGGTGTATGAATGAATGCGTGTACGAAGTCGCAGGCACAAGCTAGTTATGTATAAATCCAAGTAAAAGTATCAGAGGCGTCGGAATTATTTTAGATATTTTTAGTTTTACCCTTTCATATATCCAACAACATTTTTATTTAGTGTGCTGTAACATTATTCGAGACTACGATTGATAGATTTACGCTTTTTGAGTAGGTACACATGAAAGTTCTTCATTTTCTTGTATCTACCCAAATCGGTCACTCGGTTCAATAAAATACAACCGAATTGAGAACCTCCTCCTTTTTCGAAGTCGGTTAAAAAACATCAAAATATTCACACTAATTTATTTCATAAAACTTTATTTATTTTATCAAAGTGCAAAAACAAATCCAGATTCATAAATAACAAATCGCTTTTTAATTTTGAATAAAGTCAACATTTGAATAAAATTCAAAATGTCATTTATTAAACGTGTTGGCACGACGCCTTTCTGTTTGCCAATTAATTTGTAGTTTTGAGGGTTAACAAACAAATTATTTTGTAAGCATGCTTCGTTTTGTTATTTTACTAAAAGTATTAATACTGTCTGTGAAAGACACAAAGTACATACTTAATCGAGAGTTTTCGGCAAATATCATTTCAGCCGCAAGACGTCCACTACTTTGCCAGGATTGTGGATTCTGTTCGAAAGAGTTACCGCGGTCCTGGAAAGCAAAGGGCCCTAGGAGGAGCAAGGATGGGTTTTAGTCAGTAAGAGTCTGACACTCCCTTCCGCTCCGCCCAGAGCGGGAGGAGGCATTTGATGATTTCCAATCCATAAAAAAACTGGACATAGACCACCCCAAGTGTCAACCGGTCCTGAGCGTATCGCATCCAGCAGATACCCTCGGCCTTCACCTGGTGATAGGTTCATCTTGTAGGAGGCCTTCCAACATCGCCACTCCAGAACCTTTCGACCCATCGACTATAATTGTTCTGAGAGCAATGTGCCCTTTATATATCTTTAAATCAATCAATATATATGTCGCAGCCAACTAGCTGAATCCGCCGTTTTATTAAAAGCCAAGCCTTTTCATTGAACTGTGCCGTTTAATCAGCGACATAAGGGACATGGGCAAGTCATTAAACCATTTTGAACAAAAGATGTCACATAGGTCGCTGAAAAATCGGCACATTTAAATGAAAAGGCTAGGCTAATTAAACGGCTGATTAAGCTAATTGACTGCGAAATATTATGACTCTTCCGTTACTGAGTGACTGCGTGACTGACAGACAACGCACAACCGAAACTACTAGTCGTAGAAAGGTGATATTTGGCAGCTCGTCCATATGTCTTCTTCCTTTGAAATAAGAGTTAAAGAATCTAAACACACATAAAAAAAAATCGGTCGAGCCGTTTCGGAGCAGTGCGACCACAAACACCGTGAAACGAGATTTATATATATAGATATGCTTATTAAATCTTCGCGCTAATCTCTGGAACTACCAGTTAGATTTGGAAAATTCTTTTAAAATAATAATATACTAGCCTCATTTATGATGAAGGCTATACGGGAACGGGAAATTCCTACGGGAACAGGTGAAAAAACGGGGTATGCGCGTACGAAGTCGCGGGCAAAGCTATTAATCATAGATACCTAAATAATCTCACGCCTCTTTCCAAAAGGGGAAGGCAGAAACTATCAACGCCATCAGCAGCGATCCTTACATACACCATCTGCATCTTTTACGTCCATCATACATCTGGTTGTACGACCTAGATGTGGGAATGAAAGCAAGCCGGTTATAAGTTCTTATCAGCTGGTTTTTTGGGGCCGTCCATCCCGGCGACTAATACCATTTAAAACTAGTAAAACGATTTTATGTTCTCTAGAATCTCCACCATCATATCGGCTATAAAAGTTTCAGTGATGGTATTGTCATCAAAATTACACGTGTGTGAAAATCTGACAGGATTCAATAATTGGGTCATTTATCTACCAAAGGAAAAATGTCTGACACGGTCTGTCAAAAAGGCTATAATTTATATACATTTTTGACAGATTGCGACTGAGATGTGCAAACGTTGCTAAAAATTGGTAGAATTGACAGAGAAATCAGGACAAACATTTGTTAATTTTGACGAACAAATGAGTTATTTATTACAAATTTAAAATAAAATCAGTACCACCCGTTACTTCTAAATTAAATTGTAGAACAACTAGTAAACACCAAAAAAAAACTAGGTTTCAATTCTACCAAAAATTCTAACGCGAAAAGTAACAAAATAAACTTGTCAATGACAAGCTAAGCTTTCTACCACTCTTAGTATAAACAACATTACGCGTTTTTTACTTCATGTTCATTAATATTCCTTTCAGCCCTTGTTTGAAATGTAGAACTTTTTGATTTTAGCCCGTGTTATTTTATTTAGACCATTGTTTTTGCTAAGAGAGTGGATTTTGTTTGTGACAGCTGTTTGTAGAAACAAGGAGTTGATGATAATTAGGTGAGTTGAAATAGTGTAGGTATGTGTTGAGCTTGATAGTTTTTGGAGGCTCGTTAGATGCATTGGATAAGTCAGTGGATAATTGCAAACTGTACGATTATAAAATCGACAATATACGAATCTAAATTCTGTATTCTCTCCGTGTCGTTTCTAGAAATTGTGGACTTACATAAACTGGTGCCAACCAATCAGCATTTGATACAGCCAGTCGATTCTGTCGTTATCTCACGGTGTTCACCTAGGCGGAGTGAACGACAATAGAGCTGTCATTCTATCTTATTTGTATGGTTTGACAACTCACCAGTCGTGTGCCCCGCCCAAGTGTTCACTTCGACATGTTTACAGAATCGCACTGCAGGTCTGAAATTAATCCATTTTGGTGGTGTGAGCTCCAGTGTAGATACGAATTTCATGAAACTAATCTAAATATTGGTTGAGTTTCTATAGAAAGCGCTGTGAGTCTTCCAAATTTTTCGTCAACACATCGACGTATAAAAAAATGAAAATGAAACCCATGACGAAAACTTTAAGTAGGTACAGAGCATAATATAGGTACCTAAAGATTTATTTTAATATTAACTCTAGATTTTTTGTGACATATTCCGGATATTCATGACCGCCAAAAAATAAAATACATAAATACTATCGCTAAAAAACATAAAATATCTATCTTTAAGGTTTATTTAAGGAGTCATAAGCGGAGGAGTCTTCTATTTTTATTTATGAATGACTGCAGTTATGATTTCGTACAACTATGAATATTGTAGGTATTCAAACTGACATTACATATTCGAGCATTGTATCTGAAATACGTATAAATAAAGTAATTATTGCAAGTACGCTAACAAGAAGAGGCAAACGATACAAACAATAGAGAAACTCAAACCCGCGCGAATCAATAAACATGTAGAAATAAATTGCAAAAATACGAGTACACTCTCAATTTTTCCATTCCCCGATCAACAAGTAACCATTCTTCTATTTCCATTCGATCGTTCATTCATGCTGTCAGCGGCACGACGTTCACTCACATTCAGCGATCCATCATCGTTCACTTCAATCAGTCTATCATTCAATTACCCTTTTTCCTAACATTGCCTAAGTTTTTTTTTTGCATTTTCATTCGTATAGAGGTACGATTTAATTGGAAAGTTTTCTTATCCAAGAGGGTACCCTAAAAAAGTTTATCTTGAAGGCACGTTCATTTTTCATCGTCAATTAGTGAAAGTTTTGTGGGGTCATTAATTCGGGCTTTAAAGTTGAAATGGCGGGAAAGAGGAACGATATGTGGTTTGATTAGAGAGTTTGATACCCGAAGATAGTCATGTGCCTTCGTAAGCACGTGTCTCGGGATTAGAGTTCAGTAGCTCTATTTTCTAATTATAAGTAAGATTAACTAATCATGGATTTTTTTTGGCAGTTGTCAGCCTTTCGCATGAACCTAAAAACTGGTTTGATGAGGCAAAACTTAAATGTTTATCTGAGTTTTGTTAGATTTCTGTCAATCAAATCTGATCTGAAGTATCATAGCGACATTTTTGTATGGCTTTTATTTGTAAATAAAAGAGAGGTGATACTTTAGTGATATCACGGAACCTGGACAATTTTCTCGAACAAAAATGTTGCCCGTAAGGAAGTTTCCACTTTTTAACCGACTTTAAAAAAAAGAAGGAGGTCTCAATTGGTTCCATTGATTTTTTATCAAAATCGAACCAGTACTTTGGTTTTAAAATCTAAATACTTGGAAAAGATAATTATGTGGAAAAATCATCCATGTATACGAAATTGCGTATTTTGCTTTCCTGTGACTTTCCAATGGTGTTGTTAGGAGTGGGGTACTACTAAAAAGTGAAAAATAAAAAAACTTTTTCACAGACAAAAGAAGTTTAGGCAAATTAGCTCACTTTTTCCGATCACTAGTAATAATACCAGACAACCTCCACTTATTTAGAACTTCATCAGGTATGCGCCTGCCATGATATTTCATATTTTTAATCAAATAAAGCACATTCAAATATGAATATCGATAAGTTAAGACTAGCAATCATAACCTTAGCAAAGATGATTCACTCCCAAAAGTAATACGCAAAATCTCCAAAAAACTAGCGAATCAAAATCAAAGTCAAAAGACATTTATTCAAGTTAGGAGTGCCAGCACTTTTTAAACGTCAACGTTTACAAAAAGACAGTCCCCCAAAAACGCCCACCCGTCACCACTTCCTAGTGTTTTAGCTGGGAAGAAGAAGTGGCGCAACAAACTCCCCAGCAACACATATCTGTCTGTTGACTTGGTAGAACTAGCATTTATACAATAGTATGCAAAGTATTATTACAAGGAAAACAATTAAACTTAAGTAACACGTAAAACCTAAAACAAAAACACGTAAAAACTAGCACCACATAAATAAAAGAATAAATTCAACAATGACCCGTTACCCTAGCTGTGGCAATGCCAGCCCTTATCACCGGCCGCAGTCCTTTGTCCGGCTAACGACTTCCATGACACATGTCATGGTAACGGTAATGCTAGTTTATGGCGTTTTGAAGTCGGTTTCGATTTGTAGGCTTTGGTAGCGTGGTTTCGGGAGCTGGTTAGATTCTGATGGATTTTTTTTTTAATGCTGGATGTCGGGAAGATTGGAAGCCAACCTCAAAATGGATGGGATAGCGCTTGGCATATGATAAAAAAATATTTCATTTAATGTTTTTTTGATGGTCAACAAGTTTGGATCTGCAGAGCGATTCTACAAACCCATCATCGTGAAAAGTTACGTAAAGTGAATATAAAGCGAAGTGTCACTTCATCCAGTCAAAAAGGTGGAATAGTTCCAGCTGCTGATTACAGAATAGTCTGGGTAATGTTTGACTGGAGAGTTGGAAGTGCTGAACGTGGGGACCTTAGATCGATCCCGAGGTCGGTGTCCTATGAGAAAATACTCAGCCTAGATTCAGCAAAAGTAGCTTTTCTTGAACTTGCCTTATTAGTTAGTATGTTTGGGTCATATCTTGCAACAGAATTTAAAATAGTTTTCTATCCTCAGACATTGTGGATAACTGTTTTAGATTCAGTTGATTGGGAATGAAAGGGTGTGTCGAGTAGTATACGAAACACCTTATGCTAAAAAACACTGGAAGACGCAGCGTTGGAAGGCCTCCCACTAGGTGGACCGATGACCTGGTGAGGGTTGCGGGTAACCGATGGATGTGAGACGCACAGCACCGGTTGTTGTGGCGACACTTGGGGGAGGCCTATGTCTAGCAGTGGACGTCTTTCGGCTGATATGGTGGATTTCCTAACCTACAGAAAATACAAGCCTGAAGAAAATACTATAATTGTAAATCAAACATAAGAAAAATTCTTCAATTTCAACCTCATAAAGAAACTAAAAACACCATAAACACAAACTTAAAAGCCGAACTTAACATTAAAACAATTGCTGTCCAATTCACTCGTAATAATAATTAGTTCAACAATGGTTTAGTTTGGAACGTAGTCGATGTTATCGCACCGCTAATTGGCTATTGATAGCAGGTGTGAAAGTTTAGATTTAGGTAAAGTTAACTGAAGTTGGTGACGTCTGTTTTTAGTGGTAAAGGTATTCAAAGATCCAGGATTGCGGATTTTATTCGAAAGAGTCACCGCGGCCCTGGAAAGCAAAGGACACTGAGAGGAGCACGGAGGGGTTTTAGTCAGTAAGAGTCTGACACTCCCTACCACTCCGCCCAGAGCTCTCGAGTCATTTGCTGATTTTACATCCATAAAAAAAATATTCAGAGATATTTGGAAATGGTTTCCAGTGTGACAGCTGCTTCCTTGTTTTGATGCTTGCCTGGTTCATCGCATGGTTCATCATCTGCCTAGTCTTTTCCAAACTATATTGGAGTCGGCTGCCAATATGACCTTCACAACCCAGGAACTGGGTAACAGGTACTTCTTGGCAGACTGGTATCTTTTTTAGAAATCTCTGCCTCCGTGGTCGAGTGGTTTAGGCGTTTGCCTTCTAACCCGGTGGTCATGAGTTCGATTCCCACAGGAAGCATACTTTGGAAAGTTGTTTCCAGTTTGGCTAGGACATTGCAGGCTTGAATCAGCTGATTGTCTGATAAAAAGATGATTGACGTGCTTCAGAAGGCACGTATAAGCCGGTGGCCCCGGCCGCAAAATGGTGGTCGTCTAACCATGTCAGACGCCCTTGAGGCGGTTTAGAAACTCTGACACTAGGGTGTGTCGGGTCATTAGACCTTAAACCCACAGGAAGAAGAAGAATCATAAAACAATGACGAGCATAACCGCGAGCAAAATCTAGTTAAGTACTAGTAGGTATAATGCTGCTTTTGCTTGACCTTTATATTTTAACGCATGGAAATTTCAAACACACCAATTTAATTACAGAACTGTACCAAGGTAAATGACTTTCCACACACGACCCCAGAATAATGTTGCCAGCTTCCAGTCGTTATCATCGAACCCCACAGGACGGCAGCCATTTTTGGCTGTCCGAACACAGAACAAAATTGGCTGAGCCTCATTTATTTAATCGCGGCTCCATTACTACGGCTATTAATGGCCATCTATCTACTTAGCCAAGTTTTTTTTCCACAAGGCAGGAGCCACAATCACCGGCCCATAGGGTAAATTCACATAATCAGTCCACTTGGCATGCAAAGGATGGTTGCTGCCCATAACCTCGGAATAATCCCTTGGCTTACGCCTCCTTTGGGGCCTGATAGGTTACCCAACGTAATTCGAACACGGAATTTGTATAAATGGTTAAGATGTTCAAGGTAATTCATGTTTAGGTATTTAAGTTGAAATAGAGATCTTCTGATTTATTTATGTGATGTTGGTTAAATCAAAAAAGACTCCATTAATTATGTATACCTTGGATCAGTCAGCCCCGCTAAAGACAGTGCTAATGTTATCTGGTACCAATACATTATTTTTTTTGGAACGAAGGTATCGCACGGTACGAACTTGGCGGAAGGGGGCTAGGCGATAAAAAAGTGTAACATTTTTCCGTCACGAATATCCGTTACGGCCCTTTCTTTAGTGTAGACGGTTATCCATAGGGTGACACGATTCTTCATCTCTGGACAAAATATCTCCAACAAAATATCTCCGACAAAATATCTCTGATAAAATATCCCCGACAAAATATCCCCGATAAAATATCCCCCACAAAATATACCCGACAAAATATCTCCGACAAAATATACCCCACAAAATATCCCCCACAAAATATCCCCCACAAAATATCCCCGACAAAATATCTCCGACAAAATATCTCCGACTAAAAATCCCCGACAAAATATCTCCGAAAAAATATCCCCGACAAAATATCTCCGATAAAATATCCCCGATAAAATATCCCCGACACACGCAATTTTAAAATCATTTATTTTTAAAACACTTTTTTGTGCTGCTCCGGTCGACGGCGACGTCATCCAGACAACCGGCACTGAAAATCAGCGCTGTAAGTCTGTCTCGCACACGAGTCTCAGCATTATGGTGAGCGATGGTCGTTTTGTGCAGGTGTGACACATATTTTCCCAATATTTATGCGGCATATATACGTGCCTCGGAAAGCACGTCGACTGTCATTTTTAGATATTTAGCAGTCGTCACAGATTGTCAGAAATCAGAAAATCTGACTCCAGTCTAACCAAGTAGTACCGTGTTACCCAGTTAATGGGCTGTGGAGGCCTGGTAGGCAGCCGCTCCACGTAAAACACTGGTATTTAGCTGAATCTGGTTCGACTGGAAGCCGACTCCAATATAGTTGGGAAAAGGCTAGGCAAACGATGATGTATGCTGCATACTTGGCGCTCTCTCTTTTTCTTCCTGTTCATTTTTTTCCGAATTTATAACCACGAGGGGCAAACCTATTGCCATCAAGTCCACAATTTTAGATTTCCGGCTGTTACTGGAAGGTTTTTTGGAATGACCCAATAATGGTGATAGACCTGAAGATCAAGCTCAGGACCCCATGTTCTGCTACCACCAAGCACTGTCAGGTACAGCCAAGTCATAATAAAGACGACAACAATTTCCCATAAGACAAATATAACTCCAAAACCACGTAGCAAAAAGATACCCTGACCTGACACCAAAAGATAAACCTCATAAATCACAAAACCAAAACACACGTCCTGCCTTTGTCTGGTAAAAATGACAACTGGCTCATTAACAATTCTACCCGGGTACACCCCCCACTAACTGCGCTACCGTAGCACAATTATTTATCCACCAATCAGAACAAAGTGTAAGATACAATGCTATTTAATATTCGTAACAGGGTCTTGTTTCGTTTGGCACAAACTTGGCCCACTGAGATGTTGCCAGGATAAAAAATTAAAGTAACGTATGGAGGAGATTACGTTGGTTTTTTTTTTGGAGGAATTTCGTTTGGTGTGCTATGGTGCTTGATTTTTTTATGTCTGTAGATTGAGATACGCAAATTGCATTATACATTTCGGAGTTTTTTGGTTTAATAGGTAACTTACCTGTAAAAAGTAAGCAAATAGTTTGCTTACTTCTACATATTCATGTTATTCCTGAGACAAGAATTTCCAAACAATATATTTCTCTGAGCTGCAACTAAAATGATTTCCAGCTGTTTCTTTTTTTTTAACCTCCTATGTTACACTACTGGCCTCTTTCAAAGGCTTCCCAAATCTCTTTCGACTTTTCTCTACTTAGAGATGTCTAGGGCCAACCTGTTTTCTTTTTTTTTAATATACTATTGTCAAATATGCTTGTTTCCGTAGTAAAAGTTAACTAAGTACATAGTTTGTTCATGCATCTACGGGTACGTACATTTTTCAGCGCAACTTTGTGAAATTCCCGGTAATCCGCAAAACGTGATTTTTACACGGTAAATATTTGATCTTTTTGAAATATTTTTGGATCACCACAATGTTGGATCAAAAATGTTAAAGTAAAAATTTTAGCATAAAATTTTATGCTAAATTTTTTTGTGTTTATGTGTTTTTGTTATGTTATATATTTATTTAATACACATAATATATAATTCACCAGGATGGTCGGTTACCCCCAAACTAGACATTATCCTGTATTTTAAATATTATTATTGTTTATCAAGGTAAGGTTTGGCACATACTGAAATGCAATAGGTTTATGAACAGAAAAAATAGTAACGCGAAAAAGTATTTTCTGCTTTACAAGTTTATTTTTTATAAATATAATGAATGACATTGCGTCTTTTTTCTGTTTATCATCTTACTTAAAAGCTTAGAATCAAAACTTATTTTCACAAATACATTTTTTTAATAATTAATCATCCTTAATTATCACTTATCATTCGATAAACTGAAAGTAGCTACTTAGCTTATTAATGTTCTCACCAGCAGGATTGTTTTACCTATTAAAAAAAACTTAGATTTATCATAAAAATGATGCTGCCACTATAAATCTAAACCAAATCCCGTTTTAAAATAAGTTTTAAGATGACAGCGATTAGACACGAAATCTTGTCCAGGTTTTTTTATTTTTGGTTTGAATTTTTATTAAAAAATCTATAGCAAACTGTAAGTATAGGTGGAACAACGATATCTTAGATGTTGGCTTACAAATTGTGTTTTTATCGATCGCTAGATTCTGACAGCGGCTTCGCCTGCGAATATACTCTTTGGAGCGTGCAACGCTGGAGATAGGGTCGATGAGCGTGTTTTGCTGCAGAACAACTTGCTGCTCCTGTCGCTAGTGCGGCAGAACTAGCTAGCTTTCGAGGTTGACATATAGACCAGACTGACAGACCTTGACAATTCAAAAGTGCATGTAGCACTTTTGAATTGTCAAGGTCTTTCAGTCTGGTCTTTTGGTCTATTATAAAGGAATTTATTTATTTTTATTTTTTTTATATTTTACTTATCATGCAATCAGTCCTTCCGACTATGAGCAGATGAGTTGAGTGACTATTATTCATGAGGAGATATTCCCCAGTAGGAACATCCTCCATATTAATATATTGGCTCAGTCAGGGCCGCCGAGATATAAGGTTCTGCGCCGCTTCAGGCGATTTAGACAGTCAGGCAACGTGAGCTGGACAGCGAGCTGGTTAGGATGGTTGTCCAGTCGTTTTTTGTATTTACTTGCGAATGTCTTTATTTCATCCTTCACTGTTGGCATACTCAGGTATTCGTGTACATCACTGTTTCTAATGAACCAGGGCGTATTTGTAATTTGCTTAAGTATGTAGTTCTGAGCTCTTTGGATTATATTTATGTTGGAATCACAGCAGGCTCCCCATATCTGAATCCCATAGGTCCAGACCGGTTTTATGACAGCCTTGTAGATTAGGAGTTTGTTGTCCAATGACAGTTTTGAATTTCTACCCAGGAGCCAGTAGAGGCCTTTATACTTGAGGTTGACCTGATTACGTTTTGTTTCAACGTGTTTCCGCCATGTCAGCCTGCGGTCCAAGTGTAGTCCGAGGTATTTAGCTGTATCACTCTGAGTCAACTCCCTTCTACTAAGGTTAACAGGGGGACAAGTTTCTCTTCGCAGTGTAAAGGTGACCTGCACTGATTTATTGGCACTCACTTTTATACGCCATTTGTCAAACCAGTTGCTTATTTCATCAAGGCTTTGCTGAAGTTTCGCTGTGGCATCTGCAGGGTCTTTGCTAGAAGCTAATATTGCCGTATCATCTGCATAAGTAGCAATAGTAACTCCAGGTGTTAGTGGCAGATCTGATGTGAATATGGTGTACAAAACCGGACCGAGAACGGAGCCTTGGGGCACTCCAGCAAGTATCTCGTGAAAACATGATGAGCACTCCTCTTCTTTGACTTGGAATATTCTATTGTTGAGATATGATTCCAGTATTTGATAGAAACTGTGAGGTAGTAGTAACTTAATTTTATAGAGTAATCCCTTGTGCCACACCCGGTCAAAGGCCTGTTAAACATCAAGGAAGGCCGAAGAGCAATATTCTTTCTTCTCAAGACTGTCACTGATACGTCTGCACACTCTATGTATTTGTTCGATGGTGCTGTGCTCAGGTCTAAAGCCAAATTGGTGGTCTGGAGTTACGGAGTTTTCGTACATAGCACACGAGAGTCGTCGGATTAGAATCTTTTCTAGAACCTTGGATATTATAGACAATAAACTAATTGGCCTGTAAGATGATAATTCATGTGCTGGCTTTCCAGGTTTATGGACCATGATCACTTGTGAGACTTTCCATAATGCAGGAAAGTAAGGTGTTCTAATTATACAGTTGAATATCGTAGTGAGATATACTATTGCTTTTGTGGCAATTCTGACAGGATTTTTTTGTCTATGAGGTCAAATCCTGGGGCCTTTTTGTTGTCTAGTTGGTGGATGGTTCTTGTCACTTCTCCTAGTGACACCACTTTTAGAGGCAAATCAAGTTGGAAGTCTTGTTGGAGAACGTCATCTATGTCAGCCTCGTTAGAGCCAGGGCTGGCTTCGTTAGGTACAAATACTTTAGCAAGGTGATCAGCGAAAGCATTACACTTTTCCTGTTTCGTTCTGGCCCACTTGTTTCTTTCCAATCGTAGAGGTGGCTTTGGGTTTATTGGCTGGTTCATACTTTTACATGTCTTCCAAAGGGAGTAGTCAGTGTTTGCAGTAGCATTCAGCGATAATAGGTTTGCCTCAATTGTAGCATTTTCTGATTCTTTTATAGTTTGTTTTAGAATTTTACTGTAACTGTTTAACACCCTTTTATCGTGGGGATGCCGGCTGGAGTGCCACACTCTGCGTAGTCTTCTTTTTTCTAGAACCATTTATTTTATTTCTTGTGGTATATACGCCTTCCTTACATTCTTACGATTTACCTCTTCTGTGCTATTCCAGCAAGCTTTCTGGACCGCGACTGTGACCGCTAAAACTGCATTATCAATTTCGCTCTCGTTCTTTAAGGAAACTTGTAGCTTTAAGGAATCCTCAACAAGGCATCGAAAAAGTTTCCAGTTAGTCTGATTATTATACAGTCTAGGTTTTCTCTGGTTCTTCAAGACATTGGCACTGATTGTTAGTATAACAGGGATGTGGTTTGAGGTTACATCAAGGCATGAGTCAATTTGGTAAAAGAGTCTAGATAGTCCCTTCATTAAGAAGAAGTCCAAGACATCAGGCAATTTGTTTGGGTCAGTCGGCCAGTGGGTAGGCTCAGGTGTAGCTATTATTGTGAGATGGTTTTTATCAACACACTTTTTAAGTTCCCTGCCTCGTGTGATAATTAGTCTCAAGCCCCATTGCAGATGCTTAGTGTTCCAGTCTCCTCCAGCTAAGAAGCGAGGTCCCAAGCTTTTGATGTATGCAGTGAACTGTTCCTCTCTTATTCTGTGCTTTGGGGGGCAATATGCTGATGATATAGGTATTGAAGTGGCCATTTCTATCTCGGATATTTACCGTGGCAGCTTGGATATGGTCTGTTTGGAACTGAGCAAGCTCATGGTGTTCAATTGAGGATCTAATTAAGATACCTGCTCCTCCGTGCGCAGTTCCATCAGGATGGTTCGTTGTGTAAATGTTGTAATTTCTTATCTTTATTTGACTATTGTTAGTGAAATGGGTCTCAGATATAAGTAGAACATCTAGGTTATGCATTTTTAACAACATTTCAACCTCAGTTTTGTTAGGAGTTAGACCGTTTGCGTTCCAAGTGGCTATTTTTAGTTTGTTTAGCTCGAGGACAGTTTGTTGACCAGTGTTGTCAAGAGCCCCATCATGTTGCTCATTTGTTGTAAGATAATAACTTATGTATGATAATTGTTGATAAGTTTCTTGCTCATTTTGAGGGTTGAAAGATTGATCTGGCTGTTTGTTTTTGAGGGCTTCGCTATACTTTTTTGATGATTGAGTATGGTTGTGGCTATGGTTTGTGTTTAGTTCTGTTTCTTTGTCGTGTGTAATGGTGGGAAATTGAGGCAGATTTCTTCTTCCTTTTAAGTAGGTTCGCTTCTGTGTTTTTCGGGCCAGTATCTCTTTGTAGACCTCACAACCTTTATAATTTGAAGGATGAGGACCATGGCAGAGAGCACATGTAGCTGGTGTAGAGCGATCAACCTTTGGGCAGTTTTTGGTCAGATGCGATTCTGCACATTTAAGACAACGAGCCGGCCTCACACAGTAATTTTTGGTGTGTCCGTACTGTTGACACCTTTGACATTGGACAATGTTGTTTCGTTTTTTTGGGTCTTCCACGGTAACAGCTTGGTGATAGATATATCTTATTTGCTTGGCAGCTTTGTTATTCGGTCCTGATTGGAGATTTACAAAGAATGTTGAAGTTGGCTTTTTATCCGGTCCAAATCTAGCATTGATAATTTCCCCAAATACAACGTTTCCAGTTTCTTCAAATGCGTCTTTTATAGCTTGATGTGGTGTTGTATGGTGTAGATTCTTAACTACCAGCCTGTAGTTTCTTTCTTTTTTTCTATTAAAAGTATGGCCAATAAGTCCTTTCTCTCTAATAGCTGATATAAGCTTTTTGTAGACGTCTGTATCTTTACTCATAATTCTTATTTGGTTTTTGTTTACAATCTTATATTTAAATGTTTCCCTTTCAGCTACTGTTGCTAAGAATTCAGTAAGTTTGTTTACATCCTCGATGCCATATAAGATAATCGGGGGAGGTTTGTTAGGTTTTTTTTCCTTAGGGTTGTCTGCTTCTTGTGTATCCGCATTAATAGATAGTCCATCAAACCTATTTGACACATGAACATTTTCGGGAGACTGTGAGTTTGAAAACTTTCTTTTTTTATTAGGCTTGCTGCTGATTGGTACTCTCTGCCAATCAGGCAGGTCTACAGAACTTTTATTCTCTTCTTTTTGAGGGTCTTGGGGAGGTTTTTCCTTGTTGGTTGAGAGCTGAACACTTCCAGTAGAGGCACTCCTTGGTCTATTAAAGAGACCTGGGTGGAAGGCTTGCTGCACATATTTCTTACTTTGACCAGTAGCATTCACTGTCACGGGGGCCTGGGTATCCACCCTCGTGGAGTCTTCGGTAGTCAATTTAACACCTTCCAGCCCGGGTACTGGAAGGCGCCGGGGGTTAGCCGGAGCGCACGACATATCACATTCATTATTTTCCGACATTTTCATATTAAAGAGGTGGGAGAAGTCCAAATAGTACTTTCCCAAGGTACTATTGGCACAATTTTTGAGGGGATTTAGTTCCTCATGGCCTGTGGTTGCCAAGAGTGTGACAGGTTACTTAACCGCCGCCTGATTCTCGGCGTTGTTGCTCGATTAGCACCACCCGGGGGGCACGTGTAGGGTGGGTCTTGGAAGAGATGGTAGTTCCTACGGACGTGAGCAACTTCACCCCCCATTATTTATTAATTTATTAAAACTTTATGCACAAGTAAAAAACACTGTACAAAGGCGGACTTAATGCCATAGGCATTTTCTACCAGTCGACCTTAGGGTGGTGCAGAGAAAACAAGGCAGGTGCAATTTAAAGGAAAGACAAACAGAGAGAGGAAAAAAATAATAATACAATCATAGGGACATAGATACATACATACACATAAACAAAGTTATTACGAAAAATCGAATCCAACGAATTGTGATGATTCTTCCAACTCTTTGCGAATGTGCTCACGTGCCTTCATCTTTGTATTAGAATTTTTATTTGTAATATTATCATACGAGACCGAGCTATCGGGATAAACATAATTATTCCTATTTTATTTATTTATTTATTAGGGGAACACCAACTACATATTTACAAAATATTTAACATAAAATAATTATACATTGCACTTTGTTCTGTGTAAATATGTCACTTACAGGTGTACACAACTTTCACACATTCCTATGTCCTATACCTACCAGCTCATGGGTTACCAAGTTTCTTTCAAATCCATTTAGCTATTGAGGCGTGATTAATTTCAGAGTATTTACTTCTCACGGAAGTTCATACAAACTCGCACAGCTTATTTTATTTTATAATATGCTTGGGAATAAATGAACCGATTTCAAAGAGGCTTGATAAGCATACGTAAAATTAAGTCTAAACAAAAATTGGAAGTTAGTTGAAGTATTTTTCGAAAAAGAGTAGAGAAGGACGGAGAGAGTAATTTTTTACTTTCTATAGAAAATACAACCCTAATCTCTTCAAAGTTAGAGTGAACTGGTTTCTTCTGGGTAAGCTCGCTCCATCTCGTCGAATTTGTCTTTGTTATCTCTGACCAAAACTAGAATCAAGAGCAAACTCATCTCAAATAAAAAAATAATATATGAAAACGTGTAATACGTATTTTTATGTAAATAAAAAAATATAACTATTTTACAATAAATATTCTAAACTAACTAACTATGTATTTGTAAACACTTAAATAAATAATAAACAACTGTTAACTAACTAAAACTAAACATTATTTTAAATTATTTATTTTTTTAGTTTAAAATTGGAAGATAGCTCTAAATCATTTGTAGCCTTTATGTTGTAGAAAGTAGGACGTAGGTAGATCCTACTTCCTATCCTGGAAGAAGGAACTTTCTACAAATCGTTATTATAAGTTACGTCTTTTCATACTTTTAAAAGCTTTGTATCGAAAATTATTTTATCTTCCTCTCTATCGATTTTTTCAATATTTAATACATGTTTTAATAGTGTGTTTATTTTGTTTCAGGTAACGCGTTAATTTTTCAGTATTTTACTACCCAAACACAGGTATGAGTGAGTATAATCAATGCGTAAAACACAGACGAAAAAAGTACAATACCTAGTATTTCTCAAAATAAATAAATTTATATTACCTCTGCACTTAATACAAACTAAAAAAGTTGGAAACCTGTTTGTTGTTTAAGGTACTGTTTTTAATGTTTATAAATATATTTAATTTATAATCGAATTGAGTAAACTGGCTAAGTGCTCGTCGAAATTAAAATTTTAATCATAAACTTGCAAAAGAGTTTTTGCTCTTGGACCATTTAATGAAATGTTGACGGAGCAATTTGATGAAATAAATATGATACCATTTTTAGTTTGAGATTCAAATTGTATTCGAAATCTAAAAATAATTTTGTTTGAGACAAATTGTATTCGAAAAAACATAAAATATATTTTTCAAGAAAGTAATAGGTGGCTTGAGTTGGTGGCGATGGCTTCAAATACTCATCAACTAGGTACTTTCGATTAGCACTTATCTATAAATAAACTCAAGGCCAGAAACAACAAAAAATATCCGAATTCTTAAAATAAATTACAACACCTAATTAGGGAATCTGAAATGAGAAAACACATAAATTATAATTATGTGTTCAGTGTGCTACAAACTTTTTGTTTTGTTTATGACGAAGTAAAAACAATTAAAAATCAAAATCAAAATCAAAAGTCATTTATTCAAATTAGGCTGAGAGCCAGCACTTTTTGAACGTCAAATTTTACATAAAGACAGTCCCCCAAAACGCCCACCCGTCACCACTTCCTAGTGTTTTAGCTGGGAAGAAGAAGTGGCGCAACAAATTCCCCAGCAACACATCTGTCTGTTACGTTTTAAGAACTTCAATTTATTAAACAATAAACGATTGGAATACGTAATTAACGGGACGTCAAGATAGTCCACATCATCATCTGGATTTTACTAGGACGTGGGTGATTGGGCGAGGAGAATCAAACGACATCATTTTCACACAAAATATAATCAGAATCTTATAAAAAAATTATTAGATACACAGCCTGAATAGCTGAACCGAAATTTTGATATGAAATGTATTCTTTGAAATTAATGACCCATGTTAGTAAAACTTCGCATACGCAGGATACCTTTTTTTTTTTTTTAAAGGATGGGAAATCATCAAATGAAAAGTCTGACACTCCCTGCCGCTTCACCCAGAGCGGGAGGGGGCTCTGGGTGAAGCGGCAGGGAGTGTCAGACTTTTACTGACTAAAACCCACCCTTAGTCCTCCTAGTGCCTTTCTTCCCAGGGCCGCGGTAACTCTCTTTCGAATATATTCCGCAACACGCAGGATACCTAGGTCTAAAAGTTTTGTTAAGAAGCTTTTCTTAAATTAATTTTGGAGAGTAAGAGAGTCCTTCACGCTCTATTTACTTACTTTTTTTATGTTGACTGCACCTTTTGTCTCGCGGTCTCAAAGGCGACTGTCGAGCGCGGAGTTCTGGGTTCAATTCCAGTTCGGGCAAAAAGTGTCATTGGGTTTTTCCATTAGGAATTTCTCTGTGACAGCCCGGATTTTGGAAGTTGTGGGTGTGTTATGCTTCAGAAAGCACGTTATGCCGTTGATCCTGCGCCAGATCCCTCTCCGGTCGTGTCGGGTTGCTATCCCATCGGGATATGAGAGGGAGTGCACCTGTGTTTGCGCACACACTTGTGCACTACAATATGTCCCGCGCCGATGTCTACTCTCCGTTGTGATTGGCTAACATGGCCAAAATCAGTCAGGAGGACTATATTATCTTTTCCATTGAAATCAGTTCATACATAGAGTTTAAATCAAACTAACTCCTGCTAGCGGTTTTGCCTGCGCATTAATTGAAAATTATATCCAGGGAGTATACCACCAGGATGATAAGTATCCTATGTACTATTCCGGGACTTGGTCTACTCGTGTGCTTAGTTTCTTTCAAATACCTTCAGTCATTAGAACGTGAAGAGGTAAAAGTCAGAGAGAGTTATTTTACTGCGATGCGTCAAATATGCTAAGAGGAAGTTCTTTAATAGATATCTTTGGATCAATAATTTCTATTAAAAAAACTGTGTTTTTTGCGTTTATTAAGTGGTTGCTATTAGTCTTCCGTACCCTGTTTTTAGTTGGTGATTGGCAAACGTCTCCTCAGTATCGCTCCTTACGTGGAACCACGTAACCAAATGAAAAGAAAGAAAGAAAGAAAACGTGTGTGTATCAGCTCCGAAGCACGACTGGAGTTTACTCTTTAAGATCTATTATTGTGTAGATTATGTAAAAAGAGGGTAAATGAAAACATCTTAAAAAATATCAAAGCAGATAATAATTTTTTATTCGAATATTATGTACATCATTCTAATGAAATATATAACATAAAACTATTTCGCATAATAATAAGCTGAGTACCTATACTTTATATATACACACATACATAATCTCGAAGTGAAAGGTGCGCAAAATACATTGCGCAAAGGAACGTAACGCCTCACTTTTAGTTGACGCTCGATTTTGTTCCTCATAAATTTTTATACCACGGGCTAAATATGAAAATCGTTTCTTAAGGAGTAAACTCCAAAAAATACTCATTAATTTGGCACACACAGATACACACAATGTAAGACCAATTTAAAGGAAATAAAATGCGCTTGCACTACATCTCTGTTTACTATATCTTTTAGAAATACAATCATTTATTCACATTGCGTTAACGCAGTTATAAAATAAAAACAACTGCGTTAAAGCTATGCTCACCACCTGACCGACTTCAAAACAAGAACTTTAACGTTTAAGTTTAAAACTTAAGATGGAATCCAGGTTCAGACCGGACCGCCATGCTGTGGCCTCTGAACTCAAAACTTGGAATACATAAGACGTTCTCTATTTTGGTATGCATAATTTTCAAGGGAGTTAGTTTGGATGCCAGTCGGTAGTTTTGCTGTTGACCGTGGTAGTATACCTACTACTTGCATACCTTTGTTGAGTTCGGACAAACACTGCTGTTTCAGTTTTGGGAAAATTAAGTTGGTTCTCTGTCATGTTCGCGGTTGTTCGTGGTTTAATTTTTAATGAGGACACATTCGTATTGTTTTTAGTTTTTATCGTAATGTTCATGAGGTGTTTGATATTCACTTAGCTTTTGATGACCCAGTCCCACCTTTATTAATTATTAACTTTTTTCATATCGTGATTTTAATGCAGGTATTTTTTAAATAGGTCACCGACTTATTCATCTATGACACCTTTTGGGTGCGTAATGATTTCAATAAACGTTGACACCAAAAGAAAAACAAGATGGACGGTAACTTTAGTAAAAAAACCCGACTTCCAAAAAAAAACCCAACAAAGAACAAATAACTTTAATTTCGGAAGTTGGTGTTAAATTACGAAGAAACAACCAAAAACACCGACTTCCGAAATTAAAGTCATTTTGTACTTTGTACTGTTTTTTTGAAAGTCGATATTTTTTGTAAAAGTTTTTTCTTTTCACTTTTTAGAGGTACCCCACACCTAGCAACACCACCGGAAATTCACAGGAAAACAAAATACGCAATTTCGTTTAAATGGAGGATTTTTCCACATATTTTTTAAGAATTTTTCAAATCGTTTCATAAATGACAGAGATATGAGGTAACAAACACAAAACAAAAAAAATACAATCGAATTGAGAACCTCCTCCTTTTTTTGAAGTCGGTTAAAACAATCGTAACGAATGTTTTATGTTAAATTCATCATCAATATACATACAAGGAGAGGTTACTATTTGAAAATTAGTGACTTATGTAATTGCAGTGTGTACTAATGTACTTCCTCTCTCCTCACGAAAACTTTATCTGAAGGCATCTTTGGAACATATTGAACACATCGTTGGTTCAGTAACTGTCCTGTGCAACAGAATGTACGAACTCATCCATTAAGAAGGATGAGTTCGTACATTCTGTAATCGATTATCCCATTCTCCCAATACACGACATCTATAATCTTAAATATAATGTTTTTCCTTTACTCGAATTACTTGGAAGTTTTATCGTAAGCTCTTCGGAGCCTGTTCGACCCATCTGTCAAAGCGTAATAATGAAAATAATAATCTTAGACAAATGGCAGCTACGGACGCCCGAACATTTCTCAATATCAGAACTTGTTCAACCTGGATTAAGGTTGTGGGGTGAGTGATGAGAGGTAGCGGGTGGTTAAGCGGAGCGGGAAGCGATTTGGAGTTAACTTGTTTTTATTGTAGTACAAAAAGGTAATTTATTTTTAAATAAATAAATAACGATACTTTTCCGACTTACATCTTTTAACTTAAGAATAAAAAATAAAACACTTAAAATATTTTTTTTAACTACGTCAGTCTTTTGGGCACACTTCTAGTCGACAAAGATGCGAAAAAAATTCTTGACGCCATATTTTAAGTACGAAAATAAAGTGAAAATCATGGAAAATCGATAAATTCCACAGGATCTCAGCTTTTGGAATTTGAAAAATATGAGAAAATGTAAGATAATAACGGTTGAATGCAGTGCTCTTGCCAAAAAATAAGGTACTAAAGTCATTTAGACTTAACCTGACGTTTGGCACCCATGAAGCACTTCACGCTTTTTTTTTCTTTCAATGTTCTTTCTAAACAATATTTTTTCTTCCATAAAAGTAAGTCAAACGATCCGCGACAAAATTATGTGCACATCTCACATAATTTTGTCGCAGATCGTTTATACTTTGTCCCACTCGACAGCACAAGCTTAGTTTGAAAGGAGTTATTGGGACGGAAACGCTCAGACGAATAGAACAATTTATTGATATATAGTTAACTATATTTAATCGTGCCATTACTTTGTTTTACAAATAATCTTCATTCTTTCACCTCAATTTCATTTGCGGCTTCAACAAATGATGATTGTTCTCAAATAATTTTCTAACATTGTAAAGATAATGGTCGATAACTTAAATTTTATGGAACTTTCTTGTCGGTATTATTGGTTATACCTGTAAACTGCTATTATTAGTCCTATTACTAAGCCTCCACACAGGCATACTTGAGATACGAGTACATCTTATGAATCGTAATAGAAAGACTAACTACTTACTGCAGTGCGTCTTTGGAACTTGCTCCCACTCTCCCGACAGCCTTTCTGTTGATGTCTTCAAGAGGAAAGTAAAAGAGCATTTAATTTTCCTTTCAGTTTTGATTGTATATATGTATGTGTATATATTAATATTTATGTATTTGAATGTGCACTGGATACTACCCTCTATTGTGATCTTTCTCTGCCACTCAAAGGTTTGCTGAGAGAAAACTCAAATTTGATATCAGTTCGCCTTTGTACTACAGTCAGCGTCAAAAATATCGGGACAAACAGACTGTAAAAATTATCTCAACAACTAAAAAACATAAACTTTATCTCAATTTGATAAAGTTCTTGTCAGAATTATGAATGAATTAATGTTGTTGCCGAAAGTTGTCGAGTACTGTCTTCCTTCTAAAAGATTTCTTATGTCATTGAGTTAAAATTTTCATAGTCGTTTAGATCATTTTAAAGATATTATTGACGCTGACTGCACATGAAATTTTCTTCACTGTAAATTATATAAGCTGCCATGGTGTACAATAAAGAATTAAGGAACACAGTTGTCACACAGTGTTTATTTTTATTTTCGACCGAGGAGATAATATCAGGCGCAAGAGCAACGGCTATAAGTTGCTCTTTGAGGCACTTTCAGTGTCACGCCACGTCTAAACTCCGGGCTGCCAGCTACTCATTGTCAGTAATTTCTCATGAAAAAAACCCTTTTAAACTGACCTTGGAATAGAAGCAAGGAGCTCGGCATTCGCGCTTTCGACCACAAATCCAACGTGGCAGTAAATGTAACAATAATTGGTTGGCGGTCAACTCGCAAGTGGAACCCTGATAACCACCTTTACAACTCCCTCAAGATCACGTATGGTTCTAAAAAGGTCTTTAACCTCACCATCGTTTAACCGATAGCGCTCACCCCGTCATACCTAAGTACCATGAAGTGTCATAGAACTAAAGATATTTTATTTCAGTCCTTTTTGCCTTTTTCTATCAAAGGTCCTCAAGTCCTCTTATTGGGCAGTCTCGACTGGAGATATTGGACATTTAGGTCAAAAATTGCTATGTTTAGTGTTCCTTCATTTTACCTAATATGTAAAATGGAACTTATGGAATCTGTTTCGTGGATTTCTGTTTATGTTTTTGGTTTGAGACTAGCGTTTACTGCACTTCCACTTGCGTGATTTGCGTAATGTAGCAGTTTAAATTATTACTTTTTTTAATTTGTTTTTCGTTATTTTTGTATAAGCTATTCTAAACTGTTTATTTTCAATTTAGGTAGGTATTTCTATTGCCGGTATAAAAAAAAAATAATTTCAATTAAATTTAAAAAATTAAAGGAGCGGGGTTTCGTAGTCCGTACCATAAACACCCCCCGTGTTTATTGTACGGGCTACGAAACCCAAGAGTCACAAGACGACGCAAGTCCCAAACCAAATGACCCAAGTGCAAGTCGAACTCTCACATGACTTTTGGCACACTTGGCCGGTATTATAGACTACGCCTTCCTTGCGTAAATTCGTGAAAAAGTCGGAAAATTAAATGTTTTCGAAATAAAAAGTACTATCGGGATTAAAACATCGTATGCCTTAATCAATGTCATTTGAATACGTCCAGACATTGATTAACAACAGTCAAACATACTGACTTTCACGTTTAATATTAGTCGTAGGTAGGATAGGATACACGTAGATAACGAAACACAACAGCCCATCCCGGATATTCCTTTGCTCACAAACACTTAAAACAATTTCCAGCTCCAACTTGGTAATGCCGGAGCCAATAAGAGAGTTCTCAATAAGAGCCGGTGCTCGGGCTCTTGATACAACATTCCCTTTGCATCAAAACCGCCTTAGTCGGCATCGCTACCTTTAGGACGTGGTACTGGCATGAGCGGTAGCGGGGAGATAAATGATTGATGAGGAAAATGTGATTGGAACGATTGGATGGGCATAAGTAACTAAAAAAAAACCGGCCAAGTGCGAGTTGGACTCCAAGATACGAAAAATGTTTCTCGTCATCGAGGTTGAGGTAAGTCTCTTGCAAAAGATAGCTCAATTCAGGACGGACTCGCAATTACTATACTTACCTGCTCCTGAGATAAAAAGTATCCTGTCTTATTTAAGGACATGTATTTGCCCGTGTGCCATGTTTCATCCAAATCCGTTCAGCCATTACGTGAAAAGTCACTAACATATAGACACACTGATCCAGACAAAGTTACCGTCAAACGGGATGAATATGAACGGAGGGGCGAATAGAAACAAAACTTTGATAAAGTTTTTCACTTTGATATCATAATATTGGTTTTCTAAGAAAGCAACTTTATTTTATTCATATTAATTTAATAAAAGTGGAGACCGCAAATGCTGAATCTTGTGCCGATTTACCCTGGCATTTCTATTCACCCCGTTTGTAAGTACTATGCTACTAATATAAATATGTTTTTCAGTCTATTTCAGTCCTAAGAACTGACAAAGCCATACCTATTTATTTGTAAAGGCCGGTTTAGGAAAACCTCCAAGGTTGGTCTGGGACACAAAAATTATAATAAAAACGCATTAGTAAAATCGCTGTAAGCTTATGTCTTGCTCCACAAGCAGTTCACACCTCTCTATCTCGGGGCCTCTCTCAAAACAGCTAATGCATTTGCAGGAGTAAATAGATCCTGATGCGGACCAATTAAAATGTATCTACTGGATGAGTCGTAATATTTGTCATAAATAGTGGTAATTGTGGTGAATTTATTGTATTGCCAATTATTTGTTTGGGATGGAAATTACGTACTGCTGGTTCAAAGCTTTTTGAAAAGTTTCCTTGAGAGTTCGATTCAAGAATGAAGACATCGGCAGAAGGCCAAAATATAGTAGTGGTAGATAGGGTACAAAGTCTTGGAAGACAAAGTTCTAGAGTGGCAACTGCGTGTCAGAAGACGAAGCATTGGAAGGTTTCCCACGAGGTGGACCGATGACCTGGTGAAAGCCGCGGGTATGCAAGACACACACCTGGGATTTGGATTGGGAAAGCTTTTGTTCAGCAGTAGACGTCATTCGGCTGAAATCTGAACAATGAAGAAAGTGTTTCAGTTATTTTAGTACAGGAATAGTGAAGTAACAAATCTTTTATAATTAACTTTTTTTTATATTTTTTTTTATTGAGGAATGGGCTTGCTCTTGACCTCGATCACGCCTGATGGAAAGTGATAGATGAGGTCTATGATGGAGCGAGCGTGCCCAGAAAATGCCTGTTCACTCTAGCTTTGGAGGCAGACGGGTTATGAATGGTAAATCATCAGATGACTCTGGTTATACATGACTCGGGTTATGAATGGTAAATCATCAAATGAGGGCGGAGCGGAAGGGAGTGTCAGACTCTTACTGACTAAAACCCACCCGTGCTCCTCCTAGTGCCCTTTGCGTTCCACGGCCGCGGTGACTCTTTCAAACTAATTCCACAATTCTGGCGATTAACGCTAAGCTTACTGATCAATCGAATCCTTGAATATTCCGCTATTAAAATGTTGAGACCATAGATTTCGGATTTAGACTATTAGTCTAAATATAGACTAACCTCGGTCTAAAAATGATCAGCCTATATTGCGAGTCTATTATTAGACTAGACTCGCACCGGTGTGCTGGCTAGATTGACTCGGAAGAGTCGACATTGGTCGCCACGTTATTATAGACTCTACCAACTGAGCCGGGAAGTTCCCAATGATTAAGTCTGTTGTATAGTGATGCGGTTGGGTAGGGAATTTCATTGACATTTTGTATTTTATTGTGAAAATAGAGAGGAATTATTCGTAAGTACAAGTTTAAGGTTTATAATATTTATTTCTCAAATACATAATAATTCTGTGAGAAACGAATAAATATCCGTTTTTCAAAGGGTAACAAACGGAATCCTGTTACTAAGCCTTCAGGCTGTTTGTTTGTCTGTCATCGGTTTGATCTCATGAACCGTAATACAATAAATCGTAACTAACAAAATAGGTAAACATTTTTTTTATTTTGACACAATAGTAACACTAGGAATTTCTCCTGTATCGTGGGTGCGTTTACAAACATTCAACTCACATAAACAAACAGCCATAATTTGAAAGTGTCACAAAGTTTGTATTTGTATCGCTGCTATAATAACTACGAATAATAATTGTTGTTATAGCGGCAACAGAAATACATCATCTGTAAAAATTTCAACTGTCTGGCTATCACGGTTCACGAGATACAGCCTGGTGACAGACAGACGGACAGGCAGACAGACGGACAGATGGATAGTGCATCTTAGTAATAGGCTCCCGTTTTTACCCTTTGGATACGGAACCCTAAAAACTAAAAGTCGTACTCGCACATAACAGTTTTTTTTTAAAGTTCCTTTACAAAAAATCAAATTAAACTTCACACCCCACTACATAACCGAAGCATCATCATTATAAACATCACAATTTGGTATGATTGAGATTCTAATGCAGATAACATGATAAAAGCAATATCATATTATCCACTAATGGTCCTGATTGGATGCTATTAGAATCTAACACTGCATTGCACCACAGAGGTATTCAAATTAGCAAAATATTTGAATAATTAATACAGTATAACCTCACCATCCATTAGATATAATCACATTGTTGCATCAGATAATTGTTTTGATGGATTTTAAGATTAATAAGTGATTAGTAAAAGCATTACACTCATGCACCAATTAAACAGAGGTTGTAGTCCATTGAACTGTCCCTTTATTGAAATACTCGCAATTTGTTGGCGATTTGTGACCATTCACACCAGTTTTTGGGATGCATGAAGGAGCCTCCTCGTGTAGCGCAATTTGTTCCATCAGACACTCAACTGAACCTCTCGCTCGGCGCATCCTGAACAGTCTCACCTAACACCTGACCTGAAGACTGGCCAATCCTTCCCTTGCGATGGTAGGGCTAACACGCGCCTGGTTCGCGACCACCCTCCCACCGGAGTTCGGCGTTAAGCAGCCTGCTGTGTTTCGTCGACGCGTGGGAGTACCAGTGCCTCAAGGCATCTTCTGGGCACGCTCGCTTCATCATGGACCTCATCTATCGCTTTCCATCAGGTGTGATCGAGGTCAAGAACCAGACCATTCATAAATAATAAAAAAGTTCTGGTTTCTAAAGATAATAAAAAATTTAACAGCTTACTCGAAAACTGGCACCTACTTCACTGCTTTAAGACACGTAATTAGGTGTTTTCAAAAGTCCGCTTGTCAGCCCCTAGTGCCCCTACCAAGTCAATTTTCATCATTTCGGCAGCGGTTTCTTATTTTTATGAATGGGGGAAATCATCAAATGACCCTTTCCACTCTGGTTGGAGCGGGAGGGAGTGTCAGACTCTTACTGTCTAAAACCCATCTGTGTTCCTCCTAGTGCCCTTTGCGTTCCAGGATCGAAGTAACTCTTTGGAACAAAATCCGTAACCTCGGCAGCGTTGGTCGCGGTCCGTTCCCACTCTAAAAACTCCTTTCTTTTTCCATTCTAAAAGATTTCATTCAAGTTAAACTAGTTATTTTTCCTTCGCAAATCAGCAAAGGAATTCAAAGTATCCAGCAAATAGCTACTCCAGCAATTTCAACCCAATGCAGCGCTAACTCGCTTTAAATCAAAGTCTAATCAGGTATAAGGCGATTTATTGAAAGCGCTACGTTGCTGTCAATTCTTGGAGCCACTTTTTGCTACGCTGAGATTTATCCTCAAGCTGGGAAGTATGAGCCATTTTTTCTTTTTTGTCAGTTTCAGTGGTATATGTTCTTCAATCCGATGCTATGAATGATTTATTGACTCCTCTGTGCCTCGGAAATGTCGTTGATCAATTATCAGGGCCTTTCCAGTGGGAAAGAGACGGAGCTATAAAACGTATAGCTCCGTCTCTTTCCCACTGTAAGTAATATTAAAGTAATACTGCTTTAAGAGTTGGTGGTTAGGCTCCAGTTTGGTCCTTGCTGTCATTTGTAGACCGTTGACATTGGTATCGCTGAATCTTAACAAGGAGCAAGGAGATGTGTTGCTAGGGAGTTTGTTGCGCCACATCTTCATCTCAGCTAAAACACTAGGAAGTGGTGATGGGTGGGCAGATTAGGGGACTGCATTTATGTAAACGTTGACGTTAAAAAAGAATTTGAAAGTCGGTTCACAATCAGTGAAGAAATCGGTGAATTTACATAAAAAATAAAAACAGTCGAACATACAACCTTCTTACTTCTCATTTAGCATATTTGAATAAATGACTTTTGTTTTTTTTTATTTTTATCACCAAATTACTAGGCTGTGGAGGTCAGATAGATATTTACTCCATTTAAAAAACTGGTTTTACCTGAAGCAGTTGGCATCAGGTTTGACTGTACGGCCCAGACATAGTCGATAAAAGGCCTAGACTGCTGAAGATAATGCAAGTCTTTATTGTCTCAGAAAAAAACATGATGATGAGCTTACGTGATGATCAGAAATTTCTCACTTGCCTTTAATAATTTTGTACCGCAACATTCGGAGCTCGTTACCACATTCTCCATAGGATAACCTAACTTTTAGAACTGCACACCTAAATTCGCGCCTCAAAGCCTAAACTTTAGATTCGCCTCTGGTTGCATCACCCTGTATTCCTCCCAAATCTGCGATTATATTAAAGGCCTGTAAAATGTTGGTTATAATTGCATAAAAAATAATGTTGGCGAAAAATTTTCTGTTAAGTCAAAACGAGTGTACAAAAAAACACTTTCTCTTTCTCTCTAAATAATTCGAAAAAGTTCTCAACAAAATTTTACTAGTATTTTGCATAATATGCGTATTTAGTTTCATTCAAATCAGTTCATTCATTTCCACGAAAAACGACTCACCTTTTTGTATAAAATATCTCAAGGAGCTCTTCATACAAACCAATTTATTTGAGTCCATCTTAGAATTTTATCAATTCCCATTTCTCCTCCAAAGATCGAAATCTCACCACCATAACCCAGCACTTAGTATGTGCATTAATAAATAAATCACACATGAAACCAATTTGTATACCACCGCAGCGCTAAATCGCTTTAAATCAACCCTAATCAGATGTAAGGCGATTTATCGTGAGCGCTGCATCGCTTTCCATTCACGCAAGAAACCACAGAGCAAGGAAACGCCTCGGTGGTCGACTAGAGACGTCAGTGAAAAAACGTTTTAAACAAACCAATAGTGTTGAAATTGACAGCGTGTGACAATTGTCTATGTCAGCTGAAAATGGGGCTAATGCATTTAAATTCGCTGCAAAAGATGCTAGTGCAAAAGGAGGTCTTCAAAATGTCAAATTACACTGTTTGTGGATTTTAATGCTTATTTTTATTGTTTTTTTTTTATGATAGGTGTGAATATTTCGAAATAACCGATTAGTTATGGCTGGTTTAGATACCTACCAACCTACAATAAATAATTTTCTTTCGCACTTATGTCCTTTTTCCACCACAAAACGAGAGTGCACGACTCTGTGGCAAAATTAATGTCGATGAGCCATTGTTTTAGTATTGTGTCTGCTATTATGGCGGCTGAAGATTTATTTAATTGTACTGTTACGGTATTTTAATTTAAACTTTGTTTCTGTGCAACAACTTCTAACATCTATATTTCGGACCTCAATCGCTAGTGGCGCCAACTAGTGAGCAGAAAAACAATAGCCCACATTGCATTTCCACAAACATGGTTAGTAATGGCACATCTAGTTTCTACCGGGGTTCCCAGCTCTGTGTTTCTACCGCTCATAAGTCAAATGTGACGATGAGTTACCGGGTGTTAGTCCTGAGTAGTATTACGGAGGTATGTTACTTGATATGGGGATAAAGGTGGCGATATCTTGGCTGGCAATCTTAGTTCGTGGCTGTTATTATACCAAACTAGCTAGGATCTGGGTAAGTTGTATAGTTTGGACATTTTTTCCGCCAAGCAGTGGTGTTGTGTTGCGGAATTTGTTCGAAAGAGTCACCGCGGCCCTGGACCACAAAGGGCATTTGGAGGAACACGGATGGGTTTTAGTCAGTAAGAGTCTGACACTCTGAGTCATTTGGTGATTTCCCATCGATAAATAAAAAAAAATAGATGATGGCAATAGATTACGAATTACTACCAAACACTCATCAAACAAACTATTACATCAAAACCAAACTTGCACGCAGAATTTCAGCTCAAGCAGTTGAGCAAAACAGTTTTAAAATTCAGTTAGCAAACTGCTATGATCCATTAAAATTACGTAGGTACAAACAAGGCAAGTTATAAAACTTATAAAAAGGTCTGGAGAAAGTGAGGTTTTATCAGCAATACCAAAAAAAAAAAAAACACCGATGCATGCCATAAACCAAAATGTTTGGGAATTGACGTGACACGCGTCACGTGGTCATTTACAAAGTTCAACTTTTTACAAGGTTTTATTTAACTTGCGCTATTCGTATGTTTGTAACTTGTCCGTTTAAGTTTGCAAAATATGTTTCGACCATTTGTTGGTACCCAATTGAGCTGTAAGTTCGCATACCACCACCATAGGTACACCTTTAGATCTCGAGAGAATCAATGTGAAATACTCAATATTGAAATAATTTCAATATGGCTGCCGCTCCAAGATGGCAAACGAAAGGGCTTGAAGAGTATAAAACAATAAAGTTAACAACATCACACTAAATTCAATATGGCCGCTACATAAATGCTTGTTTTTAAAGTAAAATTTATGATACAATGTCTCATTATCTAAAACCAAAGTTTCATGGTTGCATATTATGGACATTTGCAATCCCGATGCATCGTAAAACCATTGTTATTTCAAAGACAAAGCTACAATATATCACATTATTCAAATAGCTATTATAATTTCCCTCTTATGATTCAGATAAAGCATTATTCTTGTACGTTAGCGTCTTTTGAAATACATTCGTTATAGTCAAAGGGAGGAAATGGCAATAGTGCTTGTTTTTGACAGCCGCGCGTACTGGATCGTTGCAATCTTACCTACCTATATGTTAAAAGAGGAGACACGTTTCTAAGTCAGAGTTGACAAACCTCCTAAGGTTTATCAATCCTGACTAATTATTTTACAGCATACAACGCTATAGCTGTTGCAATGTAGGTACTACAGAGAATGTTGCTGCCCATTCTCTGGTGAGTTCCTTGGTCGCCTCTTACGACACCCACGGGAAGTGATGGGATGGTGCTATTCTTTTACGTCGTTTAAAATAATTCTAGGCCGAACAAATCTATTAAAGCGATAGAGGTCCCTACCTACTCTTCTCATTTTCTTACCTCCGTTGAAAGGTGGATCCTTCGACCAGACGAATGCAAACGCAGTCGCATGTCAGCCGCAATCTGACAAAAATGTATGGAAATTATGGCTTTTTGCAGTCAAAAAAGCCTTAATCCCTTTGATTGAGAAAAAAAAAACAGGTCACAACGCATTGTGGCTTCTTTCAAATGTCCACTGGCGCTTAAGAAAACGGCCATAATGCGTTGTAGAAATGAAGAAATGCCATGACACACATCACGAAAAGAATGGTTACAAGTAATATTAAAAATCTAATGCATTTAACCGCACCAGCACCGCAGCAGATTTTCGCAATTTTCATATTTATTATTTCTATTACGTAATATATAATTATATAATGTGGAATTTTCACTTTATTTACATTTTTAATGATAGTTGTGATTGTCACATGTCGTCTTTACCTCAAAATATCTTGGCAACGTGATACTTTAGAGCACCATGTTGCTAATTTGTTTTGTTATTAAGTGCCCTCTAGCAGTATATACAAATATTTCATCGTGGGCCGCGATTTTGAGAACATCAAAATATCGACCCGGGTAGCCTTTTTGATGTTTGTTTCAAAATCTGTGCCACAAATATTCCGATTATCAGTATTTCTGGTTAAAGACATTTAATTCTCGTAAAGAAATAACATTTCACTTACATGAGAACAAATAGATAATTAAAAGTAATCATTGTCCTTCGACAGTCGGACTTATTTATAGTCATATGCTAAGATTTGTGTATGAATAAGCCTAATACGTTATTAGAAGTTGTAAACAGCCTCACACGTAGTCATGTCACGACTCCACATCTCACGCACACACTTTCAAAGGTGTTTATTTAGTAATAGATGCAATATGCATGTTCAGAAGCACGGTCGCGATTGTATGCAAGAGTAACAGGGTTGCCAACCCCTCCAGAGCGAGGTGTGTTTGCTACAATGCATAGAAAATTCAACAGCTTTATTTCGCAATGTTGGCAGCGTTGGTAACAAAATTGATCAATTTTTATTGTCTCACCGAGACGGTTTGTGAGATCTGTCATGTATTTCCTTTTATTTAGTTTGTAGACCTTCGAAATGTAAGGTGACAAAGGAAAAGAGTTCTGCTAGCTGAGAGATTTGAGATTTTTTGTTTTTTAACCGACTTCAAAAAAAGAGGTGGTTATCAATTCGGATGTTAATTTTTTTTTTTTGAGGTAGGGTATAACTCAGATTCGGAATTCTGTGAGGCGTTCGATTCTCTGTTCTTCTGACTTGAACACAGAGCTTGTTTTCGAAAAGAACGGCAACTTTTTTCCCATTCGGAAAATAAACAAACGCACGCGCCTTGTTGAACATTTTGTACGGAAGGCAAGCATTTAGGTCTTCGATTCTGAATTCCTTATCAGTAAACTTAAACAGGAAACCGTACGTTTGTAACCGGCCTTAAACGTACTCGATCGCGTTAAGGTAAACGTCAATTTGTATTGAAAACTGGACAAGCGCCATCAGGTGAAAATAATGGAAAACTTCTTTTATTCTCATAAAATCGTCTTAAATGAACGTCAATGTTAATAGGACTAAAAATTTGCACGAACTCCTCTGATGTCGTTTTATGAAACAAGACTACAACTTCTGGATAAATAGGTAAACTAATTATAAAAACTATAAAGTGGTAAAATTATCTGTTTGTTTGTAGAAGGTAATCTTTCTCATTGACAGAAGGCTGTAGACTTCTACTAATGAAAAACTCTTCGTAAGTGCTATAGGCTCATTATAGTTCAAAAAATGCGGTTCCTGTGCGTTAGGGATCGGGCGAAGGCACTTGAAAAAGCTAGTAAGATAAAAACATTCCTAAATTACTCCTTAGTTTGCAATTTATGACCTATAGTAGGCGCCAGATAAATGAAGAATAACGGTCATTGACCTTTCCTTAATATCTCTTCTTAGGTACCCCCGGACAGTAAATTATGAATCGTTTTTCATTACTAGAACAGTAAGGATCACGAAAGATGTCGATTCAGGACAGCTTTATGTCATTATTTCTGTTTTTGAAATTAAGTGTGTCAATAAATGTAGGTGGGTCAATGACCGTTATTCTTCATTTATCTGGCGCATACTATAGTAGTATTCGTTATTTACTTATCCCTCTCCGAAAACGAATAGAAACAATAAACATCTAGAAATACACCAAAACAAGGTATAATAAGTTTACAGGAACGGGGTCAGGTAGTCGCTCGCCGGCGCACATAATGCACAGCAATAAGTCTGACGGCTGTCGACGCGCGGCTCTTGTACACACGAGGACTAACGATGACTAGCTGAACATTACACACAAAAAGAAAGAAGTAAGAAATAAAACGAAAGAAGGATGGAAAGATGGAAATAAAAAACGAAAGAAGGATGGAAAGGTGGTACCAAAATTTCATGTCCAGGCAAATATTGTCCATCCCAGGTTGTCTGGAAGAGAACGCGAAATGCGATAAGGCCGCCCATTGTATGTGTTTTAGTTTTAAGTTTCTTTTTGTTGTTTACGTTTTGATGTACAATAAAGTGAATAATAAATAAATAAATAAAATAGGAAAGAAGAAAAGAAATAAGAAAAATGTTGATTTTTTCAAGTGGGAGTAGGAGGCCAAATCCGGGACTATGAGAAATAGCGAAAAATATTTAAAGAATTCTCGAGCCCGATTTTGATGAAAACTAAAACTGACTATTATTGAAAACAAGATACACAGATACAAGTTTGACACGAACAATAAAACCGACCGAACGAAGACCGAATCGTCCGGCTTACGCACAGCTCTCCCTCTCCTATTTCTACACACGTCTGACCTCTGCCACAGCGACAGGAATACTGCAAGAGATGCTGATGCGTCCGTGTCAGAATTCATCATCATCATCATCATATCAGCCGAAAGATGTCCACTGCTGGACATAGGCCTCCCCCAAGTGTCGCCACAACAACCGGTCCTGTGCGTCTCGCATCCATCGGTTACCTGCGACCCTCACCAGGTCATCGGTCAGAATTCGGTTTATTAAAATCACGTAAAAAAAAAATGCGTTGCAGTTTTTAAAAAAGCAATCCGCATAGATATTACAAATGTCAAAAATGTTGTTTTATTTTTTTCAAAAATTGACGACACAAGTTCTTTTACCAATTGGCCTAACTGCAGTTTTGCATTTTTATGCCATATTAATCAGTAAAACTTACCATTGAAGAATAAATGGCACAACAAACCAACACACTACATAAATATATAACTACCGCCACACAACAATAAAACACCCCTAACAAGACAAGGGATTATAAATCAAATCAGTTGACGAACCTACAAGGCCGTATGTCTCGGTAGGACAATACATAATGCATTTGGACTTAATCTTCGTAGCTAGATGTACGGAGCCCAACCTGTGGAACACAGATTTAGATGCAATCCCGGTTCGGATGACTTGGATCTCAGTGCATTCGGTATTACAAAGGGGATAGAAACTGCTGTTCCAGGAGATGGGAAGAGGTTTCTGCTGATTTGGTGTTAGAGTGGGGATTTTGATTTGAGTGTGTTTTGAAGCTTGAGCTATGATCTGGAGTGATGGTCAGTATCAGACTAAGTTGAAACTTCTTGTAGGAAACTATCAGTTGATGAGGTCTGAATACCGATTATACGACTGTTGTAGCTAGATGTATGGAGCCCAACCAGTGGGATACAGATTTAGGTGTTATACCGGTTCGTGTGAGTTGGATCTCAGTGCATTTGGTATTACAAAGGATATAGAAACTGCTGTTCGAGGAGATGGGAAGACGTTCTGCTGTTTCGGTGTTAGAGTGAGGATTTTGATGTGTGTGTGTGTTTTGAAGTTTGAGGTCTGTGATCTGGAGTGATCCAGTAACAGATTGAAGATGAGTTTTCTTGTAGGAAACTATCAGCTGATGTGGTCTAGACTCCGAATAACGACTATTAACGTCGAGTTAATAGCGATAGGTTCGCTTTTTACACTGAGTGTTAAATCGAAATCAGTTAGTGTAATGAACATTTTTTTTTGGAAGGGAAATCATCAAATGACTCCTTCCGCTCTGGGTTGAGCGGAAGGGAGTGTCAGACTCTTACTGACTAAAACCTATCCGTGTTCCTCCTTACGCCCTTTGCGTTCCAGGGCCGCGGTGAGTCTTTCGAACATACTCCGCAACCCTGGCAGAGCTACCTCATAGAGGTTTATCAGAGCGTGATGTTGAATTTGATGATTTTTTCTTGGTGTTTGGCTTCTTGACTACAATTTTTGTACTCGGATCCTCTGATCCGAATACAAACATTCTTGCATTGATATTTTTATTGCTAATATTTTTAACCGAAATGATAAAATAAGCGTAAAATAAAAATGAAACTTTTTTACAAAAAATACAACCGACTTCCAAATAATAAAAAAAAACTACAAAGTATAAAATAAATGTGTTTGGTTATTTCTTCGTTTTTATTTACACCGACTTTCGAAATTATAGTCATTCACATGCCAGTGGCAATATTATGTCAATAACCCTTTTTCTGGCGCAGTTTTGTAAAAACAACTATAATTTCCATCCATTTCACTAAGTTTTTGACATAGGCCATTGGGCATTGGCCTTCTGTCCTTCCTGATTGCCTCCTTCAAAAACTTAACATTATTTTTAGGCAGTCGTGTAAACAATGAAACATTTTTACTTCTTCATAATTTTAGTTTAGATACGTTTATTTTGCTATCCACAAACTAAATCAAATTCCAAGAAACAGCTTCCTATAAATTTCACTACTCAAAATACATCATAACTCTGTCCGAATTGTGATTCATTCTGATATATTATGATAGATATAAACACAAGTCATTTACTGTCCAAACCGTTCTGTTTTAGCTACATTGTTGGTTCAAATAGGAAAATAAACACTGTTGTCTCTCAACCATCAGTCAATGGAACTCAAACTAATAAATCTATGCTTTTATTTTAACTTCAGTATGTTTCTGTGCTGCTATTTATGTAGAACTGTGTCAATTTGGTGTGATGTAAAAAAGAAGTACGATTGGGACCCGCGCGCTTCGGGTTCCGTACCAAATCATATATTTTTAAACTTGTTATTTAAAACCCATAGACTTCTTACAGGTATTCTTGCAATCTATAAAAAAACAAGTATTTATTAGTTGTATTTTTTTTTCAGTAGCTATGGAGATGATGGGTTTCATGTTTTTTAAAATAACCTAAATTTTTTGAGAAGCGCAACGTTTTATGCGTAGCCTGTAAAAAAAAATGTAGATTGTCTCCCAAAAATGACCCTAAGGGACTTTATATACGAAGCGCTCCGGGTGACGAAAATGTATGGAGTTTATTTCGTTCCTTTGACGCCATACATTTTATCTTGTCAGCGCCCTGTCCGTGCGCTCTGTCCGCTTTGTAAATCAAGTCCCTTAAACTTTCGGTTACTGTACTTGTCACTGTTTGGGTCAAAAAAGTTCAAATATGTAACAAAATGAAACTGAATTGGTCCAGTAGATTCGGAAAACAGGAAGTGACAGATGGACAGACACATGAATGATCCTCTAAGGGATCTGTTTTTAATCCGGACGTACGGAACCCAAACAACTACAGTTTTCTTTGTTGTTATTAATAGAGACATGCACGAGAAAGGAAACCTTTGTCTCACTAAAACTTCTGAGTTTATGAATAGTAAATCAAGTAGCTACAGCGTTGTCAGTAATTCTACAGCCAAACACTGGATTTATCCTTTTAGCTTGCGACTCCAAAACTCTTGAATACTCAGAAGCACCTCCCACAGATGTGACGTTTCGTGCAAAATGGCCGCCATAGTTCAGCGGTTAGGAACTCAGCATTATCTTTATAATCTTGCTCTATGTTACTTGAGGTCAACACGTTTTCTTGTTCCATTCTTACCTGTCAACCGCAGAATATCATTCACTCACTATTTTTCATATCTTTTCTCACACAATCTATCCACATTTCTTTCCATTGACGATTATACTCATCACCTTTTTCGTTAGGACTTGTTTTTCCTGAACTAGATATTCCTAGACTCATTCGAGCGGACTAAACTGTGTCATGTATGTAAGTCGGGCTGAAGGTATCCTAATATTACTGATTATCTCACGGAGAGTAGCTGTGTTTCCAAAGTACTTTACCCTATTTCCTTCAACCGCTGGGTAGCTTATGAGCAGATGAATTGGGCCCCAAGTCTGCTATTTTTTATAAATTTCTTCATTCCAACACGATCCCATTGTCATTTTGATATAAGTTTGTAATCTGCTAAATTCATAATGGTCGATCATTGGTCGGTCAATGGTCTCGTAAAAGAATCGTGGTTCAGCTGTCTCGTCCAACTCATGCATGCTTTATTTTGTAAGCCAGTTTGTTTTAATACACAGAAGATGTATAGTAGCTTAATCTCCATCTTCGTTAAACATCATAGACGACGTAGATTGCCAGACAGTCAAAAATTCCAAACAACTTTTTTTGCGTCTGAGTCAACAAAACCACAGTAATTGTTCTAAAACGTTCACTCATTCATAAAAAGTTACCTAAACAAATGAATGACAACAATAACAATTAAATCACTCACAAACTCGCTGTATTTCAATTATTCTAGCGACCTTTCAAGGTTGTCTGGTTTTATATAAACGCCGCGGTGGGACTGCACCTATAAACCTTGATAACACGTTATGTGAAATCATAAGTAATCATTATTATAAATGCGAAAGTGATCTTGTTTCTTTGATAACTCTCTACGCCTTAACGGCTGAACAGATTTAAATGAAACTTGGCACGCGGGTAGATCATGTCGTGAAGTAGGACATAGAGATACATTTTATTTCGGAAGTAGCTTCCCTTGGGATAATATTCGACTAACACGCGAGCGGAGCCGCGAGCGGCAGCTAATAATAGACAATCCAATACTCAATTCAAGTTAGTAACTATAAATATGGACATAAAACGAAATGCAAATAATTTGAATGCTAATAATAAATATTATGTTTATCTCACAAATGGCTAACAAATACATTTACATAATATAATATGAAGCCAAGCGACTGAAGGATATTTATAGAAATAGTATCTATCTACTTCCATTTCAAGGTTTCAATGAATAGAGAAAGTGCAGCGTTGTAATACAAATGCAAAACACTGTATTTCTTCTTTCAATAGTAATAGAAGTGGGGGAATATTTTATATGTTTGTTGTTTTGTTAGGTAATGGAATGAAACTCGTGACTAAATTATAACAGTAGCATGGGTGGTGGGGTTGCGGCCCTGAAACGCAAAGGGCATTAGGAGGAACACGGCTGGGTTTTAGTCAGTAAGAGTCTGACACTCCCTTCCACTCCGCCCAGAGCGGAAGGAGTCATTTGATGATTTCCCATCCGTAAAAAAACCATTTTCGATCTTTAATGTTAAGCATCGCTTGCCAAGGTCGATCTGTGGATGGGCCATGTTAACATGCGTAGACTCTTCCGTCCCTCGGAAAGCACGCTAAGCCGTTGGCCCCGCTTTGGAACAGGCCCGCCACACTACTGCAACTCCTCAAAGCCAGAATCATCAGTGGCGACCACCAGAAAAACGCCGAGTCAATGAAGCTTGACGAGTCCCGGAGAAACGATTCAATTGTCTTGGATTCCGCAATGAAATTAATAAGAAAATAGCAGCGGAGGAGAAGGAAAAAATATAATTTCCACTTCCCTCCTTATCAAGCAGGAGACAGAATAGAGCTAGGCCAAATAGACACCAAGATACATATAAATCTGGGTTAAGCCCAGTTGCCAACCACCACGCATTGTATGTACATTAACACTAATACATGCATGCATATAAAATTCACTCGCTGTCTCAGATAAAGAGGTAACTATGACGATAAAATCGAAAGAACGAATCCCAGATATAGAGGTTTGCTTCGTCCCAGTAACAGAGGTAATTGAATGCCAAATTGTTATTACCTCAGCGTGAGTTCCAGTTATGGCGGTTTCTCACTTATCCAGGTCGCACTTAACTAAGTTTCACTGTACTAATGGGTCCTAAATTGTGAGCTACTTTTGATTCCAGTAATAGGTATGGCAAAATCGCTTGAATGCACGGAAATTTGTTCTGGTTTCTACAAGGTCCATATAGTATACAACTCCAGATGTAACCTGAATACTATCTAACATAATATTGCGTTCAGTTTGCCAAAGAATACACTCCCATAAGATATGATGTGCGGATTGTTGGTCCCGGCTGTCATTGGTAGATCTTTAAGCCAGAAAATCTGACTCCAGTCTTGCCAAGAAATACCGTGATACCCAGTTACTGGGTTGTGGAGGTCAGATAGGCAGTCACTGCACGTTAAACTACTGGCATTCAGCAGAATCCGGTGTGACTGGAAGTCGACCCCAATTAGTTAATAAAAGGATAAGTTTAATGATGGTGAAACGTCGGATGGTAAATTGTATTGGTTTAGCTTTATAGTTCAACGAACCTTAAAGTTGCATTTCTAAACTGTACCTGGATTATCCTTTGAGAATATCGTTTTCCAGAGAATGTCTTATTTGACCAGTGGTTTCGCCTGCGTGAACTTAATAAATGATTCAATTGGGGCAAAACATATATCTAAGTCATGGCTACCCGTGGGAGAAGTTTCACATAAATCGGTTCAGCCGTTTAGGTTTGATTGATGACAGTAGGTTCGTGTATTTATAATCAAGATTTACCGAGTTCAAAGTTACATAGGTTCGGGTTGGCAAGACGACCGATAACTATTTTCCAAATAAAAATTCAAACAATAATAAAAACTTGGTCAGACCACTATGTCCAGACAGTTTGCGACCTTGATCTGACCTTTGGTATCAAAAATAGCGTCTCTGAATAAAATATTCAGAGGTTCAAAACGAATGTCAAGACTAGATATAAATAGGTTTGACACAATAACTTTTACTTGGGACTAATCTGGGAGTTAAAATGTGACGAAATAATGTAGGTTCTAACTGACATGGTTGTTGGGGAATTCTAAAAGTATGATTGTATCATCATTATCATTATTTATTTATTTAAACTTTATGTACAATAGTTTGGTGATATGGTTGGCGCAGTGGTTGAGCGATTGACTGCTGCGCTGCGTGTCGCGGGTTCGACTCCCGCACGGAACAAATATTTGTATGGCCCACAGATAGTTTTTCGGGGTCTGATTAATTCAATAAATAAATTGATGGCTATGATCCTGCCATGTAACCAGCGACGATAGATATCAGAGCCCCTAAGGTGACCCACTAACCAACTAATTTTCAAACAATATTCGGATTCGCTTCTCAGTTGCAATCTGTCAAAAATGTATGAAAAATCACCAGTTTGTGACAGCTGCGAATGCTAACGTTACTCAAAAATTTGTACAACAGGGCCTGCAGTCTCGACAAAGATAGCGATCGCCTACCGACCGAGTTCGGTCGATAAGTTCTAAGGCCACCCGTACACAATCAATCTGGAACGCGAACCACAGATCAGATCATTGATTTTGATCGTACGGATTGACTATGTACGGGTGGCCTTAGGATGTATCGACCGAATTCAGTCGGTAGGCGATCGGTAACTATGTCGAGATTGCAGGCCCTGGCCCTCAGTTTGCTTGGCATATCAAGAAATCCCGATTGTCCCGATTTGTTAGCATAAGGAGACCCTTATGCTAACAATACAAAACCCCACAATCCATCCACCATAATTCATGTCCAACCCCAAAGATCGCCAAATAACATATACAGCCCCACATTATCATACAACATAGATATTATATAATATACGATGAACATTTACAGACGATCAATCATGGTCGCGGACATATGCTGGGATGTGATATCTCGTTTCAAATCACAGAATTTGCCCATACAAGGAATGTTCCCTTGTCAAAGATTTTATATAGCAATGTTGGAAGCAGATAAATGATTTGTTATGTTCGGATGTGTGTTATTTTTGGATGTTGTAATGGATTTTTTCTTTAGTTGTGAAGTAGACAATTCTTTGAGGGGAGACTGGATAACTGTGGGCGTAGCATGAGATGCATTATGGGCTTGGCGGATGATCGACAGTCTTATAAAGGCAACTGAGATGGACTTGATGCGTGAAGGGGCGGACCAGTTGTTGTGGCGCTGATTACGAACTAGAAAACCTGATTAATACAGAAACGATTGTCAGGATTTCCAAGTCACAAAGGCTTACATGGGCAGGTCACCTGGAAAGAATGAGTGAACCCAGATAAGATTATGTCCAAATGGACTCCGCAACAGAAAATGCAACCCAGGGAGCGTTGGAATAATAATTGTGTTCAGAAAGATTTGAGGAGAATAGGTAGGAAAACATCTTTGCGAAGGAAGGTCAGGGACAGTCAGGAAACACATACTCCGATATTAGATTATTTTGTGAAGTGATGTTGAGGTCAAACCTTTTTTTTAACGATAGGAAATCTTCCAAAGACTTCTTCCGCTCTGGGTGGAGCGGGAGGGAGTGTCAGACTCTTACTGACTAAAACCCATCCGTGTTCCTCCAAATGCCCTTTTTGCGTTCCAGGGCCGCGGTGACTCTTTCGTACAAATTCCGGAACCCTAGCAGTGATGTCACTCCTGGATTGTAAGAATGTTCTTGTGTGGATTCTCAGGTAAAGTCAAAGTTGTAGATAGCTTTTGCAAGGCTAAACAGGCAGGCAGTTTTCTAAAAGCGCATTCCTAACAACGGATTGTTCAAAACAACTTTGTCGGCCCAAGTTTTTGTGTAAACGTGGAGAGGAATGTCGAATACCGACCGATTTGCCTACACACTAGTCGATTCTAGAAACTCAAAAACGCATCAAATGGTATACAGTTCTGCGTTTGAGTTGCTTGGATTGAAATAAACTTTTTGGCTGTAGCAAATGAGCTGTCTAAAGAGAAAGTCTGAGGTGTTCCTGCTGCACGTCCGATAGACTAGTGGTTCCAGATAAAGAATATTCAAATAGGAATTTGTTTAGGACCATCGAAAACCGTGGCAAAAACAAGAAATATTTAATTGTTTTGTTTTTAAAACATTTTCTTTTGGCATACACACAATGTAGGAAACAATATTATGGAACCTGAATTTTATAACAATAAAATTATTTGCCTCATGGTTGCGCCAAATGGGTCCAGTTCAGCAAAATGCCAAAAGTTTACTGACTCTAGTTTTATAGCCGCACGGATCGAACTTCGAGGTTAAGCTAAGTTTGCCGAGGTCGGACTGTGGATGGGTGACCGAACACAAACCGAGTTTCCTCCATGTCTCGGAAAGCGCATAAAGCCGTTGGTCCTGGCTGTCATTTTAATATCTTTCAGAAGCCAAAGAATTGGACACCAGTTTTACCTAGTTACTGGATTGGGCGGGTCAGGGTCATACTGGTACTCAACTGCATCCGCTTAGACTGGAAGACGATCCAAACATACTTGGGAAAAGTCAAGGCATATTCATTTTCCTCTTTCCAAAATTCCTAACAAAATGTTTCAATCTCCATTTTTTCCATTACAAGACCTACTCGAGTCTAATCTGATGCTAATACGAGTGAGCGAAGCAGCGGTATATAACGTGTCAAATCTTCTAAAGCATCAATATCGAAGCCTGAATGACATTTCTAATCTACGATATCGGGTAAATTGAGGATGTGTCCTGTTGAGCGAAAATGGACGCTGTTTTGTGTGGGAAAAGGTGTTAATTCGAGTGGAGGGGTGTTGTCCTGTGTGTGGAAAAGGGTGACTGTCACACCGTTTGGGTTTTCGTAATGTTTAGATTTATATTTTTGTGTGACAAAAGTTTTTTTTATTAGAGAAGTGAATGTTTTTTGAAATCATTAAGGAAACATTTTGTCAGAGCAATATACTTAGTAGGCATTTTTTTATTTCACACCGAATTTTATTATTTGTCATTGGAAGAATTTACAGATATAACAAAACGATATTCAAGGTACGCCAGAAGTTTTATTCATATCAACAGAGCGGCCAAATGCTACTAATTCATTAATTACTTATTTTGTAATATCAAAAAGTTAACAGCGATGTCTAAATTAAGAATTTGAAGTTGAGTATTTGCCAACTCTACTTTATCCTGAATATCTCTCAAAATTTGGTTTTAAAGTAGGGGTTTAACACATTCTAAAGTCAAAATACTCAATTTAAAAATTACAATTCTTTAGTCAGTCTGACATGTCCCACTCCTGGGCAAAGGTCTCCCCCATTCCTTCCCTGTCTCTCTTGTTCACACCCCTTAGTTATTAAAAAAAACTGCATCCATTTCAGAACATCGTGACGTCATAAAACGGTGTGACATACAGCCCTCCGATGTGTAGACACGAAATGATTGAATTACCAAATCGAATTGCTCGATTTATTGCACTTCAGCTTCAGAAGATCTATTCACACTGTCCAACTAGTTTATTGCAACATTGCACTATGAGCTTGCTTGACAGAATCTCGTATGAATTCTGGTTACAGGGATCACTATCAGTTTTCTTTATTAATGGAGTTCAGCTGTACGTCACCGTAAACTTTCACTAAACCGGCCACGTCTTGTTTAAAATTACCAAAAAAAAAGGAAAAGTGTTTAATAAATATCAATTATTATTATTATGATAGCAACTGGATATACTTTTTACATTGGCAACACTCACAAATAAAGGGTTACGAAATGAGGCAAAGGTCATTTGAAAGGAATAATGCCGATGGATACTCAGTCTACGTTGGATCGTGAAAGAGTATAGTCGATGTGAAGTATAAAGCCGGATTTACATTACGAAACTAGTGGCATGAAAGTAGTTTCGTGACATTAATTTCACCAACAATTTCACGTGTAAACGTCAAGTTTTACAATGTATGCATCGATTTCACGACACTGAAACAGTTTCGTGATGCGCGCGATTTTTGGATAAAACTAGTGTCATGCAACTAACGTCATCGTATAAACGCGACGCGAAACTAGTGTCGCGAAAGCGCCTGCGCTGATACGACGTGTGTTTATTAGTCATGCTTGGTTTCTTGCTAGCCAGGCTCGAATCCACCAACATCTTTTCTTTCGAGACAACTTTTCTTAATTTTTTACTATAACATTTGTATGACAACATTTTGCAATGCAAATTAAAGCTTAGATGTTACCGTACCCATGAACATAGACATACTGTGGGTTTCACGACACTATTATTTTTAATGAAACTAGTTTCACAGGTACTGAAAGTAGTGTTATGAAATTAATTTCATCATGCATGAAACTTGTTTCGTAATGTAAATTCGGCTTAAGTGTCAATAAGAAAAGGAGGACGAGTTTTCTTAATAAAAGTATTCTATAATATTGCAAATAATTACTAACTAACTACTTTAATACATCCGTGTTATACTTTTATAAATCTTGCCTGCGGCTTAATATCACACCCAAATTTTAATAACCTTTGTAATGAGACGGTATCATAATAAAAACTACTATTTTATCACTGTAAAACAATAGTTATTTGTTATACAAGAGTGCAAAGTTGCTTTTTAACCACGTGTTCAATTTTGATGACCGAGCAAGCGAAGGATTCTAAAATTGAATCACGAGCGCAGCGAGTGATTCAAAATTAGAATCCGGAGCGTTAGCGAGGGAATCAAAAGAGCACGAGGTGAAAAATCTTTGCACTCGAGTGCAACACGTAACTTTTCATTCCACCTCAGCGAGGAAATGACTAAATGCAAAAAAAAAAAACGTTTACAATCACAAGATAGGTACACTTTTATTTCAGTTTAGGTATTAATTACTACATTATGACAGGTAAGTATTACAGAATAATCTTTAAATTATAACAAAATAATACTTTAATAAATAATACTTTAATAAATTTTAAAGTAACGTTGCTACAGTTATTTAAATTGAGTGTAATATTTTTGTTTGGTACTGTAATATTGGTGTTAGTCACTTGTGTACTGTTTTTTGGTAAACTATCTGTCATACTTAATAGTTGTACTGTTTCATCGGATTCCCTTGGCGTGAATGTTGGAGAGAGAGGGAGATGGTTAGGTGTTTCATTACGGCTTATTTTTGATGTAGAAGGGCCAGTCCAAGGATCCGATTGAGGCTCTTTCAGTGTAATGGCTCCTACGATGCCTTCACATATTTTAGACTTATTTTGGATGGAATCCTCTATGTATCCCTCTTCAACTGCATTGGACTTCCAGCCTCCGTGGCGCTTAAGGGACAAGAGATCAGCTCCGGAATCAGCCAAAAGTGTGGCTGAAGTTCGTCGGAAACAATGACCCGTGTACAACAGGGGTTCTGGAAGTTCAGGAAATGTTGCTATTTCTCGTGGGATACTGCCAATTTTATTAGTACCCATAGGCTGTCTAACACACTTTCCATTGCGAGTACTGTAGAAAAAATCGATTGATTGGAGTGTTAGGCGGGCGTAAGGCTTGATATTTCTCAACAATCGTTACATATTCCTTGCGAATGACGAAGTTGCGGTCTCTTTTTGTCTTTGTATTAGGTAAATTAATTAATAGTAAGTCATCTGAATGTTTCTCAATGTTTTTGACATTAAGTTGTGTTAGTTCATTAGTTCGACATGCTCCGTTTATTCCAATAATAAGATCAACCTGTAACGTAAAGAGTATTGTAGTAGATAAATGAATAAAATTGATATGAACGCATAATTATGCCTATCAACATCTACTAAGTATACTATTTAATTGAGATTAATATACTTAAGTAGATACTGAATGTACAACTGACTTACTTTTGCCGCCAAATATACGGAATCGGGTGCTTCGTTAAGAAACTTTTCAATATCAGATACTGTGAAAACCTTCGATTTTTTTGGTTGATGACCAGATGAGGCTCTTTTTAAAAATGCCACTAATTTAGGATAGGTATCGATATGTATGTCTTTTTTCATCTTTATTGTTGCTTTTAGCATCGAATACGTACTCCATAGAGTGCTTGCTTTCTTGTTCTTGGATAATTCTATAAAATATGCCAGCAAAACGTTTTCTGAGAAAGTTTCGGCTCCTTTTGCTAGTCGCCACGTGTTGAACATATCGTACTGTTTTAAATACTGATTACTGATTGTTGAGGGAGAAAGCTCATTTGCGCATTATTAACAGTTTCAGTCAATTCTGTTGGCGTCAAACAAACTTCCTCGTCGCTAGAATCACTCATTTTAGTTTTTTCACTTGTTTTCAAGTTTCTTGTTTTTAATATAAGGTTTAACAATGACGTGAAAAAATGCCGCGTAAAGAACCGCGTACAAAGCAAATTGAAAAAAGAACACCAAGAAGGTTCCGAGTCTGAGTTTTTAACAAATTAAAAAAAAGTTGTATGATATATTCGGCACCATAGAGGTAGCAGTAAATAGGTTTAATGTTTTTTTTAATTCACAAACTTAGTGCACACGATATTCTAAATTCAATTTACTTTATCCTCTAGAGAATAGAAACGGCTTTTCCACTCAGATATTGAAGATTAAAAATACTCTTTCCGAGATGGTGGGATGAAAAAATAATTATCATTATCACAATGGAGGAGCTCCTGTCTAAATAATAGAAACCGCACAGGCCGAATTTTTGTGAAGGTACGAAAGAGTCACCGCAGCCCTGGGACGCAAAAGGTATTAGGAGGAACACGGGTGGGTTTTGATCAGTAGGAGTCTGACACGCACTTCCGCTCCATTCAGACTGGAAAAAGTCATTTGATGATTTCCCATCTATAAAAAAACGGGTCGAACTTCGAAGTTAACCTAAAGTTCCTAAGGTCAGTTCGTGGATGGGTGGCCATTCATTACATATTGAGTTTTCTTCGCTTCTCGGAAAGAACGTGAAGCCGTTGGTCCCGAATGTCAGCATCTTTGGCAGTTTTTATGGATTGCCAGAAGTCAGAAAATCTGACACCAGTCTTGCCAATAAATAAAACTGGTAATCAGCTGCATGCGGTAAGACTGGAAGTCAACTAAGATAGTTGGGAAAAAGATAAACAGATTGATATAGTCACAATACCATTAATAATACACTCCGGTGTGACACACACCCTGCCGGACTGTATAGACACACGAATGATTGAACAACCAAATGAAACTGTGAGTAACTCTGAATGTTAAACCGAGTTTAAAGCTAGCAAACAGTTTGTTCGATAACGGAATTACTATTACGAGTTTTATTTGACTGCGTAGTTTGTCTACTACATTGAAATCAATGAATTTAGAATCGTTGACGCATGATTAATATGTAATGTTTGTACAACTAGTACAAACATTACAGTTGGAACGCGAGAGTCTGACAACAAGAGGATTTATCGAGTTACACAATATTGGGGAAAAACTCAGGTAGGTATTAATCACTTCATCTAAACATAATTCATAGTCTACCAAGTTCCTGCCAGGGTTGCGGAATATCTTCCAAAGAGTCACCGCGGCTCTGGAACGCAAAGGGCATTAGGAGGAACACGGATGGGTTTTATTCAGTAAGAGTCTGACACTGCCTTCCGCTCCGTTCAGAGCGGGATAAGTCATCCACAAAAAAAAACTGGAGATTTAGACTAGTTTAATCAATTTTGTTAAGTGTGTAGCGGATCATTGCCGCCACAAAAGAGCCAACGTAGCAAAATCTACATCGCAACAATAAGACCCGCAACGCCATCTATCCTGACAGCTGCGAACTGACATAACAAAATCCTGAATCGCGATATCAGAGTTTACCGTGCGATTTGAATAGATACAACAGCCCGAATATCAACTATCGGGCAGTTTCCCACCGGACACAACAGGGAGGATCCGCCCTTTTCAACGGAGGTATGCGGGACTTTACTCTCTGTTTCGCATACCCTCTAAAAGTGATATATACTTCTGGCCCCAACTGTACACTTGTACAGTCTACCTCATAGCTTTCGGCTTAACTCGTTCAGTCGTATCGCTTTTGTTTAATGGAATATTCTTGAGCCATTTGATGAATTCTCGTCCTTAAAAAAAAGTATACTAAGTTGCCCGGTAAGTCTGTCATGCGTAGACCTTTGACAGTTGTTACGAGAAGTCATAAATCCGTAAGTCAACCACTTTTACCAGGGACACCTGCCATTACCATTTTGGCCACTAACTGGTTGGTGGAGGAAACATAGGCCGTCACTTCTTGTCATATATCAGTATTCCTGGTTCAGTAGACTGGAAGCCGACACCAACATTGTTGAGAAAAGATCAGGCAGACTGCAATGTTGCCGCGTTAAAACAAAGAGTAAAGATCTTATAATATTTTCTAATATACATAGACACATTCAGGCATCGAATGAAAACATTTTGAAAGAAAAAGAGATAAAGAATACCATTAATTCCAAAAGGGCATCAGCTCAGCATAATGCCAGATGGTAACACAAGGTATGCCACCTGATACTGATTTTCAGCTGCAACCCATGAGTGCCATACGCTCGAAAACATAAACACAAATATAAAATTCTAACTCTTAATTTATAAAAAAATAAATGTAACAAATATTGAATTACGTCATTAGATCGTCAGCGTTTCGCTGGCTTAAAAATAAATTAATACACAGTAATCAAACATTCATTGATAAAAGTGCCACATAAATGAGATACACGTGGAACTTTGAGCTTCAGTTTGTTCACGAAATAAATCAAAATAATAAGACGGTATCGTCCGTGATACGGTGCTAAGGACAAACTTAATATTATAGATGCGAAATTGTGTTTGTTTTATAAAGTGGAGGGAACAATACTTCAAAATGATGATGATAATGACATTGGGCAACTGCTGATATGAAACGAGAACTAGTTACTGGCTGAAATGGTGCCCCTAGACACGTGCCCATGTAGTGTGGGACGCCTTGCGGCACGATTGACCGATGATTTGAAGAAGGTGGCTGGTAGCGGATGGATGCGGACTGCTCAAGACCGGGATGGTTGGTGCTCTTTGAGGGAGGCTTCCATTCAGTAATGGACGGCCATTGACTGATATGATGATGATGATGACGGTGCCCTTTTGTATGACTGGAAGTCAAAATGTCACTTTTTTCGGAATTTTGACTGTCTATAACATACCTCTTAAAGATCTAAAGCTGGGACCAACGGCTTAACGTGCTTTACCGAGACTCGGATGGGTTGTCGATAAGTATTTACTAGATTATTGTCACCTATCTATGGATTGACCGTCGACAGTTTTAGGTCGTCTCCAGATTTTAGACTTCAGCACATTTTTGAAGTTTTTTTTACTAACACCAACACTACGACATAGATTCTTTCTGTTCTGAAATAAAGCTAGACATTATTATAAAGCTATTCTTTGAAAACTCCAAGCTATAATTCCAAGCACGTGTGTTCACAACGTTTTCCTAACAAACTAAACGCCAAGTCAGTCACCCGCACGCGTTTTCAAAGTGCATAATAATTCTGCTTATCTTGCAAAAAGGGAAGCTTCCATTCACACATTTTCTTCCCTCCCTCCATTCTTTCCTGCTGCTATTGTTATCCGGGTTTTCTTCAAATTGCTAGCTCATTAGTGTAGACTGGTTTTATCATCGTCTATAATAATACGAGATCTAGTTTACAGGGTGCTAGTGAGCTTTTGAGATTTGAAGCTTTAGGAATTCGCTGTATTATGTGTACAGTCTATTTTGTTAGCGTTTAAGAGTTTTTTCTTCTGGAGAGAAATCATCACACGACTTCTCCTCCTGCTTCGTTTTTGAGACAAGAAATATATTTGTAACTTTGCAAGAAAATTTGATAAAGACATGAAAAATTCTTTGCTCGGCAGCGGTTTAAACGACGTTATTAAATAAAAGATAAAAGGTTACCATGTCGGTTCATCTTCTTAGCGTGCTGATGGCAAATAGAGTTATTAAGTTTTATGTTTGGCCCAGTTTTGAGCAACGGTAACACCATTCGCTGACACAGCCATGACGTCCTCACATATATTATATAGTAGGTGACAGGGCAAGCGGTGCATGACGAAAGGTGGGCCCTGGACTGCGGAGAGAGGCCACACAAACACCAAAGATCGGGGGTAACCACATGGGTTAAATTTTGGTTTTATCATCGTCTTTAGTAATGCGATTTCTAGTTTACACGGTGCTAGTGAACATTTCAGACACGAATCTTTAAGAAAAGTTGAGTTACGTATGTGTTTTGGAAAATTCAAGATAATATAAACGACTAAGTTTTGTTGGAGATATATGAAAAACGCTTAGCAGGTGTTATATAAGTACGGTCGTCTCGCCATCTATTCCTAGGCCAGCTTCGGCCGCGCCGTTCATCTTCAGGCACCCACTGTTAAATTAATACTCAATATTTTTATTGCATGTAGGTATTCTTAAGTGGCAAACTTATAGTTAGATCAATGGACCCTGTCGGGCACAGCAAATAACTGAGTTAGTCTTTGTAGACTATTGCCCAGAGGTCATTGTGCAAGCGGCATTTTATTCAAAAGAATGCCGTCCATATTTACAGCAAAAAAACGCAAAATATTACAAACTACAAGATTCTATTTTCGAACGCTAATTAAAAACTCAGAAACTAGCTGGCTAGTTTGAACTTTGACCAGCACGAACGTTCCACATTTTGTTCAAAGTTGTAAGTTCTGAAACTATGTAGCTATTGCAAGTTCAGCGCAAGTAGCCAAGTCGTATTTTAAAATATCTTAACGTAAGTCCATGGGGAACGAAGTTTAGTTCAAGTTTAAAAAAAGTTATTTTATAGGGTTTTATCTTCTGTAATTGTTTGTGGAACTGACGTTAAATATGTAAACGTGGTCTTTTTCGTAATGCCAAGTGGTTTATAAAAAGATCCAAACTTTGACTAAAATAATTTTCAATCATAAATGTTTCTAACAGGACATTTTTTTATAGCCTAAAATGTAACCGGGGGGGGGGGTTACATTTTAGGCTATAAAAACCTTTCAAATTAATTAAATCTAATGTCAACTGTTATGATTGGTAGACCGTAGTAACAATAATTTGTCAATCAAATCATTACACTGAGATTTGGAACCAGAATGTAAATTTTTTAAGTATTTAAAAAAAAACAATTCGCAATATCATTTTAGCGACACTGACTGTCAAAATGACGTTTTAACTACTTATTTGCCTAAAGCGTCTGCGATGCGAATGCAAACATTCTTTAAAATCACGAAAACTGCCTCTCTGATGATTTTTAAAGTTATGAACCGGCGCTATGCAAGCGTTTCTGGGTAGTGGTTATCATCACGTGCAGTCAACCATTTTGGTATAATAACCAACATTAAATTTTTATCTTCATAAGCTAAAACAAAAGTTATTAATCCAAATAACCACTATCCATCATTATTCAAAACTTTTCATTTCCAAAAACATTGGTTTAGTAACTTTTAAATGTTAACTTAAAACTGGAATATTCCATTAAACAAAAGCGATACGACTGAACGGGTTAAGCCAAAACCTATTAGGTAGACTGTACAAGTGTACAGTTGGGGCCAGAAATATGTATGCACAACTAAAAGACAATGGAAAAAAACTAGTCTAAATCTCCAGCACTTTTTTTGTGGATGACTTCTCCCGCTCTGGGCGAAGCGGAAGGGAGTGTCAGACTCTTACTGACTAAAACCCGCCTGTTCCTTCAAAAGCCCTTTGCTTTCCAGCATGCGTTAACTCTTTCGAACAATTCTGCAACCTTGGCAGAAATCTCCACCACTTACTAGGCATATGTCTTTGAATAGTCCGTAACATATTTTGTATGGGATTTTAGTAATAGTAACTCCATATTCTGTGGATAGAAAACGCCACAGATAGAGACTACTGGGTATTCTTGGAGGAGGCCTTTACCCTCAAATAGAGGGGTTCACGCAAATTTGTAACATAATAATATATACAATAATAATAATACAATAATAATAATTTATAAATGAATAGAAAAAATGAAATTGAAAACCTTTATAAATGTAATGTAATGCATGATGATTTTAATTTCCACATTTAAGTACCTATATTGATTGATTAATTATAATGTTTGCATACTATAACTACACTTAAAAAAAAACTAAATATGTAAAAGGTATTAGTTAAATTACTAGGTGTGAAATAAAAGGCTTTTTTTATTTATTTATTTATTTATTTATTATTTATTTATTTTATAATTTATGTACACACAGAAAAACAGTTGCAGAAATAACATAAAAACTAATAGTACAAAGGTACTGCTTATTTCTTAAGAAATTTCTTCTGCTTTTTTATTCATTTTAACTCCATATTCTAATTGGTTTTACAATGAAATAGATATAACTTGTTGATAGTGGACATTTGGACCAGGCGCTTATAGGCAAAAAAGCGGGTTTGTCATAGAAAATAATTTAAATGTGATTCTATTCACAAAAGTATTCCTACAAAGAAACTTATTATATTATTAGGTATGAATCAAACACAACCTCATATATTCAACCAGTGGTTTAGTAGAAAATCGTTGTAGAATTTCACAAAGTGCTCACATATTTTCGCCTCTGTCTGTACGCAGTGTACTTAGCACTTAGAACTTCGCATGTACACTGCTGAACGAAAGTTTCGATGTTCGCATTATGTATTCTCATTTATGAAAATTATCATGCCATGTGGATATTTTGTTGTTGTAATATGTGGAGGCTTTTATTCTAAGCCGTGGTTATTTAAATAAGTAGTATGTTGGGCTATTTAAGCTTTATTTAGGAGTACTTGTGCTCTACAACTTTCTGCCTAAGTCTTCTCTTTTCTGTAACTTTGAATAAGATTCCTTAGATGCCTTTTGTAAAACGTAGGCATATTTATTTACTAGTAGACACAACATTAAGGGAACTCCATAAAAAGGTCACAACCATCATAATAATATCTGTCTATTATCATTGGGCTTGACAAGTGAGCTGTCAAACCATACTGTCATTCATTTCACCCAAGTGAACACGGTGAGATGTCGACAAAAAAGACCGGCTGTAAACATGTCGAAGTGAAGGTTTTGGTGAAGTGATCACGAAGTGTGCTATCAATCCATGTCATAAAGATGAAATGACGGCTCACTTCACCCAAGCCATTTTTTTTCTTTTCTTTTATTATTGATAGGCACTCGCTTTACCACTATCTCACCTGATGGTAAGCGATGACGTGGCCGAAGATGGAGCACGCTTGCCTAGAAGTAACCTATTCACTGTTAGCTATCAGGAAACACAGACTCTGGCAGGGAATTCCACTCCTTAGCTGTACGCACAATGAATGTGTTCCCAAAACGTTTAGTGGGTGGGATATCCACCATGTACCGGTGGTGTATCGCCGTACGTCTTGAGGTCCGATGAAGGAATGGGCTTGGCGGAATTAAACTATGCAATTCCGACGCACACTCCCCAAAATGTAGCCGATAGAAAACCGACAGGCTAGCAACTCGGCGTCGATTCTCAAGACTTTGGAGCTTCGACTCGACGAGCCTATTATTGCCAATGATCCTCTTGGCTCGTTTCTCAACTGGCTCAAGGGCATCTAGCTGGTATCTGGCAGATCCGTCCCAAAGATGAGAGCAGTACTCCATACACGATCGAACTTGCGCTTGATAAAGTTTGAGCAGCTGTTCCGGTGTGAAGAACTGTCGCCCCTTTGCTAGGACTCCCAACTTTTTGGCAGCCACTTGAGCCTTAGCCTCTATGAATGGACCAAAATTGAGGGTAGATGTTAACGTAACACCAAAAAGGTCAAGTTGGTCGGTTATCGGCACGGTTACACCTCGGAAAGAGGGAGTGGGGTGGAATTGGCTTCTTTTAGCGGAAAAAAGACACGCCTGGGTTTTAGCAGTATTGAACCTGACCAGATTGTAAGAAGAAGAAAAGAAAGAAAAAGTATTTTGGCATCGCCCCACTCGGAGACAGCCTGTAAGGATAAGTTCAAGTGCTCAACCATAGCCTCTCGGAGAGACCGGATCTGCAGCCCACTAGCTCGTGCGTTGGACACGTATCTCTCAGCAACAGTGCTGTCGTCTGCATACCCAAAGGTTCCGGGTTTTAGCTGATCAATATGCAGCAAGAACAATGTTGCCGAGAGCACCGACCCCTGAGGAACTCCGGCATTAATGCCCAGCAGTCCGGACGAGCAGCCATCTATGACCACTCGGATAGACCGATCCCTTAAGAAGTCTGCAATCCAATCACACAATCCGGCGGGCAGACCAAAGGAAGGATGCTTACCAATAAGGCTATCGTGCCAGATCCTGTCAAAGACCTTCGAGATGTCAAGGGAGACCGCAAGTGCTTCTCCGTGTTTCTCGATGGCCTCACTCCAGATATGAATGTCATACGCTAGAAGGTCCCCAGTTGACCGATTTCGGCGGAAGCCGTATTATCGGTCACTAAGGATATCGTAAGCGTCTACATGTTATGCCTTTTTTTTTTTTTGGATGGGAAATCATCAAATGACCCCTCCCGCTCTGGGTGGAGCGGCAGGGAGTGTCAGACTTTTACTGACTAAAACCCACCCTTAGTCCTCCTAGTGCCTTTCTTCCCAGGGCCGCGGTAACTCTTTCGAACATATTCCGCAACCCTGGCAGGCTCTGGCCCTGGCGGGCCCCGTCTCCGTTGCTGACTGCTCTTTCCGGCGCGTTCGGAGTGAAACGCGCCGTCGACTCTGGCCTGACCTGATCGGACAGCGAGCTACCCATTGCTCGCTGTCCGCAGGCGTCAGTCATTGCGCCTAGCTCAGGAGCGTCAGTTCCTGAGAGGCGCAGCGACTAATGTTCGTCTGGAGGAGGCGAAATGGGCCCATTACTGGCACTCCATTTCGGCCGTCGCACGAGCCGGCCCTGTGACCGGGCTGACCACAGCGGAAGCAGTGGTCACTGCGGTCCATATATGTTATGCCTTCACTTCGACATGATAACAGAATCGACTGGCTGTACATTAAGCTAAAATAAATCAGAAGGTATAAGTGCTTCGTTACAGAAGTCGTAGTGAAAATCTGAAAACTAAATCTAGTTCTATTGAATACAGTATTGACACTGTAGTAGATAAGCCTCCGTTTGTTCAGTTAGCTGCTTCCGGTAGTCGATAACTGTTGATTTTAATCTGAAAGATAAATACAGATGTTTAATAAAACACAACGGTTTGTTTAGTTTAGTTTTTAAACGGTGTTTCCAAAAGGAAATTGCAAAATATTAATGAAAAAAAAATCATTGTACGTGAATTATTGTTACAAGTTTAATTATTTTTCAGTCACATCAATTCAAATTAATACAATACGATATTTTTACATACAGTTTGCCAACGGTATACAATCAAGTTTTGTAACCGTAGCATTAGTAGGTATTCTTTTTTACATAGTGTAAAACGAATTTAAAAAAATATACCAACTAAATTGAGAACCTCCTCCTTTTGTGAAGTCAGTTAAAAAATGTCTTTTTCTTAAGTCTTTTGTCATCAGTGTATTAATAGTATAATACGTGTTATTTATGTCAAGCTCTTATTTATAGTTTTCTTAACTCAAAGGTAATCAACGGACTTCATTTGCTGGGCTTCCCCTGTCCCTATGTCTGACAACGGGCTGTACTGCTCTCAGGAACCATAATAAGCACACAGTTGAATTTTTCACAAAGATACATTTCTATTGCTGCAGCAAATCTATTTATATAAAACCCTTCCGTTACTGAGTGACTGACAGACAATGCACAGCCTGAACTACTGGTCGTAGAAAGCTGACATTTGGCATGCCATTGGGGAGTTTAGGGGAGCACTAAGAGAGGATTTCCCTAAATTCCTACGGGAACGGGCAAAAACTTGTGATATAAAACTTTTTCGTTACTTTGTAATTAAGTTATTTTGTACATTGTAGTGTTTTTTTTGGAAGTTTGTGTTTTTGAGAAAAAGTTTTTAATTTTTCACTTTTTAGTGCACACACCTGACAACACCACTGGAAAGTTACAGGAAAGCAAAATACGCAATTAGGTATATGAACGATTTTTCCACATATTTTTTTTCAGCTGCCAAACCACTGTACCGATTTTGATGAAATTTCAATGGGACCAATTGAAAATTATATCCTTTCACATAAAACAAGAATTTTTAAAATCGGTTTATAAATGACGGAGTAATGAGGTAACAAATAAAAAATACAACTCAATTTAGAACCTCCTCCGTTTTTTGAAGCCGGTTAAAAATAAAGTTAAATAATTTTATTCATAAAAATAAAAGCCATTCAAGAAACTTGTTCTTTTGTTCAGTTTATTGTACGAAACTCAAGGTGTGTGAGTCCAATTCTCACTAGGCAGAATATTTATAAAATTTTAACACCCATTTACTAAAACCCAAGTTTTGATAAAACATCACCGTACGTTAGGTCAGTGCTCCACATAGTAATCAAGCTACATGAAGCTAACCTCGTTGTCTGTGGAACACTGGCTCTATGGCTCTATGCTGTAACTTCGTAACGCGTTCGGCTCCATATTTTTTCTTTTTGTTCACAAGCTTTTATTTCTATTGCTCTACAATTTAGTTGTGCTGTTTATTTGAAATTTTTTTGGGCGTTTATGATTTTGTGTTGTGTTGGCTTAACGAGTGTTTGTAACTAGGTTGGTCTGTGGATGGGTGACCATCTTAACATACCGAGACTCTTCCGTGCCTCAGAAAGCATGTTAAGCCGTTGGTTCTGGCTTGGAGATCTCTGGCAGTGGAAACGGATTGTCAGAATCCAGATAATCTGACACCAATCTTGTCAAGAAGTCCCAATGCAGCCAGTCCCAGTGCCAGTATGTGTGTGTGTGTGTGCCAGTCTCTTGCCAATTAATAGGTTGTGGAGATCTGGTAGGCAACCCTAGGTCTAGTCTGGTTTGACTGGGAGCCGACCCTAATATAGTTAGCTAGGCATCTGCCTAGCCAACTATATTACCATAATCATCATCTGATGATTATGGTAGATCCCCAGATAAATAATGACTTTCTTAATATAAAAACCCGAAACAAAGACAAAGCTGTTCTGAATCGACTTCTATCGTGATCCTTAACGTTCTCTAGTAATGATAAACGGTTCATAATTTATTGTTCGGGTATATACGAAGGGATATTAGGGAAAGGTCAATGTACCTTATTACAAGTTCATCTGGCGCCCACAATAGTCATTCTCCACAATCAATGTGCTTCGCTGTTTTTGCAACTATATTGGGGTCGTCAAAGATGTACCAATAACAGCCGGGACTAACGGCTTAACGGGCTATCTGAGACACGGCGGAGTCTCACTATGTTAAGATGGTCACCCATCCACAGACCAACCTCGGCAAGCGTTGCTTAACCTTGAAGATCGGACCGTGTGGCTGTTATAATTTAGCAACGAGATTCTTACCCATAGTTATTCACCGTTAAGTCGCAAAAAAACCTCTGTTAAAAACAACACACTCGCAAAATACAGTCTAATGCCAAATAAATAAAATATCAAGACCCGTTGACACTGTATGACATTTGACTGATCCAGGGGATAGTGCAGAAAGCAGGGATTATCCTAGTTGAGCCTACAAGTGTTGGGATGTACAAGTTTTGATGTCCCGATGTGTATGTTCGAAGGTGGAAAAATGATAGATGGGATTTTCTTTGTATTGATAGTTGGTACGGCGAATAGGATTTTTGTTTTTTATTTGCTTGTTATAATGGGTTTGTACCCAGATCGGGTAAAATGCTACTGGGTTTTACCAAAAGATATTGTTTTATTGGTATCGTATCTAATCTAATTCATTCGTCAAATAGATTTCCAAAAAGAAACCGACTTCCAAAAAACACTAAAAAATTCAAAATAACTTTAATTTCGGAAGTCGGTGTCAAATAACGAAGAAGCAACCAAAAACACCGACTTCCGAAATTAAAGTTATTTTGAACTTTGTAGTGTTTTTTGGAAGTCGGTTTCTTTTTGGTTCTTTTTGGTTAGAGAAAGTTTTTTTTGTGAAAAAGTTTTTTATTTTTCACTTTTAATGGTACCCCACACCTAACAACACCACTGGAAAGTCACATGAAAGCAAAAATACGCAATTTCGTATACATGGATGATTTTTCCACATTTTTTTTTCTAGCTATTTGGATTTAAAAACCAAACTACTGAAACGATTTTGATAAAATTTCAATGGGACCATTTGGGAAGTATACCCTTTCCAACAAAAAAGAGAGAATTTTTCAGATCGGTTGGCAAGCGACGGATTTATGCGCGAACAAACATAAAAAAAAGGAAAAATATAAACATCCGAATTAAGAACCTCCTCCTTTTTTAGAAGTCGGTTAAAAACAATAAAACATTAAAACGACACAGTGCATTGAAAATACGCCTGACGTCACTATGATGGTATTTTTAACAAACAACGTGACATCAAGCGTGTTCTCAAATTCAGTAATTTGAGAACACGCGTGATGTCACGTTGTTTGTATATTATATATGACGGAGAGGCCGCATTATTAGCATCATCATCCGACATAGTGGGCGTATAAAATGGGTAATCGAGCAATGAGACAACGAATTACACAACAAGATTTAATACACTGAACACAAATCACAAATTAAATCACACCGTACAACGAAACGTGAGGACAGTTCCTAGCTTTGTGGAGAACTTGTCTCCAAGACGACCCAATGGAATCTCCGTCTTGGTCCGACACCCCTCCACTAGGTAGGCTCTGTTGTAGCACGAAGTTAGTTGTAAGACGGCGACGGTGCTGCCATCTACCGGAACTCGTGCTTCGTTTCGTTATCGGTCGGTATTAATATCCGTCTCCGAAACGGCCATCCTGCGCCGACACACGACCCCGTGTGTTTATTCTGTAACAAGGATAACGTACCACAGTATATTGTTCGGTCACTCCTGACAGAAAGTTTTAAGACGGTTAAAGTTTTAAGCTCCCTTAGTTCTCTAAGGCTTAAAAAGAAACTAAAAACAAACTTTCATCATAATCATTTAAAATTTACCTTGATCCTTTATCAAATTAATCATTTAAATCTAAAATTAAGTTAAGTAACAATTGTATAAACTAGGAATGCATGAGAGACCAAGTACCAATGTCATATCAACATGCCAGTAGCAGTTATCGTTAAAGTTATCACAAAACAATAACACAAAGTGTGAATCAAATTCGTGGCCTGTGGCTTTTCACTAAGCCCTCACACATATTGCATTCCCTTGAATGCCGAGTCCCACGGACTCTTTGGTCTTCGCAAGATCCGACCTCCGCCAGAGCCACCCGAGCACCGCGCATCCACGGATTACATAAAGCAAATACCGACTTCTAACGGACTACGGCTACGAAATGGCTACTGGTACGGTCCGACCAGCCGAACTAAGATTCACCACTATCACTCAACTCAAACTCTTCTACTTCAAGGGGTACTTGGCCCTCAGGCACTCTCCTTAACCTATCATGCGTGTACCTACATGTAAGTGCGTCTAGAATTTAAAGCTCTCAATATATAACGATCGCCATCTAACACTTCTACAACTTTAAATGGTCCTTTAATTTAGGGTCAAGCTTAGCTTGGTTACGTTCTTCATTTTGAAGTAACACAAAGTCACCCATAGCCATGTACCATCGTTATCCACAACAATAATCACCTTAATCACAACAAAGCCTCGGGGAACCACTCACACAAGTAAACAACTCTTACACCACGGCTCTCATAGCCGATCCACGGTCACTACAGACCACGAGCAGCAATCACACCATTGCTCTCGAAATACGTGCCTCCACACACATGTGGACCACAACCACTACGGTCACAACAGAGAACCCTACTCGCGTGTTCCCCGCCTCGGATTGCTTGTCACCACTGTGACATCTCTCACTTCTACCATCTACTTTGACTGGTACATGACTTTGGCATCTTTTTTTTCACCCTTCCATGAGCTCACCCAAAATAGTTCAGAACTTACGAGCGATTACCATCCAAAACTTCAGCTACTTTAAACGGACCTTTTAACTTCCATCTTATTAAGTCTGATTACGATCTTCGTTTTCTAATTATACAAAATCACCGGTAGAAAACTTTGTTTAAGCTATCATTCTATTATTAAATCGAGCTTTAACATATTCCCCAGATCGTTTAATGTTCAGTGTCACTATCTGACCTAATTTACTCCTACTCTATAAAAGTCTCATGTCTTTGAACATTTTTATTCTAAATACAAAATTCTGTAACACCATTGAAATTACACAAACAGAAATAAAGTGACTGACCATTGCTGCAAGATCTTCCTGTACAACTCATTTAACAGTAACAAAGTCATCCCTGTGACTACAAGTGTTCAATGGTAGTCATCCCTGTGACTAATCAATCAATCTTATTTTAATCTCATCCGCATTAACTTACGTAGGCACCTATTTTGACATTGTAATAGCTTAAAATTCTCTGTACTTGTAAAGTTTTAATCAAAACTAACTATTTTTATAAAAGGAAAACTGTCCTCGACATGTTGACATAAAAGCCTAGGTCCATTTTTTCAATAAAAACGTATAAAGTCGGAACATGACATTGTGGCAACCTTGCCATGCAATATCTGCCAATGGTAAAACTCTTTAGGTACCTACTCGCTTTGTACTAAGTATGTAAAATTACCTAGCACTATCAATCCAACCACTGAATTGGTATGAACGACTTTAAAGCTTTGAAAGTCACAATTAAACTGAAATGGTAGCGACTCACTTGATATTCCAGTCGGCCTTGAACGCTCTTGTCCCCACAGATGTTGATATGATGCTCGGCTGTTGCAGCCTGAAAAACTGCTTGCTGACCTTCGGTCTGTCACGCTCAGAACCGCTCAGGAATTGCAGCTGCACAGCAATTAAAGCAGCATGCGGACCGCTAGCCTCCTGCTGGCTTCATCCACCGATATACGATATCTGAAACTGAGAAACACTGCGAGAGTACAAGTCCAATCAAAGCTGTGGTGGAAATAATGGTTTTAGGTTAGCGTAGTAACCACATTATCAAAGTCAATCAAAATCTAAAACTAATCAGAACATTGACACAAGAAAGAGGCCTATGCCCAGCAGTGGGCAAAGTTTGGCTATGGTTGGTGATCATAAATCAAAATAATGCTTTTGCAATTATCTTAATTTTCAATAAAGTGGGTACGGTGTAATGTTGTGACTATTAAATAATATTGCTCTTATGTCCAAACAACAATAGCTCTGAACTGCCACTGCACTTCATTACTAAACCTGCGATAGCGATGCCATTGCTTAACCATCAACACCAAAGCTATCGCGCCTAAACTACTACTACACTGTTTACAGTAAAGCGATAGTCAATATGAAAATAACAACCTCACTTTAGCATAGAGCATTAAAGCGACAAGTCAATTAACAAACGTCGATAATCGCCATTCATGAGACCGTAGCCCTTTGTAAGTCAGTCTCCACAGCATTAAAATGTTCACTCGGTAAACAAAATAGAAAAATTAACCAACAAGCACCTCTGCTTCACAATAACAAAACGAAAATGGCTCACCAGATTGATGAAATGATGAATGTCCGTGAGGTTCTTCCTCACGGACATTCACGCACTTCTCCTTGATCTGGCCAGCTGTTATGAAGCTGTTTGCCTCCGTTTCGGACTGCTTTTCATTTTTCAGGTTGATGAGGGTAGTCGCATAAAACTTGACAAGAAGAAATTTTGACCTCGAAATTTTCCTTGAATTGGTCCCACGTTGAACACAGATAGGTAACCTATCTAGGTACGACCGGCATGTAGGCGCAAAGCTTTTCGTCGCCTTACTTATGGTCAAAAATATGCTGCACTGCACAACACTGCATTCTCGACCAAACATACCACCGCGGTACGTTTAGTGCTTGTATAAGTGCGCGCATGCTCGTTCTGCAGTTCAAACATCCTTCGCCACTGTGCGGTATCTAGGTTATCGCCACGTATTTTTTTCATTTGCTCGATTAGATCCCACGTCTGATGACGGAGAGGCCGCATTATTAGCATCATCATCCGACATAGTGGGCGTATAAAATGGGTAATCGAGCAATGAGACAACGAATTACACAACAAGATTTAATACACTGAACACAAATCACAAATTAAATCACACCGTACAACGAAACGTGAGGACAGTTCCTAGCTTTGTGGAGAACTTGTCTCCAAGACGACCCAATGGAATCTCCGTCTTGGTCCGACACCCCTCCACTAGGTAGGCTCTGTTGTAGCACGAAGTTAGTTGTAAGACGGCGACGGTGCTGCCATCTACCGGAACTCGTGCTTCGTTTCGTTATCGGTCGGTATTAATATCCGTCTCCGAAATATATATATCGTCTTAATTTTTGATTTACGTAAAACAAAAGGAAAAATACGTGTCCAAATTTTTTTGGAAATCTATCTGGCGAACTAATTCGATTTTTCAGTATAATACCCTATTAAACCCAAACCAGTTCGTTTATATTTATTTATAGTTTACGCACACAGATGTACTAGGCATTTTCTACCAGTCAACCCATCATCATCATCATCATCAGCTCGTCTGTGAAGACGTGGAATGGTGACAGATAAACAAACAGGGTATCTTTCTCATTTTTATATTAATAATAAATATTGACCTTTGTTTTCAAGTGATTAAATATCTATAGTTTTCGCAACACTCTTTTCAGTCCCTACCGTAAAATTTACTGACTTGATAAAAGAAAGAAACTAAAGACTGACGAAATTATAAACGCCTTATTTGTAGCAACATACAGTACATTTTAGTTTAACTTCCTATTTTACCTATCTAGATATTTATTACTCTGGACACAGTACAAGTCCCAAGAGGCGGCTGCGCCCCGCTGCTCAATTTAATTTAATTAATCAATTACAGTAACAATTCAATTAATTCCAACTGTAATGTAAGCTTAAGCTTACATCACAGTTGTACGATTGTTTCATTTTTAGGATTCCGTGCCCAAAGGGTAAAAACCCTATTACTAACTTCGCTGACCGTCTGTCTATTCGTCAGTCTGTCCGTCTTTCTGTCACCAGGCTCTATCTCATGAACCGTGATAGCTAGACAGTCGAAAGTTTTCACAGATTATGTATTTCCGTTGCCGCTACAACAAATACTAAAAACAGAATAAAATAAATATTTAAGTGGGGCTTCCATACGATAACCGTTATTTTTTTGCCTTTTTCTATAGATAATGGTACGGAACCCTTCGTGCGCGAGTCCAACTCGCACTTCGCCGGTTTTTTATATTAATTTATATGTAAAATGTTGTCACCTCGGAACACTAGCAAGCAATTTTGAAATTACTTACATTAAGTGAAGTTAATTTTATACTTCTGAAAATCTCCCCAAGGGTTAGAAAAGGCTGCCAACCCTTGAGTGCAGTGGATTTTTGATGAGGTTTTTATCGTTTAAGTTTTGGGTTGAATTCCCGCATGAAAAAAACAGGTTTGTTTTTAATCTCATCATATTTGAACTATAACGGAAAACATCTTTATAATGAGGTTTATACCACTTGTAACAGAATAAACGCAATACCTCTTTAGGGGTCATTGCACTCATCATTATGAACCACTTTTAGTATGGGACCAAACCCGAAATCTTCAATTCCGTCTTCAATTTTCTAACATTGACTCACCAAAAAAGCTCCATACAGACAGGACACCATAAAATGAGCTGTAGAGACCTGCACTTTCTGATATTAAACTAGGTAAATCTACACAAAATAAGAAAGTCACAAACGTTAGAATACAATATGGCGCATTTTGTTCACCACACTGAGAGTACGTGGGAACTGTGACCTGTGACGTCATTTCTGCACGTTATGTATATGATGTACAAGCTTTTGGAAGAGACTTACAAAAGTTTACAAGACAGACTTTTGTATTTATACTTAGCATGTAAGAATTTTTGTCTGATAATTTCCTGTTCAATTGTGTAGTCATTTTTGTTTTTAATTTGATTATTGAAATAGGGATTTGTGAAACAATAGAGACCCACTGAAATACTGCAATTATTGTACAACGTGTAAACAGCTGTCCAGTAGGTACATTTTTTGGATGTTAAGCGCACAGAAATGTATATGAAGCAGTCGATTTTTCGCGATTTCAACGTTGGTCCCATAGTAAAAGATGTATACAATTATGAGTACAATGACCTTTTAAGAAGTATTGCGTTTATTCTGTTACATGTTGTACCTATATTGTCAAAAACGTACAATAATTCAAGTTTAGTATAAGATTTCCAATTTCAGGCTTCTACCTGAACCTGGCATACCAAAATCGACAATCGGTCTAACTGCCAAATATGTCCGCTCAAATTCTCTTACAACCGCGCTCATACCCCATCCAGTCCCACTCTACGGCACATACAAAGAAACCCTGCGTCTCCAAGCTGAAATATGAAATTTCGCCGTTTCAACATTTCTTGAAATGGCAGCTGCGATATTTTCGGCGCAAATGTGACCAAACTGACGGCGACAACGTCGGTGTGATGCGGGGGAAACTGGCTTTATTCAGGCTTTATACTTGGTTCAATTGTATGGTGCTGCTGTTTAGTAAATATTTTGATTTCTGAAAATATTGATGTTATTTTTGTAATAATATTAACTTCTAACTGTTCTGTAGCTCGTGGTTTAATAACAACTGCCGCATGGGTTGATCATTGTTGTGGAATTTGTTCAAGCGCCCCTGAAACGCGGAAGAACACGGATGGGTTTTAGTCAGTAAGCTGCTTCCAGTTTCATTCACCGTTAGTCAATGGTACTTTGGTTTTAATAAGAACGAATCTTGAACCTCTAAAATCATTTATTACGTCTGTCTGCTTCTCCACTTAATTCTTCGAAACCGTACAATGGATACAGTTTTCCCTATTAAAGAAGGAACAAACGAGGAAACTTCTGTCATCATCTGCCTAGCCTTTTCCCAACTATATTGGAATCTTCCAGTCTAACCAGATTCAGCTGAATACAAGTATTTTAATTAATAAGAACTAATTTTACTACAGGTAATTTTACTTATTAATAAGAACAAATGTATCACCATTGGCACTAACCCCGAAACCGCGAAAAAAAAAATGAGCAGTTCAGTACATTTCGTCGAGTTATGCGCACGTTAATGTGCGATAGCAGCCGATTTTTTGTCACGATTTCAGTATTGGTCCCATAGTGAAAGTTGCTCATAATGATGAGTATAATGACTCCTTAAGAGGTGTTGCGTTTACACGTTTATGAAACTCTTCCGTTACTATGAGTGACTGATTTACAACGCAAAGACGAAACTACTGGTTGTAAAAATCTATGGCATGTTAGTTCCTTGGGGAGCACTGAAAGAGGATTTCCCGAAATTCCTACGGGAACGGCATTGGCACGTGCGAAGTCCCGTGCAAAAGCCAGCATCCATTATAAAATGTCAACACCAAAACCCGCCATCAAATTAGAAGCGAGCATCAAACGCTATAAGTTAGCAAGTAAAGTTATCAACTTAATCACCTCCACTTCGCCAAGGTTACGCGTCAAAGGTGAGGCTCAATCTAGACTGGAACACGACCCTATCAAAGTGGCTAGATAAACCCGGGTTAGGGGTGACACACTCGCGCGACTATAGAGCGTAAAACTAGGTACTGACCGACTTTTCCGGGCGTAATGTTACATGTTACAAAGCAAGCATTCGTGGAGTCAGTACGTGGAAACGAGCACGAACACGCGCATGTTACTCGGTTTTAAAAACACGGAGTGACATGCTCGCTGCGAATGGTACATTACGGCTCGTAACAGCGATCAGTACCCACCCATAACCTTCTGGAAGGAAATTGAGAGTGATGTTTTCATTTTCTATATTAAACTTAAGAGCGTGTACGCCGTATGTCATTTCATACAAACTTTCAAGTCCTTATTCTTCAAAATGAATGAACCGATTTTAACGAAACTTGATGTGCATACGCTAGATATCCAGGTCTAAATAGTTATCAGAAAACATTATTGAAAAAGAGTTCAGGGGGAAGGATATAGTGATTTTTCACTTTCTATAGAAATCTTAAAATCACTCTCTCTCTCCCTCTAAAATCTTTTTCAAAAATGTTTTCTGATAACTATTTAGACCTGGATATCTAGCGTATGCATACCATGTTTCGATAAAATCGGTTCATTAATTTTGAAGGATAAGGATTTGAAAGTTTGTATGAGAAGCCGTACCGCGTAAACGCTCTTAAAAGGTTCAGCTGGAAAAAAGATCACTTAAATGATGAAGTGGGCATAAAGTGAGTTTTCATTCCAATTGATGATGCTCACGTCAAGGTCACTTCACCTTACCAGGGTTGCGGATTTGTTCGAAAGAGTTACCGCGGCCCTGGAACGTAAAAGGCACTAAGAGGAGCATGGGTGGGTTTTAGTCAGTAGAAGTCTGACACTCCCTGCCGCTCAACCCAGAGCGGGAGGGGTCATTTGATGATTTCCCATCCAAAAAAAAAAAAAAAAAAAAAAAAAAAAAAAAAAAAAAAAAAAAAAAAAAAAAAAAAAAAAGGTCACTTCACCTAGGTTATCACGGTGAGAATGTAACAGCAGTGCGATTCTGCAGTGCGATTCTGTAAACATGTCGTAGTGAACACTTCGACAAACAAAAGGTGCAGTGAGCTTGGACTGACGTAAGTTGTCAATAACGCTAGTGATGGACAAATCTATTAGAGAATCCTGTCGATAAATCGAGTTTACTGAATTTTAATGCTAAAGCCAAATATTTATAAATACCTACCTACAAGACTGATTATCCAAATTTCTACCTAAATATTACTAAGTAGGAACGACAAAAAGAAAAATTCCAACCTGAGTACATGAGTTACTAATTTAACTGTTGCCAATAATAAATTTACCTACAAAGAGTATTCATCCTCACCTTATCACATTTTTCTGTTGGGACAAATCAATCAATGAACCCATTCACAAAGCACACTGCGCATGCGAAAAGTGGAAATTTAAATATGACAATTCAAACGAACAAGCAGGGCTTGTTAACGTTACCAAATAACAAAATAATAACCGTTACATAACGTTAATTTCAATTGTGATACCATAGTAACGTTACAAAATTTACCGGTATTTGATAACATTACCAGTAATATAACGTTAAGTAACATTTAACGTAAAATACGAGAAATATCGTTTTAACGGTAAAATAATTAGTGTTATTATAGCCCGCGAACTTTCTTGTATTTTTTGCTATTTGAAGGTCAGTGTCAGGTTGTAATTTAATCAAAATGTGATGCGCAACAATAACAAATATGTATTTACATAGATGTAACCATAAGAATCATTTACTCATCATCATGAACTTAGATTTGATGTGTATAATAACTAGATTTCCGAAATCTAGCTAAGAGAAAAAAAATGTAATTATGGTTATAATTATGTACCTACTCACATATTTTTTTACTGTCGTGAATCATATTTTGATCAAGATACAATCTGACATTGCACCACCTCACAGAGATAACCGTTTAAAAATAACGATAAAATTAACGTTAAACTACAAATAACGTTATTAAAGAATAACGTCAAAATGGTGCATAAATAACGTTAAACCTATTACCGTTATTTTATTATAACGTTAACTCCTGTCAATGCAAGGTAACGTTATAAATTTTTACCGGTATTTAAAGCCCTGCGAACAAGTGTTCACTCCACCGTATTCAGCGGACTCTAAGAAGAGGTGAACGCGCGATCGTAACGTTCACCCGTTGCTTGACAACGAAGTGTTCCCTTCACCCTATTCCGGTGACTATAAGGCAAGGGGAAGTGAATGTTCCCTTCGACCGCGTTATTTTTTAATCTTTGATTCTTCCATAAACATTCAGAGAATATTTTATATTCATAACTTAAAAATACCTATCTAAAATATTTTTTGGGATGATGTAAGCAAATTAGATTTTTTTTTAATGGTATTTTTTAGGCGTTTTTGTACCTACTTTTGTCCATAAGTAGGCAATCAATTATTTAAGCCTGATTTCAATAAAAAAAAACGGCTACTGTTCAAAGCTTTATTTATTAATAAAACAAATCCGGACGCCTAATGAAACCCTGTTATGTCGGAATAAATATTCTAATTCTGTCTTGAAACGCGTGGCTAGCTTCCGAAAAGTGAGCCATTGTGACCATTGTCGACCATGAAAACGGGTGAACACTGACAGTATAACTACCTACTTTTTGACGATCGTATGACCACCGAGCGAGCAGCGATGCTCGAAGACCCAATATTAAGACTCAAATGTGGCAAGTGGTGTTAATGATGACGAAGCTTTTGTTGCTTCTGCTGCCAAAATGGCAAGAGTAGAATCAAAACCGAATCAACCCGATCCATGATGAACCGAGCACAACCTTCCAGATTTTACCACCAACACAAAATGTGCATTCCAATCTGGTTGACAAAAATAGCAGTCACGATGGAGAGGACACCTTTAATGACAGCACCGATAGTAACCTCATGATATTTAATCACTCATTATTGAGTTTTGTGGTGGAGAAATAACATTGTCAAGTTCAGTGCCAAGTGAACTATTGTTTAGTGTAGGTAGCTGGCTTAATTTTTGGAAGGAGACAAAGCCACAAAACTATTATTTGTGAAACATAATTTCCCTATCCTTAGTTTTGATTAGGTACCTACTAGCAGGTAATGTTAGTATTTTTAAGAAAGTGTACCTATTGAAATAAATATTTACAACTTTCTATTACTGCAATCAATCATGAGTTATTATTTTTCCACTTCCACGAACACCTCTGCCTAATTGGAACAATGTAATTTTGGACACTTACTGAACCCAGCTAAATCTCAAGCACTCATTGTTGGTGGCAGATACATGCTCAGCCTATTGGAACACCAGTCTCTGCCGCCTGTAGTGTATGACTCAGTGCCCATTTTATACTGCAAAAGCGCTGCAGTTAGTAAGAGGATATTCTACTCTTTCCAGTCTCATAAACGTCTCCAAAAATTCTTACCATTTCACACTAAGGTCAGTCTTGCTCAATCTCTTCTTCTACCACTTATAGACTATGCCATCTATTTTCTAGATGCTTCTGAGGTATCTACTCCCTAAACAAACTTGAGAACTAACACTTCTCTTCTCCTTTGTACTCTGCATCACACTTCCTGTCGCTGTGGTGGCTCCTTCTCTGTTACTGCAGTGCATCTCTGGAACTTGCTCCCACACTCCCTATGCAACAGCCCTTCTCTTGATGTCGTCAAGAGGAAAGTTAAAGAGCATTTCCTTTTGATTTTGACATAATATTCTTATATATTATTATGTATGTGTATATATTTAGTTATGTATGTAAGTAAGTACTTATATTTATTTATTATAAAATATATAATGTGCCCTGGATCCTACCCTCTATTGTCATCTTTATCACTGAAAGGTTTGCTGGGAGAAAATTCAACTTAGAGTTAAGCTAGCCTTTGTACAGCTGTTATGGTGTACAATAAAGAATTAAGAACTAATCTTGTTATTCAAAATGCTACTGAAATTACCACCATTTGAGAAGAAGAATAAATGATAATATATAGCTCACTGACTTGTATCTTTTCTATTCTAGCAACTTACTTTTCTATACTAATCAGCCATAGTATTAATAATAATAATTATTGTGCTATGCATTGATGCTTACTTCTGCATAGCTACATAAAATTAAAACCATGTTACCAACAAATTTAGGTGCAGCATCATCAACTTTATTCAGATCTAAGCAATATTTCCTATCTTTTGTACTTGGAGAGGATCTAAATAAATCAATATCAGGCGAAATTACAATTTTACTCATTTTTATCCACATCAAAAAATACTAATACATCTTTTGCACTGAGCCAGCGGCAGGCAGAAGCCTGCAGAGTTCCCATATTCTGGATCTTCTGCTGAGGTGCTAATGGCAAAGTTAGAAAACTTGTCTGGATGGAAGCTGGCCGGCTGCCTTTAGCTGAAAACAATGGGTAAACATAATTCATTATTATTCTAACTATTTTCAACATTATTTCCCATATTATGCTGATTGGTTATTCTATTTTTTCAATAAAACATTCATCTATGTTTTAATTTATACAGCAAATCAGTTGCATATTGAAACAATTCCATCCATCACATGGAGAACAATGTTACTCTTAGCTATTTTTAGAATAATCCGAGTTACAACTTTTTTTAGTTACAACTTTGCCCCCATCGATCACTAATATAGCTTTCGTGGTCTACATTGTTATAATGTGTAAGTATTCCTATTTAATTTCGTAGTAAAGCAATACCTACTCAATTCATTGCGGTATACCCTTTGATTTGTGATCAAATCAAGATCAATCAATCAATTATAAAATTAAGATAACGTTTCAGCTTAGTAGGTAAACAATATATTATCACATCTTGGTAGGTCGGCCGTACTGTCGGCCCGACTCGGTTTAAACACATTTACGATCATCACATATTTAATAATTATCACTACGTAGGTACCTATAAAATTCGAAACTCGGAGAACTTCAAAACTTTCTTTTGTTTGGTTAAAAATAGGTAGGTAAGCATTCATAATTCATTACCCATACCGACGCAACGTTTGAAAATTTTTCGAACTTCATTGGCGAGTGGCGACATTGCTTTTTTTGAGATTTTGCTGTGTTGGCTACTGAGGCTTTTAAGCCAATCATATTTTTTGTTCAATTCTATTGAATTCTGGTCTTCGGTTATAGAATACAATGAAATAATTACTTAACGGCTAAAGATTTATCTATGGAGGTATTTTTATATCACAGCATTATATAAAATATAATGTGGTTTAAATACTAACTAACATGGCAAACCGATTTGGTTCTCTATTGTGTTCCTTTTCTTTTTATCCGTAAGTGCCATATTTTTTTTTGTCATCATTTGTCCAAATGATAACTTTCCCGAACAATGTCACTGATATAGATATAGTCTGATATAGATTTTTATTTCAATCGGTTGCAGAGATAGGTACCTAAAGAAAACTTCTTATAAAAACATAGCTCTTCCTTGGCGGTCTGGTAAAAAGTGATTATTATGAAGGCGATTAATGTTTTTGACACGATTTTTTAGAATTCTTTATCCCAAAAAACACATAGGTATCAACACTACTACTAACATTAATATAAGAATAAAGTTTTGTTCAAATTCAAACATTGTTCGCCGGAATAACCTGTCACGAACAGCGTACCCTTAGCCGCCTAAAATTTGAAGCACACGCTCCTCGGTGTTAGTAAGTTATCATACTTCCTCGAACCCCCCACCCGTCGCCTAGTTGCGGCGCGCTCAGCAGCTTTTTTTTTATGTTAGATTTTCGGTCCGTCCAATACTAGATAAGAAAGAAGGATTAGTCTGTTTAGTAGGTAAGCCGATGGCCTTTGTCGCTAAAAAAAATCTAAACAAATTCCAAGAGTAAAAATACTTAGGTAGGTAGGTACCTTCATCTACTTCTTTTTAGTCTTGGTAGCCCCGCCTAAAGCGTTAATTTTCGATGTTACTTCCTCCCAGAACCTTTGGGTTTTGAGGCGGGCATTTGCGGTGTTGCTATGCCCCCTGGCCATCTCCGGATGGAGTTCCATCATTTGAACCAGGGCAACAAACTGCGCCTCATTTGCAGCACAAGAGCGAAATGGGCTAGAAATATATCCTTAAATTAGGTCAAATCATCAAAAATTACCTGATTACGAAATCTTATTTCGTTCAATATTCTCAAATACTTTATAAGAACCTATTATTTAAAAATCTGTCCGTAGTGCATACTTACGTCATTCTTATCGAATTGGTAATAAAAAATAAAAGAACACGTATCGTAGGAAACAGCGCGGCGTTTTGAATTATTTATCAAAAGGGCGCGAAATCACATGTCTACACCAAGTCTATTGTACCACTCTACCGCATTTTTGTTTTCAATATGTGCACTAGGATTAATTTTTCGGGCTTCCGGAATCTATGGCCACGGTAGATTCGATTATTGCAATAATAGTTTTTTGGTTATATGTGTTAAATACATTCACAAAAATAATAATTAACACTTGTTAAAAAAAACGAACGTTTATTATTTGTCTTTGTTAATACTTCATTAACAAACACAAATAATAAACGTTCGTTTTTATTGCAATAATAGTTTTTTGGTTAACCAAGATGTGTTATAAATACATTCACAAAAATAATAATTAACACGTTAAAAAAAACGAACGTTTATTATTTGTCTTTGAAGTGAAATTTGAAGTGCCCATCACTTATCCCAATAAAAAAGAAGAACAATGTCGGCAATGCTAAATAAAATAAAGTTTTGAAGTCCGGGTTTAGAATGTTGCAATTACTAAATGTGTAATGATAATAAATGTAGTTACAAGCTTTCATTCTATCTATATTTCTAAGGTGTTATAAAATTAACTGCAAGAATTTTGTGTACTTGCTCGGTATTATCGAAACATTCTGTCCATCATCCATTGACGTATCCTAAAAAAATATGATTGGCTTAAAAGCCTCAGTAGCCAACACAGCAAAATCTCAAAAAAAGCAATGTCGCCACTCGCCAATGAAGTTCGATAAATTTTCAAACGTCGCGTCGGTATGGGTAATGAATGCTTACCTACCTATTTTTAACCAAACAAAAGAAAGTTTTGAAGTTTACAGAGTTTCGAATTTTATAGGTACCTACGTAGTGATAATTATTAAATGTGATGATCGTAAATGTGTTTAAACCGAGTCGGGCCGACAGTACGCCCGACCTACCAAGGTGTGATAATATTGCTTAGGTAGGTACCTACTAAGCGAAACACTCGAATGGAATTATTGTGACTATGGCTAAGCGCCACTGAAATGTTATCTTAATTTTAGAACTAACCTTGATTTGATCTCATAAATCAAAGGGGATACCACAATGAGTTGAGTATTGCTTTACTACGAACTTAAATAGGAATACTTACACATTTTAACAATGTAGACCACGAAAGCCATGAATGGGGCACCGTTCTATATTAGTGATCGATGGGGGCAAAGTTGTAACTAAAAAAAGTTGTAACTCGGATTATTCTAAAAATATCTAAGAGTAACATTGTTCCATGTGATGGATGGAATTGTTTCAGAGGCTCACAATATGCAACTGATTTGCTGTATAAATAATTAAAACATAGATTAATGTTTTATTGAAAAATAGAATTACCAATCGGCATAATATGGGAAATAATGTTGAAAATAGTTAGAATAATAATGAATTATGTTTACCCATTGTTTTCAGCTATAGGCAGCCGGCCAGCTTCCATTCAGACAAGTTTTCTAACTTTGCTATGAGCACCTCAGCAAAAGATCCAGAATATTGGAACTACGCAGGCTTCTGTCTGCCACTGGCTCAGTGCAAAAGATGTATTAGTATTTATTGATGTGGATAAAAATGAGTAAAATTGTAATTTTGCCTGACATTGATTTATTTATATCCTCTCCAAGTACAAAAGATAGGAAATAGTGCTTAGATCTGAATAAAGTTGATGATGCTGCACCTAAATTTGTGGGTAACATGGTTTTAATTTTATGTAGCTATGCAGAAGTAAGCATCATTGCATAGCAATAATTATTATTAATACTATGGCTGATATAGAAAAGCAAGTTGCTAGAATAGAAAAGATACAAGTCAGTGAGCCATAATTATAGTATCATTTATTCTTCTTCTCAAGTGGTGGTGATTTCAGTGGCATTTTGAATCACAAGATTAGTTCTTAATTCTTTATTGTTCACCATAACAGCTGTACAAAGGCGAGCATAACTCCAAGTTGAATTTCCTCCCAGCAAAATGAGTGATAGAGAAATATCACAATAGAGGGTAGGATCCAGGGTACATTATATATTTTACAATAAATAAATATAAGTACTTACATACATAACTGTAAATACATACACATACATAATAATATATAAGAATATTATGTCAAAATCAAAAGGAAATGCTCTTTAACTTTCCTCTTGACGACATCAAGAGAAGGGCTGTTGCATAGGGAGTGTGGGAGCAAGTTCCAGAGATGCACTGCAGTAACAGAGAAGGAGCCACCACAGCGACAGGAAGTGTGATGCAGAGTACAAAGGAGAAGAGAAGTGTTAGTTCTCAAGTTTGTTTAGGGAGTAGATACCTCAGAAGCATCTAGAAAATAGATGGCATAGTCTATAAGTGGTAGAAGAAGAGATTGAGCAAGACTGACCTTAGTGTGAAATGGTAAGAATTTTTGGAGACGTTTATGAGACTGGAAAGAGTAGAATATCCTCTTACTAACTGCAGCGCTTTTGGAGTATAAAATGGGCACTGAGTCATACACTACAGGCAGCAGAGACTGGTGTTCCAATAGGCTGAGCATGTATCTGCCACCAACAATGAGTGCTTGAGATTTAGCTGGGTTCAGTAAGTGTCCAAAATTACATTGTTCCAATTAGGCAGAGGTGTTCGTAGAAGTGGAAAAATAATAAGTCATGATTGATTGAAGTAATAGAAAGTCGTAAATATTTATTTCAATAGGTACACTTTCTTAAAAATACAAACATTACCTGCTAGTACCTAATCAAAACTAAGGATAGGCAAATTAATTATGTTTCACAAACAATAGTTTTGTGGCTTTGTCTCCTTTTACAATTACAATTTCTTAGGGGTTAAGAAATTAAGCCAGCTGCACTAAACAATAGTTCACTTGGCACTGAACTTGACAATGTTATTTCTCCACCACAAAATTCAATAATGAGTGATTTCCATATCATGAGGTTACTATCGCTGCTGTCATTAAAGGTGTCCTCTCCATCGGCATCGTGACTGCTATTTTTGTCAACCAGATTGGAATGCACATTTTGTGTTGGTGGTAAAATCTGGAAGGTTGTGCTCGGTTCATCATGGATCGGGTTGATTCGGTTTTGATTCTACTCTTGCCATTTTGGTAGCAGAAGCAACAAAAGCTTCGTCATCATTAACACCACTGTCTTGCCACATTTTAGTCGTAATTATTCGGTCTTCAAGCTTCGCTGCTCGCTCGGTGGTCATACGAATTGTAAATTTTATTATTTTTTCCCTCTCCCGCCGTATGTTTTGATAGTTTATGTACTCGATGCGAGGCGCGAAGGTTAGATTAGGTGATCAACACTGTAAAAAAGTAGGTAGGTATACTGTCAGTGTTCACCCGTTTTCATGGTTGACAATGGTCACAATGGCTCACACTTCGGAAGCTAGCCACGCGTTTCAAGACAGAATTAGAATTTTTATTCCGACATAACAGGGTTTCATTAGGCGTCCGGATTTGTTTTATTAATACATAAAGCTTTGAACAGTAGCCGTTTTTTTTTATTGAAATCAGACTTTTTTATTAATCTGGTAACACATTAATAACGCGTGAAGGTGAGGTGACCAAAACTGTCAAACTTTAGGTAATTACCGTCAAAGAGTAGGTATTTACTGTCAGTGTTCACCCGTTTTCATGGTCGACAATGGTCTCACATGGTCCACACTACTCCAGCCAGTCGTTTTTTTTTATTGTAATCAAAAGAAAGAAAGAAAGAAAGAAAATTAGTTTATTTGGCACACACAGATACACAGGCAGGATAATCAGGCTTTTCTTGAAAGTGAGATCTCTAATTATTACTTACCCCTCAAATAATTGATTGCCTACTTATGAAAAAAAGTAGGTACCTACCAAAACGCCAAAAGAATATTTAAAAAAAAAATCTGATTTACATCAAAAAATATCTAAAAGATTTGAATTTAAAATACTCTCTGAATGTTTATGGAAGAATCAAAGATTAAAAAAAAAACGCGGTCGAAGGGAGCGGTCACTTCGCCTTGCCTTATAGTCCGCTGAATACGGTGGAGTGACCACTTCGCTAATTTCCACTTTTCGCACGCGCAGTTTGCTTTTTGTAGGCGTACCAAGTTTCATTAAAATTGGATCATTGATTACCCAATATAAGGACTTAGCTAGTATAAAAAACTTTGAGGAGTAAACGATCTTATGCATTGATGTTTTGACTCATAAATACCACTTTTGTACCAATATGAAATTTAAAATTATGTAAAATTTGTAAAATTTTATTATTGAAAAAACTCGTTTGACGATGTCGATATGATTGGAAATGTAACGTTTCGTCCATCCCTAGCATCATTGACAGCTGACTTCGTGATCACTACGCCCGAGTCTTTCACTTCGACATGTTTACAGAATCGACCGGCTGTTATCATGTCGAAGTAAGGCTTGGGTGAAGTAATTACGAAGTGGGCTGTCAATCCATATGATCAAGATGGAATGACAGCCCACTTCGTGATAGCTCACCCAAGCCTTCATTTCGACATGTTTACAGCAGTGCGATTCTGTAAACATGTCGAAGTGAACACCCGGGCGGGGCGCACGACAGGTGAGTTGTCAAACCATGCAAATAAGATGGAATGACAGCTCTATTGTCGTTCACTTCGCCTCGGTGAACACCGTGAGATGTCGACAGAATCGACCGGCAGAATCGACCGGCAAATACCGTTGGCACGCCTCCCATAAGGTGAACCGATGACCTGGTGAAGACTGTGGGAATCCGCTGGTTGATGCCCATCAGACTATGAGAGTTACGGAACAGAGAATGCGCATGTGTCTGTGCACAAAATTGTACTCTATAAACATTATTGCCAGTAGTCAAGCTGTCACAGCGGAAGATGGCATTGTCAGTACAGCTGAAAGTCTTGAAAACCAAGGAAACTCGCTTCTGTAAAGCGATACAACACTATTGCACAAGTCTCCTGTGCGACTATTCAGTGGTCCGATTCGTAGGAAAGTCGCAAGTGTGTACCAAGCTTTAGTATAGTGCCGTGGACTGGAGTAACATTTGATTAAGGCGCTTTGCGACGCCTCTTTGAGCCATTCGAACGTAGATAGATGCTGAAAGAAATTGTCGAATGAATATGTGACTGGATTTTGGGTGATTAGTTGCCTAAAATTGCGTTTAAACCGCTTCTATTGAAGCAAATTGCGATTCAAACTAGGCAGATTCGTTATTGTTTTGGTTCAGAGATTTTTGTGGTATTTATTAGATTGACGACCGACATAGCTCGACGAATCGCTAAACTTTAGTGGTAGTGGGCAGGGCTATATTGCTCGGGTACACTACATAAATACGAAAAACTTTGTTCCTCTGTCACAAAAATATGAATTTCAAAATACCGATTTTCATAATTCCGAATGGTTCAAAATTCCTAATAGGTATAACAACTCCGATTTATCATTTTTTATAATAATTATAAAAATAATAAATCGGAGTTGTTCTGAATTTTCAACATTCCTAACGTTTTATATTACTACTCTCAAAATACCGAGTTTCAATAGATCGAATTACAAAAATTCCGACTGATAATTCGAAACATAAAAAAATACTAATTCCGATTATTAAAGTACCTATTAATGAGAATTCCGAAATAAAAACCATAAAGGGGAACTGGCGCTCGGCGGTCGCTTCCAAAAATCTTCCTTTTTTAAAAATCACAATACTAATCAAAAATACTGATAACACAGCCATACATGCAGCATGCAAGCGAGCATAAATTACACGTACCCATAACAACATGTGAATTTTGAGCAGTACATCAAATAAATAAAGATCACGTGCGAAAAAATCTACACAATCGTCTCTAGGAATAAACGTTGTCATGTAAATATTTGTTACGTTCGGAAATCGACATCACGATCAGATCTGACTGTCAAAACCAATTCGATTTAGTACCTTTCTTCTTTTATTTTTCTGATGTTATTTTCCATCACAACGCTAATATTATAAACATGTGTAAAATCATCGTGATCATGATAAAGTACAACTTCAAATAAATTAATACAAAAACCATTTGAAAAACGAACTTTTCATTGTTTTGTGTTGTTCTCAGTAAACCCATAACTTGATACATATACCGCAGGGGTATGTACAAATTAAAATTGTGTGGCATCTTTCAGAGTCCGCCATATTGGATTTGGAATAATTTCACTTTGCTAACTGTTTATTGTCATTATAATAATACGTCTATGTAAAATTACAGCTCAATTGGTTAAGAATAACTGATTCAAAATTCAGTTTCATGATGTAACGTTAATGGTAACCCATCGATGGACCGAGCACGGCAAGGGTAGCTTAACCATGATCGCTCGACTTTTTTTTCATAAAAATCATAAGAATTTTCACCAATAAAATCGGGGCACATTTCTTTTACCTACAAGTACCCACAAGTACCTACGAACGAGGTGAATTGGAATGCTGGGGTAAATCGGCACAAAACTTTGAAGAGGACTTTTACGTTACCTATTTAAATTTTGTTTGCAGCATTTGCGGCCTCCAATTTTATTAAATTGATATATGAAATTAAGTTGCTTTCATAGACAACCAATGTTATGATATTAAAGTGAAAACCTTATCAAAGATTTGTTTCTATTTACCCCTCCGTTCCTATTTACCCCGTTTGACGGTACATATTCAGCCATTTTGTAATGCCATCGACTTCTCATATTATTAAGCATACAGACAGATATCATGCCTGTCGTGTGACAGGTCTTGTGAGCGACGTTTTATGAAAATATCGTTTGTTGCCAGCTACAAGGCGTTTGAGAATAAGGATGCTTGTCAAGTTGTGCTTTTTGATCGTGTCTTCATTATGTACTTGATGTTTTGAGATTTTTAGTCTCTCAGGGAACGAAGCGTGAATAATTAAAGCTTTCTTTCTTAATATTATGTTAAGATAAAAAACCATCCTGAGAAATATAAACATGTTACGACGGCCGCCATCTTGTTTATTTTTCAAAACAGCCTACACTAGCTGCCGCCCGCGGCTCTGCCCACGTGAGTGTCGAAAATTATCCCAAGGGAACATCCTCCGGGGATAAAAAGTATACTGTGTGTTATTCCAGACTATAACCTCAGTGCCAAATTTCATCAAGATCCATTCAGCCGTTCTAACGTATATATTGTATAATATGTGTGTGCGCTTGTAATAGGCTTTTATAATTACAAGCGCACGCACACATAGCGTCACGTGCACAGATGACACGAACTATCCATAATCTCAAAACGTCTGTGGTCTCCATCATCAGATACTTGTAACCAACCACAGAAGGATTCCAATGAGCCCTGGCTGTAATCATCATCATCATATCAGCCGAAAGACGTCCACTGCTGGACATAGGCCTATATTGGTTTGCCATAATCGCCACGCTTGATGTTTTTCAAGCATTGCTACAGAGAATGCTGCTGCCCATTCCCTGGTGTGTCCCTTAGTCGCCTCTTACGACACCGACGAGAAGTGATGGGATGGTGCTATTCTTATACGTCCGACACCAAACGGAACAGTGGCTATTGTCATTATTCTCTGATTATGTTAGTCCCAAATAGATAAAGATACATTCCAGAAACAGCTGCTTACATTAAGATACATTCCAGAAACAGCTGCTTACATTAAGATACATTCCAGAAACAGCTGCTTACCCTGCTAATGTAGTTTCACTTCTAAGTCCTAAGCACACGAATATACAGACAAACTAACTCACCTACCTTTGCTCACAACGACTAAAGCTGCAGAGCACATCTTAAGTCAAATAACTAGGTACAGACTTTCCTCATTAGAATTTAGACAAATGGAACCTAATCATGAGTTGGACTGGAGTTAGTAGGGAACCGAGCTAAAACTAAACTGTACTAAGTGTAGTTTAGTTAGTTGTGGATGTGAGAGGAACTGGTGCATGATGGATGAGCTGAAAGAAATACGTAAGATGAAAGAGTCAACGCGGTCCTGGAATGCAAAGGGCACTTGGAGGAACACGGATGATTTTTAGTCAGTAAGAGTCTGACACTCCCTTCCTACATCGCCCAGAGTAGAAGAGTGGAAGGAGTCATTTGATGATATTCCATCCTTAAAAAAAAGATGGACTCTATCACTGATAGGGGCAAAAAAACTGAACGCAATATTTAATGAAAGAGAAAGGAAAGCCAATCCAGCACTGTTGGGATTGGCCTCCCTCCCGGCTCCCTACTCATCATCATCATCATCATCATATCAGCCGATAGACCACTGCTGGACATAGGCCGGGAGGTACAGGACCGGTTTATGTGGCGACACTTGGGGGACCAAGTATCGCCACAACAACCGGTTCTGTGCGTCTCGCATCTATCGGCTACGCACGACCCTCACCAAGTCACCGGTCCACCCTGGGGGAGGCCTTCCAACGCTGCGTCTTCCGGTACGCGGTTGCCACTACAGAACTTTTGGGACCCCGCACGAAAAAGTGAAAAACAAAAAATACAACTGACTTCCAATTTTTAATTATAATTTCGGAAGTCGGTGTAAAAATACGAAGAAACAACCAAAAACACCGACTTCCGGAATTAAAGTTATTTTATACTTTATCGTGTGATTTGAAAGTCGGTGGTTTTTGTGAAAAAGTTTTTTTTAATTATTTAGTCACGAACTGCATTCCGCGGCACGGAGGCATCCCACTATTTGAACCTCGCACCTCCGTAAGCATTGTGTAAACTTGATAATCGACCCATACAGCTTTTTTTGGGTTCCGTACCCAAAGTGTGAAACGGGATCCTATTACTAAGACTCCGCTGTCTGTCTTTCTATCTGTCTGTCTGTCTGTCTGTCTGTCTGTCTGTCTGTCTGTCTGTCTGTCTGTCTGTCTGTCTGTCTGTTTATCTGTCTGTCCGTCTGTCAGTCACCATGCTGTATCTCATGAACTGTCATAGCTAGACAGTTGAAATTTTCACAGATATTGTATTTCTGTTGCTGCTATAACGACAAATACTAAAAACAGAATAAAATAAATATTTAAGTGGGATTTCCATACAACAAACGTGATTTTTTTGGCGTTTTTTTATAGATAATGGTACGGACCCTCCATGCGCGAGTCCGACTCGCACTTGCCTGGTTATTTTACTTAGCCACGATCTCTTCTTAAGTTTTTCTATCTCCCCTTACCAAATTGTAATCAGTACCGCATATCATTGCCCTTACAGACCCAATTCCACAAAGGCCCAATCTTCGGATCTCAACTACATATAATACAAGGCTGACTCCACGCGGTGTCAGGCTTCGTATTAAAGTTACTCGGATTTCCGCTAACTTCTCCTGAATATATGCAGCGGGTATTAGCATTGGATATCATACATAACTACTAGTTTAGTTCCTGTTTGTTAGAGCACTGATTTTGGTGTGATATTCGAACTTGGCAGCGAAGATTTGATAAGGGATTTGAGACAATGGGAAATTCTGAAACGATGTTGATTGTCAAAAGTCGAAAATAATTGGCTGTGGGCACAGCAAAGGAATCAGATAATTTTTGTTTGTGGTCAGAGTGCTCATTCTACTTCTTTATAAGCAACGTTTGCATTGGCATGTCAAAAATCTGTCAAAAACGTCCATACGTTTTTGACAGATTGCGACTGACATATGGAAACGTTGCTTGAAAATTAATAGAATTGGCCCTCTGATTTATTTGAATCCTTGAGGCACGCTCGCTCCATCATAGACCTCATCCATCGCTTTCCATCAGGCGTGACCGAAGTCAAGAGCAAATTCTCAGCTCATTCCTCAATAAAAAAAACACTTGATATAAATGCTCCTTTATATGATTCTATTGGAACTCCTTTTTCGATACTTTAAATAGTAAAAGGGACGGCAAACTATGATGCAGATCATGTCCTAGAATGGGACATAGGAAACGTTTTATCTCTGGAATAATGATCCCTTGGGATGATGTTCGAATTTCACGCGGGCGAAGCCGCTGGCGGAAGCTAGTCATTTTTTTTTTTTTTATGTTTCCCCACACTAGGAATTGTGTGTGTGCGTTTACAAACATATCAGCTCACATACAAAAACAACCAGATCCCAACAACTATCTGTAGGCCAAACAAGTATTTGTTCCGTGCGGAAATCGAATCCACGACACGCAGCGCAGCAGCCAATCGCTCAACCACTGCGCTGACGGTGCCGTCACATAAATGATACTTGGGCTATAACCTGGAGGTTTTTTAATTCAAGAATGAATATGTTAATTCTAGGCTGAGTGTGCTCCTTCGTCTACACATCATCGCTCATCATCCGACGAGATAGGTGTCAAAGGGGAGCGTTTAAAAATTTAGCACACATGTTAACCTCATAACTGTAACGACGACTCCTGGAGTCGATGCGCCATTATTTTACGATTGTGTCTGCTATTATGGCGGCTGAAGATTGAAGAAGGTGGCTTACATATTATACAAAAACTGTAATTCTATAACAAAAACACTAGGAAGTGGTGACGGGCGTTTTGGGGAGCTGTCTTTAAGTAAAATTTTGACGTTCAAAAAGTGCTGGCTTTCAGCCTAATTTTGAATAAATGACTGTTCGATTTTGTTTGTTTGAATATTACATAGGTACATAACGGGTCGAATTGATAGCCTACTTTATTGAAGTCGTTTAAAAATAAAAGGTATAATGTGTTATGCCCTGATAAAATGGGAAAATAAACTGTGAAAAACTAAACATTAAGTCTGTAATCACCAAATAAATGTCGAAGCTCAATGCCTTGTAAGTATGAGAAGAGGTATTTTAAGCAGCACAAGAATGCAGCAGTATCACCTACAACATTGTAAATAACACAATCATTACTTCAAAAAAAGTAATTTCTGTTTTCCATCACAAAAATTGCAAGCCATAGTACTAAAAGTCATTATATTAGTACCTACACAGACTAAATTACTAATTTATTAAACGATAGACTATTACTAGACCAAAAGCATATCTTTTAATAAATTAGTTTTTAGAGTTCCTTACGTCCGAATGAAAAAATGAAACCATTGCAGGTTGACTCTGGTGTCTGCTGTCAGATCACTTTTTGGCAAATAAGGAAATAAAATTAAACTTGTTTTTATTACTGCAGTGTGCTACAGTGAAATGAAAAGGCTTACTGTGACAGTTTCAGGTATATTTTTTTCACAATTTTAAAATTATTAGTTTAAACTGGTTGACAGAGACTAAGCATTGCCATTCAACGTGGCAATGCCGCCAGTCTCTTGGGCACATTACCAGCTGACAGCGTTGAGGACGAATTTTTTGATGCTATATTTGAGTTTGTTGTACGTTTTGTGTATTTTTAATTTAAGTTGTTATAATATGTAATTATGATGCAAATTAAATTTGTATACAGTTTAAACAAATAAAATTATTTTGAAATAGATGATAATCGACCTGATCTTTGAAACTAGGTAGGTTTTTGAGACTCATATTTTAAAATAAATACAAAAATTAGTTCGTTATAAATAGATTACAGAAAAGGCTATAAGGGTTTTAAAAATATATAAAATAAGTATGTTAAATTCAGAACCCAAAGCAAACGCAAAGGGTTCTGAATTTAACATACATTCAGAACCCTTTGCGTTTGCGTCAGACACGCACTTACTCAGTTTTTAACGTCTAAACATAACCAGACGGACACTAACCGATCGATAAAAAGTAAATAGAATATTGTACTTAGGTAATGACATTTTGATGACAGCGACCAAGTGCGTCGTTTGTTCTATTACTGTTAATATTGAAGTAATGAGAAATAATAACAGATACTGGGAATTTTTGTTAATCAACGGTTATAACAAACATAGCCCGAAGGATCGCCAGATTGAAGTGGCAGTGGGCAGGGCACATTGCTCGCAGAACAGATGGTCGATGGGGCCGAAAAGTTTTGGAGTGGCGACCGCGTACCGGAAGACGCAGCGTTGGAAGGCCTCCCACAAGGTGGACCGATGACCTGGTGAGGGTCGCGGGTAACCGATGGATGCGAGATGCACAGGACCGGTTGTTGTGGCGACACTTGGGGGAGGCCTGTGTCCAGCAGTGGACGTCTTTCGGCTGATATGATGATGATGTATGATGAACGGTTGTAAGAAATGGGCAGGTTCGCGTTTATAGCAACCATCTCAAACTCAAAGCTTTTATTTCAGTAAAACCATCTACAGGCACTTTTGAATTGTCAAGGTCGGTCAGTCAAAGAGGTGAAGTTATTTGCACGTGTCTAAGCGTAGATCTTTAAGGAGAAGAACGTGCAAAAAAACTCCATGGACAGTCTTTTAAATCAATAAATTGTTACAAAGTTTTTACATTGTTCTTGTTGAAATTATTCATAATATGTGAGAACGATGTAGAAAGACGTCTCACATGTGTTTTTTTTTATGGATGGGAAATCATCAAATGACTCCTGCCGCTCTGGGTGAAGCGGGAGGGAGTGTCAGACTCTAACTGACTAAAACCCATCCGTGCTCCTCGTAGTGCCCTTTGCTTTCCAGGGCCACGGTAACTTTTTCGAATAAAATCCGCAACCGTCTCAGATGTGGTTCAGCGATGTTGTGGTCGATGATGGACCGCGCTTTCCCAGAAGTAACCTGACATATAGACCACCAGGTTCTAGCTATAGTTGGTGCCAAATAAGCTGGCAATAGCGGCCATTGACCGACCTACATTTTTTGACATTCTTAATTTCAAAATCAGAAAAAAAGACATAAAGCTGTCCTGAATCTACGTCTATCGAAATCCTTTACATTTTCTAGTAATGAAAAACCATTCCATACCTATGAAGAGGTATAAGGGAAAGGTCAATGGCCGCTATTGCCAGCTTATTTGGCGCCAACTATACCAGGAAATACGGCTAGGACTGCTGCACGGAATCCCACTAATATGAAACCTTAATCAGATAAATTATGGAGGTTACTTGAGCTAGGTTTTTCCTACAGCTTCGCTTTGGTGGAAGGGCGACTTCGTACGCGCACATGCCGCTTTTCCCGTTACCGTAGGAATTTCGGGAAATCGTCTCTTAGTGTTTTAGAGGTAGCAGAACAGAGAGTAAAGTCCCGCAAACCTCCATTGAAAAGGGAGGATCCTCCGACCAGACGGTTGTTTGTGTCTGGTGGGCAACTGCCCGAGAGTTGATATTCGGGCTTTGCATATGTTCTAATCGCACGGTAAACTTTGATATCGCGATTTAGGATTTTGTCAAGACAAAAAACAGTTACATGTTAGGGTCTAAATAAAACTATAAGTATAATAATAACTTGGCAAACACATAACCCACACCATTGTCCATGGATTCATATATGAATAAATAGGAGACGGAGGAGTATTTGTTCATCGTGTTAATTCATTTTTGATTTTATTGTGATAGAGTACTTATAGCCATATACTTAAATTTTATACTAGAAAGAGAGAAGATATCTATATCCATGAAGTGTGTGTTATGGGTTTCCACAAGCTGACGAAGAGGCACACGCGCCCCGGCGTTGGTCCTACATGAATCCACATGAAACAGCCGGGGCACGCGGGCCGCCCGTCTGATAACATTTCGGGGTACCGTGTAGCGCAACTTATTTGTGAGTTCGATACAATCAAATCTGTTGTTGCACAGACCATGCAGCATCATGGCCACCAGAAGCAAGCGCCGAGACTCTAAACTTAAAACATTATGTTGCCGTAGTAATTGTTCGTAGGGAATCTTTGAACGATAACATTTATAGTTCATTGTGCGTAGGAACTTTTTCTGCACTAATTCTAATTTGATGTTATATTTGAGGTAGAACGGTTTCCAGATAGGAATGGCGTATTCCAATTGAGACCTTATCAAAGTTTTATATAATACCAAAAAAGTAGAGGGTCGCACAAAGTCTGTAGATGATCTAATCACAAAACCATACATCTGAAAGGCTTTATTTATTATGTTTTCAATATGCAGGTCAAAGTGCAGACGTGAGTCAATAGTTACACCAAGGTCGCGAACGGATTCTACTATATTTAATTGTTGACTGTTCAGTGAGTACTTAAAATCTAGTTTACTTTTGTTTTTGGTAAAAGATATACTATGACATTTTGGAAGACTAAGAAAGAGTTTGTTTTCTATACAGTACGAATTAAGTCTGTGAAGATCTTCTTGGAGCAGTAGGCAGTCATCGATTTTGTGGCAGTCTTTATAGATTTTCATATCATCCGCATACAGTAGGAAATGCGCATTAACAAAACAATGTTTTATGTCATTTATAAACATAATGAAAAGCAAGGGCCCCAAAATGGACCCTTGAGGAACACCGGACGTAACAGCCACGATCTCAGATTCAAACCCATTAATAACAACCTTTTGTGTCCTGTTATAAATGTACGATGCAAACCATCGAAGCAAGTTGCCTCGGATTCCGTTGATGGCGAGCTTTTCCAAAAGAATTTTGTGATCCACCTTGTCAGTGATGCAGAGAATAGTGGTAGATGAATTATAGAGAATTAAAAGCGATTGAGATTTACCAATAAATTACAACCAAGTTTGTATCCTCAACCAAAACATTGATAACCTATATCAGAATGTAACGGAGAAGACCAAAATCTGAATATTTCTAACACATTCACACTCGAATCTCAAGTTCGACACGCAACCATAGTGCGCTTCAAATATTTTAATATCACAATTCTGACACAGAATTCTCAGCGAATATTGTGGCTGCGAAGTACAGTTTTAAGAAGGAAAGAACAAGCTGTTTTAAAATAAGTTAGAAAGTAGAGATATTCTCTCTAACCACTTTGAAAGAATAAACAAGAAATTTTCTACTTCACGTAAAGTAGAATGCTTCTTAATCTTGCCTATCTTCTCACATAATGCTTCCGTTTTTATTTTGTTAACAGTAACTTTAATGTGAATGAATTTTACTATACACCAAAACATTCCTGCTAGGTCCTCAGCTACGGGTCTGCGGACAGCAAGCGTTGGGTGGCTCGCCGTCCAATCAAAGCCAGGCCCAGGTCGATGCCGACGGCACGGTGTGTTCCACGCACGCCTCAAAGAGATGTCAGTATAGTAGACGGGGCCCGTTTGGGACAGAGCCTGCCAAGGCTGCGGAATTTGTTCGAAAGAGTTTCCGTGGTCCTGGAACGCTAAAGGCACTAGGAGGAGCATGGATGGGATATAATCAGTAAGAGTCTGACACACCCTCCCGCGTCACCCAGAGCGGAAGGGGTCTTTAATTGATGATTTCCCATCCATAAAAAAGGCCCTCAGCTAGGTTCATACTACATTATGCAATCAAATTACTCAGCTTAAGGCCATACGGTCTCTAAAGAGAACAAAATAACTAGTTTATGTCCTTCATTACATAAAAGTAATATTGCATATGGTTAACATTAGACAAAGTGACAGCACGTGTATAATAATATGGTTTATTATTACATTAGTCTTTCAAGGTAAAAATATACAACAAGACGCCTGTATTTCCCAAAGGATAAGATAGGGGCTAAAAGGTTAGATCTTTTGCCAGATAGGTATTTTTAAATCCCGTATTATAGGCCTATTTCAAAGGTTTTTTTATATTATTGATAGGCACGCGCTTGATCACTATCTCACCTAATGGTAAGCGATGATGTGGTCGAAGATGGACCACGCTTGCTTAGAAATAACCTATTCACTCTTGACTTAAAGACTCTAGAGTTGTAGCTATCAGGAAGCACAGACTCTGGCAGGGAATTCCAATCCTTAGCTGTACGCACAATGAATGTGTTCCCAAAACGTTTTGTGCTTGTGGGTGGGATGTCAACCATGTACAGGCAGCGCATCGCCGTACCTCTTGTGGTCCGATGATGGAACGGGCTTGGCGGAATTAAACTATGCAATTCCGTTGCACATTCCCCAAAATGTCTTTATGAGGTCGGCTTACAATATAATCGGATACAGTTGAGTATCAGTATTAAACATGGAGCGACAGTATCTGACCTCCACAGCCCAGTAACTGGGTAACTTATATAGAGGTATGCGGTACAGAGAGTAAAGTCCCGCAAGCTTCCATTGAAAAGCGACGATCCTCCGACCGAACGGTTGTTGTGTCCGGTTGGCAACTGCCCGATAGTTGATTTGGATTGTGTGATTGAAGTGGATTTCGTTTAGTTAGTTCGCAGCTGGCGGGATAGATGGCGTCGTTTTGTTGCGTTTTTGTTGGTTTTTTTTGAGGCAGCACATTGCTGCCGCCTCATTATAATACCCCTTGACAAGACATGTGAATTTTTATCTGGGTACTAATTATCTTAACGTATGTCAAAGATCTAGAAATGACAGCCACCAGGACCAACAGCTTACCGGATTTTCCGAGGAGATGGGAAGAAATCACCATACAAACAATTAGGTAAACGGGATTTTGGGATGCATGAAGGAGACTCCTGGAGTAGAGCAATTTGTTCTATTAGGCACACAACACGCAGCCTGCTGTGTTGTGTTGATGCGTGTAAGTAAAAGTGGAAACGCTCGCTCCATCATAGACCTCGTCTATTGCTTTCCATCAGGCGTGATTGAGGTCAAGAGCTAGTCCATTACTCAATTTAAAAAAATACGGATGGCCGGTTTCCGAATTGAAAATTCGAAGTTACAAACTTCACAAGCACTAACTTGAGAACTTGTAAAACTAGCATTAAAAATCCTACATTCACAAAAATCGAATCAACAATACAACAGAGTACCTACATAGATCAGCTCCCCGCAAATTGCCTCGCTTCGGCACTAAACAAATTTAATGCGCCCGCCGGGACTCGAACGCGTACCCTCGCAAACCGCTGCTAACAAAATGCTTAACCTTATATTATAAAGTTGGGATTGTTTCTGAAGTTTCAGTGGGCCCTGGAGTCTGGCGCTGTTATAACTGGTAACTATTCGTTATGGTTCATTAAAAATACTCGTTTGACATTGATTTTTTGGAGGGTAAGCAACACTTGCCGAGGTCAATCTGTGGATGGGTGACCATCCATAACATACTGAGACGCCTCTGTGCCTTGGAAAGCACGTCAAGCCGTTGCTCCCCGCTGTCATTTGTAGATCTTTGACACACGCTAAAGATAGTCAGATGTCTGAAAATTTAAAGAAAGAATAAATATTCATTTAACACAAACATGAAATACGCACGATACAAAGAAATAACAAAAAAAAAAGTGGTTTTTTCATAAAGGCTTATTCCTAACAACTTTTAAACATTATAAAAATAATTTTCCAAATGCGACTGGTAGTTCCAGAAACTACAAGTAGGATTTGGAAAATTATTTTTATAATGTTTAAAAGTTTTTATGAATTAGCGCGTTCATACAAACAAACTCTTTAAGCTTTATTAAAATAACACAAATGGATTCATTATCGACATAGAATAGATTTTTTTTGGATTAGAAATCATCAAAAGGAATATTCTGTTCTGTGGAGCGGGAGGTAGTATGAGACTCTTACGGTCTAAATCCCAACCGTGTTCCTTCAAAATACTCTTTGCGTTCCAAGGTCGCGGTAACTCTTTCGAACGATTCTGGGATCCTGGCAAGCACTGCCCCTAGCGGATCCCATCCAGACATAGGATGGCTAATCGAGTGCCTACTCCCCTGTAATTGGGTTCAGTCAGTGGTTAGTCAAATACAGTTTAAAATTCTGAAATGGAAATTGATTTTTTTTAACATCTGCCTGTTCTCGACATTATAACTAATTCAAAAAAGTTTGCTAATGACTTATCTTTTATCCTTTCATTTAAAAAAAATCTATTATAATCTCAAAAAGATTTAGCTAATTACTTTTCAACACTGATTAACCATGATACCATTTTTTGGAAGAAAAGTCGAAAACAATTTTTTCAGTCACAATTAAAATTAACTTTGGAAAAACTGTCAAAATTAGTTTAAAAGATGGATTGAGAATTACATTATTTGAGATCGGGAAGCGAATCCAGAATTTTATTTAGCAAAAGGTTTCACTGGACAGTAGATAGAAGTGACATTTGCGAAAGAAGTACTTATTAATTTTTGATGCTTCCGAGTTTTCATTGAGTACTTGGCCTTGAAGCATTTATTTCATGAATTGTGATTGGTAGTTTGTTAATATTGCAATACACATTAATATGTGACCAAACCTAAATAAACGAAAAATAAACAATTGTTATTAGGTTGTTAATTGATGATCAAAGTTTTGCAAGCTAAGATAACTTATTATTTACTAGCTGTTGCTCGCGACTTCGTTCGCGTGTATGTATTGTAAAATGATGTGGCTAGGTAAGATCAATGTGTTCGTATATCTAATACGAACAGTCAATATCTATCATGTTGCCTTTTTTATGTATGGGAAAACATCAAATTACTCCTTTCGCTCTGGGCGGAATGGAAGGGAGTGTCAGACTCTTACTGACTAAAACCCATCTGTGTTCCTCCTAATGCCCTTTGCGTTCCAAGGCCGCGGTGACTCTTTCGAACAAATTCCGCAACCCTGGCAGGCACTGGCCCTAGCGGGCCTCGTCTTTATGCTGACATCTTTTTGTTCTTTTTGTGCCGTCGAGTATCACCTCTTTTGTTCAAATAGTTTTTCGTGAGAAACGTTGTAATGATAATGTTTCTTTCATTTCATCGAAACTATTCACAGCAGTCCTAGAAGATGTCGTTAAAAATGAGGGTATAGATTGGGAATATAGTGGTATTAACGTCAATTTTCTGCCCAACTGTCTCACTTAAGATTTGCAGATGACTTTGTGGTTTTCACTGAGAACTGCGATGACTCACAGAAAATGCTTCAAAATCTTTAAGATGCTTCTTTTAAGTTGGGTTTTGGGATGAATATGACCAAGACGAAGGTTATGGCAAACACCTTCAGCGATTCAAATCTGGAAATTAATTGTTGGAGATGATTAACCGATATGTTTATCTTGGCCATTTCCTTTCAATTGGCAAAGAAAATTAACAAACGGAGGTATCGAGAAGAACACACCTTGGATGGGCCGCTTTTATCAAAATGAACGACATTCTGAAGCCTGCCAGAATTCCGCAATGTCTGAAGAGCCTTTATAACCAGTGTGCTTTTCCCACCATGACTTACTTACTGACATGACGCGCACACAGGAGGCTGTGTACAGACTGATAGTTGCACAGAGAGCCATGGAGAGTTCCATGCTTGGTAAAGGTACGTCGTCGAGATCCGAAGACTTACGAAGGTTTTCAACATCGGAAAACGAATTGTAGAACTAAAGTGGAGCTGGGCAGGACACTTGGCAAGGCGCGGTGATGATAGGTGGAGTAAGGCAGTGACTGAGTGGCGTCCGAGGTCTGGAAGAAAAAGTATTGGTCGACCGGCGCGGCGGCGAGATGGACGGACGATATTGTTGCCATCGTGGGTAGAACCTGGATGAGGCTGGCACAGGAACGTGGGGATTGGCATACGAAAAGAGAGGCCTATGCTCAGCAGTGAGCGAAGTTGGACTGTGGATAATGATGATGATACACGATGTTGATGAAACTTGCTAAGGTTGTTAACACGCGATAGAGCTACATAAAGTTGTCCATGGGAAAATCAACCAGAAGAGATGTCAACCACCGCAGAGGATACGGCGGAGCATACGGTGAAGGTCTGCCCTGCTAGGGCGGAGCACCGCCGTGTCCTCGTCGAGGCGATCAGCGACGGTGACCACTCGCTATCGGCTCTGGTTCACTCCATGGTACAGAGCGCGGAGGCGTGGGAAGCCGTCACGTTTGCGAAACAGTAATGCTAGTAAAGAAAGGGGCGGGCCGCGTGAAGGAGAGGCAAACGTCACGCCTTAACCGCCGAAACAGAAGAAGACGCCCCGGGCGTTAGGAGTCGCAGGGCGATTCTCAGCCACCGTAGGCACGGGCCTGCGGACGGCGAGCGTTGGGTGGCTCGCGGCCCGATAACAACCAGCGGCCCTACCATGACGTGTTAAAGCGTGAGTCGTTCGAGCGAGAAGGAGGGATAGAGCTATACACCCTATATAGCGCCACTGGTCCGGGTCGGTCCATGCGCGCCTCCAAGAGATGTCAGCTAAGTAGATGGGGCCCGTTAGGGCCAGAGCCTGCTAGGGTTGCAGAATTTGTTCGAAAGAGTCACCGTGACCCTGTAACGCAAAGATCATATGGAGAAACACAGATGGGTTTTAGTCAGTAAGAGTCTGACACTCCCTTCCAGTCTACCCAGAGTGGAAGAAGTCATTTTGATGATTTCCCATCCATAAAAAAAACCCCGCAAGGATAGAGTAGAGTAGGGACTCCGTTGTGCGTAGGTGTCCTGGCTAAGTTTGCCGGCCTAGCTCCGTCCAGGTGTACAGAAGCAACCAGGGTGCTTTACAGGCTGAGTAGAGAGACTTAACCGTTCAAAAAAAATTAAAATAACGTTAGTGGAGCAATCAGACCAAACCTTTTTTTTATGTTATGCATCAAATGCATAACGGTAAGTTTTGTATCAAAAGAATCAATGTTTATGACGTTTTTTTATAAGTACCATTTGTAACTAAAAAATATATTTTGGTGTAATTCTCATGCTTTTGATAGTTAGTACTTTTTCGGTCAACAGATGGCATTACGGGTATATGAATTATGTAGATAATAAGTTGATTTCTTTTAGATTGCTACAATTCCTATCAGGTTTACGTGTAAAAATTATCTAAATGGTTTTGTAACTAACTAACATGTCATTTTGTGCATTCAATTATTGTGTGCATTCAATTACGAACAAAAACCTTTTAAAATCAATATTATGATAATATATAGCCTAAAGTATTCCTTGGTTCACAAAGAACATTTTTGCTGAATTTCAATTCAATCTATCCAGTAGTTTTGGCGTGAAGCCCTACCATACACACATACAAACAGACAAACAGACACAAATTCTAAAAAGTCACTTTTTGGCATCAGTTACGTTTTTCTAACCAAAGCCACTTATTTTTTCTCGAAAATTCTCAATGTACAGTTTTTCTTTCGTTACTGTTTTATTATATGTATAGATTTCGAAAATAAATTCCAGAACCTTTTTAAGCGATGCCAACAACTTTATATTAAAAATAAATCTCAAACTATTAAAACATGCTAATTTGAAAACAGAATGGCCATATTAGCAACTAATGGCCAGTTTCAAACTAAAACTCTGAAGTACTTTAAAAACCTGTTTTTAACTATCAGACCACATTGTTGCCAATTAAAACGTAATTTTCACAATCGCAACATCTGAACCGCGCCATAATTTCAAGTAACGAATTTATAATCCCAGTAAAAAACTTTAAAGGAATAATTAAAAGTTTATAAGGAATTAATTTATTACTAACCAGGGACGCAACTTCGAGTGTTTGTCGACTCTTAACAAAACTTTGTGGCTTAATTTCATTTGGATTTTGTTTTGAAATTTAACTCTGAAAGGTGTCGGTAAAATTAATAAATGCGTTTTGAGAATTGAATTAGATTAAGAAAAAATATTTGGAGATAATATCATCTTTTGGCGCTTTTATCAAACCAGTGCTAATACTTTTTCTCTTCTTGTTCTTTTGTATCTATTATAAACAGAAGTAGGTAAGTATGGTAGGACAAGTTGAAACTGATTGAAGTCTTTGGAGGACGTTTTAATTGGGGGGAGATGCAATTATGTTGTTAATTCGTTAATATACTTAAGTAAGGGTTCTTAATTGAGTCAATTTCAATCTGTCTTCATACTACTTAGAGAGTAATATACTCGTATATATGTTTCATCGAAATCGTTATTTTCTTTAAAATAATTAAACATTTATCTAGCAAGATTTTAAGTTTTTAAAATCTGCAGTGGTATGGAATTCATTTCAGGCAGAGAAAACGCACCATCTCTTTCTTTTGCAATATTTTCATCTCTAAGTAAGGGTGTTCCAAAGAAATTGGGCTGTCTTCCTTGTGGACGCGAAATCTGTTTAGACAACATATACCGTTTAAGTGCAGTATTATTATAGCGGCTAAGACTGCGGCTATAGAGCCAGCGGATAGCGAGAAGCAATGCATAGCGAATTAGTTAGATATGTAGGCACATGATACGGAATATTTTTTGACGTGACAACGTCTAATTAATCGATGAACGCACGCACGAAAAAGGATGACTCATTGTCCCGTTACGCTCATTGTAACGTTATGATCGGAGCGAGAGCGCTACACGAGCGAGCGAAAGGCACGATCGGCTTGAGTGAGACGTTGTCACGTTTAACTATCGTCTGTAAACCGACTTTACAGACAACCAATTTTTATAATTGGCTGATTTTTTTTCAGGTCAAAGTCAAAGTCAAAGTCAAAGTAAAAGTCAAAGTCAAAGTCAAAACGTTTATTTCAATTATGCCATTAAACGGCACTTTTGAACATTAAAAATGATATAAAGTAACTCTAATGTAAGGCATGGAAAACATAAGTCAGCTGTATATTTATCCAGGGTTGCGGATTTGTTCGAAAGAGTTACCGCGGCCCTGGAACGTAAAAGGCACTAAGAGGAGCATGGGTGGGTTTTAGTCAGTAGAAGTCTGACACTCCCTGCCGCTCAACCCAGAGCGGGAGGGGTCATTTGATGATTTCCCATCCAAAAAAAAAAAAAAAAAAAAAAAAAAAAAAAAAAAAAAAAAAAAAAAAAAAAAAAAAAAAAAAAAAAAGCTGTATATTTATGCCCATAGGAAACAGATTTTTTTTCTGCTTCGGGAGTGTATTTTATATTTTGCTTTAATTGTGCTTGCAGTAAAGTACATTGTAAACAACCTTTCCCTAATATTGCTTCGTAGATACTCAAACAATACATTATGAAACGTTTTTCATTAATAGAGATCGTAACGAATCATGATAAAAGTCAATTCAGGGCAGATTGTCTTTATTTCTGTTTTTAACCGACTTCAAAAATAAAAGGAGCTTTTTCGCCATCTGCTTGTTGGCCAACAATAGCATAAAAAAATACCCAAGTACCTTACAAAATAGATGATGTACGTGCAAAATATAGAAGTTTCTAAGTTCCCTACTTGCTTATTCGTTCCCTGCATATTTTACTATTCAGCCACGTGTAAAAACATCCTAAATATTATATGACAAACTTAACATCAAACCTTTGTTTTTTCCAGACTAACAGCGTGAAAGGGAATAACCATAATTATATCTTAAAAAACTTCCGCACTTAGTAAAGCTCAAAACTTCTACTTAAAATAAGGGAAGTGTTAAAGACTTGCAACACTTCCAACTAACCTCTTTTGAGACTCGCGTTAGTATGCTTGTTATTTAAAACTTTAAGTCTGGTAACACAGAATCGTCTTCCCTTTAGTTAAAATGCTTTGTGCAATCTGTTCACGTACCGGGGCCCTAGTTGTGTTGCTGTAGATAGGAAATTGGAGCTGCTTTTTTGTTTTTTAGGGTTCAGTAAGTTGTAATGAAGATACCGAAACTCCTCCGTGCCTCGGAAATCACGTTAAGTCGTTGGTCCCGGCTGTCGTTTGAAGATCTTTGGCAGTCGTTACGGATTGTCAGAAGCCAGAAAATCTGACATCAGTCTTGCCAAGAAGTACCGTGTTACGCAGTTTATGGGTTGTGGGGCATAAGGGTTCCTTTTTTATGGAAGTTCGGAGCCCTATTTGTAAAGTTTATCTTTGTTACGGTAACAAAGAAGTGATCTTACTTCCTACGGAACCCTTTCAACTTAAAAACTCGCACTTGGTCTCTTTTTCCCGTCTCTTATTACAGTATTGGGTGTAAGTTAGTTGATGAGCTCAAAATGTGCAAGTTTTGTAGCTGTCCTTTTGTTCTAGCATTTTCTTTATCTAATGTAATTCTCTTTGTTGATGAAACTAGCTCTGTTTATTAACCTAAGAAGCCTAGGTGCTATTCTTTCGGGGTTTCAGAGTTTTATCCTTACGAGTGTTTAACAGGAATCTAAAGTTTATTAATGACTGGTTTAAGTTAAGTACCATTAATACTATCATTAAGTAAGTCTAGTTTGGGTATGTATGCATTATTGTTTTGTGACAATGAACACTTTTTCACTAGCTGACCCGCGCAACATCGTCTGCGTCACATTTATCATTAATGCTCCGTTCCTATCGGTACTAGCGTCAAGTCTTCCTCGATAAATGGGCTATCCAAAACTAAAATAATTTTTCAATTCGAATCAGTAGTTCCTGAGATTAGCGCTGTTACCAAACAAACTCTTCAGCTTAATAATATTCGTATGAATAAACTATATGGGCATTCTAAAAGTACAGATGGGGTCATAATTTCAGTCACATCTCTTGTCAAATTGAAATTGAACTTCTGACTGCAGCTGTACTTTAAAAAAGAGTAGGCAAAAGCTAAGGATTCTTGGAGTATTACAAATAATAATAATTATTATTATAAGCAAATGTGACTCGTTCTGTGTTTGTTCTTTGATTAATGATATTTTAATTAGTTAAAATTTACCTAGGATAAATATTGTGATTATTTTTGTAGATTAAGTAGTTATGATTAAGTGTCTTTTTGTCCGGTAATGCAAAATCGAATTGTTATTAGTTTTTGTGTGGAGTAGACTGCCAATGTTTGTGATTCAAATAAACTATACTTTGTGCCAGATAAACTTGCAATAAAGTACATTGACCTTTCCCTAATATCCCTTCGTAGATACCCGAACAATACATTATGAACCATTTTACATTACTAGAGAACATAAAGGATCACGATAGAAGTAGATTTAGGACTGCTCTAAGTCTTTATTTCTGTTTTTGATTTTAAGAAAGTCAATAAATGTATGTGGGTCAATGACCGTTATTGCACATTTATCTGGAATCTACTATAGTTATTCTTGACAACACGTTTCAAAATTAAGTTTTCTTATTTTTTTCCTACATTGTGTGTTTCTTTAACCGAATAAACATGTTTTGTTTTTCTTATAGGGTCAAGTCAATTGAGCAGCACGTAAAGCTTCAGAATCACCTTTATTTATAACTCCTATTTTTCAGGATAGGAAATCATCAAATGACTCCCTCCGCTCTGGGTGGAGCGGGAGGGAGTTTCAGACTCTTACTGACTAAAACCCATCCGTGTTACTACTAATCCCGTTTGCGTTCAAGGGCCTCAGTGACTCCTTCGAACAAATTCCGCAACCCTGGCAGGTCACCTACCTCCTAACCAATCAACAAGGCACCATCGTTCACAATCAAAAACACTCCTAATCCCTAACAATCCCAATCAATATTTCAACAGACACTCCCAACTCAGCTATACAATGCATTTCATAAACTCACGTTATTTTAAATTAAAGTCGGATTTACCCAGTGCCACCTAAATCCGATCCATTTGGTCCGGAATGGGTACAAATGAATTCGTACATACGTCATCATTCTACCCGGAAGTATGCCACTACAGGACATACATAGGTACCTGGTAATGGATTTTCATAATAAATGGCTGGACTTGGTATGTTTGTAAGGTTTGTCTGCCACGATTTTAGTATTATATGTATGCTATATCAATAATCTTTGCAAACTTAAACTTAACAATTGTAAAATTACCTCATATGCGGATGATACAACCCTCACCTTCTATGGAGACACATGGGACGAGGTCTTCAACTATGCCCAGGAAGGCTTTAACGCCGTCTGCCACTGGCTTGCCGTAAACTCATTAACTTTAAATGCTACTAAAACTTTCTTTCTAACTTTTTCATTGCGTAACACTCCTATTCCATCACACAATATAATCGCACATTCTTGCTTCCTGCAATCACAAGGCTCTAATTGCAACTGTCCACATATAAAAAAATCTAATTCTGTTAAATACCTGGGTGTAACTATAGATGACAACTTAAACTTCAACGAACATATCAATAATGTCTCTAAAAGGATTCGCAAGCTTACTTATGTTTTTAAAAACCTTAGACACGTAGCGGATTCGAAAGTCATGCGAACTGTCTACTTGGCACTCTGTCAGTCTGTCCTTACTTACTGCATCTCTTCGTGGGGCGGGGCAGCCAAAACACACCTGCTCGAACTAGAAAGAGCTCAAAGACTTATTTTAAAAATTTGCCTTTTCAAACCGCGAATATTTCCTACAACAGATCTGTATAGTCAAGCTGAAGTTTTAACAGTCAGACAGCTATATGTTCTTGCTACTGTTCTTAGGCAACATGCCTCCTTGAACTATAGTAGTACTAACTCAATTTTAAAGAGAAGGCGTTTTCATCAGATCTGTCATGCAAAACCAGCTAGGACACGTTTCAGCTGTTGCTTTTTCTTCTTCCAAGGGCCTCGTCTGTATAATACGGTAAACAAGGTCCTTACAATTTACCAATTAACTAAACTTGAATGCCGGCGAAAGGTCTCAAAATGGCTCCTAACACTTACCTATGATGACACGGAGAAACTATTAAAGCTGCAGCACAGAGAAATATAACACACATGCACTACACACACACAACAAAGCTCATACAAGCATTACTCATCACACCCACAAAACCACGACACATGCAACATACACCCACCAACAAATTCACAAACTCAACAAAACGTTTCTTATTTTTAATTTTATAATTTTTTTTTTTTTTTGTATAATTGTTAGCTTTAGCGCTCCCTGTTACTGTATTTCCTGCCTTCACCTGTGATCCTATAATATTGTCCGAGATTAGGAGACCAGGAGTCCCATAGCACAGGTTTTACTTAGTATGGGCTCCTGTCTCCCATCCTCATTGCTTGAATAACAGTTTTTTTGTGTGCATTGTATTTGTGGGAGAAAACAAAATAAATAAATAAATAAAAAAATAAATAAATAAATTCTCCTGGGGCTTTTATCGTGTTTAGGTGATGAGAATGCTTAGCCAGAGATGTGGTGAATATGGTTTTAATTTCATGACATAAGTGGAAACGGTGTCTGGCCCTCCCCAGCTGTGTATGAGAACGCTTAGGATCTTTGAGGCAGTGATATGGCGACAATAGTTTTAAAATTGTGAGTCAAGTAGAAACGTGGAGACGGCGGCGTCCTTTCGCGCCCGGGCCTGTTTCAATCCATGGTCCGGAGCGAGGAGGCATGGGAAACAGTCACCTCCTTTTGCGAAGCAGTAATGCTAGTGAAGGAGGAGGTGGGCCGCGTGAGGGAGAGGCAAACCTCACGACTCAGCCGCCGCACCAAAAGCAGACGCAGGCGATTCTCGGCCATCTACTGCGTGGGCCTGCGGACGGCGAGCTTGGGTTGGCTCGTATTCCGATAAGAACCAGGCCCGGGTCGACGGCGCGTTGTGCTTCATGCCCGCCACATAGAGATGTCAGCATAGTATTCGGGGCCCGTTAGGGCCAGAACCTGCCAGGGGGAAGAAGTCAATTGATGATTTCCCACCCTAAAAAAAGGCTTCATTTTATCGTTAATTGGCAAACATTTTCTTAAATGAAATTCATTAATGGATTAACTACTGCTTAAAATTTCCAAAGAAAATAGTGTATGTTTTGTATGAGGCATGCCAAATATTGATTGACAGAGAAAAATGTACTTGAAGAAAACGTGTTGGTATTTCAAAGTAACGCCATGAAGATCATCTATTACTTCTATTGTCTGGCTGATGTCAAGTGTTCGTTAGCTTAGACTGCTGAACGTTAGGTTCTTGGTTCGATCCCCAGGTCAGGCATAATAATGTTTAAAATATGTCCTAATAATACTACTACCTACTCAGACTATTTTTTTAATGTTTTAGTTGAAATACTTTTTATTTACAAACATCAATAGAGATAAGTAGAAAGCTGAAAAGTTTGATACTACGCGAACTAGCGATGCTCTACATATACTCAGGAGTCAGTGACTACATACAGATAGGTTTATTATCACAACTTCCACGTCACAGATGAGTAGCTAGTGTTGTCGTTACCGCCGTATTCACAGACGTTTGAAATATATTGTTAAGATCAGAGTGCCAATTCTACTAATTTTAAGTAACATATGCATTCGCGTCTCAGTCGCAATATGTCAAAAATGTATGAAAATGAAATGAAAATTGAGGCTTTTTTGAGTCGTGTTCCGGGGTCAGGTTTTTTGAAAAAAGTCATATTTAGGGCTCCGTACCCAAAGGGTAAAAACGGAACCCTATTACTAAAACTCCGCTGTCCGTCTGTCTGTTTGTCTGTAACCAGGCTGTATCTCATGAACTGTGATAGTTAGACAGTTGAAATTTTCACAGATGATTTATTTCTGTTGCCGCTATAACAAAAAAAATCAGAATAAAATAAATGTTTGCTCTCATAGACCAAGCGTGATTTTTTTTGCCGTTTTGTTTTATAGATAATGGTACGGAACTCTCGTGCGCGAGTCCGACTAGCACATGGCCTATATTTATTTTATTTTTTCTTCATTGTATAGCTATAGATACAGAACACCACCCTTAAATATTACCACGCACTTCTGGAACATTAAAAAAACTTTAGTATTCAAAGTCAAAGTCAAAGCATTTATTTCAATTAAACCATTTACAGGCACATTTGAATTGTCAAGGTCGGTCGGTCAAAAAGATGAAGCTATTTGCACGTTCCAAGGCGTAGATCTCTATGGAGAAGAACGTGCAAGAAACTCCACGGACACACTTTTAAAAAAAATAATATTTTGTTACAAAATTATGGTTACATCATTCATATTAAAATAATACATGTGTGAGAACAATGTAAAAGACGTGCAGGCTAAAAGAGTCCGGAGTAAGAAGAAACAGTTCAAAGAAATAATTAAAATAAACCATGGCAGCCAAGGGATGACCAGTCTCAGCTGACGGCGCCCGTTCACGAACATGACGCATACGCTAGCACCATTCGGCTCAACCATTTTTAAGGGAGCCAAATGATCCAACGCATGCGCCACCATCAGACAGACTTTTGAGTGAGCATGACATTCCCAATCGCCAGGGTACATTCAAGTCAAAGACCTACTCAAAATGATCATTATAGTTTAAATTTAAGGTACATAGTACTCACAAATGTGCCGTTAATGCATGAAATTATACAATGCTAAATAAATTGAGTCTATACAATGAAAAATATTGCATTCTTACAATCAATCGCTAATTACCCAAGTTTTAAAACATGTTTTCCGAAAAAAATATTATGGTTTTTGGTGTTATCCGTTATATTGTTTGGTATGATTCATTCTTGGAGCAAATATACGCTTCTTCTTTCTTCTTCTTTCTAAATTATTAATTTGCTTTGTCAGTCTCAGAATGCGATTGTAACTAGGGTAAACTGTCGTATCTAAGTCTATCGTTGGTAGAGTTTAGGATGTAAGTGTAGAGCTCAATTGTACGCGCTCTAGATAGAGACTATTGAAATACGTTCGATCTTGTTCGCGGAGCGTCAGCAAAATTGATTCCATATTAGATAAATGTAGAGTCTGTTATTTGCTCTAGTTTTTGTGGAATTAATGTTTCTGTAAATAAGATGCTTTGTAACAAAATCTATTATTACGCCTGTAATATGTAGAACGAAAAGGCAAAAGTGTGTACTTTTTGTTAATGAGTCACTGGGAATCACGCTTGCTAAAAAGTACTTAACTTAATTTTAGGTAAGATCTCTTGAAATCGCCAGGTTGTAGCTATCAGAGAGCCAATTTTACTCATTTTTAAGCGACAATTTGAAAAATTGTATAGAAATTGTGGAATTTTCGACAGTTTGCCACTGATATACGAATACGAACGATGCTTAAATATTAGTAGAATTGGTGCTCTTGGAACACAGACTCCGGCTGGGAAATTCTCTCCTTATGGTGGATCCACACAGCCCGGTGCGGCACTGCGTCTTGACCACAAGCAATGCCGCCGACAAAGCCACCGCTGCCGGCAAGCGCCGCCCGCGCTGTTCCCGTACTGTTCCCGCGAGGCCGCGCGGTGCGGTAGCCTCGCCGGCAAAATGGCCGGCCGGCTTTGTTGCGATTGCCGCACGTAAAATCAGCGGCCGGGCTATGTGGATCCACCATTAGCTGTACCCATACGTACAACAACAGTATTCTCAAAACGTTTTGTGCGGATGGGTGTCCAACCTATACTGGTGGCACATCACCATACCTTCATGAGCATTTCAGTGTTTGTTATATAAAGGCCTTCTTTTATGTACTTTAAAAGTAACACAGTTTTAATCAGTCAGACATTTGCCTGTAGTGATAAACACTGTAGACTGTTTCTAAGGCAGAGGGAATATTTTAGTCACCTTATTTCACAGTTCGTAAACCAATGATAACGTCATCATTATATATTCTAAAATAGCTATTTAAAGATATGTCAATCATTAATTAAATATACTTATAAAATGTTCTATCCACAATGCCTTTTTTATGGATGGGAAATCAACAAATGACTCCTGCCGCTCTGGGTGGAGCGGGAAGGAGTGTCAGACTCTTACTGACTAAAACCCATCCGTGTTCCTCTTAGTGCCCTTTGCTTTCCAAGGCCGCGGTAACTCTTTCGAACAAAATCCTGTATCCTGGCATGCTCTGGCCTTATCCGGCCCCGTCTACTACATATGCTGACATCTCTTTGAGGTGTGCGTGGAACCCAACACGCCGTCGACCCGGGCCTGGTTTTGATCGAACGACGAGCCACCCAACGCTCGCCGTCCGCAGACCCATAATGCCTACTGACCTATGACAATTCTGGCATATTATTTTTATTTCCAAATTGTTATGCCTGTTAAAGGGTTAACTAATCTGCTATCGTTACAAGTAGTGTGTAACAGTGAGCTCTTGTCGCGAACTACGGTAAACTTAGGTCTAACTGTCAGCGTTACTACATGTGGCGCCAGTTCATGTTACTGTTAGTTAACGAGTTATCTTTAGTAGTGTGACGGAGTATTGTTTGAAGTTAGCCTACTGGCTTAGAACTTGACATAGGGCATCGGAGAATATGCATGTTATTTTTCTCGCCTTGCACGATTACACTTTTTTTTTTCATTTATTTAAATATCAGGTAGAAAGAGAAGTCCGACACGGATTCTGACGTCAGTATTTGTGTCGCCCGTACAGAATGCCAATTCTACTTATTTAACTTTTAACCTCAAAAATGTAGGGAAATTGAGGCTTTTTCGACAGATTGCGAATGAAACAAAAGCAAACGTTGAGAAGTTAGTAGAACTAACCTTCAGATGTAGAACAAACGAGATGTTATGTAGGTAACTTTTTTAACATAATTATATTTTTAAAAGGGATTAAATATAATGACCACCATAAAATACTTTGATACCCTTAGTTCTTTTACCAAAAATATATATTTGACACCAGAAAAATGAAGTCTAAAATTACAATAGTACTAGCTATTTTAGTCACGACTGCACCTCAAATTGTATTCGAACACCAAATGTAGTAAATGATCACCAAATCTTAGCGAGCAAATTAATGCGCTATTTTTGCCTAAATAAACTACTGTGATTGCCATAAAATGTAGGCTTGGGGTTACAAACTGGATAAAATAGGTTAGGATAGGTTAGGTTAGGTTAGAATTGTGACCAACCACGCGCGAGCCGAGCGAGCGAAGCGAGCGATGCCGCGGGAGCGGCCGGCGAGCGCTACTTCTCGAATATTTTTTTGGAAAAAGTTATTTATTTCACACTTTTTTAACTCCAAACACCAAACAATAGCTGCCAATAAAAATGAAAGAAAGCTTATAAATTAAAATAAAGCTTTATATTTACTTAAAAGTTTTGGATTAACAATGATTTGTTTGACATTAGTTTGCTTAAACAGGATAGCAAGATGTAAAAACTTTGATTTTAATTTTACATTAAAATGCTGGTATGATTTTGGTGATCATTTACTACTTTTGGGTTAACAATGATTTATTTGGAGTCATTTTGCTTAAATAGGATAGCGAGACGTTAAAATTTTGGTAATAATTTTAAATTAAAATGCGTGTTTAATTTTGGTGATCATTTACTATTTTTGTCTCCTAAATGTTACTATCTGATCGATCTGGTGGTAAGTTAAACATAAGCCTTTTTAAAATAGTAATATCTCGTTTATTTTCTGATCAATTTTGATTTTGTTCATGACGGACTAATTACATTTGTTTAGTCATCTACCCTATTGCAGCTTTGGTGGGCTGTGTCTAGATACAATGGCCATGGCTGTCTGAAAAATTTTAACTCTGCATATCAGTAAAAAATGGACCTCTAAATAACCTCAGTATTGACCAAAATTGGCACAACAAACACTTGGCAAAAGAATTAGAGATCACCTTTAACTTCAAAATAAACAAGTCAGTTATACATCGTTTCGAAGCCATTAATACTCCTAAACAAATACATCGTGAGGTCACCATCTATACTGCCAACCCACTCAATTAAAATACCTTGAAGATAGCCGACTTTTCAAATAAATCCTTACAATTGGCACCGGGTAGGTCGGAGGATAAAATTTATCACTCTTGTTGGAAATTGTAACATTTAATACAACGTAAAATAGGCCTTTTGTATCAATTTTCGCTGACGTTAACTTTTTGACAATATCACCCAAGTTTTTGAGTTAGAAGAAGTAAAAATTGGGCAATTTTGTGGGTAGTTAGAAATTGTGGTATAAAGTGGGAATTGTTTTTTGTTTCTTGGGTCTCTTGAGTCATATTAACTGGAGTTTGAATTACATTTTTCGGAAAAAAAAAGAGCTAGATAGGAACAATTTAAGTTTGATGAGTTTTATTCTAAGAGGGACACTTAACAAAAATAGTTCATTGTTCTTCAAGACAAACAATTAAGACACAATGAAACTCAACGGCACCGGTTATCACTCGAGAAAAAAAAACTATTTATTCAGTCAATTTCAGGGATCAGTTTCTCCATGTGAGAAGCATCAGTGAAAGCACAACACAGAACAACATTTCAGTTTATATTTTTTTTTTGTTATCCTGATTTTGTGTCCCACTACTGGGCCAAAGGCCCTTTCTCCTTCCAAACATCTGTCTTGGGTGATCTCTGGCCAAGGTTTTCCCGCAAACATGATGAGATCGCCACACCTTCGCCGTGGTCGACCTTGACACCAGCACCACGAAACACCAATCTAAGCTCCATAACTAAAGTTATAGATGTTGGGGTAAAAACAGCTAGGCTAAAGGTGTGAGTGGGCTGACTATGTCGCACGAATGCACCAGGAGAGGTGCGCGAGGATCGTCACTCACTGGACGCCTGAGGAAGGACATTGTCATCGATGTCAAGTTTGTAATCTATACATATAATATGGTAATTAATATTTTTTATCTTAATATATCGAAATTCCTCCGTGCCTCACAAAGCACGTTAGCCGTTGGTCGTGGCTGTCTTTTGTGGATCTTTGCCAGTTGTCGATTGTCAGAAGCCAAAAAAATCTGACACCAGTCTTTCCAATAACTACCGTGTTACTCAGTAAATGGGTTGTGGAGGTCTGGTAGGCAGCCGCTTTTCGTAAAATAGTGGTATTCTGCTGAAGCCAGTTCTACTGGGAACTGAACCCAATATAATTGGGAAAAGGCTAGGCAGATGATGATTAATCCATACCAAGATACGTCCTAACTAATCTTATAAATTGCGAATTAAAGATTGTTTCTTTGTAACCTCTTCACGAACGGCTGAGCAGATTTGTATGAAACTTTGAACACGAGCAAGCCATATTCTGGATTACATCCCAGGAGTCCTCCCATCCCTTGGGCAGATTTCCAACTCACACTCGAGCAAAACCACGGGCGGCTGCTAGCGACAAATAATAATCTTCTTTATTGACCTTTTCTGCTTACTCCTCCCCTTGAAAACGGCGTGATGATCTACCTATTCATTCGGTACATTTCTTCGCCCTTTCTATTCGCAACGTAAACGATTAGTGACTGTCTTCTGTCAGTTCATTAGTGGCCATTAGGATAGTATACGCTCTTCCTTTTAATACACAGTACTGTATTAATTGTGAGTTTGTTGTGTTTCCTTAAGAGGATTATATTATAGTTGGCTGTGAAATACCTACAATAGGAATTTTGATGCATCCGGTTAGACTGAAAACTGACCCAAACATACTAGAAAAATGGCTAGGGAGAAAATCGTGGTATTATAATGATCTGGATTTCATAAATTGAGTCTGTAACTGGTAATATTATTTAATTCACCGTTTGAGCTTGAAAGGGGGACACCCAGGTTTTTCAAAAACTGTACAAGAACTTAATTAGTTACAAAATTTAATTGACGATCTATCGCCATTTGAATTTTGATTTTTAAGTAAACCTGAAAATTATAGCGGACAGGTGAGACAACCCCATACCGGGACATTGGACCAGTCAACATGTCATGTTATGTCACTGAGGTGTATAATATCCGTATTAATTTGTAACTAGTTTCCAATGGACTGTGTCAAAAATATTAACATAAAGAAATATGTAATATAAAAATACTACTCGCACTTGGCCGATTTTTTTTAAAACAAGTTCAGTACCTTTTGCCCTTGTCTCGGTCTTAAACCTGTAAGACAGGCTCATTTTAAGGAGTTGTTGTAAAAAAAAAACCTAATAATAGTAACGATAACCTAATCATAATAACATAATCTTTGAGTTTTTTTCCTTCCTGCTAGCAATGGTTATACAAAATAAAACAAAAATGGCTTAATATCATAAGCGGATAAGCTATCAGTTGATTCTCGTTGCTACTCAACCAAAGGTCAAAAATATTCAATTATGAACCGAAAGATAATCTTATTTCCTCAATTTTATTTTTCCTTGTTTCCCGATGATCAGTCAGCTAGGAAACACCGGCCTCTTCTAGTTTGAAACGACCAAAAAGATTGACGTGTAAAAGAGTTATTAACAACCTACTTACTTATTTTATTTATTTTTAGCCTATTCCTTTCCACTGCAGGGCACAGGCCTACTTTGCTTTCTTCCATTCTTCCCGGCTCTGGGCTAGTGATGACCAATCCTGTCGATAGGCGTCAAGCTCGTCCCGCCATCTTCGCCCACTTACAAAATAAATATCATTTTATTCCTTAAATTAAAAGAACGTATTTTTATTTCGTTATACAAAGATTGAATATCAATCAGCCTAGTCTTTTCCCAATTATATTGAGGTCGACTTCTAGTCTAATCGGATTCAGCTGAATATCAGTATATTACATGGAGCGTCTACCTATCGGCTACCAACCGGCCCTCACCAGTCTACTTATTTTTAACCACACATTTGCATTCGCATGTTAGTTGCAATATGTCAAAAAAGCCTTTATTTCCAAACATTTTTAACAGATCGCAACTGACATGCGGACGCGAACGTTGTATGAAAATTTGTAGAATTGGCCCTACGATCTCCACAACCCAGTTGGGTAACAGTCGGTCCACCTAGTGGGACGTCTTCTAACGCTGCGTCTTCCGGTACACGGTCGCCAATCCAGAACTTTTCGGCCCCATCGACCATCTGTTCTTCGAGTAATGTGCCCTACCAACTGCCACTTCAGTATGGCGATCCTTCGGGATATGTCGGAAAGACATAGCGATGGATGCGAGACGCACAGGACCGGTTGTGGTGACACTTGGCCTATGTCCAACAATGGACATCTTTCGGCTGATATGATGATGATGACTGCCTATCTTCACAACCCAAGTAACTGATTAGTATCCCTTGATAAGACTGGTGTCAGATTTTCTGGCTTCTGACTACCCGTAATGACGTGCAAAGATGTTGAAACGACAGCCAGGACCAATGACTTAACGTGCTCTCCGAGGCTTGCAGAAAACTCTGTATGTTCTGGATGATCACCCATCCACGACCCGACCTTGGCAAGCGTTGCTTTTTTTCAAAATTCGAGACGAGTGGCTGTTGTTATTTAGCTACGAGCTCCTCGAAATGTAATGAATGTGTTTCTATTTCGTTGTAGAAAGGTTGAATAAACCCCTCCTTTTTATTTGAAGGAGGATCTTTGAACTAAATTGTTACGTTGGCTACAAATTGTCTGGCAATGGAATTAAAGTTTGGAGCTTTAAGTATCTTGTCCATTTCCTGTAATTTTGTTACATCCTTTTTCATTTAGTTTAATGCGAGGGAAAATTCTTGTATTTTCAAGAACTATTGTTCTAATCTGAGTGTAAACCGCTCAAAAAGGGATTTGTATTTCTGGTACTTTGCTTCGTATACTATTTCCAAGGTAGTTGGATCAAGGAAATAAAAACCTGTTTCTCAGTTGTGGAAACATTGAAGCCTGATTTATTTTTAAATTAGAACAACCAAAAAAAAAAAAATAGTTTTTTTACGACAAATTAATCCCAGTTCTATATATTATGCTAAACAGCTTTATGAGAAGTTAGGCCTCTCTAATAACTATTTCAAACAGACTTCAATAACTTTCACACCCACAGGCAAAATACGGTCAACTCAAATATCGGGTATTAATACCCAAACAATAACCTTAAAGTCTATGCGCATAGTTTAATTTATACAACACAATATAATACGCTGAAACTTGTCAGAATGCGGTCACGGTGAATATCGCCCTGTTAGCAATATTGCCCAACTGGCGGTATTGCCCCGTTGGCGATATTGCCCGGCTGGTCATACTACCCGCTTGGCGGTGTTGCCCTAAGTTCGGGCTGTCAATTGGAGCGGTGTCGAATACTATATTTAGCTTTGAAGGGTCTATTATGTAAATATATTAGAAAGTGCTACGCCAACCTATTGTCGGTAGGTAGATGTTTTGGCAGTAGGTTAAGATGAATCATGAATCAGCTTCGAGCCCTTGTCTTGATTTATTTAGAGTTGGAGCAGACTGTTTTCTTCTTCTTTATAACTCTACTTGCCTTGGTCTCAGATTATATAAGTCATCAATACAAAATATTATCAAAAGTTTCAAGATTTTATTAATTTAAATATAAGTTCCAAATGAATAAAATTTTGAAACTAACATAATTCATAAAATATTAATATATAATTATTAGATCAATATTTGTATTAAAAACGAGCAAGAACAATTTCTCAGGCTTACTACAAAACCATGAAAGCTGAAAGCTGTTAAGCAACTTTATCAAATAAAATAGAAAACTCACCTTAAAATGAAACATTACTAACGCACATACGCTTTTTTATACCTAGTTGGGAAATCATCAACTGACTCCTGCCGCTCTGGGTGGAGCGGGAGGGAGTGTCAGTCTCTTTCTGACTAAAACTCATCCGTGCTCCTCGCAGTGCCCTTTACTTTCCACGGTAACTCTTTCGAACAAAATCCGCAGCCCCGGCAGGCTCTGGCAACGCACATACGCTACAGACTCTCTTCTCTCCAAATAACTTTATTAAACACAGCAAGAACTAACATCATTGGCACATTTTCTACTTGCATAAATAAATGCTTTTTCTAATTAACCTTCTGCAAATATATTCACTCTGTGGCTCTCATCTCTTATAAAAGCCCTTCTCGTTGCGACGTAGCACCCAGAGAGCACAGAATCGCCAAGCTAAAAACTAAAAACACTAAATAAAATTTGTGCCCGCAAAATGTACGCTGAACTCTAATATCTGTTATCTGGGGTCTAATTTTAATCATTTTTAAAAACGTTTGCTCATCATGGATTTTTTGACAGATTGCAACTGACATGCAAATGCGAAAGCTGCTTAAAAATTTGTAGATCTCCACATCCCACTTGGGTAATACGAAACCGCTTGGTAAGGCTGGTGTCAGATTTTTTGGCTTCTGACGCTCGGAGAAGTTCTAGTCTTGATAACATTTTCTGAATGGCTGGGTATCCACAGACCAACCTAGGCCAGTATTAAAAAAAAAGTAAACTCACGGACCGAGGGTCGGTTTGTATTGTAAGTGACCCATCGTCGCGGCGTAGCTCGTAGCACCGTAGCTGCGTAGCTCGTAGCACTGTAGCTGCGTAGCTAGTACCACCGTTAGCTGCGTAGCTTGTGGCATTGCTACAATTGTTACATAGAGCATTCTACTAATATTATAAATGTGAAAGTTTGTACGTTTGAACAACAATTTAGTTTTACAAAAAAAATACAAACGACTTCCTAATAAAAACCACTACAAAGTACGAAATAACTTTGGTTTTGGAAGTGTGGTGTCAAAAAACTAAGAAACAACACGAGAAACACCGAATTCCAAAATTAAAGTTATTTTGTTTTGTGTACTTTGTAATGGTTACTTGGTGTATTTTTTACTTTGAGGTGTACTAGCAGGTTTATCTTTAGTAAAAGAAATTCACTAAGTCGTATTACAAAATTTCCCTCAAAATGTTATACCAGCCTACCAATTCTACTCACCCCATTTTACAAAGAACCGTGAACTTTATCACGCAGAAACTTATTACTTGTCACGTCTCGAACTTAAGATACTGTTTACACTGTACTAAAACACTTAAATACATTGTACAGGGTCTCTTAGCACTTGGTAGTGTTTTATTTGTGCTTTAAAATTGTCTTCGTTTAAAATTTTTTTTGGTAGTGAAGCTATTTGCAGAAAACCTCTTCTGCAACATTTTTTTGGTTTTAGAGTAGAGGAATTTTCTTCCTGGTTAAGCAACGATTGCCGAGGTCTGTTCTTGGATGGGTGACCATCCATAACATACCGGGGCTCCTCCGTACTTCGAAAAACTCGTTAGATCGTCGGTCCCGGTTGTAATTTGTAGATCTTAGTCGAACTTTGGTCCCAGCTGTCATTTTGTAGATCTTTTACAGTCAGAAAAAAGCTAGGAAATCTCTTGCCAGCAAAAGGGTACCGTGTTACCCAGTTTTAAAAATAAATGCTTTGAAATCAGCTGCTCCCAGTTAGACTGGTAGCTGGGGGTCTACTCTCTAAGCCCGGAGTCCGTAGTTTCGGCCTTAGTGTCGGGCGTTTTCTACTCCATATCACCTACGGACTTACGATTGGTCCCGAACCCGAACCCAGACTCCTGAAGTAAAAAAAAAAAAACATCGTTCTACTTGAACATCAATTTTTGAACGTCAATAAAAACATGAATATATATTAACCAATCATGTAGCCATGAATATTGACAATCGTTATAATGGTGTTTTTCATTGGAAATCAGTCCATGTATTGTGTTCAAGAAAGGTACTTTAAAAATGTTAATTTCGCAGCCAATACGTGGCCATAATTAATCGGGGACCACGATCCAGCAGAACTGATTTACAAAATAAAGGAAAGTTTTTTTTTTTTCTATGAGAAAATATCAAATGTGTGGTCTGAATTTAAATTAGTAATTACGGGATCATTATCTTTATGTAAACGGATTTGCTTTTTAAAAGTCAGTGAACCATTCACTTGTATCGAAATACCTGTGCCTATACCACCTACTCTTAAAGCAGTATTACTTTAATATTACTTCCAGTGGTAAAGAGACGGAGCTATACGTCCTGTATAGCTCCGTCTCTTTCCCTTTTCGTTAGGCCCCTGATCGTCAAAGATATACCAGATCAGTGCGAGTCTGACCCCCACACCGAGTATTCCGTACCAACTCGTACGTAGATAGTTCATTCTTGAGATTTGATTCTCGATTTTTCCGAGTATTTATTAATTACATTTTAAAGTTAAAAAAGCATGATGCAAGCACCGCACATTACTCTGATGATTACAGTCCCATGCGTAGCGCAGTTGGGTACAGAAAATAAGCAGGACATAATACAGGGTGTTCCAGAATTGCGTGGTCATATTTAAGGATGATGAGAATTGATATACATTACGAAAAAAATAGAAAATCAAAAAAAGTTGATCTTTTTTCAAAAAAAAAATCAACCACAAAAACTACTGAGAAGTTCCAAAACAAATTATTACATTTCAAGCAGTTTTTTTACAGTTGGTGGCTTTAGTTCAATCACAGATTCGACGTCACCAACTGCATCCGACGAAAAAAAAAACGGCAGAACGGATGAAATCTGGCGGCTTTAAGCCTGGGATGAGGAGAAGGATATAGGCTACTGTTTCACGTGATAACCGACATCCACGCCGGCGGAGTCGCGGGCAAAAGCTAGTATGCACTATAAAACAGAAACAGCAGTATAAACATCCCATACACATCCACCTTTAAAAAAAGACATTTTTTTCTCCAGCTCAGACAAAAACCCTTTCCTTTTTTTTTATTTATAGTGTAAGAAGCACCTAACGAATTGTACACACTGGGAGCGTACACCAGATTCTGTGTTTTTATTTTTTCAGTTCACAATTAGCGTCTAACTGGGGAACGTGTCGTTAGTTCTGTTGGATTTCTACAACTTATGGAGCGTTATTGGTAAATGATAAAAACGCGAAAGAAATTATCGCACCAACCAAGTTTATCATACTAAAATTTGGGATAAAACTCGGCAGACATGGGACATCCACCAAACCAAGTTGTGCCCGGATGGTGGATTACCTGCCCCTCAAAGGGGTGACCTGTATCCCAGTGGTGGACCCTTGCGCTGATTGGGCTTGTGTAGATATAAAGATTTTTTTTAAGACCTTTTCATTGAACTTTTTCGTAAAATAGTATAAGTAAGTAGAATTTTTGACCACAGCACACAGAACTGTGTTTCTAAATTAGCCCGATAAGTCCCACAGCTAGGCAAAGGCACTCACCCTTTTCCACACACATCAGTCCTGTGCTATTGCGGGCTAGTCCATCCGGTAAGAGTCAAGTTCATCTCTCCACCTTTGCTTAGTCTGCCGCGATGTCGCCTAGCATGTGATCAAAAATTTAAACAAAGAATCTTAAATGAAATTAAGAGCATTCCATAAGCCTTCATTTCATAAGGTACCCAACCGTGACCAATTGAATGCTCCTAAAGATCGTACCTACCCTGGTTAATTTACAGACCTTGACCTAAATAAAATCCTACAATTTTTCTCTCCAACATTTAATTACAGCTCCAGAATACCCACAAACTAATATAAAACCCATCTCATTGTGTCCCCAACCGAGGCCACGTTCCGATGCTTTTTATTTCTGTCGATTGAAATTTATTTGACGCATCTCTATCTCGACAGTCGACATTAACGCCAAGTTTTATCGACAGCGACTTATCGACGCGCCCCGCTCTAGTGCTGACGTAATTATGGCGTTTAATGTTTTTTTTTGCTTGAACTTTTCTTGTTTTATTTTTTTGAAATTCGAATTTGAAGTTTTATTTTTTTGGTTCTTGTTCAGTTGGCGATGGAGTAATTGAATAAACCTTATTGTTTAGGAAGAGAGTCCAAATTCGTTTGTTTATAGGGTGGATCAGATAATGTTGACAACAGACTGTATCCTGCGGCAAAAGCGGGGTGACGATCAGATCACGTTTGCGGGTCAAACTTGGCCAGAGATTGCAGAAGGTAGAGAGGTTTTGAGAAAGGGGACGCTCTTGCCCAGCAGTGGGGCAAATGAGGATAAAAAAAATGGGTTTGTTCTCACTAGTTCGAATCATTAGTTCGATCGTCGAACTAGTGAGTTTTATTTTCTCATTTTCTGAAAAAATATTGGATATGTATTTTTTTTTTCACGCAAACAAAATATTTTAACGATACAGTGCGTTGAAAACACGCGTGAAGTCACTTTGCTGGTTAAATAGTACACATATTTTTTGGAAATCTATCTGACGGACTTATTAGGATTTTTCAATACAATTCTCACCCTAATGAGAAAAAAAAATCTTTATAGTTCGAAGATCGAATTATGAATCGAACTAGCGAGAATAAACGAAAAAATGACAGAGTAGACCCTAAAGGAGATGATGAGATGAGCTGGATTCCGACTTAGCCACGTATGTATTAGGTAAGAAAGTTGAAGGAACAATAATCGGAGAAGAAATGTAACTTGAAAAGAAATACAGCACTATTTACACATACACATTATGTTTTCATTTTGCGAAACATATTTTGCAAAAGGAGTAATTTTGCGGAGTGCACATTTTGAGAATTGGTTATACTACGGAGTAAACATTTTGCAAAGTGATAGTTCTGCAAAGACGACAACATAACATATATCTGCAAAATATAAATTCTGTGGCACAGTATTTTTACCTATATTTCCCCAGTTACGTTTGACTCATGATAACGTGTTCTATTTGAGTCAATGGTCTCCTTATGACGTCTTAGGCCCAGACATAGTAGCTAAAAAATTACGGCTACAAATTTTAGTTTAATTAATTGCTGAAGAGGAGAAATTAAATTATCATGAACATGAACAAATATTTCTGTATTGGGTACACTAAAAGCGCTGCTGGTATGCATGCTTATTAAAGGTGTACATGGCTTCACCATATGTTATCATCATCATCATATCAGCCGAAAGACGTCCACAGCTGGACATAGGCCTCCCCCAAGTGTCGCCACAACAACCGGTCCTGTGCGTCTCGCATCCATCCTCTACCCGCGGCTCTCACACGGTCATCGGTCCACCTTGTGGGAGGCCTTCCAACACTGCGTCTTCTGATACGCGGTCGCCACTCCAGAACTTTTCGCCCCATCGACCATCTGTTTTGCGAGAAATTTTCCCTGTAAATCATATTATGATGTACATAATAATATAGTGTGCAGGGCACAGTCTTGGTTATAACTAATATAACAATAAACACACACAAAATTTACCGACTAACAAATTAACCCCCGTGCTAACAAAATGACACACAAAACGAAAACAAACAAAATAATTCCTTCGTTTTAATTTGTTAGCATTTAAAAACAGGCAGTAATGTTGAACATTTTTTTTGTCCAAATAAATAACTTCGCAGCGTTTTGATTTTGCTAACCTTTCTTAATTAATTTTACTTGATGAGGAAGCGACACGTTTTGGCATTTTGTTTCTGTTGGAGTTATGTAATGAGTGTATTTAGTCACGGTTGAAGGAATGAGTTATTTTATTTCTGTGTTGTTTTTCGTTTTAGGATTAAGTTTATTTTAAATAATTTGATGTTAATCATTTCATTTCGTTTTATTAATTAACAAAAAATGTGTACGATAAAATATCTTTAAAAATGAAATGAAAGTTACTTATGTTACTGATCAAGGTTGAACCTGCGATTTAGACTAGTAGATGGATAGAATATACTTTATTGTGTGCCAAAAATATTTACACAACTCTTGTAGGTAAAAAATTAAATGCGTTGCGTAGCCTAACAGCGTTTACGCCGTACGGCATTTGAGGAGGACTAGGATCTACTCAAACAAAAATTTGATAAATAAAGAGACCAACGGTGATCGCAGATCTACGTTATTAAGAGCCAGCTCGTAAGTTTTCCAGTTGATATTTTTAGCTGCCAATTTCTGCAATCTAAACGGCAACTCAATTTAGGTTATAACGACATTATTCAAGCATAGGTCCGACCTAAACGCTCCGCAGCAAAAATGTAAAATACAAAATATTTTTCCCTAGGTCAAGTGATCCAATAGACCGACGCCCTTATAAAATAATTCGCGCAATTTATTCAAAATGGCTTCCAGATAAAACTATGGTGATAAGCCAATACAAAAACAGTTTTATCCAGGTTTCTGAAGGTTCGTGGAGCCTGCTTTAGATGAAACCTCTTCAAGTGGATATAATCTTCAGATTAGGAATGGCTTATTTAGTTCTTGCATTGATCTTTGTTACTTAGATGAGCACTTGAGTTGGCACGATGAATATGGAAAGATTGGAATATTCTCCAACTAGTCAGACTGTGCCTGATTCTATCGAGGAAGCGTGCACGTGGCTTTGAATAGTGTAAATCAAAATTATAAGTCAACGAAAAAATGAAAGAAAAAACATTTGTTTGACGAAAGATTCTCACATTAAATCAAATATTATAATATGTTCTTCTTTGCGTGTCGATGAAAAATTTTAAATACTTTTCCCTTGGTCCAGTGATTATGTTTATTCCACCCAAAACGAATCGACCCTGACACTGAAAAGCTCATTTAAAATTACACTAGCTTTTGCCCGCGGCTTCGTCCGCACTTATCCTGTTTTTTTCCCGTTCCCGTATAGCCTAGTCTTTCTCATGAATGTGGCTATCATTTTTTTTAAGTCCATCTAGTAGTTCTAGAGATTAACGCGCTCAAACAAAAAAAACTCGCTTTATTATTAGTATTACAGATATAGATAATTTTATAGATTAGTTCGATAGATATTGTCTCATATAAACGGAATGACTGGCCACTTAAAGTGGCCTGACATCCTTTCCATCATTATCATCTATAGCCTAGCTTCGCCTATTGCTAGGTATAGTTTTCTGGGCCAATCCTGACGCTTTTGTCTACTGCCTTAACCAGATTCCCGCGATGGCAACAAATGAATAATATCAGGTTTGTAATTGTTCTATCGCCGCCGCACCGTCTCTCACTACCTAATCCTTATTATAATGATGAAATAGTAATTTCTGAAAAAACCTTTCACTAATAGAAAATAACATAGGTACAAACGCTGCATGCCTAAGAAATCTAAAAAAATACATTAAAAAATATCATGACGTTTTTTACCCCGATATTCCAGCAGCCCATCTGTCGATCACCCCCATTTCCTACCCCGAAACTACTTGTAAATCAACTTACGCCCCGAATCAAATAAAGGCTCTACCCAAATAAATAAGATCCCACACGTAACTTCAAGTGATACTCAACCAGACTTGTGTTTGCTTGAGCTCGATATTTTCATTCTTCTGAAGGAGCACGTCGGCAGTGAGTGAGGCCCTTTATTTTACATTAACATAATGAACGATAGAGGGAAACTGTTGTTAGATGTTTGAGGAAATAAGTTTTTTTTTTGGTAGAAAAATGTCTTCAAACTGTTTTTTCGCAACATCAAAGAGAGCGTCAGGACACTTTTAAAGGAAGTTTTCAACTGAGAAAGTGTCTATTGACAGTCCTGTTACAAGATAATGGAGGATATAGATTAATTTCGCTTGATGGTTAGCACAGCAGATAGGACCAAAAAAATCTTAAAACTTATACTTATGTTGGTATATCAGCCTGTCACAGTCTACTGCTGGACATATGCGTCTTCCCAACTGCGTCACAATTCACAACACCGGGTATTGTTCTCTTCTTTTCGCATCCAAAGGTTTTCGTCCACAAAACCGATGAGTCTTCATATACACAAGGCTTAATTTTAACGGCCACACCACACAGCTGTCATAAAACTACTCCCTCGCAAAGGGTTCTCAAACCATTACTATTTAGTCCACTATCAAGTATTAAGGGGTACATATTATTAACTACGCCTAGAGTACCTGATGCTGACTAGGGATGTAGCGGAGGCCAGTTATTGGAGGCTGATGCTGATGTGGAGTGGAGAGCTCGACTTCCATGAATGCGAAGACAAAAATATCCATAGTACCATTTATCATCCATATTATCATTACAATTGCGAAAACAACTCTGTATGTTTGTCTATTTGTTGCGGACTTTGTTCGAAAGAGTCTTACTGAATAAAACCCATCCATGTTCCTTTGTCTCTTACGTTCCAGGGCGGCGGTAACTCTTTCGAACAAAATCCGCAACATCTTCAGATATACCTTGGTTCGTAGTTTCAACGAACCTCCGCTAAGAACCTACGGAGGTACGAAATCTTGTGGAATATCCGCACCTGCAGATGCAGAGGCTCAATATCGTCACAGCCCTACCGGTGACCTCTGTGTCATAAACTACGATGTTCTGCTGGTCGACGCATCCAATCCCGTATCGACACTTAAAACTGGCTGATGCGAGCTCATAACGTACTGCTATCAACAGATCAAAACTATTAGTGGGGTGTGTGGTGCAAGTGAAAAGAGGTTGTATAATTATGTATTTTTATTTCAACGTTTTGCAAAGGCACCATGGCGGTCTTAATATCTAAAGCATTCGCTACTAGTGCAAGCAAGGGTGGTGATGGGATAACCTGACCATTGTGGAGAAAGCTCATGGCCCATACTCCAAAACGTAAACTCCAACTCAACTCGACCTCCAACTACATCGGAGCTTATCATAAATTGAAGTTTTTGCATTTGTTTGCTCATCTCTCGAGTACGAAAACGTCGTTTTGAGATGGAGTTGAGTACGTTTTGGAATATGGGCCAGAATATGTGGTAAAAGGAATTGTTTTTTCAGATAAATACAGACAATACAACAGACAGCCAATGACTTTTTCCACCTCCTACGTTTAACTTGCTTGTACATTTTTTTTATTTCATGAAATTACATAGTTTAGACAAGCAAAATAAAAAATGTGCGCTTGTACATTTTTTATAAGCTTGAGTTAAACACGGTGGAAAAAGTCATTGGCTGTCTGTTGTATTGTCATTCATGGAAGTCATGCTATAAAAATTTTTTCCACACCCCTGTCAATGGGAAAAGTGCCCAACGTACTGGCAACATTGTTACGTTGGATGGCAATGCTGATTCTTTGCCCAAAAAAGTCATGAATGCGTTTTGTCCAAAGCGTTAGTTTATTATACCTACTATTAGCAGAAATACCTTTCACTACAGCAAACTTTTAGTGGAGTATGAATATAACATCATGCAAGATACGACTAGATAAACTAGATAAAGTACCATTCGAACAGTGATTGCGATTGTCAAAATGAAGAGATTCAGAAGATGAGAGAGAATCACAAGAGACTCATCACGTGACATTTCGACAGCGTTTGACAATTCCATATATTTTTGTTGACGTTTTAAAAATCGCCTTCAGCACGCTACGACTGACAGAATGTCACTTGTCACGAGCCTCATGTCTTTTAGCAATCCCATAAAAAAATAATATAGTTAGAGTCAGAGTCAGAGTCAGCAAGTCATCTTGTTTAGTGAGGATACTACTGTAACTATTTATTTATTACAGTTCGTATTTAAACATAAGGGCCAATAAAATCTACAATCACTTTTAAAAGTTTATATTCCTGAAAATTAATATAACCTTTTTGAATATCCAAACAAATTAATTTAATAACAAACACCACTTCAAACTAATTATACGAAAACAAAAATAAATCTCAATCGCTACCTTTCCTCAATCACACCGCATCCTAACACACTGAAATTCTAAATTCGACGCGTACTTTGCAATATCGTAAAGCAACTCATCGATCGTGGGGGATCAGCATAATGCTAACGTAGCGTAATTTCAATAACATCCAAACGATACTGTTAAATATACGACGGTGTAAATTCAGACACGTTGATTTAATATTAAGAGGGATTCGAGAGAACTATGTGGTGCTTTAAGAGTAGGTCGAGTGGGAATAAATTTTGTAATATTAGGTTCGTGAATCATTATATTCGTAATAGTGGGTACGCATTTGTTGAATTTATTTCTAGTTTTATATGACCCTATTAATAAAGCCATAATTTTCAAGTGTGTGAATTTAACTGTATGTTAACGTTGTTTTCACAAATACGAGTAGATGCAACAAGAACGAGTTACACACCGTCTAATATTTTACACCGCTTAGGTCCAATAGGGAATAAGCATGCAATTTTTGATTTGCAAAATAAACTACTATAGCTTTAGTAAAATTTGCTTAAAGTTTTTTTATTAGCCGCCGTATTTAAAATATAACGCTACAAAATATCCCAACGGAATTGATAAAAACTAGCAGACATAGTTCTGTACGTTTTGGAACTTTTTATTCAGGAAAATTAAAAACTTTTCGCCCGGGCTGAGCCACAATATAGCCTAAAATTGACCCATTAACAAGTGACAAAATATGATTTTTTGCTCTAAAACGACGTTAAAAAATTTTCACAGAGTGCGTATTTGCGTGATTAATTTTAGTGTTCCGTACCCAAAGGGTAAAAACGGGACCCTATTACTAAGACTCCGGTGCGTCATGAACCGTGATAGCTAGTCAGTTGAAGTATAATAACAAATACTAAAAACAGAATAAAATAAATATTTAAGTGGGGCTCCCCATACAACAAACGTGATTTTTTTTTGCCGTTTTTATAGATACGGAAACCTTCGTTCGCAAGTCCGACTCGCACATGGCCGGTTTTTTTAATAAATATAATTAGGTATGCGGGTAGGAGTACAAGAATTGTATGCTTCGGTTATTGTATTTCACGGTACCGAAACTACAGAGGTCCTTGGTACAGTGACATTCATTCAGAGATAAAAACATCAAAACTGCAAAAAACAAGAAATGAACATGTGACATTTCAGACAAAGAAAAAGAAGAAAATGACTGCGAGTCAGAGCCACAGAGCTGAATTTTAGCGACTGGATGGATTATGTTAATCCCATACATTTTGGACTGATAGAATGTCAAGTCTTTCTTAAGAGCCCACGCATCACCCTGGCAGATAACTTAAAAAAGAAGACACGAACCCATTTTGCAAAGACCTATTCTTCTAACGTTCCTATTGACAGTTTAATCAAGTCTTGAATGAAAGCCACATTCCCATCAACTATAACTTTACAGCGACTCCATTAATAACAAACCCATTGATTACAAAATTACAACACGTATCGAAAACCGCATAATACCAGTTAAAACCGAATTAATTTAGATAAAACCAGTTTGAAGCGGTATGAAGCGGTTACATTGGATAACACAAAACCTATTTGAGCCACAATGTTGGACAAATATTGTTTTTGTCGTGTTTAATTTTGGTTTTAGTGTTGCAATTAATACCTTGCCTTGCCTTTTCAATTAAAACTATTTTAATGTAGAGTTTGGACTGTAAAGTAAGTGGGAAAACTTTTTTCCAAAGTAGTAAGTTTCCTAATTGGAAAACTCGAGGTCAAACCAAGTGAATGGATAGTCTTAAAATGTGTTCATCACATTTTGACATGTGTATCGTTCTGGAGCAAAACGTGGTCACTGAAAGAAGGACATGTTTGATACATGCTTTAGGGTCAATGAAATTAGTCGAGTATACCTAATTTATTGTTTCTGGATGAAAATGTTCGTCGTCCTGCGGCGAGACGAACGCACGACATTGTTAACGTGAGGATCAATTCTACTAATTTTTAAAACAACGTTCGCATTTGCATATCAATTGCAAGCTATCAAAAAAGCCTTAAAACACTTTTGACAGTTTTTGATTGAGATGCGAATCAACGTTCGCTGGATGAGGTTGGCACACGAACGCTCGAACGTGGAATTTGGACAAAAAAAGGAGACGCCTATGCTCAGTCCGGCTGTAAATGATGGTATGACGAAATAATTGTTCTAATATTAGTGTAAATGGCACGTGTGAGGTCGAGAGTTCAATCTCAAGGCAATACAATCTGTTATTGGATGTTTGTTCACTCTACAATGTAAAGTGATTTATGAGCTCAATACTTTAGTCCAACAGCATACAATCAAATTCCACTCGAACCGCAAATCAAAACGCAACTCACTGACGTAAAACGCAACAAAGTAACGAACCACAATATGTTTCTGAGTTTACAACTTAACATACAAACATACGGGCTATAAAACTTTGATAGCGCATGACGTATCATCAATGAGAATTCGCGAATCGTAAATTTTACGACTTTGTGCCTTTGAATTAGATTGAGTCTTGTTGGACCAGGCGATTCCCGTATTTTTAAGGAGTGTTAGTTTGTATTGCAGTTGCAAAATGTCACTTCAAAATGCTCGTGTATTTTTGCAAAAAAAAAGTAGCTTACACCCTTGTTCGGGGCGGTAGAAGTCTCGACATAGTTACCGATCGCATATCGACCGAATTCAGTCGTTAAGTCCTAAGGCCGCCCGTACACAGTCAAACTTGAACGCGGTCCACTATCAAAATCAATGATCTGAGGCCCTAGATAATGTGCTATTTAATTAGCGAATGCGACTGTCGAATTGCCAAAATGTAGAAATTTGATCACGTGACATTTCGATAGCATCTGCCAAGACGAAAGTCTCTCAAGTGTCAAGTGTCTCAAGACGAAAGTCTATGACCAGTGCGTGTTGCCAGTGATGACCTATGGACTTGAAACGTGGTCGCTCACAAATCAAGGCTTAAAGTCACCCAAAGGGCAATGCTCGGAGTTTCCTTGCGTGATCGAATCAGGAATGAAGGATCGCCAAATTGAAGTGGCAGTGGGCAGGGCACATTGCTCGCAGAACAGATGGTCGATGGGGCCGAAAAGTTTTGGAGTGGCGACCGCGTACCGGAAGACGCAGCGTTGGAAGGCCTCCCACAAGGTGGACCGATGACCTGGTGAAGGTCGCGGGTAACCGATGGATGCGAGACGCACAGCACCGGTTGTTGTGGCGACAGTGGACGTCTTTCGGCTGATATGATGATGATGATGATGATGTCAATCCCATACATTTTTGACGTTTTGACAATCGCCTTCGCCACGCCACCGTAGACAGAATCTCACTTGTCTCGAGCCCCTGATCTGTGGTTCGCTTTCAAAATTGACAATGTACAGGCGGCCTTGGATACCTAAGTACAGCAGTTTTTTCGTCAGAGGTTTCTTAAATCATTACTGTAAGACAGTAATGAGCAGCATTATGCTTGGAACATTATGCTGAGTGATGGCCGTTTTGCAAAATGTGACGCATATTTTTCCAACCAGCATTAGTCACACTGTAGGCCATACGAATATTTTGTTCCGTGCGGAACCTGCGACACGCAGCGCAGCAGCCGATCGTTCAGTTATGTAGGTATACTGTCCTCATTTTACAAAATTTATATTTCCCAGATATTGGTTGCTTGGTAAGCAGTGGCTTTAGTGTGAGTTTTCGAATATTTTGTTCCGTGCGGAAATCGAACCTGCGACACGCAGCGCAGCAGCCGATCGTGAATAAGCGCCGTCTGGTGACACTTACGGACAACCTGTTTTTTCGATACAATTTGACATAAGCGAACGTTTACGTTAACGCGAACGAGTACGTTAAAAAACTCACACTAAGCCCTCAATACTTTTTGTTGAAAACCTAAAGGGGATCATTGCACCAAATATTTTCTTTGAACTTTCAGCCTCTATAATTTATCTAGGACTAGTGGCCCACCCCGGCTAGGCCCAAAGAATTCATGGTAAAAAAAATACGACCTGACGAGCGAGAAGGAGGGATGGAGCTATATAGGGTGTATAGCTCCATCCCTCCTTCTCGCTCGAACTACTCACGCTTTACACGTCATGATAGGGCCGCTGTTTTCCTTGGTCACGCCAAAACTTGAAAACGACTAGAACGATTTAAATAATACTTTTTTTGTTGTTTGTATTTGTTGGTTTATTTTTAAATATTAGAAGTTACAAGAAGACAGATAGATTTCTCAGTAGCAGATTTGTGTCTGGATATGTACCTCCTTTTTGTCAATGTGGGCAATTTGCTTGGAGTTTTTTTGCGTGCTCGAATCTGGAATAAAGTTTTTTTTTAACAACACACATTATTATGCTGTAGCCACACTACATTACCGTATAGGTATTGCTCGTTTACCACAATGAATATCCGGGAAATACGCGTGATGTTATGTTTTGAGAAGTAGCGTAAAACATGGAATTTGTCACGATTTTCCAACGGTAGTAAGGCTGGAAGCATGCTAAAAGATCTGAAAGCATCTTAGAACTCGCTCTTTCATGTTTAGTTCCGCTGGATTTATGACTGTCTTACAAGAAAATTATTTAGATAATTACTTGGGACATAGGCCGTTGTCTAAATAAGAAAGACTTCTGGCTAACGACATTACGACGGCTACAAAACATTTAGACCTCTCAAAAAAGGTCGCGTGTGACTTAATGCAATTAAAGTATGGTCTGATATTTATTTTACTCTGGTATTGTATTGTTTTTCCCTTTAAATTTTTCACACGTTTTCTACATCTCTTTTATTAACCCTCCTTTCGCAAGTATTTTGAAAAATGGGATCACTTTTTGAGGGCAAATTGGAAACTTCAAAAAAAGTTTTTCCAACCGTAACGTGTAACATGTCAAATGAAATGCTCTCGAAAGGGTTTCAAAACTATTTTTTTCATAATTTCAAAATATTTTGATCCCCAAGTTATAAAACAAAATGGACGAAAATTGACCGTTCCCCAACTACAAGGCCAAATGAAGAAAAAATACAAATAAAAAGATTTTACCTATAGATCACAGGACAACCTATAAGAAGTCTACCATTTGAAATTAACTGGTTAAAAATTAATATTCGTTGGGAACCCTTCGCACGCGGGCCCGACTTGCACTTGGCCAGAAGAAGCCTGTTCACTCTAACATTGAAGAGATTATGGTTGTATGCGTTCGGAAACACAGACGACGGCAGAGAGTTCCACTCCATTACTGCGCGCATTATAAAAGAAGTTTGGAAACGCTTGGTGCGAATTGGTGGAACAGCAACAAGGTAGGGATGGTAACTTGCAGTGCGTCTAGATGTCCGATGGTAGAAGGGGCCGGTGGGATGAGGTCGTGGAGTTCTTGGGCACACTCACCGAAGTACAATCTGTGGAAGATCGACAAGCAGGCAACCTTGCGGCGTTGAGCTAAGCTCAGTTTCGAAACAAACTCGGTCTGTCTGGTTGTTTATTCCGTGTTTATGCCCAAACCGCTACACCATTTTTCAGTGAATTTTGTATTAAATGTATATTGGACCTTGGAGAAGGGCAAAGAACAGTTTATATGCCGAGAATATGTTCCCATGGGGTAATTTCTTATATTTATGCGAGCGAAGCTGCTGGTGGAAACAAGTCTAATTATAATAAAACAATAATAATAATCTATTTATTTCAGAAATAATTCCATAGGTATTCATACAAATTTGTTAGTGGACCTTTATAAAACTATGTTAGAATACAAATGCAAAGATATAAGTAACATAATAACTTTACATCTACGTTAGACATACACAGTGTTTAATGCATGTAGCTGATATAACTACCAGATTTAAGGAGAATCCAGTTTGTTGGCAATGACACTCAGATAACGAGATACAATGTTTCAAATTAAGTTAGCGAGGATGTCAACTAACGTTACTTTTTGAAAATCTTCTGTGTGTTATGAAGTTATGATTAAGATCTTGTACATTTGAACTTTCATACACGCTTTTAAAATGGCGTGCGACAAAGTATGACACTGTTTTATACTGTTTTAATTATTGCAATGAATGTTAGCAAGTCTAAGTTAGTAAAATTCCTAATTTAGACATACTACATAATTGGAAGGCCTCCCACTAGGTGGACCGATGACCTAGTGAGGGTTGCGGGTAGCCGATGGATGCGAGACGCACAGGACCGGTTGTTGTGGCGACACTTGGGGGAGGCCTATGTCCAGCAGTGGACGTCTTTCGGCTGATTATGATGAACGGCGTTTGACTATTATCTTACCTATTCCCCGAAAATAATGAACGATGTACCAATGCCATCTCGATTGTGCTGTGAGAGAGAAATAGCTATACCTCCTCTGATCTTCCTGATCGTCACTATCCCTTCTCACAATAGAATAATGATATTCTTGTAATAATGATATGAAATCCAGAGATAAACATCAACTTTCGCAGTATCATTTCCCAGGCCACAAGAATTCTGCTTACCCTGTTAGTCGTAGGTAATATTATTAATATCACGATATGTTCTCCCCGACCTCATTCGTGGAATGTCGAATTGTTTCATATGATTTATTGTGGTTGCGTACCAGTCCGTATGCTGTCATACACACGCGGCATACGGAGTTAGGAGCAACTAGAACCGGTTGGGAGCGGTTAGAAGTGGTTTGAACTGGTTCGGAGTGGTTACGAGCAGTTTCGGGCGGTTGTGTTCGGTTTGATGCGGATTTAGATTAGCGGAAGTGGTTTATTTCGAACCTCTTCAGTTCTGAAGCTGAATTTCAATGTACGTATAGTTAATTCGCTGAATGATGAAAATTATGAGACATAACAGAGTTATAGAAAAGTTGTTGAAGAAAAAGATGGTATTTCTGTTTGGAGTAAGTGTGCCTGCTCGCTTTGTTTGAAATGAGTGCTTCTTCATTTGAAGTCGCTAGCATCATAAAACTAGAAACGTTGCAAAAAGTCAGATTTCTTTAGAAAAAAAATATGATTAAGTTAGAACAAAATTATTTCTGAGGTATTTAATTATGTACTTTCTACCTTAAAATATAAGATTCGAAACACAAATTAAGACAAAGAGAAATGTCTCTTTAAATATAAACCTCAGTACGAAAAACATACCAATCCCTTCCAGTCTCAACTACGCTCAAACATCCCTGTCCGATATTATTTTCTATTTTACCATAGCATCGCTTGACTTATTCTCGCTGTAGGCCGGGCCAAACACATTACACCGACTTGCGTAGTCGGGTAATAGTTTGTGAGTACCCTTTAGTCAAGAGAGGTCGCATTTGGCTTGAAATGTGACCGTTATAAAGAGTTAAAAAGCTGTGTGTAGGTAAGGAACGATATTTTTGAGGTAGTAACACGCTTGTTGTTTAAAGAGGTAGGCAGAATTCTAACTTGGAAATAATGGTTATATAATTATCAAACGGGCAATAGGGTATGTGACTGAAAAAATCCAATTAGTCCGTCAGGTAGATTTTCAAAAAATATTGTGTCGTATTTTTTCTTTTTTTACGTAAAAAAATTTAAGATGATACAGTGCGTTGAAAACACGTGTGACGTTACGTCGCTGGTAAAAATTGTGTCATCATAGTGACGTCACGCGTATTTTCAACGCACTGCATAGTTTCCGTGAAAGAAAGGGCTAATATATTATGATTCATTCGATTTTTCAAATAAAATACCCTATCGTACCTATTTTCCTTACATTTGCCATCAAGTGTATTGACATTGAGTATCACTGAGTTTATATTTCGACTTGAATTTGAACGCTTTTTAAATATCAGAATTGGCGTTCAGGTCGAAGATCCTTGTTATACACTCGTAGTGAGATCTCAATTCCAGGTTGCCGTGTTACTGAGAATTTCCTTGGAGAAAATCTTTTCAGGACTGCGTATTCAGAAAACTCGGGCGGCTACTAAGAATTTCTTGGCACAAAAAAAGGAAGAGATGGGTGGCATGGTATATCATGCTTTTTGGCATAATGTCCACCAATACTGTTATTAAAAATCTATAAGTAAGGGCTCTTACACATAAACACGATAGGACGTCGCGTCGTGTAAGAAATTCTTTATTTCTTGGCGTAGCTATATAATATGCGTGATAAAACAGCTGTTGTAGCACGACGCGACGTCGTATCGTGTTTATGTGTACGAGCCCTTAGCCAGTAAATTAAAACCTTACATTGCTATATGTCAGCGTAGAAATCAAACCATCCTGAGTGTGAATCCTATGCTGGTAATAAAAATATAAAATAGCTGAAATGCATATGGGGTATATGGGGTTACATCATCATCATCATCATCATCATCATATCAGCCGAAAGACGTCCACTGCTGTACATAGGCCTCCCCCAAGTGTCGCCACAGCAACCGGTCCTGTGCGTCTCGCACCCATCGGCTACCCGCGGCTCTCACCCGGTCATCGCTCCACCTTGTGGAAGGCCTTCCAACGATGTGTCTTCCGGTACGCGGTCGCCATTCATAACTTTTTGGCCCCATCAACCATCTGTTCTGCGAGCAATGTGCCCTGCCCACTACCACTTCAATTTGGCGATCCTTCGGGCTATGTCGGTGACCTTATATGGGGTATGCCAGAAGATAAACAGCATTCTAAAAAAAACAGGGAAATACTTTTTGCTGTATCAAATAGAAGAAAATTCTTTCCCTTTCTTTGCCACAAACATAATAGCTAACGTCAAGACTCATCGTCAAACTATTATAAGATATCGTACTCAAATCTAGAGATTTCAATGATAATCAAATATCTTGGCAAGCGACGCAGCCCAATATAGCCGCCTCGTAAATATTTAGTACGCGATGCAAGTATTATGCATTGAATATCAAGTATCTCAAATGCGGTTGTATATAATGCAATGCGAGTTTTAAACCCGGTTTCGCAAGCTTTCTGGCGTGGTTGTGACGAAAATATTTTGTTGTATAGATAGGAAGCACTTGTGTTGCTGACTGTAGTGTTACCAACAAACAATGTCATGTCTGCAGCTTTTGGCCGAAGGTTTTGGCAACCGTGTAGTTTACCACTTTTAAACGACATAAAAAAAGAGGTTCTAAATTCGACTGTTTTTTTGTATGTTTGTTCAGCGATATTTTGTTAGTTATGTTTAACTTCTATTTAATAAATTTTAGTGGGAAAGCCCAAAACCTTACTTGCTGTAATGGCTGTAAATCGAAATTTAGAAACATAGCCTAAATATTATTCTGATGTCGAAGCTACACTACTTTGAAGGCACGGTTGGCGTAGTGGTTGAGCAATTGGCTACTGCGCTGCGTGTCGCGAGTTCGATAGTCGCACCGAACAAATATTTATATGGCCTATAGATAGTTGTTCCGGGTCTGGCTGTTTGTGTTTGTGAGTTTGTATGTTTGTAAACGCACCCACGATACAGGAAAAATTCCTAGTATACTCGTATAAATGTAGAAAACTCAGTTCTGTGGTTTTTCCGTGAAAGAGTATCAAAAAAAGCTCCATTCATTTCCACAAATTTAAGGATGGAAATAACCCATTACAATTTTCATGACCTAAGGATAAAACTTAGAACCCTATGCGTAGTTGATATTATCCAGATATCCCTCTATGTTTGAATTAACAAAAAGGGTCGTGTGCACTGTTGTGGGTGCTTGCTGAGCCCACTCACTTCAGGAAATGGGTAGATCTGAGTGAATTCTATATTACGGTCGACCGTGCATAATACACCTTACAAAATAGTACCTTAACTTTAACCCAGTCTTTAAAATACCCTGACATTTATAGACCTTTTACTCACAGCAAAATTCATCCGAATCATCCTAGAATTTACTCAAACATTCTAAAAGAGCTTTCTTGAAAAGAATTTTTAAAAATGGCCACGGACTTTTTATATCAAATATTTAGAAAAGGGAAATGAGAAACTGTTCCTTTTGCCGATTTGTAAATATTAAGCCGTGTTAATTGTATGGATGGGCAGGCTTTCGTTATGTTTTTAGAAGTAGACTTTGTGTTGGGATAAGCCGGTTTTAGAATTAAAAACTGTTGTATTTGCAGTTACGGAGGGGAAAATAACCGTTTCAAGTAGAGGTAGCTTTTAAGAACAGACATTACTTTTTAAATAAGCAACTTTTTTAGTTCCGTTAGTGTTAAAATGAAACGAAAGGATTTTAAGATGGGATTGGGTATCTGGATTTTTAGGTACCTTGTTATCAGCAGCGATTTCTGCTATAGACTTCCCAGTAAGCAACATCACTTAAAGATGTTCTGCATTTCGTGGTTTTGTCTGCTACCTTCGGTCTTCGTTTGACTTCAAGAAGACCTAGTCATGTTGTACACGGTACACAGTCATCACTCCAGAACTTGACAGCCGTTTCGGCTTTCCGTTCCACGAAAAGCGTGCTTCGACCATCTTTGTGGCTTCCTTCCAACTAGCCGACTCCAAACGGCTTCCGGTCTACCTGGATGCAGCTGAAACCAGTCTTTTACGTGGAGTGATTGGCTATCTGACTTAATTCTTTCAGTAACATTTTTACATAGATAAGAAAATCATCAAATTTTGTTCATAGTGCTAACAGTTTTGATTAGCAGATTTTTTTTTTTTTGTGTTAGGCTTTCCAAAAACATGGTGGTCAATAATAGCGATGACCACCGTGATTGTAGTAAATAAAGAGATAAATTGCAGTCAAGCAAGATGCCTACTAAATCGATTTTTCCAAAAATATCCGCCAAATCACATATAAATAATTATATCTAAATAGGTGGTTAAGCAGTAACCACCAAAACTGAAAGACTTAAACCATCCAAATAATGGATAACACGATATCCATTGGTAAGAAAGGTTGTCAAACTTTTAGATTCACGTAAGTTATTACGGGTATCAAAGATGTACAAATGACAGCCGGGATCAACAGTTTAAAGTGTTCCCTGAGGAGCTGCGTATATAATAAACCATATAACCATGTAACCATGTAACCATGAATCTCATGTTTTATTTCTTGCGTCATATAAACGTATTATTATCTTTCAATGCATCAATCGGTATCTTCTCTTCATCAATTTGACAGGATTTTTTCTCTTTGTTCCAGGCGGTAGATTACCTAAAGAAGCGCACACCGGCGCGCGCGGCGCTCATGATAGCGGCCGTGTGGCTCATGTCCGCATTAGTGTGTATACCGCCTTTGTTGGGGTGGAGAGTCAGCAGGCCGCCGGAGCAGTTTCCACAGTGCAAGGTAAGGTTTGGACTAGTACATATAAATATGTGTAAAGTGGCTTTAGTGTTGATTTAGCAAGATGAGTTTGCTGCGCCATTTTTTTCATCCCAGCCAAAACAATGGGAAGTGGTGATTAGCGAGCGTTTTGGAGTACTGTCTTTATGTAAAACTTACATCCAAAAAGTTCTGGCTCTCAGCCAAGTTTGACTTAATTATTTTTGAATTTTGAATTCCCTACCGACATGGGAGTTAGTAGGACACTTGTCTTAAAATGCGTTTAAGATTTTTGGAACGAGGTTCATCAGCGTAACCTACCAGACACTTGGCGAATTAGACCTGAAAAATGACCAAGGTTTCGACAGCCACGACACTTTTGCTTTATATCGGTTTAACCTGTCCGGCCCCGGCGACACACCGGTGTGTCGCGAATTAATCGCGAATTTAATGTTTATTTACCTATTACATAAGATTTACTTTATATTAGGGAATTTTATTTAATCACTTCCAGTCGACAGCGATGCGGATGAATTTTTTGACGTCATATTTTAGTTAGGAGTTTTCATTTTTTATTTTATTTTAAGTTATTTAATACAATCATCATTTATAGCGAAAGGAATTTAATCCATCCGGGAGTCGACCGACACTGGCGTTTTATTTTTTTAATGATTCTTTGTGATTTTTTTGTGTATTAATAACACTAGTCTAAAAAAACATTGTTGCTAAAAAAATGGACACCACGTTCTGAAATAAAAATATTTATTTATTTATAAACGCAAGATTCTGTTTCGTTTCAGTGACCGAATTTTGTGTTATCTTTTTGTGGGCATAAACGTTGAAGATTAGGATTTAATTTACTAGATATTATATGTTCCATTCTTACAAAATCTGTAACTTACAATACTAACTGCCGATTTTTTTTTTTAAAACGTTACTAGGAATTTCTCCTTTATCGTGCTACAACTATCTGTAGGCCATACAAACATTTGTTCCATGCGGGAATCGAACTCGCGACACGCAGCGCAGCAGTCAATCGCTCAACTACTGCGCTAACCGTGTCGATGAAGTGAACAGGAACAAAAAGTTTTCGAGTTAGCCTTTTTTTTTGATCGGGGTGGTAGCCTACTCTAACCTTAAAGAAAACCTTATCACACACCATCTGTTGCCACCCTCGATATCACAACTCAACCCTACAAATATCCCATTAAACATAGCACCTGGGCCATTCTACTCTTCGAAGAACAGTTGGCAGCAACTGAAGAACTGCGTTACCAAAGAAGAAAAACGCTGTTGATCACATCGAGAGCTTTTGGGAAAAACTCCGTTATCGTCTTTAAAAATACGACCTTGTTATTTATGCAACTACTGATTGATTAGACTAGTGTCTTTATTTTTATAAATGTCTCATAAATACTTTTTAATAAGTATTTTAATTGTTTTTTTTTTCCAGAAAAAAATTGACATAATAATTATTGTACTTTTTGAATGAACCAACTCGCAATTTAACAGATATATGAATTGAAGTTTTGCAAAAAAGAAAAAAAAAATATATAACTGTGTTTTTTACAAAGGTACAGGTTTTAGACCGTTGAAAAAGAGAATGGCCCACCTACCCACCTATAATAGGATCCCGATATTCGATCGTGTAATCTAAGTTACAACTTGAATTTCTTTACGATAGCTTTCCTACCTTTTTTATCGTAAAATCATTCTAAACGTGAATATTAACGACTTTTATAGCATTTCGGAGTGGTCGCTCCAGCTAGTGTTGGGCCCTGAAGGCAGGAATGGGTGGATTTTTGTGAAAGAATTTATGATCTTTATAAGGATTGTGTAAGTCTTACTGAGTTAACATTTTAAATGATTATCTACTGCCATTTTGAATTCAATAAATTGACATGAGTAATATGTTAATGGTTTTTTCTTAGCAGTTTGGGACCGACAATGGAGCATGCTTATTTAGGAGTATCCTTCACTCATGCCTGATAGGCCACCGAGACTGTGACTTGACAATCTTAGTTACACGATAACGGACAAATGCTTGCACTGTCTGGACAGGTCCACTCAAATCTGTGTGGCACTTTCCTCAAAATATTACCACAGACTACTAACTATATGGTTCTCATATGATTTCAAAATTGCGATTGAAATATGGAATTTAAAACAGACTTTGACCCCTGAGTTAGTCTCAGGTAGTTAGCTAGGAAATATCGGCCTCATCTAGCTTAAAAAATTACAACAAAAGATTGACGTGTAAAAGCGATATGTTTAACCTACTTACAAAATAAATATTGTTAACCATTTTATTATTAACCACTTCGGTCTTTAAGTGGAACTCCCTGCATAAGTCTGAGTGTTTCTATCAGGAAATCCACTCTTTAAATGTACGCACAGTGACACTTTGTGTGATCAGAGGACTTATCTTTGGCCACAGAATAAGCAGTGCATATGTATAAACAGCATTTATAAGGAGCGTTTCGTTTTGAGATTTAGGCGTACCGCGTATTCATTTGTTTAAACGTTATGTACAAATGCTTTTGCCCGCGACTTCGTACGCGCATATTCCATTTTTTCCCGTTTCCGTAGTAATTTCCGAAAATCCTATCTTAGTGCTCCCCTACACTCCCTAAGAAACCTACTTGCCAAATTTCAGCTTTCTACGACCAGGAGCTTAACCACCAACTCTTAAAGCAGTATTACTTCCAGTGGTAAAGAGATGGAGCTATACGTCCTATATAGCTCGGCTCTTTCCCACTGGAAGTAATATTATACCTATACTTTCGGCTGTACGTTGTTTGTCTGTCACTCACTCAGTCAGTCAAAAGTAACGGAAGAGTTGCTCTCGTGAATATCGAAAATTATAGCAAGGGAACATACTCCCGGGATAAGAAGTATCCTTTGTGTTATTCCAGACTATAATCTACTTCTGTGCTAAATTTCATCAACATCCATGCAGTAGTTTTTGCGTGAAAGAGTAACAAATGTACAAACATAGAAAATTATTCGCGTTTATAATATAAGTAAGGATAATTGTTGATAGTACACAGGCGGACTTAATGCAACAAGGCATTCTCAATTTGTTCTTACACGATCAAAACTAAGGATTTGCGACTATATGAAATACTTTTGAGGTAGCGGAAAGAGTAAAGTCCCGCATACCATCGTTGAAAAGGGAGGATCCTCCGACCAGACGGCTATTGTGTCTGGTGGGCAACTGCCCGATACTTGTTATTCGGGCATGTTCTAATCGCACGGTAAACTTTGAAATCGCGATTTAGGATTTTGTCAAGTTAGTTCGCAGCTGTCGAGATAGATGGCGCTGCGAGTCTCATTTTTTGTGGCGGTATTAATGTCGCCTTCAATACGTCAATAGTGACTCTGCGCTCTTAACGCCCGCTGACTTAAGAGCCTGACATCTCGAGGCTCAGAATCTTCTCTATTAGTAGACTTTTAATTACACCTTTAGAAAGTAATGTCCGGACGTGACTCAGCTTTTTAAAAATCATTTTATTTATTTATTTAACAGTTTATATACCAACACACATTTAGTAAATAGATAAGAAAATTTGGTACAAAGATATTCCTTATTACTAAAGAAATCTCTTCTAAACTGAAAGGGGAGTCGAATAAAGGAAATGTGGACACCGTAAGTAAAATTTATACCTGAAAATAAAACAATATACTTTAAATATAACGTACAACACATAAATATTACTAAAATAAAAATGTCACTAAAACATTGTAGTTGTAGAATTGATTTTTGTAAGATAACACGATGAACTAAGAAGATGGAATGGAGCAAGAGTATCGACACAAGTTGCGTCTGACACTAAAGACCTACCCATCTTCCATGATCAAGACACGCCGTCTCGTCTTCGTCATGTGCTAAGCCATCATCATCATATCAGCCGAAAGTCGTCCACTGCTGGACATAGTCTGTCCCTCCCTCATAGTCTCCCCCAAGTGTCGCCCCAAGAACCGGTCCTGTGCGTTTCGCATCCATCGGCTACCAGCGACCCTCAGCAGGTCATCTGTTCATCTTGTGCTAAGCCATTGGGTTCTATTACGGTTGGAACGCCGACGCGTGACGGTGACAAGAGCTAATCGGATGTTGTCGTCTAAATTAGCGTTCAAAGTAATTGTCTAGTATAACATGGTTTTTAGGGTTCCGTACCCAAAGGGTAAAAACGGGACCCTATAACTAAGACTCCGCTGTCCGTCTGTCTGTCTATCACTAGGCTGTATCTCATGAACCGTGATAGCTAGACTGTTGAAATTTTCATAGATGATGTGTTTTTGTTGCCGCTATAACAACAAATTAATACCAAAAACAGAATATTTTTTTTTTTTAAGTGGGGCTCCTATTGCAACAAACATGATTTTTTTGCCGTTTTATTAACCTTTTATGCGCGACTCCGACTTAAACATGGCTGCTTTTTTATTTATTTTAACAATATTACAATAAGCCATTATACGTGATGTTCAATTTAAAATCATTAAATGATCATATAGCTGTCTTTATCGCCCGCTGGCTTAGCAGCCTCTGGATCTTGAGGCACAGAATCTTCTTTACTAGAAGACTTTTAATTACACCTTTAGAAAGTAATGTCCCATCGTGACTCAGAATTTTAAAAACATTGTGTTAGTATAATTGATGTTTGTAAGATAATTAATTTTGAGTTAATGCTTAATTTTATTGTTCTCACTTTCATGATGAAGTAGTCCATCGTGACTTGTACAAAAATAATTTTCAGCCTTTATAAAGTACTTTAGAGTCTGTGTTTATTTTCTTAATCTTGGAGCTTTGTCTGTCTGTGAAACGGTAAAGTATTTAATTTTGTGTTCTTGTGCGTCATTACTGGCAGAATAAACGTGATTTCTTTCTTTGTAAAGAGCTAGTAGCCTTTTTTTTTTTTTTTTGGATGGGAAATCATCAAATGACCCCTCCCGCTCTGGGTTGAGCGGCAGGGAGTGTCAGACTTCTACTGACTAAAACCCACCCATGCTCCTCTTAGTGCCTTTTACGTTCCAGGGCCGCGGTAACTCTTTCGAACAAATCCGCAACCCTGGTAGGCACTGGCCCTAACGGGCCCCTACTCCTATGCTGACATCTCTTTGAGGCGCGCGTGGAACACAACGCGCCGTCGGCTTGGGTCTGGCTTTAATCGGACAGCGAGCCACCCAACGCTCGCCGTCCGCAGACCCGCACCTACGGTGGCCGGGAATCACCCAGCGACTCCCGACGCCCGGTGCGTCTCCCTATGCCGCGGCGGCTGGGGCGTGAGGGTTGTCTCTCCCTCACGCGGCCCGCCTCCTCCTTCACTAGCATTACTGCTTCGCAGAAGGAGGTGACGGCTTCCCATGCCTCCTCGCTCCGGACCATGGATTGAACCAGGGCCGGACGCGAGAGGTCGCCGCCGCCGATCGCCTCGACGAGGACACGGCGCTGCTCCGCCCATACGGGGCAGGCCTCCACCGTATGCTCCACCGTGTCCTCCGGGCGATCCTCGCAGTGAAAACACCCGGGCGTTTCCTCCCGCCGAATCCGAAACAGGTACCTACCGAAACAACCATGTCCGGTGAGTACCTGCGTCAGGCGGAAGGTGAGGACGCCGTGGCGCCTCTCCAGCCACTCCTCAAAGAGGGGCACTATCGTCACAATTGTGGCGTGCCCTGCACTGGGTTGCGACAGTCGCTGATTCCATACCGCCATGGTATCTTGCCGGAGCTCCGTCCGCCGCGCAGCAATATGCCGCGGCAGCAGAGTTTCGTCCCGGCGTTGCGCCTCCATGCGCCACGTGTAAACGTGCGCAAGGTCTCTCGCCTCCAGATCACATGGCGGCAATCCAGCAAGGAGGCTCGCCGCCTCGCGGGAGACCGTGCGGTATCCCCGGACAAGCCGGATGGCCATGACCCTTTGGGACGCGTTCAGCTTTTGGGCTGGACGCTTCCGCAGGTCCAGTGCCCACACTGGGGCCCCGTAAAGGGCCATGGACCGCACGATCCCCGCATAGAGCCTCCGGCAGGAGGCGTTTGGACCCCCCAGATTGGGCAGAAGCCGCTTGAAGGCAGCCCCGGCCCGCTCCAGTCTGGGAGCCAAACGTCGGAAGTGCTCGACGAAGTTCCACCGGCTATCGAGAACGAGTCCCAGATACTTGAGCGTCGACCTGACGCCGATGTGAACCCCTCCTACCGAGATTTGGGATCCCGGTGGTGGCCTGCTCTGAGGACCATGAAAGCACATGGCCTCGGACTTGTGCAAGGCCACCTCGAGACCCAATTGCCGGATCCTATCCACGACTATCGCAACCCCGCGTGTCATTAGCTCGGCCGCCGCCTGGTACGACCCCCCCTGAGCCAAGACGAGCGTGTCGTCAGCGTAGCATACTACGCTGACGCCGCTAGGGAGGCCGGCAGAGCTAGTAGCCTTACGTATGAAAGTAGAACATGACAATTTTACTCAGATAAATCCTGCCTATACAACGTGTTACAGAATAAATGCAATACCTCTTAAGAGCGTGTATGCCGTATGTCATTTCATACAAACTTTCAAGTCCTTATTCTTCAAAATGAATGAACCGATTTTAACGAAACTTAACTATTTAGACCTGGATATCTAGCGTATGCATACCAAGTTTAGTTAAAATCGGTTCATTCATTTTGAAGAATAAGGATTTGAAAGTTTGTAGAAAAAGCCGTACCGCGTAAACGCTCTTGAGCTAACATTGTGCTCATCATTCGGAACAACTTTTACTATGGGACCAACACTGAAATAGCAAAAAAATACATTTGCGCATAACTCGACAAAATGCACAGCTGATTTTTTTCGCGATTTCGGTGTTGGTCCCATAGTAAAAATTGTTCATAATGATGAGTACAATGACTCCTTAAAAGGTATTGTGCTTATTCTGTTTCACGTTGTATGTTAGTTGCTACAGCAACATAGAGCCTGGTATTGTGCCCAATTAATGGCAATTGTTTCGCCTATAAATACATGGAACACATAACTAGCGGAATGCGGTTGCACTATAGATACACCTCTGCCCAACTCTTCAAAGTATTTAGCGTGAAGTTATGTTATATACATATTTTATTTATCTATTTGACTACATGACGAGAATAATCTAGAAATAAGAAAAACTAAAAACGATATAAATGACCAAGGTACTATCGAGAAACTATAAATTGACTCAAGAAATGGATTCCGTAATGTTAATAGCAAATGCTTCACTATCCATCAGCGGTCACAATGCACTAATGGCAGGTTTCTTGGTCATTAGTCACGGAGAACATAAAAACATCAATAAAGTCAATTCCTGTTGACTTGGTAGGTCAATAAGGAAACGATATATCTTTCAGCAAAACATAAAAGTGACGAATGTTTAGTTTGAACACAGCATTCGTCACTTTTTTGTTTCTTATAGACGTTTTGTAACTCCATTTTGTTGATTTGTAAGAAAAAATAATATGAGTTAGCAATTCAGCATAGCACATTGTTTTTTTTCGCAATTACAGGGTTGAAAACTTAATAAAAGTTGTCCAAAATCATCAACTCAATGACTTGTCTCCAGTTCTTCAATTATTCCAATAACACTTTTGTACACAACATAAAGTTCCCTTTAAAACACCTACAATCTACAATAACTCACTGAGTTCACTTCCCATTAATTCGCGATCAAGGAGAGCCCTAAACAAAACCTTAACGGCCATTTTGCGCCAAAATATTTGTCTCGGCGTGCAACAAGGCTCTGTTATCGGTCCTAATTTAATCTATGAAGGGTCGGCAAAGAATACTAATCTTTCTTTGTGGATCGTTGAAGGCCATAAAGAGGATTGATAAGACCACGATTGAGAGAGCTGTGGTGTGGCCTTTAGCGGTAGGTGCGCGTATTTTGTTAGTTAGTTTGAGTTAGGGGAGGAACCTACTTAAATGTTGATGGTGTAATTTGATTTTTCATTGCCAAAACTATCTCTGCGTTACTGTTGTTTAGAAAAGAACTATCCCCTAATATTACTCGTAGCCGACTGAGGCACTCACAGTCAACTTCCAAACTTCGGACTGTCACAATGAAATTTGTAATGGCAAAACCCAATTGCACCTTTTGCCTTGGAATCGAACCCAAGACTCTGTCGCTTATAAGTTGCGCTAGTGACCGCGATACGCCGCGAACGTTTTCTATTCTGATACAAAGGAACTGACACAATGAATTACAGATAATCACGTGTCTTTGGTGGTTTCTTCTTATTTTAACACAGACTTTGGAAATTAAAGTCATTTTTTTACTTTTCAGTTGCTTTTTTATTTGAAAGTCGTAGTTTTTACGGAAAAAAGTATTTTTTATTTTTTACTTTTTAGCGGTACCCCAGACCTAAAAACACCACTGGGAAGTCACAGGAAAGCAAAATACGCAAAACAGTTTAGATTTTTTTTGATAAAAAAAGTTTTTATACTATTCAGTGATAAAATAATAGCCGTGGTTCTCTGCGACCTCCACCATTTTTCTGGCATAATCATTATAATCACCATCTCTTTGAACATTATGTAGATCAAAATAATTAACACAGCTAATTTAACACTAACTGCGCTCAATTACTCTGTTGTGTTATGCATCTCAGCTATGATCTAATTTAAGGCCGCTAATATCCCGATGTTAGTACTAAACTATGAATAGCTAAGTGCTGTTAGATTCTTATGCATGAAGTTAATAAGCCATAATATTCTTTGAACAATGTTGGGAATGTGAACTTTAATACTGCAGCCTTGGATTTGTTGAGAGCTTCTATATTATGTCATCATATCAGCCGATAGACGTCCACTGTTGGACATAAGCCTCCCGCAACGGGTTTGCCATAATCGCCACGCTTGGCAGGCGGGTTGGCGATCGCAATGTACCTATAGAGACTGCTGCTGCCTATTCTCTGGTGAGTCCATTAATCGCCTCTTACGACACTCACGGGAAGTAATGGGATGGTGCTATTCTTTTAGGTCCGACACCATACGGGACTTATTAAATTATGTATTACTCGTACAATTATTTTAGCATGAAGAAATCATCAACTCCAGTTTCTGGAAATAAATTAGCTTTGCTTCACAATTTAAACTTAAGTAATTTGATGATTTTCCATCCATAAATAAAAGTCAAGTCATGCGATTGACATTCTTTTTATCATCTATTGCGAGTTTGAAAATGGTCACATTAATTTTCGTTTTAGAAATAAATGAAAAACAGTCACCAAACCATTTTAGTTCCAGTAATCACAGACTCATACTCCAAATTCATTGAAGCTTGTCATAAAATGAAGTTTTTTCATTTGTTTGCTCATCTCTCGAGTACGGAAACGATTAGACAAGCTTTCATTGACATTTTTGTACTCATGTTGCAGTTTACGTTTTGGGCCTATAAACCTACACTAGTCTTCACAAGTCGTCATTAGTCTGGTAGCCAGCCGTTCCACGTAAAATACAGGTCTTCAGGTGAATCCAGTTTTACTGGATACCAATTCCAACAGTTGGAAAAAAGCTAGGTAGATAATGATAAACCTTCACTAGTCTTGCACTAAAGTTTCCCCAATGGGAATACTACCCAATGCATTAGGTCTAACAAAATCATACAAGGATCGCATATAAAAACAAATCTTACTCCTTTAAAAGATACGCGGAATAAAATCAATCCATGAAAGGAATAATGTACAGTCGTCGGCAGAATCAACATGTGAGCAAAATAACTGTCATCATCATCATATCAGCCGAAAGACGTCCACAGGATGGGAAATCATCAAATGACCCCTTCCGCTCTGGGTGGAGCGGCAGGGAGTGTCAGGCTTTTGCTGACTAAAACCCACCCATAGTCCTCCTAGTGCCTTTCTTTCCAGGGCCGCCGGTAACTCTTTCGAACATATTCCGCAACCCTGGCATCTCCATTACCCTTTGGGTGACTTTAAGCCTTCTGATGAAGCCCATTGTGAGCGGCCACGTTTTGGTTCCATAAGTAATCACTGGCAACACGCATTGGTCATAGACTTTCGTCTTGAAGACGAAATAATTGTAAAGTCACGGTAACCTTGCCAATAGTTTCATATTTTTGACTGACAGACCTTAACAGTTCAAAGGGCCTGTAAATGGTTGAATTTGAAATGAATGCATGACTCTTGAGACATCGAAGGTTTCCTTTTTTTACAGCGGACATATACATATAGACACATAGGTACAGCAGGAGTGCTTTAATAATTTGTGTTATAACGTACAGAGTGTTTCACACTTGTGTGGTTATATTAACGGTGAGTCTGAAACAGTTGGTGGCATCAAATTCAATCTATGATCGAACCAAAGTAAACGCCACTGACGGTCGAAATTTTTCGGTACAAGTCACATTTTTTTTGTAATCGTGACTAGATAATACAAGATACCGAACATAACCTTTTAATATAGCCACGCAGTCATAAAACAACTCGTATATCATTACGTTTGTATCCTATTATTGATAAGCGTTCGCATTAGACCACTTCTTCTTTTTCCTTTTCGAGTCGATGGCCCTTAAACATTTTGTGCCCAGTACGTGGCATCTGTGGCACTCATTAGGTCCTTAATGGTGCAGATGTCAGGGCAATTGGGGCCCTACATTAGACCACAATCTTACCTGATGGAGGGCGATAATGCTGTCCACGATGGAGCATGCTTTCTTAGGAGAAACCTATTTACTCTTGACTTAAAAACCCTCAGTTTATTGCTATCAGGAAACACAGAATATATTCCACTATTTAGGCTACACACCATGACAGTATTCCCAAATCATTTTGACCTACAAGGTAGGTACTAAGATTTTCTGATATATTTTCTGAAAAGTAGAATCTGATTCTGTTGCTGACTGTACAAATCTGTTCGCCCAATATTCCGATTCATTCCCTTTATATTCCTTCTGAATTAAAGATATGAAGGCGATTTGTGTCAGAAAGCATTATTTATCAATTTCTGAAAATACATGTTCGGAACATTTCTTTGTTCTTTGTATAGAAGTTTCTTTTTTATGTTTAGATTTTTCCCTGTTGTAACATTTTGATGGTAATGATAATGTTACGAATAGCGATTTTGTCATACCTGTTACCTACTGGAATCAAAAGTAGCTCACGATTTAGGACCCATTAGTACTCGTATTAGTGTCGTGACGCATTAATAATCACGCATTCTTCGCAATCTTTTTTAGACAGATACGTTTAGAATTTTAATATGGAGTACAGACAGACAAGCTTAAGTGGGATTGGTGTACTATAATCTATGGTGCTTGGCAACTGGGCTTAACCCAGTTGTATATGTCCCTTGGTGCCTATTTGGCCTAGCTCTGTTCTGCCTCCTGCTTGATAAGGAAAAAAAATGTTTTTTTCCCCACTCCTCCGCCGTTATTTTCTATTAATTTCTTTGCGGGATCCAAGACAGTTAAGTCGTTTCTCCGGGACTCGTCGAGCTTTATTGACTCTGCGTTTTTCTGGTGGTCACCACTGTTGATTCTGGCTTTCAGGAGTTACAGTGGTTTGAGAATGTGTGGCGGGCTTGTCACAAAAAAAAATCTGACACCAGTCTAACCAAGTGGTAGCGTGCTAGCCAGATACTTGACTATGCAGTTCAGAAAGGCAGTCGCTTCATATCAAATACTGGTACTTTGGTGCATCTACTTACACTGGAAGACGATCCCGACACAGTTGGGAAAAAGCTAGGCAGACATTATCAGTAGGTTTGATATGGATGTACTGACGCTCCAAGCCTTAGTCATCTTTTTTAGTCAGCTTCCACTCAAACCGGATTCAGCTGAATACTAGTATTTTGCGTGGAGCGGCTGCCTATCAGACCTCCACAACCCATTAACTGTATAACACAGTACTTCTTGGCAAGACCGGAGTCAGATTTTCTGGCTTCTCACAATCCGTTACGACAGCCAAAGATCTATAAATGACTTAAGGCTTCCGAGGCACGGAGGAGTCTCGGTATATTAAGATGGTCCTATCCAAATATCAACCTTGGCAAGCGTTGCTTAACCTTGAAGATCAACCCGTGCGGCTGTTAATTTAGCCACGAGCTCCTCCACGCTGACGCTCCAAACCTTGCAAATCAATAAAAGGGTCCTCTATTTTACCATGTAGGTAATTCCATTGACCAAAAACTTGTCGAATAACACCTTTTCACCACATACCGTCCCTGGGTGTCATTAGGCGCCAGTACACCGCAATAGTACAGAGATTTTTGGTCCTCAAACTTTTGTGGTGGCATCCTAGCTACCACGGTGCTTAATTGAAAATTTTGTTTAATTAAAATAGTTTGGACTTCCTCGTTGGCCCTCAGGTTTCAATGAACAGACAGCTGTGAGGATTTAAATAGGAATATGTTTTGAATGTTAGTAGGTGGTGTCATATTGTGTTAGTTTTGTGAAAGTGTAACTTATAGGAGTATCTACCAAACCTATTGAATTTCGGATAGGGAACTAACTCGTAGATTTGCTTGTATGTTATTTATTATGGTTTTGTTTGTGTAACATAACGATGTTACACAAACAAAACCTTTGGGTGATGCAAAGAATAGTATAGATTAGATTATTTTATTGAATGCAACGGCATTCAATAAAATAATCTAATCTATACTATTCTTTGCATCACCCAAAGGTTTACTGGTAGAGAATGCCTATGGCAGTCAAAGTTCTGTTACTATAACAATACACGTTTCGCACATAATATTTATTTGAACTGGATATCATATTCATATAACTGTATGATTAAAATTGAATTGAATTTAATGCGACGTAGGTACACAATTTGTATCATACAAAAATATGAAGTAGAATCCAAAATTATGTGTCTATAGTATATGGACAATTATGTGCGAAACGATTATTAAGCTATAGTAAAACTTTACGTTACCTATGTTACTATAAGTCAAAAATATTCGTGCTAGGCCCTCAGAACACACAAGTGATTTACACGAAACAACTGCCTGGCCATCTACTATCTAGTCGATGGGGTCAACAAGTTTTCGAATCGAGACCGCGTATAGGAAGATGCTGCGTGGGATGGCCTCCCAGCGGGTAGACCGATGACCTGGTGAAGGAATCAGGTGGATGCGAGACGCGCAGGACGGTCAATGTGACGACACTTCGAGGAGGCCTATGTCTAGAAGTGGACGTCTTTCGGCTTAAATGATAACGTTGACTGCTTATCTGACCTCAAGTTTTAGTCAGTAAGAGTCGAATCGAAGCTCCAAAGTCTTGAGCATCGACGCCGAGTTGCTAGCCTGTCGGTTTTCTATCGGCTGCATTTTGGGGAGTGTGCGACGGAATTGCATAGTTTAATTCCGCCCAGCCCATTCCATCATCGGACCACAACACGTAATGCGATGCGCCACCGGTACTGGGCATCCCACCTACACACACTAAACGTTTTAGGAACACATTCATTGGGCGAAAAGCTAAGGAGTGGAATTCCCTGCGTTTCCTGATAGCTACAATCCCGAAGTTTTTAAGTCAAGAGTGAATAGGTTACTTAGGCAAGCGTGCTCCATCTTCGGCCACATCATCGCTTACCATCAGGTGAGATAGTGGTCAAGCGCGTGCCTATCAATAATTAAAAAAAAACAACCCAGTCATTAAAGCCACTTATACCTAAGTAACACTGCCTATCAGACGCGCCATATTATCAAAAATAAAGAAAACTTTAAACCATTAGAGAAAACCGCGAATACATACATTCTAAACCACAAAGTCATACTGTGGCACATAAATATTACGACACATACATCAAAACTAGCTGTGAAGGTTATTTTTCAAGTAGACAGCCACTCGCAGCTACTGGGCACATTAAAGTGGCCACGGTCGCTCGTTGCGCACATTTTTATACACATTAGTGGCTGTTAGGGCGGGTTTAGACGGGCGGGTTAGTAGTTCTGAAATATCTACTAACCCGCCAAAGAATTTTTTTTTTTTTATATTTATGAATGGGCTAGCTCTTGACCTCGATCACGCCTGATGGAAAGCGATAGATGAGGTCCATGATGAAAGCGAGCGTGCCCAGAAGATGCCCTGAGGCACTGGTACTTCCACGCGTCGACGAAACACAGCAGGCTGCTTGACGCCGAACTCCGGTGGGAGGGTGGTCGCGAACCAGGCGGGTGTTAGCCCTACCACCGCAAGGGTTGGATTGGTCAGTCTTATAAGGTGTTAGGTAAGACTGTCCAGGATGCGCCGAGCGCTCGGTTCAGTTGAGTGTCTGATGGAACAAATTGCGCTACACGAGGAGGCTCCTTCATGCATCCTATACCAAAATTCTGAAGATTTGCAAGTTCAAAAACACTAAGTGAATGAGCTATTGCGGCAGATATAATGATCATCATCATCATCATATCAGCCAAAAAAAGTCGTCTGTTGGACATAGGCCTCCCCCCAAATGGGGTTTGCCATAATCGCACGCACCATCATTATTGCCGCCCCGAGATAAGTCGCTACGCGATGATCAGCGACCGCTCTGTAAAAAGTGTGAAGAAAAAGTGTCTGTGAATACTCGTGTACATCTGTCTGCTCATTTGTCACAGAAAATTTGCTCCGAATCTACTGGACCGATCCAAATGGGTACACATACCAGTAATAATATGAACATCCGTGTCTTAAACACAAACACGTAACATACATAAAAATTTTGAATACTAGGATCACTTTTCGAATGTTCCCTAAACTAATATCTGACTGAACTAAGTCTGTCAGTCACTATCTTTAACGCTTTGACGCTAAAACGGCTGAACGGATCGTAATGATATTTGGCAGATAATTAACCTGGGATATGGAGGTCATGATGGGTATGCTTTTTTACGCGAAAACCGACATCCACGCGAGCAGAGCTGCGGGCAAAAGCTAGTAAGAAAATAGACATGTATATTATATAAATTAAAAAAAACGGGACTCGCTTGGAACTCTTTGCACACAGTCCGACCCGCATTCTGCCATTTTTTTTTTATTCATCATGTGACATTTCACAATCATAGAAAAAACTAGATTAATGCTTGCAATCATTTATAAACCTAGACTTGAATACCATTTTCTAAACAGTCCTATATTTCAGGTCCCACATAAGAAAAAGCTAACAGACAAGGGTACATAATACATAGAAAGGAACGTTGATAAAAACGCAATTTCACGAAGTATCCATTTATCACTCGTTACAAACTGTTGGAGCCCATTGTGTGAGGAACACCTACATTTTCTTAATTAAATCGAATGTGTTTCAACGCAACTCTGGGGTAGATCAGTTTGACGGATGAGTGTAGTAAATACGAGGAAGAGAAAAGGAGCATTGATCACTGGGATTCATTGCGTGTTTATAGACCACTCTACCTATCAACATAATTATCACCACGTTATTACAAAATAAAGGTCAGGGGGCCTACCATGAACTCTTATTTCAATTTTAGACGAAAAATATTATCCTGTCATGCTAGTCTGTACCATGAGCGCGCCTAGTAGCAGGCAAGCCAGCGATCACGTGACCTGAACCGGTGAGCGACTAAAGAAAGAAGTCCCGTGGAAATAAATAGAACTAACAAGATTTGTTATAGGATAACGCACAGTCACATAGAAACTAGCGCCGCGGTAGCGGAACTTCTTTCGTTGAACGGACTCTACGAGGCAGCAGTTCTGCAGGCTGCCCTGCAACTTATTCACCATCAAATCACCTTGACATTTAAGCTGCCTGCCGTCATAATTTGCAGGCTTGTCAAAGTAGCTTTTAATGACATGTTTTAAATTAATTTAACTACAAAAACGTAAGTTATTGTAAAATTGTGCATACAATATAATTCGAACGTTATTTCAAAGTATTGAAAACATAGAAGATTCTCTCTAAGCCCTTTGTACACCGTTTATTTTTGATGTATCACGCATCAAAAATAAACGGTGTACGGTATTATGACGGCAGGGCAGTTCAAATGTTGTATGCTTAAAAAGACGATATGTCAAAAAGACTTGATGGTAAGGATGAATTGCAGGGCAGCCAGTGCTGAACTGCTATCATGTAAAGTCCGTCCAACGAAAGAAGTCCCGCGGAAACAAATGGAACTAACAAGATTTGCTAGAGGATAGCGTACAGTCGCATAGAAACTAGCGCCGCGGTTACGAAACTTCTTTCCTTGGACGGACTCTAGCAGATCAAAAGTTGATATTATACAGGTCAGCGGAAAATGCTTATGGTACAAAAACAAAACCTGTCAGGTTAAAGTGCTGTGGTGAACTGCCTTGCTTTGGCAAGTATTTTAAAAGTTTATGGTAGGCCCCCAGATTGGCTGCATTCTTTTAATTAAACTGGAAGCCGACCCTAAGTTAGTTGAACAAAAACCGGCCAAGTGCGTGTCGGGCTACGCACAGTGTAGGGTTCCGTAGTGAAATGACAAAAAAATATCAAATTTTACTATGATATTACAGTTACAAATACACTCAGTTTTAAGTCATTTTCTATGGGGCTACTACAAAATGTTTACATAATCAGTGACATTTTTTAAATTGGTCTAGCTGTGATAGTTTTCCTTTTAAATTCGTAATTAATGCAACCGTTTAGCTGGCAGAGGGAAGGGGGACTCTAACAAAAATTAGCACTTTAAAGCTTAATATTTCGCAAACGGATCCTCGCACACCTTCAATACATCCCACACTATGGGATAGACAATAAAAAAAAATTCAGCGCCACTTTACGTGTGTAGGTAGGTACCCTATTTTTTTTTTGTATAATATGTGTTTCACGCATACCCATACCAAATTCCAACTTTCTAGTGCTAAGCGTCTCTGAGCTAAACCGCAGAAAGACATACAGACGGACATGGCGAAACTATAAAGCTTCCTTGCGCATCAAAGTTCAAGAGAGTGGGCTGGGAACGTCACATCCCTAGTAAAAATTGTACTATCGTAGTAACGTCACGCGATTTTTCAACGCACTGTATCTTCGTTAGTTTTTGTTTACGAGAAAAAAGAAAATATGCGTGTCCAAAATTCTGTAATATCAGGCGGACTAATTAGATTTTGTCAGGAATTATCCTTATTAAATAACTAGCCACTGAACCACCTGATGTGTACCCAGCCTAACGTCAGCATTAGCAACAATACCAGACGAGCAATACATCACTGAGGGCCGAGCAATGGATCATTTGGGCTACGACCGCCTAATTTATGTATTGCCCGCGTTCGCTGAGCAATATGCTAGTCTTAGGATTGTTGTGGTAAATCTGCTGTGTCGTGGGGAAGAGAGATGGTTAAAAGTTTAGGGGATAAATATTGTTTATTGAATTTTTTTCTGTTTTTTTAAGCAAAAGATTTGACATCTGTTAGATGAAACTTACGCTATTTAAGTCTCATACTATGTAACAGGAAGGCTCATAGCCTATTTCTTCATTAAACTGACAGGCGAAAGGTTGCAAGCGACAATTTGATCAGTCGACAATATCGATTTTTTTTACAGAAGTTTTTTTCTTTATAGAAAATCATCTGTCCCGAAAATATACTTGTAACTATAACTACCTGTCTTTATAGAAATATGTTGTACTGTCAGTTATTTTTTAAGAGCCTCATCGTAGCATTAAGGTGTATTACTCAATTATTTCTGTTTCAACTGCTTTCTTGATTTTTTTTCCTTTTTATGAAGTCATTTGATGATTTCTCAATCATCAAATGACTGCTCTGGGTGGAGCGGGAAGGAGTGTCGGTCTCTTACTGACTAAAACCCATCCGTGCTCCTCCTAGTGCCCTTTGCGTTCCAGGGCCGCGGTGACTCTTTCGAACAAAATCCGCAGCACTGCTAGACTTTTTGGATTATACTGACGTTATTTTTGTAGTAAATGTTATTCGGCATGTGAAAAGTACGTTTAAAAGTGTTATTTTCAACTAAACCACAAAACAATTATCATTTACAAATAGCAAAACTTGAAACGAGACAACTGAAGAACCTAATTTAGATACGATCGAATAATTTCACTACAATTCAAACCTTAGTAAAATTTAAACAAAATACTAAACCAATTTCTATTTGATCTAACCACAAACCGTAGCAATAAATTATATCCACTAACACATAAATAACAGTTAAAATAACAACAAAATTATCTTGTCAAAGCGTTATAATGAATCTAACGCAATTTGGACGCTCTAAAGGTGGGTTCAGAACATCGGTACGAGATGAATGGCCTTAATTAAACGTGGATCAAATTAACAGCTAGTTTTTTGGCTTTATTTTTTTACATAAAATAATAAAAGTAACAAAACATGTTTATTTGGCAAACACAGAGAAAAATACAATGTAGGAACAAAATAGTAAGGAGGCTCAATGTTAAAACAGTTACTTTTTCATTGTATTATACATTTTTTTGCGGATGGATGCAGACTGCTCAAGACCGGGATGGTTGGCGCTTTTTGGTTTCAGACTTACGTCCAGCAGTCCACTGCTAGACAAAAGCCTTTTTTAGTGCATGCCATTCAACTCGATTTCCGGCAATTCTCATCCAGCTGCTACCAGCCACCCTATGAAGATTGTTGCTCCACCTAGCCTGAGGGCGTCCCACCTTACGTTTGCGGATTTGCGGTTAACATAACAGTGTAACAGACTTCTAAATCCAATACGGTGGTTCCAAAAGACGTTGGAACAATTAGAAATATTTTTCATATAGGTACGATACCCCTATAATTTGCTCATTTGCTGAGAGAAACATGAAAATTTTTTTCACAGAAAAAACCCACTTCCAAAAAAAACACTGCAAAGTACAAAAAAACTTTAATTTCGGAAGTCGGTGTTTTTCTTCTGCTAATTAAAGTTATTTTGTACTGTGCTTTGTAGTGTTTTGTTGTAATTATGATTTTTTCAAATCGGTTCATAAATGACGGAGATACAAAAAAAAAATACAATCGAATTGAGAACCTCCACCTTTTTTGAAGTCGGTTAAAAATAAAAATGTTGTATTTAAAACGTTTTTTGGCCACTTGGACCTCTTTGTCGTTAGCCACAGAGGTTGTTAGGCCAGGAAAATAAGTGGGGCATATATCCTGCAAAGAGGTCACACTCTTGTTTTTGGATGCCAAGTCATCAAATGTCTCCTACCGCTCTGGGTGGAGCGGAAGGGAGTGCCAGACTCTGACTGACTAAAACCCACCCATGTTCCTCCAAATGCCTTTTTGCGTTTCAGGGCCGCGGTAACTCTTTCGAACAGTTCAGTAAAAGGGTCTCCACACTGGCACTGTGTTTAATGGTGTTTGGCTATGATGCCTCATTAGATCAGATCGTTTATACAGCGCCAGCGGCAAACCTAGGCGTGTTATTGGTTCAAAGATTTCCAGATTAGCCATTGCAGTTCGTGATATCATTTGGGATAAAAATGACTATGTCAAAAAACCCGACCGCTAAAATGTTCCAAACAAGTCGCTTTTTAAGCAGTCTGATGCAGTTCAAAAGCGTGTCTTGCATGGAACTTTTAAGTCATTTTAGCGGTCGGATTTTTTGACAGTAATTTGTTTTTTCCTACATTTTAATGAGTTTTAAAAAAAATTATATTATAGCCTATGTTACTACCACAATTCTGACGAATTCAACGATACCTCATATGTCAATATCCGTCTAGCCGTTTGGGCTGCAGGGCGTGCCAAAGAAATAGACATACATGCATACGCTCGAAAAACATTACCCTCCTTCTGACGCAGTCGGGCAAAAACAGGATAAACATCGTCCAAGATACAAAAAGCTCAAGAGGGAATTGTATGCGAAATTCATGACCACATCATGATACAAAGTTTAAAGCAGTAAATTAGGGCTGAGTTTAAGATGTAGGCACATGAGGTTCAAACAGTAATATATTAATGGCAACTTTGTATGTTCGTATGGGGTTTGTATCCGGTTTAAACTGGCTTATGTGGCCCGTGCAACACGTTACACTAATTGTGGGTCTAAAAGGGTGGGTTACTTAATTAATTATTACTTAGCTATTATTACCTCGTAAGTAGTAATATTACTCGCATGTGTCTTAGTTCCTATTAACACTATAATGTTCTCTTAAAAGTCATCAGCACATTTTATTTTTATTGAGGAATTGGCTATCTCTTGGCCTCTACCGATGAAGCGAGCGTGCCCAGAAGATGCGTTGAGGCACTGGTACTCCCGCGTGTCGACGAGACACAGCAGGCTGCTTGACGTCGAACTCCGGTGGACGGGTGGTGGTCGCGAACCAGGCGGGTGTTGTTAGCCCTACCACCGCAAGGAAATGATTGGCCAGTCTTATTTGGTGTTAGATGAGACTTTCCAGGATGCGCCGAGCACTCGGCTTAGTTGAGTGCCTGATAGAACAAACTGCGCTACACGAGGAGGCTCCTTCATACATTCCGTATTGTCACAACTTTCTTGCCCCTAAAAAAAGGCTAGGAAGATTTATTGAATAGGTATACAAGTAACAGAATAAACGCAATAATTCTTAAGAAGTCATTGTAATCATCATTATGAACAAATTTTACTATAGCACCGACACGACGTTGGTCCTGGCTGTCATTTGGCAGTCGTTACGGATTGTCAGAAGCCAGAAAATCTGACTGCAGTCTTGCCAAGAAGTACCGTGTTATCCAGCTGTGGAGATCTGGCATTCGATTCGAGAATTCGGTTTGACTAGAAACCGACTCTAATGTAGTTGGAAAAAGGCAGATGATGATTTTGGGGTTGGTCCCATAGTAAAAGTTGTTCATAATGAGGAGTACAATGACTCCTTAAATTTCTTGTAGTTAATTTATTAACACCTTATATATCCATAAACCACCAATTCTAAGCGATACACACCTCTGACCCTTTTAGCTATAATCCAATTCATTTAGCCGTTCGCCAGTGAGCCCATAACCTAAACGTTAGCCGTATCGGTGAAAACCGTAATTATAATAAATGGGCTATTTTCCACTCGCCACCGTGGTATTATTATTTCAATTCGCTAGGCTATAAATTTATTTAATAAAACATCGTTTTAGTGAGCGTTATAATGTAATTGTTGAGCTAATATATTATAATATACCTATTATAATATATTAGCTCAACAATTACATTATAACGCTCACTAAATTTTTTGTGAATGATGTGGATTATTTGTGAATGATGTGGAAGAAAACTGAGTGAATGATAGTGATGGTTGACAGGGAAGATGGAAGAGGAAAGTGTGTTGCACTGATCACAAGTAATATGGGATAAGGACAGGAAGATGATGAGTTTAGTAAGTAATATTTTTCTTGAAAAAGAATTTTGAAAATCGGGCCACAATTTGCGGAGAAATTGGTGAACATACATGCAAAAAATACATACAGTCGAACATAGAACTTCCTCTTTTTTTAGGGTTCCGTATCCGAAGGGTATCGTTTCTGGGGAGTTTTTTGCACCACTTCTTCTTCCCAGCTAAAACACTAGGAAGTGGTGACGGGCGGCGTTTTTGGGGGCCTTTGTTCAAAAAGTGCTGGCACTTAGCTTCCAGTTCTAACAGGATGCAGCTGAATATCAGTGTTCTACATGGAACGACTGCATAGCTGACCTCCACAACCCGGTATCTTGGACAATAAGACCCTCGGCGCGACTGTTGTCAGATATTCCGACCAGTTGTGGACTGCCGAAATACTGTCTTTTTTTAATGGGATGAGAATTCATCAAATGACTCCTTGCGCTCTGGGTGGAGCGGAAGAGACTCTTAGACTCTTACTGACTAAAACCCAACCGTAATCCTTCTAATGCCCTTTGCGTTGCAGGGCCACGGTGACTCTTTCGAGCAAATGTCGTAAGTTTGGCAGGCTCTGACCCTAGCGGGCCCCAACTACTATGGCTGACATTTATTTGAGACGCGCGTGGAACACAAGGCGCCGTCGATTGACGGCGCGTTGTGTTCCACGCGCGTCTCAAATAAATGTCAGCCATCGGGTCTGGTTCTGATCGGATGACGAGCCACCCAACGCTCACCGTCCGCAGGCCCGCACCTACGGTGGCCGGGAATCGACCTGCGACTCCCAACGCCCGGGGCGTCTTCTTCTGTTGCGTCGGCTGGGTTATGAGGTTTGGAGATATACTGTCTAGCAACAAAATATCTATGATAGAAGCCCGTCCCCCATCGCAAAGGTCTATTTTCATAGATGGGAAATCATCAAATGACTATCCGCTCTGGGTGGAGCGGGAGGGAGTATCAGACTCTTACTGACTAAAACCCATCCGTGCTCCTCCTAGTGCCCTTTGCTTTCCAGAGCCGCGGTAACTCTTTCGAACAAAATCCGCAACAAGGTCTTTGCATTAAGCTAAGAAAATTGCAGGCACCAAGAAATATGAAGCAAATTTAATAAGTACTTTCGCAGCTGCTTCATAACTTCCAAGATCCTCAGGCAAAGCTAGATTTGTTATTCTTTCATTACAGAATCTACGGTGCCAGGTACGAGTAGTATTGTTGAATCCCTACACTACTGGGTCTTTATTTAAAGTTTGCTGTTTAAGCTTAGTTTGAGTTGTCTTTGAAGTACCAAGATGGCGTTATTGTTTTGTTTTAAAGGCTTATGCAGGTGTTGGGAGTAAGTAAGCTGAGATTTTGAATACTATGGCTGTAAGTTTGTCATAAATATTTCTGAATTCTTGCAATACTTTTAAAGACTGGTACTCAGTTACATCAGATTAATTAATAGAGTATCTTTTGCACGCGACTTCGTACGCGCATATACCGTTTTTTCCCGTTTCTGTAGGGATTTCGGGAAATCCTCTTAGTGCTCCCCGATACTCCCCAAGGAACCTGCATGCCAAATTTCAGCTTTCTACGATCTGTAGTTTCGGCTGTGCGTTATCTGTCAGTCAGTCAGTCACTCAGTCACTGAGTCACTCAGACACTCAGTCACTCAGTCACTTAGTCACTCAGTCACTCAGTCACTCAGTCACTCAGTCACTCAGTCACTCAGTCACTCAGTCACTCAGTCACTCAGTCACTCAGACACTCAGTCACTTAGTCACTCAGTCACTCAGAGACTCAGTCACTCAGTCACTCATTCACTCAGTCACTCAGTAACGGAAGAATTTTAAATATTAAAATGAATCTGTCTTAGAGCTTTAGGAAATCTTTCTTAATCAAACAATGGTGGTAATTTAATAATAAGAGGCCCTAAAGAGACCATTTCTCAGCTAAAGATAATTTTGCCTCGGTAAATTAAACCAGCCAATCTATAAACAGTAGGTAGCTCTGCCTACCCTATAATTGAAAAAACTTGAGCGCACCATCCACGTGTATATTTTTATTAATAAAAGGAAACATCGATCAAACTTCGTAATAACGTCTCCGTTCACTGAGCTATTAAACGTTAATTATTAAACTTTTCTAATGAATTTTAAATTACTTTTTCTATCAACATTATATTATGTCATTAGTATTGATTTTTTTGACGCTTGTTTACATTGGTAAGCAACATTTTAAAAGCAAATTGTGACGCAAAAGATATATAATTTTTATTAAATATGTCTCTTTTTTAAATTGATCCCTGCTGTCATTTGTAGATCTTTGAAATTAACGAGTCAAAAGCCAAAAACTATTCTTAAGGCACATACCCACCACTGCGCAAGTGCGCATATTGTACACGGGCACGCGACTCATTTTAGCTGCGTGGATTCATTTGTATTGTTTGAAAACTTGGGTCTACGTTTCCACTGCAGTACACACTACACACGCCTCCGTTACACAAGGCGTACCTCATAATTGAGCAGCATCATTGATTGTACATCATCATCATCATCATCATCATCATCATCATCTCAGCCAAAAGACGTCCACTGCTGGACATAGGCCTCCCACAAGTGTCGCCACAACAACCGGCCCTGTGCGTCTCGCATCCATCGGCTGACAGCGACCCTAACCCGGTCATCGGTATATCTTGTGGGGGACCTGCAGTTGTACATAGTCGTGGGTTAATATTCGTGTGTAGTGTATATGTCGCAGTAAGATAGATGAAGCCGTAATATAGTTATATCCCTAGGGATATAATTATATACCGTAACATAGTTATACGAAAGCGATTCTTTACTATCTCACTAGGAATATAGTTATAAAACGGTCCAAGTTTAGTGATATACTTATATTACTAGATTAAGTTTAGTGAAATAGCTGTAAGAAACATTCAGTGCCATGTAATTCTAGATGCCATGATTCCTCTTCTTGTCTGAACAAAAAATAAAAAATAATAGGTCTTTACCTATGAAATTGCCGTTTTGTATGAAAAAATTTAAACGATTTTTTTTCATGTATTTTTTATTTGTATTAATCGAAGTAATCACGTTCTTAAAGAAATCAGCCGGACGGGAGGCAACAAATTCTTCAAAGTCATTTTGTACTGCCTCTCGGGTATTGAATTTTTTTCCCCCCAAGAAGTTATCCAAATTCTGGAAAAAGTAGTAGTCTGTAGGCGCAAGGTCTGGTGAGTAGGGCGGATGACGGAGAGCTTCCAACCCCAGTTCTTCCAACTTGGAGACCGTCTGCTGTGCAGTATGAGGTCGCGCGTTGTCGTGCAGGAGCAGCGGAGACGAGCGATTGACCAATGGTGGTTGGAGATGTGCCAGCTTCTCCATCATTGTGTTCAGTTCTTCACAGTACACATCTGCAGTAATGCTCACCCCGTTTGGTAAGAAGCTGTGATGAATCACACCGGCGCTAGACCACCAAACAGTGACCATCACTTTTCTAGGGGTAAGTTTTCGTTTAGGGCATTGTTTAGGTGCTGAACCAGGATCCAACCAACTTGCTGAGCGCTTACGGTTATCAAACAGAATCCATTTTTCATCGCAGGTAACAATGCGGTTCAAAATTCCTTCATTTGTGTGTCTGTTGAGCAGTGCAAGGCACGTCTCGACGCGTACTTCGCGCTGGCGATCATTGAGTTCGTGGGGCACCCATTTGTCAAGTTTTTTTACCTTGCCAATTTGACGCAAATGGACCAATATTGTTTTGACGCTAACGTCGAAAGCTGCTGCTAATTCAGCCGTAGATTGTGTATCATCAGCTTCCACAATCGCCTTTAATTCGTCATTGTCGACCAAAGTCTTCGGACGACCGCGAGGTTCATTTTTCAGGTCGAAATTTCCAGAACGGAAGCGAGCAAACCAATAACAGGTGGTGCCTTGGTTTGTAGTGTTAGCTCCGTAAACGTCGTTGATGTTGCGTGCCGCTTGTGCCGCGTTGCTGCCACGACGGTACTCATATTCCATAATTACTCGATTTTTTAACGTATCCATGATGACGAAAAAGATTGAAATGCGATGAAAATGTAACACTAATCAATAAACAATGACTACTTTTGGAAAAAAAAAACCATGTTTTTAAAATAAAATTAATTTGAAATTAGAATTCTTAGTCAAACAAAAATTATTTTGATTTGAAATGGCCAGTACTGCAGAACGGCAATTTCATAGGTAAAGACCTAATACTTTTAAAGAAACCGAGATCTCAACTTGTTGATAAGAAATAAAGATATCTCAAAACTGTTTGGCTTTAAAAGATTTTGAATGTTTTATTATTAAAAAAATTATCGTTTTAATTATAATTACTTTAATACGTGTTAATGTCACAAAGTATTGTAACTAACTGCAGGATACATAAAGTTGATTTATTAATAAAGATAAAACCAATAAAATTTTGTTTTATTTAATTATATTTGGTAGATTTTTATTTCACTAAGCTTAATCAAGTAATGGGTCTGTCTCAAAAAAGTGGCACACTTTTGAAATTTTTTCAATTTTTCAAAAAAGCTTTAATATACTACAATATGATGACAATATGATACAATACTCGTATGACTTTTTTGAGACAAACCCTAATATATTTATAACACTGAACTTAATCTAGTAATATAAGTATATCACTAAACTTCGACGGTTTTATAACTATATTCCTAGTGAGATAGTGAAGAATCGCTTTCGTATAACTGTGTTACGGTATATAATTATATCCCTAGTGATATAACTATATTACGGCTTTATCTATCTTACTGCGACATATACAGCGTGCATAACGTTGACAGCGTAGAGCAATGTGAGTGCCATATTCGAGCAAACGACTCATGTACCAATGACGTCAATTTATACGTAGCGTGTCTGTGGGTTGCAATGGACACAAACACATACATTTTCTTGCAAAGCGAAGCTTAATACACGTGCTTGGCGTTTCCATGCGCCGCAGTGGGTCTGTGCCTTAACTAAGAGGTATCGTGTTATTTATAATAGCTGTGTGGAGATTGGAAAGTCGCTTCATGTAAACTATAGATATTCAGCATCCATTTAGACTAGAAGCTGGCAATAAATTACTGTTTGCTTTAAATTTTCTGAACAAAAGATGAGTGTCCACGTCTTAGGGGACCATCGATGCGTCTACAAGTTGTTTAAAGAAATAACTCTTGCCGTTTAGGAAAATTAACTTTACTTTGAAGTCGTTCTACTTGAAAAGTTTTACCGTTATTTTATCACGGTATCGGTCAAGTCCGTATATTTTACAAATACTGGGATCTGTAAAAAACCACCACGAAGATAAAATTGTATGAAAGGGCCCTCAATAATATTCAAACACACATTGGGGTAACATTTTCTGGTTGACTTGTAGAGAACGCCCTTATGCATTAAGTCTGCCTATGAATCCAGTATCAAAATATGTACGTACATAAACTTTATACTATACAAATTAATTTATTTTTATTTTTTCTTAAAACCGTTTAGGCAGTTAACTTCAAGTAAAAAACAAAAAAAAAGTTGTAATTTTTTCCCGTGATGCAAGGAGATTCCATTTTCACAACTCAACAACAGACCCCTAAAACCGAAAAATTACGACCTTTTAGCTCCTAAACTTTCCCCAGAAAAGGGGAAAAAATTACTCGTGCTCAGTAACAGGCGTATTAAAGTTAAAGTTGGTAAAGTTAATTCTAGCCTTAACTTAGATTAGAAATAAGGATTAATTCTTTGTTGGCGTGAACTTAGGAGTCGAGACTATGCCGCATAGTCCGCGTGCCTCATTTTATTAAGTTCTGTGTAAGGCATGAGATGTAGCGGATAACGGAGTTGGAAAACTATTAATTTCAATAGATGACTAAAAAAAATCTAATTAGTCCGTCAGATAGATTTCCAAAAAATATTAGACACGTATTTTGTCTTTTTTCACGTAAACAAAAAATTAAAACGATACAGTGCGTTAAAAACTCGTATGACGTCATTTGTAAGTACACTGTTTACTTACACGTGACGTAACCAGCCCCCACTCCTGATCTTTGTTGCGTTTTATCTTCGTCATTTTTTATTGATTTGATAAAGCAAAAAATATTTATCCAATATTTTTCGATAATCTAACTGACAGACTAAATAGAATCATATATTTTTAAACCAGGAATCATCCCTATTAAGGCTGCGTTTCCACGAGCGATAAGCGAGGAGGCGTAGCAAAGAATGTGTTAGTTAATATAAAATTGAATAGAATCGCATCATTTACTAGGCTAGGTAAATGAAGCCGTTCTATTGGTTCCCTTGTTACGCATGGTCGCACTTCCCTAGTGGAAAGGCAGCCTTACAATAGCTTCTTCTAGCGGCTTTGTCCTCGTATCAGTCGGAAACTATCTCAAGAGAACACACTCCCGCGATTATTATCATAATATGTCAGGACACGGAACGTCAGAACCGTCAGGACCAGTATGTCAGGACCCGTTGGAACCTGTTTCAGCCGGTCCTGACATACTGGTCGGTGACTCACTTGTCTTCTTCACTCCACCTACATTTACACAGTAAGATGTTGACTTAGTAGACCGGCTGCTCAGCCGTTAGACGTAAAAACGTAACAAACGTAATAACATTGTTAAAGATTGGATTTTCGTTACCATCAATACTGTAATACTGTAATGCATCTTTTCTCTAATTATGCAATCTTAAATTATGGTTTTCACAATAAATATATAACAGAATAAACGCAATACCAATAAAGAGGTCATTGTACTCATCGTTATGAACAACTTCACTATAGGGCCAACACAAAAATCGTGAAAAAATACAGCTGTTCAGAACATTTCATCGAGTTATGCCCACAGATATGTATGGGGCAGTCGAATTTTTTTCGCGATTTCAGAACAGGACCTGTTGTTGTGGTAATGCTTGGGCCAGCAGTGGACGTCTTTCGGCTGATATGATGAGATGATTATGATGATAATAATATTTATGGACAGCTAAGGCAGCAGGAAAAGTTGGTCTTTATCCACCCGCTTTCCGCTCATAACTTGCAACCCCATCCATCTTAAATAAAAGAGAAGTCGCGTTCCTCACGTACCAGTATCGACCTCTAATTCTGCTTGTACCTCCTACGTGAAATGGGTTGTTGCACCCGTTAACTGGTTCAGTTCCCGCGCGAGGCACATCGGAATTCATCTGTCATATTTAATATGGGATGTCTTGAGATGAATAGTGATGTGTAGAAGTAGGACAATGATCATGGTTGACTTCAGTTTTATAATGAAACTGGATACTGTTGTAAAAATTTACAATTAGGTCTTTTTACAGTTCCGATCGTGCTTACGGAAACCATAAAGGATTATTGTTATTTGTTTATTAATTGACTTCAAAAAAAGGAGGGGGTTCTCAATTCGGTTATTTTTTAATTATTTTTTATGTTTGTTACTTACCTCATAACTCCGTCATTTATGAACCGATTTTTCAATTGTTCCTATAAAGAAATTGCGTATTTTGCTTTCCTATGACTTTCCAGTGGTATTGTCAGGTGTGGAGTTCCACTAAAAAGTCGTCATCTTCATCATCATATCAGCCGAAAGACGTCTACTGCTGGACATAGGCCTCCCCCAAGTGTCGCCACAACAACCGGTCCTGTGCGACTCGCATCCATCGGCTACCCGCGACCCTCACCAGGTCATCGGTCCACCTTGTGGGAGGCCTTCCGACGCTGCCGGTACGCGGTCGCCACTCCAAAACTTTTCGGCCCCATCGACCATCTGTTCTGCGAGCAATGTGCCCTGCCCACTGCCACTTCAATTTGGCGATCCTTCGGGCTATGTCGGTAACCTTGGTTCTCTTGCGGATATCGTCATTCCTGATTCGATCACGCTAGGAAACTCCGAGCATTGCCCTCTCCATTGCCCTTTGGGTGACTTCAAGCCTTAAGATGAGGCTCATTGTGAGCGACCACGTTTCAAGTCCATAGGTCATCACTGGCAACTTTGGTCTTGAGACACTGTATGTGAGACGAGAAGATTCCGCACAACTTCCCGAACGCCGCCCAGCCGAGTCGGATTCGACAGTTGACCTCTTTCTCGAAGTTAGCCCTACCTAATTGGATCGTTTGTCCCAGGTAGACGTACTCGTCAACAACTTCGAGTGTAGAACCTCAAAATCTTGATAGGAGTGGGTGCTACATGGGTATTTACCATGACCTTGGTTTTGTCCATGTTCATTATAAGTCGGTTTTGTCCATGTTCATAATAAGGAAGTCGGTTGTTTTTTTTTTTCAGACACTGATTGTCAGTCCGTTTGTCAAAGTCTTCTAATCAAAACCTACTGGACGCGTATTGTAGAACAATAAAATTAAAGCATGGTGTCTCTTTTGGGGGACATGGTTATGACGACACTGGTGTGACGATCTGACTGCCAATTCTACCAATTTTAAATCAACGTTTGCATTCACATTTCCATGTCAGTCGCAATCTGTCAAAAATACCTATATAGAAAACGAAGCTTTTTTGATAGATTGCAACCCGTTTATCTACTCATGTGTTGCAACTAAGATATGAATGCAAACGTTGTTTAATATGTTAATCTCATCATGTTTGTGGGTGAGGATGCCATGGCCAGAGATCGCGCAGGATGGAGGGTATGGATGGAGGGAGAAAGTGCAAGCCATCGCTCAGCAATCCCTACTAATATAATAAATGCGAAAGTAACTCTGTTACGCTTTCACATTAAAACGACTGAACGGATCGTCATGAAATTTGGCAGAAATATAGTCTGGATTATGGAAAGAAAGAAAGAAAGAAAATTATTTGTTTAGCACACACAATGTTACATATATAGCGATACCACATTCGACACAATGATATTGTGTGCCCCGCGGCTGCGCCAAATAGGTCCAGTTCAGCAAAGGAGTTGCCTGACGCTGGTTTTCAACAGAACAATGGCGAAGGACATAGGCTTTTTTACGCGATAACCGACGACCCAGCGGGCGGAGCCACGGAGAAAAGCTAGTAGTACAATAATTAGATTACTTTAAATGCTTTTAAAGTTAAAAACAAGCCGCACGGGTTGATCAAAGTTTAAGCTTTCCTTGATAAGGTCGGTCAGTGGATGGGTGACCGTCTTTTACATATCAAGACTCTTGCCTGTCGGGAGGGCATGTTAATTCGAGGACACCATTTGATATTTGTAGATTTTATTATTATGGTCAGTCGTTGCAGTGCAAATTCAGAAAGTCTGACAACCAGTTTGGTATCATAACCCAGTAATTGGGTTGTAGAGACCAGTTAGCAGTCGTTCCGTGAGATATACTGATATTCGCCGGCATCCGTACATACTGGGAACCCCAGTAACATTCGGAAAAGGGTAGGCAGACGATGAGTTTGTCGCGCAATTGGATAAACAAACAAATAATCCTTTAACTCATCCATTCCACCCGGGGTGGGGTTCCCCCCTTATCAACAATTGGAAAATTGATTACAAATTAGAAGGCCCAAACGCAAACTGATTAGAGTTTTATCTCTCGCCGGGTGTCAGTAACACAATTACCTCGTACTGAGGTAATTACCCTACTTTTGTTACCTATAAATAGGGAATCAAAGTTTTTATTAGTTGTGATTAGAACGAAGGTATTTTGTGCTTAGTAATGTTTCTATTTCTTGATTTGATTTATTTGCTGGTATAAGTAATTTCATGGTCGTACTATTTGTACCTCTATAGAATATTGACAAGGCTTTCATGACGCTGTTTCTTGCGAAAAACTATGAGCAAACATAAAAAAAACTGAACGCAACCTGCACAATAAAAAATAAAATAATCAATACAATTCAAAATCAAAATCAAATCAAAAATATTTATTTGCTAGAATATGGTAGGTACATAAGGTGTTACAGTAAGTTTGTTTCAGCATATTCTGCCATAATATGGCGTGCAAATGTTTTCAGGCAGTCAGCGATGTCAATTAATCTAAATTACAAATTTCCGATTTCTATTTTGTCTTCTAAATAGTCCTTAACGGTATAATATCTTTTCAAAAGTAATAGTTTGAAAAATATTTTTTTAAACATTGTCAGCGGTAAGTCTTGCAAACTATTTGGCAAATGATTGTAAATAATAATCGACATGCAGTATACATTTTTCTTAAACAGTTGCAATTTTACTGGTGGCAGCCGAAGTCTATCTTTATGCCGTGTTCGGCTATTTGGCCTGTCATTGTTAGCTTCGAATAACTTGTAGAATTGAGAATCTCTTCCTTTTTTTGAAGTCAGTTATAAAACGTTTAGGATCGGTCAGTGTCACTATTCCACGACAATGATTTTTGAAGACGATTTGTGTGGATGTTTGTGATGGTCGCATTAATTAATTCCATTAGTGAAAATCGCCCCAAATATTTAAAAAAAGATATCTTTAGGTTTTCACGTGATTTTGGCTATAAGAGATAAATAAAGTATATATTTAGCCTTATTAATAAGGCTATTATTAAGGCTGAATAAATACTTTATTTATCTGTATGTCTACTAGGCAGTAGAAATACATAACCGTTTAAAATGTAGCCTCAAGTTAAGGTAAAGCATTGATACTTGAAAACCTTTATTTTGAAATGAAGAACAATGCTCCCTATACACACAATTATGATTCCCATTTGTCATAGCATCTATTACGAACATAGAGCTTAAGATCGTCAGTAGGTCGTGTTGTAAACAGACTAGCAGATAGATTACATGCATAATTAAACTATACATACGATGTTATTACATAGGTAAGCATGAATAGTTTTCGTAGATCAGTGCTTATTCTATTTTGTATTTTACATAGAACCCTCTATGTAAAATACAAAATACCCTTACATTTTGACAAGTTTTTTACATAGATATAACAGGTATTTTATTTTACCTGCCAGGGTTGCGGAGTTTGTTCGAAAGACTCACCGTGGCCCTGAAGCACAAAAGCATAAGGAGGAACACGGGTGGGTTTTAGTCAGTAAGAGTCTGACACTCCCTTCCGTCTGGAGAGGAAGGAGTCATTTGATGATTTCTCAAAAAAAGGAGATCAAATATCCTATTGGAGTTGGTTTTGGCAGTTTGAGACTAAGTTTTTAATTCGAGCAGTCCTTAAAAATACAGGAACTGCCCTTCAGATCTTTACACATATTCCCAATTTCAGAAGCTGTATCAGTGTCAGTAAATCTGCTGTCATAATATTTATGTTAGCCGTTGTGATCGATTGACCAAATTGCCAGACAAACATCGTTAGTGACTCACATAGACAGAGGTTTCAGCATATCGAACCTGTTTCATTTTCCTTCCTTCTTATTAAAGGTATTTAAGTGTGGAAACCAAAATCACTTATCATTTAAGTTCAAAATGGAATAATGCAATAAAAATATTGACATATAACAATATTTACATATTGATCAATGTATCAACATAACAAAACTATCTCTCCAATTCATTGCCAAACCAATCGAATAAAGACCGAGTGCAGACAAACACAATAGCTACTTATTGAATAAATTGCCTCCAAGTTAATAAGGGTATGTTTATTTCAGGTAACGTTTTTCCAACTCTGCCCCATTTGGAGGCCCGACCCCGTATTTGGAGGCCTCCAATCCCTATTCTTGGAGGCCTCGGGCCAAATTGATCGCAAAAGGAAACGGGTAAGCAGAGAAGTTAATCGAATGGTAGTCATCAGTAAAAGTGTATCTTGTACTACATAGAGTAAATAGGTAAATACTAGTACGTTTCTATGTAGAAAAGGATATTTTCCGATTCGTATACGCAGCGGAGCGTTGAGGAGTATCTGGGTCATAGAGTAGAAAATATGGTGCAGAAAGGGAGTGTGGTGTGTACTGTGAGTAGGAAAGTAGGTATTCAAAGAAAACAAAAAGATAAGTGGGCCTCTATGCAAAGTGACATTCCAATAATAGGTACTAAGTTTATAATTGTGGCCAATGAAACATAATATTGGAATTTTTTTATAATCCTAACTAATATTAGAACTTAACTATATACAAAAAATAAGTAATACCTATACAAAAATAAAATACACTTAGGCGTCGAAGTATTCCTCCGCATCGCCGTCATCCGGAAACGTGTCCAGAAGGCTGGCAGCATTGCCACGTTGAATGGCCATGCTAATTCTTTGGGCAAAGAACGAGCCAGCCCTCTGGTCACGCAAAGTGTCGATCAGTCGGCGAGATATATCCTGGAAAAGGCGGTGTGCACTCGGACCCCATGACCCAAGAGTTTCGACCCCAAACGGCTCAAAACTGTAATTACCAATAAGGTTACAGTATCAGGTACTTATTTGAAATTGCCGTTTTATTGAATGGGCCACTTTGAACTATGATAACTTTGTAAATAAAAATAAACTTATTAATACTACATGTTAGCTCGGTCAGTCCTTTTTCGAAATCAGTTATTTATTTATGTACACACAGTAACCTTAAAAAAGAAAATTGTAAACAGAAAAAAGAGCACTGAGTACTGCTTATTTCTAAAGAAATTTCTTCCAGCAGACCTGCGACAGAAAAGTGGTATAAGAGACGTAGACACAGTGAGTAAAGAGGAGAAGGAAACTTAAAATAGACTGTACTAACTTACTAAAACATATAATTATATTATAAATCACTACGCTAAACATACAAACAAATAATTATACATAAATAAATTTACATAAATGCATAATTTATTTGATTCTGCGGGCTTTGTTTTTTTCTGATGTTGCCTTATTTGTTTCTATTTAATCTAACTTAATATGACTTCAAAGCAGGAACTAAAGACGAGAACCCAAGACAATAGACTAAATTAATTTGTTCATTAAATAAGAATCGCGTGAAACGCTCTTGTTGTCGTCATATTTACTTCGAACAAAGTCTCGTCATCCCAATTCCTTTAGCTTTGAGGTTAACGTACAAGCGTATTATTCATTACTTCACAATTAACCATTCTTCCTCACGGTAGCCGTCATTAGTGCTTCTTATCCCTTCATAATTAATGATAAAAGACAGAAACGCGTACACGCACATCTCTACGGCTAAAGTAAATATAATTAACGCAAGCCTTATTGTTTCCGACATATTAGAAAGTTGCCACAATACAGGTTGAATAGAGAAGTACAAATATATACAAAACTTTAATATATTTATGTTTTAGATTATTTTTAGTTTTAATTAGTTGAGTTTTTTTTATTTAAGTGTATATACATGGTAATAGTTATTATAAACTTAGTATTAAGTAAAAAAATAAAATTAAACACTTCATTTTTTAATTTTTATGAATACTTTTTTTTTTTACATCTAACATAGTTTAGTTTTTATAACCCAAAGTTTGACTAGGAGAGAATGCTTTGTTACATTAATTCCGCACATGTACCAATATTGTACTTAAAGTTTAAATAAATAAATAATAAATGCAAGTGTGCACTAGTGTGCAGACTATCGCATGTTTTTTATTTCGGTTTAATATTTATTTCTAAAATTATTTGGTACAGAAAAGTGACATTTTAACTGAAGTAATAGCAATTCTCGAAATGACAAAACACTTGGAATTGAACATGTGCCATAATGCATGTAATGTTGAAGTCAAGCCGAACGTATTGTTAAAATTAAAAAAAACACTACTCTGAACCAACTTTTCAGCAACATTGGTGAGAGTAGAATACAATTATATTCATGAGACAATATCAAAGGTTATGATAATTTAAGTTCATTTTAACCCAAAGCAATCCTTTCTTTCTCTTTCTTTATTCTTTATTGTACACCAAAGTAATCAAAATACAGTGAAGAAAAGTTCATGTACAAAGGCGAGCTTAACTCAAAGTTGAGTTTTCTCCCAGCAAACCTTTGAGTGATAGAGAGAGATCACAATAGAGGGTAGGATCCAGTGCACATTAAAATAATACATATTTTATTTTATATTAATATACCTACATACATAAACCTAAAAATACACATACATATATATGAATATTATGTCAAAGTCGAAAGGAAATGATCTTTAACTTTCCTCTTGAAGACATCAAGGGAAGGGCTGTCGCGTAGGGAGTGTGGGAGCGAGTTCCAGAGACGCACAGCAGCAACAGAAAAGGAGCCATCATAGCGGCTGGAGTACGAAGGAGAAGAGAAGACACAACACCCGACATAACTGCCCATTTTTAGATAGGTACAACGGAATCTTGACCCTACTTACTATAGTCAAAGTACCATAATAATGCATAAGCGTACATTAACTCAAGTCTTTTTCTCATGGAGGTAAACAGAAACTACAGAACATCATCCATGCTATGATACTTACACACTCCTTTTGCTTCATTTGCGTCCATACATCTACATAGCTATTCACAACCATTCGATTTCATCCTGAAACGGATGGTTGTGGTTATGTAAGTTTCGTGCAGGGAGAATGGTACAAAATGGACATTTATGTGGAAATTAATTTAAATAGAAAACATGTTTTAAATCAGCTGTTGTAAATGTATGGGGCAATCGATTTTTTTTCGCGATTTCATTGTTGGTCCTATATTGAAAGTTGTTCATAATTATGAGTACAATGACCCTTTAAGAGGTATTACGTTTATTCTGTTACACGTTGTATAAGCGAGAATGTAGGATTCTCGCCCTTAAAACCTTACGAAATGACAATAATTCTTTTCGGGAATCGAATGGTTATGAATAGCTATGCTGGTCCATAAGATTTAAACTTCTGTAGTTCCACTATTTCGTGTCCAACCCACTATCAGTAATAAATTGAAGTGAAATGCTGATACCCTTAGCGTATAGAGTATCACACGAGCTGTGTGCTGATATGCTTGTGATCACCGGAGTCTGGCAGATGAGTCGAGTGTGATATTGTTATCACTAATGGGTCCTGTAGGCTCTGTATAGAAGGACCAATTTATTTTAGGTCCTTTGAGCCTGTAAGGCTTAATGAAGACGTTTTAGTCACTAATGAGGTGTTTTGTGGTGGTATATTGTGTGAGGCGTTTTTTGAAAACTTTCGAGACTGATTTTTTTAACCGACTTCAAAAAAGGAGATTCTGAATTTGACTGTTTTTTTTATGTTTGATCAGCTATATTTTTGGCAATTGTCAACCGATTTTGATGATTCTTTTTGATGAGTAAATATTTTCGTGGCTCTTGGCTAGATAATTTTAGTATGCTAGACGGGGCCCGTTAGGGCCAGAGCCTGTTAGGGTTGCGGATTTTGTTGGAAAGAGTTACCTGGAAAGCAAAGGGCACTACGAGGAGCACGGATGGGTTTTAGTCAGTAAGAGTCTGTATGGATGTGGCATATAATGTTATTTTATTTTATTTTATCAATGTTATTGTAATATTTATGTAAATCTATTTTTTGTGTTTGTTTCAGTCCCATACTAACCTAATAAGTATTCAACTGTACCATCAATAGAAGAATCTGGTTTCTACCTACTGTTCATTACCAGCTTTTTAAACACACTTGCTTTTCCAATATACTTTAGACATTGGCAGAATAGTCGACATCGGCTTTGCTTGCCATATAAAAATATAGAATAGAAGAATCGCCGGCTGTTTCTGCTGAACAGTAAAAAACCAACATAAAGATAAAAAAAAACACTTTTTAGGCAGTGTGATGCAGTTGCTGACGTTTATTTTAGTTCAATCACAGACTCGATGCCACCAACTGCATGATACTGCTTGAAAAGTGTTTTTTTTTTTACTTTTCAGTTATTGTTGAGGTCGGCTCGGTTCGGGTGTCGTCCATCCGTAATCAATCCGTCCTCAATAAGCACGTTAAGCTGACGATTACGACCCGAAGTCTGTTCGAAGTCTGAAAATGTTCTTACCAGTCTAGTCAAATTAGGTAAATCGTGTTACGCAGTAGCAAGGTTGTAGAAGTCAGAAGGCGTTGCGGAATTTTTTCCAAAGACACACCGCGGCCCTGGAACGCAAAGGGCATTTGGAGGAACATGGATTGGTTTAAGTCAGTAAGAGTCTGACACTCCCTTCCGCACAACCCAGAGCGGAAGGAGTCATTTGATGATTTCTCATCCGTAAGAAAGCGGTCAGAGGGCAAAGCAATATCAGCATTTGCAACTCAGTCGCGATCTGTCAAAAATGTATGAAAAATTAAGGCTTTTTTGACAGCTTGCGACTGACATACGAATGCGAACGTTGCTTCAAATATAGTAGAATTATCACTCTGATCGTTTAATGTAAAATGCTGACATTCAGCTGCATTCAGTTTCACTAAAAGCCCACCTTAATATAGCGGAAATGGCTAACGTTTTCTTCAAACTTACTTATCCTTTAAGAATAAAGAAGTAACATTTCTTGGCACGCTAATCGAACAATATACACGTTCGATATGTACCAGTCGATGGCATCGGTCTTTAGGAAATTAAATCTCTTCGACGCTTCCTTGAGACTTTACATTTTAATGTAGGGAGCTGTCACACCGTTCTGTAACGCCAGCGGTGCTCGGTGATTGGTAAGATTTTTTAAAAAGAAAATTGGAATTTTATTGTGGAAACTAGCATTATGTAAATCGTATTTGTTGTTCTGTACTTGTAAGGCACAACTAATTATTCATTCAAGTAATGTTTTATTTTAGATATAAACACACTAACTAAATAGGTATTTTAGTATAAAACTGAGAACCAATTTTAATCTGTGATCCGAGGGGCGAACTTGAATTTGAACGTTTTTAAGGACGACAATAAGGCTAAAATAGTTAATTCCTCCCAAACAGATACACATTTTTTATTTTAAAAATATACGTAGATTAAACAATAAAATTAAAGGAAAACCGGTAAAAATTGCGAGAAAAGCCCCGTTCATGAAAGCCCTAAGCCTTCCTCAGGTCATCTAGCTACATGTCCATACCTACCTTACTATATATAACCACAGGGTCGAGGTGCTTGTAGATTAGGGGCGTATTTCCAAAGGATTTATTTCAACAAAAAGTTTTCTATTCACTTTTCACACAATTTTCAAAACGCATATAAGGCCTGATATACGTCTTGTTTGGATTAAGCTCATAATATTCTAATTATTGTTTACGTCTTTCTATCTATCTATCTAGCTTATTTTGTCCCACTGCTGGACAAAAGCCTCTTCTCCTTTTTACATACAACTCTGTAATTTGCTATGTCGGGCCAGTTCTTTCGGTAGGTACCGAGCTAATCTCGCCATCTTCACCTTGATCTGTCTTTTGACATTTAATGGAGCCATTCGGTGGTTCTTTTTGCCCATTTCTCGTCCGACATGCGGCAGACATGTCCGGCCCAGTCCCACTTAAGCTTATCGGCCTTCCGGGCAACCTCCATGATTTTGGTTTTGGAACACAACGTTCTTACGCGGTCCAAGAAACAGACGACCGGGATACTACGCTAGTTTATGTCTTTAATATTTATAATTTGTCCCATATAGTTCTTTAAACCTCTTAAGAAGTCCCGATGAAAAACAATCATATAGATAACTTTCCGTGGTAATCTCCTAACGTGTCTAAGGGCGAGTTTTTTTATCCGTAGTTACTTAAAGACTCGCTCTAAGTTACACTACGGTGTCACGAGCGGCCAATTTTAATGTATTTTCGTGAAAGCTAGCGTCGAACGGTTGGTATTAAATGACGTGAGAAAAATTATTCGCTTGCTCTTTCTAACCTACTGCCGTCTCCCTCTGTCGATACACTTATGTGCCACAATGCTTCTATCGAGTTTTAAATTGTCCCCGTTGAAGAGAAAGGGTGAATATGGGATCGAATTTTCGAGTCATGGCTTTTTTTATGAATTGAAAATTTTAGCGGATATTATTTTAGGAAGAGGATGTGTGAATTTTCTGCTGGGTAAATGTAACCAGGGTTAACTTTCAGTAATAGCGGCTGCAATCAGATACGATATTTTGCTTTCTGATGAGGCAAGTAACAACTATTCAGAATGTTTATAATCACTTGTTCACAATTAATTATTTACTTTGAATTGCTTTGTAATTATTCAAAACACCTATTCGAGCTAAAGGATTAGAGGGTGCCAGCTAATTCTCTCAAAGTGTAAAGCATATCTTAAATTGACAAGAACTATGAATATGGTAGCGATGGATGCGAGACGCACAGGACCGGTTGTTGTGGCGACACTTGGAGGAGGCCTATGGCCAGCAGTGGACGTCTTTCGGCTGATGTGATGATGACGAATATGGTTTATTACTGTACCAAAAATGTGTACTAAGGATCTCTTTTTTAGGGTTCCGACGTCCGTATAAAAAACGAAACCCTTATAAGATCACTCCAGTATTTGTTTGTTTTAATATTGATCTTTTTTTTTAATAATCTAACATGGGTTTGCTTTACCTATTCTAGTCTAGGTCAGAATAGTGACTTATACAAAGTCGACGATGGAGTGAGCTTTCCCAGAAGAAGCCTGTGGCCTTAGTGTGAGTTTTTTAACGTTCTCGACCGCGTTAGCGTAAAAGTCAATTTGTATTGAAACTGAATAAGCGCCGTCTGGTGACACTCACGGACAACCTGTTTTTTCTATACAATTTGACATAAGCGAACGTTTACGTTAACGCGATCGAGTACGTTAAAAAACTCACACTAAGCCCTCTGTTCACTTTTACTTTGAAGAGATAAATAAGGGTTGAATGCGTTCGGAAACACAGACGCAGGTAGAGAGTTCAACTCCTTTGCTGTGCGCATTGTAAAAGACGTGTGGAAAAGCTTAGTGCGCATTGGTGGAATAACTACAAGGTAGGGTATCTTTGAGTAGGTATAGATTGTTGCGGAATTTGGAACGCTAAGGGCACTAGGAGGAACACGGATGGGTCTTAGACAGTAAGAGCCTGACACTCCCTTCCGCTCCACCCAGAGCGGGAGGGAATTTTTAACTCGCACAAGTCACAAAAAAGTAAAATAAATAAGTACCTAAGAATAATATTTAAAAATAACAGCAGGTAACACATAACAAAAGCATGTAAGTAATATGTGCGAGGCCAAAAAGGTCCCTATCTCAGCATTCTGCTGCGATACTTATAAAAAATAAATAAAATATCACAGCGCTGGTGTTCCGAAAGGTTCCTGTGATGCCACGGATACATTTACGGAACACATACTTACTAAAATTAAATGCCTATAAGTAACCTATTCTCATTAGTGTATTAACAAACATATCTAATCTACTAAAACACCATTAAAACACATTTTACAGTATTCAATGTCCAACAGTTAGGGGCAATTTATGATACTAGCTTTAAACACTATAATTACTGACTCTCGAACATTCGATATGGATACTATAACGAGATATTTAGCCTCGTTTTACCGGATACTGTTGATCGCTCATATCGATATTAACTTTATCGATTGTCCATTTGTGAGCGACCTATTAGAAGATTGGATTTCACGCTGTTTAATTAGGTACATTTTGCCATTCTGCTGTAATAAATATAGCAGTTTTTTTATAGAGTTGACCATTATTCTACTGAATTGCCGGGATTATGGAACTTTATAAAAGAACCAATGAGATGCTTGGACAAGTGGTTTCGTGTTTAATTTTGATCTTTTAACACCTAAATCATAAATATAATCCATACCTGCTACTACTACTTTAATATTATAAATGCGAAAGTAATTCTGTCTGTCTGTCTGTTACGCTTTCATGCTAAAACGGCTGAACGGATCGTCATGAAATTTGGCAGATATATAGACTCGGATACGGAGAAGTACATAGGCTAGTTTTTTACGCGATAACAGATATCAACGTGGGCGTAGCCGCGGGAAAAATCTAGCATCATATAAAGGTAAAATTATTTATTTGTACTAACTAGTGCGAAGTGATCTTTGGAGGTCGTGACGCAATACGAAAATTCTGCCACTGATTGAAATCTAAACCATCGCTGAATATCACAGACAAGAAAAATACTACAAAGTATAAAATAACTTTAATTTCGGAAGTTGGTGTCAAAAACGAAAAAACAAGCAAAAACATCGACTTCCGAATGGAGTTGTGAGGTAACAAACGTACAAAAAAAATACTTAAACCGAATTGAGAACCTCCTCCTTTTTTGAAGTCGGTTAAAAAAAACAGATCTTGTGGTTTAGGCCACACAGCAGAGCAGCAAGTCAAAATCATCTACCATAAATATAGCCGCGTTTATTTTTTTTTTGATAACTCTTTGGAAAAGAATATGTTTCTTCCATATTGCGACACATTAAATAACCGACATCGACAAAATAACCCGAAAACCAGGTTTTCATAATGAAAAGCAAACAACTCAGAAAGGAAGCTGTGGTGAAATGAGCGAGCTACCCGTGCCCCTATTTGGGCAGGTCGGGTAATTTAATAACCTACCCTAGTACCCCTGATAAGGGCTATCGATTTGCAATATTTACCCCCAAATGTGTAGACTGGGGCATAGATTCATTATTTGGAGCTGTAGATGCGACAGTTCTACGTATCATTTGATTTTTTTTAAATCTTTATGTATGTCGTTTTAATTATGACGGTGAATTTCACATTTAAGATCCCAATTTGGTTTTTAATTCGACATGAATATAATATCTAAGTATATTTTTATTGAATAAATCAACAAAAAAATCTAAATAAGTTTATTAATATATTTACCATCATTGATAGAACATTGGTAAAACGTGTTACCCAGTTTTTACCTACCAGAACAAAACGTCCTATCTACCACAATACAGGGTGTTCCAGAAGTACGTGCTCATATTTAAGGATGATGTTGGGTAGCTGATATACGTTAAGGAAACTATAGCAATACAAAAGAAAAATACTGACTTACTATACTTATTCTCAAAAAACTGACCGTAAAAACCGACTAAAAATATTCAAACAAATCTTTTTTTAAGCAGTCTGATGCAGTTGGTGACATCAAATCTGTGATTGAACTAAAGTAAATGACACCAACTGTAACAAACACAATCATAACTGTCGTTTATTGAGGTTGCTTTTTATAAATCACAATTTTTTGCTTTGCAATTTTTTTCCTTAAAATAGTATTCATCATACCAGCCGAAAGACGTCCACTGCTGGACATAGACCTCCCCCAAATGAGAGGGTTTGCCATAATTGCCACGCTTGGCAGGCGGGTTGGCGATCACAATGTAGCTGTAGCAATGTACCTACAGAGAATGCTGCTGCTCATTTTCTGGTGAGTCCCTTAGTCGCCTCTAACGACACCCACGGGAAGTGATGGGATGGCGCTATTTTTAAGTCCTGACACCATACGGAAAAATGTAGTACTAGCTACTCAATAGCACCCTTAAATATGACCACATACTTCTGCAACACCTGTATAAATCTCATCACGAAAGTCTGTTACCAAAATGCAGATTATTAGTCAGTAACCCTTGGTCCTTCACCTACTTTTATTTTATTCGCGGCCACAGCTCCGCAGAGGTCGTTAGTTCGAACCCCGGAGTAATGTTTTTCAATTATGCATGCAATTCTGAACTGTCATTAGACTTGATGAGGGCTTGGGGAAGTGATAATTTTAAATAGGATGGCGGTAGATTAGTCTATGGCTTTGAGCATCCACGAGTAAGCCCTGTCACTTAAATGAGTGACTGTTTCCTCTATGGTATGGGGGTTTTCATGGCGCAATGGAAGATAAAGAGAGAAGTAAAAAAATCCGGCCAGATTGAAGTAGTATATTTTGAGAAACTGTATCCATACGAATCCCTACTCATATCCCTACTTCTATATTGTAAATGCGAAAGTAACTCTGTCTATCTGTTACGCTTTCACACTAAAACGTCTGAAAGGATCGTCATGAAATTGAATAGGTATTTAGCCTGGGATATGGAGAAGGACAAAGGCTACTTTTTACGCGATAACCGAAATCCACGCGGGCGGAGCAAAGGCTAGTATTAGATATAAATGCGAATGTTGCTCTTTCTGTCTATCTGTTGGTTACCTCTTAAATGGATGGGATGCATGAAGGATCCTCCTCGTGTAGCGCAATTTGTTCCATCAGACACTCAACTGAACCTCTCGCTCGGCGCATCCTGGACAGTCTCATCTAACACCTGATAAGACTGGCCAATCCTTCCCTTGCGGTGGTAGGGCTAACACCCGCCTGGTTCGCGACCACCCTCCCACCGGAGTTCGGTGTCAAGCAGCCTGCTGTGTTTCGTCGCCGCGTGGGAGTACCAGTGCCTCAAGGCATCTTCTGGGCACGTTCGCTTCATCATGGACCTCATCTATCGCTTTCCATCAGGCGTGATCGAAGTCAAGAGCTAGCCCATTCATAAATAAATAAATAAAACATAAAACAAAGTTTTTACGTCAAAATGGATTTCGATGAAACACTAGCAGACCATTTTCCGGAATAAGACTTTGGAGACTTTTCGCCCCTAGAGTATGTTCCCGAGGAATAATTTTAGACTTCACGAAGGCGAAGCCGCTTGCAGTAGCTAGTATGTAATAATGAAGCGAAGTGTTTTTGAGAATAACTTAGATAGATATTAAGCCTTATACCTGGGATCTTAGCGCCAGCTCTAAACTAAGCTGGAATAAATTCTTTATTTTATATTTTCTACGTAACTTTTCGAATCATGTAGTATTTTCTAATGCGTTATGGTCGAATTAAGTAGAAGCCTGTTTACCGAGAATATTACAAGCAACTTAATTCAAGAATTTTCCAAAGAGACTTGGATTTGCAAAAAAAGTTGCCATACTCAAAAAATTTTGAAAGACTAGCTTTTGCCTGCGACTTCGTATGCGCATAATATCCCGTGTTTTTCTTATTCCCGTAGGTATTTCAGGAAATCCTCTCTTAGTGCTCCCCTACACTCTCCAAGGAAGTTTCATACCAAATTTCAACTTTCTACGACCAGTAGTTTCAGCTTTGTGTTGTCTGTCATTCCAGCTAGTAACGGAAGAATTTTATTATTAATTGATTTACCTAAAAAAATATTCACAACATCGTTTATGATAACACAAATAACAAAAAACTTGAAATTTATTTACCTAATTCGTTCTATCGACACAATTAAAACAAGCATAACGCACATTGTGACATCAAAACGTGCGCTGCCATCCCAGCGGGATGTCACGGTACATAACAAAAGTCGGCGTTATGCAATCTTGTCCAATACTTGTGGTATGTTATGTTTTTGCCGTATCTAATAATAGGTCAGCATTTCCTCTTACGAAATGTTTTGCTATTGGCTGGGTGGCAACTCATATATTATGGTATAAATGGGGGTATTTTTATGCTTTTCATTTTTGTTTGACGCGTATTCTTAGGGCCTCCATCGTCTTTGGATAAGTTGTTGTAAAATTATCCGGATTGACTAACCCGTTGGTCGGTCGCAAGCCGTACTGCTGAATATGAGATCCTGTATTCGTTTTTAGGCCCGGACAAAATTTTATTCTATGGTGTTATTGGAATGAAAACCGGCCAAGTGCGAGTCGGACTCTCACAGAAGGGTTCCATACCAAAATCCGAAAAATAAAAAAACGTTTCTTGTATGGGAGCCTTCATTAATTTTTATTTTTGTTGTTATTGCGGCAATAGAAACACACTCTATAAAACTCAAACTTTCAATTGTATTTCGGTTCTTGAGATACAGCCCGCTGACAGACAGACTGACAGCGGAGGCTTAGTAATAGGGTTTCATTGGCCTATTAAACAGCATTATACCTTCGCGATCATATAGCAATAATGATCAATCTAAATTGGTATGAATTACCTCGCTCTGTGTGGCGTAGTCATAAAACGTTGGTGAACGTGCGACAGAAAGGGCATAAAATTAGACACGCGGATGTGTGCATTAAATACGGTTTACTGAAGATCTTCTCGCTCTGTGATCGTTATTATACAATGTTGAGACACCGATACGACAAAAACACTGGCAACATAGGAATATTTTGAAACTATTATAAATCCGGTCACCGAAATTAAAAATAAACTTTTTAATTACATAAAACGCCAAAAAAAACTCAAAATTAGTCAAGGATAGTTACTACAGTCTGTTGCAGTTAGTGACATCAAATCTGTGATAAAAGACAACATGTTGCCAGTGTTTTGATTTATTGTCAAATCGTCGTTTACACCTTGTATAAATACATGCGCAGCTAATGTCATTATTAGTTCAAATTATGTCACAAAATGTCAATCTTAGGATTTAAATTATACTCAATTAATCTTCTCATGAGCCCGACATGTCAAAATTCAAAATCATATAATAGAGAAGAGAGTTATCTCTCTTCTCTTTTGAGACAGAGAGAGAGAGAAAGAGATATCTATCTTGCGTTATAGTAATAATAGAGTTTTAAAACGCGTAAAACAGGCGACACACCATGTGTCGTCGGAGCTTGAGCGGTCAAAGGTAAAATTGATGTTTGTATGTAAGGAACACCTAAGATTACGGAGATAGTTGTACTGATGGGAGCAAAACTATTGCAACGTTTTTAAGGTTTTTTATTCAAAAACATGGACTATGCCTGTGGTGTAAACTAAGGGACCGCGCGATCAGGGGTGGCGACCGTGTACCGGAAGACGTAGCGTTGGCAGGCCTCCCGCAAGATGGACCGATGACCTGGTGAGGGTCGCGTTTAGCCGATGGATGCGAGACGCACAGGACCGGTTGTTGTGGCGACACTTGGGGGAGGCCCATTTTCAGTAGTGGGTGTCTTTCGGCTGATATGATGATGATGAAGCTACGGAATGAGAAAAACATGAAAACGGTAACATAATCTAAAAAAAAAAACAACAGGGATTCCTCGCATTGTACCAAAAAACGTTTGATCAGTTGCAATCTGTCATACATTTTTGACAAATTGCAACTGACATGCGAATGAAAACGTAAAAGTTAGTAGAATTCGGCCTCTGATAGTTGGTACCTAGGTTAAAATCAGGTCTAAAATCAGGTACAACATTATCTGTGTTTTCCCTTGTGTAACAGTACTACTGACACCACTAGACTGGTTCCACCCCTTATCTAACAGTTCAGTAACTATCTCCCAAAGGTCCTACAACACTACAGTACTAACAATAGTCAAGTTAATCTGCACTCTAACAACCAATGTAGCCGAGTAAGCGCGTACTCGAAAACAATGGCTTAACCCCTGCTACTGACGTTTTTCGCTAAGACAAAGGAATCGGTGTCTCATTGTGGTTATAAAGTATTACTTTGATCCGAAAACAGTGGTTAAGATTTTTGGTCCTTTGATCTTGGTAGATTTTACTTTTGGAGTTCTGGTCGTGTTTTTAAAGAATGGCCGTTGGCTGTAAGGGATGTGATTAATGTTGATTATGGATGGTACAACATTCAACAAAATTTAAAAGTAGAATCGCATGGTTTTGGGCAGGATCCACAACAATTTTTTTTTACTTGCGAATCTTTAGTCAATGTATCTTGCCCTTAATTATCTTAGATTTAAAAATCAACCTGCAACTTTTACATTCATCATTGTCGGAGGATGGCAAGTAACGATGAAGCATCATTAGGAAATGTGATACTTGATGGTGTAAATTGCACAAGTGAAGATGATGAAGATGCATAAGATCAGGGGCTCGAGTCTGCTATTGCAATCGTGTCTCAATGACCGGTCAGTGACCGAATATTTGACAACTTTGACAGTTTTTGTATGGGAAATGTGTCATAAGTTTGACGTTATACGTCAAAAATCGATCATTGACCGGTCATTGAGACACGATTGCAATAGCAGACTCGACCCCCTGAAGTAAAGGTATTTCGGCAGACATGATGACGATAACATCTTCATTGCGTTAAACCAGCTTTCATAGGGAGAAAATCCTTGGATCTCTCCATGTCTTTTTTATGTTTCTCGTCTCACAGTGTTAGTTAAAGTACATTATGATGCGCCCATTTAATGTGGAATAACGGTCATTGACACACCTACATTTATTGACACACCTAATTTCAAAAATAGAAGTAATGATTTAAAGCTGTCCTGAATCGACATCTATCGCGATCCTTAGTTTTTCTTGTAATGAAAAAAGATTCATAATTTTACTGTCTGTGTACCAACGAAGAGATATTAAGGAAAGGTCATTCCAAGGTTTCTTGTAGAAACCAGAACAAACCGTACGTTCAAGCGTGTGCCATACATATTACTGGAATCAAAAGTAGCTCACAATTCAGGACCCATTATTATTAGTGTTAATGTATAATCCGTGGTGCTTGGCAACTAGGCTTACCCAGTTGTATCTGTCCCTGGTGCCTATTTGGCCTAGCTCTGTTCTGTCTCCTGCTTAATAAGGAAGGAAGTGGAAATTATATTTTTTCCTACTCCTCCGCTGTTATTTTCTGATTAATTTCGTTGCGGGATCCAAGAGAATTGAATTATTTCTGACGGGATTCGTCGAGCTTCATCGACTCGGCATTTTTTTGGCCTTCAGGAGTTGCAGTGTTTTGGGAATTTCTGGCGAAAAAAAGTACTTTATTTCACTTATATCGGGCGCTTACCATAGAGGTCAAACCCTTTTATATGAGACCTCGGACATCAAAACATAAACACCAACTTTAATTCGGTATTTAACTTGCGCTAACTTCAGTACGAAATCAAGTGGACACAGAGACAGTGATGGACAAAGTTGGACATGTTGGGAATTTATAAAATTGAGCAATTTCAACAATATGTTGGGTGTTTTGAAAATGATGCTTCTCTTAGATGAGTTCGTTTTTATTTCGTTTTTCATCAAGCGACTTTAAAAAGGAGGCGGTTAATTATAATTATGTTCGTCTGTATGTGTGTTCACCGATTTCTTCGCCACTTGTGGACCGATTTTATTTTTTTATTATTGATAGGCACGCGCTTGACCACTATCTCACCTGATGGTAAGCGACGATGTGGTCGAAGATGGAGCACGCTTGCCTAGAAGTAACCTATTCACTCTTGACTTAAAGACTCCCAGGTTGTAGCTATCAGGAAACACAGACTCCGGCAGGGAATTCCACTCCTTAGCGGTACGCACACTGAATGTATTCCCAAAACACTTTGTGCGTGTGGGTGGGATGTCCACCATGTAAGTTATTGTTAATAATTGAGGAGATATTCATACAGATGGTATATTTGTAGTTTCTGTTTTTGCTTTGACTATGCTGCTCTTGAGAGAAGAAGGAAAACATCGTGTTTCCAATTGTTGACTAGCAGCATCTGCCTAGCCTTTTCTCAACTATATATAGGGGTCGGCTCCCAGTCAAACCGGATTCAGCTGAATACCACTATTTTACGTGGAGCGGCTGCTTCCTACCAGACCTTCAAAACCCATTACTGGGTAACACGGTACTTCTTAGCAAGACTCGTGTCAGATTTTCTGGCTTCTGACAACCCGTAACGACTGCCAAAGATCTACAAATGACAGCCGGGACCAACGGCTTAACGTGCTTTCCGAGGCACGGAGGACTCGGTATGTTAATATGGTCACCCATCCACAGACCAACCTCGGCAAGCGTTGCTTAACCTTGAAGATTGGTACGGTGACTAGCATATATACTGAAAAAGAAAAGTAGGGGAGCACTGACAGAGGATTTCCCAAACAAATTTTATCTCATCTAGTACGCCAAAAGCATGTTGGTAGAGGCTGAATGGCCAGAGACTCCAGAAAAAGTGTCACATCTATCTTAAGTCATAATGTAGGTATGGGATTAATCAATTGACATTTTGACAGCGCATTTCAATTCAATACATTTTGGACTTTTAGAAAATCGCTGTCGCTTATAAAATGTATCTTTGTCTAGAGCCCCAAGGGCCAATTCTCATAGCTTAAGGCTGCGTTTCCACCAGAGATGTGCGAGGATGCGTAGCGAGTGATATGTTTGTTATGAACCAATAGCATTGCTTCATTTACCTAGCCTCGCTCAGCGCAAGCGATTCTATTGGTGCATAAAAACACATCCCTCGCAACGCATCATCGCACATCTCTGGTGGAAACGCAGCCTTAAGCAACTATGTGTCAAAAGCACCTTCCCTATATTTTGACAGTTTCTGACTGAGATGCGCAAACGATCTTTGATTAAAAATGAGTAGAATTGATTCCCCTGAGTGCACCGAACGAACGCTTAGTATATTTCAATCTTAGAGGCTCATATATGATAAAGTACATTGACCTTTCCCTAATATCCCTCTTCGTAGATACCCGAACAAAAATTATGAACCGTTTTTCATTACCAGAGAACGTAAAGGATCACGATAGAAGTCGATTCATGACAGCTTTACGTCTTTATTTGAAAGTAAATGTATGTGGGTCAGTGACCGTTATTGCACATTTATCTGGCGTCTACTATAGTGTACTCGAAAAGCCGTTTACAATACGACTCATAATGCGGTCAAGTCAAAACTCTTTTTTTTTTTCTTTCAAACTATTGCATCAAAAGCCATTAACCACATGAAAGGACCCATTTTAATAAGCCAAAAGCCAAATAAAGACTGTGAAACACTTATAACACGCGGAACTATTTACATCATTTCCGGTGAAAAACGCAAGCGGAAACTGTTACCGCGGCCGTTTCCGGCGGCGACAGGAAGCTTGCGTGTCCGCGATAATGGCGGCTTCCGGTTCCCGCCGCAAATCATTAATGGACGGATTGTTCAACGACTTCTTTTTTCCTGTAGTTACTTTTAATGCACAATTAAGGAGCTGAGAATAGTTTTTGGGGAAATAGTTTTTGCTCGTTTTGAGGGTAGGCGGTGATTTGTATGAAAATGTTAATTCTGTGGGTATTTTGAGCAAGGAAGCCTTGTTGATATCGCCTATTTGGAGGATGTAAGACGATTTTCCTTGTCTTACAAGCTTCGCTTATGGCTGCGTCAATAAACTGCTTAATTTTTAGCAAAAGCTTCATTAGAGGCTTGGTCGAAAATATTATCATCGTCATCACACTTTTCTTGTGCCGATGTCCACGTTCCTGTAAATTTATATTTTTCAATAATCGGATCAGCTATTTGGATTATAACCAAACCACCGAACGGATTTTGATAAAATTTTCATGGAACCATTTGGGAAGTATACGCTTTCCAATAAAAAATCTAATCTTGCCAATCGATTTGAAAATAATTTTTCAAATCGCTTGGCAAGCGACGGAGTTATGCGCGAACAAACATAAAAAAAATACAATCATCCGAATTGAGAACCTCCTTTTTTTTTTAAGTCGGTTATAAAGATAAACAAGTCAAAGGTCTACAGGGAAAGAGGAATGCTGGTAGACCTATATAACGGTGGGCTGATGACTTTACCCAGACATCAGGAAACAACTAAACAAATACAGGCACGGTCAGGGATTTGTGGAAAAAGCTGGAGGAGGCCTTTTCTCAAAGTTTTTGACTGGCCTGTTGGTCTAGTGGTTAGTGACCCTGACTGCAAAGCCCGAGGTCGCGGGTTCGATTCCCACCCAGGACAAACTTTGTGTGATGAGCATTATTGTTTGTTCTGTGTCTGGGTGTAATTTATCTATAGTATGTATGTATTTATAAATTATATAAGTATGTATATCAGTTGTCTGGTTACCATAACACAAGCTCTGCTTAGCTTGGGATCAGATGGCCGTGTGTGAGTTGTCCCAAGATATTATATTATTATATTATTATAAAAAGAGTTCCATATTTTAAAGAAAGAAGACTAACTATACTAACCCTTTTTATTTTTTGTTGGAAAATCATCAAATGCCTTCTTCCGCTCTGAGTGGATCAGAAGGGAGTGTCAGACTTACTGAATAAAACCCATCCGTGTCCCTCCAAAGGCCTTTTGCGTTCCAGAGCCGCGGTGACTCTTTCGAACAAAATCCGCAACCCTGGCAGAAAGAGTTGCGAAAGTTGGGGTTTGAACCTACATCGAATGTTTCGGTTGCCAGTCATTGTACTGCCAGTCTATGAACTCTATTACTAATACCCTACTAAGAACATTTGAAATGGAACTGAAAAATATGGAATTTAAACGGTTTATTTTTAATGTAATGATATTCTTACATTCAGAGCATATCTATAGTCCTCACGGTGTTCAATATAAACATGCAAGTCCTGATTCTTTAAAATCGCTCGTGGTTAAACAATAACAGCTGGACGGGTCCATCTTCAAGGTTAAGCAACGATGCCGAGGTCGGTCAGCCGTTCAGGGGCCTAACCACCAACTCTTAAAGCAGTATTACGTCAATTTTACTTCCAGTAGGAAAGAGACGGAGCTATACAGGACGTATAGCTCCGTCTCTTTCCTACTGGAAGTAACATTAAAGTAAGACTGCTTTAAGAGTTGGTGGTTTAGGCCCAGATGTGATTGAAAAATGACATTGTCAAAAAACCCGACCGCTAAAAACGACTAATAAGTTCCAAAAATAGTCGCTTTTCAAGCAGTCTGATGCAGTTTGTGGCCTCTGATCTGTGATTGAACTGCATCAGACTGCTTGAAAAGCGACTTTTTTGGTACCTACATTTTAGTTTTTAGTGGTCGGGTTTTTTTGACACAGTAGTTTTTTTTTTATTTCCTACATTTTAGTGAGTTACATTTATTTTTTCATTTGCGGGTGCCGTTTCGAAAATTTATATAGCCTATGTCACTACCACAATTCTGACGAATTCAACGACACTTCATATGTCAAAATCCGTCCAGCCGTTTGGGCTGTAGGGCGTGCCAAAGAAATGGACATACAAACAAACATACATACAGACATACACTCGAAAAACATTATCCTCTTTATAAATAACATCCATCCATCCACACTTTCGCATTAATAATATTAGCATACTAAAGAAAGAAAGAAAATTAGTTTATTTGGCACACACAGATACACAAATACTAGATTAAAACTCTCTCTCTCTGATCTCTTTTTATTTAACGCTCTTAAAAAGAACGCTTTTCCTAAACATAATATATGGATAGAAATGACATAGACCAGTAGGTATCTAAGTTCTTAACAAAAACCACATCGCTAAACTAAACACTGATAAAGTATGGACATTTTAATAACGTTAAACAAAGAGCACTTGAACCCTGAGAGGAAATTCCGCAGCAAAAATGTAAGAGGAATGAAACAGAGGACAGAGGGTGGGAGGAGGGTTATTAAGCAGATTCAATAATTAATGCAATAAATATCGGGTGCCGTTCCGCAATTTACTTTGCTAGTTAAACACCGTGTAGTGGAGAGGATTCTAGGAAAGTTGGAACGGAACGTTGGGTAAGTGATGAAAAGAAGGATTTTGATGACAAAATAAATGTTTTTTTTAAAAGCCCATACATAGTATGCTAATATTGGATAAGTGATATTGACATTTTTAGACCTGTAGGAGAAGGGGTGCTAAATATGAACTCATTAGCTGACAAGTATTTACAGAGATTGTACATACTTCGACAGACCACAAGACGTACGGCGATGCGCCACCGGTAAATGGTGGACATTCCACCCACACGAACAAAACGTTTTGGGAACACATTCATTGTGCGTACAGGTAAGGAGTGAAATTCGCTCCCAGAGTGTGTTTCACGATAGCTACAAATAGGGAGTTTTAAAGTCAAGAGTGAAAGGTTACTTCTAGGCAAGCGTGCTCCATCTTCGACCATATCTTCGCTTACTATCAGGCGAGGTAGTGGTCAAACGGGTACCTAACAACAGTAAAAAAAGTGTTTTACTTTTTGTTGTTGAGTTGCTTTTTTCTTTTTATTTATTAATAGGCTGGCTCTTGACCTCGATCACGCCTGATGGAAAGCGATAGATGAGGTCCATGATGAAAGCGAGCGTGCCCAGAAGATGCCCTGAGGCACTGGTACTCCCACGCGTCCACGAAACACAGCAGGCTGCTTGACGCCGAACTCCGGTGGGAGGGTGGTCGCGAACCAGGCGGGTGTTAGCCCTACCACCGCAAGGGAAGGATTGGCCAGTCTTATAAGGTGTTAGGTGAGACTGTCCAAGATGCACCGAATATTTAATTAAACACTCACACAATGAAACATTACAAAATAAACACACCACAATCATCTCAAGATTTATTAAGCCCTTTGCCTGACATATTGTTACCCTGTTAATGGGTTGTGGAGGTCTGGTAGGCAGCTGCTCCAAAAAACGGTATTCAGCTGAATCTGGATTAACTGGGAGCCGACCCCAATTTAGTTGGGAAAATGGCTAGGCAGATAATGATGCCTGACATCTTGGATCTATGATGACTATAATAATGTTAACAATAATGATGTTTTACTTGATTTAATAGTCAAATTAGATTGTTCAATTCTTCGTTGTGTTAAGGTTTGTAAGTCCATAAACTTATTTATTTTCCAAAACAAATCGCTCGGTATATATTGTGTTGTCTGCATAAACAAAATAAGCACAAAAGCTCCCAATATGATGCTATTCATCATAATATCATCGAATGCCTTTCACAATAAAGTTGTTTTTCTTTAGATCCAACGATACCCACAGACATATTCTCCATTATTTATTTCATATATCTAGTATATTTATCATCACTTATTATTTAAGTTACGGCTATTCATTTGAAATAAAACGGCTTAGAACGTCTTATTTTATTTATTGGTTCACATAATATATCATCTGTTTTGAAGTTTGGCATTGTTATCAGACTTTTCATACCGTCTGAAACTCCGATGAATCCAGCTATTGTTTTTTAGTCGTTGGAATTGAAAACGCATCTTTTGTTTTGTTTTTCAAAGCGAAAAAAGAGTGGAACTGATGTTTTGTTTTGATTTAAGATGTAGGTGGGTCGTATCTACTGAGTGTAGTCGCTAGAATTTAGATATTTGTCTTTAAATTCTTTCTAACAGGAGACCACCAATTGGAAAAGTGCACCAGCTTCTAACAGTTTATTTATGCCCTTGTGAATTTAAATTTAGGGACGTGGGGTATTGTATCTTCTTGATTTCTACCTGATTGATGAAACAGACTAAAGGATTTTGTAAAACATGATTAAAACAGTGTCAATGGAGTTTCTTGCACGTTCCTCTCGTTAAAGTTCTACGCTTTACTCTACGGTTTATTTGATATAAATGCTTTTGGAGGAGCTCTCGGCTAAATAAACAGCCGCACGGGTCGATCTTCAAGGTTAAGCAACACTTGACGAGGTCGATTTGTGGATGGGTGACCATCTTAACATATCGATATTCCCCCTTGCCTCGTTCAGCACGTTATTGGTCCTCGTTGTCATTTGTAGATCTTTGGCAGCCATTACAGTGCCAGAACCCAGTAAATCTGACACCAGTCTTGTCAAGAAGTACCGTGTTAACCAATTAATGGGTTGTGGAGGTCTGACAGGCAGCCGCTCGACATAAAATACTGGTATTCAGATGATTCCGGTCGGACTGGGAGTCAACTCAGCGACCCGAGCAGATGGTGATGTGATATAAATCCTTGAGTTTGAGTTAAAAAAAAGAGAAAATGTTTAACTTACCACCAGATATAGTTACATTTAGGAGACAAAAATAGTAAATGATCACCAAAATTAAACACGCATTTTAATTTAAAATTATAACCATAATTTTAACGTCTCGCTATCCTATTTAAGCAAAATGACTCCAAATAAATCATTGTTAACCCAAAAGTAGTAAATGATCACCAAAATCATACCAGCATTTTAATGTAAAATTAAAATCAAAGTTTTTACATCTTGCTATCCTGTTTAAGCAAACTAATGTCAAACAAATCATTGTTAATCTAAAACTTTTAAGTAAATATAAAGCTTTATTTTAATTTATAAGCTTTCTTTCATTTTTATTGGCAGCTATTGTTTGGTGTTTGGAGTTAAAAAAGTGTGAAATAAATAACTAAAAAAATATTCGAGAAGTAGCGCTCGCCGGCCGCTGCCGCGGCACCGCTCGCTTCGCTCGCTCGGCTCGCGCGCGGTTGGTAACAATTCTAACCTAACCTAACCTATTTTATCCAGTTTGTAACCCCAAGCCTACATTTTATGGCAATCACAGTAGTTTATTTAGGCAAAAATAGCGCATTAATTTGCTCGCTAAGATTTGGTGATCATTTACTACATTTGGTGTTCGAATACAATTTGAGGTGCAGTCGTGACTAAAATAGCTAGTACTATTGTAATTTTAGACTTCATTTTTCTGGTGTCAAATATATATTTTTGGTAAAAGAACTAAGGGTATCAAAGCATTTTATGGCGGTCATTATATTAAATCCCTTAAAAAAATTGTCAATTGTACCTTTGCCTACAGTAAATCTAGTAACTAAAATGTAGAATGATGTGTGACGTATTACTCTTAACTGCGTATCTCTTTTATGTGGTGACTGTGACATAACATCGAACTTTTAGTAAGATGCCTTGTCAGAAATCCATCTCCTATAATTTGGGGAAGAATTAGAGGCTGAATAGTCGATGGTCGTACCTAACCGTTCATTGTATACATTTGAGTGTATCAACAACACAGTCTTGAGGTTTGTTCACTTTGAATCCTTGTGTCATCAAAGGTTTTCCTTATCCTTTAGAATTTCTGTAAAAGATTTTTGTATCGAGAAACATTCAATGCTAGGCTAAGATTCAAAGCATTTTAACCTTAATCTAAAAAGGAACGGTTTTGGGGCTATCTTGTGGCGATATACATCAACGAGCAACGCGCTGTAAAATAGATCAAAACTAATAATTGGTAGTCTGTCGCCTACGGCCATAAACTAATTGATTTATTAAAAAAAAAAGTTTTTTTGAAATAACACTGTACTTGCGTATCTTCTCCGCTTCTTTTTTTTATTTTTTTATTATTGATAGGCAAGCGCTTGACCACTATCTCACCTGATGGTAAGCGACGATGTGGTCGAAGATGGAGCACGCTTGCCTAGAAGTAACCTATTCACTCTTGTCTTAAAGACTCCCAGGTTGTAGCTATCAGGAAACACAGACTCCGGCAGGGAATTCCACTCCTTAGCGGCACGCACAATGAATGTATTCCCAAAACGCTTTGTGCGTGTGGGTGGGATGTCCACCATGTACCGGTGGCGCATCGCCCTACGTCTTGTGGTCCGATGATGGAACGGGCTAGGCGGAATCAAACTATGCAATTCCGTTGCACACTCTACAAAATGCAACCGATAGAAAACCGACAGGCTAGCAACTCGGCGTCGATGCTCGAGACTTTGGAGCTTCGACTCGACGAGCCTATCATTGCTTCTCCGATCGCCGAATTCGGTCCAAGTCCATCCAAAGGTTTTCTTTTAAAAATAGATTTCAGCGATAAGACCGCGTTTTGTTACAGCTTTTTCACTTTTAAGTTCTAAATTGTCATGTCTTATGATGTTAAATAAAGAATATTCGATGTACATGTCGCAGTCAATTAGCTTAATCAGCCGTTTCATTAAAAGCCTAGCTTTTTCATTGAACTGCGCCGTTTAATTTGCGATATGTGACATGAACAAGTCATGAACCGATATTGAAAAAAGATGTTAATTAGGTCGCAGAAAAATCGGCGCATTTAAATGAAAAGGCTAGGCTACGCATTAAACGACATACATACATACCATTACCATTCAATAAAAAAATAAATAATTCATAATAAAGTGTTATTCACGAAATAATTTCTGTAAACGTCATCTGCTAACAAAACATAGTCTATATAGACAGGTTAGCTTCTCAAAAATGTACAGTGGAAGTCATTGCGTCGCGCTGTTTTCACGAAACCATTGCTGCAGACCGAATGGAACAGAACACAATCGATCTCGCCTGTCCCTCCGAATGTTTTCTACCTCTTTCGTCTCGAAAGGTTTGATCAGTATCTGGTGCAAGCCATGAGCGAAGTATAAATATAGATATTGATTTTCGTCAGACGTTGAGCCCTAAAAATAACATCAAAGGGAATACTTTTCAATATCGGTTTGAAATGGAGCTTACGTTTTAGCTTTCTTACTTAATGAAAATCATTGATTAGGTTTTGTAATAATTACTCTCTGAAGTTATCTTTTATTGGAAAGTTTCCTAAGTACCTACAGCTTTCTCCATCGTTTATAAAGCAATCGAAGTATATTTAGGAACATCAAAGAAACTAAAACCCAATCTATTATTTCCATTATAATTGAAACAACACTCCGCTTCACTTAACATTTGCACCACAAAATGATTTCTGTCTATTATTCGCCCTACAGTATTGTATTATTATATATCGACGACATCTGTGACCCGTTCGCTTCGAAAATTGTCGCTTAGAGTTACAATAACCTTGCGTATTTCAATTTCAATCGCAGCTCTCTCAATATAGGCAGAGAATACATTTTTTTTTATCAGATATTCGATAATGTTATGGAACGATTCGGTAGAACATAATCATATTATTGGAATATTGTACAAAAATGATCCTTAAGTACCGTATTATATACTTAAATGTTATATCATTTCTAATCGGATGAACTTTTCTTCTCTTGAAATTTCTATTTGCGTTTAGAAGAATAAGATTTTGTGTCAATGTTTTTACAGAAGATTAAGTTTTTTAATTAATTAGTAATTTAAATATAATCCTTGTAACTTGTTTTACTTTTGAATTATTTTGTGGTTGATGTCATCGTGAAAGCAGTTTAGAAAACTAAATCGGACATTTATATTACTAACTCTATAACATAGTATGCAAAGAATTGATTATAGTTGGCGCCAAATAAGCTTGCAATAGCGGCCATTGATCCACCTACATCTATCGAGATTCTTAAAATTTTCTAGTAATGAAAAACCATCCAAAATTTATTTTTCGGGTACCTTTAAAGAGATATAAGGGGAAGGTCAATGTCCTTTATTGCAAATTTATCCGGCACCAACCATAGAAATTTCATCTTTTTTAACTTTCAGATTATGCAGAGAATTAATTTGTTTTGAAATACCAGCAATTCATCTGTGACTAAAGTTTAATATCCCCAGCAACACATTGCAAAAATCATGCAAATAAGCTCTCCAACGAATAAAAACCACAAATACAGACTCTTGGCAATAAACTGCTTTAAAAAACTATGCCTGTTTTAATTCGTTCAACGACTGTGTTCCAATAAAAAGTCGGTCTTTACCGGGCATTGCGTTTTGGTCCATAAATTTTTATTCTTAAACAAAGGTATTTTCCAGTGCATTCGGTTGTAAAATAAAGTGCATTGCTGTTTTCATTAAGCGGCTGATATTGTTTCAAACGATGGATGCTTCGATGGATAGTGAATTGCGAATTCGTATTTTTATGTGGATTAATGTTTCCTTTGTTATTGCTTGTTGGTGTGATGCATTTTTATAATTGATTTTTTTTATTGTTTTTTCACAAAGACATACTTTCGATGATGGAATTTATCTGATTCTTGTGTGATTGTTTTCTTATTGCTTCGCTTTAGTAGTGGAACTATCATAGACGAGTTTTAAAACGATGAATTAACGAAGCTTCTTCGATTTTATGGTCTTAGAGCCTATGTAACAGTCTGGGAACAGCAAGACATCAGCCAAGCATGGTGCTTTTACAGTTTTAGTACAAATCACCATTTCGACTGAGTATGTTATGACCAGTGATGCACCGTATCGTGTTCAAGCTCAATAACAACCACAAATAAACCATTAAAACCAATATCCTTTTAAACACAGTACTTAATACATTTGAGCTATAAAAACCACATCTGATTGTTATCTCACGCGCGTTGTAAATCGAAGGAAATGGGCTTCAGTAGCGCCCTTAAGCAATTGATTAGCTACCTGTTACTCTTGTGAAAGCGCCTTGTTCAATAGAGACTAATTTGACGGAGAAAGTCTTTCTTTAGAACGGTCTGCTTTGTGTTAGAACCTGTGAGATTGTTCTTCTGTAATGTTGGTGTGATCTGTTATTGAGCAGGGACTGACTTGTGCCTGGAGTCACCCCCTGCTAAGTATAGGCATTCTTGGTGATTTTTTTATGAAAGGGCAATCATCAAATGTCTGGTTGGAGCGGAAGGGAGTGTCAGACTCTTTTATTTGAAAGTCGGTTGCATATTTCCCAGCAATTTTGATTAAAAAACCAAACTACTTAACCGATTTTGATGAAATGCCAAAGAGACTAATTGGAAAGTATATCCTTTCATATAAAACAAAACAAATTACGGAGATAGGAGGTAACAAACAATCGAACTGAGAACCTCCTCTTTTTTTTCAAGTTGGTTAGAAACAAAGAAAATCTTATCTTGTAAATGTTTAGACATAATCTGTCGTGTTTCATAATAACTGATCGCTGTCTTTATAAAAAGAAAATTGCCCGCATTACTTTGAACAAATAGCTCACATAGCTCTTTAAAAGGTTTTAAACGCATCCATCAGGCGCTTCATTACATTAACATAATGAATTTGCAAAAACCTAATGTTTTGACCCAGGCTCTGTTTATGAAAACAGTCAACGATGAGTTGTGTAACGGTGTTAGGGGTTCTGTATACGACACTACTATGAATCAGTTTTAGAATGAAACAGTGTTCTTAAAATTAGTGAAGCAGAATCGGCGATGTGCAAATTGGACTCGTCATGAACCGGATAAGTCACGTTTCTTGAATCCTCCGGGATTCTCCGGGAATACTCGGGATCCTTTACTTTTTTATTTATTGTTTTATCGGCAATAGAAATACACACTGAAAATTTCAACGGTTCACCTATTATAGTTTATGAGGTATAGCCCGTTGACCGACAGAGGGACGAACAGCGAAGGCTCGGTACTCATCACCCATCAACAGACTGACCTTGGCAAGCGTTGGTTAACACTCAACATATTGTCCAATTATGAAGCTTTTACAATATAATGATTATCTTTAGCAAAATGTACATAACTGTGTAATATATTCCTTAACTACTAACGTAAAGAAAGGTTACATTTTAATCTCGTGGAACCCTAAAAACCTCAGACCTCATTACGACCTTAAAATGTTCAAAATAAATAGGTATACATCCATTTAATTGGTAATGTCATTTATTTAGCCGCAAGGGACTGATGCGTTTACTTGATGGATTGCTTATCTAGACACTGTTATTTTTAGAGTGATATTATTTTGATAGGCTAGGTCATGCTATGACCCCTGTGGGAGGATTCACATGTACCACAACCATACCACATCACAACGACAACAAGTGGTTGGGTACCACGCAACTGCAAGAAGCTGCAGTGACACGTAACCACTGCTTGACCACTTTTTATCGATACAAAGCAGAAGTTAATGGGTTGTGAAGGTCTGGTAGGCAGCCGCTCCACATAAAATACTGGTATTCAGCTGAATACGGTTTGACTGGAAGCCGACCCCAATATAGTTGGGAAAAGGCTAGGCAAATGATGATCGATAGTCTTTTTAGAAATTACTGTGCAAGTAGGTTTTAAATACTTCAACATACAAGCATGGAGCAGAAACTCATTAACCTTCATTCAGTCTAAAAACATTTTGGCGTCTTTAAAACTAGCTTTTCCCCGCTCATACCTCGAAAGAAACTAAAAATATAGTTTCCACCTAGTTTTTTTTGTGTCAGGATCCACGTTTAACCATGAATTAGTAGCAGCACATACATTATTATGTAGCGTCACAAACTTTTCCCATTTACCATAGTTTTGCCAACGTTCGCGACATAGTTTCACTAACTTTCCATCGCTCACTTTCAAAAGGTCCTTACCATTACACTCTCCAAACAAAACTCTACTTTACACGCTTAAGTTATGGTTCCAAATTGCCTGTCACAAAAAGTAAAAGGGTCTTTTAGAAACAAATTACGTTTTTACAGCACATAGCGAGATGAAAAGTTGTCGGGCTTGTGAAAAAGTGCTTTTTTTCGACATTGTGAGATTGTGATTTTCGGCTTTAGACTTTCACTGTCTTATCTAATGAGTGATAACAGAGATTGGACACGCCGCCATTTGTTTCTCGGTTTTATTGCGACGAAAATGAATGTAGTGATAAAGAGTGATGAGATGTCGGCCAAGCGTCGGCATAAGGATGTATTGTCGGTGTAAATTGGGGGTGTAAGGTGCACTAAAACTGATTGCTTTTGGGATGGGTCGTTACGATTTTATATTGATGATTCCGTGATTTTTATTAATTCGATAGATGTTCACGTTTGTTTTGAAGGGCGACGTTTTATTTCAAGGCTGGATTGGTGGATTAATCATTATGCTTGGCATTTATTGATGTCTTGAAAAAGTTTCTCGTGTTACGATGTCTTTTTACCGTATTTTACTTACAACCTTCTTTTTTCAAAATTAATACCATGTAAAATAAAAGAGAAAATGACGAAAGGTTTACGTCAAGGGAATGGACAGGCCTTTCCACTTCATTTACCAAAGATTTTTACCAAAACCAATGCTCTTGACAACACCCCTTCTGAAATAATTTATTTTTACTTAAAAAAAATCTTGGAACATACCTTTTAAAAAACAGAAGGGTTTAAATTAAAAGCAGGTAATGGAAACACAGCATTCTCAGGAAACCATAAATAAGCTGTCAAAACCATAATACCTCATTTTATCTTTTTCCATGTCGGGTGAAAATTTCTTACCAAACGATTTATGTTCTGAGAAAAATAACAGACAGTGCACCTCTTTGGTCTATTATTTATAAAATTTTTGCAATATTTTTTTTGGCGAAGGAGAAAAGAGGATTTAACTAGGTATTAATCATTGCTAGATACCGTTTGCGATGCTCGAGAGCAAAATAGAGCTTTGTGGATACTATTCTAAGCATAGAGCATGGAACGCCACAAAAATGAGTGCGGCCTTTACTCACTTGGGTCACTTGGGTCACTTGGGGTACTCCAACATGTGGATCATGTTCTGAACATGGGGTACTGCACTCGACAAGTTGTGTACAGTGTTTGTTTTACTAACTGCAAATATTTTACAAGAAAAAAAAAAAAATAAAATTTTGATTGTCATAGTCAGAGTCAGAATAGTCACGGGCCGTGAATTTCTATGATTTAACTTTGAAACTAACTGACATGCTTGGTTTTTATGGAGAGTTTTTATAATCCCGTCTGTAGCAGTCGCCAACGATAGACGTCTCTTGGTTGTATGGTTGTAAATGTAGGTATAAATGTAGTAACAATGCGAACGTCGTGTCTGTGCATTAAAGTATTCTTTAGTTCTAATGTTTTTTTTTGTTTATTTGTGAATTCTTGAGGTCGTTAGTTGCACTTGCTTTGGAATAAATAAAGAGGTTTTTGTACAAACGGTGCAATAATGAAATGTACGGTTAGTTTAAAATACTTGTATAAGGTTCATATAGGTTTTACTAGGCTCTTTCTCAGTAGATAGTGCAAAGGATTTATAAAATAAAAGTAGGTACTTTTACGAACACTTTTTTACAAACGTTCGTTCATCAATCTGAACTCATATTGTAAGGAGTTTAAACTGTCTGTTTGTATGAGGTAATCTCAGAAGGACTGATATGATTATTCTTTCACTAACAGAAAACTTCACTTTCGCTGAGTGTTTCATGCCTGAAAATGCACAGTTTCTGTGGAAATAATAGTGTTTTTATTTTTTTGTATTTCTCTTAGCAAACTCTTTCATTTGATACATGCATATAAAATAATTGGTCCGCCATATTGGATGTACAATGATATCACTTAGCTAATGCGCATGGCAAAAAAGTGGAACTCTCCACCTGCATCTGTGTTTCCGAACGCATTCAACCCTAATCTCTTCGAAGTTAGAGTAAACAGGTTTCTTCTGGGTAAGCTCACTCCATTCGTCGACGTTGTCTCTGTCACCTCTGACCTAGACTAGAGTCAAGAACAAACCCATATCAAATAAATAAATGCCATAAATTGTCATCCAAATCAAAAGTACAATTATGCAAAATCTCAAGTTTGGTTTTGATAACAATTTAACTGTTTTAAAGTTCAGTTAGGCGCTGGACACACAGAAAAGACATAATACTAGGACGGGGCGCGGACGTATATGTCTGTTCCGCGTCCTTTTTATACAAAATGTATAGAAGAGTCGCAACGCAAAATATATAGAAAGCACAGGGCGCGGGCATGACGACGCTCACTCGTCTGTGCCCTGTTTTAAAAACATACAAAATTGACGGTTGAATGAAGTTGGTTAAAAACCGTCATCTCTCGCGGCACCCAGCGTCACGTTCGTGCCTCGTCTTTTCTAATTATGTTTTAAAAAGTCGCGATGGCGCGCCGTCTGTGCTCTGTTCGCACCCCGTCCTCATCTTACGTCTTTTTAACCGACTTCTTTTGTCCAGCGTTTCACAGGATACGGCTTAACATACTAACTTACAAAGCAAGTTCAATAAAAGCTGTCTAACAAAAGTAGGTAATTTATAAATAAGGATTTATTTTTGATTATTCGTATTAGATATTACATAAATCAGTTCTCTGACGTTACTAAGAGCTTTAAACGTCCGTTGGTATATTATATAACTTTATATAATTTGTCCGAGTACATAATACTATTATGTACATGGAACTAGACCGTACGTGATTGTGCTCACTCTACCAAGATACGTTCTACCCTTAATTTAACGAAACCAAATGCTTCATTAACTTTCATGAGTTAGGTACTCAGAACTCGAAAATAATAAACAAAAATACCTTAGTTAACATTTGAATTCCTATGTCCATCAAAAGATATAAAAGGGATATATTGCCATTCATATAAAAGATCACACAGTAATAAAAATCTCTCAGCCATGTACCTACTGAATTCTCCCAGTTTTTGCACATACTCAATTTTCTCTTTTGTCTAATTTTTTAACGAATGTTTGTCTGTCTGTCTGTCTGTCCATTGGCTCGGAATCAAAATGTACTTTTTAGGGTTTCGTTGCTAAATGGGTAAAACGGTATAGTTATAATTTCGGCTTACACAATGCCCGGATGTTTCAGTAATTTTACTCAGAGACTCTTTGCAGCATACCTATGGATAATATTTAGAAGAGAGGTATTCTAGTGCCAGCTGTCATATATGTATACAGGGTGTTCCAGAAATGTGTGTTCATATTGAAGAGTGATGTTGGAAAAATTAAAAGTTCACTTATTCCAACTACGGAACTGTGCGATTTCAAATAACACAACCAATTTTTCACTGAAAACATTTATTTTGATCACAAAATAAAACCCAACATCAACACAACCACTAAACATTTATAATTAGGTACATAATTTATCTGTTTTTAACAGTGTGCAATAATGAATGTTTTAGTTGCACTGCACAGTGCGGAAAAGTTTACCGTGTGGTTTAATTTGTATGTTTATTGTTTGCTTACCTGGGTGGTAAGATTTAAAGTTGTTATAACAGTAAGTAATATGGGAACAGTTTAAATACGTGACTTTTGTTTCTATTTCAACGATAACTTTGACTTTGGATAACTGACTTAACGCAATACCTCTTAAGGGGTCATTGTTCTCATCTATCAACAACTTTTACCATGGGGCAATTCCCGAATCCGCGAAAAAAAATCAGCTGCATCGAGTTATACGCACAGAAATTTTTTTCTTCACGATTTCAGTATTAGTTCTGTTGTAAAAGTTATGATGAGCACAATGACTTCAAGAGGCATTGCGTTTATTCTGTTACACGTTGTTTATTGTGCATGGTAGCCACTTAATTATTGTATGTATGTCTATCCTTTTCCAAAATATGTTAATTTAAATTTTCAGTCGAACCGGGAGCAGCTGAGTACCATTATTATACGTGGAGCGAGCCTATCTAACCTAGACAACCAAGTTACTGGGTAACACGGTAACTTGGCAAGACTGGCGACTGACGACACGGTTGGCGTAGTGGTCGAGCTTGTTGTCTGCTGCGCTGTGTGTCGTGCGTTCAATTCACGGCACGGAACACAGTTGTTCCGGGTCTGGCTGTTTATATGTATGTGAGTTTGTATGTTTGTAAACGTAGGTATCCAGCAAACATAGGAGAAATTCCTAATGTGGGACCAAGTTAAAAAAAAAAAAATGGTGTCTGAATCTTCTGGCCGCCGCGGCGCCGTCCAATGTGTTAGCGAGTTTTCCGAAGCACGGAGAAGCCTTGGTATCTAAAAAATGTTGGGTGACCACTCATTACGTGCCACCATCATACAACGTGTTCCTTTAGAAATCACATAACTTTAAGGTTATTCTTTTATGAAGAAGTTATACAAAAAGATCTTTTTTTTTATTATTATTCTCAAAGACAGTTACAGTATTATCTTTACAATTTTACTCGCCAAACTTATTAGTTTGATGGCGAGAAGCCATTTGATCTAGAACCAGTGTTACAAAAGTACATACGTTCAAAGAACACATCAATAATAATTCATTTACATAATAAGCACATAATTATGTTCTCTCTCTCATAAGTCTCTGCATCACCCAAAGGTTGACTGGTAGAAAATGCCTAAGGCATTAAAGTCCGCCTCTGTACATTTGTGTGCATGAAGTATTAAATAAATAAATAAATTATTATTTCCTCTATCTTACCTAATGGTATGCAAAGATGTCAGATGATGGATCACACTTGCCTAGATCAACCTATTCCAGAATTCCGCTCCACATCTGTACACAATGAAAGAATTTCCAACACGTTTTGTGCGTATGAGTGGGATGTCCACCATACAGTTCGTTGTGACGTATCGTTAATTAATTTAATCTACCTCCACAATCCGCCAACATTTCCCCATTGTTCCCATGCAGCATCACAACAAAAAGATGCACAGACCAGGCCACAAGAGTCGTCGACCTGCATGCTAGTCGTAGTAATAAAGTTTTTGTTGATTGAAAACCGTATGCTCCAGCGGTCTGTCGCTTTGTTGGGGGTCAGTGGGGTGATTGAAAAACCTCGAGTGAAATTGTGGTGGACTTTGGAATTGGGAAATTGACTGATGGGGTATTTTCGGTTTTATTGTAGGTAATATTATGCGTCTGTATTTTTTTCTGTCAGTTAAATAATTATAGCTTTGGTGATAGGAACTATGATTTTTATTTGCTATTCCTGAATGCATAAATTGAGATCATTTCAATCCATTGGCATAAACTCAGGAAACGACTTTAGCGTTGTTTATTTTTTATTTTAAAAGTCCCTAAAAAAAGTTGCAATGGAATTTGAATTTTCTTATATAAGATATTATAGAGTTTTGCTGTTGCTGAAGTATCTCACACTCTGAATTCAAATAATAGTTAGTCAGTGGATGAAAGGGAGGGAATATTTTTTTTATTTTTACTTATGTATATAAAAAAATAAAGACAAAGAAAAACCTCATACAGAAAAAGCACAAACAGGGATACTTTCAGTTCTCATTGTTTGCAAGCATGTTTCAAAGCTAATGCAATAATATTTTTAATGAAATAGTAATTTATTTCATTATACACTACTATTTTACATCTTTACCAGTCTCGGTTGACTAGGTAGAGAATGCGGAATTAAGTATGACCTATGTATGAATGAAGTTTTCATTAAAAAACTGTAGCGACATATTATACCGCCACAAAAATCAACGTAGCATAATCAACAAATGAGACTCGCAGCGCCATCTATTTCGACAGCTGCGAACTAACTTGACAAAATCCTAAATCGCGATGTCAGAGTTTACCGTGCGATTATAACATATACAAAGCCTGAATTTCAACTGTTAGGCAGTTGCCCACCACACTACATCCGTCTGGTCGGAGGATCCTCCCTTTTCAACGGAGGTATGTGGAACTTTACCCTCTAACTGCTACCTCCAAAAAATAAATATAAAATTTAAAAAAAAGCGATATTATTTCCGCAAGCGACAAATTAAATTTAAAAAAACCCACATCGGCTGGCAGATCCTACTTTCCAAGGCTTAGATCCTGTAACATAGTCCTAAATTACGGGTCCTAACATCTCGTACGACCTCGTATACCCATCACAGTTTACGACAGAAGCACTCATAATCTAGCTTCGAATCAGGCCCTCGTGTTAGCGCTTTTCTTGGCTGCGTGCCAGGGTCCACTCTGATTAAAGAAGTTGTTCCAGCCCTTGTTACTAAGAGCACACGGTGTAGGTATTGATGAGGCTTGATGGGGAGGAATTCGGGTGATTTAATAGGGAATTTGGTTGTTGTATTAGGAAATAGATTAAGGTTTGTCTGCTTGATGCGAGAAATATAAAAGCAGTCACTGTTAATACGCTTAGAAAGAAAGAAAAATGTTTATTTGGGACAACAGTAATACAAAATTTATTAACAAAATCTTACAGCATGAATTTAATCTGTGAGATGCCAAAAAGGTCCCTATCTCAGCTTTCTGACGCTTTGTCTTGCGATACAAATTCTCCAGCAGAAATATCTACTTCCAAACAAACAAATTTAACATAACATACGGAACCCATGATCCCCAGACAGCGATTTGTTGTTTTTTCTCCGCCACATTCCTATTGCAACCCACTCCAACTGACTGTATAAACTCGAGTATTTACTATTTAACGAGAAATACTATTAAACTTTCATTGCGAATTGGAAACCATAACAAACTTTGCGATTCAATTTGTTTTGAATAATTTATATTATTATCATTTTGAGAACGTGTGGTGTCAGTTGATTTAAATTTATGACTAATAAAGTAAAGTATTGAACTAAACTTTAGTTCAATACTTTATATGTCATATCTCACAGAATAAGCATGCTGAAGTGGCAATGGATCAGAAATTTTAGTCGTAGAAACGATGATATGACCGTTAGAGCGGAGACTTTCTGACTCTGACAACTCAAAAGTACCTGTAAACGGTTTATTTAAAATAAACGGTTTATTTAAAATTTGACTTTGACTTTGAGACCGTGACTCGGCAAACGGAAGATGATTAAAGTCAGACAAAATTTTAAAAAAAAACTTTTCAACTGAGCCGTGTTGCATATCAAATGAAAAGGCTCATCGTAAGGGTAAAAGTATTTATAATATGTTTTGAAATATTCAATTCTGAAGTTTTTAAAGAAAATTTACGGATATAGACCATCCGCGGGGATGGTCAATTTTCGACAATTTTCTTTACTCCGAAACAACAGACCCTAATAATATACAACGTATAACATAATAAACGCAATACCTATTAAGGGGTCATTGTATTCATCATTATGAACAACTTTCACTATGGGACCAACACTGAAATAGCGAAAAAAAAAACGACTGCCCCATACATTTATGTGCACATAACTCGAAAAGAGGAACTGAACAGCTGATTTACTTATAGATTACAGGAAGGTGGAGGGGGAGGTTATGAAGTCTAACCTATAGAGTCTATAGTTTTGAAGTAACATGTTAAAAAAAATATTTTTCCTGCACTAGTCAGCCACTAAGTTGTCTGTATGTTAATCCATCCGCCTGGTAATCAGACAATGAAATGCATAATACCTAATCAATTGAACAATCTGTAAAATCACTTAACACTACTAAAACACTTACAAATTGGCACCCTACATTAACCAGGCGTGAATAACCCAATCAGAGTCGCGCAAGCAGTTACATAACAACAACCTTTAATGCCAGACGTCTGGCAATATGCCAAGCATGGCCCTGAACTTGCCAGTATAGTTGGCAGAATTTATGGCAGTATTGCGTAACGCAGGAATGTAGGACGAAAAACATTCGTAAAAAGTGTCAGGGCTTGTGAGACGATTGGCCGTACGAAGGATCAAATCTGAAAGTGTTGTCGTCTATTACTGTGCCATAAAGTAAGAAAGGGATGGAAAGAAAATGGAGCAGCTAAAACTTCAACCATTTTTTTTATAGATAGACACGCATTTGACCATTATCTCTCCTGAGGAGCAATTCTCGTATTTATAAAGATCGTTAACATTCGCATCATATATTGGGGATGGCTTCCAGTTAAATCGGATTCAGCTGAATACCAGTATTTTATCTGGAACAGCTGCCTACCAGACCTTGGGCTTTGTATTGTTTGATAATGAGGGACGTGGAATTTATAATGTTCCTTACTCTCTGCTGGTCTTTTGTTATTAATTTCGTTGTGGGAGCCAAGACAGTTGATTGCCTCGGTGCTTTACTGAGTCGCCACTGCGCTATTGTTTCTGACTTTAAGGAGTTGCAGCGATTGGAAATAGTGTGGCTGGCATGTCACATACAAAACGCATAATTATAAAATTGTTTCTTTTTTTTTCTAAATAAATCAGCCAAGTGTGAGTCGTACTCTCACACGAAGGGTTCCGTACCATAAACAGAAAAAAGAAAACGTTTTTTGTATAGGAGCCTCCTTTAATTTTTTTTTCTTTTATATTTTGTTGTTATAGCGTCAAAAATACAAACTCTGAAAATTTCAACTGTCTACCTATTATGGTTCTTAAGATACAGCCCGCAGACAGGCGGACAGCGGAGGCTTAGTTATAGGGTTCCGTTGGTTACCCTTCGGGTACGTACGGAACCTTAAAAAGGGCAAAGTGATAAAATATTGGCTTATACCACCCTTGGTTGACGGGTAAAGAATGCTCTGCCATTGTACCTGTGAGTTGCATGTGGTTCTTATTGTAACCATAATTTTAGAAATGTGAAAGTCAGTTTTTTTTATACGCTTTCACCTCTAGATCGTGGGACTGGTTTTGATTAATTTTAGTGCTGAGATAGTTTTTTTCCAAAATTATCATCTACCGCGAGTGACGCTTTTTGCATAGCAAGTAAATAAACATTTATAAATACTGGCATAACTAACCTAGGATAAGATTTTTACTAACAAATGAGTCGCGGTTACTTGAATTCATCATCTGCCTAGCCTTTTCCCAACTATATTGAGTATTTTACGTGGAGCGGCTGCCTACCAAACCTCCACAACCCACTAACTGGGTAACACGGTACTTCATGGCAAGACTGGTGTCAGATTTTCTGGCTTCTGACAATCCGTAACGACTGCCAAAGATCTACAAATGACAGCCGGGACCAACGGCTTAACGTGCTTTCCGAGGCACGGAGGAGTCTCGGTATGGTAATATGGTCACCCATCCACAGACCAACCTCGGCAAGTGTTGCTTAACCTTGAAGATTAGTCCGTGCGGCTGTTATAATTTAGCCACGAGCTCCTCCACGGTTACTTGAATTAATAAAAATAAATAATTGAATTGAAATAATGCTCATAATCATTCATAAATGCACGCAACAGTCTGACATTTCGACCTTAACACAACACGTTTAAAGCGACAAGAGCACAATGGTTAAATCGGTCGACTCGCGCGATCGAGTGCTCATTCAATTCCTTGTTGAACCACTCGTGTTACAGCAAAGGCTTGGCTCGAGAGTTTAATAAAATAAAATGCTTTCACCAACAATATACTTACTTTGAGTGAAGATTTTTTGAAATTTTGTTTTGGAAACATATTTTGAAGGAAGAGGTTTTAAAACAAAATCGTGGGCGAATTGTTTTAGTATTTTTTTTATAATCATATAGAAAGATTTTGACCTGAATTTTATAAACGGTGATCAATGATACAACACGCTTGCCTAGTAGTGTCCCGTTATTGATTTAAAAACCTTGTAGCTATTAGGAAACAGACTGGGACAAAGAATTTCACTCCTTAGCCATACGCAATATGAAAGAAATGTATAGGTACTCATTTATTAGGGTTTCGTACCCAAAGGGTAAAAACGGGACCCTATTACTAAGACACCGCTGTCAGTCTGTCTGTCTGTCCGTCTGTTCTCATCTCATCTCATGAACCGTGATAGCTAGACAGTTGAAATTTTCACAGATGATGTAGGTACTTCTGTTGCCGCCATAACAACTAAAAATAGAATATAATAAATATTTTAGTTGGGCTCCCATACAACAAACGTGTTTTTTTTGCAGTTTTGTATAGATAATGGTACGGAACCCTTCGCGAGTCCGACTCGCTCTTGGCCGGTTTTTATAACTTTTTCACTGACTAAACTTTTTAAAACTCGAAATACATAATTTATTTCATGTTGAAGCTAATGCACAGGTCCAAGGTTTACTCATTCAAAAATCAATTGACTATTTTTACCAAATTGGAAATTCAACATTCCTCTAACCCCAAGCCTATGAGACGTTTACCAAAACAAGATGGCCTGAACGCCCGACCTGTTCAAAATATACAGACGATACTAGAAAGGGTCCCATTTAACATTCCACAGACTCAAGTACTATTTGTATTCATAATTAGGTTTCTTCACAAGTGGGTCGGACCTGGCAACGTGGCTAAATATTCTAAGCCCACTCAAGGGCCTTTTCAAAGGGATTTTGAACCAGTTTTTCTTGTTTTTCGACATATTTTAACCTTGGTAAGTTTTTGGGTTGGGATGGTAACACAGGGTTGAACATGCTCGAAGAGATGGTGGAGAGTTCATAAGTCAGTGTTATTTCTGGATTCAAGGTAATTTTCTTGGTTCACTCTTATTTTTTTTATTTTTTTATCAAATACAAAGTACATACAATACCGAGACTTCTCCGTGCAAGCACGTTAAGCCGTTGGTCCCGGCTGTCATTTGTAGATCTTTGGCAGTCGTTACGGATTTTCAGAAGCCAGAAAATCTGATTTCAGATTTTCCAAGAAGTACCGTGTTTTCTAGGTACTTGGTTGTTGAGGTCTGGTAGGCAGCCGCTTCACGTAAAATACTGGTAGTCAGCTGAATCCGGTTTGACTGGAAGCCGACCCCGATTTAGTTGGGAAAAAGGCTAGGCAGATGACATTGCTATGAATAGATCACTTAGCTTGTCCATTCTTTTGGTTGAATGCTTTTACTAAATCTTCAACTCATCTTCAAACAGCAGTGAGAATCGAGGGCTGTGACTCACCACACATCACTCCAAACTCCCAAACATACTTTAAATGCAAACCCAGAACATCCGCATGAATCACAATATTTGTAGGCTTTGTTAAGATTAAATAATTACGTGAATTACATTGTGGAATTATAAGGGATTACACATAATTCTATTAAGGCTGAAACGTTTTTCGGTCAACCCTTAGGACCCGAAGTACCTAATACCCCTCAAAAACAAATGTATTTGGCATGTTTTAGAATTTTCTGGGACATAAGCTTAGATGGATTTAATTTTGATGGTGATGGGGTATTCAATATGTTCTTGGGTCGTCATATACAGGAGAACAAAGTTTGTCAAAATATCTAATCGATTTTTCTTAGAAAACTGCAGTGATTTTTCAATCATCATGCATTTGTTAGGTACGTTCAAATGGAGAACGGAAACCTTTAAGGATCACTCGTGTGTCTGTCTGTCTGGCTGGTAATCTGTCTTGATCATCCATTTCTTTAAATAATATTTGTTTATTACTAGTTTTTGCCCGCGGCTCCGCTCGCGTGGATGTCGGCTATCGCGTAAAAGAGTAGCCTATGTCCTAAGCTTCTCCTTTTCTGTCATAATATTATGTGCCGAATTTCATGACGATCCGTTCAGCCGTTTTAGCGAGAAAGCCTAACAGTCAGACAGACAGAGTTACTTTTGCATTTATAATATTAGTAGGGATTTGTTTATTTAGTTTTAGTCTATTTCGTCCCACTGCAGGGCAAAGGCCTCCCTTTTTTCCTTCCATTCTTCCTGGATTTGGGCAAGAGTGGCCATCTTTGCCTGGGTCTACCGCGATTTTTGGCAGCAACAGATTTTTTAAATAAATAGTGGTGCACACAACTAACTGTGTTGATTCCAGCAAAATACTAGGTTACAAATCGCCGCATTTGAATTTCCCAGAAATATATAAGCCTGAATTTTATGGAGGAATATTCAACGACTCCCAAAAGATTTTTCCTTCATATTTAATTTAACTTCTATTCAATTTTGGGCTTTGTAGCAAAGTGTTAAGTTGGAGTATTGCTTGAATAAAATCTCGGCCTATTCAAAAAAGACTAAGGTCGCATCTGTCTACATAGGTATCCGTTTCGAACGGAACAGTTCCTCTGAACTGGCCGAGTCTCAATTTCACCCTCATTTCCTGTATCAGACGTTTTTCTGACGTATTTTCGTTCTTTTCAGTCATTATATTATTTCACAGTAAATAGATTTATTTTTTTGTAAACAATGCCTCAGTTTTGTGGTTATTTTTTCATCCGTGTAAGGTTGATAAAATTTTGGGTGATTGACGTGGTGATTTTTTTTTGTTTTGTTTTAATTTCTCTTCTTTGTTGTTAAAACAAGCATAAATTATGCTTCAGTGATTTTATGTTTTTAAACACAAAAATAATTATTCTCGAGTGCCATAATAAAACAAGAATGTGTAAATTTTATTTGATGGCAAAAATCATTCGAAGAATTGGCTTGTAGCTATTCCACCAATTCGCACTAAGCGTTTCCAAACGTCTTTTATAATGCGCACAGCAAAGGAGTGGAACTCTCTGCCTGCGTCTGTGTTTCCAAAAGCTTACAGCCCTAATCTCTTCAAAGTTAGAGTGAACAGGCTCCTTCTGGGTAAGCTCGCTCCATCGTAGACTTTGTCTCTGTCATATCTGACATTGACTAGAGTCAAGAGCAAACCCATCACCAATAAAAAAAAAAAAAAAAAAAAAGTATCCGCCAATGGGGTCTCCAATCTAACCAGATACTTTAACCTACTTCATTTTGCTCCTCTTATTTTAATATGATAGTAACAATGAAGAGTACACAACGTGTAGCAGAATAAACGCAATATCTCTTAAGGGGTCATTGTACTCATGATAATGAACAACTTTCACTAAGGGACCAACACTGAAATCGTGAAAAAAAAATTGACAGCCCCTTACAATATTTGTGCAAATAACTCGACAAAATGTACTGAACAGCTGATTTTTTTTTCGCGATTTTGGGGTTGTCCCCATTGTAAAAGTTGATCATAATGATGAGACACTTTGTATATAATCTGTCTAAGAACCCGTAAGTTTGGATTTCAACAAATTTGAAATAGGAATCTGTCAATCAGTATTTAAACGAATCATAGTGTAACATAGACCTATTTCTATCTCAATGTAGTGTAGACATTTAATTATAAACTAGCTTTTGCCCGCGACTTCGTACGCATACATCCCGGTTTTTCCCATTCCCGTAGGAATATTTTCTGTGGAATTTTTTGAACTTTTCTATCCGTAAAACCCTTGTACAAAGTATAAGAAACCTTAAAAAAAAAGATGAATGAAATCGGTAAAGTCGTTCTCATGTTATGGATGGCGTGACCAAGGGAAGCAATGATTTATTTTTATATAATTTTAATAACACAATATTAATACCTAATACTGTGTCAATTCTTCTCTCCTCAACATCGGGATGTGTCTCATGTTATCAAGTCAGATAATGTCTTAAAATATTCTCAAGGCTAACAAGGCAAATTATGTTCCCTCGTCTCCCTCCATAGGTCGTTACAACATTTTCCATAGAAAATAACCCCAATGACACCCCCTTATTATCCTGAAAAATTCAATACACCTCGATTAACAATATCCGTCGATAAATCATGAGTTTATTGTGAAAAATCACAAAGAATCACACCTTTTATTATTAGAAAAAAGATTATTTCAGAAGCCGTTTATGTAATACGCCTCTGCTTTAAAAAGCATTGTAGCGAAGTCAATCAATTGAATTTGCATTGTGTTGTATTGTAACACGGTTCAGTATTGTTCACGTTTAAATAGCAGTTGAAAGAAAAAAAATAAAGCATGGCCGGTTTTATTGTGTTTTCTATTAATATGCTAATATTTTGTTTATTATGTAGGAATCTTTATTGTGCGTTAATGTAAGTATGATTAAATACTTTTCTCCTACCTTATCTACTGGCCTTAAACATTCTTCCCAATTCGAAGATGAATCGTTTTGCGAAATAAATTAAGCTTTTGTTAAAGCCTTAAGAAAATCTGTTGAGTCTTTATAGGACCAGCCGAATCTGTGTAACTGATTTTAAAAATTTCGTTCAGTAAGACAGCATTTTTGTTCACAGAAGTCGGGCTTTAGATTTCAGCAATTGGTCCTAGTGATATAGTACCTACCTAAAAAGTTCTAAAAAAATCGAGAGTTTCTTTGTTTGTATGTTACGCTTTCATGCTAAAACGGCTGAACGAATAGTCATGAAATTTGACAGATATATAGCCTGAGATATGAAGAAGGATATCAGCTACTTTTTTACGCGACAACCGACCTCTACGCGGGTGGAGCCGCGGGCAAAAGCTAGTTATATAATTGTTTGGATGGATGGATGTTTGTTACTCAATGACGTCAGAACGGCTGAACGAATCTTGTTGAAATTTGGCTCAGAGGTAGATTATAGACTGGAATTATACATAGGTTACTTTTTATCTTGTGAGTATGTTATCTTGGGATAATTTACGACATTCACGCGGGGGGCTCCTATTATATAGGTGAGGCAAAAAGTTCACCCGCTACTGCCTACCCCTTTAAATATTATCGTCGTTAAATTATATTCGTTTTAAAGAGCCCAGTAAACAAAACACCAATTAATTAATAATCTCAATAATCCTCTTTTAATTGCCGAAATCAAAACTGAATCACTACGGTGTCTATCATCAATACATTTGCGTGGGCGGACAGAAAACTTCGTTCAACTCTCCTAAGTACCCTAAAATTAAATCCGACCATCATTTCATAAAAATAATACCCTTTCTAAAACAGAAATCCAACCCATATAAATGTGGTTTAATTAAAAAATGAGGAAGACATACATCAAACGCTCGGCTTTGCTTGCTGAAAAATTTATTTGTGCTGACGGTTAGGATTTTGTAGCACAAAAAGCGGGGCGTGTGGCTGAAATCGTAGAAACAGCGCATTATAAGTTTGAGGGATGTTGTATTAAAGCTGCTTGGCTACAATATTGCTCCTGATCGAATAGTCGTGGAAGTCGTAACAAGTGTGCGGTATTTTTCTTTTTACGGTGTTTTTCGAACCGTCTTAATGATCTGCCTAGTCTTTTCCCAACTATATTGGGTTCGGCTCCTAGTCAAACCGGAATCAGCTGAATACCAGTATTTTACGTCGAGCGGCTGCCTACCAGACCTTCACAACCCGTAAACTGGGTGACACGGTACTTTTTTTTTACATTTTTTGAATCGTCGTAGTTACCAATATCACTGTTTGATATGTCGTGGAAAACGATATCGTTTTAAGAATAGGTTGCTGATTTGACTATTATAGCACATAGGTGGCGGCACGTGGACAGAGTCGTGTTGGAGAGTGGGGACTTTGCTGAGCTCACTTTGGCTCGAGACTCCAACCAGGACACTCCTTCAGAACGAAACTGTCGGTTTACATATTTAATTGTACCTACTGTAATATTACAATTAATAGGTAAGGTTAGTACGACATTCAAAATTATTATTCTACAATGAACCCTTTGAAAAAAACTTTAACTTATCGATTTTGACAATTCAAAAGTGCCTGTTAATGATTTAATTGAAATAAATGCTTTGAGTATGAGTTCAATGCGAAAGATGAAAAAGGTAACTTTTGTGAATACCCATCCATACTTCATACTCACATAGAAGTGAGTATGGAGGAAGGAGCGCAAACATTTCTGCTGCGTACAGTCGTGGGATACCCCGCTCCGCTCTCCGCTATTTCTGTGAACGCATCCCAAACCCTCGCAAAGAGACTGGCGGATCGCTTTGTTGTTACTTGCCTGATTATAATAAATAAATCATTACGAAATAAGCTTCAATCAGTAATTGCAAATAAGGGAATGCATTGGACCAGTGAAACACTTAGGCCGCAAAGTCGGACGGGCGTTTCTAACAGCGGGCAGCGGGGCGTTACATGGGCAGTTCAATTAAACGCCCTACTGCACGCTGCAATAAACGCTGCTCCGAATTTGCGGCCTTAGTATTTAATTTATTTTTGAACTTGATATTAAACACTGTTTTCATGTATCTTTCGAATTATTGGTAACCCCGCTTCCGCTCCACTCTCCGCTACCTCTATGACCGCATCCCAAACCCTCGCAGAGAGACTGGCAGATCGCTTCGTTGTTACTGCCCTGATTAAGACACGGAAAGGAGTCTGTCGAATTAAGTTCCGCAGATATTAAAAATTATTAGAGTGTGGTTGAAAGTAGGGGGTGTCTGTCATTGCGTTTGTTTTTATTTAATATTTTTCTCGGGAGAAGATTGTGATTTGGTATAGATTGAGTTTGAAATATACAGGGTTATTTGTAAAACACCAACAACCTTTCAATGGGTGAAAGAACTCATTATAAACCATTTTTGTTATGAGACCAACCCTGAAAAATCGAAAAAAAAATCTACTGTTTCATACATTTTCATCAGGTGAATATTGCATTTTGTATGAAACAGCCTATTTATTTTTTGATATTTCAGAGTTGCTCCCGTAGTAAAAGTTGTTGGTTGGTTGTTGTTAGTTGTTGTTGTTGTTAGTGCTTTACAAATTATCCTGTATATTTTAAACTCTGATTGATTAAACAAACATAGATTAAGTTCAGTAAAAACACTTAACTAGACGTTTAATCAGCGACATACGTGACATGAGCAAATCATTTAACGATATTGAACCAAAGATTTCACTTAAGTCGCTGAAAAATCAGGTGCAGTTAAATGAAAAGGCTAGGCTTTTAATAAAACGGCTGATTAAGCTAGTCGGCTGCGACGTATACAGAGTAACAAAATATACTACAGTCTATACCTACTAAGTCGAAGTAGTAGACCTTTATCTATTTTTGCTGCTAAAGGACGTGGTTGTTTTTCTGAATTGACGATGTAAGTTAGGAAATGCGAGTTCTGGCAAAGTAACAAGCTTTGTTACTAGACACCAGCATTCTCTGTAGGTACATTGCTACAGCTACACTGCGATCGCCAACCCGCCTGCCAAGCGTGGCGAATATGGCAACCCCCCCATTTGGGGGAGGCCTATGTCTAACAGTGGACGTCTTTTGGCTGATATGGTGAGAGTTCGCCCTAGGAAGGTGGAAGTAAATGGCGAAGTGTGTCTGTTGCAATTGGTCGACAATTATTATAAAACTAGCTTATGCCCGTGGCTCCACCCGCGTGGATGTCGGTTATCGCGTAAAAAAGTAGCCTTTATCTTCTCCATATCCCAGACTATATATCTGGCTAATTTCATGACGATCCATTCCGTCGTGTGAAAGCGTAACAGACAGACAGAGTTACTTTCGCATTTATAATATTAGTATGATAACTTTGCTTTCTGCTGCAGCTGCGTTGAAAAGTGGATCAGCACATCATCTGCTCTGTGCGTTTCCCTGATATTTTGGGGTCGGCTTTCAGTCAAAGCTACCCCAAAAGTCTTACCCCATTACTTGGGTTCAATCTTCAACAAAAGTGTCTATGCAGGGTTTTCTATATGTTACGGCTAAAGGTGGGTGTGAACATAAACTTAAGATTAGTCGGCTAAACTTAGTTTTAGCCAGCTACAACTAGTTCTAACCTAACCTCAAAACACTTTAAAGTTCCTATTTCTGTGTGGTTAAAAAAAAAATAACCACGAAGGGGATGGCGGGGTCTGTGTTCGCTCGCTTCGCTCGCTCACTAGATCCCGCCATCCCCTTCTAACCTAACCGATCCGAGTCGGGGTGCCCAATGACCTGCTAAACTTAGGTTTATGTTCACACCTACCTTTAACCGTAACATATACATCTCAGTTTTCTACCTTCAGATGATCAACTGCAAAAAAGCAATTTGACATTATTTTTAAACAAATGCTTTTAAACAATAATTTTTATTCCTCAGTTTAAATTTGTCTCAATATAAAAAACGGCCAAGTGCGAGCAGAATTCACGCACGAAGGGTTCCGTACCATTATCTATAAAAAACGTTTGTTGAATGGGAGCCCCAATTATATATTTATTTTATTTAGTTTTTTGTGTTTGTTGTTATAGTGGTAATAGAAAAATACATCATCTGTGAAAATTTCAACCGTCTAGCTATCATGGTTCATGAGATTCAGCCTGGTGACAGATAGACGGACAGCGGAGTCTTAGTAATAGGGTCCCGTTTTTACCCTTTGGGTACGGAACCCTAAAAAACAGACCTACAAGTGACGTTGGCTACTGTCAACATTAAACCTCTCTTCCATGAGTTCCCTACTCTGCCCCCTGTCCCCTAAATCCAGAACAAATAGCTCAAAGGTCACTTCTAAAGGTCAAGGTCACCGGGCGTTATGATGCATAGGTTTCGCGTTTTTTAATTAAACCGACCATCTGTGTGGCCGCTCATATTCCGGCTGTTTTATTCTCTAAAAAAATATTTATTTACGACTCTATTTCAAAATGTTTTGGTACGTTTTTTACGTTAGCATGGTTGGATAAATAGGGACGGTATGTTTTTTCCGGGACTGATGAAAGAACATTTTTTTTACCATTTTTATACGGTTTGGAATGGTAAATAATTAAATAAAAGGCCAAGTGCGAGTTAGGCTCTCACACGAAGGATTCCGTATCATAAACCGATAAAAACACGTTTCTTGAATGGGAGTCCCCTAAGTATTGTATTAAATTTAATTTTTATTAGTCGTCTATCTATTACGGTTCTTGAGATACAGCCTGCTGACAGAAAGATGGACGGATAGACCGATGGAAAGCGGAGGCTCAGTAATAGGGCCCCTTTGGTAATCCTTCGGGAACGGTATCCTAAAAACTGTCTAACATTTTACAGCTAAGTAATTCTAAAGATCTGTAGGTAGAATCTTTTTGTTCAGATTTCGGTACTGCAAATAAAAAAAAAATAGGTAATATTAGTTATTTTAAACCAATTCTAAGAAGGTACTTTTCGAGTAGGATAAGTTACGAATTTCAGTCTAAAATCTGAGCTATACAGGAGAAAATAATCAAATAACTTTTGATCCAAAAACATCTTAACTACATGTTGGTCAACAGGTTTTGACTAATCCCCATTGCACAGCTTCTATTTTTTTCCGGCAATATCACCAAATAACTTTGAACTTTTTTTTACCTAGGTACTTTGATTTTTTTAAATTTATTTTAAATGTCTCTACATAAATCTTTCTACATAATAAACCGTGTATCATAAATATAATAGGCATGCATGAAGTTACAGGGTCTAAAGCTATCATTCCCTATTTCGTTCACATTCACATGCCATGTGAACATCCGATGCCAGGTAGTTTGTGAGCTGCCAAAACTGAATGCAATTATTGCCAAATTCATTCGTTTGTGACCGCGGATTCACAAATGTTGTGGTCGAAGTTGTGAACTTACAATGCGTAGTTGAAAGGTTACCAGACTCTCTAATATACATTGTAGATCGTTTAGTCATTTAATTCACAAGGTAAATCCCAACTTCAGTCCCAGTCTGGCTTGGGTGGCAATCATGGGATGGAGGGATGTTTCCTGAACAAATCTAATTAGTCCATTAGATATTGTTTCCAAAAAAATATACACGTACTTTTCCTTTTTTCACTTAAACAAAAAATTAAAACGAAACAGTGCGTAAAAAACTCGTGTGACGTCGCAGACCGATACACTTTTTACCGGAGAGTGACGTCATAAAGCCCCCCACTCTTGATCTTTGATGCGTTTTATCTTCGTCAATTTTTATTGATTTGATAAAACAAAATATACGTATCCCATATTTTCCGATAATCTAACTGACGGACTAAATATCTAATACCTTTAAACGAGCCAATCTTGTAAATATGTATACAATATAATCTGAATCTCGGAAACGGCTCTAACGATTTTCATGAAATTTAGTAGATATACAGAGGGTTTTGGGGGCTATAAATCGATCTAGCTAGGTTTCATTTTTAGAAAACGAAGTTTTATTTGTGTTTCCAGAAAAAAAAACCGAGCTAGGCTCGGTCATCCAGGTAGGTAGTAATTATTTATACCTATTCAGAAAACTATTACAATGCAACTTCACCAAAAGATTGTTTTATTTAGTACAGAAATAGCTTTTGCCAAGCACAAGGAGGTCTGACCCCAGATAAACTGGGAAAAGGACAGGAGAAAATACAGACAAAACTATCTTTTACCCGGGCTTTGCTCGTGTTCAACTTTCATAAGAAACAAACTCACATTTATATTTGTAATTTTAGTTAAGATACTTTGAAAGAATTTTCGATAAATAAACCGATTACGGAAATTCGATGTCGAGTACTCTCAATATCGGAGATTTTAGTTATGAAATATAAGACCAATTTGCCTCTCTATAATAATATAAGTACCTATTAATTTTTATTTGTCAAAATCCATTTTTTATAAACTTACATAACATAAATGTAGGAGCAAACGGTTATACGAGTCTAACCGGGTAATCCGGTCATGTGGGAGATGTGGTTTACTTACATATTTTTATTTTATGTTTTTGGCGCGTGCACGTTAACTTTACGTAATATTTTCCCATTGCAAAATAGGAAAATATTACGTTACACGTGTTTACGATTAATGCTACTACATACATAAATAACAAAACATCACGCTTAAATCCATGACAGGGTTAGGCAGAAGAACGTATTTCACCTGTTACAATAGTGGGCGAGCTTCCAGACTCCGAACCACCCTTACAAAATTCTTGAGCCCAATTAAATTAAATTATATTTAGTAATTTTCAAGCCCAATAACACTTTGCCCGACACAGAAATCGAATTCTAGACCGTAGGTATGCAATATATGATGTTCTGGATTCGACAGTAACAGTTGTTTTAGATTAGACGAAGGGGGGCAAGCCGCGGAAAAAAAGATATTCTTCAATAAAAATAATTCAATTTATACTTAGTTAGGTTTAGCATACATTAGAGCCTGCCAGGGTGGCGGAATTTGTTCGAAAGAGTCACCGCGGCCCTGGAACGCAAATGGCATGAGGAGGAACACGGATGGGATTTAGTCAGTAAGAGTCTGACAGCCCCTTTCACTCCACCCAGAGCGGAAGAAGTCATTTGATGATTTCCCATCCATAATAAAAGGTTTAGCATAAATAGGTAGTTATATATGGTTATGTATATTGTTATTTAAAATTGATTTTAAGTTATGATGAAACAAATAAAAAAATACCATCACTTTACTTCCAGCAGACTTAGATAAAAATTCGGGTCGCACCCGCTTGGTAACGCTCCCGTTTGGCAAACCTACATAATAAACTTAATTCAACTTTGCTAAGTTGAATTAAGTTTATTATGTAGGTTTGCCACCGAAAAACAAAAGAAAAACATGTACCTAGCAGCTAGAAAATTATATTTATGAGTCTCAAGATGGCTGTCGAAAGGTGTAACAGTAAATTCCCAGGAGTACGATATACACGCCTAGAGTTAACTTTAGGCAGTATGTAATTACGCTTCCCAAGACGTCTGGGGGCATGTAGATTTTTAGGGTACCGTAGTCAAATGGGAAAAATGGAACCCTTGTTTAATGTATGTTCGGGCATAACTCCGTCGTATTATATGTACTTAAAGAAATTTCTTTTTATTCCAAAGAGGTTTGTTCCGAAATGGTCCCATTTAAATTTCGTAAAGATCAGATGAAAAATTTCGGATATAGACAGTTAAATAGTTATGGACATGTGTGTATGAATTGTTGGTGGTAGCACTAAAAAGTTCAAAATAAGAAACTTTATTTCAAAAAAATACAACCGATTTACAGAAAAACCACTACTAAGTACAAAATAACTTTAATTTTGATAGTCTGTGGCAAAAAATGAAGAAATCATACCAGAAACACCGACTTCCAAATTTAAAGTTATTTTGTACTTTGTAGTGATTTTAATTTGGAAGTCGGTTGTATTTTTTGTAAAAAAGTTTTGTAATGATAAAAGAATATTGCCACTATATCGAAGAAATTTAGAAGGAAAACGTATTTCTATGCTCTGTCCAAACCATGGTGTAGTGAAATTACCAAAACAATTTGATTAATCTTTAAATTCCAACTCTGTATTCCAACTTGACTCCACTTCAAATGATCAAATTGAGACCTGTTATCAAATATTTATTGACATTAGCTATCTAGGGTCTTTTCCGTCATCGTGGTGACTGAAATCCAGTGGATGTCCTTTAAAACACTGACTTGGAATATATTTACCTTTTTGTATGACTACGGAACCCTTGTCTCTGAGCGTACCGACACACACTTAGTAGATTTTTCATCTTTATTTTCACGAAAATTCGACGTTATATTCAATTAGCTTACTAATTCTTCTTTATTTCAGAAGGGAATTGTGATTATCTTTGCAGGTTCGTAAGGTGGGTAAAAGATATGATGATTTAGCTGTAGGTACGAGGGGAAAATTCAGGGTAAATCTGTGACTTTAATTCGCGTCTAGGTAGTGATTTCGTGTGATATACCAAAATGTTGGCAGGAAGCTACAATTACCTTGCCTCATAGGATTTTTCAAAGATTAAATAATAATAACCCTGTTCCCGATACCGGTGGGCTACTATTTTTTACAGTTTTATATCTTTGTATTTTAATATTTAAAAATGTATTTTATATGTATATACCATGAATAAAGGAAATAATAATAATAAGACATTCATTTCAGACGTAGTCTATATACTGTTAGTAACACAAAAAAAAAAGAAAATGAAAGTTCATGAGATTTTTCAAAGAATAAATGAAAGTTTTTATACATGTCCAGTAGTAATATTTTGTAGAAATGTTTTACTTTGTTAACAAACTGCCTAGCTTCTTTTCTGTCTAACAGGATACAGCTGGGTAGGTACCTTTTTTTTAAGGATTGGGAAATCATCAAAGATTTTTTAAATAGACAATAAGGTCGGTCGCACTAAAGATAACCTCCTCATGTGTGGGTTCTTGGATTGCTCCGATCTTCAGTGTTTGTGTGGCGTTGCTTCACAGTCCATGGCCTACTTCTTGTCATGCGCTGTATGCCTTGTAACCTGTAATGTGAGGACCTTATGACTGCGTCAGCGAATCGTGTAGCGCTGTTCTTTTCTGATCTATTTCGTTGCGGGATCCAAGACCGTGTCGTTTCTCCCGTCGAGCTTCATTGGCTCTGAATTCTGGCTTTCACGAGTCGCGGTGGTTGAGAATAATGTGGCTGGCTTTTACATACAATTCCTTAACAGCACAGATTGATTTGTTACCCATAAAATGTCTGACGACATCGCGGGAGACCCTGGTGAAGATGGCAGGGAACTTGAAGCCTGTCAGCCTGTCGGATTGATCCACGGTTGCCTGATGAATAGAAAGGAAGGACTTTGCCCTGCAGTGAAACATTACAGGTCGACAGTAATCTATCTACATATATACAATAAAAATGAATGGCTAAATTTATGTTGTTAAGAGCAAAACTCAAAAACGGCTGGACGAATTCAGTTTTTTTTAGGTTTTTCTTGAAGTCTGAGGATGTCCTATGAAGAGAAAAAATGGAAGAATGGCAAAGATAAACCACATTTTAATTTATCCCATGCAAAATGTTTTTGGCTGTCACCGCCACAGTTCAATCGCTTTTGATAGAATGACGTCGGTTGGGCCAGCAAATAATAATTAACCATTGGCTTTTGCATTTACGATTAGCAGACTCGGTTACCACAAATGGAGATTCTCTTAACAAAATTAATTAATATCTCTTTAACCACGTCCACTGATAGTTCGACAAGTCCAACTGTCCATCAACTAACAACGCAACATCAACAAAAACTCCAAAACAAATTAAACGAAAACGATCAACTACCAAAACATGAACGGTAGCACTAATAACATACAAGTATGAAATGAAACAAATTAATGGCGTCGGCGTATTGGAAACAGATTACGGACAGATCGTGGCTCGATTAGTCACTAATGGGTGAAATTATATTCGAACTTAGGCGTGTGTGACTTTACAACTTCATGTTGCCGGTGCTAGGAATTAGGAGTTCACCTTGTGAGTTACGAACATGTGGGTTGTGGTGACAGCTCCTAATTGGCGATAGTAGCTACCTGGTTATTTATGAAAAAAATCAAATCCAATCCTATACCAGACTCTTTAGAGCGTTTACATCCGACGGCATTTCATACAAACTTTCAAGTTTTTATTTTTCGAAACGAATGAACCGGTTTTATTGAAACTTGGTATGCATACGTTACATATCCGGGTCTAAATAGTTCTTAGAAAAAATTTTCGAAAAAGAGTTCAGGGGAAGATAGTGATTTTAAGTTTTACATAGAAAGTGAAAAATCACTCTATCTTTCCCCCAGTTGACAAAAAAGTTAGTTTAGTTTTAAAAAGTAAAGTTTAGTTTCGTGTTGCCCAGTTACTGGGTTGGGCATCCCCAACCCAGTAACTGGGTAACAAGTTACCCCTTGGCAAGACTAGTGTTAGATTGTCTCGCTAGTAGTCAGCCATAACGATCATCAAAGGTGTTTAAATGATAGTTGAGACCAACGACTAAACGTATTTTCCGCGACACCGATGAGTCTCGGCAAGTAAATCCTGGTTATCCATCCTCTGACCAAGCTTGCTTAACCTCAAAGATCTACACGTGTGGTAGTTATAATATAGCCCTGAGCTCCTGATACCACAAGAACCATAATTAATTTTACCCCACTCAGGAACCGACATTAGATCCTTCCATCTTGACGACCATTACGAGGATAAGATCAACGGAACTGTACATTGCTCATTAGAGCAACCACTTAGAAACACACTTTTTCGCTCAAAGTAAGTAAATACGACAAAAGACATATTCTTATACATTAAAAGGCACATCATTCATCATTCTTAATTCGTTCGGAACTCATCACGTTGGACAGTAAGCAGGTTGGTTCAGAAGGTCAATGTCTAAAACGAGTTTGCATTTTTTTTTTTTTTTTTTTTTTTTTTTATCTTTATTTATTTAGAGGCTTTTGGTTATTTCACATAACCATGTCAGCCCCATCATAACTCATAACATTACTTAAATATATTTTAACGAACTAAGAGACAAGAGACACTCTATTAGCTAAATAGACTCTCGGGTTGTTGCTATTGGGAAACGCAGACGTCAGCAGGGAATTCTACTTCTTAGTTTAATCAATATTTTGCTTTATGCCTGGAAATCTTCCAGTTGCAAAATCAAGCTCGTTCATTCATTCGAATTAAGCTCATTATTACCATTTTTAATTTCAACACTACACGTAACAGTTCACAAACGCCCACCCTTCACCACAACCACCAGTTTGGTACCCAGTATACTATTGTAGTCTTTGTGTGGTACTAATAACAAACAAATTGACAGCGCAACATGCTCTTAAGAAAATGTTGTTTATGTATTTAACATTATGAAATAATTCAATACCTACTATATAATTTTCTAACCTTCTCTTTTCGTTTGTTACAGGTAACAAAAACAACTAACGTAACTGTTTGTCGGTTGTATGGGTATGAAAGTGTTTAAATCTCGTTTTATTGAGAAATAAGGATGTTTCGTGAAAAAAAATAATTGCTCCGTCAGATCAAAAAATATTGGACACGTATTTTTTCTAAACAAATTATGAAAACGATACAGTGCTTTGAAAACTCGTATGACGTCACAGACTGATAATCTTTATACTCGAAATTGACGTCGTAAGCTCCTAGTCCTGATCTTTGATGCGTTTATGTTCGTTAATTTTTATTGATTTAGAGCGGATTTCACCAATAAAACCGAACGCGATCAGTACATCTAAACTGCGTTCAAGAGCTGTCAGAGTCAATATGACATAGAAAAATAGTGACACTGACAGCTCATAAACGTGGTTTATACGCTGATCGCGATCAGTTTGGCTTGGTGAAAATGGCCCTTTATAAAACAAAAAATACGTTTCCAATATTTTTCGATAATCTAACTGACGAATTAAACAGAATCATATTTTTCTTACGCAAGAGGAAGAGGAGTTAATAACACTGTTTCTGGAAAGATGACATTTTTTTAAACAATGTTGCACACCTTTTTTCTACAATGTAATGTAAGTTCGGGTGCTCGTGGCTAAATTATAACAGCCGCACGGACCAATTTTCAAGGTTAAGCAACGCTTGCCGAGGTTGGTATGTGGATGGGTGACCATATTAACATACCAAGACTCCTCTGTGCCTCGGAAAGCACGTTAAGCCGTTAGTCCCGGCTGTCATTTGTAGATCTTTGGCAGTCGTTACGGATTGTCAGAAGCCAGAAAATCTCGGTTACCCAGTTAATGGGTTGTGGAGGTCTGGTAGGCAGCCGCTCCACGTAAAATACTGGTATTCAGCTGAATCCGGCTTGACTGGGAGCCGACCCCAATATAGTTGGGAAAAGGCTAGGCAGATGATGATGAATGTAAGTTCATGAGATACGATAACTTAATTTTTTCATTAAAATTGTCATATTGTCAGAAACTTTAAAAATATTTTTGAGTAAACCTTCTGTGAATTCTTCTCCGTAGCACAAATGGCTATGCCAGAGAAATGCTTATATTTTTTGTTTCGCACGCAATATGGAAATACATCAAGCGCTCAATAATTCAAAAAAGGCATGTCTGTTGTATTTATATTGAGTTTTTCTGTTCCAATATTGATGTTCCCTTTTGAGAACAGAAGCCCAATTCTACTAAATTTTAAGCAATATTCACATTCGCATGTCAGTCAAATGCATTTTACAGATTCCCGTATAGTCTATGGCCTTCCTCATACATAAACGAGGCTATCATATACAAGCATATTTTTTCAAATCCGACTGGTTGTTCCAGAGATTAGCGCGCTCAAACAAACTCTTCAGCTTTATTTTGATAGCTATAAGTGTGACTTTTGTAAAGCAACTTTTTTTACTGATTGCAAAATGAAAATGAACAGACACACACTCTCATCCCTATGATTTGAGGTAACACAAGCACATAACTCCATGCAACACAAATTACGGATGAATATCAGTAATACACGCTTAAAATCAAAACCGTGCGGTAATCGTAGGTATATTTCCACAAAACCGCTGAACTAAACAGATCAGTAACGCTCGTCACCGTTTTGCGGTTCCGCGTCACTGGAGCAGGTAGTCACATGTCACGATGCACATCACTAGCTCCATATAATTAACGGTTCGCTGTTAAATACGCGGTATTTTGTAACGTGCTAATGTTGTAATCGTAGCTAGGTACCGCCGTGAATGCTAGAATGTACGTAGTATTTTTATTGAGACAATGTCAGTCTGGACCAAAGAGCGTTTACGCCGTACGGCTTTTCATACAAACTTTGAAGTCCTTATTTTTCGAAATGAATGAACCGATTTTATTGAAACTTAGTATGCATACGCCATCCAACCAGGTCTACAAAGTTAGTTGAGAATATTTTCGAAAAATTGGTTCATTCATTTCGAAAAATAAGGACTTGAAAATTTGTATAAAATGCCGTACGGCGTAAACGCTCTTTGGTCCAGACTAACATTTGTATAATTTTGACGGTCGTTATAATACTTCCAGGCACAAGACTGGAAGCAGACTCCAACAAACTTGGAAAAAGGATATTAATTTAAATTTAAGAAAAGAAAGTGTTTATTTGAGCCAAGTGACACATAACATAAAAAAAACAAATAGTAACTTAAAAAGGTTGTAAAAAAACCGTCATATCTGCGTAAAATGGCGAGATAGAGCGACAGGCGTTGACTGGATGACGTCGGCCAGAGTAGCAAACAAAGTGTTTAAACAATAAATAGATAAATTACTTTAATAAATTTATTAATATTTTTTTTTAAGTTACTTCGTTTATCAGTTGTGCTCTTTTAACGCTCCAGCCCCGGCGACACACCGGTGTGTCGCGTATTTATCGCGAATTTAATGTTTATTTACTATTTTGTAAGATTTATTTTTTATTTGGGAATTTTCACATGTCAGGGCTATCAATTTTTCTTTTTTGTTTAGAGTAGAATAAAAATGTTTTGGTCCTTTCTTTTTCTTTCTAAAAAAAACTACTTGTAGGAACTTCACTGTTAAATTTTTATTTATTGTTATTATTTACTATCCATCAAATGAAGTAGGTAGGTATTTACGGTAACAAAGATCTTCTATTAGTTATAAACATTTTTATTGAAAACGATCAGATATCGCTATTATATTTTATGATTTATATAAACCTTGAATTAGTCGATAAACACTCTTTTACGTATAAACACTTTATATAAGTATTACCTGTTCTAGGGTAGTACCATTTATTCATCATAAAATGAAACGGCTATAGGATTATGGCCTTTCAATTTGATCGTTTCGATCTAGAAAATATTGAAATAATCTAGGGTAGATCGTAAACGAAGATTGATAAAAATAGATAATAATTGAGAATGAATCAATTAACCTTTTTTTTATGGATGTGAAATCATCAAATTCTCCTGCCGCTCTGGGTGGATCGGGAGGGAGTGTCAGACTCTTATTGACTAAAACCCATCCGTGCTCCTTGTAGTGCCCTTTGCTCTTTCGAAAAGAATCCGCAACCCTGGCACGGGCCCCGTCTAGCATTGCTTAACCTTTGCTTTCCAGGGCCGCGGTAACTCTTTCGAACAAAATCCGCAACCCAGGATCTACCATTCAATTAGCCTAGCCTTTTCCCAATTATACCTATTGGGGTCCACTCCCAGTCTAACCAGCTGCAGCTAAGTACCAGTATTTTACATGGAGCGACTGCCTACCAGACCTCCACAACCCAGTAACCAGGTAACACGGTACCTCTTGGCTCAGAGAGGTACTGGTGTCAGATATTCTGAATATGCGTAAAGACTGTCAAAAATGTTCAAATGGCAGCCGGGGCCTACGGCTTAACGTACTTAATAAGGCACGGAGGAAACTCAGTGTGTAACTGATGGTCACCCATCTATGGACCGACCTCGGCAAGCGTTGCTTAACCTTGAAGTTCCATTCATGCGGCTGTTACGTATTACTAGCTTTTTCCTGCGGCTTTGTCCGCGTAATTGTCGGAAATTATCTTAAGGGAACATACTTTCGGGATATAGAGTTCATGTGCTATTCCAGACTATAGTCTATCTCTGTGTCAAATTTCATCCAGAACCGTTCAGCGGTTTCATATATTTAGTAACAAACATCCATCTATTAAAACAACGTGTAACACAATAAATGCAATACCTCTTTATTAAGGGGTCAATGTATTCATCATTATAAACAAGTTTCATTATGGGACCAACACCAACACGGACCTGCTGTTTGTTATTCCTAATAAATAAATAAATAAACACCGAACATGCGAAAAAAAATGCCTCATACGTCTTGTGCGCACAACTCGATAAAATGTACTGAACAGATGATTTTTCTTCGCGATTTTGGCGTTGGTTCCATAATAAAGTGGTTCATAATGATGAGTACAATGACCCTTTAAGAGGTATTGCGTTTATTCTGTCACACGTTGTATCAACTTTTGCATTTTATAATAGTAGTAAGATTTATACCCGAGCTTCCATTTGTGTTCAACACTGCGATACAACTAAAGCATGAGATTTATCTACAGATTTTTTCCGTTATATATGAACCGATTTGAAAAATACTTATTTTATGTGAAAGGTCTTTAAACTCGATTGGTCCCATTGGAATTTTATCAAAATCAGTTCAGTAGTTTGGTTTTTAAATCCAAATATACTATACGCTATTGCGTATTCTGCTTTCCTGTGACTTTCCATTGGTGTTATTAGGTGTGGGGTACCACTAAAAAGTGAAAATTAAAAACTTATATTGTACTTTGTAATGTTTTTTTTGGAAGTCGGTTTTTATTTACACCCTGTTTAACCTTTAACAGATTTAAAAACTTAGTTATTCTATTCGTTTCCGATTCCGAAGGGGTTGTCTGCTTGGCAAAACACGCAATAGTGGAAGGTTATGTATGTATCGGGGCGCGTATTTGGAACACAATCCAGTCCGGTTCATTGGGTTTGTTGATTTATCCGCAAAACACAGACGGACAACCGGATTTTATATGGCACTAGTTTGAGTTTTAGGTTTTGCTTGTTTGTTTTTTAAATAAATAACCCAACCAGGGACTCTCAAGGTTAATAGCTTTAAAAATATACCATGCCTAAATCAAAGTAATTCATTTGGTTTTGGTAAGCATAATTATGTGTAAGAAATCACCAAGAAGTGAGCCATACTTTAAAAAAGAAAAAGTTGTATTTTATTCCCCTTTTAAAATATGAATGAAAAACGATTGAATTCGCATCTCAATCGCAAACTGTCAAAAATGTAAGTAAATTAAGGCTTTTTTGACAATTTGCGATTGAGATGCAAATGCGATCGTTGCTTATAAATTAGTAGCATTGGAACTCTGATCCCAGAAATTCAGTTTTCAGTTCTAAAGTATGATACTTTCGAGTGTAAACTTGTCCAAAGCAACAAGTAGGTGATAAAGTATGTTATTATTGCATCTTCTGCATATGAATGCAGAAATATACTCGTACATCATGTTTATAGCATTCGAGGGTATAATTTTATTGTTGTGTTTTACTGTGAAATAAATGTTGCTTTATGCGTTTTGCATATTCTGATTCATTTTATCTGTTAATGAGGGGGCTTTGCATAGCTTTAAAAGTTTTTTTGGCAAAGCATTGAGGGTATAGCTACGGAATGGAATTCCCTGCCGTAGTCTGTTTTTCTTGATAGCTGCAACCGGGGGATCTTAAAATCAATTCTAGGCTAGCGTGCTCCATCGTCACCTCCCATCCGGTGAGATTATTGTCACCCAAACAAAAAAAAAACTAAACTAATTTAAGACACTAAAAGGCATTAAAAAGTTTATTTATGAATCATAGATGTAATCCTAAATTGGTAAGTCATATCTACACATAAAGGTTTGACACTTTTTGCACTCAAAATACTCAATTTCTGCCTTTTACTTTGGGCAGAGACTAGGCATTGCCATTCAACGTGGTAATGCCGCCAGTCTCTTGGGCACATTACCAGCTGACAGCGTTGAAGACGAATTTTTTGATGCTATATTTTAGTTTGTTGTAAGTTTCGTGTATTTTTAATTTAAGTTTCTATGGAGAAATATTATTCTAGATTTTTGTTTCAAGGTTAAATACTTCATTCAGATTGGTATCTGAATTATACTCAATTCAGATACCAACTCTGAATTGAGTATTTTGAGTGCAAAAAACTCTCCATAGTCCTTGGCAAAAACTTATTTAAATTCCCGTTGTACCTATTTATTACACACTAGCTTTTTCCCGCGACTTCGTACGCTCATATCCCGTTTTTCCCGTTCCCGTAGGAATTTCCCGTTCCCGTATAGCCTTCCTCATGAATGTGGCTGTCATTCAAAAAGAATTTTCCAAATCCGACTGGTAGTTCCAGAGATTAGCTCGTTCAAACAAACAAACTATTATATTGAATTTTTAAAGTCAGATTTGGCCATTTACGCAGGCCAAATCTGAAACTATGAGAAATTTCGAAAAACAATGTAAGGAGGCTTGAGCCCGATTTTGATGAAACGAACCGGTAGATTTTGAAAAAAAAATCACAACCTGTATTACTACACTATCATAAAGTGACGCTAATAAGGATCAAATTCTGGGAAGTAATAACATGTGGCAAACTAAAGGAAACCGTTCATTTTGAACAAATTACTTCTATCAAATTATTTAGTTTTCATCAAAATCGGGCTCAGTGTCCTTCGATATTCTTCAAAGTTTCGGATTTGGCCACACACTTTAAAATTTAACCCTGTCATCATCATCATCATATCAGCCGAAAGGCGTCCACTGCTGGACATAGGCCTCCCCCAAGTGTCGCCACAACAACCGGTCCTGTGCGTCTCGCATCCATCGGTTTCCCGCGACCCTCACCAGGTCATCGGTCCACCTTGTGGGAGGCCTTCCAACGCTGCGTCTTCCGGTACGCGGTCGCCACTCCAAAACTTTTCGGCTCCATCGACCATCTGTTCTGCGATCAATATCGACCATCTGTTCTGCGATCAATGTGCCCTGCCCACTGCCACTTCAGTTTGGCGATCCTTCGGGCTATGTCGGTATGCGGATATCATCATTCCTGATACGATCACGCAAGGAAACTCCGAGCTTGCCCTCTCCATTGCCCTATGGGTGACTTTAAGCCTTCTGATGAGGCCCCTTGTGAGCTACCACGTTTCGAGTCCGTAGGTCATCACTGGCAACACGCACTGGTCATAGACTTTCGTCTTGAGACTGTGGTATATGAGACGAGAAGATTCCGCGCAACTTCCCGAACGCCGCCCAGCCGAGTCGGATTCGACGGTTGACCTCTTTCTCGAAGTTAGCCACCCTGTAGATTGGAAAAAAACAGACAGACAGAAAAACGTTTCCCAACAGATTATGAGCACTATGTTGTCAACGGAACCGTCATGTTATTTCACAGCTGACAGATTTCGAATCTCACGACTTTCGAGTACAACACACATCACATACTTATGAAAAGCTTTATTGTGTTTTTTTCTCTCCTGTACAAGATTTGAGAGTAATCATGGGAGCCATTGTAGTGTGAAAATGTGTTGTGAAAAAGAAAGATATCGTTTTTTTTTACTTTGACGCATGGGCGTTTGTCCTAGAGACAACATGATAAGTTTTGTGGATTGTTTCAGATATCCACTCCGTATGAGTTATGGTCAAGTTTTCCAGCGTGTGTCTTATTTTTAAACCCCGACGCAAAAAGAATGGTGTTATAAGTTTGACGTCGATGGCTGTGTGTGTCTGTATGTGGCATCGTGGCTCTCAAACGGATGGACCGATTTCGATGCGTTTTTTTTTCATTCGAAACCAGTTTTTTTGCGGTGGGTCTTAGCTATGTTAGGTAAAAATCGGTCGAGCAGTTTGAAGAGTATCAGCTCTTTTCCAAAATTATGTACGGTTTTTTGGGCATAAAATTCAATATTTTTTTTTATTTACGTATGATTACTCGATTAAATGCTTCACGTTTAATGTATAGACCCTATAGGTCAGTTTAGTTTAAAAAGCTTAAAATTAAATTATAAATTTTAAAAACCCCCTATGCAAAAATACTATAAGTATAAGAAACAGCCCATAAAAAGTAAAAAAAAAATATCCTAAAAAATTTATTAAAGTCACGGCGGGGATCGTTACGTAAAAAACTTGAAATATCGATTCTAAACTAGTGATACCCCGCCGCGAATTTAATTTATTATATCGATGTAAAGTATTTTTTGCGTGGGGGTTTTTTTTAACTAGCTCCTGTCAGCGACTTCGCCCACGTGAAAGTTGGAAAAAATCCAAAGGAATCATATTCTTTGCATAAAAAGCTTTTGACGGCACGCTTGGTGCAGTGGTTGTCTGCGGCGATTGACTGCGGCGCTGCGTGTCGCGGGTTCGATTCCCGCACGGAACAAATATTTGTATGGCTTACAGATAGTTGCTCCGGGTGTATGTGAGTTTATATGTTTATAAACGCACCCACGATACAGGACGAATTCCTAGTTTGGGGCAACGTTTTTTTTTTAAGAATGATAGAGTTACTTTCGCAATTATATTGTTAGTGTGGACTTCAACTTTATTTGACAGATTTTGTGTATGTATAGGAGTGTCACCGGTAGAGTTCAGTGGGCTAAGCACGAAATTCTTGCGAAATCGTATCGATATGGTAAATAAATACCAGACAATTACGTACTCGCTACAGCGACATGTTATATTGGTAGCACGAACTCCAAAAAACGTCTTGCGACAACTCGAAGATACTAATTGAACGATGGTTAATTTAGGCCGAGAATCCAAGAGCGATTAGAACGGTTTAAAGTGAATGGTGCGTTCTGAAAATGAAGACAAAAAACCGATAACTCTGTTTTGATTCAATTAGAGCCTGAAAAATACTAAAGATAAAAAAGTATTAATATTATATAAATGTTAAAACAAGTTTATCATTTTTATAAATTCTTTTTTTCATATAAAATTAAAAATTTCAGTTTAATAGTGATGAAATTAATGATAAATTGTTCGATTTCGAACGGTGTAACACATGACATTTGACAGATTGCATTTCACGTTTGACGTTTTCCTGCAAATGACAAAAATATAAAACCGTTAGCACACTGATGCGAACGCGTGGAGCTGTGAAGTTCTTGCACTAGCGAACTTAAAAATTGATAAAAGCGCTTGCAGCACGCTCACACCTTAACTTTTCCAGGCCTTAGTAAGTACCTAATTCCTTTGGACATAGTAATGGTAGTTAGATGGAATACTACCTATATTATTACTAACCAAAATTTCCCAAATAATCATTCACTTGATAGAAATAATAATTATACAAGTTATATTATTACACAAATATATACTTTGCAATGATTTCTTCCTAATTTGGAGGATTTGGTTACTTTTGAAATTTTTAATAGCGCCATTTGTAAATGGTGGTGGTGACGTTGCGTCTCGGTGTATGTTTACCCTAATAAGGCGTAACGTCTATTGTTGTTTGTTGTCATTTCAAATAATAATTGTAATTCACCAGCTTATACAAGAAAACTGTGTGCTGAGGGCTAAGCACGAATTTCTGCGTAATTGCATCGACAGCGTAAACGTATCGCCTTCGACAAATTTTGTATGCAAAATTGATCAGCGCCGTGTGTGCGTATTTGGAACTAACTAATCGGTAGCACGAAACATTGACAACCACCTTCGTATAGTTTTTACGCATTAACGTTACGTAAATGAACCAAATGTATGGAAATCGATAGCAATCGGTAGCACGAATTGTGTCGTTTCGACTTTCTCGCTAGCTGGGACGCTGTCACGTAAAAAAAAATCTCACTGACATTTTCTTGGTGAGACAGTTTACGTCAAAAAATATTCCGTATTTATTTTGGAACTAATGCAACAAAATGCAATTTATTCATGAAAACAAGAGGAAGGCATGCTGCCTATTTATCATCCGGTCTCCTGGATACATAAGAGGCTAGGAGAAGATGTGAAACGAGGTAGGAAACATTTCCATTTTCTTGGTAAACACACGTAATAGTTTCTCATCAAAAAACATTTTTATAAGTGTTATTCATGCAAATCACACTACAGCTCCCTGCGCCACCCGCGTGCCTTGGTGAAGTTCGTTTCTGTGCGTAATTCGCCGCAACTCCGCGTTGTTTTTTGGTGCTCAAACTAATTTATGTTATAACCACGCAGCATCGTGATAGGTGTTACAAATACTGCCCCTAAGACGACCCACTGATCCTGCTATAGGTACCTAATACAATGCACGTGTTTGTACTCGTATGTAGTTTGTTTCAACGGGTCCATACCAACGCAAAATTGGAATGTAATAGAACTTGCAACAAACCTCAGTGAGCAAATGATGTAGGTACTAGGCAACCGTAGCTACTACTACCTTATTCTCGACAATATAAGATTTAACATTTCTTAATGTACCTATAACATCTTCTTCAGCAGGTTTGTGAAAATGGTTGCAGCACCTATTCAAATGGCAAGAACTATACAATAAGCCGCATTCTACAAGTCTATCGATGATGGCTAGAGACCCGTGCTTACCAAGGGAGAAAAGCAGGACGAATATGAAATAGAACACCTTCGCAGCGTGACGATTGGTTTATTGAAAAGACCTGCCATCGTAACCGGCGTCTTATCTACTGTCGGTACCTACACCGTACTGCTAGCGCACTGTGAGAGACTCCTTCGAAAATAGTTTATCAAATCCTAGATCAAATCATCCCGCATGCAAGGCTTGCGTACCGCTACCTTTTGTAATAAATGAAAGGCTTGTTTGTTAAATCAATTTCTATTTTGGATCCGACTATTAATGTAATACATTAAGAAAACCTGAATAAACAGAAATTAGAAGGTAAAATTGTTTGTTTTTAAGTTCCTTTGTAAAGGTAGTCTCTGGAAGTCAGGTCCGATCTTCGATCACTATTAAAGGCGATCGAAGGGTCTGATTATGATAATTCTTTTTCTGCTAAAAAGCTACACTAATGTTGCTTTTTTTATCACGGAAAACAAACAGTTTTTTTTGGGCTAGCCTCGTCAGCAAAGCAGTGGGGAATGAATGACGAGTACTTGTTGTAAATAATAAATCCAGTAAACGGCCCCGATTAGGCCCGTGATCTGACGTAGGTCGATGTTCCAAACCCAAATGCTTGGTGTTATTTATTTTATCATTGCTAATCTCAAAGCAGCTAAGGACGTCGCGTCGTGAGGACACTGTTATATCCTAGAAGAAAAAAATCGAAGACATGTGAAATCCAGCTAACCCTCACTAGGTCCGCGTGATGGATTGTGGCCGACTCGCCCTCACAGAGAAAGCCTGTAGCCTAGCAGTAGTAGGAACTTGGTGTGCTGATTAAGCTTATGCCAGATAAAATTCTAAAAAATCTTTTGCAATTAGAAATTACCATTCACTATGTATATTATAAGCATAATGCATTGATGAAATAAAATATCGATTTACATTTAAACAAAACTTTATATTTCATGTGTCCTAAATAGAGGTACCTACACGGATCTTATTGAATTGGTAAAGCTGTTAGATATCAAACATGTTTGGAGCACCTATGAGCTATGGCTTATAGACCGTGCTCCAAACACCTGAAATGGCAGGAACAGCAGATATTCCAAACATGGTTGACATCTTAGCAGCTTGAAATTAGCACTTTTGAATCATCAGAAGTTACAAAAGATTCCACCAATCGCTTCGTTGAATGCCCTGTTGTCGTGGTCTTTGAAGAAACTCAGTCACAGACTAGTAGACGCTCGTGTCAGCGATTGGAATGGTTTGCCTGCTCTTGGTCGCAATGCTGGCTTATATTGTTGCAATGTGGTGCCGGCAAAGGCTCTTGGCTAGAATCTGAAATAATCTACTTTTCATCTCCTGTTGATAAAAGAAGTAGTTATAACAAAAATCAAAGATTGTGAAACATGAAAAAGAATTGGTCGTGCAAAGTGTTATTGGTCTTTCTCAGTAACAGCCCTACATGAAGTCTCATTCTGTGTGCTGTGTACGGCAATAGGCTCACCTCATACTCCATAGGAACCAGCATAACAGGTGCATTTGGCATTGCTGCATGAGTATGAGCAATAAAAGTGTAGATTACAAAATTTTATAAAAATGCTTACTTTTCTATGAACTTCACCTTAAGGACGGTTTGACTAAAGCTTGTTCTTGTTGACTTTGTTAATTATAACATCTTGGTACCGTACAGCACACAGTTTTCTTGTATAAGCTGGTGAATTACAATTATTATTTGAAATGACAACAAACAAACAACAATGACAACAAACAATAACAAACAACAATAGACGTTACGCCTTATTAGGGTAAACATACACCGAGACGCAACGTCACCACCACCATTTACAAATGGCGCTATTAAAAATTTCAAAAGTAACCAAATCCTCCAAATTAGTAAGAAATCATTGCAAAGTATATATTTGTGTAATAATATAACTTGTATAATTATTATTTCTATCAATTGAATGATTATTTGGGAAATTTTGGTTAGTAATAATATAGGTAGTATTCCATCTAAGGCCTGGAAAAGTTAAGGTGTGAGCGTGCTGCAAGCGCTTTTATCAATTTTTAAGTTCGCTAGCGCAAGAACTTCACAGCTCCACGCGTTCGCATCAGTGTGCTAACGGTTTTATATTTTTGTCATTTGCAGGAAAACGTCAAACGTGAAATGCAATCTGTCAAATGTCATGTGTTACACCGTTCGAAATCGAACAATTTATCATTAATTTCATCACTATTAAACTGAAATTTTTAATTTTATATGAAAAAAAGAATTTATGAAAATGATAAACTTGTTTTAACATTTATATAATATTAATATTTTTTTTATCTTTAGTATTTTTCAGGCTCTAATTGAATCAAAACAGAGTTATCGGTTTTTTGTCTTCATTTTCAGAACGCACCATTCACTTTAAACCATTCTAATCGCTCTTGGATTCTCGGCCTAAATTAACCATCGTTCAAATAGTATCTTCGAGTTGTCGCAAGACGTTTTTTGGAGTTCGTGCTACCAATATAACATGTCGCTGTAGCGAGTACGTAATTGTCTGGTATTTATTTACCATATCGATACGATTTCGCAAGAATTTCGTGCTTAGCCCACTGTACGGTGGGCTAAGCACGAAATTCTTGCGAAATCTTAGTCTAATCTTAGAAAATTTCAGTTTAATAGTGATGAAATTAATGATAAATTGTTCGATTTCGAACGGTGTAACACATGACATTTGACAGATTGCATTTCACGTTTGACGTTTTCCTGCAAATGACAAAAATATAAAACCGTTTGCACACTGATGCGAACGCGTGGAGCTGTGAAGTTCTTGCACTAGCGAACTTAAAAATTGATAAAAGCGCTTGCAGCACGTTCACACCTTAACTTTTCCAGGCCTTAGTAAGTACCTAATTCCTTTGGACATAGTAATGGTAGTTAGATGGAATACCTACTACCTATATTATTACTAACCAAAATTTCCCAAATAATCATTCACTTGATAGAAATAATAATTATACAAGTTATATTATTACACAAATATATACTTAGCAATGATTTCTTCCTAATTTGGAGGATTTGGTTACTTTTGAAATTTTTAATAGCGCCATTTGTAAATGGTGGTGGTGACGTTGCGTCTCGGTGTATGTTTACCCTAATAAGGCGTAACGTCTATTGTTGTTTGTTGTCATTTCAAATAATAATTGTAATTCACCAGCTTATACAAGAAAACTGTGTGCTGTACGGTACCAAGATGTTATAATCAACAAAGTCAACAAGAACAAGCTTTAGTCAAACCGTCCTTAAGGTGAAGTTCATAGAAAAGTAAGCATTTTTATAAAATTTTGTAATCTACACTTTTATTGCTCATACTCATGCAGCAATGCCAAATGCGCCTGTTATGCTGGTTCCTATGGAGTATGAGGTGAGCCTATTGCCTTACACAGCACACAGAATGAGACTTCATGTAGGGCTGTTACTGAGAAAGACCAATAACACTTTGCACGACCAATTCTTTTTCATGTTTCACAATCTTTGATTTTTGTTATAACTACTTCTTTTATCAACAGGAGATGAAAAGTAGATTATTTCAGATTCTAGCCAAGAGCCTTTGCCGGCACCACATTGCAACAATATAATCCAGCATTGCGACCAAGAGCAGGCAAACCATTCCAATCGCTTACACGAGCGTCTACTAGTCTGTGACTGAGTTTCTTCAAAGACCATGACAACAGGGCATTCAACGAAGCGATTGGGGGAATCTTTTGTAACTTCTGATGATTCAAAAGTGCTAATTTCAAGCTGCTAAGATGTCAACCATGTTTGGAATATCTGCTGTTCCTGCCATTTCAGGTGTTTGGAGCACGGTCTATAAGCCATAGCTCATAGGTGCTCCAAACATGTTTGATATCTAACAGCTTTACCAATTCAATAAGATCCGTGTAGGTACCTCTATTTAGGACACATGAAATATAAAGTTTTGTTTAAATGTAAATCGATATTTTATTTCATCAATGCATTATGCTTATAATATACATAGTGAATGGTAATTTCTAATTGCAAAAGATTTTTTAGAATTTTATCTGGCATAAGCTTAATCAGCACACCAAGTTCCTACTACTGCTAGGCTACAGGCTTTCTCTGTGAGGGCGAGTCGGCCACAATCCATCACGCGGACCCAGTGAGGGTTAGCTGGATTTCACATGTCTTCGATTTTTTTCTTCTAGGATATAACAGTGTCCTCACCACGCGACGTCCTTAGCTGCTTTGAGATTAGCAATGATAAAATAAATAACACCAAGCATTTGGGTTTGGAACATCGACCTATGTCAGATCACGGGCCTAGTCGGGGCCGTTTACTGGATGTATTATTTACAACAAGTACTCGTCATTCCCCACTGCTTTGCTGACGAAGCTAGCCCAAAAAAAACTGTTTGTTTTCCGTGATAAAAAAGCAACATTAGTGTAGCTTTTTAGCAGAAAAAGAATTATCATAATCAGACCCTTCGATCGCCTTTAATAGTGATCGAAGATCGGACCTGACTTCCAGAGACTACCTTTACAAAGGAACTTAAAAACAAACAATTTTACTTTCTAATTTCTGTTTATTCAGGTTTTCTTAATGTATTACATTAATAGTCGGATCCAAAATAGAAATTGATTTAACAAACAAGCCTTTCATTTATTACAAAAGGTAGCGGTACGCAAGCCTTGCATGCGGGATGATTTGATCTAGGATTTGATAAACTATTTTCGAAGGAGTCTCTCACAGTGCGCTAGCAGTACGGTGTAGGTACCGACAGTAGATAAGACACCGGTTACGATGGCAGGTCTTTTCAATAAACCAATCGTCACGCTGCGAAGGTGTTCTGTTTCATATTCGTCCTGCTTTTCTCCCTTGGTAAGCACGGGTCTCTAGCCATCATCGACAGACTTGTAGAATGCGGCTTATTGTATAGTTCTTGCCATTTGAATAGGTGCTGCAACCATTTTCACAAACCTGCTGAAGTAGATGTTATAGGTACATTAAGAAATGTTAAATCTTATATTGTCGAGAATAAGGTAGTAGTAGCTACGGTTGCCTAGTACCTACATCATTTGCTCACTGAGGTTTGTTGCAAGTTCTATTACATTCCAATTTTGCGTTGGTATGGACCCGTTGAAACAGTACAAACACGTGCATTGTATTAGGTACCTATAGCAGGATCAGTGGGTCGTCTTAGGGGCAGTATTTGTAACACCTATCACGATGCTGCGTGGTTATAACATAAATTAGTTTGGGCATCAAAGAGTTGCGGCGAATTACGCACAGAAACGAACTTCAACTTCCAAGGCGCGCGGGTGGCGCAGGGAGCTGTAGTGTGATTTGCATGAATAACACTTATAAAAATGTTTTTTGATGAGAAACTATTACGTGTGTTTACCAAGAAAATGGAAATGTTTCCTACCTCGTTTCACATCTTCTCCTAGACTCTTTATGTATCCAGGAGACCGGATGATAAATAGGCAGCATGCCTTCCTCTTGTTTTCATGAATAAATTGCATTTTCTTGCATTAGTTCCAAAATAAATACGGAATATTTTTTGACGTAAACTGTCTCACCAAGAAAATGTCAGTGAGATTTTTTTTTACGTGACAGCGTCCCAGCTAGCGAGAAAGTCGAAACGACACAATTCGTGCTACCGATTGCTATCGATTTCCATACATTTGGTTCATTTACGTAACGTTAATGCGTAAAAACTATACGAAGGTGGTTGTCAATGTTTCGTGCTACCGATTAGTTAGTTCCAAATACGCACACACGGCGCTGATCAATTTTGCATACAAAATTTGTCGAAGGCGATACGTTTACGCTGTCGATGCAATTACGCAGAAATTCGTGCTTAGCCCTCGGTACCAAGATGTTATAATTAACAAAGTCAACAAGAACAAGCTTTAGTCAAACCGTCCTTAAGGTGAAGTTCATAGAAAAGTAAGCATTTTTATAAAATTTTGTAATCTACACTTTTATTGCTCATACTCATGCAGCAATGCCAAATGCGCCTGTTATGCTGGTTCCTATGGAGTATGAGGTGAGCCTATTGCCGTACACAGCACACAGAATGAGACTTCATGTAGGGCTGTTACTGAGAAAGACCAATAACACTTTACACGACCAATTCTTTTTCATGTTTCACAATCTTTGATTTTTGTTATAACTACTTCTTTTATCAACAGGAGATGAAAAGCAGATTATTTCAGATTCTAGCCAAGAGCCTTTGCCGGCACCACATTGCAACAATATAATCCAGCATTGCGACCAAGAGCAGGCAAACTATTCCAATCGCTTACACGAGCGTCTAACTAGTCTGTGACTGAGTTTCTTCAAAGACCACGACAACAGGGCATTCAACGAAGCGATTGGGGGAATCTTTTGTAACTTCTGATGATTCAAAAGTGCTAATTTCAAGCTGCTAAGATGTCAACCATGTTTAGAATATCTGCTGTTCCTGCCATTTCAGGTGTTTGGAGCACGGTCTATAAGCCATAGCTCATAGGTGCTCCAAACATGTTTGATATCTAACAGCTTTACCAATTCAATAAGATCCGTGTAGGTACCTCTATTTAGGACACATGAAATATAAAGTTTTGTTTAAATGTAAATCGATATTTTATTTCATCAATGCATTATGCTTATAATATACATAGTGAATGGTAATTTCTAATTGCAAAAGATTTTTTAGAATTTTGTCTGGCATATATACATATAAAAAAAAACTGTTTGTTTTCCGTGATAAAAAAGCAACATTAGTGTAGCTTTTTAGCAGAAAAAGAATTATCATAATCAGACCCTTCGATCGCCTTTAATAGTGATCGAAGATCGGACCTGACTTCCAGAGACTACCTTTACAAAGGAACTTAAAAACAAACAATTTTACCTTCTAATTTCTGTTTATTCAGGTTTTCTTAATGTATTACATTAATAGTCGGATCCAAAATAGAAATTGATTTAACAAACAAGCCTTTCATTTATTATAAAAGGTAGCGGTACGCAAGCCTTGCATGCGGGATGATTTGATCTAGGATTTGATAAACTATTTTCGAAGGAGTCTCTCACAGTGCGCTAGCAGTACGGTGTAGGTACCGACAGTAGATAAGACGCCGGTTACGATGGCAGGTCTTTTCAATAAACCAATCGTCACGCTGCGAAGGTGTTCTATTTCATATTCGTCCTGCTTTTCTCCCTTGGTAAGCACGGGTCTCTAGCCATCATCGATAGACTTGTAGAATGCGGCTTATTGTATAGTTCTTGCCATTTGAATAGGTGCTGCAACCATTTTCACAAACCTGCTGAAGAAGATGTTATAGGTACATTAAGAAATGTTAAATCTTATATTGTCGAGAATAAGGTAGTAGTAGCTACGGTTGCCTAGTACCTACATCATTTGCTCACTGAGGTTTGTTGCAAGTTCTATTACATTCCAATTTTGCGTTGGTATGGACCCGTTGAAACAAACTACATACGAGTACAAACACGTGCATTGTATTAGGTACCTATAGCAGGATCAGTGGGTCGTCTTAGGGGCAGTATTTGTAACACCTATCACGATGCTGCGTGGTTATAACATAAATTAGTTTGAGCACCAAAGAGTTGCGGCGAATTACGCACAGAAACGAACTTCAACTTCCAAGGCGCGCGGGTGGCGCAGGGAGCTGTAGTGTGATTTGCATGAATAACACTTATAAAAATGTTTTTTGATGAGAAACTATTACGTGTGTTTACCAAGAAAATGGAAATGTTTCCTACCTCGTTTCACATCTTCTCCTAGCCTCTTTATGTATCCAGGAGACCGGATGATAAATAGGCAGCATGCCTTCCTCTTGTTTTCATGAATAAATTGCATTTTCTTGCATTAGTTCCAAAATAAATACGGAATATTTTTTGACGTAAACTGTCTCACCAAGAAAATGTCAGTGAGATTTTTTTTTACGTGACAGCGTCCCAGCTAGCGAGAAAGTCGAAACGACACAATTCGTGCTACCGATTGCTATCGATTTCCATACATTTGGTTCATTTACGTAACGTTAATGCGTAAAAACTATACGAAGGTGGTTGTCAATGTTTCGTGCTACCGATTAGTTAGTTCCAAATACGCACACACGGCGCTGATCAATTTTGCATACAAAATTTGTCGAAGGCGATACGTTTACGCTGTCGATGCAATTACGCAGAAATTCGTGCTTAGCCCTCTGTAGTAGGAAATAGGTATATACGTATAAGTATTTTACGTAACTTTGAACAAATGTATCAGAATAAACGCAACACTTGTTAAGGGATCATTGTTCTCATCATTATGAGCAACTATGGGACGAACCCCGAAATCACGAAATAGAAATCAGCATATGTCCATCAGTGGACGTCTTTTGATCCGTCGAAAACCGATGCCGAGGCGATGATGAAGAATGAATCAAAAGATTTACCATAAGGGAAAGTACAACTACTCCTTTTCTTTCCCTATAGCATTCAATCAGTTTTACTAACCTCCCAGTTGTATACCCAAACACATAAATAAGTTTCTAGAAATGTAACTACTAAATCTGGCTCCCTGCCTAGAAGAAAACAAATTGCTTTTAGAAATTAACTCCTACACAGCACAGCAATTTAGCTGCAGCAGTTAACGGGTAATAAAATGTACCGCTGACCGTTTACCCTCGTAAAATCACAGTTAGTACTTACTGAGTCGGTTAACTTGGACGTTAAAGTGAGGTTCTGTATTAACACTTTTTTTATTAGCGTCGTGTGTTGGTTGAAATGAGTCTATAGGTGGTCTTAGGTCAGTGGTTCTTAAACTTTTTGGCTGGCGACCCAGAAAACGAACATATCTGAAGCCCGCTTTATTTACCTTCCAGTAATATTAAAATAATAATAATTCTTTATTATCAGGCAACTAAGGCTCATGGATAAAATACCTACACAAATTAAACGAATACATTTTAACCAAAGTAAAATCTATTTGTTACGTTGGGTCGGCGACGTATTGCGCTGAGTCGTGGTGTCAGGTAGCCTTCCGCGAAAACGAAATATTTGTATACGATACATGTCAGCCAAAATTCTTCCTTCACGAAGGTCCACCGCAGCAACTTCGCGCGTCAGGTCCAACATAGACAAGATTTTTATCTTGGTCAGCGCCGAAGCAGTGTACAAAGTTCGTGTGTAGAACGACACGAATTCTTGCATGGGCCCGGCGAATTATCTTAGCGTGTACAAGCGGCCTAATGACACAAAAGTATTCGTAATTGAATCAATACTTCCAGAAATTACCTAGTACCTATAAACAAATGTTTATTTTTAATTGAATTGTAAGTGACTAGAACTGTTGGTGTGCTTATTATAAATAAATAAATAAATGTCTTTGTAACAAGACATTTTTTCTAGTAAGTTTCGAAACATAGGATCAAACTTAATTTCATGACTACTCGAATTGTATAAATTTAATCCTGTCTCATCCAAGATACTCAGACACAAAAACTCAAGGCAGACAAGCCTATTCTTAACCACAAATTATAAGATGATCTTCAATATGTACGTCTAATTAACGCGATCTTTTGACCTTTTCACGCACAAACATTTGCTGAAGACCTAAAAGTAACTAAGTCACAAAAAATAAATAAACTAAAATAAGGGACTTGCGTAATTACTTCTAACTAAGTTAACTCGGTTAATGTTGGTTAATCTTTTTACTTCTCGTTAAATTGGCCTCCTTGCTTTATTTGCTTTTGACCTTTTTGACCGACTGCGGTAAGGAGTGGTCATGAGTTTCACAGTCGCAACAAATTTTATTGCTGCCTGTCCTACGGAGGTTCATTGCAAAGCATTATCATCCTTCTTTCTGCTCTTTATTTTTTCTTTGATTGTTGAGTGAAACTGTACTCCAATAATGTCAATAATTTCATGATATAATATCACGTTCTTGCTTGTAAGAAATGTGGAAACATTGATTTAGTTTTGATTACATTCTCTGTAAATGAGGCGAGCATATTGGTGATTTCAGAATGCTACTGAAAAAATCTAGATTGAAAAAACCAAAAATAAATTTAAATGAACATAGGACCTCTTGCTCAATAGAAGCGCTTTATCCATAACCACTATATATATTTTTTTTTATTGATTTATTGATAGTCTCGCGTTTAACCACATTCTCACATGTGGAAAGCGATGATGTGGTGGACAATGAAGCACACATACTTAAACTGATAAATATTAACACCACGATCTCAGCTCAGTATTCGAGACCAAAACGTTTTAGTATTTAGGTACTCTGTTCAATATCGACGAACAGATATTCATATTAACGCCATCCCAAAATTCAGCATTGCATTTACAATATTAATTTCAAAATCCACCCGAATCCTTGATCCAGATAAGCTTGCTACTTCATTACTGCTACAAAACACAGGCATACCCTGGAAGCGGATCTAAGTGCATTTTAGTGTTTAGGATACTGTGTAGCCTTGGGCTACCCGGAGATGTTTGGGTGGTACAAGCAAGGGGTTATGGCGAGTTTTGAAGATGGTTCATTGGAGGAGGATTTCGTTGCGGGATCCAGGACAGTTGAATCATTTCTCTGGGACTCGTCGAGCTTCATTGACTCGGCGTTTTTCTGGTGGTCGCCAATGTTGATTCTGGCTTTCAGAAGTTGCAGTGGCTTGGGAATGTGGTGTGGCGGGCGTTTCCCAAAAAAAAGGAGGATTAGTACCTTACTTTTAGGTTTTTCGATTTTAGTCTGGCAACAAAATATAAACATCGCAACACACCAAAAGTAAAACAAAAAGGAAACTTAAACCTAAAACACATACAACGGGCGGCCTTATCGCATTACGCGATCTCTTCCAGACAACCTGGGATGGACAGTAATTGTCTAATAATTTTTCATAATTTTGTTGGAGTCTGAATAAACAACATTCATGGTAAGAAGAGAATTAAGATACCTTTGCTACTAAATTTAGAATGTTCTACTTTTAAAGTTTACTTAATTACAGCTTGTTGTGCGATATGTGAATCATTCTTTAGTTGTTACAGTACCAGCTATTTTTGTCTTTCCTTTAAGTTGCACATGCCATGTAACAACAACATCAACAAGTAGCATCTGCCTCAGGCATTTTATTTCACGCTTTTGTACAACTTGTTTTGCTTGTACTTAAAAGTTTTTTTAAAAATGTATAAACAACAAAGACTCTGCGTTTCACGATTTCAGTTACGTAAAAAAAAGTGGTTCTCTTCTCAAAAAAAGTGGTTCTCTTCTCAAAAAAAGTGGTTCTCTTCTCAAAAAAAGTGGTTGTCTTCATCTATAAGACAAACGTGTAATTCATTTACAATACTGTGACAAGGCTACCAAGATTATCCCTCACCAAGTTTTAAAATCGCTGTCTCTTACACCTTGATCCACAAAATGAAAATAACGTTAGTGGAACTTAGGAGTACAAATTACTTGCGATTGTCTTCAACATTTAGGTTTCAGCAACTCCGAGACTCCCAGCCGTACAAACTTATGTTTGTCAGTTCCTCTGAATTGTGAAACGCGTACAACATTAATTATTTACTTATTTATTTGTAATTGAAACTAAGCTTTGGGTTATTCCAGTAGGAATTTTGGTATCTAAGAGAAACCTAATGTAGGATTTCTAGTCTCATGTGATACTTACGAATATTATTATCATTATCAATATACCTAATATTATGCTTCCGTTACTGAATGACTGAGTTATTGAGTGACTGAGTGACTGACAGACAATGCACATCCGGAACTACTGGTCGTAGAAAAAAATAATTTGGCATGAAGGTTCCTTGGGGAGTGTAGGCGAGCACTAAGAGAGGATTCCCCGAAATTCCTACATGAACGGGAAAAAAACGGGATTGCGCGTACAAAGTCGCGGGCAAAAGCTAGTGTACCTAATATATATTATAATAATGGTCTTCAATTTGGCTCTTTAGATAATAACGAAATAATAGATGTAAAGTCATAAATAAAGGTGATCTAAAAAAAGGCCAAACTTCGGAAAATATTTCTACCGACCCTATAACTTATCAATTAAAAAAACCACGAATTTATATATAATGTTACATAGAGTTCGAAAACAAAAACTCACTAATTCAAATAAATGCTTGTTTTCAGTTACATTTTTAGGCAGAAATCTACGTATTTTTTTTTTAAATCGAATCTGAAGATGAGTCTTATTAGCATTTTAAACACCATTTTTCTGCACCTTTGTCAAAACTACACAAGTCAAGGAAAAGCCATACCATACGCTATATTGAAAAAGGTACTATTATCCTTATTGGTGTCAATTTGAGCGACATTACCTGACGGGACTTCCTGCAGGTAGGTGACATTTCCTGAGGGTGTCATCATCTGAATCAGTCGTAGGTACTCAACCTTTTTTCTCTCTGGGCCACATTGCGCTTCAACTTTTTTTATGATGGGCCGCAATAACTTAATCAAATAAAATTGAACATTTAATAGTATCTACAATCTACATGAATGGGACTTTTAAGTTTGTGACAAAAGGACCTTTTTCATATGGCATAGACCAACTTTATCACGTTGATAGTGAGTGAAGAATAGTTTTAACACATCGTCAAAAGGTGAATCAGTACTCGTACATGTATGGCGATATACCTATGTTTTGAATCGATGCGTTCCATAGTATTAAAATAATAACCATTTTTTTTTGGATGGGAAATCATCAAATGGCTGCTCTGCTTTGGCAAGTCTCGGAAGGGAGTGTCAGACTCTAACTGACTAAAACACATCCGTGCTCCTTCCAGTGCCCTTTGCGTTCCAGGGCCGCGGTAACTCTTTCGAACAAAATCCGCAAAAAATAATAACCATAATGCGGGAAAAAAAGAAGAGGCTCGATTTATTTTCTCCCAAGTGTAGATACACACATTGACACACTGACTAAATATAGCATCAATAATGTGCTGGGCTACAGGGCCACACGGAAAAGCTTGGCGGGCCACATGCGGCCCGCGCGGCCGCAGGTTGAGTACAGCTGGTCTAAATGGTGACATACAGACAGATAGCGCTTACGGTCGTACTGTAAGGTTCTGAGGTGAACGGAGCAGTTTTGTGTATGTGTTGGTTAGTTTCTCCAATTTTATGTTCCATACAAGTCACTTTTCAAGCAGTGTGATGCAGATAGTGGCTTTTTTTTTAGTTCTGTTTCATGGTAAATCAAACACTTTCTATTTTATCTTAAATTATGTGGTTAAAGATTAAAAAAAAACTTTTTACAAAGAAATACGACTGACTACCAAATAAAAAAAAAACACTGCGTACAAGTTTAAAATAACATTAATTTCGGAAGTAAATGTTTTTTTTATTTTAAGCTTTCTGATAGGTTAAAACTTATTTCATATCATTGTGTCCTTGTGAATTCACTCAGAGTACAAGCAAAAATGTCTATCACCTTTCTAATTGACAAGAGAATGTCCGGGAATTTGTGTGTTTCAAATTTCAGGTCAACCATTGTTGAAAAACTGCCAACACTTCGCACTAGCTCAAATTCCCGGATAACTAAATATTTTAAAACCGATAAAATGCGATACTCTGTTCCACATAAAACATGACAAAGGACGAACCGACGGCAAATAAAGCTTTACAAAAATATAAACTGATGACTATTATTGCCTTAAAAAGTGTTATTCCTATTCCAGGCCCTGCATGCCTGTTTTTAACCGACTTGCAAAAAAGGAGGAGGTTCTCAAATCCACTGATTTTTTTGTTGTTGTTTTATATTTGTTCAGCGATATTTTTGCCAATTTATTGTCAACAGATTTTGATGATTCTTTTTTTGTTTGGAAGAATATTTTCCTGGACTGGTCCCATTCCAATTTGGTGCAGATCTAATGAAGCACTTCGGAACTCTTCAATAAATGATAGTAAACTCGCCGGGATCGCTCAAATCGCATGTCTGTTTATTGTTTACAGCAGTTCATAAGATAACATCACGCCAGTATGCTGTAGATAGGGTACGCAGATGTGTACAAGTCAACCATGGCTTTGGGGAAATCTATTCGGGCATAACTTTATTGTTCATGAACTGATCTTAATGATTATTTTTTCCTTTTGGTTAAGCTATATCTCATCATCATCATCATATCAGCCGAAAGACGTCCACTGCTGGACATAGGCCTCCCCCAAGTGTCGCCACAACAACCGGTCCTGTGCGTCTCGCATCCATCGGTTACCCGCGACCCTCACCAGGTCATCGGTCCACCTTGTGGGAGGCCTTCCAACGCTGCGTCTTCCGGTACGCGGTCGCCACTCCAAAACTTGTCGGCCCCATCGACCATCTGTTCTGCGAGCAATGTGCCCTGCCCACTGCCACTTCAATTTGGCGATCCTTCGGGCTATGTCGGTAACCTTGGTTCTCTTGCGGATATCATCATTCCTGATTCGATCACGCAAGGAAACTCCGAGCATTGCCCTCTCCATTGCCCTTTGGGTGACTTTAAGCCTTCTGATGAGGCCCTTTGTGAGCTACCACGTTTCGAGTCCATAGGTCATCACTGCTACTGCAAGCTATATCTAACCACCACAAAAAAGTAAAAAATATATATTTTTTTTTTTTAATACAACCTACTTCAAAATAAAAAACATTTAAAATTAAAAACACCGACTTTCGAAATTAAAGTTATTTTATACTTTGTAATGTTTTTTATTTCGAATTCGGTTGTATTTTTAACACTAGAGAATGCCATAAGTAGGCAATGTCTTAATAAAAGCGCACTGTTTTGCACTATACAATTGTGCTATAAAAACGTAGCACAACAGACTGTATTGTTTCCATATTTGTATTATTAGTCCAAAGATTTTAAAATAATTTTATTTAATTTTAGCCGTCGACATGGATTTGGCCATATTTTAAGGTAATAATCATAAATCCAGCCAAGAAAATATACAACCCACGAATTAAACAAATCTCACGTAATCGGTGTGGCAGTTTTCACGTTATGAGCATACCAACAGACCCACAAATTTAAATAGAATTACTTTTGTACCAAGACCGAAAACAATTTCAAACAGGAAAAAGAAAGTGTCTATGCAAAAATGTTCAACTAGCTATGAAATTCCAAATACCGTTCCGCAAAAAAAAATGGCGTAGAATAAAAAGACAGAAAAAAATAACAATTGATTTGTTTTCATTTTCGACACAGCATGGTGTAAGTAATCAGATTTGGAGACCTCAAAAAACATGGAGAGTGCCAGATGCGTGGTCTCACGCGTTTATACCTCGGTCGTATTGTGAGCGGAGCGGAAGCGGATACCCCAACTCAGAAATTGTATATCTCGTATGTTCTTGCTGATAAGTCTGCATATTAAAATGTAGTTGGGATTGATTAAAAGGGTATGTATTTTTGCTGCAAGGGCATTATTGCATTCGTCTAAGTAAGTCAAAGTGACCTCTTTTTTATAGATGGGACATCATCAAATGACTCCTGCCGCTCTGGGTGGAGCGGGAGGGAGTGTCAGACTCTTACTGACTAAAACCCATCCGTGCTCCTCCTCCTTTGCTTTCCGGGACCGCGGTAACTCTTTCGAACAAAATCCGCAACCCTGGCAGAAGGTGACCTCTACTACTACTACAAAGAACGAAGTTATGATAAATTATTTCATTTGCGCAAAAAAAGAAAAAGTAACACGTACCAACACGAAAAATGTGACTAACATCTTTTTAACTGTTGATAGTCTCGCATTTAACGAGTGTTAAACGGATATTCCAATGTTAGTTTTAAACTAAATAACAAAGTTTTGACATGTAGGAAAGAAAGTCATCAAAACATAATATGACGTTTTAAGCGCTAGACACACAGAAAAGACGAAAGACGTGGACGGGGCGCGGACATAATTATGTCTTTTCCATGTCCCTTTCATACAGAATGTACAGAAGCGTCGCGACGCAAAACATATAGCAAGAAGAGGCTGCGTACACGACGCTAACTCGTCTGCGTCCTATTGCAAAACATACAGAAAGGATAGGGCACGGGCGCGAGCGGACGAGGGACGGGCGAAAACGGGGTTGCGGGGGGGCGAGCGCAGGTGCTAGGACTCGCGCGTTGCACACAATTTCACCACCACAATTAACCACGTCACGTCCGTGCCTCGTCTTTTCTAAATGTTTTAAAAAGTCGCGGTGGCACCTCGTCTGTGCCCTGCCCGCGCCCCGTCCTCTTACGTCTTTTTTGTGTGTGCAGCGACTTAAAAACATCACGACTAAAGTGTGGTAGAGAGACTGAGCTTCGACGTATAGCACCATCCCTATTTCACAACGAAATCATGATGTCAGTAGCGTAGGGAGGAGGGGGGGCTATAAAACGCATTTACCAAGTGTGAAGACCAACGCTCGTTTCCTTTGACCACGATACCACCTGTATTCAACAAAGGGAAACTTACAATTGCAAATTACTATTTCCAAAACCCGCTCTCACTGTGACATAAGCTCAAAGCGTCGCCCAAATGTAATTCAATATACACAGTTCCTCTGATTTCAATCGAGTAGGTGAGAATTTGAACACAATGCTACAAGTGCCGATCCGACAATTCTAAGCAAGGATGGTATGGATAGGAAATTTCGGATCTAAATTCGGTTACGGATAAGGAAATAATATTAAACCGTTTTCGAAAACGGTTACGCATATGAAATTATTTCTGATTATCCGTTAGTTTCAGTTAAGAAATTGTAAAAATAAAAACCCAAATTGTCAAACTGACTAGTTATTATGACTGAGCTACAGAATTATTAAACAAAAATGCAAATGAGGCACGCGGCTAGTGTGTCGGCTCGGCCCGGCAAAAAACGTGACATAACGTATCTCATTTAGACTCCGCCCCTATCTGAAATTATCCGAAGCTTTAATATCGGATTCGGTAACGGATAGATTTTTAAGATGAGTGACCATCTTAACATAATATCGAGTTTCCTCCGTGCCTCGGAAAGCACGTTAAGCCGTTGGTCCCGGCTGTCATTTGTAGATCTTGGACAGTTGTAACGGATTGTCAGAAGCCAGAAAATCTGACTCCAGTCTTGCCAAGAAGTACCGTGTTACCCAGTTAATGGGTTGTGGAGGTCTGGTAGGCAGCTGCTCCACGTAAAATACTGGTATTCAGCTAAATCCGGTTTGACTGGGAGCCGTCCCCAATATAGTTGGGAAAAGACTAGGCAATGATGGTTACGGATAGATTTTTATTTCGGATTCCCGAAAGTTTCGATTACGTTACGGAGCTCCTTAACATCCTTGATTTTAACCAAATAATATCCCATTAGAATTCTCCTCGCTACTATTGGAAGTCGATTCATCATTGTCTTTGCCGGAATTAGAACCGTTTATGTTCGAGTAGAATTATGGTTGGAAACATGTATATTTATAATGGGTTTCAGAGGTTTTGTAATAGGCTCTGCCGTCTGTGGGGTTTCCGTTGAGGTTCTGCATTTGTTATTGTCATCATTAACTGTGTGAATCGTGTCATGTAGGTAATGTCTAAGTCTTTCCTATTTCATCTTCTGATGTGGCACGAACGAACATTGAGCTTTAATTATGCCATCATCATCAATTTGCCTAGTCATTTTACAGTATTTTAGGGTCGTGTTTTAGAGCCAGTCTAAGCTGATGAAACTTAATAATTGTGCTTTGAATAATCATCTTTTTTATTGAGACATGGGCTAGCTTTTGATCACGCCTGATGGAAAGCGATGGATGAGGTTTATGATGGAGCGAGCGTGCCCAGAAGATGCCTTAAAGCACTGGTACTCCCACGCGTCGACGAAACATAGCAGGCTGCTTGACACCAGACTCCGGTGGGAGGGTAGTCGCGAACCAGGCGGGCGTTAGTCCTACCGACTCCTACCACCGCAAGGGCAGGATTGGCCAGTCTCATATCGTGTTAGGTGAGACTGAAAATATCATTCTAACTTGTTACTTTAAAATCATATACTTCTTATAAGTTTTCCTGTAATATAGGTAAAGACTTACTTATCTGTATTTTTTTTTCTGAGATAAGTGGAAAAATCTTTTTTTTATTTTCTATTTTGCCCCCGAAACAGTGACCCGGTTTTCAAATTTTTTTTTTTTTTCATTGTGCATCCCAAACACGGTCACAAAAATTCACATGTGTAGTCTCTAAATAGTCTTTTCTGTAGATTTTAAAATCTATAATATTTGGAAGTTTTTAGCCAACATTTCTGTCATGAATTTCCGCTGTCCGCATCCTTAGAAGAGAAGTTTTTTGTTTGGCTTCCCATCTTACCAGATGCTGGGGAATACCAATGTTAGGTAACTAGATTAACCTCTGAAGCTCCGACATATCAAAATTCAAAATCATATAATACCTATATCTTGCATTATAGTAATAATAGAGTTTTAAAACGCGCATATCGGTTGACGACGGAGCTTGACCGGTAGCTGCATTAAAAACTAGTATAAAACCAGCACCCCACACACCATAATATAGCAACGACATCTATTAATGACGGAGCGACCAGTTTAATTAAACACAGCAGCATACAGAAAAAACGAATCGAGAAAACGTTAATACTGAAAAAAGACGAACTGAGCTCGACAGCTCAGCATTAATGTATGAGGTTTTAGTGCAGACTTGCAAAGAAAATATCTTAAAAATGTACTATATCTGTGTGTGCCATTCGTCAATTATATTGGTATTAGACATGTGTCTGTGGTAAAGTGGTTTAATTAGATATTTGGGATGATTTAGAGAGACATAGCTATGTTAACATGAAATAAGAGAGCTGAAAGATTAAAGATGAAAGATAAAAAAAAACATTAAGGATATTGTTTTGATCATGGTACGTGGCGTTCAATAGTTTCTACCTAGGTCATCATCATTTGCCTAGCCTTTTCCCAACTATATTGGGGTCGGCTCCCAAACAAACCGGATTCAGCTGAATATTTCTGTCTTGCCATCAAGTACCGTGTTACCCAGTTAAGGGGTTGTGTAGATCTAGAAGGCAGCGACTCTACGTAAAATATTGGGAATCAGCTGAATCCGATTTGACTGGAAGCCAACCCCAATAAAGTTGGGAAAAGGCTAGGCAGATGATGTGAAAAATTACTTACATGATCGTCATGAAACAGTCAAATATTTAGGCAAACTTATTCGATTGATAGAAAATATTAAAAAGAAGTTACACAAAACAGTTCTCCAGCGAGTTCAATGTCGGTAACATCTCGACCTGGGCGAGAAGTCTCGACATTGTTCCCAGTCGCCTACCGACCGATAAGTCCTACCCTACACAATCAATCTCGAACATGATCTACGTTCAAAATCAATGGTAAGAGAGCCAATTCTACTAATTTTTAAACAACGTCCGCATTCGCATGACAATCGCAAAATCAAAGTCAAAGCATTTATTTCAATTAATTTTTAAACCATTTACAGGCACTTTTGAATAGTCAAGGTCGGTCAGTCAAAGAGGTGAAGCTATTTGCACGTTCCAAAGCGTAGATCTCTATGGAGAAGAACGTACAAGAAACTCCATGGACACTCTTTTGAATCAATTAATTATTACAAAGTTATGGTTACATTGTTCCTGTTGAAATTATTCATAGATATGTGAGAACGATGTAAAAAGACGTGCACGACAAAAGCAAAGAAGGAACAATTCAAAATACTAACAATTAAGGTCAAAAAAGCCTTAATTTTCATACATTTCTGTGGATTTCCGTGGATCGCGATCAAAATTGACCGAATTCGGTCGGTAGGCGATCGGTAACTGTCGAGATTTCCCGCCCCGCAAGCTTTCATGCGAATATCTCACGCGATCCAAATATTTAATATTCGCGGCACCGCAAAGCGTTCAGTCAGTAACCGAATTGGTTAAAGAGGTAAGTTGAAGAGAAATTAATTTTTCATTTAAACAAGTTTACGATCGTTTGTGAAATTAATTATTGAATTTGATTGCTTGAACACAGTGTATCAGGTATAACATCAACATCTAAGTACCTATAATACCTATGTAGTGTAGGTTATATACCACTGATTTAAACAATATTAATGAGTAGGTTTAGCTCTGCTTCGCTCGTTAATATAGAATTTTGCAAAAAAACGTAGCCTATTTATAACCGACTTCTAAAAAAGGAGGAGGTTCTCAATTCGGATGTTTGTATTTTTTTTTTTTATGTTTATTCGGGCATAACTCCGTCGCTTGCCAACCGATTTAAAAAATTCTATTAATTCTTTTTTTTGTTGGAAAGGGTATACCTTCCCAAATGGTCCCATTGAAATTTTATCAAAATCGGTTCGGTATTTTGGATATTAAATCCAAATAGCTGGAAAAAATATGTGGAAATATCATCCATGTATACGAAATTGCGTATTTTTGCTTTCCTGTGACTTTCTAGTGGTGTTGTTAGGTGTACCACTAAAAAGTGGAAAATAAAAAACTTTTTCATCAAAAAAAGAAACGGACTTCCAAAAAACACAACAAAGTTCAAAATAACTTTAATTTCGGAAGTCGGTGTCAAATAACGAAAAAACAACCAAAAACACCGACTTCCAAAATTAAAGTTATTTTGAACTTTGTTGTGTTTTTTGGAAGTCGGTTTCTTTTTCGTCTCCAAGGTCCTATCTATCTTTGTACCAAAATTCAATAAAACCGATTCAGCGATAGGCATGAAAGCGTAATAAAAACTCACTTAAGCTTATATAATACAAAATGACGTCAGCATTAGACCTGTCAGGTTTGCGGAATTTGTTCGAAAGAGTCACCGTGGCCCTGGAACGCAAAGGTCAAATTGTGAGGAATACAGATGGGTTTTAGTCAGTGAGAATCTGACACTCCCTTTTACTACTACTACTTTGTAGTGTTTTTTATTTGTAAATCGGTTGTATTATTTTGTAAAAATGTTTTTTAATTTTGACTTTTTAGTGGTACCTCACACCTAACAACACCACTGGAAAGTCACAGGAAAGCAGCGTACGCAATTTTGTATACATGGATGACTTTGAAACACAAAGTTTTTCCAGCTATTTTGATTTAAAAACCAAACTACTAAACCGATTTTGATAAAATTTCAATAGGACCAATCGAGAAGTTTATCCTTCAACATATTTTTTTTTTTTTAAATCGGTTCATAAATGACGCAGAGATGAGGTAACAAATTGTTGCTCAGTATATTTACAAAGATACAAAACGAAAACCAGCAACCGGAATCGATAACCCAATCACTCCAGAAACCAGGAACCGTGATGATACTTTGCCACTTAGGATTAGGGCGTAAAAAGCCCCCCTGAACCCTGGTAGGATTCCAGAAGGGGTGGCTACCCCTTATGGATATTGGTTATGCAAATATCAACGGTAAGCGAGGCTGACAGGAAATTGAGACTTTCGTAATACGCAGCGAGAGTGTTAATTTTTTGGATGATTTGTAACCTCATTTTTGGTATAAAAATGGATTTTTGTTTGAAGATTAATGTCACCAGTCTTTGTGGCTTTAGATTTGAAACTTGCCAGTGTCCTCCTTGTGTTAAAATTCTACGTTTATCTATATACACATACTAGTTCACCCGCGCCACTTCCTCTGCGTTATACAACGTGTAACAGAATAAACGCAATACCTCTTAAGGAGTCATTGTACTCATCATTATGAACAACTTTCACTATGGGACCAACTCTGAAATCGCGAAAAAAATCAGCTGTTCAGTACATTTTGTCAAGTTGCGTGCACAAAAATGTATGGGGCAGTCAATTACACGTTGTATACTGCAACATTTTGCAGTGATGCTCCGCTCTTTTTGGTTGTAATCGGCATTCATAAATGGGCTATGCTATCCAACACTAAAATACTTTTTAATGTGAAACAGTAATCAGTAGTCCTGAGATTAGCGCGTTAAATCAAAGAAACAAACAAACTCTTAAAGATATAAGTATTTATGTAGGTATAGTTTTAATGGGGGAAAATGGAGTACTGGATGTTTGATATTAGCCAATATGTAATCAGCTAGTGTATTTAACTATAATCTTCGCTAAATAGTACAAATTGTAATCGCTTTTTGGCTATTTCTTTTTCCCTTCTCTCTCTCTCTCTTCTTCTTCTTCTTCTAGGCCATGCAATGGATTTTTATACGCTTTTCACTAATAGAAAGACCGATAAACGAGGATGATTTGTGTGTGCTTCGCATCCGTGCAAAGCCGGTGCAACTCGCTAGTTGATTAAGTATTTTGCTTGCAATATGACAGTACACTGGGCTTAAACTTTCATGTGGTAATTACATAAAAATCCACCAATTTTGTTTGGACTCTAACGTGAATGTAAACTGTTGATAGCTGTCTTCAAATCTTTAGAGCTACATATTTATGAAAGAAAGACAATACGAATTTCCACGCTCTGACGTTTACAAAATTACTAGGTTTTCCTCGTTCTCATAGGAATTTCCCGTCCCCGTATAGCCTATAGCCTTCCTCATGAATGTGGCTACCATATACAAATTCCAAATCCGACTGGTAGTTCCAAACAAAAATCCAAATCCGACTGGTAGTTCCAGAGATTAGCGCGTTCAAACAAACAAACTCCTCAGCTTCATTATATTGGTATAGATACAGCCGGATTTTAATCGAAAAAATAATAATACCAATAAAACCAAAGATCACGTCGCCTATAAAGACCAGCTAGCAAACATCCGGATCAGCAAAAATTTATTCGATCACAGAAACATTCGATTTCTTCAAAAATAACCTCCCTTATTCTTTAAAAACTTAAATATTCTTTTGTTCACTTAATCCTTATTCGTTAAGAGGTTACCGAAGTCTGACATGAATAAAAAGAGGACTTCTCTTCAATATAGGAGAAGAAAAATTATTTTTTGGAAGTCTGTCGATGAAATTGATAAGGTGGGCCGATGTCGTGACACGAGGACGGAATGACAATGGAATATGGATTGTGGTCATATGCTGAAGGCTTCGAAAAGGGATGTAACACCTGGGATTTTTCCTTTATTAAGTTGGCACGTTGGATTTGGGAATTGTGATTTTTGTATTATTTAGATTTTTTAACCGACTTCAAAAACAGGAGGAGGTTCTCAATTCGGTTGTTTTTTTTATGTTTGTTAACACCATATCTCCAACCCATTGATAAACCGATTTGAAAAATTATGTCATCCAAGTAAACGAAATTTGCGTTTTTTACTTATCTTGCGACTTTCCAGTGGTGTTGTTAGGTGTCTATCAGACACCTAACCAAATAAAAAGTGAAAAATAAAAACGTTTTTTTCTAAAAACTACAACCGACTACCAAATATAAAAAGAATAGGTACCTAGTACAAAATAACCTCAATTTTGAAAGTCGGGTTAAAAATACGAAGAAACAACCAAAAACACGGACTTTCAAAATTAAAGTTATTTTATACCTTGTTGTGTTTTTTTTATTTGGACATCGGTTGTATTTTTTTTTTGCTGTGTTACGATTTTAGATATTTGAGAGTCGTTACTGATAATCAGAAGACAAGAAATCTGACATCAGTCTTTGTCCATCGTCTTTCGCATTCTCTTACATCACTTTCCATCAGAAAAGATAGTAGTCATACGTAAGGCTATGAAAAATATACTTAGTAAAAAAAAAAAACAGCTAATTTTATTATCAGATTAGATGAGAAAAAAAATACTATGTCAAAAACCCGTCCGCTGAAAACGACTAAAAAATTCCAAACAAGTCGCTTTTCAAGCAGTCTGATGCAGTTTGTGGCCTGATATCTGTGATTGAACTGTATCATATCTGTTTGGAACTTTTTAGTCGTTTTAGCGGTCGGGTTTTTTTAGTCATTTTTTAATTTTCTACATTTTAGTGAGTTTTGAAAATTTTTATCGCCTTTGTCATTTCCACAATTCTGACGAATTCAACGACACCTCATATGTCAAAATCCGTCAAGCTGTTTGGGCTGCAGGGCGTGCCAAAGAAATGGACATGCTTACATACTTCGCTCGAAAAACATGACCCTCTTTCTGACGCAGTCGGGTAAAAAGTCCGGTGTTACGGCCGTTCGCAGCGAGTATGTGGGATACGATACTAAAACCCAAGTAACATGCGCGTGTTCGTGCTCGTTTCCAGGTAGCTACTGACTGCACGAATGCTCGCTTTGTAACATGCTACATTACGCCTCGTAACTCCTGTCAGTACCCAGCTTAAAAGGACAGGATGACGATTTAAAGTCCACATTACATAGTTGAAATAAAAAACCGGCCAAGTGCGAGTTGGACTCGCGCACGAAGGGTTCTATAAAAAAAAACGGCAAAAAAAATCACGTTTGTTGTATGGGAGCCCCACTTAAATATTTATTTTATTTTGTTTTTAGTATTTGTCGTTATAACGGCAACAGAAATAAATCATCTTTGAAAATTTCAACAGTCTAGAAAACACGGTTCATGAGATACAGCCTGGTGACAGACAGACGGACAGCAGAGTCTTGGTAATAGGGTCCCGTTTTTACCCTTTGGGTACTGAACCCTAAAAATCACAAAATCTTCACTTTAAACTTTCTACAAAATTCGTCACACTCTACTCATATCATAACACATTTAACGCCAAAAACTACCAATAGATGTCGCTCCCCTTCAGTGTTGCCAGCATCAATTCAATCATTAATACCAACGTTAAGATCTCTCATCTATGCAATTATATCCCAGTTTTACGACCCCAAGGCTTTTGTTCCATCTTATCTCAAATTAGAAGGGTTATATTTGTTTAAGTTCAAATTGGAACCGTTTGAAGTTCGTGAAGCTTATGTTTTTGGGTATTATTGTTCTGGAGTAAGGGTTATTCGGCTATTCGGTTTGATGAGTGTTTTGGTAATGTCCGTTGTATTGTGCTTCGTTTTGAATTAGGACGGTATAGTTTTATTAAAATTTTGCTACGTTTAATACGTTACCATTTATACAACGTGTAACAGAATAAACGCAATGTCTTTAAAGGGGTCATTGTACTCATAATTTTGAATAACTTTTACTATGGGATAAACTCGGATATATCGCGAAAAAAAATCAGTTCTTTAGATTTACATTTTGTCGAGTTTTCCAAACAAAAGTCGATTTTTTTCTTGCGAATTCATTGTTGGTCACATAGTAAAATTTGTTCGTAATAGTGAGTATCGTGACCCTTTTTCAGGTATTGCTTTTATTCTGTTACACGTTGTTAGACTTTTTTTTTTTTTTTATTGGATGGGAAATCATCAAATGACCCCTCCCGCTCTGGGTGGAGCGGCAGGGAGTGTCAGACTTCTACTGACCAAAACCCACCCATGCTCCTCTTAGTGCCTTTTACGTTCCAGGGCCGCGGTAACTCTTTCGAACAAATCCGCAACCCTGGTAGGCTCTGGCCCTAACGGGCCCCGACCCATGCTGACGACTGCTGGCTTGGCGCGCGTAGAACACAGCGCGCCGTCAACCCGGGCCTGTTCTGATCGGACGGCGAGCTACCCATTGCTCGCCGTCCACAGGCATCAGTCACTGCGCCATGCTCAGGAGCATCAGTTCCTGGGCGGCGCAGTGGCTGACGTTCAACAGGAGGGGGTGAAATGGGGCCATTAGTGGCACTCCATTTCAGCCCCCTCCGGAGCCCGTTGTAGGGGCTCTACTGCGGCTGCTGCAGTAGCAGCAGCCGCAGTGGAACCGGCTATGGCGGCGGAGGAAGCGGCGGCGGCGGCGGCGGTCGCGGCAGAGACGGCGGTGGCGGAGGGCTTTCTCCTATTTCCGGCTTTGGCGGGTGGGGCGCAGGCCCTACCCCCAGCCCAGTGGTCGGCCGGCTTGCCAGCTGCCGCACAGACTACGCAGTGCGGCGCGGCGTCGCAGGAGCCGGCCCTGTGACCGGGCTGACCGCAGCGGAAACATAGACCGCTGCGGTCCACCTCCGAGGTGCATTGAGCTCCTACATGGTGGCCCACCTGGCACCGGAAGCACCTCAGAGGTCGGGGTTCCAGCAGTTTGACCTGCGCGGAAACCCAACCCACCAAAAACCTACGGCCCTCCGAGATGGTCTTGGCCGCCGAAACGGGACAGCTCACCACAATGGTGCGCATGCCCGTGTTGTCAGGACGTAGGGTGCCCGCCTGCACCTCCTCTGCTGAGCACCCCCCCGTCCTAACGACGGCGGTCACCACCTCCGCCTCCGTGACGGAGTCGTCCAGGCCCAAGATGCGCATGTCGATGCGCTTGGTGGGCCTGGACACTCGGGCATCGTCCGCGCTTAAGGACGCCCTAAGCCTTTCGGCTAGAGCGTCCGCGGTTGGGCCGCTGGCTGCCCCGGGGATCTCCAGCATCCGGGCCCCAGTCATGGTGACCCGGAGCCGGAGGCCCCCTACGATGCCTAGCTCACCAAGGTTCACCGCCTCCTTCGCCTTGGTGAGCACGTCCGCGTACGTCACGCCCCTCTTCGCCGCGTCCGGCTGCAGTGTAAGGACTACAGCCGCGGTTTTCGGGGGGCGGAGCGCAGCCGCGACGCTTCGCGCCTTCTGCCGCCGCTTCCTCTCTCGCCTCTTGGCCGCCCTGGCTGCCTTGCCCGCCTTCTTCTTCTCCCCGGCCACTTGACATTCGGCTTGAGCCGGGGGGGGATCTGAAGGCGAGGAAGCCGGGGGGAGCTGCTGCACAGACGGCGCAAGAGCCTTCGCCGTCCGCGCAGCAGCCCCACCCCTCCTCTTCCTTCCCGGGGCCGGGTCCGGTATTCCCGGCACCGGCTTCGCGGGTGCCGGCCCGGACCCTTTGTCCTGGCCGGACGACCCCGGTGTGGCAGCCACGGCGGCCGCGTACGACGGCGCCTTTTTCTTGCCTGGGGGGGCCTTCCCACTCGCCGCCGCACTCGCTAGCGGGGGGTGCAGGACGATGCCCTCCAGGACGGAGAACTGCGCCTGAAAGGCAGCCAACTCCTACCGCACCAGGTCCAGCACCTGGCCCTCCTGCGGCACGGGCCGGCCGTCCTCCCTGCGCCCCCCTTGTGGGCCGGCTCCCCGGAGCCTGGCCAGGTCTGCGCGGAGCCCCTCGTTCTCCTTTCGGAGACGCTCCGTGGTGGCAGCCAAGCAGGCGACCTCCACCCGCAGCTCGGACATCTCGTCCGGCGAAAGCCCACCTTTGGTAACCTCCGCTGCCGCCAGAATGGAGGCCATCGCCTCGCTTATGGCCTTGTTCTTAGAGGAAAGCTTCCTCTTCAAGGCCACATCGCGAAGCGCGGCCTCCACCACCTCCGCAAACCCGGCCCTCCGAACGCATTCCTGTCCGGAGTCATCCGGCTCACCGCCGGAGGACTCCGAACCAGGAGCCCTGCGACCGCCCTCTCCGGGGGGTCGTCCGTCAGCGACGAGCTCCTCGACGAGCTCCTCGGCTCGCTGGCCAGCCACCTTGGAGGCGGGCAATCTCCCCTTGCCTCCCTCTCGGCCCTTACCCCGCCTACTGGTGGGGATCTTGCGAGCCGAGGCCACCTCCTCGCTGCCAGACGACCCCCGGTCTTCCTCCGTTCTGGGCCGCTTGCGGAAGGACCTAGAGTCCTCCGCAGAGCTCGCCGAGCTAAAGGTCGCTAGGTCGTCGGAGTCCAACTCGGACTCCGACTCTGCACCCGCGCGACGCTCAAGCGAGCCCTCCTCCCAATATAGCGCGCCACTTCCCGCGCTCTGCCCGACCGACACTTTGTCGGAAGAGCTAAAATTAAACCCGATTAATTTCTCAAAGGACGGCTCGAATCGGGGGCCTCCTCGGCCACTGTTGCCCTTGGCAAGCGGAGTGCGGACAGCCCTGTTGCCCCCCCCAGAAAACGAGGGGCTTGACGCACGAGGCGTGGCGGATTCCCGAACCGCTGTGCAGTCTGGACCGCCCTGGGGTAACATTTCTTTTGCAGGCCTGTCCATGATTTCCTTTTTGAGGGTGCGGTCCCTATCTCCCCTCCTCTCCCCCTCTCTCTCAGTGCTTGCTCGCTGCCCTCGCAATCACGTCTGATGATCAGACGCGTACCAGAGAGCAACGAGCAAGCCAATGAGACGCACACCGTCCGAGGACCCGAACACTGCTCAAGTCTCCGAACGGTGTGCCCCTCTTGTGTCTCTCTTGGTCTGGTCTCTCACTTGGGACCTTCCGGCATGAGTGGCTCTACCGGCAAAGCCCCCAAGATCACTGAAACACGCAAGCCCCACCACGACGGCAACGTGGAGACACGGTTGGTGGGGACGTTGTATGACTTAGCTTTTTGATCTGTGATGCTCCTGCAGCCTAATTGCGTATTTTAAAAGCAAATTTTATAGGCCGCAGATGCATAAATTTTGACATTGTAACCGTATCGAGCAGAAGCAGACTTTTTAAAAATAGTTTTAAAGCAATGGAAATTACGTTTGATTGTTAATTAAACGTATAAAGCATAAATCAATTAAAGCACTTATCAGAACAACGACTGAAATTCCTGTTGAATGAAATAAAAACTACTTACAGTCGCAAAGATAAACACATCATTCCCCAATTCTAAAAAACTCCTACTCCGACAGGGAACAGCTAGCCAAATCCACACAAAAACATATTTAATTTAAACTCTTTAATCCGGAATTCTAGTTAAAACCGACTCGATCTGCCCGAAAGCGGTTTAAACCAGTTCGAAGGCAAAACGAATGAAATCCAGTCAAATATTTTACTGCAGAGCAATTGTTGTAAAAACTCGCCAAGTTCTGCAAACGAAACTTTTTACAGAACGGAAAAATATCAGCTTTGGAACGTAGAAATGTGATTTTGTGATGAATTGGCTTAAAGTAGGTTCGAAACTATTAAAGTAAAGACAAGTTTCTCTGTTTTATTTTTTGTTGAATCTTTTTATCTTTTTCAGGAATTTGTAAGTCGATGATGAACTGAAACTAGTTCTTTTTGGAGGTCGGTGTCTTTTTAATATTTATTCGGGTTTCGGTTTGGAGTTTTGGTCATCTTTGGAGGAATTCTGAGTCGGGGCTAGCTTGGGTTGTACAGTGCCTTGACTACAGTGATCTAAAGTTTGGGTTGAGAGTAAATCAATATATAAAAAATTTTCGTTACTGAGTGACTGACAGATGAAGCATAGCAAAAAATACTGGTCGTAAAAAACTGAAATTTGGCTTGTAGCTTCATTGGGGAGTGTAGGGGAGCACTAAGAGAGGATTTGCCGAAATTCTTACGGGAACAGGAAAAAGCGGGATATGCGCGTACGAAGTCGCGGGCAAAAGCTAGTATATTGTAAAGGGGGCTGCTAAAGATACAGCAGTTGGAAAAAATATTAGCTTTTTTTACCTTTATCTCAAAGAGGTTTATTTACTCACTTTATGTACATTGATCGTACATATGTGGATTCAATGCAATAAGACATTCTGTACTAGTCAACCTTTGAGTAAAAGACTACACTGCAACTGTGGATAGTGTACTGTACAACAAATAAATAATTTTTAACCCCTACGGACTTTTATTAGTCTCGAACCCAAACTAAGAACAAATGTCAAATCGTGTTGTCATTCATTCTTAGTTCGGGTTCGAGACTAATCGTAAGTCCGTTGGTAATACGGAGTAGAAAACGCCCGACACTAAGGCCGAAACTACGGACTTCGGCCTTAGAGAGTAGACCCCCAGAACATAGCACTGTTGTTTAGTATGGATAGGTACTTATAATGGTAACATTTCCCCAAACAAGCTTATTCAAAAAGAGCTCAACTGATACAAAATAATGTTGTTACATAACAAATTATATAACATTCCCAAACTCCCAAAAGATTTCCAAACACATAGGTGGACTATTTTCGTGAAAGTCTACCCATAACGGGGCGAAAGTACTAAATCTTCATTACTTAAACCATTTTATACCATTACTCTAAGAACTTAAGGCATATAATTGCTTAACGACCTTAAGGGGAAAGGGGCCGTGAGGTAGGAAGAAAAAAAGTTTGGTAAATAACGCTATATCATAACGCCGTGAGATTTATGGGGTGAGCAGAGTAGTAAGACTTTTGTTTATAGGTTCGCGTGTTTTTTCTCTAATAGGTAAAGGGCAATGAGTAATTGTGATAACTTGTGTTCGTAGCGTGGGGGATCGTTGCGGAATTTGGTCGAAAGAGTCACCGCGGCCCTGGAACGCAAGGGCATTAGGAGGAACACGGATGGGTTTTAGTCAGTAAGAGTGTGACACTTCCTTCTGCTCCGTCCAGAACGAGTCTTTAATTGATGATTTCCTATCGTTAAAAAAAAACCGACCAAGTGCGAGTCGGACTCGCGAACGTAGGGTTCCGTACCATTATCAATAAAAAAACGAAAAAAATATCACGTTTGTTGTACGGGAGCCCCACTTAGATATTATTCTGTTATAAGTATTTGTTGTTATAGCGACAACAGAAATACATCATCTGTGAAAATTTAAACTGTCTAGCTATCACGGTTCATGAGACACAGCCTGGTGACGGACGGACGGACAGCGGAGTCTTAGTAATAGGGTCCCGTTTTACCTTTTGGGTACGGAACCCTAAAAAAACGTCCCAGCCAAAGAACCCCAAGCCTGCTCAACCTTTCCTTTTCACGACAGTACATGATCTTTGTAGTATCATTATTTATATTAAAAGTGTAAATTCAGAGTTCCCTGTGACAGAGAAACTCGTCTAAACTCCTTGCTTTAAGAGGTGCTTCGACAAAATTGCTAGATATAAGAGATTTAGCCGGATTCCAAGATGGCGCCGAGTGTCATGGCGACCGGTGTCGGTCTCAAAAATAGTGTCGTTAAAATTGTAATCTTTGAACCGTGGAAAAGGAAATGGAAGGATTTTTACAGTGAAACCTAATACGTTATTAATTTTGCAATCAAATCTTATCTTTTTAGGATTGTTTTTCTCTTTTAAATTTTGATTAGTTTCTTTTCTTTTTTTGACTTTTTTTTATTTTTTTGGGAATTATTATGATGTTTTATACAGGGTTATTTGTAAAACACCAACAAACAAAACAAAAAATAAATCGGCTGTTTCATACAAAATGCAATATTCACCCGATGAAAATGTATGAAACTGTAGATTTTTTTTTAGATTTTTCAGAGTTGGTCTCATAACAAAAGTTGTTTATAATCATGAGTACTTTCACCCACTGAAAGGTTGTTGGTGTTTTACAAATAACCCTGAATATGTGTGTGTACGAGGTGGCGTGAGAAGAGAATTCTTGGAAGAACTTGGGGGAGGCCTATGCCCAGCAGTGGGAAAGTATGGGCTAATTAAAAAAATAAGTTTTTATAGACGTTTTAGATAGATGAAGTAATACTTTGATTTCCGATGAGTAAGGCAGAGGTGTGCCTATAGTGTACCTCTTACATCACCAGTTTTGTTTATGTTTCATTTGAACGGAGGTGAACCTTTTAGTACAGTAATTAGGTACAAAAAAGGAGGGTACTAAACCTTACTGCCTTTTAGTCTAAGTATATTTAATATTTTTACCTCGAAGTAACTCGTGGCCAAGTTATAACAGCCACTCTTATCCAACTTCAAGGTTAAGCAACGGTTGCTTTGGGTCCATGGATGGGTTAAGGTCAAGCCGTTAGGTCCGGCTGTCATTTGTAGATCAATAACAGTCATTATTGATTGTCAGATGCCAGAAAATTTTACAACAGTCTTATCAAGAGTTATTGAACCCAGTGACTGGTTTTGGAGTTCAGATAGTACGATGGATGCTGAAAGCCCCCAATGAAGTTGAGAAAAGGTTTAGACAAACACACACAATCATCATATCAACCGAAACACGTCCACTGCTGGACATAGGCCTCCCCCAAGTGTCACCACAACAACCATTATACACACAACCATACCAGCAACCATTACCAGGGCATCGGTCCATCTTGCGGGAGGCCTTCCAACGCTGCGTCTTCCGGTACGCGGTTACCACTCCAGAACTAACGAACGCACACAATATCTGTGATAAACTGACAGACCCCAACAAAAAGTCCGTAACCCCAAAACTATTCACGTAAATTCAGAAGCCATTCGACTTAATGCGAACTAATCCACTTCGATACAATCAACTAGACTGGGATTAAGCGAAGTGTCCCAGGAAACAATAATAATTTCCTTTTTAAGACCTGGCTAGTCTGAAACTATTCCAGTTAATATACTATCTTGGACAGGTTCCAGCAGCCAGCCAGAATGAGAACGGAATTTAAAATATTTTTTTAAGTTTTTAACTGGTATAAGGAAAGCAGGGTCATATCAATTGGTGACTTCTTTTGGCAACAGGAAGGCTTCAACACATTCCATTTTTTTTGTAAAACTGGTCATTGGGAGTCGGACTTGCGTGTTAAAGGTTCCGTATAATTCATATTTTTTTACATGATTGTTATTTTAAAAACATATACTTCTTACATTTTGTATATCTTTGTGATCTGTATGCCTCGGAAAGTACGTTAAGTAAGCCGTTGGTCTCGGCTGTCATTTTTAGACATTTGGCAGTTGTTACGGATTTTCAGAAGCCAGAAAATCTGACAGCAGACTTGCCAATAAAGTACCGTGTTACCTAGTCAATGGGTTGCGGAGGTCTGGTAGGCAGTCGTTCCACGAAAAATACTGATATTCAGCTGAATACGGTTAGACTTGAAGCTGACCCGAATATAGTTGGTAAAAAGCTAGGTAGATACTCCTTACATTTTCGTCCATCTTCACAAAAAACATCACATATGGCTCGCGTTAGACGACAATCTCATCTGATGATAAGCGATGATGTAGCTGTACGCACAATAAAAAACTAAACCATAAAAAAATACATAGAAAACACTATCACCACAGATTTGTTTATTTCATTCACTTGAAGCTACACCACTAGCAAATACACCAATAACATACATTACTGGCCATAAAGACTACTTACTGCTAACAAAATAAAAAAGAAAACCAAATACGTAGAGGAAACGCGAGACACAGCAATACTGGAGGTATGCCAGTTTGTTTAAAGGTGCGTTCACATCAGGGGGTCTACTCTATACGCCCGAAGTCGTTACCGAACCCGAACTAAGAACAACTGTCAAATTGTGTTGTCATACATTCTTAGTTCGGGTTCGGGACTAATCATAAGTCCGTAGGTGATACGGAGTATAAAACGCCCGACACTAAGGCCGAAACCACGGACTTCGGGCTTAGAGAGTAGACCCCCAAGAGCGAGCAAAGCCAGAGATAGAAACTTATGTGTAGCGATATAGGAATATGCACGTTTTTTTTTTATTTGCTATGTAAAATACTTATTAGCTTTAGTTAAAAAAATAAAATGAGTTTTTAAATATTTTTATCAGCAACGACGTTCTAAAGCTTTAAAGTTGGATAAGAAAGAGAATTCCGACATGGCATTACATGTCAAAAGCCGTAATGCCCATACAGCTGCTATAGAAAACAGCGTTTTCGTTAAAGGGGCATAAATATATTTAAATTCGTTTTAAATTGTTATAACTATTACTTTTTCGATTGATTTTGATTTTGTTTTCACTGTCATTTGTACATTTTTTGATATTTTTTTTGCATTTTCCCTTACATTTATCATTTTACGACTGTGGCACAAAAAAGCTTGTCACATCATAGAAAAGTATGAAGAACCGTTTTGTTAATGTGTAAATATTTTCATGTATTTCACCTTCTGCCTACCTACAAAATTAGTACGGTTAACGTAACATCGACCTCATTTTACCATCACTCGAGCATTCGCTCCCGAATGTTCGTTAAATTCACTGACAGTGTGAACGTACCCTAACCCTAGTTTATACGAACATTACGACTCATGTGTACACAAGAAATTCAGCGAAAACGGAATGAAAGAATTATAGAAAGTGTCAGTGGATTATTAAGTTAAATAAAGTAAGGTGGAGGAAAAACGTGTCGCCATACAGGCCACGACTCTGGTCCCTGGAGGGTAGGTAGAGAGTAGTATAGTGGCCTATTATAGGAACTTGTACAACTAGTTCCTTTGGGGAGGTACTGCTATAATAAATGATGCCTGGTCCTGTTGCTAAAAAGTTCTGTTGCGTTTTTAAAATGAATCCTAATGCATACCATACACGTTCAAGTAATTTGATCAAACAGCCTGGTTCAAACAGTTTTATCAAATTGTCATGAATGTCTGGATCAAAAATGAGTCGTCTATTTGATCAAACAGTTTAAAACAGCCTGTTTGATCAAAACTTAAACGTGTATGGCCCGCATAATATTAATAGGGCCTAAATTGTAAGCAGTTACGTTAGTCACTATTGACAAGTCAATCGAATCAGCCAAATATTTTAGGTCGACTTAGGTACTGACTAACCAGATGAAGCTGAGATCTGTTCTCCATAACCCAGTGTCTGGCTAATACAAAATCCTTTGGCAAGGCTGATGGCAGATTTCCTAGCTTCTGACTTCCTATAACCACTGTCAAGGATGTTCAAATAGCACCCGGGAATATTTTCCAATGTTATGCAATTTACAATTTTTTTTTTTATGGATTGGAAAACAACAAATGACTCCTTCCGCTCTGGGTGGAGCGGGAGAAAGTGTCAGACTCTTACTGACTAAAACCCATCGGTGCTCCTCCTAGTAGGTGTAGGTGACTCTTTCGAACGAAATCCGCAACCCTGGCAGGCTCTGGCCCTAACGAGCCCCGTCTACTATGCTGACATCTCTTTGAGGCGCGCGTGGAACACAACGCGCTGTCGACCCGGGGCTGGCTTTGATCGGACGGCGAGCCACCCAACGCTCGCTGTCCGCAACAAAAGACAACTTACATAATTCAATCCACATAAATGTTACTAACTCTGTCCCAATCACTCAGCGTGAAGTTTTTTCGCTATTCTTGGTGATTGATACAGGGAAGTTCAGAGATGGTTGTTGACAATTCACTAAAAGATGCGTTATACTCATGCCAAAAGGGGAATTGGTGGTGGGCACGATATACCTATTCGTATTGTCCAAAAATACAATAGAACACATCAATGATGTGTTCTATTGTATTTCAGCTTTGACGTTGGCTTTGAATTACCATGAGTTTGACATTTGTCTGCTCAACTCTAACTCGCAAAAGCATCAATTATGACAAGCGTTTTGAAAATTTAATGCTCGTTGGAGTTCGTCACTTGTCTAGAGCCTGAGAACAGTTTTAGCGCAACTGTCCTCAGGCTTTAGAAAATTAACATTGTGTCAACGGTAGCGCCCCTTATATCATGGCATTTCGAGAATCGCCATCGCTAATAGCATGGCAATTTGTCGAGAGCCTCTGGGCGCGTACCATAACCAGTGTTGCTGGGTTATTTGCGTACTTACTGCTCTCGCATTTGACAAAAGGTTCGTTTGCCTATGACTAAATTACAATGACGTAAGTTGTCTGTTGTAAATTGCATAATATTGACTGGTAGTCCCGGCTGCCATTTGAACATCCTTGGCAGTGGTTATGGGAAGTCAGAACTAGAAACCTGACACCAGTCTTGGCAAAGGATATCGTAGGCAAGGTGGATCAACCTGACATTTTCTTATACCTACTTAGTTGCACTTCTAGACCAAACAAACCAATTAATATGTATATTAAATTTAAAACTCTTGCGTTACTGAGTGATTGACAGACAACGCACAATCGATCCTAGAAAGCTGAAATATAGATTCCATAAGGAGTGTAAAGGAAAAAAACGGGATATACACGTACGAAATCGAGGGCAAAAGATAGTATTCCATATTCCTTGTAAAGCGAATACATGAAGGATATTAAATTATGAACGCATCAAAATAAAAACGAGTGATAGATGTATGAACGCAGCGATGAGTGAACGAGAGAGTATGTGTGTGAATGGGAAAGAAGAACAGGGGCCTAACCACCAACTCTTAAAGCAGTATCACTTCAATATTACTTCCAGTGGGAAAGAGACGGAGCTATACAGGACGAATAGCTCCGTCTCTTTCCCACTAGAAGTAATATTAAAGTAATACTGCTTTAAGAGTTTAGGCCCTGAGATTTTACGACGAAAAGAAGTACTCGTAAGATGTAAATTATGAAGTTAAGAAGTTTTAAAATAAAAAAAGGCTTCAAGCAGTAAAGAGTTTTTAATTCGGTCTTCCACATACCCCATACATATATATAAAACTAAACACTTTCTTTCTTGAACACACGACAACCTCTAGGGTCTCCTAAAGACACCCAATCGACAGAAACCTATAATACAAAAAATCCTCACCGAATCGAACTGTCATAACTAAAGAAATCCGAATCCCTAGAGCAAACTTACACGTATAAAATGCCCTTATATCACCTTTAGAACCTGGACCTAAGTGGATTTCCAGCTTCACAAAAAAACGGAGTCTCTTTTATATAGGAGTGTCCGAAGTAACGAGGTACCTACATGGGTACACAAAGCCTATTATCGGGCATGCAGCACGTAAGGCGAGGCCCGTGAATGGGTAGCACGTCTGTATTCTTTACAAATCGGGTACCTGACCATGGAGCGTTTAGACTAGATAGTTTAGTGGAGATAGTAGCTGGAATGTTTACTGGATTGGATTTATTGTGTGACAATTTTAAGAAAACCGATTATTTATTATTAAATGCAAATTACAATGTTTTTTTTTCTGACTTTTTACGGCCCCAAACAAAACCTCAGTCTTTGACGCTTGTCCGTCTGTCTATCTGTAACATGCCTGTATTTATTACTATTTACAGGTATTATTGAAAAAAATACTTTTATTATTTTTAGAGACCTTCATTTATTAACGTTTCTACTTTTTTTTGCAAATTAAAACAACCTGATTTTGCACTAATCACTTAAAGCTTTAAACTAATTATTAACATCATTTGTCATAATAACTAACCTGAAACTTATTTTAGTAATACCTTACTTAACTGAAATTAAAGCTTTAAGCATTTCAAGCACTAATGCAATAATCTGGTAAACCCATTTAAACTACATGCAAGACATTAGTTAAACAGCCAGACAAATACACAAATACATTTTAATGACTAAGATTAACATCAAAATGAAAGTCGTTAAAAACCTTTTTCACTTTAATTTACCTAGGTTATTAAACATAAAAAAGATATTTTTGATCACCATAATGGAAAAAGATGATACGAAAATGTACTCAAGGTTAGAGTTACTAAAATATGCGCTGTCCACATCATGATGTAGTCAGGCCAGATCAATGAAACTTAGCTTTATCGTTAACAGCTACACACGGCTACTTCATGATACCTAATACGGTCAAACATTAGTGATCACATCGTAAAATAGTTACATTATCGATTGTTAGAGGCGCTGATAATCTTCTATTTTTGTGATGCATCATGGCGGCGAACACTTAGAGGTATTCCAATAAAAAAGCTTATGATAATGCACCAGCTAACTGAAAAAAGCCATATCATGATGTGGCCGAGGATAGTTCAGGTTAGGCTTGAGGGAACTTAGGGCACCCCGACACGCATAGGTTTGGTTCGAATGGGATGGCGGGAGCTAGAGTGAGCAAGCGAAGCGAGCAAACATAGCTTCCATCATACACATTCCTGCAAACAGAAATAGAAGCCCATAGCGGGGCTCCGTCGCCTAAGTCAGGTTTGAAGTTCTGATTTCATGATTTGGCCAGGTAGTTCATGATATGGCCGAACATGGATAGATATTATTATCAAACGTTGATGTTTAAACGATATTGTCAGTTTTCGCACGACTTTTATTAAAATAAAGAGTGCTCTATTCTATGTTCCTGCAAAAACAATCCAACAAATAGCAAAAGCAGTCCAATCTAAAATGCCCGTAAAGTGCAGTATTATATTAATTACATTCAGAGGCTACTTGTCTTAATTACTTGTTAGCCAGTCAGCTCTCGCTAGCCGAATCTTGTACTAATAGCATATAAGATCACTTATCTAAATTAATGTTTGGGCTACTTACTCTTAATTTTAGGTTGGGATTTGATATTTTTGGACTGGGTTTTAATGTGGCTTGGAAAATATGGTAGTTTGGTTAATGTGGCTTAATTTTAGCCAAGCACTCTAGAAGAGTGCTTGGCAAAAATGCCTAAAATCGTTTTTTATAGAAAACAAAAAATTAAGACGATACAGTGCGTTTATAACATGCGTGACGTCACGTCGCTGGTAAAAATTGTACCATCATGAATGAATGAATGAATGAATGAATGATTTTTATTCACTTAAGAAATCTTAAAACTAAGTACATTGCCCCACAAAACTGCTTACGCAGTTTAACTGTGAGATCGCTGAGTCTCTTTTACAGTAAAACTAAATATCTATATCTATAACCTATACACATATTCTTAACACCTACACTTACATATGGGATTATAATGACCACCATAAAATGCTTTGATACCCTTAGTTCTTTTACCAAAAATATATATTTGACACCAGAAAAATGAAGTCTAAAATTATACGTACTAGCTATTTTAGTCACGACTGCATCTCAAATTGTATTCGAACACCAATATCCAAATCATAGTGACGTCACGCGTGTTTTCAACGCAATGTATCGTTTTCATTCTTGTTTATGTTGAAAAAGGAAAAATACGTGTCCATTATTTTCTGGAAATCTATCTGACGGAATAATTAGATTTTTTCAGTAATACCCTAGAGCAATAAATGAAACAGAGTGAAAATGTCGAAATGGTTAAAATGGCGATCGAGAGCTCAATTATTTTCAGTTGCCTATGTTAAATTAATGTTAAAGTATTATCAGCATAATTTAATATTTTTCACGTTTTAACTAGAAGACTAGCAAATCCTAAACTACATCACATTAAAAAAAAACCTACTCGACTATGCCACTAGCCAAGCCAAACTAAACGCAGCATCACTTACAATTCAACTAAAGTCGAGTCCAGAGCGATCGACGCGCACCCAGAATACATACGATCATTATTTTGTAGAATTTGACGAATTGGACACTTCGACTTAACAAAAGTGAAATACGCGGGCCAAAGCAAGTCTTGAAAATACGTTTCTTTAGAGAAAATAAGGTTTTAGAAGGCAAGGTATTTGAATGGGACACATTTTTGTTTACTTAAGTTTTATTCAGTGTTTTGAATAGTTTAGGACCTGAAAGGAAGGTTTTAGTAAAGGTGCTTTTTTATGAGACTATCTTGTCTATACAACGTGTAATAGAAAAAACGCAATACCTCATAAGGGGTCATTGTACGGTTCAACGGCGCGTTGCGTTCCACGCGCGCCTAAAAGAGATGTCAGCAAAGTAGACGGGGCCGTTAGGGCTAGAGCCTGCCATTATTGCGAATTTTGTTCGAAAGAGTTACCGCGGCCCTGGAACGCAAAGGGCACTAGGAGGAACACGGATGGGTTTTAGTCAGTAAGAATTTTGACACTCCCTTCCGCTCCGCCCAGAGTGCGAGGAGTCATTTGATGATTTCCCGCCTATAAAAAGGGGGTGTGTTCTCAACATTATGAATAACTTTTACAATGGGACGGGCCCCGAAATCACGAAAAAAAAAATCTGCTGTTCATTACATTTTGTCGAGTTATGTTCTTTATAAACTTCGGGGTTGGTCACATAGAAAAAGTTGTTCGTAATGATGAGTACACTGTCCCCTTAAGAGGTATTGTGTTTATTTTGTTACACGTTTTATAAATAGTATCTAGTCAATTTGTAAATACCTAACTTCTATTCTACAAAGTGAATATGAAGACACTACAAACTTCGTAGACTCATAGTATATTCCTCTCTATTTCGACCTGCAATTTTGTTTATACTGACTTGATACTGACTGGTATTCACTTTCTTCTCTTACTAACACAGTATTTTAGTATTTTTTTTTATCTAAATCAATATTTTTAAAAGATAAGTGGTTTCTTTCGGTAATTCGAACAGTGCACTATTTGAAAACTACAACACTATGGATCGAATTCATAACCTTAGGTTTCAAAGTCGTTTTTCATCATTAATACATACCTACACCAATTTCTCACTTATATACAACAAATTACCTAACTTATTTCAACACACAATCGCTTATGTAAAACAGTAACTAAGTAATTCCACTAGGCTGGCTCCCTGTAACTAATTGTACCCAAAATTAGCTTAACACAGCTAAACTTGGCTAAACTCTACTTCGCTGCTAGAATACTAATGAGAACTTTAACATTTAATATTACAGATGATTAAAGTGCTTTTAAATAAGAGTTGAAGATATTTTTCTGTAGTGGTAGAATCGTGAGAGAAATGAGACTTGAATGTGAAGTAGCTAAGTGGAAGGATTGAAAATATTGGATTTTTTTATAAGTAGTGGTAGGTGGCCGAAGCTCATAATAAATAAATAATATACGCTACGGGCGTTGGGAGTAGCAGGGCGATTCCCGACCACCGTAGGCGAGCGTTGGATGGCTCGCGTCCGATCAAAGTCAGGCCCGGGTCGACGGCGCGTTGTGTTCCACGCGCACCTCAAACAGATGTCAGCATAGTAGACGGAGCCCATTAGGGCCAGAGCCTGCTAGGGTTGCAGATTTTATTCGAAAGAGTCACCGCAGCCCTGGAACACAAAGGGCACTAGGAGGAGCACGGATGGGTTTTAGTTAGTAAGAGTCTGACACTCCCTCCCGCTCCACCTAGAGCGGAAGGAGTCATTTGATGATTTCCCATCCATAAAAAAGGCGGCCATCGGCTCGGCGATGGTCGAATTTGTGAAAAAAATCTAATTTTAAGTTTTGACATTTTTTCCTTAATGTATATCAGCTAACCAACATCATCTTTAAATATGATTCCACCTTTCTGGAACACCCTGTACAATAATACAGGCATAATAATTAATACGGACAATAGTTTGTCACTTATGGATGAGAGAAAAACCTAATAGAAGTCTATGGTTTAAAACGAACATGTTTTTTTGTCAAAAAAAAAATTATTCTTATTTGAAATGTGTAGTAGAACTATTTTAGAAACTCAGTAGCCAAAATTCTCATCTGAACGGGGCACACATCACATTAGTACAGTCCAGTCTCCTTAGAGGGCAGCACTAGACTCCGCCGACGTGAACAGAATACGAAAGAGCACATTTTTGTGGAGCCCTGACATATTACACTCGCTTACCCAATTATAGAGACGCTAGGGTCCAAGGGACCACTCTAGTTTGTGGATTGTTTGAGAAAAGAAGGTGTAATAAAGTGCTAATGAAAAAAATACTAATGTACAGTCGCGGAACGAAAATGTCCTTCGACCTTTTTTCTTGTTCGTGTACGTAAAAGTACTCGTCAATTATTTTTTATAACGGCTGAAGTCTTTATAAAGTTTGTACTTACATGTTGACACATGGCTCATTTTATCAAAAAGATACTTATTGAAAAAAAAAAACAGAAAAGCGTTTGGTTGGATTTATAATTCTTTTCCAAAACATGTTTAATTTTTTGTGTAAATACTCGTACATCGGATTATTTTTATTTAAGGTCTTAGTGGGCAAAAAATCCGCAAATTTTGCTAATATCATCAGAATCATTTAACGAATACAAAATAAACAACAACAAAAATTCCCTACCAACAATTTTTAACCTATTTCTAACAAATTTAAAAATTACCTTTCCTTGTTCTTTCTGCAAATATAAAATGAAACCATTAATAAAATCATCAATATTTCTGGCTCGATAATTTCAACGCTCTGGCACAAAATTAGCGGTATTTATTAAATATGAACATCGTTCGTTTGCGGTATATACAATACCGCAATCATATTTGGCGTATTACGTAAATAGGCTGTTTAAGGCTTTTTATATTATTATGTCAAAAGGGAGCTTACTTCATTACGATACATTTATTTATTACTGGGTTTTATGGGATGTTTTGGAATTGAAGTGATGTTTTCTTTGATGGGGAATTAAATTTTGGGGTTTTGTGGTGTGCTGAATAAAATATACTTTTTAATAGAAATAAAAAAAATAATTTTGTTTCGGCAAAAATTTACGAAACCTATATAAAGTATAAAAAATGCGAACGTTTGTGAGGATGGATAGATGTATGTTTGTTACTCTTGCAAGCAAAAACTACTGAATGGATCTTGATTAACTTTGGCATAGATGAAGATTATATTCTGGAATAACACATAGATACTTTTTATCCCGGGAGTATGTTCCCTCGGGATAATTTTTGACATTCACACGGGCGAAGCTGCGGGTGGCAGCTAGTAATATATATAATATTAATAAAATGATTGACGTATCCACATTCCTAAGTAAAATATAGCACGATATACGGCTGTCACAACAATAATTTGAAATGGGTTACAACATTTTAGCAACTCGACACAATTTCTTCCTGAATACCTATACATTACACGATACAGGATGTTTTAATAAATATCTTTATTTTCAGGCTACTTTGGCCCATAGATATATAAGGTGCTATAAAATTATCTGCCATCCTCTTGAGGGGTCATTGTACTCATCATTATGAACAACTTTTACTATGGGATCAACCCCGAAATCGCGAAAAAAAAATCAGCTGTTCAGTACATTTTTTCGAGTTACGCGTGCAGAAATGTATGGAGCAGTCGATTTTTTTTTCGCGATTTCGGGGTTGGTCCCATAGTAAAAGTTGTTCATAATTATGAGTACAATGACCCCTCAAGAGGATGGCAGATAATTTTATAGCACCTTATATACCTTACAAAATAACACAATACCATATAATTATACAGTTTGTGTTAGTTCATAGAAACTAAAGCCTATGTTAGTAAAAACTTCACTTCTCTTTTCTTCTCTTTTTCTTCTTTAGGATAATCGAGTTGGTTACACTTTCGCTGATTATATAGTATAATAAGAATGTGTAGACACAAGTGTAGCAGTATTTTGGAATAAGTTTAATTTCGTCTGGATCCTTCAATAATAAATACTTTATTGCAAGCCATTCAAGATTCCAAAACATCCTTATAAAATATAATTTTTAAAGTTTTGTGTTGTTTTTAAAATAAATACTGTTTAGTTTTTATACAAGACTTACTTACTTAAATGAAAATGTATTGACTCAATAAAAGCCAAAGGGGACCCTATTACTAAGGCTCCGCTGTCCGTCCATTCGCCCGTCTGTCACCAGGCTGTATCTCATGAACCGTGATAGTTAGACAGTTGAAATTTTCACAGATGATGTATTTCTGTTGCCGCTATAACAACAAATACTAAAAATTGAATAAAATAAATATTTAAGTGGGGCTCCCATACAAAAAACGTGATTTTTTTAGATAATGGTACGGAACTCTCCGTGCACAAGTCCGACTCGCACTTGGCTGGATTTGAGTTTTTCTTCATAATATCCCACAGTGACACAATAACGGAACAACACCAAATCCTGCGAAAAACCTACCACATCTTCTCCATTTATACATAAAAGGTTAACCATCAAAACAATTCTCGAAAAGAGCCTAACCCTATATAAAAATCCCCTCACATCAAACACGCTGTAACGCAGACACGTCAAAAAACTGTAAGTCAGCGATACGATCGACTACCCGCCAAATATTCCCGATCTAATAGCACGTCGGAATAATTCAGACGGTTCCCACATAGAATACTTTAGTACAGAAGATCGAGTCTTTTTAGGGTTCCGTACCCAAAGTGTAAAAACGGGACCCTATTACTAAAACTCCGCTGCCCATCTGTCTGTTTGTCTGTCACCAGGCTGTATCTCAAAAACCATGACAGCTAGACAGTTAAAATTTTCACAGATGATGTGTTTCTGTTGCCACTATAACAACAAATACTGAAAACAGAATAAAATAAATATTTAAGTGGGGCTACCATACAACAAACGTGATTTTTTTGTCGTTTTTTATGGATAATGGTACGAAACCCTTCGTGCGCGAGACCGACTCGCACTTGGCTACTTTTTTAAGAATGTTAAATCATTAAATGACTCCTTCCGCTCTGGGTGGAGCGAGAAGGAGTATCAGACTCTTACTGACTAGAACCCATCCGTGTTCCTCCTAATGCCTTTGCGTTCCAGGGCCGCGGTGACTCTTTCCAACAAATTCTAGAAGATTTAATCTTTACAATCAATCAAGCTGCTTTGGTCTTTTTCCAACTAAGTTAGGGTCGGCTTCCAGGGTAACCGGATGCAGCTCAGTACCAGCATTTCACACAGAACGACTGCCATAACTGAACTTCAAAACACAGTATTGGGTAACATGGTACCCATAGGCAAAACTGGTATTTAGTTTCATCGCTTCTGACTACCCATTACTAGAGTAGACCTCAAATAAATGTGCAAAAACGGTCATTGGCATTCATTTGTTGACTTTCTAAAAATAAAAAAAGTCGTTTGTACTTTTTAAAAATAAAAAAAACTTTTTCACAAAATAATACTAACGACTTTTTTTTACTTTTATAAAACGGTTCATAATTTATTGTTCGACTATCAACGAAGGGATATTAGAGACAGGTTAATGTACTTTATTGAAAGTTTATCTGGCGCCTTCCACACTATCAAAGATCTACAAATGAAAGCCAGAACTAACAGCTTAACGTGCTAACTGGTGGTCACCCACTACCGAGCGCGCTTTCGGCTATTATTATTTAGCCCGAGTTCAAATCGACTCCACACGACGAGCGAAAACGCATTGTTTGAGATAATTTGTAAAAGCAATATTTACAATCGACTGCACGTTTTCTGGTTAACACTCAATATTTAATCTTTAATTATTATATCATTAGTATCTATACTAATATAATCAAGATGAAGAGTTTGTTTCCTTGTTTATTTATGTGCTTTAACGCAATAACCTCTGGAACTACCAGTCAGATTTAGAAAATTATTTTTGTGTATTAAGATGGCCACATTCATGAGGAAGGCTAGACATTGCCAACGAATTCCATGTTATGTTATTTTTACTCCTCCGCTGTTATTTGCTGATTAATTTCGTTGCGTAATCCACTTGATAACACAATGACGGATTCTGACTTTCAGGAGTTGGAGTAGTGGTTAGCCCAGTACGTGTTAACTTTATGGATGGAGTTAACCTTCTGTATCGTATCTTCTCAGTGTCCCGTGGCCAGGACGTGTTCGCATCCGAATCGATTTGCAACGATACGAAACAAACGCTTTGAGAATACGAATGATTGATAACATCGATATCGTACGATGACGCGTCACTTCACTATTGTTGCCTGGTTTTGTTTTGAAGGGCTGTTATAGTGTTTTTGGACCTATATTGGTGGCTGGGTTTTTTGAAAAAAAAAGTTTTGTTTAGACTGCTGTTAATTGGTTTAAAAAAAATGTCTATTTTGTTTATCTAAAGGTGCTTATCTTGTCACTGTTGGAATATTAACTCTGTGTTTTTTGTTTCAGGTAAGTCGAAATATAACAGCTTGTGGACATGTTCGAAGATACCAGTTTACACATACAATTATGGTAATTATAAAATCTTTATCGATATTTAATTCAAATCTTAACGTGGACTTACACTGTCACTGAGTGTTGTACATTTTTTTTCTAGAAATTATGTCAACTTTCAACATAATATATCCTTTCACTTTGAAAACATGAATATCCAATGCTTTGTACACGTATTCTCCTTCCAAGAAACAATATAAACACGTTTTTGTAACAAAGTTTCAGTTTTTCAACGAAAATCTCGCTTTTGTATTTAAAAACATGCATAAAAGAAAGACTGAAATCTGTTTCGTATGAAAACTTGAGAGTTTTGGAAAATCATATTTTCACTTTTACAAATATAAACTATCACTTTCCTAGCCTTTTCACAAGATTTCTGGGTTTGGCTTTCAGTATTTTACATTGGAACACCGCTTACCCCACCACTACAACCTGGTTGTCAGACTTTCTTTATTTATTTACTATCTTTTGCCCGATGCTCCGCCCGCGTGGATCTCGATTATCGCGTAAAAAGTAGCTTAGTAGTGTCTTATTACATATCCCAGGCTATTTGTCTGTTAAATTTTATGACGATCCGTTCACCCATTTTAGCGTGAAAATGTAACATACAAACAAACTTCACTTTTGCATTAATATTACTAGTAAGGATTTATTAAAGGTTCATCAAGCACTTGTTAATATGTCGCAGCCAACTAGCTTAATCAGCCGTTTAATTGATGGCCTAGCCTTTTCAGTTAACTGCGCCGGTTTTTCAGCGACCTATGTAGGTGGAATTTTTGGTTCAGTATCGTTAAAGAATTGCCTATGTAATTTATGTCGCTGATTTAATGGCGCAGTTATATGAAAAGGCTAGGCTGTGACTTATACACCGTTATTTAATAATAGTCAAAGATAAACAAAACGAAAATAAGGTTCTTGAATTTCCATAACTATTAAACTTACTATCAAATAAAAGTCTAAACAAACAATAGTAAGACAAATCGTCTCATAGATGGCGCCACGGTGACTTAATTACTTTAAGAGCTCGACCATTAATCTGATACAGTTTAATATATTAAGTTGACTTTGCCGAGGAGAGATCTAGCCGTTTGTTTCTTGAAGAGATTTCTTTGTCCTGAAACAAAAGGTTTAAAAAATTGTACTGTCTATTTATGTTTCTCTCATAAAACGTCAATGTTTACATAACCAGTTGCAAGGGACAGTCATTTGAGATAAAAATGGCAAACAAGTTGATCAATTAAAAAACTTACGAGTCCGTCAGATATATTTCGAAAAACTATTGGGCACATATTTTTTCATGTCTCACGTAAAAAAATGAGTGAAAGGTCGCGTGAGGTCACATTTTAGTACACTTTTCAGGGTTCCGTACCCAAAGGGTAAAAACGGGATCCTATTACTAAGACTCCATTGTCTGTCTGTTTGTCTGTCCATCCGTTTGTCCGTCTGTTCTCTGTTTGTCTGTCACCAGGCTGTATCTCATGAACCGTCATAGCTAGACAGTTGAAATATTCTCACCTGTTTCTGTTGCCGTTATAACAACAAATACCAAAAAAATAAATAAAATAAATATTTAAGTACGGCAAAAAAATCACGTTTATTGTATGGGAGCCCCCCATACAATAAACGTGATTTTTATGCCGTTTTTTTATAGATAATGGTACGGAACCCTTCGTGCGCGAGTCCGACTCGCACTTGACTGGTTTTTATATATTAGGCGCGTTTTTTCAAAAATTAGTGAAAACTAGCGTGGTCACATTTTAATACACTTTTAACTTAAAAGTGACGTCACCGGCCCCAACTCTTGAAATATGATGCGCTTTATCTTTGTAATATTTATCGATTTCAATTAATGTCAAGAAATACGTAGGTATTCCATTTTTTTTCAATCTAACGGACGGACTAAATATGATTATTATTTTATTCCTAGGAAAATACCCAATTGCAAATACTTTTTACTTTTGACAGGCCTGGAGGCCTACCACAACCTCTTAAAACAATATTATTTTAATATTACTTTGTAATTTCTGTTGTTGCATTTTCAACTCTCGGCGCTGATCCGAGCGTTGAAAATCCAACAGAGCGGAACGCAAAGTAATATTAAAGTAATATTGTTTTAAGAGGTTGTGGTAGGCCCCCTGTTGGTCTAGTGGTTAGTGACACTGACTGCAAAGCCGGAGGTCGTGGGTTCGATTCCCACCCAGGACAAACTTTGTGTGATGAGCATAATTGTTTGTTCTGTGTCTGGGTGTAATTTATCTATAATATGTATGTATTTAAAAATTATATAAGTATGTACATCAGTTGTCTGGTTACCATAACACAAGCTCTGCTTAGCTTGGGATCAGATGGCCGTGTGTGAGTTGTTTCAAGATATTTATTTACTTAAACGTATTTTGGTCATGGTTAGTATAAAATTATGGTGAGATGAGTGTGAATGTATTCTAACAGTTGAATATTATATTCTTAATAACGGATACACAAAAAAAATTGACTGGTTTCAAAAAAAAAAGGAAAGACCAGAAACTAGACAGATGAACGTCATGCCTTTGGCAACAAGGCTCCCACAACTAAAATCAAACAGTCGTACTTAAGGCGCTGTTATCAGCAAAAACTGAAAAATTGCTAGTTTTCTAACGTAATTTTAAGTTTCAAGCTGCAGAAAAAATATATGTTAATTTTAACTGTATTCTAAAGAACACTGTTGTTTCCGACACATGTTTAAAAATAAATTACTCGATAGAATTGATCGTCAAAGTTACCTCTAACTTTGAGCTTAGAAAAAAAAGTCGAGTATTACTAGCCTACTTATCGGGTCAAACTTATATCAAATAATGAATCAAGTCTTAATGCAAATCATAATTGTTTTAGATTTTTAATAGCTCAATTTAGTTTTGAGTAAATCGATCAAATGTTTCGTATTTCGCAATAAATTGCAAGCATTTTGTCGTCGCGCTTCTCTTTCTTTTCTATACAGTCCGAGAGTGACCGAGTTTTTGCTGATCACAGCGCCTTAAACTCACTTTCCGTCATCAACTATCACTAAACTCCACGATCACTTTCAACTATACCCATTTTATACCATAGTCTTACCCATTTTTATCCAGCTTCAGCCGAAGCACCTACCTTGCCGCACTTTTTCCTCATTCACAGTAGATTCGCGCCATAATTCCTTTTTAGCTAGACATCTGTAACGACAGCCATTTTCTTCCCTTTAAGAACTCCATTTTGAACTTAAGATGGAGTACAACTGTTTATTAGATTAATGTTTAGCTGTTATTTTGTGTATATTTAAGGTTTTATTTGGTGGCAAATGTGTCTATCGTGTGTGGAGAGAGTCACTCTCCAGGGATTGTGTTGTGGCTAAGTTTGGGTCTAAGAATTACGGCTTGAAGTGAAATAGTGTCTTGTTTTAATAACAAAAGGAGTTATTATTCCATCTGCTAAATAAGTAGGTGTTAGCATGCATGTTTTCAAAATCATCATGACAATAGTTGGATTTGCGTTTTAGTTAAATTTTCAGTTACGCCAAAGCGACTGAGGATTAATTACTGATAGCTACACTTTAAGAAGAAAATTCTCTTAAAATAAGTTCGGGTTAATTAAATTAATTATTTGAAAGCTATTTCCTTTTTTACCCGACTGCCCCAAAAAGAGGGTAATGTTTTTTAAATAATTGTATTCACATGAAGCTAAAAACCAAACTACTTTTCGATGATCTTCTGTAAAATTCAAAGGTTCTTGATAGAAGTCAAATCGTCAAAGTAGTTAATATAACATTTTTTATTTTTTTAACGACTGGAAATCATCAAATGACACCTTCCGCTCTGGGCAGGGCAGGAGGGAATGTCCAGGGTGTGTTCCAGGATCGCTGTGACTCTTTAGAACAAATTCCGCTACTGACAGACATAAATGTCTCACGATCATCCCCACAATTGCCACAACTCTAGTCCATTACGCCAACGCAACGAACTCCCAAATGAACCAGCCTGCCACATAAGATTGGACTCGAATAAAAATCCAATTTGATAAAAATAAAGCTTTGCAAAAAGTGAGGCACGCATTTATCAAATGCTCGCGCGAACACTGACGGCTGCCACGGAACCGAGATGTACATAGCTTAATTGTTGCTGGATATGGCTGAGTTTGATTGAAATACCCGGTGTACTTGAAACACTGGTTGTTGTCATAAATTTGGGGATATCGTGAGTATATGTTATCAAAGTACTTAGTTTTTTTAGGTTGATGTTCAAGAAAAGTATGAATGGGTTAAGATTATTTTATTATTTTAAGATTTAATGCCATAAATAATGTAGAATGGCAGTGTATGTATTATCAATCCAATATAGATTCTTGTGCTATTATACCTGAGCCTAGGAGACTAAACGCCTAAGTAGACTTTGTTCAGACATATTTTAGGACCTAGAATGAACAAGCCTTATTTTCATCATGGGACCACATGACATGAACATGATGAAATACAGTTGATACCTTAAGAAATCCAAGTAACTTGTTTATGACATTTCAGACGTTCATACATATTTGCCAAAAAGGTCGCACAACAATGCGGTTTTAGAGGAATTGTGATTTAGACCGAATTGATGAAATTGAGCACAATGTAACTTTAGCTACAATTATTATCTAAACAACGAATCTATATTTTCAACCACGCTCACACGACCCTCACAACTTGAACACAATCCAACCATCCTCTCTACATCCCTGGAACTCCGGTAGGCCGTAGGGTGGGAAGCAAGCGATCCATCACGATCGTAGAATGTAAACATGTTGCACAGGGCTGCCTCGTCGGATCCAGCTGATGGGTCGCGCGGATCTGGGCGATGGATCCGCGGATAAGGTATGCATATTAGATGTGCTGGGACATGGGTAGAATGTAACAGCTGACACAGTGTTTGTTCTATTGTTTATGTTTTATTTTTTGGTGAAAAAAATTTAGTCAAAATAATTGCTATGGAAAAATGCTGTACCATAATAAAAATCTCTAATCTTATGCGCAAACAGTTATTCAATGAAATGGTGATGAGTTTTCTGTGATTTTTTATTTTTCTACTCTGCATGGGAAATGCTATTATATCTGACTACTTTGAGCACATTTTTTTTGTCATGGCCATTTGAAAGTATGTCGTGCAGTTAAATTGAATTTATCCAGCAATTGAAAAAAAAAAATTTATATCAATAAAAAATCGATGAAATGTACTAACAAAACATTTGGAGGGATACAGTAACCTACTGTATCCCTCCAAATGTTTTGTTAGTACATCACTACTACACACTCCTTTAATCCCTACTAATATTATAAATGCGAAAGTAACTCTGTCTGTCTGTTACGCTTTCACGCTAAACCGGCTGAACGAATCGTCACGAAACTTGACAGATTCTATCATTTTCCATAGCAGACTATATGCTGATAAGAACAAGCACATAGGCTACTTTTTTTTATTAAGGAATGGGCTTGCTTTTGACCTAGATCACGCCTGATGGAAAGCGATAGATGAGGTCTGTGATGCTTTTTTACGCGTTAACCGACATCTATGCGGGTGGAGCCTCGGGCAAATGCTAGTATCAAATAAAAATTCTGCGGATAAAAATCCTCAAAATATATCCGCATCGCGCCACCCCTAAGTGGCAAAGGATTAGTGTGGAGGCAGCTTGGATGTGATTTGTTTATGATTATCTCAATCGGTTCACTCCTCAAACGTTTGGAGCCATTTGTTCTAAGCCTCGTCTTTGATTGATTTGATGTTGCCAGTTTTTATATTAGGAAATCCTTTGAAAATCATTTTCGTACTTGTGCTGCTTTGGTAATGATTTGGAGGAAATTGGGGAAGTATGTTTCTGTTAGTATGTAACTATAAAATCTGTTCTGTCTCCTGCTTGATAAGAAAGGAAGTGGAAATTTTAGTCTTTCCTAAACTTTCGCTGTAATTTTCTGATTAATTTCGTTGTGGGATCCAAGGTAGTTGAATCGTTTCTCCGGGACTCGTCGAGCTTCATTGACTCGGCGTTTTACTTGAGGTCGCCACTGTTAATTCTGGCTTTCAGGAGTTGCAGTGGTTTGAGAATGTGAAGCAGCCTGCCCCGAAAAAATAAATTAAAGTAATTTAATGTTTCAAGTGAAATTAAGAGAGAAAAAGTGTAAAATATTTTGACAGAACATGTGTTTATTATAAAACAATACGAGAATGGGAAATTCCTACGGGAACGGAAAAAAACGTTGCGTGCGAAGTCGTGTCTAATTTTTATGATATTTTCCATCCAAATATAGATTTAAAATTATTCGAAATTAATCAGAAAGCGTCGTTTTAATGTCATTATCATCTGCCTAGCCTTTTCCCGAGTATATTGAAGTCAGTTTCCAGTCAAACCAGTATTTTACGTGCAGCGACTTCATATCCGACCTCCACAACCCAGGAACTTGGTAAAACGGTACTTTGTTGGCGAGACAAGTCGTGGGCTGAAGCTTCGTTTAAATGCTACCTATAGATATTATTCCCACATTTAATAAAAGCAGAAAAAATTACAACATAATTTAAGTTGGAAGTCGGTTGTATTTTTTTTGTAAAAAGGTTTTATGTTTTACTTCCGAGTGGTCCCCCACTTAACAACACCACTGGAAAGTCACAGGAAAGCAAAATAAGCAATTCAAATCGAAATCAAATCGTTCACTTGGATGACATAAGTTTTAACTACTGAACAGATTTTGATGAAATTTCAACAGGACCAATTGGAAAGAATAGCCTTTCACATGAAAGAAAAACTTTTCAAATCGGATCATAAATGACGGAGTTATGAGGTAACAAACAAAAAAATGCCACCGAATTGAGAACCGCGTCTTTTTTGAAGTCGTTTAAAAAATAAACTTATAATTTATAACTGAAAAACACCACAAAATATGAAACAAAACTCTGATTATTTTCTAATTACAGAGAATTAATATTCCCAGTAACATTTCCCAAAACCTGGGACTCGAAGATTCAATTAAACCCAATTCCCAATCTTGATAATTCCCGATAGTTAGCCCAGCCCTAAAGGATTAGAGGACCAGCTTCCGTGTGATTTGTTTTAAGCCGATACGCCTTCCATTGACTGGATTTAGCGACAGTCAAGCTGTTTTATTTTTCTCCGATAGTTTTCTTTTATCTTTCTTTCTTTCCAACTTTTTGTAATGTCCGTTTTTTGTGGAGAAAGTACTTAATTTGGTTCTCGTGCTACACCGTAAAAGATGATGCTACGTCGTAGCAGATTATGCTACGTCACTGCAAATTGTGGTACTCTGCAGCTAACTATGCTACGCCGTAGCAAACTGCTACGCCGTAGCAGACGACGCTACGTTTTGTAGCAAATTACCAAATTATTTTATTTTATTTTTATTTCATTTATTAAGGGATAGTAAACAACTAAGTACAACAATTATAACACACAATCATAGAATGTATGGGAGTATTTTTCTTCTGGTTTATGAAATTGACGTTTTTTTTTCGAGCCACGGTGAACATGATTCCACCGAAGGGTTGGGACTTGGAATTTTAAATTAAGTATCACTAGAAACGCCAAGCACATGTTATTCTATTTTCAAAAGCAGTTAGTAGTTTGTTCTATGAGTTTTGTTTTTTCTATAATATCGCCTATTAATTGGATATATAATGTTAAATAAACAAAACTGTCAAAATATCTATGAATAGGTTCACAGTCCTCTGCCTCATCCATCGGGGAATACTGGCATGATGATCTATTTACACGTTTTAAAAACGTATTTCAGTGCATGACATAATATTTAAGTTGTTTCGAGTTTAAATATAAGCAATAAAACATTAAAATCAAAATCCTTTGATCATCAACTGAACAGAGGAAGCTGATAGACAACAATTTTGACAGTTTTATGTAATTTTTTTTATTCCCAAATCTCAGGCATTTTCATGCTATGAAAACACACCGTATGTACAAAAATTGCTCTAGACAACAGTTATCGATGATAGTGTTAAAGTCTTGTATTCAGTGGATATAATTTATTATTATCGCTGGAAAGTTGAAACGATTTGCTTTAATACTCAAAATCAAAATCAAAATCAAAAGTCATTTATTCAAATTAGGCTGAGAGCCAGCACTTTTTGAACGTCAAATTTTACATAAAGACAGTCCCCCAAAACGCCCACCCGTCACCACTTCCTAGTGTTTTAGCTGGGAAGAAGAAGTGGCGCAACAAACTCCCCAGCAACACATCTGTCTGTTACGTTTTAAGAACTTCAATTAAACAATAGTACGCAAAGTATTTTAAGACACGAACAAAAAAAATAAATATGTATCCAACAACATGGAAATCATAAAATTAAATATTATTTACAACATGTTAGCTAGCACACTCCATTATACGAGTACCATTAAAAAAACGGGCAATGGTAGGATTTTGCGATTGAACTGTGACTCGAACCACACGTGTTGTACCAATAATTTTAAAACATTGTAATGAGTAGAATAAGTCAATAAGTAAATTAAGTCAATAAGTAAAAGACAGATTGACATTCAGTCTAATATAAAAAAAAAAAAATGTATAAAAAAAGAATTATATGAACTCATATAACCTGTCATAAGCTAACTAATAGAGAAAGAACATGATAAAATTACATTGTCTTGCGTTCAACACTGCGACCAACTATTCTTATCGTCTAAATAGTCATTAATAGAATAGTATGCCTTTGAACAAAGGTTAGATTTAACTTTAGCTTTAAATGAGTTAAAAGGCAGGTCAAGAAAAGAAAGTGGAAGTTTATTGTAAAAGCGGATACCGAGCCCCACAAATGAGTCGTGGACCTTACGAAGTCGGTGGGAAGGAGCATGTAGCTTGTGCTTGTTTCTGGTGTTAAAGTTGTGGATGTCGCTCGTTTTAGTGTATAAGTGTATATTTTGCCTAATATATAAAATGTTTGCAAAAATGAATTGAGACTACTTTTATTATTCACTATTAAGTACAGAAGGAAATACACACACACCGCACGTTAATTCGCGACAGAAAGGAAAAGAAAATTGCAATGACATCGACATTATATACTAAAAATAACTTAGTAATGCCATCAACAGATAGGAACTCACTTTGTTAGGAATCTAAGGAAAGACTATGGCCCCAGTAAGTTAACTCTTGTCCATACATCAAAATATAATTTCAATATAGCTTCGTTTATAATTGACTTGTTTAACAAACAATATTAAACTAATAACAGTAACAAAGTTTTGCTTGTCTGATGGGCGTTCATGTGAAAACGGATTATCGGTTTAGTATCAAACTTCGGCATGGAGTACAGATCAGCTCGAGGAAATCCGTTTTATGTACTGGAGAAGACTTGTAAAGGGTTCTAGAGAAAATAGTAGATCATCATCATCATGTACTTAACCTTGTCCCAACTGTATTGTAGTCGGCTTTCAGGATTTTTGTAACGTTCCACCAGAATTTCGTGTTTCAATTAATTTTTCAATCTTTTTTCATTTCTTTTAATTATAGAATGTAATTATTCCCAGATGAAGCCTAGTAATTTAGCTACCATTCAAATAGTTTTTAGTTAGAAAAGGTAACTAAAAAAGCATTTAAATTTTTGTTTGATCTCGTCTAGTAATTACACTTTTTTTCTGCAAGAATCATTTCTATTCTAATAGGTTTTTTACCTAAAATTGATCAGTTTCTAAATGACATCTCTTGCCCGGCCCGTGATACATTGAAAATTTTAAATATCATGTTATCTCTTTAACTGCAAGTTCAAAATACCCATAAGATTTTCCATTGGTTGAGTGTTTTTTTTTTTAACTTTATAATTGTACGTATCATTATTATACAATTATACGACTATAAAGCTCTAAATAAGGTCACTTTGAAGCAATCTGATGCATTTGGCGTCAGTTATTGTAGTTAAATCTTAGATTTGATGAATTGATTTGAATAATTTATTTATTTATTTCAACAAACATCAGCATAATCAATTATTATAGGAAGCAAAAGTGATTGGACCAAAGTGGTTTTAGTGTTAGAAGGAAAAAATGATTAAATTTGTAGACAATAACGTTGGAATCTGAACAACCATTTTTAAAGATACGATGCAAAAAAAATGCAAATAAATGACAGAAAAGCGTGAAAAACATTACCATTCTTGGCTGTCAAAAACCTACGACATTAGACCAAAGTTACCAAAAAAACTAATAAGCGAGAAAACCCCGTCTAAAATAAGGTCAACCTTTTAAAACATCCTGTGGCTTATACAATATGAACCGACTCCATATTGGCACCATTCAAATCACAGGGAACCCTCATAAAAGCGTGAACATTAAATAAAACCTTTTTATTACTAAAACGAAAGAGATAAAAATATTTTCCTCACTTCATTTTATCTTCTCTCTCTCTTTTGCCAAAGAATTTCCATATTTAAGAATCAATATTCGGACTATGGTAGCAACCGCCATGGATTTACGGTCACCATTGTAAAGGACGTAAAATATTTAATATCTTTTGTTCACAATGCGACACTGCTAACCTTTGAGTTATGACTGAACCGGTTTGTAAGAAGAAATAACTGGAACAGTCCGGATGCCAACGTAGTTCAGATTTTTTAAAAGTGCGTTTTTTATTATTTAAATGGGTGGCTTGAAGATTACATCTATGTGATGTTTTTGGACATAGCTCTAAGGATCGCCAAATGGAAGTGGCACTGGTCAGGGCACACTGCTCGCAGAACTGATGGTCGATGGGGCCGAAAAGTTCTGGAATGGCGACCGCGTAGCGAAAGGCGTAGCGTTGGAAGGACTATCTAGCTGGACCGATGACCTGGTGAGGGTCGCGGGTAGCCGATGGATCAGACGCACAGGACCGGTTGTTGTGGCGACACTTGGGGGAGGCCTATGTCCAGCAGTGGATGTCTTTCGGCTGATATGATGATGATGATGTTTTTGGGCAAGTTTAATTAATTTATAAATGGACTCGCGTTAGACCACAATCTCACCTGATGGTAAGCGATGATGTGGTCGACGATGGAGCACGGTTGCCTAGAAGTAACCTATTCACTCCTCACTTAAAGCCCTGGTTGTAGCTTTCAGGAAACACGGACTCCAGCAGGGATTTCCAGTCCTTAGCTGAATGTTTCATTAAAGTTTTCCCAAAACTTCTTGTACTAGTGTTCATTTTTGTTAGTCTCATAGACTTTAAGTCTTGAAATGATAATTCTTGGGGTTATTAACACACGACAATCTCCGAAGTTTAATATTCTATCTTAGCTTATTTGAAATTCAATTTTTTAGTATCAAGGCATTTACACTTTTACAAGCAAGACAGAAAATGAAACTAACATGCTCTGACTTCAAGGTTGCCACAGAAGCAATTCTGCACTAAAAAGACCCAGAATTAGATATAAATACACAAATGTTAATATAATATTTATGTCTGTATAATAAATCGTCTTTAGATTTATACATAGACTGTCTAGAGGCCACCCCAATTTCCATGGTGTATCGGAATTTCGAGGAAAAATATTATACGTATTAAGATGCTGAATGCTGAAAATGATAATATATTTGCGGAAACAGATAAGAAATATATGTACCAAATATTTTTGATACTAGTATTAATAGCGATCATTGAGGCATATTGTTATGTTTTCATTATTTTACTTCTAACACCGTAAACCGTCCTATCTTGATCAAAAGATTTATGTATTATTATGTATATTTTATGTATTATTTTAACAAAATATGTATTATATATTTTGTTTTATTGTTTTATAATAATTTGATTTATTCCCGTCTATTACTGAGGTTTTCTATCTAGAATCTCTCAATGGAAGCCTGACGTCAGCATTTATACCTGATTTCTGGCAATTAGCTAGCCCCCTGTTACACGAGGCTTAAATTCAATTAGCAAAATAGGCGTACTCAGGTATACCTCTGCTTAACCCTTCGAGGATTACAAGTGTGCTCATCATCATCATCATCATCATCATCATATCAGCCGAAAGACGTCCACTGCTGGACATAGGCCTCCCTGCGCGTGTCGCCACAACAACCGGTCCTGTGCGTCTCATACATCGGCTACCCGCGACCCCCACCAGGCCATCGGTCCAGCTAGATAGTCCTTCCAACGCTGCGTCTTAGCGACCATCTGTTCTGCGAGCAATGTGCCCTGCCCACTGCCACTTCAATTTGGCGATCCTTCGGGCTATGTCGGTAACCTTGGTTCTCTTGCGGATATCATCATTCCTGATTCGATCACGCAAGGAATCTCCGAGCATTGCCCTCTCCATTGCCCTTTGGGTGACTTTAAGCCTTCTGATGAGGCACATTGTGAGCAACCACGTTTCAAGTCCATAGGTCATCACTGGCAACACGCACTGGTCATAGACTTTCGTCTTGAGACACTGTGATATGTGAGACGAGAAACCGAGCAACTTCCCGAACGCCGCCCAGCCGAATCGGATTCGACGGTTGACCTCTTTCTAGAAGTTAGCCCTACCTAACTGGACCGTTTGTCCCAGATAGACGTACTCGTCTACAACTTCGAGTGTAGAGTTTCTAATCTTGATAGGAGGACAAGTGTGCTGTTGTGATTATAATCTTTTCTTGAAATCAATCAACCAGTTTATGTGAAAAACTACCAAAATCAAACACCCAAAACTGTCCAAAAATCCAGAATGGTTTGTTAGAGGTAGAACTCGTTGAAATATTGAAGCAACTTTGGTAGGTGCTAAATGAATTTGTATTAACGGTCCAGTCACAATAGAAATAAAATATTCTTATTCTTCAACCCAAGCTATTTGAAACATAAGTAAACTTTACTTTCAAGCTAGCAGCATTAAAAGCCTTTCTCCTTAATCGAGTGTAATAGCGAACACAGCAAGGGACCGTTTCAAGCCGTTTGTAACTGTTATTCAATCTTCAGCCCGGAGTATTGCACAAATACATTTAGCGGATGTCACTTAGCGTGGAAGGGACACTCTGGGGTAACTGAGGGACTTAGAGATGTCACTTTGTGGACATTTTTCTTGGAGAATTATATTTTCAAGTTTTTTATTAGAGTTATTAAGCGAGATCTTGGTGGTTGGTTCAGTTGTAGCGGCCACAATACCGCAACAAGAAAATACTAAACAAGCGGAATTTGTACGGAAACGAAAAGGACCGCAACGCCATCTATCCCGCCAGCAGCGCATTACTAACGAAATTCTACATCGCGATATCAGAGTTTTCCGTGCGATTTTAACATATGCAACTGTTCGAATATCAACTATCGGGCAGTTGTCCACCGGACACAACAACCGTCTAGTCGGAGGATCCTCCCTTTCCTATGGAGGTTTGCGGGACTTTATTCTCTGTTCCGCATCCCTCCTATACAGTGTGTGGATGTTTGGTGTGAACTAGTTCCTCTGAATGATTTAGTGTGTACGATGAGTTGCCGGAAAGGTTATGAAGTATAAAAAGTTGGTTTTACGAAGTGTCACATTTACGGAAAAATGCTTTTTATACAGACTGTAGACCACTTTTTAAGACGAAAATAACTACCGTCTTCCAGTTAACAAGTCAAGTGTTTATAGTATATTTCTATGGTAATTTAATCCCGATTTCTGACTAGAGAATTTAGATCTAAGAACGCTTCAAATCCTGCTTTAATTCCAAATCTGTCATGTTTTCAAAATAGAGTATGAAACATTTGACTATTTGATACTCAACTTTAATTTTTTATCAAATAAACGGCCTTAAGCTTTGTGTCTGCTTATGGTAGGCGCCAGATAAACTTGCAATGAAGTACATTGACGTTTTCATAATATCCCTCCTAGATACCCGAACAACAAAATTTGACCCGTTTTAAGTAATAGAGAACGTAAATGATCATAATAGAAGTCGATTCAGGACAGCTATGTCTTTATTTCTGTTTTTGAATAAATGTATATAGGTCAATGACTGTTATTGCACATGTATCTGGCGCATACTACTCGTATAAGATAAGTAACATAGATGCTGCTCTAAAAACATCTCAATACTAATAAAAACAAAAGTTTCACGTCATTGGAGAACCCAAAAACTGCAAACTACCAAGTTAACCCATCAACAGGCCTCTGAAAACTAACAGAAACGTTATCCAGGAACCTCTCACTTCACAATATTAGAAGGTACCTAACATTTTTTCAGCGTGAAAGTAATTTTTTTCAGGCTCACAATAATGTTGTTCCCGTAAATTAGTTTTAGGAAAGCACTTGGGACTTTTAGTGATGGATAACCGTTTCGTTGCGTTTATTTTCTGAAGGTTTTCTGTTTGTTAGGGTTCTAAAAGTTCGTATGGAAAACGGAACGCTTTTAGAATAGGGTATTTTACTGAAAATATCTAATTACTCCGTCAGATAGATTCCCAAAAAATATTGAACACATATTTTTTTTTCAAGTTAACCAAAAATGAAGACGTCTCACGGACTAATTCATTTTTTCAGTAAAATACCCTATTACTCGTGAGTCTCCTGTCTTTCTGCCGGTCTGTCCGTCCGTCTTTCTGTTTTAGCGAACTTGCTTCAAATCTACTGGATCGATTTAGTTGAAAATTGGTACACATAAGTGAAAATTGACCTTCCCCCCCCTTATTTCCGATACATTTATGAACAAACAAAGCCTAAAATATTGGAACAAATATAGATTAGAACAGCTCTTGCATGTAGACCACAGATATATCGTTACCATTTCAGAAGTTTGTAGTTTTATAAAGTTACACGTCAAAAAATATAATGATGAGCTCGTGGCTTAATAATTATAGTCGCACGGGTTCGTAAGGTTAAGTAACGCTTGCCGAGGTCGGTCTGTGAATGGGTGACCATCTTAACATATCGAGTTTCCTCTGTGCCTCGGAAAGCACGTTAAGCCGTTGCTCCCGGCTGTCATTTGTAGATCTTTGGCAGTTGTTACGGATTGTCTGAAGCCATAAAATCTGACTCCAGTCTTGCCAAGAAGTTACCGTGTTACTCAGTTAATGGGTTGTAGAGGTCTGGTAGGCAGCCGCTCCACTTAAAATACTAGTATTCAGCTGCATGAAGGAGCCTCCTCGTGTAGCGCAATTTGTTCTATCAGGCACTCAATTGAACCTCTCGCTCGGCGCATCCTGGACAATCACACCTAACATCTTATAAGACTGGCCAATCCTTCCCTTGCGGTGGTAGGGCTAACACCCGCCTGGTTCGCGACCAACCTCCCACTGGAGTTCGGCGTGCTGTGTTTCGTCGACGCGTGGGAGTGCCTCAAGGCATCTTCTGGGCACGCACGCTTCATCATGGACCTTATCTATCGCTTTCCATCAGGTGTGATCGAGGTCAAGAGCTAGCCCATTCATAAATAAAAAATAAATCTGGTTCGACTGGAGGCCGACCCCAATAAAGTTGGGAAAAGGCTAGGCAGATGATGATGTCAAAAAATATGATTTTTACGGAACCCTCTGTGCGCGAGACCGAATCGCACTAAACCAGTTTTGTTTTTCTGTCGCAAAACAAACGGACGGCTCTATTTTTTTGTGAGTGATGCGTGAGTCAGTGTTTTCTGTATTGTTTTCGCTTTTCACGGTGTTTGATGGTAAGTCATCAGGAAAGGTCATTGTGTGATGGTTAACAATTTTTTTTAGAAGTTCTGTTTGTGTATTTATGAACCTCTAGTGTTTATATTGGCAGCTTTGCAATGGTTAATAACAACCTAACGCTCAAAAACACATAAACTCACACCTTTTTTTTTTGCTTACCTAAAAAGTTGAAACCTGGCTGGATTTCAACATAATAAAAAAAAAAATGTAGGAACATGCGCAACTGATTCTATTCATTTTTTTAAGGTGGATACTGACCAGTGTTACCGGCCCGACTAGTCAGTACTCTGCTTTAGGGTTACCACCACCACCACCCCCCACCACCAGCCGGGGATTACGGAAGTCACGTACGTTCCCGCGATCCCCGGCTTAGGTGGGAGATAGAACACCGGGGTGGTTTTAGTCAGTAAGAGTCTGACAGACCTCCGCCCGACCCAGGGCGGAGGACATCCATGAGGATTTCACCCCGTGTAAAAAAAAATAAAAGAGTTTTGAATGTCCTTACGTAAAAACGGAACTTTTATAAGATCATTCATGCATCTGTATATCCGTGGGTGAAACGTAATAATATATTTACGTTACTTTTGGGCGACAAATAATGAAAAGTTTAGAAACTGTTTCGTGTGACTTACCAATTTATTGATAGTTCGTATTGTGAGTCACAAATATATTTTCCTCCAAACTTTAAATAAATAATTTTAATCTTATTCAAAAAAATCAGATGCATAAACGTGTTAAAAATAACCGGAAACCTTTGCGCGTAAGTCCGACTCGCATTCGTTTTACTCTATTACTTACCCATTTTACTTCTACAAAATATCTAGGCTACACTTCACTCTCTGCTTACCCCTCTCAAATCCACGAGCACATCATTTATATGCAAGCCTCGCTGCCAAGCAGGCAAGCGTACCAATCTAGTGTAAAGGTCTGAGCGCAAATACTTAATCACTAATTACCTAGCCGTCATAAATGTAATTAATTTTAGCGGTATCTTCTTGTGGGGTGCAAGTCATAAGAGGGGAGCGGATTGGGGGTTTAAATAGGTGGTTGATTCGAGAAAGTGTTGTATCTATGTCGCAGCCAATTAGCTTAATCAGCCGTTTCATTAAAAGTCTAGCCTTTTCGTTTAAATGCTCTGATTTTTTAGCATCGTGACAAGTGACATCTTTTGTTCAATATAGCTTGATGACTTGCCCATGTCACTTATGTTGTTGATCAAACTACGCAGTTCAATGAAAACGCTAGGCTTTTAATGAAACGGCTGATTAAGCTAGCTGGCTGCGACATCTATACTAAAACAGTAAAGCTGAACAGTTTGTTTCTTGATTTGTTTGTTTGTTTGAACGCGCTAATCTTTGGAACTACCAGTCGGATTTGGAAAATTATTTTTGTATATGCTTGCCACATTCATAAGGAAGGCTAAAGGGGAACGAGATATTCCTACAAGAACGGGAAAAAACGGAATATACGCGTACGAAGTCGCGGGCAAAAGCAAATATTATTATAAAATAACCCATGACCAAAATATCTTTTGACGGAATAAGGGGAAACGCAACATGTAAATGAATTTGAAAGCTGTTTACTTATCCTTATCGTGATCTAAACTCAATAACGTTTGTAACGAATTGATTAATTTACATTACTAAGAACTAGCCACTCTAAATGATATGCTAAAATTAAATGTTTTACGCTAAAGTTACAAAAACAGTCAAAAATTTACCAATAACAGCCAGACGTTGCTCTCATTTCATAAAAAATTACGTTTAAAAAAGTAGAATATTAAACGCCTTTAATCCATACAATAAATAAAACACACAATGTCTGAACCCTTCACAAATCAAATTAATTTCTGTTGGTTCAGTATTTTTACGCTTACCAAAGAATATAATACTCTTTATTAGTACGCCATATAAGTAACAGGACAGATAAACACTTACAAATTAACGTAGCCTAATTAACTTCAGACCCTAATGAACTGGCACACGCTATCCTCTCACTCTTTGTACCATTGTTAGCCTAGTAGAGGCTCTACGCAAAAACGGGGCCCCGCTCATCCCTGATATTAACGTCGCCACATGAAGGATGGCACTACACCGGAGGGACGCAGACTCTGAATAAATATACAATGTTTCGTGTCTTAGAGTATTTATGTTCAGATATAGAGCGCAGCTGGTATGTCTAATATGAGTGAATATGTGATGCAGGTTGCAATGTTTTACGTTATTTTTTTTTGTGTTTTAACTTTAAAATTCCCTCACAATTTTATTGCCCAATTATAGTATATACTGGTGAAATTTTCAAGCAAGCTATTTCCGGCATTTTTGGTCGCGTTAAAGTCGTCTAAAACCGTTTCTAGGGTCATATGTATCACTGTACCAAAACTTACTAAAATAAGTTCAGGGATTTAGGCGTGAAAGCTAATAAACAAAAAGCATTTATAATAACTAATTTGCATACTAAATAAATTACTATAGGAGTCCAGAAAATATTAAATAGTAAAAAAATATTTTGTGAGTTGGTCATAAAATAATACCGTAACACGACATTTTTTTTCAATCAATCGGTATATATATGAAACTCTTGAGTTACTGAGTGACTGAATAACTGACAGACAACACACAGCCGATATTACTGGTCGTAGAAAACTGAAATTTAGCATGTAGGTTCCTTGGGGAGTGTAGGGGAGCACTAAGAGAGGACTTCCCGAAATGCCTACGGGAACAGGATAAAACGGGATTATCATGCGCGTACGAAGTTGCGGGCAAAAGCTAGTTTTAACTATATGTTACCGCTTAGTACTCTGAAAAGAAACTCCGAAACAAACTCAGAAATTAATGCAAACTTCAATCGTGCCGTCCAATCGCCTGTCCAGCTTCCGTAGCTTGTCTACTGCATACTTCAAGGCCTTACCTTCTAATTTATACACCGTTGCCATTTAGAATATCTGTGGTTATAACGTAAAATTATTTTCTCTATTCCTTCTGCATAATTACGGTAAGATTGCAAATGTTGTTAATTTTGGCGTCGTTTTGGTCAGAAATAACAAAAGATATTTCTATTATAACGTATTGTTATGACCTGCGGAATGGGGCGGGTCGAATTATTGTTGAGTTACGTGTATGTTAATTTGGGTTAGTAATTTAAAAGGTAAAATGGGTTACCGACTGTTTTGCGAGGTGTTGGACCAGTGAAGTAAAGTTAGTTAAAGTTTTGTTGATGGACGCGTTGCTAGTGCCTTGGTTTTATTTTACATCATTATTACTTACCTATCATATTTAACTAATGTCTTTTTAGGGTTCCGTACCTCAGTCGGCCAAAACGGAACCCTTATGGGATCACTTTGTTGTTCGTCAGTCAGTCTGTCCGTCTGTTAAGACCCTTTTTCTCACGAACGCTTAAAGGAATCAAGCTGAAATTAATATCAAATGCTTAAGTCTGCGTCCCCTTGGAGCAGTGAAAGAATCAAACTTCTAAGTCAACGCAATCTAAAGATAAGGCCTTTTATGCTCCGTTTTACAGAAAAAAAACTGAAAATTAGGTAGTTTTATCAGCATTTTTTGCGATTACAAACTTAAATTTTCGGTTGAAGAATTGACCGTGACTTACATTGATGTATGGAAGAACATTTTATCAACAACAAAGTAAAGTTTGTCCTTCAATCTTACCTGCTTTATTTTTGTCAGAGTAATGAGAATACTTTCATACTATATAAACTTCTGTAAGTTATGTATACTCCAAAAAAATCAAGCCTCGATTGGAACCCTTGGTGCGCAAGTCTGACTCGCACTCGTCCGATTGTATCATTCAAAGTCAAAGTCAAAAGTCATTCACACTAATTTCGTATTTTAATCTATAGCTGTTAAATCAATGTCAACTTAAAATGCGAATTTATTGACGCCGACTATTTACAAAAATTGTGAGCACATTTCAAAATGCTATAAAAACATTACCTAATTAATTTGTTAGTTACTCACGAAAAAAATACATTTACTTCTAGCAGATTTAAAACCGTACTGGTAAGTAAAATCCTCATACATTTTAAGCTCATATGTTTCATGTTCATTAGAAATGCTCGTGCATTTCTTTCTCAATGTATCACGGACATTTTATGCATTCAAGGTAGGGTGCGGTGTCAAGTTTACAATAAAATATTATTATCTCATGCAGTATAGTTTTAATTCTTATTTTATTGCCATAGAGGTAGTAATCAGGCGAATCATCTAATATGATAGATGCCAGACAAATATGCAATAGCGGTCATCGACTAACTCAATCGACTTCTATCGTGATCCTTTACGTTCTCTAGTAATGAAAAACGGTCATAATTTATTATTCGGGTATCTACGAAGGCTCTCGGCTGCCATGGTTTATTTTAATTATTTCTTTGAATTGTTTCTTTTTTTACTCCGGACGCTTTTATCCTGCACGTCTTTTACATTTCTTTCTTTCTTTCTTACAAAATATTATAAAAAAAACTGGTATTTTAACTATATAAGATTAAACTGGAGCACCATGGCTCGAAGGTTCGAATTACATCTGACACTCCTTAAAACAAAAACGTTTTACTAATATTTCCTAATTCAAATATTAACTTATTCTTACCAGCCACTTCCAAAGTAGACACGAACAGCCAGAGGCTGCATATAAGAAGGTTTTTACAATACTACCTACCAGGGTTACAGAGTTATTAGACAAAGTTACTGCGGCCGTGGAACGCAAAGGGCATTTGAAGGGTGGGTTTTAGTCAGTAAGAGTCGGACGCTTTGAAAGCAGAAATGTATGTGGGTGCATTGCATTGGAGAAAATAAGAGAGTCCTCTATCGTACAGTGTAGATATACCTTTTATGAAAGCGGACTCTTAAACTTTTGCTTGAAATCGTCTAATTCGTAGCTCCGCGGAAAGACTTCATGAGTCGTTTCTCTTGGATTGGTCGAGTGTCAGTGGTTCGAAAAGTGTTTCCCAAATAATAAAAGGAAAAAAAAATCAGGAAGAAACCCAAACCACTTTTTTTTAGGTACTAGTTATTTAAACCTCTAACTAAATATATTCGATATAGTTTAAAAGAATTCCATTAAAACAATTTTAATCAAAATTAAAACAAATTTATCCTCACTGGCTACATCGCACATGGACCGTCCATCGCGCCCAAGATTAATGAAGTGCCCCAATGAATGACACTAGAGCTAAATACTACGTCTAAATATATAGTATAGAAGATGTTATAAACTGCGAGTTTCGGGTACACTGTGTCAATGAGTTGGGTTTTATGAACATTCCAGACTGTTGCTCGCTAATCTGGAAAAAAATCTTCAAAACTTCGTTTATAACAGAAATTGATATAAGCAGTTAAAGTGGAAGATTTATCATACATAGGCTTTAGTTATCTTGTAACTTTGAAAATACTAATGGGTCAGTAGAAGAACGAGTTTTGGTAGCATTATCAGTATCGAATTATTTTAATTCAAAGTTTTTTTTTTTATTTAAATGCATAATATATTTTTAGTCAGTTCAGCATTTTAAAAATATGTTTGTTGTCTACCTATTTAAATACAGTAAAAATACTCTGGTATAAATATTTTGAAGATATGATATAGCGACGATTTTCCTCAGACATCGGGATTCCTATACAGACAAAATTATGCAAAAATCATATCAAAAATATCTTCTCCTCCCTACTCGACAAAATTGAGTTAAGCGAGCGAAAATTAACTAAACAGCAAATATTTTTTTCAGGTTAACAGTGAATACTTTTTGCTGACTTCAGTTAAACTGTCAGTCTATCAAAGTAAGGTGATTAAAAATATTACCATGAATACCAAGTACATTGTCCTCCAAGAACGCTTTAAGCATAAAACCCCAATCCTGTCATCCTTAGTTTGGTCTTCGTCATTACCACCATGAGTTCGCTTAATCAGAAAGCTTGTTATAAAAAAACCATATTTATTATTTTAGCGATATTTATGTGTTTTATTAGATTTTTTTTTTCTTCATGATTTTTTTTTATTATTATTTATTTGTTGTACACCCACCACAGTACAGTCTTTATAATCCAAAGGTTGACTGGGAGAGAATGTCTTGTTACATTAAGTCCGCCCATGTACCACTATTGTACATAAAGTTTAAATAAATAAATAACCCAAAGCTTTAAAATTAATGTAATCAAAACTCGACCACAACCATAACGAACCACCATCACAATATCCCAAAATCGCCAAATCTGCCAACCCTTCTCCCATTGTCATTCAATTTCGTAAAATCAATCAGGGTGCGGAGATTAGCGCGGCACAAACAAACAGAAGGCTCGTTTATTAGTTCTGTCACCCTGAACTTTAAGCCGATTGGCGTTATTTAACCGATTTGCGGTCGAAGCCGGGGTTATCGATTATTCGAGCGATGGTAGATACGTTGTGTAGTTTTATGCAGCAAAAACCTTGGTCAGAATTCCGATCTACTTTTGAAAGGAGATGTTTTATATTTCAACACAATATATTTGAATGATTGTCATTTAGAATTTTCAATTATAGTACTTAAATATCGTCTGCGACAGTGCATGACCATGTAAGTTTTTTTTATAGTAAACCCAGTTTTTTTTAAATTCAGTTTTGGACATTTTTGAGACTTGAATTTAAAATTTTATTTGAACAAAAAACGCAAAAGCTCAAATTGAAAACATTTATTTCAATTAAACCATTCACAGGCACTTCTGAATTGTCAAGGTCGTTCAGTCAGAGGTGGAGCTATTTGCACGATCCAAAGCGTAAATCTCTATGGAGAAGAACGTTCAAGAAACTCCATGAACACTCTTTTAAATCAATAAATTGTTACAAAGTTGTGGTTATATTGTTCTTGTTGAAATTATTCATATAATTATGTGAGAACGATGTAGAAAGGCGTGCAAAACAAAAGCGTCCGGAGAAAAAGGAACGAATCAAATTACTAACAATTTAAAAAAAACCGTGGCAGTTCAGTGATGACCAGTCCCATCTGACGGAGCCAAACGATGAATGAAACAGATCAGAGAGACTTTTGAGTGAGCATGACACTCCCAACAGCCAGGGCACATTCAAGTCAATGCATGAAACTATACAATGCTAAATAGATTGAGTCGATACAATGAAACGTAGAACTTACTTGCATTTTATTTTAAGAAAGTTATTATCGCCTCCAGTAAAGTAAAAAAAATAAATAAAATAAAAGTGTTTATTCACAGAAGTATATTTAAGAGATCCTGCAATAACGCCAACGAAATATTTCCATCTCAATATGAAACAATCACTTGACCTTCAAATTCCACAACTAACTCGAATTTTTCTCCCACTTTCACAAAAGGAAATGAATAGCCCTATTAAAAATATTTTTAATTTTCTCTTCATTTTAAAGAATCTCGGTTCCGCAATAGCTCTAGAAGCCGGTTCTCCTTGAGATCTGCATATAAATATGTGTTTGTATATTATAAGAGAATTATGTTCAGGAATATTATGTTGGCAGCTTTGTGGTTGAATTGCATTCTGTCACTTTGTATTCATGGCTCGTCTTAGTGTGGCGATAGAGGTTTTACTATATTAAATAGTGATGCGAAATGGATTTGTTGTCATCGATATTGTTATCGATATTGGTACTGATTTAAAAGAGTGTCCGTGGGAGTTTCTTGCACGTTCTTCTCCATAGAATCTACTCTTTGGAACACTCACTGCCGCGCTGGAGACATGATCGGTGAGCGCGAGAACTTGCTGCTCTTGTCGCTAGCGCGGCAGAATTAGCATTATCTATTTGTCTGTTATATTTTTATTTGTTGGTTTTGAAATAATAGATTTAATGAAATAAAATAAAAACTGTTTTTCATAATTCTGTGGAGTTTGTGTTTCCTGATAGCCATAACCTCAGGCGTAATTCTTGTATTTTAAGGAGCGTTCGCAATCGCATTACTGCAAAAACACCTCTAATTTCATACCTGGTCTTCTTGGAATTCTGAACCTAACCTTTTGATAAAACTAAACAACTAAAGATATTATTTTAAACTTGGAATAAATTAATCAGTGTCTGTTCTCCAATTAAATCTTTGAATGCATTTAGCATATTTTTTCTTTAGCTAGAATACCTTTTTTTACGGGGGGAAATCCTCATGAATGTCCTCCGCCCCGGGGCGGGCAGAGGGGTCTGTCAGACTCTTACTGACTAAAACCACCCCGGTGTTCCATCTTCCACCTATGCCGGGGATCGCAGGAACGTACGCGACTTCCGTAATCCCCGGGGGGAGTGAGGTGTTTAACTCCCACTGCGACGTCAGAGGGGCGCAAGGGAACACCACGCGCCGCCACCTCGGGTCCGGATGAATGGGGGGCGACGGACGTCCCAAAGTCCGCCGCCCCTGGACCCAGTTAGGGGTCTGAAGGAGGGCAGCGTATGCCCTCCTCCGACGCCCGGTGCGCCTGCTGCGGGCTGGGAGAGCACTCGACATCTCCTTCTCCCTTTCCGCAGCCTCCTTCTGCGCGATAACTGCTTCGCAGAAGGAGACCACCGCGTCCCAGGACTCCTCCCCGCCGACCATAGATCGGACTACAGCCGGCAACGAGAGGTCACTGCCTTCCACAGAGACAAGGGCACGGCGCGGCTCCTCCCAAGTGGCACACTCTACTAGCGTATGCTTATACCTAGTTTAACCATTGTTCAGGCATTAAACGCCCGTATCATTACCTAACCTTCCGAACAAAATTCCCAAAAGCGTATCAAATTAAAATTTATCTAAACTCGCGATTCATATCAGAAATCAAATTTCGGAGTTTCAATGACGTCACAAGTATTCAAAGTGCTTTTGTATGGTAAATGACAATTGAGAAAGTACTCCAAGTTACTTCGGTACTTGGTACTTTGACTCAAGTATTTGAACGGCACCGAGAAATAGCTTTTGTCAAAAATATTTCAAAGATTTCTCCACATTTTCTGGGTTAGAACTTCGAATAATTATATTATCAGTTGTTTGGATTTTGTTTTATTTTGTGGTAAAGTTTTGAATGAAGCTGTAGGTATTATTATTATTATAAACGTTTATCTACAAAATTGAGGAAAATGTTAGACAGAAGTTACCTTTGGTTATGAACAGAATTTGTTTTAAGTTATTATTAGAATAACTCATAAATAATCTGTTGTCAAAATGTTAGTAGGTAAATAGATAGTCTAAGTTTGAATTAAATTTTGAAAAATGAATTAGGAAGCTTTATTGTGACCAGCTTTTGCCCGCGGGCTCCAAAAAAAATAGCATGTACTTCTCCATATCCTAGGCTATTGTGACTGTTCCTAAATTACCCTAGGCTGATAAAATTTTCGTTTTCCCTAAATTATCCTACATAAAGTATTAAGGGTCGGTTTCCCCCTAAGGGGAAAAGGTTGTGCCCCTCCATCCGCACAACCCCGTAGAGCTCGTCTCCAAACTGGACACTCTCCCGCCGTTTATGAAGTGAATTCCAAAAGTATGAAATAGTCCAATGCCTTGTCAAAATGTTAGGACAACGTGAAGATTGAAAGACTTAGTAAATAGACTTAGGAATTCATAGTTATGAAATACAGTAGGAGTGGTTTTAGAAGGTTAAATGTTATTATGGGATGCAAAGTAAATTACTATAAATTATAATAGATCGTGTGTGAAACCCTTACGCTAGCGTAACAGGTGTTTGGTCAACAGTTACTCACACGATACCTCACATCTGCACCCATTGCACTTAGAGCAACACTTCCATAAGTGACACAAGCGGCTTTTCAGCGGCTATGCGTCAGCAACATGCTCATAAGGAGACATGGTCCCTAGCAGTTCTTTCGAACTGTAAAACGTGACGAAGCGGCTTTTCCTGCGGCAACCGTGCGACCGTCCTTGTCTAGCAACGGAGCGGCTAGTTCCAGCGGCATTGCGTCGACATCATGCTCATATGGAGACATGGTCCCTAACAGTCCTTGGACTGTATAATATGAGATAGATATGGTCCACCCAACCCCAGGAAGCATACTCTTTGCACAACAAGTACAGCTGCAAGACACAGTGATCGTATCTGACCGAATCAGTGGTCGCAGATAGAGAATATTAATTCAAGAATTAATACAAATACAACTAGGTATTACAATCGAGAGTTATTTACTCTGGAAGTAAATAGAGTTGAGGATTTCAACTCCCTTGAAAACCTATAGACAGCCCCAAAAGCGCCCTCCCTTCACCACTTCCTAGTGTTTGAGCTGAGGAGAAGAAGTGGCGCAACAAACTCCCCAGCAACACATCTCTGTCTGTTTAATTATAAGGTCAACTGGCTTCACATTCGCGGCTCCGCTCGCGTCACTGTGTATATTTAACGCATATCAGCCTTGGATAAATTGGAATAATGTAAGACTCACCCAAGCGCACCAACACTCACACATACATTAAATGCTAAATAGTCTAAATTATATCTAACTAAACAGATAATACTTGCTACGAGTTACAACGGCACTACGTACTCTGGTCTCCTAACTTAAGTATCCCTAGCCTCGACTATCAGCGTCCGCACGCCCTCGCGGTCCTAAAACTTCTGCCTCGCCAACCTCTTCCGCCGACCAAAACTGCCTGTACCTACTTGTCGTTCCCACACCTTTTTTTGTCCTGTCAGCTCTCTCCTAACATCTCTACAAAAAATACCACGCGATCCCTTCCGCAGCTGCAATCAATTGCAGCTATTGCACACTTTCATAATGTTCTAAGGGTTTGTCCCTTTTTTACTGCCGACCGTCGGGCCATCTTAGCTAGTTCTTAGTATTTTGTAAAATATTGCTTTCAGCTGGCGCATGTGTTCGGTTGTTTCTCGAATTTATGAAAGGAATGGGTTTTTAAAAGGGTCAGTATCGTTTTACTATTTTGCAATGAATAGAATATTTTGTTGTTAATTACGGTACGCGTCCGGCTGTCAAGCCATGAACTTCAAACTTAATGTATTTCTAAATAGCCCGATACCATGTGCAGGATTGGAAATAAATATAATTTTGATATTAAATAGGAATAAGTGACAGACAGTCACACTATCATCATCTTCCTGCCCTTATCCCATGTTACTTGGGGTCGGCGCAACACGTCTTTTTCTTCCAATCTGTCCTATCAGCCGTCACACTATCACTAACTCCCTTTTCTTTCATATCGCTCCTCACACAATCCATTCATCTTTTCTTTGGCCTTCCTCTTCCTCTCCATCCATCCACATTTATATTCATAACCATAAGTTACATGCGTTTCCCCCCTCCTCTTCACATGACCAGCGGTTACCTTTCAACTTTTCGTCACTGGCGCCAGGCTATATATCTGCTAAATTTAATGACGCTCCGTTCTGTCATTTTATCGTGAAAGCGTAACAGACAAACAGAGTTACTTTCGCATTTATGATATTAGTAGAAATTAAATAAGCAATGTGCAAAAAATTTGTGAACTTAATACTGTCCAAAAACCTTATTTATTGATTCCTTGTTACTACACACACATATTTTATTAGCAAATTTGCAATTTTACCATGTTTAAATTAATTATATACCCATGTACTGCAATTCTTGTAAAAGATCAATAAAGAATTATTATTATTATTTAATTTGTACTTACATCTAAAAGGTAAACAAAACTACACATTATCGATATTGCGTCTCCCATCCCTATACGTACTTGTTTTCGCCACCGCGACACCGAATGAAAATCTGTATTCGATGAATTACATTATTATTTAAATATAATATACATTGTCAGACTTTCGACCTAACACCTACATTATATGTATATTCGTTTTTAGATGAGACGAATTTTCAATATGAGGTTTTAGAGAACTAACAAAAATTATGATTTGGTTATAGAGAAAAGTGTTTAAAGAATTAATAGCTGCGTAGGATGTAAAATAACCTGTTGCTTTTTGAATATTTACCTTTTTTTTTTTTTTATTGGATGGGAAATCATCCCGCTCTGGGTGGAGCGGCAGAGTGTCAGACTTCTACTGACTAAAACCCACCCATGCTCCTCCTAGTGCCTTTTACGTTCCAGGGCCGCGGTAACTCTTTCGAACAAATCCGCAACCCTGGTAGGCTCTGGCCCTAACGGGCCCCGACCCATGCTGACGACTGCTGGCTTGGCGCGCGTAGAACACAGCGCGCCGTCAACCCGGGCCTGTTCTGATCGGACGGCGAGCTACCCATTGCTCGCCGTACACAGGCATCAGTCACTGCGCCATGCTCAGGAGCATCAGTGCCTGGGCGGCACAGTGGCTGACGTTCAACAGGAGGGAGTGGAATGGGGCCATTACTGGCACCGAATATTTACCTTGCATTGCACTTTTTTAAACTTTTATTTAACGTATCTAGAACGTACTCTTTTAGTTAGTATGTAGATTTCTGTTAAAGTATTTTTTTTTGTTTTGCTTTGCTCTTAAATATTACCACAGGCTTCTGGAACATGCTGTACAGCTGGTACCAAGTATTATTCGGGAGAAATATGTAGCAAATCAAGCGTGATGTTTTGTTTTTTTTAAAGATTTATTTCTCAACAGTCTTAACTTAATTACACCTTTGTTATACCTTACCCAAACAGAGATTACCTCATAAACTAGTGTAGAGTCATAATTAACTAGTTTTTACCCGCGACTTCGTACGCGTATATCCCATTGTTTCCCGTTCTCGTATAGCCTATAGCCTTCCTCATGAATGTGGCTATCATATACAATATATAATATTATAATAATAAAATAATTTTCAAAATCAGTCCAGTAGATCCAGAGATTACCCCCTACAACCTCACAAACTCACAAACTTCTCCTCTTTATAAAATGCGTATAGGTTGGTATACTGTTATTGTGGTCTGTGAATTTCCTTCTCCTTCTTCTTAATTGTCTTTCCCTCACTTCCAAATATTGCGACTACATATGTCACGTCTGTAAGTCTGCTGTTTGGACCGCTCGATACATGCTGCCTCGCAACAGCTTTTTTAATAGCTTTTGTTCATCTTGTCGGTATTCTCTTATGTTTTTAGCATACATAAGGGTATGTTTCTGATATTAAATAACACTCTATTAGTTATTACTTCGATACCTAATGTATATGGCCATCTCATAACCGCCTAGGTTCAGTGCCATAGCGTACACTGTTCAGTATAACAGGAGGTAGTTAGTAGCGTATTGTCATGCTAAGTAAGTCATTATTATAAGTGGGTAGTTCCGAGTCGTGCGTGTTAACTAGGAGCAGCTGGTTGCTGTACTGTTGTGAGGTGTGCTGTGGCAATTTTTGCATACTAATATTGTGGTCTGTTGCACACACATGTCGTGTAATAGTGATGTTTCCTGGATAAAATAATAATAATTAGGTATATTTGGTCCATCATTTATATATACAAAACGAGCCGATTTATCTGTGTTTATTTCAATACCATGAAGTAAACACACATAAACCGCCTCATTTTTTGTCCTCGTATCGAAACACACAATAATTATTCCAATATTTAGTGTATGTTATAGAAAGAAAGAAAGAAAGCCAACCCTGGCTTTGCCTGGATGTTTTTTTTTTCAAAATTTTCTTTCATACAAACCTCGCCCTGACAATTACGAACACAACAAAAAAATAATAACGGGACCCTATTACTAAGACTGCGCTGTCCGTCTGTCTGTCACCACTGTCTAGCTATCACGGTTCATGAGATAGCTGTATCTCATGAACCGTGATAGCTAGACAGTTGACATTTTCACAGATGATGTATTTCTGTTGCCGCTATAACAACAAATACAGTATATTTTTAACAGAATAAAATATATGTTTAAGTGGGGCTCCCATACAACAAACGTGATTTTTTGCCGTTTTTTAAATAAAATGTTACGGAACCCTTCGTGAGCGAGTCCGAATCACGTATGACCGGTTTTATTTATATTTTTTTGTTTTGTTCAAGTTATGGCGTGACCAAGGGGGGCAAACTCCGCAGAACGCAGAACATATCCGCAGAACAGATTCTCGATGGGGCCAAAAAGTTCCTGTAGATACATCTGCGGAGTCAAGATGGAAAGACTGCATAGAAAAGACAAAAATGAAACTTTTAACCAAAACCCTGCATTACAGTTAAATCAAGTATCACAAACCAATATTATAAGTACCAACCTACATACCTACCTACTGATTAATGACCCTATCCCCCAAGACGATGGGGGTAGCCGGATCAGCTCATTTCCCCCTGTCAGTCAACGGGGGATGAAGCCCATGGGCGAACAAATTAACGGCCCAGGGCGATGATCGATTAAATCGTATCTTGCGATTATCGATTTGATGTTTAAGCGATTATTAAGCTTTTGTAAAGTTGTTATGATTGTTAGGCTACTGAATAAAGGGGTTAATGATCGTTAAACAACAAAGATTAAATGGACTCCGCGTTCCCTTATTGTTTCTCTCACAGATATAGATAGACTTATACAACGCAAGAGCAACTACTTCGCGTGCCCGATTCAGCTTACGTCCAAACATCTTACGTACATACTTGCTTACGTACAAACATCGTAAGCCGCCACTTTCATATACTAGCTGCCGCCCGTGGATCCGCCCGTGTGAATATTGAAAATTATCCCAAGGGAACATACTTCCGGGATAAAAAGTATCTTATGTATCATTCCAAACTATAATCTACCTCTGTGCCAAATTTCATTAAGATCCATTCAGTAGTTCTTGCGTGAAAGAGTAACAAACTTTCGCGTTTGTAATATTAGTAAAGATTTTTCAGTTTATCTAAGGGTGATTTCGCTGTCAGCAGTAAAGCCCCGGGGTCGACGGCGCATTGATATCTACGCGCACCTTAAAGATATGTCAGCATAGCAACGGCGGGCCCACTAGGGCCAGAGCCTGCCAGGGTTGCGGAATTTGTTAGCGAAGAGTCAACGCGGCCCTGGAATGCAAAGGGTATTGAGGAACAAAAATGGGTTTTAGTCAGTAAGAGTCTGACACTCCCCACCCACCCAGAAGTCATTTGATGAATTCCCATCGTAAATAAAAACAAAAGTAGCGAGGCCGCCATTGTACCCATAGAATACATGTATGTGGAAAAATACTATTTTACCTAACACTATTCATCTTCTGCCTGGCCTTTTCCCAACTATATTTGGATCGGCTCCCAGTCAAACCGGATTCAGCTGAATACCAGTATTTTACGTGGAGCGGCTGCCTACTAGACCTCCACAACCTATTAACTGGGTGACACGGTACTTCTTGGTAAGACTGGTGTCAGATTTTCTGGCTTCTGACAATCCGTAACGACTGCTAAAGATCTACAAATGACAGCCGGAACCAACGACTTTTAGTGCTTTGCCAGGCACGGAGGAGTTTCGGTATGTTAAGATGGTCACCCATCCACATACCAACCTCGGCAAGCGTTGCTTAACCTTGAAGATTGGTCCGTGCGGCTGTTTTAATTTAGCCACGAGCTCCTCCTAACACTATTCGACGCATACAATTTCATACTATTATATCTAACTATATCGTGAGCATTTTCTTTATCTACCAGAAATCATGTTAATTGGAAGTTTACATCCGTAACTTATTTATTTTATTTATTTTCAGCCTATGCAGGGCAAAGGCCTCCCTTTCCTCCTTCCATTCTTCCCGGCTCTGGGCTAGTGTTGACCAATCCTGTCGATAGGCGTCAAGCTCGTCCCGCCATCTTCGCTTTGTAACTTAAAAATACAAATCGGAAAGGCCATTATGTTTGTGCGTAAACTTATCCCATTCCGCCATTTACTATTGACATTAAACATTTCATTGTATAATTACGAAATAGTGTTGGGAAACACACAGTAGCGATGAACAAAGAAACATTTTATTGCATTATCTAATTAAAACTAAAAATAAAAAAATTCTAAATGCGACTAAAAGTGCAACTAAATTTACTCCTTATTTAGAAATACTGTAGAATAGATTTTATTTTTAATTTATTGATTTTTTGTAAATGGCTTTGAATTTGTCAAAAAACTATCTTAATTGTCTAGGAACTGTTACAAAGTCACCCAACTGCTAAACGTACAGAGGGCTTAGTGCGAGTTTTTTAACGTTCTCGATTGCGTTAGCGTACATGTCAATTTGTATTGAAACTGAATAAGCGCCGTCTGGTGACACTCACGGACAACCTGTTTTTTCTATACACTTTGACATAAGCGAACGTTTATGTTAACGCGATCGAGTACGTTAAAAAACTCGCACTAACCTTGTGTACGTTTAGCAGTTGGGCGACTTTGATGCAATTTCACACGATGAAGTCAGTGAAGCTTCTATTTAACTAATAATCCTTGAAGATTAATAAACCAATATTGAGTGTAAATAATCCAGCAGCTAAGGCATCGACGGCGTCGCCCTGGCGAGCGTGAGGTCGTGAGCTCGAATCCCGGTCGTTGCACTTTTGACGTAATCCTACTAGTGTTACAAATATGTAATTTTTCAGTCTATTGGTTTTTTAGACTGCACTGAATTCATAATTTGGCAGCTGGACACGAAAAGATCAAATCTTATAAATATCTAGTCACTTTTTTACCTTGTTATCACTTTTAATTTTCTAATATAAATTATCAAAAGTAATCTTTATGGTAAGCTAAGACAATTCGACATTTTGATGACAAACATTTTGAGAATAGGTATCATATGGCCTCATTAAAAATCTTAAAGTCACCCAAAGGGCAATATTTGGAAGGTCTCCATATGGTGGACCGCTAACCTGGTGAAGGCTAGGAAACCTGCTGGATGCGAGTCGACAGGACCCGTCGATATGATGACACTTGCGAAACAGTGGATGTCTTTCGGCTCAAATTATGTTTTCAGGAAGAAACCCAAACCACTTTTTTTTAGGTACTAGTTATTTAAACCTCTAACTAAATATATTCGATATAGTTTAAAAGAATTCCATTAAAACAATTTTAATCAAAATTAAAACAAATTTATCCTCACTGGCTACATCGCACATGGACCGTCCATCGCGCCCAAGATTAATGAAGTGCCCCAATGAATGACACTGGAGCCAAATACTACATCTAAATATATAGTATAGAAGATGTTATAAACTGTGAGTTTCGGGTACACTGTGTCAATGAGTTGGGTTTTATGAACATTCCAGACTGTTGCTCGCTAATCTGGCAAAAGATCTTCAAAACTTCGTTTATAACAAAAATTGATATAAGCAGTTAAAGTGGAAGATTTATCATACATAGGCTTTAGTTATCTTGTAACTTTGAAAATACTAATGGGTCAGTAGAAGAACGAGTTTTGGTAGCATTATCAGTATCGAATTATTTTAATTCAAAGGTTTTTTTTTATTTAAATGCATAATATATTTTTAGTCCGTTCAGCATTTTAAAAATATGTTTGTTGTCTACCTATTTAAATACAGTAAAAATACTCTGGTATAAATATTTTGAAGATATGATATAGCGACGATTTTCCTCAGACATCGGGATTCCTATACAGACAAAATTATGCAAAAATCATATCAAAAATATCTTCTCCTCCCTACTCGACAAAATTGAGTTAAGCGAGCGAAAATTAACTAAACAGCAAATATTTTTTTCAGGTTAACAGTGAATACTTTTTGCTGACTTCAGTTAAACTGTCAGTCTATCAAAGTAAGGTGATTAAAAATATTACCATGAATACCAAGTACATTGTCCTCCAAGAACGCTTTAAGCATAAAACCCCAATCCTGTCATCCTTAGTTTGGTCTTCGTCATTACCACCATGAGTTCGCTTAATCAGAGAGCTTGTTATAAAAAAATCGTATTTATTATTTTAGCGATATTTATGTGTTTTATTAGATTTTTTATTTTTCTATTTTTTTTTATTATTATTATTATTTATTTGTTGTACACCCACCACAGTACAGTCTTTATAATCCAAAGGTTGACTGGGAGAGAATGTCTTGTTGTATTAAGTCCTCCCATGTACCACTATTGTACATAAAGTTTGAATAAATGAATAACCCAAAGCTTTAAAATTAATGTAATCAAAAGTCGACCACAACCATAACGAACCACCATCACAATATCCCAACATCGCCAAATCTGCCAACCCTTCTCCCATTGTCATTCAATTTCGTAAAATCAATCAGGGTGCGGAGATTAGCGCGGCACAAACAAACAGAAGGCTCGTTTATTAGTTCTGTCACCCTGAACTTTAAGCCGATTGGCGTTATTTAACCGATTTGCGGTCGAAGCCGGGGTTATCGATTATTCGAGCGATGGTAGATACGTTGTGTAGTTTTATGCAGCAAAAACCTTGGTCAGAATTCCGATCTACTTTTGAAAGGAGATGTTTTATATTTCAACACAATATGTTTGAATGATTGTCATTTAGAATTTTCAATTATAGTACTTAAATATCGTCTGCGACAGTGCATGACCATGTAAGTTTTTTTTATAGTAAACCCAGTTTTTTTAAAATTCAGTTTTGGACATTTTTGAGACTTGAATTTAAAATTTTATTTGAACAAAAAACGCAAAAACTCAAATTGAAAACATTTATTTCAATTAAACCATTTACAGGCACTTCTGAATTGTCAAGGTTGTTCAGTCAGAGGTGGAGCTATTTGCACGATCCAAAGCGTAAATCTCTATGGAGAAGAACGTTCAAGAAACTTCATGAACACTCTTTTAAATCAATAAATTGTTACAAAGTTGTGGTTATATTGTTCTTGTTGAAATTATTCATATAATTATGTGAGAACGATGTAGAAAGGCGTGCAAAACAAAAGCGTCCGGAGAAAAAGGAACGAATCAAATTACTAACAATTTAAAAAAAAACCGTGGCAGTTCAGTGATGACCAGTCCCATCTGACGGAGCCAAACGATGAATGAAACAGATCAGAGAGACTTTTGAGTGAGCATGACACTCCCAACAGCCAGGGCACATTCAAGTCAATGCATGAAACTATACAATGCTAAATAGATTGAGTCGATACAATGAAACGTAGAACTTACTTGCATTTTATTTTAAGAAAGTTATTATCGCCTCCAGTAAAGTAAAAAAAATAAATAAAATAAAAGTGTTTATTCACAGAAGTATATTTACAAGATCCTGCAATAACGCCAACGAAATATTTCCATCTCAATATAAAACAATCACTTGACCTTCAAATTCCACAACTAACTCGAATTTTTCTCCCACTTTCACAAAAGGAAATGAATAGCCCTATTAAAAATATTTTTAATTTTCTCTTCATTTTAAAGAATCTCGGTTCCGCAATAGCTCTAGAAGCCGGTTCTCCTTGAGATCTGCATATAAATATGTGTTTGTATATTATAAGAGAATTATGTTCAGGAATATTATGTTGGCAGCTTTGTGGTTGAATTGCATTCTGTCACTTTGTATTCATGGCTCGACTTAGTGTGGCGATAGAGGTTTTACTATATTAAATAGTGATGCGAAATGGATTTGTTGTTATCGATATTGTTATCGATATTGGTACTGATTTAAAAGAGTGTCCGTGGGAGTTTCTTGCACGTTCTTCTCCATAGAATCTACTCTTTGGAACACTCAACTGCCGCGCTGGAGACATGATCGGTGAGCGCGAGAACTTGCTGCTCTTGTCGCTAGCGCGGCAGAATTAGCATTATCTATTTGTCTGTTATATTTTTATTTGTTGGTTTTGAAATAATAGATTTAATGAAATAAAATAAAAACTGTTTTTCATAATTCTGTGGAGTTTGTGTTTCCTGATAGCCATAACCTCAGGCGTAATTCTTGTATTTTAAGGAGCGTTCGCAATCGCATTACTGCAAAAACACCTCTAATTTCATACCTGGTCTTCATGGAATTCTGAACCTAACCTTTTGATAAAACTAAACAACTAAAGATATTATTTTAAACTTGGAATAAATTAATCAGTGTCTGTTCTCCAATTAAATCTTTGAATGCATTAAGCATAGTTTTTCTTTAGCTAGAATACCTTTTTTTACGGGGGGAAATCCTCATGAATGTCCTCCGCCCCGGGGCGGGCAGAGGGGTCTGTCAGACTCTTACTGACTAAAACCACCCCGGTGTTCCATCTTCCACCTATGCCGGGGATCGCAGGAACGTACGCGACTTCCATAATCCCCGGGGGGAGTGAGGTGTTTAATTCCCACTGCGACGTCAGAGGGTCGCAAGGGAACATCACGCGCCGCCACCTCGGGTCCGGATGAATGGGGGGCGACGGACGTCCCAAAGTCCGCCGCCCCTGGACCCAGTTAGGGGTCTGAAGGAGGGCAGCGTATGCCCTCCTCCGACGCCCGGTGCGCCTGCTGCGGGCTGGGAGAGCACTCGACATCTCCTTCTCCCTTTCCGCAGCCTCCTTCTGCGCGATAACTGCTTCGCAGAAGGAGACCACCGCGTCCCAGGACTCCTCCCCGCCGACCATAGATCGGACTACAGCCGGCAACGAGAGGTCACTGCCTTCCACAGAGACAAGGGCACGGCGCGGCTCCTCCCAAGTGGCACACTCTACTAGCGTATGCTTATACCTAGTTTAACCATTGTTCAGGCATTAAACGCCCGTATCATTACCTAACCTTCCGAACAAAATTCCCAAAAGCGTATCAAATTAAAATTTATCTAAACTCGCGATTCATATCAGAAATCAAATTTCGGAGTTTCAATGACGTCACAAGTATTCAAAGTGCTTTTGTATGGTAAATGACAATTGAGAAAGTACTCCAAGTTACTTCGGTACTTGGTACTTTGACTCAAGTATTTGAACGGCACCGAGAAATAGCTTTTGTCAAAAATATTTCGAAGATTTCTCCACATTTTCTGGGTTAGAACTTCGAATAATTATATTATCAGTTGTTTGGATTTTGTTTTATTTTGTGGTAAAGTTTTGAATGAAGCTGTAGGTATTATTATTATTATAAACGTTTATCTACAACATTGAGGAAAATGTTAGACAGAAGTTACCTTTGGTTATGAACAGAATTTGTTTTAAGTTATTATTAGAATAACTCATAAATAATCTGTTGTCAAAATGTAAGTAGGTAAATAGATAGTCTAAGTTTGAATTAAATTTTGAAAAATGAATTAGGAAGCTTTATTGTGACCAGCTTTTGCCCGCGGGCTCCAAAAAAAATAGCATGTCCTTCTCCATATCCTAGGCTATCATCATCTTCCTGCCCTTATCCCATGTTACTTGGGGTCGGCGCAACACGTTTTTTTCTTCCAATCTGTCCTATCAGCCGTCACACTATCACTAACTCCCTTTTCTTTCATATCGCTCCTCACACAATCCATTCATCTTTTCTTTGGCCTTCCTCTTCCTCTCCATCCACATCCACATTTATATTCATAACCCTAAGTTACATGCGTTTCCCCCCTCCTCTTCACATGACCAGCGGTTACCTTTCAACTTTTCGTCACTGGCGCCAGGCTATATATCTGCTAAATTTAATGACGCTCCGTTCTGTCATTTTATCGTGAAAGCGTAACAGAAAAACAGAGTTACCTTCGCATTTATGATATTAGTAGGATAAAATAAGCAACGTGCAAAAAATTTGTGAACTTAATACTGTCCAAAAACCTTATTTATTGATTCCTTGTTACTACACACACATATTTTATTAGCAAATTTGCAATTTTACCATGTTTAAATTAATTATATACCCATGTACTGCAATTCTTGTAAAAGATCAATAAAGAATTATTATTATTATTTAATTTGTACTTTCATCTAAAAGGTAAACAAAACTACACATTATCGATATTGCGTCTCCCATCCCTATACGTACTTGTTTTCGCCACCGCGACACCGAATGAAAATCTGTATTCGATGAGTTACATTATTATTTAAATATAATATACATTGTCAGACTTTCGACCTAACACCTACATTATATATTCGTTTTTAGATGAGACGAATTTTCGATATGAGGTTTTAGAGCAACTAACGAAAATAATGATTTTGTTATAGAGAAAAGTGTTTAAAGAATTAATAGCTGCGTAGGAATACATGTAAAATAACCTGTTGCTTTTTGAATATTTACCTTTTTTTTTTTTTTTTTTTATTGGATGGGAAATCATCCCGCTCTGGGTGGAGCGGCAGGGAGTGTCAGACTTCTACTGACTAAAACCCACCCATGCTCCTCTTAGTGCCTTTTACGTTCCAGGGCCGCGGTAACTCTTTCGAACAAATCCGCAACCCTGGTAGGCTCTGGCCCTAACGGGCCCCGACCCATGCTGACGACTGCTGGCTTGGCGCGCGTAGAACACAGCGCGCCGTCAACCCGGGCCTGTTCTGATCGGACGGCGAGCTACCCATTGCTCGCCGTCCACAGGCATCAGTCACTGCGCCATGCTCAGGAGCATCAGTTCCTGGGCGGCGCAGTGGCTGACGTTCAACAGGAGGGAGTGGAATGGGGCCATTACTGGCACCGAATATTTACCTTGCATTGCACTTTTTTAAACTTTTATTTAACGTATCTAGAAAGTACCCTGTTAGTTAGTATGTAGATTTCTGTTAAAGTATTTTTTTTTGTTTTGCTTTGCTCTTAAATATTACCACAGACTTCTTGAACATGCTGTACAGCTGGTACCAAGCATTATCCGGGAGAAATATGTAGCAAATCAAGCGTGATGTTTTGTTTTGTTTTTTTAAGATTTATTACTCAACAGTCTTAACTTAATTACACCTTTGTTATACCTTACCCAACTAAACAGAGGTTACCTAGAGTTATAATTAACTAGTTTTTACCCGCGACTTCGTACGCGTATATCCCATTGTTTCCCGTTCTCGTATAGCCTATAGCCTTCCTCATGAATGTGGCTATCATATACAATATATAATATTATAATAATAAAATAATTTTCAAAATCAGTTCAGTAGATCCAGAGATTACCCCTTACAACCTCACAAACTCACAAACTTCTCCTCTTTATAAAATGCGTATAGGTTGGTATACTGTTATTGTGGTCTGTGAATTTCCTTCTCCTTCTTCTTCATTATCTTTCCCTCACTTCTAAAGATTGCGACTACATATTATTATGTCGTGTCTGTAAGTCTGCTGTTTGGACCGATCGATACATGCTGCCTCGCAACAGCTTTTTTAATAGCTTTTGTTCATCTTGCCGGTCTTATGTTTTTAGCATACATAAGGGTATGTTACTGATATTAAATAACACTCTATTAGTTATTACTTCGATGCCTAATGTATATGGCCATCTCATAACCGCCTAGGTTCAGTGCCATAGCATACACTGTTCAGTATAACAGGAGGTAGTTAGTAGCGTATTGTCATGCTAAGTAAGTCATTATTATAAGTGGGTAGTTCCGAGTCGTGCGTGTTAACTAGGAGCAGCTGGTTGTTGTACTGTTGTGAGGTGTGCTGTGGCAATTTTTGCATACTAATATTGTGGTCTGTTGCACACACATGTCGTGTAATAGTGATGTTTCCTGGATAAAATAATAATAATTAGGTATATTTGGTCCATCATTTATATATACAAAACGAGCCGATTTATCTGTGTTTATTTCAATACCATGAAGTAAACACACATAAACCGCCTCATTTTTTGTCCTCGTATCGAAACACACAATAATTATTCCAATATTTAGTGTATGTTATAGAAAGAAAGAAAGAAAGCCAACCCTGGCTTTGCCTGGATGTTTTTTTTTTCAAAATTTTCTTTCATACAAACCTCGCCCTGACAATTACGAACACAACAAAAAAATAATAACGGGACCCTATTACTAAGACTGCGCTGTCCGTCTGTCTGTCACCACTGTCTAGCTATCACGGTTCATGAGATAGCTGTATCTCATGAACCGTGATAGCTAGACAGTTGACATTTTCACAGATGATGTATTTCTGTTGCCGCTATAACAACAAATACAGTATATTTCTAACAGAATAAAATATATGTTTAAGTGGGGCTCCCATACAACAAACGTGATTTTTTGCCGTTTTTTAAATAAAATGTTACGGAACCCTTCGTGAGCGAGTCCGAATCACGTATGACCGGTTTTATTTATATTTTTTTGTTTTGTTCAAGTTATGGCGTGACCAAGGGGGGCAAACTAAAGTAGCAGTGGGCTAGGCACATTATCCGCAGAACAGATTCTCGATGGGGCCAAAAAGTTCCTGTAGATACATCTGCGGAGTCAAGATGGAAAGACTGCATAGAAAAGACAAAAATGAAACTTTTAACCAAAACCCTGCATTACAGTTAAATCAAGTATCACAAACCAATATTATAAGTACCAACCTACATACCTACCTACTGATTAATGACCCTATCCCCCAAGACGATGGGGGTAGCCGGATCAGCTCATTTCCCCCTGTCAGTCAACGGGGGATGAAGCCCATGGGCGAACAAATTAACGGCCCAGGGCGATGATCGATTAAATCGTATCTTGCGATTATCGATTTGATGTTTAAGCGATTATTAAGCTTTTGTAAAGTTGTTATGATTGTTAGGCTACTGAATAAAGGGGTTAATGATCGTTAAACAACAAAGATTAAATGGACTCCGCGTTCCCTTATTGTTTCTCTCACAGATATAGATAGACTTATACAACGCAAGAGCAACTACTTCGCGTGCCCGATTCAGCTTACGTCCAAACATCTTACGTACAAACATCGTAAGCCGCCACTTTCATATACTAGCTGCCGCCCGCGGATCCGCCCGTGTGAATATTGAAAATTATCCCAAGGGAACATACTCCCGGGATAAAAAGTATCTTATGTATCATTCCAAACTATAATCTACCTCTGTGCCAAATTTCATTAAGATCCATTCATTAGTTCTTGCGTGAAAGAGTAACAAACTTTCGTGTTTGTAATATTAGTAAAGATTTTTCAGTTTATCTAAGGGTGATTTCGCTGTCAGCAGTAAAGCCCCGGGGTCGACGGCGCATTGATATCTACGCGCACCTTAAAGATATGTCAGCATAGCAACGGCGGGCCCACTAGGGCCAGAGCCTGCCAGGGTTGCGAAATTTGTTAGCGAAGAGTCAACGCGGCCCTGGAATGCAAAGGGTATTGAGGAACAAAAATGGGTTTTAGTCAGTAAGAGTCTGACACTCCTTTCCGCTCCACCCAGAAGTCATTTGATGAATTCCCATCGTAAATAAAAACAAAAGAAGCGAGGCCGCCATTGTACCCATAGAATACATGTATGTGGAAAAATTATATTTTACCTAACACTATTCATCTTCTGCCTAGCCTTTTCCCAACTATATTGGGGTCAGCTCCCAGTCAAACCGGATTCAGCTGAATACCAGTATTTTACGTGGAGCGGCTGCCTACCAGACCTACACAACCCATAAACTGGGTAACACGGTACTTCTTGGTAAGACTGGTGTCAGATTTTCTGGCTTCTGACAATCCGTAACGACTGCTAAAGATCTACAAATGACAGCCGGAACCAACGACTTTTAGTGCTTTGCCAGGCACGGAGGAGTTTCGGTATGTTAAGATGGTCACCCATCCACATACCAACCTCGGCAAGCGTTGCTTAACCTTGAAGATTGGTCCGTGCGGCTGTTTTAATTTAGCCACGAGCTCCTCCTAACACTATTCGATGCATACAATTTCATACTATTATATCTAACTATATCGTGAGCATTTTCTTTACCTACCAGAAATCATGTTAATTGGAAGTTTACATCCGTAACTTATTTATTTAATTTATTTTCAGCCTATGCAGGGCAAAGGCCTCCCTTTCCTCCTTCCATTCTCCCCGGCTCTGGGCTAGTGTTGACCAATCCTGTCGATAGGCGTCAAGCTCGTCCCGCCATCTTCGCTTTGTAACTTAAAATACAAATCGGAAAGGCCATTATGTTTGTGCGTAAACTTATCCCATTCCGTCACTTACTATTGACATTAAACATTTCATTGTATAATTACGAAATAGTGTTGGGAAACACACAGTAGCGATGAACAAAGAAACATTTTATTGCATTATCTAATTAAAACTAAAAATAAAAAAAAATCTAAATGCAACTAAAAGCGCTACTAAATTTACTCCTAATTTAGAAATGCTGTCTAGAATAGATTTTATTTTTAATTTATTGATTTTTTGTAAATGGCTTTGAATTTGTCAAAAATCTATCTTAATTGTCTAGGAACTGTTACAAAGTCACCCAACTGCTAAACGTACAGAGGGCTTAGTGCGAGTTTTTAACGTTCTCGATTGCGTTAGCGTACATGTCAATTTGTATTGAAACTGAATAAGCGCCGTCTGGTGGCACTCACGGACAACCTGTTTTTTCTATACACTATAACATAAGCGAGCGTTTATGTTAACGCGATCGAGTACGTTAAAAAACTCGCACTAACCCCTCTGTACGTTTAGCAGTTGGGCGACTTTGATGCAATTTCACACGATGAAGTCAGTGAAGCTTCTATTTAACTAATAATCCTTGAAGATTAATAAACCAATATTGAGTGCAAATAATCCAGCAGCTAAGGCATTGACGGCGTCGCCCTGGCGAGCGTGAGGTCGTGAGCTCGAATCCCGGTCGTTGCACTATTCACGTTATCCTACTAGTTTTACAAACATGTGATTTTTCAGTCTATTGGTTTTTTAGACTGCACTGAATTCATAATTTGGCAGCTGGACACGAAAAGATCAAATCTTATAAATATCTTGTCACTTTTTTACCTTGTTATCACTTTTGATTTTCTAATATAAATTATCAAAAGTAATCTTTATGGTAAGCTAAGATAATTCGACATTTTGATGACAAACATTTTGAGAATAGGTATCATATGGCCTCATTAAAAATCTTACAGTCACCCAAAGGGCAATATTTGGAAGGTCTCCATATGGTGGACCGCTAACCTGGTGAAGGCTAGGAAACCTGCTGGATGCGAGTCGACAGGACCCGTCGATATGATGACACTTGCGAAACAGTGGATGTCTTTCGGCTCAAATTATGTTGATGTATTTCAAGGAGCCCCGATTATGGATCTGTTCACCATTCAACGTTTAATTTATCTCACATCTTTCTTTTTTTTAGGGATGTGATATCAAATGACTCCTTCCGCTCTGGGCGGAGCGGGAGGGAGTGTCAGACTCTTACTGACTAAAACCCATCCGTGCTCTTCCTAGTGCCCTTTGCGTTCCAGGGACGCGGTAACTCTTTCTAACAAACTCCGCAATCCTGGCATGCTCTGACCCAAGCGGGCCCCGTACCTCACATCATTCTACGCGTGTGAGGTGCGAATTTTCACAATAGCCTACTTTTCCTTTATAATCACCAGGCACTACAAAGCAAATATATCGATTACAATAACCACTCGAACATTTCCCATCCCTTACATTCGATTTAAATATTGTTTTAAAGGCACTTGCTTTCATTCAGTTCCCGATCTGCGTTCATAAAATGCATTTAATATAATTTCATTACGATAATAAACTGCGGGCATTATTATTAATTGAATTTTCGAGTTTTCAACTTTGCAATCACGTTTAATAATTATTATTTTAAGTGTTTACGTTATAGCGGGTCTCGAGGAGCTCTGAAAGGGTTGGTTCAAGGTTGATTTGAATTTTGTTTACAGTTTAAAGATTTTGTGTTTTGTTATTATTTTTAAACTAGGTTTTAACAGCAGCTTGGTTCTTTGGATCAGAAGTTATGTCTAGAATAATGTAATCTAGTGATAAAAAAGCCTCTTTATTTTATTTTATTTTTTATTATCAATGAAAACAATTGCGTCTGACCACAATCTTACCTGATGGAAAGAGACGATGTGTTTGACAATGAGACACGCTTGCCTAGAAGTAACCTGCCGGTCGATTCTGTCGACATCTCACGGTGTACACCTAGGCGGAGTGAACGACATTGAGCTGTCATTCCATCTTATTTGTATGGTTTGACAACTCACCCGTCGTGCACCCCGCCTAAGTGTTCACTTCGAAATGTTTACTGCCGGTCGATTCTGTCGACATCTCACGGTGTTCACCTAGGCGAAGTGAACGACAATTGAGGGGTCATTCCATCTTATTTGTATGATTTGACAACTCACCCGTCGTGCGCCCCGCCCAAGTGTTCACTACGACATGTTTACAGAATCGCACTGCAGAATCGACTGCTGTTTTGTAGGCGATATATCTAATGAGACGTTGAAAATGTGACAATGACCGTCCAAAATTCAAGAGTGAACAGCAGTCTCTTCAGTTTTGACTCAAAGACACAGACTCCGACAGAGAATTCTACTCCTAAGTTTATCTCTTTATCAAAATTGACCAACGTTAGTGCAGCAGATTAGACGATAGTTTGGAGTATAGATTACTTCTTTTAGTGTATGACAAACATACATAAATAATATGAATGTAAAACGTGTAACGGAATAAACGCAATACCTCTTAAGGGGTCGTTGTAATCATCATTATGAACAACTTTCATAATGGGATGAACACTACAATCGCGAAAAAAGTCGACTGCCTTATGCTGATTTTTTTTCGCGATTTGAGGTTTGTCCATAGTGAAAGTTGTTCAAAATGATGAGTACAATGCCCCCTGAAGAGGTATTGTGTTTATTCTGTTACACGTATTTAAAAGGATAAATTCATCACTAAATACCATTATTGTCTTATTCGTAAATAACATAAAAGTCAGCTTTAAAATCGGATCGTTGTCAATCGCATAAGGTTGCATCACTATTTCGTAAATATTTCAAAGGGTTGCAGACAGAAAACATACCTAATACAAATAAAAATTAAAGAAACACAAAGAGGGCCAGATTGTCCCAAAAATGCCAACAAAATCCTCCAAAAGCCACTTAACCTTAACAGTTTTAATTAAATAGAAACCATTAAAAATAAATAGCATTTAAAGGTACTAATCTAAGCTACAAGTGTCACTGTGGCGCCACAACCGGAAATGCGGCTGGTGACAGAAACCACCGGCCGCCATTACCGAGCGCCGCCTTTGACGCCACTTCCGGTGTTCAACGCCTGAACCGTAAGCGGTTCCGGTGGCTATAATTTAAGGTTTTCAAGACTTTATAAGGTTTTGAATGATTTATAGACTGGGCTGGAGAAAGAAAAATAATTTAATAAGTTATGCTAATGTTACTTGCTTTTAGAGTTTCGTATCTAAAGGGTAACCAACTGAACCGTATTACACTAAGCGTCTGTTCATCTGTCCATCTATCTGTCAGCGGGCTGTATCTCAAAAACCGTAATAGGTAGACCCCAGGGGCTATGTATTGGACAGCGGCACTGACCGCACTCACATTTGATGTCAATGGGATCAGTGACACCCCATTTTTTTTTAATTATTATTGATAGGCACGCGCTTGACCACTATCTCACCTGATGGTAAGCGATGATGTGGTCGAAGATGGAGCACGCTTGCCTAGAAGTAACCTATTCACTCTTGACTTAAAGACTTCCAGGTTGTAGCTATTTTGCCAAGTTGTAATTGCACCTACCCACCTGAGTGCTTTTAGTAATAGGCCACTGCAATGCCTATCTCCGAAGTTCTTCATCAGATCTTCAATAAATTGAAATAGAACCAGTCCGGGAAAATATTCTTCAAAACAAAAAAAAAATCATCAAAATCTGTTGACAATTGACAAAAATATCGCTGAAGAAATCTACAGAAAAAAAAAACCGACCAAGTGAGAGTCGGACTCACGCACGAAGGGTTCCGAACCATTATCTATTAAAAAAAAACGGCAAAAAAATCACGTTTGTTGTATGGAAGCCCCACTTAAATTTTTATTTTATTCGGTTTTTAGTAATTATTGTTGTTATAGCGGCAACAGTAATACATCATCTGTGAAAATTAGAACTGTCTAGCTATCACGGTTCATGAGATGCAGCCTGGTGACAGACAGAATAGGGTCCCTTTTTAACCTTTGGGTACGGAACCTTAAAAACAGTCGGTTCAAAAGGGTGGGTGGTGGTGTCTGCTGTTCTACCCACATCTTGGTTCTCACTTTAAATGGTCCAGGATAGTTTTGAGTCTACTTAAAATATGGAGACGTGCTCCATCGTTATCACATCTTCGCAGCGGTATAACAATAGTTGAAAAGAGCTCATCAATAAAGTAAATGAAAAATCGATTCAAAACTTCTAGTAGATATGTGCCAACAGAAACATGAATAAAAGAATATCGGAATCGAATTTCCAACGATTTTCATTATAAATACTGATGCCACAAGATTCAATTCGAACCGAACACGAAAAAAATAAACACAGCATTAATATTTAAAATCCAAACCCATCAACGCCATCTTGAAAGATTCCAATGTTAGCAATCGAAAATTATCAATTCTTTATTCAAAAAAATATACCGAAGTGTAAATTTCAATGTAAACCGAACGGTCGACGAAAAAAGTATTTTTTTTAATCTTCGTTTAAGAATATTGTAGGCAAAGGAACCTTTTGTAAACGTACCCCCGAATAGATTTTGATTTGTACTTTTTAACGAAGAATATTGGCAGGTGAGAGATTTTTTTCTTCTTCCCTGTTAATTTTTACTTATTCTTTTCTTTTGGAACGTTTAAATTTCGAAGGCTTTATTTTTGAAGGATTTATTTTCTTTGTTGGCAGTGTCTCGGCTGTAAATTATAAAGGTTTCGTCGAAAACCTTCGCTTTTATTGAAACACAATGATACAGAATTAGCTTTTAGAGGAGCTGGATTGTTCAATACCTGAGAGAAAATTGAAACTCTCTTGTCTTTGTTACTAAGTCTGGAATAGAAGCTACTGTTAGAATTAATTCCAGAATATTTGTGGCTGAATGGAACTTTCCATAGGGAAAACTGACGAGTATACAGACAAATTTTCATCTCATTTTATTTTAACCTCTGTATTAGAATCCAAAATCATATATCTTACTCTTGGTTTTCGTCAACTCTGTTGCAAAACTTCATCCATTTAGATCCCACAATTTGGGCTAGGTATATTTGCTGTCTGTCAGAAAATTTTTCAACAACTGAAAGGGTTAGAATAAACCTCAAGGGACGTTCCCCTATAATATAATGAAACTTGTGCGAGTACAGGAAGCAGGCACAAACGTGAACTTTATATTAATGAATGGAGAGTACGAACTTTTGAAGAAGTTTAATTGCAGGTGAATGAGGGTAGATAGATGTATGAGTTGTGGCCGCGACTGTTGAGTGTGGGGTTCGATATCTTAGTGGGGCAAAGTAAGTAGTTAAACTGTGATTTTTTAACCGACTCCAAAAAAGGAGGAGGTTATCAATTCGGATGTTCATATATGTTTTTAGGTACCTTCGGGCATAATTCTGTTGTCATATATAGACTTGCCAATTGTTTTTTGTCCGAAAGAGGTTTATTCCGGAATAGTCCCATTTAAATTTCATAAATATCTTCGGAAATAGACAATTAAACTGAATAAGATTGATTGGAATGTGTGGAATGTTGGCAGAGGTACCTACTTAAAAGAGAAAAGTATTTTTTTTACCACAACCAACTTCCAAATATAAACCACTTCAAAATACAAAATAACTTCCCCCTTTATCTCCGCAACTACAGAACCTAAAATTTAGAACAAAACACAGGTCCTTACCTTGAGGTTACAGAAAAACCTTGTGCAGTTTTTGGGATAGGTAAAAAATGTTAAACTCCCGTCAGGACACGTGACCTTATCGAAAATTCGTAAGACGTTTCAAGTTTTCACTTCTGCCGGCACTCCCGGAGTGCAACCCGTTGTTTTTTTTTTTAAAACATTGTCCCACACTAAAAAATCCTCCTGTATCGTGGGTACGTTTACAAAAACACAAACTCACATACTCAAACAGCCAGACCCAAAACAACTATCCGTAGGCTATACAAATATCTATTCCGTGCGGGAATCGAACTCGCGACACGCAGCGCACCAGTCCAGCGCCAACCGTGCCGTCATTTGAAAGTAACATCAAAAAGTCTGACTCGCAGTTTGCCGGTTTTTTTTTCCTAAGCTACTCTAAAATCAATAAAATAACAGACATACGGCCGCTTTCTATAATATATCTCAATCCCAATCTTGATCCCGATCCTTGTCTGTAACCAATCAAAGGTGAGGATTGTGTGGTGAAGGACACAAACTCGGCCGTTGATTGGTTACAGACAAGGATCGGGATCAAGATTGGGATTGAGATATGTTATAGAAAGCGGCCGTTAGTCAATGAGTGGGTTGACAAACTGTTTCTTCAACATGGGCAAGCCGGGTTCTTTCCATGAATAAATATTGAAGTCAAACATCAAACTTCAGTAAACTTTACACGCGTGTGTACGTGGTCCAAAAGCCACATGCATAATTGTGTCAACTAGTTTACAGCGGCGTTGCTTGTGCATGCATTTCGGTAGAAATTAGTTAGTTTAACTAATTTTAGAACTTTAGCCATCAAACATTGTTTTAGGTAGAATTGATTGTCCCATGTTAAAGAAGGTTTTTGTTAGGCATCTGAATTTGTTTCCTATTGCAAGAAGTACCGTGTTATCCAGTTTATGGGTTGTGGAGGTCTGGTAGGCAGCCGCCCTACGTAATATGCTGGTATTCAGCTGAATCCGGTTTGACTGGAAGCCGACCCCAATGTAGTAGTTGGGAAAAGGCTAGGCAGATGATGAAATACAAATAAGCTTGCGTTCTATAAACTTACTCGATCCACCAGTATAACTGCTGAAATTTTGACATTTCTGGCTAACCCTTGGGATAATACATGTGCACATTATGTCATAGTTATTTATTGTTGTTATTACATTATAATTATTGCTATGGCAGATAATTACAGTTCAGTTAGTATCAAATAGGTGGACACTTTACCTATCTTTCCCCTTTACACAATGTCATTGACACATGAATGTGGAACCTAAGATAGAAACACGCTTGTACGATACGACTACATATATACAGAAAGCAAAGCTAATAGAAATCTATATTCCTTACTTTTTTTCATTCTTAACACTCATACCTTAACCAGAAAAAGATCAATTTCTCACCGTTAAACAACTACAAGGCTTAGAACCCTGCCTACCCTCAACCTCCTACATCTGTCACGTGCAGCCAAGTGGTTGGCTCATTAGGAGTCTAGCGTCAACTATACTAGTGACTCTTCAGCGTTTGTTATCCCTCAAGCCTCTAGTACTAGGTACTACCTATTTATACTAAACGGAAAACAATGTGCATGAAAATAATTTGACTAAAATATATGGTTTTGAATGAAATTGTGAAAGATTCCTTATAGGCACGAGCAACACACTAGTCATACACACACACATAAGATAGTGCTATTGTAAAACTTTAATGCATACAATTCTTGTGTTTATATTGGTAACTTTTTTTTAATTTTTTTTATTATTATTATGTTTTTGATGGAAAAGTACCCACACTAATGTTATATAATATGTATGAATATAATACGGGAGCTGCAACTGCCAACAAACTGTTTTACAGTTTGGCAGAGGTAATATTTTTATTGTAACAGTTACAAAAACAAAAATAAACATTGCTTGTTCATTTTTTTTTTTTTTTTTTCATACTTTATTTGCATTCCACAATGTGTACCTAAAGGTGGTAAGTTTAAAAAAAAATGTGATCATTATGGACCCTGTCGGGCACAGCAAAATAATTAAAAATATAGTAGGAGAGATGAAGCTTTTCAGCCAAATTTATATCTGAACTAGATCCACTACTGTCATTTTCAGTATGGATTAAGTACCTACATATTATGATTCTTTTTATTTTATCGTTGAAAAATTCGTTTAAACCATAATAGCATCTTTTTATTAAAAATTGTTTTAACTTTTTTATAAATATGTTTAATTATTTATTTTTTAATTCAGGTAGTTTGTTATATATTTTTATTGACATTGCATAAGGACTTGTTTAATGTAATTTTAGTCGAGAATGTGGTAGGTATGTTTAGTCTTGATTTGTGTCGGAGTGTGTAACGTGATTGTATGTCCTCGCGCTTCGTATAAAATTCTTGATACTTACGAACAAATTTGCAGGTTTCTAATATATGTTTACTGGGAAGTGTTAAGATATTATAATTTTGGAAGTCATTTCAGCACTTACTGCAAGTCTTTACTTTTCAGTGTTGACTGTATGTTGATAAACTAACTTGTACATTTTATTAACTGGTTGGTTGCTGTTAATATTGAGTCTTTAGCTATTAAAGATTTATCCACATAATATCGGGGCAGGGACGTGTCGGGGTCGTGGTCCGCCACATCGTGGTCTGACACGTCCCGGGCACGGCCCGGACACGGACGTGTGTGAACGAGTTCATATTAAATGTACGCACCGATATTGTTTTGAGCTATCATATTAGTTAGGATACATTTTTCTATGTAGATACATATTTATGGTATATTTAAATTTTACCCCTAATACTACTTGCAGTACTCTTTTCCTTTTAATCTTATGTTATTTTTGTGCGTCATTTATGGCGGAATAAACGCATTTTCTTTTCTTTTTTTTTAATGTATCCAAAGGTTGTCTTTAAATATCATTGTCAGTGATAAAACTGCCCATTGTCAGCCGATGTAATGTTTTCTTTACATTTTTGTCTGCAACTTATATAACGTATTACCAAATAAACGCAATACCAAGGGATTATTACATAAGGGGTCATTGTACTCATCATTATGAACAATTTTCACTACCTATATAGGGACCAACATTACACTGTAATGAAAAAAGAAATCGCGTTCATTCTGTTACACGTTATATGGTGTACATAATAAATAGTATTCCATTCAATTCATGTTACCCAATTATCAGTAATATTTTGCATTTATAATTTATATGCCCGTCCTATATTAATTAATCAAACACAAATACCATTTCCTTCCTTTCTATCCGACACCGAAAACATACCTACCTTACAAAACTGATCTCTTCAAACAACGACACCTGAAATACAGATTATAAATCATATTATAACAAAAGGATATCTCCAGGACGCGTCGTTATGAGGGGGTGTTGGGGGATGTTGGGGGTGTTAGGGGGTATTGGGGGTGTTTGACTTCAGTTGAGATAACATGGCAGGTGTTGCTAAACTTGGTGACAAATTACACCGGGGAACGGTGTGTAGTTAGATGTATATTTTATGTGATGTTCATGGAGATTTGAATGGCGTGGGAACGGGTTTTGGGTGGGGTTGTAAGAAAATTGTAATTGGTTGGAAAAAAAATCGGAAAAAATTTAAATACCTCTCAAACACCCTTCAAAGGGATGAAAATATCACTAGTGTAAGTCTCTTTTTGCAAACAAACAAACATACAAAACATTACTTCTGTATTCTACGAAGGTTCAGGCACAAGTATTAAGTAACTCTAAAAACCGGCCAAGTGTGAGCCAAACTCGCGCACGAAGGGTTCCGTACCATTATCTATAAAAAAAAAATGGCAAACAAATCACGTTAATTTGTTGTGTGGGAGCCCCACTTAAATATTTATTTTATTCAGTTTTTAGTTTTTGTTGTAGTGGCAACAGAAATACATCATCTGTGAAAATTTCAACTGTCTAGCTATCACGGTTCATGAGACACTGTCTTGTGACAGACAGACGGACAACGGAGTCTAAGGTCCGGCGCCCACTGGCGACGCGGTACGGCAAGGGATTTTTGCAATACAGATGATTTCGAATCTTATTTAACACTGTTAACACTCACATTTCATTGATATGCCACAGACTGCTTCGGCATGTTCTGGCATACTGTCGCATCGTGAAATTTTAATGTTGAGCATGATAAAATAAGATCTCAAGTCATTTGCACATTCTAAAATCCCTTGCTGTTCCGCGTCGCCAGTGGGCGCCGGGCCTTAGTCCCGGGCCCCGTATTTACTCCTTGGTTCCATACCCCTAAAAAGAAAAGAGGGGGAAAAGCGAGTAAAAAGGGTAAAGAGTGGTTTAGGTAACTATATTTTGGTGTACAATAAACTATATTTTGTCAGTTAAAGCCTAATGCCATTAAATGGATAAAAAACTAGACCCGGGGATGCTACTGAAAAATTCCAGATGGAACACTGAATAATCTGAAGCCATCCATAATATAATTTTCCTATCCATATTTTAGTCATTGTTTTTTCTTTCTGACCAATGAGAATTATCTCCAACACATTTTTCATAATTACCTTAGTATTGAAATATTATTGAAATAACACGAATCGCTCCTTCAAAAATTTTCCCAAATGCAACACAAACTCAAACTGCAAACATATATAGAAGTTCTAATATTGATCTATAAATGAAATGTTAATTTTCGCTTGAATTCTGAAGTGGTCTCAAATATAATTCAATAATCGATTGAGCCCCTAAACGCCGAGTGTTTAGACAAAGTTTATATTAAATATAATACTTTCGGAATGCAATTAGCGTACTCGTAATTTTGTATGTTTATTTTCAAGTTTATTTCAATAAGCCTTCAAGTTTGCCTGGGGGGTAGGGCTTGGGATGTAGCGATTTGCTATACGCTGTAGCGATTGTTTTAGTTTTAGTTAGTTAAGACTTTTTTTATTTAAATTTGTCACTTTTTTAAATGAATCACTTTTTCTCGAATATAATACTCAAAAGTGGTAAGAAGGAGACATTTTGAAAGCTGTTTTATGTAATTTTTTAAGTTTTTAATTTGGGCGGAGTGAGTTCCATCAATTTTTTTAATTGATGGAACTCACTTCGCCCAATATTAATAACTGCTATTGTAATATTAATAGCTTATGGGCAATCCTATATTTCGAAATGTATTCTTATTAAAATAAGGGTAGTATTTAAACGCAATTCAAAAAATATCCTTTTTCTATGCAATAAGATTCCGAATTCCCATCAAAATTACTGATTGCACAGCAAAATATTCAACTCAAAATATCACTAAAAACACTACAATTTATTTTCGCAGCGTACAGCGATTTTTTCTAAAGCAAACATTTTCATCAATGCACAGCTAATAATCTTATATTTAATAGACCTATCCAAATCGAATAAACCTAGCCAAACCTTAAAATATTCTATGCATGGTTGATTGTGGGCTTGGTCGACGGAGCCCAGCTTCGCGGGGCTCCTACTTCTGTGTGGTTTATAAAAAGTTAGTTATTTTGCTATGAAATATGGAAAATTTGCTGTGCAGTCAGTATTTATGCTATGTATGTAGTATTTTTGTACAAAAATAAATTTAACTGTATTGCATTATGAGGAAAAAAGTAATGTCATATTGATGTATGATTTCGAATTATCTGCAGTTTGAGTTTTGTTAAACATTTAGTTTGTTTGTAGTGAAGTAAGTTATTTGATGTTAAAAAGAATATAAATGATGAGTATGTATTGATAGGCGATTATTTAATTGATATGCAATTTATAATATCCCTTAAAATAAGTTTTTTTATTTTTTTTATTATATAGGTACTAAAGTACCTATATAATTTTAGTCTTATTTCATACAACAAACTATAAAACATAGTAGTCCAATCCAAAAAACGATTACTTTACTTGTAAATTCATCCTCTACAAAATCTTACTGCGCTACTCATCCTATGGCTACTGTCATCTGTAATGAAAAACCTTTAAAAGTACACTGAAATTAAAAATTTAGTTTAAAATCGCTACCGCCCATAACTCACACCGCTCTAAAATCGCGCATCAACCGAGCGTAACGAATACTCCGCGACGTTTGTTAATGAGCGAAGTTTTTAGCAAACGTTGTGTAGGTACGTTCTATAGGTACCTCTTGTAGGTAGGTACTGTGTGTATGCTTCGAAGTTCGTCTGAGTGGGTTAGCAACCCCCTCGTCACTCGGTAATCGTGATGTGTACGGGCTGTTTGGGTGGAGGAGGAAATGTGGGTTTTTTAGGGTTAGATTTTTTAACCAGGTCATCGGAAGAGAATTAGGTCACTGATGTCTGTAGAATGAACAGTTGGACATATTGCAAAAGGATTGCCATCTCAGATACTACTACCCGAATATTTGAATCATCAGGAACACTGCCATCTGGACGTGATATACAGTGGCCTATATGGAAAGCCACATAGGCCACTGCAAATGCAACTTGGCGAAATGGGGTTGGATCCAATGTAAGTGGGGTGCTCTTGTTCAGAACTTGAGCCTCACGATGAAGTCCCCCAAGTATCACATCACTTTGTGAGATTGTGCGTACAGCTAAGGAATGGAATTCCCTGCCAGAGTCTCTGTTTCCTGATAGCTACAACCTGGGAGGCTTTAAGTCAATAGTGAATGGGATACTTTTGGACAAGCGTGCTCCATCTTCGACCACATCTTCGCTTACCATCAGGTGAGATAGTGGTCAAACGCGTGCCTACTAATAGTAAACATTTTTTTTGTGAATGCCAACAAATCTGAAACTAATGTAGCAACCTTCTGGGCCCAAACAATCTAAAAAGTCAACTATTGACTTGAAAAGAAAATTTCAGTGATCCCACCCTACACCCTTTTAACCGAAATAGACACGCTGCTTGTCAGTACATGAATGAGTGTGGTAGTTGTAATATTTCCCCTGACGGCTAACTGTAAGTTTGTTGGTTTCCCACCCAGTAAGAATTATTACGTACACTTACAAACTTAATACAAAAAACAGCGGTTGCGTTCATTGTCTCAAGATGCACTGGTAAAGTGGAATTAGAACCTATTAGAGTAAATAATATTTTTATATATTTTTTCTTATTTTCCATACTCAAGAGCAATACCTTCATATAAGGCTGTTCTCAAGTGAAAACGATTCATATACGGATCTTATTCGTAGTTTACGCGAAATGGAAGTAGCTTTCCTGACTCCTGATAAAGCAATAACGCTGAATACGCAAAGATAAAAACTTATTGTCACTCGTGATCACACGTGTGTGATCCCAGAAAGAGAGAATATTATCTGACACAAATCAAAATGATCACATCCCCAGTATAGGCTTTTTCTTAGTCAGAGTATGAATCCGACAAGCTATGGGCACAGTGCGAAACTGATTTTGATTATCTTTGTACACGAAATTTATACACTTTTGTCATAATGTAAAAAACTGGGATTAGAACATTTGAAATGCTTTCAAGTAGATTGATAATGTGGATTACGTTATAACAGACAATTGCGTATGTTGATTTTTTGGCATCTAAAAACTAACATAAAATACACACTGCTAAAGTTGATACTTGAGTTGGTGTGAAAATTATGTCAAAATATAAATTCAAGGACATCAAAACTGTTACTTAGATTCTGTTACTTAAAGCACAGCTTTTGCTTGTGTTTTGTGAATTAATCATGAATATTTCTATAACTCCTAATTTTTTTACAATGATGTAGAATACACTCTGTATTTATTTTATTTTAATTCTATATTTATTTTTCGTATAATATCTTCGCAATTTTTTGTAAGCATAACCTCAGCATCATTTTTAAAAGTTTGAACAAACTTATGACTTATGAGATCAATAGAACAAAAACTTTTATAGCTTGTCTCATTTAAACTCGAAGGCAGTTTCCAACAAAAACTGCACAATACTTCTGTTACATATAAAAGTTTTCATTTCGTGTCAGCTACAAGTTTATTTTCAATTTTCCAGCAACATGGCGGGCGTGGAAAGGCGTAAAACTAAACTAACAATAACACAACTTTTATATTAAAAAACATTGAGAAATACCACTAAATCCGTCTGTGGGGAACGGGAAATGATGACGTGGTTTGCACACCTCGTTATAACCGTTTCTGAGTAATTTTAGAAGCTATTTTTTTCAACAAAACAGCCTTTTTGAGCTTTGGGAATATTGCTTATGAAGTGTAACTATTTTCGGTGTACAATAAAGTATATTCTATCCATCTATGTAACGCCTTGCCGTGATAATAATTAAATATTCAGCAATGTGTTAGCGAAGTTTTCTGACTGTCGGGATAAATCAGACGTATAAAATATCAAAATTCCTGTTTAAACCGACTATAGCAACGTCCCTCAAATTTTTGTTTTAATATTAAGAAAACCCATATTCCGTAAATAGTTCAATCATACATATTATCACGTAAAAAGATTTTTATATAATGACTGGGTTGGTTAAATGATTCGGAATACTATTCTTCAAATTAATTCTGTAAATCGATGAAATAGTTGTCGTTTCCTTAAACAAAACAGAATTCCATAGCTGTCTTTACTTCTTTATACCCTCTGCAGCAGTGAGCCCACTGCACATACTGTTCCAATCCTAACTATAATTGGAAAGTGAACAAGAAAGTAAGAAAGAAAAATATTTATTTGGGACTCGCACAAGACAAACAAAAAGTAAAACCGATTTTGATGAATTTCGTTGCAGAGGTATAAGGGACCCTGGAGACAGTTCCAACAGTAGTAATGGCAACTTTGGACCAAAATCAATGGCGACAGATTGTCCGCTTAAAGGGGTCCAGTGACCACGATCCTCAGTAATTAGGGACTGACTGAAGAAGGAGACGGTTAAAGGTTACATTTTTGCAAAATCTTTATTAACGCGAACGAAGACGCGAGAAAAGCTAGTACTAAAATTGTAACCACACGATGAAGTATAAAACGATAACTTTTACAGATCAACTATTACCTAATCAGTTAACAACACTACCTTCCTTCTAGCTATCAAACTTTTTAGATTCTTCCTAATTCCCAGTTGAACTGAAGTCGAAGTCGAAAGAAAACCGACTGCACGTGAGCTAATCAAAGTTTCCTTCAAACTCAATTTATAGAAGAAATACTCAGTGCTCAGTCCGCTTGCATCGTTGCAACGCTTGCCTTTCTCAAACAATATAGTTTGGTGGAGAAAATCTAGAGAATTTTAGTTTTATAACCAACTTTATTTCATTTTCCTCCGGGTCAGCTGAAGTTCTGAGTAATGTAACCATAAAGATTTTGATTTCCTGTGGGTTTCATAGTTTATTACGTCTTTCTCTAAAGTTGAGTTGAGTGGTGCACCAGTATTGATTTTGATAGTCTTAATCTTTATCAATGTTATATAGAAGTTTAATTATTTGATTTGGTTGTAGGAGGTTTCCTCTGAAAGTACTAATCTGATGATAGAAAATCTTTCACTGAGAGAAAACTACAGTATATTGCTGAGCGACATATACTATTTTATCCTAAAAGTATGCAGTTCATGTGTGATAAGGCCGGAGCTGTGGAAAATATTTTAACACGTTTAATAGTATCATTTAACTAGGTATTAATTCTGCCTTGTCTTTTTCCGACTTTTATTTTTTAGGTCCAGTCCAGTATTCCAGGTCCAGTATTTTACTTGGAACGACTGCCTATCTGGCCTGCAAAGCCCAGTAACTGGGTTAAACAGTATCTGCCAACCTTGGCATTTGGCAAGACTGGCAGGTGTTAGACTTTTTGGCTATCCGTAATGTGACTGTCAAAGTTCTCCAAATGACAGCCAGGACCACCGGGTTAACGTGCTTTCCGTAGCCCGTCAAGCGGAAATGCAAACGGAGAGACTTTTGATAAATAGATATTTGAAGAAACTATAATTGCTGTCACTCTGCGAGCGCTCGGCGTCCGGTTCGTGCGATAAGGACAACTGCAGATCCGATTGAATAGTCTGAGTAAAAAGTCATATTTTGAGGTTTGGCTCTCGCCTATTTCCTCCTCCAATATTATACCAATTTAAAAGAATCTTTTAAACTGAATAAGAAGAATATACAACGTGTAACAGAATAAACGCAATACCTCTTAAGGCTGCAGTCTTGCAAAATTCACTCGCGGCGAATTATTTGCGCAACTTTAAATTCTTTTTCTTTACAAAGTAATGAAATAACATGAAATATTTTTATTGCCCATAAATAACCATAATATAAGTAATAGGTAGTTATTTTTTTTAAGTTCTTCTAGGTGGATTATGTTAGGTCAATCAATCAATCAATCAATCAAATCAATCAATCAATCACATTTGAGTGGCAGAAACTACTCGGAAAATCACCTTTTTGTAATATTGAATTAAATAAGTTCCTTATGTATGGCAACAAGATAGGCTCCGCGGCTCGAAGTGATTCGGTTGTAATACCATCTTCGCCGGGACTTTTATTGTACTTCATGCCTCTGAGAGCCCGGTGTACTTCATAGCCAGATATTACCGGGACCTCCTCAGGACATCAGTAAACTTCGGTTGTTTTTTGGGATGTTTGGTCGTTGGAATATAGAGATTTATACAACTCGGTACTTATCCCAAGAATTTTTGCCCTATCTCCTTGTTTAACACCATTTACCATACCACGCATAGCTGATCTTAGGGATCGGTTGTTTGTCAATGCGGTAGCCAGCAGATTGGTACGTTACATTCTGTCGCTCTTCTATAAGACGTGTTGTGCTGTCAGTAAGTTTTGTTTTCTTTTTCTTGAGGCACACAATTTTTTGACTGGCGATTTTAATAGCTTCCTTTATGTTTTTATACTGTACATGTACGTCCTCTGAATCTGTGTCTAATAAACTGAAAGTGTTTTTAATATTTATGTCAAACTGTTCTTTATTTGCAATTAGTGTACATCTATCTGAACTTTTGATTGTACTTTGTGCGATGTAATTTCAAATCAAAATTTGCTGTCCGGTGATCGGAGCTGATAACTACTTCATAAAAAATATAATAAACTTACTTTACACAAAAATATGGCGTATTCTTTTAACACTCATTGGCTGGCCCCACTATCATTTTTTATGTCTACTACGATACTACGGAACACACAAAAACACTACATCCAGACCCAAAGTACCATTTAAATTTAAATAAATATTGAATAATACTTAGTAGAGCAACTTTCCGACCGTGTCAAATTTTGTTTTAAATTTTACGCTAGGTAGGATGAATGCGGGGACTGCGGGGAGCCCGGGTGCAGACGCTCGGCGCGTGGACTCGCTGCACGCGATTCTTATATTGTGCACTAGAAGACTAAGCCCTTAAGAGGTCATTGTACTCATCATTATCAACAACTTTCACTATGGGACCAACACTGAAATCGCGAAAAGGAAATCGACTGCCCCATACATTTATGAGCGGATAACTCGACAAAATGTACTGAACAGCTGATTTTTTTTTCGCGATTTCGGGGTTAGTGCCATAGTAAAAGTTGGTGATAATGATGAGTACAATGACCTCTTAAGAGGTATTGCGTTTATTCTGTTACACGTTGTATATACTGTGTCCCTATATATTGTTTCAATAATAGTTGTTTTTGTTCACTAATTTTTGAAAAAGAAATTGTTTTTGTACACTAAAATGCTCAAAATTGCCTATTTAGTCAACAGAGGCCCTGTTGATTATATAGGCATTTTTGAGCATTTTTTGAGGTTTCTTGTGCTTATAAAAATAATGTATGAAAACCGGCGAGAGCGTTTATATGGGGAAAGGCCACCCGCATTTCATGTTAAGTTAAGTAGCCAAGCCAACATTTTTTTGTTTTTCATTTTCCATCAATAGAAAAACGACTAAATATAAAATCCAACTCAGTTCCTAACCAGTAGCTTAGGTACCAACATAAATAACAGCCACAACCGCCAGCGACCTCTGGCGTCATTACTCAAAAGCTGCGACATTGACCCTTTCTCTCGAATTTATTAACATGCCACATGCTAGCCAGATGTTTAGCCTTTAACCCGGAGTTATTGTTCTTTTTTAATTTCCCTGGAAATAGGCTAACCTTTTACGAAATGTGGGATTAATGTTGATCAAGTTGGCAGCATTCTGAAGGTGATATGAAATAGGATCACGCCTATTTTTCTCAAGGAGAGGGTAAGAGATTGCCTTGTGCGATATGAACGCCCATTGTACACTTGTTTTGTAAATGTTTGTCCTGTTCTTATGAGGTGTAAGGTAACTGCTATAGTAATTGGCCACGCTATAGTAACTGGCCACTCATAACAAAAGAGGTAGAAACAAGGTAATGGAAGCAAGCCCATGAATGTTAAGGACAGAAAATATTCCTGTATCAGATACTGGAACATTTTTTGTGAATTACCTTGTTTCTACCTCTTTTGTAATGAGTGGCCATTAACTATAGCATGGCCAATTACTAAAGCAGTTACCCTACATTAAAGTGTATAAAAGTGCAGTCAAACTAAAATTTGAAATGGCAAATACGTGTTCAATATTTTTTTAAAATAACGGATGGACTAAATAGAGTTATATTTTTTTGCCTAGTACGAGTAGACTACCTTATTATAAAAAAATAAACTGTGTTCATTCACTAATAAAAAGGGAGAAATAAAAGTTTTATCTTTTTAACCTACTTCAAAAAAAGGAGGCGGTTCTCAATTCGGTCGGTGTCAGACTGCCAGCCTTAATATTTGGAATAAACGTTTGTCACACATGATAAGAAGCTGGTATAGATTTACATATACAAAAACTGTGCAATTCTGATAATATCACAAAGGTACATACGGTGTCGAATTGATAACCTTTTTTTGAAGACGGCTAAAAAAAGGCTATGCGCGTTTTAAATAAGTATGGAGATTACCAGATAATTTAAAATTCTACTACTACAAAATTGTAGCCCATTTTACGACAAAATTTACCCTAACTGTCGTTTATTCAAAAGACTTCAGGAAAATTAAGCGAATACTTCCAAGGTCAACAGAGCTATTTAATAATTCCAAACTTCATGAAAACACATTAAAAGATCAAAATAACTAAAAGATTAGTTCTAGACTTCTGTTGATAAGGACTCCGCGCGGCGAAAGTATTAATTTATTATGAACTCTTGTTACAGAATTGTTAATCGAGAAAGTCCTTGAACTTCTTTATTGATATCTGACTTAGCTTTGAAAGTATCGGCAGGCCCGGGTCGATGGCACGTTGTGTTCCACGCGCGCTTCAAAGAGATGTTAGCATATTAGACGGGGCGCGGTAGGGCCAGAGCCTGCCAGGGTTGCGGATTTTGTTCGAAAGAGTCACCGCGGCCCTGGAACGCAAAGGACACTAGGAGGAGCAAAGATGGGTTTTAGTCAGTAAGAGTCTGACACTCCCTCCTGCTCCACCCAGAGTGGAAGGAGTCATTTTATGATTTCCCGTCCATAAAAAAAGAAATAAAAAAAGAATGCTCAGAATACAGAAGAAACCAGAAATAGGGTTCAATAACATTTGTACGCAGTGCATTGGATCCAAATTAACACCCGCGTAGTGTTACCTGCGCAACATGACATTACCTCTTTCAGGGTAAAATCAAAGCGAAAAAACTATTTAGCTCGCAGAGGGTGGGCACACTTGACTATAACACGCGCGTCGGCCATTGACAAATTGACAATTTAACGAACACGCCATCCCGGCGTGGTTTACACTGCCTCACATTTGAGCACGTTGACGGTTTCTGGTTTGTTCCATATTCTAAGGTAGAATAGATATCTATCTATTCGTAGTGTATAAAATAGGTTATAAACCATCTCATTTCATTATTTCATTAATGTTTTGTAATTATCTATAAATAAAAATAATCCAATATGCGGATATGAACGTCTGTTTAACTAGAAACTTTAAAAAGATTTAAGTTAGCTATCAGAATCGTGAAATCGTATTTAGATGAAATGCTCTGCCCAAATCCTTGCTCGCTTGATTTCCCCTAGGACTGGCGAGGCGGCCGTCTTGAGTATTTACTGATGAATTTTGCTGTTCATCTACCAAAATAATACCTTGTAGTGAACTACCTGTTACTAAGCCCATAGGATTTCGAGGCTTGTTTTAATCAAAGAGCAGAAAACAATGCTAAAAATAATATCAGAAAGCGGAACAAAAATTTGTTGCAAATGGACAAACTTTGTCATTGCAGCCGAAGTGGAATGGAGCCAAGAGACTGCAATGACAAATGCCCACGTGTAGGTACCAAACGACGATTTTCCTCAGACTAACTCGAAAACATTAATAGATTTCATAAACATTATGTTTAGTAATAAATTATTGTGAGAAATGTATGAGCTACAGTGAGCTTATGGCGACAGGTTGTTCTTATCAAGGAAGATACACAGTTTTTTGTTTTTTTTTTAATAGCCTACTGAGTCTCACTACTGGGCAAAGGCCTCATATCCCTATACACAGTTTATTTAAACTAAATCAATGACAAAAGTCATATATTCAAGTAATGCTGAGTGCCAGCACTTTTTGAACGCCAACGCTTACAAAAAAACAGTCACCAAAACGCCCCGCCCGTCACCACTTCCTATGTTTCTTAGCTGGGAAGAATAAGTTGAGAAGAAACTAACAAACAGGAATTGAAACAACACATTCTCTTAGGTTTACATACACAAATATAAAAATCCGCATTTCTGTGCAATCAGACATCTCCTTTGACTAAATGAGCCATCCTTTGAGAGTAGGTGCAAACTGCAAGCCGCTCGAGCTACAATATTCAGTTGAACATAAAAATAATCAATATCACGCGATTTACCCCGAGACAAGTAGAAGGTTATAATCAAGCAACATTAAAATCTACAACGTGGGAGTCTTTAAGCCAAGATTATATCGATTATATCTAAGCAAGCGTGCTCCAACGTCGACCACGTCATCCCTTTCCATCAGGTGACATTGTGATCAATCGTGGGCCTGATTTACTACTATTTAATTAAAGAAAGAAAGAAAAATATTTATTTGTACCTCGCACAAGACACAAAAAGTAAAAAATAAAATAAAAAAAATTAGTAATAATAATATTTAAAAGTAACAAAAGGTGCACAAGCAAGAGGTGAGAGTGCGAGGCCAAAAAGGTCCCTATCTCAGCATTATGCTGCGATACTTATAAAAAAAATATCACAGCGCTGGTGCTCCGATAGGGCCCTGTGATGCCACGGATACATTTACGGAACACATACTTATTAAAATTAAATTAAAACATACAAATAATTTAATTATTATTATAAATAAACGTAAATATGAACAACTTACATACATAAATGTGAAAAAGGTACATACACAATAATATACATACTTGACCAAAGCTCAATAGCCCAGTGCTCCAGTTTCATTTGTTTATATCCAGTTTCATTTATTGATAAATGCAAAGGTTTGAATGGATATTTTTTACTTAATCACCCTAGATTTTTTGGCATAGATAAATATTGTAATCTGGCATCACACATAGGCTTTTATCCCGCGAGTATGATTTAAAAATTCAAAGCATTTATTTCAAATAAACCATTTAATGGCCCTTTTAAATTGTCAAGGTCAGTCAGTCAAAAACATGAAGCTATTTGCACGTTCGAAAGCGTAGTACTCTATGGAAAAGAACGTGCAAGAAACTCTACGGCCACTCCTTTAAATCATGTTAATTATGAATAACAAAAATCTTGGTTCCATTTTCTTTGTTGCTTCTGTGTGTGAGGACAATGCAAAGAAAAAATAAACTTATTAAAACAATTCAAAGTATGAAGATTAAAAAACGGAAAAAAATCACGTTTGTTGTATTTGTATGGGAGCCCCACTTAAATATTTATTTTACTCTGTTTTTAGTTATTGTTTTTATAGCGGCAACAGAAGTACATCATCTGTGAAAATTTCAACTGTCTAGCTATCACAGTTCATGAGATACACAGCCTGGTGACAGACAGACAGACGGACAGATAGACAGACGGACTGTGGAGTCTTAGTAATAGGGTCCCGTTTTATCCTTTGAGTACGGAACCCTAAAAAGCAAAATACACAGTTGATTTAAACAGAACTAAATTGTATGCACCCAATACTACACACTCTCATATACATACGTATATTTATACCCACATAAAATATCCGCTTTTCCGTACAATAAGACATCTCCTTTGACTAAATGAGCCATCCTTTGAGAGTTGCTGCAAGCTGCAAGCCGCTCGAGCTTCAGTATTCAGTTCACTAGTTAAGCTGAACACAAATACTTGAGTATGTCGGCTTAAATACCAGATATGTGTTGGTTGAGAAGCGGTGTGAGTTAGAAGCGGAACGCGGGTGGATTGGGGTTAGGAATTTTTGTGCTGATTAACTATTTTTGAAATAATGTATTGTGTAGCAATAGGTTCTTGCTAGGTGTAAAGTGCTTTATTTCTCATAAGAAATTAAAAATAACAGTTCGCTTCTAATGAGATACTACAGCAGTGCAATTCTGTAAACATGTCGAAGTGAACACCCGGGCGGGGCGCACGACGGGTGAGTTGTCAAACCATACAAATAAGATGAAATGACAGCTCTATTGTCGTTCACTACGCCTAGGTGAACACCGTAAGATGTCGACAGAATCGACCGGCTGTGATTATAACTAGTTTATTAACATTAGTTAGTTACTTCTAGGGTGTGGGAGACATTATAATTATTAGCTTATTGTTCTGTTTTATGTTTGTTTAATGTTGTGATGCCTTAGTCTGCGTTTAAATGTGTCTTTATTTTCTTAGTAACTCATCTTTATTAGGCAAAAAAACTTAACAGCAATATTTTTGTATGGTCGTCTTCATGATTTTTTTACGACTTTGACAACTTATCCCCTGCAACTGACTATTTAGCGAAATCTTATTTTTTTTGACTTGACTTTGTCTTTCAATCCGTTCTAGGTTGATGAAGCTGTTACCAGATTTTATTGTTTATATAAAACTCATCATTTTACAAGAAAATTACGCTGGATACACGCTGCCAGCGACAATGCTCACTGGCATTTCTTGGAGGAGGCTTTTACTGGAAGGCGGACCGTTCAAATTACTTAAAAGTTATTTGTTTATAAAAAAAAGTTAGTATAAACTTAGTAAATATTTTTAATAGATTGTAATTTGCAAGTAATAAATAAAGCTTATTATTACTATTGTAGTGAAAACTTCTTTAGGCGCGTTGATCACTTTTTGGGTGAACAAAAATCATAGAACTCTCGTCATATCGTCACCGACCGCTTTCCATGAGCTATAGGTTTATATACTGTGTATATACCTATGTGTACTTTTTGGGTGAAAAAAAGGGTGAAACTCACAATATCATCACCGCACGCTTCCTATGCACAGACAATACAATATTACTTAGTTTTCACCTCTATCAGCAGTCCCTAAAGACTGACATAGATTTTTTATTTCACAAGTAAGCTCCTAACTTATCCCCTACCAAGACTGCACTCAACGTTATGTGGCATATACTCAGATACTTTGGAAATTGAAATAGCCCGCATATTATAGAAAATGTTAGAATACTTCGGGTCGCTAAGTTCAGCTTAAGATCCTATCGACTGCTTGTCATTCTTCATAACTCAACTATTTTATAATACATAGATTTCTGGTTCGGAATTTACTTAGTAAGTTTAGGATGCAAAACATTAAGTTACGATGAGCTTGAATATTATCAGGAAATAGTTCGAGCTTATTAGCATCTTGCATCATATTTTACTGTCTTACATAACTTGTATATGTTGCAGTCAAAACTCTTAACCAGTCAAAAGTAATAGTGACTAGCAAAATCAGTCAAAAGTACTTTTGACTGATTTTGCTGAGTTAAAAACGTCATTATGGTTAACACCCCGACTCAGAGTACCCCGACTCTCGATTTTTTTTAAACTACCCAGAAATAGGAGCCCCGCGAAGCGGGGCTCCGTCGACCTATCTTAGCACAGGTGTTAATCAGTCAAAAGTACTTTTGACTGGTTAAGAGTTTTGACTGCAACGTATATGGTTCATTGCTTATTTTGTTGGCACTGTCAGTCAGTGCCAGACGTCATGCCATAGACAACTGTTAGACTGTGTTCTATTTTGTCTGTGGTGTGACCAGAGACTCGTGGTAGCTAATGCTTAGATAGGTTAAATGCTCTAAGTAGGTAATGTCTTGTTTTATTTAGATTTTAGTTATTTGATAAGTTATTTTCTTCTTTGTGCGTCATTTCTGGTGGAATAAACGTGTTTTCTTTCTTTTTTTAGGGTTTCGTACCCAAAGGGTAAAAATGGTACCCTATTACTAAAACCCCGCAGTCCGTCTGTCTGTCTGTCACTAGGCTTTATCCCATGAACCGTGATAGCTAGACAGTTGATATTTTCACAGATGATGTATTTCTGTTGCCGCCATAACATGTTACATTAAATGGGGCTATAATGATACGGAACCCATCGTGCGCGAGTCCGACTCGCATTTGGCCGGTTATTCTTTTATACTTCTAAAAATAAAAGTCTGTTTGGTTTTTTAATCAATTATCCCTGTCATTGCTCCATTTGTGATGGCATTGGCTCACCATAGCAGGATGATAGAACGAATTTGGAACACAGGTGGATCATAACCACCTGTCTTTGGATAAGGACATTACTTGTTTATTGTGAAGAAAAATAATATTTTACTGCCTCACAACAAACCCTTTAATTGTTTATCACACGGCAGTTTTCTTATTGGACACTCAAAAGTGGCTTTTTTATATTTATCAAACGTCATCTGAGTAGATCCAGTAGGTTTGGAAAAAAATTGCTGTGGCAAACGGACAGACAGACCAGACACACGGATTTTGTTTTTTTTTTGTTGGAAAAAACGTTGCCCAAACTAGGAATTTCTCCTGTATCGTGGGTGCGTTTACAAACATAAAAACTCACATACACAAACAGCCAGACTCGGAACAACTATCTGTAGACCATACAAATATTTGATCCGTGCGGGAATCGAACCCGCGACACGCAGCGCAGCAGTCATTCGCTCAACCACTGCGCCCACCATGTCGTCAATTACTACCTATAAGGATTCCGTTTCTAAAAACAGTCTTTCGAAGCCTTAAAACTGCAAGGTTTCAATGAGGTAGCCAAAGCCGTGGGAAAAAAGCTACTCTACACAGAAATTTTGTTCCTAAACCCATACACACACCGACCAACCAACTAACAAAGCTAATATATTCATGTCTTTGTATACAATCAAGCTGTTTGCCCGTAAGCCATCATCAACTACTCAATCAGTTTGCACAAGACACACCACAACCAAATTCCCACCTTATCCCTTTTGATCAAGATACAGATTTGATTGGCTGTGTGTAAATGTCTTGGACACAAAACTCACCACAACCAAATTCCCACCTTACCTCTTTATGTCAAGATACAGATTCAAATGGCAGGGTGCAAATGTGTTGGTAAGCGTTAACAAGGCTGAGTATTTGATAGTATGGAGACGTTTAGATTTGCAATGGATATGGGTTGCATTTAACACTGTTTCAAGGATTAAGTGCTGTGTATTGTGTGGGTATTGTTCGACAATTGTTGGGGTTAAGTGTGTATAAGTTGTTTTGAGATACAAATAAGGTCTATACTATTAAATAGGATTTTTTTAAGGATGGAAAATTATCAAATGACTCCTTCCGCTCTGAGCGAAGCGAGAGGGAGTGTCAGACCCTTCTGACTTAAACCCATCCGTGTTCCTCCAAATGCTCGTTGCGTTCCAGGGCCGCGGTGACTCTTTCGAACAAATTCCGCAACCCTGGCTGGCTCTGACCTTATTATGACATCTCTTTGACAGCCAGACGGATACTCAGAAACCGATTTATTTCCTAATTTGTCGGACACGAGACATAAGGCAGAAATTCCACCAAAAATAGTAGTTTATGCAACGACCATATAAAAAGGGTTATTAATACCTAATTATATGCCGTTGCATACACTTTTTTATCTTCACTCATACAGTTGAAATAAAATAAGTGGAAAAATAGTTTAGTCCAATATGGCGGATATTCTCATTGCGTATTCGAATGACTGCGCAGCGCGCTCATCCATAGACAAAGATAAAAGCTGGCTCAATGAGCGTCAATGAGCCCGCGCCAAAAATTAAAAAGAAAAAGTGTCCTATAAAAATTAAAAAGTTGTTTTATGATGCAGTTGTTTGAAAATCGAAGGAAAATGCTGAACTGTAATGGTTTTTTTTTTAAATTTTACCTATCCACGAATAGTAGTTTATGCAACGACCATATAAAAAGGGTTATTAAAACACGAGTGTGGGTTTTTTTTTATTATTAAAACACGAGTGTGGGTTTTTTTTTATTATTATCACACTCGGCTACGCCTCGTGTGATAATAGCATCACACGAGTGTTTTATAATACCTAATTATATGCCGTTGCATACACTATTTTATCTTCACTCATACAGTTGAAATAAAATAAGTGGAAAAATAGTTTAGTCCAATATGGCGGATATTCTCATAGCGTATTCGAATGACTGCGCAGCGCGCTCATCCATAGACAAAGATAAAAGTTGACTTAAGTCAATGAGCCCGCGCCTAAAATTAAAAAGAAAAATTGTGCTATAAAAATTAAAAAGTTATTTTATGATGCAGTTGTTTAAAAATCGAAGGAAAATGTTGAACTGTAATGGTTTTTTTTTTAATTTTACCTATCCACGAAAAAAAAGTACGTGTTTATGCATTCGTTTTTGAACTCATATTTGGAACATTACGTTGTGAGTGTAGATAAAAAAAATTACGTGTTTATGCATTCGTTTTTGAACTCATATTTGGAACATTACGTTGTGAGAGTAGATAAAACATATTTTAGGTGGGATTATGTTTTCTTCACGGCGCGGCGCGGCGTTGTTAATGGTTTTTAACCAAGAATGGCTAAACACTTGCTACGGCGTAGCTGTGACGTTGCTACGATTGCTACACAGTTGTAGCAAATCACGAGTTTGCTACGAAACGTAGCATTTATGGAAATTACGATGTTTGGTTATAGTATGCGCCAGACAAATGAAGAATAACGGTCATTGACCCACCTACATTTACTGACACACTTAATTTAAAAAACAGAAATAATTACATGAAGCTGTCCTGAATCGACATCTATCGTGATCCTTACTGTTCTAGTAATGAAAAACGATTCATAATTTACCTACCTACGAAGAGATATTAAGGAAAGGTCAATGACTGCTACTCTTTATTTACCTGAGAGTCAATTCTACTAATTTTTAAGCAACGTTTGCCTTCATATCTCAATCACAATCTGTCAAAAAAGGCTTAATTTCCATACATTTATGACAAATGGCGACTGAGATGCAAATTGGACCTTATATCCTCTTCATCTAAACTTAAGAAGAGATTAACAGAATCGCCTCATAGTAGTGCGATGCTGTACCTATACAGGTATACCTGTATGCACTAAGTACCTAGTTTGCGGTCGCTCTGAGCCTATACACCTGGTTTGCGGTGTGTCATGGCATCATGGGTGGGTAACCTCACCGAGTGCTCTGTCTCGTTCTAATTCGTGGGGAGGTAATGAGAGGGATTTTGATTGACCAGAAAAAAATTGCAGGTAAGTTTTGTTGATGGGTTTTACATGAGAAAAGAAAAGATGAAGCAATGGTGTGAATGGTGATTCTGCTTATCAATACTAAATATTATCACTAAGTATCATCATCTGCATTTTCCCAACTATATTGGAGTGGGCTCCCAGCCAAACCGGACTCAACTAAATACCAGTATTTTACGTGGAGTGGCTGCCTACCAGACCTCCACAGCCCATTAAGACGGTACTTTTTGACAAGACTGAAGTCAGATTTTCAGGCTTCTGACAATCCGAATAACGACTGCCGAATACATTTTATCATTATGTATACATATTATATAAAACAAAGTTCCCCCGTCGCGTCGGTCTGTCAGTCTGTACGCGATAAACTTAAATACTGCTGAACGTATCTTCAAACGGTTTCCATCAACAGATAGAGAGATTCTTGAGGAAGGTTTAGATTACCTAAAGAATAACACTTTTCAAGCAGTCTGATGCAGTCCGTGGCTTCGAATCTGTGATTGAACTAAAATAAACACCATTAACTGCATCAGACAGCTAGACAAGTGTTTTTGAAGTGAAAACTTGATGGGTTAAAAATGTTAAACTCGCGTCAGGACACGTGACCTGATCGAAACTTCGTAAGACGGAGGGAGGTGTTTATGGGAAATTGAATGTGTCAAAGTTTTTACTGTGCACTCCCGGAGTGCAACCCGTTGTTTTTTTTTTAGCTTTTTAGTCGGTTTTCAATTTTGGTATTTTTACCTTATTGTATTATGGCAGATACACAATATTAACCTTAAATAATGATCATGCATTTCTGGACACTCTGTAGTTAGAAAAATGCTAGGCGGATTGATTGAATACATTTAAAAATCACTTACTTCTTAGTGTAAATAGAAAGTATTTAAGCACTTAAAAATACCCTTTCTTGCAGCTAAACGATTCTTAACTACCGAAAAAAACTATTTGAAAAAATAGCGACCTCGCTAAAAGTGTTGGGAGAGGGGGTTTCCCCCGTTTCCCCCCACCCAGTTTCACAGTCATCCTCTAAAATCCGGATCGTTTTAAATTATTCAAAACTACCGTCCTTTCAAAGATGAGTGGTCGAACTAGAAACTCTTTTGAGAAACTAATATAAATATTAAGGTTCAATTTATATCAAATGGTTTCTTTTAAAACCTGTTTCGGATTATTGAATAAAAAATAAGTTCGAATAACGTGAAGTGAAATAAAGTTTGAATATTTAATGGATCAAAATCTTTTACATTTTATTGAAAGCAAGTGTAGGCTTTTTACTGTTTCAGGCACTTGTCTCACCGGCAACGATTAACGAGTAACGAGTAGAGCTAGAACTAGAAACGAGTTAGCGAGACGCGGGGAGCCGATATTTCCGATATTTGTGTAGCTCGGCTATAAGCGAGAGTGCGAGTGAGGCGGGCGATTACTCGCATCACTCGCTCGCGGCAGTCAAGCGTACAGTCAGTCTTGCAGTTGCTCTCTCGGCGTGAGTTGTAATCGCTTGGCGAGTATCGCCGAGCGAGTGTTATCTTTCATAGCTCTTGTCGCTCAGCGACAAACTAGTGAAGCGAGTGCTCGCCGGCAGTGTGAAAAGTCAGCGATCAACTGTTTGTATATGCATCTCTTTTGTTCACACGGAAAGTATATCTATTGTACGTTTCTTGAGCGAGAAAATAGCCGATAGTTAGTCGTTTTCTCGTCGTTGGTGGGACAACTGCCTTAACAGCTGATCTTCGTTTTTTTGGTATTTTTGTGAGAATATTGAATTGAGACACTATTTCTTATTACAATGTTTGCTGTTTTGGGTATTAAATAATTTGATAGACTGTTTTTTTTTAAGGATAATTAAAATGACTTCTTCCGCTCTGAGTGGAGCGGAAAGGAGTGTCAGACTCTTACTGACTAAAACCCATCCGTGTTCCTCCTTATGCCCTTTGCGTTCCAGGGTCGCGGTGACTCTTTCGAACAAATTCCGCAATCCTGGCAGGCTCTGGCCTTAAGGCTGTTCAAGCCGGTCAATCTTTCATACAAACGGCGTCAGGTGATTACTCCTCTATTTATGGTTGTATTTTAGAAAATCAGGATGATATTAATTCGTTTTGTTATAACCCACGCCTGTACGAGGCCAGAATTCCATAAGAAAAGTTGGTTTGAAAGTTAGGACCCTCTAAACATTCGAGTTTTTAAGCAAATTTTAGCGCAACTTTAAGCTTAAATAAAGTATATAAATAATACGAATATTTCAAAACCGCTTTCGTAGAGGCCTAGTTAAGTTATTGAAAAATTCGAATAACACTATTTTTACAGTATTTATCTTAGCATTGTTACATAACCACACTAGGCCCATAGCGACGTGTTTTATAGGCCTAATTGCCTAAATTCATATCACACTGCAGTAGCAGCGTGTGCGGATCGCGCACTATCTCTTTACTGCTTTTTACTGGCGCTGTCGCATTTTCGCACGATTCCGATAGAGCGGCATACATTTTAACCACGCCCACCAACTAGTTTGCTCTCTTGGCTTGGAGACTCTTAACGGGCCCATCTACTATGCTGACATATCTAATGAGGCACGCGTCGAACACAGCGCGCCGTCTACCTGGGAATGACTGTTACCTATGACTCTTTATCTACACTCACAACGTAATGTTCCAAATATGAGTTCAAAAACGAATGCATAAATACATACTTTTTTTTCGTGGATAGGTAAAATTTAAAAAAAACCATTACAGTTCAACATTTTCCTTCGATTTTTAAACAACTGCATCATAAAATAACTTTTTAATTTTTATAGCACACTTTTTCTTTTTAATTTTTGGCGCGGGCTCATTGACTTAAGTCAATGAGCCAGCTTTTATCTTTGTCTATGTTTGACCGCGCTGCGCAGTCATTCGAATACGCAATGAGAATATCCGCCATATTGGAATTAACTATTTTTCCACTAATTTTATTTCAACTGTATGAGTGAAGATAAAATAGTGTATGCAACGGCATATAATTAGGTATTAAAACACTCGTGTGATGCTATTATCACACTCGGCTACGCCTCGTGTGATAAACCCACACTCGTGTTTTAATAACCCTTTTTATATGGTCGTTGCATAAACTACTATTTTAACACCATCTCACAGTATTTCTGTCTGATCTTGAAAATAATAGAATATTTTTGCACACAATAAAATTCACAGAAAAAATAGATCAAGAAAACATTACATAGGGTGACAAAATGGGTGGCCTTGTCGCTAAGCGAACTTTAAAAAAAAAGCTTTTTGTTTTGGATTTAACCCTCGGCATGCCTGGTAGGGTCTGTCAGACCCACCCTGTTATTTTAACCGTTGTAGTTAATTAAAATCTGATTTTTCTGCGCTACAATTCTCAGTAGCTGAGCATTATCAACCAATCAAGGCCTTATGGCCACTACTTGAATCCGGAGTCAGCTGCGATGGTGGATAAACACAAAAAGACCCCGAGCGCCGGTGTCAAATTCAGAGGTTATACCTTACACCTCTGCTTACACCCGTAGATAGGAGTCGCAAAGACTGATTGTTTTATTAATATTTAGAGTCTTTGTTTTAGGCCTTCTATTTCCCGAAGTTTAGTTATCTTTTGTTTTCACCTACTTAAGTATAAAAAAGGCCTGCTTTTTTGCTAAAAATGTGCCCAATTTTACTAATTTTTTATTTTAGTTAATAAGGTGGATTCTTATTTTTTCTTGCATTTTTACCTCTACAATATATCCCTAGTATAGCTTTAAGTATATTTAGATACACCAATTATCACAACTAGTACGAGAAATAGTAATTTTAAATTCGGGTCTGATGGACCCCACCAGGCATACCGCGTAACATTTTGCCACCAGGCATGCCGACGGTTAAACGAGAGAACAAAAGACACTATGTACTATAAAAGCAGTCCTAAGATCTTGCTTCTAGGTAAGCAAGATCCTTTACATTAGATAAAGATTAGACCTTATTTGAACTCAAATTCTTAAAGTATTTGTTTTCTGCCTCAGTTGTGTTACAATTTTGGCGTACAATAAAGTATTTAATCATCTATGTCACCGGAAAATGGCAAACTCCAATATTATGTAAAATAAAACTTTGTGTCAAAGTCAAATGAATATTTGGAATACTTTTTTACGCATCAAAATTGTATGCGTAAATGATAGTCTATAATCTCTCGAAGACATTCCGAGAAAATATGGAATACAACATAACAAGTAGCGAAACGATAAGTATATTTAATAAACATTTTCAACTTCTAACCTCGACGACGGAGCTCCGCTGCGTGGGGCTTCTAACTATATCTGCAGGGTTTAAAGGAACCTAAAATGAATGGCCCATCATACCATTTGAACCTAACATAACCGTGTAGGGGATCTCAAGCTCCCTGTGCTCTATGTTCCGCTTCTTGGCTAGGCAATAAAATCCGATAAATTGTAGAACCGTACCCTGATTGGTCGCCAACATGTCGTCAGTTTATGTCGGTTTAAAATTTCCCGGAATGACTTCTAGTGATTATAGACTACCTGATTTGGATGCGTAAAAAAGTATTCCAAATGTTTAGTGGACTTTGAGTGTTTGAAATTTCTCAAGATATTTTATATTCTGACGGAGTTTGCAATTATCCTATATTATGTTGCTTTTGACAATAAACCAAACAAAAACATTAATCAACTAATATATTATTATCGTGAGCCATATTTAGAACACAAAGTGTAGCAAAACGAAATTACAACCTAAAAATAAACATCAAAATATTCAGCACATTATACATTAACCGTTTTCACAGCCAATTATCCATTGCTGCGTAAGTGCACAAAGCTTCGCGCATCATTTAACATTGCCAGCGATGGACTGCAGAATTATTTATTACATCGAAAATGTTGTTGTTTTTCATAGCACATTAGTGAAATTTATTGTTTGGTGAATGTATGCTTCGTTTGCGAATAATTTATGTTGTATAGCGAGGTAAGCAGGGTTGTAATAGAGAATTATTTAATTGGGGGATAATTTACAGTTTTTAGACTTTTAGTGTTTACTACCAACTAACTCAACAATATGTTTTGGTGTGATTTATAGTCAACTGATTGCGATGAAACAAAATGTTAGTAGGATTCAGAGTTACGCACAATGGCATGTATAAGTGTAAAAGTAATGTACACAGGTTTTGTCATTTATACGTGATGCGTGCACAACTGCAAATACAGACAAAGTCAAAGTCAGTGTTCCTTTTTTATCGACCCCAATCCAATTTTGGTAAATTTGTTTAATGTACAAACACAACGGTTCCTACTGTTTTATTATACTGCTTGCAGATTTTGTGATTTTGACAAGTAATTTATTTTAAATCTGATCATTTTAACTCCAGCGCTTAAACGCATAAACTCCCACGCCAAGCCACAAGTTCACGGAGCGAGTGCGTCCCTGACCTTCATAACCCAGTAACTGGGTGACCAGTACCCATTGGCAAGACTGGTGTCAGTTTCTTCTGACCACCCATAACGACTGTCAAAGACGTTCAAATGACAACTGGAACAAACGGCTTAACGTGCTTTCCGAGGCAAGGTGGAAACTTGGTATGTATCGGATGGTCACCCTGACCTCGGCAGGGGTTGCTTAACCTTAAAATTCAAACTCATCATCATCATCATCATATCAGCCGAATGACGTCCACTGTTGGCCATGGGCCTCCCCCAGATGGGGAGGATTGCCATAATCTGCTGTTGCTTACTCTCTGGTGAGTCCCTAAGTCGCCTCTTACGACACCCACGGGAAGTGATGGGATGCTGCTATTCTTTTACGTCCGACACCATACGGAACAAAATTCATACTCTGGCTGTTATTATTGACCTACAGCCCCCTCCAGTCGCAAATAAATAATTATTTTAACATAGCTTGGTATTTCTCAAATAAACTATCACACAAGACCACATTTCTAACAGTCCAAATCAAATAGAAATACGTATTGTAGCTGTAAATTCATGTAAAGCGAAAACAAGGCGGTTATATAAACGGCATTACAATAGTATGGGAGGCAGACTCGAGTTTTTCAAGCGACGTCGACGTAACCCGGCAGTCTTATTGCATTCCGTGAACGCCGACCCACTGTGGAGGTGTGGCCACGAGAGAAGCGGATGAGGTTCTTAATTATTACGGACTTTATGGACTTTAGAAAAGACTTTGACCTATGATTTTGTTTCGCTGTTTCTTTTAAAGGTAGTCAGGTTGCGGAATTGACCGAAAGTTTTTTTTAAAAAAAAAAACGTTATCCCACACTTGGAATTTCTTTTTTTCATTTTTTTATTTATGAATGGGCTAGCTCTTGACCTCGATCACGCCTGATGGAAAGCGATAGATGAGGTCCATGATGAAAGCGAGCGTGCCCAGAAGATGCCTTGAGGCACTGGTACTCCCACGCGTCGACGAAACACAGCAGGCTGCTTGACGCCGAACTCTGGTGGGAGGGTGGTCGCGAACCAGGCGGGCGTTAGCCCTACCACCGCAAGGGAAGGATTGGCCAGTCTTATAAGGTGTAAGTGAGACTGTCCAGGATGCGCCGAGCGCTCGGTTCAGTTGAGTGTCTGATAGAACAAATTACGCTACACGAGGAGGCTCCTTCATGCATCCCAAACTGTAAGTTTGTAAGTTGTATATTGTAAGTTTTTTCTCTTGTTGATATCGTGGGTGCGCTAACAAACATACTAATTCACACGCACAAACAGCCAGACCCGGAACAACTATCTTGTAGGCCATACAAATATTTGTTTCGTACGGGAATCGAACCCACACGCAGCGCAGCAGCCGATCGCTCAACCACTGCGCCAACCATGTAGGAAACACGTCAACATGTCAGCACGTCTGGATAATATTTACAGGAACGGTGGCGTGTTAAAAAGTTATTTTAAACCAACTTACTTAGTTGACACTTCGCGGGACCCAAGGGCTGGCTTTTACCTCGGACAAAGGATAAGCATTGCCATACAACGTGGCAATGCTGCCAGCCTTTTGGGTACATTACCAGTGGCCTGCGATGCGGAGGAATTTTTCGACGCCTTGTTTTAGATTATTTTTAGTTTTAGTTAGTTAACAGTTTTTTTTTAAGTGCATATTTACAAAATAAATATCATATTACAGGTATGTTTTGAAAACACCTGGTTGCGCCACAGCAAAGATAGATTCAGGAATTGTTAACTTATGTCGCAAACTAACATAAGATAATATGCACAGCCTCGCATTGCAATTAATTTTATTTTATTATCTATATAATCTTTTTTCCTTTTAAATTTTGTTTTTCCGCTGCCGTGTTTTTTTTTCAGATTAGGTTGTTTGCAAAATTTTAAATACATGGACTGGATGGATGTTTGTTGCTTTAATTAAAGTAACGATCTTGTACTTCGTACAAATTATAATTGAATCGCATTTTCCGCTCTCTGAAAGCGAAAAGGAACGAAAAAAAAATTTGTGAAACTTCTTCAAAGTTTATTTTTTAATTTGTCTCCTTTTACGCTTCCGGACAATTTACCAACAAGAACTCTCTAAAGAACCGCTAAAACTTTAACAACGATGTTTTAAAAATGCTGACTTCTTTCAAACCATGAAAATTTTTTGAGTCACACTGCACATGTAGGTACAGGCTTTATTTTATTAAGAATAGGTACTTATTCTTCAACAGTTGACGGTTGGCGCAGTGGTTGAGCGATTGACTGTTGCGCTGCGTGTCGCGAGTTCGATTTTCACACCGAACAAATAAATAATTAGTATGGTTGTTCCGGGTCTGGCTGTTTGTGTATGTGAGTTTATATGTTTGTAAACGCACCCACGATACAGGTGAAATTTCTAGTGTGGGGCAACGTTTAAAAAAAATATATAAACGAGTAGGTATTATATAGCAAATGAGTTTATTATAAATACTGGTCTTCTTCTTCATTTAAATATTTTCTTCCATATTTAATCTAATAACTAATTCCCGTTTTAACTTACACAAAAAAAACATCTAAATTAACACTTAGATTACTTAGGGCCATTTTCACCAAGCCAATCAGGGGGCCTAGACAAAAAACTTTTCTGTAGCGTTAACGTCAGACGCTGACGACAAAATGTATGGGAATGACATTAGGTGTGGAAAGGAAACGTCATCACCTAATGTCATTCCCATACATTTTGTCGTGAGCGTCTGACGTTAACGCTACAGAAAAGGTTTTTGTCTAGGGGGGCTGATCGCGATCAGCGAATAAACCACGTTTATGAGCTGTCAGTGTCACTATTTTTCTATGTCATATTGACTCTGATCTCAGTTTAGATGTACTGATCGCGTTCAGTTTCATTGGTGAAATCCACTCTTAGTCTCTGCACTGAGCCCGCATTGAGAATCCAACCGTATATAAATGTCAACGAATCAAAATGAAAACAAAGTACGTATTAGATTATTTTCCGTTTTCACTAAAACTACGTAGTTGTGCATTAGGCAGATGTGTAGTAGTATACATAGAGTTATAAGTACACACACATGTGCCTGATGTGGGCCCCACACGTTCAAGTAATTAGATCAAACTGGTTTGATCAAATAGAAATACGAATATTTGTCTTCATGCCATTTGACAGTAATTTTTTTCCAAAATTTTCCTACACACATTTATGACAATTTTATAAAAAAAAGAAACCGACTTCCAAAAAACACAACAAAGTTCAAAATAACTTTAATTTCGGAAGTCGGTGTCAAATAACGAAGAAATAACCAAAAACAGTCGTGTTGTGTTTTTTGGAAGTCGGTTTCTTTTTTTTTGAGAAAAAGTTTTTTATTTTTCTCTTTTTAGTGGTACCCCACACGTAGCAACACCACTGGAAAGTCACAGAAAAGCAAAAATACGCGATTTCGTATACATGGATGATTTTTCCACATATTTTTTCCAGCTATTTGGATTGCAATGGGACCATTTGGGAAGTCCCTTTCCAACAAAATTTTTTCAAATCGGTTGGCAAGGGACGGAGTTATGCCCGAAAAAACATAAAAAAAAAAAAAAAAAATACAGACATCCGAATTGAGAACCTCCTCCTTTTTTAGAAGTCGGTTAAAAACTGTTTGAACCAGCTTGTTTGATCAAATTACTTGAACGTGTATGGTATATCATAACGCCTCGAAAAACTGACTATCCATTTGTTATCTGTTAGATAGATAGATAATAGTAGTTTATGCAACGACCATATAAAAAGGGTTATTAAAACACGAGTGTGGGTTTATCACGCGAGGCGTAGCCGAGTGTGATAATAGCATCACACGAGTGTTTTAATACCTAATTATATGCCGTTGCATACACTATTTTATCTTCACTCATACAGTTGAAATAAAATAAGTGGAAAAATAGTTAATTCCAATATGGCGGATATTCTCATTGCGTATTCGAATGACTGCGCAGCGCGCTCAAACATAGACAAAGATAAAAGCTGGCTCATTGACTTAAGTCAATCAGCCCGCGCCAAAAATTAAAAAGAAAAAGTGTGCTTTAAAAATTAAAAAGTTATTTTATGATGCAGTTGTTTAAAAATCGAAGGAAAATGTTGAACTGTAATGGTTTTTTTTTTAAATTTTACCTATCCACGAAAAAAAAGTATGTATTTATGCATTCGGTTTTGAACTCATATTTGGAACATTACGTTGTGAGTGTAGATAAAAATGTTTTATCTAACTGCATCATAAAATAACTTTTTAATTTTTAAAGCACACTTTTTCTTTTTAATTTTTGGCGCGGGCTGATTGACTTAAGTCAATGAGCCAGCTTTTATCTTTGTCTATGTTTGAGCGCGCTGCGCAGTCATTCGAATACGCAATGAGAATATCCGCCATATTGGAATTAACTATTTTTCCACTTATTTTATTTCAACTGTATGAGTGAGTGAAGATAAAATAGTGTATTCAACGGCATATAATTAGGTATTAAAACACTCGTGTGATGCTATTATCACACTCGGCTACGCCTCGTGTGATAAAACCACACTCGTATTTTAATAACCCTTTTTATATGGTCGTTGCATAAACTACTATTATGTGTGTACTGGATTAAGAGAGCAATCATTCTTGATGAATAGAGTTCCCTTCAGGCAATTTCCGACTTTCACGAGGGCGAAGCCCCTGGCAAGAACTAGCAAAACTAAGTTAATAAACCGCTGTTTTCGAGGCCCTACATCGGCTCTCACACACGTATGGTACGTATGTATTCTGCGGGGGCCTGACAGTTTTAATTTACGCGTGCGTTCTCTATTATATGCTGAGAACTAATTGTTATGTTACATTTGGGATACAGACTATATGGACTAAATTAATATGCCTACAAATGAATGGAATTTTCATTTCAATTAAAGTTTTTTTTTTTCAAGTTTTTGTATGTCATTAACAATTGAGGAGTTCGTGGCTTAATAATAATAGCCGCACGAGTCGATCTTCTAAGTTGAACAACGTTGCTCAGGTCGGCCAGTGGATGGGTGACCATCTAAACATACCATTTTTTTTAATAAATGTATTTTGATGTAGGTGTCTAAGATGACCTTTGAAATAAGATACGTATTTAAATCTGTTCAAAACCATTATTTTTCAATGGTTTATGGATGGATTTCCATGAAACTTTACAGTAATATTGATTATACATGAGGAGTAACACGTCGGCTTTCATAAATATAAGCATATAATATCATCATCATCATATCAGCCTGCAGACGTCCACTGCTGGACATAGGCCTCCCCCAAGTGTCGCCACAACAACCGGTCCTGTGCGTCTCGTATCCATCGGCTACCCGCGACCCTCGCCAGATCATCAGTCCACCTTGTGATAGGCCTCCCAACCCAACGCATTTATAATTATTCATAAATATTCAAAAAGACAGTTGGCTGATGTTCAGTAAACAAGAGCTACACCTTTGTACATGTATGTATATCCAATTCTCCGTACCTCCCCATTCCACACATACAAGATGCGTATGAAAAATAACACAAAACTCTTCGCCTGAAAATTATACAGCGTGGTTGTTACGAGTAGGATACGTGGCGATAACTCAAGGAAAGCCTGCCATGTTTAATTGTTAGAACGTGACTCGCGCGGAACGGAGCCCGCCTTAATCTCACCTTAGACGAGTGTTACACCGTAGAGGAAAAGTTTTTAGGAGTTTTTTCGAAGGGTTTTTGGAGCAGAAAGGGGTGATTGAAAGAAATCATTGAATAGGGATGATTTCTTGTTAAAAATATATGATTCTATTCTGTCCGTCAGTTAGATTGTCGAAAAATATTGAATACGTATTTTTTGCTTTATCAAATCAATAAAAATGAAGATAAAACGCAACAAAGATCAGAAGTGGGGCCTGGTGACGTCATGTGTAGTAACAAGAAATCATCCCTATTCAGGGATGATTTCTTGTTAAAAATATATGATTCTATTCTGTCCGTCAGTTAGATTGTCGAAAAATATTGAACACGTATTTTTTTCTTAATCAAATCAATAACAATGAAGATAAAACGCAACAAAGATCAGAAGTGGGGCCTGGTGACGTCACGTGTAAGTAAAAAGTGTACTTACAAGTGACGTCACACGAGTTTTCAAAGCCCTGTACGTATCGTTTCCATTTTTTGTTAACGTGAAAAATGAAAAACTAAATCTATCTGACGAACTAATTAGATTTTTTTAGTCATCTACCCTGTTTTGAATATGATCCTGATCCTGTAATACCGAGTGATAAATATATTTTTAGTCTATGTTTAAGTATGTTCGTGAAGTCACCAGACCAGGGCCTAAACCACCAACTCTTAAAGCAGTATTACTTTTATATTACTTCCAGTGGGAAAGAGACGGAGCTATACGTCCTGTATAGCTCCGTCTCTTTCCCACTGGAAGTAATATTGAAGTAATACTGCTTTAAGAGTTGGTGGTTAGGCCACAGACCAGAGATGCGTTTATCTTTTTTAAATACCTCAGCAGGCGGTGACCTTTTTGGTCTCGCACAGGTACTGTTAGCTTTGATAAGTCATCATCATCATCATCATCATCATCATCATCATCATCATCATCTCAGCCGAAAGACGTCCACTGCTGGACATAGGCCTCCCTCAAGTGTCGCCACAACAACCGGTCCTGTGCGTCTCGCATCCATCGGCTACCAGCGACCCTCACCAGGTCATCGGTCCATCTTGTGGGAGGGCTTCCAACGCTGCAACTTCCGGTACGTGGCCGATACTCCAGAACTTTTCGGCCCCATCGACCACCTGTTCTGCGAGCAATGTGCCCTGCCCACTGCCACTTCAGTGTGGCGATCCTTCGGGCTACCTTTACCTTGGTTCTCTTTCGGATATCATCAGTCCTGTTTTGATCACGCAAGGAAACTCCGAGCATTGCCCTTTGGGTGACTATTGTGAGCGACCACGTTTCGTTTCGTTTGATTAGGTACTTAGTTATTTTTATTTATTATTAATTTAATTCGAATGCCAAAGCATTATAACAGATTTCTTTCTTTTTTATCTTTCTTTCTTTCTTTCTAAATGGTGCTCGTTTATTATTATTATTATTTTTTTTTTTATTACGACGACGATGTAACGGCGATTGTACCCGTTTTTGGACCGACTTAAAGCCAGCAGCATCCAGTGATACACTGAGCAGATCCATGTGAGATAACTCAGAAGCGAATCCAGCGCTGTTTAATTGCCGAGACGTGATGTCGCGGAACTAAGGGCGGTTTTAATCGCACCCCGGAATCATGGCACACCAAAGTCATGGAGGTTTTAAGATGAGACATTGTAATTGCTTAGAAAGATCCTTAAATACTTTAAAACTATGTCGTCTTTTCAGTGCGTAATTTTGGATGGATATGCTAAAATTCAATTTCCATTTTAGCGTTTGAAAGCCTCCCATAATATGGACCGATGACCTGGGGATCTACTCTCTAAGCCCGAAGTCCGTAGTTTCAGCCTTAGTGTCAGGCGTTTTCTACTCCGTATCACCTACGGACTAACGATTAGTCCCGAACCCGAACTAAGAACATCTGTCAAATCGTTTTGTCATTCATTCTTAGTTCGGTTTGAGGTGGTGAGAGTCGCTGGTAGCCGATGGATGCGAGATGCACAGAACCGGTTGTTGTGGCGATACTTGGGGGAGGCCTATGTTCAGTAGTAGAAGTCTTTCGGCTGATATGATGATGATGATGAGGCTAAAATTCAGTAACCAAACCAGTCGAATGAGTGATTAATAATCACAAATCATTACATAAGGAATATTGCAAATGTGTTAGTGAGGATGGATGTATGGATGTTTGTTTGTTATTTTTTAACACCAAAACTACTAAACGGATTCGAATAAAATTTGTCGCACACACACAACGTGTAACAAAATAAACGCATTGTATTTTGGACTAAGTCTAAACCTTTGTCTAAACTACTTATAACAAGTATTTGCTCATCAAGTAGCTCACCAAGTCACAATTGGTCGAGTTTTTAACTCTGTAACAAATTCGTAAGTAAGGAAAAAAAAATAGCAATTTTATACGGAAAACAAAATGCAAAAGCAAGCGACTTGGTTCGAAAGACCAAATGCTGACATTAGCTCTTTGTAAGTATATTTCATTCACTTAGCATCGTCAGCATTCTGGATCCATGACGTCACTGTACTTTAGTTCATTCATTCTTTTTCGTTCATTCTCTGCTTGTTATTTATTGCTCAAAATGTGTATTGTTCTTTTGTTTGGCAGTATGTGCTTTTTACGAAATTAATAGTTTTCCCAAAATTGTAACGATGTGTGGTTCGGAAAAATAGGCATTTAAGGTTGGCTATCATTTATTATAATAATATGCAGGAACTCTAAAGAAACCCGTGATAGTGAAAACTAGACTCAATATTTTGGATTCTCGTCTTGAAACTTTCACTAGGAAATAACTTGGTGAAGGTGAAATCTTGATGAAGCCTTTTGCGAGTTATTTCAATGAAATATTGCACCCGTGGGTGTCGTAAGAGGCGACTAAGGGACTCGTCAGAGAATGGGCAGCAGCATTCTCTGTACATTGCTACAGCTACACTGCGATCGCCAACCCGCCTGCCAAGCGTGGCGATTATGGCAATCCCCCCTTTTAGGGGAGGCCTATGTCCAGCAGTGGACGTTTTTCGGCTGATATGATGATAATGATAATGATTGCATTGACATCCTGCTTTAAGCTTTTGGGTAGTAATACTAGAAATCTGATAGAGGTGAAGTATTTTCTTGATATAATACGTATTATAATAATACCTAATAATAAGAAAGTTTTTCCTTTTGGCAAGTTATCGTTACAACTGACAAAAAAAAATTAACGTAGGTGGAAGTACATCTTCAAAGCTGATTACGATGCAGAGCACACTCCAGCCAAATCGAAGATAGCAGCACACACTCCTGCATTATCATAACCTATCATACCCTTTGACTATGCACGAACACGAAACGTTTCAACGACTCAAGAAAATCTGAATAACTTTGCACAAGGGAACACTCATCTGAAAACGTGATTCAATAACCTCAAACCTGAAAAAATAATAAACAATTCATTAATGATTCTTGACAAAAAAAAAGAATGAAGATTTGCAAATATCACACCAATTTATTTTATATTAAACAAGAAAAAAATGAACAGGTGTCTGTTATTCCATTCAGAAAATAAAGATACATTATTATTATCATTAAAGAAAATGACAACAAAACACAAAAAAGAGTGCGTATTTGAGTGACAGCTCCGCCATTTTGTTCCGCCTCCACCATTTTGACATCAAAATGTGACAGCTAGGGTCCCCTGTCAAGTTGATGTATCGTCCATAGATATAAAAATGTACCTGAAAGGAAAGTTCTGTAAAATATGACTCGACATTTTATTATTATAATATTTTTTGAGGTGAAAATATACTTTTGTTTTTTTGGTGTGAGCTTCTTTGGTTTCATTTAAGCTTGAGACCAGCGTGTACTTCCAGGTAGTTAGGAGTTTTCTTCTATAACAATATTTAGTTACTAATTTAGGATTCATCAAAGCTAAAAATCTCCCATGTATTAGACGGGGCCCGTTAAGGCCAGAGCCTGCCAGGCCTGAGTCACCGCGGCCCTGGAACGCAAAGGGCACTAGGTAGAGCAAGGCCATCCTTGCTCCACCTAGTAGTAGTTTTGTAAGAGTCTGCACAAAGAGCGGAAGGAGTCATTTGATGACTTCCCCTTCATAAGTCTACCAATCATCACTTTCGTGTGCATATTCGATACTTCCATGTCACTTGGAGTCACATCACGTTTTCTTTTTCATTTCTGTTCAGTCAACCCTCATGCTTTTATTAACTCCCTTATCTTTCTCCTACATTGTATTGAAAATAAGAGTGTGTTAACTTTACGTACTACACATGTATCAGCAATTTGGATATGTACCCGGCATATCGTTCTAATCCCAATAGAAGATACCACTTCTGACTTCTCAAGATCTGCCCTTAAATCATCAAACCAAGTGGAAAATTTTCAAAGAAATGTTTGAAACAAGACGAATATTCTTCGTCGAAAAGTAAAATAAACCTAATTAGTATTCTGTTAGCAACATTCGTTTGTTTATTCGTTATTCAATCAGAATTCAACAAAGCAACAGATGACGGTGGAACTTCGAAACTTTTACAAAAATGTGAGCAACAATGTTGTCTTTTGTTTAACCAACTGCGCGGAGGAAATATGAGAGTTGTGTTTGGCTGTGTTGTGTTGAGTGAAGCTCAACTTTATACCAAGTCGTCTTATTACAGTGCTTGAGATATATGCTTGAGTATAGATTTCGGGTTTTATATTACTTTATGGTAACTTGTTGCAAAAAATAAGACCATTACCAAATTAATATTCTATGCATTTGGAAAGTGTTAAATTAACAGTGTGAAGTGTGAGTAGAGTATCAAGTCAGTCTTGAAGATTAAGACATTAATATACCATCATAAAAAGCACAAATAACCATGCAGCTTCTAAATCCTTCAACATTTCTTTCCACAAGAATTTCAATACAGACCTACAAAAAGATAGGAAAGTAGGCACAAGAAAAAAACAACAAAACGTAAAACCTTATTTGTAACCATGTAAACAAAACCCTCTCAATTTAACATCAATATCAATAAAACAGCCGCAGAACTGGGCGGAAAACACTTCAAATAAAATTCACATCAGCTACCAAATTGCGAAAAAAATCAGTCCATGGAATTCTCGAACAACGCATAAAAAGGTCACGTAGCCATATTAAATTATCGGTTTCGCAGAAATAAAACATATTACATATCAATTGATATATGCTTAATATTCGGAGCACGAATGCCCCAGTTAGTATGGTAAGAGGGAGTCTCTCTGGAATCTGGGAATGGTATATAGAATTATGCGGTGAGAAAAAATTGGTCCTTCGAGCCGGATACCTGTTTCTATGAAAGTTTGATTGTTTTTAAAATTGAGTTATAGTAATCAATCGTCTGCGTCTGCTGGAGAAGAACCTAAGACGACTGATAAAATAATAGGTAGTCATCTGCCTAGCCTTTTTCTCAACTATATTGGGGTCGGCTATCAGTCAAACCGGATTCAGCTGAATACCAGTATTTTACGTAGAGCGGCTGCCTACCAGACCTCCACAACCCATTAACTGGGTAACTCGGTACTACTTGGCAAGACTGGTGTCAGAATTTGGGCTTCTGACAATCCGTAACGACTGCCAAAGATATCCAAATGACAGCCGGGACCAACGGCTAAAGTAATAGGTAGTAATTTATGAAAAAGTTTATAATTCGTTACGTCAGTACTGTAACAATTAATACTTTTTCTTACCTTTCTTTTTTGTTTTTTATAAATACTTAATTAACTGCAAAATTAATTGGGACGAGGGCATATTGACCCTGGTCTTGGTTCATTTTTCCGCTTGGTATTTCCGTTGGTTCATCTTCACTTGAAAAACGGACAGAAACGGACTGCTTATCGCGACAAAATATTAAAATAATGTTTCAGTGGATACAAAAAATTTCTTGGAAATTTCATATTTCCATAGTTGCAGCAAAATACCGCGAACTGATCAGAAACCGTAGGAAAACAGAATTTATTTCATTCACCAGGTATTCACAATTTCCTACTTCTTTTACAGCGGATTCAAGAGATTGCCACACCATGAGTTATGTCCCATAAATAAAATATTGTCTATAACTCACCTTGTTGCCGTTGCGTGCCTGATTTCAATCTTTCAGGGCCCCGCGATAAGGCCTTCAAGTTTTTGCATATCTTCTACAATTTCGTGACATTTTTGGTATCTTTTTATTGAAGTTGAAAGTATATAATCGTCAAGATATTTTTCCTAATATTTTCTTGAGGTATAATTCATTAGGTATTTATTATTAAGTATTTAATTGATAGAAATTTTTATGTTTTTTTTTATGTTGATGACACACTAGTGATGACTGGAGTAAAAAAACCTAAAAATAAAACATCGCGGAAGGACCGGAATCACGAATACTTCTTGACTATTGCAAAGGAAGAGGAGATATAGACTTTTAATCCTAACCTAATAATGTAAATGCGTCAGTTAATTTGCTTGTTACGCTTTCACAGGTGTGAATGAAGAACGCAAGGCCGGCCAAGTACGAGTCGGACTCACGCACGAAGGGTTCTGTACCACTATCTATAAAAAAAGGCAAAAAAATCACGTTTACTGTATGAGAGCCCCCATTTAAATATTTATTTTATTCGGTTTTTCGTATTTGTATTATAGCGGCAACAGAAATTCATCATGTGTGAAAATTTCAACTGTCTAGCTATTTCATGAGATACAGCCTGGTTACAGACAGACAAACATACGGACAGCAGAGTCTTAGTAATAGGGTCCCGTTTTTACCCTTTCGGTACGGAACCCAAAAAATTACCCTATAACCATCTTGCAGGCTACATTTTTTTACGAGTATCTTTCTGTAGGTAATGTGAGACAATTTATCACTTATATATTGACAATTGGCACTCTGTTATATTTTGAGATAACAGTGTCAATTGTCAATTGACAGATTGCAACTGACATGCAAATGCGAATGCTGCTTAAAAATGAGTAGAATTGGCTCTCAGATCAAAAAATTACATAGGCTTTTCTACTTTGCGAATTTTTACAAAAAGCAGGTAATATTTTTCATGAATTCGGAGGCAGCAGAACTCAAGACAGTAAAATTCTTAATCTCTAATCTTTATTCCACGTTTTATAGCGAAGTTTATTAATTTCATAATTTACGATTTACCTTGTAGATTTTATCGGTTACTTCAAAATTACGTGGAGTAGGTACCATTTTACTCAAAATGATAGGCTTATTATCTGTATCTTGGTTTAAAATAACTTTTGATAAATAGTTCGTAAGGGTTAAAAGATGAAAGTAATCTATATTTGTAAGGTTATCTTTAGGTCTAATCATATATATATATAGTATCCACGTGTCTCAATTTATCATCGTTATCTGAGCAGAAAGATGTCCTCTGCCAGAAATAGGTCTCCGCCACGCGTCGCCACATCGATCTGTTCTGTGCGTTTCGCTCCAGTCTCGACAGGATTCGTTACTTTCAGCAGGTCACATAACACAATTATGGTTAGGAGTTCTTCTCCTTATAGGAAGTCTTTTAACGCCATGCCTTCCGGTACGTGGTCGTTTTGGAAATCTCGACTCATCATCATCTGCCTAACCTTTTCCCAACCAAATTGGGGTCGGCTCCCAGTCAAACCGAATTCAGCTTAATACCAGTATTTTACGTGGAGCGGCTGCCTACCAGACCTCCACAACCCATAAACTGGGTAACACGGTACTTCTTGGCGAGACTGGTGTCAGATTTTCTGGCTTCTGACAATCCGTAACGACTGCCAAAGATCTACAAATGACAGCCGGGACCAACGACTTAACGTGCTTTCCGAGGCACGGAGGCGTATCGGTATGTTAATATGGTCACCCATCCACAGACCAACCTCGGCAAGCGTTGCTTATCCTTGAAGATTGGTCCGTGCGGTTGTTATAATTTAGCCACGAGTTCCTTTGGAAATCTCAACTATTGACAGTCAAAAAGAAAATGATTACCAGGATTAGCTTTCACCCGTGGCTCCGCCCATGGAAATTATCCCAAGGGAATATCCCAATATTATACTCAGGTTAAAAAGTTAAATGTGTTAATCCAGATATCTATGCTATAGTTTGGATGTCTGGAATGACGTATGTTTGTTACTCAATCATGTCAGAAAGGCTGAACGTATCTTGATGAGATTGGGCACAGAGGTAGATTATAGTCTGGAATAACGCATTGGTTACTTACTGTATATTCCGAAAGTATGTTACATTGGAATACTTTTCGACATTAACGCGGGCGAAGCCGCGGCCGGATCTTTACAGTATCTAGTTTTTGTGTCACAAACATCCATTCATCGTGACAACCTTTTTTTTTACTAATAATCGAATTACCCTATATATCCTTACTTGGTTGCGCAACAAGAAAGAGGAAAAAGACCTTGATTTAACCCTTCAATATTTCAAAGCACACCTTTATATACCAGGTGGTATTTATAATTTAATTACCTACATCGCGCTGGTACATGAAACGGCGTAATATTATAATTTATATGAGTATAACAAACAACTCCCCATGTGATTGTAGGTAATAACTTCAGACTCAAATCCAGCGTGTTGGCTTTATGGTAGATATTAATTAGTTTAATGTTGCCGGGAATACGGCTCACGAAATTTGGAAATACGTACGGAGTAATCTTTGGAGAAGAGTTTTAATCTGTTAGAACGTTGTAATAAACTGTTGTTTCTTAATTTCGATTTTTAGTACTAGAAGAAACATTTTTGAAGATAATACCCATAGGTGGACAAAAAATATCCATTTACCTGAATGCAATCAAATCTAGCTTGCCCTCTACAATACCCACTGATAGAGCTGGAAGTCTGCTCCGTATCCGGCTCGAAGGACCATTTCAAAATTGTCATCAGCACACATAATAAGTAAAAGTTATTGTTTTTTTTGTGCCAAAGACATAATGTATCCCTACTAATATTATAAATGCGAAAGTAACTCTGTCTGTCTATTTATTTGTTACGCTTTCACGCTAACACGGCTAAACGGATCGTTTTGAAATTATATATATAGCCTGGGATATGGGAAAGGACATAGTCTACTTTTTTACGCGATAACCGACTTCTACGCGGGCGGAGCTGCAGGCAAAAGCTAGTTAATTATAAAAGTATTTTTTTGATACATGAACGTAAATTTAGAAACCACGAGGAGGTCATGTGAGACCGTACAACTGTTAGCATGTTAAACAATTACTTAAAAAAAAATACACATGATATTTAACTAAAATTATTATCCATTTACTCACGTAATTAAAACTCCTAGATCAAACATTAAATAGTACCAAAAAATACAAAATTGTACTTATTTCAACTCAAATAAATAGACTTAAAAGGCTAACTCAGACCGACCTAAGCATAAAATATAATAGCTAGATCCTAATGTTAGCTAGTTAGACCTTAACATTTGCATATTTAATATTCCTATTCTGAAATAGTACAATACTGTAATGGTCTGCCTGTCATAGCTGGAAGGTAGAATTAGGAAAATGGGGCGAAATGTTTTTGGGTTCACACAATGGCCGTAGTTGGGCCAGCGAAGTCTGTATTTAGTTCAGTGTATGGAATTATGTAGATGGGGTTGGTATGAAATTTTAGAGTGTTGCGAAGTAATTTTTTTGTTCGTTACTGTACACAAACTGTCGATGAGTGTGGCAAAGAAGCTAGTTTTACTTTTACAATTAAAAATAAGTAAGTTATCATTGTTGTATGTCAGAATTACAAAAAAATGAAGTGAACCGATTTCCTAATATTGGGGTAGTTGAAATAGAAGCGATTAATAAAATGTCAGCCAAATCTGATTTGAGCATTAATGTAATTACCCGACTGCGTCTGAAGGAGATAATGTTTTTTGAGCGTTTGACTTAAACTTTGCTCCACACTAGGAATTTCTTCTGTATCGTGGGTGCGTTCACAAACACAGAAACTCACATACACAAACAGCTAGACCCGGAACAACTATTTGTAGGCCATACAATTCTTTGTTCCGTGCGGGAATCGAACCCGCGACATGCAGCGCACCAGTCAACCGCTCAACCACTGCGCTAACCGTGTCTTCATTTTATAAAGTTTACAACTGAATGTCTCTTACAAATATTTTACTGTAGCATGTATTAAATTTATCCCTCAATGTATATAATCAATAAAAAATATATACCTACGCTCGAAAAAAATTACCCTCCTTCTGACGCAGTCGGGTAATTACATTAATACTCAAATCAGATTTGGCTGTAATTTTATTAATCGCATCTATTTCAACTACCCCAATATTACATTTACCATCACAAACAAGCACCAAACTCCAGAATATCGAAGACGTATTTCACACACAACATTACCAAACGAAATATAAAGGTTTTTCCAAATACCTACGGGTCCCTAATACCGCACGGTGTAGGCAACACGTATAAACCCGAAGTAGAACTTTATTAAATTCTTTTCTGACATTTTTACTGAAAACATTCTGGAAGACTGTGTACTTATTTACTTTTGCGTCTATGTGGCGAACGGGGTGTTAATTTCAGTCATTTTGAAGCTTCAGGGTTATCCCTTTTTTTTAAAGATGGCAAATCATCAAATGACTTCTTCCGCTCTGGGTGGAGCGGGAGGGAGTGTCAGACTCTTACTGACTAAAACCCATCCGAGATTCTCCTTACGCCCTTTGCGTTCCAAGGCCGCGGTGACTCTTTCGAACAGCGCCCTGACCTTCCTATATGTTTTGCATCGCGACGCTTTTTTACATTTTGTATGAAAGGGACGCGGAAGAGACATAATTGTCCGCGCCCCGTCCTTGTGTATCCAGCGCCTAACTTGTTAGCTACGCCGTTGCGTAGATTTTGATACTATTTAGACTAGCGAACAATAAAAAACGAAGGTTTATGGTGTTTTTGGAAAGAGCTACCATTTTTTTTTACCCGACTTTAAAAAAGGAGGAGGTTATGAATTCAGATGTGTAAATATATCTTTTATAGGTATTTTCGGACATAATTCCGTCGTATATAAATAGACGGATTTGCAAATTACTTTTTTTGTTCGAAAGAAGTTTATTCCGAAATAAATTTCTTAAAGATCTGATGAAAAACTTTGGAGATAGACAATTAAAATAGATATGGACTGGTTGGAATTTTTGGGGGGTACCACCACTAAAAAGTGAAAAAAAAAAATTCACAACAGAATCACGATGGCTGTGACACGTCACGAAGCAAAGATTTTTGAAAATTGTTTCCCCAAAGGCAATAAATATTTTGGCTGTAGGAGGGAATCCCATTTCGCATACGGCTTGTTTTGAATTAATGTTCTTTTCTGGCTTTATCTTCTAATAAACGTGAGTGAAATTGACTTCTCTTTTTATTTTAATTTCTAAAATTAAATACCTAAAACCAAAAACCATGTATCAATGGTAAAAATAATTTTACTTTGAACCATATTCAAGCAATAATTCATCGAAATCAAATCAAAGAGACACAAAATCATCATTAACTTCTGGATTCACTTACACAAACGTGATCCCATTGACATCATAAGCTCTCCATTGAAATGCTTCCATTCAATTCATTCAATAAGAAAAATATCAGCAAAATCTGAACCTAATCTCTAAACGAACGAACATTACACAAAAACGTGCGAATGGAAGGAAATTCTTTAATTTTTTCCTTTATTCTTAGACGGTTCAATAGAATTTTAGTAAAAATCGTCGGGATTTGTCTGTCACAGCTTTTTTAAGTGGGCTGTTTTGTTTTACTTAGATTTTTTACACAGGCTGAGGGTTCACTTTTTAGGACGTCATTACCATAGCCACATATGCCCATTTTTAGGATACGATGGGACTGGCATACGCTACGTGTAAAAACCCCTATAAATAAATAAAGAAAAAAAATATGCCCATTTTAGAAATCAATAAATGTCTATACTAATACTTTAGGAGCTCGTATCTAACTAATAACTGCCACACGGGTCCATCTTCAAGATTAAGCAACGCTTGCCGAGGTCAGTCTGTGGATGGGTGACCATCTTTATATACCGAGACACCTCCGTGCCTCAGAAAGCACGTTAAACCGTTGGTCCGGGCTATCTTTTGTAGATCTTTGGCAGTCGTTACGGATTATCAGAAGCCAGTAAATCTGACTCTAGTCACGCCAAGAAGTACCGTGTTACCCAGTATGGTTCTGAAAGTCTGGTAGGCAGCCGCTCCACGTAAAATACAGGTATTCAGCTGAATCCAGTTTGACTGGAAGCCGAACACCATATAGTTGGGAAAAGGCTAGGCAGATGATAATATCCATACTAATACTTTCATCCTGCCCCCGTGCTATGTCGTGTCATTGCCATCATGTATCCGTCGTGGAAAAGAGATAGTGGCTTCGTCTTTCATGATGGCATTAGCAGGTCACAGCAAGGGAGTAGGGCCCCAAGTCTGCTATTTTTATAAATTCGTCATTCACAACACAAGAACAACGCGATCCCATTGTCATTTTGCTATAAGTTCGTAATCTGCTAAATTCATAATGGTCGATCATTGGTCAGTCAATGGTCTCGTAATAGAATCGTGGTTCTAAATATTCAATGTCTTTGAAATGCAATGACTGCACAATAACATTCTAATGGTAGGTCACTGATCGAAGGGACTGTCAAAATGTTAGCAGATTACCGCATACGTCTGTCATTCATTTGTCATTATGTACGAGATTACCATTCTATGCCATTTCTTTTAATGGAGTGTCAGTGGTTGACCATTGGAAAGTCATAATGACGCTTTTATATTAGTAGATTACAAACTTGTCAAAATCAACAATTATGAAACCAATGATAGACCATTCTGACACTATTGTAATAGCAGACTTGAGGCCCAGGTTCCTACTTAAAGTCAATCTCAGACGCGATCCACGGATCAGATCACTCATTTCGATCGTGGATTGCGTTCGAGATTGACTGTGTACGGGCAGCCTTAGGACTTATCAACTGAATTCGGTCGGTAGGCGATCGGTTAATATGTCGAGACTTCCCGCTCTGTTCGAACAAAATAGAAGATGAAGAATAATGTACATAGCCAATAGAATAAGCAAGTTGAAGTGGCAATAGATTGGACATATTAGCTGTACAACTAGTGACTGTTGAGGTAGACATGTTCTTGAGTGGAAACCACGAATCTACAAACGTAGGGTGACGCACCCTCTGACTGAGTAGAATGATGATCATTACAGAGTGACTCGTAACAGTTGTATGAGAGTAACTGAGGATGGATCAATAGACATGCGATTGGTCGACACACCAGACACGTGAGGGTGTTACCTATATTTGCATCAGGATCTAGCTCTCAGCAAATCAGCTTAATCAGCCGTGTTACTGGTGCCTTTTCATTTAAATACGCCGATTTTTCAGCGACCAAATTGACATCTTCTGTTCAATCTCGTTTAATGACTTGCCCATGTCACTTATGTCGCTTATTAAACGGCGCGGTTCAATGAACAGGCTAGGCTTTTAATGAAACGGCTGATAAAGCTAGTTGGCTGCGACATCTATAGGAATGAATAACTTCAAAGAAAGATTGATGGAAAAACTGAAAAGTACACGCTTTTTACATTTTTCTTATTTCCTTTTCACGCAAAACGTCATACTTGTTACTTGCGAGTGACGTCACAGTTTATCATAAAATTTTAAAACAATCTTCGAAGTCATAATAACAGTTTGGATCAGTATCTAATCAACTCTATGTGTGTATCTCTTAACCTTATTTGGAATTTTCCTTTCATCTTTTCGATCCATGTTTTTTTTATTTGCTAAATATGAAACCTGTGAATACTTGTGATCAAAGTTACAGCAATTAAATAGGCTTGATGGTCGTCTCTGGACGAAGCAACGAACTCTTTCATAAGCAGTTCTAACAATTTCGTGAAAATTATGTAAGATTGGAAGTTCACTGACAATTGCCATCTTATACCGAAAAGTTTTGAGAGTCAATTGAAAGAAAGGTCAAACTGTGTTGAGTTATATACTTAAATAGACGAGTAGCCCTCTTCAGGCTGATTCCAAGGTCTAAAATTCAAGGTTCTTAGAGGACGAACATAACAGATTAGATTTGCAATTGCTTAAAGGCATAGTTTTAGTTGTTGCTACTTTACCTTTAAATTCTATTTACCGTTATGTCCCCCAGATTTGGGAGTTCGCTATTATAGATTTAGAATAATGTTACTTAGATAACCGTGGATGCGAGACGCACAGGACCGGTTGTTGTGGCGACACTTGGGGGAGGCCTATGTACAGCAGTGGACGTCTTTCGGCTGCTATGATGATGATGATGAGGTAACCGTGAATTGCCATCCAAATCAAATGTGCAAAACTTCAGCTAATACTAACCAACAGTCATTAACTTAGGTCACACCTTAATTTTTTACGTTTAGGCAAGGCGTTCAATAAAAGTTTGTAAAAAAGAGTTCCATATAGTTTAATTGCTGCCAATACATACTTTGGGGTATTTATTTAATGCTACTAATTCAACAATTGACGTGGCCACCTGGGCTCAAGCGATCTCAGGAATTAACCGTCGCCTCGAAAAGTAGAAGAAGAATTGTTTATTAAGAAAAAAATATGTAAACAGAACCACGTCCTACCTTAATACTCCATCTTAGAAACGAAATAACGCTTTCAACCCTAAAATAACGCAGCACCATTGTCACGTCGAAAATCACTGAAAGACATTTCATTAACCCTTTCTTGATGAAATTAAGTAAAGGGTCCCGTCGACCCATTACTTTGGACGTCACTGTCGATGTTAAAGTTATGAAGGAATTTTTCATAAATACTTTTCCTTCTTTTTTATGGAGCTGGAAGAATTTTGTCTATGGTTGGTGATAAAGTGTGAGAGAAGAATGGGTAATTTTGTTTGGGAAATCACTATGTTTTTAAGGAGTAACTGCCTCGCTGGTCTTGTGGCTAAATGACTACCTGTGGTTGCAAGTGTTATGCTGAGTCCTGAGTCGGTTAAAGTGCTATCGGGTTTTTCATCTGGAATGTGTCAGTAGTTGCCAGGAGTCTGAATTGATCCGGTTGGTGGCAATATTATAGGGTCGTCTTGCATAACATAATACTTCGATGTATCTTGCGCATTGTGGATGTATTTTAGGTATATCTCTGCCTTACCATCGAGAAATACAGATGTGATGATGCTGTGTAATTTTTCGAGTAGAAGATGTATTTATTTTAAATTATGTTATATTCGGGGTACATTACTTATTTATTTAAATAGCCGACTTCAAAAAAGGAGGAGGAGGTTCTCAATTCGGCCGTTTAAATATTTTTTTAAACGAATTTTAATGTTTTTTTTATATGAAAAGGTTTATTCTAACATGAACCCATTTAAAGGAAAGAAATCGGTGTCAAAAAACGAAGAAAATACACCAGTGCCACCGCCTTCCAAAATTAGAGTTATTTTCAAATTCAAATTCTTTATTTCAGTGTTATAGTAGATTCCAGATAAATGTGCAATAACGGTCATTGACCCACATACATTTATTGACTTTCTTAAAATCAAAATCAGAAATAAAGACTTAGAGCAGTCCTGAATCTATTTCTATCGTGATCCTTTATGTTCTCTAGTAATGTAAAATGGTTCATTATGTATTGTTCGGGTATTTACGAAGGGATATTAGGGAAAGGTCAATGTACTTTATTGCAAGTTTATCTGGCACAAAGTATAGTATCAACAAAATAACTTAATAACTAGTGTTAGTAATAATAAGGAGATAATAAGTAGTTAATTAAAGTCAATTGGTGTGGATCCTCCTCATTTTGTTCTTTGTAGTGGTTTGATTTGGAAGTTGCTAGTATTTTTTTTTTTAAATAGTTTTCCATTCGTTTTTACAGCTACCCAAGCTACAAGTACCAAAAGTAATCACAATTGCCAAACAGATACATCACTCAGAAAACGATCACATACATTGGCCCATATTCCAAAACGTAAGCTCCAACTCAACTCGAATTCCAACTGCAACATGAGCACGAAATTGTCAATGAAAGCTTGTCTAATTGAAGTTTTTGTACTCGAGAGATGAGCAAACAAATGCCAAAACTTCAATTTAAGACAAGTTCGAGTTGAGTTGGAGTTTACGTTTTGGAAAATGGGCCATCAGCTTTTAAAGTTGATCAACCTCAAGTAACGCCTCATAGAAACGGCAGCAGTTGAATTAGTTTAAAAATAACTCTAAAACATAAAGCTAACAATAATATCAAACTACTTAAAGAACAAAGTTTTACAGGTAAATTGGTTGAACTTGAGATTGTTAACAAAACAAAGTTATACGAAACATTTCTGTTTACGGTTCCAAACCAAAATTATCTGAAACTTACAGCAATAACAGAAACAAGGAAATAATAAAGTTTTACTTATATATCTATCATGATAAAGTTCATGATAGGATGGTGAATAAAGTTTTTTTACAGGCCTAAGGCTGTATGTCCACTGGAGCATAGAGAAGAGTAGCGGAGTAAAGCTGTGCCAATATTAACCAATAGAATTGCATAAAATTTCCGCTTCTCTTCAATTGACAGGGATTTGAGAACTAGTTCAAATTTCATTCAAAACAGGGAAGCGGACAAGGCAGCGGAGAGAGGAAGCGGAGTGGGGAAGTGGAAAAAATCGACTGCTCAGTCAAATTACTCGTTGCGTGAGCTCATCCTAGCTCCGCAACTCCGCTCCACATTACTTCCACACTCCGCTCCACCGCCTCGCTCAGTGCTAATGGACAGGCAGCCTTATCCTGGTCAAAGTCTTCCCCCTAAGTAGGTATACCTGAAAAAAGTTATCTTCAGTCAGACATTTTTTTTATATACCACCTTCTGCCCGCGGTTTCATCCAAGTCATAAGATGATAAATAGGTATCATATGTTCCAGGTCTTCGACTGTATCTACGAGTCGTCTTCATCATCATCATATATTAGGCCGAAAGACGTGAACTGCTGGACTTAGGCCTCCCCCAAGTATCGCTACAACAACCGGTCAGGGCGTCTCGCATCCATCGGCTACCCGCGACCCTCACCAGGTCATCGGTCCACTTTGTGGGAGGCCTTCCATTTCTGCGTTTTCGGTACGCAGTCGCCACTCCAGAACTTTTCCCCCATCGACCATCTGTTCTGCGAGCAATGCCCTGCCCACTGCCACTTTAGTTTGGCGATCCTTCTGGCTATGTCGGTAACCTAACCAAGGTTTTTCTTTCGGAACCGCTCAAGCCCCGGCAACACACCGGTGTGCGCCGAATTAATCGCGAATTTAATGTTTATTACCAATTACATAAGGTTTAATTTTTTTTGGGAATTTTCACATGTCGGGCTGGAGCGGCATTATCTACGAGTATGTTTAATTTGATCAAGATCGGTTTAGTGGCTTAGTTGTGAAAATGTAAATAAACTGACTGTTACTTTCGAATTTATAATATTAGTACCTATAAGTGTGGGTATAAGAAGCTTATATTCCTTTTTGTGCCACGTCAATTCAACAGACATTCTCTCCATCGATTTTGTTAATCTCCATCTATGTAGATAAGCTTAACTTCATCCAACACTGTTCAAAACTAAAATAAATCTACCATAAGTTCTTCAAGCCCCATCATCCGCATCGCTACTGCAGTAATTTGTATCACACTTAAACTTTAACTTAATAAATGCTCAAACTTAACAGAAGTTGACTTCTAAAAATATAGTGACAGCTTGAAGAACGGGGTCAAATGAAAACTTTACACAGACATTCATAATGTTAAAGGATTCGATTTCGTAAAGTCACATTTATAATATTTATCTGATTACTAGAAAGCTCGTGGCTGAAAAATAACAGCAGCATGGCTTGAACATCAAGGTTAAGCAACGGTTGCCAAGGTCGGTCTGTGGATGGGTGACCAACTTAACATACCGATACTCCTCCGAACCAACGGCTTACGTGTTTTCCGAGAAGCGTTAAGAGGTGACATAGACAAAGTCGACGATGGAGTGAGCTTACCCAGAAGTAACCTGTTCACTCTAACTTTGAAGAGATTAGGGTTGAATGCGTTCGGAAACGCAGACGCAGGTAGAGTTGCGGAATTTATTCAAAAGAGTCACCGCAACCCTAGAACGCAAAAGGCATTTGAAAGAACACGGATGGGTTTAGGATGGGTAAATAAGAGTCCGCCACTCCCTTCAGCTCCGCCCAGAGAGGAAGGAGTCATTTGATAATTTCCCATCCATAAAAAAGGTGGAGAGTTCAATTCCTTAACATTTCGACTTTTGTTCGGCGTTTCGTGTGTGTATTGTGAAATGTTACATCAGCTACATAATCTAAAAGGTATTTATGAAATGAGAAAAGACGAAATGTTTTTTTTAAAGGGCGTTAGAAATATGACAATATCCGTCATCCCCATCGTAAAGGAATTCATAAAGAAATTTCTTCATGTTAATAATGTACAATTTCAGGTCACAATCACGTACTTCATTGTAGGTACCTACATAAATATTAAATGAAATTAGTAACAGAGAAATTCCTATCGAGGTGCAACATTTTTTTTATTTTTGAAACAATTTTTTCTACACTCACTTTGGAATATGTGGAACAACGTTTTGGCGAAGGTCGAAACATCGTACCTGGGGCCTAACCACCAACTCTTAAAGCAGTTTTACTTCAATATTACTTCCAGTGGGAAAGAGACGGAGCTATACAAGACGTATAGCTCCGTCTCTTTCCCACTGGAAGTAATATTAAAGTAATACTGCTTTAAGAGTTGGTGGTTTAGGCCCTGTATCTTAAAAAATTCCAAGTCTGCATACATTTTTTTTTCTGTGACACAGCAAAGATCGACAAATTCCATATTTGGCACATCATTAATTTAATTCGCGTGCAGTACAACAATGCGTTCAGGGTGCTGTTGGGGCTGCCTCGCTACTGCAGCGCATCGGGGATGTTCGCGGACGCGCGTGTGGATTGTTTCTTTGCCACTATGCGTAAGCGCTGTGCGTCCCTGGTGCGTGTGGTGTGGGGCAGCGGCAACAGTCTCCTATCTCTAATTTCGAGCAGGCTGGACTGTCCGTACCTGAATCGCTGCTGCGCCATTTCTCATGGAATGGAGCAACCGCGTTGATGTGTCGGACAGTGCAGCTGCTGTGTGTATATTTTTATAATTACTAACATAGATTAAGTCTTTTACTAACAAATGAGTCTTAGTTACTTGAGTAAATAAAAATAAATTGAATTGAATTGAAATTGAATTAATATTTATTCAGTTTGAAAAAAACGACTTTGAAAACTACACTGTTGTTATCAAAGTCGTTTTTTGCACGATGGCCGCAATACGTGAATAAAGTGTGACGTCATTATTTTACTATTTAATGGCCGCTGAAGATTTATACAAGCATTGTCAGTCAATATCATCTGCCTAGCCCTTTCCCAACTTCATTGGGATCGGCTTCCAGTCAAACTGGACCCACTAATTTCCACAACGTTTTCCTAATCCTGAATCATTATCTGCCTAGCGTTTCTCAACTATATTGGGATCGGCTGCCAGTCAAACCGGATTTAGCTGAATACCAGTATTTTACGTGGCAGCTGCCTAGCAGACCTATTTTATAATTTAGACTCGAGCTTCTCCTAATCCTCAATCCTCAAGGTATTAAATGTTCGCAGTTTTCATCACAGAAAACATTTTAAAAGTACCCCAAAACTACAAAACTACACTGTTTCACAGATTCCCAATTTACCTTTCTTCGATGATAGACAACAAAGAAGTCTTCCTGATATTTTTAACACAACAAAACACGACAGAAAAACAGAGGAAGTACATTTTAACCCCACCGTAATATTTTGGCGGTTTTTTCCACACACAACCCGATAGGCCACGATTTCTATTATAAAGATTAGCATTTTCATTAACCCTCTCTCGAATGCAAAACGCCTTTGTAGGTGCTTGGGGTCCTTTCGACCCATGGAGGAATGAGTAAATGGAGTGTTAACTTCAATATTATCAAAATAGACTGATTTTTATGTACAGTGGAAGGTACGGCGAGGGAATTAGAAAATTATTTTTTTTTCATTGAAGTAATGGCAAGAAATGTGTGTGTGTATTATGGAGTGTAATTGGAAATAAATAGCAACTAGTATCCTCAAATCCTCACAATGTAAGGAATTAAAAATAAATGGCAACTTGCTATAAAATCGCAAAGCATTAAGCATTTATTTACAATACGTACAGAGCACTTACAACTAATAAAAATGCTGTGAATGGCTTGTGTGAAGTCATAATGCAGGTTATTATACAATAGTCAAGAAACAATAAAGTTTCTAAATCATACTACTTCTAAAAATATCTAAAAATTATAATTTAATTAATATTATGGAGTTTCTTGCAAGTTCTTCTCCATAGGACTTACTCTTTGGAAGGTGCAACTGCCGCACTGGGGATAGGGTCGATCGGTGTGTTTTGCTGCAGAAAAACTTGCTGCTCCGGTCGCTAGCGCGGCAGAACTGTGGTGTGTTGTGTGTGTGTTTGACTGACAAACCTTGACAATTCAAAAGTGCCTGTAACTGGTCTATTTGAAATAAAGGATTTTGTCTGGGTATATAAAAATTAAAAAAAAAACGATTTATTTCGCCTTTATATGTCTTCAAAAATAATTGAGTGTGATATCAAAATAAAGGGCTCGAGGAGGCGATTCCAAAAATGTAATTTACTAAAAATGTAAAATGCAGTTAGTGGCGTTTAATTTAGTTTAATCACAGACGTGATGCCATACACCAACTGCATCAGACTGCTTGAAAAGTAACTTGTTCGAGACTTTTTAGTCGTTTTTAGCGGTCGAGTTTTTTGGCAAAGTCAATTTTTTATTTTAGTTTCTTTCAGTCCATCTAAAGTTTGTCTGGTTGTGGAATTGTGTAATTATTTTGGTAAAGTACCTAGGTTCTATCTATCAATCATTTTTTCATTCATTGGCTCGCGTTCGACCATTTTCTCACCTATTGGAAACTCTTCATCGAGGTCGGCAATGAAGCACGCTTCCCTAGAAGTACTTTAATCACTCTTGACTTTAAGACTCCCAACTAAAAGTATTCCTAAAGCGTTTTGTGCGTATGATAAGTATATTCTATCCGTTGCGCAATTTGTTCGAAAGAGTCACCGCGGCCCTGGAATGCAAAGGGCATTAGGAGGAACATGGATGAGTTTTAGTCAGTGAGAGTCTGACACTCCCTTCCGCTCCGCCCAGAGCGGGAATCATCAAATGACTCCTTCATTTGATGATTACCCATCCATAAAAACAAAAAAGTTTATTCTATCTATCTTTCCATCTTGAAAGAACAGCTCACTCCATTGATTCCTCCTCCGTGTCTCAACCACTCTGAAGAGGATAGCATCGGGGAACAATGGGGAGCTATGTACTTATTGTGATCAAACTCGAACCAATGGGTTGGCTTTCAATGGCGGTAATAAACGCTCGGGTTCGGTTTTTTGCATTTTGTAAAGGTGATGTAATTAATTATTTGAGTAGGTTTCTATGTGGGGGCGTAGTTGATAAGGTTTATACATTGTTAGTGGTTTTGATATTGAAAAGAGCTTCCTCAATTCAATGTGCCTAGTGTTTTTTCATCTACGTTGGGGCCGCTTCCAGTCTGAGCAGATGCAGGTGTATCGTACACTAGCTGTGCCATGCGGTTTTACCAGCTGCTCGGCTTCTAAGGGTCATAGCGTAATGATAAATACCTTAAAACCTTGGTCAAGGACTGGGCTATTAAATGCAAAAATATGAATTAAATCTGTAACCAGGTCAGGGCATGACATAAGCAAATAGGTATTCATTTTTAGATGGAGCGACTGCCTCTCTGATCTTCATGACCCAATAATGCAGTAATATATAGTAATATTCTTTGGCAACACCACAGTCAGATTTTTGGCTTCTGACTTTTTTTATTTTTTTTTATTCAGGAATGGGCTAGCTTTCGACCTAGATTACGCCTGATGGAAAGCAATGGATGAGGTCTATGATGGAGTGAGCGTGCCCAGAAGATGCCTTGAAGCACTGGTACTCCCACGCGTCGACGAAACATAGCAGGCTGCTTGACCCCGTACTCCGCCTCCGGTGGGAGAGTGGTCGCGAACCAAGCGGGCGTTAGCCCTACCACCTAGCAAGGCAAGGATTGGCCAGTCTCATAAGGTGTTAAATGAGACTGTCCAGGATGCGCCGAGCGTTCGGTTCAGTTGAGTGCCTGATGGAACAAATTGCGCTACACGAGAAGGCTCTCTCATGCATCCCACGTACCACTAGCATAATGACTATACGTAACGACTGTCACAGATGTTCTAGTGACAACCAGGACCAACGGTTGTTTGTTAATCAAGTTAAAAATGTCTTAAGTTGGGTAAGACCGTAATGTAACATTCGCAGCGAGCAAGAGAGTGTAAAACAAAACACATGCGCATGTAACATGCGCAATTCACTCACAGATATCCTAAACACATTGAGAGGGCTGATCTGCTTCTGGAGAGAGGTTGGCTGGTTTGAATGACGGCCGACATGGCTCACGCACAATGGTCCACAGCAGCACTAAGTGCGGAAACCATACTCAATAGATAGATAGAACATGCGCAAGTTCGTGCTCGTTTTCACGTACCGACTGTACGAATGCTCGCTTTGTAACATGTTACATTACGCCTTTTAACATCGGACAGTACCCACCTTTAAAGATCGTTTCTGAAATAAATTACATTCTTGATGGTATCATCATTTGTCAAGTCTTCCCAAAAATATTGAGGTCGGCTTCAAGTCCAACCGGTTGCAGCTGTTTACAAGTCTTTTACATGAGGTGACTGTTTATGTGATCTCCACCACCCACTTATTCACGAACACAATATCCCATAGCAAGACTGGTTCTTAGTCTTTCAGAATTCATTGTACCTAAAACAACATTATACAAGACATTAAGATGAAAAATAGTATTCCCCGTATGACATAACCACACAAAACTAACTGCCAATCCCTCTGACGTAATCTATAATATGTTAGACCACCTTACCTATGTATACTCGTATAAAATAAACACTATAAATTCCTCGGGCCGGCTTCTGACACCCGCAGTTCGTATCCTAGTGGCTGCCGCATAATTTTTATATTTTATGAGGCTGTACACGCGTGTTAAGGTGTTCGCACACGGTTCTATTAGATTGAATTTGTGTAGAATAGAATAATCTCTCAGAAAATTCAAAACAGTATCTACGTTTACACAGATAGATTAAAAAAAAATGACATAACAACATAATGTAGTAGAATATTGCTGTACCAAAATGTTTTTTTTATGACTGATTCTACTAAACATAAACTCCAACTCAACTCGAACTCCAACATGAGCACGAAAATGTCAATGAAAGCTTGTCTAATTGACGTTTTCGTACTCGAGAGATGAGCAAACAAATGCAAAAACTTCAATTTATGACAAGCTCCGATGGAGTTGGAGTTTACGTTTTGGAATATGGGTCTTAATATCTTGTGCTGATGTTGTTGAATTGACGAATTATGTAAGAATCCATTGCTGAAATTCTAAAGTTAAGTTCTTTGCCGTTATTTCAGTAGAGCCAAATATTCTTAAAAAATGCATTATTCGACTGTGTTTAATTTGTGACGTTCCGAAAATTTATTTCCAAAAATCAGCGGAAAGAGGCTGGCCTGCCAGCAAATCTAGATGTGAATCTTGTCTCCAGCGTGAAATAAGTCTTCAACTCTCACCAACACAACAGAAAACAATTCAGCTTGTAGTAGACTCGTGTACCTACACCCTAAGATCTGAGGACATAATATTATTATATTTTTTCCCCGTTTATATCCATTTGTAGTGTAGATATAGTATTTCATGTGTTTTTATGTTCGGATTCGATTTCTTCGTACTTATATTTATTTTATCGTGTCGGAAAAGGGAGAAAAATATTAAGGGATTAGCTTGTTGTCATACATATACGTTGCGGGGAACATAATATTGACAGAGAATATAAAATAGTTCTGAAATGGGTAACGTTTTGTTTGGTTTAGTGGTTACGAAACAGGCGCTCGTAGCTCTTGGCTATATTTACCGTTCCGCACAAGTCAGTCTTCAGGGTTAAGCAACGCTTGCCGCGGTCAGTTTCGTGAATGGGTGACCAACTATAACATATCGAAACTCTTCCGTGCCTTCGAAAGGACGTAAAATGGTTCGTCCTGGATGTCGCTTCACCTCCACACCGATAAGACCGACGTCCATTTGTTGACTATTGACTACTCGTAACGGCTGTCAAAGATTCACAAATGACAGCCGGGACCAACGGCTTAACATGCTCTCCAAGACACGGAGGAATCTCAGTATGTTAAGATGATAACCCATCCATGGACAACGTTGCTTAACCTTGATGGACATGGGCGGCATATTATTTGGCCACGTGCTCCTCCGCGTTGCCTAGACGAAAAAGTAACACGTTGTATATAAATCATAAATATGATCATGATTCTATGGCATTTATTCAATTCTGCGAATTAGTTGCAGTTTATATTTATCAGTAGATAATTTCAAGCAGAAAGGAGACGGAAACTAATGGGCCCAAATGTAAAGAGTTGAGATTTCGTTTAAAAAAAAATTCACAGTCTAGAAGACGAGTTATCTAAAAAAACAGTTTTGGTCTCGAATAATGTTTTCTTTAAAAAGGTTGTTTTTATGTCAAACAGCAGTTTGGTTGACAAAAATATATTCTATTCTATTTTCGTTTATGGCAATGATGCCGATGTCGACAATTCTGCCAATGTCAGATGTGCTATGGAAAAACGTGAGAGACAACCGTAGACAGAGAACAATTTTTTTTAAATTTTGAGAAATAAAAACCTTGTTGTTGAGTTTCAAACAGTTACAAAATTAAAAATAAATAAATAAAAACAGATATAAATTAAAGGGAATTATGCAATAACACATATAATATATAACTATAATAATTGTTGTTGATGAACACTGACAAATCATAATGACAGAACTTATTTATGACACGACATATATACCTCCTGACAAGGATATTTAAAAAAGATAGGTTGATGATACCGGCCAGTGTATTTTTTTAGTAAAAATTTTTTTTCGGGCATTGTTCCGTTTCATGTTGTAATGTAGGCGCAATATTATACTAAATCTCTTCTATCTCTGCTCTCAGATTGCCAAATCCATAGAATTTTAAGAGATTGGTTGATAACATATAACAAATCTATTGATTGACACCACTCTCATTCTTATACATCTAGGCCCAAGATTATATGACAGCGGTTCTGTCTCCTTTGTGCATCTGGTGAAAAGTGAGCGAGACTGAAATGCATATTAAATGATTTTTGTTTGAAAAAAATAAAATAATAATTTCTTTTATTTTTGTTACAGGTAAGCTCCGCTAGAAAATACTTCAGAAATCGTAAGTGGTATACGAATATTGGCATTTTATCGACAAAAATACATTTGCTAGTGTGGTGTCCTCGTTTGCTGCTGGGTTTGTAAATCAAAGCCACACACTCGTTTCACCAAGGAGCGTATACACGTCCGCACCGGCCGGCGGTTGGGCAAGCAATGCCGTGACGTGCATGCGCCGCTTGTACTTTATTAATACGTCACACCTCTTCCTTTACATAAGAATTTAAACAAACAAATATAATAACTGATTAATTATTTTAACTTAATTATCAAATAGTTAATTAATTCTCCACATTCTATAATTTCTAACAAGGTAAAATGTATCTTCCACTGAATACTTATTATACAATTTAACAGAGTTATTTATCTATTCTTTTGCTTCTATCGAATCACTTTTATCCTCTGAATCATCAGTTTGATAATAATTTTTCCCCTATTTCCAGGTATATACCATACTTTTCCCTTTTTCCAAATTGTCTTTTATAAAAGTCTAAGTCAAAACGTTCATTTCAATAAGGCCATCAAACGGCTCTTTTGAACGTCATCATTTACATCCAAATACTATGTATACAAAATAAGGTGACTCTACTGTCCGTTCGCAAAGGTAGATTCTTATGGAGAAGAACGGACAAGAAACTCCATAGTTACTCTTTTCAAATAAATGTTTTACAATATTTTGAATACACACATTAACTTTGATATATGTGAGGTTGATGCACCTAGAGTATACTGCTTATAGAAATCAAAGTATTACCAGCAGAGGTAAACTTTTTCATTTTCTTAATAAGTACATGGTACTCACATATTTACAAATATTGGATCCATTAATAAAACAGTGTGTGAGTTAATAGAAAAATAAAAACTCAAAAAAAGAAAGAGTACATCTATAAAGTTAATATATAAATTGACCAGTTTGATTTTGTCTACACTACACCCTTGGTTGTTCTATGCAGCAGCCAATGGCGTAGACATTTATACCGTAGCGCCATGATTCCACGACACTGCCATCCGTGATTAGCACCAATCCTCGGGTGTAGTACAATATCCAGTCATGGGGGCTTTGTGCACAGCGCTCCCCGCACAACATTACTCAACGGAAAGATATCCGATCAAACAAAATAAATTTCTGAAATGCATACTCACTCATGAAAATTCCGTTATAATCTGTGCACCAACACAGACCACAATCGCAACAACAATTTGAAAATATCTAGCACGATATGTGCAACAACATATTAAGCGCTGTCTACTTGGTGCACAGACAGAATTTGTACCAACGATTCCTTGGAGACCCATCGCCTCATGTTATTCATGAGGTGCGGTCAAGAGTTTAGTAAACAAGCCATCAGACTTGGTTTCATTATCACTGTCATCAACTATGTCATCTAAGTCTCGAGGCAGTGATCGGGGTCTTTCTCACACGATCATGGAGGTATTTATACATTCGCTTAGAGTCAAGCGCCCTTATTCGGGGTATACCCAGGTCCATCTCCTTGATAATTCTTAAATGAACCTTTGAATTTAGGATTTTAATTAATCCAATTTCACTCTTAGTTTACTAATAACACGAAATCGTTCACGGATTTTTTTTTTTTTTTTAACTTCTGTGCAATCTGATTGAGCGTTACCTTATACCACACAGCGCTTAAAACTCTCTAATGAAATCTCACGGACCTCATCTAATCGACTTTAGTATCTACTTCACTAAACATCAATAATAACGGTCTCGCAATTTCTACAGATGCCGCCTTTTACGCAATATATTGCACCTATTGCGTCTTGTTACGATTTGCTATCGTTAATCTCTACGGTAATTGTCTAAAAACTTTTCATGTTACAGAGCTATTCCATGTCACTCTAATGTCACATTTGACAGACCGACAGTGGCTGTAAATAGTTTCATTGAAACAAATGTTTTAGGTTTGATCCGCGATAAGCTAGTATTCCTGATTACCAAGTCCAAGCACCAATAATAGTCATCGAAATCACATTAATTTGAACAAAGAAAATAAAAACCTCTGACTCTACGTGTAAAATTGTACGTGATTTTACATAAGACTTTACATTCGATTCTACATTCGACTTTACATTTGACGCTTTTCAGTGTTTTGGTCGATAATATACTCCTCTTTATTATGAAATTGACCTTTTCCGGCATGATTTCTCAAACTTAATAAAATCGTTAAAATGTTTATACTTCCTCCTGTTTTCTTTTTCTGTTAGAAAATATAAATTTCGTTAATCCGACTTTGTTTCGAACTTAAGGAACTGTCTCATTTCTTTAGAGCTAATGCATAGACATCGACACCTTCCCCTTCTTCAGCATGAACGTTGACTATAATCTACCCGGAAGATTATAGTCAACTTCTTGTTTGTAGTGCTATTCCCCCAACGTAGTAGAGAGTAGCTCGTTTCTTAGCAGGATTGTCGATGATGACAGGCAATGTGTTAAATTCAAGAGCCCTCTTCCATTTCTCCCTGCGAGTGTCGATAATTATGTCTGATCATCTTCGCAATCAGGAAGTTTGGAAGTGTGGATGACGCATGAGTCATTTTGGGTTTTAATAAAATTGACTCTTACTTTTGCGTGGTTTTTTTACTGAAAATCATTAACAGAAACACACAACTGCGTAGCCCTAATATAAAGATGCAAGTATTCTTTACGTGGCCCTTTGTGTGTTATTTACTCTTTGCGTGGCCCTTTGTGAGTTATTTACTCTTTGCGTAGCCCTTTGTGAGTTATTTACTCTTTGCATGGCCCTTTGTGAGTTATTTACTCTTTGCGTGGCTCTTTGTGTGTTATTTACTCTTTGCGTGGCCCTTTGTGAGTTATTTACTCTTTGCGTGGCCCTCTGTGAGTTATTTACCCCTTGCGTGGCTTTTTAAGTCATCACTGGTTTAGCCCTTTCCCAACTAAAGATGGGTTAATACCGATATTTATCAGTATTGGCCAATAAGACTATATTAGTCTAGAAATATTACAATATTTTAACTAACATTTATATCAGTAATATTTAACTAATACGTATCACTTCACGAATGTCAGAATGATTGAGTGAGTCTAATCCCACCGATCCGTGTCAAGTGAATGGAATCCCAGATTATGATAAAGATTATTGTACATGTTAGTAATCTGTGGATTATGTGAGTATTAAATATTAGCATATATTAGTTCGTCGGATTACTGATGCGTGAATTCATGGAATATTACTAATCTCTTAACCCAATACCAATATGTTCGTTACACTCCTATTCCCAACTACATTAGGGTCGGCTCCCAGCCAAACCGGATTCAGCCGAATACCAGCATTCTACGTGGAGCGGCTGCCCACCAGACCTCCACAACTCATTAACTGGCTAGGAAATACGGTACTTCATGGCAAGACCGGTGTCAGACCTTCCGGCCTCCAACAATTCGTAACGTAACTGCCAAAGGTCTACAAATGACAGCCGGGCCCAATGGCTTAACGTGCTTTCCGAGGCACGGAGTAGTCTCGGTATGTTAAGATCCACAGACCAACCTCGACAAGCGTTGCTTTACCTTGAAGATTGGCCCGTGCGGCTGTTATAATTTAGCCACGAGCTCCTTGCTCCTTTAGGTAAACCTTTAATAAAACTATGATTCTCTCAATATAAATTGTGCTAGTATACTATTAGACAAGTACCTAATCGCTAAATCTTACCATTGCCCGTTTTTTTAATGGTACTCGTATAATGGAGTGTGCTAGCTAACATGTTGTAAATACTATTTAAGTTTATGATTTACATGTTATTGGATACATATTTATTTTTGTTCCTGTGTCTTAAAATACTTTGCGTACTATTGTTTAATTCAAGTTCTTAAAACGTAACAGACAGATGTGTTGCTGGGGAGTTTGTTGCCCCACTTCTTTTTTCCCAGCTAAAACACGTCGTCGTCGTCGTTGTCGTTAATAATATAATAAAAGTAACCATGAAAATAATACATCTTTCATACCTTGTCCAAACCCAATTGAATTGTTAAAAAACGTAAATAATTGTAAATGTGGGTAACAAGTAAAAACAGTTTTTTTTTTTTTTTTTTTAATGTGGGTAGGTATGATATATTTTTAATGGGCTGTAAGTACGCTACTCGACATTATGTCAATGTATAAGTAGACTAAGATAAAACTATGAGTTTTATATGTGTGTGCCAAATAAACTCATTTTCTTTCTTTCTTGGAACAACCTTCACATTGCAAGGGTTCTGCCGGTGGTAAATGTCAATTTGCCTTTGTATTGCACCCTTGGCGCCATTGGATAAGGTGTTTCGTATTTTATTTATGCTTTCAGTAAAATACAGATTACTGGTCCTAAATTTCCTCATAATATTGTTATTAGCAATCTGTAACCCAATCTTTTTTTTTTTTTTGTATTTGTTATGGGTTTGCTCTTGACTCTAGTCAATGTCAGATATGACAGAGACAAAGTCTACGATGGAGCGAGCTTACCCAGAAGGAGCCTGTTCACTCGAACTTTTTTTTTTTTTTTTTTTTTTAATTTTTTTTTCTTTTTTTTTCCAAAATTATTATCTGAAATGTGTATACCATGTTCTCACACTGCAAAATCCTAGATAAGTCCTAGATATATTTTACCACGATGACTGTATAACGAATAAACTACAATATATGTCTAATTTACACATTATTATGTCCCTGAATTGAATTTTATTGTTATTTTCTTTTTAAATTTTTTTAGCTAGATGCGGCGTAAATGGACAATAATAGAATGAGTATTACACTGGCTTAGCATGGGTGTCAGCCACCCCCTTGTTTAGGTTTTAAAGGGGCCGCCCGGGGCGGGTCACCCCTCGCCCCCACTACGCTACGCCACTGGAGTGATATAAATCTTTATTACGCGAAGTAGATATGGGTTATGCCGGTGACATTTATTACATTAGGTTTAGTGATATTTAATGTTGCTAAAACTTCAAAACGACAAAGGAATCAATCAATTGAATCCATGTAATTTGCATTTTTTATGGATATATATGCCCTTGGCAAAATTACACCTTAATGCTCCTTGGCACCTTGATTCACCTTGGAAAAATACTACTTTGTGCTCCTTGGCACCTTATTGCACCTTGGCAACATACACTAATACACTTTGGTACATTTGTTATGATAGCATATTGTATTACCTACCTATATCAATAAGTAGTACATGTACCTATTGCACTGTTTGATTGCATACATTTGACTTATCTGCTTTTATATTACTAACGACATTTGCTTTAGGTACCTCAACCTTAAAACATCATTTAACTTAAGAGAACGCGATGAATAGTGAGGAATTATAATTTTGCACTGAAAATTCTTATTACCTACGTAGGTATTTAAATAAATAATGTCACTGGATAAATTACATTAACGCGGACTTACACGGTATTTCTTATTACAATTTCTACTAATAGGTACCTACGTCGAAATTATCGTCACAAGATATAAGAAGACTGTTACCACCGAGTAGGTACTTATTTTAAAATTTTAATTTTAACTTATTTTAGAAATATAAAGGCTATAGTCAAGAATATAACAATAATTATGATAGAAATTATTTTTAGAAAAGTATACATTGCTTTTTTTCATGACAATGATAATAATAACCTATCATTGATCGATCAGACAAATAACACTGTATTTGTTATTTGTAATGTCTAGTCATTTGTTTTAATAGTACTTGGACAGATAGATACATATACCACTTAATCGATAGCACCATAAAACCGTGAGGTTGTTATTAGTGTTTCATTATTTTTTTTTTTTTTTTCGTGCACGTGAGTTCATCTCCCTCGTTTTTCAGATAGCAGCATAATTTACCACTTACTTGAGGCTCGTCGCCACTGTGGTGTCCTCGTTTGCTGCTGGGTTTGTAAATCAAAGCCACACACTCGTTTCACCAAGGAGCGTATACACGTCCGCACCGGCCGGCGGTTGGGCAAGCAATGCCGTGACGTGCATGCGCCGCTTGTACTTTATTAATACGTCACAGCTAGAAAAAACAAACTAAATTATTATTTCGAACACTTGAACCTTGTACCGTGCCCACTCCATTAGGCAAACACAACATCGAACACTAAATAACTAAACCAACACTAGTGCTAAGATTATTTAGCTACACTTGAGCATTTAGCGAGCATTGGAACAGTGAGCATCAGTCAATACGGAGCACTTCAATTGAGCAAATATTTGCGTCGAGCACATGTATGAGTTTGTGTTGACTTCTTAGGTGATTCATGGGAAACTGTCTGAAGGTATACTAATGTTATAAATACGAAAGTAACTGTGACTGCCTGCCTGTTTACCTGTGTACCTGTATGTCTGTATATATTGTCTGCCTGTATATCAGTTTGTCTGTCTGTCTAGAGATATTCAGTCTGTTTGTTTATTACGCTTGCATGCCTAAACGGTTAAATCAATATTTAAATAAATGAAATAATAAATTAATTGAAATAAATGCTTTGACTTTTAATATTAAAACTCTGTTCGTCTTTTACCTTTCCACGTCTTAACGGCTGAAGGGATTTGGGTGAAACTTGGCACTTGAGTAGACCATGTCTCGGAACGTGCAAATAGCTTCATGTTTTTGACTGACTGACTTTGACAATTCAAAAGTACATGTGAATGGTTTATTTGAAATAAATGCTTTGACTTTGACTTTGATAGGACATATGATACTTTTCATCCCGGTTATATGATAATAATCATCATCATCATGTCAGCTGAAAGACGTCCACTGCTGTACATAGACCTCCCCCAAATGGGGGGGGTTAATACTACTAAAACTTTCGGACTGGCACCAGGTCAAAGCCGCTGGCAGGAGCTTATAGAATATATGTCGTAATCAACAAAATATAACATCACGCCTGTACTTCCAGAAGATTTAGGCAGAGTTGTACCTGCAGTTACAACGCTGTTTTACCAGTTATGTTTCTAAACCCCCCGTTTAATACCACGGTAATTCACTGAATGAAAGACGCACATTTCAAACAACATTAAATAACTCAATCAAAAACTTCAATAACCCAAAAACAACCCACTTTCTACACCAAGTTATCGTCGGTAAAAAAAAATATATTCAAACTTTATTTCAATATGCGTTCATTAAAATATTACATTTAATTACCACTCAATCTTTCTGAAATAAGATTCCGTGCGATATCGCTTTAGATATAAGGTACTAGCTCAAAGGGCTTTGTCAGGTAGTGGACTCGCACGTAGGTCCCTTCTCCGTTCTAGATAGGTATAAAAAAAGTGTTTTTTACAGTAAAGTTGTCAAAAAATAAAAGGCCCGTTTTGACATCAGGATACACCATTACTTTACTATAGTAGATTCCAGATAAATGTGCAATAACGGTCATTGACCCACATACATTTATTGACTTTCTTAAAATCAAAAACAGAAATAAAGACTTAGAGCAGTCCTAAATCTACTTCTATCGTGATCCTTTATGTTCTCTAGTAATGTAAAATGGTTCATATTGTATTGTTCGGGTATCTACGAAGGGATATTAGGGAAAGGTCAATGTACTTTATTGCAAGTTTATCTGGCATAAAGTATAGTAAGTGCAAAAGAGATAAAATATATAATAATATCATGTCTCTTTCATGATTAATAATAAAGTAATGTTGTATCCTGTTGTCAAAACGGGCCTTTTATTTTTTGACAACTTTATTACGTTTTTACAATAAAATTATTTTTGTTAATTATTAATTATTTTTTATTTTTATAATTATTTTTACAATAATTTAAAACAATAACCGAAGAACTGTTCGCTGTTGTGTTTGCTTAGCCGCAGCACAACCCAGTAAGTGGGTAACACGATAACCCTTAAATTAAAGCATTTATAAAGTCAGTGGGAAACTGACTATTTAAAAATAAGGATCTTCTCCAGGCTGTTGTTGGCTTCTTTCTTGAGGCTTCGACGGATTCTTTTTTTTTTAGGTATGACCACTAGCAAGTTAACACACTTGGGATATCAACTGCTTAACCGGACTAAACTTCTTTTTTTTTTTTTAGGTATGACCACTAGCAAGTTAACACACTTGGGATATCAACTGCTTATTCATTTTTTTTTTTTTTTGTTTTTTTTTTTTTTTTAGATATGACCACTAGCAAGTTAACACACGTGGGATATTAACTGCTTAACCGGACTAACCTGTGGTGGCCTCAAATGAATTTAAAGCCCCCAGCCAAGGCAACAAAACTAGCTACAAGCTAAAAACACTACTGACCGCTCACTAAGGGCATTCCCTGTGGAATACGACCTCGGCTTAGCGGCGTCAGTTTGGGACAGCAAGGGACAATCAGGCTGGGTCGTTTTATTATTTTAGGGGTTATTAAAGCTAAAGGCTCAGCGGCGCGGGCTGGCTCGTTTGCAAAAGTCGGGGAGGGTTTTGAGTGGGTCGTCGCGACGGACCTCGGCGGCGAGGTCGGTATACGGAACGCGGTCTGTATCTGTTTATTCTAAGGGTGCTGGTTTCCCTACAGCTTTCCTGTATCTTTGTGATCTCGTCGTCGGATTCGACGAGTGTATGCCGAGGACGGCGAATCTTACTAATGCGAGAGGAACTGCTTATTCATTTTCCACCGCTGCCTTAGTAGTCAGTCGGTAACGAAACCATAGCGCGATTCAGGAATGGCGACGAACGAGACAACGCCATCTATCGCGCTTAGTGGTATTACATTTATGTTGTTCTTTAATTTTATTTTAAAAAGTTTGTTGTTTTTGCGTTCAAAATTTAATTAGGTAAATTACTAACTTCAAATTATATTTTATTGTATTTACCTTCGGTCGTGTGTCACCAGCGTTGGGCCTGACGACCAGCAAATGCTGAGATGATAATATCCTTTTCGGTGGTCAGCGTAATTCTGTACTTTTAATTATTTTGCTTTGTGTTTATTGATTTTGTTATGTGTCCGTGTTGAATAATTGTACTCTATTATATTCTTGCTGTAAGGCTTTGGCTGGGCGATGTCACTAAGTGTTACTTTTTTGTTGTTGTTTTCCTAAATCAGTTTTAAAGTAAATTACTTAACTAAGAATCATGTTGAAAGAATCTAATTTTCAAAGACTAATAGAACTTGACCTACACCTACTTTGTTAACCGATTTCAAAAAAGGAGGAGGTTCTTAATTCAGTTATATTTTTTTATAGGTGTATCATCATATTATTATACCTAACTTTTGGACACTATTTTGGGAACAGATGGCGGTGTGTTGATTGTCCCAAGATATTATTATTATTTCCTTTATTCATTTTCTATACATATTAATTATATTTTTAAATATTCCTACAAAAAAAAATAAAAAAACATTTAAAAATATAAAAATAGTAGCCCACCGGTATCGGGGACAGGGTCCAAGCTACCGGCGGTCAGGGCTCCAAAGAGAGGAACCTCCTAACGATACGAGCCGTGTCCAGAAGTACTGCTTTCTGAATCAAGCCCTTGATCCAGCTGCCTAACGAGAGCCTCCTGAGGTGTTGGTCGAGGCTCTTGGCTATTAAGCTATTATTATTATTACTATGATGACACTGATCACAGAGCATTTATCTTTTGACAGCTTGGCGGGTTGCACCAGCAATTTGTTGACTCCATTATACTGAAAAAATTCACCATTTTTATTGTATAAGTATCATAATCATAACTGGTATTTTTCAAGAACTCGCGCAACCTGATCGCAGTCGCAAACTGTCAAAATCAATTGAAAATTTTTTGACATTTATTGAAACTAACAAAACATTGGGATTTTAATTTGAAAGTTTTTGTGTGCGAGAATTGGGCCAATCCTCTTTGATATGACAATAATTCAAATTGCTAAGTGACCATTTAAAAATTCATCAAACTGCTAGGCACTGAGGTATAAGCAGAGATGTATCAATTAATAATTCAGGTTTAAATGGATATCTATTGAATCAGTGATGGTAAGGCTCTGCTTGCTTTTAATGGAGACTGTGGTTATTAGTGAAGGTTTTAGCTGCAGTATAGTTCCTTGTTAAAGAACTACTAACCACCAGCCTAGTTTTGTCGAATGCCTCGTTAGTCTAGTGGGCGCAAGAGCTATTGAGCATAATAAAGTTCCTGCGTTCTATTCCCGGGTCAAGCAAAGTGTTATTAGATTTCCTGTGACGCCACTACGATAGTACAATACGATTATTTTGATCGATACGTGATCTCACCAGCCCTTTTTATCAGCTCTTGAACTTTGAGGCGTTTTATTTTTATATTTTTTTATTGATTTGAAATGGCAAAAAATACGTGTCCAATATTAATTGAATATGTTACAGACGGACTAAATATAATTATATTTTTTTCTATCTAGTAAAATATAATACTCTCTTCTTGATACAGCCGGGCTATCGATCATGTCCTGGATTAATAGTCCTAAGTGAATGCCTTTAAGTTTCGAATTGAATTGACTCCACTCGACACCACACATTGCCTACCAGGCTCCCATACGTTTGTAGTGATCTACCGGGACGCAATAAATGTGCGCAATAAATTGCTCGGAGACAAGGGGTTTGGGAGATATAGCGCGTAGACGTGATCTTCACACCACCGTATTGTTTTTGGGGACAGGCTTGCAGTTCTTCGGCCATATGGGGAATATTATGGTGTGGTTAGAATAGAATGATTTATTTACTATAGGAATGAGATATGGAAGGATATTCAACGTTTTATTTTTGACTAGTTTTTGCCCGCGACTTTGCCTGCTTGAATTTCGGTTACCGCGTAAAAAAGTAGCCTGTGTCCTTTTCCGTATCCAAGGCTCAACTGCCCAATTTCATGACGATCCGTTCAGCCGTTTTAGCGCGAAAGCGTAAGAGACAGACATAGTTATTTTCGCATTTATAATATTAAGTAGGGATTAAAAGAATCGAATAGTGTATTCAATATTTTTCAAACGATTTTTTTCTTTTGAAATTTTTCATAAAAATAATTCGACAAAGGAGACGGAACCGCTGTCATATAATCTTGGGCCTAGATGTATAAGGATGAGAGTGGTGTCAATCAATAGATTATATAAGGTGCTATAAAATTATCTGCCATCCTCTTGAGGGGTCATTGTACTCATCATTATGAACAACTTTTACTGTGGGATCAACCCCGAAATCGCGAAAAAAAAATCAGCTGTTCAGTACATTTTTTCGAGTTACGCGTGCAGAAATGTATGGAGCAGTCGATTTTTTTTTGAGAGGATAATTTTATAGCACCTTATATATTATCAACCTATCTCTGAAAATTCTGCGGATTTGGGCAATCTGAGAGCAGAGATAGAAGAGATTTAGTATAATATTGATTTAGTTGATTTAAACTTTTTTTCGGGCATTGTTCCGTTTCATGTTGTAATGTCGCCTACATTACAACATGAAACGGAATAATGCCCGAAAAAAGTTTTTACTAAAAAAATACACTGGCCGGTATCATCAACCTAAGTTTTTTAAGTATCCTAATTCCTATGTCCTAGTCTGGAAGTATATATGTCGTGTCATAAATAAGTTCGGTCATTATGATTTGTCAGTGTTCATCAACAACAATGAACATTCTGTCAACCAAACTGCTGTTTGACATAAAAACAATCAACCTTTCTATAGAATACGTTATTAAACGGTTAAAACATGAAAAGTTTATTCGTGACTTAAACTGTTTTTTTAGATAACTCGTCTTCTAGACTGTGAATTGTGCAATTTTTTTTTGTATTTTGAAATAAAAGAGAAAATTAAAAACAATTTTTTAATCCATATCTCAACTCTTTACACTTGGGCCCATTAGTTTCCGTCTCCATTTCGAGTGGCCCTGAAAAACGGGAACATCCCACTTTTTTGAAATAAATTATTATTATTATTTTTTATTATTTATTTTTATTGTCTCACCTAACACCTTATAAGACTGGCCAATCCTTCCCTTGCGGTGGTAGGGCTAACGCCCGCCTGGTTCGCGACCACCCTCCCACCGGAGTTCGGCGTCAAGCAGCCTGCTGTGTTTCGTCGACGCGTGGGAGTACCAGTGCCTCAAGGCATCTTCTGGGCACGCTCGCTTTCATCATGGACCTCATCTATCGCTTTTCATCAGGCGTGATCGAGGTCAAAAGCTAACCCATTCATAAATAAAAAAAAAAAAATAGACTTGATATACTAATGACAATGTTGATCTTTTAAAAGTAACCCGTTTTATAAACGAGATCTAATATTATGATCATGATGTTTATGGCATTTTCGCCGTCTGTGAATCAGTTCTGGTTTATTTTTCTGGTAGATTGCTAAGTCTACCAGCTTCTGTTAATCTGGTTGATAGTGTCCGAGACTGAATTACATATCAATTCCATTTGTTCAGAAATAATAAAACAATAATCTGTTTATTTTTGTTTCAGGTAAGCTCCTCTAGAAAGTACTTCAGATATCGTAAGTGGTAATCGAATATTGGCGTTTTATCTACAACGTACAAGTACTATTTGAAATCCTTATTTATTTATTAATATGGAACTCCAACGAATAGTTCACACAAACATTTTCAAAAAAATGATATCTTAGTTTATAATAATATTATCTATAGATAACTCTTTACTTAAAGGTGTGCACAGCACTTACACACTTGATATTTATTATAAATTAATTAAATAAGTTGAACTAATAAAATTGATTGATTAATTGAATCGATTAATAAAAATGAAATATAAAAAAAACAAATTATAAGACAGATAAGACGTAATTACTTATTCACACAATTTGTCTTATGCATAGAACAAGATAATTTTATCTTGCAGTTACGATCACGACATTTATTTATATTCTTATCTGTAAACGTAAGCTTCGTTCATCCATATAAATTCCATTAATTGAAAAAATGCTCTCAAAATTGCAACTCTAAAATTAACCCGTTTCCAAGAACCACAAAACAAACTTCTTGAAAAACTCAAGCACTTAGGAAAAACCCTTAAAATATAATAAACGATAAACTTGGCGCCGATACATCAACGCACACATACAAACAGTCACAACCTTTTAATAAAACAACCAATAAAAGAACGATCAATCAAACCGAACCGTATCAACGCCAAATAGTTCGCCAAGCCGGCCAAGTTCTGCCAAGTCCCGCCAAGCTTGGCAATCACCGCCAACTTGGCACGCCAACATATTGTAGATGTCCATAATGATGTTTTTCGCCCGCGACCCTTAGCCAAGTTTCGACCAAGTTTAATTGGCGACAAAGTTTGAAACAAATAAATATTGTTGTAGTCTAATAAAGTTTGGGATTTTAATTAAATATTTGAGTTTTGGTCTTGTTTGTATTTGTGCTTGTTAAAGTTGGGGGAGGCGATAAGGAGTGGGGGGCTTGAATACAACGTTTGTAGGGACAAGAGTGGTGATAAGTGCCTAGATAATTTTAACACGTAAGTACTAATTCGATATTTTCGTGCAGATATTTTTTTTGTTAAGGATAGGAAATCATCAAATGACTCGTTCCGCTCTGGGCGGAGCGGGAGGGAGTGTCTGACCCTTACTGACTAAAACCCATGAAAACGAAACACATTTTAGAACATTTTTTACTAAAACATAACGTCACTTGCCGCCATACTTGAACTTTCATGCGTTTTTTCTTAATACATTTTTACTGATTTTAAGACGCAAAAATATTAGTCCATTTTTTTAAAATCGAACGGATGGAAATAGATTTATAATTTTTCTATCTTGGATTAGAAAGAGAAGTCCGAAGTGGACTCTGACGTTAAAGTTCTTGATGCTACACACTATTTACAGCTGCCATAGAAAACTGTTTTTTTTACGAAAGGGACAGATATATTTTTGATTATAATTCATTATCTCTCGTTTTTTTTCGAACTGCTGTTTCTGTTTTTACTGTTAATATGATATTCTAATTATTTATCTATATACTAATATAGTAAACCTGAAGAGTTTGTTTGTTTTTTTTGTATAAACGCGCTAATCTCTGGAACAACTAGTCAGATTTGATGATGAATTATTTTTGTATATGATAACCCCATTCATGAGGAAAGCTATAGGTTATACGGGAATGAGAAATTCCTACGGGAACGCGCGTACGAAGTCGTGAGCAAAGTGCTGTTATATACTGGGTAATTTTTTTTTTAGGAATTGACTATGGCTTTCTTGGGGAAAGTTGTTCATTTACATGGGCAGAAGTGGTTCTCAAAGTTTGCGCACTGGAAAAAAAGTTATCCAGTATAACAGATAAAAAATAAAAACTGACAGATATATTAACGCACTGCCGAAACTACTGGGACCAGGAATTTTGCACAGGGCTTCCTTCTATGTATATATAGGTGAGCAATTGAGAACTAAGGAGACATTTTTGGAAATTATACCAAAACGGGGTAAATCGTTTGCAGGGACACCGTCATTAACTAGTAATCCCTTATTCCAAGTTATTTTAATTCGTGAGTGGTAACCAAAAGACGACTCTGACTGACTGTAGTAACGCTGCGTTGTCGTGTGGGCAAAGTGCTACTTTTGTATACTTTTTTTTTTTAACTTGTTTCGTAAATAATTTTTTTTTTCATACATAGGTATTCCCTATTAATTTTTTTCTTCAATTCTATATATAATCCTTCCTTTTACTCCGAAATCGGGTAAACAGAATCAAAACAAAACGCTGATATTAATCGATTACCCTAACTGAACATATGGCACGATATAATTGCACTGTGGTTTTCAACCGAGTAGTGGAATTATTACCGTGAATAAGTTACAAGTTAATTAGGTTGGGATGCTGGATTCGACTTTGTTGCCGTAGTGTGCGATGTGATTGTGTGGGCACAAGACTATTGAAGAACTGTTTATTTATTTAAAGGTACATTATTAAAAATGGCCGATTTATCAACACGTATGAAACCTGTACCATAATTACTAGTTTCTTTATAATTTACATTTTAATTATTACTAGAATGGACACTTCATAATTACGAAAACATTTTAAAAAGTAATTCACTGCGGTCTTGTGCACACTTTAGCGCCGCCATCAAGTTTGATTTGAGCTCTAAAGAGTGTTATGAAACTCAGCACTCTTATTACTTGATCTATGAGTAAGGTTTTTAGTTACAAACAAAATAAAGCGCTGTGTGAAATGAGCATCGACACTAACAGTCAATGAAAACTTTGGTACGTTTTTATTAGACTATCATAACCTCAAAATCCGAAAGCGATTTGCATTTTTTTCAATTTTCAAAAGTGTCCGTGATTTGAGTTTAGTTTCAATCGAATATATGCATTATTTAAAACACAAAAAGTAACTTCACGTCTGTGTTGGTTCTTAGGCGAACGATGTATGGACGCAGAACAAAGTCTTTTATGTACAGTAGTAGTGGGCCTGGGCGGACTTACTGCAACAAGACATTCTCTACCAGATCCGATTTGCAAGGGCATAGAGACAAATTATAGTCTGGGATAGCACTGAGGTTACACTCTTAAACCCGTTAATATGTACCCTTGGGATAATTTCCGACATTCTCGCAGGCGAAGCTGGTGGCAGAAGTTAGTAGTAAGTTAAATCATCCATACAATACTACACACCCCACCTCTAACTCTACTCACCCTCACAACTCATTTGAAAGCGAGAACATTTCCACTCCGCCAGCCAGCCAGGCCAGAGCGACACAGAAAGTTAAGCGAGCGTGCGACGCGCAGCGATGCGATCATCGCTGCGCGTCGCATGGAATGGGAATAAACTGCTTGGCGGGGACTGACTGGTGTATGGGGGTTTATTTATAGAAATATGGATGGAAATCAGTTATATTGGCGTTTAGCTGTCTCATTGCTGGGCAAAGGAATCTTCTTGTAAAGAAAAAGGCGAACAAGCTCGAAAATAATGACAACGCGGAATTTGTTCGAAAGAGTCACCGCGGCCCTGGAACGCGAGAGGCAATAGGAGGAAAACGGATGGGTTTAAGTCAGTAAGAGTCTGACACTGCCTTCCGTTCCATAGAAAAGTAAGTTTACCAGGGTCCATCCATGTTCTGGATTTTTTCCTAGTTGATGGTTATATCAAGCCTGTATTTCAGTAATTATATTTTATGTTTCGTCTTGAAATTAACAAGGCTTAAAATATAGATATTTTTATCACACATAGGTTAGATTTTAGGTTCTTATTTTTAAATATTAACCGTCTTCTGTTATGCGGTAACCCGATTTTGAATATTCTTAAACAACTTTTTTAATATTGTTTTTTCGGTTAATTTGCAACTTGGAAGGGTAAATACTCAAAAGGCCATTTACCAAACTAGAATCCAGGTACCATACTGACTAACTAGTTTTTTATTTCGTCACAAACACTTAGCAATAAATACATTTACCGTTTTCACATAAATGCCTAATCCTTCACATAACACCCCCACATTTACAGAAACCATACATCTAGTTATATGCCTATTTTTATCCTCCGAAAACACGGCTCACGGCACGATTAAGGCAATTTATATTACACGTACGATACGTACGTACTAGTGTTGTAACGTAACTGCCTCTGCTTCCGCATGTAAAAAAAATCCGCAAGAAATCGTACGTCAGCAGCCGCATCCGTCTCCGTAAGTTTTTGGCGGAGATCTATGCGACATTTTTATCGAGTACATGCCTCTTGATTAGAGTTGCCATCCGTCCGGGTTTCCCCGGATTTGTCCTAGTTTAGAGGGCGTCCGGGGAGCGTCCTTGCCGTCCGGGACTTAATTTGTAGTTTGGGTTTAAAATTTAAAGTCTTGGGCCGCCTGCGACACACGCACTGTGCTGGCAGGCCGTGATCAACCAACGACGAACCGACTCGCTAAATTCAACGCCCCCCTGCCTCTTCAGTCGCAGTCAATTAAGACGGTGATTTATGACATTTTTGACTATTTTTTGAAATTTATTGATATGTGCGGGTTCTGGGCTTTAAAATCCGTGGTTTTCACTCGTCTTGTCCTGGTTTCCAAATTTTAGAGATGGCAACCCTACTCTTGATTAACATAGGTCAGGTTGTCTTTTTGCTAGAAAAAAATATGTTAACTATTCTTTTTGGATTTCTTACCCGAATGATAACTAACGAAACCTATTACTGAACCACCGCTGTCCATGCGTCTGACTGTCAGCGGGGCTGTATCTCATGAACCGTATTATGTAGCCAATTGATTTTTTCACAGATGCCACTATAACAACACAATCTATCAACAATCTATTGCCACTTTGGCATCATTTGGAGTTGTATAAATTTTCTTGCCTAGACAAGTAGACCACATAGGGCACATCTTAGGGGTTTTTTTTAACCACTCAGAAATAGGACACACATAACAAAAAATAATAAAAACAAAAATAAATTAAAGAAGTCACACAAAATCGAGTGATACGGAACCCTATGACTGCGAGTCCGACTCGGATTTTCCCTTTTTTAGGGTTCCGTACCCCAAGAATAAAAACGGGACCCTATTACTAAGACTCCGCTGTCCGTCTTCCTGTCCGTCGGTCTGTCTATCTCTGAACCGCGATAGATAGACAGTTTAAATTTTCACAGATAATGTATTTATGTTGCCGCTATAACAACAAATACTAAAACAGAATAAAATAAATATTTAAGTGTGGCTTCCATACAAGAAACGTATTTTTTTGCCGTTTTTTATTTTCTTATATTTTCACCTTGGTCTCCGCTAACTTTCGCATCCAACTTATCTGCCTAGCCTTTTTCCCAACTATATCATATTGGGGTCGGCTACCAGTCAAACCGGATTCAGCTGAATACTACTATTTTACGTGGAGCGGCTGCCTACCAGACCTCCAGAACCCATTAACTGGGTAACACGGTTCTTCTTAGCAAAACTGGTGTCAGATTTTTGGGCTTCTGACAATCCGTAACGACTGCCAAAGATCTACAAATGACAGCCGGGACCATCGGCTTGACGTGCTTTCCGAGGGACGGATGAGTCTCTGTATGTTAAGATGTTTACCCCATCCACAGACCAACCTCTGAAACCGTTGCTTAACCTTGAAGCGGACTGTGCGGCTGTTATAATTTAGCCACGAGCTCCTATATTGCATCCACCTAAAGTACCTAAAGCTTTGCAGCATCCACTTTATGTTTTTTTTTTTTATTTATTTATGAATGGGCTAGCTCTTGACCCCGATCACGCCTGATGGTAAGCGATAGATGAGATATGTGATAGTCCATGATGAAAGCGAGCGTGCCCAGAAGATGCCTTGAGGCACTGGTACTCCCACGCGTCGGCGAAACACAGCAGGCAGCTTGACGCCGAACTCCGGTGGGAGGGTGGTCGCGAACCAGGCGGGTGTTAGCCCTACCACCGCCAGAGAAGGATTGGCCAGTCTTATAAGGTGTTAGGTGAGACTGTCCAGGATGCGCCGAGCGCTCGGTTCAGTTGAGTGTCTGATGGAACAAATTGCGCTACACGAGGAGGCTCCTTCATGCATCCCAAAAAAAGTGCGTTAGTTAAGTCGAAGAAGTATAAAGTTATGTCCTCCGTCACACGTCACATCCCTACTCTGTAGGTACCTACGTTACGTCATTCGGTAAAATGCGACAAAGTGTGATTCAACTTTAACGTGAGTGATGATCGCATTAATTTTGTTGAGATAGGCTCATGAATAAAACACGTATTTATAACACCTCAGGGACGATTTGCAGTTGAACGCTAAACTTTGATAAGCGATCCGAGAAAGTGTGGAATTAATTTCAGGTTTATTTCTGTTTTGGAGTTTTGAGTGATGTTTTTATGTGGCGTTATCTTTTTGATAAATTATATAAATTATGTACATTTTATCACGCAACCAACACTTTACCTAACTCTGCGATCAAACCCAAGATTTAAATTTTCAGTAGTCGCTCTAAGGAGTACTGGGTGCGAAACCATTAGTAATTATTATTAGTCTAAGCCTATGCTACAACATGACTGAAGATTTGCAATATCTCCAAAGCTTTTTTTCTGCCATGGGTAACAATTTTTTCACCAATTTTCTTTTTGATTTCACCAACATACAGGATGTTCTAGAAGTCCGAAGTCATTTTTAAATGTTGTGTAGCAGATATAGGTAGGTACATTAAGGAAAAAATTGCAAAACAAAACAAAACGATGAAAACAAAAGTTCTGAACAAAGGATTTTTCAAACAGTTTGTTACAGTTGGTGGCATTTACTTTAGTACTATCACAGAATTGATGTCACCAAATGGATCAGACTGTTTGAAAAGTTTTTTTTTTTAATTTTCAGTCGTTTTTTGGTCGAATTTTATGAAAAAAGTCAGTTATTTTTTTGTTTCGCTACGTTTTCCTTAATGTGTATCAGTTACCTAACATCACCCTTAAATATGACAACGCACTTCTTTTGACTACAAATCTATATAAAAAACATGACTTACCCCTTTTGGCACCCGAAACGACAATCATTTAATTTGCCACAATTCAGTTTTAAAATTCATCAGACTGTAACGACAAGAAAATCTTCGTCCAGAAATGGCTCCGAGATATTGGAAGGTTGCCATAATGTTAGGTCAAGCAGATGTTTGATCGTTGTTATGATAGGAATGCAGGTGGACACTGCAGGTCTGTATTTTGGAATAATTGCCATGATGGGAATAAGTAAGATTGTCATCGATTCATCATTGAGGAACTTGTAAAACTAATTATTAAACATTAATTTTATACTTGTGTAAACCAGAGGGCCAATCCTACTAGCTAGTGGTCGCCTAAAGTTGTCAAAAAATAAAAGGCCCGTTTTGACAGCAGGATACATTACTTTACTAGTAAGTATGAAAGAGACATGAAATAAATCACCTTGTATCTTGTTGTATCCTGCTGTCAAAACGGGCCTTTTATTTTTTGACAACTATAGTTGTCGAAATTCGACTATTTTTTTTTTATTTTAATGTATTTTTAAAGCTTCTTTCTCCGTATAAACTTTAACTGTGCCAAATTTCTTACTTCTTCATCCTCGTTATTTTCGTAAAAAGGGATAAGTACAAAGTTTGTGCTTCATGTATAAATATATAGATTTTTAAGCAAACTTCACATTCGAATTTCGGTCGCAATTTTCGACAGATTGCGACTGAAATGCAAATGCGAACGTTGCTTGAAAATGAGAGGAATTATTGAGACTCTGATATGATATCGATACCTGAAGTATCAGTTAACGTAAGGGACATGAACCCAAAATGCCAAAGTGAACCTTACAGCGATTATTTAAAGTGGCATTTATAAATAATCTAAAATGTCGCTTACGTTAATTGATACTTCTGGTATCGATATGTTGATTAACATCCGACTGTTTATGCAGACACAGCATCGGTTAAGTTAAGGACTGGCGAAAAAGAGGTCTTGAATTCGAATCCCATACGTTGCAATTTGGACGTGAAGCATCGGTTATCAAAAAGAAAATTTTCGTACGTATCAAATACAAATCGCAATACCACCTCGACGACAATTAATATGGCAAAAAATTGTCTAAATGTACTTATCTTTCGACAGTTTTCAACTGCAATGCGAACGTTTCTTAAAGATACGTGAATTGCCTATCTGCTACAATAATATGGGTTAAGAACAGTTAAATTTGCTGTTTTATGTATTGCGTCATTAGCCACAAAAAAGCCAGTGCCAATTAGCATTCAGATTGAATTTAACCAAAAATAAAAGAGCAAATCTAACTAAACTCATTCTAGATTCCCACTGAGACGTTCCTATTTTTTGCGTTTCTCAAGTATTTTTAACAGAAAGTAGTCATTCAATTAGTCCCGGTCACGCTCATTGAATATTTTATAAGAAAAATCGATAATGGCGTAAGAAAAAACAATCAAATTTAGTTGTTACAAATTGAAATCAGTGATATTTCATTCATGAATTATTCAGGGGCTTTCAATAATCCTGGGTTTTTCACGAAATTTTGCGATAACACGTTTCTTTTCCTCAATTTGTAATTTTGTAGACGGTTGGGGTGTCGTTGTCTATTAGGGGATGGCCTATATCCGTGTGTACCTGATGAGATTCGGTGGGAATCACGTACGGTTGGCGGAGGTCGGAGTTTAAACACAACCGTCGTGTACAGGTAGGTTTACGTTATATACGATGGGCTTGCCGCCAAATTCTGCATTATTTATTATTTATTTATTAATGATCAAAAAGGTACATTTTAGGCTTTATAACGTACATAATGTCCAACAAAACTATTACACATAGTTTGTCTGTTGGATCAAAATTATTACTATTTACTTAGGATTATATAATGTTATGTATGTATAGTACTTATCACTAAGATTTTATAAACCAGGTTTATTAGCAGTATAATCTATTAGTAGCCAGATGTATTAAGTACGTAAGCATGAATATCGTAGATTAAATATTAGTTTAGATATTAAGAGTATATAGCTTATGTAAAATAGTAGTTTAGGATATGCAAAATAATGTAAAGTTATGGCAGTGTACTTAGTAGGTATTTTTTTAGATTTATCTTAAATTTATTTTTCGTTTTTTCGACCTGTCGAGTTATAGCACTTTTTTGTGTCTGTTAAAATTTTACATGTAACTCCAAATCTGAGTCTTACATCAATACATTAAATTCTTCCGTTACTGACTGAGTGACTGACAGACAACGCACAGCTGAAACTACTGGTCGTAGAACGCAGAAGTGTGGCATGTTGGTTCCTTGGGGAGAGTAGGGGAGCACTGAGAGAGGATTTTACGAAATTCCCACGGCAACGGGAAAACGGGATATGCGCCCACAAAGTCGCGGTCCAAAGATAGTAAGCTTATAATTTCTTAGTTGTTTGCCGGTCGATGCTAATCCATGCTAAAAGGCAAAGGCCTATGTCCAGTAGTCTTTCAGCTGTTTTTATTTTATGTAAGTTCACATACATGGCAGACATGATTTCCGTACATCATGTCCTAGGCGAGCACTGAAGACCAGCGCCGTGCTGAGGGTCCCTCACGGCGTAGCATTATGCTGAGTGGAAGGAAGCCTTTTTGCCACAACCACGACATACATGCTTTATTAATACCTACTCACATTTGTAAATTTTAATTAATATTTAACTTGTCTTTACTAACATAATTTAAGAACTACTAACACTATTGTTTGGGTTTTAGTGCAAGATCCACTAGTGTATATGAGTTGTTTTGTGGCAATTATTTACTTTTCTTTCTTTCAAAATGCAGTATTCAGAACCAGTTCTAAGCACTCAATTATGACAGACGAGCCTACAAAACAAACTCTTTACGCTTTTTCTCGTACCTCCCATATTTTCAGCTGCTATCAACAAATCCTCGACAGCACAGCTGCTGAGCTCAACATTTTTCAACGAACTTAACAGAATACGTAATTGTGTGAGCACAAAACGTTCATTTAATAAACTTAACAGACACCTGTGTCCTTTAGGTACCTGTGGACGTTTGGGGTAGGGATGGTAAAAGCGGGACTTTTTTCCTGGACTTTTTTGTCGGAGTATTTTTACCTCAATATTAACACGCGTATTTGTCTTGTGTCAATTTGTATTATTAAAGTATGATGTTCTCATGAGGTTGCTGTTAGAATACCAATTAGTTATTTATTAGTCATTGTATATTTAATTATCAGTACCTGGATGACCGAGCTCAGCTCGGTTTTTTTAACGAAGTTTTCTTGAATTGAAACCCAGCTAGATAGATTATTCGCCCCCGAAAACCCCTGCATACTAAATTTTATAAAATTCGTTGGAGCCGTTAACGAGATTCAGATTATATATAGGTATTTATACAAGAATTGCTCGTTCAAAGGTATTAGATACAACTTCTGAGAGTTGTAACCTGGGGGAAGTCTTTTACTCAAAAGCAATGGTTCCCAGCCTTTATTTGACCCGGGACCATTTTGACTATAACCAAATATAAGTAGGTATCGTTTGAAACGAATGCTAAAATAATATAAATAAATTCATTTGCATACCTAAATACAAGCCTGTTAAATCAATCAGAGATAAATATAACTCGAAACAATGGAAGTACGATTACAAACTTCACTAACTTGATTTGCATCGGACTCAAATTACATTCAATTGTTTAGAATAATTTCTAATTGTTGTGTTTTCGTCTGTTACAAGTTACTTGATTCAATCGTGTTGGGAATATTTTAGCTTGATTTATGAAGTCACTGATGAAAATGGGCCTGGAAAAATAAGAAAACAGTTGGCGGCGATTTGGCAGATCTTTGACGGTCAGAAATCAGTCTTACCAAAGGGATTCGTGCTACTCATTATCTATCTTTCTATCAGGAATGGTTTCCGCACTTAGTCTTGCTGTGGTCCATCGTACGTGAGCCATGGCGGCCGTCATTAAAACCAGCCAACCTCCCTTCAGAAGCAGATCAGTCCTCTCAGTGTGTTCAGGATGTCTGTGAGTGAATTAGGTGTCCCTATTGTTTGCCTCCGTATTTCGGTAACGATTGTGCACTCAACCAGCACGTGCGATACCGTTTCCTCCTCCTTCATGTTCTGCATAGAGGACTATCCCTTATACCTATCGTGTGGAAATGTTTGTTCAGTGAGCAGTGTCTGGTGATGGTCCCCGCCACCATTCGAAGGCTACCCATTATCTGGTGTATGGACTGTGCAAGTCAGACAGACAGACGCTCTATGTAATGGCTAGTTAACACATTGCGAGCTGCTGACTAGACAGTAGAAAGCTACTCGAATTGCCTACTCGTATGCCAATCGCTCGGCTCGCCTTAGCTGTCTTCACGACGATAGTAGCTGCCCAGTCTCTTGCGAGGCGAAGCACACAAAAATATTCCGTTCGCAACTGCCTGGCTGACACTAACACGAACGCGTCCGAACCATGCGAGTTATGTACGAGCTGCTGCCATGTACGAGATATGTTGAATAAACTCGGATGCGAGTTGTTAGATACGTTCAAACGGTGTGAGTTACTGCACTGCAGCTACTCGGCAGCCTGACTCGTGCGCTAGCTCGCACTGTGTAAACTAGTCATAAAATTCAGGTTTTCAGCCGTATCCGGTTATGTGGTACATTGATTGATTTAATTATGTTTTTTTAGTAAACCGTGTAGTGATCATGTTTTATTATTTTCCATGAATAACATGCCGCTAACCTATATACTGGATAACTTTTTTTTCCAGTTCAGTCCAGAAAAAAAATTTGAACTTCCCATACAAAATTGTCATCAACTGACCACAATTTGTATGGGAGACTCAATTTTTTTTTTAGGAATTGACTATGGCTTTCTTGGGGAAAGTTGTTCATTTACATGGGCAGAAGTGGTTCTTAAGGTTTGCGCACTGGAAAAAAAATTACCCAGTATAGAAATGAATCCCTGTTTCCCTTGGTCACCCCATAACTTGAGAGCGACTTTACCGATATAATTCAACTTTTTGCATTTGATAGCCCAGTTCATAAGGAAGGTTTTAGGGTATTTAACATCACGCTATACGACTCTTAGAAGTCAAGCAGCGGGTAAAACAGCAGGACCCAGGGACACACCAGTTCATAAAAAAAAAATTACCATTGCTAAGACCATCCGCGTATTACCTACGGTTTCCTGATTAGGTTTTTCGGTTAGGAATTCAGATTTGGAATTCCGTGAGACTCATATTTCCGATCTTTTGAACTGGACTAGCTTGGTTTTGAAATAAAAGTCAGCTTTTTTCCCATTCGAAAAATAAACAAACGTGTAGGTACGCCTAGTTGAACATTAACGGCAGAATAGATTTTAACCGCTGCGGCCCCGACATGTGAAAATTCCCAAATAAAAAGTAAATCTTATGTAATTGGTAAATAAATATTAAATTCGCGATTAATTCGGCGCACACCGGTGTGTTGCCGGTGCATTTAATTTAGCGCACAGGTATTTTCAGAATAAAATTTTTGCTTTGCAAAACTAGCTCAATTAATTATTATTTTACCCGACTACGGCGAAGCAAAAAGGAGGGTTATGAATTTGACCGGTATTTATGTATTTTTATTGGCGAATGAGCTAGCTTTTGACTACGATCACGCCTGATGGAAAGCGCTAGATGAGATTTATGATATACCGAGCGTGCCCACAAGATGCCTTGAGGCACTGGATGGATCCCACGCGTTGAAAAATCACAGCAGCCTGCTTGACTTCAGTGGTAGTCCGCAAGAGATGGATGGACCATTCTTGTAAGGTGTTAGGTGAGACTGTCCAGGATGCGCCGAGCGCTCGGCTCAGTTGTGTTCCTGATGGAACAAATTGCGCTACACGAAGAGGCTCCTTCATGCATCCCAAAAAATAGCTAGATGGGAAGACCTATCTACTAAGCAACAGCTAATAGATATTAACCTAAGGAAATTAACTGACAGCCCATAATATTCAATTATTGCCTTGTCATGCAACAGACGATTGAATTGTTGATAAGAAAATAATTAATTGGCTCAATCGCTGCATGCGGGTGACAGATATAATTATGTTTTGGTATAGATACCTATAGAATTGGCGGGTAGATTGAAAGCTAATTAACCAGGAACGCGATATGTATATTATGCGTCTTAAAGACGTATCTCAGCTTGCAATCTTCACGTCAAACCTATTCATTAATATTATAATGTTAATTTTGGTTGATCTATTTATGGTGAAGCTCCTCCGACACAGCGGTGTGTCGCCCAATTTAAGCGTTTTAAAACTCTATTATTATTATAACGCAAGGTATAATGTATGATGTTGAAGTTTGACATGTGTGACCAGTTAAAGATAATATTGGCCAACGGTTCACGGACCAATAGACTGTTGACAAACCGTTTCAGTTTCTAAGATTTGGATTTGGATAAAATTTGGAGCGCACTTATTCCCTTATTTTTAACCGACTTCAAAATAGGGTTTTTCTTGTAGCTGAGATGAGATAGACGAGTACTGAATTTCTTGAATCCCTACTATGTATTTTATCTATTATGATATATAATATTATAAATGCGAACTCTGTCTGTATGTCTGCCTGTTACGCTTTCGCTTTCGCGTTTACGGTTACGTTTTTAAAACGGCTGAACGGATCGTCATGTAATTTGGCAGATATGTAGCCTGGGAAATGGAGAAGGAATTAAAGATCACGCAAGCGGAGCAAAGCTAGTTAAAATAATTGCGAAATAAGCCATATAATTTGAATTACGCGGGTGGATACGAGTGTAACTACTGTTCAATAATGATTAAGAATCTGGCTATGGAGGACCATGCGCTTTCCCGCTAGTTAACCGTATTTTAGTTTTGAATTAATTGCTGATAATGTTGAAATGTTGTATCCAACAATTTTTTTTAACGTTACCCCACACTAGGAATTTCTCCTGTATCGTGGGTGCGTTTACAAACATACAAAATCACATACACAAACAGCCAGACCCGGAACAACTATCTGTAGGCCATACAAATATTTGTTCCGTGCGGAAATCGAACTCACAACACCCAGCGCAGCAGCCGATCGCTCAACCACTGCGCCAACCGTGTCGTCGAATATATCCCACTATCCCACTTAAACCATAACACAAGCTTATAAAAGTCTATTTAAAATAGCAAAAAACAACGAGACTTGTACCAAAAAAATTCAAAACCATCCACTAAACGAACGACCAACTTGAAACAAAAATTCAGATAAGCTAAACTAAACCTTATCTTTATCCGAATTAGGGCTCTCTCATCCGCAATATAATTTATCGTATGACAAACTTTTTTGAGGAAAATTTGCTCGCTTTCGGAGTGGAGGATGTTTATGCTAATTTAGAGATACGGTACGTAGACTGCATGTATGTATGTTTATGCATGTTTATCTCGGGAACTGGAGAAATTTTAATAGATTTTTGTCCGTGAAAAGCTTTTCTGCTTCGGGGTTTCTACAATGTTATTGGGGTTTGTTTGTTTTAGAGGGAGAGGAAGGAATTTAAATAGAGATCTTTATTAACTAACTGAGTAGGTTATATTATGTTGGTAGCCTCACACTGTTCTTGCAAATAATAACAACAGTCAAAAAAATAAAGTACTTACTTAAACATAGGTAATAATGTAAAAACGACTTTTGACGACATGGTTAGCGCAGTGGTTGAGCAGTTGACTGCTGCGCTACGTGTCGCGGGTTCGATTCCCGCACGGAACAAATATTTGTATGGCCTACAGATAGTTGTTCCGGGTCTGGCTGTTTGTGTATGTGAATTTGTATGTTTGTAAACGCACCCACGATACAGGAGAAGTTCCTAGTGTGGGGCAACATTTAAAAAAAAAAGTAAAGACTACACATAAATTTTTGACCTTAATATTGACAAAGGCTGGAAATCCAATGTACGTGCATTGGATTTCCAGGCTTTTTCTTGGGAGAGACATTACCCCAGGGCGGTCCGGACTGCACAGCAGTCCGGGAATCCGCCACGCCTCGCGCGTCAAGCCCCTCGTATTCTGGGGGGGGGCAACGTTGCTATCCACCATCCGCTTGCCAAGAGCAACAGTGGCCGAGGAGGCCCCCGATCCAAGCCGTCCTTTGAGGACATGATCGGGTTCGACTTTGGATCGCCCGACAAAGCGTCGGTCGGGCGGAGCGCGGCAAGAGGCGCGCTATATTGGAGGAGGGGCTCGCCTGAGCGTCACCCGGGTGCAGAGTCGGAGTCCGAGTTGGACTCCGACGACCTGGTGACAGTGAGCTCGGCGAGCTCTGAACCCGAGGGGGCAGGGACTGCAGCGGAGGACTCGAGGTCCCTCCGCAAGCGGCCTAGGCCGGAAGACGACCGGGGGTCGTCTTGCAGCGAAGAGGTGGCCTCGGCCCGGAAGATCCCCACCAGCAGGCGGGGTAAGGGCCGAGAGGGAGGCAAGGGCAGAGTCCTTGCCTCCAAGGATGCTGGACGACCCCCCGAAGATGGCGGTCGTGGGGCTCATGGTTCAGAGTCCTCCGGCGGTGAGCCGGATGACCGGAGGGCCGGGTTACCAAAGGTGGGCCTCCGCCGGACGAGATGTCCGAGCTGCGGGCGGAGGTCGCCCGCTTGGCTGCCGCCACGGAGCGTCTCCGAAAGGAGAACGAGGGGCTCCGCGCAGACCTGGCCAGGCTCCGGGGAGCCGGCCCACAGGGGGCGCCGCAAGGGGGGCGCAAGAAGGACAGCCAGCCCGTGCCGCAGGAGAGTCAGGTACTGGACCTCGTGCGGCAGGAGATGGCAGCCTTCCAGGCGCGGTTCTCCGTCCTGGAGAGCATTGTCCTGCGCCCCCCGTTAGCGGCGAGTGGGAAGGCCCCCCAAGGCCAGAAAAAGGCGTCATATGCGGCCGCCGTGGCTGCCACACCGGGGTCGTCCGGCCAGGACAAAGGGTCCGGGCCGGCACCCGCGAAGCCGGTGCCGGGAAAACCGGACCCGGCCCCGGGAAGGAAGAGGAAGGGTGGGGTTGCTGCACGGACGGCGAAGGCTCCTGCGCAGTCTGTGCAGCAGCTCCCCCCGGCTTCCTCGCCTTCAGCTCCTCCCCCGGCTCAAGCCGAATGGCAAGTGGCCGGAGAGAAGAGGAAGGCGGGAAAGGCAGCCAGGGCGGCCAAGAGGCGGGAGAGGAAGCGGCGGCAGAAGGCGCGAAGCGTCGCGGCTGCGCTGCGCCCCCCGAAAACCGCGGCTGTAGTTCTTACGCTGCAGCCGGACGCGGCGAAGAGGGGCGTGACGTACGCGGACGTGCTCACCAAGGCGAAGGAGGCAGTAAACCTTGGTGAGCTAGGTATCGTGGGGGGCCTTCGGCTCCGGGTCACCATGACTGGGGCCCGGATGCTGGAGATCCCCGGGGCAGCCAGCGGCCCAACCGCGGACGCTCTAGCCGAAAGGCTCAGGGCGTCCCTAAGCGCGGACGATGCCCGAGTGTCCAGGCCCACCAAGCCCATCGACATGCGCATCTTGGGCCTGGACGACTCCGTCACGGAGGCGGAGGTGGTGGCCGCCGTCGTTAGGACGGGGGGGTGCTCAGCAGAGGAGGTGAAGGCGGGCACCCTACGTCCTGACAACACGGGCACGCGCACCATTGTGGTGAGCTGCCCCGTGTCGGCGGCCAAAACCATCACGGAGGGCCGAAGGTTTTTGGTGGGTTGGGTTTCCGCGCAGGTCAAACTGCTGGAACCCCGACCTCTGAGGTGCTTCCGGTGCCAAGTGGGCCACCATGTGGGAGCACATTGCACCTCGGAGGTGGACCGCAGCGGTCTTTGTTTCCGCTGCGGTCAGCCCGGTCACAGGGCCGGCTCTTGCGTCGCCGCGCCGCACTGCGTAGTCTGTGCGGCAGCTGGCAAGCCGGCCGACCACTGGGCTGGGGGTAGGGCCTGCGCCCCACCCACCAAAGCCGGAAACAGGAGGAAGCCCTCCGCCACCGCCGTCTCTGCCGCGACCGCCGCCGCTGCCGCCGCTTCTTCTGCCGCCATTGCCGGTTCCACTGCGGCTGCTGCTACTGCAGCAGCCGCAGTAGAGCCCCTACAAAGGGCTCCGGAGGGGGCTGAAATGGAGTGCCAGTAATGGCCCCATTTTACCCCCTCCTGTTGAACGTCAGCCACTGCGCCGCCCAGGAACTGATGCTCCTGAGCATGGCGCAGTGACTGATGCCTGTGGACGGCGAGCAATGGGTAGCTCGCCGTCCGATCAGAACAGGCCCGGGTTGACGGCGCGCTGTGTTCTACGCGCGCCAAACCAGCAGACGTCAGCATGGGTCGGGGCCCATTAGGGCCAGAGCCTACCAGGGTTGCGGATTTGTTCGAAAGAGTTACCGCGGCCCTGGGAAGAAAGGCACTAGGAGGACTAAAGGGTGGGTTTTAGTCAGTAGAAGTCTGACACTCCCTGCCGCTCCACCCAGAGCGGGAGGGGACATTTGATGATTTCCCATCCTCGAAAAAAAAAAAAAAAAAAAAAAAGGCTTTTTCTTGGGACATGAATGAGAAATCATCAAATGACTTCTCCCGCACTTGGCAGAGCAGAAGAGAGTATTACTGACTAAAGCCATATAATATGGGCCTTAGTTGCCTGAAATAAAGGATAAATAAATAAATAAAGCCATCCGTGTTACTTCAAATGCCCTTTACGTTTTAGAGCCGCGGTAACTGGGGGTCTACTCTCTAAGCCCGAAGTCCGTAGTTTCGGCCTTACTGTCGGGCGTTTTCTACCCGTATCACCTACGGACTTACGATTAGTCCCGAATCCGAACTAAGGATGAATGACAACACGATTTGACAGTTGTTCTTAGTTCCGGTTCGGGACTAATCGTAAGTCCGTAGGTGATACGGAGTAGAAAACGCCCGACACTAAGGCCGAAAATACGGACTTCGGGCTTAGAGAGTAGACCCCTGTTTCGAACAATTCTGTTAACCCGGGTTGAGTTTCTAGCCTAATTTGACCAAAACCATGGTAAAAAAACTTAATTCTGACTACCAACTAAAAGACAATATTCTAGCACAAAACCTTCTCATCCAACAACGAAATACCCGTAAAAATTGCACCCTGAAAGCAAATGAAGCGAACACACAGTTCGTACACACATCGGCGGGTGCATGTTATACTGAACCAGAGATCATGGAGTGACTAGAGTGGCCACGCAATTACTTAAAAGGAAAGAAAGAAAGAAAATACATTTACTTAGCACAAACACACAAGTTTTTAGGAGAAACGATCATCATCTGCTAAAAAGCTAGCCTTTTTCAAACTACATTGGGGTCGGCTCCCGGTTGATCGAATCAAAAACATCATAGTAAATACATTACCATCGCCTGCCATAATCTCAATCAAAATAGAGTATTATTATAGGGAACTATATTTCTATGAGATATCTCATAACAATATAGTTAAAAAATATAGCGTTAAACGCTTTAAATAATTATGTTGTTGTACATGCGTTGTCAAACCGTATCAACATAGTGGCATTGCCCTATTTAGGACAAACGACGTTCTGAGTGACAAGAATAGTAGATTAACTTCAAAAGCGTATCATTCCCTTATTTTTATATTGCGATGTTCAAAAGTACCAGCTTTGATGACCATGCATAGTCACAAATGTCACGGACCATCAATTTCTACGACTAGAAGATGACGCTCACTTACACGCTTAGTTTATATAGATTTTTTTTACATTCAACATCTAATTAATTTATTCAAACTATGGTAGGCGCAAAATAAACTTGCAATAACGGTCATTGACCCACCTACATTTGTCGTTCGTAGGTAATTGCAAAAACTGAAATCAAGATATAAAAGCTCCTGCCAGGGTTGCGGATTTTGTTCGAAAGAGTTACCGCGGCCCTGGAAAGCAAAGGGAGCACTACGAGGAGCACGGATGGGTTTTAGTCAGTAAGAGTCTGACACTCCCTCCCGCTCCCCAGAGCGGCAGGAGTCATTTGATGATTGCCCATCCATAAAAAAGCTACCCTGAGTAAATGACTATCGTGATCCTTTCCGTGCTCCGCGAAACCTGTGGAGCCCCAAGGAAGCTTCTGTGTTTCTGGGCGGAGCTAGTCTGGCTAACTCAGCCAGGACACTCGTGCACAATAAATCGAATTGGAGTCTAACGAAAAACACGAGTCGCTACTCTACTATGCTCTACTATATTTGTGAGACTATCTAAGAAGTCGAATTTTACAGCTGAGTAGAGAGGGATAGAAGATCGTTTTAACAGTAAGTGCGACAGAGGTTTATTTTATGTCTCTTTCTTCATCATCATCATCATATCAGCCGAAAGACATCCACTGCTGGATATAAGCCTTCCCCAAATTGGGGGTTTTGCCATTATCGCCACGCTTGGCAGGCGGGTTGGCGATCGCAGTGTAGCTGTAGTAATGTACCTACAGAGAATGCTGCTACCCATCTCAGGAGAGTTCCTTAGTCGCCTCTTACGACACCCACGGGAAGTGATGGGATGGCGCTATTCTTTTACGTCTGACACCATATGGAACTTTCTTCCATACTTACTAGTAAAGCAATGTGGTATCTCACTGTCAAATCCGACTTCTTAGATTGATACGAATATATGTTGTAATCCTGTCTGTAGCCACGGCCGCCAAGACTTCTCTTTGCTCTGTGTACCGAACCCTCCCATTCGTTTACGTGGCACCCCTGACTTTAACAAATTGTGTGAAAAGATGAGCCCCTGATACATTTTGTTTACTAGCGTCCGAAGCGAATTTTCTAACGTTGATTAGAAGGATATTTTTTAAGACGGCATGTTTCTGTGAAATGTTTTGGCGTATTTTTTAGAAAAATGTGACTCGCTTTCGAATTTTTAAAAGACACCTTTTTAAGAAGTTCTTGAAAGTGACGTTTCTCTTTGAGAGATAAAAATATACTTTAAAATGACTTAGACAGTGTTATTCAGAGAATCTTGTGGCTAAATTTTAACACCCACACGGGCCGATCTTCAAGGTTAAGCAACGCTTGCCGAGGTTGGTCGGTGGATGGGTCCGGCATCTTAACATACCGAGATTCCTCCCTGCCACGGAAATCACGTTGAGCCGTTGTCATTTGGAGATTTTTGGCAGTCTTTACGGATTGTCAGAAGCCAGAAAAACTGACACCGCTCTTTAGTCTCGTAAATATACTGGTATTCAGCTGAATCCGGTTTGTCTGGGAACCGACCCCAATATAGTTCAGAAATGGCAGATGATGAGACAGTGTTAATCGATTTTTTTCTTTAGGATTGTGTCCTCGTCTGGAATTGTAAACAGTGTACAGCAATATGCTGTCGATGGTTGCAAAATTTGTTAATATATGATTACTATTAGTATGTCCCTTTTATTAATAGCAAACTATTAATACTGTAGTGTTATTTGGGATGCGTCATCCTCACATATAATCAATTGATTAATGTATAAAAATATTGTAAAACCTTTATTTGAAGAGAGTTACAATGGAGTTTCTTGTCCCTTCTTCTCCATAAGAATCATAGATTTTAAGAATCTACTTTTGCGAATGGACAACTGGAGTCACTATATTATTTTCAAACTGTAAATTTGACGTTCAAAAGTGCCTTTGAAATAAATGAATTGACTTTGACTTTACGCCTTTAGGTTACCCGTTTCATGTTATGAAAAGTATTTTGACTGACTAACAATCTTCTGCCTAGCTTTTTCCCAACTACATTGGGGTCAGCTCCCAGTCAAACTGGATTCAACAGAATACCAGTATTTTACGTGGAGCAGCTGCCTACCAGACCTCCACAACCCATTAGCTGGGTAACACGGTACTTCTTGGCAAGACTGGTGTCAGATTTTTTTATTTTTTTTATTAGTGATGGGTTTGTTCTTGACTCTAGTCTATGTCAAAGATGACAGAGACAAAGTCTACGATGGAGCGAGCTTACCCAGAAAGATTTTCTGGTTTCTGACAATCCGTAACGACTGCCATAGATCTACAAATGACAGCCGGGACTAACGGCTTGACGTGCTTTCCGAGACACGGAGGAGTCTCGTTATGTTAATATGGTCACCCATCCACGGACCAACCTCTAGACAGACTAACAATAAAAACGTAATATTAAAAAGAAACCCACACGAAAATAAGCAGCTGATCCCATTCTATTTTTAGTTCACAAATCCTTTAACTTAATATCAGTACCTACATCTGAGAACCCTACCCAGCATAAACCTAGACATATTTCAAATCAATTTCAGCCCCATTTTTAGTGCTGAAATTGATTCAGGTCTACACCTGACAGACGAAACATTGTAAAAGGCTGAGTTGGAGCTGATTCGATTGTAATGGAGCGCAGGTGGGCCACATTTGTTTACCTTGGCTGACAGCCAGGTATATTACTGGAATTGTATTTAAAAAATTTAGGTATTTTGACTTTATATCCACTGCTGGACATAGCCCTCCCCAAAGTGTCGCCACAACAACCGATGGTGTGTGTGTGTGTATTTATGTATTACTAGCAGCACGCCGCAGTTTCACCCGCATAGTTCCCGTTCCCGTGGGAATACGTGGGTAAAATATAGCCTATGTTACTTCCTAATAATGTAGCTTTCCATTGGTGAAAGAATTTTTGAAATCGGCACAGTAGTTTTTGAGTTTATTCATTACAAACATACACACACACAAAAATATAAATCTTTCCTCTTTATAATATTAGTATAGATAAGTAATAATTAAAGTTTATTGTTTTATTCTTACGTATAACTTTTAAACACGGTGTCTACATCTTTTTAATTCGACTCTCCTTTCGTAGGTACACTGGAAGAGATTTCATTAGAAATAAGTACCATTTTTTCTGGTTTCGACTTCTTATTTATTTGTTAAATGTTTACCTACATAAACTGTTAAGTCTGCGCTTCCACTAGAGATGTGGGAGGATGCGTAACGAGGGATGTGTAATTTCTAAGAACAATTACAAAAAGTCGCCCAATATGAAAATACTGCCAAGAAAATTCATGGGTTAACCATAAAAATAAGTCAGGCTCGAGAAAACATTGCTCATTTTTAATAGCGACCACAAAATGACATTGCAAATTCTCATCTCCATATATTTCGGGTCCCATCTTTTATACTTAGGTTACATACTTTCCTTATATAGCAATTCGACAGTTAACCGTTTTATCTTGCACATAAGCATAGGAATATCTCTCAGATGTATTAGCTGGCTGTCTTCCATACATAAAAATAAAATATTTCATACTGATTTTGTTTATCTCGATACTGCGATGATACGAGAACGAATATGGCATGAAAATATTTGGGACGAATCTGAGGCCCTCCACTTTTGTTATCGACTGAATTGGTACAAGGTCTTTTCAAAATATCTTTCTATTTTATTTTGGAGGATAAATTTATTTGGAGTCTTATTCCGGGAAAGGTGTTTTTAAAAGTAAATCATCGTGCACACAAAATGATGTTACTTCTCGAAAACTTTTTATTACTCCATTTAAAAAAAAGTTAACAATATGGTAGTTATTTTCAAAAATTATGACATTATTGTGATAAATCCTTTTTGATAACGTGTTTGTGCCAAGTTTGAATTAATAAACCCTACAATTAAACTTTTGTACACAAAATATTTGTCCTCCTTTTCCCCCTTAAAGTTTAAAGTTCCAAAAAATCTTTCTTAACAGATACTTACGCTGTGAAATGAACCTTCGTTTTAGCTGTGCCTTAGTAGTCAATATGGACAAACGATTACATAAGTATAGAAAACTAACTTTTGCTCGCGACTTCGTACGCGCATATCAAGTATGAAATATACTTTACGACCTATTCCCATACCTACCATATATAAAAAAAAATCATAATAAAAATCGGTCGAGGCGTTTCGACGGAGTGCGACCACAAACACCGTGTCACGAGATTTTTATAGTTAAAGATGTCATTTCCGTGTTGTTCGTCAAAATAAGATAGTCGGATTATTCCATCGCGGCTGAGACCTTGCACTTTTTTAATGTCATAGTTTTACATAAATAAAGACAGTTCTTCAAAACGCCCGCCCGTCACAACGATTACATTTTTAAACTACACACAGTAGTTCGTATAAAAGTGAATTACATAACGTTTAAACTTAACCGTGTTGTCTTTCCGTACACATTCATTGTGCGTACAGCTAAGGAGTGGAATTCCCTGCCGGGGTCTGTGTTTCGTGATAGCTACAACCTGGGAGTATTTAAGTCAAGAGTGAATAGGTTACTTCTAGGCAAACGTGCTCCATCTTCGACCACGTCGTCGCTTACCATCAGGTGAGATAGTGGTCAAGCGCTTGCCTATCAACAATTAAAAAAAAACAAAAAAAAAATACCTTTCAAATCCAAGATCCACTGGCCCATCCACAATCGATTGTCCACCTTAGTTCCGACAAACTAAAGCGTATTTCAATACGACAAAGCTAGCAATCGTGGGTCAAAGGATTGCGGTCGATATTATAATATTATCATGTTTTCCAACATTTTCATTTGTTTTTGTTTTCTATTAATTTTGTGTACGGATAGGGATAAACTGTTGTATTTGGATCAAACTGTTGGTTTTGGTATTTTCTAGAAGGTAAATATTACAAACTTGAACAAAAATATCAAAATCGGTACTATTCGTCCTGCCTCGGGAAGCACGTTAGTTCTGGCTGTTATTTGTAGATCTTTGAAAGTCCTCACGGGTTCTCAGAAACCAGGAAATCTAATCTGATCTGATCACCAGTCTTGCCAAAGGGTATCGTGTTACTGGTACCGCACCGACAACCCGGGCCTGAGTCCCAATTCTACTAATTTTTAAGCAAAGTTCGCATGCGCATGTCAATCGCAATCTGTCAAAAATTAATGGAAATTAAGGCCTTTTTTGACAGTTTGAGATGCGAATGCATACGTTGCTTAAAAATAAGTAGGATTGGCCCTCTGGTGGTTCTGATCGGACGTCGAGCCACCCGATGCTCGCCGTCAGCAGACCCGCGGCCTACGGTGGCCGGGATGTCCCGACGCTCGAGGCGTCTTCTTCGAGGCAATAAATCTGCCTAGACATCTACCAACTATATTGCCATCAACTTCCTGATAAACCAAATGCAGCTGATACCAGTACCATTTTTATATGGAGTGACTGCCTATCTAACCTCAACAACCCAGTAACTGGGTAACACGGTTCCCTTTGGCAAGACTGTTGTTAGATTCTCTGGGTTCTGACTATCCGTAAAGACTGTTCAAGATCTACAAATGACATGGGAATTTGCTAAGATGGTCCCCCATCCACACACCGATAGCGAAAAGCTTTGCTTCACCTTAGGCTTATTTCACATGTACCACAACCACACCACAACGTCGCGACAAAAGGTGGTCAAGCTGTGGTTATGTGTGAAAAGTGTCGCCATGGTGTTGCTGCGGCTTCTTGCGATTGCGTTGTGTGTGGTACCTACAAAATGTGTGTGTTTGCTATGTGGCCGGCCGCTAGTTCTCGGTGTCGCTGGTAGTTGCGTTGTGGTTGCGACGTGGCTGCAATGTGGTCGCTATCAGACACGCGGTCGATAAAGACGGCAAAATGTGGTTCGTGTGAATTTAAACTATTACGGCTTTACTACAAAACGCGTTCTAACTTTAGTCCAAGCCTAAACTTTCAAGCCCGTTATTGCATTTTGAACTATATTCCGACTACCTTAAAGTTTTTAATACAAAAACCTATTTTAGATCCCGGTCTATGTTGTCAATGTGCATTCAAGAACTTTACGGCATTTGGAATAAAGTTCGAAATTCAAAAATGGCTTGTTGGTTTAAACCTGGGTTTAAAGTTAGAACGCGTTTTGTAGTTAAGCCGTTAATTTTCATACGAATTACCGACCGCCTATGTGTTGTGTGGTGGTGTGAAACAAGCCTTAAAGTCCGATATATGCAGCTGTTATTGTACAGTCACTAGCTCGTGTTATGCCTACCCTCTCCGATAACCTAGCCGTGATAGTACGACCTTGCATTATAATGAAGCCTTGGAAACGAACAGTAAATAAAACATATTTACCGCTCGTTGAGCTCGAATTGTCAATAGGGGAGGCTGGGACGAGAATTAACTTACTACCCTTGGCTGGGTTTATTGAAATACGACGGTAGTCAATTACGATCGCTGTGCCTTATTCTCCTCTACAGTTTTGTTTTTTTTATTTAAATAGTAATGGCTATAAAATATAAGTAAGAGTGTGGCCAGGTCTTATGTTTCATATTTAGTTAAGATTAACTTCTACAACGGACCAACAGGATTTGATTCCATTTTGGTCTGTTGTACGTTTGGGAGTAAGTTAAGAACCAATAGAATTGAATGCGCTGAGCGAGGCTAGGTAAATGAAGCCATTCTATTGGTTCATAACAAACACATTCCTCGCTACGAATCCTCGCACATCTCTGGTGGAAACGCAGCTGAAATGCGGATAACGGAGTCCCTTCTCTTCTCTATTACCCCTTGATAAAACTGGTTTATGATTGCCTGTCAAACTTCGGTCTTCGTATTACTCGTGACGAATGTCAAAGATCTTCAAATGACTTCACCAATTCCTCTAACAAAACCAGAGGGCCAATTCTACAAATTTTTAAGTGCAATTGTCAGTTGCGATCTGTCAAAAAAGCCTTAATTTTCATACATTTTCAATCAACACACATGACATTAGTGGATCCTGCACCAAAACCCAAACCATAGTGTTAGTAGTTCTTAAATTATGTTGTTGTTGTTGTTATTTTTGTTGTTGTTGTTTGTTGTTGTTGTGTAGATTGTATTTGAGATGCGAATGCGAACGTTGCTTAATAATTAGTAGAATTGGCACTCTGATCCGCTCTACCAATTGAGAAAAAGGAATTCCTCGTAAAAATAATTCACAAACCAAATATAAAAATTCAGTTGGAACTGCCATAGATCATCGGACGAGCGGGTTGGCTGATAGCACGACTCCCTGGGGCACGATAACCGTGCGAACCTAAGCACTACAAACGCTCCTGTATAAGTGAATATTTTAATAGTAATGTCCCTTTTAGGGGTATATTTGGGAATGAACACTCTTCGGTTTTCCTCCCTGTATATATGGGGTGAATTGTAGATATGTAGGTAAAGATTGGAAATGTGGGAGTTGATATAGATCAGTCATACACAATTGCTACTTATAATACACAGTTTGCTGTTCCCTTTTTGAGTTGTCTCCTGTTTAGTAGATCCTGCCAATTTGTTCTGTGTGGGGGTGAAAAGTTCCGGAGTTGAATATCTTGAGCTATCTTCTTGGTGCGGTTGATACAAAGTACTTCGAAGAGGTGTCGATAATTTCGTTTTTTTATTAGGTGCTCTTATTTCGCTCCATAATTTCTTGGTAACTTTTTCTACAAGTTTATGCTTATTATGCATATATATGCAGCCAATCCCAATGTGATTGAGAAAAGGCTAGGCATATGATGATAGTGCTTCTTCTATTATCTGCACGGCATAACTGTTCACCACAATTGCGATTATATTTTGATGTAACAAATGTTTGGATTTGGGGCGAAGGAGGGTGATAAAGTTATTAGGGGAGGACATTATTGCTTGCTTCAATTGACAACGGAATGCTATGATAGTATCTAGTAATTTTAATAGTATTTACGTTTTTACGTTAAAGTGAGAGCGCATTTTTTTCAACACAACTGTATTAATAGCCAAAACTCTTCAATTTTGAGATATGTCGACCTTGCAGAAAGTGAACGATAATGTTGTAGATGACTGTACTTTATCCATACTCATTTGTGTGATGTACTTTAGTACTCATTAAAACTGCCATTGAGTCACTAAGTACCTAAATATAGCACCAATAATGTTCTACAATACAGAGTCATACAGATAAGCTAGGCAGGGCAGGCGATGTCACGTAAGGAGACGCCACGGGCGTGGGGAGTCGCAGGGCGATTCCCGGCCAATGTAGGCGCGGGCGTGGCTGCGGACGGTGAGCATTGGATGGCTCGACGTCCGATCAAAGCCAGGCCCGGGTCGACGGCGCGTTGTGTTTCACGCGCGCCGCAAAGAGATGTCAGCATAGTAGACAGGGCTTCTTAGGTCCAGAGCCTGCCAGGGTTGCGGATTTTGTTCGAAAGAGTCACCGCGGGCCTGGAATGCAAAAGGCAATAGAAGGAACATGGATGGGTTTTAGTCAGTAAAAGTTTGACACTCCCTTCCGCTCCACCCAGAGCTGAAGTCATTTGATGATTTCCCATCCTAAAAAAAGGGCAGGTGAAGTGGATCTATAACGGTTATTAAGCTACGTTATGAGCCTGTTGAGTCCCCTGCAGGGCAAATGCATTCCTGCCTTCCTTTAACTTTTCCTGACTCCAGTTCCACTCCTACAAAAAGTACATGATAATACTGCATCGGGCCTGTGTTCCCAGATGCTATCCAAAGTATTCGCTAGGCATTCATTGTGCGTACAGCTAAGGAGTGGAATTCCCTGCCAGAGTCTGTGTTTCCTGATAACTACAACCTGGGAGTCTTTAAGTCATGAGTGAATAGGTTACTTCTAGGCAAGTATGCTCCATCTTCGACCACATCGTCGCTTACCATCAGGTGAGATAGTGGTCAAGCGCGAGCCTATCAATAATAATAAAAAAAATATAAATATATTTTCCATAAAATAGTGGAGAATGTCATCACTATAAACTCATCCTACCTCGGGGAAGAAAATCTTAATGGAAAAACTCAAAATCACTTCACCTGACTTGGAAATCGATCCCAGAGATGCTCAGCAGTGTAATATTTTCTTTGAATTATTTGTGGCATTGCTATTTTGATAGCCGAGAGTTGTAGGCAACGATTCGAAAGCATCTGTTAGCGTGTCCTATATTTGAAATGGTTTATTGTGTTATTCGGCGGTTGTAATGACGAGCTGGGCGATTTGGGGGACTGTCTTCATGTTAATGTCGTCCAAAAAGTGCTGAATTTCAGTCCAGTTTGAATAAATCACTTTTGAGTTCGATTTTTTTTTTTATTAATTTTAAAACTAATGTTTGTTTGCACACCACAATTTATGAATAAAGATCAGAAAGGCAAACGCTCCATGTGGAATACTTTTTTATTGAGGAATAGGCTTGCTCTTGACCTCAACCACGCCTGATGGAAAGCGATATATGAGGTCTATGATGGAGCGACCGTCCCCAGAAGTAACTGATCACTCTTGCTTTGAAGGGATCACAGACGCTGGCAGAGAGTTCTGGTATTTAGCTCCATCGAACCATACAAGTTAGACTAGAAGCCAAACCCAACAAAGCTGGAAAAAGGTAAGTCAGTTTGTCAATACTATTTTTCGCAAGACTCCTCAAAAATATTCATCTTTTTTAATTGAACATTATACAAGCTTAATATGTACATACGTCCTTTCAGAGACGAATATAATAACCAGATTGCTCTTTCTTTATGGAAGGGAAATCATCAAATGACTCTAGACGGAGCGGAAGGGCTTGTCAGACTCTTACTGACTAAAACCCATCCGTGTTCCTCATCATCCACTTTGCGTTCCAGGGCCGCGGTGACTCTTCCGAACAAATTCGGCAACCCTGGCAGAACCTAACCGCTACACCTAACGCCTCAAAAATACCCCAAACCCAGCCAAAACACACACACAAACCACTTATCCATCTTATCTACCCGTCCACTGCTCAGCATAGCGCGATGAGTTTGATAACAGAATGGCCGAGATACCCTGACATCGCTGCCACTGACGGCTGGGGAAAAGTTTAACGAATAAACTTCTGGTCATGTTAAGGAATTAGTTTCTTCCGCTGGCGTAGACTTTGTGGCACAATGTGTAGGAGGTAGCGGGTGGGGAATAAGATCGTCAAGGTCTTTAAAAAGGTACCTATTACGTTAAAATTGGTTTGAAGTATGTACTTTTTTAATGTGTAATATAAATCCGGGCAAGTGCAAATCTGATTTTGCCAGGGTTGCGGAAAGAGTCACCACGGCCCTGGGAACACGGATGGGTTTTAGTCAGTAAGAGTCTGATACTCCCTTCCGCTTCACCCAGAGCGGAAGAAATCATATTTTGATGATTCACCATCTATAAAAAAAAAGAAGTGCAAGTCTGATTGTGCGTACTAATGGAGTGGAATTCCCTGCCGGAGTCTGTGTTACTCTTGAGTTAAAGACTCCCCAGTTATAGCTATCAGGACACACGGATCCTTGCTAGTCCACCATGTAATGGCGCATCGCCGTACGTATTAGACTGCCTGTCTGTCTATTGACGCGAAGCGAGGTAGTGGAGCGCAGTGGCAGAGTAATGCGGTGCGGAGCGGAGTTGTGGACTGTCTGTTCATTGATGCTAAGCGAGCTAGTGCTAAGCGGAGTAGCGGACTGTGCGGACCTCACGCGACGCGTAATTTGAGCGGACGGCTGGATATTTCCGTTACCCCGCTACGCTTCCCTGCTCCGCTGCGTCGCTCCCCTTACCGGTTTTGTATGAATTTTTAAACTAGTTCGCAAGTCCCTGTCCATTGAAACAGAGCGGATATTTTATGAAATTCCATTGGTTAATTCTCCACACTCCTTGAAGTACCATTATCTTTGCAGCGGTATCATACAAAAATAACATACCTTCATGTGAATCTTCTAATCAAAACTTACAAAACATTTATTTCAATGAAACCATTTACTACTTTTGAACTGTTAAGGTTGGTCGATCAGAGGTGAAGTTATTTGCACGTTCCAAAGCATAGATCTCGATGGAGAAGAACGTGCAAGAAACTCCATGGACACAATTATAAATTGTTACAAAGTTGTGGTTCTTGTTGAAATTATTTATTTATAATGTGAGATCGATGTAGAAAGACGTGCACGATAAAAGCGTTCAAAGTAAAAAAGCAACAATTCAAAGAACAAATACTTAATATAAATACTCTCCAATTGTCCCTCTACACGCTTACATGTTGCACCCTTGTCCGTCCGTACCCGTATTGTCCCAGCACAGTACCAGGGCAAGTTATGAGAGGAGACTTTTGTGTCATTCCCTGGATTAACTTTCTGTCGACATACATTCTCAAAGGGTCGCATTGTTCATATTTTTCTTTTTGTTGTAAGTAAATAGCAATATAAATAATGATTTTCTGGATGATTTGGGGGACAATAGAATGATAGGAACGTTTGTGGAGTATTTGTTATTATATTGGCCTGTAATTGTGTAAGTCGAGGGAGAAGATTCTTTCATTCTGAAGAGAAAGAGCTTTGGTCAATAAAACACGTTGACGGACTGTTAAACGGGTAACCATTCAAGAGGGTATTTCACAAACAAAATCTAATTAGTCCATCATATAGATTTCCAAATAAATTGGACATATATTTTTCTTTTTTCACTTAAACAAAATATTAAGGAAGAAAGAAAGCTGCATAAGCTGCGATACTTAAAAAAAAATATCATCATCATCATCATCATATCAGCCGAAAGACGTCCACTGCTGGACATAGGCCTCCCCCAAGTGTCGCCACAACAACCGGTCCTGTGCGTCTCGCATCCATCGGTTACCCGCGACCCTCACCAGGTCATCGGTCCACCTTGTGGGAGGCCTTCCAACGCTGCGTCTTCCGGTACGCGGTCGCCACTCCAAAACTTTTCGGCCCCATCGACCATCTGTTCTGCGAGCAATGTGCCCTGCCCACTGCCACTTCAATTTGGCGATCCTTTGGGCTAAAAAAAATATCACAGCGCTGGTATTCCGATAGAGCCTTTGATGCCACGGATACACTTACGAAGACGATAACAGTGAATTCAAAACACGCGTGACGTGACGTCACTATGATGGCACTATGGTGGTTGGTGGTTTCTTTCTTTCTTCTTTTTTCTTTTTTACATTTTTTACCAATAGATACTCGTTTACGATCACATGGCACTATGCTACAACTCCTATAGAAATATGCCAAGAACACCTACATCATTTTCCTAGATACTCCCACTAGCAGATAGCAGAAAAAAAAGTCATCAAATTTATCCCAGCCACATCCAGCCAGTGCCATCTACGCGAGCGAGCGAGCGCACTCGAGCGTTAAAACCGAGCGATGATGTCATTAAACCGTGCTGAACTAAAGTGAAGCTGTTATAAAATATTTACCGCGGGGACCTTGGCTACAAAATGTGTGGATTTCTCATTTTTAGGGTTCCGTACCCAAAGGGTAAAAACGGGACCCTAATACTAAGACTCCGCTGTCTGTCCGTCTGTGCGTCTAACCGTCTGTCCGTCTGTCCGTCTGTTCGTCTGTCCGTCTGTCCGTCTGTCTGTCTGTCCGTCTGTCCGTCTGTCCATCTGTTCGTCTGTCCATCTGTCCGTCTGTCCGTCTGTCCGTCTGTCCGTCTGTCCATCTGTCCGTCTGTCCGTCTGTCCGTCTGTCCGTCTGTCCGTCTGTCCGTCTGTCCGTCTGTCCGTCTGTCTGTCTGTCCGTCTGTCCGTCTGTCCGTCTGTCCGTCTGTCCGTCTGTCCGTCTGTCTGTCTGTCACCAGGTTTTATCTCCTGAACCGTGATAGCTAGACAATTGAAATTTTCACAGATGATGTATTTCTGTTGCCGCTATAACAACAAATACTAAAAACAGAATAAAACAAATATTTAAGTGGGGCTCCCACATACAACAAACGTGATTTTTTGGCCGATTTTGTAGATAATGGTACAGAACTCTTCGTGCGCGAGTCGGTCTCGCACTTGGCCGGTTTTTTCATTTGACATGCTCGGTTTCTTGTGCTCATCCTGTTTGCGTGGTTGTGAATCTATGTGTAAGTGTGTGAACCTGCATGTGGTTTTCAGAAGAAAGTAGGTCATATCTTTTTCAATTCTGGATTTATTATCCTGCATGGCAAGTAGCTGCTCTACTTCCAATGAAAATATAAATAACAGTGTTCAACTGTCAACTGAATTAATACTCTGCAATCTTCCCCCGATATCAAAATTAGGAATTTGATGTTGAGGGTTTATTAAAGTCTATTTTCGCTTAAAAACCTATCACACACCTTGTGCGTAAGACACGTTTCTAACTGCAAACACTCAATTCAGAAACCAGAGCCTCTACCATGAGATTTCATCGAAAAATTACTCGCTAGCGTTAAACTCGCTAGCGTACTAACGTGGATAGAACAGATTTCGATAGTGCTTGCACCATGAGATTTACGGAGTCTTACGCATTCGCTAAGGTAAGCTCGATAGATCGCGTTCTCTAACTAACTTCACTCTACTCGATATAATGCTTCACTACTTATGTTTTGTTTCTTTCTTTCTCACTAATAAGAAGAGAGAACGGCTCTTAAGCTTAAAATGTAGTTATATCGCTATGCTAAAAATGTTAAGATAGTCAATTTCACAAAATAAACCGACCAAATAAAAAAGTTGACGGTTAGTGGACTTCTTAAGGTATTTAGTAGTTTTTTAATTTTTATTCCTTAAAACATGTCATGTTTTGTTTGTTGGCGTTGTGTTACAGTTGTGTGTGTGTGGTTTAAAAGAAGTTTACAACAATAGATTATAATTGTTTTTGTTTTGAGATAGCTGCATACCATACTAGGTACTACCTTTAGTTCTAATGAAACTCGTTGTGTTCAGTGTTGACGTCAAATCCGTAACATTATTCAATAATATAAATGCACAAATCCTCAAACGCTTCTCTATAGTGTGTGTAAAGTTTAATAAACTATCTTTCACATATATTTTCCAATTGAGATCCAACATAAAATTTCATTTTGGCTTGAAATTAACGTTGTTCACGTCGTTGGTCTTCAAAATCAGCGGTAACTAACATATTCCACGCTAAATAAGCTCTTGCAGACATTATTTTGACTTTATAATACTCAAACACGTGTATAATTTTAATGTAAACTTATGTTTCACACGGCAAAATGCTAGTGAGCTACGTAACTAATATCGTAAGCGTATTGTTCGATAGCTTCTGTCAAATTAGTGACTCATGGTGCCGTTATATAGGGTGATAGCTGAAAAACGTCAGTGACCATCGAATAGATTACGTTAGGTTTTTAACCGATCGAAATCTATAGTGCTCATGGTACGAATTTTAATTCTTTCTGTGACCGCTAGGGGCGCTGTACAGTATGTCATACAAATAATTTACGGAGACGCTAGCGAGTTTTGGCTGCATAAACTCATGGTAGAGGTACAGCACTAAGACACGGTAAGTGATATTAATTTTGTTCTAAATGTTTAATCATAAAACCAGATTGTATTCCAATTATTTAAACTTATGCTTATTTGTAGGTAATGTCGATTTTATATTCTTAAATTGCTAAAAAGTATATGCCGGGTAGTTTCTTGAGTTACCATAACCTAACTAAACTCTTTTGCAAAAAAAACGGGCACTTTGGATTTTTTTCTCTACTTCAATGAAGAAGAACAAGAAATAGGTTTTGTTAATTTGACGATGTATTGGTATGTTTTTTGAAGCATCCTGGCATGATTCTTTACGTTCCAAATTTAAAATTTGAAAAGAAAAATAATGATTATTGTGGATTATTCTAAAATTGCTTTACTAATGGCGCGAATTGCTGAAACGATTTTTAACTGATTACGATATTTTAAAACTTTTTGGATATTTTCTGCAAATTAAACAATTTAATCTTTCTTTTTACATTAAATACGACTTTTTGATATGAGTGATAAAGCGATAAGGACCGGTAAAATTATAGCCCTACTTGAAGAAGGTTGTTCGCAAACTTACGTGTCTCAGCGGCTAAATGTGAGTCGTTCAACTGTCCAGAGGACTTGGCAACGGTATCTAGAGACTGGTTCGGTCAAAAGAAGACCCGGTTCGGGAAGAAAACGATGCACAGAACCAAGAGATGACCGCTTTTTGGTGAGTCAGGCGTTGCGTAATCGTAAGGCGTCAAGTGTGGACCTGAAGAAGAGCCTTGAAGAAGTAAGAGGAGTAGAAGTTAGCTTGTGGACGGTCAGGAGGAGGCTTTTGGCTGCCAATATCAAGAGTTACCGCCCAGCTCGGGGCCCTAAATTACTCCGTGAGCACCGTGTTGCTCGACTTCAGTTTTCTCGGAACTGCGCTTCATGGACTCTGGAGGACTGGAATAAAGTATTGTTTTCTGATGAAGCTAGAATCTCTTTGTGTGGAGAGGACCGACGCCGGCGAGTGCTGCGAAGACCACGGGAACGCTATGCGGAAGTGTGTTTCGAAGAAATCACTCCTTATGGCGGAGGCTCCGTTATGGTTTGGGCAGCAATTAATTCGACGGAGCGTACGGAGTTAATTTTCATAGAAAATGGAACATTAAATGCACACCGGTACATAATGGAAGTCCTAATTCCATATGCACAACCCACATTGACTGCACTTGGGGAAGATTCCATTTTTATGGACGATAATTCTCGCCCGCACCGTTCTGGCGACGTGGAAGCGTACATGCAAGAAGTTGGGATCCGTCGTTTAGATTGGCCAGCTCGAAGTCCTGACCTCAATCCAATTGAGCATGTGTGGGATGTTCTAAAAAGACGGGTAAGATCAGTGCAACCTGCTCCACAAAACATCAGGGAGCTAAAAAGAGTCATTGCAGAAGAGTGGGAACGTATTCCTCAAAACGTTATTAAAAACATCGTGGAAAGCATGCCCAGAAGGATTCAAACTGTGATTTTGGCAAGAGGAGGTCACACTCGTTATTAGGTTTTTACATTTGTAACTTTATTTAATTAAAAAAAGTAAAAAAAAAAACTTGTCTTTATTGCCGACCACTTCTTATTGTTTGGGCGTGTACGTCGATTTTAAAGAATCCATCGTTTTTTTTTCTTTTAAATGCTCGAATTCACTTCACGCGCATTAATTTACACGATTATAAGTATACAGACTACGTCAAAGAAATAAATTTCATTTAATTAGCTAAAATCGACCTTAGAACGTAAATTTCCTTAGGTGCCCGTTTTTTTTGCAAAAGAGTGTATAAGATCTATTGTATCACCAAAAAACGCACTAATAAATACTTTGACTTTGATTTTCACACACAAACCACGTCCGAGAGAGCAACAATCACTAACCACCAACCTTTTCATAAATCTTTCCGGCTTAAAAATAAAACTGCATTAATGTTAAAAATGGCGCCGGCATGACGTCACAGTTAGTGCTCGTAGACATTACTCTCTTTAATTGACAGCTGCACAGATAACAAGCAACTAAACCCTTTGGTCGTTGCCATGGTAAAATGTTGGAAAAAGGTAAAAAGGGAAGTTGCTTGAATAATACAAGGTGATTTCTGGTGCAAGTCATTCCTAATTGATTTTTTTCAGTTGCACAGGTCGATCTTCAAGGTTAAGCAACGCTTGCCAAGGTTAGTCTGTGGATGGGTGACCATCTTAACACACCGAGTTTCCTTTGATCCCGGTCGTCATTTGTCGTCATTTACTAACAAAAAATATGGATCTGTAGGTATCTTTTTATGGTGATGGTCTGAAATAAAGTTCTTATATGTATATTTGTAGAAATTTGGCAGTCGTTACGGATTGTCAGAAGACAGTTAATCTGACTCCAGTCTTGCCAAGAACTAACATGTTACTCAGTTAATGGTCTGTGGAGGCCTGGTAGGCAGCCGCTCAACGTAAAATACTGGTATTCAGCTGAATCTGGTTTGACTGGGAGTTGACCCCAATTTAGTTGGGAAAAGGCTAGGCAGATAATGATCCATCCTCGGTGCCACGGAAAAATGTTGAAAAAAAAACAACAGGCGTCACTACGATGGTACATTTTTTACCAGTGACGTTACGTCACGCGTGTTTTCAACAAACTGTATCGTCTTCAGTCTTTTGAAACCTACCTGACGCGTGACGGTCTAATTAGTTTTTTTCAGTAAAATACCCTTTTGGTAAAAGGCTAAGAAGATAGATTGATCCTCTCTAACTTTGCATGTTTGTTTTATGTTTGACTTCGCCGAACTCGGTCGAAACCGTGAGTCCTGATGATAGGTTTTCCTGAAACACACACTTCGAATGCAAACCTGAAAGTGTCAGTCATAATACAAACTTATTGTTGTTGTTATTGCCTATGATGTTATTAAGTAACACAGCCCTTCTATTCTCACGTGGCAATACCATTATGATTCCGTTGTGAGAGAGAGATGGCTATACTGGATGAATAAAAATATCAATTTGCCTTTACAACTGAATTATGTTGCCATTGACAAGTCTTTACAGATCTTTACCTTCTTCTCATAGAGCAGAATGAGCACTGCGTTGGCAACGATTTCTGACAGTAAATACTTCACACGAAGGCTGTCAAAACCTAACGAAAAATCAATAAATCTTCACGAACGTTAATGGCCACCAAAAACATATTCTTCTACCCTCAAAATCTCCTCACATAGACGGTGCTTAAAATTTACTCACATAATTATTTACCATCCAGACAACGTAAACGCGAAAAAGAAACCTGAACCACCCTGAGCCCTTAATAAATAACTGCTAGCATGTGTGACTACCCTCGTTTTGGCGACAAAAAGACCGTTAAACTCCCCTTTAACGAGACTTTGCTTTTAAAGCCAGTGACCCATTGCTGAAAAAAATATATTAAAAAAAATACTTCTGTAATGTGTTCTACATTTTTGCTGAAATTCAGGTACAGGCTGAATGAATTATGCTTTTTCCGTTATTTTTCGGTAAAAGGTGGCCGGAATTAAGAAATTGGGGTGTAATTAGGAGCGTGTAGGAAAAGTGACGGCTAATGGCTTACTTTTGGTATATTATTTCGGAGTATTTTAATGTTTTGGGATATAGGAACACCATAGCCAAGTGGGGTGTTTAACTGTAAAAATGGTTTTTTTTTATTGGAATTTGTTTTTGTGTTCGATGATCGTTTTAAAATTTATATTTTTTTTTATTTATTTATGAATGGGCTAGCTCTTGACCTCGATCACGCCTGATGGAAAGCGATAGATGAGGTCCATGATGAAAGCGAGCATGCCCAGGAGATGCCCTGAGGCACTGGTACTGCCACGCGTCGACGAAACACAGCACGCTGCTTGACGCCGAACTCCGGTGGAAGGGTGGTCGCGAACCAGGCGGGCGTTAGCCCTACCACCGCAAGGGAAGGATTGGCCAGTCTTATAAGGTGTTAGGTGAGACTGTCCTGGATACGCCGAGCGCTCGGTTCAGTTTAGTGTCAGGTGGAACAAATTGCGCTACACGAGGAGGCTCCTTCATGCATCCCAAAATATATGATAAACAGAGACAACACTTATCGTGTATGATGTCACTAGCAAGTCACGCCGTAGTGAATTTACGTCATCCAGTACAAACGACGTTTTGCGTGACAAGGAATACTCTTTCTAACTTTAAAATCGTGTGACTTTCTGCTATATTTTTCTAGTGACAACTTTCAAATAAGTATTCATTCATGTAGATTTTTTTATAGTTGTAAACACCCTATTTACCGAACCTTGCTGACATTTTGTGTCCTACATACTACTACTACATAATCATCTTGGGCAATAATGCTATCTCGTGTCGTCCATTGTAAAAATATTAACAATGTCGACCAAAAAAATATTAGGTACATAACATAAAAAAAAACTTGTAAAAAACGGTGTAACGTTTTTACATCCCTAATCAAGTCACTTTCATCTTGGAGTAAAGTAAAAAAACGAGGTTAACGCCACTAAAAAAGAGGATGTACAGAAGGTTTACTTGACCCAAATTACCGACAATATACTCGTTAGTATCCCGGTTTTTTTATGGATGGGAAATCATCAAATGACTTCTTCCGCTCTAGTGGAGCGCGAGGGAGTGTCAGTCTCTTACTGAATAAAACCCATCCGTGTTCTTCTTGGTGCCTTTTTCGTTCCAGGGCCGCGGTGACTCTTTCGAACAAATTCCGCAACCCTAGCAGGGTCCACGATCACCTAAACACATAGTAAATTGTTCCGTTGGTCTCGTGGTCACAAGCACGACTGCTGAGCGTGGAGTCCGGGGTTCGATTTCCAGGTCGGGCAAAAAGTGTTATTGGGTTTTTCCAATACGATTTTCTGTGACAGTCCGGAATTTGGAAGTTGGTGGTGTGACACCCCTGTGCCTCGGGAAGCACGTTAAGCTGATGGTCCTGCGCCAGATCTCTCTGCGATCGTGTTCCGTTGCCGTCCTATCGTAATATGGCTACCATTATTTTGTAGATCTTTGACAGTCGTAACGGGGTGTCAGAAGCAAAAAAAACTGACAATAGTCTTGCCAAGGGGGTCATGTTACACAGTCACTGGGTTGTGGAGGTCATAGGCAGTCAAATACTGACACTCAGCTGCATCCGGGAAGACTGGAGGCCGACCACAACATACTTGAAAAAAAATACATCAAGCTAAGCGAAACTGGCAAATTTTCGCAATAAACCTTGAAATGATTCAACGATAAAGTTGAAAATCTATTAAAGCAATTTAGCAGATTGTTGTAGCTTGATTTGCTGGCGTCTGTTTATTGAATGAGTGACCTTCTGTCCTTAACTTTCTAGTGACATAACTCCTTCCGTCCTTAAACCTCTAATCTTTGGTGCATGTAGTAAAGTTCAATTGAGAAGAAAGGTACTTTATGGCGTGTGGGTAAATGCTTGCAGCGTTCCCTTTGCCAACAAAGGAGCTCGTGGCTGAATAATAACAGCCATACGGGTCAATTTGCAAGTTAACGCAAGCTTGCCGAGGTCAATTCGGGATGGGTGACCATATTCTTCTTAACATACCGAGAATACTCCGTGCTTCGAAAAGCACGTTCAGCCGTTGGTCGCGGATGTCATTTGAAAATCTTTGACAGTTGTGACTCAGAATCCATGAATCAGTTACCCAGTTACTGGGTTGTGGAGATCAGATAAGCAGTCGCTACAAGCAAACTCCAACAACCAGTGCCTCCAGATTGTAGCTAACAGGAAACATAGACACTGGCAGAGAATTCCACCCCTTTACTGTTCATCATATCAGCCGAAAGACGTCCACTACTGGATATATACCTCCCCCAAGTGTTGCCATAACAACCGGTCCTGTGTGTCTCCTATCCATCGGCTTCCCGCGACCCTTACCAGGCCATCGGTCCACCTTATGGGAGGACTTCTAACGGTGCGTCTTCTGTTACGCGGTTGCTACTCCAGAACTTTTCGGCCCCATCGACCATCTGTTCTGCAAGCAATGTGCCCACTGCCACTTCAGTTTGGCGATCCTTCGGGCTATGTCGGTAACCTCGGTGGTCCTCGAGCTGTATCGGTAACCTAGGACCTCGAGTTTTGCTGTTAGACACTGATATTATAGTATAGTGGTGATTGTAGTGACACTAAAATATATTTAGTATTGATTGCTGCAGAACATTCTAAGTAAATTTAGTCTCATCTTATTTAATTCTTGACGCAATGGTTCCACTCCCACACACGCAAGTGCACAAAACTGATCCTTACCTCTTTGTATTTAGCCACACGATACTCCTACCCAAAAGCGGTCACTAAAAATCACCTCCTTGACCTTTTACCTTAATTTATTTGCAGAAAATTGACGCCCTATTTCATAGCCGTAGTAATCCAAAAGTAGGACCTAACTAATAAATAAAAGAGCTTAAGAGACCACATAATTCGGAGCCAGTTTCATTAGATAGAGTTTATTTCGGTTCTAGGGATCTAGGCAGACTTGAGCTAGGACTTAAACCGTCTGGATTGTAAGTGGTTTCGTGATAGTGTCTAGGACAGTTTGAAAGAAAAGAATTGGGTTATTCATTTAGACTTGTTGTAGTTTTCACGACTTTTATAAAACCTTCTTTTCAGGCTTTTTAGATTTTTTATGAATTTTTCAAATGTAGGCATTCATTGTCGGATCATCAGCATTATATCAGCCGAAAGACGTCCACTGCTGGTCATACGCCTCCCCCAAGTTTCACCACAATAATCGGACGGGGTCTAACCACCAACTCTTATAGCAGTATTACTTCAATATTACTTCCAGTGGGAAAGAGACCTAGCTATAAAGGACGTATAGCTCCGTTTCTTTCCCACTGGAAGTAATGTTAAAGTAATACTGCTTTAAGAGTTGGTGGTTTAGGCCCTGTGCGTCTCACATCCATCGACTACCCGCGACCCTCAGCGGGTCATCGGTTCACCTTGATTGTTAGATTTATCCATATATATTATCAGCTAGCGACCCGCCCCGACTTTGTACAAGTGCAAATTAAATTTGCACCTACCTCGTTTAACGCTGTTTCATTTAGTGAAATCCACAGCACAATCCTTAGGTTGGTTTAGAAGAAAAAAGCGTAGAAACATTCAAAAGCAGAAAGCAATTTTGTTTTATACTCTTTTAAAGAAGAAAATCGATGTTTTTTATCTACTATTGAAAACTAAAGACTAGCATCTTTCCGCGGCTGCACTCCTATGGTCGACGCCAGATAAATTTTCAATAACGGGCATTGCCCTTTCCTTAATACCTCTTCGTAGGTACTCCTGGATAATAATTTATTAATCGTTTTTCATTACTACAAAATGTAAAGGACCACGATATTCAGGACAGTTTTTTGTCTATATTTCTGTTTTTCGGAATTTAGTATGTCATTAATAGGTGGGTTAATGCCCGTTATTGCAAATGTATCTGGCGTTGACCAAAGTATTTTCAAATAATTTCCTACAAATATCGGACCCTATTCTAAGTCCGGGCATGATTATTTATTAGATCTGGAAGCAATTACCTAACTCGTGATTACAAAGGAACTTGTCAGGCTTTTATTGGCTAAGTTTGGGTAACTTTATCAATGCTAGGCTGGGGACACGCCCCGAAATTATTGACTGGACAGTGGGCACACGGGCTGAGATTGAGACTAACAGCCGTATTCACAAAAAACATTATAACCATTGCTTAGCTAAAATACTGTTAGGCAGATTCTTTATTCAAAATTTTCTGTGGAGAATTTGAATTTAGAATGTCTGAAACGGTTATTGAACTAAGTAGGTAATGGTTTAAAAGTTTCTTTTGTTAAGAATAAGCCTGTTTAGTTTTGCTTGGTTTTATTTAGATTAACATATTGTAGCAATTTTATTATGTTAGTTGCGGAAGTTGCCCTTCAGCAGGCAATGGGAATGACATTAGGTGTGGAAAGGAAACGTCATCACCTCTGTCCGTCTGACGTTTACGCTACAGAAAAGTTTTTTTTCTAGGCCCCCAGGCCTACTTAAAAAAACTTTTTCACAAAAAACATCGATTTCCAAAAAAAAAACAACAATAAAGTACGAAACAACAGTTTTGAATTAAGATTTATCTATTATTTATTTTATTATAACGATAAACATGACATACTCGTACACCCTTATGCCAACATGCTCATGAGTAAAAAATCTCATGTTTTTACTCGTAATTCATTTTACAACAAACTACACATTTCCTGACCCATAAACACAAAGTCTTAACACAAGCCCCCTAGGAAACAAAACCACATTATTTTTACAAGTGAACGAATAATACTAATGGTTCCCTCGCAATCAACATTCCTGCGCTCTGTTTGTCTGTCTGTCACTGGCGGATCCAGGGGGGGCTAAGAGGCTTAAGCCCCCCCCATACAGACCCTGATATCATTGGTAGACTACAATCTGACGAGGTCACTGAGGAATTTACGTGTAATGCATTAAACAAAATAAAATGTTCATATGTTCTTTTTTAGGGTTCCGTTCCCAAAGGGTAAAAACGGGACTCTATTATTAAGATTCCGCTGTCAGTCTGTCCGTCCATCTGTCTGTCTGTCCGTCTGTCTGTCGGTCTGTCTTTCACGAGGCTGTGTCTCATAGCTAAACAGTTGAAATTTTCACAGATGATGCCGCTAAAACAACAAATACTAAAAACAGAATAAAAGAAATATTTAAGTCAGGCTCTCATACAGCAAACGTGATTTTATTGTTGTTTTTTTAAGTACGGAACCCTTCTTGCGCGAGTCTGACTAGCACTTGGCCGGTTATTTTAGCGTTTACTTTTCTCAAACTTACCCTCAGCGGTGGCGGCATCAAGCGACAATCCTGGATCCGCCACTGCTGTCTGTTACAATTAACTACAAAACTGAATGCCTTCGGTAATGGTGTGCTTCTGTAGCGATGAAGAATTTCTACTGTTTTGCTTTATAGAAGTTTATACCTTCTATAAAGCAAAACAGTAGAAATTCTTGTGTCTTCTTGACTGTCTTGCTTTATAGAAGGTATAAAGGAAGATAAGACGAAGATTTTGTTATTTCTGTTGGAGAAAATTTTACGGTGTCCTTTATGTTGATGGTCGGTTTTGGGTGGATGATGCTAAAACTATGCTTGAGACACTCTATTTGCATATTATCAGAGAGTATAGTTTTGAGTAAGTATTTTTAACTGGTGGGATATTGACTAAGGCAGTGATTTCAAAAACAGACTGATTTGTTTGGTTTCGAAAAACTTATATCTGCTGTAGGAGCTCGTGGCTAAATCATAACAGCCACACGGACCAATCTTCAAGGTTAAGCAACGCTTGCCGAGGTTGGTCTGTGGATGGGTGAACATATCATTATACCTAGACTCCTCCATACCTCGGAAAGCACGTTAAGCTGTTGGTCCCGGCTGTCATTTAGTAGATCTTTGGCAGTCGTTACGGATTGTCAGAAGCCAGAAAATCAGACACTAGTTTTGCCAAGAAGTACCGTGTTACCCAATCAATGGGTTGTGGAGGTTTGGTAGGCAAACCGCTACACGTAAAACACTGGTATTCAGCTGAATCCAGTTTGACTTGGAGCCGACCCCAGTTAGGAAAAGGCTAGGCAGGTGAAAAAATCTGTATTTAAACTAGAGCAATTAACCTTTGTCATTTTACCGATTATTATGTTTAGACTTTTTCCACCTATGTTTGCGTGGACTTTCAGGCTAACTGGATGCAGCTGAGAACCAGTATTTTAAATGAAAACACTGCCTATCGACCTCCACAACCGAGTGAATGGATTGGACAAGGTATCCTATGGCAAGAGTGGTGTCGAAATTTCTGGTTTCTGACTATCCAGTCAAAGATGTGTAAATGCAAGCTGGGGCCAACTACTTAACGTGCTTTCTGTGGCACGGAGCAAATACAAATTGCGGTTAAATAGTATATCAATGACAATTTAACAACCCGTATGACAACGACAGCAGCCATGTTTAATTTGTGCCAACAGCTACTGCTGTTGCATAGCTATTGGCACAAATCAAACATGGCCGCTTGACGAAAAGAACTACCATCAACAACCATATTCTTTTCAATCCCTTAAGGACTCAAAAGCATAAAATACAAATAAACATAAAAGCCTAGAGAAAACATATTAAACATAACACACATACACTCATAATAAATATATTTTAACGGTACCCAGAACCCATTTTGAAGGAAAATATCTATGCGTTGAAAAATTGGGGTAACCTCGTATGGAAAAATGCGTTAACCTAGTATAATAACGGGTTGCCCAAGGGGGCTGTTACTATAAATAAGTACTTTTAGAGGGTAAGTGGGGAAAGCGGGTAAAAAGGAAGTATTATGTGTTGATGTAACGGGTACGTATAAGCATTTTAATGTGGGGATTAACAGGGTCTTCCTGAAAAGATTTTTTGGGAGTAGGGGTGCATGGTAAGTCGATCGATCAAGGTGAATTTACGCTTTCAGTGGATGGGTGACCTTCCATTTCCTGCCGAGACTCCTCCGTACCTCGTAAGCATTTACTACGACTAGTTCTTGTAATTTGTAGGAGGCAGGGTCTTTGTCCAAAAAGAGTGTATGCTCTTCAGATTCTTTCCGAGATATTCGCTTCATGTATAATACTGGTATTTCGCGGAATTCCAGTATATTACATGAAGCGATTATCTATTTTCTAATCTATATCTACTAACTAATAATAAAGCAGAATAGTTTGTTTGTACGCGCTAATCTCTGGAACTCTTCTGGCTTCTGACAACCTTTACCAACTGACGAAGATACTTCTAATGACAGCCGGGACCAACGGCATAATGTGCTTGCCGAGGCACGGAGAAAACTTGGTTTATGCTGGTCACCTACCCACGGCCAACCTCGGGAAGCGTAGCCTGTCTATACCGGGAGTCGAACCTGCTAAACGTGAAAAAAACCTGTTATTACAGTACTTTCCCTCTATGTGTCAAAGTCGTGGGATGCCCACTACTGTACTATGTAATGTATAAACCATTGGCTCGAAAAAGTAGTTGAAAACACGTGTGACCTACACGTGTTTTGAAACTCCTGCATACTATATTTAACAGAAAGAAGATTCTAAGCTACAAACACAATCTGCATTTTAAGCGCAACGCGAACTCTCCTTTATAATATTAATCCGAGTACTTTGTTCAAAACAGTATACGCAAACGACAATTTGTGCCAGTATTACGCAGTTTAGCTGGAAATAGTGCAGCTTTAGGTGGAACTATACCTTTAGTGTTTGTTTGTAGCTAAAATTAGTTCGTAGAAAGCGTTATATCCTTTCCCAGTTATACCAATGGATGGAACTGTTGACTGGGAAATAGCTACAGATAGTTGTTCCGGGTCTGGCTGTTTGTGTATGTGACTTTGTATGTTTGTAAACGCACCCACGATACAGGAGAAATTCCTAGTGTGGGGCAACGTTTTTTCTAAAAAAAAAAAAAAAAAGCTATAGCTTAAAATTACGACACTCCTGTGTTCCGATTTAAGGTTAAGAAAGCTTTTTAGAAGTTTCATAGGCTCGTCGAGTCGAAGCTTCGAAGTCTTGAGCATCGTCGATGAGTTCCTGGCCTGTGCGTCGGAATTGCATAGTTTGATTCCACCAAGCCCGTTCCATCATTGGACCACCACAAGACGTACGGCGATGCGCCACCGGTACATGGTGGACATCCGGCCCTCGCGCACGTGCGTACAGCTAAGGAGTGGAATTCCCTGCCAGAGTCTGTGTTTCCTGATAGCTGCAACCCGGAAGTATTTAAGTCAAGAGTGAATAGGTTACTACTAGGCAAGCGTGCTCCATCTTCGACCACATCGTCAGGTGAGATAATGGTCAAACGCGTGCGATTGAATAGTAAATAAAAAATAGCATTTCGCAACAACGGTTTTCCTTCTGTAACATAGGACTTAAATACTCGTAGTATTTAAGTCCTATGTTACAGAAAGAAAACCTATTGCCACCATCATTTTAGTCTAAAGACATCCACTGCTGGACATGGGCCTCAACCAAGTGTCGCTTCATTGAGCGATCCTACAGCCTTCACCAGATCATCTGTCTACTTTATGGGAGGCTTTCTAACGCTGCGTCTTCTGGTATGCAGTGGCTCCTCCAGAACTTTTCAACCACATCGACTGTAAGCAGTATTCTCTACTCACAGCGACTTAGGTTTGGCGATTCTTCTCTAAATAAGGCACAAATCCAAGCATACTTTGGTAAAGAACAGGCAGATCGATTATCAAGGCTCTTTCAAAAGGAACTCGCTGGAACATAACTCAGGTTAAATGTTAAACTTAAAATCTGTACTCCTCAGAAAAATGGTCGAAAACACTTCTTTTAGAACATAAACGTAGCAAGTTAGAACACTTTTGTGTTATAAAACAGTAAAAAGTCCATCATAATAAAAGGGGCTGCATCGCTGAGATAGGTTCTAAACCAATTGAGAATGGACGCTTTGAACGAGGCGTTTAAACAAACCCTAAGAGTGATGGGTTGTCTGTTGCCATGAGCGGAGCGGGAGCGAGCTCAATAGTACCTCATTTTGACGCAAGTGGGCAAATGTCACTGCAGCCGAGAATAGACGCCCGTGCCAAAAGCGAGACCGATATGGAGCCGAGAAAATTGCTATGACAAATGCCCACGTCTATCAAACGAAGATTTTTAAGCACTAAGGTGCTCGATAATCCTTAACTTCGTTGTTGAACATTAGTTAACTGTTTAGGTCATTAATTCAAAAGAATTCTGAATTGGCGAAACCACATCGGTACCTATATTTCAACCTTATAGAACAAAATTAACAAAATTAATTTTTCGATTCACGTGACTGATACTCAGCGAAATCACCTATTTATTTCTTTGAGCCTATTTCAGTTCTATTCTGTTACGAATTCAAATTTCAATCTTACAGCGGCAAGTTTTTACCCTTCCATAATATTATAGTAGGTACTCGTATAGCTGATGTCGTGCAAGCTGAAGCCTCCCATGTCGTGGGTACCGAACATAGCATGCAATCTCTACAAAATATTTAGTTAAATTGGTTAAATGTAAGTGCAAATAGTAAGTAATGTAATAATTGATGAGTCCCTCTATTCTATTTTATTTTATATTTTTAATTTAATTTAATGCAATGATTAATTTAATGTTGGAATGATTTATATGTAATTTAATGTAATGAATGATTTAAATGTAATTTAATGTAATGAATGAGTTAAATGTAATTTAACGTTTAATTTAGTTTAATGCATGTTTTTGCTTGTTTTATTAATTGTATTTCTTTCTTATTTTTTTAAACTAAGATAATAATTTGATCTGCAATATAAATTTGTTTATCCAGCGGCACTTAATGCCGGTAATCTTTACTGTTATGATGTGGATAATGCAGTGGGCTACAATATTGTAAACGCTTTATTGCATTTATAATTTAAGTAAATATGTATATTGTAGCTGTTTATTGTCCCAAATAAAATAAAAAAAAAAAAAAATAAAAAAAAATGCTGACCTTCCAGGATTTCTGTTAGCCGGAGGTTTCAGTAGCTCTTAGACCAGCAGCTGGACATTGAAAAGTAGTCGCGTAATCACTGACAAGCGTCAACACGTACTGTGGTTATAATATTATAATAAATCTAATTGGTTTTATTATGTAAACTTTCACTATGTATGTTCACCTCACCGTGTAATGTTAGGTGTAGTGAACACTCCACTTTCAGCCGGCTCTTTGTGATCACTTCACCCAAGCGTTCACTTCAACATGTTTACAGAATCGACCGGAATCGCACTGCAGTTTGTGTTCTTTTCGTCTTTCCGCTACCGCTCAGCTCGTCTGACACCACACTCGAACCCCACGATGCAAAAATGCTGTTTGCTAAATATGAATTTCCATTAGGGTTGCTTTTAGTGGTGATGGTAACGGCTCCGGTTGTTTAAGTTCTACCGCCTGTTAGAGTTTAATAGCAATGAATTAACATAACAAGGATTTAGTATGAGCAAAGTCTAAGGAGCTGATTCTTAGAAGAATTTTACGGTATTTTTTCAAAGTGTTAAAAGGGGAGTTATTTTATTAGTTTAAGACCGAAAATTATTGATTTTATTGCGTTTAAACTTGCAGCTTTCATGAGACATAGACAATGATTAACTACAAAACAGAGATGAAGTTTCTGGGACGTTTATTCGCAGCACTTCCTCTATACGACACAAAGAGATTGGAATTTTAAGAGACTCCTTCGTTTGATGTCTTAATTATGACAAAACATAGCGCACGCCCTATTTATGTAAACACCTATGTTTCGCAAATAAACTGATTGATTGATTTGACTTTGAAAATTTTCAACCCTTGATCTAGTGTTCCCAAGCACTACTACAGAGAATAAGGTCTTGGGTTGAATTTCCGGGTCAAGCAAATTGTATATAGATATTTCTATCTGGCATTTTTAGTAGCAGCTCGGAGTATGGATTTATGGAAATATTTAATATTAATTGTCACGAGTATTACTCCTTTTTGAAAAGATCAGCAAGTCAGCAAGAATATTATACCAACCCCGGACGCCATAAAAATCCTTAATCCTGAAAACTTTTGTGATGCACCCCGAAAATGTTATAAAAGCAGCTTCACTCATCCTATTAGCATCACAAGGAGTTCTGTTTACCCCGAAACATAAATCGTTGCGCTTTTTTTTTTAATGGATGGTAAATCATCAAATAACTCCTGCCGCTCTGGGTGGAGTGGTAGGGAGTGTCAGACTCTTACTAACTAAAACCCATCCGTGCTCCTCGTAGTCCCTTTTGCTTTCCAGGGTTGCGGTAACTCTTTCGAACAAAACCCGCAACCCTGGCAGACTCTGGCCCTAACGAAATCGTAGCGCAACAAAACAGTCATACTAGGCATGTTACAGGCCGGCCAGGTTTGTGGAATTGTTCGAAAGAATTCACGCGGCCCTACGCAAAGGGCATTTGAAGGAACACGGGTGGGTTTTAGTCAGGAAAGGTGGGTACTGACCCCTAATACAATCCGTAAAGTACCATTCGCAGCGAGCATGTTATGATACACCGTGTACTAGAATCCAAAAAACATGCGTGTCTTTGTGGTCGTTTCCACATTGACTGCACGAATGCTCGCTTTGTGACATGTTACATTACACCCCGTAACACAGTTTAAGAGTCTAAAACTCCTCTCCCGCTTTGTCTAGAGCGGAAGAAGTAATTTCATGATTATTGAAGTGAAAACTTCTTTAGGCGCGTTGAGCAATTTTTGTGGGTGAACAAAAATCATGGAACTCGCGTCATCGTCACCGCACGCTTCCCATGCACAGACAATACAATATTACTTAGTTTTCACTTCTATCGGCAGTCCCTAAAGACTGACATAGTTTTTTTTTAGCGTATGTTGTCCCACTGCTGGACAAAGACCTCCCCCATATTTTTCCAGCTAACTTTATCGGGTGCCTTCTCCGGCCAATCCGACAGGAATGAGTATAAATCATCACAGACACCCACCGTGTGATGATCTTGGCCCATCTGTTCTCTTGCATCCTGTAATATGGCCCGCCCAATTCCACTTTAGCCTAGGCGATTTGTCTAAAAAAAAAGGTATGTTACAGAGTTTCCGATCAGTCAGAGCTTCCGGTTCCAACTCCAACAAACCAAATTTTAACATACCCTCCGACTTCGGTTCCGACAAAACCACCTCACCTCCGTAACATCCCCACCCAAATACAGGGTGTTTCAAAAGTGGTCATATTGCAGGACGACTTTCTGTATCTAATATATATGTAGTGGAGAAACAATAGCAAAAATCAAAAATATCGACTTTTTCAATAATTCAAACCGTAAAAGCGCCTAAAAAGTTCGAAAAAAAACAATGTTCTTGCTGTTTGATGCACGTGGAGGCATCAAATCCGTGATTGAACTGCTATGCCTACAAAACGTGTAAAAAAAATTGCTTTTCAGAACATTTAGGCGAATTAGGCGCACAAAAGGCAGTCGTTTTTTTTTTCGCGATTACTTTATGGTCCCCTAGTATGATGAGTACAATGACCCCTTAAGAGGTATTGCGTTTATTCAGTTGCACGTTGTTTACTAGATAATTGCGTAACCCAGAAATATGACCACGCACTTTTAAAACACCCTGTATAAATCACAGCGCAACATCCATTCATACCGGGTCGCATTCAAAGAGAAATGAAATTAACTTTTTACGAGAAAAAATTACGCTCACTGAAAGCCTTTGAAATCATTTAATTACTCTGAAAAGTGTAACCTTTTATAATTAATGAAATTAATGTGATTTTTGTAATTTGCCTAACAAGTATAATTAGGTGGCTACTGCTCGAGTATTTTTGTTTTTGACTTTTGTTAAAGTGGTAATAGGTTTTCTTGGTAAGAATTTTTTCGTGTGGCTACTACCGGGAATTTTTAACCGACTACAAAAATGAGGAGGTTATCAAGTCTATAACCAGTGCGTGTTGCCAGTGATGACCTATGGACTCGAAACGTGGTCGCTCACAATGGGCCTCATCAGAAGGCTTAAAGTCACCCAAAGGGCAATGGAGAGGGCAATGCTCTGAGTTTCCTTGCGTGATCGAATCAGGAATGATGATATCCGCAAGAGAACCAAGGTTACCGACATTGCCCGAAGGATCGCCAAATTGAAGTGGCAGTGGGCAGGGCACATTGCTCGCAGAGCAGATGGTCGATGGGGCCGAAAAGTTTTGGAGTGGCGACCGCGTACCGGAAGACGCAGCGTTGGAAGGCCTCCCACAAGGTGGACCGATGACCTGGTGAGGGTCGCGGGTAACCGATGGATGCGAGACGCACAGGACCGGTTGTTGTGGTGGCACTTGGGGGAGGCCTATGTCCAGCAGTGGACGTCTTTCGGCTGATATGATGATGATGATGATGAAAAAAAACTTTTTTACAAAAAAAATACAACCAACTTTCAAATAAAACCACTACAAAGTACTTACAAAATAACTTTAATTGTGGAATTCGATGTCAAAAAACGAAGAAACTGCACCAGAAGCACCAGTTATTTTGTACAGACATCAAGCTACCCGAATCTGTAAAATTTTCCCAATCAACTTTAAACCTAATGCTTCAGTGACAAAATTGAAATTCTATTAAAGAAATTTGACAGATTGTTGTAGCTTGATGTGCTAACATCTGTTTTTTGTAGTGGTTTTTATTTGGAAGTCGGTTGTATTTTTTTATAAAATGTTTTTTGGATTTTCAGGTCTTGGTTTTGAAAGTCTTGGCCAGAAAATATGTGAGGTTGACTGGCTGAGAATGTGTAGGGCATTAATACCCATTCCTTTCCTTTGTACCTCTGTGTTGAAAAAAGTCTTAATAAACAAACTTGACGCTGATGCGGATCTAAAGACTTTCAGTTTATGTGCCAGAAAATGTATCATGAAAAATGCAAGTTACGTTTGTTGAGGTCAGTCACTAGATCATCATATCAGCCGAAAGACGTCCACTGCTGGACATAGGCCTCCCCCAAGTGTCGCCACAACAACCGGTCCTGTGCGTCTCGCATCCATCGGTTACCCGCGACCCTCACCAGGTCATCGGTCCACCTTGTGGGAGGCCTTCCAACGCTGCGTCTTCCGGTACGCGGTCGCCACTCCAGAACTTTTCGGCCCTATCGATTCATTATGTTCTGCGAGCAATGTGCCCTGCCCACTGCCACTTCAATTTGGCGATCCTTCGGGCTATGTCGGTAAACTTGGTTCTCTTGCGAATATTATCATTACTGATTCGATCACGCAAGGAAACTCCGAGCATTGCCCTCTCTATTGCCCTTTGGGTGACTTTAAGCCTTCTGATGAGGCCCATTGTGAGCGACCACGTTTCGAGTCCATGGGTCATCACTGGCAACACGCACTGGTCATAGACTTTCGTCTTGAGACACTGTGGTATGTGAGACGAGAAGATACCGCGCAACTTCCCGAACGCCGCCCAGCCGAGTCGAATACGACGGTTAACCTCTTTGTCGAAGTTAGCCCTACCTAGCTGGATCGTTTGTCCCAGGTAGACGTACACATCAACAACTTCGAGTGCAGAGCCTCCAATCTTGATAGGAGTGGGTGCTACATGGGTATTTACCATGACCTTGGTTTTGTCCATGTTCATTTTAAGACCCACTCTTTCGGAAGCTCTACTGAGGTCATCGATCATTGTACTGAGGTCTTCCGTGGTCTCAGCCATGACGACTATATCGTCGGCAAATCGAAGATGAGTGATGTACTCGCCATTTACATTAATGCCTAGCCTTCTCCAGTCCAAAACCTTGAAGACGTCCTCCATTGCGGCCGTGAACAGTTTCGGAGAAATTACGTCTCCCTGCCTCACACCCTGCTGCAGGAGGATAGGTTCTGAGGTCTGATCCTGAAGTCGGACTGACATGGTGGAGTTTTCATACAAACACTTCAGCACCTCGAAGTACCGATAGTCGATCTGGCACCGTTGGAGAGACTGCAGCACAGCCCAAGTCTCGATCGAATCGAAGGCTTTCTCGTAGTCCACAAACGCTAAGCAGAGGGGCAGATTATACTCTTCGGTCTTCTGTATAACCTGCTGCAGCGTGTGTATGTGGTCTACGGTGCTGAAGCCTTTTTGGAATCCGGCTTGTTCGGGAGGCTGGAAGTCGTCAAACCTGCGTGCGAGACGGTTTGTGATGACTCTGGAAAACAGCTTGTAGACATGGCTCAGAAGTGAGATGGGCCTGTAATTCTTAAGCAGGGCATTGTCGCCCTTTTTGAAGAAGAGTACCACCACACCTCTGCTCCACGCTTGTGGCGTTTTCCCCTCGAGTATGACGGAATCGAACAGTTTATTTTCACTAGATGGGGAACCAAAATTACAATTCTATTTTCTAAACGACTCCCGTGACCTCATAATGTTTCCAGAACTCAAACAATATGAAGTAACTTTGCAAATTGTAACATTTAGAGTAACGAAAAGTATTAACGGGAACGCTATTAAATTTCCTAACCGATTTAATTTTAGTATAAGCGATATCAAAAAAGAAGAGTATAACCTTATAGTTTTTGCCCGCGACTTCGTACGCGCATATCCCGATTCCATAGGCATTTCCTGTTCCTGTATAGCCTATAGTCTTTCTCATGAATGTGGCTAACATATACAAAAAAAAAAATCCAAATCTGACATGTAGTTCTAGTTAGCCCGTTCAAATAAACAAACAAACTTTTCAGTTTTATTATTAGTATATTTATTAGTATATATTTGTATAATAATATAGATATAGGTAATTATTATTATTTACTATTATTTATTAGTAATTATTATTAATTCTCTTCATGGCCGTCCAAGCCCTTTAAAAATACTCCTTTTAACATTTTCTTGAAAATTAACCAAACGTTACAAAGAGCTGAGGAAATTAACATAATCTAAATAATTACAATTTTAATAAGACATTAGCACCCGGGTTTGAAAGCTTTATTAGAATAAGGCCAGTAATTATTTTTTAAAGGTCTATAAGGTTGTATTAGAGTGTGGCGTTAAGATGTTTTGTGTTGGCGAAACATTTATTTGAATGGTGGGATTAAAAAGAAAAACATCCTTTATTCATGAATATTTTGAAGGTGACTTAGATGAAGTACCTAAGTACATATTTATTTTTCGAAAGAGGCCTGTAGGTTCCTGCATATAGCAAAAATAGATCATCATCATAATATCAGCCAATAGCCATCCACTGCTGAACGTAAGCCCCCAAAGAGCGCCAACTAGGCATGGTTGGCTTCTCCTTATGCCCTTTGCGTTCCAGGGCCGCGGTGACTCAAATTCCACAAGTTGCAGGACTGCTAGTAAATAAATTAATTGAGGTAATGAATGCTTACTTTATGACAATACCATTCCATCATTATACTACACCCTTACCCGTGTTCCGTATGGTGTCGGACGTAAAAGAATAGCACCATCCCATCACTTCCCGTGGGTGTCGTAAGAGGCGACTAAGGGACTCACCAGAGAATGGGCAGCAGCATTCTCTGTACATTGCTGCACGTACACTGCGATCGCCAACCCGCCTGCCAAGCGTGACGATTATGGCAAACCCCCCCATTTGGGGGAAGGCCTATGTCCAGCAGTGAACGTCTTTCGGCTGATATGATGATGATTATACTATACTATACCACTTTTATCATTCAAACACCATATCCGTACTAAACCAACGACTCAAACCCAAATCTATAAAACTAAATCGGCCAAAGTGCCCAAACATTAAGCTATAACGTATAACTTTTGTCAGATTTATGAGTTTTGTTCCGGTTTAGGGTTCCGCTGGAAAATAATAAAGCCCGACATTGTTCAGTTAGCGAGTTTCCAAGTTGAATTGTGTTATGATATTATCGGTAATGGTATGTGTAGGTAGGAGTGTGACAAATATATTAGGTACTATTAGTTAAGAGATTAGTAATATTCAATGGATTCACATATTAGTAATACAATTAACTGTCAATTATGATATGAACACGAATCTAATATGGAAGTGATACGTAATATTAGGTCTTAGTTGAATATCACTGATCCTCAAATATTAGTTAAGATATTATAATATTGCTAGACTAATATATTCATATTAGCTAATACTGAAAAATATCGGTACTAACCTATCTTAAGTGTAGGTATTTGCTATAGGAATTAGGTAGATGGGGGCGTTATCTACCGTGCATACTAAAACCAAGTACTTGTTGGCAGCTCGCAATTTCAACAAAAGCCGGAAATAAGAAGACAAATTAAATAAGCAAATAGTAGGCATAATGTGTAGATAAGAAACCGATATATCTCGACGAACATATTCCCGGATCAATGAAGGAAATATTCCTGCAGTCTCAAGACTTTGCCAAAAAGAATGGTTTCCAATTCTGCTGGATTTCGAATGGCAAGATACTGCTACGCAAAGGCCTGGAGTGCAAAGAAACCTACACTGTTAAGACAGAAGACTGCCTCGCAAACATTCTGAAATAATATGACTATTCGACCTGTGCTACATAATTTCCCCGTCTCTCTTCTTAGCTATTTACTACTTCAAAATAATGAAATGAAATAAATGTCTTAAAATTTGAGGAGCTCGTGGCTAAATTATAATTGCCGCACGGACTAATCTTCAAGGTTAAGCAACGCTTGCCGAGGTTAGTCTGTAGATGAGTGACCATGGTAACATACCGAGACTCCTCCGTGCCTCGGAAAGCACGTTAAGCCGTTGGTCCCGGCTGTCATTTGTGGATCTTTGGAAGACGTTACGGATTGTCAGAAGCCAGAAAATCTGACACTAGTCTTGCCAAGAAGTATCGTGTTACCCAGTTAATGGGTTGTGGAGGACTGATAGGCAGCCGGTCCACGAAAAAAGATTCCGGTTTGACTGGGAGCCAACCCCAATACAGTTGGGAAAAGGCTAGGTAGATGTACCTTTTTTTTTTTTTTTTTTTTTTTACGGGGGGAAATCCTCATGGATGTCCTCCGCCCTGGGGCGGGCGGAGGGGTCTGTCAGACTCTTACTGACTAAAACCACCCCGGTGTTCCATCTTCCACCTACGCCGGGGATCGCGGGAACGTATGCGACTTCCGTAATCCCCGGCTGGTGCCGGCCCGCCTCTGCGGGCCACATCTCGTAAGCGGGGGGAGTGAGGTGTTTAACTCCCCCCGCGACGTCAGAGGGGCGCACGGGAACACCACGCGCCGCCACCTCGGGTCCGGATGAATGGGGGGCAACGGACATCCCCAAGTCCGCCGCCCCTGGACTCAGTTAGGGGGGCAGAAGGAGGGCAGCGTATGCCCTCCTCCGACGCCCGGTGCGCCTGCTGCGGGCCGGGTGAGCACTCGACATCTCCCTCTCCCTTTCCGCAGCCTCCTTCTGCAAGATGACAGTTTCGCAGAAGGAGACCACCGCGTCCCAGGACTCCTCACCGCCGACCATAGAACGGACTACAGCCGGCAGCGAGAGGTCACTGCCTACCACAGAGACGAGGGCACGGCGCGGCTCCTCCCAGGCGGCACACTCTGCCAGCGTATGCCGCGCCGTGTCCTCCCGACAGTCGACGCAGTGGTGACACCGAGCGTCCGGCTCTCTGCCTATGCGACACAGGAACCTCCCGAAGCAACCATGCCCCGTGAGGACCTGTGTCACACGAAACGACAGGGAGCCGTGCCTTCTCCCGAGCCACATGTCGAGCACTGGCCGGATGGCCTCGATAGTGACGAGGCCGGCGGTAGGGCGTGAAAGCCTGTTCCGCCATTCCGCCACCAGGACCTCGCGCAGCTGCGACCGACGCAGCTCAAAATGTCGCTGCGTCAGTCGCTCCCCGCGCGCCCGCGCGTCCTCGCGCCACCGATGCATTGACGCGAGGACTTTTGCCTCCAGGTCCCAGGGCGGAGATCCGGCCAGTGCGCAAGCCGCCTCGTAGGAGATCGTGCGATAACCCCTGATGACTCTGACGGCCATCACCCTCTGCGGCTTCCGCAGAACAGAGATGGTGCCGGCCGTCAGGTCAGCCGCCCAGATCGGGGCCCCATACAGGGCCATCGATCGCACGATCCCCACGTACAACCGCCTGCAGACGGTGCTCGGGTCCCCCAGATTGGGAAGCAGCGTTGACAGTGCCCCAGCCGCGCCCAACAACTTGGGCGCCAGCCGTCGGAAGTGGGGTCCGAAATCCCACCGGCTGTCGAGCACCAATCCCAGGTATTTCATGGTGGACTCGACAGCGATACGGGCCCCATCGACCACGATGTGTGATCCCGCCGGCGGCGCCCGCCGGGGGCCATGAAAAACTATGGCCTCCGACTTGTTGAGGGCCACCTCCAGGCCAAGGCGCCGTATGCGGCTCACCACCTGTGAGACCGCGGCCGTCGCCAGCAATGCTGCCTCCCTGTACGAGCTCCCCCGGGCAGTGACCAGCGTGTCGTCAGCGTAACACGTCAGGTCCACTCCCGGCTGGAGCTCGCCTCTCAGCACCCAGTCGTACCCGATGTTCCACAGGGGCGGGCCCAAGACCGAACCCTGCGGAACACCGCACGACATGGGGTGCTGGTGTATGCCGTCACGTCCCAGATAGGTGACACACCTCTCCGCCAAATAAGCCCCAATGACGCGGCGGAGGTAGGGAGGCACTCGATGATAGCGTAGTGCCTCCCGAATACAACTCCAGGGCAGAGTGTTGAAGGCGTTGGAAATGTCCAAGGACACCGCCAACATCACCCCACCCCGGGACACCGCTTCCTCCGCCAGGACTCTCACACGCGATATCGCCGTGATAGTGGAGCGCCCGTGCCGGAACCCGAACTGGCATTCGGCTAGGTCCGGCCCCTCTCCGCACAAGTGGCTGACGAGGCGGGCTGCGATTATCCGCTCGAACAGCTTTCCCACCTCGTCCAGCAGCACTATGGGCCGGTACGCGGACGGCGAGTCCGCAGGGCGCCCCACCTTCCTGAGCAGAACCAGACGTCCAGATTTCCACTGAACGGGAAACTGGCCCTGCTCCAGGCACGCTGTGTAGAGTCCTCTCAGTTGGGGCTCTAGCTCCTTCAGAGCGAGGGCTAACACGCAACCGTGAATCCCATCGGGCCCCGGGGCAGTGTTCTTCGCCCGGAGCCGCATCACGGCCGCCCTCAACTCTGCTTGTGTCACCTCTGGGACGCTGGCGTTCTCTTCAGGCTCTGCGGCTGTGGGCAAAGCCATCGGCGGCGGAGTACGCTCCGCTCGTGCCGGGAAGAGGGCTGCGACTACGTCCTCCAGCAGCTCTGGTTGGAGACTCTCCGTAAGCGGGGGCGCCCATGGTCCGAGTTTCCCTCGGACCGAGCGATAGGGACGCCCCCATGGATCCCCATTGAGAGTCGCCAACATCTCCTCCCTGGATCGCGTCTTCGCCTCGCCGATGGCCAGCCACAGAGCCTCCTTAGCCGCGCGGTACACCTCATACAGCGCGGCTTCTTCGTCAGGGACCCGACGACGTCTTCTCCGGTATCGGGTGTACTGGCGCCGCACTCGCACGCAAGAGACGCGCAACTGTGCGATCTCGGCGGACCACCAGTACACCTGGCGCCTTCTGGGTTGAGTGTGGACCCGGGGCATGGACGCGTCGCAGATTTGCGTCATCGCCCCGTGGAACCACTGCGCCTCCTCTTCGACGTCGACGGGTCCGGTCGTCGCCGACTCCCGAATCCAGGCCTGCAATATGGCGGCCTCCTCAAGTAGCTCCCTGTCGAGGCGCTTGCGCGCCCAGCGCGGACCGTCCGTTCGCGGGGCCGATGGGCTGCGGCCGCCCGCGGTCTGGGGGGAGACGTCGAAACGGATGTATCGGTGATCCGATAACGTCTCCACCTCCACGGCGACACGCCAGTCGCGGACACGGCTCGCGACAGCGGGGCTAGCGAACGAGACGTCCACTATAGAGCCGCCCCGCTGCCGCACGCACGTGTAGACCGAGCCCCGATTCAGAACGGTCAAGCCGGTCGTGACCGCCCACTCCTCCAACGCCTCGCCCTTGGCATCGGTGACTGGAGATCCCCACGCCGCAGACTTGGCGTTGAGATCCCCGAGTAACAGCACCGGGCGAGGGTGGTACCGGTTCACGACGGCACCCAACTCGACAAGGAAGCTCTCGAAGTCGGCGAGGCTCTTGTTGGGGGAGAAATACGCCCCAACAGTGACAATGCCGTCCGCGAGAGCGGCCACCCAGCCGTGACCTCGGGACGGGTCGGTAAGAGCCCCGCCAATGATGGCCACCAAGCCGTCCAGGTCACCCACCCAATTATCTCGGGGGGGGACGTAGTACGGCTCGGCGACCACAGCCACATGAATCGACCACTCTGCCATGCTCTGGAGTACGAGGTCCTGAGCCCTGGCAGAGTGGTTGAGATTGCCCTGGAGGAAATGGAATTGTGGCATTATCCACAATCCATTCCCTCGGCACCATTCCTAGGCCGGGAGTCGGCCGAAGAGCAACCAGGCTGAGGGAGGTGTAAAGAGCCCCCGGCAGCCCGGTTCTTTTTCTTCCCCTTCTTGGGGGCGGGTGCGCCACAGGCCTTTCCGCCCACATTGTGCCCCGCGGGCCTCCCTGCATCCGTACAGAGACTGCAGTTCGGCGTCGCGGAGCACTGAGCCGCCTTGTGGCCGGGCTTACCACAGCGATAACATTGCTCGCTGCGGTCTATTGCGGCGGTGCACCGTGCCCGGACGTGCCCAACGTCAAGGCATCGGTAGCACCGCATAGCCCTGGGTTGCAGCAGCTTCACCCGTGCTGCAACCCACCCCACCAAAAGCCGCCCGCTGTCGGCGATCTTCTTCGCCGCCGCCACCGGGCACTTCACCCAAATGGTGCCGAGCCCGGCAGCGTCGGCGCGAATCTCGCCCACCCGCACGTCACCCGACGGACATCCACTGCTTCGGGCGACGGCCGCCACGACCTCCTCCGGGGTCGTCGAGTCGTCCAGGCCATCGACGCGCAGTTCAGCGGTCTTCACGGGTCTGGAAACTCGAACGTCCTCTTCGAGGAGGACCTCTCTCAATTTGGCGGCCAGGATGTCCGCCTTCTCGCTGCCCGAGGGTCCGGAAACCTCGAACAGCCGCGCTCCCGTAACCGCCGACCTCATTTTGAAGCCGGTCGGTGTGCCGAGGTCGGGGAACGCGACCTTCGCCTTCGCCTGCGTGAGGACCTCCTTGTAGGAAAGGCCCCTCTCGATGGCTCCGGGCTGCAGTGTGAGTACCACGGCCGCGGAGCGTAGGGCCCTGCTCTTTCGAGACCTCCGCTTTTTTTTATGCGCGGGCTTAGGCTGAGCGGGTGCCGGCGGCGCCGCCTTCTTTTTGCGGCTCTTTTTGACGACCGTCGTCCAAGCCTCTGTGGTGGGGTCGGACGCGGTCGCTGGGGTCGCATTTGAGCTGGGAGGGGGTGCTGACGCACCCTCCGCGGGCTTCTTGGGTCCCTCCGCGGGCTTTTTACCCCCCTTTCCAGCTTTGGCCGCCTCGGTCGACGGCCCTGGCCTTGCGGCTTCCTCCATCCTCCGTTTGTCCGCCGCTAGCGGTGGCCGGAGGTTCTGGGCCGGGAGTAGCCTTGACTCTAAGGCCTCCAGGCGGGCATTCATCATGCCCCCACACTGCTGCATGCAGATGCGGACGATCTTCTCGATGTCCGTATCTCGCGCAGTTGCAGGGGCAGGGGCCGACGGCGGGGCCGCAACCACCGGGGAGCTGGGAGCTACCCTTTGTGCGGCAACCTCCCGTTTGAGGTCCTCCAGCTCAGCTCGGAGACGGCTGTTCTCCTCCCACAGCTTCGCCGTCTCCTCCGAGGTTGTTCGGTCAAGGAGGACCTCAACCGCCTCCTTGATGCCCTCAGCCGCCTCTTTAAGGGCGCGCGTGAACGTGCCCTTTAAGCTGCCCGATTTTGTGGCAACTTTCAGGACAACGTCCACGCCGTCCAGAACCTGGCGACTGAGTGCCGCCGCCGTTAAGCCCTCCCCAGAAGCCGCCTGAGCGGCCCGCCGCTCTCGAGCCTGTCGAGCCATCTCGCCGACCTCATCAGCCGCGGCCGCTTTCCGCTGCGCCCGCTTTGCAGCGTTAACCTCCGCTTTGTTGCTATCTAGCAATAGCGGGGACGCAGCGGAATCTCCGCTCAGGTCAGCGAGCGTGGTCTCGTCGCTCTCTACTTCTTCGAACCGATCCAGGCGGACCGCTGGAATTGGCGTAGCGGGCCGCAAGAATCGACCCCTTTGGTCGCGCTGCGGCAGCCGAGCGGATGTTGCACCCACCACTGCGCGACCACCTCTTTTTGATGTCGGCACCTTTGCGGCCGACAGATCCTCTTCGCTTGAGGAGGGATTTAAAGCCTCCCCTCGCGAACGCTTCCCCCAAAATTTTGAGGGGGCGTGTGAGCCTCCTCGGCTCTTGCTGCCGCTTCCGGCAGGCGGCTCTTCAATCTCCGCCAAAACTGGCCCATCATCGTTTTTTTTGTGTTGTTGTTGTGTTGTATCCATATGATTCCCACGAGTAGATATAGGTTTCAAATGTCCACCGAGCAGAGCCTAGATACTCGGTAAGCCTACATACTGCAGGGGGTCGGCAGGTACCCTACAGGGGAAGCGCTAACGACTGGTAACCCCACCAGCCATTCATCCTATCGCCGCGCTTCAGAACTTAGGATTGGGGGTTTTTTATCTTAGAGGTGTCCTTCCTCTGGGCCAGGCGGTAAAGCCAAGCCCCCGACGGCGGCATTAGACATGCCTCCGTCCGCTGTCCGGCCAACCCGACTCAGCGGACCCGCCGAAAGCTCTCTCCTCAGGATTGCTCCGTGAGGAGAGAGCAGCTGCCGCGTTGGTGCGCCTGTACCGCAGCGGCATTGGTCGCATCCTTTGCCAATCGACGACTGTCGATCGGACAGGAGCGACCCCATCTCGCAGAAATTCGCCACAGACAATAGCCCCTCCGACATGGAGAGACTATTGCCCGTGCCCAGGGTGCACCGGCCCGTCAACTGCTCTTTCCCCCGAACGGATTCGTAAGGAACCAGCAGCCGTTAGGCACACGAGGAGGTTTTCTGCATGCACCCCAGGTAGATGTACCTAGCCTATCGTATCAAAGTTATTCTTAAAATTCGTTGGTGCCTATAATTATTTTAATACAATGGAATTCGTAATTCCTTACGCCATTGCTGTAATTCTAATGTCAATTGTCAAATTTTTATGTCTACCTAGTCTTTGTCACTCGTTGTTTCATTGTTTGTCTTTGGCTCGGGAAGCATCAGAGTGTTGCCACACAATGAAAAATTGAACGAGTGATATTTAGATGTGTGTTTTTTTTTTAGCTTTATATTTATATTTTACATTTCATCATACCTTATTTGTGTGTGTCGTGCCCTGCACAGGTACGACAGGTAGGCCGATACAGTGTCTTTATGTGTGTTTTTTTTGTACCTGTTTTATGTATTATTCTCTGCCTCGGAACAGTGAGTAATTGTATTTAGTTTGTGCTTAGTGTACATTGCATAGGCATTATTTTGTTTATTGTTCTGAGGCAGTGACACTCCGGCTCACGCTGAAAACCAGCGCCATGGATTCGTGTCTTCGTGCACGGGCCTCGGCATTATGCTGAGCGTTGGCCGTTTTGCGCGGTGGTGACGCATTACATTATAGTTCGATGTATAGGTTTACACCTGATTTTGTTTTTTTTTTTTTTTTATTTAGGCCTAATGTTAACTGTTTTGTGTATCTGCGTCACCTTCACGTAAATAAACAGTTTTTCTTTCTTTCTTTCTTTTCTTTTACATGAAATTCAGCGGGTTAAGAAAAAGAAGCTACCAGGTTTTTATCTTGACTCATCATCAATTAAAATCAATCGATTGTCTCCGTCGCGGGTATATGTATGTAACTTATAGCTAAAGCTAGCTTCCGTATAGCTTATAGCTAGCGTAGCCTTCCTCAAGAATGTGGCTATCATACACAAAAATAATTTTCCAAATCTGACTGGTAGTTCCAGAGATTGGCGCAAATAACCAAATTCCATCTTGTCAAGAGCGCGGTTTAAATTCTAGCAGCAACCTAATGTACTACGCACCTTGGTTGACGCTGTGGAGGTGCTCGCCAGAAGACCGCACAGCTAACCTTACAATTTTCTGTTTGTTTTCGTTTCTGTGTTTGTGTACTCACAATATTTTTTAAGAACAATGTTACTAACAATTGGGCCTAGATGTCATAAATAAACAAATATTGAATTGAATTTATTTTAATAAATATACCCAGGACCCCAGGATAAGCTGGCTGCTTATCCTGGGGTCCTGCGTCAAGACATTTAGACAAAACTGAAATAAAAAATGGAGCTCTACCTATCAATCATTTTCATATCTCCAAAGACCTTGCTCTTGTAGTACTTGTAGGAAACATGTCACATCTCAAACTTTTACGACATGAAAAGAAACACCTAAAAATGCCACCAGCAATTCTTTCTTTCTTATCGCGAATGATTCATAACGTTGTTTTTATTGTTTCAGGTAAGGGCGATAAAATGCGGGGAATGTTAGTAGTTAAATTATTGTAAGTATTATGTACAAGTACTGAAACGACTTTATTACACTCAAGTGTCGGAATGGTTTATGTTACTTTTGGACGGTTTTGTGTATGTATGTGTGTTATTTTTAAAGGTTACAAGGTAGGTAAGATGGTTGGTATCCTGGTATCGTTGCGGATTTGTTTCGAAAGAGTTACCGCGGCCCTGGGATCGCGATCGAGTTATTGATTTTGATCGTGGATCGCATTAAATATTGACTGTGTTCGATCCACGATCAAAATCAATGATCTGATCCGTGGATCGAGTTCGATATTGACTGTGTACGGGCGGCATTAGGACTTATCGACCGAAATCGGTCGGTAGGTGATCGGTAACTATGTTGAGCACTAGGAAGAGCACGGATGGGTTTTAGTCAGTAAGAGTCTGACACTAACTCCCGCTCCATCCAGAGCGGGCCCGGTTGTTGTGGCGACACTAGGCGGAGGCCTATGTCCAGCAGTAGACGTCTTTCGGCTGACGTGATGATGACAAAAACTCTATTGCAGTCTGAAAACCTGCTATACTGTGGCACTAAAGTAGGATAATAATATAACAAGTTCTCAACTCAAATTTGCCGTTTGCAACCCCGTTCGCCAACTGAAAATCTTAACTCACCTAGGCAAAATATCCAGAATTCCATAAAACTTTTCCTACAATAACGTACTGTGAACTTGAACTTCGTAAAAGAAACCAATCTCAACTAGAAAAGGTACGAAATAAAACTGATATATTCTTAGAACTGTGGTAAACCAGTTGCTCTAAATACCAGGGCGACATTTTAGCTCGGGAGGTCCTAAAAGAAAACGGCCGCTGCCGAAAATTCTCGAGCATAGGAATTTTCTTACTTCATTTCAGCTGAAGGAAATTAGAGAAAATTGTGTTTTTGTTATATTCAGATTAATTTTGTTGAGAGAAAATGTTTACCGTGTTGAGTTATAAAATGTATAAGGTATAAATAAGGTTTCTGAGACATTCTCGTAAGCGCAAATATTAAAGACTCGTCGCTGTGAATATTATTGTATCCGTGGGCGTAAGACCATACTTTTTTTGGATTCGATTGTATCCTTGGAAATACCATCAAAAGTTATGAATTGAATGTTCAAAATGATGCCTATGCTCAATATCGGGCAAGAATCTTATTAAAAAAAATACAACCGAATTGAGAACCTCTTCATTTTTTGTAGTCGGTTAATGAAGATAGTTATAGAAAAATATTACCACCCATCATTTGTTGATTCGTTCATCAGGTAGATAGGATGGCCTGCTCTGCTTAGACCTATATTCCCCACCTACATTAAGTACTAAGTCTTCGTAAAAAATATTATTATCCCGTATTAAAACTGTACTCCTTCCCAACAGTTGTCGAATTTTATACTTACGTACCTAGTTCATATGACCGTCGCCAGCGTACGCCTATAAAAACCATTTCACCCAGTTGACTCTAAATCCACCATATTTTATTTCCACGCAGAACTCTTTTTTCTACATAAAAATTCAATTTTTACGTATAGAAAATTGTGGATTCGCATTCAGTTGGCACTACACGTTAAAACCTTATTCAGTAAGCCCAAAAAATAATTCATGTTTTGACACGAATAAGCCGCACAGTGGTACAAAAATAAAAACTATGTGGAAAAAAATGTGTTCGTGACCTGGTACAACATAGGCCGCAATTGTTAAATTTAATTCGCCCGGTGCACAGTTGAACTGTATATTTTGATATTTTCGCCAAGGGTTTTGCACTGTGGTAATTTTGACGGGACGTATAGTAAATTCGTGCATAATTGTTCGTTCTGTGTGTTTAATTTCACACATATTAATATTGTTGTGTATGAATTTATGATCACGCTTTCAAACTTTATAGCGAGCAAAATTAGGTTAGTAAAGTAGGTGGGAAATAAATGGAAGCGAAGTTAAATTATCAAATGTACAACTTAGAATTTATAGATATTAGAAAAATTGAGCTGCACATCGGTAAGAGCGAACTCGAACTAAAATGTTTTGAGTTTGATCAAAAGTACGAGTAGTTATAATACTTTTCATTTCTAAAAATTAAAAGAAACCGACCTTTTATTAATTCACAAGCCTAGCCACTGTAAAAGCTTGTATGCAACAAACATTTTGATTCATAAATGCCCGGTTTCTGAGGTTGACCACTAACCAGGCATTATGCTAAATTACGTTAACGAACAGATAATCGACCGATAAAAACCTCAGAAACCTGACATAAGTGGAATATTTGCAACAAATTATTTGCAATACTGAACTGTGGGATATCGGAAACAATAACTCCATTACACTAATTGACCCACTTATTATTATGCCATATCATTTCATTCAAACGGTTAATTCAACGTATCTCGCTTATTCATTTATTCAATTAAGTGGATACAAGCATGGAAATGTATGAATAAACATTAAAATTAAGGATATCGCTTTTTCAAATATAATTTCGAGGAATGCATAATTTTGGGCAAAGAGTACAAAAGCTTTAAAATTTTCAATACAGACACCGTAAACCGCACAGTGGAAAAATCTACCAATTTCTATGCAAAAATTCAGTTTCACCGATCTATTTGATAACTTGAAAAAAGGGTATCCGTGATATTGATAGCATGACAATAGCTCTTAGGGTTGGCTTTGACCAGTACTTTCTCGACAGTGCATCCCCTTTTGTATTTTCTGTTGAATGTTGAATTGATGAATTTTCTATTAAAATGTTTGTTAATGTAGTTTATTTTTAAATATGTACCTACTATACTCATGTACAGTAGGTAAATATTTAAAAATAAACTCCCGGGCCCGGTTGCGGATTTTGTTTGATAAAGTTACTGCGTCTCTGAAACCCAAAGGACACTAGAAGGAGCACGGATGGGTTTTAGTCAGTAAGAGTCTGACACTCCCTTCCGCTCCGCCCAGAGCGGAAGGGGTCATTTGATAATTTCCCATCCAAAAAAAAACCCACTATACATACATACACAAACAGTAGGAATAAAATGAACACAGTTGTAAGTAGTAACTATAACGAAAAAACAATTAAAAAAATGAATGACAGTCTTTAAAAAATAAAAACAATTTATCGCAATCCGATTCAGAAAATTACATCCGCATTTAAAATTCGCTACTCAAAACACGTCACACAAGAACATCGCACAAATAGTACAAAAATATGCAATTCTCGTTTCAATTATTCTGTACATGTCGATTCGGATTTTATATTTAAAATATCACCTGTTTTCGGTCTCGCGCCCAAAACCTCGGGGCGGGATTAAAAACATGCCGATGATTAAGTTCGGTTACGATACCTGAAATCGAATGCGAAAATGGATATTTTTGTAGTGTTTTGTCGTAATTCGTTAATCGGCTAGCGATTTTTTTTTGTTGAATTTTGGTCCAGAATCGAAATGTTCTGTAACAGTGTGAGCACTTATATTATATTTAGTTAATAATATAGGTAATGTGCTAGCAGACATGTGCCATTTAATGTAATGTAATTTTCTAGTTAAACCATTAAATATTTAATTGTACCAGTTTATACCTAAATTCAAATTCTTAAAACTTAATAGACTTCTTTCCAGTTAAAACACTAGGAAGCGGTGACGGACTGGGCGATGTGGAGAACTGTCTTTTTGACGTTCAAAAAGTGCTGATTTTCGGCCTATAAATGACTTTTGAGTTTATGAGTAACGAAATGACGTGGGAACAGGTCCTCTGTGGCAGTGTTTGATGTTATGTCAGGTTCTTTTTTATTCGAAAATTGCAGAGTTCTATACTACTACTTTGTAAACCGTATGAAAAAACACAATTTCTATGACCACAGGAATGAAGTTTTCGTTATCTCCAAAACGACAAAACATAAAATTTTGAAAACAAAAACCTATTTAAGAAGTCTATGAAAAAATGCATGATTCGCCTTTCTTTGCGTGCGAATACGACTCGCCGTTGGCCGGTTTTTCACCCAGGAGTAGCTCCAAACGTTGAAACTCCTCAACCATCAACAGCACAGACACGAAATTATTCATTCAAACTGTATGCACAGTACCCTACCTTCATAGGCATAATGCAACAAAACATTCTCTACCGGTCAACCATTGGCTTAAAATAAAAGCTTGTTTTTAAAATGTTTCTTACTCTGTCCATGCGCGTAACAACCGTTATCTTAAAAAAAAATCCATATAAAAATAAAATATTCAAAACAAAAACAGGCTTATAAACGGGTGAACGTGTATTAATTATGATCAGCTAATTAGCTTACTTAGTGGAAAATAAAATGCACACAGATTTCTAGCATAAAATAAAATAAGCTGTAGCTTTACAGAAATTATTTTACAACGACCTGCTTTTGTGAACGATGTTTTAAATACAGGGGTTTGAATTCTGAAATGAAAATTAGTTTTACTTCATATTAATGATTAATGTAGATTTTATAAAGGGTTTGAATATGATTGTATGTTGTTTGTCAACATTAAATTTGCCGGTTTATGTTGGGGTAGTAGATTCGGCATTTATTGTTTCCATGAATTCACGAAACAAATTATGTCATTCATACTAAAATTAAAATTGCGAATCTCTGTTGTCTGTCCGTCTGTTTAGTTTTGTTTCGTTTTGTTTTCACGCCTAAACGCGTACGCACACCAAGACAGAATAGCAGGGGATTTTGCTACCGGTCAGCACACACTAGCTGCTCAGATACGGCCTACCAGGACATCTCGCGACGTACCGCGGCATCCCGCCACGGAATCCCTTGGCGCGCTCTCTGATACTGTGTCAAGAAATCCCTTTCGATGCCACGGCGGGATCAATTTAAAACATTGGAATTTATGTCGTATTCCTACTAGATAAGTTTGAATGTGTTTTGATAAAAAATTAATCTCCTCTGCCATTCCGTCCGGGTGTGCGTATGCCCTAAACCGTTGAACCAATTCAGATAAATTGTGGTTATTTATATGAATTATGGTTAATACACTAGAAGTTGACCTCAACGTTGTGGGGAAAAGGATAGCTAGGGGCTAAAAAACATAATGCAGTGGTTTGGTCATAAAGGGCTACTGTCTGTAAATGAAGACTCGATACAGCTAAGCTATATCTAAATAAATGATTTTCATGAGCATCAAATGAGCAACAAATGTGATTTCTTCAAAGATACTGAAATTTCTAATGATCTGTGTACAACGGTGGCGGTTTTAGCCACAAGTAATCTATTATCTAAGGAAGTAATAAAAACAAAACTTAAACAGTATATTTATTACCAATGTTCTGTTTTCTGATCACAACCAACGAGACTAAACACAAGTTTAACTACATTCTTATCATCAGAGTATATAAAATTATTATCCTTATCAAAAGCTAGGCCATATATATTCTTCAGGTCCAAAATCTTCTTCAAACCTTCGAACTTCCCGTCTATGAATACACCACAGTTACTAACAATATACGTATCTCCTTCATTGTCCTCAACTATTTGTCTAACTGTTATAAGCTCATTCACTACTTGAGATTCCATTTTATCATTATTATATTTATATAAACCTGTTTTGTTAGCAAAATAAATTACATTTACACCACTGACATGAAAATGATCAATCTCGAAATTTTCAAATTCTTTCACTGATGCGAATTTTCCATCATATTCAATGTGCAGTTTTTGGTCAGGATAACTTATGTAGAATAGATTTTTCTTGTAGAATAAAGACCATACGTTTTTCCCTTTTTCTTTGTAGAAATCTGCTAGTTTTGTGAGCATGTTGTATTTGTAGATTCCATCGCTTCCTCCGAAGAATATATCGTCATTCATTTGGTCTATAGCAACAGAGCAGCCCCCTCTGATGCCAGCAATAGTTTGGTACTCTCTACTATCTATATTGAGGGATGCCAACTGAAAGTCGACATCTGAATATGTCTCTGGGAGAGAGTAACTGAAGAATAGGGTGTTAGAACTTTTGTGCACGTTGAGGTTGTAGGCCCTCCCTATGTTCGCCCAAAGAATATTCCTGTCATACCAATTGTCTCCAATTTTGACACGGTTGCATGTGATCTCTGGTAGTCCTGTAACGTATGCTGCGACCGATAGTAGAATTTGTAATTTGATAATCATTGAGGGGTTCCTGAAATTAAAAAACATTCTAAATAAAAAAAAATAGAAAACAACTTGACTGGCCCCAGCGGTCCCCGTCTTCTATGCTGACGTGTGGAAACCAACGCGCCGTCGACCCATTCTGATCGGATGGCGAGCTACCCAACGCTTGCCGTCCGCAGGCCCATGCCTACGGAGTCGCAGGGCGATTCCCGGCCACCGTAGGCCACGTATCGAAGAAGACGCCCGGGGCTTCTTCCTCTGTTGCGGCGACTGGGGCGTAAAGTTTGCAAGATCGACCCGTGCGGCTGTTATTATAATATCGAATATCAAACACAAGATATCGTAACACGATTCTATAAAATAAACTTCAAAATATTGGTCACTGTAGTAACCGGACATTTGAGTATTGAATTATTTAGTACGTCATAGAATTTCATGCTTTTGACCCAGCTTACTTGGCACCCTTTAAATGACCAAACAAGATAATACTATTAGAGATAGTTTCCAACAAAATTAATAATGCAATATTTAGTAGACTCGGAAATACTATTCAGCCTGAATATTGGGGAAATTTCTCACCGTGTAAACTAGGTGGAGTGTATAGTCATAGCATCGTTATTAGATGGTTTGACAGCTTATTTCACGTTCACTCCACATAAGTTTGCACAGCGATACGTTTACTGCAGTTCGATTCTATAAAACATTTCACCATGTAAATATAAGTGAAGTGAACATGTGAGCTATACAAACGAGATGAAATGACAGTTCACTTCATGCTCCCTCTCCAAAGTTTACACGGTTAGAGAATAGACCAGCTGAATCGCAATGCTATAGCAATGCACAGTCATTCTGTCTGTATGTTTACTTCACAAGTGAAGTATAATTATTAATAGCACGATCTTGTAAAAACAAAAAAAATTACAAAATCGACTGGCTGGTTATTATTCTCGGATTACATTTGCCAATTAAAAAATATACATGGTATTTGATCGACGTTGGCTAATGAATATAAGCCTCTTCAATGGATGTCTGGAACATTGATTGAGGTAGGTACCTAAATTGTCTTAATTTTAATCTAGTTTAAAAAAAAAAAACAATCAAGGTTCCGTTTGATGTGGAGGATTTGGATTAAGGCCGTGTTAGAGTAGATGATACATTTCAGCTAAGGCACTGGGATGGCAACGTGTCTGCGATGTCTCGGGTGTTACAGATGCACATTCTTAAGTGATGTTTTTTTTTATTATTTAATATTATTTACATTTGTAAACAGAAAAAAAATACAAGGGAAAGTAATTTACACAGAGAAAAGCCCAAAAGTACTGCCTATTAAAAGAAATTTCATAAAGCAGACCTGCGACCGAAGAGTAGGATGAGAAATGTAAACACAGTGTGCAAAGAGACAGGGAAGTTAACTTTAAGAAAAAGCTTTTAATAGACTACACTATCTTAACTAAAACATATTACAATTATATATATATTATATCATAAATACATACAAATAAATATTAAGTTAAAGAGAAAATAATAAAGTAATAAGATCACAGTATGAAAGAGAGATGCTCTTTGACTTTTTAAAATAAATATTAATTCATAAATTTATATAATCGTAGGAGAACTAACAGCTTTATCAGATGAATAACAAGAGACAGAGAGCCAATTACAGGTTCTCACGGGCAAAAACAGAAAAACAGTAGAAAACTGAGGATCACTAACAAGCACGATAAAAAAAATAAAAATATATTACTTAGGCATAATAAGCACTATGCACTTTTAAAAAAAGTCAGCGTTCAGCCGAGTGCGTACAGAATAGGTTTTAGTTGTAAATTTATACTCTCAGAATCACGTATGTTTGGTTAAAGTAAACTCCACAATCGTATTGCATGAAACGATACGATTCCTGCCAAAAACCTGCGTGTTTTCCACTTAATAAATAAGGAGCATACTCACATCAAAACCGAAATATTGATATCCATAACGAATCCAAATCAAACTAATGTGACTGCCAAAAATATTCTTCTGACACACATGTTTCTCTTCCAAATACATTCGCACAATGACCTGCAAATTGTTATTGATTCAATGTCACGAAACATAGCGTTGTTTTCTGTGATCATCCATTGTGGCATCAAATACAAACAGTCGATGGAGACTAAAACAAATCTCAGTACAAAGATGAGTTGATGGATTTTTTGAAAATATTATTTGGATTACAATACATGTTGATAACAAGTGTGTGCGTAAACACAGAGACACTACATCTTCCATCACTCTCATAATGCCATGGGACGGCAACCCGACACGCCACGAGAGAGATCACTTGTGCACTACAATGTGTCCCGAACCAATGGCTTAAGGAGGGCTAAATAATGTTGATGTATTGTGTGGAAGATGAAATGGTTAGAAAAGTTTAGATAGCAAATGAAACATGACTGAATAAGAAATGAGCATCATTGGTTGAACTCATAATCTGTTCTGAGTTGAGCTACTTACACGATAACTGACAAATGCTTGCACTGACTCGACAGGTCTACTTACAACTGTGTGTTTTTTCCTTCAAAAGACCATTTCAGACAAAAATGTCCTTAAATTACGAATTGTGAATATGAAGACATCTCCATAGAGATCAATGCTTTGGAACTAGCATTATCATTTTGACTGACCGATCTTGATAGTTATTCAAAAGTCAAGCACTTTTGAATTATCATAATGGTTAATGGTTTATTTGAAATAAATAAACCATTAAAAGGCTCATCGGTGACGTAACACTGGTGGATGCCAAGCTACATAGCTTGGCTCATCGCCGTAAGGTTGCCTGCTTATCGGTCTTCTACAGATTGTGCTTCGGTGAGTGTGCCCATGAACTCCACGACCTCATCCCACCGGCCCCCTTCTACCATCGGACATCCAGACGCACTGCATCTTACCATCCCTACCTAGTAGCTATTCCACCAATTCGCACTAAGCGTTTCCAAACGTCTTTTATAATGCGCACAGCAAAGGAGTGGAACTCTCTGCCTGCGTCTGTGTTTCCAAAAGCTTACAACCCTAATCTCTTCAAAGTTACAGTCAGTTAGAGTGAACAGGCTCCTTCTGAGAAAGCTCGCTCCATCGTAGACTTTGTCTATGTCATCTCTGACATTGACTAGAGTCAAGAGCAAACCCATCACTAATAAAAAAATAAAATAAAAAAAAAACATGCGAGAACAGGTCTGAAGTGGCACAGGTGACTGAAAAGTTATGGGGAAATCGGCTATCATGGTATGGACATGTAATGTGGATGAATGAGAAACATGTCTTGGGAATTGTTTTCCAATATGAATCAGGATCGTTATAGACCTCTATAACACAGGCAGAGAAAAAAACGATGGATGGGTTTTGGGAAAGATACAATATGGATGATTCCAGGTTAACAATATATATGATTCTATTCAGTCTGTCAGTTAGATTATTGAAAAATATTAAACACTTATTTTTTATTTATAATATCAATAAAAAATGACGAAGTTAAAACGCATCAAAGATCAGGAGTGGGGGCTTGTGACGTCATGTGCATGTAAAAAGTGTACTTACAAGTGACGTCACCCGAGTTTTCAACGCACTGTATCGTTTTCAATTATTGTTTACGTGAAAAAAGAAAAAATACGTGTCTAATATTTTTTGGAAATCTTTCTGTTGGACTAATTAGATTTTTTTAGTCATCTAGCCTATTGAGATGAAGGCAAATAGAGATCTATGGAAGAAGAAAGCCGACCTCAAATAAATTGAGATAAGGGCAGATGAATTTAATAATGCTGAAAGAGTAGTATTATGCTGAGCGATGGCCGTTTTGAACGAATGTGACGAACGTTCCCAACTTGCATATATTTTGTAATTTTATTTTTTTCTTCTTTCAATAGATCTGCCTACTAAACCGACTGATGCCCTGTTCCTGAGGTACCTAATCGGATTTTTATCTGTTTGTTAACCACTAACCAGCCAATGGTGTTATGAAAAATAAAGTAAATGGACAGATATTCGACCGATAAAGTACGTCAGAAACCGAGCATTAATGACAGATAACCCCCCAAGATCCTCGAGGTTCCCGAGATTTTAGCTGGCTTTCACTTCGGCTCGATCGATTACTCCTTCATTTTTTTAATACTCGTGTGTGCCTACTACTCTACATAGTTTTTTAAGTTTTTTGGTAATACTAACACGCTATGGGCCTACGATGCCTGAAAAAAAAAACGATTCTTGTTCTTTACTGTAAACCATAGTAATTATTAAAATACTTTACAGTGAAGAAACGTTCATGTACCAAGGCGTAGGCTTTGAGTGATGGAGAGAGATCACAATAGAGGGCACGATCGATTTTTATTTTAAAGTCGATAGGTAAAGCAATGCTTTTCGAATTTCTTCGACATCAGTCTTAGCAAGAGACTCAGAGAGAGAGGTCTTGGCCAGTATATTAATTAGAACGACTGCCTATATCCCCTGATATGTCAGTCTAATGAATATATTGGTATTCAGCTACATCTGCGTCTGCACATCGTACGGCGGCTGCGATGCGATACCGGTACATGGTGGACATCCCACCCACACGCACAAAACGTTTTGGGATCACATTCATAAGGAGTCGAATTCCCTGTAAGGTCTTTAAGTCAAGAGTGAATAGGTTATTTCTAGGCAAGCGTGCTCTATCTTCGACCACATCATCACTTACCATCAGGTCACATAGTGGTGTCTATCAATAGTAAAAAAAATGAGGTGGGCATTTTTTTTTTTTTACATGAAAATTGTTTATTGTCTTTTCCATTTGGGGCGAAACAAAAACAACCATTCCTTAACAATTTATTTATTCTTATTTCTAACTATAATGTACAGATGTATGCTATTTTAAATTATAATCGCCAGAATCAAATCATGTCATTTCTACGAATTACTTTAATATAAGTTTATTCATAAATCATCCTAACCATCTGATTATTTCAATACTGACTAGGTAGGCTAGATTCTTTATTCAAATTATCTGTAGGATTAAGTAATCTTCCAATTAGTTTTTAAACTAAGCATTTAGTTAATAAAATTTATGAATAAGCCAGTTTATATTTGTCTTGTCTGTTTCTCTCACATTACTAGCTCATTAGAAAGTTTCATTACTACTTTGTCTCATTACTGTTTTGTAATTAAGTTTAAACATAAGCTTACGAACGCTTATTTTTCCTTCTCGTTTCGTCAGTCTCAAATCTGGCTTCAGGATTATTTATGGCATTCATGCAAACCTCGCTATATCTACTAGGAGTCAACCGATAGATATTATTTCTATCGGAATAAATTATATTATCCCTATCATCAAAGGTCATGCCAAAAGCCTGATCTATGATAGCAACCTTCTTAACCCTATGATATGGTTTATCTTCTAAATAAATTCCGTCACTAGCACAGAAATGTACATCTCCATAATTATCTTCGACTATCTGTCGGGTTTGGATTTCGTCATTCAAAACTATAGGTTCACTAATGGGCTTCTCTACTTTATACAAAGCTGTTTTGTTGGCGAAGTAAACATCGAAATGTTTTGATACGAAGAAAATGTCTACCTCAATATTTAGAGCTTCGGACACTAGAACGAAACGATCGTCTTTGTAAACGAAAAGTTTTTGCGTAGGGTAGTCTATGTAGTAAAAGTTTCGTCGAACAAACAATCCCCAGATTGACTTTCCCTCTTCGGCGAAAAATTCGGCTTCTTTTGTTAGGAAGTTGTATTTGTATATGCCATCATGGCCGCCGAAGTATATGTCGTCGTTGCCAGCGTCGTAAGCCACGGCATAGCCTCCTGGCACGCCTTTTATGTCTCTGCAAGTCCGCTTTTCAAGATGGCAGGCCCTGATGCCGAAGTCTACTTGACTGCCGTTCTGGATTGTGTGGCTGAAGAATAGGATGCCTGAAAATCTGTGGAAAAGTAAAACACGATTTATTTTATAAGCTGGGCGAGAAATACAAATGTGTAGTAACTATTGAGGCAGCATTTTTCTTCTTTAAATTATATAAAACATTAGCAAACAAAATAACGATTCGCACTCTCATTGGCTGAAACAAGCAAAGACGTGTAAAAGTGTTATTTATAATCTTCTGATGTAAAAATTAAATTCAATATACTAAGGTAAAAGTTTATCAGCCTAAGATAGGGCTGAGCTAAACAATGGCACAATAATTAATATTAAAACTGAAATCTCAACGACCCAAAAATTGGTCCTTCAACTTTTTACAGAAATCAAGACCATAATCACGATTCCTGGCTGTCATCATAACTCAAAGCCGTAATTTAAAATGTCAATATAAAATCATGATCGCGTTGTTTAAAGTTTTTAATATCGTGACGTCATGAGCGACGTTCAGTTAATGGATCACTGTGTTACGTCATCGGAATTACGTCATCAGTTTGAGTGAGATACGTTGTGATGTTTTAATTGTGATGATATTCTTTCTGGCAGTGGTGTTGTGATAATATTATTTTAAATTATGTATTCATGTTGGTGACATCATTTTGTTAATGTTCCCTGTGTCACAGGGTTGGATGGTTTAAATGTTCGATTGTGAGCACTTGAAAAACGGGTGGCGCAAAAAAACTTGCGGTTTACCAAATTTAGGACTGCAATGGTAAAAACCTACGTAAATTAATCTATCCCAACACTTAATGTTCCCTGTTAAATGACAACTTGGTTACTGCCATTTTTAACCGACTTCAAAAAAGAGGAGGTTCTATTTTCGTTTGTATGTATGGTTTTTTTATGTAAGTTCCAATGATTGTGGACCGATTTTCAAAATTCTTTTTTTATTTATTCAGTCTGTACTATCTCACTGCTGGGCAAAGGCCTTGTTCAGAACCTTCCAGGTATGTTTTTCCCGAGCCACCTGAGCTTCTAGGTCCTCTCGCCACCTTCACAGGTGGTGCCGATCATTTTCACATGCCCACTCTAAGCGTTGAAAACCTAACTGTGGGCTTCTTTAGACTTTCTGTATTGTTTCACTCCGATTATTAATGCAAACTGGCATAACTCACATTATGGGCCTATTTTCAATAGTCAAGAGTCGAGAGTGAATAGGTAATTACTAGGCATATTTAGAAGAAAGAAAATTGTGTTTATCGGCAATTAAACAAAATAAATAATCAAAATTATTAATGCCAAAAGGGTCTCAGCTCAGCATTATGTCAGATGCCAACACAAGGTATACCACCGGACGCTGACTTTCCGCAGCCCCCGAGTGCTATACGCTTGAAAATATAAAATTGACGGCGAGCCACCCAACGCTTGCCGTCAGCAACCGCGTCTACGGTGGCCGGGAATCGCCCAGCGACTCCCGACGACCGATATAGTATAGCCTGGGATATGGAGAAGGACATAGGCTACTTTTTACGTGATAACCGCCACTACGCGGGCGGAGCCGCGGGCAAAAGCTAGTAAAGCATACTCTATACATCATCGCTTTCCATCAGGTGAGGCAGTGATGAAACGCAAGCTTATCAACACACGCACTTACTTATGCATCACCAAGTTGTAAGGTCTCCCAAGGTCCTTGAACAGGAGCTCCCTATCATAGTACACGTCATGGAAGATCACGCCGTCACACATGATCAGGTCGGATTCCTTTGTGGCTGCATTCAGGAGACCAGGTGCAGTGGCTATCAAAACGATGAGCTTGAAGAAATACATGGTTTGAGACTGAAATAATAAAATAATTTAAGAACCAGGGTTAACTAGTACTAGAAGATTTTTTTGTGAGGATTTCAGGAAGTAATCTCTAAGTACTAATCCTATTGTAAACATCCTTTTATTTATTATTTATTAAAACTTTATGCACTAGTAAAAACACTGCACAAAGGTGGACTTAGTGCCTTAGGCATTTTGTACATCTTCCATTACAATGAAATCCAAAATTTCACTACTAATCTACAATCACTCAGTCACAACACAACTAGCTCTATTCTTTCACAATACTGCCTACATTACAATACATCTGCAACACGCTTTTCTATCTGCCGTATCTACCATACAAAAATTTTATAAATCAAAAATCAAACACAAAATAAAAAGTCAATACACCCATTAATATCTACAGAAAATAACAAAACTCCTTTACTAAAAACATCATAAATACGAACACACATATTTCACAGAGCAAACCTCAATAATTCATTACCTTTCAAATATAAAATCCTCAATATAACTTTGAAACTAAATGCCACACTGGAACTGCTTTGTAAAACTAAAATAAAATGAAATATTATACGTTTTTGCACGACCGTATCGAACCAAGGTATATTGCTAAAAGAAAGCAGAATAAACTTTTAAACACTATGTTTGATATTATTGTTTATATTGCGCCATCATGACCGCACAACAGATTATGTTTTTGTTTGTACTTTGTTGACATATTTAGGGACTGAGCAATAAGCATCATAAGACCAGTGTAACTGGTCCTGCATGATGAAATGTGTCATTGATGAGAGATGATAGAGAATTGTTATAATAATTAAATGAAGTCAAACATCGTCTACATCGTCATCAGCCGGAGAACGTCCACTGCTGGATGCAGAGCTTTCCTAAACGTCGTTACATCATCCGGTCCTTTTTTTTCGTGACTGAGAGAGCCGCGATGACTCTTTCGAACAAACCCACGCAGGATGAATGTGGGCCTTCCTCATGAATGTGGCTATCACATAAAAAAAGAAATCAAAATCAAAATCAAAATCAAAAGTCATTTATTCAAATTAGGCTGAGAGCCAGCACTTTTTGAACGTCAAATTTTACATAAAGACAGTCCCTCAAAACGCCCACCCGTCACCACTTCCTAGTGTTTTAGCTGGGAAGAAGAAGTGGCGCAACAAACTCCCTAGCAACACATCTCGGAATTTTCAAAATCGGTTCAGTGGATCCAGAGATTACCCCCTACAGCCTCACAAACTTTACCTTTTTATAATATTAAGTATAGATATGTTACTGAGGAGTTTGTTACGTCACTTTTTCTTCCGAGCTAAAATACAAGGAAGTGGTCACGGGCATGTTTATGGGGACTGTCTTCATGTTTTTTAACCGATTTAAAAAAAACGCGGAGGTTCTCAATTCGGTTGTTTTATGTTTGCTATTTCATAACTCCGTCATTTATGAACCGATTTTTGACATTCAAGAAATGCTTAACCTCAGCCTAGTTCGAATAAATCATCTGCCTAGCCTTTTCCCAACTATATACCTATTGGAGTCGGCTCCCAGTCAAACCGGATTCAGCTGAATACCAGTATTTCACGTGGAGCGGCTGCCTACCAGACCTCCACAACCCATTACTGGGAAACACGATACTTTTGGCAAGACTGGTGTCAGATTTCCTGGCTTCTGACAATCCGTAACGACTGCCAAAGATCTACAAATGACAGCCGGGACCAACGGCTTAACGTGCTTTCCGAGACACGGAGGAGTCTCGGTATATAAATATGGTCACCCATCCACAGACCAACCTCGGCGAGCGTTGCTTAACCTTGAAGATTGGTCCATGCGGCTGTTATAATTTAGCCACAAGCTCCTCTGAATAAATGACTATTGATTTTAATATTTAGTAAACCCTTTCTAACCACAATCATGGCAGTATCCCAATTCCCCTCAATCTCTTAAATATTCCGTTCCTATATACTCCTCGCAAGGAAATTAAGATAACCGGATCTTTACGCATACAATATATTTTTATTATGTACTCACACGGACACCAGTTACCAACAACGATTCCTAGTTGATATACTGTACCGCCGATACTATCTGAGACCGTTACTTCAAATGGTTTGTGTTCCATTCTGTGAAATGTGAACAGAGAAATATAATGGCCGTTTTGGTACGAAATGTATGTACTGGTGAAACATGGGAGGTGGTTTTTCTGATGTAATATCTGATTGGTCTTGTATAATAGTTGGAAGAGAGGCAACCAAGAACGAGGATCTGTGTTTGATTCCTTGGTTGTGTAAGAAAAATGTATTCAAGATTTTTACTAACACATCATCATCTGCCTAGCCTTTTCCCAACTATATTGGGGACGGCATCCAGTCAAACCGTATAAAACTGAATACCAGTATCTTACGTGGGCAGCTACCTACCAGACCTCCACAGCCCATCAAACTGGGTAACACGGTACTCCTTGGTAAGACTGGTGTCAGATTTTCTGGCTTCTGACTATCGGTAACGACTGCCAAAGATCTCCAAATGACAGCCGGGACCAACGGCTTAATGTGCTTTTCGAGGCCCGGAGGAGTTTCAGTCTGTTAAGATTGTCACCCATCCACAGACCAACCTTGGTAAGCGTTGCTTAACCTTGAAGATCGGCCCGTGCCACGAGCTCCTTTTACTAACACAATAGGGTGGATATTTTACTGAAAAAGTCTAAATTGTCCGTAAGGTAGAATGCCGATTTCCGGGGATTTCATAATTAGGTTCATAAATTATCACTTATTGAACGTGAATTTATCTAAAAATAGTAGTGTAGGGCCTCATACAAGGTGGACCGTTGACCTGGTGGAAGCCATAGAAATCCGTTGGACGACAGCAGGACCGGTCCGTATGCAGTGGACATTTTTCGGCTCAAATGATGATGATGGTATACCTATAGTAGTATGAGATGCTCTTACCTATTCATCTTTTTAGAGCCTGTTTTTATGGATGACAAATCATCAAATGACTCCTTCCGCTCTGGTTAGAGCGGGAGAGAGTTTCAGACTACGGATTAAAACCCATCCGTGTTTCTTCAATGCCCTTTGCGTTCCAGGGCCGCGGTGACTCTTTAGAACAAAATCCGCAACCCTGGCAGGATCCTTTTAGAGCCAACGTAGCTGCGATTATTGAAAAGTAGTTACGATTGTATTCCCTAGTCAACTACAAACATTGCAAAAAATAGAAAATCACAATTAAGGACCAACATAATAACAGTTTCGTTTCTACAATCCCACCCACTAAACACCAAATATTTCATACATTAAACATTCACTAAAACGAATTACTGGTGTCTAGCCACATGGAACGAAAACACGCCGTACAAACGAACCGAAAAACCACCTAGTGTGTACACACAGGTGAATTTGCTTATATTAAAATATTTGCTCCAGTGACCATCTAATTTTGTAAATACGAATTTGTTTCAAGCGGTTAATCTGCCGTGTTTTGTCCCAATTTGTTACTGTGGAGGCCTATGGGTTCAAATCCTTTTGATTATGGGCTGAGGTTTATATTAAGCGTAGTGGGCTGGAACAATGTCGTGGATTCGCCTTGTGTAAAACCAATGTCATATCTACCATAATCTTCTTTTAGAGAGTTGATATACAAAGCGCTCTTGGCGCACGTCGACCAAATTGTATGGAGTTTGACCGCGCGCCCGCGACGCTACGTATATTTCATTCCTTTGACGCCATACATTATATCTTGTCAGCGCCCTGTCCGCTTTGTATATCATGTCCCTAAATGTGGTCTAATTTCAGATCCTGCAGTATTTTTCTATCTTTCAAAGAAAGAAAATACGTTTGCGTGGTACAGACACAAAGAACTACAATAATAAAATAGTAAAATTAACGTGTGCTTCATGGATTCGCCAACATGGGTTCAGTTATAAATGCAACTATAGTTTATGGCATTTGTCGCGTCAGGCACTATAGTGCCTGACGCTGGCTTTCAACGGAACCTGAGGCTGTGATATATATTTTCTAAACTTCCTATATTTTTAGGATACTTAGGTATCCTTACTTTAACATAGAGATAAATCATCCTGAAAGAATACACAAGTACCTTCCACATGCCTTTAGTTTTGTTTTCATACGAAAACTCTGCTCATATGCTACAATCCTAACCTTCCTTTAAGTTCATACATCAGGCTCTTAATGACTCTGCCATATTTAAGCTTTTTCTGTAAGGATGGGAAATCCTCAAATGACTCCTTCCGCTCTGGGTGGAGCGGGAAGGAGTGTCAGACTCTTACTGACTAAAATCCATGCGTGCTCTTCCTGGCGCCTTTTGCTTTCCAGGGCCGCGGCAAATCTTTCTAACAAAATCCGCAACCCTGGCAGATCCGTAACCCTGGCAGGCCATATTTAAGCAACACACAATATTTTCATATAGAACAGTGCGCAGAATATGGGCATGACGATGTCTTGAACCTGTTTCTTGTCTCACATACGTCTGTATTGTTATCTAGCATTACATAAATATGTATGTAAAAGTCGAATATCAACACTTTTGGTCGGCAGAACAGAAACACACATAGGCAAAACATTTTACATACCCTTCGGGGACTTTTTCCAAGCATGAAAGATACTATAAGAAACACACGATAAGCAAGGAATCCTAAATTAACCTACATAAAAATCAAAAACCTTATGTTATGTACGTGTTCTCTTATCATCTAATTTTAATCGTCTAATTTTAATACTTAAGCACTATAAATAAATGATATACCTAATGGATGTAGACAGGTAGACACAGTTATCGTTACCCCCCTTAGCGTAGTCGCTTAGTTTGTAAGTTTAATAAGCCCTGGCTGGAGGCTTTAATAATAATATTATTAAGGCCGCCACAGGCAAGTCCGGTTAAGCAGTCGACAACCTCCTAGGTTGACCTGCGAGAGGCCACACAAAAAAAAAAAAAAAAAAAACAGTTATCGAAACACGCGAAACTTAGGCTACAATATGGCAACAGTCTTACGGCGAAATATCGGTATACTAAGTATATACAACGTGTAACAGAATAAACGCAATACCTCTCAAGGAGTCATTGTACTCATCATTATGAACAACTTTCTCTATGGGACCAACAAGGAAATCGCGAAAAAAATTAACTGTTTATTGCATTTTTTTTCGCGATTTCAGTGTGTAGATACTGTTTTTTTTATAAATCTTTTCACTGAGAGGTGCACCTCTCACCTCTCAGTAAAAATAAAAAGTTTACACTTTAAATGTATTTAAACTTCATTCACAAACGTACAAAGGCCAACAGAATTGATGCCTTGCCGGCATTCTCTCATGGATGAATGATAAATAATTCCTGTTTTTTTTTGTTACTTATATTTGAAATGTCAAATATAGGTAGGTATATAAAAAAAAAACAAACAGGAAGAATAAAACGTCACTTAAGTATATTCGTAAACGCGCGTCACCGCTTGTCATCAGTCTTTCCTAAGTCTAAACTTTTTAGCGAACTCCTCCAATTTCGAAAAAGTTGTTACTCAATTCTTAAGGGAAAGAAGAAGGTTTTGCTTCCTTTCCATACAAAAAAAAATCTTTTATTTTTAACCACAAACTCAACAAAGTAGACAAATCAAATTCAAGAGGTAGGTTTCAGGCTGAGTACTTAATGTGACCTAATGTCCATTTTTGGTATGCTCTTGGAATCGTCGAGTTCAGCGTTGAGCTACACGATAACTGACAAATATTTGCACTGTCTAGACAGATCCACTCAAATCTGTGTGGAGCTTTCCTCAGAAGACCGCCTTAGACATTAACCAACATGGTTCGCTTACGCATTGTGACAAAGAAACAATCCACATGTGCGTCCGCAAACATCCCAGATGCGCTGCAGTAGCGGGGCAGCCTCAACAGCACCCTGAACGCGTTGTTGTATTGCACACGAATGGCATGATACGATTTTTGAGTATATCTAGCCCACAGGCTGCTCGTGTAAAACGAAGTGCAGAACGCTCTTTATGTGACCTTTATGTGGCCTAATGCCCTTTTTTGGTATGTTCTCGGGATCGTTGAGTTCTGCGTTGAGCTACACGATTACTGACGAAAATTAACACAATCTGGACAGGACTACTCAAATCTATGTGATGCTTTCTTCAGAACACCGCCTTAGACAGTAACCAACATGATTTGCTTACGACTTGATTGATTCAAAACCATTCTTTTGTGTTTAGTTTTATAAAAGAGTGTGTCCTGCACGTTCCTCTCCATAGAAATACTACGCTTTGAAAACGTGAAACAAGCTTCATATTTTTGACTGATCGAAAATTATTTTCATAGACACGAGTTTAGTCGATTTATTAACCCACTTTGATGTTTCTACGAAATAAATTGTCTTAAATAATTTTGTATGGAGAAGCCACAAAAGCGCCCCCTTGTACAAAAAACTTGTCAAGGAGATCCGGCAAAATTTCTTTGTGTGTAATGAAATGGTCTAACCATTTTAACTTAGGACAAAAGACGCTTGTTTTAAAGTTCAGGATATGGTTCTAAGTTGGAAGTATGTCTGTTTCTGAGTTAGGGCTAGACATTACTTATAATAATATTGTTCTCTGGGAAGTCGAAAAAGACTGTAAGTAACTTTTAATGAGGTAATTATTTTATAGAGAAGTTTTTTTGGTAAGAATAGGAGATGAAATGCCACTGACAGATATTTTCAGGCTGTCTAGAAATTACTTGATAAAAGTTATGTTAGTAAATTATGAGATACCAAAATGATGCTTCGACGGAGTTCAGCAATTTGACAATGATTTCATTGAATAGGATAGAAACAATAATCATTAAACTTCATGATAGAAAACCAGTCGACTCGTACATTTTATTTATTATAAAATAGAACCTTCGTTTTTTTTATCGCACGGGTCGATCTTCAAGGTTAATCTACGCTTGCCAAAGTCGGTCTGTGGATGGGTGACCATCTTAACATACCGAGACTCCTCTGTGCCTCGCCGTTGGTCCCGGCTGTCATTTGTAGATCTTTGGCAGTCGTTAAGGATTGTCAGAAGCCAGAATATCTGACTACAGTCTTGCCAATAAATACCTAAGTACCGTGTTAGGTTAGGTTAGTAACTAGGTTAGTAACTCATTTACTGGGTAAACGAGTTGTAGAGATCTAGTAGGCAGCCGGTCCACGTAAAATACTGGTATTCAGCTGAATCAGGTTTGACTGGAAGCCGACCCCAATATAGTTGGGAAAAAGGCAGATGATGAGTATTTTTTACAGAGGTTCTTTTTAAATTAGGATTTTTTTTAAATCGACAGCCCCGTACATTTATGTGCGCAGTACTCGACAAAATGTACTAAACAGCAGATTCTTTTTTCGCGATTATGGGATTGGTCCCATACTAAAAGTTGTTCCTAATGTTGAGTACAATGGCCCTTTTAAAGGTATTGTGTTTCTTATGTTACACTTAGTATAACCTAACACCAGCACAATATCCCATCAAAAAATATACTCCATAACACAAAATAAACAGAAAGAAAAATAACAAAGAAATACGATCCCCATCTAAAATGTGAGCCTTTTAACACACGAAATATGTGGAATTTTAACAGGCATTGTGATGAGGGAAACGAACTCATTATGCACACAGCCAGCATTTCCGACCCGTTGTGTGATAAAAAATAAGCATACTTACTTATCTCTGGATGGAGGGGCTTATGGCTAAGTGACAGCCACATGGCTAGATCGACCAAGAGTGGCTAAATCAGGGATGAGGATCCGACACGCGTGCCTGTGGTGATACATAACAAAATGATTCGGGCACGCTGATCAACTTTTGTCAGAGCTCGTAGCTAAAAATAACAGCCGCACGGCTCGATCTTCAAGGTTAAGCAACGCTTGCCGCGGTTGGTCTGTGGATGGGTGACCATCTTAACATACCGAAATTCCTCCGTGCTTTAGAAAGTACGTTAAGCCGTTGGTCTCGGCTGTCATTTGTAGATCTGTGGCGAGCGGAAGGGAGTGTCAGACTCTTATTGCCTGTCATTTGATGGTTTCCCATCCAAAAAATAAGTCATTAAAAGTCACAGACAGTCGTTATGAAAAGTCAGATACCAGAGAATCTGACGCCATCTTGCTTTGATATTGTGTTTCCCAATTACTTGGTTGTGGAGGTCAAATTGTCAATCGCTTGCTGTAACAGGTAACACGCATGAAAAAAATATATATATAAACAATTTATCAAGAAATTTACAAAAATATAATAGTAGCAGTTAAATTAGAATCAATATTAACGGTACCAATTCCTTCCTCTAGAGATGAGACGTCATATTGGAGACACGAGTCTACTGTTGGATATCGCAAATGGCCACATTGATTGTCCTCAACTCGTTGCTAATCTGTCATTGATCTGATGGGATTACGTCAACGACCAATATTAAATGTACCTTTCGCAAGGACTATTATACGCGGAATGTTTTTTTAATAAGAAGTGCTTTTAGTTAATGTCGACTTGTTCTGCACCAGTGTGGCGACCTTATGACGGCTTTTGGCACAGTTATTTTTCAAAGGTAATTAACTTACCTAGTGCTCTCTTAACTAATTATATTAACTTTTTTTATTATTAGTGAAAGGTTTGCTCTTGACTCTAGTCTATGTCAGAGATGACAGAGACAAAGTCTACGATGGAGCGAGCTTACCCAGAAGGAGCCTGTTCACTCTAACTTTGAAGAGATTAGGGAAACATAGACGCAGGCAGAGAGTTCCATTCCTTTGCTGTGCGCATTATAAAAGACGTTTGGAAACGCTTAGTGTTTTTCGAATTGATGGAATACCTACAAGGTAGGGATGGTAAGATGCAGTGCGTTTGGATGTCCGATGGTAGAAGGGGGCCAGCGGAATGAGGTCGTGGAGTTCTAGGGCACACTCACCGAAGTACAATCTGTAGAAGACCAATAAGCAGGCAACCGTACGGCGGTGAGCCAAGCTATGTAGCTTGGCATCCACCAGTTTCACGTCACCGATGAGCCTCCATGCAGGATCGGACTTGTGCTTTGTAAAGGGTTAAAAGCTTGTATGTAATTTTCTTTTTATGGACTTTTTTATACCATATTTGGAGGCTTGTAATTAGCTATTTGTTAATATTAAATTCTAATGTCATTAGTTTGTTCGTCTGTAAGCCTTCTGTAAAATGAAACAAATAAATAAATATTGTTCGAAAAACAAACGAGATATAACTATTTTAAACAAATATATCCCTCCCTCTCGCGAAAACGCTGTTTTCTATGGCAGCTGTATAGGCGTCATGATATTTGACGTCAGTTAGTATCGGAATTCTCTTTCTAGTTGTCAACTTTGAAGCTTTATCACTTCATCGCTGATGAAGGTATTTTAAAAATTATTTAATAAATGTTTACTAAAGTGTTTTATTTTGTAAATTAAAACCGAACCATATTCTCTATTGCTGAAGTCGAATAACATTAAATAAAGTTGAATGAAGCTATACAAATTCGTATGAGTATAATCACATTTCCACAAGCCATTTCAAGGGTTATCAACACGCTCACTAAAAAATAGACACCATAACATATAAGGGTAACTTTAAGGGAATGTGCTCACATGTTTCGACCCGTTAACCCCTGTTTCATATGATCATTACGACCCCATTATATTCTTCCAGGCGTCTTCCTCTTAAATGTCTTTTGATTATGTTACAACAAACACTTATGAGTTTGTTTTTTACTATTTACTTTGAGAAAAAAGAAAGGTATTTCGAGGTATTCTTTTGTTTGTTAACGAAAATAAAATAAAATTACGTATGTCTCTAAACGGGTACTTAGATACAAAAAATATTAATAGTACACTAACATTTTGCAGTAGCTATTTATTTGGAAACTAGCACCCGCCCGCGGCCCCGCCCGCGTGAATGTCGAAAATTATCTCAAGGGAACATACTCTCGAGATAAAAAGTATTTTATGTGTTATTCTAGACTATATTCTACCTCTGTGTCATCAAGATCCGTTCAGCCGTTGTAACGTGATTGAGATCCAAACATTACAACTCTCGAATTTTTTACCCGACTGCGTCAGAAGGAGGATAATGTTTTTCGAGCGTATGTATGTCCATTTCTTTGGAACGCCCTACAGCCAAAAACGGATTTTGACATATGAATGGTCGTTGAATTCGTCAGAATTTTGGTAGTGACATAGGTTATATAAATTTTCAAAACTTACTAAAATGTAGGAAATAACCGCAACAAGTCGCCTCGTAGTCAGTAAGTGGCCTCAGATATGTAATTGAACTGCATCAGACTGCATGAAAAGCGACTTGTGTGGAACTTTTTAGTCGTTTTTAGCGATCGGGTTTTTTGAAAAAGTATTTTTTTTATAAGTAATATTAGTATCGATAATAGAATGTTGAAAATGCTAATCGAGTAGCAAAGAGGGTTTTGTTAGAAGAAGTGGGATTCTTTCAGCTATTATCCTACCCTTCTTACTGGAGCAATATCGAATGGGGTTGGCTTTTAAGAGCTTCAAAATGAACCCAAGGACGAACAGTTGGCGAACGCAAGGAACCCCCGATTCCTTGTACAATTTTGTCTGCCTGGCTGTTTGTGTATGTGAGTTTGTATGTTTGTAAACGCACGCACGATACAGAAGAAATTCCAAGTGCGGGGCAAAGTTTAAACAAAAAATAAAAAAAAATCAAATCCGATGGAAGCGAGAAGCACAGAACCGGTAAATGTGGTGACACTTGAGAGACAGTATGACCAGCAATCAACAGCTTTTAGCTTTACATAAAGTTATGATGATGATGATGTAGCGGCATTTATACCGCCACAAAAATCGACGTAGCAGAATCAACAAATGAGGCTCGCAGCGCCATCTATCTCGACAGTATCGATAGTAGCAAAATAAGAGTTTACCGTGCGATTAGAACATGTACAACAGCCCGAATATAAACTGTCGGGCAGTTGCCCACCAGACACAAACAACCGTCTGGTCGGAGGATCCTCCCTTTTCAATGGGGGTATGCGGGACTTTACTCTCTGTTCAGCTACCTCCAAAATGATGACCTGGAAACAAATCTACGATACGGGCTTGACCTCGCTGACGGTTGGTTTTTGCAAAGTAAACACTAAAAAAGCACATAATATTTTATTTTGCTTAAAGCACAACAAGCCTTCTTGGACTACTTTTCATAAATTCCTCAATGTTTCGTTGGGTTGTAAACTACCAAAGAAATCTGGATCTTTTGAAGGGACTTGAGACCCTCTCCTGGATCCGCCAATGATACTACACTTGCCAAAGAATGTCTATGTTTATAACAGACCTAAATGAAATTGTTGAGTTGTATTCAAAGAATACCTACTCTTTATTTGAAAGCTCGAATTATTTCAAAGACCTACTTTATTACGAAGCCAGGGGTAAGTCATTTATAAAAGTCACTTTATTTTGGACAAAAATTCTGTACGCTTATGTACACGTTTGCCTAACACAAATATGTATAATAAAATGTGTATGTAGGTAATGTACTCGTTAACAGTTCATAACTTTATTTTATAATTTTGAACTACAACAAGAGCTCAGCAAACACAAAAATATGATGTATTTTGTTTTTATTCTGTTATTATGAACAGAGGTATGCGGTATAGAGTGTAAAGTGCCACATACCTCTATTGAAAAGGGAGGATCCTCCGACTGGTTGTTGTGTCCAATGGGCAACTGCCCGATAGTTGATATTCGGACTGTTGTACATGTTCAAATCGCACGGAAAACTTTGATAACGCGATGCAGGATTTCATAAGTAGTTCGCTGCTGGCGGGATAAATGGCGTTGCAGTTCTTTTTTTTGCCGTACAAATTTCGCTTTTTAACCGACTTCCCAAAAAGGAAGAGGTTCTCAATTCGACTGTATTTTTTTTTGTGTTTGTTACCTCATATCTCCGTCATTTATGAACTGATTTGAAAAAAAAAATATTTTATGTGAAAAGATATACTTCTCGATTGGTTCCATTTAAATTTTATCAAAATCGGTTCAGCAGTTTGGTTATTAAATCCAAATAGCTGGAAAAAATATGTAGAAAAATTATACGAAATTGCATATTTTTGCTTTCCTGTGACTTTCCTGTGGTGTTGTTAGGTGTTAAGAAAAAGAAGAATAAGAATAAAAAACTTTTTCACAAAACAAAACCGACTTCCAAAAAAAACACTACAAAGTACAAAATAACTTTAATTTCCGAAGTCGGTGTCAAATAACGAAGAAGCAACCAAAAACACCGTTTGGAAGTCGGTTTTTTTTGTGAAAAAGTTTTTTTTTAGTTTTTCTTGTGGTGGCATTGATGTCGTCACATTATGAGCATCGTTTAAACTTAACAACTTATTACGACAGGCTAAGTTGACAAAGCACGTATTGTACACCTAAAAATAAGTTATTGTACAAACAAACGATATTTACACATCGTTTATGTTGCAAACCTTTTGCCACCATAAGCCACAATTCATATGGCTTCTTCCCTTTTAGATTTTAAAAATACAATCCAAAACCAATCAATGAAATCAAATAATAATATACCCAACCCGGCAATCGCATCCATTTCACTACTTGACTAACAAGGCAGCCCCATTCAACCGAAAAGAAATACTTACAAAGAAATACTGGGATGGGTTCCCATCAGAAAAATAAACCCATCATACCTTCGTCTGAACTGTCCATTTCAACAAAATTGCCACAATTGAAAGCACTCCCGATTTTCTAAGACTTCACTTACTAACAGCACTATTGCAGGACATACAAAAAGACCGGCCAAGAGCGAGTCGGCTCGGGCGTAAAGAGTTCCGTCCGAATTAATAACACTGTTTTAACATGTTTTGTTTAAATTATACTTAAACCTACTTCTGTTAGGTTTTTCTGTAATCTATAGGTAAAAATCGTATATTATAGATAACTATTTTTTTTTTCAAAATATTAATGTTGGTATTACAGGGCGCAATGTAACATGTATCAAAGCGAGCATTCGTGCAGTCAGCATGTGGAAACGAGTACGAACATGAGCATGTTATATGCAGTATTTTGTTTTACACGATTTTCGGAGACGGCGTAACATAACATGCTCGCTGCGAATGATACATTACAGCCTAAAACACTGGTCGGTACCTAGCTTTAGGGTCAAAAGTTTCAGAAATAAGAACATGTGTGTACCAAACAACTGAATCGGTCGAATAGATTGGGAGCAAACTGGTTGTTACAGATGGAGGTCTCTCGACAGAGAGACCTCCATCATGACAGACACAAGTGATCCTTTAAGGATTTCAATTTTAATTCGGGCGTACAGAACCCAAACCTAACCCTGTATCATTTTACAAAAGGCAGGCATTCACACTAGCCTAAAACTACCCGTTACAGAGCATGTAATAAGGGTCACTTCGGACCCCAGATCTGTCACAATCAAAGGACCACTTGAGGTCTAAAAGGGTACATATGGAGAAAAAGCTACACTTAGGTCAAACGGTATGGAAATTTTCTCATAATGTTTCTTGGGTCGCTTTTTGTGGAATCTTGGGTGTGAATGTTCTTGTAGTCAGTGTTATATGTTTTAATGGAAGGGACATCGTTTTCAGACAATTTCTTAGAACGAAATTGGGGCTCGATTGGGGTCCTTTTGGAATTTTTTGCACCCTTGCAAATGAGTTTTCCCTGCGCTTGCTGCTTATTGGTTTTTATTAGGCACCAAATTGGAGAACCAATAATAGTTTTCAATTTTATTTTAATGTTTCCTGGGCACAATCCTATTATACAGAGTCCCTATCATAAATCTATAATTTTCCCATATTATAAGTGCACTTAACTAAGTAACTTTGAACAAAAATAATTGGTGGGAAACTACTAATAGTTTAAATTCACCATGTTTCGCACGTGAAATAAAGTTCGTATGTCTGTATGCAACAGTATAGTGATCTTATAATACCTGGTCTACCTGGTATGCGTCGTTTGAAGAGGGAATTACAAGAATAAAATAAGTATAGATATTTTTACAGTTAAAAAAGCAAACAGAAACCTTAAAAGTGCTCCTTCGCATTCGCAAACCTTCACATCTCCAGAAATAAGAAAAAAGTTTATTTAAAACCACACTCAAAAAAATTGCACAAAAATATTGTACACGAGTATTGAAACAGAACTCTTGCCAATAAGATACCAATCCAATCAAGTAGACGCCACAGAATACAATAAAATATCAATAGGAAATTTTTCGAGAACATAATATTATTCAAAAATCACTTAGGTACATACGCAGATTGTAACGCATCCAGAAAAAACAATTGGACATCTTCGAAAAAAACTTAAGTGAATAGGTGAGGTAACATTTCAAGTCTGTTGAAAAAGTAGGTACCTATTAAATAAAATACTCTTTATTATGTACACTATAAAAATTACAGAAAAGATAGAAGAACAGTAGTTTATGCAACGACCATATGAAAAGGGTTATTAAAACACGAGTGTGGGTTTATCACACGAGGCGTAGCCGAGTGTGATAATAGCATCACACGAGTGTTTTAATATCTAATTATATGCCGTTGCGTACACTATTTTATCTTCACTCATACAGTTGAAATAAAATAAGTGGAAAAATAGTTTATTCCAATATGGCGGATATTCTCATTGCGTATTCGAATGACTATGCAGCGCGCTCATCCATAGACAAAGATAAAAGCTGGCTCATTGACTTAAGTCAATGAGCCCGCGCCAAAAATTAAAAAGAAAAAGTGTGCTATAAAAATTAAAAAGTTATTTTATGATGCAGTTGTTTAAAAATCGAAGGAAAATGTTGAACTGTAATGGTTTTTTTTTTTAATTTTACCTATCCACGAAAAAAAATTACGTGTTTATGCATTCGTTTTTGAACTCATATTTGGAACATTACGTTGTGAGTGTAGATAAAGCAACATTACCTATCGCTAATCGATCTTTTAAAGACAACCTTTGGAGGGATTTAACATATAATAAAATTCTGAAAATTAATTGAAAATGAAACCGGTTTGAACTATCTTAATACTTTAAAGCCCTTTCAATACAACGTGTAACAGAATAAACGCAATACCTTTTATGTGGTCATGGTACTCATCATTATGAAAAACTTTCACTATGGGACCAACACTGAAATCGCGAAAAAAAATCGACTGCCCCATACATTTCTGTTCGCATAGCTCGACAGGTGGCATTTACTTTAGTTCAATCATAGCTTTAATGTCACCAACTGCATCAGACTGCTGGAAAAATGATTTGCTTAGAACTTTTTAGTCGATTTTTGCGTCCGAATTTATGAAGAAAAAAGCTTTTAAAAATTGTGTGGCTATTGATTTCTTAATGTGTGCCAGCTACCCAATATCACCCTTATATGACCACGCTCTTCTGGAACATAAATAAATTATAATATACACGTACTCATAAATACATAACAGTCCGTTGATCCGGTCCTATACCAACTGGACCGCCGTATATTCCCACCGGACAGCTAGACTACAGAAAAATAAAGAAGGCCAACTCCTTGTAACCAGCGAAAATGCACTCAAACGTCTTGAGAACGAAAGAAATAAAAAAAAATGTTTTATTTGGGAACTCGCACAGAACAAACAACAAAATAAAATGAAGTAGTTAAAAAACAGTGTGTCGGTTAAAAAGTGTTTTTTTTTGCATATATATTTTCCCTACTACATGACATTCTGTTTCTACATATCTCTTTATTTCAATCTCCTCCGCAGATAAGCTGGAAGAGATTTGTGTAGAATCTTTTTTATTATACTGGATAACTTTTTTTCCAGTGCGAAAACTTTGAGAACCACTTCTGCCCATGTAAATGAACAACTTTCCCCAAGAAAGCCATAGTCAATTCCTAAAAAAAAATTTAAACTTCCCATACAAAATTGTCATCAACTGACCACAATTTGTATGGGAGACTCAATTTTTTTTTATATATATTATTATATTTCATTCTGTTGCTTCGTCTTGTCAGTTTATTATAATTTGTGTGTACAATAAATAAACTGCGCCGATGCAAAATAAACTGGGATAAAGACTATTTAGGACATAAAAAGTTACTCTTCACGTGCAGCGAGCGCAAACATACTCGTGACCGGCACTGGATTGATATAAAACCGACTTCCAAAAAACACTACAAAGTTCAAAATAACTTTAATTTCGGAATTCGGTGTCAAATAACGTAGAAGCAACCAAAAACACCGACTTCCGAAATTAAAGTTGTTTTTTGGAAGTCGGTTTCTTTTTTTTGTGAAAAAGTTTTTTATTTTTTCCCCACACCTAACAACATCACTGGAAAGTCACAAAAATACGCAATTTCGTATACATGGATGATTTTTCCACATATTTTTTCCAGCTACTTGGATTTAATAACCAAACTACTCTACCAATTTTGATAAAATTTCAGTGGGACAATTTGGAAAGTATACCCTTTCCAACAAAATAAGAATTTTTCAAATCGGTTGGCAAGCGACGGAGTTATGCCCGAACAAACATAAAAAAAAAAAAAGTACAAACATCCGAATTGAGAACCTCCTCCTTTTTAGAAGTCGGTTAAAAAAAATACAAACATCCGAATTGAGAACCTCCTCCTTTTTTAGAAGTCGGTTAAAAAACGAGCAGGAACAGGTGGCACAGAAGTATCAATGTCAAAGTTTTTTAACGTAAAAGTTTCGAATTTGCAACATTAGAGGACACAGTCTACGCCGTGTACGTTCCTTACTCGTTTATAAGTCGCTGAGTTTGTTTTCACTCGTATTATGGAGTTGGACTTCTGTAGCTGTCTACACTGTGGCTAGACCTAGTTTTTACGAGCGAGCCTAGACTGCTTGTGAAGGCTTAGATAAATTATTAGAATCATATTATAAGGGTTGGGCTGGGGATAGGAATACATAATGTATTATGTATTTGTAATAACTTTTCTCCGGTGTTTTGTCATTGGGTTTTGCTTAAATGTTGTTTAAGCGAGATTGGAAGTTAGTAAAAAGGTTTTAATCATTGTGGACTCGAAGTGAATAGTAATACTGTTAATCTTTCTGATCAACCTAAATGTGGTTTTGCTAAGGAGTGAAAATCAAAGTGGTACTTTCATCCATATATAAATAAGTAAAATATAATATAAAAGTCAAATTATAGATCAAGGCAATCAATTAGAAATAAGTTCAAACATACATTTGATAAAAAATCTTTAAATCTTGCAAATATGAGATGTCAGTTCCATGCAGTCCAATTTAAAATAACGACAAGTCATAAGTCATATATATTCATTTGTTACAGTGAATAGTTCTAAAAAAAAATCCAAGCGCACTATGTTATACCCGAAGGCGTACGTCATATATTTATAGAGGTCATTAATTGATTTTGACAAAAATAAATACGAAGAAAAATATGAAATTGTCAAAAGGAAAAATCTAAAACAATGTCAAAAAAAAATAATAATTAAGACACTACGAAATGTCACGTGTAATGTTAAATTAATGGAATTGAAGAACAGTCACTTTTATTTAAGGCTTCTTGCTCTATATAAGAGGGAGTTGGCTAAAATCTGACCACATGGGTATAGTGTAGGTTGATGGATGTCACTTGACATCTAATTTTGGTGCAAGGACATTCCAGAAGACTTAAAACGTGGTCGCTCACAATGGGCGTCGACAAAAGGCTTAAAGTCACCCAAAGGGCAATGGAGAGGGCAATGCTCGGAGTTTGCTTGCGTGATCGAATCAGAAATGATGATATCCGCAAGAGAACCAAGGTTACCGACACAGCCCGAAGGATCGCCAAATTGAAGTGGCAGTGGGCAGGGCACATTGCTCGCAGAACAGATGATCGATAAGGCCGAAAAGTTTTGAAGTGGCGACCGCGTACCAGAAGACGCAGCGTTGGAATGCCTCCCACAAGGTGGACCGATGACCTGGTGAGAGTCGTGGGTAGGCGATGGATGCGAGACGTACAGGACCGGTTGTTGTGGTGACACTTGGGGGAGGCCTATGTCCAGCAGTGGACGTCTTTCGGCTGATATGATGATGATGATGATGACATTCCAGTCTCCTTATGATGTCTTCATAACACGACAATTTATCAAATAGTTGTACCTATTTCCCAACTGCAAAAATACAAAACACAATACTATCCTTCATATAAAATTACACTTTGTTTACTTTATAGTACACCTGAGAAACTGCCACTAAAATTCAGAATGCAGATGAGATCAAATACTTTACTCATAAAACAGCACTAGAATCTTACAAAGTATCACCGTATCTTAACATTTCCCTGCAAAACTCTCCTAACATTAACCTACATTTTCGTAGTCAGGACAACAAAGTACAGCGTACGAAGTAACCTTAAATTAATATCCCACATTACTATGCTTTTACTCTAATCTATGACGTATTAGTAAAAAAGGATTCCCAAGTACAGCCTGTACCAAATATACACACATTCGTTTAACAAATTGGCATAGAGCTGGGATAGATGGAAAATAAATGTCGATGTTTTAGGGGCGTTTTTTTTCCAAAAATTAAAATGTATATTTTTGCATTTTTGTGTATGCATTTTTATAAGCATATTTTTTTGTATTGCCAACAAGTACCGTGTTACCCAGTTACGTAGTTGTGGAGGTCAGGCAAAGGGAAAAGGCTAGGAATATAATCATGAAAATACACATTTTTATGTCACCTTTTTAAACTTAAATGGGACTGGGCTGGACATGTCTGCCGCATGCCCATCGAGCGGTGGGACCACAAAACACAAAATTAGTGCCCTGAAATCGCGAGACGAGGTCTCCCTTGAGAATTGGCAAGTAGAGGCACAGAAACGGGAATTTAAATGAGTGGAACAGTTTGAGCTAGACATAATAATACCTTTTTTTGTACAAAGTGGATTTCTGTAGTAAATAAACACATAACACTATTGAGTACTTAGTTAGTGCGTACCTTTATTTTTTAAATTAAATGTTGCCCCACACTAGGAATTACTCCTGTATCGTGGGTGCGTTTTAATTTAATTAGCATCAAAAGCAGGACAGTCAAAATGCTAATTTACATTTTGTAAACAACCTTGCACTTCAAACATAGTTGCACTACTTTTTAAAACCAACAAAAAACAGGTATTTGGCAAAAAACTGTCATCTTAGAATCCTTGTTTACTGTATCACAAGAATATAATATTTACTACACGGTCACCATCAAAGTACAAAGCGTCTACATTTTAAAACAAGCACTGCATTTTAAGACTATGTCCCATGAATCGCTCAAGCCACGGTATTATTTCGTTTTACGACCTTTGTATCATAAACTTTTCCAATATAACATATTGGTGATTTCTACCGTAAACTTGTGTCCTGTAGTGACGATCGTATCACTTCGGTTTATAGTACTTCAGGTCTTAAAGTTCACGCTAGTACCTTTATGGGGTAGGTTAAGATCTAAGAGATTTATAGACCATCATTCAAAGACATTCTGGGTTAGGTTAGGTTTGGTGACTGCTGGGTGTGTAAAAGTACCTGGACTTTCCATTTCTTGTATTTTGACTATGGTTTGTGGCCTTATCTCTCCCCGATCTTGTCGGATTGACTTCACATTGGATGCTGTGAGAGTAAAAGAACAGAGAGTGCACTGAACTGTGTTTGTGTCATTATAATAGATTCCTTGTACTTGACCAATCTCCGTTAAAAAAATAAAAATCATTTATTTCAGACAAAGTCCATAGCAAAGTTCGCACCTAATATAGTTTAAAATTGGTCACATACATTACAATTAATTAATGTTATAATAATACAAATTCAGTTGATTAATATTAAATAATTATAAGACATTAATAAATAAATAAATATATCACACATTTATCAATATGTTAATCCTTGAGTAATTATTAACCGCTGCGGCCCCGACATGTGAAAATTCCCAAAAAAAAAAAAACTTATGTAATAGGTAAATAAACATTAAATTCGCGATTAATTCGCGACACACCGGTGTGTCGCCGGGGCCGGAGCGGTCTTAGTATGCCTACCTGTCCCTCATAATATGAAGTACTGTAAACCTACCCAGTAGTACAGTATCTGGTTAAGATCGGCCACCGTGATCGAAATTTTGTCGGGAAGCCTACTGTGGTTTCACTAAAAACTTAAATGTAAATGGGCAAAATATTATATCCCTGACCATGACTTCCACCTATTCACATTTCAAAGAAAAAACCTCTATTAAATAAAATAAATCATCGATAACTTTCCCCACAAAACATCGACAATTTTCCCACCTCTACTCAAAGTACCGCGTAGTAAAAATGTTCGAGTTTGGCAGCGAGACGTATGGGCATAATTTTTACATGTACGTCATCTGATAATATCGCCCGTACATTGTGACTGTACGGGCTGAAAGAATGGAAGTAACTAATTTTCTTTCCTTTATCGTCGAGGCTATTTTACTTAGCAATTTTTGGGGTTAGGTCACACTTTTTGGCTGAAAAATTACACTTTTAGATATTTGACGTATTTATAGATATATAAATACGTCAAATATATATATTTTGGTTAAAAAAGTGTTCCTATACCTGGAAATTCACAGCAGATACATGACACATTTCAGTTTTGTCCATAGTATTTTAAAATCACATAGCCGAAGGGTTACTAAACTTCCTCTGTCCGTTCATCCTTCCGTCTGTATGTCTGTCATTGGGCTGTATCTCATGAACCATCATAGTTAGACAGTTGAAATAGACAGCATAAAACGTTTTGGGAAAACATTCATTGTGCGTAGATACAGTTAAGGAGTGGAATTCCCTGCCCGAGTCTGTGTGTCTTGATAGCTGATAACTTGGGGTTCTTTAAGTCAAGACAGAACAAGTTACTACTGGAAAATCGTCCTCCATTGTGGACCACATCTTCGCTTACCACAATGTTATAAATATTTAAATTATGCCTATAATTATTTATTTTTGTCGACTAATAATAATAATTTCTATGAAATTGTATGATCAAAAGTAGTTGTATTGACTTCATGTGATTGGTCAAGACTTTGACAGTTATCGACGGCCAATCACAAGCAAGTAAAATGGCGGGTATAAAAAAATAGTCACTCGTGCTTCGACATATCAGTGCGAGTCACTTGCAATGTATTGCCAAATCAAACTGTACTGCTGTAACTATTAGTAATAAAGCTGATCTTCAAAGTTCATAAAGTGTTTTAATATTCCAAAGTCCTGGCTTCTGAGTGTTAAACCAGGTCGCTTCAAAATAAGGTGAGTTTGTAGCGTCATTAATATGTACCGCCACAAAAAATTAAAGTAGCAGAATCAACAAATGAAACTTGCAACGCCATCTATCCCGACAGCTGCGAACTAACTTGACAAAAACCCTAAATCGCGATAACAGAGTTTACCGTGCGATTAGAACATGTATAACAGCCCGAATATCAACTGTCGGGCAGTTCCCCACCAGACACAGCAACCGGTCGGAGGATCCTCCCTTTTCAATAAAGGTATGCGGGACTTTACTCTCTGTTCCGCTACTTTCAAAAGGTCGAAAGCGAACCTTTCAATAAAAAATGCATAATAAGATACCAAACCAATACTATAATTTTCTCTAAGTTGTTCCAATGTCCCATGAGCCTGCTTCAACTGGCAATTTGACATAGAAGTAGAACATACCAGCAGTCCCTTGGTTTCCAATCCACGATGAATTGAAAACCGCAACACGGTGAGACTCGTTCGTACGAACAGTGCTATTTCTGTTTCACAATGTATGTACATAAGGACCATTCAGGGCTTTTATACTAAAAGCGGGACCTACATAAAGATTATGTAGGTGTGGATGTGGGTAAAATTGTCATGTGTTTTGTTTTTGATGGGGTAAAATGGAATTTAATGTTTGGGAATGATAGATAAAATTGTGTTGTTGCTTTGTATCTCATGAACCGGGATAACTAGACAGTTGAAATTTTCACAGCTGATGTATTTCTATTGCCGCTATAACAACAAATTAATACTAAAAACAGAATTAAATATATATGACGGCGCGCAACTAAATTAAAAGTAAATCCAAGATTTAAGATGAGAGACTGATTGTGTTATTTGGTTGAATAGTAATTGTTAAATTCAAAATTAAAATGGTGATTTATTTCAATTGGTCGAATATAAATGGCGATTTATAAAATATGAGCGGGTAACCCCGAATAGGGTAGCAAGTTTGCGTCTACGCCGTGACAGCTGGCATTCTTTTGACAGACAGCGTAAGAAGTGCACGCGTGCTAACCTATTGGCTCGTAATCTAGTTTCATCTTGTGTTTTACCGTATATTTTGTTTACAAATGTAATCGAATGAAACGAGGGACTGTTATGAATCACAACCGTGCTATTATTTCAACGTTTCTTCTATAACACGCCCATGATGGACGACTATCACAAAGACCGCTCCGCTGCCCATTCTGATATTCCGTCACGGAATATCAGAATGGGCAGCGGACAAAATATACGGTAAAACACAAGATGAAACTAGATTACGAGCCAATAGGTTAGCACGCGTGCACTTCTTACGCTGTCTGTCAAAAGAATGCCAGCTGTCACGGCGTAGACGCAAACTTGCTACCCTATTCGGGGTTACCCGCTCATATTTTATAAATCGCCATTTATATTCGACCAATTGAAATAAATCACCATTTTAATTTTGAATTTAACAATTACTATTCAACCAAATAACACAATCAGTCTCTCATCTTAAATCTTGGATTTACTTTTAATTTAGTTGCGCGCCGTCATATATTAAGTGGGGCTCCCATACAACAAACGTGTTTTTTGCCGTTTTTTTATAGATATTGGTACGGAACCCTTCGTGCGCGAGTCTGATTCGTACTTGGCCGGTTTTTTTCTTTCATTCTGTCCTGTCTTTTCTTATAATGGCACTAAACAGGCTATTAAACTGAAAGCTAACTACAACAGAGTTAGGGAGGCTGAGCAGACTTTCGGTGACAAACGACATTCCAGTTACTTCTTTAAAAGTCTTACCGTGAGCACTTGGTGATGCAAACTTGAATTAGTTGTCATTGTCATTGCTGGGTAGCTCACTTTAGCTGATTTACCTGATAGTTTCTGTCTGTGTGTCTGGTCTATGGACGGGTGGACCATCTAAATATTCCGAGTCTCTTTTATGTCAAATAAGTTTTCTATCTTTGCTTCTTTAATTCTCCCCTTTCTTTTCAACACAAAGACTAAACTGAAAAGTCTCGAGAGCTTGCGTTAACACTGGTACGGAAAACCTTTTTTTTTGGCTTAAAGTGTTTTCCGAGGCACGGAGGAGTCTCGGTATGTTAAAATGGTCACCGATCCACAGACCGACCTCGACCAGCCTTGCTTAACCTTGAAGATCGCCCCGTGCGGCTGTTACAATTTAGCCACGAGCTCCTGCGCTATTAAGTACAAAAGACTGCATTCTATAACTACATTGTTTATTTTTTTTCTTTATGAAACTAATATTTGTATGGCCTACAGATAGTTGTTCCGAGTCTGGCTGTTTGTGTCTGTGAGTTTATATGTTTGTAAACGCACCCACGATACAGTAGAAATTCCTAGTGTGAGGCAACGTTTAAAAAATAAATACAAAATGCCGACTGTACAAAATTGCACCCATCCCAACTTATCTGTGACATATTAAATGCCTTTCTTTGTAACAATTTGTCCTACAAAGTTAAAATTTGGCATAGTTTCACGAACTTGCAGACGTTACGTATAAGAAAGTTTTATTTTGGGCGAAACTTATGAGCGACGAAAACTACGCGAAAGTTTACAGAGGAATAGGGTTACCTACTGAAAGGAAATCTGGAAGAGTCAATGGTAAAGTGATATTAAACTTTTTGTAAACAAACTAGCAAGTTTGTTTACAAAAAGTTTAATATCAATAAGAAGCATCTTGGAAAAGTTAAATACTATTAGGTATACAAATGCTTGCGTCGATATCGAATGTTCTTTTGACCTTTATTTTTTAGGATTCCGTGGTCAACAAGGAACTTATAGTTTTGCAATGTCCATCTGTCTGTCTGTCCGCTGTTTAGCCCAGAGACGCTACTATGGGATAAAAATCGAGTACGTATTGCTCGCAGAAGTTTATGGGGCAGTCGATTTTTTTTATTTCGCGCTTTCAGTGTTGGTCCCAAAGTAAAAGTAGTTCATAATTATGAGTACAATGACCCCTTAGGGGTATTTCGTTTGTTCTGTTACACGTTGTATAATCAGACTATTTAGAGACTGAAAGAAAACATTAATTTTAAAGCGCCCAGCAACCCTTCCACCAATAATTTGAACGTTAATTATCGTAATAAGTAAATTAAGTATCGGAAATAATTGTTTTATAATTCCACTTTTCTGAAATCGTCAATGTGTTTGATTATTCTCGAACTCGGCGACGCGTAGTTACGAAGCATTTATGTATACAAGGTGTTCTAGAAGTGCATAGTCATATTTAAGGGTGATGTTGGGTAGCGGAAACGAAATAGCAATACAATATTTTTTTTTTGCTATTTCGTCTTTTAAAAAAAATTCGACCAGTAAAAACAACTAAAAAATTCCGAAGAAATGACTTTTCGAGCAATTTGTCACAGTTGGTGGCATTTACTTTAGATCAATCACAGATTTGATGTCACCTCAATCATCACAGGTTCATCTCGATCAAGGTTGATTTTTTGAAAAGTCACATTTTTTTTGTTTTGTTATTTTTTTCTTAATGTATATCAGCTTTCCAACATCTGTCATTCTTTCACACTTCTGGAACACCCTGTATAAAATTCATTTCTACAACGTTTGACAAGCCATTTAATGACACGATTACATCTTAATATTAATTTGTTCTAAACATAAGTACAGTCCTTTATAATCTCCTCTTTTAATCTCTTAAACCCCTTTTCTTCCCTCTCTTACTACCCTGTGGATCTCGAAAGCGGCCTATCGAAACGGCTTTTCAATTAGGGTGCACAAACGGATGGTAAAGGATAATATTTTAATAATAAATAACCCTACCGGATCACCCCCGTCTGGTCGGTGTTTATACAGAAAATTGGTTTTTGAAAAACACCTCATTTTGAAATTACTTTGGCTGAATGTGGCTTTCGGTGGCCTGTGTCAATTCAAGTTTTTAATTTTGTTTTGATTGTATAATTATTTATAGGTGTCTAAATGGCACCTTTTTGTGAAGTAGGTAAAGTCATGTATTTTTTCTTTCAGTTATTTCAGGCCGTCGCTGTATCATTGGACATACAATGGTCCTTTTTTTTAATGATGGGAAATCATCAAATGGCGCTTTCCGCTCTGGGTGGAGCGGGGGGGATTGTCAGACTCTTACTAACTAAAACTCATCCGTGTTCCTCCAAATCCCTTCTGCGTTCCAGGGCCGCGGTGACCCTTTCGAACCAATTTCTCAACCTGGCAATTCCGCAACCCTGGCACATACAATAGTTGTTTTTTTAAAATCTAAAACATAATTTACTTATTTTCTAAACTGTGTCCTAGGTATTAATCGTAATCGAACCTCGACAACACGTTGAGCAATATAAGGGGTGTTTTAAAAGTGCGTGTTCATATTTCTGGGCTGCGTTCTGTATCAGAGGGCTTAGTGTGAGTTTCTTAACGTGCTCGATCGCGTTAACGTAAGCGTTCGCTTATGTCAAATTGTATAGAAAAAACAGGTTGTCCGGGAGTGTCACCAGACGGCGCTTATTCAGTTTCAATACAAATTGACGTTTACGCTAACGCGATCGACAACGTTTAAAAACTCGCACTAAGGCCACATATCATAAAGAAACAATTAGAGCAAAAACCCGACCAAAAAAAAACACTAAAATTTTCAAAAGAATGCCTTTACAAGGTGTATTGTGCAGTTGGCAGGTAGCACATTCTGTGATTGAAACAAAATAAATGCCACCAAATACATGGAACTGCATTAAAATTTATTTATTTAAAACTTTTTAGTATATTTTGCGATCGGTATTTTGTAAAACAGTCGATATTTTTCTATTGTTTCTTAAATGTCAGTTACAGAACGTCATCCTTGACCAAGGACTTCTGAAGTACCGCTCTATAACTCTCTAAATATGTAGAGGTTTACATTTAAAAATATTTAATTGTCTAGAAAGAATCGAAGAAAACATGATATCAATTTTGAGAAATGCACTCATCCAGTTTTTATTACTAGTGAACGAAGTCGACATCTATCGCTTATCAGTACCCTATTGCACTTAAAACCACTTCAAAAACAACACCCGATTTGACAATTTCGAAAACAAATGAAACAGAATATCTACAGTACCAACTTTCAGTACCTTGACTAAAATAGTTCACTAGTTCACAAGCCATGACGTCAGAAGTAGAAAAGGGGTGAAACGGGGTGCAAACGGGTTGAAACGGGGTGGTCGTAGTATAAATTTCGTGACAGTACTTTCAGTGGGCAAGACTTTAATGCCCATCAAGCTAAAACCCGTAACTTGAAACCTAGATTGCTGTAGATGGCTTTTATAAATACAGTTTTGAAAGAGCTTCTGGCCATTTTCATGGTGAAATATTAGGGAAGTTCTAGGGAAGGAGAATGACAACAGATGCTGTTTTTAGGGTTCCGTAAGTTCACTCGTGTGTGTTTGTCCGTTGCAGAAAATTTGCTTCAAATCTATCTTATCTTGATCGATTCAGTTGTTTGATAGACATATGAACCAAACGCGGTAAGTTTCGAATATGGGATCACTTTTGGGGGAAAATTAGTAATTAAAAAATATAATGATAAAATATAAAGGTTTTCAAACTGTGCCTAGATATTAAATGAAAGGTCACAGGCACAAGGCACAGGGGTACTGTCAAACGGGGTGAATAAGGACGGAGGGGTGAATAGAAACAAACTATGATAAGGTTTTTTACTTTAATATCATAATATTGGTCATCTAAGAAAGCTACAGCTACACTGCGATCGCCAACGTACCTGCCAATCGTTTCAATTACGGTAAACTCCCCCCTTGAGGGGGAGACCTGTGTCCAGCAGTGGACGTCTTTCAGCTGATATGATGATGAAGAAAGTACCTTTATTTTATATAGATCAATTCAATAAAATTAGCGACCGCAAATGCTGCAATCATGATTTTATTTAAATCTTAAAATACACGTCATATTATAAGTTAAAATTCCCTTCAAAGATTTGTGCCGATTCACCCCTTCATTCCTATTTACCCCGTTAGTAGGCACAGAATAGCAATATCAATATATAATCACTAAAACGGAAAATAGTGGCCACTATTTACCGTTTATAATAATATTGACGTATAATCTTGTGGAGCACAACTAAACGTGCTTATTTTCTGCATTTTTATTCTAAAATGAAAGAAATAACCAAACAAACGATGAGGGCGCCACTGCGCCACCGGCGTTTGCACGGCGCCCTCTTAATAGATTCCATGAAAAAAGAATCCGTTGGAAATAACATGTTTGGAACCCTTTGCTCGTGAATGCGACTCGCACTTGGCCGGTTTTTAAATGGTGTTAAGTGTTTGTAGTCTTGGGCTGTAAGAAACTTTGCTCCGTGTTAAGATGGATGCTTACTGTCTGACCCATCTCCTACTTCGTAGGAAAGGAGGTTGTTATAAGATAAGTGTCCATCTAATTTAAAACAATCTAGCGACTCTCGATCTCCAACTAGCTTAATCAGCCGTTTCATTAAAAACCTAGCCTTTCCATTGAACTGCGCCATTTAATCAGCGACGTGACATCTTTGGTTCAATATCCTTAAATGACTTGCCCATGTCACTTATGTCTTGTTATCTGCGACATACTCGAATATAAAACCCGTGCGTTACTGAATGATTGAGTTACTGAGTGACTGACTGACTAAGTGAGTGACTGACTGAGTGAGTGACTGCCTGAGTGAGTGAGTGAGTGACTGACTAAGTGAGTGACTGACTGAGTGAGTGACTGACTGACTAAATGACAGAGAACGCACAGCCAAACCTACTGGCCATAGAAATTTGGGAAATGTAGGGGAGCACCTTAGTGCTCCCCTACATTTCCCAAATTTCTATGGCCAGTCGGAATTTCGGGAAATTCTCTCTTAAGAGAATTTCCCGAAATTCCGACTAAAACGGGATTATACGAAGTCGCACGAAACTTCCTACCTTATAATAGACAACGCAAGCCTACGAAAAAATTACAATTAATCAACGGATTTGGATGAAAACAAACGCGTAGAGCATGTCTTGAATTGGGATAAAATATTTCCGAATTTCACACAGGCGAAGACGCTCGCAGAAGTTAGTATCGAAATAATCTGAAACGAAAAAACGAAAGAAAACAAAGTTTAACACATTTTTTTGCCAAATGGTTTTACGGTATAATAACTGAAAATAAATTAACAAAAACCACAATATTTGACTTTGAATTTTCAATAATAAACTTATGACATTAATTTATAAATACCCCGTTTCTTTAATTTGCGTCAAATTTTGCACGTCGGTGTTTAAATAGTGTGGCTAATAATGTGTACGACAATTAATACATTATTTATTTTAAAATTAGTATATTATTGCTGCCCCAAATACATTCATTATGTTTTGCGGTTCTACATATTATCCCCTTTTTTTGTGGATGGGAAATCATGAAAACTCAGTCCACTTAAGAGTCTGTCACTCCCTGCCAATCCGCTCAGTTCGGACTAAAACCCACCCGTGTACCTTCAATTGCCCTTTGCATTCCAGGGCCGCGGTAACTCTTTAGAACAATTTTATTCCGCAACCCTGGCAGTCTACAGATCCCGTAGCACGACTTTTGTTTTAGAAATAGAATCGACATGGTGGCTATATCTGCAACGTGGTCATTGTACTCATTAAAAACAATTTTCTCAATGGGACCAATACTGAAATAACGAAAAAAAAATCGACTGCCCCATATGCATGCTATGCGCATAACTCGACGAAATGTACCGAACAGATGATTTTTTTTCACGATTCGGGAGTTGGTCCCGTAAAAGTTGTTCATAATGATGAGTACAATGACCCCTTAAGAGGGTCAACAAAGACAATTTTGGGATTTGTAGTGTTCCTTCTCAGAGTAGTCGGATAGGAAACACTGAATTTGTCTAGTTACATAAAATACTAGTTTTTACCCGCGACTTCGTACGCGTATATTCCGTTGTTTACCGTTCCCGTATAGCATATAGCCTTCCTCATGAACTTGGCTATGATACACAAAAAGAATTTTCAAAATCAGTTCAATAGATCCAGAGATTACCGCCTACAACCTCACAAACTTTACCTCTTCATAATATTAGTATAGATTATAGTAAGTATAGACTAGCTGCTTCCTGCGACACAGCTCGCGTGAAAGGCGGAAATCATCCCAAGAGAACATAGAACATAATGTTTTTAAATGGTTCTAGGTCAAGTCTTGGTTATTAACTATTTATGTGGCTAATTTCATTCATAAATCCTAGAAAGATTTACATTAAATAATTTTCTTGTTAAATGTTATTTTCTTGACCTGTAAAAGTGTTTGTTCAAACAAAATCGAAATTAAAAAACGCATGTCATCTACAAGCCTTAAATATTATCTTAATTTACATTGCTTATATTATTTATTAAAACTTCATGCACTAGTAAATGTACAAAACTTCATGTACATCGATGGACTTAAGAAGGCGAAAATTAAAAGAAAGATAACAATAGAAAAAAAATACAGTCATAAGTTCATAGATACATACAACAACGCACACAACAACGAGGAAAAAACCTCAAATATTGTATATCAAACAAGATTTTACCTTACAAGAAACCAATCCGGATGATAAGTGTATATCTCGAAACGAATCTGAAAATCTCTCGATTTGCTCGAAACGAACACGGAAAGTGGAATCCGAAATCAGCTGTTTATTCCCTCAATTTTTATGCGCATTTATTTGGGAAGCGTATACATCAACACTGTGCGATTTAGATGGGTCAGCGAAAATGGAATCGCTTGATATCTATACTAATATTATAAAGCTGAAGTGTTTGTTTGTTTAGTCGAACGCCATAATCTCAAGAACTACTGCCGGTCGATTCAGCAGTGCGATTCTGTAAACATGTCGAAGTGAACACCCGGCCGGGGCGCACGACGGGTGAGTTGTCAAACCATACAAATAAGATGAAATGACAGCTATATTGTCGTTCACTCCAGGCGGTTCACCTAGGCAGGTGAACACCGTGAGATGTCGACAGAATCGACCGGCTGTAAACATGTCGAAATGAGGGCTTGGGTGAAGTGATCACGAAGTGTGATGTCATTCTACCTAGTTTGTATGGTTTGACAGCTCACTTGTCGTTCACTTCGCCTAAGTTTTCACTTCGACATGTTTACAGAATTGAAATGCTGGTTCGAATTGCAAAAAATATTTTAGTGTTGGATAGCCCATTTATCGAGGGCTACAACCAATAGGAGCGAAGCAATAATGAAAAATGTGATGCAGACGAAGTTGCGCGGGTCAACTAGTTGCTATATAAAAGCTTTGAAAGAAAGAAATTAGTTATTTGGCACACACAGCACACACAATGTTACATATAAGTATGTAACATATATAAGAATACCACATTCGAAACCATCATATTGTGTGCCCCACGGCTGCACCAAATAGGTCCAGAGGGCGTACCATGTGGTGTATAGCTCCATCCCTCTTTCTCGCTCGACCGACTGACGTTTTAACACGTCATGGTACGCCCTCAGTTCACCAAAATTCCAGACAAACAAGGAGCCTAACGCTGGTTCACAACTGAACCTTACGTTGTGTACAGATGTAAATCAGTCTTTGGCCTATGCCACTGGAAGAGGAACCGTACATTTTACCGGTACGTACAGGTTTACTTTCCATTATTCGTGAACGGGCGCCGTCAGTTGAGACTGGTCATCTCTTAACTGCCAACGGCTTATTTTTATAATATAGTAGCTTTTGCCCGCGGCTCCGCCCGCGTGTGTTCCGGTTATCGCGTAAAAAGTAGCCAAAAAAGTAGTAAAGTTATTATAAATGCGAAAGTAACTCTGTCTGTCGCTGCGTTAGGCGTGCGCACGGCGCGGGCGCCCGCGTGGCGTGCTGTTTCATGTAATCTTCATAGATCAGCGCTGCGTGCAGCGGGTCGCCCGTCGCAAAGATTACATGAAACAGCACGCCACGCGGGCGCCCGCGCCGTGCGCACGCCTAACGCAGTGCACGGCCTTAGACGGCTGAAAGGATTGTCCTGGAATTGGGCAGATATATAGCCTGGGATATATGGAGAAGGACATAGGTTAGGACTTTTTTACGCAATAACGGACATCCACATGGGCGGAGCCGTGGGCAAAAGCTAATATTTATTTCAAGGTATAATTCAATGACACCAGTTATTTTTGCAAAAAGTCACTACCAAAAAAGCAAGAAAAATCAGCTGATAAAGTTAACCAGCAATTTGCCGAGTTAGGTGAGCAAAACAGTACTGAATAGCGGTTTTTTTCGGTGGTTGTTTTTTGCGCCTAATATCAGAATACAATATGGCAGGTTGTTGTAAATGTACCTATACATTTGCCCATGTCACGCCATGGTAGTGTATCTTCTATCAGTTTTATTGCTGAACTCCGTATTTTAAAGTTGGTCCAGTAGTTTAAGAGCCTATTCATTACACACAAACATACAATTGGCTGTTGTATTAAAAATAATTTTACCTATCACCCATTACAAACAATAAACTTTTTATGTTTTCGTGCAAGTGGTGTGAAAATAATAATAAGCAGTAGTTATCGCTTTTCATCAAGTCCGCCATCTTTATTTCGCCCTACAAAGAAAAGGAAGCCTGTTCCTTCTCAATACAAAATCAAAATAATTTCACAAGATGACACAAACTTCATAACTTTCCTTTTAGCTTAGCAATCAGGTAGAAATTAATTAACGTTACATTACAATTTACAAAGACTATTAGCAAAGCTATGGGTCCTTTGAGCCTCTCAATTTTACTTAATTTATTATTTTCTATAACTCGGCTATTGGGCAAATTGATCGTAGGTCGTTTGAAGGCCTTTCTAGCGAAAACTTTGTACTAATTTAATTCTGTAGTACAGTCACTTTGCTGATTTTGAGCTTACAATTTTCATTATTTTGTAAGTGATTTCGTCACGGTTAGGATCATAATGGTTTTTGGGGGATCAGTTTTGATTGGTGTTCTTAGAAGCTTCCTTGAGAAAATTTTGTCGAAATACAGGGTCACTTTTAATTCCCTAGCAATATTGCCGGGGATGAAAGTACTTCACTTCCCAGTCGACACGAAACATTTTGAGAATACTTTAATTATGCGTGGGTTTGTCCAGATCTGTCGAAAGCGCCGCAAGCGAACCGCTCGCGAAGTGCGTGCGTGCATTATAAAGCGCACCGTTTTTGCACCGCGCGCCGCTCGAGCGCCAGCTACGCGCCGAGCGCGCGCTGCACGTATTCCTCCCACCCGCTCAGTTGGTCGATTTAAATAATTATTTGTTTGTTGTATTTGTAATTGTCAGGGCGAAGTATGTATGAAATAACATTTTGAAAAAAAAAAAACCGCCGGGCTAAGCTGGGGCGAGCCACTAGTCTATAATAAACTAGTTTTAATTAGTCTATAGTGTCCCACTGCTGGGCAAATGCCTCCCCAATATCCTTCCAGACACTCTTCTCCAGCGCCGCCTCAAACCAGCCCACGTGGTGCTCTTCCAGGTCATCCCGCCACCGCTTTTTGAGCCTGCCTCGGTGACGCCGTTTATCCCCCCTGGCATCCAAGCACCCATTGCATCAAGATATTTGGTCATCATGCATGCGGCCATCGTGATACATTGATATTAGGAAGATAAAGTGTACAATTACGATTTCCTGTTTCCTGTGTACTCATAAATAGTAAATAAATAAATAAATACAGCCCAAAATAAAGAGCAGACCAGTCCCCGAAGTAAACTACCCACAAAAACATCAAACAACAAAATAATTAACAGAAATGTGTCCTAAAAATGATTAAATTGTTCGTTTACTTGGCATCCGTAATTGAAAATTGATTGGTAATTAATATTTAATAACAGTGTCTACGTCATTGCTGTCTGTCTGTCCGTCTGTCTGTCCTGAGCAGACAATTTACAATGGTGGATATTAATTAATCGAGTGCCGTTGTTTTAAAGGGTATATAATCGGTTTTTGATGATGTAAATAATTAAGTTTGCTGTGAAAATGTTTAAGCTATTGTGGTGTCATGGCAAAATATTATTGTTTTAAGAGTGTTTACGCCCTACGGCATTTCATACAAACTTTCAAGTCCTTATTTTTCGGAACGAATGAACCAATTTTGATGAAACTTGGTAAGCATACGCTAGATATTCAGGTCTAAATAGATAGTAGAGAACATTTTCGAAAAAGAGTTTAAAGGGAGAGAGAGAGAGTGATTTTAAGTTTTCTATAGAAAGTGAAAAATCACTATCTTTCCTCCTGAACTCTTTTTCGAAAATTTTCTCTACAAACTATTTAGACCTGGATATTTAGCGTATGCATACCAAGTTTCATTAAAATCGGTTCATTCATTTCGAAAAATAAGGACTTGAAAGTTTGTATGAAATGCCGTAGGGCGTAAATGCTCTTAACCAGGTGCAGATAAACACGAGTATTTTTGATGGAGTAACTGTCAGGGTCACCTCCACAATCCAGGTACTGGGTAACACATGAGTAACACGATAAGTACCCATTGGCAAGACTGGTGTCACATTTACCGGCTTCTGATTACCTTATACCAACTAAATAAAATAATAAAAACGAGAGTGTTTTTGTTTATTACGCTTTCACGCCATTTCTTTGAACCTTATTTGATAATATTTGGTACAGATAGATGGGTTCCTAGAAAGGGGTACTTATTATCTATTTTAAAACGAGCGAACAAGCTAACAAAAGCTAGTTATAAAATTATGTTGACAAAACCCTGGTCACCACACATTAGCGCAGCTTTATTATTTGTAATACATAAATTTAACACAAATAATATTTATGTGAAATAGTGTTCCATTAATCGAGGACTATTAATAAGCGTTGAACTACGGTGAATAAACTAATAATTATTGCAACATATTGTATTTATTTTGTAGAGTATTAGCATAAATTATTACTCAACGAAATAAATGAAATTATTGTTTATTATTCCGTTTATTAAATTAAATATACCTACATTTCATCATCAGCCTAGCCTGTTCCCAACTATATTGGAGTCAGCTCCCAGTCAAGCCGGATTCAGCTAACCTCGGCAAGTGTTGCTTAACCTTGATGATTGACCCATGCGGACATCCCTAATTTAAATATACATTTAAACTACATATTGAGATATTTGAATAAAAATTGCATAACAATTGTATGTAGCCCACAGGTATCGGGAACAGAGTCCAAGCTACCAGCGGTTATGTCTCTAGAATCCAGAGCCTTAGAGTCTAGATAGAGGAACCTCCTAACAATACGAGCCGTGTCCAGAAGTACCGCTTTCTGAACGAGCAGCTGAACCTGCTGGATCAAGGACTTGATCGCCGCTCGAGCACTAGCTACGCGCCTTGAGAGAACAGCGCAAGAGCCGCGCTCGCTTCGCTAAATTTTGATACCGCGATGCAGGATATTTTTGTCTTTAGTTCGTATGTGGCAGTATAGATCATCATCATCATCATCATCATATCAGCCGAAAGACGTCCACTGCTGGACATAGGCCTCCCCCAAGTGTCGCCACAACAACCGATCCTGTGCGTCTCGCATCCATCGGTTACCCGCGACCCTCACTAGGTCATCCGTCCTATCAGCCGTCACGCCATCACTAACCCCCTTTTCTTTAATTCAGAAGTTCGCCCAAGTACAGTCAAGAAAGCTATTTGGTATGCAGGCAGCTAACTTGCAACTTTTAAACAATGTTGTGATTGTGCTGAGTAGACAATTATTGCTAACTTTTTAAGCTTCTAACAAACACATGAGTGTGGTGTACACACTCATATGTATGTTATAATCTTAAAAATTTAGAATGCACACATTAGAAATAAATATTGGCAGTACAGTGGAAAAAATAATATTTTTGCATGTATACTAAATAGCTTTGTAGATTGTACATGAAGTCTAAATAAATAAATAAATGATCACGAGATAATACAGCCACCATCAAAACTATTATTACCCTAAAGTAATGAGACAGTGAATGAGAGCGATCGCAATAGACAAACACAAGTGATTACCGTTTATAATGAGTGTGTCACAATCTTAATTCCTCATTGTACTGAAATTCATCACAACAATTATGTTGACAAGAACCGTGAAGTTAGGAGTTGTTTAAAGTTCTGATGTGGCATTATTATTCGAAGGGCACAATTTTTTTTTAAAAAACGTTGCCCCACACTAGCAATTTCTCCTGTATCGTGGGTGCGTTTACAAAAGTACTCACTCACATATACAAACAGCCAGACCCGGAACAACTTTCTGTTGACCATACAAATATTTGTTCCGTGTGGGAATCGAACCCGCAACACGCAGCGCAGCAGCTTATTGCTCAACCACTGCGCCAACCGTGTCGTCACGTGTACTGTATATTTTGTTTTGTTTTGGCAAATATATTTTTCCTCACCATTCCCATCAATGCCTGCAGTAACAGTTTCCGCTTTTCTATAAAAAAAACGCGCAAGAGTGGATTCGGCCTCGCAAGTAAGAGTTCGAACGACATGTTCTTTTCTCATCGATAACAGGAAAACCTTATTTAAGAATTTATTTCAATTGTAGACAGAGTAGAGGAATGTCACCACTTACACCATATGTTCTACAAAATTGCACGTATATTTTCAATAACAAGACGTAAATGAAAAAAAAATGTATGCTCGTTAGCCAAACGAGTCGTTACTTACTTAAATTATTTTAAAAGTTAAATAACTCATTCTCATTTAAAAATTAATGTCTTCCTTGTTCTGAAACCCATTAAAGCCACGTTAACAAGTGAAACACAATGTTTACATTTAATAACGTCTCCGCTTACATTCGGCAAGCTGATTACTGTATCATTTTGTGTAAAGCCCTGAAATTAACTTGAAATTAACTGTACGAAATGAAGAGATAATCCTTAGCCCTAGTTATCATTATGATATGATGATTATCAAACAATGATTGGATCAGCAAATAATACCTCACCTTTCCTACTATCTATGCTATGTACTATCTATACCATACTAATATAATAATAAAAACCGGTCAAGTGCGAGTCGGACTCGCGCACGAAGGGTTCCGTACTATTTTCTGTAAAAAAAACGGCAAAAAAATCGCGTTTCTTCACTTAAAAATTTAGTTTATTCTGTTTTTAGTATTTCTGTTGCCGCTGTGTATCCCATGAACCGTGATAGCTAGACTGTTGAAATTTTTCAACAGTCTAGCTATCACGGTTCATGGGATACAGCCTGATGCTGTCAACAGACAGACAGACAGACGGACAGACAGACGGACAGGCAGTCGGACAGACAGAAAGACGGACAGCGGAGTCTTAGTAAACGTAACGTAACGTACGGAACCCTAAAACCCGACACAAAAAAGTTCTATAAAAAGCAATTGTAACCTACAGAACGCGATAAGGTTGCGAACCAAACCTAGCATGCAGTAAATAAAAATAAAATCCCACACCAAGGAGGGTTAGCAAAAAAATACTTTATTAAAAACAATCGCACTAATGCAACGTAAAGGCGAGCTTTTTTCTCCGTTGAATAAAAACAAGGATCTTTTCTCTAAGTGGTAGGGTTAGCAAAACAATCTGCTAATACTTTCGTATTTTTTATTTTTGTTTTCCCTGTACTAGAATTGTTAATTAATCGGATACAGAAAGTAAGCGGTTTCTAACGGTGTTGTTTTAAGTTGTAGATTTTTTTGTTGAGAAAAGAGGGTAGTTTGCAACATAATTAAAAAGGTTTACAATCTGCTTGGAGCTTTTAGTCTATTTGCTGGAGTAACGTATCTAACACTAATTAAAAGAACTTGTCTGTGGTTAGTTAGTCTTCTTAGTTTAAAAGCAAATGTTTTGCTACATTGGTAGGTGGGTACAACTTCATTTAGATATGGTAAGTATATCATTACTGAGTGAATAGAAAATGTTACAAGCAGATTAAAATTTCCTATAGCAAAACCTTGGAAATTTTGGCTCTGAGCTTCAAGAAACATACGAACTTCAACATACATACGAACAGACAGCACTACTATCGCATTTATGTTTTTTAGGATAACCTTCCCAGTGGAAGTAGGTATCATGAACCGTGAAAATGATAGTACAGCTTTGCGTCTTGAATATTTGTCAAGAAACGCGACTACAGTCATTGAATAACTAAATAATGAAAAAAAAAAGAAAAATGTAATTTAGCGTTTTGTAATAATAATAGAAGGCTCCTGATAAAGTTAGCTGGAAAAATATGGGGGAGGCCTTTGCGCCCAGCAGTGGAACAACATAGGCTAACAAAAAAAAAAGTAATAATACCGGTGGGCTACTATATTTTTTTATATTTTTAAATGTTTTTTTTTTGTATTCTTTAAGACATTTTAAAAAATGTATGAAATAACTTTAAAAAAGTAAATAAACAGAATAGTAACAGTAATAATCATTTTATTTCAAGTTTCACAGACTTATAACTCACACACATGACTGGCGACGACGATGACTAACTGATGACTCATATTTTTTTCCTATTTCACAAGTTCACTAAGGCTTTTTTTAGGATTCCGTACCCAAAGGGTAAAAACGGGACCCTATTACTAAGACTACGCTGTCCGTCTGTCTGTCACCAGGCTGTGTCTCACGAACCGTGATGCTCTAGACAGTTGAAATTTTCACAAATATTGTATTTCTGTTGCCGCTATAACAACAAATACTAAAAACAGAATAAAATAAATATTTAAATGGGGCTCCCATACAACAAACGTAATTTTTTTTGCCGTTTTTATAGATAATGTACGGAACTCGTCATGAGCGAGACCGATTCGCACTTGGCTAGTTTTTTCTAAAGACACGCTACATATCCATTTTATTACATCACAAAGCACGTCTGTTAATCATAGACAGTCCAACTTCATTAAACAAGAAACTTTGACCATTATCATTGTTCGAAGTAATGTTCGACCTAGGCTCAGTTTTCAGCCTAACTAGTTCTATCAGAATATATCTGTCCCTTATTGTGTGAAGAAAACTTTAGACATAACTAAAATTAGGTCTAAACTGTGGCCCACAGAGCAAGGAACCGACATGGTGACTAGAAATGCCATCACAAAAAAAAAAATATATTTAATTAACGTGTCCGTCCGTCTGTCACCAGGCTGTATCTCATGAACAGTGATAGCTAGACAGTTGAAATTTTCACAGATGATGTATTTCTGTTGCCGCTATAACAACAAATACTAAAAAACGGAATAAAATAAATATTTAAGGGGGCTCCTATACAATCAACGTGATTTTTTGCTGGATATTGATAACGGCAATAGATAGACGAATTTTTAGTTATAAAAAACAAGGAACGTAGAAATTGGCACAAGAAAAGAGAGGCCAATGCTCATCAGTGGGCGAAGTCTGGCTGTGAATAATAATGATGATGATGATGAAAAGGTGACATTATCTGACACGCTTGGTTTGAATGAAAAATGTTGACAATTCCGCATTATCAACATAAAGACTTCTACGCTCTGTGGTCAAACCGAAATTCGACCATGTTTGAAAACTAAACTAAATAACTAAGTATCGACTAATAACTGAATATTGTTCGCGTGTCGATAGTTAGCGATAATTATCGTAGTTTTATCGACGAGAGAAGGACTGTTCCTCAGAGGGTTTTGCGAGAAACTCTGGGAAACAAACGGTTTACGATGAAAAAGTATAACTGTTCATAAGTCTAGGTCTTTAATCCTTGCTCGGATGCGACGCACAACTTGAATTTACTTATTTTACAGAATTATTTGTATTGTAAAATGTCCACTTTTACTATTATTGTTTATTTGTTTTTATGTTGTTAGTTGTCACTGTCAATCGACAGTCAGTACCGGACGTTATGCCATGACATAACGTCTATTCTATTTTATTTTTATATATGGCAACAAAACCGATGCCGACTATTCTGCCAATGTCCGAAGTAGTGGGATAACGTCGACGTAACTAAACACTAAATACAACAGTTGTCCATGGACAACAGGCCATGGACAGGTTAGCTGTTAAAATTTTGGTTTGGTTCCGCCAGAAATGACGCACTCATTTATGGCGGAATTTTATTTCTTTTTAATAACAGGTGACGAAAACATTCGAGTTTGTGGAAGTTTGGAATACGTTGGTTTTCCAAATACAAAGTACAGAATTATCGCAAAGCCTGAAAAGGTGTTAATGTACTCACCATATTGAACAACTTTTGTTATGAGACCAAATCTGAAAAAAAAAACCAATGGCCCTTACATTTTATGTGTGCACTACTCGAACCGGCCATCGAACATGAAAAAGCAGCCAGTATTTTTGTCACTTTTTTATTGACAACGATGCTCTGTCTCTCTATCTCTTCTTTTTTTTTTCAATAAATACATCGATCGTTAAAAGACACAATTTCTACTCAATTCTTTTTTTTATTACTTTTCTGCTATCCCTACGCGAGGAGAGAGCGACATAATTCGTAGAATCAATGAGCGGATCCACATCAAAGTAATGCAGTTATCTTGTAGCCCAGCCTCCCCCGGGTAGCCTGATTAACTGGCCTGCTTACCCCCTTGTAACGAAGTGTCATTCAATTTTAGAATTGAAGAGGCTTTTTTGAGTTGTTGGAATTGGTAAATGGTTTTTTGTTTGATGAATGATGAACTTCTCGTTGTTGTAAGTGTGATGGTATGTTAGCAGGGTGATACATGATACACTTAAACTTGGGGGTCGGTACCTTTGCATACACCTTTCACATCGTTTACGTTCATAATACCAGGGTGCCAGTTCTACAAAATTTTAATCAACAATCGCATTCGCGTCTCAGTTCCAATCTGTCGAAACAGCCTTATTTTCCATAATTTTTTGATAGATTGATTGATGCTAGAAATTATGAGAATTGGCACTCAGATCAGCAGTCAATCCATGTAAATGGTAGTATTCAGCTGCACCGCGTTACACGGCAGTTGATGAGCAATTAAAACAGCCTACAAGAGTGGTTAAGGAAAGTTGGGTGATTCGCTACAGCGTAGCAAGCGTAGAGGCTGCTGCTACGGCGTAGCAACCGTAGAGGCTACTACTACAGCGTAGCAAGCGTGGAGGCTACTGCTACGGCGTAGCAGGCGTACAGGGTACTGCTACGGCGTAGCAAGCATAGAGGCTACTGCTACGGCGTAGCAAGCTTAGAGGCTACTGCGCCAGCGCAGCGTAGCAAGTTTAGAGGCTACTGCTACGGCGTAGCAAGCTTAGAGGCTACTGCGCCAGCGCAGCGTAGCAAGCTTAGAGGCTACTGCTACGGCGTAGCAAGCTTAGAGGCTACTGCGCCAGCGCAGCGTAGCAAGTTTAGAGGCTACTGCTACGGCGTAGCAAGCTTAGAGGCTACTGCGCCAGCGCAGCGTAGCAAGCTTAGAGGCTACTGCTACGGCGTAGCAAGCTTAGAGGCTACTGCGCCAGCGCAGCGTAGCAAGCTTAGAGGCTACTGCTACGGCGTAGCAAGCTTAGAGGCTACTGCGCCAGCGCAGCGTAGCAAGTTTAGAGGCTCGAGCTACTGTGGGTTTATAATATACTAGGAAAGTTAGGTGATTTATCAAAACACCTTTTAGCTATGATATCTGTCAATCTTCTAAGCCTTTTCCAGGTTATTGTTGGGGTTGGCTTTCAATCTAACGGGATGCGACTGAATACTAGTTGTACGCACCGGGACTTACAGCTTAGTACGGCCGTTATTCCAAGTGCGTACGATGTGGCTACGTTTGAGACAATCGGGTCTGGTTGGAACCTAAGACCCTACTGACTATAAACCTAGCCCTTCAGTAACTACCTAGCACCCTATCTATCCTAGTCCTATAGTAATTACCTACCTAGCACCCTAGTTAAGTTATCCTAATGCCCTAGCCTACCATACAAACCATACCAAACGTAAGTTACGTTGGCTTGCGAGAGGGAAGTCTGTTACAAGGTGACCTACGGTAACAGACGGAACTTGGGTAGGAATAGGGGTTTGTGTACGTCGTGCAATGTACACAGGAAATGGTTTTCTTAGTGCCGATCCCACAGACTCATAGGACCGATGATGGCTAAAGGTGTCTTGGCCACAGTAAGAGGAGGTATAGGAGATGAATCACACTCGACTCCAGCTTGATGACTAATTTATTACAATTAATTAACTTAATTTTATACATGTTTTGTGGTAAATACACATTGATAGGTGTGTACTTGTGTGTTGTGCGTGTATCGAGCCGATGCAGCGAAGATCTCAGTAGGCCACTTCTTAGCGCTGACGGTGTGTTGGTGTTGCCGGCGCGTGGAACGAATGTATGTCGCTCTTAATGCTGACGCTGTGATGCTGTTGTTGGCGCGTGTAACTATGATGGTTATGTTCACGGTTGAACACTAGTTTTTCACACAACGAACGTCTGCCTATCTGACCCCAAAACCCAGTTACTGATTGATCTTCCACTAACAAAAATGGATGGGAAATCATCGAATGTCTTCTTCGGCTCTGGGAGTGTCAGACTGATACTGACTAAAACTCATCCGTGTTCCTCCTAGTGCAGGCCGCGGTGACTCTTTCGAACAAATTCCGCAGCGCCTGGCAGGAGTCTAACGGGATGCGACTAGGTTTTTTTTACACAACGAACTTTACGTACGTATCTCACATCCAAAACCCAGTAATGGATTGATCTTCCACCAAACAAATTTTGTTTTTAAGGATGGGAAATCAATACTCTTCCGTGTTCCTCTAAATGCTCTTTGCGTTTCAGGGCCGCGGTGACTCTTTCTAACAAAATGAAAAAAATAATACCTTCCACCGCTTGAACCAGAGTCAGCATAAAATTCAATTCAATAACTATAAAAGAGAATATGCCAACAAATCTTTTATATTACTATCGTTAATAAAGTCTAATGTTGCGTTAAAATTGTCCTGCTTACCTTACTTCGGTAAGCAGTATTGACTTCAAATAACAATCCAGTATTGTCTGTAGTTTTTATTCAGCATTTATTTATTTATTTCAAGGCAACGCTTTTTGATTGGGAATCATCAAATTACTTATCTTTGGAGTTTTGGAGTTTCAGACTCTTACTGACTAACTGACTTGTTCTTTCAAGAGTATTTACTTTCCAGGGCCGCGGTACCGTAACCTTGGCAGTCAAGTTACCTTTAGGCTCACGAATTCGACAAACAATGTTTTTCTTAAGGTGTAGCAGGCGTCAATGCCGCCACAAACACCAACGTAGTAGAATCTACATCGCAACAATGAGACTCGCAGTGCCATCTATCCCAACAGCTGCGAACTAACTTAACAAAATCCTGAATCGCGATATCAGAGTTTACCGTGCAATTTGAACAGATGCAACAGCCCAAATAACAACTATCGGGCAGTTGCCCACCGGAGACAGCAACCGGTCGGAGGATCCTCCCTTTTCAATGGAGGTATGTGGGACTTTACTCTCTGTCCCGCTACCTCCATAAGGACTCCGCTCTTGTACCTCAATTTCGGCCGATGGAAGGTATGGATAAGGTCTACAATGAACGGACGAGTGCAGCAGATGCCTGTTCATTCTTGCTTGGAAGGCTCACGGGTCATAGGTGGCAGGGAACATAGATGCTTGCTGATGATGGATTATGAAGTTAATCAGTGCCTTTTGCGGTTCATACTAGGATGGGTGATTGTTCTTAACTCGCTCAGAAATGATTTCTTTGATTGAAGTGTCTTTTTTTTATTTTTTATTTATTAATTCAAAATCTGTCAAACAATAAAATATAAAAAGTCTGCCAAACTGCAAAACAGTTTGTCGGCAGTTATTCTCGTTTCACAATAATTTATGATTATAACAAATTTCGATTTTAATTACATACTAGCTAATAAAAAACAAAAGAAGGTGAGTTTACAGTAGATTAGATTAGATTTACAGTTATAACAGTGGAGTTTACAGTAAATGGAAAATTGCTATGGACACAATGACAGGTAATATTTTTTAAGAACCTTTTTAAGTTGGTACTTACATTTGACATGCGATATCAACTGTGGGGGTAACTTAGTCAAGTCAAGTCAAGTCAAAGCATTTATTTCAAATAAACCATTTACAAGTACTTTTGAATTGTCAGAGTCAGTCAGTCAAAAAAACATGAAGCTATTTGCACGTTCCAAAGCGTAGATCTCTATGGAGAAGAACGTGCAAGAAACTCCACGGACTAGTCTGACACTAGTCTGTGAAGCTCCCTGGAAACTTATGTCGTTCTAGGCGGAGCTAGGCTGGCTAACTTAGCCAGGACATACCTACACACAACGGACGTTATGGTAGTCTAAGTGCGGAAAATGGAGTCCCTACTCGACACCGATATTAGTCATAGTCATCACTTATTGCATTCATGTAGTTTACAATTTGTTACAAGTATATAGGTTTCATACATGAACCCTGCTAGGGCACAGCGATATAATATAAGTAGTATAAAGTGCTTATGTGGTAAATAACATCTGCCAAATCTCCACTTTTTTACTACCTAAAACTACCTTTTGTTTTTTTAGTAAATCTCATTTCCTTTACCGAAATCGGATACGTTACCTGTTTTTTTTTTTTTTAATCAACTTAGAAACTTCGAATTAAATTACCTATTGAAATAAATATAGGTACAATAGTCGTGGCCTTAAAAATTATCCTAAACGAAATCGCGACTCTTTAACAAGGATACCAAAAATCGCATGCAAAATTGAAAGATTTGGGGCGAAACAAAGTTTTATTCATGATTTTTTTACTCTAAAGTATCACTCGTTTGTCTATCAGTCAGCTAATTTTTCAACTAATTATTCATCCTATGCCACGTTTGTTTAGCCTTTCCCCAGGCTTTAGTGTAGGTACATGTATGTATATGGGTATACTTTGTGCCAGATAAACTTGCAATAAAGTACATTGACCTTTCCCTAATATACCTTCGTAGATACCCGAACATAAAGGATCACGATAGAAGTAGATTCAGGACTGCTCTAAGTCTTTATTTCTGTTTTTGATTTTAAGAAAGTCAATAAATGTATGTGGGTCAATGACCGTTATTGCACATTTATCTGGAATCTACTATAGGCATATTGTTTTAGGGGACTATATTTCTTGTCACCAAAATTTATATTTGTCATCAAGTTGCATCACCTAATAAATAGATCTATCGCCACGAAGTATTTTCGTTCTCAGATATATAAAAAGTGTCGCCAGGTATGAATTACCAAATTAATGCCAATATGTATGTAAAATAAGAGATGGATTATCAATAAAATCGTAGTTCATTCCTTGGATAAAACTTTGTTCTCAAAATAATAGGTTTATTCCTTTAACTTCGTACTCAGAAAGGTATATCTGTCACCAAATATTCGAACATAGGGCACAGGGAGCTTAGGGCACCCCGACTCGGACAGGTTAGGTTAGAAGGGGATGGCGGGGTCAAGTGAGCGAGCGTAGCGAGCGAACAGACCCCGCCATCACCTTCGTGGTTATTTTTTTTAATCCACCCAGTAATATGGTTTACTTCCCGTTTTATAATAAATCCCAACCTATTTATTTGATACTTGATAATATATCCCGAGGATTACATGTGATTTATTATGGAATTGCTTTTTACAATTATTTGGCAACTACATTTTGGTGACAGATCCACTATTTTGAGGACAAACCCTATTATTAAAGAAATTCAAAACGAATAAAATTGGCGATAGCTTAAATCATACCCATTGTTTTATACGCCACGTCATTAGACAGCCTACCACGGAATTACTTGCGTCACGAATAACAGTTAGCTATCGCTCTAAGATGTTCTAATGAAAACTGTGAGGTGGGGTGTCACTGACAGCGAGTAGATAAAAATAATGTTTTACACTGTTAACCGAAACAAATACGGGTAAAAGTATCCTAAGTGTAGTGATGAACTTGGTTTTCGCTGATTGAAATAATGTATCACATGAATCCGTTTTTTTTTGTTAAGTAAGACACGTAGTTAATGGAAACAATATTTTAAGAAATACTCAAGAAATCCCCAAATTTTTGCCATTCAAACTATGTAATATTAAGTCTCCGCTATCCATCTGTCAGGTATGTCAGTGGGCTGTATCTCATGATTTTTAAAGTAAACAGGTAGACTGTTGAAATTCTCACAGTGTGTATTTCCATTGCCAATAAAACAAAAAGAAAATAGATCTTATATAAAAAACGTGATCTTTTAGTTGATGACACCGAATCTTTCATGTGCGAGTCCAACTCGCTCTTGACCGGTTTTTAATTGAACCCATGGTTATTTTTAAGTCCAATCATTTCTTCCTTATAAATCCCTTTAAACAGTCAAACGACCCATGCAAAAGTTGGAACACAAGCTATTCATACCACACAGCCTTTCATTGCACTTGAGCAAAACTTAAACAATACATTCCCCCAGTGGGCTTTATAAGCAACATTTATAGGGTCAAGTAGGGGTAAAATAGGGGGAAATTAGGGGTGAAAAGAGGACAAACTTGTACGTAACAATAAACAGTTTCCATCGTGATAATTTGAAGTATGAATTATCGCTTAAGGAAATAATAAAAGTTAGTGTAATTTTCCGAGCTCGCATTTTCCTGTTAAAAGTTGATATTTTATTTTTGTGTCGTTTCTTCTCACTTTGTGACACAATATTGTTCATGAGAATGGTCGGGACATAGATGATAACAAGTTGCATAAGTAGTTACAGCTTTTTTCGCGCGTTTCGGTTTTAAGGAGCGTGAAATGTATGATTTTCCTCTTGTAAGTCTTATAGCGGATTGTTACAATAGGTCAATTTTTTTTTTGTTTTTTGTGCGATGAAATGGTTTGTTCCATGTGATAAACTACCAAAGTTTTTGTTATTTCAATTGCTAGTAAGCCCCAAGTTGAAACAACATAAACGTTTTGAGAATACACTCATCGTGTGAACAGCTAAGCAGTGGAATTCCACGCAGGAGTTAGTGTTTCCTGATAGCTACAACCTGAAAGATTTTAAGTCAAAAGTACATGGGTTACTTCTGGGCATGTTCCATCGTCGACCACATCATTGTTTTACTTTGGGTGTTTTGGGATTGTGGTCAAAACTGAGCCTATGAATAATAGGGAAAAACGACACTCCTGAAAAAGTTCTGTTGATGTCATTCTTGGGTTTTTACCATAATCCAGCATTGTATTTTTTTTTATATTTTCTGTAATTGTGTGTTACGACACCCCGCTATTTTTGGGCCATTTTAGTACGTACTCTATATACGGATACTATATTAACTTGAGTTGCTTGGCGATTTAAACTTTACTTGGGGCTGTTGTATTAATTTTTTCTCATGTAGATGCAGTCTGAGATATATTTCAAATTTGAAAGAAAGAAAGACAACATGATTGGCACACACACACACCATTGTGACTAAAATTAGGAAACTTAATTTCAAAACAATAACATGGTATGCCTCACGGTTGCGCCAAATAGGTCCAGTTCAGCAAAGACGCAGAACCACTAGTGGTTGCCTGACGCTGGTTTTCAACTGAACCATACGATAAGATATATTCCTGTTGTCTATTTTAATTAGAATAATATTGCTTAATATTCAATCAAACAAAACTATCCGTACACTGGAACCCCACCCCAAAAAATCTTACCAAAATGTAATCACAAAATCAAAGTTGGAAAACAGACCGTTTTCTTAAAAGCATTGAGTTTATATTGCATTGCACTTGAACAGTTATCGACTCTTCCGTTTCGAAACGGCTTTTGTCTTTGGGTCATATAATGGAATCGTTATGGACCTTCGTAATTTCCTATTTAGAGGGAAAAAAGCGGTAAAAGCTTAAGTAAAAGCTTAAGTAAAGGTGGTTCTGAGTCAAGGATGCGTGAAACTGCCATCTGAAGAGATTCAGGGAAGGTTGTGGAATGGAGTGATTGTAATTAAAAGTGGGAACGAGATTTTGTGAGTCTTTTGGAGAGAAGTAAAATGGAAAAGGCATTTCTTCTAGGGCCATTTCTCTTTTTAGGGTTCCGTACCCGAAGGGTAAAACGGGACCCTTTTTTTTTGAGGATGGGAAATCATCAAATGACCCCTCCCGCTCTGGGTGGAGCAGCAGGGAGTGTCTTACTTTTACTGACTAAAACCCACCCTGGAAAGAAAGGCACTAGGAAGTGCCTTTCTTTCCAGGGCCGCGGTAACTCTTTCGAATATATTTCGCAACCCTGGCAGAAAACGGGACCCTATTACTAAGACTTCGCTGTCCGGCCGTCTGTCACCAGGCTGTATCTCATGAACCGTGACAGTTAGACAGTTGCAATTTTCACAGATGATGTATTTCTATTGCCGCTATAAAAACAAATACTAAAAAACAGAATAAAATAAATATTTAAGGGGGCTCCCATACAACAAACGTGATTTTTTTGGCGTTTTTATAGATAATGGTACGAAACCCTTCGTGCGCGGCTCCGACTCGCACTTAGCCGGTTTTTTTAATCGTGTAGTTTAGGAACACATTATCAGTTAATACGAGTATATTTTTCGGGCAGTGGGTACCTAATCCTTTTTTTATTGTTTCCAGTTTTGCGTGATGCCACGAACACATTAAAAGTGAACAAGACTCTATCGATAGAGAGTATAGTTGGGAAAAGGCTAGGCAGATGATAATCTACCTTCAATAGAAAAAACGACCGTGTCTAATCAGCCGGTCGATTCTGTCGACATCTCACGGTGTTCACCTAGGCGGAGTGATCGACAATAGAGCTGTCATTCCATCTTATTTATATGGTTTGACAAGTCACCCGTCGTGCGCCCCGCCCGGGTGTTCACTTCGACATGTTTACAGCCGGTCGATTCTGTCGCCATGTCACGGTGTTCACCTAGGCGGACTGAACGACAATAGAGCTGTCATTCCATCTTATTTGTATGGTTTGACAACTCACCCGCCGTGCGCCCCGCCCGGGTGTTCACTTCGATATGTTTAGAGAATCGCACTGCAGAATCGCACTGTAGGTTTCCACAAGCGTACTTTTCATACAAAGTACATTCAGACCAATATCTCTGATGGCTATTGTAGACGCACAATAGGCTAAGATTAAATTTCTCTGAAAGGAATGTTACAAAATAAGAATTGTTACACACTGTTTAAAATGTAGGCGGAAAAGGAAGAAAACTTGAGCTTATTTTTACTTAAAAATTGTTGTTACATAGAAGGTTGAAATGTAGTTTTAAGTGCCTGCAATTTCAGCCCGTAACAATTGACCAACTGCAGAATAAACGATTTTCAAATACAATGAAAATTCAGAATCATTAATTTAATAATTAAAAAAATAACCGGCCAAGTGCGAGTCGGACTCGCGGACGCGGACAGACAGACGGACAGACGGACAGCGGAGTCTTATTAATAGGGTCCCGTTTTTAGCCTTTGGGTACGGAACCCTAAAAACAGGCAAAATACCTTCCAACTGCGCCCCTGAACCATTTTTCCAAAATTATAAAATGAACAAGCTTTTTACTTTTAGCTAAATATTTTTATAGGTAAAAAAAGTAGATTGCAATAAATTATGATCTCTCCTATAATCGTTTTCCCTAAAGAGTCCCAAACTGATCGGTTCCGGGTCACTTGCAGCGGCTCGCGCCACCTTCCCGAAGTTATTAAACCTTGGTAATAAGGAGGATAACTTTATCTGTGGAATTTTCGTTTAAAACGTTTCATGCCCTTTATATTTAGTTAACTGAGAAAAGATAGAAAAGTGTTTATTTTAGCCAGCATACGCAGTACTAGTACAAAATTGTTTTTAGTAAGAAAAAAACACTTTTTAGTGCTGTTACCCCGCAACATTACAAACCTTCCAACCACTCCACATCAATTTAAATATTTATCTCCGAAATTCTTTACGAAATTTAAACAGGACCATTTCGAAATAAACCTCTTTCCAACAAAAAAAGAATTTTGAAAATCTGTTCATATAATTATGACGGAGTAATGCCCGAACATACATACAAAAAATTTCATCCTCCTTTTCCGAAGTCGGTTTGAAAAGAAACTTCAGCGACTTTGAAAGCATGTGAAAATATGCGTCACATCTGCTCAAAAGCGCTCGCTGAGCATAATGCTGGGACGTACGAGACAGGGTCACAGTGCTGGTTATCAGTTACAGCCGGCGTTAACTGTATGACGTTGACCGGAGCAGCATATAAAGTAAGCTGAATAGGCGTCACCACTATTGACGTCAGAGGCCAAATTGGACTTCTCTTTCTAAATACCTGGATTGTTTGGAAAATATTCGAAATAATGACGTTCTAAGAACATCTTCTTTCTAGGAAAGAGTGTCGTTCCAAAATGGCTCGGTTTTCACCTTCGATAAATTTATCTTGGTGGTTATTGTGTTCAAGACACATCTCTAGCCACATGCTACCGAAAATATATCCTTGCGGTCCACATCACCCCGCAACCAACGTGGTTGCCAAAACAGGTCAGCCAATTTATAATGAGCGATATCATTTGTCTATTATAAGTTACGACTGCAATACCACGATGGTCACGCCACACGTGCGCTTGGTACGTGCCCAACACGGTATTAGGTCGCATCCGACACGTAAGGAAAAGCATTAGCCTCTTTTGGGATAGTCGGGTAAGAAGATGAAAAGTACATAGATATTATTATAATACTGGCTGAAATGTAAACTGGGGGCAATTTAAGATTTGACATTAACCAATCCTGAAAATTTCTCCAACATAACGAATCTCTTAATTCTCGAAATCTTGGCAACACTATCACCTTTTTTTGCGTTAAAAAAAAAATCTTCATGGACACCCCCATGGTGAAAACGGAGGGTTTTTGTGGGGATGGGAAATCATCACATGACTCATGTCATGACGAAAGGGACTGTCAGATTCTTACTGACCAAAATCCAGCCGTTTTTCCTCCAAATGCCCTTTGCCACTTTCAGGGCCGCGGTGACTCTTTCGAACAAATTCCTCACCCAGGTAGACGGAGGGATACCGACCTACTTCGGACTCCTGCTGACTAAATCCGCATGGACCCTACCGCTATCATGTATCGGGGTCCAGGGGCGCAAGCTAATTCACGCGTACCCCAATGAGGGTTTCACAACCATCCTTAAAAGACCCCCTCTAACTTCCATCGTCTTCCTCCCCAGGTGTCCATCGATCATTGTGTTCACAACCATCGTCCACAGGTGTCAAACAATTACAGTGGCTAGAATCACCATAACAAGATCCCTTCTAACATCCACTCTCTTCGTCCCCAGGTGTCCGACGACATCGGCTACGTGGTGTACTCTGCGCTGGGCAGCTTCTACATACCGTCCTGCATCATGGTGTTCGTGTACATCAGGATATACTACGCGGCTAAGGCGCGGGCCAGGAGAGGGATCCGGAAGAATCCAAGGCCTAGAGCTGTAAGTATACCTATTTTGGGAAACTGGTATAAAATTGGACTTCGACGACCAGCATTTACATCGCATTACTTATCATTAGCTTCTCAACAGTCCACTACTGGACATGAGTCTCTCCAACAGTAGAATTTTCACAATCCTCGGTAACTCTCATCCATCTTCTACCACATTTCTCATACCTTGACCTATTGCTTCAAATATTTAACAAAGTCTGTCGTCTCGATGTTAACACCCATGCATTGGATACTAAAACTACTAAAAAGTTGCAGTTGGTGGCATCAAAACTGTGATCGAAATAAAATAAATACCACCAACTGCATCGTCTGATGCAGAGCTACTTTTACTTAGTGTGAATGTTTTTTTTGGTAATTTTTAGTGGTTTTTTTGCAGTATAGTATTTTGATAAAACTAAAGTTTTGAATTTAAATTTTTACAACTGTTTCATTACCGTATTTCACATACAAGAACATCACTCTTTAATATGATTACGCACTTCTGAAACACCTTGAGTAATTGTAACTCAGGGTCTCCCTTGTTTGATCGAAAGGAATTTGACAAGTTTTCACTTCCCAAAAATTTTTTCGCATAATTTCATTTGCCAAATTATTACTTAGCAAAAAATCTATTCACAAAAAATTGTAACGCAAACCTAGTGTTTGGCAAGAGAACGTTTAAACAGTAACTTTTTTACCAACTAGTACTTTTACCAATTTTTATGTATACCTAATCAAATATTTCAGTTGGAATAACACATCGGGTAGGTAGCCTTTTTTTAGGTTTTTTTTTTTCCATATTTCTTTCTCTACAATCTAGTCGTTTCTGGCACTCGCCGGCCGCTGCCGTGGCACCGCTCGCTTCGCTCGCTCGGCTCGTGCGTAGGAGGTCACAGTTCTAACCTAACCTAACCTTCAAATTTTTGTTTAAAAATTAACCTTTTTTTTGTCATAGAACTAATCATCATTTGAACTAACGTTTATTGTCTAAAGATTGTTTGCTGTAATAAATCATTTGATTAAAGACCATAATGCCATAATGACATTATCTTTGGTAATATTCTGCCGAGCAAAAATTTTACCAAATGAAAAAGTGCGTACTAAAATCATTCCAAACATTGCATTGGTATAAAAAAAGATTGCTAAAATTTGTTAGGGTAGTGAAATTCTGTCAAAATCTTTTCGAAAAAACGGCAGGCGGACTCAACATAGTTTCCACCGAGTTCACAGAGTCTTTCGGGACAACAAACAACTTGTCGACTGTTCACATGACCAGGGGCTCGATTCTGCTATTGCAATCGTGTCTCAATGACCGGTCAGTGATCGAATATTTAACAACTTTGACAGTTTTTGTATGGGAAATGTGTCAAAAGTTTGACGTTATACGTCAAAAATCGATCATTGACCGGTCATTGAGACACGATTGCAATAGCAGAATCGACCCCCAGAAGGCTTTTTTTTTGCAGCATTGCCATTCAACGTGGCAATGCTGCCAGTGTTCTGCGCACTTTTGTCATTGACAGCGATGTGGATGAATTTTTTGATGCCCAATGATTTACTTTGTTTTTACACACGTTTGTACATAATTAGGCAATTTTTAATCTAGTTTGTATACAGTTAGGTTTAGTAGATACCTATAAATAGTTAAGTTAGTTAAATATAACCATTTACCCAAATGAGAAATAAAAATAAAGTATGCTAACATAGTTTTAAAATAAACCTTATGTTACAGAACGAGCAGCAGACAAGCTTCAGCAACCCGGCGAAGGGCACGCGACCGATGCCCTCCACACACCCCATGCCCCCAGGACACCTTAGTAATAATAACGGGTAAATATACATTATGTTTATATACTTTAGCGTTTTTGTTGAGTGCCTCACGCTAGACTAGAAAGCTAGACGACGAATATCATAGACCAAATCGTTAAAAAGAAAAAAAAGAAAGACTCGCTCAAGACAAAAGTCACACATACTCATAAATATAATTATAAGTCTATTCGTGAGGATTTGTAATTGGCTTTCTGGTGACTATGGTTACCTTTTATTGTTTGTTTTTATTAGGTGTAAGTGCTCCATGCACTAAATAAATAAATAAAAACTAACAAACATGGATCTGTGTGAGGCCAAAATGGTCCTTATCTCAGCATTATGCTGCGATATCTAAAAAAAAAATCACGTTTGTTGTATGGGAGCTCCCCTTAAATATTGTTTTGATTTTTTTTAAATCATTTATTTTTAAAGTGAATATATAACTAAATATTCTATGAATATTTCAAGCATGTCACAAGCTGTTGCCGTTATCAATATCGAGCAGAAACGAGCTAAAAAATCGCGTTTGTTGTATGGGGGCTCCCATACAACAAACGTGATTTTTTAGCTCCCTTAAATATTTACTTATTTTATTCAGTTTTTTAGTATTTTTTATTATAGCGGCAATAGAAACACATCATCTGTGACAATTTGAACTGTCTAACTATCAAGGATCATGTGATACAGCCTGGTAACAGACGGACGGACAGACAACGGAGTCTTATTAATAGGGTCCCGTTTTACCCCTTGGGTACAGAACCTTAAAAACGATCGATCGATATCGTACCGTAGTTGACTTGAGCTATTGTTGTTGTTTTACGAAGTCGGGAAAAGTCACTATGAAAACAATATTTTTTCTACAGAACGTAAAGGATCACGATAGAAGTCGATTCAGGACAGCTTCATGTCCTTATTTCTATTATTAAAAAAAAAAAAAATATATATTTATTTATAGGGGCTTTTACGCGTAGCGTACGCCAGCCCCATCGTATCCTAAGCAATTTTACTTCACAAGACATGGGCCATGAATTTGTACAAACTCTTCGCATCGTCGCCATTTGGTTGGGATAGAATTGTATGGAACATGCCTACATCAGTTCTGTTCAAATTCAAGGACCTTACTAAATTATTTCTACTGGACTCATATTGGACACATTCCATCAATAAATGTTGTAGGTCCTCGACAACTCCACATTCGTCACAATTGGGTGAATCGATTTTCCTCATCGTGAAGGCAAATTTTTTGCATGGAAATTTCTGTTATTGATAATAGGAAAGTCAACAAATATACACGGGTCAATGACCGTTATTGCACATTTATCTGAGGGCCAATTCTATTACTTTTTAAACAACGTTCGAATTCGCACGTCAATTAATGAAAACTGTCAAAAAAGCCTTAAGTTTCATACATTTTTGTCAGTTTTGACGACACGGTTGGCGCAGTGGTTGAGCGATCGGCTGCTGCGCTGCGTGTCGCGGGTTCGATTCCCGCACGGAACAAATATTTGTATGGCCTACAGATAGTTGTTCCGGGTCTGGCTGTTTGTGTATGTGAATTTGTATGTTTGTAAACGCACCCACGATACAGGAGAAATTCCTAGTGTGGGGCAACGTTTTATTTAAAAAGAAAAGAAGAAAGAAAGAAAGTTTTCGATTGAGGTGAAATGTGAACGTTGCTTGAAAATTAGTAGAATGGGCACTTTAGTGTCCTTTGGTGTACCATACATATTTCCCTAGCTCAAACTTGAAGACATTGGTACCAATCCCCGCGGCTGACAATACACAAAGCTACCTCTTTCATTCAACTTTTTAATCTCACCTGGAACAGAAATGATGTACCTAACAAAAAGTGAAGCAGCCGTTCATAAGTGTATTATCAACAAGTGGCCTCGAACCCACCGGTTGAACATGTTCGTAACGGTTTCATTTCCACTCTTTATGCTTCATGTTCTGCTGAATATGGCCTACTGATTTGGATATTTTGTACTTGTTGAGTTTTATACTTTTGTTCTTGTACGAGCATCACCACATGATATTAATTGTATTAGTTTTTACCTGAACAAGCATTTGCTAACTCGCCGATATTTATGTACATTCGCTGACTAGACTATTACGCCCGCCACAACTCACCTACTTTATGTATTATATAATCTAATGTTTTTACTAATAAACTGTCAATCATTAACGGACACAAAACAGTGATTTTATTTCCTGTACACATCCCGTGTGATTCGTCCATCTACAGACTACATCTCAGTGTGCGGAGCTACTGCCCGTACAGTTCTTGTTGCTTCTTCAAGGTTGGCAAAGCTTGCCGGGGTCGATCTGTGGATGAGTGGCCATCTTAACATACCGAGTTTCCTCTGTGCCTCGGAAAGCACGTTAAGCCCGGCTGTCTTTTGAAGATCTTTGTTAGTTTTATGGATTGTCAGAAGCCAGAAAATCAGACTCCAGTCTTGCCAAGAAGTACCGTGTTACCCAGTTAATGGGTTGTGGAGGTCTGGTAGGCAGTCGCTCCACGTAAAATACTGGTATTTAGCTGAATCCGGTTGGCCTGGGAGCTGACCCCAATAAAGGTGGGAAATTGCTTGGCAGATGATGATGATAACGATGGATGGTTTTGTTGAGATTACGCTTAATGAAAATTTGCAACCTTTGGTTTTAATGTATTTTTTATTTATTGTATTTGATATTTAATGTATAGTGTAAAATTTAAAAATCATTTTCAATAATAATAATTACTACTGATTTTTGCACGCCATGAGAAATGGCAGACATGTCTTGAGCCACTCTTATATAAGATCTTACATGCATTTATTATTTTAATTCTGTATGTATACACATGTTTAAGCAAATAAATTTCTTATCTTCTTATCTTATCTTATCTTAACAATTTTACATTAAATAGAAATGTACATTATTTCAAGAAAAGACTGTTCTCGACTAAAAACCTCAAAAAATAATTAAAAAAAAGCAAATTCAACAAGATACGACTCTTTGACTTTTTTGACGGACACGAAGAAATTATAAAAGGGATCCCTATTAGATTCGGAATTCAGAAACGGGTCCCGAGATCCGAGTTGCTACGGATTTTCTGAATTCCGTCGTGGATAGTAAAATCCTTGGAATCTTTTCTCGTTAGCAAAATTTCTTCGGGATTCTTTCTCGAATATCATTGCTGGTGTATGTGGAAATATAAATGTGGGTTTGTTACTTTATTTACGATTAAACAAACTATTAAATAATTGTAAAATAGCAGCCCTATATGTTCTGATGATGATTATAGAAAAAAATAATAATGAGACTTGCATTCTCTTTTTCAATCTTATTTATTTTATTTCCAAAGCGACTTCTGCGCTGCCACCGTGGATGTGGTGAACTTCTGAACCAACTGATATAGGCATTATCCTATCAGTGATGTAACGCCACTACTAACAACAACACATAATATGTTTGACATTTCTGCTACTAGAAGATTCCATTTTCAGGAAATTGCTTGTCTTCCAAGGTCAACTTAGGCCCTAATCGTCATTTCTTGGCACTAGTAACCTCAAGTGTAGTAAATCGCTCATCAGTGATACCATTGCAAATCTAAAATTACCCTTACAACGACAAAAAATATGTAAGACTTACAAAAGAACCCTTTAACTTATAATTTTTACTAAACATATCTTATTAACACAAACATTTATCCTTTTTCAGCGAAAGCCAAATATCAACAATAGAGACGCCACAAGTGCAGATCCCGACAGTGACCTGCGAACTAGCGTCTGACATATCCACGAGTGAAGCAGGTGACACTTGTCCACCTCCGCCTGACGAACGGAAGGATACGCTCAAGGTAGCGTACCAGGTACGATCCCTTTCAATATTACCAAAGCATAACAGTAACACAAACAACAGCACATTAATAGCAACAACAACACGTTAATATTAACAAAAATACATTAATATTAACAACAACACGTTAATATCAACAACAATACATTAATATCAACAACAACACGTTAATAACAACAAAACAATTAATTAACATTAAAAATAACTGCGCATTACTAACAACAACAAAAGCAACCTGCGGGCAGCTGATGTATTATCCACACACGAAACTGGCAATACAGTGCCACCGATTGACGAATAGAAAGATACTTCCAATAGATACATAACCTACCAGGTATTAATCTTTTATCCCAAATTCTTATTTGAGATTTTGCACCATTAGAATGTATAACTCAAAATTCCTGTAACTTCTGATGAATTGACCTTGAAAAGCATACTCTAAAATACTGTGGTGAAAAAGAGACCGAATCAGAAGTACAAAAGCGCCAGTTTATATATTGGCCATGAGAGAAACATTTAAATCTACTCAACACTATACTTTTTTTGAAGACATTACTTTCTTGCTTATTTCCCACAAATTGCATATTTTGAGTTAGGTCACTTTTATTCTGACGGTACGATCTATGCAAAAAAACAGTTGAAGTTCGAAAGAGCGTGACGATGACGCTTTGAACTCATAGCTGACGGATTGCCGAGAAACCAGGAGATAAAGTTAGCTAAAAAAAATATGGTTATATTGAGCCGTTAATATGTATGTCGCAGCCAACTAGCTTAATCAGCCGTTTCATTAAAAGCTTAACCTTTTTATTGTACTGCGCCGTTTAATCAACCAATTATATTGAACCAAAGATGTCACTCAGGTCGCTGAAAAATCGACGCAGTTATATTAAAAGGCTAGGCCGTTAATTAAAAGGCTGATTAAGGTAGTTGACTCTAACATGTAGGTATATTAGATTGACCCTTAATAAATTAACAGCTGTCCTTATAAAGTAAGGCTTTATTCAACTATTAGTCTAAAGACTAATCAATAAGCCACGAGGTGACTCGAACCAGGTAAAGTTAACTCCAGTCTATCACTTAGAACCTAATCTAACTGTGAGCCGTGGCTTCAAGTTAGCTGCCTCTAAGTTAACTACAAGTAACTGTGTTAGTTGTGGGATCGATCCTAAGTTCGGTTGACTTTTGGTCAATTTGCACACTGGGATCACTTGCAGTCGGCGGTTTGTTTATAGATTTGTGTGTATTAAGTGAAAAATATTATGGTTTAGTAAGGAATTACAATAGATATTCGTTTAGAAGTACTGCAGTGCGATTTTGTAAACATTTCGAAATGAACACTTGGGCGGGGTGCACGACTGGTGAGTTTTTGACAACTCAATACAAATAAGATGGAATGACAGCTTACTTGTCGTTCACACCGCCTAGGTTTACACCGTGAGAAGTCGACAGAATCAACCGGCTGTAATGGTCAGTAAATAAAAACGGATATTCTACTAGGCAGAAAAAATATAATTCTATTTAGTCCGTCCTTTAGATTTGCAAAAAATATTGGAAGCGTATTTTTTACCATTTCAAATTGCAAAAAAAATATATAGATAAAGCACATCAACTTCAAGAGAGTGGGCTGGTGACGACACGTTGTTGGTAAAAATTGTACTATCGTAGTGACGTCAAGCGAGTTTAACTACTCACTGTATCTTCATAAATTTTGTTCACGTAACGTAAAGAGGAGAAAGAAAGAAAAGAAAGAAAGAAAATTAGTTTATTTGGCACACACAGATACACACAATGTAGGTACAAACAAGAATAAACATTAATTTTAAAACAAAACATTGTGTGCCCATCACTGTAGGTCTCAACAAGCTCACAATCAAAATCATCGTTCTGTACATTTTAAGCCCTACTCAACGTGATTTGTCATTATTCTCTATTTTATTAATATATTGTCTGATGATAAAATAAAAAGAGCAACTAGCTTATTTATATATACCTTCATTTTCGCGACGGAAGTCAATAAAACGGAAACTCACAATCACGTTTTCTTTCCGCAGGTTGTGACGTCAGCACAAGTTCAAAAAAACCCTCTGGCTTCCTGTCCATTGAGAAGCTCGACGCTCTCAGTGAACGGTGAGCTTCAACTTCAGCAGACCAGGGGCAGAGCGCCCAGTGTCAACATAGATGCTGATATGGTCTCCGAACTGGAACCATCCTCATCAGACTCCGGCGTTGTCAGCCGCTGCGGAGGAGTCAAACCCTTAAAACTCCGCATCTTCAAAAAGACCGACAGAAGACAAGAAAAGTCACAACCATGCAAATCAGAATTAGAACCTGCTTTGCCAAAGCCACACAAACCTAGAGACCCTGAGAGAGAAAAGAAAAGATTAGCGAGAAAGAAAGAAAAGAGAGCTACTTTAATTCTAGGGTTAATTATGGGCAGTTTCATCGCTTGCTGGCTGCCTTTCTTCTTCTTGTACATATTGAAAGCGGCTTGCAGAGCTTGTGTGATACCTTCAAGCGCGTTCGCGATAGCCTTCTGGCTTGGTTACATGAATTCTGTTTTGAATCCTGTGATCTACACGATATTCAACAAGGATTTTAGAAGAGCATTCAGGAGGATACTGTTTAAGTGATGTTTAGCCTACGTGTGCTGTTACCGCTGCGTAGCCAACAGGATTCTGATGGCTCAGCAGAGGGCAGCACCGAATCTTTACAATGTACGTTGAATGGACTCTCAATAGTTTTAATAATGATTGGAACGGTTCAGTGATATTTCGGGTTTGGACTTTGGCTGATATTATTTCGTTCAGCACCGTGAGAAGTAGCTATTATTCAATGTAACTAAACATTTAACCAACTAATTATTTAGAATTGCTAGTTTAAATAGTATTCATTATTTATAATCAGTTGGTTAAAAACAATTTGATTAAGTAAATTAAGTCGGATATGAAATCTATGTAATTGAGTAATACCAGTCAAAGATCGAAAGTTCAGAAAAGCAGTAAATAGAACAGTGGATAAAGAAAAATTACGCTTACAGATAAAACTAACAAAAAATAGACGGTATTTATCTTATCATAATATCTTAGGTCAGCTTGTTCATATTTTTAAGCTTTTATATTTTTAACCTATGGTCATTTCATGTATGTACAACTACTAAACAAATAAGTGCCCATAATCTAGACAATTAAAAATTGATTGAAAAACTGTGACTTAGAAGTTGAAAAACAATACCTAATTTAATTATAATAATTATTTTTAATGTTAACTGAGTAGTGCCAACACTAGGCAAATACCTGTCAATATTATTAAGAAAAAATTAGAAAAATCATGAAGTGACTATACATTTTTGTTGCAATATAAAAGGAATTGTAAATTATAAAATACATTATTACGTAATTCATTTCGTAGGATTTTTTAATCATTCGTAGCAAAATCATAGATTAATATATAAAATATGAAGAAACTGCAAAAACACTAATGGATTTGAAAAATTATATATACTTATTATATAATTATTCCTTTAATAGTACAATAAAGGAATTACATAGCTTTAATGTCATCAAATTTTGTAAAACATTAATTAGCTTTAGCTGTGTTAGTACCTGTGTCCACTGCGGTGTACCAAATAATAATATTGAAGGTAGATTGATGAATTTGAAAATCAAACCGATATAATATTATTTTTGAAAAAAAAAAACATTTTTAAACACATTTTTACAAGTTTAAAAACGTAGTTGATTAAAATTTGAATCGTAATTTGAAAGCCCTAGCACCCTAGTACTTCTGTATTCAATCAGAATGTCCTACATAATGATTGTGAAATTTACACAACTTATTTATTTATTTATGTACACACAGTATGCATAAAAAAAGAACATTTTGATACAAAAAAAAGAGCACAAAGGTAGTGCTTATTTTAATTTAAACTTTAAGCTAGTTCAGTCATGTTTTACAGAAATAATTGTCTAAGAAAATTACAAATATTAATAGTTGATATTACTTTAGTTATCCGACTAATTTAAATGTATTTTTAGAAATTTACCTTACTATAAACTTAACAAGACTACACACAATTCGATATAACAATGCTTAAAACATTAAAAAAATCTATAAAACTGTTTTATAAATGTCAAAATGTATAGTATGTTACACCACAGTGGGTAAAGGTCTTAGAAATTCTAAACTTGCTCGAAAAAATCACTAAAATAGCTTTTAATTGGTATTTAAATACATTTGTTACCTATGTTTATTTCTGTAAGACTTACCCATACGCTTATATACGTACAAAATAGTGAAGTATTCGCAGTTTTCATGTAAAATTATTTGCTATATTGATTATCCTAAGATTCACCATTCTTAATAAAAACACAAATAATTTGAATGAATATTATTAATTTTTAAATGTTGTTATTTATGAGAAATCTTTCATAAAATGATAATTTTATGTTTCATAAAGTAACTACAGATTTTTGGACAACTGTAAATCATGAAGATCTTCATCAATATTTGTAAACTGTAAATTGTAAACAGTTTTAAAAAGTCACGTAATTTTTCAGATAAAAATATTTACAATAATTAATAACAGAAAACTATCTTTTCTTATCTATTTTAAAATATGTTGATTGCTAAATTATAAAAGATTTCTCACAAAAATATTAATATCTACATATGTAACTAAATGTATATTCACAACAACTATTTAATAAATAACAAGCAAAGTAAAGCAATCATTGTAAAGATGCGGTATAAAAATATACTGATTATATTGTGAAAGTAATTAAAACTAAATACAAACATTATATTTACATTATTTTGTACCGATATCAACATAGGACTATATTTAAATGTAATTCAACGTATAAAAAATATAGATTGCAGAGAAAATTTTTTAAATATTTATTAACACACATTGCATGGTTTATTAATTATAGGGAAACAAATACAGAAGTTTATAATTATTTCACAATGTGAACAGTCTTATGTAGGTTAAATATATTTTAAATTAAAAAAATGACTGTGCCTCTGTGCCTATCGACAAGCACTACACCACAATAAAATGCACTTAAATTGAAAAATAATGTAAATATTACACTTAGTTTAATTTTCCTTTTGTCTAAGGATTTTATTCAACCAAAATTTTGGTGGAATTTGATAATCATAATTTTAAATGTTTTTAAATAGCGCTGGTCGCTTTTAAAATATTTTAATTTAAGTTTATTCGTGTAAATAGTGTACTTATATTTAGCCTAAGTTATATTTTAGGATATTAAATATAATATACCAAAAAGAACACCAAATACTTCCTGTAATTTTTTCTAATCTTATGAATAGTAAAACGTTTTATCCAGTAAAGTTTTAACCTTGTATAAATATTGTTTCCAAGTAGGACATAAGGGTTGTTTATATTTTTAGTAATATGTATATTTCTGTATTCATGTTTTTGTAACCCTTACAACCAAATCCTTGTAATTTCTTTTTCCGAAATACGAGTATATGTCTTGTCATTTTTCACACTTTTAGTTTTTCTATGGATTTCCAATAATTTTGTTAAAAAATTTATCAACTACCTACGACTGATGATAGTTTTTAATAAAATTTAATCTTTTTCCAACCTAAATACAATTGTAAATAATATTTCCTCAATAATTGTTGTAAAAATCTTGTAAAATAATTATTAATGAACAACAACGACAACTTAATTCTAAATCGGTGTAAACTAGATTCTTGGATTTTAGTATTAATAATACTTAATAATTAAGTATTACAACTATTATATAAGTAAAATAATAACATTGCAACACCATTGCCGAAATAGTTGATAAATTAGATTTTTAGATAAAATAATTATTAGATATGTACTGAATTCAAAAGCAATAGAGAGTGTAGTTTTCTTTTCGTATATAATTTTTCACTATTTTAAAATTTCATATAGTCTTCCAAAGTGTGTGTGATTATCAAATAATAGTAATAATAGTTACCTTTCCTTACTTGTTTATAAAAAAAATACCAAAAACATTTGTTTTGTTGTTTTTGTGAAGAAAAATATTTTTGATGCGGAGTAACAATTTTTTGAGAATCTAGAACCCCACAATCAAGCACAGAGCCCTTGCTGGTTGTGCAGGTTCTATTTTGATAGTCGCGAAGGTCGACTTTAGACTTTAAAAATTGTTCACACAACACTTCATTAAAAGTGTTGCGTGAATGATTAAAACACGCAATAATTTAAATTTAATTTTAGTGAGTGAAATTAAAATGTAAAAAATATTATTGAAGTGTGTAAAAGTTTTTCAAAATACATACAGGTTTTTGTACAGTCTTAAAAATCTTGTAAAAATACAATTTAACGCCATTATTTCTTATTTAGTGAAATGTTTAGAATGTTTTTAAAAAATAAATAACTTATAGGTGGCTATCCTGTGTATCTAGTAAATTGTTCAATAAAAAATGTTCTAAATTAATAAAAACTATTTATACTTATAGTATAATATTCTATATAGTATTTGTTAAATATTTTAATTTTTAATATATAAAAAATTCGGAACGCGTTACGTTTACATAGTTCTTTATAAAAAATATAATTATAATTATTAAAATCGTCTAAGACTATACGATTAACTATTAATTCTTATCGACTCAAAAATGTAAATGAAAAAATATACGACGTACCAATATACAAATTTTAATCTTTATTTATTTGTTTTATTACCTACAAACCTATGTAAGAAACACTAATGGTCTCTACCGATATCCGAATCGATACCTATTCCCAGTCAAAAAAAACCGGTTGATTTTGAAAAACAAAACACCCTGTATACTACACCAGCAGTGCGATTCAGCCGGTCGATTCTGTCGACATCTCACGGTGTTCACCGAGGCGGAGTGAACGACAATAGAGCTGTCATTCCATCTTATTTGTATGGTTTGACAACTCGCCAGTCGTGCGCCCTGCCCAAATGTTCACTTCGACATGTTTACAGCAGTGTGATTCTGTTAACATGTCGAAGTGAACACTTGGGCGGGGCGCACGACGGGTGAGTTGTCAAACCATACAAATAAGATGGAATGACAGCTCTATTGTCGTTCACTCCGCCTCGGTGAACACCGTGAGATGTCGACAGAATCGACCGGGTGAATCGACCGGCAGAATCGCACTGCTGTAAACATGTCGAAGTGAACCCTTGGGCAGGATGCGCGACGGGTGAGTTGTCAAACCATACAAATAAGATGCAATGACAGCTCACTTGTCGTTCACTCCGCCTGGGTTAACACCGTGAGATGTCGACAGAATCGACCGGCTTTACATCATCTGAAAGTGTCGCTAATAAAGATCAAATTCTGGCAACTAACAAAATATGGCAAACTAAAGGAAACTGCAAATTTTTAACGAAAACTTTTTTTTTTCAAAAAAAATATCAACTGATTTTTTTTTCATAAATCTTTGATGCTGTTTTAGTTTTGAACATCTGGTTTACTGGCTATGAATTTTGATTTTTCAAAAATTCAATGATGTAGTTTTAGTTTTCATCAAAATCGGTCTCGCTACTCCTTTCAGTGTTTTTCGATATACCTCATAGTTTCGGATTTAGCCACCATGGATGGGCCAGAGTCGTTACACAGTGAGATCCAGAGAACGAAGGTCGTCGCCGAGGAAGGTCTAGGAAACACTGGCGTGACGACTTAGGCAGGCATTCATGATGCTCGATGAAGGTAACACACCGGAAACAATGGAAATATGAGGAGGCCTTTGATCAGCAGTAAGACAATATATACAACCTGTGACAGAATAAACGCAATACCTGAAAAAGGGTCATCATACTCATCGTTATGAACAACGTTGACTAGATAAAAAAAAAAATTGCATAGTTGCATTTTACAAAACTACAAGCCAAAGAAGAAGAATAACAGTTGAACAATCTAAACTAAGGCCACATTTACAATCATTTTGTGCTATTGTTAGGTGTGGGGTACCACTCATCATATCAGCCGAAAGACGTCCACTGCTGGACATAGGCCTCCCCCAAGTGTCGCCACAACAACCGGTCCTGTGCGTCTCGCATCCATCGGTTACCCGCGACCCTCACCAGATCATCGGTCCACCTTGTGGGAGGCCTTCCAACGCTGCGTCTTCCGGTACGCGGTCGCCACTCCAAAACTTTTCGGCCCCATCGACCATCTGTTCTGCGAGCAATGTGCCCTGCCCACTGCCACTTCAATTTGGCGATCCTTCGGGCTATGTCGGTAACCTTGGTTCTCTTGCGGATATCATCATTCCTGATTCGATCACGCAAGGAAACTCCGAGCATTGCCCTCTCCATTGCCCTTTGGGTGACTTTAAGCCTTCTGATGAGGCCCATTGTGAGCGACCACGTTTCGAGTCCATAGGTCATCACTGGCAACACGCACTGGTCATAGACTTTCGTCTTGAGACACTGTGGTATGTGAGACGAGAAGATACCGCGCAACTTCCCGAACGCCGCCCATCCGAGTCGGATTCGACGGTTGACTTCCTTCTCGAAGTTAGCCCTACCTAGCTGGATCGTTTGTCCCAGGTAGACGTACTCATCAACAACTTCGAGTGCAGAGCCTCCAATCTTGATAGGAGTGGGTGCTACATGAGTATTTACCATTTGCGGCCGTGAACAGTTTCGGAGAAATTACGTCTCCCTGCCTCACACCCCGCTGCAGGAGGATAGGTTCTGATGTCTGATCCTGAAGTCGGACTGACATGGTGGCGTTTTCATACAAACACTTCAGCACCTCGATGTACCGATAGTCGATCTGGCACCGTTGGAGAGACTGCAGCACAGCCCAAGTCTCGATCGAATCGAAGGCTTTCTCGTAGTCCACAAACGCTAAGCAGAGGGGCAGATTATACTCTTCGGTCTTCTGTATAACCTGCCGCAGCGTGTGTATGTGGTCTACGGTGCTGAAGCCTTTTCGGAATCCGGCTTGTTCGGGAGGCTGGAAGTCGTCAAACCTGCGTGCGAGACGGTTTGTGATGACTCTGGAAAACAGCTTGTAGACATGGCTCAGAAGTGAGATGGGCCTGTAATTCTTAAGCAGGGCATTGTCGCCCTTTTTAAAGAAGAGTACCACCACACCTCTGCTCCACGCTTGTGGCGTTTTCCCCTCGAATATGACGGAATCGAACAGTTTCTGAAGGGCCTTAAGGACTGGTTTTCCACCCGCCTTCAGGAGTTCGGCCGTAATTCCGTCCTCACCCGACGCCTTGTTGTTTTTAAGCTGCTTCAGAGCCATCCTAATCTCATACAGGCTGACGTCCGGGATGTCTTCGGTATAATGCCGGGTCAATCTAGCTCTTGGGTCGTTCGCTAGATTTGCTGCGGGTTTGGTCATTGACGTGTATAACTGTCCATAGAATGTCTCGATCTCCCTCAGAAGCTCCGATTTGGCGGATATGGTTCTGCCATCGTCGGTCTTCAGTTTTGTGAGCTGGCTCTGCCCAATAGACAAATCTCTTGCAAAGACCTTGGAGCCCTTATTCCGCTCTATCGCGTCTTTAATTTTTTCAGTATTAAAGCGGCGGAGGTCGCTTTTCAAGGACTTGGAGATCCGTCTATTGAGCTGCCGGTATTTGCACGCATCGTCTGAAGACTGCAGAATCATCTCCCGCCTCATGATATACATCCAAGAGATATAATTTAATTTCATAAAAGCTTCAGTTGATTATAATTACGACACGGTTGGCACAGTGGTTGAGCAATTGACTACTGCGCTGCGTGTCGCGGGTTCGATTCCCGCACGGATCAAATATTTGTATGGCCTACAGATAGTTGTTCCGGGTCTGGCTGTTTGTGTATGTGAGTTTGTATGTTTGTATGTTTGTAACCGCACCCACGATATAGGAGGAGTTCCAAGTGTGGGGCAACGTTTTTTAAAATTGAAAAAAAAAATTACACACTAATGACTAAAAGTAAAGTTCAGACTGTATAATATTCATCAACTTGACATGCACGGAATTAGTAAATGCATCCTGCGTACTTATAGCCAAGTGAAGATGAAGTGAGTTGTCAATCTACGCCTATGATCTACACAAACGATACAAACTAGATGGAATGACAGCCGGTCTATTCTGACAACGTCCAGGGCCCGCACTTTACAAACCAAGGATGCGCATCACTACCAATTAATCGTGTAGAAGCGAACTTCTAAAAAGGGCACAGTTCTTGTGTGATAGGTGACGGGAACGGAGCAGTGCAAAAAGCTAATAGTACAAAGCCGAACTATACATTTGCTCTGAATACAACACTATTATGGAGCCAGTTTATGGAGCTAGGGGCATGGGAAGTAGTCACCTCCTTCTGCGAAGCAGTTTTGCAAGCGAAGGAGGAGGCGGGCCGCGTGAGGGAGAGCCAAACCTCACGTCCCAGCCGCCGCAACAGAAGATGTCGCCCTGGGTGTCAGGAGTTGCAGGACGATTCCCGGCCACCGTAGGCGCATGTGGCGGACGGCGTGTTGTGTTCCACGCGCGCCTCAAAGAGATGTCAGCAAAATAGACGGGGCCCACTAGGGCCAGTGCCTGCCAGGGTAGCGGAATTTGATCGAAAGGGTCACCGCGGCCCAGGAACGCAAAGGGCATTAGGAGGAACACGGATGGGTTTTAGTCACTAATAGTCTGACACTCCCTTCCGCTCCATATATGATATGGTTACAGTTACGGGTCTTAAAATATAATTATGTTTCTTCATATTCCGCCTCACATTCAGCTTGCAAATTTATTATGAATGGGCATGCCTCTCAATTATTCACATCAAAAAATTATATTTATAATCCCACTAATATTATAAATGTGAATGTTTGTATGTTTGTGTAACAATCAGGCAAAAACGGCTGAAGGGATTTGGATGAAATTTGGCACACAAAAATACAAAATGTCAAAAACTAAAAGATACTAAATGTCAAAAACTAAAAATACAAAATGTCAAAAACTAAAAAATATACAAAATGTCAAAAACTAAAACAATACAAAATGTTCAATTTAATCCAATTACAAGGTTTATTTATTCATATTATAATTTATAAATTCATTTACCGTATAGAAACATTTGCCCATGAACCACATTTTTAGTTCTTTTTGGAAAAAATTCGTTGGCAATTCTCTAATTTGCTTAGGTATCCTAGTAAATATTTTAATTGCCATACGACTTGCGTTTTTGTGGCAAAATGCTGTCCCACACCTAGGCATTGCTAATTTAGTTGGATCCCTAGACTTTTTGCCTATCTTATAAACATTTTCGCTATCTGCCTTACTAAACAGAGCAGGAAGTTTTTTTACAAATACACCCATCTCTAGTATGTATAAGCATGCAAGTGTTAACCACTTATTCTCTTTAAAAATGGGTCTACACGATTCTAATGGACCAATACCGAACACAGCTCTTAAGCACTTTTTTTGGACAATAAAGGCCCTGTCACTGTCAGTAGAATTGCCCCATATTATCAAACCATACCTTAACACAGATGCGACATATCCATGATAAGCTAACAAGGCGGCATTTCTTCCTACAGTTTTTCTTAGATTTCTCATTGCAAATGCAAAGCTGTTTATGTTTGTTACATACATTCTCAATATGTTTTTTCCAATGGCAATTTTTGTCAATTTCTATGCCCAAAAATTTTGTATTGTCAACTTCGTCAATTTTATTATCACGTCCAATAATTTTCATTGTTTTATTTGTCATCTTGTAATTGCAAAAATTAATATATTTGGTTTAGGAAATGTTTACACATAAATTATTTTGTTCAAACCATTCTAGTATGGCTTCTACGGCAGTACTTATTTTTTTCTCGTATAAGTTTATATATAAGTTAGAGTTAAGTAACATTTTCAAAAAAAAATATAAGAATAGAGTCAGCAAATTCTTATATTTTTTATTGAAAATGTTCTTATGATAATAATTTGTACGCTTCTCGGCAAAACAGAGAATCTACGCTAAATTTTAACATCTCACACACCATGTATCACCTATGTTTACATATAAAGATTCTGATTCTGATTCACATGCTAAAAAAAACATTGAGCCAGTGCTTTGGATCTAAATACTCCAGTACCTTTAGACGCTCAACCGTAACGACGGATATATCGATCTTATAACATCATACACCAAACTTGATAAGTCCCTAACACAATCTAACTTTAGCAATTATGATAGGAATACCGACTGCGATACAATGGAAGACTAAAGTTTATTACTAGAACAGGACTACCTACCGTTAATCATAATAAACTGAATATGTTTGAGCAGGTAGAATGTATCACAAAAGAGTCTAGACAATAGAAGTCATTGAGAGCCTGAAGAAAGTCATTTAAATATATGTGTATGAATTATAGTAATATTTTTCTTAGAAGTTTTTGACATGATAGTCCTGACCAACTTCGGCCACGGCGGCAAGTCTTTAAAGGCCTATTCAAACCTAAGCGGTATTCGCTGCCGCTTTTGGTACAGGTACATACCGCGCGGGTTTCGCTCAGGTATTTAGTATCAATTTCCGCGGCTAGAGCGACCTAAGCGGTATTTGCTGCCGCTGTGGGTAGATTTACATACCGCACGGGTTTCGCTTAAGTATTTAGTATCAATTTCCGCGGCTAGAGCGACCTAAGCGGTATTTGCTGCCGCTGTGGGTAGATTTACATACCGCACGGGTTTCGCTTAAGTATTTAGTATCAATTTCCGCGGCTAGAGCGACCTAAGCGGTATTCGCTGCCGCTGTGGGTAGATTTACATACCGCACGGGTTTCGCTTAAGTATTTAGTATCAAGTTCCGCGGCTAGAGCGGAAAAGCTGGTGCCATAGTACCGCATAGGTATCGTTTCGCTTACTGGGCGAAACTCAAACTCGGTATTCTACCCACAAGGATAGCGAAATCCGCTTTGGTGTGAACAGTTATATTACCGCATACCCACTCGGTTTCTCTACCGCAGACGGTTTCTAATACCGCTTAGGTTTGAATAGGCCTTTATTCAAACAGCAAATGAGCGATAATTTTGAACTGTTAGTAACTGGTAGTATATTTTTGACGCTGCCACTGACTGTACATACATGTTATATGGATTTTAAAAGAGACTTTAAACTCTTGAGTTTATTTCGGTGTTTCGGTGTCTGGCAAGCCAGGGTAGTCAGACAGTAGTCAGCTAGGAAACACCGGCCTTATCTAGTTTAAATTGCCGTGTAAAAGTGTTATTATAACCCATTTCCAAAATAAATATCAGTATCTCAATTAATCAAGAGGGACTGCACCTGAGTTTGCGCACAGTCTTGTGGGCTGTCTTAACTCTCACACCGAAGGCTCTCCGCTAAGTTTGCCTGTCATGACTGCAATCGGTCAGGAGTAGGTACTATTACCGTGCGGTGGTGCCGTGCGGTATATAACAAATAAAGAACACATGATGGAAATGTTTTAAATCTTTATATAAGCACAGAGTGATTTGTTTCATTGTTTTATTGTTGTAAAACTGTAGTACTAATATTTTAATTAAAATACTAACATTGCTGTGCCCTAGCAGGGTCATGTATGATACCTTTAAACTATTTGTAACAACTTGTAAACTACATGAATGCAATAAATGATACTGATACTGATATGATACTGATACTGATACTATTAATCCCTGAGACACATCTACTTACATCTAAAACAAAATCCCAATATCCCTAGAAAAGTTATCATCAGCAAAACTAAGTACGGTGACCAAGTTTGTAAAGAGTCGCGGACAGCCTCGATCAGCGATGCCCCGGTGGGACAAGACTTGATATATAATACATACAATACATAATGTAGTTCCCGAGGAGTCTCACATATCGAAACAAACGGAGGCAACTTGATTGTCGAGTTAGACACTTTGTAAAGTCTGGATGGACATACGGGAGGCTAGTTTGGACAGCAAGTAGGTAGCAGGTTTATGAGAAAATTTGGCGGTAATAGAGTGTAATAAGGAGATTTTACGATTAAATAAACTTGTGGCGTTGGGCACAGACTGACTTGGGTAAAAAATACATAAAAGAGTGCCAATTTTACTATGTCAGTCGCAATCTGCCAAAAGTATATGGGAATTAAGGCATTTTTGACAGATCGCGACGGAGATACGAATGCTAACGTTGCTTAAAAATTAGTAAAATTGGCCCTCTGATATTCTCAAACCAGAAACTGATTCTATTCTATCTATTGGGTGTGGTTTCCGCACTTAGTCCTGCTGTGGACCATTGTGCGTGAGCCAGAAACTGATTGATCTTCCACTAACCACCGCACACTAATACCAACCACATAGCTATAGCATAAGCTACTAGCTACCCATCCTTTCCACCAGTGTGTCCAAGAAGGGAAGTCGGAGCGCGCCGCTTGGGAAATGTCCTGTTAACTCACACACAACATAATTGAAAATACGATTTCAAATTTATGTTCTGCCCAAGTAGGGCTAATGAAGTTTTCTCAACTGCCAACTTGCTAGCGATACTTTGGGCGTGTGTGTGATGTGACTTATGAGTGGCTACGAAACTTTGCGTAGATTCCCTAGGAGTCTGTAGTATGTAATATACCTGTATACAAATGTTGAAGAGTGACGAGGATTGGTAAAAATAGCTAGTGTAAACATGGATTAGATTTGTAACTGAGGAGCATTCGCAGTCGATAACTGTCAAAAACACCTAAAAGGGTTGGTACCTTGACCTTGAACCTTTGTGGCATAGCGGCCCGGGTGGCCGAAGTTACACATGATGACACATGTACTTATGGGTAGAGGAAATTTAAACAAACAAAACATTTTAGTAGCATACATTTGGAAGTCGGTTACTTATATTATTTTTTTTCACTTGTAAAAGCTTTTTTTTTCACTTTTTAGTGGTACCCCCACACCTAAGAACACCACTGATAAGTCACAGGGAAGCAAAATACGCAATTTCGTTTACTTGGATAACTTATTTTTTCAAGCTAGTCATCGAGATAACAGCAAATACCAACTACCATTTACATTTCAGGTTAAGCACCGCGCTAACTTATTCCAACTTGAACTGACGTTAACTTAACTGTAACGCGAGTTAGATTGAGAATTATAACAACTATCGTTAATCCTTGTTAAACTGTTCCTGTTTGTTAAGATCATGTTCTAACTAGAGTTCAAGTATGGTTTAAGTTATGCTAACTTCTGCTAAGTACAGTGTAAATGAGATTGGTTTAGGACTGTATTGTAGAACAAATTGAACTGACAAAATAATGCACTGTCAGGATAGGTCCACTCAAATCTTTGTGGTGCTTTCCTCGAAACAACTTCAGAAATTAACCTACATGGTTCTCATATTTGATGATCTTCAAATACGGAATGTACGCACGTCAAAGGAGTCTTTGACCACAGAGTTTGTTCCGGTGTTTCTTCTCAGGGTAGTCAGCTAGGAAACACCGGTCTCATCTAGTTTAAACTGAACAAAAAATATTGTCATGTTAAAGTGTTATTTAATCTATATACAAATCCTACTAATATTATAAATGTGAATGTTTGTATGTTTGTGTAACAATCAGGCAAAAACGGCAGAAGGGATTTGGATGTTTGGTACACATGTAGTTCATATCCTGGAATGAGACATATGCTACTTTTTATTCCGGTAAGTGGCATGGATCAATGAAGACTGAGGAGGAAGTGGAAATTCAGAGCCGCTGCTGCCTTAGTACTACAGATTAACAAGTACCAGGAGACCAAAAACATCAAGTACCAGGAGACCAGAAACACGTCTCAGTATTTTTTGGGCTGGTTAGGGTAAGTGTAGGGTAGGTGTAGGGTAGGTGTAGGGTAGGTATAGGGTAGGTGTAGGGTAGGTGTAGGGTAGGTGTACGGTAGGTGTAGGGTAGGTGTACGGTAGGTGTAGGGTAGGTGCAGGGTAGGTGTAGAATAGGTGTAGGGTAGGTGTAGGGTAGGTGTAGGTAGGCGTAGGGTAGGTGTAGTTACAATAGAAATCAAAAAACCTCCCTCACGCGGGCGAAGCCGCTGGTAGAAGCTAGTTAAATATAATTTATTTAAAAATGCTCCTAAAATCTGTCTAACATTATAACAGAATCATAATCAGTTCATATTGGTCCCACTACTGGGACAAGGGCCTCCTCATTGTGACGGGGAGAAAGTCGCGAACCCAGTGCGTGTTGGAAGATCAGACGCCACACAAATCCTACATCGTACTTCAATAAAATTCTCTGCGCGATTTGAACACACAATCTTGACAACAAACATCGGACAAGCTCAGGGGGTCAACTCTCTAAGTCCGAAGTCCGTAGATTCAGCCTTAGTTATGGGCGTTTTCTACTCCGTATCACCCGAGCCCGAACTAAGAACAACTGTCAAATCGTGCTGTCATTCATTCTTAGTTGGGGTTCGGGATTAATCGTAGATCCGTAAGTGTTACGGAGTATAAAACGCCCGTAACTAAGGCCGAAACTACGGACTTCAGGCATAAAGAGTAGACCCACTGGAAGTGAAATCTTCGGCGTTGATCGTTTCCCACCAGGCTTCCTCCAAGCAACAGGAGGTCTCACTTGGTGGAGCTGATCGTCGAAGTGTCATAAAACGCGGCGTTTAGTCACAAAACTGCAGCGCGCCTACAGTAAACCAAAATGCAATTACACTCATGAGCTTTTGTTGCTTTTCCCTTTTTAGCAGGCGCACGCTAAACTATGTTATGCTAGACGACGATGCGCGGGCCCGTATTTACACACCCTTCAATGGAGCTGCGGGACTTTCCACCCTGTTCTGCAAACGATCTTGGTAGACATCTCGAGATTTAGAGGAGAACCATGTCCAAATAGGTAAATTGCATCCGATCTAATGTACCGAAAAAACCACAGAAAAATTCATATAAAAGTTACGACGAAACGATATCTCACGTTATTTTAGCAGCAAGTTGTACAAGTTAAAAACTATTATTAAATAAACCAACACCAACTTTGTACAAACAAACAATTCAACACAAACTTTGTAAACAAAAACAATCGCGGGAACATTTAAAACAAATATTTATACAGGTTGTTTCAGTTATCGAAGATGGCTTTCAGGATTTATTAACCGCTCCAGCCCTAAAATTCCCAAATAAAAAGTAAATCTTATGTAATTGGTAAATAAACATTAAATTCGCGATTAATTCGGCGCACACCGGTGTGTTGCCGGTGCTTGGGCGGTGTACTACCGTGTCCAAGTTTTTGGGATTAAAAGTAGCCCATACAAAAAATCGAAAAAATAACTCTTTCTCTCTCTATTCGGGAAAGAATTTTAGTAATCGAATTGGTACTTCCAGAGATTACCTCCTTTTTTTTCTATTTTTTTTTTAATGGATGTGAAATCATCAAATGACTCCTCCCGCTCTGGGCGGAGCGGAAGGGAGTGTCAGACTCTTACTGACTAAGACCCATCCGTGTTCCTACTAGTGACTTTTGCTTTCCAGGGCCGTGGTAACTCTTTCGAACAGAATCCGCAACACTGGAGAGATAACCTCCTACAATGATATTAAAAAAAAATAAGTTTTATAAATAATATCTTCTCTATCATTTTGCACTCGTTCCTCAGAAATGTGGCATGTCAGGTCCAGATGTCTTGTGCTTGACTTGGCACCAAATAATAATGTAGTCTGTAGTCTACGGCAATCTTTCTGAAATCAGAAATTAAAATTGAGTTAATACTAAGTAAGTCTTTCCAGTTGAGGCCTGGGATTATCCGAAGCTGCGTCTGCAAGTAAGGCATACAAAATTTTAGACGTGGCAACCAAGTGCGGTAAAAATCTCAAACCACGTCTCACCACGACGGACTTCAAAAAACTTTTATTTAATTTATTAGGAACAAAAAACAGTTACATATTAAACGTTACAATAAAAGTCCTACTAAATTAACAAATATGTAACCCACATCATTGTCCACAACTTAACAAATGAATAAAATGAAGGATAAGAACAGACTAAGATCATTAAAATTAAAATTAAAATAAACTTTATGGAACATTCAAGTTTGCAATAAGTTTTCTTCCCCATTTCCTCTTTAGACTGACACCGTTTAAACCACCCTGTACACAGTAGTACAAAATCTGTAGTTTCTTAAAGCGTGCTCCGAAGTTGAGGAAATTCACTTAAGATTAAGTTGGAGACATCCGCGTCAGCTTTAATAAGTTATGAAGACCTGAAGGGGGTGTTCAATTTTGTAATTTATTGTTTTAGACGTTGCTGGACTTGACAGAGTGATGTTGGGGGCCAATATGAATTAGATAGTGTTAAGGTTTTTATCTTAATCAAACTTGTCAAGTCCCACAGCTAGGCTCAGGTCTCCCCCATAGCCTTTCACTCTTCCCGGTGTATTATTGCCTCCGTCGCAAGATATAAAGGCGTTTTAATTCCTTGGTCATTCTCTACCTACCAAACAAGGGTGGTGAAGAGATACCATTGTTCCGTATGGTGTCGGACGTAAAAGAATAGCACCATCCCATCACTTCCCGTAGGTGTCAAGAGGCGACTAAGGAAATCACCAGAGAATGGGCAGCAGCATTCTCTGTACATTGCGTAGCTATTATGGCAAACCCCCCCTTAAGATAAGCACAACAAAAACATGACCTCAGTGCCTTTGACTCCGGATCGATGACCTGGTGAGGATTCCGGGTAACCGATGAATGCGAGACGCATAGGACCGATTATTGTGGCGACACTTGGGGGAGGCCTATGTGCAGCAGTGAACGTCTTTCGGCTGATATGATGAAGAGATACCATGCCAGGTGCTATTATTTACATGGAGGGGAACTGCATCCGATTTTGCTCTTTTACTGGTGCATTATAAACCAAGGAAGATTATTTATACCATGAAATAAACCTGTGTAAGTGGCATAACTGTGAACAGGGCAATCCAGACATTTGTTCAGACAAAGAAATTCACCCTACAAGAAACACGCCAAATTATGGCGTTCTTACTACGTATATAAATCAATGATAAGTGGAATCAATGATTAATGATGATCATTATTGCTATCGGACCAAAAAGAACGAATGCAACCTTAAAATACTTTAAAAACTCTTCCTCTATTCTTCCATGAGACAGTTGCCCTCTGTCACTGTGAAATGCAACAAAAGCATTGTCTATTTTCGCAATGACAAAATCAGCGAAACCAAGTTACACAAAATTCAGGCAAAAATGCTTGTAAGCCCAATGGGTATCCCTGGACTAGCCGAGGGTTCACCTGGTGCCTTTGAGGGGTCCTCTGAGCTATTTCAGGGTTCTGTTAGCTTAATTGAGGGTTCGCCTGGATTTGTTGAGGGTTCGCCTGGACTATTTGAAGGTCCCCCAGGACTATAGCAGATGGGCACATGTGTTTCTGCGTGTGCGCCCCGCGCATGTGCTGTTACCCATCCGTCTGTCTCCCTTGCTTGTCGTGTCTACCGCTATGTTTTAAAGGTACTTGTTTCTTTTTAATCTAACTTTTGTCTGTAGCTTATTTTTAATCTGACCAAGACGAGCCAAGCGATGCGCAAGGGCACTACCTACCTTTTCTCGAAGTGTTTCGTTGTTTTTTTTGAACCCTCATAGAGTTGGTTTCCGATGTACCAGATAGTTCATATTCTCAGGATATGATGTCAATAATAGACTAATTAAACACACAAAGTGTCAATCGAATAGGTCTAATACTTTAGATTTTATTGATATCTAAAGACACCGATTTCGTCACTGACACACTGATAATCATCAAAATGTTTGGCTACTTCCTGAAGTGCTAGAAAGCTGAAATTTGGTATGTAATCTTAGTTTAGTATCCAACCAAAAAAAAATCATAAAATTATAACTTTCGCCCCCATCCCCTAAAATGGGGGGGTGGAAGTTTGTAAGAGTCTTCAAAATGTTAGGGTACTTCCTGAAGTGCTAGAAAGCCGAAATTTGGTATGTAAACAAAGTTCAGTATACAAAAAACACTACCGTGCCAACAGATAAACTTAACTTTCGCCCCCCATCCCCTAAAATTTCCCCCCCTCCCCATTTTAGGGGATGGGGGGCGAAATTTAAAATATCTACATATCAGTAAAAATGTATGGCTTAGCTGTTTCGTTACTTACTTCAGAAACTAAATATTCGCATCACCTCCACGACGGTAGCGAAACGGCGAAGCCATACATTTTTACTGATAAGTAGAATTTGTGAAGTTAGGGTCGGTAGAGTTAGGCCGTGTAGATTCAGAAGCTTGGCTCTACATGAGATCTGATATCTTTTTCACAGGGCAAACCTTATGTTTTTTTTATTATTAGTGATGGGTTTGCTCTTGACTCTAGTCAATGTCAGATATGACAGAGACAAAGTCTACGATGGAGCGAGCTTACCCAGAAGGAGCCTGTTCACTCTAACTTTGAAGAGATTAGGGCTGTAAGCTTTTGGAAACACAGACGCAGGCAGAGAGTTCCACTCCTTTGCTGTGCGCATTATAAAAGACGTTTGGAAACGCTTAATGAAATGTTTTTGGTGGGATTCCTTTGTTTCGCTGTAGAGTCATAATTGATTATACCAAACTTCGACATTTATAATATCACTAGCTTCAGCCAGCGGATTCGGCCTCATGAAAGTCGAATGTTAGGGAGAAACCACACAATGCATTGTAATACGGTATTGAATTCGAGCCATAGGCTGCCACACTATATTTATCGCGGTGCGGGCGCGACACCGCAACCTTAATGACTCAGTGTGTAGGGTGTGTTTTATCCCCCTAATGCAGGTCATTTTTGCAATAAATAAATAAGGAAATCTCAGGAGTCATCGTATTGATACCAATGCTGCGGTGGCGGTAAGTAGTCACTCTGGCCGCGGCGTCGCAGCGTATCACCCTTCCCCGGCTCCCCGCTAGTCTCTCAAGTCGAGTCCTAAGCCCAGTCATGGTCCAGCTAGTGTACCAAATTTCATCCAAATCTGGTCAGTCGTTGAAACGTAATTGTCAAACAAAGCTCCAAACAGATTATCACGTTTAAAGTATAAGTAACTCGTGGGATTAGTACCTCTAGAAATCGGTCGATGTGGTGACCCTTGGGGCAGGCCTATGACCAGCAGTGGACGTCTTTCGGCTGATATGATGATAATGAGTTTAAGTATAATCTAAGGATGTTGTCCAACAATGGAATCTAGTTTATTTCACTGAGCAATGTTGCAGTGTTTCGGTCAAAAAGACTTGAATAAAGTTCTATGATTTTTTTAGACATACGATATTCCCAGAGATCATAAATGAGATTCCCAGTTTTGTCTCAGATGGCCAACGCTTCTGCGATGCCTCTAGTATTGCCAACATCCATAACGAATATACTTCAGATTCACAAGTACCAGGAGACCAGAAACATCAAGTACCAGGAGACCAGAAACATCAAGTACCAGGAGACCAGAAACATCAAGTACCAGGAGACCGGACAGGAGGTAGGTGTAGGGTAGGTGTAGGGTAAGTGTAGGGTAAGTGTAGGGTAAGTGTAGGGTAGGTGTAAGGTAGGTGTAGGGTAGATGTAAGGTAGGTGTAGGGTAGGTGTAGAGTAGGTGTAGGGTAGGTGTAGGGTAGGTGTAGGGTAGGTGTAGGGTAGGTGTAGGGTAGGTGTGGGGTAGGTGTAGGGTAGGTGTAGGGTAGGTGTAGGGTAGGTGTAGGGTAGGTGTAGGGTAGGTGTAGGGTAGGTGTAGGGTAGGTGTAGGGCGGGTGTTTCCTGAGTAAAAAGTGTACAATACAAATCAGGAAACCTTGCTATTTCCGATATTCACGCGGGTAAAGCCGCAGCTGATAGAAGCTAGTTGATAATATTCTCAAGTGGCGACCATGTACCGAAAGACGCAGCGTTGGAAGGCCTCCCACAAAGTGGACCGATGACCTGGTGAGGGTCGCTGGTAGCCGATGGATGCGAGACGCACAGGACCGGTTGTTGTGGCGACATTTGGGAGAGGCCTTTATGCAGCAGTGGACGTTTTTCAGCTGATATGATAATGATGATGATACAATTGTTTTAAAAGTAATTATTTATTTCCAGGTATGAAGTGTTGCCAGTGTATAGTAGTCCACATCGACGACGATGCAGAGACTACGAAGTCTAGTAATAATATCGCTCCTAGACAGGCCCGATCTTCACCACTTTGATTTAATAAAAACCATTACGATCCCATTCGCTTGTTTTATTTATAACTAGCTGTGCCCGCGACTTCGTCCGCGCGTGCGTTTTGTATTTAGGAAGATGATCAGTATAGCTGTTGCCCGCGACTTCGTTCGCGTGTATGTCGGAAAGTAAAATGATGTCGCTAAGATATATACGAACAGTCAATATCTAGCATTGCTTGACCCCTTTTTTATAAATGGGAAATCATCAAATGACTCCTTCCGCTCTAGGCGGAGCTGAAAGAAGTGTCAGACTCTTACTGACTAAAACCCCGGATGGGTTTTAGTCAGTAAGAGTCTGACACTTCTCGTTCCTCTTAATGCTCTTTGCGTTCCATGGCCGCGGTCAATCTTTCGAATAAATTTCGCAACCCTGGCAGGCACTGACCCTAGTGGGCCTCATCTTTTATGCTGACATCTTTTTGAGGCGCACGAGGAACACAACGCGCCGTTTGACTCGGGCCTGGTTCTTATCGGACGGCGAGCAACCCAACGCTCGCCGTCCGCAAGCCCGCGTTGCTCCCTCTTAGAATTAGGAATTTGGAAGAGTATTACGCAAGGCACTGGCTGTATCACCTCTTCTGTTTAAGTAATTTTTCGTGAGAAACGTTTCATTGATATCGCTTCTCTCATTTCATCGAAGAATTTCCTAGAAGCTATTGTGAAAAGTAGGTATAGATTGGGACAATAGCGGTATTAATTAACGTCCATTATGCCTACTTGTCTCACTTAAGATTTGCAGATGACCTTGTAGTTTTCACTGAGAACTTCGATGACCCCCAGAAAATGCTTCAAAATCTTTAAGATGCTTCTTTTAAGTAGAATCTTAATAGGATGAATATGGCCAAGACGAAGGTTATGACAAACTCCTTCAGCGATTCAAATCCTACTGTTAATGTAGGAAATAAATTGTTGGAGATGATAAACTGATATGTTTACTGACTGATATGTTTTTTGACTGTTATGTTTTTTTTGGCCATATCAAACAGAGGTATCGAGAGGAATATAGCTTGGATGGGCCGCTTTTAGCTAATTGAATGACATTCTGAAGCCTAGCAAAATTCCGCAATATCTGAATTCCGGCCTCTATAACCACTGTGTTTTTCCCACCATGACTTACGGTGCTGAGACAGGAACGCTCACGATCGCTCGAGTTGCACAGAGTGCCATAAAGCGTTCCATGGCTCGGCATAGGTACGTCGTCGAGATCCGAAGACGAAGGTACGAAGGTTTTCAACATTGGAAAACGAATTGTTGAACTAAAGTGGCGGTGAGTAGGATACTTGGCAAGGCGCGGCATAATTAGTGGAGTGAGGCAGGGACTTAGTGGTGTCCAAGGACTGGAAGAAGAAGTATTGGTCGGCCGGTGGCGAGATGGGCGGACGATATTGTTGCCATCGTGGGTGGATGAGGCTGGCACAGGACCTTGGGAATTGTCACACAAAAAGAGAGGCACTATAGCAATCTCTTTTATGCTCAGCGCTCAGTGCTCAGCAGTGGGTGAAGTCAGGCTGTGGATGATGATGATGATACACGATGTTGAAGAAAGGTGCTACTGGTTGTTATTAACACGCGATAGAGCTACATAAAGTTGGCCATGGCAAAACCAACCAGAAAAGAAGTCTACTCCCGCAGAGGACACAATGGAGGTCTGCCCTGGTTGGGTGAAGCACCGCCGTGTCCTCGTCGAGGCAATCCGCGGCGGCGACCTCTCGCTACCGGCCCTGGTTCAATCCATGGTCCAGTGCGAGCGTTCCCGGCAGCGTAGGCGCGGGGCTGTGGATGGCAAACGTTGGGTGGCTCGCTGTCCGATAACAACCAGGCCCTCACCGTTCCGAGGATTTTTTCACGTCGGAAAACCCCGGCCTCACTTCCAGGATAACGTAGACTGATTCCTTGGCGTCGAAGCAACCTCTGCAAATTGGGCTGTCTGTGGTGTCTATATTAAATAGGTGTTTTTTTAGGGGCAATTCTTTTTGGGTATGTTACAGCGTACTATGTAATATTATGATAAGAACAGCTTTTCAACCTGTGACAAACAATAAATAAATTTGAATTTGTATGAACCGTAATAATCCCTATTATTATTCGGAGGTAATTTCTACTTAAGCTGAGAAGTCGTTTAGTTAGTCGCGTGTATAGACTTGTCATTGCCATTTTTGACTGCAATCGATAACCCGTGACCTTTTGTTGTCATGAAGTTCTCTGGCGAATTCATGTACGAAACTGTGAGAAAGAAAGAAGAAGTGCGTACGGGAGTTCTTCTGTGGCGTCATTGCCTAGGGATCTACAGTTCCCCTTGATCCTCGGAGGTGTGACCCGCTACTGATAATTGCTGGGCCTTTTTTTTTTTTTTTTAGAGGATGGGAAATCATCAAATGACCCCTCCCGCTCTGGGTGGAGCGGCAGGGAGTGTCAGACTTTTACTGACTAAAACCCACCCTTAGTCCTCCTAGTGCCTTTCTTCCCAGGGCCGCGGTAACTCTTTCGAACATATTCCGCAACCCTGGCAGGCTCTGGCCCTGGCGGGCCCCGTCTCCGTTGCTGACTGCTCGTTGCTGACGGCGCGTTTGGAGTGAAACGCGCCGTCGACTCTGGCCTGACCTGATCGGACAGCGAGCTACCCATTGCTCGCTGTCCGCAGGCGTCAGTCACTGCGCCTTGCTCTGGAGCGTCAGTTCCTGAGAGGCGCAGCGACTAACGTTCGTCTGGAGGAGGTGAAATGGGGCCATTACTGGCACTCCATTTCGGCCCCCTCCCGAGCAGTGGCAGCGGCGGCGACGGTGGCGGCGGCTGCGGCGGAAGCGACGGCGGCGGCGGCGGCGGTGGAGGAGGGTTTTCTCCTCGACCCGGCCCTGGCGGGTGGACCGCAGGCTTTGCCCCCAGCCCAGTGATCGGCCGGCTTGCCAGCTGCCGCACATGCGAAGCAGTGCGGCGCGGCGTCGCACGAGCCGGCCCTGTGACCGGGCTGACCACAGCGGAAGCAGTGGTCACTGCGGTCCACCTCCGAGGTGCAGAGTGCTCCAACGTGGTTGCCAACCTGGCAACGGAAGCACCTCAGAGGTCTGGGCTCCAGCAGTTTCACCTGCGCGGAGACCCAGCCCACCAAGAGCCTTCGGCCCTACGAGACTTTCTTGGCCGCCGACACGGGGCAGCTCACCACTACGGTTCGCATGCCCGTGTTGTCAGGACGGATGGTGCCCACCTTCACCTCCTCTGTAGAGCAGCCCCCCGTCCTGACGACGGCGGCCAACACCTCCCCCTCCGTGACGGAGTCGTCCAGGCCCAAAATGCGCATGTCTATGCACTTCGTGGGCCTGGACACTCGGACGTCATCCGCGCCCAGGGACGCCCTAAGCCTTTCGGCTAGAGCGTCCGCGGCCGGACCGCTGCCTGCTCCAGGGATCTCTAGCATCCTGGCCCCGGTCATGGTGACCCTGAGCCGGAGACCCCCGACGATGCCAAGCTCACCGAGGTTGATGGCCTCCTTGGCCTTGGTGAGCGTGTTGGCATACGTCACGCCCCTCTTCACCGCGTCCGGCTGCAGCGTTATCACTACAGCCGCGGTCTTCGGGGCGCGGAGCGCAGCCGCGACGCCTCGCGCTCTCTGCCGCCGCCTCCTCTCCCGCCTCTTAGCCGCCCTGGCTGCCTTTCCCGCCTTTTTCTTCTCCCCGGCCACTTGCCATTCGGCTTGAGCCGGGGGAGGTTCCAAAGACGAGGAAGCCGGGGGGAGCTGCTGCACGGACGGCGCAGGAGCCTTCGCCGTCCGCGCAGCCGTCTTCCTTCCCGGGGCCGGGTCCGGTTTTCCCGACACCGGCTTCGCCGGTGCCGGCCCGGACCCTTTCTCCTGGCCGGACGACCCCGGTGTGGCAGCCACGGCGGCCGCGTACGAGGCTGCCTTTTGCCGGCCTGGGGCCTTCCCAGTCGCCGCACTCGCTGCCAGCGGGGGGCGCAGAACGATCCCCTCCAGGACGGAGAACCGCGCCTGGAAGGCAGCCATCTCCTGCCGCACAAGGTCCAGCACCTGGTTCTCCTGCGGCACGGGCTGGCTGTCCTCCTTGCGCCCCCCTTGAGGCGCCCCCTGTGAGCCGGCTCCTCGGAGTCCAGCCAGGTCTGCTCGGAGCTTCGTGTTCTCCTGTTGGAGAAGCTCCGTGGCGGCCGCCAAGCGGTTGACCTCCGCCCGCAGCTTGGACATTTCGTCCGACGGAGGCCCACCACGGTTAGCCTCCGCAGCCGCCAGAATGGAGGCCGACGCCGCGCTTATGGCCTTGTTTTTCGAGGCCGTCGTCCTCTTTAAGGCCACATCGCGGATCGCGGCCTCCACGACCTCCGCAAACCTGGCTTTCCACTCCTTATCGGAGCCGCCAGCGGTGTCCGGCTCATCGCCAGAAGAAGCTGAAGCTCTCCGACCGGCTTCTCCAGGGTAGCGCCCCTCCTCGGCGAGCTTTGCGGCTCTCTGGGCTGCTTCCTGGGAGGCAACCACCCTCCCCTTGCCTCCATCTCGGCCCTTACCCCGCCTGCTGGTGGGGATTTTTCGGGCCGAGGCAAACTCTCCATTGGAGGATGACCCCTGGTCAGCCTCCGGTCTGGGCCGCTTGCCGAAGAACCCGGAGTTTTCCGCAGCAGCCCCCACCCCCTCACGTCCTGAGCTCGCCGAGCCGACGCCGGATGCCGAGTCGTCAGAGTCCAACTCCGCACCCGCACGACGCTCGAACGAGCCCTGCCTCCAAACTCGGGCACTACTGCCCGCGCCTTGCCCGACCGACACTTTGTCGGGCGTTTTGGCGCTGTATTGGATCAGGTCCTCAAAGGACGCTGATCGGGAGCCTCCTCGGCTCTTGTTGCTTATAGCAAACGGCGAACAAACGTTGCCCCCCCCAGAATACGAAGGGCTTGACACTCCTGAAGAGAGTGTGGCGGATTCTCCTTGTGCTAAGCAGCCGGTACCGCCCTGGGGTAGTTCTCTTTCGTTTGGACTCTCCATGTTACTGTTCCTTTTAGAGGGTACGGTCCCTATCTCCTAACCTCTCTACTGCCTGCTCGCTGCCCTCACAGTCACGTCTGATGATCAGACGCGTACCAGAGAGCAGCGAGCAAGCCAGTGAGACGCACACCGTCCGAGGACACGAACACTGCTCAAGACTCCGAACGGTGTGCCCCTCTTGTGTCTCTCTTGGTCTGGTCTCTCACTTGGGACCTTCCGGCATGAGTGGCTCTACCGGCAAAGCCCCCAAGATCACTGAGACACGCAAGCCCCACCACGACGACAACGTGGAGACACGGTTGGTGGGGATAATTGCTGGGCCTGGGCTGGTCATGACGTATCACCGGCTTACCGGGAATTGAACAGTTTTAAACATAAAATAATTGGGAATGAGATTGATCCTGGGAAAGAAATCCAAGAGGATCATCGGTAATGAAAGGCTCACCGAGTCGAAGCTCCAAAGTCTTGAGCATCGATGCCGAGTTGCTAGTCTGTCGGTTTTCTATCGATTGCATTTTGGGGAGTGTGCGACGGAATTGCATAGTTTAATTCCGCCAAGCCAAGTTCCATCATCGGACCACAAGGCGTACGCTGGTGCACCACCGGTACACGGTGGACATCACACATGAAAAAAACGTTTTGGAAACACATTCATTGTGCGTACAGCTAAGGAGTGGAATTCCCTGACTATGTCCGTGTTTCCTGATAGCGACAGCCTGGGAGACTTGTCAAGAGTGAGAGGGTAAAGTTAATTAAATTATTTTCCTATAAAACTTTTTTTTACGTTTTTTAGTAAAGAATCTTTAACTAAAAAAATTTTTTTTGGTGTAATTCTCATGCTGTTGATAGTAAGTACAGTTTCGCTCAACAGACGGCATTGCGAGTATCATTCTGATACTTACACGTACTCACTATGCATGTAGATAATAAGTTGATTTCTTCTAGATTGCCACAATTCCTATCAGGTTTATGTGTAAATGTTATCTATATTAGTTTTGTATTTTTTAACGTGATGCAAACAAAACAGAATAGTTACATATAAACAGAAAATATGTTCTTCGCTAAAAGATATGCAAAATACAGCAATAACATATTATCAATATTTGAAAATCTTAGGTTTTGTAGGAATAAAAAAACAACGAAATAAATGAGATAAAAATAATTCAATAATAATCAAAATTTATGTGAGATTCGAACCCACGCCCAGTCTGTCGAGAGGCAGTTTTCAAGCCGACGAACTATGAGTTCCGTTGACAATTGATTCAAATTGCCGATCTTATTTATGTCAAGGCTTTTAGCTGCTTAGCTCCCCGAAAGGGTTCCACATCAGGTGCTCTTGACCTTCATTTTTTTTATTTCGACAGAAAGTACTCATCATTTTGACCAACTATTCTTAAAGCAGTACATTAACATCTCTTATAGATTAGCCGGGCTGCTAAGGTTCCACGTCTTGTATTCATATCTTCAAAATAAATTATAGCCTATATGTTGGCGAGGACTAATAGCTATACAACAAAAAAAGTCCCAGTCGGCATGTTTTTTGCGGCATCTTCAACAATCATCGTGATATTTTGGCCAATTTACACGAAACTTTAATGAATTATATGAATCTAAACCGTCTTCATGAATCACTACAGTTTAAATGGGGTTTATCGCGCACAGACAGATAGGCGCAGCGAGGTGACTGTTTCATAATTATGTAGTGAAGATATTGTTGAATACATGCGGTATAGGTATTTAACCTATACCGCATGTATTCCTAGAAGGAATAAACAGAAATGTATTGTCTTCAGTTAACTTAATACAAGGTGGACCGATGATTTTGTGAGGGTCGCGGGTAGCCGATGAATTCGAGATACACAGGACCGGTTGTTGTGCCGGACACTTGGGGGAGGCCTATATGTCCAGAAGTGGACGTCTTTCGGCTGATATGATGATGATGATGATGAAGTTATTATAATTATTTATGTATGTGACCCGGTTAACTTCGTACCACCTAAAATTGATTTTATTGTAAGCTAACAAAACAAATATAAAATCAAATCCGTCGAGCAATTTTCGCGTTTTTTGCAAGTCGTACTCCTCTGTCGAAGGTCTGCTGAAAGACACTTATTTTGTAATAATCAGTATCTTTGTGTTTAATAAGTTTTGTGTGTACTTACATAAATAATAATGTTCTGATGAAATATTGTGGGCATATACAAGAGCATACCCTATTGTAGTTATATTGTAGTCTGTGAACAAGAGTAATCTTTTTTACAGTTTGTCTCCATTTTATCAATCGAACGATTCTGTTTCAACCAACCTTTAACCTATCATACTGTTAACCAACCTTATAGCTATGAGCGCTTGTTTATGCTTTTCTAGCTGACAGCTGACATTACCAAAGACTCCGCAGTGATTAAAAAACAATTTCTTTTAAAATACAAAAAAAATCATTAGAAAAATATTAAAAGTCGTGCATTATTTTTGTTACTGACTTATTAACGACGACTGTCTTATGCGATATTTGAATACTGTCTGTATCCACGCTGCAACCAATAAAAAGCCAGAAAGGTCCAAGCTAAACTTGGGTAAGGTTTTGGAGCTAAACTAAGGACAGAATACAGTATTCACAACACACTGTTTATACATCATTTGAAAACAGAAAGTGCTTGATATCGAATAAGTTGCGATAGTAAAAATACAAGCTTAATTTTGTAAACTACAAACTAAGCTTATATCCATCAAAAATCTCGAAAGAAAAAAAGACATATTCAAATTAGCTGCTGAATGTGTTTTATGCATGCGTTAATGATTGTAAGCCCTTGCATTGTGTGCATGCTTTGTTGCTATACCTGCCTAACTTGGCCTCCTTCCTTCGAATCCGAGGAAAAACATAGTGGAGATCTTCATAAGCTTGACAAGAACGAAGTAAGCACAGAAAAAAATCCAAGCTTGGTACTTAAAAATATCCCGTGCATAGTAAAACATGCTTAGTTCTTAACCATATGTACCTTTTCACATATTTACCGTGTTGTCCATTTGCGTTGCTTAGTAATTCTTAACCATATGTGTATTTTTACGTATTTACCGTGTTGTCCGTTAATCCTGCTCTTTGTCATAGCTTTGTACCCTATACTATGCCCTTGTTTAGTTTCTTGTTGTGCTAAAAAAGAAGAGAAGAAAGAATTTTTGCAAATTGTTGACAATAAAATTGTTATTTGCAAATGCCATGTACAGGAGGTTTGAGGAGTGATTCGGTACTTTTTGTTATGTTATTAAAGTATTTAAAATGTTTTTTTTTTATGTTTGAATTGCACACAATATATCACCATAATTAAAGTATACCTTATCGACCATTAAAAAGCACTTATGAATGCCAAAATTTACAGTTAAAAAAGGTGATTATTATAGTTATCCATTCACCCACGAAGCATAACCTTCCGGCCTATGAGTTTAACTTATGCTATCAAACTGTGAAAGCAGTCATTTGATTGCCGTAGCTTGATGAAGCCCTGCAAGGTGACTGAGTAGCTTTACTCTAGTCTCAGCTGAAAATAACCACAAATTGCCACTCAAATTGCAGCATGCAGCCAAAGAGACGAATATAGTGGCGGTGGAGGATTTGGTATTCATGCTGGTCCTTTGCTTAAATTACGACGGTAAAATAACATAAAGTGCCCTCGCCGTCTTATAGCCTATTATGTAAAAAATATATGGTGGTGACAGATCTTGCCCGATCTGACATGGATCTGACCGACCAGAACCCGTCTCAGTACATAACTCAAAAAGTTATCGTCACGAAAACCCGCAATAAACAAGGCGGACATCGAAAAATAAGTACTACCAAGTACCATCAAAGTACTACCTTATCGGGTAACAACAGAGTTTATTTTTCCAGTGCATGCCAAAAGTGGGTATTATTATACCACTTTAGAAAGAAGGAAGTGTCTTCTGTTAGTTGTAGCTATGTTTTTATTTAGAGTAAACTGCCCTAATATTATATTTTTTTTTTCGGTATGACCACTAGCAAGTTAACACGCAAGGGCTAGCAACTGCTTAACCGGACTAACCTGTGGTGGCCTCAAAAGAATTTAAGGCCCCCAGCCAAGGCAACAAATCTAGCTACAAGCTAAAACTACTGACCGCTCGCTAAGGGCATTCCCTGTGGAATACGACCTCGGCTTAGCGGCGTCAGTTTGGGACAGCAAGGGACAATCAGGCTGGGTCGTTTTATTATTTAGGGGTTATTAAAGCTAAAGGCTCAGCAGCGCGGGCTGGCTCGTTTGCAAAAGTCGGGGAGGGTTTTGAATGGGGCGTCGCGACGGACCTCGGCGGCGAGGTCGGAATACGCGGTCTGTGTTTGTTTTTTCTAAGAGTGCTGGTTTCCCTACAGCTTTCCTGAATCGTTGTGATCTCGTCATCTGACTCGACCGCTTATGAGCAAGTCACCAGATTCTCAACTCACCAGATTCGCAACTAACCAGATTCTCAATTCACCAGATTCGCAACTCACCAAATGTACAATGAAACACAAAGTCACAAAAAGTTACAGAATAGTACCTATATAGATACTTTATTCACAAAAAAAAAGTAAAAACACGTTTTGGAATTGCAATTTCTTCTAAACTATTAGAACTCAGAGTTTTGAAAAAAAAAAACGTTTTATAGCAAAGAAGATGGCTAAATGACTGCCCCAAGCATGTATTTTTATTAAATATACATTCATGAATTGTGAAAAAGTGTTTGATGCCGACCTGCCTCCGTCGCGTGGTCGAGGCCTATTTGACGGAAAGGGCTTTCATCTACCCCAGTCACCAGGGAGAGATGTCGTGCGGTGTTCCACAGAGTTCGGTTCCGGGGCCGCTCCTCGCTGACGACACGCTGGTCCTGGCGCAGGGTGGGTCGCACCAGGCGGCAGCCGACTTAATGACACGCGGAATTGCGATAGTCCTTGAGAGGATTGGGTCTCGAGGAGGCCCAGTACAAATCCGAAGCCATGTGCTTTCACGGAACAGGCCACCATCGGGATCCGAAATAAATGTAGGAGGGGTTCACATCGGCGTCGGGTCGTCGTCGGACTCGTTCTCGACTGCCGATGGAACTTCGAACATTTCCGAAATTTGGCTCCCAGACTGGGACGGGCTGGGGCTACCTTCAAGCGGCTTCCGATACCTGAACGCGACCCAAAGGGTCATGGCCTGGCTGGCCTGGGGAAATACGCACGATCTCCGGCCAGGCGGCGAGCCTCCTTATCGGATTGCCAACATGGGATCAGGAGGCGAGAGCTCTCGCGCACTTTTACGCGTGGCGTGTGGAGGCGATGCGCTGGGGCAAAACTCCGCTGTTGCGGTAAATTGCAGCGCGGTGGACGGAGCTCCGGCAAGATACCATCGTGGTATGGAGACTACGACTATCGCAACCCAGTGCTGGGCACGCCACTATTGTGGCGATGAGTCCCCTCTTTGAGGAGTAGCTAGAGAGGCGCCACGAAACCTTCCACCTGATGCAAGTACTCACCGGACACGGTTGTTTCGGGAGTTACCTGTTTCGGATTCAGCGAGAAAACACGTCCGGGTGTTATCACTGTGAGTATCGGTCGGAGGACACGGTGGAGCATACGGTGGAGGTCTGCCCTGCTTGGGCGGAGTACCGCCGTGTCCTCGTCGAGGCGATCGGCGGCGGCGGCCTCTCGCTTTCGACCCTGGTTCAATCCTTGGTCGAGGAGGCATCGAAAGCCGTCACCTCCTTCTGCTAAGCAGTAATGCTAGTGAAGGAGGAAGCGGGCCGCGTGAGGGAGAAGCAAGCTTCACGCCCCAGCCGCCGAAACAGAAGAAGACGCCCCGGGCGTCGGGAGTCGCAGGGCGATTCCCGGCCACCGTAGACGCGGGCCTGCAGACGGCGAGCGTTCAGTGGCTCGCCGTCCAGGCCCGGGTCAGCGCTTTGTGTTCCACGCGCGCGGATGGTTTTTAGTTATTAAGAGTCTGACACGCCCTTGCTCTCCACCCAGAGCGGAAGAAGTCATTTGATGTTTACCAAACCATAAAAAAAATCTCCGACTCTTGATAAAAAAAATATATTAGCTAACGAAAGTTTAATTCAATTCGCGGTTTACTGAACCAATTGGTTCCACCAGGACGGGACCTGTTATTAGCAGCTCGCGGCTTCGAACGCGCATATCCCCTTTTTACCCGTTCCCATAAAGCCTAATCCAGCTTCATCATGAACAAAAGGAAAAAAGCTGTCTTAAACAAAAAGAATTTTCCAAATCGGACTGGTAGGTTCAGAGATTAGCGTGTTCATATAAACAAACTTTTCTGCTTTATTACTGCTACTACTAAATATAGAAATTATAGTAGGTAGTCAGGAGGTTAAAATAGTAGTAAGTACATATTTAATTTGAAAGTTCATATAATTTATGTGTTGGACAGTACATCATCTGATGAGTTGCGAATCTGGTGAGTTGCGAGTCTGGTGAAATGCGAATCTGGTGAGTTGAGAATCTGGTGACTTGCTAATAAGGGGACTCGACGAGTGTATGCCGAGGACGGCGAATCTTGCTAATACGAGAGGGAGTGTATTGTGAGGCCTTTGAAATCAAAGGGTTGCTGTGTTTCTCAGCTGATTCAATAAAACGCTTTGTAAGACGTTTCATGAATTGTTTTATTGTCGGGATTTTGAGGTCGACATGAAGTCGTTCATTCCTAATAAACCACGGGGCGCCCGTGGCTTTTCGGAGAAACCGGTTTTGGACTACTTGCATCCTGTGGATTTGCTTTGACTTTGTGTGTGCGAATGTGGCACACGCATAAGTCATAATCGGGCGAATATTATCAAAAGATCCTGCTCGAAATTTTTATAGCTCGAACTTTACGATGGCTATTTTTTAATAAATTGTTATTTGAGGGATTTCTTCCTTCAAGAGCTATGAGGAGGAAAATTTAAAAAAAAATTGGTAACTCGAAAACCACTGTTACCGGGATCAAAAAGTATAATCCATTTCAAGGAATACACTTATTTACCAATCATACCTGTATAGCCAAAAGGTTTGAATTATTTGACTTAAAAAGATCTTAGAACCTCTTTTCTCAAGAACACTTCAAAACTATGCTCTTAAAAAACTATCAAAATCAAAGACAAGACTACTTCTAGCTGTCACTTTAGTTTCGAAACCGGTGTCATTACAAAATTCTAAGCGGTAATATAATTAAAATTGTTTAATGCGTGCCAGAGTCTATTCTCCTATAACTGTCTGTTGCTGGTTGCCTGTCTTATGCTTGTGTCCCTGGATCCTCTGCGTGCCTTTCTGTTGTCCAAGCTGTCTTTTTCTTTTACCAGGCTGGTATCTACTCTGGTTCTTCGGTGACAATGCTGATGCTGCCGAAGTAAGGCCTTCGAATCCAAACGCGAAGGATCCGAATAAATAAATCGAGCTTCATTTATTTGGAGAAGAAAAATCGCAATTGTAAAATTTAGACGTGAATCAAACTAAGCTCCACAAGAATACAAACTAAACATCATCTGGAGAATAGAATGGGCCTGAGTCATAAAGCAAACTTCTAAATGTGTTTTCTAATTTTACCTCTAGTTGTAAGCCCGTTCGTTTCATGCATTCCATGTTTTAACTGTTGCATGGACTGCGCAATGGAAATAAAGGAGTGCCCAGAAACCTGTCCTCAAACACAGAAAGGCGGGAATTGCTAGCGTGAAGAAGTAAGCACGAAAAACTGAGCTTACTTTGAAAAACAGGTGAAAAGAGATCTTAAGAGAAATTATAACTTTCTTTGAGGAAAATGTTTAACTTTCAAACGAATTTTCTTCATGTGTGGTGGTCACATATGCCCGTTGTTGTTCATTCGGTGGGCAGTTTGGTTTGCCGTTTCAAGCCCATGTATGACGCTGTGAAGTGCGAAAAAAGAAAAGAAAAGGTGTATATCCAAATGTTCCAGTATAATGAGTGTGTTTTTTAGTAAGAGTAACATGTAATTTATTAAAGTTTTCGAAATGTTTCTTTGACATTTTATTTTATAGTCGTCTCGCTAAAATCGTCCTCTGCCGATGACAGGATGCCTACATAAATACATTTTTTTCTAAGTCATTATCATTATTATTTCAGTTCAAAAGTCGTCCACTGCTGGTACATAGGCCTTCTCAAAACGTTACTACATCGACCAGTCCTGTGCTTCTGGCATCCAGCGGACCTCTGTGACCCTCACCAAGTCATCGGTCTGCGTCTTAAGTACGCAGTCGCCGTTCCGAAACCTTTAGATCAGTAATGAGAACTTATTTGGAGGTGGGAGGTTTGCATGTTATCTGAGGCACGAAGGAATATCGGTATGTTAAAATGGTCACCCATCTACTGGCCAACCTCGGCAAGCATTGCTTAATCTTAATATCGACTCTTACTACTGTTAGACACGAGCAACCAGTCTCCTCATTCCTATGTACGTTAAATTTTTTCCGACATCCACGCGAACGAAGTCGCGGGCACAGCTAGTAAAACCTAAAGTTCTGACTTACTATCATAACATAGCCAAAAATTGCTAACTTATTTTTTTTTTATGGATGGGAAATCATTAAATGTCAGACTCTTACCGACTAACGGCCGCTTTCTATAATATATCTCAATCCCAATCTTGATCCCGATCCTTGTCTGTAACCAATCAACGGCCGAGTTTGTGTCCTTCACCACACAATCCTCACTTGTGTGGTGAAGGACACAAACTCGGCCGTTCGGACAAGGAAAGGGATCAAGATTGGGATTGAGATATATTATAGAAAGCGGCCGTAAAACCCATCCGTGCTCATCCTAGTGCCCTTTGCGTTCCAGGGCTGCGATGACTTACGATCAAAATCCGCGACTACTACCATAAGCCAGAAAGCTGTTTGGAATGTTGGTACATGTATTTTATAACGTAAGCATCCGATATGCATGTCTGATTAGTCAGTTTATGTAAACGCGTGTTTGACAAATAAATATTCTTATTCTTATTCTTACATTTGACAATTACAAGTTTAAGGGGGAATGGGAGGGGGAACTATGTTACTTGAAGCCGACATCTTCGCGGACGAAGTCGATGGGCATCAGTTAGTCCTACTTCCTATCCTTCCTACTAATATTATAAATGCGAAAGTTTGTGAGGATGGATGGATGTATGTTTGATACTCTTTTACGCAAAAACTGCAGAATGGATCTTGATGAAATTTGGCACAGAGGTAGATTATAGTCTGGAATAACACTCGGGATACTTTTTATCCCGGGAGTATGTTCCCTTGGGATAATTATCGACATTCACGCTGGCGCAGCCGCGGGCGGCAGCTAGTGTAATATTAAAAAATATAAGGTAAAACGCAAAAAGAGTATGTTTTATTTTTTTACATCACAATTTACAGACCCATATTTATTTACCCAGCGAGATATAATTGTAACCCCAGTTAATAACCTTAGTAATATATTCATACTATCCAATATCGATATCCCAGTAGTGTTGCCATCGTCTCGGAAACTCTTTATGACTTAAGTTGGGTTTTAAAATTCGTGCTTAACTTGTATAATGTGGAAAGTTTACTCTGGAGAGTGCAGAGTGCAGAGCGCAGGGTCGATCGAGAGCTTTCGGTGGATGACGAGTTTTGTAGAATATTCTAGACTAACTTTTGCCCGCGGCTCCGCCCGCGTGGATGTCGGTTATCGCGTAAAAATGTAGCCTATGTCCTTCTCCGTATCCCAGACTATATATTTGCGAAATTTCATGACGATCCGTTCAGCCGCTTTAGCGTGAAAGCGTAACAGACAGACAGACATACTTTTGCATTTATAATAGTAGCTTTTACCCCCGGCTCCGACCTTGTGGATGGCGGTTATCGCGTACAAAAGTAGCGCATATGTCCTTCTCCATAAGCTATATATCTGCCAGACAGACATACAGAGTTACTTTCGCATTTACAATATTAATAAGTAGGGATTAGTAGGGATTCGATTATGAAAAGTGCAAGATTTTAGGAAAGCGGATTGGAGATCGTAAATGGATAAATTTATTTAACACGAAAATAACAAAAAGAGAAAAGAAAAACAACTATTACAACATGCTATATACTTAAGAATTGATTACAGATCTTTTTTTTAATTTGGGATTATACTCGCTCAGAAAAAACTTGTATTATTTATTTGACTTTATTTACAAAGCATCCAATACCAGTAAAAAATATAGTAACTTGATTCAGGAGACACAAACACTTGAAAAAGGCTCTCGTCAGCTCTTGTGGTCATTTTTTTAGGGTTCCGTACCTCAAGATGTAAAAATAAACCCTTATAAGATCACTCTCAAGTCCGTTCGTTTTTAATGTCTGATTTCTCCAGTATCGTGGGTGCGTTTGCAAACATATAAACTCCATATACAAACAGCCAGACCCGGAACAAATATCTGTAGGCTATACAAATATTTGTTCCGTGCGGGAATCGAACCCGCGACACGCAGCGCGGCAGCCAATCGTACAACCACTGCGCCAACCGTGCCGCCTTCATTTGAATGGAGGGCCCGTTTAAATACCATCTGTTTATGAGGTGCGACGTCACAAGTAGACATACAGTTAGATATTAGTCTAAAGGCTTTAAAATCTATCAATATGTAGTCTTGGATAGGTTGCGAAAAATTTATTAGGGTTGGTTATTTTCCCTAAATCAACCGTAACCAGCCAAAACAAATACTATAACACGCCTTTTCTCGATTCGGGAAAGCTAATCTTTTATTTCACAAAAAAAATATTATATTTTTTTTTAGTTTAGGAAAACATCAAGTGGCGTAAATATAGTAACCTCATTGGTAACCTCAAACGGCGTAAATATAGTAACCTCATTGGTAACCTCAGGCGATGTAAATATAGTAACCTCATTGGTTTGGAGTTGAAACTCTCGGGCCCTTGTGCTCATCCCTTTAAAGAAATTTCGAAACGGCTAGTTGACACTTCCCGAGACCCAAGAGCTGGCTTTTAATTTGGGCAGAGACTAAGCGTTGCCATTCAACGTGGAATGCCGCCAGTCTCTTGGGCACATTACCAGCTAACAGCGTTGAGGACGAATTTTTTGATGCTATATTTTAGTATGTTGTAAGTTTCGTGTATTTGTAATTTTAGTACTAAAATGTAGAACAAATCTTTTTCGAAAATAAAGAAATCTTTTTTAGTTTAGTAAGTAAGCGGAACGTATATAAAACAAAACAAACCGTGTACAAGATATTAAAATATAAGTAGGTAAGTACCCCAAAAACTCCACAAGTCAGTATTCAGCTAAAATTCAATTTGCACATGTCAAACGCCGAAGATTGGCAGCCATCCCGATACTTGTTTAAAGTTAAACCACATTCGAGTCGAAGGAAATAGGAATGCTGATGCACCGAATGGTAATACTGAAGATCTGCTGAACTTTCAAAAGATGAGATAAGGATGATGGAAAGATATTATCATATTTGGATGTGGTACCCAAATAAGATTAATATTCGTTAATATTAATCTTATTTATTATAATAATATAAAAACAATGTAAAATATTATTTTTCAAGTCTATACTTGAAAAAGAGTTTCGGGTTTTCGCATGATTTTAACTGCAGTTAAACAACTATTAGGGTACCTACTTAGATAACTAAAAAAAAATCTAATTAAATAGATTTCCAAAAAATATTAGTCACGTTTTTTTTCTTTTTTCACGTAATAAAACATGCAGATGATAATGGAAACTCTTTATCAAGTATCTATATAGATACTTGAAAAAGAGTTTCAGGTTTTTGCATGATTTTAACTGCAGTTAAACAACTATTAGGGTACTTAGATCACTAAAAAATCTATTTCCAAAAAAATATTAGTCACGTGTTTTTTTCTTTTTTCACGTCATAAATAACTGTAGAGGCTTAGAATAATAACGCCTAGAAGGAAAGTCTCATACACGCTCCCTACTAAAAAATGAAGCAACTTTAATACTTATGTGTGTGTGAGCAGTATGTAATCACAGCCACAGACACGCACACAGACGTAAAAAATTGTTGCTAGGAATGAACACTTTCCCTAAAATTGGGAAATGGACTAATCATAGATCAACATAAAAAAATTTTACGTACGTAACTTGTCGGTACGTCCTTATTGTAATAAGCCATGGTTTCTGGGGTCGCTAAAACCGATTATAGGATCAAAATCGAAATCCAAGATGGCGGCGACGAAATTTGCTAACTTTTCGTCATGGGTGCCATTCTTATGGTTTCTGGGGTCGCTAAAATCGATTATGGGGTCAAAATCGAAATCCAAGATGGCGGTGACGAAATTTGCTAACTTTTCGTCATGGGTGTCATTTTGATGGTTTCTGGGGTCGCTAAAATCGATTATGGAGTCATATCACTTGTCTGCTTCTTTCGTGGTCTGCAGTAAAAGATAGCAAAATTCTTATTTTAGTTTAGGTGGTGAACAAAAGAATCGGCATCATTGCTATTCGCTAGAAAAACGTGTTAAATGTTTGCTTGTTCGATGAAACTAACCCGGTAAAAAAAATGCAGTGGCACTCCGGGAGTGCGGACAGAAGTGTAAACTTGAACAATTACTTTTAAAAGCAGAGTACAGACCCCCGGTGCCGATCAAATTTCGTCGGCGCAATCTTGGATTTCGATTTTGACCCCATAATCGGTATTAGCGACCCCAGAAACCATGGAAATAACACCCATTACGAGAAGTTAGCAAATGCCGTCGGCGCCATCTTGGATTACGATTTTGACCCCAGAAATCACGAAAATGACACCCATGAAAAACTGGTCGGCGGTCGGCCCCCCGTTGGTGCCTATTGTATTATGGGTAATTTTTCTTTACAACTGGCAACAATACATTGTGACAAATTAGGTTGTGAAAATTTTTATTTGAAGATTGATTTACGTAAAAATAATGGATTTAATGTAAGTACTTAGGTGTGAAACGTAGTTTTATCACATTTTTTCAGTTTTCCGGTTGTGTTAGAGCATCTTTTCATACAACAAACTGTCATTTTTAAATATTTCTCGGGAGGTGCATTCAACAGAGCGTGACCTTGAGCACTGACGGCTCGCTGCTCCTAGTACTCCATATATGGAGTAGTCTGAGTAGCTTCACTTTTGATGCTCGTACTAGGTTTCTAGGCAGTGCGTTGAAAACTCGTGTGACGTCACAGCATGGTCTACATCACAAGCCCTATGGGCTAAGCACGAACTTCTAGCGAAATAGTATCGATATGGTTACGAAGGCGATACGTTTACGCTGTCGTTGCAATTACGCAGAAGTTCGTGCTTAGCCCTCTGATCTTTGATGCGTTTTATCTTGATAATTTTTTATTGATTTGAAGGAGCTAGCTCATTCATAATAAAAAAAAATATTTGAAAAAGCAAAAAATACGTGTCCAATATTTTTCGATAATCTATCTGACGGACTAAATAGAATCATATTTTTTTTACTCAGGAATCATGGAGAGATATTGGATTGGGAGTGATTCAACTGATCATAATGAAATACAATGGTTTTATTTGGAAGTCGGTTGTATTTTTTGTAAAAAAGTTTTTTTTTAATTTTTCTCTTTTTTTGTTTTACCCCCAAAAATTCCAACCCCAGAAGTTCTTCATCAGATCTTTACGAAATTGAAATGGCTACATTTTGAAATAAACCTCTTTCGAATAAAAAAATAATTTTGCAAATGCGTCTATACATATATGATGGAGTTATGCCCGAACATACACAAAAAAAAAATATAAACCTCCGAATTGATAACCTCCACCTTTTTGAAGTTAAAACTACCGGTAATCAGCTGCATCTTGTTAGCTTCTGCCTAGCCTTTTCTTATCTTGGGAATCCAAAATATTTAGGAAAAGGTAGATTGATTGGTGAAATCTAGGAACTAAAGCTCATGTCATGATGACCCACTGACCCATCGCTCTCTCATCTAAATTGCTGTTTTACTTGTTTTTGGCCTATAAATGTGTTGCGTATGCTCATGTTTGTGCTATAGTACTTGTTTACTTCTCGGCAAGCGTGCTCCATCCTTCATTAATTTTGGAAACGCTTAGTGCGAATTGGTGGAATAGCTACAAGGTAGGGATGGTAAGATGCAGTGCGTCTGGATGTCCGATGGTAGAAGGGGCCCGGTAGGATGAGGTCGTGGAGTTCTTGGGCACACTCACCGAAGTACAATCTGTAGAAGACCGATAAGCAGGCAACCTTACGGCAAGCATGCTGCCAAGCATGGCGATTATGGCAAACCCCCCCATTTGGGGGAGGCCTATGTCCAACAGTGGACGTGGAATAAACATATTCATCCTACAAATTGGTTAACATATTACAACAGTAGAACAAACTGCACGACTGCGCTCTTGTTAAAGCCGATCGTTATCGTTGACGTGTCGATAACGCACACGTTGCGTTTGTCTTTGCACTGTACTACAGTTGATGTCGCCTTATTCGATGTTATTCTCTTTATTAGTCTTTGAAGATCTAATTCTCGATTTGCTTTGTCATTGGACAACTCTAACGACTCTTGGGTCTATTTGTCCGTCTGTCATAGCATAGGCACAGCCAATGCGCTCTGAATTTACGTAACCAATTCTGTTGATTTACACATTTGAACTTCTGTGATTTAAACACGGGCACGTAACGTAAATACAAATAAACTTTGGTATGGTCATCACACTTTTGTGGCAAATAGTAAAATAAAAAACAAAGTTAAAATATAAACTGTGTGCCGTGTCTCTGTTATTTATCTTTTTTTTTAATTATATAGATTAATAATAGATCAAGATTAACCATCCGAAGCTCTCACCGAAACTCAAGAGGCCAGAACCTAAATTTAAAAAAAAAATACAGATACAGGTAGGTAAAAAATATGTTAAAAAAAATAATGATTCCTTCCGTACCTTTTACGTGCGAGTACGACTCGCACTTGACCGGCTTGTGGCACGATCAGTTTCCACCTAAACCGCCACCTTTGATTTCGGAGCGGAATCGCTCCGCTCATGCACCTTGGGCCATACTTAGAAATCATACGATCCTTTGATCGGCTAATGACCGAGGGTATACACGCGTGGCGCTCACTCACTGCGCGCGTGATATTTGTACTGGCGGCGGCAAGAAGGACCTTGAGCGGCGGTGCGACGGCGTGCGCGCAGGCGACCGGTGAGGGAGCCGAGCCGCGAGCGCCAGTCTACATTTGGCTACCAGCCCACCTACCCGCGCCGCGGTTAACTTTGCTTTATTGCTTTCGCTTGTTTATTTTGATTTGTAATGTAAATTTCTGTTAATATAATAATTGTCGTTATCGCGAGTCATTATTTATTTCATCTTCCTCTGTTCCGCTAAGCTTCAATCTTTGCTGTAAATAGTTCGGGTTCAATTCCCGTCCGTGGAAATAAAGATTTCTACATTGGTGACCCTCGACTACCGCGCATACGGAGGACTCAGGAGCAGCAGGTTACAAGCATTGCCGGTGACATAAGAAGAGCAGTAAATCAACAGGAGTCAAGTTTGCATACATCGGAGGTTGGTTGTGGTCCAAGCACAAGCGGTGAGCGATTTGATTTTTTATTAAGAAGTGATGTCGGACGCGGAGGAATTTTCTGATGCCGATACCAAAGAGGTAGTAACGGTAACACCGGGAGAAGTGGCGAGAGTGGGAGTACGCTGTCCACCATTTTGTCCAGAAGAACCGGCATTATGGTTCGCGCAGTTAGAAGGCCAATTTGTCCTCTCAAAGGTAACCAGCGACACGACAAAATTTTATTACGTTACTACACAGCTGGAAACTAAATATGCACTGCAGGTTAAGGATATTATTACGAACCCACCCGCGGCAGATAAATACAGTAAACTCAAAACTGAGTTAATAAACCGCCTCTCTGCATCGCAGGAGAAGCGAATACAGCAACTGTTAGTCCACGAGGAGCTCGGTGATAGAAGGCCATCGCAGTTTCTTCGCCATTTACAAAACTTAGCTGGTCCTTCCGGAGCATCAGATTTCGTGAAAAGTGTATGGACTAGTCGCTTACCGCAAAATATTCAAACTGTTATTGCTTCACAGATTACTGAACTACAGGTCGAAAAACTAGCCGAGATCGCAGACAGGGTGCACGAGATAGCCCCATCAACTCCGCAAGTTGCGTCTACCAGCGCTGCTACTTCCGACTTAGTCAAGCAAATTAGCGAGCTCACGAAGCAAGTAGCTATGCTTACTTCGAAGGTGAATCAAGGGAACCGACACTCACGTTCACGCTCACGCTCACAGGCCCGATACAGAAGGTATGACCGCTCCAATAGTACTAGATCTCAACAGCCACCTCCAAATCACCCGCACTGCTTCTATCATTACAAGTACGGTGATAAGGCGAATAAATGCAAGCAGCCCTGCACGTTTACGACGGAAAACGCCAAGGGCGGTCGCAAGTAGCGGCTAACGACTGCCCCTCTTCAACAGGCCGTCTATTTATAACCGACCGGACCACAAAAGTCCAGTTCCTGGTGGACACTGGCTCTGACTTGTGTGTTTTCCCGCGGTCGGCAGTCAAGACGCCAGTAATAAAATCAAAATTTGACTTAGTCGCCGCTAACAACACTGTCATTCATACTTACGGACCCATACAGCTGCGACTAAACTTAGGTCTACGAAGGGACTACACCTGGAGGTTTACGATAGCCGATGTGTCGCGAGCTATAATAGGAGTAGATTTCCTTAGCTTCTACCACTTACTCGTTGACTGCCGAAACCAGCGCTTGATAGACAATGTAACGTCACTATCAGTGTCTGGAGTACATTGCAGGTCATCGGACGACATAGCATCTGTGAAGGCTGTAGTAGGAGACACAGACTACCACAAAATTCTGCGCGAGTACCCAGAGATAACACGGCCGCCAGGAACCCACCTACCGGGTAAGCATAACACTATGCATCATATTAGGACGACGCCTGGTCCACCGGCGTCATGCAAACCCCGACGTTTGGATCCCACTCGTACGTTGGTAGCTAAGAAGGAATTTGAAGACATGCTCGCGAGCGGGGTGGCCAGACGGTCGGAGAGTGCTTGGTCGGCCCCTCTTCACCTAGTAAGGAAAAAGGACGACGGATGGAGACCTTGTGGTGACTATAGAGCACTAAACGCCAGAACAATTCCAGACAGGTACCCTATCCGTCATATTCATGACTTTTCCCACCAGTTGGCAGGGTGCGCAGTCTTCTCAACAATAGATCTAGTTAAGGCATATAACCAAATTGCTATCAACCCTGATGACATTCCGAAGACCGCCATAACAACACCATTCGGCCTCTATGAATTTAGGTACATGACCTTTGGTTTACGAAACGCTGCACAAACTTTTCAGCGATTTATCGACGAAGTGTTGCTTGGCCTAGATTTTTGCTACGGATATATTGACGACATATTAGTTTTTTCGAAAACTCCCGAGCAGCACAAACAACATTTAAGAAAACTGTTCGAGCGCCTGAGAGACTACGGTATAGTACTGAACACAGCAAAGTGCAACATTGGACGCACAGAGGTGACTTTCCTAGGATACTGTGTGTCAGCGGAAGGTACGAAGCCTCTAAAAACAAAAATACAGGCCATCCAGGAATATCCAGTACCTAAGACAATCAAGGAGTTGCGGCGATTTTTAGGCATGGTAAACTTTTATCACCGATTCATCCCTCAAGCAGCTAAGATTCAAGCACCATTGAATGCCGTCCTTGCTGGCCCCAAAATAAAAGGAAGCCATCCTGTAGTCATGACTTCAGAGCTACTTAAGTCTTTTGAAGACACCAAAACTTCACTCTGCAACACAGCTTTACTGGCTCATCCAGATCCATCAGCTGAGTTGGCAATAGTGACCGATGCATCTGACACTGCTATAGGAGCCGTTCTACAACAGAGAAACGGTAACGACTACCAACCCTTAGCATTTTATTCTCACAAGCTTAGCCCCGCACAGAAGAAGTACAGCCCGTATGAACGCGAATTATTAGCGGCATATGAGGCTGTGAAATACTTTCGCCATATGGTAGAAACCAGAGTCTTTGCCATATTAACAGACCACAAACCATTGGTGTACGCATTTAAGGCAAACAGGGACAACTTACCGCCAAGACAATTCCGGTACCTCGATTTTATCGGACAGTTTACGACAGATATCAGGTATTTGCCAGGCAAAGAAAATGTGGTCGCTGATGCTTTGTCACGGGTGGAAGAAGTGTCAGCAGCAATCAACTACGAGGACCTTGCAAGATTTCAGAACAAAGACTCAGAACTGCAAGGCCTAATCCAAAACGGCTCATCGCTCAAGCTGGAAAAGATTGCAACACTGAACTGTAGCAAGCTCATCTTTTGTGACACTTCTACATCAAACCCTCGCCCGTATGTGACACCACAGCTAAGAAAGCAAGTCTTCAACTCACTGCACAACTTACACCACCCTGGATGTTCTGCTACAGTGCGACTGGTGACTCAAAACTTTGTATGGCCTGGGATTCGCAAAGACTGTAGAGAGTGGGCTAGGCATTGTTTGAAATGCCAAACAAGCAAAATTACCCGCCATACTACCTCACCTTTTTCCACATTCCCAACTACATCCACCAGATTCTCCCACATTCACCTCGACTTGATAGGGCCCCTAACCCCTTCTTATGATTACAGGTACTGCCTCACTGTCATCGACCGATTTACTCGGTGGCCTGAGGCGTATCCTCTAAAGGAGATCACTGCCGAGGCCTGTGCTGCAGCCTTGGTATCTGGTTGGATAGCTAGATTCGGCTGTCCCGCACGGGTGACTACGGACCAGGGTCGCCAGTTCGAGAGCCACCTGTTCAAGACCCTCACTACCCTGGTTGGTGCGCGCCACTTTCGCACCACTGCCTACCACCCTGCTGCAAATGGCATGGTCGAGCGACTGCATCGACAGCTCAAGGCAGCCATTATGTGCCATTCCTCGTCACAGTGGACAGAAGCCCTACCACTGGTACTACTCGGCATGCGAAGTTCTTGGAAGGAGGACATCGAAGCTACACCTGCAGATCTGGTATACGGCGAATCTTTACGACTACCTGGTCAATTTCTATCTCCTACAGAGCAGTTCACCGCAGCCGATGTCACTCAGTATGCCACGCGTCTCCGAGTACATATGGCCAAACTCACTCCGAGGCCTACGTCGTGGCACACGACTTCTCCTTTCTACATACCACGAGACCTTCATACCACTTCACACGTCTTCCTGCGCCGTGACCATGTCCGAGGGTCTCTGGAGCCACCTTATGCTGGACCATACAAGGTCCTCGAAAGACACCCAAAATACTTTAAGATAGAGGTAAAAGGGAAGAAAACTAACGTTTCTGTTGACAGACTCAAACCAGCCTTCATGATGAGGGAAGAAGAAAAAAAGCCAGAGGCAACACCAATTGCTATTACCACCACAGAAACGACGGGCGAAGAAAAGAGAACCAGAAGCGGACGGCGAGTGAGATTCCCAGATTTTTATCGACCGTAGTTACGGTCTGGCAGGGGGGAATTGTGGCACGATCAGTTTCCACCTAAACCGCCACCTTTGATTTCGGAGCGGAATCGCTCCGCTCATGCACCTTGGGCCATACTTAGAAATCATACGATCCTTTGATCGGCTAATGACCGAGGGTATACACGCGTGGCGCTCACTCACTGCGCGCGTGATATTTGTACTGGCGGCGGCAAGAAGGACCTTGAGCGGCGGTGCGACGGCGTGCGCGCAGGCGACCGGTGAGGGAGCCGAGCCGCGAGCGCCAGTCTACATTTGGCTACCAGCCCACCTACCCGCGCCGCGGTTAACTTTGCTTTATTGCTTTCGCTTGTTTATTTTGATTTGTAATGTAAATTTCTGTTAATATAATAATTGTCGTTATCGCGAGTCATTATTTATTTCATCTTCCTCTGTTCCGCTAAGCTTCAATCTTTGCTGTAAATAGCTCGGGTTCAATTCCCGTCCGTGGAAATAAAGATTTCTACAAGATTTTTATAGCAAGCCTGTAATGTTCCACTGCAGGACAAAGCCTTCCTACTCTCCTTTCGCTTCCACCTTCCACTTGTGTAGGTATATTAAGAACCAATCCTTATTGCCCAAACTGTATGGAAAGTAGTGGTACATAGGCGGAAATAAATCAACAAAGCTTGAGTGAAGTGATCACAAAGTGAGCTGTCAATCCATGTAATGACAGCTCACTTCGTGATCACTTCACCCAAACCTTAATTTCGACATGATTACAGCAGTGCGATTCTGTAAACATGTCGAAGTGAACACTTGGGCCGGGCGCACGACGGGTAAGTTGTCAAACCATACAAATAAGATGGAATGTCAGCTCAGTTGTTGTTCCCTCCGCCTAGGTAAACACCGTGAGATGTCGACAGAATCGACCGGCTGTACACCTTGTCTTAGAGACACTACACTGTGTGTGATAGGTGTACCTACAACAAATAAATATAAAATATTATCTTCTTGCAATTATTTACAGCATCTACTGCGCTCTCCTTACCGTAAGTACCAACATGGCGGAACACAGCTGAGCCGCAAGTTCACAAGTTACACACGGCACTACTTCCACACGTTTGTTTTAAACTATACGATACTTCTATGTTTTCTCAGTTTAATAATAATAGGTACCTGGATGACCGAGCTTTGCTCAGTTTTTTTTTTAAACACGGATATGACGACGTTTTCTAAAAATGAAACCCAGCTAGATCGATTTATCGCCCCCGAAAACCCCTCCATACTATGAAAATGAAAATGTTATGAAAATCGTTGAAGCCAATTCCGAGATTCAGATCATATATATATCTACATATATACAAGAATTGCGGTAAGCAAGCAATAATCTACCAATATTTCACTAGTTACATTTGAAGCTTCATGTAACGTATTGTCGCTGAAGTACAAATCCAGACTCCGGACTGCTGGGGTTGCGGAATTTATTCGAAAGAGTCACCGCGGCCCTGGAACGCAAAGGACATAAGGAGGAACACGAGTCGGTTTTAGACAGTAAGAGTCTGACACTCCCTCCCGCTCCACCCAGAGCGGCAGAATTCATTTGATGATTTTCCATCCACAAAAAGAGAAGTTTTAAGGTAGATGCATTATTTTACTTTGCCAAGAAAAAGCAATGGGTTTAGTGGAGATTATTATACAAGTCGGTTTTCCCATTGTCTTATTAACCTGCTCTACAATTGGCTTGCTTAACCGACAACTTGTGTAGAAACCAGGTACCAATATTAATATCTAGTTCACGTTTACAATGCAAAACAGAGTCGTTTCGTTGTTTCTCTTGTTTTGAACTGAATTCAGGTTACCTGACTGCGTTTAGGTGTACTTTGGTGATTTTTATCTGCATTTCCGCTATTCTTGTTTAATTACGATGTGATAAGTAAGTATAAGTTTGTATTCCCATGGCGGCATTAGAAAAGAATAGATAAATATTTGGAAACGACACTGGAAACTGACAGAATTACCCTTTTTTAAGGATGGGAAATCATCAAATGACTCCTTTCGCTCTGGGTGGAGCGGAAGGACTCTTACTGACTAAAACCCATCCGTATTCCTCCAAATGCCGTTTGCGTTCCAGGACCGCGGTGACTCTTTCAAAGAAATTCCGCAACCACAGTATTAATTAGCATACAGAATTCCCCTAATATGCTAATACTTAGGTACCATGGGCGTTTCCTGACTTGAAGATAATATTTTATTTTAATCTTTATTTAGGGTGTCAAAACTTCTCTAAATCAACTATTCTAAATTCTACCTATACCCTACGGTTTTTGAGATACAGCCCGCTGACTTACAGACGGACGGACAGCGGAGGCTTAGTAATAGGGTTCCGTTGGTTACAGAAAGAAACCTAAATTCTCCAAAAAGATTATGAATATGGTTTCTTCTTTCCCTGACAACCTCCTTTATTTTATGTATGGGAAGTCATCAAATGACTCCTGCCGCTCTGGGTGGAGCGGGAAGGAGTGTCAGACTCTTACTCATTAAACCCATTCGCCGTGCTCCTCACAGTGCCCTTTGCTTTCCAGGGCCGCGGTAACTCTTCCGAACAAAATCTGCAACCCTGGCAGGCCCTGCCAACCTCCTTCACAAAAAACTCTACCTACAAACTCTTACTTAACAATAAGAGAGAATAATATTTAATGATCACCCCACGTACCTATCTCTAAAGTGACAAAACTTTAATAACTTACAAGATACATCGCTCGTTCGCGAACTGCACGACACACGGAAATTACGAACTATCGGGCAGAAGTTTAAAATGACAACGTTTCGCTATCTGTATTGTGAAGTCTGAACTGTTCCTGTCTTCTGGCTTCCCTGGACGATTGCCAGGGTTTTTGGTTTGATGAAAAAGTAGGTTATTAGTACGAGGGAGAGGTTTTTATAGTCATGAGACCAAAGAAACGATGGATGAATACTCTGAAAGATGATATTTATTAGGCACTATTCTAAGAAAATTTCAAGCGACAACATATCAAAATCCCAGAAAGTATCTGGAGGCTACATGGGACGACCTAAATGATTAGACGTTACACAGTATAAGACTGGTGTTCAGCTACATGAGGTTAGGCTTAAAGCCAACCCCAAAAAGTCGAGAATTGGCTATACGGAGATGATGATCATCATCAGGCCTCCCACAAGCGTCGACACATCGACTAGTCCTATGCGTCTCGAATCTTTCGACAAGAACAATTCAACTTTCAAGAGTGACATTTCGATAAGTCGCCATTTCTCGTAAGTTTTTCTCTGTGCAAAAAGCCAGCAAGTCCCGACATAAGTTCAAATCTAATATCCCTTTTATCTGAGAATGTAAGAACTTGCGTTTTGTTATAAAAACAGACATAGATTCAGATTTATCAGCTCTCCGGAGCCGGGTGACAAAGTTTTTCGTAAAAAACTGATAAAACTACTAAGAGATTAGGTGCGGACTTAGTATGACGTAGGGACTTCCAATTCTTTGCCAAAGAAAAAACAAAAACGGTTTCATTTGAGACATCTCGCTTTTTTCTTGTTGGGGTGAACAGTGGCACAGTATACAAGGTGTTCCAGAAATGCGTGGTCATATTTAAGGGCGATGATGGGTAGCTGATGGTAGGTAGCTAATGTATATTAAGGGAAAAATCATCATCATCATCATCACACACAAATCACTTTTAAAGCAGTCTGATGATAGTCTGATGCAATTGGTGTCATCAAATCTGTAATTGAACTAAAGTAAATGCCACCAACTGTTACAAACTGCTTGAAAAATATTTTTTCCGAAATTTTTAGTCGTTTTGTGTGGTCGATTTTTTTTTCTTTTTTATTCATGAATGGGCTTGCTCTTGACCTCGATCACGCCTGATGGAAAGCGATAGATGAGGTCTATGATGAAGCGAGCGTGCCCAGAAGATGACTTTTTAATTATTTTTAAAAAACTCACTATTTTTAAATGTTGCTCTTTTTAGGGTTCCGTACCCAAAGAGTAAAAACGGGACCCTATTACTAAGACTCCGCTGTCCGTCTGTCTGTCTGTCTGTCACCAGGCTGTATAATCATAAGCCGTGATAGCTAGACAGTTGAAATTTTCACAGATGATGTGTTTCTGTTACCGAACAACAAATACTAAAAAAATAATAAAATAAATATTCAAGTAATAGTCCCATACAACAAACGTCATTTTTTATAGATAATGGTACGGAACCCCTCGTGCGCGAGTTAGACTCGCACTTAGCCGGTTTATTCCTTAATTATTTATATGAGCTACCCAAAATCACCCTTAAATATGACCTTCACTCTCTCTTCTTATAAGTAAATAACTATAGTTTTTTAGACTTTTTAAGATAGGTTGGTACTCCATTAAACAAGGATTATGTGCAGTAGGTAGTTTGCCTACAAAGAAGCATCTCTTGTGTCAGGAAGTATCTAAATAAAGAACTTGTGACGTGATCACAGCTCGCTACTTTATAATATGTTAAACTTTCAACTTTGTCTCATGATAAATAAAGTTTCTTCTTGTAAAAGTGCGGACATTGTGGTTCTTTGTGGCAAAAATGTGTAGAGTACCTACCTATTTCGAAACAGTCTGGGTTGTTTTTTTTTGTCATTGATTTGGCATTTATTTTCATTCAATCACAGGTTTGATCCTTCGGCTACCCGCGACCCTCACCAACGCTGCGTCTACCGGTACGTTCGCGGGTAGCCGATGGATGCGAGACGCACAGGACCGGTTGTTATGGCGACACTTGGAGGAGGCCTATGTGCAGCAGTGGACGTCTTTCGGCTGATAATGATGCTGATGATAATGACAGGTTTGATATCACCAACGGCATTAGACTGCTGGAAAAGTGATTTGTTTGGAACTTTTAGTCGTTTCTTACTGTCGGTTTTCTAAAAAAGTTTTTTGAAGTGAAAACTTCTTTAGCGGCGTTGTGCACTTTTCGGGATGGGTAAAAAAATTTAGACTCGCGTCAGGACACGTGACCTGATCGGAAATTCGTAAGACGGACAATGTAAATATTATGTAGTTAATATAGGTAAATTGTCATGTTTGTGTACGATAGCGCAATGTATGAATATTGTATTAAACCACATAAATGATAGTACTTTCATACTGATAAATAAAGTAATTCGTGCGAAATTATTCCCTAACCATTACAAAATATTCAAAAATGCACAACGTTAAAGTTCAAGTTTTCAATTCTACCAGCACTCCCGGAGTGCAACCTTAGAAGTATTAATCACGCTGACAAATTGTTAATTTGTCAGCGTGATTAATATTTCTAAGGTAGGTATAGGTTCCCATACCAAATTCCAACTTTCTAGTGCTAGCGTCTCTGAGTTGAGCCGCGAACAGATAGAGGACGGACAGACGAACATAGCGAAACTCTAAGGGTTCTTTGTTGACTACGGAACCCTGAAAAGTATAGGTAGATCAGGTCGCATTTCAGTGACAACATTTTTACACAAGAAGCTTTAGTACCGAAGCCCGTTTATTTATTTACACTCTAAAGAAAATCACAAACTATAAAGCTGAGGCATCATGTCAGCACTTCCCAAGATTATCACTGACACAGGTTTACTGCTGCTTCCCAGAGAAATTGTTATTTTTCAAGCGACCCATAAAATTTGTGGTGTCTATCGTAAAAATACGAGTGAATCGTAAAAGTTTTAGAATGGCGGTTAATATGGTTTAAATTTTTCATAGCAAATTGATACTATGTGGTGGATGAGATAGGGAATCTAGGTTTTTGTAGATTTTGTAACCTTTTTTTTTCATAAATATTAAATAACTAGCTAGATATGATGTAAAAGCCGTACGTTACCGAGTTTCGTTACAGGCTGTATAATTATTTGCATGAACTCGTGGCCAAGTTCCTTCCATAAATAATTATTTGCAGGAACTCGTGGCCAAATTCCTTCCATAAATAATTATTTGCAGGAACTCGTGGCCAAGTTCCTTCCATAAATAATTATTTGCAGGAACTCGTGATCGGTTCGAAGATGAGAGACCATTACATCATTTCTATTCCCGACTGTCATTTGTTGATCTTTGACAGTCGTTACGGATTTTCAGAAGCCACAAAACTCTGGCTTAGGTATTTTGTAGTTAGTATTTCAAACACATAAGGCCTCAAAATACATTTTGAACTTACCTGCTAATGAGTGTTTCTGCAGAAAACAGTGCTCGATAGCTTTCGTAAGCAAAAAGGCTAACCTAACCTAACCGTATTTGTATTTTCAGTAAAAATATTACTACTGTATTTTGTTTTTTATATTTCAAATACAAGACTAAAATGTATTTCGTATTTTAAATACAAGCGGAATAGAATTTTGTAATTTGTATTTTAATTTAAGCAAAGCATATATTTATCTCGCAACAAAGTCATTCGATGGAGCAGACATGTGTTAGAGTGAAGACCGCGTATGAGCAAACGTAGTGCGGGATGCTCTGCGGCACGATGGATCGATGATTTGAAGAAGGTGGCTGGCAGCGGATGGATGCGGACCGCTCAAGGCCGGGATGGTTGGCGCTCTTTGGGGGAGACTTACGTGCGGCAGCATGATGATAACGTATTTTGCTCAGCTCTGCATAGCATAGAGCTCCAACATAGTTGGGAAAATGCTAGGTAAAATTCACACTACAAAACACGGTGTGCACCTAGTGTTCTCTACATACTAAGTTATAAAGCATTAGATACCAATGTCATAATATCCAAGATTCCCCCAGTTCTCCCGAGAACCATTAGCTACATCCACCATTTTGACGGTAGAACTAAAATTTTACACTCAAATAAAGTGCTTAAGATCTAGCAATAAGAACTTATCTCACAGTACTGTTGTCTGCAGTTTCAATCGGGTTGTTCGCTCTTATAGATATTTCTGCCTTTATTATCTTTTATGGACGCACCTTACGTGTAATATTGGTGTTATTGGAGTTTGAAAATAGCACCTTTCTTGTCCATATAAATTGATTTCTGATGTTAACCTGTAGGTAATTGTTTCACTATGGAGAAAAGTCGCGCTTCTCAATATACTTCTACCCAAGAATGAGCATTGGTCGCCAAGCTTGCACACTGTATTTGGATTACACTCCTTTTTTTTAAGGATGGGAAATCATCAAATGATTCCCTTCCACTAAGTGAGAGACTCTTACTGATTAAAACCCATCCGTGTTCCTCCAAATGCCTGTTGCGTTCCAGGGCCGCGGTGACTCTTTCAAATAAAGTCTGCAACTCTGGCAGGCTCTGGCCCTAGCGTCCCCGTCTACTATGCTGATATCTCTTTTAGGCGCGCGTGGAACACAACGCACTGCAATGCTCGCCGTCCGCAGGCAAGCACCTACGGTTGCCGGGAATCGCCCTGCGTCTCCCGACGCGCGGGAGTTGGCGGTTGCGGCGGCAAGGGCGTGAGGTTTGTCTCTCCCTCACTCTGCTCGCCTCCTCCTTCGCTTGCATTACTGCTTCGGAAGCGAGAGGTCGCCGCCGCCGATCGCCTCGACGAGGACACGGTGGTGCTCCGCCCAAGCAGGGCAGACCTCCACCGTATGCTCCACCATGTCCTCCGGGCGATCCACACTGTGGTGACACCCGGTTGTGTCCTCCCGCCGAATCCGAAACAGGTAGCTCCCGAAACAATCGTGTCCGGAGAGTAACTGCGTCAGGCGAGGATGCCGTGGCGCCTCTCTAGCCACTCCTCAAAGAGAGGACTTATCGCCACAAAATTGGAGTGCCCATGGATTACACTCCTGCATACAATGTAAAAGTTTCTTGTAATTATGAGTTTTATATGTTCTTTTGATGATGTTTTTAATCCAATAAATATCTTTGCCCTATCTGATAGGAGCGTCTGTTATTATTTTGCCTATTTCAATGCAGCAAAATTACCTCCTTGAGTGCCATCTCGTGTCTGCAGTCAGTGCGCAGGGATTATTAAACTATGGCTCTCGGTCGATGTGAAAAGAATGGTCTCTAACCCACGTGTAGGCCATGATGAGCCACAAGCCATTTTTACTAAAAGCTTCCAAAAGTCTTATTTTCACTTAGGTTACAGTAAATAAAAACGTGCGGTCTAAACTAGATACCAAAAAAAGACGTGATTTCCCCGGAACCTGGGTCACGTACCGTGCAAATAACACACGCTCCTAGCTTTATTTTATTATATTTTGGCGCGAAACCGACGCCATTACGGCGCGCGGCAGGCATGCATCATAATGTGATATATTTTTAAAAAAAAAAGGGAATTAGCTGGATGTTTTTTATGTTGATGTAGGTACTTTTTTCTTAATTTATGGTCTTTTAAGGTTTGTTGAAGCTGACATATTGTTGGATAGGTATTATTATAATAAACATTATTTATTTAAGTAGGTAGGTATCTAGCTACCTAGTCAGGAACATTTATCTATAAAATGTATCAACAGAGCGATTCTGTAAACATTTCACCGTGTAAGCTGAGGGCATAATGCGAGTTTTTTAACGTAGGTACACGATCGCGTTAACGTAAACGTTCGCTTAATATGTCAAATTGTATAGAAAAAAACAGGTTGTCCGTGAGTGTCACGACGGCGCTTATTTAGTTACAAAACAAATTGACGCTAACGCGATCGAGAAAGTTAAAAAACTCACACTAAGGGCCATTTTCATCAAGCCAAACTGATCGCGATCAGCGTAAAAACCACGTTAATGAGCTGTCAGTGTCACTATTTTTCTATGGAATATTGACGCTGACAGGTCTTGAACGCAGTTTTGATGTACTGATCGCGTTCAGTTTCATTGGTGAAATCCGCTCTAAGACATCACTAAGGCCATCTGATGAGAAGCGAACATGACGTGAGCTGTCAATCTCTATAAACAAGACGGAATGACAGTTCACTTCACGTTCAATATTTACACCTTTTTTTTTTTTTTTTTTTTGGATGGGAAATCATCAAATGACCCCTCCCGCTCTGGGTATTTACACCTAAGCTTACTTGGTGAGTGGTTGACAGAATAGACCGGCGGATACATAATCCACAACAAACGCAGTAAGGTAAGTAGATAAGTACGTAAAATCCTACTTCCCAGTTTCCCACTGGCTAAAGGTACCTACTACCTACATATTTAAACACAAAGTTTGTGCGGATCAGTGGATGGATTAATGGATGTTTCCTACTCTTGCACGCAAAAACTACTCATTAGTACCTATATGATGAAACTTTTCAGTAGTACAACGTGTAACAGAATAAACGCAATACCTCATAAGGGGTCATTGTACTCATCATTATGAACAACTTTCACTATGGGACTAACACTGAAATCGCGAAAAAAAAGTCGACCGCCCCATACATTTTTGTGCGCATGACTCGACAAAATTTTAGGTAAGTATTATGGTGTAACAGTACTGAACAGCAGATTTTTTTTTTTCGCGATTACGGGTTTGTCCCATAGTAAAAGTTGTTCATAATGATGTGTACAATTATCCCTTATGAGGTACCTATTGCGTTTATTTTGTTACACCTTGTAGTTTATACCTACATCGGAATTACACACAGGCTATAAACCAAATGTTTGCATGTCACATTATTATAACTAAGTGTTATGGATCTGTACCTAAATATTTATGTTATTCCGAAATTGTACCAACACTTAAAGCAAATAAATTGATTTGATTAGATTTTTTTATGGATGGGAAATTATCAAATGACTACTTCCGCTCTTATCGAAGCAGTTCATGAGCAGTTGGTGTCAGACTCTTACTGACTAAAACCTATCCGTGACCCTCATGCGTTCCATGGCCGCGGTGACTCTCGCTATTCTACTACCATTAAAAACGCGATTTTTTTTATGGAATGATGGATGGATGTGTGTTTGCGATGGATCTGCAAATAAATCTTTGACTTTGACTTTGACAAACAATTTAGCGATGCAAACATTCTAACTAGAACTAGCGCCACTACTGTCAAAATTGTGTAGTTGTCTAAGAACATTGAGATATAAAAAAATATCTAAGAACGACACTGACAGTTTACAGCGTTGCCAACGTGTGGGGAATTCACCCAACTGCGAGGAATCTCTAGTTGATTAGGGGTCATATGCGGAGATTTTGAATATCGAAAGCCTAGTCCGGGCCAAGTCAGAATACTTTTTCAGGAAATCGAAATACTTAATTATTTTAACATTTTTGTTAGGTTACTCATGGATATCGATATCGAATGACTCTCTTTTTCTAAATTGATTTATATCGCTCGACCGATGCGTTCGAAATTTATCTATCTATACTATTTTGTCCCACGGCTAGACAAAGGCCTCCCTCCCATTTCCACACAACTCTGTCATTTGCTATATCGAGCCAGTCCTTTCGGTAGGTATCCCGCCATCTTCGCCTTGGTCTGTTGCGATGTCTTTTGGCATCCAATGGGAGCCATTCGGCGATTCTTGAGCGTTCGAAATATCGACTATTATCGACCGAAAAATTTTGCAGCGAACGCAGAGAAACGCAATCACATAAATACAACTGTCTGGTTAGGTATAAGGTTTGATTTAATTAAGTATGTATATGTCAATAACAATTATATTGTCTGTACCTACTGTTCCACTGCAGGCCAAGACCCTTCGTCCCATAAAGAGAATGCTTCAATTACTATTAAAGGAAAGTAATATATCGGCCAACATCGGGCATCATCACGTTTGCTCAAGACCAGCGAGGCGATTTGCTGGTTACATAAAATCTAACCTATTTACCTTTGTGATAGTGTTCTACAAGAAGAGTACCTACTCCACAAAAAATGAAGCTCCAAACCTTCTGTTTTTGCAGTTGAGTCACAAATTATATTTTTTCGTCGGTTTGCTTCGCTGGTCGAAAAAGAGATGGTGACGTTATTTCCATTTTGACCACGAGTCAAAAGATCCTGGTTGTCTAGCTATACAGTGATTGTTTGGCATACAAACACTAGACAACAAGGAAGATTTTTTGTTGTGTGCCAGTGCTGCCACTGACTAAAAGTCAGTGCCACTGATGACAATGTTTCTGAACCAACAAGTTCTCTTCTTATTGTCTGTGGTTTTCAACGCAGAGAACTGTCAAAGAAAAGTGATTTTCGTTTTTGCATTTATCACGTAAACTTAATTTTAAATTAAAAATGCCTGCTGGACCGTCAGCCGTGGACGGGCTACGTGAAAAAGCCTTTCAAGACTACAGAAAGAAGTTGATGGAACACAAAGAAGTGGAATCAAGGCTCAAAGAAAGTAAGTATTTGTGTTGCTGGTCATCGATTTCTGCCGAATCACGACCCTAACTTTTGTCTGAAAATGCAATAAATAGTTAACTTTGGATAATTTTAACCAAATACTATCTTATTTATTTAATTTCTAGTGTTTGAGTCAAGTTTATTATATAAATTTTATTTCATATAAATAGGTTACTCGTTGTATCTCCATTCTCCAAGCGACTTTGGGTCAAATTGTTTGATAAATATCTTTTTACCCAAGTCTCAAGAATCTTTTAGCCATGTCATCATTTACACAATCCATCCAATTGTTTCTTTGTTCTTTCACAACCACAGTTATACGACACAGGTGTACAAAGTTCAATTTCAAAAACCCTTTTATCCTGAAGCTCCTCTCTTGTGCTAATTTTACTGTTGTCCTTTTCGTGTGATCAGTTTTAGTATATCTTGTTGTCCAGTGTGCCTCTTGGCAAAGGCCTCTAACATTCCTCATTGATTGCTTTTAATTATTAAGTAAAAATTCACTTATCATATTTTATTTCAGGCAACTGTGCCCTATATAAAGTATACAAATACCAAAACTATATATAATAAAATATCATAAACTAAGACATACAAAGTGACGGGATTAAGTTACCCTGCGCTGTGTTGCATAACCTGCCCCTTTTTGTCCCTTACAACTCTTCTCCAGTATGAACAAGTTCATCCTCTCACCTTTTTACATCCTATAAATGACTAATCCCTTTTACTTTTGTTACAGTGCGAGACAAACTGAAGGATGTCACCAAACAGTACGATAAGAGTGAGAATGATCTTAAAGCTCTGCAGAGCGTCGGGCAGATTGTTGGAGAAGTGTTGAAGCAGCTTACTGAGGAGAAATGTTAGTATACGGTTTATTTTAATTTGAGATGGGTTTAACTCGTAGTCTAGGCCAGAGATGACAGAGACAAAGTCGACGATGAACGATCTTACCCAGTAGAAGCCTGTTCACTCTAAATTTGAAGAGATTAGGGTTGTATGCGTTTGGAAACACAAGCGCAGGCAGAGAGTTCCATGCCATATCTACATGAAAAATGGTAAACAGTCCTGAAGAAACTTAACACATGACGAAAGGTGTATACCAATATAATTCTGCTTTGGTGACCTCTTTTCAGAAGCAACTAATCCTTTTTCAGGCTTGAAATATGCCACAAACAAAGGACATTCAAACAAAGGCCACCTGGGAAGTCTACCCTTTCTAACAAAAAAATAATTTTCCAAAATGGTCTGGACGTCTTCAAGTAATCAGGGGCTCGAGTCTGCTATTGCAATCGTGTCTCAATGGCCGGTCAGTGATCAAATATTTGACAACTTTGACAGTTTTTGTATGGGAAATGTGTCATAAGTTTGACGTTATACGTCAAAAATCGATCATTGACCGGTCATTGAGACACGATTGCAATAGCAGACTCGACCCCCTGGGAACATACATATTGAGAACCTCCTCCGTTTTTCCCAACAGTATTCTTATCTTTACAGAAAACAATGTGGATCCTCTACACAATACCATAACTTAATTTACAATGTTTATTCTCCTCAATTTTCCAGTCATCGTAAAAGCCACAAACGGTCCTCGGTATGTGGTTGGCTGCCGTCGTCAGCTGGACAAACAGAAGCTGAAGGGAGGCACTAGGGTCGCCCTGGACATGACCACACTCACCATCATGAGGCATCTACCTAGAGAGGTAACTTATTTTACAGGCACTTACTCACTTTTTTGTATAGAATATGCAAGTTAGTTTTGCACAAGTTCCAGTTTGGGTATAAGTTGAAATGGTACTTGTTCCAATCCAATGAGAATAAGATTAATAGAGAATATACTTGACTAGCACTTCGCCCGCGACTTCGTCCGCGCGGATTTAGTAGGTACTCCACAAACTTCAACGCCCCCTATACCCCCTTATAAACGTTAGTTTTGGAAAATTAAGCACAACGATTTTCATTCATTTACATTTATTACTTAGCCATTTCTACTTATTCTATGGTCTCAGGTTCAGCGCAACTGTTCACCCCGTTCACCCCGTCAGGAGTTGATTATGCAAAAATTGTTAGGTACATCTGTTTCAATAATCCCATTTTTAGTTTGTTCATAGCATCCCGACGTAAATTAAAGTAAGCAATAATGTCCTCCCCTAAAAACTTAATCACCCCTGCTTCACCCCTTATTATGTAGGTATGTAGTTTATTTGCGAAAAATCCAAACATTTGTTATTCTTATTGTTTTATCGAAATCATTTTCAACTTCATCGGACCAAGCATTGATATGATTCTTCCCAGTCGCTCAAGCCGCAACATTTTTCTTACTCCGAGCATGTTTATTACCGTCGTAACTTTTGAACGAAAGGTCCGATTTGAATAATTTAAAGTGTAATTTGCACGGAAATAATCAACCTTAATGATCAAACCATTTAAATGGATAAGGATTGATATCATGATACCGAAATCACCAAGGATTTGCTTGAATAATTTGAACAAAAAGCGGTCATTGTGACTTAACCATAATAGTTAGACATATGGTATTGCGAACTTTTTTGTAGAAATTGATGACCTCTATAAAACTGTAGTACATCACTTTGCTCTATTGTCAATAGATTCCGCAGCGTACGCGATATAAGGATTTTTTCTCACACCTTGGGTTACATTATCGAAGTTTTCATACGGATCCCTAACTTTTTTGAAAATATTCTATAGCCTATGTCCATCATCGATAATGTACAATTCTATTGGTGAAAGAATTTTTCAAATCGGTCCAGTAGTTTCGGAGCCTATTCATTTCAAACAAACAAACAAATCTTTCCTCTTTATAATATTAGTATAGATAATGTATTATCGAGATGAAAACATGGCCAAGTTATGCGTAAAACTGAGACTAGTGGAAAACATGGGTGGTCTTTTCCAAACTTCAAAAAAAAAAAAATTTGTACCTGCAAAATATATAATTTTTTTTTAAGATTGTTGATAAGGATTTCTGAATAATCTTAAACATAAAAACAACCTTATAATGTATCTGTCGCAGCCAACTAGCTTAATCAGCAGTTTCATTAAAAGCCTAGCCTTTTCATTCAACTGCGCCGATTAATCAGCAACATAAGTGATACCTATGGGCAAGTCACTAAACAATATTGAACAAAAGATGTCACTTAGATTGCTGAAAAATCAACACATTGAAATGAAGAGGCTAGGCCACCAATTAAACGGCTGTGACATATCCATGATAAAAACCTTAACCAAGTAATCTCTCGGATGCATTCATGTTGGGATTGGAAAGCAAGAAGGAACATACAATTATCAGCGGCTGCTGCAAACAAGCATTTTAGCTAGTGATTTAAATAATTGAATTAATAAAAACACAATAATTTAATATACCAAACCTGTATCTCTATTTTCTCATCTGTGTTCACGATATTTTATTAATAAACTGTTAATTTAAACCATTCTCTCATTTTATGGCTAATATGACATCAATTTATTCCAGGTTGATCCTCTAGTATACAACATGAGTCACGAAGACCCTGGTGATGTCACATACTCCGCCATTGGAGGTCTGCAGGAACAGATCAGACAACTACGAGAGGTATGCAATAAGACGTAAGGTTTCCTGAGTAAAAAAAAAATGAATCTATTTAGTCCGTCAGTTAGATTATCGAAAAATATTGGACACGTATTTTTTGTTTTACCAAATCAATAAAAATTGACGAAGAATTAGTCCGTCAGTTAGATTATCGAGAAATATTGGACACGTATTTTTTGTTTTATCAAATCAATAAAAATTGACGAAGATAAAACGCATCAAAGATCAAGATTGAGGGCTTGTGACGTCACTTTCCGGTAAAAACTGTATCGGTCTGTGACGTCACATGAGTTTTCAACGTCGCCTTAATTTTTTGTTTAAGTACGTGAATAAAGAAAAAATACGAGTCCAACATTTTTTTAAATCTATCTGATTCGATTTTTTCAGGAAACGTCCCTTTTTACGCAGAAGCCAGAAGTCAAAATAATATCATCGATCTGTCTGGCTCGAAGGTTGGATTATTCATACTTATGGGAAAGAATGAATTGTTGCATAAATTTGCAACCTTTCCTTTTTCTACTTGGCCCTTTATGGAACATGCACAGAAATGTCATTGTCAAGTTTATTTTACTTCATAAGTTCCGAAATTGCAACACTAGATGCCAGTCTACTTTGTGCACGTTCTCCTACACGGAGCGTGCAGGAACTATAGGTGGCAGCACAGAAGCGTCAATGTCAAGAATATTTTACTTAAAAGTTTCGAACTTACGCTTCAAACATCATAATATCAGCTCCCATCTCTCTTTTCTATTCTCATTCCTACAGATACAATACTATCTCTTCATGACAGGTGATCGAGCTGCCCCTCATGAACCCAGAGCTGTTCGTGCGCGTGGGCATCACTCCGCCCAAGGGCTGCCTGCTGTACGGGCCGCCTGGTACCGGCAAGACTCTGCTCGCCAGGGCTGTGGCCTCACAGCTTGATGCCAACTTCTTGAAGGTATGTTATTATTATCTATATTAAAAAAGTAACTTATTTTTACAGCCTTGAACCGCTTATGCCAAGTAAAAAGTTGCACTAAGCCCGGTCAGCAGCAGGGTAGCGGTGCTATGGCATAGAAGCGACAAACAGGCTATTTTATCACACTTTAAAAATCACCATTTTAATTTCCAGGTGGTATCATCAGCCATCGTAGACAAGTACATCGGCGAGTCGGCGCGTCTCATCCGCGAGATGTTCAACTACGCGCGCGACCACCAGCCTTGCATCATCTTCATGGACGAGATTGATGCCATCGGTATGTATGCTCAACAACCACATGCACATTCACTAGACCTAGGCAGGAACATTTCATACATCGACGTGATATCCATGAAAAAACTATTGATACCTCGTTCATCACAATCGGTTCAGTAGTTTAGGCCCTGCGATAGAATCATGGAACACGTGAATAGAAATATACTTTATGGCTTCAGGGTTCGTGTTGAACCTCTCTTTCTAATTGTCAAAATTGAATGAAGCTTTTTAAATTAGCAGATATTATTATATAGCCTGGGATATAGAGAAGAACATAGGCTACACTTAGTGTTATCATAAAATACCTGTCTTGTTCAGGTGGGCGCCGTTTCTCGGAAGGCACAAGCGCCGACCGCGAGATCCAGCGCACCCTCATGGAGCTGCTGAACCAGATGGACGGCTTCGACTCGCTGGGGCAGGTGAAGATGATCATGGCCACCAACCGACCTGACACGCTGGACCCCGCGCTGCTGCGGCCCGGCAGGCTCGACCGCAAGATCGAGATCCCGCTGCCCAACGAGCAGGCGAGGTGAGATGCTGCATGTGTTATGCTATGAGAACTTTCTGGACCCGCGCTGCTGCGGCCCGGCAGGCTCGACCGCAAGATCGAGATCCCGCTGCCCAACGAGCAGGCGAGGTGAGATGCTGCATGTGTTATGCTATGAGAACTTTCTGGACCCGCGCTGCTGCGGCCCGGCAGGCTCGACCGCAAGATCGAGATCCCGCTGCCCAACGAGCAGGCGAGGTGAGATGCTGCATGTGTTATGCTATGAGAACTTTCTGGACCCGCGCTGCTGCGGCCCGGCAGGCTCGACCGCAAGATCGAGATCCCGCTGCCCAACGAGCAGGCGAGGTGAGATGCTGCATGTGTTATGCTATGAGAACTTTCTGGACCCGCGCTGCTGCGGCCCGGCAGGCTCGACCGCAAGATCGAGATCCCGCTGCCCAACGAGCAGGCGAGGTGAGATGCTGCATGTGTTATGCTATGAGAACTTTCTGGACCCGCGCTGCTGCGGCCCGGCAGGCTCGACCGCAAGATCGAGATCCCGCTGCCCAACGAGCAGGCGAGGTGAGATGCTGCATGTGTTATGCTATGAGAACTTTCTGGACCCGCGCTGCTGCGGCCCGGCAGGCTCGACCGCAAGATCGAGATCCCGCTGCCCAACGAGCAGGCGAGGTGAGATGCTGCATGTGTTATGCTATGAGAACTTTCTGGACCCGCGCTGCTGCGGCCCGGCAGGCTCTACCGCAAGATCGAGATCCCGCTGCCCAACGAGCAGGCGAGGTGAGATGCTGCATGTGTTATGCTATGAGAACTTTCTGGACCCGCGCTGCTGCGGCCCGGCAGGCTCGACCGCAAGATCGAGATCCCGCTGCCCAACGAGCAGGCGAGGTGAGATGCTGCATGTGTTATGCTATGAGAACTTTCTGGACCCGCGCTGCTGCGGCCCGGCAGGCTCTACCGCAAGATCGAGATCCCGCTGCCCAACGAGCAGGCGAGGTGAGATGCTGCATGTGTTATGCTATGAGAACTTTCTGGACCCGCGCTGCTGCGGCCCGGCAGGCTCGACCGCAAGATCGAGATCCCGCTGCCCAACGAGCAGGCGAGGTGAGATGCTGCATGTGTTATGCTATGAGAACTTTCTGGACCCGCGCTGCTGCGGCCCGGCAGGCTCGACCGCAAGATCGAGATCCCGCTGCCCAACGAGCAGGCGAGGTGAGATGCTGCATGTGTTATGCTATGAGAACTTTCTGGACCCGCGCTGCTGCGGCCCGGCAGGCTCGACCGCAAGATCGAGATCCCGCTGCCCAACGAGCAGGCGAGGTGAGATGCTGCATGTGTTATGCTATGAGAACTTTCTGGACCCGCGCTGCTGCGGCCCGGCAGGCTCTACCGCAAGATCGAGATCCCGCTGCCCAACGAGCAGGCGAGGTGAGATGCTGCATGTGTTATGCTATGAGAACTTTCTGGACCCGCGCTGCTGCGGCCCGGCAGGCTCGACCGCAAGATCGAGATCCCGCTGCCCAACGAGCAGGCGAGGTGAGATGCTGCATGTGTTATGCTATGAGAACTTTCTGGACCCGCGCTGCTGCGGCCCGGCAGGCTCGACCGCAAAGTTTCTATATTCAAGTTTTGTGTATTCTACTATTTATTCTAACATTTTGACCAATAAACTTCTTCACTATGTTCTTTCCAGACTGGAAATCCTGAAGATCCACGCGGCGCCCATCGCCAAGCACGGCGAGATGGACTACGAAGCGGTCGTCAAGCTGTCCGACACCTTCAACGGAGCTGATCTCAGGAACGTCTGCACTGAGGCTGGGCTCTTCGCTATTAGGGCTGAGAGAGAGTATATTATACAGGTGAGCTTTATTTTACTGTGTGAGAATTTGGCTGCCAAGAAGTACCGTGTTACCCAGTTATTGGGTTCTGGAGATCTGGTAGGCAACCGCTCCATGTACAATATTGGTATTCAGCTGAATCCGGTTTGACTGAGAGCCGACCCCTAAGTAGTTGGGAAAAGGCTAGGCAGATTATGGGGTGAGAATTTGGCTGGCAATCTGGGATATAGGCATACACTTGTATATAGCAGGCCAATAAAAAGTGTCTATATTGGCATAGCAGGTCAAGATGATCGCTACGATATTTATGGAAAAAGTTCATCCTGCATATCAATATCCTGCTATATGAACAGCTGGTAAAAAACTAATACAAGTATTAACTGATAAATTCGTGCTGAGTCATCGCTGTGTGAACAGTGCCTGATGGTAATCACTCATCGGACATCTGCGACTTCGCAGATGCGTTGCTACCCTAGACACAGGATAAAATATCTAATATAGGAATAGCGTAAATGCGTAATGCGCTATTCGCAACATTTGTTATGTGCACGAACATCAAACATGTCATCCTCACTCATACCTGTATGCCGAACATATAAAATATACTATCTAAATAACGTGTAACAGAATAAACGCAATATCTGTTAAGGGGTCATTGTACTCATCATTACGAACAACTTTTACTATAATAATAATGATAATCGATGTTACCATTCCACATGACGAGAACCTCGTGAAAGCTGAGAAAGAAAAACAAATCAAGTATCTTGACTTAGCGCACGAGGTTGTCGACATGTGGAATGTGGACTCGGCTGTCATTGTGCCGATGGTCGTTACGGCCAATGGCTTGATAGCCAAAAGCTTCGACGACCACCTGTCGAAGCTGGCGTTACGCAGTTGGGTAAAGGGCCTGATACAGAAGGCAGTACTCCTCGACACGGCTCGTATTGTGAGGAGGTTCCTTTCTCTGGAGCCCTAACCACCGGTAGCTTGGACCCCGCTCCCGACACCGGCGGACTACTATTTTTTATATTTTTAAATGTTTTTTTAATTGTTTTTATAGAAATATTTAAAAATGTAAAATATATGAGTAAAAGTGAATAAAGGAAATAATAATAATAATAATATCTTGGGACAACTCACACACGGCCATCTGATCCCAAGCTAAGCAGAGCTTGTGTTATGGTAACCAGACAACTGATATACATACTTATATAATTTATAAATACATACATATTATAGATAAATTACACCCAGACACAGAACAAACAATAATGCTCATCACACAAAGTTTGTCCTGGGTGGGAATCGAACCCACTATGGGACCAAATCCGAAATCATAACCAAATTTTTGAGATCTTTGACTAAATTAAATAATTTCCGATTGCAGGAGGATCTAATGAAGGCTGTGCGTAAGGTGGCTGACAATAAGAAGTTGGAAAGCAAGCTGGACTACAAGCCCGTCTAATTATATTGTTTTTTATTAATTGTAATAATGTATCTTCATTTACTTGCTAATAAATAGTTATATACCTTCTAATCTCACAAACTTTATTGCAACTATAACTATATACACACACTTAAATAAAAGACTCAAATAAAACATGGCGTCGAAAAATTCCTCCGCATCGCAGGCCACTTGTAATGTACCCAAAAGGCTGGCAGCATTGTCCGAGGTAAAGGCCAGCCTTCTAATTATATTATTATTAGATCTAGCCCGAACTGTCCCACAGCTGGGCAAAGGTCACATTCTTTCGCCTCTTTCATTCTTGCCAATTCCCAAGCAAGACATTCGTCGTCCCGCCATCTCCTTCGTGGTCTGTCGCGGCTCCGTCTCACCTTCTAATTATGTTATTTTTTTTTTATTTGATCGTACTAAAAACGGGTTTGCTAATAGTAGTGTGCTTCCCATAAAGAAAGAAAACATATTGATGTGGCACACACAAATCACATTGTATACCTCACGGCTGCGCCAAATAGGTCCCAGTTTAGCAAAGTACTAGACACCAAGTCGTTGCCTGACGCTGGCTTTTAAGTGAACTACAAGTACACTATCTGTCGCAGGCAACGAGAATGATTCCGCCGTTTACATATACGGCGTTGTCAGTTTAAAAACGCTCACAGTTATGTATTATGCCGAAGGCAGTCGCAGTTATCCAGGTCGGCCACCTTCAAACGCTTATAGGTAACTTTTGAACCAGTGACCGACAGATTCTGATATTTGGCGACTAATTCGGACTACTATAGTATGCGCCAAATAAATGAAGAATAACGGTCATTGACCTACATTTATTGACACACTTAATTTCAAAAACAGAAATAATGACATAAAGCTGTCCTGAATCAACAACCATTGTGATCCTTACTGTTCTAGTAATGTAAAACGATTCATAATTTACTGTCCGGGGGTACCTACGAAGAGATATTAAGGAAAGGTCAATGACCGTTATTGTTCATTTATCTGGCGCCTACTATAGCGACTAAATTTGGAAGAAAACAGATCATTGCTAGGTGCCCTAGCCTCTGAGATTCAAATTGGGCCAAGCTGGGGAGACTCCAGATCGGCCACCTATAAACTCTTATAAAACTTTTGAACCAGTGACCGAACCATAATTCTATTTGTCGACTAATTCGACATTTTTTGTGTGTTATCAAAATTAAAATTCATGATGGATGGCCACGTCAATGCAAGAGTGAACAGGCATCTTCTGGGCACGCTCGCTCCATCATAGACCTCATCTGTCGCTTTCCATCAAGTGTGATCGAGGTCAAGAACAAGCCCATTCCTCAATAAAAAAAGGCCAGTGTCAGGGACACTAGCTTCAAGTATATACGTAAACTGTAATTCAGTTTTATACAGATAGACTGGAAGTCGGCAAAAACGCCGATATAATAGTTGGGACATGCAAGGCACATGATGACAATAACACAAAATATTTAAAATAACATTTTAATATTTACAAAACAACATCTAATATTGTCAATATAATACATTAATTTTATAATAATTAAAAATATTAGTTTTACATTTAATAAGTACTTAGAATTACTATAATAAGGCAAGTTTTGTTGACAGTTAATGTTGGACCTGTATTTCTTTTTCTATTTCATGTAAAATGCAAACATACAATACCGTAAAAATAAGCAATTACAAAATTAACGTAGACTTCACTGCAAATCTCAAATGGCAATCTTTGATATGAAATATAAAATGTGATGTTCGATTTTTTTAAATCAAAATGCATCCATCGCATCCAGGTCATAAAAATCGTTTCCTCTTCACTCAATTTTAATAAGTACAAGCTAAGAACATCAAATCACTTAATAAAATCAGGCAGCGTTCCATTCTTCCTTGCTTTAGCAACATTCTCGAAATAACAAGAAAAATCAACATAGCCCTTTATTTTCCTATCTCGATCAAACGGCCGACCAACCGGGTAGATATCCGAAGTGGATTCCATCGACCGGTTAGTGTCGACATTCGAATCGTTCGTCGTGATCTCATTGGTCCCCGAGCCCGACGAGTAAATCTCCGAATCGATTTCGTTTAGTAACGTATTCGATTTTGATTGAACAATCGGATTGAAGCGAACAGATGCGTTCTTTGTGACACTATGATTCGGGGCATTTTGGTCCTCATTCGTCGGTAGGAAATTGAAATTCCTTATCAATAGAGACATATGGGTGTTTGGTTTTGGTGTTAAGTTATTTTTAACGCAGTAGGATACAAATTCTTGTTCAATTTCTTCTAAAACAGCTTGGCTGACCATTCGGAAGTCAGACTGTTTCCTAAAGTTCTCTACTATTATTTGCGCCAGCTGTTTGTTGGTTTGTTCATAGCTTCCTTTCGCTTCTTGTATGCGTTTGTAGACGCCTGCGCTTACTAGGACCAGGAATCTGAAATTAGAAGAATGAACTGCGAATTAATTGTTGTATCAGTACACCACTGATTAAGTCTAACAGAAGTCAGTGATAAGACCACTATTTTACTTAGTAATACCTATTATAAAACAGCTCTGTTGTTATTTTAGTGTATCCATACAAAAATATATTTAACATAATATATCTATTTACATGTTTTTAATCAAAATCTCGAACCTTGCAGATTTGTAAACAAAAACAACTTAAGTATATATTATTCACAAGGCAGTTTGTTATCAAATTCACACAACGGGTCGAAGGTGGAAAGATAATTATCTAATTATTTAGCAATTAATTTCTTGGATATTTAAAATGTATGGAGCAGTCAATTTTTTTTTCGCGATTTCAGTGTTCGTTGCATTGTAAAAGTTGTTCATAATGATGAGTACAATGACCCCTTAAGAGCGATTACGCCCTTAGAGCGGATTTCACCAATGAAACTGACCGCGATCAGTGCATCTAAACTGCGTTCAAGAGCTGTCAGCGTCAATATTCCATAGAAAAATTTAAATAATGACACTGACAGCTCATAAACGTGGTATATTCGCTGATCGAGTTCCGTTTCATTAGCGAAATAGGCCCTAAGGCATTTCATACAAATTTTCAAGTCCTTATTTTTCGAAATGAACGAACCGATTTTAATTACACTTGATACGCGTACGCTACATATCCAGTCCAGGTCGAAATATAAGGAAAGTTTGTGTGAAATAAGATTCTTTCGTTCTATAAGACGTTCATAGCTAAACAGGCCACTTTCAGACTCCACACTCACTTGACCAAAGTTTTCATGTTGAAATTTAACAGAATAGACGGGTTGTAATCCTACTACCAAACTTATTTCGGTGTCCTTTGCCAGGTCATCAGTCCATCTTGTGGGTAGCTTACAAACAAAGAAGTATGTATGGAAGAATATAGCTTACCTGCAAGACTCATCCAGTATGATAGGGCCATGTATCTCAGGGGCTGCGATGACAGGCTCCGTGACCGCTGCGCTGATGGTGGGGAAGGCCTTGTACAGCCCCTTGACGAGGTAGTTGCCGAGACAACGCGTGCCGGTCTGGTTACCGAGGTATTGAGCTAGGAAGAATGGAGAATTGTTTTGTCAGTTTTTGAATAAAATAAGTAAAGATCATTTTAATATAACCCTGTCATTGCTGTGATGCAGTCGAGTAAAAGATAATTAAGCAGTAGCTTTTGAAAGCGGCTTCGCTTACGTGTTAGTCGAAAATTATCACGCTTGCTAAACCACAGGCAAAAACGTAAAAAAAACACATAAACACCCACCATTCCTCAACTTATTAACATCAAGTCCCAACTGCTGCAACCTGAGCAGCTCATCCTCATTGTTCAGACTATGGTCCACAGTCAGCTGCACAACCCTCAACACCGCATTGTCATCTGTCCTGCACAGCAACGCCCTTGTGTCCCCCACATGGGCCACAAACAGCTTGTTTGCATGGACTAACGCTATGACCACCGCTGCTCCACCGGATAGGTGCACGTCTATCTCTTTTAAACGGGCTAGGATGTTGTAGTTTTGGGAGACCTGGAAAAAAAAAAGTCGCGTGATCAAAAAAACAGAGACAACTTTAAACTTCTTAACTTTATGACCTAGTAGGTATTTGATGGATTAATTAAGTATGTATCTGGAGGAGGCCTGTATCCAAGGACAGCTTGACAAAACGGATGCCGATGGCCTCACAACACTTAATAAATATTACGTACATAGTGATTAGTAATTGTTACATTAGATTTAAAACGTTTGTCCTAAATAAGTCAGTGAATAAAGACTATTTTTATTTATTTATTTCATAAGTCATGTATACAAATCACCTGTGTTTCATTCAACGTCTGTAGCTGGTACTGCAGACTTGTTCTCTCAGCTATCATGCCGTCATAATTCTCTGTGTATGCCTTCTCTACTGATATGAACGCATTCCTGAAATATTTTACATTCATGACATGAGTATGTGAAATGTAATTTAATCAATAATTTTGTAGTGTTTCTATGGGTTATTTTTTCCTGATTTAAATGTTTCTTTTTAGATATGCCAAGATTGGAATGGTGCAAACTAGCAAGAGGATAATATGGCTCAAAGAGCCGAAGCATGGATAATATCAATTAACGGGACCAGAGAAATGTGTATGTTCCTGTTCTTATCGCAGTTATTTGAGGTCAGCTTGACATGTGACACTGCTTTCATACATTTCTTCATAATAGGGGTGATTCCTGGTTAAAAAATATTCTATTTAGTCAGTCAGTTAGATTATCGAAAACAATCGAATACGTATTTTTTGCTTTATCAAATCAATAAAATATCACTAAGATAAAATGCATCAAAGATCAGGAGTTTGTGACGTAACATGTATGTAAAAAGTGTACTTACAAGTGACCTCACACGAGTTTTCATCGCACTGTATCATTCTCATTTTTTGTTTACGTGTTAAAAGAAAAAATATGTCTAATACTTTTTGGAAATCTATCTGTAGTATAAGCTACTGTTTTCTAATCCAACTCTTAAAATTCATTTCTGCGGTGTCCAAGCATTAATTCTTACCTTAGCCTTTCTCTAATCTCCTCGTCAGTATTCGCAGAAGGCGGTGGGAACAGGATCTCAGCTGCCATCCTTTGCATGATAAACCTTGCTGCTTCCAGTCCATTATGTGGTTCAAATACTCCATACAGGGTACTAGGAGAATAAAATAATACTGATTATAGCTTATCACTGGCATTTTGACAATATTGCAGTTGAGTAAAATATAAAGTTAATATTTATGACTCATTGTTTTGATACTTATTATAAATATTAGCTCTCGGCATGTTTTGGGATTATCTATGCTTAGTGACATTATCATTATCGCGCCGTTGACACATAGAGAAAGCCAAAAATAGAACCATGCATGTGTATAATGCATAGTACGTACAAGATTAGAAAGGCTTTAGAGAATTCAAACTTCACAATTTTTTGGGCAAGATTTCTTCTGTCAAATGAAACAACACGTCTACTTACAAATTATCTTCAGTCTGACAATAAAAACATAAGTAATCGTCATTAGTGTTCGTATTTCCTCCTCCTAAACGTGAAAAGTATGATGCTACACAAGAATTTTTGCATTTTGGCAGATCGTCGGTCCACGGCCGTGCTATCATAATAAAAAGTAACACAAATGTAGGCTAACCCACTCAAACCGTAGGAAAAGAAAACAAAATTACTTCAGGATTCTATTTTCTCAACTTGGTATTGTAGTGACTTTGACTGACTGTTGGTTGAGCACTTGACAATTGACATTGACAGATTTGAGTGAGTTTATGAGTTTGACAGATTTGACATAGCGATAGGTACTTGACAGTGAACATGTGTTCTGTAACCATATTAAAATTCAATATCCATTTTGAAATAAAGTTAAAATCGCGGAGGTCTTTTCTCACAAGAACTGGTTGCAATATGTGTTTATACTCTTTAATATCTAGTTTCATTAAAATATTCCATTCAAACAAATGTGAAACTGTGAGGTGAATGTCAAAAACAAACAGCATCTTATATTCTAGTTTTCGATCGCATTGACCGTAGACACGCATTGACGAACGATTTTAGATAGTAATAACTACTTACATCTATGTCATTGCGATATAAAATACCGTCTTTGTCCCTTTTGGTATTTCAATTTGCACGAAATCAAAGATAATAATGCGTCATACCGATGAAATTATAAATTGCGATAAAATTTTTAGGCAGTATTTGTAGAACACGCGAGAACATTGTAATCGTAGGTAATCTACGGTAAAAAAAGGGCAAGTGCGAGTCGGACTCGCACACGAAGGGTTCCAAACCATTATCTTTAAAAAATGCCAAAAAATTACGTTTCTTGTATGGGACTATAACTTAAATATTTATTTTATTCTGTTTTTAGTATTTGTTGTATAGCGGCAACAGAAACACATCATCTGTGAAAATTTCAACTGTCTAGCTATTACGGTTCATGAGATACAGCCTGGTGACAGACAGACAGACAGACGGACAGCGGAATCTTAGTAATAGGGTCCTGTTTTTACTCTTTGAGTACGGAATCCTAAACAGTAGGTACCTACCTACCAAATGATTTTTTTTGCGAACCGCCAACCACAATTTCCTTTCCCACAAAATATTAATAGGTGCTTACGATAATAACACCCGTCAATACTAGTTCGACTTCAATGATGTGGTCTACCTACATGGTTTTTCATGGGATAGGTAGGTATTCTAATTTTACAAGCACGCTATGGAATGTGCTTGTAAAATTCGTTTCAAGTTGGCCCAAAAGTTATTTAGGGTCTCAGACGGGCAGGAATCGTCAACTTTTTTGCTCAGGGGCCGGAATGAATCTTCTAAAATAAACCAAATACAAAAAAGTCGACGCGCACGAATTTACACGCGCGTTTTATTTTCTTACAGTAGGTAACTACCTATCTAACTCGAATGTGTGTTACCAACACTGGCATGGCCACCATCGGGGATTTTAATTTTGATGATGATAACACAAACAATTTGTCGTTAATTAGTCGCCGAATATCAGAATTAGTCGGTCACTGGTTCAAAAGTTATAAGGTTTTATAGGTGGCCGATCTGGAGAGTCTCCCCAGATTGCCCAATTTGAATCTCAAAATCTAGGCCACCTAGCGATGATCAGTTTTCTCCCAAAAGTCACAAATGAGTCGGAATCAATCGCCAAATATCAGAATCTGTCGGTCACTGGTTCAAAAGTTATAAGCGTTTCTAGATGGCCAATCTTCCCTGCTTGACCAAATTCGTGATTATTTATGAGTACCTACCTATGTGGCCAAGTTGAGGGATTCGGAGATTGGTATGCAGGCAAAAATATATTTTTTTACAGACGCCAACACATCAAACTGCAACAATACCTACATAATGTCAAATTTCTTTAATAGATTTTCAACTACAACAAATCATCGTTGACAGCAGTTTCTTTTTCTCTTTTGTTCACTCTCTTGCTGCTATCTGCAGTACCTACCTATAGTCTGTACAATGAGGTTCTTCTGTTGTCTGCATTCGCTGACAGCATTAGCTATTTTTTTTTATCCAAATCATAATACCCATAGCGAACAGCGATCAAGAGGTTATTCCGTGGGATGCTTATGCGTTCCTGTATTTTCATTCACAGAAAACTACAGTTCTCGTCAAATAACTTTGCCCCTCTGAAGTTGGCTACGAGTGGCTGCGTAGTAGTTAAAATTACGAATAAACTGCAACTGCGCATGCGCAAGAGACATGGGGGCGGGGATTAATTTTGTCTGTCGCTCGTTTGCGTTCGATACATGCTTGCGTCCCGCTTGCTCCCGTCTACGTGACTGCACCTGCGAGATTGCAACTTCAGAGGGGCAAAGTTATTTGACGAGAACTGTAGGTACTTATTCTTGAGTATGCTCGAGAAATGTTGAACATAAGGTTCGCCATAACTGTAAACCAAAATTTAGATTTTTGGCCTAAATTATCGCTATTTTGTTGTAGCTTTTAAAATGTTTTGTTGATAGAAATTTTCGCGGTGCTGAGAACGCTAAAACACCACTCCAAAATCACCACCTGTCAAAATTAGTTTTGTTTGGTGGGTCGAGGCCAACAAATTCTGCTTTCAGATGGTGCAGGCCGTGGTTTGGCCATCCCTGCACATGACATATTATTATGGTTGTTCCAACACATAGATTAGGCTTAAAGTGTGTAACTAAGCAATATTTTTTTATACTAATCAATGGATAATCTTGATAAACCAATATGGAATTTGCTGCTATGGAAATGAAGGTTATATTGGCCTACACAATTTGCAAATAATGACTACATGATTCAGCTATAAGCTGGTGTAAGTAATTTTATCAAACTGAATACAAGGCTATTTGAAATTGAAATAAAAATTTTAATGACTTTAGGTATGCATTGTTCGGGGAGGCAGTAAAGTGCTCACCTAACCTCAATGTGAATTAAAACATCGACTTAGTGTCAACTATTTTCATAGTGAAATAAAAGTCCATTTTCATCGATCAAAGTTTAATGTTTCTCTCTTCACATACCAAAACTCTAATCATTTACATATTTTTGCCATTTTTATAATTTTATTTATACAATGTTAGCTCAATAACCTATAGAGCTACCTGTGACTAAACTTTTGTTTATACCTATTTTTTTTAAGAAAGCAATCTTTACCTCGGACATGAATCAACAACGTTAGAAAATATTTTAAAAATATTCTAAGGTGTGCTTAACACCTTTTTACTATACATATTATATACTCTATGATTTCCTGGTGCACTGTCAAAAATAATGTATATTATATTCTTTCAATATAATGTAAATGTTACCTATATCGCCAATATCTCAACAATAGGTTCATTAACACTTATCTAAGTCCTATTTTAAGAGAATCGACAAGTTTCATATCCCATTATGCTGTATGTTACAATATAAAACTAAAAATAATGTATTAGTGCATGGCATAAGAGTAAAGCGGTTTTAAATCGGGATGGTTGAGGTTTCCAAAGTCACATGTATTTAGAAAAAAAAAACAATAAAAAAACAGTGTCCCTGTACCAACATAACACATTCACAAATTTACACATACAAATAAATGTAGAAAATGATAAATTCAAAGTACATTTATTAGGAACACAATGTAAAATAAAATGAGAACTATTTGAGACGCCTCTGTGGCTTTGGAAACCCTATGTCACTGGGTGAGCAAAATTAAAAACTACACCATTGTGGCCGACTGGAAGTTTAATCGGTTTTCTTTTCTGCAGCTTTGGTTTCTGATTCTGGTTTCTTTTCTTTTTCTTTTTCCTTTTCCTTCTCTTTCTCGTTCGTGATGATTTCCTTGGCCTCCTGCTTCGATGCGTCGTCGAAGTTGCCAACTAGGTTAGGGACCTCATCGTCTTCGTCGAGTGGTTTCGGCGCGGCGACGCTTGATGCCAACCTCTTCAGCTGGTTCAAACCCTCAGGTCCGAGCTGACTAAGGATGCCGGGAAGCATCTCGGCGATCTGCTTGTTCTCTCCATGACCGGTTATAGCGAAAGTGTTGGCCGCGAGGGATGCCTGCGCTTTCGGATTGTTGAAATGTATCACTGTGCCATCATCTTTTATCATATTCACCTCTTCGATACCAGGAATAGTGTTCACTGACAGCTTTTTGAGAGACGATTGCAATTTCTTGTCGTCTGTCGCTGCGGTAACGTGAACAACCTTTTTCTTGCGTCTCGGTGTGCCCTTACCGCCGATGCGCACCTGTGACTGCAACTTCTTTAGCTTTTCAGTGTTCATTCTGTTGTTTTAATACACGTAGCCCGTTTATCGAAACCCGGCGCACTTTTTAGTGTAAGTATTTATTCAATATGCACCGTGATCACACAAGTTTTCCATGTAACTTGATCGTACGCACGTGTTTTGAACACCGGTTAGTTACAAAGGGAAAATGGTGGATTTTAGACAAGTTATTTCTGATTTCCTACTTCTTGCAGTTGGCAGCACCGTCAAGTTTGCTGTTCCATTTCACGTGAAATAAGAATGAAACAGTGAAATACAGACATTTGAATAAAGTTATTTATTCATGCAGATATTTTAATTTAACATGAAATAATGCAACAAATGTTATCGTAATTTATTAAATAAAAACAAAAAGTTTGGTAAAAAAAGAATGGTTTATTTCTTTGTACAAAACTATGGAACCTAAAACGAAACGCGTTAATGTTGCCAGGTCTTAAAACTAGTGACATCTGTGAAAATCTGCAACAAAAATGAATGCGACGTTACTCGTTACACTATTTAATACTAGATGGCGCTAAAAGTTGTTCAAACATATACCTAGATGTCGTTACCAGTATCAAACAATAACCAAAAGAATTCAGAAAGATGATTATTTGTTTTATTACTTTTATTGAAAGCTCGTTCTTTTGGTTTTTAATAACTAAGGTCTATGTACCTATAGAACAACTTTATAAGACTGGTAATCGCCAGCGTGGCTGCTTAGAAAGTCTTTTTGGGTTACCTTGAGCATTTTTCTGCTATTAGCCCCATGGTGGCTAGTAGCGGTTAAGGCCACTGGAGTAAGTTGGTGGTCAAGTTTGTGCCATAGAAATCAATGCGCATAAAAACAATTGAGTCGATGACATCACCAAAGTCGCTAGAACAGCCTGGGTGAGGGACGCGAATTGGGAAGTGTAGCACAAAGGAAAGGCCTAGGTGATTCCAAGCTGATAATGGAGATGATGATAATGGCACATTGAGACTTGAGAGCGACTACATTTCAGTGCCATAAGTCATGTCAGTGCCACTTGTACCTACCTAAGTTACTACTTAGATACCAGTGTCACTGACATGACTAGTCTGACTAGTAGACTAGCTAGTAGGTACCTACGTGGTACTACACGTAGGTACCTACTAGCCTCGATAACGCATATAAGTACTTACCTACTACAACGTCTAAAAATCTATTCTGCAGGCTGCCACATGCTATCATACTTATTTCAACAAACTGTACTGCACAATGACTGAACAGCAGATTTTTTTCCAGTTTCAGGTTTGGTCCCTTATTAAAAGTTATTCATATTCATTTTCATTTATTGCGTTAGTTAGTGTTATTTAGGTGCCTACTTAGATGTAACCTAAAAGCTTTTTATCATGCTTATATTTAGTTAAACAATGACGGACTCTGTTACGACACAGAAACCAGTAATTTTCAAAAATACACAACCACCATCACACATTTTTCTTACATCAATTATAAAAATTAAGTAAAACTTTAGGTATAAAATTAGTAACACACAATAGGTACCTAATAAACATTCATAATATTGTAGTACCTAATAAACTTCCCGCATGACGAGAACCTTGGCTCGCGAGTTTTTCGAGCGAGCCTCGACTAATACCTTCGGAAGCTCTCGTTAGGTTAGGGCCTCTGGACACGGCTTGCATTGTTAGGAGGTTCCTTTCTCTGGAGCGTGTAGCCTGTTCCCGATAGGTACCTACCAGTGGGCTGCTATTTTATTTTTTTTAATTAAGAAATAAAAAGCCCACAAGCTCATTAAGACAGTTTTTATTGTTTTTTTTAAAGTAAAAACTTCTTTAGCGCACTTTTTGCATGTGCACTTTTTGGGATGGTTAAAAAATGTTAAACTCGCGTCAGGACACGTGACCTGATCGAATATTCGTAAGACGGATAATGTAATTATGTAATACTAGCACTTCGCCCGCGAATTCGTCCGCGTGGATTTAGTAGGTACTCCAAAAACTTTAATGCCCCCTATACCTACCCCCTTATAAAGGTTAGTTTTGGAAAAGTAAGCACAACGATTTTCATTATTTACTTAGCCATTTCTACTTTTTCGAGGCCCTAGACAATGTTTCATTTAGGTAACTAGCGAATGCGACTGTCGAAATGCCAAAATGTAGGCATTTGATCACAGGATATTTTGATAGCATCAGTCAACCACATACATTTTTGACGTATTGACAATCGCCTACGCCACGCCAGAGTTAACAGAATCTCACTTGTCTCGAGCCCAGGTTCAGCGCAACTGTTCAACCCGTTCAGCCCATTGTAAGGTACATCTCTGTTTCAATTATCCCACTTTTAGTCTGTTCATAGAATACCGACGTAAATTGAAGCAAGCAATAATGTCCTGTCCTGACCTAAAAACTTAATCACCTCTGCTTCACCCCTTATTATGTTGCACCTAGTTTATTTTCGAAAAATCCTAACATTTGTTATTTATATTGTATTATCGAAATCATTTTCAACTTCATCGTACCAAGCATTGATACGATTCTCCCCAGTTCGCTCAAGCCGCGACATTTTTCTTACTTCGAACATGTTTATTACCGTCGTAACTTTTGAACGAAAGGTCCGAATTGAATAATTTAAAGTGTAATTTACACGAACATAATCAACCTTAATGATCAAACCATTTAAATGTATAAGGATTAATATCATGATACCGAAATCACCATTTTTTTTCATAACACCAGGGATTTGCTTGAATAATTTGAACAAAAAGCGGTCATGGTGACTTAACCATAATAGTTGGACATTATGGTATCGCGGACTTTTTTGTATTGATGACCTCTATAAAACTGTAGTACATCACTTTGGTCTATTGTCAATAGATTCCGCAGCGTACGCGATATAAGGATTTTTTCTCACCTTGGGTCAAGCCTTAATAATTGTTTTCATACGGGTCACTAACTTTTTTGAAAATATGCTATACCTAGCCTATGACTACCATGGAAAATGTAGGATTCTATTGGTGAAAGATTTTTTCAAATCGGTCCAGTAGTTTCGGAGTCCTTCCTCATATTAGTGTAGATAAATTGTCATGTTTGTGTAGGATAGCGCAATAAATGAATATTGTATTCAACCAAAAGCTTACAGCCCTAATCTCTTCAAAGTTAGAGTGAACAGGCTCCTTCTGGGTAAGCTCGCTCCATCGTAGACTTTGTCTCTGTCATATCTGACATTGACTAGAGTCAAGAGCAAACCCATCACTAATAAAAAAAAAAAAACCACATAACATAAATGATATTACATAATGCAATTCGTGCGAAACCAATTCTCTTACCATTCCAAAATATTCAAAAATGCACAACGTTAATGTTCAAGTTTTCACTTCTGGCACCTCCGGAGAGTGCAACCCGTTGTTTTTTTTTTTAAGAAATACGGTACCTAAGTATATTAAAAAAAATAATGAATTACCAAAAAAAATAATGAAGTAAAAAAAATGAATACCTAAACGTAAAAACATTCACAATGTTAAATTCCTACAACGGCCCTTTTAACGTTTTGAGTAAATATTTCTGCTAGATTCACTTTGTTGTAGTAGATATAAGTAGTTTAATCGTAGTAACAAATAAACGCTATTAGGTTTACCTATTTAATTTTACTTAATTACCTACCTAAGTAATTTAACCAAATTTCCCCACACGGAGTCCTATGTGTGAAAAGTTTTAAAAGTTTATTTCTTTGGTAAAAGAGAAATGAAAAAGAAAAAAAAAGTGCTTATTTGCGCCAAGTATGAAAGTCATTTAAAAGCATATTTTCTGTTCCCAGTCATCATCATTGTTTTAAGATTAACAGCTCTCAAAAATGTCTAACACAATTGTATTTATGGACAAACATCCGATTCTCAGAGAGCTCTCAGCAACGAAAATAAACTCTACTCATCAGCATAACGCATGTTATTGGGCCGATAAATATTTATCTGCATTTACTAAATGGACTCCAAAATGGTGGACTATAAAGCTGTCATCGGGCAATCAGTTCGCGCCATATTTTCGAATTATGTGGGGTTGCCAGTTTTTTAATAGAAGTTCCAAAAAAAGGTGTACCTAGGTAATTTTTTACCCGACTACCACGGAAGGGGTAATATGCTTTTTATTGAGGTTACCTACTTATAGACTGAAGCATAAATACTCTTAAAGACAGATTCAATTGACTGTAAAACGACACCAACTAACCTAGAAATCATTAAAAAGTGGGCACCAATTATTATAAGTATATAAGTACTAATAATACAGTTCACAATTGTGTTTTCGCGCGGGGAAAAGGGATTTTCCTAATAAAAATAACCAATAAAAAATCCGTTGTTGATACACAACTAAATAGGTTATAGGCTCAGTACCATCTAGGTACTGAGCCTAAAACCTATTTAGCTGTCGAGCTTTCGAAAGCAAGACAGTTATGTTTTCATCTATCTCTAGATGACATAGACTTTTTGTTCCAATTTTTAAACGTTACAAAAGGATAATATCTTTCTATCTCAGAATTCGAAGTCCTGGCAACCCATCTGTCAAGCAATCCGTTCGCGCCTTCACTTCGACAATAGCTCAGTTAATATGAACGCATCTATTTTATAATATTACGTTTCGCTAATGTATCCGAACGAACTCTCGTTCTTCGCGCACTTATCTATAGTGTTGACAGATGTACTGGCGAAGCGGGAAGAAAAGTTTTAAGAATATATATTTTTTAAATGATTTAACTGAAATGAATAAAATTAATGAATGACATGTAGGCAAATCCTATTGCTGATTTTGATGATTTTTGGTACAGGGATTGATGAGACCCATCAACTCATAGGACCCTGGAGACGGTAATAGGTTACATTTTTTGCGAAAATATAGTAACGCGAGCGAAACCACGGGCAAAACCTATTTACATACCGGGAATACAAAAACATATTTTAAAACAGTTTTTTAAAGGATTTTCTTTGAAATAGAATCAGAAATAATTACCAGTGCAAAACTGGTTGACTAGTGTTAGCCTAATTTATTTTAATTACCTATAGCCTTACCTTTGTGTTTATTGCACAATGTAAGTAGTCACTGCGCGCAACTAGCAACCGATCTATTAACAGATAACAAACAAAAGAAGCTAATTAAAATGCAATTAGTTATTTTGCGTTGAAAGAAACGATCGCACACCATAATTAATTAGACTTGCAAATTAAAATCTAGGTAGTAGTAATCAATGCAGCCAAGCGTTTCGTGTCAGTTTTTCAATGAGAATTTCTGAAGTTTTTGGAGTTTAAATAATAATAAATATAATATGTAATGACAATGCATAAACGGAATATCTACCTATATGATGTTTACTGTAATATTATATAGCTAAAGAGTTTGTTTGTTTGGTTGAACGCTCTAATCTCAAGAACTACTGGTACAAATGAAAAAAAAATAGAGTTGGATAGTCTATTTATCGATGAAGGCTAGGTATATAACATCACGGTACGACCAATAAGAGCGGGGCTTTAATGAATAAAAATGTGACGCAGACGAAATTGCGCGGGTCAGCTAGTCAAGCATAATATAACATTATGGCCATATTATCATGCCTGTATTCCCCAAACGGTTAGCCAGGGGTGTACCTACGTATCTATAGCACATCCACATTTCTGGTATATTTATGTGTCATTTAATAGGGGGCGAGTCTATTGCCATCAATCGGGCACAAATCTAGACTCCGGACAACTATTGAGAAATTCCCTAAGGACAAAATCGAACAAGATTTTGCTTGACATATGTAGGTACTCAATCCAGGACATCCTGCTCAGAAGTATATCTTGCGGCCACTTGACCAACGAAACAGTTTTTACTCTAAAAGTGAAAATTAGAGAATGCTTTTTTTGCTTAAGCTCACCCACGTACCGCTACCTACACTATTGTACCTAAATAAAGTTTAAATAAATAAATAAAATTACTATGTATTCAACACTAGATTTTCAACACATCATGTCTTGCACGTACCTACCCTACAGTAAGTTAATCATTTTATATGCATGTATGCTTATAAAATAAATAAATATTGACTTTTTTTTTTCTTGAATGAGAGTGTGATCCTAAAACTTTTCTGCTCGCTAGTACCGGACTGACTAATAAACTAATGCACTTAATTTTAGTTTCGTTCCCCGTTTATTGCTTTTTTATAATCATATTTTAGTGCTGTTATGATATGCGTTACAGTTCAGGAGATAGGCATACAATTTTTTTTAATGTTCTTGAAAGAAAAACATCTACGCCTCAAAAATTGAATGCTTGTATACTGATGTGATTGTCTATAAAAATTGATTCGATCATTCAATGCAGCTAAATGCGTTTGTCAGTTTGTGTCATTAATTTTATAATTAATGACACAAGCTGAAAACACACAGGCTGAAAAGAAACAATTATTGATTGTTTCTTTTCAGCCTGTTCAGCAGTGCGATTCTGTAAACATGTCGTAGTGAACACTTGGGCGGGGTGCACGACGGGTGAGTTGTCAAACCATACAAATAAGATGGAATGACAGCTCAATTGTCGTTCACTCCGCCTAGGTGATGTCGAGAGAATCGACCGGCTGTCCCACTGCAAGGCAAAGGTCTCCCTTACTTGTCAGAAAGTCTGAAACCTTACCTTGCCTTTCAGCATAGTTGAACCATTAGTAGACATCAGTGTCATCCTCAAAAGACCACCTCAGACATTAACCTACATGGTTCTCATATGATTTGATGTAAGGAATTTAAGAAACTTTGACCTCTGAGTTTTGTTCCAGTGTTTCTTCTCACGGTGTAGCTAGGAAATACCAGCCGCAACTAGTTTAAAAATGACTAAAAATAAGTATTACGTTTAACCTTCTTACAAAATAAATATCATTTATCCCAATTTATTTGTGGTCAGCGCAACGTTTTCTTCTTTTATTCTTCTACTACTATCCTACCTAATAGATAGGATTAGGTAGTACTCAGTGTCATTGCTCAATATACTGACTGTTCAACATGCAAATGTGGACATTTCCCTTAAATATGCGTATTTTTTTGCAAGTTTTATTAAATTTCAATGTTGTCACGTTTTTACTACTTAAACTGAACTACAACGTGCCTGTTTTCCTGACTTCTGACTATCCGCAACGACTGTCAAATATCGACAAATGACAGCCGCGAACAGCTTGTTGTAGTTTCTGAAGCATGGAGGATTCTTGAAAAGTAATAATGGCCACCTGTTCACGGACCTTGAAAGGATTAAATAATTTTGGAAATCGACCGATACTGTTATATTTAAATTTAAAGCATGTGCCGTGATGTGCCTGGAAGTCGGTCTAGCTCCTGAACTACAAGATCTATTTAGATTTATTTCGAGTAATAATTTGATGTAGTGTGGCAATGACGCGCAGTAAACACTAGGTAAGTGAACGAACATTGTGTAAATCACTTTCGTGTGTTTGTTACTTATATCTGAAACATTCCTATTTGTGATTCATTGTGGTATTCATTTCTTTCAAGATTTGTTATATCGAGTATCGTATTAGAAAATGTTATGTCTTAAAGTACCTACCATTTAGTACAGAACACATATACTCGACAAAAGAGTCGTGGCTAACTAGAGTCGGTCCTCACATGCCTGATAGTGAAATTTGTTTTAGTTTTTTTAGGTAGTTTTATAATTTGTGCTTTTATTTTGTATCTATTTTTCATTTTGTACGTCTTTTCGGGGAGAATTAAAGTGTTTTCTTTCTTTTCTTCTATTTACACCTGCCATGTTACTTCTTCATCAACCTTGGTTGACTGGTTTGACATTGTAAGTTTGTAAATATGTTCTCACTGCTCAGTGCTTATACAATTTCCAAACTTGAAAAATAATATTTGGGACACGCATAAGAAAAATAAACGAAGACAATCTGATTAGAACTAAGAAATATACCAGTAAAAAGACATCTGCGACGCCAAAAAGGCTGCTATCTCGTCGGCCTCTCTATGGCCTACGATAAACATGTAAACGAAAAACATTTACATATAAATAAAAAGCTATCGTTATTATTTTCATTATCTTACCAGCTATTCTGCTATTTAGTAGCCCATTTCAAGTTAGGTAACAACTGCAGAAGTTTCAAGAACACCGTTATAAATACGCGTCCTCAACGAGGACATCCGTTCATTCCTCTTGACATCCTAACCAGGCGCGACAATACACACATTCTACACATTTTGTCCCCATCCCGTTACTTTTTACACATTTACACACGTCAACACAAACCGATACAAAAAACTTTTTTCCCCAAACTGTTCAAAAATAGGGCAACACAAAAAGTCAAGCGTGTTTCTTAACAATCGTCGGTTCTTTTTTTGAATTTTAAACTTTTTTTTCTACACTTTCGGATGCGTTCACCGATCCATCAGAGACAATTCGGTCGGATTCTGTCGTTATAACAATTACTGTTTCGCGTTATCATTCTGTCAAGTTAAATGTTTTCTCGGTAACAGAAATAGTTTTACGTAAATGAGCGCCTTTTTCAAACTAATTTGGGCTTTGAATGATATTTATTTGGATTTAACGATAAGGGCGGATATTTTAATGTTTGTTTTTGTTCAGTTTATGGGAAGTGTTGATACTAGGATGATAGATAAATGATGCATCTACTTATCTAGCATCGTTACGATTTAACATTGTTCAGAAGATCGAGCATAAATGAATTCCCTAGAAATGCAAACATGAGTTTGGGTTACAAACAGATGTCATAAGCAAAATCAACTTAAGGCGGACATAAAAATCGTAAAGAGCTTTTCGCTAGACATAATTCATGTTAGATTCTAAACTGAGATTAAAATATCACATTGCAAGCTTAACAGTGTTTCTAAGAACACGTGTTAACGATTTTAAGATAAGTTGCATTCATTAGTTATCTAAACAGGTCGGATTATAAGGATTATCTGTGAACGCGACCACCCGTGCGAAAACAGCTGTCAATTTAGCGGCCATTTTGATGTTTTTGTTTTTAAATGGGGCAACATAAATTAGTGAGTTAGTGAGCCTAGTTTTTGCATTTAGATTTATTGGACCATATTTAGCGGAAAATTTGCGAGGGCTGAAGAAATTTTGGGCGCTAAAGCTAGTCGATCTATGAACGTTTTTGAACAAAAAAGATGACTTCGGTACTTCAAAATTAATCCCCTTATTTTCTATGCAATCGTTTGATCTATGCCTTATTGATCATTATCATTCTCTTGCCTTAATTAAACCAATTCATTTAAGTTTGGCGGAACATGCCATCTTCATCAGCAAAAAAAATTGGTAGATCTAACATCTACCATTCTAAGTATCTACAAAATTGACAGAAACAGTTTATCTATCAAAGTCCACCAAGCGGACTTTATGAATGTTCCATGATCCGTATTCGCCGACTTAAAAAATTCAAGTTCATAGGTCAATGGAAATTAAAAATTCGTAAAAAAAGTTGTCTTTGCTGGCTTCTCATTCCTTTGTTTTCCATTTTTAACAAAAAGTATAGTATTTATTAACATATTTAATCAACAAGCTTTAGATAAATAACGATACCCTATTCGATGGGATAGGTAATATTTTTTTTGGTGATCTCCTTTTGCTGTATGGTCTCCTTTCAAACATTTTTTTACCCCTATTACACCTATGGATTTGGGTCAACAAGATGTTTTACTGTGAAAATTTAAAGACTGTGACAGACGGACACGTGAGTGTCAGCAATAGGGCTCCGTTTTGATCCTTTGGGTACAGAACTCTAAAAAGGGCCACAGTTCCAAATACAACCTATTTGATTGTCAATTAACACAGTCCCTTTAAACCTCGATTAACACCTAGATATTAATAACTTCTCTATCACTTAACAAACCCATCGAACTAAACTGTTACACGTCAAATTTTATACTAACTTGTAACAAACAGACTCAGTTAATGAAGGGACACGTTTTTGCGTCATAACTCATAGTTTAATGTTTAAAGGACAAATTGGTTCCGGGAATGTGGGTGTCCCGAGTTTGGGAATAGTTGAGAAAAAATTAGGATAAGTCATGCTTTATCAGCTGCTCATTTTGAACAATTTGAAGCTAATCTTAGCATTGGGCTGTTACGGAGGATCTAAAGGTTTACTGTGTCGTTCATTATCTATCATACCAAAAAACTTGGGGGTGACCTATGTCCACTGCTGGACATAGGTCACCCCCAAGCATCCTCGCATGAACTGGTTGCGTGGTTTTTGCATCATAGGGGCCTAATACGATTTTGTATCGTAGGTACGGGATTCGATCGAGTTAACGTAAATATTCGCTTATGTCAAGTCGTATGGGGAAAAGATAGTTTACCATTATTGTCGCCACACAGCACTACTTATTTAGTTTAAATATAAATAAATGTTTACGTCAAGATGATCCAGTTCGTTAAGAAACCCGCACTAAGGCCACGACTGACTTCCGCAGCCCTCACCAGAGGGCTTATTGTGACTTCGTTCGCTTATGTCAAATTGTATAGAAAAAACGGGTTGTCCGTGAGTGTCACTAGACGGCGCTTATTCAGTTTCAATTGGTTTCAATACAAATTGACGTTTAACGCGATCGAGAACGTCAAAAAAATACGCACTAAGCTCACAGGTCTTCATTCCATTATCAAACGCTGCAATCGCCACTCCAGATTCCCAGGTCAAGCTAAGTGTTATTGGGTTGTTCCATCATCAGTATTAGAATATCAGTAACAAAACGAAACTAATTTAATTTACAAAAACACCTTTTTGCATCACTTGTATCGAAAACAAAATCTCTCACCCTGCGAATTATTCTCGCACACAAAACGAAAAGGGTCCAAAAAATACGTTTAAAACAAAAACAAAACAATGGTTCGCTTCGCAGTGATCAAATGGAATAAAATGGCCGATGCCGGAACAAATTCAATCGTACAATCTAACGAACGTAGGCCGGGGGCCGATTTGTGAAAACAATACAGAAAACCTTTTTGTTATGGGAACCAGGATACTTTGGACTTGAAAACAGGAGCTAAGCTATTAGGATTTGAGAGATTTTTGATTCATTGCGGTTGCTTTTGTGCGTTATGACTGTTGACTCCAGTCTTTCTAAGGGTTATTGTGTTACTAGATAAAGGGTTGTGGAGGTCATTTAGACAGTCGCTCGTCGTATGTAAAATACTGGTACACAGCTGCATGTGGCTAGACTAGAAGCCGACCCCAACATAGTTTGGAAAAGGCTAGGCAGATTGATTGGCTATAATATTACCACCTTTTTCTAAAAGTACCTACAAGTGTAAAGTGGCGAAATTGTTCGAAAGGTGCCTAATTTGTTCGAAAAAGTTACGCGGCCCTGGAACGCAAAGGGCATTATGAGGAACACGGATGGGTTTTAGTCAGTAAGAGTCTGACACTACCTTCTGTTCCACCCAGAGTGGAAGGAGTCATTTGATGATTTCCCATCCTTAAAAAAATTGTTTGGCGTAAGGCTTCTTCATCAATCATCGGCACCATTATCCACAGTCAGACTTTGCCTGCTGCTGAGCATTGGCTTCTTTTTCGAGGTTCTATCCTCGACAACCAAAGCCTATTCTTCCAATGGTTGGTAGTCGCGGTCACTACCCTATTCTACCTTGAGTTTAGTTCAAATCTAATCAATCAGCGAATTGCTTTTGATTCTACCATTAAACTGTTTGCTACCCACACTTGTTTTTAAAAATGTTTGTCCTGTTCTTATTATGAGGTGTACAATAAAGAATATACACAGCTGGCACAGATATTATTTATTAATAATATCTATGCCAGCTGTGTACCTACGCTGGTCAAAGGCATTTTTGTTGTATCGTGTACACTAAAACGTAGGTCTTTTAGTAGCAGTCAAGCACGTCTTTCTATCTTTGCTCAGATGAGCATTCAATGGGACAAAATCATGTCAGATATTTACAATTTCTCGAGGAAAGTCATGGCAAATTGATGTTTTTAGATTTATATCATCTAGGAAGCTTTCTGAGAGTCCATAGAGGCAGTTAAACAAACAATTTCCAGCACCCTACACAACTCTATACCAAGTATCTATCAAAGATGGTCGCTCCCAAAATTTGTTTCTTTTGGAGGCAAAAATCTTTTGCCGTTTCGTCCGGAATCGATCCGCCGGGAGCAATATTCGTTCAAGAACCGTTGAAAATATCGAGAGAGTTCCGTTTCCGAACGGATTTAAGCGCCCAATGCCGAATATAGGATCGTCTTTGTTTGTATTTTATACTGTTGACTAGTAACGCCTGCGGGTCCGCCCACGCTTAAGTACAATGTATGTTAATAGGAAAAAAGTGGAGAATGTTATTTTCTTTGACGTGATTTTTAAATTCATAGTACGTTTGGTAATTGCTCAATCAGGGTGTCAATTCTACTAATTTTTAAGCAACATTGTCATTCGCATATTATGTCAGTCGCATTCTGTCAAAAATGTATGGAAATTAGAGTTTTTTTGACAGATTGTGACTGACAGGCGAATGCGAACATTGCTTAAAAATTAGTAGAATTGGTCCTCAGATAAAGTGCAGATATCAATCGTCTTTTCAGCTAGTATCAGAAGCTATCTGAAGGTTTCAGCCGGAAAATGTGAAAGGCTCAACGGTAAATCATATGACTGACAGATAATGAAATAAGTAGGTACACCTTTTAACTTCTATTCATGTTCTAGCATAGAAAGAAAATTTTTAATTACAAGCAGTAACTTAAATAAACTATCCCCTATGTTTTTTTTTAATTGATAAACTCGCGTTTGACCACAGTCTCACCTGATGGAAAGCGATGACGTAGTCAACGATAACTTCTAGCTTCTAGACAGGTAATTTCTAGGCAAGCGTGTAGCACGCTTGCCTAGAAATTACCTGCCGGTCGATTCTGTTGACATCTCACGGTGTACACCTAGTTGGAGTGAACTACAAGTGAGCTGTCATTCCATCTTATTTGTATAGTTTGACAACTCACCCGTCGTGCACCCCGCCCAAGTGTTCACTTCGACATGTTTACAGAGTCGCTCTGCAGTTCACTCTTGCCTTGATTCTACTAATTTTAAGCATTCGCATTCTGTCAATAAAGCCTTAATTTCCTTACATTTTTGACAGATTGCAACTGACATGCGAATGCTAACGTTGCTTAAATATAGTTGCTTAGCCACTATTTTTAAGCAAATACTCAACGCCGTAGGTACGTAGATATGTATCATCCTTGGAGTAGGTACTTATTACTAGTTAAATTAGTAAAGCGATCAGGTTTTTGGTATAAATTGATGATACACTGTACCTAATGGTTTCTAGATCAAATTATATCGTAATTAAGTATCTACTTAAATAAATAAAACACAGCAAAAGTGGTCTTTGTAACATTCTTAAGACATTTTAGTTTTGAAAGTAAACATTTTTACGCCAAACATTTTATTGTGGACTATCGTATTTTTATTAGTTTCCTCTCTAGCCCATTTTCTTTTTACTGCCTGCCGACATATTGAATAGAATTGGCACGAAAGTGCGCGCCATATTGGTCTCGCGTGATTGTCGCTGAAATAAAGTATTGGGAATATTTTTACTGTTTTGTTCAAAAATATTATACGAGTATATTTGATGTTTTTAAGATAGTTGAATCATAGTCAGTATTTCACTCGAAAGACGTCGAAGGCTGGACATAGGCCTCCTTCAAGTGTCGACCCACATCTACCGGTCATGATTGTGCGTCTCGAGCATCCAGCGAACTCCAGCAACATTTATCAGATCTTCGGTCCACCTTGAGGACTTCCAACGCTGCGTCTTCTTGTATATGGTCACCACACCACTCCAGAACTATTCGACTCCTTCCTTCTTAACATTGAAGATGCATACCGTGTGTTAACATTATTGGGCTTGATTTTTAAGTCTTCGATCGGTGAATATTTTATTTTATGAATCAGTTTGAACAAATGACGAATTTCATCATCGACTGCCAAGCTTATAATCCTCCTATGCTTTGAATAACCAGATGCCATTTGGAGTGACTTCCTCTTTCTCCTCCAAAACCTGGGAGTCTTTAAGTCAAGAGTGAATAGGTTACTTCTAGGCAAGCGTGCTCCATCTTCGACCACATCGTCGCTTACCATCAGGTGAGATAGTGGTCAAGCGCGTGCCTATCAATAATAATAATAAAAAAAAAACCAAATCAGTGTAGGACTTTCGGCTTTCTGACTATCCTCGATGTAGGAACTGAAAATGTTATTTGTTTACCTTAATATTGTATACGTTACAGCCCGCAGTAGGCTCATCTGCTTTGGATGTAAGAATCATCTATCATTTAAGTGTTAATAGGCTCTGTTGATCTTTTCGGGGCATACGAGCCTAACATTAGTAGGCTAGACAAAATGATATCCTATTATCAACGATAACTTTTTCAATTCTGTCTAAAACCCCAGGGGAAATAACATTTTTTTATGAATGGGAAATCATCAAATGACTTCTTCCGCTCTGGGTGGAGCGGAAGGGAGTGTCAGACTCTTACTGACTAAAATCCATCAGTGTTCCTCCTCATGCCCTTTGCGTTCCAGGGCCGCGGTGACTCTTTCGAACAAATTCCGCATCCCTGGAGGGCAAATAACATCTTAAAAGAACATCGATACTAAAGTCGCAAGTGGCACAAACCAAAGAGGACGAATCTATCGCTTTAGGATTTATTATGTCGCTAGAAAATTGCTTTCAACACATAAACCCTGATTGCGAGTGTCGAGTTACTAGTTTATGTTGGGCGCGGACGGTGTTGGGTTCCACACAATTATAGGTAGCTCTTCATTTTGGGGTTATGCTCGACCAGTTTTTAAGGACTGTTGGGCTTTTTGAGGTTCGCGAAAAAAGGAATTTCAAATCATGTTCACAGAGCTATGGTGGGCGTCAGATAAACTTGCAATAAAGTATATTGACCTTTCCCTAATATCCCTTCGTAGAAACCTGAACAATAAATTATGAACCGTTTTTCATTACTGAAGAACGTAAAGGATCACGATAGAAGTCGATTCAGGACAGCTTTAAGTCTTAATTTCTGTTTTTGATATCAAGAAAGTCAATAAATGTGCCAGATAAAAGTGCAATAACGGTCATTGACCTACATCAATGACCGTTATTGCACATTTATCTGCCGGTCTATTCTGTCGACATCTCACCGTATACACTCAGGTGGAGTGAACGACAAGTGAGCTGTCATTCCATATTGTTTGTATGGTTTGACAGCTCACTTGTCGTTCACTTCGCCTAAGTTTTCACTCGGCATTTTTACAAACTGCAGTTGCATAAACGAACAGTTTTCTTATATGTATAAATAAACTTGACTTTTTCCCACGTGGGTAGAATAGGCAGAAACTGCAAAACCCTACCTACTACGATCCTTACACACTTCTTCTTGCTTCGTTTACGTTCATTTACAGTTTAAACCTACAGTTTATTAATATAATTAATTATCTAGTTACACCCTCAACAAATTAATGATCTTAACTAATTCTCATTTAATCAGTCGCAATTATCTCTCTGCGCTCAACACAGCATCTATACCTACCTACATCGCTGTACAAATGGCACCGGCGTCGCTTATACTAACAGTTCGGTAATGGGAGACAAATAACACCCCCAACCCCCTCCCGAAGACGTCACCCACCCCCAAGCTCTTGCAGAGATAAGTGCCACCCTTGGGCATAAAGTACAGACGGGGAAAAAATGTCTATGGTTTTTGTTTTTTATTTTATTTATGCGCTTGACCACTATCTCACTTGATGGTAAGCGATGATGTGGTTGAAGATGGAGCACGCTTGCCTAGAAGTAACCTATTCACTTTTGACTTAAAGACTCCCAGGTTGTAGCTATCAGGAAACAGATTCTGGCAGGGAATTCCACGCCTTAGCTGTGCGCACTATGAATCTGTTCCCAAAACGTTTAGTGCGTGTGGGTGGAATGTCCACCATGTACCTGTGGCAAATCGCTATACGTCTTGTGGTCCGATGATGGAACGGGCTTGGCGGAATTAAACTATGCAATTCCGTTGCATACTCCCCAAAATGCAACCGATAGAAAACCGACAGGCTAGCAACTCGGCGTCGATGCTCAAGACTTTGGAGCTTCGACTCGACGAGCCTATCATTGACGATGATCCTCTTGGCTCGTTTCTCAATTGACTCAAGGGCATCAAGCTGGTATCTGGCAGATCCGTCCCAAAGGTGAGAGCAGTACTCCATACACGATCGAACGTGTGCTTGATAAAGTTGGAGCAGCAGCAGGTTTGATGGTAGAACGAGATTAAGTGTTAAGAGGTTTCTGATTGTAGTGTTTTTCAAGTAAGGAAGGTATGTTTCGAATTCATTAATTCTTAATTAATTACGCAAGCTCAAAATCTGTCTCCAAGAAATACATCACAACTTTCTCTTCTTGTGCACGCTAGTATAGAAATATTGGGAAACACAGACATACTACTCATTTCAGAATTAAGAATTTCAATTTGATTTGACCTATTTATCAAACTCTGCTTCAGCCTGAAACCTGATAAAATTTTGCATTAAAGTAGGGTTTTACACGTTCACGGTTTCGTCGCGAGATGAAAATGATCGTGAACATGATCCTGCGCTCGCGCGATGATTTACAAGCTTCAATTACTCTAAAGAAATATGTGTGTTTATAGTTGTCAAAAAATAAAAAGCCCGTTTTGACAGCAGGATACAACAAAGAGATTTATTTCATGTCTCTTTCATACTTACTAGTAAAGTAATATTACATCCTGCTGTCAAAACGGACCTTTTATTTTTTGACAACTTTAATCTCGTCGTGACTCGTGAGACGAAATCGTATCGTTAACTCGTACGATCGTTAGCCAGTTAGGACGACGCCTAAGGGAGCCTCGCAAGGAAGTTGTTCGAGTTCGTATGGACTTATTTAATACAATCCATGAACGGCACAGAACTATTTAGAAGAAGTATACTATCAGATTCATGTTCACAGTTCCAGTTAGCTTATCTTCAGAGAAACTTCTCAAAGTTAAATTCGTGGTGCGCTTTCCGACTCATCATTTGGTGACCTTCCTCAAGGAAGAGTTTTGGCCGAAAGGTGTGCTGTATCGGCGTGTCCGCGGCCGGCTACGCGACACCTCGCAGCGTAACATGACGCTGTCAATTCATGTGCAGTAGTTTTTAAGTTTTATGGGGCATAGTTGGCTAAAATAAAGGATTAATAAATAGATTTTATAGACCTACTTGAGAAGCACGATTAGCTAAGAGAGTTTTTATATCTGCGTTCTCAGTTACATATAACAATTGCAACGACTCGTGTTTGCTATCCCATAATATAAAAAAAATCTGTGAAGAAAAATAGGTACTCGCAGTGTATAATTCAACTCGTTTTTAAAATTTTCTGTTTGCTGATGTGTGATGACGCCGACATCTACTTTGGGCCGCCACTGGCCACGAGAATAGCTAGCAAAATACGAGTACAATATGATCATAGCCTCTTCTCCTCGCCTGTACATAAGTGGGAGGTATTTGCTAAAGGAGTGATACTTGCCGGAAATGGTATTGTTAGACGATGGATTGAGTAGCGCGTCCCTCTCTAGCGCATACAAGCTATCTCTTTCCACCACCAATATGGATTGCGCGCAGAATTTCCTGAAGCTTCCCTTATGTGGGTCGTTTAGGATTACTTTGGTCTTATTATCTTTTAGACTGAAAAAGAAGTTTCTTTTCTCACTCAAATCGGAACCAAATGTCTGAAAAAGGAATATGTCTGCCATAAATAGGGTAAAAGTGGAATATTGTCTGCATGTACTGTACCTATTCAAGCTTTTCTGAAAACAAAACCCTGATAGCTACAACCTGGGGGTCTTTAAGTCAAGAGTAAATAGGTTACTTCTAGGCGAGCGTGCTCCATCTTCGACCACATCATGGCTTACCATCAGGAGGTCAGGTGAGATAGTGGTACAGCGCATGCCGATCAATAATAATAAAAAAACGTATTAATACCTAAATCTATTGCTAATAGTTTTCTACTGAGTTGCGGAGTTTGTTCGAAAGAGTCACCGCGGCCCTGGAATGCAAAGGGCATAAGGAGGAACACGGATGGGTTTTATTTAGTCAGTAAGAGTCTGACACTCCCTTCCGCTCCGCCCAGAGCAGAAGGAGTCATCTGATGATTTCCCATCCATAAAAAAAAAGTTTTCTACTGAAAACCTTTGAACTATTTTTTTTCTGTTGTTGCAATCATCTGTTAAATCAGATACAAGTTTTCATGTCTTTATGAATATCCGTCATATTTTCTACGTCTATCAATGATGAGATATTATTATAGTGTATCTTGTTTAGAGTCTGCAAACAGTAATGTTAAACAGCAAGGCTGATGTTTGAGTTACAGAACTTAAAAGAACTTACTATAGTATACTGTTCCAATAATATCTTACTAGACAGTAGATACCGCAATTAGTAAAGATTCAACCCAATTAATTAACTACCCACCAGAACGCCATTTACAGGCATCCTTTAACGAAATATCTCCTTCCTCCGAGAGACCACGTTTACTGTGTGACTCCCCTCCTCCCCCTTTCTAACAGGGTCGGTGTGTGAGTGAGACGTGCAATACAGTTAAACGTGTCATTACTAACGTCTGAGATACAGGGTGCTTGTAAAAATAATTTCTACATTTTACTGAGTTACGTCAGGGTCGCTGCTGGTAGCCGATGGACGCACAGGACCGGTCGTTGTGGCGACACTTGGGGGAGGCCTATGTCAAGCAGTGGACGTCTTTCAGCTGATATGATGATGAGCGAGTTACTAGTACATACAGTTTTGGAATCAGCTTCTCGAGCCCTTTATTTGTTTATACCCCACATGACTATGTCACGAATCGATACGACTTCAGTCTGGCAATTAATAAGCAACATTTTCGCCCGCTATTTACATGCGACGCGACGTTTGGACCTCTGGCTGGACCTGAAATCTATTTATGGTTATTATTATACTTACATGTATAGGCAGGCTTAATACTCAGTATTATACTTTTGAAACAAATCTTTTCTCGTATAGAATGAAACCTGTAACCACATCTTCAATTTGTTTCACGATCGAAAGCAAATCCAGGTTCATTGCTTCACATGTTAAAAAATCACAGGTATTACATAAAAATATGTAGTTTTTAAATAATTTTATTACCTACACAGGTTATTGAAAACAAAAATAGCATAATATTCTTCCTTATAGTACAAAAACGAATATAGTGAAGTGAAATGAAGTCGAATCTGGCACCTAGAACGTATTTGAAATGGGATTTCTTGCAACGCTGCGGAGTTAAATAATAAAGAGTGGTATTAAAAAGTGAATCGCCGTAAGTTTGCCTGCTTAGCGGTCTTCTACAGATTGTACTTCGGTGAGTGTGCCCAAGAACTCCACATCCCACCGGCCCCCTTCTACCGTCGGACTTTCAGACGCACTGCATCTTACCATCCCTACCTTGTAGCTATTCCACCAATTCGCACTTAGCGTTTCCAAACGTCTTTTATAATGCGCACAGCAAAAGAGTGGAACTCTCTGCCTGCGTCTGTGTTTCCAAATGCTTACAACCCTAATCTCTTCAAAGTTAGAGTGAACAGGCTCCTTCTGGGTAAGCTCGCTCCATCGTAGACTTTGTCTCTGTCATCTCTGACATTGACTAGAGTCAAGAGCATCTCTAAAAAAAAAAAAAAAGTTAAATCTTCAGAAAAATGAGATATGACCGGTTGCCAGTTCACAGTCGATAGGCGGACTAAATACAACAAGGCTTTGTCTACTAGTCCAACTTTTGGGTTCAAGATAAGTTAGTTATAACAACGGTCTTGTGCCCAACCAAAGTGAAAATAATAATAATATCCATCACCATTTCCCAAAATCCCAACACCCTGTACACCCATATCTGCATAGCACAAATAGCTCCAACATGTGCGCAATATTCTCGCCCCCACCGACCAATCAGAGGGCTGCATTCGCTGTGTGGGTGAACCGTGTACACACAGGGAAACTTGTGTACACTTTGGGTGGCACCCATTTAAGGGGGCGCTCTTTACACCCAATTAAAGTTTAATGCGACGATTGTTATGTAATTGGGGGATGGGGGAGGTTTCGTATCTTCATTGTTTAAGGGGTAGGTAGCGCTAGGTTTGTGTATGAGTTTTCATCATGATTTTCTGTTTCGTTTCGCGTGACTCTTACTGGTATATGAGAATGGTTCAGTTAACATTGTAACCTTGCTTGATCTTATTAGAATACTCATACTATCTATATGCAGCCGTTTCATTAAAAGCCTAGCCTTTTCATTGAACTGCGCCGTTTAAATAGCGACATAAGTGACATGGGCAACGATATTGCAACAAAAGATGTCAGTAAGGTCGATGCAAAATCAGCGCTTTTAAATGAAAAGGCTAGGCCACTTATTAAACGGCTGATTAAGCTAATTGGCTACGACATATATATGGTATGGATTGTGGAGGTTAGAGAGTAATTTTGCATCTTTTAATATTGTTATTTCAACTAAACGCGGTGTGTTTATTTGATATCCATGTTGATACAAGTGATATACGGTTTCATATATGTATTATCAGCTCAAAGTCAAAGTCAAAGCATTTATTAGCATTTATAGACTCAGAGAAGAATCCAGTTTCTGGCAATGTCGGTTGATCCATTGTCTATGAGTCGTCGGGGCTTGAAGAGTGGGAATTTTATCTACATAGTTTTGGTGGCAATTAGTTATATTTTTTTTAATTTTACCACCATAAAACAAATCATTTAGTGATGCCACTCGTTTGACAGTCAACACTGAATGATTTCCATAAACCATAAGTGGTCCAATGGACCAATAAGTGGTCAAAGTTTAAAGCCAAAACGGCTTCAAACTTTGACCACTTATTTTAAATTATGGCAAGCGATGGTCGGAGATGTTTGTCTAGAAGAAACCTATTAATTAACTTAAGATTTGAAGACTCCCAAATTTAAGGAGTCCCCCTGTGATAATGAAAATGTAGCCAGAACATGTTAGGTGTAATTTTCCTTTAGGTAATCTTGTTAAACCTGATGAAACATGCCAAACGTTATACATTTCATCAAAATCCACATCTTATTCCAGAAAATTCATGAAGTCATCTCCACAACACGTCATAATCATAACAGAGATGATTTTCAAGATTTAACGCTCAAAATTACGTCACGGAACCCTAAAAGTTCTTCACTAGATTTAGTAAATTGCAGTATGCAAATACCCTCCTCTTAAAGGTGCCATCCGCTTGAGGAAAATCAATAGAGCGCGTGTAAAAGAGATGTAAATATATTTTACAGCGTGCTAAAACGAGATACACATACAGCCTCTTTCCTCTAGGTTTGGTACCTACTGTGAAAATCTGATTCTGAAAACACCGTTTCACGATTTTCAACTGTAATTCTTGAGCATCAGAGTTGAATTTTCACTGTCTGTTCTCTCGCCATATTATTTTAAGACTACGTATTTTCATACAAAGTATTTTGTACTCTGTTTCAAATGCTATAGAGTCTATTATCGTTTGTGCAGGTTTCAAAGTAATTTTCCTTCAGTAATTGCTAGTGATTTCATAATAGTGATAAATGGTGCTGCAGAAAACATTTGCTAATTATTTTTATTGGTTGTTAGCCAAAGTGGAGTGATATTATGACGTGTTGGGCAATAACATTTATCTACTTATAACATGGATTTGTCTGAACTGTTCTTGAGTAATCTTTAGTGCGATGAATGCAAAAGTTTGAATATATGTATGTTCGATCCTCAATCACGCCAGAATGGTTGAACCGATCTTGATGAAATTTGGCACGGAGAAAGATTATAGTCTGGTATAGCACATAGGCTATAATTTATGAATGGGGGAAGTACTAATTATTGGCGGGCGAAGCCGTGGGCAGAAGCTAGTAAGATTTTAAAGGGACTGGTAATTGAGTGCGATCCTAGAGCTTATACAACGTGTAACAGAATAAACGCAATACCTCTTACGGGTCATTGTACTCATCATCATAAACAACTTTTACTTTGGGGCCAACATTGAAATCGCGAAAAAAAAATCGACTGCTCCATACATTTCTGCACGCGTAACTCGACAAAATGTACTGAACAGCTGATTTTTTTCGCGATTTCGAGTTTCGGGTCAATGAAAGCTTAGTTAATAGACGTTTTCGTACTCGAGAGTTGAGCAAACAAATACAAAAACTTCAATCTATGACAAGCGATGGAGTTGCAGTTCGAGTTGAGTTGGAGTTTACGTTTTGGAAATTACAAATACCAATCTCTCTGTTTATAACTTTTAGTAACGCGTGTTTATTTATGGTCTTCAATTTAGTTGGCAACAATCAATTATCAATAAAATTTAATGGTTCTGATTTGAGTGCTTTCAAAAGGATGGGCTTCCTGTGAATACTGGGCAGTTGAAATAAAACCCAGTTTATCTTATTTTGATTTTATTTATTTTTATCTCAGATGATACCTATTGTACGTATAAACAGCCAAAAACAACAAAAATGCCTCAGGATGTTAGTAACAAAATAGCATAATACCTATGTTAGTATCAATATCTATATTATCTATACTTTTAAAGAGGTAAAGCTTGTGAGTTTGTGAGGTTGTAGGGTGGAATCTCTGGATCTACTAAACCGATTTTGAAAATCCTTTTTGAATATAATAGCCACATTCATGAGGAAGGCTTTGCAGGAACGGGAAATTCCTACAGCAATGGGGAAAAAACGGGATATGCGCGTACGAAGTCGCGGGCAAAAGCTAGGATTAGTAAGCTATTCTTACTGACTTTTTTAAATATAATTTAACTCTTGCCAGTTTCGGATACAAAAATAGACTGAATATTTTTCTGTAACTTGTCGGTGTGTAGTTATTGTTAAAAATTTTAATTTAGGCGTTCTACAGTAAGTACTGTATCTGAAAAATCAAGCACTTACCTTCCTGTGATCCTTGATCCTCCCCATAGAGTAAAAAATGCTCAATTTATCTCATGCCCACAACCACATAATAATAATATTATCATCGAGATAGAGAGGGCGTTATGATGTAAGTTAATTCGATCTATAATGCCAACCCCCATGATGTTTCCCCATGGGGTAGTTATCGTTAAGCTATAATCTGTGATGATGCCCTTTTAAAATTAAGTGTGGCAATCAGATGCCGGCAATATATTATTACTATTAAATAAACATGAACAGTAATGATAATAACTCTTGAGATTTTTTAAATTTACCTTCCTTAGCATAGTTTTTAAGGCTCCGTACCCAAAGGGTAAAAACGGGACCCTATTACTTAGACTCCGCTGTTCGTCTGTCTGTCTATCACCAGGCTGTATCTCATAAACCGTGATAGCTAGACTGTTGAAATTTTCACAGATGATTTATTTCTGTTGCCGCTATAACAACAAATAATAATAAAAACAGAAAAAAATAAATATACAAACGTGATTTTTTTTCCGTTTTATATTTCTTCACCTGTTACGATCTTATAAACATGTCAGTGATCATGAAATGAGCTGTCATTCCCACCTTGATTACATAGACAGCTCACTTCGTGATCTCTTCACTCAAGCCTTCACTTCGACATGTTTACAGAATCGGCCGGCAGGAGTAGGTCCAACGGTTTTACGTATCTTCCGAGCCTTGGGGTTATCACACCACAAACTTCCAAATTCCGAGTTGTTACTGAGACATTCCTAATGAAAAACCCGATAATACTCTTTTTTACCCTGGGAGTCAAACCTAGGACGTTCGGTTCGGCATTCGTGACACCTAATGCGGTATCACTATTTTTTTATGGATGGGAAATCATCAATTGACTCCTGCCACTCTGGTAGGAGCGGGAGTGTCAGACTCTTACTGAATAAAACCCATCCGTGCTGCTCGTAGTGCCCTTTGCTTTCCAGGGCCGCGGTGACTCTCGAACAAAATCCGTAACATGGGGTATCACCTTGAACCATTATTTTGGATGAATCAATGACCGCTACTCGACCCTTAGCAAATAACATCGCTTAAGTCGAAAAAACTTTTACAAAAAAAAAAAGATTTTTATTCTTGACTTTTTAGTGGTTAGCTTTAACTTAACCCAACGCAAAAATAATCATGAAGATCGGTCCAGAATCAATAAAGTTATTCCTGAATAAATAACCCCAAAACCATGGTTGAATTGTACACAACTGCGTACCCCTTCAAAGTGTACCGGCGGCGTGATGATATGTTATGAACTGGTGTAAACAATAAACAGACAGCGATTTCAGCAATCCCGACAGGTTTGCTATCATTTATTGAAGAGTTCCGTTACCTATCTCCGAAGTTCTTCATCAGATCTTCATCAAATTGAGATGGGACCAGTCCGGGAAGATCCTCTTCCAAACAAAAAAAGAATCATTAAAATCGGTTGATAATTGGCGAAAATATCACTGAACAAAACACCTCCTTTTTTGGAAGTCGGTTTCAAAATTGCTGGTTTCTCCCCTTTTACTTGGAACGCGGTTCTTTTTGTTGCGATGTAGGTTTTGCTACGTTGCTACGTTGGTTTTTGTGGCGGCATTCATGCCGCTACCGATATAATAATAAAGCCTTTTATACCGAAACTAGACAGCAAAACTTACAATAATAGTAACAACAATAAAATCACAACATGTCTCGAATTTCCGTGTACCCCTGTACCCCATGGCATAGGCCTCCTCTAACAATATCCACTGTCGTCTGTTGCAGGGTACCCTCCTCCAGTTTGGACCTGCTGCCAGCTTTATTTCGTCCTCCCGTCAGGTAAGCTGTCTTCCCCGTTTTTTTTGCTATCCCTTGAATACCATTAATGTTACTACCCTGCTCACTTTTTTTTACCATTAATATGCGATGATGTGGTTGAAGATGGAGCACGCTTGCCTAGAAGTAACCTATTCACTCATGACTTAAAGTCTCCCAGGTTGTAGGAAATATCAGGAAACACAGACTCTTGCAGGGAATTCCACTCCTTAGCTGTGCGCACAATGAATGAGTTCCCAAAACGTTTTGTTGGTGTGAGTGGGATGTTCACCAAGTACTTTCCTAAAATGTCTCGCATCATGTGGCCTAGTAGATTTAGGCGCATATTCTAAAACGTAAACTACAATTCAACTCCAACATGAGCACGAAAATGTCAATGAAAGCTTGTCTAATGGACGTTTTCGAACTCGAGAGATGAGCATACAAATGCAAAAACTTCAATTTATGACAAGCTCCGATGGAGTTGGAGTTTACGTTTTGGAATATGGGCAATAGTATATCAAAAATAAATAGCCCCAAGCTCCATACAAAGATGAAATAATAGAGAGGGTGTGAAATTGTAAGTTAATCTGTTCTATGATTTCAACCCCCATGACGTCCCCTATGGGGTATAGTTAATGTGTCTCTGTGACGGTATGGCGTTTGGAATGATAAGAGGAAAGGAAATCGCTATCTCATGTAGACCATGAGATAGCGACTCAGACGACCTCTATCTACAGTACGATGACTTTGGACTAGCTAAGCTAGACGATAACTTGCAGGTAGTGCGGGGTTATTGGTTTCGACTTCTCGTTGGTCTCGCGATTCCCAGGGTCTGGCAGTAAGAGCTTTAATCAGTTATTTCTCATTGACAGCCTTGAGTTTGGAACTTAGTGGTGTGACACCCCCGTGCCTCGGAAAGCGCGTTAAGCCGTTGGTCCTGCGCCTGATCTCTCTCCGGTCGTGTCGGGTTGCCGTCCCATCGGAATATGAGAGTGATGGAAGAGGGAAGTTCACCTGTGTTTGCGCACACACGCCTGCACTATAATATGTCCCGCGCTGATGGCTAGTCTCCGTTGAGACTGGCCGCCATGGCGGGTCAAGAGGACTATATATCTTCAGTAGCCATAATAGCAATATACAAATCTTTGAAGGCGACGTTCTCCCACCTCTTTAAACGCGATAGACACAAAAACTAACGAACGGATTTTCATAAGGTTTCACCAATAGACGGAATGACGTTGATTGTTGATGTCAGAAAGTGACAGGCGGACTGACAGTCACCCGACTGAGGGCCAATTCAACTCTGTCAAAAAAGCCTTAATTTCCATACATTTTTGACAGATTGCAACTGACATGCGAATGCGAACTTTGCTTAAAAAATAGTAGAATTGCCCCTCTGATCTTTTACGTGTTCCGTTTATTCATACGGACGTTTGGCACCTATACTCCATTTGGTTAGGTAATTAACTAAAGGTAAACAAAAAACACGTGACAGGGTTACCCGGCAAAACGTAATACCAGTCACTTCAGTTGCCATACTACGTCACAGTAGTACTCTTCAATTTAGCAACGTTATTAACGAATAATAACGTTGCTAAATTGAAGAGTACAACTGTAACGTATCATGACAACTGAATAGACTGACTGGTATTACGTTTAGTCGGTTAACTAAGTCACGTGTTTTTTTTTGTTTACCTTTAGTTAACTACCTACCCGGATGGAGTATAATAATCCTTGTGCCTTATCAAAAATTTAATGTTGTCCCTTTAAAACCCGCAGGTGAAGTACTACAATGCTCACAAGAAAAAAGGTCTTTAAAAAACTCGTATCAAATAGTAATACGCTTTCAATCAGAAGGAGCAACAAATTCCGCGTCGTTAAATCTGCAGCGTGCACCTAACATGGGCACGACTGACATTTTGCATGGCATACGGGAGAATATAGCGAACAGTACCGCTGTGCTGGTGTTATGATTAGTACCTGGATGACTGAGCTTTGTTCGGTTTTTGAACACACGGATAGATCGATTTATCGCCCCCGAAACCTCCTTTTTTATGGATGGGAAATCATCAAATGACTCCTGCCGTTCTGGGTGGAGCGGGAGGGAGTGTCAGACTCTTACTGACTAAAACCCATCCGTGCTCATCGTAGTGCCCTTTGCTTTCCAGGGCCACGGTAACTCTTCCGAACATAATCCGCAACCCTGGCAGGCTCTGGCCCTAACGGGCCCCTACTCTGTTTTGTATAGATAATGGTACGGAACCCTTCGTGCGCGAGTCCGACTCGCACTTGGCCGGTTTTTATTATTGATATGCACACGCTTGACCACTATCTCACCTAATGGTAAGCGATGATGTGGTCGAAGATGGAGCACACTTGCCTAGAAGTAATTTAACCTATTCACTCTTGAATAAAAAACTCCCAGGTTGTAGCTATCAGGAAAGCTATCAACTTACGTAAAACCTTATCAAACGAAATACAAAGAACTAATACTTTTCCCAGTTATATTTTAATAAAGGTGTGTTCAATATTGCGTATAGTTAGTTTATAATTCATAAACTTGTAAGCCTCGGCTAACATATTATTTAAATTCCAAGGCCGCTGTGATTTATATCTCAACGGGTCAAATTAATTTGACATAAAATTATGTTAAACGCTAAATTGGCAATTTTAATGGCTTCACTTGATTATCTGTACTGATATAAAGTTAGTTGTGAGGTGTGTCTGTGTGTTGAAAATCTGAAAGAAATATTTATCTTTTTTGTTCTAATATTCGGTGGAATTTGAGGGTTCCTCGTCTGGTCATCATCATCATTTTAGCCAAAAGACTACTACTGTTGGGCCCGTAGCGTTGCCACATCGACCAATCCTGTGCTTCTCGCATCCAGCGGACAGTTGCGGTCTTCACCAGGTCTTTGGTTCACCTTGTGCAAAGCCTTCCAACGCTGCGTCTTCCGCTAAGCAATCACCATTTTAGCCACTGCTACATATTATAAAAACCTAAGTAACATTTTCTTTTTTGAGCGAAGAAAATGCTTATCGCATACCACTCCGTCTGGGGAGACGACGTGGTTATGTGGTGCTTGCAACCGCTAAAAACTTTCGCCTAGATGGGTGGGTCGCGAGAACTGCTTCGCATGACATGCGCGACCCATCCAGGATGGCCCGCTTCTGGGCTCCCTCCTCTTGTTAGCCCGCCTTCGGGCGCCTTCCTCCTTCACCGATGTTCGGGTGCAATGGGACATCACCACAACTCCAGGGACCTTGCAGCGTGGACGATAGAGCCCCCGATCGCTGGCCCCTCTTATGGCGGCATCAAGTCGGTATTTCGCCGCCTGCGCCGTCCTGCCCTACTGCGATGAATCGGGAGTAAGAGAGTCTGCCTCCTTGACCCACTTCGCCGCTTCCTTCTGAGAGTTTACGTCGTCGCAAAAAGACGCAACCGCCTCCCATACCCTTTCACTCTGATCATACTCTTGACAACAGCCGGCAGTGACAGATCTTCCCCCATTTCTGCCGCCAGAACCTAACTAACCTAACTTTCCCTAACGTAAGTACAAACTATTAATTTAATAAAGGAATAATCGTAACCGTCCACTTACCAGAGTTTAAAACTCAGCAGACAAACCCACAGCAAAAACCCAGTACCCCCATAATATATTCAAAGTAATTTAGAATGTCAAATCTGTAGTCATCAATAGTAAAAGATTATGTTATTGGATTCAATGACTACGATTGACGCTGTTATGAATGATTGTAAGTGATTATCATATCATTAAGTCAGCCATTCTGATTGAATTAATATGGTTAGGTGCGAGCTGGTTTATAATTACTGGTTCTTGAGTACGGAATAAGGTTGGCCAGCAGTTCGATGATGATGATGATGAAGTGAGAATGAAATGAACTGTCAATGAATACACTTACGATGAAATGACAGCACATCGGCCTAATTCGTCCAGCTCAAGTCCATTTTTGAAAACTTTACAGGAGGAAGTAAAAACGAAATTATATTACTTCATTTTAGCAATCATAATTCTGAAAATCCCTTTAGATCCTAAATTTAGCAGTATTTCTTTGTGAAGATTCAGGAAGCAGGTTTTCGAGCATGGCATTTCTAACGTTTTTAGATTGACATGGTCGTTATAAAATCACAAGGTAGGTAACCGTCTGAACTATTTGGCAGACTTAAAAATTAAAATAACCCAAAAAAGGACTTAGCTGATTAACGAAGTAGCGGCCTACTTCGTTAATCAGCTAAGTCCTTTTTTGGGTTATTTTAACACGCTTGACACGCTGAGTGTGTTCGTGTAGGAGTCGCATCATCAGTGGCATCGTGTGTATGGATTGACGGCAGGACAAATCTGTAAACATGTTGAAGTGAAGGCTTAGGTAAAGTGATCACGGAGTGAGCTGTCAATTCATGTAATAAAAATGCAACCACAGTTCACGAGTTGAGCGCGAAGCTCACTATACCAACATACACAAATTTGGGAAAACGCTTGCCAGGCAGAGTTAATACTATTGCTGTACCTTCTATTTCTTATGCCATTAGTTGTGATATATATGAATATAAAACTCTTCCGTTACTGAATGACTGAGTGATTGACAGTCAACGCACAGCTGCGTAGAAAGCTGAAATTTGGGGATTGTAGGGGATAAAAGATTTAATTCTTTAGTTCCCTTTTCATAATTTATCGATTAACAGTTTCCTGGTGATGAGAGTCGTTTATTGGGAACACTGGCAAGAAGTTCTGGTTAGGGAACTTAACATTTTGTGTTGTAACTTTTTATAGGTTTTCCATACTTCATTTAACTACTGCAGTGCGATTCAGCAGTGCGATTCTGTAAACATGTTGAAGTGAACACTTGGGCAGGGCGCACGACGGGTGAGTTGTCAAACCATATAAATAAGATGGAATGACAGCTCTATTGTCGTTCACTCCGCCAAGGTGAACACCGTGAGATGTTGACAGAATCGACCGGCTGTAAACATGTCGAAGTGAAAACTTGGGCGAAGTGAACGACAAGTGAGCTGTCAAACCATACAAACAAGATGGAATGACAGCTCTATTGTCGTTCACTCCGCCTAGATGTTCACCGTGAGAAGTCGACAGAATCGACCGGCTGGTTACACGGTGAAAAACAGTTCATAGTTATTTCATTGATGGGGTTTTTATTTTTATTGCGATAGAGACTAAATAAGAGTGCCAATAAATTCTACTAAGTTTAAAGCAACATTTGCATTCGGATCTCAGTTGCAAGCTGTCAAAGTTGTATGGAAATTGAGGCATTTTTGCAAATGATGCCTTGAGGCACTGGTACTCCCACGCGTCGACAAAACAAAGCTGTCTGCTTGACGCCGGACTACGGTGGGAGGGTGGTCGCAGGCGCTACCACCGCAAGAGAAGGATTGGCCAGTCTTGTAAGGTGTTAGGTGAAACTGTCCAGGATGAGCCGAGCGCTCGGTTCAGTTGAGTGCCTGATGGAACACATTGCGCTACACGAGGAGGCTCCTTCATGCATCCCATAATAAAGAAATAAAGATACCTAATTAAGTAGTTAAAAAGGTAAGTACTCAAAAGTACTATACATTTTCCTACGAAACGTTTTCTCAACCTCACCTTTGAACCCAAAACCGATACAGCCAATGTTATTTACAAACTTAATTATGTAATTGGCTGCTAAACGTATTTCTCATGGATATTAGCGTGTCAGCCGGATCTCAAGCGTCCACCATTTAATATGTAGACGCCATCAATTTCCCATCGATTTGAAAACTAAACAGTGTCTGATGGTATCTTCCCACGCGGTTTTCTGTCAAAGGGTTATTAATGGTGTGTGTTCTGTGATTAGTAAAACCATGGATTTTTGTTACGTAAATGTTTTTTAAACAGTTTCTCAGATTACTTTTGCGGTTCTCAGATGGGTAGATCATAGGTCTGTTGGATAAAGATTTTTCTCTGTTGATGTTTGTTTGAAGATTACCTTAAGCTCAATTCCCATGGGTTCTTTTTACCCGACTGCGGCACAGCCAAAATAAAGGGTTATGATTTTAGCAGTCAATGGATGTTTAAACTGACGTGTACCAACATCGGTTAATTCTAACAACTATAGATACTGAGGTTTCATAGAGTCATTCAGAAAAACCATAAAATAAAAACCGGCCAAGTGCGAGTCGGACTCGCGAACGAAGGGTTTCGTACCAAATTATCTATAAAAACGGCAAAAAAACACGTTTGTTGTATGGGAGCCCCACTTAAACATTTACTTTATTTTATTTTTAATATTTGTTGTTATAGCGGCAACAGAAATACATCATCTGTTAAAATTTCAACTGTCTAGCTATCACGGTTCATGATCTATACAGCCTGGTGACAGACAGACGGACAGGGGAGTCTTAGTATTAAGGTCCCGTTTTTACCCTTTGGGAACGGAAGCCTTAAAATACGGTAGCGTTGTAAGTTGACTTATTTTGTTTGAGTTTTAACTTTTTATCTAAAAGTATTCCTTTATCAGCTCGTGATAGCAACCGAGACTCCTCCTTGCTTCAGAAAGCACGTTAAGCAGTTAGTCCCGGCTGTCATTTTGTAGACCTTTCAGTCGTAACTATGAAACGTTTGACTGTCAAAGATATAATTTAACACCAGCCTGGTGCTTAAGACAAGTGAGATTCTGACAACGGTAGCGTGGCGAAGGTGATTGTCAATACGTCAAAAATTATTGAGATAGCCAGATGCTGTCGAAATGTCACGTGATCAAATTCCTACATTTTGGTATTAATGGCCATTCAAATAATACTAATTGAATGGCACATTGTCTAGGGATGGGAAATCATCAAATAACTCTTACTGACTAATACCCATCCGTTCTCCTCCTAGTGTTTTTGCGTTCCAGGGCCGCGGTGACTCTTTCGGACAAAATCCACAACCCTGGCAAGAAATCCGCAACCCTGGCAGGAAAACCGCAACCCTGGCAGGAAATCCGCAACCCCGGCAGGAAATCCGCAACCCTGGCAGAAAAACCGCAACCCTGGCAGGAAACCCGCAACCCTGGCAGGAAACCCGCAACTCTGGCAGGTCCGCATACCATAAAAGTCTTACTAAAGTACGTTCATCATCCACATATTGGGCAGTTGCTACCAAAGATCAGAATAGTTTTATTACAGTGCCAGTTCCCGACACGTTCCCGTATGTTTCCAGTCGTCCTGTACTCTCGGCTATCTTCACATTTGACTCGCAAACTCAGCGCGCGTCAGCGATACGTATCGCCACACTATTTGGTTAAGAGTTCGTTTTACAACCTCCTAAGAGAGCCCGCACAATGGACTGAACGTGGACGTGCAATCTGAGGACCAATTCTACTAATTTTTAAGCAACATTCGCGTGCCAGTCGCAATCTGTCGAAAAATGTATGGAAATTGAGGGTATTTTGACAGATTGCGACTGATATTAGTAGAATTGGTATTCTGTTGGTTTCATGAGCGGTTATACTTTAGACACTCTCGCTTTGCTATCACCACACTGACTGGCTTGCATCTTTTGGTTTAAGATATTCTTTTTGTTTTTTTTTTATGCGGCCAAATGGATGTAAAATATTGGTAATTCGCTGCATTTTTTAACATTGATGGTACAACCAAAGATAGTCGGGACATAAACTAGGCAGATTCGAAAGAAACCAAGTTTACTTATTTATATATAAATGAATATGTTAACTTGGTTTCTTTCGCATCTTAAGAGCGTGTACGCCTTATGTCATTTCATACAAGCTTTCAGAAAGTCCTTATTCTTCAAAATGAATGTACCGATTTTAACGAAACTTGGTATGCATACGCTAGATGTCCAGGTCTAAATAGTTATCCGAAAACATTTTTGAAAAAGAGTTCAGGGGGAAGGATATAGTGATTTTTCTGTATAGAAAACTTGAAACGCTCTTTCTCTCCCTCTGATTTTTTTTTCAGAAATGTTTTCTGATAACTATTTAGACCTGGATATCTAGCGTATGCATAACAAGTTTCGTTAAAATCGGTTCATTCATTTTGAAGAATAAGGATTTGAAAGTTTGTATGAAAACCCGTACCGCGTAAACGCTCTTAAACGTTGTGAAATATTGGGCTAGTCGTGTTATGTCGCATGTCCGTGGTTAGTGTGGTAAAAAAAACTAAGTAGTATGATGTAACCTCTTTCTATTGAAGTTGAGTACTAGTGTTGGGAAACGTTTTATTTAGGAAAAACCGGCCAAGTGCAAACATTTTTTAACATGTTACTTTAAAATCATATCCTTCTTATACTACTTTAACTAACTACTTTTGAGACCCCTACGATGAGTCCTTTTGTTTGATGTCAAAAAAATACAAAAAAGTTTTTCCATTTGAAAAACTTTTTTGTATTTTTTTTCTATGCCCCCAATAAGCGTTATGCGTCCGTGTTTGGATCACTAAGGACTGTATTTGTACCGAATTTCAACAGAATAGGTTCAGCAGTTTTGAAAAAATTGGCTGTGACAGACGGATAAACAGACAAGGGAGTGTCAGACTCTTACTGACTAAAACCCAACCGTGCTCCTCCTAGTGCCCTTTGCTTTCCAGGGTCTCGGAGACTTTCGAACGAATTCCGCAACGTTGTGTCTAGCTACACTGGTATTATCATCACATCCAAAAAATAAAAACGAAAACCACAGTTACGTCTCATGAGTAAACTCCTTAACCCTCTCGATTATACTTGTCCATACGAAGTAGGAACATAGCCTATTTGAAAACAATCGGCTTGGACGCCTCGGTGGCGGCTTGATTGACGGCCATTCCTCGCCTCGCCAGTGTAAACGCAAATAACACAACACAACTGCACTGAAGACCAAAAAAAAGTGTATACATAATAAAATTTTAAGATTTCATTCGCGATTTTGTTTGTGCACCGAAATTGGGGTTTGTGCTCCGACTCCTGGCTCGTGTGTTTGTGATTAACGGGGAGAATTGCTTTTTGGTCCTTCTTTTCTTTGTTTTTGTTGGGAAATAAATAAAATATAAATCCTTAAGTCTTGATTGTAAATTGAACAGAATTTTTGAAATGTTTCGTGAAAATTGCATGTTAGAGAGGGCAAAGTAACGATGGGTGGACTGTGTGAAAAATAATATGGTGAGAAAGGGGGTGACAACTGAGATGAATAGAGAAGTATGGGGAAGACCTGCCAGGGTTGCGGATATTGTTCTAAAGAGTTACCGCAGCCCTGGAAGACAAAGGGCACTAGGAAGAGCACGGATGGGTTTTAGTCAGTAAGAGTCTGACACTCCCTTCCGCTCCACCAGAGCGGGAGAGAAGTAATTTGATGGTTACCCATCCAAAAGAAAGCGGTCGAATTCCAGTTGAACTAGATGCTGCTGAGCACCAGTGTTTTTCATAAAGCGAATCCCAATATGACCTCCACATTTCCGTTACTCAGTAACTAGGAAATATGAATACCTTTTGGGAACTTTGGTCTCAAATTTTAGGCTTCTGACTTCCCGTAACGACTGTCAAAGATCTTCAAATGAAAGAAAGAAAGAATGAAAGAAAATTGCATTTATTGACACAATAAAAAACACCTTACAAATTGAAGAGATAAATTATGTAAAAACAAAAATACAATATTGTGCCAAAAGGGCCTCAGCTCAGCATAATGTCAGGTGGCAACACTAGGTATTACCACCTAACGCTGATTTTCAGCTGCAGCCCACGGGTGCCATACGCTCGAACACGCAGTAGACATATTAAAATAAAAAGAAAATAAGTGTAAACATAATAAATACATAAGTAGCAAAATCAAAGTGAAGTTTGATCAATGACAAGCTTCAATGGAGTTGGAGTTCGAGTTAAGTCCATATTTCAAAACGTATTTAAAACTCCATTTAAATACGTTTTGGAATATGGGCTTTAGTTTTTGGCATACCTATAATTTTTTGTTATTTATATGTACCGTGCGTGTTTCGTGTATGTGCTAAATAAATATTATACTTTCTTTCTTTTTTGCCAAGGCACGGATTAGTCTCGCTCAGCCACCCATCCGACCTCGGTAACCGTCGCTTGATTTACCTTAAAGATCGACCCATGTGGCTGTTATGTCTTAGACATGACCTCAATGAAAACAACCTCCCATAAAAACGAAAAACCATAAAATAAAAATCATATCACCATTATAACCCCTCAAAATTCTGATCGAAGCCTACCACCATATTATTTCACCCCCTAACTTGCCGCCCCATCGCTTGTAACGGTTAACCGGAACAACCCCCATGGGGCATGTTACGGGGTTTAGCGAGACCCCATAACAAGGGTGCGACACCCCCTGGGCTTGTGCTGTTATTTGTTCTCGCCAAGATTCTGATTAAGTCATAAATTGAGTAGTGGTGATTTCTTATGGTGTCTATATTTTTATGGTGATTTGATAATTTGCTTGTATGAGCGTGTGGGCCACTTGGTAGGGCTATTAATCTGTAGGGGTTTCAAATTTAGCTAGTAGCAGGTATACCCTACAATTTATGTATTTCCCATCAATACCCTTAGGTATAAGCCTTAGTAGAAGTAATTTTAATTTGAGCACAGTAAGTCTTGTGTTCGATCGGTTATAAAAATTTACTAAAAAGGCCTAATTTTTCAATGCTTTTTACTGTGGAATAAATATGGCAGATTGACATATTTCTTATAGGTACTAAAGCTTGCAAACTACTACTTTTATTCCTTTTATTAAAATTAATTTGATGATTGAATTGAATATCGGCGTTTCCTATTTCTGTTGGGTAAATAAAGGCATTGTGTAAAATATGTAGGTAAATAGCGTTAAATCGGGTGTTACGGATTTTGTTCGAAAGAGTTACCGCGGCCCTAGAACGCAAAGGGCACTAGGAGGAACACGGATGGGTTTTAGTCAGTAAGAGTCTGACACTTCCTCTCGTTCCACTCAGAGCGGAAGGGATCATACAATGATTTCTCATCCATAATAAAAGCTTTTTTTATTAAATCGGGAACTCTTTATGGCGTAGCGGTGTGTCAGTGCTCACCTACATCATAAAAACAAGTCTTGAGCAAAATTGCGTGGCCCTAATCCCAGTTAGCTGTGCTTTGATATGTCAGTCTCCCTTTCATATAGATACATCTATGGTATGTAGACACTATATCAGCCATCATTGTGTAGACATCAGAAGCTCACACATCACAGTCCATCACATACAATTCACACCGAAGTCTTTCTTTGATCGCGGCGAAAATTCTTCTCGATGTGCGAATCTCTTCATTAGGTCCCAGTTTTTTGCCCCAAATGCCCCAGACGGCCTGGCTACAGTTTTATTATGTTGTCAACTTGATGTAACGGTGCTACCAATTGTTTTTTTTCTTGAATTTAATTAAACGAAGGGAGGGTTCAAATTATTGGTGGAGTTGGATGTTTATTTTGGTTTGAGATTTGTTTAAATGGGCAAAACAATTAGGTTTCTGCCTGTTTTTTTAGTTGTTAAACTTGCTGTTGGATTCACTTGATGGAAAAACATTGTTCCGCTACGCCATAAAGACTTCCCGATTTAACAGTTATTTTATATGGGTGGAAAATCATCAAATTACTCCTTCCGCTCTGGGCGGAGCAGAAGGGAGTGTCAGACTCTTACTGACTAAAACCCATCCGTGTTCGTCCTAATGTCCTTTGCGTTCCAGAGCCACGGTGTCTTTTTCGAACAAATTTCGCAACCCCGGCTAGACTCTAGTCTAGCCGGGGTTCTAAGCCGTCTCAGTTGGGAAAAATGCTATGCAGATGATTGAGCCTTATTTCAATCCGTGAGCCTTATTTCAACTGAGCTCATCGAATCTCGAATCACCACGCTACTCGAGCTTCATTGACTCGGCCTTTTCTGGTGGTTACCACTGTTGCTTTCAGGAGTTGCAGGAGATGGAAATTTGTGGTGGGTTTGTCCCAAAAAAGACGATCATAGAGTCTATAGCCGGCCTCAAGTCTGCTATTACAATAGTGTCAGAATGGTCTATCATTGATTTCATAAATTGTCGATTTTGACAAGTTTGGTAATCTACTAATAATAAAAGCGTCATTATGACTTTCCAATGGTCAACCACTGACACTCCATTGAAAGAAATGGCATAGAATGGTAATCTCGTACATAATGACATATGAATTACAGACGTATGCGGTAATCGGCTAAAATTTTGACAGTTCCTTCGATCAGTGGCCTACCATTAGAACGTCATTGTGCAGTCATTGCTTTTCAAAGACATTGAATATTTGAAACCACGATTCTATTACGAGACCAGTCTTTAAGTCAAGAGTGAATAGGTTACTTCTAGGCAAGCGTGCTCCATCTTAGACCACATCGTCGCTTACCATCAGGTGAGATAGTGGTCAAGCGCGTGCTTATTAATAATAATAATAATAATAAAAAAAAAAAAACCATTGACCGACTAATGATCAACCATTATGAATTTAGCAGATTACGAACCTATTGCAAAATGACAATGGGATCGTGTTGGAATGACGAATTTATAAAAATTAGCAGACTTGGGGCCCAGGTCGGTGTACCAATGACAAGAGGCTGTTGATAAAACCTCATTCAATAAGCTGAAACGATTCAAAAACCAATAAAAGGAATTGACAATCACTACAAAAATGAAATATGGTTAAACCCTTAGTAGGTACTGTTATCTTTTCTACTACCATTTTCGCTAGTAGAATGACACTTCGTATATATACTTTTTATTTCTTTTATGGATGGGAAATCATCAAATGAACTCTTCCCTCCCTGGGCGGTGCGGAAAGGAGTGTCAGACTCTTACTGACTAAAACCCATCCGTGTTCCTCCTAATGCCTTTTGCGTTTCAGAGCCGCGGTGACTCTTTCGAACAAATTCCACAACTTGTCCATATCTTATGTTTCTAATTTATACTAATATTAGCGAAACTACTAAAACAACACCTTCTTCACCATTCCCAAAAAAAAACTTACAACAACAACAGATTTAACAAATGACATCATAAATTAAACATTAAAACCGGACAATTTGAGAATCACCTCCGTCAAACAAAAAGCCATTGTCGGTCGAGCGATATAAATCCGCAAGGCTATAAGAAGTCCTCTAAAGTATTCTCTGGTATAATGGTACAAATGTTCTGCAGCCATTACGCGAGTTTCACGGGTTTTTCATGGTGCCTCATGCATGGGGATCGCGCGGTGTTCGTCTTTTATGTTGGGGTACGGTGTAGGAGACAGCGGGTAGCGAAGGGTTTGAGAAGTATAGCTTGTGACGGGAAGCAGGTCAGTCAACACGTGACGCTCAACATGTTCAGCAACGTGCACAACAACGCGCGACGTTGCCAGCAGGCGTGCAACACTGACAATGTTACAGAAGAAAAGTTCCGCGAAACCGTTCAACACGATGAACAACATGTTGTGCATCATGTCACGCGTCAAATGTTGCCTAGTGGATGCAAGGCTTAAGAAGTTGTCTTTGGTATGGCAGATGAAGGAACTTCAAGTATAAAACGAAGGATTAATCACTGTGGTGATTTTCTGTTGTTTTTGAGAGTTTAGGTGGTAATATGTATCATCATTATCGCTTTTTAGAGCAGTCCACTACTGACAGAAGAAGGATTGGAAAATTGCATGGAATTTTGCTCGATTTTCGGCAAGTTTCTTAGAGCTGATACCAGTCACTCTAAGAACTAAGGAGATTGCTGTCTTACCGAGATTATTATGAAGCTATTAGATCAATGAGATGGGCTCAAGCAACGTGTAACGTGTGACCATAAAACATATTACAACATATTGATGAAGGCAGGAATTTGAATCTCTTCACTAAAGGAAAGCCGAATAGCACAAATAGGACATTAAACAGACTCGAACAATATTTTTTGTAAATAATTATTGATAGGTCGGCATTCAACCACAATCTCACCTGATGGTAAGCGATGATATAGTCGACGATGGAGAACGCTTTCTTAGAAGTAACCTATTCAATTCAATTTATTCAGGAACAATTCACATTGTGTTTGAAATCATATAATAATCATATTCTCTCTTGACTTAAAGACTCCGAGGTTATAGCTATCAGGAAACGTCCACTCCTTAGATACGCGCAATGAAAGTTTCAAGTTTATGTCATTACCTTTCAGTGGAACAGTCAATAGACAAGTAAACTGTCTATTAGACCACATGACCCACCGCCTTACCGCTCCTCCCTGTACCAAGCTCAGTGATATGTATTTATTTATGAGTGGCGCGATTCGATGTCGCTTCGGACGCTTTTTTGCGGCCGACGCATAATGATGGCGAGGCTAACCCGCGACGAGATTTGTTCGACGATCGAGCGACGTGCAAGAATGTGGTGTGGGGCTTAGGAAAGTGGGGTAGGCAGAGGAGTTGGTGATTTAGTCAAATGTTGCTCATTTTACTGGAGCTTTGCCACTAATTCATTCAAGTTCGCATCGGACATCGGTAAAACGCTACCGGTACATGGTGGATGTCTTATAATATGCAAAAAACGTGCTGTAAATACTAATCTATTTACTTTGATTGCTAGAAGTTGAGTATTTGTCAAACTTGTCAAGCTTTGACAAGACAACACCAAATACTCAATTCAAAAACCTGTCTGGATAGCCATAGTCAAAAGTCAAAGTCATTTATTAAAATTAGGCTGAGAGTCAGCACTTTTTGAACATCAAATACATAAAGAGAGTCCGCCAAAACGCCCTCCCGTCACCACTTCCTAGTGTTTTAGCTGGGAGGAAGAAGTGGCGTAACAAACTCCCCAGCAACACATCTGTCTATTACGTTTTAAGAACTTGAATTTATACAATGGCATGGAAAGTAATTAATACAAGAGACAGAAAAAAAAATGTATCCAACATGGAAATCATAATATAAAATATTATTAACTAGCTTTTGCCCGCGGTACCAGCTGCGTGGATGTTGGTTATCGCTTAAAAAAGCCTATGTCCTTCTCCATATCCCAGGCTATCTATCTGCTAAATTTCATGACGATCCGTTCAGCTGGTTTAGCGTGAAAGCGTAACAGACAGACAGTTACTTTCGCATTTATAATAATAAAATACAAAACCGACTTCCAGAAAAAACACTACAAAGTACAAAATAACTTAACCGACTTCCAAAAAATGAGGAGGTTCTCAATTCGATTGTATTTTTTTTTTGTGTTTGTTACCTCATATCTCCATCATTGATGAACCGATTTGAAAAATTCTTGTTTTATGTGAAAGGATATATGCTTCTCGATTGGTCCCATTTAAATTTTATCAAAATCGGTTAAGCAATTTGGTTTTTAAATCCAAATAGCTGGAAAAAATATATGGAAAAATCATCCATGTATACAAAATTGCGTATTTTTGCTTTTCTTTGACTTTTCAGTGGTTTTTTTAGGTGTAAGGTACCACTAAAAAGTGAAAAATAAAAAACTATTTCACAAAAAAAAACCGACTTCAAAAAAACACTACAAAGTACAAAATAACTTTAATTTCGGAAGTCGGTGTCAATTAACTAAGAAGGAACCAAACAACAACTACCGAAATTAAAGTTATTTTGTACTTTGTAGTGTTTTCTATGATGTCGGTTTTTTTCTCAACGATGATGGGATCGGCTTCCAATCTTACTGGATGCAGCTGAATACCAGTATTGTGCCCGTAAAGACTGTTAAAGATCTTCACTTCCACAACCTTATGGGCCAATTCTACTAATTTTCAAGAAACGTTCATATTCGCGTCTCAGTTGTAATCAGACAGATTTCGACTAAAACCTCTAATTTTATTTACATTTTTAGTATCGGGCTTCAAGTATTAAAATAGTGTGGGTAGCAGAATAGCCCTTGGTTGGACTTTAACCGCTCCAGCCCTGACATGCGAAAATTCCCAAATAAAAAATAAATATTATGTAATTGGTAAATTACATTGTTGCCGGTGCTTGAGCGGTTAAGACTGATGTCAGATTTTCGGGCTCCTGAGTACCCGTAACGGCTGTCAAAATGCTACAAATGACAGTCAGGATCAACGTCTAATGAATCCCAATCTTTTAAAATATTACTCACAAAATCCAATAACACCCTTACCGTATCTAATATTTCATCGGAAAATCAAATACATAAATCTGGGGCCACTAAACGGGCGTAATATAAAACACAATTAATTAGTGGCCCAATAATACTAGTTCTCACTTGAGGATGGTTTAACAAACTGCTCAGCCGCTTATATGGTCGCATGCTGGGTTTGGTCCAAGTTGGGGGTGGTAGCGTTTTGTGGTGTATTTTATTTGGATGATGTTTTAGTGCCTTGTTCAGCAATTGAGGATTAATTATATCGAAATTAACGTTACATTAGTTGGATTGCCAGTCTTGTGGGCACGTTTCCGGATGACAGCGATGCGGAGGAATACTTCGCAGCCCAAATTTATTTTGTATTTAAATAATGTTTAGAGTTAGGTTTAGTAGATATAAATGGTTAAATTAATAAGTTTTTAGCTAGTCTGGTGACGCTGGAGCGTGTCATTACACTGGATATTTGATCACTTACACAATTACAATTATTTTTCTAAGAAATATGGTGATATATTCCAAGTAATTATCGAAAAATACAGCTTTTTGGTGAGGGGATCCAAATAATTATATCAAACACCACCCCTAGTCATTTCAGAAAAAGAAACTGGTAGCATTAAAAATAAATAAAAATACATTGAAAATATCCCAGTCCCAATATCATGCAATAAATAATGAGTATTTTTCGGTATTTTATCAACCAACATCTTTCATCAATCAGTACAGTTTAACTGATTTTTGACATGCAGGATCTATAAAACGATACTAAGTAAGTACCGACAATTCAATCTCAATGAAGTTGTTTCTAATAAACTTTTGAATCTCTGAAGCACGTTCAAAGCGTAGATCTCTATGGAGAAGAATGTGCAAGAAACTCCACCATGTTATGTATTACAAAAAACCTGTAACTGTTCATTTAAAATATAAAATCCGCTTCATCCTCCAACTTGGACATCAAATAGTCAAGTCTAATAAATCGCCTTAGCCGACGTACCGGGGTATCTGTTCACATTAATCGAGTTTATTCGTGCCGGAACAAATAGTTTGCTCTCTAACAAGCGCTCTTCACTGCTACGTGAAGCACTGGTAACACAACGCGCGACGCGACGACACGCGGCGTAATGTCTAGCTGTGTCTGTAGAGAGGTAAGGGGCGTGAAACACTGGGTACACAAAGCGCGAGTTGTAAGTTGTAACTCGTGGATTGACGTGTGTTAGTATTGTATCATTATATTTTTTAGTACAGATATTTTGGTCTAAAATTGTTAATAATAGCTTTATTCTTCTTTTATACCATTGCGTTAAAAACAAAGAAGGGACATTAGCGCGATTTCAATAAAATATTTCTAGGCAAATCGATTGATGCTTTGCTAGAGGTCAAACCGCAGTGAAATAGGTACCTACTCATTTTGCGTAATTAGAAGAAAGGTTTGTCAAGAAAAGGTACATGTCATTCTAACACTGTTTCTTTAATGATGTAAGTACAAGAAGCTGCATAAAAAATACCTAGTCTTTAAAATATAAATGCATACAGATTATTCCAGAAGTGCGTGGTGATATTCAAGCCTATTGTTCTGTATAGACTGCTATAGAGTTAAGAACAAATATATAAAAAAAAAATATTGACTTTTTAAAAACCCGACCTCTTAAAACCACTAAATAGTTCAAGCTGCCTGCTGCAGTTGGTGGCCTTTGTTTTAGGTCAATAACATAGATACGATGCCACCAACTGCATAAAACTGCTTGAAAAGTGTTTTTTTTATATTGTTTCTTTATTCAATACCTAACAGATACGGAACAAAACCTTTGAATACATAATATGACCACGCATTTCTGGAACATCTTGTGTTCCTTGTCCGCTCAACCGCGCGGCAACAACCGCGTCGCGCCCAGTGTGTCGTACACCTAAACCGTTTGTATGGTGATTAAAATATTTATGTTTGTGAAGTGTTGTGGCTAGTTTAAAGGAATCGGGATAGTTTGTGTTAGGGTTCCGTATAAACGAATATGTTTTTTAAAACATTTTCGTGCCCACCTTGAGAAGTTTTGGTTGCTTTACAACGTAAGACTTTTACAATCCTAACTGTTATTGCAATTGCGAAATTGACTTTGTTTGGTTCGCTGTCAAGCCTTAATCACTGAACCGATTTCGATGTATTTTGGTATAGAGATAGATGGGACCCTGGAGACGGTACTAGGCTATTCTTTCGAAAATCTAAATTGACGCGAGCGAAGTTACGGCTTAATCGTCAGATCCAAAGAAAAGATCATGCATGCTATGCCCTTACAGTACTTATTCCCGCATTGAAAGTTTACGGATGTATGTGATTTAATGAAATAGGAACAGGTTGAAGGCTACAAAAGCTCAGCAAGAGTTGTATGGGTTCTTAGTCATCATCACCAGTCCAGTCAAAGACGTTCACTGCTGGATACAGGCTTCCCCAAGTGTCGCCACATGGATCAGTCCTGTGTGTCTCGCATCAAAGAAATTCCCGCGTTCTTCGTCAAGTCGTAGGTCTACCTTGAGGCGTTCCAACGCTGAGTCTTCCAATACGCGATCAAAAAATCAAAAATGTTTATTTCGTCAACTTATGTGAGTGACAATACAATATTAGGAACTACCTTTTAAGCAAAAAAATGCTTGTGGTAGATAGTTCTGCTCTTCTAGTATACATTAACGGTACATAAATTTGAGAACTAGTGACAATTTTAAAAAGATGGTTAAATTAATTAAGAATAAACAAAGATGTTCGCGCACCGGGAGTTTGTGTGCGAGTGTTTGTGTGTGATGGTTTGTGTGTGTTTGTGTCTATGCATGGTTCTAATTATGTGCACGTATGTAGGATAGATCGCTACTCCAAAACCTTTCAACCCCATCGACTATCTGTTCTGCGAGCCCACCGAAACGCGTTTGGCGATTCATCGGGCTATATCGGTAACCTTAGTTCTCTTATGGTTTCAGTTCTTTTAGTAGCAGCATCTAATGCCTCTTAAATACTTCTTCTTGTCTTAAAAAAAATATTAATAAATAATTTAACACACAATGAAGGACATTAACTCAGCCCACCTTCCCTAGAACACAGCGTGAAAATATTTCCCTAAAAACATAAAATTAAACGATCACACACTAATTATCATAAAAAACCCTCTTTTATCTCAATCTCTACGGAATCCGAATGACGTCATCAAGCTAAGATGCTATCGAGCTAATAAAACACCTGCGGGTCCCCAAAATGGGTCCCAACACCTTCTCCTATTAAAATTACCAATATAATAGGTGATTAATCTTTGGGCCAACAAAAACCTTTGAATTTACGGCTGCTGTCAAAATAAATATAAGTTGACTACGGATAACAAGATGGTTGTTATTTTTTTTACCCCAAATTTAGTTGTTTAACAAAACATTACAAAAAGAGGAGTGAGCTAAAGGTTTTTTTATTAATTGGGTATTGGGCGATGGTGTTGTTTTTTCGGCCCGATGTGTATATTATTGAGGCAATATATGTACGTGCACATTAACGCGCGTTTTGGATTTGTTCGGGTTAGGATAGACGGACACTGGGAAGAGTGAGTGAGTGAATGACTATGTATGGTACCGTAGAAGACCATGTTCACGAATATCAGTTGTGAATTCTGTCATAGGACCTAATGAAATGAAATCATAGTGATCAGCGTTCATAGAGATTAATTGATCTAAAATTGAATGACTCAATTTATCCATAACCAATTACTTTTCAGTAGATATTTTCATACGTCAATGTGATAATAATAAACGTAAAGTAGGTTAATGAAATCGAGCATGAAAATGAGTTACTGCACAATTCACAACATTTTTTTTAACATTTAATGAACGACTGATCGTATCCGTCATTTGTTCTCATCCATTCAATCGTAGTAGCACAGCCTCACAGCCTCAACCCAATGCAATACTTAACATCAAATGAACGATTGACTGAACGCTTCGATGCCATTAAGTCATTCTCTCAGCTGCAGAGTACCTACGTTATTCCTCGGATGATGTTATCGCTACATTCGGGGACGGACATGTGTCGCCCATTAAACTAATTGATCTCGCCTATTGAACGCAAAGGTTTATCTATAGTAAGTACTTCCATAAGAAAGTCATACCACTGAAAATGAATGAAAACAATAGTGCTTACACATCCTACTCCCAATTTTGAGTGAACGATTGACCGAACGCTAAATTCGTTTTCATTCTGAATGAATCTCTTTGAAATGGCCAGAGGATTAGTGTGCATAACTGTGATTAATTTATTCGTACAATCACTGGTATTTTCAGTCCAGTGTGCGTTATACCTGAGATGATGATGAAGATGATGATCACGTCACGTTCTGGGAACGACATGAATCGCCCAATAAACTAATTGATTTCGTCTGTTGGACCTCGAAGGTTAAGGTAGAGGATTAAGTACTTATTTTTACTTCCACATGTTAGGTTTATTAAACTTTAATATAAAACGGAATGAGCTAAAAGTAAGTAATTAAAATGATTTATTACTAAAAAAAATAACAGTAATGCATCCACACAGCTTACGATTGAACGATTCGAATTCGTTTTCAGTGAGCATTATTCTCATTCATTCATCCATTCAATCACTGATATGTTCAGTCCAGTGTGCGTTATTCCTTGTATGATGTTATCGCTACGTTCTGGGAAGGACATGTGTCGCCCAATAAACTAATTGGCCGCGCTAAGCTCAGGCACTGAGATAGTGGGCTTGTTTTATTTTTATCTTGCTAGTTATGTTCTGTGGTGTTGTTTTTGGGTTATCTAAAATGTTTTATTTTTGTGCTTTTAAATGTTGGTTGATTTTAAAAGATGAATAGTGAATTTTGGGCCAAACATGTTTGATCTCATTTAACGACTTTTTTTGCCACTAAAACAGGGAGAAGAAGAATACTAACAGTTATCCTAGGTTGAGGTTCTATCTATGTAAAGATCATTGCCGCATCAATTAGTACCACTGACCTCATTAAATTAACTAAAAAAAAGGGGGGAACACGTGTTTGTGAACAAAACAAAGTGTTTACCAAAACACAGTGTTTACCAAAACCCAGTGTTTACCAAAACACAGTGTTTACCAAAACACAGTGTTTACCAAAACACTTTAACTGGAAGAAAGTATTCTCAGTGAGAGTAACAAAAAAAATCTGAATTGGCCATTCAGGTTTTTTTGATGATGATTTTGTTGATGCATGTTTTTCTTGTACCTAATCAAAAACTTTATGGCTTCAAAAGAAATCAGACCATCTTCACCACTTGACGTATTCTCGACAAAGAAACTTCTGTTACCAATGAAGTTCTAAAATCTGATACCACCACAAACAAACAGACAAACACGACTCCCATCCACATAACGCTTAAGATTTATTTAATTCGATAACATTGGATATTTGTAACGCAAGGCGGAACGATGTACCTATTGGTATACCCCTGATTCCATCTTTTTAAAGTCTTAATTAATTTTAATTTGAACGCTCGTATTTCTAAACGGTAATTACATGTGTGTAGTAATAATGTTTTATGAAAACTAACGTGTTTTTCTTATAATTTGAATAACTTTGGTTAGGAACTCATGTTTCTGTCGGAAGCTAAAAAGCGGTAAGTCAATAAAATTGAGTTTTGGGAATAATAATTTTGAAAAAAAAAAATGTTTTCCGTCGCGTTGTTTGCAGATATTTTAAAACTAGCTCATGGTCACAGCTTGTCTCGCGTGGTGAACCTGATACAAGTTTACGAAGTCCTAGTGTATATCTATACGCGCATTTCCCGTTCCTGTATAGACTTCATGAATGTGGCTAGGTATCATATATTTTATTTATTCCTAATCCGACAGGTAGTTCCAGAGATTAGCGCGTACAAACAAACAAACTCACTTTCGTATTTAAAATATTAGTTAGGATCGTTAGGATTAGTCTATTGATATAGATTTATCTACTTATCCAAAAAAACACGTGCCGAGTGCGATTTGGACGCGCGTTTAAAGGGTTCCGAGCGAATCAATTGTTATCAAAACCTTTACTTTTTATTTCTTATAGGTTTTCATATAAAAACTTTTTTACAAACAAAAAAAGAATCATCAAAATCGGTTGACAATTGGCGAAAATATCGCTGAACAAACATACAAAAAAAAAAACAGTCGAATTGAGAACCTACTCCTTTTTTGGAAGTCGGTTAAAAAATACAACCGACTTCCAAATACAAGTTATTTTGTACTTTGTAGTGGTGTATTTGGAAGTCTGTTATATTTTTTTGTAAAAAAGTTTTTGTTTTCCACTTTTAATTGCTGTTTTTTTTCACTTTTAAGGACTGGTTGGAATGTGTGGAATGTTGGGGGCAACATTAAACTAAATAAATACGAAATTTAAATAGGACCATTTCCGAATAAACCTCTTTCGAGCAAAAATAATTTAGCAAATCCGTCTAATGACGGTGTTATGCCTGACTTAAACATTCGAATTGATAACCTCCTTTTTGAAGTCGGTTAAAATGGTTCGGTTTTATATTTCAAAGATAGGGTCGTCCAAACCTAGCCCATCTCATGTGGAATGTTTAATCTAGCCGGAGAAAAAAAAACAGGATTTTAATTTTTTTGACATACCGCTTTTGGCTTCCCGGGACAGTAATGTTTGTTAAAAAGTAAACGTGTCTTCTCCGTTAGTTTGAATAACTTTGGTTAAAACTATGCGTCTATTTAATTAATTATGCTGATCCCTGATTAGGGTTCTTTAAAATTCTTTTGCGTTTCTTAAATTGTATTGGCTGTTGGAATCTGTGGTTCTGGTTGATTTATTTCATGTTTAAATGTTAATGATGATTAATGGTAGACATTTCTATAAATAGTGTTTGGCAAATTTGGAATTTGGTGAATTGGTTTTGTTAGTGTTAAATCTTATTAGGACATTTTGAGTAGGTTATCTAGAAGAAAACGCTTTAAAATGAGAATTGACTTGACATAACTTTAAAAGCGTGATTAACTAAATTGACACACTAATTGGTTATGACATGTCACATCAGTCATCCCTTAGTTAAGATATGAATATATCATCATATCTACACTAATATTATAAAGAGGAAAGATTTGTTTGTTTGTTTGTTTGTTTGTTTGTTTGTTTGAAATGAATAGGCTCCGAAACTACTGGACCGATTTGAAAAATTCTTTCACCAGTAGAATTGTACATTATCGATGATGGACATAGGCTATAGAATATTTTCAAAAAAGTTAGGGATCCGTATGAAAACTTCGATAATGTAACCCAAGGTGTGAGAAAAAATCCTTATATCGCGTACGCTGCGGAATCTATTGACAATAGAGCAAAGTGATGTACTACAGTTTTATAGAGGTCATCAATGTCTTCAAAAAAGTCCGCGATACCATATGTCTAACTATTATGGTTAAGTCACCATGACCGCTTTTTGTTCAAATTTTTCAAGCAAATCCTTGGTGATTTGAAAAAATGGTGATTTCGGTAGCATGATATCAATCCTTATGCATTTAAATGGTTTGATAATTAAGGTTGATTATTTCCGTGTAAATTACACTTTAAATTATTCAAATCGGACCTTTCGTTCAAAAGTTACGACGGTAATAAACATGCTCGGAGTAAGAAAAATGTCGCGGCTTGAGCGAACTGGGAAGAATCTTATCAATGCTTGGTCCGATGAAGTTGAAAATGATTTCGATAAAACAATAAGAATAACAAATGTTTGGATTTTTCGCAAATAAACTACATACCTACATAATAAGGAGTGAAGCAGGGGTGGTTAAGTTTTTAGGGGAGGACATTATTGCTTGCTTTAATTTACGTCGGGATGCCATGAACAAACTAAAAATGGGATTATTGAAACAGATGTACCTAACAATTTTTGCATAATCAACTCCTGACGGGGTGAACGGGGTGAACAGTTGCGCTGAACCTGAGACCATAGAATAAGTAGAAATGGCTAAGTAATAAATGTTAATTAATGAAAATCGTTGTGCTTAATTTTCCAAATCTAACCTTTATAAGGGGGTATAGGGGGCGTTGAAGTTTGTGGAGTATCTAATAAATCCGCGCGGACGAAGTCGCGGGCGAAGTGCTAGTATCTTAATAAGTATATAATAAACTCCGTCGCGTCCTCGTATACCGATCCCGTAAGAATTTCGGGAAATCTGCTTTTAGTGCTCCCCTGCACTGAAATTTCAGCTTTCTACGACCAGTAGTTTTGGCTGTGCGTGTTTGTCAGTCACTCAGTCACTCAGACACTCAGTCACTCAGTAACGCAAGAGTTTTATATAAAGGGTTATTTGTAAAACACCAACCACCGTTCAGTGGGTGAAAGTATTCATGATTAAAAACAACTTTTGTTATGAGACCAACTCTGAAAAATCGGAAAAAAAATCTACTATTTCAAACATTTTCATCGGGTGAATATTGCACTTTGTATGAAACAGCCGATTTATTTTTTGATATTTCAGAGTTGGTCCCATAGTAAAAGTTGTTTATAATCATGAGTACTTTCACCCACTTAAAGGTTGTTGGTGTTTTACAAATAGCCCTGTATATTATCATTTTCAACCACTAGCTTCAGCAAGCGACTTCGCCCGCGAGAACATCGAAGATTATCCCAAGGTAACACTCCCGGGATAACAGTATCCTTTGTCATATTCCAGAATATGGTTTACCCATGTGCTAAGTTTTATCCCAATCCGTTCAGCTATTCAGGCAGAAGCCAGTATATCCAAACTAATATTACAAAGGTGAAAATAATGTTTTGATAGACTCGCCTAAATCACGGAACTGATTTTTTGGCTCAAATATTGATGGAGTCCTGGAGATGGTAATAGGCTATTCTTATACTGATTATTTATTAATAGCTCGTACTGTCCCACAGCCGGGCATAGAACTCCCTCCATTCCTTTCAATGTTCACGGTGTTGTGCTTCATCCTTCCAATTCGTAAGGAAGACATCCAGATCGTCCCGCCATCTCCTTCGCTGTCTGCCGCGGCTTCGTCCCGCTGTTTCAGGGCACAAATCCTGTATTATAGGCTACTCTACTCAATTATAAATAACCCTGCTATTATCCGATAATAAATAATAAAACACCACGAATAAGCCAGCTTAAAACCACACTAAAAACATGTTTTCTCATCCCAAAAATGGAAACTCGTATAAAGTCATTATACTTAAATCGGGCACATTAAATTAACTAAACTTTGGTAGATGTAAAGATAATAATTTTATTACAATTAATGTTGTTAGTGATGGCCTCATTAAAGGCTTCTTATTTTTAAAGCGCCATTTTAGCACTGCGGGTTTTAATTAAGTTTTATTTATAGTTTTGCGTTTTGAAGTTACTTTGGGCTGTTTATGACTGATTTTGTTTATTGATATGCTTGCGTATGACCACAATATCACCTAATGGAAAGCTATGATGCAGTCAATGGTGAAGTACTAGAAGTAACCTATTCACTATTGACTTAATGACACCCAGGTTGTAGGGACTCCTTGTGTGTTCTACTTCTAAGTCAAATTGCCAGTTGAAGCAGGCATGGGGCATTGAAACAGCTGAGTGAAAATTATACTATGTTTTGTGGTATTTCTTTATTCATTTTTTTATTGAAAGGTTCAGTTCAATCTCAGCTAATGTTAAGCGATGATGTGGTCCACAATGGAGAACGCTTTCCCAGTAGTAACTTGTTCTGTCTTGACTTAAACACCCCTGGTTGTAGTGTAGCTATCAGGAAACAGACTCTGGCAGGGAATCCAATTCTTAGCTGTGCACACAAAACTTTGAAGTTGTATAGTTAACGTGATAATGTTTAATGCTCTCTTGCTCTTTGTGTCAATGGTAATATTAAATTAATTAAAAATTAAGTAAAAATAAAAAAATCTACAAAGCATACCGCTTCAGCCATTGCGTTGAGATGTCCCCACTTTAATAGATTTGCGTTATACCTGCTATCACCACCAACTCAAGCATAGACTTTAGCGTGTGCATTTTACTTGGACCGTTATGTTTTAAAAAGTTTCTAAAAACGATGTAAAGCAATCGAAATTGAGCTTTGTCAGGTACCCGTATACCGAACAAATTAAAGATCTTGTATTCTGAATTCAAATTTTAAGGGTTTTTCGTAAAGTATTTAAATCCTGTAAGAACATCATACACGGTTGTCATAGCCTGTTCTGTTGTGTCATTATGACACAAAAAACAAAATGGCTGCCATAAATAATAATAATGTACCATGTTAATGTGACACGGGAGCCTTAAATTCGGCAATTAAGTAGATTTCATGTGTTTTTAAGTTAACTCAGTTACAGATTAATATCTTAGATAAGTAACTTGATTAATTCTAAGTTTTATCTTAAAGTTTAGTAAAGCTATGATTTTTTTTTAGATTAGTTTGTGATTGTTAACGTGTTAGAAAAATAAACTTTCTTGATATAATTGGTGTGACATGTGCAGTATTTTTTTTTTAATTACTTCTATATTAAACCACTTTCTATATTCTTCTGCTTATTTTTTATCTTTCCCGTTGAGTGCTATTCTGTTTTCATTGCAACTTAGAATTAGTCTCAGTGTAGTTTGCGATTGGATGAACTCTGAAATCGCTAAAAAAAACCGGCCAAATGCTAGTCGGACTCGCGCACGAAGGGTTCCGTACCAACATCTATAAAAAAACGGCAAAAAACACATTTCTTGTATGGAAGCCCCACTTAAATATTTATTTTATTCTGGTATTAGTTTTTGTTGTGATAGCGGCAACAGAAATACATAATCTGTGAAAATTTCAACTGTCTAGCTATCACGGTTCATGAGATACAGCCTGGTGACAGACAGACGGACAGCGGAGTCTTAGTAATAGGTTCCCGTCCTTACCCTATAGGTACAGAACCCTAAAAAAACACTGTGCGTGATCTAGCCTAGCAAAATTAGATAGGTACAAAATTGATCCGAAGTTATTTTGGGTCTAACACACCTTCACGGCAGTTTTAAATTATATCTTGATCTTACTTTCATTACGTTTAGGAAAAACACAGTAACAAAAATACCTCTTATTCTGCGAAACGTTATGATGGAGATTTCGTTCAGATTGACTGAGTATCGGTCAGTAAGACACTGATGTATTGTCTGTCATTATTTAAGCAGTCGCCATATTTTATGTCTAATCAACACAACTGACCTGCCAATGCAGGTTTGCATAATTTGCAAAATCGAAAAGCAAATGACTAGTATTAATTTGGTGCCTTTTGTAATGTGGCCATGGAGTGGAATTCTCAGGCGGAGTCTGTGTTTCCTGATAGCTATAACATGGGTCTTGTCAAGAGTAAATAGGTAACTTCTTGGCAAGCTTTCACCATTGACGACTACATCATCACTTTCTATTAGATGAGGTAGTGGTCCAACGCTAGCCTATCAATTGATTAAAATAAATAAAAAGTTGTACGCAGTCTGGAAATCTTTTTAGCATTGTATGAGCTGTGATATCATTATTGTTATTCCCAGGATGAGAAATCATCAAATGACTCCTGCCGCTCTGGGTGGAGCGGAAGGGAGTGTCAGACTCTTACTGACTAAAACCCATCCGTGTTCCTCCTAGTGCTCTTTGCGTTCCTGGGCCGCGGTGACTCTTTCGCACAAATTCCGCATACCTAACTTGTGTGTCAGAAAACAAGAAGAAAGTAAAGTACCTATAATTATACAAATATACCTTTTCTTATTATAGTAGGCGCCAGATAAATGAAGAATATCGGTCATTGACCTTTCCTTAACATCTCTTCGTAGGACAGTAAATTATGAATCGTTTTTCATTACTAGAACAGTAAGGATCACGATAGATGTTGATTCAGGACAGCTTTATGTCATTATTTCTGTTTTTGAAATTAAGTGATGACCGTTATTCTTTGTTTATCTGGCGCATACTATAATACATAGTCTATTTAAAGTTTCCTTCTCTGTCTCTTCACACACTGTGTCTACGTTTCTCATCCTACTCTTTTGTCGCAAGTCTGCTGGATGAAATTTCTTTTGAAATAAGCAGTACCTACCTTTGGGCTCTTTTCTCTGTTTACAGATTATTTCTTTTTAAAGTTTATTGTGTCTCTCCCACATCCCTACTTCCCTACTAATATTATAAATGCGAAAGTAACTCTGTCTGTCTGTTACGTTTTCACTATTAAACGGCTGAACGAATCGTCATGAAATTTGGCAGATATATAGCCTGGGTTATGGAGAAGGATATAGGCTATATTTTTTACGCGATAACCTTCCGTGTTCCTCCGAATGTCCTTTGCGTTTCTGGGCTGCGGTGACTCTTTCGATAAAATTCCGCAACTGTTAGTCATCCATCTCAGATGTTGCGACTTTTATTTGGACGCCATTTGCGTACTCGTAAAGGTTTTTTTATGGATGGGAAATCATCAATTGACTCCTGCCTCTGGGTGGAGCGGGAGGGAGTGTCAGACTCTTACTGACTACAACCCAGCCGTGCTCCTCCTAGTGCCCTTTGCTTTCCGGGGACACGGTAACTGTTTTGAACAAAATTCGCAACCCTGGCAGGCTCTAACAGGCCCGCGAATAGGCTTTCTTACCAAATCTTTAAATCAAGAGTGAATAGGTTACTTCTAGGCAAGCGTGCTCCATCTTCGGCCACATCATCGCTTACCATAAGGTGAGATAGTGATCAAGCGCGTGCCTATCAATAAAAAAAAAATGTTAGTGCCCCCAACACCTCTACCCATTCCTTCAGATAATACTGGCGTGATATTATGCAAACGTACCCACATACAATATGTCGACACCCAAAAAACAAAGACGCGTCGCCTGCCAGGGGGTACGCGAGCAAGCGAACAAATAGAGATGTTTCAATTAAGGCCTCAATCACAGCAGAGTGGCAGGGTAATTAGTTGATGTTAATGTCTTGTCTGTCTGTCTGTCAGTTGTGACGTCATTATTGTGGGCCTGATTAGTTTTGTATGGATTTGAAATGACTAATGTGTGGTGGTATGGATGTCTTTAGTGGGCTTTGTTTCATTAGCTTTTGTGTGTTTTTGTTTGTTAATTAGACAGATCTTTAATGGAAAGAAATCAATATTATTAACTTAGTAAGCATAAAATAATAATATGATCCATCTGATATATAAAATTCTCGTGTCTCAGTGTTAGTTGCCATACTCCTCTGAAACGGCTTGACCGATTCTTATGAAATTGTGTGTATAATCAATAGGTCTGAGTATAGGACGTAAACTGTGTGTAGGGTAGGTAGGTAGGTAGCCAGTTGACGGGAGCGAAGACGCTGGGGACAGCTCGTATATACATATTTACTTAGGTATATATAATTGAATCATCTAACGTTTCCCTTGCTCACGTCATAACTTGAGAACGACTTTAATGATTTTATTCATCTTTTTTTTAAATTTGTTAATACTTGGAGGTTCTTATAAAGAGAGAAAAAAATAAGAAAATTGCATATAAAATATTCCTACAGGAACGGGAATAAACGGGGTATGCGCTTACGAAGCCGCGGGCAACAGTACTTAATAAAATTCTAACTAATATTGTAAATGCGAAAGTAAATTTGCTTACTTGATACGTTTCCACGCCTATATCGCTGAACCGATGAATGTTAGTATAGAGGTAGATGGGACCTTGGAGATGGAATTATACTTTGTGTTAGAAAGTATAATTATATTAACGCTAGCTAAACCCCGGGAGAATCTAGTAGTGTATAATTATGTCGCAGCCAGCTGGCTTAATCACCCGTTTAATTTACTCCACACCAATTAGATGGCTCGGCTTTACCAATCTACCATTTCGACAAGTTTCACCCAAATCCGTTCAGCCGTTAAAACATGAAGAAGTTACAAACAAACAGACAGACTTACTTTCGTAGTTACAGCATTAATATGGGTAATGTAATTATCCTAATAATACTATCAAGATACCAGGTAGCCGCCTGCATTTTTTCCTCCATTCCAAAATATTCCAAATATGGCTACCTCCTAGAATTGTTATGAAATAATAAATCATTAACGTCACAATGTGTTTGGGGATCAGCAGAGATGTCGAGTCATTGTGCCACCTACCAATATCGGAAACATTATTCTTATTTATATTTTTACTTCGGTTTGGTATCGTGTTCCGTAGATCCTTGAGAAATGTATTTATTTTACTTTAGAGTGGGCAACCATTTTTCCGACACTAACCCTAAATTTCTGAATTAGCTTGGAAACTTTTCAAAATTTTGCCATTTTTGATAAAAAAAATATAGAAACCAGCTCTAAGCCTCGGGGTATGATGCTCATTTCCTGCATGCGTTTTATGGTCCTATGAAAACTTCTAGAGAAATATTTTTTGTAATCGGATCAGGAAGCCTACTCTCTAAGCCCGAATTCCATAGTTTCGGCCTTAGTGTCGGGCGTTTTCTACTCCGTATCACCGACAGACTTACCATTAGTCCCGAACCCGAACTAAAAATGAATGACAACACGATTTGTCAGTTGTTCTTAGTTTGGGTTCGGGACCAGTCGTAAGTCTGTAGGTGATACGGCGTAGAAAACGCCCGACACTAAGGCCGAAACTACGGACTTCGGGCTTAGAGAGTAGACCCCCACATACGGACTTACGACTAGTCCCGAACCCGAACTAAGAACAACTGTCAAACCGTGTTGTCATTCATTCTTAGTTCGCGTTCGGGACTAATCGTAAACTACGGATTTCAGGCTTAGAGATTAGACTCCCAGTACTTTGAGAGATTTACAGTGATTGTATCACTTAGGAAGAGGGGGCGAGATGGACTTGAGTCCTACCGCAAGATTACGTGCGAGGTGGCTCTGGAAAAGAACACCTAGAAGGTTTTGAGGAAGGTCTTCAGCAGCCCAGCAGTAGAATAGAGTGAGAAGAAGCAGCAATAGCATTCTGATGTTTTTTTCAGAAAGGTTAGATGGGGCTACAATTGATAGGTTTATCAAGCTTTAGTCAGACATGGGGCTTGATAAATCTTCCTGTTTGCTGTGTTTTTGTACTTATGTGTGTCTCAGTGTTACTACTAACTTAGTTTTTAAGTTTTATAGTAATAGTATATAGTATTACCATAAAACTACTACTATACTGCTACAAAAAAAAGATTTTTTTTTTGTAGCACACTCATTTCTTTCGTATATATCTGTAGGTACTCCTACATCCAGAATCAGTTCAATTTCATCCTTTCAAAGCTCCCCTAAAATACCTACACAAAATGTCACTTATCTTAAAACAGTCTCCATCACCCATTGCCTCATGGGTCTCCAAAAGCCCAGCGCTGGGCATCATTTAAAACAAACAGTGATGATTATCCGTCATTACGAGCTGAGGTGTGTCGTTAATCATGAAGTCGTTAGATGACTGTTACGAGATCATTATCTGTGGGGTGAGGCGGTCGGTTGATGGCTTGTATCCGAAACAAAAATCCCACCAAAACATAAAACTCATACAAGTTTTTGATTGAAATTTTGGATTTTAACCAACTTCAAAAAAAGGAGGAGGTTCTTAATTCGAGTTTTTTTTTTGTATGTTTGTTCAGCGTTATTTTTGCCAACTGTCGACTGATTTTTATGAATTTACTTTTGTTTGGAAGAGTATTTTCCCTGACTGGTCCCAATTCAATTACATTGAAATGGGACCAGTCCAGGGAGATAGGTAACGGAACTCTTCAATAAATAATAGCAAATCTCCGGGGATTGCTGAAATCGCATGTCTGTTTATTGTTTAGACAAGTTCATAACATAACATCACGCCGGTACGCTGTGAAGGGGTATACAGATGTGTACAAGTCAACCATGGCTGTGGCGTGACTTTTTAACCCCAAAGCCGCGATTGAGAACCTACCCCTTTTTTGAAGTCGGTTAAAAAAACATTTGAAATTTCATAAGTGGCTTAAAATAGAACTTACAGCTAGATTTCGTACCTAGGTAATGATAATACTTGTCTAAATATTTATAATAATTATTGTAAAGTGCTTTCCATGTTTTCACACTGAATGGTACAATTTTCCATTTCATCTGAAACAGTCGAAAATGAAATCCTATTCAAAAAATACAAAAACATCATCCATCTAATCCAGTAACCGGTGTACCTACCTCACCCGTCAAGATATTTCGTGTATTCTCAATACACATGAGTCATGGTGTGTATAAATAATTTATTTTAATTCGAACCGTATCTGTTTTAATATCATTAGTTATCTTTTATTAGTATAATGTTTCTTATTGCTTTAACATAACATCACGCCTATATCTCTGTTGAAGTAGGCAGATGTGTTAGGTACACAGTAACAAGTATATTTCGTTAGCTAGTAGGTCTTCAGCATTGACTGGAAATAAGGTCATGTCTCATTCTCCAGGGTTGCGGAATTCGAAAGAATCACCGCGGCCCTGGAACGCAAAGGGCATTAGGAGGAACACAGATGGGTTTTAGTCAGTAAGAGTCTGACACTCCCTTCCGCTCCAACCAGAGCGTAAGAAGTCATTTGATGATTTCCCATCCATTAAAAAAGGCCTCAGGCTATTGTCTTCCTGCCAGGGTTGCGGAATTTGTTCGAAAGAGTCACAGCGCGCTGGAACGCAAAGGGAAATAGAGGGAGCATAGGTATTAGTCAGGAAGAGTGACACTCCGTTCCGCTCCACCCAGAGCTGAAGAAGTTATTTGATGATTTCCCATAGATAAAAAGGCTACCTATTGTTTTACTGCAAGGAATGAGAGTTTTTCATGCAAATAAGGAGTCTAATCGATAAAATGTATACCAAAAAAATGCACGGATTTTCTGGAACAGGCTGCGTGAGCGAAGCCGTGGGCTAAGCTAGTTTACTGTTTTCAATGATTGAGTTACACTTACCGAGGCTTCCCGAAGTCCATTACATTGCGAGACTCAAAAAAGTACGTTTGACCGGTGATTCCGGTTGCCTATTGTAGATCTTTGACAGTAAGAAGCATGAAAATCTGACTCCAGTCTTGCCAACGGGTAAGTACCGTGTTATCCAGTTACTGGGTTGTGGAGGTCAGATATTCAGACGCTCCGTGTACAATTCTGGTACTCAGCATCGAATTAGAGTGCAAGCCGACCCCAACAAAGTTGAGATAAGGCTATGGTCGACGCCAGATAAATTTGCAATAACGGTCATTACACCACCTACATTTATTGACATATACACTTAATTCCGCAAACAGAAATAAAGACATTAAGCTGTTTTGAATCGACACGAAGAGATATTAAGGAAATAGCAAAGACAGTTATTGCAAATTATCCGGCGTCGACCATAGGCTAGAATTGAAGTTACAAACTTAACATTTAGGCTGGCCGCAGACGCACAGTTTCCTGATTAGGCTTTTCGATCAGGAATTCTAATTCGGAATTGAAACGTTCGATTTTCAATTCTTCTGACCCAAACATTAAACTTGTTTTCGAAAGCATCGTCAGATATTTTTTCCATTGGGAAAATAAACGAACATATGCGCCTAGCTGAACATTTTGAATAGAATAGAAAACATTTATTCGATACAGACACAACACAACAGCAAGAAACACATGTTAAAAAGAGAACAATAACTTAACATACACAATAAAATGGTGCTGAGTGTGCCCATACTGAATGGGTTACCACGTGAACTGCCTCCGTGGACGAGTGGTTTAGGCGTTTGCCTTGTGACCCGGTGGTCGTGGGTTCGATTCCCACGGAAAGCATACTTTGTAAAGTTGTTCACAGTTTGGCTAGGACATTGCAGGCTTGAATCACCTGATTGTCTGATAAAAAGATGATTCCGTGCTTCGGAAGGCACGTATAAGCCGGTGGTCCCGGCCGCTAAAGGGCGGTCGTAAAACCATGTCAGAGGCCTTTGTGCCGGTTTAGAAACTCTGACACTAGGGTGTGTGGGGTCATTAGACCTTACTACCCACATGAAGAAGAAGACCACGTCAGCATTTGCTGAGCATCAGACACCCAGCGACAGCGTTGTATGAAAGACAAGCATTAAGGACTCCAAACTTGAATTCCTGATCAGGAAACCGAATCGAGAAATCGTGCGTATGCAGCCAGCCTTAAAATGCAAAGCCATGTTCAACTAGCCAGGTGCAAACCTGCAACCTTGTGTTGTCAGCAGACTCTTCAACATCCAAGTCATCGGGTATCATGTTTCTTATAGCCATAGATTTTAACAAGTAGTGAATACTGATAGTTCTGTGGTTAGGTGTCGAATAACGGAATGCTGTGGGTTGCATTCCAGAAGTGTAATAATGTTGTTTTTAGGGTTCCGTACCCAAAGGGTAAAAACGGGACCCTATTACTAAGACTCCGCTGTCCATCTGTCTGTCTGTTTGTCTGACACCAGGCTGTATCTCATGCACCGTGATAGCAAGACAGTTGAAATTTTCACAGATGATGTATTTCTGTAGCCGCTATAACAACAAATACTAAAACAGAATATAATAAATATTTTTTCAACACATTTGCTCAAAAAATGCATTTACGAAGCCTGTATGCATCGTTCGAAAGTTCAAAATTATGCACCACACAATGGAGCGTGCGGCAAAGTAGGTACTCTCACTTAAGTACATATTTTACCGCTAACTCCGTTGTATAGCGCCGTGCGTATTCTTTACGGTTTTTTTTTTAATTTCCATAAAAATTAATAAGAATTCCACCAAGGTCTTTCACATCACGAGAATAATATAAGCTGAATGATCGAACCGATTCGAACCTCCTTGGAAGTGCTTTTGCTGTATACGTTTGTCTCGTTTTAATATTAAAGAGAAAATGAGAGAAGACAAATAAAAATAAATGAAAGACTTGGTTCTAATTTTCACCACGCGCATGTGGCGCCCTTTGCATTTTCGCGCCATTTTCATATTAGAAACGTCAAAGATTGTTGCGACTTTCCTACTGATTTCTAAAGACATTTTTTTTTATTTCATTACTTATATGAACTGTTTTCTCGCAAATGTGTCGAAAAACGTTGTATGACACACGTGCGGATTTGGTTTTTACAAACTCGTAACTATGGTAAGCCCTCGACTTCGTCTCGTGCTTACATTCGTCTACTCGTTTGGAAAAACCAACTTACCGCACTAATATCATAAATAACTAAAGTGGGGCTCCCATACAACAAACTTGTTTTTTTTATAGATAATGGTACGGAACCCTTCGTGCGCGAGTCAAACTCGCACTTGGCCGGTTTTTATTTACATGTATGCAATAAGGCATGTAGTTTTAATTGTTTATTTTTAATTTACTGCTTGTAAGCTGTATATGATTATAGAATGTGGTTTTGTTAGAAATCAGATCATCCTATCACATCTGTCAAGCCTGTAGGCCTTTTTTAAGTTCAAACTCAACGCTTATTAAAACATTTGCAGGTGACTTTGAAATGCCAAGGTATCAGTCAGTCAGAAAATTTAAGATAATTGCTCGTTTGAAAGACTAGTTCTTTCTTATGGAGAAAAACGTGTAAGAAACTCTATGGACATTAGTTTAAATAAAACTCACAACTCCTTCATACTTTTAATTCTTTCAGTACATCCAAAGGTTTTCTGGTAGACATCGCTGTGTGCGATAAAACCGCTACCACTAGTATAAAGAAAGAAAGAAAAGAAAGAAAAGAAAGAAAAGAAAGAAAAGAAAGAAAAGAAAGAAAAGAAAGAAAAGAAAGAAAAGAAAGAAAAGAAAGAAAAGAAAGAAAAGAAAGAAAAGAAAGAAAAGAAAGAAAAGAAAGAAAAGAAAGAAAAGAAAGAATAACAATTATAAAGGTGGCACTTTACTTGGCGTATTTGTCAAAATATTCGTGTTTCTTGGATACTAGAAAATATACCCTAAAATCGTCATGATAAAGTTTATTTTTAACAAATAAGATAGCGAATATTTGCGCAAGTACGCCAATGAAGTGTCAGCATAAGCTTAAAAGATTTCTTGTGAAACAGTTGTGTAACTATTTTAGTGTACAATAAAGAATAATATACTCAACTATAATTGCTTCTGTGCAGAGTGCATCTAGGTAGCTATAGAAGATCTTCAAATTCCACTTTTTATCATAATCATATTTATTTCACATCATAATTATTTCAGTCGAAAGCCGTCCAGTGCAGGACATAGGTCTCCCGCAAGAGTCACCACAACGACCGATCCTGAACACACTCTTACAAAACTTCGATCTCTACCCATTCCCTTTTTTATGGATGGGAAATCATCAAATGACTCCTACCGCTCTGGAAGCAGGAGCAGGAGAGTGTCAGATTCTTACTGACTAAAACCCATCCATGCTCCTCCTAGTACTCTTTGCGTTCCAGGGCCGCAGTGACTCTTTCGAACAAAATCCGCAATCCTGGCAGGCTCTGGCCCTAACGGGTCCCTTCTACTATCTACCCATCCCCTTACTAACATGCTTGTAGATAAACCACCACCATGACCTCACAATCACCTGATAAACTCAATCGATCACAAGCACATTGACCTTTACAAAAAAAAAAAAACCAAGCGCATTCGTTTTAAAACTCAATCGTTCAGAAACGCGTTAAATAAACACTTGGACGCGTGACTTTTAATATCTCTATACGTTTAAAAATATCAAATTATAATATTAAACTCATCTCGGATGGGTATTCATTATTTTCTGTACAATAGTCCCCTGTGGTGTTTCGTTTGAGACGAGGGTGTCAGTGTGGCTACCTTTTCTGACGGGCCGATTATGCTGTTTGTATATAGATTAAATTGATGATAAATCTGTGTTGGTTTGTGTTTTTGTTGGCTGTTCTTAAGGTTATTTGTTGCTAAGTAGGTAGTGATGTAATGGTGTATATTTGTGTCTTAATTTGATGTGTCGAAAGACTTGATAATTGACTTGGCAATTTTGATGAGTTAAGACAGTGCTACATCATCATCTGCCTACCCTTTTCCCAAGTATATTCGGGTTGGCTCCCAGTCAAACCCGGATTCAGCTGAATACCAGTATTTTACGTGAAGCGGCTGCCTACCCGACCTCCACAACCCATTAATTGGGTAACACGGTACTTCTTGGCAAGACGGGTGTTAGATTTTCTGGCTTCTGACAATCCCCTGACACTGCTACTAACAAACGCCTATGATTTGAAATTATGATGGGTTTGTTAGTATCTGTTTTAGTTTTAGCGTTGTAGTTTATCAGTAATTACTTGATCATCTTTTTGACATTCTATGGATACCTACTTAATTATATTCTAAGTTTTCAGCACGGAATTAAAATAAGAAATAATAAGCTTTCTGTACCTTCATTTCTTCTGTCACTAATAGTGATATTAAATGGCAGAAATACACAAATGAAATATTAAAAACAAGCGAACCCGAGTGTAAAGCGAGTCAACCCATTTATAACACAGTAATGTTATCCTACGTGTGTATTGCATACTTAAGTCTTTCGCGAGATAATCTTCTTTTTACATATCCGACCGTTTTGTACTTTTACAACTTAAGTCAATTTTACACCACTGTCTTAAGGATCATTTTTGCGTGTTTTTAAGACTGGAGTAACTTGGTAAATGGTCATTTATTTAAAAGGATTCTGTTAAGGCATTTTCTATGTATGTTTATGGCGTAATGGTGTAATTATGAACGCTCTAAGATAGTTTCCTTCGTGTGTGGATGTAAATATTGCTTATTAAGCGCTGGTGTCAGGAAATTGTAACTTCTTGTCTTTTATAAGGTTCAGGGGCATGCTGGGTTTAAGGATTGAGATATACTTACAATATTTTACGTGTCCAACTATAGATTTTTTTCTATGGAAAGTAAATAACCGTTATTTCAGATGAATACTCGATACTTATCCAGAGAATGATACAGGGTCTCACCAGAGAATGGGCAGCAGCATTCTCTGTAACATTGCAACAGCTACACTGCGATCGCCAACCCGCCGCCCGCCAAGCGTGGCGATTGTTGAACCCCCCGCCCCTTTGGGGGAGGCCTATGTTCAGCAGTGGACGTCTCTCGGCTGATATGATGATGATGATGATGATGACTCGATACTTTGATTAAGTAATCATGGTAATTAAGTGAGACAACAGACAAAGACATAATTTTTTACTTGTTTTACGTATTGAGCTACTCGTTGTCCCAAGTCAAAATGATATTTAGAGATAACGATTGTCGAAATGTACAAAATGTATTGAATGACGTGGCCCTCTAGACAATGAGCCATTCAATTAGCGAACGCGACTGTGGAAATGCCAAAATGTAGGAATTTGATCACGTGACATGTCGATAGCATCTGTCAATCCCATACATTTTTGACGTATTGACAATCGCCTTCGCCACGCTACCGTTGACATAATCTCACTTGTTTCGAACCCAAGTTCTACCGAAATGTCACGTGGTCACTCCCTTAGAATTTGGCATTTTGAAAATCGCCTTCAACATAGAATCTAACTTTTTCTAGGGCCAAATATAAAAAGGCTTCATACAATCTTTCATACTGAAATATTTGTAACGACTTTCTGCATAAGAGCTTTTAGACTCCTGTTTTCACCGCCAACAAACAAAAAGGTGTTATGAAGGACGAGAAAAATAATTCCACCCACTAAATCAAACCAAACTGAAACGAACACCACGGTCTCAGAACCACCAATTAACTCTTCAGGTCAAGCCACGATTACTCCAAACCCATTTCTATACTTCTATCCATTAATTTCTGGTCAGTAATACCCAATACGAAGTTTGACAGCTAAAAAATGCTACCGTAGAGCTTCGAAGAGCTTTGTAACAACATCATTAGAACTCCTGGCTCTCTATAAAAGAGCAAATAGCCGGTAAGCTTATGCCTTATTATGGTAGGGTGTCCATGGGGTTAGGAAAAATGGGACAGGGGCCTAACCACCAACTCTTAAAGCTAGCTTCAATGTTACTTCCAGTGAGAAAGAGACGGAGCTATACAGAACGTATAGCTCCGTCTCTTTCCCACTGGAACTAATATTGAAGTAATACTGCTTTAAAAGTTGGTGGTTTAGGCCCAGGTTTCTGGTATATGTTAGTTTGTGATGCTAGACTGTGCATGTCTTTGTGAAACCATGCAATTATTGAAATACCTATATGGTTATCTTGTGAATTGACCGTTATATGTTTACATTATTATCTGTGACCATTGTATAAATAAAACAGATTTGACTTTGGTAAATGATGTTACATCTCAGGGTAGTCAGCTAGGAAATACCGGCCTCATATAGTTTAAATTAACGAAAATTGATTTGTAAAAGTGTTACTATTATCTCAATTTGTCCCAAAAGACACATTGAAATAGAAACGATGAAGAAAATTTACTCTTTTCAAACACTCAAGAAACTATGACGTACATATATCACACTAACTATTCAGTAGTAATAGTATACAAATTATTATTATAACAACTGAATATTCGGGATTTATATAATAGTTCTAAACTTATTACCTTTTATTAGTTCTAAGAAATCTTGCTTATATTCGCATTAGTTCTTCACTTAAATAATAGCGAGCAAAATTGTTTGCCTAAATGTCTACTCCTAATTTGAATGACTTTTTCCGAGCCACCTCTCCTACTAGGCTAGAACTGATGAGCGAACTTCACCAACGCCTAGTAATATTTTCATAATATCCTGGCCAAGTGCAAAGCGTGGTCACCTCAACATAACTGCTTAAATAAACATCGTTAACAGTGATAGATATGGGTAGTTATGAAAATAAACCAAAAGACGCTAACTTAACGAGCTTGAGTACCACTGGTGGTTTAAGTACGAGAATTATGATGTGATGAGCGTACATTGATGGGTTTGTATGGAGATTTTATGAAGGAGAAAAGTTTTAAGTCATAACGATAGGTTTAAAGTCAAGGAATCTAAATATGAAACCTTAAATATAAAAATAAAAATTTAAGGACTTTCTTTAGCAGTTTACTAAATTTATGAATTTACCAGAAAAATGGTGTGTCAGTATTTTTTTTTGCAAGTACGAAACGAATGAGCATCTTTGCTATAAATATTTGAATATAGTAACATTTTCTTCTAGTTTCTGTCTATCCCCGTTAGAACAAGGCGTGAGCATATTATGTGTGTTAAGAAACAAAAATGTAGAAGCCATAAGGAAGCTGAACTTTAATTTAATTAGGTTTCTATGTACCTCTAGACTAGATGCTGTATGTTCCTTTAAGACCTAATACTTTTTATGGATGAAAAATCATCAAATGACTCCTTCCGCTCTGGGTGGAGCGGGAAGGAGTGTCAGACTCTTACTGACTAAAACCCATCCGTGCTTTTGTCCTTTGCGGTGACTCTTTCGAACACAATCTGCAACCTTGGCAGGAAGACCTAATCCTACACGTTATTACTATTTATTTACTGAGGTTTTACGTAAATCAAATTGTTCCTATCTAAAAACGGTTTATTCCAGAAATCCCCACCGACAAATCCCCGCTAGTTAAATAAACTAAAAAAAAAGTCCGAGTCGGGGTGCCCCAAGTCCCGAGCTCGCTTCGTAGTTTATTTAACTAGTGGGGATTTCTGGAAAAAAAATAACAATCCTCACTGGTGGGGATTTCTGGAATAAACTCTAAAAACTAACTTCATACATCTATTTTCATTTGAACGCTAATCGTTTATTTGTGGAATAACAAAAACCCATGCAAAACAAAACCAGCAATGTACCCCAAACACATCCACAAACTCACACTGCCATCTCCAGTCCGTCCATCCAATACAAGTCCGGGAAGATACCCTGCTGTGACGTAGCTGAGTTTATCCCTTTCACATCAATTGAAAATATATTATATTTGTCCTTTTTCCACGCAGCCGGACCGTTTAGAGGCGTGATTGCTTCTAGGCTTATGAATATTTAGAGCTGTGTCGAGATTAATCTTGTTTGGCAAGCGATAAAGTGTTGTTAGGGAGCTTTGTGAATGATGTCGGTTGAAGTAGTGTTCAGTACGGCACAGCTGTAGCATTTTTTAACCGACTTCTTAAAGAGGAGGAGGTTCTCAACTCGGATGTTTGTATTTTTTTTTGAAATTTTATCGAAATCGGTTCAGTAGTTTGGTTTTTAAATCCAAATAGCTGGAAAAAATATGTGGAAAAATCATCCATGTATACGAAATTGCGTATTTTTTTGCTTTCCTGTGACTTTCCAGTGGTGTTGTTAGTGTGGGGTATGACCTGGTGCGGGTCGCTGGTAACCGATGGATGCGAGACGCACAGGACCGGTTGTTGTGGCGACACTTGGGGGAGGCCTATGTCCAGCAGTGGACGTCTTTCGGTGATATGATGATGATGATGATAATGACTAACATAGGATGAGTTTTTTACTAACAAAATATGATTCACTTGAATAAATAAATTGGATTTATTGACTGATTTGAAGTAAGAAAAGAATAGAGATAGTAAAAAGGAGCTGTCAATGTTAAATTGTAATCAAAGAAATGTAACTGATACGATACCATTATAGAGAGGAGGGATGGAGCTATACACCCTATATAGCTCCATCCCTCCTTCTCACTCGGACAACTCACGCTTTAACACGTCATGGTAGGGCCGCTGATAGCATGCGGCTGACAGACCGGGTTCTACACATCGAGATTCGAAGACGTACGAATCCGAAATTCGGTTATGAGGACTTTAAATATAAAATATATCCCTTGTCTAAACCTTCAGAACTCTATACATGTTATGATCACTTCGCGTCCGTTGCGTGTGAAGTACAAAACGTATGAATTAATTACGCGCGAGCCATTCCTTAGTACGATTGCTTGTGCGTCTGTGTGTTTGTGTGTGTGTCAGGTGATAACTGATGGCCAGATAGCGATGTGGCTGAGATGAGGTGTGTTAGAGATTCGTTATAAAATCTGTGTGTAATAAATTATAAGTTTTTTTTCGACTTCGAGTAAGGGAAATTTGTCTAATGATCGGTGTTTGAATTGAGAATTAGGACTAGAAACAGAATGCCACAGTTTGACACGTTTTCAGAGTTAAGAAGAGTTTGGCAACTATTCAACTTCTAATGATGATCTCACACCTGAGTTACGGAGAGGTAGAGGGTCAAGACTCCAGGATATTATTCAGTCTTTACCACTGAGAAAACCCAATAATTCTGATTTATCTTTTTTTATTTTGGAAATCATCAAATAACGCTTTCCGCTCTGGGCGGAGCGGAAGGGAGTGTCAGACTCTAACAGCCTAAAACTCATCCGTGTTCCTCCAAATGCCCTTCGCGTTCCAGGGCCGCGGTGACTCTTTCTAATTCCGCAATCCTGGTAGGCACTGGCATCACTGAATTATCAAATGACTTCTCCGCTATGGGTGGAGCTGGATCCCCAACTCTTGCAGGCACTGGCCCTATCATCTTTTTTATGGATGAGAAATCATCAAATGACTTCTCCGATCTGGGTGGAGCGGGACCCACAACCCTGGCAGGTCTAAAATGTTTTCTGAAAATAGTTTTACAGCATATTTCGACCGCTTTTAAATTTTCCGTAGGAACAGAGATTTCCAATTATCTTTTTTTAAATAAGACATTTTCAAAAATGCTCTGAAATAACTTTTAAGACCTATATATCCTGCTGATGCGTAGGAAGTTTCATGAAAATCGGTTCTTTCATTTCGAAAAATAAGCACTTGAAAGTTTGTATGAAATGCCGTAGGTACGGCGTAAACGCTCCTAATTAAGATAAAACCAAGACATAACACATTTATAATCTATACAAATCTAATCGCACCCAATTGCTACAAGTAAGGCAACACGGAACTCGTCCTACCACCTAAGTTTATCAGATGCGCCATTCAAATTACTCGAATACAAATTACGTTCATTCAAAACTGAATGGAACCTTAATGCGAGTCATTCGTTCGTTCTTGACAAATTAATTCGTTCATTCGTATGGAGCGTGCATGTTAATTTGGAAGTCTTAAATAATGAGATGTACGTAAATGAGGTATTTTAAATGCGTGTATGTGTTTTTTAAAGGGTTTTTCGAAGTATCAATTCGTTTGGTTACTGGTTCATTTTGTTGGAAGTTGTGTTTTTAATTTGTTAGGTGTGCGAAGATTTTAAATTAAGTTGCTCATGAACGAAAAGGTTTCTTACTAAAGTGGCAAGATTTCAAGAGCTAAGAAGATTGTAATTCTCTGCTGTGTTTCCTGATAGCTATAACCTGGGGGTATTAAAGCTAAGAATGAATAGGTTACTTCTAGGGAAGCGTGCTCCATCGTCGACCATATCTTTACTTACCATCAGGTGAGAAAGTGGACAAATGGGCGCTCATCATTATAAAGAGCAAATCGTTCCGATAGATCTTAACTTTCATGAGGGGTATTCATCTAAAGATTCTTGAGGTCCTTACCCAAGTGAAAAATAACCATTGCAGCTACAAGAAAAGTAAATGAAAATTATTGATTTCGTAAATAGGTAAAAATTACATTGAGGAGCTCTTGGCTAAATAATAACAGCCGCACGAGTCGATCTTCAAGGTTAAGCAATACTTGCCGAGGTCGGTTTGTGGATGGGTGATCATCTTATCATATCGAGATTCCTGCGTGCCTCGGAAAGTGTTAAGTCGTTGGTCCCGGCTGTCATTTGTAGATCTTTGGCAGTCGTTACAAATTATCAGAAGCCAGAAATTTGACTCCAGTCTTGCCAAGAAGTACCGTGTTACCCAGTTAATGGGATGTGTAGGTCCGGTAGGCATCCGCTCCACGTGAAATACTGGTATTGAGCTGAATCCGGTTTGACTGGGAGCCGTCCCCAATATAGTTGGGAAAAGGCTAGGCAGATGATGAAGGAAAGGAAGCCTTTGCCTTGAAGGGGACCCTACGAGCTTATAATAAGAATAGCTATCTATTTATCTCAACTCTGAACTCTAACGGACTCAACCCCAGCCTCACACAGCGGTTTTGGTTGAACTACAACAAATTTCTAATTGCTAAGCGAGCTTACTTCTGTGATTGATTTAACGAATTCCAGGAACCGAAACTTTACGCTTACCTTACCTTACGCTACTGCTACAAGCAGAATAGCGGACATTTTCAGTAAATATCCGTGTTCTTATTATGTTTTTCATAACTCTTTTGGGTACAGAGGGTAGAACTTAATTTCATGGCAATGTATTGAGTAAGTCTAAAGAATGTGCGGCAGCTTGGAATTATTCTTGGAATAATGTTAATTATGATTTGTCTTGTGTAAAAATTCACCGTCAACACAAATTTGGGGTGAGGGCCTGGTGATCTGTCACACAGGGTATCCTAGTATGGACTCCAGTCTCTGGGGATCTCAAAGGATTAAATGTTACGCATTGTGTGTTATATTTGTTGTTTTAACTTATTTTTGTAACAAAATATATATGTATACGGATGTGAACCTTTGTGAAGAGTGAAATAAAGATTTATTATTATAATTCAACAAAGGTGAAAATGACATTTTCCATGTTTCTATTTATCCCTATTTTTTATAATGCGGTAGGTACTTTGGGCTGATATCTGAATTGAGTTTTTGAATTTAAGAATCTGGATAAACCCTGCTTTAACATGATAGGTTTGCATTCTTAAGAAGAATTAGACAGATACTTAAAATCAAATCCTTAATTCAGAAATCGTGGGATGGAGTTTATGAATGTGGGAATTAATTCCTCTTGATTTAAGTATCTCCTTTTTTATCATTCATGGGATAGCGATACTTTAAAAAAAAAAAATAATAATTTGAAACCATGCAAAACTTACTGGTGAATTTAGTGTAGGTATCTACTGTCCAAGTTAAACAAAAATCTTATTTATTCTAACGAACTTTTAATTTATTTGTCAGTAATATAACAAGGCATTCTCTACCAGTTACCTTTTTAGTTTACCTTTGATTAAAACATAGTAAAGTGGTTGGAGTAGGTACGACAAATAAATAACATTTTAAATTGAAATTCGTTTCGAATTAGTTGCATATCTTATTAGCGTTTATAATAATTTTAAAGACGCCCACTTAAATAAATATAATAAGTTTTATACTTACCATTGACACTAAAATTATTAAGCCTAAGGAAACTGTAGACCGAAGTTAAAAATAGGCCTAAATCTAAAATCAGTGGTATTCTGAGCGAGATGACAACACGCACCAATATTCCAATTATAGCAAAGAGAAAGACACACACACCCCCTACCTACATGAGCAAGCGAGATGGTAGTATAGAGACAATAGTGCTCAAGCGTGCCGCCTCCTGATTGGTCAACCGGTTCGTTCCAATTATTTGTAATGCGCGAGAGTACTTGTAACTTACTTCTTTTTATTTTGTATTTAAAATAAAGGAGATTGGACTTTGTACAGTGAGAGATAGAGTTGGTTTTGCAGTGTGTTGGCTGTAATGTATGGATTATAGGATTATCACTTGGTGAATTAAGTTGTGACTCTAAGTTATGTTGTGAAGTGTGAAAAATGGTAATTAGAGGTGACTATTTTGAAAAGGTTCGCATTAATATAAAAAAACATCGGAACGCTTCAGGGGAACATTTTGAGCTCATAAAATGTACCTAAATGTCATCTTTATTTCATTGATATGGTAGTTGTAGGACTTGTAAACTTGTTGTACTTAAATAATTACAGCTGCAAAGATCGATATTCGAGGTTAAGCAATAAAATTCTTGTCAAGATCGGTTTTTGGTGGGTGACCATCTATTACGTGCTGACACCCTCTGTGCTTCGGAAAGCACGTTAGACGGTTGGTTGCCGGTTGTCATTTGAAAATCTTTGATATTTATTACGGGTTGGTACTCGAAAGCCAGAGAATCTGACTACCAGTGTCTCATCGCGTGGTATCATGTTATCCAGTTAGTGGGTTGGGGAAGCCAGATAGGTTGTCGCTAAATTTTAAATATTGGCATTTATGGTAGGTGCCAAATAAACTTACAATAGCGGTTGTTGACCCACCTACATTTTTATAGACATTCGAAATATGATTGAACAATTATTACTAGTGACGTGACGCTCTTGAACTTTGACGCGCTTTTTCTTTGTCATTCATCATATCGATTTGAAATGGCAAAATATATGCGTGGTCTAAATAAAATTATATTTTTTCCACATAGTAGAATACCCTTTTCTCGGATAAAAATAAAGACATAAAGCTGTCCTGAATCAGTCACCTGTCGTGATCCTTTACATTTTCTAGTTATGAAAAACGATTCATAAGTAATTTTCCGGGTACCTCTTTTTTACCATTGATAGACACGCGGTTAGCCACTTTTTCACCTGATGGTAAGTAATGATGTGGTCCAAGATGGAGCACGCTTGCCTAGAAGTAACCTATTCACTCTAGACTTAAAGACTCCCAAGTTGTACAGGGAACACAGACTCTGGCAGGGAATTTCTCTCCTTAGCTGTAAGCACAATGAATGGGTTCTCAAACCTAGAAAGAGTTATTAGGGAAAGGTCAATGTACTTTATTGCACAGTTATCTAACGTCTACTCTAGTTACGTCTCGTTAGACTAGAAGTCGACATTGTGAGGAACAGGATAGGCTGCTTGATTTTTTATACGTTAACAAGTACGCCTTTCAACTAGGTATTTATTATTTTTAATCTAAAACTACCAAGAACTACCACTGCAAAGATACAGCGTTCGCAGACCTCCCAGAAGATGGACTCAAAGACAAAGTCAAAACGTTTATTTCAATTAGGCCATTAAACGGCACTTTTGAACGTCATCATTTACATTTCAAAATTATCAAGTGACTCTACTGTCCGTTCGCAAGGGTAGATTCTAATGGAGAAGAACGAACCAGAAACTCCATAGTGACTCTTTTCAAATAAATGTTTGACAATATTTGGAATACAAAAATTAATTTTAATATATTATGTGAGGTCGATCAAAATATTACCAGCAGAGGTAAATAGTAATAACGGAAAATAGTGGACACTATTTTCCGTTATTACTATTATAATAAAACTGAACAATTTAAAACTACCGTTTATAATAATGTTAACGTATGATCTTGTGGAGCACAACTTAACGTGCTTATTTTCTGCATTTTCATTCTAAAATAAAAGAAATAACCAAAGAAACGATGAAGGCGCCACTGCGCGCTCGGCGCCCTCTTAAACGTTTTCGATCGTGTTAACATAAACGGTCTATTGTCTTTTGTATTTTTTTTAAATATTGGGGATTGTTGCTCTTCATCTCGATCACGCCTGATGAAAAACGATGGATGAGGACTATACGATGGATCGAGCGTGCCCAGAAGATGCCTTGAGACACTGGTACTCCCACGCGTCGACCAAACACAGCACGCTGCTTGACTCCGGTGGGAGGGTGGTCAAAACCAGGCGGGCGTTAACCCTACCACCGCAAGAGGAGGATTGGCCAGTCTTATAAGGTGTTTGGTGAGACTATCAGTCTAGGATGCATATGCATATTCCCTATTGGTTCAAAGTCAAACTATTTATTCTACTTTGAACATTGCAAGAAAAATCCACTTTGAGTAGTCTATTTGCCACATAATATTATATATCGTACAGTTTTATTAACCAACAACTTTAAATGAATTTATAGCTATCTCCCTGTCCTTAATATAATTTGAATATTTACGACTTCTTTTAACTGAAAACTTTATGGAATCCATGTTAACGATCAATTGTTTAACGTTAGTACCAATTCATGACCATAGATGGCGTTACTAACATCTCTTGGAGTGGTTTACACAATTTTCTGAAAACATAAATCTAGTTTTTGCTAATTTAAACGTTTTTTCTTGAAATAAAATTCCGTGTAGGTAGACTAGGTAGTAAGAATAGTAACTTAGACCTCTTAAAATTCACATTTCTCAGTCAGTTAAATCATTTTCTCGGCTTTAATGAAAAAAATAAATATGTACTCTGCCGTCATATGAAAAAAGGACGTATCTACACAAAACGAAGTAAACGATTTCCGATATTAAGTTAATAACTTAAGGTCGGAAATCGGTTATTTCATTTTGTGTCGATACGTTCTTTTTTCTTATGACGGCGGTACTGCAAACTTATAATTAAATAAAATCGTAAGGTTCCATTTCTATATCAGTAGTAATCATACCAACCTACCCATTAATACCACGTTAACCAAAACCTCACTGTCAACTCAAACGAATCTTAAACCCCAACCTAGTAACCACCTATAATTAAATATAAACGGTTAATCATTTAAAACATAATTTTATATTTAAACAAAATAACTGTTCGTGAAAGGTGCCACAACGCGTTGATGTCTTTATAATGACAGTAAAACTTGACTCACGATTACACGTAATTCTATGAAATTATATGATTTCAATAATTTATCGTTTCATAATTTTCCAATTTAGTAGACTATTGACTGGCTGTAATGGTTTTTTAAAACATCTGCCCTATTTGTAGCCTTTTTTCGCTACTTACTGGAGAGAAAAAATGTTGCTTAGATATTATTTGAATGGTTCAAATGTAAGGGAATATTACGAGCTCGTGGCTAAATAAAAACAGCCACACGGGTTGAAGTTCAAAGTTAAGCAACTCCTGCTGGGGTCGATTGGTGGATGGGTAACCATCGTTTACATAGCAGTTTTCTTTCATGGCCCGGAAAGCATGTTAAGCTGTAGGTCTGCCAGGGGAATTTGTTCGAAAGAGTCACATCGGCCCTGGAACGCAAAGAGCATTAGGGGAACACGTATGCGTTTTAGTCAGTAAGAGTCTGACACTCCATTCGGTTTCGCGGAAGGAGTTATTTGATGATCCCATTCTCAAAAAAAAGCTGTTGGTCCCGGCTGTCATTTGAAGATCTTAGACACTTGTTATGAGTAGTGAGAATCCTCCTCGATTGAAATGTCCTCATTTGGCAGCAGTCTCACCAAGGGGTATGGTGTTACTCAGTAAATGGTTTGTGGGGGTCAGATAGGCAGACGATCTATGTGAAATCCTGGTACTCAGCTGCATCCGGTTAGACTAGAAGCTGACCCTGACATAATGGGAAAAGACTAGGCATGTGATTCAAATGCACGGTAATGTTCATCATCATCGTTATCATATCTGCCGAAAGACGTCCACTGCTGGACATAGGCCTCCCAGAAGGGTCGCCACAACAACATTTTTTTGTATTATTATGAATGGGCTAGCTCTTGACCTCGATCACGCCTGATGGAAAGTGATAGATAAGGTCCATGATGAAGCGAGCGTGCCCAGAGGAATAATAAAATTAACATAATCGAAGTTAACGCATTCCTGTTTCAATAAAAATTATGGCAAAAACTGAATAGAAACTTCATTCTGAAGATATCCATTGAATCCTAAATGATACTGAAATCAAATTTGACCAAAGTTTTGTGTTGGTTTGAAATTCAGATAGCGAACTAACATTCAATGGGAGAGGATACCACTGCGTTATTCAAAAGATAATTAAATCACATGATCAAATTCACCGAAAAATTTCATTGAACTGCAAATACGTAAACCCTTTTACATATTTTCTCATGATACAGACAATCTCAATTTTCTATTCTACTATTTTGCAACGTAAAGGCACGTCATTCCATCATGGTGCGCTATTTATTTATGTATATAGAGTTATTTGTAAAACACCAACAACCTTTCAGTGGGTGAAAGTACTCATGATTATAAACAACTTTTACTATGGGACCAACTCTGAAATATCAAAAAAATAAATCGGCTGTTTCATACAAAATGCAATATTCACTCGATGAAAATGTATGAAACAATAGTTTTTTTTTCGATTTTTCAGGGTTGGTCTCATAACAAAAGTTTCTGGTGTTTTACAAATAACCCTGTATAATTATGGCACTCCAACGACTTATTCACTAATAAATTTTTTGGGGTACTGTTAAAATTAAGCTTAAAATCTAGTGTGCACAGCACTTACAAGCTTCAAATAATAAAATATTATAATATAACATAGAAGGTACATTTTGGCTAAAAAGACAAAAATACAAGAAAATAAAGTTGGAAATTAAAATGAAAAGAAATGACTACTATTAGTTTCGATACAATATTCTGTCTGTTATAGTGAAATTTAAAAAAAAACCTTATTCTAATCTTTCACATTACTGACGTTCATATACCTTTTCAAGAAAATTTGGGAAATTTCAACAAGCATTGTAATATCAATGCAATGAACATTGATCACTACCACATTCCCTATGGGAACATACCACTTCTAATAATATTTATAACCTCAGGCACTTGTCATAACTTACGAGAAAATGGTGGGAGTTTCTCAACAATGTAACATGTTTCCTATCTGCTGGCCAAAGTGTAATGGTAATACGTTCGACTGAATGTAATATTTACTTTGTTTGGTGGTGTATCAATGATTCAAAAACGGTATGTCATGTAACTTAGTTTTTTGTTATTTGGTAAATAGATAGGGGTTGGGTTGCACAGAAGTATTTTCTAATGGTAAGTCAAAATCTAAATGTTTTACTAAACATAAACCAACATGGGAAGTTGTTACATGTCAGAAGTAGGTGCAAATAGTTACAAAAATCAGATTAAATTATCAATCTGCATAGCCTTTTCTTAAAAATATATTGTAATCGAAATTTAACTTAATGTTCGAGCAAAAAGGTTTAAAATAAATTTAAACGATAGGTTATCTGACTTCTACAACCCAGTAACTACTACCAGAGTCTACTCTCTAAGCCCGAAGTCCGTAGTTTCGGCCTTAGTTACGGGCGTTTCCTACTCCGTACCACTTACGAAATTACGATTAGTCCCGAGCCCGAACTAAGAACTACTGTCAAATCGTGTTGTCATTCATTCTCAGTTCGGGTTCGGGACTAATCGTCCCATGGTTGGCACAGGAGCGTGGGGATTGGCATAAGTAAAGAGAGGGATGTTGGGTAGCTGCCAGCAACAAAAATTATAAGTACTTAGTAGTAAATTATTAGTACACTTTACTGACAAATATATTAAACTAGCTTTTGCTCACGACTTCGTACACGCTTATTCCGTTTTTCACGTTGTTCCCGTATAGCCCATAGCCTTCATGAAAGTGGCTATCATATACAAAAAATATTTTCCAAATTCGACTGGTAGTTCCAGAGATTAGCGCGTTCAAACTGGCATATCAACCTTTTGGTGTGACAAATCACTCCTTTAGTTTTGTCAGATGAGGCCACACTCACAAATTCTGAATTGAATATTTGTAGTTGAGTTCTCAAACTCTATTTTAGTCTGAAACCCTGTAAAGTTTTGCCATTTCAACAGGACGTACATCAACATTACAGAAATCAACCCTTTAAATATTTGATACCTTACTGATATTGGGTCAAGACAAACTGTGATGAACGTGACGTCTCGGTAGTATGACAATTCCATACATATTTGTTCCGTGCGGGAATCGAACCAGCGACACACAGCGCAGCAGTCAATCGCTCGTTATTTCCGAAAGAACGTGCTTGTGGTCTCATTGGACCAGAGGGCCAATATACTAGTTTTTAAGATAAGATAAGATAAGATAAGATAATATTTAACGAACGAACGAAAACTGAAAAAAAAAAGAAAAAAAAAGAAAAGAAGTCAGAAAAGGAAAAGGAGTAAGAAAAGTAGTCTTAATTTCCATACACTTTTGACATATTGCACCTGACATGCGAACGTTGCTTGACAATTATCAGAATAGGCACTCTGAAGCCCGACGATATCTTCTTCTAAGTTCACTTTGAAATATTTGTTAAGCCACGTTTCTAAATGCAACCAGCCAACCAACCGCGGAGTCTGCTGGATATGAGAAGCTCGGGATTTTTTGTGCGGACCTTCGTCCCTTCAGTGCATAAAATGATGACGATGTTGACTTACCATCGTTCGTCTTAGGGTTCCTAACTTCTATATTTTACAATTTAGGACCCATTATTATTAGTGTTAATGTATAATCCGTGGTGCTTGGCAAAGGGGCTTAACCCAGCTGTACCTATATGTCCCTTGGTGCCTATTTGGCCTAGCTCTGTTCTGTCTCCTGCTTAATAAGGAAGGAAGTGGAGAAATTATATTTTTTGTTCCTACTCCTCCGCTGTTATTTTCTGATTAATTTCGTTGCGGGATCCAAGACAGTTGAATCATTTCTCTGCGACTCGTCGAGCTTCATGGCGTTTTTTTCTGGTGGTCGCCAATGTTGATTCTGGCTTTCAGAAGTTGCAGTGGCTTAGGAATGTAGTGTGGCGGGTTTCTCCTAACCTCTACATGGAAAAATGGAACCCGTACAGGATCACTCGGTTGTCTGTCTATCCGTCTGTTATTAGAGTTCCGTATCCAAAGGATAAAAACGGAACCCTATTACTAAGACTCCGCTGTCTGTCTGTCTGTCACCAGGCTGTATCTCATGAACCGTGATAGCTAGACAGTTGATATTTTCACAGATAATGTACTTATGTTGCCGCTATAACAACAAATAGTAAAAACAGAATAAAATAAATAATTAAGTGGCCCCATACAACAAACCTTTGCCGATTTTTTTACGGAACACTTCGCGAGCGAGTCCGACTCGCTCTTTGCCGGTTTTTTAGTTTATTTGCTTCGTCTATGCTTATTCTACCTCGTCATAGCCTTATAAATAAGGTGAGAGGCTATTATAATACCCCTGTACGTACACAAATTAAAGTTGACGTTAGCAATCCGTTTTCGAAACTGAACACAATTAGTAATGGATTCCAAAACGATGATCATAACTTCACCTAGCGTATTTAAACTTAAAGGTTTATATCTCGAATCTCAACTAATGAAAGCTTAATTAAAATAGGTGCGTGTTTATGGTCCAGGAAAGTGGCAAGTGTGAGCGCTATTATTTAACGATGCGGGTATAAATTACGGCGGGAGAATGAGTGCCACGCCCAGCGCCCAGCCGCCGCCGGCAGTTTGAGTGGGGACATGTCGATAAGCGAAATGTATCGATAGCTATGGAAGACACCAGAGGGCCAATTCTACTATTTTTTAGGGTTCCGTACCCAAAATGTAAAAACAGGACCCTTTTACTAAGACTCTGCTGTCCGTCTGTCTGTCACCAGGCTGTACTCGTGAAACGTGATAGCTAGACAGTTAAAATTTTCACAGATGATGTATTACTGTTGCCGCTGTAACAACAAATACTGAATACAGAATAAAATAAATATTTAAGAGGGGCTCCCATAGAACAAACGTGACATTTTTGCCGTTTTTTATAGATAAGGTACGGAACCCTTCGTGCGGTTTTTAAACAACGCTTGCATTCGCATGTTTGTAGCAAACTGTCAAAAAAACCTTAATTTTCATACATTTTTGACAGTTTGCGATTGAGATGCGAATCGAACGTTGGTTTTTTGCAAGTTTATCTGGCGCCTACTACACAACCTTCTTTTGCCTCCTTTCCTTCTGCCCTATTCCTAAATTTTCTGGGGTCAAGCCTCCTTGTGTACGCCGAGAACATCGGTCCCGACAACCCAGGAGCTGAGCTGATAAATTTTTGGATTTTAAGTCCTTCGCGACAGTTGACCATCGTGTTTCTGGTGGTCTACCTCTACCACTTAGCTGTGTCAATGTCAAGACCAGTCTTCACGGAGTAGTTGTCTACACGGCTCATTATGTGTCCATTCAGCGGATCCTCGATAGTATAAACTCCTTGGCTGCAGGACACTGGCAGACAAGTTAGTCGTTGGAACTTTGGAAGCGTCCAGCAGAAATATAAATAGTATTTGAATTAGGAATGTAAAAGAATGTGACTGTTTTTTTATAGAGGAGTGACGTAGTAGCTAGATTTTGAGCCAGATGGCATAAATAAGTTTTATTTTAATCATAAACTGTGTTTTATTTAACATAATACGTGGTTCCACGGGTGGAGCCCTGTGATGCTACAATAGCTATCACTTGGGGGTTTTTAAGTCAAGAGTGAATAGGTTACTTCTAAGCAAGCGTGGTCCATCAGATGAGGTTTTGATTATGGCTTCTTAGGGCTGGATTGTCATGATAAGACATCTCTCTGTCTATTTTGTTACATTTATTTTTCTTTTCATCAACAATCACGGAAAAATAACAAAGCTGTTTATTGAATAAAAACAAAGGTGATGTAATTGAACTGCCTTTACGTGATTTATACTTACAAGATAAGTTACATTAATTAGAAGAAAATATTTGAAAAAATATAGGCATGACGGCGCGCAGCTAAATTAAAAGTAAATCCAAGATTTAAGATGAGATACTGATTGTGTTATTTGGTTGAATAGTAATTATTGTTAAAATTAAAATGGTGATTTATTTCAATTGGTCGAATATAAATGGCGATTTATAAAATATGAGCGGGTAACCCCGAATAGGGTAGCAAGTTTGCGTCTACGCCGTGACAGCTGGCATTCTTTTGACAGACAGCGTACGAAGTGCACGCGTGCTAACCTATTGGCTCGTAATCTAGTTTCATCTTGTGTTTTACCGTATATTTTGTTTACAAATGTAATCGAATGAAACGAGGGACTGTTATAAATCACAAACGTGCTATTATTTCAACGTTTCTTCTATAACACGCCCATGATGGATGACTATCACAACGACCGCTCCGCTGCCCATTCTGATATTCCGTCATCAGGCGTGGGATGTTACTCACATAGCCCACAAGGAAATTCGTGACAATACTAGTGAAATACGAGGCGTTACGTTTTGAAATGCAAAACACATAGTGACAGTGATAGTGAAAATTGCGGTTCTTTTTGAAACGCGTACGCTAATCCAGACGTTAAAAACTCAATGTGTGCCGTGAAGTGCCCTGAAATTGGATCCGTTAAACCCAAGTTTGACGCCCGATCATAGTGCGGTATCACGGTGGTATGTTGCGTCGAGGATGCAGTATTGTGCAGTGCAGCTTATTTTTGACCATTAGTAAGGCGCTGAAAAGCTTCGTGCCTTCATGCCTGTCGTAGATAACCTATCTGGGTTCAACGTAGGAAAAATTCAAGGAAAATTACGAGGTCAAGGTTTCTTTTTGTCGAGTTTTATGCGACTACCCTCATCAACCTGAACAATGGAAAACCAGTCTAAAACAGAGGCAAGCAACTTCACAGCAACTGGCCAGGTCAAGGAGAAGTGTGTGGGGATATTCACGACAATCTGGTGAGCCATTTTCGTTTAGTTATTGCTGTGGAGGTGAGGTGCTAGTTAGTTAACATTTTTCTGTTTGTTTACGGGTGAACATTTTTATGCTGTGGAGACTGACTCACAGAGGGTTACGGTCTCATGATTGACGACTATCGATATTTGACAGTTGACTTGTCGTTTTATTGCTCTACGCTAAAGTGAGGTTGTAATTGTCGTGTTGGCTATTGCTTTAGTGTAGTAGTAGTTTAAGCGCTATAGCTTTGACGTTGACTGGTTAAGCGATGCTTTATATAATGCTTATGAAGCGATATTATTTTGCCATCGCTATTTGAGTAATATACTTGATTGTTTAGTGTTATTGTTGTTGGGACTATAGTGGCGTAAATACCTCCATGGGACAATAAAGCGCTATAGTCTCAAAACCGTACCCACCTAACGCTTTTTCTGAAAACTGTGTTATTCGCAAAAGCCATGTTTTGATTTATCATTACCTTCCATTGCCCGGGCTTTGCCCACTGCTGGGCGTGGGCCTCTTTTCTTGTGCCAATGTTTTGTTTAGTTTTCGATTTATTGACTTTATTTATTGACTTCTACTACTACCTGAAAGTTCTATTTTCAGCCACAGCTTTGATAGAACTTGTACTCTCGTAGTGTTTCTCAGTTTTCAGATATCGTATTACGGTGAATGAAGTTAGCAAGAGGCTAGCGGTTCGCATGCTGTAACTGCTGAGCAGCTGCAACTTCTGAGCAGTTCTGAGCGTGACAAACCAAAGGTCAGCAACCAGTTTGCAGACTGCAGTAGCCGAGCATCTTGTCAACATCTGTGGGGTGTAAAAACGTTGAAAGCTGTCTGGAACTGGGTGAGTCGCTCCCATTTTATTTGTATTGTGAGTTTAAAAGCTTCCAAATTCTTCATATGTATTCAGTGGTTGGTTTGATAGTGCAAGGTTATTTTGACATACTTAATACAAAGCGAGTACTTAGTTTTCCAATTGGCAGGCTTATGTACTAACGTGTCGGCGACAGTTTTCCTTACATACGTTTACATTTACGTACGTTTTCCAACAGTTAGTTATTTCGATAGTAAGTAAACCATCATGAACAGCAACTTGATTTTAATGACAATGATTAAAGGTTTAGAAGCATAGAGAAATCATGCTATTAAAATTTCTAAATAGATTTTTCCATTCTCACTACTGGTTTGCCTACCCGGTATGTGAGTTAATACGGGTGAGATTAAAATAAGATTTATTAATTCTAATTGAACAGTGCAGTTATGACCGTGATGTTCGTAGATTAACGTAGAGTAATTCGTGAACGTAGCTCCTTCACATGAACGTTTACCGCAAACATTGTATCTTTTTGGAAGCTCCAATGTGCATAGCTTATCGGTCGGCATGTTTTAAAATCTCTTTATGAAGAAGAAAACACCCGAGGCAAAGTACCAATAGACGTTGTGAAGTAGATGATGAGTTAGTGGCAATTTAGTTTATGTGAACAGGTTCTGAGTTCTGTGTGTCAGTGACTGTACTAGAGTATCGTAGCAGTATCCCAGAGTGATACAGACGAAGGAGTCTGTAACAGGGTTGCGGTAGCTCTTTGTCGTACAAAATAAAACTTACTTGATATTATTCCCATGGGGAAGAGCGAGTGTAGTAATTGTGTTGTGCTGAGCTATGATATGACAGCTGTTGACTGTGATGAGATACCTGGTCTTTGATTTTCTTTATTCAAATTATTGTGAGTTTGGTGACTTTTACCGGTTTTTGGACTTGGTAATCACGAATCTTGAATTTTGATTCAAGATTCGTGATTACCAAGTCCAAAAACCGGTAAAAAAAGCGGTATTAAATGCGGTTTGCCGCATTTGTTTCAATTAGGTCATATACAGCCGCTCTTGAACTCTCAAACGGCTAACTGACTGAACTAACACTAGTTTGTAGACAATTGCCGTAGAATTCAACGACAGCAAATAATGCGTCAAAAATGTTAGACTTCATCTGTAGAGCGTTTGATTTAAGAAACTGCGAGACCCATAATTGATGTTTGGTTATGTAGGTACTGGAATCAATTAGATGAGGTCCCTGAGATTTCATAACAGGGTTTAAAACGATGCGTGGTATAAGGTAAAGCTCAATTTGATTGTACAGAAGCAGCTAAAGATTAAGCTTTCCGTTAACGATTTCGTGTTATTGGAAGATTATGAGTGGAACCAGATTAGGTACGTACAATCTTGAATTAAACGGTCCGTTCGGTTAAGGATCATCGAAGGTTTATTTACCTAGATAGATACCGACTAAAGGTGCAAGTCTTCATGATTGTGCAAGATTGAGGAAGATTCCCGATCACCAAGTATTCTCGTGTATTAGATGTCTTAGTCGAAGACAATGATAATGAAACGAAATCTTGTTAAGAATGGCTTGTCTACTCATATTCGAAGCTCTTGAACGCACCTCAGGTAGTGCCAATGGGTCTGACCGCACCCCATGAGTAACAAACACGTGGCGATAGGCATTTACTGAAAGCTCTAATAATAGAGTAGAACCTATAAGTATGCAAATGATCGAATACGACCTATGACAGATTGCTCCGTTCCATTGGAGTTGAACGTACATAGGTTTGAAGGCCTACTAATAGTGTAGAGTCAGAATGTGCCGATAACGGCGCAGGTGAGTTGTGCAGCTGGATTTACTTGTTTACTGTGAAGGCCTTTGCTAATATTAACCATTGGTCACAAAAGCCTGTGTGGCACTAGCCTATGTGGCACTAGCCTATGTGGCAATAGCCTGTGTGGCAATAGCCTGTGTGGCAATAGCCTGTGTGGCAATGGCCTGTGTTGCAATGGCCTGTGTGGCAATAGCCTGTGTGGCAATAGCCTGTGTGGCAATAGCCTGTGTGGCAATAGCCTGTGTGGCAATAGCCTGTGTGGCAATAGCCTGTGTGGCAATAGCCTGTGTGGCAATAGCCTGTGTGGCAATAGCCTGTGTGGCAATAGCCTGTGTGGCAATAGCCTGTGTGGCACTAGCCTGTGTGGCACCAGCCTGTGTGGCGATAGCCTGTGTGGCAATAGCCTGTGTGGCACTAGCCTGTGTGGCACTAGCCTGTGTGGCACTAGCCTGTGTGGCACTAGCCTGTGTGGCACCAGCCTGTGTGGCAATAGCCTGTGTGGCATCAGCCTGTGTGGCAATAGCCTGTGTGGCGCAAGCCTGTGTGGCACTAGCCTGTGTGGCACAAGCCTGTGTGGTACTAGCCTATGTGGCACCAACCTGTGTGGTACCAGCCTGTGTGGCAATAGCCTTTGTGACATTAGCCTGTGTGGCATCAGTCTGTGTGGCACCAGCCTGTGTGTCAATAGCCTATGTGGCAATAGGCTATGTGGCACCAGCCAGTGTGGCGTTGACTGGCCTGTGTGGCGTTGACTGGTCTGTGTGGCGTTGACTGGCCTGTGTGGCGTTGACTAGCCTGTGTGGCATTGATTAGTCTGAGTAGCATTGACTGACCTGTGTGGCATTGACTAGTCTGAGTAGCATTGACTGACCTGTGTGGCATTGACTAGACTGTGTGGCATTGATTCGCTTGTGTGGCATTGACTAGCCTGTGTGGCATTGACTGACCTGTGTGGCATTGACTAGTCTGAGTAGCATTGACTTACCTGTGCGGCATTGACTAGCCTGTGTGGCATTGACTAGCCTGTGTGGCACTGACTAGCCTGTGTTGTATTGACGAGCCTGTGTGGCGCCAACCAAACTGTATGACATCGAGCAGCTTGGTTGGCACTAACTTGCTGTGGTGGCACTGAGTACTATGTAAGATTCGATGTGTTATCTGAGATATTTGGTTATCACTTGTATTGAAAATGATAAATAATCAGATTTAGGTGCCTCATAAGTATTGCTTTAAATATGGGTCAGGCTGACCGAGTGGAGAATAATGTTAATCAATGTGTCTTTCTGTTTGACCGTCGATAGTGAAGATGAGAGCAATACACACGAGGACGTGTGAAGATGCAGGACGGCCGTGACGGCGCGCAGCTAAATTAAAAGTAAATCCAAGATTTAAGATGAGATACTGATTGTGTTATTTGGTTGAATAGTAATTATTGTTAAAATTAAAATGGTGATTTATTTCAATTGGTCGAATATAAATGGCGATTTATAAAATATGAGCGGGTAACCCCGAATAGGGTAGCAAGTTTGCGTCTACGCCGTGACAGCTGGCATTCTTTTGACAGACAGCGTACGAAGTGCACGCGTGCTAACCTATTGGCTCGTAATCTAGTTTCATCTTGTGTTTTACCGTATATTTTGTTTACAAATGTAATCGAATGAAACGAGGGACTGTTATAAATCACAAACGTGCTATTATTTCAACGTTTCTTCTATAACACGCCCATGATGGATGACTATCACAACGACCGCTCCGCTGCCCATTCTGATATTCCGTCAGGCATATACCTAATTAATTATTTAAATCCCAACAGTTCAAGTTTTTACAAACGCAAACAAAAAAGTTTTTTTGCTATTTACAGGTAATACTGTTAATACCTAGAGATGATTCACGCTAATGGCATTCATAAAAAAATGTCTAGCTGACTCGAGCCACTGATTGCAGTCATAAAAATATTTATTCGCTGGTGCTGTCGTTAGGATAATGGCAAATTGAAGATTGTAGCCTAGTATTACAAGAAATAGCATCTAGATTAAAATCCTACTAAAAGCAACAGCCAGCTGTAACGGCTGTGTTCTAATCTGAAAGCAAAATACCAGTCCATTAATGCATCAATATTTTTTTTTATGGATGGGAAATCATCAAATGACTCCTTCCACTCTGAGTGGAGCCGGAGGGAATGTCAGACTCTTACTGACTAAAACCCATCCGTGCTCCTCCTCATGCCGTTTGCGTTCCAGGACCGCGGTTACTCTTTCGAACAAAATCCGCAACCCTGACAGTGCATCAATGTAATAATAATTTATCGATACCGACTTCGTTACAGCTCAGCACATCACTATTGCTCTCAGTAACAAGGCAGCATCGAACGATGCATTCTGGTGATTAACCATTATTATATAAAGTAAATTCAATAATGGCCCGGTGCTAACTCGATGTTTACTGATGGTCAGTAATCTTCACAAAACTATTTTAAACCCTCTCCTGATGAAGATTGGGTTCAAAGTCATGCAGCAAGATCTCAACGAATTTTCACTTCGACAAAATTAATTTTGCAGTCAAAAATGTATTTAAGCCGCAGAACTTTAAAGGAGTTTTTGTTTGTAATCTGCAAGTGTAGATTTGTGATCGTTATAGGGTAATACTGACCAGTGTTGCCAGTATATCGCAAATTACCCACATAAAGGGTAATTGTGCGAAATTTTAGGGGTTGTCTTGAGAAGTGCTCGTGAGTTAATGACCATAAGCGCAGACATTTTGCAGTAAAGTTTGGTGTATGAGCGTGTGTTTACTTATGTGCATATTTTCACGCCATTTTCTTTTTTGAGTAAGTAGAGATTGTTTGTACTTTGTTGATGTTGGTTTTTGGAGCTGAATATGGGCAGTTTATTAACCGACTTCAAAAAAAGGAGGAGGTTCTCAATTCGGTTGCATTTTTTTTTTAATCTCAGTTTTTTATCAGTCTTTTTTCTTATGTTTAAAAATAATTGATACTATGTTTGTTTTTACTAATCTAGGTAAACTGAAGTATTGAATGCTAGCTTTTCCCTCGACTTCACGTGTGTTAGTATAGATTTTCTCAGAAAATAGCCTAAAACCGTTTTGGCGGCTATATCCGTATCAAAATTCATCAAAATTGGTCCAGAGATTTATGCGTGACAGCGTAAGAAACAAACTCAATTTCGGTTGAGATTTACTAGAAAACTGTATTTTTGATTGAGGAATGGGCTTGTTCCTGTCCTCGTTCACGCCTGATGGAAAGCGATAGATGAGGTCTATGATGGAGCAAGTATGCCCAGAAGATGCCTGGTTCACTCTTTTGTAAAAGCTAGAAGAAAACTTTCACTAATACCAATTATGACACGAATCCATCTCAAAGTAATAACACCCAACAGCCATTCCAAGTTTTATTTGCCTGGACCTCAAATAAATAAACACAACACTATAATTTCATTCAAATAACACAAAAAAATTAACTCATAATGTTTCTCAATCCACACAGAGACCTGTCATGGCTTCCCTGCCATAAACTGTCCGTTAACAGAATTCATTAAAGATCCGATAATTATAAATAAGCATACGAGCCTACTATTAATATCCCACAACCAACCTCGGGACAAAATATATAATTTAAAATATTAATATTAACTAATTATACGTTTAAAAGAAATATTTTATGCATAATGATGTGATATAAATCTCGTTTCGGTTTAGAGATGGGATGGGGTCGATGAGCGAGTTATTTGAATATCGATATTCAAATCATAATTTAAAAACGTGTTATTTTTTTGCGAATAATAATTGCTACTGTTGTGGTGCTACGCACACTACCGCCTTTTTAGTATAAGTCGTTTTAAAGCTAGTCTGGTAGATAACACATTCATCCATAGTACCTCCATTGTACCCATACTATTAAGTTTGTGTAAAAGCGTTGAAGTACTATTTTTGTGCTCAGTAAAGTAAATTCTATTTATCCGCTCAAGTGTCGATTATCCTGCGAGGATAGTGACGCTATTGTTTTACTATTGTGTCTGATGCGTTGACAGTTGACAATTTATTTACTATGTCAACACAGGGATTTTTTTGGATATAAAATTATTAATTGTCTACATTTGATTAAAGAAAACTTTTTCAACTTTTACGCTATATCTTAGGATGAACTGATTAAGTAGTAATTATAGGGTTTCATGTTTATTATATTATCCACAATAAATAAAGAAGTGAACCGAAATAAATTTATTTGTCAACCGCTTATTGATATTTCGTACGATCAAACACGTATGTACTTAGTAATAATAATCAGTGGGTAACAAAAGAACACTTAACAAGAGATGCTAAAAGTTGACTTTACCGCATTCAGATTTACAAAATATGTTTCATGTTACACAACCATGCAGGTCCATAAAAGTCTATTTTAGCAACGGCTCTCACATAATCCCCTCACAGAATTGCACATCACATGCGCCCGCGCAGCCGCAGCACCAATTCATAACCAATTCTATCGACATTCGCATTCAATAAAACACGCTCCGACGCCCATGGACGCAATCAATGCACATAATAAACATCTGAACGTCCACGGGCGTAACTTAAAACAAATAGTTCTCAGAAACGAAAACTTTCATAACTTTACCAAATTGACACCTTGTTGAGACGAAGCAATTCTTGGCGATTTGCGCTGCCCGTAAGTGGCCTATTATAAAAATACCAAATTACTTCCATCACAAACCCATTGCAAAATAACCCTTACACTAACTCACATAAGATGGGAGGTGTGTGCAAGGGTAAATTGGTAGAATCGTTCTCAGAATATCGGGCCAGAACACATCTCATCGACAACTCGTTTTGTGTTTTTTTCCCATCACGGAATATCAATGAAATTTGTTCGAGCCCCAATTATGTGGGCATGCCTTTATTTTCGTATTGGAAAGGGTTCCGTAATGATTTTTTAGTTAACGCGTTTATTATTGGTCGTTTATATCGTATTGGTGATTAATCAATGTTTTTTTGGGGTGACTCCGTGATTAAAAGGTGCAAAAGTGGTTCTTAGAATTATTGGGGTTTTTGTTTAAATTGATACTTTATTATTAAGTTTGAGTTTATCATCTTATTAGGGTATGAGTTGAATTTTAAGCAGGATTGTTTGTTGTGTATGGTGATCTTAAATTAAGTTTAACGGTCTTAATTTTTAAGGCCACAGTTGCCTGGTAAGAACCGCTGATATAGTCTCATTGGAAACAGCTATTTTGTATTTCAAAACATCAAATTCTAATTTCTAAAATTCCCGTAATTACTCTTTCAAATTCAAACACCAGTGCACTCACTCACATTTACTTACAAAAGAAAAAAATAACTTTTAAACGCGCTGTTACGTCATAAGGGGCTGCGCGCGCACGTTTTTTGCTCGTGTATAATATGTTTAAATATTTGTTAATGCTGTGGAGCAGTAATAGCCTGTGAGTTATATGTGGACACGCCCAGTATCGATAGCCGCACAACACTAGTCGATGTGAATTTAAATGTGCTTACTTTAGTACGTGAATTAATTTTGTGAGTGCTCGCTAATTTGTTTATAGAATTATTATTATGTTAATCTAAAGTGTGTGGTAGTAGTACTAATTGGTTTTTAAGATTAAGATGAAACTGCCATGATACGTTGCTGGTTAACCTGTCAAATTGACGACTGGGTAAGTCTGAGGCTAAATGTTACTTATACTATATTCACTTAGGATACTCTGAATCGCGAACTTCAGTGGCCAATCTGGCCAAATGGGGCATTCTTCACCCATCCCAAATGCAATGTCAGTGTGGAGCCCCTTCACAGGACATGCATCACCTTCTTAATTGCCCGTCGTGCACAACCACCTGCACCATCCAAGATTTGAACGAGGTCAGTGATAGAGCTGTACAAGTTGCTCAATACTGGTCAGATATAATTTGACATGAGTCATTCGACACGGAAAGAAGAAGAAGCAGACTCTGAATACAAAAACGGTTGGAAAACAAAACAAAATAAGTATTAATAAATCTTGCACAAATCTCCCCCTAAAAAGAGAGTTCCGCAAAAGCATGGAAGTCCCCCTCTAACCTGAATGGGCTTGTAAACAACGACCTGCGGCCCTACCATGACGTGTTAAAGCGTGAGTCGTTCGAGCGAGAAGGAGGGATGGAGCTATACACCCTATATAGCTCCATCCCTCCTTCTCGCTCGAACTACTCACGCTTTAACACGTCGAACGTAGAAAACTTGGCTGCCTCGACGACCCAAAACAGACACTTCTGGCGAAGAATGGGGGCACTTTTCCTCATCAAGAGAGAGAGATTTCTTCCTCTAAATTCAGCAGTCATCAAAGAGGAGTTCCTTTTAGTTTTGGAAAAAGTCTTAAGGTCCATAAACCCTGGCCGTGGTCCCTGACCGAGTCTCAAAAGTCCAAACTCAAGCTTGCCAAAGGGTGATGGGGCGTAGCGTTCTAGGTGTTAGGCTCAGAGATCGTATTCGTAATACCACGATTCGCTCCAAAACAGGGATCGCCAATGTGGGCAGTAAATCTGCTAGGCTGAAGTGGGATTGGGTGGATCATGTATGAAGGATACATCAGAATAGATGAGCCTGCAGAGTTGATACGCAGTGGTAGCTAAAGGACGGGTGTTATCGCTGAGTAAGGCCTAGGAAAGGCTGGTGTGACGACTTGGAGGCGTTAATGACGGATTGGTCGGAAAGTGCAACACACTGGGAAGAGTGGAAGGCTTATGCTATAGCTACAACCTGGGGGTCTTTAAGTCAAGAGTAAATAAGTTGCTTCTAGGCAAGCGAGCTCTATCTTCGACAACATAGTGGTCAATGGCGTGCGTATAAAAAGTAAAACAAAAAGTTAAAAGATCAAATTCGATTAATTAGACGAATATTTTAACTGTCAATTTGACCTTTAATGATAAACAAAAACTAAGTGAATGTCTGAAGCTATTTGGGTGCAATTAATGCATGCATAGTAAATAAATGAAGCAGGAACTAGTGCATATATAGTTGCATAATAATTTTATCTAAGTTCTTATAAATTATGCATTATTTTAAGGCTATCTGGATTGTACGATCTCTTCCTGACAGTCTTATGGTCAACAAACGATAGTCACTGTTCAGCCATTATCTCGATTTAAACTAGATTTGAGTGAGTTAGCTACAGTTTTCAAATGTTTCATACTTGGGAATCTAACTAGAAAAATGTAATTACATTAAGAGTAAAATGCCATGGCGAATAGGATATGGTCTTGAAAAATCTATTTTTTCAATCAGATCGTACAAAAAAATATTGGGGTCTGTTTTATTCTTTACTTAAAAATAATACGATTCAGAGCACATGACGTAACATTTTGGTATGTGTTTTGCCGATAAGTGACGTAACCAAACCCTATTCCTGAACTTTGATGTGCATTTTCTTTGTCACTTTAATTGATTGGAAAATACATAAAAAAACAATTTCCGTGTAAAAATATAAGTGTAAAGGAAATAAAATAATGATAAATGGTATTTATTTTGCAAACAGTTCACAAGTAACTCCATTACACGTAGATTAGGCTGGTGTGTTCCAGTGACTCCTGTCACAATATTTCCCTAACCTTTCTTTGTCTGCTATCCCTACAACCCCAGCGCCGGCGCAGCACGATGTTCAGCATTACGCTGCGCTAATTACTGCCTGTAGCCGCCATACTTTTGTTTTTCTTAATTTAATACCAGCCTTCTTGCCTGGGCCAGCTTCGTTTGAAAAGTTTTTTGATTTTGAGCCATTCAGAGGTCGCAGCCGCACGGGTCGATCTTCAAGGTTAAGCATCGCTGGCTAGGTCTGTCTGTGGATGGGTGATTATCTTACAATATTGAGATTCCTCCGTGCCTCGGAAAGCACTTTAAGTCTTTGGCAGTCGTTACGGGCTGTCAGATGCCAGAAAATCTGGCACTAGTCTTGGCAAGATGTACCGTGTTATCCAGTTAATAGGTTATGGAGGTTTGGCAGGCAGTTGCTCCACGTAAAACACTGATATTCAGCTGAATCCGACTGGGAACCGACCCCAATATCATTGGAAAAAGGCTAGGCAGATGGATGATGAGAGGCCGCAGTGTTTTTGTTTAAATAGGAAGTTACTAAACAGCTATTGATTATGCTTTATATATGTCGACATGAATGAATAGGTTACTTCTAAGCAAGGGTGCTCAATCATCGACCACATCATCGCTTACCATCAGGTGAGATAGCGGTCAAGCGTATTATCTATATATCTATATATAGTATATTTTCTATTTTTTCAAGTAAATAAAAAAATACGAAAAGGTTGTTAAAGACTCGCGTGACGTCACTGCGATAGTACAACTTTTACTAGTAACGTGTCGTCACTAGCCCCTTCTCTTGAACTTGAATGCGCATAATTATCTTTATCAGTTTTTTAGCTATTTGAAATAGCAAAAAATATACATGTCCAATATCTATCTCATCATCTGCCTAGCCTTTTCCCAACTATATTGAGCTCGGGTCCCAGTCAAACCGGATTCAGCTGAATACCAGTATTTTACGTGGAGCGGTTGCCTACCAGACCTCCACAACCCATTAACTGGGTAACACGGTACTTCTTGGTAAGACTGGTGTCAGGTTTTCTGGCTTCTGACAATCCGTAACGACTGCCAAAGATCTACAAATGACAGCCGGGACCAACGGCTTAACGTGCTTTCCGAGGCACGGAGGAGTCTCGGTATGTTAATATGGTCACCCATCCACAGACCCACCTCGGCAAGCGTTGCTTATCCTTGAAGATTGGGCCGGGCGGCTGTTATAAATTAGCCACGAGCTCCTCTCTATCTTCAGTCCAATATCTATCTAAATAAAAATATTTAGATAGATATTTTAACTGACGGACTATTCTACTAGAAGAAGAACTAAAAGATTCTAGTAGTCCCTATTGTGGTATCATTTTTAAAAATAAATTCAACATAAAAATGAGACTAGGCAGCTTTCACTCCAACTTCCTCTCAAATTATAATTAACAAGCTCCAAATACATTTTTTCTGCCCCCGTCTCACGCCCATCAAAGGCTAGTTTTAAAATCGGCGCATACGCATACCCGATACAAATCATCGGCATTCCGAGAAGGACCATAATTGGCTCGATATTGGCCCAAATAATAGGCTTTAATGCCCAAATTTGGGGCCCATAAAATAATGATCTAATGAATTTACCCTCGGGCGTGGAACATGAGTTATTTTCGGGTTGTTAACAAATTTGGAGCTCGTAGGGCTTTGAGAGGTCAGCAGAGTTCTTGGTAGCTTTAAAACAATTTTGGTTAAAAATACACGAAACTTACAACAAACTAAAATATAGCATAAAAAATTCGTCCTCAACGCTGTCAGCTGGTAACATCCCCAAGACATTTAGTCTCTGCCCAAAGTAAAAGCCAGCTCTTGGGCCACGGGAAGTGTCAACTAGCCGTTTCAAAATTTAATTTATTTCGGTTTGGTTCAGTTTGCAGGATTTTTAAAAATGATGCATTAATTTGTGGATCACATTTATAACTCAACAATTCTATGGTACGACAGTTACGAGTCTAATTTTGAAGACACTTAAATCGCTGTGACATTCATGAAACCACAAACTGCTGCTTGTAAAATTGCTGGCGCTAACTTACATTTAGTAATTTATGAGCTTTTGCAAACTTTTCTTATTATTGTTATTCAAATCAACTTGTACTTCACGAACTCATTGGTAAAGTCTTAATGAAGAAAAATAAATAAAGAAAATCACTGATCCGTCACAAATAAACAATAATACTAATTAGCTTTGACCAACACCTTAGGAGGCTCTCGTTAGGCTTGATTCAGAAAGCAGTAGGTACTTCTAGACACAGCTCGCATTGTTAGGAGGTTCCTCTCTCTGGAGCCCTGACCGCCGGTAGCTTGGACCCTGTTCCCGATACCGGTGGGCTACTATTCTTTTTATGTTGAAAAAAAATAATTTTTAGAAATATTTAAAAATGTATAATATAAGTTAAAAAATTGAATAACGGGATAATAACCTGATAAGAAACCATTTTATTTTCAGGTTACAAAGACCCATTAATATCCTTAACCAAAGGATACATAATAATTATAATAACAATTGTTTTAGTAAACAAGAACTTGAAACTATGTTAGCATCCCTTAGATGCACTAGGCTAAGTCTTTGTGCATTCCGGTGGCACTTGTCCGCGAAAGCGGCGTAATACCACATCCTGTGGTCAAAAGCTTACCTCCATCACCTGATGCAGGTAGCAAGTTGCTATGCGCACCACAAAAGCCTTAAAGTAGACGTTGCGATGCGACTCCAGCAGCTGCAATCTCGTCACGTACTTCACGATTTCTTCCGCATCAGTGGTGTAGTGGAGACGGGCAAAAGCGGGATAAAGCATCTTCAACTCAGCCTACCAGTTCCTCTCCGCTGTCGCCAACATTCGTAAACAAACCTTATTCCATAACAAAAGCTCAATAATTTACTTTGGCGAACAAATTAAACCAACACAAAACAAAGTTATGGTCGTTCGCCATATTTATTGAAATTATTGACAGCTCTCCGCATATTTATCCTATATCTTTAATTTTAACTTCTGTTAACCGACTTGCCAGAGAAACTGGTATTGTGTGTTTGTTTGTGTACTGTTTTGTTGGGTACTGTTGGGGACAGAAGTTTTTAATAATCAGCAAATTAAATATCACACACTTCTTTGAAACATTAACGTGATTCAAATCGGCGATCCAAGAAATAGCTTGGAAACTGGAATAGACAATGATACGTCTTTTTGTCAGCAGTACCTAATTATTTGATTAAATTTTTAGATTATAGCATCTAGCATCTAGCGTCTCATCACATAGTAGCTTCTATAAACGGTGGTCAAATAATGGCTATATTCTAATCTGAAGGAAAAGTAAATTCGACACCAGTTTTGCCAATGGGTGTCTTTAAATGGGTATAGTATCCAGTTATTGGATTATGGTGGTAAAATATGCAGTCACACCATGTAAATTAACACTGGTATTCTGCTGCATCTGGTTGCTCTGGAAGCCGACCCCAACATAGTTGGGAAAAAGCCAGGCTGATTGATTCAAATATGAAAATTATCACTTCATGTAGGATCGCGAAACTGAAGTGGGAGTGGGCAGGGCACATTGCTCGCAGAACAGATTGTCGATGGGGCCGAGAAGTTCTAGAGTGGCGACTGCGTACCGGAAGACGCAGCCTTGGAAGGCCTCCCACAAAGTGGACCGATGACCAGGTGCGGGTCGCTGGTAGAAGGTGATATATATGATGAGAGATAACCCTTTTGGGATGATTATTCCAAGATGTACCTTTATTTTTACCCGACTACGGCGAAGCAAGAGCAGGGTTATAATTTTGACTGATATTTTCTGTATGTTGATAAGCTCACTTTTGACCACTATCTCACCTGCCAGCCTTGGAAGGCCTCCCACAAAGTGGACCGATGACCAGGTGTGGGTCGCTGGTAGAAGATGGATGCGAGACGCACATGACCGGTTGTTGTGGCGACACTTAGGTGAGGCCTATAGGGCTCCAGCAGTGGACGTCTTTCGGCGAGTTGATGATGATGAGGAGTCATCAGTATAAGTTAGCTTGTCTATCGCAAATAAATTTTCTAGCACTAAGGCTGAGGACATCGTGGAGTACGTATGCCAAAAGATCAAGTACAGAGAGTGCAGCTGCTGGAGTCGCGTCGCAACGTCAAATTTAAGGCGGTTGTGGTACGCATATAGGAGGGAGAGGAGCTCGTGGCTAAATTATAACAGCCGCACGGACCAATCTTCAAGGTTAAGCAACGCTTGCCGAGGTTGGTCTGTGGATGGGTGACCATATTAACATACCGAGACTCCTCCGTGACTCGGAAAGCACGTTAAGCCGTTGGTCCCGGCTGTCATTTGTAGATCTTTGGCAGTCGTTACGGATTGTCAGAAGCCAGAAAAATCTGACAGCAGTCTTGCCAAGAAGTACCGTGTTACCCAGTTAATGGGTTGTGTAGGTCTGGTAGGCAGCCGCTTCACGTAAAATACAGGTATTTAGCTGAATCCGGTTTGACTGGGAGCCGACCCCAATTTGGTTGGGAAAAGGCTAGGCAGATGTGGTACGCATATACCAACATGCTAGCCTGCATCAGGTAATGGAAGAAAGCTTTAGGCCAAAGGATGTGGTATTCCGCCGAAAAAAAAATTACCTAATACAAAATTTGTCATCAACTGATCACAATTTGTATGGGAGACTCAATTTTTTTTTTGAGGAATTTTCTATGGCTTTCTTGGGGAAAGTGGTTCATTTACATGGGCAGAAGTGGTTCTCAAAGTTTGCGCGCTGGATAAATAATTACCCAGTGTTTGTTATGGTGCTTTTTGACCTGAAATGTTCAAAATGAAAAGTCATTTCAAAATCAAAAGTCATTTATTAAAATTAGGCTGAGAGCTATCACTTTTTGAACGTCAAATTTTACATAAAGACAGTCCCCCAAAACGCCCACCCGTCACCACTTCCTAATGTTTTAGCTGAGAAGAAGAAGTGGCGCAACAAACTCCCCAGCAATCAGCCTATTTGTACACTCTTTTCACACACTACACTCCTTCAAAAAACTTTATCTACATAACCCTCATATTCAATTCCATTACAAAACTGAATGATTTTGAACTAAGTACTGAATGCAAACACGAGCTTACACCGACACACCCCCTTGTGGGTGTGTGTGTGCAACTGTAGGTGTTTGTGTGTGTATGGTGTTGAGCTCAAATTGGCTCCCACTTCGCCTCTGAGCATGATTTGAGGAACTAATAGGCGGGGCTATGCTCAGGGTTGGCAGGTTCAAGTATTCAAAAACATTAATATATTTTTTCCACAAAATGGCGCAGATCATTCGTAATTTGTTCGAAAGAGTCACCTCGGCCCTGGAACGCAAAGGGCACTAGGAGGCGCACGGATAGGTTTTAGTCAGTAAGAGTCTGACACTCCCTTTGCTCCACAGCGCAGCGGAAGAGCGGAAGGGGTAATTTGACGATTTCCCATCCATAAAAATGGGTGTCACTCCGATGATTTCCACCAACTCTAAAGATCAAATCAGTTAATTCTTTCCAAGTAATTCTCCGTTAACTATGTCGTAGTTTATCATGTAATTTATAATTGATGAAGTGATAAACAGCTTGCCAGCCTGAGAGTAATGGCGGGCTTAAGCACGTGCTCTGATCGAATCTCTAGTAAATATGATGGAACTGCTACCAAGTCCGGTCTAGCATAAATTATGAAATGTACATTGATAATAAACTTGTGCTGTTGAGGATAGACTGAATCCAATAGTTTATCCGCATATAATATCATATTAGCTTTTTTCCGTGGCTTCAATCGTGTTCTTAAACATCTTTGCAATAAAAAATTGCCTATAACTGTTTTCTGTATGGTGTCGGACGTAAAAGAATAGCACCATCCTCGTGGGTCTCGTAAGAGGCGACTAAGGGACTCACCAGAGAATGGGCAGCAGCATTCTTTGTAGTACATTGCTACAGCTACACAGCGATCGCCAACCCGCCTGCCAAGCGTGGCGATTATGGCAAACGCCCCCATTTGGTGGAGGCCAATGTCCAACAGTGGACGTCTTTCGGCTATTATGATAACTGTTTTCAGGGTTCCATTTATCTCTTATACGAAATATACTAGACCGTTCAAAAATGTGTTTAGTAACAATTTGCTTCGAGTTTGAGATTTTATTTCATTTTTTTTTATGTACTGAACAACTGTTTTTTTCCGCGATTTCGGGGTTGTCACCATATTTAAAAAAAAAAATATTAATAGAATATCCGAAGAAAAGTTGACTCAGTTCAAAAATATGTTTTGTTTCAAATGATCGTGTCTTTGTGGCAGCCCTATCCACCGGGCCGCGGGGCCATCAATATAACAATTTAACAGGGACGTTTCAACAGCAATAAATTAAATGAGTTAACAGCCTGCAAATACCCGCGGTTGTCCGCAACCAGCAACCAGCAACCAGACGTACTACAACGTTTAAACATATAAACATGATTATGGTTATAATTTAGAGGGAAAAAGTTTTCGGTTGTATAATTCCTTTCTCATATAATAACAAAAGTTTTTGTGGAGAAGCTCGACTCTCAATTGAAGTCTTAGTGGAATAATGTTACTGGGAATCTCTATGGATAATTATGGCAAATTGATTCGCACGCTGTTCTATGAGGCTCAAACATTTGAGTTGATGTACTGTCTTCTGGACATTTACCTACCCTTCTTTATTATCCGTTTATCTACTTTGCCTTTAACCTTCAGACGTCTACTGCTGAACATAGACCTCCCTCAAGTGTCGCCACAACAACCAGTCCTGTGCGTCTCGCATCCATCGGCTACCAGCGACCCTCACCAGGTCATCGGTCCATCTTGTGGGAGGTCTTCCAACGCTGCGTCTTCCGGTACGCGGTCGCTATTCTAGAAATTTTCGGCCCCATCGACCATCTGTTCTGCGTGCAATGTCCCACTGCCACTTGTGTTTAGCAATCCTTCGGGCTATGTCGGTAACCTTGCTAAACATCATAAAATACATTTCTAGATGTTAAATTAATGCGCAGTTCACTAAGTTCGACCAATGTAGGCTTCAGCAAAGAATCAGCTATTCAGAGGGTCTAGCACGAATGTTTTTGACGTTAACGTAACTTAAAATTTTACTATAACTTATCGAAACGAAACGAAACGAAACGAGTATTCGTTTCGTTTCGATATTCATATTTTTGTATTATAAAAATTGTGTATGTCGCATAAATTAAATCAAAATACTATGGGGTTGTTGTTTTTTAAATTCAAATTCACTTATGTTAACGATACCTACTGTAACGTAAACGTCAAGTCATTCGTGCTAGGCCCTGTGATCTTTTTGAGAGTTTATTTTAGCACAAATTGTGTCATTTATTGACGTTAAATGCTAATAATTTTAATAGTAATAAAAAAATCACGATGTGTAGGTGATGCAACACTTTTTCACCACATAAAGTAAATCAAATCTTAGAAAATGATCAGTTATTCTCCCAAAACCATTCCAATACTTGACTAATGTCCACAGAGAGGTTCGTGTTTGTTTTAAACAGCGTTCATCGCTTCCTGTCTGTCCGTCTGTTTGTCACATGATGTTTTCATCACAAATATTGAGTTTCCGTGCTGATTTAGTGGAGCGAAAGAAAAATAACCCTTTTGGGATGATTATTCCAAGATGTACCTTTATTTTTACCCGACTACGGCGAAGCAAGAGGAGGGTTATGATTTTGATTGGTGTTTTCTTGCTGCTAGTCTCGTGTTTGACCACTATCTCACCTGATGGAAACCGATGATCTGACAGCCAATTCTACTAATTTTAAAGCAACGTTCGCATTTGCAGTTCAGTCGCAATCTGTCAAAAAACCTTAATTTCTATAATTTTTCTACAGATTGCGACTAACATGCGAATGCGGACGTTGCTTAAAAGTAGAATATCGACACTGTGGTCGCCGTTGGAGTTGGAGCACGCTTGGTCAGGAATACGAAATACGAAACGGGATATATGGATACGAAACGGGGCACTGTGGAAAAAAGACTTAGAAAAATTTCGCGACCAATTTCGAGGCAGCGCTCGCCGGCCGCTGCCGCGGCATGCTCGCTCCGCTCGCTCGGCTCGCGCGTAGTTGGTCACAGTTCTAACCTAACCTAACCTATGGATATCTTCGACATCGTTTTTAAGACCAACGGTTAGTCGGAGACAAAAATCCAGATGCTTTTCGCCTTATTTTTAGGTGTTCTATACTGTATATAGAATCGAGAAAATAAACAATTTACCAAAAAAAAAAATATTGCAAAAATTTTCCCTTTTTTCTCAGTGCCCCGTTACGTATACTCCAACCGCACGCTTACAACACAACGCTTTAAAACACCTACGCAGGTTTCTTGTTTCTTTTCAATAAATTCAGCTACTATATTTATGATATTAGCTAGATTTTGATTGGTACAGTAGACAAATTAAATGACTTAGGGGTTGGTAGAAAAAATACTATATACTATGCTAATACATACCCGCTATAACTTGAGAACGACTTGAACGATTTAAATAATTTTATTATTTTTTGAAAGAATAGGTTTGTGAAAGAAAATTCGCCCGGAGCGGGCCACTAGTAATATTATAAATAGAAAAACGAGTTTGCTTGTTTGTTTATATTAACAAACCAATTTTGATGAATTCTGCAGACGGTTAGACGCGAACCATGCCCATTCTACAGCCGTTCGCAAGATTTTCTTTCACGAAAATTCTATCAAATTCCCCCAATCTAAATCAAACCATCTACCTCTCTGCTCACCCATCATGACACAGCACACTAACAGCACCAGTTAATATATTGACGCACAAACACACACACATCCGTTTCCGTCCGTTATTGACTTTACACTTTGGCCACCTACCTGATTAGGTACAGGCGACGAAACCATTTTTTTTACATCTGGCAAGAAATTTAAATGTCCAGGCTTTATATACCATAGCTACTTATCCATGAGTATAATTTACATAGACATAGATCGCTAGTTCTGAGTTTAAGGCAATTGCCTTAAACTCAGAACTAGCGATCTATGTTATGTGTTGCTATTAATGGCAATACAGAATTGCCATTAATAGTGCAGGAATTACAAAAAAAAGTAACTTTGCCTGACACGGGGATCAAAAAGCCTCAGGACTCCATACGCGCAAACACACTTGCTAAACTATAATAAAAAACATTGCAGTCAATCTCTGCATTGTTGTGCAGTGTGCACAGGCACACTGACAACATAAGTTGAAAGGGAGTTGTAGTCAGCAGCCTGCATACCTATCTCTTTGGTTGACAGTACTTAGCAAGTGTTATTATAGCGTCCTACATTCCGATTTTAAGATAAACATATTAATAAATGGTAGTTTTCTTCCATTAGATAGGAAAATATTGGATGTGTCATCGTTTGTCAGGGTGTTCAGTAAAGGGGTGGGTTTGATTTGATGCTCAAAAGGGTTTCATGTTGTGGCTAGGTTCACGTTAAGACAGGTTCTTCTTGGTGGAATGACAGTTTACTTTACGTTGACTCCATCTAATTATTCACGTTGATATGTTCAGAGAATAGACAGACATCTAGCCTTCATCATACGAGGCAAAGGTCGCCATGACTTACAGTTTTTCCACCTGTCCTGTCACGGCACTTTCTGACAGTGTCTGGACTCCATAGAAATATGAGGAAACTTCGAACTCTTAAAAGACCCACCTCATCACATTAACATCAACATCCTGCAATGCTACCCAGGTCCTTGATATTACAGCGCCAGCGTACTGTCCAGTTAGCTGGACAGCTAGAAAGCGCTTCAGCAGCTTAGCGGTGCAGTGCAGCAGAGCGTGGAAATACAATATTTTGTATTAACACAAACATTCTGCAATACTACTCAGCTCCTTGATATTACAGCGTACTGTCCAGTTAGCTGGACAGCTAGACAGCGCTTCAGCGGCTATAAGCGGTGCAGTGCAGCGGAGCGCGGAAACACACAATACTTTATATTAATTGTCGAGATAATCGAGTAACAGGTGGTTTGGTTCTAGTTAGGTAGTGTTGCATTTGGGAACTTTTAGTGAATAAAGTTGATGTTCCTTTTTTAGAGCCTACGAATACAATAGTTTTGTGATCACGGGTACTTACTTATTACCGTGGACTGACTCGGTTCTAAGTAAGAAACAGTAAAAAGTACTGCTATATTTTACCAGTAAGTTTGCAAAAATCACATAACCATACTTTAAAATTAAACAGGCATTTTTATTGTCCTCTTAAACTGCAACTAAGTCGTAGTTAAAAGTTGCTTTTACAAACAATAATGCATACTTCGATAGTGCAGTTGTCGGATGATTTAGATTTTGTGACTTCTTGCTTAAAGAACAAGAAATCACAAAATGCTAACCCTCTCGTTTACAATCTCTGGAGTTCTCAGTCATTAGGCCCAGTGTTCATAATGGCGCATCCACACATGCCCGGCGGCACGGCCGGCGGCCAACCCGGCGGTCAAGCTGGCGGCATGGCCGGCGGCACATGCATCAAGCGGCAAGGTGGTCTGAAAGCCGGTTGCAAACCCGGCGGCATAAGCCGGCGGCATGTGTGGATACGCCATAAGGTTACCTCGTAGCTTAGAGCTGCCATCGTTATTTGATATTCTTCTTGCGTTCTTAAAAAATCTTCTTTGGTTGAACTCGTATTTGTAGTGAAAGACCGTGTATGACCTCAATTAGGTAACAATAAATCTAATTTACTGATATACTTTTCCGGAAATCTCGTATTTACAATAAACATGAAAGATTTTTGATTAATCTTTATTTAAGTTAAAAACCAATCCTCAACCGCCCAACTAAAAAAGTCCAAACTAGTCCAGACCCTTACCGCGGGGGCGTGCCACCTTTATATATTGCTTTTAATTAGCTATCGGACGCCACCATTTTGTTAGGCGCCTACCCGATCGTAACTCAATGATCACTGACTCACTGAGTTTAATTATTAACCGAGTTGAAATAGTGCTTGTTTGTTCGTTCGTGAGCAATGTGTGGTGGAAAGTGATTTCTGGTGAAAGCGGGAAATTAAAAGATAAAGTTGATTGTTTTAGTTTCCTTTATGTATCTTAGTATTATTATCTTTGCTAATGACGCAGCAGAAAGTTTTTTAATCATTGGCAAGTACAGTTCTCGTCAAATAGCTTTGCCCCTCTGAAGTTGGCTACGAGTGGCTGCGTAGTAGTCAAAATTACGAACAAACTGCAACTGCGCATGCGCGGGGCGGGGATTATGGCGGCGCGATTTTATGTCTCAGTCTTACGTTTACGTTCGATGCATGCTTGCGTCCCGCTTGCTCCCGTCTACGTGACTGCACCTGCGCGAACTTTGCAAATGGCTAACTTCAGAGGGGCAAAGTTATTTGACGGAAACTGCACGCGTATGTCTACAATCTCGGCCGATTGAAAGCGATGATGTGGGTGGAACACACTTGGGAAAAGTAAAATCATGGGGAAGATATTATTTGCCAAGTAGTGGAGAGAAATAAAAGTAGAAAGACTTAGAAAAAGTCTCCTTTTCAGGATCCTATACAGTTAAATCGTTTCCCCAGGACATCACCTCGGCGCTTTTCTAGTTGGTCACCACTGTAAATCATGGCCAACATGAATTCCAGTAGGTATCTGGAAACTGCAGAGAGAGAAAAAAGAGGTCAACAAGTACCTTATTCATAATAAACTTTAGTTACTTTCGTGGCCCGTTAAGAGCGTGTTAAAATCAACAGTGTCCGTATCCTGGTCGCTTAATATTTAAATAATAAATGATATATTGTTGAGAGCAACACAAAAAACAAATGACAGCGGTGGCAGTGTTAATCATTGCAAATTAAAAAGGTTTGTCTCACTTTGTCCTTAAGGGTTTGGCGCAAGTTATAAGGTCGCAAACAGAAGTTGGCAAATGGGTCTATTTTGTTTTGACTGAGGTTACTGAAAACAAATAATTGTAGAGCAAGAGGTAGAAGTTTGTGGTAAGAAGTTTGCTTGCAGATTACACAAGATACGGATGGGAAATCATCAAATGACTTCTTCCGCTCTGAGTGGAACGGAAGGGAGTGTGTTACTGACTAAAATCCATCCGTGTACCTCCTAATGCCGTTTGCGTTCCAGGGCCGCCGCCGTGGTGACTCCTTCGAACAAATTCCGCAACTCTGGCAGGCTCTGGCCCTAACGGCCCCCCTCGTCTACTTTGCTGCCATCTCTTTGAGGCGCGTGGAAGACATCGTGCCGTTGACTCGGGTCTGGTTCTGATCGGACAGCAAGCCACCCAATGCTCGCCGTCTGCAGGCCCGCACCTACTATGGTGGCCGGGAATACGACGCCCGGGGCGTCTTCTTCGGTTACGGTGGCTGGGGCGTGAAGTTTGTTTCTCCCGCACGCGGCTCACTTCTCGCACCCATGCCTCCTCGCTCCAGATTATGGAGTAAACCAGGGCAGTAGCGACAGGTCGCTGCCGCCGCTCACCTCGACGAGGACACGGCGGTGTTCCGCCCAAGCAGGGCAGACCTCCACCGTATGCTCCACCGTGTCATCCGGGCGATCATCACAGTGATAACACCCGGACGTGTCCTCCCGCCGAATCCGAAACAGGTAGCTTCCGAAACAGCAGTGGAAATGCATAAAACAGTATTTTTATGGACTCTCCTCAAGTCGGGATTTATGATTGTTAGTAAAAAGGATTGATACTATTGAAATAATGGGCACATGGTCCTTGCCCACTTTCCACCAGGCGCTAGGCGGGTTGTTATTCGCCAGACTTAAATTAAAAAATAACAGTTTTTTTTTCAATTCGCTCACAGCTCATAACTGAACCCAAACAATTCGTTTCAGCGATTAATTTGGTGAGAAGTGTAATCGATTTTTCGTTCAACTGACTCTGATACAAATAATGAAAATGACGTCCGATGATAACTGTTCCCGTAAGTGAATAACATGTTCCAATTAATTTATCAATCGTTTTTTGATAAGAATTTTATAAATATTTGAATCCTACCAAGTTTTTTAAGGCATAGGTTTGTTTCTCACAAAAAATGATTTAGCATCAATGATCTTCTATATTTAGACAAGTGATATTTTATCAGCAGAAGCGACTGTTGAAGTTCAAAAATTATTGGAATTGACCATGACATTTCGCAGCTGCCGCCCGCGTGAATATCAAAAATTACCCCGAGGGAACATACTACCGGGAATATAAATATCCTATGTATTATTCCAGACTATAATCTACCTCTGTGTCAAATTTCATCAAGATCCAATCAGTAGTTTTGCTTGAAAGGGTAACAAACATCCATACATACACACTTTAGCGTTTATAATATTAGTAACGACTAGCTGTATGCGTTATATTTTGTTTTCCTATTATTTTTTGGCTGGGAACCCTCGCAGGCGTCTTCAGAATACCCTGCCAAAGTTTCATTACAATCTAATCAATGGTTTCGGAATGCATACAGGACATACATACATAAATTGATTTTTAGAAGATCCCAGAGACTCCAGACCTTACTTATTTCCTGTGTCTGTAGTGGAGGTTTCTTCGACAACCGGTAGATTCTGTTAAAAAAACTCACTATGACAACATAGCTGAAGTCAGCTGCTAGCCTGTAGGTTTAGGAGAAAAGTCGGGACCCGCTGGGTCCAGAGCCTGCTAGGGTTGCGACATTTGTTCGAAAGAGTCACTGTGGCCCTGGAACGCAAAGAGCACTAGGAGGAGTACGGATGGGTTTTAGTCCGTAAGAGTCGGACATACCCGCTCCGCCCAGAGTGGAAGGAGTCATTTGATGAGTTCCAATCCTTAAAAAAAAGGTTCAGAAGGAAATTTTCAAGGTGAGGATGTAGAATAGAGGGCTGACAGTCTATTCGCAAGTAGTATTAAAATCACACTGCTGATTCCATGGTATTAAGTAAACATTTTTAACCTGTTTACCTTGACAATGAACTTCTGCATACCAACACCTTTCATTACTTACACACACATACGTCACGAAACAAAACAACGACAGCACAGCAAGTTCAGTGGCCAATAAATAAATATAATTAATTTTTCGCACCGTCCGTCTGTCTGTCCGTCTGTCCGCTTCGGCGCGTGCGTGATGTACGGCGACGCATCGCGAGTCGATGGAGGTTATTATTATACATATTTATTATACTAACATGGAGATAAAAATCTGTTAAAGGAGGATGTGGTTACGTTTATGGAGAAAGGCTTAAATTGTTATATTGCCTTGCTGGTCTAGAAGCTCGTGGCTAAATTATAAAAGCCGCAAGGGTTGATCTTAAGGATAAGTAACGCTAGTCGAGGTCGGTAAACGGATGAGTGACCATCTGAACCAACTGAGATTCCACCGTGCCTCGGAAAATACGTTAAGCTGTTGATCACGGCGGTATTTGCATATCTTTTTTCTTTTTTTTTTTAAACGTTGCCCCACACTAGGAATTTCTCCTGTATCGTGGGTGCATTCACAAACATATAAACTCACATACACAAACATCTGTATGGGTTTTTCCAATAAGAATTGCCCTGTGATGGCCCGGAGATTGAAAGTTGGTGGTATGACCCCCACGTACCTCTGGAAGCACGTTACGCCATTGGTCCTGCGCCAGGTCTCTCTCCGGTCGTGTCGGGTTGCCGTCGCTGAGGATAATGAGAGTGATGGAAGAGGGAGTGCACCTGTGCTTGCGCACACACGCCTGCACTATAATATGTCCGGCACCACAGATTTATAAATTTAAAATACCTGGCCATGGCGGCCATCTCAACGGAGACTAGCCATAGTCTCCGTTGAGATGGCCGCCATGGCCGAAATCAGTCAGGAGGACTATATTCTTATCTTTGGCAGTCAGAAACCAGGAAATCTGAGTTTATTCTTCCCAAGTTACAGGGCTGTGGAGAATCAATTTGCTAAGCATTTTCCAACTATGTTGTGGACAGCTTTCAGTCCAGTCGGATGATCAGCTAAGTACCAGTTTTTACGTGGAGCGACTGCCTATCTGACCTCCACAACCCAGTAACTGGGTAACACGGTACCCATTGGCAAGAGTGGTGTCAGATTTACTGGTTTCTGACTTTCCGTAACGACTGTATCAAAGTAAAGTTTAGATTTTAGAAAGATTCTTGTCAATGACAATATGTACAAAAGTATGAACAAGAACTGCACGCAAATCCCAAAACCGAAAATCCCACACCATATCAAATAAAACAACCACAAAACCACTCTTTTTCACCCGAAACATCAAAGAAACAAACATGATTTTTTACGAGCAACTCGAAGCTACATAAAGCATTGTGATTTAAAAGTAAAATGGTGGACAGACAGACGAAACGTCGCCGACAGTGACATACGACTTGGGTCCCAAGCTCCAGGTTGAGAGAATAAAAGAATTGTTTGGTCCTGGACGCCGAAATGCCGCGCATAGCTGGGACCCCAATTAAGATCCCGTAAGATTGTCGTCCTGTGTTTTTAGTGGGATGTAGAGAGAGTATGATTTGGTATTTTTAAGGGACATTAAGGTAGTGTCATCTGAGGATTTTTATACAGTTAGGATCGGGAAAATACTAGACCTTTTTAGGAGGAGAACTCAGAATGGACTGGGTGCTAAAACAGTTGCTATACCTTCAAATGTTTGTCGTTCGGTTCTAGTTAGTTGTTCTAGTGGTTTTGTATATTCAATTCTAAAAAAATATTGTTTTTTCTTCTCAAAAATGTCTATGATCCATTTACTGACGACCTCGTAAAGTTTAGTTTAATATTTTTTAATGTAAGAAAAACATTGCACTCTCTTCAATAATGTGTGTATTTGTGCGTTACGCCAAGGTACAATCCACCTAATAAATTTTTGACGAGCGCTGCTTTTCCTTCTCACTTCTTCCTTCGTCTTAAAATTACCAACTGTTTTTTTGTGAGCAGAGTATTTCCTCTGCCAATCAAAACAGGTTACACCAGGCTTAACCTCGGGACACAAAACTCACAGGTAGCAGGACTGTCCTACAACTTACCACACCACAGCCACTATACACAACCGAACACTTTTTCAACGTTTTTATTTGTCCCAATCTGTTTTTAACACCTCCCAGCGGTACAGACTTAGCGTGGAGATCCCTGATTATTACAACACAGGATTTAATGAGTTTGTTTCTGATTTCACTAATCGAGATTAGGGTGATTCATAACGAACAGACTTACATGCTAATCACCGTGTCGCGTGTGAACTAAGAAGGTGGATAGAGCGGCAGGTGCTAAGGTTTGGGTAGAATTAGAATTGTTCTTCTTCTGTCCTTGTCGTTTGACTCAACTCTTCAGATTTACCTACTTGTGATGAGTGATTGTGGACATTTTAACCCCTCTGTTTATTTATTTATTTATTATTAATACGCACACATAGTACACAGATCAGTATGGTCGGTGACCCCCAAACTAGACATTTGCCTATATCTTGAGCGTCAGAGTTGCCACATTTTTAGATTCGACGAGGTGGTTTATAAAAGAACCCAAATGGTGACGATGGTCCAAAAATGAAATCTAGAAAATCCGAAACAGCCTTGAACTTGAGAACAATTAAATAAACTATCGACTCACAATTAGTGCAAATAATAATTAGTGACATTAATCAGATATTATCGCGTGACCCAAGAGCTGGCTTTTACCTCGGACAGAGGATAAGCATTGCAAACAGTCTTTTGGGCTCATTTCCAGTCGACAGCGATGCGGAAGAATTTTTTGATGCCATATTTAAGTTAGTAGTTTTTATTAGTGTTTATCAGAAATATTAAATCAAAACAAGATGTGCTAAGAAAAAACTATATGTTAGCCACGTTTAGGTCCTGGAAAGTGCCGGTGGTTACGCTTAAAGGGCAGATAAGTAGGTGGAAAACATCCTACGTAAGGACTCCACACTGTCACTGTGTTTGGGATAGGTCTATGATTCTCCATTTGGCCAGATTATTTCTACAGCGGCCAATCTGATTGGCCACTGCAGTTTGGGTCCCGGGGGCAGATGCTCTGCTAGAGTGAAATTTTTCGGCAGGAGTCAAGCTCGTACCACCATCGTCGTCTTGGTCTGACCCATTCAGTAGTTCTTTTTGTCCATTTCTTGTTTGATATGCTCCAGACGTATCCAGTATAATCCTAATTACGAGTAGCGACTTTTTGGGTTACGTCCATGATATTGCTTAAAGTCAGACTCTGTTTGACTCTGTTTTGACTCTGTTTTGGTACTGAGCCTCCCCGTACGATGAAGACACGACTCGATCTAGAAATTGAGCTCAGGACCACTGCACACACGGCTACTAGTTAAACGAGGCATTCCTATAGCTAATAAAAACCTTAATTGCACCAATAAATAAAATCCTAAATACTTTTACATCGAAAACAGAACGATTCCACGAGAAACGTTATTAATCAATCAGGGAGTAATTATCCTAAAGATCTACCCGTTTAATGGTCATATAGGCGTGTTGATGAATTCCTGGTAGGTCGGTTTATGAGCCTGTGGTAGACGGTGCTCGATTGTGACCAATATATTAATGTGGGCTGACTACTTATTTAGGATGGGAGCGTTTACACCGGAGCGAACGACAAAGTGCCAATTCTACAAAGGAGACGGAAACTAATGGGTCCAAACGTAAAGAGTTGAGATATGGTTTAAAAAAATAGTTATTATTTTCTATTTCAAAATACAAAAAAAATGCACAATTCACAGTCTAGAAGACGAGTTATCTAAAAAACAGGTTAGGTCACGAATAACCTGCAACAATGTTGCTTTCTTAGCAGTTTAATGATGTATTCTTTAGAAAGGTTGATTGTTTTTATGTCAAACAGTAGTTTGGTTGACCTAATATTAATTGTTGTTGATGAACACTGACAAATCATAATGACAGATCTTATTTATGACACAACACAATATACCTCCTGACAAGGATATTTAAAAAAGATAGGTTGATGATACCGGCCAGTGTATTTTTTTAGTAAAAACTTTTTTTCGGGCATTGTTCCATTTCATGTTGTAATGTAGGCGCAATATTATACTAAATCTCTTCTCTCAGATTGCCAAAATCCGCAGAATTTTCAGAGATTGGTCGATAATATCCCAAGATTATATGACAGCGTTTCCGTCTCCTTTTTAAGCAACGTTCGCATTCGCATGTCAGTTGCAATCTGTCTAAAATGTATGGACATTAAGGCTTTTTTGACAGATTGCCACTGACATGCGAATGCGAAAATTGCTTAAAAATTAGCAGAATTAGCCCTCAGGTGTATTTACGTTATTGGCGTTTCTACCTTGATGGGAAGTCGAAACCTCTAATATCACTATTTTGCAATAAAAATGTGAAAAGTGTTTTGCAAGTTTGAATGTTTGAGTGTATCGTCCCGGGTTTGATTCCCATGTGAATCAAATCCATGATCAGATTTTATTTTACGTTCTTTTCAGTAAATAAATCACTATAATAAGTAGTAGTATGTTAATCACTTAATCAGTAACGGAATAATTATGGTATCATGATTCCGTTGTGTTAATGGGATACTTGTCTTAGTGTCTTTCGTCCTGTATCCATCTCGATCACACAGCGGTATTGTGATGATTTTAGCACATCATAGTTTTCAGCTAAGTTTTCACGGTGATAATTTTACAGGAAATTGTACCCGATCAGGTCCTCGAAGGATAAGTCGGATCGGGGGCCTCCTCGGCCACTGTTGCCATCGGCAATCGGGTTGTGGATAGCACCGTTGCCCCCCCCAGAATACGAGGGGCTTGACGCATAAAGCGTGGCGGATTCCCGGACTGCTGTGCAGTCCGAACCGCCCTGGGGTAGTGTCTTTTTTTTTGGGCGCTATCCATGATTTCCTTTTTGAGGGTGCGGTCCCTATCTCCCCTCCTCTCCCTCTCTCTCTCACTGCTTGCTCACTGCCCTCACAGTCACGTCTGATGATCAGACGCGTACCAGAGAGCAGCGAGCAAGCCAATGAGACGCACACCGTCCGAGGACCCGAATACTGCTCAAGTCTCCGAACGGTGTGCCCCTCTTGTGTCTCTCTTGGTCTGGTCTCTCACTTGGGACCTTCCGGCATGAGTGGCTCTACCGGCAAAGCCCCCAAGATCACTGAGACACGCAAGCCCCACCACGACGGCAACGTGGAGACACGGTTGGTGGGGACCACTGAGGGCCTAGCACGAATGTTTTGACAAATAGTAACGTTATAGTATCGTTAGCGTAAGTGAATTTTGAATAAAAAAAGCTACAACCCCATAGTATTTTGGTTTAATGTTATGCTACGTACATAATTTGTATGATACAAAATTATGAATATAGTACCTATCAAATGAAAAAAGTAAAATTGTACGTTCCGTTACTTTAAGTTAAAAACAATCATGTTATACCCTCTGTTCACATGAGGACCTAATGACTGCGTCTGCGGACGGCATATTATTAGGTTATGTTCAATATGTTCATGTTCACTTTACCTAAGTTTTTACGATGATAATTTCACAGAATAACTTCACATCTATTTTGAAACAGGCGAACGCTCACTCACGCTCACACACGTGCTACGCTTCGGTGTAAATGCAGCCCCCATAACAAGGCTCCTCACCAATTATTAAGGGTAGTTAACAGTTCCCCGTAATCAGGTGTTCACATGATGTCGGTTAAAAATATTTTTTTAAGCATTTGGTTGTAAAACAATCGCTGAAATTTGGTGAAGCAATGTGCTTTGTATATTTAATGGTCATTATTTTCCGTGTTATTTTTTTTAAAAGAATGTAAGTACACAGATGATGCTTATTTCTATAGAAATCTATTCCAGGCTACCTGCGAAAGGAGAGTCGAAAAAGAGAGAATCGATACCAGGGGCCTAACCACCAAATCCAAGCTTCTCCAACTTCCAGTGTGAACGAGACGGAGCTATACGTCCTGTATAGTTCTGTCTCTTTCCCACTGGAAGTGGTATTAAAGTAATACTGCTTTAAGAGTTGGTGGTTTAGGCCCTGAAGTATCAGTTCATGTAAGGGACATTTACCCAAGATGCCAAAATTAACCTTACAACGATTACTTCAAGTGGCATTTATCAAAAACTCTATTATGTTGGCGCAGTGGTTGAGCGATTGACTGCTGCGCTGCGTGTTGCGAGTTCGATTCCCGCACGCATCAAATATTTGTATGGCCTACAGATAGTTGTTCCGGGTCTGGCTGTTTGTGTATGTGAGTTTGTATGTTTGTAAACGCACCCACGATACAGGAGACATTCCTAATGTGGGGCACGTTTTTTAAAACAAAAAATAAATAAATATGCTGCACGGTGTTCACAGTAGTAAACTAATACGTTTCCTACTAATACATATAAAATAAACTTTCTTAATAAAGGAAACAGAGCTGGCACCATTAATTTTATCACTAAACCAGAGTAATAATTACGTTACTACCTAAAATCGAGAAAATTAATTTCTCTTTTAATTTGAATCCTTATCTGTGAGCAAGAGCAGTACTAATTATGCGTTATAGCTAATTATAGGAACAAGGTAAAATTAATTAGTTTTTCGTAAAGCAATTATCGACTGATTCATTAATTACTGCACCTTGCTATATTCTGATTGCATTGAATTAGGTTTGATTTGGCTTTTATAAATTTTCTTTTAATTTTTCCCTGCACAGATTTTTGAGCCTGCATTTTAGGGTTCCGTACCAAAATGGTAAAAAGGAACCTTATGGTTAGACTCAGTCTGTCTGTCCGTCTATCACAGAGTGATATCTTAATAACTACTAATGCTATCAACTTGAATGTTGGAATTGTTTTATCGACGAACCCAACTATTTGGCAAATAAGAAAGAATTTTATTTTTTATTTTTTTTTGTAACTGGAACTGAAATGGACTAGTAGAGAATGTGGGGATATGAAAGAGGACTATTTGCACATTCTCAAACATTTTTTCTTTTTTTTTACGCCGCATAGTTTTAGACTTTTGACGAAAAACGTAAAAAAAATACCATTCGTATCGAACCCCCTTATCTCCGAATTTTGCGAAGAGAAAAATCTGATATTTCTCTATGTGATAGAAGTTTATGTAAAGATTACAAGAAAAATATAACGATGTCTCTAAATAGCACACTTTTTCAGAAATCATCATGATGGTACGAAACCCTCGATGCGCGGTTCCGACTCGCTCTTGACCGGTTTTTTTTAAATTGGGTTTCTTTGGTAGATAATCAAGAGCACGATCTTGGATGTATGGCCAACCAATACAGGGATTACTTTTAAAACACTAACAAACTTTCAGTAGTTGAAAGTACTCATGGTTAGAAACAACTTTTACTATGGGACCAACTGTGAAATATCAAAAAATAAATCCGCTGTTTCATACAAAATTCAATATTCTCCCGATGAAATGTATGAAACAGCAGAGATACTTTTTATTTTTTTTTCGATTTGGAAAATTAATCTAACTCTTCATAAAGGTCAAGGACACGACCGATAATTAAAACTATTTAATAAAGGTACTAGTAGTAATGAAAATAGGTATGCAATTAACGACACATTAACTTCTGAAATCAATTCAGTCGATGGTCTTCAAATTATACCTTTCTAGATATGACTTCCGTTGCAATTGAAAATATTATTTATTAGCATAAGCCTGTAGATTGTCCAGAAGGATAGAAGCCATCTTCTTACCCAGAGAAGGTATCTTCTTCTTAGTTGTTCCCTAATAACAGGGGATCGCAACCTCATACGACGCGTCGCCAAGTCATGTGGTCTTCTACAGTGTGGACTGGTCGGTATATTATGCTATAATGAGCTCTCATGTGATAGTAAGCGATGATGTGGTCAACTATGGAGTATCTCACTCTTGACTTAAAGATTCTCATTTTAAAACTATCAGCAGGCTACCATGGCAGAGAATTCCTCCCGTCTATTGCGAGCTTGACTTCTTAATCTACTTTGAAAATCGCAACCCAAAGCAGAGGCTACTCTCTAAGCCCGAAGTCCGTAGTTTCGGCCTTAGTGTCGGGCGTTTTCTACTCCGTATCACCTACGGACTTATTAGTCCCAAACCCCAACTAAGAACAATTCAAATCGTGTTGTCATTCATTCTTAGTTCGGGTTCGGGACTGACTGCAATAGCTCACCTACTAAGTGCCAATTTTACCAATGAAACTAAACGTGATCAGCGAACAAACCAAGCTGTCAGTGTCATTGTATTTCTATGGAATATTTACACTGACAGCACTTGAACACAGTTTAGATACTGATCGCGTTCAGTTTCATTGGTGAAATCCGCTCTAAGCCAATCACTACTTCAAATCGTTTCATAATTTGGAAGGATCTCACCAAAGTCAACAAGGTACTTATATGAGACGAAACACATCGAAGGTGCCAGTAATTATAACATGTAGCGTTCAAACAGACTCGTTATTTGTTCGTACTTGCAAAGCACAATAAACAACGTTGTAATGTTGTGTGTTTCCGGTGGAAAATGTCTATCTAACTAGCCGGTAAATATTTGATCGACACACGGGGGGAGAACTTCGCTAACTATTTTTTGAAGAATTTTCTTGAATTCGACCTTTGATTTACTAAGGCATATTTCTCTCTATGATTAGCGGAAGAAAATAGGGAATTTGCATGCAATTTTATATTTTGATAAATTAAATACTTATTAGCTTTAGTGAACAATTTTGAAATAATTTTTCATCGGCGATGAAGTTATAAAGCTTCAAATATGACAATTCGAAAGAGAACTCCGATAAGGACTCTGACGTCAAAGTCCATGACGCCTATACAGCTGCCATACATAACAGTGTTTTCGAGAGAGGGACAGATATATTAGTTTAAAATAGTTATATCTCGTTAATTTTTCGATCAATTTTGATTCTATTTGTATATTTTGAGATAAACTGTGTAGATAAGAAAAATTTTTTTCATGCATATTCGCTATTACCATCAGTGAGGGCTTTCAGTTGATCTGTAACTTTTACTATATTAACTTGAACTAGTCTCTGCAAGCGGTTTCACCCGACGAGGTAAAACAGAAAAACAAAAAAGAAATACTTATTACCGTAGTCAGCCTCCTGTTTAAAGTATATATTGTAACCTCCTTGGTTATCGTTGGGGCTTTTGTAGCGTCCAGCAGAAATTTATTAGAAATAGTGTTTTGAATTAGAAAGGAAATAAGCTTGTCAAAAATAAGTTGTTTGTTTTATAGAGAGTCATACAGTAGCTCTTAAGCCGGATGGCGTAAATAATTATTAAATTTATTCTCAAACAGTCTTTCATTTCTAACATTTTAAAAGTAGCGCACAGGGCAGAGCTTTGTGGTGCTAGAATCTACCTTCTCTGCGTACTGGTGGAGGGCAAAGCTAAGCCAGTAGACCGGAGTACTTGAGGGGAAGCTCTCCTCCAGATGATTGAATTTAGGCATCTGAGCAAGTTGGCCTGTTTTCCTTGCTTTAAAGTAACGTTCTAATACTACCGGAGAACCCAGACTCCAAGCAAGTCTCCATATAAATAATTCAAAATCTGTCCACCCAGTTGCCTCACCTGTTCGTCCGTATGTCCCACCGAAGCCACGGAACGTTCTCGTTCATTTCATTACCGATCGTGAGCAGATATCGTTACTGCGTGCCCTGCTCACTAACAAAGTATACGCAAGATATTAAGATGATCTGTCAGAACTAATTGGCGTGAAAGCAATGTATTTCAATTAGGGATTTTAGCGCCTTTGGATTATTTGTGCTCTAGGGATGTTAGAATGTTTTAGAAAACAGATTTTTAATGGTATTAGCTGAGTATAGTGTTTAAAGGAACTGATACTTACGCCGTCCAATCATAATACATTTTGTAACACTATCGCAGAGTTTTCGATGTATTATGTTTTATTCGTGTCTGTGTATTTTTTACTTTGTGTCTAATTTATATTTCAATAGTACCTATTCAAAACATTATTTGTCGAGTAGAAGCGTTAATTGCTGGTTAATTTAATTCATTCTTCAAAAATCAACTGGTAATCAGTGGTGGTCACGCAACTTTGATCTATCTGCAATAAAATAAACACGATAATATTATCAAATTGTCCCAAAAATAATAAAATAAAACGTTAACAATCAGACTTATGATAATAATAACACAAAAAATTACCCTTAAGATAAATCTTCTTATTTTCGAGTCGATGGTAATCCTTAAATATTTTGTGCCATGTAGGAGGCCATGCTTAAGCGGGATCTGTGACATTCATTATGTGCAGGTTAAGATAAAGGCTAAACATACAAAAGTTTATCTAAAAACCTTCCATATACTACATACAAAACCCACTCGACTCTGAAACATAAATAAATAAATACATGATTATGTTGAATGAACCTTAATCACCTGCTAATCACAGCTCTTGGAGTACCAAGTGAACTAATAACGTAATGACGTGGGAGCGAGAGCAGGCTATATGACCGACGGAGATAGGTATGTGTGCCGCTTGATCGCTTTGAATTAAAGGAGATGCGTGCGCGCAGATTTTAGAAAGCTTTTTGGTTTGGGTTTTGATGTTTGGTTAGGTTTTGATGGGATTTTGAATATGATTGCTGGTTGAAGTGGTATTGTGGAAAGTTCGTTTTGACTTTGACTTTGATTTGGATGATTTTTTTTTGTTTGGAACAGGATTTTCTTCTAGGACCTAATACTAGGCACCAAATTGAAATGGGACCTCCCATTTCAATTTGGTGAAGATCAGATATAGAACTTAGGAAGTAGGCAACGGAACTCTTCAATATTAATGACAGCAAATCTCCCGGGATTGCTGAAATTGTTAACACCAACTCATAACATTGTTATGTTATAAGCTTGAAAGCAGAATGAAACTCGTGTGCAGATTTGAACATAAAACCCTTATCTTGAACTCTTCTGAAGTTTCTTTTGAACTGCACAAGACTGCAGATGTTTTTGACGAGTTTTATTTATTTAATATTTTTTTTATCTTTAAAATAAATAATTATGATTATTAAAAAATCCTCGTGTCCATTCACTTAGCTGTGAACAATAAAAATAACCACAAAAGTGGTTAATTTACGTTACATTTAAGAAGCTGTACGAATTAGTATTCTATAAGAAGATATAGCCATAAACATTTTATTACTATGACACCATCAAAAATATTTCCGCTTAAAGCCTTATAGGTAACAGCTGACCTGGAAACTGCAAACAATAATCGCCTTTGAAACAATAGCTATAGTGGCTAGAATGGGGTGGACCTTTTCAGAAATGATGACACATCTAGTGGGTACTGAATGATATCATTATTTATTTTGCGAATTTATTATAAGCGAATGAAGCAATTTTGTCATTGATTGTAGCAATATTATTTGGGTTATTATAACATTTCTTTAAAATGTTGTTGGATTTTTATTATTACGTATGCAGATGTGAATTTTCTGCATCTGCGTTGAAAATTGTTTTTAAATGTGTTTGGTTGTTCAATGTAGGGCTAAGCACATTGATTTCGACCTTATTTTTTACTTCATCTTTCCGCTCTTAAGCTTCATCATCATCATCATATCAGCCGAAAGACGTCCACTGCTGGACATAGGCCTCCCCCAAATGGGGGGCTTGCCATAATCACCACGCTTGGCACGCGGGTTGGCGATCGCAGTGTAGCTGTAGCAATGTACCTACCCACACTACCAGAGAATGCTGCTGCCCATTCTCTGGTGAGTTCCTTAGTCGCCTCTTATGACACCCACGGGAAGTGATGGGATGGTGCTATTCTCTTACGTCCGACACCATACGAAGGTCTTAAGCTTAACATCCTGGATTTCATAGTTCTCCTGATTAATTTCGGCCATGGTGGCCAATCTCAACGTAGACTAGCTCATTGGCCGCCATCGGTGAGGGAGATATACAGGGTGTTCCAGAAGTGTGCGGTCATATTTAAGGGTGATGTTGGGTAGTTGATATACTATAAGGAAAAAATTTCAAAAAATATAAATGAGACGCTTTTCCAAAAAATCAAATAAATGACTTTACTTGGCTGATTAGGCTAGTTGGTTGCGACATATTATACAATACTTACATTGCAGCTCTGGCTGATGAAGCGGGCGAGGCTGCCGCACTTGGTGGCGTCGATGATGGTGTCCAGGTCGATACGGAACAGGTAGGAGCTGCCGATGCATGCAATGGGAGGAGCTCGTAGCAAAATTATAACAGCCGCACGGACCGATCTTCAAGGTTAAGCAAAGCTTGCCGAGGTTAGTCTTTGGATGGGTGACCATCTTAACTCCTCCGTGCCTCGGAAAGCACGTTAAGCCGTTGGTCCCGGCTGTCATTTGGAGATCTTTGGCAGTCGTTACTGATTGTTAGAAGCCAGAAAATCTGACACCGGTCTTGCCAAGAAGTACCGTGTTACCCAGTTAATGGGTTGTGGAAGTCTGGTAGGCAGCCGCTCCACGTAAAATACTGGTATTCAGCTGAATCCGGTTTAACTGGGAGCCGACCCCAATATATAGTTGCGAAAAGGCTTGGCAGATGATGTATATCAGCAACCCAATAATCACGCACTTCGAAAACACCCTGAATATCTGACGCACTATATTGTCTCAAACGTTTACCGTCATTCTTACAATCCGATGGAACGGATCCGATACGAGTAGAGGGAGATCTGGCGCAGGACCACCGCAACAACTTCCAAACTGCTGTCATAAAGAAACTCGTACGGGAACAGAAAAAACGGGACATGCGCGTACGAATTCGCAGGCAAAAGTTAGTAATGAATAGGTGGAAATAATGAATTAGTAGAAAAGTCGTGATTGCATCAATGTAGTTAATGCGGTAATGAACACTTTCCATTGCGTGCCACGGACCTGGCAGGGGGCCAAAGGCTGCGATGATGAAAACGAACAGGATCGTATAGACGAGATAATTAATTAGGTAACACGCTTATAAATCTTAACGTTACGTTAACGGGGTAATTGATTAGGTGTCCCTACTAATATTATAAATGCAAAAGTAACTGTCTGTCTGTCTGTTACGCTTACACGCTAAAACGGCTGCACGGATCGTCATGAAATTTGGCAGATATATTGCCTGGGATATGGAGAAGGACATAAGCTACTTTTTACGCGAAGCTGCGGCTAAAAGCTAGGTGTCAATAAATAACCAGCTTTAACTGTCAATTTGATGATTCGAGGTGGAGTCGAGTTTGTTGACATGACTTTGAATAAAGGGACAAGTTTATAATAAACTTGTATGTTGAGATCTAATTCTATATTGCCCATAAGAATCTTTAGGTTTGATAGCCAAAAATTTTTTATTATTATTCCATTAAATAAATAAATAGGTAAATTAAATATCTTGTGAAATTAAGTATCTCGGAAAAAGACCTGTAACCGTATCTTTGTATTGCATTTAATTTTAAATTCTTTTTAAGATTTGTATAACCGAGGGACGAGTGTAGGTCCTTCAAATCACACTGACTTCGAATATTGGCCTCAATTATTGTTAACTTGTATTTCCAGAGGCTGTAGAAGACAGACATGTGACATTCTGTTGACGGTAGCGTGACAAAGGCGATTAAAACGTTAAAAATATAGGGGCTTGACAAATACTGTCAAAATGTCACGTGATCAATTCCTAATATTTTGGCACGGCAATCGAATTCGCTGATAGAAAGGCACTATCTAGGGCCTCAGATCACCCTTACTTCAACCTCTGCCTATCCCACATATTACCAAGCTTGAAGCTAACCTCAGTGATATCAGTTGCATCACAATCAGGCCACGTACGATGACTTAACGACCATACATTAAGAGACAAGCCCGCGTTGAGAGAATGCCTAATTGTTGAGGGTTGTGGCATAGGGTTACTGTTATCGAGATGGGATTATGATGCCCCTTTTTAAGCCTACATAATAAATTGAGTTGGTCTAGAATTTGACTAGAAGTTTGGAGCCTTGAGTCATCATTATCTTTCCCATAATTTAATTTATTTACCATCAATGTATCAGGCAATACTGATCATCATCTTCCTGCCCTTATCCCATGTTACTTGGGGTCGGTGCAACACGTTTTTTTTCTTCCATTCTGTCCTATCAGCCGTCACACTATCACTGACTCCCTTATCTTCCATATCGCTCCGTACACAATCCATCCGTCTTTTCTTTGGCCCCCCTCTCCCTCTCCATCCATTCACATAATTATATAATATATTAATTAAGTTATATGCATTTCATTCCTCCTCTTCATATGACCATATCATGACAAGCGGTTCCCTTTTAATTTTTCCGTCACTGGCACAACTTTTGTATCAGGAAATACTATGACGTAATAAAATCACGATTCCAGTGCGGGAGGGGACGGAGCTATACAAGCCGCATAGCACTATTCCTTTTTCATAACTGAATCATGATGTCATTGTCATTGTCATCTATTTCTTCCCGTTTTGGGGCACTCAATAGCATCCATAAAGAAAGTCCTTGTTCTAGCGGCTGGCTAGAACAAGGACTTTCTTTATGGACGCTCTAGCCACATCTCTGCTGGAGGGATTTAACGAGGAAAAGCTACTAATAGGCTTTTTTTTTGTTTTTATGGATGGCAAAAATCATCAAATGACTCCTTCCTCTGGGCGGAGCGGAAGGGAGTTTCAGACTGGGCCGCGGTGACTCTTTCGAACAAATTTCGCAACCTACTGACAGGCCTACACAAATAACTGGGACTAATTCGTATTGTTTACACTTCCCTAATAAATAATAATTTGATCATGCACCCTGAGTGACTTTTTGTTGTTCTGATAGTCAATCGTTATCAAATTAAGCCTTATAACTCTAGATACTCGAAAAAAAAGAAATATAAGACCATTATATTAACAAATATAGCCTAAAAGGGGCACGGACTTGAAGAATGACAAAAATATTTTACATTTTTAAGAAAATTAAAAGCTTAATTGACAACCCTAGCCGGAGACAACCAATGAGTGACAAATGAATGTTCGTCCAATAATGTAGTTCAAACGCGTATCTGATGCAACTGTGCTAATAGCTAACTACTGCCAACTGCACCCCACTATAGTCAACTATAGCTAAGCATAGCCAACTTGCTGCCGCCCGCGGCATCGTTCGCGTTTAGGTCAGAAATTATCCGAAGGGAAGATACTCTTGGGATAAAAAGTATCCTATGTCCTAGTCTAAGATATGGTTTAACCCTGTGCCAAGTTTTCTCCAAATCCGTTGAGCTATAAAGACGTGAAGAGGGAACAAACAAACACATTCACTTTCGCATTTATATTATAGTTAGGACTACGGTCAATAGCCCACGGACTGCTAAACGCTAATGGAATATGATAGGAATTACTGGCGCTATTCCTATTAATAGCAATAGGATACGGTCGTACTATCACGGGGTACTTAATAACTGTCGGTACTATAACTGAGTACTTAATTAATCAATTACTATTGATTGGTTTTGATAGATTCGATTGCGTAGTATTTATAAGTTCTGGGAACTGTCAGGCGTTGTTTGTAAGCATGAAATGAATATGAAATGATAGCTTTTGCACGCGGTTAGGACGTGGTGATGTCGGAAATTATCACGAAGGAACAACTCCTGAGTTAAAAGTAGCCTAGGATTTAATCTAGAACTTTTAAAAGGCTCTAGACGAAGCGTTAATCTATTAGCGAATGCAACTGTCGAAATGCTGCGCTTATCAATCCCATACATTTTTCACGTTTTGACAATCGCTATATAGCCTAAGGTCTACCCGTGTGCCAAGTGACATCCAAATCTAGGGGTCTACTCTCTAAGCCCGAAGTCCGTAGTTTCGGCCTTAGTTCCTGGCGTTTCCAACTGCGTATCACCTATGGACTAACGATTATTTCCGAGCCCGAACTAAGAACTACTGTCAAATCGTGTTGTCATTCATTCTTAGTTCGGGCTCGGGACTAATCTTTCAGCCGTTATGATGTGAACAGGAAACAAGAGACATACAGATAGAGTTGCTTTCACATCGGTAAAAGGTATTAGTATGAATTTTCTATCGTGTCAGTTTAAGAGGAATTCGTACTGTCCACAAAATTACTTATTTGTATCACATGGTGGTCGATCATCCCTCGTATAATCTTTTTATGTGGACTTTATAATTAATGATGGTGAAGAGAAGAAAAAACTCGTATAGAGAATTCACCCACTGCATTGAATCTGAATTAGAATTTATAATCTGCGTTTGATGATTGTTTTCATTTACGAAAATAAATATATTTTGTCTAAACATGTTTATTTTCGTAAATGAAAACAAACTTGCCTGCCATGCGACTAGAATACGTGATGATTTTGCTTTGCGAATGTGAATAGATCGAAATTTAAAGCAGTATACCATTTTCCAGTGTATTTATGGCCGGGTATCGCATTCCGATGTCATGTTTTTCGCATGACACATTAATTAGTAGAATATGGTAAGTACTTATATTGAAGGTTTGAAGGTGAAAAAAAGTGTTCTGCGATTGAGCGGATAGAGTTTTCAATTATTTTTATTTTTTATTGCACACAAATATACACTTAAACAAGTATAATAGGACAGTTTCAGTACTAAGGCGAATTAAACCCACAAATGGGTGTTCTTACAACTAACCCTTAAACTAACCTCAGTGCGATAGAGATTTGCAAAATGGTCTACTAGAAAGAGTTTTTATTTTACTCATTCAGAATAACTTCAGAATGTTTACAAATGACGAGCTGTTCGTTTATAATTTGCAGTTTATCAAACATACACGTGATTCTATTTGATCGCACGTGAAATGCCAATACACATCGATCCTTTTGAAATGATGCGCTTTTACTGCACATTGCCTAACAATGTTGCTATTCCTCACTTGAGGAGTATCATCACGCCTATACTTCCTTTGGCGTGGACAGAGATCATATAATGATAGCCTTATTAGCTCCGCGAGATACATCGGTTATTGGGTATTATGGAATTGACGCATGCTTTCTAAAAGGAGGCTTTATTAAAGTGTGGGATATAAATAGGCATGAATCCACGTGGGGTGTAATGGTTTCCTGGATATAAGCTGTTCTTAAGTTAGCTACACATCAGTGTTTGGCACTCCAAGTTAACAACGGTGTGTGAGTGAATGAGGAAATAGGTACCTATATGATCTTTTATAGGTAATGCGCAAATCATAAATGATGATTTTGAATGAATGGGCAAGGGGCTACAATGAGACATTCTTACAGGGATAATTATGGACTGACCACGAGACATTTCGGTAATGCATTTCAAATAATTTCAATCCTATAAATGGCCTTTTTACCCGACTGTTCGATAAGCAGTTGAATGTTTTTGACAATATTTAAATATGTATGAACTTTGATTTCCTGTGGATCCGAAATATTATATAAAAATTAATACAGGCAGAAGATTTTAAGTTTTGTTTTGATTGACACTTTGTTTAACATAAAGCATTTTTTTCTTAAACTATTGCATTGTACACCAGACTTGCACCAGACCCAATAAACGAACAAAGAAAAAAAAAGCAATCTAAAAATATAACTGTCAGCTGTCAAAACTCCCGCCAACCGTGCGTCTTATTGCTGCATCACTTGCATTCTCCACGAAATTAATTCTAAGCGCATAACACGAATTAGTTATGTTTAAATGCGTCTTGTTGCTTCGCCACGCATAGTTATACGCACTTGACCACACCGTGTGTTCCTGTAGTTTTGAATTGAATGCAACGATGTTTATTGAATGTAAACGGGTTGAATTTCATATTTTTTGTAAAGGTATGGAGTTGATTTTAGTCTTTTTTTCTGGCGGAGTAGATTCGTATTTGAAAGATAAGTAATAATAGACTGGTTTTAAATGTAAACCAAGAACATGTTACTTCTCAAAAAAATCAACATTTTAAAACAGAGATTTTAGTTCTTAATCTGCGAGTTGGAATTTTTGAAAAACCGATGACCTGTACATAAAATCATGTCATTTACTAAGTTCTTATAAGATTAACTTGTGAATTGCCAATAAGAAATGAAATTGAGCAAAGCAAGTAATCAAACTAGAACAGTACCGAAAAAAGATACAATAGGAAAACCAAAAAAAATTAAGCAATTAATCTTAATACCACAGCCCTATGAATTCCCTGTCCGCCAATCTTTACATGCACACGTAATTTTTGCGATCACTCCTTGTCTCTGCGAATATAATCGTTATGAGTAGTCATCAATATGCAAGGCAGGTGATTATAACATTATAACTCTAAACAAAACATTAGACATAACTTTAACATCGTCTGAATCTTGAAAAGATTGGTTAGGTGGTCTGTTGTATGATGAGCTTCTGTATTGAATGAATTGTCATTCGTAGGTTGATGGACCTCTTCCAAGTTACATTTAAGCACACTATAGTTACTTAAATATAGTTACTAAAATCTACCTGTCAACAGAAGTATACAAGGAATTTTTAATATCAATCGCATTTTTATTCTCCATCTTGCACCTTCCTCTATTGGTCTCTGTATCACCCAAAGGTTGCCTGGTGAGAATGTCTATGGATAAAAGTCGGCCTCTGTACATTTGTATGCATTAACTGAATAGACATTCATATCATCCTGCTATCCTGCTGCATGTCTTGTTTCTCCCTAAATCTCTCCGCCATCATGTCAACAGTCAACTCCTTTTTAGCCATATCAGACTTCACTCTATTCAGCTATCGTTTTAGGGTCTGTCCGTCTGTCTGCCTGTCCGTCACCAGGGTGTATTTCATGAACTGTGATAGCTAGACAGTTGAAATTTTCACGGATGATGTATTTCTGTTGCCGCTATGACAACAAATACTAAAAACAGGATAAAATATTATATTTATGTGGGGCTCCCATACAACAAACGTGTTTTTTTATAGGTAATGGTACGGAACCCTTCGTGCGCGAGTCCAACTCGTACTATGCCGGTTTTTTAGGTCTTCTACTTTTAAAACCATCCAAATTAGTTGAAGCCTAGTTGTATTTGATATGAAATCTTTACTTAACTTATAGGTACAACTGTTTTCCTCTGGGTTAGCCATATTGTGTACATCATCAGTGATTAGAAAAGTAATCCAGACAGGGTATTGGGCTGGATTTAAAATTAGGGTAAAGCATTGATGTATTTAGTAAGAAATGGACATGTTGGTACACCATGCAGGAGAGACGATCCCATAATTTGCGGCAGTCTCAACCAAAATATTTCACCGACACCTATCCGGGTGTCATTGGAAACCATTTAACAATAAAATATGACGCCACCATTGCGCCATTTGATCTGTTCTCCAGCGTGACTACATCATCACCATGGCGCATCCTTTGACACGCAAAATGGGAAACTTTTGATGAATTTGTTGCTGCTGATTATAGTCTTCTCTTTTGATCTTTTGAGCTGTTGATTATAGTCTTATCCCGAGATTATAATAATATTCCCTTGGGATAATAAAATTTACAAAATTTACAAGCGCGAAGCCGCTGGCAGAAGCTAGTTTACCAATAAAATATGACGCCGCCATTGCGCCATTTGATCTATTCTCAATCATGACGTCATCCTCAGCATTAATGGCGCATCCTTTGACGCTTGCCTTGCCTACAAGAGACCTAATTCCTTTTAATGCCATAGTTAGCGCACAGATCACATGCTCTTGAGTGTTTTCTTTGCCAAGTGTAGCAAGGTTTGAAAATATGTTACATTTTCTAAAGGATGGTCTTGTTTTGACACCGTTTTGTAACGGTCTGTGAGATGGATTCGTTTTGTAGTAAAACTGTAATAATACATAGTCCTTGGGCTTCTTGGCATAATGTTCTATTGTGATGAAATTCGAGAAGTACTGTAGTTAAGGACTTGTTAAAAGTTATATAACAATGTAGCGAAATCAATGTTGCCACAAAAAAAGCGCAACGGAGCAATATCTACATCGCAACAAACTCACAACGCTATCTATCCCGACAGCTGCGAACTAACAACGAAATCCTGAATCGCGATATCACAGTTTATCTTGCGATTAGAACAGATACAACAGCTCGAATGTCAACTATCGGGCAGTTGCCCACCGGACACAACAACCATCCGGTCGGAGGATCCTCCCTTTTCAAAGGAGGTATGTGGGACTTTACTCTTTGTACAACATACCTCCATTATAATAATCTCAAAGAATGCTGATTGATAGAAATATTAATTTAATATTTTTGGGTAGGTATCTTACCCTAAAATAAATTCACCTTTTATTTTTTTTATTTTTGGGCCACAGCAGCTAACGCAACGATCAAATTGCAGTGAGTGTCGTATTGTTGGCATGTTATTTGCAAAATTGCTATTCGCATTATGCTGGCGTACCTTTAGTTGAATTTAGTGAAACTGGAAGACTGACCTCAAAATTGGGAAAAGGCTAGGTTAATTAAGGCTTAAGTATGATGGCATGTCCATTGCTCTCCAAAAGTAGCCCCCTTTTTATTAAGGATGGGAAATCATCAAATGACTCCTTCCACTCTGGGCGGAGCCATACATGTTCCTCTAAATGCCCTTTGCATTCCAGGGCCGCGGTGACTCTTTCGAACAAATTCCTCAACCCTGGAACAAATTCCCTACATCTGTGAACCATTTTTGAATAATAATCTGAGGTTGGAATCAATCAAATTCGGCTACATTCTCAAAGTCAAATGCAATTATTTCTACAGCCGCTTCAGCAGCCATAAGCAAAGATACGCTTCATCCTCTTCATAGTGAGGTCTAAAGACTGTCACGTAGAAAGGACATAAATCAATCCCCTTGACCAACGTATCCTCATTTAAATGTGTCTGGTACCCCAAACAACATTTTATCGTCTCCCAGAAATTTACAGCCAAACCTACCTAATCACACATTCTTCTACACAACCATAATTCACTATAACACCAATTTCGAGGTAAATTAGACAATTTAGTGTCACCGGGAGCCACAATTTTTAACTACGCCGTCGTTTACACGTAGGACATATACTCGTGTCAAGAAAATCAGAATTCCCGTCGGGTGTCATCATAGTAATAATTTAATGGGTGCGTCAAACGTGCTGGCTTCCTGCGACTAGGGTGGGGTGTGCGCAATGCATTGTGATGCAGTCCGGCGCTTGACGTTTTTAATCTATGACGTGATGACGTTTTTGAATATCGAACGAAGGTGGTCATTAGAATGGTGGTGGTGGTGGTTTACACAATGGACGATATTGGTGATTGGTTTTGTGCGTTGATTGATTATTTAATTGATTTGGGATAAGTCTGGATAAGTATCAGAGTCAGAACTGCGTCTCTTGGTGCAAGTCGTACTTGCGTGTGTGCATAGGTGTTCCTTCATCCGTAGTCTTTTTCGACCCAATGCGAAACTCTTGTCGACAGGTTTTCCGTCAAATGTTTTGCGTCAATTTTGTTCCATATGAGTGTTATTCGGTTCTATTACCTTCCTTGGCTCTAGTACTTGTCAGTTATTTTCAATTTTCAAAACGATAGAATAAGCCTTCACGGTCTAGAAACTCAACACACATGAAAAGACAGATAGCAAAGCTATTAAGTAGTTGATTCCTAAAAACCATTTGTTGCTCACAATTTCATACTCAATCAATTCCCTTCTTCCTAGTATCGATTTACCTTTTTCATCGCTATCCCTTACCTACTATCCAAATCGAAATTCGCAAAAACAACAAAACCTATGATTATCGAAAACTATCCCTCATTCGAAATCGATCACTCAACGAAATGACAGATGCGTTCCTTTTCAAACTTTTTGCAACCAAACGTGTTTCGAAAATCGAATCCAAACATGTTTAAACGGCCAATTATAATGGCAATTTGCTGGCATCGCTCCCGACAGCGTTAGAACGCCCATTTTAATTCTTTAAAATAACAGTTTTTGTCCATGGTTTACTTATGGCGGTGGATCACTTTACAAAACCTTTTTTGTAGACGTTGGCAGTAAAAATGTTTTCTTTTCTTGTTTGTGGACTGATTTATAAAAATGTTTAGTCCGTAAATTGGTTATGGTATTGAGGTAATTAAGAAGAATGAATGTCAACTGTCAAAATTTCCGCCTATGGTTGCGTTTAGTTAAAGATTTATAATTTGATGTTATTGAATGGTTATTTCCAGTAGATCCATGAAATTAAAAGGTACGATGTTCGCATATAAATACGCAATCAGAATCAAGTCAAGTAGCCTTCAATCTAAATATATTCAAGCTATATACTTATCTATATAACTGATTCAAGCTAATCTGAAGAACGATTTCATTCATACGCTTACGTTAGTAGGTACTATTAATATGAAATCGTAAAATAATAACGTTTTACTATCAGTCGCGACCTTTGTTGTTGTCTGGGCACGTTATGCCACACAAGGACATAAGGGTGGGGACACATTTGCGACTTCCAACTAATGGCTATAGCAAATTAAGTAAAGTTAGATGAACTTACCTACCTATGTTATTTTTTTTAATCAGAATATGAAATTGTCCCACTTCTGGGCAAAGGTTTCCTCATAGCCTTTCACTCTTCTTGTACGTTGCCTACTCCGACCAATCAGTTATATGAACGCTTCTAAGATTATGCAATAAGAGTTTTTAACCCTATTAGTATATTTTTGGCTAAGAAGTAGGTTTGCCTTACTAGTGAAATCATGAAAAAAGGTTTGGGCACAATCCGGAAAAATTAAAGGTACCATATAAATTATGTATTAATTTATTTATAGGTATTGTTTTATGTTAATTTATTTTATTTTATGGGGCCTAGATGATCTGGTGAGGGTTGCGGGTAGCCGATGGATGCGAGACGCATAGGACCGATTGTTGTGGCGACATGGTTTTGGAGGAAGCCTATGTCCAGCAGTGGGCGTCTTTTGGCTTTTGGCTGATGATGAGATGCTCAGGCAACATCATTATCATCATCATCATCATCACATCAGCCGAAAAAACAATAGCTGAAATAAAGAACTAAATTACATATAGCTACTATGCTCACAGAGTGGAAGACGAAGGAACGATATTACTTTTTTTCTTTCTTCTCTCTTATCCATATCGTCTGGCAGGAATTTTTAGACGCGTTAGACTTGAATTGCAATACGAGTGGTGCGATCGCCTATTGAAAATTAATTCAACCAGTCAACGATCGATTGAGATTGTCACACTAATTTATGCAAAGATCTTCATTCCAGAAACTGGCCACACTCATGCAAAAACAATAATCTTAAGAAAAGCATTTTAATGAAGTGAAACATCATAATTATAATTATGCCTACGTGCCTGCCGCTTATTGTCAACACAAACGCAATGCGACAAAATGTGTCGCACGAACAATCGCAGATGTGAACTGAACCTTTCTTTCTATTCAATATGTATCACTGAAAGATCTACGCAATCGCTAACCCAATATATCACCAGCCAAAATTGAACCTTTAACTTAAAGGATAAAGTCTCCTTTTCTTTGATGAAGTGTGGGGTATATTAGGATTCATACGAGCGATCTAATAAAGATGGGTTGATAAGATACAATTGTCACAGTTTAAATTACTCAATTATAAACAGCTCATGTGGGACTTTAATGTATTTGCAGACTCAAGGAAATGTCTGGCCAATAGATACTGGGATATTTATTATGGTTGGCCTTGTCTGACTAGATTTCCGTAATTAAAAATGTGTGTGGAGCTTTGGCAGTGGAGGCCCTAATAAACTGGGCTAAGGAGGCACTCTGTATTAACTATTTCATCATCAATGCTCAATAATAGGTGAAGAAAAACTTCTAGAGCAAATTGAAAAGTTCTGGAACCATGGATTGTCATGGGAGCCATGTGATAGCCAACAACCCGTAATGGGCCAAGGTGATGGATTGCAGCCAACTCCATCTCACTCATTATAGGCTGTTTATGTTTTTTTTTTTACTTTGGATCCTTCTATGGTTTTTTTATGGATGGGAAATCATCAAATGACCCTTTCCGCTCTGGGTGGAGAGGGAGGGAGTGTCAGTCTTACTGACTAAAACCCATCCGTGCTCCTCTAAGTGCCCTTTGAGTTCCAGGGCCGCGGTGACTATTTCGAACAAAATACGCAACCCTGGCAGGCTCTGGCCTTATCGGGCCCCATTACACTATGCATGATGATAGACGCATAGACAATTCACAACCGTGAAATTTTAATTGTAAAATAAATACCTGCTTGAGTTTGACCCATTGATGCATTTTTTTTTTAATTAGCTGCTCGCTGAAATGCTCGCGGCTTAGCTCGCGGTCAAGTTTCGTCGTCGCAAAAAAGTAGACAGCTATAAACATTTCCAGGGTACACTGGTACAATTGTACCTACTTACAATATTTCAGTACGGACCAATCAAAATCGGTCCATCGATTTAGGCCATAGGTATCTTCTGCGACCTGTCGAAGGCGTTTGATTGTGTGAGCCATGAAACATTACTCCTGAAACTGGAGCATTACGGACTAGGCAAAGCAGCCTTGAACTTAGTAAAATCGTATTTGAATGATAGACAGCAGCTAGTGCATATAAACGGCAACAATTCAACAGGATTAAACGTGAAAATGGGGGTACCTCAGGGCTCAATTTTGGGTCCTTTTTTGTTTCTAGTTTATATAAATGATTTGCCCTATATTTTACAAAATAAACTTAATATGGTGTTATTTGCTGACGACACATCTTTAATTTTTAAAATAAATAGACATGCTAACAATCTTGACGATATAAATAACGCCCTAATGCAGGTACATGATTGGTTCACTGCTAATAATTTAGTATTAAATGGAAAAAAAACGAAGTGCATTCGATTTACTTTACCAAATGTCAGATATAGTGATTGTGACATAGTATTGAACAGGGAGAAACTAGAATTCGTCGATGAAACAGTTTTCCTGGGGATTACGCTTGACTCAAGGCTACAATGGGGTCCTCATTTGACATCTCTTGCAGGAAGGCTAAGTTCGGCAGCATATGCTGTTAGGAAAATCCGCCAATTTACAGATGTTGAAACCGCGAGACTAGTCTATTTTAGTTACTTTCATAGTATAATGTCTTACGGTATCTTACTATGGGGACGGGCTGCTGACATTGAGTCTATTTTCATTCTGCAGAAAAGAGCCATCAGAGCCATTTACAATCTCCGCCGGCGCGATTCTCTAAGGGAACTGTTTAAAGAAATTAACATCATGACGGTGCCTTGTCAATATATCTATGAAAATATCATGTACGTTAGGAAGAATCTGCATCTTTTTAGTAAACGAGGTGACAGACATAACTATGTCACTAGAAATAGGAATCAATTAGTTCAACCAGGGTTTAGACTTGCTAAAGTAGCCACATCTTTCATGGGGTACTGTTTAAAATGTTATAATAAAATACCTCCCCAAATATTAGAATTAAATGAGACGAAATTTAAATCCTGTATTAAACGCACACTATGCAAGCAAGCATATTATAAGTTAGGGGAGTATATTGAAGATAAAAATGCTTGGCTCAATGCTGGTCCTGCTCCACAACGCCACTAGGTAGTAAAGAGAAAGTAATGTTAGCATTTGGTAATATTGTTGGTCCGGCTGAAGATTGTAAGAATGCAATATTTTTCATTGTATAGACTCCACTTATTTAGCAATGTATAATTTCATGCACATGTGTGAGTACTGTGTATCTTTAAATTATAATGATCATTTTGGGTAGGTCTTTGACTTGAATGTACCCTGGCGATTGGGGATGTCATGCTCACTCAAAAGTCTGGCTGATGGTGGCGCATGCGTTGGATCATTTGGCTCCCTTAAAAATGGTTGAGCCGAATGGTGCTAGCGTATGCGTCATGTTCGTGAACGGGCGCCGTCAGCTGAGACTGGTCATCTCTCGACTGCCATGGTTTATTTTAATTATTTCTTTGAATTGCTTCTTTTTTACTCCGGACTCTTTTATCCTGCACGTCTTTTACATCGTTCTCACATATGTGTATAATTTCAATATAAATGCTGTAACCATAATTTTGTAACAAAATATTATTTTTAAAAGAGTGTCCGTGGAGTTTCTTGTACGTTCTTCTCCATAGAGATCTACGCTTTGGAACGTGCAAATAGCTTCATCTTTTTGACCGACCGACCTTGACAATTCAAAAGTACCTGTAAATGGTCTAATTGAAATAAATGCTTTGACTTTGACTTTGACTTTAGGCGTCAAACTAATCACTTACGCATCTATTAAATCTACATAATATACTAATATTATAAAGGTAAAGTTTGTGAGTTTGTGAGGTTGTGGGGGGTAATCTCTGGATCTACTAAAGCGATTTAGAAAATTATTTTTGTATATGATAGCCACATTCATGAGGAAGGCTATAGGCTATACGGGAACGGAAGCGGAAGTCGCGGGTAAAAACTAGTTTGTTATACACATAGTCAGGATTTTTCTTAGTGTAATCGTATATTTTTTTGGTGTTCAATATAGTATAATAAATAAGTAGGTAAAAGGTATCCTGCCAGGGTTGCGGAATTTGTTCGAAAGAGTCGCCGCGGCCCTGGAACGCAAAGGGCATTAGGAGGAACACGGATGGATTTTAGTCAGTAATAGTCAGACACTCTCTCCCGCTCCACCCAGCGGAAGGAGTCATTTGATGATTTACCATCCTTAAAAAAAAGATAATAGGTATATTTTGTGTATTGGAATCTCATTTAATTGCAAAACAACCTCCCACCCCCTCCCACACTGAATCATGGACGTTGACTAACAAGCCTAAATTCGTAGCGTACAGTATCAATCAATCAATCATGCCATATGCTCAAAATCACCAACACATTTGCCATTCCGAGAACAATATTATACCTCTTGAATTTCACGCTCCTCAACTTTACGACTTCACGTGAAAATTATTTGTCAAACAACCTTTGTCAGATGGCAAAGACTTTTTTTTTGACGACAAAAATATTAATTTTATATTAACACAACTGTGAAAAGGGATTGACAGAATGATAGTATCGTTTTCCACTTCATAAGCGTCATTATTGTATTGACAAACTTTTATTTTGCGTTTGGGAACATAACTTTTAGGTTATGTCGATTAAAATAAAGTTTAAAATCGCTTGGCAGTGGTGTAAGGGGTGAAAGAATGTGGGTAAGCTATCAATAAACTAACAAAAACTCATAAAGGGAAGAATCGTTTGATTTTTTTTTTCTAAACAACTGCCGTTTTCTGAGAAGGTGTAAAGTGGCTCTATGGCTATTTATTTTTATTGTATTGTTAATAAGCATGCTAAGGGGAACTCTTCGTAAACTATTAAACGGTTATATCGGACTAAATAGAATATAATGACCGTGAATAATGTACAATGGTTGACGGCAATCACTGTGCATTGTCAAATCCTGACTTGACGTCTTTATCCATGGACAACATTAACTCTACAGCTACATGACAGCTGTCAAACTCCCTAACCTCTTTGCAATAAAGTTCAAATTATTCGCGAACATATTTTTGTGGTGTAGCAACATTTTTATGGACAGATAGATTTCGAATTTGGAAATAATTGTGTCATGGCGCCTTCTGAGAATGGCGAATGACAATTTGTTGCAAATAAATTTGATTTTATTGTCGACATAAGATCTTCTTGTTACACAATGAAGTGTAGGTTTCTATTCAGAATCGATTGGTTATTGATGTACTCATGTATAAGTTTTTGACATTTGTATTGAGAAAGAGGGCTGTCAATTGCTTTGGTGTCACTAGAATGGCGGTATAGTACTTGTGGAACTGTTAAGATGAACTTTCGCACAGGTTTTTGTTGCTATTGAATGTTTGGTTATGTCGAGATGTTACCAAATTAGCTCTTTGTGTGAGAAACATACTAGATTTCACCAATGTTATTAGCAACACGCGAACATAACCAAAATGTTTCAAGTGAACGTTCGAACTAATAGCTATCTACTACTTATTTATTATGGAATGTATGAAGGAACCAGCTATTGTGCAAACCCAAGAGTGAAGAGAATATATTTTGGCTATAATGTTATTTTTTTTACGTTATCCTTTTTTATTACGACTTTGACATTGTTACTATTAATCATAATATTTATCATTTGATCTAGGTAATCTCATAAGGACCTAAATATTCTTAATTAGTCTCATATTTACACTTCTTCTTGCAAATGTACCTATTATTATAATGGTGTGAATGTGTAACTATTGGCGCACTACGAGTAGAATAGTTTTTAAGTAATAGTTAATGGTACTTAGTGTTCATTTTACAGTTTAACAAAAAAATAAAAAAAATATCAATGCATTTTATAAAACATGTAATATTAAAGGAAATCAATAAAATCTAATAATAAAAGCCAGTAATACAAAACGCACAAGAAATGACCCCACTCAGTACTACCAACTCACCCAATAAAATCAACACACTCAATAAAAAAAACTAAAAACTTTCAAATACAACGGCCATTATCCACCAACCGGAGGGTAGATCGCATCACCCGTTCCTAATTCAATTTGAACCAATAAATAAGGAGCTGTGCGAAATTAATTGCGTACGAGTGCATAATAAATGACTTTAGAATTGAGGGGGAGTGTATTGGAAATTAAAAGAGAACTGTAATCTGTGTTTGTATTATGAGTTTGATATTATTGCTTGGATGAGAACGGAAGAACATTGTTTCTGTTGAATGGGTGTATAGTTAATGTAATGATAAAAGTCTAATCTGAACTAACATTAGAAATAAGTAAAACAAAATTCATCCATCTGCCTAGCCTTTTTCCCAACTATATTGGGGTCGGCTCCCAGTCAAACCGAATTCAGCTTAATATCAGTATTTTACGTGCAGCGGCTGCCTACCAGACCTTCGCTACCCATTAACTGGGTAACACGGTACTTCTTGACAAGATGGTGTCAGATTTTCTGGCTTCTGACAATCCGTAACGACTGCCAAAGATCTCCAAATGACAGCCGGGACCAACGACTTAACGTGCTTTCCGAGGCACGGAGGAGTTTCGATATGTTAAGATGGTCACCCATCCCCAGACAAACCTCGGCAAGCGTTGCTTAACCTTGAAGATCGGTCCGTGCGGCCGTTATAATTTTAAGGTAACCTTTGGAAACGCTGATCCGATTACGGAAATTCTTTCTAAAATGCAGTGAGAGATAGTGCAATTAGCAAAGCCGCAGGAAAAATAAATGTAACATAGAGATAGAGTAAGTATAAACATATTTCGCTAGTGATTTGCGTGTTTGTGTTGTTTTGTTTTAAAAATCGACAGATCGATGGTGATCCGTCGATTATCCCGATTGGATCTCGATCCATACGAGTAAGCAAAATTAGCTGAGTGAACTAAGTTGGTTAATGATCTGTTCTATTGTATTGTATTGTATTATTTATTCATGGAACAATTTACTAAAAAAAACTTAAAATGCATGTGTGTAATGTGTGTGCATTTTAATATCAGCAACAACGAACTATGAGTTATTAAAATTAGCATTCAGAGTGAAAATTCAAGTACCCAAAGTGCTAAAACAGTTTATATGATGACAAACAGTTTAAAATATAATGTCAAAACGGCTTAAAATATAATGTCAAACAGTTTTCGATATAGGTAATGTTAAAATAGTTTTTTTTTTTAAATGAGAGATTCTAAAACATATAAGTAATGTCAGAAGATTCAAAAATATAATAATATCAAAAAATTCTATGAAATTAAATGTCAAAAGATTCTAAAATTTATAATAGCAAATGATTCCAAATTATATAATGTCAAATTTAGGTAAGTTCATTTATTATTGTGTGAGCTACGTCTAAACGCATCATCCCGGGGCCGTGGCATTGCTCCCGTTAGAATTGTGCATTTTTTCGGGATTAAATTAGCTTACGGCACTGATCCACATCTATTGTAAGTAACCTCCAAATTTGAGTCTTATTAATAAGGTAACAATCTTTTATTTATGCCAATACCAATGAAAGGCACTCATGTCTTTATTAGTTTCTTTAAGCTTTAACAACCAGCTTCCCCTATCATACAGACTTAACAATTTCATCTGGCTTCAACCCACAAATTCCCTGACGGTCATAATAGTGTGCTGTAGATACAATCTCACGGTACAATAGTGTCCGCCTGACGGGCAGGCGTTACGGAGTTGCCCCCCGCTGGGCAAAACTATTGTGGGCACAGGGGCGGACTGCGAGCAACAGGGCCATTAGGATAACTTCATTGGTGTTAGGAGCACTTGGATGATTTTTAAAATTGTGAGGCCTTAAAATTAATAGTATTTTTGTGGTACCTTATCAAATTTCTGTTTTAACTGAGGTCACCATATTGACAAGGGCTGAAGTGAATGTTACGATCTTAATATCTCCTGTATTTACGCATTAAAAGAGGCTCAAACTAAATTACAAAGCATTTAATCCTCAACAACAGTGTGAGTCTTAGGCCAATACATTAGTAGGTAATTTAAGTTAGTAACTAAAAGACCCAAAGTTTGTATTGTATCTAATGATTTCAATTGCAACATTGATCCATTGATTATGGGCACGGATGACATAGTTAAAGACAAGTCATGTTACGAATTGCCATTAACCCATTACAAGGGTACATTGCAACCTGCCAGGGTTGCGGATTTTGATTTCGAAAGAGTCACCGCGGCCCTGGAAAGCAAAAGGTACTACGAGGAGCACGGATGGGTTTTAGTCAGTAAGAGTCTGACACTCCCTCCCGCTCCACCCAGAGCGGCAGAAGTCATTTGATGATTTTCCATCCATAAAAAAGGGTACATTGCAAAGACATAGTTACCTACCTCCGAAACGACCTAAGTACACACGTGTACTGAAAAGTGGTTGCATCATTTTAATAGTTTCAACATTCCCAAATGCCTCCCTGCGCCCACTTCAGCCGAAACCCAAAAACACCGAATGCACCACGATTCTGCTAATTATTAGGAGAATAATGGCCCAACCAATTTATGGCCCTCAACAAAGATATATGGCCATTTAATGGCCTGTCCTGGCCACAAACGATCTTTTGTCTTGTTCAATGGTCAAAGAGATCTTTGACCATTCAAACTGTGTTTGGGCTCAATAATTGACCAAGTCAGATTTTATGAATTAGTCTTTTGTTTAAGGATCATTATTTTATTATTTTGTGTGTTTAAAGTTGGTTTTGTTATGTTGGTAACAATGTGGTTGGATTATTGTTTTATGATGATGTTGGTGAGACTGGAGTAGAACAATGATTTGGTTTGTTTATTTTATTAGTCTTGGTTTTGTTAAGGTTTTTTTGGTTATTCTTGTCCGTTGAAGTGATGTTGTAAACTTTTAAATTAATTGGTCTCGCAGAAGTACCTAAGTTTTTGACTATATTTTTAAACATATAATTATATATAAAATGCCGGAAACATTCATAGTTTACTAGCTTTTGCCCGCGACTTCGTACGCGAATATCAAGTGTAAAATATACTTTACGACCTATTCTCATACCTACCAAATGTCACATAAAAATCGGTCGAGCCGTTTCGGAGGTGTGAGACAACAAACACCGTGGCATTAGATTTTTATATTGTGGATTTTCCACAACTAAATTTCTTGTCAATGCCTCGCCTTAACACCCACTAAGTGGTACCTTTTTGTACCCAAAGACAATAGTAAAAAAACAACTTATAAAATCATGTTTTCAACCATACATGCTTTTTTCAATGAAAAACGAAACTGATATTTTTTCCTAAACATCTACATTCCACCTACAAAATACATCGCGAAAACACATAACTTCCTTCAATAAAATGTTAAAAGAATGTATTATAAAATTTATAAAACACACTTGTCCTATCCTACTCAACTCCTACGCAGGTACGTTTAAAACAAAATGGAGGTTACAATATTGTAACTCGATTCCTTGTCGAAGTACACAAGTATTGGAACAAATGACGATCGAAACCTATGTTCGATAATAAGGTTTTAGTGTAGGTATGATATTGTTTTGGTCATACATTTGTAGAATGTAGAATATCGTGTGCACTCCACTCTTCACACTGTAGGTTCTGGAAATAAAATGAATACAAAATGATTGCGCCAAATTGCCAAAAGCGCGTTAGCTACTGAACAGCTTGGCAAAAAAGAGTTTGGAGAAAATGAGAGCGCTTAACTCACCATAATATGGGAATTCAGTAAGAGAATTTAATCAAATCGTTAAAAATGAATGTGGAACAATAAACGTTACTCAAAATCTAAGACTTGTCGGCCAAGTAGTGTCGACATCATAGGTTTCCATTACTTCTCGACCGCCAATCTCATCATTGGTCTTGCGTTTAAATGGTGAGACATCGACTGTCGACTATAATATCTTCCCTCTTCCCAAATGGGGTCCTTTATAAAAAAGCCAGGGCCAGTGCTTGCCAGGGTTACGGAATTGGTCCGATAGAGACACCGCGGCCCTGGAACGCAAAGGGCATTAGGAGGAACACGGATGGATTTTAGTCAGTAAGAGTCTGACACTCCCTTCCGCTCCGCCCAGAGCTGAAGGAGTCATTTGATGATTTTCCAAAATTACCATCCTAAAAAAAAAGCTTAGCTCCGGCCAGAAGCACAGTAGCTTTCCAGGGACTTCACAGGCTTCGTGAAGCGATTTCACTGTTCTAAGGATTTGTGCACTATAAGAAGCCAGGGGTCGCACTCTCGGGGATCCTATATAGCCGTCCACAACTAGATTTTAGAACCAGCTAATGGGGAATAGTTAGACCAGGAAAATATAACCCAGGTAGTAAGATTTGAAGCGGGGCTGCCTGCCCGAAATACGTACTCTGAACTGAACTCACTAATTAAAGAAGAAAGAACATTATTTCACTACAGTCCATCGGGCCTGAAATAAAGTAAAAAATCAGACAAGTGCGAGTCGGACTAGCGCACGAAGGGTTCCGTATCATTATCTATAAGGAAAAACTTTTTATAGATAATGGTTTGTTGTATGGGAGCCCTACTTAAAAAAATTATTGTATTCTGTTTTTAGTATTTGTTGTTATAGCGGCAACGGAAATACATCATCTGTAAAATTTTCAACTGTCTATCTATCACGGTTCATGAGATACAGCCTGGTGACAGACAGACAGACAGACGGACAGCGAAGTCTTAGTAATAGGGTCACGTTTTACCCTTTGGGTACGGAACCCTAAAAATGACAATTAATTAATCGTCATTACAAACACTGACTGTTGGCTTACATTCAGTCGATAAAACCCAATTCAAGTAAATAGAAATGGTCATAAGGGACTCGTATTACTTGTAACAATGCGTGTGGGTGTCAAAGTAACAAACGTTTTGTATGAGCAGCGTATACTTTAAACTGATCATATCGTTGTTACTGCTGTTATCTCGTTCAGTAAGGGCTGTAAATGTATAATACGATGGCAGCAGCATTCTGGGAATCCTATATAAAACACTTGTAAATATATGAAATCGAAATACAACCAGAAAACCTTCTCAACTAATTCAAAGCTCAAATTGTAATTATTTTTGGTGTATACTTATTATAAAATAGGTAACTATATTCTATCTATATTTCTACCTATTACCAACAGAAAATAAAATGAAAACATTTATATGATATCATTTTGGTTTCCGTGATTTTGTTTTATCATTCGATGGAATGATCAGAGTATTCGAAAAAAGATGATTCCGTGCTTCGGAAGGCACGTATAAGCCGGTGTTCCCGGCCACCAAATGGCGGTCGTCAAACCATGTCAGAGGCCCTTGAGGCGGTTTAGAAACACTGACACTAGGGTGTGTGGTTAGGTCGTTAGACCTTGCTACCCACACGAAGATGAAGAAGAATACGAGTATTTTGAATTCATATTAATTTGGTCAGCCAAGAAGTGGTGCAGAACCAGGAACTAAGCGTTTACCAAGATGTGGGACAGTACCGGCAAGTGGCAAGCTGTATATCATAAGCAGAACTGCCGGTCGATTCTGTAAACATGTCGAGATGAAGGTTAGGGTGAAGTGATCACGAGGTGAGCTGTCATTCCATCTTGATTAGGACTTACATGGATTGACAGCTCACTTCGTGATCACTTCACCCAAGCCTTCACTTCGTCATGTTTACAGAATCGCACTGCTGTAAGTACCTAAACTAGAGCAAACCAATATCTGCTCAAATTCCACTCACGCCACCACTACTCCACTCCATACTAAGTTATAAACCATACGAGATACATGCTTGCACATCGTTCTAGAAAACCACCTTAAATCCCTAAGGAACAAGACTTAACAGAACAAAGCACCATCCCCAGATTTTATAACCCGACAAACATGTTAATCTCGACAAAAAAGTCGTACAATCGTATAGTCGTACGCATGTACAGCCCTATTGTCAAGATGGTCGCCTCTCTAAATAATAGAGACATCAGGCAGAACAAGGAGGCTATAACTTATTCAAATTAGTCGTAATACGATACCTGGGTCTGTGGTGTACGTGCGCCCAATATCTGGGATCTTTGTGGGATTTTGAGTGGAGATGTGGGTTCGGTATGTGGTGTAGTGGCAGCGATAGAGAGGAGGTCATATGTTTTAGAGCAGGTGTCGATCGTTGTGCAGTTGTAAGATTGTTTCATCATCTGCCTAGCCTTTTTCCCAAATATATTGGGGTCGGCTTCCAGTCAGACCGGACTCAGCTGAATACCAGTATTTTACGTGGAGCGGCTGCCTATCAGACCTCCACAACCCATTAACTGGGTAACACGGTAGTTCTTGGCAAGACTGGTGTCAGATTTTTGGGCTTCTGACAATCCGTTACGACAGCCAAAGATCTCTAAATGACAGCCAGGACCAACGGCTTAACATGCTTGCCGAGGCATGGAAGAGTCTCGGTATGTTGAGATGGTCACCCATCCACAGACCAACCTCGGCAAGCGTTGCTTAACCTTGAAGCGGCCTGTGCGGCTGTTATAATTTAGCCACGAGAACCATTGTTACAAAGACTTTTAAAAAAGTAGGGCTTTGTATGCAAAACGAGGAAGGAGGTCAGAACTACATAGCTTTTGCCCGCACACTCGCCTTAATATTGATTGACAAAAAAAAATAGCCTTCTCCAGGATCCTATATCAGACATCAAAATCGGCTCAGCGTGACAGTGAAACAAGCATACTCACTATCGCATTTATAAAATGTATAGATCATATAACGATTACTGTGTCCTATTTAGAAAAATAAAACATTTAATTTGATTGGACAAAGTTATTTTCTTTCTTTATTTTCCGTTTATTCATTTTTGTAAACTTATTAATTACATTTTTAAATATGTCTTAGAAAATACAAAAAAAAAACATTTAAAATTATAAAAATAGTAGCCCACCGGTATCGGGAACAGGGTCCAAGCTTTCGGCGGTGGCGGTCAGGGCTCCAGAGGAAAGAACCTCCTGACAATGCAAGCCGTGTCCAGAAGTACTGCCTTCCTCCTCCTATTTTTATCATTATCTGTAGTTCTGTTTTTGTGTACCTACTAACTTTTTTCGTATCACTAAATTTCTCGCTTCCCATCGCCTCGCATCACTCCCCAACTGCACCACCGCCTCAAACCAACTCATTCTGGCACCCGACACGGCGCTTAGTGTCATCTGATTTATATAAAGTTATTTTGTAAAGAATTATATTACGGACGTGCCTGTAATGCTGTTAATGAGTTATTTCTTTAAGAAACATGTAAACATGAACTCGCATGATTGGTCGTGTGTTCACTAAGATATCTTCACGCTGACTGCGTTCAAGCGTTGTGTAAGTTATTGTGTGTAACTTTATATTTTGATGTGCGTTTGTTTTAGAATTCTGAGTGGTGTGTGGAGAGTGACTGAATTCTTGTAGGCGTTAGAAAGGATTTGAATATATAGAATTTACACAACATTTTACCTTTTTGATAATTTAGAAGGCTAAGTGCCATTTTTACTAATTTTTAGGCATTGGTCGCATTTGCGAGTCAGTCGCAATCTGTCAAAAAAGTATGTAAGTAAATTAGGACTTTTTTGACAGTCTGCGACTGACATTTGAATGCAAACGTCGCTTGAAAATTAATAGAATTGGCCCTCAGGGGCCTAACCACCGTGATGTATTTTGGTGATGCATATTACATTTACTTAACCATAATAACCAAAACATGTTATACCCACCATCATAATGTTGTGTGGATATAACATCACACATTACAGTGTGTAAAACAGGATATATACTCGACTGTTTTCGTATAAAGAGTTTCATGTTATGTTGACAAATTAGACATTCGCTGTACAACAGTATAATCATCTGTTTTCCTTTCATTAACAAGTATTGATACGCTTGATTTGGCGGTCTCTCCACTCCTATCCCTATAGCTCTCACCGAAAAGCCTATACCGATCTGCTCCGACTTTCGGTACCTTGGGTCGAAAGAGGAGAGATGAAACGCATGTAACTAAAAGAGTTAAGAATGTAAATGTGGATGGATGGAGAAGGAGAGGGAGGCCAAAGACAAGATGGATGATGGACTGTGTGAGGAGCGATGTGAAATAAAAGGGAGTAAGTGATAGTGTGACGGCTGATAGGACAGAATGGAAGAAAAAAACGTGTTGCGCCGACCCCAAGTAACATGGGATAAGGGCAGGAAGGTGATGATGATAAGCCTGTGTTTGACCGTCGATGGAGCACGATGGCCAAGAAAATCCAAAAGACCTGATTTGTTCAGATTCTGCTCACGAATGAACGAAGTAGAATCTAGATTGAATATCATCTTTAATATTATATGTTGTAGTAGTTGTAGAGGAGCTCGTGGCTAAAAATAATAGCAACACGGGTCGATCTTCAAGGTTAAGCAACGCTTGCCAAGGTTGGTCTGTGGACGGGTGACCATCCTAACATATCGAGTTTCCTCCGTGCTTCGGAAAACACGTTAAGCTGTTGGTCCTGGCTGTCATTTGTAGATCGCAGTCGTTACGGATTGTCAGAAGCCAGAAAATCTGACTACAGTCTTACCAAGAACTACCGTATTACCCAGTTAATGGGTTGTGGAGGTCTGTAGGCCGCTACACGTAAAATACTGGTATTCAGCTGAACCCGGTTGGCTGGGAGCCGGCCCCAATATAGTTGGGAAAAGGCTTGGCAGATGATGATCGTCTATAATAAGTTCTCTACAAAAGCAGAACTGACTTTTATCGTAAGATCGATCTTGTCTGTTAAAACCAAATTGAAAATTAGAAGCCATATAAAAATTCCACCTGTCAAAGATCACGGAACAGCCACAACTAAGTTAAAGCTACCATTTAAGTTCTAAACAGACTCCCGAGAGATATGTGACATCAGAATACGGCATTACAATATATTAAATTATTCGAATAGGTGACTTCCCGTGGCTTGATGGCGGGCTGTCCATTGTGTGGTAGCTCAGTTGCTACCTTATGTTCAGAAGTAAGAGAATTAAGAAGGCTTACTGTGCAATCAAATGGTGCTTATATAGATTCGTCAAGTAAAAGTATGCTGTCAAACTTGCTGGACTCAGGCATCAAATTCTATGGAATTAGTCTTTTCGATTATGTTATGTGTACTCCTTCATGTATTGTTTTTTCAGAGGTTCTTGAAAAGTGACATTCTACATATTAGCAACAGTGTGGCGAAAACGTTGGTCAAAAGCTAAAAATGTATGGGATTGAAAATATATTTCAAAGTGAAAGTGTATTTCTATTCACTTTGCACAAGCAAAGCGAATAGAAATACACGTTCACACTTTGCCAAGAACCTCTGGTCAACATAAAATTAATATAATATAACACTCAGGTAGGCGTAGAAATAATTAGACACTGAACTGGCGGCCACTTCATCACACCTTCCCACTTAGGTCTCGTGGTAGGATGTGTCTCTTGGCTGGCTGGCTGTCACTATTGTAGTGACATCTTTGGCAGGCGTTACAATAATCATCAAACCAGCGTTTGCTGAGCATAAAAGTCGTGGTAGACTTGAAAAAATCCGTGTTGCGACGATCCTAAATAAATTTATATAGGCTTGGAAGCACAGGCAAAAAAAAATATTAAAAATTCCAAAGTCGTTTATTCAAATTAGGCTGAGAGCCAGCAGTTTCTGAACGTTAGATTTACATAAAGACAATCCCCCAAAACCCGTCACCACTTCCTAGTGTTTTAGCTGAAGCAAGAGGCAAAACAAATGATGACGCCATTGCTACGGTAGCAACAGATACTTGGTATTATTGCGCACATAGTTGACCTTCTGCTATCTATCTTCGCATTACCACCTCAGTTATGAAGATATCCTAACTTTTGAATAAAATTAAATTGAAATTGCTGTCTACTTTATAGGATTTATGGTCAATTTTGGATTTTTGCTGTGTTTTGTTATGTAAAACTGTTTGCTCTCTGAACGCTGTGTGTTGTATTGAAAAGAAATGGGTTTATTATGGTGGCTGGTTCCGTTCGGAGTGTAGGAAGTGTGGTTATTTGGGTATTGAGTTGATTCTTACGCAAATGACAAACTTGGGACTCATTTATTCAAGCGAGACTTACAATAAACGCTTCTTGAATATTGTGGCCACTTCTAGTTCTCGTCGTGGCGAGTGACGCACCGTGTTGGCAGAAGCGAGGAAGCGACGAGCACCGGAATGACGTGAAGTGAAATGAAGCGTCTAATAGATGATGTTGTACATCAATCTATTAGACGCTTCATTTCAATTCGAGTACCTACCGAGCAAGCACACGAAATTCTTGCAGTTGATTTTTGAACACCTTATGTAATTGTATTTTTTTCGGTAGTTACAAGTAGGTACTAACACTGGTTTCTAATTTGTTTGCATACTAACTAATTATAGTCTTTGTCTGAAGTTTATGATTTTTTAAATTATTATTTAGACTAGGCCAGCACATTAGCTGGACCAGGTCTGAGAAGTCCTGTTATAATGTATGTCCAATATCCATGTTGCCCATGTGTTCAATGGCAATATTGCCCAATTAGCAACGGATAAATGAAGCAATAGCTTTCAAATTTGTCAGGTAGCATACAGAATTGAAAAAAAAATCATTCACAGACATTTTGCCGACGAAAACAAGCGGCAATGTTGCGTAAAATTCTTTATAAACTTATAATAAGTTACTATAAGAACGGACAGCTGTCTTTTCACACAAAGATCACGAAAATGACCAAGTAATAGACTTGAAGTTAACAAAACAAGATGTCACCAGCCACGTGTTTGTGTGAATTTATGATACGTATTCTGACTTTATCCTTATTTTTTTTTTCTTTGACCATCTGTCGCCATTGTGTGAATGAGAAACCAATGGTTTTCATATTGAGTTCTAATTTTGCGTTAAATTTTAACAATGTCGTTATTTAAGCATGTTTTGTATGGTCATGGTCAGTTATATGTGATATTGAGTAAGTTGTCACTCGATTTGATACGGTGCGAATTGATTTGCAAAGCTATGACCGACCTACTTATTTGTGTTGAGGCTAATGTGTAGCTTAAATTGAAACTTGATGACCTTTCTTATCACTATTGACTCTTTGTACTCTTTCTCATTTTTAATCATCTTCTACAGGGTGAAGGGTAATGTTTTGTAGCTAATATGCATTAAGGAAAAAATACCGTTACAATTCTTTTTTTTTTTTTAATTGGACTAGAAAACGACTCGACGACGGCTAAAAAGTTCCGAAGAAATAACTAACTTAAAATAACTTACTTCACTACAAATAAACTAAATGTTTAACAAAACTCAAACTGCAGATAATTCGAAATCATACATCAATGTGACATTACTTTTTTCCTCATAATGCAATACAGTTAAATTTATTTTTGTACAAAAATACTACATACATAGCATAAATACTGACTGCACAGCAAATTTTCCATATTTCATAGCAAAATAACTAACTTTGACTCGACATTGGGTATGTAACGGTTGTTATATCAGGAAAAACTGGATGCAATCGGGACTTTAGGGCACTCCGACTCGGATAGGTTAGGTTAGAAGGGGCCATCCGAGTTGAATATTTTGCTGAGAGAGTTGAATATTTTGCTGTGCAATCAGTAATTTTGATGGGAATTCGGAATCTTATTGCATAGAAAAAGGATAATTTTTGATTTGCGTTTAAATACTACCCAATTCCAGATTCGTAGTGCAGTATCAGACTGCTTGAAAATTTATTTCTTCCGACCGTTTTAGTCGTTCTTGAGGTTATTTTTTTTGAAAAAGGTCACTTTTTTTTTGTTTTGCTATTTTCTCCTTAATGTGTCACCTACCTAACATCGCCCTTATAATATAATCAAACGATTTGACTTCAAACAGATTAATTTTCATCCATCGTTATATTCTATACTTTGTGCCAGATAAACTTGCAATAAAGTACATTGATCTTTCCCTAATATCCCTTCGTAGATACCCGAACAATACATTATGAACCATTTTACATTACTAGAGAACATAAAGGATCACGATAGAAGTAGATTCAGGACTGCTCTAAGTCTTTATTTCTGTTTTTGATTTTAAGAAAGTCAATAAATGTATGTGGGTCAATGACCGTTATTGCACATTTATCTGGAATCTACTATAGTCAACTATTGCTCAGATTTGCGTGTTAGGTTGACGGTAGTTGTGAATTGTGCTCACAAGTACCGTCAACCTAACAAAAAAATCTCTTAACTGACTTTAAAAGGTAACAGCAAAAAAAAGGCCACTTTAGAAGTGACCATAGCTAATGAAAAGCCCACAATATCACAATGGCTGGCTAATTGAAATCGACACTGGGTCACAATGGAACACTACAGTTGTACGGTTGAACGAGGGTTCAGCAAAAAAATTGGACATCTGGTGGGTTCTGTATAGGGTGTGCGATAGAGCAGAGTGCGTGGTTTGAAAATTGTGTTGGTAGCGGTAGTTTTTAGGAATAGATAAGTTACTAACATGGTGACAACGGTTTAAAATTATTTTCCGATTTTTTCTTTAAAAAATTAGCACATTCAAAATTCAAATTCTGTATGGATAATTTGGATTTAGAACATGCTTTAAATCAGTATTGCAAGGCCAGCAACAGATGATCGATGGGGCCGAAAAGTTCTGGAGTGGCGACCGCGTTCCGGAAGACACAGATTTGGAAGGCTTCCCACAAGGTGGACCGATGACCTAGTGAGGGTCGCGGGTAGCCGATGGATGCGAGACGCACAGGACCGGTTGTTGAGGCGACACTTGGAGGAGGCCTATGGACGTCTTTCGGCTGATATCATGATGATGATGAATCAGTATTTAATCTTATCATGTTATGGTTGGATTTGTTATGAATAAGCCTGTTATTGTTAAAACATATCTATTTTAAGCAAAGTTCAGTCAATATCAGAATTACTGCAACAAAAAATAAAATCGATGAATTATTATTTCTTTCGGGACTAATTTGAATTACCATCATAATTATTCTAAATATGAATATAAAAATTCTGGTTTCATAGTATTTTCGTAAAAAAAAAATTCATCCTTTTTTTAATTCTTTCCGAGTTTATTTCAAAAGATTGCACCCTATATTTTTGAACAGACTATATCATCTAACAACAATTTGCAACCAATTGAGCGTATGCTGGTATTCACACCCCTTGGGTAACAAGAGAGTACGCTTTCTATGAGTACAATGTTATATTATAATTATTATACCATTGGTTGGTATAGTGATACAAGATATTGTGTACTTATAAATTGGTAATTTAACAACTTGGTATGTCAAATCTTTGGTGATGAATAACGCAAGTAGATCTTTGTGTTATAGAGATTCCACTCGTGTTATTATAAATTTTATATAACCGTCTCCAGGGTCCTATCTTGCCAGGCTTGCGGAATTAGTTAGAATTAGTCACCGCGGCCCTGGAACGCAAAGGGAATTAGGAGGAACACGGATGGGTTTTAGTCAGTAAGAGTTTGACACTGCCTCAGCTCCACCCAGAGCGGAAGGAGTAATTTGATGATTTATCATCCTTATTGAAAAGGGTCACATCTATCTCTGTACCAAAATTAATTAAAATCAGATTAATGATTTAGGCGTAAATAGATAGAATATCTACTTTCCTTTACCTTCTTGTCTTTGATTGGAAGAAACCAACTCACTCAATATTCAGATAATTACAAACCAGATTCAGCGCATAATGATCCACATTAACACGCATCACATAAGTTTCAATTAACAACATCAAAAACGGATCAACACCACAAAATATCAATTTTCTCCACAGTCAATACCAAAATACCCTATCTCCTTTGCAACAGAACCGACATAATACCCTTTTGACTTTCAACGCCACTCCTTATTTCACGGTACTTTAACTATTCACGGCTGCCAATACCGCAAAAGATTTTTTTTTACTAACCACTCGAAAGTTATTTTTTTTTTGTAAACTTAAACCAATTTGCTCTAGTAGGATTAACAGGGGTTGAAACCCGAGTCAGAATTTCAGAAGTGGATTTAAAAAGGACATGACTATACGAAAGATTTAATGAGTTACAAGAATATTGCGGTTGACTTTTGAGGGATTTAAAAGACGTAACGCGTTTTTGTATGTTAAGTATTGAGGCGTCTTGTGTGATCTTTTGAGTCTTATTTTACGGTATTTGTCTAATTCGTTTTGCGAGTAATTAGAAACGATCATGTTAATTTTATCGAGTTCTGAGTTCCAAACGTCGAGTATCAAAGACTTCGAATATTGTTATGGGACTCAGATGGAGTTGGACTGGACACAAGGCAAGACATGATGATGACAGGTGGAGTAAGGCAATGACTGATTGGAGTCCAAGGTCTGGTAGAAGAAACATGGATCGTCTGGCAGCGAGATGAGCAGATGATATCATTGCTAAAACAGGTGGAACTGGGATGAGGGTGGCACTGAAACGTGAGGATTGGGACAAAGAGGAAAGGAAAGAGTAGCCTGTGCTCAGCAGTGAGTGAAATCGAGCCGTGGTGGATGATGAGAATGACTTCAGTTTCTTTCCTTCGTAATAAGGCTGTACGTGCAGGTTTTTACCAACTAAAAACACTGTTATAAAACGTAAAACTAACTTTAGTGCACTGCGCACGTCTGATTATGCAGAATGTAGGGCAATTTGTAAGAAAAAGCTGTAGAACAAACCTTACATTATTACCTTCTCGAATACTGAAAATTAACCACTTTACAGTAGTGCCACATTAAGGTTCCCGCAAACAGGAGCGTAATTTTAAAACAACCACTTTAACAACCCGTTGTCGCATCGTGTCCGTTTATTGTAAGTAGGTACTTCAAAACAGAAGTTTAAGACTCTAACAGTACAGGCTAGTTACTACTGATATCATCTTTCTAAATGTATGCCGCTTAAGAGCGTTTACGCGGTACGGCTTTTATACAAACTTTCAAATCATAATTCTTCAAATTGAGTGAACCGATTTTAACGAAACTTGGTATGCAAACGCTAGATATCCAGGTCTAAATAGTTATGAGAAAACATTTTTGAAAAAGATTTCAGAGGGAGAGAGAGAGAGCGATTTTAAGTTTTCTATAGAAAGTGAAAAATCATTATATCCTTCCCCCTGAACTCTTTTTCAAAAATGTTTTCTGATAACTATTTATACCTGGATATTTAGCGTATGCATACCAAGTTTCGTTAAAATCGGTTCATTCATTTTGAAGAAGAATAAGGACTTGAAAGTTTGTATGAAATGACATACGGCGTACACGCTCTTAAATGTGGCCAAATTAGTCTTCACCGATGATTCTCTGAAAATATAGCATGTAAGGTGTATTCTTTGTTGGGGATCCTAATAAAATAAAATAATAAAGTACCTAAGTCACGTCTTATCAAGAGCATAAAACATAACATAAGAACCATATTATGTTTAACGTTGATCAAGAATACTCACGGTTTTTCCCGCGGCTTTGCCCGCTCCTGTAGCCGAATTCTGTACCCACAGCGTTAGTGCTTGTTTTCAAGTGATATTTTTTTCAAAATCGGATCTGCAGTTCGGAGATTTCCTCTTACACACAAACTAACATTTTACCACTTTATATTGTAAGGTTAAATAAGTCCACTGAAAAAGTTAACATTTTCCATGCGTGCCTCTTTTCATCATCATCATCATCATATCAGCCAAAAGATGTCCACTGCTGGACATAGGCCTCCCCCAAGTGTCGCCAAAACAACCGGTCCTGCGTCTCGCATCCATCGGCTACCAGCGACCCTCACTAGTCATCGGTCCACCTTATGGGAGGCCTTCCAACGCTGCGTCTTCCGGTACGCGGTCGCCGCTCCAGAAATCTTCGGCCCCATCGACCATCTGTTCTGCGAACAATGTGCCTTAATGTTACTAAATTAGATCTTACTGGAAAAACCTCTAAAACAAAGAAAAAACCCGATCATTCTCCGACAAGAAAGGCCATGTCCTCACAGACGGAAAAGCATCTCTTTTACATAAAACAATGTCGCTTCTTGCCGTCTGTCCCTCTGTACGCTTAGATCTTTTAAACAACGCAACGAAATTTTATCTTGAACGAATTTATACCGAGAGGTTTATAATCATGTAAGTATAAAACATTTTAATTAAAAATACAAACAGTGTAGAAAGTGTCCAAAAAGCGATTTTCGGGCGCACATCTTTAAATATTACACGTGCGAAGCCGGGGCACGTCGCTAGTTACACATAGAACGTAACGAGCATGTCACACGTCGATCGCATATACTCTCATGTACTCCTATCTGCTTGAGTACTACCGCTCATTTGCTGCTATCAAGCATCTGTATACTCGGAAACTTTTTAGAGAAGCACCGTTGGTTGTGGGGTTTTCCACTTGTGTCGACAGTAGAAGCAGACAGATTTGTGTCGGAGTGGGAATCAACATTGTTTTTTAAACTTACCGGACTTTATTTTAACAAGGGTTGTAGAACATTAATAGACTTGTTAGCAAAATATCCTTTGACAATAAATAATAAATAATTATCAATAATTAGAATTGAATTGATTAGAAAACATTTATTCGTCATAGACACAACACAACCCAACAGCAACAAACACATATTGTGCTGAGTGTGCCCATACCGAAATGGTTACCTACTCGATACTAAGGTAATTTTTGCTTGCAATGGTCGGTCTGTGGATGGGTGACCATATTAACATACCGAGACTCCTCCGTGCCTCGGAAAGCACGTTAAGCCGTTGGTCCCGGCTGTCATGTGTAGATCTTTGGCAGTCGTTTCAAATCGTCAGAAGCTAGAAAATCTGACTCCAGTCTTGCCAAGAAGTACCGTGTTACCCAGTTAATGGGTTGTGGAGGTCTGGTAGGCAGCCGCTCTTCGTAAAATATTGGTAATCAGCAAAATCCTGTTTGACTGGAAGCCAACCCCAATACATTTCGGGAAAGGCTAGGCAGATGATGAATATTACTCGATACTCGATCCTCGTTTACTCTCATCCCAGCCGGTAACAACTGGATACAAAGATATTTGCAGTACTACCACTTCATGTAGCACCTTTGAGCTGATAGAAACACTTGAATAGCTACTTGATTTAACCTTAATATCTTTTGTGTGCATTGCCAGCGTATCGCAGGTTTATTATTAAAAATTATGTTGAGAGCAGCAGTTTGCTTCCAGTTAAGACCAACTGCTACTTCAGGTCTATCTGAATTTTGATCAAGATTTGGCAAATTGAGCTGTATCTACTCTTTGCTACCGTATCCGCCTTGTCGTCACAAGGCGGATACGGTAGCGAAGAGTTGTCGACACACAGCGGTGCATTGGTCAAGCGCCTCCGCTCCGGCAGAATTATAATAATATGGCGTGTGACAACTTTTGCCAGAATTCTGTCAATTTCGCGACACGCTCGTCTTACATGGAGTTATTTCAATTAAGTATGTTAGCTAGTGATCAATTAAAAGAAAAAAATCATGATTTTTTGCCACTAAATCCCTACCTTTGCAAGAAATCGTAAAATAACTAGAAAGGTTTTTAGGTTAGTGCACTGAAAAAGCTTTTTCTTTAATTACAGGGGCACGTCGTGTGTTGCTGGGGAGTTTATCGCACCACTTCTTCTCGGCTAAAATACTAAGAAGTGGTGACGGGCGCGTGTTTTAGGAACTCGACAACGCCTTTTATTGACGTGCAAAAGTGCTGATTCTCAACCTTATTTCATCATTTGAGGCAATGCAATGCAGCTTGGTATGAAACACAAACACAGGCATAAATGTCTACTTTTTTTCCGCTATACTTCCCGCCTTAATGCCTTATTTGAATAAAATATTATTAGTTTTGATTTTTAGGATCGTTTCTTCTCAGATTATTGTGTTTTTTTTATGTGTCCTCAAATGCGCGCCTCAAAGCGATGCCAGCATAGTAGATATAATATAACCTGCCAGGGTTGCGGAATTTGTTCGAAAAAGTCACCGCGGCCCTGGAACGCAAAGGGCAACGGGAAGGGAACACGGATGGGTTTTAGTCAGTAAGAGTCTGACACTCCCTTCCGCTCCACCCAGAGTAGGCGGAGTCATTTGATGATTTCCCATCCATTAAAAAGGTACCCTTATTTGAAGGATTGTTGATTTTGTTTGTTCAGGTCATATTTAATTCTACTTTTTTTTATTTAAATTATTTTTAATTTAATTCGTACTTTGCATGTGTGTTTTAAAAACCGGCCAAGTGCTAGTCGGACTCGCGCACGGAGGGTTCCGTAGCATTATCTATAAAAAAACGGCAAAAAAATAACGTTAAATATATAAACGTTTGTTGTATGCGAGCCCCACATAAATATTTATTTTATTCTGTATTTGTTGTTATAGCGGCAACAGAATCACACAGAATTACACACAATCACACACAATACATCATCTGTGAAAATTTCAACTGTCCAACTATCACGGTTCATGAGATACAGCCTGGTGACAGATGAACGGACGGACAGCAGTCTTAGTAATAGGGTCCCGTTTTACCCTTTGGGTACGGAACCCTAAAAATGACCAAAAATGCAATTGAGTTACATTAAGTCAAGCCACTTTATAGACTACTGCAGTTCCATGTAATCTCCTTTCAGGTCATAAGTCAGCTCATTGATGTTGCAGGAACACGTTACACTATCGCACACAACATTATGTGGCACATCAAGTGCTATTATGTTGAACGTTAAGTGCTATTAGCGACGAGTAGCACTGGGAACTTTGTGATGTAGGGATACCAACTTGCAGGGAGGAGCAGGATGTTTTGATAGAGTTATAGAAGTTTTATTTTGTCTGTTATGTTCTAGGTTCATCGGTACCTACTGTTTAAGGGTGCACTTTTAGTTGAAAATTATATAATAATAATAATAATAATAAATATGTTTATTTTTCTTCCACAAAAAAAACACTTATTAACTAAAACTTAAAAATGGATAAAAACTATAATTATGATAATGTTAGTTTGTGGGAGACTGGCGCCTAAACTAAGCCGTGACTTGTATTTCAGGACACCAGGGACTCCCCACTTCAGGCAGGCAATAATCATCAAACATTAATAAAACACTTAGACAATCTATTTCACGGATATAACCAATTTGTGGGAAGAGCAAAAATTAATAAAATAAAAAAAAAGAATAATAATAAGTAATTGTAAAATTTTAAATTTGTAGGAAGTGTATCAGAGTTAAAGGTGCGTGTGGGATATGGGTGAGGGGTGTACGAGTATATTTGTGTTTATAGCTGTGTGTGTATGCATGTGCGTGTTTTGTGTGTGTAGTGTTGAGATATGTAGGAGGTACGTGTCTAACTATCCAACTAACCCAATAACATACAGAATGGTGGATACATATATATGTACATATTTGGCACTGGTATAGTACTGGTAGGATACATTATTTAAATCCTAATTACATTTTAGTGACTAGTAGCTCTTCTGTTTTTGTGTAGTTCAATTTAAGAAGCCAGTTGGTTACTATGAGTTTACATTTAGGTTTATTGAAATTAAAAATACCTAATTCTTTATTTAACTTATTGTAGAGTTCAGGTCCTCGGAAAGTATAAAATTTTTGGGCCAAACTTGTTTTAGATTTAATGGTGCTACATATTGCATAGTGCCTCCTCGTTAATAATTTATCGTTAATATTTAATTAACATAACAAAAAATATTCTAGTAGAATGACTCAACAAAATATTCTATCATAATGAAAAATAGAGTGGATAACACTGTACGTGTAGACATATCCTAGATTCTTGTCAAACCCTACTTTAATGCTAAAGTTTGAGATGTAATGAACTAGCATATGCCCGCGGATCCGCCCGCGTGGATGTCGGTTATCGCGTAAAAAAGTAGTCTATGTCCTTCCCCATATTCCAGGTTATATATCTGCCAAATTTCATGATGATCCGTTCAGCCGTTTTATCGTAAAAGCGTAACAGACAGACAGAGTTACTTTCGCATTTATAATATTAGTAGGGAAGTAGGGATTTCAAAACTGTCTCCGTGGTCACGTGGTTTAGGCGTTTGCCTTGTGACCCGGTGGTCGTGCGTTCGATTTCCAAGGGAAGCATACTCTGTCAAGTTGACCTTCACATCATCGATTACCAACAGTTGATATAATAGTCAAATACCAGTTTAAGGGCTGATTTTTCAATAGTCAGATACGTGTATCTGAGGAATGAAATTGGCGGTTTGACAGCTTTTGTATAGTAAATCTGTCAAACCGCCATTTTTATTCCTCAGTTAGAAAGTCAAAGTCAAAGTCAAAGATTTATTTGCAGATAAATATGGTTACAGAAGTTCTTACAGTATCATAATAGTAGCTTAACATATTTAATCATAACATAATGATACGCAAATTTGGGTATCTAATAGGTACAATTTTAGGTCATTTTAATTTAAGCTGAAGGAATTCTTTAATAGTATAGAAGGAATTCTCAATTAGCCAACTGCGTAAAGCCCTTTTGAAGCAGACCATTGGAAGTTCTTTAATTTGGTTAGGAATCTTATTATAAATCTGAATACACATAGGATAGCAGCTTCGCCTATATAGTTCTGTTTTAATTCCAGGAATAATTAATCTATTAGGATATCTAGTTTTGAACTTATAGATAGAAGATAACTGACGATTGAAAAATCAGCCCTAAGTCTTCCCCAACAGTCTCGTGGCTACTGTAGCAGGCAGAGTGGATGGCAAAATAATGTGTCACTGGATGGCGGTACAGACCGTCATTTAGATATGTGACATAAGATTTTGTTATGTAATGTGTTGTGTGTTTTTGTTTTTTATGGGTCTCTGGTCTGAAAATAAAGATTTATTATTATTATTAAAACAAATTCATCGCTATCAAGGACTAACCAAGAACTTACAAAACCCATGGTCACATCCATGGTCACATCGCTCACGTACGAACTATGACGGTTTTTTAGGAAATCGGAACACAAAATGGTCGTTCTTCAAACGGGTTGCGAGACAATTGTCGTTGTTTTACGGTTTTTACGGTAATATACGGTTTATTGTTGATTCTGTCCGATAAGAGATGACGCATTGTCTTCGGGGAAATTCGCAGGTCACCTCTGTCTGGGTTACAGCGGGTCCTGCAATTAGTTGGGTTTCTGTGGGAATGGGGACGCAAAAACACGGTAGCTGAGATTATCTAACGAGACAAATCATTGTATCTACTATCTACGCAGCCAATTAGCTTAATCAGCCGTTTAATTGGTGGCCAAGCCTTTTCATTTATCTGCGCCGATTTTTCAGCGACTCAAGTGACATCTTTGGTTCAATATCGTTAGATGACATGCCCATGTCGCTTATATCGCTGATTAAACGGCGCAGTTCAATAAAAAGGCTAGGCTTTTAATGAAACGACTGAATAAGCAAGTTGGCTGCGACATATACAAATAATCAACTAAAATGAAGGGTTGAAATTACTGGAGTGTGTCCCATCTTCAACATCATTTGCCTCTCAGTCAAAGTAAATTCGAGTTCTTTTGCCGATCCTCCACATTAAAAGCTTTTAAGGACTATCACAAAACGAGAGGAATTTATTTCATCATGCTGAAAACTTACAACAAGTTGAAAGGTCACCTGCCCAACCTTTTCTCAACTATATTGGGGTCGGCTTCCAGTCAAACCGGATGCAGATGAATACCAGCAGTGCGATTCTGAAAACATGTCGAAGTCGAAGTAATGACTTAGACACACACACACTCTCTCACTTGTTGTTCACTCTACCTGAGTGTACACGGTGAGATGTCCACAGAATAGACCGGCTGTATTTTAAGTAGAGCGGCCTACCAGACCTCCACAACCCACTTGGCAAGACTGGTGTCAGATTTACTGGCTTCTGACAATCGTAACGACTACAAAGATCTACGAATGACAGCCAACGGCTTAACGTGTTTTCCGAGACACGAAAGAAACTCGGTATGTTAACATGGTCACCCATCCACAGTACAAACTTGGCAAGCGTTACTTAACCTTTAAGATTGACCCGTGCGGCCGTTTTTCTTTAACAAGGTGAAAGGTAACGCTTTTATTTAATCGCTCGCAGATTCCAATCATTAGCGGAAAGCAGGATAATTCTCAATTCATTTCAATTCAAATTATTTATTTGTAAAACAAAGGTACTATAATAATAAGATTTATTTCAAATGTCAGGATCGCTATGCTGCTCTTTCTTGATGTAATAATAATTATCTATACTAATATTATAAAGAGGTAAAATTTGTAAGTTTGTATGTAGGGGGTAATCTCTGGAACTAATGATCCAATTCTAAAATTTTTTTCACTGGTAGAAAGCTACATTATTCCTGAGTGCTATAGGCTATAACTTATTTTTATAACATGTATATTAACCGAGCTATCACAACTTTTGTCTAGCAAGTCGGAAAGAAATACCTCAATAAAATAGAATTATTTGCATGCATGTATGTGTAGGGTAGGTGTAGGGTAGGTGTAGGGTAGGTGTAGGGTAGGTAGGTAGGTAGCCAGTTGACGGGAGCGAAGCCGCGGGAGACAGCTAGTTAATAATATTATGGTCGATTTTCAATCACGCTCAACCCACAATAAACATTAAAACTTTCGCGTAAACCCATTAACACTATAAAACGATATCTAATGTCTTATGAACATCACGTTTACGTTTAAACACCGGCCATTACCATAACTCACATACCACATAACATAAATTCTAAACAAAAAGACATAAATTATAGAAAAACTTCGAAACTATTCAAATTGATGGTCAGAACTGTAGTTACAAGACAATTACTTATTTTGGAAACATTTTTTATGAATACTAAAATGTAACACGAAAGGAATAATAAGTAAAACAATGATATGAAATTTAATAAAAGGCGTAGAATGCTAAGTCAATGAGAAAGAAAGAAATACACCAAAAGGATGATTGATTGAGAATTTCCGACAAGGATGTTGCTGTCCAAATTAATTTTATATTGGCAACGATTGTTTTCAAGGACTGTTGAACAGCGCTTCTTGTAAAAGGATTTTTCAGAGAAAGGAGTTTTCGTCAGCCTCGAATTATGTAGCAACTGCTGAGTTCTAGTTTAGTTCAGTCTATGATCATTGGGTTTTCCGAATATCTCAATTTTTTGTCTACATTTATATCTATGAGCTTCAATATTATTGGTTTGGTCAACTACTCATAACTCATACGTGGAGACTGCGTACACAAAGCGGCATTTTATCAGCTGTAAGGATTTTCGAAGAGTCAAAAAATTTAAGCCTCCCTTAGCGAGCGGTCAGTAGTTTTTAGCTTGAAGCTAGTTTTGTTGCCTTGGTTGCTGGGGGCCTTAAATTCATTTGAGGCCTCCACAGGTTAGTCCGGTTAAGCAGTTGATATCCCATGTGTGTTAACTTGCTATAGGTCATACCTAAAAAAAAAAAAAAACGTGGTACAGCCTGATGTCAAAAATTTGTCAAAATATACGTAAGTAACGGAGTTTTTATCAGTTTGCGACTGTGATGCGAAAGAAATACCCCTCTGATCTAGTGATAAAAGGGAATTACCCCTCTGATCTAGTGCACACTTCCTAATACTTGAACACATTCTCATTCATCATTAATTTCATCTTTTGTAGCTATTATCGTTTTCTTTGTATTACAGCCAACTGTCTATGTTATCTAAATTAAAACGTTTTACTTTTTACATTTATTTTACAGAGGTCCGTACGCAATATCTAATTGAAATCTCTACTAATATTATAAATGCGAAAGTAACTCTGTCTGTCTGTCTGTCTGTCTGTAACGCTTTCACGCTAAAACGGCTGAACGAATCGTCATGAAATTTGGCAGATATATAGCCTGGTATATGGAGAAGGACGTAGGGTACTTTTTTACGCGATAACCGACATCCACGCGGGCGGAGCCAGGGCAAAACTAGTAATCATTTTCAAAAATAATTCATATTAGGTGGTTTGTCAAACAACTTAATCAGGGGCCCTACCATGACGTGTTAAAGCGTGAGTCGTTCGAGCGAGAAGGAGGGATGGAGCTATATAGGGTGTATAGCTCCATCCCTCCTTCTCGCTCGAACGACTCACGCTTTAACACGTCATGGTAGGGCCGCACGCAGGACTCAACAAGAGATGGTGAATCCAGCAATAAAAATTCCAAAACAATCATGATCATTAGTCTGGCCACCCTGTGGTTACAAGTGAGAAACCATTAGTAAAATAAAAACAGCTTTCTTAAGAATTAGTAATCGAGCTGGCATATAGAATGACAATACATGTCATTGTTTATTCTGTGTGCGAGGCAGTGCAAGTGATTCTAGTTAATTTTGGGATCTATATTTCTTTTGGTTTAGTGGTAATTGTTTGAAATAGTTTAAAATGGTGTGGCTACTTAAACTAGATACTTGGGATATTTGTTTGCCTACAACTATTTTTTTTAAGGATGGGTAATCATCAACTAACTTCTACCGCTCTGGGCGGGGCGGAAGGGAGTGTCAGACTCTTACTGACTAAAACCCATCCGTGTTCCTCCTTATACCCTTTGCGTTCCAGATAAAAATATTATTTTCTGTTTATTATGCTTGAAAACCACAAAGTATTTAAACCGGTAACCGACAGGTACAATAGCGCAACTCTGTCGCCATCCGTCGTTCGTTCACGAATATTGTCTATGATTCCGTTCAAAACTCATAAATCCGAAATCAATCGGGAGTAGATTACTCTTTAGTTTCGAACTACCTTCGGGCCCGTACATTCGTTGACGGACTTAGAGAGTAGACCGTCAGGGCCGCAATAACTCTTTCGAACAAAATCCGCAACCTAGATTCTTCTCCTACTAATTAAATATCTGAACAAATAAATAATAAATAAGTAGATATTTATGAGCATGTAGTTATTTAACTCAATTCATCACCTGCCTAACCTTTTCGAACTATATTGAGCTCGGCTCCCAGTCAAACCGGATTTAGCTGAATACCAGTATTTTACGTGGAGCGGCTGCCTACCAGACTTCCACAACCCATTAATTTAGTAAAGAAGATACCTTCTAACAAATAAAAGTTCTAAGTCGCTAGTGTAGGTAGGCACAACTATAAGTTTTAGGTTCAAATAATATTCAAATGAACGAAATGTCCGAATTGTTTGTTTCTGAGAAGGAAAGTTAGAAATTTAATTGCGTATCACAGTGTCTGTTATCCTTTGAATTGGGTGGTGATGGCATGTGCTGTAAAGAAAGCGTAGCGATGGAGAGCTTGAAGTCCAAGAATGTAATAACATGATTTAGGCTCTAGACAGACGGACCGTATTTCAACTGCAATCCAACCGCAAAATGCAGTTCGGATGCAGTTTGAATACAGTTGACACGACTGCAATAGAACTGCAAACCAAACGTGCAGTCCGATTGCAGTTCAATTGCAGTCGGCGTTGAAATGCGGTCCGTCTGTCTAGAGCCCATCGCTGCCCCTGAAATTCGGAATATTTTTTATTATTATTGAGGCCTACTTTTGCCCACAATCTCATTTGAGATTGTAAGCGATGGTGGGCGATGATGGAGCTTAAGTTTAAAAAAACGTGTTTCTACTTAAAAAAATCTATCAGGAAACACAGACTCCGGGCCAAAACATTCATCTTTCTAGATATCCCAAAACATTCATTATCCATTTTAGATTTATAAGTTGTTAATTTGCACTTAGTAAAACTGAATGTCATACGTAGGTTTATGATTATCACGATGTGTTTGGGATTTCCTTACCTCTATACTAGATTGTTTTTGATGCCACGATATATTGTCCTTGAATTAATTATGCTGTTTCTAGCCTCGGCTAAAACAGGTTAATGAAGAAGATATTCTTGAATCGGACCCACTAAATTGCTGCACGTCCAAAACTGTATCAAATTAAATCTTATCGATATCTTAGCTTTCACTACAACCCAACACGATCCTTTATTATGCTAGTCGCAGCAACTGATTGGCAGCCACTAAACTGGCGCGCGTGTATTGAATGCTACGCTATACTTAACGGTCGCCAAGCCCGGGTACACACGTGCGGATCACTAGTTCCTAGTAGTAGGAGTTAGGGGAACTGTGAGTGACGCAAATTGTACTGTTGGTTGCTGGTTTTAGTGGTCAATGTGGCTGTTGCATTCTTTGGCTGGTCACAGTACATGGTAACTTAATTTTGTTACTGAGTTAAAATAAAGGAGAATGAGATAACTCTAGCAGAAGTATTGTTAATTACTTACTGGGGCTGCTGCAATTTTGTGTGTTAATGTTATAATTTGATCTACAATTATTATTTAATACAATGATATTTTATAAATCCATTAGTTAAAAAATACAGTAACTGGAGTAGCTTTTTAATCGACAAAGAAAGGAAAGTTACGTATTATGATGTCTTGATTAGAAAGGACATTGTATTTTGTTGTAATTAATAAAAACAATCACATAATATCACGCCTGAATTTCATAGTCCAGAAATAATATAACCAATCATTAAAATACTGAAACAAAAAATGGTACTATGTAATAATAAATTCCTAATTTCACCATCATTGTAGCCCAACCCTAACATACCACAGAGGATCAATAACCATTTTTATTGAGCTGTCAAAATTTATTGACAGGACCAACTCCATTGGTCGCAAGGCCGATTCAAAGAACTCAATGAGTGCCCATTGTGGTAAAAACACATCGACCAATAAGATAATACTGAACATCCTGTTACATACACTTTTTAGATTCTAAATCGTTTAATTAAAGTCCTAGTTACTGTGAGATAGTGTGCTACGTGCTTTATGACAGTTTTTGCGTTGGTGTTGGTGATTGTGGCCAATAGAATTGCGCAAAGGTATTCATGTGCTAATGATGAGCTTGTGCGTGAGTGTGTGAGTGAGTTCATGAGTACATGAGGTGAGTGTGTGCGCAAGTACATAATTCTGGAAAATGACTTTGTAAATTCAATTTATTTGCTAATGTCTGATTGTTACATGCCCCTGTATGTATTTGGCTGTACATATTTTGAATGTAAGTCGTTTTATTGTCATTGTTGAGGTCGTTTAATAAGGAATTTCAATAAAATCACTTTTAGTTGAGAATTTTAAGTTTCTTGGGAAAATGTTACGGACTTTGGAATATTTTTGCCAAACATGAATGGTTTTTTAAGTGGTGTTGTAAAGCTATTTTTATGGCTACACGTTAACCACATTGCGACTAGATATCTACGTATTATGTATTTAATTTAAATCACGCATGACGTTAGAATGTTTAGGTACTTATTTTTATGTGACCAAGGTTGGATACGATCACATTTTACCATTAATTATAATTAGCTTAATGTATGTCTATCACTATTAACAATCTTCATTTGATCTTTATGGAGTGGTTCCCAATCTAGGTGGGCTCCTTCAAATGCCCTTTGCTTTTCAGAGCCGCGATGACTCTTTCGAACCAACTCCGCAAATTCATCAAGCACCTGCTAATTGCTCCTGGTGGGGTACCTGTATCTCACACATATTGCTTTTAAAAGATGTTAAGGAATTTTAATGCATAATTAAAAAAGATTATGTTTAAAATTAAAACAAATTAAGTAATCGAGTGAGGTAAAAACCCAGGCATACTTAAAATGTTTTTGTGTTAATTATTGTCTATTTCTTTTTTTACATAATATTATGAATTTACAGTCAACCAGGCAATTCACACAAAAATTTAAATTTTATATTTAGAAGTAGATCCGAAGCACGTTTTATGTGCCAGGGTTGCGGATTTTGTTCGAAAGAGTTACCGCGGCCCTGGAAAGCAAAGGGCACTGCGAAGAGCACGAATGGATTTTAGTCAGTAAGAGTCTGATACTTCCTTCTGCTCCGCCCAGAGCGGGAGGAATCATTTGATGATTTCCCATCCATAAGAAAGCCCTAATATTTTCGTGACGCACATTTTTTAAAAGTAAAACTTAAACTTATTTCATGAAGCTCACATCAAAAGTCTCTAACCCAAGTTGAGGTCGCAAGATGTCTTCGTCGATCACACACCAATAAGACATCTTTATTATCATAATTAATATCCAAACTTCGTTAATTCATATCGTATGAAATTAATTCAAATGCTACTGGGAAACGATATAATAATAAAATATACACACTTTACTTGTTTTATAGGCGTGTATGAAGACATTAACTTTGTAAGAAAAGAAAGAGCAGAAGGTTCATTACGTTCGTTTAGGTGACTAGGCCCACCGTTCACGGAAAATTCAAGGCTTCCTCATCATCATATCAGCCAAAAGACGTCCACTGCTGGAGATAGGCCTCCCCCAAATGGGGGGTTTGCCATTATAGCCACGCTTGGCAGGCAGGTTGGCGATCGCAGTGTAGCTCTTGCAATGTACAGAGAATGCTGCTGCCCATTTTCTGGTGAGTCCCTTAGTTGCCTCTTACGACACCCACGGGAAGTGATGGGATGGCGCTATTCTTTTACGTCTGGCACCATACAGACCTTCGATCCTTCCATTCTTCCATACGGAGGCTTCACGGAAAACCAAGAGAATGATTCATACAAAATGCCTTAATGGAATTCGATTAAAGAGAAACGTTAAAATCTTGTATTTAGCAATTTTTTAGACTACCTACTTCATCATCATTTCAGCCAAAAACCGTCCACTACTGGACATTATTATGCCTTTCTCAAGTAACGCCACATCAAACAGTCCTGTGCGTCCCTCATCCAGCGCATTACTGCGGCCTTCACCAGGTTATTGGTGCACCTCGTGGGAGGCATTCCAACGCTGACAACTGTACAGCCCTTTGGCCCAAATGATCATCTGTTCTGTAAACAATGTGCCCTGCATATCTATTTGTAAACCTTTTAATTATTTCGGATCCTTGCTGTACCGACCTCTATTTCTTTCAAACATCTCTACCGCCACTGTATTTACTTCTTAGGCTAGAAACAGCCCTGCCAGGGTTGCAGATTTTGTTAGAAAGAGTTACCGCAGCGCTGTAAAGCAAAGGGCACTAGGAGAAACACGGATGGGTTTTAGTCAGTAAGAGTCTGACACTCCCTTCCGCTCCGCCCAGAGCGGGAGGAGTCATTTGCTGATTTCCCATCCATAAAAAACCAACCAACAGCCAACATTTTTCACACACACCATTCTACCATTACTTTACACTGTTGTTAGGAGTTGGCCTTCTGATATAAACATCATCAGACAGTGTCACGGTTCACAGTAGTCCACTAAGAGGCCCCATACGGCGCTTCCATAATATATAGTCCAGTAAAAATTCCTCGGTAAAGTTATAAAAATTGTAATTTTGTTGTTTTTCGGTTATGAATAATCAATGAGAGGAAGCCTTATTAGTGAGTATTTTTACGCTTTTAGTTGCGTGGTGTGAGCAGAGATCCAACTGATTACGTTGGAAGGTACCACCAATAAACAAAACTTTGGGAAATTTAAATAAGAAACGATTATACCCTACAGAAAGAAAGAAACACAGACAGGAAAAAGAAAAAAATGAATAAAATGTGTAATTTATAGGCGGTGTGGATGGGATTGGTAAACTCTAACTGACTAAAACCAATCCGTGTTCCTCTTCCAGGGCTGCGGTGACTCTTTCGAACCAATTCCGCAACCCTGGCGGGCTCCGGCCCTAAGTATGTATACCTAGATATAATATTTATACCAGTCAAAGTACTTCGAGTTTAAAACATATCCAACCCTGTCAAATTGTTATATTTCTCAAGATTGTCACAACAATCTTGAGAAATATTCAAAATGCTAAATTAAGAAAGCTATAGGTATTTAAACGTAGACTTTATTCTGTCTTAGATTATAACTAACTGCAACAAATATTATTGAATTTGTATAATGATATGGAAAGATAGCGCGGAGCGTTAGCTGAGAGAAACATGCTAGCTCGCAGATTTGCTGGTTGCTTAGTACCGGTAAAAATATCACTTTTTAAGTCGTTTTGTCAAATATTTTACACCAGCAGTAGGTATATGGGCTAATCATGAAGAAGACCGTACATTCAATACAACAATACCTTAAGGGCGCTGTTGAGGCTTCCGTGTTACCGTAGTGCGATTATTTCGCGATCATGCGCAAGAAAGTGGCTTCAATGATGCGCAGAGTGAGGGGAAGCAGCAATAGCATTCTGAAGGTATTTTCAGAAAGGCTAGAAGAGCCTACAATGGACAGGTTTGTCAAGCTACATGTCAGACATGAAGCTAGATAAATCTTCCTCAAATTGGATGTTGTGTTTTTGTTTTTGTACTCATGTGTGCTTAAATGTACTACTAACAACATTTTTTAAAGTTTTTTGGTAATGTACCTACTAACACGCTTTGGGCCTACGATGCCTGAAAATACGATTTTTTTTAAATCACATTCTCTAAAATAGTAGGTACTTAAGTACAATCTGTACAAATTTACAATGTGCAATTAAACACAAAAAATAAAAACAAACATTACTTATATTAGTTTACTACCTCTCACTTATTCCCACAACACACACAAAACTAATTTAAGAATAAATTATGACGCTAATCATAATAAACTATTAATTTATTAATCTAATAAAGCAATAAACGCGACTCTTATTAATTAACATTAAAACTTAGTGGACGGACAGACAGACAAACTGTATACAGTCATAAATCTTTGACAATTTCTACATATCAATTAATAAATCTATGTTTAATATAGCTTTCGAGAGACAAATCAATCAGCCAAGCCTTTTTACCCGACTGTGTCAGAAGGAAGGTAATGTTTTTCGAGAGTAGGTATATATGTATGTTTGTATATATGTAAATTTCTTTGGCACGCCCTACAGCCCAAACGGTTGAACGGATTTTGACATATGAGGTGTCGTTAAATTCGTCAGAATTGTGGTAATGACATAGAATATATAAATCTGAACTAAAATGTAGGAAAAAAAAAATGATATTCAAAAATGACTGAGGCGTGAGGGTTGTCTCTCCCTCACGCGGCCCGCCTCCTCCTTCACTAGCATTACAGCTTCGCAGAAGGTGACGGCTTTCCATGACTCCTCGCTCCGGACCCTGGAGTGAACCAGGGCAAAGCGAGTGGTCGCCGCCGCATGTTATTTCTGCCTACGCATTAAATAAAAACTTGAGTTTATTGTTATAAAATCGCGTCAAATCAGTGAAAAGTCAAAATATATTTTCTATTAAATGTGGTCTATTAGCGTTATGGATACCTACGTACTTTTAGACTGAAGTCCGGTCGCGGGGCAGAAAGAATTTCGTACAATGAGTCAATGACCTCTTTACCTACTGACAGTGGTCACAAACATTTTTGTATTAAGTGCGGCCGCTCGAACGCGCAAGGTAACTTTTGTCACCCATATTTAGTTTATCCAATTAGATATCCTACTTCGAAATCACAAAGAACTAAATGATTTATTATTGGTACTAAATTGTTCGTAAATAATCAAATCATTTTAGTATAGCTGTGTCCAAAAACTGAGCGATCACTAACGCATCCTATGACGGAATGTCGTTGGTGCGTTACTTAAAAATGATTAACTATGTCAAGCAAGTTTTTGTTGTAACTCAAGGCCAACTAAAACCACATGCAAACAAGGACAAACCTAAGATACGGCAAAAGGTTTACAACCCCTGAGGACGGCCGTCATTGCATCTGTGCGAGCGTGACGCATTATATTTACGTGGGAGCGAAGAAGGAGACAGGTAATAAGAGGTCATTGTACGAAATTCTTTCTGCTCTGCGGCCGGACTTTAACAGGTTTCTGTTTTAATTCCATTGAATATGAAGAATTTAAAACAATCGAAAAAAATATAAATAACGGTTTAATATGTCAATTTTTAAATATTGGAATACGAATAGGTACGCTTGTCAATTTAATTTAAATATAGATTTATTTATAAATTATTCTATTTTGATAAAAACATGTATGTGAGCATTAATTTGTCATTTGAATATGTAATACAGAATAATGTCTTATTTTTAACGAATTCGCGTAAAACCAGTAAATCCCAATCAAAGAAAACTATTTTAAAAACTGGAATTGACAAAATATTATCGTATCTTATCTTTTTACAAACTATTTAGTAGATATCACACAAAGCACCTTTGATACCTTATATTCTTTTTCTTCTTAGGGTTCCGTACGTCCGAATTAAAACTAAAACCCTTATGGGAATTATGGGATCAGTTCTGGGTCCGTCTGTCACAGTTAGCTTCGTTCGTATATACTGGATCGGTTGAGTTTAAATTGTGTACACATAAGTATCTGTGACGCAAACAGGGTCGTATAATGCAAATAATTGAATGGGAATTCCCCCATATGGGGTGTGTGGATGAAAATTTACCATTCCCATACATCCGAAATTACTCAGCTTTATTTTTTTAAATTATTCCAAAAAATCTTGTCAATGTTTTGGTAATGAAGGCAGGAAGGCCTTCTTCAATAAGGCTCGATGAATTTGATATAATATATGCTTAATAAGTTTACAATCCCTACTCCCTACTAATATTATAAATGCGAAAATAACTCTGTCTGTCTGTTTGTAACGCTTTCACGCTGAAACAGCTCGCCATTAAATTTGATATGCGAGTATGGCCTGGGATATGAAGAAGGACATATGCATACTTTTTTACGCGATAACCGAAATACACGCGGGCGGAGCCGCGGGCAAAACCTAGTTCCCAATAAATAAAAAAGTAACATCCGGCTGTCGACCTAAAACTTGACAACTAAAAACCAAGTTGCTAAAAAAACAACAACACATTTTTCTCCAAAATCCCCACATTTAACATAATACCTGTGTCCACTAAATAACCCCATAACTTCAGTATTACCATACATCTCCTCTAAACGGCTATAAAATCCTATAATACACATTAATAAGCAATAAAGCGACATTTATTACTAAATAGTCGTTGAGGTGACATTTGGACATGTCACCTGTCTTGGAACCATAGTAAAAAGTAGATGAGTAGTAGGTTCATTCCTAACTGTTAATTCAATTTAACCTCTGCAGTCCTACTGGATCTAGAGGATCCTACGGGTTCTAGTTCCAAAATTGCCATACAACGTGGCAATGCCGCCAGTCTTTTGGGCTCACTTCCAGTCGACAGCGTTGCGAACGAATTTTTTGCCGCCATATTTTAGTTAGGAGTTTTCATTTTTATTTTAAGTGTACCTATTTTGTTTTCAAATAATACTTAAGGGTGTGTAATCGTATATTGTCGAATACAAATATCCTAAGGTAGTTTACTTTGTATTGGTGCTACCCTCTTTTTTAAGGATGGGAAATCATCAAATGATTCCTTCCGCACTTGGCGGAGCCAAAAGGCAGTGTCAGACTCTTACTGACTAAAACCCATCCGTGTTCCTTCAAATGCCCTTTGCGTTTTAGGGCCGCGGTGACTCTTTCGAACAAATTCCACAAGCCTGGCAGGATATTCTCTTCCTTAGCAATATGTATAAGTACTACTCAGCAGAGGAGCAAACCTAGAAATAGTGGTTTTTGACTAGTGACATGTCGACAGCGGTTGTCAATCCAAAACATATTTCGACGTGACACTGGCAGAATAGTCGCAACCGGCTCAGTTGCAAAAAAAAGGAAAAATATTAAAAAGTTTTGACAAACGCCAGGAATCCTTTGACAATCGTTATTTGTCACGATACAATCAACAATTGTTTTAACACTTTTTCTAGGCCAGAGGTCCTATATATGTTAAAGCTTTTAATTTGGATATTACAGTTCTAATTTGGTGGTTATGTGTTATTACACATAACTGTTTTTTATGGATGTGAAATCATCAAATGACTCCTTCCGCTCTGGGTGGAGCGGGAGGGAGTGTCAGACTCTTACTGACTAAAACCCATCCGTGTTCCTCCTAGTGCCCTTTGCGTTCCAGGGCCGCGGTGGCTCTTTCAAACAAAATCCACAACCCTAGCAGGCTCCGGCCTTAACGGGCCCCGTCTTCTTTGCTGACATCTCTTTAATTACACATACCTAGCTTTCTTGCCGACACCGTCAGGCATCTTCCTACTCCGGCTTATGTGTGTAGTGGCACTTCTGCGATCACTTACTATGTGGTCTAGTCTATTCGTTAAAGCCGTGATGTATGTGTGTTGTATAAAAACTCTCGTGAGAATTAGGCTGACCATAAATAGTGTAGTTTAAGTCAAGCTAGAGTTAGGATTATTGTCCAAAAGGCAGGCTGTGCGGGCAGAGAATGTCTGCGGATATCGCTTGATTATACTAATGTGATCCAGTTTTGCAATAGGTCTCAGCTGTTCTTTCTTGAATCATTCCGTTACAGGATCCAAGAGAATTGAATCGTTTCTGTGAGCGAGTCGAGCTACATTGTTTCAGCGTTTTTTCTAGTAGTTGCTACTATTGATTCTAGCTCTCAGGAGTAGCAGTGCTTGGAAATCGCTGCTCAGTATGTTTTGTCGAGATATCCAGGCTACTAATATCATAAATGCGAAAGTAACTCTGTCTCTGTCACGCTAAAACGGTTGAACGAATCATCATGAAATATTACAGATATATAGCCTGGCGTATGGAGAAGGACATAGGCTATTTTTGTGCTCGATAATCCACTTCAACGCGGACGGAGCCGCGGGCAAAGGCTAGTGCAAACATAAATGTATGGGGCAGTTATAGTAAAAGTTATTCATAATAATGATTATTATACCCCTTATCAGGTTTTACTTGAAATCTTTATTATACAGTGTGTGTAGAGAAAGTTACAATTTTACGTTGCAAAGTAACACGTATGCAGCAAAGTTCTACATAAAATCTAGATAAAGATGGGTAAATACCAATATAAATAAATATATAAATTTAACACTAATATTGTAAGTAATACTCATCAGTTCTGGGACGTTGTTTATTATAATGTAGTAAAACAGGCACACGACTTAAATGCCATATTCAAGGTGTCAGGTGACAGTTTGTGTCGCAGATGTGTGAAAAATTGGAGGTGGTAACTCGAGACATGAATTTCGACAACTTTTTTGAAACTACGAACATGTCAGAAGCGTTAAAGGACGCAAACTGGTTGAAGATATAGATATAGACGCATTATAAAGCAATATGCCTAGCCATTATCTAGTTACACTAGTGTCGGCTCCTCCGCACAAAGCTACATACTGTGGCGGATCCAGGATTGTCGTTTGGGGGGAGCTTGACCCTGCTGAGGGCGGGTTTTAGAAAAGTAAACAGTAAAACAGCACATATAGCATTTCATTTTGCTTAACGCATAATAAAGCTCATTGAATTACTCCCCCCTTTTTTATGGATGGGAAATCATCAAATGACTCCTCCCGCTCTGAGCGGAATGGAAGGGAGTGTCAGACTCTTACTGACTAAAACCCATCCCTGCTCCTCGTAGTGCCCTTTTGCTTTCCAGGGACGCAATAACTCTTTCGAACAAAATCCGGAGTCCCCCTGGATCCGGCAATGGCTACATATATCATCTGTCTTGTTGACCTAACGTTGACCTTGACCTTGTATCAGATTCTTGGAGAAAACTTGACCTGTCAATTTTGTTTACCGCCTCATTGTTAGGTAACTCATATTATAAGCCATATCTATCATCTCAAATCAGAACAAAGACGTTTTCATACATCCTGGCCAAGAATACATTGTGTACAATAGCAGAACTATTTCGCTACCCACGCAATATTAACAGCTTACATCTCCAGTCGATTATCAACCTTACTACTTTCGGACTAAGCATATTTTCTTGTATGAGTAAATACAGGACTTAGGTCTGTTTGTTTTGCCTTAGAATATTTTTACGGCATTTTGAATGAAAATGAGACAAAAGGGAATGTGAGGGATTTAATCGAGTCGTTTGAAGAACTGTAAGGTAAATCACTGACGTCATTATTTTTTTAAAAGAACTTTCCTTGATTGGGCCTCCCATGTGCCGATAGTACAGTAGTACAGTCTTGGCCGATAGTATTAGGCACCTTGATAATATCACTCAGAGATTGGATTATCGTTGGACTCGGCTGTCATTGGGAAGTTCGCATTCGTATGTCATTTGATGGAAAATCATCAAATGACTTCTTCCGCTCTGGGTGAAGCGGAAGGGAGTGTCAGCTTTTCTCTGACTAAAACCCATCCGTGTTCCTCTCAAATGCCCTTTGCGTTCTAGGGCTGCGGTAACTCTTTCGAACAAATTCCGCAAATTCTGGTAGGATATTCTCATTACTCTCACTTAGCAATATATAAGTACTACAGATCGGATATTAGTCATCATCGGCAAGTCTATTGCCAAGGGGTATCGTATATTACGGATTTGTTCGAAAGAGTTACCACGGCCATGGAAAGCAAAGGAGTGCCCTTTGCTTTCCAGGGCCGTGGTAACTCTTTTCTTTACTGACTAAAACCCATCCGTGCTCCTCCGAGCACGGATTTAGTCAGTAAGAGTCTGACACCCCCTTCCGCTCCGCCCAGAGCGGGAGGAGTCATTTGATAACTTCCCATCCGTAAAAAAAAATGTGGAGGATGATCACCCGTCCCTAGAATAACTAAGGCAATCGTTTTATCTTAGCCAATAGCTTTCTGATTTTTTTATTGATGCGACAAAACCTATTATAGTTCCTATTTATAGTTTTACAACATCCATGTGGGTAACGAAGGGCCTTTTTTACCGGAAAATAGACATTAAAGCAACCAGGACGAGTGACCATAATAAAATGTACCTAACTACGTCCGGCGCACCTAGATACTAAGTTGACCCGACTTAGCCCGTATGCCACCTTGATATCTGGCTAATATGTTACTACGTCACGGTTTTGCATGAGGTGCGGTGAACAGAACAGGGTCTCATCATCATCATCATCATATCAGCCAAAAGACATCCACTGCTGGGCATAGGCCTCCCCCAATAGGGGGGGTTGCCATAATCGCCACGCTTGGCATGCGGGTTGTCAATCGCAGTGTAGCTGTTGCAATGTACAGAGAATGCTGCTGCCCATTCTCTGGTGAGTCCCTTAGTCGCCTCTTACGACACCATGCGGAACAGGGTGTAAAGTCCCGCAACCTCCAAAAGAAAGGATCCTCTGACAAGACCGTCATCCCATCTGGGGGAGGCCCATATCCAGCAGTGGACGTCTTTCAGCTGGTATGATGATGATAAATGAGATATCGCGATGAAGGATTTGTGTGTGGTATAGATAAAGCTGGTCCACAGTCTAAGAAAAAGCTGGGCCAGACTAGATCAACTACAATGTAGGTCCTGGAAAATGTCCGGCTACAACGCGACAGACGAAGATGGCGGGACGAACTTTACGTCTATCGACGGGTTGCCACCTGCCCAAAGCCGGGAGGAATTAAAAGAAGAAAGGGAGGTTTGCCCTGTTGTGAGACAGAACAGGCTGAAAATAAAATATTAATGCCTAGTATTACGAAAAGCTCAGCTCTTATGTAATATAGTCCGGAAAGCTACGACATTTCTTTTGATAAATAATTTAGTCTTCTTCTCTGTAAGACTCTTGATTAGATTATAATTTCTCTATAATTTTTTTTAGTTTGTAATCTAAACCTTATAACTTCATTATTTATGAACCGATTTGTTTTTTTTTTAATTATATGTGAAAGGATAAATTATACCTAAATACCATGTAATTTTATTGAAATTACAATGGGATTCCATTGTAATTTCATCAAAATCGGTTCAATAGTTTGGTTTTCTAGATAAAAATATGTCATCCGAGTAAATTAAATTGCGTATTTTGCTTTCCTGTGACTTTCCAGTGGTGTTGGTAGGCCACACCTAACACCCCACCACTAAAAAGTGAAAAATAAAAAACTTAAATACAACCGACTTCCAAATAAATAAAACACTGTAGTGTTGTGGAAAAATTGCAAACGCCGTAAGATTGTAAAAAATATCGCCCGATATTATAAACTACACCATTCTTAGACACGGATATAATTATTAGAATCTATTGAATTTGGATGGCATGTATTGTATACAAAACAATTTTTTCATAATATATCGAGAAGATATAATCTAATAAAGATTTATCACAATCTTACAGACTCTGCAATATTAAAAATTAAGAGTGACATTTACTGGGTAATTTTTTTCCCAGTGAACCACTGCTGCTCATGTAAATGAACAACTTTCCCAAGAAATCCATAGTCTATGGCTTTTGGACCATTTGCTCATTGTTCAATTCAACTACATACATTATAAATCAGATTGAAAGAAGGCCTTTGCAAAGCAATGAAACAATTACAGCTCAATAAAATATTCTCTACCACAAGATTAACTTGAAAATGCTTTATAAATATAATAAATCCAGTACCTACATATTGAATGTTGGTCGTAAGTCTTCACAATTATCATGTAAAACAAACTGTGACTTGCGAGCGGATGAATGTGGACATAGTTTTTGTGGACAGACTAATGTGGATAGGGCTTGGATTTAATTTTCGAATTTATTATTAAAAATGCCTATATGTATGTCGTAGCCAATTAACTTAATCAGCCGTTTAATTGGTGGCCTAGCCTTTTCATTCAAATGCGCAGATTTTTGAGCGACTTAAGTAACATCTTTTGTTCAATATCGCTTAATGACTTGCACATGTCACTTATATATCGCTGTTTTTACGGCGCAGTTAAATAAAAAGGCTAGGTTTTTAATGAAACGGCTGTTTAAGCTAGTTGGCTGCGACATGTACAGAATAAAACTACCAAGTAGAGGATGAGATAATGGTTCTTTAATTGGAATTTATTGAAAGGTAAATCTTCTTTACTTTTACAAAATTAATGCAGACAAAATAAACTTAACTAACTACAAACTTAAATATAGCATCTAAAATTCGTCCCCAATACTATCAGCTGGTAATGTTCCCAATAGACTGACGGCTTTGCCACGCTGTATGGCAATGCTTAGTCTCTGCCCAAAGTAAAAGCCAGTTCTTGGGTCACGAGAAGTGTCAAACAGCCTTATCGAAACTTCTTCAATTGGTGCAAACTTGGCATATTTTTGAAAAAAGGGAATTGTCGAGTAAGTGTTGGTAAATGTCGCGTCATTGGGTGTTGGTGGGTATTTGTCATTGCAGTTTATCGGCTCCATAACGGTCTCACCTTTGTTTCGGGAGTTTATTCTGCCTGGGTATATTTGAAAAAGTTTTCTCACTTTCATTACTACACAGATTTTAAAATCATAAAATCTTCTTACAAATCAGTACTTAAACTCAACGGTCTAATTAGTTAACCAAGACAGAAATCACCAATAAAATTATTCACAGAATCCGCTGCTAAAATAAACTGCAGGTGAAAGCCAAACACCACTTTGTTTTAACAGATTAACAGCACAGTATTTATAACTTAATTTACTTAACTTAAGCCCCTCCACACATTGTTGCGCGTAAGATAAAGCCATCTCCACACTAGAGTGTACCACGAGACGTTTATATTAAGTTGGAATAAGTTATCTCACTTATCATAATCTAACAAAAGATCACAATAGACTGTTACAGCATCATCAATATATTACTGTGTGTGGAGCGACTGAGAGGTTTTGATACTTGATGTAACATCGAACAAAATATTGCCTTGCTGCTTAGCGGGCCTAATCCAAGGAAATAGACATGGCAGAGATAAAGTCTCTTGTTATTTTATTCTAGAGAACTATTTATGCATATTCAATAATAAATAAGTAATATTATTATAACGTAATTATTTAAGACCTCTAGGGACCTGTTGCTGATTGGGTTTTTACAGCTGGTTTGAAATCTGCGCATGTGACCTTATATTGTTAATTTTGGCAACCGATTATAATAAACAGCTGAAAACGAATGAAATTTGACAGTTTACCTACTAATCAGAGGATAGATTAGGCTTTCCAAAACATTGGGTAGGTATCTAATTAATTATTTTGTATACAAACATTGCTACCGTTTAGTAAAGAAAAATCATTTAAAACAAACATCAAACTCTTGACAAACACTTAGCCGTCCTATTATTTACCTTCTCAACAAAATTAACACTAGTTGCCAACAAAACAACCAAAATTTTAAAAAACCAATAATCCATTACCGAAGTACCAAGACCTCTCGCTCCTCGTAGACAGCCAGCAATCCTGCGAGGTGTGAGTGGCGTGAATTACCGACACAGCGGGGGCCGAATCCCCGCGACCCGCCGGGTTCCGAGAACTGATGCTGATAGTACATCGTGAGGCTTTTTGATGATGCTGCCTTGAGACCTGATCTATGGACCGAGGATTCAATTGGGATTGAGAAGTGTGATACATAGAATATTCTGTACTAGCTTTAGCCCGCGACTTCGTACGCACAATCGCATCCGTTTTTCCCGTTTCCGGAGGAATTTCGGGAAATCCAAGAGAATCTCTTCAAAGTCAAAGTCAAAAAATCAAAGTCAAAACGTTTATTTCAATTAGGCCAGTAAACGGCACTTTGAACGTCATTAAAATACTATGTATAAAAAAATAAAGTGACTCTACTGTCCGTTCACAAAGGTAGATTCTTATGGAGAAGAACGGACAAGAAACTCCATAGTTACTCTTTTCAAATAAATGTTTTAATATATTTGGAATACAAAGTGTAACTTTAATATATGTGAGGTCGATGCACCTAGAGTATACTACTTATAGAAACAAAGTATTACCAGCAGAGGTAAACTTATTCATTTTTTACTCACATACTTACTTAGAGCTCACCTACACTCCCCACGGAACCTACATGCTAAATATCAGCTTTCTACGGCCAGTTTTGCCTGTGCATTATCTGTCAGTCAATAACTCAATAATGCAAGAGTTTTATACATCATGTAACAGAATAAACGCAATAACTCTTAAGGATCTGTCGAACTCTACGGAAAAGAGAAGAATATGTAAGAAACTTCATGGACACTCAACTCCACGGTAAATAATGAGAGACATAAAACATAGCTCTATTATGATTTGTAACAATTTTTAAAAAGGTGCATATATTGACTCTCTCTCTAGCACATACCATTCCTGTCAGGGTTGCGGAATTTGTTCGAAAGAGTCACCGTGAAGCAACACGGATGAGTTTTAGTCAGTAACAGTCTGACACTCCCTTCCACTCCACCCAGAGCGGAAGAAGTCATTTGATGATATAATTGACATGCCATCCAAAAAAAAAACACTTACCATTGATTAACACACCAACGACACTCCACAATATTTCCATCTGAAATAATAGAAACACATAACAGTAACTCAGCCGGGAACGAACCCCGATACGATCGATCGTTCATCTATAACCACTTAACATAAGCATGTTTAAATAAAAAGGTAACTTAACGCCTCGCCAGACATTAATAAAATAAATAACATTATTATGAATAATAAATAACTGTTATGAAAATAACTATATTTATGTGTACTTGAGACTTTCTGTGTAAGTATATGTTGATAATCAGTACCAGTTTTTTTTTTTCGATTGTTTGTTGGTATCATAAAGCTGGGTACTGACCGGTGTTACAGGCTGTAATGTAACATTCGCAGCGAGCATGTTACGCTGTGTCCTAAAATCCGTGTAAAACAAAACACATACGCATGTAACTTGCGCATGTTTGTGCTCGTTTCCACGTACTGACTGCACGAATGCTCGCTTTGCAACATGTTACATTACGCCACGTAACATCAGTACCCACCTTTTGGGGTGTTAATAAAATCCAAGTCCTTTTACACCCCCTAAAGAACAATATTTTAGATGGTTTGCTGGTGACCACTGCCCTGTTCCATGTGTTCCTAGTTGAACTGGAGTTTGAGAAATACTTAACATTTTGTATAGTTGTTTTTAGTTTACGTCAGATTATTCTTCTTTATGTGTCGAATGGCAGTCCAAATGGTCACTTCAAGGTTCACCTACACTCAGAGCATTATTAGCAAAGTCTATAAGTTAGTACCTAATCGGAAATTCTCGAAAGATTTGAGTTTACTAACTGCTAAGCTTATCATCATCATCATCATTATATCAGCCGAAAGACGTCCACTGCTGGACATTGGCCTCCCTTAAGTGTCGCCACAACAACCGGTCCTGTGCGTCTCGCATCCATCAGCTATCTTTTTTTTTTGGATGTGAAATCATCAAATGACTTCCCTGTTCTGGGCGGAGCGAGAGGGAGTGTCAGACTCTTACTGACTAAAACCCATCCTCGTAGTGCCCTTTGCTTTCCAGGGTCGCGGTAACTCTTTCGAACAAAATCCACAACCCATCCATCAGCTACCTACGACCCTCACCAGGTCATCGTTCCACCCCGTGGGAGGCCATCCAGCGTTGCGTCATCCGGTACGCGATCGCCACTCCAGAACTTTTCGGCCCTATCGATAATCTGTTCCTCGAGCAATGTAAGCCCTGCCCACTGCCACTTCAGGGGGCCTACCACAACCTCTTAAAACAATATTACTTTAATATTACTTTGCGTTCCGCTCTGTTGGATTTTCAACGCTCGGATCAGCGCCGAGAGTTGAAAATGCAACAACAGAAATTACAAAGTAATATTAAAATAATATTGTTTTAAGAGGTTGTGGTAGGCCTCCAGTTTGGCGATCCTTCTGCAAGCTTAGTATTTAATTAATTTACACCTAAACAATATTATTACAACAATAAATAATAGCCAGCGATGGTATTCAAATTAATTTCCTTAACAACAAAAATAAATAAAAACAACACGTCCTCATGTATGTGTCAGTGGACACATAGCACATAATTCACGGGTTCCGTACATCGGTATGAGAGTATAACTCAATCTTACACGTGCTTTCGAACAGGTGACGTAAAGCATGTGTCGTGTTTCGTGTGAAAGGTCTTTGTTTTTCGTTATTGATTAAAAAGGAAAGAGAAAAAAGGTTTAAGTAATTGGGATTCGTTTGGTATTGGTAAGAAAGTTGAGATTTTTCTCCTGGTTATTCCCGTAGTAGAAGAAACTGAATTCACAAATCTATTTGTTGAGTTATTTGAAAATAACCTCATATTCCAAAAAAATACATGCGAGCTTTGCTCATTTAATCGTACATCGGTATGGGAGCATAATTAAATAATTAATTAATTGTGCTCCCATACCGTATTTTAATTTATTTTGGGAGTATAACTCAATCTTACACGTGCTTTGGAACAGGTGACATAATGCCATAATATGAAATTGCTACTGAGTTGTGACTCACGGACTGTGCCGAGCCGCTATTTGCTTTGATTCCACTAGTGTCTGAAGTATTCTAGAATTAGTCTACTAGTTAATACTTGGAAGATCCTTGCATTCTAATTCATAAGGTTGAATGCCAAATCATGTATAAACTAAGGCCCTATTCTCCCTTATTCATTCTTTATGATGGTATACTTTTACTTAGTAACCTTTTTAATTTCGAAATAAAAATCCTAAAATTCCCAAGGACCCCAAGAACCCACGTACACAATGAAAAATCACGTTAAACATTTCAATTCAGAAACTAAAAGGCTCTTACGACGTATAAAAGTCTTAGGGTTCAATGTAAAAGTATCGGGTTACTGATAAACGGCGCGAGCGCAACGTAAAACGTTCCGAACGGCCCTCGATTAAGATCGGGAGCCTTCGGGCGAGATCGGGTCTTGTCGAGGTGACTCGTTTATTGGTTGAGGTGAAGATTCTGTTTGTTTAATTGGATTTGAATTGGCTTGTGATTAAGATTATGTTCTTGAAAGGATTTTAAGCAATTCTAGATTGAAATTGAGTCAAAATTTGTTCCTTTGACCCCCAAAGGAACAAATTTTGACTCAATTTCAACCTAGATCGAACAACAATGTCCTAGCTGGCCTCATCTAGAACATTGTTGCAAGGCAAGGCTTACAAAAGCATTGGTGAAGGCTAACTAATATTGCCAGTTATAATGTATGGGTGCCACCAAGCGAATGGTTTTTCTCTTTTATTGATATGATTCACATGATCATCACACTGATTTAAGAATTTTATAGAGGTGAATGCCCGAGAGATCTTTGCAAAAGAGAGGCTGGGAAAAAAGCCTAAAAACAATTGACACAGAAAATCATATAGAACTGGACTTCATACGCCTCGAAAATATAGGCTTAAAGCGCAATATTACATGCATGCGAAGACATAAAGATCTACATAACAGAACATTATTTTTAAGCCATGGCCACAAAAAATTATTACAAGTCAGAGTAGTTCCCCGTAACAGCAACCATACAATTTAGTTTCTCATGCCCTCGAACACCATAAGTGAGAAACCATCACCTCGCCATAAGCTACCGTGATTTCAAATCAAATCACGCTGCCTTTCAATCGTACCGCCCACTGTTTTCGATATAGCGAGGGACAAACGAACTAACATTATTGACGGAGCCTACACGTCGAAGTGACGTTCCATTACTTTTGGTAAAGTGTCGAGGTGGAACTATACGGGAGGAGATTTTGTGAGGAATCGTTGCAGTTTTTCAAAGTAGGAAGCGGGTACGCCGTATTTTTTTAACCGACTTTAAAAGGAGGAGTTTATCAATTTCGAATTGATAAACTCCTTTTTGAAGTCGGTTTATATATGTCGCAGCCAATCAGCCGTTTAATTGGTTGCCTAGCCTTTTCATTTAAATGTGCCGATTTTTTAGCGACTTAAGTGACATCTTTTGTTCAATATCGTTTAATGACTTGCCCATGACACTTATGTCGCTGATTAAACGGCACAGATCAATGAAAAGGCTAGACTTTTAATGAAACGGCTGATTCAGCTAGATGGCTGCAACATATATATTATACATTTTTTATGTTTGTTCTGGCATAACTGTGTCTTATTCATATAAACGGATTTTCAAAATTCTTTATAGGAATTGTCCCATTTAAATTTTGTAAATAATTGATGAACAACTTCGGAGATTTATAATTAAATTGATATGAACTGGTTGGAATGTCTGGGGGTAACAGCACTAAAAAGTAAAAAATAAAAAACGTTTTAACAAAAAAATACAAGAGACTTATTGACTAACTCCATCCGACATATTTTATTATTGACTAACTACTGCCAGCAGCTTCCCTCGCGTGAATGTGAAGTATTCCAAGGCAACACATTCCCGAGGCTTTTTTTACTATCACAGCCTACTAGCTTTTCCCGCGACTTCGTACGCGTATATCCCGTTGTTTCCCGTTCCCGTTCCCAAAATCGTTTCAGTAGATCCAGAGATTACCCCCTACAACCTCACACACTCACAAACTTTACCTCTTTACAATATTAGTATAAATATAGAAGTAATAATCTATCTGTGTGCCAAATTTCATCAAGATCCGTTCAGCCGTGCTGGCCTGATTGTGTAACAAACATCTACCCAGCCATCTAAACCCTCGTATATTTATAACGTAGTAATAAGACAGGTTCACCATTTGACCTCACGGTAAGCGATGATGTGGTCGACGAATTTTTTTGTTTTTTTTTTAAGGATCGGAAATCGTCAAATTACTCCTTCCACTCTGGGCGGAGCGGGAGGGTGTCTCAGACTCTTACTGACTAAAACCCATCCGTGTTCCTCCAAATGCCCTTTACGTTCCAGGGCCGCGGTGACTCTTCCGAACCAATTCCGTAGCCCTGGCAGGCTCTTGCCCTAGCGGACCCCGGTGAGTACCTGCGTCAGGCGGAAGGTGAGGACGCCGTGGTGATTTTTCCACATATTTTTCCCAGCTATTTGGATTTAAAAACCAAACTACGAAACCGATTTTGATAAAATTTCAATGGGACCAATTGAGAAGTATATCATTTCACATAAAACAAGAAATTTTCAAATCGGTTCATTAATGACGGAAGTATGAGGGTAACAAACATAAAAAAGTACAACCGAATTGAGAACCTCCTCCTTCTTTTGAAGTCGGTTCAAAAAGGGCCCTGATAGAATATCATTGTGTTTACGGGGAACCTCATTTTATAAATTTTATAATATCTGCCTACATTAGGCAACCATGCAAGTGATAGGCAGACGCAGACCTTACACCCACAAAATAACAAAGTATTTAAAGCAGAACTGTTTACAATTTCCAAAACATCACATTAATTCGACGCTTAAAAAACCAAAATCAACCATAACCATTGACTGTCAAAGCTGTAACCTTATCCAACATTACCAAAGACAACATTAAAAAAAAACCTCCCAATTTTATAGTAAACACTAATGGCGACTATAAAATACTGTAACATGTTTATCCGTATGTCTATTTCAACTACAGAACCATTCGTTCTCATCAGTTGTCGGTTTGTTACACCTCTGCTTACCTAGCTATCGTGTTACATGGCGTAATGATAATGACTTTATCCAATCGAGAGATAGGGTTACATGAAAATATTAGTAAATGTTTGTATTGGGAAAATAATGGGCTAATAAATTATGTAGGTGTCGGTTGTAACGCTGGTATTTATATGTTTTTCTTTGGTTACGTAATAGGGATGTTTCTTGAGTAAAAAATATGATTCTATTTAGTCCATCAGTGTTTATCGATATAGTTTATTTCAAAACAGGTAACTACATACACACACTTAAATAAAAGACTCAACTAAAACTAAAAGTAATCTAAAACATGGCGTCGAATAATTCCTCCGCATCACAGGCCACTGGTAATGTACCCAAGGTTATTATATTTCCGCCGCTTGAGGTTCTCCGCAGCCGCAGCGGCAGCGCCAGCGCAGCACGAAGAGCTAGGAAAATGGGATGGCGCAAGAGTATCGACACAAGTAGCGTCCCACACTAATGGCCTACCCATCTTCCATGGAAATAATGACATGCCGTCCGGTCTCTTGCCATCGTCGCGTGCCAGGCCATTGGGTTCTAATACAGCCGGAACGCCGACGGTGACAAGAGCTCGTCGGATGATGTCGTTAATATTCGCGTGCCGCGCTATGCGGCCCGCGCTACGGCTGCATGACAGGCCGTGGTGTCCGAGACTGTTGACAGCTTCGCCACAGTGGCAGCGATGAGGAGAACAAGGAGCGCCAAGACGCAGGGAAGCAGCATCCATCAGTTAGATTATCCAAAAATATAGGATACGTATTTTTTGTAATATCATATCAATAAAATTTGACGAAGATAAAACGCATCAAAAATTAAAGTGCCAATTCTACTCATTTTCAATTAACATTCGCATTCACGATCTGTCAAAAATGTATGAAAATTCAGGCTTTTTTGACAGATTGCGATTCAGATGCCAATGCGAACTTTGTTTAAAAATAGTAGAAAAAATAGTAGCCCTCAGAAGTGGGGGTGTTGTGACGCCACTTTCCGGCAAATACTGTACTGAAATGTAACGTCACATGAATTTTCAACGCACTGTATCGTCTTCTTTTCCAACGAAAGAAGTTCCGCAATCGCGGCGCTAGTTTCTATGCGACTGTACGCTATCCTCTAATAAATATCGTTAGTTCCATTTATTTCCGCGGGACTTCTTTCGTTGGACGGACTGTAGTCGCTCACCGGTTCAGGTCACGTGATCGCTGGCCTGCCTGCTACTAGGCGCGCTCATGATAAAAACTAGCACGACAGGTTATTTTTCGTCTAAAATTGACCTGCTATAAGAGTTCATGGTAGGCCCCCTAAGCTGGTCTGCGTTCACTTCAGTTTGGCGATCCATCGGGCTATGTCGGTTACCTTGGTTCCCAAGATCCTGACAAGGTCCTTGGTTGATTATCAAGTATCTCAGGGTAAAAAGATAACTCTAGTTTACCTGTACATGCGGGCATAAAAAAACAGTTTTAAACTACCCAAAGGGCCGGTTTCTGAATCGAGTATTTTGTTTAAAGAACGTGCCAGAACCTATTTTAACGCCAATTACCCCAAAATACAAACAATGCCAAAATCGAAAGTTGAACAACCCAGAGGAAATGTTGAAATACACTCAATAACACTTCAGCAAACAATTACTGGGGCAATAACTCTCGCTGCACAGATATGTTTAGCAGGTAATATAGTTCCCGAGGTGCGCGCGACCAGACGGACAGACAGACAAATTTATAAGCAGGCGTTAACGAGATGTATAGAACTGCAGCGGTCAAGAGTAAGGGCGTAAGTGCGTTTTTTGATGTTGAGTATTTACTGGCACTGAATGGTTTTTGGAATATGTCCTATATAGGTGCCGTTGATTTTGCATTTTTTTAAAAGTAGTTTTTGAAAAACACTGTTACTAGAAATCTTAGTATTATTCAGCATTTTCGTTTGTGGCAGTAACATTCCCGATTTCTTAAATAATTATAACATAAAGGTCTGGTAACACAATATACATATTATAGTTCCTTTTTTCATAAATCTCTTTTTGTATAAATTCGAAAGTCTAGTATAAATTTCACACTACTACAAGCAAAAACCAATGTGCAAAAACAAAATTGAAAATTTAGATTATACCTCCTAACATTTAATAAAAAGAGGTATAATCTAAATTTTAATTATTTTTTGCTTGGTGAAAATAAGTAAGTAGTAAAATGTTATGTTGAAATATTTTTATTAAAGACCATTTATGCGCCACGTTTTTCGCAAATACATTTATTATATTAAAAAGTACCCCACAGAAATACACAAAAGCGGCATTACATCACCACCAAGAATCCCTAAAATTCCACACTAGAAAAATTTCACGCACGCCCTTATCCACGAAGCGCCACTAAAATAAAACGCGTCGAACAAACAAATAAACAAATATAATAATGTGCAGGTGTGAATGGGCTTCGGCTGCCACTGAAACGAGACAAAATATACGAATTAACACGAGTGCAACTGAGAAAGGTATAACTAAACGAACAGTTCCGCAGATTTACAAAGATTCACAAAGATGTACGAAGATTCACGAAGTAATTGACTGGGTTGTTAATTAGTTCTGTAATGTTTATTTTGTTTATTAAGATTAGGTTGTGTTTAAGTTTTGTGTTTAGCAATAAAAATGGAAATAATGATCGGGTTTGCTGAAAGATTCTAGTATGTAAATCTCTTGATTGCTACTGCTGGGTTTTATAAGTAAGAACCAAAAATGATGACTAATTATGAGTGTCTATTAATTTACGGGATGGATTTATTGCTCTTCCTAAAAAAGATGAAAAACCGAAAACTTATAGCAATCGCAAACCCCCATAGAAAAGGGAGGATCCTCCGACCGGACGGTTGTTGTGTCCGGTGGGCAACTGCCCGATAGTTGATATTCGGACTGATGTATAAGTTCAAATCTCACGGAAAACTCGATTTCGTTCAGTAGTTTGATGCTGGCGGGATAGATAGCGCTGTGTTTCTTTTTGTTGCGGCACAAATTTCGATTCGTTAGTTTATTTTGTGGCAGCATTGAAGCCGCTACAAACTCTTCCATAAGTTTGTGATTTCGGCGTTTCCCCATTTTAATGTGTCAGGCATGTTTGCGGAGAACTGAGTAGACGATTTCTATCCTGTATTGCGTAAAGCGAGGGCCTCCTTTATGAGCCTTGTACATGATTCTGAAAATGGAATATTGAGAGCCATTTATGAAGTTAATTTATTCCATTTATTCCTGCTAATAATTTTAAATGTTATGAAATTGAAAATTGTTGTCTTATTTATTTTAATGTGTAATTTTAATGACATTTATTTTCGTATTTGTGTTTCGTACGGGCCATGTTGCCTGAATTAATTGAATTTTTATTTTATTTATATTTAATCCTTTTTAATACTGAGTCAACACACCACTTTGTTATTTTAAGAGTGAAAGTTATGGAGCTATGGATCTTCGTAACTCTTTCAGGCAAGAACCACAGAACGGATTTTGATAAAACTTTACAGTAATATAGCTCATACATACTAATTATGTAATGACATAGTCTATAATATTTATAAAGGGTAAATGTACTTAAAGCGGGTGCAATTAAGTATTTCCCTTTTTTTCACCTATACGACGTGTAACAGAATAAACGCAATACCTCTTAAGGGGTCATTGTACTCATCATAAATCAACAACTTTCACCATGGGACCAACACTGAAATCGCGAAAAATATTCGTCTGTCCCATACATTTCTGTGCGCATAACTCGACAAAATGTAGATACTGAACAGCTGTTTTTTTACGCGATTTCAGTGTTGGTCCCATAGTGAAAGTTGTTGATTTATGATGAGTACAATGACCCCTTAAGGGGTATTGCGTTTATTCTGTTGCACGCTGTATAAACCTACATCACCTCAATTCCAATGCATCAAAAAATAAGTTTTCCTTAAAATAACTCACTAAACTTTATACAATTCTGTACACATCGTTTAATATATAATTATTAAACGAAATTACCTCTTTTAAAGACTTTTACGACGATTCTGAACTCATAAATGTTTGTAACCGTTGCATGGACATTTTTTATGGCAAACCTTAGGATATACTGGCCGAAAAACAAAAATAATAAGATTGAATAAAAAGATTGGGCAAAGGGCATGGATTCAGTTTATATTCATTACTTTGTTGAACCTAAGATTTACTAGAACATAATATAACAGCACGTCTGTTTTCATTTAAGGGTAACGCCGAGGTACACCTTTGCCTAACCCTTCGGTTCGGATATCTGAGAATGGAACATCTCTCGTCTCGCATCCATCGGCCTCCCGCTACCCTCACCAGGTCATCGGTCCACCTTGTGGGACGGATCATCTGTTCTGCGAGCAATGTGCCCTGCCCACTTCCATATTTTTTTTTCAACGATGGGAAATCATCAAATGACTCCTTCTGCTCTGGGCGGAGCGAAAGGGAGTGTCAGGCTTACTGACTAAAACCGATCCGTGTTCCTCTTAATGCCTTTGCGTTCCAGGGCCGCGGAGACTCTTTCGAACAAATTCCATAACTGGCTCTTGCGGATATCATCATTCCTGATTCCTAGTAAAAGTGTTTATAATGATGAGTACAGTTACCCCTTTTCAGGGTCAGGTTTTGCTCGCGACTTCGTATCCCGATTTTTCCCGTCCCCGTATAGCCTATAGTCTTCCCCATGAATGTAGCTATCATATACAAAAATAATTTTCCAAATCCGACTGGTACAGTTCACGTCAAATAACTTTGCCCCTCTGAAGTTAGCCATTTGTAAAGATCGCGCAGGTGCAGTCACGTAGACGGGAGCAAGCGGGACGCAAGCATGCATCGAACGTAAACGTGACTGAGACATAAAATCGCGCCGCCATAATCCCCGCCTCTCTTGCGCATGCGCTGTTACAGTTTGTTCGTAATTTTGACTACTATGCAGCCACTTGAGCCAATCCAGAGGGGCACAGTTATTTGACGAGAACTGTAGTTCTATAGATTATCGTAAGGTTCAGTTGAAAACCAGTGTCAGGCAGCTCCTAGCTGTTGTCTGGCATTTTGCTGAACTGGACCTATTTGAGGCACACAATGTTATTGTTTTAAAATTCAAGTTTAATTTTGTTTGTACCTCAACATCATCATCACATCAGCCGAAAGACGTCCACTGGTGGACATAGGCCTCCCTGAAAAGGGGGTGTTTGCCATAATCGCCACGCTTGGCAGGCGGGCTGGGTATCGCAGTGTACCTGTAGCAATGTATGTACCTACAGAGATTGCTGCTGCCTATTCTCTGGTGAGTCCTTTAGTCGCCTCTTACGACATCCACGTGAAATGATGGGATGGTGCTATTCGTTTACGTCCGACACCGTAGGGAACCTTGTTTGTACCTACTATAAACCAAAATAAACTAATTTTCTTTCTTTTTTTCTTTCTTTCTTTCTAGCGTGTTCAGACAAACAAACAAACTCTTCAGCTTTATTATATTATAAGTATCAATAGATCTCAGGTTTTTTTAAGAAATTAAATTGTATGGAAGTGTCAGTACTTAGTAGTATTTGCTTAGCTGTTTATGATTAAGTAGTTATCAATATTCAGCTTAATGGTTGTCTGGCTAGTATGGCTACGTTATGATCGGGTCAGTATAATTTTATGATCATATGTGAGGAAACCTGGTTTGAGTCCAAAGATAAGGATGTGGTTCATATCTAGTTTATTTGTGAATATCAATAAAATCAAATATTGTTGTAACTTTGCTATGGGTTTTTGGAAAAAGGCGATAAATATATTACTGTCGCAGGACTGCTGAAAGATATCTATAATATGTAAATAAGCAGTACCTACTTAATTGAATGCTGTTCTCTCTGTACATGTTTAACTATTTTTATTTATACAAGCTCCATTTTTCTCGAGTTTTTTCATGAAAATCACACCAATTACGATTTGTATAGCCTTTAAAAAGAACTCATAGTAATGATTATGACAATAAAGTAAATATTTCAGGATCTCAGAGTCTTAAGAGTTTATAAATAAATTTAGGGACCATTTTTTAATCGTTTTTAAAAATAATTTTAATTTTTTTAAAATAATTAACTGATTTGGTTTAGAAAATATTAGGTCAAACCACTAATTCTTCAGATAAATGCTGTCTAAAATTGTGCGTACAGCTAAAGTGTAGAATTCCCTGCCTAAGTCTGTGCTTTCTTTTGTCCCCAGGTTGTCGCTATGACGTCAACACAGTTTGGTCAAGAGTGATAACATAACTCTATCATCTCATCTAGTTCAGCGTGCTCCATCGTCAAACACACCATCGCTTACCACAAGTGAGATAGTGGCCAAACGCAAACCAGACAATAATAAAAATAACAGTTACATAAATCAGCTGTTTTTTTAATCAGATTTTAAAATAATAGACATAAAACTCTTTTTACGAAGTCCTTACAAAATGCACTAAAATGAAACCAACATCTGTTCAATAACTTCCCACAAAATAATTACCTGAAACTAATTATTGTATTGTAAACGCGAATGCAAAATACGACAGTGTACAACTGCCTTATAACCTCAGTTACCGTGACATGTGTCATGGAATCAAAACCCTTTTAAAAGCCGTGTGAAGAATCCACAAAAATGACATCAAAACAAAACATCTGTACAATAACTCCCCACTTACGAAAATAAACAAATACGAAGAAATAACATTCTACACCAGCAAAGCGATATTCAAAATAATTACCTGAAACTAATTATTTTATTGCAAACTCGACTGCAAAATACGGCAGTGTACAGCTGCCTTATGGCCTCAGTTACCGTGAGATGTGTTATAGCGGACACTATTATAAGATTATTAGCAGTTGCTGGTCTGTACCAGACTTTATTAGCTTTTTATTACCATCTCTTGAAGTGACAATCAGATTGAAACTCGCTTTCATGAAAAGGGTGGAACTTTAGAACGGTGTTATGCAAATTTCTGTTCTATGTTGGGATAAATTGGGTTGTCGTTTGATTGGTGTGGAAATGACATGTGTCAAAATGATACCTGTCAAAAGCCGAGGGCAAAAGTGTCGCATGAACACTTTGTTTAAAAGATCTTAATTTCAGTTTGTTAGTATCCACATAAAAATGTGTTTTATTTTATTGATATCCTTTTGAGATTGTCAATTTGTTATAACACCTACACGTTAGTGTTTTCGGAGCTAAATTAGGTTCCAAAAATGACAGGGGTCCGAACCTAAAGAGGTTTATTCTGAATTCAAATTATTTTTTAATATGCCTGCTGTTTATGGGGCAATGATTAAGTAGAGTAAATCCTTTTTTTTCGTTCACTTGCTGGCTGGTACGTGTATTTTTTTGTATTCTTTTTTTAATCTGTAATAGAGATGGCGCGAAGATATCGGTTTTATTTACTTTAAAGCGTCTCTTTTCGTTTTTTGACCTGGGAACGCGAAAAAATGTGGCAGCTGCCTTGCTTACTGTAAATAGCAATGATAATTGTTAATCTTAGCAGCTTGAACTGCTAATTTGGTGCGGTATTAACTTGTAAAGATTTAAACTTTAGAAAAGCTCTGAAATGGCGAAATTTTAGAAAACGGTCGTAGAAATGGACGTATAACTAAGAACATAGAAACTAAATTGGAGTTAGTAAGACGTATCATCATCATTTCAGCCGAAATAAGTTCATAGGCCTCCATCAAGTGTCACCACGTCGACCAGCCCTGCGCGTCTCGCATCCAGCGGGTTCCTGCGGCCTTCGCTAGGTCATCGGTAATTATACCAGAGGGCCAATAGAGATGGTTCCAGGTCAAAAAATATATGATTCTATTTAGTCCGTCAGTTAGATTATCGTAAAATATTGAACGAGTATTTTTTGTTTTATCAAATCAATAAAAAAGACGAAGATGAAACGCATCAAAGATCAGGAGTGGGGGGCTGTGACGTCACGTGTACGTAAATAGTGTACTTACAAGTGACGTCACACGAGACAACGCTGTATCGTTTTCATTTTTTGTTTACTTACGTGAAAAAAGAAAAAATACGTGTCTAATATTTTTGGGAAATCAATTTGATGGACTAATTCGTTTTTTTTTTGTCATCTACCCTATTCTACTAATTTTTAAACAACGTTCGCTCTCGCATGTCAGTCGCAAACTGTCAAAAAAGCTTCAATTTCCATACATTTTTGACAGTTTGCGACACGTGCGACAATTCGCACGTGTAGGTACTGGCTTTTGATCTGAGTGCCAATTTTTTTTTTTTTTTTTTTATAGGATGGGAAATCATCAAATGACCCCTCCCGCTCTGGTTGGAGCGGCAGGGAGTGTCAGACTTTTACTGACTAAAACCCACCCTTTAGTCCTCCTAGTGCCTTTCTTCCCAGGGCCGCGGTAACTCTTTCGAACATATTCCGCAACCCTGGCAGGCTCTGGCCCTGGCGGGCCCCGTCTCCGTTGCTGACTGCTCGTTGCTGACGGCGCGTTTGGAGTGAAACGCGCCGTCGACTCTGGCCTGACCTGATCGGACAGCGAGCTACCCATTGCTCGCTGTCCGCAGGCGTCAGTCACTGCGCCTTGCCCAGGAGCGTCAGTTCCTGAGAGGCGCAGCGACTAACGTACGTCTGGAGGAGGCGAGATGGGGCCATTACTGGCACTCCATTCTAGCCCCCTCCCGAGCAGTTGCAGCGGCGGCGACGGTGGCGGCGGCTGCGGCGGAAGCGACGGCGGCGGCGGCGGCGGTGGAGGAGGGTTTCTTACTCAGATTAAAAGCCAGTTACATCACATAAAGGGACAAGTTATTTACACAGTGGACCATGACGATCTAAAAGAGATGTAGGTATGGGATAAGAAGACATGTTGTGCCGACAGCCAATAGATTGGTATAAAGAATGGTAAGAGAATAATGATGATGGTGACCATCGTTGTAACCTCTGCAATGCAAGAGCTACGAAGCAATTTATAAAACAAAAGAAATAAAGTCACAATGCCCCTAAATGATTCATTCAAACTAAACCAAAAACTCGAAAACCGATTAATAATTTAAACGCAAGCTAACAAAATCATAAAAAAACAAAATAAAATATGTGTACCTTTCGTGAAAATTACATCATTAAATACCAGATAGTGTTGCCGTTTTAAAAAACAATTTCGCATAAAAATAAAACGACTCTGTGGTCCTTCATTCCAAATTTAATAAAAACGTGTTCGCAAAGGCTCTAAATTACGAACAATCGTTTAATCTCGAAGCGAACCAGAGACAAAACGGTGGGGCATTATAATGCAAAAATTAATTTTCTTGAAGATAAAAAATGGTTAGGCTGCACGCTTGTTTGTTTTGGGTTCTGTACATTATTTTAAAGTTAACACTTTAGATTTCAATTTTGTAACTATTCACGAAGGAAGCTGACAATTTACAATTTCAAAAATTAATGCCACTTGGGCCATACCTTGACATGTTACTAATTTATCATTATGATTCGGTTTTGAAAAGAAGATAGTTAATTCCACTCGTTCTGTATAACTTCGTTTTTTGGGTCTTTTTACTGCAAATATGGTGCCTTTTACACGTCATAGAGTCAGCCCAACACTTGAAGTTATCAAAAACGCCTGTAAACATCAACAGATATCTTAAAACTCACAAAAGGAGGCATGAAGTTAGTCAGTACCGCCAAACTTGCTACTACAAGACTTTGAAATTGCCAAAAACCACCAAAACCCCCACATAATTGTCTTTGAAGTTGTTAAAACCTCTGAAATCCTCCAAAAATCTGTAACAGCTCAAAGAGCTGGCATATAAAGTCAGTTGCGCCATGTTTACGAGAAGCGTGACATTTATTTATTTCGACACGGCCCTACATAGGTCGGAAATACCGGGTGTGTGCGAAATAAACATGTTTTCTTTTCTCTTTCATTCAAACCCATGAATTGCCAAAAACCCAAAAACCACTAGATAAGTCTATAATGTAGGCAAAACCCCTCAAAAACCCTGAAAACATTCACGTATTTATAACAGCTCACATTAGCATGGTCGCAGTTATAGTCAGTAGCACCACGTTAGTTACCGCAAGACTTTATAGTTGTCAAAAACCCCTGAAGTTGTGGAGGTTCCACAGATCTCTAACAGCTCACAAAGGGCTCGCAGATAAAGCTGCGCCAAGTTTACGAGAAGCACGATATTTGTTTATTTCGATAGAGTTCCAAAAATATGGGAAATGTCGGGTCTGTGTGCCAAGTAAATATGCTTTATTTCTTCTTTCTTTTAAGACTTTATGTTTCCTAAAACCTCCCGAAACCCCTATATAAGTCCTTGAAGTTATCAAAAATCCCTAGATAAGTCCTCAAAGTTGTCAAAAACCTGTTTAAACCTCCACAGAACTCTAACAGCTCACAAAGGGCTGGCAGTTAAAGTCAGTCGCGCCATGTTTACGAGAAGCGCGAAATATATTTATTTCGACACGGTCCTATGTGTGAGTTGTTTGTTGTATCGAGACGTTAGCGGCCGAATTTGGCGAACGAGTGGAGAGTACTGCGGCGGATTGGAGAAGTTTTAGGTGCAATGGAATATTTTCCTGAAAAATATTTTTAGTCCGTCAGTTAGATAACCAAAAAATATTGTACACGATTTTTTTCTGTTGTCATGTAAAAGAAAATGCAGACGATACAGTGCATTGCAAGTGTCGTGATTGCGTGGTGTCACTAGCTCCCACTATTGAACCTCGATGCGTTTCATGTTTGTCCATTTTTTATTGATTTGAAAAAGCAAAATTTGAAAAATACGCGTCGAACCGTGCCCTAGCTTCTGCCTGTAAGCAACACAAATGATTTAATTTTTACACTTCATTAAGTGGCTGAATGTGTTTGTCTCATGTCAGATAACCTGAAACAACCACTAATTGGATCCCCTTCAATACTAGAAGAAATCGTGGTCTGACCAAGGCGAAGGTGTAGGGACGAACTTGGCTCTTACTGGACGAACTGGCCCGCAATGGCAGTAGACAGACGTGGAAAAGGGACAAGGATGCCTTTGCCGAACAGTGGAATACTCTGGGCTAATTTAGATGTAGTTAAGATGTTTTCAGTTAAGGCTCTTAAAAAATAACCTCTTCCGCCTTTACATAAGCAACCAAGAGCAAAGGCAACCAATTTAATTTTGCCATTTCTCAGCCATTCCATCCGCAGTACACCTCAGTCGTTTCGCAAAAGTTTTATTTTTAATCGCCGATCAGATTTCGCTCGCTCGTTCAGAGCGTGTATTTTATTTATATTACATTAAAATTGCTTCCAATAAATATATATTTCCATTCAAATAATAATATTGATTGCGGAACCCCAAAAATAAAACGTGACTTGTTTTAAAAGCGCCGTGAGTTTGGTTCCGTATTTGTTTATAAAGTTAACTGTATTTGGTTCACACTCAAGTTTAAACTTTTATTGTTCATGATTTTATTTTTGGTTTATTTGATGATGATTGTAACAAAAGTACGATAAGTTTAAAACTCGTTTATTGCGAAGGTTTTTTTTATGGATAGGAAGTCATCAAATGACTCCTTCCGCTCTGGTGGGAGCGGAAGGGAGTGTCAGACTCTTACTGACTAAAACCCATCCGTGCTCCTCCTAGTGCCTTTTGCGTTTTTTTGCGAACGTTAGCCAGTATTTATTTCACTTCAAGAATTCATAAATTACTCTTTCTTGTACAAGAATCCTCCGAATCAATGCTTGTTGGTGGTTTCAGAACGTCTAATCCAGGAACTTAACATTATTCACCTCTGTAAAACTTCGTACACTTAAACTAGAATGTCTATTATGAAGCATCATTCTTCTTCATTGGAAAAGCTCTGAAAATAATATCGCTATCGCAAATATTGGAGATAGATGTGCGAGGCAAGAATGGAATTGGACGGGTCATATTTAAAGGATGCAGGAAGCAGGCCTTAAAAACTCTGGAGGGACGATTTGGACTCGTTCCTGATGCAGACAGATTAGCCGAAGAAGGCAGGAGATAAAGCGAGCTGAAAAAAATGCTAGTAGCCTTTGTGAAGCAGTATAACAATATAAGGTAATAAGAAAGTGCCACAGTGTTTGTTTTTATAGCTAATTAGCTGTCGATGTGCCTCCGGTACATGGTGGACATCCCACCCACACGCACAAAACGTTTTGAGAACACATTAATTGTGCGTACAGCTAAGGAGTGGAATTCCCTGCTAGAGTCTGTGTTTCCCGATAGCTACAACCTGGGAGTTTTCTTCTTTCTTCGACCACATCATCGCTTACCATTAGGTGAGATAGTGGTCAAGCGCGTGCCTATCAATAATATTTAAAAAAAAACTTTAACTAAGACAAACTCTGCAAAACGTCTATTTGCTACCGCCATTATATTGTTTGCACAATAATTCAACTTCGATAAATCCAGAACCTCTAATAACCAAAAGAATGTTTGTTAAGAAATAAAGTTAACAAAGACTGTCTCCAAAACAAAAGAGTCTGTAAACAAACATATCTACCATCAGAAACAATATCATATGAAACTACGCGACAACGAGAGTGCATGAATAAATTGTAGATATTCCATGAATTTTGATGAAGACCACCCCTATTTCTATTCATTCTTTATTTTATTGAAGTCTGGGTTTTTGAAGGGTGAAAATAGTAAGATAAAACAAACGGACGGAATTTCTTCAATATGGGATAAAAAGTTCAGTTCTTGAGCTCAAATTGTTAGTGCTACCATTTTTTTATGGATAATCGTTCTGTATGGTGTCGGACGTAAAAGAATAGCACCACACCATCACTTCCAGTAGGTGTCGTAAGAGGCGACTAAGGGACTCACCAGAGAATAAGCAACAGCATTCTCTGTACCAGCTACACTGCGATCGCCAACCCGCCTGCCAAGCGTGGCGATTATGGCAAATCCCCTCATTTGGGGGAGGCTTATGTCCAGCTGTGGACGTCTTCGGGCTGATATGATGATGATGATGATGGATGGATAATCATCATATGACTCCTTCCGCTCTGGATGGAGCGGAAGGGAGTGTCAGACTTTTACTGACTAAAACCCATCCGTTTTCCTTCTATTGCCCTTTGCGTTCCAGGGCGTTGACTCTTTCGAACAAATTTGAAAAACAGCCCTGGCAGGCTCCGGTCCTAGTTAGTTATTTCAATGAGACAGGTAGTTAGTGCTATCTTATTGAAATAAACGTAAACATAAATAAACGTAATTATGGTGAAACCATGAAAAGCTAAATGCCAGCAAAAAAATACTAAATATCATCATCATTTCAGTAGAAAGAATTCTACTGCCGGACACAAGCCTCACCCCAGTATTACCACATCGACCGGTCCTGTGCGTCTCACCCACCGGATTACCGCAGCCTTCAACAGAGGCCCTAGACATTGTGTCATTCAATTAGCGAACTATGCGACTGTCGAAATGCCAAAATGTAGGAATTTGATCACGTGACATGTCGATAGCATCTGTCAATCCCATACATTTTTGACGTACTGACAATCGCCTTCGCCACGCTACCGTTGACAGAATCTCACTTGTCTCGAGCCCCAGGTCATCATCATCAACGTAGCAAATAGGTTTGTGTGGAAGCAAGATTAATATTACGTTAGTTAATTTGTTTGTTGTTTGATTTGTGTATTTTATATGGGCCTTAGTTGTCTGATAATAAAAAAATATTATAATTCCGTTTATTCATTTTTTTTTAACTTACTTCATATTAAAAAATACGAGAAAATAAGAACATTAACAAATATAAAAGTAGTAGTTATTATAAGTATCTTTATTCATTTTGCCTTACAAATAAAATGTAAATTAGTTTACATTTTTTTTATATATTTAAAAAAACAAAAAAATAATATTAGTTTTATTATATTTGTCTCTGTCATCTCTGACATTGACAGTCAAGAGCAAACCCATCATTGAGTAATAAAATAAAAAATCAAACTAATAGGTACTAAAAAAAAATATATCGTTTATTTTCGGGCATCGAAGGCCCATAGCGTGTTAGTATTACAAAAAAAAAACTTAAAAGCTATGTTAGTATTATTATAAAACGGACAGATTTTTGTAGGTATGTTTGTTGGTATTGCTGAAACTTAGTTTAGATTTTTTCACTGTAATATCACTAGGTACACTATCCGCCGAGTGCGCTAGGCTACATTTATATCTGAAATAATGCACAGCTTCTGGGAGGTGAAATACGGGGGCGTAGCCGCGGGAAACGACTAGTCAAATTTGAACGTTCTATAGTTAGAACGTAACGTTACGTTAGACTCTTGCTGCCTCTCAAAGAGCGTTAATTAGAGGCAGCTAGAATTTTGACTCAAGCTGCCTAATTAACGGTCTCACCAAGGCAGCTAAAATGTTGACTCTATCTGACTTCACGGTATTTCATACAAATTCGCAAGTCGTTAATATTGGAAACGATTTACCCAGTTTTTGTGTTTTCGTATTAAGCTTCATTAAAATCGGTTCATTCATTCCTAAGATTAAGTTACTTTCGAGTTGTTTGGATAAAATACCGTAAAAAATAAACACTTAAGCAGGTAATCTATAAACAAGGCAGATGATATAAAAGAAAACTATTAATCAAGGCTAATTAAATGACAAATTAAAATTGATATCCCCTGGCAATTCGATACCAATCCAATTAATAGGTAACTAGTTTAACCCGCGGCTTCGCCCGCGTGAAAAATGTGTTCTGCAATTCTGTAAACATGTCGAAGAGAAAACTTAAGCGAAGTGAACGACAAGTGAGCTGTCAAACCTTAGAAAGATGGAATGACAGCTCACTTGTCGTTCACTCCAGCTAAGTGTACACGGTGAGATATCGACAGAATAGCCCGACTGTTATCCCAGAGGATCGTACTACCCGGAATCATAAGAATCATAAGTTCTAATCCAGGCAAAATAGAACCATTAAACAGGTCCCATTAAATGCCAGAAGACATCTGCTGCAATTTCTTCTGGCGAAGATGGCGAGACAAGCTCGACTCCTTTCGAAAAGCAAAGGTAAGTACAAACTAGCTATGATCAGAGGTAGGTCTTTGCCCAGCAGTGGGACAAAATAGGCTAGATAAGATCCAGGTCATGGTCAGCTCATGTTCCAACTTTCTTCCAAAACTATTCAGCCGTTCAGCGTGATTGATAAACAAAAATAATTAAGAGTTTCACATTCATTCAATCTATCATTCATATTATTGCATTTAAGTAGTTAAATATTGACATTTACTATTGCATTTTGTCAAATTACTTTTTTTTTAAATTGACATTGATACTACTGCTGAATATTAATAAATTAATTTACATTATTGGCCTGCCATAAATGTATAATATCGCCAAATGGCAAAACATAGAGAAACTATAATATAACAACTATAACATCTTCCACACTGTTGAAACCTACTCATGTTTACAAATAAAGACTATTGATTGATTGATTCAGTTTTACGAAACCAAATGAATTCCAGGATAAAAGTAACACAAATATCTTGTCTGTGACATAGCCTAGCCGTATTCCATACAGACAAATCCGTTCAGCCTTCAAATTTAACAATCTGTCAGACATACAGACTTACATTCGCGTAATATTAGCATGGGCATATAGTAGCACTTATCATTATTTCAATCGCGAACACAAATTCTCTGAAGTGTTCCAAGCTCCAATAATAAAACCTCAAAGGTGCTTGTTACGATCATTTAAAATGCTCTCAAAATAATTAAATTTGTGTCCCGCCATCTTGTAGACTATTAAATGAATGTAACCTACACTGGGTGGAACGAGAATGTTAATTGTTTCATGTGAACCAATATCGCCTTGTCGTTCTTACCTACATGCGTTTTGTATTATTTTTCTAACATGTTTTTAGTTGCTTCAGCTTCACTGTAGATTTTTTTCCAAGCCTTTTTTACTTCTAGCGTTTTTTAACCTTATCCTAGCGTTTTTCAACCCGACCCTAACGTTTTTCAACCCCATCCTACCATTTTTCAGCACCATTCTAGCGTTTGCCAGCGTCAACCTAGAGTTTCTTAGCAAATCCCAAATGGCAACAAAACTTCAAAACAAAGGATGAAATAAGGATGTACAGCTACTGATAAAACAAATCACAATCATCAGTTTCATCCTTTTACCGATCCACCTGAATCCTTCTCTTCTCTCGAATCTTAGTTAAACATGAGATATATCCACACGGGCACAGCCAAGATATTACTATACATATTTATAGTCTTCCGTAGCCGGGGGCCTGCAATATACCCCCTATTCAAAACCAAGTGATATTTCTTCGCCAACACCAGAAATTAACTCGAAATAAAATATCTAGAACACCTTACCACCACTAATAAAAATCGAACTCCCAATAGGGCCATAATTATAAAAATTAACATTTTATTGGTCAATTGTAATAAATGATTTAGAAAACCTTCGGGCTAACGCGCTCGTTAAAGCAGTCATGATTAAATGGTTTTAAACGAAAATAATCGCCTTTAAAAATAAATATTTAAGTCTTTTTATTTTCGCCACTGTCTCGTTACTGCGCAGAGCCCAAGTTGAAGCCGAAGCTGTAGACCTATATGTATCTCTTTCTATCTTATACCTTCTTGGGTTGGAAAGTAGTGTTGTCCATGTCGCACGTCTCGGCAATTTGCCGACATGTTGTTATGCTGCAATCAATTGCCGTGCGCAAACAGACGTCTATGATATATCCAATTAAGTTGAACTCGCGGGTAAGGGTGTAACTGCGTTTTTTGTATCTTATTTTGTGAGTGAGTGTGTGCGATGTGTCGAGTTTTATTGTTTGCCGATAATGGAGGTAGCGATTTGTAAATTTTAATTGAGGAGTTGCGTTTTTTTTTGTGGTTTTTGCTAGAAGGGTTGTGTGAAATACTTTCACACAAGATCTAAATGTAAAAATAAAATTATTTTTGGTTCTAGATCAAGTTGCCACCGGGATCTTCCGTTCTAAAGTATTTTATTTAATCAACAATAATCTTTATTAAAGAAAATTTATAGAATGAACTCTGAACCTAATGATGATGAATGCTATACAAAATTATGTCATACAAAACTATGAAAAGTTACCCTTACAAAGTTATTTACTATCCTAATGCCTGAAAAACTCCTAACTTACATTTCCATGACCCTATACGATTTTAAAATTCACCTACACAATTTGCATTTACTGCAAGATACAAAATGTGCCTTCCCACCTCTGTACACCAGACACGTCCGCCAGGTAAACTTAAAGAAATTTACTGAGTATTAAATCTTTGAACAAACAAGTTGTTCTTGCGTACTCACACCAGCTTACATACTCACACTTATGTAGGATGTATAGTGTGTTTATGTTAAACTCACACACACTACAGTGCGGGTTAAGGCGAAGATTTGTATTATCGGCAGTTGATTTTGTATTTTTGAAGGGACGTGGACGTTTATAAATTTTCCGTAGAGAATTAGGAATCTACCTTAAACATATTATGCTAAACAGTTAATTTAATGAATGAATAAACACTGTTAGAGTTTGTTTCTAGTGACATAAGTTTAGTAGAACTACGTTCTAATAATATTTAATCATATTACGAATGTGTGAACCCTATTGTGTCAAAATTTGCAGTCCTTGTTAATTTTCTATGCCCTATCTTGTCAACGAATTGTCTAGCTTTATAAACTGGTGGTGATAGATGATCCCACAACGTGGACCGATGACCTGGTGAGGGTCGCGAGTAACCGATGGATGCGAGACGCACAGGACCGGCTGTTGTGGCGACACTTGGGGGAGGCCTATGTCCAGCAGTGGACGTCTTTCGGCTGATATGATGATGATGATGATGATAGATGATAAAACGTATTGGGAAGGTTTAAAAGAAATTTCAACCAAGCTAAATCATCTTTTTTACTGTATCAAGAGTTTTCGTGTCAAATCCAGTCTAGCTGAAGCAAGATATTTAATTAAAAATTAAAAGCTTGTTAAAGATAAGTAAACTGACACCCAACTTCTCCACTCCTCCCCTTAACAAACACACTCATCTCACTTACACACACACACACCGAACAAGCTCGGTATCTCGAGACATATTAGTAAGGGTGGTTCTCACCCCATTCAGATCGACTGCCGACACAATTGGTTAATGGGGCGCATGATTTTACAACCCCTTTACATGTGTATGTGATTATTGGCCGTAAACGCCTGGAGATAGAGTTGCTGATGGGTTTTATTGAGATTGTTGGTTACAAAATTAATTAAATAGATTGATGGGTAACACTTTGGTAGAGATTTTATAGAATACTTATAGTAGATATAGGTGAAGTTCAGTTTTGTAATTTGTTTCGTTGCTAAAGAATAACAGCCGCACGGGTCGATTTTCAAGGTTAAGCAACACTGGCTGAGGTCAGTCTCTGGATGGGTGACCATCTTCGCTTACTGAGGTTTTGATGGGTTTTTATTAAGGCTTGTTGGTTACAAATAGATTCGTAGGCAACACTTTGGGTAAGATTAAGAAAAAATAGGAGAATTAGTTGTTGTTGGTGTGGTTATAGTACCTATATTGGTTTTATGTTATGGTAGGTGCCAGATAAACTTGCAATAAAGTACATTGATCTTTCCATAATATCCCTTCGCATTTTTTTCTAATGGTCGTCAGTTCGTCACAGAACAGAAGCCAAGGAATCTGACACCAGTATTGTAAAGTATGTACAGTATACTGTGTACAGTATTACAAATAGGCTGGTAGGTTACACTTTGGTTATGCGTATAGAAGTAGGTTGTGAAATGAATTTTGTAATTTGTTTTATTGTCTTGTCTTTGCTGAATGTCAATGGTATACTCGCTTGTGCTATTTTTTTGTGAAAATTTGTATTCTCGATTAATTAGCAAAATAATCTTGCCAAGAAGTATTGTGTTACCCAGTTAATGGGTTGTGCAGGTCTGGTAAGCAGCCGTTCCATGTAAAATACTAGTATTCAGCTGAATCTGGTTTGACTGGAAGCTGATCCCAATATAGTAGGGAAAAGGCTAGGCAGATGATGATATTTCTAGATATATTTTTTTTTCACACGTATTCCGTATTGTCACGATTTTGCGACACTCCTCGGGTTGCCAAATTGAGGTTAGGCAAGTGTTCCTCTTGCCGACGGCTCTTGACAACCACAGATTATTCAACAATAGAGACAGAAAACAGTGGAAATATCAGTATTTCTTATTTGCTTGACTCCACCATTAATCAATCATTATTTAACCAATTCTAGCATCTGTAATCCAAAAATCACAACTGAAATAATATTTCACAAGCACTTTCTTTGCGCTGTAAAACAATTCACCTTTCAAATCTAACTTTATACAAAAGAGCACTGAAGTTTAATCATCATCATCATTCAGCCGAAAGACGTCCACTGTAACCCTCCCTCAATGTCGCCACAACAACCGGTCCTGTGCGTCTCGCAATCATCGGAGGTGAAGATTAAAACTTTCACATGTTATGAAGCTAAATCATTTACTAAACCTTGATTAAGTATCTGCATCATTTTCCCAATCATCAAAAAAAACCGTTTGAATCCCACATCCAAAACATTTCAGCAACCTGATTAGTCCCTAAACCACCTTATTAAACTCCGATCAAAGACCCCAAGGTGCAAGAAAACATGCGCATACGCAGCCCCTAACCAAATCGACCAAATTAAACTACGTTTAACCTCAACATCTGTCAGTTAAGACAATGCTGCAGGAAACAAAGGATATTAACTAATAAATTAACTTATAATGAAAGTTTTGGATGATACTCTATAAGTTAACGATATTCACGTATTTATATAAATTGGTGGAGGTCTAAACTGTTGGGTGTGTTTCCGTTATTTTTTGGTAGCTGGTCACGAAAGGAATGTCGTATCGTGTTTCTATTGGTGGAAGGTTTAAGTGTAGTTCAAATCGTTATTCTAAAAAAAAAAAATACCAACCGATTTCCAAAAAGTTTCCTCTCAATTTCCTTCTCCTTTTTAGAAGTCGGTTACAAACCCATGTGTTTCAGGACAGAGACTATGATAATGAGCAATAGTGTGGCTTTCTATAAGTGATTTTTTTTTTGTATTTGTCATAACTTCCAAAGATTAGGGAAGTTTTACAAACGCAAATTTTACCTCTTGAATGTAGTTTACATTAGGTTTCCTAATTCTTAAGTTTGTCGTCATCATTTCATCCGAAAGATGCTGGACATACATAGGCCTCCGCCACGTGTTGCCACATCGACCGGTCCTGTGCATCTCGCAAACATTGAATTCCCGCGTGCTTCAGCAGAGGCCTTAGTGCGAGTGTTTATTAAATGTCCTCGATCGCGATTACGCAAACGTTCACATGTGTCAAACTGAATAGAAAAAAGTTTTCCCTCATTGTCACGAGACAAGACTTCTCAGTTATCATAAACGTTATCACTAAGGCCACTGGGGGCCAATTCTACTATTTTTTCATTTGCGGGATCCATTTTGAAAATTTATACAGCCACACTTCTGACGAATTCAACGACACCTCATATGTCAAAATCTATCCAACCCTTTGGGCTGTAGGGCGTGCCAAAGAAATGGACATACATTCAAACAGACATACATACGCTCGAAAAACATTACCCTCCTTCTGACGCAGTCTTGTAAAAATAGTAGAATTGGTACTCTGGTCAACGGTTCACCTTGTGGCAGGACTTCCATGACTGGTAGTTACTAGTGAGATTCCACTTCTCGTATGCCAATGGATACAGTTCTTCGGCGCTATCCCATTTCGAGGGCAGCACCCGCTGATGGGTTAAGTGGGTGTTTAAATCCCCATTTTTGGGGTAATTTCCCATGAATACGCCCCTTACCTGTCGGGACGCTTACCGACTATTAGTCATATAGTTTGTAGTTAAGTATTAGAAAATTATGGAGTTAAGTGAGTAGGAGGAAAAAATAGGGGTTTTTTTGTTCCCGGAGTGGAGAAATTTTTAATTTTGTTAAGTATACGGATTAATCTGTTTGCTTATTAATAACGATCTGATATTTAAAAAAACACTGTGCTTACTTGTGTGCGTGTGAGCTTGTCGTTAGTAGTAGTAGGTACCCAGGGTTGCGGAATTTGGTCGAAAGAGTCACCGCGGCCCTCGAACACAAAGGGCACTACGAGGAGCACGGATGGGTTAGAGTCAAAAAGAGTCTGACACTCCCTCCCGCTCCACCCAGGGCGGAAGGAGTCATTTGATAATTTCCCATACATAAAAAAATGCAGTCACTTCAACTCCAATGTATTCAGCAGCCTATCTCTCTGAATCAGAAGCGTCCTAAAATAATTATTGATTACTTACTTCCAGTAGAGAATTTTCCCACCGGAACGAACTATGTTCTAAGCGAGGTCATCGTCTACCCGAATTTCTTTGGTGAAAATCTGTTCAGCCATTGTTCAGGCATGACTGATTTACAAACGACCTTGGAGATTTTCACATTCAAACGTTTTGAAAATACTGTCTGATTGTGCGTGTCAACAGCGAAAGTTTGGTATTCCCTACCGAAGACTGGGTTTTCTGATGGCTTCAACCTGAGAGAGTGATAAGGTTACTTCTAGGCTAGTGTGCTCCATCGTCCATCGCTGATCATCTGGTGAGATAGTATTTATGCCACATACACAATTTGTATCATACAAAAATATGAATATAGTATCAAATTCAAATAAATAAGTATTATGTGCAAAACGAGTGTTATAGAATCAGAATCAGAATTATTTATTTGCCAGCAATGTAGGTACAAGTTTGAGATGGTACAGTATTGGGTGTTTCCGCTACATTCTACCTTACGGCATGCAAAATTATTTTTTTTTTGTTAGTTACAAGTGACTTAGTAGTAACATGGCAACAAAATTCACATAAATAACTCAATAGTCACATATATAGTTAATTACAAATCAATAAGCTTATTATAGGAGTTCAGAATGTCAATTACAATAAAATTTAAGATACAGTTATAAATCTTTATCATATCATATATAATTATAGTAAAATTTAACGTAGGTACTATAACTGCAAAAACTTTCGTACTATAGTAAGAAATTACAGATTATTTTCTCATATACAAAACTATATAAAGAAAACATTATTATAATGAGCCAAACGAAAAACAATGGAGCACCAATATCGCGCAACCGCCAATTTAATTTTCAAATAAAGAACCATAGAGCCGCCAATAACACAGTCTGTGCGAGTGTTGCCACACCACAATAACAGTGCTGCCAGTTATAATAACGTGCCATAATGTTGCTACATGCGTTCACGATCGCCAATCACACATAATGACGCTTATTTAAAGTTTATTGGTTTATTAAATGGCGTGTAGTAACATATGATAACTTTATACATCGAAGGTTGAGTAATTACGTTATATGTGATACTAGCTTCCTCCCACGGCTTTGCTCCCGTGGCCTGTGCCTACAGCACCTGTGTATTTCTTTCCGGGGTAAAAAGTAGTCTATGGCACTTAATGATGTAGTGACGTAGTAGACTAGTGAGAGAATGTTCGTACCCCTATTATGACTTCCAAATTTTCTTTTACAAAGACTAGACTAAACTACATATTTACGTATGGCTTCGCTCGCGATCCTGGTCAGGGTGAATTATTATTTATTAAAGTGTGCGTGGAAGGCCAAATCCGAAACTATCAGGAATATCGAAAAACACTGATCAATGAGTAATCTATGAAAGAGACTCCAGCCATAAATAGGTTATAAAACACCAAAAAAAAACAATCAAAAACATACAAACTCTTCAGCTTTATAATATTAGTATAGATAGATAGGTTATAAGTTATCTACACAAACAAACAATTTTAAGTCTTTATGATGTTAGTTGAGAACAGATGTGATATTTAAGCCCGTACTAGTTGGTCAATAGGTATTCATCTTCGCGGTTTTAGCCCGTAACAATAGACTATAACAACATAAATGGCAAATGCTGTAATGTCCAATTAGAGAAACAGCCTTCATTTCCTTTCTGTTTATTGGTTGAAAAGGCAGTAGAAAGTTTGGCTACCCATACCTACCTATTCTATTGAATCATTAGTAAAAAAAATTGTGGTATATAAACAGTGTCTAACAACGGATCTCTGCTTGTACAAACTCTTTTTGATTAGTACTGTAATCAATATCTTTCGTTTTAAATTCAGTTTTTTTTTATAGTCATTATGAGGCTCCTTCTTTCCATTTTGCTCTGTATTTAGAAAGAAAGAAAAATATTTATTTGAGACTCGCACAAGACAAACAAAAAAAATAAACAAATTAAAATTAACATTAAGTCGATAGTAAAAAATTAAGTAGGTAACACAACAAAAGCTTACACCATGAAATTAATCAGTGCGAGGCCAAAAAAGGTCCCTATCTCAGCATATGCTGCGATATTTAAAATATAATAATAAATATTAATTATTAATAGATATATAATTATATTTTATAATATATTATTAGGTACCTAATATTTAGCAATGTAAGCCCAATCTCGATAGTCCAATTGGTCTCACCATTTCTTTTGACCGAATCTGAAGATACTTTCATGCAATTCATGACATTCAAACCTAATTCATGTAAATGTTTTATTATGTTGTCATTCAAAATTCAACTCTAATTTATGTAGCTATAAAGAACAAGCCCCGTTACAATAAATAGTGAAATAACGAACTTTCTTCGCATTTCTCTTACGCATTAAAATGGCTGCGTATTCCAAGCATTTTGAATCTCGAACTCTGATTGGCTAGCTCAAAATGACGTCACACATTGATCGACAGCTCATCTAGATAGCCTAATCAAATTATTAGAACAAGTACGAAACTAACTTACGTCTACCGCTCTATTTTTCAAAAATAGACTCTATTGCTGATGGAATGTTCAGGAGTTGAGAGTTTCGTAGCTGCACAGTTATGTTTGTCTATTGGTTGGTTAGTATCGCTTAATCTTGGGCCGTTGACAGCAGATAAGTGTTAAGGCGAACTGTTAATTTAGTTTTAGGAATATCTGTTTCTGTTAATCTGTTCGTTATTGACTTATTGTTGACTTGTAAGATTTTACGAAGAAGATTTAACTGACACATTCGTCTTCATGACGAAAATAGATTAAATTTTCTTCATAGTGTACTTTTTTTGTCTATTGCAACCTTTATAGGCGCTCTGGGAAGTAATCGATTAAGTGTCTAAAATCGTAGAGACAAGTACAATAACTAAATCTAGATCAGTAAATAATAATTCCCATAAAATCAGGGAATGGACTAAAACATCCAAAGATCTTGTATGGCCCTTAAAACGTGTTCCACATTGATGTTCAATGACCATTATTAATTAAAGCGCGGTCACTCTTGACACATGTCAAACATGTCGCCGATCATCAACAAAATTATGACAGCACCTGTCAAAACCATTTTCAACTCTAACTCCAGTGTTGTAAGAGTAAAAAATATTATTGGGTTGGTAGTTTTAGGTTGGTAGATTTTTCTGTGATGTGCGCCGAAACATAATGATTTTAATGTTATTAATTAGTGTATTAGAGTGTTTTGATTGCTCAATGATATGTGATTGAACGGTACACATTAGTTAGCTGTTATCGCTTAAGAATTTGTTGCAGGTCGTATATTAATAATAAATTCATATTTTTTTTATTTTTACAGAGGAAAGAAGGTGGGTTTTTTTCGAAGAATTTCCGGTACTGGTCATTTTGAGAATTTGAAATATGAAACGAAATATGAAATCGGAGCCCAAAGGAGCTTTAGTAATTAATTACCTATGTGTGTAAACTTATAAATACCTACTCATATATTTTTTTTACGAGTGGACATCCTTATGGATGTCCTTAGTCTTGGGGCAGACGGAGGGGTCTGTCAGATCCCTACTGACTAAAACCACACGGTGTTCTTCCTCATCACTTTTGGCTGGGGTGTGGGGACATTGCATTCTCCTGAATCACCCGGGCAGTAACGAACCAGGCTTGTATGAATCCCCGAAGATTTAGGCAGACCTATAGTACCTTAATCCATATTTAGCTAGTTACCTATGTTCAGTCTGGAGTAATAGGAGGCGAGACTAATCACCTTCAGCCGGGCATAAACCCAGATGGGAAAACACACCACCCACGGAAAATAAATTCGAGCCATTATCACCCGAAGGAACTCAAAAAATCAAATCAAAAATATCTTCACGTTAGTTACTTGAAGGTAGAAACTGGTTACTATAGGGACTTAAAATAATAAAACATAAAAAGTAAATTAACACGAAAATAAACAAAAGATAATTGTCTAACAAATTGCTAATACCCAACCTTTTTTGCTTAACAAAGTTCACTCAGCAGTGGGTAGACACAGATGGTACTGATAGGGAGGTGCCACGCTTGTTGCTGGTCATTGCTTGCTAGTCCACAATATTAGTGATCAGCATTGTTGGACGTTTGTTTTAATAAAAATCACCAAAATCATTAACAAATCCAAAAGTACTAAAACAATTAAAGACAAGCTTTTACCAGAGCTCCGCTCGTGTTAATATAGATTTTCGCTATATTTTTTCCAGGGTCCCATTAAACTCAGAAACAAAAATCATCAAAATCATTTTACCTATTTAGGCGTGAAACCATGAGAAATTAACAAATAAAAACTCACTTTTTACCCGATTGCGTCAGAAGGAGGGTAATGTATTGCATTTATCATACCTATTAGCAAACAAAATTAACACGAAAATAAAAAAAATACGAGAAGCCAAAAAAATATCAAATGTAAAATATATAAAATTATCTTCAAGCTAATTACATAAAAATGGAATAAAAAAAATGGAAATAGAGCATCATAAAAATGGTTATTATAGAGTCTAAAAATAGTAAAGCACAATAAAAAATATTTAACAGTAAGAACTATATTAACACAAAAAGAAACAAAAGATACTTATCCAACAATTGCTAATACCAACCTTTTTTGCTGAACAAAGTTCACCCAGCAGTGGGTAGACACAGATGGTATTGATAGGGAGGTGCCACGTTTATTGCTGGTCATTGCTTGCAAGCATTAAGCTCTACAATAATAGTGCTCAGCATTGTTGGACGTTTGTATTAATATAAGTCACAGGTCATCAGCACGCTCTGGGGTACACCGTTAGGGGGTGGAGCAAGGGATAAGCGGGCAGCGATTTGTTAAAGCACACAATACCAACTTAATTATAATACTGTAAGAACTTCTGTAACCATATTTATCTGCAAATAAATCTTTGACTTTGACTTTGAATACATAGTTCAGAGGGCCAATGCTCGTACTTTTATAGGAGCGTTCACATGTCATAAACACCTCTGATTTCCCTACATTTTGACAAATTTTTGATTGATTTTCGCTGTGATGATTATTGCGGCTTGAAATTGAAACTTGACTTTGATTTTTGTCACGTGAATTGGCTTCATTACTTAAAGTATTTTGAAAAGCGTGTGAGATGAGAATACAATTTGATGTAGACCTTCGCTGCATTTTTAAAATAAGACAAGTGTGAGTGATAAAATGAAATAAACTCATGGCAATCTTTAACGGCCGCTTTCTATAATATAGAAAGCGGCCGTAAGTCAATCAACACAGCCTATTATAACTCTGGTAAATATGATAGGTACCTATTTACCTAAGGTTCGAACGATTTTTAAATTGGAAGTTGTCTTTGAAATTAAATTAACTGTTTCAAATAGCAACTATTCTAGCAATACCTAGCGTATTTTAGACATCCTACAACATTCAACCTTTGACTTTTTTATTTCACGTCATCCTTTAAAATTGAATGGGAATCTAACCTCAGCCAAACTTCAGCCAAAGATGAAACCGCAGGACAATCCTAGTCTATGCTTTCGTAATATTTTTTTCATAATAATGAATACATTTCTCTTTTTATTAAAATAAAGTACATTCTATTTATCCATTTCTTGTAACTTGTACCCCACCCGAGATACAAAGATAACTCTATAACAACTTGACGGCGAGATCTCATCATTTGTAACAATACTGACAGATAACTTAATATACAGCCGTCGCTGTGACTTACTAATTAATAGCTGTACTCATAGTGTTTGTTTAACGCCTTCTTATTTTATTTATTTTTTAATATTGATAGGCTCTAATAAGAGCTATGGAGCGCGGTATCCTGGGAGTTCGACGAACCGTGTAAGGAACACGATGCTGCACGCCAAGACTAAAATCACGGATGTTACCCGAGAGGCAGCTGAAATGGGATGTTTATCGTATGTCAGATGAACTGTGGGCTAAAAGAACCACTAAGGGGTCCCTTTCAGTGCCAGGTGACATCGCGGTAGACCAAGGCGAAGGTGGAGAGACGAACTCGACCCTTACCGGAATGACTGGCCTGCAATGGACAAAAGAGATAGAGGCCCTAGCCCAGCAGTGGGACATAACGGGCTAGATTAAATTAGATTGATAGGCTCATGTCTGACCACAATCTCACCTGATGGAAAGCCATGATGTGGTCGACGATGGAGAAGCGCTTACCTAGAAGTAACCTATTCACTCTTGACTTAAAGACCCCCAGGTCGTAGCTATCAGGAAACACAGACATTCAATAACGTCCGGTTATTTTGATTAACAACAGATCGTTTTGCTTACCAATCGTTATTTTCGTGTTTAGTTTTTGATGTGAGTCATCATCATACTAGCCGAAAGACGTCCACTGTTGGACATAGGCCTCAATCAAATGTGGCAGGCGGGTTGGCGATCGCAGTGTAGCTGTAGCAATGTACCTACAGAGAATGCTACTGCCCATTCTATGGTGAGTCCCTTAGTCGCATCTTACGACACCCACGGGAAGTGATGGGATGTTGCTATTCTTTTACACCATACGAAACGAGATTTGATCGAACTTTATGTGAGTTCCGTTCTGTTAAAATTCGTAGTTTTGTCAAGAAGTACCATGTTACCCTGTAACTGGGTTGCAGAGGGCAAATAGGCAGTCACTCGCGGCAGCGTTTTCTACTTCATATCACCTACGACTTACGATTAGTCTCGAACCCGAACTAAGAACAACTGTCAATTCGTGTTGTCATTCATTCTCAGTTCGGGTTCGGGACTAATCGTAAGTCCGTAGGTGATACGGAGTAGGAAACGCCCGACAATAACGCCGAAACTAAGGACTTCGGGCTTAGAGAGTAGGCCCTCTGGCTCGGAAGTCTAATGAATTTAGAGAAGTCTGAGATTAATGCAGATAAGAGGAGTCTTTTCATTTGGTAAGAATGCCATAAAGTTTAGAATACGAATCGAGATCACGTCGTCAATGTTTTCCTCAATGAGTTGTTCAAATTACTCTTCTCGTTATTATTTGGGCTGCCTGCGAAATTAACAAATCTGCCTGTACAAAATAATAAATGTTATTGTTTAAAAAAAGCTCCTTTTCAACATTTTAAGGCATCAATAGAAATGCGGTAAAAAGCGGTAAATACAGAGAGTAACTAACAGTTAAAGTCAAGGGTTTAGTTTCCTGTCAACTAATCCTTCAATAACAGTTAAAAGGCTCAAAGAAGCCCGTCAAACGTTTAAAGTGTAACCAAACGGGTCCGTTTTAATCAGTATTAAGTACGACTCCAAAGTCAACTAGCCAAAACCGCTCATTTGAAAATCTCCTTAAATATATGTACTTTAAAAGATACAAAGATTGTAATCCGCTTTCAGCTCCTTTGTCGTAAAGTTTAGACACTTGCCGAAGATACTTAGACTTGTAAGTTGACCAAAAAGACCATTTTTAATCACAACACAATCCTTAGTTAGTTAACGTAGGTGACTTCAGAGTTTGATGCTCTGTGCCAAACTTCATCAAAATCGGCGATTTTGGCGTGAGAGCGTGAAAAACAAACTCGCGACCTGTTTCGTGGCTGGGAAATCATCAAATGACTCCTTTTGCTCTGGGTGGAGCGGGAGGGAGTGTTCTCTTACTCACTAAAACCTATCCGTGCTCCTACTAGTGCCCTTTGCGTTCCAGGGCCGTGGTGACTCTTTCGAACAAAATCCGCAACCCTGGCAGTGGAGTGGCGAAACCAAAAATAAATATTTTTATTATATGGCATGGTTTTTATTATGTACAAATTGAATGTTTACCTAGTGGAGCGCATATAATATGAATATTTAAAAAACCTTTGTCCCCTGTTAATTTAAGGCAAATACTCTATCTCATTTTCCTATACGTGTTCTTCATTGCTGAAGTGCCCGTCCTGAAAAGCTTTGACGGAATCGCTGAAGAGCTGCTTCCAAAGCAATCTGTATTACTTAAGTCTAAACGCCTGCGCGGTCTTTTTCCGACCACTTTTTCCAATTTTACAACCAATTATTTCAAGCTATAATTTACGAGGATATCTCCGAGCAAAATGAAAATCATTACTCATTTATTCATTTGTAAGGTCAGAAGTTTTTGAACGTCAATTTTTGTCGTAAAGACAGTCTCTCAAAACGCCCGGCTGCCAACACCTCCTGGTGATCTATCTGGGAAGAAAGTACTGGACCAAATGAATAAAAGGTATATTTGTCATTACCGTAAAAATAAACCAATTATCCCATATAACTAATCTGGTCTTTGTAAACAATTTAAGATGTTTTACCCAAATGCTTTAACTGCTTGTTCTATTCATGAAATAGCGCGGTAAACTAACCTCAGTTAATGAAAAAAATGTCCAGTTAACTCAAAATTAACAAAAGTTAATCTAATCATTTAAAATCTGCCGCCAAAAAGACGCTGAACTGCGGATAACTTTACAGAAATCTTCAGAAAAACTTATCTTAATTTTGTTTGTGAAATCTTTTAATATCCTTATATTGTGCCACCCGCATCGTTTCGTGGAAAATTGGCTTACATCATCCGGGACTCGAACCCACTTACCTGCTAAGTAATCCTTTTAACTATTTGACTTTTCGCGCGTCAGTAGTCACCGCACTTTGGTCGAATAGGAAAATAAATTGCCTTATTTTTTTGGTTGTTTCTACTTTAATCTGGCTTTTATTGTGTGAGAACCAAGTTAAGCAAAGATGGGAATAGATAACCTAACCACATATTGCCAATTTTTTACACCTTTGGTTGGATAACTGACAATAATGTGGTTCGCTTTATCATCTGATTCAGCTTCTTAAAATATTCTATTAAATACTTCAACCTTTTTATGTTTGTGAGAAGCTTGAAATAGAACCTTGACATTCGTTGTTCTGTTTCTTCAACCTTAGCCACTCTTACCTAGGTTAGGAGGCATTCAGCTCTTCAGGTCTTACTCGCAATTTTGCCACTTGTCTTTCTATTGATGTCTTCAAACCTGTAGAGGTATGTGAAACAGGGTTTTTTATTTTTGAGGAATGGGTTAGCTCTTGACCTCGATCACGCCTGATGGAAAGCGATGGATGAGGTCTATGTTGGTGCGAACGTGCCCAGAAGATGCCTTGAGGCATTGGTACTTCCACGCGTCGACGAAACACAACAAGCTAACGAAACACACCGCAAAAACCTCCATTGAAAAGAGAGGATCGTCCAACCCCACCTGGTTGGACGATCCTCTCTTTTCAATGGTCAACAATCATCCTGCATCTATGTCTAGTGGGCAACTGTTCACCAGCAGTAGTTGCGAGACGGTCAGGACCTCATCTATAGCTTTCCAGCAGGTGTGATCGAGGTCAAGAGCAGGCCCATTCCTCAATAAAAATAAAAAAGGACCCGTCGATGTGGTGACCTAGAGCTATAATGACCCCACACACCCTAGTGTCAGAGTTTCCAAACCGCCCCAAGGGCCCTGACATGGTTTATTTGACGACCGCCATTTGGCGGCCGAGCCGCCAAATGGCGGTCGTCAAATAAACCACCGGCTTATACGTGCCTGCCGAAGCACGGAATCATTTTTTATCAGACAATCAGGTGATTCAAGCCTGCAATGCCCTAGCTAAACTGGAAAACAACTTCACAAAGTATGCTTCCCTTGGGAATCGAACCCACGACCGGGTCAGAAAGCAAACGCCTAAACCACTCGACCACAGAGGCAGTTTTGTCTGGTAGTGTACGTCTTCTGGCAAAGATGAGTAGGTGATGAAAGTTAAACTCAATACTCAATACTCAATATTTTATTGCACTCTTTTGCATAGTGTGATGCCGATATAGAAATAATATCTCCTTCAGTATTATGTGTAATAGCCAATAGTTTCTGCAAGTCTTGTCAAAGCATTGTAAAGCAAATCTCTTCTTGAACCGTTGAGGGACCGAACCGTCAAACGTCAACATCCTATAAAACACCTCGCTGTGGTAATAATAGAGTTTGAAAACGCGTGAATCGGGTGGCACACCGGTGTGAAAGAGTTGTGAAAGTAAGCCCTACAGTTGTTTAGGGCTCCATATTGGTTAATCAATCAGCTTTCTATCAGTAATAATGGCTGATTCGTTACGTCACGCTTTTCAAATGAATATGACTAAACCTAGATACTTCTATACTTAAACCGGGTTCATCATCATCATCATCATATCAGCCGAAAGACGTCCACTGCTGGACATAGGCCTCCCCCAAGTGTCGCCACAACCACCGGTCCTGTGCGTCTCGCATCCATCGGTTACCCGCGACCCTCACCAGGTCATCGGTCCACCTTGTGGGAGGCCTTCCAACGCTGCGTCTCCGGAAACCGGGTTTCCTCTGGACATATCTTATACTTTCATGTCCCACTGCTGGGATCCTGGACACCTTTCTAAAGGAGACGTGATCTGACACACGGATCCAGTGCGCGATGATGAATATAACGTGTCTTGCGTCCAAAAGAATGGGGTCTAGGTTCGTCAAACCTTTTAAAAAGTCCCTTTTAACGACACCGCACACGATGCATCCCAAAAGCTACTAAATGCCACTTCTGTTTTCACTAAACATACATTTGAAATGCGATTACAATCTGTACAAACACCAATAAAAACGCAAGACTATCGTAGGTATAGGTAACTTACATTATCAACCTCCTTGACGAAGACCTCACACTTTTCCTCAACAGTCCATCGACAAACGCATCACGAACGATTTCGCCATAAAATCCAATCTGATAACTCCACATAAAATGTCATACCACAAACAAAAGTTCAAAAAGATCATAAAAATTCGTTTTACCGAAAATTTCCGACATATCGATAGTTGATTATGAAGTTGTGTCACGTCCCTACTCTGCATTCATCGCGCGGCGCCAGTGTTGTCATCATATCGATGCGTGACGTCATGTCTATATGTGTGGTCGTTGCCAATTTCTTTATGTTGCTAGTTTCAACTTTGGTTATTTAAATGAGAAGGATTTCCCCTTCTTAACGATTACTTTGTGAATTGGAGTTGAAAAACGTCAATCTCTATGCAGTAAACTGCTGGACGCAATTAGAAATCAATAGACTCTCTACTTTAACAGCTACAATGGACTCACCACTGTTATTTATTTGTTTATTTATTTCTAAATGAGTACTTTATTGTACACCAAATTAAAAAAAAAAGATACAGTGAGCGGCCCTATCGCATTCCGCGATCTTTTCCAGGCAACCTGGAATGGATAGACATAGCCTGGACAAGAAATGGCAGGTCCATTTCGTGTCTTTAACCTGTACTCGTAACCTATTCACTCTTTACAATCAATGTTGAAATCTTCTGATTATGTTACATATTTTTGAACGTATAGGTTCCTTATGGTGTCAGACGTAAAAGCAGAACAGTACCATCCCATCACTTCCAGTGGGTGTCGTAAGAGACGACTATGGGACTCACCATGAGAATGGGCAGCAGCATTCTCTGTAAGTACATTTGTAGTAGCTACACTGCGATCGCCAACCCGCCTGCCAAGCGTGCCGATTAAGGCAAACCCCCCATTTGAGGGCGGCCTATGTCCAACAGTGGACGTCTGTCGGCTGATATGATGATGATGATGATTTTTGAACAGCTTCTGCAGGCTAGCCTAGCCGCCTACCTTGAACGCAAATGTGATCACGACCAGGCATCTTCTGGGCTCGCTCGTCTCATGGTGAGTTCGTCTCTAAGAGATGGCGTCAAGATATAAAAAAATAAATATTGTGCTTACGGAACTTCATAATTATAGAATGAAAGAGATTAAGTGTGTGATCTTTCTTCTCTCTCATGTAACGAAATTAATATGCCTAAACGTGACACATTTTTTAACTCTCTCAATTCTAGCCCTTTTATAAAATTTAATCGCCCGCCTAAGAAGTTCACCAAAAAACATTAAAAGGGAGTTTAAGATATTTACTTTGTACTTATGTAAGATTCACTGTAAAACGCTAGATTAAAGTAAACGATTTAATTACTAACATCTCTGCTAAAACTCAGAACTTTAACTGCCTCTCTGATTATAAATAAACCTGACATGAATAAGGCATTATAATTCTAAGTCTTGAACCCGTGACCTTCCAGCAGTTAGTGAGCACTTTACCGCTGATCTATAGCCACTTACGTCCTGCCATTTAGCTAAACACGAGAAGTATTCTAGTCAATCATCATTATTCAAGAAACTTTTCCTAAGTTGGTATGTCGCTGCCAGAGTTGCGGATTCTGTTAGAAAGAGTTACCACGGCCCTGGAAAGCAAAGGGCACTGGAAGGAGTACGGATGGGTTTTAGTCAGTAAAGAGTCTGACACTCCCTTCCGCTCCACCCAGAGTGGGAGGAGTCATTCGATGATTTCCCATCCATAAAAAAAAAGTTGGTATGTCGGGACCAGCTTGCAGACGAACTAGCCTGCTAAATATCTGCACTTGTTCTTCTAATATATGAAATTAATAACTAAACGCTTGTTTCTAAATAGCCGCAGTAATAGTCAATCTGCAAGTTTCAGCAACGCTTGTCGCGGTTGGTCCGCGGATTGGTGACCATCGTAACTTTACATACCGAGATTCCTCCGTGCCTCGGACAGCAGGACAGGACCAACAGGTCCTGGCTGTCATTAGTAGATCTTTGACAGTTGTTACGGCTAGTCAGCCAAGCTAAGGAATCTGACACTATAGTCTTGTCATAATGGATTTCGTTTTATCCAGCTACTGGGTTGTGGAGGTCAAATAGACAGTCGCACCATGCAAAGTACTGCCGTAACCGTAACCGAATCCGATTTAAAAGTTTCGCATAATTTCTGATAGGGGCGGAGTCCAAATGACAGTTACGACAGTTTTTTTGCACGGCCGAGCCGGGACACTAGCCAATTTTGTATTTTACTTTTACAATTTCTAAAAAATCTAATATCCGAAACCGAAACTAATAATCCGTAATAATTTCTCGCTCGTTGGTCATGCCAATTTTATGATTTCGAAATTGAGCCTTTATGTCAAAGAAAATTAAATCTATGAATTCAGGCAGAATCAGTGACATAAGAAATCCTCCTAAATATAAAAAAAGGAAATAAGAAACCAAGAAAACCACCAACTAAATGAGTAAAAACATATATTTTATATATCACTCGTTGATTTTAAATTACTACATTTTCGTATTGAGTTAGAACGAAACATTACTGGGGTACAGTCATGAAGAGAAGTTACTCGATATACACACAAATACACTTAAACTGTATTCTTTTACATCTAAACACACATATGTACAGTTTTACTATGTTTTATTTAAATAAAGAGAATGTACAACTAACCTATAAGACTGTTAATGTTAGTTAAATATTTACAAACTTTTTCAGTGGCATTACCCAGGAGAAGGAACATTTTTGTTTTATTATAGAGACATTTACAATACTAAAGGTTGGCCGCAAATGGATAAACTTTAAACCCTCGCATGTTTGCAAGGCAATCAATTTTTTTCTACGAGCTGAAGCTTCTCCTAACGCAAAACATCTTAATCCTAGGACAAAAGGTCTCCTCGGATGCTTTTGCATTGAAAAACTGTTCGATGTCTAGCTGTCAAAGTTGTCAAACTTCATTTGCGTCATGTTTGAATCAACCAATTTTCCTCACTGAATCAAAAGAATTTAATGATTGCCTAACAAACAAAACAAATCGAAAGTTTAAACTATTAATAACCTTGTAAGTAGAGAAAAATATTTTGACTCCTTTTAAACGTTTATTTATCAAAAACACAGTTAATTGTTAAAAAACAAGTGATTCTTTGACCAACAATTTAAGTCGGCCTTTTGTGTTATGGGATAAGAATAAGTTCAACTTTAAAGAAAACCTTTCCCCTCTTGAACAAACCTTTAAACAATTCATGACCACGAAAAACATTTTTTGTTCTACAAATTGTTTGTGGCAGTAGCCCCCATATGCGGCCGACCTTACACATAAGTTCCTTATTAAGTACAAAGTAAGAAATAAATAGGTTTTATTTACAATTTTCTGTATCCTTTTAATTTTTCTAACAATACATAAATAAATCGGTCAATTTTCTCGTCTCACCATCTGTCAACATGTGAATGATGTGATGACCGAATGAATGGGAATGCTTGAAGCGATCTCATTCACTGGTCTTTCAGGTTCAAAAGGAAGTTTAACGGGTATTGTTGCAAGCAGGCGGGGCGCGCACGAGTTTGTTTTAAATGTTAAAATGCCTCTGAAGATTATTGGGCAGTGTAGACTGCACCCATAAAAACATATGCATGCACATCAGTACCATCGACAAGATAATCATCTTGTCGATGGTACTGATGTGCATGCATGGGGACCTCTCAAAGACATACTACTTAAGTAAAACTAAAGTGACTAAAGTGTTCGGTATCTGTCTTGAACCCCCAATTGCTAAAAGCCAGTTTCATCGTTCATTGGCTGTTATTTGAGTCAATATTAATCTGAAGGCCAATTCTCGTTCTTAAAAGGCATTCAATTCAATTGATTGTCATTAGATAATCATTTCGCAAGATTATATTAACGACAATCAATATCAAAAACTTGTCAAAATGTAAGGAAATTAAAGGTGCTTTTTACAGTTTGAAACTGCGATGCGAATGCGAACGCTCCTTATATACGAGAATCTGCCCTCTGGTGTCGACATGAGATTTTGACATTACTGAGTTTTTAGATAATTAAACGATTTTAATGCAGAACTTCAAATATTTAATAAAATGACGGAGTGTAAATTTTTATACCAAAATTAAAAAATGCTATAAAAATCTGAATTCACTTTTTTACTTAACTGTACGTTTCATTATCATAGACCTATTGTTGCAGTTATACCAGCGACAATATTAGCGTTTTTTAACAAGAATAATTTTCATTGAAGTACGACAACCTTTTCATTTTCGGTAACGAATGTTTTATTGCAATTTTTGACGTTTCAAATTGACCATTAGCTGTCTTGTCAAAGTAATTTCGGTTTCGTCTTGGTACGTGATAGTTTCCAAGTCTGCCCTATTTTATTTTAGTAATGACTTAAAAGTTGTAAAAACGTAGTAACTACACGTTTTTCACTTAATAAAAAATATCGCTATTACACGAATACAATTTACACAATGTTCATGTCTTCGCAAATGGTCATAAAGTATAAGATATACTTTTCTTTAAAAAACTGGTCTCTCTGTATTCAGTAGTTTCCAGTTTATATTAAATTATTTAAAATCCAATTATACTGACAGCCACATATTTTTCAAGATATAAATGGTTTTTGTAACAAAAAAGTCATTTCAATTTTAAATATTGACAGCAAAAGTAGTGTATCTTTAAACTTCAAGCGAGAAACAATAATTTAATCGGGTATCGACCGGTAATCTTCCTTTTGTTATGAATTTAAACATGAAAAATTAAAACACTAGAATATGTATAGTATTTTCAATGTTATATAATATATTGATAACAAGATAATATTTTAATTATTTTTTGGAAATCATAATGAAATTACTTACACTATTTTTTAACATCTCGGATCTAAACGCTGCGTTTGACATTCTGACGCCAAATTACAAACGGATCATCTCTCTGACGTGAAGCGACGTCACATGATCAGAATTAACGTCAAGATGTAGAATTATTATAATACTGCACAAAGTTGTTAGATATTTTTTATTCACATAACATAGTATTACTCTAAAGGAACTGGCTTAATAAAACTACTATATTTGAGCGAATCGTTAACTTTATAGTATGTAATATGTTTTACTTCCATGTGTATTGCTACTCAATTCTGAGCTATAAGTACGCAGGACCAATTTCAACAAAACAGTCAAAAGATTTCTGTTATAACATAAATAATAAACATTTAAAATTTTAACTCATAATAAGTACATCAATCTGACAAGTATTTATTTTGACTTTGTTATCGATTAACATCAAGATTTTTTTGTTGAAATCGGTTTCATTTTTACAACATTAATATGTATAGGTAAGTCAAAAAACATGAGCATCACTCAAACTTTAACTGTCAAACTCAATTCAAAAATCGAATAGCCTTATCTCAACATCCAATGACTCCAATAAACCTTATAATGTCACATAATCAGCGAGTTAAAAGCAATCAATGCGAATGTAATTAAAAACGAACTTTTACGAAAGAATACATCGTAAAATATCGACATGCCCGCTAATCGCAAACACTTAATGAATAAAATCGATAATTAAAATCGACTAAGAGTTAATTGAGCTGAAAATGGAATCTAGATTTCAAATTGCGAATGGCGTGGAGCCAAACGCTTTGGTTCTTTGCCTGTTTTTGTTTTTTCTTTTTTTTTAAATCGCGCGTTTGATCGGAATAGTGTGGTAGTTAGCGCATTCCAATGTTCGATTTTTTATTTTTATTCGACTAAAGAATTCGGTTAATCTTTTTTATTGAGATTATTTGAAACTCGGATCTTTGATAAAGTTGAGGAAGCATATCTTTGAAGCAATACAACAAACCATCATTCAGAGTTTCAGGTCATGCATTTCTCAAAACGAATTTTCTCACGGCGCAAACTAAACGCAATTAAAAATATATTACCTCCGCATGTTTTCAGAACTACATTTTGTAACAACATGGCATAACCACACGGGTACCGAACAAAAACAAAATAGTTTTGTTTTTAAAATCGATTCACTCGGTAAATCGATTCGGCGCGAACTCGATACTCGTAATCGTAAATCAAATGAACAAAAGACGGAAAGGAAAATACAAATTAGCCTTATAATCGCTCGTTTAAACTCGGGTTTTAAGGCCACAGCCTAGTGAAAGAACATAGTAAACAATACAATGGGAACTGAACTGGTATAATTTGAATTAAGAAAATTAGGAATAGAAATTGATCTGGATTAAGAATTTTAAGTTGAGTATTTCGCAAACTCGCTCTCTTTAGCCGGAAAACTGACAAACTTTGGAAATTAAAGAATGGTTTGGCACGTTCTTGACTCCAAATTTTTTATTTCGAAACCGGTACTTAGATCTCATTTCTTTCGACAGCGGACTGTAGATCTATAGGCCATGCTTTTTTCAGCCTCCAACTTTAATTAAGCGAAATCTTAGTTGCTAATCGATTAATAGACCGTACAAATTTTAGTATTCAGCCATAATCTGCCATAAAATGGCCGCTCGCTGACGATTAAAGCGAATTCATTTTTAATTTTCGGAATCACAGCAATGAATCCAGACCATAATAAAAACTACCTAGTCTTCTAAATTGATAATGGCCATAAAAATACAGGCTCACAAACTTATAAAAAGAATGTGACACGTTAAAACAATAGGCCAGACACGTCGTTAGTCAAACTAAACAGTTAAGCAACGCGTCAAAGACATCATCAACAACAAAAAGATCTCTATCGTTAAATTCCTAACGCGTAGACAAATAGTCGTCGAGAACAATCGTCAGCGACTCGAAAACAATTTGGTTACGTCGCGAGCAATTACGAAACGCGATTCGAGAACGCGATAGTTTTCGAACGCATCTCTTAATAATAGGGCCCTGAACGCACCCATAATCGCCTTCATCTCTATATTACACCTATCTCTTTCTAACAACAGTAACTTCCATATTGTTATCCTTGTCCACCGTTGACAGAGCTCGTTGAGAAACTACAGACCCTGCCTATCAACGTTTCAAATCTAAAATGTCTAATTATACCCACATCACTGGATGAACATCAAAAAAGAGCCATTTTTAATTAATTTAAACCCCAAAAACTATTATAATACGGCCAATTTTGTTATCTAATAAGCTGTGACGCTAACAAGACCCGGGAAGCCATTTTGAAACCGTTTTATAAAGTTCATTTAATTATATGGCTGGTTTAATGGCTTTAGAATTGATATAAATTATTGCAAACACCAACTTACACCCACTTTTGGAGATTGATCATGTTGACTGTTGATAAATGAGGTTTAGTAATCAAATAAATTTTAATTATGACTTGCGAATTCGATTGCGACATGCCTAAGTGCCTAAATTAATTGTTAAAATTAATATAATTAATGACAAATTCTTGGAATTGGTCTGTAAAACATTGCCTATTCTAATCACGATGAAATGTTTTACATTAATCAACTCATATTCCACGCAATTAAAATTCAAACGTAACGTTTTTGACATTCGCTTTTCAAATCACAGTCATTGTCTGTCAAAACAAGGCTATACCAGACCCCACCTCATCCTCGCCAGTGCTAAAATCTCTTAAAAAACATAAATAAATAAAACTATACTCTAACATCTAGATTACATTAATATTTACACGTTTTATCACTGAGTCCACTGTCTTTACGTTTCATTCTCACTTTCACTGAGTTCGTCCATGTCCATATCGATGAGTTCCTCGTCATCATCCTCATAGGAGTTGTTATGTTGGCTGCCATCGTCAGGCTTCATGTTTGAGGAACCTGATTTGCCTCCAGTCTTTGCTTCTTCTTCTTGTTGCATTCGTTTGTGTTTCGTTCTTCTGTTTTGAAACCAAACTTTTACCTGTTGACAAAGAAATTGTGGATTATTATGGGGTTTTAAGAATACTGGTATGTCAAGGGAAAATTAAAAAAGTGTTGTTTGAATAAGTGTAAATTGCTTATCATCTGGATAAATCAGTTCGTAACATTTAAAAAAACAAAATACAAAATTGATTAGTCCTTATTCTATAGTTACAACTGCAATAAAAAAAAGCAACAACAAAAAAATAGAAAACACAAATCATAACATAATTTCATGGTCGACGAACAGCAATAAAGGATTAAAGGAACTAGCCAATAAAAAACTATTCAATGCAACCCCTCCGATAATATATCACAAGCTATTGAAAGAAAAATCCGTTGTCGAATTTTTCTGCGCACCAACAACAGATTTCCCGCCCAAAAAACGTCGGCAGCCATTTTGCAAGACAATTTGTCACGTGGTTAATGGCTTGCGAAATGTATTCACGTTCTACCCAGCCAGTACGCTTTTGAGATATTGTAACTAATGCATGGAGTCTGTATATCTGTTATTCTGCCAAAAATGGAGTTAAGGCTGTACATTACGCTTATTTAGGTTAGGAATTGGTTTATATTTTGAATTGTCTACAATGTGGTTTATTATAGCGAATGAGTCATACAATAAAGGGTAATTGCTGATAATAATTTAAACTTGGCTATTGTTCTGGAATAAATACATGGTCCTTATGCCAATTTAAGTATACTGCTTTTGCCAAACTGTTATTTGTAAATCGTGGCAAACTCAGCTGAAACTGTCAAATCAATCAAACGAAGTCTAGTTGGAAGGGTTTTTGGTAGTATTGAAGTTACGAATAATCTACAATATAGAAACAATGGCTATATTAATTTAAGCCGAATCGTCAGTATTTGTAATCATTTTCCACAACAAAGTTTCCGACCGGAATAGAAAAGCATAAAAATCCTTAGAAAATTTTCCACAGCACGAGATTACTTAGAATTAGGTAGAAACATATAAGTAGGTACGATTACTTATATTTTTATTGTCGTAAGCAATAAGTTATCAGGATTTCCATTAAAAATTGAATGCGACGGTAAAAACAGTCAATCGCCATGTTAGTTACAACGGATTGGCGTGAAATTGATGCAATCGTAAGGTTTATAGCTCCTTACAATTCCGTACATGTTATAAATCACATTTTAGTTTATAACTGATAAAAATTTACAAGGGAATAAGCTATTAAGTTTGCTTTTTGAACGGTTTTCTATCAAACATTTTAGTTTTACTGTTTTTCTATAATTGGGCTCTATACTTTCATTACTTTCATGAAATGGGACTCTTATCTGTTTTTTTTGTACTTGTTATTTGCCATTGATATAGGAAAATGAGTAAAGTCACGTTTTTCACGAGATTTTCATTTCAGGCAGTTTCAGGCCCACACTGAAAGTCACACATCACGTCACGTCACGTCACTTTTGTCTTACAAAGAGAAAAAAACTTAAGCAATAGCTGGATTCATTTCAGATATTTTTCTGTGATTTCTCTCGATCCTACATTCTATATATTTTTATAAAAACATCAAGGATAATCTTTGAACAGCAACATCTCCCTTCAATATCGCAAGAAACACGAATAACACGAATGTCTACTCTTTAAAATTGCTACTTTCCTTAAATAAGGCTTTTGCCATGCAGTCACACGTACGTACAACATAGGCTAGTAAGATCAGAACTTTCAAAAAGCTCCAAAAAAGATTTATTGGACGAACGCTTAACTGGATTGAAGAACAACCTTTTCCGCTCAAAATCCCAAATTTCCAACCAGAACCGTGAGAGAAAAATGATAAATATTAAAAGTTCACGTCGTCTCCCCCTCAATTATAAGGTCTCATACTGCTACAGACACGCTACATTACATTCTATATATCGACATCAAATATCAATCAACTTAGTTCCGATGCCACCCTTTTGTAGAGAGTAATGGTGCGTGGAAACGGGAAGTATCTATGTAGTATGTAGCGTGATGTTGTTTATCTCAGAAAGGCAGAAGATGAGCCGTGATATGACAAAATAACTTATTTTTAAATGTCCAGCGAAACTTTTCCGATACGTAAAAACGTTTAGCAATGCGTTCATTGCGCGTACAGCTAAGGAGTGAATTTCCCTGAAGGAGTATGTATTTCCTATACATTAATGATCTGGGTTATTTTTAAGTAAGCCAAGAGAGTGAAGAGGTTACTTCTAGGCAAGCGTGCTCAATCGTCGACAGAATCATCGCTTACCTTCACAAGAGATCGTGGTCCAACAAGAGCCAACCAATAATAAAACAAAACTGGAGGAACAAAATGATCTCTTATATTGATTTAATAGTAGATTGCTACTATTTCGGAAAAGGAAAGAGATAACTGGAAAACTGTGAACGTCTTAAGCTTCACATTTTGGGCCTTATATAGCAAAATAAAAAAGAAGCCTGAAGACAACGTCGTTTGTATTGGACACGGATCACTTAAGACCTACGCAAGAACCAGTAAACGACGCATAATATAATCAAGGTTGTCAAAACAAAACAATACTAATCAGAATTATACTAAGTTAACAAATTATTTGTACAAATTGATCACGAAACTGGAATCTATGAAACAGGCTTTCAATGCTGCTTAATCGAACTAAGAAAGTGACAAAACATATTCAAACGTACACCAGCCAGACTCAATACATTTTAGTAAACTATAGACAGAATAGGCTTTCTCTTTTTGTCTTGGGACCAATGGTTAAAAACAGTTTGCTTTAGTAAGAATATTTATCAATTTATTTAAAAAAACTATAAACAGACAAGAAGAAAAAGCACATACACTTAGATACATAATTATAGTATTACAGCTGCTGTCTACGAGTTAACCCACATTATAGATGAAAATTATGCCAGGAAACATACTCCCGAGATAAAAAGTATTATAATTTGTCCTATTTCAGGACATGGTCAACCCGTGTGCCATCAGTTTCATCCAACTTCGTTACTAATAATACGTACATAATTAAGATTTTAAGACGTAAATAACTTTCGCACATTTAGTTAATATATTGTAAAGCAGATAAAACCGTCGTTACTTTCATAAAGCTATAGTCTATCAAAGTTCTGTTAAACCGAAGACTGTCTTTACTTTCTAAAGGCTGACTCAGGTCCAAACACAGCCTTAGTGTTTCACATATGACTCCAAATGACCGGTTACCGTTTACAACTACAGCTGTTACAACCTACGTAACGTTTACGACACGATAATAATGTCTTTAGTAAAACGGACATACTTTAGGATCTTTATTTGTCTTTTGAGACAGTTGAGACTTTGAATGCGTAGCTAAGATAGATCAGTTAGACGCTTTGCGAAACTTCACGAATAATGTGAATCGTGGCAAAACCTTAGATGATATTCTCGTATGTATTGTGCTTAAATGACATAAAATCCAGGAGAATTCATACAACACCGTTAGGAGTACCGCTAGGCTCCATTTTTGGTCCAATGTTATTGACAATCTCATTATTTTTTATAGAAATTAAGTGAGGAGTTACATAGCTAGGTAACATCTGCTTCATATGTGTAAACAAATCAGCAACACATACAGAACACTTCAGCTCCTCTTACCTTTTGAATTTTATGTGAATTTTAACGACCGACCACTGTTCTTACAATAGCTTTTTAACCTGTGTTTAGTAGTTGTAAATCAAAGTTTACTTAAAAACAAAATGGATATTATTGCATCTTTTGTGTTAATGCCAAAGTAACATGAAGATTTTACTACGAACGTCTTAAACATGATAATTATAGTAGTTACTACGGCTTCGGATAATGGTGTTGTGTGTTTAACTACGCCAAACGTTACCCAATTTGTGGAGCTTACTCTTTAAGTTTCCTTCCTTTAATGTTCTTTTGGTGAGAACCACAATGTTTACCGCCTATATTAAGCTCTGTCTGACTGTGAAATTATCGGTAATTCTGAACACTGACATGAGTGAAACTCAAAAAAAGAAACATACACTTCTCATGATTTTAACTTTTTAAAGCAGTGTCTTGTTGTCCAGTTTAATGTAGGATACTCTACATTAAACTGGACAACGAGACACTGCTTTGTTGGTTATGAAAAAAACAGGCCAGCCCAGGCCAGCGCACAAAGGGTTCCGAACATCTATAAAAAACGCCAAAAAAATCACGTTTGTTGTATGGAAGCCCCATTCAAATATAAATTTATTTTATTCTATTTGATAATGATATGAGATACAGCCTGGTGACAGACAACCGGACAGACAGACGGACAGCGGAGTCTTAGGTTAATAGGGTCCCATTTTTACCCTTCGGGTACGGAACCCTAAAAATTACAAAGTTATATGCAACATGTAACAGAATAAACGCAATACCTCTTAAGGCCATTGTTCTCATCATTATGAACAACTTTTACTATGAGACCAACCCCGAAATCGCGGAAGTCAGTTATGCGCATTTGTAGTATGCCCCAGTCGATTTCAGTGTTGGTCCCATAGTAAAACTTGTTCTGTTACACGACTTATATATTAAATCTTAAGCATTGAGTTTTTTGACTGTCCTCTAGTATCTCAAATAGTAATTTTCCGCTCATTTCGTCACGCTGTGTAATGTTTCCTTCATTTATCTTTTCTGTAACTTATATGGCCTACATTATAAAGACTATTCTATTCGTCCCCCAACTATAAGCAGACATTTTCATCCTTAATCACTTCAATTTCATCAATTTCCTTTCAAACCTTGTCAATACCATATAGAATACCTCCTTGCCAGGCCCAATATCACATACATCGTTACAATTACATAATTCAAAGACCCTATCAGGATTCTCCATACAACCCTTGGTGCCGGCGGTCCCATAGGCCCATTTGCCGGTTACGGGTTATTCGTCGCTCGCATCCATCATACGGTCTTTTGTACCCCTGGGGATGTGAGCGGTACTATGTAATTTTGTATCATTTTGCGTTTATGTTGTAGGGTTAAGTTTTTCGAGTTTTTTTTTGTTGTTTTGATTAAGCTTCGGTATTTTCTTATGTGATTTTTGTAGATCAATGTCAAACTAGATAATAATATAATCATTTTTGTTGCTGATATCAGATGAAGAGGGTTTGTTATTTTCAGTTAGGTAGATATTGTTTTAATTTATTTAAAGAAATCGCTAAACACCTTCGTTTATTAAAGTGCCTTTACTGAAGTCTAAGTCTAAGTACTGAAAGCAGATTTTCTTTAACTCTACCTACTTGTGTTTCATTTAGTTATGTCCGCGTTCTGAGACTTTTAAATTCAGATACGGCTAAAGAATTTACATAGGTATCTTTCAAAAAACCTTGCTCACCAACCAACCACCATAACATTAATTCTAAAACACACTCATTTTCCATTATTTCAACACAAACGAGCATTAAGCCTCGAAAAATTCGCAACGAGACGAACCATCAAACAATTATCACATTCTGATGCAAATTTAATGTACTACCACTCCGTGCCACAACAACAATAAACTTTAATCCGTTTTACACGACGCATCTGCTCATACGACCCAAACTACCGTAAAATGAACCCTCATAAAACTCTATTATACCAACAAAAGAGCTCTAACAACGCTGGTCGTTAAATAAAAGTCATAAGTCTCCGCAAACAATCGTTATAATAGGAAAAGGGATCCGTACAATGATACCCGTACTGAATAAATAGGGGTGTCATTCAACACGGCCCGAAATGCGATTAAGTGCTTATGTACCCGATTATAGCGTTCCCCTTCGGATTAGAGACAGAGTCAGATATATACAAGCTTCAGCGCGTTGGAAAGAGCGCAGCAACAACTAGGGGAGATACGCAATTAAGAATGCCGCGCGAATTTGGAGGAAAATTTAAACGGATCGCCGTATTACTTTATTGTAGCTCCATTAGTGAGCGAAAAGGACAGATATAGTTTGGAAAGGGACATTAGAGTGACAAATTGGGGTTGTTAGATATTTGTAGGGTTGGCGAACTTTAATTGGATGTTAATAAAGTGATTCAGTTAGGAATAAGTGAGTGGAATGCTTTTTGGGTGGCAACGCATTTTGTTATGGCGACCCTTGAAACTTTAGGGACATGAAGGGTGAAAGAACAAAGGAGTTATAAGATAAAATAATTCAGTTTGCTCATAACCAACCAAGATAGACCTTATTTTTGCACTAATCATGAAAATAATTACATTGTTTCTAAATTTTCATGTGTCAGTTTTCCCGCCCAAGCCCAAATATGACAATTAACTGTCAATGTCAAAACCTCAATTGACTTCCTATAATGGCGTCGAGTGTAAAAGAGACAACATCACTCAAATTGGCTGTTATTCTCCGTGTGTGAACTGGTTTTTGGCCAGTACCGTTGATTGATGCTCGAATTTTTTTATAACTTGGGCGCCATTTTGGTTATTTGTGCTAAGTAATCATAGCGAATTAGCGGGCTTGTATTGGAATGTGTGTGGTTATTGAGAGTCGTTATTCGTATTTTGATTTTATTACGGTTTCCTGATCTTCTCTGTATGAAATGCTAAGCTATTAGATAGTTATGGTAACTATTCCAGATTGGGTTACTGATCCCATAAAACTCATTTCAATTCCCATTCCGTCTTTCTTCATGCAATGCGGTTGTGGAACGCACTTACACCTAAAACACGGTAAGCACGACGCGATAAAGTGAAAAAAACATATGTCTAGCTAAATACAAGTATATCTTCAAAACAAGCCCGACATACCATAGTGCATAGAACACATCCCCACTAACTTCACAAGACACAATCTCACCCATTCAAGCAGCATGAAACCTCCGCGAACACTTCCAAAGACAACATCAATTACAAACCATCATAGACGAAAGCTCATCACCAAAGCGTTCATCAGTAAATAGGCCAGTCAAGAAAAACAAACATGAAGTTAGAAATTAAACCATCAATTCACCTTCAACTACAGCAATGGCTCCCAACCTTTATTTACCTCGGGCCTGGGACCACTTTGATTTTTTTGTTGCTAGCAGGAACCAGAAATAAAAAAAGAAAACTAAACTGTTGAAATCTAAAAATAAACTTATATCGTATAGATATTCAAAGCTTGTATCATAATTATTCCTTGTTATTAAAAGTAAAGAACATTGTCATAGAAAACACAAAATTTCTTATAGAAACTTAATAAAATCAGTGGCAAATGACCATTTTGAGGTGAAAAGATTGAAATTTTAACTATTTCGCGGACTAGGGCTGGGAATCACTGAACTACAGCGAGGCCTAACGCGAATTTCCTTGGGCTGAGCGATGGAACTGCACGATAAAACGCAAGAGTCGATAATCGAGTACCGGATGTGGAAAAGCGCCCGCTTACGACGCATCCGGTCGCCATTAGTGAGGCACAGAATTGTTTTGTGTAAATTGTTGCGTTTGGTCGGTGGAAATTGGCCGTAAATAAGATTTCATTCGAGTGTTTGACGAGGAAGGTTGATAAGGGTTTCAACCTTCCTCGAAAAGCTGCAACTTACATGCTTAAATACCTAACCTTATTATATTTTCTTGTAATTAGCCTGCAAGGTTTTTGTAATCAATATAGTACATCAGTATAGTATACAGTATTTTGGCTGAGAAAAACCGTTACTTTATAGTGTTTTTTTTTGCGCCAAATTAGAGCTTACTAAAATTTGAGAAACCATTTTCTGTTTTTTTTCTCTGCCTAGAAAAACAAGAATTCTACCATTGGAAGAGGCATTCCATTTATAAACAATCAATATCAATTTGTTTTTTCTCTCCCATCCTAACGAACACCGTGTGCAAATTAAATCAAATCATTTCCTTCGCGAAATTCTTAAGGAAATAAATCTATCGAGCCATTATGCAAATCTAACAAAAACGATTTATTTCTGCAGTTACATTAATTTAATAAACACGAAACAAAGTTCAGTGACTCTAATCAAAATCAAAGACAATGTAGAAGTTAGTGATCATAGACATGGATAATGGACTGATCAATACCCTCACAAAATTGTCAACTCTGTAGAAGGAGACAAAGTGACTATGCAGTCTATAGGTCCGGTCTCTTTTCTGTAGGTCGTAGCGACGAAGGCGACATTGCAAGCCTGTAACGTCGCCGATTCTAGAAACACCAAGTACTGGCCGCAGGTCGCTTTTTATCTCTCTCGTTTTTCTGCCCTTTTTTTTATGGGAAATCATCAAATGAAGGTCGTTGCTTCGGGTGGAGCGGAAGGGAGTGACAGACTCTTATCGAGATCCCATCCGTGTTCCTTCTTGAGCCTTTTGCGTTCCAGGGCCGCGGTGACTCTTTCAAACAAATTCTGCATCCCTGGCAATTCCGCATTCCCTACCTGTTTTACCAAGGAGTATGCAGTTCCTGAGTTGTGGAGGTTGGATAAACATTCGCTCCGTGTAAATGCAATGCATGTGCTATGTTCAGCTACATTCGTTTAGTCAATGTCAACATCGTAGGGAGAAGTTATTCAACTGCATCCGGTTAAATTGGAAGCCCTACATAGTTGTGAAATGGCTGAGTAGATTATATTATCAAACTTAGATAACTATATACACTAAAAATCCTAACTAAATTAACCCTAAAATATGGCGTCAAAAATTCATCCGCATCGCTGTCGACTGGAAGTGTGCCCAAAAGACTGGCGGCATTGCCACGTTGTATGGCAGAACTTATCCTTTATCCAAGGTAAAAGGCAGGCCTTGGGTCACGCGAAGTGTCAACTAAGCGTCTTGAGAGATTGATTGATATTGAACTCATACTTCATAAGTTGTAGCTCAGTCCATTCCCTTTGTCTATGGTTAAATTCCGCTGCATTAACATTACCGGCCACCGGACATAAGAAACTTCGGCAATACCGGAACGCTCGGCAATAAAACCGTACACGGTCCGAACGCGTGTCGATTTCCGACATTAAAAGTCGTAAGTGGAAAACGGGACGGGACCAATGACGGGACATACCGTTTTAATGGTGGCTGATTTATCGTTCATATTTTGTTTATGGTATGTATGATGGTAATGGGGAAGTATGTATCTATAGGTATAATATACCTATATGCTACTTGGTCTTAAGATTATGTTAACTACTACATAATTATTATCTTCATGCTCTCGTCCCATGTTACTTGGGGTCGGTGCAATACGTTTTCCTCTTCCATTCCGTTATGTGAACTGTCACGCCATTAATGACTCTCTTCTGTGATATTATTCCTCACAGAATTCATCAATCTTTTCTGTAACTTCTCTCTCCTATTCCATCTATTTACATTTATATTCATTACTTTATTAGGCGCCTTTTTTTTAAGGATCGGATATCATCAAATGACCCCTTCCGCTCTGGGTGGAGCGGGAGGGAGTGTCAGACTCTTACTGACTAAAAACCATCCATGCTCCTCCTAGTGCAGTTTGCGTTCTAGGGCCACGGTAACTCTTTCGAACAAAATCTGCAACCCTTTATTAGGCGCCTGCGGTTCATTTTACAGATACATACCTCAAATACATTTTGCAATAAAGGCAAGAAAGGCGACGAGTGGTAATTTTCTTTTCTGACAATATTGCATGAGACGTAAGCATCACAATTTGATCATTCTAATTTTTCTAAACTAAAAGTGCGCAGTCACAAAAGGCCTGGTTATTTGTAACTTCAAATTAATTTTCACACAGCATAAATTATATTCATTTTAATCTACATTAAAGACGTGTACAGGTACTTACTCGTAGATCACTAGCATTTAAGTTGAACCTGTATGTACCTAATTATAGGTATCCCTTCATGGCAAGACCTCTTTTATTGCCTACAAAAACCGCTATTCTCTTACCATAGACAACAAAAACAACCTAACTCAATTAGCAAGCACGCATTTTTTTTTTCATAAACGAACCGTATCACTTTTAAAGCGTCCCCTAACTGTTGCCCCCCACAGGGGACCGTGTTAACTCCGCTGTAGAACTCCGTAGGGCTACGCCCCCAACGTCACGCATGCGCTGTAACACAAATAAATATTTGCCGCCTTTTTTATTTACTCAATTGAGATGTAATCGAAATTCGAAGCGTTATTTTAGTTCTGCGAATAGATAGGAGTTTTTATGTTGATTCGGGCGCTAAATAAACAGTAGGTGGGTGAATTGAACTGAATAAAAAGCGTTTTAGTAAATTGATTTTTATTCTGAATGGTAAGATGGAGAAAAATATATTTGGGATGCGTAAATGATAGATATCTCAACTTTCCAGAAATACGACCTAGGCACTAGTTGTAGGTCGTATTCAATTTCAGAATTTCGGTTAAGATGCATGCATAGCGGGTAGGTATTTTCCATCAAGGTTTGAATTGGAATATATTTATACAAATAAGTACATAAATAAAATATTAATTTCCTTTAGTATTAGTTTAAGTCGGTTAAAAAAAGATTCGTATTTTTAACAACTCGCTTTTTGATTTTGATAATATTTTATTACCATTATTCTGCAACGAATGTGTGAAATTGAGAGCACACCTGTATCCAATATTACGTCAAAATTAAATATTATGCAGCTGTTATAGTTTAATTGCGCTATATTTTAAAACAAATCACCAATCAACGACAAAATATTATGATAAAAGTTTCACAACAATAATAAATAATCCAGACACTCGCAAGCAATCGAGAACAAAAATTAAACTTTAAAAAAATAAAAACATCGATAAAATCCAAGCGCGTAATGGAGAACGCACATTTAAACTTCAAAAATCGAACACGTTAAGAACGCGCCGCCATAAGTGAGAAAATTATGACTAATTAAAAAAAATATAAACCAACATAACGAGCAAAGGTATAAAAAACAGTAAAGAAGTATTTCCCTCAAAAATTACGTTTTCACGAGTTCCAATAATCGAATTAAGTATGGTAAACATTTTATCTTAATAGTCGACTATATACGAACATACGTACGGGCCAGCTGCGTGTAATTTAGTTAATAATATAAAATTACTTGTATCGAGAATAACCTGTCCTGGCTGTACGTCATCGTGGCTTGGCTTGAAAAAAAAAACATATTGGATTATAAACCTCGATGGTTGTCTGTTTACACTTCTTTGTGTTGCCATTATAGTTCATTGATTTCTTCCAAATACATTTAAATTGCCAAAAAAATTGTCACGACCAGTTTATTTGATACCAACACATTTATCCGCTGTATTCTAGATAGTCGCAAGTCATTAGTTATGATATTTTTAATGTTTCGAACCTCTGTATGGAAAAACGGAACCCTTATGAGATCGCTCGGTTGTCTGTCTGTCTGTCTGTCACAGCCGATTTTCTCCGAAACTACTGAACCAAATTTAAAAAAGATAATAGGTTTACCTATAGAAGGAAAACTTATAAGAAGTCTATGATTTTAAAGTAACAAATTAAATAAATAATATTTATTCGGAACCCTTTGTTTTTATTATTTTTTTATATTACAATCTTACTGAAATAATGCTTGGGTTCTGAATTTTTTTCAACAAGCTAATTCAAAAGCTACATTAAGCTTTTTTTTATTTGATAAATACAGAAAAAAAGACTAATTACGGTGTTCAAGTTCTGCATTCGATATTAATCGAGTCGCAGTGCGTATAATAATCGACTCACTGCATACACTCGAGAATTACGGCTACTGTAGATACTTTAAAATCAATTAACAGTTTTAACACGTAATATAAAAGCAGAAATACAGGTAAAAAAAGCTTAAGTGAATTGCTAGAATAGAATCACATTTCAATATTTATGTATTTTACCAGCACTTTTTTAAGTAGATAATTATATTGTAACGGTTTCAATGCCGCCACAAGAAAAACTAACTACAACAGTCCGAATATCAACTATGGGGCAGTTGCCCACTGGACACAACAACCGTCCGGTTGGAAGATCCTCACTTTTCAATGGAGGTGTGCGGGACTTTACTCCCTGCCCATATTATGTATATATCTGCCCGTAGTTTGCGACTACGAATACATAATATGGGCAGATTTTCAGCTCGAAATACTGTTTTCAGGGCAGCAAAGGCCTGTTTAGAAAACAAGAAGTTTCTTATTTTGAAATGCCTAAATACTAAGACATCGATATTTACGATATGATATGGCAAGTTCGTTTTTTAAGGATTATGGTAAAGAAAAACTCACTCAAGACATGTTCCAAATTATATGAAATTGGAAGGCGGCATTGTCTATGGTCTCCTAACTTTCACCACAAACCATAACTACGGTCCAACGAACACAAACAAGCAGCTGCCATCAATTAAACCACACCCAATTACAAATAATTTTCATTTAACATGTAAATTCTTCAATTGAACTCGATATTTAAACATAACTGTAAAAAACACGGTGCTCATCATCTAAGTACCATAAATTAGATCGGCTTTCAAGCCTCATTACTCTATAATTCTCTATGGTAATGTAGTTGTGACGGGAGATAATGATTGCTACTTCAACGTTGATGGAAATACTTTTTTTTAGGATTCCGTATGTTGGAAATGTGTTAATGAAGAGAATTGTTATTTTTTTGTAGTAATGTAGGTGGAATACCTTTCCTGTTTTGGAGTCTTGTCTTGTTGGTAAAAGGCTAATCAACATAACCTTTTGCGTCTGTACAACCTTGTTTCAGCGATTGTGTATTTATTTAAACGATAGGCCACTTTACTTTGTCGTCTTTCATCTATGAAATACATTCGTAAACAGTCAGTCAAAAAGGTGAAACTAGTTCTGACGCTCTAACGACACAGAGGCAAGCATGTCCCATATAAAAACCCTATTTTTTACGAGAAATCATCAAATTACTTCTCCCGCTCTGGGCGGAGCAGGAGGGAGTGTCTGACTCTTATTGACTAAAACCCACCCCTGTTCCTTTAAATGCCTTTTGTGTTTCAGGGCCGCGGTAACTCTTTCGAACAACTCCGCAACCCTGCCTTATACATATATAGTTGGTAACGTCAATTATGCTGACATCTCTTTGAGACCAAACCCTAAGCCTAACAATTCTACATACAGAACCACTGCACCCATCTATGAGTCGCTCCACATTTTTTGTTTCATCACCAGTGTTGCATGCTGCGATTAGCCGCGGCGCTAATTTCCTTCTGCTGCCTTAATCAACTGTGTAGCCATGTCCATGTTGTTTTTTTCTACCAAATTGGTAGTTTCCAACATTTATCGAGTTAGAACGAAGTAGGTTTTAATAATAATTAGTTGGTTATCCATCCATTAATAGGTACATCCAATATACATCCAAATGTTGTCTTGAAAAGATGTATTTTTTAGCGATGAGGCCGCCCATTGTGTCCCTGTGTAATGTTTTCTTCATCTATGTTTAACGTATAATAATATGGTGAATAAAGAATATTCTATTTAGGTATATTCTTATTCTTGTGTTGGCTTTCATTATAAGGCTTTCATTTTAAAGTAGAGCAGAGGAAGAGACGCAATTCCATCAAAATATTATGGTTCTGGATTAGTGTTCGAATTGTATTCATTATTAGATAGGTACTCGATCTTTCGCTGTGTGAGAAGAAATATTTTTCCTGTTATTGCAGACAGGCTTAAATTGTTAATTTACAAATAAAACGCGAGCGTGTTAAAACACACGTGTGTTTTAACACGCCCGCGTATCATTTGTTCCCTAACTTTATTTCAATAATAAATTGTTCGATCAATTCCATTCCGAAAATAAAATTAACAATATAAGCCTGTCTAAATCTTCATAAGGACATCCTTATGAAGGTTTTTGTGGTGTCAATGGTAAATAATATCTTGTATTGAGATTCTGCACTAACTATAATAATTTAATACCAAACCAGTTTACCAAATTAGACTATATTTCTGTCATGTGGTTGATGTGGTAGTTACATCAGACCCTTCTAACTTCTAAACTTCGAAATTTTGTTTCGGGCCGTATTTGCAACGCACCTAAGCATTCTTGAGCCCTCAAAATGCTCTCAATCACAATACCCTACCGAGCAAAACAAATAATAAAACTAGTCGCAGATCATAAAACTAGACATTCTCATCACCTCAGAAACGATAAATTTTCCACGTTCAACTGACTGACACAAAACAGCTGAAAACTGGAAATAAATCAAACAATTATAATAAACACAACACTGACTTAATGAGTATGAAAAACATCGCAAATGTGTTTAGAAACTAGGCTGGGCTATTAGTATTAGTAACAGACCACACCCGGTCGATTGGTAACTCTGCGGACGGTCAGCAAAACAATCAATTACCTAATGATTCTTGTGAAATGACAAAATCCCTCTCTGTATCTTTCTCCTCTTACTAATAAAGTAAATGCGAAAACGGCTGAACATATCTGGATGAAGTTTGACACAGAGATAGTTTATAGTCCGGAATAGCACAGTTACTTAGACTTAGCATGTTCTCTTGGGATAATTTTCGATATACACGCAGGTTAAGAAACTGGTATAATTTAAAAGGAAAGGTAGGATGAACTGGCAGTGGACAAACGTGCATGTAAAAGGGAGAGGGAGGATTGGAAAGGGGTCACCGCAGTCTGAACATCAACAACTCAAAGAATTCCTGTAGTTTCACCAGTATTATAAAGGTGATAGAGCTCAAAATACGAATTATTAAAGGGACTCATACCTAAGATGTCGAAAAACACGGGCAACACAACTGCTTTTCATAAGTTGGTATAGTAGAAGAGTAAAGAACAACAAAGAAATACAGAAAAGAACAAAAGACACATTATTTAATCAAAAAGGGACTTTAAATCCTGTGGTAGTTGCAAAAGCAGAAACTATTTAACACATTATATTTTTTATAAGGTACCTATATATATATTTTTGTGGATGGAAAATCATGAAATGATTTCTCGCGCCCTAAGCGGAGCGGGAGGGAGTGTCAGACTTTTACTGTCTTTAATACACCCGTGTTCCTTTAAATGCCCTTTGTATTCCAGGCAGGGCCGCCTGGAACCCTGGAGATACCTATACTTGCTCAAATGATAAAACTAACCTACAAAGTTAGTACAAACCAGACAAAGAAGACCCCACACACCGAGAAACTTCATCAAACCAGTATCATTATCCACGAAGACAAACAAATTACCCATAAAACAAAACACGGTGTAAAGAAACAAACTCCTATAGTACAAAAACAGCTACTTATCTACCAGCTACTTCACTTGTTGACGGTACATGCGCACACGCAAGCCAACGCCTAATGATCCAGTAATTAAAGCGATTTTTTCGCTCAGTTTCGAACAATTAGACGCAACGTTTGATACTCTTATCGCGATTTCATTGTTACGATAATGTCGGTCATTATTTCACTTAATCCGATGACTTTGATTGTAGTCTGTTGGTTGGAAGGTGAAAAGGTCCAAATGTGGTCATCGCTGGTGCATTGGTTACCATTCACCTAGATTCCGCAAGTGCAAGAGCCACGGATTTTTTATTTTTCACTTTTTAGTGGTACCCCACACCTTTCACCCCACCCTTCAAGTCACAGGAAAGCAAAAATACGCAATTTCGTATACATGGATGATTTTTCCACATATTTTTTCCAGCTATTTGGATTTAAAAACCAAACTACTGATCCGATTTTGATAAAATTTCAATGGGAAGTATACCCTTTCCAACAAAAAAATAATTTTTCAAATCGGTTGGCAAGCGACGGAGTTATGCCCGAACAAACATAAAAAAAAAAAAAAAAAAATACAAACATCCGAATTGAGAACCTCCTCCTTTTGTAGAAGTCGGTTAAAAAGGCTTTATATCAGGCCAAAGAACCAGGATTGCCATTCAACATGACAATGCTGCCAGTGTTTTTTTTATTTTTTTATTGAGGAATAGGCTTGCTCTTGACCTAAATACTTTCCCCATTGAGAGTGATGCGAACCAATTTTTTTATGCCCAATGAGGTCTTTCCATTTCCCTTTTTTAGTCCATATTATAGCTAGGGTAATTCTTGGATTTGAAAATTGTTTAATATGGAATGGAAAAAAATATAATTATGAAAAGTGCCTTGCAATGAATTTACAAATAAGTTAGTCTTTCGATTGCAAGACTGTTGGTACGACTGCCAATTTACAGAGATATTAGTATCTATACACCAATTGAATCTGATTGTTGTGGCAGATGACTGAGACTGACAGATTTACACACCGCTGACAGATTGACAGGTATCACCATCAAAGCTCTCGCAGACAAGTGCGAAGCGACAACGATTCAACAACTTTTTTTATAGAAATAAAGGCACAGTGCATGTTTTTTCAGTTGTACGAATAAATAATTCATGACAATCAACAATACTGCTCTCGAAACGGCGAAGAAAAATATCGTGAGAAAGTCCTAGAAGTAGAACTAAAAGTTCGAAGACATGTGATGTCCACTAATCAGCACACTACAAGCGCAATCCGCAACTTGGTATGCTGATTGTTCTTCATGACTTTCAATGCCCTTCGATAATCATATTTCAAAAGCCAATTTATAAATCCACCGATGGACGTGAGTATGTGGCGAACATGGGTTTTATTGGAATTTAGATCATGTTGTGAAGTGAAGCGTGGCTAATGACGAAACTGCACGGTCAAACCGACTAGGTACTGCATGTTTGTAATGCGTTTTATAAAGTCAGTAAATCATATGTTTTTTAACGAAATTATGTACCGTATTTAAGTATGTAAAGAGTTCTAGGTTGTTTTCTTTTTGTAACCATCAACATTTTCAACACCATTTTTACTCCCGAGTTTTCTCCTGTGACCTTTATCAAAAACCGTGTAATTTTATGTTTAAATCTTTGACACTGCAAAAATATATCATTTTGTAAAAAAAAGGATATGAGACTTTTATAATTTGATTAGAACTCAATCAACACAATCCATTTCGGATTAGAAATGCTGAATGACATTCATGCTCATGTGCAAAAACTATTGATTGTTAAACCATTATTATATACCTACTCAGTTGTTACATTTTTACATAATGATCTGCAAAACACATCCGGGCCAAAAACTTTCTCCTTCAATATATTAAATAAACATTACATTAATTAAAATTACTAACATTATTTTAAAGCTTTTACCTTTCACGGCTGAGTTACCAGCCTCATCAAATACATTTTCTACCAAACATCAGTTCGTGTATTAGCGAAAATACTCGTAAAATATATTATTTAATATTGTATAAAACGTTCTTTTAATCGCGTTTTAATTAATTATAAAAGTGACGGTGACAACAGGTGACGCAAAAAATACACCGTAAAGCATTTTATTAATTGTGTTGCTAGAGCAAAATAATTATATCAATTTCGCAGTTTTTCTGCGTTGATATGGTCAATGTGGAAATAAATAATATATTATGTCGCTTGCTGGTTCTATCAATTTATTTTTATTTTAAATTCGTGACTAGTTGGTAAATCGTTTTGTCTAGGTATTTAACGGAAGTTTAATTCTCACTTGCATTTTTTTCTAATGTACTAAATGGAATCTGTGATTTGATCACACATTCCATTTTCAAATCTATTCCTTTTTCTAGAATAGATTGAACTGTTAAATAAGTAAGCTAATAGTTAATTATCCAACAATTGTATCTTAGGAGATCTTAAAACACGAATATTCACCTCGATACGCCCCTGATTTGAATCCTCTGTAGAAGGTTCTTTTCCAATTCACGAAATCTTGGTACGCCTTTTCATATTATTTTCTCGACTTTTCTGGTATTAATTGCTTAGAAATGTCCTATGCTGCATTAGACACATCTGGTGGTGTGTTATCAAAGCTTGTATCAATCATAAATGTTTTCTATTCTATTCATTTTTGTTAACAACAACAAACATTTTTGTTAAAAACAATTTTGCAATACTAATAACGAACAAAAATGGATACGACGTGAATTCGAATAAAGTATGAGTTTTTTTTTTAATTACGGCGCTGTGGTTGTGAAACGCGCGGGCATGACAATGTTCTTTTTTTGAATTTTAAGGATACCACGAATTGAGTATTGAGAATGTGGCTGTTTGATGAGTAAGGAGGGGATCGAAAAAGCAAAGGAGTTGGGTTTTATGGTTACTGTATCTGGTTGCTTTAATGTTGGCCATAAGCTGAAAGTGTTTGACAAACTTTTGTAGAGTATTTATTTATAGCATGGGTGAAAATAAACATTTTATCTAGTCATCAGTAAATGGCTACAACGCATTATTAGATATCATAATTTTCCTGCCCTCATCCCAACTTATCTGAGAGTTCATTTCATCATTACTCCCCTTTCCAGCCATCTGTCCCACCTTTCTTTAGACTATAACACACAAGATCGAAATACAAGCCTGGTATTTCAAACTTATCTTCTTATTTAATCTGAAATGTTTACATTACCCTTTTAAGGACTATAATTACAATATTTCAATATCTTTAGCAGCGGTTATTTATCATGAAAATAATTATTGTTTAAGTTTGAAAGATTGGAAGTTCTTCTTAATAAATAAAAAATAAATAGACAATACTTCATATTTCCATACCTTGAAGCGATAGCAAAGTTAATAATACAGTTGAAAATGTGATAGATTATATCCCAAGAGCTACAAAGTTTCTAACCGCATCTGTCTATCCGTATGTTGATACTTATCTCAAAAACATAAAATATTCGTGGTATGATCCAGAAACTTTTATCTCGTTTGAGATAAAACAATCATAAATAAATTTTATTACAATCTCATGATGTCTAATTAATACTTCAATTATTTTATTGTTTACTTTAACATAATAAGATAATGATTAAGTTCTCGCAAATTATTTTATAGCGTTATTTTTTAATATGTGGAGTTGTATGTCAAACTAAATTGACAACAATCTGTGACGCTGCGACTTTTGACCTCAAAGATATTAATTATAATAAATTAAACAATGATCGCGATGTTTTCAACAAATGTGAGTTAATTACAACATTATTTTTGATGTTACAATTCCCAGCAAAGCAATCTATTATGGCTTATTTCACGTGTTATGTTGTACTTATTTATAGAGAAAAATGCGACTAAAATCACGGTCGACTTAGATTTCGCTACTAAACCAATAAATTGAAATAAAAACAAAAGAAAATGTGTTAAATAAAAACGATAGTGGATCGACAAACGCATAGTCGTTTCCAAACCATCAGAGACTAAAAAACTAAAGACGTACCAATAGGCACCTAACCTAATGGACGAATCGACAGCGAATGGTGTTGCCAGAGCTGAAACATAATCCAACGCACATACTTGATATTATAATGCGAAAGTAACTCTATCTGTAAGTTTGTCTATTACCACATCACATCTTAACGGTTGAAAGAATTCGGATGAAACTGGCGCACTAGGAAGACCATGTCCTGGACATAAGATACTACTCACCCCGGGAAAATGTTCCCTTGGGATAATATCCGACATTCAAGCAGGCCCCGCTGGTAGAAGCTAAAATAATTTTACCATCGACAAGCAAGAAGAAGAACGTCAATTAAACTGACCTGGGTCTCCGTGAGGCTCAACGCTTGCGCCAGCTGTTTCCTCTCCGCTCCCACCACGTAATGGTTCTTCTCGAACGCGTGTTCTAACTTCAGCAGCTGTGATGGCGAGAAGGCTGTTCTGATTCGCTTCGGTTTGCGGAACGGCTGTAGAAGGAAGCCTGGGATGTCTGGACCTGGGGACAAGTGTGACGTTGTTAGCATAGAGTAGATAGACTAGCCATGGAGATTCTTGCACGTTCATCTCTACAGATTTATTCAGTTTGGAGTGTTCAATTAGGGTTTTCTGAAATGACGTACTTACAGCAGATAATAGCAATGAGGGGTCAGGTCCAGGGAAATGAAAAAAGTTTTACTCAACCTTATGTTTAGGCAGGTACGCCAAAATTACATTTACAAAGGAGGAACTAAACGCCAACTGGTGGCATGAAGTCATTTTTCTAACTGACCGACTTCTTGATAGTTCAAAAGTGCCTTTAAATACACTTCTGGACACATCTATTGGCCCACCTTGTATTTTCAGTTTCGTTTGGTCCTAGCTAACATTTTATATTAGGTCGAGCAATAAGTTTTTATGCAGTTTTGAACCTGGCACATTCACAATTTCATTCAATAGTCTTTTTTTGAATTTCGAACACAGAATTTAAAGAAACAAAAGACAATTTCCAGCCTGTTTGTTGATATCAAACAATCGAATACTAAGAAAACTTGGTTTTATTGGTTTACTTGGATTTAATTCTTGAAAAAGTGATTGATATCTTTGGTTTTGCAACAAACATTACTTATTCTTAACATTAAGGTGAGGTTCTATCAATAATCTATGGATACTTCACCTGAAGTCGCCGCCCAAGCTGTGGCACTTATTGAGGCCGGACACAGCCAAAGAAACGTGAGTGCTCAACTTAATTTAAGTCGATCTGCGGTCCGAAATGTTTATCGGAGGTACCTAGAGACTGGCGGCTTTGTTCGTCGCCAAGGAAGGCCACGATCTCGGGTCACAACTGAAAGGCAGGATCGATTCATCGTGACGACCAGCTTGAGAAATCGTCACCTTACCTCCATTGAGATACAAAACCAACTTCGCGACTTCCACGGAGTATCTGTGAGCGCTCGAACTGTTCAGAGAAGGTTAAAAGAACGCGATATGGTACCACACAAGCCAGCTAATGGGCCCAAACTAACGCGAGCCCACCGAACAGCGCGCCTTCATTTCGCACGCAGTCATTTAAATTGGACACAGCAAGATTGGAGCCGTGTACTCTTTTCTGATGAGTCTAAAATTGTGTTACATGGCAATGATGGAAGGAAGAAGGTCTACCGACGTAAGGGAGAGCGTTTCGCACAATGCTGCTTTGAAGAGAGGGTTGCTTATGGCGGTGGCTCATGGACTGTCTGGGGCGGTATATCCGCGAGCGGCAAAACTCAACTTGAGGTTGTTACAGGACCACGGCTGCTAACATTAAATGCTGAAGGGTACATTCGTGAGTGCTTAGAACCTCACGTGATACCATACGCGGACTATGTGGGCCCAAATTTCCTTTTTATGCATGATAATGCATAAAAATCCCAAATTTTAATGTTCCTATGTGTTTTTGTAAGAGCTTTGTATATTAAGGTTTTTGTGTTAATAAACTATTATTATTATTATTATTATTATAATGCAAGAGCCCATGCGGCCGGCATCGTCAGGGAATATCTTCGGGATGTGAACATCACAGTTATGGACTGGCCAGCCAGAAGCCCAGACATGAACCCCATTGAGCACATGTGGGACGAGCTAAAAAGACGTGTTAGGGCTCGTCAGCCAGTTGCCCAGACGATGCAGGAGTTGAAAACTGCCATAGAAGAGGAATGGGAGATGATCCCTCAAAATTTCATAGAGCGGTTGATAAACTCTATGCCCAATCGTATGAGAGCTGTGGTAGATGCCCATGGAGGCAACACGCGTTATTAAATTAAACCTTTATTTGATAAAACATGTTTTTTATTCAAAAATCAATTGCCTTTAACAAGGCGCATATCCGACTTGTTAGGCGTAGCTCCATGTCGTATGGTATTCTGAATTCAAATTTAAAACAATACGATCGAAAAAGATGGTAAAATGTATCAGGTTTAAAACTGCATCAACAGTTTTTGTTCAATCTAGCAATCATATTTCGGTAGGGGCCATCGAAACCTAAACTCTAAGGTGGGCCAATAGATGTGTCCAGAAGTGTAGTTTAATTGAAATCAATGCTGTCGGAAGATCGAGTTTGATACAGAAAGGTCACTATTTTCTCCCCTTTTTACCTAACAGCGCATTCCCTTTAAAATCCAGTTGCAGTCCTATCGCAGCAATAATAGGGAATATGCATGAAATAAATATTTGTTATCCTACAGTTAATCTCAAAATATACAAAAATATAATACTAACACTGAAAATAACCAACGAGATATTATAACTATATATTTTAAACAAATATATCTGTCCCTCTCGCGAAAACGCTGTTTTGTATGGCAGCTGTATAGGCGTCATGGGCTTTGACGTCAAAGTCCATATCGGAATCTCTTTCTAACTGTCAACTTTGAAGCTTTATAACTTCATCGCCGGTGAATTTATTTCATAAGTGCTTTCTAGAGCTAATAAATATTTCATTTTGTAAATAAAAAAAATGTACGGGGTAGGTCTTTTTGACAGATTTACAATTTGAAACTGAGATTATAATAAGTGTGAACGTTCCAACACCGGAATTGCGCCTCTTAAGGGTGCCCTAGTCAGTCATTGTTTCATACAAACCTAATATGGCGATTACTATACTAACTAATTTTACGAACTCATTTCCTTTATTAATCATCTTTTTAGATATGGAACTGTAAATTTGTGTGCGCACTAACTTTATATTACTCATCACAGCGTTTATTTCTTCCTTTAAATAATTTTTGACGAAATATCATGCATTCAACCACGCCCACCAATGGGTTCAGCCGTTCGACTAGGGCACTCTTAAGGTAAACATTTTTAATACTTATAGCAATTATATTTCAAAGTCAAAGCAGTTACTTAAAGCAAGACCTTTAATTTACAAGTCAATTTACTTTTGAATTGTCACTTAGTTAAGTTACTAGTACCAAGGTGAGTACACGTAAGTAAAGAAAAAGAAACAAAAAAACATGTCCTAATTGCGGGCTATTGATAGTAAATGCAAGAGCTATGTACTTTGAAAAATATATGTTTGACTTTGCGGACATACAAATTATAGTCGCCCAGTCATACTTAAATGAAAGTGTTGGCATGCAACTGATTTACTTTTCTAGAATCTATTCTAATAACACGGCTAACAAAAGATTTACTGTGTGCCATTTTATCTTGACATGCGGCATAATACGGAACTAAAATCTTAAGTATACATTTTGACAGCTCAATGACGTTTGTCTAAACAAGCAGCGCTGCCAAGAAGTTTCAAGAAATATTGGACACGCTAATCGTTACTAACTATGCGCAAATATTCTTACTTTGACAACTTCGATTGATACAACATAACTTATATGGGTACACAGACATGACAAGAACAGTAATAAAATTGTCATTATACACACTTATTGAATGTTAAATGTAAAATTCTTTACGTTAATAAATAATTCATAAGTTTATAGAACGTACAATGACTGTAGTTAGCGTTGAGTCAATGATGAGATTTTTAAATGCTGGTAATTTATTTTTTACCATTATAAAATTAAATTGATAACGATATTTATACCTTTACGTATTTTGACTGATGGTCACACCTTTTAACCATAAACAATTACAGTACCTAAAATCCTGGCCGTTCACAAAACACAGAGTGAAAAAGAACCAAGCCATGAAAATTCCACGCGCACTATCCTTGTAGTGGCGTACCGACTATTAAAATTAAATTAAACAAAGATTACCACTAAACGACCGCTGCCCCGGGAGGATAATCCATCATCCACTTATGTTATTTCTACGTACTAAGAAATATGAAGTAATGAAACACCACAAATTATACAGCCGAGTGTTTCTGCTTTTATAAATGCTATTTAGTTTTGTGTTGAAATTTGACGTTTGTTAGATTTACACAATTGTACTTTAGCGTTTGGAAAATGGCTATTATTATACGTTTAGTTGGTTATGGATAGTAATCAGCAGGATGTTAATGTAATTCGCATTATTTAAACGATAATGTATGTAGACGTACTGAGAATGGATTCACTTCATCCATTCACATTGTGGTGACAAGTAGGTGCTTGATTGCGTTGTTTATTCTATGTATGAGTCATGATTATGTAAAACTGGTTGCGCTATTTTTATGCAAATTGGTGGCAAAAATATAAGATAATTACAGCCTTTTTTTTGGGACAAGCCCGCCACACATTAATAATAACAGCCTGTAAGTCCGCGTGTTACCTATATCGAATTAACACAAAAACTCGCTTAATGTTCCATGATTTACGTATCATGCTCTAAATATTTCCCTAAGTTTCCCACTCCCATAATGGTTCTATTCAAAACCCCACTACCGGTTTTGAAACTTCTGTACACAAAAGCAATTATATATTATAATTAAAAACTGACACGCCCACTCCAAACAATTACTTGTAGATTACTGAGCCAATTTAGGCCTCGTATCAAAATAACAGCTATGCTAAAGGCCTCGTCCAACTTGGAACTTTAATAGGCCATTAGTTATGAGGAATAATATTACCCGTGGGTGGCTGCATACGCGTTCCGCACGCAGTGGCCTTGTGGCGACGTCCTGACATTTGCTAATGATATTATAATTGCACATAAAACCATTTTCCTCAGACCTATCTTCACCCATCCACGGTTCAGCACACACAATCCCACAAAGTGCCTTTTTATAATGGCCATGCGTTTATAATGTAATATTTAAGGTACGATATCAATTACATGCAACGTCATTGTTGGTCGAGACATTAAAATTGAGATGTTATCGTTTATTTTTATTTATTATTCACCGGTGAGTTTTAATGAGGAGATTACTTTGTGAGCGAGATAAAACTGTCATAATCCAAGGTATTTCCACTTACATTGTCGCGCTTACAATACTATTAATGTCAATGATAAATACGTTACCTTCAATAAATGCCTGTTATTAAAGTTGAAATAACTGTAAGTGTATGAAAAAGGCTTTAATTTCTTCACAAGTTTAAATTTTGACAACTCTCTCGAGTACGATGGCTCTCTGTGATAATCGTCAGTGTGACAGAATGAGTTACTACATATTTTTATTTACTTTAAACTTTATGTAATGTTTAACTGCTCGCTTTTAATTAGCTGTCAGTCTGTAAACTCAAGTTAAAGTTGTTAACGAATTCTTTAAGTAAAATCGAAGCACAAATAGAAACAAAGGTCGAGGGGAAAATTCAATACAAAAACCGATCAAAAGGGTTCCATGGTTTTCCGACACGAATTGAATTAAATTGAGTGGTTTTCAAAGATATGGGCAAACAAATATTTGCATGAGAAAATGGCGTCGCGATAAGCGTTCGTATTTCAAAATGATTGACACTAGGCAGTAACCTTTACGCCGCACAGTGTGTCGACTAGAACATGCTAGCTGGACAGAAATATTTTTTGACTTATATCACTTATGATGAATGAAAATAAGCCAAAAATGTTATTTTTCCTGAGTTCTGGTGTTATTGGTATGAAATAAAAAATATAAATATATTAATGACCGGTTTAATTATGTAATTAATGATACACACTAAATTAAAATGAATTTATGCAAAAATAACTACAAAAACATTACAAATACAAAAACAAAACGTTACATTATGTAAAAGGCTCAAAATTACTACTTACAATCTCATTAGATACGTCAAAAAAGTCATCTAAATTGATTTTTTTTTATGAAAATGCAGAAATAAATTCAAATGAAATGCAAATACCACTAAGAACTTATGTTAATATTATGTACAAGTACTAGAAATTTCTATTTACAACCTGATTATATCTAAAAAAACATAAACCGAATAAGATTTTTGTAAGTATTATATAAATAAATATTAAATATAATTATAGTAAGTCCTAATACCAATTTATAATTAATCACTCTCACATTCAGATTCAGATGAATCAGGTATCAAATAATTTTCATCAGTATGATCAAGGTTACTTGGTACCTGTAATGGTGGCTGTGAAGGCGGGATAATCATGTCTAAAACTTCTGGGGGAAATTTATTCAACCTTTTAACAGGGACTTCTCTAAGGGAATTAATCAAAGGATCAGACGTAAATAGAAGCATATGCAACAAGTCTGTGTTCGTGGCAATACGTGACCTTTTCCTAGTGTGGTGCTCGCGGAAACGACGACAATCTTTATTGCGAGCCTCTTGCGCTTCTTCCGATAGTTGTCCTATGGGAAGAAGTGAAGATTTGACTACTTCAGTGCTATGCACAAGTATTTTGTGTAAAGTAACTGGCATGTAGTACCACGAATACAGACTTAAATAAAGCGTTTTTATATCTGAACAATATTTCGCGAGTTTATTTAAATCAATATCATAACCAGAAGACAAAGTTGTTAACAAAATACCGAGTTATTTAATTAAATCTACGTCTAATCCCGTAATTTCAGCACTTAGAGCTGCGTTTGAAAAAAAACCTACGGGCAGTGTTTCCGTCATTTGAATTCCCATATCCCGGTTTTGGCTTGTCTACAATTAAACCTAACTCTTTCTTAATTTTATCTTTAATAATTTCCGAACGTAATTTTAAATGATCCTTATCAGCTTTTGACCTTGCTTGCCATTTCTTAAAATCTAAGCGATAACTTATGTGTAAGAGACACTCAAAGGAACGGATCCATGCGTGTAGTGTAGACAAACCAAAACTTAAATTATCTTGTTTGGCAGGAAAATCCTTGTTTTCGTCGTTCATTATTAGGGGTGTGGCGCCACACATTTTTGAGCGGATAGTGTATCCGTCAACTCGTTACAAATTTTCCCGTCCGTCATGGTTAAAAGAAACTTATGATTTATAGAAATTTGAGAACCTGCAACGTTACATAATGTTGGAAGCAGTTGAGAAACTTCATCCAAAACTTTTTGTGTTTCTGTAGTTGTAAGTTCTTTTGTTTCCTTAGCAAAAATAAACTTTATTGGTCGGCAGTAGGTGGTCGATGACGGGCGAGGATTTTGCCAAATGATGGTATCACCGTCATATAATTGTAAAGGAACAAAAGAAAAAACAAACAGAAACTCATCTGTAGCTTCCACGTTTTCAAATTTCTGTTTATAAGTACTGTGGCCAGAACTTCCATCACAACCCCATTTACTGACTAATGTGAACGACGACAATTTTGAGAGCACACTTCTAATAACTTCATTCTGAACTTTTACTAATCGATTGGTGGTTAAATCTAAAATAGCTTGAAGCCTAATGTCCGCGCGTGATTCTGTTATAGAAATGTGTTCCTGTAGTGGATAACAAGATAATTTTGACTTACATAAGCTATAATATGATAGAAACACTCGATGTCCCGCCTTCATAGACCACTTCCTTGTCTGCTTGTAAGAGTTAGTGGTGCACTTAGAGTCTATATAATACGCTAAAGCTTCATCACTACTTAATTGTCTGCCACCAACACAAGATTCCGACGTGGATTGGTTACCCTTGGCTGGGCTGTTGCTACTTCTAATAGCTTTTGCTACATTGATGTATCCTGCCTTTCTATGAGCTATCTCAGCAGCTAACGTTAGCTCACTTGCGCTACGCTCACTAACGAGTTCTTCTACGCGGCGTTTTTTAGTTTTCTCAGAAGCATTTTCGAAATCTATTGGCGGTCTTCCAGGATGTAGCTTAAGCGATGCCAATGTGGAAGCCTGTGGTCTGTGAAAAGCAACCTTAAACTCTAAGTCTGCACCTTCCAGCCACGTCTTATTTTTCTCCAACATCCTTTTTTTATCGAATCGACAAGAATTCCATTTTTCAGTCAATTTTGCCGAAAATCTTGATATTAGTAATTTAATTTCTTTTTCTGATGTATCTACAACATCCTCCAAGCTCCATTTCTGCTTTATATACCTTAGCATTAAATTATTTTTATCCTTTTTATCTAATTTGACCCACTCTTGAAAAAATTCCATACGAGTAAGTTTGTATGTAACTTCTGAAAAATAAAAATAAAACCATGTTGGACTGTGTTCGGGGTAAAAAAATATACATTATTTAAAAGCTTAAATATGTAGCTACCTTAAGAAAAAAAAAGTAAACTGGGGTAGACTGGGGGTTTTTAGTTACCCTCCAACAAACCTTTGAAAGTTAGAAAAATTACGCCTTGAAAGACGTATGAGGGTAGGTTTCTTTTATAAATTTACACAGTTAAAATTACTTTATCATGTATATTATAATAAAAATATACATACCTTCTAGTATATAATCCATCACTAGTAAAATAGATTCGATCACAAAATTTCTTTGGAGATGTTAACCAACGTAGTGCTAAATTGCAACTGAATAAATGTGCATTTGTGATTTACATAATAAAGGGTACTTACACATTTCAAACAAAACAAATCCACAGTGTTAAACGAAAACAATTCCTAGAATTAGCGCCTCTATGGTGTTGTTTACGTTAAACGACACTTTGTTTTCGAGTGTTTGATAACGATTTCTGTCCAGCTAGCATGTTCTAGTCGACACACTGTGCGCCGTGACAAAGTTATTACATAGTGTATCGTCTAATTGATGACTTAATTTGGGGAGCCAACCAATCATTGCTAATTGACGAGTTTGTAGGTGTGTAATTCCCTCAAGAATTGACAAATGTCAATTTGTATTTGACATTCCAAGTTTTACTTTGTTTATGGAGAGCTGAAGCTACTGTCAATGTGTTAATAGGTGGTCTAACTTAAGTCATAAGAAGTTTTAATGGGTTTTTATAAACCCATGGTCTAAGTATATAAAATACAGGACGTAATTATATTTATCTAAGCTCTTCTCAGACATTTTTACCCACAATTGGCGACGCAAGATAAAAATATGAAACATTGTAGGTATATATCTTTTTAAACGGCGCCATCAGAAAATGCTAATACCCATACATTAAGCATCTGTTCCTGCTAAGTAGCCTTCTGATAATAAAGACATCGTCACGCCATAACCCTTACAATAATTAGGTACTTGAACTAAGGCATTGCTAAACTCATTAAGCCCATATAAGTAAAAATACCAACAATAAACAGCTTATATAAAGTATATAATTGCTGAATAACGACTATTTAATTACCTGGTACGTTTATGTCAAAGCAAATGTGCGTTTTGCGTGATAACACATGGGTTTTGCACAAGTGCGGCAATTTATTTCTATAATGTGTTTTCACACTAGTCTACGTTTGGACTACTTGTGACTTATTAGTAGCTATTAGTACCGATCTGATAAAGTGGCCTAAATAACGTTGGTAAAGGAATTGTGTTCAGCATGCAACGATAACTAATGTTGCCTGTCGCTATTGTCAGTTGTAAAACGATTTTTTAGTTGAATAAGAAAAGCGTTGTTTTATTATTTCATCTAACTAAACAAGGATTTTTTTTAACTAGCAAGCTTCTAGGAAAAAATAATGAACGGAAAATTAATTCAAAATAAATACTATTAGGTACTTAAGTAATTGAAATCACAAACATCGTTATCTCCCAGATAACCCGTGGGGGTGTCACAAAACACATCAACTTTTTGTTTTACGACCACGAGGCTGATAATTTATATTGACGTTCATAAACTTAAAAGCTAACGATAAATTCATTAAAACAATATCACAGCCAGCGATAAACAGATTTACCCGAAAAAAAATATTTTTAAAATTGTAATAAAAGCCGTCGTTGTAAGGTCACTGCGCGCTGAACTCTTTTAATGAATGATCTTTTTGATAGCAAACACAATTAAACAGAAATTATGAATTGAAAATGCACGTCATCAATTAAAATAAGCTCCGAGATAGTCTTTATTATACTATTTATATTAAACGATGATGGACCGTGACATCGTAAACGATTTCAGATACTACTGTATGATATTTCATTCTGGCAACACTCTTTTAATTAAACATCAACTTTTTAATGTGGCGACGACCGAAAAAAGTTGATAAGCTTTGAAAATTATCGACGAAAACAAATAAAACAAACTTCTAATAAGATCCCCATTATCTCCAGCGGGCAACAGCAATAACTCAAGTTAATTAATCATAGTTTTCGTTGCTCTCCGAAGCCGTCGACATTGTAAATCATTTGTCTAACTACCGATCGCATCACTAACAAAATGGCTGCCCACTCAGAGTAACCAACATAACAATCATTATAAATCGTTGCTTTTTAACGTCAGTTAATCGTCGCAGTCGCCCGACAACAAAGTAAGCTCAAATTACAGCCAATTATAAGCTATTCAATCCTTTTAGTGGAAATATGGTTTGAAAAAAAAACACGTGGTTCAACAATATGCGGTAATTAAGAAAAAAAGCGCGCGTAACGAAAAATGTGACAGGCAGTGCTACCAACATGTTTAACGAGGTAGATAGTGATGTGCAAGTATCGATAAGTAGGGCGATTGATAATGACATGCAAATAAGCATCTAATTAGCGTTGCGATTTAAACGAAGCGTCTACATGACAAGTTTACGCGACCAGTAAGTAGTTCAAACAAGTATTTTGATATGATTCATAATTATAAATAGGCACTTATTGCTTATTGTGTGCTCCGTCAGTTAATATGTCTATTAATCTTGTTATTGGCATAGAAAGTTTGAGTATAATTGCGTTAAGGATATTTTTTGTCTGATTCAACTTTCTACCTCAGTTATTATGTGGAAAACTAAAATATATAGGTATATAATATATATATTTGCTAATTTCATTCAATATGACATCTGTTTATATTGAACACATTTTAATCAGTAAGTAATTTAATAAGACAAAATTGAACGAAATAAAAACTTAAAAAAATAAAGTAATCGATCTAAGAGCAACACTATAAAATAATCAAATTTCGAACAACAATGGCGTCAGTTGATAATCGGGAGCCCGCTTCGCTCGCTCACCAGTCACATAAAACCTTCTTTGTCAAAACGCTTATTAGTTTGGTATGAAAAAAAAAGTATAATTTTATTTTTATTACTTCCCCTTTTTTTGTGACGATTTTGACGGGCTGCGCGTTAAGCCAGTTTAATTAAAATCGAGTTCTTTACAATGTCGTCGGGTTCATAAAAATAACATTGGGTCGCAGATAAAAATGGGGATGAAAAGCAACTGATCCATGGAGTTTATTATGAATATTTACTGCACGGAAGGAGGGACAAATTATGATGGGTGCCCTTTGTTGACTTAAATAATGGTGTGAAATTGAGGAGGGTAGTTGTAGATTACTTGGGAATGGTAGGGGCTACTGTTTTCATTGTAAGCTATCTATTTGAGTATATGGATACAAATGGTCTTTAATGTCACCTTGAATGTATGTTCGTTAAAATACCTACCCGGCTTGAGTTGTAAAATATTGGAACCAAACGAAACATCCAACTCCAACATCGAAAATCATAATAAATTTCGACCTGTGTTAGTCAACACAAATATGAACAGTAGGTACGAACATTACTTAGGACAGTAAGCTCCTGAATTCAATACCCAATATTGGCCAACAGCTCATCGTCCGAGAAAATGACAAAGGTCTTAAAAAAACATTGGACTTAAACGTAGGTAACTGACGAAATGTACATCTCTGTCTAACCCTTCGATGTTGTGATGTTATGATAAAAAGCTAATAACATAACCCAATGAGAAGGAAAACGTAAACCTTTCAGTGAAAAAGAACACCCGCGCTCTCCAAAAAAAAGTACCTATAACTGTCAAACCATAGACAAAAAAAAACGAACACACTGACAGCTCCAGTATAAAAATAAAAAAAAAGATTCGCGCCGAAAAAAAATAAAATCTTCCACACAAATCCGGGACGAGACGAGAAACTATAAATTCATGTCGTTATCATCATAATTATGTTATCACTATTTTAATTGCAGCTAATGGATCGATAGTTACAATGTAGTCGGGCTATAGGCTATCGCGGACACAGTAATGAAACGGACCACGATCGGGTCAAACTGCCACGATATTGTTTCAAAATAGTTTTATTACTCTGTATTTGTTTTAACGACAAGTTGGAGTCATAACTAACACTATATTAAGGATGTTTAGATTTTGTTTGTCTTGTCAGCCTAATATTCATTGCTGAAGATAAGCTAAAGGCATTGACCAGCTACAGTACCTACCTAATACAAGTCAAAGTTGAAACTTCGTTCCACTTGTCATCATAATCCTCCCAACCATATCCCAATTTATCAGGGGTCAGCGCATTATGATTTGCGTTTTACCTCAAAGCACACAAAAACAAACTTTAATCTCTGAAATGTAGTCCTAAGATATTTAAAAGCATGTGAGAAAGATTTTTATTGCATCCATTGGAGGAAGTCTGTGTAGAAAAAAAATCCTCAATTTTCTTTGCTTTTTGTAGGCAGCTTTAAGGTTATTTGCACTGAATGCGGTGTTCAGGTTTCTGAACGTTGTTTGAGTCAGTATAAAGTGCAACCCTAGACAATGTGCCATTCAATTAGTGAATGCGACAGTCGAAATGCCAGAATGTAGGATTTGATCACGTGACATTTCGATAGCATCTGTCAGTCTAATACATTTTCGACGTATTGACAATCGCCTTCGCCACGCTACCGTTGACAGAGCCCCTGGGCTGTCGCAACACCTAATTTAGCTATGACGCCATTGTTTTGCTATAGTATAAACTTTTAGCGGTCGTTAATAGCAGACACAATAGTAAAACAATGGCGGAACAGATAGATCGACCGTAGGTACCTAAATAATATAAGTAGCCATTTAGGTAAAGAGAGTAACAGATTATGCTTATGATTATGCAGTTTTCTTTAGAGAAAACTGCATAACCAATCGATTGCTAGAAATCATTTAGATGATTTCTAGCAATCGATTGGTACTTGGATGATATATGACATAATCTTTAATGTCTCTCTAGTTTCATCTTTGAGTTTGACTCAATTAATATTAAATACCCAGGTACCTACTGTGGAAGTTAACTGTTGATAATCCGCTCATTATTTATGTGTAGGTACTTATTACGTAATTGATTTCGATGTTAAAATGCCTTATTTTGGGCATAGAGACTAACGTCTTTGAACTTAGTGGGAAGACATCCAAGAAGCTGCTAGTTTGACAGAATGTTTTTATTTTTTATTTTTTAGCCCAGTCGTTTTAGTCCCATCGGGGCGCCAATAAGGTTTCCTTTCATGCTTAAAGTCCAAAACCCTTAAATTCTTAAGGTCCACTTGCGTCGCTCCGCTTAGCTCTGGGGTAACGCTCTAGTCCAGGGTTAACTTTACAAATATGCAGAGTGGTATTCTTTACCTAGACTAGTGAAATAACTAAAAATATACTTAGGTAGTTTTATAACTATGTTTCCGGATTTATGCAAGAACATTCTGCAAATAAGTAGTCAGTCCTGGGCCTTTAGACTTGTGCTAAACGGATCAGCGCAAATGGGCCTAAGTATTTTTGTAGTAGGTACCTAGTTGTTCTACAAACCAAGAAATATAGCTTAATAAAAAAAAAAACATCATTGACAGAAAATCTCACATTCCAATCATATTGGGACTAAAAACGTCCACGCTAAAAATAAGTTTATTTGTTAATTTTACAAGATTATCTTAAAACTATACTTGACATAATTTATTATCAGTAACTATTTTGTCTTTTGGGTAGTCGATGGATGCGAGACGTACAGGACCGTGTTGTGGCGACACTTGGGGGAGGCCTATGTCCAGCAGTGGACGTCTTTCGGCTGATATGATGATGATGATGATGATAACGACGGTGATCCCCAAACTGAGTAGTTAGAACCTGTATCTTGAAAAAGTTTTCTATTTCACACTAAAGAATTCTAAAAAAGACGAGTAAAAATTACCAAGTAGCAACAACAACTAATTACTAACGATACGTTGTAATTAAATCATAAAATTTTAATTGACTTCATTAGATATGAGTTATAAAACATATTAATTGTGTATATCTGCGAGGGCTATATAAGCCGTGCCTATGTATTTACATATATTATAATTATGATTAATGTTGAAACATAGATGTTAGATCTAGATGATATAGTTTCGCTGTGAAATCTCTTGTAAATGGAATTAACTTGGTTTTTTTTGTGCTACACTTGTTTTTGCTCGCGGCTTCACTCATATCTCACATCATAGTTATGTAATGAAAAGTTATGTTTTTTTGCCCTCATTTTACTCGTCTTGGCAAGACCAGCCATGTTATAATTTTTTCCTCGAAGCATAATAATATTAGGTTGTAATAAAAATGGCCATGATCTCATCACAAATGTTCATCTTATGGTAAAAATTAAAACAATCTAAACCAAAATATAAACCTTTAGCAAAAAGTATGAATACCGTAGCCTTATTACCTTACTTTACCTACCTACCTACCTTACCTTAGTAAAGGCCATTTTGTTAAACCACATCTTTTTGAAAAACTGGACAAAAAAGTACTAAACAAAACATTGAATAATTGAACTCACAAACCAATATACAAAAAGACTATCCAAAAAGCCGTTGATATAACTAACCTAACGGATGAAATAACGGCATTTTTCTTAATTATCCAAGTTAGTTCAACGGTAAAATTTAAAAAAGTTAAGAAGTTTAAAAGGATAATCTGACTTCAACAAGACAATAGGAATAAACAAACTTATGAAACCTCTTTGTACGTCAAACAATTGCGGATTAAAAAAAACATAAGCTCTATGGTCGCTTTTAATGGCTCATGGTACCGCACTTTTTAAGCGGTCTTTAAAGAGTATGACAATCAAAGAATTTAAACAATTACCTATTTATGTTTTTTGTTTATAATTTAAGTTTGCCGATACTGACACATTTAAAAAAAAACTAAAAGTTTAGGTGCTATTCCTCATCTTATTTTGACTTAATCTTACTCATCTAACTTTGACCTGTCAATTCTTCATTAAACTAACAGAAAAGGATCACAATCTTTGTGATTGCAACAAAATTGACAGATTGACATATTCTTCTGAAATCTGTTACGAATTATCACTGCCATTCGAATGAGATACAAAAAAAAAAACAAACTGACTAAAAAGTAAAAATAACATAATTCTTAATATTGCCGGACCGAAATTATTCAAAAATCATCTAATACTAACAAAAAAAAAGACAAAAAGGAACATTACGAAATGCCAACTAACTAAAACATAAAGTTTTATTTTCGCGCCAAACGGATTAATCTGTGACTTTCTTTTTACAAGCAAAGACAACGATCTGAACGTACTCAGATAACGGGCTTTTTATCATAATGGCTCCGTGTTCCGATAAGCTACTACTTTTTTTAAACATTTTAATTCTGTCAACGACGTTTCTTTAGTTCTTTACACGCGACGACCCGGGCAAATCGATAATCTTTTTAGTGGCAAAAAAAACAGTTTTTGTTGAAGAACTTGCGATCGCGTCATTCTTGCTTATACACAATCTGCCTAGCGTTTTCCCAAATATTTTGGGCTCGGCTTCCTATCAAACCGGATGCAGCTGAATGCTTGAATTTTACATGGAGTGCCTAGCTGACATCCACAACCCAGAAACTGGGTAATAGGTACGATACCCCTTAGCAAGTTTGGCAAGATCAGATTTTCTGGCTTCTGACTGCCCGTAACGACGACTTACAGTAAAAAGAAAAAAAAAATCGTATACGATACAAACACAAATAACTCATGATACTTTTCGTTAACAAGCGGCTATAACTTGATGATTTATTGATCACGAAAGCGCATTAGTAATGATAGGTTGCTACCCCATCGCATACATCCTCTATAACCAGCAATTGAGCTTCGAACCGACCGTACATTCGAAAAGAAATGAACAAACAGTAAGTATTATCGACTATAACACACCCAATTAATATCAATCGATATTTATTTCAAATTAATCGAATAAACACGTCACTAGTAGGAAATTTGTAAGCAGGAAATGAAAATCAGTTGAATAATTGAAACTGTATGTAATTCGTTTAAAAACTTATGCAACCTCTATGTGAGATAATTAAGTGCGTAAGTAAATGGACTTCCCTTAATAACTATGAGCCTAATGGGCGTTTTATAACATTTCATAACAAATGGCCGGAATGAAACCGCCATTTTGTAAATTTAAAACTGGTAGTTGAGATAGTAAATAGGTTCTAATCACGTTCTAATTAAGAAAATAAAATTCATTATAAAATACGTTTAGAATATAACTAAGTTTATTTAATTTTCGGCAAAAACAAAAACGTTACAAAAAAAACGCGTCGGTAAAAATTAAGACAAAGTTTTACGGTAAAAATAAAATGTAGATTTTATCTATTAAAAAATCTCAACACCTGAATTCTTATATCTGGTTTTTAATTGTTAATTTGCCGCCGGAAATTCAAATCAGCTCCAAATTCGTCAATAAAAGTCGTATTATTGAATAATTTGAATCGTAAAGCTAATTCGGTCGTAGAAAACGCAATCGACGAATGATAGGATGTGTGTTATGTTGTCACTGTTTGTTGATGACATGATAATTAGACAAACGAGTACACATACGCTTTTTTTTTGTCCTTACGGCTGTGTATTCAGGGATACACCAAAAGAAAGTTATTATTGAGATAACAGCAAATATCGAAAAAAATATGAAAGAAGACATAACACAACACATGACATAACTCATGTAAATTAATAATAAGCTGTAGAGTTTCCAAATAAATAAATAAAATAAATAAATACTCAGACACCAAATAAATTTAGATTAACGCAAGATGAAAATGAAGTTACCAAAAAACAATTTGAAAGTGAACCATGTCCACAAACACAATAAGGCGGCAAAAAGATCAAGTCAAAACCATAAAGAGATAACTCTATGAATTCAAAAGCAGGAACGAAATGTCATTTGGAATCTCAATAAAACACCCAACAATTTTAAAAGGAAAACCTGCAATTTGAATAAAATAGATACCATGATGTCCTTTTGTTTAAACGCTTTCGATTGTGCTTCAAGCTTTGCCAAATGCACGTCAGGGAAAACCAACGAAGAATATTGGCATACCACCAGGAGACGTTGACAAGAAAGGCCTATACGGTGGCATGACCTCAATAGAATGATGGCCTGTTATGTTTATAAAGATATCCTAATCCTTACCAATACTAAAGTAGTTTTAAGTTTTTGTTTGTTTTCACGCCTTTTTGTACAGAGGTAGATGAGAACCTGGAGGCGGTTATAGAGTAATTTAATGGAAGTGAAGCAGCTAGCGAAAGCCAGCAATTCTATATTACAAAGGTATAAATGATATGAGTCCCCAAAATTAATCGGGACATAGTAGAAATCTGTGACTCAGAATTGGAGGAAGAAACTATGTTATTCATGGAACATCGCTGTTTACGAAATTAATGACTTGAAACTGTTTTTGTCAGTAATCCAACTTTTTGGTGACAGTATGTTTTCTGTTCGGTCAGTAATTCTTCGTTTCAGGACATTTATCATCATTCCCACAAAATCATCCATATACTTAATATTATTGGGTTTGACCAAGTTTTGAAACTGACCTACCTATGTGTAGAAAAAGTTGTGGCTAAAACACATTTCTTTGTATCTATAATATGTTTTTTTGGGTCAAATACAAGTAAAGTTTTTTCCAAAGCCGTGACCTGGCGTGTAAGTACAACAAAAAGATAATCAAGCTTTTCTCAAGAAGGCGTGATAATAAATTACAGCGTAATTGGCCAAATATTGGTGGGAATATACTTTTTTTGTATTAAGTTGAATAGCTCTTTTACCGTAAGTACCAATATAAAAAGTTTGATGATTTATCAAGTGATTACATTATTGTACATTTTTTTAGGATCCATAGATAACATTAGTTATAAGGGTATTACAAGTATTTAACTTTGTATGCTTGTGAGAATTTCCTCAAAAAGCATGCTTGTGGCGTAGCCTGATGAAATCATAGTCCCGTGGTATTGTGTTGGGCGCCATTTTTTCTTCTAAACGATGTCAGAATCCAAATTGAGTTTTCAACGAAATCAAACGAAAATAGACCTGCTTGCGAATGAAAAGAGCAACTGCTTGTGCAAAATATTAAAGGGTCTATTAAGGCTAACTATATTTAGACAAGCTCACTGGATTGAAAGTGTGGTTAAACTGCTAATGCAGATAAATTAACGGTAAGACATCAAAATAATCAATGAGTGAGAAGTTGAAAACGGCACGGCAAAATTTTATTAGGATAATGGTCATGACTTTTTATTCTTAAGAATTTTTAATGTTGTGCACATTTTTTTCTGCTCTAGTCTAGACCAACAGCATTTTGCCTTATGAGAAGTAATAAAATCGTCAGCTGGTTTAAAAAACTGTAATTTCTATCGGCTATCAAAATCACTTTGTGGAACTGCCTAGCTGCATTAGCAGATAAAATATGTTGGACCGAAGATCATACCGCACAGACAAAAACAGAAGCTAATCTATTCGGACTTACCTCCAGGAAACCTATGTGGGAATATCCTCCCGTGCCTGTTGATGAGCCATGGGTACAGCGTGTAGGACTCCCGGGGAACAGGTGGTGCGGGGTGCGGGGGCGGGTGTGGCGGCAGGGGACCTCCGAAGCCCTGCTGCTGGTGCGCCAGTGCCGCGGCCAGGGCGGCTCCTTGAAAGTGCGCCAGGAACTGGTGGTGGTGGCTCTGAGCGTCCAAGTACGGCATCCTCTTCAAATCAGGCGAAGGGAACACCGCCGGCAACGCGCTCGGCCTCAACAAAGGTCTTGGCGAAGGACTCCTCGGAGACGCGACCGGCGACGGGGACCCCGGACTCGCCAGCGGCGGCGACGCATGTTTCGGTCGCTCCGAACCACCCACTATACTGTCTATACTAAATCCTATCTTCGGTTTCGATGGCACCGCCACCACAGGGGTCGGTGCGAGAGGCATCATGCTTTTACACACAACGGGTCCGTCACAAAAAAAAATAATACACCAAATCAGAAGCACATGTCACACAGAACACAATCCATCGTGACGCGAGCGCGCGATACGAACGCCAAGGCGGCGCGCGGCCGAATGAGCCCTGCGCGCTCACGAGACGCCCGGCGACACGGAAAAAAAATAACGAACATGGACTCCTCACCTCCGATTGGACGGTATTTACCGAGGGGTGGCGACTGATCTCCGAGCTGCAGTCTTTATTTGAATGTCTGCTGCGCGATTGGTCAGCAGGCGTATAGAGGTGTTATTTGAATTTGGAACGCTTTCCCAGTGGGCGGTTTGAGTTAAGAGCTTGTGATTTAGCCGGCCGTATGGCGTATTACAGCAGATTTGTGGCGCGCAACGCGTCGAGTGGTGCTTTCGAATTTAGCTGGTTATGATTCAATTAAGGCGTCGATTGGGTGGGTGACGCGGTCAGCTTGCTCGTTTTGGCTAGTCGGCCGGCGCGGCGCTCGCTCCGCTCGCCTCCGCCGCTCGAATACTTTTTAATTAAGTCCGATGCTTTATTAGCTTAATGTCGCGAGATAAACGTGGATTTTTCAACGATTCCCGCCAATAATTGATTCTTACAAAATGGCGGACGTTTATAGTCGCGTTCGGTTTAATTATTTTTATCGATAATAAAATAATTTGTTGCAGCGGCCGTACGATTGTTTTCTTATGTAGTTGAATTAAATTTTAATGTAGCCCGATAAAGTTTGAATTTCACGGATATTTTCCACTATTACAAACTAAACAGTGTTTGGTAAATAGTTGATTTTTTAATTAAAATTGTTATGTTTTATAGTCTGTGGTGCGTTGTGATTGATTTTTGTTTATAAAATACAGATTGCTTACTTTATGATACCTATTCATTACGAAACATTGCAGTATACAATAAGGGTACCTACAATTATTTTAATAAAGCCGTTTTTAAATTAATTTTATTACCTATGTGTACTAAGTCACTCTGGTTGCGGTTTGCTTTTCCATTTTTTTACTATCTAGTTACTATAATGTAAGTAAATACCTATAATAGATATCTACGAATTAACACTTTATGAACTAAGTATGTAGGTAGGTACTTCAAATATGAAACTCATAATCATGGTGTTCTATACCTACCTAACTGTTTTAAATTATTTTGTTTCTGATTCCGATTTAAATCGTTTTAAAAATTTTACTTACAATTTTAATCTTACTTAGTTATTACTATGATCGAGGGTTTTTTATGTTTGAAGCGACTCGATCTTAAGAAGATTCGACTCGACTAGACTGATTACCGCGACAACATTTTTATGACACAAATATAATGTGTCTTACAAAATTACCTAGGTATACACTACCTCTCTATTCCGTTTCCTCCTTTACAAGCCAATGCACCCGACGGGATGCCCCACCGGTAGAAACCTTACTGAGAAGAAAAAATATTTGAGATTTTATATTTTTCAAATAAAAAAGAATGTGAAATATATAGCCAAGTCACTGAGTAATAGTCATTGGCTTATGTTTAACTTACCACCAGATATAGTAACATTTAGGAGACAAAAATAGTAAATGATCACCAAAATTAAACACGCATTTTAATTTAATATCATAACCAAAATTTTAACGTCTCGCTATCCCATTTAAGCAAAATGACTCCAAATAAATCATTGTTAACCCAAAAGTAGTAAATGATCACCAAAATCATACCAGCATTTTAATGTAAAATTAAAATCAAAGTTTTTACATCTTGCTATCCTGTTTAAGCAAACTAATGTAAAACAAATCATTGTTAATCCAAAACTTTTAAGTAAATATAAAGCTTTATTTTAATTTATAAGCTTTCTTTCATTTTTATTGGCAGCTATTGTTTGGTGTTTGGAGTTAAAAAGTGTGAAATAAATAACTTTTTCCAAAAAAATATTCGAGAAGTAGCGCTCGCCGGCCGCTGCCGCGGCACCGCTCGCTTCGCTCGCTCGGCTCGCGCGCGGTTGGTCACAATTCTAACCTAACCTAACCTATTTTATCGAGTTTGTAACCCCAAGCCTACATTTTATGGCAATCACAGTAGTTTATTTAGGCAAAAATAGCGCATTAATTTGCTCGCTAAGATGTGGTGATCATTTACTACATTTGGTGTTCGAATACAATTTGAGGTGCAGTCGTGACTAAAATAGCTAGTACTATTGTAATTTTAGACTTCATTTTTCTGGTGTCAAATATATATTTTTGGTAAAAGAGCTAAGGGTATCAAAGCATTTTATGGTGGTCATTATATTTAATCCCATAGTCATTTATTATCAAATATATGAAGGCACTGGTATAACGGGTGTAAGCACTATGTCTTACTCAATACTCAATAGGTACTCAATCTTAAGCTTGATTTAGCAAAAAAAAGCTGTAGGTATTAGGTACCTACAGCACGGGTAGTCTACCTATTCTGTCAAAATAACCTATAAAAGAACCTTAACTATTGAACAAAATCAATAAATCTATATCTATGGAACATTAATTTCTCGCCTAGAGTTTTGAACTCTTGTAAAAAGCTATGTAGTTATAATAATAGATAATAGGTATTTAGGTTGAGTTAAATATAGTAGATGAAAAGTTTTAAATACTTACAAAAGAAATCACATATTTTGCTTACTGAAATTTCAACATCCATACCTAGTAGTATAATATAATAACAAGTACCTGCCTAAAATAAAATTTTTAATTAAGTAATATTGACAAGATAGGTAGTAGGTACCTACTGAGACCATTGTGACAAATAAAATAGGCACCTAGGTACAATAACTTTATAAACATTGAAATTCTGGCGTGAAAAAAAAGAAACAAAAAAAAACATAAAATTGCACTACATCTATTAGGTACTTAGTATTTATTTATTTAAACTGTATAATTATACAGTAACAGTATGTGACATAAAAGCGGACTTAATGGAACAACAATATTATCCAGTCAATTGGGATACATATTATTAGAATGAGATCAAATCTAGTAGATATGTTGATACATCCACACCAAGAAATATCATCTACAAGTTCTTTGAGTCTATTTTTGGCTATATCACCGGAAAATTGCAAATACCGTAAGATTGTAAAATATCGCAACAAAGAGTTCAACTTCAGAGTTGGCCCCATAGTAGAACTTGTTTATAATCATGAGTACTTTCACCCACTGAAAGGTTGCTGGTATTTTACAAATAACCCTGTATAAAACGATGTTTTCATGACATATCGAGAAATTATAATCTAATAAAGAATAATAACAATCTTACGGAGTCTGCTATTTTTCAGCTATTCTGCGGAGTAGATTGCATTGCTAATGGTAGAAAATTACTCTATACAGGTAGGAAGCTAATCGCGACTGTTAACAGTTTAAAGTTAAATAAAGTAATCTTGTTGATTGGGCACTATTAAGCTGCGGCCCTACCATGACGTGTTAAAACGTGAGTCGTTCGAGCGAGAAGGAGGGATGGAGCTATACACCCTATATAGCTCCATCCCTCCTTCTCGCTCGGACAACTCACGCTTTAACACGTCATGGTAGGGCCGCTGTAGTGGCTTTAGATTTAGACCTACTGTTATGTAAATTATTTTTGCAGTAGAATATGAACACATTATGTAAGTACCAGTCTAATTTGCAAATTAGGCTGTCAGGTATGTCTATTATTAAACATGTTTAAAGCAGATTTAATCGCTTTTATTAATCTAAGGAGTGGAATTCCCTGCCGAAGTCTGTGTTTCTTTATAACTACAACCTGAGGGTTACCTAATGCGGGCCATACACGGTCAAGTAAATTGATCAAACTGGCTGGCTCAAACAGCTTTATTAAATTGGCATGAATTTTTCTAGAAATTTTTTATCAAAATGAGTTGTCAAATGGCCTGAAGTAATATGAAATTTCGTATTTCTTTTTGCCAGCCTCATAATAACAGCCGAAAGACGTCCACTGCTGGACATAGGCCTCCCCCTAATGGGGATGGGGTTTGCCGAAATCGCCACGCTTGGCAGGCGGGTTGGCTATCGGAATGTAGCAATGTACCTACAGAGAATGCTGCTGCCCATTCTCTGGTGAGTCCCTTAGTCGGCTCTTGCGACACCCATGGGAAGTGATGGGGAAATGATGGATCAGCCTGTTTGATTAAATTACTTGAATGTTAATGGCCCGCATTAGTCAAGAGTAAATAGGAAACTTCTAGGCAAGTGTGCTCCATTGTCGACCACATCGTCGCTTACCATCAGGTGAGATAGTGGTCCAACGCGAACCTACCAGTTATATCTACCTACTAAAAAACAAAAGTATAAGTAGGTACTTAGGTTTAATTAAACTTTCGGATAAAGACGATTTTTTTTTTCCGAGTATAGCTGGAGATGGTTAGGTACAGGCTACTGTTATCCCTAAAATCTATATTAACGCAAGCGAAGGCCCGAGCATTATCATCTGCCTAGCCTTTTCCCAACTATATTGGGGTCGGCTTCCAGTCAAACCGGCTTAATACCAGTATTATACGTGGAGCGGCTGCCTGCCAGACCTCTGCTACACACTAACACGATACCTCTTGGCAAGACTGGTGTAAGATTTTCTGGCTTCTGACAATCCGTAACGACTGCCAAAGATCTTCAAATGACAGCCGAGACCAACAGCTTAACTTGCTTTCCGAGGCACGGAGGAATCTCAATACGTAATGGAAGGAAGAATACACCATGAACTAAGGCACCTAAGAGCCATCTAGAAAAAGTCTATTTTTCAGCACTTAACCTATGACCTGGCATTACAAAAGTGACATACAGAGAGCCTAGGTATAGCACGAATGTTTTTGACATATAGTAACGTAACGTAGGAGGAACTCGTGGCTTTGTAATTACAGTCGCACGGGTCGATCTTCAAGGTTAAGCAACGCTTGCCGGAGTCGGTCTGTGGATGGGTGACCATCTTAACATATCGAGTTTCCTCCGTGCCTCGGAAAGCACGTTAAGCCGTTGGCCCCGGCTGTCATTTGTAGATCTTTCGCAGTCGTTACGGATTCTCAGAAGCCAGAAAATCTGACTCCAGTCTTGCCAAAGAAGTACTGTGTTACCCAGTTAATGGGTTGTGGAGGTCTGGTAGGCAGCCGCTCCACGTAAAATACTGGTAATCAGCTGAATCCGGTTTGACTGGGAGCTGACCCCAATAAAGTTGGGAAAAGGCTTGACAGTTGATGAGTAACGTAACGTACCGTACAGTCACAGCCGTCACAACTGGCCACGGGTCTTTTAATAAACACGTCTATGTCATAGGAGTAACTGACAGTACTCTGCAGCGCCTGCATAGAGGAGGATGAGACAGCAGCACATCTGTTGTCTAAGCTGCCCGGTAGTCGCTGATTACAGGGCTAAATACTTCGGAAACCCAGGTACCCTCTGTGAGATAGTAACACCAAGGCGTTGGTGGCCTTCCTTGTGGAGCTGGGGTGGATCGAATGACACATTTGTCCTACCTGCACGCAAAATACGCGCTTGGTTATGGAGTTGTGGAAACCAGCCCGAGTTACATACATACAGACAATGATATTTTAAGTAAAAGGTGTAGATAGGTTATAAGCGCTCAGCAAGCGGCACGTCAAAATGTGGCTAATTAGCCACATTTTTCTCGTCTTGTCTCTTTTCCGCTCCCGATAATTACGACATGCCGTCCTACTTCTACGTGTCATCTAACAGTGTGACATTGTGCCGTTCTTGAAGATCGAACGTTGTTTATGTAACCTATCTACACCTTTTTACTTATAATATCATTGCATACAGACATAGAACGTTACGTACAATTTTACTATAACTATAATACTCGTAGCTGTGGGCTAAAAGAACCACTAAGTCCCATTCAATGCAAGGCGACATCGCGATAGACCAAGGCAAAGGTGGAGAGACGAAGTCCACTCTTACCGAAAGGACTGGCCCGCAATGGCAGAGGACAGATGTGTGTGGAAAAAGGAGAGGGAGCCCTTTGCCCAGCAGTGGGACATAAGAGGCTAGATAATACTCGTTTTGCACATAATATTTATTTGAATTGGATATTATATTCATATTTTTCTATGATCCAAATTGTATAATGTCGCATAATTTTAGTTTTTTTATATTCATAATTCGCTTACGCTAACGATACAGCCGGTCGATTCTGTCGACATCTCACGGTGTTCACCTAGGCGGAGTGAACGACAACTGAGCTGTCATATCATTTTATTTGTATAGTTTGACAAATCATCCGTCGTGCACCCCGCCCAAGTGTTCACTTCGACATGTTTACAGAATCGCACTGCTGTAACGTTATTATACGCCAAAACATTCGTGCTGGGCCCTCTGTAAGTGGCAGCGAGGCGAAGACGATTGTTAAAAGGTCAAATATAATTGACAAACGCTGCCGAAATGTCACGTGATCAATCTTTTATTTTGGCATTTCAACAATCAAATTCACTGATAGAACATTGTCTAGCGCCTCTGGTTGTTTCTCCCCATAATCATCGAATACCAAACGTGGTGATTCAGACAATCATCCACATTACAGTGTGTTTCGGTAATTGAAGACTTCCTGCCAATCTTTTGTTATTTACATTCTTTAAACAAAAAACATTCCTTTCACACTTGTTATTATGGGTTCAAAGTTTATTTACAACAATGAAATTAACTTACAAACGTTAATAATTACCTTGATGTAACAACCAACTGTTGGTACCGTGGTGGAATCTATTTCAGCATCAAGTGATATGTCTGTAACATTGAAATACGAATTGGCATTCTAACAGAAAATATCTATGTGCTTTCTCATCTGATTTACCTACTCAATTAGAAATCTACGTGCCAGAACATTAGCAAACTGGCATTTACAAAAGATAATTTTTAAATTAGGAACTGCATTTCGTTAGCAACTATTTAACCTGACTAACAGGCTGTTGCAGACGCAAATAATTTACTTTTTAGGGTTCCGTACCCAAAGGGTAAAACGGACCCTATTACTAAGACTTCACTGTCCGTCCGTCCGTCCGACTATCACCAGGCTGTATCTCATGAACCGTGACAGTAAGACAGTTGAAATTTTCACAGATGATGTGTTTTTGTTGCCGCTATAACAAATATTTAAGGGTTTCGTTTTTGCTCGATATTGATAACGGCAACAGGTAGACGCTTGAAATATTCTCAGAATATTTAGTTATATATTCACGTTAAAAATAAATAATTAAATTAAAATAAAACAAATATTTAAGGGGGACTCCTATACGACAAACATGATTTTTTTGCCGTTTTTTGTAGAAAATAGTATGGAACCCTTCGTGCGCTCGACTCGCACTTGGCCGGTTTTTAAAAATACCTACCCAGGTAACCTACCTAAATGCCTAAATTATCATGCAACATCCCTTGTTTCGTCTTTCCGTACATCCCTTCTGATTAAACCTAATAGGAAACCAATGTAGCTCGGTACCTATGTTGGATTACAAATCTTATTAATTTTGACTCCTCACTATGTTTTAATAACAATTGTGATAAAAAGAAGAAAGAAACATTTATTGCCAACACTACAGTCATAAACTCATAATATGATGAACAAAACAAATGTCTTATCATGTGCCTAACCTTTTCTCAACTTTATTGGGGTCGGCTTCCAGTCAAACCGGATTGACAGCTAACAATATTTTTTTAATGTTTCATCTACTTAATTAGTGATTATTCAGAACCTATGAAGCCCTAACAAATTAAAAGCAACCTAAGGCTCTAGATAGACAAAGGTGCTATTACATTAGCGAAGGCGATTTTTTAAATGCCCAAATATTCGGTATTGATCACGTGTCATTTTGACAGCATTTTTGAATTTTTGACGTTTTGGCAATGGCCTCCGCCCCGCCACCACTGACAGGATGTCACTTTTCTAATGCGTCAGGTGTCCATTTCTGGATTGAGTACTAACTGTTAATTATGTTTTGCCAATAGAATTTCAACGCCTATCCCCTGTGTGTGACTGGCCTAAGACATTGGACTAATTATAACATATCAATCGTAATGCCAATAAACTACACCTCAGCCTAACTCTTCTACAAATCCATGCGTGATAATACCATCAGATACCAACAACAAATATTCCCATAACCCCGCGCAAATAATCGCATAGTTAAAGCCCATTACGGCGCCATCTTGGATTCTGTCGAGATAAAATCAAATCTTCTGTAACACCGTAACACCTTTCGATTGAACACAACTGGTATTCAGTTATTCAAATGTGGTCACGACTCTGGCCGCTCCCTTGGTGCTAGGCGTGATAATGGACTGATACAATAGTCTATGGTAATTGTATGTAGTTTTATGTTTGCTTGGTTAGGAGCTTGTAATTTGGTAGATTATGTTTGGTACTTATGTGGTAAAAATAATGTAAAGGATTTGTTGGTACCTTAGTTGTGTTTAGTTACACAAGCTGTTACTACACCAGTAGCTAAATTATTGGGTATGTTGGTACCTATTTGAATTTATCTTTCGATCAAGAATTCACTAGATTGTGTGTGACGTTTTTTTTTGACACTATGAAACAATACAAAACAGGATAAAAACATAAACTACCTTTTATTAAAAACCTTTATGCTCTAACATTAAGTTTAATTTCGATTATAATATATTTGTATTTCTTCGTGGCTACGGTTGGACGTTCTTAATTTGAAATAAGACTACACTTTTATTTGTGGTCTTATTTCTCTGGCCGTTTTTCAAGTGCTAAACGGACATTTAGTGTATTCTTGATCGAAGAATTTATCCTTTACCTACATTTATCAATAGTAGGCTTTTTGTATAAAACATATTTTTTTTCAGGAATACAATGTGTAGTTAAATCATAATATTAAAACCGTACCTAAATTATTATTTAAAAAGTAGTTAATGTAGATTATTGTAGATCATTGTTACATGCGAGAATCTCATAGTTTTTCCGGGACTCGTCATTTTTTTCTGGTGGGCTTCGTTATTGATTCCTAATCTTAGGAGTTGCAGTGTTTGCGATTAGTGTGGCGGGCCTGTCTGAAAGAAATATCCCTAAGCAATCGTGTAATTTAAGAGACAGTTATAGAGCAGCTGTAAAGGTTTCTGTCAGTGATAGAATTTTCGTAGAGACAAACAAAAAAACACAAAGAAATGATTTCATCTCTTTCATAACATCTTCTGTTTGAATTTCACATTTCGCCAGTTATTATGTGTTGTATTATTATAGTTGCCATGTTTAGTTAGGGGACCCAGCCTGATGACCAGCCTTCATCAGCAGTGCATTTATCGAAACTCTGTGCTAAAAGTGGGATTTTCTATCTGCAATTTTTAAAAGTCCAAACGGTAAAACAAAACCAATAATACTTTGAGAAACGAATCTCCCGGTTTCATAGTTAAATTAGAATTAAATCAAAATGTCTTTTCCCCCTCATAATCATCATCATTACTGTGTTTTCTAGGGAAGGCATTATCCTTTCTCCCAATAGGTACCTTACAGAAGAACCTATCTAGGTGGCCGTTATAGCCCGAAAACTCAGCAGAGTGGTAGCGGGCAGGGCACATTGCTCGCAGAACAAATATTCGATGTGGTCGAAAGCTTCTGGAGTGGCGAACGCGGGTACCGGAACACGCATCATTGGAAGGCCTCCCACAAGGTGGACCGATGACCTTGCCGCAGTAGTACGTTGGATGCCAGACGCACAGGACCGGTCAATGTGGCGACACCTGGGGGAGGTGTAGACCCCCCCCCCCCAGATGAGCCCAGGGCCTAAACCACCAACTTCCAGTTGAAAAGAGACGGAGCTATACAGGACGTATAGCTCCGTCTCTTTCCCACTGGAAGTAATATTGAAGTAATACTGCTTTAAGAGTTGGTGGTTAGGCCCCTGGTGTCGCATTGAGCGATGGGCGTAAAGGCCACCATCGCTTGGCATAGGTCAAGATGATGATGATGATTAATATCCAGATGTCAGGCACCTAAACACCTAACTAAGGGATTCTGTCTTGATTTTAGAAAAGGCGGAACAGTTCCTAAATTTGCAAAAAAATAACAAACCTTAATTTTAAACTGCATCTTTTGCTCCTCACCGGTTCTTTGAAACGTTCATTGAGATGCTTAAGGCTCTCGTAGACTTGCACAACGCGCGTATGCACAGTTTTATTCTACAGGTTAGAAAAACATTGTGTTGTCACTTAAAGTCAAGCTTTAGCAGTGGATGGACATACTAAAGATACCTAAAGAGCAATAAATAAGTTAGTAATTGTTGTGAAAATCAGCCGATGGCAGAGCCGCATCCGGTCTTAGCGGAAACTGACTCGAAGTATAGCAGAACAAGTTAAGAACACAGCGAAAAACATGATTAGGTGTCGAATGTTGAAATAAAACTAAGTTTATTGTTTAAGGTCAGGAGGTTTATGATTTAAAGGCTTTTATTGAGAATATAAATCTGAAATGTATTCTATTAAGTACCGTAATGCAACCCAGCATTGCTATGATCAAACTGTGTGTGTCACACAGTTCGATCATAATTTGTTTTATATTAAATTTAAAGATACCTACTCCTGCATGATTAAAATAAATTATTAGAAATAATAACCGGCCAAATGCGAGTTCAACCCGCAAACGAAGGGTTCCGTAACATAAAACGAAACGTCAATGTCGTTTCTTGTATTCCTTTATTTTTTTATTTAATTTATAGAAATAGAAAATTTGAAGTATTCTCTATTATGGTTCATGAGATACCTACAGAGGCTGACTGACAGATGGGCTTGGTAAAAGATTACTGGTGGACCCTAATTTTAACTATCCGTAGTTAAATAAACCTTAAAAGTTAATGAAACAGTATCAGACAAATCAATTAAAGTTGGCCAGTTTTTTACGTAGGTAAATCAATAGGAGCGTAGCAAAACAAGGACTTGTTTGTAAGTTGCCATCCTTCTGGTTTCATGAAGTCACAATGTTTTGTCATGTGAATATCATTTAAAATGGATGTTTGGGTTTATCCCTGCTATCCCTACTACAATTTTTTTTTTATATATTACAATTTTTTTTTTTAAGTATGGGAAATCATCAAATGACCCCTCCCGCTCTGGGTGGAGCGGCAGGGAGTGTCAGACTTCTACTGACTAAAACCCACCCATGCTCCTCCTAGTGCCTTTTGCGTTCCAGGGCCGCGGTAACTCTTTCGAACAAAATCATTTTCCCCCTACTTAATATTATAAATGCGAAAGTAACTCTGTCTGGCTGTTACGCTTTCACGCTAGAACGACTGAACGGATCATCATGAAATAGCAGATTATAGGCAGATGTCTAGAGGAGAAGGGCATACGCTAGTTTTTTACGCGATAACCGACATCCACGCGAGCGGAGCCGCGGGCAAAAGCTGTAGCAAAGATAAAATGAACGTCAATCTATTTTAATGCTTCCAACATTCACAGTTTCAGGAAGCCCAACGATTATTTGATTAACCGTTTGACCCTACCAACAAAAGGGCGCCAACCAACACGAAACTTAACTTAAATAACTGCTTACCTCCTAAATGACCTACAGCGGCGTAATGGACGGTAAGCAGCGAGGCTCGGTTAAAAGCGTACGCGCATAAATGCAGTGTAGTGTTGCGCTTCAGTGGCTGCCGATTGTCGATGCAGTAGGGATGGGGTCGTGACGGTATCGATAGTCCTTAGTTAGTATTAAAGCGAAAAAGATTTTGTTTGTTACGGTTTCAGGCCTAAATCACTGAACCGATGAATTTACATAGATTTAAAACTTCAAAAATAAGAGGAGGCTCTCAATTCGGTTGTATTTCTATTTTTTTTTATGTTTGTTACCTCATATCTTGGACATTTAAGAAAAGATTTGAAAAAATCTTGTTTTATTTTTGTACAGAGTTAGGTCCTAGGGATCCAGGAGACGGTTTTAGGTGAAAATATATATTGACACAAGTTTGATTACTTGCTTGACATATTTTTTCCAGCTATTTTGATTTAAAAACCAAACTGCTAAACCGATAAACCGATTTTTATAAAATTTCAATGGGACCTCTCTCTCTTTCTTTCACTTAGAAAAATAACTTTTCAAATCGGTTTATAAATGACGGAGTTACGAGTTAACAAACATAAAAAAATACAACAAAATTGTAAACCTCCTCCTTTTTTTGAAGTCGGCTAAAAATAACATCGCATAAAGCAGCAGCTCAGTGCACGAAATTCATGCAGTTGTATTTTTAACACCTTGTATAATCGTAAAAGAACATAGCTCCCCGGGTCAAAATCTTTTTTATTACCACTCTTCCTTTAGAATTTAAACTGTAAGTAGGTACTTAGGTTTGATTTTTAAGTAGGTTGTAGAATAGGTAAGTTATGCAACTATTCATGTAAGATTAAAATGATATTACAGGTAAAGCAAGCCCAGACCTGTTATTACTTATTAGCACCAGTCGGATATTAAACATCAGATAAAATCTATAACTAGTCTATGGATACAGCCATAGATTTTAAAATTGCATTGATTAAGGAGGTTTTAATTTAACCTTATCTTGTCTTTGGTAATCATGCTTTAGTATCTAACTGGAGAATTAATTATAACTTTCACGTAATTACCTGGTAATACAAAATAACATCTAAGTACTTTATGTATACTTTCAAGAAGATAACTTGTTTTGTACCTACCAATTGCAAGACTTTTCGCATTGGAAACTTATTACTTAGGTACCTAGGTACCTATTTTCTACTCGTATCTATCAGTACAATAAGGTACCTACTAACAACATTAGGTATAATATACCACGTGTTACAGAATAAACGCAATACCTCTTAAGGGGTCATTGTGCCTGCCAGGGTTGCGGATTTTGTTCGAAAGAGTTACCGCGTTCCTGGAAAGCAAAGGGCACTAGGAGGAGCACGGATGGGTTTTAGTCAGTCAAAAGTCTGACACTCCCTTCCGCTCCGCCCAGAGCGGGAGAAGTCATTTGATGATTTCCCATCCAAAAAAAGGGGATTGTGAAAGTTGTTCTGATGAGTACAATGAACCTATTGTACTCATCAGAACAACTTTCACAATGGGACCAACCCCATCGCTAAGGAAAAATCGACTGTCCCATACATTTATGTCAGCATTACTCGACAAAATAATCTGAACAGCTGATTTTTTTTCGCGATTTCAGGGTTGGTCCCATAGTGAAAGTTGTGCATAATGATGAGTACACTGACCCCTTAAGAGGTATTGCGTTTATTCTGTTGTAGTTGTTTTATCTCACGAGTGCGGGCGAGCCATAGTTTGTGTAGGTAAATGTACGTGCACATTGTCTTAGTGTGTGTAGGTTCGTTTCAGTCGCTCCCAAGCATACTCACACTTAAACAATGTGCACGTACATTTACCTACACAACTATGGCTCGCCCGCACTCGTGAGATAAAACAACTGTACACGTTGTATAACTATCAAGTAAATTAACCTACTTAGGTACCTACACTACATCAGTTCGTAAGAATTAAATATCCATCAAACTTATAATAATGCTCAGGCACAATCAAAGGGGAGCTGGTTTGCCTGAACATATTAAATCATTTTGAAAATGACATAGTACAAAAAGCATTTATCATCTTATATTTTTATCCAAGTATCCTACCAAGTCTACATAATCACAAGCAACACAGCAATTATAATAACATCACAATTATCCAATCTTACAAAAAAAACAATTAATCTTAAGGAAGTTAAATCCATCGACTTTTTTATCGATATACGACTCGCATCACTAATAGCATCAATCATAAAAACGTGGCTGGTAAACAATGGGTGCGGGTGGGCGCGGCGACGCGGGCGGCCGACACTTTAGCGACACTTGGGCACTATATCGATGCTTGCACAACACTATTTTAATTAATTGATATCCGTTACCAAAATAGTGGGCTGGACCTGTTGTTACACCGACGGGAAATAGGCTTGATGACGATTGGTTGGTAACTGTCCGGGTATTTGAAAGCCAAAACACACAAAGAAAAATCTTATCAGTGATATTCGCGTTTAACCATAGTCTCACCTGATGAAAAGCGATGATGTGGTCAAATTTGTTTTAGATGTAAAGAAATGTTACGTATGTTGTCGGACGTAAAAGAATAGCACCATCCGTGGGTGTCGTAAGAGGCGACTAAGGGACTCACCAGCACTATTGCCACAGCTACACTGCGATCGCCAACCCGCCTACCAAGCGTGGCGATTATGGCAAACTGATTTGGGGGAGGCCTATGATGATGATGATGTCGTGAAATGTGGGCGTACTACAGGTACTCCTCTGCCTAACCCGTCTAGGAATAAGTATGTTTCCTGAAAAAAAACTAATTAAATAGTCCGTTAGATAGATTTCCTAAAAAAAAATTGGACACGTGTTTTTTCACCTAAACAAAAAAAGAAAACGACACAGTGATGAACACTTTGATGCGTTTTATTTTCGTAAATTTTTATTGATTTGATAAAACAAAACCTATACAGGCTTGGTCTGTCCTCCCGATCTGACGCCGCTAACCGAGGTCCGTATCCCACAGGGGATGCCCTTAGCGAGCGATCAGTAGTTCCTAGTATTTAGCTAGCTTTTAGCCCTGGCTGGGGGCCTTAATTCATTTGAGGCCACCACAGGATAGTCCGGTTAAGCAATTAATAGCCCTAGCGTGTTAACCTGCCAGTGGTCATTCCTAAAAAAATATAAATATAAAAGAAATAAAATTTATATTTTTGGCTCACACATATACACGCAATGTTACACGTAATAATATGTTACATTTGTAAGAATATTTTTTATGAAAAGTCTATATTTTTTTGCACGATTATTTATGTGCATCATTATGTAGATTTTGTTAAGGTAAACATTGCAATGGATGGATCCCCTGAACAACAATACATCGTATTTTACAACACCTAGCTCAAGCAATTGTTTGAATTGTCTACTGAGCTAAAGATTGTAAATGTTTCTATCTATCTTTGAGAGTCAATCTGCAATAAAATCCAATGAATGATTTGACTGACCTCGTTTAAAAGAAAAGTAATCAAAGTCAAAAATTCACCAACCAGCTAAAGAACAGGAGCTATTAAGGACAGCTCACACAGAGCGAGAGGCGACACGCGCACTTTTTAACCGTCTTCAAGAAGGAGGAGGTTACATTTTCGACTCTATGTATTTTTTTTATGTATGTTCACCGATCTTTAAGAGACTGTTGCTATATTAAGTGTAACGGAAATAACAGAGTAGTTGAAAAGGGGCCATTGTTTGTACTGATCATTGTGGATAAGTTTTCCTATGGGACCCACTGAAATCACGGAAAAAGTCCTCCCTCTCCCAGCATTGGGACAATACCTCAATAGGCTAGATAGTTAGTTATAGTATCGCTATTATTAAGTGTCGCGTCACTCGCGTCGCATCGCGCCCCTGTGTGAGCTGACCCGAATTCGTTTCGTCAGTACCTAGACAGAAATAGTTTTACCAAGATAGCGTAAAACCCACTGTTTATCTTAATAGCTGTGAATAAAAGGGCGCAGACAACATTAACCTTTTGAAGGGCCAGCGTTGTTCCACGAGTGTAATTAGATAATATCTTAACACGCCATCCGATTAGAAACAGACCACTTTGTAGCTAGGAATTTTACCTAGGTTAGGAGCTGGGCGATCCTTGACTAAAATGGACAGACCCCAATTTTTTGTTATAAAAACAGTGATAAATAAATAATTATTTATTTCTGAATATATTGGTACATTAAGATCTTAAAATTAAACAGTTTCACGTACACTACAGCAGTGCGACTCTGCAGTGCGATTCTGTAAACATGTCGAAGTGAACACCCGGGTGGGGCGCACGACAGGTGAGTTGTCAAACCATACAAATAAGATGGAACATGGACAGCTCTATTGTCGTTCACTCCGCCTAGGTGAACACCGTGAGATGTCGACAGAATCGACCGGCAGTTGCCGGTGTAAAAATATCAAAATTAACTTACAAAGTCAAAGTGGCCAAGTTCTACGCCGCATGAATGTAAATAGAACCTATTTAGTTTGACATCGAAACGTTAAGAAGAAGATATTAATAATTAGGTATAGATTAGTATATATATACCTATATTATTTGTTTTATTTATACTAATTTATATCATATTATTAGTATAGGTAATTTTTATACAATGTTAAGTTTTATAAGCACATTTTTTATATTTATTATTAATTAAGAATGAAATGTCAAAATTTACAATAGCGATGTCAATGGTAGCCACAGTGGTCAGTGACAAAAAAAATACTAAAAAATAATGCAATGTTAGCTAAGGTCAGCCCTTGGATGGATAACCACCTATTACATAAGACTCCGCCTGGAAAACAGTTGAAGCCGTTAATGCCGGCTGTCATTTGAAGTTCCGTATTGTGTTCTCTGTACATTGCAACAGCTACACTGCGATCGCCAACCCGACTGCCAAGCGTGGCGATTATGGCAACGGCAACCCCCCCCCCCCCCCCATTTGGGGGAGGCGTATGTCCAGCAGTGGACGTCTATCGGCTGATATAATGATGATGATGATGATTTAAAGATGCATACACAGACGTCACGGACAGGAAAAAGGCAGAAAATCTGACACCAGTCTTGCCAAGGGGTTGTTACTCAGTTACTGGGTTGTTGAGGTCAGATCGTTCCAAGTAAAATACTGGTATTCAGCTGCATTCGGATTCGGTTCCACTTGCAGCAGACACCAACATTAATACGAAGTTGGGAAAATGCTAGCAGATTGACTGGTCGTGCAACTTGGATAGGTGAAAAACCAACTTTTTGGACAACACAGGGACAAATAATTAAAACTTAAAGTTTACATCTACTAGGGCATGCTTCTAACTTCTCATTCTTTTAATTTTCCCTTCCAGGTCATCATCATCATCACATCGGCCGAAAGACGTCCACATCTGGACATAACCTCCCCCAAGCCGCTAAAACAACCGGTCCTGTGCGTCTCGCATCCATCGGCTACCCGCAACCCTCATCAGGTCATCGGTCCACCTTGTGGGAGGCCTTCCAACGCTGCTTCTTCCAGTACGCGGTCGCCACTCCAGAACTTTTCGGCCCCATCGATTCATTATGTTCTGCGAGCCCACAGCCACTTCAGTTTGGCGATCCCCTGGGCTATGACGATAACCTTGATTCTCTTGCGGATATCATCATTCCTGATTCGATCACGCAAGGAAACTCCGAGTATTGCCCTCTCCATTGCCCTTTGGGTGACTTTAAGCCTTCTGATGAGGCTCATTGTGAGCGACCACGTTTCGGTTTCATAAGTCATCACTGGCAACACGCACTGGTTATATTTTTTCGTCTTGAGAGACTGTGGTATGTGAGACGAGAAGATATCACGCAACTTCCCTTCCAGGTAGCCAATTTTAAAACAAGAAGTTATTACGACGAAGAGTACAAACCAACATTCCAGAGTTGCTAGCTAATCAGTTTACGTAAAATGTGCGAGTGAATGTTGTAACAATGGCAACCCCATATTACTAACTGCTTAAAAAATAATACTTTACTGCTAAACGAATGCCAGAATACAATAAAACGGTTAACAAAATGTCCATGCGTTTGTTGTTTATTTTTCTTAAGAGCTTAATTTGTTAATTTTGAATTATGATAATTTGTAAGGAAAGGCAGAATAATGAGTTTGCATGTTTACTTAACAAACTTAGGGCTTTTGCGTTACGTAAATGAAGTAGAATGAGGTAATAGGTACTAAAATGTAAAATTTATTGAAAATTGCCATCTTTTTGCAATGTTCCGACCATTCAAAATTATTACTTACTCTTTAGGTATAGTACCGTAGAAAATTCGTAAATCAGTTTGCGTATCTGCCTGTCTGTGTGTTTATTTACTCTCAGTAATTCGTTGGGTAATACCTAGCTACACATTATCATCTGCCCAGCTAGCGTTTTGTTGATTTGTTTCTGTTAATGCTGTTTTTTGTTCAACGGGGATTAGACAATTCCGGGTTCCAATATAGTGATTTGAGAGCCAATAAAAAACAAATACTTACCTAGTAATATTTTGACAGACTGTTTAACCAACCATAGAGCCCTGGTTTTTTTTTGGATGGGATATCATCAAATGACTCCTGCCGCTTTGGACGGAGCGGAAGGTACCTAGTGTCAGACTCTTACTGACTAATACCCACCCGTGTTCCTCAAAGTGCCCTTTGCGTTCCAGGGCCGCGGTAACTATTTCAAACAATTTTATCGCGCAACCCTAGCAAAGTCCTGGTGATTAACAAACATTGATTTAAAAATCGTACAAAAAAGTAAAAACCAAAATATAAATAGTGCTGCACCCAGTACACACAAACATCGACATCGACATTTAAACATCGAACGCACGAACAACATCGGCCATCTTGTAAAACATGCCATTTACGATCGAGCGGTGCGCTCAACAAATGCGTTCGAGATTAATTTAATAATTCGTAATTGCTGTTTTTACTTCCGTTCTCAATTTAATGAGAAAATGTTTTGATTTTATTTTATTGCTTTTTAACGTACTGTAAGGTTTTGTGTAATGGTGTTTTATGTAGCGCCCGGTGTGGTCGCTTGTGTAAGTATTGTGCTGCCTAGTTTGTTTTATTACCTACCTATAATCTACCTATGGTCGACACCACATAAATGTGCAATAACGGTCGTTGACCCACATTCATTTAATGACTCTTAATATCAAAAACAGAAATAAAGACATAAAGCTGTTCAGAATCGACTTCTATCGTGATCCTTTACGTTCTCTAGTAAAGATGATTCACTGACCGAAAAACGGTTAATAATTTATTGTTCGGGTACCTGCGAAGGGATATTACAACAATGTACTTTATTGCAAGTTTATCTGGTGTTTACTATAGTTACCATAATACCTAAATAAATAAATAAACGCGTTTTGCGTTTATTTATTTAGGTTTTTATGACTCCTACCGCTCTGGTCAGAGCGGACTGTCACACTCTTACTGACCCATCCGTGTCCCTCCTAATGCCCTTTGCGTTCCAGGACCGCGGTGACTCTTTCAAACAAAATCCACAACCCTGGAAGACTCTAGCCCTAACCGGCCCCGTCTACTATGCTGACATCTCTTTGAGGCGCGCGTAGAACACAACGTGCCGTCGACCCAGGTTCTGAGTACTCATACCAACTGTGTAAAAGATCTAAATTAATGACAGCCGGGATCAACCTTGACAAGCGTGGTCTAACCTTGAAGATCGCCCGTATGACTGTTATTATATAGCTACGAGCTCATACATCTATATATTATAATTATAATATATAAATAATATAATTTATTTATACTTAATACAATAAAGCTGAAGAGTTTGATTGTTTATTTGAACGAGCTTATCTCTAGAACTACCTACTACTAGTCGGATACTAACTAGTCGGATTTGGAAAATTCTTTTGTTGCATATGATAGCCACATTCATGAGGAAGGCTATAGGCTATACGGGAACGGGAAAAATAGGATATGCGCGTACGAAGTCGCGGGCATTAACTTTTATAATATCAAAGTAAAACCCGTCTCCATAATAATCATAATAAAACAATTTTACTTCAACACACGTCTGCCATATAACACTGTACCTAACATGTAACTTAAACAATAAATAACTTAAGTATCTAATTTAAATGTAAAATAAGTACATAACAAGTAGGATTCACTCAGTATTGGTGCCAAATGCCACTTGGCTATGTGCCAAAATATGTCATAACATAAATGAAATAGTCAATGTCAATGATTGAAAACTGTGGACGTTTTTTTTTAGTTAGGTCACATTTTAACGTACTTATCATTATGGATAGCAGGTAAGTAAGACTTACAGTCAAGGCTCCAGAGAGAGGAACCTCCTGCTATATATGCTAGCAGTGTCCAGAAGTACCTACCGCTTTCTGAATGATCTGTAGGCGACATTAATACCGCCACAAAAAATCAACGTAGCAGAATCAACAAATGAGACTGGCAGCGCCATCTATCTCGACAGCTGCGAACTAACTGAACAAAATCCTAAATCGCAATATCAGAGTTTACCGTGCGATTAGAACATATGCAAAGCCCGAATATCAACTCTCGGGCAGTTGCCCACCAGACACTACATCCGTCTGGTCGGAGGATCCTCCCTTTTCGATGGAGGTTTGCGGGTCTTTACTCTCTGTTCCGCTACCACCAAAGATCCATCTTCTTAGTGAGAGCCTCTTATGATTACATTTTAGTACCAGCTTTTGCTTGCGGCTCCGCCCGCGTGGATGTCGGTTATCGCGTAAAAAGGTGGCCTATGTCCTTCTCCATATCCCAGGCTATATATTTGCCAAATTTCATGACGATCAGTTAAGCCGTTTTAGCGTGAAAGCGTAACAGACAGACAGAGAGAGTTATTTTCGCATTTTATAATATTAGTAGGGATGTAGGGATTAGAAAATTCGACTGTAGAAAACAGTTCCGTCCACGGTACTTTTTTAAAATTCATATATAAAAAGGCACACCAATAATTTAATTTTTGTTACTGCGACCTGATAATATGACATGGGATGCTGCGTAACGGAGCCAAGCGTAGGCACGGCGGCGTAAAGATAGCATAGCAGCCGCTTAGCGACGGCGTAGCAGCAGCGTAGCATCCTCGCGCCTCGTAGCGACGGCGTAGCAGCAGCTAAGCAGCAGTGTAGCAACTTCGTAGCCGTCTCGTAGCAACCTTGTAGCAGCGTTGTAGTTTTTGCAGATTACTCTATTTGTGGTAAGATTTTATGCCGAATTAAGTATAGGTTAGACTAAATAAGTCATAAGCCAAGCATAAGCAGCAGGCAGCAGTTAGGCATAAGTCTATGCTATACTTAAAATAGGTTCCTCCTATTTTAAGTAAAGGAGATTTAAAATAACCTTACCATTACGTAGGCGTATGGCGTGTACCTTTAATGAAACATCTACTTACATATTGATTGAGTGAGCAGGCACGTATTACATTATTTCAATTACCCTGCCAGCAGGTGGAGACATTGCTCCATTCATTAAAATAACTACCACGCATTAACTCCTTCGTGCATCCTCTTTACATGACAGATGTCAAAATGGCGTCCCAAATTGGCGGGAATCGATTTTCATAACTTTACGTTTTTTTCATAATTATCGAATTAGATCGACATTAACGGTTATTCGATGATATAGTGACCGTAAATTGACAATAATTTGTGTTCATTTTATGGTGAAATGTAATAAAAATGTGGATAAAAAGTTAATTTCTGCATTTGTTTATTTATGAGATATTATCATGGTGTTTCAGTGTGTCGAGTGTATGGAATATCAAGTAGGTTTTGTACCCGTGTTTTGTTATATGGTAACACGCATATTCGGTATCTTTAGGTATTTTTGCACTTCATCGATTTCTGAAAACATTTATGCGACAGAGACAAAAAAACAGCAACAAAAACAAATTAGAGAAACGATAGTAGGTACCTACATGATTGCGCTAGGCGTGCCCATATCGAAAAAGTTACCATCTCAGCATTTTCTGGGCGTCAGACACCCAGCGCTAGTTTTCAATTGGCACCCCATCAATCAAGCCAAACATTGGGATAAATATTTAGAATTGTAGGTAAGGACTAACGACTCCACACACCCTAGTTTCAGAGTTTCTAAACCGCCTCAAGGGCCTTTGACATGGTTTATTTGACGACCGCCATTTGGCGGCCGCAATCACCGGCTTACACGTGCCTTCCGAAGCACGGAATCATTTTTTTATCAGACAGTCAGGTGATTCAAGCCTACAATGTCCTAGCCAAACTGGAAAACAACTTTACAAAGTATGCTCCCCGTGGGAATCGAACCCATGACCACCGAGTCTCAAGGCAAACGCCTAAACCACTCGACCACGGAGGCAGTTCGGTACCTAATTACTGTGGTACTATGGCACCACAGGGCTGATCCTGTGAGCCACTTATAAACTATTATTAATGAAAGACTGTTTGAAAATTAATTAGTAATTATAATGGCCAATCTGGCTTGCAAGGACATTAATACATGACTCTCATATATAAAAATAATCCAAATTTTTTACATTCATATAACCCAATTCATACTTCTTTCTTTTGCTAGACTCTTCCAAGGTTCTAACGACTTACTTGTCTGCCAGTGACCTGCAACCTTCATAGTAGGTACTTATCTCTATGTCAGAAAGTTGATAGTTTTCAGCATCTTCCAACTTTCTAAAGCATAATCTCATTTGATTCAAAGTCATGAATCAACCATAGATAATTACAACTCCACCTACCTACAAACGATCATAAGCGTCATGGTAATATTACATTTATTTCATTAAGTCCTACGATTTGTTCGCCACACTAATCGCGATCTATATTATTCGTAGGTACCTTCAACCATAAATTCAAATCGCAAAGTGTTTATTATATTTAACTACTCTAGAACAAATTAGATAGCGCACAGAATCAACACGATCCAATGCACATAAAATTATCTACCAATACGAATAGTTAATTGTCAGACATGTCATTATTTAATATCTTGGCGCGCATTGAAAATGTGTTGATTTCATTTTTTTATTGCTCTAAAACACGTTCGGAAACGCAAACCAAACAATAACATGAACACACTCATTAAAAACGCCCGTACCTTTAGGCTGAATATAAATAACGCATTCAAAATCCCCTGTTCTCTGCGGTTAATTACTCCGGCCAGTTCGAAACAGTCAATTATTATTTGAAATATAAACATAGAAACGCCACGGTACGAGTTCTAACTACTTATTCTTAATTACTTTTAACTAAGACGTAACTCACTCGTTGAAAGTAGGTATTTAGTGGACTTATCTTTAACTAGAGACGTTGATGTATTGCTGGGTGAAACGGAGCGTATTTGTATTTTTTTTATCGGCGCCCGCCGGCCATGGGCAAGGCTCATTCGGCGCGCGGGAAGTTTTACCGTAATTTTGGGAATATTTGAATAATTATGCGGCAGGAACTATTTATGAACCCGGCCAAATGGTAATTAAAATATTTATTACCTATCCCTGAAATGTTTTCAAGTACGTACTTACGTTCCTGGACGCAAGCTATCGCCTTAACTGCTCCAATATTGTTTGCAAGTTTACAGAGATTATTCACATTCAGTGTTTTTATTCACTTAGCTTATTTTTCTCAGGTAATCTACAACAAAAACACAGCTCATAAAAGAATAAATGTGCAAACGATGCGGAAAACGTAAATAAATAATAAAATCTAGTATAATTGACAGTAATTACTCCGTGGAAAGCACAATAAAACAACAACAAATATTTTACGATTTTTATTGTAACACGAAAACACAATTTTTGTTTTTATTCGTTAATTTAGGGAGCTTAAGTTTTTGTGGCTGGCAACTCGAGCGTGGCCGTTCGAGCGAACCATGTAATTAGGTGGTTATAAAAACTTTAGGTAATTAATTGTGTTGCTTTGTGCTGTTAGTGTGCGTTAAATTGATATTTATTGTTGACATTTCGTGCCGTGAGCGGCGCTCGTATTTAATTGTTGTTAATTCGTACACACGAAGCAAAATGGCGGTCGCTCTCCGACGGTATGTATCGCAATTAAAAAATCTACAAAAGATACTGAATTCCTATCACAGTTTGTGCAAATAATAATGATTTTGTGTAATTATATGTTTTTGTAATGAGAAAATTTTCAACAATTACTGAAATAAAAATATATAAGTTATTATCATGAACGGCTTTTATTTATTTCTATTGTTTATTCTCGTGTTTATGATCCGTTGCTTTAAGTAAGTTGTTATCGTGTCAATTAGCTAAGTTTACGGCAAAGAAATCAGTTACGGAAGAGTTAATTATCTATTGTAACAATAATTCCAACGATTTCTACAAACGGATATGTACCTACTTAGGTTCATAAACTTAGCAAAGCTTATGTCTGAGTCTCTTACTATTTATCTTAAATTGATCCAGTCGTTTTCTGAACCAACCAAATAAAAACATCGATAAAATTGCCCTACCAATATCAGCGCGGGAAGCCCGCCATCTTTTAAACGGTAGGTACCTCACTGACCTAAAATACAAAAAATATGGTTAGAAAAGCATTTAATTACCCGTTAACGCGATCGAAACCAAGTTTAGACGTTGTTATTAAGCTAAATATGTTTGAATAGCTAATTAATCGACACGGAATGGCTTCTACGCACGCCATATTGTACCCACTAAATTAAATGGTGGCCAGTGGACACAATAAGGCCGTGATTAGCTATTGTTTCCATTTTTAAATATTATGGTGGGGGTTCATTATTTTTCATAATGTTGCACTAATCGTTATTATGGGCCACTTAGTTTGGGTACCTACAAGGATGATGTTCGGTTGGTACCATTGTTACCCAACTCATTTAATTTTATACCTTAGGTACTTATTGGATACACGATTGTCACGATTGGTGGGTACTTGTCTACTAAGTTTGTAAATCATGGCGTCATTATGTTTTTCTTTGAATTAACAGCTATTAGTGTTGTATAAGTAAAAGATGTTGTCTTTTAAGTTTTATCAGACCTATAAAATCTTTGAGTCATGAAATGGTTAAATTGAACGACCATAATTAATTCGGAAATTAGTGGAAAGTCTTAATTTTTAGCAGGTGACATAACTAGCTATAAACTTCCGTCCAAAGCATGTTACACAGAACCCAATAAAAATAGGTACAACAGTAAGTTGTTCTTCGAAATACAATCTTTTGTTTACCTAGTTACAAAACCATAGATGCGAAACGACTTTAGTGAGAACAAATTCATTTGTTAATTTGATTTGTTGGGTTAGCGGTTGCTGAATGTAGGTAAGGTTGATGAAAATTATTATAGGTACCTATTGGTATACACGTCGGTCTCGCCGTCACGAGCTCGACTTCTGAGCGTGGGTCTTGGGTTCGAATCCCAGGTCAGGCAGTGTTTTTGGTTTTATCCAATAGGAATTCTCTATGATAGTCCGAAGTTTAGAAGTTATTGGTGTGACACCACCGTGCTTCTGAAAGCACATTAAGCCGTTACTCCTGCGCCAGATCTCTCTCCAGTCATGTCCTCAGATTGCTCGTGTGTACGCATACACTGTTGCATAAGGTAGAACTTGGCTGATATACTTAAATAAAACGCGTAGTAAAAATATAGCATGAAAATCCATTCCGTTAGTTACCCCCCAGCTCGATAGATGGCGTTGGCGTCGAATTAGATCGCGCTATGGTTTCGTTACATCGCCACGTATGAGACTGGTCAACATTTAGATTGCCGTACAAAGTTATCTCTCATCATTACATACCTTACCTTTTCAACTATTTTTGAAAAATCGGACCTCGGTTCGATTTCAGATTTTCTACTTGTATTGATTAGTTTCTCTGCCCGAGCGGAAAGTGAATTAATATCCCGGGGATAGGTACATATAATAATAATAATAATAATAAGCTGGCGTTGCGGAGTTGGATAAAGGGCCTGATACAGAAGGCAGTACTCCTCGATACGGCTCGTATTGTGAGGAGGTTCCTTTCTCTGAAGCCCTAACCACCGGTAGCTTGGACCTCGCTCCCGACACCGGCGGACTACTATTTTTTATATTTTTAAATGTTTTTTTTTATTGTTTTTATAGAAATATTTAAAAATGTAAAATATATGTGTATCATCAATGAATAAAGAGAATAATAATAATAAAGCCATTTATTCCAAATCTCACTTTCAGTATACTGAAAGTGAGATTTGGAATAAATGGCTTATATATATATATTACAATGTTTGTTAGTAAGTTGTTGCTTAAATTAATTAAGAAAGGTTATTTATAATTAATATATAAATTATAATAATATATAATAATACTTAATACAATAATAATAATTTATAAAAGAATAGAAAAAAAAAGAAATTATAAACCTTTATTTATTGTAATAAATATAATGCATGATGATTTTAATTTCCACATTTTATATTGATCGATTAATTATGTTTGCATACTACAACTACACTAAAAAAAAAAAAATCTAAATATGTAAATGGTATTAGTTAAATATTACTAGGTGTGAAATAAAAGGCTTTTTTATTTGTTTATTTATTACTTATAATTAATGTTAGTATTATTTATGAGGTTTGGACCCCCGTTTGGGTAAAGGCCTCCTCCATCCTTTTCCATGACTCCCTGTCGATGCCTGACTTTATCCAGTCGTTTCCTGCGACACGACGTATATTATATCATCAGCCCACCGTCCTAATGTCGACCAACATTCCTTTTCCCCGTTGGACCTTTCCAACGTGTGGCTTCAATGGTCCATCTTCTGTCTGGGTAACGTGAGATGTGTCCGGCCCATCTCCACTTAAGTGAGAGTGCGTGCCTGAGAGCATCGGTGAGTTTAGTTTTTGACGAATGTTTTCGCTCTTAATTTTATGTATTCTTCTAATTTTCAACATGCTCCTTTCCATTGATGTTTGACTGCATTTGATTTTTTGTTTTATTTTTTTTGTAAATATCCACGTTTGGCAACCATACAGCAAGCAGGGTAATAGGCATGTGTCAAATATTGTCCTTTTCATGTGCAAGCTGTAGTTCCCTTTTAAGATTTCTTTTAATGCCCAAAATTTTTTCCAAGTTGCGTTGATTCTTCTTGTTACTTCTTCTTCGTTGCTTGACGTTTTGAGTGAGATTTGCTTCCCCAAGTAGATGTATTCACTAACGTATTCCATATTGTTACCTTTTATCACTATCGGGCGTTCGCGGTTGTTGGTTATTCATTTCAAGACCGATTTTCGAGCTTTCGCAGTCCAGTGATCTCATCATTTCCTCTAGTTCTTTGGCATTTTCAGCAATTATAACAATGTCATCAGCGAACCTCAGATGGTTTAAGTAGTGTCCGTTTATGTAAACTCCCGTTTTTCCAGTCTAGTTTTTGAAAAATATTTTCAAGTACTGCTATAAACAGCTTCGGAGAAAGGGAATCTCCCTGTCTAACTCCTCGTTCTATATTTATTTCGTCGCCTCTAGTTTCTAATTTAACTCTACTCGTACTTTTTGTGTAGATATATTTCAAGATATTGATGTATTTATAGTTAATATTTGATTGTTGAAGTGCGTTCCAGATTGAACAGTGGGTGATGCTGTCAAAAGCTTTGCTGTAGTCAATGAAGGCCACATACAGAGGTCTATTGTATTCTCTGTATTTTTCTATGACCTGTTCTAATGTCTGTATGTGGTCCATTGTGCTAAAGCCTGATCTGAATCCTGCTTGTTCCTTTGGTTGCTGCTTATCAATGTCGTCGGATATTCTCTTTAAAATTATGGATGAGAATATTTTATATATACTTGCCAGCAGGCTTATGGGTCTATAATTTCCTATATCCAAGGAGCTTCCTTTCTTGAAGAGTAGAATTATGTCTGATGTACACCATTGTTTTGGTACTTTTTCTTCGTCGAGTATCATATTGAACAATTTCGTAAAATGGTGTGTTTAAATAGGTGCTCCTATTTTAATGGCCTCGTTGCATAATTCTGGACCAGGACACTTCTCAGTCTTCAGATTTTTTATGAGTTCATAAACTTCGGAGCCTTCAATTTGTCTGATGCAGTCCGTCGTGTTCCTGTGGGTTGTTTGCGCTTCCATTTCAGTGTTATTTTGTTTCCTGTATAAGTTTTTGTAGAAGTTTGTGGAAAATCTAGAAAAGATGTAATAAACCATTTATTACATCTTTTCTAGATTTTGTTTCTAGTGAGTTATGCTGAAGTTTTTGAATCCAGGACGTGTGTAGTTAATTCTTTGTATGCTCTTTTGGCACTTCTAAAATTCTTGATGTTTCTTGAAATAATCTCGTATCCGTGGTTTTATTCCTTGTGTGTACTAGTTTCGTGCGCCTTTTTATAAGTTGGATTGTTTCTTTGGAGAAAATATTGTGTTGATGAGGATGTGTACTGTTTTTGTATTTTAAGCTCTCTGACGCCTCTTTCCAGGATATTGTAGTATGTTTGGATATCAATATGTTTGGATAGGTACATAATACATGTTATTAGACATGGGTGCAGAATCGAGTACCAGGGCGAGAAGTCTCGACATAGTTACCGATCGCCTACCTACTGAATACGGTCGATAACTCCTAAAGCCAGATCATTGATGTAGATCGTGGATCGCGTTCAAGATTGACTGTGTACGGGCGGGCGGCCTTAAGACTTAACGACTGAATTCGGTCGATATGCGATCGTTAACTATGTCGAAACTAAGCCCAGGGCTTTAAAGTACATCCACCTTTACTTGTGCACTAGATATAATATCTCCCGCGTCGTCGATGGTTATCCCTTGAGATTGGCCGTCTTGGCCGAAATCAGTCAGAAGGGTCATATTCGAGTACCTATCTATTGCAAGATGGGAAGGACATTTGTGTAAACAAACAAGTTTTTTGAGAGTTGAGCCACAAGGTTTCTAAAACCACAAGGTTTTCAGCAGCGTTGGGACGCTCTCGTTGAACAGTACGAATCAAGAATGGGTGGGTGTGTCTTGAACAGTCAAGCTTTCTCTCGAAAGCAGAAAGACGGCGAATAGCATATAGATACAGGCAGAATCATGATAACCAACCCTGTGTTAGTCTAGCTAGTGGCTTAGTAAAATGTACGAAGAAAAGAAAGGGGCACAGTAAGAAACCACTGTTTTTGTTCATCCAACTGTGAGATTTTCTGTTAACTGACTATGGTAGTCTTGGGTAGTACTGGAGTAGGTAGTGGGTAAGTAGAGTAATTTATTTATTTGGATCTCCAGAACAGGATAGGTACACAATTATATCCCAACTCATAGTGATACAAGTAGCCCATTTAGGTGTGGTACGGTACTTCTGTTACGTATGGTGTCGGACGTAAAAGAATAGCACCATCCCATCACTTCCCGTGGGTGTCGTAAGAGGCGACTAAGGAACTCACTAGAGAATGGGCAGAGCCGTTCTCTGTGGAGTACATTGCTACAGCTACACTGCGATCGCCAACCCGCCTGCCAAGCGTGGCAATCATGGCAACGGGGGGGGGGGTTCATTTGGGGGGAGGCCTATGTCCAGCAGTGGACGTCTTTCGGCTGATGTGATGTGATGACTTCTGATTCAGATAAAGGATTTGGCAGGAGCACACAATGAAAGGGGAAGTAGATACGTCCTCTATTATAACGTGTAATAAGTAATTCGCAAGAACAAATGGAAGAATTTTTAGGATCTCGGTGTGCCCAAAATCCACATCAGCCAACGACGCAAGTAACTTCAAGGAGTATTCATAATGCGGGTAGTAAGAAGTTACTCTATGTTTTACACGTGAACATGAAATTGCAATTTTCGGCGATAACCAATATCAGAACAAATGTTTACGAATCAGATAAATGAATGAATGTTCTCCACGCAAACAACTAAAACTATTCGTGTAACAACGACTATCTAATCTAAAACAATGACTACCTATTATGTTAGTAAATAATATTTTCTATGCCATTCTTGTCATTTTAGTAAGAAACTGTACCTAATATGTAGTTATAGCAATGACGCGTAGTTGCAGTATCCTAGAGGCAGCCGGATGGCTCGCGGAATTTGAGCTCCCGAAGTGTTGTGGAACACAGGGCGGCTGTGCAACCAATTGAAAAAGATTGTAACAATTGGGGGGTAAAAAAAAATTGAAACACACTACACTGTTTATACAATGAAATTTGAATGCCATCCCTCCTGATGCGACGACTCGCGCCGGCGCCGGTATTCTCGAACAAAGAAAAAAAATAGTTGCCAGGCAGCCGCATAAAAATTGACATGATTGTTCACATACAGACAATGGAAACATTTGCCATCCGCCCCGGCCATTCGGTTATCGATCCGTCAGAGTTGGAAGCCGGAAAAAAAATAAACGCGCAATTAAATGCTTTCGAAATATTAAATTATGGCAATTGATTGCAATGCAAAACAATTTATTGCGCGTATTCCATTTTGATGAATTTCGCGTTTGTAGGGGTGTGGTGGCCACATGGGGATGATGGGAGAATGATGGCATTAAGTGCATATCGTTTTTCACATCATACAAGAAATGCCATCAATAAAGAAATAATGCCATCCGATTTCAATGATTTCATAAGTTCTCGACCACCACTCGAAAAATTCAATTTTTTTCCGGCTTCCAAAGCCGGGGCGGATGGCAATTTGTTTCCAGTGTCGGTATACGTGATGAAGAACAAGCATGCCAAATTCTCATGGGGCTGTCTGACAATTTTTTATTCTTCGTTCGCGTACACGGCGCCCCGGTCGCACCAGGAGCGATGGCATTAAAATTTCATTATATATCTACCAAAACAGCGTTTTTTTTCAAACCCCTTCCCCCTATTTCCACCCCAATTGGTGGAAATAGGGGGAAGGATAGAAATGTGGCTCAGTTCGGGTTGCACAGGGCGATTCCACAACACTTCGGGAGTTAACTTCCCGATGTATTATGGAATCGCAATGTAGTGTACCTTGCCTTGCATTTTAAACACATTCTGAAGTGTTATCAAAGACGGTAAGTACCGGTACTAAAATACTTTTGGAATTTTAAGCTAGTTTGTATCCGTCAATCCACGACAGTATCGATTGATCACTCGTTATAAGCGACCATTGTTTATAAAAGTATGACAAGCGACCGGCGCAGCAGCGGCGTACTACAGAAAGACTCCTTCATAAAGTACTAAGAAATGGAAATGAACCCTAATATATTTTTTATCTTCGTGAACGCAAACGTTGCGTCAACCGTCAACTCAACTCTGACGTTTCTATTTATCTGTGTTGTGTGTCAGTGTGTCACTGTCAATGTCAAAAGTCAACTTTTTAACGATAACAAAACAGCTCGCGGAATTAGCGATTTATTAATTAAATTATGATGTCCGAGTGAAAAGAATGTGCTTAAACAATATACATGTAAATATTTGACAGTAAGCATAAATGACTCGAAGAATTAATGTGATGGGCTATAGATTAACAGCTTCAAAATGTCTTGGTCTTTGTTTGATATTAACTTTCGTTATGGGTTGTTATTTAGCAGCTTTACCTATTCGATACGGTAAGTTTTATACAAAAATTTAAATTTTACTCTAAGCTGCTTCAATTTTTTGTGATTTTCAAACTAAAAATTGTGATAATTCCCACAGAAAAAGAGGCCTTACCTAACCCAGTACGACAACGAATAACATCGAAAGAACTGCCGAAAAAGCGTCTTGCGGTGGTCGTGCCTTTCCGAGACCGCTTCGAGGAGCTTCTAGAATTCGTCCCCCACATGTACAGCTTCTTAAACCACCAGAAAATACCATTTCACATATTCATAGTGCAGCAGAAGGACAATAATCGTTTTAACAGGGCTTCGTTGATAAATGTCGGGTTCAAATATTCGCAAAAAGACTATGATTATATAGCAATGCATGACGTGGACTTGCTGCCTATGAATAACAACTTAAAGTATGATTATCCAGCTGCGGGGCCTATGCACATATCATCGCCACAGACACATCCAAAGTATCACTATGAAACTTTTATTGGAGGCATTCTGTTAGTGAAAAGGGAACATTATGAGCTAGTGCATGGCATGTCTAACAACTACTGGGGATGGGGGCTGGAAGATGATGAGTTTTATGTGAGATTAAAAGATGCTAATTTAACTGTGATGAGACCAAGCAATATTACTACTGGGATAGATAATACTTTCAAGTAAGTACCATACCTACTTATTCTACAAACTAAGTGCTCTGCATTATTTTAAATATTTGAAACTAAAAATATTTATAAAAGAGAGAATTTACATCCATTCTAATGCAAATGAAGGTGTTGTTAATCCAGCAAATGAATTCAAGTGTATGTAGTTTTTGTTTTTCATGCAAGATTAGTAATGAAATGAGCTAACAAAAGAAAGCTAATTTAACTAATGAAATATATATTGTTCCACCCACCATAGGCAATCCTGATTATTTTTTTGTATGGTGTACAATAAAGAGTATTTATATTCTATTATATTCTATCACAGTGAAAAGCCATAATCAAAGTGTAATAACATTTTTATTTATTGATAAATTAGAGATCCCATTACTTTATATCAGTAGAGTAAAAAACGAGTCTGAATATTGTAACCAGCTGACAATCTCATTCCAGACATATCCACGACAAAACCTACCGTAAGCGTGACATGCGGAAATGCTACAACCAACGCGAGGTAACCCGTCGCCGCGACCGGCAAACAGGGTTACATGACGTACAATACAATCTGCTCAACACACACACCGTAGCAGTGGACGGGTTGAATGTCACCGTGTTGAATGTAGAACTCCTCTGTGATAAGAGTCGAACTCCTTGGTGCCAGTGTCCTGAACCAGTGAAACCAGCTGTGAAGAAGAATTAGAGAATACGAGAAAGTGATTGGTTGAGATAGTGCCCTTGGAAATTATAACCAGTTTTTTTGGTTTTTAGGATGCCCTGCTCGAGGGGTAACCAACAGCCTCAATTGCGTCTATGTGTTAGCAGGTTGTATGAACACATGACATGAACCGTAAAGATAGACAGTTGATACAAGTTACGTTATTTTTATCAATATACAGGGTTAAAAATTAATCCTGTATAGTACGGAACTCTTCGTATAGGTTCGCATAGGCTCGCAGTTGCCTGGTCTTTTAATTTAATAGAACAACTGAAATTACGTATAAATATGATTTTGTGTGACTATTTTAATTGTGGTTTCTGAAAACAAATTATGCATAACCATTTAAAAGTAAATCAAGTGACGTGAAGTCTGATATTATTACATTATAATAAATAATTAATTTGGCTTGACATGTTTGTGACTGTTTTAATGAAATTATACATATATTAATTTTAAAAAATTATTGTGACTGTAGAATTTTTGAACTTGTAATTTTATTTGTTGTATCAAAATGGAATTGATGTCTTTTTAATTTTTTTACATTATTATTATTTTGCTACCACTAATTTATTTTAATAAGTTTTTTTAAACTAATCCTGAAGATGGAATTGTCTTTAGTTTTTAATTTTTTATTATGCAATAATATTAAGTTCAACTTATGTAAACTTACTATACTCTGTTCCTAGTCTAGTATTATTAACATTGAACATTTCGTAGTTTTAGTATTTAAAAAATGGTTGTTAAAATTGGCAGTTTATAAATTTTTGATTGTGAGTACACTTAAGTAGTTGGTTTCCAGTATTAAGATAACTTTTATCTAAAGAATTAAAAAGGCGGTCTTACAGCTTTCGTATTCAAAATATATCAGACCGCCACATTTATTCTTCAAGTAAAAATTATCTGTCTATTGAAAACCTAGCCCTTTTTTATGGATGGGAAATCATCAAATGACTCTTCCGCTCTGGGTGGAGTGGGAGGGAGCTTCAGACTCTTACTGACTAAAACTCAACCGTGCTCCTCCTAGTGCCCTTTGGGTTTGGCCGCCGGTGACTCTTTCGAACAACATCCGCAACCCTGGAATACCTAGCCCCTAAGCTTGCGTTTCCACCTGCAACGCAGCACACGCATACAATTTTTATTACATTGCGAGGCACAATTGAACGATTGATCACAATATATCTTGGCAGCCAGCAATGTAAAGCGACTTCCATGCGAACTGGTTGCAGGTGGAAACGTGGTCTAAGTCTTCTTCTTATCGTTTGGGCAGTAAGGTCTAACGACCGTCGCCTCGAGGGCCTCTGACATGGTTTATTTGACGACCGCAATTTGGCGGCCGGGACCACCGGCTTGTACGTGCCTCCCGAAGCACGGAATCATCTTTTTATCAGACAATCAGGTGATTCAAGCCTGCAATGTCCTAGCCAAACTGGAAACAACTTTACAAAGTATGCTTCCCGTGGGAATCGAACCCACGACCACCGGGTCACAAGGCAAACCCCGCGTTTAGGCGTACGTGTTTTTATTTTAGTGCCTGTACATTATTATATTACTGTTTGTATCAGTGTTATTAACTGTAAGTAAAGTGACGAGAAAAAAGAACATCTATAATGTAAGTTTGTTAAATAAAACAAAAAATATAAATAAATAAACCATTTTTATTTGGATGTTAGCATTTTATACATTCATTGGTAACGTTTTCGAAACGGTTATTACTACTATCAATTTAAACAATGTGTCAGTGAAAGTACAGTAATAACTACAAGGCGGCGACTTTAATCTGTTGGTTTTAACTGATTAGATCTTGTAGCTTAGTAAACTGAACAGATGTTTTGGTAACCATGCGGTAGAAACTGATATTTTTGTAGGGAAGAGATAGCCAAATGTTAAAATACAAGATAATCCATTTTTCCTTTTATCTAAGGTTAAAATCCTTGATAAAAAAAATGTAGTAACTTTTTATGTTTACGTCATATTATCTAAGAACAAATACTCATAATGAATCTTCTCTTAACCGACTTCAAAAGGGAGGTTCTCAATTCGGTTGTATTTTTTTAAAGTCTGTGACGTAAAAGGGTAAAAATGTGCTGAATTAAGACCGTAAAAAATCGCGTTAATAGGGATTTTGCATTAAAAATATTTATTAGGTAGCTAACCAGTTTATCAAAAATATACAGTTATATACTACAAACAGTAAAAACAAAATCAAAATTGATCGAACAACTAGATATTACAGTCTTAGACCCTTTCGCGAAAACGTTGTGACTTCTCTTTACTACGAGTAGATATAAAGGTTTATAAAGCTGCGCGCTGATGAAGACATTTTAAATTTTTTACATAATAAAATTATTTACTAATGAATGTTATGTAGCAAATATATTTTTTTAATATTCCCTAATAAAACGATTTTTCTCTTCTACCCTATTATTAAGTATATTTTAGTTCTGATTTAGTTTACTGATCTATCCTGGCTTATGGTAGTGAATAAAATTAATAGTCGCCACCTTGGAATAAACAAAAGTGAGAATAAACACTATTGTACACAATTTTATATCGTTATTATTAATTATTAATACGTGGGTTGTATGTGAGCACTATTTTTTTAAAATTAGGAATGCAATGACATTTGATAAAGTGGTGCAGCCATGGCAGCCACCATCTTTGTAAGACTATGTGACATATCGATGCGAACTTTTACAATAAACTGATTTACAAATAAAAAAAACAATAATACATTTCATCATAATGACATCACTATCTTTCAGTGATAAACGATGTTAAATATTTTAAGTTCTAAGAATATTATTTATATCGTGTGCTGTTTATCTTTTTCTTTTATTTATCTTAAAAATCAGTAATTGAATTCTGTAAACTTTTCAATTTCACACAATGAGGAAAACGAATTAAAAGATTTTTAAAATTACATCTCTAATCTATTTCTATACAGGGTGTAGAAGACTAATTTATTTACGAAAAAAGGATTGTGCTATTCTACTGTTTTAGCCACATCATGTACATAACTCAACTAGAGAAACATAAATATTGTATGAAATTGAAACGTTAATGCCCATTTTCACAAACACTTAAGCGACAGCGAAATTAATGCTAACAACTAAATGCCTATTGCACTGATGGATTTTCAACTCTCAGCGCCGAACCGAACATTGAAATTACAATAGCACGCTTTCTTTAGGTATTAATTTTAGTGTTAGTGAAAATTGGCATTAGTACAAAGTGACAATAAGTTACTGCAGCTAAAAACATACTAATACAAGACTAAGCTGTGCGGGAACATTGCACATACATTTTAAAATACAACTAGAATAAGATTGTACCTAAGGAATAAAATCACTTGAGAATGTATCTATGGTATTTTTCTAAGACGCTGTAGAAAAACATTTTTTTAGTCAGCAACTAGTCTTTGCTTTTCTGGGGATCTGTGGTCGTTTGAAAGTTACTGAATCTATTCTAAAACTCAATCCGAAAAAAAAATTAGTTTCCAATATGACTAAAAAGAACATTGAATAAAAACATACTTTCACAGAAATGGGCGTGGTCTTTCAAAAGACCATTATTTTGCAATACAGCTGCAAACGATTCTTCGGCTATTCCGGAATCCTAAAACAATTGTTTATATGTAAAATATCTAAAGTTACTCAAGATAAAGATTGAAAATAATTTAAGTTGTAAATGATATCAATATTTTTATGACCTTTTCTACAGCATCGTACATGGAATAACTGTGTAACATCTAAAACTCACGAACCTTAAAGCTAAACATTAAAAAACCAAGGAACATAGGAATTAAGTATTCTGTTGTGACGAGCCTTAGCAAGAACCAAATGACAAGTAAATGACATTATAACAAGAAAATACTCTCTCAAAACAAAAAGTATCACCAAAATCGGCTGACAATCATGAAGTCGGTTAACTACTTTCTTTATTTTTTCTTTCTATTCTATATTTTTATATGGCAAGCAAAACCGATGTCGACTTAATTATGCCAATGTCTAAAGTGGACAGGGAGAGCAAGTGTGGCCGTGATATATGAACGGTAGGCAGAGATTTAATTCTTCGATTGGTCGGTATAGTTGGACCCTTGCTGGGTTCATTATTTTTTTAAATCATTTATCACAGCGCAGTTGTAATAAACGACTCAACATCAGAGCAGTGGGAATAGTTTGACATTGACAGTGCCTCGGCAGTAAAATTGATTTTGGTATTGAAAGTGTCACCATTGCTGTATTTGCAGTATGCTATGTTATTTGTGTTCTTAGTAATTGGTTGAGAAGTTAGTTCAATCTTACATTAACTTTATTAATTGCTTGTAAACGTCATCTACGTATCATCCAACACTGGCTAGGCAACATATTTAACTAATCAGATCCTTATAATTAAGTACATACACATTTTATATGTATAACTATAAAATATTTAGTAAAATCAAATCATAATAACTACTACTGTTTTATTTTATATCAACAAAAATGAATTGGGATCTATAGATATTAAAATAATTGTAAATATAATTTTGAATATAATCTGTCAATTAAAAGCAATAAACTATAACTTTTTCTACATAAAATTGTTTAACTTTTTGTAATAAACATAAATATTTATTCAGAACTTTCATGTTTAATTAATTTAATCACTAGCCAGAACCCTAAAATTTAACAAAATTCTGGGATAAATATAAAAGAAAAATAAGAAAAGACTTAAAGGCTCCACGCTTAGCAAAGCAAGGGGTAAACATTTTTATTTTAAGTTACAATCCTTATACGATCGAAATGGGATTTATACAACACACTATGCGACATAAACAAGTGCCTAAATATGGTACTATTGGATATCACTCTCGGCGTTATGTCGATTGCTGAAAACCTACAGTACGCTTTTATACAACATATAACAGAAGAAACGCAATAGCGGAAAAGGGGTCGAAAAAAATCATGTATTCAGTATGGTAGTAGGGGGCAATCAATTTCATTGTTGGTCCCATAGTAAAAGTTGTTCACAATGATGAGTACAATGACCCCTTAACAGGTATTGCATTCATTCTGTTACACGTTGTATAGGCATCCCTTTTGGTGTCGATGTCTTATGAAGTTATCAAACATTCTCAGTACGCTTCAACCAGCGAAATAGCGAACTACAATAATTTAATTAGCTGATTTCAAGTTGATAAGGTTGAATCGTAATCCCATTCTAAACGCGCACAGAAAGTATTACATCCAGAAAATAAGTCAAGTTCTCATCACACAACACTATTTTGCGAATAGAAGAGATTTGAATAGAAGAAACACAATCTTTCTACCCCATCTTCAATATATTCGTTACTATTAAAAAATGACAAACTCTAAAAGCAAAGTTTACTGCGTCTAATACGAATTCGAATTTCGTGTTGTATCCGGATTCTGGGATTCGAATCTACTAGGATCCAATACGGACATTTCTCTCAGAGGGTAGTTTGAAAACTTAGCTTTAAAACTCCACTCATACAAAATGCTGCTACTTAAATTAAATAATAAAGGAAGTTCACAATAAGCCTAAAACATGCTAAGGCTAAGATTCATTGATATATAGTTTATAGGAAAAACGATTGTGCATCTCTGTTTAAAATCCATACTAATTTTTCTCTTTAAAACATATTTTTGCTCAAAGGGAAAGAGATTTGATTTTTGTTCACTTGTTTTTTTGCTTAATCTGGTTGCCAAAAATGAACTTAACAAACTACTAAATAAAGTTCACTTTAAAGTGCTATATTTGTTGATTAGCTGTTTGCCAAATATGGACTTTAGGTGCTATTAAATAGAGTTGCATAGTCGTTGTACGGCGTAACAATTGACCTAATCAGGCCGAGATAAGGCTGATATTTACTAAGTATAGAAGCGCAAGTACGGACAGATCCGAAGCCAGGCTGGTTCTGATCCGCAGCGTTGGCTGGTTGAAACTTTGTGGAATACCAGTATAAGATTTTTTTGACTTATTATATTACATGAAATTTCGGAGAGTATTACTACTCATGACAAAATTTAATGTACATTTAGGTAAAATTATCAGGAGATTGACATACTCATATATATTTAGTAGTTTTGTAAATAATTTCCTTAATTATGTACTATAATTTGTTACCAAGACGTTATAAATTAAGTAAATAAATCATACGTCAGCATCTTTGACCTCTGAGTTTGTTTCGGTGTTTTTTCTCAGGGTAGTCAGCTAGGAAACACCGGCCTCATCTAGCTTACAATGACCAAAAAACATTGACGTGTAAAAGATTTTCTCTCTTTTGAATTCATTTTTCTTTTAGAACCTTTTGGTCGTAACTTTTTTCCATTAGTACATTACTTATCAACCTGACCTAGAAGCAGATTCATTACAATGTCGAAGTTTTTGGTTAAGAAAAAAACATGATTAAATAAATTATCCCGTTCTAGGTTTTATGTCTACCTGAAGTCGAGATCTGTTCCAAAAATAACAAAAATACGGGTAGATAAAAATATCTCATGCAGGTCTTCCACAAAAGCGTCAAACAAGCCGTTAAATATGTGTCCACTAGTTGATATAGGTATTGTAACAATTTACCTTTATAACAAAACAACATTATTTCATAGGAACCCAAAAATACTTTATTTTTTCATTTTCACGCAAATTTTGAGCACGTATAAAACAAATACGTCAATTGTATATATCCTCCAAAAATATTTTACTTTGCCACAACTTTTATCACATTCCATTGCATTTCAATGATATTTATTTTAAAAATACATAAAAATTTCAATTGTTTACAACAGTTTATTTGACTGACAACATTAAATCCAAGAAAAGTTTTAAATTTTTTCGACATAACAAACCCAAAAACGAAATTCAAATTCAAATTTTGAAATTCGAAACGTCAAACTAGTGGACACGATAGGCACTACAAAGATCAAACTTATAACTAAATCTAGATAGGTTATATGCGCGCTCCGCCTTTCCCCCGCTACGAACTCGCTACGTCCCCGCTACGAACTCGCTACGAACTGGCTACGTGCCCGCTACGGTCACGTTACGTAGTCGTCTCGTCGGCGCGCGCGCAACATGTCAGCTACAACGGGCAGCCGCCTCCCTACGCACACAACACCCATTGTTAGGAGAAAAATAAAAAGGGGGCATTCAAAAATATGGACATAGAAACGAAAATGAAGAGTAAAGTCACTAGTGAAATACAATTAAGTATGAAAGAAATATTGAATAGCTCCTAGGGTTATTATCGTTTCATTTCTAGGTCCAACGAGGACAAGACAAGGTACAAAAACAAACATACTAAAGTATCTATGGAAAAGGGGATAATAAATACTTTAAAACATGTATAAAAATCTATGAGAAGCAACATCAATAAAACATGCTGAAAAATAAAAGTATTATTCAAACGCCATACAATTAAATACTGGCACAATTTCACATCGACAGCAAAATGAAACATAACTAGTTACAACATAATTTCAGCTGAAAATATTTTGCATTATGCCGCCGTAGTCATATCGGAGCCATTGCATGAAGTAGCCGAGATTCGGTTAGGTTTGACGTGGCCATTTCATGAATTGGCCAATAATTCTGTAAAATTAAATGCACTTTATGGATTAGCCAATTCAACGATTTGGCTACGACACATACACAAGTTGTGTATTATTATTGTATGTACTCGTTCTTTTCTTTTGGAGATAAAGAAAGAGCTTATTCAGCATTCTGTTCAATTCACTCCATGTAAAGCAGTCTAGCATTGAACCAAGGTCATTCAAAATAGTAGTTTCCATGCTAGGTACCACTAAAGTAGATTTATCATTGCTTTGAGACAAAACATCATTAATAATGCCATGGACACTCAAACAATAATTCTGTAATACTATATTCCGATAAATATTATCAATTCTTTTTTTTTTAAATGCATGAACATATTTAAATATTAAGTACCTACCCTACCTTTAACAAACTATTTTTAAACATTTATGTTTATTTAATACTGTAACATTTAATTATGATAATTTTACAAGAGACAATAAATTGAATTAACAATACCATATTTTCATGCTTACTTTAAATAGCATAAAATTATATAAATAATATATTATTATTTCATGCAGTAAAACAGGAAATAGGAACAATTATAAATTGGCACTAATTAAAGATATCGATAGTAATTTATGCCTCAATTTTCAGAATGAAAAAAATAAGTTAATACATTATTAGAAAAAGTAAATAAATTAAGTACTTTAGACACAGTCAAGCATTTTGGAAATAAAAGTCAAACCCCCGATTTTTGAATTAAGAATTAGAAGTTAAGTCAAACTACTTTAGCTTCTACTATTAAGTTAAAAGCTGACAAATTTTGGCATTAATGAGTACAGGTGGTCAGTATACAGGTTAAGTTTTGGATTATTTATTTTTCAACTTTCCAAGCCTATTTAGGTACTAAAGTTATGCCAAACTTAAACCTTGATATATGTACGGTAAACCGGGAGATTATCTGTCCTAGTGGTCACTTTGCACCATTTCTATATTTCCGTATTGATATCACAATTTTTTATCGTTTTCCCAACTCTTGGGTGCTGTAACAAATTGCTTGCAGCTGAATACCAATGTTAAAATTTCCGTAAAATAATACTGTAATTATATTACTGTCCAATTTATTTAAAAGATATCTTAAACATTAGATTTGGCTTGGGGAAGTATTAAAGCAGTAAAAAACTTAAGGGGCAGTTATGAGGCCACAGAATTAGCTTCAGGAACCATTTTTATATATAAACTAGCTGACCCGCGCAACTTCGTCTGCATCAAATTTTTTCATTAATGGTCGTAGCGTGATATTATATAATGTCCTATAGCCTTCCTCGATAAATGGGCTATCCAACACTAAATTAATTTTTCAATTCGGCTCAGTAGTTCCTGAATTAGATTAGCGCGTTCAACCAAAAATCAAAGACACTTCAGCTGTATAATATTAGTATAGAAAATAAAGGTAAGTAGGTATATTATACTTTACTATTTAGCATCGAAACCTCAATTTTAATACTTTGTGCTGAAACATTTGGCTTTTATGTAAAAATGTGCATTACTAATACTTGTTAAGGTTTATATTGATTTGAGAAATAATTTATTATTATTTACAAGTGAAAAGTAAGTTACTTATAATTTTTAAGTTAACGCCTTAATTTTAAATTCCATTAATTTTTATTTTATTTTTTATATAAAATTTTATTGATTGTTTTTTAATTAAATGTATTTATTTATTTTATTTACTTTCACTAACTTAACGTACATCGTGACATGCATATTGTTTAATAAACTTATTTTATATTTCTCTCGTTAAAAGTATACTTTCTATAATAATTTCGTAATAAATGTATATATGTAGAAACATGGTTACTAAAGAAACAACACTTACCGCCGCACTCAAGAGTCTATAACGATTTTTTCTCAGCCAGTGGTTCCCAACCTTTAATCCATAAGCGTCTCCCCAATTTTCTATTAAAATTTGATTTTGTTTTCTTAATTTGATTAAATTTAGGTAAAGACATTTTTTTCTTAATACTTTCAAAATTAAGAATAGCAAATATAGAGGTATATTTATTTTCAGCGGCACCTTTGTTTCACTCTACCCTTTTAAGTGGGGTGTGCCCCACCAGTTGGGAACCCATGTCTAAGTAGTAGAATAATGTTTCATCAAAGGCCTGTGAATGCGGCACTTAAATACTTATGTAATAATTTAGATTTAAACATCTTATAATAAAAGTATATAATATTATAAAAAAGAGTATTTGATTACAAATACTAAAAATTATTTACAGATGATTTTATTTTAATGTAAAGAACGTTAATAGCTTTTATATAAATTCCACTGTTTTTTAAAAGACATAACCTATCAAAAATTTGTCAATTATATTTACTGTGATAGAAAATCGAAAAGTGTATGAAATTAAAGTTTATTAGAGGTCCACACTCAGTTTTAATCACCTGTACTAGTGAAATCAGAAGGCTTAGTGTGAGTTTTTTAACGTACTCGATCGCGTTAACGTAAACGTTCGCTTATGTCAAATTGTACAGAAAAAAACAGGTTGTCCGTGAGTGTCACCAGGCGGCGCTTATTCGGATTCAATACAAATTGTTTTTTATTGATAGGCACGCGCTTGACCACTATCTCACCTGATAGTAAGCGATGATGTGGTCGAAGATGGAGCACGCTTGCCTAGAAGTAACCTATTCACTCTTGACTTAAATACTCCCAGGTTGTAGCTATCAGGAAACACAGACTCTGGCAGGGAATTCCACTCTTTAGCTGTACGCACAATGAATGTATTCCCAAAACGTTTTGTGCGTGTGGGTGGGATGTCCATCATGTACCGGTGGCGCATCGCCGTGCGTCTTTTGGTCCGATGATGGAACGGATCCGGCGGAATCAAACTATGCAATTCCGTTGCACACTCTCCACAATGCAACTGATAGAAACCCGATAGGCTAGCAACTCGGCGTCGATGCTCGACGTTTACGCTAACGCAATCGAGAAACTTAAAAAACTCGCACTAAGGCCACAGAGTAAAAACCAGAGGTCCTAGCACAAATATTTTGACGTTTAGTAACGTTACAGTATCGTTAACGTAAATGAATTTTGAATATTAATAAACTACAATCCCATAGCATGTTGGTTTAATTGTATGCGACGTACACAATTTGTATCATACAATAACTATGAATATAGTATCCAATTCAAATAGATATTATATGCGAAACGAGTATTATAGTTGTAGTAAAATTTTACGTTACGTTACTATACGTTATAAACATTCGTGTTAGACCCTCTGAATCAAGTTTTCGTGAGAAATCGGTACCATAAATATCAATTAACGTAAGCGACATTTGAAATTTTTTGATAAATGCCACTTGAAGTAATCGCTGTAAGGTTCATTTTGGCATTTTGGGTAAATGTCCCTTACGTTAACTGATACTTCAGGTATCGAAATCTGTATTCTAATAAACTGTGAACTACTCAGTTATCGTGGATTTCTGAACCTGCAGTGCTTTTCTGTTAACATCTCACCGTGAAAATGTAGGTGAAGTAAAGCGAAGTGAGCGTGAAGTGAACTGTCATTCCACGTAAAACTTAGAATTGACAGCTGGCAGCACTTCACATTCACACTGCACCATGTTTACAGAATCGCATTGCATAATAGACTCGTTGATCTAAATGCGACTGGATTTAATTTCAACAAGAAGCGAACATGGAATGTTGAAAATTTAACGTAGGTATATTTAATTTAAATATTAAAAAGTCAGTCGGAGAGTGATGAAACCGGCTTAAATGCAAATTGACAAATAAATTCATAGTTTGGAAGACATTTTCTAGAAAAGTGTTCGACCAATGACAGCTTCGTCTTACAAGCTTTTATTGTGTTCTTGGTTTCTTTATTCTTTTTTTTTTTTGAAGTTATAGAAACTTACAATTCCATGTAAATTGACTGTATCAGGTATCTGATGAAATTCCATTGAGTATTTGGCAAGTCGATTACAATTTAGGGAAGGAAATTTTTAGTTGAAATTCTACTGAAAGATTCATCTTTTGAGGGAGAGACTGTGTTTTACTTTTTTTATTTTTCCCGGCGACTTACGTCCGAGGTGGAACCAAATAAAAACAGTACATTGCAAGTTTATTTTCATTTGTTTTTATTTTCATAAAATTGGTACCCCCGGACGATAGAGGTATTAAAATTGTAAGTGTGATGAACTGAGAAATATAATATCAATAGTATCTCTATTTTAATAAAACCTCGTAGCATAAAAGATCGCATAGTCATAGTCATAGTCATAGTCATTTATTCATAAACAAGTAATTTGTATCTGAATTTCGCGCGGGAAGGTTTCAACAAAAATCCGTTATAAATATTCTAATACTAAAGAAATTATCTATCAATCTCTCAGTAGAATCTCACCCTAAATAATCTTGAGACCTTTAAACGATAGCCTCAGTATCACTAATAACATGTATCCCATGTTTAGTGAGAATCAACCGAACAATATCGTTACAGCTCCTTGTCTTATAATTCCTCCCCGGACTATCCTTAATCTTAATGCTCTTCACTTTATCGCACAGCTTACTAACTTCCGACTTGCTCTTCTTCATATCTTCCGGCTTCAACTTCCTAATAGTCGACGAACAGCGTTTTTTCGAAGCCTCGACTTCGACTTTCTCCACATTACCCTCACTTACCCGTCGTTTGTAGAGATCGAAGTCGGAATCCTTGCTTAAGTAGCTATCGAGGGAGCAATATGTAGTATCAAGAGTTACCTTGTCAAGCTTGTGTTCAGTCGCATCGCTGACTATTTTGACTGCTTTCCCTGGGACGTATGTTGACGGGACTTTGTCGAGGTACGCCATTTTGGGTTTGAGTGGCTCGCAGAGCGGGCTTACAGAGTCGGTATGAGAGTTGGGCATTAAGAAGTTGGTCTTTCTTGGTCGTTTGACTGTTATAGTCTCGTCGACGATAGAGGGTTTGTCTCTGATTGATATCAGGATGTTCTTGAAGCTGGTTTCTTCGGGAGAGGCCATTATTACGTCTTGTGGTGACCGTTTGTCGTAGCTGGCGATCAAATCGTTGAGAATGTTATACTCACTGATCCGGGCAGCGTGGAAAGAGTTGTGTGTTAGTATTTTGTCTTAAATATGTCGTTACATAAAAAAAATACTTAAAAAATAGTTTTTAACGTCAATAAATAAAACAGTAAAAAATGGTTCAGTAATAGTTCTTAAAAAATAAAATAGTCGTTACATGAGTTTTCTAGTAAGTATATACCGATTTTCGAAAATGTGATTTTACAGCAATGTTTTTGTAACAGAATCTGTAGTACGGCATTTATTTTTAATTAAAAAATAATGCAGAAATAAATTTTGTATTATTTTAATTCTATTAAACTTTAAAAGAAACACGGAATTAACCACGATTATCTCTTTTATTTATTTCCATAAAATGTTATAAAAACAAAATCAGTATAAAAATCTAATGAGTGTAACCTATAAAATATTTACATGACTAAACTTAAATATTTGGCTTTCAAATCACTTTTCATGTGATGTATAAAAATTACCAATAAATCAAAAAAATAATAATAATAAAATATATATACAGAACTACTAAATAAACATCGCAATATAAAAACTATTTCAAGAAACTCACTCAAAAAGTCGACATAAAATAAATAGTCACTTTTCAAAAAATACAAAATTAAAACTAAGTATTATAAAAACGGTAACAAAACTACACAAGTGTCATAAAACAATAAAAATGAGAAAACAAAAGTATATAAGAACAATATAAATTATAAAACCGATCTATAAATCATCATCACTACAAATCATTAAAGGAAAGTTAAAATCTAAAAGCTCGTTTTCCTAGCAATTTTTCGACCATTTTACTAGGCAAAATATATATATAGCTCGAACATTTCCTATACAATAAAATTTCTCCGTTATTCCATAGGCACTAAAATTCTGCCGCCATAAGCAAAAAGGGCGAATCTGACCAAAACACAAGATGTGTCCATCTTGTGTTTTGGTCAGATTCGCCCTTTTCTGATTTTCGATATGTAAATAAGTAAATTTGCCTTTGAGGACAGACGCGCTATGTTTCTTTGAACGGCAGAATTGCTTAACTAATCCCCAATCAATAAAATAGGGATGATTCCTGAGTAAAAAAATATGATTCTATTTAGTCCGTCAGTTAGACTATCGAAAAAATGGACAAGTATTTTTTGCTAAAACAAATCAATAAAAAATGACGAAGATAAAACGCATCAAAGTGGCAACGCACAAAGGATCAGGGGCTCGATTCTGCTATTGCAATCGTGTCTCAATGACCGGTCAGTGATCGAATATTTGACAACTTTGACAGTTTTTGTATGGGAAATGTGTCATAAGTTTGACGTTATACGTCAAAAATCGATCATTGACCGGTCATTGAGACACGATTGCAATAGCAGAATCGACCCCCAGGAGTGAGGGCTTGTGACGTCAATTTCCGGTATAAAGTGTATCGGTCTGTGACGTCTCACGAGTTTACAACGCACTGTATCGTTTTCATTTCTTGTTAAAGTGAAAAAAGAAAAAATAACGTAACAATGTTTCGGAAATCTGACGAAATAATTAGATTTTTTTAGTCATCTATTTGATATCCCGTTAATTGTCCAGGCTAGTAAGATAAGGTGGTGTACTCACGTGACACAGCGCGGCGCTCCGTACAGGCGGTGCGTGCGCACGTAGGCCAGCACGGCGTCGTCCGTGAGGTACTTGGCGCTCTCCCCGCGCCGCACCAGGCGTCTGATCTGCGTCGAGCTTACTTCGTTCGCTATGTAGTTTGTTACTAAGATCACGTTTTTCTGGAAAAGGAATGTTATTTTATTTTTTATTTATTTATTTATTTACACATACAATTATTTTTACAGGCAGAACCCAAGATAATAAAAGTAGTCATACAATGCGACATCCAGAGACGCCCCTCACAAACTGATCACCCACCCACTCGAGTCCATGATTGACCAGTCCCAAGTTACGGCTCCGCATGCCAGCATAAGTTATATAGAGGACAACACACTAACTGTCACTCTCTGGAATTCCGCAAAAATATCCAACCGTTGAGAGATGCTATTCATTATTTTAACAGCCCGACAGACGGGTGCAAACTTTAGTAGGTTTGTACGGGCTACTGGAATTTTAAACAGACTCTCCCTCGGCCCCAACCGTAGTCTGTTGTGTTATTTAGTATGGGTCGGCTTCCAGTTAAACCGGAATCAGCTGAATACTAGTATTTTACGTGAAGCGGCTGCCTACCTGACTTCCAAAACCCATTAACTGGGTAACACGGTACTTCTTGGCAAGACTGGAGTCAGATTTTCTGGCTTCAGACAATCCGTAACGACTGTCAAAGATCTACAAATGACAGCCGGGACCAACGGCTTAACGTGCACGGCGGAATCTCGGTATGTTAAGTTGGTCACCCATCCACAAACCGACCTTGACAAGCGTTGCTTAACCTTGAAGATCGACCCGTGCGGCTGTTGTTATTTTAGCCACGAGCGAGTAAGAATCTGACTATTCATTTATTAATTTACTTATTTTTGCTAGTGGTTGCGCCAGCGTTTAAGACGGAACTCGAAATAAAAACTACCTTCATTTTTGTTTTTTTTCATATTTTTATGTTGTGGTGTCTACCCAGTAATATTAGGTCTTATTACTGTTATTTTCATACTGTAGGTGTCGCTAAACTCGCGATTTCGAGGGGATCTTTACCAAGCGCCATACCATAAACAGAGCTACGATTTAGTAAAAAAAAAATATATTACCATTGCTACACCATATTCCAAGAGAGACGATGCAGACAAAGTTTATACGAATAATTAAGACAAATCGGGATATCAATTATTATGAACAGAGGGCCAATTACTAATAATAATTCAATGAATTATTATTATTAATTATCTTGACTTGGCTCGCGAGGTTGTCGACATGTGGGATGTGAACACAGCAGTCATTGTGCCCATAATCGTCACGGCCAGTAATTGCCAAGAGCCTCGACCAACATCTCAAGAGGCTCTCGTTGGGCAGCTGGATCAAGGGCTTGATCCAGAAAGCAGTACTCTTGTACACGGCGCGTATCGTTAGGAGGTTTCTCTCTCAAGAGCCCTGACCACCGGTAGCTTTGGACCTTGTTCCCGATACCGGTGGGCTACTATTTTTTATATTTTTAAATGTTTTTTTTTGTAGAAATATTTAAAAATGTAATTTATATGTGTACAAATGAATAAAGGATTCAATGAATTAATAAATAAGTTAGTAATTTATAAGCATCGTTCGTATTGGCATTTCAGTCGCAATCTATCAAAAATGTATGGAAATTCAAGTTTTTTTGATAGATTGCGACTGTCTGAAGGATTGCGAGTGTAGAAGAGTTAGCAGTATGATATAACACTTCAACTTTACCCTATGTTTGTAGAGCATGTCTGATTCGTATATGAACCGACCGGGGTCGCAACCTGCGCGGGACACCACGACCAATCCGTGACGACCCACTATCATCTCCAACTGAAAATAAAAAGTAACTTGTAGCTCTATCATAATCCATCAGGCGGGTGTTTTTTTTTAGGTATGACCACTAGCAAGTTAACACACTTGGGATATCAACTGCTTAACCGGACTAACCTGTGGTGGCCTCAAATGAATTTAAGGCAAGGCAACAAAACTAGCTACAAGCTTAAAACTACTGACCGCTCGCTAAGGGCATTCCTTGTGGAATACGGACATAGGGACAGCAAGAGACAACAGGCTGGGTCGTTTTATTAATTAGGGGTTATTAAAGCTAAAGGCTCAGCGGCGCGGGCTGGCTCGTTTGCAAAAGTCGGGGAGGGTTTTGAATGGGTCGTCGCGACGGACCTCGGCGGCGAGGTCGGTATACGGAACGCGGTCTGTTTTTGTATTTTCTAAGGGTGCTGGTTTCCCTACAGCTTTCCTGAATCTTTGTGATCTCGTCGTCGGACTCGACGAGTGTATGTCGAGGACGGCGAATCTTACTAATGCGAGAGGGAGTGTACTGGGTTGCCTTTAATTATGCCTAAAATTATTGCACTCCTCTCGATTCGATCATCACCATATCAGGCACAGATAAGGATAGACATAGATAATGCAAGAACAACTACTTCGCGTGCCCGATTGGGTGCCCAGCTTACGTACAAAAATCGTAAGCCAGCCAAGATTTTCCCATCACTTAATAGTACTTGTGTGTGACGTCATAGTAGGTAGTCAAAAAATGGCACGCTTGGTTTTCATACAGATCGTGATACTTGCGTTATGTATGTCTATTTATATCTGTGATATCAGGCTTATTGGCCCGAATAATCCTGTGAGTGATGATGTACCGATCTCAGTACATGTAGTACGACCCGACTTTCGATTTCTCAATAGAGTATTTCAGAATAAGTTGCTGATGAATAAACCTGGCTGTGCCTAGGCAACTCATCCCATATGATTTCACTGAGATAATATCCTCCATCTTACTATTATTATTGACCCAGTGTTTTATATTTTATAGGCTTTCACTTTTGTCACACAGCTCTGTACTTAAAAACTAAAGAAATAAAGTTAAAAATCCAAAGCTACTCACATCCTAGCGAACGACTCCAGCAGATCGGCGGCACTCAACAGTTTCACAGTGACGCCATCTTGGACGTTACCGTTCACCTTCTCCATCAAGTTGTCCAAAGACCTGCCTCTGTCTCTGTCACACAATTCTGTACTTAAACACTTAAGAAATAAGATCCAAAGCTACTCACATCCTCGTCGGACCACAGGCCCGGCGTAGCAAACGACTCCAGCAGATCGGCGCCACACAACAGTTTCACGGTCACGCCATCTTGAACGTTACCGTTCAACTTCTCCATCAGGTTGTCCGGTTCATCCAGACTGTTCAGGTTGATGATGTCATCCGGCAGCCAGGATGGCGGGTCCGGGTCGTTCTGACCCGTTAGGTAGTTGTTTATTGTGTCCTGGACGAGGAAAAAGTGTTACATATTAGTTTAGATGACGTGAGCTATCAAAGAATCTAAGAGTGTTCAAAAAATCTAATTGTCAGTGAGTCACACGTTAAAAGCACTCCGTGAGAAGTTTACGATTTACGGTGTATGTTTTTACGGTGTACGTTTTTTGGATGGAATATTATCAAATGACTCCTTCTGCTCTGAGTGGAGCGGGAGGGAGTGTCAGACTTTTACTGGCTACAACCCAACCGTGTTCCTCCCAATGCCCTTTGCGTTCCAGGGGGTCTACTCTTTAAGTCCGAAGTCCGTAGTTTCGGTCTTAGTTACGACGGGCGTTTCCTACTCCGTATCACCTACGGACTTACGATTAGTCTCGAGCCCGAACTAAGAATGAATGCCAACACGATTTGACAGTTGTTCTTAGTTCGGGTTCCGGACTAATCGTAAGTCCATAGGTGATACGGAGTAGGAAACGCCCGTAACTAAGGCCGAAACTACGGACTTTGGGCTTAGAGAGTAGACACCCTGACCCGCGGTGACTCTTTCGAACAAATAAATTCCGCAACCCTAGCAGGTACTGGCCCTAGCGGGCCCCGTCTATGGTTTCTGACAGTATATCTATCAAAGATTTTCATATGTACAGCCGGGATTGGTCACACATCCACTGACTGACCTCGACAAGCATCGCTTAACCTCGAAAATCGACTCTTATTGGTCCGTTGTTGGTGTAAACCAAGAGCTTCTCCATCCTAGACTTCTACTTAATGCCGAAAGTTAATAGATGGGCCGATTACACCACACCAGATATGAGTCAGCCTATGATGAATGCTGAGTCATTGTGGGTTGTTCCAAATACAAACCAAAAAAAAACATTATGCATGCCATTATACAGCCTGGTGACAGACAGACAGACAGACGGACAGCGGAGTCTTAGTAATAGGGTCCCGTTTTTATGCTTTGGGTACGGAACCCTAAAAAAAGGCTTCAAAAAGAGAGAGTGTTTATAAGGGTTTCTGTTGAGCAAGATCCTCAGCAACTAACCATGATGCGACAGTTTTTATATTGCAAATAGGTCATAGTGATAACACAAATTGATTTAAAGTTTTTGTACTTTAAACTTTAGCATTACATCAATTAGTTATAACTTTACTTATAATCTTATCAATCTAGAATGATGTGATCTATGATGAATATGTTTATTTTTTTAGCAATTAATCAAATGGGCTCCCAATCATTCAAGTTTTATCAAGAATGACCGATTTGTTGATGTCATTGTTTAGTCATTAGAATAACAAAGTTTGATGTGATTTTTTAATTCTTTATGAGAATGTAGGTTTTTTAGAATGCTAATTCATTGACCAAAATGTACCTACAACATACATAGCCCACTTTGACTTCATAATTCAGTCTTTACTTGGGCATGATCAATCCTATGTATCAGTGAGTTTGTTTCACTGAACCGATTTTGATGTATTTTGGTACACCGATAGATTGGACCCAGGAGACAGTTATATGCTACTTTTTTTTGCTAAAATCTATATTAACGTCAGCGAATCTGCTGGCAAGAGCTAGTGTGTTATAAGTTCATGCCGTGATAAAAATATTCCGCACGGAGTTACCCGCCGACAAGTACCGCACAGGCGTCGCTGTGCTCTATAGATTTTCCAGGATGCATAAACGGATGGCTTCCAGGTTGATACATTTAAGTTTCACCGCTTTTCAAGGTTATTCTAAACTGCGGATTTGTCGTTGTCTTGCTGCGGATTTTCTGACAATTTTTTCTCAAAACCTTCGGTTGGACTTACAGTTGCCGCTTTGGATTCTTGCTTGCATCATACTGCTGGGTAAAGGCATCCCCTTTTTTATGGATGGGAAATGATCAAATGACTTCTCCCGCTCTTGGTGGGGTGGGAGGGTCACTCTTACTGAAAAAACTCATATGTGCTCTTTCAAATGCCTTTTGCGTTCCAGGGCTACGGTGACTCTCGTGGAGAAACACGGATGGGTTTTAGTAAGTAAGAGTCTGACACTCCCTTCCGCTCCGCCCAGAAACAACACATTGTATAATCCGTTATTGGTGTTACCTGATGATGCTGCAGTGTCAGCCTGGTCCTCGTCCAGCCGGACTGCTGTGTCTCCCACTCCGATACCTTGACCCATGATGATGACCGCAAAGCTAGCTTCAACATTGCTATCCTGAAATCAACATTGATTTTATGAGATAATTAAAAAAATCAATGTGAAAAAAGTGGGTATTTTTGTGTTTGTATATTGTATTCAGTTTTTCAAGTTATTTTATGTGTTTTTTATTAATTAATTAATAAAAACTCAAATATTTTTTTATTTGTGTGAAGAGTTTGCTATTATTCATGTTTAGAACTGAACAGAAAATATTTCTTTGACACCACACAACAAAATATTTGTAAACAACAAATTCAGCCTCCTCTAAACCATCAATTTCAGTCTTCTCTGCATGCTGCAGTTGACTTCTCTGGCCAATAGCCCATGAACTCGTCCAAGTCAATGGCAGTTAAATCAATTAAGATTTTGGTTGTTTAACATTATCAATTTCACACACCAATTCTAAATAGTGAGAATGTTTAAAGGTAAGTGGTTCCAAAACAGTATGCATGCTAACATTAAATATTTTTAGCATGTGTACTTATGCTACACAATAAGTATATTTATTATATGTTTATCAGCACCTTGAACTATTATGATAATAATAATTGTCTTATTATCTGAGTCAACTGTAATATCTTAAGTTGTGGGTGTTTGGCAAGGATGTTATTGTGATGTAACATGTTTTCAATTATCTATTTCTTCTTTTCCCAAAACTTTTTCAAGATACCTAAACAAATTGTGCTGGAATAAAGATTAGTCAGTCAATATATCATAGTATGACTGAGTAGTGCGTAGAATACAATAGGAACACTCTTTATTGTACGCCATAACAAATTGCATTAGGAGCTTCAAGAAAGAACCTAAGGGTGTAATATATTGAGGCGGGCTGCATGAGAGAGATACCGATTCCCGGCGACCATAAGCGCGGGTCTGCGGACGGCAAGCATTGGGTGGCTCGCCGTCCGATTAAAGCTAGGCCCGGGCTAACAGCATGTTGTGTTCCACGCGTGCCTCAAAGAAATGTCAGGATAGGAGAAGGAGCCTGTTAGGGCCAGAGCCTGCCAGGGTTGCAGATTTTTTTTCGAAAGAGTTACTGTGGCCCTGGAAAACAAAACGCACTACGAGGAGCATGGATGGTTTTTAGTCAGTAAGAGTCTGACATTCCCTCCCGCTCCACCCAGAGCAACAGGAGTCATTTGATGATTTCCCATCCATAAAAAATTAAATAAAAGGGTGTAACGTAAAAATGGCATTATGACAACATGACTTAAAATAAGTGTTACCTATTTCAAATTTAACTTTATTATAGCTTACAGTAGGTTTCCTTATCTATATTATTATGTAGGTGTAAAGTAAATAAACCATTATACCATTGGGATTTTACTAGACTACTATGTTTGAGGAAATTAGGTAACAAACTAACTGTGTTGCTCAGGAAAATTCAGAAGAACTTGAATCTTAGGTACTAGTTAGAATCTTGTTAGATGAAATAAACATAATTAGTAACACAATACTAAACTTACGTTTTGTTTAATTGTAATATTATATTCTTTGGTTTTGAATTACAACATATAATTATAATAATAATTCATAGATTTGAATATTTTACCTGTGGTGAGCGGGGACCAAGTCTTTCTTCCCATAAGCATCATGCACAGGACACACCAAACCTCCAACCACATTGCCTAGGTTCAGGGTGTGGATGTAATCTTTAGCAATTTCTAGAAAAATATTCAAATGTTAACAAAGTTCTGTCATGAAAACTTGAGCAAATAATTGGAGTCATATTTCACTAGTTTCCGTAACTCTATCACACAAATCACACAGTTCGTTCAAGTTGCATCTATTTCAAATGCCAAAGGTCAACAGTTCAAGTTCACTGCAATAAAATTAATGAAAAATGCAAAATAATTGCGCATTTCACGTTCGATTTCCGATTACTTACCGAACATGCGAAGATGCATGTACGTCGGAGGGCTGAAACTCCCGCAAGCCATAATAACAATCTTTCCTTTAGACATTTTGCGGCTTTTTTTATTCAACACAGTTTATTCTTTACTTCTCTTTTGCAATTTTTAACACATCACAACACAACAAGTCCGCACGTCGCGATCTGTCCTTTCATTGATTCAACTTCAGAAGACAGAAAGCAACAAAATTGAAAATTCCGATATTTTTACGACTCCGTTTATAATTGAATGTCATTTTTTCCTGATAGGGTAACGTCACATTAGAAACTACCATTCTACGCAGAAATCTGTTGAATTGACAGTGCGATAAACTCAAGGTTTGAGAATGAGAATTTTTACTTTAGCACAAGAAAAATATTTATTTTAAAACTTTTTCGATGTTACATATAAATTAAATAAATTATTTCAAAAAGTGCGGGGGCTTTTTTAAACATTACTTTTTTCATAAATCTGTGTCGTTTGTTATCTTGTAACTGTAACGAAACCCAAATAACGCGATTGAATTTAAAATCTGTGCACACAGAGTAAAATGTGCTGAAGATTTTACGACATCCTAAATTACCGCATTACCTTACCTTAATTTGACATTTTGTCCTTTACGTTGTGGACGGACCGGCATTGTCACAGTGAACTCGAGAGTATTTATTTTATTTACTTGAGTTCGTAATTAAGAAGTAATGAAAATAATTATATGAAAGGGATGTTCTACTGCTACATACACAAACAAAAGTTGACATTATTTACAGTTGCTATCTCATAACCTCACCTAAAATCAGCTGGGTAAACATTGGAAGTGATAGTTTTCCAAGAAAATGAGATTAACATTGCGTTTACTTTCTTCTGTTGTGCAAAAAACTCCGTTTTATATCACTACACCGATATTTTATGTGAATGCGGGTAAGTGAAAATCTAAGTCATAATATTTTGGTACATGATTGGTGATTGAAGAATAACATTTCCTAGAGGTTAAAGGTTTATTACAAACAGGAAATGACAGTAGTTCAACTTTTAAGATACGCCACTTGGATAAAAGAAGCTTTATTACTATAATTGGCTCCCTTTTTATGGTAATAAAATCTCTTGTAAATCTGATAGCTGGAACAAAACCATAATAATATCAATGTTACAGCTCCTCACTTGGGTCACCTGTACACAGCAGTGGTAGCAGATGCAATACAGCGGTTTGAGAAGCTCACCAACCCTGATTGTCAGGTCATATTTAGCACAGGTATGTTATTAATAATTCCCAGCCACAATTAGTAAAGAAAAAATAAAGTAAAATTACTGTCACAGAATTGTTTAAAAGCAGTGCATACAACAAGAAGTCTAGACTTTGAGCTGCAACCAAGATAGGGCCACGAAATGCCAGACCTAAAAACCCATTAACACTGCCCAACCGGGATCAGCAGTAACAATTGCAACCACTAGACCTAATACTTCGGGAAGGACAGGCATATTTATGTTGTTATTAATTAGTTTCCCAGGGACCTGGTGAATAGTATTTTTTACCAGAAGCATCATTTCATGTCAGGGATGTATACCCAAAATGCCAAATGTATGTTACTGCTTTTAACATAAATGGCATTTACCAAAAATGCATAAATGTCCCTTACGTTAATTGATACTTCTGGCATCGAAATATTGATAATCATAGCATAGTAGAGGAGACGTAGTACCTAGTCAGCAAATTCGACAGGCCTCTGGATATTGCTTTCTATGAACACAAGATTATTGCTGTTGAAAAATAATCATAATAACAAACATGAAGTTTATTAGAATCTCATTACAATTTCCTAACATGATTAATTAATGATAAACAACTTAATGTAAATATGGTAGTCACCAGATAAATGTGCAGTAATGGTCATTGCTTCACATTAATTTATTGACTTTCTTAATATCAAAAAAAGACAAAGCTGTCCTGAATGGACTTCCATCGTGATCCTTAATGTTCTTTAGTAATTTTTAAACGGTTCATAATTTTATTGTTCTGGTAACTACGAAGGGGTTATTAGGGAAAGATCAATGAACTTCATTGCAAGTTTATCTGGCGCCTACCATGGATTGTTATCAGAGGGCACAAATGTTTTCACGTATGATAATGTTACAGTATCGATAACGTAAGTAAGTGAATTTTGAATGTAAAAAAACTACAGCCCCATAGTATTTCAGTTTAATTTTATTATTATTTATTTAATTAATTTTATAGACATTTCCATTTTTAGATATTTCTATGCAATTATAAAAAAAATTAAAATATTATTATTTTTACTTTATTTCAGGCATCTGTGGCCCATACAAAATACAGTTTCAATACACAATATATTTATGTGACATACACAATTTGTATCATACAAAAATATGAATAATAGTATTGTTAAATGAATATTATGTGGGAAACAAGTTGTATACTTAGTTAAAGTAAAATTTTTAGATTTGTGCTAGGCCCGTAGTTCCTACTTCACTGTTTATGCCAATACGAGAATGAAGGTCTCTTGCCTTTCAGAAATCATTTATTTGCCAATAAAGCAGGTTTAGGTACAGATAATGATGGTTATTTTGATGAGTGTCCCAATACATTTTGCCTTACGGCATGCAAAATTATGACACTAAACACCATCTTCGCCATATCCAATTGATTTAGTAATTATTTAAAAAACAAAATGTAATATTTTTCTTATTTGTTTTCTAAACAATAATGTGAAAGGTTATGAGACCATGGACTGACATTTGCTCAGCAGTGGGACCACATCCCTAGGTTGAGAAAAACAAAACTATGAATATTCTAAAGAGTTAAAAAAATCGTTTTGTAAATCATAATTTCAGGAAGAGAAGAAGTAAGCGGAGAAATAGACAGACAGACGGCGACTTAGTTTTATACTATTTATATACGTATTATTAGAAGACACAAATTAATTTGGAGGTCACATAAGCCATTGCTTGTGTTATGTATGACTTATTAAATAACTTTATAATGCAATTATCCCGCGACCTCTTTTTGGAACACAAATAAATCTATAGTACTCCGCAAGTGAAGTGAAATAAATTTCGGTATAATTACTATCTATTAAAAAGATCGATTAAGGAGGAAGGTTTGTGTATATATGATAAATGCACCCGTGCGAAGCCGGGGCGGGTCGCTGGTGAAAAGAAATGTCTTGACACTCTCTCCATTATCTTTAAATGATCGCTTCCAGCGATAAGGCCGCCCATTGTGTCACCTTATGTAGGTAATGTTTCGTTCGTATATTATATAGGATGTTTTTACCAAATCCGAAACTGAGAAATATCGAAAAACACTCAATCAATCAAATCTTTTATTTGCATAATACAGGTTGATAAAGGTGTTACAAATAATGTCGATAGATACACTGTGTTATTTATTAGGCTGAGGGTGTGCAAATTATTAGAACTTTTAGACACACTGAAAGGAGTCTTTCCTTTAGTTTGCCGTGTGTTATTTATTTCTTCCCAGAGGGATTTGATCCTTACTAACGACACTTTCGCATGGTGTAATAATTCAGGGTGTTTTTTTTTTCAAAATCAACTGGTTCGATTCCTGGCTAGGAATACCGATTTTTCAAAAAACCAATGGTACAGTTTTAGTTTTCATCAAAATCGAGCTCGAAACTCCTTTCAGTGTTTTTCGATAATCCTAATATGTAGTTCCGGATTTGGCCATCCACGCACACTTTTCACTTCAAAAATTCACCCTGCATAATATTATTATTTTGTTTAACTTATAAATATTATTATGGTGTAAGTACTTGTACATAACAAAGAGTATTCTACTTTAACTACAAATATTTACATCCTTGCACTATTTACTTGTTCCGTATGGTGTCGGACGTAAAAGAATAGTCCCGTGGGTGTCGTAAGAAGCGACTATAAGAGACTCAGCAGCAGCATTCTCTGTAGGTACTAATCCGCCTTACAAGCGTGGCGATTATGGCAACCCCCCTCCCTCCATTTGGGGGAGGCCATGTCCAGCAGTGGATGTCTTTCGGCTGATATCATGATGGCTATTTGCTTTCCAGGTACAGATGAACACGGCACCAAAATCCAGCAAGCGGCCGCTAAAGCCAAGCTCTCTCTGCCGGAGTACTGCACCAGCGTATCCAATGAATACAGGGATCTGTTCAAGGAGTTTAATGTTGACTACACGGACTTTATACGGACCACGGAGACGAGGCATAAGGTTGCTGTCAGGCATTTTTGGGTAAGATCTTTTCTAATTTAATTTTTTTGTAAGCTTTTTTTAATTTTAGCTGTTACCGAAAACTAAAAAAAAAAAAAAAAAATTTTACGATGTTGCTAACAAAATCATAAAAAAGTTGTGTTAGTGCTCATTCACACGAAGACGATTAGTATTTTTTGACGTTTCGTAATTAAAAAAAAGAACAGCTGAACATAAATGTATGGGGCAGTCGATTTTTTTTCACAATTAATTTTTAGAGAAAAATACAACCTACCTATTTCCAAAATTAAAGTTATGTTCTACTTTGTAAGGAATGTGAACATCAATTCGGATATTTTGATGACTCGTGAAAAAACACGATTCTGTAATGCAAAGTGACTACATCCGTCATGACGTATCGTGTTTTTTGACGAATCGTCAATGACGGAACCCGTGTGAATGCGGTCTTACAAATCTTGAAGTACCTACAGTAAAGTGCATTATAACTATCTGCCCAAACAACTTTAAGAACAGTGGATCTAGGATGGTTTTAGAATGATAAAACAAAAAAAAACTAAAGCCTTTTGCTTGACACAGACACTGAAAACATTTCAAGTTTTTGAATTGTTCCCTTTACTTAATTAATATTTGAGAGAGGTGTCGGACTATTGACTGAAAGAATTGACAGTTCATTATCCTAAAAAGCTTTTTCTCCCATACCCTTTTTCTCTGCCAAAAGCCAAAATCATCACCAAAAATTCTTAGTTTAAGGCAAATAGTGTGCGTTTGCCCAAATATATTCCAAACATCTCTAGCTGGAGTGGCGACCGCGTACCGGAGGACGCAGCGTTGGAAGGCCTCCCACTAGGTGGACCTATGACCTGGTGAGGGTCGCCGGTAGCCGATGGATGCGAGACGCACAGGACCGGTTGTTGTGGCGACACTTGGGGAGGCCTATGTCCAGCAGTGGACGTCTTTCGGCTGATATGATGATGATGATGATCTCTAGCAAGATACTCAATATTGCCTGTGACAGATTGTCAAAATATTCAAGTTTAAGCCAATAAATAATACGAATTTATGTTTTATATACAGAAAAAGCTGGTAAAAAAAGATTACGTATACAAGTCTAAGTACAGCGGCTGGTACAGCGTCAACGACGAGGCATTTGTTCCCGAGGCGCATGTGAGGGACGAGCTCAGGGATGGAGAGACTGTGAGACACTATACTATTTATTTATTTACGGGGTCACGACAGACCACGGAGGAGATGGCGGGTCCATTTGGATGTCTTCCTTAGGAATTGTCAAGAAGTGACACAAAACTGGGAACAATGAATGGAATGGAGGCAGGCCTTGCTCAGCAGTGGAAAGGATCAGGCAAGTTATTTTCAGCCGGTTCCACTGCAGGGCAAAGCCCTCTCTTTTTTCTTTCCATTCCTCTCGGCCAATCAAGTCGGGAATAGTACTATTAATTATTTATTTCCTAGAGACTACGAGACGTTCTTCCGGTAGGTAGGTAGGACACTCCACCTACAAGCATACAACTTTATTGGGATTACTTTCATTGTGCGTAAAACGAAGGTGTGAAGTGGAATTCCCTGCCGGAGTGTATGTTTCCTGATAGCTATAACCTGGGGGTAAGTCAAAAGTGAATAGGTTACTTCTAGGCAAGCGTGCTGCAGCGTTGCTTATCATCAGATGCGATATTGATCAAAAAGTCTTATCTGGCTATATCCCACTGCGACGCCAGGTTTGGCAAGAACAGCCTCGCTTTTTATCCTTTGAGGATTGCAATCCATCGCTGGTTTGTGATTGGAATCCCTCCAGAGCGTGTGACCAATCCATCTCCCCTTACGACGCTTGATCTGGCGGTATATTGAGCTCAAGTCGCATTTCTTCAACAGTTCTACATTGGAAATGGTCTCAGGCCAGTAAATTCCGAGGATGCGACAAAGAAATCGGTTGACGAAGACCTGGGTTTGTTGCACTAGAGCAGTGCGGATTTAACATTTAACAAAAACCCGAAAATTTTAAGGAGGAGTACAGAACCTAAAATCACGACCTCAGAATGTCTGTAGGATGTACACATACAATATTTAAAAATAACATTATTGTTTTTAATATTACAGGTAAAAGTTTCAGTAGAATCTGGCCACAAGGTGGAATGGACGGAGGAAATTAACTACATGTTTAGGCTGAGCGCTTTCAAATCACATCTACAGGAATGGCTACAAAATGGTAAGATTCTTCATGATTTTTATTTATTAAATCTACAATACATACACACACAAACTTAAAGCCAAAGTTAAATACTTAATCAAATTAAATTAGAAGGCACTTTTGAATGTCAATATTCTCGTGTCGCTGAGCCGCCATTAGTCTTAAATCCCATCATTAATCTAACAACCCAGCCTTTCCCTTGCTGCCCTCCCGATCTGACGCCGCTAAGCTGAGATCCGTATCCCACAGGGGATGCCCTTAGCGAGCGATCAGTAGTTTCTAGTATTAAGCTAGCTTTTTAGCCCTGGCTGGGGGCCTTAAATTCATTTGAGGCCACCACGGGATAGGCCGGTTCAGCAGTTAATAGCCCTAGCGTGTTAACTTGCCAGTGAGTGGTCATTCCTAAAAGAAAAAACCTTGTGTCGTAATATTTAGCAACTAATAATTCTTTTTATTTGGTACACTTATCAAAATATCTCTGGTAATAGCTATTGCTGCCTTAGTGGCAATAGCTATATGTATTTAATTTGTTTCATATTGAAACAGATTAAAGAAAAAACTGGCGTGTCTCTCAAATCGACACGGCCACTAGTATTAAGCTAAAAAGCTATTTTTTTAACCGACTTCAGAAAAAGGAGGAGATTCTTGAATGTTTTTTTAAATGTTTGTTCAGCGCTATATTTACCAATTATATCAACAGATTATGATGATTTTATATTGAAGAGTATTTTTCCGGAGTTGTCTAGTTTTTAGTGGAGAAACCTCTAATTAAAATGATTAAAAATCCGAGATATTTTAGATTTATTTCAATCTCAAAGAAAAGTAGGTAGGTAATTAATTATGAGCTGGACTGGAATTAGGATACGAAGAAACACAATGAAACTCCCTAACGGCAAATAGCGCAAATTTGCAGACTGACTCATTATGGCGCCGCCGTGAGGCGCACACTTATTGTTTTGACTTCTGTTCTCAAAGCCATTGTTTTATTTTTCTATTTTGTTTATTTCGTTGTTTTTGTTGTGTGCCTCTTAAATGAGCCAATAAATGTATTTTCTTTCTTTCTTCTTTCTTATGGATATAATTTTACTTTAATTGTGGGGTAAACACCACTAAAAAATTGTAAAATAAAAAAAAACCCACGAAAAGCTTTATTAACTTTCCACGCGGATGAAGCCGCGGGCGGCAGCTAGTTGGCCATCAAATCTATTCCCTATCCTTTGGGTACGGAACCCTAAACACCTTTAAACGCTTTTGTTTTCAGACGGCGTGATAACCCCATCAAAGTTTCAGAAGCAACTGCAAGATATGTTGGAGGACGATGCGTACTTACCCGACATATCGGTCAGTCGGCCGTCCAACAGGGTTCATTGGGCGATACGGGTATGTAGCTATTTTTGTAGCTGGTATTTCTGCCTGCCTTTGTGGCGCCATCAATCTTCGGGCACCCATTCTGTGGAAACTTTTGCCCAACGGTCACTTTTTTTTTTTTTTTTCGAGGATGGGAAATCATCAAATGACCCCTCCCGCTCTGGATGGAGCGGCAGGGAGTGTCAGACTTTTACTGACTAAAACCCACCCTTTAGTCCTCCTAGTGCCTTTCTTCCCAGGGCCGCGGTAACTCTTTCGAACAAATCCGCAACCCTGGCAGGCTCTGGCCTTAACGGGCCTCGACCCATGCTGACGACTGCTGGCTTGGCGCGCGTACGCTATGGTGGCCTAACACTCCCTTCTCGTATTGATAGGATATGGTTTAGATGGTAGAAGTTAAAGTCTCGAATTGTAAGGGAAATAGCTATATTTTAAATCACTATAACACTAACTTAGTTACAAGACAAATGATAATGGTAGGTATGGTTTTGAGTACGTGATGTCTCTAATGAGATCTGAACGCGAACTGGCTCACATTTTGGTGGACGAGCGAATATTTGCGTTCGATGCAATTATACATTTTCGCTTAGTGTTCTATTAAAACTCGAACAGCAGTATTACTTCTGGAGACGGAGAAAGAGACGGAGTTATACTTCCTGTATAGCTCTGTCTCTTTCCCACTGGAAGTAAAATTGAAGTAATACTGCTTTAAGAGTTGGTGGTTAGGCCCCTGGACGTGTACTATGAGGGCTAGCACGAGGTGACACTTGAAAAGACTTCTTGGAAGGACTTGGGGGAGGCGTTTGCCCAGCAGTGGGACAGTATGGGCTAAATAAATAAAAAAAGTTAGGTACTGGTCTTTTGATTCATTAGCTCTAAAATACCAGAAGTAACTATGTCTGTGTGAACAGACCAATCAGTCTCCCTAGCCTTTTCCCAACTAGTCTACTTCGGATCGGGGATTCGGGATCGGCTTCCAGTCTAACTGGATGAAGCTGAGTACTGAGTACCAGTGTTTTAATTGTAGCGACTGCCTATCCTCCACTACCAAGCATCCTGGGTGACTGGTGTCAGATTTTCTGGTTTCTGCCTATCCGTGTTGACTGTTCTCTTCAAATGACAGCCGGGACTAACTGCTTAACGTGCTTTTCGAGAAACGGAGGAGCCTTGGCATGTAATGGACGGTCACCCATCCACGGTCTGACCTTTTCAAGCGTCGCTTAACCTAGAAGTTCAACCCGTACGGCTCCTATTATTAAGTTCGAGATGACCACGACCCATCAAGTGTAATTCGTTTTAACCTCGATTTCACTTTAATAGTTGTGACCGCCTTATAACCCAAGTAGAAAGTTCCACTTCCTCACTAACTGGGGAGATTAACAGCAGGGTGTGAACGTGGAGCTAAGTCACAAGTTGTAATCCACCTCCTATCCTGACCTCTGTGCCACAAACCATGCAGCCAAAATGACCTTTAAAACCAACGATGCTCTGAAAGTGGCAATGTTTTAGGCTCTTCAAATCTAAGTTACTGCCCAAGAGGCAGAAGCAGTGTTGTGGGTGGGTTTTAAACGACAGCAACTAATTTATTAATTTAACCCTTCCCTTTCATCACACGATACAGGTGCCAGGTGATGAAGAACAGAGCATCTACGTGTGGCTGGACGCGCTGATCAACTACCTGACAGTGGTGGGCTACCCTGACAGAGAACATATGAAGTCGCTCCGGGCCTGGCCCGCCGACGTGCATGTTGTGGGCAAGGATATACTCAAGTGGGTACTGACTACTATAATGGATGTTCGTTAGGCTACAATTGTTACCGAGAAGGATGAGGATTTTGGGATCTCCAGTGAAAGTTCCATTCTGGTAGTCCGTTAAGTATTGGAGTGTGGATTCTGATTTTCAGTAGTTGCAGTGATTGGGGATAGTGTAGCGAGACTGTCCCATATCCGGAGTCCAGTGGAACGTAATGATATTCTTGCTGCTACAAAATTGTCTCGATAACGTACGCTTTACGTTATAAAGCTATGTTAGAAATGAGAAGAACTTCTGACGACACGGTTGGCGCAGTGGTTGAGCAATTGGCTGCTGCGCTGCGTGTCACGGGTTCGATTCCCGCACGGAACAAATATTTGTATGGCCTACAGATAGTTGTTCCGGGCCTGGCTGTTTGTGTATATGAGATTGTATGTTTATAAACACTCCCACGATACAAGAGAAGTTCCTAGTGTGGGGCAACAATTAAAAAAAAATAACCTCCAGACTTGAAAAATCCTCAGTTGAACTTTTGAATTAATTTCCGCAGCTGAAATGTAGTGTACTTTAACAAAAAAGTAAAATCACATTGTAAGGCTGTAGTAGTTATCAGGTTGGGGTTCAATCATCAAACAAATGCCAACGTAGGTATTTCTTTTTTTTCTTTTCAAATGAAAACCAACCGTTCAAGCAAACCTGACTCAAAAATTTCTTAACTCTCCAGGTTCCACGGCATATACTGGCCAGCATTTCTGATGGCCATCAAATGGCACCCACCACGTCGCCTTGTGTGCCACTCACACTGGACAGTAGACGGCAGTAAGATGTCCAAATCCCTGGGTAACGTGGTTTGCCCACGAGACAGCCCGGTGGGCAACGAGGCGCTGAGGTACCTACTGCTCAGGGAAGCTACGATGGCGAGCGATGCTAGTGAGTATTATTATTGTTTAGGGCAACGAGGCGCTCAGGTATCTACTTCTTTATGCTCCCAAAGGTGGTGAGGTTGAGGGTGTTGTAGAAGTCGTCTTTGGTATCCTCAGGTTGCCGGGATCACATATTGTGATCAGGGGGGGGGGCCCAAATTGCTGTCGAGTCAACCATGAAGTACCTGGGATTGGTGCTCGACAGCCGGTGGGACTTCGGCCCCCACTTCCGGCGGCTGGCGCCCAAGGTGATGGGCGCGGTTTGTACGTGGGGATCGTGCGATCCATGGCCCTGTACGGGGCCCCAGTGTGGGCGGCTGATCTGACGGCCCGTAGTATCGCAGTGTTGCGAGCACCGCAGAGGGCGATGGCCGTCAGAGTCATCAGAGGGTATCGCACGATCTCCTACGAGGCGGCTTGCGCACTGGCCGGATTCCCGCCATGGGACCTGGAAGCGAGAGCCCTCGCGTCACTGCATGGGTGGCGAGAGGAAGCGCGGACGCGGGGCGAGGTACTGGTGCAGCGGGAGATCATGCTGCGCCGGTCCGAACTCCGTCAGGTCTTGGTGGCGGAGTGGCGGGACAGGCTTCTGCGCCCTACCGCCGACCTCGTCACCATCGAGGCGGTCCGGCCGGTGCTCGACGACTGGCTCGGGAGGAGGCACGGCTCCCTGTCATTCAGGGCGACGCAGGTACTCTCGGGGCATGGATGCTTTGGGAAGTTCCTGCATCGCATAGGCAGGGAGCCAGACGCTCGGTGTCATCACTGCGTCCATTGTCAATCGCGGACACGGCGCGGCATACGCTCGCAGAGTGCGCAGATTGGGAGGAGCCACGCCGTGCCCTCGTTTCGGAAGTGGGAAGCAACCTGTCGCTGCCGGCTGTGATTCGTTCTATGGTCGGCAGTGCAGCGTCGTGGGACGCGGTGATCTCCTTCTGTGAGAATGTCATATCGCAGAAGGAGGCTGCGGAAAGGGAGAAGGAGATCTCGAGTGCTCTCCCGGCCCGCAGCAGGCGCACCGGGCGTCGGAGGAGGGCATACGCTGCCCTCCTTCGGCCCCCCTAACTGGGTCCCAGGGACGACGGACTCGGGGACGTCCGCCGCCACCCCATCAATTTGTACCCGAGGTGATGGCGTGTTATGTTCCACGCGCGCCCCTCTTAGACGTCGTAGGGGGAGTTAAACACCTCACTCCCCCTACTTAACGAGACGGAGCCTGCAGAGGCAGGCCGGCACCAGTCGAGGGCTGCGTTGAAGATTGCTTAAGTGCTCCCATAGCCCCCGGTGCAAGTGTGCGAGGGAACAAGGGGTGGTTCAGTCAGTAGGAGTCTGACAGACCCCTTCGTCCGCCCCGGGACGGAGGACATCCATGAGGATTTCCACCCCGATAAAAAAAAAAAAAACCTCAGGTGATGCATTGGTTGGGGTGTAGCACTGTATACGATGGAAATCTTCTGGGCTCTTGAGTTGAAACGGGCGATGCAGCAAATGATGGTTACGGGACAGAAAATTACAGATCCTTATACTTTGCGTGGCCCGACACCGACTTGTCCGGTTTTTTGTATAATTAATTGGTTCACGTTTGACCAAAATCTAACTAATGAACTTATATAGAGGTAGCAGAACGGACGTGACTGCTGGGGTCGACTAGGAGAAGTTCTTTAAGGCTCTTCATGTGACTGGCCGTGCAGTGTGCTTGCCAAGGTCGCTGATGAGGTTGAGGTTGATGGTAGAGGCTGAGGATACTGACCAGGAATGCGCATCAGCTGCATGCTGGTGGTCAGGATACCCGTAGAAGCCGAGGGTACTGGCTGGCTGTATGACTCGCTGCTCGAGAACTTGACGTCACGATGAGGAAGTGATGATGACGTCATGATGAGGTAGTTGCACGAAGGATGCGCTAACGTTCAATGTCGAGAGTCACCAGTATGGAGGTAGCAGAACAGAGAGTAAAGTCCCACATACCTCCATTGAAAAGGGAGGAACCTCCGACCGGACGGTTGTTGTGTCCGGTGGGCAACTGCCCAACAGTTGATATTCTGTTGTACATGTTCTAATCGCACGGTAAACTGATACTTATAGTGATTCACGATTTTGTCAAGTTAGTTCGCAGCTGTCGAGATAGATGGCGCTGCGAGTTTCATTTGTTGATTCTGCTTCGTTGATTTTTGTGGCGGTATTAATGCCGCTACAATGTGGTCGAAGATGGAGCACGCTTGTCTAGAAATAACCTGCCCACTTTTGACTTAAAGACCCCCAGGTTGTAGCTATCAAGAAACACAGACTCCAAATGTGTTTATTTGTTCACAGACTACAGTGAAACAAAGCTAATAAACGTAGTGAACTCGGAGCTCGCAGACACACTAGGTAACCTCGCGTCGCGCTGCTGTGGCGCCGCGCTCAACCCGCGCCACGAGTTCCCCACGCTACACGCCGCTGAGCTGGTGAGCGTAGCCAGCAACCAGCATGCCACCATCCTGATGGACTATGTGGAGAGTCTGCCTGGTGAGTCATCATCATCTGCCTGCCTAGCTCAACCCGCGCCACGAGTTCCCCACGCTACACGCCGCTGAGCTGGTGAGCGTAGCCAGCAACCAGCATGCCACCATCCTGATGGACTATGTGGAGAGTCTGCCTGGTGAGTCATCATCATCTGCCTGCCTAGCTCAACCCGCGCCACGAGTTCCCCACGCTACACGCCGCTGAGCTGGTGAGCGTAGCCAGCAACCAGCATGCCACCATCCTGATGGACTATGTGGAGAGTCTGCCTGGTGAGTCATCATCATCTGCCTGCCTAGCTCAACCCGCGCCACGAGTTCCCCACGCTACACGCCGCTGAGCTGGTGAGCGTAGCCAGCAACCAGCATGCCACCATCCTGATGGACTATGTGGAGAGTCTGCCTGGTGAGTCATCATCATCTGCCTGCCTAGCTCAACCCGCGCCACGAGTTCCCCACGCTACACGCCGCTGAGCTGGTGAGCGTAGCCAGCAACCAGCATGCCACCATCCTGATGGACTATGTGGAGAGTCTGCCTGGTGAGTCATCATCATCTGCCTGCCTAGCTCAACCCGCGCCACGAGTTCCCCACGCTACACGCCGCTGAGCTGGTGAGCGTAGCCAGCAACCAGCATGCCACCATCCTGATGGACTATGTGGAGAGTCTGCCTGGTGAGTCATCATCATCTGCCTGCCTAGCTCAACCCGCGCCACGAGTTCCCCACGCTACACGCCGCTGAGCTGGTGAGCGTAGCCAGCAACCAGCATGCCACCATCCTGATGGACTATGTGGAGAGTCTGCCTGGTGAGTCATCATCATCTGCCTGCCTAGCTCAACCCGCGCCACGAGTTCCCCACGCTACACGCCGCTGAGCTGGTGAGCGTAGCCAGCAACCAGCATGCCACCATCCTGATGGACTATGTGGAGAGTCTGCCTGGTGAGTCATCATCATCTGCCTGCCTAGCTCAACCCGCGCCACGAGTTCCCCACGCTACACGCCGCTGAGCTGGTGAGCGTAGCCAGCAACCAGCATGCCACCATCCTGATGGACTGGATAAAAAAGTCCCCCCCCCCCCCCGCCCTGGGTGATAACTGATTAGTGATATTACCAAACATTGCTACCAAACTTATATGTTATTAATTTCCTCTGTCACTTCTTCCCCAGAAATATGCCACACTCACTATAAAAACTACCAATTTTACAAAGCAGTGGACGCAGTCATCAAAGTCCTACACGTCGCAAATCTCTTCTTCGAAAATACCAAACCTTGGGAGTTGCGCAAGCAGCCAGAGAATCAGAAAGAACTCGACGTTATCCTTCATATCACCATGGAAACCCTCAGAATATGCGGCATAATCCTTCAACCAATCATACCAGAAATGACGACAAAATTATTAGATAAACTACAAATCGGTAAGGATTGTAGGAGCTGGCAACACTGTGAGACGCCATCATGGAGACTCAAAGGCGCCATCTATGAAACTAAGAAAATTCAAAGTGGAAAATTCGTTTTATTCCAAAGGATCTATGAGAAAAAGGATTCACAGAATGATCCGAGAAAAAATGTTCAGGCCGAACAGAAAATTGAACAAGAAAAGAAGAAAAAAACTCAAAATAAAAAGGTTACAGCAGCGTAGTTCTGAATTTAAAGTCTTTATTAGAAGTTGGTTAGACAATAAACGGGTTTTAGAATTCAAATAAGGAATCAAAGTAGTATAGTAGCACAATGATACAAAATTATTACAATGATTTATATTCTTTACCAATTCGTATATTCTCTCATCATCCAAATGTGGATTTAAATAGCTATAATTCAAACATATCTAAATATTTTAAGAATCGCAGTTTTATAAAAGCTTTGAAATAACATTAAAACATTAACATAGCAATACTTTTATGTGAGTTTCTGATGTGTGCAATAATATATTAATACCAGCGATTTTAATTGTATGGGTGTATTATATTGGTTGCTCAATGAAACTAAAGTTTGAGTGATCTGATTTGCAAAACAGTCATTCAACAGCATTTCACGTTTGAGTGTATGTCAAAAACTATAAGGGAATTGCGTGATGAAAAACTTGAGTATTCGAATGTGACATAAATGTAGAAATGTAACCGAAACTTCCATTATTCTTGCATTATAGGAAATCAAATTTTATAGGGTTTTGATGAGGCAGTCCTCATTTATATTGTTTATATGGCTGTTAACGAGACGCCAATAGTGCCGTTAGAAAACAGCAATGTCGAGTGACGAAGAATAAAACACACCAGGGGCTCGATTCTGCTATTGCAATCGTGTCTCAATGACCGGTCAGTGATCGAATATTTGACAACTTTGACAGTTTTTGTATGGGAAATGTGTCAAAAGTTTGACGTTATACGTCAAAAATCGATCATTGACCGGTCATTGAGACACGGTTGCAATAGCAGAATCGACCCCCAGCCCACTCGTGCGCCGTTCTACAGGATGGTTCCAGAAGTGAATGGTCATATTTATAGGTGGTGTTCTGTAGCTGCGCTGTAAATAAACATTACCTATATTTATTTAATTACTTTTTTCAAAATACCCGACTGAAAAACGACTAAAATTATTTAAAAAAAAATACACTTTTCAAGCAGTCTGGTGCAATCGGTGGCATCGAATCTGTGATTGAATTAAATAAACTCCACACACACAGACACACAGCTTGAAAAGTGATTTTTTCTTAACTTTGTAGTCGTTTTTTTTATTATGATATTTTTTCCCTAATTATGTAGCAGATACCTACAGAACACCCTTAAATATGACTACGCAGTTCTGGAACACCCAGTATATATTTTCAAGAATACAAGAACGATACGCACGAGAGCTTTTTCACGCGAATGTACTTGAAATATTAGGATAACCCCTGAGACGAGCCACTACCCAGTTATCCATGTATTCAAATAGTTTATAATAATATTCTCTTCCTTTAGTCTTGTGTTTCCTAATTGATTGACGATAATTCGTGACTTGTAGGTATGTATAAAAGATTAATATTAAAATTGACGAAAAGACTGTTATTTCTTCTAGTGTAATAGTTTGCTTCCATAATATACTTGAATAATAATTCGAGATAATTGCAATCCATCGTCGACAACTCCGATATCGACTGTATATAAAAAGTATGAATTGCAATGAAATTTGCACTTTGTCGTCTATCACTTAAAGTCCCAAAATTTGAAAATTATCTCGAATTCTGAATTCAAATATTATTGTCTAATTAATTTTGAGATTCGAATCTTTATTAGTTTTTAAGTAGATTAGATTGTAGTGCGTTTTTAAATAATTCTGATTTTAAATAGATTTTCTGTGCATTTGTTATTTATGTCTAATAAATTGTTGAATTTTAATCACGAGTTTGTTTTCTACACCACCTATAAAATTAACTGTAGTGCTATACTGTAAACTGCTCACAGTGAACAATTGGGTGAAGTGAACAAGACGTGAGCTTAGTGAGCTGTCAACCCATTGAATCAAATTGACATTTCACTTCAACCTCGCTCCACCTAAGTTTTCACGGTGACGTGAGGTTTTACAGAATATACCTGGCTGTAAAGGAAGTTTCACAGCGGTAAACTGCGTAAGATCCCTGTGAAAAGGTGAGGGTTTGTCTCTGGCACACTCTGTCGTTTCTCATCCTACTCTTCTGGCGCAAGTCTGCTGAAATATTTTTTTCAATACACACCCGTAAACTTGCCCTTAGTGCTGGGTTTAGAATCCTGTTAATTCAAAAGTGCTTTGCTAATTTCTATATCACGCGGTCATGAAAGCGTTTTCTTTTAATCTCAGCAAAGAGGTGCAACCCATTTGAAGTCATATTACTAGGCCAACTAATAGAACATCATATTTAACTTGGTTAGTGTCAATATCCATCTTGAATCAAGCATCCGTCTTTTAGCATGTTGTCAGTGCTTCCTTTGCCTCTCCGCTAGTAGCGCCCTCTGCACTTACCGTTGGTACCTACCTACTAAGTATTTTAGCGCGCATCGGGTGACGGCCCGATTTACCGCTAAAATTACTAGCTACCTACATAGGTAATTAGGTACTTTGCTAAAATTATTCCAGTTTTAGGTTGGTGATTTTACCTCTCCATTGTTATCTAATAATATGGAAAATCTTAATGACATGGGCGCCGCGCGGCAGGACTATATACATGGGGGAACATCTTCAAAACCGCGGGGATTTCTCGCATATGAGAGTCTCGAATTGGGTAGGTTTTTGCCCATTCACAGGGATAGAACTAACTTTATCTACATATACAGAGAACCTAGAGAACTAAAGACGACGGGTGCAAACCAAAGCGCGATGGAGCTTGATGTACCTTGTCTCGGAATTGCTAGGTACTCGTTCATTACAATGCACTCTTCTTACTTCTACTATATTTTTTAATTTCTTCATGTTTTCGTATGTTTTATTAGGGGATTGGTTTGAATTGGATTGGTTGCCATGGATGTGCAAGAGCACCCCCAGCGCCCATGCTTAAATATACTTTTCAACACATTTGCTCAAAAAATGCATTTACGAAGCCTGTAGGTATGCATTGTTCGAAAGTTAAAAATTATGGACCACACAATGGAACGTGCGGCAAAATAGGTACTCTCACCTAAGTACATATATTACCGTATACTCCGTTGTATAGCGCCGTGCGTATTCTTTACGGTTTTTTTTTTATTTCCATAAAAAATTATAAGATTTCCACCAAGGAGTTTCACATCACGAGAATAATTAAGCTGAATGATCGAACCTCCTTGGAAGAGCTTTTGCTGTATAGGTTTATCTCATTTTAATACTAAAGAGAAAATTAGAGAAGATAAATAAAAATAAATGAAAGATGTGGTTCTAGTTTTCACCACGCGCATGTGGCGCCCTTTGCAAATTCGCGCCATTTTCATATTAGAAACGTCAAAGATTGTTGCGACTTTCCGACTGATTTCTAAAGACAAAAAAAGTTTTTTTCATTACTTATTGTACTGTTTTCTCGCAAATGTGTCGAAAAACGTTGTATGACACACGTGCGGATTTGGTTTTTACAAACTCGTGACTATGGTAAGCCCTCGACTTCGTCTCGGGCTTACATTCGTCTACTCGTTTGTAAAAACCAACTTACCGCACTAATATCATAAATAACTATTACAGTCCATTATCGCATAAACGGGTTCGTTCCCCAACGCCAAGTGATTGTTTGACGATAGCAGCAGTGGTTGTTTACTAAGTAGCGGACCCAGCCCTACGAAACGCCAAGTAAGGAGGGACTCTCAAACTGTGAGTAGTGAGCACTGAGTTTTTATCGCAATAAATGACCTATTAAACAAATTTCATACTTACCGAGAACCAAAATTGAAAATAAAAATCGAAGGCAGCAGCGGGGGCGGCGGCGGCGGCGGGTACAACCGCGCGCGGCACGCGGGCCGCGAGCGGGGGAAGCAGCGGGGGCGGCGGCGGCGGCGGGTACAACCGCGCGCGGCACGCGGGCCGCGAGCGGGGGAAGCAGCGGGGGCGGCGGCGGCGGCGGGTACAACCGCGCGCGGCACGCGGGCCGCGAGCGGGGGAAGCAGCGGGGGCGGCGGCGGCGGCGGGTACAACCGCGCGCGGCACGCGGGCCGCGAGCGGGGGAAGCAGCGGGGGCGGCGGCGGCGGCGGGTACAACCGCGCGCGGCACGCGGGCCGCGAGCGGGGGAAGCAGCGGGGGCGGCGGCGGCGGCGGGTACAACCGCGCGCGGCACGCGGGCCGCGAGCGGGGGAAGCAGCGGGGGCGGCGGCGGCGGCGGGTACAACCGCGCGCGGCACGCGGGCCGCGAGCGGGGGAAGCAGCGGGGGCGGCGGCGGCGGCGGGTACAACCGCGCGCGGCACGCGGGCCGCGAGCGGGGGAAGCAGCGGGGGCGGCGGCGGCGGCGGGTACAACCGCGCGCGGCACGCGGGCCGCGAGCGGGGGAAGCAGCGGGGGCGGCGGCGGCGGCGGGTACAACCGCGCGCGGCACGCGGGCCGCGAGCGGGGGAAGCAGCGGGGGCGGCGGCGGCGGCGGGTACAACCGCGCGCGGCACGCGGGCCGCGAGCGGGGGAAGCAGCGGGGGCGGCGGCGGCGGCGGGTACAACCGCGCGCGGCACGCGGGCCGCGAGCGGGGGAAGCAGCGGGGGCGGCGGCGGCGGCGGGTACAACCGCGCGCGGCACGCGGGCCGCGAGCGGGGGAAGCAGCGGGGGCGGCGGCGGCGGCGGGTACAACCGCGCGCGGCACGCGGGCCGCGAGCGGGGGAAGCAGCGGGGGCGGCGGCGGCGGCGGGTACAACCGCGCGCGGCACGCGGGCCGCGAGCGGGGGAAGCAGCGGGGGCGGCGGCGGCGGCGGGTACAACCGCGCGCGGCACGCGGGCCGCGAGCGGGGGAAGCAGCGGGGGCGGCGGCGGCGGCGGGTACAACCGCGCGCGGCACGCGGGCCGCGAGCGGGGGAAGCAGCGGGGGCGGCGGCGGCGGCGGGTACAACCGCGCGCGGCACGCGGGCCGCGAGCGGGGGAAGCAGCGGGGGCGGCGGCGGCGGCGGGTACAACCGCGCGCGGCACGCGGGCCGCGAGCGGGGGAAGCAGCGGGGGCGGCGGCGGCGGCGGGTACAACCGCGCGCGGCACGCGGGCCGCGAGCGGGGGAAGCAGCGGGGGCGGCGGCGGCGGCGGGTACAACCGCGCGCGGCACGCGGGCCGCGAGCGGGGGAAGCAGCGGGGGCGGCGGCGGCGGCGGGTACAACCGCGCGCGGCACGCGGGCCGCGAGCGGGGGAAGCAGCGGGGGCGGCGGCGGCGGCGGGTACAACCGCGCGCGGCACGCGGGCCGCGAGCGGGGGAAGCAGCGGGGGCGGCGGCGGCGGCGGGTACAACCGCGCGCGGCACGCGGGCCGCGAGCGGGGGAAGCAGCGGGGGCGGCGGCGGCGGCGGGTACAACCGCGCGCGGCACGCGGGCCGCGAGCGGGGGAAGCAGCGGGGGCGGCGGCGGCGGCGGGTACAACCGCGCGCGGCACGCGGGCCGCGAGCGGGGGAAGCAGCGGGGGCGGCGGCGGCGGCGGGTACAACCGCGCGCGGCACGCGGGCCGCGAGCGGGGGAAGCAGCGGGGGCGGCGGCGGCGGCGGGTACAACCGCGCGCGGCACGCGGGCCGCGAGCGGGGGAAGCAGCGGGGGCGGCGGCGGCGGCGGGTACAACCGCGCGCGGCACGCGGGCCGCGAGCGGGGGAAGCAGCGGGGGCGGCGGCGGCGGCGGGTACAACCGCGCGCGGCACGCGGGCCGCGAGCGGGGGAAGCAGCGGGGGCGGCGGCGGCGGCGGGTACAACCGCGCGCGGCACGCGGGCCGCGAGCGGGGGAAGCAGCGGGGGCGGCGGCGGCGGCGGGTACAACCGCGCGCGGCACGCGGGCCGCGAGCGGGGGAAGCAGCGGGGGCGGCGGCGGCGGCGGGTACAACCGCGCGCGGCACGCGGGCCGCGAGCGGGGGAAGCAGCGGGGGCGGCGGCGGCGGGTACAACCGCTCGCGGCCCGCGTGCGGTGATGCGCGTCGACCGGCACGAGTGCCACGTCCGCCGCTACTACCGACACCTCACCGTAAATACCTGAACATAAAACCAAATCCAGCTGCCTATTTAAACAATTGGGTACATTGTTACTTTGAGTGAATTCGCAGAATGACACGAAACATTCATAATAATTAGTAACATTCAACGGACACGAATGTAAATTAAAATCACCTATCACAACAATTTCCTTATATCTAGTGCAAAGTTTTTCTATGATACTAAACAAAATCATGTAGTCATTCTCTGAACTACCGGTTATTATGTTTCATTCCCTACAAAAAAAATAGGGAATTTTGTGAGGAATCACTAGATATTTGTCCCCAAATTGAGGAATTTGACTTAGATTTTCGGGCTCGCGCGTAATCTTTGCATCGCAAATCTAAGTGTGAATGGTAAAAAGAAAATTACTTCTATCCGAGGTGGAGTACAAAATTTTTTCGCTCTCGCATTGTTTCAATTCATGAAAATCTCTATAAAGTCAGATAAATCCGGTTTGATTGGAAGTCGACCCCAATATACTTTGGTAAAAGGCTCTTTAGGCAGATTTTCTGTCTCTATACATTGTGTCTACGTTTCTTATCCTACTCTTTTACCACAGCTCTGCAGAAACTTTATTTTTCCATAAAGTAGTATTTCTTGCTCTTCTCTATGATTATAATTTTCTTTTAAACAATTTTCATATGAAAAAGTGTATAGGTTTATCTTAAACCGTATAAATATAGGGATGAAGGTTTATAAAGAATCAAACAAAACACACATTCTATATCGGAGTCAATTTATTTACGAATATGCTTATTAAATAATAATATTTGCATCAAAATACTGCAATAACGACTAACAGTATGAAGGAAAGCTAACCATAACACTATTAAGCTAGATACAGCAACGCGGACGGTTGCATTGCAACCGCGCGCGCAACACGATGCAGTAGCATGATACACGATCTGCTTCGGGATGATTACGGAAATTGCCGAATGGAAAGAAGATGGCCGCTCGAGTCATCAAAATTATTTATCATTTTATCCATAAAATTTATCTTTCTCTGAGTATCATACTCAATATTGCTTTCTAGTTTCTCAATCGTTCGGTAATCTTCGTAAACCCGAATGTTTCCGAAGCCTGGTGAATCATGCTACTACACTTCAATACATTTAGTCGAAAATGCATCAAATGAGTATGATACAGGTATGATACTAATTAATTAATCATTATTATATATAAATTCTTACAAAAATTCGGTGACACATACATTTTTTGCTTAAATGCTTATTTAAAACTGTTATCTGTGAACATCGTTGTAACAAGAAACATTATTTCATCTATTTGGAAGTCATCGCATTTTGATAACTTTATATTGTTACTAATAAAACTATTTTTCATAAGAATATATTGGCATTAATTTCACTGTCTTTTATAAAAAGTTAGTTTACTTTAGTGCAAAATGGCAGCAACTGTTTGACGTACATTGGTGCTTTCATATGAAAAATTTCGATCTATTAGAGTATAAAGTAAAAAATCTGTCAAAATACGTCAAAAAATCGCCCTTGTTACCATATTGCTTAAAGCCATTATCGTTTAAAACAATGTTCACAGACAACACTATAGCTCAATGACTTTGCCCTAAAAGTAACTTCGAATACTAAAGAAATCTGTACAATTGAGCTCCCAAGTTGAGCATCGTTGAGTCTAGCTCACCAAACCGAGCATATAGCTCAACTTACGTGCATTCTGATATTGACTCTACAACGTATACCTACAGTTTAAAATTAAACTGTTCATTACTTATTAATAACTTATATAAAAATGCATTATGGATGGTAACACTATAACTTGCATGCGTTTTATAAGCTGACAAGTTATAAAGATAATATACACGGCTATTTAACTGAAAGAGACGGAAAATAGTATAAGCCTTATACTGAGTAGGCCAGCCGAAGATGGCGAAGCCACGCTATGTTCCATCTCTTTCGTTCTTGAAAGCACATTGCCTTCCCTGTGGGCCTGTTGCCTCAACGGTCTACCTCTGTGACACAATGAGTCTGAGTCTACATTGCAAAAAGTACAAATATTTTAATAATACACAAGAACTAGAGTACCAGGTTAATGCCTTAACTTTTAAATCGCTCATAATATTTTAACATGACTTTAAATGAGGCTCCCCTGAGTACTGGCAAACACACAAAGTATTCGTTCTCATTACAAAAATAAAGTTATAAAGTCAATATCGGAATAATAGCCTATATCGAATAGGAGCGGAAAGCATTGAACGATTTCACTCGTTTCTTTCACTCATTCATTCACAAGACGATTAGACTGACTGTAAGTCTAAAGTTTTCGGGACGGAAGATTTTACATTTTAATATTTTCATCGACCTGTAAAGTCGCAGAATTAAGAACGGGTTTAAAATGTAGCTCATTTTCTACATTTTGCCCTTCGTAGGTTTATTTGTCTAATCAAAATGGCGATCAAAATTCCAATATTGATTGGGACATACAGTCAACCTCATCAACAAAAAAAATAACTACTGTTTTTTACGAAGTGAATGACTGAACGAGTGAAACCATTCATTTTATGCGAATGAAAAAAAATCGTAGCGAGATGACTTTTGTCATAAACGATTACCCTTGCGTGCTTAATCGAGGCGCTATACTTCTGCTATTTCCGTGAACATTCGTGTGATTTCGTGGAAGGGAAATTCAAGATGGCGTCGAATGTTCAGGGTGCAAAGTATAGAGCCTGAATGACGATTCATAAAAACCAGAGGCAAGTAATGAAAGCGTGTGGCAGAAAAGCTCGAGCTTTATAAAAATAGTTTTTATTCCCTTTTCATAGAGAGTAAAATGCAGTTATTTTATTGGATGTAAGGCGTTCTTTTGTCTAAAAACTGTCATCCAATAAGAAACCTGCAATATATTTTATGATTTCATTCCTACATCGTTTTCTTTCATATTTTTCCACCAACACTAGGGCGGTCATTAATTAAAACATGTTATTTTTTTCTTCTATTTTACCATTTTACCACCACAACGGTCTCCTACGGCTAACCTTATTTCATATGGATACTTTTATTTCATTTTTAGTATCGCAAGCATTTTTTCATAACCTACAAAATGTTAGTAATAGCTCCTTAAAACTAATTGTTTTGTTAGGGCTTCAACAAGCCAAGTTTGGAACATATATCAAACCCGTAATAATTTGTCAAAAAATCTTTCTCTTTTTAGAATATTAGTAATGTGTACGTAGATCTATATAGTAAAGACAGGGCCGTCCGAACGTTTGCATAAACGTGTTCCCCATACGAGGAACACGGCACACGACCGCTCCCGAAGATAGCCGAACGCGTGCCGAATTTGCTTCGATCTAGACGAGCCAAATCTTCCTTACTATAAAAGTCAATGAACGTGAGACATTTTCTAATATTCCTACGTTTCTTACTAAGCTAAAATATGCTTGGCTCATTGACTTGGCCCGTTTACGGGGCCGTCAAGCGATTTTCTTTCTAAAACCCGTTCCCTGTCACACGCTAACAGCCTCCTCAAACGACAATAGGCATCGAAATATTCAATAACAATAAAAGTTACACATCGAAATGCATCAATTCTTATCACTAGAACAAACATTGGAAGTGAATTGGCAATGTACAGAAAAATCTTTTCCAATAATTTGTGCGACATATTTTTTCTATTCACAATCTTTAGGAAGTGGGACACGAAATTACCCATTTTTTTCACAAATAAAAATTAACGTTTTTTCTTATTCTCTTTTCTTCGCTAACTTTCGTCTCTTTTTTTTTTAATTTAGCACTAACACGACAGACAAAAATAATTAAATACATAGATTCCATAGATTTCTTCTATTCGTTTCATTATTATTGCTTGATTATACACTATCTAGCATTAAAGTGACTTACATGAGGCGGATGACTCTTCATATATTTATCTAGACAAGTTTACTAAGTAGACATTACAGTAAATAAGTTAATGTTCTTTTATGCTAATCTGATTATTAATTATTTTGTATTTTGTGCGTCCAAATAAATATTAATTATCTACAATAACGTTTACTTAGTTAACTTGCAAAGCACGGAAATTAATATCTGATTACTTAATATTCATAATATATTGCATAAGTGGGTTAATTCTTACAAACATCTTTTGAAAAAACTCACATTTAGCTAAGAATTATCCCATTCGTTCCGCGGCTTTTAATCTGAACGCCCAAAAAGCCATCATTAGGAAATATTTTAGTATTTTCTCTCATCAATCAGCCATTTATAGAAAATAAACCTTTTAAAAAAACGTTCTAAGTATACTAATATGTAAACATACGTACGTATCATAAAATGTATATAATAAGTTGTAAAAATTATATACTTTCACTACTTGGTAAAACAATGGGACATCCCTTCTAAAATGTTAGATTGGCATCGATATTTACTTGTATTAAAACAGCAACTAAAATCGATTTATCGATAAAACAATCGTTTTGACCAACAATATTCAATGTATCGATACTCCACCAACATAATAAAAAAAACCCTATAAAATACATATTTATACAAAACGAAACTTTCGATGAATAATATCAATAACGACAGATAATACGATGATTATAAATAAATAATAATAAAAAATACATGAAAATATTTTTATTAATAATAAACTTTAAAATAATAATGTTTGTTCGTGTAATACTCCGAGGTTACTATTGAGCTAAATGCATAATGGTTACAGAATAATATCAGTCATCCATACAAGAAATTACTTGTGGCTTCACTTACAGGGGATTAGCGTTTATTCCAGAAAAAGTTATGGAGAGGTCTAATGATTAAATCAATCAGCTTAGCCTTTTCACAACTTTATCGAGGTCGGCTGCCAGACTAACCAGAAGCAGCTGAGTACCATTATTTTAAATGGAGCGTCTGCTTATGCGACCAGCACAACCTAACAACTGGTAACAGGGTATAAGATGGTCATCCATCGAGAGACCAATCGCGGTAAGCTTTGCAGAAGAATCATATGGCATTGCCACATCATATTTTGCTGGGCTTATCAAATTTTCAGCCTAATTTATGAAGACAAAACGAATGATTTTCAAGAACTCTGTTAGTGTAGCCACAAGCGTTAATGTTGGCAACTGGGGCCTAACCATCAACTCTTAAAGCAGCATTACTTTAATATTACTTCCAGTGGGAAAGAGACGGAGCTATACGTCTTGTATAGCTCCGTCTTTCCCACTGGAAGTAATATTGAAGTAATACTGCTATAAGAGTTGGTGGTTTAGGCCCTGTTCGGGTTAGATGTCAACCTTCAACAGAGTGACGTCAACGATGTCAGAGTCCACTATAAGCTTAGGGAACTCAATCTTGATTATTATCTAAAAATACCGTAACCCTTACAACAATTGCCAACGTAAAAATTTAACTAAAAACTAAATTGTTCATGTTTTTTCCTACAGGCCACACTAAGTTGTTTACGTATCGTCAAGTCATCATTATAATATTCACTGAGCTTTCGAATGTTGTTTTTTTATACCTATTTATATTATAATTGAATCATCAAAAATATAAATTGAATATTTTCTGTTATTAATTAAGAATTGATAACTACTGGAGCTAAGCAACATTTAGCCTCATATTAAGGGACTTAGCAGAATAAGAGGAAGAGTTTTACGTCGTATTCTGGAAAGAAATACGAGTATTCGACGCGTTACAAACTATACGCAAGCAACAGCTATTATTGGTTGTTGAAAGTTCATCAAATCACAACAGCAGCTAATACGCGTTTGACACTTCGGGATATTTAAATTTTCTTTTCTGAATCGTGGTCTTAGGAACATTGCAGACTAAAAATCTGTAGTTTATGGGCGGTTTTTGACGGCTTTTGAGTAAATTACGTAATGACAAAACTCTCTAAATTTATATCAAAAATCATCTTGAGAGATTATAAATTGTGAATACATTTCTTTTATAATAATACGAATCAAATTTTAATAATTTATAATCTCCGTGTCGTTCCGAGAAACTGTCCTACGTGTTTTTTTTTTGTTTTCATTGTTTTGGGATTCTAAAATAATCTTCAAATATAACTGAAAAAGTGATTTTTTTGTGACTTTCAAAGAAAGTTACAGCAAAAATCAAAGTTTAAATACAAAACAAACGAAAATAGGTAAAAAAAACAACATTCGCAAGCTCACGTACATTCAAAAACTCCAAGCCGAAGCACTAACCAAACCAATAGGTACAGGGAGAAATGTATCATAGTCCTATGTTTGTTTATAAAGTTATCGTCATATGAAATGTTCCAATTTCATATGACGATAACTTTATACTACAATTACTTTTTCGAGACTGCTTTGGGGTTGAAACCCGAAGCTTTTTGATTATGTCAACTGTATAGAAAATATTTCAACTTCTTGAACTTTTCTAGTGAGTTTAGCCAAGTGAATTATTTTCTAAACAATCAACATCATAATTTTATCACATATTGTATGCCAAAGGTAAGTTCTTTTTTATTACAAAACGTAGAAATTTAATCATACAAAAGTTGTAAAAAAATGTGTTTATGTGATTAAAAGAAATAGTGAATGCTACCATGTCATTGGCCTTCATTTTTAAGTTTTTTTTTTTGTCAAAGACTTTCGGTTGTTATTGCTTCGTTTTGAAAACATGAAATGTTCCTTGAAATCTCCTCTGTAGCAATTCCACATTTATGATTACCGGTCTAGCGCTTCTGGCACAACGATGTGCCGCCCGATTCACGCGTTTTAAAACTCTATTATTACTCTAGAAAGGTATTTTATAGGATGTTGACGTTTGACTATCAAAACTATCAAGACTTTCATTTCATCAACCAGTATTTTTTTTTCATGATTTTACTCGATAAAATATACTGTCAGATGTGTTATCAACACGCAACCGTTTTTACGTGTACATGTATAAAAAGGTACTCATCAAAACTTCTAATCGGATTTTTCAGCAAAACAATGATCAGATCTCTGCTTACTCTCAAATAGAGGGTCGCTCCTCTGCGTCATATACATGGAGTGCATCTCCTTGTCCAGGCTAGTGCTGCTGATATATCGAGGGTTACTGCGCGGGCGGTCAGCTGAGCGCGGGCGGCGCGGGGGAAGGGGGCGCGGGCGCGGGGGAGGGGGAGGGGGGCGCGGGGGCGGGCGGCGCGGGGGACGAGGGCAGCAGTAAGTGTTCCGGGACGGGCACGGCGCGCAGCCGAGCTGATATTTTCTTTTGTGGACATAGTACCTGTGGGGGAGAAAACATTTAAAATTACAGAAATATGTGAATTTGATGACACTGAATGGTGTAAAAAAAAACGAAAATTTATTGAGGGAATTTATCTTTCTGGCTGACTGACTCCTACAATTCAAAAGTTCAAGTAATCCATACTTACTATACTTAGTTACTTACTAATTGGCGATGCAAAGATTCGAACTAGCGCCTCTAGTGACAAATTGTGTTGCTTTCTAAGAACGACACTTTGACAGTTTTTGTACAGCGTTGCTAATGTGTGGGAAAAAGTTGATTGAGGATTGGCATTATGCGGGGAAAAAATTCTTTGCCACACAACTCTGTCATTTACTATCAGAGGTCAGAGAGTTAGAGGGCATTTTGTAGGGAATCAGTAGATATTTGTTTCCAAATTGGGGACAAAAAATTTCCCGAAAATCTAAGTCAAATTGACTTAGATTTTCGGGAAATTTTACAAATTGGTGTTGGCAAAATGCTGCAAGTGTCGTTCTTAGGCAACTTCTAAATTTCACCACTAGAAGCGCGCGCGTAATCTTTGCATAGCCAATATTATAAAAACGAAAGTAGCTCTGTCTGTCTGTCTGTTACGTGAACGGATAAAATTTTGTACAGAGATAGATAAGACCTTGGAAAAGGACATACCTTTTGTCGCGAGAAAAGGGCTTAAACCTTTGTATTTAGGCACTTGATGAAAAGTAATTTTCAAGCGCTTTTGAACAATTAGTATCTTAAAAATAAAAATAGCTGCACAAAGTAATTAAAAAAAAAAAATCGCGGGCAAAAGCTAGTTTGAAAAAAATGATTTAAATTTTAAGGCTATGCAAAAACAATAATTTGTCTACATAGTTTAATTTACGTGGCACAGGCGTGAAGTTGGCCTGCTGATTTTTTTAGATTTAAATGGACCATATATTATTATTGGATTAACATACCCGTCTGGCGAACAAAAAGCACCCCTTCTCCTCTTCCGGCGTCGTAGCGACTGGCACCAGCTGTAGGTCCACCGTCGGACATTCTTTGCTATCGTCACCTGTAAATAACAATATAATGGTTTTTTTATTGAGTTATGGGCTAGCCTTTAACCTCGATCACGTCTGATGGAAAGCGATGGATGAGGTCTATGATGGAGCGAGCGTGCCCAGAAAATGCCTTGAGGCACTGGTACTCCCACGCGTCGTCGAAACAGCAGGCTGCATGACGCCGAACTCCGGTGGGAGGGTGGTCGCTACCAGGCGCTACCACCGCAAGGGAAGGATTGGCCAGTTTTGTAAGTTGTTAGGTGAGACTGTCCAGGATGCGCCGAGCGAGAGGTTCAGTTGAGTGCCTGATGGAACAAATTGCGCCACACGAGGAGGCTCCTTCATGCATCCCCATATTTTAAAAGACCATCGACACAAAGAGCACCGCGACTCCCGCACCCTCACCTACTGCTTCGGGAAGTCAGTCTCACTAAGAAGCAGTTGAGTATGTGTATTTTACATGGAACTTGTATGTCTCAGTTACTGAGCGACACAATACCCTAATCTCATAATTAGCCAGTTACCTCTAGCGAACACGTTGAGCTCGGTGAAGCAGCCTGTCTCGATCATCTCGGTCTGCCACGGGATGCTGACGGAGCCGGTGTTGAACTTGCCGTAGAACGTGTCGTCTCCCGCGTCTAAGTTGACACCTTTCACTGTGCTGAACTGTTCTATGTCGAGCACGTCTTTTGCGTAGACCGCGTGGGGCTGGAAGAAATTATTATTTTGTTAACCTTTTTTTTTAATAGACACATATTTAGGTACAGCTTTTAGTCGGCTTTATAATAAATGCAGAGCAAGCCTTTTCCTGGCTGTGTATTCGGCTACGGCAATGTCGTCTGCTGGCGCAGTCATAAAGGCACCAAGCTCGGCGCCGCAACACGGAACACGTAGCACGCAACACGCAGCACGCAACACGCAACATGACACTTGCAGGCATCATGTGGCAGCTGGGCTGTCTACACATGCCGCACAGACTGATGAACATGGAAGCGGCCTAGAGGCTCCACCTGTGGACCTTGTGCTTGCTGCAGCCGACCTGACTGAGGAGTCTATTTCGTCAGGCCTCGTCACTATCGAGGCCATCCGGCCAGTGCTCGACCTGTGGCTCGGGAGAAGGCACGGCTCCCTGTCGTTTCGTGCGACACAGGTCCTCACGGGGCATGGCTGCTTCGGGAGGATCCTGTGTCGCATAGGCAGGGAGCCGGACGCTCGGTGTCACCACTGCGGCGACTGTCGGGAGGACACGGCGCGGCATACGCTGGCAGAGTGTGCCGCCTGGGAGGAGCCGCGCCGTGCCTGAGTCTCTGTGGTAGGCAGTGACCTCTCGCTGCCGGCTGTAGTCCGTTCTATGGTCGGCGGTGAGGAGTCCTGGGACGCGGTGGTCTCCTTCTGCGAAACTGTCATCGCGCAGAAGGAGGCTGCGGAAAGGGAGAGGGAGATGTCGAGTGCTCTCCCGGCCCGCAGCAGGCGCACCGGGTGTCGGAATACGCTGCCCTTCTTCTGCCCCCCTAACTGGTTCCAGGGGCGGTGGACTTGAGGACGTCCGTCGCCCCCATTCATCCGGACCCGAGGTAGCGGCGCGTGGTGTTCCTGTGCGCCCCTCTAACGTCGCGGGGGAGTTAAACACCTCACTCAGCGGGGGCGCTTACGAGATGTGCCGGCACCACCGGGGATTACGGAAGTCGCGTACGTTCCCACGATCCCCGGTGTAGGTGGAAGATGGAACACCGGGGTGGTTTTAGTCAGTAAGAGTCTGACAGACCCCTCCGCCCGCCCCAGGGCGGAGGACATCCATGAGGATCTCCCCCCGTAAAAATAAAAGAAGTCTATTACGTCAGTTAGTCGTGTGTCCAGGCGGAAGCTTCTCTGATGATTTGATGAAGTTTTTCTCGCCAAAGCAAAGATATTTTCAAAATGGAGTACCTATTTGATAGACAAAATTATCCAAGAAAACTTTTTCGTCTGTTGTTGTTAAGAGCCCAGCAGCGCCGCCACAAATACAATAAGCAATCCATGAGCACACTCACATCGGGCACGAAGGGCGCCTCCACCATGCCGGCCTCGAGCCGGGCCCAGTTGAGGTTGACGAAGAAGCGATGCGCCTTCACGTGCGCCGCCCCCCTGCGCGCCGCGCCGCAGCCCAGGCGGCCCGCGGGCGACTTGCCCAGCAGCGCCGCCACAAATACAATAAGCAATCCATGAGCACACTCACATCGGGCACGAAGGGCGCCTCCACCATGCCGGCCTCGAGCCGGGCCCAGTTGAGGTTGACGAAGAAGCGATGCGCCTTCACGTGCGCCGCCCCCCTGCGCGCCGCGCCGCAGCCCAGGCGGCCCGCGGGCGACTTGCCCAGCAGCGCCGCCACAAATACAATAAGCAATCCATGAGCACACTCACATCGGGCACGAAGGGCGCCTCCACCATGCCGGCCTCGAGCCGGGCCCAGTTGAGGTTGACGAAGAAGCGATGCGCCTTCACGTGCGCCGCCCCCCTGCGCGCCGCGCCGCAGCCCAGGCGGCCCGCGGGCACCTTGTGCAGTAGCACCGAGCACAGCGCGCGCGCGCACTCGCTGAACTTTGACGAGTATTTTTCTTGTTCGTGCTGGGGAATAAGAAAGGTTTTTCATCAAGAATTTCAACCAATGGTCGCCCCATTCCTTTTTTTTATTTCCTGATGGTCTCGCTCTTAACCTCGATCTACCTGATGGTAAGCGATGGATGAGGTCTAGATGAAACGAGAGAGCCCAGAATATACCTGTTCACTCTTGCTTTGAAAGCTGATTATTCATAGGTGAAAAAGAACACAATTGCTGTTGGGGAAGCCGGTCCTGTGCGGCTCGCATACATCGGTTACCAGCGACATCATAGGTCCATCTGGTGGGAGGCATATGTCCAGCAATGGACGTCTTTTGGTTGATGTGATGATGATGATGCGATTCTCCTTGCGCGCGCGGAAAGGGCCTTCGATCATCTCGTACACGAGGAGGACGATGATGTTATGTATGTATGTATTGTGGCATGTTATGTATAAGTAACAAAACAGAAGGTAATATTACATATGGCCTGACCTTGACCCTGCGGTCGACCTCTTCGCGCTTGGCCTTCTCCTTGCGCGCGCGGAAGGGGGCTCGACCTTCGATCATCTCGTACACGAGGAGGACGATGATGTTATGTATGTATGTATTGTGGCATGTTATGTATAAGTAACAAAACAGAAGGTAATATTACATATGGCCTGACCTTGACCCTGCGGTCGACCTCTTCGCGCTTGACCTTCTCCTTGCGCGCGCGGAAGGGGGCTCGACCTTCGATCATCTCGTACACGAGGAGGACGATGATGTTATGTATGTATGTATTGTGGCATGTTATGTATAAGTAACAAAACAGAAGGTAATATTACATATGGCCTGACCTTGACACTGCGGTCGACCTCTTCGCGCTTGACCTTCTCCTTGCGCGCGCGGAAGGGGGCTCGACCTTCGATCATCTCGTACACGAGGAGGACGATGATGTTATGTATGTATGTATTGTGGCATGTTATGTATAAGTAACAAAACAGAAGGTAATATTACATATGGCCTGACCTTGACCCTGCGGTCGACCTCTTCGCGCTTGACCTTCTCCTTGCGCGCGCGGAAGGGGGCTCGACCTTCGATCATCTCGTACACGAGGAGGACGATGATGTTATGTATGTATGTATTGTAGCATGTTATGTATAAGTAACAAAACAGAAGGTAATATTACATATGGCCTGACCTTGACCCTGCGGTCGACCTCTTCGCGCTTGACATTCTCCTTGCGCGCGCGGAAGGGGGCTCGACCTTCGATCATCTCGTACACGAGGAGGACGATGATGTTATGTATGTATGTATTGTGGCATGTTATGTATAAGTAACAAAACAGAAGGTAATATTACATATGGCCTGACCTTGACCCTGCGGTCGACCTCTTCGCGCTTGACCTTCTCCTTGCGCGCGCGGAAGGGGGCTCGACCTTCGATCATCTCGTACACGAGGCAGCCGAACGAGAACCAGTCCGGGCTGAACGCGTAGCGCTCGTTGTCTATCACCTGGAGACAAGTCAATAAATTATCTTTAGGAAATATTTAAAAATAAGGAAGTTATAGAAAAGAGTGAGCAGCAACAGCAGTGTTTTTTTTGTCTGTGATCTTTTTTACAGGATAAAAATCCGAAATAATACAGTTAACAAGCCGAAGTGGCACTGGGCCGATGAAGTCTGTCGAGGACCGATACCGATGAGGCCTAGAGGCCACTGCAGAGCTCTTTTGCTTTATCGCCTGCTAGAACGCGTTAGCGTAGCGTAGGACGCCGCCAACTACGATCGATGATCATGAGAAAGTGGTCGGGTAGACTGGTTGCGGAAGGCAAGTGAACGCTTGAGATTTATGTCCAGCAGTGCGCTGCCAAGGGATCTAGCCTTGCTAGTTTAAAATGCAGATAATGACACTAATGACTTACCTCAGGCGCCATATAGCCAACAGTCCCGACCCTGCCTCTCACACTGCCTCCCTCGGGCACATCCACCGCCAATCCCAGGTCAGATATACGAACATGTCCCGCATCGTCTAGCAAAATGTTCTCTGGTTTGCAGTCTCTGGAAAAGTCATTAAGAATTGATTAACATGTTATGGAAATACACCACGGACTACCTGCGTACCTTTCATCCTTCTCTGTCAAATCCATCCAAAGGTGTGTCAAAAGTCAGGCACTTTAGGTCACCCATATGTAGCCGATGCAGAATTCTAGGTCACCACAATATGAAGTAGATGTAGAACTCTAGGTCACCTACCTATAAACGATGCCCATCTTGTGTAAGTGCTCTAGCCCACACGCGACCTGCGCCGCGTAGAACCTCGCGCGTTCCAACCCGAGCCCCGTATCCGCTCCACACATGTTGTAGATGTGGAACTTTAGGTCACCACCTGAAAAGAATTGGAATACGATTAAAAACCAACATCAATTTATCGTTACGCTCGTTTGTAGTTTACAAGAGTATAATGGCGACGGACTATAGCGCTTATAGAGATATCTAAGGATGCAATTTTGGGATTGCATACTAGATGTCACGTAGACAAAGTTGCACGACGAAGCGCGCGTTTAGTCGCTGCAGTATCTGCTTCTCTGTGAGCACCAAAATAATGAAGATAAATGTCATATTAGCATGACGTGTTCCCATGCAAATATGACCTTTAACGGGTTCGTGGATGTTTCAATTTCTTTTGAAGGTACAATACTGACCGTTCATAATAGTGAGCACTAGACACAGCGCGTCCTTGGTCTCGTACGCATACGCCAGGTTGACGACGAAGCGCGAGTTGATTCGCTGCAGTATCTGCTTCTCTATGAGCACCATCGCTTCGCCTTTACGCTTTTTGATACGTTTCTTTTCTAGTTTCTTGCAGGCGTACATTTTTCCTGTTGCTCGGACCTGGAATGTGTGAAAACGTTTATTAATGAGTATTTTGCTCTAAACTACGATTTCCAAGGACGGACCTAGGATGGCTGACCGTCTATTACATATTGCACCATTCGTGCCTCAGAAAGTACGTTAAAGATTGACTCACACGTATCCAGGCCGTGCCCGTGAAATTTCATGTTACCCAGTGACTTGGTTATTCAGGTCAGACAGCAGTGGATATATGTAAAATACCCATATGCGTTTACTAACAGCTTCTATTGCGTTACTGTATTGCGTTTCTTGTCATACTATGTTACTTAAAAAATACTAAAATATAAACCAGAAAAATATAACATGGTTAATTTATTACAAAAATTTGCGTACAATATCACTTTAACAATCAATGATATTAGATTTAATATTGTGAAAACGTTGGAATAAAACAAAATATTATATCCGTCAGTCTTTCTCTCATAGGTACTTATTTACATTGTACATAACTTTAATACAGTTCAGACGTTAGTGTTCCGTCTGCACCAACCGAGAGTGCACACACACCTCTCCTACCAAATAAACATAATAAATTAATAATTGGAAATTATAACTGTGTCTTTCATTGGTTCTCAAAACCCAACAGGAAAATTATTTAATCTATTCATGTCTAACCATACCTGGTCCTACCAACATCAAACAGACATTTTATAAAAATAAATGCGGTTTGGTTTTTAACCGGAAAATTATATAAAAATTAGATAATACCACATAAATAAATATCGAAAAATAAAATAATTTATAACTGGACTAATATAAATTTGTAAGAGCACCTTATAATTTGAGAAATTGATGAGGTTCCGGTCTTGGCTGCGACCCAAGCCAGTAGAATCTTTTGTAAACAAGACGTGCTACTTAGACACAGTAGATGGCTACTGCCAACGACCTAAAGTCATCACTCTTAAGTCGAGACATTTTACTAACATTGACTGATCGGTATGACAAAAAAATACTTGCGAAAACTATGGTAGACGCCAGATGAACTTGCATTAAAGTACATTGACCTTTCCCTAATATCTCTACGTAGATAACTAGATACGCGAACAATAAATTATTTATGAACCGTTTTCCATTAGAGACAGAAAGGATCACGATAGAAGTCGATTCAGGACAGCTTAATGTCTTTATTTCTGTTTTTGATATTAAGAAAGTCAATAAATGTATGTGGGTCAATGACCGTTATTGTACATTTATCTGGCGCCTACCATAGAGCCTAGAGTATCATTTTCTGCAAAAGTTTCATTTTGTAGTGTCCTAAAACATTTTGACAATGAATAATTACAGACCTTATTGGTGACCTGACATACAGGTTTTGTAAAAAACTTAGTTTAGGCACCAGTCTTCCACAAATTAATAAAAGAATTGTGTCTGTAGACTATTTAATTTCTTTCTTTGTAATTTGTGGTAAGAAAATAAATAAATTATTATTATTATTATTATTATTATTGGTTCTTCGGAAGCGTGTATGACCAGTATAAACGTAAACGAGTTAAGTACAAGTTTTAATAAGCTAAAACTTGACCAAGGAAAAAAATTATGATTATGAGCGAGTTTTATCGTTAAAACGGGTAAATCTATTTTTTTATTTTATTATGGCGTCATGTTCACAGTTACACGAACCGCTCAAACCTAAGGCCACTTTTCCACCTGCAACGAGCTCGTATGCCAGTTGCATTACATTGCGAGCTACCGAGGTATAATGTGATCAATTGCTCGAACGTTACCATCATCTGCCTAGCCTTTTCCCAACTATATTGGGGTCGGCTTCCAGTCAAACCGGATTCAGCTGAATACCTGTATTTTACGTGGATTGGCTGCCTACCAGACCTCCACAACCCATTAACTGGGTAACACGGTACTTCATGGTAAGACTGGAGTCAGATTTACTGACTTCTAACAATCCGTAACGACTGCCAAAGACCTACAAATGACAGCCGCGACCCATGTCACTTAAATTAAAAGGCTAGGCTTGTAATGAAACGGCTGATTAAGGTGAAAGCGCCAGGGCAGCCCGCGAAATGCAAAATGTTATGATTTCATTGAAATACTACATTTAATTTTGACATCAATTCTAACTGAAAGAGTTGTATTGATGATTTTAATGATTATAATTTTATAAATACATACTTGCTAAGGCCGCGAATCAGATTTTGACCAATATACAACCTGATACTGCTACCCTGGCGCTTTGGCAGCGACTTTCATATAAAGTTCACCCCCTTCCCCCTTAAAGTTGAAATTTCCAAAAATCCATTCTTAGTGGAAGTGTACGGTATAATATAAGCCTATATTCCAAATTTCAGCTTTCTAGACTTGAGTAGTTTTGGCTGTGCCTTGATGAGAACAAAATGACTTTATAAGTACAGTAGCGACAGCGACCCATCCCGGCTTCGCACGGGTGCAATTAGTTATATTTGTATCGTGAAACCGACGACTGTATTTTTATAAAGCGTTTTAAATAATAAACGTTATAATTTTAAGTACAAACTAATTAAATTGTTCCTAGTTTAAAAAAGTAAAATGTGAAAGAAGGAAAGAAAGAAAAGATTTAAAGAGATTTTTTATGTGTAGGTAACTATAAAACTAAGCGAAAGGCTGTTCGCTCACACCGTTTTTTAGGGTTCCGTACCCAAAGGTTTTTTTTTTTTTAGGTATGACCACTAGCAAGTTAACACACTTGGGATATCAACTGCTAAACCGGACTAACCGTACCCAAAGGGTAAAACGGGACCCTATTACTAGGACTCCGCTGTCTGTCCGTCTGACGCGGCGGGGGACTTTGTTTTATAATATATGTAGTGATAAGATAGACTGCCAAACTCATAACAGTCATAATAACCGTCCGCAGCACGTAGTGATGTGACCTTTCTGTCTATTATAATGGGAAAAAGGCTCGAATTGATGTATGTTCAGACGTAATGATTTCTCTGTTATTATAAATGTTTTATTAGCAGGAAAGCCGCAATTAATTGATACCGAATGTTATTGCTAATGATAAATATTAATTAATTTCATTAATGAATAGGTTATATTGTTCAACCGTCGACTTCTTACCGACCTCGGTGATTGGCAAATCACAATAAGCTTTCTACTACCCGTAACTTGGTACCTGGCTCGACACATTTTGAATGACGTTTTGACGTTTTGGGTCTACTCTGTAAGCCTACAGAGTAGGGACCTTTCACACTGCATCTTCTGGTACGCTTTCCCTACGGTTACTGTTTCTGGATGTCCCTTGATAAGCATCAGATAGTTCCACGGACCTCCTTTAAGACTCCTTTGTCCTCTGGCCTGACAATACTTTGATTACCATCTTACCGAATGCAGTTGAAGACATGGAGCGACTACTTCCAATTTGCCACCTTCTTCTCTTTAAGCTATACGGCAGAAAAATTCTCTGGATAACAATTTAAGCCCCCACAGGGCCCACATACCTGACAAGCGCAGACCTCCCCGAAGCCCCCCTTGCCCAGCACCCGGTACATGCGGAAGGTGTGCTGCGTCACCGGCTGCGCCTCCAGCCACTTCCACTGCAGGTACCGGTGGAAGTACATCGAGCGCTCGAACTCCGCGAACGGGGCGCCGGCGAGGAAACTCTTGACGCATCGCACGCATTCTATGAATATGTCTTTAGTGTCGACTGGAAAGGAGATAGTTTTAAATTAGTTATGATGGCCGAATAACAGATGAGCGCTGAGAAGAATAGGCGTTTAAATGGTTGTAGAATAACAGGAAGTGACGCCATGGGAGACACAGGTGAGGATGACGAGACGAACTAGACTGCTTCATGAGAGATTGGGCTACCACAACACTTACAGCCATGATAAGTGGAAGATTGGTGAGGTCGTTGGCCAAAGATTCGAGGGAGGTCTTTGCATGTGAAAACGGAAAGTAAGATGAAAGAGAGAGAAGAAGTGTGCGAGTGAGACGGAAGAGAAATGGTGAATAGATATTAGTTAATAGATAAAAAACAAGAGGTGAATAAATTACTGATTGTCACATGTTGATGTTGACAAAGATCATGGTGTCGGGGTTCTGTATGGTGTCGGACGTAAAAAAATAGCACCGTCCCATCACTTCCCGTGGGTGTCGTAAGAGGCGACTAAGGGACTCATCAGAGAATGGGCAGCAGCATTCTCTGTACATTGCATCACCACACTGCGATCGCCAAACCGCCTGCCAAGCGTGGCGATTATGGCAACCTCCCCCCTTTTTGGGGGAGGCCTATGACCAACACTAGACGTCTTTGAGCTGATGATGATGATGATGTTGACGAAGTATAAAATAAAACTTGGAATACGAGTGGTTTGTATGAGGGAGAGATAGGCAATCAAACAAGGATTAAGGTAAGGTAAACAGCATGTTGTTGAGCTTATGGCTTTTTCTTATTTACTTAATTAATTCATATGGCAATCAATTAAAACAGAATGATTTACTTCGATTAGACTCGCTTTGGTTTACACCTTACAAAATCACGACCATACATTTCAGGATGAAATCGAATGGTCTTTAGGCAGAACCTGTATCGGCTATACTTGTTTGCGAATATCGCAATATCGCCTTCCTACGATTGAAAAAACATGCAAACCACTAGAGATTTAATCAAAAACACAAACTTCATTGATTACCTATCATCTGTTATCTGACACCTGCGTGATCAGATACTGCAGATAAGGTCATATTACCGCACACGAGAAAGGTGTGCGGTAATACGTTCTCATTGTTAAACCTTAAATAACAATTTTTACGACAACCGTACGACATAAGTATGGATAAATCCTGCCAGGGTTGCGGAATTTGTTTGAAAGAATCACCGCGGCCCTGGAACGCAAAGGGCATTAGGAGGAACACGGATGGGTTTTAGTCAGTAAGAGTCTGACACTCCCTTCCGCCCCGCCTAAAGCGGAAGGAGTCATTTGATGATTTCCCATCTATAAAAAAATGGGTATGTAAACCTCTTTTCTCACGTTTCATCGCTATTATACTCGTACTATCCTGTTTTATCCAGCTTCTTACTTCTTAACCTATCAGAAAGTAACGGATATTCTTCTAACAATCAATCGAATATTCGAGCAGCGTGCTGCGTATCTGAGTTTCTATCTACGATATATTTTTAAAGATCACTGATAAATGCTGACCTTTTTAGTATTATTACAAGTAATACCTACATTATTATATTTATACTGACAGTTTTGCCCTGCGTGGAGCGTAAGGGCGTGTCAGACTCTTACTAACTAAAACCCATCCGTGTTCCTCCTAATGCCCTTAGCGTTCCAGGGCCGCTGTGACTCTTTCGAACAAATTCCGCAATGATCGTGCCCCTCTGCAAGGTAACGTCAGTAAATATCAAGGGTTACTCAGGACCAAACTTTTTTACGATGGTCCTTCTATCTATGCGATATCGACAAACTCTTACTTCCCAATCCGTATCATAGTCATATAAAATTAAATCACTATCATCCATAAACCAATAATGTCCTCCCCTAAAAACTTTATCATCTCTCCTACCTCCCTTACTATGTAATTTATTTTCAAAATACAAACATTTGTTAGGTATTCTTATTTTTTATCAAAATGCCGTGTTTCAACTTCATCGGACTAAGCATAAAGAGTCTCCCCAGTTCGCTCAAGCCGCGACATTTTTCTTACTTAGGCCATTAGAGCATGTTTATAACCGACGTAACTTTTAATCGACAGGTCCGATTTGAATAATTTATAGTGTAATTTACACGGACACAATCAACCTTAATTATCAAACCATTTAAATGGATAAGGATTAATATCATGATACAAACATCTCCATTTTTCTATTTCACCCGGGATTTGCTTGAATAATTTGTACAAAAAGCGGTCATGGTAACTTAACCATAAGAGTTAGATACATGGTATCGCAGACTTTTTTGTAGATATTGATGACCTCTATAAAACTTTAGTACATAACTTTGCTCTATTGTCAATAGTTTCCGCAGCGTACACGATATAAGGATCGTTCACACCTTGGGTTACATTATCGAAGATTTCATATGAATCCCTAACTTTTTTGAAAATACGTTATAGCTTATGTTACTCAGTGATAATGTAGCTTTCTAATGGCAAAAGAATTTTTGAAATCTGTCCAGCAGTTTTTAAGTTTATTCGTTACATACAAAAATACAAATCTTTCCTCTTTATAATATTAGTGTAGATAGTGTAGATGTGACTACAGTAGACTTACATTTACCAATACCATCAATAGTAGCACTGGCTTCATCAATGGCCTGCGCGCTGACGACGTCAGTCACCGCCTCGCAGTCATCAGTCTTCAGGTACCTGCCGAACACATCGGCCGCAAGCATCGCTCGCGTCTCGTCCACCTCCACCTCGTACCTGTCAGTCTGCAAGCAAAACTATGGACCTTCGAACATTGGTGTCATCTGACTCATACAACATTTTGGATGGAGGGCGTTGGAGAGACAATTTTGGGATATGTTTCAATTTCAACAGCCTCTGATGAAGGTGTCTGATTTGCGAAAGAAATGTCTCTAGTATAGAAATCAGTAGTCTATGTAAGTCAAAACGATACTTTAGAATGCAGAGAGACGATTTTAGGTGTGACTCAGTGTGTATATCGGACTCATTTAGGGTGCGTTAAAGAGATAGTAAGTAAGTAGATATAATATCAAAACAAAAACCGGTAAAACTGTGAGTTTTTCATGAACGCTTTCATAATACTAATACTAAGGCACCACATCTTAGGAAACTCAAATTTAAGTGTGCGCTTTAGAGGGTCTAAAGGGGGTGTCGGAATTGTATAGTTTTCACTGTCTGATAATCATGGGACTTTATTGACTAAATATTGGGGTCAGGGACTTGGGCATTCATTAAATAGTATCAATATGCAAATTAACACTATTTTTTTTTGGCACAAGCTTGCCAGATAATTCCAAAATACTGAAACCCGAAAGCCAGAATAGACAGTGGCGTTTACCAGATAACCGCCAAGGCAATGAAGCTCGACGAGGACGAACAAACGATTCTTAAACCGTCTTGGACAGCGAAGCAGTGAGAAACCATACAACCTAATGCAAATCACTGCTTTAGAACCAAGGAACTTTTTCTACGATCCATTGATCACGAATTAATCGTACAAAAAGATCTTTGGTTAGGCTGTGCCTTTTTATATTCCGAACCATTAGTACGGTAATACCGAAGGTTTTATCGACCATTACAAGAAAAGAAAAACCCTATGATGATAAGGGATCTAGTCAGAGACATTCTATCAGCCATAATTATCGTCAAGTAATCTAGAATATGGGACTGGCATGCATCGAAATGTGAAATGGCAATTTCAACAATAGGGAATATGCACGTATTTTTTTTATTTACAAGATGAAATACTAATTAGCTTCAGAAAGCATTTATGAAATAATATTTAAAATAACTTCACCGGCGATGAAGCTTTAAAGTTGACAATTAGGAAGAGAAGTCCGATATGGACTCTGACGTCAAAGTCCATGGCGCCTATACAGCTTTTTTAATGGATGGGAAATCATCAAATGACTCCTGTCATCTGGGTGGAGCGGGAGGGAGTGTCAGACTCTTACTGACTAAAACCCATCCGTGCTCCTCGTAGTGTCCTTTGCTTTCCAGGGCCACGGTAACTCTTTCGAACGAAATGCCGCAACACTGGCAGGACGCCTATTAGATACAACTGCCATACAAAACAGCGTTTTCGCGAGAGGGAAAGATATATTTGTTTAAAATAGTTATATCTCGTTGGTTTTTCGATCAGCTTTAATTCTATTTTCACTGTTAGTATTATATTTTTGTATATTTTGAGATAAACTGTGCAAATAACAATGTTTTTTTTCCAGCATATTCCCTATTATGAGTAAACTGCCACTTTGTATAAGCCCTAAACAGGGGAAGGCAGAGCAATCCTATTACGTATAAATTCATATCGGTTCGTTTCATGTTTTCGATATGTTGTTTCGGGATTGTATTGTAGCCACATCTGAATATCGCTTAACGATTCGATACCACAAAACCAAAGCTATCAAAGGTTCATTTTAGGTCTCTTTTCGAATATGTTTGCTTGATACAGTTGTTTTCTTGCCAATTTTGTTTTGACGTTATGCAGAGGTCAGCGTTCAGCGCGAAAATCTGGCTAAGTGAGGAGAGTAAAATATTTGAACTTGCAATAAATGAAAGGGTCACACATTTGTGATTTCTGTAGTTTAATTTATCACAAGTATAAGTTCTTTTGTAGGTTAGCAGTTCGTCAATTGCAGACTAACTTTGTCTTTTAGAATCAGAAGCGAGATCGTAATTCCTCTTCGTACCTCAAGATGCTAAAATACTAGTGACTATGGCAACCATAGTCGACTTTTACCAAAATATAGTTCTTACCAAGCTTTAGCATCAATCAAAGACATAGAAATATAGAATAGAAAAATCAACACAAAAGTTGATACAGCTGATCAGTACATTTTAGTTCGCATAACTTGAGAGTATGTAGAAAACCATACATTTTTTTTATGAGTTCGTGTTTCGCATAAATTGGTTGATTGATAAAAAAAACCAGTCAGGATAAAAACTTAGCAGTATTAATCGAATCTGATCTTTACCGAGATACTTCAAGAAATACCTAACTATGTAACATGCGGGGGTACCAACTCTAGTAAGAAAATAATAAAGAATGAATTCATTCAATGAATACTTACCGCATCTAGAAAGTTATTGTACTTGTGGTACTGAGGCCGGTTCCTCTCGCAGAACTGTCGGAACAGCAGCTTGCCTATCGGCTGCTGGTCCACCACGTAATCGTAACCTACATCTGGAACAACGAGATGGTTTATCTTTAGTACATGAAAGAAAGAATGAACATAGTACAAATGTGTAAAAAAAAAACCATCTTAAAAAAAGGGTGGGATCCTGCTCTCGGGTTCGGGTTCAGAGATGATTTTTGCTGGCCGACTGGTATCAGCTGGATGAGATTCACCGAGAATCGAGATAAATGGCGTGCGATTAGAGGTCTATCAATACTAGTCAGCGGAGTACCTACTGCCACTGTTGGACATACGATGATGATGAAGGAAAGTGCAATCATATGTGTTAACTTTTCCGAGAACTCTTAAAGAATAGAGCGCATTGGAGAAGACATACACTCAGTTTGATGAATTCACATTGAAGAGGCAAGATACACACTATGACATCTTCAGCAATTAACAATTGCAGTTCAAAACGATTTTGAATTCAATATGTTCATAACCTTTAACTGACGCAGAGTCGCAGACAATTCAATGGCAAAGGTATTCTATATCAAACGCTATTAAGTTTCATCTATTTATCAAGCACAATTAAAAACTACTAGAATAAACTTCAGTTTCATTATGTGAATTACGATACTCTTGTCAAATGATAGGCAATTAAAAGAAAACCGGCCAAGTGCGAGTCGGACTCTCGCACGAAGGGTTCCGTACCATTATCTATAAAAAAAGGGCAAAAAAAACACGTTGTTGTATGCGAGCTTCACTTATGTATTTATTTTATTCTGTTTTTAGTATTTGCTGTCAAAGCGGCAACAGAAATACATCATCTGTGAAAATTTCAACTGTCTAACTATCACGGTTCATGAGATACAGCCTGGTGACAGCGGAGTCTTAGTAATAGGGTCCCGGTTTTACCCGTTGGGTACGGAACCCTAAAAAGTACTTCAACAAGCAATTTCTAGTAGAATTTTCTCGTCTTACAGCTGTTATTCAATCACCAGAAAATTTATAGATAAGACAAATTAGCGTATTTATCTAGAAGATTTGCCTGCAGCTAAACCCGTCTGAAACGATCCCCCGTAGCCTAACTTTTTACCAAATCCGTTCAGTACTTACGGCGTGATTGAGTTTCAAAGTTTCGACCATATAAACATGAGAGTTTCGCATCAGTTTGCTAAACTTCAGGCTATATTTTAACCCCTTGCTTACGGCATGGTAAAATCAATTTATTCTTCTGATAAATGGGATCTATGCTTAGATTATCTGACATCTGTCATCAGCTTCGCCCGCGTGCAAAGCAGAAATGCCAATGATTAGTGTCAGACTTTCTGGCCTCTGATTACCCCTAACAATTGTCAAAGCTGTTGAGTGGCAGACGAAACTGTCGGCATAACGTACTACTGGCCGAAGCACGGAAGAAACTCGGTATTTGATGATTGGTTATGGTCACCCATCCACAGAACAACTTGGCAAGATAAGCTTGACTGTACCTGTGGGTACAGCCCTTGTAACTTAAAGCTTCATTTTAGTAATTCTTCAATAGATTCACCATCATGAAGGAACTCAATTTCCAAAACAAAATATCCAGCTATATTTGATTCTCAAATAAGAAGAGATTGCGATCAATAGTGATATCTAATAACTTCGCTATTTCTTCGACTAGCAGAGATTCGATTATCCTATTTATTGATATTTATATTGGAAGTTATGAATGTTTGCGTTAGGGATTAAGTCTAGGTCAAGTGGTCTTGAAAAAAAGGCTCTGTCGTATAATTCTGCCTTTTACGTACGTAAGGGAGATTTTCATATGAATGGATTTTTGCTAGGGTATGCTGGTAAAATCTGGGTGGCTGAGCTAGTCTGCTGTTAATGGACTGACTAAGGGCGGTTTTTTTAATTGAATATTTGAGTTAAGGACTACTACTACTACTACTTTAATGTTAGATTATGTCAGGTTTTTACGTTAAAATAGCGTTTGAGATATCCCTACTCAAATTCAAAGTTCATAATTTAAGTATTTTACATAGGTAAGTAGTTTTAATTTTGGAATAAAAATTCCTTGTAACAGCTAACCATAATTTATTTTTATTTCGGTAGGTACCTACTTTACCAATTAATTCACTGCTATGCAGAATTAAATAAACGTTGGTTAATAAATTTCCTTGAAAGGAAAACCGATATCTACACTAATATTATAAAGAGGAAAGATTTGTTTGTTTGTTTGTTTGAAATGAATAGGCTCCGAAACTACTGAACCGATTTGAAAAATTCTTTCACCAGTAGAATCCTACATTATCGGTGATGGTCATAGGCTATAGAATATTTTCAAAAAAGTTAGGGATCCGTATGAAAACTTCGATAATGTGACCCAAGGTGTGAGAAAAAATCCTTATATCGCGTACGCTGCGGAATCTATTGACAATAGAGCAAAGTGATGTACTACAGTTTTATAGACGTCACCAATATCTACAAAAAAGTCCGCGATACCATATGTCTAACTATTATGGATAAGTCACCATGACCGCTTTTTGTTAATATTAGTCAGGCAAATCCCATGGTGAAATAAAAAATGGTGATTATAGTACCATGATATTAATCCTTATCCATTTAAATGGTTTGATAATTAAGGTTGATTATGTCCGTGTAAATTACACTTTAAATCATTCAAATCGGACCTTTCGTTCAAAAGTTACGACGGTAATAAACATGCTCGGAGTAAGAAAAATGTCGCGGCTTGAGCGAACTGGGGAGAATCGTATCAATGCTTGGTCCGATGAAGTTGAAACCCCACGGCATTTAAATGTTTTCGATAAAACAATAAGAATAACAAATGTTTGGATTTTTCGAAAATCAACTAGGTACATACATAATAAGGGGTAACTAAGTTTTTAGGGGAGGAAATTATAGCTTGCTTCAATTTACGTCGGAATTCTATGAACAAACTAAAAGTGGGATAATTGAAACAGATCATGTACCTAACAATTTTTGCATAATCAACCCCTGACGGGCTGAACGGGGTGAACAGTTGCGCTGAACCAATAATGAGAATCGTTGTGCTTAATTTTCCAAAACTGACCGTTATAAGGGGATATGTATAGGGGCGTCGCAGTTTGTGGAGTACCTACTATCCCCACGCGGACGAAGTCGCGGGCGAAGTGCTAGTAAATAATAAAATTAAAATGCACTTTAAAATGGTCATAATTTATCGTTACGCAGCAGTTATCGTTCCTTTGCTTACGTCCAGCAGTGGACGGCAATTGGCTGACATGATGATGATGATGATGAATTTATCGTTTGGCTACGTCATTGGTACATTTCCTGAACTGAAAGAAAATCCTAAAATAGATGCAACTCATGCAATATACAAATAATAACACGGAAACATTGAAAGGGGACTGTCAGCGACCGGTATGAGTGAAACTATCTGAAAGTTGCTGAAAGAAATAACAAAACATACATAATGCAGAATGTTGGGAAACTCAGAACTATGGGAATATAGGCGAAAGGTCCCATAGTACAAGGAGTTACAGGCATCGTCTAGAGACGGCAGTGAAACAAAACCAGGGATGTTATGGATATGAAGTTTCGGATCTGAATAAGGATACGGATATAGCAATAATATTATACAGGTTTCGGATACGGTTACGAATATGAAATTATTTCGGATTATCACATTTATATCATCTATCATCATTCAATCATCACATTGAATGAACATAACATAAAATAATAAAAATCAATATTGATCCGCAAGTGGTCTGATGCTAATTCCTTCACCAGAATAACATATTACTTGTGTTATTCTATGAAATTATAAATACGAAAATAGCTGAAACGAATTTGATGAAATTTGGTACAAAAAGAGTTGTTTTTTTGCGAAAATCTAAATATTAACGAGTGCAAAGCAGCTGCCATTTTCATCATTTTTTTTATGGATGGGAAAACATCAAATGACTTCTTCCGCTCTGGGTGGAGCGGAAGGGAGTGTCAGACTCTGTTCCTTCCATTGCCCTTTGCTTTCCAGAGCCGCGGTAACTCTTACGAACAAATTCCGCAACCCTGGGTTTTCGCCATACAAACACGTCAGTTTCTTAACGTCATTAGACTACCTATTGTTAGAAGGAGACACGCTTGGAGAGTATTAGCAGTACGCACTGCCGCCTCTAACAATTCCAAGCTCTATGGCCAACTAACTAAAGTAATATCTTGCTGAACGAGCTCTATGTGGAGCCGATGTTGGGGCCTGAAGGTCTGTGGGCCGTTATAGGGATTTGTGTCGGGTTAAGAAATTGGAATACATTTGGCGAAGATTGTGATTGTCTCATCCGACTATTGGTCGTTACTCGTAACTTGGCTATAGATAATCATTTGCACTCAAGGCTCCTGTTTGGGAAGTCAGAAGTGCTTTACTGTAGTAGTTGTTGCCAGTCTTAGTGGCAGATTTAGACAGCAATTTTTTTTTTATGGTTGGTAACAAAAAAAATCAAATGACTGACTGACAGGCAAAAGGGATGCTGCCTAAACCTGTCCGAAGAATGTTTAAGGAAACTCCTAATCCATTGCTTCATTTTCTTATTTTATTTCCTAAATTTTAGTTTAGTTTAGTTTAGTTTAGAAGCGTCCCCTGGAACCTATATTTTGATATTCCACACGACTATGCATCTATGGTACAAAAAATGCGTTTTCACTTTTGTAACGGCTGACGATTTTTTTCTCAAAATTCGCTCAAATTTGTAGAAATCAATTCAGCCGATTAAGCGTGTTACAGAAATAGACATAAAAACGTGCATACTCTCGAAAAATATAACGCTGCGGCAGTCGGGCAAAAACTCAATTACTCAACAATATAAATAACTCAATGAATGTTGTTGAATTGTCAAACTGAAAGCCACCGCCTTTGATAGCTTGTTACAAACTGTACTAATGTTTTCCTTTGTTTCCACACTTTCCACTAAATAAATTGTTGCTCCCATTATTGTAAGTGCGTGAGTTATAGCCAGAGCGTATGTGGGTTCCCTTTGAACTTCACGAAATAACATTCGTAGTCCTCCTGTAAGCAATATTTCTTCAAACAAAAACTAATCTCGAAGAACGCCCACAGCAGACCAGACATTGTTTTATGACCAACGTACTCGTATAACTTACGGAATACGCTTCTGACTCCGGAAAAGACGCGAGATAATAAACAATAGTTAGGGACGACATCTTTTGCTCACAGTTCGTACTGAGCTGACCCATCTATTGTATGATTATCTTTCTTAATCCCGTAGAATATTACAGAACATCTGTGGGGTTGTTATTAAAGGTATTTTTACCCTTTATTTTGTGTTGTTTTATTTGCTTTCCTCCCATTCAATTTACTGTAAGAACCTAGATAAGATGTTGGAGACGCTTGGGAGTGACCCGAGTCTTTGATGATGATGGTCAGGCATAGCTACTTACAGTCCACTTATTGGTCCTTAGATCCTAGATATTCCAAGATTGGTTGGAAATAAAATTATCTTTAAGAAATCCCATGTAGGTGTATTCATCATAATCATCATATCAGCCGAAAGACGTCCACTGCATAGGCCTCCCCCAAGTGTCGCCACAACAACCTGTCCTGTGCGTCTCGCATCCCTCGCCAGGTCATCGGTTCACTAGGTGCTATTACAAATGAGGAATTAATGAAGCAATTATACACTTATCAAGTTTCGATTGACAGAAACCCCGCACAAAAATCCTTACTAATATTCTAAATGCGAATGTGTGGTCTATATTTTACATTTTCACGTCAATGCCGCCGAGCGGGTTTTAATTAAACTTGCACACTGGTAGACTATCGGTTCCCTCCGGGTGCCGGTTCGATAAATCCGCGGACGAAGCCGCGACGGACCAAAACCATAAAAGATAAATAACGTCACTTCACGAAAAAAAACACGCCTGATGTAACGACAGACACCACAATATGTCAAGCATCTGTACACTTGTCCTGATATTCCCAGACGAGAATACCGAGTACATTTCCATTTACAGCCCGATAAACAGTCAAATTGCTCTAGGCGATCGTATCCTGCGAATATAGCCAAGTAATTGTTTCTTCAGTAAATATTGAATGAGCAAACGCGGCTTCATTACGATTTTATTATAGACTCGTATGGGGATTGGCACGAAAGGGCCAAAGTACACAATGGCTTTCTTTTCGTTTATGGTGACAGTTTTATTTAAGCGGGGAGTTCACTTGCGACTTGGCCTCTGGCTAACTTGGGGGACTTAGGCGGTGGGTCCGAAACCAGGCAGGCGCCATTTGTGTATTTAAACAACTTCAGATAAAGGAGGAGGTTCTCAATTCGATTGTGTTTTTTTTTGTGTTTGTCACTTCATATCTCCGTTGTTTATGAACCGATTTGATTCGATTTGTTTTATGTGAAAGGATACCTATACTTCTCGATTGGTCCCATTGAAATTTTATCAAAATCGGTTTAGTTGTTTGGTTTTTAAATCCAAAGAGCTGGAAAAAATATGTGGAAAAATCATCCATGTAGGTATACAAAATTGAGTATTTTTTGCTTTTATGACTTTCCAGTGGTGATGTTAGGTGTGGGGTACTACTAATAAGTGAAAGATAAAAACTTTTTCACATAAAAAAAAACCCGACTTCCGAAAATAACTTTAATTTTGGTAATCCGTGTTTCGGGTTACTTCTTCGTTATTTGACACCGACTTCCGAAATTAAAGTTATTTTATTACTAGTGTTTTTTTGGAAGTCGGTTTTTTTGGGAAATAGTTTTTTTACTCATAAAATGGTGAAGGAAAACATCTTGAGGAAACCGTCATGTCCGAGAACCTAAAATTCTAGACATGGTTGCTAACCCGCACAGGGTAAGCGTGGTGGATTAGAGCTCACTCCTTCTCTCAAAGAGGAAGGAGGCTTGACTTGATGTGAAATATCATTCCACCTTGACTGGATAGATTGTCACCTCACTTCATGAACACTTCACCTAAGTTCACACGGTGAGATCCTTACAGAATCGCAGTGCAGGGGCCGTACGTTTGTCGTTCGAGCGAGAAAGAGGGATGGAGCACTCTATATAGCTCCATCCTTCTTTCTCGCTCGAACGACTCACGTTTTGACACGTCATGGTAGGGCCGCTGGTCTGTACCTACTGTACCTGTTATATTTGTGACAATTTAGGAAGTCGGATTTGACAGCAGCATACAACATTGCTTTACTAGTAAGTATGAAAACGACATGAAATAAATCTCATTCGCACTTTGTGGTAAAGCGATATTCTATCCTTCTACTCAGCTGTCAAATCCGACTCTTAGTATTGTCACAAAGATATGTGTGGCAACCGTAGACAGACTGAGGCGGTCGTAAAATGACCACGGACATGTCCATTATAGTGAATACCCCGCTTTACACTAGCTAAGGACAGTGTTGGTAGATTCTTAGAACCTTTTAGTACTATTTCGTTATCATGTGTCCCTCTCAGACACATTATTTGACGTAAATATATTTGTAATACTATTTATAAATGTCATGAATATTACGTGACATTACATGAAGCTGAAAAGGTTTTTGGCTAAATTAAGACATGAGTATCCTTCTCGGTAAAGAAATATAGCTGATCACTTTGAATAGAATATCTGATTAAATTTTATAAAGATTTTTATTATAAAGAATTTTATATCTTAAATAACATTATAAAACGGCAAAATGGATTGTTCGTTTATTTATGTGTTTGTAAAAATCTCTGAAATTGCTGATCTATTCTTTTACTGATAGAAAGCTACACAGAGTAGCTTACATGAAAACTACTGCTCGCTGAAAGTTACTGAACCAATAACTTCAGTTACTGAAAGTTCCTGTGTAACTTTGCAAGCGAAGCAACAGAAAATACCTACTATCTACAAATTATTTAAAATACTTTACAGCACAAGAGCGTCAATTAACTAACGATTAAAGAACTAAAATCGAGTTCTTAAGTCTTTCAATCTTGGTGGTTGGTTCCTGCCACTAATTAAACCACCTATTTAGCTAATATATTTTATGTGACTTCGCGGAAGTCGATTTAATAGGCATCTTGCTTAACTGCAAAGTTGTTTATTTACTACAACCGCGCTGGTCATCGCTATTGACCACCATTTTCTTGGAAAGCCTTACACAAAGAAAAAAACTCAGAATGTATATTTTTACAATCTGCTTAGCATAACTGTTACCACTTGAACAAATTTCGATGATTCTTTTCTTATCCATGTAAAAAACTTTTTACAAGACCCAATTTTGGGCTATGATATCACCATGTTATTCGATAAAAGTTTCGGTTTTATGTACCTACTTTCATATCTGTTTTTCATACTTGAAGAACGGTCGACAGCCATTGTCCTATCTTTTTTTAGACACAGGCTCGAGTGGAAAATAAAATCTTTTCTGACGGACTATCTCTTAGATCTGGCTCCTTCGAACTAGAAGTCAAACCGAGGGCTTAGGATTTGGGTTAATACTGGCTTTTCAGATCGCCCAGTCAGCTAGATGTTGTGTTTTGCCTAGTATTATACTTATTTGGAAGAGATGTGTGTGTCTGCTTCTAAGTTGCGATTATCCCAATTTAATTAGTAATAGTAATTGTGCGAAATGTTACAGGGGCGGATTCAGGATTGTCATTTGGGGGGGCTTGACCCCGGTGAGGGTAGGTTGTAGCAAAGTAAACTAGTGTTTACTTACTAACTTAAAATGTTAGGCGCATTAAACATTTTAAACGCTTAGCAAGCCTCCTTGGATTACTTTTCGTAAATTCCTTATTTATTTCGAGGTAAGTAGTAGACTACTAAAGATATCTCGGCCGGGAGGAGGGGGGGGGGCATTGAGCCTCTTAGCCGCCCCCCCTGGATCCGCAAATTAGACGTTTGAATTAAGTAACTGATTTGTCGATTTTTAATTTATAAATTAAAGTTGAATTTTACAATTTATCACATTTCTGTGGCAAATATTTTTTCTCTCTTTCATCACTATATTTTGATTGACCAGAGCCTCCGAGTCTCGTAGACAGATCCCACCTAGACCTTACCAGGTGACTAGGTGTAGGTATACTACCGCCATCTTGGCATAGAGTTTCCAAGAAACGTTACCACGTGTGTAACGGAGGTAGGCTGTATAATGAACTACCAGAATTCATCACCACGTTAAACCTTTCTCCACCTGGCTGCGTTTCCTCCAACCCACACCTAGATGGCGCTAGCTTACCACGGGGGAAAACTTTACGAGTAGGGGAGGCTATATAAAAGACATTCAATTAAAACTACACACATATGTAATTTTAACTCGCCGTCGCCACCAATTTAATGAAATTGTCTTTTCACTCGGTTTTCCGCTGGGCGAGCGAGTACGTACTAAGCATATAAACTGCTCATAAATAGTTTAAGTCTTTAATTCAGTGTGTCGTTGGAGGAAAGTTGTTCCTATACTATAGGTAGGTAATGGTCTGCGACTCTTTATTTACTTCCCCTTTTCTATATTAGATTATGAGCGTTTAGTCCTCACCTCAGGTGTCTCAAAAATTTGTCAAGTTAGTGCTTATTCTTGAAAATGATTGAACCGATTTAAATGAATACGTATACGCAAGAAACGTAGGTCTAAAAAGTTAGATAAGAACTTTTGAAAAAGAGAACAGAAATCGAGTTTGCACTTTCTATAGAACAGAAAGGTGCTTGTCAGTTTCATCAAGAAAGCCTCATCACCACGCTTGCTCAGTGCGGGTTCGCGATTTCAGACCGAAGTCCAGGGTTTCCTCACGATGTTTCCCTTCACCGTCAGCCAGTGGTGTCTAAGCTTATAGCTACTAGACAAGTATTTCTGTATGGTGTCGGACGTAACAGAATAGCACCACCCCATCGCTTCCCGTGGGTGTCGTAAGAGGCGACTAAGGAACTCACCAGAGAATGGGCAGCAGCATTCTCTGTGGTACATTGCTACAGCTACACTGCGATCACTAACAACCAAACCGCCTGCCAAGCGTGGCGATAATGGCAAGGCCTCCTTTGGGGGAGGCCTATGTCCAGCAGTGGACGTCTTTCGGCCGATATGATTATGATGATGATGATAGAACAGAAGAGAGAGAAAAGAAGTATAGGCCTTTGAGATGCATGCTAATTCGTCGTGCAATCCCAGAAAATGACAGGTCAAGCTGAGCCCCCCAACACTTCGATGTGCCAAATGCCAACAAAATCCCGTCGTAAAAAAAAGTGCTATGCGCCTTGTATAGCTCCATCTCCCTCCTACATTGGAAATCCTATACATATGGCTGCGTCAGAGAATGGTGTTGCCGTTGCTGAGGACTGGGCCTCACATAACATTTAATAAGTCTATTTGCCATCGACACGTTAGTTGCTGGACATCTTCGATCACCAATACTTGTTGATCGAAGCTGGACACACAGAAAAGACGTAAGACGAGGACGGGGCGCGGCAGGGCACAGACGGGGCGCCGCGCGCCGGCGCGACTTTTTAAAACATATAGACGAGTAAGCGTCAAGTCCGCGCCCTGTCCTTCCTATATGTTTTGCATCGCGACGCTTCTATACATTTTGTATGAAAGGGACGCGGAAGAGACATTATGTCCGCGCCCCGTCCTCGTCTTTTCTGTGTGTCCAGTGCCTTAAGAATAAGATGATGGTTTTAAGACGTAATAGTAGGGCTCTTTAACTATTTAAATTATCCAAACGCTTGCTAGTTTGTTTGTAACTATCAAAAACTGTCAAACCACATTTACACAAGCAAAACCAAACGCCAACGCTAGTCAAACCTGACCCCTTTTTGATTTATTATTCACACGCGACACGACAGGGGTTGATGATCGGTAGGAAAGGTACTATTAATTAATTATTACTAATTGATATCAATTGCAAGGAGACCGCGTTCCCTTACCAATTAGACACAAAGAGCTATTTACAATTCAAATGTATATTGACTAACCTAGTTTTTCTACACGCGATAGGATTAAGTAAAGCTACGATGCGGTGTGACTTATCTTCTATTGATAATAACTGGTAATGAGTCAATGTTTACATTTAATTGGTGATAGACGATACAGTTTCTTAAAATAGTTCTACAGAGTGTCGACGCTAAACGCGTTTACGCCGTACGGCATTTCCTGCAATCTTTCAAGTCCTTATTATTTTTAATGAAATGAATGAAACTTTTATACAACCTGTAACATAATAAACGCAATACCTCTTATTAAAGTAGGCAGGCAGCCGCTCCACGTAGAATACTGGTATTCAGCTGAATCCGGTTTGACTGGGAGCCGACCCCGATATAGCTGGGAAAAGGCTAGGCAGATGATGAGAGATCAATCTTCTCAATTTGCTATAGGATAATATTGTCTCTTTCTCCCCAACAGTTTCAATCGTGCATTGAATAGCTTTTATAATTTCAGTAAGAAAGCTTTCATTGGTATTTCACGTCTAAGGATGTATTATTGAAGCGAGTAAGTATCGATATCGGCAAATTAAGTGTCGATTGAGTGGAATTGACACTAAAATTGAAGATTACGGCTAATGGCTCGGCTGTCGAGCATTTTTTTCTGTTGCGTTAGGGTTGGGACAAAAGTCGTCGCAGGCTTTTTTTGTCATATTGAGGAACAGTTTTTTAACCGACTTTTAAAAAAGGAGGAGGTTCTCAATTCGGATGTTTTTGTTCGCATAATATAGGTTTCAAATAAATTATCTATCAACACGGCTATCGATAAATTTAATGACGATAACACAAAAAAAAATATAAGAAACAGTACTCTGATTACAGTGCCATCTGCTAGTAATGTTTAAATTAAAATTACGAGTTAAAAATGTTTGTTGAGTTTCGTTATTTAATTGAATTTGACCCCGTCTTTTGTTTTTTTGACGCTCTTCATCAATGGAAACAATATTCATGTTCTTGAAACAAACTTTGGCCGTATCAAAGGACCAGGATATTGAATTAACATTTTTTGGCAACAAATAAAATTAATTTCACTCAAGATGGCTCCATATTTTTCGCCCACCATTTTTCTCAGGGGAAATACGTAAATGGGAGTCAAGGTATCATCTTCCTGTCCTTGTCCTGTGTTAAGCCAGGTTTAAATTATTGTGTAGTATATCTGACGCAGTTGATTGGTTACTAAACTCGTTTTGGTATGACGTAGGCCTAAATACATTCGTTTGATTGGTGTTTCTCGCGCCGCAACACCAATCGAATTTACTTGGGGACGCAACAGCACGTTTTCTTTCTCATTTTTCAGTCACTATCCTAAATAGAAACACTATGATCTTCTCTATCTCCACTTGTCTTAACAACGTACAGTCTTATTACAGTCTCAAGGTACTAAACACGCTTCGACACTCGTTTTCCGGAACCTCATTTCATTTGCAACATGAGGAACGCGTAACCCGATATTTTCTGGGATCAATCTATATTTCCTATACCAACCTCAGGACCTTATATACCAAGGTTTCCAGAAACAGGGAATATACGTCCTTGAATATACCCACAGATCACCGAGATGCGGCTATGACTAGACTTGGCTTTGGCAAAATCCTACTACATAAAATTCTTACGTTACTGAGTGACTGACAGACTACCGCAGCCGAAACTGCTGGACGTTGAAAGCAAAAATTTGGCGTGAAGGTTCCTTGAGGAGTGTAGGGGAAGCACTAAGAGAAGATTTCCCGAAATTCCAACGGGAAAAACGAAATATGCGCATACGAAGTCGCAGCAAGAGCTAACCCCAGTCTTGCCTAGGGGTATCCTGGTAACCAGTTACTTGGCCGTGGAGGTCAGATAGGCAGTCATTCCACTTTAAAATCCGATAGTCAGCTGCCTTCAGCTAGACTGAAGATGACCCAACAAACTTGGGAAAAGGCTAGGCAAACGGAATTGCCTATTGAAACTTGTGTTCAGCGCAATTTGCCCGGGCAGGAATGTAACTAATAAGCTCATTCTACTTTTCCACGGACAAAAACCTGTCATTGTATGTAAGTAACAATTTTCCTTTTATCGGTACTTACAAAATGTCCCTCGATAAGATGAAAGGTCCAGTAATGGCGTCTCTAGTAGCTGCCGAGTGATTCCGAGCTCTGTGAATGTACCATACAAGTGTTCTCTCTTCGGAACTTAGCGGACAAACGAAGTTGGCTCGTAAACTCCACGCGGCCATGTTTTATGTGTTCACCTAACAGTGACTAGCGTTTCGTTAGGACGGATAAGATTCGTCTGGTTGTTGGAAAAGGAAAAACCTGTTTGGCTGCCTGGCTTTCTGGAAAGACAGTCCTAATGTCCTATTTTTGGAAGTTCTTAGAAGAAAGAAAAAAAGGTTACGGTTAGGCATGGCGCATACCATAAAAAAAAAATAAACTACGCAAATTGGGAAGATGTACCATCGCTCAACATAATGCTGTGACAGGCGTGCGAGACCGCCACAGCGCTAGTTTTCAGCGATAGCTTGAGCTGACTGGATGACGTCGACCAAAACTAGTTAAATATTGTTTTGTGAGAAGGGCTCATTATTCCAAAACGTCTTGAACTCTTGAATCTACATGTACTGTTACAAATGCTTAGTCAAACGCACAGCGAGTCATGCTCATGCCTCATAATTTCCGTACCTACCTAAGCGATGAAACAATCGAGCTCGTAAATTGAAGGTGACTGCTGCAGATATAAGTTGTCATTTATAAAGTCAGTTTTTTGGCCGAATGGACCGTCCACACCACGACGACTTTTGTCTAGGCAGACTTAGAACTCTGAATAAAAGAATTGTATTGTAGTAGAGATGTCAGCAAAGTAGACCCCTTTAGGGCCAGAGGCCTGCCAGGGTTGCGGAATTTGTTCGAAAGAGTCACCGTGGCCCTGGAACGCAAAAGGCATGAAGAGGAACACGGATGGGTTCCCACCCAGAGCAGAAGAAGTCATTTGTGATTTAGCGTACATAAAAAAAATATGTATGCGCAGACAAAAGTCGGTGTCGTGTGGACCCACTATTTATAAGCTGAAAGTTTACTATGCAGTAAAATTGCCGGAGGTAAAATAGTGATCCATGATACTTTTTTCTCAGAAAACATGAATATTTACTGTAGATAACTACTATTAGCAAACTATTTAACTTCAGCCAGTGGCTTCGCCCGCGTCAATGATAAAAATTATTATATTTTCTTGGGACAAAAAGTATCCTATCCATGTTTTATTCCAAGACATGGTCTACTCGAGTGGCAAGCTTCATGTACTTAGGTATTCTTTACGGTTTAGAGGTGACAGACAGACACACAGAGTTACTTTCGCATTTATAATAATAAGGATGTGGATGGTAGCTACAACTAGGCAAGCGTGCTTCATCTTCGACCACATCATCGCTTACCATCAGGTGAGATAGTGGTCTAGCGCGTGCCTATCAATAATAAAAAAAACACGAAAAACTACCCCAATAATAATTTACAACATGTAATAATATTTGTAAACGTTTACTGGTCCTTAAACGTTGAAGCACCCGGTTAGCGTGTAAGCGAGCATAAAATGAAAAGATTTTACGCTTGAAGAAATAAAACAGTATTGAATCCCATTTTCGTATTAATAGATGGTTTTGTACGGAATGCTTCTTTGATCCGAGGTTTCAATTTGAAAGAGTCCTTCGTATGCTTGTAGCAGATGGTATTGAAAATCTATTGAACATTCACGGATATTCGGATTTCGCAACGACATAATTGTCGTAGTTGAATCCTGGAATCGAGTAGAGTCCAAAAAACCTCAATATCAAACTTCAACCGCAACGGAAATTGGATATTTTTCCCTCTTGTCGTTGACGATCAGACCAAATTTTTCTAACTTGAGATTCAAAGATTTATTAGGAGATTCCTCTGTTGCGGAATTTGTTCGAAAGATTCACCGCGGCCCTGGAACGCAAAGGGCATAAAAAGGAACATGGATAGGTTTTAGTCAGTAAGAGTCTGTCACTCCCTTCCGCTCCACCCAGAGTGGAACAAGTCATTTGATGAAATTTCCCATCCATAAAAAAATAAAAAGGAGATTCATCCATGCCTCAGAAGGAATGTTAAGCTTTTACTCCCGGCTCTCATTTTCATATCTTTGACAGTCGTTATTACGAATTTTCGATCAGGTCACGTGTCCTGACGGTCACGTGTCCTGATCGAAAATTCGTAAGACGGATAATGTAATATAAATTGTCATGTTTGTGTAAGATAGCGCAATAAATGTATATTGTATTTAACCACATAAATGATAGTACTTTTATACTGATAAATAAAGCAATTCGTGCGAAATTATTCCCTTACCATTCCAAAATATTCAAAAATGCACAACGTTAATGTTCAAGTTTTCACTTCTGCCGGTACTCACGGAGTGCAACACATTGTTTTTTTTTTGTTTTTATTAGCCTGTAAGTCCTCCATGTACTAAATAAATGTTACTAACAATGAATAATAATTTGTAGTAGGTACTTATTATGTATATAACGACCTTCAATAACTTCGACGCAGACTCGAGATTTTATAAGACTTTTGACACTACATTTAGAACGCCAAAATAAAGGTACAAGTATTCGAGTTGCCAGCTTATTATTCTCATTTCGAGGTGAAACCCTTATTTGACCAGACTAATGTAAAACTAATTAGTGCAGTGTATTCATTGCCTAAAGTAATGTTTTCCTTAACATTTTAATTAATAAACAACTCCAAAAACCAAGTGATAGTCGTAACCTTATCCTTCGTTCCGTAACCAAACCGAAAAAATCACGTTTCAACTATTCCTTTCATTTATTTTTATTTGTTGTTATAGCGACAATAACAACAAATAATATAGCGGCAATGAGGAGTTCTTAGCTAAATAATAACAGCCCCTCGAGTCGATCTTAAAGATTAAGCAACGGGTGCGAGGTCGGTCTGTGGATGGGCAACCATTTTAACATACCGAGACTCCTCCGTAAGTCGGAAAACACGTTTATGGTTCCGCCTATCATTTTTACATCTTTGGCAGTCGTTACGGATTGTAAGAATCCAGAAGAATCTGACTCCAATCTTACCAAGAAGTACCGTGTTACCCTGTTAATGGGTTGTGGAGGTCTGGTAGGCAGCCGCTCCACGTAAAATACTGGTATTCAGCTGAATCCGGTTTGACTGGAAGCCGACTCGAATAAAGTTGGGAAAAGGCTAGGCAGATGATGTTACCTTCAGTAGCCATAATAGCAGACACAATAGTAAAACAGTGGCGTCACTGATTAATCTGTCGCAGCCTTCGGGAGGAAGCGGCAATTGTAATACAGGTTGTGAAGATTTCTACAGTCTACCTATTACGGTTCATGAGATACAGTCTAATGACAGACGGACGTACAGCGTGGGCCTAGTAATAGGGTTCCGTTGGGTATCTTTAGGGTACAGAGCCGTGGAAACGTCTGCACAGAATAGCCCATAGCATGTTTAAAATGGCAACATGTGTTTCTCTTCCATTCTTGTAGACTCAAACACATACATAGTAAATCAAAATGTAGTTAATCAAAATCCTGTTTCAATGGAGACTGATTCACAAAGTCCGAATAGTGACTACTTACTGAACAAACTCAAAAACCGGCCAATTACCATTATACAATCATCTATAAAAACAGCCAAAAAAAAATCACGTTTGTTGTATAAGAGCCCTACTTCTGTTTTTAGTATTTGTTGTTATAGCGGCATCATTTGTGTAAATTTCAACTGTCTAGCTATCACGGTTCATGAGACAAGTAGAGCCTGTTGACAGACAGACGGACAGCGGAGTCTTAGTAATAGGGTCCCGTTTTTACCTATTGGGTACGGAACCCTAAAAATCGGAAAAAATTGTATGAAAACTATCTGCAAAGTAAACAAACGGAAACTTAATAATACGTCGTGAAAATAAAACATCTTGAGATATCTCAAGGAAATTATGCCCAAGTTCCTCGAGATATCTCAAGAACTTTATTATCACTCGATTCTTTTAGCGTTACTCCATCAAATAAATTCTATGAGACATCAAACACAGATTTCTTGCTCGACATCCACCAGGATAAGTAAAAAGATTACCAAACTTGATTCAAAGTTCTCAGTACTTGCTTGATCTAATATACTTTAGTTTTCAAGAAACGAAGATTTCATTACACTGTTAGTTACTATGAGAGATCTATCTCCCTTCGCTGTGTTTAGCTTTTTTTAAGGATGGGAAATCATCAATAGAGTCTGACATTCCCTTCCGCTCCAGCAGAGCGGAAGGGAATGTCAGACTCTTACTGACTAAAACCCATCCATGTTCTTCCAAATGCCCTTTGCGTTCCAGATTCAGCAGAACAAATTCTGCAGCTGTATATGGAATTAGGAATATGGTTTCATGAAGCATGAGGAGCTTTGGACATGTGAAATTAATTTTGTCTTAAAGAATATCCTTTTTGGAAGTCAGAATTTGCTGCTAGCGCAACAACACAGTCAAAAGTCGGAAAGTCGAAAGTAAGTTTGTTCACGTCTAAATATCTGTAACGAAATGATACGATTTTAGTACAAAGATAGGTGGAAAAAAAGGGTAGTAGGTAAATAATATAAGGACCAGATACACCCAAACAGCGCCAGAGGTTTATTAAAAACAACCTTAGAATCAATGAATACAGGTTTCGAGATTTCAGTATCAGTATCAGTATCATTTATTGCATTCATGTAGTTTACAAGTTGTTACAAATAGTTTAAAGGTATCATACATGACCCTGCTAGGGCACAGCAATGTTAGTAATTTAATTAAAATATTAGTACTACAGTTTTACAACAATAAAACAATGAAACAAATCACTCTGTGCTTATATAAAGATTTAAAACATTTCCATTTTTAGTTTCAGATTTTAGTCTTTAATTACAAATTGATCAATTAGCATAAGCCAAAAGCACTCTAAGCATCCCAAAATCAAATTACCAGCCATACAAGAAAGTTTCAAGTAGCAAACTAAACGTATTCAAGATACCCATTTCGGAAATCAGTATCAAAGAGATTGGAAAGTCCCCCCATACCCGAGGGATCCCGATCGCCCCCGAAGTCAACCGAACATTTTCTATACAACCCTGAATCGAAACGCTGAAGGTAGGGATCGCAATAAAAAATAAAGGCATCAGAGAAAAGCGGATTTATTCCAATCGTAGGCTTACAGTAAACTAGGAAAATATTTATCACAATGTCGACGGGAAAACATTGAGCAATGCTTGGAGTATGGATAAGGTGTAGAGCGCGGAATGTTCGAATATTACTGGAAAAAGAAAGAAAGAAATTCTACAAGAATAAATAAAGCACAAGGCTTTTTTGTGTAAAATTGGAGATGCAACGAAGACGTATATCCGTTAGTCTAGTTTTTTTCAAGAAGAGATAACTGGTTGTTCAAGACATTATAATATCTATCTGTACCTAAAATACTGGTGCTGCCCTATTAAATGTTCAAATTCAAGTCGCAATAGTATCTTGACGACAATCAATGTCAAAAATTAATCAAAACGTAGAGAAAATAAAGATGTTTTTGACAGATTGACCCTTAGTTCTTTGAAAACACGGGCATGGCTCCTCAATTATTTGCACGAGTTTTTATTACCTACCTATATAGCATAATTTGCACTGAAAAATGTTTTGTGCGAGATAAATCAGTTTTATTATGTCGACAGATTACGTGCTTGTCGTATTAATACTCTATGGTGAAATGGGCCGGAGATGGTCGATACTGGCGCCATCTATCACGCGCTACGACAAACATGGGTAACAATGTGTATACAGCCACGTTTAACGCTACAGTCGACATCGGGGGCAGGGCAAATGTGATTGTTTTGTTTTTATAACTATCTGTACCTGTGGCTTCACCTCTAGCCGAGATTCTGGACAGAAGATGACCAGAGTGCCAAATAATTTTTAAGCAACGGTCCGGTCGAATCTCAGTCGCAATCTGTCAAAAATGTATGGAAATTAAAGCTTTTTTGACAGTTTGCAACTGACATGCGAACGTTGTTTAAAAATTTGTAGAATTGGCCCTCCGTTATGTTTTGACAGTTTGCAACTGACATGCGAATGTTGTTTAAAAATTCGTAGAATTGGCCCTCAGTTATGTTTTGACAGTTTGCAACTGACATGCGAATGTTGTTTAAAAAATTGTAGAATTGACCTTCAGTTATGTTTTGACAGTTTGCAACAACCATGCGAATGTTGTTTAAAAATTTGTAGAACTGGCCCTCAGTTATAGTGATAGCTGTATGAGGAACTAGGACCACATTTTAATTGAAATCTGTTTTTAAATGTCGACGTTCGAAAGGGCCTTATAATATTTTAATTAAAATATATGAATAATTATGTATTTGTTTTACGTAAAATCAAGTCAAGTCTGGTTACATGGATTTGACACATATTTATTGTGTGAAATCCATGATTAATGTATGCTAAGCAACCACACACATACACTAGCAGCAGTATACTTAGCACACATTTTTTTTTTCTTTATGTATGGGAAATCATCAAATAACTTCTGCCGCTCTGGGCGGAGCGGGAGGGAGTGTCAGACTCTTACTGACTAAAACCCATCCGTGCTCCTCGTAGTGCCCTTTGCTTTCCAGGGCCACGGTAACTCTTTCGAACAAAATCCGCAACCCTGGCAGGCTCTGGCCCTAACGGGCCCCGTCTACTTTGCTGACATCTGTTTGAGGCGCGCGTGGAACACACCGCGCTGACGACCCGGGCCTGGCTTTGATCGGACGGCGAGCCACCCACCGCTCGCCGTCCGAGCATACATTAATCATGGATTTCCGCAAAGTAACGCCAGATCATAATTTACTGGCACAAAACTTTGCCTATTACTAAAAAACTCAGTACGATAAAGAAGAACGGTAACGCTAGACAGAAGCAAATTAAACTAAGAAACATCAAAATAGTCGATTTAGACCAAACTACTAAAATATACCAATAACGTCTCAAATCTCACATTACTGAAGAAATATACGAACAATCTAGATTCGAAGATACCATTTCTTTTCGGTTAAAACATCGCGTGTTTGAAAACAATAAAAAGTTTACCATAGTTGGCTGTTATGGCTGCTAATAAAAATATGAAAAGAGAGAATAAATCAGAAATAAAATGGCTATTTTCAAACCTTCCCGATGTGTCTTTGGTGAACCAGGTCGGGAAGTCGAAACTACTTTATTATTTATTTATTATTTATTTTATACTTTATTGTACACCTCATTACAAGAACAGGACAAACATTTATAAAAATAAGTGTACAATGGGCGGTCTTATCGCACAAGGCAATCTCTTACAGACAACCTTTGGATGGACTGAACGAAAGGAGATAGATTTAGGGTTGTCAGTGTACAAAAGTTCTAAATAATACTAAATATACATAATACACAATAATACACATTACATACATAATATACATTTTGTTCGAGAGTCACCGCGGCCCTGGAAAGCAAAGGACACTACGAGGAGCACGGATGGGTTTTAGTCAGTAAGAGTCTGACACTCCCTCCCGCTCCACCCAGAGCGGCAGGAGTCATTTGATGATTTCCCATTCAAAAAAGAAAAAAAAAAGTCAGCAGATAGTATAAAAACTGTGTATGAAACAAAGTCGCTTCCCGCCTTCATTCCGCTTTTTTAACTACGCAACGAATTTTAATGCGGTTTTCATTATCATTTAGAAAATTCATTCCAAAAGGTTTATACACGTCGCAGCCAATTACCTTAATCTGCTGTTTAATTGGTGGCCTAGCCTTTTTATTTAAATGCGCCGATTTTCCAGCGACCTAAGTGACATCTTTTGTTCAATATCGTTTAATGACTTGCCCATGTCACTCATGTCGCTGATTAAACGGCGAGTCAATGAAAAGGCTAGTTTGCTGCGACATATACATTATATAAAACTACACCTACCTTATATTATATAGTGAAGACAATTCGATGTTTTGCCAAGTTTCCAAAAAGCGATTTTCCGGCGCACACTAGTAAATATTATCCGCGCGAAGCCGGGACTGGTCGCTAGTAAGTTAATAAAGAGGACATCACAACTATCAGTTAACTGTTAAATGCTAAAGCAATTAAGTAAGGAGGTTAATGCGAAAATAAACTTCGATAAACATGATACCTATTATTATTTCCACGCAATGAATCCTCTGGTGGTTTGGAAGGCGTGTATCCCACATCCGTACTTTGCTGATGGTGTTTCATCCCTTGGGTGGAATCTATCTTCATTTATCGAGGTCAATTTCCTTCGATGTTATGTAATCAATGTTTCGAGGAAAGCAATTTTACTGTCCTTGTTGATATGGGTCCAAAGAAATATCTTGAGACCCGTGAAGGACAGATTTCGGAACGAATTTTTTATAGTGGTACAAACGGTTTGTTCAAATTTTTGCAAAAGAAAATCTCACGATCAAATCGGAATACGAAAATTATTGAAAACTACATTACTGCTGTGTCATAGTCAAGCCTACTTTGTATCTCGGTATATTATGGTTTCTATTGTATAGACTATGGAAGCGAAGCCGTTGCATAAGCCACAATAACTGACTAATCGGGAAGATGCAAATACTTACATCATTTATGTTTTTTTTTTATTAAAATGATAAATAAAAGAAGGGCCACTTCAGCGTCTAGTGACGTTACTGCTGTTATGACAACGAAAAGACGATCTTATTTCTTTGAGTAAAGACATTGACACACAGGAGTGACAGTCATCGTCTGTTTACGCGCGAAAATGACACTGCCACTTTAAGTGTCAGTTTAAAACCGCCATTTTGACAATAAATTAAAGCATTTTAATTTTTTTTAATTTTTATATGATTTATTTTACATGAAATTCTTCGAAATGAAAGCAAGATGAAAATATTGCATGTATATTGCAATGATACTTAACCTTGCATCTTCAGTTACTCTCTTGAGAGACCAAGTAGCGGTAACACAAGAAGAAGAAGGAAAACGGACAGACGTCATAAATCAATTTATCTACATCACAAAGTTATTCAAGGCGTGAGCCGTTGCGGCGACAAGCCACGAGATACAGACGATAATCTAATGACTTACCTAATTTGGTGAAACACTCGCTAAGGAATGGAAAGGTACTGTTTTTGAGGGACTTGTGTATATCTTGAAGGAAGATGGTAAATGACGGTAGGGATAAGAGAGAGTATGTCCAAGTCGGAGAGCTGGACTGAGTATCTAGAAACGCTGTAGGTAATAATAAAAAGTTATGTAACACCACTGAACGTATAATTACGCAAAACAAATATCAGATGAGTTAGTGTTAGGAAATAAAATTAACGTTCCAGGTATAAATGGTTCGTTAAACATGACACCAAACACATTTAGTAGGTACCCTATAATTTGTTACAGCGCCACAGGGAAAGCCAAGTTTTGTTGGAAATAATTTCCCTTAGGAAACGACAAAATAATCACCGCATTCAGAAAGTTATATAGATCTTTACCATAACAGGTGGCCGGTATTATTTTTTTTACTGTTCTGTTACTTTTGAAAGGTGACAAATTTAGATGAAGAAGTATTTTTGGAGATGAAAAGACAAATACACACTACTTCATCTTTTCTTGTCTCTTGTTTCTGCTACCGTAGGTGTCCGTGATCTTCTTTTAAATATTAATAGCCTTGCGTTTGAAGACCTGATGGTAAGCTACGTGATCCACAACGGAACCCGCTTGCTAAGAAGCCTAACCTATTATCTCTCCACCATGAATAATACTGGCAGAAAGCAGTAAACTGGACAATAAACATAAAGTTTTATACCATCTTACTCCATAGCACTTATTGGAAGAAAACTAAGATAAAACAAACAACCAATTTTGCTAGAATTCTGCCTAGAATAATAAAGAGGACCTTTTTAGCCCAGGACTCAAGTTATCTTTAATAGGGATAAAGGGCCTAATCTGAGCATCGTAAATTTCCAAATTTTGGTTGAATAAATTCAGAGATTGTGCGAAACTTTACTTTTTGGTGACGATTTGAATATAATAGATGGGTATCTAGCTACTATATTGTTATTGGCCAAAAGAGGATGAGATTTCGAAACAGTTTTCTAAGATTTATTTCCAAGTAGCAAAGACAGAGGGAAGAATAGCTCTAAACAAAGTGACATTATATCAGCATTAAAGGTTGTCAAAGTCCAAAATTTTGTGATTGATCACGTGTCATTTCGTTAGCGCACTGCGCAAGTGCATCATTTCAGATTTTAGGACAATCTTTATCGAAGATAGTATATCACTTTGTCCAGGACTTAGGACGGTTAGAAAGAAAAGATCCACTTCAAATGGGAAATTGGATTTACTGGTAATAGACTTTTTAGGAGAACGGATAAATTAGGCGTTGTTTATGCTATCATTGGAAACAGTTCTTAGAATATTGCGAATGATGCTGAAGAAGCGACAGTTTTGTCAGCCCAGCCAAGTCAGGAATTTGTAAAGCTAAGCAGAAGGATACTATTGCCTGTTTTGTTTAGTCTAGATTTTTAAGTGTCGGAGCTGAGTATGTCTGCGTCCTCTCGCTGCCCTCCTCACTTTTTAACCACAACACAGTACACTTACTTATTTATATACACTAACTTTATTGACCAATCCTCTTTAAGAAGTATTGCAACAACATAACATAATATAATAAATATATATGAATAGTGATGTTTTCGGGAAGCAAAACAACTTTCAAAGAGCGAAATGAATTGTTTGCTATAAAAATGGAGTATAGGGGAAGGGAGAAGTCCGAATAAAAACTATTATTATCCGAATAAGTGAGGAAATTTTATCGATTGAGTATATTGGGGTATTGTACCATGAAGGTTTAGTAATATTATAGAAAGCTTGGTGGAATATTATATGGGGTAGGTGGTCCTTACATCGGCATCGATTGCACTTTAGGAGGGTTCAATGGGAGGTAAATTCTCGACAATGAAGTTTTTTATCTAGCTAAGGAGTGTAATTCCCCGTCGGAGTCTGAGTTTTCTGATAGCTATAATTTAGGGTATTTTAGTCAAGAGTGAACGGCTTAGTTATAGACAATCGGCGATGCAGAAGACCCAAAAGTAAATGGTGAGACGAGCTGGACTCCCTGAAGATTATCCAAATAGACTAAAATGGAAAGAACGAAGGGCCTTTACCCTACGGACACTACGGGTTTATAATAAACTCGCTGTTGCCCGCGACTTCGTACGCGCATATCTCGTTTCTCCCGTTCCCGTAGGAATTTCCCGTTCCCGTATAGCCTATAGCCTTCCTCATCATCATCCAGATCCAGAGATTACCCCCTCCAACCTCACAAACTTTACCTCTTTGTAATATTAGTATAGACATATAATAGAAAAGCATTCTTCATCGTCAACGACACCATCATTTTACCATCAGGCGAGATAGTGGTCAAACGCGAAGCTTTCAATAATGGTAAAACGGCCAAGAAAACAACCTTCAAACAGCCAGTAGTACACACACAGTTTTGCATAGAAATACTAGTGTACGTTGATTTACGACACTGATTCTGGACAATACATATTCTACGACAGAACAACAAGATTTCAAAATGTAAATTCACTACCGTCCGTTTGAGAGTGTGGACGGTTGTAAAATAGTATTCAAACATTTTGAAAGTCGTAACTGGGTACGTGATTACCAAATTACGTTACATTTCAAAACATCCGATGTTTGATGTACTTCTGTACTATTTCTGATGTTATTCACATCATCGACAGTAGCTAAATTCAGCTGAGTTCAAGGGATGTCAAAAGCTGTTGACTATTTGGTCTGCTGAGTACGGGCTTTCGCTTTGTCGAGTTCCGTACGTGCCTCTTTACGACCATTTTAACTCAGTGGTCACCTTGCTAGTAATATCATCTTTTCCATCCATAGCTCTATGGCCTTACCCTACTCGTAAAGTCTGAATGCGTACTCAAAACTTCCTTCACGGCATTTCCTACATTTTTTCGTCAAAGTTTTTAGTTACATCCAATAGAAGGATACGTGTGGGTTCCCAGATTTAAATTGCATAAAAATCGAAGTGTTAAGTTTCTAATATACAAAAGGGGACACTTACAATATAAAGGAGATGCTTGTTCTTAAAGCCATTAATCCATGACTCGGGAAATATTTCTTCGATGCTAAATGTCAGTGTGCTACACCGTGACGAATCAACGATGTTGGAAGGAGTGAAGTAAGTTGCAACATTCCATTCAAAGGTCTCTATGCTAATCGTTGACGCGCCAGCCCTCAAGAATTACTCAACATAATAGGTCTTCAAACAAGGGTTAAAGACAAAATTCTAGAAGGAAATGGCAGGCTAGAGTTACAACGCCTGTATTGCCTGAAAATCTCGATTCGCTCCTGGAAAGTATGAAACAAGAAAATATTCTTGTCTGACTTTCTTGTTTATAGACAAACTTTTAAATTTAGCTTGCTGCACCCGGACAATAAGAACAAATCGATTGACACCTCATTCATCAGAATCGATACGTTAGTAACCGCTAAGGTGGAACATACATACATACATAGACGCTAAAATCATAACTCTTCCATAAGTATTTAAGTCAAGAATGAATAGGTTACTTCTAGGCAAGCGTGCTCCATCGTCGCTTTCCATAAGGTGAGATTGCGGTCAAACGCGAACCTACCAATAATAAATACGATAATAGTGTAACAACAGTAATTATTAAACTAAACGAGAGCCAGTAAAGTAAATATGGTAAGCACGCAGTCTTCATTAGTATTGAGTTACGAAAGGCGGCGTTAACCATTGACCATTTCGTTTAATCAATCTTGCGTGGCAGCTGTCGAGACAGGCTTACAAACGTTTGTTGAGCGGTCATGTTTTCACTGTCTCGACTTAAAGAGCCCTTCTTGACCTTAAGACGTTTGTTCTTAGAGATAACCTTCTCAAAAACACATGGTTCATCTCGTAGATATAAAAAATTTAAGTGTCAGTGTTACCTACATGTTCAATTTTCAGGATAAAGATCGTTTATAATATGATTTTACAGCTTAGATTGGAGGTCAAGGCCTGTTTGGCTTCATCTGACATTCTACGGCCCAGTCTTGCTTAGGAGTATCGTGTTGCCCAGTTTCTGGGTCGTAGGGATCAAAAAGGCAGCCCCGCCACATGTAACATTCTGCATTCAGCTACATCCAACTTACTTCTAGCTCGAATGATGAGCAGGTTGTACATAGCGCTATTATGTAGGTGTGTGATCCACAGATATAAATAGACATAGATAACGCAAGTATCACGATCTGTATGAAAACTAAGCGTGCCATTTTTTGACTACCTACTTTGAAGTCAACACAAGCACTATTAGGTGATGGAAAAAAAAAACGATTCAAAGACCACGTGTAGCACCTAACTGACCTAACCACATAACTGACATCTAACTGACGTCCGACTAGCGTACACCGCACCGATGCAAATTGAGCGCGAAAGTGGCGGCTTACGATTTTTGTACGTAAGCTGGGCACCGAAACGGGCACGCGAAGTAGTTGCTCTTGCGTTATCTATGTCTATCTATATCTGTGGTGTGATCCTTCTTCCCAAAACAACACATTCTATCCAACCAAAATTCGATTTTGTCAACCCGTAGCATCCAATTCCGAAAACAAAAGGCAAACGTTTTTGGTCCTGTAACCCCGACCATTACCGACCTCTACCCTATCGGTAGGCATAAGTTTTAACTACATATTACTTTTACTGTCCAATCTCTAACCCGAGCAAGTCCCCTCCATTGCCCTGCGAATCTACTTGGGCACTTAGATCCGAATTTACTGTCCATTTAGACTCAGATATTTTCCGCATCAAGTAAAAGTAGGCTTAGTTCAATTTACTGGTTCATTTGGCGTCTTTACTGTCGTTTAATTGCTGGTCAAGGTTGATTGATTGTTCCGGTAAATGTCGGATGGGTAGTTCTTGAAACTTCGAGATTTGTTCACGTCTTGGTAACCCTATAGTTCCTTATAGTGGTGTGCGGAACACGGTCTCTGTCTCGCAAACCTCTATTGAAAAGAGAGTATACTCCGACCAGGGCCTAAACCACCAACTCTTAAAGCAGTTTTACTTTAATATTACTTCCAGTGGGAAAGAGACGGAGCTATACGTCCTGTATAGCTCCGTCTCTTTCCCACTGGAAGTAATATTGAAGTAATACTGCTTCAAGAGTTGGTGGTTAGGCCCCAGGACGGGTTTTGCGTCTAGTGCGATGGTTGTTGTCGGGTGATGTAGTTGAAATCGCGCGGAGAATTTTTGATGTGACGTGTTCGTTTCAGTTGACTTGTAAATCCAAATAATAACAGTAGACACGGGCATTCAGAAAACCAAAAGCTAGTCTATTTAAAGGATATTAAAGGTGTACAGGCAAAATAAGACGAAACGGAAACGAATCGATTTAACGCAGAAATTTTCCGAATCAGCGAAAGTTCAAAGTTCAACTAGAACCCAACGCGGAGTCAATCTAATCGCACAAATAAGTAAACTAATGAGATTTCTCAAGAAATTCTCCTTTACAAGAATACATCTCCAAGGGTTTAATTCGAAAACCTCTGAGACTTTTCTAAGTAAGCTGTGTTGGATTAGGAGTAATCTTCCAAGCATTAATTAAATTTGCGTAATGCTAACATGTACATTGTACACACACACGTCAAAATACTTTTGTTAACATACTCATTTTTATTGTTATTTTGTCACGAGCTCCTCAATTTTGTACTGCTTAGGTCACCCACGTGGTTGCGGGTAAACCACCACCCAAGGAAGGTTGGTGTCAGGCAGGCGGCCGACTGTAAAACATTTGCCAAATCCTTAGCAACATGTTATAGCGTGACGACTGATAGGACAGAATGGAAGAAAAAAAACGTGTTGCGCCGACCCCAAGTAACATGGGATAAGGGCAGGAAGATGATGATGAGTATACATATGTATATAGTCAGCGGCAGACCCAGGCGAAGATGGCGGCACGAGCTTGACGCCAATCGACAGGATTGGTCCACACTTGCCCAATGCAGGGAAGAATGGAAGGAAGAAAGGGAGCTATTCTACTCATTACAATGTTTAAAAATTATTGGTATAACACGTATGGTTCGAGTCACAGTTCTATCGCAAAATTCTACCATTGCCCGTTTTTTTAATGGTACTCGTATAATGGAGTGTGCTAGCTAACATGTTGTAAATAATATTTAATTTTATGATTTCCATGTTGTTGGATACATATATTTTTTTTGTTCGTGTCTTAAATTACTTTGCGTACTATTGTTTAATTGAAGTTCTTAAAACGTAACAGACAGATGTGTCACTGGGGAGTTTGTTGCGCCACTTCTTCTTCCCAGCTAAAACACTAGGAAGTGGTGACGGGTGGGCGTTTTGGGGGACTGTCTTTGTGTAAAATTTGACGTTCAAAAAGTGCTGGCTCTCAGCCTAATTTGAATAAATGACTTTTGATTTTGATTTTGGAGACCTTTGAACTGCACTGTGACGGAATAGGCTAAAAATAAAATTAACAATAGGTAGTAGAAAATTCGGATGGAGGGACCTCGGATGCAAAGACGATGAGTCACGATCAAACGCCCCATGATAAATACTTAACGCTTTATTTGATTACTGCAATTGAACTCTGAGACCTCTGTTACTGAGAATTTTTTATGATCCACTGGCCTACTGGCCGAATGAATGGATGGGATTTTGTTTTAACATCTTTTTTTTTATTATAGACGGTTTGGAGCTTTTACGGAATTTTTCGTTTATGCCTTGTCGTGTTCCTTAACAATACTTAAGGCGCTGACAACAGCAAAAACTGAAAAATTGCTGGTTTCCTAACGAAGTTTTAGCCAAATCTGTTTAGTTCCAAGCTGCAGAAAAAATATATGTTAATTTTAACTATATTTCAAAGAACACTGTTGTTTCCGAAACATGTTTATAAATAAAATCCTCGATAGTAATGATTGTCAAAGTTACCTCTAACTTTGACCTTAGAAAAAAAAATCCCATATTACTAGCCTACTTATGCCAATAAAAATTATACCAAATAATGAATCGAATCTTAATGCAAAACTTTGTTGTTTTAGATTTTTAATAGATCAACTTAGTTTTGAGGAAATCGATAAAATATATATATTTGGCAAAAAATTGCAAGCATTTAGTCGTCGCGCTTCTCTTTCTTTTCTATACAGTCCGAGAGTGACCGAGCTTTTGCTGTTGTCAGCGTCTTAATTAGTGCGTGTGAACGTGTGATGCATGTTATTGTTTTAAATTAAGTTTCCTTATATTTGTTTCTACATTGTATTTATCTTGTGTGGTAAATAAACATGAATTCTTTATTTTTTCTTGACTTGTTATTGACCTATACTCGTCTAGATATATGTCTGACCAATAAACCATAATTATATTGATTATTGAAACCTACTATTTTGAAAAATCTATAAATAAATTAAATCCAAGCAAGCACGGCCATCTGCAAAAGCTAGTTCAGAATAAAATAATCAGACGAATGCCATTTGTCTTTAGAATTACGAATGTCTTCATAATATATTACACTGTCTGAGTCTTTGTGATAAGCATCAGGAGTTGGGGAGAATTTGGGGCGCGGAGTCGCGGCTTCAATTAAGTTTCTGTCTTGTGTATACTTGGGATTTGTTTAGTCTATGCCTTACTTACAGTTTTGGTATTGTTTATTTGACAAACTCACACATCGTCTGAGTTGAGCGACATATATATTTTGTTGCTTACTCGACAATAGGGATGTTTCCTGAGTAAAAAAAAATCTGATTCTATTTATTCCGTCAGAGTTTCGAAAAATACTAGATACACATTTTTTTTGATTCATCAAATTAATTAAAATTGACGAAGATAAAACGCAACAAATATCAGGAGTGGGGTGTTTGTGACGTCACTTTCCGGTAAAAAGTGTATCGGTCTATGACGTCACACGAGTTTTCAATGCACTGTATTGTTTTCAATTTTTGTTTATGTGAAAAAATAAAAAATACGTGTCCAATATTTTTTGGAAATTTATCTGGCGGACTAATTAGATTTTTTTTAAGGAAACACCCCTATTGTAGCTAATATGTACTTACCTACATTTATTTGATCGATCTGGACAACGAGCGGTCTCGTATTTTAAAGGAGCATCGCAGTCGCAAACTGTCCAAAACTATGATTTCCTAACATTTTAACAAGATTTGACATTCATTCGTAGTCTCTGAGATGACATTGCGACTTGAATTTAATCAAGTACGAGAATTGACCTTCCGGACCACTGAATTTGTTTCGAATAGTCGGATAGGAAACTCCTTATCGAGTTTATCCATACCATACAATTATGAACATAAAAGAAAAACCAGCCGAGTGCGAGTCGGACTCGCGCACGAAGGGTTCCGTACCATTATCTATTAAAAAAACGGAAAAAAATCACGTTTGTAGTTGTAATGTGTAGTAGTTTGTGTGTAGATATGGGAGCCCCACTTATTTTATTCTGCTTTGAGTATTTGTTGTTATAGCGGCAACAGAAAAACATAATCTGTGAAAATTTCAACTGTCTAGCTATCACGGTTCATGAGATACAGCCTGATGACAGACAGACGGACAGAACCCTAAAAACACTCCCATAAAAAAATCTACAATGACTAGAAAGCAACATAGTTTATATCCGATAAGTTATTCCACCCCAAGGTTCCGTCAGTCTTAAGCCGTAACATGCACTGAATCAGGTCAGGGCTCATGTGTAACGACTTGATGGACAGCATCCATTGTTTATTAATGAAGCCTGTAACTCCTGTAAGCCATGGAGGGTTTAAATGCAGTTCCGTAGAAAATCGATAGGTATCTTGAGAGTGGTGTAATTTCAGATTTTGGTTCACTCTAAAAACAAATTACTACCTTAAGGAGGAGCTCGTGACTAAATAATATAACAGCCGCACGGGTCGGTCTTCAAGGTAAAGTAACGCTTGCCAAGGTCGGTCTGTGGATGGGTGGACATTTTAACATACCGAGACTCCTCCGTGCCTCGGTGCACACGTTAAGCCGTTGGTCCCGGCTGTCATTTGTAGATCTTTGGCAGTCGTTACGGATTGTCAGAAGCCAGAAAATCTGACCCCAGTCTTGTCAAGAAGTACTGATTTACCCAGTTACTGGGTTGTAGAGGTCAGATAGGCAATCGCTCCACGAAAAATACTGGTATTCAGCTGAATCCGGTTTGACTGGAAGCTGACCCCAATATAGTTGGGAGAAGGCTAGGCCGTCTGCCTAGCCTACTGTACAGTACTGTCTAGAAACTAATTACTGCCTATAATGTTAAAACCTAAGCCGTAACTGCACTGAATCAGGTCAGGGCTCATGTCTAACGACTTGATGGACAGCATCCATTGTTTATTAATGAAGTCTGTAAGCCATGAGGGGGTTTAAAATCGATATAGTAATTTAGGTATACATGTGTAGTGTGAGATGTAATTTTCGTTTTCGTATATTTGAATTTATTCTTATTCCTGCAGATTTCCAGCCTGAAGGAATAAGAATAAATTCAAGTCTTGATTTCTCTAAATATTGGAGTTATCTATCTCTTAGAAGCATTATTTTGTATTATTGATAGGCCCATAATTTTGTCTGATGAAAAGCAATTTTGTGGTCGACGATGGAGCACGTTTGCCTGGAAGTCCGACTACTCTTATTTGCCTTGACATTCCAAAGGGAAGATAGAAACCAACAACTGCAATGAAACAAAACCCGGGAATATTTGGACCTAAAAGCTCGGGCATCTCATCACCACAATAGTTCAGTTCAACTTAGGGTTATATGAGCAAATACTAATACTAATAGTATACTAATTCTTATGGGAATAAATGATCTCTAACCTCAAATACTGACTGGCAAGCCACGCCAGAGTTAATTTGCGCTATCCAGTAAAAACGACGTTTTGCGGAACCAGGCTTAAACCACAAACTCTTAAAGCAGTATTATTTTAATATTACTTCCAGTGAGAAAGAGACGGAGCTATACGTCCTGTATAGCTCCGTCTCTTTCCCACTGGATGTAATATTGAAGTAATACTGCTTTTAGAGTTGGTGGTTAGGCCCCAGGAAGGATGAACCACTTTGAACAACTTCAAAAGCTTTTGAGAGAGATTTTTATTTATTTTTACACCTAGTAGTCTTATTTAAACAACATCTCCCAAATAAGTATTCATGCATGTAGGTTTTTGATATATCAAATACCCTATACCAGAGATTACCTACTACAAACAATGATACTTCTTTATAATACGAGTTTAGATATTCAGTGTACAAACTCGGAATGAAACATACAACATTTCTCCAATTTAACGTGCCCTGTAATTCTGTTACACAATGAGCAGCCCCATTATAATTACTGGGAAATTGTCTGGGGATTACTACGGGTATCACAGAAACTGGGATAACAGTATATCAACGTGTTATGATAGATTTTCAGGCAGGAAGTGTTTAACCATTAAAAACGCTTGGAATGCTTAGTTATCGCCACCAGACCACAATACCAGACCAGAGAACAATGTCTAAACAGCAACAAGACCTACCAGACATCTTCGGCAAGTAACATTCTATAGGGTTTAACGATTGACAAGCTAGCGAAATGTCATAATGGTCAATCTGATAAATGAATCTGTCTACGTTGACCTTGATACTTTGCCTAGAGCCTTAGCTAGAGCCGATCCTCTTTCTTTATCTCTCGATAAAGAAAGAGGATGCCCCTCTCGTTGGATGCAAGGTATCGAAACAGCGACGTTATAAAAACGGCCAATGTGTGTCCATAGTATAAAAATAATGCATAAAGTTGGACCTTCCTAAAATCCAAAATACAGAATTAAAGCAGAAATCAAAAACCACGTTAAAGAACTCGACGCGGATCACAAACTAAAAAGTATGACAATTAATACTTACTAGAGTCAGAACTCAGAACATAATGATACGGTGAGCATCAGCATGTGTATGCCACGGCTAAGTGCCTTTAGAAAGGCCGAGAAGCGAAGCTTATAAAATGCCCTTTTTCAAGACAGTAATTAGACGCGACTATGAAATAAGGCGTCCATTCAGTGGAGTTCGTTGTTGAGAAATTCTTGCTCCATTTCTTTTGGGCAAGTGTATTGGATGAAAGAGCTAAATGGAGTTGAAATTCCAAGTTTAACTTTTGGGGTAGTGTATGATGATTTTCAGATGCGTTTTAATCGCAATTCTGCTAGTAAATCATTGTCAAATTGTCATGTGATGTATATAGTGGATCGACTTTTTTGGCTGCAGCCGTGTATGCTATTGTGTCGATGACAACCATGGCAGCACTCCCTGGCGACTTTTCATCTTAAGAGCGTGTACGCCGTATGTCATTTCATACAAACTTTCAAGTCCTTATTCTTCAAAATGAATGAACCGATTTTAACGAAACTTGGTATGTATACGCTACATATCCAGGTCTAAATAGTTATCAGAAAATATTTTTGAAAAAGATTTCAGAGGGAGAGAGAGAGCGATTTTAAGTTTTCTATAGAAAGTGAAAAATCACTATATCTGTCCCCCTGAACACTTTTTCGAAAAAAAATTCTGATAACTATTTAGACCTAGACATCTAGCGTACGCATACCAAGTTTTATTGAAATCGGTTCATTAATTTCGAAAACTAAGGATTTGAAAGTTTGTATGGAAAGCCGTACCGCATAAACGCTCTTAAGTGTAAAAAGACGCGTTGATAATAGTGCCTTTTCTTTCAATCCTGGATACCTGATGTTCTTCCGCAAGTTTTCAAGCAAAACTGGCCATGAATGTGAAAATTAAAGTGATTAAGATAAGTGCTACATTCGTTTTTCTTTTAATTAAAGTCGTTACGGGTAACGAGACACTTTACCATTCTCTGGAAGACGTTGAATGTTTGTTAGAGTTACTTCTCGGGAATCTCTTAGGAGTCTTCCTAGTTTGTTTCCTTTGTCTAAACTCATATTACTAAGAATAAATAATAAAAACACGTGTGACAATGATGGTACAATTTTTAGCAGCATCGTGACGTCACGCATGTTTTCAACGACTATATCGTCTTCTTCTTTGTTTACGTGAAAAAAGAAAAATACTTGTCAATAATTTTCAGTAAAATACCCTATTGTTTGCATGTTTATTAATGGTTATCTCTGGGAGTTCTGATCGGATTTTACAACTTCTTTCACTGATACAGAAAATTATCTCCGAGTGGCATAGAGCAGCGGCCCTACCATGACGTGTTAAAGCGTGAGTAGTTCGAGCGAGAAGGAGGGATGGAGCTATACACCCTATATAGCTCCATCCCTCCTTCTCGCTCGAACTACTCTACAACGATCAGAACTCCCAGATAACTCTCAGATAACGCAGGCTACAGTTTATTCCGAAAATGCAGGGTTCCAGTGGGAATGGCCACGTGACCAAAGTCGCGGGAAAAAATAGATAAATAAAGTTCAATTTTCTTTTATTGATGTCTCAGTGATTACATAAAATTGACCTAACAAGGCGTCACGAACGTCAGGGACATAAACGAAGTCGAAATGAAGTCGGTACGGTGAAGATTGATCGATGTTCAAGGCCTTGTTTGACCCTGGGGTCCCTGGGATCAGATGGCAGTAATTTTTCAATTGCAATCACTGGCATTTTATATCTTCAACGTTTCTTCAGAAGCATGACTGGGAGAAGCAAAGCTGATCATAACAGATAAACAGGCAGACGGGGAAGATGTTCAGAAGATTGCTGGTAAGACCTGTTTGAGACTCGTACATACCAGGGGCAGCATGACGCATAAGGGAGGACCGGAGGAGACTTCGATGATGATAATGATGACGATGAAAATGCTGATTGGTTTGACCACTGCATAAGTTATTCCTGTAAAGTTTGTGTAGTTGCGAGAGAACAAATTTTAATACAACCAATATATTCTTTTATACCGCTGTATACACGGTACAGTGTTCATAGCAACGAAAACTTTATTTCAGCAAACAATTTTGATACGCTCCCCTGTGGTAGAAATAACGTCGGTAAATAGAACCTTGGTCATAAACTTATGTAATATTAATTTATATTATATACTGCTAATATTTTGTTATTTATTTTCTGCTCCTCTGTTGGCGTTACCACCCAACTTTGTAAGTTAAATATATTTAGGGTGGAGCAGTAAGTTATTACTGTGCGGACCTGTAGTTACGAGTATTTCAGTGAAGGGCAAAGGCCTCTTATCACACTGAAAAGGGAAGCGAAATTATCATCAAGCTTGCTCTGAGCGTGTTGGTGAAACAAACAATGACTTTTATTTTTCACTAGCTCGAGTTATTTAGCCTAAAACCGTCTTCGAGGTTTAATAAACAAAAAAACACACTTTCGCTTTCATATAAGTAATGCTAGATGTGCCCGCGATTTCGTTCGCGTGGTTGTCGGAAAAAAAATATGGTTTAGAGCCCAGTTTTCCTTGATAAATGGGCAATCTAAAACTATTTTTTTTTTTCGAACCCGTAGTTCCTGTGATTAGCGCGGCCATTCATCTTTATAAGTTTGACACTGCTGCTAGCTGCTTTACTGATTTTTTTTTTGTTACTTTGTAAGTGACATTTTTTTTTGTCATGTGCGTTTTTTCAGAACTTGCTAACTTAGCGAATGAGACGATTACTTCTTAACCAGAAAAAAACTTATTTCCAGCAGTCCATTGTGGGACAGTTAAAAACAAGGTATTTATTCTATATAGGTTTTTCATGAACGTTAATCGCTCAGCTCATCAGCTTAATCTGCAGAATTCAGATCCTCTTTATTTCTTGGTACAGCGTCCCGCGTCCCTATGTACTTTTTGCTCCAATAAAACAGTTTCAACGTTAAATTCCTCCTGATAAATGATATTACCTAAACCCCTTTCACAAAAGGGCCATGACAAACTTTGTGTGTTCAATCCACTTCGCGGATATTAGGAGATATTATTACGTAAAATAGCTTTACTTAAGGCCGTATCGCACATTACAGGGACGCTTAGGACAAACGATACACGTGTTCAGACTAACATAATCATGTTTCACGTTTATGACACGTCTTAAAACTGAAATATTCATACCCTTAAATTCTCTTTTAACACACGTGTATTGCAGAAGTTCCAAACAACCTCCTAGTGTGAGAGAGAGACGGAACAATAAAGGGCGCATAGCACTATTCCTTTTTTGACAACGGAATCATGATGGCTTTGGCACGTCATATTAGTAACAGGAGCTTGGTTAGTGACAAGTCTATGAAAGAAGCAAAATACATATGAAGATCTTTTCAAATTGACTGCCGCTGAAAAGGAGGGATTACAAGAAGAATTACAAAAGGAACTACATCACATATCATTTACGAATTACTGTGCAAATAAGGGATTCCAGTCATGGCAGAAGAGACTCAGAAGGAAACCTTAGTTTTGTCCAAATAGAATCATGGTCACATTAAGTACTTTCGGCAATAGGGAATAACAAACTATAATATTGCTTTATATCAGACATAAAACACACATAAAACTCACACTCAACTACAAATTCTCAACAAATGCTCCTTCTGTACTAATCCTATTTCATGTCCAACATAATCCTGAAGAAAAAAACAGTTCACAAAGAAGGGTGGCCCCATTTCATTGCCTTCTTCGGACTATTTATAACAGAACTGTGTACTAAAACTGAATGTTTACAGTCAAAGACTGTTACCACATTTGACGGTCTCGGCCGATTGCGACAAAAAATATTTGTAGGGCTGCTAGTGGAATATTAAACAAGTTGTGAGTATGAGAGTAGTTGGAATAGTTGTATTTCATGCGTTATTGTTAGACTGTGGGTGTCAGTGACGAGCTGGATTACTCGCTTTGTTGTCAGGTTATTTTTATTTTATAACAATATACATAAATATGTTTTCCTCATTTCGATCATCATTATTATCCAACTTATCCTTTGTTTAATTTTTTTAACTTGATTTATTTTTCTCTCAGTCATAACGAAATTAATAGGGCGAAGCACAAAGCAAGACGTTTCTAGGTCACCATCATCACTTAAAGCAAAATATACAAACGAAAATTAAATCCACAAAATTATTCAACAGCGTCGGAAAATCCAATATAATTCTAATTTTCCGTCCGAGATAATTTATAATGTAACAAATTATTTCGGCTGTGACAGCCCTGCGGCGCCCTGAAGCACCCATCGCGATGTAATAAGTAGGCACATCCTCCCACTACAGTAACTGTGCCCATAAGAATTTAAATTTAATACTAAACGCTTTTTGAATAACCCAAGCTTGATTGTGCGCAATAATTTTATGTACGCAAAACCTACTTCAGAATAAGAGAGAAAAAGTATGTAAATGTTTTGATCCCGTAACAATTGCACTTGTAACGGTCCGTCACGAAATTTCATTTAATTTTATTAAAGGTAGAGGAATGTTCAATTGGATTGTATCCGAAACGATGAACGCTTTTGAGACTTTCATTTAAGAACATGAGAACAACAAAGAAAACAACTTACTGTATTCATTCAAATCTATCCTAAGATAAATAACGACAACGAAAGGTAATTCCTTCATTGTACACCTATTTTCGCTAGACTATTTTCTCTCGGTCCCAAGACACTACCCTGTGACACACCGTAAATTGTTACTTCTATTTTATTTGATTACTATTGCGGTCCTAGGATAATGGTGGCTAGATTGTACAATCGTCGGCATGTGTGACGAACTGATGAGTTTGAGACATAATAATGAAGATTACACTGGAATTCTCGGAGAAAATTCGTGAAGTATGCTCTCAAACGCCTACTGAAGGTTACCCTAGCACCATCACTGAACAAAACATCAGGAGTGTTGTTATAGTCATTTTTTACACAACAACCCTGATCCGATTCGCGACAAGTAAACAACGGGTATCTGCTCCTGAAACTCGATATACGGATATAGACACACCGTGTACACAAACATGTACATAGTGTGTCTATAAATGTTTCACACTGTCGTGAGTACGCGCGAGTGCTGCTACGAGTACAAATCACATGCACAAACATTAGGGAGAAATACTTTCCAAGTTTACGGGTTCAACATACGTCTGTCTAATGTATATATGTTTAAATACATAACGAAATGTCGCGCCTGAAATATTTGAATGTTAAGTTTGAAGTTTATTGAATCCTAGGTGAGTTGTCTACATCATCTCTGAAAGAATTTATTTATACATCTAGTTTCATTAACCTTTTTTAGAATTATCTAGTGCCAATAGAAGAGATCTCCTACTGTCTATGGGCTTTTATGCTTCGTCCATAGAGAACACACAATCGTAGTTGTGTATGAATGGACTTAAATAGTTATGTGACAAACCGAAATATTTTGTTATTAAAAAAAATGCTGTATATCTCATCAATACAGTTCGTTGGTCCTAGGCTACCTTTCCTCTTAACATTTTCCTCTTTTATAACAAAGGCGGAATGAATCTTTTGTCTATCGGCGGCTATAAACGAGAATACCCTGAACTAACAAAACCTAGAAAATACTTTGTACAATCTATGAATAAAACACAGGCTGGGGACTACTAAGCCGCAGCTATAGAGGAAATACGAATTTTCGTCCATTCGCGGTAATTGGGCTCTTAACCCTGAAAACAGACACTTCTGCGTTGACATTAAGATCGTCATATAGATAGCTTATACATGCGTAATACGTTAATACCACCGTGACTGACATTTATTACGACATTCTCTCTTCAAGTGACAAGAGGAAGAAAATTAGTGTCAGACATTAGTTACAATTTGTGTGGCAATTTGTGTACAAAGGTCCTGATGAAGATCGTTGCGAGTTTTACAGCTCTGCGTACTGGAACTTAATGAGGGCTTTTGATTAATGAGGCTGTTGTTGACTTCAATGCTGGAAATTGTGGCGTTAATTCTGGTCACGATGCAGAAAGTCGTCCTTAACGATATCTGTTAAATCGTCACCGCTCTCCAAACACTGGTTTTACAACTCTCGTTTAGCGTGAAGTGCGGAAACGGAGAAGAGCGGAATAGAGGCCCGCTTACCACTCAACACACTTCGTTTACAAACATAAGTGTTCAAGCGTTCTGCTTGCCGCTTCCGTAATCTATCAGAATTAGAGCCATGGTCCTTGCGTGCTTAAATTGTCGATGTTCAAACAGCGTTTATGAAAGCATTAAGGTATTCAATCGATGAAAGTTTGTAAATGGAATCGAACCTAAAAATAATTCATGGATCGATATCGAACCAGAATAAGGAAGTAGCTAGACTAACCAGCACAGTTCTAGGGGGAGAAAATAACAGTCTAGGAAGGGGCAAAACCAATAAAAACTTGTGTCCATAAATCTAGTGTCTTTATTACCTTTATACTTCATCCATTCGGAAAGAAAGACCAATCCAAGTGTAATAAGAAAATATAAGGACGGTAATGTATGTCTGGTTCGCCGAATCATTGGATATTTATGATCAATTACAATTCGGCTATTTCCGATTATGTAGAAAGAAATCGCTTAATGGAGAACCATATTTTTTCGGTTCAAGACTACTTACTCTGTATCCATTTTACTTCATCTACTGATTTTTACATCACTACATTCAAAAATCTTTCTAAGGGCGATGGAACCATTTGGAAGTACATAAATGTACGACGATTCAGACCTTTTTAAAGGACTTCCACCAATAAGGTCAGCATGTGACCTTTTACGGCGTCCCCTACCGTCGTTTCCGACATCCGAGCAATAAATTCCTTGCATTAATCGCCATTAATCACTCTATATAGACTGCCATCACTCATCCTGTCCGCATGATCAAAAATATCATCCGGAATTCAGCTATGGTTATAGAAATGACTGGCCATTATCAAGTCTAAATAAATAAGGCCTCGTTCAGACGATACGAAAGTTCTTGCCGACGCCGCGCGGTGTCGACCGGGTTGTCGAGATTCAGGATTAGGTTTATTACGAATGTAGTTTCTATTTACTACGCAACAACATTCAAATTCCTTGGACTCGTGCAACCGCGCGGAAGTCGAGCGGACGCCGCGTGTCGATTACGCGATCGCCAGGAAGAATACACCACGCATAATGCCACCCTGCTGCAAATAAATAGAGCTTATTTTGTTGTAATAACGTGTCCCACGCGGATGGAACGCGCATTGTGTTGGCGCGAAAATATTCGCCTCATATAAACGCGCCCTTATATATAATTTTATAAACATGGCCGCCCTTCCCTGCGTGTGTTGGAAGTATTCACATGGGAGAGCTTTAATTGTTGTTTTTTATTTCTTTTTTAAACAACCGTGTACCTACGTCAAAGGCATGTTTGTATGAATGTATGTTGAGACTTGCGTTGAATAACTTGCAATGTTTTGTCTAATCATTGACGTTTTCTTTGATTCATTGTCACCGTATTTTTTTTATTAGTCTAAACTCTAACGTCATTACTTTATTGATATTCATTCTTAGAAGTAATTATATTTGATTAACACTAGTTAGGCCCAGAACTACCTAATACTAATATAGAGGACATTACTGATAGCCGACAAAGATATCGGAATATCGGATTAAATACAGCAAGTAGATATTGCCATGACAACGATGTGTCTAGCTTTACTACACATGACAGAAAGGTTGAGATCAGATCACAGTATTCGGTTTATTGAGAAACATGAAGATAATCCCTTAGTTGCGTATAACGCAGCCATGTAACTGTAACCCAAGTTACAGAGAAACCAATTTGGTGAAGATAGCAACCCAAGACAGTTAAAAAACATGAAGTGCAATGGAGTAGGATCAGCTCAGCTTTGGATTGAAGAAGAGAGAGCAAAAAAGGCTACGTACAGTATCAGTACCTAAATCAAAGGGCTATGGAAACCAAATCTAAAATAAATACTTATTTTAGTACAGAAGATAACGTTCCCACTGTTGGGGTACAAGCCTGTCTCAGAGACGGAAGAAATTTGCAACTGTGTGAGTGATGAAGACAAAAAAAGGACCGCTGTAACTGAACAAACACGCTACCTTACTTTTAATTAATTTATTAAACCATCATATAATTAATATTAAACGTGCTATTGGTTACACTGAGTGCACCGGGGCTGATGTACTCGGATAAAGCGGACAATGGGGTCAATATGGCGTACCTATACATATGAACGATAAAAGTACTTGTTTGTGGTAGTAAACAATCATTTGAAATAACTTTAATTCAATCAATCACATAATAAATAAAAAAAGACGGTTTTTTTTTTAAATTGGCGTGTTATGTCCTAAGAAAAATGGCATCTTCTTGCTTGCCAAATTGTTACAGCATAGGTACTGTGAGTGTGAGTCTGTAATTTTCGGTCGTTTTCAAATTCTCAAAGCCAAAAACATAGGAGACCGATATTTACAAAGTGGTTGCAGCCTGCTTTTCCATAACCATAACTTGCAATAGTTGTAAGATATACTAACAGTGTTTTTGAGTCTGGGATGTTCGAATTAAGAGAAATTCTATTCTATTCTACAACCACAATCTCCGTAAGAAAACATTTTCAAAATAAAAAACACTGTTGTCAACTGTGTCTTTATACCATCTAGTAAAATATTATAAACATAAAGGAAACAAATATAATACTGAAAATTGCCAATATCCAAGGTGAGGTTCTGGCAATTTTCGGTATTATATTTCTCCTCACAATCAACATTTGATCTTGGAAAATTCAGAGACCAATCACGAATAATTCGGTTATTACAATAATTTAACGTCAAATACCCATATCTTAGAAACCTCAGTAGGCACCTCAGGCATAAAACTTGTAACCCTAGACTCAATATCAGGTCGATTCTCAAGTCCGCGTACTTTGGCATTGAACGTGAGCAACATAGCAATAACATCGGTTTTCCTTCAATACCCACTGAGAAAATAAACGTTCCGCTCAAGTATTAAGTTTTAGGAACTTGTGCGACCTTGTTGGGCATTTTATGGAAAATTGACAGTTTAAATTAGGTTGGCAACACGGAAATTGTCTTTGTTAGTAAGATAAAAAAGGTTCAGAAAGCTTTTTCGAATACTTTCTGTACAATTGTAGATGACTTAAAAAATCTAATTAGTCCATCAGATAGATTTCCAAAAAATATTAGACACGTATTTTCGATTATCCAACTGACGGACTAAATAGATCATATATTTTTTAACCAGGAATCATCCCTATTGAGGGACGCTTAAAACCCAAGCCAGGACCTCAAATATCTTCAAGTGTGTGGAAGCATAACCCCAACGGCTTACATTCCTGAGGTCAACAATGATAAACAGTGCTGAAATCTTGAACTATATCACTTCGGCAATCGTTAAAGTAGAAAACGAACTCACACAGCCTGTCTTCATCACATTGTATGTGTGCGAAAGAGAAAGTATGAAGCGAGCTAAATGAAAAATACTTTGGACCCCGCCTTTGGGGAATGTCTGGTAATAGAAATGTAATTCAGAAGAATTCCTTGGAATACACGTGTTTCGTGTTATTGCCTATTGAAGTTTTATTGTTAGACATTACTTTAGATTCCTGGGGGGAAAGACAGGAATGTGAGCTACGATTTTAAACCTGGGTTCCGTTGTTGAACACGTAGACTGATTTCTATTAAGATGTTTTCCTTTTTCGCGGAACAATTTTCATTAGTTTTTCTGAACTTTTGAAGAGCAAGGAGGTGACTACTGAGATGGCGACTAATAGATTAGTATGAAAGAAGAGATTTTGCGTCAACGTCTATTAATTTAGGACACCTAAGTGCAAGAGAAAAGGCTCGCTAAAGGTGGAAAGAATGGAGGGAGACCTTTGCCCAGGAGTGGAACAGCATAGACTAACAAAAAAAAGGGGCAAGAGAATGATAATTTTCTGGACTTTGCGAAAAGCAATCACAGCGACAAAGACCATAAAGCTTAGTCATAATGACTATCGGCACTCCAATTTTCACTAAAGCAAAATGTACTTCAGGCAAAGTCGCTTCAGACGTTACAGTACAATCGGAATCACCCTTTATCGCTATTTACTGGGCACAATTCCAATTGTTGAATTGAATTGGAACTTTGTACTCAGCTTTTTATTTAGAGCTTGGAAAATTGTTTGGCAGGTTTCGGACTACTTTGGCCTGTGCTTTGGCTATCTTAAAAGCAGTTCTTTTGTGCGTCGCGTCGCCGTTTTCGACTCTAATCTAAACTAGCATCACTAGTGTCTTAGATTGTATTTTTTTTTGTTATTTGTACGTACAGCTAAGGACTGGAATTCCCTGCCGGAGTCCATGTTTTCTGATAGCTACAATCTGGGGGTCTTCAAGTCTAGAGTGAATGGGTTGCTTCTATAGAAGCGTGCTCCATCCTCGAAAGTGATAAAGTGGTCCAACGTGTGCCTATCGATAAAAAGAAAAAAGTAAGTAACACGACGTAAGAAACAAGGTTTACCGACATATCGCGAAGGATCGCCAAACTGAAGTGGTTGTGGGCAGGGCATATTGCTCACAGAACAGATAGTCGATGGGGCCGAAAAGTTATGGAGTGACGACCGCGTACCAGAGGACAAGGTGGACCGGTGACCAGGTGAGAATCGCGGGTACCGATGGACGCAAGACGCACAGGACCGGTTGTTGTGTTGTGGCATCAAATGGGGGAGGCCTATGAGCAGTGGACGTCTTTCGGCTGATATGATGATGATGATGATGAAGCAACACGATTACGAAAATTATTTCACAGTAAAAAACACTATTAAGCCGAGTGAGATACGAGTAGGCTATTTCTGATCCCGGAAAGTTCCTGTGGGATGCTGATCCCACAGGATCAGAAGTAGCTAGGTAGTAGAACGGAAGTGGCGCCGCAAAAAAAACTAGTACTTGAAGCGTTTAATAAATCTATCTGCTGTTTCCGTGTCACAGCTTCACGGATGATCCCTTTTATTATGTTCTAAGTTTTTTTACTATGCGTCAGACTTGCTCCACTTCCTAGTTTCCAGATCATTGCTTCGTCTGTACGGTCTAATGAAGCCTGTCTACGTGTTGCCCGTTCAATGCGTAAGTTTACTAAACAAAGTTTCTGTATCACTTCATGTTGTCATTGCCCTAGGCAGGTCATTTTTCCAGTTGAGGAAATATCTTTTGAATTGTGCTTATAACTAGCTTTTGCCCGCGACTTCGTGCGCACATATCCCAAAATTCCTACACTCCCCAAGGAACCGACATATATGCCAAATTTCAGCGTTCTACGACCAGTAGTTTCGGCTGTGCCTTGACTGTCAGTCACTCAATCAATAACGGAGGAGTTTTGTATATTAGGATTGATGAATGCATACTCAATACCACTTCAGAATCGACAGGTCCTAAAAGCAAAAACCATTGCATTGATAATCTTTCACGCAGCTTTTGGTCTATTCAAAAGCGAGATCGTATTTCTGCAAGAATAAAATGGTGTTCACAGTGTTTCAAGAATCGTAGCGGATGTCGTCTGCAGTTTCTGCCATACCCCCATGAGAAAAAGGCGTGTGTCTATATATAATATGTATGTTCGACAAAGCAGCGGCCGAGTACATACTTAATTATATTGTCCAGTGTCGTCGATTGTCAACTCTGCTCTTAAGACAAATCTAGGACTGTCTATCTATTAATTACCGTAGAGCACTATAAACGGTTCATTTTTACGAGATATTTACTTGAAACATCTGATGCTCAATTTAATGTAATCGTCTTTATGTGGTGTCCATAACTTCCACTTCGACATACGTGATCTAGTTTCACGCGTTCAGTTTCAGCTCGTAAAAATTCTTAGAAGCTGTAAAGTGCCGTCTTTAGAGTCATTTCACGGTAACACATGGGCGCTTCACCCGGGCATGGTATTAGTCAAGTTCTTGTTATGGTTTCGTAAACGAAAAATCACATCATAAAACATAAATTCACGTCTTCGTTCCTCGAAGTGTTAAGCAGAAGTACATCCGTATTTCTTAAGTAGGCGCATGTAATAGGGTGATCCTATTACTATCATCCGGGTACAAATCCAGACTACAGATACCTAAAGGTGGGTACTGACCGGTGTTACGAGCTGTAATGTACCATTCGCAGCGAGTGTTACGTTACGCCGTGTCCTAAAAGTGTACGGAACCCTAAAAATGGTCCCAAAATTGTGCCCAAAGAATAAAAATCCATTATGATACGACTTTTGTGATCTACATAATTTATGATAACGAATACTGGACCTCCTTTTGACAATGAATAATATTCATTGATCTTCCTATAGCGTTAAACGTCAAAGGACTGGACGACGCTTTACGGTTGCCAGAACTGCCAGATTGCTAAGCGCGGTAAAGGATCCTTTTTATCAGGCTTAGTTCAGCAGTATTATTAGAATTAAATGAAACAAAATTTAAATCTTGCGTCAAGCGCACACATATGCAGGCAAGCATATTGTAAGTTAGGGGATTACATTGAAGATAAAAATGCTTGGCTTAATGCTGGTTCTGCTCCACGGCCACAAGGGCACACAATTTTTTTTTAGCAGTTGTGATACCCTCTGTATATTTTATTTAATTATTGTAAGAACATAGATTTTGCATTGAATAATTTCATGCATTAACGGCACATGTGTAAGTACCTACTGTGTACCTTTAAGTTAAACTATCATTTTTGGATATTATTTTGACTTGAATGTCCCTGCCCTGACTGTTGGGAGGGTCATGCTTGCTTACACAAGTCTCTCTGTTTCATTCATCATTTGGCTCCGTCAGCTGGGACTGGTCATCTCTCAACTGCAACAGTTTGTTTTAATTGTAAGTACTTTGAATTGTTCCTTTTTGCTCCAGACGCCTTTCTACATCGTTCTCACATAGTATGAATCATTTCAAAATGAACAATGTAACCACAACGTTGTAACAATTTATTGATTTAAAAGAGTGTCCATGGAGTTTCTTGCACGTTCTTCTCCATAGAGATCTACGCTTTGGAACGTGCAAATAGCTTCCTTCACCTCTTTGACTTGACGATTCAAAAGTGCCTGTAAATGGTTCAATTGAAATAATTGCTTTGAGTTTTTTGAGTAGATACTGGGATCAGCATTTTCATGGAAATGATTAAAACGGAAATTTGGTAATGGCTGTGATTTCAGAATCCAGATTCGTTGGTGACAGAAAGAAGATCAAAACCACGCTCAAACTATCATGCATTGGTTGGGAGATAAGTAAGAAGCGTTTAAGTGTGAAGAAACTCACAAAAAGGCATGTCTATTAGATTCCAAACAAAAAACTTACTGAAGATTGAATAGACATTCCTCCCCAAACTTGGAACTTAACGAACGGAACAATCAATAAAACGGAAATTAGAGTACAATGGTGAAATGAAATACGGTACCAAATCCCGACCAAACTTGATTACATTTTAATTGCAGCCAACTGGAATTGATACTTCGTCTTCATTTCGTGAACGAAGTTAAAATCCAATCGTAGACCAAATCGAATTTATAGCGGTCTTGAAACCTAGATTAGTAGGTACTGAAATCTGGACTTCATCGGAGCTGGAAAAGGTCACTCTCTCTGAGTTTCTTAAGGGAGAATCAATGCATCGGGAGTCGCAGGGCGACTCCAGGGCGTTCCCAGCCACGGTAGGCGCGGGTCTGCGAACGGCGAGCCACGCAACCTCGCCGCTCGCGATCAGAACCAGGGGGTCTACTCTCGAAGCCCGAAGTCCGTAGATTCGGCCTTAATGTAGGGCGTTTTCTACTCCGTATCATCTATGAACTTACGATTAGTCTCGAACCCGAACTAAGAATGAATGACAACACGATTTGACAGTTGTTCTTAGTTCGGGTTCGCGTTGTGTTCCAAGTGAAGTGTCAGTGGGCAGGGCTTGCTCGCAGAACTAATGGTCGATGGGGCCGAAACCGAAAAGTTCTGGAGCGTCGACCACGTACTGGAAGACGCAGCGGTAGAAGGCCTCCCACAAGGTGGACAACTTGTGAGGGTCCCTGGTAGCCGATGGACGCACAGGACCGGATGTTATTGCGACACTTGGGGGAAGGCCTATGTCCAGCAGTGGACGTCTTTCGGCTGATATGATGATGATGATGATGTCAGCTTGAAAATCGACTTCAGCTTTTTCTGGGACAGTTGGGTAATGATTATGAAGAAACTGGCTGAAGCAATAGTAACAGCAGGGACTGGACGGGTCCACTCAAATCTGTGCGGTTATCGAAGATAACCTCCTACATCCAAACGTTAATATTCGGTTTTAGGGTTCCGTACCCAAAGGGTAAAACGGGACCCTATTACTAAGACTTCGCTGTCCATCCGTCCGTCTGTCCGTCTGTCACCAGGCTGTATCTCATGAACCGTGATAGATACAGTTCAAATTTTCACAGATGATGTATTTCTGTTCCTATAACAACAAATACTAAAAAACAGAATAAAATAAATATTTAAGGGGGGGAGCCCCCTTAAATATTTATTTTATTTTATACAAAAAACGTGATTTTTTGCTCGTTTTTGCTCGATATTAATAACGGCAACAGGTCGACGCTTGAATTATTCACAGAATATTTAGTTATAAATTCACTTTAAAAACAAATATTGAAGGGGGGCTCCCGAATACCTAGCAAACGTGATTTTTTTGCCGTTTTTTTTATAGACAATGGTACGGAACCCTTCGTGCACGAGTCCGACTCGCACTTGGTCGATTTTTATAATATTGTATATGTAGATACAGATACAGGGACACTCCCAAACCTATTAAAACTAATAGCGAGTCAGGTAACAACATTATGTATTGACGTAAGAACTTCCTATCCACGATGCGTTGTTGAACGTATAGGTAAATCATTAAATATAGATTTGTGGTAGCTAACTAAATATAAAACGCTTTTTCCCGTAGGTAACCGAAGGATAATATTAGAGGATGGCGGGGGAAGCCCTAGTGGATTCCTATTGAATGCATTAAATTTCCTCGTTTCATGCACATGTATTTTTCCCCGCAGTGGGACTTGGCTTGACCTGAATCGCCTTCACAGTATCAGACTGATACATCTACTTCAATTCAACATTTCCATTAAGAAAATATATTTTCGTGAAGTGAAAAGTTCCTGATGAAGAAGGCCACAGATGGCTAACGGAACTGCTCAATGATAAGTATTTGACGGGTGGTGATAAGATAAATGTCTCGATTAAAGATAGTTTAGCGATTATGATGAAGTACATTTAAATAAATGGTTCAGATGATAGCCGGCTTTGGTTTTATTGAATTTGTTATGAGATTATCTCTGGCTATAAATGTTTTTTTTTAAATACAGATTTGATAATATTCTATAGGTAACCTAAGTCTTACTAAGAAGTACCGTGTTACCCAGTTAATGGGTTGTGGAGGTCTGGTAGGCAGCCGCCCCATGTAAAATACTGGTACTCAGCTGAATCCGGTTTGACTGGGAGCCGACCCCAATGTAGTTGGGAAAAAGGCTAGGCAGATGATGATGATTCTATAGGTAACTATAGAACCCACACACTAATTAGGTTAAGGGTTTTTTTAAAGTTGGGAAATCATCAATGGACTCCTTCCGCTCAGGGCGGAGTGGAAGGGAGAGTCAGACTCTTACTGACTTTAACCCGTCCGTGTTCCTCCGTCAACGCTCTCTTTCAAATTAATTCCGCAATAGGTTATGATTACCACAACGAAAGAGTTTTCATGTTTTAAGTAGAGTTATAACTAAACAATACAACTACACAATTCATATTATTCTAAACTAATCAGTAACAAGATCTCACTGACGCGTGTACATCTTAAATAGGTTGAGAGCTGCAGACGAAAGGGGATTTGCTAATATTACCAAAAAAATCCCAACATCCATCATATATACATGTTCATAGAACAAATATCCCTAAAACAAAAGATTTAAAAAAAAATTAAGTACCTTATAGTATACTTAACACAAGTTTACTTCCAATCTCAATGCATGGCACCAGGATTTCCTATCAAACGTTTTAAGCATCTACGAAGTCGTCAAAAGGAAAATTACATTCGTTTTCAGTTTCAGCCTGTACCAAATAAACTCAAGGTCAATAAACAAAGCCCAGGTTATCCGGGCTCCTCATAAAAACCAATCCGATATCGGAAACCAATCAATCTTCAGAAACGAATCAAACATTTCTTGCGAATAATTTTCTCGTCGTCGTTACGTGGCAGTGTAGCTATAAATGACAGTAGGCTCTATAAAACTCAAGTGTTTGCCTGAATACCATAACAGATATTTATGATCTTGTTGACTTACCAACGGGACAAAAGAAAAACATGGGTTGTGCTAAACAACTCATTACAAAGAAACTGCTGAGGTGGATTCTGATTAAATTGATTTTAGTTGAGGATATCGGCATCAAACATAAAAATTGCTACCCAGTATTGTTTCAGTTATTGTAAGAACGTGGTTTACATAAAACAAGAAATACAGATATGGGGAGTAAGCAAGAGATGACATTATAATAATAATTAAATTAAATTTATTTCATCAATTTGACAACAATGGCCCAATGGTTAGTACAATAATAACTTATCAAATAACGGCCGCTTTCTATAACATATCTCAATCCCAATCTTGATCCCGATCCTTGTCTGTAACCAATCAACGGCCGAGTTTGTGTCCTTCACCACACAATCCTCACCTTTGATTGGTTACAGACAAGGACCGGGATCAAGATTGGGATTGAGATATATTATAGAAAGCGGCCGTTAGGGTTAGTACAACTTAATTTATAATTTAAATTTATTTCATCCCATGAGAGATGGCACTGCAGTGATTGAGATACCTGCAATCGAGTCTGCTTGCGATCATTTTCAGGATATTGTTGGAGCTGGCCCGCATTATGCTAGCGGAGCTCATCTGATCATGATCACCCAGTGATAGACCCTAACGAAAGAGTTTTTTCAGGGACAAAGATTGTCCAGTAGTCCAAAATGATGACCATACATTTTGGAATATCACATGTCACACGAGGCCCTTTTGAACTTTTACAATTTTGAACACTGATAGAATGTTGCTTTATCTGAACTCTCCAGATTTTGATCAGTTATCTATTTGTAGGCTTTTAATTAGCTGTAAGTTTTAATAATATAAAATAAAATGATAAAATAAAATACATCTCGGTTAAGCTGAAGTCAATCGTCGATTGAAATGATAACAAATATTTTATATAATAGATTTGATTACAGATAAAGATGAACAAGGCATTCATTATTTCGGGACTAAGGGCGATTTTCACCAATGAAACTGAACGCGATCAGCGTATAAACCACGTTTATGAGCTGTCAGTGTCATTATTTTTCTATGGAATATTGACGCTGAACAGCTCTTGAACGCAGTTTAGATGTACTGATCGCGTTCAGTTTCATTAGTGAAATCCGCTCTAAGAGGGTAACCTGTAGCCTAAGCACACTTGCTTCAGTAACAGAGGAATTACGTATACATGGGTAATCGCAGGTGTCATTTCCTGAACATTAGAGCTAAATTACTCCAAACACTGGCGACTGAAGCAGTGATAAAATCTCCACCGTCGCACAACAGCCGTTCAACTGAAAAGCATCCTAATTGTATCCTAGACAATGGGTCCCCGTAAACTCTTCACTGAGTTAGGAAGACATAGAAATGTTTAAGCCGCTTATCAGCCCACGCAACTGGTGCCGGTTGAATGGGGTCACCACAATAGTTCTTCGGGATTTGAATTCAGGGATTTTGATTCGGTTGATCCTCCAGGGTAAGCGCGCCAGCGGAATTTATAGTATCACTGAGCCAACTGAGCTAAAAATTTGATAACCTTCTTTTTGAAGTCGGTTAAACAGAGTTTTAACCGACTTCAAGAAGAAGGTTATCAATTCGACCCATGTGTATGTAGTATTGTCAGAATTGCACAGTTTTTGTGCATATATGCTAGTCTTTATGGATACGTTATTTGTGAGTGACAAGGGGGTCTAGACAAAGTGACACGGCCAATAACTAAAGAGTTTAAGATATTGGCTCGCTTCATCATGGACCTCATCTATCGCTTTCCATCAGACGTGATCGAGGTCAAGAGCTAGCCCATTCATAAATAAAATAAAATAAAATTGGCCACGTGAAATTTATCTAGCGTATGTCCCACACATTTTGGAACTTTTGACAACCGATATTACTGGTATAATGGCAGTTTATTTAGAGCCTTGTGTGTTTGATCGTAAGAATAAAATTATTCTATCTGGTATAAGGTGAAACACCTTAGAGTATATAAAGAAAAGGATACTAAACTAACGGTATTTACTTTGGTATCCACGCTTTTAACGCTCTCGTCTCTTCGGGTATGAACAAATACATTTCTGTACTTAAAGCATCAGTCGTTGCATCTTTATTACAAAAAGCAGTTACGACCATCGATGTATAATGTAGATGAAGGCATTAGGCCTAATTCGCACGAAGACCCCAATCTATCCTATTATATCTTAGCACGAAACATTGCGTAAAGATAATAATCAAGTACAGACTATGGACTTACCTATTTTTGTTTTTATATCTAAACATTGTGATATGTGTGGAAACTGGAGGATTTTCCGCCACTTCTTGCTTTTGCCCTTATTGCTATCGGAACCTCCTGAAACAAACGGAAAACGTACTAAGTATTGTTAACATGAAAAATAAAGAAAAAAAACGATTGTATTTGCGCCAAGTATAACGTATACCGCAACCCCGGCTGTATTCCTTCAAATGCAAATGCGTTCTAGTCTAGAACGCAAAGGGCATTTGAAGGAATACGGGTGGATTTTAGTCAGTAAGAGACTGACACTCCCTCCGCTCAGACCGGGTGAAATAAAAAAGAAAACAAAACAAATTAGTGCACATCATCATCATCATCATATAAGCCGAAGGACGTCTACTGCTGGACATAGGCCTCCCCTAAATGGAGGGGGGTTTGCCATAATCGTCACGCTTGTCAGGCGGGTTGGCGATCGCAGTGTAGCTGTTGCAATGTACAGAGAATACTGCTGCCCATTCTCTGGTTCGTCCCTTAGTCGCCTCCTACGACACCCACGGGAAGTGATGGAATGGTGCTATTCTTTAACGTCCGACACCATACAGAACAAATTTTTGCACGACAGGTGATAAAAAACCTTGTTTTCTACATAGGAGAATGTATTGAATTTTTTATGTCTGTTTGTTTACAAGTCTTTCCGTAACCGTCGTAAAATGAAGCAGTGACTGTCGCGATGTCGTCGTTCAGCATTCAATACCGCGAATGTGATAATGAATCACTCTAAAGAAGAGCCAATTAACTGACCGCTACACCTGCAGAGATGTAGTCATATTCGCTGTAACACTTTCAATGTATTGTTTTTAGCAGCTGTAAGGTCATATTATAAATACACACTCGCTTATTTGATTAATTAATATCGATTAAAAAGAGTTAACAAAATTACACAATGTTCACATTCGCGGTACTGTATGCCGACAGCCCAACGACGATATCTAAAAATGGTGGCGTAAGCTTGTACTCTCTTAAAATTAAGACTCATCATCGTTCTCTCATTCCAATTTATTTAAGGCCGTCCTCTTCTTGCGTACGTAGTATTTCAGTTGCTATCTCAATACTTAGTCATCCCCTTTCTCACCATATTATCTTTCAAAGTCCATCCATAGTGTTTCACATTCACACTTAGAACTTTGATCACATTTTCTTCATTTACCATTGCCTAGTCAATTTTTTTTTTTTGGGATAAGCCCGCCAGACGCCACCCCATATTCCCAAACCACTGCAACTCCTGAAAGCCAGAATCAACAGTGGCAACCACCAGAAAAAAAAAGCCGAGTGAATGAAGCTCGACGAGTCGCGGAGAAATGATTCACCTGTCTTGGATCCCGCAACGAAATTAATCAGAAAAAAACAGCGGAGGAGTAGGAAAAAATATATATTATTTCCAATTCCTTCCTTATTAAGCAGGAGACAGAACAGAGCTAGGCCAAATAGGCACCAAGGGGCATATAGGTACAACTGGGTTAAGCCCAGTTGCCAAGCACCACGGATTATACATTAACACTAATAATAATGGGTCCTAAATTGTGAGCTACTTTTGATTCCAGTAATAGGTATGGCAAAACGCTTGAACGCATGGTAATTTGTTCTGGTTTCTACAAGGCCCTTATAATAAACAACTCCAGATGTAACCTGAATACTATCTAACATAATATAATAGTTAAAATGATAATAGTCGAAAATGTACGTCACATTTCTCCTTTTTCGGCCGTAAACCGTCTAATTTGGCGCCAAGAGCCTCTCCAGTTTCACGATAAAACGCTGTAACATTACCCAGACGATTTTTTATCGGAACTTGTGATCGATAATATGGATGATTTCATAGTTTCTCTAAAATGTGACAAAGCAATAGATAAGGCGTTATTATTGGGTGTAAATAAGAGGCTTAAAGAATATACTTACGAAAACTACTGGAATAATCATACAGAGCTGTTGGTGTGCTTATTATAAAAAATAAATACATACATTTAACCAAACAAGCTAGTTGAAAACCCACAAAAATGACTAAACGCAGCGAATGATACTTCCAATTATATAAACAGTATTACAATAAATTAAAAATATGATTAAATTAAAACCAACCCAGAAATATGACTTCGAACAAACACATTGGACTTTCTCTAGATATACCAGTTTTATCAGGTAGATAACTATCGCAATGTATATAAAAAGGTGTTTTAATTAATCTCAGATCTTTATCATGTCGGGAGCGGTATGTTGCAGCACTAATTACTTTTTTCTAATAATAAAACGAGCATATTCATGTCGCAATACTAAGTTTGTTGATGTGACATTCAAGATTATGGGTTATGCAATGCTATAAGTAGAGTAATAGGTCTAGACTAGCCACTGGTTTTTGAAGCCTTGCGATGATTAGATATTGTATAAAACGTACAAAATGCAGGAGGAACAAGAGAAAGTTGAAGGAATACATTAATGATAAAATGCTTGGCTCCGTACTGGTCCGCTCCACAACAACTCAGGCGCACAAAATTTTACTAAGGTTTGAAAACATTATTGGACCTGCTTAGGATTGTAAGACTACCTTTGCGGTGCATAGATTCAAACTCAACTTTGGGGATGCATGAAGGAGCCTCTTCGTGTAGCGCAATTTGTTCCATCAGGCACTCAACTGAACCGAGTGCTCGGCGCATCCTGGACCTCACCGAACACTTTATAAGACCAATACTTCCATTGCGGTGGTAGGGCCTGCTTCGCGACCACCCTCCTACCGGAGTTCGGCGTCAAGCAGCCTGCTGTGTTTCGTCGACGCGTGGGAGTACCAGTGCCTCAAGGCATCTTCTGGGCACGCTCGCTCCATCATAGACCTCATCCATCGCTTTCCATCAGGCGTGATCGAGGTCAAGAGCTAGCCCATTCCACAATAAAATAAATAAAAAAACTCTTCACTCTTCAGCGTCGTATTAGAAGCTGGAGTTTCTTCCACGTTTTTCTCCATAGGGATCTACGCGTTGGAACGTTTGAGCTTCATGTTTTTGACTGAACTACCTTGACAATAAAATTATAAAGTGCCCGTAAATGGTTTATATTTGAAGTAAATGTTTTGAGTATGTGTTAGATGTGATGATGTGTGTTGATTGGTTGATTGGACGGAATGGAAGAGGAAAACGTGTTGCGCCGACCCCAAGTAACAAAGGACGAGCATGCATGAAGATGATTTGATTGGTTATTATTATTTCCGTCACAAGCCAATACAACAGGTAACTTGAGATTCAACAGGAAATTTAAGACCAACTCAGCCAATAGATTCCTTGGCGAACTTGGGCCAAAATAAAGATGTTGATAAATAAGGGCCAATTTTACAAATAAAACTGAACGCATTCAAACCATCAAATTTCGAACACGCGTTTGAAAGAGCCATCGGTGTCATCGTTGTTAGGAAATATTGCCAGTTGACACTGACAGTGACAGCTCCTGAACCATTATGTAAGTTTTGATGTTCTGAATGCGTTCACTTTAATCGGCGAAATTGATCAGACTTGATAAGGTTTTTAGCCTTCTGAATTCAAATGAAGCTTCAAGAAAAAAAAGTTTAAAACAGTGTTTACATAAACAAATCAGTGTCTTGAAAAAAACCAATACGAGCCACTGATATCATTCCGTGAATCTGTTAATTGTTTACATTTGAAACCTATTGATAAACGTGAAATTGGTGTTATCTTGCAGTTTAATGTGTTCATTTTATATTGGGTTTAAATTAACTTAATTAAATATATAAGGTAGGTAAATAAGTTTAACATAAATATCTACGATAATACATTATACGTACAATGTACATACACATCATTTGTACATACGTCACCCGGCAGACAGAAATGACTAACTACATTGGAATACGCAAATAAATATTTACCTAATAATGGACAATCTCTGAATTGGAATTTTGTATCCAATGAGGTAAATATTAGTGCTTTGACTAACTAGGTACCTTTTATTGTGTAATAATATGTCATAGGTATTTAAATAATTATCAATATCTTCCTGCCCTTGCCCCATGTCACTCAGGGTCGGCGCAATACGTTTTCTTCTTTCATTCTCCCTTATCAACTGTTACGCTATCATTCACTCTCTTTCTCTTGTCATTCTTCACATAATGCAGCCATCTTTTCTTTGGGTTTTATTAAGAATGATCAGCATTCTAGATATGCCTTCTCATCAAAGCCCATACCGAAGGCTCACACCAATTCAATTTAATTTAATTATTTGTATTTAATTTTTATTAATTTATTTACATCAGACTACATTATAGTCCAATTTGTTAGTAGAATACCTTATAACTAGTGTTATTAGTACACAAACAGTGGTAAAAACAAACAACGAAGATTTCTGAAGCAGGATGTACAGAGAACGATAAAGTAGTAAAACATAGGTAAATATAAAAAGATTCCCTTTTCACTTTTCTGTTACCGGCGCTTATTATATTTTTCCTCAAACTAAAGAATTACAATATCCGAAACATGAATATCAAATTACCGTCAATTTAAGCAAAACAGACAATTGGAAGAGAGAGGGGGAGGCCTTTCCCCAGCAGCAGAACAATTTGAGCTTATAAAATCCTTAATTTAAAAACACCCAATACTTAAGTATTATCTCGCCATCAATAATAACCACCTAACCATTAAACCTGCTCACCTAACTTTAATTACAATTAAACGATCAATAAATTAAAATCACACAAGTATGCAACCACGTAATTTAGGTGGTCGATTCCGCGACCACGTCTTTACGACCACACTCGCGGTCATTGCGCACTCTTCAAACGACTAATTTACGGCCAAATTGAAATATATACGCGGTTTAAAATAAACATTTCTGCTTCGTTTTCGGATGAGCGTATCTTCATTTAGTCAGTTTCGGGGATCTGCATTACTCACGGAGTCACGTCTTCAATTAACGATATTGCTGGCGTGTGATCTTTGAGATTAGCCAGCGAAATACTGGTCTCGTAATAGTTAGGTACGCTTCTGTTATTGCATTTCGATATATTTAATTCTCTTTAATATTCTTGTAAAACGAACTTCGACGTCATAGATTTTTTAATGACTGGTTCGAAATGTAGCTAACGGTCCACACCTATGGAATCTGGTACTACCAAAAGCATCATAGATGCATTGTCAATAGTCATTCCACAGACTAAGCTAAATGGCTCAAACTCCTGCTATTAGACCATCATACAGAACAAAATAATGACGCTTGGCGGCAGAAAGAGGTATGGTATTAGTAAGTACTGCGCCAAAAGAGCTCCCTCCACAAAGAGCTCTACTAATGTTATCATTAACAGGCCTACATTTCTAACGCTAAAACTGGCTACGAAATAAAATTTTATGAAGAACCCCTACTACGCTGCTGACGTTATAACTTCGTAAGTCACTCAGTAAAGTGGTGATAGGCACGCCCCCTGGCGGCCCACTTTATCGGACACAGTCCCAGTATCGGGTTACAATTATTGAGAATTTCCTAACAGAAAAAACCCAATGTCAGGGATCGAATCGATAACATTAACCTCACGATTAAAAGACGAATTTTAAACTTGAAAGGTTTCCTTAGTATTTTAGGGTTGATATGAAGCCTGGTTGTCCAGCAAATGCTGGAGAATTTGTTACATTGACTTCATACGCACAATTTTGCCCTACCCTGTCCCATCAACTGTCATAATGATTCGTATAGCAACCGGTTTTGCGTAATTATTATAATACAAATAACTGAATAAATAAATCAGAAAATTCTTGAAAATGGCCTGTCAACGAATGACGTCAAAAGATTGAATAAATTTGTAAAGTAACATCAACTATTAATACATTTTGCCTAAATATTCAAATAACATTATATTTTATCGGTATACTTTGAATTTTTATCAGAAGTTTACGTGACCAATACCGGTTGGGAACTTGACACTGATGATGTAGATGCCAATGACCTTTAAATTGATAAAAACAACGTCAGAATGGAAGATATAGAAAAGAGCACGGAGACGCCTCTACAGTCTACGGCCAATGTCAGAGACACCTGGCATTGCCAAAACTTCTCATACAAACCAAGCGTGTTAGTGAGCGTCACCGTTTACGGTTTACTCATAGAAATTGGCGGCCCGTGACAATTGGGTACATTTCTGAGAAAAAAACTAATTAATTGGTCCAACAGATAGATTTCCAAAAAAAAATGGACACGATTTTTTTCTTTTTTGACGTAAACAAAAAACGAAGACGATAGTGCGTTGAAAACTCGCGTGACGTCACATTGAAGTACACTTTTGATTTAAACATGACGTCACCAGCCCCCACTCTTGAACTTTGTTGCGCTTCATCTTCATCAGTAACGATTCGAAATGGCAAAAAATACGTGTCAAATATTTTTTGAAAATCTAACGGACGAACTTAATAGAATTCTTATTTTTTTATCAGGGAAATTACCCAATTTTGACTATTGCTATGACTAGAGATAGGCATTCGAATGGCTTTACAGCTGATAATTTATTTGCATTGGAAGGCCTCTCACAAGGTGGACCGATGACCATCACAAAGGACCGGTCCATGTGGCGACACTGGCAGTGGTTTTCGGCTGAAATGATGACGAGGAATTTAACCAGGAAAGCCAAAATTTCTGCTCAGCGCACGTTAAACGGGCACGAATATTAACAGTCCTGGCGACTATTTTCGCTCCCGGAGTAATAACTTCCAGCTCTGAGAGACAGCGTGAAAAATTGAAACCTAAATCGGTAGGAAAGGTTAGAAATATAAAAGTAAAGTTAAATGTTATAGAGCGCGACGGAATTCATCTCAAATGTGGTCTCGGTTTCCGCCGCAGCTTCAAATGGACTGCGGCAGAAACTGAAACGGGCAGCGTTTCAGTTACTGACGAAATTAAAAGTAATACTAGTGTAGTGAACCGCACATCCGAACTAATATTGCAAAGGCAGTCTATCTGCTACGTTCTCACGGATAAACTGAACAGATTTTATGGAATGTTGTTTCTTTTGATCATAGCTTGAATCCCTCAGGATTCAAGCTATGATCATATGGACAATATGGACATGTCGAAGCGAACCAACTTAATTAAAAGCCTAACCTTTTCATTGAACTGCGACATAAGTGACATGGACAAGTCATTAAATGATATTGAACAAAAGATGCCACGTAGGTCGCTGAAAAATTAAAGCATATAAATGAAAAAGCTAGGCCACCAATGCGACAGACATAATATCTAAACTTTGAATCATCACTTAAAGAGACAGAGGGATAAGGAACAATGAAGAAATGTTTGCGTAAGAGGAGCAGCTTTGCTCTGTTGAACTGAGGGAAGTAGGGAGATAGCTTGAATCTGAAGCAGGACACACTAATGCATCTGATGATTAGATGCTTATATGTTAGACAGTCCAACTGCATCACAAACCGGTCGAACACCCTTTTCCACACAATTCTGTATTCTGCTAGTGCGGTTTAGTCCTTTCTTTACTTAAAAATGCTGGAAAATAATTCAACCCCTAAAGAGGTAAAAATACTGCGCTCACAGTATAACAATGCCTTCAGAATGATGTTGGGGCTGCCGAGGTGCTGCAGTGCCTCAGGCATGTTTGCGGAGGCACACGTGGTCGGGTTTTAAGCCATCATTTGCAAAAAAACAGCCTCCCTGATGCAGCGCCTTGGGAACAGCGGCAACAGCATTCTTAAGGTCATTTCTGCACGTTATGACTGCCCTTTCCAGAATCATTGGATAAGGGTAGTATTCGGCGCTGTATAGTTAGTTTTAAGTAAATTGTGTATGGTTTAATGTGTGTAAAAACTCTTTGTCACTATGGACTTGTAGCACTTTCCATATCTCGACAACAATTACAGAACATGTTTCGGAGAGGCGGCCATGCGAGCTCGTCCAAACGTCATGATTTATAAATGAATTCAATCAGAAGTAGGTCTCCGACCGCGGACCGTTTCACCACTTAATCAAATCATATTTTATAATGACGTTTAAATAATGAACACTTGTTTCATCATGAGTGTGGGATCTGGGAGTATTACTAGGGTCGGCACGCCATTGGTTAGCAGAATCTGTTTTTTTTTTTGCTATAGCTTATAGCTTATAGCTGAGTAGGGTTTCAGCAATATGCGTCGAACATAGTAGAATGATTGAAATTATTTGTGTGAGATATGGGGTGGTCTACATCCTAAGTACGTTTACGCTCTACGACATTTCATACAATCTTTCAAGTGCTTATTTTTCGAAATGAATGAACCGATTTTAATGAAACTTGGTATGCATACGCTAGATAGCCTGAGTGCCAAACCTCAATTAAAAAAGCCTTAATTTCCATACATTTTTGACAGATTGCAACTGACATGCGAATTCGAAAGTTGCTTAAAAAAATTAGTAAAATTGGCCCACAGGTCTAAATAGTTATTAGAGAACATTTTCGAAAAAGAGTTCAGGGCAAAAGATATTATGGATTTGTATGAAGTGCCGTAGGGTGTTAACGCTCTTAATTAATCAGGAATTAATTAGTGGTCAATTTTCTGGTGAAATTAATTCAGCTTTTATCAAAAAAGGAAGGTTAAGGGACTAAAATCATTGATATTATCGGTAGGCTCGTCTTTTACCATAATCCCACCTGATGCTTCGAAGATGTGGTTAACAAATACGCTACTTCCAATGCGTCCAGAAAGTTGGTAAAGGCAACCAGGAGAAAAAAATGTAAGCTTCAGTCGAAGGATTTGCGTGTATGCATTTTATTCCTATTATCAAAAATAAGAAACTAACCACATGAGAAAAAAAAAACCGACTTCCAAAAAAAACACTGCAAAGTACAAAATAACTTTAATTTCGGTAGTCGGTGTTTGGTTGCTTCTTAGTTATTTGACACCGACTTCCGAAATTAAAGTTATTTTGTACTTTGCAGTGTTTTTTATGGAAGTCGGTTTTTTTTGTGAAAAAGTTTTTTATTTTTCACTTTTTAGTGGTACCCCACACCTAACAACACCACTGGAAAGTCACAGGAAAGCAAAAATACGCAATTTCGTAAACATCGATGATTTTTCCACATATTTTTTCCAGTTATTTGGATTTAAAAACCTAACTGCTTAACCGATTTTGATAAAATTTAAATGGGACCAATCGAGAAGTATATCCTTTCACATAATACAAGAAAAAAAAACACAGTCGAATTGATAACCTCCTCCTTTTTGGGAAGTCGGTTAAAAAGGCTAAACAAAGTAAATTAGAAATCATAACTTGAACTTAACAACATAGTATAGGTAATATATTCATATCAAGCTCCCAAATCCAACGTTCACAGTACAAAATAGATTGACTTAGATAACACAATAACAACAAATCTTAACTCTGAACCTTTCTATTCATCACAGTTGGGCTGTTTTCGCTAACTTCGAAACCTTAATTTGAAACCATTGTCAGAACATTTTCAGAGTACCCTCCTCCGTCCTTGAGACTCGTATAACAATTGATAAATGGGTCAAATCTCATCTTCAATAGCTGTTTATAACAAGCCTTGTTCATAAAAGCCTAAGTAGTGTAGCATTTTGATGTCAAAAGAAATGAAACACTCATAACACTTCATATACGTATAATTTTGGTTAAAGGAAAAAAATACTAAATTTGATGATAAAAAAATAATAGGAAAACAAGTATATAAAAGTACAAAAAAGGTATCGTGTGTTGTCGTGACCCGTTAATCTTAAAAAAACAAAGATCTGTCTTACTTTACGATAATCATTACATCTTTTATTAATTTGAGAACGTTAATAAATTTATTAGACCGAATATCGCGGATTTAAAAAATACGGTTGCAACTCGTTTTATTTTAAACCCGATAAGGCCGGTTTCCTAAAGGATTAGAAACTCGTAATGATTTGTTCGCTCACAAGGAAAAAAAGAAACGTTATTACATTAGTTTTAAATGCGTACGAAAAATGTCTTTTCACTCCCGAAGTAGAGATAACCGACGTCAACCCAAAAGTGGTATTTGAAAAAAGAAAAAAAATATATACGGGTGAATATTTTTAGGTAAACCTCCCCGTCGTCCTCCTGACGACGGCAATGGGGCGCCTCTCCCGCAGTATCCACTGGGGATATAGCCTTCCCTGCTACTGGCTTCTGGGGTGGCAGCCTGGGAACCTCGCCCTCGCTTAATCAGCAATTTACAATCACCAGACCATAAAACCGGTAATCCGGCTTCAAGAGTTGTTCACAAGTTGTGCATGGACATATGTACCATGGCTTTAAGCTCAACTGGCTAAAACTATCACCACATAATTTTTATTTATTATTCCTCTGAATAAAACATGATTTCCTGGTCGCTGACATAACACAAGTGCCAGAACAAACGTCGACTTTATCCCATGTCAAAAAAATTCGAATCGCATTCAAAAAAATCTACTGAACGTGATTTGAAAAAATAATCAAGGAGTTTCGCGTTTCAAACAGAAAAAATAACAAGACATTTAAAACCTCCACCTATTTCTTGGAGTGATTTGAGGAATTATGTAGTGACTACACTGCAGTACCCCCTTTCTAAGAAAAAAAAGGACGCACGTACCATTAAGTAAGAAGAAACGAAAATGAGAAGGACAGGAAAGCAAAAAATTAATGACCAACATATAAAGAACCTGAAGGAAAAAATAATAAAGTAAGAAGCAAAACCTATAAGAATTACCATAAGATAATCCCAAAAGATAAACCGAAAGAAAATCCGAAGAACAACATCGAAGTGCAGCGGATACAGAATAAAAACGAAGACGCGCCTCCATCTAAACGGTATCAGTGCGAGCTCGCAATGTGTTGACTATATTTAAAGAAAAGTGGAATCTAGAAATTAATTAACCTAAGTTAAACTAGCCTAACCTAATTGAACAAACTATCCTAACTTGTCAACACGAAAAAACAGAGATCTCAATATTTACAAGGTCAAAACGTTAGGTTTGACCTTAGACAAATTAACAAACTCGGCCTCAGACACGAGTTAAGTCTAGAACACGAGTTAAGTCTAGAATACGACATCAGTCTCAAAACTGTGACTTAAGTCAAAAAAAAAAATTATTAGTCAAAGACTCAAGTTAAAGGCTCAAGTCAAAAGCTCAAGTTAAAAGCTTAAGTTAAAAGCTTAAGTCAAAGACTCAAGTCAGAAGAAAAAATCTTAAGTCAATAGCTTAAGTGAGAGGAGAGTAGAAATTTATTCTTATTAAAGAATAATTAAAGAAGAACGCGGAGAAGTCCAATAATAGAAAAGAGGGAAGGGAGTAATAATATTCCCGAGAGTGAGTAATTATTACATATGAAAGTTAAATGATATGAAATCTGAACTGCATCTGTGCCCATCCCATCGGGGAAACGAGGCTTGATACAATTAAATACTGCATTTCATTTAAGTATCATAACACCAAATTACATTGTATAATTAATCCATGTGCATTAACCGATGAGCATTCATCGTAAATAACAATACTCAATTAGATTTTTTTTAACAAGCATTTATCGATAAAATCACATCACTAGATCAATTAATTTTACCGACCTTACATCTATCGACCATGTCCCATCACTATTAGGAATAATGTCATTAACTGACAACAGTTAACAAAAACAAACATTGTTGCTTGGCAACGAAAAGTTAGCTACTAAATATTGAATAATGATTTACGTAATTACAAAAACTTTTTAGGTTTTTTAATTAAGTGGTTAATTGCATAAAAATGGGATCAAAAGAGAGAGTTAACCATAAAAATAGTTTTCAAAAGGAAATCTTCTAGAGTAATCAAAAGAAAAGAGGAAAAAACGCGTCTCGAAGACTTCAGAAAAATCACTTTAGAATATCCTTAATATGATACTTACCGGAGTGAACTGAATCACAGTCCTCTAGTAAATAAGTAGTTTTTGAAATAACTCTAGCGACGCGACACTTAATAAAGCGTGGAGCAAGTTTACCAGAAAAGTAATCAGCCCCAGACGACTTATAGAAATTACGTCGCCACACAGTGTCACCTGTAGTCAGAGTGATAGCTTTTCGATTCGTATTGTAAGCACGCGAGTTACGAATAAACGCTAACGATAGATTATCTGCAACTTTCGCATAAACTTCACTTAGAGAGGACAGATTTGAAGCGTGCCTATCACGACTGTCAGCTAAATTAGCGCTTTGAGTCTGATTATACGCACGGCTTGCTTCCATACAAACTTCTCTACCAAACATAAGGAAATTGGGAGTAAAACCAGTGGCTAAGTTAATACAAGAATTAAGATAGAGTTTTACTTTAGGCAACATCTTAGACCAATTTATCTGGTTCTCACCAACTAATATACCTAAACATGTAACCACACTTTGGTTATAACGTTCAACAGTATTTGCTTGAGGGAAATAATAAGGAGTATAGATTGAATCAATATGAAATGATCTAAGGAAATTTACAAAATGATTACTACGAAAAACAGTAGCATTGTCACAAAGTATAGCTCGAGGAACTCCGAAATTGAAAAATATTTCTGATTCTAAAGCTTTAACGATAGAACTGGCGTTTACCTTCTTTAGGGGAATAAGCCAAACATAAGTGTAAAGAAGTGAGAAAAGTGTAAAAGTAAAAAATGTGTAAAATATTTAGTTAAAATTGTAAGAAATTTCGAAAGTTATAACTGTAAAGCTACGTGTAGGAAATTGAATAATGAGACCATCATTTAGGACATAAGCTCAATAATTGAAATCAAAAGGAATCAGTACTAGTTTAGAATTGATAACTAGACTTGATTCATGCTAAATAAATTGTGTTGAATGTGTGTATTAAAAATTGTGTAGTGAATCATGTAAGAATATGCTTCATGTAATATAGACCAGAATAAACTGAATCAGTCTCGCGGACCAAAGATTGTCCTAGAGACGATACTAATATCATGGCCTTAAGGAAATAAACAGCTGGTTTTCCTAAGAAATATTATGCACCTTTGAAACCTAAGTACCACAAGTTTCGGAGAAAGAAACCACCAGTAGTCTCTGCAACTCTCACCTAAAAATTCGACAGAAGAAGACAGATTCAACGTGTGTTGCGACCGTAAAATGGTTAGAACAAAAAGAAAAAGGAACGACGAGACAAACCAGGAATAGACGAGGGGGAAAAAGGAAAAAAACATCAGCTGGCCTAGTTACCATAAAAATAAGTAGATAACTAGCAACACAGCCTAGTAAAACCACGCTAACCTTTGGACTCGACGGCTAACCATTTATACATACAAGCATGCACATCAAGGAATACAACTACGTCTATCTAAAATAGTGAAAAGTACAATAATTGAGAGTTGAACACCAACATATAGACTACGTGATTGAACACGATAGACCCTTGCAAAAAAAATCAGGTACCTGGTGAACAACTGGACTTAGTCTCAAAGGGATAGATCTATAATCAGCAACCGATCGCAATAGGAATAGCCAAGCTGTGGATAAAAACTAGGCACTCGCAAAAACCTCTTAAAAAAGCTTACCGTAAAACTCGGAGGCCTAAAGATCCACACACCTTACAAACACTACGGGTTCTAAATACATCTAACTATAGGATGGAAATTAAATTCGGGTAAAATATATATTTGATGGGAAGAAATAAAAGAGTTATATGTTTAAAGTTTTACAAGATTATTTTCATAGCACTCAAGTACAACACAAACAAGAAATCAATAAAAGCAAAGACCAATATTGCTTTGTCTTCTATATTGTCACGGATGTTATAATATTATTATAGCTTCTGGAACTTCCTCAAAAGAATCAGGAATCTGAAACATAAAGAACGATTCGCTTCCGAAGAACGGTCTGTTAATCAAATTTTTAAAATGATTCGCACGATGAGCGCGACCACCTTTTCACGGAAAAAAAAAATAAAAAAATAAGTAATTAAATCAAGATATTTATGAGGATAAATAAACCTTTACTTACTTTGCCAGAAAGCCAAATAATATTCCCCGCCGGAGAGCCAATTTCTGTAGCATTTTGATGTCAAAAGAAATGAAACACTCATAACACTTCATATACGTATAATTTTGGTTAAAGGAAAAAAATACTAAATTTGATGATAAAAAAATAATAGGAAAACAAGTATATAAAAGTACAAAAAAGGTATCGTGTGTTGTCGTGACCCGTTAATCTTAAAAAAACAAAGATCTGTCTTACTTTACGATAATCATTACATCTTTTATTAATTTGAGAACGTTAATAAATTTATTAGACCGAATATCGCGGATTTAAAAAATACGGTTGCAACTCGTTTTATTTTAAACCCGATAAGGCCGGTTTCCTAAAGGATTAGAAACTCGTAATGATTTGTTCGCTCACAAGGAAAAAAAGAAACGTTATTACATTAGTTTTAAATGCGTACGAAAAATGTCTTTTCACTCCCGAAGTAGAGATAACCGACGTCAACCCAAAAGTGGTATTTGAAAAAAGAAAAAAAATATATACGGGTGAATATTTTTAGGTAAACCTCCCCGTCGTCCTCCTGACGACGGCAATGGGGCGCCTCTCCCGCAGTATCCACTGGGGATATAGCCTTCCCTGCTACTGGCTTCTGGGGTGGCAGCCTGGGAACCTCGCCCTCGCTTAATCAGCAATTTACAATCACCAGACCATAAAACCGGTAATCCGGCTTCAAGAGTTGTTCACAAGTTGTGCATGGACATATGTACCATGGCTTTAAGCTCAACTGGCTAAAACTATCACCACATAATTTTTATTTATTATTCCTCTGAATAAAACATGATTTCCTGGTCGCTGACATAACACAAGTGCCAGAACAAACGTCGACTTTATCCCATGTCAAAAAAATTCGAATCGCATTCAAAAAAATCTACTGAACGTGATTTGAAAAAATAATCAAGGAGTTTCGCGTTTCAAACAGAAAAAATAACAAGACATTTAAAACCTCCACCTATTTCTTGGAGTGATTTGAGGAATTATGTAGTGACTACACTGCAGTAGGTACCTAACTATCAAGTTTCAATTGAGCCTGTCAATATTTTGCAACAGAATTTTATTTAAGTTAGAAAAAAAATAAAGAGTGTAGAAAAAGGAGTACTAAAACCGAGATGTTAGGGAAAACACGTCCCAATAACATTTTTTTTCTTTAAATTATTCTAAAATACTGGTTTTGTAATATGACCGTGAATATAACTCTAATTTATAGCTAAACCAATCGGACTGCCACAACGAGAATTTATAAATATTAAAACGACGCATACTGATTTTGATAATATCAATACAAATGAAATGGCGACATAAAGAAGTTATACACTCTTGCGTAACACTTTTTTATATACTTTCTTGATAAGACCGCATGTAAAAAAGTGTTACGCCACATGTTCGCTACGAACTGTTGCAAGTGCTCGCAATAACCCAATGAGTGCCGACCTTAATGATTCATAATAACGGTACCACAAACGGTAACCGTTGTAACTATTATAGTTATTGTGATCTAAGAGGTGACTAAACTCTCGCGACGGATAAAAAACCTTAACCGAGAAGTAAATCATTGCTGGTTAGAATTTGCATTCCAATTTACAAAGGCCAAATTAAGTACCTACACAAGACCATAAAGAAACTTCTTTTTATCATCTCAGAATTTACGCGTACGTATTCTGATATGTTCCACATTTTTATGTTTTACTTTATTATCAAATCAGCATGAATAAACCATAACTTTGGCTATATTTCTCCCTTTCTTTGACACAGTATTGGAAAAATAACTTGCTCGGGAAGACACATATTTGGCATATATTATTAAAGCAATAACGGGTAACAAAATAAATACGAAATATTATGTTCTATGTACGACGTTCTTGACAAGAGATATTGTGACAAGCTTCGATCGATCCCCGGGTGCGTCCGCCCCTCAACTACTTTTTGATAATAAAAATAACTAAAACTTGAGAGCCCACGTACCGTTCTGCCTAAAGAGGTTACGTAAAAGTATTTTATTGTATTAGCATCGGAATAGTCGAGGTCTGCTATTTTTTGGTTCTGGAAATACGAATCGTCTTTTTAGTATTACGTACCCAAAGGGTTAAAATGGAACCCTACTAAGACTCAGCTGTCCGTCTGTCTGTCAGCAGGCTGTATCTCATGAACCGTGATAGCTAGACGATTGAAATTTTCACAGATGATTTATTTCTGTTGCCGCTATAACAACAAATACTAAAAACAGAATAAAATAAATATTTAAGTAAAAAAAGTCACGTTTGTTGTATGGGAGCTCCTCCCACACAACAAACGTGATTTTTTTGTTTTTTTTATAGATAATAGTACGGACCCCTTCGTCCGCGAATCTGACTCGAACTTGGCCGGTTTCTTATCTCGATGCAGCGATGGCACCCAAGATTTTAGCGTTGCGTCGTGGACTTTTCCAAAGCATTAATTAGCCTCGATTCATTGATTACTTTTTCTTTCTTATCGTCGAATGTTACCAAATGGCTCTCCGTTCAGTTAGCATTAGCCTTATCGACAATACAACCGGAAAATTCATTAAAATGGCGCGAAAACATCACATACGACGTCAGCGACTGCCTATTTTACGTCGTTAGCTACGGCCATTAGTCCTTAATGAGTTGACGGCATTTTTTCTAGAACGTATTTATTGATGGATAAAAATTTAAGTATCAGCTGCATTTGCAACGTTTAAAACCCAGAATGATCGTTTACTAAAGACGATTAATATAATTGATATGAAGCAATGTGAATAAATTAACGAATTAAATTTAGTATGTAAACAATTATTGCCAACCAAAATAAATAAATAATTGTGGTAAACGACCAACGCAACATCATTGCAACCGAGAAGTTTTTTCTTTTAAATCTTTTTCAGCGTTATGATTCAGTATAAGCTTAAGCCTGTGCTACACAGTTTGAAACGGTGGTTTCGTACTAAATTTGGCATATAACCGCCGTCTAAACTGTTTGAATCGTCTGTTTTTAAATTGTGTAGGCTGTACAGGCTTTATAATCAAATTACAATACCTACAGTCGTACAAGATTTATATAAGCTTACATTGAAGACGTATTGCGCGCGTCAACTTATATACTTGAAACTAATTTATTCCTTTCTGTATATCAAACGTGACAGTTCAATCTAAACACACCTACAGCCAAATACATACTTTTTCAGCTCATTAAATATTTTTTATTCCATAATTATGTAAGATAGATTAAACCAGCTGTACTCAACCTTTTTTCTCTCAGGGCCACATTGCCCTTTTTAGGGGTCCGTACCCAAAGGGTAAAACGGGACCCTATTACTAAGACTCCGCTGTCTGTCCGTCTATCACCAGGCTGTATCTCATGAACCTTGATAGTTAGACAGTTGAAATTTTCACAGATGAGGTATTTCTGTTGCCGCTATAAAAACAGAATAAAATAAATATTTAAGTTTTTGCTCGATATTGATAACGGCATCAGGTAGACGCTTGAAATATTCACAGAATATTTAGTTATATTATTCATTTCAAAAATAAATAATTAAATTAAAATAAAACAAAATATTTTGAGGAGGGCTCCTATACAACGTGATTTTTTTGCTGTTTTTATAGATCAGATTATGGTACGGAACCCATCGTGCGCGAGTTCGACTCGCACTTGGCCGGATTTTTCTTCTACTATTGTCATGATGGCCGGCCTAGAGTAAAATAAAATTCTACATTCAATAATATCTACATGAATGGACTTTTGGATTTGCGACATATGGCCTAAGTTAAATGATAAATGATAAAAGAAAAGTCTCGGCACATCGTCAAGGAGTGAATCAGTACAGTACAGGATAAATACACATTGATGCACTGACTTAATATAGCATCAATAATGTGCTAGGCTACAGGGCCGCACGGAAAAGCATTGCGGGCCACATGCAGCCCGTAGTTTGAGTATAGCTGGTCTAAACTGTCAATCAAGAACTCTAGTTACCCCTAAGATGGGGCTACAACACTTCACATGGTCGGCTCGACTAAATAAAGAGATCAATTAAGGCAAAGTTATCAGAGTATAGTAATAAATCAGTCGACAGAACTCAAGCATGAGTAATGCGACACTGATACATTCATTTTAATGACAATTAAGTAATGATAAGGTAGTACACACATTGATGAATTTAAATAGGCCAGCGATTGGCAGATTGAGTTAATGTTTTGAGTATTAATTTTGACGGCTAAAAGAATATAAGAGCTCTTGGCTAAATTATAACAGCCACATGGGCCGCTCTTCAAGGTTAAGCAACGCTTGTCGAGGTTGGTTTGTGGATGGGTGAGCATCTCAACATACCGAGATTCCTCCGTGCCTCGGAAAGCACGTTAAGTCGTTGGTCCCGGCTGTCATTTGAGGATCTTTGGCGGTCGTTACGGATTGTCAGAAGCTGGAAAACCTGACACCAGGCAATGTTGCCAAGAAGTACCGTGTTACCCAATTAATTGGTTGTGGAGGTCTGGTAGGCAGCCGCTCCACGTAAAATACTGGTAATCAGCTGAATCCGGTTTGACTGGGAGCCGACCCCAGCATAGTTGAGAAAAGGCTAGGCAGATGAAGATGTAGACTATTACATTTTGCTGCGAGAAATTACTGCCATGAAGGGCATGGCAGTAATTTCTATGAAAGACAAAAATGGCGAAGATAAAATATGAGTATATTTCTGTTATTCCGGGACTTCTGCAGTATACTAACTCTCGGTAAAGCTTCGGCCACATAACCGCACGGGGCGCGGCCGGCTATCAATCAGCAAATGGGTAACTTGGCTATGTCGCACTTAGCAACGGCTTGCTAAGTGGTTTTACTTGTGTGTCGTGGCCCTTAAACATAATTCATCATGTACTGAAGAAAGTACGCAACGTAGGAATATTTTCAATTAAGCTGAAGACTTACCTACTTTGTTCAGTGACCTCAGATTGTTGGCTGTGTTTAAATTGATCGCATTATGTTGAAAGGTAAGAAATACAGCATTTTCGGTCTCATTATTCACATCGTTGATTACTTTGTTGGTTGTTCTGTATGGTGTCGGACGTAAAAGAATAGCACCATCCCATCACTTCCCGTGGGTGTAGTAAAAGGCGACTAAGGGACTCACCAGAGAATGTGCAGCAGCATTCTTTGTAGGTACATTGCAACAGCTACACTGCGATCGCCAACCCGCCTGCCAAGCATGGCGATTATGGCCAAACCCGTCCCCCCCATCTGGGGGAGGCCTATGTCCAACAGTGGACGTCTTTCGGCTGATTATGATGATGATTACTTTGGTTATCAAAAAATCGTTAGCAAAATGTTGGCGATTCAAGAGACTCTTAGAAGGTCCATGTTTAGCATTCCAAGTTAAATTAGAAGGTTATTAATTTCATATAAAAACTTTTTAAACATTTTAACACCGATTGGGTCTGCAGCCAATCAGAGTCGTAGACATTTGACATTTGAAGCACATAAAACCTCAGATGAATTTAATTACTTTACAACTACACGATCTGTGTGACCTACTTCTGAATGTTAAATTTAACATTAATTTTGACAAACATAATAATTGCTTGCACATTTGGATAGACCACATCTTGAATTTAAAAAAAAACTATTGCTGAAAAGACAACAGCTTTATGTTACTAGCTTTTGCCCGCGACTTCGTATGCGCATATCCCGTTTTTTTCGTTCCCGTATAGCCTATAGCCTTCTTCATGAATCTCTATCATAATTATACAAAAATAATTTTCCAAATCTGACTGGTACTTCCAAAGATTAGCGCGCTCAAACAAATTTTAGCTTTAATATTCATAATTATAGATCTGTATTTTAAGTATAAATCTTTATATACTTACTAGGTATAACGAGTTTAAAAACTTTTGACTCAAAAAATAGCAAAAATGTTATCCTCATTCGTCCAGTTTTTTAGCAGAATGACATAATAAATGCTAAATTTCGGTTCTTGGTCGGATTAGTCAATGACCTCGGCATACCGGAATTAAAAATAGATTATAATTAGGTGCGAAGGTAGAATAATATATTCAGTTAATCTGTGCTGTTGCTTATCAAGAAATACAGACAGGTAGATTCAGACTCAACGAAGCTTTGGAAGACAAGGCGAATCGCTGATCGCTTCATTTTGACAGTGGAGACTGTATTGCACAGCGAAAAGATGGAATCGACCAAACCTCTGAGACAATGGATTGAAAATCATGTTAAGTAGCGATATAGCAATGTACAGTCGCCAGCATCAAGCTACAACAATCAGTCAAATTTCTTTAATATATATTTTCAACTTTATCGCTACAGTATTAGGTTTAAGGTTGATTGGGAAAATTTTAAAGTTTCGGGTTGCTTGATGTGCACACACAATGGTCCAACATTTGGACTAAGTGCGAGAACCACACCCCGACTTGGCGATCTCGTCTAGAGATTGCATTCCCTAGACATTGACCTTGTGAAGTTGTGATAAGCAGCCTTGTTGGTATTAAAATTCATACGTCTGGATAAACTGGTCGGTAACTGGTCAGTTTTAAGTAAAAATAAGTAAGTAATCATGAAGCAGTAGGTAGAAGCTACTACTGAACAGACATGATGTACTGTACTGGACAAACATTTGATGAATTATTGAATGAATCAGTCTTGTTTATTAAAATCATTCAATATTCATTTAAATAATATTTTATACTGCAATTTAGCGATACCAACCCACGAAAAATGTAAAAAATTATAATTCTAATAGGTCCGTCCGTTAGATTTACAAAAAATATTGGACACATATTTTTTTCTTTTTTCACCTAAACAAAAACGAAGACGATATAGTGCGTTGAAAACTCGCGTGACGTCACGCGATAGTACACTTTTAACTAAAACGTGACGTCAACAGCCCCCACTCTTGAGCTTTGATGCGCTTTTTCTTTATCAATTTTTTATCGATTTGAAATGCCAAAAAATACTTGTCCAATATCTTTTGAAAATCTAACGGACGAACTAAATAGAATTATTACTTTTATCTACACTCACAACGTAATGTTCCAAATATGAGTTCAAAAACGAATGCATAAATACATACTTTTTTTTCGTGGATAGGTAAAATTTAAAAAAAAAACCATTACGATTCAACATTTTCCTTCGATTTTTAAACAACTGCATCATAAAATAACTTTTTAATTTTTATAGCACACTTTTTCTTTTTAATTTTTGGCGCGGGCTCATTGACTTAAGTCAATGAGCCAGCTTTTATCTTTGTCTATGTTTGAGCGCGCTGCGCAGTCATTCGAATACGCAATGAGAATATCCGCCATATTGGAATTAACTATTTTTCCACTTATTTTATTTCAACTGTATGAGTGAAGATAAAATAGTGTATGCAACGGCATATAATTAGGTATTAAAACACTCGTGCGATGCTATTATCACACTCGGCTTCGCCTCGTGTGATAAACCCACACTCGTGTTTTAATAACCCTTTTTATATGGTCGTTGCATAAACTACTATTAAAATAATCTACTCCCCATATCAAACGAATTACGATAATTAATTTCTCATCAAACATAAATGTGTCAGTACCCTTATTAAGTAGCCAGCTCACTAAATACAGTGACACAGTTGCTATTATTAGAACAGCGGAACAAATTAACAAATTACGATACGGAGACAGAGAAACCAAACGTATGAGCATTTACTTAGACACGCTTTTAAATGCCTGTAACAAAGTATTTGTATTTTCCATACAGGTCTTTGGCTTCCATGAATAATCCTCGCTTAGCATATTGGGTTCTTGTATTACAAGTTCTTTATCCTTACTTATTTGACAACCTTCCGATGTGTTTTCGAAGTTAAGTGTCTACCTTCTTTGCATGACATGCATTTAACACAAATACTGGGTAATTTTTTTTCCAGTGCGCAAACTTTAAGAACCACTTCTGCCCATGTAAATGAACAACTTTCCCCAAGAAAGCCATAGTCAATTCCTATAAAAAAAAATTTGAACTTCCCATACAAAATTGTCATCAACTGACCACAATTTGTATGGGAGACTCAATTTTTTTTTTAGGAATTGACTATGGCTTTCTTGGGGAAAGTTGTTCATTTACATGGGCAGAAGGGGTTTTCAAAGTTTGCGCACTGGAAAAAAAGTTATCCAGTATAATGTTGTTTCGAGATGTTTGTGTTAGGCTTAGAAACATTTTTCACGTTCGTAGTTTTCTGTCCTTTTTTTAAGTTTGGCATCGTCACACGCCTCCTCCCGTCTGTACGGAGTGGATGGATGTGTCAGACTCTTACTGACTAAACCCATTCGTGTTTCTTCAATTACCTTTCGCGTTCCAGGTTCGTGATAATTCTTTCGAACAATCCCGTAACCCTAACTTTTTGGGACAATTATTCTTGCCTCTTCTTCAACCGAAACTCCAAAAGCTTCTTTAATTATAAAAAAAAACCGTGTAATTTCCTCCCATTTGTGTTCCTTACTCTCGTACAAACAATCAATTTCTTTACCTACCCGCAAAATGTCAAATACAAAGTGACGTATGGCGACCGCGGTCTGACCACCTCTGGGGAAATTAGGTTACAATATAAGATGTTATTTACAGTACTCGTGTGGGCTGTGTTGACTGTGTGTGTCCTTAAGTTGACGTAAAACTTAGCTGGCGAAGTGATCGATTGGTTTCTTGATGGCTGAAGAATGAAGAGCGAGACAAAACAAAACCAGGGTCTTTCAAATGAGATACCATCCATTTTATTTGTAGCTTTTCTTGTTATTCTTTTCTTACAATAGTCCTAAATGTCCTACGGTTTTTTTTTTTTATTTGGGGCAAGCCCACCACACCACATTCCCAAGTCACTGCAACTTCTGAAAGCCAGAATCAACATTGGCGATCACCAGAAAAAACGCCGAGTCAACAAAGCTCGACGAGTCCCAGAGAAATGATTCAACTGTCTTGGATCCCGCAACGAAATTAATCAGAAAATAACAGCGGAGGAGTAGGAAAAAAAATATTATATAATTTCCACTTCCCTCCTTATTAAGCAGAAGACAGAACAGAGCTAGACCAAATAGGCACCAAGGGACATATAGGTACAACTGGGTTAAGCCCAGTTGCCAAGCACCACGGATTATACATTAACACTAATAATAATGGGTCCTAAATTGTGAGCTACTTTTGATTCCAGTAATAGGTATGGCAAAATCGCTTGAACGCACGGAAATTTGTTCTGGTTTCTACAAGGTCCGTATAGTATACAACTCCAGATGTAACCTGAATACTATCTAACATAATATTGCGTTCAGTTTGCCAAAGAATACACTCCCATAAGATATGATGTGCGGATTGTTCGTATTCAAGGTCAGATGTAGAACATTGACAGAAAGGAGAAGACACAAGCTTAGGAAAATAATTTATGGAAAATGTCCTACGGTTGCAAAATGGGATTTCATAGACCAGTCGCATACACGTATGTGAGTGCGGCGCTCCTGTTCAGAGCATGAGCCACACGTTGGAGTGCCCCAAGTGCCCATGCACCTGTACTATGGGGGATCTGATGAATACCACCGACGCTGCAATTGCCGTGGCCACCTACTGGGCAAAAAAAATCTAAGGAGTTCTCATCAAGCATCGACTCGAAAAGAATAAGAAGAAATTGTGATATCCCCAATCTCGGCGATGGGGGTCAGTAGTTCATAGCACAGGGTATCCTAGTTTGGATTTCTGACTCCCAGAAGTCTTTGTACCTCCAATATTTGTAAGAACTTTGTGAGAGAAAAAAAAATCTTTAAAAAAATGCGTGTCGTGCAACACTCGGTTGGAACAAAGTTCGTGGATATTTTCTCCGGGGATGAAGAATCCTGTCACTCTATGGATATCCGTCTAAACTTAAGAAAGGGTCGTGACGGATACATCTTACATTTCTTTTCGCCTAGTCCCTATCCGCCAAGTTCGTACCGTGCGCTAAGGAACTTCGTTCCAGAATAATCTTTATCTGCCTGCCTAGCTTTTTCCCAACTATGACTACTATTAACCGGATGCATCTGAGTACCAGTATTTTGCATGAAGCGACTGCCTATCTGACCTCCACAACCAGTAACTGGGTAACATGACACCCGTTGGCAAGACTGGTGTCAGATCTCTTGGCTTCGGACAACCCGAAAATACGACACTGCCTCAATCAAACGAAACTGTCTTCCATCTTTAAAATTCAAACCATCGTATTTGAACTAGAAAAACCGATAATGAGGAAAATATCAAAGCAAACCGATTTTAAGCGCAGGCAAAGGTCAAACGAATAAAAATACCAAAATAACTGGTAACGACAGATTCGGTTTTGCGATTTTTAGGCGTGTTTTCGCTGAGAAAAATATTTTTATTTCTCTCCGAGTTCTTGTAACAGAAAAGACGCTGACGATTGAGAAGTCTTCTGAAACGTAAAGATGTTTGTTTGTGCTAGAAATTATAGGGATATAAGAAAACCCTCGCGTCACAATCCATTCATCTTTATGAGGTCAGGAGGAGGAATTCGTTTCGTGTAGGAGCAAAAATTCGGCGTGTCATCGATCGGGAAAAATTAACCTTTCCCAAGCCGTAGGTCCAAAGAGGACCTAAGTGTGGGTAATTTGTAGGGATATAATGTATATATGTAGGTATTTTCCAATAGCTTCGGTATAGTACCTACCCAGGTGGGTAGGTACTATACCGAAGCTATTGGAAAATTTAACAACAATATTTATCGTACGGTTATTTTCGTCTATGAAACTATCTAAAAGCAGATCCTGATAAAATGGCTGGAAGCCGAAAAACAGGACGCAATACAGAAAGTGAATGACCGAACTAAAAACAGCTCAACAAAAGGTATAACATAGAAACTAAACTAAAACATTAATTATTCATTAACTCAGTCTTTATGCAAAATAAAAGCTTCTATTTAATCGCTAATATCTCTTTTAACTTTAGTTTTACGAGGGTAGTCATAAAAATGTAATTTACTCTGTCCATATTTTGTTCATACAGCTCAAACGGGTAGGGCAAGAGCCAGTTCTTAATGAAATTCTAGGAAAACTTGAGGGGCCCCTGGGAAATTACAGGCACTGATGTTAGTACCCTTTCTTTACTGGTAGCTACGGCACGTGTAGAAACAAAAATTAGGGTTAATATGGAATCTACAGTCGGAAGAGTCAAACAGAACAATATTTCGTTTTCATTAGTGGTAACTGTTTGAGGAGAGACCAGCCGTCAAGGTTGATAACGCAGGGCTTACTCGGCCCACGGAGTTTCGAACTTTCGGGATACGTAATATCGTCACTCATCTATTAAAGCATCTTTATTTTTACATAGGCTCAACGCAGAATCAAAAGCATCATTTACTCGTTTTATTTCATAATGATGGACAGCGCCGCCAAGGCCAGCCCAGAAAGAGGTGGGGCGACCTGGACGCGTACTATGAGGGCTGGTACGAGGTGGCGCGTGAAAAGAATTCTTGGAAGGACTTGTGGCCTTTGCTCAGCAGTGGGACAGTATGGGCTAAATGGAAAATAAACAATATCTGTATGATCAAATAACTTTCCTAGAAGATCGAACTCAGTCGCTCAGTTAATATGATTAGCGAGCAGAGCAGGGACTAAGCCATATGAGTATTTACTAAAGCCTTTAAGGAGTTTAGGAGTCTCCAGGGTTGCGAGGTCGCGCCTCGAAGGATTGATTCTTTCTAATCCTTAGCAAAACAAACACACTTTGTACCATTCATTTGGTGTGTTTGTCAAACAATATCTTATACGGAAATGCGAAAGAGCATGATTTGGCAGCTAGCTATCATTATTGGTAGCCTTGTCCTTAAATTTTATGTTCGGACCAAGCGGTAAGATTCTTGATACAAACTTTAACACAGGGGTGTTAAAGTTTGTATGAAAAAATCTTAACGCTTAGCAAAAAGGGTAGTTTTGAAAAATTAATTATGACATTATTTATTATTCATTTAGGTTAGTACTCGTGCCAATTTTCAAGTTTTTAAACCCAAGGAATAATATTCTTCTTTCTTATCTGACGTCACTACTCATAATCTACCTTCGGCGAAAATTTCATCTTCATAAGTCAAGCAGTTTTCGAAATTAATCAGTGGGTGAAGGAATTAGTCACCTTTCGCTTTAAATTATATATAGATTATCTGGTATAATGTCCGCAGATAAAACTAAAGTAAATCTGGTCAGACCAGACTGCACACTCGTGCTTTATCAAACTTATCCTGTTGTGGCGTTTGCGTCACAGTCAGTCAGAAGCCAGACAGTTTCATTCTGTTTCAGATATTTCCGAAACCTAACGTTTAGATTTCAATATAGGTATCTTAGCGCCCAAACGCACTAGCGGTCAACCGCGTACGCACTGAACCGCCAGCGGTTCCATAATTATATTCAGAAGCGGCTAGCCGCGCGGTTAGCCGCCCCCGCGGTTGACCGCTAGTGCGTTTGGGCGCATAGGACCTACATTTTTTTTTACTATTGATAGGCACGCGTTTGATCACTATCTCACCTGATGGTAAGCGATGATGTGGTCGAAGATGGAGTACGATTGCCTGGAAATAACCTATTCACCCTTGACTCAAAGACTCCCAGGTTGTAGCTATAACCAGGTTCCAGGTTGTTTTTATACAGATGAATACAGGCCATTGATTGGACACCCCAATGATTTCATATAACCTCAGAAGGAGCCGAATTACTGGCCTCAATTCAACTGAATATAACGAGGACAGGACACCTCTCCCATTACATGGGACCCTACCGTCACCAGCGAATATACTGCGGTAACTCAACACCTTAGGACCACCCTATGGGAAATGGGAATACTCAAGTACGTATGTAGTATTCTTGTTATGCTTGGCAGCCCTAGCTGAGTAGGAATCTTTTGAACTTGAGTCTACTTAGAAGTTTTCGGAATGTTTTTCTAGCATACGAAGCCAAGCGGAATATTTTAGTGAAGTTCGCTAGCTGGCTGTTTTTATATCGTACTGGGACATTTATTGGATTTACTTTTTCACAAGTGTATTGATTTTGTTGCTTTATGTGACTACTATTATGGCAGAAATAGTTTTGCAGGGAATGCCTGAAGCCTAAGGCGTCATGCTAGGCTAACGATCGTACGAGTTAACGATGAGATTTTTTTCACACATTTCTTTAGAGTATTTACACTTATTGAAGCTTGCAAATCATCGTGCGAGCACAGGATCATTTTCACGATCATTTTCACCGCACAACGAAATCGCATCGATAACTTGTATGATAGTTAGCCAATTAGGACGACGCCTTAGACTCTTCTTACTTCTGTGGTCTTAAAATTAGTATTTCAAAAACATCGAAAAACGCACTTCAGACTTGCACTGCAACCTGCCCCGGATTCGCTGAGCATAATATATTAGCTCATACGGTAGGCGCCAGATAAATTTGGAATAGAGCACATTGACCTTTCCTTAATAAAGAGATATTAAGGAAAGGTCAATGTACTTTATTCCAAATTAGGTACGTAGAGTACCCGGTCAGTAAATTATGAATCGTTTTTCATCACTGGAAGAAGGAAGGATCACGATAGATATCGATTCATGACAGCTTCATCATTATTTCTGTTTTTGAAATTAAGTGTGTCAATAAATGTAGCTGAGTCAATGACCGTTATTCCACATTTATCTGGCACCTACCATAATCGGCGACATTTTAGATACCTTGTATTATTGCCTAATTCTTCCTCATGAATCACTCCGTCCAAACTGTCTCGTGAAAACCATATGAAAATCCGTTCAGTAGTTTTTTAGTCGCGTACAGACATACGCGACGGAGAAACTTTGTTCTAGCACAGAGATTGTTGTATCAAATTCGACCTTCAGGATGACTTAGTTTTCCGGTAAATCCAGTAACCAAGTTGATAATATTCACTCCATAAGCAGTAACATCAATTTATTTTTCCGTACGTACTAACACAGTTACATCGCCATTCTGAAACTGTTACTAAGTGCACTTTATGTAATGAAAGCTCTCTGTGAAATGATCATTCCATCTTACATAATGGACAACGACTTTTGTCAAAAGAAAAGTGTTCGCCAGACGATGCATAGGAAATTGAATTTCTGCTATAATAACGACATGGTTACCTTATTTCCTTCTATTTCAATTTGCATTCTGCTGTTGAATAGTCAACGCAAAAATTTGTGCAAGCAAAAACCGCAATCAAAATTATCCCCAAATTCGATTTAGAACGAGTTTTCGTGGATAAGCATCTTTCCAACGAAAGTATTATTTTCTTCCAGCTCTGGTAAAAGCCAACAATGTGTAACATCGGAAATATAGATCCCTTAAATCTCCCAAAACATTCCTTACATGTATTCAATCTAAGACTAAATTAGAAGAACGTAAGGAACTTTGGCGGGCACCCAAAAACAAATGCTGATCAGTCGTAGCCCAGCAAGTAATGCTTCTTTATTAACAAAATGCTTCCCTTAATGAAGGAGAAATAGTGATAGTTCGTGTTTGTTTGTACAGGATTCACAGCTTACTGCTTGAATACCCTTTTGCAAGTCTGTTGTTTTAGGAGCTAAGGATAATATAAACAGGGATGGTAGTTTGTGTTCTACTAAGAACTGCCCTTTGAAGACAGATAATACAGGGCCCTTTGTTCTAAGGGGGTTAGAAGTATCGGAGGGTAAATCAATGATCGTAGAGGCGATGATTAAGGTCATTTCCTCAAGGTGTCTTTAATCAATTCCTACACTAAGGGGATTCAAGGGTAAAATGTTTCAGAGGGTATCGATCGAAGTCAGTAGTGACGAAGATAAGGACCGAAAGATTAGCACTCCGTGTTGGAGAGCTGTTAACTTCTTTTTACCGGAAAATTTTAGGGTTTCTGTGGTATGGGTCACGGAAGCAAAGCTATGGTAAAAACTACTCTCAAATAATGGCTAATGTCTGTATTAAGAATGGAAAAATATCCATTAATTTCAAGTACCAGTAACACACTGTAGCTCTATTACGTCAATAAAGACCTCCACGTACAAGTGAATATCAATTTATTTGCATGTTCCACCATAGCAGCCGGATACCAGCCAGCTTATCAACCGACACATTGCCGGAAACCTAATACTTCGTGATTATCCGCTGTGTTCGCACGCAATTAGGCGTACAATGTAATTAAAATCACAGTGTAAAAGTTAAGTATAGATTCTAGACAGGTTTGCTTTGAAGTATGATTAAACGAAGCTGGACGATGTTTGTTTTGCAATAGGTTACATAGTTAACACTTCAAAGGCAAGCTTTTAAAGTTTGAAGCTTTTGAGGAAAATTATCAAACATGTAGAGGAGGCTTAAGTAGCAGCGGACGTCTTTCGGCTGATTGATAATGCAGGTAACCTGATTGGTCTTGTGTTGATTTCCTAGCTTAGGAATATAATATGCCTAAAACTGGCTTGAAGAACCCTTTCTTCGGAGACCCCTCTTTCTTGAATCCACATAATAATATTAAATCCACTTTTCAAATACGCAAGGGCCACTACAGCCCGTCGCGGTCGTAATAAGAAGTGACAATGCCATGATCCCATCGTGAAAATGGGATAGCGCTATTCGACCTGTATGGCTCCGTCCCTCTCTCACAGCGGAATCACGATGGCTTTCAGACGTAAGCCCCAGATCCTGCTAACTAGCCCATATGTCTGTACTTATTGATTTAAGGCACTGGACACACATAAAACACGTGAAACGAGGATGGGGCGCGGACATGTCTCTTCCGCGTCCCCTTCATAAAAAATGTATAGAAGCGTCGCGATGCAAAACATATAGGAAGGACAGGGCGCGGACACGACGCTTACTCGTTTGCGCCCTATTTTAAAACATACAAAAAGGACGGGGCACGGGCGCGAGCGGACGAGGGACGGGCGAGAACGGGGGTGCGGGGGAGAGGGAGCGGGTGCCGGGACTCGCACGTCGCTGTCACACACAATTAACCACGTCACGTCCGTGCCTCGTCTTTTCTATGTTTTAAGACACGCGTCCTCGTCTTACGTCTTTTCTGTGTGTCCAGCGACAGAGACGTCAAAAAGTATATTTCTTCCTCTTTCTCTCTAATGCTCATCCAAATTGTATCTACCTTGAGTCCGTGTCAGTGTTTGAGCTTACAAAAATCCTTTCTCTTTTACATATAATATTAGTGGATTAAGGATGTCAAGGTCATTTTTGTATAGAAATAATATATATATGTGTAAAGTTTATTACCTCATTTTAACGCTATTTGGATATGAGAGTCAACATTGCAATGCGCCTATTACGTATTTTAATGGTATGTGTGCCAATGACCCATAGAGTATGCATTTAATGTTATTGGCATAGGCTGTAAACTAAAGAATAATTATGTTCCTACACGTTCTTAAAAAAACTCTTTTACAAAAAAATAACACCGGCTTCCAAATAAAAAAAAACACTACGAGTACAAAATAACTTTAATTTCGGAAGTCAGTGTTTTTAACTATTTCTTCGTAATTTAACCCCGACATCCGACCACCACTGGAAAGTCCCATTTCATTCCTCACACACACAATCCATTACTCTTTCTTTTGGCTTTCCTCTCCCTCTCCATCCATTTTTTTTGTTTACTTTTGATAGGAACGCGTTGGACCATTATCTCACCTGATGGTAAGCGATGATGTGGTCGACTCTTGACTTAAAGACTCCTTAAGTTGTAGCTATCTCTAGCAAGGAATCCCACTCCTTAGCTGTACGCACAATGATCCATCCACATTAATAATTCTTTCAGTCACATGAGTTTCAGACCTCCTCACAAATTGCCCATAACAAGACAACCAATTCAGACGGTTGCAAAATACAAAATCGAAATTATTATGAAATTAGAAAGCAATCTTTTAACTTCCGGCTATCCCTCCATTTTGCCGGCCCACCCAAACAGCAGGAAATCTAACGGAAGGAAAAATATTGGACTAGTCACACTTTCAAAGTACCGGAGAAATATCCGGAGTCGAGGAATTGAATAAACATTTTTATCAATGCAGTGAAGGTACAGGGCACAAATATGTAAGGAGGTTGGCTAGACATCCGGAACAGAAAAAAACACCTTAAGAAAAAAATATTGGCAAGCTGAACTGCACTGCACATACTTAATTCCTAGCTGGTAGCAGCTGGATGAGAGTTGCCGAGAATCGGGATGAATGGTGTGCGATTGGAGGGGCCTATGCCCCATAGTGGGCTGCTATCAGGCTGATAATGAATAAATTTATTGATGATAATGACTTTTAACGCTAGTCCTCGCCATAAAATTTGGACTTTAGCCCTGGTAGTATCATAATTTGTGTTTTAGGCCCATTTACCTGAAGCAGTAATGCTAGTGAAGGTGGAGGCGGGCCGCGTGAGGGAGAGACAACCTTCACGCCCCAGCCGCCGCAACATAGGGAGACGCCCCGGGCGTCGGGGAGTCGCAGCGCGATTCCCGGTCACCGTATGCGCGGGTCTGCGGACGGCGAGCGTTGGGTGGTTCGCCGTCCGATCAAATCTAGGCCCGGGTCGACGGCGTGTTGTGTTCCACGAGCGCCTCAAAGAGATGTCAGCAGAGGAGAAGGGGCCCGTCAGGGCCAGAGCCTGCCAGGGCTGCGGATTTTGTTCGAAACAGTTACCGCGGCCCTGGACAAAAAAGGGCACTAGGAGGAGCACGGATGGGTTTTAGTCAGTAAGAGTCTGACACTCCCTTCCACTCCGCCCAGAGCGGAAGGAGTCTTTTGATGACTTTTCCCATCCATAAAAAAGGCCCATTTACCTGATTCCGAAATAGGGTGCCACATTATGAACCAGAATTTTTTTTCCCTTCAAGCAATTCTGTACACACATTGGGGAGTAACCAACCAATTACCACCAAAAATACATCGGCAATCCATTCACTGACACTCAATCTAGATTATCGTAACATCTAAGCCCCGGGGGGTCACTACACCGTATCGATAGCTACAAGCTGTACACGATTACATTCAGATTCACGGTCACACCTACGCAATAGCCCACTCTAAAACTCGGATCCAGTGCATAGATTTCAAGGGCAGCGCATTATTTACTAACTTTGTGCGACTGGTTTAGGTAATGAAACGGATGAATTTAATTTTTTTTGGCATTTCATTTCACGGTTATTCTGGGGTCTGCAACCCTGGGAAAGGTTTTGAACTGTCATAAACATGCTGAAAGCGCTTGTTTGATGCAATAATACACTAGGAAGTAGAAGGACAGTGGTTTGGTTGGCTGTCTTTACGTCCAAAAGTTTAGCCTAATTTGAATAAACGATTTTTGATTTTGAGTGATTCGCTCTTTTTATCGTACTATCCCAGAAGGCAGGAAATGTTTTTGATGACTGACTTTTTAAATAAAACCTTTTTGAATAGGCTCTTGCATTAATAAGCCTGATCGACTGACATGTTAGTTATTCCTCGACAGTGTCAAAACTGTCCTAAATTGCAGATTGTTTTATCAGATTGCTAATGTGTAGACCTTAACCTTTAGGTATTGACATTTCAGTGTTCATTGAGCCTGTTGTTCAAAGTTGGAAGGGCCTTTGCTACACCCAAATTGTTTGCTCTTCCGCAATAGATACAATTACATGGGTAAAGTGTGCTAGGTTCTCTATTAACTCATTGAGGGTTTAATCACATATTAAAACTGGATAGTTTCATCGTCTGGCCTTATGGTATTGGAGAGACTCCAGGTTCAACCGTGAATGCTAGGGTTGCGGAATGTTCGAAAGAGTTACCCGGCTCTGGAACTATAAGGTCATTTGAAGGAACACGCGTAGGTTTCTAGTCAGTAAGCGTTTCTTCCTCCAAGTCCGTCCAGAGCAGGAGGAATCATTTTATGGTGTCACATCGATAAAAAAAAGGTTCATCCAATCTCGACACGAGTAGATGATGCGATCTTGATGAAATAAGGATAATATTTCGTGAGGAAACTTTTGAGTACGACTATGTTGGCGATAAGAGTAACTAGAGGAAGTTCAAAGAAATGCTGGATGGACTTTACGAAAGATGGAACGACTAGAAAGGGGCTACTGTGATGACGACTAATAGAGAAATATATGGAAGAAGTAGACATGTTATACTGATGACAATTGGGAAAGCCCCAGAGAATGATGATGAGATCCTATTGAAAATTTTCAAAGACAATAGATGGATCCAGTGCATAGATTTCAAGGGCAGCGCATTATTTACTAACTTTGTGCGACTGGTTTAAGTAATGAAACGGATGAATTTTTTTGGTGTTTCATTTCACGGTAATAGGGTTGATGACTAAAGAAATCTAATTAATCCGTCAGATAGATTTACAAAAAATATTGGACACGGATTTTACTTTTTTCACGTAAAAAAATGAAGACAATACAGTGCGTTGAAAACTCGTGTGACGTCATATATACGTACACTTTTTCCTCAAATGTGACGTCACCAGCCCCTACTCCTGATCTTTGAGGCGCTTTATCTTCGTCAATTTTTATTGATTTGATAAAGCAAAAAATACGTGTCCAACATTTTTCGGTAATCTTACTGACGGACTAAATAGTATCACATTTTTTCACTCAGGAATCATCCCTATTAAAATACTAAGCTTCTACCAGGCAGTGGCCAGAATAATGATCGCATTTCTTGGCTCCAAACCCTTTGATGAAGAAACATTAGAGCGGGAACTTGGCGCGACAGGCGTGAACACCGTGAATAGGCGCGAAAACGTATGAGGCAAAGAAGCGTGAACGCGAGTGTGTCTGGGAAACTGAAGGCGCCTTTGAAGTTCATTGGCTTGTTGCTAGCCAGTGTGAGGGCACTGAAGAAAGTATGAAGCTGATGATTTAAAACGCAAGTTAGCTTCTGCAAGAACTTATATATGATGATGGTTTATTTCCCCCTTTTTATCTACACTTCTACATTTACACTTATATTAAAAAGACGAAAGATTTGTATTAAATTTTTTGGATTTTTGTATGTAACGAATAAATTTAAAAACTACTAGACCGATTTCAAAAAATATTTTACCATTAGAAAGCTACATTATCATTATCACTGAGTAACATAGGCTATAGAGTATTTTCAAAAAGTTAGGGAACCGTATGAAAACTTAGATATATGTAACCAAAGGAGTGAAAAAAATACCAACAATATCCTTAAATCGCGTACGCTTCGGAAACTATTGACAATAGAGCAAAGTGATGTACTAAAGTTTTATAGAGGTCATCAATATCTACAAAAAAGTAACGGATACTATATGTCTAACTATTATGGTTAAGTCACCATGACCGCTTTTTATTCAAATTATTCAAGCAAATCCCGGGTGAAATGGAAAAATGGTGATTTTTGTATCATGGTATTAATCTATATCCATTTAAATGGTTTGATAATTAAGGTTGATTATGTCCGTGTAAATTACACTTTCAATTATTCAAATCGGACCTTTCGTCTAAAAGTTACGACGGTTATAAACATGCTCTAAGAAAAATGTCGCGGCTTGAGTGAACTGGGGAGAATCTTATCATATGCTTGGTCCGATGAAGTTGAAACACGGCATTTAAATGCTTTCGATAAAAATAATAATAAAATATGTTTATATTTTTCGAAAATAAACTACATAGTAAAAGATGAAGGAGGGATGATAAAGCTTTTATGGGAGGATATCATTGCTTGCTTCAATTTACGTCGGAACGCTATGAACAAACTAAAAGTGGGATAATTGAAACAGTTAATAATTTTTGCATAATCAACCCCGGACGGGGTGAATAGTTGCGCTGATCCTGGGCTCGAGACAAGTGAGATTCTGTCAACGGTAGCGTGGCGAAGGTGATTGTCAATACGTCAAAAATGTATGCCACTAGCCAGCCAGCACCACAACATCAACGCTGGTAAAATAAAACATAATAAAGTTATACCGAACGCCTTGCTTATAACTAACAACATAGGTTTATTTAAAAACAGGATGATTGTTTAATTAAACATTTTAGACGCCTACCCAAGGATAAGTTAGGTAGGAGGTAATTATAGCTTCATTGATACCTGCGCCAATGTTATGTATGAAAACCTGCTTTACCTAGGTACCTGTTTTATGAATATGAAGGTTATTTTAAATTTGTTATTCTAAGACAATTTTGTACTAAAATCATCATCTTCCTGCCCAGGTGATGTTTTTCGATTTGTGACGTTTTCTTAGAGCTTTTATTGTCTCCCATCAATCGTCACACTATCACTGACTTCCTATTCTTTCATATCATTCCTCCCACCAGTAGCGTAGCTAAGGGGAGCGGCCCGCCCCGGTTGTCACCCGACCGTTTGTTTACTATTTAATGTTACTGTCGGGTGTCACCCCTAAACGTTTGATGCAATGAAACCTATCTGAGTTGGGATGACCCTCTTAGTTCTTGAGCTTACTTGCGTCAGTCACCAAAGTTAATTCTATATGAATTTGGATAATGATGAAAAGAAAATCGAAACTATTCGCGGCAAGGTGCACGGCGTAAGAATATTCCTTTAAAAAACACCTGCAGCACAAATTGCACACCTCCCGAAAATGGCTTGCGAAAGCCATCACCAGAACGAAAGGCGCAACCTATTGGTAATTATTTGGGGGGAGGGGGGGGTTCATTTTTGGGGTGACACCACATTATTAACAAATTATAATAACAACATTATACATGTGTTAGTCGAATACAAACAGCAAGTTTTATTTTATCTATAAACAATAATACCTAAATATTTCTTCAATACACACTATTTGTGTAAGATAACCACTACTGTAATGAAGTTAAGAAAATAGAAGTAGCTAGTTTAGATTCAAATAAAAAAAAAAACAAAATCTCTAATCATTACCATTACTTCAAAGAATAATAAATAGTTTGTATTTAAAAATATATTGTCTTCTTTAATGTTCAACCTTTAAACAATTTCCTTCCTCGTGAGGATCCGATGTATAAGATTCCTTAATTTCTGACCTTGTTTTTTTTCCTTTTTATTTTGTACCTATCATGCCAATTAAATGTGCATTCCAGGAATAATAATGGCACGGTATAATGGATGGAGGAAGAAATATTGCTATTTTTACCTCTTTAAGGTTCGAAAATATTAACAACTTTATTTATATTTAAAAAAAAACTAACCAATTGATTTTATTTTTTATCTAGAATTCGAATTAAGAATCTGCTAACCAGCCCTTATTTTTTTTTTATACAACGTAACAGAATGTACGGCTCATAATTTTGAAGTTAGCTTTATTAGCTCCCCAGTTAATGGTATTTTCCTTCTTTTATTTATAAAATTTATTATTATTTATTTGTATTTGTCTAATTTTAGTTGCTATATAAATAAATTATTTTCGTACAAAAAAAATTAACTCTTTTTACTACCCGGATATGGAATGGACAAGGTATTTTGCTAAACAGACTATGCTTAACAGGCCATTGATATCTGACCTATTTACTAAGTACAGTTTTTTACATTGTTGAATGACTTGGATTTGACCAAGATCTCACATGATGGAAAAATAATCTAAACAAATATCAAACAACATTGCTTATGTTGTTTGATATTTGTTTAGATTATTTTAGTTGTTTTTACTTCATTGTTTTTCTATTAAATTGCAACAGAAAACACATAAGTGACATCTATTTCTATATATTACAACTTCTTGGCCACTTATAACATGGCACTATGCATAATTGCATATAAATATACAATTTATGGTTATTATGCATCTGCTTTTAATACGGTACAGGTTTCCAGGACTGGTCTTGCGAATATTTAAGTCAAGAAATTTTAAGATGATTTCTATTACAGCTTAGGTTTATCAAACAGATACATTTTCTTAGAATTTCTGCAAAGGAACCACTTTTTTATTTGTAGGAATATAATAATTATATTATGTATTAATAATAATAATTGTATTAGTGTGAAGGTGGGTAGTTGTAAAACTATTTTTCAGTCAACTTTAATTTCACAAGTTTGGAAGTAAGTACCTTTTTTATTTATTTTTTTATTTTTATTATTGATAGGCAGGCGCTTGACCACTATCCCACCTGATGGTAAGCGACGATGCGGTCGACAATGGAGCATGCTTGCCTAGAACCTAGTTACTATTGTATTGTGTATACTATTGTTTACTGGCAGTAACTTTCAGAACTAAATAAATCTGTTGGTTGTTTTTTTTTCAATAAAAAGATTGTAATTTAATATAATTTAAAAAATAAATAGATCCAGTATTGAGAATGTCCCCTTTTAGAAGAGGTTGGTTAAAGCAAATTGAACAAAAGATTGTATTTCCTCATTTGTCAAGTCAAAACAAATCAGTATCAATATGTTCTACCAATCGTAATAACGAGCACAACTAATTACAGAGTACATCCAATTTCCTCAATTGCAGCAATCGTAACGTAATCATTAAACAATAAATAACAACGAGGTGTAAATATACCTCAAGAGCAAATGTTTTGAATGTTGAATCCTTAGCAACTAAGTTACACATGAATAATTCTCAGACCATCAGACTGATTTCTATTATAATTTCAAATGATCAATACTCATACGTCTTGTGCATTTGCATTATCACAATTGACTTTATTGTTAGGCAAATAAGGTGGAAGTTTGAATAACAGATTTTTTAATTAGGAGAAATTATGAGGATTCTTTTTTAGCAGTAAACATACTGTTTTGCTTTATTGCATACTTAATGGTTTATCTAGAAATGAATAAGTATTTTAATTTCTTAACTCTTGGTGAGATGCTGTGACCATGCTATGCAAAGTTTAAGCCATAAAAACTAATCAAATTGTGGATCTTATAAAACCTTAGAAAAAAATCTGAAGTGTGATAAAAAAACACAGCTTTTCCTCTATTATGCTGACTTAAACAAGCACAATTTTGAACTTATACTGGAATTTAAGTTCATTTAAAGGTTTTAAGGTGTGCAAACTGTACAAACAACATAATAAGGAGTAAAATATCGCAAAAATAATGAACATTTATCCTTTTAGGATCTACTACACTGTGTTACTAACTAAGAATCTGAAAACAAGTGGCATAAAATAAAGCATCAGGTACCTACCCTCTCTGGCTTTCAAATAAACAGTGTTCGCGACGATATTCTCTAATTCCATCAGTTCCAGTGTGGCTGATTTTATCGTAGACCCTCCACGAAACAAGAACCCGCCGCTGCGGCTCCTCAGCCGCCTGCCAGACGCGCACGACACAGCCCATCAATGTGTCCCGCGCTCAACAACACAACTATGCAACCTGCTAACTTATACACATAACACTACACCAGACACAGATCAACGTAATCCAACCCGTACAACAGCCTCAAACGCTGCCGTCGGCACTAAACACGCAACAGTTCACGACAGCGACTCACGATACCCAGGGGTGTGGTGGAAACAACGATAGCATGACAGTCTTTGAGCGGCAAACAGCGGCACGAACGCTCGTGTGCGTCGGCGGTAGTGTAAAACGGTTGGTTTATTTCAATAAAAGCGTAAAAGGAGCACACGCCCGAATTACGCGAGTTATTGATGACGGACAGCAATACGCTACGAAAATTACCACTTTTACAGTGTTTCTACTTTCCAGTTGCCATATTGTCATTTGAAAAAGCTACCATGTCAATTTTTTTACTCGACATCAAGCAAAAAGTGTTGTATTTTTATTCAAAATGTGGTCCATTATTTTGTAATATTAATAATTTAATACTCATTATCTGCCTAACCTTTTCCCAACTATATTTGGGTTAACTCCCAGTCAAACCGGATCCAGCTGAATACCAGAATATTACGTGGAGCGGCTGCCTACCAGACCTCCACAACCCATTAACTGGGTAACACGGTACTTCTTGCCAAGACAGGAGTCAAATTTTCTAGCTTCTCCGTCCGTAATGACTGCCAAAGATTTACAAATGACAGCCGGGACCAACGGCTGAAAGTGTTTCCGAGGCACGGAGTCTCAGTATGTTAAAGATGGTCACCCATCCATAGACCGACCTTTGCAAGCTTTGCTTAACCTTGAAGATCGAACCGTGTGGCCGTTATAATTTAGCCACGAGCTCCTCCTAATAATTGAAAGATACAAAATGGACAATGAAGTCATAATTTGATAATTATATAATATATTTATACTCAATTGTAGGCCTGCTGGTCTAAAGTTCCACAAAGTTGACCATTGACCAGACCAAGTTAGATACTTGCAACACTGCTTATTTCTTGATTTCAGACAGGCACTGGCCCCGTCTCTTCACCGCGGTCTACCCAGGCTTGGTTCTAATCGGACGGTGGGATATCCATCGAGGCCGCATGCCCGCACCTATGATGGCCGTGAAACACCCTGTGACTTTCGATGCCCAGGGTGTCTCCTGCGGCGGCTGGAGCGTGAGGATTTCCTCTCCTTCACGCGTCCCACCACCTCTGTTGCTTATATCACTGGTTCGTATGTTCCACCTTGTCCTCCGGGCAATGCCGGGCATCGAAGCAGGCCCAGAACTTATTTTTTACTTTTTTGAAGGCAAAATAATAATAAAAAAAAACAGAAAAACTCAACGTAGGTAAACTTAAAGTTGATTAGTACAAGTTGCCCTTTTTTAATTGGACGTTGCAAACAATTTAAGAAAATCTATGCAAAACGGTGTTTTTGGAAAAAAAACTAGTTTGTTATAGAAATATAATAACACTAGAGAAAATATTTTTTGTTATACTTCTTATTTAGTAGAATTGGTTTAACAATGGTAATAATTTACACGTCAATGTATGCATGCATTCCTATAAAAATAATATTTTTAAGCGCAAAATTAACGACTTTTGGAAATATTTTAGACCAAATTACTCAATTTATCATTGAATTGAAATGTATCATTGATTAATTTTATTATTCTCACTTCTGACTGTCTACGATTTTTCGTGAGAAATATATTTTGTATATAGCAACACCAACATGTTCAGTTTTGACATTGATTTTGATTGATTGACATTTGTTTGACAGAAAAATGATGGCGGGAGTCAAAAAAACACACATGTGATTCATGTTTTTATTTATTTTTTGCAATTTTACTTGACTCTATTTATCATTTTTAAACTTATAAAATGCAGTCTGCGGATCCCTGTGTAGTTTGTAGTGGCAATGCATTAAAATTGATAGACGGGTATTATTACTGTGTAGAATGCGGCACTCAAAATACAAATGTGCGCGAAACTGTGGTGGAACAAAAAACCTTGGGTGATGGCACTTTTGCTTTAGCAACGAGGCGGAAAATCGTTAGATTACACGACAGTAAGATTCAAAGTAAGTCTCTTAACTCTCCTTAATATTTTGACTGGTTTTCACTCTTATCTCCAAGCTCTTTTGTTGTTGTCAAACACACAAGTTCTAACTCCTTGCCAGTGTCTCAAGTTTTCGCTACTTAAAATCCATGAACCACATGACATGTATTAGGAAAATATGATTGAAATAACGTAAAGTTTTTTAACATAATAAGTTATGGAACCATCAATATAATATAATAATATAATAATATATTTATTGAACAAATACCTTACAATATGCTTAAGATATCTAGCTCGTGTTACACAATTTGTGAAAGGTGTACAAATTTATTAAACCCTGCCTCCTAAACTAGGATACCCTGTGTCTTAGGAGTCAGTGTTCTACTGTTGCTTGGACTTTATCTTACCCTTATCAAATTAACAGCACAAACGCTAAATCAGAAATTATACACGGCAAGAAGATATTATACAACACAATATAAAGAAAAGTAAAAAAGGTGAATTAGAGGTAACTGAGAGTGAGTGTGAGTGCGTGTGCGCGTGCGCATGTGTGATGGTGTGGGTGTGATGGTGTGTGAGTGTGAGGTATGGTACGTGTATGGGTGTGGGTGTGATGGTATGTGTGTGTGATAGTGGTATGGTGTGTGTGTGTATGTGTATACAGATGTTGAGAATGTTATAGATTTATTACATGTGAAGGAAGTTAGTGTGGTTATGCAGTGACATGTTACGGATTATTTATGACATGGGCAACAGCAGTTTCTCGGTCTCCGCATAGTCAAGAAGATACAGCAGATTCTGTAATTTATTTTTAGCGTCGTGTTTGTTGAGTCTAGTTATATGTGAGGATCTATTTATGTTTCTATAAATTATTGAGCTCAGCACGTATAAATGTCTTCTAGCAAAGGCGGTTTTATGCGACACACTCGGGCAATTTGTACTGTTTTCCCGTTTGCCTGGGTCTGGTGGAGGTATTTGCTGATGCTTCCAGAGTGTGGCTCTGAGCACAAACAGCTGTCTCACCGAGAGAATTTTATGTTGGGCGTATAGCTGATGTGTGGGATACCGGAAAGGTTTATTTAACATAACTTTGAGGACAGCTCTTTGTGCCCGCTCCACCTCTAGGAACTTCGTTTTGGCGGTGCCACCCCATGCTAGAATGCAATAGTTGGCGACGGACTGGCAGAGGGCAGTATATACCATTTTAAGAATCTCAGGGTCTGCGGAGTGTCTTAACGATTTAACAAGATGAATGGTTTTCCTAATTTTGGAGGTGGTATTTTCTATCTGACTATACCATTTCAGTCCATCGTCAACCATCACACCAAGGTACTTGACAGATGTAGCTTGGGGCAATGATGAGCAAGCGCAGGTTGTGGGATCCTGACATGAATGGGCTATGATAAAATATCCGTTGGGAGGTTTTGTTTTCGCATTTATCGAAAAAGGAGTATAGTTAGTCTTTTGGAGGTTTAATGTTAGAAGGTTCCTGTGTAACCACTCTTTCACTATTTGTAGGGATGTTTCTGCGTTTATTTTTACTTCGGACCAGTTTTTACCATGTACCACAATGGCGGTGTCATCGGCATATGTAAATATACTAGCATTTGGTAAGGTTAAGGTGCATAGATCATTGATGTAAATTAAAAATAGTGTTGGGCCGAGGACACTACCTTGTGGCACTCCGTAAGTCATAAACTCATCAGCGCTTATGTGTGATCCTATTCTTACACAAATTTTCCTGTTCACTAGGTAACTCTCGAAGAGGTTATGCGTAATGCCTCGTATACCGATACTCTCCAGCTTGGAGAGGAGGATTGGAACAGAGACTGTGTCGAACGCCTTTGTGAGGTCCAGAAATAGACCTAGGCATTTCTGTTTATTATCTAACTTCCTTGCTATAAAGTTTGTTAGGTCTAATACTGCATTTTCGGTAGATATGCCTTTTCTAAAGCCATATTGGTTATTCGCTATAATATTATGTTTGTTCAGATAATTTACTAATTGTTTATTAATTATTTTTTCCATTATTTTAGACATTAGCGGAAGTACAGCAATAGGTCTATAGTTGTCGACACAGTCCCTGTTACCACTCTTATGTATAGGATGCACAACGGCTTTTTTGAAGGTGTTCGGGAATATACCTGAGTCAATAGAACAGTTAATAATATGCGTGATTAGTGGTACAAGAATCTTTTCACATAGTTTTATTACTTTCATGGAGATCCCATCCCAGCCAGTGGCACAGTCTTGTCTTAGATTTGAGATAGTACAAGCGACCTCCTCGTTATCTACGGGTAGGAGGACCAAGGAACCAGGATATGACCTGCTTGTTTGGCTATGTGGCTCGGGGGTCGGGGGCGAAGTCGCAATTTTAGATGCCAACTTTTGACCTATGCTAGCAAAGAAGTTGCAGACTTGGTTAGCTGCCGCATCTTGATCAGGAGCTGTTTTTAACAATTCGAGGGGGGGAGACTTTTTCTTGGTAGTGTGTGTTATATCTTTGATTTTGTTTCACAGAGTTTTCGGGTTACTTTTGGCTTTGCGCAGTTCATTTTGTTCGTAGACCCTTTTAAGTTTTTTTAGTAAACCATTGCAGAAGTTCCGATACCGTCTATATGTAGTTTGTATTGTTTGATTGTCTGGTTCTTTTCGGGATTTTTTGTGGAGTTTATCACGGTGACGTATGCACCGTAATAAACCAGGGGTTATCCAGGGACGAATATTTCGTACTTTTTTAGGGACCGTTACTAACTTAGTGTGCCTCACTGTAGCGTTGTGTAATATTTCAGTTAGTTTGTCTGACGCTAAGTTAGGATTTTTTGTAATTAATACTTCTGTGAAATCTAGTGCTTCAATATCAACTTTGAGACTGGTGTAATCAGTTTTAGGTATTTTATAGGCAGGTATCATAGGCGGACGTGTGTAACTGATTGATAGTAGGATTGGAAGGTGATCGGTTATATGCGATTCAATCACGAGTAATGTGGCTGTTCTGTCTGTTTTTAGTAACGCATGATCTATACAATTACCAATTCTGGTGGGTATCCTGTGTGCTGGAAGTAAACCGTGTGTGGCATTTAATGTTAGATACTCGCTACCTCGTGCTTGTATACCTAAAGGTTTGATATCTATATTAGTGTCCCCGATTAAACTTATGCTTGTATAGTTTTTGAAGGACGTGAGGACTTTGTCTAGGCTGTTTAAGAAGTTATCATACTCAACTCTAGTATTATATGACGGCGATCGATATACTGATACAATTGAAATTGTGTTTCCAATTTCACAAGTGAGGCAATTTCCGTTTTGAAAGTTAGGTTCTTTAACTGTGCAGTCAATGTTATCTTTTATAAATAGGACAATTCCGTCATTTTGGTTAACTGTGTGTTTCGTATAGTATGACTTATAGCCAGGCATCACCGGTAAATTGGCAACTTTGTTTACCAGCCATTTTGTAACCAGCACTCAGTTAATATTATAACGTCGCAGCTAATATTGAGTAAGGTTATTAGAACCAGTAATTCATCGAAATTTTTATTAATGCTTCGTATATTTACGTGGAGAATATTAATCATTTCACTTGCTCCCATCAAGTAATTTGAGCAATCGGACGGTGAACACTTGTGCGATTGCGCAATTTCAAATTCGTCTAAGTCAGTAATAATAGCTGATTGGATATGGTTAGCCATTTGTAGTAAAAGATTTATGACTAATAATTATGACACAATACGTTAGAGTACGGTAAGTATACAACTGGAATATTTTTCAATATCATGCAATGCATTTGTTCAGTGCATACTCAGGTACCACTTCTTTTATAGGCACGTTTTTGTTTCTTTATCATCTCTTCTCAGTAAGAAATCCGTAAGAAATAAGACTGTTTAGGAAGGTGCTTCCTTATTCCACAAGAAAAATAAATCATTATAACCAACGGGCAAGATATTAAATAGATAAAAAACCAAACTACACATTCAACAGACAAAAGAACCCAAATAAAAAAAAAACATAGTAGATGCATATAACCAAAATGTTATCATTGGATACTATAATATTAAAGGTTTTACACCATGTTTTCCAAACACATAAAATCCAACTTAATGTTGACAAGCCAGCTCGCAGGACAAAACAAACAAATCAATCTACCTAGATGTTGTGGTCGGCATAAAGCCCAGATGCAGCTTAATACCAGTATTTCAAGGCATTGCTGGCTTTCCTTGAGGAGCTGGGGTTGATCGAAAGACTAGTTGTGGAGTTGAGGGAACCAGCCCGATTTAAATACATACATACCAGGGCAGGAAGTCTACTGTCTAAGCCCGAAGTCCATAGTTTCTGCCTTAGTGTTGGGCGTTTTCTACTCTATATCACCTACGGACTTACAATTTGTCCCGAACCTGAACTAAGAATGAATGACAACATGATTTCTTAGTTCGGACAGCTGTTGTTGGTAGTTCGGGTTCGGAACTAATAGTAGTAGACCCCCTTTATTTGATTAATAGCTGAATACCAAAAAGGAGAGAAAAAAACTCTGCTTCAAAAACTTAAAATTCCAGGACTAAATTAAGTACACACTTAATTTCTTCATATATATTTTTTTTCTAGTGAGTGGTGAATGGTACAAGTGGCATGCATACAACTTCGTAATATTGGGTCTGGCTGATGAATTGGTAGCCGCTGGAGCCAAGCCCACCTTTAAATTAAAACTCTTGTGGATTTGGACTAAGTACATCAAAAAATACCAGAATAAAGATGCATTAGGGTGAGTTATCATAATTATTATTATTTGGTAGGTCACACTAGCAGCTATTAAACATGGATGTGTTTCAAATAGCTTGGAGATTTCTCATATTTCCATTCGGTTCTTCAAACAGTTCAGCTGGCGCAGGAGAAAAGTATCTGGAAGTGGAAGGATATAGGGGAGGCCTTGGACCAGCAGTGGGACACTATACTGATATTCAATTTATTTTTTACAGATTTCAGCAAAGACCGGAAGAAGAAGGAAATAATGATAACTTAACATTACCGAGTTTTATGGTTGAAGAAAACAGTAACAGCAATGCTGCACAAGATGACGAAGACAATGAACAAGAGAGAAACAAGAACATAAATAAAAATGTTATATTGGATGGCTCCAAGAGAGACATTAAATTTCTGTCAAAAGGAGTTATTATAGCAATGTTGTACTTAGCACTTAATCTAGACGAAAGTGATATACAACTTTACCATCTACTAAGATTCATTAAAGAGAAACGGTTGAATTTCTCCAACATACAAAGATTTCTACCAGATGATATCAATGTTAAAAGCATACAGGAAGAGTGGTTGAAGTTTATTCACAGTAAAGTTTGTAACATTCATAGAATTCGTGCTTTAGCCATGTCTTTGTTACGAAAACTTGAATTGGGAACACCTAAAGTTCCAGATATGAGGAAAATTATTGATGATTTCCTGTTAGAACTTTGCCTCCCAAATGACATGAAGCCAATGATTTATTCTTTGATGTTTTTCCATCGCTGCGACTTCCTTGACATGAGTAACAAATCCAAAGAACATCTAGTACAAATGCCTGACTATGAAGGTGTGGCAATGACCTATGTTCTTGTCGCTCTAAAGATGTGTTTTGGGCTAGATGGTGATTATGAAGAAAGGATATCAGATGCAGTTGAAAATATTAATGATAGGAGGAATCTGTCTAAGTCTTACAGGATGGGAAAGTACTCAGAACCAAGTACGAGGTTATTTTCATTTAGAGAATGGTGCAGTTATGTGCAGTTTCGAAAGATAACTCTTTGTAAGTCTTGTCTACACATGGCAGAACAGCATTATTTGGATACTGATGAAAATGTTTATTTGGAACATATGAGCGACAGACCACAGGATAACAGAGACTTACAAGACGAGACAGCAATGAATTTGATCAATAAAATACCTGAAGAAGATGAGGGACGAGTTATTCCTAAAAACATGTTTTTCCCAACATTGACCCCAATGACTGATTACACAGAAATTATAATTGAACATTATCAGGACCAAGAAATAAGAGAACTTCTAAGTGAAGATTTTACCCGTTATTCTCTTAACTATGCTTGTGAATATTTGGAACTAGTAGACGCAAATTCGGAAAATATAATCAAAGGTGTCAGTGAAGATAGAAAAACGTTCAGTAAACTTATCCTAGGTACAATAGTTACGAAAAAGAGTAATAAAAAAATGGTTTATGTGAAAAACTGCGAAAACAGAAATTGGATGATAACAAATCCGCCTAAGAAAGAACATGTAACATGTGAAGATGAACAAAACGTGAGTAACGATAAAGACAGCGATCATGGATATGTTTCAGAAAATCCAGTAAACGAAAAAGATGTTTCGAAAGAAACTGAAAATGCTGATGACACCAAACAGAGTATTAATGAAGATACCGGGTTGGTTAATGTTTCCGAAAACCTAGCTAGTGAAAAAGAAATCTCTAAAGCAACTGAAAAAGTAGATGACACTGATCAAAGTATGAATCAAGATAGGAGAGGTGCTAATAGTTCTAAAAACCCTGAGAATGAAAAAGGAGTTTGTATAGGTAAAGAAAATATGGATGACACTGATCAGAGTATGACAGAAGATAGTAAAGTGGCTAATGATTCTGAAAACACAGTTAGTGAAAGAGGAGTTTGTATAGACATTGAAAATATATGTGGTACTGATCAGAGTATGTCAGAAGATAGTAAAACTGCTAATAATTTGGAACATGAACCAAACGAAAAAGAGCTTCCCGAAGTAAATGAAAATATAGATGACACTGATCAGAGTATGACAGAAGATAGTACAGTTGCTAATGATACTGAAAACACAGTTAATGCAAAAGGAGTTTATACAGGTAATGAAAATATGGATGAAACTGATGAATGTGTGATTAAAGATATCAGAGATGCTAATGATTACGAAAACCCAGTGAATGAAAAAGGAATTTCTAAAGCTAATGAAAACATAGATGACTCTGATCAGAGTATGTCAGAAGATAATAATAGTGCTAATAATTCAGAACATGGACCAAACGAAAAAGTGGTTCTCGAAGTAAATGACATTGATCAGAATATTAACTCGGGAGAAGTTAGTGATTCCGAAAACCCAGCAAACGAAAAAGGACGAACCGAAAACATAACAGAAATTACCGATCAGGGTATAACAGAAAACAAAAGGGTATTTATAATAACAGAAGAGGATAATGATAAGAATATTTTTGATGACGACTTTGAAGAACTTGATTTAAAAGATGAAATGGAACTAAATACTGGTGAAGATATTTATGGTAGTAACGAAGATCAACCTAATCAAGAATTACCAAACAATGAGTCTATGTATGATGATCGCGCGAGTATCAGTGACGTCACAGATGATGAGACTCTATTCCCAACCTTTAATCCAGACACTTTCGACAGAGAAAAAGCTATCAAAGAATTAATTCTGAATGCTTGTAAAAAATATAAAATTCCAATTCCTCGAGAGTATAAACCAGCTAAGGAACCTAGAAAAAGAAAAGCCGCCATATTTGGCAATGAAGATACTCCTAGAGAACCCAGAAAAAGAGCTAAAGTGAATCGGTTCGAAGTGAAACAGAAAGTAGATGAACTAATTAGTGGTTACTATAATCTAAAACAAGCTGATTTGATTAGTCAAATGCAGGAGGCGGTCAGTTTGGCTATTCAAAAAAGTCAGTTTGATAGTGTATTGAATATTAGCAACGTTAATCAAGATGAGAGAGCAAGCCTGGCTGAAGAACAACCTAGTGATATTTTAGCTAGATCGAATTCCAATGTTACTGAAAATATAGAAAATCCATCAAATGTTGCTTTACAGAATCAATCAAATGCTAACCCTCAGATAAGTTTACTAGATCACACTACCAAGGAACAAAATCTGGATAAAACAGTTGAAGAAGACGAAATCATAGATGACAAATGGGAATCAAAGCTCTTTGAAGGAGAGGAAGAAATTAAAATAGACGATCTAGTACCGAAAGGCGATCCAAAGTTTGACGAGGAGAAGTATGATGTAAATCAACTATACATTAAAATAAAGGTCGAAAATGGAGACCTTTTTCAGGACGTCTCTCCTAATCTTGAAGAAATACTAAACAAAAAAATTGAACAGTGTAAACATAGTACGGAGTGTGAGAAACTCAAAGCTCAACCTCAATCCATAAAACCTGTAAAATCGAAATACGAAAGTGATTCAGAGGACGACATACCATTGCGCGATCTACAACAAGAAAAAACATTGATAACGGAAAAAATAGCTTGGGAAGATAATTTCGAGCGTTTAATAAACGAAGCTAACGTATCAGAATTCAAATATTGGTTTAGGCATTATGATGAGGATTTTATGAACAGGTCTTTAGACTGGCACAAAAAGTTTGACGAAGAGTTGAAAGAGAATACTCCAAGCAGTTTCTATTTCGTCATAAGAGAGTGCGCGGCCGTCTTGAACTGTTCCACTTTCACTCTTTATAAACATATGCAGGCTTTGGAAAAGTATATCATTGCTAGGGCGAAGTACCCAGATTAATAAAGATGGTTATATAAACCAACCCAGAGTTGATCTGTCTATCTGTTTGACCTATTTTGGGCTCCAGTGTAAAGGGATGCAGCTGAATACCAGTATGTTACATGAAGCGACTTCCACAACCCAGGAACTGGGAAACTGAGATTCTATGGCTTCTGTTGCGGATTTTGTTCGAAAAAGTCACCGCGGTCCTGGAACGCAAAGGGCACTAGGAGGAACACGGATGGGTTTTAGTCGGTAAGAGTCTGATACTCCCTCCCGCTCCTCCCAAAGCGGAAGTAATCATTTGAGGCTTCTGACTTCCCGTAAAGACTATCCAAGATCTACAAATGTTAACCGGGACCAGCGTCTTGACGCGCTTTACTTGTACGGAGGAGTCTCGATATGTTATTCATCCACGAGTCAACCGACAAGCGTTACTAAACGTCGAAAACCGACCTTTGAAGCTAAAACCAACCCAGAATTGAAGGAGAAAAGAGACGCGAGAGAAACTTGTGATTTAAATTGACGACATTTATTGAAATTCGTCTTAGATCTAGAGTAGAGTTAATCAAACAGATGTACGCTCAAAAATGAGCTCTCGTTATTTAGCAATAAGGATTATTTTCCAACTTGACTAACTTAGACCCAAATGTTCATTTTTAATCTTTTTTTTTTTTAGATAATAAGAACAACCTGTGATCTGTTATGTGATAAGTATTTTGTTCATAGTACAATACACTGCATGTTAATGGTAAAAGTTTGACTTTAACATCGGATTTATTTTGTAGCAATAAGAGTGGTTTTTGGCTAACGCTGAAGGAACGTTCCTTTCATAGTTAGTGACAAAGGTTTTTAAATTACTCGCGATCTCGGCCTTATGAAGATCGCGCTCCACGATCAATGATCGCGATCCAGATTGTCTTGTCTTCAAAGTGGCGAAAACAAGGGACACGAGCTTTAAATTTATGTGAATCCATGACAGCAGGTGTTAACGCGGCAGTTACGATACACGGACTGAAGTAATCAAGATTGATTGTGTATTGTTGTGGCACGATCCTGTGATCTGATTTCATGATCGAGATTGAGTGTGTATCGGCCGCCTACGGCTTTCTAAGGCGTCGCGCGTCGTCGTAATACAAAGCGGCCATCGCACGAATATGCGATCGTCAGACAAACGCTATCGCTTTGACGAGCCGATAGAGGGCGCTATCCGGTTTTGCCGAACGAATTTAAGTGACGGTCGTGTATTCGCGCGATTATGGCTTCGTATAATAGACGACCTATGGTTTTGTTAGGCTAAGTGCACACTACGAAATTAAGTCGTTGCGATATTTAAAATGCGAAATGAAATCGAACAAAGAATGAATGGAATTGCAAACGATTTAAATTCGTAGTTCAGCCTTAAATAGAGTTAGTTATTAAATACATAATAATGTATTTAATGCAACTATGAAGTTACAGGTAAGTAACTAAGTAATTGTTTGTAATGTTAAGATACGTAATTTATTGTTAAGTTTTAAAACAACATCTTATTCAAATAAATTATTTGCACATAATAACAAGTTTATTTTTAAATACCCGATTTAAGAACTTTGTTTATCTGTCTTTATCATTGTAGCTCCTAAACGGATGAACCGATAGTAGTGGTGTGTTACTCGAAAACTAGCTCTTCCGCCGCTTTTAGGCTCGCAATGAAGTGTATTTTTCATGCGGAAATGTGCAGCGGCGAGCCACCATCACAATTTATCATATCGGGCTGATCGTCAGGCAGCCGGTACTGCCAGGCGGTTAGCCCCCACGAAATTCCAGCTATGTGCACGAAAATAATCTGTGGCCCATTTGCACATTAATTTGTTACCGACTAAATATATTATTATGTTTATGAAATTTTATTAAGTACCTAGGTACTTATTTATTTTTTTTGACAAAGGGTGTTGAAACCTGTGCGTTTGTCATTGCAGCGCCTCTTCGCCTCTCGCGCAATAGTAAAGCTTCATCAAATTGTATTATTCTCTTATATGCGAAAATAGTTCCCATGCAAAGTCACTGGCCAGCTACATTTCAAACTTATTTTTTCTTCGTAGTGGAAATAAAAAGACAAATTCAAATACCAATTTGACATATGTAGTTTGCCAAAAACTGTAGTCAAGGTCAAGAAATACAAATCCGTTTGAAGAACATCGTTTTTTTCTTACAAAATGATAAGAAATAAGTGTGGTGCGTTGTTACGTTCGGCTGTGTTACCTGCTAATAACGTCTTGAAGCGGGATTTCGCTCAAGTCGGCCATATAATTTCCACCCCACCAAGAGTAAAGTGTTCTCTTGGAGTAAGTTCAACTTGTTTTTAACCTAAAAGCTCATTTAATTAAGTAGCAACTGGGTAGGGGAAGGTTGCGATCATTGGACTAGGTCTTTCATTGGACCACCAAGGTATTTCCAAAACTGTGCAAGCTAGCAAGAGCCAAACTAGTCGAAACGATTCCGTGGCGAGTCAGTTGCACCCCCCTCTTACCTCAGTGACGTTGTGGCACGTGGCGAGAAGAGCCACGTGCAGTTGTGTTTGCGGCGGTCAAAATCTAATAATTTCACTCGGGACAATTTGACATAAGTATCATTGTATTCATATTTGTCTGCTTGCACTGCTATAAATTTTGAACAGTTTATTTGAGATTCCATGAGTGTTATTCAATTTTGTCTAATTATGACCATTTATATTAAGCTTAGTTTTTCTTAACCAGTACCATGTTGCCATCAATGGACCTCAAGAGAGTTCCACCGTTGGACCGGTCCAATCATAGCAACTTTTCATTGTATTTCTTGGTCATAATAACAGGTATATATAGGTCCCATTATAATGACTAATTAATATGTATTATGTGTTTTACCTATCACATTTCATTAAAACCATAGAAATGTATTTCACTAATTATGTATTTCAATAAAGTATTATAATTTTATTGAAACCATAGAAAAATCAATATTTTCAAATTCCAAAATGTCGGCGAAAAAAACAAAGTAGGTAGGTAGGTACTTTGCATGGAATGAGAAACTTTAGAATCAGTAAGGAAACAAAGCAAGCAGAATGTATGGATTGCCGAAAGCAACACTTAATCGTTGTTTCTCCTTGATTGTCATAATTTAGTAATATAGATAATACTAGCTTCTACCAGTAGTATAGTCAAATTAGGCCATTTTTTAATAAAGATTGGAATAAATTCTCCGGAGAGGCAAAAACGTTTCTGATGGTTTTGTATGAGTGAAAAATTGAGTATAAAAAACAAATTGCATTTAGCACCCCTACGGAAGGGGGTGAAAAACTATGAAATCTGTTTATTGTTCATAACTAAGCAGAGCATACAGTTGTACTCATCGTAATTTTTTATTCGCTTTATTACACCTCAATCTACATTATTACATTTTATTTATTTTAATCAGACCAACGCAGCGTTAGAAAAAAAATAAAATATCTGTAAACATGATTTTTGGTCATTGCGGCTTAGGGGAAAATCGTGTAGTTCTGTAAACTCAGAAAAGGGTTTGTCATTTTGGCCTAAATACATGATTGATTTTGCACCCTGGTGCGACATACGGAAATTAGTTTTTCACGTTTTTCTGCCGCTGTACTTCGGGGGAAATTTTGGTTGTTTTGAAAATCATCACAATCATATAATTTGGTTTCCTTTATATTTGCACCAAATAAAAAAATAGCATTTTTATATGGAACATACATTTTTCGTGTATTGTAGTCATTGCCATTGAGCAACTACGCTATGGAAGAGACAAGCGTGCGACACGGAATAATAAACTGACAAGAAGCGCCGTCGCCACGTGCATAAGCGCGTAGTTGTGTTGCGGGATGTGTTTTACGAGGAAGGAGTACTTTCTGATTGTGAATGCTCTGTTTGTAAGTAATAGTATACAAATCTAAAGATTTTTTAAATGCAAAAGCAGCTTGTTTTTAATCGAAAAATAAAACAGCAGGCAAGCATGTCCTTTATTTCTTTTAAATTAATTATTTGTCTTTCGAGTTATAGACCTTGTGACAGCGCTGATTATCCTACGTCATCAAGTAACGTAGGAATAAGGCTAAGAACTCACGAGACCGCAGTTTTGTGCGGTTCCACAGCAGCTGCCGTTGGATTTTCGCCCGCAAACTTGGCGGGCGAGTATCACAAGACGGGCGGTTACTTACGATCAGATTGTTTAGTTGATTTCCAGACCGCCATGAACACACTTAAAAAAGTGCTGCCTTAGTACTTCAGATTCACAAGTACCAGGAGACCAGAAACATCAAGTACCAGGAGACCAGGAACATGTCATTGTATTTTTGGGCTGGTATAATTATGTAGGTAGGGTAGGTGTAGGGAAGGTGTAGGGTAGGTGTAGGGTAGGTGTAGGGTAGGTGTAGGGTAGGTGTAAGGTAGGTGTAGGGTGGGTGTTTCCTGATTAAAAAAAATACAATAAAAATCAGGAATCCTTGCTATTTCCGATATTCACGCGGGCGAAACCGCAGCTGGTAACATAATAGGTACTAATAAAATACATATACAAGCTAAAATAATAAAGTAATAAATATGATTTAATATACTAAAATTTCTGATCTGCCGGTCGATTCTGTCGACATCTCACGGTGTTCACCTAGGCGGAGTGAACGACAACTGAGCTATCATTCTATCTTATATGTATGGTTTGACAACTCACCCGTCGTGCGCCCCGCCCAAGTGTTCACTTCGACATGTTTACAGAATCGCACTGCTGAACTCATAATTATTATGACGAAGACAAACTAAGAATGACAGGCTTTTAAGTAGTGTCTTCGGATTTTACGCTTAAAGGAAAATTTGGACTCAGCCTTCTTGATGTCAAGGGGATTCCAGAGTTTAATGGTTGAAATAGCGTAGGAATTAGACATAAACCCGGTGCGGTGAGAAGGAATATGAAGGAGTAAGTTTTTGGATGCTCGAAGGTTAAGACTGTGAGAACTACCCAACACTTTAAAATATTGTTTTAAATAATCAGGAGCACAAGGATCATTCATAATAGTGAAGAGCATGCAGAGGGATCTGAGGGAGATCCCTAAAAAGAAAGGAGATCCTTTGACGGATAGGCAGCCCTTTAAGCTGAGAACGAAATGAAGAAATGTGATCATATTTACGAAGGGCAAAAATGAAACGAATACAGTGGTTAAGTAGTAGATCCAGTTTGTTAAGAAGTTCTTGGGATAGATCAGAGTAGCAAACATCAGCATAATCAATTATAGGAAGCACAAGTGATTGAACCAAAGTGGTTCTTTTAGTGCTAGAAGGAAGAAAATGCTTGAATCTATAGAGAGATCGCAGTGAGTAAGTTACATTCTGGCTAACCTGAGAAAGCTTATTCCAACTTAACCTGTCATCAATGTTTAGGCCTAAGTCTTTAACGTGTGGCTAGAGAGGGATGACGGCATTGTTGAAAGTAAGCGGCAGTAGTTGACTGGTGTCCAAGTTACGTAAAAAATAAGTTCAGGATAGCCTGGCTTTAACTGACATTGTCTGTAACCCCAAATCTGCTTGACCAATCACTGATAGCTAGAAGCTAGAAGGTCAGCATTCAGCAATGAGATGCAGTTGTCCAGGTTGTCAGTGTCAGTTTGCGCGTAGACATGTAGATCATCAGCGTACAGATTGTAGGAGCATTTGAGAATAGTGCTAATAGAGTTTATGAAAAGAGAAAATAAAAGTAGAGAGAGTATACCGCCTTGTGGAACGCCAGTTTTCAGGGCGCATCACTCAGAAAATTTCTGATCAGCACGGACCGCTTGCTGGCGACCACGAAGATATGATGAAAACCAATCCCGTGCCGACGAAGAAACCCCAATTTGAGACAGAATAGCCAGGAGGATGTCGTGATCAACGGTGTTAAAAGCATTGGAAAAATCTATTAAAACTAACACCGTTAATCTTGAGTTCTCCAGGCCATTCCTAACGTCTTCTGTAACCTTAAGCAAAGCTGTGGCTGTGCTGTGGCCAGGCCGAAAACCTGATTGGAAAGGGGATAACAGATTATACCTAAACACAAAAGTAGATATTTGTTTAAGAGCAACTGCTTCCAGGATCTTAGATAGGAAAGGGAGAAGGGAGATTGGTCTGTAGTGATTAAATAAACTGGGGTTGGATATTTTAGGAAGAGGGATTATGATGGCCTTACGCCAGATTGTGGGAAATACTCCAGTTTGTAGGGAGGCATTGATAATGTGTGTAATAATAGGGATAATACTTTTAATTATGAGGGATATCATAGTTCTGCTGACACCATCACAGCCAACAGCCTTGGACTTAATTGCATTGAAGGTTTTGAGGACTTCAGGGTCAGTCACTGGGGAAAAAGAGAAAGAATCGGGAAGTAAGATTGGCGTGGAAGTAATCTCAAGACGAGTTTTGTTTTTAACGGCATCTACAAGAATATCCGACGATGAAAAATGCTTATTCTAATCACTCAAGGACACGTTAGAAGAAATGACATTTGGGGAAGGACTTTGTTATGCCGAGAGATTTGAGAAACTTCCATATATCAGCCGGTGAAGAGTTAAGGACATTTTCACAAATGTATCGGCGTTTATAAGCTTTTACCATCTGGTTACAGCGGTTTCTAGCCACCTTGTACAGGTTCCAGTTCTCCTCACTGCGATCTCTTCTATATCTTCGAAAGGCCTTGTCACGCCGTCTCATCGCCATACGAACTCCAGGGTTAATCCATGGAGCGGGTGGGCGCTTAACACGGACGGCCCTCAGAGGTGCATGTGTTTCAATAAGGTGAAGAACACACCTATTAAAAATATCCACTTTCTCATCCACTCAATCAATCACATTTATTGAACAAACACAGTTAGTGAAATAATACACTCTTTTGCAAAAAAAACGGGCACCTAAGGAAATTTACGTTCTAAGGTCGATTTTAGTTAATTAAATGAAATTTATTTCTTTGACGTAGTCTGTATACTTATAATCATGTAAATTAATGCGCGTGAAGTGAATTCGAGCAATTAAAAGAAAAAAAAACGATGGTTTCTTTATAATCGATGTACACGCCCAAACAATAAGAAGTGGTCGGCAATAAAGACAAGTTTTTTTTTACTTTTTTTAATTAAATAAAGTTACAATTAATGTAAAAACCTAATAACGAGTGTGACCTCCTCTTGCCAAAATCACAGCTTGAATCCTTCTGGGCATGCTTTCCACGATGTTTTTAATAACGTTTTGAGGAATACGTTCCCCCTCTTCTGCAATGACTCTTTTTAGCTCCCTGATGTTTTATAGAGCAGGTTGCACTGATCTTACCCGTCTCTTTAGAACATCCCACACATGCTCAATTGGATTGAGGTCAGGACTTCGAGCTGGCCAATCTAAACGACGGATCCCAACTTCTTGCATGTACGCTTGCACGTCGCCAGAACGGTGCGGGCGAGCATTATCGTCCATAAAAATGGAATCTTCCCAAAGTGCAGTCAATGTGGGTTGTGCATATGGAATTAGGACTTCCATTATGTACCGGTGTGCATTTAATGTTCCATTTTCTATGAAAACTAACTCCGTACGCTCCGTCGAATTAATTGCTGCCCAAAACATAACGGAGCCTCCGCCATAAGGAGTGATTTCTTCGAAACACACTTCCGCATAGCTTTCCCGTGGTCTTCGCAGCACTCGCCGGCGTCGGTCCTCTCCACACAAAGAGATTCTAGCTTCATCAGAAAACAATACTTTATTCCAGTCCTCCAGAGTCCATGAAGCACAGTTCCGAGCAAACTGAAGTCGAGCAACATGGTGCTCACGGAGTAATTTAGGGCCCCGAGCTGGGCGGTAACTCTTGATATTGGCAGCCAAAAGCCTCCTCCTGACCGTCCACCAGCTAACTTCTACTCCTCTTACTTCTTCAAGGCTCTTCTTCAGGTCCACACTTGACGCCTTACGATTACGCAACGCCTGACTCACCAAAAAGCGGTCATCTCTTGGTTCTGTGTCTGTGTTTGCGAACAACCTTCTTCAAGTAGGGCTATAATTTTACCGGTCCTTATCGCTTTATCACTCATATCAAAAAGTGGTATTTAATGTAAAAAGAAAGATTAAATTGTTTAATTTGCAGAAAATATCCAAAAAGTTTTAAAATATCGTAATCAGTTAAAAATCGTTTCAGCAATTCGCGCCATTAGTAAAGCAATTTTAGAATAATCCATAATAATCATTATTTTTCTTTTAATAATTTCAAATTTTAAATTTGGAACGTAAAGAATCATGCCAGGATGCTTCAAAAAACATGCCAATACATCGTCAAATTAACAAAAGCTATTTCTTGTTCAAAAAATCTAAAGTGCCCGTTTTTTTTGCAAAAGAGTTTATAAAAGGAAATGACAAATAATAAATTTGCGTAACGCACGGATCGCTTCTTGCCACAACTATGATAGTTCAAACTCTACGCTTTGCTCCCGCGCCCGCCCCGCGTCCTGCTTCAACCCCTCGTTCGCCTTGCGAACGCTACGATATAACCACGCTCTCTGTATAAACTTCCCGAGGTATATTTCTTATTTTTATTAGGTGCAAATGTAGTATATGTAGAATACATTATATATTAAAAAAATCATGACTACACTAATTTCCCCCGAAGTACAATTTGTAAATATTGTAAAATGCTGGTTTCCAAGGGGTGCAAAAGGGTGCTAAAATAACTGGGTGTTAATGATGCTCTAAAAAGCTTATTTTGAGTTTGCACCAACAGACTGAATTTCCCTTGAGCCGCAAATGATTTTTTTAAATTTATTAGTGTTTCATACACCTCACACCTTTTTTGGTGAAAAGTAATTATACAACAAAGGGGTATCTACATATATATAAACATAAAACAGTTAGTTATTAATTAAAATTCAAAATAATGAGACTTTAATGTTAGTACCTAACATTAAACGATGTTCCGCACATAACAGAAATGGTGCAAACTCAGAGGAGACTTATATTCATGTTTTCTAATGATTCCATAAAAAATTACAACTACACGAATTAAGTCCAATCTTTTTGCTAATTCGACTACACTACAGCGGTTTCGCCCGCGTGATAATCGGAAATAGGGAGGTTTCTTGATTTTTATTGTAACGACACCTACCCTACACCTACCCTACACCTGCCCTACTCCTACCCTACACCTACCCTACACCTGCCCTACTCCTACCCTACACCTACCCTACACTTACCCTACACCTACCCTACACTTACCCTACACCTACCCTACACTTACCCTACACCTACCCTACACTTACCCTACACCTACCCTACACTTACCCTACACCTACCCTACACTTACCCTAACCAGCCCAAAAAATACTATGACATGTTTCTGGTCTCCTGGTACTTGATGTTTTTGGTCTCCTGGTACTTGTAAATCTGTAGTACTAAGGCAGCAGCGGCTCTGAATTTCCACTTCCTCCTCAGTCTTCATTGATCCATGCCACTTACCGGGATAAAAAGTAGCATATGTCTCATTCCAGGATATGAACTACATGTGTGCCAAATTTCATCCAAATCCCTTCAGCCGGTTTTGCCTGATTGTTACACAAACATACAAACATTCACATTTATAATATTAGTAGGATTATACGTTTGACCAACAGAAGATGTAGTCTCAAAGCGCACTACATAGCTCAATTACGATAATATGGCTAATAAGTATTTAAAAAAAATAATTAAAAAATAGAAAATCGGTTAACTTTAACAATTTCTTCTAACAGTGTTTTACTATAAACCTAAATATTTTAATTATTTTAAGAAAATAAAGGTATTGCTAAATATCCTGTTTTTTTTTCTGTGTTTTTATGTACGCATTTATTTTACACGATTATTTTAAAAATACTATAAATCCCCGCGCGCAATCGTTTGCCGGTCAGTTCGTGCCGGGCCCTCTCAGCGACTCGCGAATCGAATACACGCTCTTAATGGCAAAAAATCGGAGTTAAGAATTAATGCTAAAATTAGAAGTCGCTATGGTTTCGTTACCGCGGCTGGTAGGTATTAGTGCTCTGAGGTAATCGAAACGCAGTCCGGTTAAGCAGTTGATATCCCAAGTGTGTTAACTTGCTAGTGGTCATATCTAAAAAAAAAAAAAAAAATCGAAACGCAATAACCATACGCTAAGACAGTTATAATTTGTAACTCACGAAGCTACATTTTTGTAGTATTTTTGAAAAGTCATACATTTACGAGAATGTTTCGACTTTATAACTTACTAGCTAGTAGCTGTTGCCCGCGACTTCGTTCGCCTGTATGTATTGTAAAATGATGTGGCTAGGTAAGATCAATGTGTTCGTATATCTAATATGAACAGTCAATATCTATCATTGCCTTTTTTATGTATGGGAAAACATCAAATGACTCCTTTCGCTCTGGGCGGAATGGAAGGGAGTGTCAGACTCTTACTGACTAAAACCCATCTTTGTTCCTCCTAATGCCCTTTGCGTTCCAGGGCCGCGGTGACTCTTTCGAACAAATTCCGCAACCCTGGCAGGCACTGGCCTTAGCGGGCCTCGTCTTTATGCTGACATCTTTTTGTGACGCGCGTGGAACACAACGCGCCGTCGAGTATCACCTCTTTTGTTCAAATAGTTTTTCTTGAGAAACGTTGTAATGATAATGCTTCTTTCATTTCATCGAAACTATTCACAGCAGTCCTAGAAGATGTCGTTAAAAATGTGGGTATAGATTGGGAATATAGTGGTATTAACGTCAATTTTCTGCCTAACTGTCTCACTTAAGATTTGCAGATGACTTTGTGGTTTTCACTGAGAATTGCGATGACCCCCAGAAAATGCTTCAAAATCTTTAAGATGCTTCTTTTAAGTTGGGTCTTGGGATGAATATGACCAAGACGAAAGTTATGGCAAACACCTTCAGCGAATCAAATCTGGAAATGAATTGTTGGAGATGATTAACCGATATGTTTATCTTGGCCATATCCTTTCAATTGGCAAAGAAAATCAACAAACGGAGGTATCGAGAAGAACACACCTTGGATGGGCCGCTTTTATCAAAATGGACGACATTCTGAAGCCTGCCAGAATTTCGCAATGTCTGAATTCCCGCCTTTATAACCAGTGTGCTTTTCCCACCATGACTTACATACTGACATGATGCTCACGCAGGAGGCTGTGTACAGACTGATAGTTGCACAGAGAGCGATGGAGAGTTCCATGCTTGGTAAAGGTACGTCGTCGAGATCCAAAGACTTACGAAGGTTTTCAACATCGGAAAACGAATTGTAGAACTAAAGTGGAGCTGGGCAGGACACTTGGCAAGGCGCGGTGATGATAGGTGGAGTAAGGCAGTGACTGAGTGGCGTCCGAGGACTGGAAGAAAAAGTATTGGTCGTCCGGCGCGGCGGCGAGATGGACGGACGATATTGTTGCCATCGTGGGTAAAACCTGGATGAGGCTTGCACAGGAACGCGGGGATTGGCACACGAAAAGAGAGGCCTATGCTCAGCAGTGAGCGAAGTTGGACTGTGGATACTGATGATGATACACGATGTTGATGAAACTTGCTAAGGTTGTTAACATGCGATAGATACGAGCGAGAAGGATGGATAGAGCTATACACCCTATATAGCGCCACTGGTCCGGGTCGGTCCATGCGCGCCTCCAAGAGATGTCAGCTAAGTAGATGGGCCCCGTTAGGGCCAGAGCTTGCAAGGGTTGCGAATTTGTTCGAAAGAGTCACCGTGACCCTGGAACGCAAAGATCATAAGGAGAAACACAGATGGGTTTTAGTCAGTAAGAGTCTGACACTCCCTTCCAGTCTACCCAGAGCGGCAGAAGTCAAATTGATGATTTCCCATCCATAAAAGAAAACCCCGCAACGGATAGAGTAGAGTAGGGACTCCGTTGTGCGTAGGTGTCCTGGCTAAGTTTGCCGGCCTAGCTCCGTCCAAGTGTACAGAAGCAACCAGGGTGCTTTACAGGTTGAGTGGAGAGACTTTGGAGATGCGTGTACACCGTATGTCATTTCATAGAAACTTCCAAGTCCTTATTCTTCAAAATTAATGAACCGATTTTAACGAAACTTGGTATGCATACGCTAGATATCCAGGTCTAAATAGTTATCAGAAAACATTTTTGAAAAAGAGTTCAGAGGGAAGGATATAGAGATTTTTCACTTTCTATAGAAAACTTAAAATCACTCTATCTCTCCCTCTGAAATCTTTTTCAAAAATGTTTTCTGATAACTATTTAGACATGAATATCTAGCGGATGTTTATCAAGTTTCGTTAAAATCGGTTCATTCATTTTGAAGAATAATGATTTGAAAGTTTGTATGAAAAGCCGTACCGCGTAAACGCTCTTAACCGTTCAAAAAAAAAATTAAAATAACGTCAGTGGAGCAATCAGACCAAATCTTTTTTTTTATGTTATGCATCAAATGCATAACGGTAAGTTTTGTATCAAGAGAATCACTGTTTATGACGTTTTATAAGTACCATTAGTAACTAAAAAATATATTTTGGTGTAATTCTCATGCTTATGATAGTTATAGTACTTTTTCGAGTATCTGAATTATGTAGATAATAAGTTGATTTCTTCTAGATTGCTACAATTCCTATCAGGTTTATGTGTAAAAATTATCTAAATGGTTTTGTAACTAACTAACATGTCATTTTGTGCATTCAATTATTGTGTGCATTCAATTACGAACAAAAACCTTTTAAAATCAATATTGCTTACCTCCCATAACATACGGCGTGATAATATGTAGCCTAAAGCATTCCTTGGTTTACACAGAACATTTTTGCTGAATTTCAATTCAATCTATCCAGTAGTTTTGGCGTGAAGCCCTACCATACACACATACAAACAGACAAACAGACAAAAATTCTAAAAAGTCACTTTTTGTCATCAGTTACGTTTTTCTAACAAAAGCCACTTATTTTTTCTCGAAAATTCTCAATGTACAGTTTTTCTTTCGTTACTGTTTTATTATATGTATAGACTAGCTTCTACCAGCGGCTTCGCCCGCGTGAAAATCGGAAATAGGGAGGTTTCTTGATTTGTATTGTAACTACACCTACTCTACACCTACCTACACCTACTCTACACCTACTCTACACCTACCCTACACCTACCCTACACCTACCCTACACCTACCCTACACCTACGCTACACCTACACTATAGTGCGTTTCACCGTATATTACCTATGGCGTTAAGTTGGCAGCAATGTTTTACAGTGTTTCCACATTACCTATAATAACCTACCTCAAAGTAAGGGTGATTTGTATGTTTTTTAGTTATGATTCTTACATATTTATATTATTCTTATCATATTAAAAATCAGCACAGTTATAAAATGAATAATTTAATTATTTTTATTATAATAAAATGCTCAGACAAAATAATTGTGTTTGGAGTAGTTATGCTCATCCAACGTACTTATACCCGAGCGGTCGTCGTCATCTTCATCTTCCATATCATCCTCGTCATCAGAAGTGTCACTATCGTCTCCCACTTCAATGATAAACCTGTCCATCTCGCTATCAATAACTGGACCATCTGCGTAATATTTTTCTTCCACTTTTTTCACGTGCTCACATTCTTCAGTTCATTCTTCATCTAGTTCGATTCTTTTAGGCCGGGAACCGCTTTTGCGAGGTGTTGAAACCTTAGTCGACGTGCTGGCTGCGACTTCACCTTCTTTGGTGATTTTAAACACGGTTTTTTCGGATACACCTAAAACATATATTTCGGTTTATTGTCACAATCATACATAAACCAATAAATTCAATAGAAAATTGCATTTTAAGTTGTAAATTTTATTATCTGCTACTGGTAACCCTATTTTAACTCACCTGTAAGGGCGGCAACACGAGCCTGAACACATATTAAAGGAATTAATGAGGCATCATTACGTTTTTCACGATCACAAAAGTTCTTCACATTTAACACCATCATTCTTTCACCACTTTCCAAAGTTTTGGGCATGATTTTAGTCGGAAATCAAATGAAAGTAAACAAAATCTGCGGGAGCGTCTTCTCGTGCCAATGACTTTGACAGACAGGGTGTGCCATCATAACGCCATAGGTACTATTTGTTGAAACGCACTATACACCTACCCTACACCTACCCTGCACCTACCCTACACCTATCCTAACTAGCCCAAAAAATATTATGACATGTTTCTGGTTTCCTGGTACTTGATGTTTTTGGTCTCCTGGTACTTGTAAATCTGTAGTACTAAGGCAGCAGCGGCTCTGAATTTCCACTTCCTCCTCAGTCTTCATTGATCCATGCCACTTACCGGGATAAAAAGTAGCATATGTCTCATTCCAGGATATGAACTACATGTGTGCCTAATTTCATCCAAATCCCTTCAGCCGTTTTTGCCTGATTGAAACACAAACATACAAACATACAAACATTCACAACTTGTGCGCTTTTTGGGATGGGTAAAAAACACGTGACCTGATCGAAAATTCGTAAGACGGATAATGTAATCCTACTAATATTATAAACTAGCTTCTACCAGCGGCTTCGCCCGCGTGAAAATCGGTTTTTTGATTTATATTGTAACTACACCTACCCTACACCTACCTACACCTACCCTACACCAACCCTACACCTACCCTACACCTATCCTACACCTACCCTGCACCTACCCTGCACCTACCCTACACCTACCCTACACAAACCCTAGGTATTGGGTTTGTGTAGGGTAGGTGTAGGATAGGTGTAGGGTAGGTGTAGGATAGGTGTAGGGTAGGTGTAGGGTAGGTGTAGGGTAGGTATAGGGTAGGTGGGTAAGTGTAGGATAGGTGTAGGGTAGGTATAGGGTAGGTGTAGGATAAGTGTAGGGTAGGTGTAGGGTAGGGGTAGGGTAAGTGTTTGGGTAGGTGTAGGGTATGTGTAAGGTAGGAGTAGGGTAGGTGTAAGGTAGGTGTAGGGTGGGTGTTTTCTGAGTAAAAAATTACAATACAAATCAGGAAACCTTGCTATTTCTGATATTCACGCGGGCGAAGCCGCAGCTGGTAGAAGCTAGTCCTACTAATATTATAAAGGTGAAAGTTTGTATGTTTGTATGTTTGTGTAACAATCAGGCAAAAACGGCTAAAGGGATTTGGATGAAATTTGGCACACATGTAGTTCATATTCTGGAATAAAAAATAGGCTACTTTTTATCCCGGTAAGTGGCATGGATTAATGGAGACTGAGGAGGAAGTGGAAACTCAGAGCCGCTGCTGCCTTAGTACTTCAGATTCACAAGTACCAGGAGACCAGAAACATCAAGTACCAGGAGACCAGAAAAATGTCATAGTATTTTTGAGCTGGTATAATTATGTAGGTAGGTTAGGTGTAGGGAAGGTGTAGGGTAGGTGTAGGGTAGGTGTAAAGTAGGTGTAAGGTAGGTGTAAGGTAGGTGTAAGGTAGGTGTAGGGTAGGTGTAAGGTAGGTGTAAGGTAGGTGTAGGGTAGGTGTAAGGTAGGTGTAGGGTAGGTGTAAGGTAGGTGTAGGGTGGGTGTTTCTTGAGTAAAAAATTTACAATACAAATCAGGAAACCTTGCTATTTCCGATATTCACGCGGGCGAAGCCGCAGCTGGTAGAAGCTAGTTATAAATAAAGGCCCTTGCAAATAAAAACATTAAATTGTTTTCATTTTGACACTTATACTTTTTGAGATATGAGGTCGGAAAGTTAGGTGGTCCATTCATAGCAACCTTCCCCTATTCACTTTTTCAGCTGCGCCATCTTATTGACTGGCTAAAATATGGCAAACCAAGGCCAAGAGCCATCTCGACTCCTGAAAGGACTGGTTTTTTTTCATGGGGAAATCTTCAAAGCATTCTCCGCCTGGAGAGGACGGAGTGTAACGTCGGACTTCTTTCGACTAAAACCCCGCAATTCCTACCGTTAGGTACATACCTATCGTAAGTCGGGGGACCGTGATACAATAGAAAGGCCTGGCCCCAGTGAACGCAAATAAAGCATGGAAGCATTCAAGGGATCTAAGCGTGCATTTTGACACAAAATCCCAAACAAATTCACACATCGAAACCGTCGCTGATTCTCCAAACCACACAAACAATAGTATTACTACTAAGGACGCACAGTTAAAAATGGACCTTATTTCTTGAACGTTATGGTTTAAATTACCATCTAACGTAAAGCGGCGCATTCGGCAAGTCCCGCCTATCGCGGCGCAATCTGCGTCGGGTAATTTATTTCAGAATCAGAATCAGAATCAGAATCAGCGTTTATTTGTGAAACATAGGTTTTGCCGTGAAGGCGTACAAATATTGAAATGAAAACAAAATCATAAAGAATAACAATTAAACTACTAACATACGAAGAAAACAAAATAAACTCTTACATGAGAAAAGGAACTAATAACCTTATAAAATTTATAATTAAAAATAACTTAATAAAGAACAGTCTTAAAAATCTCAAAAAAACACAGTCTTTAAAATTTTATTTAATACATATAGGTATTTACCGTTTAGGAAATATTAAAAATGATTATCATTCATAAAATCTTCCACAGTATAATAACATTTTTCCATTAATATTGAGTAGAGAATCTTCTTGAATTTAATTATGGGCAAATTTTTAATGTTATCTGGTATTCTGTTATAGATTTTCGGAGCCATGCCAAAAAAACTCTTTTTCATTAGAGCAGTTCTGCATTTTTTGTCGCACAGTTTGTTTGCATATTGAGAACGCATTGGAGTTTTTTTAACATCAGAAAGTTTTTGAAACAGATGTAAATTGATTTTCACAAACAAAGCAGTTTCGTAAATGTACATAGCTGGAAATGTCAGTAATTTTAGTGATCTAAAATGAGGTTCACAAGATTCAGTAGTTTTTAAGCCACACATGGACCGAATACATCGTTTTTGTGCTTTAAAAACCGATTCTCTTTCAGATGATTGCCCCCAAAAAATAATTCCAAACCTCAGAACAGATGCAACCAATCCATGATACGCTAATAAAACTGTTTGTGTATTAACTTTTTTCGATAGCTGGAACAGGGCATATGCAGATTTATTTAGTTTTAGACAAATTTCTTCGATATGGGGTTTCCATGTTACCTTACTATCAATCAATATACCTAAAAATTTTGCCTTTTCCGTATCTTCTATTTGGCACTTGTCATATATAACATGAACTTTAGGTTTTTCACACCTTTGACGAAAGTTCATTACTTTTGTTTTGTTTAAATTAATCACTAGGTTATTGCTAATAAGCCACTTAATAATTTTATTGAGGCAATCATTTATATCATTCTCGTAATCATCAGGGTTATTACATTTTACAATGGCTGTACTATCATCAGCAAAGAGAACCATATTTTGAGTTATGAGTATTGGGAGATCGTTTATATATATTAAGAAAAGTAGCGGCCCTAGCACGCTATCTTGTGGCACCCCGTATTTTATAGTTCTATGCTGAGATTTATGGATTTTTACTACTTTACTTTTTTGGCATAATTGTGAGATTTCAGTGCACTGTGATCTGTTATCAAGATATGACTCCAAAAGTTTTAGAATATTTCCCCGAATTCCATATCCATACAGTTTTTTTAGCAAAATCTTATGGTCCACATAGTCAAATGCTTTTGTCATGTCTGTATATAAAGCACATACCGGAGATCTTTCATCGACAGACGTCATAATGTAAGAAAGGAGGTCGAACAATGCCATATTTATATTAGTGTTTTTTCGAAATCCTTTTTGTTCGTTACAAAATAAATTATTCTTTTCAAAATAACTATATATGGAATTATATATGACTTTCTCGATTATTTTTGAAAAAATTGGGATTTTAGCAATGGGTCTATAATTTTTTACATCTGATTTATCATCTCTTTTGAATAAGGGCTTAATAATAACTTTTTTTAGACTATTGGGGAAAACGCCATTTGCTATACATAAATTAATAATGTGCGCTAGTGGTGGTGCTATAACTTCTTTGACGAATTTTACAACTTTAGTACTTACTCCATCATACCCAACAGTATTTGTATTTTTAAGGTTATTAATAATTTTTACTAAATCAACAGGTAAAACTGGTTGCATATATAATGATTGTGTAGTTAGATTGTTAAAAGTATTATTACTATTCGAAGTAACGTTACTATTTATATTTTTTTCAATAACATCGACAAAAAAGTTATTGAATTCGTTTGCAATATCCGCGGGATGTGTGATAATGGAATTGCCTTTCGATATAGACGGTATTAGATGTTGTGGTAGGCGAAATTTTGATTTGTTTATAACTTGCCATGCAGCTTTTGACTTGTTTTGAGAAGTGTTTATGAAATGGTTATTTTGAGTTGTCTGTGTTAGGCGTATAATCTTTTTGTAAATTTTAGTATAATTTTTAAAATCTTGTTTATTTTTGTAGTTAGGTTTTAATCGATACGACCATAGTAATTTTCTTTGTTTTTGACTACAGATTTTTATTCCACGAGAAATCCATTTAGATTTAGTGTTTGTTTTTATCGTTACATATTTTATTGGAAAACATAGATTATACAACATCAGAAAATCGTCTGCAAAGCAGTCATATGAATCATTTACATCATCAGAACTATAAACTCGTGTGAAAGATAAATTGCTCAAATAATTTTTAAACTTCGTTAAATTTTCTGGGCATATATCCTGCTTCTGAGTTTTCCAATATTTAAGTTTACATGATTTATTAATAGGAACATTTAGTATTTGCGATGTATGATCTGATAGAATTAAGTCTATTATTTGCGCTTTGCAGTCTTTTCTATAGGTGTGTGCAAAGTTATCTATGCAGGAGTTGCTGCTTAATCTAGTAGGTTTATGAAGAGCTAAGTAAAGATTAAATTGGGCAAGAAAATTTTCAAATTCTATAGGTAGTAATTTTATTTCTTTTTAAGATGTCAATGTTAAAGTCGCCTGCTAGAATTATTTTTTTATTAGTGAGTGAACAGTATTTTCTTAATATATCCTCTAACTTTTCATAAAATATATTGTAATTGTGTTTAGGTATTCGATATATACAAATAATAATAATGTTAAGATGTGTTAGTTCTATGGCACATGATTCAAAAACACCTGACACTGACTGTTTTGCTACGTCAGATAAATCTCTAAATTGAAGTCCGGCTCTAACAAGAATACACGTACCTCCGCGCTTAGCCTTTCTGGAGAAGAAGGCTGCTTGTAAAAAGTTAGGTATGTGCAACAAATCTTCATAACCTGTTTCGATAAAATGTTCCGTGATACAAATCACATCAATCTTAGTTCCTTCATTGTGAAGCTCGTCGATTTTGACTGTCAGGGTATCTGATTTGTTTATCAGTCCCGCTATATTTTGATGAAGAATATTTACATATTTACAGAAAAAACTGCGAATTATTTTGGGAGTCTGCACATGCTAAGTCTTTTTGAGTTTTCTGGGAACAATCAACTATGGAGCTAACAGTAGACGTTGTTACTATAGTGATACAGTATGATATCAAGTCTATTAAATCTAAAATAACAATAAGTAAACCTCTTTTATTAAGTGTCCCGTAATAAGGGCTATATGAATTATAAGTGAATGGTAAATTAAGGTTAGAATCTAAAATAAATGCATAATTATTTGTTTGCGCATCCATAAAGAGTAGATTATTAAAGGTCTCAACTCTGCTGTTGAACATGACGTTAACATTACTCATGTATTTAAACGTTGGTAAGCATATTATAAAATTAGTGTGATTAAGAGGTAATATTTTTTTACGAATAAGTGCAACAAGTTCTATGTAATTTTGCGTTCTTTTAAAATCTTCTTCACCTATAAAGATAATACAGAAATCTAATTTAGTAAAGTTCTGAACTTTACCCTCTATATTGTCCAGTATTAGTTCTAAATTACAATTTGGCTTACGATAGTGACAGATTTCATGACTATTTGGTAAGTTAGTGCTATCCATTATTTTACATATTCTATGCTATTTTCACTACTAAGGATGCATACTTTATGCTTATTAGGTGACTGTTTTAGATGAGGTTTGATAACATTGCTCGATTTTTTTTTAATACAAGAAGAAGCACGAGTCACATCTTTGGTTTCTGTTTTGTCATCTTGATTCAAAGAAGTATTCCCAATATTTACATTTGTTTGTGGTTGTTTATCTTGTCTTGACTGAGTTTTCTTGGGAGTGGTAACCTTGTGTTTCACTGGAGAGCTAGCAATTTGTTTATATAAATTATTTTTCTTGGATAAATCTTCATTGCTTTGTTTCAAACTGCTATTTTCCAAAGATAATATCTCAATTTCTTTATGCGCGCTGTTTAGTTGAGACGTTAACTCATCAATCTTTTCCTGCAATATTTTTATTTGGTTGTTCTCTTCATCTTCCGACATTTCCGGCATACTAGTCGTAGTGCAATTCAAGGTTGTGTTATTGCTTTCATCATGGTTTGATTCAGATCGTCTGCTGCGGTTGCGACGGAATGTTATATTATCGAAGAAGCTCATATTTGCAGATAATCTTTCAAAATAATGTTAATAAAAGTATTTATTTTATTTGTTCAAACTAAAATAAAAAAACTACCAATATTTGTCTATTTTTTTTAAACTGTCAACACTAAATTTTGTCTGGTATCACAATAAGACAATCGACGTTGTTATTATTGGATAACAGATGTCGCTGTCCGTAATATTTATACCAAAAATATAATATTGATTCCTTGCAACACTATGATGAGTCTTGAAACACTTTTGTTTTTAATTCTGCTACTCAATGCTAGGTGGTGCTTTTATTAATATAAAAGATATTTTGAATAAAAAACGGAAATCTTTAATGTTTTTTTCTTGAATTTTGCACACTCACTGTATTTTAAAATGATTTATGGGTGACAAATGTTTATGTATGGTTTATAAATGATAATAACATCACACGGTTCACTTATTTTTCTTAATTACGAAAATCAAGTCACTGAAAAAGTTTTTAGATCACAGGTAATTTGGTTATTTAGTCAACAAATATATTGAATAACACTTTCACTGCTTGTTTATGTGTTCAGTTTCACTTTTATACACATTTCGATAACCAGATATACGAAAATACTATTTTTTAGCTAATTTTAAAATGAAGTACAACAAATCTATTATTTGAGCTAGGATTAGAAATGCTTCCAAATTTTATTTGCATTCACTGCCTTACACGCATTTTTTTTTTTTAACATTACCCTACACTACAAATTTCTCCCATATCGTGGGTGCGTATACAAACATACAAACTCACATACACAAACAGCCAGACCCGGAACAACTATCTGTAGGCCATACAAATATTTGCTCCGTGCGGGAATCGAACCCGCGACACGCAGCGCAGCAGCCGATCGCTCAACCACTGCGCCAACCGTGTCGTCAAAACGCATTAGCAGAAGATAGAATTTGATGGAAAAATAGCCCTGCAGTGGCACAAAATACTCTTGATAATATAGATAGATTTATAATTCAAGATAATTTTCAGGAGAAGATTGTACACATTTTATTTATGCACATTGTGTGGTTGGGACCAGTCGCGTATTTCCACACTCAAATCAAATGTTGGCGACGACACTACATCGGCGACAAATAACCACCTACTGTTACCTAGTGTATTGATGTAATTGATGGATAAAATGACTATAATAAAGTTGATTTAAAACAATTTTAGTTTAATTTCTCGTAGTATAATACTATGAAAGATAAATGAGAAAGTTTCCATGAGTAATGGAAAAGCTTTAGCACATGAGATTCAATTCTACAATTATTATTTTGGCCTACCACAATGTACAGTCTCTCTTAGGCTCGGTGACGAAACACATTTTCATATTATTTTGTATAGACCTACCGCACACGTAGCCGGTGGCGGCCACTCGCGACAGCAGTGTCCGAGACTCCAATTGTGGTCGCGGCCACACAACTCGCCGACACCGTGTATGTATTCCCAGCGGAAAAAGGTCGATTTTCTTAATTTCAGTTAAGCAGATATTTAGTGTATGACGTCGTGTAAATGTGTATGGTAAGTACGAATTTGTGCATCCAACCATTGGGGAGTTATTCAACAAAAACTGTTTCCGCTGGAACTACGTCATCCCAGCGGCACTTTTTTTTTCCTATGGACGTACAAGAAAAAAAATACATGCAATAATTAGTGTGTGATGAGAGGTAAATGTGTATGTTTAAATGAAATTTGTGTGTCTTAAAACTTCGAAGATATTCAAGTTTCCGCTGCGCTGACGTTTGGCTATTTGATGGAAATCATATAAATCGGTTTAGTGCAGAGTTGATTTTTTTTACGCACGTTGCTATGAATTTGTGTATAATGTTTGTGAAAACAGATTTTGAAAAAAGCATACCGTTTAGGAGATATACACGTAAAGGTGAAATATGGTTATTAGGTCTTAGTACTTAAAATAGGAACTTTAGAGCCTAACTTTTAACGTTTATTTGTATCTTGTAAGGGTTTACAACGTCTTGCCAAGTTTCATTTATGTGCGCTTAGTAATTAATGAGCAATGGCATAATTTACTACGAATGGACCACTATATTTTATGACATCCGATTGTAGGACTTTTTAATGGAAAAGCAAAATAAAACATATTCCACTATTTAGTGTATTAATTCAACTATTCATATGTAAAATTTCAGCTCATTACGCTCAATTATTAAAGAGATATAATAAAAATACCAAAACAACCGAATTACATGGATAAACCGACCAAGTTTGAATGGCTACAAAAAAGCGGCCTTGCAGTACATAGAGCTAACGTTCTAAAATTTCCAGTGTTTTACCATTATTGGACTAGTACAGGTCGGAACACAATATTCTTGACCTGGCTACGGATACGTTTCGAAACGCTTTACTTGGCATCACTGTTACCATTGCGATTATATTATTTAGGTACATCGAAATTGAATTGTTCAATTTTAATTAAAACGTCATTCGAAATGTGTCGAGCCAGGTGCCAAGTTAACGCGTACGGGTAGTAGTTACAAACAAAGACTACAATAGTATAGGTACTAGTGTGCACCCAAGGACAACGTACGTATGCGCTGTTTATTTTGCCGCAACGTAATATTATGTACCTATTGGACTCGGTTATTGACATAGTGTAAGTGACTGTGACATACTTATTGAGCCAGTAGTGAGAATGATTAAAAGATAAACAAGGTAAGTACTTCCTAATAAAATACCTCATGAAAATGTTATCTGTTGGAAGGTAGGTTCAAGTGACACTCGTTGTTACTTACATCTCGACGACGCCGAAAGCCTAAAAGTTGTCTATATCTGCTATGTATAGATTCCAGTGCATACCTACAGTGTTTATGACAGCCATGTAAATACCTATAGTTATTTGATGAAAGTTGGTTCAGCTGTTCAAAAGTTGCAGTCTCTTATTCGAACTTGTTTCGAATAATAATATGTGTAGGTAGGTACCTTTTATTTTCTAGGTAGGTACTTTGAAGTGTGAGACGAGAATTTCGTTTGTTCTTGTTTGCATTTATTCAAACCACAATTAATAGGTATAATCCCGCAATAATATTACGTAGGTACCTACTTATTTTTAACCTGTCAGGCATTGCAAGCGCGAAACACAGAACAACAGTCAAGCCCCCGCCCGCATTTTTATATAATACAAGCTGTTGCCCGCGACTTCGTACGCGCATATCCCGTTTTTTCCCGTTGGAATTCCCGTTCCCGTAGGTATTCACGTTCCCGTAAGAATATGCGCTAGAACGTAGGTAAGTAGGTCAGTACTGCACTACACTATAAACCTACCTTTAAATTGAGTCAATTACTTAGTACTGATCTGTGATTGTAAGACATACTTATTTGTTGCTGTAAAAGCTCGAACGAGAAGACCAACTTCCGAAAATTTACTAGTAGGTACTTAATACTTAAGATTTACCTATAGGTACATAAGTATTTGAGCTTTTACAGTAAGCAACGTATTTCTTATTTATAAAAGACTGATTCTTTATATCAATGTGTGGTGGCGTTGTTAGCGGCACAATAAATCTAACAATAATTTGATTTTATTTGATGTTATTATTACTTTGTTAATAATGTTTTTTAATTTTAATAGTCAGTAACTAATAAATAATTTTAAGAGTACAAAGTTAATGCAGTTGTTTTATTTTCTGCGAAACGATTGTGTACGCGCCTGTACGAATCTATTAAACACGATAACGATACTATACTGGAAATTTTAGAACGTTAGCTCTATGTACTGCAAGGCCGCTTTTTTGTAGCCATTCAAACTTGGTCGGTTTATCCATGTAATTCGGTTGTTTTGGTATTTTTATTATATCTCTTTAATAATTGAGCGTAATGAGCTGAAATTTTACATATGAATAGTTGAATTAATACACTAAATAGTGGAATATGTTTTATTTTGCTTTTCCATTAAAAAGTCCTACAATCGGATGTCATAAAATATAGTGGTCCATTCGTAGTAAATTATGCCATTGCTCATTAATTACTAAGCGCACATAAATGAAACTTGGCAAGACGTTGTAGACCCTTACAAGATACAAATAAACGTTAAAAGTTAGGCTCTAAAGTTCCTATTTTAAGTACTTAGACCTAATAATCATATTTCACCTTTACGTGTATATCTCCTAAACGGTATGCTTTTTTCAAAATCTGTTTTCACAAACATTATACACAAATTCATAGCAACGTGCGTAAAAAAAATCAACTCTGCACTAAACCGATTTATATGATTTCCATCAAATAGCCAAACGTCAGCGCAGCGGAAACTTGAATATCTTCGAAGTTTTAAGACACACAAATTTCATTTAAACATACACATTTACCTCTCATCACACACTAATTATTGCATGTATTTTTTTTCTTGTACGTCCATAGGAAAAAAAAAGTGCCGCTGGGATGACGTAGTTCCAGCGGAAACAGTTTTTGTTGAATAACTCCCCAATGGTTGGATGCACAAATTCGTACTTACCATACACATTTACACGACGTCATACACTAAATATCTGCTTAACTGAAATTAAGAAAATCGACCTTTTTCCGCTGGGAATACACACACCCGACACCCGTTATCGCGCTGCTCCAATGGACATTGATACTTAGATACTAGGTAGACTGCGCAGCTGAGAGCGGGTTATAAAATGTGGCGACTTTCGAACACCGGTACCTAGCTGTTGCGCACTTCTGCCACTGTTACAAATGTGGCGGTAGCGAGCGGCAGCCACCGGTGGCTGTGGTTGGTGGCCCGTTTGCGCCGATCCTTAAATGCTGTGGGACCAATTAATTTGTATTTGAGTGTCACTCCAGTTGTATAAGGCCTAACGCGAGCATTTAACTTTGTTAAAAACTATACCGGATAATAATAATTGTAGACTCCGTAAGATTGTAATAAATCTTATAATTGAAACAATTATTACAATTTATCGATTTATTGTGAAAAATCGTTTTGTTTACAGTACTTAGTAGAATAAATAGTTTATAATTTCACGCGACATTTTACAATCTTACTGCGTTTGCCATTTTCCCGTGACATACTATATAATTTATTGTAGTCTGTGCCTACCTACTATTCTTCTTCCTGATTCTTCCACAAGCTTGTGAAAGTGACAGTTTCTCAATTTGACAGAAGGAGTTTTTGGCGGGATTGTAGTGAGTTCACTCACTACAATCCCGCCAAAAACTCCTTCTTTAGTTTAGTGTCTGTTTTAATGGTTCTAATTGGGTTGGCCGGTGAAAGCTTTAGGTAGATGGCGCTAGCATAGCTTTCACCTGTCAAGTTTGTGTTGTGTTTTGGCTTTACTTGTTGAGTGCGTTTTTTTTATAATATTGAAAGAATTGTTGTGAACGAAACATGTATTCGACATGGCGGATAAGTGGGTTGAAAGCTGAATTGAAGAAACGAGACGTATCTTTACGAGGAAGGAAAGCAGACCCAGTCGACAGGTAAAACCTTATAACCATAAATCACAAATTTTCCCTTCTAAATACATAATTTTGAAAGAGTGATTGCTAGCTTGGTTCTCGTTTACCTAATGTACTTTGATACAAAACGTTTTATCGAAAATATAAGCTTTCAAGCTAGTGCTTTTTAAGTTTTTTCTATCAAGACTGAACTCTTGTTTTGTTTACAGAGCTGTATGACCGGAATGTTTACTTTAGAAACACAGGAACTCAAAGGCACGATGATCCTCCTCACTCTAGCATGTATCAGGACATCATCAGCAATACTGGGTCAGCTATACTGTACTAATAGATCATTTTATAATTTGATTGTTTATACATTTAAGGCCCTATATGAAGGCCCTATAAGAGATGAGGACTTGATTTCTGAGATGTTAGAAAAAGTTGATAACTTCGTTAACAATTATTTTAAGTAAATATTTAAATACCAAAATGACTAATTAATGAAAAAAACATATTAATAATTATAAATAGGCTCTAGGTAGGTTAGGATACCTGTAACAAGATTATCAGATGTTTTTGTTCTTGTTTTCTTAGTGTATTATTTGTTATTTTATTAGGGTGTGAAAATAAAACTAATAAATGTACCTACCTATTTGAATTTCTTTTTATTGTTTACAATCCTTACTCTAAAATTACACAACATTAATCATATAAAAAATATTTCGGATGCCACATAAAATGAGACTGAAGGTGTCTGCAAAATTTTATAAGTTTTTGTTAAGCCTATTAATATTTCTATGTGTACTCTTTGACTTGCAAGTTTCTGATCACGCGCGCTTTATTACAAAACCTGGCAACTGTGATCTGCCTCTCAAGAAAGCAGGTATATTAATTGACACATTTTTCACTGCAAACAAGTCCTGGACATTAAATTAAATCCTCTATCAGCCATGACACCATCACAATATCACCGTCATCACACAAATTAATCAATGAGCTGCATTCAATCATCATCTTGGGTAGAAATATAACATTATTCGGCATGTGACGATGCAAAGCATCGGTGAGAGGGCGCTGTATACTTCCCGTTAGTTGCCAGCCAATCACAGCTCTGGTAGTCACGTGGTTCTGGAAGTCACGTGGTCCCAGGTGACGTGTTCGCTAATGGCGGACTTTAACCTCATAGCGTCGTTACTTCTCGAGCAAGCAACATCTAAATAAGAGCATTGCTACTTTTAATTTTTATTTTTTTTCAAATCTTATTTTATTTTAAAATTTAAAAAAATGAGTGAAAATCAAATAAATAGTGCAATTGCGAATAATTGTGATTCGGATCAAGAAGTGCAGGTAGGCGACGACTTGATGTCTTCATCAAGCCGTAAACGCCGGCTACCAAGAAGCGATTCGAGCTCTTCGCAATCAGATTCTTCAGGTTCCGAGGTAAAACGACGGAAATGCGGTGAGTCATCAGACATTTCAAACCTTGTGAACCAAGTGACTGTGTTAACGAATCTTTTAATGCAAAACGTGGGTAGATCCGCTTCCTGCTCGACTCTGAATAATCATACAGCGGCTCAGGTGCCTGAACCAGTTCCGGGACCTAGCTCCGTGTTACCTTTCGATTTTAATTTAAATCGTCCGCCAGCGGCTACCAATAATATGTCCAGTGGAGTTCCGCGTTTAAATTTAAGCATTGTCAATACATCTCAGGATCCTAAGGTCCCTCGCTCTAACCCAGACCACGTGCAGCGACTAGAAGCGTTACAAAAGTTCGGTGTTCCTTCCTGGAAGGATGTGCGCTACTCGGACGCATTGAAGATTCATAACGCTGCACCTGGCTTTGTCGAGCTTGGTATTAACGATGAACTTCGACAGTTTGTTAAGGGTAAGGATTACGCGGCGAATTCTGAGAGATTGATAGCAGCCCTGTGTAATGCTTTAATTTCACAACGTGAGTTACTCAATCAAAGCTTACAGAATTTCATTGATTGGACAGCTTCTTCCGATGTTACACTTACAGCGTCTAGCATTTTCGATAAAATTTCGGAATCATTTCTACCCTCATCAAAATTTCATAAAATTAGTGAGGAAATCATGCAGCTAGTTTGCGGAAAACGAGCTGAATTTATAGAAAATCGCCGGGAGCGTATCCTAAGCGAAATTCCGAATAAGAACCTTCGTGACGGTCTGCGTAAGATCCCTCCGAGTTCTAATTGCCTATTCGATGAAATTCAACTGCGCGCTTACATTCAGAATACAGGTGGTATGGACAAATGGATACGTCCTTGGTTCGGCACTGAAAAAAGTCAAAATAAGACCACCTCTAAGGTGGCGAGCAGACCAAATAGACCGAACTTTCGCGAGCTCCCACAAAATAATGTGCCCTTTCGTCAAAATGATTGGAATTCCAGAAAAGGCAAGAACCCTGCTAAACAAAATAACAAGAACAAAACCTTCCAAAATAAAGACCCTCAGCCAAGCAAGAAGAAGTATGACAAATGACTCGCAGCCACACCACTTCTACGGAGGCTGTCTCCGAGCGTATCGGAGACAGTGGCAGACGTTGGGGGCTCCGGAGGCCCTTCTCGGAATGATCACGGGAATGCGTCTGCCATTTACCTCCAAACCTCCACTGATTCATCCATCAGTACGAACGATGTGCCGATTCAACACCGCACAATCGCTAGAGATGTCAATCCAGGTGAAACAGTTATTAGATCAAGGCGTTCTAGAAGTTGTGGATCATCGCGATGCCGGTCCGAGTTTTTTCTCAACAATGTTTCTTACAAACAAGAGCGACGGGTCCAAGCGGCCCATATTCAACCTGAAGCGCCTGAACCAACACATAGTTCTGAAACCATTCAAACTGGTCTCTCACTTTCAGATACCCCACTTTTTACAGAAGGAAGACTGGATGGTGAAGCTGGACCTCTCCTCAGCATATTTCCATGTAAGCATATTGAGAAACCACCGTCGGTTCCTCAGACTAATTTATGGTCAAAAAATTCTGCAGATGACCTGCCTGCCGTTCGGCCTATCGTGCGCACCAATAAATTTCTCAGCGTTGACCAACTGGGTGGCCCAAGTTCTACGCTCCAAAGGTATGCGAGTCATAGTCTACTTAGACGATTATCTGATAGCATGCCAATCGAAAAGTCTTCTACAGTCTCAGGTAGTTTTGGCATTAAATATTTTAGAGACGTTAGGGTGGACAGTAAATTACAAGAAGTCTGTCACCGAACCCTCTCAAGAGATGGAATATCTCGGGTTCATTTGGAACACCAAAGAAAATTTCAAGAGTTTACCTCCAAAAAAGACCCAGGCAATTCTATCGCTCTCGAAGAGAGTTATTCGCAGGGGAAACATTTCGTTGAAGGAAGCTCAGATTATTTTAGGCACTCTCAACTTCGCCAACTTTGTCATTCCAAGAGGTCGTCTTCACTGCCGCCAACTTCAAATAATTGCTCGGACTTTGAAGCGTCTCCCTCCTCGCAAACCTGTAGAAATTTCACACATGGTCACAAAAGATCTGATATGGTGGGTCACAACTTTAGAAAAGCCCTTAGTTCGGAGCAGCTTGCATCCGGAGTTGATTCACCATTTCATGACCACGGATGCTGCAGATTACGGGTGGGGAGCACAGTTAGACGACCTATCGGTCTCAGGAAAGTGGAGACCAGACCAGCGTTGCTGGCACTGCAATCGAAAGGAAATGTTTGCTATAATAGCAGCAGTCAAACATTTCCGATCTCACCTTCGCGGCCGCCATGTGAGCCTGCAATCGGACAATCGCACAGTCGTTTCCTACGTCCGAAAGGAAGGCGGAACACGATCAGCGGCTTTACTTCGCATGACTTACGATCTCTTGAGTCTTCTAGACAGAGAACGAATTTACATGACTGCGGAATATATTCCAGGGAGATTCAACGATATGGCAGACAGGCTTTATCGCGGGAAACAGGCGGCAGAATGGCAGCTACTAAGACCAGCTCTGAGATATGTTTTTCGCAAATTTGGAATTCCCCAGATAGACCTCTTCGCCACCAGGGAAACCAGGGTTGTGAAGGAGTATGTTTCCAAAGATTGTTCAGACTCATTAGCTCAATATTGCAACGCCTTCAGTCGTCAGTGGCTATTTCAGCTGGCGTGGGTGTTTCCGCCTCCCAGCCTGATCCCTCGAGTTCTTCACCATCTGAACTCGGCTCAGGGCATTTTCTTGATCGTGGCTCCAATGTGGAAGAGAGCTTATTGGTTACCGGACCTGCGACGTCGTGCACTCTGCAGACCCTTGAGAATTCCCAACCTGGCTCGAGTTCTAGTGGATCGGAGCACGGGCCTGCCACCTCCTCGCATTCAAGACATGGAGCTCTACGTTTGGAAGATAGCGGGTGGGGCGAAATAACTAGTAATTGGTCGGAAACTGAAAAGTCCCTGCTCCGATCTAGCTGGAGGGAGTCCACACTTAGAACTTATAGACCGGCCTGGTCCCGGTGGGTCAAATGGTGTAAAGATAACAATTTTGACTTCAATTGTCCTAATAATATTAGTTTGACAAGATTTTTAACATTCCTATTCATTGAGGAAAGATTAGCTTATCCTACCATATTGTTGCATAAATCAGTAGTTCTGACCTTTGGACGACCGGCGTGTAACGAAAATTTGAATTCAGACTTCTTAGTACAACATATTCTTAAAGCTATCTCCCTCCAGTCTCCTAGAGCAGAGAAGCCTCCTATTTGGGATCCAGGTGAACTGATTGCCTGGATGCAGATGAATCCTCCTAGTAACATCACTTTATTCAAAGCGTCACGACGATTGGCTTGTCTGTTGTTGTTAGCGTCAGGAAGACGAGTTCATGATCTTACTCTACTCAGTGTCTCGTCAAGTCACTATATTGATCAGGGTGATCATATCATTCTGTATCCCGTGTTTGGGTCAAAGACTGACACTGCTGCGTACAGGCAATCAGGCTGGAAACTATCTCGTCACGCTAACGAAAATATATGTCCAGTTAATTGGTTAAAGAAGGTTTTGGAATTGGGAAGACCGAGACGTACAGCCGAATGTAACCATTCATTGTTTGTATCAATTCGGGGCCCCACACAAAGTGCATCACGAACTGTGATAGGTAATTGGATTAAAAGCCTACTAAAAGATGCAGGTATATCTGCATCACCTGGAAGTATGCGTTCAGCCGTAGCTTCCTTGAATTGGTATGAAAATGTTCCAATTGAAGATATCCTGTCTCGTGGTAATTGGCGCAGTCCGAATACTTTTGCCAAATATTATTGTAAACAGATTATAGGTAAAGTTGTCACTATACCAAGTCCGAGTAATCTCTCGAATAATTTTGAACCAGTATAAGATAAAATCGATAGTTTCTCTATCGTTGTTTAGCTGTTTGATTCTTGTTTTCCAGATAATTACATTTTCCTTAACTATATTAAATGTACTTATTATAAATAAAAATATTTCTAGGTACCTTACTATAATTGTAATTTTGTAAAGCTAGAGGTACCATATATTCTGATCTGTAATAAATAGATGTTGACAGGTAAGTAATTTTGGTTTTTATTTTTCAGTAAATATTTATCATATTCTCACATAGCGTCGTTGTGGTCACCAGGAGTTATAAACACGTCTCTCACCGATGCTGTGCATCGTCACATGCCGAATAATAGTGCAAGTTTTACATAAAAATAAAACTTGTATTATTTAGCAGAGACGATGCACAGCATCGACTCAAGGTCTCCTGGTGAGAGACTTCTATGAGGTTAAAGTCCGCCATTAGCGAACACGTCACCTGGGACCACGTGACTTCCAGAACCACGTGACTACCAGAGCTGTGATTGGCTGGCAACTAACGGGAAGTATACAGCGCCCTCTCACCGATGCTGTGCATCGTCTCTGCTAAATAATACAAGTTTTATTTTTATGTAAAACTTGCACTATTATCATGAAGAGTCAAATCTTCTAAACTGGTAGTTTGCACAGGTGATGTGTGTATCTCTTCAAAGAGCGCTAATATTATAGTGTCTAATATTTCGGTTTGATAACCGCTCTTCTCGAGCTTGAGCTTCTTGAAAAAGAGTTTTAGTAGTCCAGGGAAACAATGTTGGGACTGCTGTTTTTTTCAGGTAACGGTGCTTGTTTTCAATACCTAGAAACAACCAAAAAGGATAAAGAACACATTTTTATTATGATGCCGAATATTTTTAGAATACAATTAATGTGACGTACCTGTATAAAACAAGTTATGGTAATCTGTTTCCAAGAAATGTTTACGACATAACCTCGAATTTTTTCCGGCTTGAAGTTTTGTCTCCTTATGGCTTTTAGCCACTTTTTTGTCATTGCTGAATATTTAGGAAACTGATGCGCACTTATTTCCTTACAAAAAGGTACTTCACAGATCTTTGGAATTGTGAAAATAATTAGTTATTCAAAATGTTCATAGAAAATTCTTATATTTTGGTTAAAGCTATGCTAGCGCCACTTTGACAGTTGCCAACCCCATTGATTCAATTCAAATTGATTCCTAAATCCTAGTGGATCTTTTGATGTAAAATTAGTAGAAATCATTGAAACAGACGCGATCTCGGTACAGCGAAGCTTGCCGAGAAGGCTGACTCGATATATTTGCTAATGTAATTGGTACCTAAATAAATATTAAATTCGAGATTAATTCGGCGCACACCGGTGTGTTGCCGGTTGCCGGTGCTTGAGTCGTATGAATTAGCGATGGTAGCCAGTATACTATTGTAGTCTTTGGCGATGGTCGTTGAATGAACGAACTAGCTAATTCGACCGTCGACGTACTGTGAACGAATCGACGGTTCACCGATAAACGATGGACTAGTCGAATCCGTAGACGCCTCAGACGGTTAAACTGAAACTCGCAACTCGTTTGCGCGACGCGACGCGACGGCGAGACGGGCGAGACGAGAACGAGAACGAGAACGTAAACTGGTACATACAAATTCAATCGTCCGTTGAAATTTGTTGAAAGTTGCAAACAAATTTGAACTCTAGTTGATATTTGTTTGTTGTACGGGTCGAATGAAATTATTGTTGTGCTATGTGAAGAAAAGGATGCCTATTGATGGATGTTTGGTAGTTTCGCGAGTGCGAAAGAGAAAGGTGATGGACTGGTCGAACTATGCGAGACAAACCAGTTTTTACTTGTTTGTTATTACTTACGTAGTTCATCTTGTTTTGATTTTAAAATTCATTGCGTGCGTGACTAATCGCACTCCGTGCTGAAGGTTCCTTCCGTTCTACCGTTTTCGAATGGTTGCGAATTCAACGATTAACTGGTTTTGTATATATTTAATTAATGTATATAAAATCAGTTGATCTTCTAAATACGCCAGAATTGTGAATAAAACTTTATTAGTGATTAACTCTATTCAGTATTTAGCCAGTCCTAAGCCTGGAAAAGTATGAAGGGAAGTTCAAATTAATAGGTACATAAAGCACGCGGGAGACTAGTCTAAAGTCAATCGCCTACGTCGCCGTCGACGCCGTAGATTTCGTCGTAAAGTTTACCAAGTTAACGCGTAAACTAGTCGACGAATTCAACTAGTTGATCGACTAGTCGATGAACGAAATTGGACGGTCTAGTTTCGTTGACGCCAAATACGTCGACGACCCATCCCTATATGAATGAATTACACCCTATGAACATAAAGTTTGGCAAAATGGTCAAAAGACTAGAGCCTTCTTTTCGGGGTAAATAAAGAAAAAAGCTATTTGACAGCTGTAAAAAAAAACAATTGTCAATGTCAATCAATCAATGATTAGATCAGTGTTTTGTGGTGATTATTTTGTTGCCGCCGATTTTTGTATTTACTGATTTGTGTTATCACAATTAATTGAAAATGAAAGAACCCAAACCTACGCAGTCTCCAATAGAGGATTTAGCAGAATTGCGAAGTTATTTCGTGTCGCACAATCTTGTTCGAGAATACATTGCCCATTCTTCGAAAGTGCATTCTGTGGGATGGTCCTGTGACGGTAAACGGCTGGCATCAGGCTCGTTTGATAAAAGCGTCGCTATATTTACCCTGGAGAGAAATAGACTGGTAAGATTAATGGTATAATTCATATTTACAGACTATCAATACAAAGTAAGGTTATGTTTTGTTCGTCAAAAAGTAGGCAAAACTATTTTTGTATGATGCGTGAGTGTTGTTTTGTGTATTCTAGGTTCAAGACTTCGTATTTAGAGGCCACACAGGTTCCGTTGATCAACTGTGCTGGCATGCTTCACATCCTGACTTGCTGAGTACAGCTAGCGGAGATAAATCTGTTAGAATATGGGACACAAGGTAAATAAGAAATAGTTGATTATGATTGTACATGACTCACAAAGTTAATGCAAAAAGCTCTTATTTTGGTTGATCATGAATCCAACACAATTTTTTTGTAGTCATAGCCAAGTATTATTTCTTCAAATGTTTCAATTTAATACTTTTTTTCTCATCTATATGATGTAAAAGCCATTCTATTTCATTAGGTAGTTACCAAGAGCAACATTTTTTTAACAATTACAAAAAAAAAAAGTAATATTGCTAATTATTTCTATTAAAACTGTCAAACAAAATAACTTGTGATCATTTCAGGACACACAAATGTGCAGCCACAATAGCCACAAAAGGAGAGAATATCAACATTGCGTGGTCCCCCAATGGCAGCACCATTGCCGTAGGAAACAAAGAGGACCTTGTCTCGTTTATAGACACCAAGACTTATAAAGTGGTAGGTCTATGATGAATAAATTCAGTTTAAATCAAATTAGCATGACATTAAATGTAACATAATGCTTTGGTCATGATCATTATATTTGACGGTGTCAGCGACGGCTGAGCGATAGTGGCGTCAGTGACGGCTGTAGTAGCGCTGTCATCGTTTGGGTTTGGTTGTATCGGGTTCATTATAGAATAATAATTTTCAATGCAGTATCAACCTTAATTAACTACTTCCTTGGGACTGGTCAATCATAGATGCGTGTAGGTGGGTGATCAGTTTTTGAGAGGCATCTCTGGGTGTTGCATTGACTTACTACTTTTGGTTCTGCCTGTAAAACTAAGAGCGGATTTCACCAATGAAACTGAACGCGATCAGTACATCTAAACTGCGTTCAAGAGCTGTCAGCGTCAATATTCCATAGAAAAATTGTGACACTGACAGCTCATAAACGTGGTTTATATGTTGATCGCGATCAGTTTGGCTTGGTGAAAATGGCCCTAATTGTGTAAATAAATAAATAAACTGTGATCATAAAGTAGGTACAATTAAAATAGGTAAACCAACAGTTCCGTTCTGGAGGAGTGTCCTGGTTGGAGTCTCGAGCCAAAGTGCCCAGCAAAGTCCCCACTCTCCAACACGACAAACAACTGACATCACAGCATTTACCACTACCTCTGTACTATTAGTCAAATCAGCAACTTATTATTAAACAATATTGTTTTCCACTACATATTTATTTTAACTGGAAACAACCCGTGTACCTATCTAAGGATATAGGTTTCCTTTCATTACTGCTGAACTATCAAGTTCCACATGTAACTGGATATAACCTCAAATCTGGTGTTTCTCACAACTTTGATATGCTAACATTTTTTTTACAACTGATCACAACATTCACAACTTCATAATGTAAATAATCTAAATATTAAAATACTAGCTTTTGCCCGCGGCTCCGCCCGCGTGGATGTCTGTTATCGCGTAAAAAATATAGCCTATGTCCTTCTCCATATCCCAGGCTATATATCTGCCAAATTTCATGACGATCAGTTCAGTCGTTTTAGCGTGAAAGCGTAACAGACAGACAGTTACTTTCGCATTTATAATATTAGTAGGGATAGCTCTCTGAACGGTGTTCATTGAAATAAATTGAGAACCTCACTTTACCACCACAGCTTTTCTATGTGTTACCTTATTTTATTTCTTTGAAGAAAGCTTTTTGCAGAAAGCCCTGCTTTTCTATAAAATTATGAACCCAAAAACTTCATTTCTATGTCCCAGGTAGTTGAAGAACAGTTCAACTTCGAAGTGAATGAGATCTCTTGGAACAACACATCAGATTTGTTCTACTTGACCAATGGACTTGGCTGTGTGCATATATTGTCGTAAGTATCGTTTTATTTAGATTCTATGGCTTTTTGAAGAAAAGAAAACTGCCTCTTGACTTAAGATAGTCTGTTTCTACCTGCATAGATTTTTTTTTGTGACTCTTCTTTAGACTACACTTAATTGTTCGAAAACAATCCCATCCACAGTCTCCACAGATAACGCAGACGTTGACATAATATGTTAGTGCGGACCGCACGTTTTTTTGACGCCACAAATTGGCCTGTCTCGACCGAAGCGAAGTTGCCACTCGGCGGCACTCGGTCGGATATCTTCGAGAGCGGTTGTGTGCGCTAGACATTAAAAATACCGTGTTTCTTGTATGGTGAACACGTATTATTCGGTGTAATAAAATCTATGGTTAATTTAAGTCCTTTAACCTTTTGAATCAGGGATGTTATGGACATGTTTGGGGTATAGGATTTGACAATACGGATATAGATAGAAATAATATCATATGGATTTGGATATGAATTTTTTTCGGATTATCCGATGGTTTCGTTTACGGATATTAGATTTTTAATAATAAACAAACACGCAAGTAATTCGCGCAGCTAGTGTGTCGGCTGGGCCGGACATAAAAACCTGCCTTATAGTCTCATTTAAACTGCGCCCCTATCCGAAATTATCCGATACTTTTACATCGGATTCGGTTACGGAAAGATTTTTGTTTCGGATATCCCATAGTTTCGGTTTCAGTTACGGAGCTCCTTAACATCCCTGCTCATCTCTGCGCTCGCATCAGCATTTCAAATATGACATGAATGTATTGGATAGGCGCAGGAGCATAGAGCCTACGGTAGTAAAGGATTACTGATATTCTGATATTGATGATGAATTCTCTTTACCCAGGTACCCATCGCTAGAACTGCAAACAGTACTGAAGGCACACCCCGGCACGTGTATCTGCATAGAGCACGACCCGACGGGCCGGTACTTCGCCACGGGCTCCGCTGACGCCCTCGTGTCGCTGTGGGACGTCAACGAGCTGGCTTGTCTTAGAGTGTTCTCGAGGTAAGATTTGATTAGCACTGTCGTTAGACGATAAATGCATATTCGTAAACAAGACGACAATATGGCAAAACACAATCATATGTATATTGTTTGTCGGCCTGACTTAATGCGAGTGTTGATTATACACATTGCTTAACACACTAAATCAACACTTTCTAAGATATCCAAAGGAAATTCCTGATCCGTTTAAAAATTCCTCAACTCGACAAACTACAATCAAACTTAATGGCGCCTCGGATCACTCCCTGAAGTCTCCACAGTAGCAAATTCATGTGACAGCGGCAGTGAGGGGGAAACAAACCAGGCGCCTCCTGCGACTAGATAGGGGCAGACTATGTATGGTGGCGGGGACCATCACCAGACACTGCTCAGTCAGACAGTCCTCTGTGCAGAGCATGCATGGAGGAGGAGGAAACGGTATCGCACTTGCTCCTTGAGTGCATAGGCGTCGCCTAAACACGGAGGCAAATAATAGACACCGGATTCGCTCTATTCTATTCTATTCTATCGTCCGGGTGGAATCAATTGGTTCTAGTAAACTGCGAATTGATTTAAACTTTAATTCATTAGTTCCCCAGGACGATAGAGGCTAGGAGGACTGATCTGCTTCTGGGTGGGTGGGTGGCTGGTTGGAGTGGTGGCCGCCATGGGTCACGCACAAATGGTCCAACATTAGGACTAAGTGCGGAAACCAAACCATAGAAAGACCAGCGAAAAGTGAACTTGTGGATTGTGGATTTCTTTTTTGTAAGCAATTTACGTTATGAAATAGGATCATGAGTCTGTTAACCAATTTTACATCTGTTACAGACTGGAGTGGCCAGTGCGCACGCTGTCGTTCAGTTTCGACGGCCGCCTCCTCGCGTCCGCTAGTGAAGATCACATCATAGACATAGGAGACACTGAGACTGGTAAGTCACTATTCTAACATTATACAGGACGACTTTCGATTCATCGGGGGTCTTTCAGGTCCTCCTGAATTGTCGTTCATAAGAACCTCATACTTATGAAATTTGGCACACATATTTAGAAGCTGGTATAGACTTACATACAAAAACAGTGCAATTCTGACAATGTTACATACATACGGGCCGAACGGTGCCCAGCTTACGATCAAAAAGCCGCCACTTCCGCGCTCGATTTTCATCGGTGTACGCTAGTCGGACGTCAGTTATGTGGTTAGGTCAGTTAGGTGCTACACGTGGCGGCGTCTTTAAATCTTTTTTATTTTTTCCATCACCTAATAGTGCTTGTGTTGACGTACACTTTGACTTAATTCAGGTGAGAAAGTAGCAGAGATCCCGGTGCAAGCATCCACGTTCACCGTAGCGTGGCACCCATCGCGCTACCTCGTGGCCTTCGCGTGCGAGGACAAGGAGCCTCCCGAGCGCAAGCGAGACGCCGGCAACCTCAAGCTCTGGGGCCTGCCCAACTCCAGCTAGGAGCCGCAGCCACGAGCTGGAGCTGCCACCCACGAGCTGGAGCCGCACCCACGAGCTAGGAGCCAGGACCTAGGACATGGGGACCACCTAAACAGCTCTACACACCGAATGCCGCCGACATGTGTCGCCGACTTTTTTTATCAGCTTCTTGAGTGGCGCCGGGCAACATACAAATAGAAAATAGTTTATTGTGACAAATAGAAAATTAAATTTCATACGTGTTTTGAGCCTCCTTTTAAGTAAAGAATGCCTGTATTGAAAGAAGCGGAGCGTTCTATCTTTCACATCATTGTCGTACACTAACTAGAGTTAATATAGTGTACTGTGACCTTAAGGGTAAATATTTAAGTACTTACATTTACTGTATTTAGCTTATAATAACTAATCTTAAGAAAATAAAAAATATAAGTAAAGTTGCAATTTAAATGATTAGAATAGAATAGAATATTTATTTGCGTAAAACATGGTATGCAAGGGTGTTAAATACAAATTGAGGCACAAGCATGTTTAGCTAGGATAAAACAGCATGCAAGATTTTGTTTTTTTTTTTTATTTATGAATGAGCTAGCTCTTGACCTCGATCACGCCTGATGGAAAGCGATAGATGAGGTCCATGATGAAGCGAGCGTGCCCAGAAGATGCCTTGAGGCACTGGTACTCCCACGCGTCGTCGAAACACAGCAGGCTGCTTGACGCCGAACTCCGGTGGAAGGGTGGTCGCGAACCAGGCGGGTGTTAGCCCTACCACCGCAAGGGAAGGATTGGCCAGTCTTATAAGGTGTTAGGTGAGACTGTCCAGGATGCGCCGAGCGAGAGGTTCAGTTGAGTGTCTGATGGAACAAATTGCGCTACACGAGGAGGCTCCTTCATGCATCCCAAAATGTTTTTATGTTTAGCAACAACAATCTTTTCTTTTTTTTTTAAACATCAAAATTTTTGTCCAAAAATCTTTTAATCTATAAAAACTACACTCGAGTAACCACTTATGAAGTTTAATTTTAAATAATTTTGTATTTACACACACACATTGCCAAGCAGTTACTTTTGTATTTAGACAGTCTAGGCAAATCATTTAACACCAGCCTATATGGATCTCGTCGGTTCCGAGGATTGACATCATTTGCAGTCTTAAATAGTTGCTTATTTTTCATAACAAATACACATATTTCGTAAATGTAAAGCGACGGTAACGGTAACAAACCAAGTTTTTTAAATATTGGTTGACATGAGTCGTCGGGCTTAAGTCCACAAATTGCTCTCATGCACTTTTTTTGAGTGATGAATGCTCTTTGGAAGTCAGTGCTATTACCCCATATTATTAGTCCATAACGTAACAATGATTCGACGTACGCGTGGTATGACATTACAGCAGTTTTTATATTAGTTACATTTTTTACTTGTTTTAATGCATAAACAAATTTATTAATTTTAGTGCTAACATTGTCTATGTGCTCTTTCAAGTTAATGTCTTTATCTATTATTACACCTAAAAATCTGGTACGCGTTACTTCATTGATTTTATTAATGAATGATTTTTTTTTTATTCACTTAAGAAATCTTAAAACTATGTCATTGTTTTTTATGTCATTTTTCGAATTATTTGGTCGATTAAATTGGATGTAAACGGATTTGTCTAAATTTATCATCAAATGGTTAATGACAAGCCAATGCAATAATTTGTCAATTGTATTATTAATGTCAAGTTCATGTTCTGAAATGGTATTAAGTTTTTTTATTAGATGTCACTATAATAGAAATATCGTCAGCAAATAATACGCATTTATGGTTAGTTACTTTTACAATGTCATTTATATAAATGAGGAATAATATTGGGCCCAGCACACTTCCCTGTGGAACGCCAGATTTATTATGTTTATATTCCGATGAATAGGATATTATTACATTAGTATAATTTTTTTATTGATGATGACACATTGTTTTCTATTGCTTAAATAGGATGACAGCCACTGAAGTGCCGGTCCTCTAATACCAGCAGCTTCCAATTTTTGTAGCAATATGTCATGTGACACCAGATCGAAGGCTTTCGATAGATCAAAAAAGAGGCCTGTAGTTATATAATTATTATTTGAAAATATAGCTTGCATGAGGGAAAAAATACATGGCTGGGATAATGTACCTACTAGATTTTTAAAATACATAGGCCAGGAAATTGCTCCTATTATATCCCATTTGGCCAATCTTTGTTTTACTAAGGGCGTCTTTCCTGCACCACTCAAGCAATCTATTATTATACCTGTTTACAAGAGCGGGGACAGAGACGATGTCAACAATTACAGACCGATATCCATATTACCAGCTATATCTAAAATAATTGAAAAAATATTTAATAATAGATTAACGACATATTTTAAAAAATTTGGTACCCTTAGTAGTTCACAATTTGGATTTAGACAGGGAATTTCAACTGAAGATGCAGTTACTGCGCTAACCACTCTTATAGCTGATAGTCTGGATAATGGTTGTAAGTGTCTGTCGGTTTTCCTAGACTTAAAAAAGGCTTTTGACACCGTCTCTGTTCCTCTCCTAATAAACAAATTGGAAGCTGCAGGAATAAGGGGAAATCCATTAAAATTTTTAAAAGACTACCTAGTAGGAAGAAAACAACAAGTCAAAGTTGGAGAATATATTAGTTTCGACGCAGATGTCACATTCGGTGTTCCTCAGGGAAGTGTACTTGGCCCTACACTATTTCTCCTTTACATCAATGACTTATGCAACCTCAGGCTCAGTAATGCTAAAGTGTTCTCTTATGCTGATGACACTGCTGTCGTTTTTACTGGGAAGACCTGGCATGATGCTGCCCTGAGTGCTGAGTCTGGTATGGCCCAGGTAGCTAATTGGCTAAATGACAATCTGTTTACTTTTAACACCGCTAAAACAAATTATATCTGCTTCAGTATATCCAATCGCTCCCAGCCTGGAAATGATCTAAACCTAAGAATACATGCCTGTGACCGTTCTAATAACTGTACGTGCCCAACACTAGAAAAGGTATCGCAAACTAAATATCTAGGTGTTATAGTCGACCAAAAACTGTCCTGGTACCCCCACCTTGAACAGGTAAATACAAGAGTAAGGAAATTGAGCTGGATTTTCAAAACGTTAAGGCATGTTGCTCCAAGGAATGTACCCATCAATTCAACGTCCAGAATCCTCCTTAACGAAATATACATAGCTTTGGTGCAATCTGTCTTGACGTACTGTATCCCCATTTGGGGAGGAGCAGCCAAAACTAAGTTTATTGACCTTGAGCGGGGACAACGTTCTCTTATAAAATTAATGTATTTCAAAAACAGACGATTCCCAACACTAAGTCTTTACCAAACTAGCGACTTACTCTCTGTAAGAAAACTATATATTATTAAAACTATAATTAAAAAACACAAATCCCTTCCTTATGACCCCAAACTAAATTTAAAAAGAAGAAAAGACTTAATAGCAGAAGTACCCCAAACTAAAACTAAATTTGCCAGCATGCAGTACAAAAAGCGCTCTGCTCAGCTTTACAACAGATGTAATAGAGAAATATACATTCACAATAAGAAACGGCATGAATGCAAAAAGATATTAACCGAATGGCTGAAATCACTTAGTTATGAAGACACGGAGGCCCTATTGCTTTAAATATATTATTAGACTTATGCTTAATCCCATCTACTCACTCCATTCTCACACACCCCTTACACATCCCTTACACATCCCTCACACATCCCTCACACATCCACATACACAATTCATACACTTACCCATGCACACACAATTCCAATCATGCATCCACACTTTGCTTAACCTTTAAATATAACCATTATAGTTTAAAGTTTTATATTTTTGTATAAAAAAAAAAGGATTTTTGTAGAAGCAAACAAGTATTTTATAAATACTAATAATGTATGGAAGAGCGGAGTCTCCTAACACAGGCTTTATACGCTTACAAGGAGGCTTCAATCACCACTGATGTAAAAAAAACTTGTCGATTCCAATAAAACTTTTTTCATTTTTTTCATTTTCATTTTCAAAAATAGCTAATGATGTGGACTTGTTATTTTGGAATCCAAACTGCTGGTCACTTATAATATGAAATTTATTGCAAAAGTCAGTTAACCTTTTAAACATACATTTTTCAAAAATTTTAGACAATATGGGTATAAGAGTTATAGGTCGGTAATTGTTGATGTCACATTTATCTCCTTTCTTGAATAACGGCTTTATTAAAGACAGTTTTAATTTTTCAGGAAAGGTGCCTTGTGAAAATGACATGTTTATTAAATGCGTCAGAATTCCCGTCACTTCGTTGCATATTAACAGTTTAAATAAAACTTATTATACTTATTCCCAGTTACTGCAACTGTGCGCATACGGAAGTCGCTGACAGTTCAATGGGTGTTGTCGCCGACATGATTATTTTTAAATAAGGCCCGTGAAAACCGACACAACCCACCAAGGTTGTGTCAGTCTTGGTGTGTAGGGCCCTAAGACCACGTTTTTCACCTGCAACCAGCTTCCACTTGCATGCAACTAACACGCAAGTTGCATTACATTGCGGGGCACGATCGAGCGATCGGTGACATTATACCTCAGTAGCCCGTAATGTAATGCAACTTGCGTGCAAGTTGCTTGCAAGTGGAAATGTGATGTAATACTAGATAGACTTGTGAATAGACTCCCTGAGTACCGATGTACTCGAATACCTATGTCGTTTGTTCTCGTTCCTGTATAGCCTTTCTCATGAATGTGGCTATCTTAGACAAAAAATAATTTTTCAAATCTGACTGGTAGTTCCAGAGATTAGCGCGTTCAAACAAACTCTTCAAAATTAGATACTATACTATAGATTTCTGTTTTCGGAGTTAATTATGTCAGTAAATGTAGGTGGGTCAATGACCGTTATTGCAAATTTATCTGCCATCGACTTTAACCATATCGTTTTAGTTTAAATGCTGACTAGCAGTTTCAAAAATTCAAAGTCGAAAAAAAAATTAAAAGTAAGAATCTACTTATCAGTATTTAAACAAATCATATGATTGATTTTTTTTATGAATAAGGCCCACTTTGTTAATGTAAATAATTGCGACTTTGTGTTAGGATAAGAATGAAATAAAATGACACTTTAAAATACATTTTTGCTTGGTTTTATTTAATATCATTAAAGAGGTACATTATCACAGTTACCCATTAGTAGAAAATAGAAGTGAAACCAATATTATTATTCGAGTTAAATTTTGTATGATTTTTTATTACTATCACAATACACAATGACTTCAAAACTATTCAAAAAGCTACAAGTTACTGTATAATTAAATGAAAAAAAAAACAGCTTTTGATCATCAGCAAATTAACACAGGAACGAACTAGGTACTAGGATACAAAATGTTATAATGTCCTAATTTGTGCCCATAAATCCGTTGAGGCGTGATTTATTAACAAACAAAGAGATTTTTACATTAAAACATCGTTGCCTTCCACGTAAGTTGTTGTGCCCCACAAAATTGTGGTTTTGGTATATTTAACTAAGCTGTACCACAATTTTGTGATTTACAACAATTATCTGACACTGACTAGAGTCAAGAGCAAACCCATCACTAATAAAAAAAAAAAAAATTGACGTGGGAGCGTGGGAGGCATCGATATTTGGAAGAATTTAAAATCCTATGAATTACTTCCTACACCCGTATAATATTGTACCATAAATTCATTTGGTGTCACAGGCTGCCTAACAAATGGAGTGCTAGCATTTCTTCGTACCTATCTAATAAACAAAATATACAATCATCAAAAACATAACACAACTTTTTTTCGGGCAGTCGTGTAAAAAGCGCGATTTAATTGAAAAGGCATTCGAGCGTGATTTATTTTACAACTTAAAATATAAGAAAAAAAGCTAACTTGCTATTCCTTGATATAAAATGTCACTCCACTGATCCTTTAAGCTAGATCTGTTTCGTTGAAAATCAATGAAAATAACTAGCATTTTTTTGTTTGTGATGTATAAGAGTACCGATCTATCTATCTAATAAACAGAGATCAGAATAGGTAGACTATATTTACCCTAAGTTCGAAGAAGTAAGAAGTTGGGATGCATGAAGGAGCCTCCTCGTGTAGCGCAATTTGTTCCATCAGACACTCAACTGAACCTCTCGCTCGGCGCATCCTGGACAGTCTCACCTAACACCTTATAAGACTGGCCAATCCTTCCCTTGCGGTGGTAGGGCTAACACCCGCCTGGTTCGCGACCACCCTTCCACCGGAGTTCGGCGTCAAGCAGCCTGCTGTGTTTCGTCGACGCGTGGGAGTACCAGTGCCTCAAGGCATCTTCTGGGCACGCTCGCTTCATCATGGACCTCATCTATCGCTTTCCATCAGGCGTGATCGAGGTCAAGAGGTGTACGTTACCCCAACAAGAAAGTGTCTCCTAGAGTTATATGAGTAGAACGTATTATTGGTGCCTTATCTGTTGTAAATGTGCCCCCACATAAAAAATGTGTGCCCCCTGTCGTTTTGGAAAAAAACGGAAAAAACGATTCTTGCTGGGGTAACGTTTTTCTAGCAGGAAAATTCTAAACGAATGATCGGAGAGAGAAAAATTGTGCATAGCCAGAGAGCTTATATGTGTGCCAAAATGTGCCCCCAAAAATAAAATCTGTGCCCCTTCAGGTTTTCGAGATATTGCATTTCCTGCTGGAGTAACGTTTTGATGAATCGTATATCTCTAAAACCATTGCATGTGCCCCTGTAGAATAAACATACACGAGTAGCTCCTAATGTGTGCCCCTTTGTGCCCCAATTAGATTTAAGAAAATATTTATAGTTTTCAAGTTATCGCGGTTTTATGAAAACCCAAAAAAACATCGCAGCGCCTAAATGAGACAAGGCATAACTTCGCTGAAAACTGTATTCGGTTCTTCTTGACGCTAATAATAACCATACAAAGTTTCAAAACTGTTCATGCATGCGTTTTTGAATAATCATGCTAAAAGTAAAAACGATGGTGTCATAACTTTGACGGCAAAATACAAGGAACTGGCACAATCCCAGATGTGTAGGTGTAAACCAAAATCTTGTGCCTTTAGCCAAAAATATATGGTGAAAATATTGAGCTTCAAATGTTACGCATTAAGTAAATATAAACAAAAAACCAAAATATGTAAACAACGGCTGGTTATCTGACCAAATCTGAATGACTACTAAAAAGCGACGGATTCATACATATCGATGACCTTCTTTACTTTACTCACTAACCGGTTCACACGTGTTGTGCCTGAGTACACTGAAGTAGAAAAGTAATATCTAATAAAATAAAGTTGTTATTGGATTATATTTTAATAGCTGTTTCTATGACCTTACACATGATTAAGTACATTTATAAGAGCCATTTTCAAATAAAATGTACATGTGACTAACATGCTCAAAATCGTGACCCAACTGTTTTGTGACATACCTGTATTTTTATACTAATGTAAGTCACATTTATTGTAAAGCAGAGTTTACATGTAACTATGTCCTACTGCTCAAATTGAGCAGGGTCCGGCAGGGAGCTAAAATGCAGGTTTAATGATCAAATTCAGCATTTATTCGAAACCTCCAAATTATTATTTTAAAAAATTACACTAAAACTCTTTTATATCTATTTTCCGTAAATGTCAGATTTATTTATTAGTGAAACGTTTTGTATGGAGATAACACCGGACGCCGCCGGCATATAATTTGTTAAAATTTTCAGCCGCAGTGTAAACATGTTTTAACTTTACACGTAGATGTGAGTTACGTCATATGAGTGACGAAATGTGACTCATATGTGTAGCATTTTCGTGAGAAACAACCTCAATTAGCCACAATATCAGAATAACTTGTAATATATAGATAAAGACGATACATATATGAATTGTATTAATAGGCTAATGCTATGAAAATAATACTCGCTTCTTTATTTGGAAATGCACTGTTATTCATACGTATTTTTTTTTGTACAAATTGCAGCGACGTTTCGTGACAACAAATAAACTGACACTAAATATGTTCGTACTAAATACCTTTATTTACCGTAGGAAAAAACAGAAAAACTCATTCCTACATCTTTATGAACTTAGAGCATTGTATTGATGATATTGATGATTATAATTTTGTATCTACATATGTCTTACAGCCGCGAATAATATTTTAATCAACATACAACCAAGCACTGGCCTGCAAATTGCAAAAAAACTTAGGAAAATTCGAATTTCGCAGGCTGGTTGGAGCATTTACCTTAATAGAAGATTCCCTATTTTTGAAGATTCCCTGTTATGACGCCTAGGACACTGTTACGTTGAGTCACGCAGTTGCACTGATACTGTTTGTTTACTTTTTTTAAGTTGGTTGAAAGTGGCGTATAAGCATTTTATATCAATTATGTGGTTGTAGGGGTGGTGAATTTTATGGCACGATCTGCGGTGGTAAGTATTTAATGGCATTGTTTTGACTTATTTAAAAATACTTGTACCTTATCAAGCACTTGGATTTTTTTTTCATTACTTTACCTATTTATTTATTTTTTAACTAATATGTTCTAAATCATGTTTGTTTTGTTTTCATCTGAAAGGATATACATACTTTCCGATTGGTCCAATAGAAATTTCGTCAAAAGCGATTCAGTAATTTGTTTACTTTTTTTGTATAATACGTATTTAATTCTCTTCTTGTGCTAGGTTGATGACATATAATCCCTTAATAACTTCTAGTTACTATGTAAAAAAATAATTCATGACAAGAATTCATGTCTCCAAAACTAAGACTCGACCACAATCCGTCAACACTCAACATGTCACAGTCACAGGGCTGTATCTTTTTAGCCGAAATAACTAAATAATTGATTTGATTTTTACAGAATGTTCTATGGCAGCCATAACAACACATATAGTCACAAGGTGCATTTAATATATTTTTTAATTAGCCCTCAAAACTTTTGAACGCGACTGTAAGGACAGCAGCTTAGGTATAATACGTCCAATAAAGAAGGTCATCGATATGTATGAATCCGTCGCTTTTTAGTAGTCATTCAGATTTGGTCGGATAACCAGCCGTTGTTTACATATTTTGGTTTTTTGTTTATATTTACTTAATGCGTAACATTTGAAGCTCAATATTTTCACCATATATTTTTGACTAAAGGCACAAGATTTTGGTTTACACCTACACATCTGGGATTGTGCCAGTTCCTTGTATTTTGCCGTCAAAGTTATGACACCATCGTTTTTACTTTTAGCATGATTATTCAAAAACGCATGCATGAACAGTTTTGAAACTTTGTATGGTTATTATTAGCGTCAAGAAGAACCGAATACAGTTTTCAGCGAAGTTATGCCTTGTCTCATTTAGGCGCTGCGATGTTTTTTCGGGTTTTCATAAAACCGCGATAACTTGAAAACTATAAATATTTTCTTAAATCTAATTGGGGCACAAAGGGGCACACATTAAGAGCTACTCGTGTATGTTTATTCTACAGGGGCACATGCAATGGTTTTAGAGATATACGATTCATCAAAACGTTACTCCAGCAGGAAATGCAATATCTCGAAAACCTGAAGGGGCACAGATTTTATTTTTGGGGGCACATTTTGGCACACATATAAGCTCTCTGGCTATGCACAATTTTTCTCTCTCCGATCATTCGTTTAGAATTTTCCTGCTAGAAAAACGTTACCCCAGCAAGAATCGTTTTTTCCGTTTTTTTCCAAAACGACAGGGGGCACACATTTTTTATGTGGGGGCACATTTACAACAGATAAGGCACCAATAATACGTTCTACTCATATAACTCTAGGAGACACTTTCTTGTTGGGGTAACGTACACGGTCAAGAGCTAGTCCATACATAAATAAAAAAAAATAAAGTAAGTAACATAGAGTTGATAATACCTCCTCTAAAATCCCGGAATCATAAATCATGAACATGACCATGAATCCTGGGATTTAAGAAATTTGAACAGAGTTCCGTACTCAAACTGTTAAAATAAAGAGCTTTATTTTACATACCTATAAAATTGGAATATGATTTTTCAAATAATTTTTTGTAACTAAATTTAAGTCCAGTTCATGTTTTCATAATCTCGGGTTTTAATTGTCATGTTTATGATTCCGGGATTTTAGAGGAGGTATTATCAACTCTATGTTACTTACTTCTTCGAACTTTAGGTAAATATAGTCTACCTATTCCGATCTAAAAATAATAAACTAAAAATACAATTTCCCCAGCAGAAGAACGCAGGGATTTTTTACACTTTTTACGGATTCCGTATTTGTGCGTTTGATTGGTCAAAAAATCCTCAATTTTTTACCAAGCTTCCACCTGAAACCGTCCAGTGTCTTCCATTTTCTTCAGCATGCTCTTTGCTTCATCCATGCTGTGTCCACCAGTTTTACTTATGACATCTTCTATGAAGGCGTCTCGGACATTGTCGGGCATATTCTTCGCGTTGCCCGATATGTAGATGTAAGCTTGGTTGGTTATCAACTGCCATAGAAGCTCTCTGTGCTCTGCTATTTTGTGTTGAACGTAGCTAATAGGAAAATAAATTATTTTGTTCATTTCGCAGGAACAGTTGCGGTACGTCTATGTTACAGTCAGACAGTCGATTGATGATTCCGTGCTTCGGAAGGCACGTATAAGCCTTTGGTCCCGGCCGCCAAATGGCGGTCGTCAAACCATGTCAGAGGCCCTTGAGGTGGTTTAGAAACTCTGACACTAGGGTGTGTGTGGTCGTTAGACCTTACTGCCCACACGAAGAAGAAGAAGAAGAAGTCGATAAGGGTAGTCAGAAACCCAGAAATCTGACACTAGTTTTGTCAACCCAGTTATTTGGTAGTGGGCCTAGCTCCCTTCCGCAGCCTCCTACAAGAGAGAGAAGCTCAAGGAACTGCCAACAAGGATGCCCTACATCTAATATTCGGATGGCCCTTGAGGTGGTTTAGAAACTCTGACAATAGGGTGTGTGTGGTCGTTAGACCTTACTGCCCACACGAAGAAGAAGAAGAAGAAGTCGATAAGGGTAGTCAGAAACCCAGAAATCTGACACTAGTTTTGTCAACCCAGTTATTTGGTAGTGGAAGTCAGAGAGGATTGAGGCACGCGGTCTCCATACAAGCAAGCACACATTACTTGAGAGTTGCGAAGCGGCTCATACCTCTCTGTACCTTTGGGGTAGAGTTATCTGTTCTAAGGCTAATATCGTGGGCCCATTTACCACTTCAGCTTGATTATTAAAAGCTATGCCGACAATTTTGGTTCATCCCATACTTGAAATTGACCGGTGTGGGTGTGAGCACATCCCACTCATAAGCACAAAATGTTTTGGGAATAATTTCACAGTGCGTTGGAGTGGAATTCCCTGCCAGAGTCTGTTTCATGATAGCTGCAACCTGAGGGTCTTTCAAGTCAATAATGAATAGGTTACTTCTAGTTAAGCGTGCTTCATCATCGACCACATCAACGCTTTCCATCAGGTGTGATTTTTGGTGTTCAATAAATAAATAATATTCTATGATCTATCTATCAATAACAACAAAATAACTTACATTTTATCCTCCTGATCTCTAGAGAAAGCGCAGTATAAGCTAAGCTTATCCTCCGCCACCATTCTCTCCAGTTCTTGCCGACAGTGGAAGTCTCGCTCCTTATACCGGCATCCGAATATTAGATGTAGGGCATCCTTGTTGGCAGTTCCTTGAGCTTCTCTCTCTTGTAGGAGGCTGCGGAAGGGAGCTAGGCCGGTGCCTGGACCGATAAGAATGTGAGGTGTAGTCTGGAAGACAATAATCTAAATAAGTATAGCCGCAGCAGATTTTTTAGAATGGTCGCCAAATATTAGAATTAGTTGGTCACTGTTGTATGGTCGGTTCAAACGTTGTAAGGGTTTATAGGTGGCCGATCTGGAGAGTCTCCCCAGCTTAGAAGTTTGAATTTCAAAAGCTAGGGCACCTAGCGAAAATCTATTTTCTAACAAATTTTGTCGCTGATTAGTCGGGATCAGTCGCCAAATATCAATCTTTCGGTCGCTGGTTCTGCTACCCAGCTTGACCCCAAATGTGACCAAGTTGGGAGATTCCTCGGTTCGCATTATTGGTGTTGAGTTGTTGACCACGAAATCTCTTCTTCAACCTTGGGGTCGAATTAAAAATGCGTGTAATTTGCACTAAAGTACCTCCATTTTAATGGCACAATGGCATGCATGATACTTGCATAGTTCTGAGCCAGTTACATGCTAAAACCAAGGTAAGAATACTCACAGCATCTTTAGGAAACACAAGCGTTCCAGCTTTAATCCAGCCATAAACTCGGTCCCCGACATCTAAACTCTTCAACCAGTTTGAAGCCAACCCAAGTCTGGGCTTCTTCAACTTAGTATGGTAGTGTACCACAGCCACTAGTAGATCTATGTTCGTTCCGTCTGAGGGTAAAGCACTGCCAGCTATGGAGAAGGAACGAGGCTTGATCGTGGAGAAAAGCTCGAACAATACTTGTAGAGTTAGTTTTGCGGCTGATTTGTGGAAATCGTGGAGAACCTGGAAAGATGAAAGTTATGCTGATAGTTTTAAGTCATTGTTCTTTTGCACGATGATGGACATATAGTTCAATTTACCTACAGTGAAATTTTAAGGCGGACTTTACGATTTTGTGACTCACAAGTGGATATCACAGAAGAGAGTTGTGCTGCAGTAACTTGGTGCCAACACACCCTGGATACCAGCTATGCTTCAAAAATGAAGTGGCTGTTGGCCTCTTGGCTAACAGCCACTTCATTTTTTATCAACCTATTCTACGAAATTGGTTGCTTAGTGTCCCAATAATCAAGCTCATAAAGCCGGGATAACATACCTATATCATTAAGTTGTTAGTTGACAACTAAAACTGGCATTCAAAATGTATCCTCTCTTGTCAGCACTCACCTCAAGAACCGTCCGTTTCGTCCTCCTACAATAATTAAGCCAGTCCTCCTGCCCCTCGGGGGAGCTGAGCTCGATACACTTCTCTCTTTCTAGCTTATCTTCCGACACCTGTGCCAGAAGAGAGAAGACGTACTGCGTCGGGTAACAGTGTAGGTCCCAGTATTGTTCCGCTATTTCGTAGAGTGTGTGCGGTTGTTTTAGGAAGTCGGGGACAGGCATGTCTGTAATGTAAATAGATGGATGGATACTAAAACGATAACAAACGGTTTGCGTTGCTTTTGTAACAGTTTTGGTGAGACGAAAGAATATAATAAGAAGGCAAAGGTTAACTTAAAATAATTTGCACACACTTGGCACCCCATTTATTCATCATCTGTGGTACCTCAACCGAAGAGAGATTGGATAATATTGAAATTGTGTATTTTATAAAAGCTTGATATTTTAGACTGCCGAAAGGTAGTTTACGTTTCGGAAATACTTTCTTTGTGCGTTAAGTTAAGGAGTGAATTTTTTTGCCGGAGTTTTTGTTTCTTGGTAGCTCACTACACACTCTGGGGGTCTTCAAGTTAAGAGTGAATAGGTTACTTCTAGGTACCAACAATAACTTGAAAAAAAAAATGCCAAAATTGAGTGAAAAAATGATGATTACAAAATTGTTCAGTTTTATTATAATCACTAAAACGGAAAATAGTGGCCACTTTTATCCGTTTTAGTGATTATAATAAAACTGAACAATTTAAAACTACCGTTTATAATAATATTAACGTATAATCTTGTGGAGCACAACTTAAATGGCATATTTTCTGCATTTTCATTCTAAAATAAAAGAAATAACCAAACAAACGATGAGGGCGCCACTGCGCGGTCGACGTTTGGTCGGCGCCCTCTTAAGGGTTACGGTAGGGTTTGCAGGTAAATCTAAAATAAAAAAACTTGTAAAATAAATATATCTGTGTATTCATCACTTCTGCCATCCGTCCTCATTACTCAAGAAACGTCTCTAGGCGGCGGTGTTCATGTAGGGGCGGAGCGCCCACACCGTTTCGGCCGCGTCCAGAGTGCCCACTTGCCCAGCTTTACCGACTAACTTTAGGTCAGGACAACTATTTGAAGGAGTACACTATCACTCCATTTGTTCACCAATCTGTGGTCTTTCCAAATGTTGTTTCTTAGCTTAGTTTCTAGAAGTTAGCAGCATTGTCTGTCTATATGAAACTCATACGATTTGCGATTGGGTAAAGACCGCGGAATGAAACGCTCTAGTTTGATTTTATATATCCTGGAATTAAGTTGTTTATTAACAATGAAGAGTATTTTTGCTCAAACGTAATTAGGTACGCGGAAACCAAAGATGGCCACCATGTTTTAACCGAATAAAACAATTTTGATTACAAAAATATAATTTATTATCATTCCTCCTCCTGCCACCCGTCCTCATTACTCAAGAAGCGTCTCTTGGCGGCCGTGTTCATGTAGGGGCGGAGCGCCCACTCCGTGTCGGCAGCGTCCAGGGCGTCCAGCGTACCCAGCTTTATCTCGTATAGCTTCATCTGGAAGCGAGGCCCGATCTCTGACAGTTCTATGTCTTTGCCGGCCTGCAACATGTGAAATTGATTAGTTATTGTTTGCAAAACTACTATTTTATAGTATGATACATGACAGGTTAGTTCCAAAACACGTTAATAGAAAACACAAAGTAGTTATTGTGCTTATTGTGAAGGATATCATAATGGGAAGTACCGTCACCAAGCAAGTATGAATGCCTGTTGATGTAACTACAGGAAATTTGTGAGCTTTTTTATTGGAAGTGCAATAGGCCTGCGAGAATTTTGGTGTTTCAAATGCCAAACATAACATAGGTCGTCCTCTCTAACTATGTGGTCTTTTGTTTATGGATGACAAATCATCAAATGACTTCTACCGCTCTGGGCGGAGCGGAAGGGTATGTCAGACTCTTACTGACTAAAACCCATCCGTGTTCCTCCTAATTCCTTTTGCGTTCCAGGGCCGCGGTGACCCTTTCGAACAAATTCCGCCACAACTATGAGGTCTGGAGTGCCAGTCTTTGGTAGGATGGCTAACATGCATTTGCATTTGAGTAGCAAAGTCTAGTAAAATTACAGGAGATTGAGAGGCTGCTGTTTGGACCAAAATCATCATCTTAGGTGGCAGCAACTATTTGCCATCTGGAGGGATGGTCCAGCAGACATGCACTATTTGGCATGCCACATATGTATTATGTATAGGTGTAACTCGCGCTGGTGGCCACAACTCCACGTCTAAGCTCGTAGTTTTCATACAGGTTGGACAAACAGATCATTTGATATAACCCAGCTCCTCAATGAAGGTTAGCAATACCCTGGTGTTACTGACTATATCACAGAGGGTACCTGAGTTATACGGAGTACTTTGATCTGTATCCAACAACCACAGGGCAGCTTAGAAGCTGATGAGCCAGTAGTCCTACTCCATGTCAGCTTATCAGAGTGGGCTTCACCACATCGCATCATATTTGTAGGACAATTACCTTTCTATAAGTATGTTGTCTGAAGCAGATGTAATCATCATTGTTAGCGAAGGTGATCACTCTCTTGGAGTCTGGCTTTGGAACCGGGAACAGGTACTTCAGTATGCTCATTGTTCTTAGACCTGCAGACAAAAGATACATTATTTATATATATATTATGAAGAGGTAGGAATGGTTCGAAAATGGGCACCTACGATTTTTTTAAGACCCTCCTTCTTTACTGTAATTAACCCACTTACTAGTACCGTCGTTTTAAAACAACGCTTAGAAAAATAAGTTCTCATTTCAAAAGACGGTAGTTCAGAATTATTTCATTAGTATCATTCTGCAAAATATGTTTTAGTAAAATCTGGGTTAAAACTGTATTTGACGCCAAGAAACAAGGAGACAGTAATTTAGTACCGATTTCCTATCGTTTCGCTTGTATCACCGTGATTGTAACGAATGTTGGCGAAATTTATCTGCGTGTTGGACTTATTTAGCTGTCTCCCAGGTAACTTAAGGAACTTCTGACCCTTTGAGAGGCAAATAAAATCAGTGCAAGTCTCTGGGGAGGGATCTCTTAATGCACAATATGAATGAAAAAAACGCTACTTATTAACAGTCCTCACGGTGACACTGTCCACTTACCAAGCTCGGTCTTAAAGTTGTGGAAGACGAGGTGCGGGAACTGCTCGCTCATGGGCCCGATGTCGGGGATGTCGTGGCGCATCACTACGCCCGACAGCGTGAACGACGCGGTGGGCCCATATGGGAGGTGACAAATTACCTGCAGGTGAGATAAGTGATGATTATGACTGGGGTAATTTCAAAAACTGGAGGTTTATGAATTAATATCATAGTCTTTTCCTTTCATAGTTGGAAAAGGCTAGGCAAATGGATTAAAAAGAGATGCAAATTCATGGTGTGATATCTCATGTAATCTTTGTGGAATCCATAAAAAATCTCACAAGTTATTCTGTGGTCAATAAACAGTTCAGTACAATCATTTTACTTTACTATTTTTATCCAAATCTAATCCATAGATAAGCTGAAAAGCAATGAAAAACTATGTACCCAAACACGACAAAAACCTTGTTAAAATAATTATATTTTTATGTCTTTAAAAATTATGAAGTTGGCTAACTTGAAAATTGGAGAAGTTAAACATTGATCTGGGAACAAATAATGGAATGGAGGGTGGTCTTTGCCCAGCAGTGGGACAGTTCAGGCTAAATATGATAATAATAATAACATAGTATATGTTAAACATGATCTCACCAGACTGTCCGGCACTCCTCTATGCTCATGCACCACAATAAAGTCAGTGACCTCGTTGGCGCGACACGCATGTATCAGCTGAGACATCTCGTAACCACCGCGGTTCATACGCTGACTGTTAGGGAATATTAACCTGTAAAGAGAAGATTATTATTAAATTTATTTAAATACGAGAAAAATAAAACAAAACTGACTTCCGAGATTGGTTTACTACTCTGTATTTTGACGGCAATATGAGTCTTCATTAAAGTTAGTTGCTTTCAAATATGGTACTTAAGTGGTAATATGCAGAAAAAAATTAAATACTTGTGCCAAATCTAGTTTTAAACATAAGCACTCCTGGACACTCATCCATACTAAAATTATGAAAATGTTATTCCTGACAGTAGACATGAAAAAAACACTGGTTGTCATGACATTCCTATACAATAGTGGTTCCTTACTTTTAGTTGCCCTGGAACCACTTTGATGTATTAATTTGTTGCTGGGACCAGGAGATCAGAAGAAAATTTACCTTAGTTAATCAAAAAATTAACTTATACTCAAACCATTAAAATCAAAAGTGATATTGTCATAGAAAACACAACATTATTTGTAACTAAAATCGGTTTGCATCAATATTTACAGTTGATAACACAGAAAGACTTTTCTAACCTGCCGCAGATGATATTTTTGCTATTGCGGACCACCAAGGGTCTGCGAACCACAGCTTGGCAACCAATGTTTTACAAAAACCATTTTAGTTGTGGATTGTTAGTTTCCTGCCTTAGCATGCTGGCAGTCAATGGCTTAAGGGCCATGTTATTGGGGCTAGGGTTAATGTTAGAGTGCCAATTGTTAATTACAATTTTAGTGTGAAACAAATTTTAACTGTTCAAGCGCATCTGACACACCGGAGTGTCACCCGGTTCACGCGTTTAAAAACTCTATTATTACTATAACCCAAGGTATTTTATAGGATGTTGACGTTTGACATGGCTATCCTTAAGAGGATTAACTTTAAAATTGGTGGAAAATTTTCTGAGTTGATCCTGAACCTCGTTATGTATGACTGTGACAGTTTACAGTTTTTTTTGTAATGATTTTGTACAGCTACAGCTCAGCAGCAAACCAGGTTTGTAACTTACAGTGTCCTAACTATGTTAATGTTCACAACAAACAAATAAATAAATAGCTCATAGCTTTCTCTAAAGCTACCCACCTAAGTTCCTTAACAAACATCTTTAGCCTGGCACTGGGCTCTCTTGATGTGGTGATCATGATCTTAGGGTCCTCCACGCCTGCGTATCTGTACTCATCATCCTGTGAGCTCTGTGTGTTTGCACCACCACTGAAACTACCAATTACTGCTGCTCTTTCTGGACCTGGAATTATATGTGTGATAGATGAGTTAATTGTTTATTTATGTCATAATCAGAGATCAGATTATGGTAGAGTATATTTACCTGAAGTTCGACGAAGTAAGTAACATAGAGTTAAGTACAAAAAAAAAAAAAAAAATTGAAGAATCTTATTCCAATTTTATAGGTATGTAAAACAAAGCTCTTAATTTTAACAGTTTGAGTATGGAACTCCAAAATCAAATAAGATTCTCCGATATTATAATTTTCAATGGTCATGTTTATGATTCCAGGATTTTAGAAGAGGTATTATCAAGTTTATGTTACTTACTTCTTCGAACTTTAGGTAAATATTTATCTGGAATTTTTAACCAAGTTCAAAATGTTTCCATGTTGTTTGTGACCAAATTAAAGAAGGGACGGGTTTACCAAGCTATGCCAGAATTTTAGCCTATAATGTAGATATTGTATGCTAAAACTCTTCGTGCCTTTGGTACGATTTGTTTGAACGAAGCATGTCTTGATTCAAGGAAGGAGATAAAACTTAGGTTATAACTGCATTTTGTAAACAAACAATAAAGTAACATGATTCGTAATAAATTGACCAAATAAACTTACCTTTATCTTCATAGTCTATTCTTTTCTGCAAAGTGAGAGCCTCCTTCCTCAAATCTCCGTGGATAGGAATGTTTTCTTCCAAACACCGTTTCAGTTGATCTTTCTTCGCTTGAATATTCTTTTGTTTGTCTTCCACAGACTTCCTGTACAAGTACTCGCGGCGCAAACGCGCCTGTCGTCGCAGCATTGTCTATTTTTATTGTATTTTAACTTATTTACCGCCAATAACTTTTTTTTATAATAAAAATACCACACACGCCGAAGCAACTCGTCTTGAAGTGTGAAGTGACATTTAGTGACAGTTCCACATGTGTTTATTTATTTTGACATTGACAGTTTCGTTTGGTTATTTTGGTAGAAAATTAGGAATCATCGAATTAACATTGTGCCGATTTGTAGTTATCAAAATTGTGAAGAATGATGATTTATAATTCAAGAGATCTTAGAATATAGAAAACTATCCTACTAGTACTCTCGTGCATTTATAATGTTATCAATATTTGCGCTTGTTTTAACGGAGAAACAAAACGTGGCAAAATGATGCGTTCAGATCTATTGTAGTCTTTGGTTCAGATGCATTTCTGAACGCAAGTTGACAAAATAAAAAGAGTATAATAATAATATCGACAACTCCACATTTCACTAGACTTATTTGAGCAATATTTGATTAAGTATTAATGAAAAAAAAACTTACCATCATGATATTCCTCTACTAATAAGTGGTAATGAGGTTTTATATCAATGTTGTGCTTTTTAAAAATGTTGAATAAATCTTCCACTTCCTCCTTACAGTTGCGAGGACGTATGTTGAATATGTCCCCAGGTTTATAATTTAATTTAGTTTCATCTGCTGTCTTCATTGTTATCATTCTAACATCCTAAAAAGATTTTTGTATTGTTACAACTTTTGCAGATACCAAAATCAAGTAAAAAATAAAGCCTTCATTTGGACAGTTAAATTAATAAGAAACATAAAAAGGATAGTTCATACTAATTCCACGCTTAAAATATACAAGGGATGCAGGACACAGCAGGAAACAGAAAATTTAATGAAAGAAAGAGAGAGAATGATCCTTCATATCTGGCTATCAAAATAATTGAAAAAGATATTCTGAAACCAACCTGAAAATGTGTTTTATGAGTAGTCCGTTCATTCTTTGTTACTTCCAACAGCATAGCATCTACAAAACTATCCTTCACACCTTTAGAAAAATATATATCTTCTGTCAAACCGTTGCAAGTTACGCTTTCTTCACATTTCTCTAGAGATACCTTCCATCGTGGAATGAAGGTAGTTTTAATATTATCTGTTTGTATATGAGGGTAGTATTCCTTTAGTATTGATAGGTATTCTTTTAGCCATGGGGCCATTACTGCATCGTGGCCTAAGTCATGCTGGTAGTCGCACAATCCTGAAATGATGATAAGAATGCAATTTAAAAAGATGTTTTTTATTCATAAGATTAAATCCTCTTTTGTATAATTTAATTTAGAGTTCTGTACATACTTTAAAGTGCTAGGTCCTGTAGATACTGTACTTATAATAACAAAAAGTTTCCAATAGCATTGTTTTTCTATCGAGAAGGCATTGTCAGCATGACCAATGGTTTTACGAATACAAAGAATGTTGACTTAGATATTATTATTGTCCTGTTTTATTTGGAATGGAAGGGAAATGCCAATATTACCTACAAAATGCACTCAATTTTTATGATAAAATGCTTCACGTTATCTCGTATCAATCAAATCTCGCAAGAAACATTTTAGATAAGAAGTGAACACAATTTTTAACACCCATTTCTTAGATAATATACAATTTTTTAATGAGAATTTACAGCAAACTCTTACCTATATCTAGCAATGGTGTTGCCCCCAACTGCATTAGCCGCCTATGAAGCTTCTTCCCGGCGAAATTAAATTTCAAGTACGATGAATCACCAAGACCAAGCACTCCATATTTTAACCTCGCTAAGGAATTCGAGGGCAAGTTTTTTCGCAGGAGAAACTTCCAGAATCTCTTCATATTATCTGGCTCATCACCCTGGCCAGAAGTAGCACACACGAAAATAGCAAATTCCTCCTTTATAAGCCCAGAAATAGGATACTCGTCCATTGCTTGAACCGGTCCACGAAATCCCAAGACTTTTGTTGTTCGCCATATTCTTTCAGCTATTTCTTGAGCCGTGTAGGTTTGGCTACCGTATAGCACGATAAGTTTGGGCACTTCACTCATTTTAAAAGATTCAAATTTGAATAAATGGAAAAATTAAACAATCAAAACACAGTTATCAGCTGTTTGTTGACATAAAGTGACATCTCATGACATTTGACAGTTCACGTCACGTAACGGTACAGATAAAATAGTCCGTGCTATTGTCTTGTTCTTGAAATAATAATATTTTATCTATTTTTTTTGCCTTGAATTTGAAACGACCTTCTAATCTGCTTATTGATAAACTTAGAATCCACCAAATCTTTACACAATATAAAATATTACGATATGTACCACAATGCTACAAAAAAAAAATACCTTGGGTAGTCTTTCAGTAGTAGCTCTAAAATCTGAATAAAAAAATAAAAATCTTGTTGTGATTATTTGGAGTTAATTAATTGACTACCTACTACTTTTTCTTAATAGGTTTGTGTTCTAACCGAGCGCCCCTCCAGATGAATTTATATAGTATTATAATTATTCGATTCTTGTGAGATGGAATCTGAAAAATCGAATATCAATCAAAACTGGGATAACAGTCGGCTGCTTGAAATCTCCAACCCCATTGCATCCCCCGTTCAATACTATACTGTCCTCTCTATTGCACCTATCGAAAGTGACCTTCTGTCTCTTTCACATTTGGCGCACGGCAGTCTCGCGGCCCCAGTTGGCGGGCTAAGTCGCTCCGGTAGAAAAACCGCGGGAAATCGTTCAGTGAAGTGACTCTTTATTTGCAAATATATTTTAGTGAATTAAATTGAATATTTTAATACACCAAAATGTAAGTATTAATTTTATTAGTCTGTCTTGAATAATTTGCCGAATGACCCGGTTTTTTGGTAGTAAAAATGCTTAACCTTTGACATTTCGCCAAATTTTATGAGAAAGACGAGTAATATTTAAATATTATCAATATGATTTAAATTACCCCGAGTAAATAAGCATTAATTTTGAAATGGGCGAGTCTGAAAATGCGAAGACTAACAGAAAACTTAAGTCCGAGCTTTTAATCACGTGTTCCTATAATAATAAATTATACGCAAAATCAAATATTATTTGATTTTGACACTCTATAACTTCTCGGCTAGAGATTTTAAATTCTTAATCTTCAATTTTCAAATAAGTTATTTCTTACAGCTAAACACCTAGGTAATTTACCGATGACCTTACATAATCTGCAAAATCCAACTAATAATTACGAATATTCGAATATGTACTAATCGTCGCCTTGAACTTATTTATCTCACACAGATAGAAAATATCCAATAAGAGCAGATAAAAATTACATCAGCGCCGACGTGATTGACGATAACGAGGATGAATTTACGTCACGAATATTAAATAAGGTCTAAAAAGCTTTGCGAATATTCTACACAGCCATTTTGTATTTATTTCCCATCCCCTATTAAAAATAAAAACGGAACAAAAAAAGTATTTTCTAACCTTATTTCAAACTTCGATCACAGCTTCTCTATGATTCCGTTTTCAAAAAAAGAAAATATCTAGCTTTTCTTTTCTCGCGCCAAAAATATCGGTTCTTGCGTCAGACGAACACGTGGCGTCATCGATCTGCCTCCCTTTCTCACCCCTATTCACAATTTCACCCCCTCCTCCTTTTAGGGGTTCCGAGTATAACCCCAAAATGTCTTTTACCTTTGACCCCTAGTTGGCCCCGGACATTCGGTGCAGAGAATATTATTTAAAGTTATGTTATTTTTAGAGAGGCGATAAGCAGTTATTTTGTGATAATAAATATTAATATCCAATTACCATGATAACTTGTTTAGTCAAAGTTATTCTATCAATTTGTTCGTTGCACTTCAATTTCAATTCTTTTTTCAGCAATCTATTGGCCTCGTACTGAAATAGAAATAATATTAATAATACAAGTAGGTACTTACTTACCTAAATAAAATTACTAGGATCGTAGTGGTTCTTTTCCTCTTATTTTAGTAGGACATCGGAAGTAGGTATGGCCAATCAGTAGTGAAAACTTTCCGGGTCATTACTTCATTAGGTACTTAAAACAAGTTTTTATTTATTATTTAGTATCCAGTATTATTTACATAGTCCAGTATCATTTGTAGTAGGTATGTACTACCTATTCAATTATAAGACACAAATGCATCGAGGGAAACTGAATTTTCATTTTTAGGGTTCCGTTAATAATTAAAGGGTGCTCCCATACAAGTACTTAACGTGTTTTTTTTCGGTTTATGGTACGGAACCCTTCGTGTGAGAGTCCGACTCGCACTTGGCCGGTTTTCGTAAAGTTTGAACATTTGTACCAAATATAAAAAAAAACATTTATTTTTATTATATTTTAATATTCTGTTATTCTCTGCATCACCCAAAGGTTGACTGGTAGAAAATGCCGCCTCTGTACATCTGTGTGCGTAAAGTGTAAATAAATAAAATGAATTTTATTAATTTCTGTAACTTCCCAGTTCACGGCGTAGGTTCCTATATGCATGGAAATATTATATATAATGCACAGTTCTTTTGGGGAGTAGCATAGATTACGGAGCGAAGGCTCGAAATAAACTTAACTTATACTTCATAAGCACCAGTCAAACTTGAACAATTAGGCTACTACGACAATTTTAAGCCAGACTTGAAGAATGTTCTTCTGATCGCTTCTAGTTTTTTTCTGTTGGTTACTTAAAGCAAGTTACATCCGCTGAAAGTAAAGATAACTGTTGATTACGTCATCTGAACGTTTCTTATTGTGAACCACTGAAGCGGTTACTGAAACGATTTTCTTTTGTTAGATACTATATCATGTTTTTGTGTTTATTATTGTGTTAAAATACCTATATAGATCATGAGTCTCGATTTCATCCAAACTATATTTGCCAGCGTGGTGAAAGGATTCTAAGTCAAAGTCAAAGTCAAAGTCAAAGTCAAGTCAAAGCATTTATTTCAATTACTTAGACCATTTACAGGCACTTTTGAATTGTCAAGGTCGGTCGGTCAAAAAGATGAAGCTATTTGCACGATCCAAAGCGTAGATCTCTATGGAGAAGAACGTGCAAGAAACTCCACGGACACTCTTTTAAAACCAATAGACAGAAGTCGATTGCCCAGGGTGTGCCGGATGTAACAGCAGCAGGTCAAAGAGAGTACGTCGCTCGGGAAGGATCCTTTCCTGATTATTTCATCGAGCCCTCAGATAACCTCCCACCTGGGCACGCGCTGCTGTGGCAGACCTGGAAAACTCTAAATAGACTCCGCATTTCAGGTCGGCCGCACTAAAGATAACCTTCTCAGTTGTGGTTTCTTGGATGGCTCCGATCTTGAGTACCTAATGGCTGCGTCAGCGAATACTATAATATAATAATAGAGTGTTACCGTTTCTGACTAGCTGGTACTTGGCCCAACGTAAAATTGAATCATCGTATTTGCCATCGTTACAACGAGAAGATCCATACTTGATTTTGACCTCTTCACACCTTAACGGCAGTCCAGATTAGGATGAAACTTGGCACCCGGATAGCGCATGTCCTGAAATAGGTCATAGGATAGTTTTTTCTCCGGATTTTTGACATCCCGCCTGGGATAGGCTCGACAGACAGAAGTTTGACAGAAGCTAGTGCGCGATTCGAATTGATAAGGAGAAGAACCCATAATGTAATTGGGGAGCTCCCCAATGAAGTGAGGCTCCAGCACGTGCCCCTTGTGCCCATAAGGTAAAGACGGAACTGATTGCAGTGGTCTTTACTAAATGCAGACATTGACAGCTGGACTAAGCATAAAAGTTGGATGATTATTTTAATCCATAATATTCAGGGTATTAGGAATTAAAATAATTTTCTCCTTTCATTTTTACCGAAACTAATGAAACTCCCATTAAAACAGTATTGATCTCCCATTAACTACACAATAGATAGACACAATAAGACCACCATTAAACTCCAACTCGAACAAATTCGTTTCCTGGTTGAAATTTAGAATAGGTACAAGCAATCCAGCAATCCAAGTTACTTATGTCATCATCTTCCAATTGATCTTAACTGTTACGGTTTCAAATGCTTATGTAATCAGAATGGATATTTCACTATCAATCATTCAATTGCTTTGCTGTGTGTGCAATATATTTGGCAAAGCTATTTAATTTTTGCCTTGGACGGTGTGAAGGGCGTTGTCGACTTCGCCAGTTAAGTTTCCTCTGTGTTCCTAGAGTACTTGGTAAAAAATGGTCCATTTTAGAGTAGGTACTAATTTTACCTTCAATCCATGCTTAATATTAAAAAAAAATGCTATTCTGTTCTATTATATAAATGCAAAGGTGACTCTGTCTTTCTGTATGTCTGTCTGTTTGTACCTCTTCATGTGTTAAGGCTGAATGGATTTAAATATAACTTGAAACTCAGGTAGATCAAGTTCTGGAATAGGACGTAGGATACTTTTTGTCCTGGGAGCATGATAACTTGGGATAATTTTTGACAGAAGCTAGTAGCCTATAATAATAATAAATCATTTATTTCAGATTCTTCCTAAGATTAAATCCACATTGTTAGTAGAATTGCGAGCTTACAAACTAGTGTTAGTAACAAATAATAAGCCATTAAACACTAAGTGGCAGGTCCAGGGTGGACTCTCCGATGGTGGTGAATGTTCTCTCTGGTGGATTACGGCCCAGTCTCTATCTGTGAGAGAGTGGAGTGGGTTTTACCCAGTAGCGTAGATAGAGGGGGGGGCGGCTTGACCATGAGTCTTTCAACGAATGGTCATTTATTGGGTAGACTTTGGTCTTTTCTAAAAAATATAAAAAATATACATACAAATATTACTTTGTCTAAAACTCACCTAGATTAGAGTTAAGAGCAAACCCATCTCAATAAAAAAAAACAGTCACATCTTGGTATATTTTTTTTCTAACCGGACGACCTTGGCAACGCCACTCTCTGATAATTAACGCCTATAAAGTTACCAATAACGGCTCGTTTCATCTATCAGTCTTCATTGGTAGGTAAGATAATTGGTCCTTTGAATAGTAAGACCCCTTAGCGAGCGGTCAGTAGTGTTTAGCTTGTAGCTAGTTTTGATGCCTTGGCTGGGGGCCTTAAATTCATTTGAAACCACCACAGGTTAGTCCTGGTAACCAGTTGATATCCCATGTGTGTTAACTTGCTAGTGGTCATTCCTAAATTAAAAAAAAAACGAATAGTACCTAAAACGGTTTTTTTTAAACATTATGTACCTACGTTGTTTTACATACTTTTATATTTTATATTCTTTGTTTATTGGCTATAGGTACTTTTACAGGGAAGTACTCTGGAAGTACAGGGGCATAACCACCAACAGTAATTAATACTGCTTTAAGAGTTGGTGGTTTAGGCCCTGATCAGAGTGCCATTTCTACATTTTTTTAAGCAACGCGCAACGTTTCGCATGTCAGTCGCAATCTCTCGAAAATCAAAATCATCATCTGCCTAGCCTTTTCCCAACTATATTGGGGTCGGCTCCCAGTCAAACCGGATTCAGCTGAATACCAGTATTTTACGTGGAGCGGCTGCCTACCAGACCTCCACAACCCATTAACTGGGTAACACGTTACTTCTTGGTAAGATTGGTGTCAGGGTCTCTGGCTTCTGACAATCCGTAACGACTACCAAAGATCTACAAATGACAGCCGGGACCAACGGCTTAACGCAATCTCTAAAATATGTAAGAAATTAGTAGAATTTGGTCCTCATATATAAAGTAATTTTGTTGAGTGATAGAAAGGCCCAATGTACTTCAGTGGAGCAAAGACTCGGGAAAAAGCTCGTACATGTAATAATGTCTGCGTATTTTATTTATTTTATGCTCGAATCGGTTTGTAGGTAACTAAAACACACTTCAGTTTATTGAACTGCATCGACCAGAAGTTTTAAATAATCTATGATGTTCCTACAACCGCCCCAGTGACCTAGCACTGCTGTATAGTATCGATTGCCGTGGCTAGCCAAACTGGCTGCGAGCATTTGGAATCAGAGTGGAGCCTACAGCTACACACTATCATAACACTTCATCAAAAGGTCAGACTCCTACTGACTGAAACCCATCCGTGTTCCATTTGCCATTTGCATTCCAGAGCTGCGGTGACCCTTTCGAACGATTCCGCAACCATTTTTCTTTAGAACTAAATCTAATCTAATAATCTAGACTCCAGACTGGAAGTGAGAAATTCCAGATTAAAAAAATTACACTCTACTGGAAATCTATCCCAGGATCTCATGATCGCCAGTAGCGGTTGCGACAACTAGACCAATCAATGAGGCATTATTATTGATGAAATATGTGGGCCACTAATAATAATTATTATAGTTACTAAGTATTTGCATTTATGCTGATCGCTGTTTTAGCAAGGTCCGGTTCCAGGCCATTTTATTCATAGAACTCTCTCAAGTAACGATAAAATAAGTTGAAACTTGAAAGAAAAACTACTCCACGAATCCTTGGTCATTTCTTTGATAGAGTCTTGTAAATAATAGGTTCAAATTCTTAAAATGTAACAGACAAATTTTAGGTAGGTATGTGTACTGGGGAGTTTGTTGCGCCACTTCTTCCCAGCTATAACACTAGGAAGTGGTGACGGGCGGGCGTTTAGGGAGACTGTCTATATGTAAAAATTGACGTACAAAAAGTGCTAGCTCTCTGTCTAATTTGAATGAATGACTTTTGACTTTGAAAACTGTCTGTGTGGACCGAGATAGGCTGATCTGATGAGTTGTTAACAGACAAGCACGGCCTTCTATCATTCAAAATGTATTAAAATTGACAGAACTTCCTCCTTATCAAAAATATTCGCTCGACGTAATAATTTTAGCATTTCGATAAAAAACAAGAATTCGCAGGAAGTTAAACACGTAAAATCACTACGCAATATTTCCTTATACTTTACTTTTTTATTGAAACTGGGATCAAGGACCATAGTCAAACGAAAGTTTAATGTAGGTACTCGTAACTGATAAGAAAAGAAGGTCAATCAACAGCTTTATCAGACGCACAAGGCCGTCTCGTCAGTATATCGGTAATTAAAAAAATACAATGTAAGTAAATGAAACGTACTGCTGAATGAACTGATTACAAACTAAGTTTAAAATACAGAACTGTAATGTGTAGGTAAGGTACACTAGACTACATCTTTAGATAGAATAATAAATAATATCTTAATTAGTAATTACGCAACGTATTTTAATGCGGCTGTCATCAATAGACAGAGTGATTCAACAAGAAGAAGTTTATTTGTAGATATATTTGTCCAGAAATTCCTACGGAAACGGAAAAAATGAAATATGCGCGTACGAAGTCGCGCGCAATAATTGTTTTATTATAAAACAAACTCCTCGCCGCGTCTTTTTGTCTGTTCCTCAAATACTGCCGAGCGGATTTTAAAATGTTTTCACCAATCAATCGGAGTGATTCATGAGAAAGGTTTGGGTGTATAATTCTTTGTCAATTAGCTGAAACATGACGATGTTTGTTGAAAACTCATGCCGACTGACAGCATAAGCTCTGCCGGTCGATTCTGTCGACATCTCACGGTGTTCACCTAGGCGGAGTGAACGACAATAGAGCTGTCATTCCATCTTACTTGTATGGTTTGACAACTCACCTGTCATGCGCCCCGCCCGGGTGTTCACTTCGACATGTTTACAGCCGGTCGATTCTGTCGACATCTCACGGTGTTCACCAAGGCGGAGTGAACGACAATAGAGCTGTCATTCCATCTTATTTGTATGGTTTGACAACTCACCCGTCGTGTGCCCCGCCCGGGTGTTCACTTCGACATATTTACAGAATCGCACTGCAGAATCGCACTGCTGTACCCGTGTGAAGCCGGGGCGGGTTGGGGTACAATACGAACCAGTCTGTTACTGTCCCACTCCTGGGCAAAATTACTGGCAAAGTAATTTAACAAAATTAATGAAACCGATGAACCTATGGCTTGAGAGCCGACTTCTTTCTGTCATCGTACGATTCGAATTAGCCTTAGGTATTATTTTATTCTAATTATTTTAATTCATAATGTGCCATTAAGTACCAAAAGTTCTAAAGAGATAAAAGAGGTCGACTCTACAGTACCGAGTTTTCGAAACAGCGTGTAATTAATTATAAAAGGTGACGGAGTGTAAAGCCGCCGTGGGACAGCTTTACAACGTGATCGTTTTAACTCGTGGTTCATTGATCAATGAGACCCACATTAGGACAAAAATATAACTTTGTGTTAGTCATTTGGAAAAAAAGCCATTTTCGTAAAAGGTTTTTGATTTATGTAACAAACCTTGAAAAGCTTCAGGATCCTGTCCTAACTTTTGAAGGTTTTCTCTGATTCATTTCAGAAAGCTTATGTAAAAACTGATTTGTCGTACTCACGATTAAAAAAAAGTATCTACCTACATTGACTTCATCAACATTGGTATATTGGTATAATGTACATCCCAGGAAAAAGCTTTTGAAAAGGAATAAATAATATAGCCTTGCCAGTGACAACAATGGTATCACCAAGAGTCTGACACTCCATTCATTCATCATTACATTCAACTCAGCGGAAGGGGGGGGGGGGGTCATTTGATGATTTCCCATCCATAAAAAAAGCCTGCAAAGTATCTAGTCGTCAGACTCTTAGGTACTGACTAAAACCCATCCGTGTTCGTCCAAATGCCCTTAACGTCTCAGGGCCGCGGTGACCGTTTCGAACAAAAATAAATACCTACCTACGAATATCATTTTATCATTAAAACATTACTTTTCTTTTAAGTAGGCCCCTGGGGACATTTCCCTATTCGTGGAAACGCATTCCACAAACCATCAGCGCCATATTTTCCGATAATCTCCGCATCCTACATAAGGGTCGTTTGGCAATAGTACCGGCTCATGACGTCAATGAATGCCCCTATCTCTATGTACCTAGTACATAAGGTGCCTAAGTATATGTGCACAGTTCGGCGGCGCGGCGCCTTCGAGACCTGTGACATGACTCAAGGGCAAACATAGTATCAATAGGACTTTATAAGGAGTAAAGACTCCCTAAGAAAGCAAACAGCGCGATGCGACAGTGCGACAAAAGTACGACGACCTATATTCTCCGTGGAACAATTTCTATGAACAAAAAAAAACCGACTTCCAAAAAAACACTACAAAGTACAAAATAACTTTAATTTCGGAAGTCGGTGTTTTTGGTTGCTTCTTCGTTGTTTGACACCGACTTCCGAAATTAAAGTTATTTTGTACTTTGTAGTGTTCCTTTGGAAGTCGGTTTTTTTTTGTGAAAAAGTTTTATTTTTCACTTTTTAGTGGTACGGCAACCTAAAACACCACTGAAAAGTCACAGGAAATCAAAAATATGCAATTTCGTATGATTTTTCCACATATTTTTTCCAGCTATTTGGATTTAAAAACCAAACTGCTGAACCGATTTTGATAAAATTTAAATGGGACCAATCGAGAAGTATATCCTTTCACATAAAACAATAATTTTTCAAATCGGTTCATAAATGACGGAGATATGAGGTAACAACACAAAAAAAAAAAAAAAAAAGTACAGTCGAATTGAGAACCTCCTCCTTTTTGGGAAGTCGGTTAAAAATAGAAAACGACCGAATGGAATTACCGTGCAGTAGGTTAGGTTCTAAAGGTTTGTAAGTGCCCATGTAGGCCTATGTGAAACCACCACCACCACCATTTTTTTTTCCAAACCGTTAGAACCTACTGCACGGTTCCATTCGGTCGTATTCTATGGAGAAGATGAAGAACCTGAAAGAAACTCCACGGTTAATCTTTTAAAAAAAATATTATAACAAGGTTTTTGCATCGTAGCGACCCGCCTGTCGGCGGGAGCCTTAATAGAGAGACGAAAATACATACGTAATAATCATGTCTATGACATTTGCTAGATGGATGTATGTCATAAAACCACGGGAATTTCTTATTTCGGTCTAATTGGCGGTATCGATCATTGTTTGCTCACCCAATTCATCATCCGACCAGTGCCCACCAGTTTATATGGTTAACACCTAACGTAAGATACATATTCTCAATATTCATTTTAATTTTTCCAAAATTATGTTTTTGGTTTTGTTTTTATAAAAGAGAGGATAAAGAAGTGATAATATTTTCATGTAATTTGGTAGAGATTCTCTACTAGAGAAACCTCTTATACTGACCATTGTACCTACAATCTGTGCCGGATCAGCCATAAAGCATAGAATATTATGCCATAAAGCAAGAGTAGCAAATGCTGCGGATCCCACGCTTGGACTAACAATAACATGGAGTTTCTACGATTTATCGAGTATCAAAGTATCAGAGTATAGTAGCATTGTAGTGTAGTTTTTGAGTCTTATTATCGTTTAGTAGCTTTAGTTTTGTTTCATTGACTCCACGTTTTTCTGGTGGTCGCCACGGTTGATTCTGGCTTTCAGGAGTTGCAGTGGTTCGGGAATGTATGGCGGGCTTGTCTCAAAAAAAAACCTTAGTTATCTACACTAATATTATAAAGAGGAAAGATTTGTTTGTTTGTTTGTTTGAAATGAATAGGCTCCGAAACTACTGGACCGATTTGAAAAATTCTTTCACCAATAGAATTCTACATTATCGGTGATGGACATAGGCTATAGAATATTTTCAAAAAAGTTAGGGATCCGTATGAAAACTTCGATAATGTAACCCAAGGTGTGAGAAAAAATCCTTATATCGCGTACGCTGCTGAATCTATTGACAATAGAGCAAAGTGATGTACTACAGTTTTATAGAGGTCATTAATATCTACAAAAAAGTCCGCGATACCATATATCTAACTATTATGGATAAGTCACCATGACCGCTTTTTGTTCATACTATTCAAGCAAATCCCATGGTGAAATAAAAAATGATGATTTTAGTATCATGTTATTAATCCTTATCCATTCAAATGGTTTGATAATTAAGGTTGATTATGTCCGTGTAAATTACACTTTAAATTATTCAAATCGGACTTTTCGTTCAAAAGTTACGACGGTAATAAACATGCTCGGAGTAAGAAAAATGTCGCGGCTTGAGCGAACTGGGGAGAATCGTATCAATGCTTGGTCCGATGAAGTTGAAACACCACGGCATTTAAATGTTTTCGATAAAACAATAAGAATAACAAATGTTTGGATTTTTCGAAAATAAACTACATACATAATAAGGAGTGAAGCACGGGTGATTAAGATTTTAGGGGAGGACATATTTGCTTGCTTCAATTTACGTCGGAAAGCTATGTACAAACGAAAAGCGGGATTATAATTGAAACACATGTAACAATTTTTGCATAATCAAACCCTGACGGGTTGAACGGGGTGAACAGTCCTCCTGAGACCATAGAATAAGTAGAAATGGCTAAGTAATTAATGAAAATCGTTGTGCTTAATTTTGCAAAACTAACCTTTTATAGGGGCGTTGAAGTTTGTGGAGTACCTACTAAATCCGCGCGGACGAAGTCACGGGCGAAGTGCTAGTTTATATTAAAGTTGTTTGACGACACGGTTGGCGCAGTGGTTAAGTGATTGGCTGCTGCGCTGCCTGCGTGTCGCGGGTTCGATTCCCGCACGGATCAAATATTTGTATGGCCGATAGGTAGGTAGTTGTTTCGGGTCTGGTTGTTTATGTATGTGAGTTTGTATGTTTGTAAACGCACCCACGATACAGGAGAAATTCCTAGTGAGGGGCAACATTTTTTTTCTTTAAGTAAAAAAAAAAGTAAGTACCAATCTATGTTTTCACAATTACTTTTCAATGACCTTTTCCCTTCTTCATTTATCTGGCGCCTAATCTAGCTCTAAGCCTTTTGTTAACATCTTGTTTTACCTTGTGCAATGTAAATAAACGAATATGAAAACCAGCGCAATGGCTATAGACAATGTAGGCAAAACCTGGGGTCTCAAGCGCTCCTGTGAGAAATAAGTTAAAGAAGTTTTAATAGGATATTTTCGTTTTGATTTTACAAAGGTAGGTATCAGTTTTAGGGGGCTAATTCGCCACTTTTTCGTCTCGAAAAATTATAAATGTAGGTAGTTTTCCCTACTTAATATTATAAATGCGAAAGTAACTCTTGTCTGTCTGTCTGTCTGTCTGTTACGCTTTCACGCTAAAACGGCTGAACGGATCGTCATGAAATTTGGCAGATATATAGCCTGGGATGTGGAGAAGGACATAGGCTACTTTTCTACGCAAAATCCACGCAGGCGGAGCCGCGGGCAAAAGATTGTACTTAATATAAACGAGTGGAGCATTTCCAGTTGCAATAACTTGATTGCTTCCAAACAGATTAGTTAATATACGAGAACTGCCAACGTAACTGAATTAGGCAGGAAGCCTCATCAGTGCACTTATGAATTCAATCCACGGTTTCCGCTGAGTCAAATCTTTTGTAACTTGTGTTATTATTGCTTTGTCTATTTTTCGACGGATTTTGAACCTTCCTTTTGATTCCTCAGATAAACAAAACAAACAAAAAGGTGAATTGAATCTAAGGTTTTTTTGTATGGCTTACTTTGTGCTAAATAAATGAATTTTCTTTCTTTTTCTTAAAAATGCTGATGGTTAGTCCACCTGTAAACTGCTGTGTTCCATTGACAACTAGGTGTATACTGTAGGTTGTAGGTATATCCAATGTCTGTAATATGTTTGTTAATCAATCACGTTTTAACTACTGAACAAATTTGCATGGAATGCACCATGACCTAGGTAGAAAGCACAGAAATTAAAAAAGAGAAACATTTGCCACAGAGGACATAATACTGACAGATACGTTCACGTGGTTTAAATTTCGAATTTCACGCGGATTTTGTCGCTGGCAACAGCTACCATAGAACCATCGATAAATTATTCTTAATTTGAGTTTTAAATATAAAATCTTCACACGATCCTCCCCTTTGACACCAACAGGCTAGAGGCTGACGCAATCTGCGATTCGATCCCGCGTCCCCTAAGCTGCGTCCGCTGTTTACAGTTAGGGCTCCAGCCCTTTTAATAAATCTAGGCCAAGGACGCCTGCTTTGGCAGATGTGTCGTTGTTTGAAAATGAGACGAACAACTTAGGGGAAAGTGACGAGTCTTTGTACCCACTCGCATATTAATGTATTTTATTCCGACCGGATTTTTTATAACTGGACTGTGTGAAAGATGGTAGACATGTCTTGAAAAAGGAAAACTAATAATTACTGATAATTAGATGACGACTTGTAGATTTATGGAAGAAGAACACATGCTGCGTCAAGCCCAAATAAATTAATTGGGGCAGGTAAGGGCAAGAAATTTACGAAAACGTAAAACAGAAAGATAGGTTCTCTTAGGACTGGCGACGCGGCATGCCAAGGGATTTTTGCAATACAGATGATTTCGAATCTTATTTAACACTGTTAACACTCACATTTCATTGATACGTCATAGCCTGCTTCGGCATCCTTCGGCACGTTCTGGCATACCGTCGAATCTAAGCATGATAAAATAAGATCTCAAGTCATTTGCGCTTTCCAAAATCCCTTGCCGTGCCGCGTCGCCAGTGGGCGCCAGGCCTTAGGGTCACATTCTATTAAAAAAATTTTTTGGATGGTTGTCATCAAATAAGTTCTCCCGCAGACTCTTAATGACTAAAACGTTTTCCCCCCACATGCACAAAACGTTTTGGGATCACATTCATTGTGGGTGTACAGCTAAGGAGTGGAATTCCCTGCCAGAGTCTGTGTTTCCTCATAGCTGCAACCTAGGAGTCTTTAAGTCAAGAGTGAATAGGTTACTTCTAGGCAAGCGTGCTCTATCTTCGACCACATCGTCGCTTACCATCAGGTGAGCTAGTGATCAAGTGCGTGCCTATCAATAATAATAAAACACCCAACCGTGTTCCTTCAAATGCCTTGGTTTCTGCGCCGCGGAAACTCTGTAACTATTCCACAACCCTAGCGACCTGGATTTTACTAACGTTAACGTAGACTTTCATGAGATCATTTAATAGAAATGGGAAAGTTAACTCATCATCAATCACCGTTGACTCTATCTACTATATACTTACTTACTTTATTAAATTACTTATAAGCGATAGGTAATCGAAAAACTTACAGACTGACGTGAGAAAATGTTGTTTTAATTACCACAAAATTTTGTGTAATTTGTGATCTGATTTTTAGTCGGTAGATCGTAATTAGTAATTGTATGCCCAGCAAGGTTATATACATTGTTTTGGCAATAGCCTCGTTTACTGAAATCGATACATGCCTCTGATTTAGTAATATGGTATACAAAATAATAATCATCCTGTTTTATATTGTTCTAAATTAAGTACCTACCTATCTTGTGTAGAAATACTAACCGATTATTTAACATATTGCCTTAGCAAATGTCAAAAGTAGTGATTGTGACATAGTATTGAACAGGGAAAAACTGGAATTCGTCGATAGAACGGTTTTCCTGGGGATTACGCTTGACGCAAGGCTGCAATGGGGTCCTCATTTAGCATCTCTTGCAGGACGGCTAAGCTCAGCAGCGTATGCTGTTAGGAAAATCCGCCAACTAACGGATGTTGATACCGCGAGACTAGTCTATTTTAGTTACTTTCATAGTATAATGTCTTACGGTATCTTACTATGGGGACGGGCTGCAGATATCGAGTCAATTTTTATTCTGCAAAAAAGAGCCATAAGAGCCATATACAATCTCCGCCGGCGCGATTGTCTAAGGCAACTGTTCAAGAATATTAACATCATGACGGTACCTTGTCATTACATCTATGAAAACATTATGAACGTTAGAAAGAATCTACATCTTTTTAATAAACGAGGCGACAGGCATAACTATGTCACTAGAAATAGGAACCAATTAGTTCAACCAGGCTTCAGACTTGCTAAAGTAGCCACATCTTTCATGGGGTACTGTTTAAAATGTTACAATAAAATACCTCCCCAGACATTAGAATTAAATGAAACAAAATTTAAATCTTGTGTTAAGCGCACACTATGCAGGCAAGCATATTATAAGTTGGGGGATTACATTGAAGATAAAAATGCTTGGCTCAATGCTGGTCCTGCTCCACAGCCACTAGGGCGCACACATTAGTTATTTAATTATTTTTTATTTTTATTTATAGCAGTTGTGAGACCCGCTGAATATTGAAAATAGATTTTTCATTGTATAGACTCGAACTAATTTTGCATTGTATAATTTCATGCATTTACGGCACATGTGTGAGTACTGTGTACCTTCAAGTCAAACTATCATTTTTGGGTAAGACTTTAATGTGCCCTGGCTGTTGGGAGTGTCATGCTCACTCAAGTCTCTCTGATGGTGCAGTTTGTGTTTCATTCATCATTTGGCTCCGTCAGCTGGGACTGGTCATGTCTCAACTGCCACGGTTTGTTTTAATTTGTTAGTATTTTGAATTGTTCCTTTTGTCGTGCACGTCTTTTTACATCGTTCTCACATGTCTATGAATAATTTCAACAAGAACAATGTAACCACAACTTTGTAATAATTAATTGATTCAAAAGAGTGTCTGTCCATGGAGTTTCTTGTACGTTCTTCTCCATAGAGATCTACGCTTTGGAACGTGCAAATAGCTTCACCTCTTTAACTGACCGACCTTGACAATTCAAAAGTGCCTGTAAATGGTTTAATTGAAATAAATGCTTTGACTTTGACTTTGATTGTTTGGTACTTAACCTGATTTTCTGACGCGATTTACCTGATTTACAAGCATTCGCATCGCATTTACAAACTGTCAAAAACACCCCTATTATAGTTTCACTACATTTTGACAAGTTTTTGTTGATATTGAGCGCTACTTGAATTTGAACTCTATTTAAGTAAGGTAATGGGCCTTAAGTTTCTGTCTTTTCAAACCATTTTGTATTAGAAACATGTTATGTCTAACCCATTGTGAAAAACCAGTCTAAACCGTGATCCGGTAAACGCGGGTATTTTGTAAATTAATTTGATTGCTTAATTTAAAAAAAAACAAAGAAGTAAGATCTATCTTACACCAAAATACCTAACGCTAACGAGTTTAAAGAATTAACATTTCAGGTTGTTGTCCTTGAAGAATGTACCTACAGTCTTAACTAATATAATGAGAAATAAAATCGTAGATATGTTTGTTTTTTTGTAAGTTTGTAAAGTACCCATAATCTCTGGAACTTCTACTGATCTGATTACGTAAATTCTTTTACTCATAGAAAGCAAGGCTATCGCTGCTGAGTGTCATAGGGTACTTTTTATCTCAAAGAAAGGCACGATATCTGTAGCATAGGCCACCGAACGGAGCCGCCGGAAGAAGTTAGTTCTTAGTTAGAAGCATATCTAATAAGGCAGACGAAATAAATAACCTACTTACACGCTGAAGCTAATTGGAATTTTAATTACTTACCCTTCAGTCCAGTTAATGAGTTGATGTTCTTGATGATTTAACTAACAGTATTCTGAACAAGTTAAATAGGTACATACCTTGATATACAATCGAGGAAAGATCGTCTGAAGATCATTGCAAAAAGAAAATGGTAATAGAATGCCAGTCCATCTAAAAGACTGACGGAAACTCATCGAAGAATGTCAAGACACTATAAAAAGAAAAAGATCCAGGCCGGTGTCAAAACATCTCCAATTTTTTCTAAAATCGAACTTCGAAAGTATGCCAATATGAAGAAACGGAAACGAAAGAAAAGAGGGAAGGTAGATGTTCTGACAGTTCTCTCGACAAGTGACAATTACTGTCTACATGTCACGTGATCAATCCCTTATGTTTTGGCATTTCGACAACCACCAACGCTATAGAATCTCACTAGTCTATGGCAGGCGCCAGATAAACTTGCATAGTACATTGACCATTCCATAATATCCCTTCGTAATCTATACCCGAATTAACCCGAACAATAAAATACGAACCGTTTTTCATTACTAGTAGAATATGAAGGATCACGATAGAAGTCGATTCATGACAGCTACAAGTCTTGATTTCTGTTGTCAATAAATAGATGTGGGTCAACGACTGTTATTGGAAATTTATCTGGCGCCTACCATAGAGCCCAGAATCAGAAAGAAAAGCCAGCGAAAGGTAGAGACTTTGTTAGTAAACAGTACATAATACGAAAATAATTATTATGCGCCGCCCTCGATATGTTGCCCCAATTAACTCGCCAGTGGAACTAATGAGAGCATTCACTTTGTTCGTATCACTTCAAAACCAATACAACTGATATACAAATTGAAATAATTGTATCAAGGGACTCTAAAGAATACACCACTCGAATTTTTTTTTTTAAACATTGGTCCACACTAGGAGTATCTCCTGTATCGTGGGTTCGTTCACAAACATACAAATTCACATACACAAACAGCCGGACCCGGAACAACTATCGTAGGCCATACAAGTATTTGTTCCGTGCGGGAATCGAACCCGCGACACGCAGCGCAGCAGCCGATCGCTCAACCATTGCGCCAACCGTGTCGTCCATATACCACTCGAATCAATACATGTATTTGACACGCAGATGTAGAGACATAGCTTACCTATACTCTGGCGACTGGGACTGCAATTAACTATAGAACCGCAGTCCCAGTTGCCAGATCCACTTAATTTTAATATTTTTCTTCCGGCGACGGCGACCACCCATAAATGAACAAAAAAATCGATCGTTAAAATGCAAATGCAACCAACACCTATAGCAATACCTATAGCAGTCCACTGCTGGACATAGGCTTCTCCTAGTGCAGGCCATTCAGCTCGATTTCCGGTAACTCTCATCCAATGACTACCAGCCACCCTGCGGAGATCGTAGCTCCACCTAGCCTGAGGGCATCCCACCTTACGTTTGCCGATTCGTGGTCTCCACTCAAGAACTCGGCGTCTACCCCAACGGTCATCGGTTCTATGGCTAACATGCCCGGCGGTCCCAGTTGCCGGAAGAAAAACATTAAAATAAAATGCATCCGTCTACTGGGACCGCGGTTCCAGTTAATTGCGGTCCTTGACTCCGAAAACCTATAAATCAGCCTATAGAACATAGGTGATCCCACAGTTGTGTGAGTTGGTCTTAGGAACTTAGACGCTATTACTTTGTTACTAGGATGCATAAATTCTATGTAAGCAAAAATATTCATAGAATGTTGTGAAAGTGAAGAAAGTGTCTTAAGTAAAATTTGAATATGAATTTTGATATAAAAGAAGGGGAAGATCGAAGAGACCATACATGGATGGGAGGTGTGAAAGATGACATGGTTAGAGAGGACATGACTAACGGCCGCTTTCTATAATATATCTCAATCCCAATCTTGATCCCGATCCCTGTCTGTAACCAATCAAAGGTGAGGATTGTGTGGTGAAGGACACAAACTCGGCCGTTGATTGGTTACAGACAAGGATCGGGATCAAGATTGGGATTGAGATATATTATAGAAAGCGGCCGTTAGATGACGTCTATTAGAGACATATCGAAGAAGAAGAAGAAGAAGATTTTGAGAGACCCAATTAATTTGAGATCTGCAACATGAAGACATGCTGCATTAATTGGGATAAAGGCATGAGAATAAATATTTACAGATGTACTGTTAATACATCGCACGTGCCATAGAGTAAAACTAAGAATGACTGATGCAGAAATCGTTACAAAAAAAAAACACTTTTTTGCTGATTCAATAATCATAAAATCTCAGTCAAGATGAATCAAAGAATACTTGTCACTAACCCCTGGTTTGCAATCAGGAACACCAAACCAGCTCTTATCTTTAATTGACCTGATGACCTGCGTTATCTCGAGACCAACTTCTTACATATGTACAGTTTATACAGAAGCTGATAAATTAATCGTCACTCTCTCGGAGTAAACATCAGATTTGTTTCTCCATCGGTGGTCTTCGTAAATATAGATTATAGTAATATTGTAGATGCGGTAATAGTCTTTGGGTGGTTGGGTGGAAGAATAGTGATCAAGAGGTTGTACCTAAGTTCACATTTTACGACCCTAAACTTTCTAAGTTAAGTTAAATCCATTCATTATAGTAGAGTAAATGATAATTTTACTATGTTTTGACGGGTACCTACTCAATGTACGCTTAAGTCATCCGGCTGTAAGGATTCAAAACAAAAATTTTGATGTCCAGCTTGACATCAAAACTTGTCTTGAGTCTTTTCATCAGGAACGCAATCAATATATTGACATTGATTGAATTTCAACAGTAGTATGAGACTACAATGATAAGTACTACCTATCCATGAAAATAAGAGAAAGCTCGCCAAATAACCTTTTTGTTATATTGATAAACCGTTTGACCGAGACCTCACCTGATGGAAAGCGATGATGTGCTTTTAATTAAACACATCTAAATAATTTATAATAATATCTAATGCCTTGAATTGGTACTTAGCCTTCTTTCTCTCTCCTAATTTTGCTGTGCCCGGCAGGGTCCATATTGATCAAATACCTATATTTATGCCATCTTTGTAATACTTAAGGAATGCAATAAAGTATTGAGTATTCAGTATTTCTAAAGGTAATCTTTTCATTCTTTACTTAAAAACCCCCAGGTGATTGTAACTATTAGCAGACAAACTCCGTCAGGACCCATCTCTACAACCTCCTTAGTTATACGCACAATGAAAATATATCCAACTTGGATTTTAGTAGCATTTTTGGGAATGTAGCAAGTAATAAGTGCCCTTTTTCTACGTCGTAACAGACGCGTAATCTGAAAGCTCTATGAGTACTCCTTTCAAGAATAGTACCTAGTAAGTATTGTGTGTAAAGCATTGCAAGTCCATATTCGCTGAACGGTTATTACGGTGAACGTTCTGAACAAACTTTTACCCTCAGAGGAAAACTTTCGGAGTGCTAAAAGCTTCCGCAGTTCCATTGACCCAAATCTGTACCAGCGTTGACGGAGTTCGACAGTTGTTATTAATGAGGCTTTGTTTTTTTTAAGTTGTCGAGTTTTTCATGTGTTTTGTTGTATTTGTTTTATGAATCCTTACCTAATATTTGCCATTCAAAAACTTATAAATTGAATTTCATTTTTTTAAACACACTTTGTTTTTATAATAAAGTCAATTCAAGGAACAATTGAGCTATTAAAATATAGCTTCTTTAACCGTAATAAAGTTCTTTTCCATTTGTATTAGCCAGCTTTTGGCTTCTTTCAAACTCACGGATCTTTTTAAAAAAATATCAAGGATTTATTGCTCTTGATTTATTTATTTTCTTGATAATAAATAAATCAAGAGCAATAAAAATAAATGTTGCTCTTGAGCAATATTTACAATAATTTATTAATCTTTATTTATCTTCTCTATTTCTTGATATATCATATCATCCATTCAGGCGCTATATTTTGTTGTTGTTGTTGGTTGTTGTTTGACTAAGTAAATAGACAAACCTTCGCATTTATATAAATAAGTCTATCAAACATAAATAATACTTGATATTAAAAGGTCAGTGGGTCAGAAACCCGTTTCTTCCTGATCCTGTTTTCCAACAATTATGTATTATTGTCTTAAGTGACTTCTAAGTATATCTAAAATGGTAATTAACTGTATATAATTATGCAAATTAAAAGTTACATAAGTTGCGCCAATTATTTCTGACCGGTTTTTTTATGGCATTTCAAATATTCTGCCGAAATACCTACTCATGTGACAGTTTTAAAAGGTTCATTGTAGAGTAAAAATACTACTACTTTATGAACTGTGTTTACGTTTCGGTATCTCGTTGACGTTTTTACATCGCTATTGCATCGGTTTAAAGTTTTTACCACAAAATGTATTCATGACTCATTTTCAATTGATATTTTTTTATGTTCTGTTTGCTTTTTACTTCCCAAAACCTATTACACAAACAAATCATCTCAAAGCAAATTGAATTTCATTTCTCCTCCTCCTCTCCAGATTTTTATTTCTCCTCAACTGCTCAAATCGATCAAAGGCTTGCGAAAAAACTACAACACAGATGTGGTCCAAGCATCGTGTCCTTGCGTCACCCCAACGAATAGTTTCTTTCACAGGCTCTCTTTGAACGTAATCGCTCCTTTGACCGAGCACAAAAGATGTCTGGGAACATTGTACAATGATATTCACATGGCCTGCTCTGATTTGCATTAAACTCTTTAAAAAGACTGTTTTATGTGCCTACTTCTGTTTTTTTTTTCATACAAATGCCTAAGAAACTGTTTTTTACTGTCTAAACTTAGAATTGCCATTATTACTTATGGATGTTCTCGTTATTTTCCACATTATATAAAATATAAATAAAAAGCTACCTCGCACGAGCGTCATGAAGAGTGTTCTCTGTTCAAACCGTTCGTACCGTTCAGAAACTCGCCAATTTGACCACTTTATAGTATAAACTGGATTCACAAATTGTCTTAATCGAATTACTAGAGTCCGGAGCACTGCAACATGAGTGCGGAAGACACAGTTTAACACAATAACTTGTGACCAGCCCGTCGTCGGTCGGTCTCCTTGAAGATAGAATTGATTTCGATAGACAAGCCTTGACTTTTGTAGATTTAAATTCCCATTTTGATGAAGAATGCAAGATGAGTCTTGTTAACACTTACATCACACGATATTCAAAGCTTGCTACAACAAAACGACTGAAGGAATTTTTATTTCGGTCTAAAAGACGGTGCCGGTGAAGATCGACCTTCACCCACCTCATAACCAGATGGGACATATTTTTTATTGATTATAAATACGCCTATGAATTATGATAGCTTGACTATCGAAAATAGATCATGGCTATTTTTAATTAAATTACTTTTAATATATTTTGTTCATAGGGTTTTTTGCAGGTAAGCCTTTATGATAATATTCGTAATTAAATTATCTTTCTTTCGATACCAATTTTATTGGTTAACAGATCGGTGTAGTTACCTATAGGTACTTATTGATTTACCTGTTCAGACCTGCTTGTCCGGTAGCCATGAACAGAAAATAAGTAGGCGGCCTACCAAGGCATATTCTCCATATTAAAAGTTAAAACTAAAGTTCGGGTACCAAAAAAATGAAGGAAAAAAAAGCCATGAACCAATTTTTCGATAGGCAAGCTATCATAGGCTTGTTCATATTTCAATAAAATTATATGAAAATATGTCCCATTTGGTTATCAGATAGGTGAAGGTCGATCTTATACGTCTCCTCTACTATAGCTTGTACTGAACAACAACAAGTACCTCACTGCATGTTATTCTGAATACGACGAATTTAATTGTGGATAATTCATAATTGAGACCTAACATTTCTGCGAATACCGCCTACTAAGTTAATTACGTACTAAGATTTAGGGTTGAGTAGGCGTTTATCGGGGATTTGGTAGGATAACTATGCTATGATAACGCCTTAGCTGTTGTGTGTTCTGCCAGGGTTGCGGAATTTGTTCGAAAGAGTCACCGCGGCCCTGGAACGCAAAGGGCATAAGGAGGAACACGGATGGGTTTTAGTCAGTAAGAGTCTAGCACTCCCTTCCGCTCCACCCAGAGCGGAAGGAGACATTTGATGATTACTCATCCTTAAAAAAAGCTGTTGTGTGTTGAGCTACGAACATGAATCTGATTGCAAGACAAATCCCTTGGGATAGGGAGTTTATAAACCGTTGATGCACCCACATACTTATTTAAAACAGTATCATGACTGCGAAATCCGAATTATGGGTATAGATACCGTCATGTTGAAAATCGCCTGTTAATCTCAATAGGTCATATCGGAACAGACTACTCAATGGCTTAGTTATGGTCATTAACAGACTATTTTTGGCCCTCACGAAGAGTGAATACGTAAGAAATCCTATTATGTAGTATTATCCAATCAGACCAAACGTCCCGTGTCACTGAACTGCCGTAGTCTTTCCATTTGACCAGTTTGTCTTGACACGTTGAAATGGGTAACTCAATTTGCCTGAGTAGGTTATTATGTATCAGCATACACTTGACCCTATACATGATAACGTAAATCAATAGCTTTTATGTACGATGTATCTTCTAAAAATAAATATTAATAAACTTAGCTGGCGATGGCAAGGCCAGATGAGAAGGCTAGATAAAGGTTCCACGTGGCGGCACTGGTATACTATGTCAGGCAACGGACATCTTTCGTCTGCAATGATGATGATGATGATGAAACATTTACTTAAATGTTCTCTCTCTTTTTCCAGGTCACCAAAAAGCAAAGAAGAATGCGAAAGCGAAGCCTTAAAATCGGATGCCGAAGCCGATCCAGAAGCGAAGGATGCCGGCGAAGGAGCACTGGAGGCCAAGATGTCCCTGATGAACGGTATCACGGTCATCGTGGGGTCTATCATCGGCAGTGGCATTTTCGTGTCACCCACAGGAGTGCTGAAGTACACAGGATCAGTGAACGCTAGTCTTTTAGTGTGGGTGGCTTCGGGAGTGTTCAGTATGGTGAGTGACTTTGATAGTATTTCTTTATGGTTGTTTTGCGAAGTTGAAAATCCTAACTAATGAGAAGAAGTGAGGAACTGAGTTTGTACTTGCGCGCCTAAATCAAGAACCAATTTTAGTACATAGGTAGATCGGACCATAAGACTGACTGCCTCCCCCAAGTGTCACCACAACTTACCGGTCCTGTGCGTCTCGCATCCATCGGGTTTGCCATCATAAAGTACTCTTCTATTCTTCAAACAGGAAGGAAACAACATAGCTCAGCTGCTAGCTGTACTTTTAAACTTTCGAGATGACATTATTCGCATTTGATAGATGAGAATTTGTTCAAGAAAAATATTATTGAAATTTGTCTTCCCCGCTGATGCTTAATTGCCATTTTCCCTGTCTACTGATTAATCTTCCATCCAGTCACTCTTGATTCAGCTTTTAAGAAGATACCCCATGAGACTTATTAAAACCTACTTATTTTTAAACAAGTATAAGTAATAAGCCAATCTGAGAGACTGGTTCCTTATTGATTGCAAGAGAAATTGTTTCAAAGCTCCCGGGGACTCATTAAAAATTACTGTTACATAAATATCTTGTGGATTGTACCGGCTTGGTATAAAATCCGTTCTATCTTAGAAGTGTTTTTATTGAAATTCATCTTTTGCTTTGAACAATTCTTAACCATTTTGTGTCTCCTTTAGTGCTTTTTTCGCATATGTAGGTATGTTTGTTTGTCTTTATTACCTCGTATCTTCCAAATGGCTGGATTTATTTCGACAATTAAGTTGTCGTTAGATTCCTCTCATAAACCCAAGTCCTTATTAATCAATCAATTTAGCCTGACATATAGTTCACTGCTGGAAGGCCTCTCTCAAGTAGGACCACAACACTGGGTCCTCAGACTTCAGGTCTTTTTGCTTTTGGTCCTTCAGGGTATTATCTTTCGAATGATTACTAACAATAACTATAACAATATAGACAGTTAAAATCCACCTTAGCCTGCCAAACCCATAGCCCATATTCTGCAATAGTACTGCACCTACCGGGGTTTGTCCTTGGATATTCTTTCATCCTCATTTTCTTATAATAGGGCCACTGCGAGTTAACTTCGGCTTCGGCCCCTCGTACGCCGTATAAAAATCCAAAACCGCTATAGGCTAATTTATAAATAGTGATTAAATTGATCGAAATCTTTATTCAAACTTGAACTATGCATATACCTTGCATTATCGGAAAAACACGGTAGTAAACACACACAGTCTGTTTTATCTGGAATGTGATAAATATGTTTATTAGTCTCTCTACATCTCTGTCGCAGTTGGCTTTAAATCTTTGTAGAATAGAACATGGCCTTTTCGTTACGTGTTTGGCTCGGTTTCAATAGGTCGAATGGTTCTAGCTTAAACTTACAACGTTATTTATGAGGAGCGGTATTTGTTCTGGAGCTGAATAGTTTGACAAGGCCCAGCAGTTAATATGACATTTTAGTTTTCATTCCTTTGTCCCGGATTTTCGTCACTTTTGACTTTAGTTCCAAATTGATGACGTGGGTTCTTTTCTTCCTTAATAATAATTCCGCGGACTTGTTCTGGACTTATTGATTCTTTTTTTCCTGTGTATAACCAACCAAAAGCAAAATAAAAATACAGTGCACCAAGCACTGTATGGAAAGCACGGTAAAGAGCACGGTTGCCTAGAAGTAACCTATTCACTCTTGACTTATAGACTCCACGTTGTTGCCACAACCAGAAGTATTTAAGTCAAGAGGAAGGAAAGGAAAGAAGGGAAGCGGGAGGAAGGAAGGTATGGTAGGAATCCTACCCTACCTTTATATCTGTTTTCTTAATACTTGTTCAAGCTTTAAATTCCCTCATTTTCTATCCGATCAAGTTTGGTATTGTGTTATACAAATGACATAACATAAACTGAACTCCGACCGTTATCAGAGCATCATATTATGTAGTCGTCTGGCTATCACCACGTGTAGCATATAAAACTAAATCACGTATACATATGATATAGACAAAGCACTATCTATCACATGGCCGACAGAACGTTATATATATTATTAGAGCGATAGTGAGTCTGCCAGGGATAGTGAACTTTATAATATTGTCGTTTATCTAGAGTGGGCGTTTGGACTTCCTTAAGGCATAAGAACAGGAAATATGCATGAAAAAAATATTAATAATACAGTTTATATTTAAAAATATACATAGATAAAATACTAACAGTGAAAATAGAATCAAAATTGATCGCAAGACAAACGGGATAATATTTAACTATTTTAAACAAATGTATCTCTGTCCCTCTCGTCTAGACCCCGTTTTCTATGGCAGCTGTATAATGCGACATGGTCTCTTCTAATTGTAATCTTTGAAAATTTTAGTTTCATGATTGTTTACTTGAGCTCATAATGTAATAAAAAAATATTTTGCAAATGAAAATTGCATGCTTATTCACAATTGAGTATTGCATTGACAACCTTGTTTTGGAGAATGGGGATAGTTTTTATTTCATTAATATTGTAACTAAGACAGTTTCCTAGAGATAAGCTACTAGTATACGCCGATTCCAACTTTATGATGTCTGTGAAGTACTCTACGCTTTTCGCTGCGAAGCAGTTCCCGACGCGCTTTTGGATGGCGCTGGTTTCTTCATGTCTAATACTAATAAAAATCAGCAGTCTATTACATCTTATTTTGTTTTGAAGTCAACTATTTTCCGCACAACTCGCACCTTATGGCCCACAAAATAGATCTGTTTTAATAATGTTCGGTCGCTCTCCATAAATTGGTGCCCCTGCTATATATCGATGACATGGCGCCAAAATTATCGTGTTCACTCATTACACCTACATAATTGATCGATAATTTGTGATTTAAGTAACTTTTAATGTAAGTAACAACAATAACAGTAAATTAGTTGTCTCTTCACGAGCCGGGGGTCGAGTCTGCTATTGCAATCGTGTCTCAATGACCGGTCAATGATCAATTTTTGACGTATAACGTCAAACTTATGACACATTTCCCATACAAAAACTGTCAAAGTTGTCAAATATTCGATCAATGACCGGTCATTGAGACACGATTGCAATAGCAGACTCGAGGACAGGCCATTTCTTCGGTCGAAGGAACAGCATTGCCATTCAACGTGGCAACGGTGTCAGTGTTTTGGGCTCTTTTTCAATTATAACATTAAAAGATTCAAAGCATTTATTTCAATTTACAGGCACTTTTGACTTGTCAAGGTCGGTCGGTCGATGAAGCATCACGGCACGTACCAAAGCGTAGATCTCACATTCACAGCGATGTCGAAGAATAGATTGATACTGTTAGATATATAGATCATTATTATTGTAACATCTTCAAGTCATTGGTAGGCTCAAAGTGCGATTTAATATCCAGAATTAGGAGTCCTTTCCTAGTGACAGTGTTTTCAATAAAATCATGAAGTATATTGTTTTAATTAAAATTATCTACACTGTAAGGCCGTTAAAAGACAAATTTATTGTATTTCACTTACTAAAATTAATGCTTATCCTGAACAACATTGCATCAAACCTGTGGTTTTCAACAGGATATTACTACCTAAGTACTCAACCACAGTTTCCCACCAATTACTGGTCCCATAAACTGCTCACTAATGATAAGTATTACTTATCATTAGTGAGCAATTTATGTGGGTACATCGAGCAATCTCGGTAGGTACATGGTGGCCATTTTCCCATTGATTTCCCGTAGAACGTTGATGGACTCAAATCTAATGTGAGGTATACTACTGTAACCTTATTGGTAATTAGAGTTTTGAGCCGTTTGGGGTCGAAACACTCTTGGGTCATGGGGTCCGAGTGCACGTCTCCTTTTTAAAGACATATCTCGCCGACTGATCGACAGTATGCGTGACCAGAGGGCTGGCTCGTTCTTTGCCCAAAGAATTAGCATTGCCATTCAACGTGGCAATGCTGCCAGCCTTCTGGGCACGTTTCCGTGGGGTGACATCGATGCAGAGGAATACTTCGACGCCCCAGTAATTATTATTTGTTTTTGTATAGGTATACATATTGTGTAGTTAGGTTTAGTAGATTTATAAAGATAAGTTAGTGTATTTGAAAATATACATGTGAGGTAAAATTGCTTCTTTCAACTCTCACTGGGGTCTTATTCTCAAATAATCTGCATAGTCTTTTATGGAGTATGGAGCAACAGCCCATTTGACTTTCACAACCCAGTACCAAGGTACCCCTGGGTAGACTTAAACTAGATTTCAGGCTTCTCTTCTGACTGTCAATATTCAAATGACAGCCGGGACCGGGAAGTACCAGAAGTGCGTGCAGGTCGTGACGTTAGGTAGCTGACATACAAGGAACATATATATGTATATACTTTTGTCGTCTTTGTTTTGTTTTTTATATTAGATAGAAACGACAAAGATAAAAAAGACATATGGGCTTTTATTTTTAAGTCCAATAACCCTAGCTTCATTTACCTACAGCCGGGAGAAACCCGTGTGGAATATAAAGAACTTGTTTGTTTGACCTTTCTATCTTGCTTTTTACTATTATGGCAGGCCTGTGACTATTTTATTTCTGACTTTGTTATTATTTTGCATCTTAGGGTATCCTTTCTTAGAAGTTATGCATTATTGACCGGATCGTGTTTTATCACAATCTCACCTGATGGAAAGAGATGGCCGATTATGGAGCACGCTTGCCTAGAAGTAACGTATTCACTCTTAACTTGAAAAGATGATGAGAAAGTGAATTACAATAGTTTCAATCATTGATTTATTTATTTATCAAAATAGAACACCGGTTATTGAAAAAAGAACTGCGTAGGTATCATAAAGATGAAAAACTTGACTGACGAGAATTTGGTGGGTACATTTAAATATTATGAAACGCTAATCGCTTAACTCATAACTTAGGATCAGAGAATAAAGATTTTAAAACAGCTTCGAAGAATTTTGGTCCTTCGACCCGCAAAAGCATTTACATTTGCATTCGATTTGAAATTAAAACGATTGCATGTATGTAGTTTATTTCAGAAAAATAATGAGCCTGACTTTCAAATGCATTAGCAAACGATTCCCAGGTTAACACAAAATAGAGATTGATTTACGGATTAAAACTGATAATTTTATATGCAGATATACAATGTACCATCGCGGACATTTGCGGTAAACCACTTTTGAACCAAAATACCATAGATAAGGGCGAAAAGCACCGCAAATTTCCGCGATGGTCCCTAAAGCATTGACGCCCCTAGCCTGCAACTCGGCTTACATTGATAGGCTCGGGTATGACCACAACCATCACCTGATGGAAAGCGTTAATGTGGTAGACTATGAAACACATCTGCCTAGAAGTGACCTATTCACTCTTTTGACTAAAAGACCCCCAGGTTGTAGCTATCAGGAAACACAAACTCCGGCAGGGAATTTAAGTCCTTAGCTGTACAATGAAAGTATACCCAAAAAGTTTTGTGCGTTGGGTGTGATGTCCAGTGTCCACCATGTCACATGATGTATGGCAGACACCAGATAAATATGCAATAACGGTCATAACTTAGGATCGCCAATTGAAGTGGCAGTGGGCAGGGCACATTGCTCGCAGAACAGATGGTCGATGGGGCTGAAAAATTCTGGAGTGGCGACCGCGTTGGAAGGCCTCCCACAAGGTGGACCGATGACCTGGTGAGGGTCGCGGGTAACCGATGGATGCGAGACGCACAGGACCGGTTGTTGTGGCGTGGCGACACTTGGGGGAGGCCTATGTCCAGAAGTAGACGTCTTTTGGCTGATATGATGATGATGATGAACGGTCATAGACCCTCATATATTTATTGCCTTATCAAAAACAGAAATAAAGACATAAAGCTGTCCTGAATCGACTTCTATCGTGATCCTTTACGTTCTCTAGTAATGAAAAATGATTCATAATTTATTATTGGGGTATCTACGAAAGGCTACTAGGGAAAGGTCAATGTACTTTATTGCCAGTTTATCTGGCACTTACCATACATATAATTTTCTCTTGAGATAATCTTCTCAAGAAACAAAACGTTTTTACTTCTCAATATTACCTCCTAGTTTAGATTTTGAATCCACTTGTACTTTAATAAGTTCTCTTGTCCTCAGATAGGTGCATACTGCTACGCGGAGCTCGGTACCATGATCCGGCTGAGCGGCGCTGACTACGCCTACATCATGGAGACGTTCGGGCCCTTCGCCGCGTTCATCAGGCTCTGGATCGAGTGCATGATCGTCAGACCTTGTTCACAGGTTAGGCCTTACAATACATACAGCACTACGAGGTCTTAATTTTTTTATTGATAGGCACACGTTGGTCACAAGCTCATCATGAAAAGCGATGATGTGATCGACGATGGAGCACGCTTGCCTAGAAGTAACCTATTCACTCTTGACTTATTTTAAAGGTAGCTTTCAGGAAACACAGACTGCGGCAATTGAATTCGATTGAACATTAATTTATGCTTAGAATACATCCCGTATTTTTACAGTTTTTGATAATACAAATTCTGACGCGAATTTTATTTTACGGTTAGTAAAATATGACCTTAAAATCCCGTTCATGAGCACTCATTTGATTTATTGTAATCTAGATGTTTTATGTCAGATATAAGAAGCCTGAACACGTGTAGCGCCTGACATTGAAGTTTGGGCACAAAAATCCTGGTTTTCAACAGCAGCACAAATCTCTTTTAATAAGATACAAATATAGCCACCATTGTTTTTGTTTGGAATATGAATGACAAAACAAAGAGATTAAAGTTAGGTTCGGTATCCGAGTACCTACAGGCATTATTTCTGAAGAACAAAGTGAAACAAATTTTGTAACGGATTCTTACAAAGTAAAACTAATTACCTATCTTTAAAATGATAATGACGAACAATTATGGGGTAACCGCAAGCCGTTACAAATAGAATGTTTCAGCAATGATAATATCTGCGGTTTCAGGAAGGTCATTTTAAAAACATTGTTTTAGTGGAAAAAGCGATTCCTACATTCATGTTTTAAACCAGTGCAGAAAGAAAAGGTTTTTCATTCTGAGATGTAATATGGACTTATATTTGAAAAGAGCAACAATGGAGTTTCAGTCCGTTCTTCATTTTAATTTTTTTTTTCAAATGGTGACATGCAAAGGTGCTTTTATTTACCTATTCGGTACGTTGAACTAAAAAACTTTCAAGAACAATAAGTAATTCCAAGCTCAAATTCCTATACCTTTCAGTAAAATACTGGCTTATTTAATTCTATTTCTGACCTTGATATACTCTCGTATCAAACCTCACAATATATGTATTATTAACTATGTATATCTAGCAGTGTCGTATTTTATAGGTCCATTGAAGTTTTTTATAGAGCCAGCCATTTGTATTGATTCCAAATTTGAATATTCGTATGACGCAACAACTAAAGCTCAGTATATCATCAGACGCGGGGTGAGGGGAGGAGGTGATGACGTATTCTTGTTGCGTAGGAGACACGAGAATGGAATACAAATTATAGCTTTCAGCGGCGCGGTCATTAATCCGATTAAAGATGCCCACAGCATTCGGTTTTTCATGACTGTAGAAAAAAATATATACTAAGTAAGTATTATATATCGTATAGGTACTAATAAATACATTCTTATTCCAAATGAATTCCACTGAAGTTCCTTTAGATAGTATATATTTGAAAATTCAAAAGACTACAAGATATTTTAATTATAACGAAAACCTATGATCATAAATGATCAATTTCATCATAACCTCGGTTCAATATTGCCAAAGTAAATGAAAACAACCGTAGGTATATAATATAATAGTATGATTCTGAAAGCATCAGCCCACGCATACAGCCTTCAAGGCAAATATTTACCTACCAACAGTACAACCCACCCACGCTCACTGGATAAGGCCTTTTCTTTATTTAAAGAAAAGAATATACCTACGCAGGAAACTAACGTTTTCTTGCTCTTTTATGAGGATACAACACAATATTGCTACGGAGATTGGTTTTACTTCTATCACATGCTGATATTTTCCATTGCTGGCGCCCAGCGCGGGACTTATTTAAAAAACCGTCAGCGACTTCGTCTGCGTACATTTGTTGATTTACTTTGATTTTCCCCCTTTTCACGCCTTTACAGGTTAATTTTCCAAAAACCTTTTCTTAGTGTTTCTTAGCTATGTGCAGTCCCAGTAGTTTCGGCAGTGCGTTGTGTTGACATATGTTTCTCTTTTTTCATTGGATTTTTCTGATTGTAAGTATATTGGGTAATAAAGTTCATTAAATTACATTTTTTTCCTCTATTTTTAAAGACACTAGCACAACATTACTTATTAAAGATCTTTCTACGGCATTTGCTCTAACATGAGATTTAATTCTATCGGTTGAAAGTTCGTTGAACTACATTATTATTACTACCACCTCGCTGACATTTTTCCTTTTTGGCGCCCATCGTGGGACACATTTAGAAGTTAATCCTACTGGATTTTTGTGATAGTGAGACAACATTGAACGCAATTTAGAATGTACCAAATACTAAGCACATTTCACAGAAATTTGTTTGTATGGACATTTGTTTTACTACGTGCTGACATTTTCTCTTATTGGCACCCAACGCGGGACTTATTCAAATGTTATTTTCATTGGATTTCTGTTACTGTGATACTAAATTGAACCTTATTGGTTGATACAATTTAGACTTTAAGAGAATACGACTCAATATTGCTGAAGCTATCTGTATTACTTCTTCGCTTACGTTTTCTGTTATTGACACCCAACGTGGGACTTATTTAAATGTCACTTTCATTGAATATCTGATATTGTGTCACAAGATTGAACTTTATTTGTTCGTTAAGTTGTCTAAATAGATCTTAGTATAGAGCCATATGCTAATATATTTGATGTCACATAGTGCTTCATTTTATTGTCATCGAGTATGGGATCAAGACCGTAACTTTTGGTATTATGTTTTTCTTTGAAATTGTTGCTGAATAAACTATGGTCTCACTTTTTACATAAACAATATAAAAGTAATATATGAAGACGGAGAGAAGCACCTAATGATTTAATAATGTCGGCACATAACACGAAAGTACCGTTTGCTACCAAAGCACAAGGGACCATTATCTTCTTTTAGATGTTCTATGTTTCAAAATTCATAGAATGTGGTCTGACTCTTCAATGCGATTTATAATATAACCTTCCTCAGCAAATACCACTACATAGACGCCTGGGCCGTATCTAGGCCCTATTTAATATAACCGACAATGTGAGAAATAGGTCAAAAACTGATATAATTGTCACTATTTCGCGACAGGTGTTGTTTGATAAAGCAGAGAATGAATGAAATTGTCACCTGTCATCATTTGATTTTATTAAATAGGCCCTCTGGAGTTATTCGTCCGTGTAGAGATAGAGTAGAATTTGACTTATCCTTATCATAAATAGTCTTAACTGCCTTCGTATGTCGTTGGTCTATGATTAGATGTGACACCAACTGTTAAACTTAACAGGAGAGAAAAAAAACTGCTTTATTAAAAAGTTGGGTATGATACACGTCTTTCATTCATTTAATTTGGTGTAACCTCGTAAGATCTATTAGTCTTGTAGATCTTACGAGGTTGCACCAAATAGAGTTGTTATATGTGCTTGTACGAGAGGTCACTGCAAGTACCTATTTTTTGCATTTACGAGTGAGCTCCAAGACTTATTGTTTGAAACTTTTAGCATAAAAGTCTATAAAAAGATACTTAGATAGTTCTTTACGAAATCTCTAGGCCTCGGCATCGAGACCGACGAAATGACGCCATCTTTGTTTTCAGGCGATAGTGGCGCTAACATTCAGCGTCTACGTGCTGAAGCCCATATTCCCGGAGTGTGACCCTCCTGAAAACGCTACTAGGCTGCTGGCAGCCTGTTGTATATGTGAGTATGTTTTAATACCTTTTTACCCGGCTGTGGCGAAACACATAACGAGGGTTATGTTTTGCAACAATATTATGACACTAAGTTGGAAGTGTCTCGGCTTCACTCCGATTCTAGATTGATGATGACGTGGATAATCTAAAAAAAAAGTTTAAAGGTAAGTAGGTACCTATACATAGTATTTTTTTTTTTCAAGTATTACTAACCGACAAAGCCCAAAAGGAGGGTAAATATTTTGTAGGACCCAAGTTGAGAGTTCAATATTCTGCGTTGTTGATAACTTTTAGCCACTAATAAAAAAAAACGTCGAAGTGAAATGGGCAGAATATTTTCGTAGCCTTTACAGAAGCCGCGCTGGTCTTCTTTAACTTCTAAGTTTGATGAAATTACTTCAAACGAATTCCTGGAATACCAAGGACCAACATTCTGGCCCTTGCTCCACTTTACGCGGTAGTAATCTACTTTGAGCGACGTGTCTCGATCTCAAAGCATTAATATACTGGCTCCTTCATTGCCTAAATATCCTTGAGTTTTATGCCTTTAATATCTCTTTTATTTGCACAATTTATGCTAAAAACCGATAACTTAGTTGAGAAAGTATCAAAATTGATAACAACTCCTTCATACTATTGGATTTTCCCAGAAACTACTTTCTAATGACTCTACGAATAAGTACCTAATTTATTTCAACGCATTTCTAAAATGTTGGTGATTCTAACTAATATAGAAACAAGGCTCCGCCCTAGATAATATACTACACCACAGTACGACGAAGTATGGAAGTTATTTTAATAAGTTCCGAGACCCCGACTTAATAGCTTCCGGATTCCTTTCCAGAACCTTATATTTATAGTATTGTATATTGTCCCAGTTTCCAATCTAAATGAACAAATATTTGCGAGAGGTTTTGCTGTTATAATTTGCAAGGTTTAAATGCGCGTTGCGATAAAGTAAACTTCAGAAAGTAAAATATAACCTCCTGTAAGGTTTTTAATTTGTGTGTATTTTTGTCCATAGAGTCCAAAAGATACGTATCGTTAACGTGCTTTTGTTTCTAAAACTACTTTTCAAGATATCGTCTTTTTGATAAAGTGAAAGAAAACATCGATATTTACCAACCGTTTAGTTAGTAACGTTTAAATTACCAACCGTTTAGTTCCACTTCAAGGCAGGGCTCCCTTTTCTCTACTCCCTCTCCATCTATCTCGAACTCTGTCCAGCGCTGCCAATAGCCATTCTGTTCTATGTGATGGTGTCTCCTGCTGCACTGGAATGATTCGCTTCCTACCTTCACGAACGTCAGCAGTCGCTGGACGTTGGGGATTCATCCTCTAACTGGCGTTCCTCAAGGCGGCATTCTTTCTCCTCTTTTGTTTTCTATTTTATTAATCTTAACTCTACATACCTAACTTTCGAACTTCAGTGTACATATAATCTGTGCACAGATGATCTGTAGTAGTACATAATATCTACAGTCTGTATATTATGTACTACTCTGTACCTCCGTTTCTGGAAATTACGTTGTCTGTAGACTACAGACAACGTAATTTCGAGAAACGGAGGTATTAATATCTAAGATCTTCCCTAGAGAGAGGTTGTCTCTTCCACCATCGTTTGACTGGTAAAGAATACCTAACCATTACCTTATAATTAAGTCCGCCTTCGTACCCGTGTGTTACATGAAGCTTTGATAAATTGAAAATTAATGTGTTTGCCCCCAGTACTGCTGACATTCGTGAACTGCTGGTCGGTGCGCGCCGCCACTAGGGTGCAGGACTGGTTCACGTACGCCAAGCTGCTGGCGCTCTTCATCATCATCGCCGCCGGCATCTACCAGCTCTGCAGAGGTATGTGTATTTTTAGGCTTATTGATCCCAATCTCGCCTCGTGGAACTCGATGGATGTGGTTCGATATTTCGAATTTGCGACGTCGAATTGAAGACCCACGGTACGACAAACCGTGGTGTATTTTACTAAAATTATTTACTTTATTTAAACATATAAGAATATATCTTAATAATTAGGTAGGTACACTGTAATTACAATGCTAACAAATATTTAATGCGAAAATTTGGTTTTGGCACCAAGAAAAATGAGACGCTTTTTTTTAACTGTGTGACAACATCAAAATGACTCCGTCCACTCCGCGCGCTGAGGCGAGGCTCCCATCTACTGGCAGGGTTGCGGAATTTGTTCGAAAGCGTCACCGCGACCCTGGAACGCAAAGGGCTTGAGGAGGAACACGGATGGGTTTTAGTCAGTAAGAGTCTGACACTCCCTTCCGCTCCGTCCAGAGCGGAAGGAGTCATTTAAACCGAAGGATGTACCTAAGATAAATAATTAAACTAAAGATTGTGATGCTCAACGTCACCAGAATCCTACACACGAATCGTACGCGTTTTTTGTTTTAATACTAAACAGTTGTATCTACTTCTATCATTGCAAAGTCCGAGATGAAGTAAGTTTGAACGCTTGCTCAATTACTGATTAAACACTCTGATCAACCTTGGACATTTTAAAACATTTGTTCAAATACATGTTACTTTGTACAGTTTAAACAAATATTACAGAACGATACAGAGAACGAGTAATTGATTCGATGACCTAAATAATACGAGGAATAAATAGGTAAGGTCAGACACAATAGATGGAGACTCGGTCCTTAGATCTTGCGAACTGCAAAAGCTTGCAAAAGAAAGTCAGTAAAACTTGGCAGCCGGTCTATTCTGTCGACATCTCACCATGTTCACTTAGATGGAGTGAACGACAAGTGAGTTGTCATTTCCATCTTTCTTGTACGGTTTGACAGCACACTTGTCGATCGCTTCGACGAGTTTGTAGAATCGCACTGCAGATGTGATTGGAAGCGCCGGGAGAGCGTAGGACGTCAGATCATGTTTGTAGAATAAAGCGTAGCCTTTTTCCAAGTATCGATGCGATTCATACGCGATAGGATGCGACTGCCTGTCTGTCTTCCACGAGCACAACCCAGTAATTGAGTAACACAGTACGGTCTTGGCAAGACTGGTGTCAGATTTTCTGGATTCTGACCCCTGTTACGACTATCAAAGTTGTACAAATGACAAATAACAGCCGCGACCAATGGCTTAAGATGTTTTTCTAGGTACATAGAATCTAGAGGAGGTAGTTTAAAAGTGGCGCCAGTGATGGAAAAGTTGAAAGGTAACCGCTTGTCCTGGTATGGTCATGTGAAGAGGAGGGATGAAACGCATGTAACTAAAAGGGTTATGAATATAAATGTGGATGGATGGAGAGGAAGAGGGAGGTCAAAGAAAAGCTGGATGGATTGTGTGAGGAGCGATATGAAAGAAAAGGGAGATAATGATAGTGTGTCGGCTGATAGGACAGAATGGAAAAAAAGAACGTGTGGCGCCGACCCCAAGTAACATGGGATAAGGGCAGGAAGATGATGAGAGGATCTAGAGGATAATCGGTATGCAAAAGATGGTCACCCGTCCGCGAACCCATGCTTTACCTCGAAGATCCACCCGTGCAGCTGTTAACTATTCAGCCACGAGCTCCTCAACAGGTTATTTTAAGCAAAATATCTATACTTACTCTTTTATCAGAAACAGAACAAACCAGTTTTATTAACAGTCAGACTAGACAGTCTACTAAAGAATTTGATTGCGTTTATTATGAATATGATTAGTCAATCGCCAACACGACATGATAGTTCTAAACTTGACCGTGATCCACTTTACGTTTATGCAAATATGGCGCTTAGAAATGGAAACAGCTGTTACATCATTAGGTTTTATTGTATTTTTATTTTTATTGAAGGCGTTTTGTCTGAGATCTTGCTTGTGAGTTTTGAATAAGTTTGTTTTATTTACGGGAAATCATCAAATTAATGACTGCTTCCTCTCTGGGTGGAGTGGAAGAGACTGTTCCTCCAAATGCTCTTTGCGTTCCAGGGCCGGGGTACCTCTTTCGGACAATTCCGCAACCCTGACAGACACTGGCCCTGAAAAAGTCTGCCTAAGGTCAATATTATATTTACCGCTATCTATTGGTACCATCTGTCACAATCACAACTTTATATCGTGAGTTTTTTTTTAATTTAGTAGGTACTTGCCTCTACCTTCCCCTCTAGGTTTGAAGGGGTTCGGGAAAATGTGACTTTATGAGGTTTATTTTTAACCGACTTCTAAAAAAGGAGGAGGTTCTCAATTCGGATGTTTGTATTTTTTTTTCTTTTTTTTTATGTTTGTTCGGGCATAACTCCGTCTGCCTGTGTATCTGTTCTAATGAATGAACCGATTTTAATGAAACTTCGTATGCATACGCTGGATAACCAGGTCTGAATAGTTAGTTGAGAACATTTTTGAATAAATCGCTCAACCACTGCGCTAACTGTGTCGTCAAAATAGAAATATATGAAATGCCGTTCGGCGTGAACGTTCTCAAAATACTCAATTCAGAAACTCGACTTACTGATGGTGACGATGACAGTAAAATGTTATGTCAATTCAACCAAAAACTTCTTGAACAACGTAAGGTTTGATGACGTTTCAAATCTATAACTGCTCTTTTCTCAATAATCCCTTGGGACATCACCCCACGTGCCCCGCTCCCCTTTAAATGAAGCGTGGATTTTCTAGTCTTATCATTGGGTCCCATATGTTAGGGAGCGAAATTATTTGGCGAGGAATTTTTAATGAAAACTCTACCCTCATTGCTTTTCTTACAATAACAATGAATAGCAAATTCTTTTGGAACCTTTTTACCCGACAGCGCTACGCAAAGGTAATGTGAATTTATTTCAAGTTCTGTCAGTCCATCTAAAGCTAAATTATCTGGTAGACATCGCTGTTAGAGGTACCGCTATTTTTCCTCTACTAATAAGTTTGTAAGTATAACTGTTTCTGGCGTACAAAATGTACTTCTATTACATTAATTTATCTACAAGGTATTCCAGAAGTGCGCGTCATGTTTAAGGATGATGTTGGGTAACTGTTAAACATTAAGAAAAAAACGCAAAATAAAAAAGTGACATTTTTCAAAAAAATCTACCTCTGAGAACAAAAACTACCTAAGTTGAAAATTCTCTGTCTGAGAACGACTAAAGAGTTCAGAACAAATGACTTTTAATCAGTTTGTTACAATTAGTGGCATTTGCTTTAGTTCAATCACAGATTTGATGTCACCATCTGCATCAGACTACTTGAAAAGTTATTTGTTTGGAAATTTTTAGTCGTTTTTCGTGGTAATTTTTTTTGTGGTGTTGAATATAAGTTAGTAAGGATAGTGAGTTAGTAGGGAAAATAGTGGCCACTATTATCCGTTTTAGTGATTATAATAAAACTGAACAATTTAAAACTACCGTTTATAATAATATTAACGTATAATCTTGTGGAGCACAACTTAAATTGCATATTTTCTGCATTTTCATTCTAAAATAAAAGAAATAACCAAACAAACGATGAGGGCGCCACTGCGCGGTCGACGTTTGGTCGGCGCCCTCTTAAAGAAAATATAGCAAAACCAAAGAAAACTGTCTTTGGTTTTGCTATACTTTCTTTAATGTATATTAGCTATCCAACATCACCCTTAAATATGACCATGCACTTCTGAAACACCATGTATGGTCCCTTTATACCGCTTTTTTCCCCTCCGCTCTGGGCGGAGCGGAAGGGAGTCTTAGACTCTTACTGACTAAAACACATCCGTGTTCTTCCAAACCGTAACCTACCTACCGTTACTAAAATCTCCAGTGACACATATTATCGATCTTTTTCCCTATCAAGGAAAATCCACTCAAACACGAAAGATATCCGGAAACGCCTCTTAATTTTAAGAAGCCATAAGGATAAAACGGTGTTTATTGCATTCCAAAATGTCGTGGCATTGATTAAAATATATTCAACTTGCTTGTTAATCGAGTAGAATTTCTAGTTTAATGTTTTGACAGTCAACATTTGATATTGAAGGCACTAGAAACTATACGTCAAGAGGAAGGGTTTTACGGTTTATGAATGGCAAGCAAAAATTAACTACTACCACTCGGGCCCAACATGTGAAAATTCCCTAATATAAAGTAAATCTTATGTATATGTAAATAAACATTAAATTCGCGATTAATTCGCGACACACCGGTGTGTCGCCGGGGCCGGACAGGTTAATAGTGATGATTGTGATGATTGACAATGACAAACCGGATCCCTCCTTAAGTATTGTCTCTCATTCGTGCCCAAATGCAAATGACACAAGTTGTCAGTGTCCTAAGCTTAAAAATACTAAATCCACCAAGTATTTAGGCGTAATTATTGACAGAAATCTTAAATTTCATGATCATATTAATCTTCTATCAGCGAGAGTGCGCAGACTAATAGTAATATTTAAAGCATTAAGAAACGCTGCACCAAAGTCTGTTATAAAATCGGTGTACTATGCTCTCTGCCAGTCTCAGCTTGAATACTGTATAACCACATGGGGTGGTACATGTAAAACTCATTTCTTAAAAGTGGAGAGAGCACAAAGAGCACTCCTAAAAGTAAGCTTGTTTCTACCTTTTTATCACCCAACTACTGATCTCTACTTAAATTGGAAGGTACTTACTGTGAGACAGCTATTCATCCTAAAAACGGTTATGAAACAACATTCCCTAACAACTTTTGAACCAGAAACATTCAGAAACAAACGTCGCAAACATAAAGTCTGCTCTGCTTCGTCATTCAAAACTAAGTTTGCACATCGGTTTTTCTGCTACCAAGGTTCAAATTTATACAATAAGTTAAATCGAGCGTTATCGATATATCCTTTACCAAAAACCAAATGTAAGTCTTTGGTCTCGGACTGGTTGCAAGATTTGGATTATAATATTACAGAAAACCTACTTCATTCAGATTCAATTGGTACGATATAAGTTTATAACTTATACCAATCCCTCACACGTACATATCGACGGACTACACCTGACATACAACACTACACAGTGCCATCACATAGACACTTACATCATACTCTCTTAGACACACACATACACACACAGACAGGCGCTCTGACTAACTTTTTGTTTATGTTTTCGTTTTTACTCCTACCCTCAAATTTTTTATTACGTATTATTTTTTAAGTTTTTAGTCTTGAATTTCCTTATTTATAACCTCAGACTGTAATAATATCATATTTTTTTTTTGATAAAAACTAAATGTTCTTCCGTGGGGTGGGGACCTGGTGATTTGTAATACAGGCATTTTATGCCTAACTCAGACACCAGCTCCTCACATTGCTAAATAGACAAATTATAAAATGTAAACCTAGAATAAGCTTGTCTTTGTGAGGAGAAATAAATAATTTTATTATTATATTATTCTCTTTATTCATTATTATACATATAAAATACATTTTTAAATATTAAAATACAAAGATATCAAATTATTTAAAAATGTAAAAAATAGTAGCCCACCGGTATCGGGAACAGGGTCCAAGCTACCGGCGGTCAGGGCTCCAGAGAGAGGAACCTCCTAACGATGCGAGCCGTGTCCAGAAGTACTGCTCTCTGAATCAAGCCCTTGATCCAGCTGCCTAACGAGAGCCTCCTAAGATGTTGGTCGAGGCTCTTGGCTATTAAGCCATTGGCTGACACGACTATCGGTACAATGATTGCCGAATTCACATCCCACATGTCGACAACCTCGCGAGCCAAGTCAAGATATTTGATTTGTTTATCTTTCTCGGCTTTCACGAGGTTCTCGTCATGCGGAACGGTGATATCTACAATCACTGCACGCCTCTCGATTCGGTCCACCACCACTATATCAGGCTTATTTGCAATAATAGTCCTGTCAGTGATGATGGACCGATCCCAGTACAATGTGATACTGCCATTATCGAGAACTGGGTCGGGCACATACCTGTAGTACGGAACCTCCGATTCCACAAGAGAGTATTTCAGAGCAAGTTGCTGATGGATAATCCTGGCTACAAGGTTGTGTCTATGCAAGTATTCTCCATTAGCAAGACGAGAACAACCAGAGATAATGTGGCGAATTGATTCTCCCGGACGGTGACATGCCCGACATATGTCAACCGTGCCGTCCTTCACAATAAATCTCCGGTAGTTTTTCGTCATGATAACTTCGTCCATAATTGCACAGACAAAACCTTCGGTTTCCCCAAAGAGGTCACCAAACCGTAGCCAGGCTACGGACGCTAATTGATCCACGTCGGGCCCGTGTAGGGCCCGGAAAAAGCGTCCGTGAAGTTCCTTACTCTGCCATACCGCCCTGCGATCGTTGGTGTCAAGCACTGCAGGTTTGCGCCAGTTCTCATTTGCCAAGGAGAGCGGGGTGAGTCCCTTGTCCACCGCCACTACATCTCGATGCATACCCACGTCGACAGCTAGGAAATATTCCCTGAGACTGCATATCTCGCGATTGTGGATAGTCTTAGCACTTAAAAAGCCTCGACCTCCACATTTTCGCGGGATATACAGTCTCATTACCGACGACCGTGGGTGATGCATTCGATGTGCAGTTAGCAGTGTACGAACCCGCCTATCCAGGGCGTCAAGTTCCGTTTGAGTCCATTTGAGTACGCCGAAAGAGTACATCAATACCGGCATGACCCATCCGTTGAAAGCGCGCACCTTGTTTCCGCCCGACAGAAGGCTGTTGAAAACCTTCTTCAGGCGGCCAAAGAAGCGCTCCTTCAACGAATGCTTCATGTCAGTAACACTGATGCCTAACGCTTCCGACATACCCAAATACTTGTAAGTTTCGGTTGGAGAGAGGGATCTCAGGTTTATGGAATCCGAGAGTTGCGATCCCACGGATTCCATAATCTCTCCATGCTTTACATGCATGATCGCACATTTGTCCACACCAAACTCCATCCTGATGGCACTACTGAAAGTTTCAGTTACCTTCAGTAGCTCCATCAGTTGCAGATTACTGGGGGCAAAGAGTTTCAGATCATCCATGTAAAGGAGGTGAGATATAACCTGACAACCTCTCTTCAACCGATAGCCTAGTCCTGAATTCTCCAGCAATGTGCTGAGAGGATTCAAGGCTAGGCAAAACCAAAGCGGACTCAAACTATCGCCCTGAAATATACCCCGCTCGATCCTAACCGGTTCGCTATTCCTCTGGATATTTCGACATCCTGGATAGCGAAGGACTGTCCTCCATTGCCCCATACATGACGTCAGGAAGGTGCGTAGAGTTGTATCAATTTTATACAATTCTAGCACCCTCATGAGCCATGTATGAGGCACCGAGTCATAGGCCTTCTTATAGTCTATCCAACATGTCGACAGATCCTTTCGGGAACGCCGAACCTGTTGGCTAATGGCCGTATCAATGAGGAGTAGCTCCTTAGTACCGCGGGACCCATTCCTACATCCATTTTGAGAGGCAGACATGATGTTATTGCTGCTAATGTGATTATTAATTTTAGCTCTCAAAATGGATGTAAGAACCTTATAGACTGTCGGTAAACACGTTATCGGTCTATAGTTTTTGGGTTCCGCGGTGCTACCAGATTTATGGAGCAGGTGGGTAACTCCTGTGGTAAGGAATTATATTATTATTATTGTCTGTAGTTGTAATGGGGGGGAGGGGGTTGTGACTGTGGAGGGTAGGTAATAGGAATGCCTAAAATAACCCCCACATAAAATGTTTAAGCCCATAGCATAAGCCATTCGCCATTCGAAGAAGAATAAACAAGACATTACAATGCCCTTTTTTTTTTTTTAAGGATGTGAAATCATCAAATCACCCCGCTCTGGGTGGAGCGGCAGGGAGTGTCAGACTCTTACTGACTAAAACCCACCCATGCTCCTCCTAGTGCCTTTTGCGTTCCAGGGCCGCGGTAATTTTTTCGAACAAAATCCGCGACCTTGGAATGCCCTTAAAGTGAAGAAGTGGAAGTGAGCGGGCTACATAATTTAGCAAACCGTTTTTTAGATGTGGTTGAGGGTATTATTCCACGTGAGACCAAGAAGTGGCCATAAGCGCATAGGCAGATCACGAACCAGGAGGACTGACCTGTTCATGGTCAAAGTAGCAGGCAAGGGATGGATGCGGTTGCGGATTTTGATTGAAAGAGTTACCGCGGCCCTGGAAAGCAAAGGGCACTAGGAGCACGGATAGGTTTTAGTCAGTAAGAGTCTGAGACTCCCTTCCGCTCCGCCCAGAGTGGAAGGAGTTATTTGATGATTTCCCATACATAAAAAAAGGGATGGATGCGGGTTGAGATAGTGGGGTGCAAAGGAGGACCTAACCTCAACATTGGGAGGATACTGGTTGTGTCTGTATAGTTAGGAATTTGATTTTTGGTTTTTGGATTCAAACACGTAGGAATCTGAAACCGGTAATTTCACTCCAAAACCTCTGAACGACCCCCGGAGAAAAAAAGAAAACTCATGGTCGTTTCCCAACAATACAAACAAACAATTAGTCTACCAGTTCTACCACAAAAGCATCCCGAAAAACCTGAACAACAATACAATCAATTGCAAAAACCCGGTCACAACGAGTTCAAGGCGACGTAGATAAAAGAGCTACTGATAGCACAGAGCAATCTCCAGGCACATTGAGTCGACACTTCAGCACTCCACCAGAGATCGAACGATGTATGCGGAAGGTTATTACAAATATAAAAGAGCATATAATTGATTTGGTGCTTGGTTAGAGGCACCGACGAATCTTGAGTTTGTGGAATCGATTTGGTGAGGGAATTTCAATCAAACTGCCTCGCTTTTAGGGGGACTATGTTTTTGTTTTTTTTTATGGATGAGATCATGGCCGTTAGGAGACAGCGACTGTCGCAACCCAGCGCTGGGAACGCCACGATTGCGACGATAAGTCCCCTCTTTGAGGAGTGGCTAGAGTGGCGCCTCGGCGCCGGCTTCCTCACGTTCCGCCAGCTGCAGGTTCTCACCGGACACTGCTGTTTCGGGAGCTACCTGTTTCGGTTTCGGCGAGAGAACACGTTCGGGTGTTATAACTGTGAGAATCACCCGGAGGACACGGTGGAGCATACGGTGGAGGTCTGCCCTGCTTGGGCGGAGCACATTCCCAACTATGTTGGGGTCGGCTTCCAGTCTAAACGGATGCAGCCGAGTACCAGTATTTTTCTTAGACGACTGCCTATTAGACCTCCACAACCAAAGGCAGGGACTGATCCAGGATTGTCGTTTAGGGGTTTGACCCAGCTTGAGGGTGGGTTTTAGCAAAGTAAACAATAAAAAAACGCAACATTTTACTGACTTAAAAAGGAAGAGGTTCTATGTTCGACTGTATGTTTTTTTTATGAATGTTCACTGATTTCTCCGCCAATTTTAGCTTTGAAAATTTTGACTGATTTTCTTATTTTGCTAAACGCAAAACAAGCCTCCTTGGATTAGTTTTCGTATATTCCTCAATGACTTCGTTCGGTTGTAGACTACCAAAGAAATCTGGGTCTTTTGGGGGTGGGGGGGATTCTTGAGCCCCTTACCCCCCCCTGGATCCGCCTACCACATGACCTTAGTTTAGAGACATACGCCGCTTACAGAAAACGAGAAATATGAAATGGACAGATTAGTATCTGTCCATTTCATAAATGACAATAGAATCCCAAGGGATTTGAAAAACATTTTTTCCATTCGAACCAGCACTTCCAGAGATTAGCGCGTTCAACCAAACAAACAAACTCTTCAGCTTTAATATTAGTAGAGGTAGAATACTTAATGAGTAGACTTCGTGTTAAAAAGAATAATGACATTGAAATTACGATCGAGGAAAAAATGCTCACTTTTACAGATCGTGATGAAAAAATTATGAATGGGCTTTCTTGGTATTGTCGTCAAGTCTTTTTTGTCTGTGGGTTTTGTGGGATTTCCAGAATGGAGTCATAGCAAGCTAGCTTAACGACAGGATATGTAGGTAAACCTACTTGCAATCAATAATTTTGAAGCTTGTGTAGTAAAAATACTCTTTACTTGATTAATTAAGTAGGACACAAGGTAAATCTAAGTTTTTTGATAGTATCAAAAAATTAACCTTATCTGAAATTTTCATGAACACCTCTAAACACGAGCACTGACATATGAAAATTCCAAAATTAAAAAGAAATCTTACGTAATAGTAATAATAAACATTAAATTCGCGATAAATTCGCGGCACACCGATGTGCTCGAGCGACACCTCTAAATAAAGCACCTCTAACCTTTTGAGCATCTATGATCAGCTGATTATCAAAATATCTATAGACCGGTTTCTGAATTGAAAATTCGGAGTTTAGCGCTGATAAGTAATTATTCATAATATACTTAATTGTACACTAAGAATAACATAAAAAGAAAACTACAAACTAAAACACATGTACAATGAACGGCCTTATCGCATTTCGCGATCTCTTCCAGGCAACCTGGAACCTGGAATGGATTACCTAATTACCTGGACATAAAATTTTAATGTAGTTGTAGAGTTGATAAGTGTTGTTAACTTTTGGGCTCACTGAGGATTAAAATTTGTTGATGCTATAACATGCCTATAATATATTCTTTTTAAAAGCTCAACAAGGAAAGTACTTCACACAAAAATTATAAGGTACGATCAGGAGAAAAACCTTTTGCATTGCAAGTGTTCCTTGAAATTGACCTAGATGCTAGATCTGCGAATCAATCAATTGCGTTTAAAAATTATGAATAAACATCGGTAATTACGTTGCGCTAAGCAGTATTTACTTAGTTACCTATTGCTCATTCATACAGTACCTACTGGGTTGAATAAACTGAAATGGTAGGTAAACTGCATTTTAATTATATCGATACAAGTGGGCGACGCGGCGACGTTTGCCATTGCAGCCACACTATCTAGTGCAATGATAAATATCCATGCGTACCAAATTTCGTTTTTCAGCAGATTTAACCAAAGAAATAATTCATTATGTTAATTGATTTTTTGATCTAAAATTAAATATGATTTTTTATTTTTCGTAATAGATTTTATCAAAGAAAGCACTATAGCCGTCGCACGTTGGTCCATGCTGTAATTTGTAGATCTTTTGTAGGCCTGTCAGGGTTGCGAAAATTGTCCGAAAGAGTCACCGCGGCCCTGGAACGCAAAAGGCATTAGGAGGAACACCCTGGAACACGGATGGGTTTTAGTCAGTAAGAGTCTGACACTCTCTCCCGCTCCAGAGCGGAAGGAGTCATTTGACGATTTCCCATCCTTAAAAAAAAGGTAGACATTACGGATTAATGCCAAGAAGTATCGTGTTACCCAGGTTTGTGGAGGCCGGATGGGTTCCCCGTAAAAATACTGGTATTCAAATGAATCCGGTTTGACTGGAAGCCGACCCCAAGTTAGTTGGGAAAAGGCTAGGCAGGTGATGAGTTTCTCAAAGAGTGTGTGAAATTACAATGGTGAGCAAGTAAAAGCGATGCACGATAATAACAGCTATTTTCCACCACCCAGAGAGTGGCATAATGTTTTGAAGTGGACAAATTGATTACACGGTCCACCCTCCATATGTAGGTACCCTTATTTGTCTTTTTTACGTCGTTCGCCAGAGGGATGAAAGGGATGGTTCATTTTTTGTCGAGGACTCTCACTACATAATTATTTACAAAAAAGAAAACAAATACAAGGCAAGGGTAGGTACTACTATAGTAGCCGCCAGATAAATGAAGAATAACGGTCATTGACCTTTCGTAGGTACCCCCGAACAGTAAATTATGAATCGTTTTTCATTACTAGAAAGTTAGTAAGGATCACGATAGATGTCGATTCAGGACAGCTATATGTCATTATTTCTGTTTTTGAAATTAAGTGTGTCAATAAATGTGGGTGGGTCAATGACCGTTATTCTTTGTTTATCTGGCGCATACTATAATACCAAACAGTCTGCTTACCTATATGTTACAGAGTCTTAGAGCCCGTGTCCTTCATTGACATTTGTAAAAGACATGTTTTGGTCATGAAACATGTCAAAAACAGTCGTACGCTCGTCTCACAAAACTCCAGCAGTGCGATTCTGCTAACATGTAGAGGTAAACACTTGGGCGGGGTGAACGACGGGTGAGTTGTCAAACCATACAAATAAGATGGAATGACAGCTCAATTGTCGGTCACTCCGCCTAGGTGAACACCGTGAGATGTCGTCAGAATCGACCGGCAGACATACAGACAAGATCTTCTATTCGTCCGCGAACACGTCACAATGGTTTGTCATCAAAGAGAGCGTCGAGCGCGGAGTGTGGGTGACTGGGCTCGGGCGAGACGGTTCGACTTCCTGGCACGGCGAAAGATGTCTCATACATTAACATTATAAATACCCCAGGATACCTTTCTCATACATTTAAAACATGATAAATACCCCTGGATACCTACTGTCATCCTCCACTTTGGGGATATAAACATTATAGCACCAATACTGTGAGCTTTATCTCTGAAAAGGTATCATACTCATATTTAGCCAATTACTTATGTACCTACTTACCTAAGTTCTACTGTATCATTCATAGCCTTTTGTAGGTATATATTTCTGCCATTGTGTGTGTCGCAGCCAACTAGCTTAATCTGCCGTTTCATTAAAAGCCTAGCCTTTTCATTGAACTGCGCCGTTTAATCAGCGACATAAGTGACATAGGCAAATCATTAAACGATATTGAACAAAAGATGTCACTTAGGTCGCTGAAAAATCAGCACAGTAAAAATGAAAAGGCTAGGCTTTTAATAATATGGCTGCGACATAATTATGTATCTCAGTCGTACTAGTGTACACAGCTCAACGCCCAAGTAAGTATTTTGCGTACGGGTGAGATAATTTGGTCATTCGATCCACCCCAATTCCTCAAGGAAGGCCAGCAACGCTTTTGCCACTATCCAAGCCCACATCCAAACACCGGGTTGCTACTGAAAACACTAACAATAAACCCCAAACCCTTATACCAGGATCAGTACCTAAGTTAACACCACAGGGGTCACTTATCTCTTACGTCCAGACATGCACAATGCACAAATAAGATCAATTCACACTTCCTCTGGTCGCGTAGGCGGCGACAAAGAGAGCGTTATTAAATGATTGCTGCAATCCGGACCGTTCGTGCGTTTAGTTCGTGTGAAATGACTTAACAATAGTATACTGGAGTTACTGAGAATACTCTCTGTCATTTATCCAGACAATAATTTTGGGTATGATAAGCTAGGTTGGAGAATAGGGTGCCAGAGTCAGAAGTGAGATTTTCAAAAGTAAGTATGTCTATGTCGCAGCCAACTAGCTGAATCCGCCGTTTCATTAAAAGTCTAACCTTTTCATTTGAACTGTGCCATTTAATCAGTGACATAAGTGACATGGGCAAGTCATTAATCGATATTGAACAAAAAATGTCACTTAGGTCGGTCTGAAAAATCGGCACGTTTAAATGAAAAGGCTAGGCATCCAATTAAACGGCTGATTAAGCTAATTGGCTGCGACATCTATACATATTCAATGACGCCAATAGAGTAGATGACTAAAAAATCTAAATAGTCCGTCAGATAGATTTCCAAAAAATATTAGACACGTATTTTTTCTTTTTTCACGTAAACAAAAAATTAAAACGATAGAGTACGTTGAAAACTCGGGTGACGTCACTTGTAAGTACACTTTTTACATACATGTGACATCATAGCCCCCCACTCCTGATCTTTGAAGCGTTTTATCTTCGTCTTTTTTTATTGAGTTGATGACAAAAAATACGTGTTCAATATTTTTCAATAATCTAACTGACGGACTAAATAGAATTATATACAACGTGTAACAGAATAAACGCAATACCTCTTAAGGGGTCATTGTACTCATCATTATGAACAACTTTCACTATGGGAACAAAACTGAAATCACGAAAAAAAAATTGATTTCCCCATACATTTCCGTGCGCGTAACTCGACAAAATGTACTGAACAGCTGATTTTTTTTCCGCGATTTCGGGATTGGTTCCATAGTAAAAGGTTTCATAATGATGAGTACAATGACCCCGTTTATTCTGTAACACGTTGTATTTTTTAAACAGGAATCATCCCTATTATTAGCGCACGTCACGACAAATTGGACCCTAGAGATAAATAGCTAATTTCTAGGGTCAAAAAGTACCTTATCGCATCAGGGAAAACTACGATTGTTTGTGTTCCTTTTTTGTGGTGGGAAATCATCAAATGACTTCTTCCGCTCTGAGTGGAGCGTAAGGGAGTGTCAGACTCTAACTGACTAAAACCCATCCGTGTTCCTTCTCATGCCCTTTGCGTTCCAGGGCCGCGGTGACTCTTTCGAACAAATTCCGTAACCCTGGCAGGCTCTGGCTTTAACGGGCCCCGGCTAAAGTTTGTGTTCTTACTTTTTATTATTATCAAATTGTCTCAACTAGCTTGAACTTTTTATCTGACCGGCCTTGACAATTCAAAAGTGCCTGCAAATGGTTTATTCGTAATTATGTAAATGATTTTGACTTTGACCTCCATTACAAAATCAAAAGTAATTTATTCAAATTAGGCTAGGAGCCAACACTATTTGGATGTCCAAGTTTTACTTATGGACAATCCCCCAAAATACCCGCGCGTCACCAGTTTCGCGATATAGCTTTGGACTCAGTCGCCCTGTCAAGAATGTAGATCTTGAGAAACTATGAAGCTTAACGGCGAAGTCGAGTTAGGGATCAATATTCTGCACTCGCTCACAATGGGCCTCATCATATAATAAGGCTTAAAGTCACCCAAAGGGCAATGGAGAGGGCAATGCTCAGAGTTTCCTTGCGTGATCGAATCAGGAATGATGATATCCGCAAGAGAACCAAGGCAACCGACATAGCCCGAAGGATCGCCAAACTGAAGTGGCAGTGGGCAGGGCACATTGCTCGCAGAACAGATGGTCGATGGGGCCGAAAAGTTCTGGAGTGGCGACCCTGTACCGGAAGGCGCAGCGTTGGAAGGCCTCCCACAAGATGGACCGATGCCGATGACCTGGTGAGGGTAGTTGGTAGCCGATAGATGCGAGACTCACAGGACCGGTTGTTGGGGCGACACTTGGCGGAGGCCTATGTCCAGCAGTGGACATCTTTCGGCTGATATGATGATGATGATTGTACAGCTAAAAGCTCCGTCAACTAACTTGATTATTTGTTCTTTTTTCAGGTAAGGTGGAACACTTCACATTCGAGGGCACTACCAGCGATGTGACCTCTATTGCACTGTCCTTCTACTCGGGATTGTTTGCCTATAACGGATGGTAAGAATCTCTAACTTTTCCAATTATTTTCCTACCATAAAAGGTCAGTGTTAGTGGAAGTATCTACGGTCAGTGCTAGGTACCAGCAGAATAGTATAATGCTCATCGAAATGTACTTTTCTGTTTAAAATAATGATATTTTTCGATTGTCTGTTGAAAAATGTCGTTTGATACACGTGGTTATTTCATTATCTCAACTCCATAACTACTTAGCAGTCATCTGATCTGCGTCGGCTGCAATGACAAAATGTTCCGAACTGCTTCAAATGTAAAATTATATTTTTTTTCCTGATTTAACAAATTGGTATTGATGAATTGAAGTAGACAGTGGGAGTCACGGGGAATGGGTAGATACTTATGCATTTTCGCGAACATTTATTTGAAAGCTTACAATATACAAATCGTGGCGGTCGTTTCTAAGTTTTTGCATGTGAGAAACTGTGGCAATAATGTTTAACTCATGGTTTCTGCCCTCCGTTTTCACCAGGAACTACCTGAACTTCATAATCGAGGAGCTGAAGGACCCGGTGCGCAACCTTCCTCGCGCCATTGCCATCTCTTGCACCCTGGTCACCGTGGTGTACACCTTCACCAACATCGCCTTCTACACCACGCTGTCGCCTACCGAGGTATAATCATTAACACAGTCCTACGACGTAGGCTTGTCATCAACGATAATGTAAACTATAAGTAGATGCGTAAAAGAAAGGCCACTGTAACGTTTTTATTTTAGTTAATTTTTATTAATATTATTTATCAATAATTACGAATAAAATAACGTGAAACGGGACGTATTTAAGAACAACAATCAGCGAACAGTGACGTCACTGATGTTATGACAACGAAAAGACGACCTTTGATCTTTGAGCCATGACTTGGCCATGACAGTTCATGACCGCAGTGACAGATGTCAGACAGAGTGACACATCGTCGGTTTTCGCGCGAAAAAAACTGTCAGTTTATAACGCAATTTTGGCAATAATTTATGACTGTGTGGTCTATTTTACATGGAATTCTTTAAAATGAAAGCAAGATGAAAATATTGCATGTTTCCTATTGTAACATAAAAAGAAGGTACTTACCTAACTACCGCGACTGTCCGCGACCCTATAGTTACCTACACACGTATCCCTAGGTAGTACCTATGTTGCTATCTATCTTGCTACCAATTAGTCCCGAATAACTAGTGCTAGAGCTGTGATGATGGTGCATGACTCGTCTATAAAATATCTACGTCTGTGCTGTAGGTACCTATGATTCTTTTGAACCTCGCCTCGGTGTTGGGTTCACTCTTTGGTCTTTAGGTACTCTTTGGTAATGTAGCAGGGCACCACTAACTACTTCATCACCCAAAGATTTGCAAAAAAGAATTGGAAGAAATCTGATTTTGTTTTTGTGACGCCATAATTACCCATTCACTTCATACTTTTCGGTTCTTTGTACTTAATTCTTGTTATTGCCAAAATGAGGAAGCGTTTATTTAGCCAATGTTTTTGTAAACCGGTGTATGTTGAAGGTTAGCCAAGTAAACAATTACAATAATCACTCATTGGGCGCCAAAAGTAATAGGTTCTTACCTACTATTTAGAATGTCGCCTTGAGGACTATAAGTAGGTTTGTTTTGTTAACTTTAAACAAACAAAAAAAAAACCGGCCAAGTGCGAGTCTGACTCCCACACGAAGGGTTCTATACCATTACCCAAAAAACACGTTTCTTGTATGGGAGCGCCATTTTTTAATCTAATTTATTTTTATCATTTGTTGTTATAGCGGTAATAGAAATACACACTTTGAAAATTTCAACTGTCTAACATTAAAATAAAAATACAAAGAAAAAAAACAAGTAGGTAACGACTGACGCGAATATAGGTACCTACCTACTTTTGGTTTGAAACTTTAATCTATCTACACTAATATTATAAAGAGGAAAGATTTGTTTGTTTGTTTGTTTGTTTGTTTGTTTGTTTGTTTGTTTGTTTGTTTGTTTGTTTGTTTGTTTGTTTGAAATGAATAGGCTCCGAAACTACTGGACCGATTTGAAAAATTCTTTCACCAGTAGAATTGTACATTATCGATGATGGACATAGGCTATAGAATATTTTCAAAAAGTTAGGGATCCGTATGAAAACTTCGATAATGTAACCCAAGGTGTGAGAAAAAATCCTTATATCGCATACGCTGCGGAATCTATTGACAATAGAGCAAAGTGATGTACTACAGTTTTATAGAGGTCATCAATGTCTACAAAAAAGTCCGCGATATCATATGTCTAACTATTATGGTTAAGTCACCATTACCGCTTTTTGTTCAAATTATTCAAGCAAATCCTTGGTGATTTGAAAAAATGGTGATTTCGGTATCATGATATCAATCCTTATCCATTTAAATGGTTTGATAATTAAGGTTAATTATTTCCGTGTAAATGACACTTTAAATTATTGAAATCGGACCTTTCGTTCAAAAGTTACGACGGTAATAAACATGCTCGGAGTAAGAAAAATGTCGCGGCTTGAGCGAACTGGGAAGAATCATATCAATGCTTGGTCCGATGAAGTTGAAAATGATTTCGATAAAACAATAAGAATAACAAATGTTTGGATTTTTCGCAAATAAACTACATACCTACATAATAAGGGGTGAAGCAGGGGTGATTAAGTTTTTAGGGGAGGACATTATTGCTTGCTTTAATTTACGTCGGGATGCTATGAACAAACTAAAAATGGGATTATTGAAACAGATGTACCTAACAATTATTGCATAATCAACTCCTGACGGGGTGAACGGGGTGAACAGTTGCGCTGAACCTGAGACCATAGAATAAGTAGAAATGGCTAAGTAATAAATGTAAATGAATGAAAATCGCTGTGCTTAATTTTCCAAAACTAACCTTTATAAGGGGGTATAGGGGGCGTTGAAGTTTGTGGAGTACCTACTAAATCCGCGCGGACGAAGTCGCGGGCGAAGTGCTAGTAATGAGTAAAGTAATTGTTAGATTTTTCGTTTTCGTTTTTGCGTTGTGCACTTTTTGCGATGGGTAAAAAATGTTAACCTCGCATCAGGAATAGGATACGTGACCTGTGGCCCTACCATGACGTGAGCGTGAGTAGTTCGCCCTATAGCCTATATAGCTCCATCCCTCCTTCTCGCTCGAACTACTCACGCTTTAACACGTCATGGTAGGGCCGCTGATTGAAAATTCGTAAGACGGATAATGTAATATAGGTAAATTAATGAATATTGTATTTAACCACATAAATGATAGTACTTTTATAATGATAAATAAAGCAATTCGTGCGAAATTATTCCCTAACCATTCCAAAATATTTAAAAATGCGCAACGTTAATGTTCAAGTTTTCACTTCTGCACTCCCGGAGTGCAACCCGTTGTTTTTTTTTCCGACCATACCTACCTTTTAGATAAGTCAATTAGAAGATGTCTTGCGTAACGCTGTCAGAAAGACTGTTTTTATTTCTTATCAAAACGTCTCGTTTAATCGTCTTAAAATCAAAACGATTAGGCAGCACGGTAGAGCGCAGCCAAGTTAAATGAAAACATTTTTTATTCTTAACAGTTTTTTTTTAATAACTGTTCAACTAAAGTAGTTGAACAGTTATTAAAAAAAAACTTTATTTATTTTTTACCTATCTGATAATTTAATCGTATTTTACCATGTAACCTTAGGTGCTGGGATCGGCCGCTGTAGCAGTAACATTCGCGGAGCGTCTGTTCGGCTGGTTCGCTCTCTCCATCCCGCTGTTCGTCGCTGCTTCCACCTTCGGAGCCGTCAATGGAGTATTGCTCACGTCTTCAAGGTAAAGTCATACCTACTTATTTCTTATAGTACGCAGCTGTAGGTTAACTAGCACTGCTCGATGAGAAAATAAAAACTTCGCCTGACCTGAAGATCAAAACCCTTGCGATTCGTGGAATGTTCCCGTAGGTAATTTTTTTTAAGGGTAGCTTCCACCCTGGACGGAGTGGATGGGAGTGTCAGATTCTTACTGACTAAATCCATCCGTGTTCCTCCTAGTGCCTTTGCGTTCCGGGGCGGCGCGGTGACTCTTTCGAACCAATTTTACGGTGCACTTTGGTCACTAACTAAACAACAAAAGTCGAAACTCAAGATTTACCCACAAACACAGTAAGAAAAACCCTGCGCTTTATAACTTGAGTTACGGGAAAATTTCTGTTCATCGACTTTTGGTGCTGACTGTACTAAAACAAATCAGACCTATTAACACTTTAATTGGACTTTAACAATTTTCTAACTTTTATGACTAGAGTTACGACAAAACTTGTGAAAGTAAGTATAATGTACGAACGAAGGCTATGCGAAGGTTGTGTGCGAAACACAATCGCAGTTTAAGTTTTGAATTTTATAACGCCAACTGTGGATTATAAAATGTATCACCTCTTCCTCCAGGTTGTTCTACGCGGGCGCAGCGCAGGGCCAGATGCCGGAGATGCTGACGATGGTGAGCTCGCGCGCCACTCCCGCGGCCGCCGTGCTGGCGGTGGCGCTGCTCAGCCTCGTCTACCTCACCGTGTCCGACATATACGCGCTCATCAACTACGTGGGCTTCGCTACTTGGGTGAGTCTTACTAACACACTAAATGTGGACTGACCATGCTCCAACTACATCCCGGATATATGGTGGATCTTTACTCTATGATATCATCTTCATGGTGATAATAATTTAAATGGTGGTTTAAAGGAAAAGACTGCATAGCGAAATAAAAAGCAGTCAGGGAAGGGCGTGAATTTAACTGTATTCCCTAGGCCCGACTCATGGTAGCGGTGGAATCTGTTAAAAAAAGGCTGCGATTCCATGGAGAAAAGGTGATGGGAAGACGTGATCTAAAGTTGGAAGTGAAGTGGAAACTATGAATCGGCAAACGACGGTTAGGGCGAGATCAGGCTAGATGGCGATCTTCTTATTTTGCAGGATCTAGCTAAAGAATCAAGTATAATGGCCAGTGGATTGTGAGTCCTATATCCAGCAGTGGACTGCTATAAGCTGATGATCTTCAAGGCTGCGGGTGCTAGTTGAGGGAAATTGAGGCCTTCGTGACGCAGTCTTATGTAGGATCACTGCAAATGGTGATGATAATGATATTAGGTAAAAATATATATTAATTATCAATATCTTTGTTACAGTTGAGTATCGGCGCTGCAGTTCTGTGCTTACCCGTGCTGAGGTATACACAGCCCAACCTGGAACGACCCATCAAAGTTAACCTCTTCTTCCCTGGTAAGTGACCCAATCACGGAATTATCATCTCAGCTTAAATCTTTAATGAAAATTAGAACCTTTTCAAAGAAAACAAGTTTATTCCTAGTGCACTCCTTCAATTGAAAGAGGCCAAAGCGTGCTTTAATTGAGAATCGACTAATTTAACTATTGTTCAGACACTGTCTTGCTTTGCTTTGAAATGATTCAATTTGAAGGTACAGTTAAATAATTTGAAACGTTGTATTCCAGTGATCTACATAATCTGCACGATCCTGGTGGTAGCTTTCCCCGCGTTCGCGTCTCCCGCGGAAACCGGCGTGGGCTGCCTCATGATCCTCACTGCTGTGCCCGTGTACCTGCTGCTGCTGCACCCCAGGACTAGGATCAAGTGGCTCAGCTCCATCACCAGTGAGTAGCCATACTGACTAGTGTTTCCCAGCTGTGATGGTATCGGCATCTAGTCTAACTGGATGCAGCTGAATACCAGTAGTTTACATGGAGCGTGTTGCACAGGTTGCATACCGGGACTGCTGAGCGCGAGGTCGAGCTTGGAATTTGTTAGCGTGGCATCCCTGTGTGCCTCGGAAATAGCTTTAATCCATTGGCCCTGCGCCGGATCTGTCCCCAGTTGGTCCTATCGGAATCTAACCTAACCTAATCTCCATTGAGATTGGCCACTGCCAATAATATACCTGCATGGAACGACTGCCTAATTGACCTCTTAAGATTATGTATTTTTCTTTATTTTCAGATTTCGCTACCCTTCTGGTGCAAAAGTTGACATTATCTGCGCGTCCCAAAATGAAGGTGAGTTAAAAAAAAACCGTGTTTTAAAGTAAAATAAATGAAACCAGTTAGGCCCCTTTTTTCGGAACTCAAGTAATGACGAAACTTGCTAACAAAATCTTTTTGTATGTCTGTATCTATTAAAATGCTAAGTTTTTGTTGTTGTCAGCCTAAACAGTCCCACTCCTGGGCAAAGTCCTCCACCCATTCTTTCCATTACTCTCTTAGTTGGGTTTCATCACACCAATTCACTAAGAAGGCATCCAACAACAACTCCGTCTGGCTGTGTAATTCTAAGTTTATAGAACCGTTTTTAATCGTTATCACCCATTTTCTTTCCAGTGAATGCCTTCCACGACTACTGCATCCGACAACATATCCGACCACCTCGGTAAGGCCGCATTACACCTGCCTGTTTAACTATGAGATAAATGGTAGCTAAGTATAGGTACACAAATGATAAAACAATGAAAAAAATAAAACATTAAAAACCTGAGGCTATTTAGAACTTGGCTTGGTCCACTTCCATGCTTCCAATTGCAGTTTTATTTTTAGAAAAGCAGGCAAGTGCAATCGTGCTTTTATATAAAAAACTGTTATACCGTTCACTGAATAAGAATATAGGCGCAGGCCGCTCATACGTTTGCAAATATTTGTCGCAAAAACAATTTTTCTATGCGTTTTGTCGCAAATGTATGAGCCGCCTACTTGTTGTATGTTAAAAATACAATTAAATGTACTCAATTACCAAATATGTAAGTAGGTATATTAAGATATGTCATCATAGTGTTTACAAAGGAACAGTGTAAATTGAAACTTTGACATGGCGCTCCTTTCCATGGTGAAATGTCATTATTATGTCAAATTCAGTACATTTCGATTTCATTCCATTTTTCGCCACAGATCAGGATATACTGTTTGTTGTGTATTTAATGCGCGTTAAAACGGCAGCTAGCGAACGAGAGAAGACAATGAATAGAATAATTTATATTTGCGTGAAGTAGTATCATTTGGTTGACGATAATCGTCCACCCAGTGTTATTGAAAAACTGTTTGAAGACAGGCATGTAAACTTTTAGTGCTAGAACGTTAAAAATACCGCACTAAATAGATGGGCTTATGTGATTGGCATTGAATTTTAGACCACATTTAAAATAAAGATCCTGACTCATATGACTCATTATACTGAGTGCATTATAATTATAAGTCCATGTTAAGTACAGCTTTTTACATAGGTAATGATACATAATGCATATCCTTATATCTTCATTCCGCTATGCCCTCTATATTATATTTCGTTAATTTTAAAAGTTTTGCTTTGATGTAGGTACACATTCCTTTTTATTAAGTGTAGTATATCTCGAATAATAGTTTTGATTTAAAATAGTAGCGCAAGGCTTAGCCGAGAGAATTGAATCAAGCAAGTCTGAAGCATCAAAAGACATCTACCTACATAATAATATAGAAGTAACTTTAATTAATGCATAATAACAGTAAAAAATATAACATTACAAAATTACGAACTTGACTATAAGCACTGCCATGCACCCAACCCATTTATCAAACTTTTAAATTACAAGTAACTTTTTTTTTAAAGATTATTATTAGGTAATTATAGTATAGTAGATTCTAGCAAACATGTTATTATTTCGATAGTTTCGACCAAATTCCTCATAGGACATCAATTATTACCTTTACCGTCGGTGGATAAGGTACTCTTGAAACAAGCCACCAAACTCTCAGACAATCATTCAAAAAGTCAACTTATTTACTTACAAAATAATAAAATCATGCAGTCCTTTCCAGGGAGCACAATCTTCACCATTACTTGAAATGGACAATACATAGATAATTAAAACAATGTTAGATGTAGCTTTTATATGCCTGTAACTATTAGATTAAATTGTATATTCGTATAAAAGTTATAAGCTTTTTATAAATGTTTAGTTTTCATAACGTTTCGTAGTGGCAAAATGAGAAAAGACAATTATTGTTAAGAAAATAAAAAAAACTAGGTACCAAATATTATCTACTTTTTCCTAGTTTTTTTTTAAACCTTTTATTGTTTTTTTATGCAGGTTTATTTTTGTAATAACTAGTTTTATCAAATTTTAAAATATTGACGTATGTTTTAATATTTTGGTAAAGATTCCAACTTTTATTTCAAACATTTTTCGGGTCTATATACGGGCAACCCTACTAAGGGGGTTACCGTTGATTTTTTGCCCTGCGCTAAGTAAACGTTTAGAAGTAACTCCCTAGATACAACAGTGTAGTCCGTATATATATTTCTAATATTTTATTGTAAAATATTTTATTCATAAAAACTTTTTTGATTTGTCAGTATGGCTGTGCTAAACTAAGATCGAAGTGTTGCCATTCCCAAAGAAACAATATATTGTTAATTTTATACAAATTTTCGTAGAATAAGTTTAGTTTTAATGATTGAATGTCGTAATCGTAATCAAATCAAATAAATGTTTGGAAATAGTCAAGAATATATTTGAATGCAAAACAATTTAGATTTTAGCTTTGCGTATGTCTGTTTCTTTATATTAAGAAATTGGTACCATCACACAAAACCGCATAATACTTTGTATTTTCTTTTTAATTTATATATTTAGTGCTATGACTGTATGTTGTGTGTCGTTGGCATAATATTAGGTGTTATAATGAATGTTGTAGAAATAGTGGTATAGATTTTTCTTTTTGGTTATTTTTTAATTGTGTAAATATAAAAAGTTCGAAACATACTCAAAACATTCCATTGTGAGTTGCAACTGCCACAGCTACCTGACTGAGGTATAGCTATGTTAGAATAATATATTTATATGTAGGTATTTTGACTGCTGCGTGCAATAGCTCACATTTCTTCATTCTTTACCTATAACATAGATACTGATCACTCTTTTTCCCATTCTAAAGTTGAAATAGACCCTTGGTTGACTACATAAGTCCGTTATGTTTTGAATAAATAAATAGATGCTTTTAATTTTATTTTAACTAAAACTGATGATTATGAGCGTTGTATGCAGCCTCTAGATAATGGGCTAGCTTGTATGAAATGTAAAGATTTGCAAACATTAATTTTAACTGCCTAAATATCTGGTGTTAGTCAAAAAAGCATCACAGAGTAAGAAAAACAATGGTTCTGATTATTCCTAATACTGGTCTCTGGCGGTAAGGTACCTAATTATAACAAGAAAATATAATTTCCCCGGCTGTTGTCTACGAATTTTGATCACTACTACTTTTTTACTACTTTTATAGAACCCTTGGTTTCTTTGTGATGGATAATAAACTATGACATATGCCATTGACGAGAAGATTTAGGTACACAAGAACAATATCACGATATGAATCTCATAAAAAAAAAAATACGTAGGTACCATTTTTTTTTGTAATAGCAAAATTTTCAGTTTAATCTTGTAGGCGATGATGCGGTTTAGTTAATTTTAATTATCTATATTATTAATATTATAAAGCTGAAGAGTTTGTTTGGTCGGTTGAATTTGAACGCGCTAATCTTAGAAACAGGTTTGAATTGAAAAATTATTTTATTTGGATTATTTTTTTATTGGATAGCCCGCCCATACACCGAGGAAGGATATAGGCATACATAACATCACGCTATGACCAATAGGAGCGATGTGACGCAGACGAAGTTGCGTGGGTCAGCTAGTAATTAAGACGCTCTCGATTTATACGAACATACAGAAATATTGATGCAATCTTCAATGCATTTATTTTGCTCATTTTTTTGTAATAATTTAATAAGTATATGTTTAGATTTAAATATTTTCGTCGTAGATTAATCATGTATTTGTATATCAATGTTACATGTGTCGATGTTTCTGTTAAGAGCAATGTCTTAAGGAGACGATATGACAATAATAAATTATTGAAGAAAGTGAAAAGTATTTCATTTTGGCTTCTAAAGACTTCAAATGAACTTCGATCAGGTGCCATAGGTACCGTACACATTATTGCATGCATGTAAGGTTTCCGTGCCTCGGAAAGCACGTTAAGCCGTTGGTCCCGGCTGTCATTTGTAGATCTTTGGCAGTCGTTACGGATTGTCAGAAGCCAGAAAATCTGACGCCAGTCTTGCCAAGAAGTACCGTGTTACCCAGTTAATGGGTTGTGGAGGTCTGGTAAGCAGCCGCTCCACGTAAAATACTGGTATTCAGCTGAATCCGGTTTGACTGGGAGCCGACGACCCCAATTTGGTTGGGAAACGGCTAAGCAGATGATGTAAGGTTGTAACCATCATGCCGAGCGTGTATTGACCACAATAAGCTAAAAGACAAGAGATTGACCTAAGACAAGAGCTGGCTTTCTCTCATTAAATGCTATGCTGCTGTGAAAAGTGAAACAGTGTAGAATTGACTGAAACAATACATGTGCCTACGTTTCAGATGCGGTGCTAGCAGTAATGCAACTGACTGCTAAACTTTATCAAATCTAATTTTGTGGACACTTTTTTCTGGAATGTTCTTACACCACTGTTTTTTTAATGACAATATGACCTATTTGTCCGCAAGCACTGGTTGATGAGAGATGATCCCCTCCTTGAATAGGTTTAATTTCCTTTTACCCATACTTAATTAAAGAAACTTCGTTGACTAATGCGGGTAAGCTCGGTATACGAAATTTTTTGCACTCCAACTCAGAAAATTTTGTTATATAGAAATATTTTTTATACAGAAAAGCTAAAGAACTGTTGAGGTAGGAGTGCCTAGCAGTGTCTGGAGTGAAAGACGGTTGCGATGTGAATATTTTATTGCCAGAGAGAATGGCGAGCGAGCAAAGCTAGTTCGAAATTTTTGTCACCCCTTTTCTAACTGGTTTCATTGCGTCAACCATTTAAGGGTGACACACGACCGTGGCAAAAAAACAGTCAACGAACGGTCAGGTAGGCAGTCCCTTAATTGCAAAAAAGCTCAACAACTAAGGATTTTGTTACGCTACCTCGCGGGACTACTTCGAGTACGTCTACCTGGGACAAACGGTCCAGTTAGGTAGAGCTAACTTCGAGATTCGAGAAAGAGGTAAACCGTCGAATCTGACTAGGCAGGGTTCGGGAATAGTGAGGTATGGTATGGTATCTTCTCGTCACATACCAGTGTCTCAAGACGAAAGTCTATTACCAGTGCGTATTGCCAGTGATGACTTATGTAGGTATGGTACCGAAACGTGGTCGCTCACCGCCAGAAGGAGGGTAATGTTTTTCGAGCACATGTATGAATGTATCTATGTCCTATGTTGTTTTTTTTTTTAGGAATGACCACTAGCAAGTTAGCACGCAAGGGCTCTAACCTAACCGCACTAACCTGAAATGAAAAAAAAATGTGAATGTTCAAATGAATTTAAGGCCCCCAGCAAAGGCAACAAAACTAGCTACACGCTAATCTACTGACCGCTCGCTAAGGGCATCCCCTGTGGGATACGACCTCGGCTTAGCGGCGCGGCGGCGTCAGTTCGGGACAGCAAGGGACAGGCTGGGTCATTATATTATTTGTGGGATTTAAGACTAATGACGGCTCAGCGATGCGGGCTGGCTCGTTAGACAAACGACGGGGAGGGTTTTGAATGGGTCGTCGCGACGGGCCTCGGCGGCGAGGCCGGAATACGGAATCTGTGTTTGTTTTTAAGCGTGCTGGTTTCCCTACAGCTTTCTTATATCTTTGCGATCTCGCCGTCGGACTCGACGAGTGTATGCCGAGGACAGCGAATCTTACTATGTATGTTTGTACATGTATGTCCATTTCTTTGGCACGCCCTACAGTCCAAACGGCTGGAAGAATTCGTCAGAATTGTGAAAGTGACATAGGTAGGCTATAAAAGTTTTCAAAATGTAACTCACTGTTTTTGACAGTAATTTTTTTTAACCCAATAAACCAAAATAGAAGATAATTAATCATCATCGTCATTGCTTCATTTAAAAAACAAGGGATAAGTACTAACGTGATAAGGTTAGATTACCGTACCGTATTATACAAAAAATAATTTATGTACGTAGGTATGTACTGACAAGACCATTATTTTCAGTCGTCCATGATAGTCAGTAGGTACTCATTTTCCCGAGCAGAGCGAGTGAAACTTATAATGCTGCCATACTAAAATGTAACGTTTGTTTGTGAAAATTATAAAAATAGAATCATCCAATGGTGTACCTACTAACGCGGTATCTAGAGTTGGGCAAATTGTAATCAGATTAATGATTAAGGATTACGATTATAGCCGTAACAGACGCTCGGATTTGGTACGGCGGACTAACTCCGCCCACAAAATTCGATCTCGCAACACACGACGGGATCTGGTCCGGCGGACCACGCGGCGGACTAACTCCGCCCACCACGCCACAGAGTATATATACTGTACTGAATTGTACGCCTTCAAGTACACAAAAATTATGGTGGTAGAAGCAACAATAGCAGCAACATTACAACCACCATGTACCAACCACACCGTTAAAAGCGGAAAAAAGCAGAGAATTGGCTAAATTGTATTAAGAGAAATACATTTTTTAAATTTTTATGGTAGTCTGTGGTAGTTTGGTACGGCCCAAGCGTACACACGTCCAGATTTGGTACGGAGCGGACCAAATCCGCTGTGCAAACAAGCGGACCGCGGCGGACTCAATTAATAATAATAATGTTCGCGGACCACTCTACACACGGGCGGATATGGTTCGGGAGCGTACCAAATCTTGTGGGCGGAGTTAGTCCGCCGTACCAAATTCGAACGTCTGTTACGGCTATAACATTTTGTAATCATCAATCAAGATTACAGATTACGGAAATTAATCAAGAAAGTAATCATATCGGTGATTAATGATTATTAGTTTGTAATCGTTATTTTGATTACTTTTTTGATTGATGCATACTAACTACATTTAGGAATTCGAAAAATAAAATCATTAACATTGTAAATCATCTTTATTTTTTGATCAGTCTCATGAATTAAATTTTTTTTAATAATTATTATACTTAAGAAAACAATCAAGAATTATTTTTATGTGTGCCATGAGTGGCTTAAATTAGATTTTAAAAGCATCCTCTTTTCAAACATCTCATCCGAAAGTCTGTGTGATTTAGGTAAATTGGTCATGGTCGCATATGAGAAAAGTCTTTCGACAGGACCCGATGACGGAAGAGGTGTGTTATATTTTTTAAAAACACGTTTAATTTCAGGGTATCGATTTAGCATCGATACATCCCGATCCTGGTCCGCTAAAAAATGAGAAATAATGGCATCTACCTTTGAGTGTTGTATTTGGTACATATCTCCCGAATCAGGCTCTGAAGAATCAGTGTCAAACTCAAAATAGCTGTCTTCATATATATTATTAGGTATGACTTGAAGCGTTTCAGGTGCCTCATGGATTTTGATTACAGCTCCTTTAAAAATAGATTTGATTCTGGAATGGTATTCTATATTAACACAAGCAAGCCATTTGTCCTTGAATCTGGGGTAAGACATTGCAGCAACTGCTGCATTTTGAGCTACTTTTGAGGAGAAATCAAAAAACTCTGCAAATCGCGTTTCTACGCTCTCCAAATATTTCTTTACCAACATTTGACAAAAAGTAAGAGATTCTCTATTCAGTTTTTGCAACTTTTTGCGCAAAGATACTAAACATGGCAATAATATACCGTAATACATGTCTTGTTCGCCTTGTAATATATCCAGGGCCTCTGCTATTGGTTTTGAACAACGCAAGTATTCCTTTATGTAATGGAAATCATTATCACGTAAAACGTTTGTCATTCCTAATGCCACGTGCAGCTGTACACTCTTCTCCTGTATTGATGCAATTTGTTTCAGTGAATCATAAAGGCTGTTCCATCTAGTGATTCCCGGTTTGGAAAGGGTATGACCAACAATGTCAAGTATTATTTCAGCCGATTTAGGCCGGCCGGCGGAGTTCCACAAGTTGTTGCATTTTTTAATAACTTGATTATGAATAGTGCCAATACTTGTGTCATCGTTATTTCGTAATACTTTATTGGCGTCCGTAGTGGCACATAAGTTTAGCTTGTGTGCACAACACCTTAAATGTACAGGCAATTCTAGTATTATTGACTGTGAAATAATATTTTCGTCAAAAGCTAGCGGATCAACTTCATTATAAGTACTAAAGTGTGCCACAGAAATGACCTCGATGTGAGAATCTTCTTCGAGGATAGAACTTTCTGCAGGTTCTGAATTGTCATCAATGTTATGAGTAAAATTTTCACAATTTTCCACGTCTATGCCAAACTCTTTAAATGCTTTTACAAAATTACAACCGTTATCAGTAACTGTAGCCAGCACTTTCCGGGAGTCGAGACCAAATTCAGCATGTACTGCTTCAAGTAAAAGAGCTATACGGTCGTAGCTGTGCGTACCTGAAAATCTTCGACAAGCCAGTGTTTCCGACTTCCGTTTCAGATTTGTGTCGAGCCAGTGTGCAGTAACGCCCAAAAAACTTCTTGTTTTTGCCGACCAGATATCGGCAGTTGTGCAGACTTCATCTACATCGCGCAATTCACTCTTGATTTTTGTAATTTCCTTATTAAAGTAATCATCAATCAATCGACCCAAAGTTCTTCTACTGGGAACGTTCAATCCATTTGCAGAGATATTTAAATCACCAAAGATTTTTTTTAAAAAGTGATCGTCTATTGCTTGTAAAGGAATCATAGAATGAATAAAAAACTTTAACATATTTTCATTAAATTGGTCCTGTGAAATCGTTCGATCAGTAGGTACATCACTAGTACTACCATCTCTAATAACTGGTTGCAGTTGGTTGGATGTTCTAGTAGACCGTTTATTTTTTTTCATAGTTTTCAAGTAACTCTGATACTCGTTGTGTGTTTCTTCCCCGTGTCTTCGTTTGAGATGAGTTACAAAATTTGATGTAGAATTATTAAAACCACTAATTTTAACTAGTTTTGGCCGACATAATGTACAAATTGCCACTTTCTTTTTGCTCGTAGACTCCGATTCTGAATACGTAAAAAATTTTCCATCAAGAATGCATGGTAATGTCTCAAGTTGTTCATGGTGCACGGTTTCAGATTCTGAATTAGTAGATAAAGGCGAAAAAGAACTTGACGCCATTTTACAATAAATACTGATTTTACAATAATAATGTTTAAACACCAAAACACATAGGCCAATACGTCACGGTTTAGACTCGTGAATCAATTTACGTTTATATCCTTGCGCACTATTATACAGACTGACTGCTTGCGCTATGGCAAGAAGCGGGGCGCAGGCGGCGGACGATTGGCTTACCGGCCGTACCCTGTACCCCACCCAACTCCCGCACCCCGCGTGCCGTATCTTCGAAATGCAATTGAGCACGCAGAAATTCTTTTTCGAATTTACTTAAGGATTTAAATAACGAAAGAGTACAAAACGTCCATGACATCCAAATTGGATCAGAAGTTTTTAGAAAAACGCAGACATACAAGATACATACTGATTGAATATAGAACCGCATTTATTAAAAATATGCTTAAAAAATTAATCAAATCTACCCATGTAACTAAGATTACTGACTATTGTTATCAAAACTAATGATTACAAATGGAGTCATGATTGAAAGTAGTCAAGATTAAAAGTAATCATGATTGATGTATTCATGATAACTTTCAATCAGATTATTAATCCGATTACAAAAGTAGTTGATTACGTAGTCATTTATTTTTCTAAGATCTGTTGTTGAATATGGTAATTTAATCAATGGCAACACTGGACATGACAATATTTTAGAGAGAGTTTTTGGCGGAATTTTAACGAGTAAAGTTTAGTGACTCTTTTAATTATTAGCAAATTGTTTCCTAGTGGATATTGTGGTGTAAAATTGGTGTAGTTTTATGTCTCAAGTGTCTACGCAACTGGCGAATATGTGAAATCATTGAAACAGACCCGATCTTGGTAAAGTGGTGATGTGAATTTTATTGTAGTAATACTACCACAGCGAAGCTTGCCGAGAAGGCTGACTCGATATATTTACTGACAAATACACCAGCAAACATTACAATTTATTACACCCGCTTTCTAATGCAAAACTAAAATATAAAAAATAAGACGTAATATTTAATAACTACGAATGTTATTATGAACAAATATTAATAAAAAACAATATTTAGAATTATTAGAAACGTCACGTCACGTCAGTGTCATTCTGAAACTGTTCAGGTTCAGGGCATAGGGTGGTTCAGGTTATTGTTTGTTTTGTTATAAGCAGTTTGCACTTTGCAGTGGATGAATTGAGTTTTGAGGTATATTGTTATTTTTAAAATGGTGAAATTCGGCAAGAATAAGTTCAAGGCTTTAAACAAAGTCGCCAAAAGCCAAAAAGGTGTAGCAACAAGTCCGGGAGTATCGAACAAAATATTGAAAAAGAAAATAAACGCTGAAAGGAAGGTTACTTTTCAAAAAGAAGTTTTACTAAAAGAAGCGGTTGTTAGTGGAAATAATGATCTCGTAAAGAATATAACAGCTAGCAAACTGCGAAGTGGATCAAAGAAAGCAGAAAAGGTCAAACCAACAGAGCAGACCAAAGTATCAAAAGTTAAACCTGTTGAGAAAAAGAAGAAACGTCAAAAAACACAAATCAATGATACCAAGTTAATGCTGAAATTGATGAAGAAGAAGTAGAATAAGTAATAGGTTTAAGTTATTAAATAGTTTTAAATTATTTATGCATTTTATTTCTATTTCTTGCCGAACTAGCCATGTAGGTAACAGTTTCAAGATGGCATAATAGGGTACAATAAATTTCTCTATTTCCATTCCCCAGGTAGGGAATGGGAATAGAGAAATTTGCAGTCTCAACATTGTTAATGATTTTGTTACAAATTCAGATGTTAAGATGGTTGTTAAGAATTTACCAATACATATTACTGGTCAATGATATACTATTATAAGTAGTTAACACCTACTTATGCAGCCATCTAATTTTTGCTTTTTCAGACTATGTTATGAATGTACTTTGGTATTGTGGCAGCTAGCACAATTCCTGGGTTTGATACTGCTGCTCCTAGCCATTATCAAATGGGACTAACCTTGATTGTCCAAGAAACCAATTTAATAAAAATAACCATTTTTTTGTGAGTGGTTAATATCATTTAAAGAGCAGTAGGCCATAGCCTCACTGTCTTCTTAGAGCATGTGGTTTCTTTTTAGCCTTTTGACCACATTGACATTGTCTAGCAATCCTGAAGCAAGAGGATTGGGATGATGGGTAAGTCAATGTGTTGTTTCTTATAGCGCTCTATTTCTGAGGCCACTGTTGCAGTGTTCAAGTACATGTCATTAGTCATTTCTCGTAAACCATGGAGCAATTACAATATTCCTCAGTATGTTGTTTTGCACCCTTTGCAAGCACATAGCATTGCTCTTGCTGGCTATTCATAACTGGATACCATATGTCCATGTGGGTTTAAGAATGGAATTATATATTAAAAGCTTGTTGTCCAGGGAGAGCACTGAGTTTGTGCCCATCAGCCAGTAGAATTGTCTGAACTTGAGGTTGACTTGGTCTGGTTCGACTTTTATGTGGTGTTTCCATGTTAAGCGTCTGTCCATATGGAATCTGAGGTATTTGGCACAATCAGTTTGTGGCAGTATGCTATCCATCAGGTGAACCGGGACGCAGTTTTTTGTAATGTGATTAGATTTATATGCACTGGCTTTAATATGCCACTTTTGGAACCAGTCTGAAGTAGCGTCAAGCACTCGTAGTTTTTCGCTTGCTGTTGTAGGATTGTCATCCACAGCCAAAAAAGCGCGATACCATCGGCGTAGGTAGCTACCGTAACATCATCCATGGTTGGCAGATCTGATGAGTAGATATTGTAAAGAATTGGTCCAAGTACAGATCCTTGGGTACACCAGCTTTAATGGGAAACAAGGAGGATCTGGCTTCTCCTTGCTTAACTTGAAATAGTCTGTCAGAGAGGTACGACTCCAAGATGTGAAATACTGTGGCAATTTCTCCTTGATTTTGCAGATCACCTTTGTGCCAGACTCAATCAAAGGCCTGTTGTACATCTAAAAATGCAGCAGAGCAGTAGTATTTTTTGTTCTTGTAGCATTGTCTGACAGAATGGTAGACGCGATGTATCTGTTCAATGGTCGAGTGTAGAAATAACCATAAAAAACATAGAATTTAAGTTTAAATCAAGTTGCCTTATTTTGAAGGTGGTCGGGTAGTCACATTTCAATTCAAGATTTCCTCATTAAAAACTCAAATTTCTCCCCAAAATACAAAAATTTATACTCCTAAAGAAGTAATAGTGATCAAAAATTCATATTCGTAAGTGTTGTATTTTAACAGAAATCAGCTTTCATTACTTTTCCATACTAAAGCTCCACATATAATCTTAATATCTCCACAAGTTCAGGAAAAAGGGTGCAGTATATACTGTGCAGCAAAAACTAAACATCACTGACCCCAATTCAACAAACAAGCAAAGTATGTACCTATTTAACTTTGCTTGTTGTTTTTTTGCAACACATCTAAATAAAACCTTAGTTGGGAGAAAAATGTAAAATAAAACAATGGATAGAATTTTACTGATTATTTTTATTAGAATAGTCACAAATTACATTCAGAATTACATATATTATTATAATGCGCGCCAAGACAAAAGGAACAATGAGCAGCATGTTAGTTATTCATATAAAATCTGAACTACTATAAATTCAGACACAAAGTTCTTGCCCATATGGTTGAAAAGTGGCAGACCGGGAAATTTGACCTATGTAGGTAGGTAACTGCCCATCGGCCTCCTTTTTAGAGACGCGCGAAACCGGGAGGAAAGCCATTTCAGTCCTAACATCCATTTTCTAATAAATGAAGCAATCCTACACAATTTTTCCTATATTTACTACAATTTCTATAGATATATTAGTTTAAAGAATTTTGAGATACAGTGAAGTCTAGATAATGTTAGCCTAGGGTGCTAGAAAATTACAAGTTACCCTTATTTTTAGAGTTGTGCACTAGCGTAAGCGAAAGTATAAAGGCGGTACACACTATAAACACGTGAATTATGTCGTTAGATATAATTCCAAAGTTCAAAACTTATGACCATTTTTTGGTGATTGTTTTTTTCTTGATCGAATCTAACGATCGGTTAATTCACGTTTCCGTGTACTTACTAGCCAACGTTTGTTTTTATAACACACTAATTCGAAAACTTGTTGCCTAGTGAATACACCATTAATAATATTTGAATCAGTCCTAAAGAAGATAAATACAAACTACTACATTCTTTTACATGCTAAAATTGAAGATTACTCATTATTTGATTAGGTACATACTTAATTCTTAGTTTTTAAGTAAATATCCCTGGTATATGATTCTGTTTCAAAAGATGAAACAAGAATATAATAAAGTTGACATTCACACATTACAGACAATATTTTATTTGATAAATCAGTTTATTGAAAAGGAAAGAATGATATCACTAGTTCTAATGAAAAAACAATAAAATACAAATTGTAAAATAAAAAAAATGCGTTTTATAATATCCCTAAGATATTTCTACTACCGAAAATTGATACTACAGACATATTTTAAGTTAGAATTAGATACAGTGATAAATTATTCTCATTATTATGTAAACCTCATACACTGTTGTGTAATCCCACACTTATTACTTCATTACATGACCTGTTAAACTGCAGTCTAAAGAGAAACTCACAACAATAATTAATCATTATATTGATTTTATTATAACATGGTAGGCGTTAGATAAACATGCATTAAAGTGATCTTTCCCTATTGTATTGTATTTTAATTTGGGCTGGTTTTGCAACTCCACGTTAGGACTTTTCCCTAATATTATGAACCGTTTTTCATTACTAGAGAATGTAAAGGATCACGATAGAAGTCGATTCAGGACAGGTTTAAGTCTTTTTTTCTGTTTTAGTATTAAGGAAGTCAATAAATGTATGTGGCTCAATGACTGTTATTGCACATTTATCTGAGGTCTACCATAACCACGTCCCACTGCTGAACAAAGGACGACTTCCTCCAATCTAATAGATATTTTTTATTTGACGATAATCAAAGATTATGTGTTAGGAATTTTAGCAAATATCCTCACTACTCTGCTATTATAACTAGGGGACTAGTTTTATCGGCAATGTAGTGGTTTCAATTTAAACTTGTAATCCTTCATGGAAATCTACCCACATCCATCGTCCTATGACACATATGCTGCATGAGGTGAATTAACACAACACATGGTGTTAAGGCAAACGTTGTTCTGTTGCAGATACATTGCTGTCAATGTAGAATGTTTTGTATGCAGTTTCCGGAACAAATACTATCACGTCACAAATGTAACACAAGACTAGTGATGTGATTGGCTTTTTATCTTTGGAAAAAAGTATCAAGCCAGTCACAGCAGCTAACCCACATTTAACAACTAACTAGGATATTCTACTAGATAGAAAAAATACAATTCTATTTAGTCCGTCCGTTACATTTTCAAAAAATATTGGACACTTATTTTATGCCATTTCAAATCACTAAAAAATTATGTAGATAGAAGCGCATCAAAGTTCAAGAGGGGCCTCATGTCGTCACATCGCTAGAAAAAATTGTACTATCGTAGACGTCACGCGAGTATTCAACGCACTGTATCTTCGAAATATTTGTTTACGTGAAAAAAGAAAAAATACGTGTCCAATATTTTTAAAAAATCTATGTGACGGATTCAGATTTTTTTCAGTAGAATACCCTATATTTAACACATAATTTTCGCCGCAGAAACTGGATGTAAGTATTGTTAGAAACATGTTAAATCCTCGTATCATCCTCATAATCATGGCAAACAATAACCCAACACTGCTTCAATCAAGAAGACAACGTCAAACAATTGTCTCCCATGATCAATGGTGGGTCCACATGATACAGACTTCCGTAGACTTTAGACTTTTGCCTGCGCAACTTACAACAAATGCTGCTCGCGCTGTGACAGAATTTTCTTATTCAGAGTTCATTGTATATGCAGACTAAAGCCCATATCGTGTAGTCTCACTATAAGAGGCAAAAGTCACAAAAACCGACCAAAAAATAAGAGCATGTGCGACCTAAGACGATGGGAAAAAAGAACGTAAGAGTAGTGGCAGGTCTTAGTACCGGCCTCGGCCCCTTCCCCTGCCACGTCCGCGGCCCCGGGGCGAGCCGCGCGGCTGCTCCACGGCGGCCACCAGGGCGGCCGGCGCCTTCTGCGCCTCCTTCACGGGCTCGGGCGCCGGGGCGGCCTTCACGGGCTCGGGCGCCGGGGCGGCCTTCACGGGCTCGGGCGCCGGTGTGGGCTCCACGGGTTCCTCTGCTTCGGGCTCTTCTTGTTTTAGATCTGTGGAGTATTATTAGTTTTAGTATAGGAGAGGTGTCATAACAGTGGGAACGTGAATGATGTGAATGAATGTTTATCTGTAAAAGCATTCATGTGTTATAAATTCAAGTCCTAATCCTACTTTGTAGCTTTCCGATAAGCGGTCACCACTCCAGAACTTTTCTGTTTACATTGGTCATCCATTCAGTGCCATTCAGGTGCATTCTTAAGGTGAATGGATGAATGCTCTCACTGCCATTTTGTCGCTAGATGGCGACACATCCACAATTTCGAACATTTTCAATTTTTACACCTAACATAGAAAGTTTTAATAGACAACTTTATTATAGGCGCCACCTAGGGCATTAACTTGATTTTTTTAGATAATCACTATGCTTGTTAACTGCTACCATACAAAGATTACAGCAGAATAAAGATTTAGCCGCATGAATTTACTCTTTACACACACATGCAAAGTAAATAGTAGTAACTTTCGACACCACTAGATGTCGTTTTATTCAAAAATGGTTGGAAATTAAAATGTCCAGAGGACCAAATTGTTATATTCCAATCTATTTCTTATTAATATAACCTTAGCAATGATTATCATCACGCTATACTTTCGGGAAGCTGAGCAGCTAAAAACCTTGACATAAATAAGGTCGGCAATTTGAAACAGTTATCAACCGTATAAACAGACTGTCGGTTTAGAGACTGCCTTTCATTAGGCTTGGTGTGGGTTCAAATCTCAATAGTTGTATTTATTTTTGAATTATTTTTTATCTTTCTTTATCCTTACCAAACCTAATATTTTCAAATATTAATAATAATATAATTATTGGTCAAAAAAGTAATAATATAATTATTGGTAAAAGGTATCCCTTTTCACCATAACAAATTATTCAGATAAATTATTTTGGGTAATAAACATTGCATGTTACGCTCTAACATCACAATCAGTAAACATGGGCTCGGCGTACGACTATGCACCGAAACTCACACATCTGTGATCAGTGTCATCACAGTCGCAACCTACTGTTACCGATAGACAAGGATAGAGATAGGAGACGGCGCTGTCGTGCGAGCGAAATCGCGTTAGCTGCCGAATGTTGACGAATGTTTACGATTATGAATGACATGGCATGTGGTAGCGTTAGCAAATAAAATAAAAAACATTAATTATTTTGAGGTACTTAAAAAAAGAAATATTGTTCGCTTGATCGCGCAAGGTTACTAAAGCTTTACTTCTGCCTTTGTTTTCGGACAACAACAAGCCACTTTTGTCTCCTTAATTCATCTTTAGGAAACCTGAATAAAAAAGAGCCTAAGTATCACCATTATGCATTTATGTATAAATAAATAAAGAATATGGCTGCACATGACGTGCAGTTTGGGAGTTACGAGGAAGCCTTGAAATCATAACCGTTTGCTTTGCCACAGTCGCGTAATAAAGATAACTAAATATAGTGAAGTAGTGATTCTGCACTAACTATTAGGTACTAAAAACTAGACTTTGTCTTATAAAAACATTTTTTTTAAATAAGTACCTATTGCGTAAAACATAACTGTTATCAATTATCAATAAAATCGACTTGAATTTAAATAATCATGGTTGGTAAAACAATAATAATAAAAACTATTAATATGTTTGAAGAAATTTGTGATGCTAACCTTACGCAACCTCGGTCTGGTACTAGTCGTCGCGCGCGTTGTTTACAAAATCTCTCAACAACTCGCGAATTGTGCGTATCGTGTCTCTCACGCATGTTTTTAATATCTATCTCGCTCTCACAAACATGGCGAAGCAAACGATAAAATATTTTTGTTATTTTCAACAAATTAACATTTTTGGCTGTATTTACGAGTGGTGTGTCTTATTTTTATTGCTAGTATTAATAAAACACTGTTGAGCTGCAAAGATTAAAGATTTTATTACAGATTTTTTGTTTCTTATGTTTAGGTAGGTACTACTTGATACAGAAAGTCAAGTGATTTTTTTTCAAGTCTATGCAGTGAAGGTAGTTCAATTTACACAATAATTAGTAATAAGTACTACTAATTTATAACAATTTACGAGATACTGATAAAAGCTAACATGTGGGTAGAACTAGGTAAGTATATTTATTCATAGTACCTAAACAAAAATCTCTAATAAAATTCTTTGCCTTAAAAATCTAGAAAAAATATAGGTATGTTTAGGTATCAAATAGGTACTAAATTTTTGTAAAGGCGAATTGAAATTTTTGAGCCCTTACGTGGAGATCCTAAATGTCGGCAGTCCATCCTGACATCAGAATGACTCCCCATTTTTTAAATTCATTTTCTCAGTTATTAATTAGGTACCAATTATTTAAACAAAGGTATCAAATAGTAGCAAATAGGTAGGTATTAGATTTTAGTAATTTTTTTAAGCTGAGCGGTCATTTTGCCAGTCATTCTGAAGGTCACATCAATGATTTTCCGTGCGCGACTGAGTGCCAACTACGGGCAATCACTTAGTTGAGTAGGACCACTTGCTGTGACTAAGTCCCGTATCTAATGGTAATAAAGGTATATTGTACCTACACAGGTTGTTGTAATGTGACTGAACCTAAATAGTACCTAACGTGTAAATAAATTGTGACGTGTAGGTACTAAATAAATAAAAGATTATTTATGCAATTATTCGTCGCGATCTAAGAATGTTTTCTTTAGGTGATACAGTCGTAACATTCAGTGATTAGTGTGATTACTGGCGTTCTTTGGTGGAATGGTTTTAGATGGCAAAGCAAAGGGTTGTTATCAGCTTAGAATATCGTGGTATTAGTTGGTTAGAGTAGGTACCTACCTATGTAAGTACTCTTATGTGTCACCGGATAATTCCAAACATCGTAAGATTGTAATAAATCTTGTTTATGTTTTAGACTATAATCGTATGATTATGTTGAGAACAGATAATGGGTTGTGGAGGTCTGGAAGGCAGCCGCACCACGTAAAATACTGGTATTCAGCTGAATCCGGTTTGACTGGAAGCCAACCCCAGTAGGTATAGTTGGGAAAGGGCTAGACAGATGATGTGTTGAGAAGAGATATTTCGAATACACTGAATCACACCCAAATTCAATAGTTTACAATACTTGTCTTATCTAGAAGAAATTATAAGTAAGTAGGTACTTGTAAATATACAATCTTACGCGACTTATAATATTACAATCATGCGACACAAATGCAAAAAAATACATCATCTGTGAAAATGTCAACTGTGTAGCTATCACGGTCCGTGAAATACAGTCTGGTGACAGACAGAGAGACGGACAGACAGACAGACGGACCGACAGACGGACGACCATTGCGTAGGTAGCTAGGAAAAAAATAGGTAAGTTTGCCTACGCTGATCGCCTGATTTAGGTATAGGTACCCTAAGTATACCTACATGAACTTCTTTTCTCTGATTTGATTCAACCGAAACCAATGAATTAGTAGTTAACCGTGTCAGAAAATGTTTTATCAGTACCTACTTACATAGGTACAGTGGAAAGATTTTTAAATCTTTAGGTAGGTAGGCACTATTTATTTAAAGTAGATAAGTAATACAACAATAACATTAGTATTGTATCTGTGTGAACCAAAGGCAGATCGCAGATAATTGTTTTCACTTTCTAGCATTATTTCTCATTCCCTAAAAAAAAAACATTTCATCAATCATAAAATGTAAAATCCGCGGGCAAACCCGCGCGCCGGCGCTAACTTGCTAGAAACACAATTTTGACACACAATCACGCATGGACTGGAACAATAATAATTTGGCAACACGCGTTGTTGCCAAATTGCGTCTTGAATGGCAACGTCGCATCGCCGCGTCCGTCACTCGACAACCTTGGCGCTTGTTCGAATTTTCGAACAGCGCCATCTACTTAAAATGTTCACCGCACGTAAACTCGTAACACAACAGCAATGAACTTTTTCTCGGTGGTTCTATAAATTTCTGTCAGATGGCGCGATTCAGGTCACTCACACATGTAAAGATTTTTTCGTTTTTTATTGGGTCTAATTCTCATAGAAAGACTGTTTTTTTTCTAAAATTTGGGCGACAAGCGATCACAATACATTATAAAGTCTCATTATACTTGCTTTTATTCTGCAGAAACTGTTTATTTACGGAGATTACAGCTCCTGAAAAATGTATGGCGAGGTCTCTTTAGGGATCCCCCTTAAAGCAATTATTTTTATTTCTACTAACTTATTCCCACGGCTTTGCTCCCATAGCCTATCCCAAAACAACAAACCATTAAATATAATCCCCAGAAAAAAAAAAATTATATGCGGCAATAGTGAAATTAGTACTATGAGTGAAAGATTTTCTGAATCGTATCAATACTACCAGATTCTATATTCCCTGTTATTGGGTTTGGTTTCTGCACTGTTCAAAAAGTGGACCATTGTATCCTAGTTCTGCACAAATTACATTTTAACAAACAATATATTGCCATTTTGCAATGGTAGTGTACATTCAATGGCGCTGAGAAACTCCCCTACAAAACATTCTTTGATTTACCATTATAATCTTGTAAACTCACCAGTGGCATTTTCATCATCGAGTATCTCATCAACAGTCTGCTCCCAATTCTCCAGCTCGTCGAGTGGAGCCATGTCCTGTTCTCCGTCCTGCTCCTCCTTGTTTGGGATGTCATCCTCGCCGTTTTCTACGCCTTCTTCTAGGAAAGCGAAGAGAATATTTATGAGAAACAACTTATTCACAAAAGGTCAGGAGAGCCTTTGCCTAATGCTACTCAGGCTAACTCAACACATTTTCTGACGTATCTAGTTATAAAACCAGGACAAGAGCGAGTCGGGCGAGTCGTAAATAAAAAATCACGTTTCAACCGAAAAATAAAACTAAAGGCCCTTTTAATTTTCTTTTTATTATTTGTTGTTAAATCGGCAATAATAATGCCCACTTGTGAAAACTTCAACAGTGAAACTTTTACAGTTTATAAGATAGTCCCCCTCTGACAGACAGATGGACAGACACCGCAGGCTTAGAATTAGGGTTTGGTTGATAAGCTTTTGGGCACAGAGCCCTAAAACCTTATATAATGCCTTTTTTGTTGATAGGCACATGTTTGACCACAATCTCACCTGATGGAAAGCAAAGATGTGGTCGTTGAAACTCAAACACTAACTAACAATGCTAACCTAATTATTTAAGCACCATTGTTACAAACACCAAAATACTAACTGAATTATGGACCTTATAGTCTGAAATAAAGTTGAATTTATTTATTTAAACACACTATGGTATGCTTAGATCGTGCATACATACAATTGAAGTATTCCCTTAACGTTTTGTGTGTATGGGTGACTTACCCTTAACATCTTCATCATTGTCATGTCCGTTCTGTTCCTCCTCATCCTCAATCTTGCGTCGCTTGGCATCGCTGACGTCTTCATCTGTGTTAGGCCGCTTGTTGCTGTTCTCATTGCCCTGTTGACAATGTTAATATGAAGTTAGTAACATTGCGGTAGAGTTTTGTGGACACAACAAGATTTCACGAACACATAGATTAAAATAAAAGAGGAGTAACTGAAATGTAGATTGGCTTGAAGATTATGAGTAACGCTACGTTCACACGGAGACATCAATTTCTAAGCTGGATCTGATTTTTGAAGGATACGGCTTGGTCACAATATAATTTATATGTATGAGTTTACACGCGCATTCGGTTTTAAGATCCAGCCGGCAAATAACCGAAACTGGAAAAACTTAACATGGGCTGACACTTTATTGTGGAAGAAAATGCCCGGTAGAAATCGGGACTTAAATCTGTCAATCATCTTTAATTTCTAATAATTATGTGCTTTCCTGGAATGTGGGTGAAAAAGGACTGATATATTATTTACATAACTAGCACTTCGCCCGCGCGGATTTAGTAGGTACTCCACAAACTTCTACGCCCCCTATACCCCCTTATAAAGGTTAGTTTTGGAAAATTAAGCACAACGATTTTCATTAATTTACATTTATTACTTAGCCATTTCTACTTATTCTATGGTCTCAGGTTCAGCGCAACTGTTCACCCCGTTCACCCCGTCAGGAGTTGATTATGCAAAAATTGTTAGGTACATCTGTTTCAATAATCCCATTTTTAGTTTGTTCATAGCATCCCGACGTAAATTAAAGCAAGCAATAATGTCCTCCCCTAAAAACTTAATCACCCCTGCTTCACCCCATATTATGTAGGTATGTAGTTTATTTGCGAAAAATCCAAACATTTGTTATTCTTATTGTTTTATCGAAATCATTTTCAACTTCATCGGACCAAGCATTGATATGATTCTTCCCAGTTCGCTCAAGCCGCGACATTTTTTTTTACTCCGAGCATGTTTATTACCGTCGTAACTTTTGAACGAAAGGTCCGATTTGAATAATTTAAATTGTAATTTACACAGAAATAATCAACCTTAATTATCAAACCATTTAAATGGATAAGGATTGATAACATGATACCGAAATCACCATTTTTTCAAATCACCAAGGATTTGCTTGAATAATTTGAACAAAAAGTGGCCATGGTGACTTAACCATAATAGTTAGACATATGGTATCGCGGACTTTTTTGTAGACATTGATGACTTCTATAAAACTGTAGTACATCACTTTGCTCTATTGTCAATAGATTCCGCAGCGCACGCGATATAAGGATTTTTTCTCACACCTTGGGTTACATTATCGAAGTTTTCATACGGATCCCTAACTTTTTTGAAAATATTCTATAGCCTATGTCCATCATCGATAATGTACAATACTATTGGTGAAAGAATTTTTAAAATCGGTCCAGTAGTTTCGGAGCCTATTCATTTCAAACAAACAAACAAACAAATCTTTCCTCTTTATAATATTAGTGTAGATATAACATCACGCATGTAATCCTGTTTGCCCCGAAATGGACCGCATACATTTGGTGCCTGAAGAAGGACGCTGCCGATGAGGTCCAGAGTGAGGTGGCGAGACTTGGGGGGAAACCTGCTGGATCATTTCACTGGTGACTAATTACAGCAATCAGTGAAATCTGATTTAATTCTAATTTAGGAGACAGACTGCATGTGTTTGTGAAAATATTTCACAAACACATCTTAAGCAGAACAGATTTTATAAAAAAATTACCAATCAATTTCGTGTCTCGTCTATTACTATTGATTTGTGTGTTGTAGCCAGGTCGAGTCAGCAAGTAGTAGAAAATAAAGTAAAAACATTTAAGGCTGAAACTCGGAAAGAAACTAATCATGCAATCAGACACATTAATACAGGAAACAGAAACAGGACTCGGATGCGTGCTTTTGAACACCAAAGAGTGTCGAGCAAAGTGAAGATAATATAAATTTGTTTGATAAAAGATCAACACTTTTGGTTTGGACATGCGAAAACATTTAGATAAAGATAATAAAGCGTGCCTAGTGTACTTTGGTAGCCGACAGCATAATTCTATGGTCTCTGGATTGACTTCCATAGCTTGCGACTGTTGCAACAATACTAGCTATGAACATGTATGGTTCTATTTCGTAATAAGGTTACTATTTCGAAATATTACAAGTCCTGACAAAAAGTCGGTCTTTCAAATAATTCTGGACATTTTACTTTTTAACATTTTTATGTTTTCAGTATTTTTTTCTGGCAAGCCCAGACAACGGTCAAAACCGTCCAGACATGTCTGGACGATTGATACACCGAATTTAGAAGCGTCTCCATACATATATATATATATGTAGTGTTAGTCGTCACGGTCGCAACAGTCGCGAGCCACGAGTTAGACGTACATGACGTTTGAAAGCAGAACGGCTGCTCCAAAATATACCATGCATTCTACGTTCTTCCTTTGTTAACGACTCCTCAGGTATCGGGTACGGGTGGGGCTAAAAATAGATATTTATAGGTGTTAGAATATTTTAATTAAGAATTGTCTCGTATTTGAGGAATACTCAGATTTTTTACGAAATTAACTCCTATGTAATGTAAATAAACTAAAATCCTTTCCTTTTAGAGATCTGGGATTTTAAACACCTTACTGTTTAAGGCTGCTGCTGACAGGGCAGGTATGACGTGGGAACAACGCGTTTTCATACAAATTGTTATAAAATTCGTTGCTTCATTGTCGTAATTTTATGAAAAACTGTATGTTAGTAGCCAATATTCACTCTACACACACCAGCCTACGCCTTCAGAGAACAAGAGCCTATATAAAATGACAATGACATCTTGTACATGGAGTAGAGTAGGGACTGCATTTACGTACTTAAAGACTCCCATTTGGTCAGTTGTGTTGGTGTTCTGGCTAAAATGGGCAGCCAAGCATCGCCCAGAAGCACAGAAGCTTCCTGGAGCTTTACAGACTTCGTGGAGCGACCTCATTGTTCCGAGGATATTTTTACATTGACAAGGCATTAAAATGAGCTCGCATTGAAATTACAATGACATGTTGTACATACCAGCTGGGTGCCGGACTTCTCGGCCAGCAGACGGGTGAAGAGCTGGTGGTGGCGCCAGGTGCGCAGGTGCACCTGGGCCGTCTCCTCGCTGTCCAGCAGCTTGCGGCACAGGCTGCACTGCACGCAGCGGAACTCCGACAGGAACGAGCCGCCCACGCCGCGCTCGGTGCTGTGGGTGGGACTTAATGTTGTAATGCAGAAGAAAATAGACAGTGTCTGCAGCCTGTCCCCATATCAAAATACTGTAAGTCATGATACTATGAAAGTGACTAAACTAGACGGATTTTTCTGACAGCATTATGCTGCTGAACTTAGCTATAATGCAAGCGTTGTTTAAATGAGGAGCCCATTGTAGCTAGACTATGATCACTTTTTTACCACTGTACTTGGCAATTACTAGACAAATGCAGTGCAGAGACAACATGGCAGGTATTAATGGGAAGATAAACAGAAAACCCATTAAAGAGGATATTGTACGAAGTAGAAAAACAATAATTGTATTTAGTCAGTCAGGTTTCAAAAAACATTCTAAACGTATTTTTTCACAAGAATATTTTGAATAGTAAAACTGATAGTACTACTATCACTTTTCAATGCACTGTATCTTTTTTATTTTATGTTTATGTGACAAAAGAAAAAAAAACTTGTTCTATAATGTTTGATCTGAAGGACCAATTTGATTTTTTCAGTAAAATACCCTAATAAGCATAGCTGTACCCACCTGTAAGCCGGGAACATGTCCTGGGTGGCTCCTTGAAGGTCATCACCCTCCTTGTAATCCAGGATGGTGTTCTCCTGATCAATGGAGTTCTTTTTCTCCTCAACTTCTGGTTTAACTGCACCGTCTTCCTCTTTCTTCACGCCTTCCTCCTGGTAGAAAAAAAAAAGGAATAGTTTGTTACCGGCTGGCAAACCAAATGAAGACTCATCTGATGTTAAGACTGTGTACGCCGTATGTCATTTTATACAAACTTTCAAGTCCTTATTCTTCAAAATGAATGAACCGATTTGAAATCTTTTTCAAGTGTTTTCTGATAACTATTTACACCTGGATATCTAGCGTATGCATTCCAAGTTTCGTTAAAATCGGTTTATTAATTTTGAAGAATAAGGATTTGAAAGTTTGTATGAAAAGCCGTACCGCCGGTAGAATCCGAACAGACCATTACATTGCCATCCTAGAAACAAAGGAAGGTCGATCATGTCAAAAATAAAATCCATATAAAAAAAAATATTTTTCCTCTAACATCTCTAACACCTGTGCCAGCATTCAGACTTCGATAAAAAAAAACTAGCGACCCGCCCCGGCTTCGCATAGTTGCATATTATATATGTCGCAGTTAACTAGCTTAATCAGCCGTTTCATTAAAAGCCTAGCCTTTTCATTGAACTGCGTTTAGTCAGTGTCCGTCATTGTGCGGTCTACAGACCACCTGACTCCAATAGACAATTATTTGTTAATGAATTATACCGGTTGTTGAATCTTAGTAGTCTGTCTACTGATTTACTAATGATAGGTGATGTAAATATAAACTTAAAAATAAAAAATAATAACATCTGCTCTGAATATTTAAATAAAATGAGTGAACTAGGCTTACATTGTGGGATTAACCAATTTACTAGGGTTGAAAAAACTAAAAACAACAAAAAACAGGTTATCATTACTCGGTCATGCATTGATCATGTGTTCCTGCGACGAGTATGCGGAAGCGACGCACACACCGCCGTTATAAACACTGCGCCAGCTGATCACTACATAATAGGCTGCGCATGTGTGATACCGGCCCATGAGTTGACCGTCACTCCGTGTACTATCACTCGTCTAGATAACAAGCGTGTGAGTGAGAGGCTTGTGAGCGTCGACTGGACACCTGCACTCGATTATCAATGTCCTGAACACATACTAGATTTTATTTTAGATAAATTTAAGCAGATTTATAAGGAATGTAAAATAAGCATTAGTAAGAATAATATATATAAACTTAAAAAATGTGCATGGGTTAATAATAAAGTAAAATTTATGTGCAAAAAAAGGAATAAACTTTATAAAATTTGGAAAAGTGAACCTACTAACTTAACAAATAGAATTTTATACAATAAATATCGAAATAAAACAAATAAATATATAAATTACGTTAAAAATAAATACTATAAGACCGAAATTAGTAAAAACTTCCGGAATTCTAAAAAAATATGGAGTATTATTAATTCATTATGTGGGAACATTACGAAGTCAATAGAGGAAGTCGTTTTCAAGGCTTTTAATCGTCAGGAAAAAGACTTAGCCAACACATTTGCAGATGAATTCCAGCAAAATGTCGATAATATAACAAAACCTTGCAGCATCACCATACTAGACCCGCTGACGTACTGTAGTGATTGTGGCATGTCGCTACGAATTAACAAAATTACAAATGAAAAAAATTACAAAATTATAAATAACCTAAATATAAATAAAAGTCCTGGCTATGACGAAATACGAGTTTCCGATTTAAAATATGTTTCACAAAAAATTTCTCCAGTCATTACACATCTTATTAACACTAGTTTAAAAACCTGCACTTACCCTGACATATTAAAAATAGGTACTATTCGTCCTATCCATAAAAAAGGATCCTTAAAAGACTACAATAATTATAGGCCTATCACAATTTTGTCAAGCATTGACAAAATAGTTGAGCGTTGCATTGGTGATAAAATAAACCATTTTATAAGTGAGAACAAAATAATAAACCATAAGCAATTTTGGCTTTCAGAGAGACCGAAGCGCCGCTCAACTTTTGTGTCAATTTAGCAACGAAGTCAATACATATCTAAATAAAAAAAAACATATTTTAATAATTTTTATTGATTTTAGTAAAGCCTTCGACACACTTAAATATAATGCACTTTTGCAACGGTATTAGAGGTCCTCTTCTTCAGTGGTTTATGAGCTACCATAGCAACAGATATACAACTGTGAAGCTGGGAAACTCGTATAGTGATATGAAATTAACAACTAAAGGCACGGCACAGGGGTCAATAGTTGGGCCTACAGAATACCTACTCTACGTCAACGATATGTGCAATACTATAGGGGTAGGCTCTGTATACCAGTTTGCCGATGACACCTGCATCGTGGTAGCTGATAAAGATATTAAAAAGACCGAGCGTCTTCTTCAAACTAACTTTGACTTATTATGTAAATGGTCGCACGATGTTGGTCTCGTCATAAATGCTGATAAAACCAAAGCAATGCATATACATTCTTCACATAATAAAGCCACTTCCACTCCCTCCATCAAGGCGCATAACCATGACTGCCTTCATGCAGTATGTACCGGTATCTGTAGCTGTATATCATTGGAGTTCGTCAAAGAACACAAATACATTGGTCTTATAATCGACTACAAATTTAATTGGGTCCCCCACATTAACTACCTATGTGATAGACTAAGATCTATCCTGGGTCGAATAATCGTACTTAAACATAAAATGCCATATAAAACCTTAAGACTACTATACCTAGCCCTGGCTGACTCCATAATTAGTTATGGACTCAGTAGCTACGGTAGAACTTATAAAACTAACTTAGATAAAATTTACAAACTACAGCAACGAATTCTCAAAAATATTGTACCCCTTAAAATTAAAACAAAATACCAAAATAATTATTCTAAACTATTTCATTATTGCAACATATTGCCCATACAAAACATGACCAAACTTTCAATATTAAAAGATGAATATAGCAATATAAATAAATTAATTAAGAAAACACGTCATCCTAAATTAAGAACTTTACCAAACATGAAAACTTTTACATTGCCTAAATACAACAATACATACGGTATGAGAACATACACCTACATACTACCAAAAATAATAAACCAACTACCTGCGGACATACAAAATAAATACCTCTGCAACCCTAAAAAAGCAAAAAGTGAATTAAAAAAGCATTTTTTGCAAATTAAACATTATGAGTATATACTTTAGTTTGATATACTTACTACCATCCTCATTTGAGCTGATGTGCAAAATTTGCATTTGCATTTGGATTTGTACTTAAATTTTTTTTTTTTTTTTAACTCTAATGTAAAACTTAAAAATTTCTCACCTGTTTTTTAGTAGAAATTGTATTGGAAATAATTATTCCGAACTCACTAACCATACATAAGCCATCTAAGGCTTCTGTGGTTTTTAGCACATTTGTAAATCAGTGATAGATATTTTGAACATTAATAAAAAAAAAAAAAAATAATAATTAAACGATATTGAACAAAAGATGTCACTTAGGTCACTGAAAAATCGGCACATTTAAATGAAAAGGCTAGGCCACCAATTAAACGGTTGATCAAGCTGCGATATATACACAAACTCCTCATTTATCACCTTTTAGTTAGAGAGAGTGATGAAGAAGAAAGTGGAAATGCAAACAACTATGTTTTATACTATTTAGAGAAGTTCAAGGACTGGAGTAGCAGTGTTTTCTGACATAGAAGCTGGCACAAGCAAAGAGAAGCCAGCTGTGAGTGGTGATAAGAACACAGATAATGGAAGGACGGTATTCTATGACCAACCTGACTATCTCCCTCTCCGTCCTTGGCCTCTGTGTCTTCAGCGTCCTTGTCGTTGTCCTGTTTTTCATCGTTGTTGCGGCGACGACGCTGCCTGTCCTCACGTACGTACAGCTGCTCCATGTTCAGGGTTGAGATCACCATCACTGGGGTAACAGTAACATGTCCATGTTCATTTTATTTTGTTGGGAGCAAGGATATTTATGTTATATGTTTACGTTTACATTTATATATATACCTATATATTTTTATGGTGTGCGTCATGCTTGGCGCAAATAAATTCTTTTTCTTTTCTTTTACAGGAAAATTGCAGACGTCATAAGATTGTAAAATATCGCGTGTAATTGTAAATTAATTTTTCTCAATAAGGCATGGATATTTTGGAAACTTTTGAATTTGAATGGGGGTTTGTTGTATTGAAAATGATATGATCACGTTGTTCGTTGTTGTAAAATTATAATCTAAATAAGATTTAATACAATTTTACGAAGTTTGCAATTACGCGGTGACATTTATACTGGAAAGGTGTTATGGCACTATTTGTTTCTTTCAGAAATAAACCACTGGTGTAGTAAAACAACACAGATTGCAGTTCTATTGCAGTCGTGCCAACTGCATTCAAACTGCATCCGAACTGCAATTTGCGGTTGGATTGCAGTTGAAATGCGGTCCGTCTGTCTAGAGCCTTATGTACATTCGTCTCCTTTTGAAAGGGCGCATTTAAACCTGCGGTAGAAAAACGCGCGGCTTTTGGCGTAAAAAATCAAATAAGCGCAACTTTGGTATATATTTTTTTTTATCTTGGTACACTTGTATATTATTATGTAAAGTTAGCATTCAAAACGATAGTTAGAGACAGTGTTATTTTAAAGTTCTTTGTTCATACTGCTTAGGCACCTCTAAAGCTAAACCAGTATGAAGTGGTAAGACTGTTTTGTAATATCTGGAATTGGCTTTTGCTAACTAACTAACTAACTAGCTAACTAACCTTCAGGCTTAGGCTTATTAATAATCTCCTGCTTATCCTGCATATTCCTCAGATGTTCCGCAGTGAGCCTGTGCTCATCCAGCTCGATCCTCGTGGGCATCTCCTTGTGGCAGGAGGTGCAGGTGGGGTGGAGGTACTTCTTGAGCTTGCGGTGGCCGACCGTGGTGCGGTGGATGGCTCCGTCGGCCGCGTACATGTCGCACATGGCGCAGTAGAAGTCGCGCGCGGGCTGCTGGCCGGCCTTGCGGGTGCGTTTCATTTCGCGGATCTGGTGGGGAGAGATTATTTTAGTCAAACTCGAGTGTCCATGGGCGGATTCGGGATTGTCGCTTGGGTTTGGGGAATCGCGCACGAAGGGTTTCGTACCATTATCTATAAAAAAACGGCAAAAAAATCAAGTTTGTTGTTTGGGAGCCCCACTTAAATATTTATTTTATTCTGTTTTTAGTATTTATTGTTATAGCAGCAACAGAAATACATCATCTGTGAAAATTTGTCTAGCTATCACGGTTCATGAGATACGGCCTGGTAACAGACAGACGGACAGCGGAGTCTTGTAATAGGGTCCCGTTTTTACACTTTGGGTACGGAACCCTAAAAAGCACACTTAACGCTTAACAAGTCTCCTTGGATTACTTTTCGTAAATTCCTCAATGATTTTATAAGGTTTAAAATACCAAATACCTGCCCTGGACCGCCAACACAAGTGTCTATAACCCGCACTGGGTTCACATGGTAAGTTTTAGACCACTTCTTCTAATAAAGAGCCTCTGCTCCATTTGTAGGAACATAACAGGCTTATGCTACTTCTTTGGATAAGCGCTTATTGAAGCACTCTATGCAGTTTTTTTTTTATTATTGATAGGCATGCGCTTGACCACTATCTCACTGTAAGCGATTTTTGATATTGGGAGTAGTAAAGCAGGAAGGTAGGAGCTATTCAGTGGAGTTTTGGGTTTATCAAAACAGGATTTTTTCATGTTTAAACTAACAGCCAGTAGTGAGTGACCCAGTTAGGCATAAATGTCTAGATTCCAGACCTTTACAGTTCTCGTCAAATAACTGTGCCCCTCTGAAGTTGGCTACGAGTGGCTGCGTAGTAGTCAAAATTAGAACAAACTGCGCATGCGCAAGAGACATGGGGGCGGTGATTAATTTTACGTCTCAGTCTTACGTTTATGTTCGATGCATGCTTGCGTCCCGCTTGCTCCCGTCTACGTGACTGCACCTGCGCGATCTTTGCAAATGGCTAACTTCAGAGGGGCAAAGTTATTTGACGAGAAGTGTAATAAGAAACCTTCACCTGAAACAAATAAAAATAATTTTGCATATTCACCTTAAACTCCTGTCTCATAGTATCAGCAGTGAGCGCATAGCTCTCCGCTGTCTTCGTCATCATGATAGCATGGGCACGTCCACTCAGATGGTTCTCAAAAGACCTGCCATCCCACATGCTCTTGTTACAAATATGACACTTCAGCAGCTGAGGGTTGATGTCATCATATCTGGTCTTAGGAGCCTCTTTCTTGGTGCTGGTGGTGGTCTCTTCACCCTTCTCCTTGTCTTGATTCTCGCTGGACTCAGCAGCATTCTTGTCATCAGTCTCATTGCGGGACAATTTGCTGGTAAATAAAAGCAGGTTTATAGAAATGAGACTATAATGCTTTTGGGACACTCAAGTTCTCTATACTATTTGGATCGGGTTTATATATTTGTCTATTACTAGACTAGCAACAAAGGAGGCATTTAAATAAGTTTATCTGTGTTTTGTATGTACTGTTTTTCTTTTATTGTGTATGTATATGGGGTTGTCTGGCAGTACCAATGTACTGTGGTTTAACATTCTCAATTTAGAGTTAATCCCTGATATAGTTTGAGTAATGATGTTTTCAAACACTTACAGGAATCCAATTGCCATGCATTTGAATTGAAATTAGTTGTAGAATTTACTTTTTATAATTAAGAAAAGATAAAAGGATAGAAGTCCTTTTATCTTTTCTTTACTATATACTTTACAAAATGGCAAAAAAGTTAGTTATTTGTAGATTCATCTTTTACACACTTACCAATATCACAAATATTAAATGTTTATCGGTCCATTACAATCCAAAGAAGCAAGCATTAAACATAGGGTTTAAATGGGTGCAAAAACCAGTGACGGGTGATGCACCCTTGGGTTGAAACTGCAAGTTCAGGTCCAGTGACAGACCAACTTTCAGTATAGTATAGACAGATAACTATTTATACCTGCCTATGGTGAAGACAATTTCATTGAAAAGTAAAAACAAACATTCGAGATTTGTAATTGAAATGTGTTCATACCTCAAAAGAGGCAGAAACTAACGTAATGCCAATTCGGCTAAAGTTCAGAGGCCGGTGAACGTAAGGTGTTAACGGAAACTTATTCACAGCGAGGCTCAACCTCTGCAGAGGCACAAGAAATGCGGTGTCACCACCGGAAGGAAACATTCAGGGTTCCTTACCTCTCCTTAGGTTTAGCCTTTGAATCGGCCTCCTTTTTCGGGGAACTCTTGTTTTGTTGCCTCTGCCCATCATTGGGCCTATATGGTTTACGATTGTTGACACGCTCACCGGAGCGATTGTAAGTTCCCGTACGCCGGAAATTACCTTGATTGCCCATCTAAAGGGAATTGATCAGAACATTTTTGTTAGTACGAAAACTGCAGGGCTCTACGAGCCACAAAGAAGCGCTGAAATTTGAAATACTTCAGGTTTGTCATTAAAATGTCATTATGAAAATTAATTGAACTATAACTGAAGATTCTGGGATCCAATACAAAGGGGCTTCCAGTAGTTTTTAATATTTTTTCATGCATGAAAATGATGACAGAATTACTTCAAAACTTTAACATTAATACAGGAAATGACACATTTGCATTGAATGATCATCAAAACATTATTTTCATTTTAGAAATAGTATTGAAATAGTATTGAAAATACCTGACATTAAGAAAATTCGGATAAACAGGTCATCAAAACTGTAAAATAGCATTAAATTCACTTCATACGGAGTTCTTCACATTTCTAAAGTGTAGTGGGTACTTACCCTACTGGGTCCATAACCTCGGTCATACCGACCCATGTTGGGTCCACCAAAGTCCCTTCTAATAGGCATGTCGAGGAGTGAGGGGACAGGGTTCTGCCGTGGCTGCAGCAGGTTGATGATGTTACTTGCAAGAGCCAGAGTGGCTTCAGTGGAGCCCCCAGAGAGAGGCAATAGGTTTGGTAAGCCACCGCCGGGGCCGCCGCCCTGCCAAGGCGAGACTCCGCTGCGCCCGAAGTTCTTCCCGCGATCGTTGCGTTGGAAATCCATGCGACGCCCACTGTTATTTTGAGGTCTTCGGTTCGCCATCTTAGTTTCTAGACACAAAAGAAACTGCGTTTTATATCGTTCGTACGCCAATCTTATCGATCCGCCCGTAAGGCTACACACCCATTGAAGCGTGGTATTTAAATGACGAAGTTAGAAGCAGTGGTTACTTGTTAGAAAGTTGCCGGCCGGCAGAAAATAGCACAAGGTGATTGTGCGTTATTGATTTTTCCAATTCTGTACTTAACGAAATTAACCGAGCATATTTTGTGACAAACTTAATGTCACTAGGAATCTTGTACTTCATGCCCTTAAGTGACACAGAAAACTTTAGAAACTTTAGAACCTGCAAACCCTAAACGATGCTTACGTAGCCCGATTCACGATTGATTTTTACCTCTTATAATGACTACGCTTCAAATCAATCAATACCGATAGAAACATATTAAAATTGTAATACTTACAGTTTTGGTAATTGAACAGCAGAATAAAACAGCACTGATTTTAATTGAAGCAGTTAGTTAAAGCAGAAATTACTTCGATGTCCACCAAGCACAACGAAAGCGAAACGTCAAATGTAATAAAGATGGTCGCCCGGTGCTGCATCAAGGCTTGGCTTGTTTGTTTATGGTTTATTCATATTGATCGCATTTGTACCACAGACAAGCAAAAATTACCAGGGACAGTCACTAAATAATAGCTAAATAGTTAGTAGCACTGTTGCACTGCCAGGCACTGCAACCAGTTCTACTGAGTTACGGTGCCAGCACCGTACAATTAAAACGGAGTGGCAAATAACTGTCTAAAAAAAAATAGACGTGACGCGACAATTTCAGTGGGAGCCAAAGAGTATAATAATAAGTGGGATGGGAGCCCGTGGGTGCCTAAAGATGCCCATAGCTGAATATATACCAGATAGAGCACTTCTAGACATGTTGCCCTATCAACCAGCTGTTACCAGCTCTGTGCATTTTATATCTAGCGGACCACCTGCATAAGACGTTCAGCTACAAGATTAATACACTTCTGGACACATCTATTGGCCCACCTTAGAGTTTAGGTTTCGATGGCCCCTACCGAAATATGATTGCTAGATTGAACAAAAACTGTTGATGCAGTTTTAAACCTGATACATTTTACCATCTTTTTCGATCGTATTGTTTTAAATTTGAATTCAGAATACCATACTACATGGAGCTACGCCTAACAAGTCGGATATGCGCCTTGTTAAAGGCAATTGATTTTTGAATAAAAAACATGTTTTATCAAATAAAGGTTTAATTTAATAACGCATGTTGCCTCCTTGGGCATCTACCAAAGCTCTCATACGATTAGGCATAGAGTTTATCAACCGCTCTATGAAATTTTGAGGGATCATCTCCCATTCCTCTTCTATGGCAGTTTTCAACTCCTGCATCGTCTGGGCAACTGGCTGACGAGCCCTAACACGTCTTTTTAGCTCGTCCCACATGTGCTCAATGGGGTTCATGTCTGGGCTTCTGGCTGGCCAGTCCATAACTGTGATGTTCACATCCCGAAGATATTCCCTGACGATGCCGGCCGCATGGGCTCTTGCATTATCATGCATAAAAAGGAAATTTGGGCCCACATAGTCCGCGTATGGTATCACGTGAGGTTCTAAGCACTCACGAATGTACCTTTCAGCATTTAATGTTGGCAGCCGTGGTCCTGTAACAACCTCAAGTTGAGTTTTGCCGCTCGCGGATATACCGCCCCAGACAGTCCATGAGCCACCGCCATAAGCAACCCTCTCTTCAAAGCAGCATTGTGCGAAACGCTCTCCCTTACGTCGGTAGACCTTGTTCCTTCCATCATTGCCATGTAACACAATTTTAGACTCATCAGAAAAGAGTACACGGCTCCAATCTTGCTGTGTCCAATTTAAATGACTGCGTGCGAAATGAAGGCGCGCTGTTCGGTGGGCTCGCGTTAGTTTGGGCCCATTAGCTGGCTTGTGTGGTACCATATCGCGTTCTTTTAACCTTCTCCGAACAGTTCGAGCGCTCACAGATACTCCGTGGAAGTCGCGAAGTTGGTTTTGTATCTCAATGGAGGTAAGATGACGATTTCTCAAGCTGGTCGTCACGATGAATCGATCCTGCCTTTCAGTTGTGACCCGAGATCGTGGCCTTCCTTGGCGACGAACAAAGCCGCCAGTCTCTAGGTACCTCCGATAAACATTTCGGACCGCAGATCGACTTAAATTAAGTTGAGCACTCACGTTTCTTTGGCTGTGTCCGGCCTGAATAAGTGCCACAGCTTGGGCGGCGACTTCAGGTGAAGTATCCATAGATTATTGATAGAACCTCACCTTAATGTTAAGAATAAGTAATGTTTGTTGCAAAACCAAAGATATCAATCACTTTTTCAAGAATTAAATCCAAGTAAACCAATAAAACCAAGTTTTCTTAGTATTCGATTGTTTGATATCAACAAACAGGCTCCAAATTGTCTTTTGTTTCTTTAAATTCTGTGTTCGAAATTCAAAAAAAGACTATTGAATGAAATTGTGAATGTGCCAGGTTCAAAACTGCATAAAAACTTTTTGCTCGACCTAATATAAAATTTTAGCTAGGACCAAACGAAACTGAAAATACAAGGTGGGCCAATAGATGTGTCCAGAAGTGTAATATGATGTTCCAATCCATCCAGTGATGATAAATCCATTACACTTTAATCTTCCAAAATCCGAGAGCCACTAGTCCTGCCATATTTTCTCAATATTTACAAAATGAGCGTGAGTCCTGGGTTCGATTCTCATGTCGCCGCGTCGAGCAAAAAGTGTTAAATTAATGGATTTGGAATTTTTTGTTGCACGGAGTCGGAAAATATGTTATGCCATTGGTCCTACACCAATCTCTTTTCGGTTGTGTCGATGTCGGGTGGTCGGGTTGCTGACCCATCGGAATATGAGGGTGATGGAAGAGGCAGCGAGTGCACCTGTGTTTGCACGCACTTGTGCATTATAATTTTATGTCCCGCGCCGATGGCTAGTCACCGTTGAGATTGGCCGCCATGGCCGAAATTTCACTCACAGTACATGGTAACACTACTCCATCCCATTTTGGTTTGTGAGAAAATAAGTAGTGTGGCTGTGGTGGCTCAGGGATCTTGCCAACTTGGAATATTAAAAATGTATGTTCAAAATACTGTGTTATGTACCACGAATGGTACGCAACGCACCGCCAGCTGTCATGCTGACAACTGTTTTTTTTTATTTGATTATTGATCCAAAATGAGCTTTATGTCTTTAAAGATAAGGATCAGCAGTCAGGTTTCATAAACAATGTTTCCATGTTTCCAGACATAACTTCGCGTTAGTTGTTGAAAAAAAACAATACATGAATTCCATTCCAAGCCCACGTGGAATTAAATAATATCAGTGCTGAAAGCGGACACGCTTCTGTTGTGTAACTAATTTTATACAGGTGCTAAGATATTTTCGGAATGGAAGACGTAGAAAATGAAATTGATCAAAAACGTACCAAGGTAAGGAGTTTTTCTAGAAATTTTCTGGAATTTACCTATCCATTTAGCACAAGGGATGTAGAAAGATAACTTATAAAAAGGATCTTTATTTTGTTTGGTTAATAATCTAGCGAAATTGCATTGTAGGAACAACTAAAGTTTCATCTTACATTAAAATTGATCTATCTGAAAAACAACAGGTGTTTTTCAAAAGCATTGTTACAAGATGAATGTACACTTCATGAATGAAATTGATCATAAATTTAATAATTAAATTAAGTTTTTAAATTTGCAACTATCATTTTACAAGTAGAACACATTGCATGGTGGATCAAAGAGTTTAGACAGTCTTAGTTATATTACCTTCAATTTGGGTATCAAATGAAAGATAATTTCCACTTCACATTGACAATAATTTATCAAGCCAAGCAACTGCACCATTTTTAGGGTTCGGTACCCAAAGGGTAAAAACGGGGCGCTTAAAAACAATGACATGACTACATAAAATATGAAACCAAGAAAAACTATCCAATGAGTATTTTGTTCTTTTCCTGTGTTATGTGTATTCTTGTGAATAAATAGGCACAAAATATTCATTGGATATATGGTCTAAGCTCTAAAGTAGCCTATGGATGATATAACATGGCAAGAACCTAATTCTTAGTTTTTCTGTTATTTTTTGTGTGAATTGAAATTCACCTACAGTGTGTCTGGTCACCAGTGTCCGACTCGTTAAGGCGAAGCAATATGATAAGTTTTATAAAAACATCCATCTTAAGTAATTTTGTTGGCCCTACTGTTTTGAAATGTCAGCCATTTTGATTTTTTTTTTACAGAGTGCGGGTGGGTTTTAATTTATTTGGCAATATATACCAATGTAGAGATCCTACAGGCATAAAAATGTCGTGCGACAGCTACAAAAGTAGGGAATAAGTTGACACTAAAACATTTATCAAAAACTCCTATTATAAAAATACTTGAAATGTAAAAAGTGTAAAAAATTTGCTTGATTTGTCGCCTTTTTATATGTTTTCTAAAAAACTAGACTGTTAGGCGTCGTCCTAATTGGCTACCGATCGCAAGATTTAACGATGCGATTCCACATTCCTTTAACGATTAAGCAAACACAATATTAATTTATTTATTTATTTATTTATTTTTTTTATTTATTTATTTATTCACCTTACATCTATCCTTACAGGGTTTTTCCCCAATGCGATAAATGCGCTTATCCTAACTTATACTAACATCTATAACTAATTATATATAATGCATTCCTTGTGAATTCACCCAGAGTACAACAAAATAGGTCCGTCTCATTAGCAATCAGGTTGAGCGTGCGAAGTGCCCGCGTCAGCGGCGCCTCTCTCAGAAGGTTAGTCCGACAGCGCGGCTCCACCAGCAGGCGTGGTCGCCGTCGTCGCCACACGTACCTGTCGGGGACACACAGGCTCAACTGCCCTAAAATAATCGCATTATGCAACTTCCCTCTCAATATTTTGAAAACATGTGAGGCCAGTGCCAAATCCCTCCTAACCCTCAACTCGTTGTATCCCACCATACCTAAAATAAATAAGGTGGGATACATTAACGGATAAAATGGATAGACACCATAATACCTCATGTATAAATATCTAATAAATTTATTTTGTATTCTCTCCAGCATGAGACTATATTTAACCTCATGCGGAGACCAGATGACTGCGTTACATTCTAGCTGGCTCCTAACCAATGCGTTATATAGCGCAATGACAGCTTTTACGTTTGTGAACCCTCGGACTGTGCGAAGCATGAAACCTAAATTTCTAAAAGCCTTCCTACAGCAACGCATGACGTGATCACGAAAAGTCAAGCTGGTGTTAAAACTTACCCCCAAGTCCTTGACTTCTGTGACCCGTTCCATAGGCAACCCGTCAATATGGTAGCTGCATACGATGGGATTGTGTGCACGAGAAAAAGTGATTGTCACACACTTCGAGCTATTAAACTGTAGGAGGTTTTCTTTGCTCCAGCTCACCACTCTGTCAATGTCCCTCTGTAACCTGACACAGTCATCACCGCTTCTTACTGCGAGGGATAGTTTGAGGTCGTCGGCAAACAACAAACAGCTAGCATCTTGGACTACTTCTGGTAAGTCGTTTACCACAAGGAGGAACCCCAAAGGTCCAAGGTTACTACCCTGACTCACTCCTGATCTCGTAAAATATGGATCTGACACGTGTCCCGCATATTCCACATATTGTCGCCTATCCCTCAAATAGCTGGCAAAGAACTGTAGTAAATGTGGGGTGAAACCAACACCAGCTAACTTCGTAAGCAGCATGTCATTATCGACTAAGTCAAATGCTTTTCTGAAATCAAAGTAAGCAGCATCAGTTTGCCCCCCACTATCCACCGTTGGTATCAGATGAGCCATGTGACAGAGAAGATTACTGGTAGTACTCCTTCCCGGTCGGAACCCATGCTGAGCGTCTGAAAGCTGTGCGCTCACCTGTGAATATATGCTCCGGTGAATAGCAGTTTCCAGTACTTTTGCCGGCGTCGACAAAACTGCAACTGGCCTAAACCCATCCACAGATTCTGCTGTCCCTCCCTTCGGAACCGGAACAACGCGAGTCACTTTCCACCTCTCTGGGAACACGGCAGCTTGTAGACACTGGTTATAAATGTGAAGCAGTGGCTTCGCTAGCACTGACCGACAATCCTTAAAGACATACGGGGGAATGCCGTCAGGCCCTGCGGATCGCTTCGGCTTCAGGTCTTGAAGCGCACGACATACGTCTACCAGCGTTAATTGGTCCAAGTGTACTCGCGCTGCTCCGTTTCTACTACCTGCTTTAGCTACAGCTGCGTCCACATCCAGCACCGGTGGCTCTGCCCTATAAACCGAGTAAAAATACTCCGCAAACTCTTCCACACACCGCTGACCAGACAATACCTCCCCATCTTTCAAAATCTTCTGCGAATTTATCTTACACCTCTTGGATTTGGCGTAATTCCAAAAGGATTTAGGGTCACTCAGCATTTGACTCTGAACACGGTCACGGTATTGTTGATGTGCAACTACTATCATCCCTTTAATACGCGCCCTACACCTAGCAAACGCTTCGTAATCCACTTTCGACACGCTTGCCTTGTACTGTTTATGCAGCAATGCCTTCAATCTTATGTTGCGAATTATTTCACTAGTGTACCACTCAGGGTAAATGTACCTTGAGTTTACACGACTTCGCTTTTTTTTCGGAACGCAGTCATCTATGATAGAATTAATAACACTGTAAAAGTAATCTAATCCTGCTTCTAAGTCCAAATCATACAAAGGAGTCCAATCTATGGCTGCCATTAAAGAATACAATTTTAAATAATCGGCTTTGTTAAAGTTCCAACTTTTTTCGGGTGCTGAGCTCGCTGAGCAAGGTGCCGCCGGGCCCTCCGAGCCGGGGAGCCGACGCTGGCGCGAGCGAGTACTTACCAAGATCTCAAGCGGCGGGTGGTACGTGTCCACTGGTACGAGCGGCGCCTCCGCCGCGCGCACACTCACACGCCCTCCCTCCGTCAATGCACTCAACACCAAATCCAAACAACGACCATTGCAATTTCCCACTGTGTTACTCTGAGTAAATCCACAATATGTATGAAAGTATTCATAATAATCACTTATGGCTGAAGAACACGAATACAAGTTAAAGTCCCCTATAACCACTATATCCCCGTACTTACTACAATACAGTTCAATCATGCGAAATAATAACATGTATTCATTATCATTACTATTTGGCGGAATGTAAACAACACAAATCAGAAACATAAATCTTTTACGTAGGTACACAGTAGCACAAACCAGTTCAAACACATGATTGTCAACGTTCACATCATCAGGCAGCGACACTCGCCGCAACTCAAAACGCGGTGTGGCCACGAGACACGCGCCCCCCTGTTTACGCCCGTCCGCTCGGTCGCACCGTAGAATGGTGTATCCTGATGGAATTATTTCTGCGTCATGGACAGAATCATTGCAGCCTGTTTCCGTTATGGCAAACAAGTCTGCACTTCCGATTGAAATATTTGTGTAACATTCTTCCAACTTTGTTCGCAGCCCTCGCACATTTTGGTACAATATTTCTACAGAGTTATGTAGGATATCTGGGGTTGCTTGCTCTACGAAACCACACCCATTCCGCAAATTCAATATTTACTGGCCAGCTTTCAGGTTGACACAACTTTTCGTACTTGCTTTCAGGCACTCCTATAATAAAGGATGCATAATCTCTTTCCGTCTTGTGTTTGATTTGCTCAACTTTAACGGGTACTTCTTCTTCAAAAAATTTTTTAACATGGTTTTCTATGCTTTCCACTGTCGTTGCCTTCTGCAAACGCCATACATGTAAATATTTCTTCTTTTCCGTTCCCTGTATATCAATAACAGCACTCGTATTTCCGCCTTTTTTCACTTCGCTGGTCGAAAATCTGCTTCTTTTCCGGGTAACGGTAGTCCACTTTCCTTCTTTTTCAGGTTGTTCCTTTTCCACGCTTACCATATTTATAGACTTCTTCTCACTGTTTATTACTTGTGTCTGTTCCTTATTTAATAACATTGTCGCGGATTTTGTGGCCGCACATTCCTTCGCTACATTATTCCTAACTACCTGTTTATCTTTGACAGCGTTTGCAAAAGATAATGCTAGGTCTTTAGAGCCTTGTTCTGCCTGATTTTGCCCCTGATCTTTCTTCAGACAAGCTTCCAGTTTCTGATTTTTTTCCATAAGAACTTTTATTCTTGTTTCTAGTATCTCAACTTTATTTGCCTTTTCTACTACTACCTTCAATATTTGTTTCAATTCTTTCAACTCAGTTTCTGTGTCTATAAATCTATTTTGCAATAAAACATACTCATTTCGTTGCTCTTCCAGCTGCTTCTTAACTTCCCATCGAAACTCCCTTATTTCATCCAGAAGTTGAATCTCAGTATTCACTATTATTTCACCAGTATTTCGACGACTGCCTCGGTCAGCGGTGTTCACAAAGCTGCTCGGTGAAAATGTCCTGCTGATGCTTGTAGTTCCTCGAACAGGCGTGTTAGTATTACACCTTTTCGGCATTGTGCAAACACATTCAGGACAGATCCACTGATCCTTGTATACTTGCGTAAAAGCTTCAACTTTTTCCTTTGTTAATGCCAGACACTTGAGATGAAATTTCTTCTTGCATCTTTCTTGTGAACACTCCATACAAAGTGAATCATCCAAAGCAGCATCACAGCCGCTACATTTCGTACCCATTTAAAATTTTGGATTGCAAAATATAATTATTTGGAATATAAAAACACACAGGATCCGTAACACGTCCGTTCGCAAAGTTGGGAAACTACCCTCGATATCTATGAGTAAACACACACATTTCTTTAGAGTGCCCTAATTGAAACTGGCAAATTATCGCGCGAGCACAGGATCATTTTCACAATCATTAGCCAGAACAACGCCTTACCATATCATCTTTTTTAAACTTTTTTGATGCACTAAAATATTACCTAGGTACCTAAAAACTGATGACCAATGATTTTATTTCCAAGCCTACAGGAAGAAGTAGACAAATTTATACAAACGAAAGAGAAATGCTACCATCTGCTGCCTAGAAATTTTAAAGCAATTAGTATCCTTTATTATAGCATTTACAGATATTTCAAAAATATATGACTGTAATAACTACACATCATCTTAAAAAAAAGTTTGAACAAGTGTGCAGAATGTATGGTCAAAGCTCTAACAATTTGAGTGCAGAATTTTATGTTCTGAAATCAATCGACAACGTAAATACAGCATGAGTAGCAACATTCATTAAAAAATATAAGATGCATGAAAAAATAAATCGTTTTATACTTAATAATACGATTAACGGAGCAATATTTCCTCCATGACAATTAAATTTAAAATTAATAAATTAATTAAATAAATAAGAGTTAAATAAATAATTAAAAACATTGTTTATTTATTTAATTAATAAATTAAATAAATAAACAATGAATCATTTTTGTATTAATCAAAATATAAACTTTCGTTTGTATTGTTTCAGTTTATTAATTGAAATACAGCTGACGATTTTCTCTATAATTTTTAAAGCAAATAATAAAATTATAATAAAAAAATATATAGTAATAATTAATTACTTTTTTATTAATAATTATAATAATAATTTTTATTCAGATAACTTTATACTTGAACATTTTCAATATGGTTCATGTACGTGTCTCACGTATAATCCCCTCTCTTCGATACAGTTGACGATTATTTCTTTGTTTAAAGTACCTAAGGCTAAAACTCATCTCATTTGGCATGGTATGAAAATACTGTGTATATTTTTTTTTTAAACCTTTTTTAGCTCCACCGCGGATTCAGCGACTGACGCTCTCTTTGCTCACTCTTCAGCTTTATTATCTACACTAATATTATAAAGAGGAAAGATTTGTTTGTTTGTTTGTTTGTTTGTTTGTTTGAAATGAATAGGCTCCGAAATTACTGGACCGATTTGAAAAATTCTTTCACCAGTAGAATCCTACATTATCGGTGATGGTCATAGGCTATAGAATATTTTCATAAAAGTTAGGGATCCGTATGATAACTTCGATAATGTGACCCAAGGTGTGAGAAAAAATCCTTATATCGCGTACGCTGCGGAATCTATTGACAATAGAGCAAAGTGATGTACTACAGTTTTATAGAGGTCATCAATATCTACAAAAAAGTCCGCAATACCATATGTCTAACTATTATGGATAAGTCACCATGACCGCTTTTTGTTAATATTAGTCAAGCAAATCCCATGGTGAAATAAAAAATGGTGATTATAGTACCATGATATTAATCCTTATCCATTTAAATGGTTTGATAATTAAGGTTGATTATGTCCGTGTAAATTACACTTTAAATCATTCAAATCGGACCTTTCGTTCAAAAGTTACGACGGTAATAAACATGCTCGGAGTAAGAAAAATGTCGCGGCTTGCGCGAACTGGGGAGAATCGTATCAATGCTTGGTCCGATGAAGTTGAAACACCACGGCATTTAAATGTTTTCGATAAAACAATAAGAATATCAAATGTTTGGATTTTTCGAAAATCAACTAGGTACATACATAATAAGGGGTGAAGCAGGGGTGAATAAGTTTTTAGGGGAGGAAATTATAGCTTGCTTCAATTTACGTCGGAATTCTATGAACAAACTAAAAGTGGGATAATTGAAACAGATCATGTACCTAACAATTTTTGCATAATCAACCCCTGACGGGCTGAACGGGGTGAACAGTTGCGCTGAACCAATAATGAGAATCGTTGTGCTTAATTTTCCAAAACTAACCTTTATAAGGGGATATGTATAGGGGCGTTGCAGTTTGTGGAGTACCTACTACGCCCACGCGGACGAAGTCGCGGGCGAAGTGCTAGTGTTATATATCTAGATCAATCAATCACTAAGAACGAATTTCATTCGGTATAAAGTTCCTCAAAAAAAAGCAATGTTACCTCCCGTACTATTAGAGTTTTCTTAGGGAGTCCCTAATTTTCATAGTATTTTAGCTCAGTACTTCCCAAACTACGGGTCGCGACTCACTGTCTGCTGCACTGGTGACTTCCGACCGCGCGAATATTGGATCGGACCTGAAAAATTAGACGCTACAATATCTCTCTTCTCAACTTCAACCAATAAAAAAATGTTACACAAATACAACCTGCTCATTGAAAAAGTACTTCTTTTGATGAATTAACTATTATTTTCGATTGTAACTGAGTGTTTTGCTAATATTAACGATTTACGAATTTGATAGTTTCTGTTAGGTCGGGGTCGCAGTCCAGTAGTCGTAGTACTTGAACCATTGACGGTTCTAGCTAAATTGGGCCTTACTTCCTTCCAGAGTCGCAGCCCATCCCCGGGCATCAAGTCAACAGCAGTAGTGAAGTACACAGCGTTCCAGAGCCCGGTGGGATACGCAAGACTACAATGTAACACAGACCTTAACATGCCCCCCTCCAACTGGGGGGCTGCCATCGACTCATATGGGTTGAAGCAAATCCTGACTACGGGCACTGGACTGTCAAGGTAAAAAACATTGTATTCTACTTCTTATAGAGTTTCATTTGGCATCCATTAGATCCTCAGAGGGGTTGTGTATGGACACTTGGGACATGGGCAAAACTTTTTCACAAATATCATCTTTATTTAAGTGTAAATTAAGTTGATTTCAGAATGACTAGTGCAGTTAGTGCTATTGAAAAGGACATAAAAAAAAGTTTTTGTGAAAATTGATAGTTCGCATGGACTAAACTAATTTTTTCTAAAACACATCATTTGTTTTCATGCTTGGAAACTAAGGATAAATAGATGATGGCTGTACTAAAAAGTATATTTTTCCGTACAGCTTCAGGATGGCTCACATGTTTCCGGACTGCGTGGGAGAAGTCGACGTCATTTCCGGCGCAGAATGCATCAAGAAACTGCTCAAGTTACCCTACCAACCTAACGGAACTGTAAGTTTTGATATGTCGTTTGGCTTGCCACAAACACTTGACGGGTACCATATTTTACCACCTGTAAAATTTCAACTGCCTTGGGTCCGGTGATCGCAAGCGCGAATACTAAGCCTGGGTGCCTCCTTTCAATTCCTGGGTCGCGCAAAGTCAGCTATCGACAATACACTTCTAAGACACCTTATGGGAGTGTATTCTTTGGCAAACTGAACGCAATATTATGTTAGATAGTATTCAGGTTAAATCTGGGGTTGTTTACTATACGGACCTTGTAGAAACCAGAACAAATGTTCGTGCGTTCAAGCTATTTTACCATACCTATTACTGGAATCAAAAGTAGTTCACAATTATACAGAACCCATTAGTGTTAGTTTTAATGTATAATCCGTGGTGCTTGGCAACTGGGCTTAACTCAGTTGTATAAGTCCTTTGGTGCCTATTCGAAAGAAAGAAAAACAGTTTATTCACGTGATTTCGTTCTAAGACACCTGCTTCAGAAAACATACTAACCCGTTGGTCCCGGCTGTCATTTGTTGATCTTTAACGGATTGTCTATACATCTACGGATTGTCTGAATCCAGATAATCTGACACCATTCTGACAGACAGACGGACGGACGGATGGACTGACGGACATCGGAGGCTTACGGGTACGGAACACTAAAAAGCCGTAGCCTAAGTAGTAGCCTATGTAGTAATCTACCTCTGTGCCAAATTTCATCCAGATGCGTTCAGTCGTTCTTGCGTGATTGAGTAACAAACATACATCCCTTCTAAACTTTCGTATTTATAAAATAGTAGTAAGATGACGAATTAAATGTTTCTAGGTAAGCATGATGGTCCACCGCGTGGAGAACACCCTTCTTCTGGACGACTTCGATGTGTACGACTACTTAATGAAGTCCGAGTGGTCCTGGCTGAAAGACTTCTTCTATGAGAACATTTTGAAGACCATGTCGGAACAGGTTAGTGCCTTCAAACTCTTCTATGAGGATCAAGCCAACATCTTTGTTTTTTTATGGTCTCAGCAATGAGGAATAACACCCCACAGTAATACAGTACCAACCAGCGCAGGGGTTACTGTGACTGTTACTGGCGGTCTTATGATTAATATTGTAATTTCGACAGTGTGATGATGTCCGATTATCCGGTGGCGCAAAAGTAATTTCATAATGTGTATATAATTTATTTGACCAATATCCGGACTTGGCGAGCAAAGCTAGAATGAGCAGCGAAACAATTTACACTATGTTTTCATTAAAGTGGTCAACAAAAATTAGCGTTTTTGAGGCACAGTGAATACGCTATTAATAAGTCACTATATCGTCTCAAAGTAATTGCTTGGTGCGGCAACAAATGAATATGGTGGAAAACAAGCACAACATTCCATCTATTTATATTCTTTTTACCTATTGACATGAATTTAACACTTTTAAATAAACATGCAATGAAAACAGAACATTTTTTTAAATTTCTAATAAAATGGCAGTCAATAAACATTATGAAATTACTTTTGCGCCACCCGTTATTATGTTAAATAAATAAATAAGTCTTGTAGGCATTGCCATGTCGCGTCTAGCTAGCCACGTGTACAGTTCTCGTCAAATAACTTTGCCCCTCTGAAGTTAGCCATTTGCAAAGATCGCTTGGTGCAGTCACGTAGAGGGAGCAAGCGGGACGCAAGCATGCATCGAAGGTAAACGTAAGACTGAGACATAAAATCGCGCCCCGCCCCCATGTCTCTTACGCATGCGCAGTTGCAGTGTGTTCGTAATTTTGACTACCAGCCACTCGACACAACTTCAGAGGGGCAAAGTTATTTAATAATAATAATAATAATAATAAATTTATTTTCAGTAAATTTACAGCTTCTACAATTAATCTTACATAGGGGTCTCCTTTTAAGTATGAGAAATACCTGTGCTAGGAGGCCCCGCTCTTCTAAAACTAATACAATAGCATGTAGGAGTGTGCTTATATGAAATTTTACAATGTGGTAACTTCTTATTATTTACTTACTAATAGATGAAAAAGAAAAAGGTAAAACAAACAAAAACCATTAACTTAAAAACATGTGCGTGTCTGATTGTGTGTGGGTGTGGGTGGGTGTGTGTTGTGTAAAGATGTTTGTGTATGTGTACATGGAGGTATGTTTGTGTGTGCGTCACTTATCGCCAGATTATCACACGATAGTTTGTAATAGGGTTTCAACTTCATCATAGCTTTTACCCTTTAGCCAATCTATCAGAGATTTTTTACAATCCCGATAAGTCATAGGGAAAATATTTAAAATTTTATTTAATTTGTTGTAGATGGAAGCGGATTGCCTGATGTACTGTCTTTTTGCGTATGTCGATTTAACTGAATTTGACGAGAACTAAAAATACACTTTAAATAATTAGTCACGTCGCGACCGGCGTGTCCCATAGTCATTCACATACAGTCAGTCTTCTTCTTCTTTTTGTGTCGATTGACTCATATCAAATTTTATCTGACCAGCATTGAGCAACTTGTACAGCTCTATCATTGACCTCGTTCAAATCTTGGATGGTGCAGGTGGTTGTGCACGATGGACAATTAAGAAGGTGATGCATGTCCTGTGAAGGGGCTTCACACTGGCACTGCGTTTGGGATGGGTGAAGAATGCCCCGTTTGGCCAGATTATTTTTACAGCGGCCAACCTGGGTCCGCAAGTCGGTTAAGAGATTTTCAGATTGGCCAATGCAGTTCGCGTCCAGGTCCACGATGACTCAAACTCAAATACAGTCAGTGACAATTATATACAATCATTATACTATGTTTAATTTCGTCACAAAAAATTAGCTTCCATTCTTTTTCCCGGTAATATAAATTGAGCCTTTAGCCATAGATCGGCGCTGTAACGATGACGTGACGTCCTCTTGACTGATGTGTTAATTTTTAATTAGTAGAGTATTATTATAGTAATACTAGCTGCCGCCCGCGGCTCCGCCCGCGTTAATGTCGATAATTATCCCAAGGGAACATACTCCCGTGATGATAAATGATAATGATAAATGATAAATGATATTTATTTTGTAAGTAGGTTAAACATAACACTTTTACACGTCAATATTTTTTGGTCATTTTAAGCTAGATGAGGCCGGTGTTTCCTAGCTGACTACCCTGAGAAGAAACACCGAAACAAACTCAGAGGTCACAGTCTCTTTTGAAGTCCATACAAATTGTACTGGTCAAATCATACGAGAACCATGTAGGTTAATGTCTGAGGTGGCCTTTTGAGGAAAGTGCCACACAGATTTGAGTGGACCTGTCCAGACAGTGCAAGCATTTGTCAGTTATTATGGAGCTCAAACTTAGAACTTTAAGGAGCTCAACGATTTGACGAACAATACCAAAGTAAGGACATTTGGGTAGGCCGCATAAAAAAAATCTCAAACTGCCAGACATTGTTGACTAACATGAAATGAACCCCTATCATAGCGATCTGCATGGTCCCCACATTCACAATACGATATGAGGATCATGCAGATCAGTGTCTGAAATGGTCTTTTGAGGAAAGAACCACACAGATTTGAGTGGACCCGTCCAGTCAGTGCAAGCTTTGGTCAGTAGTCACGTAGCTCAACTTAGAACCATAAAGGAGCTCAACGAACCGACGAACATGCCAAAGAAAGGACATTTGTGTAGGCCGCATTTAAGTACTCAAACTGCCAGACCTCGTTAAAAATACTTCAAAGAAGAAGTATTTCAAAGAAGAGAAAAATAAGAAGAAAATAACCCACATGGTCCCCATATTCACAAAATGAGTTAAATAATAATAATAAAAAAAATAATACTTTACAAAGTAAGTATTCATGTCAAACATAATAAATTGAAAAAAATAAAAATAAAATATATTAATTTACAAAGTAAATATTCCATGTCAAAAATAATAAAATAGAATACTTAATAAAGTAAACATTCATGTCAAAATTTACCAACGAGATGAAAGAAAAGTATACAACAGAGCTTAAAAAAAAGAAAAAAGACAATTTCTAAAAATTAAAAAGGTATATAACATTAGGCCATGTACATCATTGAAGCAGCTCAATCCCAAGCCTTTTTGTCTTCAAGATAGTCTTTAATTGTGTAAAAAGCTTTCTGGCATAGCTTACGTTTTATAAATAATTTGAACTTATTCATACTAAGGTCTTGAATATGGCTAGGGAGTTTATTATAAAAACGTATACATTGGCATCTAAATGAACCACCTATTTTTTTGAGCCTGGTTTTAGGAATGACAAAATTGTGTTTGTTCCTAGTATTTACGTTATGGATATCACTGTATCTTTTAAATAGATTAATATTTTTATGTGCATACAAAAGATTCTCATAAATATACTGAGAGGGCACAGTCATTATATTAATCTCTTTAAATTTGTCTCTGAGGGAGTGTTTAGGACTTAATTTATAAATTGCACGAACAGCCCTTTTTTGTAATACAAATACTGTCTGAATATCGGCGGCATTTCCCCACAACAGAATGCCGTATGACATCACACTATGAAAGTAACTAAAGTATACTAAACGGGCTGTCTCTAAATCAGTTAAACCACGAATTTTTCTAACGGCGTATGCTGCAGAGCTAAGTTTTTTTGACAGTTTATCTATATGGGGGCCCCACTGTAGCTTCGCATCCAAAGTTATGCCTAAGAACACAGTGGTATCTTCGGGTTTCAACTCTTCCCCCTTTATTGACACACTAGTGTTCACTTGTCGAACATGTGGTAACGTGAACTTTATGCATTTGGTTTTTTTTTCATTAAGCAGAAGATTATTAATATTAAACCAGTTAACTACAGTTGCGATGGCACTATTAACATCGTCAGTAACCAGCTGCTGACGCTTGAGTTTAAATAAAAGTGAAGTGTCGTCTGCAAACAACACTATATCGTGCTTATCCTTTATGAGGTACGGCAAGTCATTAATATAAATTAAAAATAAAAAAGGACCTAAAATTGAGCCTTGGGGGACCCCCATCTTGACTACAGACCCGGGAGATCTTGTACCGTTCACATCGACTCTCTGAATCCTATCACTCAAGTAAGAAGTAAGAAGATTCAACGAGGCGTCCCGGATTCCGTAATAGTGGAGCTTCCTGATTAATGTCTCATGGAGAACACAATCGAACGCCTTGGATAAATCGCAAAAAAATCCCAAAGCATCGCATTTGTCCTCCCATGCGTTATAAATATGTCCTAAAAGTTCAACACCAGCATCGGTTGTTGAACGACCCCTTGTAAAACCAAACTGTTTATTATGTAATAGTTTGTGTTTATTAAAATATCTTTGCATTTGATTAAGAATAACTTTCTCAAAAATTTTACTAAAAGTAGGTAGCACTGATATAGGTCTATAATTAGTAGGGTCTGATGTGCTACCCGATTTAAATAATGGTATTATTTTACTATATTTCATTAGATCAGGAAACTCACCACGGTCAATACATTTATTAAAAATAACAGCCAAGATAGGTGCTACAATGTGTATAATAGACTTAGCAAGGTCAACAGAATTACCCCATAAATCTGCCTGAGACTTAGTTGTCGATACGGGAATCTCTGCAAAGAAATTTTCAAAAGCCGCGGCGACTTGGGAATCTAATTTAATTACGCTGTCATTAATAGCAAGGCTATAATCATTAGTTCGGTTGCAAAATTTTCCCGTTTCGCTATTAATAATATTCCAAGTCATTTTAATTACATTGCTACTGTTTTTAATTTTTGAACTCAAGTACCTAGACTTGGCGATATAACAAACTTTTTTATATAATTTAGAATAGTTTTTAACATATAAATTAAATTCTACTGTATTAATATAAGTCCGTTCTTCGTACAACTCGTAAAGACGTTCTCTACTCTTATAAATACCAATGGTGGCCCAGTCACTAAAAGAAGTGCTATTATTAACAGAAATAGTCTTCGGAATGAATGTAGTGTCAAATTGTGTGCAATACATTCTGAAAAAATTATTGTAATGTTGATTAGGGTCATCATTGGTTGACAAAGATGGCATTTTATTTGAAAGTTTAGTTTTAAAAGTCTCCAGACGATACTTAGATTTTGGGTTAACAGTGATATCTTTCTTTGGCTTTATTTTGTTTACATTTGGTATAGTAATTAATTGCCCACAATGATCTGAGTCCATTAAATTAATAATTTTTTTGTGGGAAGGTACAATATTTGTAAAAATGTTATCTAGGCATGTGGTACTAGTAAGAGTTATTCTAGTAGGCTCCATAAATAGGTATGTAAGATTGTATGACTGAAACAGACTTACTATTTTAGTAGTTAAACCACAATTTTCTAACAAATTAACGTTAAAATCTCCACAAATAATAATAGATTTACTTGAATTCCAACACACACACACACACACACACACACACTTCTGCCACAGATTGCCATACAGACCTACTGTAATCATGGTACTCTGTTTTTTTTCCTTTGTTTGTTTTTTCAAATAATTGCATACTTTTCGTAATTTGTGTAACTCTTTTGTGTGCCGTGTTTCTTTACTTGTATCAAATAAATGTTTTATCTATCTATCTATCTATCTATCTAATTAAAAATTTTGTGCAAAACTTCATCCATTACTTTTTCAAAACAATCATACAATCCAGAAGGTGGTCTGTACACACTTAATATAATAAACTGCTCCAATTCAATACAGGCTATTTCAATTATCCGCTCAACAGAGAGGCTCACTATGTCACTATGATAAAAAGTCTTATGTGTTATTCCAGACTATAATCTACCTCTGTGCCAAATTTCATCAAGATTCATTCAGTAGTTTTTGCGTGAAAGAGTAACAAAACATCATCATCATCTTTCGTGTTTATAATATTTGTAAAGTAATGATTAGGTACTAGAAATATTTAACACTACAATCTGCATCACATAATGTTTAGTTTTTGAAAAACACATTCGTCTTGGGTGGGTTAGACTCCTGAGTCGAGGAATGTTATTAGGTTTTTCATCTGGAATTTGCTTCCAGCCTAGCGTGTGAGCAAACCACGTTACCCAGCTGCATAACTAGCTTTTTTCCAGGCTTCCATCGCGTAGCCGTGCATTTATTTTACCTGGATGAAAAGTAACAGCTAAACAACTCACCTTATATGTGCCATGTTATTTCTTTGATTATAATTGAATCTGTTTCTATAAAAACAAACACATCGAAATCTTTAGAATCTCAAATAGCTATCGCCGCGAAGTCAGCGATATTATATACGACAGAATTAACGTAATACTTGAAAAGGGGTCATTGTACTCATCATGATCAACTACTCGAAATCGCGAAAAAAGAACTGCTGTTCAGTACATTTTGTCGAGTTATGGGCGCATAATGGGGCAGTCGATTTTTTTTCACGATTTCATTATTGTCCCATAGTAAAAGTTGTTATATATTGCGTTTATTTTGTTATACGATGTATAAACAGAGTCCAAGCGGCTTCCACTCAGCGAATACGAATGTCGAAATGTCAAAATATCAGGAATTGATCACGTCACATTTCGACTGTGTTTTTTTTTTTTTTTTTTTTCCTTCTTTGGCAACTGAGCCCTGATAGCGACTATTCTGCCAGTGTCATGTGGTGACAGCAGCGTAGTGAAGCGAGCCGTCGAACTTTGCACTTTGTGGTAGTTCTACTATGTTAGTAGCAAGCTACATTTTAATATCGTTATCGTTTAAAAATTTTGATAGGAGTTGGATAACTTTAGGAGAGAAATTAGTCAGGAGGGAATGGAAGTTAATAGGGAGAGGGATTTTAATTTTGGGGAGCATTAGGTACAAGTCGAAGGGACGGGAATTCGAAGGACATGAAAAAAAGATGTGGTCTAAGGTACCATCATCAAGGCCGCATTCGCATAGGGAGCTATCTCGAACACGGATTTTATGCAGGAATACTGGACTACAGCAGTGGCCGAGTCTCAGTCTACACAAGGACGAAACAGTTCTTTTTGACAGTTTGGTACATTTGAAAAACCAGGGTTTCCGCTGGATATTAGGTTGGATACTGGCGTAATACGCCCCCTTTAGTTTCGAGCTTACCTGCCATTCTGCTGACCACGAGTCGTGTAGCTTGAGTTTGGTGTGAGAGCGTAAGTCGTAACTATGAACCATGTAGTGCTTACGATCCACAGGGTTGGATGTAGCAAACTTAGCTAGTGAGTCGGCGCACTCGTTGCCACCTATACCTAAATGACTGGGTACCCAAGCTATTTCAATGTTTAAACTGTTGTTAGAACAAGTGAAAAGTAAATTTCGTATATCCATAATAATTTTACTATGAATTTTAGATTTTAATTGATTTTGGACCAGAGCCTGTATGCTACTTAGAGAATCTGAAAAGATGACCGAATTTTGAATTTTGTGTGATAAAATGAAATTGATGGCTTCAAGAATGCCGATGCATTCACCTGTAAACACTGAAGCTTCTGGAGGACATTGGAATAAAAGGGCTATTTTTGAGTTTTGGAAATATGTAGAAACTCCTGTGCATCCCGTTGCCGATAATTTAGATGCGTCCGTATAAAAGAAGTTCCAACCCTCCCAGTATCTCTTAATAGCCCGATCGAAGTCGCCTTTTACGTCCTGGGAATTTTTGGAGATACCAAGTCCCAAAACGACTTTTGGCTTGAAATAGACCACCTCATATGCGGAAGAAAAAACCGGAAGAGTAGGGTATTGACAAACTGGTGAAGAGAGGTGTTTAAGTTCTCTGTACCTATTCATCAATGGAATACGTTTATTGTTCCAATAGGAAGATATATTAAGAGAGAGGTAGATTTGCTCTAAAATGGGAAGTAAAGGATGGGACGAGAGGGAAAAAACCTTTGACAAGAAACGATCTGCTAAGTATTGTCTACGAAGGTAGAGGGGAGGCTCTGCACATTCAACCTGGAGGGTATTTATCGGAGAGGATTTCATGGCACCAATCACGATTCTAAGACATTTGGCCTGGACCACATCTAGTCTACGTAGGGCTTCTTTGTTACATGGCTCAATTAAGTAGCTACAGTAATCTAATACGCTTCTGACCAGTGCGTTGTAGACCAATTTTAAGGTGTATGGATGAGCACCCCACCAAACACCTGCCAATGCCTTTAGAACCGAGACTGAGCGCTCACATTTTTTGACAATGTCACTAAAATGATCAACTCCCAACAATTTGGAATCCAGGGCAACTCCCAGGAACCTGGCCTTCTCCTTGATTGGGATGGCTTGGTCATCAATACTGATGTCAATTCGAGGGATAAGACGTCTGCGAGTAAAAACAACTGCTGTACTTTTTGGGGCACTTAGAGATAGCCCGTGATCTAGTAGCCATTGGTTTAATGAAGACAAAGATGTGTTCATAGATTGCGCGGCACTCTCAATGGATTTACTACAGACCAATAATGCAATATCATCGGCATACTGAAAAATTTTACAATCATAATTTAAGCAAGAGGGTAGATCAGAAGTATAAATATTGTATAAAGGGGGGCTAAGTACGGAACCCTGAGGTAGGCCCCTCCAAGCTAACCTTGGTTCAGAGACCATCCCAGGAATCCTAAGTTTGATGCTACGATTTAAGAAGATATTGGATATGATCTGGCACATCCTAGCCGGGATTCTCAGCTGTTGCATCTTCTGCCTGAGAACGGGGAGGAGGACAGAATCATAGGCGGCTGAGATATCTAAGAAAACTGCTACCACTGACTCATTCCTACTAAGGGCCAGCCGGATCTCTGATATGAGGGTACTCACACTATCAGCCGTACCCAGACCTTTCCTAAAGCCGAATTGAGTCACCGGTAGCAGCTTCTTGCTCTCCATAAACCATTCCACACGGTTTTTAATAAGGTGTTCCAAGAGTTTAATGAGAATGGACGACAGAGCAATTGGTCTGTAGGAACAATGATCACTTGGGTGTTTGCCAGGTTTCAATATTGGAATAACTACTTGAACTTTCCACTCGGGAGGAACATAACCAGACTGAAAACAATAATTTGCCAAGCCCAGGAAATACTGATGGGTTTTATCACCAGCTTTAACTACGAAGGAGTACGGGAATCCATCCACCCCAGGAGCAGAATCCCTTACATGTGCGAGGACAGATTTAAGTTCTTCAAAAGTGAATGGTCTATCCAGAGGATCGTCCGATACCAGCTGGGAGTTTGTTGAGACGCATTCATCAGTACCAGGAACATAAGCCGGGGCCAGCTTAGAAAAAAACTGGTAACCCATCTCCACAGATATTATGCTCCCGGTCGGTGGCTTCAAACTATTCCTATAGGATTTTAATCTACGCCATACTACTGAAGCTGGGGTGGATGGACTCAGTGAACCGCAGTACTTTCGCCAACCTTCTCTTTTCTTATTCTTAAGTAATTTCCTGGAGTTAGCCAACGCATGTTGATAGTTAACAATGTTCTCCATGTTCATGTCGGAGTTGAACTTAATTTCGGCCTCATTCCTGGCTCTGATCACAGCAGAGCAATCCCTATCCCACCATGGCGGGGACGGAATTTTGCCCGAAGGCGGTTTCTTGGTAGGGAAGCAGTCGTCCGCAGTAGCGGATATGGTGTTGGAGAATGACAAAAAACACTCGCGTGCATTTTCGTCCTTAATGGAAGGAAGAGAGGAGACACGTAAATCTAAAATTTTTGAGTAGAGGTCCCAATCCACTGAATTCAGCTGGTATTTTAATAGGGGGGGAAAGGTTTTATCAGGAATCGTTTTGGAAGGGATTTCAACCATGATGGGATAATGATCACTCCCATAAGTCATATCCAAGCGACTCCAATTTAAAAGGCTGGCTATATTAGATGAACAAAATGTCAAGTCAACACAACTGTTGCTCTGTCCCGGCACAGCCCGACGTGTGGCACAGCCATCATTAATAATACATAGATTAAGTTCATCTAATATATCCACTAGGCCTGTACCGAAGTTGTCGCAGGTTTCTGATCCCCATCTATAGTGATGGCCATTAAAATCACCCATAACAAGTAATGGGCCCTGTACATTACTTAACAAACTTTTTATAGTATCAAGGTCTTCGATTTGTGGGTGTGCAATATAAAAACTAAAAATATTTATATCCTCAGCCTTCACAGCAACAACATTGATGTTATCACCTACAAAGGGTAGAGGGATCGGGGAGAATGGTACTTTGTTATTGATGAACAAAGCACTTCCCCCATATCCATCTGGTCTGTCATGTCGAACATCACCGAAACTTGGGATCCGGAAATTGCTTCCAGGACGAAGCCACGTCTCAGCAATGCTGCAGATCGATGGTTTGAATTTATTAATAAGATAGAGGAGATCAGGCCTCCTGGGAGTTATACTCCTGGCGTTCCACTGGAGAAAAATCAGGGGACGGAACATTGTGGATATAGTTAACAATGGATGTCAATTTGTTGGCAACGTGGTCTGGTAGTGATTGTGCAGGGTTAGCTAATACAGTCATTAGCATATTGGATATTATGGTTAGGATGTCTTCCGAGGAAATAGGACTAGGACTGTTTGCGCTTTCCTGAGAATAAGCGCAACCTTTTTGTATTGGAGAGAATGAGTAGTTCTGAGTGAGGGCTTGGTGAGCCTGTTTATCAAAGCTAGGGGAGAGGGGGGCGTGGGATTTTGGTTTGAGAAAGACTGTTTTGCGGTATGATTTTTGGGTCTGGGAGACTGAACTGGGCTGGCTAAGGGTTTAGTTCTATTCTGGGATACGCTAGACACTTCAGCATATGATCTCGAAACTGGAGGGAGTATCTGGCATGCTTCCGCATATGAGATAGATTTTTCAGCCATAAGTGCTTTTATGCTCTTCTGCCGACCCAATTCAGGGCAAGCCTTATTAGTAGCATAGTGGTTTCCGGAACAAGATACACAAAGAGCACATTCAGTCGGAACTTGGCATCCGTCACCTGGGTGATCTTCACCACATTTATAACATCGGGGTTTTGATCTACAGACTGTACGTGTGTGACCATATCGACAACAATTAAAACATTGTATAGTTGGGTACATATACGTCTCAACCGGAAGGGCAGAATAAAAACAGTACACACGTTTTGGTAAAGTTTGGCCATCAAATGTCAAAATAACTGTTTGAGTGGGTTTCCATTCAGTTACGCCCAGAGAACTAACCTTTCGGTTCATTCTCCTAGCCTTAATCACTGGGCCACATCCAGTGGGAACCCTGATGTTTTCGATAATTTCGTCCTCAGTCCATTCAATAGGAACATCCCTCACGAGACCTATGCGAGTAACATTATATTGAGGAACAGATGCAATAAAATTGTGTTGAAGCATTATCGGACTAATCAAAAAGCTATTTGCGTCCTGGTGAGACTTAAAATCAACTGAAAGTCTGTTCCTTCCTACACGTTTGAGACTTCCCAGAACGACGTTGCTGAAATTGTTCTTATGTAGAAACATTCCAAACTTAATTGGGTGAAGAACGGTACCGGAGGTCTGGCCATCTTTCAGAGATACGTGTACAACAAATGGCGGGTTATCCCTCAAAGTGTACGATTGTCTTCCGACTGTGTTTTTAGGTTGCTTAGGGGGATTGATTGGGGTAGACGGGGGAGAAGTAGCGGCTCTTTTTCTGTGTGCCGATTCGGAGTCCATTGCAGTTTCTGGCGAATTGTCATCGGGAAGGGAAATTGTTAAAACTGGAGTAAAATCAAAGAGATCGGGAGGGTCTGGGGGTTTTTTGTTATCCATGATGGATAACGGGTAAAATCTTTAAAATATACTTAAATGATACACCACAAACACAAAGAATATTCTCGATTGAAGTTCACAGAAAGTCCATCTAATGTCTCACGTCGATTGTTGTTGTTTATTTACTATTTAGACACGATTTTGTTTGTTCTATGATTGAAACTGAGTAATTATAAGTTTTCTATTGTAATGTTGTTTTCACATCCACTCCAATTTTTGTTTATCACAGCACTCGCGAAAATTGTTATTTTTCGTTTATTTTGTTATCACGCTACGGTTTCCCGCCAAAATCCGACCGTTTTCACTATTTTCCTCAGCACGCAGCTTTGTGTGTGAGTTTAACAACAATTCTTCGACTGTGTTGTCCTTGGGCTCTAGAGAAGTGACATTCTGTCAGCGGTAGCGTGGCGAAGGCGATTGTCAATACGTCAAAAATGTATGGGATTGACAGATACTATCGAAATGTCACGTGATCAAATTCCTACATTTTGGCATTTCGACAGTCGCATTCGCTAACTGAATGGTACATTGTCTAGGGCCTCTTATCCCATACATTTTAGACATTCTGACATTCGCCTTCGCCACGCTGTCACTTGTCTACAGTCTCAGAAATAATGGGAACAAAATCTTAATAATCATGAGATAAACTCAATCGTGTTCAATAGAAAAAAAAATCACGCGGCGTATCATACAAGCCGCGGCAACAAAACCATAGCGCGATCTAATTCGATCCCAACGCCATCTAGTTAGAAAGTAGGAACTAAACTTGACTGCCTTGTTGGTAGACCAAAGTGCTATTGCTGAGTAGGTAATGTAGGTATGAGGTTTTTAGTGGATTCAATAACCGTTTCGGGCAAAGTGTTATTGGGTTTTTCCATCTAGAATTTCTCAGTAGTTTGTAGTTAGTTTTGATCTGTGCCCGGTTGATGTTATTTTTGGATGGAAAATCATCAAATGACTACACCCGCTCCGGGCGGAGCGGAAGGGAGTGTTAAGACTTGCTGACTAAAACCCATCCGTGTTCCTTCAAATGCCCTTTGCGTTCCGGGCCGCGGTGACTCTTCCGAACAATAGGGATATGCATTCATCTTTTAAAATTGCAAAGTAAAAAACTAATTAGCTCTAGTAAATAATTATGAATTGATTTTTAAAATACTTTCATCAGCGGTGAAGTTAAAAAGCTTTAAAGTTTGCAATTAGAAAGAGAAGTCCAATACCAACTCTGACGTCAAATTCTATGCCTATACAGCTTCCATAGAAAGCAGCGTTTTCGCTAGAGAAAAAACGTGCGCGTGCGTGCGTGCGTGTTTTTATTTGTTTAAAATTATTATTTAAAGTATCTTGTTTGTTTTTCGGTAAATTTTGTTTCTATTTTCACTGTTAGTATTATATGTTTGTATATTTCAAACTGTTTAGATAATAAATATTTTTTTCATGCATATTGGGCGTACTATTATAGGTAACATAGCATAGCATAACCTATTGAGGAATACAAGAACGATGTTATTATCAGTTTATGTGTGTACATAAACTGTTAAATAAATCAATCAATATTTTTTCGAAACTTTGTAAAGTGTCTTTCCCAATGACATTTCATATTGGTAAAAATTTGATTTGAATTTTCTCCTCCGTCATATAATAAGGAACTCAAGTGCAAAATTTCTTGCTTCTAGACCCATTGGTGCAGGCTATGCTTTTGTCTGCCAGTAAGTGGATTCAAGATTTTTAATCGTTATTGTATATCTTTGTGTCGCTCAGAAACATCTTTCATTGCAGAGAAAAAGATTTATTTTCCTTGCGGCCCCTTTGCTGACCCAATTTTTACTATTGAATTAAACTCCAAACAGGGTCCCTAAGGCACACAGATGGGCTGCATTTGAACTGCACACCAGCTCCAAAGTTGCACTTTTTGAACTCTTACGATAACCGCATCGAAACTACCAACCGACTGCAGTGCGTTCATTAAAACTGCAGACCAACTGCACGCCGACTGCAAGTTCTTCTTTTTTTACCGTGTGGGCAGTAAGGTATAACGACCCCACACACCCTAGTGTCAGAGTTTCTAAACCGACGACTGCCATTTGGCGGCCGGGACCACCGGCTTATACGTGCCTTTCAAAGCACGGAATCGTCTTTTTTATCAGACAATTAGGTGATTCAAGCCTGCAATGTCCTACTTTTTTCTTTTTTTTTAAGGATGGGAAATCATCAAATGACCCCTTCCGGTCTGGGTGGAGCGAGAGGGAGTGTCAGACTCTTACTGACTAAAACCCATCCATGCTCCTCCTAGTGCCTTTTACGTTCCAGGGCCGCGGTAACTCTTTCGAAGAAAATCCGTGACAGCTTGCAATGTCCTAGCCACACTGGAAACAACTTTACAAAGTATGCTTCCCGTGGGAATCGATCAACCCACGACCATCGGGTCACAAGGCAAACGCCTAAACCACTCGACCACGGAGGCAGTTAACATAGTTGGTGCTGCTAGCGTGCAGTTCGAATCCAGCCCGTCATCAGTTAAAAAGAGTGTCCATGGAGTTTCTTGTACGTTCTTCTCCATAGAGATTTACGCTTTGGAACGTGCAAATGGCTTCATGTTTTTGACTGACTGACTTTGACAATTCAACTGTGTATGGTTTATTTGAAATAAATGCTTTGACTTTGACTTTGACTTTAAATCAATGAGCCCCTTATAGGGGCAAGAATAGTCTCAACCATCCCTAATCTCGTTGTTTCATATACCAGGAGCGCATGAAACTGATGCTGGCTCCAGCGCCCAGCTCAGCGCTACAGCTGACGCACAAGTTCCTGTCGCACAGCGTGGCCGAGCGGCCGCCGCCGCCGCAGCCGTCACCCGACATAGCCACCACCATGTGTCTCACAGATAAACGTATGTCTGATGTTATATACTAGGTGCATGACACTGATGCTGGCTCCAGCGCCCAGCTCAGCGCTACAGCTGACGCACAAGTTCCTGTCGCACAGCGTGGCCGAGCGGCCGCCGCCGCCGCAGCCGTCACCCGACATAGCCACCACCATGTGTCTCACAGATAAACGTATGTCTGATGTTATATACTAGGTGCATGACACTGATGCTGGCTCCAGCGCCCAGCTCAGCGCTACAGCTGACGCACAAGTTCCTGTCGCACAGCGTGGCCGAGCGGCCGCCGCCGCCGCAGCCGTCACCCGACATAGCCACCACCATGTGTCTCACAGATAAACGTATGTCTGATGTTATATACTAGGTGCATGACACTGATGCTGGCTCCAGCGCCCAGCTCAGCGCTACAGCTGACGCACAAGTTCCTGTCGCACAGCGTGGCCGAGCGGCCGCCGCCGCCGCAGCCGTCACCCGACATAGCCACCACCATGTGTCTCACAGATAAACGTATGTCTGATGTTATATACTAGGTGCATGACACTGATGCTGGCTCCAGCGCCCAGCTCAGCGCTACAGCTGACGCACAAGTTCCTGTCGCACAGCGTGGCCGAGCGGCCGCCGCCGCCGCAGCCGTCACCCGACATAGCCACCACCATGTGTCTCACAGATAAACGTATGTCTGATGTTATATACTAGGTGCATGACACTGATGCTGGCTCCAGCGCCCAGCTCGTATATGATTTTATTTATTTTCGGTGTTAAACGCTGTTAGATATTATGTGCCCTTCATCAGGTTCAAAGGTGAGGAAAAATAACACAAAATTATAATAGTATCTTGCACGATGGTTCGTACAAGTGTTCTGGATTGGAGGGTTGAAAGGCGTCAAGACACTGTCACTGTGAAGAAGGTGCTACCACGTTGGAAGTATTTAAATGAAAATACTATTTCCACTATTGACAGTAGCGAGTACTGTCCCTGCTGACTGAGCCACGTCCTGTGTCTCGTAGCCGATCTCAAGTCGGAACTAACTTGGAACTATGCCGGGAACAGGGGCCTAACCACCAACTCTTAAAGCAGTATTACTTCAACATTACTTCCAGTGGGAAAGAGACGGAGCTATACAGGACGTATAGCTCCGTCTCTTTCCCACTGGAAGTAATATTAAAGTAATACTGCTTTAAGAGTTGGTGGTTTAGGCCCTGATTGGGAACTGACTTGTTTGGACCCGCTGGCCTCTTTTATATTATGGATCTTTGGCGTCAGTTTCACCCCGCTTAGTGGGGGTAGAACGGTACTCGCTACGGTATTGTTAATTTATAAAAATAGAAAACATTTTTTGCTCGGGTTACAAATGGTTATTGCCGGCCGTTAAAAAATATTCGAAATAAATACACAAGTCTATGCATTAATGGGCACGCACATAAAACATTTACAAAAATGATAGAAAGCAAGGAATGGCGCTCGGCCATTACCTAAACAATAACAATATTGACAATGCAACCCGAACGCACCCGAGCGTCGAAGATTCCCAAACATTATGTTCTTAAGTAAACGGTATTTGTTTCCTAAAAATAACACGTGCCTAACTATTTACTAAAACCCTAAGACATGTGTGCGGCTGTTCTGCACAAGTATAGTTTATAGTATTTAGTAAAAGATTTAAGTACTTCCGGGAAAACGTTATCATGAAAGTAGTAATCGAATCAAAATCAGTATCTAATGAAATTATGAAACTACAATTTTCAAACATCAAAATAATATGTATTTTCACGCTGTTGGCGCCTGCGGCTATATTCATAGCAACAAGCTTCGTTCATATGAAACGTAGCAAATAGTTAGAAGTTAATTTTTATTCTTAGTTTTTGTAAGGTACCCCACATTACCTTTTCATTATATTCATTTTGGCAAACGTTAATCGTTCCACGAAATTAATTTTAAAAACTTATTCCGTGTTGAAATACAAGTATAAAACTATCCGGGAGTTTCATTTATGTCCAATACGAGACATAAAACTTGGCGACCGTGACAAGAACTTTCGCAAAACGAAAAACTATCAAGAAATACGAAGCCCGGTCAGCTTGACCAAACTAGCTACAGATCTGCTATCAAGAAACGATATTTTGGAGTTTTTGGAGGTTCAGCCATTGCAGCCTACACCTGATTTACAGTCTAGACACAGTGATATCGACCGAAGTCGCCGTACAGCAGCCTGGCCAATGCAGCTAAGTGACCTGTCCTTGAACTCCTCACACATATCTACCTACGTTTTTTTCCCTACTGATCCTTCATGATTCATTAACCCCGAGATTTTACATGTGCTAAACAGTGATTAATTCCGAAAGTAAATATCATCTACACAGTTAAAAAATTCACTGACTTTATATTGTTTGACCTAAGTACCTACGTCGATGTACCTATTACCGGTTTGAATGACCTACTTCTTTACAAAATACATTTTATCTATTACAGTTAGACGTATCTACGTACATTCTAAAGTATTATCTATTAGTATCAACTAAATTCAAGTCCAGATATACTTAAAAAATTTTTGCAAGTCATAATGTTCCGCCGAACATTCCTGGAACCGTGACGTCATTTGCGACGGCCGGGGCCTACAATATAGTCCAGCCTCATCCACGGGTATTGTCGAGTTCAGCACCGGTACCTCCTGACCACAGGTGACACAGGAAGAGGGACGTAAGATAAATATTTTATATAGGTAGTTCATTGTATTCTTGCATAGTTCCACCGAATAGTTCTTATTACTAAAAATACACTTTTCTTTTATTTACTTTGTTTACAATTGGCAAGGATGACGGTTCTGTGCAAGAATTACAAGATCTCATTGTTAAGCGTGGTTCAATAAAGGGCCAAATTACTAAGTTTAGGAATTATTTAATGAGTCTGTTGTCAAAAGATTCTATTACACGCATTGAATTAGCCGAGAATTTGAGTCACTGTCCGTTCGGTTCGATGACTTGCAGAATCAAATTGAGATATTAAATTCGAGTAATTTATCAATCGAGATTGATGAAAGGGATGAAATTGAGATATTAAATTCGAGTAATTTATCAATCGAGATTGATGAAAGGGATGAAATTGAACAATTTATTATTCATAACAAACATTGCAAATGCTCAAAGTTTCATTCAAGATCATCAGCCTAATAACCACCACGATGAATCTGGCTACATGCTCAATTCTAGCCATGGGTCAGCTGCTCCTTTGAATGCTGACAATCATGAAATAGGGTTCAAACTGCCACAGATACAAATAGCTAAATTCAATGGAACGTTCTTTCGTTGGCTTGAATTTCGTGACACATATTTAAGTTAGTCATACACAATAATGAGCGCATTGCTCCTATTAATAAATTTCATTATCTATTATCTTATTTGGATGGAGATGCAGCTAGAATAGTGAGTAACTTAGAGGTCTCCAATTCTAATTATGGTGTTGCCTGGAAATTGCTATGTGACCGTTATGATAACAAGCGACAGTTAATAAGCCATCATTTGTCTTCTTTATTAAGAGGGCGCCGAGCGCGCAGTGGCGCCCTCATCGTTTGTTTGGTTATTTCTTTTATTTTAGAATGAAAATGCAGAAAATAAGCACGTTAAGTTGTGCTCCACAAGATCATACGTTAATATTATTATATAAACGGTAGTTTTAAATGGTTTCGTTTTATTAACTTGTGTCGTTTGGCTCAGCAACAGTCATTCCCAAGCGAATACAAAACGCTCGCCACCGGCCACTCATTAAAATCTAAATCTGAACTATCATTGACTCCCTTTTATTGCCCCAATGATAAATTAATTCGAGTAGGCGGTCGCATTGATTCCTCAAAATATCACCATGATAAAAACACCATGTGTCGCTTGATGCATCTCATCATCTCACGAAATTAATATTTAAATATGAACATAATCGTAATTTACATGTGCTGGCCCACAGTTGCTGCTGGGCATTATTAGAGGTTTGGTCATTAACGGTAGACGTCTCGCTAGACAAACTGTTCGTCATTGCGTTAAGTGCCGCCGGTTTCAAGCTAAGCCGTTGGAACTTATAATGGGTAATTTACCTTCCCAAAGGATCACGCCAAACTTCCCGTTCACTAAACTGTAGGCATATACTTCGCCGGTCCTTTTTTTATTTTAAATAGGAAAGGACGCAGTTCGAAATTAGTTAAAGGCTATCTTTGTCTTTTTGTATGTTTAACGTATAAATGTATACACCTTGAAGCTGTAAGTGATTTACCAAAGACGCGTTTATTCTTAGTTTTCGACGGTTTGTGACACGACGTGGAAGGCCAATGAAGGTATTTTGTGATAAAAGTCGCAATTTTGTATCTGGTGCTAAGGAGCTAAATCATTTTTGTAAGATAAACGCGAACTCTCTTTCTGGTTTTGCAAGCGGGGAAGGGATCAATTTTATTTTCTCACCTTCTTACGCCTCTCATTTTGGTGGAATTTGGGAGGCCGGTGTGAAATCGGCTAAGAACCATATCAAACGTGTGATGGGCAATTCTTATTTAACTTTTCAAGAGCTGTCTACCCTTTTTGCACATGTAGAATCTATTCTGAATAGTCTTCCACTTTGCCCGTTATCATCCTCGCCTGATGACCTTCTTTGCCTCACCCCTGGTCACTTTCTTATTGGCCGGCCCTTCACTGCTTCGCCTTCGAAGACCGCACTTCCAAGAATCTACAACGCTACCAACGTATACAGCAAATTAAACAACATTTTTGGCGTTGGTGGCAGCGTGATTATATCGCTGACTTACAGCAACGTAGCAAGTGGAGAACCGATAAGTCAAGCCTGAACATCGGTGATGTAGTCCTTCTGAATGAGGATAACACGCCACCTCTGTGTTGGAGACTGGGACGAGTGCAGAAATTGTTTCCTAGATCAGACTGAGTTTCTCGAGTTGCTGATGTGAAGACCCAACGGGGAGTTGTACGACACCCTTTAGTTCGCCTCTGCACTCTGCCTTCCTCAGATGAGATAAAGGGTTGAAAACTGAAGATTTCAACGGCGGGAGAATGTTGGCGACTGCGGCTACATTCATAGCAACAAGCTTCGTTCATATGAAACGTAGCAAACAGTTAGAAGTTTATTTTTTTTCTTAGTTTTTGTAAGGTAGTGGGGTACCTTACAAAAACTAATAAAAAAATACCTTTTTATTATATTCACTTTGGCAACGTTAATCGCTCCACTAAATTAATTGTAAAAAATCTATTCTGTGTTGAAATACAAGTATAAAACTATCCGGGAGTTTCATTTATGTCCAATACGAGACACACGCATTTCCTAAGTTAATTACAGTTGCTTTCAGGAAAAAGCGGTCAAAACCTTCCCTCAATAAAATCTTTTTTCGTTCTCAAATGAGGGAAGATTTCAAACACCATTAAAACAATATTTAAAAATCTAATTTCCACAGGTCCTTTCCTCCCGGAACCAGAAACTCGAGCTGAAGAGCCTCCAAATGAGCATCTTTACAACCGCAACGTCCACTGGACCTTTGAAGACATCCACATGCTCATAGGAAGCGACCTTCCGATCTTCGGCGACAAAGACAGACCCTGCGTCAGTCTACGACTAAGAGACGCAAGAGAACCTATCAACGTACTTACAGGCATAGACTATTGGCTCGATAACCTCATGTGCAACGTCCCAGAAGTACTCATGTGCTACCATTTAGACGGCATCGTTCAAAAGTACGAACCAATGAAGACTGAGGACCTTCCAAACATGGAAAACTCAAAGTTCTCGCCGAAAGTCATTAGAAACGTTGCGCAGAACATTCTGTCGTTCCTAAAATCGAATGCTACCAAAGCAGGACATACGTATTGGCTGTTCAAAGGACCACATGATGATGTGGTGAAATTATATGACTTGACGTCTCTGTGTCCTGATAGTTTAGACAACCCGTACACAACTCCAGTGGCTATGCTCCTCTATAGAGTGGCTCGGAACATGCGCATGACGAACAGGTCAAGGCATGTTCGCCAGCTGCTGGAACATGTCATAGAGTTGTTGCAAGTGGAGAGGTACCCACAAATTATTGCGTCGTCGCATTATATGTTGGCGGATTTGTACGTGCCCGCTACTACGAATCCGGCGAATCCGGATTTTAAAGGTGAGTTTTGCCATACACCTTCAGTATTATTGTGAATGTTTACGATTTCAAAAACTTGTATTAATTATGAAAATGTGTTTATTAACCAAGTGTCCCATACAGCATTATGCAGCCTAACTAAAAGGTCCTAACCGATTGATTTATGAATTTTTATTCTTAACCCAGGAGAGCTGGTCCATTAGATGCCCACACATTTTAATTTATTTCATAATATTCATTTTTTACCATATTTTAGAAGAAAATTCAGACTCCGACTGCGAAGATTCCGACTTCGTGAACACAGACTACCCGCCCGAACCGGCGGACCTTCGTTCAGAAAACGCAGTGGACGTGACGGAGCAGACAGACCGGGCGGACAGCGAGGCGGGCACCTCGCTCGCGCTGCAGATCAGGGGACTGGCGCTGAAGGAGATAGGGGACAGGGTGCTACATACTGTCGGGGTGAGTCACTTAGTGGACAACGCAGTGGACGTGACGGAGCAGACAGACCGGGCGGACAGCGAGGCGGGCACCTCGCTCGCGCTGCAGATCAGGGGACTGGCGCTGAAGGAGATAGGGGACAGGGTGCTACATACTGTCGGGGTGAGTCACTTAGTGGACAACGCAGTGGACGTGACGGAGCAGACAGACCGGGCGGACAGCGAGGCGGGCACCTCGCTCGCGCTGCAGATCAGGGGACTGGCGCTGAAGGAGATAGGGGACAGGGTGCTACATACTGTCGGGGTGAGTCACTTAGTGGACAACGCAGTGGACGTGACGGAGCAGACAGACCGGGCGGACAGCGAGGCGGGCACCTCGCTCGCGCTGCAGATCAGGGGACTGGCGCTGAAGGAGATAGGGGACAGGGTGCTACATACTGTCGGGGTGAGTCACTTAGTGGACAACGCAGTGGACGTGACGGAGCAGACAGACCGGGCGGACAGCGAGGCGGGCACCTCGCTCGCGCTGCAGATCAGGGGACTGGCGCTGAAGGAGATAGGGGACAGGGTGCTACATACTGTCGGGGTGAGTCACTTAGTGGACAACGCAGTGGACGTGACGGAGCAGACAGACCGGGCGGACAGCGAGGCGGGCACCTCGCTCGCGCTGCAGATCAGGGGACTGGCGCTGAAGGAGATAGGGGACAGGGTGCTACATACTGTCGGGGTGAGTCACTTAGTGGACAACGCAGTGGACGTGACGGAGCAGACAGACCGGGCGGACAGCGAGGCGGGCACCTCGCTCGCGCTGCAGATCAGGGGACTGGCGCTGAAGGAGATAGGGGACAGGGTGCTACATACTGTCGGGGTGAGTCACTTAGTGGACAACGCAGTGGACGTGACGGAGCAGACAGACCGGGCGGACAGCGAGGCGGGCACCTCGCTCGCGCTGCAGATCAGGGGACTGGCGCTGAAGGAGATAGGGGACAGGGTGCTACATACTGTCGGGGTGAGTCACTTAGTGGACAACGCAGTGGACGTGACGGAGCAGACAGACCGGGCGGACAGCGAGGCGTTATTATTTTTCGAAAATTCTTAAAAAAATAAATCTTGGCCAGGACACCTACGCACAACGGACCGAATGGGAGTCTAAGTGCGGAAAATGGAGTCCCTGCTCTACTAGTAGTAAGATCTAAAGTTGTGGTCTCCCCCACAGGAACGTAAAGAAGGCAGCGGCGCGGGCGGCGCGCTGGGCTCGTCGCCGCCCGCGCGCTGCGGCCGCGCTCTGTCCCACGCGCTCAAGGGACTGCTGGCCTTACACAATGTTACCATACACAAGTGCAAGGTATGGACTCTTTTTGTTGTTTTGGATCGGAAATCATCAATTGACTCTCCCGCTCTGGGCGGAGCGGAAGGGAGTGTCAGACTCTTACGGCTTTATTACAAAACGCGTTCTAGCTTTACTCCAAGCCTAAACTTTCAAGCCCATTATTGCATTTAGAACTATATTCCGACAATCTTAAAGTTATTAATACAAAAACCTATTTTAGATCCCGGTCTATGTTGTCAATGTGCATTCAAGAACTTTACGGCATTTGGAATAAAGTTCGAAATTCAAAAATGGCTTGTTGGTTTAAACCTGGGTTTAAAGTTAGAACGTGTTTTGTAATAAAGCCGTTACTGACTAAATCTCACCCATGTTCCTCCTAATGCCCTTTGCGTTCCAGCCTCAAAAGGAACAATTTCGGCCTTAGTTCGAAACCAAGCTTTCAGACATGTAAAGCAAATGTGTTTTTGAGAACTAAACCTCAAACAAATTACACATAAGATTTAGTTTACACTGCAACAACACGAATTGAAGATAAAAAAAATAATATCTAAGGCTGGTTTCACAGCTGTCCGTGAATACGGGCTGTACCCGGAGCGGGTCGTGTACGGACCAATCCACATCGCTGTGAAAATTTTCTAGCGCCTCACCGCGTTCCTTGCCTCCGTTCCGGAAGCCCGTACGGATCTCCCGGACAGCTGTGAAACCAGCCTTAGGCTATGTACATTAACAATCAGTGAAATAAATTTAAATTAAAAACGTGCAAGTTGTGTGTGCATGAGGTAGTGTCTCTTTTCTTCTAAATTTCGCTCTAAAGTTTTATGACCGTGGCCGCAACAAAAGTTAATTCCATTTCGCAATTTTGTTATAATAACAAAACAATTACAAAATAATGAAAGCAATATAAAAACTTTCACCTAACAGGAAGAAGAACGCGAGCGTTTAAAACAGCAAATAATAATAGAGGAACAACACCCTAAAATGGCGAATCCGTCCGAACCAATCAAAATGTCTTACGAGCCAATCACGACGAAGCCGAAAGCCGACTCCAAAGAACATTCCTCTCGCAGCCGAAGACGAAAACGAGAGCGGAAAACTAGCGACAAATCAGCAAACTGCTTAATAGAATCAAAATCTAACATCGATAAGAATGCCATACAAGTTCTAAAAGAGAAAAAAGTTTACTCTACTTGGCACGAACCTAATCGTGACGACAATTTCGCATGGAAACTCCACTTAAAAACTCTTTTGTATGAAAAGATCTGTCTTGCATACGCTACTCTAGCCGAATACAGTTATTCCAACGAACAATACGGTTTCTCTCTAAAATATATCGATATGGCGAGCAAATGTCAGAAGTTACTATCGAATATGATAATAAAGAGTAAGGTGGTGGATGCTGGAGCGTTGATTGGTCGTGTGGGAGATAATTACTTTCAGATGAGTAAGAATTGGCATCGTTTGGAGCAGTTCAAGAAGCAGTTTGAAACTGATCATGATATCGATAGTAAGATTCGCTTGGAGTTGGAGAATGATATGGCTGAGGAAGTCGATCATGTTATTGCTGATGAATTTGAACTTGGTGAGTTGGATTTTTGTTTTATTATTGCTAGAAAGTGATTCACACGATTATTTTTCATCATCATCATCTCAGCCGAAAGACGTCCACTGCTGGACATAGGCCTCCCCGCGCGTGTCGCCACAACAACCGGTCCTGTGCGTCTCGCATCCATCGGTTACCCGCGACCCTCACCAGGTCATCGGTCCACCTTGTGGGAGGCCTTCCAACGCTGCGTCTTCCGGTACGCGGTCGCCACTCCAAAACTTTTCGGCCCCATCGACCATCAGTTCTGCGAGCAATGTGCCCTGCCCACTGCCACTTCAATTTGGCGATCCTTCGGGCTATGTCGGTAACCTTGGTTCTCTTGCGGATATCATCATTCCTGATTCGATCACGCAAGGAAACTCCGAGCATTGCCCTCTCCATTGCCCTTTGGGTGACTTTAAACCTTCTGATGAGGCCCATTGTGAGCGACCACGTTTCGAGTGCATAGGTCATCACTGGCAACACGCACTGGTCATAGACTTTATGTTTTAGACTTTTCGCGATTATTATTAAACTTGTCTATTATTTTGACTATTTAAATAGTAACACAACTTAACTGCTAAGTTCCTACTATCCCTACTAATATTATAAATGCGAAAGTAATGGACAAGGTGGACCGATGACCTGGTGAGGGTCGCCAGTAGCCGATGGATGCGAGACGCACAGGACCGGTTGTTGTGGCGACACTTGGGGAGGCCTATGTCCAGCAGTGGACGTCTTTCGGCTGATATGATGATGATGATGATGAAAGTAACTCTGTCTGTCTGTCTGTTACGTTTTCACGCTAAAATGGCTGACCGGATCGTCATGAAATTTGGCAGATATATGCCTTGGATATAGAAAAGGACATAGGGTACTTTTTTACGCGACAACCGACATCACGCGGACGCAGCGGCGGGCAAAAGCTAGTTTTAATTATAAAAGGAGACAAAACTTAGTTTCTTATTTCAAAAAAATCTACACGCCATTATATTTAATTACATTGAGCTGTCCTTTTCATGAGCAAAGGTCTCATTTCATTGACTATTTATATTCCACCGCTCCGCCTACTTGGTGAAGTTAAAGGCTACCACAGCATTCGGATGGGCCACGCCAAAGAGTCCAAAAACTGTCTTTCTATTTTGCATCGTGTCTGGGTTATTTTTTTTTATTGTGTCGCAATGCGATGCTGCATTATGCGCATGCAGACAGAAAACACTGGAGTACAATTTAGATTTGACTGTCTGATAAGTATTTTACTGGTTTGCTCCCAGACATATCCCTCCCCAGCAGCGAAGTGTCGGCCATGCTAGCGTCCTGCGTGACGTACAGACGCGCGGCGGACGCTGCCGCCGACAGACGCGCCGAGCTGCTGCGGCGCCTGGCGTCCGTCGGCAACGAGCTCGCCGTCCGACACATGAACGACGCGCAACGTATGTATACTTATATAGCTTTAGAAGTTTGCGGAACAGGTTGTAAACTCCCGTAAACCTTCATGGAAATAGGAGGATCCTCCGACCAGACGGCTGTTGTGTCCAGTGGGCAACTGCCCGATGGTTGATATTTGGGCTGTTGTATGATTTGTAAAACACCACTCCATTTATTGTATTTAAAAATAAAATCAAAAGTAATTTACTCAAATTAAGCTCACTTTTTTATCGTCAAAGTTCTACATAAAGACAGACCCCCAAAACTACCGCCCGTCACCACTTCCTATTGTTTTAGCTGAGAAGAAGAATAGGCCCAGCAAGCAATGCAATGGCATCTCGTAGCAATGTTTTTTTTTTTAAAGACGTTGCCACACTAGGAATTTCTCCTGTATCGTGGAACAACTATCTGTAGGCCACACAAATATTTGTTCCTTGCGGGAATCGAACCCGCGACACGCAGTGCAGCAGTCGACCGCTCAACCACTGCGCCAACCGTGTCGTCATATAATAATTATATTAATTCAAATGACTCCCGAAGGAGTGTCAGACTCTTACTTACTAAAACCCATCCGTGTTCCTCCAAATGCCCTTTGCGTTCCAGGGCCGCGGTGACTCTTTCGAACTAATTCCGCCACCCCAATTTCGCTAACACCGTGACATTTCCGTACAGAAATCTACATAAAATACCTAGAGGAACCGGACCTAAAGGACCCGAAAGCGAAGCTCCTCCTCAAGCAGTTCCAGGTGACTTCGCGCAAATCGCTGGAGTGCCTGGACGAGGCTACCGAGATCTTCAAGCAAGTCAACGATATACCCAACCTGGCTCTGTTGTACTGTAATAAGGGAAGGTATTTGAGGTTCAAGGCGCATTGCGATCAAGGTGGATTTAGGTAAGAAATACGTTCAATATTTTTTAAGGAGAGGGCAAAAGAAGAGATGGATGAAATTGTTTGTTAATGATATTATTGTTAATTTTTTTTAAATATCCTATTCTGTCCCACTTCTGGGCAAAGGCCTCCCCTAACTCATTTTTTAATTTGGTTAAAAATATCTTGTTGTGCTTTATTTTTTTTTTATTTATACGTACCTCAAAATAGTGTTGTAGATTTTTGCGGACAAGCTAAATCAAATTATTTTGTATACCTATAAGGATTTTAATGGACAGTTAAAGGTCTGATATTTCAAAAATAAGATAAACCTGAGGCGGTTTGAAATATTTTGTAAATTTAAATTGTTAAACTGTCACTTTATTCTTTAGATAACAGTAATCTGTCGTTTGAAAAATCGTTCCTAAGTCATTCATCAGATAATCGAATGTCTCCTAAGGTCTGGTCCCGAGTGACCGTAATTTTACTCGAACGATCGTCAGTCATAAGTTTGCATAATCTTTGCCTCTTGAATAAATTTATGATAGCAGTACGCTTCCAACTAGAAGTCAGGGATGATTGACTATGCTCTATTTTCCTTTCAGCAACGATAAACGCCGCCTATATAACGAAGCAGAGGAACTGTACCAGTCAGCCCTGTCGCTCCTGGGAGCCCGAGAGACGTGTGGCGCCACCTCGGTGTGGGAGCTGGTGGCTTGGGAGCTGTCCTGTCACATGTACACACGAGCGGTACACGAGCAGGAAGTACCCGATAAAAACCACGTGAGTATTCAAATAACTTGTAAATAATTGTAACCTCTGTAAGAGTAGGTACGGAACGGGTGCTGAACGGTGAGCTCCTGGGCCTGGCACATCTAGAAGCTAACGACATCTTTATTACTTATACTAGTGAGATCATCGAGAAGCACGGATAAGCGCTTGCTGTCTTCCTAGACATCCCGAAGACTTTCGACAGTCTTTTGGAATTAAATGGCAGACCTGATAGATCATCCGAGATGTTATCGATGACTGCTCGTCCGCTCAGTTGGATATAAATGTCGGGATCTCTCGGCGGCGGTACTCTCGGCAACATTGTGTACATTGTGCGTAAGAATTGCACAATTCGATCATCGGACTACAGCGATGCGTCACCGGTACATGGTGGACACCCCACCCATCCGCACAAAACGTTTCGGATATACTTTTGTAGCGGCATTAATACCGCCACAAAAATCAACGTAGCAGAATCAACAAATGAGAGCATCGCCATCTATCTCGACAGCTGCGAACTAACTTGACGAAATCCTGAATCGCGATATCAGAGTTTACCGTGCGATTAGAACATATACAACAGCGGGGCACCGCGTACGAGCAGTTGCCCACCGAACACAACAACCGTCCGGTCGGAGGATCTTCCCTTTTCAGCGGAGGTATGCAGAACTTTACTCTTGGTTCAGCTACCCTCCATACTTTAATTGTGCAGAACGCCTAAGGAACGGAATTCCCTGTCAAAGTCTGTGCTTCCTGACAGTTACAACCTGGGAGTCTTCTTTAATGGGAACCAGAGAGTGGCGCCACTTCATCTTTTATTTCATGTACCGCTATTTACCTTCCCTCTTTGCTTATAGGAGCCGACAGAAGTCGCAGATGCTCTAAAACGAGCTCTAAAGTACTGCCTGCTAAGTCCCGGACCGAGGCAGTATCTGTACCAGTTCAGGGCTGCCATGATATACCACAGGCTTGGATCTCTGTACCACTCGCAGTATAGGTAAGAAAAATACTTGTAAAAATATCTTGAAAAATCAGAAAAGCTAGATTTGGTTTAAATAAGTCACGCTTGGGGTTAATAGGGTTTCACTGGTTTTTTTTTGTCCCATTTCTCAGACCCTAGAGAAAAGTTAAGACCAATTGCGTGTGACGCCACTAGCAAGTCACCCCGTAGTGAATTAGCGCCATCCAGTACATACGACGTTAGTTTATTGATAGTAGTCAAGCAACCACGTCATTAGTTGATTGCAGCGCCCTAACAGGGTAATGTATTCAGTAATAATAAAGTTAGCATTACATTGGTGCAATATAAATAAATAAAACAAACCCATTGCCTTGTCAATAAAACTAGTGTGCGGCATTGAAATCAACGTAGCAAAAAGCAACAAAAAGAACCGTAACGACATCTATCCCGCCAGCTGCGATCTAACTGAATGAAATCCTGCATCGCGGTATTAAAGTTTTCCGCGATTTGAACATACAACGTGTAACAAAATAAACGCAATACCTCCTAAGGGGTCATTGTACTCATCATTATGAACAACTTTTACAATGGGACCAACCCCAAAATCACGAAAAAAATTTCAGCTGTTCAGTACGTTCTGTCGAGTTATGTGGCTCATAAAAATGTGTGGGGTAGTCGATTTCTTTTTCGCTATTTCAGTATTTCAGTCCGAATATCAACTATCGGGCAGTTGCCCATCGGACACAACAACTGCCGGTCGGAGGATCCTCCCTTTTCTATGGAGGTTTGCAGAACTTTACACTTTGTTCCGCTACCTCTTATCTAGTAACGTAAAAAGTTTTAAATATGAAAGTAATAAGCTAAAACTTTTTTTAAATTCCATAGTCGAAATGAAGCCATATTGATAAGTTAGCTATTTTCGAACAGTACAAAAACCCAATCATATTCGCAGGATAACCCACGAAGACGGCCCAAAACGACGCACGCTGCTGAACGCGACCCGAACAAACTACGAACAAGCATCGAACATGTTTGCCTTGTTAGAGGACCCGGGCATGTTCCTTACCGTGCAGCTTGAACATGTCGCCGCGTTGGAGACGCAGTGTGCAGGTAACGTTACATACAACTAGAACATCGAACATGTTCGCCTTGCTAGAGGACCCGGGCATGTTCCTTACCGTGCAGCTTGAACATGTCACCGCGTTGGAGACGCAGTGTGCAGGTAACGTTACATACAACTAGAACATCGAACATGTTCGCCTTGCTAGAGGACCCCGGGCATGTTCCTTACCGTGCAGCTTGAACATGTCGCCGCGTTGGAGACGCAGTGTGCAGGTAACGTTACATACAACTAGAACATCGAACATGTTCGCCTTGCTAGAGGACCCGGGCATGTTCCTTACCGTGCAGCTTGAACATGTCGCCGCGTTGGAGACGCAGTGTGCAGGTAACGTTACATACAACTAGAACATCGAACATGTTCGCCTTGCTAGAGGACCCGGGCATGTTCCTTACCGTGCAGCTTGAACATGTCGCCGCGTTGGAGACGCAGTGTGCAGGTAACGTTACATACAACTAGAACAACGAACATGTTTACATGCTTTCCGAGGCACGGAAGAATCACCCATCCACGAAACGACCTCGGCAAGCGTTGCTTAACCTTGTAGTTTGTTATTATTAAGCATGAGTTCCTCGCTAGTGAAGCTAAATGTCATACTTTACAAACATAGGTATCTAAACAGTTGCTTTCAATTATTTAAGATTGTCATCTAAGGTTTTAGATTGCCCACTTGACTTAGCTCTTTTCTCTTGCTTCTTCAACAGTAACGCCGAATCTCAAGCTAAAATCCCTCCAGTCAGCCATACAAATACTCCGCCAATGCCACTCCATCATGAAACTCCTGTCAGAGAAAGATCCAGAAGAGAAGGAAGTAGCCAAGCCAGAAGATAACCAAGAGAAGAACATGAAAACCGAACATAGTCTTCTTTCTTTATACGAAAACAGATTGCATTTTATATTAAAAAGTATCATCCAGTATTGTAGGTCGAAGTCGAATAAGGACTATGAGAAAATTACTGATTTACACAAGAAATTGTACTGTGCCAGTCTCAAGATTAAAAAGAGTGACGATGTGAGGTTGTATGCGGCCAGCGTTTGTGAAGTTTTAGTTAGTATGGATGAAATTAGTAAAGAATTTGAGTAAGAAACTAAGCCCATATCCCAAAACATAAACTCCGACTCAATTCGAACTCTAACTCAATCGGAGCTTGTCATAAATTGAAGTTTTTGCATTTGTTTGCTCATCTCTCGAGTACGAAAACGTCAATTAGACAAGTTTTTATTGACATTTTCGTGCTCATGTTGTAGTTGGAGTTCGAGTTGAGTTGGAGTTTACGTTTCGGAATATACGCCTAAGTTTTCGAATATGTGTTCTTTGTACAGTCAGTGACAAAAGTCGGAAAACTTTTTGAAATTCTGGTGAATTTTGATTGCCAGTTTATAGAAAATCGCGGTTCCTTGTATTCACTCTCTGTAAACAACTTTTGCACCACACGATAGTCTCTTTGAACAATTAATGGAGCGGTGCTTCATTGGAACATGATAGCATCCACTTTACTTCGAAAATCATTATGATCGGCAGCAGCATTTTGTAGCTTCTTGCATTTTACAACATAACACTACATCATGCCTTTATTACCTGAAGGGTTTGTGTTTGTTCGTTTTTTCATACATCTGTTAGCCCGCTCTTGAACTAAAAAAAAACATTATTTTATGGGACGAGACGTGAAGGCTATTATGGTCGGTGGTTGGTGAATCTGAAATAAATAATTTTATAAAAATAAAAATATTCATTATCTAGCTTCAGCCCACGACTTTGACCGCGTGGAGGTCAACTATATCAATAAAACATCTCATGGCCCTCGGTATTAGTGGATCATTTTATTAGTGCATTTAATTTTCGTACTCTTTGGAGACTTTATTACACTTTTGTCACTGACTGTACGAGTTTTTCGTCGCCAATTTATAAAAGTAAGTTACCATTATTAAGCAAATTTAAAACTGACATACTACCTCTTATTTTTTAGGATTATATTATATTAGGAAAATGACGATTTCCGCTCGTGGCGGACCGGAAGGGAGTGTCAGACTTACTGACTAACACCTATCCGTGTTCCTCCTCTGCCCTTTGCGTTCCAGGGCCGCGGTGACGATTGTGAACAAATTCTGCCACCCTGGCAGAGAGATAGTACGAGTACCCCTACCGTTGCACTATTTACGTGAACCAACATGTGGTTGATTTAGACCATGACATACTATCCCTACTTTATCAAACTAAAGCCTGTTGGTTGAAGCCTAAAATTCAATTTATTTATATTTTTTGAAGAAAACGGTTCTATTTTTCCACACAGGTTCGGATTCCTTAAAACCGGCCAAGTGCGAGTTGGACTGGTAAACGAAGGGTTCCGTACCATAAGGTGGAAGCGCCAGGGTAGCCCGCGAATAGTTACTCTCTGTTAGAATTGATACCAAATGTTTTTATGAAATCGTAACATTTGGCATCAATTCTAACTGAAGGAGTTGTATTGATGATTTTAATGATTATAATTCTATAAATACATACTTGCTACGGCCGCGAATCATATTTTGACCAACATAAAACCTGACACTGACCTGCAAATTGCAAAAAACGTAATAAAATTGAATTTTGCGGGCTACCCTGGCGCTTTCACCTTAAAACCGAAAAGAGCGCGTTACTGTTATTGTATTTTATTGTTGTTATAGCGGCAATGGGCACACAGACTGCAACCTATGTTGTGTAAATGAGTTTAAACAATTGTTATACTTCCTAACCTAAACTAACTTTTTAACGTTCTTTGTCTGCATCAATACTTAATAATGCTTTTACCCTAATTCTGGTTCTATATTTATTTGGTCTAAACCTACCTTTACGCAGCATGTTTAGTTGGAGGGGTTAACATAAAAACTAGTTTAAGATTATCAAGATGTGAGTAATATGGTCTCGAATGAATTTGACTGCAAGACTGATATGTTTAGCTATTAAGTACGTGTATTTTTTTATTATGAAATACAGAATTTTAATATTTATTGTTGTTTTATTGCGTTCCAAATACAGCTGTACTTATATATACGTTAGGTTTTAGTAAAATCAAGTATGTATGTCGTTTTGTGGCAATTAAGGGCGCCTTCAAATTTGCCGCAAAGTGCCGCGCGGTTGCAGCGCGGCTTCAGCGCTACCGCCGCGCTGCTTTGTTAATCCATATAAATAAAAAACGCGCGACTGCAGCGCTGCACCCGCGCTGCGACCGCGCATCACGTCATCGATCGACTAGTGACGATGCGCACGTAGTTTTTGTTCAGGTCTAAACATGAACGAAAATCAGGTTGTAGAATTTATCGATGAAGTTGAGAGTCGTCCAGCAATATGGGATTCGGATTCAGACGAAAAGAAAAAGACTTGGGAAGAAATATGCAATATATTAATTGAGAACTTCACAAACAAGACTCCAAGTGAAATATTTATAAGTACGTATAATATATTGTTAATACAACTACTTAATTTATATTTTCGTTATTTGCCATGACAATTTATTCTCCTTCTGGGCTAAAAAATAAAAGTTTCTTCGTCAGAGTCCATCGTAAAACTAAATGTACAACACTATGATGCTCGAACCTAGCGGTTGCAGCGCGGGGTCAGCGCTGCAGTCGCGCTGCCACCGCGCGGCTCTTTTCGGCTAATTTGAAGGCGCCCTAAGGCCCATATTTCAAAACGTAAACTCCAACAACTCGAACTCCAACTCCATGTTGGTGACATTTACAAGTGATATTTTTGGAGCTGGTTAGCTTCGGACTTTTCGTAACGACTGTCTAAGATCAGGAGTGACAGCCGGAACCAAAGAAAATTAAAACGTGCCTTCCGAGGCATGCAGGAGTCTCGGTATATAATCGATGGTCGGTCACCCATCCACAGACCGACCTCGGTAAGCGTGGCTTAATCTTTTTGAGGTTAAGCCACGCTTACAGAGGCTTATCGGCCCGTGCGGCTGTTATAATTTAGCCACGAGCTCCTCATTCTTGCGCATTGTAAGTGCTTGTTTATAAATATAGTCACGTAGAGATATCTGAACATTCACGCGATGCGACTCGATGTGACGTGTGACGGGTGTGACGCTACTATGGTAGACAGCAGATAAATGTGCAATAACGGTCATTGACCCACAAACATTTATGGACTTTCTTAATATCAAAAAGAGACAAAGCTATCCTGAATCGACTTCTATCGTGAGCCTTTACGGTCTCTAGTTGGTACTGAAAAACGGTTCATAAATTTATTGTTCGGGTATCTAGAAGGGGATATTATGGAAAGGTCAAAGTACTTTATTGCAAGTTTATCTGGCGCCTACCATAGTTTGAGGTACCATGACATGTTAAAACGTCAGTCGTTCGAGCGAGAAAGAAGGATGGAGCTATACACCCTATATAGCTCCATCCCTCTTTCTCGCTCGAACGACTGACGTTTTAACATGTCATGGTAGGGCCGCAGGGCAATGATGCGCGTGCCTTGAGCGACGATGACGTTACAGGGCAAGTTTCATAGACTGCGCTTCGAGTTTGCCGAGTAAGCGTTGTATTGTATACGAATATGAGCTTTATTTTGAAACGAATAATGTTCAAATTCGTAGTAGCAAATGCTAATTAGCTGATGATTTATTCATCTATATTGTTAAATGTTTTTTTTTAGATAAATGCTAATCAGTATTTAAACTATATAATTATATAGGTAGGTAACTCAGTGAGTGCGTTGAGGCTTCTTTAAATTAACAACATAGTCTTTTATGTAGTTGTTCAAATTAATTTCCAGTCTACATGGAATTGTTTTTTTTTAATAATTCACGTTTAGGAAATGTCATAGAAATAAAAACGCCCAAATAACACATAGTATAAAACAATTTATTCGTAACAAAATATGATTAGACGTTAAAAATAATTATGTACAATAAAAATATTTAACTATTATCACAAATAGTTGCGTCCGCCGTCGCCCGTCTTGGCTTCCACTAATTTGTACTTAAAGTGATGTAAACTTAGCTTAAAGTACCCCCTAACGTTGTAGGGGCTAGCCAGCTTTGGGGTAACTGAAGACCCCAAAGGTAGAAAAGGAACATAAATATACTTTAGGGGCAAACTGCTTCAAAATTCTTACAACAAAATTTGGTCCAATTCTTTTAGAATATAATTTTTGTTGGTTGAAGATCAAAAGTGTACGTATAAAAAATATGAATCATATAAAAATATGGTTTCACTGGAATAAATAGTAGTTATTTTGATCTCCAGCCAGCAGTGACAATAAATAGTGTAAAAATATGCATCATCAGAAATTTAGGGATTCAATGAAAGAATCATCGTGTACAGTTATACACAGGTCAGTATGGAACAATTTTCGCTTTAATACAAAAGACACTATTTGGGTAGGAATAAAGTTTGAATTGTATTGGCAAAATAATACGATTTTAAAATGCATAAACCTTTACTAGCCTGTAGCTACCTATACCTACGTCTTTCGTTTGTCGAATGTTCGTTCTTTCTTATTATCTACGAAGTTGATTATTTCATTATAACCGATCAAAATCTTAACTCATTATCGTTTTTCGATTACCTATTCGTGTTCGCTTCAATTTTTGTTTTTGAATCAATCATTTTTAATTTAATTCCTTCATTGAATCCCCTAATAACCCTACTTTTGGGGGCAAATCGACCCCCTGGCCTCGGCTTGCCCCAATAATACTATAACTAGCGGTTATTCATATAAACATCACACACACGGATTAAATTCGGTTTACTCTATCACTTTATGCCTTCTCGGGCTTGGACGGCCTGTGGACAAAAGAAAATAGCATTAATAACTTTTATTTTAATTTTACAGAGACCTTGATAGCTGTCAATGGAAGGGAAGAAAATTATTCTCTGAAGATACATTGCTACAGTTACACTGCGATCTCCAACCCGCCTGCCAAGCTCATCTATCGCTTTCCATCAGGCGTGATTCAAGTCAAGAGCAAGCCCATTCCTCAATAAAAAAAAATCGTGGCGATTACCTATGGCAAACCTGGGGGGTTTGCCATAATCGCCACGCCTTTTTTTTTGGAGGAGGCCTATGTCCAACAGTGGACGTCTTACAGCTGATATGATGATGATGATGATGGGGCATTTTGTTTTATGGATGGGAAATCATCAAATGACTCCTTCCGCTCTGGGCGGAGCGGGAGTGTCAGACTCTTATTGACTAAAACCCATCCGTGTTCTATTATTTCAGGGAGTTTGGCTCCAAATGCGGCATACAGAGAAAGGTAGGTACTCACTTGCCAGACAGGATGTCCTGTATCTCCTGGAAGCTCTTCCCCTTGGTCTCGGGCACGAGGAACAGCGTGAAGAAGAAGGCCGCCACGCAACACGCGCCGAAGATGAAGAACGTGCCGCCCATGCCCAGCGCACCCGCGATCGCGCTGAAGTATCTGTGGGGAACAAATACTTCAATATTTAGACGTGAAAAGGGGAATACGAGGACGAGAAAAAGATGCCTCGTATTCGAACTTTAATTTATTGATAGACCGTTCGTGTTGGACCACTACCTCACTCATCAGGTGGTAGGTATCTCTGACACTGGCATGCCCACCATCAATTTTGACAACACAAAAAATTAGTCGCCAAAAACTATTCTAGGTGGCCGACCTGGGGAGAATCTCTTAACTTGGCCACATTTAAGTATTCACAAGTTTGGTCAAGCTGGAGAATTCTCCCAGGTTGGACAACTAGAAACGCTTATAACATTTGAACCAGTGACCCTGTCGGTCATTCTGATAATTGGTAGGTTACTGATTATTTAAATTAGCGAACATTTTTTAATGTTATCAAAATTAAGATCCCTGATGGTGGGAATGTCAGTGTCAGGGACACCATCAGGTGTGGTGTGTACCTAACTGATGATGTGGTCAAAGATGGAGCACGCTTGCCTAGAAGTAATCTACTCACTGTTGAATTTTTGTATACGACCGTCTTTTTAGAAATGAGTGCTATATGTTACGCTTCGACTCTGTCTCAATATTGATTATAAATTCCCTTCAAATGTAAGAGTCTTATTTTGTTGCCCTGATATTAGAACTCAATAGGCGTTCTAAAATCATAATCAAAATTCCAGTCAATTCGATATAATTTTTTTTTTAATCAAGCTCAAGCAATTAAAGTAGGCGGTCTCCATGATTTCAAGTCTCAAGTGAAAAGAGATTTTTTTCTAGATTCTTCTCTAGGCAAACGAGCACAGTCGACTACATAACGCAGTAACCAATCATCTACCTACCATTACTCATAAAAACAACAATGAATAACCAACCTGGTAATCAAGAAGGACAGCACCCAGCAGAAGGCGGTGGCGATGGGCGAGGCGATGGCCTTCACCTCGATGGGGAACAGCTCCGACATGACGGCCCAGGGCAGCGGGCCCAGGCCCCAGCAGTACGTCACGATGAACAGCACCAGCGACAGGATGGGCAGGAAACCGATCTTCTCCACCACCGGGTTGCCGTTGTCGGCCAGGATGAAGAACATGCCGAGGAGGACCTGGAAATAACGAAAAAGTAGTATCATTGTGTAAGTTAAAAAATATATTGGTAAAACATTAAATCAATACATGTTTACGATATCCTCAAATTGTTAGCAAGTACCTAATCTATACTATCTACAACGAGTAACAGAATAAACGTAATACCTCTTAAGGGGTCGTTGTACTCATCATTATGAATAACACTATGGGACCAACACTGAAAGCACGAAAAATAAATCGACTGCCCCATACATTTCTGTATGCCATATCTCGACAAAATGCGTAGGTACTGAACAGCTGATTTTTTTTATATCGCGATTTCGGGTTTGGTCCTATAGTAAAAGTTGTTCATAAAGATGAGTAGTCAGGTGTTAGGTTAGGTTAGGCTTTCTGCAGAGCGCACCCACCCAATAATAACTTTGCTAAATGTATTTAAGTTCAAACGTACTTTGAAGCCAAAGTATGTATTTGAAATACTAACTACAAAATACCTCAGCGTCAGGTATTTGAAATATCAATTACAAATTACATTTTTATGAAGTAATTGAGTACGAATACCGAATACGTATTTGTATTTCAATTAATTATTTTAATTACATGTAATTCAAATACTGCCCAACCCTGTACAGTTCCAATGGAGAATCCATTTTCGAAGAGTCATTTAAAACATTTTATGTTTATATTTATATTTATTTATATTTATTTATAACAACAATCTTACCTACACTATCATTACAGATCTATGATCCAATGCGACAGAGTGGCTTAACTAAATCCTAAATCTACACCTTATACCTAGTTAAAAAATATCTTAATCTAAATAACTTACTACATATAGTGTAACTTTTGCGAATTCACTCAAGTTGCACCACAATACATCAACCCTTCCGTGAACCTCATTCACCACGCGTATGGCTCTCGTGAGAGGAGTTCTCGCCAGTAGGTTGGTCCTGGCTGCAGGCACCGCGAGCAGGGGCGGGCGTTGCCGCCTCCACACGTACCGGTCGGGCACGTACAGCTTTAGGTGTCGCAGCACTCCCGGGTTATGCGCCACGCCACGTAGTAGTTTCACTACATACGCTACGAGCGAAAATTCCCGTCGTACTCTTAGAGTGTTATACCCTACCATACCCAGAACAAATAGTGTAGGGTACATCAATGGGTATAATGGATATACCCCATACAGCTTGTAATACAAGTGCCTCGTGAACTTATTTTGGATACGTTCCAACATTACACTATATTTCGCCTCATGAGGAGCCCAAATGAATGCGCTATGTTCGAGGTGACTTCTGACTAATGCGTCATATAGTACCCTTAGTGTCGTGATGTTGGTGAATCCTTGGGACTGCCTGAGTACGAAACCTAGGTTTCTGTATGCCTTTTTACATATCTTATTGATATGCTCACGGATGGTTAGTTCCTGAGAGAAGACTACCCCTAAGTCTCGTACCTGAGACACTCGTTGCATCGGCACATCCTCAACTTTGTACTGATAACTCAAGGGAGTTCGCGCGCGAGTGAACGACATCACCGAACATTTAGCAACATTAAAATGCAGTTTGTTGTCATTGCTCCATTCGACCACTCTGTCAATGTCTTCCTGTAGGCGTTCACAATCCGAGTGATCCCGAACCTCGAGCAGCAATTTCAGGTCATCCGCAAACAATAAACAAGTCCCATGTCTGACGACTTCCGGCAAGTCATTTATCATTACAATAAACTCGAGAGGCCCTACATTGCTGCCCTGGCTCACGCCCGATCTCGTGTAATACGGTTGAGATACACAGCCATTGTAGTCGACATATTGCTGGCGATCCTTCATATAGCTAGCGAAGAACTCTAGCAGAGGCAGTGTACATCCTATTTTTGCGAGCTTCCTTAACAAGATGTCGTTATCCACCGTATCGAACGCCTTCTTAAAATCGAAGTACGCAGCATCTACCTGTACCCCCGAGTCTACTGCCGGCACCACCTGTACCATAAAGTTGATAAGGTTTGTAGCAGTGCTGCGTCCAGGTCGGAACCCATGTTGCGCATCTGACAGACGCGCACGCATTTGTTCCTGAACGGAGCGCTGAATAGCCGACTCGAGTACTTTAGCAGGCGTGGAGAGTACAGCCACCGGTCTATAATTACAGGTATCTGAACTTGGTTTTCCTTTAGGAACCGGAACAACGCGCGTGATCTTCCACCTTTGAGGGAACGTGGCTTGTTTTAGACATGCATTAAAAATGTGAAGTAATGGCTCCGCCAGTACCCTCCCGCAGTCACGGAACAGAAACGCTGGTATCCCGTCTGGGCCAGACGAACGTTTTGGCTTGAGACTCCCAAGCGCCTGCTGAACTTCCGCGAGACTCAGCGTCTCAATGTGTACCCGTGCACTGGTCGCGCCAACCTCCACCGCCGCCGCACACGCATCCAGTTTGGGTGGCTCCTTGCTGTACACAGACTCAAAAAAGTCAGCGAACTGCACAGCACACTCATCATCTGTCAGATGTTGACCTTCTTTTATGATACTCTGCTTATTTAGTGTTTTTCTTTTCGCTCTTATAAACTGCCAAAACGATTTCGGATCCTTTACAAATTGATACTGAATTTTATTTTTATGTTGTGTATGCGCAGTTTCTATTAACTTTTTTATACGAGTTCTACATTCCGCAAATTTGTGATAATCATTATTCAACTTAGTTTTTTTGAATTTTTTGTGAAGTCTGGCTTTAATTTGTATATTTGTTATTATATCTCTCGTGTACCATACTGGGTATACATACCGCGAATTTCCATTACTAAGCTTTTTCCGGGGTACGCACCCATTAATACTACAATTAATATTATCATAAAAGAAGTTCAACATTTCTTCTAAATCATGCACTCCGTAAATCATACTCCAGTCAATGGAAAGAATCCTAGAATATAACAGTTGAAAATCAGCCCTATTCCAATTCCACTGTGGTCTAATATGGTGTGCACTAGAATCGCGGGCGACGGCGGGGGACGTCGGCGGGGCGGAGGCGGGGCGCACGCTAACCGCTAGCGGCGGGCGGTGCGCGTCGACCGGCACCAGCGCCTCATCCGCAGCCACCACCGTCACTCCTCCGCTAATGCCTACACTCAGAACCAAATCCAACTGACGACCTAAATGGTTGGGTACTGTGTTACTTTGAGTGAACTCGCAATATGATAAAAAACATTCGAAATAATTACTAACATTAGCAGGGCAAGAATACAAATTAAAATCACCAATTACAATAACTTCTCCATACCTATCACACAATTTTTCTATTATTCTAAATAACAACATGTAATCATTGTATCATGTTATTCTTAAGTCGGTGACCTTATAATGAATAGGTAAGTACTTAGAAGTATACTTACAAGACCAATAGCAGTTCCACATGAGGAGATGAGGAGCAGGATTCTGCGACCCAGACGATCTACTACGAGGGGAGTGATGAACGACGCAATCACCTGGAACGAAATAAACAGAACATTAATTAAAAAAAGGATAATAAAGATGTTGCTCTGTTATGCTGACTTAATTTGCCAAGAGGTATTTTTGATACCACTGGCCTCTTGATACTACTAGTCGGACCACTGTGTTGACGCCTCTGGTCACGTAAGTGGAAATGCTGATTCCACTGAAGGGGATGAATCTAAAGAAAGAGAACACAGTTACCTGTACAGCACCAATAATGATGGTGGCGATAGCAGAGTCCAGGCTAGAGTGAGCAGCCTCAAAGATGTTGGTCATGTAGAAAAGCACAGCGTTGATTCCACTGAACTGTTGGAAGAACACCAGGGCGCACGAGATGTAGAATGCCTTGAAGTTACTGCCGCGGAATACGTCGGCCACCTGAAAGGGAAAATAAAATATTTATTTACGTTTATCTATGCTATCTGTTCTGCGAGCAATGTGCCCTGCCCACTGCCACTTCAGTTTGGCGATCCTTCGGGCTATGTCGGTAAACTTAGTTCTCTTGCGGATATCATCATTTCTGATTCGATCACGCAAGGAAACTCGGAGCATTGCCCTCTCCATTGCCCTTTGGGTGACTTTAAGCCTTCTGATGAGGCCCATTGTGAGCGACCACGTTTCGTTTCCATAAGTCATCACTGGCAACACGCACTGGTCATAGACTTTCGTCTTGGGACACTGTGGAAATGGACCGATGACCTGGTGAGGGTCGCTGGTAGCCGATGGATGCGAGACAGATGGACACAGGACCGGTTGTTGTGGCAATACTTGGGGGAGGCCTATGTCCAGCAGTGGACGTCTTTCGGCTGATATGATGATGATGATGATCTATGCTATATATAGCGGCCAAGCTAAGATTAGGAGCGAAGGACAATTTTGCTAAGAAACCTGGCTCTTTAAATTATGAATTTATTTCGACTTTGATCTCTAAATGAGCCTTAGTACAGTGTACACGTACCAGCGGCCCTACCATGACGTGTTAAAGCGTGAGTGGTTTGAGCGAGAAGGTGGGATGGAGCTATACACCCTATATAGCTCCGTCCCTCCTTCTCGCTCGAACGACTCACGCTTTAACACGTCATGGTAGGGCCGCAGTTCCGCATGTTCTGCAACCAGGTGATTGATCGGCTTAAGGCATCACAATCTATCTCCCCCATACATTTCCTATTTTCATAGGCATTTAAAGTACCTGTTTTGCTGAGTAAGTTGCTTTCTATTCTATATTTACCAACGAATTCACTATTAACATACTTTAAGGAATTTTAGTTTTGTCCTTACGAGAGTCATCCCTATCATCGGCATTTATTCGTCATTCTCTCGTCCTTATCACAATTTATTTGTGATCACCGCAACATCTCTTCTTCATCCTTCTCACAAATGGGCAAACATTTAAGTAAATGTTCAGGTATACGTACAGTCGCAGTCTTCTCCATGGAGGCGCTGACGTCGGCGGCCATCAGGTCGAGCTCGGCCTGCACGCCCTCGTGCGAGCGGCCGCGGATCTTGGCCAGGCAGCTGGTGGCGGCCTCGCGGTCACCTATACCATACACATGTGGGCTCAACGAACTGCCGAACTCTGTTCATATCTCACCGGTGACGTACAAGGTGAACTGTCAATCACTAGTGGCGATGCACGGATTGACAGTAGATCACTTTATTAAGTTTCAGGTGAATTGTTTTAAAGATTAGCACTGCAGTTTCACAATGGCCGTACAGCGCACAAAGGCTTTATGTACCAAATTTGATTAATGAGCGAAAGAATTACAACTAAATGGATAGGAGCCGTGTCTTTCTTTAAAAATTACGAGGTTATTTTTCATTATGCCGCAGCATATTTAAAATTAGTCTCAAATTAAGGACAAAGTTATCGTTTTACACAAACTTATGTTGTTGCTAAGGATCAGATGTATGTGTGTGATGTCGTCAGATAAAATTCGATACTCTGAACAGTAGAAAATGGGCAACAGGAGGAGCTCATAAGGGTTTTCTGAAATGGCATGAACTAGTGGCAGCACTGAGGCGTCAGGTCCAGGCACCAGGCCAAGCTCTTAGATTTTGCGACGTATGTTATGTTGACGATAATGTCATGCTGTTGTATTGTATGTCTATTTTTCAACGTCACGTTATATTAGCCTCTTCATTGTGCTCGATTTTAGCAAGTATCTAACGGATAATGTATTTTTTCAGTGTTATTATTCGAATTATAAAAGAAATAAAAAAATCAAAATCAAAAGACATTTATTCAAACTAGGCTGAAAATCAGCACTTTTTGAACGTCAAAATTTAGAAGACTGAAGACAGACCTCCAAATCGCCCAGCCCGTCACCACTACCTAGTGTTTGGGATGTAGAAGTGGGGCTCAACAAACTTCCTAACAACACATCCTGACTGTTAAGTTTGAAGAACTTGAATTTATCCAAACGTATAAATTCATCAACTGTGCTCAACATACCTGCCATATCAAAGTCCTTACCTTTAGTCAAGTGATAGAAGGGCGACTCGGGCATGAAGAAGAAGCCAACTACAAACACTGCGGTGAAGATGATACCGACGTAAGCGACCACCATGTACGACACGTACGGCCCGATGCCGTAGATCAGCAGGTAACCCAGGGTGATGAACGCTTGAAGGAAAGAGCCCAGTGCGCCGCGAGAATCATCCTGTAAAAATATAACGGTATATTTGAGAAAGAAGATAAAGCATTTCTTGTCACAGAACTGACATACACAAATTATAATCTAAACTAAAATTCCTTGACGATATTATTACTTACTTCAATTATATGTAATTAAAGGTAAATATTAAGATTAACATTAGACTGGTAACAAAAGAAGGAAATAAAGACAAAAAACTAGGCAGATGCACGTCCTGTGCAACAAGGCTAATTTAGCATATCGAAGAATACCGGTTTTAATAATACACTAGCACTTCGCCCGCGACTTCGTCCGCGCGGATTTAGTAGGTACTCCACAAACTTCAACTGTTCACCCCGTTCAACCCGTCAGGGTTTGATTATGCAAAAATTGTTAGGTACATCTGTTTCAATTATCCCGCTTTTAGTTTGTTCATAGCATTCCGACGTAAATTGAAGCAAGCAATTATGTCCTCCCCTAATATCTTAATCACCCCTGCTTCACTCCTTATTATGTATGTAGTTTATTTTCGAAAAATCCAAAAATTTGTTATTCTTATTGTTTTATCGAAAACATTTAAATGCCTTGGTGTTTCAACTTCATCGGACCAAGCATTGATACGATTCTCCCCAGTTCGCTCAAGCCGCGGCATTTTTCTTACTCCGAGCATGTTTATTACCGTCGTAACTTTTGAACGAAAGGTCCGATTTGAATAATTTAAAGTGTAATTTACACGGACATAATCAACCTTAATTATCAAACCATTTAAATGGAGATTAATATCATGATACTAAAATCACCATTTTTTATTTCACCATGGTATTTGCTTGAATAATATGAACAAAAAGCGGTCATGGTGACTTATCCATAATAGTTAGACATATGGTATTCCAGACTTTTTTGTAGATATTGATGACCTCTATAAAACTGTAGTACATCACTTTGCTCTATTGTCAATAGATTCCGCAGCGTACGCGATATAAGGATTTTTTCTCACACCTTGGTTTACATTATCGAAATTTTCATACGGATCCCTAACTTTTTTGAAAATATTCTATAGCCTATGTCCATCATCGATAATGTAGGATTGTACTGGTGAAAGAATTTTTCAAATCGGTCCAGTAGTTTCGGAGCCTATTCCTTTCAAACAAACAAACAAACAAATCTTTCCTCTTTATAATATTATTCGTGTAGATAACGCGATGATTAGAACATGATTCATGTATAAAACCTAGGGATCGAACTCAGAACTCCAAAATCTGAGACGAAACTCAGCAGTCGCAAATTTGAGTCTTGCTACTACTTAGAACAATGGAGAAACTCCGGAGATAGGAATGAAGTTTTTTTTTGTTTTTTAAACGATTGGAAGCTCAAATAATTTCAATAAAATCATTATCATTAAATATCAAACAAATAAAATAATACCCACGAGTACCCCTTACAATTGAGCATCACAAAAAAAAAATACAAATCGTCATACCGTAGCAATTTCAGCACAGTACATAGGAGAGATGGTGAACAGCATTCCAACGGCCAGACCCCAAAAGATCCTGCCTCCGTAGATCATGCCAACGTTCTTGGTGGCGGCGATGAGGATCCAACCGATGAACAGAGGGATGGAAGTGCTGAGGAGACCCCATTTGCGACCGATCTTTGACGCTGCGAAACCGCCGATGAATGGACCTGGGAAATAGAAGTTCATGTTAATATAAAAGTTCATGTTAATATAAAAGTTCATGTTAATATAAAAGTTCATGTTAATATAAAATAGAAGTTCATGGTATACCTAGGTATGGGAAACTTGTTGGGTGTAGACAGTGTGGTCTAGTGTTGCCTTTTTTTTTTTTTATTGAGTAATGGACTTGCTCTTGACCTCGATCACGCCTGATGGAAAGCGATGGATGAGGTCTATGATGGAGCGAGTGTGCCCATATATTCGAAACTTTTACCTTATTAATACTGGTTATTGACACTTGTCTTCTATATGCTATCTTAGTTCCAGCACGCTCTCTACAGTGCCGTTGGTCCAGTATAGGTTGTCGAAAGAATTTAACGTAGATGCTGCGTTAAGGCTGCGTTTCCACCATTGATGTGCGAGGATGCTTAGCGAGGAATGTGTTTGTTAAGAACCAATAGAATCGCTTCAAGAACCTAGCCTCGCTCAGCGCAAGCGATTCTATTGGTTCTAAACAAACACATCCCTCGCAAGGCATCCTTGCACATCTCTGGTGGAAACGCAGCCTAAGACACTAATGCGACGAAATCGTTTACTTGTATATATTTGAATTCAGAATTCGATATAATCATCTGATTTTAGAACAGAGTTTATGTCTTACTAGACAAAGTTTAATTTCCATTGCAACCCATACTTTTAACATATAGTAAAATTACACATTTATCATTTCTCTCTGACGCAAACGAATTCGCGGTCAGAAGCTAGTATCATAAAACATCCATATTATAGTGCACAAGTGATTGCTAACACAAGTACCTATTTGTTTCCCTCAGTCTCATAACCCGCCTGATGGGACGGCAATCCGCCTTTCGCGGGCGGATAGGCGCATAACCAACGACTCTACGTTCATTCCAAGACACGGGGGTTCATTCCATCACAGCTCTAACTTCCAAACTACTGATTGTTATTGCAAAATGAACAAAAGATCAAAATTACCGAAGATAGCGCCGACTGTCAGCAGTGAACCAATCCAGGCCTCCTGGTCCGTGGTGACCGGCTCTCCGATGGGGTTATCCGTGCCGTTCGACTGCAGCTTCAGGTTGATGGGAGACGTCCATCCCATGGAGTAACCCGTCGAGGCGATCGCGATGTTCGCTGGAAAACAAAAAAAATTGAGTTGATTATTGTTTTGGAAGTTTCAACAGGCTAATTTTAATACAAAAATTAATGTCGGTACTGTCTATGCTTTCATTACGTGTCGAGTGTGTTGTCGACCAGAAGATTTTTTAAACTGAAGCAATGAATTTGGAATTCCATTCGATTGTGAATGTAGGTATATGGGCTTTTATGAGTAACATAATAGGGCGTCAAATTGGACCAATATTTTTAAGAGGCCTACAGTTGTTTAAGATCTGGTAAATAATTGGATAGTGTTTTTAAAGACAGGAGAAATTCTTAGTATTGGACAACGTTCGTATTAAAAAGATATTTGAGTTCCTATATTTGAGTTCTGCTTCTATCCTAAAACTGACCTAACAATTTGGTCTCAGCGATTCAGCACAATAATAAAGAAATGTAGACAGTACCCTTGTATAACAAGGGCCTGCAAAGGATCAAATTCATCCAGTAAAATTCTGGGGCCCTAAGGCCCTAAGTCCCCCACTTAGGGCCTTAGGGACCCAGAATTTATCCATTATAAGAGGGCCTCCTCTCTCTTAAACACCCATTTAGGGGCTACATAGGAGGATAGTGATATCACTATTCCTTTTGCAATGTAATTGGTAGGTAGGTAATAGGTACTTTATAGTAGGTACGGCACTCCGCCCGATCTGCCGCCCAGAAGGCAATTTTCGTTAAAAACCCAAGCCACGTGCCTTCTGAAAACTTTCTATCACAGAAGCCACATGATGGCCACGTCAAAAACTCCACGTCGATATTTGCATGACATTGTCAATATTTAAGAAGTTATAAAGATACGAGATATAATAAGACTTTATCTCCACAATAAATACTACATAGAGTAAGATAAATCTTTATTTAAATATACACAAGTGTTGCCACAATAAACTCCGGTTTATCTTAGTGTTGCTAGATTCTTTAGGCCACCGCTGCATTTGTTTTGAGATAAAATATATTTTAAGCTGATGTTTAATGAACGGTTTCCTGATTAGGGCAATTAACATAAAAGTTTTTGGTAAGCTCTTTGACGTATCAAACTGATTTACCCATTTGTTTGCGTTTTAGTGCGAACAAACAAGTTTCTAATTTTATCCGTTCATATTTGTAGACCTTTGTCAGTCGTTATGGGTAGATAGTCAGAAACCCGAAAGTGTGACAACCCATCAAGGAGTAAGGTAACACGTTACCCCTTGGTAAGACTCTGGGTAGAGCGGAAGGGAGTGTCAGACTCTTACTGACTAAAACCCATCCGTGTTCCTCCTTATGCCCTTTGCGTTCCAGGGCCGCGGTGAAGTCAGATAGTCGCAATCGCTCCATGTGAATTACTGGTACACAGATGAATCCAGATGAAGCCGACCAAAACATGGTTGGGGAAAAGGCAGATGAAGATGTAGGTACCTACCTGAGTAACATTCGAAGTGCCTAAGGTCTAAGTAAACTACTTAAATAGGTAGGTAAGCATGCCAACACCATAGGTACTGTAAAAGTTTGCTAAGTTATTTACGATTTGAACTGGTGGTCATAGTGTATTTTTATGAAGCCAAGCCCTCTATGTATTCTAGCTACTATAAGTTATGGGTGTATTTAGTACTTAGTAGTAGCTTAGAAAAAACTGAGGAGGGGCTTATGGGTAGTAGTACGTACGAGTAATGCTACCGTTGCCTTGGATATGATGAATTCTTTGCACATCAATACTTTCTACGAGTAACCATTATGTCAAATACACACAACTACAAAATAGGGCCACTTAATTCCTATGGGCAGTATTTCAGGGAGTGAAGTAATACAGATACTTACTCATGAAAATGAGAAACTTTTACCAAGGGATATCACGTCACGTATTGGGACTATTAGGAGCGTCGTCATCGAGAGAGGTCTAGAAAATGCTAGCGTTATGACTTTGAGACATTTGCGGGAGATCGGCAGAAGAAGGCCAGACACCGGGAGGAAGGCCCCAAAGAGACCTTAGGCTTGCTGTGGGACAAAGTAGGTTGAGAGTTAAATAAAGAAAGTACCCAAACTTGCGGAAATAAAATCAACTGTTTGCGAACGTAAAAGTCGAAAAATCCAGATGATCACATCCCATAATAAAAATGTCTTCCTACCTACTCACCCCTGAGTTATTGCTTGCCAATTAATTAAAAGATGAGATCAGATGTGATGTGATGATCAGATGTTCTGTATGGTGTCGGACGTAAAAGAATAGCACTATCCCATCACTTTCCGTGGGTGTCGTAAGAGGCGACGAAGGGACTCACCAGAGAATGGGCAGCAGCATTCTCTGTAGGTCCATTGCTACAGCTACACTGCGATCGCTAACCCGCCTGCCAAGCGTGGCGATTATGGCAACCCAACCCACCCCCCATTTGGGGGAGGCTTATGTCCAGCAGTGGCCGTCTTTCGGCTGATATGATGATGATGATGATGAAGAATTAATTAATAGTAACAAGTTAAGGCTACGGTCAGTATGTCAGTGGGTAAGTAGCACTGTCGCTATTCTAACTAAGTTTTCCGTGAAAATCATTTCACAAGAGCTAGATACGAATTTTCCGATAAAAACGGAATTGTTAGTTCATTGAATAACAAAACAATCAATACACAAGTTCAGATACTAACGCCGTTGTTGTTATTATTTTAATTACGACACATGTTAGTACTCGTTGTCGGCTTATCTTTTGCGGCCAGTTTGATACTACTACAATAGTATTTTATTATCTGTGTTACGACCGAGTTAATAAACTTTATATGTTAGCATTGTTTGTCAATAATTATAGAAACTTCGGACAAACAACAGAGTGCCAATTTTACTAATTTTCAAGCAGCGTGCGCATTCGGATCTCTGTCGCAATCTGGCAAGAAGGCCTCAATTTCTATACATTTTTGACAGATTGCGACTGACATGACATACGAATGCGAACGTTGCCTAAGAAATGGTCTCAATTGGTAAACTCTGGTGTGCGTGTATAAACAGAGACTCTAGAGAAGATCATTCTGTCAGCGGTAGCGTAGCGAAGGCGATTGTCAAAACGTCAAAATTATGTGGGATTGTCAAGCGCTGTCGAAATGTCACGTGATCCATCCCTTAAATTTTAAAGTTTTGACAGTCGCATTCGCTGATAGAATGGCCCTTTGTCAAGAGCTTCGGAAGGCTATTTCTCGTACCAATATCATCTCGGCGAAAATCAATAACAAAAAACTTGTCAAAATGTAGACTTTCTGGCAGGTTGCTACTGCGATGCGAATGCTCACTCCTCAAAAATTTAAGATTTGCTCCTGTTAAGGGGGCCTACCATAAACTCTTATAGCAGGTCAATTTTAGATTTTTTTCTTTTAGGTATGACCACTAGCAAGTTAACACGCAAGGGCTATTAACTGCTTAACCGGACTAAAGACGTAAAATAACTTGCCGGCGCTAATTTGTACCATGAGTGCGCCTAGTAGCAGGCAAGCCACCGATCACGTGACTTGAACCGGTGAGCGACTAGAGTCCGTCCAACGAAAGAAGTCCCGCGGTAATAAATGGAACTAACGAGATTTATTAGACACTAGGGTGTTTGGGGTCGTTAGACCAACCCAAAGACTATATACTCTATGGACCAACCTAACCTACTACCCACACGATAAAGAAGAATTAGAGGATAGCGTACAGTCGCATAGAAACTAGCGCCGCGGTTGCGGAACTGGTTTTTTCCTGCCAACGATCATGTTTACAAGGCATTTACGCACAAGCTGTAGTATCATTATAACCTTAAATTCTAAACTCTGAAATTCAGATGAATCTAATCTAGTACCTACTTACGATATCTTCATCAGATAGTAAACGTATTGATCCAATTTAGCATTAAATTGTCAAAGTAGGGGATTCGTCATCATTATTATCATTGATAGCCTTAGAATATTCCTAGGTCTACACTCTTTCATGTCATGCTGCCCTAGTATTCGGTAAATGATTTTCATGTGACTTACAAATTATTTATTTTAATTTAACGATCCTAATCAAAATAAATATTGAATTTCAAACAGTAATTTAATGTATTTGGACAAGGATTATTTTTATAAGTAGAAAAATTAAGATTGTCTCATTTCTTTGTCGACTTATTGATAGTGTGTCTATATTTGTTCATAACTTGATTGTCTGGTTGCAGAATGATACTGGCCAGTGTTGATGTCATAGAGATAATATCGTCTCCAACGGGAGACGACATGTCTACCATAAGGCATATATTTTGGGAGGCCTTGACCTTCGCGGGAGTGTGTAGTTATGATGTAAATGAAGTGCGGGTTGAAAAGACTATCATCAGCTTCTGGAATCATTTGAGGTCCATAGGATGAACGATCGAGTATAAAAATCCTGCAATCCTTCGTAGATATTACTTGCTGAGGGGTTCCATACTTGCAAAGACTTTGTCTCATGAAATACTCAATGATCTTCCCAACTTGATTGGGGTCGGCTTTCAGTCTAACCGGATGCAGCTGAGTCTGAACTCCAAAACCCAGTGACTGGGTAGCACGACACCCGATGGCAAGACTAGTGAAGTGGTGTTAGATTTTCTGGCTTCTTATTATGTGTAACGGATTGTCAAAGATCTTCAATGAAATCCGGGATCAACGGCTTAACTTGCTTTTCTAGGCATGGTATTGAGTATTCTCACTGGTAGATTATGGATGGTCACCCATCCATAATGCGATCTCAGCAAGTGTCGCATAATCTCGAAGTTTGTCTCGTGCGACTGCTATTACTTACATATTTTACGTAATTCGTCAGTCTGCCTTGAAGGCCACACACGACTATGATAGTGAGAACTTTTATCGACGAGTCGAAGATGTCACAAGATATCTGAAGAAGCTATGAGATAAACGAAAAAGTCTTATTGAGCCAACAGACTGATTAACCTGTCATAATATTTGTCGAAAAAATTATCAACTCACCACGCGAACATCTCTTTCGCTTGAGTTTGTGAAACAGTTTTTAACCCCTGACTAAAAAGAGGGAGATATAAGTTTGACGTGCGTCGCTGTGTGTCTATCTGTGGCATCATAGCTCCTAAACCGATGAACCGATTTTGATTTTACTTTTATTTCAATTCTACTTGATAGTTAGAATTGCTGGCCTATCTATTCAAAGTCCTAGCAAAAAGATTTATATATTACCCACTGTCATTCGCTGCAGTACCTACCTATGGTGATATAATTATACCTATATGTTTTATAAACACGAATTGCTATACATAACATTATTATTAAAGTTAAATAGTAGGAAATGAGTTTGTTTTGCCAAACTAACACGCTATTTTCAAAACTATTAAGGGCCATTTTCACCAAGCCAAACTGATCGCGATCAGCATATAAACCAGGTTTATGAACTGTCAATGTCACTATTTATCTATGGAATATTAATAATAATAATCCTACTAATATTATAAATGTGAATGTTTGTATGTTTGTATGTTTGTATGTTTGTGTTTCAATCAGGCAAAAACGGCTGAAGGGATTTGGATGAAATTTGGCACACATGTAGTTCATATCCTGGAATGAGACATATGCTACTTTTTATCCCGGTAAGTGGCATGGATCAATGAAGACTGAGGAGGAAGTGGAAATTCAGAGCCGCTGCTTCCTTAGTACTACAGATTTACAAGTACCAGGAGACCAAAAACATCAAGAACCAGGAAACCAGAAACATGTCATAGTATTTTTTGGACTGGTTAGGATAGGTGTAGGGTAGGTGCGGGGTAGGTGAAGGGTAGGTGTAATGTAGGTGTAGCGTAGTTGTAGGGTAGGTGTAGGGTAGGTATAGGGTAGGTGTAGGGTAGGTGTAGGGTAGGTGTAGGGTAGGTATAGGGTAGGTGTAGAGTAGGTGTAGGTAGGTGTAGGTAGGTGTAGGTAGGTGTAGAGTAGGTGTAGTTACTATACAAATCAAGAAACCTCCCTATTTCCGATTTTCACGCGGGCGAAGCCGCTGGTAGAAGCTAGTAATAATATATAATAATATTTATTCTCCAAAAAGTACAAAAGCTTTAACAGAAACAAAAAATTCTATCCAGTTTGTGAAGTGAATGTACAGAAGCATTTTATTTTGAGACAACGACTCCCAAACTGAGACATGCTCGTATCTTGGGTAGTCGGCGGTCGACCGTTTTAGATGTCGTATACATGTCACCGTCTTATTTTGTATTACACATAAACAATTTGACATATTTAGCAACTTTACATGATTAAGTGTATGTTTCTTGTTAAATTATTACTTGATAAAAAACAAAAAGGGATGTTTTTATTTTATTATTTCAATTAGCTTCTCTGTCTCATCATAACTTAACAACTTTAACCAATTAGTTAATTTCTCTTTAAAATTGTGCTTATATATTGACGCTGACAGCTCTTGAACGCAGTTTAGATGTACTGATCGTGTTCAGTTTCATTGGTGAAATCCGCTCTAAGTGTTTTATAACTATGTATTAGATAATATGGTTATCTATTATATCTTTAAATGTTTGATCACATTAGGGACCGATTTTCAATAGATGGGTACCTACATGCATTCTATCCCAAAAATAAATATGGCGGATTGACAAAGAAAGATAGAAAGGAAGAAATTATCATTTATTGTCAACACTGATCATAATTATCAACAAAACAAAGATTTCTTATAAGTTATGAATGTTATGATATTACTACTATTTATAACATACCGAATTTTGGATTGGAATTGTTTTAAGATTTAAAACCGGCCAAGTGCGAGTCGGACTCGCGCTCGGAGGGTTCCGTACCATTATATATAAAAAAACGGTAAAAAAATCACGTATGTTGTATGGGAACCTCACTTAAATATTTATTTTATTCTGTTTTTAGTATTTGTTGTTATAGCGACAACAGAAATACATCATCTGTGAAAATTTCAACTGTCTAGCTATCACGGTTCATGAGATACAGCCAGGTGATACACAGACGGACAGACAGACAGACGGAAAGCAGTCTTAGTAATAGGGTCCCGTTTTTACCCTTTGGGTATGGATCCTAAAAAGCTATCAAACTGTAATTTTTAATGCTCATTTAAAAACTCAAGTCAAATCATTCAAGTCGCAATAAATCTTGCTAACTAGCTAACCGTCTAATATTTTAGTCCGACAAACAAACGAGACGAAAATAAATGAAAATTGCTCGGTCAGTGCGCTCTTAATTCGGACACAATAGAAAACGTTCATTGAACGACAATAGTGCGAATTTGCAAACGAAATGACCTACTTGTACTTAGGTATTCATTCATATTATTGTCCACTTCGCTCGCGTTAATATAGATTATCGCAACAAAAAGCCTAAAACCGTCTCCAGGGTCCCATCTATCTTGCAATCGGTTCAATGATTTATGCGTAAAAGTGTAACAAACATACAAACGCATTTTCGCATTTATAATATTACTTAGTTGGCGTCAAAAATACAAGGCGTTCTACCATTAAAAAACTTCAATGGTTTCACTGACCACTATGTAAAACAAACTTGCAAACTCTTTATGGTAGGTGGCCACGTTGAATACCTAGTTATTATCTAATATGAACACACCTTCACAGTTCACATCCCGTGTTCTATATTTAAACTGTTCTATTTTTAGAAGAGACTTTGTTGATTGTCGAATCAACTTACGATACCATGTGTGTAATTTATTTTACTTAAGATGGGGATGCTTATAGTTCAAGGGTCTTATTTTAGCCTGGTTCTGGTCTGCCAGGATTGGGGGATTTTCCGAAAGAGTTACCGCAGCCCTGTAACGCTATGAAGGCAAACGTATAGGTTTTAGTCAGTAAGAGTCTCAAACTTCATCCCATTTCGAGAAGAGGTCCCACTGGACTGGAGGAGTTATTTGATGGTTTCCCATACTTAAAAAAGGGCCTAATAGCCTAGCCTAGCACACGAGCGGGGGATTGGTATAAACAGAAAGGCCTATACCCACCAAGCAGTCTGTTCATGATGACCAAAGCCAATGCTAACCTATTAGACCTGCAAATGTGGATGATGTAGGTCATGGGCCACAATAAATCCATACGCACAAAACATTTTGAGAATACTTTCATTGTGCGTACAGCTAAGGAGTGGCATTCCCTACTGGAGTCTGTGTAACCTGATAGCTTCAACCTAGGGTTTTTAAGTCAAGAGTAAATAGGTTACTTCTAGGCAAGCGTGCTCCATCGTCGACCACATCATCGCTATCGCATCTCCATTTTCCGCATAGTGGCAAAGACTGGTTGTTGATCTCTTTCATAAATTAATGTTATGTCAAAAATGTTTGTCTGCCTGCCAAAAGACTTGGTGTTTGTAATGCGTGATTATGACACTGATGATGACTGATACTAATGTTATCTATTAATTGGGTAATTATTGTACAGAGTAAATTTTAATTCATTGACTATATCTGTCAACAGGTGAAAGCATTTCGAACATCTGCTACGGGACCAAGCCAGAAATCAAAGTAAGCAGCATGGCAAAAACTAAAATTAACTTTGTGATGTTTAATTTATGTTGATTTATTTATGACCAATATATAAAAAAATATAATCTACAATAATACACCATCATGACAATGTGATGAGCAGAAATAATACTAATTATAATTTCTCATCATAACACAATAATTATGTCACTTTGCCATGTAAAAAGCGGAAAATGTAGAGTGACCACGATGAATTGATTTTTAGGACATTTCTTTCAAATTCACCTATTTAATGGCAAGTTTTTGTTTTCGGGGGTTATTCACTTATATTACGTTCTCCATTTTATGATATTTTCGAGAAGAATGTAAACTTAAGTCATTATTTTTTTTTAAAGTAGTAGGAACTACATATAATTTAATTTAAACACTAGAACAATATTTTTACAGACAAGGCTATTACCTAAATCAAGACCCAGTACAATCTAAGCAAAGACAAAACATCTATTATAAAATTATCAAAGTTATTTTAAGAAATTAGCATAATCATAGCCATACACAAATACTACATACTATACAAACTGAGAAGTAAGCAGTTTAGTGCGTCCTAAAGGCTGACAATAGTGCAATTAGATAGATATTATATGCGCACTATAGCGCATACAAATTGGATGTTTATGGACATGTTTAAAATCATGGCAGTCACGCTATTACTAATGCGACCTTGACAATGGAAAATAGCGGAAATGTTTTTATTAATTCGTAACAATAACAATAGAGAACTTAAATTTATTTTCGGTTAGATGTAACCCCGTAAACGTTTGACGTGCATTTATTTACGGTTCTGGTTTTCCGAGATGATTAGATTAAACTTTTTTTTTTAATCATCGTCTTCCTGCTTTTGTTTTATGTCACTTGAGGTCTTCTTCTTCAATTCTCCCCTGTCAACTGTCACGCTATCGTTCTCTCCCCTTTTTATCCGACTGCCCGACTCAAAAATGAGGGTAATGTATTATCAGCCTGTGTATGTATGTTTGTTGTTTTTTGTACAAAACACACCTTACACAATCTTTTCTTACGTCTCCCTTTAATAAAAGAAGTGCCGAAGAGAATGGCCGTATGTAAAAATGAACGAATAATTTATAATCTTAATTTGAAGCTAATACCGCGTTTATACAGTTCTAGTTGTTTACAATTTACGTATAAATCAGATGCGTTATTTGACCTTCACAAAGTCGTTGACTTCTAGAATATTTATGCTTCTTTGTAAACGACAGGAAAAGCTGATTATAAAATGTTTATTATTTATTATTTAATTTCGCTAACGTGGTATGCGAGTAGATTGTAGTTACAAGCAGATAAATGTTAATGTCAGCAGAAAATTTTAAATATGCGAGTACATGTCCAATCTTTGCGTTTCAGATAACGTTACGATGTCAATACCTAGGTGACTATATATTTATCTATGAATGATTTGCCTCGATAAGGCAAAGAGAAAAACTCACGGCTGAATTGTGTAATTTATCTCTATTACATTTTATCTGTTATCGTGTGTGAATATCGCCCCCTTACGATCGTAATTTAGACTCTTGGTGATATTATTATGATAATATCAGCATGGTTGTAGATTTTTGTAATATGTCATTTTATGTTGATTTTTCATCGTGTTTGTTCATCATGATTAAGAAAAAAATAATCGGCTTAAAATGTTGTGTAATATTTTGGCCTGGGCCTTTAATTCAATGAGACTATTATCTTAGATTTTTAAAGTAGCTTTCCACGTTATAGTAATAGATGTATGGATGAAAAAGACATGTTGCACCGATCCCAAATACATAGGAATAATAATGATGAAAGATTAATAGAATTAAATAAATCCAGCATAGAATTTAATATCTGCAAATCAGTTACTATGCACTATGTTTTGTTTTGTATGTTCATAGTTATTGTTGCGTTTGTAGACACGTCACACATTAGTCATTCAACTTTACAGTAATATATGAATTCCACGAGAGAGAAAAACTGACAATCATTTTAATGACTAATTTCCCTGTTCGACTGTAACTTGCGGTGAGATTACCGTAGGTTCCTATGTTTATTTATACTTTATTTTTTCCATCCATAGTTATTTTAAAATTTTATGAGAGTGGCAAAAATTTTTGGCGATTTTTTTGGCTTATGTGAGTCAGCACAACTTTCTGTTTATTACCAGTAAGGTTTCGTTAAAAAGTTTGCTGTTTTCTTATTGTTTTGTTAGATTTTTTTCTACAAGATCATTTCTGACTCTATTCAAGCCGTGTCATACAATCAGGTGACCATGATGCAATTTTTTTCGATACAAAAATATGATGAGGAAAAATCTATCAAAAGCATATACAGTGCAATTAGTTTACTTAGCGAATAGTTTCTACAGATATGTTCAACTTTCAGATAGTATTTATACCTAATCAAAACGTAGCAGGGGTCAGTTTGAATCAAAACATAATAAAATTAATGGCTTTTGACTTTATGTTCTGTAATCCAGCACGTTGCTTTGTCACGTATTATGGATAAGAAAGATGGGTACGTATGGGGTGTGTGAATTTTATTCATGTGAAATAAGAATGTCAGCTACTTTAGTAAAATTAAGTAATGTTGTCTCATTTTTGATTCTAGATTATTAAAGACGTTTTCAACGAATATTTTTTTCGGAAAAAAAACAGTACCTCATTGCGGAGATAATTTTCTTTTGCAAAATATTTATTTTAATATTATTTCGCTTCGACTTTTTGCACTCAATTAATGGTTAGTAATACATTGAATGATAGACTTTGAACATCGTATCGAACTGTTGTTTTAATAAGATAAGTTTTTATTTCATTAACTATAACTATAAGGATAAGCCACAGGTTGTCACTACCTCACGATTGAATTTGAAAAGAACTTAGGTACCTACCTAATAACTTTAGAATAACGTTAGGTTGTTCCGAACTCATAGTTTCAGAATTGAGACATTGAAGTTAGCTACTTTGTTTAAAATAAAGTTTGACCACTGCTCTGCTTCGAAATCTTAATTCAGAAATCGGGGTTTAGATACTACACACTCTTTCAGATGTACATAAAAGAGTTAATTTCATACAGTCAATTATGATCTAAAATAAATAAAATTGTAAAATAAAACTAAGAGTTATGTACACACTGCTAAAGTAAGAATAACATTAATGTAATTATATGCAAAATAAACTGATAAAAGATTTTATTTACGTCTTGATGCTGCGGCTGTTGTTAAGCTTACTAAGCCAGATAAATAATTTTATTAGTACCTAATAAAATGTACATACCAAAGAGCCTTTTTGCTAAGCAAATATAAAAAAAAAGTTAACTAGAAATATTTTATCGCAAGCTTGTAGGTACATTTCAGGGATTACAAAAATTGTCAAGGGTGATCGTTTATGGACAGTGTTTGCTTTTATGAAATTATACTTATTAAAAAAATCGACTGTACAAATTGTTTTTTTTCTTAATTTTAATAAGACACTACACATTGTTTTTTTTTTATTTCAATATAGTAATAAATCATGACCTTTTCAACAGTGTTTATACACTGGATAACCTTTTTTATTGCAAACTATCCACGGGCACGATAATCTCCGTTGCCCTGTCTTATCAACTCATAACTGGAGGTCACAATTTTATTATAATTATAACAATATTTAATAAGGAATTTTACTTTGCTTGTGACGTTTCATATTCGTGCTTGTTTGTCTGGGTAGGGCAAGAAAGTAGTAAAATTTTGACCTTTTAGAAATGTGCTAGCTCTTCCACGACAGCCACAAATCGCTTGTTAGATTATTTCATTAGATGCCTGAACTTAAGCTAATATTGTCTTTACTTCAGCTTTTTTTAGACCGTACATTATATGCTAAACGAATTCATCTCTTTGCTGTTTAGATATAAACTAGATGCAACTTTAGCCATCTTCATTTAGTTCATTTAGCTATCATCATATCAGCCGAAAGACGTCCACTGCTGCACATAGGCCTCCCCCAAGTGTCGCCACAACAACCGGTCCTGTGCGTCTCGCATCCATCGGTTACCCGCGACCCTCACCAGGTCATCGGTCCACCTTGTGGGAGGCCTTCCAACGCTGCGTCTTCCGGTACGCGGTCGCCACTCCAAAACTTTTCGGCCCCATCAACCATCTGTTCAGCGAGCAATGTGCCCTGCCTACTGCCACTTTAGTTTGGCGATCCTTCGGGCTATGTCGGTAACCTTGGTTCTCTTGCGGATGTCATCATTCCTGATTCGATCACGCAAGGTTCACACTCTTCATTTAGCTATTAGCTTATCCATTTTTAATGGATCAAGCCCGCCAAAACTATACCCAACCACTGCAACTCCTGAGAGCTAGAATCAACAGCCACGACCATCAGAAATCACCCGACTCGAATCAATTCGACGAGTCCTGGAAAAACGATTCAGCTGCCTTGGATTCCCCAACGAAATTGATCAGAAAAGAACAGCGGAAACAAAAACAAGTAAGAAAGCTGACCCGAACTTATTTGAAAAAGGCTAAACAGATGATGATATAGTGCTTTCCTAATAATTCCTACGTAAGCACTTTTAAAGAGCTTTCATTGACGTGTGGTGCATCAGCCAACACGTTTGTTAACAGCTACGTTATCAGCCAACGTGATAGCCAACAATCCTTATTTTATAAAATAAAATCATAGATACGAAAGTAAGTTTGTTTGTGAGGCCTTTGCTGAACCGATTTTAATGAATTTTGGCACAGACAGAGATGAGATCCTGGAGACGGGTATAATTAGGCTATTTTTTTCAAAATCTATATATTAAAACGTGAAGACACGGGCAAAAACTAGTTGTTAATTTATTTTTTTTGCCTAATTTGTGTCCCTTTGCTGGACAAAGGCCGCCCCTTTCTCTTTCCACACCTTTCTATTCAGAGCGATATCTGGCCAAAAGTTGTTCATAAATAAGAATAAAAATTACATTGAATACTATTTATTCATGAAACTTATCATGCTGGTGGGGTAGGCAACTGACAGCCGATGACAAGGTGGCTATATTATCGTGTAATGTATTGTTATAATCTTAAATACGTAATCTAGATTAGCGAGCGAAGTACTTTTCTTTAATCCCTAATACCCTAGCAATCAGCAACGCGCACGTTCTTTTATTTATTCGTTTAAGTAATTATGTATGTCTGTCTGTTTGTTGCGTTTTCACGCCTACAATGATCTAATTTTGATGAATGAAGTTTAATTTTATTCCGGGACATTTGAACGCCAAAACTTTCATTGAAAACATGTCTTTTTCCTAACCATAAGGAGCCTTTAGAAACCAGGGAAATCCGCATTCAACACAAAATTATGGCCACCACACTAAAACTAGTAGTAGTAGTAAACTTAGATATTAATTTTGGGGAAGTTTCCGAAAGGTTGATTATTTCCAACTTTCATGAGTTCCATTTTATTTTTCAGTAGGTATTTTGATTTGAGGTGATTGGATTTTGTCCATGATTCTATTTTAGAACTACTTTTATCAAATTAGAGCTATTTTAGAGGAACATTAGAAAAAACATTCCTTTCTGTTATTCTCGTGATAACAATTTTATATTTTTTTGTATCACAAAGACCTTCAGATAGCAATAATAATTAAACAAAATTAATCAAATTTAATTTACGCATAATTTTCAGCCAACCTCTAACATGGGTTGTGTCATAAATAAATTCATCATAATAAATAATTTTATTACTTAGTCCATCATATAACTTTTGATATCGCAAATTCGTCAATGTTTTATTTACATAGTGCAAAATAATTCGTTATCTACAGAATGGGGTTATCTGTGAACTTACGTAGCAAGTTTGGAAAAACAGTTTTGAACTGGGAATATTTCGTCTGTCCAATATTTTTATGTTCGGAAAAATTACCTACGGAAAGACTAATAATGCTGGTATCCGGGCTTGCAACACCGTCCGGTCCTGATTCTATGTGGAACTATTTTTATATTTACAAGAACATTTTGTGTACCATATTTTATGCAAATAAATATTCTATTTCGAACCGTAATCGAAACAGACATACCTAGGTAGGTATTTATGCAGGAATCACACCTTTCCGAATAATCTCCGGAAGCCTAAAACTAAGCATTTTTTTTCTATGATTCCCGGAATTTAATTCCTACTATTGTAAGTGCATCGTAGTTTTCATTGAGAGCGTTAACTCGGCGAGGTATTTTATACTAACTCGCAAGTCGTTCTTCTTGGAAAGGCATGAATTTTAAAGGAACTTGATAAGCACATGCGTGATACCTAGGTCTGTAAAGTACTTAGGTTAAGATCTTTTTCGTTTAAGTTTTCCATAAGTACAAAAAATCAGTCTCTCTTCCTCTCTTTCTTTCTAAAAAAAAGTTAGCAAAAAAAATCGGATATACCTACATCATAGAAATTTCCCATGTCCTACGATTTGTCTATAGGCATGACCGACACAGACACAGTTTAAATATATTTTTATCAGCTTAATCTAACACTAAGAAACTATGAAAGAACAACCTTTCTTTAAAAAGTAGAATATTTAAATAGTTACCAATATTTTTTTTAATAATGAAGAGCAAGTTTTCTCTATCTTAATTTATTAGCAAGTTGACACAATAACGACCTTATGTTATACCTCAATTGGGTACCTATATAACAAACGTAGGTACAGGTAACCTACACAATAGAACAACGATTGTGTTTAAAGCCGAACACAAATATTTAGAACAAAGTGCTGATGATAGACTGTTCTGTAGAATCTATGATTAGATGATTTGTATAGAAACTAGAATTACCTACCTATGTTGTAATGTTTCAGGGAGGAAAATAACTATTTTCAAAGTGATTTTCAAGGGGAGATGTAAAGTGAAAGTATTGATTACTAAACTAAGTAGGTACCTTTATTTTAACTGAAAACTTCTAAAAAATGCAAGAAATCGCCCGTTACTACATGGGCCATGGAACATAGTTAAAATTGGGGTTTAAACGATTTACCCGCCACTGTTCCCAACCACTGCAACTCCCGAGAGCCTGAATCAACAGTGGCAGCCACCAGAAAAACGCCGAGTCAATGATGCTCGACGAGTCCCGGAGAAACCATTCAACTGTCTTGGATCCCGCAACGAAATTAATCAGAAAAAGAAAGAAAAACAGCTAAGGAATTGAAAAACCGACTTTTCTTCTTATAAAGCAGGAGACAGAACAGAGCTACACCAATAACCTAACCTATCTGAACTGTGTCATTCAATAAAATAAAGAGTTTCACTATGCAAAACATGAAAACCCAAGTGCGGTGATTAGGTCCTACTTATTCATTGGAACTTTATTAAACATGACGTTTGTATTGTCCTATGCACTGAATATTAACAAAATGTCCTAATTATGTAAATATCTTTGCATTTCCTCATTTAAAATAATGCACTTAGGTAAGTACTTTGTCCAAGCATTGGTCTATGACGATAGAGGTATGTTACGATTTTTATTACATATAGCAGAACCTTGCCTTCTTGCTCTGTAATCTTCACAACTAGAAAGATAAGAGTGCAGATATCATCCGATCCAAATAATATAACACCTACACTAATGATTGAATGAAATTATTAAATTATCCAATATCCAATAACGCTATACGAACCTAGAATACCTACGTCAAAAAGTCGTCCGTTCAACCCATCTGAGGATGATGCCAAAAATTATGCAACGCCATTTGCAATGAACGTCAAAAAAACGCGGGAAAATGATTTGTTTTTTTTTTTTAAATCAAACCGATCCGGTTTCTAGACAATTGTTTTTCCTCTAGAAACACACTGACTTCCATTGTTACTCGTTGACCCACGCACTCATTTCATACATATTTTATAAGACAATATCCGTCATACATTTTTCTTTAGCTTATCGTTTATTTTCCTATTTTATATCACCGTGTACCAATCATAACGTTATACGATATATTTTAATAGGCATTACATCTTGTTGCAATAATAATTTGTGACATTGTAGGTATATTAAAAATGGTCGCATAAAATTTCTTCGCGTTTTCTATGGTACCTATACAATCGTGATAATTTTTACAGCGATAAAATACATTGGTATGTGAAACATAATTATTATTATTAAGTTTTTTCATAATAGAAGCACAAATTTCCCGGAAAAGTCAGTTTTCGCGCTTCAGTTAAAAAAATCTTACGTGCCTTATTATTTGCTCAGTTTAATCGAGAAATCTTGTAAAGACAAAGTCATTAAATTGTGATTATTTCAGTATTCGTTCCGCCAGTAATGTCGCACAAAACAATTGTTTCAACTTTAATCTTCATGCCGTTTTAACTAGTTAGGTATAATTTAGTAATCACGCTTGACACTTCAACTTTGCTTCAATGGTGTTCACTGAGATTGAATTCAATCGCATTTTAACTCACATTATTCGAATTTAATTTTGTCTATAAAAATGCACTTACGAGCTCACAGACCAATAACATCACGGTTCCAAGTTCAAAAATTTTCGCGCGCTTTTTTACACTTATTTTATTTTTAACGCAATGTCACTTATTTTTTTTAATTTTATAAAATACACTGATAAATTAAAAATATTTTTTAAATACATACCGATTCCAGCGATGACATATTGCCGCCACAGTTGTCCTGCCTCCATTCTGTACGCTTGTTGGTTGACTGGCGCACCGGTTTGGCCAACCGGGTCGTAAGCGTAATTCCTATCTTCCATACGTCACACGACGTCACCCGATTGTGTTACGTTGCTCGGTGTCGTTGAGCAGTGCTCGAGGGTGGATGTTTGGCAAACACCCGAAGTTCTGCCGCCAAGACTGTGGATGAAGACCTCGTGTTAGTATAGTGTCATAGTTTGGGATTTTTCCCATATGTAACTGAGCGACCCCATGCTGACTGGTAGCATCATCAATATCCGGAGAGTTGGCAAGGGGTAACCTCAGCCGTAGACAGCGTAGGCGACAGTCAATGGTCACATGGCTTTAAGACCTTTGGAAGGGTCAAGCTTTCAGTCATGGTAAACGGGTAATTAAGTATCTATGGAATGATGACAAAAAGATAGCTGCAGCATCTTCTTTTGTGCTAATAACAACATACTGCGATCATTGATCTCTTTGGCAAGCGTGATCTTTGCGGCTGCAGACACTTCCGCGTTCATGTTGTTCATGTCTTTAAAAGCACATGGACGACGTAGAATGTTTAATTTACAGGTTTCTTTCATAACTAACTTCTAAATAAAATAGGACTATTTCATCATTTAATCCACGATCGGTTAATTCTGCTCATTTCCCATAGACAGGCACTTAAAAAAGTGAGACATGACTTCATGGAAGCTTTTATCAGACAAAAACAATTCCATAAAAAAGCTACAAGATAAACCCAAGTAAATAAACAGATATGCATGCCCGAAATAACATTATAGTTGTCGTTGACAATAAATGGAATATCTGACATGATAAGCAAGCCATCGAATCGACAACATAACACCATCACTATCGTGTTCTTTTTTTGAAATGTTTGTACAGGCTGTTTTGATGACAACTGACCTCTTCTATCTATGGCTGTGAATGTGATATTGTTTTTTTTTTGTAAAGCCGGATTTACATTACGAAACTAGTGGCATGAAAGTAGTTTCGTGACATTAATTTCACCAACAATTTCACGTGTAAACGTCAAGTTTTACAATGCATGCATCGATTTCACGACACTGAAACAGTTTCGTGATGCGCGCGATTTTTGGATAAAACTAGTGTCATGCAACTAATGTCATCGTATAAACGCGACGCGAAACTAGTGTCGCGAAAGTGCCTGCGCTGATAGGACGTATGTTTATTAGTCGTGCTTGGTTTCTTGCTAGCCAGCCTCGAATCCACCAACATCTTTTCTTTCGAGACAACTTTTCTTAAGTTTTTACTATAACATTTGTATGACAACATTTTGCAGTGCAAAATAAAGCTTTGATGTTGGCGGAGCCATGAACACAGACATACTGTGGGTTTCACGACACTATTATTTTTAATGAAACTAGTTTCACAGGTACTGAAAGTAGTGTTATGAAATTAATTTCATCATGCATGAAACTAGTTTCGTAATGTAAATCCGGCTTTAAGGATTATACAGAAATCAGCATATCGATTCCCAGATTAGAGAGAAAAATACAAATAATTTTATTAAGATTGGGATTGTGAGATGATGATCGACTACAGCAACCCCGAACTCAATGGCTTTTGTTGAAACCTATAAAAACAGGTAAAACTCTTTTGAAGTAAGTAGATAATGAACAAGAACTTACTAATTGCGTGCCTACACATTACGTGAAATGCGTGGTTTATCAATAGCAAAACAGATAGTGGAGCATGACGTCAAAAGTTTCTGAACAATCTGAAGTTTCTCAAAAAAATTGGTGACTCTATGCTCGAACCCTAAAAATCCCTATTTCAAATAACCTTTTGAATTCTAAACACCATCATAATCCTTTAACCCTTTAAAGAATAGCTCATTCATCAATAAACTAGACAGTCACTTAATCAAGTTCGATATCTCATATTATTTTATTTGCAAATATATTCAACCATAAGAACAACCAGCTGACCCGCGCAACTTCGTCTGCTTCACATTTATCATTCATGCTGCCGTTCCTATTGGTCGTAGCGTGATGTTATATCACGCGAACCAGCAGTGCGATTCTGCCAGTCGATTCTGTCGACATCTCACGGTGTTCACCGAGGCGGAGTGAACGACAATAGAGCTGTCATTCCATCTTATTTGTATGGTTTGACAACTCACCCGACGTGCGCCCCGCCCGGGTGTTCACTTCGACATGTTTACAGAATCGCACTGCTGTAGTTCCTGAGAGTAGCGCGTTCAACCAAACAAACAGACTTTTTGTTACTAGCTTTTCCCCTCGACTTCGTACGCACATATCCCGTTTTTCTTGTTCCTGTTGGAACTTCCAGTTCCCATAAAGCCTTCCTCGTGAATGTGGCTATCATATACAAAATAATTTTCCAAATCCGACTGGTAGTTCCAACGATTAGCGCTTACAAACAAACTCTTCAGCTTTTTTATATCTATAGTAAAGATAGAAGACACATCTGCTTACTCCTTTCGGACATATCGACATCATAATACACATTAAAGTAGGTACAGATTTGATTCATCATCTGCCTAGCCTTTTCCTAACTATATTGGAGTAGGCTTCCACTCTAACCGGATTCAACTGAATACCAGTATTTTACGCGGAGAGGCTGCCCACCAGACCTCCACAACCCAGTAACTCGATACTTCTTGGCAAGACTGGTGTCAGATTTTCTGATTTCGGAATGTCCGTAACGACTACCAAAGACAACCGCTTAACGTTTTTCCCGGGCACGGAGGAGGCTCGGTATGTTGGTGGTCACCCATCCACAGACCAAGCGTTGCTTAACCCTGAAGATCGATCCGTAAGGCTGTTATAATTTAGTAATGAGCTCCTCAACGTAGGTACCGATTTTCTTCGTACAATAAATCTTTAATTTCATCACAATACCATACCAATACGTTTATTTCCACAGATTGTTCTACCCGGTACAACATATCTACATACATATCTATACATAACACGTATGTTTATAGGTACTAGTCTAGATAAATTAGCCCGAGGATATCGCACATGTATTTATTATGATAACTCTCAGATAAATTACAGATACCTACAGTAAAATATCGCTATGATATTATTTATGTAAGTTCTCACGTAATTGTGCTGTTTTGTATGCTTATATTCGAATGTTAAAACGCTCTCTTCTCTATGTATTCTGGGTAATAATTTACGAAAATAGTATCTTGCAATTTTCAACACTAAAGAAATCCTTATTTAGAATGTTAACATTTTAATCTGAAACTCAGTTCAGTCAAATCGAATTATTCTGACATGGGGTTCCATAGTCAGTCTCAAAGTTTGTATAAAAACGGCCAAATGCGAGTAGGACTCGCGCACGAAGGGTTCCGTACCATCATCTATAAAAAACGGCAAAAATCACGTTTGTTGTAAGGAGAAATATTTATTTTATTCTGTTTTTAGTATTTGTTGTTAAAGCGGCAACAGAAATACATCACATACATACATACCCGGTGACAGACAGACGGACAGCGGAGTCTTAGTAATAGGGTCCCGTTTTTAACCTTTGTCTACGAAATCCTAAAAACTACAGGGCAAGTACCTTACATATGAAAAAAAGGACTAGCGCTGATATGGTGAAAAAAATCTGCTGTTAACAATGTTTTGTCAAATTAAATATCATGAGAACTTTCAGCCCCTGAAAGATTGACAATTTGTTAAGAGTCAACGTGTTTTTGAACTTATTAGTCAACAAACAGAAAACAAAATCTTGGTCACTGAAAATTCAGTCTGCTGGCTTTATCCACAACGATTTTACAGGGATCAAAAATGTCCTGGATGGCTTCGAGAAAAGGTTGTTACGGCTGTGCCTCTCAACTTGGCGGAGGCACTGTCGTGCCCCCAGATGTCAAAAATAATTAACTAAGTAATCAAAGACTAATCAGTATTCCGTCCACAGCCTGCACGCATATCGGAAGAGACGAGATGAATAATGGCGTCGAACTGACTTCCGCTTTCCGACTTCCTGTATAACAGTAATTTGACACACTGCACACGTCAAGTTGAAGTTTTCCTCGGAATCAACGCTTGGAATCTTTAAGAATAGCTATCCTTAAGGAAAGAGATCGGGAGATATTTGCGAATCGTTTCAATCAGCAACATTTAGAAGATGCCAACAGGTAAATAAGCGCATGACCTGTGCTAAGCAGAGGAAAAAGCGTGACTACAGTGCATAATAATATCACGCATTTAGTAGGAGTTTCCTTGATTTAAAAAACAGGACAACTGCTGTATAAAATGTAGCAGTTTTATATCTAAGTAGTTCAAGTTATTTTGAAGGTTTGGGACCGCTAAACAGCACTCCCTACTGTGACGTGCAAATGCCATCATGATTCCGTTGTGAGAGAGAGACGCAGCTATACACCATCATCATCCAATACCACCATCCCTTTTTCACAACAGAGTCATGATTGACCAGTCATAGTAGAGGGGCCAAGGGATTGAGTGGACAATATTGGGGGCGTTTTTCCATTACGGAACTCTAAAACAAAACATTATCTGCCTAGCCTTTTCCTAACTATATTGGGGTCGGCTTCCAGTCAAACCAGATTTATGTTCAGTACCTATGTATTTGTTTACAGTGCATGTGCAATGCATTCGGAATAACATAACTCATATCCATATAATTTGCGATAATTCATATTAATTTGACGCAAAATAATAAAACTAGCTAGTCGGAAAAGGTAATAATAAATAATTGCCTGATGTTACTGCTATTAATCTGACTGAAGTGTGAAAATGGAAACCATTGCGCAATTCAGAAAAAAAAAAACTTAAGTATTTTAATTTTATCTATCAAGAAACAAGCCCAAAAACATTTTTTTAATGGTATCTTAAACTTTTAAATACAGAAATAGCAAATATTTAAGTAATAGAAGACCGCTATGATACGAATGGATAAATTAGGTTCATTCGTAATTAACTGCGCCTAGAAAATTTATCTCTTATCAATACATTCTATGCAAAAATTTCCTCATAACATTGATTGCTACGAGAAAATTGTCAGGCGTTATTTTCGTGGTTGAGTGTTTTTGTAATTTGTAGTGTGCCAAGCGCAAATTCATGAGATGGACCGTAAAGAAATCTATTTAGACAATAATTAGTTTATTTATCTGAGTGATTTTAATGATTCATACTTGCTTAGCTCTTTTTAATCGTTTACGTAAGCAAAAGTGCGAAGCAGGCGTGAATCACGTAAATAAAATTATAATAATTAAAACATTGTTATTCATTCTTCAGGTTTATAAATTCATGAGCTAAGACAGGGGTGGGGCAAGTAATAATTGTTTTTCTTGTCTAACAACAATGTTAGTAAGTACTATTTTTCCGTTCATTCATTTAAATACACATTTTTCAATATTTTGATAACAAAATTAATAATAAAATATTTAGAAAATATGTACAATGTATGTATGTACCTATAAGTACTATATTTATTGCGGCAGGTCTCTAGACGCAAAGAATAATGCTTTTGCGTAAATGCCTGAGGGGATTATGGTGAAGAGCCTTTGATAAAGCTAAGGAATACTGAGATGTATACTAGCAGGGTTCGACGAGACGAATTGGAACTGCCACCAATAATGAGCAATGAGTTTTCTTAAACATTTTTATCTCGGATTTAAAACAGGCGCTACTGAATGCTTTTCGGCAAGTGAAATGAATCAGCCGTTTTATTCAAAGTCAAGCCTTATTATTGAACTGCGCCGTTTTATCAGTGATGTAGGTGACATGGTCAAGTCATATTGAACAAAAGATGTCACTTGGGTCGCTGAAAAATCGGCGCATTTAAATGAAAAGGCTAGGCAACCAATTAAACGGCTGATTAAGCTAATTGGCTGCGACATAGACATTATGAAGATCATCTAAATGTATCAAGACAGTATACTGACGATAAGCTGCTTCTAAAACAAAAAAGACAGAAAAATCGGAGGATTTGGCTGTCTTGCTGGAAAGCCACCATCTAGGAATGACAGGCGGTGATAATAACGTTAAAGAGTAATCGAACTCGGAACCTTAGAAAGATAGGCACAGGAATCAATTAGAAAGATAGGCACAGGAATCAATACTGATTTTAAAGAAAACCAAACGTTCTTGTACAATTATCACTCTGTAATCTTATTTTTTCTTGTAATAAATTTATTCTTATTCTTATTTACTGAATCGGCAAAAATACCTAAGTCACTCTGCTTGTGTTTTGGTTCAAAAACCAAAGGGCCAATGCGACTATTTTTAAACAACGTTCACAGTCGCATCTCAGTTGCAATCTGTCAAAAATGTATGGCCATCATAGAGTATATAAGGTTATATAGTCTTTGATCGCCATTAAGGCTTTTCTGACATAAATGCGAACGTTGCATAATAGTAGTTTATGCAACGACCATACAAAAAGGGTTATTAAAACACGAGTGTGGGTTTATCACCTGAGGCGTAGCCGAGTGTGATAATAGCATCACACGAGTGTTTTAATACCTAATTATATGCCGTTGCATACACTATTTTATCTTCACTCATACAGTTGAAATAAAATAAGTGGAAAAATAGTTAATTCCAATATGGCGGATATTCTCATTGCGTATTCGAATGACTGCGCAGCGCGCTCAAACATAGACAAAGATAAAAGCTGGCTCATTGACTTAAGTCAATGAGCCCGCGCCAAAAATTAAAAAGAAAAAGTGTGCTATAAAAATTAAATAGTTATTTTATGATGCAGTTGTTTAAAAATCGAAGGAAAATGTTGAACTGTAATGGGTTTTTTTTTTAATTTTACCTATCCACGAAAAAAAAGTATGTATTTATGCATTCGTTTTTGAACTCATATTTGGAACATTACGTTGTGAGTGTAGATAAAAATTATTAGAATTGACCCTTTGATCTGACGCTTAAGCTTTATACACTTGCATACAATGACGCATGTAACTCACTTTTTCCTAACATTCTAGAAACCCATGTACCAACCACAGAGGTACCAACTAATGCAGTCCATTTAGAAGTGGAGTACATTATAAATTATCTGTTCCTCTATGAAGTGTCTCTGGCTTTTCATATTATTATGCATTATCTGTTCAAGGGCACTTGTGACAAGTGTTTGCCTCCAATTGTGAGTAGAATTGTGAAATCTGGCCGATCTAGATGGTTGAATTTTTAGGTTATCTAGACAATGAAATAGTCACATTATTCTGTATGTATACTGAGCGCAGTATTACTTCTTTAGGAACATTTACATACTCTGACCATAATAATATTCAATCAAATGTATTTAGGTATTAAAATTAGGCTGAGAATCAGCACTTTGAATGTCAAAGTACATTAGACCCCAAAAAACACGTCCTTCACCACTTCCTAGTGTCAAAAGAGTTGCAACTGTTATGTTTGAACAACTTGTATCTACAGGTACAGTTATGTCATTCTATGAATTCTATAATCACGTCTATATTCTTCGAAGAGGTTTCCAAAAGGTTTACAAATCCAGGTATATAGAGGGCTGCTATGATAATTTTCCAATGACGGAACTCTACCTGAACTGGGTACAGGGTGAGACACGAAAATTGTGCTTATGATAACAACACCTAGACAGTACCTATTATAATACTAGGTACATAGTCAGCCTAGGTCACGGATAATATCAGTATTCGCGACCTAGGGTCACTAGATGACAATACGCAAAAGTGTACTTTACAAATCCAGGTTTATAGGGCTGCTTTGATAATTTTCTAATGACGGAACTCTTTGCCTGAACTGGGTTACAAAGCAAGGAAGGTGACATACGAAAATCGTGCTTATGACAACTATACTTAGATAGTATTCTATAACTAGGTACATAGTGACCCTAGGTCACGGATCATGTTATTATGCGCGACCTAGGGTCACTAGCTAACAAAACGAAGATTTGAAAGCTCGAAGTTCGACATCAAAAGTGGTGTTTAAAATTGCTCGATGACACGTTAGCAATTTTATACGGATTTATATAATTAAGGTACTGACATTGATACCGTCCTTGATCAATGAATTAACTAGTAACTAACGTACGTAATTAATTAATGAGCTTTACACTTTATCAAATAATATTTTGGATTACGTAAACCGTGTTAACAGACTCTGTTGATAAGTGCTTATCATAAAGGTCAGTCGTGAAAGTAGGGAAGTAGCTGAGTGCGAAAACGTGTCTACAAATTGTGAGAGGACTACATAGTCTTTAAAAAGCCGTGGAATATAGAGGATCATGAATGATTAACTGTCAGGAGTCTGTTTATTCAAAGCTACAACGGGGGTCTTTTAGTCCAGAGTGAATCGTCGACCAGTCCATGGGTTACCATTAGGTGAGATTGTGGTCAAAGCGAGACTGTCAATCAAAAGTAGGCAGTTGGTACCTACCTGAAGAAATGAAACTGCCTACTTAGAGAAATGTAAATTTTTCAAAAGATTTCATTGACGCTCAGGTAAAATGGGATTCTGCTTTACGTGGGAAATTCAGGTTATTTTTATCTGTAACCGTGACTTTGAAAGAGTTTTAATCTAGTCTTAATAAATTGGAGAAATGTTTTTAACTTTATACTTAATCCATTTTAATTTTATTATCTACTTTAACACGCGACCAGCTTAGAGGCTTACTAGTACACTCCCTGGCTGTTTAATATGATATGATAATGTTTAATTAGGTATAATTAAGATATATTAATTTAATATTATCGATATGAGAAGACAGAAAGACTTATCGTTAAAGAGTGTTATACTTAATTGCTTTGGAAGCAACTTAAAATAAATTATGACTACTGGCTGACTGACTATTAAATAGCCGCACGGGCGATCATCCAGGTTAAGCAACGCTTGCCAAGGTTGGCCCGCGGATGGGTGACCAATTCAAATCATATCGAAACTCCTCAGTGCCTCGAACAACACATTGATCCATTGGTCTCGACTCATTTGTCGTTAGAAGTCGGAAAATCTGACATCAGCGGGCCCAGCACGAATTTTTTTTTTGACGTATGGAAACGTATCGTAAATTTTTACCATAACTTTAATACTCGTTTCGCACGAAATATTTAAGTAATTGGATTGATGTGCGCAAACTGATCGATCACTCTAATGTGATCGATGGCATAGCATAACTCAACAAAATGTAGGTACTGAACAGCTGATTTTTTTTCACGATTTCGGGTTTGGTCCCATATTAAAAGTTGTTCATAATGATGAGTACCTTCAATGACCCTGTACGATGAGGTATTGCTTTTATTCTGTTACACGTTGTATTGATGCTTCTAATCGTTCCGTGGTATGTGTTTGTTTCTACCAACTTCTGAAGTGTGATAAAACGTAGTGGTAAGGTTATCAGATAATCAGCATGCTTAGGTAAGAGCAGAAGGTAAGTAGGCACTCGAAATCAGCCTTGTCTACGCGTAGGTCTGAGCTAAGATATGGTCATCCCTAGTGGCTAGATAAATTGTTGGTAAATAACTCAAACTTAAACTCAGTATTTATTTCAATTAAACCATCAGGCACTTTTGCATTGGTACTCAGCTGAATCCGGTTTGACTGGGAGCCTACTCCAATAAAAGTTGGGAAAAAGGCCTAGATGATGACAGGCACTTTTGAATTGTCGGTCGGTCAGTCAAATTTGTTTTGGTTGAACGCACTAATCTCAGGAACTACTGGTTTGAATTGAAAAAAATCTTTTAGTATTGGATAGCCCATTTATCGCGGAAGGCGAGTAACATCATGCTACCACCAATAGATGCGGAGCATTAATGAAAAATGTGACGCAGACGAAGTTGCGCGGGGCTGCTAGTAAAAAAGCATTATTTGAGTTTTTGATTGGCCAGACCTTATCGGTTGGTTTGTACTGATTTGGATAATTTGAAAAAAGTTATGGTTCAAGCTCAGTTTACGTTGTGGACGTTTTATTCAACTGTATCGATATACATTTGTAGATCGCGATTGCCATTTGCTCGGTCAATGCCTGTCTCAGGAGACTCAGGGCGAATTTCACCAATGAAACTGAATGCGATCAGCAAATAAACCACGTTTATGAGCTGTCAGTGTCATTATTTTTCTATAAAATATTGACACTGATAGCTGAACGCAGTTTAGATGTACTGCCGATTCTGTCGACATCTCACGGTGTTCACCTAGGCGGAGTGAACGACAATAGAGCTGTCATTCCATCTTAGTTGTATGGTTTGACAACTCACCCGTCGTGCGCCCCGCCCAAGTGTTCACATAGACATGTTTACAGAATCGCACTGCTGATCGCGTTCAGTTTCATTGGTGAAATCCGGTCTAAGTATTCATGTAGTTTCAACGGCACATATTCTTGCTTGTCTATTCAATTACCTACGTACTTCACAGCGACATATTTAATGAGGTATACCTAGTAATCGCAACCTGAGGAGCTCGTGGCTAAATTATAATAGCCGCACAGGCCGCTTCAAGGTTCAGCAGCGCTTGCCGAGGTTGGTCTGTGGATGGGTGACCATCTTAACATATCGAGACACCTCCGTGCCTCGGAAAGCACGTTAAGCCGTTGCCCGGCTGTCGTTTGGAGATCTTTGGTCGTCGTTACGGATTCTCAGAAGCCAGAAAATCTGACACCAATCTTGCTTGAAGTACCGTGTTACCCATTTAATGGGTTTTGGAGGTCTGGCAGGCTGCCGCTACACTTAAAATACTGGTATTCAGCTGAATTAAGTTTGACTGGGAGCCGACCCCAATTAAATTGGGAAAAGGCTAGGCAGATGATGACCTAGTAATCGCAAAATTGTAGGTATTCACGTATTTACTCGACTGCAGCGAAACCTTAAAGGAGGCTAATGTTTTTGAAGTTACGTCTGGCGCCAGCTAAGCACTAATTTACAAGATGATTGACAAATTTAAGTGACTATTACATAATTATCTGTACGTACTGATCAAAATCTAGATATAATAATATCAGAATCAGATCCTGGTAATTAACATTGTTAATCAAATCAAAATCAAACCGGTAGCTCCCCTGAATAATCGTTAATCTTATTTATTATATGAATTTATCTATTGGACACGTATGCAGTATGATAAAATATAAGCGTGCAAAAATTGTCGGCCACGTCAACTCTTACCATCACGTGAGATAAGTAAACATAAATCATAGCATAGGGCAACGCATCTACATTGCACACTGGGCTTTTGGCTTTTGAAGATTTTTATGCGCGTTTTGTTTTGTAGTACCTATTAGATTAAGTAATAGACTAATTTTCTTTCTTTTAATGTCCTTCAAAATTAACAGACAGATTTGCTACAGGGCAGTTTGTTGCGCAACTTCTTCTTCCCATGCAGGTTTATCACTGGAAGTGGTGACGGTGGGCGTTTTGGGGTGCTGGCTCTCAGTCTAATCAGTATTTATATAAAACTATTCCGTTACTGAGTGATTGAGTGACTGACAGACAACGCACAGCTGAAACTACTGGTCGTAGAAAGCTGAAAATTGGCATGTAGGTTCCTAGGGGAGCACTAATAGAAACCATCTGGAAAATATGCGCGTACGAAGTCGCCGACAAACGCTAATATTTTGATAACTTTTGATTTTGAAATGAATTTTAATTATGCTTTTGATTGCCTATCTACCTCCATTAGAGATGACTTTAGTAATGACCAAGTTTACCACCAGGTGGCCCACCTATTTATTTCCCAAAACCAGTGGACTCTTTTAAAAAAAAACAAAAGCTGAGCCGATCACTGCTAGTTTAGGTACCTACAACACGTGAAACGATGACATAAGATTGTACATAATAACATAACACACAACGTGGGGGAACAAGTAAATAAACAAATGCGGTTTCCTACACTTTTCTAGTAACTGGTTACTCGTGTACGTCATGTGAACTGCATATTTGTTTGTTCATTACAGAACATAATAAAGCAATTAATGTGAACCTATTTGAACTGTGTTGCGGGCAAAGTGAAAAATTGGACTTCTAGTTCTCTACCATCATCATTCTCCTGCACTTTTTTGCGTAGGAAATAATCATATGATTCCTTCCGCTCTGGGCGGAGCGGGAGAGAGTGTTAGACTCTTACTGACTGAAACCCACCCGTGTTCCTCTAAATTCCCTTTGCGTTCCAGGGCCGCGGTGACTCTTTCCACAAATTCATTAGAAATTAGATTTTTAGTTGTCTAACATCATCACTCTTTATTGCCCTTCCTCATATTTATTTGCTGTCTGCTTCTTCTAAAATTGCAGACGCCGTAAGATTGTAATAAATCTTTATCGGGTGACATATACAATCTCTTTTGAAGCATTCCAACCTTGCTTACCACAGTCAATACTACGTTTTCTCTTTTCTGATTTCTTCCTATGGGTTACTGACAAAGCTGACGCAGATGCGTCAAGTACTACCACCGGGCCTCAGTAAAATATGTTTTAAGATGCATAGATACCTACTATCAAATAAATTTGCTCTACTAAAACAGGGACTTATTGCAGTAAGTTTCCTACTATGAAATGATTCTAAGTATAAAGGGTGCAAGGTGCATTTAAACGTGGAAAGAATACCTCAAGTTTTTGCAGCAATATGGTTTGATTTCCAAAATCGGCATTGAAGATAATTGCAATGCACAAACACGACAGTTATTGCATCATCCTAATTAATGTGAATGATAAGGTAATTTCCAATTAAATCAATACCGCATGATTGTATCTTACTAAATCCTTAATAACCATAAAACTAGATCGATCGAAGATCGAAGAATATACTTAGATATAAAAATAATATCTATTTTAAAACATTGCCCAATCACGAATATCAATAGATACAAAATAAGATCAAAATCAAGATCACTATCGAATCTGTATACGTGTATATTAACTGACTTTAGACTTTCGTAATCGGCATCTACTTAGATAAAATAGTACCTACTTGTAGTCTCGATAAATCTGTTATTTCCTCATGATCCATCTATAAAAATGATAGGTACTTGTCGGTGTGGCAATCCATCTTGTTTATGTCGAAGAATAAAATCTGTGTTGATAAGGTGATAGCGGGAAGACGGTAAAAATAATAAGCGTTTATAGTACAGCCACGTTTACGTTTCTTATGATTTTAAGTAACTCTAGTTCACTTTCACTTCGGTCTAGTTCACTTCGGTCACAAGGAACTTCATTCTAACAAGAATTTATTGTAAAAAGAATAATCAGCTTATAACTTTCCTACAGCTGGGACATACATAGGCCTCCACATCACTGTCCACAACTCACCAAGTGGGCCCACTTCGGGGTTGATGATATTTATTTTTCAAATTTGTTACAAACAACGTTTTAACACGTCAATCTACGTCAAAGAAAGAAATTTCAAAACTAAAGTTCTGTCAAAAAAAAGTACTTATATACTTAGTCAATACAATGGTAAACAGGTGAAAAGTCAAATCATTTGAGAACCATGTAGATATGGTGATGAAATCAATAACTTACACTAAAGTACTTTAAAGTGCTCGGTTAACAAATTCAGGCTGAAAAAATCCTGATGGAAAGACCCAATAACACTTTGCTGCATTGTAATTTGCAAGAAGACCAATAACACTTGCACTTGTGCTTGATCACTATCCGAACGATACAAAATCCCTACATATATTAAAAATGCGAAAGTAACTCTGTCTGACTGTCTGTATGTTAGGTACACTTTCACTCTAAAACAGTTGAACGGATCGTCATGAAATTTGGCAGATATATAGCCTGGGATATGGAGAAGGATATAGGCTACTTTTTTACGCGGTAACCGACATCCAATATAATAAAAAAATGCTATTTCCCTTATTGTAAGCAATGCAGAGTTTGACTGCCACACAGAACACGCATAGGTTTACGCTATTATTAGAAGAAACACGGGAATAAAATTATAACTAGTGGCGATAAACAATTAGGAATGTTGTGTTATTAGCATAGATTATAGACAAAACCGGCCAAGGCCAAGGGTCCCGTTTTTAAATATTTCTTAGAAATAGGCTACAGCCTAACGGCTTGATGAATTTTTAAAATGGCTGATTTTTGGCGCCATAATTATGTGTCTTCAAAATGTTTTGATTCTCAAAATATATCGAGTGAAATTCCACCGCTAGATTACAGTGAACGTATCGTAGCGTGTCGGATTTGGAATAGTAGTTTATGCAACGACCATATAAAAAGGGTTATTATCACACTCGGCTACGCCTCGTGTGATAATAGCATCACACGAGTGTTTTAATACCTAATTATATGCCGTTGCATACACTATTTTATCTTCCCTCATACAGTTGAAATAAAATAAGTGGAAAAATAGTTTATTCCAATGTGGCGGATATTCTCATTGCGTATTCGAATGACTGCGCAGCGCGCTCATCCATAGACAAAGATAAAAGCTGGCTCATTGACTTAAGTCAATGAGCCCGCGCCAAAAATTAAAAAGAAAAAGTATGCTATAAAAATTAAAAAGTTATTTTATGATGCAGTTGTTTAAAAATCGAAGGAAAATGTTGTTCCTGTAATAGTTTTTTTTTTTTTTAATTTTACCTATCAACGAAAAAAAAGTACGTGGTTATGCATTCGTTTTTGAACTCATATTTGGAACATTACGTTGTGAGTGTAGATAAAATTCTTTTTGTACATGTAGCCACATTCATGGAGAAGGCTATAGGATATACGGGAACGGGAAAAAACGGAATATGCGCGTACGAAGTCGCGGGCAAAAGCTAGTTATACAACAATAGTCAAGTTTCACCAAAATCCACACAAACTTTCGCTAACTTTATAAATATTAAGCTAGTCTTGCCTGACAGAGATCAAAGAGAAATTGTGTGTAAATAATTCATTGTTACACACAATTTCATCCTTTATGTCTATCCCTATTGTCTGGAATGAGCATTTCAGAAACGCTATGCAGATTTTAATGGAATGGCTAGTCTAGACAAGAACTGGCTTGCATATGAATGACGGAGCTTTACATAAACATTTGTGTTATCAACTCCTTTATTTGTATTGTATAGCTCTATTGTGATTTAAAAGTTCATCACCTTTCAACGTTTCGCAATACTATTTCATTGTAAAAAATCATCGCTCTTAAAAAAAATAAACGTTCGTAAACTCACTCCTAACTAAAACCACTATTAACCATTATTGGTTAAACATGGTTTAACTTACTTACGTAAGTAAGTCGGTAACGTCGTAACTTAGTTACTACAAAGTATGCAAGTATCTTGAATGCCATTGTGCTATAATAAGTTCTGATTGGTTTACGTAAATCCTTATAGCATGCAAGCTGCTTACTTACTTTTGTGCAAGTTACAGGCATGTGTATTACGGCAATCTCTACTTTTAATATTATAAATTCGAAAGTACGCTGTTCCGCTTTCACGCTAAAACCACTGAACGGATCATGAAATTTGGCAGTTATATAGCCTAGGATATGGAGAAGGACATTGGCTACTACTACGGTTTTTTACGCGATAACCTACATCCACGCGGGCGGAACCGCAGGCGAAAGATAGTAAATTATAATAATGAAACCCAACTAAAATCGGCGATGCGGAGGAATACTTCGACGCCTGAATGTATTTTATTTTTAAATATTACTTATTTTGTTTTGTTTCAATAAGAATAATATTCACTAAAATCTAGTTTTAACCGAATTGCTACCATTATTGGTCGTAGCTGAGATAGTATCTAAAATAATAAATAGATAAAAACCCTATCGACCCATAACAATAAACATTGATTTTCTGTAAATTAATACATAATAAAAAGACAGCTGATTAAATTAACGATTGACAAAACACCTATAAACAAATTAAATTTTTATCAAAATTTTTGTAATTTTCCTCGGGATGTTAGATAATAACTACAAAAATATTTAACTATCAATGTAATTACTGATTTGTTTTACGATATCAATTAATATCGATGTTCCTATCAATTAAATCAATAATTTTATCTAGAGTTTGGCAAAATGTGCGTCAAACTGGTTAATTCAATAATATGGTAATTAGATCATCATCATTTCATCGGCTATTTGTGTATGTGAGTTTTTACGAGTATGTTTGTAAACGCACCCACGATACAGGAGAATTTCCTAGTGTGGGGCAATGTTTAAAAAAAAAAACAATAATCGACTAAGCTGTGTATGAAAGCTTGGCTACGCTGAGCTACGAAATTGATGCTGCGCTACGAAGGCTACGCTGAGCTACGAAATTGATGCTGCGCTACGAAGGCTACACTGAGCTACGAAATTGATGCTGCCTTACGAAGGCTACGCTGAGCTGCGAAATTGATGCTGCGCCACGAAGGCTACACTGAGCTACGAAATTGATGCTGCGCTACGAAGGCTACGCTGAGCTACGAAATTGATGCTGCGCTACGAAGGCTACGCTGAGCTACGAAATTGATGCTGCGCTACGAAGGCTACACTGAGCTACGAAATTGATGCTGCGCTACGCTACGAAGGCTACGCTGAGCTACGAAATTGATGCTGCGCTACGAAGGCTACACTGAGCTACGAAATTGATGCTGCGCTACGCTAAGAAGGCTACGCTGAGCTACGAAATTGATGCTGCGCTACGAAGGCTACGCTGAGCTACGAAATTGATGCGGCGCTACGAAGGCTACGCTGAGCTACGAAATTGATGCTGCGCTACGAAGGCTACGCTACGCCACGAAATTGATGCTGCGCTACGAAGGCTACGCTACGCCACGAAATTGATGCTGCGCTACGCTGCGCTGCGAAAGCTATGCTGCACTAAGAGCGGATTTCACCAATGAAACTGAACGCGATCAGTACATCCAAACTGCGTTCAAGAGCTGTCGGCGTCAATATTCCATAGAAAAATAATGACACTGACAGCTCATAAACGTGGTTTATACACTGATCGCGATCAGTTTGGCTTGGTGAAAATGGCCCTTAGAGACCTATGCTAAACTTCCGAACCTACACTTTTATACGGATTTTAACATAGACCCTGTATTGAACGTGATATTTAACAATAACTACATGGGAGAGTCGAGTTATTCTTTGGAGGAAGACAAAATACTGTGCACAGGACAAACTAACCAACTGAACGTGTAGGAATAATCTGGATTACGACTCTAATAAACCGATAAAATATGCTAATGGTTTTCGTTACCACCTTGCTACGCCGTAGTAGTCATAGCTAGGTAGAGGACCTAAAATATTGAACACTAGCACTTCGCCCGCGACTTAGTCCGCGCGGATTGAGTAGGTACTCCACCTGTTTTTTATATTTCTATGTACTCTACAAACTTCAACGCCCCCTATACCCCCCGGTAAGTTTAGGAAAATTAAGCACAACGATTTTCATTAACTACCCAGCTTACACCGCTGCCGATTCTGTGGTGTCAAGATCAGCGCAACATTATTTTTCTTACTTAGAGCATTTTTATACCCGTCGTAACTTTTGAAAGAAAGGTCTGATTTCAATAATTTAAAGTGTAACACATATACATAATCAACCTTAATATCAAAGCATTTAAATGGATAAAGATTAATATCATGATACCAAAATCACATTTTTAACACTAGCTTCTTGCCATGGCTTCGCTCTCATGACCTTTTATTTTCTTAAATTATCCCACAGAGGCCTTAGTTTTCCGTGATGAAAAGCCTATTGCAGTCAACTAAAGTGAAGTCTACTATTAGATAAAGAAGTTTCGAAATCGGATCAGTACTTTCAGAGATTATTTCTCCTAAACAATTTTAGCTCTTCATTATATTAGTTTATGGCATTTTATTCGAATATTATTATTCTCATAATGTTTTTCTAGTGAAATATCAAATCGAGCAGCTGGTTATATTCCCATACAGCGGAATGATCTATTTTTATCATTATTGGGCTCTTTGACCACTATCTCACCTGATGGTAAACAATGATGTGGTCGACGATGGAGCACGCTTGCCTAGAAGTATCACCCACACGCACAAAATGTTTTGGGAACAGATTCATTGTGCGTACAGCTGAGGAGTGGAATTCCCTGATAGAATCTGTGTTTCCTGATAGCTATAACATGGGTTAATAGGTTACTTCTAGGCGAGCGTGCTCCATCTTCGACCACATCATCGCTTACCATTAGGTGAGATATTGGTCAAGCGTGTGCATATCAACAATAAGAAAAAACCGGCCAAGTGCGAGTTGGACTCGCGCACGGAGGGTTCCGTACCATTATCTATAAAAAAAACGGCAAAAAAACACGTTTGTTGTATGGGAGCCCCACTTAAATATTTATATTATTCTGTTTTTAAATGTATTTGTTGTTATAGTGGCAACAGAGATACATTATCTGTGAAAATTTCAACTGTCTAGCTATCACGGTTCATGAGAAAAAGCTGGTGACAGACGTACGGACGGACAGCGGAGTCTTAGTAATGGGGCCGTTTTACCCTTTGGGTACGGAACCCTAAAAAAATAACCTATTCACTCTTGACTTAAAAACCCTCAGGTTGAAGGGATCTTTATATACCTACTTACCAACTACTAATTTGGCAAAGATTGTTTGTGACATTATGTATCAGAGATTAAACACGTCAATGAAATTATTACATCACTATAGTTTTACGCTAAAATATTATTTGGCAGCCATGTTGGAATGTAGTTGATACAAGGCATGAATTGTAATGTTATAATTTGAGTGCAAATTGAAATATTGTAACTTATAGCGAGAAGGGGCGTTATAGGTACAATCATTTCCGTAGTTGTAAAAACTTTTGTACTAAACAAAGTAAAAATGAGTCATTGTGAATGTTGTTTAGTATCTATTGTAATAAAATTTATACATTGGTTAACATTAACGACCATAAATATTAGAGGTATAACTACGGTAGTTTGTTTAATGTTGTTCGAAAAAGTTTCTGAACTTTAATGAAAGTCGTTGTACGAGTAGAAACAATTTTCGAAAATGAATCCACATCTTTCACAAGCTTTAATTATTATTGATCCTTTGGGCTACTAACTAAGGAAAACATCTGATGGTTCTTGACTTATTTTTTTTTGGCTCTATAGTACCTATAGATAGACGTGATGCTCCTAGCTATTGTTACCTGGTTACGTATTCAGTTCGTGCTACGACCACCTTCTATTTCAAAAGATCGAACTCCAAATGCGTAGCACTTATTTGTAACTTTAGGATCTGGTTAGCGCTCTAATAGATTTACTATAACTCTTGTCTTAGCGCCTAATGTTAGTTGGGTACCTAGGTACGAACTGCAATCTTTGATCCATTTCCTAGCGAGATGATGGCCATCATCTCTCTTTAGAGACCAATTCTGGTCTTCGAGTTTCAAGCAGTGCATATTTTCCGACAGTTTATAAACTTATGTGTTGATTATAAAAGCTTGATGATTGGCTTGTAGATCTACGTAGAGTGATATACAGTACATTACACTACTCTGGGAGCTTCATAGATCAAATGAAGTACGTATTTCAGTGATCTTGGATCAAAAGCTGCCATTAACTGAGATTCAACGACTATTTTCGTCTCTTCTTCGCCAATGTCAAAACAAAAATAACCTTGCAACAGTTTCTGCCGACAGACTTTAATTTTTATTTCCATAATAATGACAAAACAACTGTTTTTGTTCCTTTATATGGCTTTGTGGTCAAATGGAAATATTTCCTTTGTGTTTGCAAGTGTATCTGAACACATGGTGTTTATAATATCCTTTGTCTTTTAATAATAGTTAATATTAATAAATGTAACAATGTATTAGTTTTATTAGCAAAATAAATAACACGTTTAAAATGAAATTATAACTCAAAAACTGCATAAATAACCAAAATAAATAATTAAGAAAATTTAAAAGACTCACTTTTTTGTCAAAATCCTGTTTATCACAATTTAATTTATTATATAGCAGTGTGGCACAATATTTTTTAATGTTTTTGACAGCTAGTATCCGCGACGGTGCTTGCGACCAAATGATACCATAATCTGGCTCGTATCATACATAACCGACAGACTCCAATGGCGATAGATAAACAATAAAACGTATGTATTTTGATGCAACACACACTCGAGTAGGTTATGAAGTGATTTTAGGTGAAGTACTTCATTTGATTCATGTTTTTGTGCCAATTTTTTTTGACCAAAAGTCTGCATCATCTTACTGCTCTTGTCTCCTGTCACTTGGGGTCGGCGCAACATGATTTTTTCTCCTAGTTTTCCCTGTCAACAGTCACGCTATCATTCACTTGTTGCGGATTTTGTTCGAAAGAGTCACCGCGGCCCTGGAACGCAAAGGGCATTAGGAATAACACGGATTAGTTTTAGTCAGTAAAAGTCTCTCACTCTCTACCGGTCCGTCCAAAGCTGATGAAGCCATTTGATGATTTCTCATCCTTTAAAAAAAGAAAACATTCCCTTCCATTTATTTCATTCATTTCTCACAGAGTTCATTCATCACAAGAAGACTTTAATGAAAAAATATTTCACATTTTGTGGTACATAATTAGTTACTAAGAACGAGCGCTTTAGATACGTATACCAATGTTTTTATTTTGTATTAAAACCGTATCTTACAATTGAGTAATTGATGCACTTATAAACACTTTAGAATTTTTCCCCTTTTCTGTATAAACGGAATGAGGTACCTATCATTTGTTAAGTGCTAAGTAGATACCTACTCGACGGTATGCGTATACGGATGGATAAAGTTGGCCACACCCATCCATTTTCTCATCAACGATGACGTCACGAATGATTTTCAGGAGGAAGATTCTGTCCATCATTAAAATCCTGATTTCATCTACATCTATCTTCTTATATAATAAAGCTGAAAAGTTTGTTTGTTTGAACGCGCTAATCCGGAACTACCAGTCGGATTTGCAAAATTATTTTTGCATAATATGATAGCCACATTCACGAGGAAGGTAAAACGTGATATGCGCGTACGAAGTCGCGGGAAAAAGTATACGATGTTGTAAATAAAAATGAATCGCTAATGTTTTGCTAAGCGCAAAACTCGAGAACGGCTGGAAAAAATTAGTTTTTTTTTTTTAATTTTCCTTTTAGTTCGAGGAGAAAAATTAAATTAATCTTTCCCGGGAAAACGTAAAAACACCGGGATACAACTAAGACGTATTTAACCTTAAGGTGAGCCTGACTTGAGCGCGTAGGCATCTAACGCTTACCCCAGGCCCCGCAAGGAGTAGCAATACGTAATAAGTTACGATGCGCGGGAGACGCGCGCACCAAGCGCACCGCTCGCTCATGAGTTCACGGACTCGGGTAGGTACTAAGTTCCGTCACAGGATAAAGTAATGCAGTAGATCAACTTGAATTGATTAGTATAAGTTTATTTTGTTTTATTTTTCTATTAAGTATTTTTTAAGGTTATAGATGGATTAAGTACGTATTGTACAAACTTGAATCCAATTACTAATCATTAAAAATCAGTAATAATACTTATTTATTTTAGAGTATATGGTGGATTTAAAATCTGACTGACACGAAAATTATGAATACGAGTACGATACAAAAATACGCGTCGCGCGCTATTTGGCTTTGGTGCGATACCTTCGTAAAAATCAAGTAGTAGGTAGGCACACTTACTTTAGGAAAATTATGTTAAAATTCTTGAATATTATAATTCAAGAAAGCTTAGAAGTATAAATGGTTTGAAATTTGCCTAGATGCTATTTAAAAAAAAACAAAAACGTTTTTATATTTTTTAATCAAATAGTTAACATAATAAAAGTTACCAATGCAACTGGCTAAAATTCGTTGAACTGTAGCTGTCTCGGTTTGCATGGACCTAGCTGAGTAGATTGACACGGAATATGGTCCTTGGATTTGCTTGGACCTGGCTGCACAGGCTTATCATTAACATTTTCTTTGTTTTCTTTCAATATTATGTCTCGTATTGGCATACCGCGATTTTGGCGCGGATTCACAATCTCTGGCAATATACATTTCAAATAAAAATCTATAATTTTTTTCTCCATATGCACCCGCCAAAATTCGTCATCTCTTGAAATATTTTCTACTACTAGTTTTCACCGAACCATATTCCAAAAATGCATTGGTTCCTTTCTGTTACATGAAGTTGACCCTGCACTTGGTAATACCAATTACTTTTTTTGTTTATAACCCTGGTATGTTTTATTCTATCGAATTTAAATATATGTATTTTACTTTCTTCAATAGCAGCATTTCCCTTTTCTAAATGCCGTTATTGGACATTTAATTTCAACAATGGTGTCGTTCCCAACTATACCGTCGGGGGTTACCCCAATAAATGAGTATTATTTTGGAGACAAGTCACGCACTTCCGCATGCTCTATTGCCCTGTAACGCAAATTTTGATTTTGATTTGTTGGTAATTAACAAGTAAAATTTTAAAAACCTACAAAATATCCCTGTTCAATAAAGATAACGGAGCTACAGTGCCAAAGACAGATACACAGGCACACAGACGCACGTACACAGAAACATAGATAGCAAACCGTTATAAATAAATAGGATAGAATTGTAATATGGTGTGTGTTTAATTTCTTTATGTATTTTATGGTGTTACAATAATGATAATGAGATACTACTTTATTCAAATCTATACTAAATAATATTATAAAGTGGAAGTGCGCTAAGTGCGCTGTGGTAATAGCTAATTATACGTAAGTACCATGTACAACAAAGACATTGTTTTTCATTCGATCTAAAAAAAAGTCCGCGACGTTACACCTATATCTATCTCTTATAAATATGCCACACTAAGGCATTTTATGTCAAATAATTTATTTAAAAATTAAAGGTGGTTTTTCAGCATTAATATTAGGCAGGCATATTAATCCTTACTAGCGAAAGTTACTTCATCATCAAGATAATTTTATGAAGATAAACTTTGTCTTTTACAGCATGTTATTTAAACTCACCGTTTAGGAGATAATGTAAAATTAAAATAATTCAACAATATTATTAAATCGAACGGGCGGTGCGCGAGACGCGGCCACCAAACGAGAACGCGTCGAGCCTGCGTGACTGCGTGCGACGCGGTGCAAGAAATTCTTTTTTGTATTATGATTATGAATTTATGATAGTTACATTCATGGGGAAGGCTGTACGGCTATACGGGAACGGGAATTCCTACGGGAATGAAGAGTTCCGTTACCTGTCTCCGAAGTTCTTCATCAGATCTTTACCAAATTGAAATGGGATCAGTCCGGGAAGATACACTTCCAATAAAAATAGAATCATCAAAATCGATTGACAATTGGCGAAAATATCGCTGAGCAAACATACAACAAAAAAAAAACAGTCGATTTGAGAACCTCTTCTTTTTTGGAAGTCGGTTAATAATATACAATACAATAGTCAATTAAAAACAGTTTAGTGTATGTAATTTATAATTTCTATACATTTTTCCTCTTGCCAATAAACACCGATAAAGTAACGCATTGGATTGGAAAAACTATCCAAACTGACCACATAGTTTTTTGTATGTCTTGTCATAACTTGATACATTGTTAGTAATTAGTAAGAGGATGGACTCTAGTGTACAGCGCATAAATGAGCTGGTCCGGTAGCCTAAACGTTACCAAAAGTATGTTATTATAATATTTTCATAGGAAATGGTCATACTGTAACACTTTTACACTATGGCACGCGACTCACGAGTGCGCTGCGCGTATTGTTTGGCATAGACGAGACCTACACAAACGTTGCGGACACCATAAATATTATTATTTGTTGTGTTGTGGTGGCTGTGAGTAGGTACCCACCTAGCGTATAACTACACTTATATTTCTTCTCTACATGAACACCACAACATTATTGCACCGATATTCAACTCTCATGTAGGAAATACGAGCTATTATTTTTGCATTTGTTTAGGAGTAAGATAAGTGAAAACGGACATTTCTAATAAATAACAAATATTATAAGACTTATACAAACTCTCCGAAACCATCAAGACTAACGTAGCGGGGTGAACTACCTATTTGACATTTGAAAACAGTAAATCATTGTATCATGTGCGCGCGAGGTGGCTTTATGCACTCTGAAATAGGGTTCAAATTCAATTGTTTTACATACTCGATGCGGTTGGTAAATCTATTCCGCGCGAAAACTAAACCACTAAAGCGCACGTCTTTATGCGTACTGAAATAAGGTTTAAATTAAACTGTTTACACACATGTTTGCGGTGTGGAAATTTATCTGTTTCGTGTCGGTACTTACCTAGTTAGTAAAGTAAATGATGTATATACCTATATACCTTTTTGTTTATTCAGCCAAAGTTTATAAAAAAAAAGTAGTCACCGCTGCAACGAAGAGCCGTGACAACTTTTTTTTCCCCCATTTTTTTTTACAAAATTATAGCTACATCTAATAAAAACTAACTATATTACAACTGTTTGAACACTAAATTGTATACAAGTATTATTATTTAACCACTCGACACGTGAAAATTCCAAAATAAAAAATAAATCTTACGTAAATAAACATAAACATTAAATTCGCGGCACACTGGTGTGCCGGCAGTGCTAGAGCGGTAATCAATTTAGGCTTAGCCAGTAACAGAACTTAGCGGGGGTGGCGGGATCGCAAAAATTTGGCACACGTCCGACCTCCAACACGTTCCGCTCGGGACTAAATGACACGGGGCGCGCTCATGAAACGACAAAATCACTTGATTTTGGAATTAGTGGGATACGTATTTTCATATTTCACATTATGACGGCCGATTTATATCACATTTTTTACGACCTTTATTGTGGTATAAGTTTTATTACTCAAAACCTTATATAACTCAAATGAAATGATAATTACATCTTGATTTTGACTTGTCTTTGCGATTTAATTGGATGCAGTAAAGTGCAAGTAATCGTGTATCGCACGGCCGAAATCGCAAGATCGAAGTGTGAAATATGTAATATATTTTTTTCAAAATTTAAATCCGTGTTGTTTACGAATAAAACACAATTTTACACAATGCAAAACAACGTTTTTCCGGAAAACCTGGCCTTAAGATGCGATCTCCAATCAATCCTAAACAGGGTGACTAGTGGCAATTCATTTTACATCTCAATACAGCCAATTTGAGAAGCTCCATTAATTATTTCAGCAAAATTATGCACAAAACTGAAACGTCATTTTACAAATTATCAGTTTCAGGAAATGCGTGAAAATAGCCTTGTATATTGGACGCGAAACAGTTCCCAGTAACCCGTTTAAACAATGGAAATATATAGCGTCCTGTCGAATTGTCTCACGCAGCCATCATTCAAATCTTGGAAGCGCTCCAAGTAAACCTCCTGATTTATTACAAACAAAGATATTTGCCGCTCCCATTACTGCTAATGCGTCACCTAATACTAGAATCCTTCGTTGCATAACATAACATGCAGGCCTGTATTCCTTAAAGGGTTAGGCAGAGGTGCCAGGGTTGCGGAATTTGTTTGAAGGAGTAACCGCGGCCCTGGAACGCAGAGGGCATTAAAAGGAGCACGGAGGGGTTTGAGGAGCGCCCAAGCGTTCACTTCGACATGTTTACAGCAGTGCGATTCTGTAAACATGTCGAAGTGAACACTTTGGCAGGGTGCACGACTGGCGAGTTGTCAAACCATACAAATAAGATGGAATGACAGCTGTGTTGTCGTTCACTCCGCCTAGATGAACACCGTGAGATGTCGACAGAATCGAACGGCAGAATCGCACTGCAGAATCGCACTGCTGAACGCGATGAAATCTAAACTGCGTTCAGGAGCTGTCAGTGTAAATATTCCATAGAAAAATAATGACACTGACAGCTCATAAACTTGGTTTATTCGCTGATCGCGTTCAGTTTCATTGGTGAAATTGGCCCAGAGCGGAAGGAGTCATTTGATGACTTCCCATCCTAAAAAAAAAAGAGCTCGTATACCTTTGCGAGTAATGTTTAAATCCCAGGTAATAGGGCGCGAGTAGGGTTGCCAGGTATTAAAAACTGGAAACCGGAACAGTAGCCGGACTTCTCGGTAAAAGATAAAAGGCAAGAGAAGATATCCTATTCAAGATGTTTGTCATTTTTAATAGTAGTTTATGCAACGGTCATTTAAAAGGGGTAATTTTAACACGAGTGTGATAATAGTATCACACGAGTGTTTTAGCTGTGTTATCCATATATACAATGTTAGTTAATCAATGATGTATCAACAGCTGAAAGGATGCAATTTGAAATACAGATAGACAACATAGGAAACTCTAATACCGTAGCACTTTCCCGTTGAATAATTTTCAACATTCACACGGGCAAAATCGCTGGAAAAAGCTAGTGGAAAAATAGCAGACTTGCGTGTGCGTCATTCATTCTAGGTATTTGTTTTGTTGCGGTAAAGGTGCCCGTGTCAACGTTTCTTACTTTGACCTGCTTTGTTTCGAACATGGGGTTTTTGGCATTGCGTGCACTTTTCACCGTACGCTAAAATTATATTTTCATTTGCTAAATTTATCAGTGGTGTCAGACATTAGGACAACGACCGTCATGCATGACAATCATTTCCTAGACTTGCTTGACCCAACATCGATTTAAAATTTTCATTAAAAAAAAGTATGCTTCAGATATTTCAGTTTTGAACAACAGTAATTATTTCGTCTGGTTACGTATTTATGTTTGTTGAAAGCCTGGCAAGATAAGCTTAAATATGATCCGAATACACTCACGTATAACTTTTAAGTCCTAATTAAAACACTGACGCACTCGTAAAAAATAAATGAACAAATCCGTCACCATTTTCAAAAAACTTTAAAAAAAACTTAGTCAATTATCCTGCCGAAACACTTACAACATATTAAAGTCATTGAATTAAAGTAGAACTATAAATAAAATAGATAAGTACTTACTGGATATCAATGAGGAGAGTACCGAACACAGAAAAGTACCGAGCACAACTAAATCTAAATCCAGTCATATACAACTAAATATTGACATAAAGGGTGAAGCAGCAGACGTGAGTCAGGATTCTATTGAGGGGTTCCGTAGAGAATTTTTCGATTAGCCGATCGTTCATAGATAAGAGCTACTGGATACTTTGGCTAAGCTCATCTGAGTTGCACTGTCGGAAGAAGTTAGACTTAGAGTGAAAATCATCGGTTTTGTCCGTTCATATAGTAGAGACCATTCAATTAGGATGTTCCAGAAGTGCGAGGACATATATAAGGATGATGTTGGGTAGCTGAGCAATAAGGCAAAAATAGCAAAACAAATAAAACAAGTGTCTTTAAAAAAAATAATTGACGTTGACATATAGGTACTTGAGTTAGATGACAGATTTCATGTCACCAACTGCATTAGACTTGTTTTTAGTCGTCTTTTGTGTTCGATTTTTTTTAGTCACTTTTCTTTTACTTTGCTTTTTTTTCCTTATTGTATTCAGCTACCCCAACATCACTCTTAAATATGACCACGCTATTCTGGAACATTCTGTATAATATGCTATTTATCTATTCCTGGTTGCCACTCGTAAACGTTTTATTTTTATTGTTCTCCTTACATCTCTGCATCAAAAGTTAACTAGGTATTTTATTAAATAAAACTAAATCATCTAGCCTTTTCCCAACTGTGTTAAAGTTGAATTCTAGTCGACCATTTAACATGGACCGACTGCTTATGTAAATTCTTCAGCCCTGGTACTGCGAAGTCCGAAACCAAAAGATAATTTTATTATAGTTCTGTTTATCCCATAGGTACTGAAATCAAACTCCAAACACGTAGGTAACCCTAACAATGAAGTGCATTTTATCAATCCTGCAGTCAATAGCGATCTGCTTGAGCAAATGATAAATGTCGCCGAGTTTCTTCAGAAGCGCTACGGCCGGCACGTGAATACCGAAGCACCTGTGTCATTCCTAGCGACCTTGATGATATTGAACATCGTATCAATCCGTGATCGTTTAGGAATGCTGAAAATCCTCTTGGACTTACTATGAGTGGGATTGATGATGATTCATAAAGTTTAGTTAAGTGAAAAAGTCTTGAAGAGGCTCGTGTACCTACTAAAGTGGATAGGCATGATTAATAATGATAATGTTCTGTCAAAAATTATCGGAAACAATTTGTCGATGCAGGTCAGTTGGCTACACGAGACTCGGGCCTGCCAAGAGCCAAATTATCTCTCAGGTTGAAATGTTATGTGCGCAGAACACAGCAAAGGCCTTTTTCAGGCGGAAAATATCCTCTGGATATCGGCTGAAGCGTGCTAAATGGACACCCATCTATCGATTACTGGCTTCAAAGTTTACGGCCTCATAATTGGGAAAGTTATATCTATAAAAACGGCAAATACTATTGAAAGCTCAATCATGTTATACTTAGCTTCTTTTTAGCATATCGATGGAAATGAATAAGTGGCATAGAATTCGACTACGAGTTTGGCAGAATCAGCACCTCCTACTTGTGTAACCTGCAGGCAACAGGATTCGGACAAGAGGACATTATGAAGTATCCACATTTATATTCCTAACTCTTTTGTTTTAGTCAACAGAGTAAAATGAAATAAATAATAAATGGGTGTGTTCTCTTGGTTATAAGATTTATGATGATGTCTATACTTGCTAGCAACTGTTTACATTGAACCATATGCAAGTAACTTACCGTTGCTACCTGTTATTTATCTTATTTGTCACACGTCCATCCGAAATTAGTTATTTATATGATAATGCAAACTGATAACTTTTGTTGGTTTTTGCAATCTTCAAACATTTGCCTAGATATTAATTAATACTATTTATTAAATATCTTAAAGGCTCTCAGTAGAGGTATTTTATTTCACTCTGTTTGTTGAACTTAGTACTCCTTGCCATTGATGCATGCCTACGTCAATATTTTATGTAAATACATGAATATTACTAAAGGTCTTGTGTAAACAGTTGCGTTTTACTTCACTGAGATCTCAACCAACATTATTATTGTTAGTTGGAGACCGATTCGCCATTAAAAGAGTATCTGCTTCATCCATCTCTCGCGCTTATCCTAATTTATTGGATTACGGAGCCACATGACTTCTTCTTCCATACTTCTCATATCAGTTGTCAGTTTTCCGTCAGTCTCCTTTCTTACACAGTCCATCAATCATCAACATCCCTTTATACTCTTACTCAACTTTTTTCACGCCGTGTCCATCATTCCTTCAGATAACATTATGCCTATACCATGACAAACAATTTTATCCCAACTTTTCAGTCATCGCCTCTGTCAGCATGTAAATAAGTTTGTCTTAGCGTTTTCACCATATCAGCCGAAAGACGTCCACTGCTGGACATAAGCTTCCCCTAGGGGATTTGTCATAATCGCCACGCTTGGCAGGCGGGTTGGCGATCGCAGTGTAGCTGTTGCAATGTACAGAGAATGCTGTGAGTCTGTGAGTCCCTTAGTCGCCTGTTACGAAACCCACGGGAAGTAATGGGATGGTGCTATTCTTTTACATCCGACACCATACAGAACAATTAAGAATAGCGTTTTATATATTTTTACACGAAACTAGGGTTTTTTTTCTTTTATTAGAGAACCAATCTTCGTATCTGATTTAGAGCGATCCTTTCGTAGGTCACGTCTTTTAAGGTCAGTGACCCTTGTGTCATTGTAGTGCGTTTGTAGCCAAGTTTCTGCTTTTTGCGAACTAATTAAAGGACATGAATTTGATAGCAATAATAAGTTTGTATTTGTTGGTTTTTCTCATCCAGGAAAAGCTTGGACTGGTCGTATATATAGCAATGGAACATGATCACTCATAATTAATTAAACGTAGAGAATAAGGTGTGGAATTCGTCTTTGCAATCCTTTATATTTTCAAATGAGATACCCCAAGGTGCTATTCTAGGCCTTTATTTATTTTCCCAAGCTTAGCGTTTAATGGTAAGTTAATCGTAGGCCTCTTCTCAAGTGCCTACCTAGGTATGGCCACTTAGAAATCACGTGTCGAAACGAATAAACACTTAGCACGATAAAATTAAGAAGGAAAATTCAATCAAAGTTCTCAGTCATGTTTATTGTGTCATAATTTGGTCTAATATCTAGTACTGACAACGACACATCAAGCTTCAAGTACCAGCAGAAGTTGACATCTCATTGAATAGACTTTTGGTAGAATCAGAGTTCTAGTTACACTAAAAATGGATTGTGTGAAACATTGCATGTGCTTAAAAAAATGTGTCAGTTGTTCAGGTATAGGAAAATTACAATTATGAAAGTGTCAATGATAAATATAATGATTATGCGGTAGTTGAGTGGTAGATAAGTGAAGTGCTTGATAAATGCAGAAGGAATTTTCATTACCTATGTTAGTTATGGGAATTAGTTATGTTTCATGGTTGAAGGGCCACGAGGAACGGTGCGAGGCCACTGATGACTTGCCTAATCAAAATCCCAGGTTTGCGATTACCCGAAATAGTTACCGCGGCCCTGGAACGCAAAGGGCATTTGGAAGAACACAAAAAAATGGTTAATTATAATCAAAAGTCGTTATTCGAACTCGGCTGAACATCAGCAATTTTTGAACGTCCAAAATTTACATGAAGACAGTCCCCCAAACGCCCGTCACCACTTCCTAGTGTTTTAGATGAGAAGAAGAAGTGGCGCAAAAAACTCCCCATCTTGAAGAACTAGAATTTATACAATATTATTTTTTTGTATATTGCTATTGACGAGTACCAGCTCGGGTTCAAAGAAAAGAGTTAGGTGTGTACTGGTAGTTGGCTCGTCTCATCAATAAAGTCGAATGTCGTGTATATATGCACAAGTTTGCCTAGAAAGCACCGAGACATCTTGACAGCCGCTGCTTAAGACGACAATGTTGAAGCTTTCCTTGTATGCACAGCTTTGACATGACACACCAATCGTGTCAGTGAATATCACCGTTTACTCATAAATACAAAGTGTAGGTAACTGAATAAAATTGACTGCTCCATACATTTATGTGCGCATAACTCGACAAAATGTACTGAACAGCTGATTTTTTTTTTCGCGATTCCGGTGTTGGTCCCATTGTAAAAGTTGTTCAGAATGATGAGTACTATAACCCTTTAAGAGGGATTGCGTTTATTCTGTTACACGTTGTAGAAATAACCATCCCGTGAAAATGTCAGCTGAAACAAGTTTCAGCTGACATTTTCACGGGATGGTTATTTCTCATCAGGTTATATTCGTGTGTTGAACACAAGTGTTCAGCGCACGAAATTATTATGAACGGCGTCCCTAGTCGCTACTGGCTGAGTCGGGACCACAGAACAGATAACTTCTTTATCTGTTCTGTGGTCGGGACTATCTTCGGCATGTTCATATCGTTTTGCATACGGGTGAATTTCCCAAATGACTTATTTTTTTGTCTTCGGTGAAATTAGTATTTGAAAAAAGGAATATTGTTCTGAATTATTTTTTTTAGTATTCAATAGGTAGTTAATGAGTTGTGGCAAAAATATAATTTGCCTAGGACTATTTACAAAGGTAGAAATAAATACATAAACCTCTATTTTTTTCAAATCGGTGCTGTCCCTCTACTTTTTTTGCAAACAAATAAGCTTATACACTAGTAAACATAAGTAAGTTAAGTATATAACTTATTCTATTTCAAAGACTATTAGTTTTGCTATTAATATATAGCATATTTTATTACATAATTAACGATTATTATTACTGAGAGGCACAAACGTACTCGTCCTGCAAAATGTTCTCATATCGCTGGACAAAAGTAATTTAAACCTAACTTTACATCGACGAGTCCGACAGAGTCCCCACCCCAATTTTTTTTTCCCTCGTTAGTGTGTGCTAGTGCGCAGTCAGGACGGCCATGTGTCAAATCGCTGCATATTCCCGCCAATAACGTTAGTACGCCATTTCAGTTGCTCCCGGACAATTATTTTATATTATCGGTGGTTGCATTTTTCTAGTGTAATGAGTAGTTTTATTATTGTTGTTTAGTTCTAACAGAGGTAGTAAGTGAATTAGTTTCATTGACTGTTATTGAATTTATCCTAGATATTATGCATTTTTTCTAACTTTCTAAAAAGTGTTTTATTTCTCACGTCGCGAAATTATAAGAAAAAATCAATCGGTGTCTTATATCTAATATCGGTGTTTTGATTCATGATCAACGCACAGTTTTGTCACATCGGTGGATTGCTTTATCATATCGGTAAATCGTTTTATCATCTCGGTGAGTCGATTTGTCATATCGGTTGATCCCGTGTCATTTCGTTAAGTATACAAAGAAACAATGGAACATACAAACATACACACAAACACATACATTATATACATACATATATACCTACATAGACTGCCAAAATCATTACCACGATACTACTGGGTAGTAGATGTATAAATATATCATTAGGGGGGTCTGTATTCGGCAATGTACATCTATAGGCTGAGATGATGGTGGTGAGGTGGAGCAATTGAAAGCATTAAAGGTTTCTCTAGAAAATATTTTCTAGTTAAAAAATAGTAAGTACATAATAATAAATAACAAAATAATAAATAGATAAAAAGAAAACATCATAAAAGCTTAATTTTGTTTAAGAATGCCGAGGCCAAAACTAAAAGAGGAGGAGAAAAAAGAGAGAAAGAGGTTGCTGGAAAGAATAAGAAAAGCTATAATTATTTTTTTTTATTTCTAAGTATCTATAGTAATTAAAATAAAAAAAGTAAATACTTATAATAAAATAGGTAGGTACTTATATAATTTCAAAAAATATATTTTAATTGGATTTCTAAGAACTCAGTTCTCTTTAGATGTGATCTACTTACATAAGACCCTCAGTTCAGGTCTTCAGTTCTAAGTCACCCTTGTAAAAATATAAAGGTACCTACTAACTATTTCCTTTTTGATGTTCAAAGGTGGATATTATCATATCGCTGGATATGTACATCATTTCGGTGGATAAACTTTTCATATCGGTGTACAGAAAAAAATAATCGGTGCCGGTTTGTGGCATCGGTGGAAACCAGAATTCAAACTGAATTTTCTCCTTAGTCTTAAATGATACGTTGATGATATTAAATTTGGGGATATTTAATATCCTAAAGATTACATAGAACCTGAAAAATATACAAAAAATATATAAATGAAAAAGTTCACCGAAATGATAAAAAAAATGGCATTTGTTGAAATTCACCCATACGATTGCAAAGATTCTATGCAATGATATTCAACCAGATTGGTTGAATATCATCTATTCTTCTATTCTAATATTATAAAGAGGTAAAATTTGTAAGTTTGTATGTAGGGGGTAATCTCTGGAACTACTGATCCAATTCTAAAAAAAATTTCACTGGTAGAAAGCTACATTATTCCTGAGTGCTATAGGCTATAAATTATTTTTATAACATGTATATTAACAACTTTTGTCTAGCAAGTCGGAAAGAAATACCTCAATAAAATAGCATGCATGTATATGTAGGGTAGGTGTAGGGTAGGTGTAGGGTAGGTGTAGGGTAGGTGTAGGGTAGGTGTAGGGTAGGTGTAGGGTAGGTAGGTAGGTAGGTAGGTAGCCAGTTGACGGGAGCGAAGCCGCGGAAGACAGCTAGTTACATAGAATCTACTACAGCTAGGCAGATTGCCTAGCTGTTTCCCAACTATATTGGGGTCGGCTTCCAGTCTAACCGTATGCAGCTGAATACCAGTAGGTATTTGATATGAATTGGATGCCTATCTGAGCTTCGTAACTCAGTAAATGCAACACCCCTTTGCGAGATTGGTGTCAGATTTTCTTTCTTCCGGCTCCACTCCACTGGACTTCATACATATTTTCAAACAAGGATTTCCTCCTTCTACCCGCGCTTAGGAAGGTCTATAGATATTTCATTTAATTCGGACCAGAGTCCAACAATCCAGTAGGTACCTACTTTCACCGAGGTCAAGACCAACTCGTATATAATACTCCGTAATGAAGTAACAGTTTTATCTTATCCACTTACTAGCACTTAGAAATAGTGTGACAACCCCGTGCGTGACTGAGGGCTCGACAAACTAGTCATGATACTTACTTTATTTTATTAGTAATCTATGGTTGATAATACTGTAAGGGAGATCCAACATTTGTGGAAAAAAGTCTTCAGCACAATCCACAACCCGACTTCGTCCACTGCTGAGCATAGGCATTTCTTTCATGAACCAATCCCCGTGCTCCTGTGCCAGCCTCATCCAGGTTCTACCCGCGATAGTTACGATGTCGTCTGCCAATACCTTTGTGACTGTGATATTTTCTGTTTATAATTTTCTTTTTTGAGTATTTTGTGTTAAGGTATACAACGTTCGGAATGATCCATTTTGAGCATGTGATTTAACGAATATTTTCACAAAAATTAGGTTTGTGGTTCCGCGTACGAACGCCTACACATTGTCCATAGCAAATCCTGAATTGATTCGTAAGGTTCAGAAAAAAAAGATCTTATTTCTAATGCATTTCTGCCCTTAGATAACTTGTTTTCCTACATAAAAGTCATCTTCACCTTTTTATGATTTAAAGTAGCTTTTATATCTAATCGTTCCTTATCTTTTCATTGCACCCTTGCCCCTGTGTCGTAAGCAGGTCACCACGGCTGGGTGCATCGGAAAGCATCAAACACTCATGCTGTCACACCGGGAAGATTGGTGGGGTGATCACTGGTCAATATCCAAGAGATTAGCCTTGGTTTGTGAACATTCGATTGATTTATCAGGTTCTTGCTTACTGACTCTCACCCTGATTATTTTTAAGACCTTATCGTGTTTCGTAAATACATAGCTTGACAAATATGGTAATCTATCAGCATCCTCGCCTTTATATCTCTTGAATCAGACCTTGTCTTCTTCGTCCATACCCTCGTCTTTGCCAATAATAATCATGACGACTAACACATATTACAATCCTTAGGTTAGGTCGTGTTTTTACATTCCTTTCTCTATTTTCTTCTTCACACATGACCACAGTATAATGATGAGTTGACTTCCAGTCCCAAATAATAGGTCTTTACCTATGAAATTGCCGTTTTGTATGAAAAAATTTGAACGAATTTTTTTCATGTATTTTTTGTTTGTATTAATCGAAGTAATCACCCATGCAATCAATGCATCTTTGCCAACGCAGTGGCAGTTTATTGATGCCCTTCTTAAATAAATCAGCTGGACGGGAGGCAACAAATTCTTCAAAGGCATTTTGTACTGCCTCTCGGGTATTGAATTTTTTTCCCGCCAAGAAGTTATCCAAATTCTGGAAAAAGTAGTAGTCTGTAGGCGCAAGGTCTGGTGAGTAGGGCGGATGACGGAGAGCTTCCAACCCCAGTTCTTGCAACTTGGAGACCGTCTGCTGTGCAGTATGAGGTCGCGCGTTGTCGTGCAGGAGCAGCGGAGACGAGCGATTGACCAATGCTGGTTGGAGATGTGCCAGCTTCTCCATCATTGTGTTCAGTTCCTCACAGTACACATCTGCAGTAATGCTCACCCCGTTTGGTAAGAAGCTGTGATGAATCACACCCGCGCTAGGCCACCAAACAGTGACCATCACTTTTCTAGGGGTAAGTTTTCGTTTAGGGCATTGTTTAGGTGCTGAACCAGGATCCAACCAACTTGCTGAGCGCTTGCGGTTATCAAACAGAATCCATTTTTCATCGCTGGGAACAATGCGGTTCAAAATTCCTTCATTTGTGTGTCTGTTGAGCAGTGCAAGGCACGTCTCGACGCGTACTTCGCGCTGGCGATCATTGAGTTCGTGGGGCACCCATTTGTCAAGCTTTTTTACCTTGCCAATTTGACGCAAATAGACCAATATTGTTTTGACGCTAACGTCGAAAGCTGCTGCTAATTCAGCCGTAGATTGTGTATCATCAGCTTCCACAATCGCCTTTAATTTGTCATTGTCGACCAAAGTCTTCGGACGACCGCGAGGTTCATTTTTCAGGTCGAAATTTCCAGAACGGAAGCGAGCAAACCAGCAGTGCGATTCTGTAAACATGTCATAGTGAACACTTGGGCGCTGCGCACGACGGGTGAATTGTCAAATCATATAAATAAGATGGAATGACAGCGCTCTTGTCGTTCACTCCGCCTAGGTGAACACCGTGAGATGTCGACAGAATCGACCGGCTGTAACAGGTGGTGCCTTGGTTTGTAGTGTTAGCTCCGTAAACGTCGTTGATGTTGCGTGCCGCTTGTGCCGCGTTGCTGCCACGACGGTACTCATATTCCATAATTACTCGAATTTTTAACGTATCCATGATGACGAAAAAGATTGAAATGCGATGAAAATGTAACACTAATCAATAAACAAATGACTACTTTTGGAAAAAAAAAAACATTTTTTTTAAATAAAATTAATTTGAAATTAGAATTCTTAGCCAAACAAAAATTATTTTGATTTGAAATGGCCAGTACTGCAGAACGGCAATTTCATAGGTAAAGACCTAATATTTTGGACATTATGTAATCGTTTATGATCTTGAAGTTTTTGAAGTCTTTGTGACCTACTTGCAACAAAACTTAAGTAATCAAAAAGATGGCAAAAAAGATACAGGCACACGAGAAAGTTAAGCGACGCGGCAAAACCATCAAGACAAAATTATAACGTCAATTCTTACGTTTTCATTTTCACATCGGGTGTCACAAAGTGTCACTGAGTATTTTCATATTATTTTTTTGCAGATTTCGGCCGAATCAACACCAAACACGTAAAAATGCACATTAGTTACCAAAACATCAAATTATTCCGTGTTAACTTACCCAAAAACTATTAAAAAAAAATGGCTTGTCACACGAAAGTTATTGCCAACAAAATGAAGGAAGAAGATCTGGCAATCAAGGGTGCTCATTTGTTTGGGCCGAGTGTGGAGTCGAAATTCGACGAGCTGAAGTTCGAAGTGATTCATAAGATCGACAAGGAGCTGGTGGACTCTCAGAATGCTAGAGACTATATCTCGCAGAAGTATGATGAGCTGTGTACCAAGATACAGTACCTGACGGAGTTGGATGCTACTGTCACTGGGTTCAGGAGCGACGTGAAGGCTATTGAGAAGCAGATCACTGAGCTTACCATGAGGGTCGATGACATTGAGAAGAGGACCATTTGTAGAGAGTGCCCGTCGATGACTTCTTCTATGTTTTGAGGATATAATAAATGTTGTCTTGAGATTTTTGTTTTTGATTTACGATTGCGCGTGAGGCAGTCTGTAAAATCTCACCGAACCGTGAAAAGTTACATAAATGTCTTATTATACATCGTGTGAAGTAAACGTGAAGTGAACTGTCAATTATTCATGTAATGAAGGTGGAAGTGACACTTCACTACTAGCTCACTCCACTAATTTTTTACGCTAAGTTCTTACAGAGTTGACTAGCTGAATAAAAAAGTGAGGTACGAAGGTGCGTTAAATGGCCACGCAGCACGATGATATAGGTGTTCCTTTGCCAGATTACATCTTGATATGTTTTTCTAATTCATACTTTTCACGACGGACGTCGAAAAGATCTATGGAGAGCAAAATTGTTTGGTAGCCACCTTGACACGACTGCTCCATCTCTTATGAGCCTGCCAGCTTTTTGCGAGATGATGGAGCACCCAGTCGGAAGAAAGCTGCAGCTTATAGATTGATAGCTGGCCGTTCAATGTCTTACCTTATCGTGTTACCGGGAAGAAGTAGGTAGTTGGTACAAGAACTAGACCTTGAACTTTTTCTATTAGCGGTTTTGACTCCATTATGAAGAATAACAAGTATAAATAACAAGCTTTTAAAAGACCCCAATTTTATTTTTCTACGCTTCCTACAATTATCCAATCGTTGATTTAATTGTTTTTTAAATGATTGATAACTTTTTTCTCGTTGGAGGATTTTTTGAGCCAATTTGAGACACTACTAACTGACCCGCGACATCACATTTTTCATTAATGCTTTTGGTCGTAGAGTGATAAATGGGAATGGGCTATCCAACACTAAAATAATTCAATAATATTTCAAACCAGTAGTTTCTGAAATTAGCGCGTTCAACCAACCAAACAAACAAACTCTTCAGCTTTACATATAATAAGAGTAAAGATATTATGTCTTCTTCACCAGCGCCACTTGGATCGGTTCCTCCTCAATTTTATTGATAGACAAGTCAGTGAAAACATTGTACACTGCATGCTGGCAGGCCAAAATGTAAGTGAACTGTTTAGTTTGACCTATCATAAGAAATGGATTTTTATCAGTAACTTGATGAGGTAAAATAAGCTGTCTCAACTGTCTCCTAAAGGTCTACCAGCGGAACCCGCTAATATATAACCCGTCAAACATGGCAGGCTGTGCCTCGGTAAACCAAGGATTTCTGGAATCTAGTTCTTCTACAAATTGCTTCTTTCCGGTAATTTGATAAGGTAGGATTTTGAGCGGCCGGCTCTCGAACTATACAGGACGGTTTCTAAATATTAAATTATTAGTAGTGAGTAGGGCCTACTCACTACTAATAACAAAGAGACATTATTCTAACAGATAGAAACGTCACTGGGGAGTTAGCTCGCTTCCTCCCAGCGTCAGCGGCCCCTGTCACCACTTCCTTATTTTAAACTAGCAAGAGGAGACGGGCGAGCGTTTTGGGGATTGTCTTTATGTAAATTTGACGATAAAAAAGATTATTATCTTTGTCTTTGACAGGTTTGCTAAAGCTAAAGAAGAGTTTTACTCTGTTTCACAAATACCCAAGTTCAAATTATAATTCGAAGCCTCCTAACTGATAAGTTCTGTTCCAGCCTGTCCAGTGTCGGATATACAGTACAGATATTCAACAGCCTTTTATTTAACTTGCTTCTTGGGGTCTGGGGTGGTAGTCACCTAGAGAACTGTAAGTAGCTCCAAGAGTTTTTGAAGACCAATATCAGGCATGGAACTTTGGTGGATATCAATAACAATAAAACAAAATAATAACAGCTTATATTTTATTCTAAATTGCTTAAATTTAACATTATCATTAAGTTATAACATTAACAACGATCACTGTATAAAAATACGTAAAACAGACATTGTAAACATTTGGCACATTTTCGTCTTATTTATAAGTACCTAACATATTTTTTTTAGAACAGTGTAGTCAGGAAACAATTATTCCTTTTGCAATTTTTTTCTATCAGGCACTTTAGCATATTTTTTAATTATTATTTTAAAGGCACTGCTGTTTCTAAAAGCATAATTTTCAAGACACGATCCCCTTTCTAAATGCTCTAAATTAAATTAAAATCGTAGTACTTATAATTTTTGTTCATTTTATTTTGATCACGTTATCAAACAAGGTATATTTGATGGGAAAACATTTATTATATTTTCTTTGCTTTACCAATCAATTAAATCTTACTTTTATCCTTTTTAAACGTTTTTTCTGATGAACAATAAGCAGAAAATCTTAAATTGATTGGTGAAAAAACAGTTTTATTTCCATAAATTAATTATTTAAAACGCATTTTTATTATTTCTTACATTCATAAGTTGCTTCTCAATGATAACTATCATTGAGAAGCAACTCACTGACATAAAATGCCACAATAATTACGTATAACAAAATTATAATTATGATCATTTTTAGTTTTATGTGAAACAGTCTCGCCCCATTACATCAAAATTATATCAATTATATGAGTATTATATCACAATATAGTTGACTCATGCACTCATACAATTCCTTTTTGCTAGTTAAATATTTATTATTATATACTTAGTTTATTTAATCAATATTATTGATAACTAAATCAGAAGTCTTTTCTAACACTTTTCGTTACATATTTATCAACATTTTTATATTTTTTGGCACTGAAATTAGACGGCATTTAATCTAAAAAAAAAATAAAAAAAATCATTTAATGATATTGATAAATTAACAAACAAAAAGTATTAAAAAGCGGAAAAGTCTAAAGACAATTTAAACTATTAGGCCAGCTAAGAGTCTAAAATTATTATTTAGCTAAAATGATTTATAATTAAATTATAGATAACTAAGAATTAAATTATCAACATTCACATAAATTCATCAATTCCATACAGTAATTTACAATTTGACAACACAAAAAAAATCGAATTAACTATTAAGTGATTCTTCACAAAATATATTGTTTGTTGTGTCCTAAATTATAAATATTGCAACAAAATCGGTGGAACTACAAGATATTATTAGTATAAAAGTATTTATATACATTACAATTTAGAAATAACGGCCCAAGTTTTGTATACATTATGAAAATAAATTATTGATTATTTATAGAATTTAGTTTAATTTTTCATGTCAAGTAAAGCCAACTAATTTGAAAAGAATGTCGCATAAATTACTATATATAACATTAATTTATTTCAACTCGGCAGTATCCCGATTTCCTAAGCTAAATTATTTCAATATGCCTTATCATTCACTATATTATCACAACATTTTAGAGGGCTTTACCACAATCCATAGAAACTCTATGCATTTTCAACATTGTCCCTTTTTAATTGACTCTCAAACTAATGGTAACCCTCAATCCTCCCATACCCTCATCCTTACCCCTTCTTACCAGCTAGAATAGCCTGGATTTGTGAAACTGTCTTGCCTTTAGTCTCCGGGATCAGGAAAAAGACAAAGACGGTGCCAAGGACCATGAAAGCGGCGAAGAACCAGAAACAACTGAAGATGCCGATGGCATCCTTCATGATGGGGAAGCAGAGGGTCACAATAAAGACCAACATCCAGTTCACAATGACAGTAACTCCCGTAGCGGCGCCACGGAACTCAACAGGGAACAACTCAGCCATCATCATCCAAGGAATAGGACCGAAACCCATGGAGAACGAAATGATGAAAAGGATCAAGCAAACTAAAGGAATCCATCCAACAGAGGCGACATTATATTCATCCTTTTGCAACTTGAAGTAGATTCCAAGAATGATGAGGCAGAGTCCCATGATGGCTGTGCTTTGGAGGAGGAGGATTCTACGTCCAGCTTTATCGACGAAGACAGAAGATAAGTAGGTGGCAATGGTCTGTACGACACCGACAATGATGGTGGCGATGACGGGATCGATGTCGGATCCAGCGGACTGGAAGATGTTGTTGGTGTAGAAGATGACGGCGTTGATGCCGCTGAACTGCTGGAAGAACATGAGGCCGAGGCCGCAGATGAGCGCCATGCGGGACGCCTTGTTGCTCACCATGCTCATTATGCCGGCGCGTTGACGGGATGCGTCGTCCACCTGTGGAGATAGACAATAGTTATCTTTTTTTTTTTTAGGTATGACCACTAGCAAGTTAACACACTTGGGATATCAACTGCTTAACCGGACTAAGACAATAGTTATCGTAAAGTGTGATTTATTTATTTTATATTACTACATACTAGCTTTCGCCCGCGACTTCGTACGCGCATATCCCGTTCCCGTATAGCCTTAGATATCTAACCTTCCTCATGAATATGGCTATTATAATTATACAAAAATAATTTTCGTAATCCGACTGATATTCCCAGAAATTAGCGCGTTCAAACATACAAACAAACCTATTGTAATCGTAAACCGTACCATCTATCATTGTACACCATTACAAATGGTGTACAATGGGCACGGCTGGTAATTTTTGGCAGGACTGGATTCAGATTTCTTGGCTTCTGACAATCCGTAACGACTGTCGAAGATTCTATAAATGACAGCAGGGACAGCTTTTTGAAGTACGGAGGCGAAGCATTTCTTAACCTTCAAGACGAACCGTCTGGCTGTTATTATTTAGTCACGAGGTCCTCATAAGTACTGATATAGAAATAACGCCCGCCTGCTTCGCGCCCACCTCCTGCGCCTCCAGCCTGCTGTGTTTCGTCGACGCGTGGGAGTACCAGTGCCTCAAAGCATCTTCTGAGCACGCTCGCTCTATCATAGACCTCATCCATCGCTTTCCATCAGCCGTGATCGTGGTCAAGAGCTAGGCCTTCCACAATTAAAAAAAATGCAAATCAGGCTTACATCTTTCTGCATCTCCTCCAGTTCTGAAGTAAGGTCGGCGTCGGGTCCGCGCAGCCAGCGGAGAGACTTCTCAGCGTCGCGCCTGCGGTTCTTGCCCAGCAGGTACTGAGGGGTCTCCGGCATCCACCTGGAATTCATTGCAAATCTATCAAACCTGTGTCGCTAGTATATGTTTGTTTGGTCAACCAAGAAATATTTAACCGACTTCCCAAAAAGGAGGAGGTTCTCAATTCGGCCGGTATGTTTTTTTTTTCTATGTATGTACATCGATTACGCCGCGGTTAATGGACCGATTCGCGTGATTCTCTTTATGTTCGACCCGAAATAGCTGCCAAGTATTCCCATAAAAATTTTATCAAAATCGGTTCAGTAGTTTGGTTTTTAAATACAAATAGCTGGAAAAAATATGTGGAAAAGTCATCCATGTACACGAAATTGTGTATTTTTTACTTTCCAGTGGTGTTGTTAGGTATGGAGTACCACTAAAAAGTGAAAAATAAAAAACTTTTTCACAATAAAAAAGGAAACTGACTTCCAAAAAACACTACAAAGTTCAAAATAACTTTAATTTCGGAAGTCGGTGTCAAATAACGAAGAAGCAACCAAAAACACCGACTTCCGAAATTAAAGTTATTTTGAACTTTGTAGTGTTTTTTGGAAGTCGGTTTCTTTTTTTTTGTGACAGAATACGTTTACAATAGTGATGATTCCTGGGTAAAAAAAATTGTAATTATATTTAGTCCGTCATTTAGATTTTTAATTATCGAAAAATAGATAAGTCAACAGCACTGTGTACCTACACTAACCATTATGTTCTCACCTACTCAATTATTTTTTCTCTTTAATAGTTTTTACCTTAGGAGAAACCTGATTAAAATTAAGTTTATCCATACATTGTTGACTACTGATACAATGCAAAGGTAAATGCCACCCGCCAGTTATTTTAGTTCAACAACAATGTAAGTGAACTCTGCAACAATAGCATAAATATTGCTTATTTAGTCGTTGATTTAAATACATTTTACATGTCATTTGAAATGGGATTTAAATTGGAAAGTTTATTTTGTAGGCTGTAGTACCTACTGTATTTCTGCCGCATGTCCATCGAGCAGTGCATGATAAATGATAAATGATGTTTATCTACACTCACAACGGCAACGTAATGTTCCAAATATGAGTTCAAAAACGAATGCATAAACACGTACTTTTTTCGTGGATAGGTAAAATTAAATAAAAACCATTACAGTTCAACATTTCCCTTCGATTTTTAAACAACTGCATCATAAAATAACTTTTTAATTTTTATAGCACACTTTTACTTTTTAATTTATTGGCGCGGGCTCATTGACTTAAGTCAATGAGCCAGGTTTTTATCTTTGTCTATGGATGCGCGCACTGCGCAGTCATTCGAATATATACGCAATGAGAATATCCGCCATATTGGAATAAACAAAGAGATTTAAAGATACAAGTATAAATTTAATGTCTTTGGGAATAAACTATTTTTCCACTTATTTTATTTCAACTGTATGAGTGAAGATAAAATAGTGTATGCAACGGCATATAATTAGGTATTAAAACACTCGTGTGATAAACCCACACTTGTGTTTTAATAACCCCTTTTATATATTATGGTCGTTGCATAAACTACTATTATTTTGAAAGTAGGTTGTAAATAATACTTTTACAAGTCAATCTTTTCTTTTTAAACTAGATGAGGCCGGTGTTTCATAAATGACTACCCTGAGAAGAAACACCGAAACAAACTCAGAGGTCAAAGTCTCTTTTGAAGTCCATACAATTGTTCTGGTCAAATCATATGAGAACCATGTAGGTTGATGTCTGAGGTGGTCTTTTGAGGAAAGTACCACACAGATTTGAATGGACCTGTCCAGACAGTGCAAGCATTTGTTAATTATCGTGTAGCCAAACTTAGAACTTTAAGCAGCTCAACGTTTTGACGAACAATATCAAAGTAAAAAAACTCAAACTGCCAGACATTGTTGACTAACATGAAATGAACCCCTATCATAGCGATCTGCATGCGCTTATTACACACAAAATTGGTGCTCTGAGTCCCCGACTTCGCGAGACGGGGCCGCGGAAGACCACGAAAGAAATGGCGGTACGACTTGGATATCTTCCGTATGAATTGGTAAGAGTTGGAAACTCAATTGAAGGAATGGAGGGAGGGTTTTGCCCAGTAGTGGTACAGTTCATGCTAGTTATAATAATAATAATAATCCTCTTGTCTCGTTGGTGTAAGATGGAAGCACTACTGCTGAGAAGGAGCATCTGTGTTCGACTCCCTGATCGGCAAAAACTAGTCTTTTCCATCTAGAATTTCTACGCAGAAAACTTTTTTTTTTGGATGTCAAATCATAAAATTTTAATGACTTCACCCAGAGCAGAAGGGAGTATCAGACTCTTACTGACTAAAACCCATCCCTGTTCCTGCAAATGCCCTTTGCGTTCGCGGCTACTATTAGCCGCGGTAACTCTTTCGAACAAAATCCGCAACGTACGTAGCAATCTGGAGTCTGAATTTGTGCGAGGTTGATAAGCTTCCCCCTATTACAGTTCGCGTCAAATAACTGTGCCCCTCTGAAGTTAGCCATTTGCAAAGATCGCTTGGTGCAGTCACGCATGCATCGAACGTAAACGTAAGACTGAGACATAAAATCGCGCCGCCATAATCCCCGCCCCGCGCATGCGCAGCTGCAGTTTGTTCGTAATTTTGACTACTACGCTGCCACTCGTAGCCAACTTCAGAGGGGCACAGATATTTGACGCGAACTGTACTAGAAGAAAACACGGGTAGGTACTAGAGTACTACCCCTGCCTTATCCTCCAGGGAATTGAATAGTGACCGTTATGATATCCTATCTTAAAAAAAACATTATAATATACGAAGAATTATGATGATGTTATTCTGGGATACCTACACAAAGTGTGTACAAAATCAAGACTTGTTTAAAAACCACTTTTAGCTGCAAACATTTCCAACTGAAGGAAGTATCAGATGTCTAATCAATGCCTCAATGCTAATTAGCATAGGTACTCATTACTATCGATAAAATATAAGAAGCTATAGAAACTGGCGTTAGGCACAAGGTTTACATGCATCCTCCAGACCGTATGTCGGTCACGGTGTTTGTGATATTATATTGCTTGAGTGTATAATGCAAACACAGATGCTCTCTCTGTTCCTTCACGCTCATAGTCCGATTGGTCGCTAAATCCGACATGACCGTGGAGACATCAGGCTAACGGATTTACGTGATTTCCGGGGCAAGCTGGTACTGACCAATTCCTATTATAGTAGTGTATTGGTAGAGGTATCCGCAACATGGTGGATCCTCCGACCTGTGTCTAGTGAGCAACTGCCCGGTTGTCGAGCAGAGTTGTAGATTTTCAAATCAAGCGGACAATTTAACTTTGATTGCGCGGGATTGTGACAGAATTTTGTGTGACGCGTGACGTCAGGTAAATTCATTGTTGGGCCTTCCAGAGTTTCGGAATTGTTCGAAAGAGTTACCTACCTCAGCCATGGGGCTCGAGACAAGTGAGATTCTGTGAACGGTAGCGTGGCGAAGGCGATTGTCAAAAATGTATGGGAGTGACAGATGCTATCGAAATGTCACGTGATCAAATCCCTATATTTTGGCATTTCGACAGTAGCCTTCGCTAATTGAATGGCACATTATCTAGGGCCTCTGGTCAATTGAAGGAACACGGATGGGTTTTAGTCAGTAAGAAAACGACACTCCCTCCCGCTCCACCCAGAACGGAATGAGTAATTTGATGAAAAAAGGTAATTTTTTAACCGACTTCTAAAAAAAGAGGAGGTTCTCAATTCGGATGTTTCTATGTTTTTTTTTTTATGTTTGTTCGGGCATAACTCCGTCGCTTGCCAACCGATTTGAAAAATTCTTTTTTTGGAAAGAGTATACTTCCCAAATGGTCCCATTGAATTTTTATCAAAATCGGTTCTTTAGTTTGGTAATTAAATCCAAATAGCTGGAGAAAATATGTGGAAAAATCATCCATGTATGCGAAATTGCGTATTTTTGCTTTCCTGTGACTTTCCAGTGGTGTTGTTAGGTGTGGGGTACCACTAAAAAGTGAAAAATTAAAAACTTTTTCACAAAAAAAAGAAACCGACTTCCAAAAAACACGACAAAGTTCAAAATAACTTTAATTTCGGAATTCGGTGTCAAATAACGAAGAAGCAACCAAAAACGCCGACTTCCGAAATTAAAGTTATTTTGAACTTAGTCGTGTTTTTTGGAAGTCGGTTTCTTTTTTTTTGTAATTAGTGTCATCATTTTCCTAGCCTTGTTTCCCAACTTTTTGTATTTCGTATGCTGCTGTACCCCCACAAATGACCGCTACAATACAACAGGAAAGAAATAAGTGACTCACCAGAACACAGCGACCAGGAGAACAGGGAAGACAGCAGATATGATAGAGAGGGTCCTCCAATGCGTCCACCCGCCCACCACGAAGGTGAACAGAATGCCCACGGTCAGGAACAGCTGGAAGAAGGCGCCTAAAGACCCTCGGATGGAAGTCTCCGCTATCTCGCCGATATACATAGGGGCTGCTACGCAAACTCCACCTGGAAAGAAAAGGGTACGTATTGTAAAATAGAAATGGATTTTCCAAGTTCTGCAATGTCACCTACATTGCAGAAGTTGGAAAATCCATTTCAACATATTATTATATTAAACTAGCTTCTTCGAGCGGCGTGAAAGTTGGAAATTATCCTTATCCACACGAATCGATCGATGCTATTAATCGATGGTAGAATGAATTAGTAGACGTCTATCGATAGTTTCTACTTCTTTTTCCGTTTAACCAAAGCTACCACACCAATCGATGGTATCGATCGGCGGCCGATCAATTGTTAATCGCCCGGTATCCGTCGGTCAGCCAAAGCTACCAATCGATCAAAGTCGTACGATCGATAGATTAAAGTATTAACACCCTTAGGGTTCTACTCCAAGTTTCACTCAAATCCGTTTTACAGTTAAGACGTGAAAAGGTTACAAACATACAGACAGAGTAACTTTCGCATTCATAGTATTAGTACAGTTCTCGTCAAATAACTTTGCCCCTCTGAAGTTAGCCATTTGCAAAGATCGCGCAGGTGCAGTCACGTAGACGGGAGCAAGCGGGACGCAAGCATGCATCGAACGTAAACGTAAGACTGAGACATAAAATCGCGCCCCGCCACCATGTCTCTTACGCATGCGCAGTTGCAGTGTGTTCGTAATTTTGACTACTACGCAGCCACTCGACACAACTTCAGAGGGGCAAAGTTATTTGACGAGAACTGTACCGATTTCAGTGAAGCTTGACCATCAGCTCCTCGCCAACCCAAGTCGCAACACCAAGGGTTTTTTTTCAGTTTTGCCAAACAGAATATTAATAAAATAATTGCAAAACCAGTTAAAGTAGGTGAAAATGTAATATGTCTTGTCACCCTTGAACACAGCAATGATAGTTGGCAACAGAAATGCTGCCAACCATTGTACTCGTATACAGATGATACGTCATGTACAGCGATCACAAATATATGTGTTTCATTTACAACCGTGCGAATGTTTTTTTTTTTACTTCAAATATTTTTTATTTTAAATAAATCAAACATACTTTTATAATGCTTGACTAACTGTAACTAATTATGTACTTACATTTAATAAATAAAAAACTCTTGACTTTCTAAAACTAAAAATATCTAATATATGGTGTTCGAAAATTCCTCCGCATTGCTACCCACGGGTAGTATGCCCAGAAGACTGGAGGCATCGCCACATTCGCCACATTATATAAGACACTGCGCTGAAAGCCAGCTGCGCCAGCCCTTGCACTTCGTTCGTTCTTGCGTTCACGCGCAGTGTGTACTAGGCTTCTGTACTGATCCTTCCTTAATCTTTCTTATCCATAACATTGCTCCAAAGACCACTATTTTGAACCAAAGACTAATCTCGATTAAGTTGCGACATATTTAGTTCGAGTTTGGTCTTTAGAAAGCTATAAAAACTCACCAGTAGCCAATCCAGCGAAGAATCTAGCAGCAATCAGCATTGGAGCTCCATTGGCAAAGATGGTGAGCAACCAGTTGAGCAGAAACGGCACTGAGAGGATCAGCACTGTGGGTCTTCTGCCGACCTTGTTGGCGAGCATGCCCACAGGAAGGGCGCTGAGCGCTGCCCCGATGGCCAGGATTGAGGATACTAACGAACCTGGCAACAAGAAAAGTGAGTTATTTTCTGGGTATGTCGCATGGAAGGTTGCAAGGAGCTACTTTAATACTCCTCCAGGCCGAAGCGATACACATATTGAGTTAATATTTCTGGGAATGTCTTTTCCGGCAACGAATTGGCTAGTTATTCCCCGATGCGCCACGTATTAACGTATAAACGAGTAGAAGTAGGTGCGTAGCCTAAATGACGCATTTTAATAATTACCTCATATTGAGGGATCATTGCCAAGAGTTATGGGCAGTAGCGTCCTTCAGTCTACAAATACCACATAATTACATTAATCTACCTATCTGTCAGGCGCATGAGATGGAATCCCTTTACACGTCATTAAGTCGTTGAGTACGTTTTGTATTCGCCATTTTCGAGGTGCAAAGAGCTACCAGCAGTGCGATTCTGTAAACATGTCGAAGTGAAAACTTGGGCGAAGTGAACGACAAGTGAGCTGTCAAACCATACAAACAATATGGAATGACAGTTCACTTGTCGTTTACTCCACCTAAGTGTACACGGTGAGATGTCGATAGAATAGACCGGCTGTTAATAATCATTTGCTTTGCTACTTAGATCGTTCTCTTGGCCGAATTTTGTCATGAAACCAATTTTAGTTATGACTAGCCGTTGACGCGGAAGATATAATCTTGCAGTATTGTGTCTCAAAATATCGAAAGGACGGCAATGCGCCACAATCGAAGAGACAGGCCCAGATGCTTTCTGAGGCCACCCCTGGTCATCACGCAGTCAACTTTCAAACTCCGTGCTGCCATTGAGAAAGGAATGGCCGTTCAACAGTTTTCCCGATCAGTCGTGCTTACGACCGATCTTTAGGTACTGGATGACCCCCTATGGATAGACAGTGCCTATCATAAAACACGTTTTACGCTTTGTTTTCGATCGGCTTTACCCAGATCCGACTCACCCAGCATTTAACTATAAATCAAGATAACTATGTTTGCAGACTACACGTCCACATCTCTATTTTTACTACAATTCGAATGACGTATGATCGTAAACACACAAAGTCGTATCATGAAGAGCGGCCATACCGAACATTAGTGTTACGTAATCTGGGGGCCTGCCAGATAACGTCAGTTGAGTGCCCTTATCGCTGGATGAACTGATGAATTCTATAATAACGAATAGTTAAGTAGATGACCATTCACTATTTTTCCGTGCCTCGAAAAGCACGACAAGCTGTTGTTTCCGGCTGTCATTTTTTGGTCTTTGACTGTTGTTACGGGTACAGTCAGAATCCAAAAAATCTGTCACCACTCTTAGGGATTCCGTGTTGAAAGTTACTGGGTTGTGGAGGCCAGACAAGCAGTCACTCTCATGTTAAATACTGGTATTTAAATGCATTTGGTTAGACTAGCAGTCGGCCTGCCAGGGTTGCGGAATTTGTTCGAAAGAGTCACCGCTGCCTTGGAACGCAAAGGGCATAAGGAGGAACAAGGATGGGTTTTAGTCAGTAAGAGTCTGACACTTCCGTCTAGTGGGAAAAGGCTAGACAGATTGAGTACAGCCGGTACACTTCGCCTAAGTTTTCACTTCGACATGTTTACAGAATCGCACTGCTGATAAACTCTACTTTTTATTTAAAAGGGTTACTAACCTATGTAACATCTTTCATTACACGTGTCCTGAATGTGACGTCATAAGTATTGGCAGAAGAATGAAATCGTTTTCTACCATTCTCTCATTCCTAAATGTAGAAAACGATTGAATGTCGTAACTATTGCCTGAAGTATGTGGCGAAGAAAATTTAACACGCTTGTCTAGAAGAAATTCCTATTCACTCAAGACTTGAAAACTCCCAGACTTTAAATGAGGAGAAAAAGTCTTCTTCAGAGCGTTCTATTTCCTTATTTTCAGGCTTCCATACCTCAAAAGTAATTCAGGCACTTATTTCTAGAGGAGCGCTTTGCTGCCCATCTTTAATCCCAAAATGCTCAAGTCACTTGGGGTTAGCCTATGCCCAGCAGTGGACGTCTTTCGGCTGATATGATGATGATGAAACATGTTTAATCTGAGTCAAGTTTGACTTAGCCACAGTTATAAGAAGTACTCCTATCTAAGTTACGAAACACAGAAACTTGAAACTTGCCACAGATTTAATCATTACCGTCTCACGTATTTGTTAAGAGGACAAATGTCAAATGAAAGAGCGTAACTTGAGCATCCCACCTACATCTATTAAGCGCAATACGATTTGGGGATACTGTCATTGTGCAAACAGCTAAGGGATGGAAATCCCTGCTGGAGTTTGTGTTTCCTGATAGCTACATCCTGGGGGTCTTTTGGTCAAGAGTGAATTGGTAACTTCTAAGCAAACGTGCGCCATCGTCGACCACAATCATCGTTTTCCACAAAGTGAGGTTGTGATCAAACACGACCACCAATATGATAAAAAACTTTTTACAATAAAATACAACCGACTTCGAAACGAAGTGGAAGAAAATGGAAGTCGGTGTTTTTGGTTGTTTCTTCGTTTATTGACACTGACAGTTTTTTTATTTCGAAGTCGGTTGTATTTTATTGTAAAAAGTTTTTTTTATTTTTCGCTTTATAATAGTGATAACCCTTGTCATTATTCCCATAATGCGTGGTTGCGCCATTTGCCGTTAACGAGTTATTTTGTGTGCCTTCGCAGTCCAAGTCCAGACGAGCTCTTATATAAATAATTTTCATTGCTTTGGGATTGACATAAACCCGAAAATATCTCACTTTACTACATTTAAGTCTAGCAGGTCACTGCGGTTTATCTGTAAAGTTCAACGTCCAATGCAAATTCAAGATAGCTATAGCAAGAGTTCATCAAAATCGGTTGACAATTGGCGAAAATATCGCTGAACAAACATACAAACAGTCAAATTGAGAACCTCCTCCTTTTTTTAAGTCGGTTAAAATGCATATTAGGCTTATCTATATCCTATCCTGCCCTATGTGCCCCTTAAAATACAGCGAAAGTGACCTAAGCGCCACCAACGATGCGGTGGAAATGGCTATGTTTTCTGGCCACTCAAATCTTAGTAACTGTCGTGCCAGCGCCAAGAAGAAGACTATTATTCTATAGTCATAAAATCCACATAATCCACTTTAATTTGACCTCTATGACCGCAACAAAACACACTCAAACATTCACTGTTGTGTGTCCCGAACACGACGTTGAATTTATTTGCATTGCATAGTAGCTGTACCTAACTGTTACTGTTCATCCCACGTGAATAGTTTTCTGAGATAAAACAGGAATGAAACATCTAGAAATTTCACATTTTATTTTTCTGCGCATTGCAGTCAATTTCTTTTAATTCTATAGAATTCTTGAACAAGCTTCAGAAGCATTTATTAATTACACGTCTGAGCCTTAACGTTGGCGATTGAGTAAGGTATAAAAACTCTCTCTAGGGTACAGATATAGACTCTAGGGCCACTGTAACTGCCAGGGTTGCGGAATTTGTTCGAAAGTGTCACCGCGGCCCTGGAACGCAAAGGGCATGAGAAGGAACATAGATCATGAGTTTTTAGGGTTCCGTACCCAAAGGACAATAACGGGACCCTATTACTAAGACTCCGCTGTCCGTCTGTCTGTCTGTCACCAGGCTGTATCTCATGAACCGCGATAGCTAGACAGTTGAAATTTTCACAGATGCTGTAGGTATTTCTGTTGCTGCTATAACAACAAATACTAAAACAGAATAAACTTCCATACAACAAACGTGATTTTTTTGCAGTTTTTTATTGATACGGAACCGTTCGTGCGCGAGTCCGTCTCGCACTTGGCCGGTTTTTAATGTTCTCAGAAGAACACTGGACACTTGGGAAGTTTGGACACTCCAACACAGGGCCCGCGGTTAAAGTGGTTACATCGCAAACGGTTCTAAATCGTTTAACCTTGTTATTCGATCAGGAGTACAGTAGAGCACATTGGTACCTCATTGTTTGGTTTGAAATTCCTGCGAGTAACATCGCGTACAGAAGTTTGTTTACAGTAAGATAAGATTATCACAAGATTAGTAAAATGAGTATCTTAAAACACTGTTTATTTTTCCCGGGGGCGTGTCTTGCAGTCTCGTGACGTCTACGTCACAGAGTCTGGTGCCAAGAAAAATGTTTTGATCGTAAATATGCGCCGTTTGGTCAGGAGTGAAGACGCTTATCACCAAACACCGGATACTAATGAATGAGGTGGTGATGTGGTTGAAGATTGATTCCGATACTCCCATCGAGCACGCTTGTCTAGAAAGGACGATATTCCTTTGAAAAATCGGGACTTAAATTCCATTTGATTGTAACCACAGGATTCTTCTATACACCAGATAAATTTGAATGTGCAATAAAGGTCATTGACCTACGTACATTTATTGACTTTCATATCAAAAACAGAAATAAAGACATAAAGCTGTCCTGAATGGACTTCTATCGTGATCCTTTACGTTCTCTAGTAATGAAAAACAGTTCATAATTTATTGTTCGGGTATCTACGAAGGGATATTAGGGAAAGATCAATGTAATTTATTGCAAATTTATCTGGCGCCTTCTTTAGGGAACATTTTCAGCAAGGAGTTTTATCGGAATACTACGGAATGCATATATGTAGTTAATTAGGTTTTGTAACACACAAAAGACACACTAACACACGAAGACACAAAGTATACCTAACAGAAATAGTGCAAAACCTGCAATCGCGAGTTATGCAAACACAAATGCTTGGAGCAGTGCATTTTTTTTTCATGATTTCAGGACTGGTCTCATTGTAAAAGTGGTCTTCTTAGTGATGAGTATATAGAAGTGGCACCAGTGACCAAGAAGGCAAGAGCTTGTGTGGATATTGACCTGTGGCGCAGAGGTATGAAGTACGTATGAAGTGGCATATTTTGAGTATCAATGGAAATGGTTATTAAAGTAGATGAAGACGAATGTATCTAGAAATCTAATATCACTTCATGATGTGTCCGAAAATTTCATGAAATGGTCAGCGAAAACTGACGATATCGTATAAACGTTTGATGATATCAATCCACGTTTGGACACGACATCATGAAATGACATATCGTCGGCCTAATTCGTTAACCAGCTAAGTCCATTTTTTGGGCTATTTTAATTTTTGTCTGCCAAAAAGTTCAGACGATTACTTACCTTAATGATAAAGTTATAACGACTATATCAGTCTAAAAACGTTAGAAATGCAATGCTCGAAAACCTGCTTCCTGAACAATAGGAAATATTCACAAAGAAATACTGCTAAATCGTATTCCCAAGGGGTTTTCAGAATTATGATTGCTAAAATGACTTGATTTAATTCCGTTTTTTCTTCCTCCAGTAAACTATGCAGAAATGGACTTAGCTGGTTAACAAATTAGGCGACGATATTTTGAACCGCGGGGGATGAAAAATAATTAGGTAAGTAGGTACATATGTCTAATGAAGTAGGTAATGACTATCGAGACAACGATCAATAAAGATGAAGAAGTAGGCTGTTGCGCCCCCAAATCGATTTGAAGAAGAATGATTTGACATTGTAATTTAGGTCTATTGGACCTAAATTACAATGTCAAATCATTCTTTCACATCTTCCTAGAGTTTTCAGTATTTGCCCAACCCACATGTTTACAATCATAAAGATCGTTCAAATCTTAATGGGAGGTGTGTGCTTTTTGTTTAACCACTAAAATAGATCGCAGATGGCATGCCAACCGCCCACCGCTGTTCGTTCATCGCACAATGTAAATATAACATGTTTTAGCGAATGTTTTCACCGCTTTTTGCAGGATAAAACTGGATTTAGCGAGGTTATGCAATGAGTCGTTTACTTCATGTTGGCAGATGTGAAGTTGCTTGTGAAACAAAATCGGACTACACTGTAAATAATTATGCGTGGTCATACATCATACAGTGAGTGATCAATCAATTATCCCCTGTTTTCCCACCCTTAGGGTTGGACATTTTTATCCAAATTTATATGAGACCAACTTCGAGGTATAACCTTTCCAAAAAAAAGAATTATCAAAATCGGATTACTCTGTAAAAAGTTATGCGAGGTTATACATAAAAAAAATACCGTCGACTTGAGAACCTCCTCCATTTTTCGTCGGTTAAAAGATTGCTGTTTATTGTTAAAGACCAGTTAGAAATTTCTAATACGCTTACTAAAATTCAGAACTCAAACTGTTTATTGCATTCATGCATTTTAGTTGTTACATAAAGTGAGAAATGAGTACATTAGAGGTAGGTAGTTTAAAAGTGGCGCCAGTGACGGAACAGTTGAAAGGTGACAAACCGCTCGTCCTGGTATACTCATGTGAAGAGGAGGGATGAAACGCATGTAACTAAAAGGGTTATGAATATAAATGTGGATGGATGGAGAGGAAGAGGGAGGCCAAAGAAAAGATGGATGGATTGTGTGAGGAGCGATATGAAAGAAAAGGGAGTTAGTGACAGTGTGACGGCTGATAGGACAGAATGGAAGAAAAAAAACGTGTCGCGCCGACCCCAAGTAACAAGGGATAAGGGCAGGAAGATAATGATAATGTAAGTAAGTTCCAACATGAAACCCGGTTAAGGCACAGCAACATTATAGGTAGATTGGACAAAACAAGCATCCAGTTTGTAGGTATGCAAGTTTGTTATACAAATTTAATTTTTATTGAAAATAGGTACTAATTAGGTTAATTTAGTTATTTTAATTAATATCATGAGGTAATTTCATTATTTTATTTACGTGTATTAATTATTATATTTTATTAATTTGTATCAGTTATTATTATTTCATTAATTTGTATGGATTACTACATCTTATTAATTTATATTCTCTAGTATATTTATATTTTATTTGTATAAGTAATTATTATATTTTATTAACTTGTTTTGTCATGTTATGAGTAAGTGTATGTATGTGTTACTAGTCACGAAGCTACTATTTTGAACATTTTGAGGAAAAGATACATTCTATAAAACAATTAGGTTCTCCACAAAGTACGTCAACACAAATAAGTACCTATATAAAATTAGAACAAATTCCCACCGGTTGATTTTATTTTCCTGTTGTTAATTAGATCTCCACAAAAGGTAAAACTAATTTAGTACACTTAGTTAATATTTTAGGCCGGCCACTATACATGAGGCAGGACAGTATATTCAAATGTGATGATTATAAATCCCAATACGCAATGTCGAACTAACTACAGTAGGTAACCAATAAAAAACTTTTTTATTGGTCTGAGGGTAAGCAGGTAAAATATTATGGAGTCTGTGTTGCCTGATAGCTGCAACCTGGGGGTCTTTAATTCAAGAGTGAATATGTTACTTCAATGCAAGCGTGCTCCATCATCGACCACTTCATTGCTCATCATCAGCAGTGCGATTCTATAAACATGTCGAAGTGAAAAATTAGGCGAAGTGAACGACAAGTGAGCTATCAAACCATAAAAACAAGATGGAATGACAGCGCATTTGGCGTTCACTCCACCCAAGTGTACACGGGGAGATGAAAGAATAGACCGACTGATGAGATGAGTCTATCGATACTAAAAACATTAAAAAAACAAATTAATATACCATCAGTTTCGCTGCGGTATATCGCTGTTAGCGATATACCGCTACTGTGCCCATAGAATTAAAAAAAAAACTGTACTGTGTGTTTTGTATCTATTTTAGTGTAGGTACAATAAAGTACCTAGGTACCTATACTCTATCATCATCATATCATCCATAGACGCCCATCCTGATTATCTATAGACACGCAGTTTTGCCCACCATACACGCCCACAGCCGGACAAATGGAGGGCCCAAGTACCACCTACCGTCTGCCAGGGTCGCGGATTTTGTTCGAAGCCTGTATGCTAATTCCAGGTAATCTTATCTCAGCTCAAACTAGGTACCTTGAGAAACAAATGATTACAGTTTTCGGTAGGATGAAAATGTAGATGGCTTTCAGTCCAAATAATATAGGTCGGTAATTGAGAAAAAATATTGTGCCAGAGGGTTAATGAATTAGGATAAATAAAACAAATGGAAGAAAATAAAGGCATGTTTTCATCAAAAGACCATTTCAGACACTGCATCTGCATGATCCTCATATCGTATTGTGAGTGTGAGGACCATGTAGATCGCTATGTTAGGGGTTCATTTCATGATAGTCTGGCGGTTTGAGTTTTTTATGCGGCCTACCCAAATGTCCTTACTCTGGTATTGTTCGTCAAATCGTTGAGCTCCATAAAGTTCTAAGTTTGAGCTACACGATAACTGACAAATGCTTGCACTGTCTGGACAGGTCCACCCAAATCTGTGTGGTACTTTCCTCAAAAGACCACCTCAGACATTCTCATATGATTTGATCAGTAGGTAGAATTGTATAGACTTCAAAAGAGACTTTGACCTCTGAGTTTGTTTCGGTGTTTCTTCTCAGGGTAGTCAGCTAGGAAACACCGGTCTTATCTAGTTTAAAAATGACCAAAAAGATTGACGTGTAAAAGTGTTATTTACAATCTACTTACAAAATAAATATTAACATTTATTATGCTGTCGTGAACCAAATAAATGTGAAAGTAAATGATTTTAGGAAAAGAACACATTCAATACAGGATATTGTGTCGCTGCTGCGTGGAAAACTACCCAATACCCAATAAAATAACCAACACATAATTCCACAGAAAAGGGTTTCTCTTATGACGAACCTTGATGACGACAGAACCACAAATGGGAATATTAAGTTTGTGTCAACCTACGTCATCAGGGAATGACTGTTAGGGCATAATAGATGGAGGAGGAGATAACAAAATAGCCACAGATACGGCTAGTTTAATGTCTCAAGATGGGAGTTCCAATGTTGTTTAAGATACAAAATGCGAATTTAAAGACAAACAAGGAAGATTCTGCAGTGGGCTTTTTCCGTTCCATCAACCACGAATCCACGAATAAATATTTACAAGAGTGGCTAAGAATTTTAGTGCGTGCGTCAGTTTCAAGTGCTTAATGGGTTTGTTTTGGTGTGATGCCTGTTTTTGCAAGTCATCTTTCCTTAACATATTATTATAGTTTAGGGATTATCCTTATTTCATGTACGTTGGCAGAAATATGTTTATCTTCCGTCCCCCGTGTACGTGCCATTTCTTAAACCATTTTAGAAAATGCTTAAAGATTCTTACATTTTCGGACTCTGTTGCAGTTTTATCATTCTAAAACATCTTCACACACATTATAGGTAGATAATATAATTGGGTAAAACTTACTTTTTATTAGGAACATAAAGTTAAAAATTAATTAAATATCTACGAACTTATTACTACACTCACACACATACACTCCGAGGCACGCAGGAACTTCAATATGTACGTAATGGATCACCCATATGCGGACCAACCTCAGCAAACACCTCGGCTGCATGTAATCTTTCATCATATCAGCCAAAAGACGTCCACTGCTGGACATAGGCCTCCCCTAAGTGTCGCCACAACAGCCAGTACTGTGCGTCTCACATCCATCGGCTACCAGCGACCCTCACCAGGTCATCGGTCCATCTTGTGGGAGGCCTTCCAACGCAATCTTTCACATAATGAATTTCAGTGAAAAAATATTCCTTGTTGATAAAAACTCAGGTCCACTTACTTTCTTTGGTGTTGAGCAAAAAGTCAGCAGGCTTCCCCAGCGAGTTGAGGTCGGTGAAGTTGCTGGCTGTGGAGTTGAGAGCCGTTGCGTTGGCATCGGTGCCGTTGACGACTGTCACGTTCTTCCAGGGCTCCAACTGAGGCAGCGCTGGTGACGTCCATGCGAGGATCGTGCCTCCTGCCACTGCGCCGATCGCCGCTGTGGGTAGGATTTTCGGATTAGTGCAAATGAATATCTTTCAGGCTTAAAAAAAGGCAAATTAATTTGATTTTTGGGTGCCTAGCCTTTTCCCTCCTATTCCTATATTGGGATCGGCTTCCAGTCAAACCGGATTCAGCTGAATACCAGTATTTTACGTGAAGCGGCTGCCTACCAGACCTCCACAACCCATTAATTGGGTAACACGGTAACTTCTTGGCATTTAGGGTGGCTATTATGAAAACTTATATGCTCAATAAACATTAGAATTTTCGGAAAAACTAAACAAATGTACAAAGGTGGACTTAATGCCATAGGGATTCTTTACCAGTGATGCAGAGACAAACATTCACATAATGTAAACAACGTTTGATCGTGGACTGACTTTGCCTATTATCTTTAGACCAGTGGGTTTTCGACGATGGACTGACACTTGGTGGTGCAGCCTTTTCTACGTAGTACAAAATTCGAAACATCCGTCATGTTTCTTGTCTGCCTACATCATAAAAGGAACCTGAGAGCAGCTTTCCAGGTCTAAAGGTTTAGCCTAAGCGTTAATGAGAGGATCTGGACCAGAACTTTTCTTTTGGCCTAGCATTTTCATTTAAATGCGCCGATTTTTTAGCGACTTATGCGACTTATGTACTGCCCATGTCACTTATTATCACGCTGATTAAACGTCGCAGTTCAATGAAAAAGCTAGGCTTTTAATTAATTGAACTGATTAAGCTAGTTGGCTGCGACAAATACATAAAAATATGTAGGTGGATAAATGTTACCTATATTTTCGCTTAATGAAGAATAGTTCGCCTGGTTAAGTGATGTTAATGAATAGAGATTTTCCGACGGCCACTATCAGGAGTTCTCATTAATCAGCCAGGTGTTCATACAAATGATCTTTGGCAATCTCTTTGCCCACCCCATTACAAACCATTAAACTTGAAACAATTAAATTAATCCAAATGTCCCTATATAGAGCAACATCCATGATTCATTTAATAAATATAAATAATGATATCAGAATTCATTCATGATCTTAATGCATTCAAAATGGCCAATGAGGTCGCGGTTCGGGTTACAACAACACCATTATAACTTGATACACGGATTTTTTTGGAACTAAGTTTAAAATGTACTGTATTCTATCTATCTCATTGAGATTTGTCGAAGTAAGTGGCGACCCGGTGACGTGCCAAGATATTGTGGCCGTCGTAAAAATAGAGTGTCAGTCGTAGCCAATATTGCTCTGCTAATAGAGTTGTCAATGTAACATTTATTTTTGTTTATGACGTTAGTAACGATGTGTGATCGGCATTGTTTTACATAATGGGGTGAGGCAACGTTTGTTACAAAAGTTAAGTAGTCATAACTAATGTATTTATAACAGAACCACTTTTAAAATATAGTCGAAATAACTGCATTTGGCTTTGATTGCTATTCATACTAATGCGCTTGTAAATATCCGGCTCGAAGGACCAAATCATAAATTGGTCCTTCGAGCTGTTGATTTGATGTAGGTAATAGTAAAACACCCACATTTCACGAGATGAGTTCAAATACTACATAATTATGTATATAGTCACAATAATGCGTTTGCAAATATCCGGCTCGAAGGACCAAATCATAAATTGGTCCTTCGAGCTGTTGATTTGATGTAGGTAATAGTAAAACACCCACATTTCACGAGATGAGTTCAAATACTACATAATTATGTATATTGTCACAATAATGCGTTTGCAAATATCCGGCTCGAAGGACCAAATCATAAATTGGTCCTTCGAGCTGTTGATTTTATGTAGGTAATAGTTAAAACACCCACATTTCACGAGATGACTTCAAATACTACATAATTATGTATATTGTCACAATAATGCGTTTGCAAATATCCGGCTCGAAGGACCAAATCATAAATTGGTCCTTCGAGCTGTTGATTTGATGTAGGTAATAGTAAAACACCCACATTTCACGAGATGAGTTCAAATACTACATAATTATGTATATTGTCACAATAATGCGTTTGCAAATATCCGGCTCGAAGGACCAAATCATAAATTGGTCCTTCGAGCTGTTGATTTTATGTAGGTAATAGTAAAACACCCACATTTCACGAGATGAGTTCAAATACTACATAATTATGTATATTGTCACAATAATGCGTTTGCAAATATCCGGCTCGAAGGACCAAATCATAAATTGGTCCTTCGAGCTGTTGATTTTATGTAGGTAATAGTAAAACACCCATATTTCATGAGATGAGTTCAGATACTACATAATTTATTTATTTATTTATTTAAAACTTTATGCACATAAATGCACAGAGGTAGACTTAATGCCTTAGGCATTTTCTACCAGTCAACCTTTTTGTTTGTATATTGTCACAATAATGCGTTTGCAAATATCCGGCTCGTGGGACCAAATCATAAATTGGTCCTTCGAGCTGTTGATATGATGTTAGTAATAGTAAAAACCTACATTCCAACATATGAGTTCAATTACCACATAATGTATAATATGTATATCTATTGTCATAATAATTCAGGACACTGCTTTAGTAACAAGCGCAGTATGTATTATTTGATGGCAATGCTACTCAGAACCATCAATTTAACTTCACACAATCATCCCAACAGTTTCTAGTTTTAAACCAATTGGCTTGGTATGGTTGCCATTTATAAGTCAATGCACTAAAGGTGCCTTTGCAAGGAAAGTTAAGCAGAGGTCACACTCGCCCTGCTTCTTGTGACGAACGTTAAACACGATGCATAATCATTACTTTGACGATCAAAACAATAGCAGCCATTTACCAAACACGTAACGGGCGATATGTAAATAACAGCAGGATTATGTAAATAATAATAGAGAGACTATGTATTGTGTATTGTTATTTATATGACTATGCATAACTTAGAGTCGTGTCTGCTGCCCTGCCTATAGACGAATCAATAGTATGAAATCTTAAAGATTGTAGAACTATGCGGAGATTGCTCGACAGGTTATGACCGTTCACAATTTTAACGTTCAAATACAACAATGTGTCAAATTTCTTTAAGTAATAGATTTGCACTTTTACCGCTAAAACATTAGGTTCAAGTTTGATTGCAAAATTTTGATCTTGATTTTATTAATTTGTGCTGGCATCTATATCTACACACATTTCACGGCACGTTACAGACGCGTAGACGCCAGCACATCAAGCTACCCGAAACTGCCCAATCAACATTGAACCTAATGCTTTAGCGATAACGTTGAAAATCTGTAAAAGACAGATTGTTGTAGTGATGTGCTGGCGTCTCGTCTGTACCTACGGACAGATAACAGATAGATCGTAAACTATCGAATTTAGATACACACTCATCTTCCTATCCTTTTTCACAACTACATATAATATTGGGGTCGACTTCCAGTCAAGACAGAGCGATTTTTCTCGCGTTAGACTAGACGCAGCGCCATCTAGCAACCTAGGTTTTCATAATTGATCGAAAAAAAATATAATTTAATACTTTTCAATCATACGGAGTCTGCAATACTAAGAAAATTATTTATCGAGAATTTCTAATCTTTTATCGAGGTTTTTTTTTTGTGAAAATGTTTTTTATCTAAAAGGTTGACTGTTAGAAAATGCCTTGTTGCATCAAGTCCGCATAAGTACCACCACGGTAAACAAGTTCAAACAAATAAATGCATAGTAAATAACATTATATACCTGCTACAGCAGCGATATACTGGTTAGTTTTCCTGGTCTGTCCACCCTTCTCCTGGACGTCCAGCATATGCATCGTTGGCTTATCCATCTTTGATCAGATATGGTGTCCTGGTACTCGCATTCTGGAACAAGAAAGAAAAGAAGAGTTATTTATTGTTACCTAACGTAGTGGACCGGGTAACCAGTAGGATGCAGAGAGATCATTGTGACGATGATATAGGCCAGAAGCATAGAGTATGTGGTTTAATAGTCTTTGGGCAGAAGTGACGTCTTTCCGCTGATTTAGTTTTTAATTCCCCGCGGCTTCGTACGCGTATATCTGTTATTTCCCGTTCCTGTATAGCCTATAGCCTTCCTCATGAATCTGGCTGTCATAATTATTATTATAAGTACAAAAAGAAATTCAAAATCGGTTCTGTAGATCCAGAGATTACCCCCTACAATCACACAAACTCACAAACTTTACCTCTTTAGTATTAGCATAGATAATTATATAGTTGATTATTAAATTTAAGTGAGAAAGTCTCACTTTTATGTGACCTTCTTAAATAAAAAAAAATATACATATAGGTACCAACCGAAGTGAGAACCTCCTCCTTTTTGAAAATCGGTTAAAAATAGACACTTTTATGGATAAACAACAGTGTAAACAATATTTACGACAAAATTAGAATTTTACTACCGCTATTTAGGTTAAAATTAGCATAACAAGTTTGAGATTCTACCAGAAAATAGTTCCATTGGTATTTCATTAAGATTATCTCGGGTATTTAACAAGTATGGCGGCCTTGGTGCGACCGCTGTGGGTTTGTGCTAATAATCCACTTGATTGTGCTAATTTGTACAGCAAATACCTCTTTACAAGTACAGCTATGGTTCTGTTAAATCGTATTTAAGTAAATTCTAATATCGCGATTTAAATAAGCAGGAAAGGACGTTTTTTTAATCTGCGACATTTTCGAACGCTAAATTTTTAAAGAGGTTTACTTATTAATCTTTCAAAGAAATATTGTTCCTACGACGGAAGTTGCCTTATACTTTAAGTTCCTTTGTACATGACATTCAGAAAGTCCATGGGGACTTTGTGAATGACCTAGAAACCGGTATCATCATTTTCTTGCCTTTCATCACCTGCCTAGCCTTTTCCCGACTATATTGGGGTCAGCTTCCAGTTAAACCGGATTAGACCACCCATACCTATTAGACCCCCAAAACTTAACTGGGTAACACGGTACTTCTTGGAAAGACTGGAGTCAGATTTTCTGGCTTCTGACAATCCGTAACGACTGCCAAAGATCTACTTACAATGCCAGCTGAGACCAACGGCGGCCTATTTTAATGAGGGTTAGCGCGTCATGTCTCTTTTTTCCATACTTCTATGTCAGTCGTTATATCACCCCCTTTGTAGCCATATCATGTTCCACACAGTCCATCGTTTCTTTGGCCTTCCCTACCTACCTCCAATAGCCATAGAACATAAGTAGAACTCTGAATCAGAGCCCACACCACAGCTATTTGAATTCACCAGTACATTGTGGACATGGGCATCCCACCCACCCTTACGAACAATACATTTTGGGAATGCATTCATTCTACGGAAATCCATCTGTTTTTTGATAGCAACAACCTGGGATTCTTTAAATCAAGAGTGAATATTTCACTTCTAGGCTAGCGTGTTCCATCATCAACCACATCATGGCTTTCAATCAGGTGAGATTGAAACACGAGCTGATTAAAAATAAATAAGTAAATATATTTCTTTCATGTTGATTTCCATGATATTCTGGTACATTCGATCTCCAGTTGCAGTAAACAGATGCAGTCCGTAACAGGGGTCAAATCATGCGCATTGTCAGTACATTACGGCGCTAACAAGGCTCAATGGAGCCAACAAGGTGATCACCAGTCATGCTCCCGATCGACAGATCCATAAAACTGTATTGTATGCTTATTTCCGCAAGGTTGGGAGCGGTAGGGTTGACTCTATTGAGGCTGAAATCGTTTTTTTGTAGTCCATTTTATCCATCTTTAAGGAGTTTTTAAGGATACCTAGTTATAGATAGGTAGGGTAGATCTATGTATTTGCGGCTGTTTTTTAAAATCATAAGTAAAATGGCATGAAGAAATACGAAATTTCATATTACTTATTTGCCATTTGATTAACACATTTTTGATCAAATTTTCCCACAGACATTCATGCCAAGTTTGGCGTGAAAGCTTAACAAACAAACAAACTCACTTGTGTTATAAACTTATAATATAAGCTAGTATGATACGGGCAGCTATTAAAAACGTCCCCTCAAAGACAATACCCAGCTATCTGATTCCTTCAACCTCAAAAACTGTTCTAACAAACTTTTACTGTTGCAATATTCAGATCAGTATCTGAAAACCAATGGCCGTTTTGCTAATCGGTAGAATTAAAACTTAAGAATTCTGTTCCGGATTAAAACTAGTCTCCATCTCACTAAAAGACGAATAGAAAATCAAACTTCATTCAGACTTCAGGCATTGAAACGCAAAATGCAACCCTATCTCATAATAATGAATGCAGGCGTATGAATGACTCTTTGTATTTCAAGGATTTTTACAAGAGGGCAAATTCTACTTATTTTTAAGCAATGTTCGCATCTCAGTGGCAAAATGTATGGAAATTAAGGCATTTCTGACAGATTGCGACTGAGATGCATTGTATTCATGTATCGCGAACGTTGCTCGTTGGCCCTCTGTTAACGGTCCGTACTCCTAGACAAGCCCACACATAGAGTTTCCTGTCTATGTCCCACAACACACACAAGACGAACACAGTCCACAGACAAGCTGTGCTCTCTTAGCATTACCGTGGGTTGAGATCATAGGCTATGGAATTACCGCACCGGGCAGCGTCTAGAGACGCCATCTTTTTAACCAATAAAAAAGATGGTGTTTAGAAGGTGCATTGAAATTTTATTCAAAATACCTAATACTTATTAGGTATTTTATCACATTGCAAACTATTACACAAAGAGAAAACAAAATCGTTTGGTTGTGTTTGCCAAAGGTATCTACTCTGGAATACTCATCTCATCATCAGCCTAGTCTTTTCCCAACTACATTGGGGTCGGCTTCCAGTCAAGCCGGATTCAGCTGAATACCAGTATTTTATGGAAAGCGGCTGCTTACCAGACCTCCACAACCCATTAACTGGGTAACACGGTACTTCTTGGCAAGACTAGAATCAGATTTTCTGTCTTCTGACAATCCGCAACGACTGCCAAAGATCTACAAATGACAGCCCAGACCAACGGCTTACCGCTTACCGTGCTTTCTGAAGCACGGAGGAATCTGGGTATGTTAAGATGGTCACCCATCCACAGACCGACCCCGGCAAGCGTTGCTTAACGTTGAAGATCGACCCGTGCGGCTGTTATTATTATTTGGCCACGAGCTCCTCTGAAATATTTATCTGATTCCGAAAATTCTTTCACTGATAGAACGCTACACTTTCGCTGAGTGGTCATGGGTTACAAATTACCAGTGTAAACCAGATACGTGATGAAAGAGAACGCGATGCGGATAAAAGCTAGATGCTATTGATTTTCGTGGCCGCACAGTGTGCGTTAAGCACAAGTTTCGGCTGTCATATCATAGCCATAATCAGAATGATCACGGGCCACCAATATCTAAGAGTGACATGGTAACACTCACTAACCCGCGTATTTTGTATCTCTGAGCTCGAAGATGCCTCGGCTGCTTCGGAAAGAAAAAAAAAAGAGTTTGTTTACGCTAAGCATGACGCATTCCACAAAGAAAACAAAACTACAACTTGGGAAGATAATGCGTCACGGCAGCTGCCTGCTGTTGCATACAATTTGTCGGCTATAAATGACAAAGATGGCAGAAATTGTGCGCTCAACGCCGTTGCTCAGCGAATTTTATTACCAGTTACGTACAGCCGTCTGTAGTGACTAGCAGTCTAGCAGTAACCATGTTGCAAGTCACTACACAGAGTTCTGTGTTCGATGGAGTTGTACCTACTGAAAGCTTAACGATGCTATGTCTTACAATGTCCACCATGACGGTTCCCCTACTCTATGGCTGAGTTAATAGACTACGCAAACATTTGTGACGTAAGGGCACTGAACTCGCGACCCTGTGGATTAGAGGTGTAAATCCGGCATTGTCTACTGACTATTGTATTAATTTCGTTAACAATGGTCTCGTTGTGAGGAAAACAGTTGGTGCAGATCTAAAAACTGATACGGAGGCAGGTAGGCAGTCGCTCTTGTCGATTCATGTAAAATGCTGCAGTGCGATTCTGCAGTGCGATTCTGCAAACATGTCGAAGTGAACACTTGGGCGGGGTGCACGACGGGTCAGTTCACTCCGCCTAGGTGAACACCGTGAGATGTCGACAGAATCGACCGGCTGTAAGCATGTCGAAGTGAACACTTGGGCGGGGCGCACGACGGGTGAGTTGTCAAACCATACAAATAAGATGGAATGACAGCGCTCTTGTCGTTCACTCCGCCGAGGTGAACACCGTGAGATGTCGGCAGAATCGACCGGCTGGTATACATATACCTATACCTATGTATGTTTGACTGATTGATTTGAAGTAAGAAACATTGTATATTTAAATACTAAACTATTACACTTAAAATAAAAGCTCCTAACTAAAATATGGCGTCAAAACATTCGTCCGCATCGCTGTCGACTGGAAGTGAGCCCAAAAGACTATCGGCTTTGCCAAGTTGTATGGCAATGCTTTTCCTCTGTCCGAGCCGAGGTATAGCCAGCCTTTGAAGTAAATAGGTGTACCGCTACAAAAGATGGGAGACAATATAAGAAACACGTTTCTCAATCGTAGTTTGTTGTCATAAAGATGGGCGAGACACGTTTCCAATCGTAGTTTGTTGTCATAAAGATGGGCGACACCCTTTTTCAATCGTAGTTTGTTGTTATGAGCAGACCGGGGGACCGCCTCCAAGCTATCAAGCGAACGACGCAACACAACGTAAGAGACATTATTTAATCTAATCCCGTTTTCCTGAAGGAAGTCGTCGTTTATCCTGTTAACCTATTTATAAACCAAAGTTTTGGTTGTGTGTAGGAACATCATTACTTTAACTTGTTGGTGAGTTATTTGTAATGTGATCAAGAATAGAACTGAGCTCTAGACATTTAAGTGACATTCTGTCAGCGGTAGCGTGGCGTAGGCGATTGCCACAAAAATGTATGTTCACTGATTTGGAGCCACTGCTAGCAGGGTTGCGGAATTTGTTCGAAATAGTCACCGCGGCCCTGGAATACAAAGGGCATAAGTGGGAACACGAATGATTTTAGTCAGTAAGAACCTGACACTCCCTTCCGCTCCACCTCGAGCGGAAGAAATCATTTCATGATTTCCCATCCATAAAAAAAGAAAGATGTGAGGTAAATTAAACGTTGAATGGTGAACAGTCCATAATTGGGGCTCCTGTCGAAGTGACCTTAATTCTCTTGGTGATAGTGGTTGGGGAAATGCCAAAATGTTTGAAATGCATCATCATAATTTGAGCCGAAAGGCGTCCACTGTTTTACATAGGCCTCCCCCAAGTGTGATCACATCGACGGGTCCTGTCGACTCGTATTATTTGATAGCAGATTTCGTCAGCCTAAATTCTTTAATTGCTCACCCAACATAATTATTTCTAATCAAAATAAGATTCTAAAATGTAAGTACCTACTTGAAAATTGTTATCAGAATATTTGCAAGGAATAGATTATGATGAACACCTTTCAGCTAGTAAGTAGTTTTAAAGATACGCTGAAGTGCCTCTTACAGACTAGATTTAACTAGAATACCACGACAGACATCGAACGTATATATTAAACCAATATGTCTAATATTTGTATAGCATGTAATATGTTTAAAACCAACAGGGGTGGGTTTATTTTTTTTTTATTTAATGCGGCCTAAAAGAGTGCCTAGGATGAATGTTTTGACGTATAGTAACGTTACAGTATCGTTAACGTAAGTGAATTTTGAATTTTCGCGCAGGAATGGTTCCGTACCATTATCAATAAAAAAAAACGGCAAAAAATTACATTTTTTTTATGGGAGCCCCCACTTAAATATTTATTTTGTTATGTTTTTAGTATTTGTTGTTATAGCGATAACAGAAATACATCATCTGTGAAAATTTCAAATTTCTTGCTATCACGGTTCATTAGATACAGCCTGGTGACAGACAGACAGACGACAGACCGACAGCGGAGTCTTAGTAATAGGGTCCCGTTTTTACCCTTTGGGTACGGAACCCTAAAAACTACAACCCCATAGTATTTTGGTTTAATTTTATGCGACATACATAATTTGTATGATACAAAAATATGAATAAGTATCCAATCCAATTCAAATAAATAAATATTATGTTGTGCGTAACGAGTATTACCTATAGTTATAGTAAAATTTTATTAATATACGTCAAAAACATTCTTGCATAAGTACCTAATAATCTAGAAGTTTCTTAATCACCTTCCATTTTAAACATACGGGTACGAGTAAGTGGGTAATTTCCATGTGGTAAAAATAACAGGTCACATTCCCCTTATTTAAACCCAACCTTGGCAATACATCATAAATCAGCATAAATACCATAATAACCAAGAATTCATTAAGCATAAATATACTTATATGTACCCACTATTATTCGTAAAAGTATCGCAAACGTGCCTTTGAAAATATTGGTGTTATTCCAAGAAGGTTAGTCTATGCGCAATCAATTGGCGCCAAATCTGTCCGTTATCTCTTATCGAGGTATCAGTTATCAGGCAATTCATCAAGGATTGTGAAGTGTCATCGTATCGAACGACGGAAGCCTGCCTGAAGTGGTTCAACCTTGGGTATATAAAGGTGGGGTTACACGGAATCAAATACCTGTAAACCCTGTGTAGGATTAAGCAGGTGTACTTGCAAACCCTGTTGAAGATTAAATACTACACGCGCAAACTGTGTAGGGTAGGATTTACTATAAACGGACGTACTGTAAACCCTATGTAGCAGTATAGCAATAACGGGCATACCTGTAACCCCTGTGTAGGATTAACGGGTAAGTGTACCTGGAAGAACTGTCAAGTATAAGAGGTGCCCACGGTGCCCATAATCCATATTATAACCAAAAAAGAAAAAAAATTGTGTAGATGCTCACCAATATAGAGCCAAATACCCACCGATGGAGATCTGTATAGGCTTAACGGTTATGTCTATCTATGATTACAGGGTCTGCTTATAAATCCTGTATATATACATGTAGGTAACAGCTCCTTCTGCAAAGTGGTATAATAAACGAGCATGAATCGATCGGGCCAGAAAGCAATTCTTTCTATCCTGTGCAATCAGTGGCAGCTAATGCATAATGGTAAGAGTGGGCAGCTTCCTTTTAAGCGTTCATAACTCTTTAGATTGTTACGTTTCAACCGAGACTAAATAGCATTCAATTTCTAAATCGCTTTTCAGTGGGTGGTTTCTGTACTTACTCGTAATTTATTTTCGTATCTGTTTTTCGTTTTTCCAGGACTGGCCACGGAAGCGAAGCCGCGTTCAAAGCTAGTATATTATCTACAGGTATACCTGTTAATTACGGAATTTGATCGAAAGAGTCACCCCCTGGAACGCAAAGGGCATTAGGAGGAACACAGATAGGTTTTAGTCGGTAAGAGTCTGACACTCCCTCCGCACCACCCAGAGCTGAAGAAGTCATTTGATGATTTCCCATCCATAAAAAAAAATACCTGTAAGTACAGGTTCAGCTGAACAATATTAAACACGCAACACTAAGAACGGATTTCACCAATGAAACTGAACGCGATCAGTACATCTAAACTGCGTTCAAGAGCTGTCAGCGTCTATATTCCATAGAAAAATAATGACACTGACAGCTCATAATAGTAGTTTATGCAACGACCATATAAAAAGGGTTATTAAAACACGAGTGTGGATTTATCACACGAGGCATAGCCGAGTGTGATAATAGCATCACACGAGTGTTTTAATACCTAATTATATGCCGTTGCATACACTATTTTATCTTCACTCATACAGTTGAAATAAAATAAGTGGAAAAATAGTTTATTCCAATATGGCGGATATTCTCATTGCGTATTCGAATGACTGCGCAGCGCGCTCATCCATAGATAAAGATAAAAGCTGGCTCATTAACTTAAGTCAATGAGCCCGCGCCAAAAATTAAAAAGAAAAAGTGTGCTATAAAAATTAAAAAGTTATTTTATGATGCAGTTGTTTAAAAATCGAAGGAAAATGTTGAACTTTAATGGTTTTTTTTTTAATTTTATCTATCCACGAAAAAAAAGTACGTGTTTATGCATTCGTTTTTGAACTCATATTTGGAACATTACGTTGTGAGTGTAGATAAACGTGGTTTATTTGCTGATCACGTTCTGTTTCATTGGTGAAATTGGCCCTAAATGTTCACTCATTTTGTTTAATTACAATCAATCACAACATTCACAACGTACTCGTAAGTATGAAGTAAATCTTGACCTTCTAGTTGTATAGACCACTGGAACCAGTCTTAAATAAAGAGCTAGACGGCAACACTATAAGGGGATTATGGATGGTAAGCTTCCTAATAGACATAAAAGAAATTGATGCCGTAAGTATAAGAGTGCTTGGGCAGGCAGGCGTCACCGCAATGAGGAAACAAACTATCGAATCACTGAATTCTTTAGCAGACGTCCTTATCAAACCGGGAGACCTAATCTGCTTCTAGAACGGGCCTACCTCCCGAAGGCTGGGTTGAATAATGACTGCCATGGCCCACGCAGAATGGTCCAACATAAGGACTAGTTGCGGAAACCAAACCCCCTAACAGAATAGGGTCCCAGGGTGACGGGACTGGTATTAAACCTACCAGGGATGCGTATGAATGAGCGTGTGGCTCTCATACCCCTGGAAATGGTAGTTGGAGGAACAACTTGTAGTTTTATTCAGCAAGAGTCTGACAGACCCCTTAGGGCGGATGAGGGTATTTTTAGCAAGGGATGGCTCTGGATCGGCGGAAGAAGATGACAGACTATCACCTTTGTCGAAGGGAGCCATGAAACCCCTTTAAACAGGATCTTCAAAGCCTTCCTTCTACCACAAACATGAGCTGTTTGTTTATTGGAGTCATGTGTTCTTGCTACCCAATTTTTTTTTCATACAAGAGAAATGCGCTCTTTTGCCAACATAAGCCATGAGCCCCGTTCGTTCATTGGAGCCTTGAGTCCCCTCCCGCTATAGGTGGAGTGGGAGGGAGTGCCAGACTACTTACTAAAATCAATCTGTGTTCAAAGGAACAAAGGACAAATTAAAGAATTTGTCCTTTACGTTCCAGGGCTGCAGTAACTCTTTCGAATAATCCCGTAACCCTGGCAGGCACTGGCCCTATATAGCGCGCTCTGCCGACTATGCTGACATTGAGGGCCTACAAAAACTTATCTTGTAACAAGAAAATCGAACCGGAATGGCATCTTTCAATATGAGCCAGAAGCCACAAAAACAGGTGCTTCTGTTAAGTAATGTAAATAGTTTTATCACTGTTACACGTGACGATAAAAACTGATTTATCATTATTATCTTAGTTCATTTTTTATGTCGCACTATCATAGTCAAAACGTGTAATCAACATTGATTTCTGTGATAACGGTAGTGGGATGATTATTTTTACGCATTGCGTGTGTAAATTGTGTGTTTATACATGGTTTCTGAACAGAAATACGTAATCAACTAGTCGAAAATTGAACTCAAGTCAAGTGACGCGGATTGGCTGATGAAAATTTACTCAAGCAATCATTTCAGTTTGGCCCATTATAGTTTTTTGGTAAGTTTTGTTCCAGGATGTGGATTTTAGTGCCAGAGGACAGGAAGTACACTGCTAATCTTCCTTTCCTTGCCCCAAATATGCGGGGGGTCGGCTTTTAGTCCAACTGGCTGTATCCACAACCCAATGCCAGGTAACACAATACTCATTGGTAAGAATGGTTCCAGATACCCGTAACGACTGTAAAAGGTAGATTGAATGGGTATTAAGTATACCTTATTGAACATTGATTAACGAATTAGCTTCACAAACTTAGCTTTACTCCTGGTGACTGGACATTTGCCATACATTTTACACTGTAGGTGACAATTCCTGTACCAGAGTTGCGGATTTTTTTCGAAAGAGTCACCGCGGCCTTAGAACGCAAAGGGCACTAGGTGGAGCACGAATGAATTTTAGTCAGTAAGACTCTGACACTACCTCCCGCTCCACCCAGAGCGGAAGGAGTCATTTGATGATTTCCATATAAAAAGGTGACAATTCCTGTGATCAAAGTGCTGGCTTTTACCTTTGCCAGAGGATAAGCATTGCCATACAAACGTGGCAAAACTGCCAGGCTCTTGGGCACAGTATGTACCTACCTGTCGACAGCGTTGTGAAGGAGTTTTTCGCCAATTTTAGTTTTTCTTAGGTTTAGTTAAATATTCCCCCTTTTTTGTTGTGTTTATAAGTGTATTTTTAATTAGTTTGAATGACTGAATTAGGTTATTGGCTTACGTAATGCATGTAGATAGGTAAGTAATTACACGATACTATTTTAATAATTTTACGATTATATAACCAGTTTACCCTGATTAAACCGCAGACAGCAAACGATCCTACCAAGGATAAAGGAGATATCAAACGGTATTTGATATTCTAGTATTTGTTCAGGACTAAAATAGCTAATGGTTTGTGTTACGACGCGACATGTGTTGCCAAAATGCAAATTGTAAAATTGAATTAGGAAAATGTCACTAGCATTAAAGATACCTACCTACTTGTATTATTTTGGGACAAACCCGGCACACTATTCCCAATTCCTGCAACTCCTGAAAGATCTCTCAACAGTGGCGACCATAAGAAATAGATAACAGATTCATTTGCCTGAAATATATTATGGTAGTTTACAGATTTTATCACACATACACAATAGTTCTTTATTTTCCGCTAACTTAATTCAATTCGCTAAGTTCATTAGGCTCGACAAGTCCCGGAGAAACGATTCAGCTGTCTTGGATCCCGTAAAAAAAATAATCAGAAAAGAACAAGCGTGCAGTAGTTTGCCAGAGTTATGAGACTTATTATGAGATACAGTTTAAAAAAATGCTGTAAACAATTCATTTAAACAATTTGAGCTCGCTTGACAATTAATCACAACAATTTTTCCATAATTTACGAAAGAAATCTGAGGCAGTAAAACTTGTCTTTCAATTTTCTATTGCTATACTGAACCTTAGGTAGGATGACAACCATGACAACACAACCGGACCCGGTTTGGTTTGTGGGTCGAAATAATGTAAATGTTAATTGAATATGTACATGTCGCAGCCAATTAGCTTAATCAGCCGTTTTACAAAAGCCTAGGCTTTTCATTGAACTGCGCCGTTTAATCAGCAACATAAGTGACATGGGCAAGTCATTCTCAGCATTGAACAAAACATGTCACATAGGTCGCTGAAAAATCGGCGCATTTACTTAAATGAAAAGGCTAGGCCACCAATTAAACGGCTGATTAAGCTAATTGGCTGCGACATATAGGTACTTAATACGCATTATTGTTTAAGTGGTTTCAGTGACCTAACATTTTCGTAATCATTATATCTTTAGGTTATAATGTGAATGATAGTTCTCTGCTGCAAAGGGCAATAGAGAGAAGAACTATGCTCAGATTCTACTTTCGTGATCGATTCAGGGGGTCTACTCTCTAAGCCTGAAGTCCGTAGTTTCGGCTTTAGTATCGGGCGTTTTCTACTCCGTATCACCTACGGACTTACAATTAGTTCTGAACCCGAACTAAGAATGAATGACAACACGATTTGAAAGTTGTTCTTTCGTTCTAAGCGAGGAGGGATTGAGCTATACACCCTATATAGCTCAATCCCTCCTTCTCGCTCGAACGACTCACGCTTTAACACGTCATGGTAGGGCCGCAGACGGGCTGGAGATCGAACCATAAAACTCACACTGAACACATCACATTTGTCAAGACCAATGGCTCAAAAAGTCTTAAAAATATCAGCAAAAAAATCACGTAATGCTCGCATGATTTTGTTTACTTTTCCATGTCAAAATTGAACCCTATTGTTACTACCATAGCAACTCAATAGTGAGTAAAGTAAACTGTCTATCATAACCGTCATGACGCTAACTGATCCGGGGCTTAAGATAATCCGGTATTCAGCTACCGTATTCAATAAAATAATGTCTGCTTATCTAGTGTAATCCGTTTGAAAAGCGTGATAATGTCTGTTATACCGTAAATCCGTTTATAGTGGCCAATAAATGATATAAGTATGCAGTTTTTGTTTATATTGCAGGCAGGTATCACGAGTTTATCACATGTTAAGAACAGGATAATGCCAATTTTAAGGTAAACTTCAGTTCAAAAATATTTGACCACCATTTTTGTGAGTCCAAAACCTTGAGAGGCCGTCATTAAAAATAAAGATAGACACTTAAAAGAGTCTAAAATTTAAAAGCAATAGGCATTATCATTATGTTTAAGAAATTATTTATACGGTATTAAAATTACTAAAAGTCGTTTAATTTATTCAGACTTTTGCAAAATACGTTTTCGCTTTCCATCAGGTCATTAGGTGTGACCGAGGTCAAAGGCTAGCCCATTGCTAACTCTTGAAATCGGTCACAAACTCGGGCTGCAAAAATACTCCTGGATCCAGAAGGAGTAGAAGTTACAAAACAGGAGTTAACGTTGATTAAACATGAATAAGGATTAAAACCAGAACCAGAAGTAGAAGGAGTGGCAAAACAAATTGAACGAAGTTTTTTTGACGATTTTCGATCACATTTTTGTGCATATCAAATTTACAAAAAAAACAACAAAAAAGCCGTTCAAACTGACTTGTTTTAAAGTCGGTAAAATCAATAAAAATAAATTTAGTGACTGATATAAGAAACATTACTTTTCGTTCGATCAGACAATATTGAACCCATCAAATGCCGCTCTGGGTGGAGCGGGAGGGAGTGTCAGACTCTTACTGACTAAAACCCATCCGTGTTCCTCGTAGTGCCCTTTGCTTTCCAGGTCCGCGGTAACGGTAAATCTTTCGAACAAAATCCGCAACCCTGGCAGGACAATATTGAACCTCAAAAATTAATCTTCATCATCACGTCAAAAACCAGCCTCACGGGATGGGTCAATTTTTTTGCACACCAGTTTACTTTTGAGCAGTAGTGTACCTAGCAGGGTCCAAGGTATGTACATAAATTGTATTTGCGTCTTTCGCTTTCAAGAACCGGCCGGTCCGACAACCGATTCAAAACTTCCTCATTCTCAGTGTTGTGTTCACTAAGATCACTAGTCTAGGGCTTTGGGTTTGTAAGTACCTAAATAACCAAATATTCAGTAAGTAACGCTCCAACTCAATGACGTGTAGTCGCTAGGACGAGAGTGTCCACGTCACACTCAGCTGGGTGGAACATTTATTTGTGTATAACACACACTCAGACTAACTCTTTATCTGCCTAATCTATCCAGAATTAGACTACCTATTAGAGTTCATCCAGCAGCGCTATTCTGATGAAGTGAACTTGAAATGAGCTGTCAATTGAGTACGAGGTGAAATGACACAATTATCACTTCACGCTTACTTTACCTAAGTTTTCACGGTGACATTTGAACGGAATAGTTTGGCATATTTATCAGAATGCCAGTATTTTCCATGTAGGGACTGGTTGTCGGACCTCCACTACCCCGTACCTACCTATTTAACTTGGGTATTACGATACCCAAGCAAAGCTAGTGTCCGATGTTCGAGCCCGTCGACTATCAAATATTTACAAATGACAGCTGAGACCAATAGCTTCCGAAACACGCTCTTTGCGGAGTTTGTTCGAAAGAGTCACCGCGGCCCTGGAACGCAAAGGGCATTTGGAGGAACACTGATGGGTTTTAGTCAATAAGAGCCTGACACTCCGTTTCGCTCCACCCAGAGCGCAAGGAGTTATTTGATGATTTACCACCCGTAAAAAAGAGAGTATCCATGTAATGAATGGACAATTTCATTTGAACTTATTATTATAAATTAATTGTGGCAGTAGGCACTGTATGATGTGTGATAAAAACGTTCATTAACTTATCGCTCGAACAAAGTGCAATGGACACGATTGTAGACATAGAAATATAATATTATATCTATGATTGTAACCTAACGGCTACCTACTTTTTACAACAGCTGACCTGACATAACTGTCAATTCTCAATGAGTGATTTTTAAACAAACTTGTTTAAAAATCTCTCATGACGCTTTTTATTTTTATTGTTGGTATTAATTGTTAGTTAACTATAGTTCCTAAACAATTAGATAAGTTTCGTTGATAGAATTTCTGTCTACTTATAATACGAGTATAGTGCCTAGATATATTTACTTTATTTTGTTAGGACCACATGAGTAGATAAACGTAATATCTACTCATGTGGTTAGGACACAAGGTGACTTAAAAATAATGACGCGACTGACGAGTTATCCGAAATACAAAAAGTTTGTTAAGGACAATTAACAAAAACTAAATCGAGTGGTCATCCTATCATTGTAGGTACCTACTGAAAATGACTTGGCAGTTCTTTGGCTGTTGCCACCTTTTTATTACACCGACTGAGCTATTAGCGTTGTTTCAGAAGTAGGTATAGTTGTACCTAGTTAATTTTGGTAAACTCAAACTTATCTCTCGGGTCGTGGGCTCCTAACTATGAGTGGGAGTCATAACTATGAGCACTAGGACCCCACGACCCGAAAGTTTCAACCCCAAACAGCTCGAAAATGATACTACCAACGAGGTTGTCATTGCTATTTTTCCGCCGCTTGAGGTACTCCGCAGCCGCAGCGGCCGCGCCAGCACAGCGAAAAGCTAGGAAGTGCATCGACAAAAGTAGCGTCCCACACTAATATTGTAGTTGCCTAACCATAAACTTTATAGAGATTAATAAAAACTGATTCGAAACCACTTCATATTGTTACTGAACATTATAAAATTATATTGGGTCATATTTTATCATACATACTTACACCTTATCGTTAGTGTTACGTACGGATAAAAATAATAATTAACAAATTTGGTTGGAAACGTGGCTATAAAAATACTTTCAGTGTCAGTTTGCGAATATATCTGATTAATTACTTTTCGATATGATGATTTAATCACTTTAAAAAAGCTACTAAATAAGATTCTGATCTGATCAGTCACATTGACACGCCTATTTTAAACGACTTTGTATGTTTGATGTATCGATAGGAGGGCAATCGATTCATTGAACTAATTATAGACCTAATTTATATTTTCATACACAGCAAGTTATGTATAATTTGCGGTCTGCAAAATACTCGTTGTATTAAATATTAACCGCAACTGCCTATGCCAGCTAGTCGGAGCTTAGCTTGCATAGTTGTTGGTCTGTAACTGGGTTTTTTGACCTAAAATAATCAGTACGCAGAACAGATGGTCAATGGGGCCGAAAACCGGAAGAAGCAGCTTTGGAAGGCCTTTCACAAGGTGGACCTATGACCTGCGGCCCTACCATGACGTGTTAAAGCGTGAGTAGTTCGAGCGTGAAGGAGGGATGGAGCTATATAGGGTGTATAGCTCCATCCCTCCTTCTCGCTCGAACTACTCACGCTTTAACACGTCATGGTAGGGCCGCTGGTGAGGATCGCTGGTAGCCGAATTAGCCGATGGATGCGAGATGCACAGGACCTGGGGCTCGATTCTGCTATTGCAATCGTGTCTCAATGACCGGTCAGTGATCGAATATTTGACAACTTTGACAGTTTTTGTATGGGAAATGTGTCAAAAGTTTGACGTTATACGTCAAAAATCGATCATTGACCGGTCATTGAGACACGATTGCAATAGCATAATCGACCCCCTGTTATTGTGGCTACACTTGGGGGAGGGCTATGTCCAGCAGCGGACGTCTTTCGGCTGATATGATGATGATGATGATAATCAGTAGGAAAGGTTTAAATAAAAAAGGCCTTTCTACTTTCTAGGTAGTACTTACAGAATGAGTGCAACATTATCAGACCAAGTGAATTTTGCGAATAAAAGGTATCAAACGACAATGAGCAATAGGTACGTACAAGGTAATATTAATTATTAAATTATTTTTCATCAATGGCACTATCTTATTCAAACATTATTTCGAACAAGAGAGGAGCTCATAGACAACAATATATCAAGAGACTGACAGCTGTCAAAGCCTAGCGGTTCTGCCAAACGCCAGTCAATGGAATCCTATCGTACGGTTAGGTTGACTACAACCACAAACGGCGCCAACATTGCTAAATGCAGGGTCGTAGGGTTAAAGATCACCACTATTGAACACATGGCCAGCCAAAACGAACAGGTTATGTAGCATTAGGACTGTCAACTTATGTACTGTAGGTAGAGCAGGCAGGCTTTTTAGATGTTTCATCCAAAACATAATGGCAATCAAAGACAGTGTATTACAAAAATGCAGTTATAATCTTAACATTATATTATAAATGCAAAAGTGAGTTCTTTTGATTTTTATGCTTTCGCTGAACCAATTTTGATTACGTACTTCAGATTTAGATGACGGTTATTATAGGACACTTTTTTCTAAGCAAAACCGCAGACAAAAGCTAGTTTTCTTTAAGCGCCAATTCGACTATTTAGGTATTTAGATCCCAAAGGAACAAAATTTATTGGCAACTATGACGTAATAGGTATTCGACAGTACCTACCAACAAACAAATTAATATTTGAAAGGTCATTGGCCTATAAATTAAGCGCTGTTTACATTATCTCTCATATTTTAGTAGGTACACTATTATTGGCGCCAGATAAATTTGCAATAAAGAAAAGGTCATTTATTGCAAATTTATCTGGCGCCTTCATAGGTACCCGAAAAATAAATTATGAATAGGTGATAATTACGAGAAAATACAAAGGATCTCGATAGATGTAGATTCAGGATAGCTTTACGTCTTGAAATTACAAAAAATGATTTAGTAATTTCCTTTTTTTTTTCATTTAAAATTTTGTTTCATGTAGTTTTTTTTTTTTAGCCTAACCTAACCTGTAGGTAAGTCCTGTGCACACTCACCTGTAAGTGAAATATGCTCAACTTTTACAGTACCCCAAAAAAATATTAATGAATAAGTCGTTGTAGTTGGAGTAATTATTGAATAACTAAACAGAGACAAGAGAGATTGTGTCTTTTTTTCCGATTTTGAAATTAAGAATGTCTAAAAATGTGGATAGGTCAATGGCCGCCATTGCAAGATCATTTGGCCATTATGGAGAATGCTAGCTAATCTGTTAAGTTGTTAAGACAGGTTGCACTTCCCGCTTCCCGCAAGTAGGTCAAGCCAATCAACAGTGGTATTCAGATCTCTCGAGAATCAATATCGGGCATTTAACCAGTAGGTAGGTACTCATTGTATCTTAATACGTCTAACTTGTTTTTATCGATCTTTAGTCTATTCGTGATTGTTTGGGCCCAGTAGGTGGCTACGTTAATTGCAGCATCAGTGACATTAATTAAATCCTCCTAAGTACAGGTAAATGGGCAATTGGGGCACTCTAACATGTAGATCATGTTCTGAACAGGGACACCGCACTCACCTTGGGTATCCAACGGATCTATTAAACCCTATTTCACCAAGTTGTGCTTGCAGCGGCCTACCTGGGTGTGCAAACGATGTATGTAAATCGGGCTGGTTTCCTCAACTCCACGACTAAGCGCGTATTTTGCGTGCAGGTGTGCAAACGATTCAGCGCTTTCTAAATAGTCCATTGCAATACAGCGCTTTCTAAATGCCCTAGACAATGTGCCATTCAATTAGCGAATGCGCCTGCCGTAATGCCAAAATGAAGGCATTTGATCACGTGACATGTCGATAGCATCTGTCAATCCCATACATTTTTGACGTATTGACAAACGCCTTTGCCACGCTTCCGTTGACAGAATCTCACTTGTCTCGAGCCCAACAAAATTGAATGAATGAAACAGTTCGACTCGGTTTGGGACAATTTATCGCTGTCAGATAGCACATGGCATGGCATAAATAACTGACGTCATGTTACGAATTAGAAGAACCGTTCAGTTTAGGTCCTAAAATGGGTCGCGTCGCCAGGGTGGCCCGCGTAATTCTAATTTTCTTACGTTTTTTGCAATTTGTAGTAGGTATTTCATGAAATCATAACATTTGGCATCAATTCTAACTGAGAGAGTTGTATTGATGATTTTAATTATTACAGTTCTGTAAATACGTACTTGCTACGGCCGCGAATCATATTTTGACCAACATACAACCTGATACTGACCTGCAATGCAAATTGCAAAAAATACGGTAGAAAAGAATTTCGCGGGCTACCCTGGCGCTTTCGTGGTAGGCTTCCTGTGCATTCCTGGGAGCGACTGCTGTACGTAAATATATATATCATCTGCCTAGCCTTTTCCCAACTATACTGGGGTCAGCTTTCAGCAAAACCGGATTCAGCTGAAAATCAATATTTCACAACCCATTAACTGAGTAACACGATACTTCTTGGCAAGACTGGAGTCAGATTTTCTGACTTCTGACAATCCGTAACGACTGCCAAAGATATACAAATGACAGCCGAGACCAGCAGCTAACGTGCTTTCCGAGCCCCGAAGGAATTTCGGTATTTAAGATGGTCACCCATCCACAGACCGACCACAGCAAGCGTTGCTTAACCTTGAAGATCGACCCGTGCGGCTGTTATTATTTAGCCACGACCTCCACAGCATCAACAACAGAAGCGAACAACTAGTTGTGAATCAAAGAAATAAAACAAACCTTCCAAAAATAGGTACACAATTCTATTTACAAACGTGTGTGATGAATGAACGATTAGTTTAATCAATTAAGTACTTTAACTTTGTTGCGGCAATTTATATTTCAAAATAGTGCAATTATCTAATTTAAAGTTTAATTGAGAAAAAAGCCGATTTATTAATTGGCAGATTTTCTTTGAATACTAAATAGAATTAAATTTTGACGAACTCATTTAAGATTAATTAATGGAGGGTAGTGCAACATTTTCGAAACTTCATTATTCTGAAGGTACCAAAATACCTACTTACACAACTAAAATAAACCTGCAAATAATTCTTATTCTATTATATATATCCCTGACTGCAAATAAGGGAAATCTCCAATATTTTTGTGCATTTCAATAGAATATCGAAACAAACACTTTGGTAACAAATCTAGTTGCAGCATCGATATCTATTAACGATAATATCGTAATTTTCGAAATCTAAGTACTTACATTACGTTTTGATCAAAATACTTATATCTAGGCAGTTGGGTAAATTGATTTCTTTAACGATCCTATCTATATGATTATCGAAATTGCTATCAATCCGTATTAGGAGTAATGACTTCGTATTAGGATTAGGACTCCGTATTAGGTATTTTAATAGCAATACTATAAAATTCATAATATAAAATTATAAATGCGAAAGTAGGTAAGTAACTAACTCCGTGTCTGTTTGTAAAAATAAACGATAAGTATCTACAAATTAGCTTAGCAAATCAGTAGGTATCTCTTTTGATTCTTATAGGCATACCTACCCCCTATGGGAGGGAAGACTCGTGTTTTAAAAACATTGGGGCTGTCGGGCAAAACTGGTTTGGTATTTGGATGGTATGCTTTTGCTACCTACTAACTTTTTCCTTCTTTTATGGATGGGAAATCATCTAATGACTTCTTCTGCTTTGGGTGGAGCGGAAGGGAGTGTCAGACTCTTACTGACTAAAACCCATCCGTGTTCCTCCAAAAGCCCTTTGCGTTCCAGGGCCGCGGTGACTCTTTCGAAGAAATTCCACAACTCTAAGCTCTTCTGTAACGGTGCCCACTTTAGCAAACTCAAGAAGAACCTCACCAAAAGAAATTCCACAACTCTAAGCTCTTCCGTAACGGTGCCCACTTTAGCAAACTCAAGAAGAACCTCACCAAAAGAAATTCCACAACTCTAAGCTCTTCTGTAACGGTGCCCACTTTAGCAAACTCAAGAAGAACCTCACCAAAAGAAATTCCACAACTCTAAGCTCTTCCGTAACGGTGCCCACTTTAGCAAACTCAAGAAGAACCTCACCAAAAGAAATTCCACAACTCTAAGCTCTTCCGTAACGGTGCCCACTTTAGCAAACTCAAGAAGAACCTCACCAAAAGAAATTCCACAACTCTAAGCTCTTCTGTAACGGTGCCCACTATAGCAAACTCAAGAAGAACCTCACCAAAAGAAGAGGTGTCAATCACTACTTATTAAATGGCTTCCTAGGTCTTTCGATTATCCAAACTTATTTTTTCACAAACGTCATTATGTATCTTATACGAGTCTGTGTTTTTGCCAATTTTTCACAGCTATTGGCAAAGATAGATGCTCAAAAAAACTACTTACTAATCGTGCTAAATCACGTGCTGGCTGGAAAACATATTTTTTAACCGCAATGCGTCGATTTTGAGATTATGTAGGTGTACTTGATTTAATTCTATTTAACATTTAAATATACCTAGTTCATTTTCAAAAATTATAAACAAATTAACAATATTATTATACTAAAATTAAGAAAGCTAAACTTATAACAAACTAAAATATATGGCATCAAAAATTTCGTCATCAACGCTGTCAGAATGCGCCCAAGAGATTGGCGGAATCGCCACGTTCAATGGCAATGTTTAGAATCTGTCTGCGATGGCCTGAGTAAAAGCCAGCTCTTGGATCACGGGAAGTGTCAACCAGCCATTTCGAAATTTCTTTGAAAAGCAGGTAGGTAGGTACTAGTATAATAAAAGTATAATAAAATCACTTTATACTAAATAGTGTATTAGGAATTACATGAATTTTGCCCTTTTGTAGAATGAATTTAGGGATCAATGTCAAGTGACTTTCAGATATAAAAAATAGTTTTTATTTCATTTTCCCTCCTAAATTGCTATTGCCTTACCTTGCTATCTTCATTTGGTAAAATTCTAAGGAAAAGTAACTAGGTACGTGTAAATGTGTGTTTTCAATTATCATATCTATCTTCTTAAAGCTATATTAAAATTACAAAAAAAACATTGCACTTTCGACTAATAAATTGGTACCTAACACTGCGCACTACCTTCTACGGATAAAAAAATATTCAGCCTCATTACGATTGCATGATTCAGAACAATTTTTCTAGTTTTGAAATTAATAAAAAAGTTAGGTACACAAATAAATAGGTAGGTAAATAAACTGGGTGCATATAACGATTTATTTTAAATCTAGTTTAAATCATCCTAAATAAGTACTCACCAATTTATAAACAAAACGTCAAAATAATGCAAATTAACAACAAAACACAAAATCACTGAACACGAGCGGTAACCAGACAGCGCGTTTTTTTTTTTAAATTATGTAACGAGAGTTGGCGCGGGACACTATCGGACTGCCAAGCGCGCGCAGCGTCCGAACGATTTTGGAGCACTGGCCGAATTAAAAAAAGTACCAACGTTGTTTGTGCGTATCGTGCGTAGGTAGGTACATAAGTATTATGCAACCTTCTTTTTTAAAAAAAGTTATTTTTTCCCGCCTTAAATTCGACCTTTTGGCATAAATGTCAAATTAAGAATACCGAGTATTGATTTTGACCGTAGCATTTTATAAGCATCTTTTCCCGCTTTTCGTGTGACGCGAATGGGAGGCGTGGTTCGCGTCAGGCACATAGGAAATATTGTTGGTAGGTATAGCAGGAAAGTCCACAGGAAAGCCTAGAATGGACTATGTAGGTTGCGTGAGTATTACCTACCTGACGCACTATATTTCTCGGGATCGGGAATGACTGTTTTAAAATACTTAATCGATTGGAAATAGTATTTTTTCGTCTAAATATTGAAAATAAATTTTCTCTTAGTATGGCATCTAAAAGAACGGACGATATGTTAAATTTTAATAAAAAATTGTAAAAAAACATTTTTTGCAAAAAAATACAACCGACTTCTAAATAAAAACACTACCTACAGAGCATAAAATAATTTTAATTTCGGAAATCGTTGTTTTTGGTGCTTTTTTCGGTTTTGACACCGACTTCTGAAATTAAAATTATTTTATACTTGTAGTGTTTTTTTTTAAATTAGAAGTCGGTTGTATTTTTTTTTATTTTTCACTTTACACATCTGCGTATCTCTTCACAGCGGCAGCGTACCGACCGGCGTGATGTTATGTTATGAACTGGTGTAAACAATAAACAGACATGCGATTTCAGAAATGCCGGGAGATTGGCTATCATTAATTGAAGAGCTCCATTACCTACCTATCTCCGAAGTTTTTCATCAGATCTTTACCAAATTGAAATGGGACCAGTCTGGGAAAATACTCTTCTAAACAAAAATAATCATCAAAATTGGTTGACAGTAAATTGGCGAAAATATCGCTGAACAAACACTAAAAGAAAAAAAATCAGTCGAATTGAGAACCTCCTCCTTTTTTTGAAGTCGGTTAAAAAAAAAATTACTACTGGCTAGGATAGACTTTCCTTTGAAGAACGGCGTTTAGTCACATTATAGCCATAGCATTGTACTATTATCCTGTCAGCAGATTAGTTAGTACTTGCTCATATTCAGGTCACAAGAGATACCTACCTCATAATAAGCGTCGTCGATTTAAAATGTAAACTCGATCAAATCATGCGGGTATTGTTCAATGTCATGGACAAAGTCACACATGACTTTATGTTTAATGAATTCCCTGAACATCACGCCCGTATTTCCTGAAGGGCAGGGCAGAGGTTTAGGTACCTACCAATCTAAATTTATACTTAGGTTTATATCGTTTGTCCTGCAGTGCTATTAATAAAAGACAATTTCGTGGCTGTAAGCTCGAGCTCGTTGACGAGACAGCCTTTTGAGATCGATCGAGCGTGTAGCGCTGATTCAAACTTAACTTAATTTTTTTTTTTAAAGACAGGAACTGTTTTCACTAGAGTCTGACTATCCACGCACAGACAAAACTTCTAGGTAAGTCTAGAAAGCTGAATAATTAAAAATTTGGATTAAGTACCTATAGATTTATTTTATAACGTAAGTACAAGTACCTACCTACCTAAGCAAGCTCTCAGAAAGAATTTTTGTACTACTTTAAGGCGGGTTATGGTAACTTTGTATGAAAGTCTTTGATTTAGCCCAAGGACCGTTTGTCCCGGTCCCGTTTAGGGTCGGTTCACATCTGACGGAAAATGCGTCGCGTATTATCGGTGGCGTAACGCCAGAACAGACAAATATATTATGATAAAACATTCAACCTTGCACACTCAACCGATGATGCGTTATACCACGTTATACCGAATAGACGCGAACGTTGATACGCTCGACGCATCATTCTTCCGTCAGATGTGTACAGTTCTCGTCAAATAACTTTGCCCCTATGAAGTTAGCCATTTGCAAAGATCGCGCAGTGCAGTCACGTAGACGGGACTGAGACATAAAATCGCGCCGCCATAATCCCAGTTGCAGTTTGTTCTTAATTTTGACTACTACGCAGCCACTGGTAGCCAACTTCAGAGGGGCAAAGTTATTTGACGAGAACTGTACGGACCCTTTCTTCATGGACAACACATTTCTTACTAATCAAATAAAATAAAAAACTCGTCAAGGGCGAGTCGACTCGCGCACCAAGGTTTCCGTGTTTACGTAGTCATTCAAAAGTAGCGCCATCTCTTGACCGATAGTGGAACTAATATAATTTTTGTTGATGAATTCTGAAAAAGTGTGCTATTTATAGACATCTTTTTATTTTTCCTGTAATCTTTACGTAAACTTCTATCACAGATTAATTTCAGATTTTTCTCTATGCGTACTTCGTCTAAAGTCGAAAACCATGCAGCCTAAAAAAAAAAGAAACATGGGCAAACGTCATCTAAAACTATTTCAAGTTGATTGCATTAGTTCTTGAGATATCCAGCTGTGACAGACGGACAGACAGGTATGGTACCATTTTCGTACGGAACCCTAACAACGAATGAATAATATTATTGGTTTTACTTTTGCCACTGCTCGCTATAGAATTAGATAGTTTCCTAAAAAAATAAACACTATTTCTGGGTCCCTCTTAGTACTCAATTGGTACTCGAACAACAATCCACCGTCAAAGTCGATTTTCTCGAAAACTACTGAGGTAGATACCAATTTTGTTTTTTTTGTTATTATTATTATTGGTAGGCACGCGCTTGACCACTATCTCACCTGATGGTAAGCGATGATATGTTCGAAGATGGAGCACGCTTGCCTAGAAGTAACCTATTCACTCTTGACTTAAAGGCTCCCAGGTTGTAGCTATCAGGAAACACAGACTCCGGCAGGGAATTCCACTCCTTAGCGGTACGCACAATGAAAGTATTCCCAAAACGCTTCGTGCGTGTGGGTGGGATGTCCACCATGTACCGGTGGCGCATCGTCGTACGTCTTGTGGTCCGATGATGGAACGGGCTAGGCGGAATCAAACTATGCAATTCCGTTGCACACTCTCCAAAATGCAACCGATAGAAAACCGACAGGCTAGCAACTCTGTTATTCGAGTACCAATTGAGTACCTACCTACTAATTATTTACCAAATATGGAAGCGAAACCACGAACTGGCGTTCGTGGTCCTGCGGTAGACACGGACATTGAAATCAGATGTATTTTTATCACCCCTTTTTCATATTACCTCTTCCATGAAATCTAGTCCTTCGCTATTTCACCCTACAGAAACGCCTTCTTTTTTTTTTTTTTTTGGATGGGATATCATCAAATGACCCCTCCCGCTCTGGGTTGAGCGGCAGGGAGTGTCAGACTTCTACTGACTAAAACCCACCCATGCTCCTCTTAGTGCCTTTTACGTTCCAGGGCCGCGGTAACTCTTTCGAACAAATCCGCAACTACAGAAACGCCTGCAATAAACTTTTAGCAAAGTTTAGTTGATCAGCTTTTTTTAACCGACTTTAAAAAGGTGAAGTCATGAAGTTGATTAACTTTCCATGTGAGCGCCACGGGTAATTCATTCTAATCTAAAGTATCCGAGCCTGGGTGCCTTAGTTCCCACAAACTTTACCTGACCTAAACACGGCTGCATCATGAAATGGCCACGATTCGATATGAATGTTTGTCACTGGATAATTGCAATCTCCGTAAGCGGTAAGATTGCAATAAATCTTTCTTCACCCCTGACCAAAAAAAGAGGGGTGTCATCTTCATCAATTTGTGTAATAATTTTGACCGTTGTGTATGTCTGTGGCACCGTAGCTCTTAAACGGGTAAACCGATTTAGATGCGGTTTTTTGTATTTGAAAACAGGTTTTCTATATCAGTTCTTAGACATGTTTTATCAAAATCTGTTCAGCTGTTTGAAGATCATCAGCTCTTTTCTAGTTGATGAAGGGATGTGCCCTAGCTTTTGATAATCAAATTGGGCCAAGCTGGGACACTCTCCAGATCAGCTTTAAACCCTTAGGTATATCATTTGAACCAGTGACCGACAAATTCTTGTATTTGGCGACAATTTTTTTGTGTTGTCAAAATTATAATCCCGAAAGGTTCCGTGCATCGCGATCGATCGCGGCCGCGCGCGGGCTACGACTGTCGTCGATCGCTCGCGACAATAGTCAAATTATGAAAATGTATGGCACCGCTGCCGAGGCCCGCGACAGACGCGCGCAGCCGACGAATGTCGTGAGCCGCGCGCGACAGTGTCTTGAAATTAGTAGATGTTGTTCGTCAGTTCCCTCTAGACGTGTCTACCGAAGTCAAAATCATGGTCGAAGTGCTAATTAACATCTTTGAAGAAGAAGAGGAGGATGACGAGCTGCTGTTGCTATATTATGAAAATAGAGTAGGTACCAATCTAGTATGAATTTTTTCATGTCATATATGATTGGAGTTTGGGACACAAAATTTATTAATATTTCGTCTTCCTCGACCGAAAAGTTTTCTCCTGCGTTCCTAGACATGTTTGCGCCAGGAAATCCACGATGTTATTAAGCGCTAGAATGTTAAGATGCGTAAGGCCGCGCGCGGCTCACGACATTCGTCGGCCGCGCGCGTCTGTCGCGGGCCTCGGCAGTGGTGCCATACATTTTCATAATTTGACTATTGTCGCGAGCGATCGACGATAGTCGCAGCCCGCGCGCGGCTGCGATCGATCGCGATGCACGGAATTCTACCTTAAGGGCTAGTTCAGACATGCGGGAACCGCGCGTTCACGAATCGCGTGGTTTCAAACCGCAAAATTGTGATGCTATTCAGACACCGGCGGTTATTATGCGATTTTCGTGCAGGAATAACGTCAGTTTGGAAATGGAGGTCGACGAAGAAGTGTGTTTACTGTGGTTGCTCCTTAAAAAAAAGAAAAGAAAAAGGCGGTATTGGGTGCATCCAATATTATGTGACCGACTAGTACATGGTCAGTTTATAACGTTAAATCCCAATTTAAGAATGTATGATAAAACATTTTTTGACTATCAAATAGTCAAAAAAATTTTTATCATACATACGATGTCAATAAAATCTTTTGATGAACTAATTGAACTGATCAGGCAAGATATTTCAAGCTCTGAAACGCATATGAGGCCAAGCTGTGACGTGCTAACCGCGCGGTATCCGCAACGCAACTGAACGCGAAGTAAAGACTCCATAGTAAAAGAAACGCGCGGGAGCAGCGCGATTCTATTTTCTGGCGGTTGGGTTGCCGTAACCGCGCGGCTTGATTAACCGCGCGGTTATGTCTGAACGATTACTTAATAACTCATACAAATAAGACTCGCGCGATTTCCATGCGATTCTGAAATCGCGCGGTTCTCGCCGTGTCTGAACTAGCCCTAACGGTGGCCATGACAGTGTCAGTCGCACATCAGTCCTTTTTTGAAGTCCTATTTAAATCACAAATGTCAATGTCACAAAGTTCTAAGGAGTTAAGAAAAAACTAAATATTATATTTCCAAAAAACGATTATATTTTATTATTGAATAATGAATACTTACTACGTGTAATTTATAAATTACAGTTGAAAAAAACGTCTGAGCTTAAATTAAACTTACATTCTTAATTACTTACTAGAATCAATACAAAAATTAAAGAATCCTATTCTTTATTGTCAACAATTCAAACTCAATAAACGTTTAACCAATTTTTTTTATAAAATAATAATATCTAATAATACATACTTATAAAATGGATAAACAGCAATCTTTTAAGCCCGGTTTCTTGAACTGACATTAACCCAAAAAATATTGTGACAATTGCCAAACAAGCGTTTTCTAGCTGTGACCGACTGGAAGAGATTTCAGAAGCCATTAGCATCACTTTATAATGCGTTTCATTTGTGAAGGGCCATTTCTTTTTTCGGAAACCGGGGTTTAAAAGAAAGTTTTTGTTGACAACACTAATAAAAAATTAAATTAAAACAAAAAATAATAATTTCAGTCTGACATGTATGTTCAGGAATATCTTTGGAATTAGAAAACTATGAAAGCCTGGCTTCAATTTTTCGAGATTTCACTTTTCAGGCAAGGTTATACGAAATACACATTTTTTTTATACCGCGGCCTTCAGGATCAGCTCAGATATATACCTACAGCAGAAAATTAAACATCATTGTTAATCGAAAAAAGAACTGAATTTCAACAACAATAGAGTTTAGAATAGCGCACAAAATTTGATTAATAAATTGTGCTATGACTGCTGTTTCTTGTGCTGACCCTTGAAATAATTTCAATACAATAAAAGCAGTAATAATCACGGTCAGGCGACCTTATGCTGCCAAAGCGCGTCCCTTTTCTTGATTGACATACACGTTTCTATTCTATTTACTTTAAAATTATTTTTTTAAAATCTTAATTAAAAAAAGTAAGGAATCAAAAACTTGAGTGAACGTCAGACTATTTTGACAGTCTTCTATTGGAACGCTCATTAATGAGAATATAATACGAGTTTAAAAAAAATAGTCAGTTGAAAGGGCTCTTGAAGAACTGACATACTATTGTTTTCGGCGCTATTTTCTATTGCGCTGATTGTCGAAAATTTGTAATGGAATTGCTCACGTGACATTTTACTTTGTGTATGTACCTAAATGTTAACATTTTGGGCACTGGAACGAACGGCCAAATGGCCGTTTTTTCTTATTTATGGCACATTTTTATCCAACTCGAAATTATTGATGAGAGGACAATAGCACAATAATTGGCAAAACTTCTTCCTTAAAAAGATACAATCATTAGAATTTCATCCGGTTTAACTTGTTTTTGGTTCAGGGAATAAAATTGAACACAAGTAGCGTATTACATTCAATTGATGACGTTGATGTTTAGCTAATACAGCCTTTTGAGGATCCAAATAGGTACCTATTACAAGTTTGTCAAAGTCCGGTAAACACAAAAGGAGCTGACCGCTCAGCGCATTATAAATCGTTCTAGATCCGGTAAACATAGCTAGGTAGGATCAATTTATAAGAAGTTGATCGAAGTCCGGTAAACACAAAAAGGGTAAATAAATTCATAGTATTTTAATCATTCGAAGTCCAGTAAACATAGGGAGAAACGAAGTATTATAATAAATCTTTCGAATTCTGGAAATAGCGAGATGCAAAGTAATAGAAACGAAATAGAAAGTTAGAGTCATAGAAGTTTTGGGAAATAAATGTTGTTCTAATGCTTGTATCTTTTTTTACAGTCTTTTGTTTGCCATCGTAAACATCTGGAGATCTTTTGGCACATACTTATTAAATTTTTGGAAGGTATGTAAAACACTTGATGCCTAAATTATATCACGCATTTAATCTTACAATAAATCTGTATCAATTTTTAATTTAAGGTTGATCGACACATATCAGGACCGTGCCCGGTAGGTACGTGGACGAACCGTGGTCCTGATGAACTCGTTCACACACGTCCGTGTCATGCCCGGACACGGACGTGTGAGCGAGTTCATATAAAATGTACTTACGCACAGATATTTTTTGAGCTATGACGAACCACGGTCCCCTACAGTTCCGGGCACGGCCCAGTTAGGGGCGCTACACACTTAAGCGGGCCGGTATTTATGTGCCGTACGCCAAAATCGAATAATTATGTATGTGGATGAATGTTCGAGAAGGCCGCCCGGCTACGCCAGTTGGGTTTTGGCGATCCATAGTGATAATAAAGATTAAAAACGCGAAAATCAGCGCTTGAGCGGTTAATGGACTACCCGATCGCCACTAGCCGAATAATACAACATGTGTAGAAGTAAGTTGATTTGGGCCGACCTTGTCGCTCACCAAATACTGTCGAACTGTGCCGGCTCGCTTGTGTGTAACGCCACTTATGTTTGGATCAACCTTAATTCAGCACTAATATACTTAGACACCGTCGTGGCTGTTTAAGGGTTGCGTCGTACAAACTGCTTGACCATGTCATCTATTTCTCTCAAGTTCGTTCGATGGTAGAAGTTCGGCTGGTGCTGGCGGAGGCTTTCTTCCGCTTTGGCCTTTTCTCTCTTATGCTCTGCCATCGCTATGTGATCTACAATATCGTCCCAATCGTTCTCTGTTATGTTGCAGTAGCCACAATGATATACATCCAGCTTTATCTGAAAGCAACAAGTAACCTTTTATAGTATTTGTTCCTAATGATTCATGTTATTAGAGTTAGCGTCAAATTGTATGGCGGCTGTGAAGTGCGCTAGTCACTGTGCTGTACCCCACATATAAAACGTGTAACAGAATAAACGCAATACCTCTTAAGGGGTCATTGTACTCATCATTATGAACAACTTTTACTGTGGGACCAAACCCGAAATCGCGAAAAAAAAATCAGCTGTTCAGTAAATTTTGTCGAGTTACGCGTGCAGAAATGTATGGAGCAGTCGATTTTTTTTTCGCGATTTCAGTGTTGGCCCCACAGTAAAATTATGAACAACTTTTATTATGGGACCAATCCCGAAATTGCAAAAAAGTCGACTGCCCCATACATTTTTTGCATAACTCGACAATATTTACTGAACAGAGCTGATCGGTTTTTCGAGGTTTATTCCATCCCATTAGTATCCCATGGACAAATCCAAGCCCTCTTAAAATTTTGCGTTCATTCTGTTTTCACGTGGAATTGATGATCCCGTGCTTCGGAACGCATGTATAAGCCGGTGGTACCGGCCGTCAAATGGCGGTCGTCAAACCATGTCAGAGGCCCTTGAGGCGGTTTAGAAACTCTGACACTAGGGTGTGTGGGGTCGTTAGACCTTACTGCCCACACGAAGAAGAAGAATAACACGTTGAATATCAAATTCGCGGATATGATTCGCAGTGAGATTGAACATACAGGCAAAAATAAAACAGAAATGATAAAAATATTCTTTCAATAACTTACCTCTCTAATGAATTCATTTTCCAAAGAACTTATCAAAAGACATTTCTCCATGATTCCTCTGTGATAACTCGTTACCATGATATGCTGCACAACATTTTCTTGAGTCAAATCAATATGGCATCCGTGACAAAAGATTCGTTCGTTCTTTCTGGCGATGAGGAAAAATCCAAACGCATTGAGCCAAAATTTATCATTGATGACTATAACGCATCCCTCAGTCATGGAATCGACTAGCTCAAATGACTTGATGTAAGTGGCAAGTGGTTCTTTAACTGGTGCCTCATTAGCGTCGCTTTTGGACGATTGTTTCGTGTTTTCCATGTGGGTTTTACTTGCAACATGCTTCTGTAGGTCTTCGAGAGTTGGGTTGAGGCGTCTACTACAGGGTCGGCAGTAGTAGCTGTAATCAGCAACATTGTGACTAAACCCATGCTGCTTGGCATAGTCTCCTACTGACACGGTCTTCGGCGATCGTTTCTCCTTCTTAAGCAACACTGGCTTAGTAAATAAAGTTGTTTTTTCCGTCCCATTCGACTTAATCCCCGAAGCAAGCGTCTCTGGCGACTTTTTACTCGAAGTCACCTTATGTTCTTCAATATGTTTGTCGATGGCTGTAGTGTCAAAATCAATGTTTTTCGAACACTTCTTACAGAAAGCTGTTTCGTTGATCAGGTCGATATTGATGTTGCTCTTTTGGTATCTTTCGACGGATTCATATGGAATTGATTCTTCCTCGTCGTTTGAGTTGTTATCGGTTTCTGCTATTCTTTCCCTGTGAACTTTTAGTAAGCTCTGATGGTGTTTGCTCCGGACGTGGTCTTCGGTAGACTCTTCTAGCAGCCACTCGCATAGGATGCACCATCTTTGTCCAAACTCGCCTGTCACATAGTTTTTCGCACCTAAATTTTTACAGTAAATCTTATCAAGTTCTTCTGCACTTTCCTTCTTGACCTTTTGTTTTGGCTTACGTTTTACTTTCTCTTTGTCAGGCTTAGAGCTTTCCTTTTTAGCATCTGTCTTGACATCTTTAGCATCTTCCTTGACATCTTTAGCATCTTCCTTGACATCTTTAGCATCTTTCTTGACATCTTTAGCATCCTTCTTGACATCTTTATCTGTAAAGTTAAGTTAATTGTCATGTAATTTTACATGAAACATGGTAACTAAACTAGTGTTAACAGTATCAAGGGGACCGGTGTTTTTCTTACCTTTTTTTACGTCTTTATTAGCATTATTATCTGCTTCCTTATTGACGTCTCCATTAACCACTGTATTGTTATCCTTTTTCCCTGCTTTGTCATTAACCTTCCCGTTTTTGGTGTCAGTGGGTGTTTCACAAGTTTGAGTAGTATCTTTTAGAATGGTGGCATCAAATAGTTTATATGCCACTTTATGATTGTTTGAAGCGAAATGATTTGCTATGTCGTTTCCGATGAGCTCGTTGCAAGTTAAACACTGCTTGGATGTATCATCGATCTGTAAAGAAATGCACAAAATGTTGTGTTATAATTTAATTTTCAAATCACTACTTATATTATAAATGCGAAAATTACTCTGCTACGCTTTCATGCTAAAACGGCTGAACGGATCGTAGTGAAATTTGGCAGATATATAGGCTGGGATATGGAGAAGGACATAGGCTATACTTTATTACGCGATAACCGACATCCACGCGGGCGGAGCAACTGGCAAAAGCTAGTCTTCCATATGTTTAAAATGCAGGTGGTAAAAACACTTTTGAGAGGTAGCTCTCAAAAGTGTTTTTACCACCTGCATTTTGTGAGGTTACCATAAATAACAAAGTTTGACATAGATGACTCTAGTATTGTTTTATGTTGACGGATTTGCTTTTTAACCGACTTCTAAAAAAGGAGGAGGTTCTCAATTCGGATGTTTGTATTTTTAAATACCTAATATTTTTTCAAACTTTTACAAAATACCTGTTTGAGAGTGGCCAAATACTTTAAGAGTGGGTAGTGTTTATTGATTATGTAAGTATATGTTGATTCAAACTTAATGGAGATCGTGAAGCGCGCTACGCGATACCCCACTCGCGGATTGTTCCGAGCTGCCATTTAGTTTGAAACTTGAAACTGACTTGTCAAAACTAATCATTGATCTTACCGTTCTATAAACAGTTTCGTTGGAGTAGTCAAAAATCACTTCACTTTTGATTAAATTAAGTACATGGCTTCGTATGACACAGTGGGTAGCTGCATCATCAAACTCCTTACTACACAGGACACAAGTGTCTTCAATACAGCCGTTCCAAGCATCATTAGATATTATGAACTTGTTAAAAGCTATGATCTGGTCCTGGACACGGTTCAAATCATTAATATTGCCTCTTTTGCCCTGGTGGCTTAGTTCGTCTATGTGTAATTCAACCTTCGGCGCGGTAGGGATTGTCAAGCTGCATGGCTCGCAGAAATATATGCCTTTAGTCTGTGAAGGAAAGAAATGAATTTCAGTTAGATATTATCATACAAGGCTCATTTTCATTGATCGATAGCTCGGTCGCTGTACATACAGCATGCAGGGCCTTCCCGCATGCGTAATAAATTGTACACGCAAGCACATCAAGTAATTCGAAACTGTAAAATTTTCCCAATCAACCTTGAACCTAATGCTTTAGCGATAAAGTTGGAAATCTATTAAAGAAATTTGTAATTTTGTTAGCTTCAAATAATATTAAGAAGATTTAAAATAATTTAATTTTCTACCTAAATTTAATGAATTTCTCTGTAACAACCCATTGTTACAAAAAAAATCCAGATGGAAAAGCGTAGCAAGCGTTTCTTTCTTTTGTCTTTCAACCACTAGACTACACCAACGTGACCTTTCGTGGCAGAATAAACAGTTTTTCTTCCTTTCTTTCCGTCATGAAATATTTACCTTTCTAATACAATCTTTTTTATATTTCTCCACATAACCGCAAGTCTTCAAGGCCTCCTTGTGTATAGAATCAATTATATGTGCAAGAACCAAGTCTTGGGTCGTGAAACTAGTGTCGCAGATGAGGCAGTAATAATCTAAGCGACCTACTAAAACTCCGTTTTTTGAAAATATAGACTCCATTCTGAAAAGAAAAATAAAGGTGATTAGGTAAGTACAAATAAAAATACAGTTAAGAGCTGAGGACAACACATAGCCAATCCTATTTGTTGCCACAATTAGGGGAGGAATAAGCTAATACACGTAGTACTACTTATAGGGTCCTGGTCCTTAGATGGATGACCCGTCTATTAACGTCCGTGCCTCGGACGTGGGATCAACGTCCTGTGATTTGAAAATCATTGACAGTCTATACGGATAGTCAGAAGCCAGTAAAAGTGACAGCAGATTTGCTAAGGGCTAATGTGTTACCCATTTACTGGGATGTGGAGGTCAGATAGGCAGTCGCTCCATGTAAAATACTGGTACAGTACAACCCAGTAACTGAAATTCGGTACCTCTTGGCAAAACTGGTGTCAGATTTTAGTATTGTAGTTAGCAACGGCTGTCAAAGATCTACAAAATGTCAGTGGGCTTAACTCTTGTCTCGGTATGCAATGAATGGTCTGACCTTGGCAAGTGCTGCTTAACCTCGAAGATTCGGACAGTACAACCATAATCACAGAAGATATTAAGAGCGTTTATGAAATGGCGTAGGACGTAAACTCTCCTAAGTTGGAATCGACTACATTGGTCAACGAGTCAACATGTTTCTGCATTGCTAAAGACACAGGGCAACATGTGTTGAGAAGTGGCCTATTTGCTATACCGTGCCGTGGTATTCGAACGTTTTCCGTATAAATACTTGGAATTGACGCTTCTGTGCCGTCACCTATAGCGTGTAGGAACACGCTACCTTTAAGGGGGCCATTCACAGCATAGACTCTTCCATCTGATTTTGTTTTTAGAGGGTATGCGGAACAGAGAGTAAAGTCCCACATACCTCGGTTGAAAAGGGAGTATCCTCCGACCGGACGGTTGTTGAGTCCGGTGGGCAACTGCCCGACAGTTCATATTCGGGCTGTTGTATCTGTTCGAATCGTACGGTAAACACTGATATCGCGATTCAGGAGTTTTGTCAAGTTAGTTCGCAGCTGTCGAGATAGATGGCGCTGCGAGTCTCATTTGTTGATTCTGCTACGTTGATTTTTGTGGCGGTATTAATGCCGCTACGTGTTAATTCGGAACTTTTTCCGTAGAAATTCGTAGCATTGACGCTTCTGTGCTGCTTATACATAGTTTCTGCACGCTCCGTGAACAAGAAAGGCTGATAAAAACATTGTATCCAGCTTTGGATATTTGTCAACATTTTTTATCAATGAATAAGACTTTGCTTTGGTTGAAACCCACACATTGTAATACATTTTGCGGGCAGGAAATGACTGTTTGATAACATAACTTTACCGTGCGCGCAACCAAAAACAAAATAAGAACAGTGTGCCTCACGGACAGTCACGACTGTGTTTAAAAGGTTCTACTGCGCGCGCAAAGACTAGAACCTTTTAGACCAATTCGATTCAAACTTAATGGCGGTTCGGCTGCCATTAAGTTCTAATCGAATTATCATTTTATTTAAAGAACGAGACATCGATTCTGTATGTGCCTACTTTGATAATGCAACTTCCAAGGACTATTACTTACAGATAAGAGGCAAGTTTTGGAAAGATATATACCTGTTTTAAGTATATTATTTATTGGGAGCTAATCTAAAATAATATGTTCTGTGACGCAGTCTGTGCAGTACATGCAGTCATAGTGAAGTCTAATTATTTATGATTTAATGACAGCAGATAATTTAATGAAAACAGTATTCGTTATTTAAACAATACTTACACAAAAAACAGGCTAGTAAACAATTCATTAAATTAAAAAGTATTATCAATGTCGCCATATCTAGCTAGTACCTAAATCATTTTTAGGGTTCTGTACCCAAAAGGTAAAACGGGACCCTATTACTAAGACTCCGCTGTCCGTCCGTCTGTCACCAGGCTGTATCTCATGAACCATGATAGTTAGACATATTATTTATGATGTATTTCTGTTGCCGCTCGACTCTTAACAACAAATACTAAAAACAGAGTAAAATAAATATTTAAGTGGGGCTCCCATACAACAAACATGATTTTTTTGCCATTTTTTATAGGTAATAGTACGGAACCCTCCGTGTGCGACCCCCGAGTCCCGGAGAAACGTAAGTGGCTCAGGTCCTACAGTGAAATTAATAAAGAACATTGGAGGAGAAGGAAAAAATATTATTTCACAGGTCTACATGTAGACCTGTGTGTGTCAAGTGGAAATTATATTTCAGTTGAATCAATACTTAACCGTTTATAAACGTTTAAGTATTGATTCAACTGTCTTGGATCCAACAGTGAAATTAATGAGAAAAGAACAGCGGAGGAAAAGGAAAAAAAATAATTTCCACTTGTGACACACAGGTCTACATATAAACAGTTAAGTATTGATTCAACTGTCTCGGATCCCACAGTGAAATTAATGAGAAAAGAACAGCGGAGGAGTAGGAAAAAATATAATTTCCACTTGACACACAGAGGGTATGGTCTACATATTAATAAGTCCCATGGAAGTGAGCTCATTGCAACCACCAAACTGGTGGACTAGGAGTTACCTACTCCCATAATACAGAGAGCATGGGATCTGATTCAGCAATAGTAACATTATAGTATATAGGGTGAATTTTTCAAGTGTCCGTGTTTGGCCAAATTCTAAACTATAAGGAATATCGAAAAACACTGAAAGGAGTCTCGAGTCCGATTTTGATAAAAACTTAAACTTCATATTTTGATTTTTGAAAAATTGCTATTTCTAGCCAGTAATCAAACCGGTTGATTTTGAAAACAAAAAACCCCACCTGTACCTACACCATCTGAAAGTTTCACTAAAAAGGATCAAATTCTGAGAAGTAATAAATAACACATGGCAAACTAAAGGATAGAGCTCATTTTGAACAAAATACTGATACTTTACATATAACAACAATACTTAAAAAATTCAACCTTTATAGCTTTTGCCAGCGGCTTCACCCGCCTGAATGTCGAATATAATCCCAAGGGTACATACTCCTGGGATAAAAGTAGCCTATGTCCTAATCTGTCTTGAGCAACTCACCTCCATTAACAGACAGATAGCCAGTATACTATTGTAGTCTTTGCAGACAGAGAAGGTATCAAAAAAAAAAATATCCGAAAGTATCACATATTTTGTTTTAAGTATGTTGTTTTCTTGCAATCTGCCTGTTTTGGGGCATTTAGCTAGAGGTCACACACTTCTTCATTTTGTCTAGAACGAACCTAGCCCAGCAAGGTCTTGGGGGACTCTTCATTTTATTCAATGGAATGTGTTGGTCACATTTATACATAATATTAGTGTGGATTATTGTATTGCCATAAACAAGTTACATGATAATCAGTGATCGGAGTAGGTAGATTGAAATGGGGTCATTGATCCGAAACGTATATATTAATATGGACATTCCTCCGGAATTGGTGGATTATTAAAAAAAAACCGGAACTTATGTAGGAATTTTATTCTGCCAGAGTGGAAGGAGTCATTTGATGATTTGCCATCCTCAAAAAAAGGTAGGAATTGTAATAAAATGAGCAATATTATTCTTTATTATTCTTCATATTTTTTTTAACGGCACACAGTCACGATTTGACAAAACCCAACGACCAATCAGAACAAAGGATCATGAGTGGTACAATAACCGGTTATCAGAACAATGCGTACGCCCGCCGACGACATGCCAGGTAGCTCACTCGTTTACTTCGGTTCGTAGAGTGCGCATCTTTGTTTGTTACTGTGTTGTGAAAACGTTACTTGACCCTGGCTTGTGTACATACTGACTTCTGGAATCTGCTCTAAACCACGATTTGGCTCGAATATACGGACTCGGATTTTTCACTATTGAATTGGATCTACATATTTAAACCAAGCTTTGGTAAGTAATATTTTACTAGTTACAAGGAGTATAAAGCATGTTTGGATGTACTATAAGAATATTTTTAGTATTGTGTTTGTTCGCTTAACCTGCTGAACATACCATGAGTCTTAATATTGTTAAATCTTTAATAGAGTATGAACCAGTGAGCTTAGTGCGAAACAAAATTATGATATTCTAGTAATGTAGTCGCAATTCAGCTAACTCCACTATTAACCGACATTTTACTGGAATCCGTATATAATTTGAATGCCCTGTGTCCTCTTGCAATGTATTGGTAAAATAAATTACTATAGGCCTTATCTACTTCTCTACAAAATATTCTACGTAACAAGCCCTTTCATTTGATACCCATATTGATGGGATTGAAAAAAAACTAAGTTGTCCGCCATCTTGTAGCGGCAGCCATTTTGGATTGACAATAATATTGAATATACATAATTGTATTGTCACCAGAATCAAAGGCGAATACCAAATTTTAGATCAATCGGTTGACAGGAAGAGGGCGAAATTTCAATGACTAAATTTGATCCACGAAAAATAATACAAACGGAGTAAGCTAAATAAACTAAATAAAATGTAATTTTTTCATGTCTTTGTTTTAGGTGATATATACGAGGTTCCATCTCTACAACAGAGTTCAGATATGGCAAACGTCAAGGCTGAAACTGTAGAAAAATGGATATCCGGTCATCCCGAACTACTTTACGATCACGCTAGTGGTACAATATACTGTTCAAAATGCGAAAGCCATTTGAAAACCATAAATAAAGGAAACGTTAAAAGACATATCGAAGGAGCAGTACACCAGGGAAAGTTTAAGCGGCCCGAAGAGGAATTTTATTTCGATCTTATAAAATTTCTCATTTTGTGCAATATTCCGTGGTCTCAGATGAAAAATACTACTTTTCAAGATTTCTTTAAAAAATATATGTGTAGTACCTGTTGTTGTACGTGTACTAATCGTACTCTGCCAGATGAATCACAGTTACGGAAAGTTTACTTGGACAAGTTATTTAAGAATAAAATCAATTCGATTCGGCAAAATTATAAAAATGAGAAACTATGGATATCATTAGATGAAACGACAGACTTTTTAGGTCGCTATATAGTCCATTTTTTAATAAAACCATTACATCCTAGCAATTTGACTAGACCTTATTTGGTAGCATGTAAAATGCTAACTGTAGTTAATGGACAAACAATCACGCAATTTGTGTTAGAATGTTTGGAAAACTTTTGGGAAGATTCTTTTGAATCGAAGGTAGGTAACATTCTTGTCCTCTGCACTGATAGCGTTGCATATATGCTGTCTGCAGGACGAAATTTAAAACAATACTTACCTGAAATGAAGCACGTAACATGTTTGGCCCACTCTCTTCATCGCGTATCTGAGCAAATTAGGTTAGAATATCACGATGTTAACATTTTAATAGCAAATGTTAAAAAGGTATTTTTGAAAGCCCCAAGTAGAGTCAAAATTTTAAAAGAAAAATATCCAGATTTGCCGCTACCTCCCCAACCAGTTGTTACAAGATGGGGCACTTGGTTAGAGGCAGCATTTTATTACGCTCAAAACTTTGAAAAAATAAAAGAAGTATTATCTTGTTTAAGCAGTTCTGATGCGGTATCTATTCGAGAGGCAAAAAATATTATAGAAAAAGAAAATTTAAAAGAAGATTTAAATTACATTAAAGACAATTATTTTATAATTCATTTGTCTTTAAAAGAATTGCAAAAGCATAATTTATCGTTGACAGATTCACTTTTAGCATTTGACAACGTCAGAGATGCTATAAATCAGTGCAATTCAGAAAATATAAAAAATAAAATAGAACGTGTTATGGAACGAAACCCAGATTTAGACACACTTAGAGAATATAGTGAGGCCATTGAAAAAAATGAAGCACATAATTTAATACCTTTTTTTAAATTTGCTCCTTTGACATCGTCAGATGTAGAACGGTCTTTTTCCATTTATAAATGGACTTTAGATGTTAAAAGAAATAGGTTGAAAATAGAAAATATAGAGAAACTCATACTTATATATTTTAATTGTAAAGATCAGGATTACCAGGATGCTGACATTGTAATAGATGAAGATTAAAAATGTGAATAAATGTAAAATGTGCATATTTAACAATAAACAATGTTGATTTTTATCTTTTTTCTTTATTCTACCCCTTTTTTTTGGTCCTAAAATCTGACTAAAATCAACCTGTTCCTTCGTATGCCCTTTACGTTTCAGAGTCGTGGTGCATCCTTAGAACAGTCTCACGACCCCAGCAGGCATTGGCCCTCTATGGGGCCCCGTCATTTATTCTACCCTTAATGCAAATTACCATGACCACTATGAAAATATTTAAATTTAAGTGCAACAATTTATGTCTATCTATAAAAGTTCTAGCCATAAAAGGCTAAAAATAAAAAAATAAAAATTAAAGCTTCGATCGGAATTCGATTGTTTTTATTATTCAACAGATAAATAATGAATTAATTTAGTTTTGATACCTTCCTTTAAATTTTGAATTGAGTAGGAATAATATCACTACCAACATTAACAATATTTAATTGAATCCGGAAATACCGGAATTACTTTCCGGGAAAATGGCTTATCCATGTTATTCTTTCTGTGTGCATTTATGATACAAGTACCAAAAATCAATCTACCTACTCCGATCACTGATGATAATACATACTTAAAGTCTGCTACTAAGAATTTTCTAATAGCCCAACCTAGTTAGATAAGTGGGTAGTAGGTTTAGGTTGTTTCAAAGATAATAAAGCCTGTTAAGTGTGTGCTGCATGGTACCCTGCCTCTCACCAACTATGTCATACAGATTGGCATAGTGTTCCGGGCCTCCAATAAGTTACATAGATAATATTTCGTAAAAAACATATTTCAATAACTTTAACTTGCTAATTCTCACAAAATGTCATCAAGTTTTAATGTCTAACCTGTTTTGAGTACGTAAGGTTGCTCTTATTACTGCAATGAGACATATAATGCTGATTCATACATTTATTTTTATACTGCCACCATCATGACGCAAAGTAGGTATGGATTAATAATAATTGTGATACAATACACAACAATAAAATATGATCCCTAGCCTTATTAGCATTTCAGCCAGAGTTTGTAGAATGCTAGCAAACATTCTTTGTTACTGATACTTTGTTCAATCGTGCGAAATAGTGCTAGGTATATTATATACACAGACATTTTAGACATGGATAACAATTTCCGGTGTAGGTAGGCTACACACGAAATAGAACAAAGCACATGGCCTACACATTATAAAGAGCTAAAAATCAACAGAAGTAGGTATATTTATGTATCGGTATTACTACATTCACCAATATTGCTGCTGATATTTGAGAGAAAGTGCATCAAAGAAGACTTCACTAATGGCAACCTTCACAACTGTTAAGCTTCATATTTTTTTATATACCTACTAATCGAATAATAAAAATACAATGAAAAGTACTTACTTTTTTCCACCTCGTTGTGAGCCTTGTTATTGGCTCCAAACTCAGCTCCAAATAAAACAAATGCAGGCTAGACTAGCGTTTCTGGCGCAGGACGCTATCAGTTTCGAGTAGAAGTGCAGTGCCACGAACGAACCGCCGGTTGTCGACTGTCGAGTAGAGCTATAAAGCCCTATCTTTCTAGGTAGGTATAGCACAGCTCGAAACTAATCAAATAAGTTCTTTTACGACGTGGTAAATTCCCAACCGTAGAGCATTCGTTGGAAATCTAAACTTAAAAATCTTTTTTTTTATTACGCTGAAGGGAAGGCTATAGTCTTTTGACCATATTGCCTAATGCCTAGTCCGTCCTGCCCGCTTTCTAATGCTGAGCAAAGAATATAAATATTTTTTGTTTAGCATTAGAAAGTGGGTGGTTTAATGTTTGCTGGAGTATTAGGTCGCAATTTTTTTTTTTAATGAAACTTTGCCCCACACTAGGGATTCAACTATTTATTCCGTGCGGGAATCGACATAAGCTATATGAATTTTCAAAATTCACCAAAAAGTAAGGAATTAAAAAAAAACACTGTCAAAAAACCCGGTCGCTAAAAACGACTAAGTTCAAAACAAGTCGCTTTTCATTCAAGCAGTCTGATGCGGTTCAATCACAGATCTGAGGCCACAAACTGCATCAGACTACTTGGAAAGTGACTTGTTTGGAACTAAGTCGTTTTTAGGGGTAAATGTTACTGCTGTAAACTTAAACTTTGGGCACCCCACTCGGACAGGTTAAGTTAGAAGCGAATTTCCTTTCCATTTCCATTCTCTTCGTGGAATAACCACGAAGGTTTGAATTCGCTCGCTTCGCTTCTAATAAATTTGACCCTTGAGCCCCGCTTCGCGGGGCTCCGACTTCGCCTTTTAGGTCACTTTAAAGTGTTTTGAGATTAGGTTAAAAAAACTGTTTTTTCTCAGAAACGGTGAGTTACCTTTTCATGGGAGTGGTACCAGAGGACAGACCGCAATTATAAAATTCAAAAACAAAGCAATTGAAGCTGTACAATTTTTTTTGAGGGAACATCTGAAAAAAACAAGACAAAAGTAAACATTATAAACTATAAAATCTGCGGCAACAGAAATAGTTTTAGTTTAATCCTTTGTTTGCATAAAATGTAACAGCTAAAAAATTTTGAATAAATAATCTGCTTATCAGTATTAGCTAAGTAATGGGAGAAAGAAATGGTTATAAAGTTTTTTTAAGTATGGCTGTTGGTCAATTTGGCGATGCATAGATTCCGCGCGCGACCCTAGTGGCGAAATTTAGAAGTTGCCTAAAAACGACACTTGCAGCGTTGCCAACACAAATTTATCAAATATCCCGAAAATCTAAGTCTTTCTCAATTTGGGGACAAAAATCTACTGATTCTCCACAAAATCCCCTGGTAATGTTCTTAGGTGTTGCTACACCTAGAAATGCTGTCATTGTCAAAGAAATGTCAATCCATTTTGAAGTTTACTTTAGTTTACTATATAGTTTACAAGACATTTCAAACTCAAACACGTGTTGACAGTGTGGTGTGTGTGTACTTCGGTACGAAATGCATTGTTATTTTGCAATTTATTCCTAAATGTGAATAAGAAGCATTAAAATGAATTCAAAGAAAATTGCGAAAAATCCTTCCTTAGCTTATACAAGCCACCCGGACTATCGGAAACCACCAAAAATTGCAAATCCGGTTTGTAACCTATGGAATTGTTTTTTTCTTGATTTAAAACTGTTTTTATTGTTCGGACAGTTTATTGTGAAGAATGAAATTAACTTACTGTTTGTTTTTAGCATCTGCAATGCCTTGGAGCGCCTCATATAGATTCTTTTAACTACATGTTACAAGATGGTTTGCAAACTGCCATTGCAGATCTTGTACCTGCTGAATTTGAGTTACCGAGTGGAGAGAGGGTTAAAATAACTATCGATGAAGCAGGGTTCGCTAAGCCCAGTGTCCCTATGGAGGCCGTGGGTGTTAAAAACCAGACGGTACTCCCAACAGAGTGTAGACAAAGAGCTGCTACTTATAAAGGGGACTTTAAAATCCGAATGACACTGACTATAGATGAGAAGTCTGTTACAGTGGACAGGTCGCTGGGATCTCTGCCTATTATGGTGAAGGTAAGGTTTTAATCATGTCCTATTTTTATCAATAAAATGAAGTCTCTGGAAGTACTATCTGATTAAGAAAATTCTTTCACAGCTAGTTAGCTACAACATTACTGAGAGTCATGGTAATATTTACACTGAAAAGATGCAGGTTCTTCTGCAGAAAAAACAGCATTTGTTAATATAGCAACAGTGACCTATACTGCAATATTAATAAAAATATGATACTGTCACTACAAGAAATTCTAGACAATAAGTTTGAAAACTTGAAAAATAGCTTGAGAAAATTTGTGTCACATTATTGTTAAAATGAGTAGGCCTATTTGCTACATCTCTAAGATATAAAATTCTCGTGTCACAGTGTTAGTTGCCATACTCCTCTGGAACGGCTTGACCAATTCTCATGAAATTTTGTGTGTATATTCAATTGGTCTGAGTATAGGTCGTAAACTATGTGTAGGGTAGCTGTAGGATAGGTGGGTAGGTAGCCAGTTTATGATTGTGAGGCCGCAGGGAACAGCTAGTAATTTAATAGATTGCAAAAGCACAAAAAAAAACTCTTTATTACCTATTAAAACTTCTTTTTTTTTTCAGTCAAAAATGTGTCACCTAGCAGATTTATCTCCTGAAGAATTAGTACAACACAACGAACATTCTGATGAGTGGGGTGGATATTTTATTGTCAAGGTGAGAATTACTTAATTGATAAATTCTGTCATTAACCGCTCCAGGCCCGACATGTGAAAATTCCCAATTAAAAAATAAATCTTATGTAATAGGTAAATAAACATTAAATTCGCGATTAATTCGCGACACACCGGTGCCGCGGTGTGTCGCCGGGGCCGGAGCGGTTCAACTATCGTAGCTGCTTGCTTGTTACCTCACCTGATGATTTTCAGTATAACATATCTCTTTCCGGTTCCAGGGACATGAGCGTTTGGCCCGTATGCTACTGGTGACCAGACGTAACTACCCGGTGGCCATCAAGCGGTCAGGATGGAGAATGAGAGGAAACCTGTTCTCTGACTATGGAGTCATGGTTCGCTGTGTCACCTCAGATCAGACCAGCACAGTGAGTATACTAATTTTGAAACGAAGTTCCTCAACACGGCTTATGAAACGTGTGATGATGACTGGATAGGGGCAACCTACGAATGATGGTGGGGACTGCTCACTGAACAAGATTTCCACACGATAGGTATAATGAACAGTCCTATGTGCAGAGCACGCATGGAGGAGGAGGAAACGGTATCGCACATGCTACTTGAGTCCACAGGCGTCGCCGAAATACGGAAGCAAACAATAGGAACACCGAATTCGCTTACAGATGTCCTGAACACACTAGGACTGAACTGATTCTGGAGGGAGGTTGGCTGGTCGGAATAATGGCCGCATGGCTCACGTACAATGGTCCTACATCAGGACTAAATGCGGAAACCAAACCCCAATAGAAACATAGATAGGCTTATGTAACATTTTTGCGTTATATCCCCTACTTTCTCTTTCTCTCAGTGCAATGCTTGAGGAAGTTCATTCCTAACAGGGTTCCCTTGACCGCACACTTTATTCTTTTTTAATTTATTTTTACATAAAGTCATGCCTTTTCCCTTATGGGCCAGTTTCTGCATTTAAAATTTATTTGAAGCAAATTTAGCCTTATTAAAAAAAAAAATATAACCATTTGATTATTTTAAATACTGTTTGACAGATTCTTCTACATATTGAAACTAATCATAAAAGTTAGAAATTCTGTTTGAAAAAAAAAAATTGTTACAGAACAATGTCCTCCACTTCTTGAACAATGGCACCTGCAAGCTTATGTTCTCGTACCGCAAAATGATGTACTACGCACCCCTGCTGCTGATCATGAAGTGCCTGATCGACTGGCCGGACCACTACATCTACAGGCTGCTGCTGCATGGGAAAAAGAACGACCTGTACTATGTTAAGTAAGTCTGTCTGTAGTCGAGTACCAGTACCAGTTCCCTGCTGCTGATCATGAAGTACTTGCTCGACTGGCCCGACCACTAAGTCTACAGGCTGCTGCTGCATGGGAAAAAGAACGACCTGTACTATGTTAAGTAAGTCTGGCTAGTCGTGTACCAGTACCAGTTCCCTGCTGCTGATCATGAAGTGCCTGCTCGACTGGCCCGACCACTACGTCTACAGGCTGCTGCTGCATGGGAAAAAGAACGACCTGTACTATGTTAAGTAAGTCTGGCTAGTCGTGTACCAGTACCAGTTCCCTGCTGCTGATCATGAAGTGCCTGCTCGATTGGCCCAACAACTACATGTACAGAAAATTATGTATTCTTAGTAAGACTGCATGCACTCTCTTATCGAGTAAGCTGTTTGTTCGTCATGAAATCGTCGCAAGCACACAACTCAACCAAACACTTCTATCGATTTGAAAATTGTATATACAGCTGGCCTAAGTCTGTCTGTGACCATTTCGAGAAATCGAATTTAAAATCATCTACCTAGTCTTTTTCTCAACTAAACATATTGGGGTCGGCTTCCAGTCAAACCGGATTCAGCTGAATACCAGTATTCTACGTAGAGCGGCTGCCTGCCCGACGTCCACAATCTATTAACTGGGTAACACGGTACTTCTTGGCAAGACTGGTGTCAGATTTTCTGGCTTCTGACAATCCGTAACGACTGTCAAAGATCTACAAATGACAGCCGGGACCAACGGCTTAACGTGCTTTCCAAGGGAGGGTGGATGGTCATCCATCCACAAACCGACCTAGGCAAGCGTTGCTTAACCTTGAAGGTCGACCCGTGCGGCTTTTATTATATAACCCATTAAAAAAAAAATTACGGCTAGATTAGTGTGTGAATGACTAAATAATAACAGCCGCGCGGGTCGTTCTTCCAGGTTAAGGAACGCTGAGGTCAGTCCATGGGTGAATGACCAAATACAAATACGAACTCCTTTATTTCTAATCTACCAGTTACAGGCACTTTTGAATAGTCAAGGTCTGTCAGTCAAATAGATAAAGTTAGCAACAGGAGCAGCAAGTTGTTCTGCAGCAAAACACACTCACCGACCCTATCTCCAGCGCGGCAGTTGCGCGTTCCAAAGAGAACATCCACTTTATTAACATACCAAAACTCCTCCGGGCCTCGGAAAGCACGTTACGCCGTTGTTCCCGGCAGATCTTGAAGTGATAACTTCTTATGGGAGGGTAAACCGCTTGAGGGGCCCGTTAAAGGGCCAGTGCCTACCAGGGTTGCGGATTTTGTTCGAAAGAGTTACCGCGGCCCTGGAACGTAAAAGGCACTAGGAGGAGCATGGGTGTGTTTTAGTCAGTAGAAGTCTGACACTCCCTGCCGCTCCACCCAGAGCGGGAGGGGTCATTTGATGATTTCCCATCTTCAAAAAAAAAAAAGGATAAACCGCTTCGTAACGCAACGCGTTACGGCGCCAGTCTGTATGGCTTCTCTTTCTCTTACGCCTACGGCAGCGGTAGGCAGGCTCCTTTTCTCTCGCTCTAACCCACAGCGCTAAGTTTAAGTTATCACTTCTGTCGAGCGTCCCGAGACGCACACATTTTTTTTCTATTGAGTGGTTACGGGTGGAAAATCTACGAAAACGGCCAAGAAATCTAATACTAGTCATGCCAAAGCGTATTGTTACCCAGTTCCTGGGTTGTGGATGTCAGATAGGCACTCGCTCCGTGGGAAATACTGGTACCATACAGCTTTCGCCAGTTTACGAGACTAAACTGGTGATCTAAATATATATAAGATAAATCCCGTAGTTGAACTTATCCATAATGATAAGTAAGACCCCTGAAGAAATTTTCAACTAGTTCAATAACCCCAGCCAATGAGGGCCAAAGATCGCAAGGACAAAATGCATGGAACAGCTCATTTTGTTCGCCAGTTTAATCTTGTTCCCATATTAGAACTTATCTATAATGATACGTACAACCCTGAAGAGGTTTTCAGCTATTCCAATTACTCCTTGTTTATCAAAGTATATTTTTCAACAGTTGCATTCAAAACATGCTCCGTGAGCTTCACGAAGAAGGTCTCCACTCCTCACTTGAGTGCCGCTCCTACTTGGGACGAATGTTTCGCCCCAAGCTATACGAGCTACCCCCTTGGGCTTCCGACCTGGACGCAGCCGACTTCCTACTGAACCGCTGCGTCATGATACACCTGAAGGACCACAAGGACAAGTTCAATGCGCTGGTCTTCATGGCGCAGAAGCTCTATGACTTGGTGCAGAATAAGTGTAAGGTGAGAACTGTCTGTCATACTGTTAAGACCTTCATAAAACTCCTAGACTCCTAGGAGCTGTAGTTTGAAAGCATTTGGAGGGGACATTTCGCTGCTGTTGGAGTTATTATTTCATATTCTTTTCCGTGGATTTATATGTGTGACTTTGAAGAAGGTATCTATCCCAAAAGCATCTTTCTTACTATATCTTGAAGGACAGTACTCCTTTCCTAGATGTCAGCAATGTGACAAGCTTCAATACAGTGCAGAGGTCTTGTTTTTTGTCATTTTTAGGGTTTCGATCTTAATAGGAACTCTTCGTCCGTCTATCACAGAGATTTTTTGTATCCAAAGACCGTCGACCGTTCCTTCTAAAATACTTCTGGCCAAAAGCCACCATCTTCCTCCGTCGGGTCGAATTTTTCGCCCCAAGCTATTGTATCCAAACCAGCAATAATGGCTTATTTTATTTTATGTGTTAAGTGAGGTGAGGAACGACAGCGTAGTAGGGTTTTGTTTTAAAATGAGTGATTTTGCGACTGGAATTTTTCGGCAGGTTCGACCTGGAAGTTTAAGTTCGTCTGTTTTCTTAATCTATCAAAATATGAGTTTTTCAACTTTCATTAATTATGCATATTTATTTTTTTGTGAACAAGCTCTTCGTCCGTGTTATATTTATTTACCATTTCACTGAAAATAATGGTCAGTTTAGTACTGATTTATCAGAAGCCAGTCCATCGTATTTCTTCTGACCACCAGGTGGAAGGTGCAGATGCCGTGATGGTGCAAGAGCTCCTGGTAGGCGGCCATCTTTACCTCCAAGTACTGAAGGAAAGGCTGCAGCAGCTGATCTCCGTCGTCAGGATACAGGTCTTGCGGAAGGCAAAGACTACTAAGAAACTTGTTATTGGGCCGGTGAGAACATTCTACTTCTGCTCTTATAACAGGTCGATATTAGACGAAATTGAGACAAGCGATTTTAAACCCTGTGACCGTGACTTATCTTGTAAAATGGTACTGATACAAAATCCTAATTTTTTTAATTTTTTTGTGAGGATGAATAGATGGATTTTTTAAACCTTTCTCGTAAAAACTACTGAACTGTTTAAGACAATCTTCATTTGACTCACTTTGAGTTACCAAATTCTGTGTTTTTCCTTCAGCACGAGCTCCAACAAATCCTCCGCAGTTCAGGCAACTTGGAACAGAAGATGGAGACATTCCTCGCGACTGGTAACGCGCCGTCAAACAACGTTAACTTAGCGCAGTACAAAGGGCTGACCATAGTGGCCGAGAATATCAACAGGATGCGATACATGTCGCATTTCAAGTAAGTTTCAATTTACTAAACATGACAAGTTAGAGTTTTACCAAGCTGCCTTCTAAAACGAGAAAAAATTGTGGGTATCAGAAGCCAGTTTGGCTTAAATGGAATTGGGCGGGTTACCGTTTGTAAGTCTCCACTAAATAGGTGCCTGAAGACGGACGCTATCGCCGAGGTCCAGAAAGAGGTGGCGAGACGAGCTCGACGCGTACCGTGAGGGCTGGTACGAGGAGGCGTGAGAAATTAAGTCCTGAAAGAACTAGGGAAGGCTTTTGCCCAGCAGGACAGTGAACCAATATAAGAAATGAATTCGCTGACATACTGCATGCTCAAACTGCTAGATCTACAAGCATGAACTTTCCCTTGATGTTTTGTACATCATTATTTCCTGATAATGATGAACGTCGAGATCCGAAGACGGGTGAAAGTTTTCAACATCGGAAAACGTAATATGGAACTGATATAGAGCTGGGAGGACCTGGCGCGGTTATGATACTTGGACTGGGAGAAGTGTTGGTCGTCCAAAAGAGAGTTAGGCAGACACCATTGATGCCATCGCGGGTAGAATCTGGATGAGGGTGGCAAAGGAACGTGGGGATTGGCACAAGAAAAGAGATGCCTATGGTCAGCAGTAAGCGAAGTCTGGCTATGGATAATGATTTCATTATAGGATGTATATAATTTTGCAGGTCTATCCACCGAGGCTCATTCTTCATGGAGATGCGTACGACGGAAGCGCGGCAGCTGCTCCCGGACGCGTGGGGCTTCGTGTGTCCCGTGCACACACCCGACGGAGCGCCCTGCGGCCTGCTCAACCATCTCACTATGAGCGCTCAGGTACCTCCTCAACTATTTGGAGTTTCAAATAAAAATATGTGTTGATGTCAATAGTAAAAATCAGCCAAATGCAAGTCGGACTCGTGTGCAAAGGTTTCTGGACGAATAATATTTTTATAACATGTTACTTTAAAATCATAGGTTTTAGGGATAAATGAGGAAGGAATGGTATATAATCATCTAGTTTCTTTAATAAATTCGGAATTTAATATTTTTAAAATATGTAACCATGTTCAGAACCCTAAAGATATAAAAAAGTGGCCCTAAAGTGGAGTCCTAAAGCACTCCAGAGATAACACTTGAAAGTGGTAGGAGTGAATCCGTTTATCACGACCGATCTGATATCTATTTGAAATGAAGAGAAAGAACCATCCCAAAGTATCGCCACATATCATTGATTGCAACTCAGTTGCTGGATAACATTACACTCCTTGGTAAGATTGGTTGTCAGACTTTTGGATAATATCGTGGCCAAAAGGAATAATGACAAGTATAACAGTAGTTGGCTGTAGAAATATAACTAGACTAAAGAAAGGTCAGGTGGATTTATGAAAGTTATTGATGAAGCAGACTCAAAAATGCTGTAATAACTGTACCGAACGTCACCTATATATGACCACACATTTCTGTTACACGTTATAGATAAATTCATATTATAGGTATTCTGTTTTTCTTGTAGGTAACACAACCCGCTGACCCAAAGCAAATTGCAGCATTACCACAAGTCTTAGAAAGATGCGGTGAGTGTAAATCAACTATCAAATACTACCTTCATATTAAATCGTGCTGAGCTTTTGAACTACCAATTAAGTAGAAAGTGAACTAGTTTATTTGGCACACAATGTAGGGACAAATAAAAGGAAACTTAATGTTAAAACATTAACATTGTGTGCCCCACCTAGGAGGAACCTTACGTTGAGTGTTCGGATGTAAATCCGTTTTGTAATAAGCTTAAGCATAGAAAATGTTCCCCTGACCCAGGAATGGAAGCCATAAGCTCAGTGGCGCAGACGCCGCTGTCCCGCGACGTGTACAAGTACCCGGTGCTGCTGGACGGCCGGCTGGTGGGCTACTTCTCCGAGGACACGGTGGACAAGTCCGCAGCCTACCTCCGGACCCTGAAGATCAAGGGCGAGGAGGTTCCCATGACTACCGAGATTGTGGTTGTGCCTAAGAAACAGGTGAGTTTTTGAAGGTTTTTTTTTTTCTCATATTAATTTTCGTCAAACTCTTTTCTCAATTTCTTTGCACCAATGTATGTTTTCCCTAAGCCAACACCTACGAGTAGAACAAGTGGTATATATTTGTCATCATATTTTTGCTCTGCAACTGTTCCGGAAAGGACGCACAGTTATTTCATTAACAGCTCAGATGTTATAGAGGTATCCAGAACAGGGTGTCAAGTCCCGCAATCCTCAATTGAAAAGGGAAAGGATCCTTCGACCAACTGCCCGATTGTTGTTGGACGGTTGTAGATTTTAAAATAGCACGGAGAACTTTGATACCGCTATTTAGGATCTATGTGACGTCAGGCATTCTTGTGGTCCGTTTATGGCAGTATACAGGGTGTTCGAGAAGTGCGTGTTCATATTTTAAGGGTGATGTTTGGCAGCTGATATACATTAAGGAAAAATAACAAAACAAAAAAAAAACTTCGAGGAAAAACGACTAAAAACTTCTAAATAAGACTTTTTAAGCAGTTTTTTTATAGTTAGTGGCATTTACATTAGTTTAATCACAGATTTGATGTCACCAACTCTATCAGACTGCTTTTTATGGATGGGAAATCAATAAATGACTCCTGCCGCTCTGGGTGCAGCGGGAGGGAGTGTCAGACTTTTACTGACTAAAACCCATCCGTGCTCCTCGACGTAGTGCCCTTTGCTTTCCAGGGCCGCGGTGACTCTTTTGAACAAAATCCGCAACGTATCACGACTGCTTGAAATATCATTTCTGCGGAACTCAGTCGTTTTTTGGTCGATTTTTTTAAGTCACTTTTTTTCCTAAATGTATATCAGCTACCCAACATCACCCTTCAATATGACCACGTACTTCTGGAACACCCTATAGAGGTCGCTACAATGACTATGGGAACATGATAAATGATCCTACTATATCATTCTCACTGCTTGAACTCAGGCCTCTCTTTAAGATATAGTCGACCATAATCTACCACATGTACCCAAATCTATTTTGCGAATATCACACGTCTTTGTTTCACTATTTGCTAATCTAAACGTACATATATGTTCACAGATATGCTCTCAATACGCTGGCGTATTCCTTATAACGAGCGAAGCGCGCATGATGCGTCCGGTCATAAACCTGTCCACAGGACAACTAGAGCTCATCGGAACCATGGAGCAACTGTACCTCGATGTAGCCGTTACACACAACGAGATACTAAAAGGTAACTATCCGATAGAATCTAGCCAAGAAGTCAACGACAGCACGTTTATACTAAAAATAAATAAATTGGAAATAATAATTAATTGAATCTGAAATAGGATAAACTTATACGTTAGCTTCGATCAAAACATGTAACCTTGATTGACATCGACCTTTTTTGTCGGTAACACACTAAAATGAACCGTTAATCGGTCTCTGACAACCTTATTTCAAGTCGGGTTTAGCGTATAATAGTCAATAATACACGTCATGTTCGTGAATGGGCGCCGTCAGTTTAGACTGGTCATCTCTTAACTGCCATTGGCTTATTTTAATCTTTGTATTTTGAATTGTTATAAATAGTTTCTTTGCGTTTTCCTCACATATAGAAACAACAAGTATAATATAATCAAGATTTTTGTAATTAATAACAATTTAAAAGAGTGTCCGTGGAGTTTCTGCATGTTCTTCTCCACAGAGATCTACGCTTTGGTACGTGCAAATAGCTTCATATTTTTGACTGAACGACCTTGACAGTTCAAAAGTACCTGTAAATGGTTTATTTGAAATAAATACTTCGAATCTTGAATGCAACTTTAATCTGGAATCTTTGAATATGTTTGGTTAATGATTTCAGGCAAAACAACCCACTTGGAGTTATCGCAGACCGCTTTCATGAGTAACTTGGCTCAGCTAGTGCCGATGCCTGATTGTAACCAGTCACCACGGTAAGTTTAGTTGAAACTTCATTATTTTATTGATGGAAATTTTGTGCCTGAGAGGAAGATCAATTATTTTTAATATTTGAGTAGTCAATTTTAATCTCTAGGCAATAATTTTCAATCTGAAGGCCTTATGGTTTAAATCTCTGCGATCAAATTCAATCGTGTGCCAGTAATTTTCAATTTGTCGGCTGTCAATTTTAATTCCTGCTATCAATTTCAATCTAGTGGCAGCATTTTTAAAATCTTAGCAGTCATTTTGAATCTATCTGCTATTAATCTCCTGTACATTACCATTAATAATCCTTTGCCTATAACTTAAACGTAAACCGTAATGTTTCAGTAACATGTATCAATGTCAGATGGGTAAGCAAACCATGGGTACGCCGATTCACACATGGCTGACAAACGCAGAGACCAAGTTATACCGGCTGCAGACTCCCGCTACTCCGCTGTTTAGGGCTACGCATTATGACAATATTGGACTGGACGACTATCCGTGTGGGACTAATGCTATTGTCGCTGTCATTTCTTACACTGTAAGTATAACAGAGCCGCAGTATACACATCCTTTGAGTATAGATTTCTGCATGGCCTTTGACAAGGTGGACCATAACCTGTTACTGGATAAGTTTGCTTTCAATGTAATTTGTAGTGACTTACTCTATAGGTTTGCTTCAAATATCAAACAACTGCCAATGGTTGGTGATCAACGGACACAGGTCAAATACTACTGAAGTAACATCTGTCGTTCCACAGGGCTCTATTCTTGGGCCCTATTTATTGTTCACATAACTTGTAAAAAATATTTTGTCAATTTTCCAGGGTTACGACATGGAAGACGCCATGATAATCAACAAGTCGGCGTACGAGCGAGGCTTCGCCGCCGGCTCCGTGTACAAGGCAGACTTCATAGAGCTGGCGCACCCCGCCTCGTACTTCTGCAGGGACCCCAGCAGGCCCCAGCTGGCGGACCACGTGGACGATGATGGGCTGCCCGCTGTGGGCGCCAGGGTCAGACCTGAAGACCCTTTCTATTGGTAACACTCACGTTTTTTAATATTCTTGATTGAGTGGCTTGACTTTCACCAGTATCTCAACTGGTGGTAAGCGATGATGGAGTATGCTTGTCTAGAAGTAACCTGTTCACTCTTAACCTTAAGACCCCTTGATTATAGCTATCGAGAAACATAGACTCTGACAGGGAGCTTCATTCACGCACAATTAAAAGTATTCCCACAACGCTTGGTGCGTATGGGTGGAATGTCCACTATTGGCAGAACCTATAAATTAAACCCTATAAATATTTCATACCTTTCCAAGTATTTATGTCATAAACTACAGTTCTCGTCAAATAACTTTGCCCCTCTGAAGTTAGCCATTTGCAAAGATCGCTTGCTGCAGTCACGTAGCCGGGAGCAAGCGGGACGCAAGCATGCATCGAACGTAAACGTAAGACTGAGACATAAAATCGCGCCGTCATAATCCCCGCCCCCATGTCTCTTACGCATGCGCAGTTGCAGTGTGTTCGTAATTGACTACTACGCAGCCACTCGACACAACTTCCGAGGGGCAAAGTTATTTGACAAGAACTGTACATACAGTTCTTCATCAATGATATTTAACTAAACATTAAAATATAATTTATTCGCAGTTATTACGACGGAGAGAAGAGTACATTCATAGTGAGCAAGTACCACGGGAAGGAAGAAGTATTTGTGGACAGTGTGCGACTGTGCGGCGACTTCAGCTCACGGCCTCTCAAGAAAGCTTGCGTGATGCTACGGCTGCAGGTAAATAACACAACGTTTAATATGATAACCACAACAAGTACACAGAAATATAGTTAAAGGTAGCTTTATAATTATGAATCCAAACGAACTAATTTTACGCCAAAATTGTAATACAACTCTTTTACAATATAATTAAGACATACAAGGAGAATTTTTGAAGTGTGGTGGCAGGGATGGCCAAATTCGAAACTATGAGGATTAGCGAAAAACACTGAAAGGAGTCTCGAGCCCGATTTTGATGAAAACTTAAACTTCATCATTGGATTTTTGAAAATCAGCGAACCGGTTGATTTTGAAAAAAAAAACAACCTGTATGTATTATTACACCATCCGAAAGTGTCGCTAATAAGGCTCAAATTCTGGGAAGTAATAACACATGGCAAACTAAAGGAAAGCGCTCATTTTTAGGGTTCCGTACCCAAAGGGTAAAAACGGGACCCTATTACTAAGACTCCGCTGTCCGTCTGTCTGTCACCAGGCTATATCTCTTGAACCGCTATAACAACAAATACACTTCTGGACACATCTATTGGCCCACCTTAGAGTTTAGGTTTCGATGGCCCCTTCCGAAATATGATTGCTAGATTGAACAAAAACTGTTGATGCAGTTTTAAACCTGATACATTTTACCATCTTTTTCGATCGTATTGTTTTAAATTTGAATTCAGAATACCATACTACATGGAGCTACGCCTAACAAGTCGGATATGCGCCTTGTTAAAGGCAATTGATTATTGAATAAAAAAAATGTTTTATCAAATAAAGGTTTAATTTAATAACGCGTGTTGCCTCCATGGGCATCTACCACAGCTCTCATACGATTAGGCATAGAGTTTATCAACCGTTCTATGAAATTTTGAGGGATCATCTCCCATTCCTCTTCTATGGCAGTTTTCAACTCCTGCATCGTCTGGGCAACTGGCTGACGAGCCCTAACACGTCTTTTTAGCTCGTCCCACATGTGCTCAATGGGGTTCATGTCTGGGCTTCTGGCTGGCCAGTCCATAACTGTGATGTTCACATCCCGAAGATATTCCCTGACGATGCCGGCCGCATGGGCTCTTGCATTATCATGCATAAAAAGGAAATTTGGGCCCACATAGTCCGCGTATGGTATCACGTGAGGTTCTAAGCACTCACGAATGTACCTTTCAGCATTTAATGTTGGCAGCCGTGGTCCTGTAACAACCTCAAGTTGAGTTTTGCTGCTCGCGGATATACCGCCCCAGACAGTCCATGAGCCACCGCCATAAGCAACCCTCTCTTCAAAGCAGCATTGTGCGAAACGCTCTCCCTTACGTCGGTAGACCTTCTTCCTTCCATCATTGCCATGTAACACAATTTTAGACTCATCAGAAAAGAGTACACGGCTCCAATCTTGCTGTGTCCAATTTAAATGACTGCGTGCGAAATGAAGGCGCGCTGTTCGGTGGGCTCGCGTTAGTTTGGGCCCATTAGCTGGCTTGTGTGGTACCATATCGCGTTCTTGTAACCTTCTCCGAACAGTTCGAGCGCTCACAGATACTCCGTGGAAGTCGCGAAGTTGGTTTTGTATCTCAATGGAGGTAAGGTGACGATTTCTCAAGCTGGTCGTCACGATGAATCGATCCTGCCTTTCAGTTCTGACCCGAGATCGTGGCCTTCCTTGGCGACGAACAAAGCCGCCAGTCTCTAGGTACCTCCGATAAACATTTCGGACCGCAGATCGACTTAAATTAAGTTGAGCACTCACGTTTCTTTGGCTGTGTCCGGCCTGAATAAGTGCCACAGCTTGGGCGGCGACTTCAGGTGAAGTATCCATAGATTATTGATAGAACCTCACCTTAATGTTAAGAATAAGTAATGTTTGTTGCAAAACCAAAGATATCAATCACTTTTTCAAGAATTAAATCCAAGTAAACCAATAAAACCAAGTTTTCTTAGTATTCGATTGTTTGATATCAACAAACAGGCTCCAAATTGTCTTTTGTTTCTTTAAATTCTGTGTTCGAAATTCAAAAAAAGACTATTGAATGAAATTGTGAATGTGCCAGGTTCAAAACTGCATAAAAACTTTTTGCTCGACCTAATATAAAATTTTAGCTAGGACCAAACGAAACTGAAAATACAAGGTGGGCCAATAGATGTGTCCAGAAGTGTACTAAAAACAGAATAAAATAAATAATTTAAGTGTGTCTCCCATACAACAAACGTGTTTTTTTTTTGCCGTTTTTGTAGATAATGGTACGGAACACGTCGTGCGCGAGTCCGACTCGCACTCGGCCGGTTTTTTTAACAAATTACTTTTAAAATTTCTGACTAAACCCACCTACCTAAAACGTATATAATTTTTTTTTAAATTATATGATGCTGCTGTAGATTCTCGGGCCCGATGTTGATGAAAACTATAACTGTGAAAAAAATATCAGATCATACTTTTTTGAAAATTAAAAAAGTATTTTGTTAAAAATGAGACTTTAATTTTACATTCGTTATTACTTCCTAGAATTTGATCCTACACTTTAATTAACAACTCATTTTTAACTAAATCTTTTTAGTTTTCAGAAATAAATTATCAATTTTTTTTTTTTCAAATATCTATGATGCTGTTTAGATATGCGCAAACGAGTCACGGGCGAAGTACTGGTGTGAAATTAAAAAAAATAATACTTACTAAAACAATTTTGAAAATCATTTTTAAATTTCTTCCAGCGCAACCCAACAGTAGGAGATAAATTCGCGTCCCGAGCTGGCCAAAAAGGTATCTGTTCCCAGAAGTGGGCGGCCGAAGACCTTCCCTTCACGGAGTCAGGCCTGGTGCCCGATGTGCTGTTCAACCCTCACGGCTTCCCGTCCCGGATGACCATCGCCATGATGATCGAGTGCATGGCGGGCAAGGCGGCCAGCATACATGGTCACGTGAGTATGCTATCTAAGTTGTTGAAGTGAACTGCTGAAGTCTGACACCAGCTTCGCCAAGGTGTCGTGTATCCCAGTTGACTGAGTTGTGGAGAGACTGGGAGCCGTATTTGGTAAGTCTTGGTAGAATGATTGAAGTGTACCTACTGCTGGATATACCTAAGTATCGAACTGTCTTTACCAAAGACATACTAATTGCATTCAGCATGAATATATATTTAAAATGAACAAAGTCAAAGCATTTATTTCAAATAAACCATTCACAGGTACTTTTGAATTGTCAAAGTCAGTCAGTCGAAAACATGAAGCTGTTTGCATGTTCCAAAGCATAGATCTCTATGGAGAGGAACATGCAAGAAACTCCACGGACACTCTTTTAAACTTTACTTGTTGCTTCTATATGTGAGAACAATGTAAAGAAAGAAAAAAGGAATTCTAAGTATTAAATATTGAAATAAGCCAGTGCCAGCTAAGATATGACCAGTTTCCACTGATGGCGCCCGTTCACGGACACAAAAAAAAAACATTTTTTGTGTCGATTCGGTTGCATAAATAAATTCAAAGTATTTATAACATCATAATAATAATTGTTTAGGTAAGTTTCAAGGACCTTTAATAATATAATCTATGTACGAGTATATTGATGCTCAAACATACATACCAATTCAACAATGAGAATTCATAGCCATCTAACTCACATCAACCTAAACGGTACCAAAGGGTATTCAACAGAACCCTATCACTAAGCCTCCGCTGTCTGTATCTCATGAACAGCAGTTGTTGATTTAGTGCAAATTTGGGCACAAGGCAATGTCCCCGCTAAGTCGAGCATACAAAGGGGATATATTTCTCGAAGCCACTAAGGCGCCTCCGCGAGCAAATGTCTCGCGGTGATATTATAGTTCTGCTACTTCATTCTACAGGGTGTTTCAGAAGATCGTGGTCATGTTTAAGGGTGATGTTCTGTATCTGTGTTTGTAGAGTAAAGAAATAATAGCAAAATAATAATATTATTTTTGTACTGTATATCAAAAACAGAACATCGACTCAAACTCAAAGCTTTTATTTCAATTTATTAAACCATTTAAAGGCTCTTTTGAATGATCAAAGTCGGTCAGTCAAAGAGGAAACTAAAAAAAATAAGAATGCACCTAAAATCGAGCCCAGAGGGACGCCCATTGTCACGTTTAATCCCGACGAATTGACACCGTTTACTTGAGCTGATTGCTGTCTATCACTCAAATACGATACTACTATTACTTACCAAGTTTAACGCAGTTTTGCCTAGTCCTTAATGCTCGAAGTTCAGGTTCATGTTTCGTGATTTACGCAATCAAACACCTTACACAGGTCACAGAAGATGTGCACCTTGTACCTTTTCGCACTTATTAAATAAGTGTTTTAATAGGAAGACACCGGAGACACCGTCAGTTGTACAACGTCCTTTGGTCAAATCGTACTGTTTATCGTGTAAGATGTTGTTCGTGTTAAACTTTAAATATACAAATACAAATTTATTGGAACAAAAAACAGTATATGACCACGCACTTCTTTCAACGTATCCCCGGGGGCACGACTATATTATCGCGGCTATTTGATGAGTGACACAGACAAGCAAAACAATCAACGACACGCAGCGATACACAACGTAAGACGCGCTTGCCACGACCCGCAACTTCTCGCACTCGCTGAGAAACTTTTTCAAAAAAACTAAATGCGAAACTAATTTCTTATGAACATGCGGAACTTCGTCGTGACAATGAGTCGTTGCAGTCACGCGGAAAGAGCAGGGCGGACTCGCGTGATTCACACGCTCGTGGAGATGGCGCCTTAGGGCATTTAACTTAGCTCTGGATATAACTAGTAGCCTACATTTTCAGGGTCCTGATACTTCCAAATTATAACGAGTCTATAGTAATACATTCTAAAATCTCTTCCGCAGGTCCACGACGCAACACCATTCCGTTTCAACGAAAAAGACACAGCTATAAACTACTTCGGTCGGCTGCTGGAAGCGTCGGGCTACAACTACTACGGCACTGAGCGCATGTACAGCGGGGTAGACGGCCGCGAGATGGACGCAGATATCTTCTACGGCGTCATCCACTACCAGAGGCTGCGGCACATGGTGTCTGACAAGTGGCAGGTAAGCTTCATGACATCAAAACACAGTTTTTAACTACTTCGGCCTGTGATGTTCACACTGCTGTTTATAGGCGCCATCTTGGTCCCGGCTGTCATTGATAGATCTTTAACAGTCGTAACACGCCTGTAAGTATGACTGTAGCGGCATCAATGCTGCACGAAGGCTGCGCTGACGTTCAATGTCGAGGGTCACCAGTATGGAGGGTATGCGGTACAGAGAATAAAGTCTCAGCCGTCGCAGAATCCTGCCTTTTCAATGGAGATTTGCGGGACTTTACTCTCTGTACCGATATTCCGAGGTTGTGGAAAAATGCAATCTCAAGCAGCCTAAAAATATGATAATGTGCCTTATTACCTAATTTCTGGGTTGTGGGTATAGACAGTCTCCAGGAACCCGAAAGTCTGACGAACTGTTTTACTGAACTTACTTTCTTTGACTGACTTTGACTTGACTGTGCTGTGGAGTACTCCATGCAAGATGCTTGTAATCGACCCCAAAATATTTTAGAAAATACTTGTCAGATGAAGATTGCTGCATACGCTGTCATATGCTACTGGGTCTTTCAATATCAGACCTTCCGGCACATGGGTTCTGATAAGTGGTAGGTGAGGTTTATATAGCATCATAGCCACAATTCCTCTATTCAAATCTGGCGACAGTAAATACACTAATAATTATAGACCCGTATCTGTACTGTCGGTTTTCTGCAAGATGTTTGAAAAGGTAATGCTCAGTTTTTTTTAACACAAATAACATCTAACAGGATAAAAAGTATGTTTTCACTAAAGGACAACCGGCGCCAATATCACCTTATTAAAACATATCATTAGTGGGTGGGAAAATGCGCAAGATGCCATAGGTGCCTTCTGCGACCTGTCGAAGACTGATTGTGTGAATGTGTGAGCCATGAAACATTTCTCCTGAAACTAGAGCACTACGGATTAGGCCCAACAGCCTTGAACTTGGTAAAGTCATATTTGAATGATAGACAGCAGTTAGTTCAAATAAACCGCAGAGATTCATCGGGTTTAAACGTGACGGTGAGAGTACCTCAGGGCTCAATTTTGTGTCCTTTCTTATTTATACTTTTTTTTAGTTGTTTTTTTGTTAAGTGATCTGCCTTATTTATTGCAATAAAAAGAGCTTTTTGAGGATTTTTTAAATGAATAGATGTGCAAAAAATCTTGACGACGTAAACACTATTGGTTCTTCCATGACAGTTTCTGTTTCTTCCCCTGACAAATAAGAGTTATAGTATTTAAATTATATTAAAAGTGATATTTTCCCCACCTAACAGGTCCGAACAACAGGCGCAGTAGACGCGCTGACCCGACAGCCAGTGAAGGGTCGTCGTCGCGGAGGAGGAGTGAGGCTCGGAGAGATGGAACGTGATGCGCTAGCCTCGCACGGGGCCTCCTTCCTACTGCACGACCGATTGTTTCACTGCTCAGATAAGACCGAGGTATGTATCATGTCTATAGCAGTCGTAGAGAGATGGAACGTGATGCGCTAGCCTCGCACGGGGCCTCCTTCCTACTGCACGACCGACTGTTTCACTGCTCAGATAAGACTGAGGTATGTATCATGTCTATGGCAGTCGTAGAGAGATGGAACGTGATGCGCTAGCCTCGCACGGGGCCTCCTTCCTACTGCACGACCGACTGTTTCACTGCTCAGATAAGACCGAGGTATGTATCATGTCTATAGCAGTCGTAGAGAGATGGAACGTGATGCGCTAGCCTCGCACGGGGCCTCCTTCCTACTGCACGACCGACTGTTTCACTGCTCAGATAAGACCGAGGTATGTATCATGTCTATAGCAGTCGTAGAGAGATGGAACGTGATGCGCTAGCCTCGCACGGGGCCTCCTTCCTACTGCACGACCGACTGTTTCACTGCTCAGATAAGACTGAGGTATGTATCATGTCTATGGCAGTCGTAGAGAGATGGAACGTGATGCGCTAGCCTCGCACGGGGCCTCCTTCCTACTGCACGACCGACTGTTTCACTGCTCAGATAAGACTGAGGTATGTATCATGTCTATAGCAGTCGTAGAGAGATGGAACGTGATGCGCTAGCCTCGCACGGGGCCTCCTTCCTACTGCACGACCGACTGTTTCACTGCTCAGATAAGACTGAGGTATGTATCATGTCTATGGCAGTCGTAGAGAGATGGAACGTGATGCGCTAGCCTCGCACGGGGCCTCCTTCCTACTGCACGACCGACTGTTTCACTGCTCAGATAAGACTGAGGTATGTATCATGTCTATAGCAGTCGTAGAGAGATCGAACGTGATGCGCTAGCCTCGCACGGGGCCTCCTTCCTACTGCACGACCGACTGTTTCACTGCTCAGATAAGACTGAGGTATGTATCATGTCTATAGCAGTCGTAGAGAGATCGAACGTGATGCGCTAGCCTCGCACGGGGCCTCCTTCCTACTGCACGACCGACTGTCACACAATCACAGACAATGTTTCAGAATTGAGAAAAATCTGACACTTTCTGCTGGCCCAAACCAGAGTTTTCTTCATATTTGAGAGTTAGTTGCTACCACGAGGCCAGGTTAAATATCAAATATTCCATACATAATGACCCCGAGTTAAAACTAACTCGGAGTTAATAATGGTTTGTACAACTGGGCTTTAGAGGGTTAAATGAGAGTTCCATTTTTGTTTGGGAAAGTCTGAAAACTACGCGTACAAAGACGCTGTCCCTGTCTAAAGGCTAGTATTTAATATGCACATCTCTCTCCCTTCCAGGCAATCCTCTGCTCAAAATGCGGCACCCTCCTGGGCCCTATCATCGGCAAAAGCGAGACCAGCAAAGAGACCTGTCGCCTCTGTGGTGATGGCACCCTGGTCTCCATCGCCATCCCCTACATCTTCAAGTTCTTCGTGACGCAGCTCGCCTGCGTCAACATCAACGTTAAGATCAACTGTAGCGAGCATCTTGCTATCACTGGATAGCTAATTTAACGCCATACTCTTTAATTCAGAGGTTTTGAGGTATACTGTCGATGAGTTATGTTTGAGAATTTGACTGTTAAGGAGTTTTAGTGTCAGTGGCGGGTTTTCTTACTCTATATGTGCGTAGTTTATAGAAATGGTGCATGGTGCTTGCGGGCAAACCCGAATGACACTGGTTACTCCTTAAAAAAAGCTGTGTCATAAGTTTAAAAGAAAGTTATGTTGCAATAAAGAGATGGAAAATGTTTCTTTTGTTTGATTTCTGTTTTATAGCTGTAGGGGACTTGATATAAGACGCGCTCCAGCCGCGCGGTGGCGAAAATGTATGATGTCCGTGACTACCGCAGGACCACGAACGCATTGGCGTTTAATACCATTAACAACTTAATTTGGTCGGGTACCGTTATACGCGAAGATTTTGTATGGAAAAGTAATGAAAGCTAATTTCTCTAAAAATTCAACACATGAATATGAAGTTTTGGTCACTAACTTCTTGTCGAGTACTAATTTTTGTATAAATTTGAGATGTCACCGAGTTTTAATAGGGAAATCTTGAAATGAAAATTTAACACCGTGAGGTACCGCCACCCCACCAATGTCACACCAATAAGAGTTCTAATTATTTGTATACTTAGAATAGCTGTAGCATGGCCCCTTTTTCGGCGCTCATGGTGGTCCTGCTGAAGGGAACGTGACTACCGCCGGACCACCTTCAAAGTCGATTTTCTCATCTTTCATGTCACCAACTTTTATATAAGCCACATTTCGTGTCAAATAATTTATAGAAAAATTTAAGATGATTCTTGAATTCTTACGAGCGAAAGGTACTTCATCATTAAGATAGTTTTATGAAGATCTGATAAACTTTGGCTACAGCATATTATTTGGACTCACCGTTTAGGAGATAATGTAAAATTAAAATAATTCAACATTACTAATAAATCGAATGCGCGTACGAAGTCGCGGGCAACAGCTAGTTTTTTAATAATAATATTGTTTGTGCAACATGCAGTTTCTTTGAAAGGAGAGCAAGCAACAAGCTCCAGGAGAACAATAAGTAAAACACAATATACCTTAAAAATAATGTATTAACTGCAAGAGGTCACATCAATAGATTTTATCTGAAAAATATGTAATCTATGACTTATAGCTATAAAAGAACTGTCACTTTGACATTAGAACTGTCACATTGACAGCTAATCCTCATCCATAGCTTCAACGTCTTTTTCCTTCTTCTTCTTCTTCTTTTTCTTCTTCTTGGCACTGGCTTCAGCCTCTACAGCCTGTTGTAGTTCGTCCAAGGCTTCTTTCATGACTTCTATGTTCTTCTTGGGAATGTCACCGGTTTCATAGAACTTCAAACGGTCTTCGACTTGTTGGCGTAACTTCTCGCCGAAGACTGATGATTGAATTTCTGGAAGAAGGAAACAATATTTGAGTTATTTTGGTCTAAATCAGTCCGATGTAACTTACTTACTTTGGAACTTTCATCAATAATGAGACTTTAGGTAATCAATCTTGGGACTTGCATAGACTATTGCAAAATTAATAATTTTTAATACAAAATGTAACAGAATGAACGCAAAACCTAAAAAGGGGTCAAGGGGTTAATTCGAAAACCCGGTGGCCAATAGTCAGTACATTTTGTCGACTTAGGCAAAAAAAATTCATGAGGAAATCGATTTTTTTTCTCGATTCTTGGCTGGTCCCATTGTAAAAGTTGTTCATAACGATGCGAGACCCCTTTTAATTTTTTGCGTTGATTAAAAGTCAATAGTCATTTATGCAAATTAGTCTGAGAACCAGCACTTTTTGAATCTCAAATTTTACATAAAGACAGTCCCCCAAAACGACCGCCCGTCACCACTCCCTAGTGTTTTAGCTGGGAAGAAGTGGCGCAACAAACTCCCCCAGTCTTTCCCTATTCTTTTACAAGTAGTATCATAGGAGATCCGGCTAGTCATCGAAGCTTCTGACATCTTATTTTCACAAGCATCTATATAATAAAGCATAATAAACAAGATTGTAGCAGTAAAATTAGTACATGAAACACATTATGGCGTTCATGTGTGGATACAACCGCATTTATTCTAGCACCACTATTATTACCACAAGTGCAGGCCACACTTGCAATAGATCAAAGTGTGCATAGTGCTCAATAAAATGCAAGATTACTTTGGAGACAGTGTGCTAATTTAAGGTAGGTATATGAAGATTATTAAAATTTTAATAAACATGATTATAAGATAAGAATCATAGTGTCTCTTTTCGATACTATAAATATGTTGTTGTTTTCGTGAAATATGTTCTTGAAGAAAAATGCGCAGTATACGAAGTGACCCCTGTACAATATTTTAATGGAAAACACATTGATACTGGTTCAGCAACTTTTGAGATAATCGAGCATAACAACTTAGAATTACGCAAAAAGCTAAACAATTTTCCGTAAAGCAACGCTTTCGAATCTTGCGAAAAGCCAAAGTACTACGATTGTCATTCTAGATGTTCGTCGTCACGGCAGAGCTTGCTAAAAGTGGCCTGGGGTCGAGACATGTGACATTCTGTCAACGGTAGCGTGGCGGAGGCGATTGTCAATACGTCAAAAATGTATGGGATTGACAATGCTATCGAAATGTCACGTGATCAAATTCCTAAATTATGGCATTTCGACAGTGGCATTCGCTAATTAAATGGCACATTGGCTAGGGCCTCAGGTCTGATTGAAACTGTCAAGTCGTCCTTACCAGAGAAGCAGTCGATCCTGGACGCTATGGAGCACTTGTTGGCGAGGTAGCGGCTGATGCGGCCCTTGTTCTTGAGCCCCGCGCGTCCGATGAATGTCGAGTGGTAGAGCAGGCCGTACTTGGGCGTGTTCGAACGCGTCTTCAAAGCACGGAAGAGCGCTTTTTCGGCACCTGGGGATATTAAATAGAAGATTTAGTATACCACACAACTTTTTTAGCAATAAAATCTGTTCTATTTGTTGCAGTAAGTACAAGTTTAAATGTGGGAATAGTTAAATGCATATGTAAAACTGTTATCTAGGTTACGATATATGAGAAAAGTGAGGGCTGCTGCTTCTGTATCCTACGACATGAAGTGATGGGAGAAGGTGATACATGAACAGCGACACGAAGAAAAAAAGATATCAAATGTCATAGTAAAACTTACCCAAAATCTGCAGCGTGGAGGCAGGGTACTTGGCCAGGCTGGTGAGAGAGCCGGCCTTGGAGATGAGCCGCGCGCCCACCTGGTCGCCCACCAGCGTGGTCAGGTTGGGGGCTACGGACTCCATCTTTGTGTGCAGGTACTCTGATATCTGCTTCCTACAAGTTGAAGGGTTCGATTAGTCAATTAAGTTATAATATAAAAGGAGCCTATGCTGTTAGCAATGGAAAGATGATTAAGAGCAGTTACACCGTCCGGCATTTCATACAAACTCTCAAGACCTTATTTTTTTAAATGAATGAACCGATTTTAATGAAACTTGGTCTGCATACGCTAGGTTTCAAGATCTAACTAAATAGTTAGTGGAGAACCTTTTGGAGTTCAGGGAGTGATTTTTCACTTTCTATAGAAAACTTAAAATCACTCTCTCTCTCCCTCTAAATGCACGAAGACTTCAGAATAAAAACTCAAAAGTTTTAAGTAAAATGGAAAATAATCCCAGCAATGACATCAGAGGGCCTTAAGTCATTTGAGAAGCATGATGGTTCTGATGACAGAAAGAGGCGAAGCATGAACATATACCACATCACTTTTACACTACACAAAAATATGGTCCCTAGTGTAAAACATCATTTTCAAACCTTACCTATAATTACTGAGCCCAACCACCCTTCCTGCAAACATCTGTATATTAATCAAATCCACTGGTGAGATATCCATTCCCATGGACATCTTCGACGCATCAATAATAGCCTGAGCCTTTTCCGAGTCCCCGAGGATCTCCGTTAGGGGTTCCACTGACTCCTCGCTTAACGTCTTCCTGTCCTTGATGTATTCCGCACACTTGGTGTAGAGCTGGTTCTCTGGGACGATGTTGATCAGCTCTGGGAAGTGGTAGGAATACCATTCCCTGTAAAAAGAAAGGTTTAAATTTTATTTTTTTCATAGGTGAGTCTTCTAAGAATAATTCTCGAGTTGTTCTATGTAATACTTTGCAGTCTTGGCGCGAAGAACTTTTGTCAGCAGAAAAACTTAAGATTTACCAGACCCAGCTAAAATAAGTACTAGGATGTGGTGACGGGCGGCGGTTTTAGGGGACTGTCTTTATTATACATTTTTACGTTCAAAAAGTGCTAGGTCTCAGCTTAATTTAAATAAATAAATGACTTTTGATTTTTGAAACCCGAAATAAAAAAATTAAAAACCTACCTACAATGATAACTTATGATTTTGATAAGTTATGTGAACATAAATATATGGAGTATCACATTTTTTTCACTGTCTGGTTTGAACCCACACTAAAAAGGTTTCAGATATTTTAATTTCACAAAAGACACATAGAAATCACAGATATTTACCTGATCCGCATAGAAAACGTATTGATATCCTTGTCCAGTTGATCAAGCAGTGCGATAGACTGTATGATCATGTTGTCAACCCGGTGCACGTTGAACTTCACACGGGCTCGGGAGTACGAGTGACCCAGACCGAGCTGTGCCACACTGCATGCCTTCAGGGTTAGACCCTTGATGAGGGAGTGGAAGTGGTGGCGGATACCTGTTGAATAGAAAAGGCAAGTACTTTAAAATTAGATAACTTACTCAAATGCAATAAAAGGAGCGACCAACTCCTTTGTTTGTAACAATAGTTATTGTCAATACTTGTGCTTACTTTAATTGATATTGCAGTATTATTTTTGTATGAAATGGAAGGCCCGTATTGTTCAGACTAACACATGAGGCAAACATTTAAAATGAAGGATGTAATAAATTAAAGTTTCAGTAAGATTAATAGAATAATGTCAATGTAAATGGCGAGTACATCACTCATCTTCGATTTGCAGACGATATAGTCGTCATGGCTGAGACCACGGAGGACCTCAGTACAATGCTCGATGACCTCAGTAGAGCTTCCGAAAGAGTGGGTCTTAAAATGAACATGGACAAAACCAAGGTCATGGTAAATACCCATGTAGCACCCACTCCTATCAAGATTGGAGGCTCTGCACTCGAAGTTGTTGATGAGTACGTCTACCTGGGACAAACGATCCAGCTAGGTAGGGCTAACTTCGAGAAGGAGGTCAACCGTCGAATCCGACTCGGCTGGGCGGCGTTCGGGAAGTTGCGCGGTATCTTCTCGTCTCACATACCACAGTGTCTCAAGACGAAAGTCTATGACCAGTGCGTGTTGCCAGTGATGACCTATGGACTCGAAACGTGGTCGCTCACAATGGGCCTCATCAGAAGGCTTAAAGTCACCCAAAGGGCAATGGAGAGGGCAATGCTCGGAGTTTCCTTGCGTGATCGAATCAGGAATGATGATATCCGCAAGAGAACCAAGGTTACCGATATAGCCCGAAGGATCGCCAAATTGAAGTGGCAGTGGGCAGGGCACATTGCTCGCAGAACAGATGGTCGATGGGGCAGAAAAGTTTTGGAGTGGCGACCGCGTACCGGAAGACAGACGCAGCGTTGGAAGGCCTCCCACAAGGTGGACCGATGACCTGGTGAGGGTCGCGGGTAACCGATGGATGCGAGACGCACAGGACCGGTTGTTGTGGCGACGCTTGGGGGAGGCCTATGTCCAGCAGTGGACGTCTTTCGGCTGATATGATGATGATGATGATGATGAAGATTAATTACTAAGTAATAGGGTACATGCCTAAAAATCTATTTTTATATATTACCAAAAACTATTGGACACATATTTTTTCTTTTGTTTCATAAAATTAAGGCATTACAGAGTTGTATTTTTATTATTTTTAGAAATAGTTTTTTTTGCATAGAAATTTCATGTGTTAAATGTATCAAAACTTTGATACATTAGCTAAGTCCTTTTTTATTAATTTAATACAGCAAAAAAAAATATGTGTCAACAATTTTTTGCTAATTTAACTAACTGACTAGACAGACAGTGATATTAATGAATTCAGACTTTGTAGCAGAAAATTTCATACACAATACACATATCAATTAAGTACATGTGTGGATATGACTGCATTTACTTTAGCACTACTGTTATTACCACAAGTGGAGTTAGGACACCTGTAATAGATCAAAGTGTGCTGATATTTAAGACCAGGCTGTTGTGTCAGTAAGGTCTAACAAACCCACACATAGTAGAGTTTCTAAACCGCCTCAAGGGCCTCTGACATGGTTTATTTGACGACCGAGACCACCGGCTTATTGGTGCCTTCCGAAGCATGGAATCATCTTTTTATCAGACAATCAGGTGATTCCAAGCCTGCAATGTCCTAGCCAATCTGGAAAAAACTTTACAAAGTATTCTTCCCATGGGAATCAAACCCACAACCACCGGGTCACAAGGCAAACACCTAAACAACTCGACCACCAGGCTGCTGGCTAATATGCATTACCCACATGTGACTATTTTTAAATTACCCTAGACCAGCCTTATCCAACCTTTTTTGTCTCTGGGCATTATGCTTCGTCATGATAGGCCACAATAACCTACAGTTAAATAAAATTATACATTTATTAGTATCTACATGAATGGGACTTTTGAATTTGTGACAAAAGGACCGTTTTCATATTATGGCCTATGCCAACTTTTTCATGTTGATAGTGGGTGAGGAATAGCCTCAGCACATCCTCAATGAGTGAATCAGTACAGTATTGATACATACACATTGATGCACTAACTAGTTATAGCATTAATAATATGTTAGGCTACAGGGCCACACAGAAAAGCTCAGCGGGCCATATGCAGCCCGCAGGCCGCAGGTTGAGTATAGCTGCCGCAGACTGACCAAGTCATTGTTTTTCCTAGATTATTCTACTTGTGTGTGTTAAGGTCGGTTTTTCCCTATTACAAATGCAAAACTAAAAATATCAATTTCAAATGCTTGGAAAATGCTGAGAAGAGACTTAACGTCAATAGGTAGTCTTTGCAAGGCCCTAAAAAATCTGATCAAAATAACTGCATAAAAACAAAGTATTAAATTGAAATTCTTTACAAGGTGGCTTTTGTTTTGACATATTGATATAAAATACTGAAACATCTGGATCACATAAAAAAACACATTTTTTGGATTGGACTTACCTCGAAGAATCTCTGGGACAGCTCCAGTGTGGGAGCAGGGAATCTCCAGCGCTTCGCTGATGGCTGCCCCCAACTTAGGGTCCAACACCCCGAGGGTGCATTTGCTGCGCTTCTTGCGCTTTGGAAGCGCACCCTCCAGGAAAAGGTTCAGGTCTTCTGGGAGTATACCTGATTGAAGAACATGTATTTGTAAATACGCAAGACATTAAACAGTGGAATTGTCATTGTTTGTAAATATGCAAGTGCTAATGTTCTGATAAAAATAGGCCTTAAAAGAGTTTCAACTAGTCTAGATTAAAAAGGCGTTGGGAAAGATAAGAAATCCTGATAAATTACTATGAATTTACAGTTTTGTTGAATAATAGATGTCCTTTTCATAGTAAACAGCATGTTTCATCACAAATTCGTACTAAGTATTAAATTATCTAACAAGCGTGATTGATGTGGACATAATCTAAAAACACGCGGGTACTAACCTTCGGATACCGCATTGATATTTTCCAAAGCAACCACCGCCGATTTGAAGGGTTGGAACCCACTTAGCGTCACAACTGAGTTGAATCGCTGCAAGTCAGTCACAGATTCCTCAACTTGAGGCAGGAAGGCCGCTAGCTCCTCAAACTCCGTGACTTTGAACAACGCGAAGCCCGCGCTGTGTTCGTACAACACATACAACTTACTCTGAAATAACACAAAACTTTAACACTGACCGTTATCACACATTGTATTTAAACTAAAAAGGGATATTACACACCATTTTTGATTGATTAACTTTAATTTATTTTCATTTTTCGGGGAGAAACAAACACGTGAGTTTTGTTTGCTCCCCCGATAGCCATAAAATGTTTTTTAGGTTAGAATGTTTCGTGTCACGTATGAAAACAATTTTGATTGAACGTAACCAAAATAAAATCGTTTTTGAAGGTTGTTTAGTTTTTGTTTATAACATTTTCAACATTCACTTCATTTCTAAATTGATGCGACAGCTGAGTGATTTTGCAGCTACCCGCAAAATGAAAGCAGATGAATAAATTGAAATAATTTATTCGTTAAGATTACAGACGTAATTTCCTTAACGTGTAATGAAACGTTGCGTTGAATTCGTTCAGAAATATTGTGTTGTTTGTTTGTAATACTGTGAAATTATTATATTTTCTGAGATAAGGTCAAGTTCGACATCTCTACTTTTTTTTCTTCATTTTACACCAAATATTGCTTTTTGCGAAATGGAAATTATATTCGCTTGTTTTGTTTTTGAACGGGAATAGTTATGAGTCGAGCAGTACTAATCGACTAAAATTGCAGCTATTGGAATCGACTAAAGTATACCTGTGTACTTCTAAAACTCTTACTCTGAAAATAAAATAAAAATGATAAAAATAAAAAGATGTGTACATAAAACATAAATAAATTAGGGATTGACGGTTTAGGTGATAATTTTCAAGAATTGTATAGGTAATCAATTCTCATTCATCAGAACCTGGACCACACTACGTGGCATCAATGGAAAAAAATGACATTTCAATTTGAATTAAAGTTTCAATCAATGAATTCAACGGTTTCTACGTGGTTACAATACAACAACAACAATCTATAGAAAAATGGATTGAAACCTGAAAATAGTGTATAAACTGCATCTATGTGAAAATAAAGTGCTTACAATGGCTACAATAGCTATGCAAAGGGACCTTGTGGTCACATTTAAGAAGGAGACGCTTTTAAACTTGGGAATACTGAGTAAGCTGCAGCAAATGCCATCAGAGCTCAGTAGACTGATATTCAAGGATAATTCATTGGAAAAACCGACTCAAAACTTCTTCAATCATCTGTCACACTATTTGGTGTCAATAATCGATACGCAGGCCTGCAGTTCATTGCCTTGGCCACTGTATGATACTAAGACTGAAAGAGCGTACAGAAACGAGTTGTCGAACTTCATAAGCGACTGCAGCAACAAAGGTTTGTTAGCGCCAGTCATGTCCTCGTACCTAGTTAACCCAGGGTGTTACAAAGTCACAATGCTGATATTCCAAATGTCGCAACTCGCAGTCCAAAGAGTATTGATGACTAAAATGGTCAAGGATACCCAAAAAAAGCTCTATAATGACACAACTGAAGACTACAAGGCGAAAAAGGAAGATTTTATTGACAACATTGAAAAAGAAACAGTAAAAATATCTAGTAAATTTTCTAATTTTATGAAGAAAAGAGTAGTTATGGAAAAAATAGCAGAGTTGTTCCGCAAGAAAATAACTGAAATGGAAAAAAAAATGGCTGAACTAAACCCTCAAGGGTATTTGAACGATATAGTTGATGGGTATTTAAAAACATATGAAGCGGATGAGACTACAAGAGCTGAAATCCTTAAAATAAAAGATGTTCACAAAACATGCTCATTTTTCGATGATTTGCTAACTGAAACAGACAACAAAATCACAGAAATGGAAAATGAATGGGATAAAAAAATGAAAACATTCCTTGAAAGTTGTAGAGAAACTCGTAACTCCACCGAAATGCTGGTAGCAAGACAAACTGGTGAAGCACCAAGAAGTTCTTACACATTAGAGTATAATCCTAAAACAGACTTTATTTGTACAAAAGAATTACAAAACCAAGTAAACAGTGAACAGAAATACATTCTCAAAAACATCACAAAAGATGATAAATTAAGTTTTCCAAACCTTATCAGGGCATTCCTTATCTCAGTAGGGTTCATGCTGAAAAATGCTGAAATTGGTGATGAAATATACAAGTTTAATGAGTATTTAGATGGTGGAAGACGGAACTTTGGTGAACTTGTATCTGCCATGAGGATACTGTTAGATAGGGTAATGAATGCAGAATCTAGACTTCAGGTGAGTTTATTTACTGAGGAACACCAACTATATGTATATTTATTTGAGGGCACTGTTGGTGCAGTGGTTGAGTGATTGGCTGCACTGCATGTTGTGGGTTTGTTTCTGGCACGGAACAAATATTTGTATGGCCTACAGATATGTGTTCCAGGTCTGGCTGTTTGTGGATGTGAGTTTGTATGTTTGTAAACACACCATACAGGAGAAATTCATAGTGTGGGGCTCTCTGGGGAATCCAACTCCAGAGATTAGCGCAATCAAATAAACAAACTCTTTTGATTATTGGTACCTATATATGTACATTTAATGAAAATGTTGATCAGTTCCCAATGTGCATAAGTACTGCCTTCTGCTTTTATGATTATGACATTCTTTGGGACTTTTGTAACTATTAAATTTTATATTTCCAGCCAACACAAACATCATACAACCAGTCAATATCACTGTTCTCTGATATACCACCGTTACCTGACCTCGCTGACCTGAAGATGGGCAAAGACCTGCAGTCTCAAGTTATATATGACACTTTCACGCCACTCAACATCACCAAACATCAATTCAACTTACGTAAAAGGGCCAGCGGTTTTGCTAAACCACAGTCACGGTCATTACTCGCCGCTCCATTTTGCCAGAGACCAAGAGATGATTTCCTAAAGAGCCTGGTATCATGCCGCATCAGTTCCTATGACCGTCCAAACGCAACACAGAACTTTAACATGTCAATCGTATCTCAGACTAACTATAGAAACAACGAAACTATTGCAGAATGTTCCTCAGGGTTCACCAAACAACAAATAATGCGGTTGTTATCAACTAAAAAGTCAAGCAGCTCTAAAAAGTTTAAATATAAAACTGAAAGACCGGATAATATAAATATCAAGAAAGGAGGATTGTTTAATGAATCAATAGCTTCAACTGATAGCAATGGTTTGTTCAGAAGCCATTCATCACCAAACCTCTTTGAAAACAGAGAAAGGAGGTCTAAGATTCCTATTCCTAGGAAGTTGTCTGTCATGCAAGAAGACTGTCCAATTCTCGAAGTTTCTGGCATCTTGGCGCTAGAAAGCGACAATAGTTACGGTACACCTGAAGGTGTTATGCGACTAGAAAGCAACCGAAAAATATTTGATGCCACAAGTCTACCTACTATATCCATAACTCCTGAACCAGACAAAGTTTCAACAAATCTTCAGGAAGATTTGAGTAAAGCGCATTTTTCTGATCTAAATGTGCCGAAACTACAGGAAGAAATTCTACAAAACGAAGAAATTAAGACTGAAACACCCAAAACTAACTCGCATTTGATAAGAAAAACAAGTTCTTTAGAGAAAATTATCAATAGATTTAAGAAAGTTAGAGCAAGCGTACTGCCAAGCGATAAAAGCTGTGAAGATGGGAATGACATTAAAACTATTGTTGAAGAAAAAGAAAATCTCAACACTGTTAACGTAGATGTGTTCACAGCAAATAGGGTCTTACTGCCTGATCTATTGAGTCCAAGTTGCAGTGTGCTACCCAAGAAGTCTTCGGACTATTTAGATCCGATCTGGTTTGATGACGAGCCTCCTTTGAGAAAACCGCGGGAAAGTCTAGGGACTGCATTGGGTGTAGACCACACGTTCTTAGACCAGTTTGATTTGCTAGACTAATAAAAATAAGTTAAATTAAGAAGAATATTTAAAGTCCAGTTTTTCTTAAGTGCAAGAAAGATTTTTCATGTATCAAGCTTTAAAAAATATTTAAGTTCATGTTTATGAGTATTGTTAGTTTTACTTAGTACTTTATACTCTTTTAGTTTTAGTTCATTAAAAGCTTGTTTTTAAGAAGTTTTTTACTTATAATTATTTTATTTTACAAGTATTTTCTGTCCTCTATCACCAAATACTGAAACGCATGACAAACAAAAATATTTTTTACACACTAACACGAAAACTGACTTCTATTGCACTGATTTTAGTACTCGCAATACAGTACCGGCCTCATAGTTTAAAACGACTAAAAATATTGACGCTTATCAGAATTATCAGTGTATTTCGCGCAGTGCATTTCTTTTCTGTATTTCCGCGGGCCAGAAAAAAATCCCCTAGCCATTTCCTAAAAATCATTGTAACTACCTATTTGAAATTGTAAAAATCATTGTTGATTTTTCGTGTGTTGAAAAACGTCGTTTGATACTAACTTGTGGGCATTTGTCAGTCATAATAACAAATTTTATGCGCTGCTTCAATATTTTGTTTAGTTACTTTCGCCTTTTAAAACATGAAAACTAATTTCGTTAATTATTTAAATTGGTCATCACCATTATCAAAAATAAGTAATAGTACCTAGCTTTCAAAAGTTTCAACTTGTTGTAACTTATGACCATTATCTATATTATACCTAACTTATAAAATAAAATAATCATAAATCGACTAAATTTTTATTAATACAATTTTGAAGTCAGGTATCAAAAATATTAAAACTCATTTTAAAAATCTTTATTAACTTAACAGTTAATTACATCGTATACTTGGTTGCAATTTTGCTTGTAAAAAATTTAACTACATTACTAAAACAGAAAGCAAATCTACCTAAGTAAGATATAAGTTTACATTGAAAAGTGACTAAATTATCAGGAGAAGTGATTTGAGGCTGCAACACAAACGACTAAATAACTATTTTACAACAATCCCAATGAGGGTTTTCGCGGGAAAATTCATGCCAAAAGTTGGCGCGATATGTCACTTTGAAAAATTCAAAACATGTGCGTTTTGATAGGCCTCCTGGTGCCACCTGGTGCGCGTCTTTTCAGAAAACCCTCATTCAATCAATCTTTCATTTTGTACTCTTCTACATAATAAATACAGCATTCTTGTCTTGCTCCATTCAAATAAGCACTAAATCCTAGGATCGTCTTCGCCCAACTTCACCATTTTCTCTGAAATCTCCCAAACTTTCTTAGCTCTGCTCATATCGCTGACTGAACTAGACAATGAACTTTCTCTGCAGTCGGAGAAGTACTTTCCGGAGACCTTTTCGAGCTTTTCGTCAACCGCCAACATAACTGTGGTCTGGCAACCTTGTTCAGGATTCTTAAAGAAGCATTGGGTTATCGGATACAGCATCCAACTTAATGGAGGAGGCACGGAACTCCAAATTCCAGTTTCAATCAAACCTGGGTGCAGGCAGTTCACTGATACGCCTGTTCCTTCCATTCTTCGAGCTAGTTCTCTTGTGAAAAGTATATTGGCTTCCTTAGAAGCGTAATAGAGATACCCTGGTAACGTATCAACTGGGTTAGGGTTTTCAATGTTAAACGCTCCAAGACGGTACAGCGACGAAGCTACTACCACGATTCTTGACGGGGCACTTTTCTTTAACAAATCTATCAAAAGATGTGTTAGCAAGAATGGTCCATAATGGTTGGTTCCCATTGTCATCTCAAGGTCATCGACTGTCTTCCTCTTCTTGAAGGTGTCTGCGTAACCGGCGTTGTGGACCAAGACATCTAGTTTCGTCTCAGTTTTGTTGATGTCTTCGGCGAATTCCCTGATGGATGCGAAGGAGCTGAGGTCCAGTTTCTTGACCACGACTTTCGTGTTCTTTGTTGTGTCGATGATGTCGGCTGGAAAATTAAATTGATTGTATTATTACTTAGGAATTAAAGGGCATAATAATAAGTTACACGCGAAAGCGCCCTGCAGTCTGTGTGTTTCCAAGCCAAAAGCGTTCCGTTAATTGGAGGCTACTGCATGAGATCTTTTGCTATCCTTTTGCAACTGATGCATACGGAAACTGTAACTATCACACCAAATTCTGCCAGAATACTAACTGTTTCGTCTAAGCTTGGCCCTAACCCGTCCTTACAAAATGATAATCACCTTTAACTTTCTCAGCGACCTCCAAATTCCTGCAAGCCATGATGACCCTGGCTCCTCTCTTGGCCAGCTCCCTGGCAGTCTCCTTCCCAATACCACCGGTGCATCCCGTCACAATGACCGTCTTCCCATCCATTCTTGTAGGCTTTCGGTACTGTCCACAGGTGTATTTGGCAAAGAGTCTTATCGCAAAGATGACTCCAAATAGACCGAGGATCGTAAACACCGTTGCGATGATGAGGACCGGGAAGACCCAGTAGAGGTAGCTTGCTTTCCAAGCTTCGGCGACGATCATGTCTGGAAAGAGGGAGAAAGAAGTTGGTTAATGAAGTTCGTTTAGTGGTAAGATTACGCCCCAGGTTTTGGTACGAAAATGATCGCTTGATTGTTGTTAAATTCGTGTGCTGTAATTCGTTAAAATAAGTTGTCACAAGCCAATCGCATTACATAACTAAGGTCTAGTTTGTGAAGCGTCGATTTTTTCTTTCCGGAAGTCGCAGGTTGGTCTTCCAGTGGTTGCTGTAAGGTGCTCGCGAAAAAGCCAGAAATAGTCACCTACGACAAGGGGCTACCCATCATGATTTCGCCATGGGGACTAATTTTTTGTTGGAGTTAATCCTAGTCAGGCAAAACTTATTATTTATTTCCCAAGACCTTAGGGGCCGCTGAAGTCTTAAAAAAACAGTTTTTTTTCTTGTCCTAAAAATGCTAATACGGTTGTATATGTACCTATATATTCTTATACTTAATAGACTCATTAGCCAGCTGGTTAAGCCGTTGGTCCCGGGTCGGGTGTCATTTGTAGATCTTAGACAGGAGGCGTTACGGGTAGACTGAAGCCCAAGTGTAGAATAAGCAGCCTTACTTAGGTGTGACGTAATACCCAGTAATTGAGTTGTGGACTGTGGAGATCAGAATTCTTATGGGCAGGGCGTTCCTTGTGTCGTTGTTGGCTAAAGGCTCTATTAGCAAGCTGAGTGCTAATTCTACTAAGCAACGTTCGCATTCGCATCTCAATCTGTCAAAAATGTAAAGAAATTGAGGCTTTTTGGACAGATTGCGACTGACATGCGGATTCGAACGTTGCCGCGTTGCTTAAAATTTTGTAGAATTGGCCCTCTGGTTAAAATTCACCCGCTCGCTACAGTACTACGGTTTTTGAAAGAAACTACTGACCATTACCAGACTTATTGAAAAATAACAGTCAGCAGTTGGCGACTAAAGGGGTGGAGAACCACCAAACTAGATCGGGAAATGTTGAGGAGATGGTACCTTTTGTAACTATGGAGTTTCTTGTCCGTTCTTCTCCATAAGAATCTATAAACCTTTGCGAATGGACAGTAGAGTCACTGTATTTTTAATACATAGTATTTAAATGTAAATGATGACGTTCAAAAGTGCCGTTTAATAGCCTAATTGAAATAAACGTTTTGACTTTGACTTTTTTTTGGGAAGTTACATAATGACTCCTCTCGTTCTAGGCGGAGCGCAAGGGAGTGTCAGACTCTTATTGACTAAAACCCACCCATGTTCCTCCAAATGCCCTTTGCGTTTCAGGGCTGCGGTAACTCTTGAACAATTCGGCAACGAGGAGAAGCACCTTGAGGTCTCTTTGAGTCCTTTGCTTAATCTATTTCGTCTATATAATTTAGTATAAAGTCAATCAATTATTTACCTATATGTATTATCTACACTAATTGATTCTGATGACCTAAATTCACCAGCGACCCAGTTACCTACATCATGTAAGCTAGGTGCCTAATTAAAATAATTTAGTTACTCCATTTTAGTATTGTTCGAATCACTTGCAAGTTTAATTATGAAGGTCGACACTGCGATAATGTATTGTCTATGTTACTGCAATCAATTAGTTGGTCAACCTTGAACCATGGGCAAGAGTCAATGAGGACTATAGACACCAAACAATCAATGAAGGAAGCGCTTGGAATGGAGAGGCGAGTCTACAACTTCGGGTTTAGAGCCTCCAATCTTGATAGGAGTGCAGTGGTTGCTATATGGGACACGGACAAATCCCGAAAAGAAAAATCAGCTGTTCAGTACATTTCGTCGAGATAGGCGCGATTTCAGTTTTAGTACCTGTTATAGTTAAGTACAATGACCCCTTATGAGGTTTATTCTGTTACACGTTGTACCTATATTGGGGTCGGTCAATCTAACCGGACGCAACCGAGTACCAGTAATAACATGAAACCCCTTGGTAAGACCGGTGTCACATTTTCTGTCTTCTGACTACCCGTAACCTGTCTAAGATTTTCAAATGACGGCCGGAATCAACGGCTTATCGTGCTTTTCGAGGCTCGGAGGAGTCTCGGTATGTACCAATACCTACGTATTGATAGTCACCCATCCACAGACCGACCTTGGCAACTTGTGTCATTTATCCTCGACCTGTGTATGCGGTTGTTTTTATTTAGCCACGAGGTAATAATTACGATATACTTACAATACAATACGTTAAGTATAGAATTCATCACACTGTTCGAACAAGGGTCGAAAAAAGGAACAAAATTCAATATTAGGTACCCACATACACATAGGTACGACGCATACTCAACATAAATATGTCGCAGCCAATTAGCTTAATCAGCCGTTTAATTGGTTGCCTAGCCTTTTCATTGAAATATGACGATTTTTCAGCGACATAAGTGACATCTTTTGTTCAATTTCGTTTGATGACTTGCCCATGTGACTTAGGTCGCTGATTAAACGGCGCAGTTCAGAGAAAAGGCTAGACTTTTAATGAAACGGCTGATTTAGCTAGTTGGCTGCGACTTATACTTATTATATCTACACATAGCTAACAATTTGGTATTTCCAAAGTCTTTGAAGTCCTGAGTGAAGTCATAATGTAACCAAAGAAAGAAACAGGTCAGCAGTTCGACTCAGCACGCCTTCTTCCATAGCCACCTCCTTACTGGCCATTATAACATCTTTCACACACTCCTCATTCCTCCATAATTTAATTACTTATTAAATAAAAAACTTACATAAAATGCAATCACAAGCTAAGTTTCAACTGCAACCACATTTGAATTCACAAAACCGAATTGCACAATCATTTAATTCTTATTAGTTTTCAAGATCACCGTTCACTAAAAGGAATTAGGTAGGTATTAGATTACGGGTACGGCATTAGGTATATTTTACGGTCAAAAGACGTTGTGTATCGCACTTTATTCTATAACACACTGGCTAACGCCGACGGATCTTCAAACTTAACTTTAACATATAAGTAATTACCAGAAAAAATCGCCCAATTCACATTACGCCGTCAATACGTAAAAAAACCGGCGAAGTGCGAGTCGGACTCGCGCACGAAGGGTCCTTAACATTATCTATAAAAACGAGAAAATATCACGTTTGTTGTATAAATATATGTTTTTTTTATTTATTTTTTTAAGTGAATAATGTGGATGAGTTTTTTGATGCCCAATGATCAATTTGTTTTTTACACTTTTTGAACATAATTCGCAATTTTTAGTCTAGTTTGTATATAGTTAGGTTTAGTAGATATAAATAGTTAAGTTCGTTATGTACATTGTACATATACAGTAAAAGCTTGTGAAGTTTTTGATAAAAAAAAAAAAAAAAAAGTGAATAATATAACTAAATAATCTGTGAATATTTCAAGCTGTTTCCGTTATCAATATCGAGCAAAAACGAGCAATAAAATCACGTTTGTTGTATGGGAGGGGCTCCCATATAACTTAAATATTTATTTTATTCTGTTTTTTGGTATTTGTTGTTATAGCGGCAACAGGTACATCATCTGTGAAAATGTCAACTATCTAACTATCACGGTTCATGAGATACAGCCTGGTGACAGACGGACGGACAGCGGAGTCTTAGTAATAGTTTCCCGTTTTACCCTTTGGGTACGGAACCCTAAAAACTCGCACTAAGCACACGGGTCCTTGGTTGCTCAACCAATGTGAAGTAGACCTCAGGTCAGGTTCATATACAAATTAGAAGCGAACTCAAGGTTCAAACTTCACATTACAATACAATATCTATTAGTTAATGGAGGTTATGATAAATAACATAAAGTAAAACAATAAATATTATTAACAAAATACTATAATAGTTATTTTCAACACATTTGCTCAAAAAATGCATTTACGAAGCCTGTATGCATTGTTCGAAAGTTAAAAATTATGCACCACACAATGGAGCGTGCGGCAAAGTAGGTACTCTCACCTAAGTACATATTTTACCGCAAACTCCGTTGTATAGCGCCGTGCGTATTCTTTACGGTTTTTTTTTAATTTCCATAAAAATTAATAAGAATTCCACCAAGGAGTTTCACATCACGAGAATAAATAAGCTGAATAATCGAACCTCCTTGGAAGCGCTTTTGCTGTATACGTTTGTCTCATTTTAATATTATAGAGAAAATGAGAGAAGATAAATAAAAAAAATAAAGTATGTGGTTCTAATTTTCACCACGCGCATGTGGCGCCCTTTGCAAATTCGCGCCATTTTCATATTAGAAACGTCAAAGATTGTTGCGACTTTCCGACTGATTTCTAGAGACAAAAAGTTTGTTTCATTACTTATTGTAATGTTTTCTCGCAAATGTGTCGAAAAACGTTGTATGACACACGTGCGGATTTGGTTTTTACAAACTCGTGACTATGGTAAGCCCTCGACTTCGTCTCGTGCTTACATTCGTCTACTCGTTTGTAAAAACCAACTTACCGCACTAATATCATAAATAACTATTCAACACATTTGCTCAAAAAATGCATTTACGAAGCCTGTATGCATTGTTCGAAAGTTAAAAATTATGCACCACACAATGGAGCGTGCGGCAAAGTAGGTACTCTCACCTAAGTACATATTTTTCCGCAAACTCCGTTGTATAGCGCCGTGCGTATTCTTTACGGTTTTTTTTTAATTTCTATAAAAATTAATAAGAATTCCACCAAGGAGTTTCACATCACGAGAATAAATAAGCTGAATGATCGAACCTCCTTGGAAGCGCTTTTGCTGTATACGTTTGTCTCATTTTAATATTATAGAGAAAATGAAAGAAGATAAATAAAAAAAATAAAGTATGTGGTTCTAATTTTCACCACGCGCATGTGGCGCCCTTTGCAAATTCGCGCCATTTTCATATTAGAAACGTCAAAGATTGTTGCGACTTTCCGACTGATTTCTAGAGACAAAAAGTTTGTTTCATTACTTATTGTAATGTTTTCTCGCAAATGTGTCGAAAAACGTTGTATGACACACGTGCGGATTTGGTTTTTACAAACTCGTGACTATGGTAAGCCCTCGACTTCGTCTCGTGCTTACATTCGTCTACTCGTTTGTAAAAACCAACTTACCGCACTAATATCATAAATAACTATTATGATATTAGTGCGGTAAGTTGGTTTTTACAAACGAGTGGACGAATGTAAGCACGAGACGAAGTCGAGGGCTTACCATAGTTACGAGTTTGTAAAAACCAAATCCGCACGTGTGTCATACAACGTTTTTCGACACATTTGCGAAAAAACAGTACAATAAGTAATGAAATAAAAAAAATTGTCTTTAGAAATCAGTAGGAAAGTCGCAACAATCTTTGACGTTTCTAATATGAAAATGGCACGAATTTGCAAAGGGCGCCACGTGCGCGTGGTGAAAATTAGAACCAAGTCTTTCATTTATTTTTATTTATCTTCTCTCATTTTCTCTTTAATATTAAAACGAGACAAACGTATACAGCAAAAGCACTTCCAAGGAGGTTCGAATCGGTTCGATCATTCAGCTTATATTATTCTCGTGATGTGAAACTCCTTGCTGGAATTCATATTAATTTTTATGGAAATTAAAAAAAAACCGTAAAGATTACGCACGGCGCTATACAACGGAGTTAGCGGTAAAATATGTACTTAAGTGAGAGTACCTACTTTGCCGCACGCTCCATAGTGTGGTGCATAATTTTGAACTTTCGAACGATGCATACAGGCTTCGTAAATGCATTTTTTGAGCAAATGTGTTGAAAAATAATATTCCTTACATCGTCAATATATTAATTATTGCGTAATCGATTTGTCCAGTTGATTGAAATATTGTTATGTCTGCTGTCTTTCTATAAAGTTGTCGCGATTCGGAGTGGGTCAATCCCTTCCGGTTACCAAAACTGGTTTCTAATTATTTCTAATCAATAAGAAAAGACGGCTTATGTAATTCTTAGATGAATGATCTTTTGAACTTTGTTGTGGAATTTTGGACAGTGCCAAGGTACTGTGATGGATGCGTCATATAAGTTTTTTAGGGTTCCGTAGTCAACAAGAAACCCTTATAGTTTTGCCATCTATCTGTTTGTCTGTCCTTGATTTAGCTCAGATACGCTTAGTACTAAAAAGTTGGAAGTTGGTGTAGGTTGGCACCTTACAAAACCTTGAAAAAAAAACGGGATTTATGCGCGTACGAAGTTGCGAGCAAAAGCTGATAGGTAGGTACTTATTATAATTATAAAACGATGATCAATTACTTTTGAATTAAACAAAGCTCAGCTGTTTAACTGGAGTACTACTTATTAGAATGTACTCGTATTTAGGTCGTCGACCTACCTGTACAAGGTCACTGACCATTGAACATGAATACGTGCGTAGTTTTCTGATTAAATGTCGTAATTTCGATACATTAGGTTTAGCAGAGTTTATTGTTTTTGATATTCAAGTCATGAATGACGCGGACTGACGCAATATGGCGAGCAAAGTCGCGACGATTTGGTCTACATTGTTTCTAAATGATGACCTTGAAACGCTAGGTTCTTAGTTGACAATGGTTAGGTGCGTTTCCTCTGTCAGAGAGGATAATAGGAGTCACGTCGCCACATAGGTACCCACGATTTCTGAACTAAGTATTTCTCAAACTCCAGTTATGGACTTTAGCCAGCTGAACAAAAATATGAATGTGGGTTTGACATGTTTGTCCATGAATAAATTTATCTTTAAATTCAGATATAAATATTTTTTCTTATTTTTTTTTTTAATAGTTATCATCATCATCATCATCATCATATCAGCCGAAAGACGTCCACTGCTGGACATAGGCCTCCCCCAAGTGTCGCCACAACAACCGGTCTTGTGCGTCTCGCATCCATCGGTTACCCGCGACCCTCACCAGGTCATCGGTCCACCTTGTGGGAGGCCTTCCAACGCTGCGTCTTCCGGTACGCGGTCGCCACTCCAAAACTTTTCGGCCCCATCGACCATCTGTTCTTCGATCAATGTGCCTTGCCCACTGCCACTTCAATTTGGCGATCCTTCGGGCTATGTCGGTAACCTTGGTTCTCTTTCGTTAGGTAATAGGTAATGAAATAAAATAAATTTAAGAAAATTATACAACAACTAAACATTAACTCTTTTCATAAACCCGCCCACAGTCAGACGGGCAATTGATTCTCATGTTTTCATTGATGCATTCGAAAAAACAGCGTTTACGAACGTTCCTACGGCATTTCATACAAACTTTCAAGTCCTTGTTTTTCGAAATGAATGAACCGATTTAAATTAAAGTTCCTACGCATAAGCAGAAGACCTACATAGGTCTAAAAAATTATCTGAGAACATTTTCGAAAAAGTGTTACAGCTGAATTCGACCGATTTAAATTTTTACCATTTTTTTTAAATAAGACTTTTCGAAAATGTTCTCTTTATCCTGCTTATGCGTAGGAAGTTTCATTCAAATTGTTTCATTCATTTGGAAAAATAAGGACTTGAAAGTTTGCATGAAATGCCGTACCTACGGCGTAAACGCTCTAAGCTGTAAAAATTTGTAAAAATGGGCATTAGCTTCTTAGCTTTCCTAAAGTTTATTAAACCTGCAAGTTGGTACTAGACACCACAATCAACCAATAATTGCTTAAATAATGAGTTGGAAACTTCTCTATGAAGTTTAACGTCTGATAAACCCGGATTATACGAGTAAGCATAGGTAAAGGTCATACAATGCCTATGCGTGTCCAAACAAAATTGTTTCCAACTTTCTCTTTTACTGCAAATGTTTACACTAAACATTAGCGACAAGATGTCGAATTTTGCCGACAAGACAATATACGTCATTGCCCATTGGGCAAGACGATGTTATTTCTCCACATTGTTGTCGCACTTGTCATAATCTTATTCGTGTTGCTAAGCCTAAAACCCTAGTATTATCAGTTGTTTAATTGGTTGCCTAGCTTATGTGACATCTTTTGTTCAATAAGTATATAAGTTTAATGACTTGCCCATGTCACTAATGTAGCTGATTAAAAGGCACAGTTAAATTTTAATGAATCAGCTGATTAAGCTTGTTGGCTGCGACGTATGCACCAAGTAAGGAATTTTATGAGCAAGCGTATGTAGTGTCATAGAGTATAGCGTAGCAGTTGGGACGCGGCTTCCAGCTAAACCGGAGAATATCAGTAAGTATACCAGTAGGTCTACCTACATTAAGTACAAAAAAAAATAAGGAGAATGTTAGTGAAACAATTAAAAACCGAAGATTAAATGAATAAGTATCTTTCACTAACTTTAAATGATACCTAAGTCGCGAGGTATCAATAAACAACTCATTGCAAAATAATTATTAACGTGTTGAAAATTATAATTAATTGTAGGTAGTTGTAGTTTATATAATTACATCCATAATTACAAGGGAAAGTGGTGTTTCGATGTTCCTCAAAATCATTGGTGCATACAACCTTTCACATTTTAGAGAAATGAGGGAAAAACAGTTTAGGAACAAAATGAAAAAAAACTGGGCCCTGCGGTTGAAGTAAAAACGCGTTGAAGAAATAATACTGCGAAGAAATTAATGAAAGTTTTGCTCCAAAATAATTGGAGGCTGGCCAGGCTTATGTGGTCTGCTTGCCCTGAGTAACCATATGTATCTGTATAATATAGGTACGTAGGTATTTTTTAAAGATTCTGACTACTTATTATGACTACACTATAATAATAACTCCTGCACACATGGGTTATGATTAGCCGGAGATTAGCGGCTAATCTCCGTTCATATTGGCGAGTGTGATTGGAGAGTGGCAGAGTGTGACCTGGATTAAGTTAGAATCCACGGTAATTAAACTCTCAAAATGAGATCATTGATTAATTATGTATCTATGAATTGGATGTGATTATCTAACTAAGAGGTGGGTGGTTATGTATTCCAATAAGGAACTTGATACACGTAACATTAATTGGCATGATAACGACATCGACAGCCTCATTAGTGCAGTGGTTCCAACCGCGGTAGCAAAGCTCAGTGTGTTCGGGTTCGATACCCAAGTAAGTAAGGCAGTGTTGGATTTAGAAAATGTTAAGCGTATTGTATTTAATACTTGTACAATGCCTAGTAATATACAATCCTAATTAACTGAGTAAGCAAAATAATAATGACTTATCCTAGCCTGTAAATGAATCATTTGAATTTAAGTTTGTCCTCAAAATTTACTTTAGCCTGATAAAACTGAAAGTAATAAAAATTCAGAAACCCGCCTGGGATCGTCATTTGATTTGCCCCCCTATGGTTCAGTGGCTGCGATATACGACTGTTTAGCGTGGGGTCTTGGGTTCAATTCACTGATTAAACGAACAAGTTATCCGTTTCGTGATATAAAGTTAGAAATAAAACATTAACGACAGCTGTAGTAATTGGAATAAAAAAAAAACTAATTTCAAATGAAAATCTTGAAAAATAAGGTTTTTCCTAAAGCCGTCCAAGTCCACGTAGTGGGGTGGGATATTTTGCAAGGACCAACGCAGTTTTTTTAAACCATCAAATTATCACACGAACTCACCTTTTCCTTTAATAAATATTTCAGGCCAGATTCCCGTACGTAACCACTGCACTTAGATACTCGCGTGTGAATCGAACGGATGTCGAGTTAGCACTGACAGCTTTGGCTTTCAACTCTCGTTAGAAACGCTTGCTAAGGTATGTGTCACAGGCCACAGCGCGGGCTAGGCGATGCGATGGAAGAATGGCTTATAGTTATTCTCAGTCATTTTGAAGGTTTATTCGCTGAATATTAATAAGAAGACCTGAGGCCCTAGACAATGAGCCATTAGCGCATTAATGCGACTGTCGAAATGCCAAAATGTAGGAATTTGATCACGTGACATTTCGATAGCATCTGTCAATCCCATAAATTTTTGACCTATTAGCCTTCGCTACGCTACCGTTGACAGAATCCCACTTGTCTCGAGCCCCTGGTCAGGCGCTACCGTCAAGGCGTACGTCCAAGATGTCTGCAATGACCTGGAGAAAGAACCCATGAAGCAGACTACGGTCTCAGTACTTGGCTGCTTTTTAACTTATTAGTCAAGGCGTCACAATATAGTTCAACTAGACTATATTGCTGGACTATTCTAGAGATTGCGACATTAAAATTGTGTACAACACAGTGTGTTTAGATCAGTGTTGTATTATTTGCCAATAATGTAAACCGTATACTTAAAAGATGCTAATTTTCTCCTTACGGTATGCAAAATTGTTATAAACGACTAGGAACAATATGGTATTATTTCCCATCAGCATTTAGCAACAGTTAAAATACATTGCTATCTACCTCGATTAAACGCTTTCAGTGTGTCCAACCTTTTTAGCTTCGAAACTTTGGATTGAGCTATAAAACAAAAACGTATGTGTGTCCAATCGATCATCACGCTAGTAGATTCTAGCGAGTGGGGTCGGCAGAATTAAGCTGTGTCTGTTAAGCCTGATAGCGGAATATTTATTTAGTCTACACTAATATTATAAAGAGGAAAGATTTGTTTGTTTGTTTGTTTGTTTGTTTGTTTGTTTGTTTGTTTGAAATGAATAGGCTCCGAAACTACTGGACCGATTTGAAAAATTCTTTCACCAGTAGAATCCTACATTATCGGCGATGGTCATAGGCTATAGAATATTTTCAAAAAAGTTAGGGATCCGTATGAAAACTTCGATAATGTGACCCAAGGTGTGAGAAAAAATCCTTATATCGCGTACGCTGCGGAATCTATTGACAATAGAGCAAAGTGATGTACTACAGTTTTATAGAAGTCATCAATATCTACAAAAAAGTCCGCGATACCATATGTCTAACTATTCTGGATAAGTCACCATGACCGCTTTTTGTTAATATTAGTCAAGCAAATCCCATGGTGAAATAAAAAATGATGATTATAGTACCATGATATTAATCCTTATCCATTTAAATAGTTTGATAATTAAGGTTGATTATGTCCGTGTAAATTACACTTTAAATCATTCAAATCGGACCTTTCGTTCAAAAGTTACGACGGTAATAAACATGCTCGGAGTAAGAAAAATGTCGCGGCTTGAGCGAACTGGGGAGAATCGTATCAATGCTTGGTCCGATGAAGTTGAAACACCACGGCATTTAAATGTTTTCGATAAAACAATAAGAAATATTACAAATATTTGGATTTTTCGAAAATCAACTAGGTACATACATAATAAGGGGTGAAGCGGGGGTGAATTAGTTTTTAGGGGAGGAAATTATAGCTTGCTTCAATTTACGTCGGAATTCTATGAACAAACTAAAAGTGGGATAATTAAAACAGATCATGTACCTAACAATTTTTGCATAATCAACCCCTGACGGGCTGAACGGGGGGGTGGACAGTTGCGCTGAACCAATAATGAGAATCGTTGTGCTTAATTTTCCAAAACTAACCTTTATAAGGGGATATGTATAGGGGCGTCGCAGTTTGTGGGGTACCTACTATCCCCACGCGGACGAAGTCGCGGGCGAAGTGCTAGTTATAGATAAAGTGAACTTCAATTGATATCGCGTTTGAAGAATTAATAAGCACGCCATCAAAGACACACAATAATTTCTTATAGACATGAGCTAGATGTCTTCAAGAAGTCTAGATTTTTTTAAACAACCCAAGAAACACGCAACTGGTAAAAATTGAGAGCTTCTTAAAGACAGTCGACCATAATACCTTCTCAAAAACCCTATGAATCTGTGTAGCCATTGTCATAGACCATTGCTTTCTGTAATTAGCTCTAATATAGCCGCCATTGAGAGCTTCTTAAAATGTGATTATTTGGTCGTTATGCATAGCGACAGTTGACATGAATGTATGATGATTGCCGAGGTGTCCTACTTTCCTACAACAATGTTAGATACTGAAGTTTAAATCGCATTCTGAATAGATAAATAATAATAGAAAGAAAGAAAGAAAAAGAGTTTATTGTCGCCGAGCATTACGTATTCCTACCTACCATTTAAAAACGAATTAAAAACAAAATTAACGAGCAAGTGAAACATCAACTGCAGGGTGTGGATGTGGAGCCGATTCACAAACCATGCTCCACCTCCTATCTTGCCCTCTGTGCCCCAAAGCATGCAGCATAATAAGTGACCTATGTACTGCCACCAACGATGCTGTGGAAGTGCCAACGTTTTCGGCCACCCAAAATCAACTGCCGTGCCAGCGACACGAAGAAGAACGAGCAAGTTAGGAAGATATGCGTCGCCATCGCTCAGCATAATGCTGGGACTCGTGTACGAGATAGAGCCATAGCGCTGCACTGTCAGGGTAAACTGAAAGACGTCGACAGAAGCAGCATACAAAGTAATTAAAACTAAAATGTACTGGTGCAAAATATTAATAACACAGTTCGAAGTTGGCAACATAATCTATATTATACAGTGCGAAGTTGCAACCTGCTATATCCATATATGCCCAAGCGGTTAAGAGGAGAGGAAAACCCCAAATGGTCATGTCTGGGTTCGATATCCCTCCCATTGCACTGGCCCAGGGAAACTATTTGAGTACAAACATCACACCGAAAAATGTTCTTCTTCATAACATTTTAGACCTAGGTATCGTGCGTACTATGAGGACACAGCATTTTTTGTGTGAGGATCATCTGGAGGACACGGTGGAGCATACGGTGGAGGGCAGCCCTGCTTGGGCGGGGCACCGCCGTGTCCTCGTCGTCGAGGCAATCGGCAGCGGTGACTTCTGTTTTCCTGGTTCACTCCATGGTCCGGAGCGAGGAGGCATGGGAAGCCTTCACCTCCTTCTGCGAAACAAGTAATGCTAGCGAAGGAGGAGGTGGGCCGCGTGAGGAAGAGGCAAACCCTTCCCGGACCCCGTAGGCGCGGGCGTTGGGTGGCTCGTCGACGCAATGGACAAGTCGGTGTGGCGACACTTGGGGGAGACCTACGTCTACGTCCAACAGTAGACGTCTTTCGGCTGAAATGATTGAGGCCAAAAAACAACGGGTGGGCTGAACTGAACAGGGTTGGCAAAGGACTAAATATAAAAGAGTGGGATATGAAGCTTATTTACTCTATCTAGCAGAGCTTACGAATTGACATCCTTGAGAATAATCACAAAGGCAAGGCGAAGGGCTATTTTGCCAAAGTAAATAGTGTCTTTAAGGCTTGCAGCTCGATGTCTAAGTAAATATCAATACACTTTGTTGCACAAATTGTGGACCTTACAGTGTTGAGTCAGTTTCAACATTGTACTCGTACAGTCACGCTGGAAAGTGGAAGATTGATAGTATACGATTATGGATAGAAAGTTTAGATAATTATGTGGATTCATTCAATGGCCTGGCCTTTTCCCAACAACGACTTTAACGACACGGTTGGCGCAGTGGTTGAGCGATTGACTGCTGCGCTGCGCGTCGTGGGTTCGATTCCCGCACGGAACAAATATTTGTATGGCCTACAGATAGTTGATCCGGGTCTGGCTGTTTGTGTATGTGAGTTTATATGTTTGTAAACGCACCACGATACAGGAGGAATTCCTACTGTGGGGAAACGTTTAAAAAAAAAAAAACTACGATGGGCTCGGCTTCCAGTTTAACCGGATATAGCTGAGTAGGTACCAGTAGAAAGAATGAAAGAAAGAAAGAAAAATGTTTATTTCGGACTCGCTCAATACAAACAGAAAATTATATAAATGAAAAACCGGCTAAGTGCGAGTCGGACTCGCGCACGAAGGGTTCCGTACCATTATCTATAAAAAAACGGCTAAAAAATCACGTTTCTTATATGGGAGCCCCACTTAAATATTTATTTTATTCTGTTTTTAGTATTTGATGTTATAGCGGCAACAGAAATATATCATCTGTAAAAACTTGAACTATCTAGCTAACACGGTTCATGAGATACAGCCTGGTGACAGACAGACGGACAGACAGACAGCCAGTCAGTCTTAGTAATAGGTAATAGGGTCCCGTTTATACCCGTTAAATACCCGTTTAATATTAACTCAGACATAATTAGTATGTCGAAGTACTCTGGTATTAGCACCACAATTAGTAATAGTACTAATGTTATGGTTGCTTCAAATAATTTAAACTAGTTAATAAGACAACAGATGGTACCATAGGCAATTTAGCTCAACTTAATATCAACCAGGTATCTTCTAGCACAAATAAAAAGGGGGCTAAGCAGAAATCCTTTAATTTATTCCTTCAGAACATTCAAGGCTTTTCTTCGAAACAATTGGAAATTGAATTATTTTTAGAAAAAACAATAATGGACATTATTTGCATTACTGAGCATTGGTTAAAGGATTCTGAAATGTTAATAAATTATGAGAATTACAGTGTGGGCAGTTGTTTTAACCGAAAAACAATGCTACGCGGGGGTTCACTCATCTTAATTAAACGGTGTATTAAATTTAAATCTCGTAAAGATATAGTTGAACTGTCGGTTGAACATAACATTGAACTGTCCTGTGTTGAGCTAGATAAGCATGTCATAGTGTGCGTTTACAGACCCCCAAATTATCAAAACTATTCTATTTTTGAGTCAGTAATGGAAGATGTTTTGGCAAAACTTACTATTGGTAATAAACTTGTGATTATTTGTGGTGATTTTAATATCAATATTTTAGAAAGTAATTCAGATAGCAGTCGCTTATTGAATCTCTTTAAATCATTTAATTTGTCAAATGTGTTTATAGAACCAACTCGCACCACTTCAACAACTGCTACTTGTATTGATAATGTATTTTGTTGCTGCAACTACTTAGAAAAGGCAATTGTAAATAATTATCTTCCTTCTGATCACAGTGGGCTAATGGTAACTTTTGAGTCCAACATACCAATACCGCAAGTGCAGATTCATTCCAGACCAATAACAGCAGGTAAATTAAATAAATTTAATAGCACTCTTAGCATCAAGTTAAGTGATTGAAATCTCACAATAGACAACGGTAATATTTTATATAAAGATTTTTTTTCTGTAGTCCAAACAGAGTTCAACAATATGTTTAAAAAGAAAACTAAAACTATATGCCATAAATTTTTATTTAGTGACTGGGCGACTAAAGGACTCAGAATAAGTAGGGAAAGACTTTACGAGCTGTATGGCCTTAAGCCTTATATTAACACTGAAACTTTTAATAAGTATGTAGCTACCTACTCAAAAATTTATAAAAATACTTGTAAGGTGGCTAAGGCTTTGTACATAAGCAATAAGGTTAAATCAGCAGAAAATAAAATAAAGACGGTTTGGAAAATTATAAATAATGAAACAAACAGGACTAAAAGACCTAATACTGATTACACATTGGAGACTTCTTATGGTCTTATTAGCGATAATCAAAAAGTTGCTCAAGAATTTGTTAATTTTTTTACCAGTATTCCAATTAGAACTACTGAAGCCTTAAATTCCTCGCCTTCGCTGGCTTTTGATTTGTTACAGGCGAATGTTTCAGCCTGCCCGACGGAATTTAATTTTAAGCATATAAACCCCATAACTGTAATAAAAGCTTTCAAAGAAATCAAGATTAAATTGACCGAGGATCTATGGGGGTTGTCTATCAAAGTTTGTACCTCAATTATTGAGACTATAGCGCCGTACTTAGCTCTAATATTTAATTTGTGTGTGGATCAAGGAGTCTTTCCAGACTTAATGAAATTTAGTAAAGTGATACCACTTTTCAAATCCGGGGACAGTAAAGACACGAATAATTATAGACCAGTATCCGTGTTGCCAGTATTCAGCAAGGTATTTGAGAAGGTTATGCTTAATCAGATGCTTAATCATTTTAACACGAATAACATCTTGCATGATAAACAGTATGGTTTCACCAAAGGACGTTATACAACTGACGCTGGTGTAACTTTACTAAAACATATCTTCAATGCATGGGAGGAGGCGCAGGATGCCATAGGCATCTTCTGCGACCTTTCTAAAGCGTTTGATTGCGTTAATCACGAAACATTGCTGCTGAAGCTCGAGCATTACGGACTAGGCAAAATAGCGTTAAAATTAGTCAAATGTTATTTAAGCGATAGACAGCAATTGGTTCAAATAAACGGTGTCAATTCCTCGGGATTAAACGTAAGAATGGGCGTGCCCCAGGGCTCAATTTTGGGTCCTTTCTTATTTTTAGTTTATATTAATGATCTACCCCATTTATTGCTAAACAAACTAAACATGGTCTTGTTTGCCGACGATACTTCTTTGATTTTTAAAATAAATAGACGCAGTAATAATCTTGACGACGTAAATAACGCCCTTATGCAGGTCCATAATTGGTTTACTGCTAATAATTTGGTTTTAAATGGGAAAAAAACGAAGTGCATAAGATTTGCCTTAGCAAATGTCAAAAGTAGTGATTGTGACATAGTATTGAACAGGGAAAAACTGGAATTCGTCGATAGAACGGTCTTCCTGGGGATTACGCTTGACGCAAGGCTACAATGGGGTCCTCATTTAGCATCTCTTGCAGGACGGCTAAGCTCTGCAGCGTATGCTGTTAGGAAAATCCGCCAACTTACGGATGTTGATACCGCGAGACTAGTCTATTTTAGTTACTTTCATAGTATAATGTCTTACGGTATCTTACTATGGGGACGGGCTGCAGATATCGAGTCAATTTTTATTCTGCAAAAAAGAGCCATAAGGGCCATATACAATCTCCGCCGGCGCGATTCTCTAAGGCAACTGTTCAAGAATATTAACATCATGACGATACCTTGTCAATACATCTATGAAAACATTATGTACGTTAGAAAGAATGTTCATCTTTTTAATAAACGAGGTGACAGGCATAATATGTCACTAGAAATAGGAATCAATTAGTTCAACCAGGCTTCAGACTTGCTAAAGTAGCCACATCTTTAATGGGGTACTGTTTAAAATGTTACAATAAAATACCTCCCCAGATATTAGAATTAAATGAAACAAAATTTAAATCTTGTGTTAAGCGCACACTATGCAGGCAAGCATATTATAAGTTGGGGGATTACATTGATGATAAAAATGCTTGGCTCAATGCTGGTCCTGCTCCACAGCCACTAGGGCGCACAAATTAGTTATTAAATTATTTTTTTATTTTATTTTTAGCAGTTGTGAGACCCGCTGAATATTGAAAGAACATGGATTTTTCATTGTATAGACTCGAACTAATTTTGCATTGTATAATTTCATGCATTAACGGCACATGTGTGAGTACTGTGTACCTTCAAGTCAAACTACATATAATTTTTGGGTAAGACTTTAATGTGCCCTGGCTGTTGGGAGTGTCATGCTCACTCAAGTCTCTCTGATGGTGCAGTTTGTGTTTCATTCATCATTTGGCTCCGTCAGCTAGGACTGGTCATCTCTCAACTGCCACGGTTTGTTTTAATTTGTTAGTATTTTTGAATTGTTCCTTTTTGGCTTTTGTCGTGCACGTCTTTTTACATCGTTCTCACATGTCTATGAATAATTTCAACAAGAACGATGTAACCACAACTTTGTAATAATTAATTGATTTAAAAGAGTGTCCATGGAGTTTCTTGTACGTTCTTCTCCATAGAGATCTACGCTTTGGAACGTGCAAATAGCTTCACCTCTTTGACTGACCGACCGCGACCTTGACAATTCAAAAGTGCCTGTAAATGGTTTAATTGAAATAAATGCTTTGACTTTGACTTTGACTTTGACTTTGACTTTGACTTTGACCCTTTGGGTACGGAACCCTAAAAACGAACAGTAATACTTAATTACCTGGGACCAACAGCCGAACGTGCTTTCCGAGGCATGGAGGTAACTCGGTGACCATCCACGGGTCGAAGCTTGAAGATCGTCCCGTGCGGCTGTTATTATTTAGTCATGAGCTCCTCAAAAGAACCTCAGTACTTTTGAGGAGTTCGTTAAATATATGTATACTACTGCATACTTTCTCGTGTGCTCTTTGGGCCTCAACAAAGAAAATCGTGAGCGCAAAAACTGTTATGTTCGACTGTACAAAAATGAAACTTGTCATCTCACCGTCGCGTCACCGACGCATTGTGAAAACGTAAATAGTTGTAGAAAGTGACGTTTTGCATTCAAGATGGCCGCCAATGTCATGTACTTGTAGCAGGTACTGTTTGATACCTTGGGCTATATTTAAATCTTTCTTTCTTATCGTGTGGGCAGTAAGGTCTAACGACCCCACACCCTAGTGTCAGAGTTTCTAAACCGCCTCAAGGGCCTCTGACATGGTTTATTTGGCGGCCGGGACCACCGGCTTATACGTGCCTTCCGAAGCACGGAATCATCTTTTTATCAGACAATCTGGTGATTCCAGCCTGCAATGTCCTAGCCAAACTGGAAACAGTTTCACAAAGTATGCTTCCCGTGGGAATCGACACCACTCGAACACGGAAGCAGATATTTAAGTTGTGTTGTTGCAATAAGCGTAGTGGTAGACAATTATCTTTTTTAGGGTTCTGTACCTCGAAAGGTAAAAACGGAACCCTTATAGGATCACTTTGTTGTCCGTCCGTCCGTCCATCTGTCTGTCTGTCAAGACCCTTTTTCTCAGGAACGCGTAAAGGTATCAAGCTGGAATTAAATATCAAATACTCAGGTCTACTGTCCCTTGGAACTGTGAAAATATCAAATTTCTAAGCCAACGTAATCAAAAGATACAGCTGTTTAAGCCGCAAACCGCAAATTTACGACACTCGCAATCCCCGCTCCCTTCCCGTGAACTCAGAATCTTGAAATTTGGTACGAAGCAACGTCTTATCGACACTAATATTATAAAGAGGAAAGATTTGTTTGTTTGTTTGTTTGTTTGAAATGAATAGGCTCCGAAACTACTGCACCGATTTGAAAAATTCTTTCACCAGTAGAATCCTACATTATCAGGTATGGACATAGGCTATAGAATATTTTCAAAAAAGTTAGGGATCCGTATGAAAACTTCGATAATGTAACCCAAGGTGTGAGAAAAAATCCTTATATCGCGTACGCTGCGGAATCTATTGACAATAGAGCAAAGTGATGTACTACAGTTTTATAGAAATCATCAATATCTACAAAAAAGTCCGCGATACCATATGTCTAACTATTATGGATAAGTCACCATGACCGCTTTTTGTTCAAATTATTCAAGCAAATCCCTGGCGATATGAAAAAATGGTAATTTCGTTATCATGATATTAATCCTTATCCATTTAAATGGTTTATAATTAAGGTTGATTATGTCCGTGTAAATTACACTTTAAATTATTCAAATCGGACCTTTCGTTCAAAAGTTACGACGGTAATAAACATGTTCGAAATAAGAAAAATGTCGCGGCTTGAGCGAACTGGGGAGAATCGTATCAATGCTTGGTACGATGAAGTTGAAACACGGCATTTTAAAGGATTTCGATAAAACAATAAGAATAAAAAATGTTTGAATTTTTCGAAAATAATCTACATACCTACATAATAAGGGGTGAAGCAGGGGTGATTAAGTTTTTAGGGGAGGACATTATAGCGTGCTTCAATTTACGTCGGAATGCTATTTGAACAAACTAAAAGTGGGATAATTGAAACAGATGTACCTAACAATTTTTGCACAATCAACCTCTGACGAGCTGAATGGGGTGAACAGTTGCGCTGAACCTGGGCTCGAGACAAGTGAGATTCTGTCAACTGTGGCGTGGCGTAGGCGATTGTCAATACGTCAAAAATGTATGGGATTGACAGATGCTATCGAAATGGCACGTTATGAAATTCCTACATTTTGGCGTTTCGACAGTCGCATTCGCTAATTAAATGGTACATTGTCTAGGGCCTCCTGAGACCGTAGAATAAGTTTCCAAAACTAACCTTTATACGGGGGTATAGGGGGCGTTGAAGTTTGTGGAGTACCTACTAAATCCGCGCGGACGAAGTCGCGGGCGAAGTGCTAGTAGTACAGATAAAGGAAAAATTGCGAAAACCGTAAATTCTTGTTACATCATATAATAAAAATATTTTTAATAATTTTAAACTTACTACCCCTTTCCTTATGAACGCGTAGAGGTATTAAATTGAAATTCATAATGGGTGAACTTTTACTTATATACCTACAGGTTTGTACGGAACCCTCGGTGCGTGAGTCCGACTCGCACTTGGCCGGTTTTTTATTTATTTATTCGGACATACTACCTACAACTACCAATTACGGTTCATGAGATACAGCCCGTTGACAGACAGACGGACGGACACCGAAGGTTTGGTACTAGGGTTACGTTTAACCCTGAAAACAAATGAATCCTCAATCGAATCCGAGTGATCAAGTGATTAGCATCTACGCTGCGTGTCAAAGGGCACGGCTGATTCGATTCTGGCATGGTGCAAAAAAAGTGTATCTTTCAACCTTCTTTTGTTCTTTTTTAGGGTTCCGTATTGAATAAGGAAACCTTATAGTTTATGTCCGTCTGTCTGTCTTTCTGTCCGCGGTTTAGCTCAGAGACGCTTAGCATTAGCAGGCAGGAATTAGGTATGGGTATAAGTAGGTACATATTTTCTCGCTGAAAAAGTGGAGAAATATTATTTTTTTGTTGAGATATAAAACTGAAAGGCCGGATAATGTAAATATCAAGAAAGGAGGATTGTTTAATGAATCAATAGCTTCAACGGATAGCAATGGTTTGTTCAGAAGCCATTCATCACCAAACCTGTCATGCAAGAAGACTGTCCAATTCTCGAAGTTTCTGGCATCTTGGCGCTAGAAAGCGACAATAGTTACGGTACACCTGAAGGTGTTATGCGACTAGAAAGCAACCGAAAAATATTTGATGCCACAAGTCTACCTACTATATCCATAACTCCTGAACCAGACAAAGTTTCAACAAATCTTCAGGAAGATTTGAATAAACGCATTTTTCTGATCTAAATGTGCCGAAACTACAGGGAGATATTCTACAAAACGAAGAAATTAAGACTGAAACACCCAAAACTAACTCGCATTTGATAAGAAAAACAAGTTCTTTAGAGAAAATTATCAATAGATTTAAGAAAGTTAGAGCAAGCGTACTGCCAAGCGATAAAAGCTGTGAAGATGGGAATGACATTAAAACTATTGTTGAAGAAAAAGAAAATCTCAACACTGTTAATGTAGATGTGTTCACAGCAAATAGGGTCTTACTGCCTGATCTATTGAGTCCAAGTTGCAGTGTGCTACCCAAGAAGTCTTCGGACTGTTTAGATCCGATCTGGTTTTATGACGAGCCTCCTTCGAGAAAACCGCGGGAAAGTCTAGGGACTGCATTAGGTGTAGACCACACGTTCTTATACCAGTTTGATCTGCTAGACTAATAAAAAAAGTGTTTAACTTGTTTTTAAGAAGTTTTTTTACTTATAATTATTTTATTTTACAAGTATTTTCTGTCCTCTATCACCAAATACTTAACGCATGACAAACAAAAATATTTTTAACCCACTAACACGAAAACTGACTTCTATTGCACTGATTTTAGTACTCGCAATACAGTACCGGCCTCATAGTTTAAAACGACCAAAAATATTGACGTGTAAAAGTGTTATTTACAACCTACTTACAAAATAAATACTGTTCATCAGTATATTTCGCGCAGTGCGTTTCTTTTCTGTATTGCTGCAGGCCAGAAAAAAATCCACTAGCTACTTCCTACAAATCATTGTATACCTATATGAAATTTCATTGTTTATTTATCGTGTGTTGAAAAACGTCGTTTGATACTTATACATGTGGGCATTTCTCATTCATTACAAAGCTTATTCACTTGTCAATATTTAGTTTAGTTACTTTCGTCTTTCAAAACATGAAAACTAATTTAGTTAATGTAAATCGGCCACAATACAATTGTCATCAGTTCATCACCAATAAGTAAATAGTCAAAAATAAGTAATAGTCAAAAATAAGTAATAGTCAAAAATAAGTAATAGTCAAAAATAAGTAATAGTAGCTTTCAAAAGTTTAACTTGTCACTTTTGACTATTATCTATTATGTAGGAACAATGGATGAATTTTGCTCCGAGCGGTGGGTAAGGTATAGTGTCAGGATATTGGCGTCCCCATTTTATTGGGATAAACAAGACAGTATATCCATAACCTAGTCAAATTCCACTTTATAAAAACACACACACAATATAAACAATAAGTAATAGAAATACAGTCACTCGAACAGACCTTTAAGGTCACAGTTCGTACAGAGGCCTAAGCCACCCAAGTACAAAGTGTATCAGCAAGCCAATACAGCTATGTAAATATACAGCAGTGTTGTACCAGGTAAACCGACAGTTTTGTCGGGAGCAGGAGCTCTATAGTGAGTCGAATCCAAGATAAGACTAAAAAGTGTACTGGCACACAGATTGCACGTGTTAGTTATATAAGTATATATGTAGATATATAACTAGGTATATATATCTAATACATCTAGATTATGTAAATATTTGTTAGATATTATGTATATATGTAGATATATAACTAGGTATATATATCTAATACATCTACACCTATGTAAATATATAATTGTATCAAAGGGAAAATATAAACAATAGGATTCAATTCTTAATAACTTTATATTTATCTTTTAGTATATAACAACTACATAACTATCGTAGTAGTGTATATGACACAAAAGTCAAAGCCAAAGTCAAAGTCAAAACGTTTATTTCAAGGTGACTCTACTGTCCGTTCGCAAGGGTAGATTCTTATGGAGAAGAACGGACAAGAAACTCCATAGTTACTACATACACAACGTTACGTTATAATATACCAACCATAATGAATAAACACGTTATCATTACCCGTATTTAAAATACACCAGTCATCATAATAACATTACATAACACTTACATAACCATAATATTACATAGTATTACATTATTCATAAGAACTTCATAGTTAGAATTATAATACACAATAATAGCAGCAATAAAGTTACTTAACTTTTACCTCGACGTCTCGAACAAGAATGGACTGAGCCACTCGGAGCTCCCCCTTTTATAGTCGTGAACAAACAACTTGAATATTTCTATCTACCGTCATCAAAAATATCATCAACATAAAAGGTGGGTATCCGTTTGGAATATTTTATATGTTTTCTACATTATTCCTTAATATTTTTACTAATGTAGGTACTTTTACAGACATACTGAAATAATGAAAGCAGAATTGAATAATGTAAATTAGGTATTACATACTTGTTACAAGTTTAAGGTTATGCAAAACATTACCTACTATTTTATCAAGTTTTAACAGTAAAAGGAATACTCATGATAACAATAACAATACCTATAGTTAGGATAATCTATTACGGCCATACTGACAGTACTTCGTCCTCGAAGTATTGCAAGGTTAATTTTACAATGAAAAAAAGTGTATATAATTATATTCTTATATAAAGTATTTACATAGACATGGAGGTCCACATTCAATTCGCTGCCATTGAGATAGACCAACCACAAAACAAATGGGTAAACCAGCGAACATTAGCCAACTACATAGACATGCCAGTCACATTCACCCGCTGCCCGTGAGATAACTCGGCACCAAATAGGAGGCTACCAGCGGATAATAAACATTAGCCAACTACATAGACATGCCAGTCACATTCACCCGCTGTCAGTGAGATAACTCGGCACCAAATAGGAGGCTCCCAGCGGATAATAAATATTAGCCAACTACATAGACATGCCAGTCACATTCACCCGCTGTCAGTGAGATAACTCGGCACCAAATAGGAGGCTCCCAGCGTATAATAAATATTAGCCAACTACATAGACATGCCAGTCACATTCACCCGCTGTCAGTGAGATAACTCGGCACCAAATAGGAGGCTCCCAGCGGATAATAAATATTAGCCAACTACATAGACATGCCAGTCACATTCACCCGCTGTCAGTGAGATAACTCGGCACCAAATAGGAGGCTCCCAGCGTATAATAAATATTAGCCAACTACATAGACATGCCAGTCACATTCACCCGCTGTCAGTGAGATAACTCGGCACCAAATAGGAGGCTACCAGCGGATAATATAATATAGGTACATGACATTATATTGGTAATAGATATTTTAAAAAAATAAATTTTAAACAAATACCCTCAATATTATCTCTACAGCACAATCAACAACTAGAGATCACATAAAACAAAATGCTTAACAGAATGTTATGAACCACATTTCACTGTGATTACGATCAAAGACTATGTACAATAAAGAAAGAAAATAAAGAAAAACATGGTATAATCTATAATTATGCTTGATTTTAAATTACACAATATACATCATCATCAACAATAAACCAAAAACAATCAGAATAATCTCATACCTTAGATGTTAACGCCTTGAAAATCGAAGAGAAACTGGGCTGCTCCAATGTGGCTCCACTCTTTTATACCCGTTAACAAACAAGTATGACAGTTGAGTCAAATCAGTTTTTGAAATAAGTTTGTTATAAAATCATAACATATTAAACAGTTAATAATCACATTTGACATTAATACATAAATTCATATCATAATAAAGAGTATTCTATTCTATTCTATTGTATTTTACTTTTGTTTTGCCAATTGCCTAGACGTGTCAAGTCCCCTCCACCCGCTGCTAGTGGGATAGACTTGCACCAAGCAAATGACCGACCAGCGGAAACAATGTATTTTACTTTTGTTTTGCCAATTGCCTAGACGTGTCAAGTCCCCTCCACCCGCTGCTAGTGGGATAGACTTGCACCAAGCAAATGACCGACCAGCGGAAACAAATATATCTTACTTTTTTTTTTTTTTTTTTTTTTTAAATACACGTTATTATGTCAAGTATTTATTTATATCTCTTCAACAGTACAATAATATATATGTAGGAACAATGGATGAGTTTTCCCTGAGCGGTGGGTAAGGTATAGTGCCAGTATATTGGCGTCCCAATTTTATTGGGATAAACAAGACAGTATATCAATAACACAGTCTTATTACACTTTAAAAAAAAACACACACACACACACACACAATGAAAACAATAAGTAATAGAAATACAGTCATTCGAACAGACCTTGAAGGTCACAGTTCGTACAGAGGCCTAAGCCACCCAAGTACAAAGTGTATCAGCAAGCCAATACAGCTATGTAGATATACAGCAGTGCTGTACCAGGTAAACTGACAGTAATTGATATTAAAATCACTTAAATTAAATAACACAAACAAAACAATTCAGTTTGCATAATATAACACGTTTTGACAACTACCCACAGTTGTATTTAATAAGATTTGACAACTACCCGTAGTTGTATTTGATAACCGTCTCCGACATATAAATATGTAATTAGGTAAAGTTTCCGTTGTAATATCTTAAGGACCTCCTTAAGATATTACACACTTTACATTACACTTAGACACTTACATTTTCAACAATTAATTCATCTGGCCAGAATCTTAATTTTTCTTGGGCTACATTTCCTACGTTAGAATTTACTTTCTTACGATGAGTGGCGTCGAAACATTTGATATTTTCCGCTATTTGTAATAGGCGTAATCTAGCTATTTCTCGGTCAGCCTCTAAGTTATTTGGATTTTGTCCATCATTTTTGTCAAGTACGTCGTCTAAACGAGCTTGGAAAGACGAAATATTTGCATCTAAGTTAATAGTAATCGCGAAGGGGGCCTGTGGACTTTTGTACAGTTGTATTAATTGATTATTGTACATTCCACGGAACGTTCGGCCAATCTGACTATTTATTGCACATAGTTTTAAGCGTATCAGTTACAGTGGACACGTAACGTTCTACTTGACCATTACTTCTGGGAGTACCCGTGGAAATCAAGTGATGTTCTATATTTAGTTCACCAAAAAAATTACCTGATCGGACAACTACTAAAATTAGTTCCTCGATGCTTTTACACCAGTCTTCCGCACCGCTGTCACTAGTTGTTGGGTCGAAGACCGGGAATGCCACGTCGTTATCAGCATGGCGACGACCAGAAAAAGCAACGCTGATTGCTTTGAGAAGACTTTCCAAGACAGTAGAATCCATTCTGAAACTTAGAAATAAAGTCTTAATAGGGGTGAAGTGAATCCCACTTCTGATGTTAGTTATATAAGTATATATGTAGATATATAACTAGGTATATATATCTAATACATCTAGATTATGTAAATATTTGTTAGATATTATGTATATATGTAGATATATAACTAGGTATATATATCTAATACATCTACACCTATGTAAATATATAATTGTATCAAAGGGAAAATATAAACAATAGGATTCAATTCTTAATAACTTTATATTTATCTTTTAGTATATAACAACTACATAACTATCGTAGTAGTGTATATGACACAAAAGTCAAAGCCAAAGTCAAAGTCAAAACGTTTATTTCAAGGTGACTCTACTGTCCGTTCGCAAGGGTAGATTCTTATGGAGAAGAACGGACAAGAAACTCCATAGTTACTACATACACAACGTTACGTTATAATATACCAACCATAATGAATAAACACGTTATCATTACCCGTATTTAAAATACACCAGTCATCATAATAACATTACATAACACTTACATAACCATAATATTACATAGTATTACATTATTCATAAGAACTTCATAGTTAGAATTATAATACACAATAATAGCAGCAATAAAGTTACTTAACTTTTACCTCGACGTCTCGAACAAGAATGGACTGAGCCACTCGGAGCTCCCCCTTTTATAGTCGTGAACAAACAACTTGAATATTTCTATCTACCGTCATCAAAAATATCAACAACATAAAAGGTGGGTATCCGTTTGGAATATTTTATATGTTTTCTACATTATTCCTTAATATTTTTACTAATGTAGGTACTTTTACAGACATACTGAAATAATGAAAGCAGAATTGAATAATGTAAATTAGGTATTACATACTTGTTACAAGTTTAAGGTTATGCAAAACATTACCTACTATTTTATCAAGTTTTAACAGTAAAAGGAATACTCATGATAACAATAACAATACCTATAGTTAGGATAATCTATTACACGCTCTTTTATAATACCACGTTCTCCCTCCACAACAACTCTGTCCGATGCCGCACGGTAGTGCGTCACGTGTTTACTTGATACGAATCACTAAAATTAGCATAATCTAATAGTACTTGCATTGCAAATTAATCAAATTGTCCAATAATAGTTATCGTACATAAACAACAGTGATTTAACAAAGTAAATCGTTTTAAATCAAAATAACATGTCATCATTTGTATTTTAGAAGGCAAACGATTACTATTATTGAAATAAGTTTCCAAAACTCAATTCTAGTGTACTACAAGTACTCAATAAATTATGTTATGATTTATCAGACAGTAATTGATATTAAAATCACTTAAATTAAATAACATAAACAAAACAATTCAGTTTGCATAATATAACACATTTTGACAACTACCCACAGTTGTATTTAATAAGATTTGACAACTACCCATAGTTATATTTGATAACCGTCTCCGACATATATTATACCTAACTAATAAAATGAAAATTTTTCGACGCCATGTTTTAGATTACTTTTAGTTTTAGTTGAGTCTTTTATTTAAGTGTGTGTATATAGTTATAGTTGCAATAAATTTCTATAAAATGAATACTTGATCATAAATCGACTATATTTTTCATTTATGCAATTTTGAAGGTTTCAAAAATAATTAAAACTCTAATTTAAGATAAGAAAATCTTTATTAACTAAACAGTTAAAAATAAATCGTATACTTTGTTGAATTGTTGCACTTTTGCTTGTAAAAATAATAAGTACCTACTAAATACTAAAACAGTAACAAATATACCTAAGATATAAGTTTACATTGAGAAGTGACTACTTGTAACTTAAGAATTATCAGAAGAAGAGTGGATTGCAACACAAACGACTATACATATAAGCTATTTATCAACAATCCCAATGAGGGTTTTCGGGAAAATTCATGACTGTCAAAAGTTGGCGCCATAGGTCACTTTGAAAACTAACTTAAGACGACGTAAACATCACGTTTACGTCAATTCAACTCATGTCGGAAACATGTGCGTTTTGATTTGACAGGTGCCTTGACCTGACGCCTCAATGCTGCCACCTGGTGCACGTCTTTTCAGAAAACCCTTTTTCAATCAATCTATCATTTTGTACGCTTCTACATAGGCACTAAATAAGTACAGCATTCTTGTCTTGCTCCATTCAAATAAGTACTAAATCCTAGGATCGTCTTCGCCCAACTTCACCATTTTCTCTGAAATCTCCCAAACTTTCTTAGCTCTGCTCATATCGCTGACTGAACTAGACAATGAACTTTCTCTGCAGTCGGAGAAGTACTTTCCGGAGACTTTTTCGAGTTTTTCGTCAACCGCCAACATGACTGTGGTCTGGCAACCTTGTTCAGGATTCTTAAAGAAGCACTGGGATATCGGATACAGCATCCAACTTAATGGAGGAGGCACGGACCTCCAAATTCCAGTTTCAATCACACCTGGGTGCAGGCAATTCACTGTTACTCCTGTTCCTTCCATTCTTCGAGCTAGTTCTCTTGTGAAAAGTATATTGGCTTCCTTAGAAGCGTAATAGAGATACCCTGGTAACGTATCAACTGGGTTAGGGTTTTCAATGTTAAACGCTGCAAGACGGTACAGCGACGAAGCTACTACCACGATTCTTGACGGGGCACTTTTCTTTAGCAAATCTATCAACAGATGTGTTAGCAAGAATGGTCCATAATGGTTGGTCTCCATTGTCATCTCAAGGTCATCGACTGTCTTCCTCTTCTTGAAGGTGTTTGCGTAACCAGCGTTGTGGACCAAGACATCTAGTTTCGTCTCAGTTTTGTTAATGTCTTCGGCGAATTCCCTGATGGATGCGAAGGAGCTGAGGTCCAGTTTCTTGACCAAGACTTTCGTGTTCTTTGTTGTTTCGATGATGTCGGCTGGAAAATTAAATTGATAGTGTTATTAGGTACTTAGGAATATTCCATAATAATTAAAAACTAAAGGGCGTTTAAAAAATAACAAGTGAGAATAAACACGCTGAAAGCCCCCTGCAGTATCTGTGTGTTTCCAAGCAAAGAGCGTTCCGTTAATTGGAGGCTACCGCATGGGATCTTTTGCTATCCTTTTGTAACTGGTACACACGGAACCTGTAGATAATTTAAAAACTATCCCAACAAATTCTGCCAGAGTAGGTAATAACTGGTCTGCCTAAGTTTGAACCTAACCCGTCCTTACAAAATGACGATCACCTTTAACTTTCTCAGCCACTTCCAAATTTCTGCAAGCCATGATGACCCTGGCTCCTCTTTTGGCCAGCTCCCTGGCAGTTTCCTCCCCAATACCACCGGTGCATCCCGTCACAATGACCGTCTTCCCATCCATTCTTGTAGGCCTTCGGTATTGGCCACAGGTGTATTTAGCAAAGAGTCTTATCGCGAAAATGACTCCGAATAGACCGAGGATTGCGAACACCGGTGCGGTGATGAGGACCGGGAAGACCCAGTAGAGGTAGCTTGCTTTCCAAGTTTCGGCGACGTTCATGTCTGGAAAGAGGGAGAAAGAACTTGAGTATAATGACATAAATGAAGTTTAGTGATAAGATTACGCCCCAGGTTTTGGGTGTCCTTGACACTGGCATGGCCAAAATCATGGATTTTAATTTTGATCATCATCATCATCATATCAGCCGAAAGACGTCCACTGCTGGACATAGGCCTCCCCCAAGTGTCGCCACAACCACCGGTCCTGTGCGTCTCGCATCCATCGGTTACCCGCGACCCTCACCAGGTCATCGGTCCACCTTGTGGGAGGCCTTCCAACACTGCGTCTTCCGGTACGCGGTCGCCACTCCAAAACTTTTCGGCCCCATCGACCATCTGTTCTGCGAGCAATGTGCCCTGCCCACTGCCACTTCAATTTGGCGATCCTTCGGGCTATGTCGGTAACCTTGGTTCTCTTGCGGATATCATCATTCCTGATTCGATCACGCAAGGAAACTCCGAGCATTGCCCTCTCCATTGCCCTTTGGGTGACTTTAAGCCTTCTGATGAGGCCCATTGTGAGCGACCACGTTTCGAGTCCATAGGTCATCACTGGCAACACGCACTGGTCATAGACTTTCGTCTTGAGACACTGTGGTATGTGAGACGAGAAGATACCGCGCAACTTCCCGAACGCCGCCCATCCGAGTCGGATTCGACGGTTGACTTCCTTCTCGAAGTTAGCCCTACCTAGCTGGATCGTTTGTCCCAGGTAGACGTACTCATCAACAACTTCGAGTGCAGAGCCCCCAATCTTGATAGGAGTGGGTGCTACATGGGTATTTACCATGACCTTGGTTTTGTCCATGTTCATTTTAAGACCCACTCTTTCGGAAGCTCTACTGAGGTCATCGAGCATTGTACTGAGGTCCTCCGTGGTCTCAGCCATGAATTTAATGAATTTAATTTTGATAAAAAAAAAATTAAGTCCCTAAAGGGACACAGGTTTTGGTCGTACGAAAATTATCGCTTGGTAATTGTATCATTTGTGTGTTCTGGCAAAAGCCAACCGCATCACAAACAAGGGTTTAGTTTGTGAAGCGTCGATTTTTTCTTTCCGGAAGTCACAGGTCACGACCCTAGTTGTAGGTAACTATTTCTGGCTTTTTTACCAACGGTGATTTCACCTTGGAGACTAATTTTTACGTTGGAGTTAATCCTAGTCAGTCAATACCTAAGTATACCTTCTAGTCCAGAGAGTTCCAGGGAGTGTCAGACTCTTACTGACTAATACCCATGCCGTGCTGCTCCGAGTGCCCTTTGCGTTCCATGGCCGCGGTAACTCTTTCGAACAAAATCCGCAACCCTGACAGGCTCTGGCCATAACGGGCCTCATCTTACTATGCTGACATCTCTTTGAGGCGCGCGTGGAACACAACGCGCCGCCGTCGACCCGGGACCTACCAGCACATGAGTAGATAAACGGAACAGAGACAAAGCTTCAAACAACCGCGCGAATCGATTACACTATTACAAGCGCGCGGGGCATGTGTGCGTGACCACTGGCCGCTTGTCGCGTACGCGGCGAGACAGGAAAAAACCGGTTTACACTGGCACAGCCAGTTGACAATCTCAGGGTCAGTGCGATGCACGTTGTTTGTTTTGTTAGTTGCTTGTTTGAATATTTTAATGTAAAACGTGGTATTTTACAAGCTTTTATTTAACTTGCAATGTATGAATGTAACTATGTTTGTTCGGGTAGATTCTTACAACTCAATTTTGAAGCAGATATTAAACCGATTGAGCTGAAACTTTGTATAAACGTTTAGTTTGGATGACAATGAATGGTTAGCTGTGAGACGTCATCCTAAATCCAACATGGCGGAACATTGGGTGTTCCGCCATTGACGGCGGATTTGTTATTTTAAAAGCTTTTTATTTAATGCACTCCTGCATTATGGGTATCAAATGAAAAGGTATTGCCTTGTAGGTATTAACTTGAAAATTAAAGTGACGTCACTCTAAATCCAATATGGCGGGCTTTTAAAGATGGCGGACTAAGTTTATTATGCTTTCCTACAATATGGGTCTCAAATGAAAGGGCTTGCTAGGAGCAACTTGAAAAATAAAATGACGTCATTCTAAATCCAATCTGGTGTACTTCTGAAAATGGCTAAGTTTTTTTATGCTTTTCTACAATATGGGTATCAAATAAAAGGGCTTGCTGAGAATAACTAGAAAATTAAAGTGACGTCACTCTAAATCCAATATGGCGGACTAAGTTTTTTTTATATACTAGTCCGGTTAAGCAGTTGATAGCCCTTGCGTGTCAACTTGCTAGTGGTCATATCGAAAAAAAAAAGTTTTTTATGCTTTCCTACAATATGGGTATCAAATGAAAGGACTCAAACATGATCCGTTGCATGAGTTGAACGGACTGAGAAACCAGTCCTAAAACTGTAACTAAAAAGTAAAAATAAATTAAAAGTAAAAAATCTTCTTTAAAAACAAGCTTTTATTCAAATGCGCTAAAAAGAATAAAATAAACTTTTACTATCAACCTAAAAAGTCATTATATAATTATATGATATAAAAGCTTGTCGCGAGATTTAAGTAGGTACTTAGTTTACTAAGTCTTGTACTAAGTATTCGAGATATAAGACCTACACAGGTAAATCGCATAAGTAAATTTACCTGTGTGGATAAACAAGTTAATTAAATAACTTGATCTGATTGATTTTAATTTATAAAGTTTTCAAACTAAGTCAATACGAGCACCTACCTACTGCAGTGTGGTCACTACATAATTCCTCAAATCACTCCAAGAAATAGGTGGAGGTTTTAAATGTCTTGTTATTTTTTCTGTTTGAAACGCTAAACTCCTTGATTATTTTTTCAAATCACGTTCAGTAGATTTTTTTGAATGCGATTCGAATTTTTTTGACATGGGATAAAGTCGACGTTTGTTCTGGCACTTGTGTTATGTCAGCGACCAGGAAATCATGTTTTATTCAGAGGAATAATAAATAAAAATTATGTGGTGATAGTTTTAGCCAGTTGAGCTTAAAGCCATGGTACATATGTCCATGCACAACTTGTGAACAACTCTTGAAGCCGGATTACCGGTTTTATGGTCTGGTGATTGTAAATTGCTGATTAAGCGAGGGCGAGGTTCCCAGGCTGCCACCCCAGAAGCCAGTAGCAGGGAAGGCTATATCCCCAGAGGATACTGCGGGAGAGGCGCCCCATTGCCGTCGTCAGGAGGACGACGGGAAGGTTTACCTAAAAATATTCACCCGAATATATTTTTTCTTTTTTCGATACTTACTTTTGGGTTGACGTCGGTTCTCTACTTCGGGAGTGAAAAGACATTTTTCGTACGCATTTAAACTAATGTAATAACGTTTCTTTTTTTCCCTTGTGAGCGAACAAATCATTACGAGTTTCTAATCCTTTAGGAAACCGGCCTTATCGGGTTTAAAATAAAACGAGTTGCAACCGTATTTTTTAAATCCGCGATATTCGGTCTAATAAATTTATTAACGTTCTCAAATTAAAAAAAAATGTAATGATTTTCGTAATGTAAGATAGATCCTTGTTTTTTTAAGATTAACGGTCACGACAACACACGATACCTATTTTTGTACTTTTATATACTAGTTTTCCTTTTTTTTTATTTTCATCAAATTTAGTATTTTTTTTCTTTTACCAAAATTACACGTATTTGAAGCGTAATGAGTGTTTCATTTCTTTGTCATCATTACGCTACACTACCTACTCAAATCTTGCGACAAGCTTTTATAGCATAATGTTTATTTTATTCTTTTAATTTAATAAAACCTTGTTTTTAAAGAAGTTTTTTAATTTTATTTTTTGTTATTTATAATGGTTGTTTAAGCATTTTAATGATGGTAACGTACAATTGGGTTTTTTTAATTATACCTACTGATCATTTTATCGCATTTGTTGAATTGCTCGAGCAAAAGTTTCACGAATATTTCGATCTTTAAATAAATATTGTCATTGTTGGCAACGAACACTTAAACGTATTAAAGATTGTAAATTTGATATGCCATATGAATGTTTCCCGTTAGATTACTTGAATTTTTTTTATTTTAGATTCAGAATTTACCACATCATTATAAGAAACAATTAATTATTAAAAAATAAAAATTATAAAAAAAATATTAGAGTAAGTAAATTTGTAAAGTATTCTATCCTACTGAATAATAAAACTATTTAACAAATGTTTTTTTTTTAATTTGACTTCACCTGTTGTGACAACCCTACCAAAATAGGTAATAATTTTGCACGTTCTTAGGAAGCTTTGTCTCTGTTCCGTTTATCTACTCATGTACCAGTCCTACAACTGTATCGATCACGTAGGATTAGCTAACTCTTATTACTCAAGAACACAGACCTTAGGCGCCGCTGCAGTCTTGAAAAGACTATTTATAAGGATCGTCTGCATTTGGGAACCATTTGTCTTCAAAAAACAGTTTTATTTCTTGTCCTAAAAATGTTGTTATGGTTGTATAAATTCTAATACTAGACTCATTAGCCGGCTGGTAAAACCGTTGGTCCCGGGTGTCATTAAAATTTGTAGATCTTTAGTCATTAAATTTTCGGCTTTTAATAGTCACTAACATTCTCCTTATTTTTTTTGTACTCACATATGTACTGGTATACTTACTGATAATATCCGGTTTGGCTGGAAGCCGACCTCAATATAGTTGTAAAAGGCTAGGCAGATGAGATGATGATGACGTAATTTGATAGATACATAAAAATGGCTTGTGTAGGTAATCGCAGTGCGATTTTGCCGGTCGATTCTGTCGACATCTCACGGTGTTCACCTAGGCGGAGTGAACGACAACTGAGCTGTCATTCCATCTTATTTGTATGGTTTGACAACTCACCGGTTAATAGGTGAACACCGTGAGATGTCGACAGAATCGACCGGCAGAATCGCACTGCTTATTACTTTGTGCGCCCTAGTGGCTGTGGAGCAGGACTAGCATTGAGCCAAGCATTTTTATCTTCAATATACTCCCCTAACTTATAATATGCTTGCCTGCATAGTGTGCGCAATGGGGTCCCCATTTAACATCTCTTGCAAGAAAAGTTCAGCAGCATATGCTGTTAGGAAAATCCGCCCGTATACAGATGTTGATACCGCGAGACTAGTCTATTTTAGTTACTTTCATAGTATAATGTTTTACGGTATCTTACTATGGGGACGGGCTGCTGATATCGAGTTTATTTTTATTCTACAGAAAATTCAAAAGTGCCTGTACATGGTCTAATTGAAATAAATCCTTTGACTTTGGAAATTCAGAAACCCGCCTGAAATCGTAATTTGATTTTCCCACCTATGGTTCAGTGGCTGCGGTATACGACTGTTTAGCGTGGGGTCTTGGGTTCAATTCACAAATTATACTCGGAACAACTTATCCGTTTCGTGATACATATAAAGTTAGAAATAAAAGTAAATAATTAAATTTAAAAAAATCAAAATCCAAAAGCAAATAAAAAAAAAGAAGGTTTTTCCTTGGACTAAAGCCTACGTAGTGGGGTGGGATACGAGTATTTTGCGAGAACCAACGCACACGAACTCACCTTTTCCTTTAATAAATATTTCAGGCCAGTATTCCCGTACGTAACCACTGCACTTGGGTACTCGCGGGGGAGTCGAACGGATGTCGAGTTAGCACTGATAGCCTTTGGCTTTCAACTCTCGTTAAAAACGCTTGCTAAGGTGGGTGTCACAGCGCGGGCTAGGCGATGCAATAGAAGAATAAGGCCTATAGGTATTCTTAGTAGTTTTTAAGGTTTCTTCGATGAATATCAATGCACCACCATGGTTATTTTGTGGAGTCTCGATATATTTCACCTTTTTTTGTGGATGAGAAATCATCAAATAACTTCTTCCGCTCTGGGTCGAGCGGAAGAGAGCGTCAAACTCTTACTGACTAAAACCCATCCGTGTTCCTTCTCATGCCCTTTGCGTTCCAGGGCCGCGGGGACTGTTTCGAACAAATTATGCAACATATATTAAACACTAGCTTCTACCAGCGGCTTCGCTCGCGTGAATATCGGAAATAGGAAGGTTTCCTGATTTGTACTGTATTTTTTTACTCAGGAAACACCTACCCTACTGCTACCCTACACATACCCTTCACCAACCCTACACCTACCCTACCCTACATCTACGCTACACCTACCCTACACCTACCCTACACCCACTCTACACCTACCCTATATATCTACCCCACACCTACGCTACACCTACCCTACACCTACCCTACACCTACCCTACACCTACCCTACACCTACCCTACACCTACCCTACACCTACCCTACACCTACCCTACACCTACCCTACACCTACCCCACACCTACCCTACACCTACCCTACACCTACCCTACACCTACCCTACACCTACCCTACACCTACCAACCCAACACCTACCCTACACAGCCCCGGCAATACTTTCACTTGTTTCTGGTCTCCTGGTACTTGATGTTTCTGTTCTCTTGGTACTTGTGAATCTGTTGTACTAAGGCAGCAGCGGCTCTGAAGTTCCACTTCCTCCTCAGTCTCCTTTAATCCATGCCACTTACCGGGATACAAAGTATCCTATTTTTTATTCCAGAATATGAACTACATGTGTGCCAAATTTCATCCAAATCCCTTCAGCCGTTTTTGCCTGATTGTTACACAAACATACAAACATACAAACATACAAACATACAAACATACAAACATACAAACTTTCACCTTTATAATATTAGTAGGATAGGATTACGGTATGCAACGAATATGAACCATATAGTAGGTATATTTCCCATCTGCATTTAGAAACAGTTATACTAGGTGCATAGCTATCAGCCGCGATTGAACGCTTTCAGTGTGTCCAACCTTTTTAGCTATTGGAAAACAAAAACGTGAGTGTCCAATCGATCATCACGCTAGTCAATACTAGCGAGCGGGGTCGGCAGAATTAAGCTGAGGGCTGGTGTTAAGCCTGATAGCGGTAATATTTATTTAGTTATAGATAAAGTGAACCTCATTTGAGATCGCATTCGAAGAATTAATAAGCACGCCATCAGAGCCACACAATATTTTTTTATACCTTCTCTAAAACCCTATGAATCTGTGTAGCCATTGTCATAGACTGAGCATTGCTTTCTTTCTGTATTAGCTCTAAACATAGCCGCCATTGAGAGCTTCTTAAAATGTGATTATTTGGCCTTTTATTTTTTTTCTTTTATTTATTAAGGCCTTTATGCGTAGCGACAGTTGACATGAATAATAATAATAATATCTTGGGACAACCAACACACCGCCATCTGATCCCAAACTAGGCAGAGCCTGTACTATGGCAACCAGACAACTGATAAACATACTTATATATTTCTAAATACATACATATTATAGATAAATTACACACTCAGATACAGAACAAATAATCGTACTCATCGCACAAAGATTTGTCCTGTGTGGGAATCGAACCCACGACCTTCGTCCTAGCAGTCAGGGTCACTAACCACTAGACCAACAGGCATGATGATTGCCCAGGTGTCCTACTTTCCTACAATAATAGTAGGTATGTATTGGAGTACCTGGATCAAAAGAGATCCAGGCACCCCAATATTCTATTCAAAATGAGTAATCTATTCAGAATCATCTATTCAAAATGAGTGTTCTATTCAGAATCCTCTATTCAAAATTATTGTTCTATTCAGAATCCTCTATTCAAAATGAGTGTTCTATTCAGAATCCTCTATTCAAAATGAGACTTCGATTCAAGATTCCATTCGGAATGAGACTTCTATCATTAGGATTTCATGATGGTTTATATTACCGAGACGTGACTGTTAGGTATGTATGACTTACAAATATTTACTTCCCCTGCAAATAGATTTAATTATCATTTAGGTATGTATGATGCAATGATTTGGCCTCGTGAGTAAAATACCGAATACCTATATCGTTTAAAATTAAATACAGACTTAGTTTTTAGGCGCGATTGATTGTTTACATAACAAACACATTTCTATACCCGTCAAGAAAATGTTTTCTACCCATCGTGTGCCTCACAGCTGTATTTAGTACTTATTTAGGAATCAGCATTTAAGTACCTATTACTATGTTTACCTATGATAAATTAATAGGTTTACCTAGTGCGTATAAAAATGCGAGTGTTCCCCTATAATAATAAAGTTTCAAGTCATTTTAATTAGGTTGTTAAGTTATAATTTGACTCTTGGTGTAGGTAAATGTAAAATAGGAGATATTTGTTAAATGTAACTATTTGTAATGTGTATGATTTGAAGGTTTAGAAATAAAACAACTGAAATGTAATTGCTAGTTTATTCACATCTTTAATTGCAATTTGCTTACAATATCCTTTACACATTTATAGATATCGTCATTAAATACATTCCCCACAACATGTTGGACACAGATATTGGCACTACAATCACATGGCGAATGCGTGAATTCATCGGCGTCAAAAACTTGGATTCGTATTCTTTTACTGCGATGACCCGTTGATGGTTTCTGTATGTACTACGAGTATACAACTCATTTCTTCGCTTTTTACTATTGTTGCTGTAGTAACTGATGCTGCATGGTGAGGTGTCTTCAAATTTGAACGGTTGGAATGGTCTTTCTCTCTCTAAATGGTTGACTACTTTTTGACGTAGGTTTTGTTCGGCTATTAATGCTAAAAAGTAGATTTATCACCTAATTAAAACTTAAATTTTTTTCCACTTTGCTTACTTTTTAAAACTGATAGTGATGTTTCCGTGAACTCATGTTCTGATACAAAATATACTCGTATATATTATTATACATATATGTATTTCTGGCGCGTCTTTCCTATATAGGAGTTTGTTGTACTTATTTTTACCAATAAATCATATTGTCGGCACTATAGGTCTACTGTAAAGAACCAATTGTCTTAAGAATTATATTGTTTGTATATGACTGTCTGATGCCAAATTAAATAAAAAAAAAAAAAAAAATCGCTCGCCGTCCGCAGGCCCGTGCCTACGGTGGCCGAGAATCGCCCAGCGACTCCTGACGCCCGGGGCGTCTTCTTCTGTTTCGGCGGCTAAGGCGTGAGGTTTGCCTCTCCTTCACGCGGCCCGCCCCTTCCTTTACTTACATTACTGATTCGCAAAAGGAGGTGACGGCTTCCCACGCCTCCGCGCTCTGGACCACGGAGTGAACCAGAGTCGGTAGCGTGAGGTCGCCGTCGCTGATCGCCTCGACGAGGACACGGCGGTGCTCCGCCCAAGCAGGGCAGACCTTCACCGTATGCTCCGCCGTGTCCTCTGCGGGGGTTGACTTCTCTTCTGGTTGGTTTTCCCATGGACAACTTTATGTAGCTCTATCGCGTGTTAACAACCTTAGCAAGTTTCAACAACATCGTGTATCATCATCATTATCCACAGTCCAACTTCACTCACTGCTGAGCATAGGCCTCTCTTTTCGTGTGCCAATCCCCACGTTCCTGTGCCAGCCTCATCCAGGTTCTACCCACGATGGCAACAATATCGTCCGCCCATCTCGCCGCCGGTCGACCAATACTTTTTCTTCCAGTCCTCGGAGGCCACTCAGTCACTGCCTTACTCCACCTATCATCACCGCGCCTTGCCAAGTGTCCTGCCCAGCTCCACTTTAGTTCTACAATTCGTTTTTCGATGTTGAAAACCTTCGTACGTCTTCGGATCTCGACGACGTACCTCTACCAAGCATGGAACGCTCCGTGGCTCTCTGTGCAACTATCAGTCTGTACACAGCCTCCTGCGCGAGCGTCCATGTAGGTACCTAAGTAAGTCATGGTGGGAAAAGCACACTGGTTATAAAGGCGGGAATTCAGACATTGCGGAATTTTGGCAGGCTTCAGAATGTCGTCCATTTTGATAAAAGCGGCCCATCCAAGGTGTGTTCCTCTCGATACCTCCGTTTGTTGATTTTCTTTGCCAATTGAAAGGATATGGCCAAGATAAACATATCGGTTAATCATCTCCAACAATTCATTTCCAGATTTGAATCGCTGAAGGTGTTTGCCATAACCTTCGTCTTGGTCATATTCATCCCAAGACCCAACTTAAAAGAAGCATCTCAAAGATTTAGAAGCATTTTCTGGGGGTCATCGAAGTTCTCAGTGAAAACCACAAAGTCATCTGCAAATCTAAATAAAAAAATCTAAATCTAAAACCGCTATAGTCCCAATCTATACCCACATTTTTAACGACATCTTCTAGAACTGCTGTGAATAGTTTCGATGGAATGAGAGAAGCATTATCATAACAACGTTTCTCACGAAAAATTACTTGAACAGAAGAGGTAATACTCGACGGCGCGTTGTGTTCCATGCGCGTCACAAAAATATGTCAGCATAAAGACGAGGCCCGCTAGGGCCAGTGCCTGCCAGGGTTGCGGAATTTGTTCGAAAGTGTCACTGCGGCCGCGGCCCTGGAACGCAAAGGGCATTAGGAGGAACACAGATGGGTTTTAGTCAGTAAGAGTCTAATACTCCCTTCCGCCCAGAGCGAAAGGAGTCATTTGATGTTTTCCCATACATAAAAAAGAAGGCAAGCAGTGATAGATATTGACTGTTCGTATTAGATATACGAACACATTGATCTTACTTAGCCACATCATTTTACAATACATACACGCGAACGAAGTTGCGGGCAACAGCTAGTACCTAATTTAAATAAAATACTTTTTGATAAAATATTTACTTACCGACATCGTGGAGCAGATCCTGTATTGGGATTCAGTTAAATACTAGTATTTTATGGAGTGGCTGCCTTCCTGATCTCCACACCCTTTACTGGGTAACACTCGGTACTTCTGTGCAAACAAATGATTAATGAAGACAAATATTAAAGATATCGGTGATCTCTGGCAAGCAGATTTAATGGACATGCAAGCAATTTCAAAAGCGAAAGATCTGTCAAGACGCTTAGCGTGACCCTTCGCGTGACCCTAGGGCTGGCTTTTACCTCGGACAAAGGATAAGCATTGCCATACAACGTGGCAATGCTGCCAGATTTTTGAGTACATTACCAGTGGCCTGATTTAGATTACTTTTTAGTTTTACTTGAGTCTTTTATTTAAGTGTGTATATAGTTATAGTTGCAATAAATGAAATTAAAAGCGAATGTTGGTTACAAATATATACTGACAATTATAGACACTTTTTCAAAATTTGCTTGGACAGTTCCTATAAAGCAAAAAATAAGCAACAGGTTTCAATAGCATTTGAAAGTCTATTACTTAGAGGACGAGTTCCGAGAAATTTGCAAACTAATATGGGAAACAAAAAATTATAATGATACATTCAAAACTATTGTTGCAAAGTATAAATTCAACGTATTCTACTAAAAAAGCCTCTATTGTAGAAATATTAATAAGGACATTAAAAAATAAATTATACAAAGAGTTTAGTCTGTTTCAGTAAATCATAGCACTAAAACAAATATTAGGTTGGGGAAAAAGTCTTTTCGCATTATATTATGTATGAACTTGTAATAAAATCTCTTTGGCTATACTATTTGTATCTGGCTGGTTTTGGTATCATTGAAAGTCTAAATTTTAAAGAACATAATTCCAAATTCAAATTAGGAAAATGTGTGATTTTCATTTGTTTTTCGTACTGTCAAGATGAGTGAATCTAATGAAGAAATTCGATACATTTTGAAATTTTACTACAAAAAAGGTAAAAATGCACGCAAGCCGCGAAAAAAATTTGCGATGTTTATGGACCTAGTGCAGTGTCTGTGAGAGTAGCACAAATTTGGTTTGAGCGTTTTCAATCCGGAAATTTTGATGTCAAAGATGCACGTCGCTCTGGTCGCCCTATTACGGATAAAATCAATGACATTTTTGAAAAAGTGGAGTAAGATCAGCATATCAGTAGTTACGACGTAGCTGAAGAACTGGGAATTGACCACAAAACAGTTTTGGCGCATTTGTAAAAAACTGGGTACACAAAAAAGCTCGATATTTGGGTACCTCACGAGCTCACTGAAAGAAACCTAATGAACCGTGTACTCATTTGTGATTCTTTATTACGACGTAATGAAACCGAACCATTTACCGTGAACCGTGTGAAAAAGGTCGTGTTCAAAGGCCGGTCAGGCTTCACAGACTGTGGCGAAACCCGGGTTAACTCGCAACAAGGTGATGCTGTGTGTGTGGAGGGATTGGAAGGGCATTATTTATTATGAGCTGTTACCACCAGGCAGAACCATCGGTTCTGAACTCTACTGCGAACAACTGATGAGATTAAAGCAAAAATCTGAGAGAAAGCGGCCGGAATTAATCAACAGAAGGGGTGTGGTTTTTCATCATGATAACGCTAGACCTCACACATCTTTAGCCACTCAGCAAAAATTAAGAGAGTTTGGCTGGGAGGTGTTAATGCATCCGCCGTATGGTCCTGACCTTGCACCTTCAGATTTCCACCTGTTTCGGTCTCTTCAGAATTCTTTAGGCAGTGTCAGGTTAACATCACGAGAGGACTGCCAAAACCACATGTCGCGGTATTTTGATCAGAAGTCCCAAAATTCAATTCTATAGCAATGGGATTATGTCCCTACCTACAAGATGGCAAAAAGTTATCGAACAAAATGGTACCTACATACTTTAGTTAAATGTAAAAAACTATATTAAAAAATGTTTTGAATTTTCTTTAAAAAATGCGAAAAAACTTTTTCCCTAACCTATTATAATGCAAAGATATATTCGAAAGGCTTTTTTTATTATTGATAGGCACGCGCTTGACCACTTTCTCACCTGATGGTAAGCGATGATGTGGTCGAAAATAGAGCACGCTTGTCTAGAAGTAACCTATTCACTCTTGACTTAAAGACACCCAGGTTGTAGCTATCAGGAAACACAGACTCTGGCAGGGAATTCCACTCCTTAGCTGTACACACAATGAATGTATTCCCAAAACGCTTTGTGCGTGTGGGTGGGATGTCCACCATGTACCGGTGGCGCATCGCCGTACGTCTTGTGGTCCGATGATGGCACGGGCTTGGCGGAATCAAACTATACAACTCCGTTGCACACTCTCCAAAATGCAAGCGATAGAAAACCAACAGGCTAGCAACTCGGCGTCGGTGCTCGAGTCTTTGGAGCTTTGACTCGACGAGCCTATCATTGCCGATGATCCTCTTGGCTCGTTTTTCAATATTGACTCAAGGGCATCAAGCTGGTATCTGGCAGATCCGTCCTAAAGATGCGAGCAGTACTCCATACATGATTGAACTTGCGCTTGATAAAGTTTGAGCAGCTGTTCCGTCGTGAAGTACCGTCGCATCTTTGCTAGGATTCCCAACTTTTTGGCAGCCACTAAGACTTGAGCCTTTGCCTCTATGAATGTGCCAAAATTGAGGGTAGATGTCAACGTAACACCAAGAAGGTCAAGTTGGTCGGTTATCGGCACGGTTACACCTCGGAAAGATGGAGCTGGGTGGAATTGGCTCCTTTTAGCGGAAAAAAGACACGCCTGGGTCTTAGCAGCATTGAACTTGACCAGATTGGCATCGCCCCACTATGAGACAGCCTGTAAGGACAAGTTCAAGCGCTCAACCATAGCCTCTCGGAGAGACCGGATTTGCGACCCACGTATCTCTCAGCAACAGTACTGCTGCCATCTATGACCACTCGGATAGATCGATCCCTCTGGAAGTCTGCAATCCAATCACACAATTCGTGCGGGCAGCCCGAAGGAAGGAAGCTTACCAATAAGGCTTTCGTGCCAGACCCTATCGAAGGCTTTCGAGAGCTTTGTTCCAAAGAAGTCAGACGTATCCACTCTATAAACTTTAAAAGCCAAATTAAAATTTCTAAAGAGAATAAAAGATATTATCTCAGATATATTGGATTAAAATTGAAATAATAACAACATGCTTCAAATAACAGATTTAGCGCAACATGACAACTCTATTGAAAGTTATGAGATTCATAGCTACAATCCGTATAATACTAGTTTCAAAGAAAACGATGAAATCAGAATACCCATTCATCATCAAGATTTGTATGTATTGCCTTGCAGCAGGGGGCCTACCACAACCTCTTAAAACAATATTATTTTAATATTACTTTGTAATTTCTGTTGTTGGATTTTCAACGCTCGGATCAGCGCCGAGAGTTGAAAATGCAACAACAGAAATTATAAAGTAATATTAATATAATATTGTTTTAAGAGGTTGTGGTAGGCCTCCTGTTCCATTTTTATAGAAGGGTATGCAAGTGTATCTACTAAAGATGCAGCAGGAAAAATAATAAAAAAAGATGTTGATTTTATAAAAACAACCCAAGCTTACATTATTTCAAGATATCAGATACGAAATAAATGGTTTTGAAATCGATCGGATTAAAAATGCTGGCATCACAACAACTTTAAAATCGTATGTCTCCATGTAAGAAGATGAAAGTATAGCTGCAGCAATTTGGGGACTTAAATGGTGCAAATATAGAAAAAGAACATTTTAGCGTAATTGTACCGCTGAATAGAAATTAGTATTTGCAGAAGATTAATAATTAATTGTAAATTTGAACTAATTTTACAAAGAAGACGTTCAGCATTGAACAGTGTGCTTATGGAGAAAAATGATATCTTAGAAATAGATATACAAAAAATACAATGGCGTGTGCCACATATCAAAGTTTCTGATCGTAAAAAATTATCATTGCTTAAGACTTTGGAGAGAGATCGTTCTATTCAGTTAGCATTTAAAAACTGGGATTTCTATGAATATCCGTTGTTACCAAAAACAACAAAGCATTCAAGGTCGGTAAAGACAACTTCACAATTTAGAGAAGCCAAGGTTCCGAAAAACTAATAAAACTAAAAGTTCTTCCTTATTCGATCATTTACATTACGTAAGCAATATTAATCTATTTTAAATTCACAATATTATCCATATGACTCACTTAATCTGAAATTTGATGAAAACAAATAGGTACAGTATATTATACGAAATGTATGCTAACTTTCGTCAGTCGTATTACAATCCGATGCTTAGCTTAAATCAATATAAAGAAATTGCTCCATTTTTTGTAATTGATTGCTCAAGACAAAACGAATCGTTTAAAACTAGACCGGTCGATGTGCGATTAGAAATTGAATGTTCAGAAGATATTAATATAAAAAATAAAGAGAAAAATAAATATTTTTAAATGCATTTTTTTGCGTTTTTTGTAAGAAATATTTAAAAATGTAAATTTGTATGTACAGAAAAATAAATAAAGAGAAATTAAATAATAATAATAATAATAATTCTGTTTCCGATACCGGTGGGCTACTATTTTTTATATTTTTAAATGTTTTTTTTTGTATTTTTATAGAAATATTTAAAAATGTAAATGATATGTATATAAAATGAATAAAGAGAATAATAATAATATAATTTGTTTTACTTCTTTTAGGTAGTTTATAATTTGTGCTCTTATTTTTATGTATTTTTCTTTTTGTGCGTCATTTCGGGGAGAGTAAAAGTGTTTTCTTTCTTTCTTTTTTCTTTCTATATTCCATCTAATACATCTGCTTATTGTTTAATAATAAACGATCGACTTTTCGAATACAAACCTTTGAGTAATATTGTGAGAAAATTATCATGAATGTTATTGTGGATGTCCAAGAGTTTAAGAAAGCGAATGCGAAAAACGAATTTATTCCAAAAGAAATAGCAATGATGTATGAAGGACGCATACAAGCTGTCGATAAAACCGTCGTGGTGGTTTTATAAACAGCCGGTCGATTCTGTCGACATCTCACGGTGTTCACCTAGACGGAGTGAACGACAAGAGCGCTGTCATTCCATCTTATTTGTATGATTTGACAACCCACCCGTCGTGCGCAGCCGGTCGATTCTGTCGACATCTCACGGTGTTCACCTTGGCGGAGTGAACGACAAGTAAGCTGTCATTCCATCTTATTTGTATGGTTTGACAACTCACCCGTCGTGTTCCTCGCCCAACTGTTCATTTCGACATGTTTATAAAATCTCACTGCAGCGCCCAAGTGTTCACTACGACATGTTTACAGAATCGCACTGCTGTACTTGTATGCGTCCTCCCATATTATAACTTGACGAAAAAAGATGAAAAAATTAGGGTATACATTGGAATGAAGGTTTTGTACCGTATTTCAACTATAATAATAACATTGCATTTTTTTTTTAATAAGCCTATATTTTACAAAAGGAAGAGTCATCGCTTCGCTTAACGTATGAAACATCATACTCAGCACAATATATAGAATCTACAATTAAATGTTACTAAGCATTAGATCCCCAGTACTCGTAACTTATAAATATGTAGCTTACAATTAGTTTGAACGACATTTCATCAGCAAAATTGTAGTGTGAAGGTTCAATTTTACTTTATCTTTTCCATCTTATTAAAAATAAATATTAACCACAATGTTTAATTCATTAAAATCTGATTTCGAAGGCATTCGTAAAGTTATTTGTAAGAATGCTAGCGGTAAAATTATATTTAAGTACTCAAGATATGCAGACTGACCCGAAAATATATTTCACCTAAAGATACAAGATTCAGCAATGTCTGAGTTTGAATTGGTTTGAATACCATTATCTTATAGTCAAGAGTGAGGGCCATTGTGAGGATACTCATACATGTGTTCGAGTAAACGATATAGAGACTGATCTGGAAAATATAATGCGAGCTCATCAAAACCATAGTGATATATCAAAAACAACAGACACAGTTCTACCTGATTTAGAAGATGTTTTGTGCTACCAGATTCAGCCAGGAAATGAAAATTAGCATCTACGCTGCGTATCAATAGGTCTTGCTGGTTCGATTCTGGCATGGTATAAAAGTGTATATTTTAATTATAGGTTTTGTTATTCTTTCTTATAAATGTAAACTTAATGACGTCTTTAAAGTTCGCTTTTCGCAGCGCAGTAAGTACCCCACCGAGACCGCCGGGCGCCGCTGTTACATGAATTTGCTACTGTGCAGCGAGTGGCAGAGCAGTGGAGTGTTCCGAGTCGCCATTAGATTTGGTTCCACCTGTAACCAAGAATACCTCAAGCACTCTGCTCAAACGGTACACTTATTGTCACTCCGTTCGCAAACGATAGAAAGCTGGGTTTCTATAGAAAATGTACTGCTATAATAACGGTACGACATCTCCAAATAGACACCGGTAACTGCATCTTTCTTCACAAGTTATTCGGAATGCCGAGATGTGAGGGATCAGGTTATGATGGTCGTACGATGCACATAATATAGCAAATGCGATGCACTTTATGTGATGGACGTGAGTTTGAAAATGACGCTTTCTAATGGAGCGAGAGAAATTCTGAAATGATTGATTTAACGAGCCGCGATCAAATAAAAAGCTGCATCGGTGTGTTTTCTTTAACTGTTGTATTCAAAGCAATACATGTTAGGTATATGTGATTTATAGTGGGCTACCTACTATATATCACATATAACTTGTATAGTTTACTAATGATTACTTACTACCTACCAATGATTCTTACTTCACATAGTTTGAGATACCTACCTACTTACTACACGCGTATGCGTCGAAGGTAGGGTTGCCATCTCTAAAATTTGGAAACCAGGACAAGACGCGTGAAAACCCCGGATTTTAGAGCCCAGAACCCGGACAACAGGTTTCAAAGAACAGTCGAAAATGTCATAAATCCCCTTTTTATTTATTTTCAGACCTTATAATTTAATCATCATCATCATTTTAAATATACCTAACAAAACCGAATCTTATTAAAGTTTGTTAAATTAAAAAATTGTTTTAATAATCAGTTGGGGACGGTAAATTTAGCGTTCGTAGCGGTTCGTCGTCGGTTGATCACGGCGTGTAGGCACAGTGTGTGTATCGCGGACGGACCAAGACTTTAAATTTTTAAACCCAAAAATCCGGCCCGGACTACAAATAAAGTCCGGCCTGGACGCTCCCCGGACGCCCTCTAAACTAGGACAAATCCGGGGAAACCCGGACGGATGGCAACCCTAGTCGTAGGGACAAATTGCGCACAGTAGCTAGCAAGACTCATCTAATGCATGAAAGTATCTTTTGTACAGCTTCACGCATCTATAATAATATTACATCCAGGGCCTATTAGAATAATTACGGAAATGAAAAAAAAAATCTCTTTTCCTATTAGTTAACAAGTGCTTACTATTCTATAAAAGGCTTCATATCAGACAAATCACTGCTCCAATATCGTCTCCCTCAGTCATGATGCGGTCGGTGGCCCACACTGACGTCTACACCGTTATTCGTTTTGTTTTAATCTTTTTTATTTATGTGACTTTTTTTTACGTAACTATTGTATGCCCTAATTGCGGGACGTAGCTGTCCTCAATTTTATTATTTAAGACATGGATTATGTACCTACCTATGATGCACAATAAAGATATTTGATTGATTGATTGAGATGTCATTGGCCTTTAGGGATCAGCAGGTACTTAGTGACAACAGTGGACCAATTTATTTATAATTATGTTCCTTGTATGGTTAGACTAGAAGCCTTGATTATGTTTTTGACAAAAGGCTAGGCAGAATCATTTAACTTTACCAATTTGTACTTATACAGGGTGTTTGAGAAAGGTGTGGTCATATTTAACGGTGATGTTTGGTAGTTGATAAACCTTAAGGATAAAATGTCAAAAAATTCAACCAGAAAAAACGACAAAAAAGTTACGAAGAAATGATTTTTCAAGCAGTTTGTTACAGTTGGTGGCATTTACTTAAGTTCAATCACATATTTGATGCCACTGACTGCATCAGACTGGTAGTTACAGATTGGTAAGTACGTCATTCGGTCACTTTAAAATGTAGCTGGTAATTTTGTTAACAAACTCAGTAATATTACTTACAATCCCGAGATTATTGATAGTGAAAGATAATATTAGTTAGACAAACAGACACGGTACGACGGTACTCAATAAAGTCCTGGTTTTTCGAAATTACTTAAAATAATACCATTTTTCCTAGTTCATAACATAATAAGTAATAATTACGGATTATCAGAAGCCTGAAAATCTGACTCCAGTCTTGCCAAGAAGTACCGTGTTACCTAGTTAATGGGTTGTGGAGGTCTGGTAGGCAGCTGCTCCACGTGAAACACTGGTATTCAGCTGAATCCGGTTTGACTGGAAGCCGACCCCAATAAAGTTGGGAAAATCCCAAATTGGGAAATAATAAGTAATAATAATAAAAAGTGAGCTTTGGCAAAAAAAAAATATTTTCATTCCTACAAACAAGACTTTCCTTTTCCCACTAGATAATACAATTAAAACGCAATTATCTCAAAACAAGATATATACAATAATAAGGGCATTCATAATTATTGCATTGGGCCCTTCATATGCAAACTCATTACACCACAAAAAAGTTTCTACAAAAAAATTAAAACCTCTTCACTGCTACCGAAGAAAGACTGGCGCAAAAAGGCATCTCTCAAAAAACATGAAAATGACAACTTTCAGCATTTAACAAACACGAAATTTATACTGTCAAACTATCAATACTAATTAAAATAAAGGATAAATATAATAATTGATTATTTAAAATATATGAGGCATGATGGCGAATATCGATTCTCCCATCCCACTATCGGAAATCGAATCAGTTCTGGCTTGGGTCGATACTTTCAAACTATCGAGACCCACGAAGAAAATTAATCGGGACTTTTCTGATGCTGGTAAGGCTCTCTTTGACCTTTTTCACTTACGAGTTGTTTAGTCTCGCTTTACTTAAATGAAAAAATCCAGTGAACGCAAAAATATTGAAGCCTTTTATTTTCAGTTTTGACAAACCACACTTACTTATAAAACACAATGACATATCTTTAATGGTGACATACATTGCACTTTTAAAGAAGTTTGCATAGGTACATAACTTTAACATTTTCTTATTAATGCTCTTGTTATCTGCCGTTATTTTTGTGTGTTTCACAATAGTAGAGAAAGAACCCATGGCGTGTTGAAACGTGGTTGAAAATATTGATGCCACATTCTTCAAAATCAACCTTCATTTCTTACTGAAGCTGTCAAATCATCCCTACATACTCAGTTTAAAACAAATTTGTAGTGACGCTGGTTGAGACGATTCAAATACTTTATACATACATTTCTCTTCTTGCCCAGTCCTCCTAGCAGAAATCCTAAGCATCCACTACCCAAAACTAGTGGAGATGCACAACTATCCTCCTCGGAACAGCCACTCGTTGAAGCTGAACAACTGGATGACGCTTAACAGGAAGGTACTGAAGAAGATCAAGCTGAGTCTGTGCTGCAACACGATGGAACAGCTGGCGAACTGCACACCAGGGGTCATCGAGAGAGTACTGGTTATGGGTGAGTTGGTATAGACATGATAGTAGAAGCTAAAAGCAACTGACAAAGGGTATTTACAAGACGGTTGTGAATGGAATTAGTCATGCTAAGAGTCCCGACGCCCTAGAAGGTTACACAGATCTAATTAGAGATGTTCTTCAGAAGGTCAAGTGCGTAGTACTCACAATCGCCTTGCGTGTATTACCAGATGTATGAACATAGATGAAGCCAAAGGAGTGTGTAAGGATGGTAGAAGGAGGCGTTCATTCGCCTTTTGCGAGTCTTTCAACGTCCTCGATCGCGTTAGCGTAAAGGTCAATTTGTATTGAAACTGAATAAGCGCCGTCTGGTGACACTCACGGACAACCTCTTTTTTCTATACAATTTGACATAAGCGAACGTTTACGTTAACGCGATCGAGTACGTTAAAAAACTCGCACTAAGCCCTCTGTAGATTCTCCCTACCTTCCTGAGAAAGTGCGTGAGTTTATTCATGTGTATAAGACGCTAAAGCTAACCTAGAAAATTCTGGTATTCAGCTACATCTGGTTAGACTGGAAGATGATCTTAACATCCTTGTTAAAAGGATAGATAAATTATATTGTTTAGTTCTTTAGTTACTTAAAACTTTTATTTTTAACTATTTACAATTTAAACTTTTTACTGCTACGGTCCCCCAAAAATTTCAACCAGTCCATATATATTTAACTGGCTATCTCCGAAGTTCTTCAACAGATCTCCACGAAATTAAATTAAATGGGTGGTCTCTAAACCTCTTTACACCGAACAAAAAAAAAAAATTTGTAAAAATTCGTCCACTTATGACGGAGTTTTGCCCGAACAAAAAAAAAACAAGCCCCTCCTTTTTAGTCTGTAAAAAAATCATTATATTTATTGTTAATTGGGTTCATCATTGACTGACAAAAATGGCACTTTTTATAAGTTTATTTTTAATTTTTTTATCCCTTGTAGATTTTGGGTTAACAGTGATATCTTTTTCTCAAATGTTCCAGTTCGAGACAAAATTCGTCGCGACGAAGATCTGAATAAGACTATGAAGGATGCTGAACAGAACATGTCCAGTGGCGGTAGCTACTATGAAGCTTGCGGAGGTGACGGTACTTATAAGCCTGTTATTATTTAGGCCTTTGTTGTCCTACTGCAGGGCAAAAGCCTGCCTTCCTTTCCTTTAACTTCTCCCGGCCTACATCCCTCTCAAATACTGTTTGTTAATTAAGTGTACCTAATTCACCAAGTGTTCGCTGTCCTTGTTGAATGAAATCATTACTTCTTTTGCCATTGCACAGCCTTTTTAAACTTACAATTTAGTAGGCATGGTAGTGTAAAATAAGCAAGTACTGATCTCGTACGCGTTCGTATAAATCCGAAGAAAGGCAAAGTTTCTCAAAGCGCATACTTTATTTGGTTACTTACGATTGCAGGGCAATAATAAATTAATGAAACTAATTTTACAGATCAAGTACTGATGGTGCCAGTTAAAGTAAGAGTCAACGGCACATTAGAGACCGTACAGCAGAAGGTGATCAGCTACGAGACTCACTGCGCAATCAAAGAGGAACTGAAAGACGCTAAAGAAGCAGCTGATGTACTCAAACAAAAAGTGGGTACAGACGTTTACTAGCCATACTAAATTATGATTAGGAAAAAAAATGTTTATAGAAAGTAATCTCTGGAAGTAATGATCCAAATACGATTTATTTTTCACTTATGTTAGCTATACTATCTGTAAGAGTATAAAATACGCTAGGTGTTTTATCTAATAAATACTACACGGTCCCTGAGGAATACCTCAGGGACCGTGCATTATTTAGGCCTATTGGCCGCGGAATGGAATCCACGGGAATGGTAAACAAGTTTGGTCGAGAAGAAATTATTACTATTGCTCACAATTTCTTTATCGTACAGGTTGATCACCTGGACAGTTTATTGAAACTAAAAGAAGAAAGAATAAATGAGCTGCAAAGTCAATTAGAAAGGAAACAAACGTGGCGAAAGGAGGTAGACGTCCTGACAAGCAACATCATAACGGACTCTGACAGTGCCTCTTCAAACCTGAACTTGAAACAGGAATGCATACTACTGCCCGTCAAAACAAACTCTCTCAAAATCGTAGGATCTAAAAACAAGATAGATGAATCGAAAATTCCTGTCGCTAAGGACTCGTTTAAAACTATCTCTATTCCTAGCCTCACTGATGTCAACTTCACAGATATGAACGACACTGTTGATAGAATTAAATCCGATGTTTTCAAAGAAATCGAAATGAGTGGCGAGTTGGAAGAGAAAATGGATTGCTACCCAGAGATTTTTGAAGATTTTAAAGACAGCGTTACGAGACAGGATGCTCTAACAACTATTCAAGAGACGATACAGACAGAAATCGATATGTCATTTAAACCAATCGAATATCAAGATGGTCTGACTAGTATGGTTAAGTAGGTTTAAATCAAAATGTATAACCTGTATATAACATATACATTTTGTCTTGGCTATAAAATAATAAAAGAAAAACCAAGAAAAGGATAAACATGTGCCGTTAGAATAATGAAATCCTCAAAATAAGTATAAAATGTCATTTGTAATTGTTTGTATGTTAAAAGACTACAAAATTTTGAATATTTAGTGATCGTGTTTGTCGTTTTTAAATAATTGTTTTTGGATTCTAAATTATGATATATAATTATACAAATAAGTGGTAGATTAAAATGCGTCTATTATAATTAAATGTTTTTATTAGGTTTTAGTTTGTTTGTTACTATTGATTTAGAAATAAAAGTTTACACGAGACGTCCATTTTCATTACTGTGCATTCGCTTGAAATATATCCAGCAAGCTAGGATGTTTCTTTAGTATTTCTGAAATTTCCTGGTATTTTGATTGCTTAAATTCATCATCTTTCTGCTGTAGCCTGAAAATTAAATTAAAGTTGAATATTATGACCCGGACTGAATTGTTAATTGGACATCCAATCATTTCAATATTTAGCTATTGGTCTGAGTTAATAAAACAAGCCATCTTCATGATGATACCTACTAAATACAGCTGGTCTATTCTGTTGACATCTCACCGTGTACACCTAGGCGGAGTGAACGACAAGTGAGCTGTCATTCCATCATGTTTGTATGGTTTGACAGCTCACTTGTCGTTCACTTCGCCTAAGTTTTTCGACATGTTTACATCATCATTTTTCGTGATGAGGGAAACGTAGATTTGAGTAAAGCACTGCAGATAAACTTTTGGTAATAGAGTGCAGTGCCTGGGGGTTTGAACCTCGGACTTTTGTTACCTACAGTGAAAGAAGTTTAGAAATTCATAATGGAATGTTTAGATATCTAAAGGTGTAGCTCCATCAAGATGGCAGTGAACAGTCAGCAGAATCGACCAAAATTTGCATGTGAATTTGTGGCTAATTAGTTGCTAATTAGTTGCTGCAAAACCGATTTTGTTGCTCGAACCGATTCCACAAAAATCGAGTTACTGCTATCTTCACCATAAGCTAGCAGTAAAATCACGAAATTGGTGTTAACAGAGACGACTAATAGGTAGCAATTTGTTGCTAATTTGTTGCTGAAAAACAGCAAAGGAAAAGTCTAGAAAATTTCAAAATCAGCCGAACCTAGCAACCGGAAACTAAACAGCAGTGTCCATGCTACCTTAACATATGATTATTATGACTTAGGAGTGAATGCCGATTTTGTTGCTGCTCATAAATAGCATCAGAGATGCCCAGAGAGCCAGCAACAAAATAGAAACATAAAATCGGTTGCACCTCGCGACCAGAAACTAAAGAGCAGTGGCCCTGCTACCTTAACATCCGATTATTATGAACTAGGAGTGGATGCCGATTTTGTTGCTGCTCATAAATATGATCAGAGACGCTCAAAGAGCCAGCAACAAAATAGAAACAGAAAATCGGTTGCACCGCGCGACCGGAACCTGAAAATCAGTGTCCCTGCTGCCTTAACATTCGATTATTATGAACTAGGAGCGGATGTCGATTTTGTTGCTGCTCACAAATACCATCACAGATGCTCAGAGAGCCAGCAACAAAATAGAAACAGAAAATCGGTTGCACCTCGCGACCGGAACCTGAAAATCAGTGTCTCTGCTGCCTTAACATCCGCTTATTATGATTTAGGAGCGGATGCCGATTTTGTTGCTGCTCATAAATACCATCAGAGATGCTCAGAGAGCCAATAACAAAATAGAAACAGAAAATCGGTTGCACTTCGCGACCGGAACCTGAAAATCAGTGTCCCTGCTGCCTTAACATCCGATTATTATGATTTAGGAGCGGATGCCGATTTTGTTGCTGCTCATAAATACCATCAGAGATGCTCAGAGAGCCAGCAACAAAATAGAAACAGAAAATCGGTTGCACCTAGCGACCGGAACCTGAAGAGCAGTGTCCCTGCTACCTTGACATTCGATTATTATGAACTAGGAGTGGTTGCCGATTTTGTTGCTGCTCACGAATAGCATCAGAGATGAGCTAGCAACGAAATATAAACAGAAAATCGGTTGCACTTTGCGACCTGAACCTAAGAATCAGTGTCCTTGCTACCTTAACATCCGATTATTATGAATTAGGAGTGGATGCCGATTTTGTTGCTGCTCATAAATAGCATCAGAGATGCCCAGAGAGCCAGCAACAAAATAGAAACAGAAAATCGGTTGCACCTCGCCACCAAAACCTAAAGAGCAGTGTCCCTGCTACCTTGACATTCAATTATTATGAACAAGGAGTGGATGCCGATTTAATTGCTGCTCATAAATAGCATCAGAGATGCCCAGAGAGCCAGCAACAAAATAGAAACAGAAAATCGCCATCCACTCCTAGTTCATAATAATCGGATGTTAAGGTAGCAGGGACACTGATTTTCAGGTTCCGGTCACGAGGTGCAACCGATTTTCTGTTTCTATTTTGTTGCTGGCTCTTTGTGCGTCTCTGATCATATTTATGAGCAGCAACAAAATTATCATCCACTCCTAGTTCATAATAATCGAATGTCAAGGTAGCAGGGACACTGCTCTTCAGGTTCCGGTCGCTAGGTGCAACCGATTTTCTGTTTCTATTTTGTTGCTGGCTCTCTGAGCACATCTGATCATATTTATGAGCAGCAACAAAATCGGCATCCACTCCTAGTTCATAATAATCGGATGTTAAGGTAGCAGGGACACTGCTCTTCAGGTTCCGGTCGCTAGGTGCAACCGATTTTCTGTTTCTATTTTGTTGCTGGCTCTCTGAGCACATCTGATCATATTTATGAGCAGCAACAAAATCGGCATCCACTCCTAGTTCATAATAATCGGATGTTAAGGTAGCAGGGCCACTGATTTTCAGGTTCCGGTCGCGAGGTGCAACCGATTTTCTGTTTCTATTTTGTTGCTGGCTCTTTGAGCATCTCTGATCATATTTATGTGAAGCTACAAAATCAGCATCCGCTCCTAAATCATAATAATCGGATGTTAAGGCAGCAGGGACACTGATTTTCAGGTTCCGGTCGCGCGGTGCAACCGATTTTCTGTTTCTATTTTGTTGCTGGCTCTCTGAGCATCTGTGATGGTATTTGTGAGCAGCAACAAAATCGGCATCCGCTCCTAAATCATAATAATCGGATGTTAAGGCAGCAGGGACACTGATTTTCAGGTTCCGGTCGCGAAGTGCAACCGATTTTCTGTTTCTATTTTGTTGCTGGCTCTCTGAGCATCTCTGACGGTATTTGTGAGCAGCAACAAAATCGGCTTCCACTCCTAATTCATAATAATCGGATGTTAAGGTAGCAGGGACACTGATTTTCAGGTTCCGGTCGCGAGGTGCAACCGATTTTCTGTTTCTATTTTGTTGCTGGCTCTTTGAGCGTCTCTGATCATATTTATGAGCAGCAACAAAATCGGCATCCACTCCTAGTTCATAATAATCGGATGTAAAGGTAGCAGGGACACTGCTCTTTAGTTTCTGATCGCGAGGTGCAACCGATTTTCTGTTTCTATTTTGTTGCTGGCTCTCTGAGCATCTCTGACGGTATTTGTGAACAGCAACAAAATCGGCTTCCACTCCTAATTCATAATAATCGGATGTTAAGGTAGCAGGGACACTAATTTTCAGGTTCCGGTCGCGAGGTGCAACCGATTTTCTGTTTCTATTTTGTTGCTGGCTCTTTGAGCATCTCTGATCATATTTATGTGAAGCTACAAAATCAGCATCCGCTCCTAAATCATAATAATCGGATATTAAGGTAGCAGGGACACTGCTCTTAAGTTTCTGGTCGCGAGGTGCAACCGATTTTCTGTTTCTATTTTGTTGCTGGCTCTCTGAGCATCTGTGATCATATTTATGTGAAGCTACAAAATCAGCATCCGCTCCTAAATCATAATAATCGGATGTTAAGGCAGCAGGGACACTGATTTTCAGGTTCCGGTCGCGAAGTGCAACCGATTTTCTGTTTCTATTTTGTTATTGGCTCTCTGAGCATCTCTTATGGTATTTATGAGCAGCAACAAAATCGGCATCCGCTCCTAAATCATAATAATCGGATGTTAAGGCAGCAGAGACACTGATTTCCAGGTTCCGGTCGCGAGGTGCAACCGATTTTCTGTTTCTATTTTGTTGCTGGCTCTCTGAGCACATCTGATCATATTTATGAGCAGCAACAAAATCGGCATCCACTCCTAGTTCATAATAATCGGATGTTAAGGTAGCAGGGCCACTGATTTTCAGGTTCCGGTCGCGAGGTGCAACCGATTTTCTGTTTCTATTTTGTTGCTGGCTCTTTGAGCATCTCTGATCATATTTATGTGAAGCTACAAAATCAGCATCCGCTCCTAAATCATAATAATCGGATGTTAAGGCAGCAGGGACACTGATTTTCAGGTTCCGGTCGCGCGGTGCAACCGATTTTCTGTTTCTATTTTGTTGCTGGCTCTCTGAGCATCTGTGATGGTATTTGTGAGCAGCAACAAAATCGGCATCCGCTCCTAAATCATAATAATCGGATGTTAAGGCAGCAGGGACACTGATTTTCAGGTTCCGGTCGCGAAGTGCAACCGATTTTCTGTTTCTATTTTGTTGCTGGCTCTCTGAGCATCTCTGACGGTATTTGTGAGCAGCAACAAAATCGGCTTCCACTCCTAATTCATAATAATCGGATGTTAAGGTAGCAGGGACACTGATTTTCAGGTTCCGGTCGCGAGGTGCAACCGATTTTCTGTTTCTATTTTGTTGCTGGCTCTTTGAGCGTCTCTGATCATATTTATGAGCAGCAACAAAATCGGCATCCACTCCTAGTTCATAATAATCGGATGTAAAGGTAGCAGGGACACTGCTCTTTAGTTTCTGATCGCGAGGTGCAACCGATTTTCTGTTTCTATTTTGTTGCTGGCTCTCTGAGCATCTCTGACGGTATTTGTGAACAGCAACAAAATCGGCTTCCACTCCTAATTCATAATAATCGGATGTTAAGGTAGCAGGGACACTAATTTTCAGGTTCCGGTCGCGAGGTGCAACCGATTTTCTGTTTCTATTTTGTTGCTGGCTCTTTGAGCATCTCTGATCATATTTATGTGAAGCTACAAAATCAGCATCCGCTCCTAAATCATAATAATCGGATATTAAGGTAGCAGGGACACTGCTCTTAAGTTTCTGGTCGCGAGGTGCAACCGATTTTCTGTTTCTATTTTGTTGCTGGCTCTCTGAGCATCTGTGATCATATTTATGTGAAGCTACAAAATCAGCATCCGCTCCTAAATCATAATAATCGGATGTTAAGGCAGCAGGGACACTGATTTTCAGGTTCCGGTCGCGAAGTGCAACCGATTTTCTGTTTCTATTTTGTTATTGGCTCTCTGAGCATCTCTGATGGTATTTATGAGCAGCAACAAAATCGGCATCCGCTCCTAAATCATAATAATCGGATGTTAAGGCAGCAGAGACACTGATTTCCAGGTTCCGGTCGCGAGGTGCAACCGATTTTCTGTTTCTATTTTTGTTGCTGGCTCTCCGAGCACCTCTGATCATATTTATTAGCAGCAACAAAATCTGTGATCATATTTATGTGAAGCTACAAAATCAGCATCCACTCCTAATTCATAATAATCGGATGTTAAGGTAGCAGGGACACTGATTTTCAGGTTCCGGTCGCGAGGTGCAACCGATTTTCTGTTTCTATTTTGTTGCTGGCTCTTTGAGCGTCTCTGATCATATTTATGAGCAGCAACAAAATCGGCATCCACTCCTAGTTCATAATAATCGGATGTAAAGGTAGCAGGGACACTGCTCTTTAGTTTCTGATCGCGAGGTGCAACCGATTTTCTGTTTCTATTTTGTTGCTGGCTCTCTGAGCATCTCTGACGGTATTTGTGAACAGCAACAAAATCGGCTTCCACTCCTAATTCATAATAATCGGATGTTAAGGTAGCAGGGACACTAATTTTCAGGTTCCGGTCGCGAGGTGCAACCGATTTTCCGTTTCTATTTTGTTGCTGGCTCTCCGAGCACCTCTGATCATATTTATGAGCAGCAACAAAATCGGCATCCACTCCTAGTTCATAATAATCGGATGTTAAGGTAGCAGGGACACTGCTCTTTAGTTTCTTGTCGCGAGGTGCAACCGATTTTATGTTTCTATTTTGTTGCTGGCTCTCTGGGCATCTCTGATGCTATTTATGAGCAGCAACAAAATCGGCATTCACTCCTAAGTCATAATAATCATATGTTAAGGTAGCATGGACACTGCTGTTTAGTTTCCGGTTGCTAGGTTCGGCTGATTTTGAAATTTTTTAGACTTTTCCTTTGCTGTTTTTCAGCAACAAATTAGCAACAAATTGCTACCTATTAGTCGTCTCTTTTAACACCAATTTCGTGATTTTACTGCTAGCTTATGGTGAAGATAGCAGTAACTCGATTTTTGTGGAATCGGTTCGAGCAACAAAATCGGTTTTGCAGCAACTAATTAGCCACAAATTCACATGCAAATGTTGGTCGATTCTGCTGACTGTTCACTGCCAGCTTGATGGAGCTTAAAGGTGTATCTATAAAATTCTCGTGTTTATGGTCGCGCTCCTCCGAAACAGATCGACCGATTTATATGATACATTTTATGTTCTTACTAAGACGCGTTTACAAATGGGTAGTCAAATCATTACTTTTTTACTTATGTAATGATTTGACTACCCATTTGTGAATTTCTGAATTTCTGATTTTTTGTGAATTTTTTGCATTCTTAAAATGTTTTTCCCAAGAATTGTTGATAGATTTGCATTGCATTGCATAGTACGATTCTGAAGTATAATATAATTTTTAGATAGGTACATTTTATCAATAATGGTACCTACCGAAGTAAAAATTTTCAGTTCGGTACATTTATTGAGAAACTGTACCTATCTAAAATTATATTTATAGTTCGTAGTATATTTGTAGTTTACAATTCGGGCAAAGAACATTTTAAGAATGCAAAGCATTTTAATTAATAAACATACTTTTGTGTCAAGAAGTAATGATTTGACTACCCATTTGTAACAGCATCCTTAAGTATATTTGGTAGGCATGAGAATAGGTTGTTAAGTATATTTCATACTTGATATGTGCGAACGAAGTTGTAGGCAAATTTTAGTTATGCATAAGTAAAAAAGTTTTTTACAGAAGAAATTCCTAGTGTGGAGCAAAGTTTAAAAAAATAAATAATAATAATAAATACATTATTCATTTTGGCGCAACATCTGGTCAGTGCCTGTCGGTCATACCGAAGGAGATTGGATGCGAGAGGTCGAACGAGCATGCGACCCAATACCAGAAATGGGGGCAATTACAATCAGCCCCCAAGATGTAGCCCGTGCAGTCCGTCCGCTGCCTAACTGGAAGTCTCCAGGGCCGGACGGACTGCACAACTTTTGGATTAAGTGGTTACAAAGGTCGCATGCTTGTTTGGCATCTCGGTTCCAAATTGCCTTGGAGTCTGGCTCGCTGCCCGAATTCCTTTTGACAGGAGATACCCACCTGCTCCATAAATCTGGTAGCACCGCGGAACCCAAAAACTATAGACCGATAACATGTTTGCCAACGGTCTATAAAGTTCTTACATCCATTTTGAGAGCTAAAATTAATAATCACATAAGCAGCAATAACATCATGTCTGCCTCTCAAAATGGGTGTAGGAATGGGTCCCGCGGTGCTAAGGAGCTACTCCTCATTGATACGGCCATTAGCCAACAGGTTCGACGTTCCCGAAAGGATCTGTCGACATGTTGGATAGACTATAAGAAGGCCTATGACTCGGTGCCTCATACATGGCTCATGAGGGTGCTAGAATTGTATAAAATTGATGCAACGCTACGCACCTTCCTGACGTCATGTATGGGGCAATGGAGGACAGTCCTTCGCTATCCAGGATGTCGAAATATCCAGAGGAATAGCGAACCGGTAAGGATCGAGCGGGGTATATTTCAGGGCGATAGTTTGAGTCCGCTTTGGTTTTGCCTAGCCTTGAATCCTCTTAGCACACTGCTGGAGAATTCAGGACTAGGCTATCGGTTGAAGAGAGGTGGTCAGGTTATATCTCACCTCCTTTACATGGATGATCTGAAACTCTTTGCCCCCAATAATCTGCAACTGATGGAGCTACTGAAGGTAACTGAAACTTTCAGTAGTGCCATCAGGATGGAGTTTGGTGTGGACAAATGTGCGGTCATGCATGTAAAGCGTGGAGAGATTATGGAATCCGTGGGATGTCAACTCTCGGATTTCATAAACCTGAGATCCCTCTCTCCAACCGAAACTTACAAGTATTTGGGTATGTCGGAAGCGTTAGGCATCAGTGTTACTGACATGAAGCATTCGTTGAAGGAGCGCTTCTTTGGTCGCCTGAAGAAGGTCTTTAACAGCCTTCTATCGGGCGGAAACAAGGTGCGCGCTTTCAACGGATGGGTCATGCCGGTATTGATGTACTCTTTCGGCGTACTCAAATGGACTCAAACGGAACTTGACGCCCTGGATAGAAAGGTCCGTACACTGCTAACTGCACATCGAATGCATCACCCACGGTCGTCGGTAATGAGACTGTATATCCCGCGAAAGTGTGGAGGTCGAGGCTTTTTAAATGCTAAGACTCTCCACAATCGCGAGATATGCAGTCTCAGGGAATATTTCCTAGCTGTCGACGTGGGTATGCATCGAGATGTAGTGGCGGTGGACAAGGGACTCACCCCGCTCTCCTTGGCAAATGAGAACTGGCGCAAACCTGCGGTGCTTGACACTAACGATCGCAGGGCGGTATGGCAGAGCAAGGAACTTCACGGACGCTTTTTCCGGGCCCTGCACGGGCCCGATGTGGATCAGTTAGCGTCCGTAGCCTGGCTACGTTTTGGTGACCTCTTTGGGGAAACCGAAGGTTTTGTCTGTGCAATTATGGACGAAGTTATCATGACGAAAAACTACCGGAGATTTATTGTGAAGGACGGCACGGTTGACATATGTCGGGCATGTCACCGTCCGGGAGAATCAATTCGCCACATTATCTCTGGTTGTTCTCGTCTTGCTAACGGAGAGTACTTGCATAGACACAACCTTGTAGCCAGGATTATCCATCAGCAACTTGCTCTGAAATACTGTCTGGTGGAATCGGAGGTGCCGTACTACAGGTATGTGCCCGACCCAGTTCTCGATAATGGCAGTATCACACTGTACTGGGATCGGTCCATCATCACTGACAGGACTATTCTTGCAAATAAGCCTGATATAGTGGTGGTGGACCGAATCGAGAGGCGCGCAATGATTGTAGATATAACCGTCCCGCATGACGAGAACCTCGTGAAAGCCGAGAAAGATAAACAAATAAAATATCTTGACTTGGCTCGCGAGGTTGTCGACATGTGGGATGTGAATTCGGCAATCATTGTACCGATAGTCGTGTCAGCCAACGGCTTAATAGCCATGAGCCTCGACCAACACCTCAGGAGGCTCTCGTTAGGCAGCTGGATCAAGGGCTTGATTCAGAAAGCAGTACTTCTGGACACGGCTCGGATTGTTAGGAGGTTCCTCTCGCTGGAGCCCTGACCGCCGGTAGCTTGGACCCTGTTCCCGATACCGGTGGGCTACTATTTTTTATATTTTTAAATATTTTTATAACTTTGTATTTTAATATTTAAAAATGTATTTTATATGTATATCAATGAATAAAGAGAATACATTAATAATACAATAGTAACCGCTCGAGCACTGGACATGTGAAAATCCAAATTATATATATAATATATTGCGTAATAGTAATAATAAAGATTAAAAACGCGAAAATCAGGCGGCACACCGGTGTGTCACCAGTGCTTAAATTGAAGTTAAAGTGCACCTTAAATTCATGATTAAATTTCCTTTAAAATTACGAAGCAAAAATGAGTAAACGGGTAAGTACCTACTTACTGGTATCTTCTCTTCTTCCGTTCACAAAATTTTAGGATACGAAAACAAAAGATTGAAAGTACAAAGGACCAGTAAATTGTTTTGTGGTGACTTGTGAGCCGACTTACTGAGGAATGAAGAACAAAACGGATATGGATTACTGTTCCGAGAAATGAGTACCTAAGTACCTAAACCAAGATAGAGAAGCAGTGGAAATGACGAGCATTATTATAATACCATGAGAAAGTAGCCAAGTCAAATAATCCATTCTAAGATAAACAAAACTAGAAAATAAAAACTTTATTATAAAAAAAATATGGGTGAAGAAACTTATTTGATTTTGAGAAAAAGAACGATAGTTGCAATAATTCAAATAGTAAATACTTATTTTCAAAATTGTATATCAATATTAAGGCAACGTTTTATTTTATATTCGCTGATCTGTGGCGAAATAAAAATTTCGGTCAAAAATGTCGCGTGTGTGGCTTGTGGCGGTATCAAATTTTGACGCTGCGGCCCCTGACGTGATTGATCGTTATTGTATTCTTCCTCTCCGACTCACCTGCGTGTGAGTCGTATTAAAGTGGCCTAAAAGGCGTTTTGCAGGGCTCCAACTACGCCTTTTAGGCCTGGGTTTGGGCGGGGTCTGAGTTCTACTAGACCCCGCCATCCCCTTCTAACCTAACCTGTCCGAGTCGGGGTGCCCAAAGTGGTCGCTCGCTCTTGCATCCGTTCTCTTGGTAACAGCAGTAACATTGCCTTTTGTACACACATATGATCAGTGGGGGTAAAAGTCAGTTGATTACCTACGCAGAAAATTGGTGTCCAGTGTGCAAGCCTAGGTCAATCGTAAAGGCAAACAATCTAAGTCCGGGGAGAAGCTAAGGTCGTCGAAAGACGCCATAACAATACCAAGAAAAACAGAAGACATGAAATTCACGAAACTTGAGGAGAATTGGAATGATCGAAAACGCATGACGTAAATAGCATCCTTTTTTTACGTTCCGTTTTATCGATACACGATATTATACACCACAGACAATATATTATGACAGATTTGGTTGTCAATCGCCTAGTTTAAGGACGCGTTTTTTACAGATGGGTAGTCAAATCATTACTTTTTTACACAAAAGTATGTTTATTTAATTGTTGATAGATGTGCATGGTACGATTCTGAACTATAAATATAATTTTAGATGGGTACCTTTCCTCAATAAATGTACCGAAGTAAAAAAAATCACTTCGGTACATTTATTGAGAAACTTAACAATTCATGGGAAAAATATTTTAAGAATGCAAAGCATTTTATTTAATAAACATAATTTTGTGTAAAAAGTAACGATTTGACTACCCATCTGTAAACGCGTCCTTAACGTTTCGTTTTCGCTTTTATCTGATTTGAGGTTAGAAACATTTCTCGAAAATAATGACAGCTCTTGAACGCAGTTTAGATGTACTGATCGCGTTCAGTTTCGTTTGTGAAATCCGCTCTAAGACAAGAAATTTCTTTTTCATGCATATTCCTTGTTGGACACTACTCTGTAGAAAAGATAAAATAATAGGCACGTAGAAGGACAAAACACTTATTTATTTGAAAATTTTGTTCTCCCATAGGTTACGGTCAATTCTCGAACTGCAAAATAGAAGTACCTATGTAATCGCAAAAAAATGTTTGTGATGTGTTGTTAGGTGATAAAACTACAAATTAACGATTTTAGAACTAACTAACGATTTTACGTTTGCTGTGGGACCTAGCTTCGAGCATGAGTCTAGGTCAACTGGAAGTACTCCATGTACCCCAAAGTTTTTTTTTCTCTTTACTATGTATAAGCTACCGTTATTTTGAGATTCAAATATTACATTCTTCAGCCTTCAAATAAAAAATAGTAAAATAGTTATTCTATTTTACTTTTTTATTATTAGTGATGGGTTTGCTCTCGACTCTAGTCTATGTCAGAGATGACATAGACTAGAGTCTTAGGTACTATTTTTTATTTGAATTATTGCAACTTTCGTTGTTTTTTTAAAGCCATTGCACAATTTTTTAATAGAAACTTTTTTATAAATATTGTTAGCTAAACATTCCATTTTGAATTTTTAAATTTCATTCACCGTAAGTGAATCATTATACATATAGAAAGTAGGACAAACTAATACACATAATTATGATATTGAACATATTGGACTCCTTGGCAAAACCAATATATAAACTGAACATAAAGATAACTTAGTGAACTTACTTGTGTTCCCTGTTCTCCGTCTCCTGGCCAATTACTTCGAACCTGTCGAACTCAATCCTGTCGTCGAAAAGACATTCGCGGTGGATAGCGTCCATAGCCAGCTTCACGGGCTCCAAGTCTGCGACTATAGATAAAAAGGGAAGAGTTACTTGTGGAACTATGAATCAGTGTCACTGCGTCAGTCTATAAATGCTACGATAAGCATTGCTGGGGCCTAACCACCAACGAGCGAAGAGACGGAGCTATATCCTGTGTAGCTCCATCTCTTTCCCACTGGAAGTAATATTGAAGTAATACTGCTTTAAGAGTTGGTGGTTTAGGCCCATTAAACTTACTAAAACTAAGGAAAAGATTACATAGGAGTGTAATGTGGAATGACGTGAATGAAAAAGGTGTGAATGATAGTGTGACAATTGATAGTGGAAACATGGAAGATAAAAACGTTGCGCCGACCCCAAGTAGCATTGGATAAAGGACAGCAGGTAAGAATGACAATCATCATCGTCTTGAGACACTGTGGTATGTGAGACGAGAAGATACCGCGCAACTTCCCGAACGCCGCCCATCCGTGTTGGATTCGACGGTTGACTTCCTTCTCGAAGTTAGCCCTACCTAGCTGGATCGTTTGTCCCAGGTAGACGTACTCATCAACCATTTCGAGTGCAGAGCCTCCAATCTTGATAGGAGTGGGTGCTACATGGGTATTTACCATGACCTTGGTTTTGTCCATGTTCATTTTAAGACCCACTCTTTCGGAAGCTCTACTGAGGTCATCGAGCATTGTACTGAGGTCCTCCGTGGTCTCAGCCATGACGACTATATCGTCGGCAAATCGAAGATGAGTGATGTACTCGCCATTGACATTAATGCCTAGCCTTTTCCAGTCCAAAACCTTGAAGACGGCCTCCATTGCGGCCGTGAACAGTTTCGGAGAAATTACGTCTCCCTGCCTCACACCCCGCTGCAGGAGGATAGGTTCTGATGTCTGATCCTGAAGTCGGACTGACATGGTGGCGTTTTCGTACAAACACTTCAGCACCTCGATGTACCGATAGTCGATCTGGCACCGTTGGAGAGACTGCAGCACAGCCCAAGTCTCGATCGAATCGAAGGCTTTCTCGTAGTCCACAAACGCTAAGCAGAGGGGCAGATTATACTCTTCGGTCTTCTGTATAACCTGCCGCAGCGTGTGTATGTGGTCTACGGTACTGAAGCCTTTTCGGAATCCGGCTTGTTCGGGAGGCTGGAAGTCGTCAAACCTGCGCGCGAGACGGTTTGTGATCACTCTGGAAAACAGCTTGTAGACATGGCTCAGAAGTGAGATGGGCCTGTAATTCTTAAGCAGGGCATTGTCGCCCTTTTTAAGAAGAGTACCACCACACCTCTGCTCCACGCTTTTTCCCCTCGAGTATAACGGAATCGAACAGTTTCTGAAGGGCCTTAAAGACTGGTTTTCCACCCGCCTTCAGGAGTTCGGCCGTAATTCCGTCCTCACCCGACTTCTTGTTTTTTTTAAGCTGCTTCAGAGCCATCCTAATCTTATACAGGCTGACGTCCGGGATGTCTTCGGTATATGCCGGGTCAATCTAGCTCTTGGGTCAAGAATGACAAGCTCTTTGTGAAAACCCGACTTGCTCATGTCAACATGGGACTATGTTATGGTTTGGGAATACAGAAGGTCCCTTAACACAGTAGTGAAAGTGGACCATATCCATAGATATAAACATATTACCGACAGATCATCTCTAAGGGAACAAAGATCTCTTGTAAGTAGGTTGCAAGCCTAAGCATTTAATAATTATAATCTTTTATGACGTAAGTGGATGGGTGTGGTGATTACTATTTTTAGGGTTCCATACCCAAAGGGTAAAACGGGACCCTATATCTAAGACTCCGCTGTCCGTCCGTCTGTCACCAGGCTGTATCTCATGAACCGTGATAGTTAGACAGTTGAAATTTTCACAGATGATGTATTTCTGTTGCCGCTATAACAACAAATACACCCTTTCAACAGAATAAAATGAATATTTACTTGGCTCGTATACTAAAAACGTGATTTTTTTGCTCGATATTTATTGACGGCAACAGGTAAACGCTTGAAATATTCGCAGAATATTTAGTTACTTAAATACCTATTCACTTTAAAAATAAATAATTAAATTAAAAATAAAACAAATATTTAAGGGCAAAAAAATCACGTTTGTTAAATGGGAGCCCATTTAACAAACGTGACTTTTTTTGCCGTTTTTATAGATTTTGTTACAGAACAGTAGGAATCTTCTCGTGGAAATATAGATACCTACAGTTAGAATTTCATAGTTCTCAGAGCTTAGAGCTGAATCAGCTTTGGTATGATCTTATTTTTGAAAATATTAAGAAAAACTTTTCAAAAGTTTAACAGCCTCCGCCTAATAGATTTCTAATATCTACTTACGATCAAATATGAAGTTGCCAGAGGCAGTTGACTTCGAGGAGTCCAGATGGCAGGTGCAGGGTGGCAGGAAGTTGAGGTCGGACGTCTGCACCGCTACTCCTGTGCTCACCCACTCTGATAGTGGACTACTCTCAAGACTACTGTCATCTTTCTCTTCTTCCTTCTCCTTATTAATTTTGTGTTCAATGCGCTGTTTTAACATCTCTAGTTGTTCTGTTGATTGTAAAGTAAAACAACTTATATTTAGGATCCATCATAAGTCATAACGATTAAGGAATTTAATAAGTGTAAGTATTTAGGACCTAACTGAAGATGAAAGGAACTCCAATGGAAAAATAGGATGAATTAAAGATTTCTTGTTAATCTTGCCTCCTTGAACTGGCACTAGGTATCTAATTGGTACGAAGTGATAATCGACCCTGAGACTCAATAAAGCCTCGAAAGAAATAAAAGAAAGGAAAGAAAAGAAAGAAAGAAAATTAGTTTATTTGGCACACATATATACACACAACAATGTAGGTACAAACAAGAATAAACATTGTGTGCCCCGCGGTTGCTCCAAATAGGTCCAGTTCAGCAAAATTCCAGACAACTAAGCGCTGCCTGACGCTGGTTTTCAACTGAACCTTATGTTGATGTGTACGGATGTAGACCAGTTAAAAAGAAGTAAGAACTCTGTGAAACCTCAATTGGATCTAGCTTCTAAGCATAAATCTCCTTGTGAACGGAGGAGGCCACATCTAAAACTATTCGTTGAGGCCATCAACGACCATACACGAGCAATTCTCGTAAAAAAACTGGTGCCGTAGAAAATGTCAACTTTCGCAAATTTTAAAAGCTGAATGGAGCTGGCAGTTTTCACAATTTTAGTAGCGGTAAGAACTAGCGCCAATAAGCGATTACCGGCTCTGCGACTCTACCATGACGTGTTAAAGCGTGAGTCGTTCGAACGAGAAGGAGGGATGGAGCTATACACCCTATATAGCTCCATCCCTCCTTCTCGCTGATTTGTTTGGTGTCCCCGTGGGTTGGTGTTACATCGCGCTGGAAAACCGACATCAACTGCAGGTATAATCAAATCTAATGGCGGCTCGAAACACACCGTAAGTTCATGTGACAGCGGTGAGGGGTGGAGTACCGCGCAGTTATTTTTCACTTTTTAAAGGCAGGCGCAGGAAAGCAAAATACGCAATTTCGTTTACATGGATGACATATTTTTTGACGACACGGTTGGCGCAGTGGTTGAGCAGTTGACTGCTGCGCTGCTTGTCGCGGGTTCGATTCCCGCACGGAATAAATATTTGTATGGCTTACAGATAGTTGTTCCGGGTCTGGATGTTTGTTTATGAGAGTTTGTATGTTTGTAAACGCACCCAGGATACAGGGGAAATTCCTAGTGTGGGGCAACGTTTTATAAAAAAATAAGAAGCAATTTTGATTAAAAAACCAAACTACTGAACCGATTTGGATGAAATTTCAATCGGTTCATAAGTTAGGAGGTAACAAACATAAAAAACAACCGAATTGAGAACCCCTTTTTTGAAATTAAAAAAGCTGAAAATTGGTGGTGGTTAGATCTCACCTGGTGTGCAAGTCTCATACTCCTCAAAGTTCTGTTCGAACTGTGTGAAAGGATTGGCTCTCATGTAAGGTGGTAATGACCTCATGAAGGAGTCCACTTGCATACGTTGGCACTTATCCATGGGGCACACCTGGATAGACAATGATTTGAATAACGCAAGACTGGACAGTGAATGGGCATTCTTTCTGTCCGCGGACATTGTTTCTGTACTAACCATAACGGAAATACTGTGAACAAAAAAAAACAACAAGGGACACAAAATATAGGGCCGTGTTTGAAGTAATGGTGCTCCCAAACTGCTGTTGAAAATGTTTACAAACATTTCTAACATTAATACATCGTAAAGCAACGTAGCGTAAAAGTAAGTAAGTAAATGTTGTTTGATTAGAAAATGTTTACTAATGTTTGTAAACATTTTTAACAGCAGTATGGGACAAAGACTCTTATTATATTCAACTTCAAATTCTTAATTCAGAAATCGGAGGATAGTATGCTACAGAAAAGATAGATGCGGTGATTTTGCAGCGCCTTCAGAAAAGTGACAGCAAAGGGCGCTACACAAATTCAGCTAGCTTATATTTTTTCAGGCGCCGAAAGAACTGAATAAGGATGATTCCTGGTTAAAAACTATATGATTCTATAGTTAGATTATCGAAAAATATTGGACACGTATTTTTTGCTTTATCAAATTAATAAAAAATTACGAAGATAAAACGCAACAAAGATAAGGAGTGGGGGCTGGAGACATCACGTGTATGTAAAAAGTGTACATACAAGTAACGTCGAGTTTTCATCGTACAGCAGTGCGATTCTGCAATGCGATTCTCTAAACATGTCGAAGTGAAAAGTTAGGCGAAGTGAACGACAATTGAGCTGTCAAACCATACAAACAAGATGGAATGAGAGCTCACTAGGCGTTCACCTTCACTTCGACATGTTTACAGAATCGACCGGCTGTAAACATGTCGAAGTGAACACCCGGGCGGGGCGCACGACGGGTGAGTTGTCAAACCATACAAATAAGATGGAATGACAGCTCTATTGTCGTTCAATCCGCCTAGGTGAACACCGTGAGATGTCGACAGAATCGACCGGCTGTATCTTTTTCACTTTTTGTTAACGTGAAAAGACAAAAAATACATGTCTAATATTTTTTGAAAATCTATCTGACAGCCTAATATGATTCTTTTAGTCATCTACCCTATTCTAGTACTTACGTCTAGTAAAAATAATATAGTTTCAAAAATGGCAACCCTATCATTGCAAAGTAAGGAATGATCGTACCCTCTCGTAGTTAATCGAGTGGTCTTGTTCTTGGTGATGAGCAAGTATCATTTGGAGACTGTCTTGATGGGTGCTCCTGCGCATTAGAAGCAAAATGTGCATGAAATATTTTTTATTTTATTTTATTTTTCGGGAAAATAAACAGTTACACAATAAGTTAAGTTACACAAATAACATACAATTTGAGTAAAAGAGTGAGACTAATGTGGAACCAACAGCATTTTCCACATAATACAAAAATATTTTATAATTGCGAATGCGACGTGCGCTTACGATAGTTGTAATATATTATTTAGAACAAAATAAAAATACATTAAGCGTTAAATGAAAAACTATACAGAGAGGCAGAGAAAGTTAAATAAAAAAAAATATGTAAAAAGGCAATCGAAAAAAAAACAAAAATTAAAAAATGAATAATGTCTAGGAATTGAAAATGTCTGCAGTATCTATAGTTTCACAAACAAGGCGTCTAAATTGTCCTGTTCAAGTAGCAAAGATGTCAATTTTTACGAAAAACTATTATATTAAGGGAAATTATAAAACGATCGAATAAAATAATAACGTAGCGACTGATGATGAGATACTGTTTTAATAACGTGAGCGGTATGAATTTGAGTAAGCGAAAAATTAGCTAAACTAACGACGAATATTGATTAATAATAAAATCCAGAACGAGCTTACAAAAAGTGGGTTGTGATTAATCCATTTCAGATATTAAAATTCTACCCGTGCGACTAAATTACTAAGTGAGCGACTAGAAATACAGAAAGGGCAACTTCAATATTAAGATAGAGACGATTTTTCCAATTGAGGTTTTAACATTTTGCTCGCATCACTCGCTCTTGCGCACCAAATATGTTATTTGGTGCGCAAGAGCGAGTAATGCGAGCTCGGGATTTGGGGCCCCCGACTTGGACAAGTTAGGTTAGAAGGAGATGGCGGGGTCAAGTGAGCGAGCGAAGCGAGCGAACAGATCCCGCCATCCCTTTCGTGGTTATTTTTTTTTAAACCACCCAGAAATATCATTAGACAAATATTTAAAAAAATGCAGGACGTAACGTTGACACTCAAACAAATATTAGGTCGCTCAAATATTATAAAGCTTCTCATTTATTAATGTTTGTAAGTTGCTGTTCTGTTGATTTCTCGTCACTCGCTGTCAGTCGCTCACTTAGTAATACTATAACGTAAATTAATTATTTTTGTCACTTAAAACATTAATTTACAGTCACTCGTTTAAATACTACCCTTATATTAATCAGCAAGGCGACGTAAGGGTGCCCGCAAAACTGCGTTTGTTCGACTAGTAGATGCGGCAAAAAATGGTATGTTATGGTATGTAATCTCTAAGTTTTATATTTTTATTAAGTTATAGTATTAAGTGCTGCTATCACACGGATGACTTTCCGTCACCACAATTGAGTGTCTTTGAAAATCGCATATTCTTTCACAATTGAAAGAAACATAACATATCCATTGCTTCATGTTTTAAAAATTTTCTGCTCGATAACATGAAACACGCAATGAATACGGTCTGTTTGAATGTCAAAATGAATGCACATGCGTTCGATTGCATTTTTATTTTGTATTACGCAGTTAGAGGGGTGCCTCACGGTGCGTTGCGTTGCGTCGACTGTTTTAAGGCGTCTCTATTTCCTTTACGGCTGTCGCACTGTTATTACATGTGAATTGTGATGGATCTTGACGAGGTTTTTATTTTCAGTGTTTTATTAATGGAAGATGAAGAAAGTGAAATACGTCAATGGGAAAAATTAAATTAGAGTCACTAATTTTTTAAAACAACTCGCACGTTGCTTTCGTACGCAATACGCAACTGATAGAATGCGAACGCATCGGTCGAGTCGACCGATGCCGCTCCGAATCTGATGATGTCATCCGAATTTGTCTAGGATTTCTGGGGTTCTTCAGATCGGACGATTCGACGCGGGCAAGTGTGCGAGGTTTCATAAGATTTCCTACACAGAATTCTAAAATTCGTTTCGTTCGATGCATTTGACGCGTTCGGCTTGGATAAGTGTGCGTTCACCTTTACACACAAATGCGAATGTCATGCATGCATCAAAACACATGGCATGTATTTTGATATGTCATATGCATAGAAATATTATAATTGTTTCTTATATATCGACTAGTCGACGCAACGCAACGCACCGTGTGGCACCCCTCAGGCAACACAAAGATTGCCGAAGCTCAAACTTTGTCGGCCTAACTGTACTGTGTATACCCAAGTTTAAGACGTACCCAAGTATTGATCGTGTTTCATCTTTTGAGTCATCGTGTGCAAGGGACGTGGATGGCGGTGCCGACCCTGGTACTCTGTAATTCACAAAATAAAATAAAAGATTTAATGTGAATCTCACTGTTATACCTTGGTCAAATTGTCATCCTTATGTTGAAAATTTTAGTAATTTTTTGCGGTCTGGATTTTTGATATTAAAGTCAAGATTTTGAACTGTCTGTTTTGTTTCTGTATTACAGACAGAACATCACACCTGAATATGAAGACTCACTTTTGAAATATCCTGCACTGCGATTCAGCCGGTCGATTCTGTCGACATCTCACGGTGTTCACCGAGGCGGAGTGAACGACAATAGAGCTGTCATTCCATCTTATTTCAAGTATGGTTTGACAACTCTCCCGTCGTGCACCTCGCCAAAGTGTTCACTTCGACATATTTACAGCAGTGCGATTCTGTAAACGCCTAGGTGTACACCGTGAGATGAATCGACTGGCTGTATAGGTACACAAAAGATAATAAAAACATCGACTATCCTGAGCCTTTTTTTTTTGGATGGTGAATCATCAAATGACTCATGTTGAATTAAGAATGAGTGTTAGAGTCTAACTGACTAAAACCCACCCGTGTTCCTCTAAATTCCCTTTGCGTTCCAGGGACGCGATAATTCTTCCGAACAAATTCCGCAAGTACACCTGCAGTCATTATCAGGCCATCGATTGGTTTTGTGTATGTTTTTTAATTTTACCTCATACTGTCAGTGTTAGGGGCGGATCCAGGATTGGCGGTTAGGGGCGCTTGACCCCGCGGAGGGTGGGTTTTAGCATAGCAGACAATAAAAAGCCTCCTCGGATTACTTTCCTAAATTCGACAATGAGGCCGGGACTCCTTCAAAGCGGAGAGGAGAGGAGATGTGTTGAATAAACCAATCCGATTTCGTTATTTCCACATCTCTTCTCCGCTTAGCCTACCAGATTGGTTTATTCAATACATCTCCTCTCTTCTCCGCTTAGCTTTGGAGGAGTCCCGGCCTGACTTCGTGAGGTTGTTGATTTCCAGAGAAATCTGGGTCTTTGAAATAGCCCGGGCTTGAGCCCCTTAGCCCACTGGATCCGCTAACCCTCTGCTGGGCCTACCCCATGTCCGTCCAGGAATTATTGATTCATCTTGGTTGTCTGACCATTGACGCGAAGCGAGGAAGCGGAGCGGAGAGCGGGAGCAGTGCAGAGCGGAGTTGCGGACTGAGAATAGCTAGTTAGCGAGTTCACCAGTAATTTGAGCGGGCGGCTGGGTTTTTCCCATTTCCCCGCTCCGCTTCTCCGCTCCACTGCCTCGCTCCGCTTCCCGGTTTTGTATGAATTTTTAAACTCGTTCGCAAATCCCTATCCACTGAAGCGAAGCGGAGATATTATGTAATTCTATTGGTTAATATTGGCACGTCTCCGCTCCTCTCCTCTTCGCTTCAGTAGACAATCAGGCTTAAAGGAAAAAGTAAATAATTACTGCTCAAGTGCTGAGTCGGACTCCGAGTCTTGTCCAATGAATACTGATGCCTGGAAAAACAATAGTCAAAAACTCAATAATTAGGATTACAGTTCTCGTCAAATAACTTTGCCCCTCTGAAGTTAGCCATTTGCAAAGATCGCGCTGGTGCAGTCATGTAGACGGGAGCAAGCGGGATGAAAGCATGCATAGAACGTAAACGAGCGACTGAGACATAAAATCGCGCCCCGCCTCCATGTTTCTTGCGCATGCGCAGTTGCAGTTTGTTCGTAATTTTGACTACTACGCAGCCACTCGTAGCCAACTTCAGAGGGGCAAAGTTATTGGACGAGAACTGTACGTTGGGTATCTATACTTACCAAATGTACTTAGTTTTAGGTCTCTCATGACTTGGAAAACTGTATAGTGTACAGCCGGTCGATTCTGTAAACATGTCGTAGCGAAGTGATCACGACGTGAACTGTCACTTGTCGTTCACTCCAACTAAGTGTACACGGTGTGAAGTCGACAGAATAGATCGGCTGTACGGTAAGTGCACTATTTTAAATCGGCTAGATCGATCTGGTTGTTTCTTTTTTCAATGATCATCGAGTAAAATTCTAATACAATGAAAATTTAAGTTACCTGGAAAATTGGGCTCTATTTTTATTTATAAAAAATAAAAAAACGCGCCCCACCCTAGGAATGTCTCCTGTATCGTGGGTGAGTTTACAAACATATGAACTCACATCAAACAGCTAGACCCGGAACAACTATCTGTAGGCCATACAAATATTTGTTCCGTGCGGGAATCGAACCCGTGACACGCAGCGCAGGCGCAGCAGCCAATCGTTCAACCACTGTGCCAAAAGCGCCGTACAGTAATTACAAAGATTTGTCTCTGGAATTATTGTATGATTATTTTTAAACCGAAATCTAGAAATCTTTCAGCTGGCCTAGGCAAAAAACTTTTCTGTAGCGTTAACGTCACGAGTCAGACGCTCACGACAAAATGTATGGGAATGACATTAGGTGATGACGTTTCCTTTCCACACCTAATGTCATTCCCATACATTTTGTCGTTTTTGTCTAGGCCAGCTGGTTATCTAGTAAAAATAAAACTTGACTTTTTAATCTTTTCGATATTTAAGGACTAGGTTTGGTTTTTCGGCTTCTAAATTGAGAAGTGTCACTTTTTTAATGCCAAAGTTCGAAAATTTCAGGCTAAATCATTTTATTTTAGACAAATATTCGACTTCAAATTAATAATTCAGAGGCTGGGGCAATTTATCTCACCCGTTTTTTCCCGATGTTCAGCACCACAACCGGCTCTGAATGTCTAGGTGGCTCTTTCTTGTCATGTTCCTGTTTTACTGAGTTCCTCTGAAAACATTGTCTACAGTTGAAGCTATAGAAGTATGCAGAACAGGGTGTTAGGCATCCCTGCCTTACGATTATAAAAGGGGTTCGAAATTTTTAGCATGAGAGCTGGCATAACCATCCGCCGCCATTTTGTTTTTTTTAAATCGCGGCGCACGGCGAAACTGGTTATTGGTAGAGAACACTAAGAGCGTGTACGCCGTATGTCATTGCATACAAACTTTCAAGTCCTTATTCTTCAAAATGAATGAACCAATTTTAACGAAACTTAGTATGCACACGCTAGATATCCAGGTCTAAATAGTTATCAGAAAACATTTTTGAAAAAGATTTCAGAGGGAGAGAGAGAGCGATTTTAAGTGTTCTATATAAAGTGAAAAATCACTATATCCTTTCCCCTGAACTCTTTTTCGATTTTTTTTTCTGATAACTATTTAGACCTAGATATCTAGCGTATGCATACCAAGTTTTATTAAAATCGGTTCATTAATTTCGAAACATAAGGATTTGAAAGTTTGTACGAAAAGCCGTACCGCGTAAACGCTCTTAAACAAACAAAAAATGTTTGCAAAATGGTGCACTAAAGTCTCACATTGTCGAGATATTTGAAGGTAAAATCACCATGTGTGAACAATGACTAGTATCATTATAAATGAACCAATCACGTGTTTAGGCAGTAGTTTGTATTCAAATAATAGTTCATTTTTAGTTTTCACATGGTGATCTTTATCTTTAAATATCTCGATATATTATATAGATATTGTTAACATGTTTTGTTTGTTTAAAAGTATCCTCTACCTATATATGCATGTTAGATCGTGCGCCGCAACTGTGAAACAAAATCAAAATGGCGCATGGCGGCGGGCTATGCCACAAAGATTCTATCCCCTTTTAGTCCAGTCAAATTAGGGTTACACCTCGGTATTAGAGGTTTCACTTCGGAATAAGCTGAAAACTTGTACACCTTCAATTTGGCGTTCTAAATGTAGTGTCAAAAGTCTCATAAAATCTCGTGTCTGCGTCGTAAGTTATTGCAGGTCACAAACATTGGTTTTTCACGATTATCTCGGTTTCTATAGCTCCAATGATGTTAAGAAATCATTAAAATATTAACAATGAATAATTTCTACTATTTATTAAATAATACATTGTATTTAATAAAATTGTATTAATAATATTTACCTACTTTGTGTAGAGAAATTAGTAAGTATAGCAAACGGTATAAAAAAACGTGTCTCATTAAGGCTGGACGCACACGTACGGTTTCCTGATTAGGTTTTCCGAATAGGAATTCACATTCGGAATTCCGTGAGACGTTCGATTTCCGTTCTTCTGACCCGAACACAAGGTTTGTTTTGGAATACACATTAGGTTTTTTCCATTCGGAAAATAAACAAAAGGTTAAGGTTCCGGCTTGATAGATTTTATTTCGGCTACCTACGGTAAAGGGGCTTCTTAACATCCCTGGTATGAATTCCTCCCTAGACAGATGTGTCTGGTAGGTAACTGGCCGATGGTTATTGTCGGGCGGCTGTACAGATAATTATGTTCAAATCGTGCGAAGAACTTTGATTGCACGGAGTAGGATTGTTGTGACGTCCGTTTTTTTTTATGAAGTTCACGGTATAGATGCAGCTACATTGTTTTAAAGTGAAAACTTCTGTAGCGGCGTTGTACACTTTTTGGGGTGGGTAAAAAATGTTAAACTCGCGTCAGGACACGTGACCGTCAGGACAAGTGACCTGATCGAAAATTCGTAAGACGGATAATGTAAGCGCTTTTTGGTCCGCCAGGACACATTGACCTGATCGAAAATTCGTAAGACGGATAATGTAATATGTAATATAAATTGTCATATTTGTGAATATATTTAACCACATAAATGATAGTACCTTTATAAATAAGCAATGCGTGCGAAATTATTTCCTAACCATTCCAAAATATTCAAAAATGCACAAAGTTAATGTTCAAGTTTTCACTTCTGCCGGCACTCCCGGAGTGCAACCCGTTGTTATTTTTTCTTTATTTATGTATCATAAACAATTTTACTTCCCAAGACGTGCGCCATGAATTTGTACTAAGTCTTCGCATCGTAGCCATTTGGTTGGGATAGAATTGTATGGAACATGCCTACATCAGTTCTGTTCAAATTCAGGGACCTTACTAAATTATTTCTACTGGACACACATTCCATCAATAAATGTTGTAGGTCCTCGACAACTCCACATTCGTCACAATTAGGTTACAAAGTTATGTGTACAGGCAAAAATATTCATCTTTCCGCTACATTTGTTATTGGCGACTATTAGGTCTTATCCTTTTGTTACGTATTCATTAGAAACGTTGAATACAGAAGCTGTTGGTTCGCTTTTAATAAATAAATAAATACATTACACTGCTATTATTTTTGTGAGTGATAATGAATAACTTACTGATACTAATAACTTACTTAGGTTATTTAGTTTTAAAGTTTGTAGCGCAATCACACTGTTTTTTTACAAATTAGCTATTCACTTGTGTACGTTGGAGCAACTGCAACTGAATGTAATGTTAATTAGAACCAGTTTTTGAACACGGTTCTCGAAAACTGATTCTTGTTTCATTGTTACAATGCACTGTAAGCAGTACTACCTGTTTTATATTTTACAATTATTCTTTTAAAAAATAACACGGAGCGCTAAAAAGTAGGTACGCGTGAAAGTCGAAAATTACCACTTACGGGATCAAAAATTTCATATTTCCAATCCAGGACACGGTCTACCCGTGTGCCAAGTTTCATCCAAAATCGCTAAATTGTGAAGACGTAGAAAACAAAGTTTCTATTGGTGTAGTATACAGGGTGTTCCAGAAAGGTGTGGTCATATTTAAGGGTGATGTTGGGTAGCTGATATACAATGTCAAAACATAAAAAAATCGACCAGAAAAACGACTAAAACTTACCAAGAAATGATTTTTCAAGCAGTTTGTTATCGTTGGTGGAATTTTCTTTAGTTCAATCACAGATTTAATGGCACCAACTGCATCGGACTGCTTGAAAATTCATTTTTTCGGAAGTTTTTAGTCGTTTTTACTGGTCGATTTTTATCAAATTGTTATGTTTTTTTTTGACGGACTAATAAGTATTTTTATTTCTCATTTGGGTACATGGTTATATTTAACTAACTTACCTATTTATATGTACTAAACCTAACTATATACAAACTAGACTAAAAATCGCCAAATTATGTACAAACAACATGTATAAAATTGTTATGTTTTGTATTTTTTTCAGTAACGTATATCAGCTACCCAACATCACCCTTAAATATGACCACACCTTTCTGGAACACCCTGTAGAAGTATGTATAATTTGAGGATTAAGTCTTACCAATTTAGTAGTAGAATTTATTTCCATCGAGTCTCTTGCACCAAGGAGTTCAGTCTTCGCGTGCACAGGCCCTGTGTTCGGCCCAGCAGTGCTGCAATAGGTTAGATGACTAAAAAATCTAGGTAATTAATCCGTTAGATAGATTTCCAAAAAATATTGGACACGTATTTTATCTTTTTTCACTTAAACAAAAATTGAAAACGACACAGTGCGTTGAAAACTCGTATGACGTCTCATGTCTGTACACTTTGTACCTACACGTAACGTCACGAGCCCCACTCCTGATCTTTGTTGATCTTCATCTTTTTTTATTGATTTGATAAAGCAAAAAATAAGTGTCCAATATTTTTAGATAATCTAACTGACGGACTAAATATAATCATAATGTATTTTTAACCAGGAATCATCCCTATTACATAAATACCATCACGGATGTATCAAGAATGATGTGTTTAACGACCATATTATATACCTAACCAGTTATCTTGAAATCCTAGATTTAATACGAGAGCCTGCAGAAAAATCCAGCTTTAGAACTTCAAAAAAGTTCCAGATCGATACACCCAGTATCACGGGGGTCGGCAAGTAGTTTCAAATAGGATCCGGATACTGTTGAAAAATTTAATCGAGGTCCAGAAAAAAAACATAGGTAGTTATTAAGACTATTTTTTATTTTGCTTTCAAATTAAGTTAGTTAATAAAACTTATAATATAACTCATAACTTATAATTGGCCTTATTTTTGTTACTCTCTCTTGTGTGAAAATGTTTAGCTGTAAGTTTTCCTAAAACTGTAAAATAAAATAAATACCTACGTAAAATTAATGCTAGAAATCTAGCATTAATTTTACGTAGGTATTTATTTTATTTTACAGTTTTAGGAAAACTTACAGCTAAACATTAAAAAACTGTCTCAAGAAGTCAAGACCGTCGGTGTAATCACCGACGGTCTTGACTTCTTGAGCCAGTTTTTTATAGTTTGGATCACACGGGGAACAGCAAAAGCGAAGTGTTTCTTCAGGGTGTTCGTTAATTTCAAACGATATTAATTTTGTTCTAATTTTTGAGAAAGATGATTCGCATACATATATGTATAATGTCAAGCCAAATTCTTCTTCTTTTTAAAAAACGTTGCCACACTAGGAATTTCTCCTGTATCGTGGGTGCGTTTACAAACATATAAATACACGTACACAAACAGCCAGACCCGGAACAACTATCCGTAGGCCATACAAATATTTGTTCCGTGCGGGAATCGAACCCGCGACACGCAGCGCAGCAGTCAATCGCTCAACCACTGCGCCAACCGTGTCGTCTCAGTTGCCAAATTGATAGCAAGTTTCCTGCAATTTTTATACTTTTCTGAAACATGTTACATTTACCCCAAAACTCTTCAGTGGATGCAGTTTTATACATTTGCAAATCAATTATCTCCATTTGAAGTGAAGACTGAACAACTAAGCAGCCACATCAGTCCATTCTACCAATGCATCAATTTCATAAGGCGATTTAAGAAATTGAGATAGCTTCGCCATCTTTGCAGTCTTGGAATCTTGTAGCAAATTCGTTTCTAAGATCGGACAGAAATCTTAAAAACACTGCATCTTCTTTAGAGTTCTCCTTTTTAACTCCCGACGCAAAAAGAGGGGTGTTATAAGTTTGACGTCAATGTCTCTGTGTGTGTGTGTCTGTCTATCTGTGGCATCGTAGATCTCAAACGGATGGACCGATTTCGATTCGGTTTTTTTAATTCGCAAGCCAGCTGAAGAGCAGAATGAGATCTCATAAAAATAATTTACTTGACCAAGCTGTCCATTACTTCTTTCAGTGTAGCACTAAGTTTACCACAAAGGGCTGCCTGGTGAATTACTCACTAATACGGTATTTAGACGTTTCGTGTCGCACCGCTGCGGTGCCGAAGCGGTGCGTTTGTCGTACTGTTTACGGACGTTCGTTTGTTTTCAAACAAAGCGCGCGGTGTGGCAACAGTGCGGCGTCGGTACCGCGAACGCTCGACAACAGGACGGTAACGTCACAAACTCCACGTGGTCATTTCGCTCTTGAATAGTACAGGGAAAAGAAGACGTGAGACCTTTTCATCTTATTTCATTTATTTATTTTCATAAAATGGATGACATAAATGGGAAGAATTTAGGTATAAATGAAATTGAAATACGTTCTGCTATATGCAACTCCAAAAGCGACAAATACAGTTATCGCACGGAAACAAAAAATACTTGGAAAAATTGAAACATAGAGGATTTTAAAAATAAAACTACTGGTGAAAAAAATTCAGCAGGTAACTATGTTGAGATGTGTATGAAAGATTTGGTTTTGGAAAAACACGTAAAAAGAGATGGACAAAAATTTAGCTAATTTCTAGCCTAGTTTAGCTTTGCCACAGTTGTTGACAAAGTGACAGTTTACGACGACGGAGTAAATCCTCATCCATAACAAACTATTTATTTTAATCAAATTTTGTTATTTTTCCATGATAATATTGTCGTTCGTTAACAAAGTATTCTGAAAATTTAACCTCCCCGACTTTTGCCTAACGAGCCAGCCCGCGCCGCAGAGCCTTTAGCTTTAATAACCCCTAATTAATGAAACGACCCAGCCTGATTGTCCCTTGCTGTCCCTAACTGACGCCGCTAAGCCGAGGTCGTATTCCACAGGGAATGCCCTTTGCGAGCGGTCAGTAGTTTTTAGCTTGTAGCTAGTTTTGTTGCCTTGGCTGGGGGCCTTAAATTCATTTGAGGCCACCACAGGTTAGTCCGGTTAAGCAGTTGATATCCCATGTGTGTTAACTTGCTAGTGGTCATACCTAAAAAAAAATGCAAATTTAACGCGAACAATGTTGCTGACAAATTCTGTTAATTTTGAACCACCTGATCAACTTGAATGTCTGTATGAAGTAGGCCTGTCTTGAATACATAGATTATATTAGAAATTTCCTCACAGTCACGTTATAAGAAATTATGTAATACACAGATAGATTGAATACTATCTGTCGCAAACGATATATCTACATTTATTGGTCGATGTAATATTCGCCATTTATTAGTCATAATTCCGAACGTAGGTACACGCTACCTATGTATCTTCGAGCACGTGACAAGCGGTACCTAGTTGATTTTTTTTTGTAGTTTATTCAAATAATTGCCACTATAGGAAAAAAAAACATTCTCTAGACATTCTTAGGTAATTAAAAAATTTGCTCGGATCTTGTTTGAGCCTAGGGTAAAAATTATGGAAATCACCACCTCTTTTACGGGGGAGTCGTTTTGTTTCTCTTTGATGTTTTTCAACAAGAGCACTAACAGTATTGTTTCTTCATCAGAGTCCATGGTTTGACTGCTGTCAAATACATATTAACGTCACTAGCATACAAACGCACGGCAGTCAGATACGCTTTCTTTATAGGCGTTTGGTGTCGGGAGTCTAACGTACTGCAGCTGGTCGGCACGAAAAACGTGCGGCAGCGGTGCGACACGAAACGTCTAAACTGAAAGCGCCCTTAGACCTGAATTCTTATCCCTGATTCTCTTTACTACACCTTTTTCTTTTCCAATTATTGCTGGAGCCTCATCAGTTGAAAGTAATACTATTTTACCATAACTGATGTTGGATTTAGTCACAAATGTATCAATGGCCTTGAATAAATCTTCTCCTCGAGGGTTACCTTTCAACGGCTCGTCTACGATCACCAATTCGGCGAATGGTAGCAACCTACAATAGAGAGTTCGAAGTTTCGAACATATTGATGTCTTAACATGCTCATTAAATAAGTTTCGTTAATTACTATACAGGATAATTTTGTACTAATATTAATACATAGTGTAATTGTCTATATTTCTGTTTTGTATTTATGTTTTTTATATCGGTGTAACTATCATGCATGTACAGCGACTAAAAGCGATTTAAAGTGTTAATAATATTAATGGTAACCTGTGAACAGCGCTGTGGGCTACATGATTAATTAATTGATTGTTATTTCTGTTTGTAATATTATACATACATAAAATATTAAAGTTTGTTGTTCCTTTTTCAATGAAATAAAAACGGCAATACTGCTAGTAATTCTTCCCTTGACATCTGACTTTCAAAAATAAAAAATCCTCACGAAAATAGACATTTATTCATTATCAACAATGTGTGTGTGTGATGTCAGTGATGTGTGTTTTTCCCACAATGCACCTACCACTATTATTCTCTGCATCACCTAGGTTGCCTGGTAGAAAATGCCTAAGGAATTACGTCCGCCTCTGTGCATCTGTGTGCGTCAAGTGTAAAAAAGTTCAAGCAGAGTGCTTTTGATATCAGCAGTTAAAATTTCGTTTGTATTACTTCTTGCCGACAATGGAATACTTTGAATTGCGACGACAACATCCTTTTTTCTTCAAAGAGTGCCGTCATGCCGTTGGCTACATCCAACAAAGGTACATTCTTTCACTATCTCAGAATCTGAAAATGGTTTCTGCTGTTTATTTAGCTTCTAGCACACACGTAACGTAACGCTGCTTCTGCAGAATTTTCTAGCTGGCTCATATAGCGTAGTTTAAGAAGTAAGTTAAGCCTGAAGTTTTTCTTAACGAGCCTCACTACCAAGATGAAAGTTTTTGTTAAATTGCTGATGAGTTCCAAGTGTCGCTTTAAATTGAGTTATATTGCATATGAGACAACTGAAACCGCTTCAGGCCTATCAGGCAGCGTAAAACAATGTTGTTCAGTCCATTCAATGAGATACCTCCTATTTTCAATGTCCACTTTTCGCTTTTTAGGATCCATATTTATGTAAACTTAAAAGTTCAATAACACTGTTTATTTATCAACTCAACATACTACATATTGTTAGAAACAAAGGTTTCTTTTTGCGAAATTCTTTTAACTAACTAAATACTAGGCCAGGGCGAGAGGTTCGCGAAGAGTGCCTGTCCGAACGTGTCAACGTTGGGTGATGATGAGCAAAGAAAATATAAAATTTTGGCTAGCAAAAATGAATACCCAGGACTGACTTTAGTCAGTTTCTCATGGGAACCATGAACAAAAAATAAAAGCAAGCAAGGATACTTTTAAACACTTTAAATAGATATTTTATTGTCATAAAACAATGAACGAGTCAGCTTCCCATAACTTTAGAGGACAAAACAACTGAGAGTTAATGTTATTATTGAATGAAATGGAACTGCAGATGTTACGAAAAATTTTTCTGTTGTCGGTTATAAAGTAATTAAAAAAATAAACACATGTTAAAGTAAAACAGAGATCTGATCGCTACAACTAACGTTTCGCGCAAAGGATAGGCTACGCAAGGGAACTGATTTCGGTGCGGGGTGGCGGGCTGGTGGTTAAAAGGTCACCATAACACGTAGGTATCAATGTAGGGCTAGATATTGGCAGGTTTTATGAAAACATTATTTAAAATATGTAAGTCGGTACCGTAAAACGGAGTGGATAGAAATACTGAATACGAAACATTTCACTTAAATACTACCTATATTATAATGGTTTCTTAAAAAGCATCCATAAAAAGAAAAAAACATTAACAAATTCGACTTTTTCATTGTTGTAAACAATATTTAAATAACGTGAAAATTCCAATCAAAGTTCCGTATTCAACCCTGCATTTCAATCCACCTCGTGGTATTTTATTTAACAATACATATTTGACGATCCGAGGTCGACCTTCGGTTCGGCCGGCCTGTTGCTGACAGCCGGAATAAAAGTACCAACTACATAATATCTTTATTGTATTCCATAACAGTTTACAATAAAAGCTTTAAAAATAATATGCTGTAACAATGGACCGTCATATCGCTCAGAAGTATGAATAGTTTAACAGCGTCTTCATACAACACTTTTTAACAATTGCTTATTTAAAGTAAGCAATTGTTACGGATTAGCAGAACCTTCTTTCAACATTTTCTAAAGAGAATTTGAATTTAGAAACAGCACTATTTAAAGTAAGCAAATGGTTAGATTTTTTTATAAATATCTTTTAAGACTTTAAACCGACCTTGGTGAAGTAATAAACGTGGTGGCCACCCTGGGCCCAAACAATAATAATGTGATAAATCTTCGACACGATAGTAAGAAGACCGTCCTTTGTTCCAGAGGTTCGATTCCGTTCCGAATCCAATCTAAGGCGATTTTCACACGGCACGGATTTCATAGCGGTGCCCCGCACGGTAAGGCGGTTTACGTGTGTTAGGCATCAACGGATTTGTTAGAGACCAATGCGACATGAGATCCGCTTCATCGCCTACCGCGGCGGTGCGCGGTGCCGTGTGTTAATCGCCTAAGGCCGGACACATACTTACGTATTTTCCTGATTAGGTTTTCAGATTCGGAATTCCGTGAGACGTTAGATTTTCCGTTCTTCTGACCCGAACACATGGTTTGTTTTCGAAAGGAACGTCTGCATTTTTTTCATTCACATTTGAACATTGTATTCAGGTCTCCGAATCTGAATTCCGTCTCAGGAAACCTAATTAGGTAAACTTATGTATGCGGCCGGCCTAAAACTGCAAGCTTTATTTTTATTTCAAGCAACACGCTTAGGTACTGATCGCTGTCATTACATAGACGCGCATTATGCCGACTAAAAAAACATGGGTGGATTATGTAAAACATGAAATGGCTAGAAAGGCGATCACTACTGATATTCATCATCTGCCTAGCCTTTTCCAACTATATTGGGGTTGGCTTCCAGTCAAGCCGGATTCAGCTAAATACCAGTATTTTACGTGGAGCGGCTGTTTACCAGAATTCCACAACACATTAACTAGGTACACTGCCCGGCAAGTAAGTTGGCAAGATATTTTGTGGTGGGAGAAATTCGCGCACGCACAATTTCATACATTTGTACATGCGCGAACTTCCCCCACTACAAAATATCTTGCCAACTTACGTGCCGGTAACTGTAACACGGTATGATCTCTACTGATGATATGGCTGCCTAAAAGAAAAGTAAGTATCTAAGAAAAATGCGCGCAGCGAAAAACATTGAAAGGGGTAAGAGGATACAGGTTAATATGGTTCGCGCCAAATAAACTTGCAACTGCGGCCTTTGACCCACCTACATTTTTGAAATTTATAATTCACCTATCCAAGATCCTTTACATTTTCTAGTAATATGTTTTTTTATTATATTTTTTAAACGTTGCCCCACACTAGAATTTCTCCTTTATAATGGGTGCGTTTACAAACATACAAACTTACATACACAATCAGCCAGACCCGGAACAACTATCTGTAGGCCATACAAATATTTGCTCCGACGGGAATCGAACCCGCGACACGCAGCGCAGCAGCCGATAGCTCAACCACTGCGCCAACCGTGTCGTAATGAACAACCATTTGTGTTTTATTTTCGGGTACTTATGAAGACATATAAGGGAAAGGTCGATGTACTTTTTTGCAAATTTATCTAGCGCCAACTATAGAGCTATACTTAGGGCATGATCGTTCTACAACTTTGCTTAGCTAAGTTTAGCAACTATTTTTATACGAATATACTTATACCGTTTTAAAACGAATGATATTCATGATTACCCTATATATATGTCGCAGCCAATTAGCTTAATCAGCCGTTTAAATGGTGGCCTAGCCTTTTCATTCAAATGTGCCGATTTTTCAGCGACCAAAGTGACATCTTTTGTTCAATATCGTTTAATGACTTGCCCATGTCACTTACGTCACCGATTCGGCGCAGTTCCATGAAAAGGCTAGGCTTTTAATGAAACGGCTGATTAACATAGTTGGCTGCGACATGTATAAGCGAATGTGAAGTGACTCAACTTAAAGTACGATCATTCGATAAATGAGACTTACTCTTAATTTAGATCGAGTCACACTTAATGACGTCTCTGAAATTCGTGTATCGCCATGCAGTACCCCACCCCTCACCCCCGCTGTCACATAAATTCACTACTGCGCAGTGACTTACGCTGGACTATAGTATGCGCCAGATAAATGAAGAATAACGGTCATTGACCCACCTACATTTATTGACACACTTAATTTAAAAAACAGAATAATGACATAAAGCTGTCCTGAATCGACATCTATAGTGATCCTTACTGTTCTAGTAAGTAATGAAAAACGATTCATAATTTACTTTCCGGGGGTACCTACTACGAAGAGATATTAAGGAAAGGTCAATGACCGTTATTCTTCATTTATCTGGCGTCTACTATAGCCGCCAATTGGTTTGATCCTACCTGTAACTGGTAATTTAAGAACTCACATGATCTTGAGGATGGAGCCCATAGTACCGCGAATGTCTATACTCCCAGCACGACCAGCAGTGGCAGGAATTGACTGAAAAAGATGAAACAAAACAAGTCATATTTTGTAAGAAAGCTATAAAATTTTGAGTGACCTAGAGTACCCTCTTATCTTTTAAAACGGCATGTAATTAAATCGATATCTGTATATTCCCTTTTTTCGAACAAAATATTTCAAAGTTAAACCAGAAATACAGACTTTCACACAAATTATGCACACTAAATAAATCAAATTAAATATACTGTTTAATGGTATTTGTAGAACTGTTTTACTGAACGAATAACAATTATCAAAATAGTACCTATATCTAACAATTCCTTCAACAAACATATTTTTTTTTTAAGGAAAACCATCACCTAATTTACTTTCAAGAACATCGCTTATTCTAAATAAAACCCAATTTAATCAGTCATCTTTATATAATTAAAGTACACAAAAAAATAATCAAGTGTAAAATCTCAACATGTAACATTTTTGTCGAAAATGAGTTATGCAGATATTTGAAAAGCGATTTTGAATATCTATACTAAGTAAAAACTCCCATGTGACTGTGAGTTCTTAATAGATCGATAAAGCATGTTTCATTAAGGCCCCGACATGTGAAAATTCCCAAAAAAGAATAAATCTTATGTAATAGGTAAATAAACATTAAATTCGCGATTAATTCGCGACACACCAGTGTGTCGCCGGGACCGGAGCGGTTCAAAGCCTGAAGAGTCAACCTACATTTTACACGATGTTTTTTTATTTTTTCTCGAAAAGTTTCTTTATACACATAGGTTTTAAATTTGCAACGACGACATGCACTAAACACTGGCACACTGAGTGGTAATTCAGTTTAGAATCAATACTTAGTAGTTTAGAAGGGCTTGTGTTTTAACGCCTATCAGAAAAGTACGTATTTTACTACCAAAAAATTCGAAATGCCTGCCAGAATAGATAAAAAATCGTGTTTCATAAAGTATTGTAGAAATTAAACTATTTTCATTTTCATTCTATGCCATAAGGATTTATAAAGTTAATTTCAGACCAAATATTTTATATTATCGCTAAATGATAAATAAATGATAAATGATATTTATTTTGTAAGTAGGTTAAACATAACACTTTTACACGTCAATATTTTTTGGTCATTTTAAGCTAGATGAGACCGGCTAAATAGTTGTTATCAATATTTATTTCACGACTTCAAAAGTCAGTTTTACTACTAGAACAAAGTTGCTTCTGCAACGTCTCCGGCGCTGCGGGAAGTGCAGCCCCTTCGCCCTTCTGTAACAAAGGATAAGCACCCATGCTCACCTCCGCAGCATCGGCTTGCTGGCACTGCTGGCAGCCTCAGCCGCTACGGCTCGCACGGTTGCCTATGCTTTGTTACAGCGAACGGGGGCTGCTCTCCGTCCGCGCCTCTGGATTTTTATATACACTCTAAGGGTAGGAGCCAAAAGACTACGTGGAGTCGGGGTGCCCCGATTCAGTTTAGGGACAGATTCGACCTATTTTACACAGATTTGGTGGCAAAAAGAAGTACAAATATTCTGATGAGTGAAGTGAATTTAGAGTGCAAGTTAGTATTTTTGATAAACAATTCGTATTTTTGTTTTATATATCATATACCTACCTATCCGATGTACGAACCACATGTTTGGTTCGAATTGTATAAAAAAGGTCATCTCGTTTTGTGTTTTTTTTTTTGTAGGACATGTTTAGTTAATCAATTGTTTTTTTTTGCACAGCATTCTTTTTTCTGGTATGCGTTCAGGTAATTAGTAGAGTTACCTAGTGTGCTGAAAAATTATACAGATGTGCATTTAAAATATCCCTTTTAAAACCTTAGCTTTTGTCTACCCCAGCACGTCTCGGAAGTCATACTTTGTACCCAAAGCATATATAAACTTTTTTTGTACATAAAATTTTCATTGGGGAACGGTCATAGACTAATGGCCCGGTCGACGGAGCCCCACTTCGCGGGGCTAATATTTCTGGGCGGTTTAAAAAAAATAACTTCCTTCGAACCTAACCTGTCCGAGTCGGGGTGCCCTAAGTCCCGAACTCGTAAACTTTCTTTATTTTTATTTTCGGTTTTATAGTAGGTAGTTCGTTATTTAAGTTTTCGATGTTTAATGATTATTCGTCATTCGTTTTTTGTAAAACATTATTGCACCTGAGTATGTAATTATCAAGCAATGCATTTTATCAAACGTTATATATTTATACTTTGCGTTGCTTTACCAATTAACATGATTATAAAATACTAACTTTTGCCCGCGACTTCGTACGCGATATATATCCCGTTGTTTCCCGTTCCCGTTTAGCCTTCCTCATGAATGTGGCTATCATATACAAAAATAATTTTCAAAATCGGTTCAGTACATCCAGAGATTACCCCCTACAACCTCACGAACTCACAAACTTTACCTCTTTATATATTAAAGTATAAAGTATACATAAATTACTTTATACTTTTGCTCGAGACTTAGTACGCGCATATCCCGTTTTTTCCCCGTTCCCGTATAGCCTATAGTCCGGTCAAGATAGACATTCACCCTTGCATAAATTCTCAAGAAGCTGAAAATTTACATGAACGTTAGGGATACCATTATAATAAAATTGTGAAAAGTCCTCAACGATACCGTGTGTGAAAAACAAAATTCAAAGTTCGCAAAAATAGGTTTTTTATATTTTTTTTTCGAAACGGTTTGTTCTATGATAAAAATAGCTGAGACAAATATTGTAGATTATAAAATTATCTACAAAAATTGTCCTAACACTTTTTCCCCTAAGATTAATTATTTCGGAGGAAAAGCAATTCTAAAATTTACTGAAGTTGTATTCCCTAAACTATGCACACGTTTCCACGCCACCGTATTATTACCGTCTAGTGTATTTACATTGTTTTTATGTCAGCATTATCTGCAACATATTGAATCAACGTGCCGCTTTCTGGTGGTAAGATATGAAGTGGGCGACGAAAAACCGTTTCTGTCTGGTACGTCATTGTTTCATTATAAGATGCGCACATACCAAAAGACGAGAAAAATGTATGAGACGTTTTGAGGCAAAACGTCGATGAAAAAAAACTGCGAGACCCAATTATAGCATAAACTTAAAAGACCGAGGGCGAACAGCAGTCATAATGACATGAGTATGTACGACTAATGTTTGTACATATTTTGAATGTTCTAAATAGAACCGTTTTATTGAAGTGAAAACTTCTTTAGCGGCGCTGTGTACTTTTTGTGATGGGGAAAAAATTTTAAACTCGCGACAGGTCACGTGACCGACAGATTCGTCAGATTGAAAATTCATAAGACGGACACGTGACGCTCGAAAAACTTTGATTTTTCTGAATGTTAAATAATTGTAATAGTTCTGAAGTGTAAAATTTTTAATGTTATATAAATAAATGAATATTGTATTTTACCACATAAATTATAGTACTTTTATACTGATAATTAAAGCAATTCGTGCAAAATTATTCCCTAACCATTCCAAAATACCAAAAATTAAGTTAATATTCAAGTTTTCACTTCTGCCGGCACTCCCGGAGTGCAACCCGTTGTTTTTTTTTAAATCGGCTATATAATATATTCAATCAGTAATAAGCAGAGATCGGAATAGATAGACTAAAGTTCGAAAGAGTAAGTAACAAACAGTTGATAATAGGTACATCCTATAAAATCATAAACATGACAATTAAAACCCGAGATTATGAAAACATGAACTGGACTTGAGTATAGTTACAAAAAACAAAAAAAATATTTGAAGAATCGTATTCCAATTTTATAGGTATGTAAAACAAAGCTCTTTATTTTAAACAGTTTGAGTACGGAACTCTAAAAACATAATAAGATTCTTCAATATAATAATTTTGTTCAAATTTCTAAGAAATCCCAGGATTCAATGGTCATGTTTATGATTCCGGGATTTTAGAGGAGGTATTATCAACTCTATGTTACTTACCAACTTCTTCGAACTTTAGGTAAATATAGTCTACCTATTGCGATCTCTGTTAATAAGTCAGTGACTCTTTTTTTTTTTTTTTTTTTTTTTTTTTTAAAAAAAAACGTTGCCCCACACTAAGAATTTCTTCTGTATCGTGGGTGCGTTTACAAACATATAAACTCACATACACAAACAGCCAGACCCGGAATAACTATCTGTAGGCCATACAAATATTTGTTCCGTGCGGGAATCGAACCCGCGACACTTAGCGCAGCAGTCAATCGCTCAACCACTGCGCCAACCATGTCGTCAAATGAATACGTCTCTGGAATATGACTATTTATATCTTTAAACATACGAGCTGGTGGGGGGTAATATGAATTATCGACGACTACCGATTGAAATAAATATATCTTCCCGAATGATTGCTGCCGCAGCTTCCAGGATCTTTTAAAACACTTTTTTCACTCCATGACTGATTTAAAATATCATGATGATGACAATCACAGTACGGCACGACGGCACGGTTGGCGCAGTGGTTGACTGCTGCACTGCGTGTCACGGGTTCGATTCCCGCTCGGAACAAATATTTGTATGGCCTTAAGATAGTTGTTCCGGGTGTGGCTGTTTGTTTAAGTGAGTTCATCATGTTTGTAAACGACGCACCCACGATACAGGAGAAATTCCTAGTGTGGGGCAACGTTTTTTTTTAAAGAACAAGAATAATCATGATTTTTTATAGCAATACTTAGTACTCTTCCGGGTGTAGTTTTTACGATACTGCACAGGAATTAAAACTGATTTTTTGTCTTTAAAATAGTCATTGAATTCATCACCTCTTTCAATACTTGCATCAATCAACGTCTTCATGCCACGATCAACAGTAACAATTTCACTTGTAGTTTGCCTACAAGTGAAATTGTTACTCTTTTATTACATACTAGCTTTTGCCCGCGGCTCCGCCCGCAAGGATGACGTTTACCGCGTAATAAAATGTAGCCTATGTCCTTCTCCATATCCCAGGCTATATATCTGCCAAATTTCATGACGATCCGTTTAGCCGTTTTAGCGCAAAAGCGTAACAAACAAACTTACGTTCGCAATTATAATAGGGATTACATTTAAGCAAAATTGCAACGTTTCAAAAACTGAATACAACACAAACTTTAGTAAAGAATATTAGCAATTACTAGAAGAAGACTAACGGTATTTTGTTGGGACCTTAGAAAAAAGAGCAGGTAGACGGGCACTGTCACGTAGACAATTGATCAGCAGACTGCCGTTGGTAAAGACCACATGGTCACATTAAATGAGGGACTGAGTTTGTTTTCAGTACATACTCTTACAAATTATAATTCAATAATAATGTATTAGTCACGCAGACTAATAGTTGTACTTATATTATGCGTCCAATGATGTATATAGGCAGCGTAGTCATGCATTGGGGAATAGAAATGAAATTTTAGAATCACTTTATCTCCGAAATAATAAATCTTAGGGGAAAAAGTGTAAGGACAATTTTTGTAGATAATTGCATGATCTACAATTTTTGTCTGAGCTATCTCATCATGAAACTAACCGTTTCGCTAAAAATAAAAATGAAAATAAAAAACATTTTTGCGAACTTTGACACTGAACACCTACATTTTTTTGCACACATATTATGGGATCGATGGGGACTTTTCACAATTGCAAATACCCCTAACGTATATAAATTTTTAGAGGAATTTATGCAAGGGTAGGTACCCCTATTTTTCGGGCTAATTTGACCGAACTAATATACGTCGCAGCCAACTAGCTTAATCAGCCGTTTCGTTAAAAGCCTACGCTATTCATTGAACTGCGCCGTTTAATCAGCGACGTTAGTGACATGGGCAAGTCATCAAACGATATTGAACAAAAGATGTCACTTATGTCGCTGAAAAATCGGCGCATTTAAATAAAAAGGCTGGGCCACCAATCATTTCCAAAAAAAAATTCAAAATCGGTTCAGTAGATCCAGAGATTAACTCCTACAACCTCACAAACTTTATCTATTTATAATATTAAAGTATAAAGTATAGATAAAACCTAACGTTCTTTTTTAAAATGAAAATTGGTTTTCGTTTTTTGTCAAATGACAGGACACCTCTTCTTCTACATATTAGGCGTCGTCTTCATTGGCTAACGATCGTACGAGTTAACGATGCGATTTCGTCGCACGACGAGATTAAACACACACATTTCTTTATAGTGTCCTAATTGAAGCTGGCAAATCATCGTGCGAGCACAGGATCATTTTCACGATCATTTTCATCGCGCAATGAAATTGCATCGTTAACTCGTACGATCGTTAGCCCATTATAAACTAGCTTTTACCTGGGACTTCGTTCGTGTATATCCCGTTGTTTTACGTTCCCGTAAGCCCATGGCCTTTCTCATGAATGTGGCTATCATATACAAAAAGAATCTTTAAAATTGGATCAGCTGATCCAGAGATAACCCCCTACAACCTCACAAACTCACAAACTTTACCTCTTTATAATATTAATACTGGATAAGTTTTTTTCCAGTGCGCAAACTTTGAGAACCTCACTTTTTTTTTAGGAATTGACTACGGCTTTCTTGGGGAAAGTTGTTCATTTACATGGGCAGAAGTGGTTCTTAAAGTTTGCGCACTGGAAAAAAAATTACCCAGTATAGGTAGATACAACGTGTAACAGAATAAACGCAATACCTCTTAAGGGGTCATTGTACTCATCATTATGAACAACTTTCACTATGGGGCCAACATTGAAATCGAAAAAAAATAGTTGAGTGTCCCATACATTTATGTGCGGATAATCCGTCAAAATGTACTGAAAACCTGATTTTTTTTCGCGATTTCGGGTTTGGTTCCATAGCAAAAGTTGTTCATAATGATTAGTACAATGACCCCTTAAGAGGTATTGCGTTTATTCTGTTACACGTTGTATAACAGCTTGAACTTACCATTTTAGAAGTGCCTCTCAAATCACCCCCTGGCGAATGTGTACATTCCCATTTGATGGGTATAGGCAGTTTATCTGGATAAGCGGTCTTGATTTTATCCAGGTGGACGCACTTTGAGTGTAAGAACATGTCCCTGATCGCTGAAAAAGAGGAGTTGTTTATGGTTTAAACTCTATCTTGGTAATTTATCTTTAAAGGTGGGCATGATACGCTGATATATTTAGTGAACCTTGTAACTGAAACTTTGAGGGGCCTGCACATTTGTCTTACTTAAAGTTGTGTCTCTTTCATACTTACTAATAAAGTAATTTTGTATCCTGCTGTCAAAACAGGCCTTTCATTTTTTTTACATTTTAGTCAAGTCATTGAAAGCTTGTCAATTTAGCTTTCAATGACTTGAATGAAAATAATAAATTGTTATTGCAAAGATAAGGTTACATCTTCATGTTGAAATTATACGTACATGTATATGTAAGAACGATGTAAAAGACGTGCAGTATAAAAGAGTTCGGGGTTAAAAAGAAAGAGTTCAAATAAATCGTGGCAGCTGATAGATGACCAGTCCCAGCTGACGGCGCCCGTTCACGAATATAATGACGCTTGCGCTAGCACCATTCGAGCATTCGGCTCAACCATTTTGGAGGGAGCCAAATGACCCAACTCATGCGCCACCATCAGCTAGACTTTTGAGTGAGCATAACGACATTCCCAACCGCCAGGGTACATTCAATTCAAAGAAATACCCAAAAATGATAATTACCTATAGTTATCTTTAGTTTAAGGTACACAGTACTCACACATGTGCCGTTAATGCATGAAATTCTACAATGCTAAATAAATTCAGTATAAATGAATTCTTACAATCTTCAGTTGATAGCCCTAGCGTGTGCTAGATCTTCAGCAAAATAATATCAATAATATAATATGGTAATGTTTTCAAATGATAACATTTTACTTTGTGCGCCCCAGTGGCTGTGAAGCAGAACCAGCATTGAGCTAAGCATTTCTATCTTCAATATAATCCCCTAACTTATAATATGCTTGCCTGAATGCCTGCTTAGTGTGTTTAGTACAAGATTTAAATTTTGTCACTTTTAGTTTGTTCTAATTGGGGTGGTATTTTATTATAACATTTTAAACAGGACCCCATGAAAGATGAGACTACTGTAGCCAGTCTGAAGCCTGGTTGAACTACTTGGGCCTAAACCACCAACTCTGACGACGAGAGACGGAGCTATATAGGACGTATAGCTCCGTCTCTTTCCCACTGGAAGTAATATTGAAGTAATACTGCTTTAAGAGTTGGTGGTTAGGCCCCTGGTCCTTATTTCTAGTACCATAATTATGTATGTCGCCTCTTTTCCTAAAAAGATGTACCTAAATTCTTTGGCGGATTTTCCTAACAGCATATTTCCTAACAACTTAGCCGTCCTGCAAGAGATGTTATATAAGAACCCTATTGTAGCCTTGTGTCAAGCGTATTTCCCAGGAAAACCGTTTTATCGCCGAATTCTAGTTTTTCCTTGTTCAGTACGTCACAATCACTGCTTTTGACATTTGGTAAGGCAAATATTATGCATTTCATTTTCTTTTCATTTAGAACCAAATCATTCAGAGTGAACCAATTTTGGCGACACTTGGGGAGGCCTATGTCCAGCAGTGGACGTATTTCGGCTGATATGATGATGATGATGATGAACCAATTTTAGACTTGCATTAGGGCATTATTTATGACGTCAAGATTGTTGGTCCGTCTATTTATTTTAAAAATTAAAGAGACTTTAATTTTTAAGATAGTAGTCGGCTTACAACACCATATCAAGTTGTTGTTGCAATAATTAAGTTCTTTTCAAAATTGTATCTTAACTTATCTGTAAAAGTTATGCCATTATTGTTTTTCAATTATAATTTATTAGTTAACTCGCCTACTCGTAACGATACAAATTATTAGTAAATTATTTCTTAATGAATAGGATTTGGGAATGATTAATAAGCATGTTAGCATTAATTAGAGAGATTCATTATAATATTGCTATTAAGTAATTAGGAGGATTAATACGCATTAGAAGGCAAATTAAAAAAGTCTGTCGTTGATAGTATTTTTCGATTGTGATGTCCCACAAATACATATCTGAAGATACAAAAAAAACTTTTTACAAAAAATAATGCAACCGACTTCGAAACAAAAAACACTACAAAGTATAAAATAACTATAATTTCGATATACGGTGTTTTTGGTTGTATCTTCGTTTTTTGACACCGACTTCCGAAATTATTTTTCACTTTTTAGTGGTTAGCTTTAACTACTAGTTTAACGCAAAATTAATGATTAAGATCGGTTCATAAACAATAAAGTTATGCCCGAACCCCAAAACCGTGGTTGACTTGTACACAACTGTGTACCCCTTCACAGCGTACCGGCGTGATGTTATGTTATGAACTGGCTGGAAACAATAAACATAATTATATGCGATTTCAGCAATCAATTCAAGGTTTGCTATCATTTACTGAAGAGTTCCGTTACCTATCTCCGAAGTTCTTCATCAGATCTTCACCAAATTAAAATGGGACCAGTCCGGGAAGATACTCTTTCAAACAAAAAAAGAATCATCAAAATCGGTTGACAATTGGCGAAAATATCTTCTCCTTTTTTTGGAAGTCGGTTAAATATTGATTTTCGAACTGTGGGCGGTGATGCTGTCAATTCAGTGAGGTTCGGATGAATTTACAAGATAACACTACAGGAGGCTTAGACGTACCTACATACACGGAGAGAAAATTCCCAGTATATGACCAAGTATATGACCATTACATAGAATTTCCATTTAATGTGAGTTCAGTTTATATGGGAAAAAGGCAGAGTAGACAACTATCTCAATACTCAATACTCAATACTCAATACTTTATTTGCATTCCACAATGTGTCCTTAGGTGGTAAGTTAAAAAAAAAAATGTGATCATTATGGACCCTGTCGGGCACAGCAAAAGAATTAAAAATATAGTAGGAGAGAGGAAGCTTTAATCAGCCAAATTTATATCTGAACTAGATCCACTACTGTCATTTTCAGTATGGATTAATTACCTACATATGATTCTTTATATTTTATCGTTGAAAAATTCGTTTAAACTATAATAGCATCTTTTTATTAAAAATTGTTTTAACTTTTTTATAAATATGTTTATTTTATCTTCTTTTTTTATTAATTCAGGTACTTTGTTGTATATTTTTATTGACATTGCATAGGGACTTGTTGAATGTAATTTTAGTCGAGAATGTGGTATGTTTAGTCTTGATTTGTGTCGGAGTGTGTAACGTGATTGTATGTCCTCGCGCTTTGTATAAAATTCTTGATACTTACGAACAAATTTGCAGGTTTCTAATATATATATACTGGGAAGTGTTAAGAAATTATAATTTTGGAAGTGAGGTTTGCAGCTGTCAATTTGATCGATGTTCGCCAGGATTCTAACTAATTTTTTTTGGAGTGTAAATAGTGAGGGAGCATCTGTGCTATTACCCCAAAGGGTTACACCGTAGCTTAGCCATGCATAAGCATACGCGTAGTAGGTGGTGAGCGCAGTTTGGAGATTCGTGGTTTTTTTTATTTCACGGAGGGCATATGAAAATCTTGAAATTTTTGATCTTAGTTTTTGTATGTGGGATTTCCAATTTATATGTGTATCCAAATCCAGATATATATCTAGATGCCAGTTGTTCACAAAAGATCCTACCATTGTTTAAGGCTTGAAATTCTTGGAGATAATCTTTATTTTGTTTTACACAGAATTTTGCAAATAGATAGTTGCCAGATGTTTACCAACGATTGTAAAAGCTGTAAAGGGTCCCTGTGTACGTTCTTAGAAATTGTTCAGGTACTTTTTGTGCTTTTGTATTAAGTATCTTTTACCACCCTAGTAGGTAGGTGTAAACCGTTTCTGTATCTCAAGGCGTTAGAACTAAACTATTGTTTCATTTTAACTTTAACAGTCTCAATGTCACAAAGGACCTAAAGCGTTTTATTAAAGTTTATTATCGCCTGCCGAACTGCTAGTCTTTACAATAAACCTCTGCGAATTTTTGAAAATGTGAAAAAAAACTGTTTTTGCTAGATAAACTAAAATAAACAGGAGTCGAACTCGTGTGCCAACGGTCCCGAACGAATAATATCTTTTTATTATATTACTTTAAAATCACAGGAGGAGCTCGTGGCTTAATTATAATTTAACAGCCACACAAGCCGGTTCAAGGTTAAGCAACGCTTGCCGAGGTTGGTCTGTGGATGGGCCGAGACTCCCCCGTGCCTCGGAAAGCACGTTTAGCCGTTGGTCCCGACTGTCATTTGGAGATCTTTGGCAGTTGTTACGGATTGTCAGAAGCCAGAAAATCTGACGCCAGTCTTGCCACGAAGTACCGTGTTACCCAATTAATGGGTTGTGGAGGTCTGGTAGGCAGCCGCTCGACGTAAAATACTGATATTCAGCTGAATCCGGTTTGACTGGGAGCCGACCCCAATATAGTTGGGAAAAGGCTAGGCAGATGATGACTTTAAAATCATAGACTTCATATAGGTTTTCATTATAGGTAATTATATCTCACGCACGCATCAGCATTAGTGTCGTTTTCGGGTTGCTATCTCTGTCTTGTGCACGTCGATCACAAAAGTTTTCGTTGTGTTTTTTTTGGTTGTTGTTATTTTTGTAGACTGTTATTACTTTTGATAAGTTTTGGTTTCCTTTGATAGATACAGCTCAAAGACAGGGAAACAGAGAAAACAATAAAAATTACTAATAGTATTAAGTCCACCTTTGACCTTATGTTTCAGTATCGTATCGATATTGATAACGGCAACAGGTAGACGCTTGAAATATTCACAGAATATGGAGTTATATTATTCAGTTTAAAAATAAAATAATTAAATAAAATTAATATTTAAGGGGGGCTTCCATTTACCATTTTTATGGATAATGGTACGGAACCCTTCGTGCGCGAATCCAACTAGCACTTGGCCGGTTTTTCAGTATTGTGAGATATGTATTTCACTCTAGACAAAAAACTCTTTACCATCAAATTTTGTAAAAAGTTCACGAGACTCAATATCTGCTTCAATGAAACCTTCACGCGCTAATTTTAAGCACAGAGTTCCTGAAGGTTCAGTTACAGTTTTAACTGGCTCCAGCAACTGCTCGAGGATGGCAAGGTAAGCTCAAAAACGCTATTTTGTTGTCCTGAGAACATGAGTCTGCCAGTTCCAGGGTTGCTAGGTCGTAGTGAACTTTTGCATCCACGTTTGCGTCTAGATTAGTCTAGAATTTTAAATGACCTTTTGTGTTTCTTCACCGTATGTTTTCAGAATACGACGCAAGCTAATACGCATGCAATTTTTTGCTAAATGAAATACTTATTAGCTATAATAAACAATTTTGAAATCATTTTTAAAATACCTTCATCAGCGGTGAAGTTTTACAGCTTCAAAGTTTACAATTAGAAAGAAAATTTCGATACCAACTCTGACGTCAAAGGGTATCCTTTGACGTCAGAGTTGGTATCGAACTTTTCTTTACTAACGCCTTACAGATATAGAAAACAGCGTTTTCGCTTCTTCTTCTTCATCTTCATCGTGTAGGTAGTAAGGTCTAAACGACCCCACACACCCTAGTGTTTTCGTGTGAAGGACAGATTGAAAAGAAAGAAAAGAAAAGAAAATTAGTCTATTTGGCACACACAGATACACACAATGTAGGTACAAACAAAAAATAAACTTGAATTTTAAAATAAAATAATATTGTGTGCCCCGCGGCTGCGCCAAATAGGTCCAGTTCAGCAAAATGCCAGACAACTAAGCGCTGCCTGACGCTGGTAGATGTATTTGTTATAGTTATATCTCATGGGTTTTTCCATCAATTTTGATTCTATTTTTAACCGACTTCAAAAAACGGAGGAGTTTCTCAATTCGGTTATAATTTTTTTTTCACTTAAGTATATTTTTGTATACCTATTTTGAGAAAAACTGTGTAGAAAACAAATATTTTTTTCCATGCATATTTTTTTCAGAGTCTGATAACATTATTAGCAGTAGATTTTCAGAACAAGAGTTATAGTAACCATGTAGTAACTGTTGCGTTGCATTACTAGATCGATCCTTAATCGATACTTCAGTTCTGATGATAAGTAGGAACGAGATCTCGAGATTCATTGCCATAACTGTCTTCCTCTATCCTGCATAACATGGATAGTGTAAAAGTATACCTACGTTCCAACATAGTTTGACAATAAGTCAAACTATGTTGGAACGTAGGTATACTTTTACAACATTGCTAAACACACAAGTGTTTCAGGTAGATCTGATGAGGAATTCATCGTTTAGTTCTACATTGCACCGTGCAATGCAAAAACAATGAATTCTGTTAGCTACCTGATACATTGTGCTTAAGACATTGTCCCAGACGAATTGTGAACGTACCCTTCGAGGCATTCACTAGATGTAACGTCCAATACTATTCAATACAAATACAATCTGAACGAAGGTCTTTCGTAACTATCAGAGGCATTTGATCAGGAATATTTCGAAATCTGCCAACAGCTTTTTCTTCACAATTACCCAAAGGTTTTCACCGCACCGAAATGCAAAAAAAAATATGGAAATTAAGGCTTTTTTGACAGATTGCAACTGACATGTGATTGAGAACATTGCTTATTTACGGCCGCTTTCTATAATATATCTCAATCCCAATCTTGATCCCGATCCTTGTCTGTAACCAATCAACGGCCGCGTTTGTGTCCTTCACCACACAATACTCACTTTTGATTGGTTACAGACAAGGATCGGGATCAAGATTGGGATTGAGATATATTATAGAAAGCGACCGTTAATATAGCCTAAGTATATACTATCTGGTTCTTTTATTAACGAATCCGGAGGCAGAAATACAACCAAAGACTACAATAGTATACTGGCTAAATACAACACCGATTGCAATAATATTTGATACACGTCATCAGTCCCACTTAAAAACTTTTTTCTAAATTAAGGATTTCATAAGTAAAGTCATTGTTGTTATTTTAATTACATTTCATTAGATAACCCGACTACTCGAACCGACACAAATCATTAGTTAATTATTTATTCATTAGGCTGATTTGGGTAAGATTAATTACAATATTAGGTACTATATAAAAGAAGGATTACTATGCAGAAGAGTTAGTCAAAAAGACTGGTACCGTGTCCGTCGACAGTCTTTTATTTCGGTGTCCCACAAATACATAACTGAAGGTACAAAACATTGATATTCGAACTGTTGATGGTGATGAGGTCAATTCAGTGAGGTTCGAAGTGAATTTACATGATAACACTACAGGAGGCTTAGACGTAAGGTACCTGTACGTCGCGTCCAGAAAATTTCCGGTAAGTATAGTGACCATAAAACCGGCCGCATACCCACGTACGGTTTCCTGATTAGGTTTTCCGATTAGGAATTCAGATTCGGAATTCCGTGAGACGTTCGATTTTTAGTTCTTCATACGCGGCTTGTTTTCGGAAGGAACGTCAGTACTTTTTCCCATTCGGAAATTAAAGAAATGCGTGCGCCTAGTTGAGCAAGGCAGCCGGCCTTACATGGAATTTCCATTCAATTTGAGTAAATGCTCTTTGACAGCGGCACCATCACTGTGGCCAACAAACACAAAATATGGATTGACGCGAGCCCCGTTCTAAAACAGAGGGAATATTTTTATCACCATATTTCACTGTTCATAAATCAATGATAGATAACATTACCATCACACATTTTATTGTTTTATAATGGGTATTTAAAGACCCAACAATCATTCATTAAAATATTTATCTATGATAAAAAATATAAATTATAAGTTCCATAATGCGTACCGACCTATGACGATTCTGGCATATTTTTTCGATTTTCAAATTGCCATGCCTGTTATAGGGCTATCTAGCTGCCAGTGTTCACAAAAGATCCTCAACTTGAAATTCTTGGAGAATTTTTTTTTTTAGCACGAAATTGTTTTATTTTGCCATGTAGGTACAAACGATTGTAAACGCTAATCGCACCACGTTCTTGAAAATTGCTTCGGTTCATATTTGTGCTTTTGTTTTGAGTAACTTTTACCTCCTAAATAGAAGGTGTAATAAACCTTTTCTGTATGTAAAGGCATAAGGTAAATCTCACTATTGTTTGATTTTAACTTTTACTGTTTCAATGACACAAAGGACCCTCAGCTTTTATATTTTACCTGCCAAACCTTTACCGATTGTAATACGAAAAGCTCGGTTTTGTATCAGTTCGTGTTCAGATTTCGTGGCGAGCAGACGTTCTTTCCGCGCTCTGTTTGCGTGTTACTTGCAAGGTGTTATTTTGAATCTTTTCAAATCTGTTGTATGGATCGGCTAAGATACAAAATTCCTTGTGATTAACTAAATTACTTTGTCACGTGATTACGGAGTCGTGATTTACTTTGTTAATTATACAGCTTGTGATATGGACCTTTGATATTTTCTAATGATTTTTTTGTCGTGTGATAGTAAAGTTGTATTGTGATATTTCATTAAGTTTTGTGTATTGAGACAGTGCATGTACTGCAAACAGTGAAGTTTAATCTCACAGACTTATAACGGTAAGTGTTTATATATTTTGCGAATGAAGCAAAATTTTTGAAATGTATTGCGTTCCATTTTGTAACACACACATGAGGAGTTAAACAATTTTTTTTTAAATTTTTTTGTTGATAGACATAAAAGCATTGCTTCAAACCAGACATTTAAAAAAATCCTTCATGATCAAAAAGCAACACTAAGTGTTTTCATCAATAATCAGTACAATTTTATTATTCCATTATATTAGTGCTAAACGCAAAAGCTCTTTATAAACTGAGATAGGGAACACTTTTTGAAAGAGGTTTTTATATGTTTTATAAAAGATACCGCTATTTATCTTAGTTCATTGGATGCATAATTGTTTAAGTTATCCGATGTTTTAAAAATTATTGTTATAATTTTTTTTGAGATACCCCTTTTGCGCTTAGCACGGCAGTATAGGCCAGTCAAATTAGCTCTGAACCTTGCAAAAATTCTAGCTCTGTGTTTTCTCTTGAATCGTTTAGGATTTGATCTTAGCTCTTCGGGCGGCTTGCGTAAAAATAAGAAAAACGCGTAAAATTCAATATAATCTTGGAAAAAAGTCATCTCTATTTTTTTTTTAAACATATGTTAGGAATAGGTAAAACTGATTTATTTAGTCGGAATTAAACATTTTCTCCCGAAGAAATGTCGTTAAAAATAAATACGACATTTAAAAAAATATATTAATTAAGTACCTAGATGTTTATTTTTTTTATAAATCTAAATCAGACACCGCCTTACAATTAAAATTCATTTTTGTTTGAATCGCTAACGCATCGCAAAAACTGATAAGTATAGGTACCGACGCATGAAAGGCAAAAATGACCAAGCGACATTCGTCCAACATGTCGCTTGCTTATTTTTTGGAAACTTGGGCTAACAGATGATGTCAAGTCAAAATATTGTCACACTAAACGCTGAAATGTGTATATGCACTGATTTATTATTGCTAAATATGCAGTAAAACCAGTTCTTCTTCATTAAAATAATGTTCGTGATGACTATGTCAGTTATTTCTACCAGTTAAGTGATTTGCGAATGAGACGATTAGCTAATAGTTCGAAAAGTACAGTAAGTAAACAATGGAAAAGTACAGTCATAGGTACCTACCACACATATATAAGTAAGTAAGATTTTTTAATTTTACAAGTTAAGAGAGCGTGTACGTCATTTCAAACAAACTTTCAAGTCCTTATTCTTCAAAATGAATGAACCGATTTTAACGAAACTTGGTATGTATACGCTAGATATCCAGGTCTAAATAGTTATCAGAAAACATTTTTGAAAAAGATTTTAGAGGGAGAGAGAGAGCGATTTTAAGTTTTCTATAGAAAGTGAAAAATCACTACGTCCTTCCCCCTGAACTCTTTTTCGAAATTTTTCTCTGATAACTATTTAGACCTAGATATCTAGCGTATGCATACCAAGTTTTATTAAAATCGGTTCATTAATTTCGAAAAATAAGGATTTGAAAGTTTGTATGAAAAGCCGTACCGCGTAAACGCTCTTAATACCTACCGACAGATTTTATTTCGCGAGAATTTCATAAAATAGGTACCCAGGTAGTAATAATATGCGCTATTGTTTCATTTTAAATTTTACGATCTCGATGTCACAAAGGACCTTAAGCTTCGTATTTTTACCTGCCAAACCGCTTGTCGTACTCGTTACGGATTGTCAAAAGAAAAGCTCGATTTTGTATCAGTTCGTGTTCAGATTTCGTGGTGAACGGACGTACTTTCCGTGGTCTGTTGGCGGTGGACGATCGGCTTTAATCTTGCGAAGCGTTAAGTTTGAGTCTTTAAAAAACTGGAATAGGTACCTATTATTCGGCTAAGGCACACAACATTAGTAGATACCTACCCACTAATGTTGTGTACATTAGTAGGTGCTAGTTAGGCGAAATTTCGTGAAGTTTTGTGCATTGAGACTGTGTAGTTTGAATAGTGACATTCTGTGAAGTTTTATTTAAGACCTACAAATCTCACACACAACGGTAAGAAGTGTTTTTATTTTTTGGGAGCGTATTAAAATTTTTGTAATGTGAATATTGTACTTTATGAGTTAAACTTAATTCTTTAACCTGAACATATAATATAATATTTTTTATTGATTTACCTATCTTGCGAGAAGCCACACAGGCGTAGGCGTAGCGTCTCACGCGAGGCGTGTATTCAGCCTTACGTTGGAGATGTGTTTAGCTGCACTAGGTACACTTTTAGGCAACGCAGACCCTGTGAGCGCGTTTGTTTGGTAAAAACACAAACGCGTGCGTTTTCAGCAGTTAAAGAGATCACCATTATACTGACTAAAAATAAAGTTTTACTTGATAATTGCATTATTCGTGTATAAAGCCGCAAGTTAGTGGCAAAAAACCGCTTCGATTTACCACTGCCATTGAAACACCGTAGGCACTGCGTAGGCTTTGTATTACCATCATTTCGATGGGAATTGTCATCAACATACCTAATTCCTTCCACTCTTTGGGCGCAGTCTTCGCAGCCCTTATTCTCTGAGCCTTCACTTGCTTGAAGACTTCTCGTCTCCGGGTAGGGTTGAAGTCGGCCATGTCTCCATACATCACGAAAGGATGGTCCTCAGCGTCCATATCCTCCCACCATACTTTCTCTTCGCCTGGGATTGTAGATTAGAGATTTCAGGAGGGAGCAAGGTACTCAGGATGCCCCAACACGATATTACAGCCCGTCATTACGAATTAAATATTTTAAAATTATGAAAAAAATATTTTCCTTACGATGAGCCATTTTGATAATTATGACTGTCACAAGCAAAATTGATCTTTTTTTTTCAATTTTTTTATTCCCACAATGCGAATCGACAGACAGACACTTGAGTGATCCTATATGAGTTTTGTTTTTCCATACGTCCTACACTTATAAAGTTCCAAACGGAGGTTCCGATTTTATAAAAATAGGAAGCATAATAATAATTTTTAGCATTACCTAAGTCCAAAACAATAATTATATATAGCAAAATTATAGTTGTAATATCAATAGCTACGTTCGTCTTGAGAAAGAATATCTTCGTCTTCGTCCCCCTCATCACAGTCACAGGGATCTTCCTCAGGGTCGATTTCTGTCGGTGCTTCAGTCTTCAGTAGCGTGGGCAGGTCTATGAGATACTGGTTCGTTTCTGGGTCGCCGCCAGCGAAGTGGTAGATAAAGGCCATGAACTGTGTGATATGAGGTTCATTATATAATATTAATTGTGGGACAAAGATGTACCTTCAGTAAAGATACTGGCCACAAATCTCCGGGCGGCTGCTAATTTTTCTAATGGAAAATGCCTTTAACACTTTGCTCGAGCTGCGGATCAGACCCAGTACATTCGCATGCAAATATTAACATTAAACGTATCAGAAAAAAAGGTTCATTTTGTTCAGTTCAGTCGGTTAATCGCTTATTTTTCCCAGAAAAGTTAAGCCCTTTTATTTTAAAGCTCTTAATGAGAGTACAAAAAAGAGTTTCTATTCTTTTCTTAATCTTATACTTTTTAAGGCGTTTCTTTGTTTATTAACTTAGTTATTATGAGAAAAGACCCTTTCTATTTCTTAGTATCGGTACATTGGTACACAATAGCACGACCGGTTATTTTTCATGCAGTAAGAACGTTTACGCCCTAAGGCATTTCATACAAACTTTCAAGTCCTTATTTCTCGAAATGAATGAACCGATTTTAATGAAACTTGGTATGCATAGGCTAGATATCCAGATCTATATAGTAGAAAACATTTTCGAAAAGGAATTCGGGGGGAATGATAGAGTGAGCGGTTCATTCAACGTTTTGGTTTACTTAGGACAGGGAGTCTTAAATAGACAACTAGACCAAAAAGTTAGATCGTAAGGGAGATTTCGCTGTTTTTTTATTCAAAAGATAAGTCTAGGTGTCTCTTGATTGACCGACCTTGAATCACCTTGATAATATTTTAAGATAAGCTTCATGTGTGCTATAAACACTTATCTGTTATGTGTTATCTCAAAATCCGAGATTCCCGCGACCATTACTTAATAATAATATAATTTACATGCAATCTGTGATAAATAGACCCAATTTCTGAACGAAGTGTTATTACAAATTAATAATACCGATAATATCGAACTCAACCCATGCTCTTTCCTGTCACCCCCCCCCCCCGCCTCTACAGCGGTTTCGGTCGAACTACACTGAATTACTAATTGCTAAGCGAGCTTACTTCTGCGTTTGATTTAACAAATTGTTTATTTCCAGGAACCGAGCTTAAACTACTGCTACAATCTCCTGGCCTTCAGTCGGTGGATACTGATAATACCTATGACAGGATCACAGGACCACGCCAAAAGAACCACAGGTTAGTACAGCTGCCAATTTGTTAGGATGGAACGAGAGTATTCAGCATCAACTCGAAACTGCGTTTGAACTTTGATTAAGTAGTAGTATCCTATCATCTGGTTGAATGAGGACCTAGATGTTTTCTCTTGTTAACTTGTTGAAAGTCTAACGCTATTGTTTAAATTATCTGTGGTTATACACAGCTGTAGATAAAGGAAACAATTTAAGTGAAGGAAGGTACCTACGCACCTCATAAACGACTTTTTTCATTTTTTCCCGCCACTCATGGTCTACCCTAGCTGCTGTCTTGTAGCCTCTGGATAAATGCAGAATCAATTGTTGCCCTCGAGTCAGTATATCATGCAATTCGTTGATATAGTTCGTATAATCTGTTGGAATAAAAAAAAATACGTAGCTTTTATCCACATTTAAGACGATCTTCGCCATTGCCGGTAGTAATGATGTCAAAAATAATTCGCGTGCCAACAACCGCGTCGATATTTTTTTTATCACATTTTAAATTAGGTACAACGATAAAGTTAAGAGACGGCATGCTCTAGCGTGGTGAAAATAGTGCGCGAGATTTTGCTTCGTTTCACGCACAAAATATACCTGCGTGGTGATTGCATTGTTGTCTGGGTTGCCATTTGCCATGTGTAAAAAGTCCCAAGAGGCGTCAGTTAAGGATGTTTCAGTCGAGTTTCAGGGTTTGAATCGATTTCAGTATCGATATTTCAGTTCTCGAAAAATATAGTACAGTAGACATACTATTTCGTTAGCAAAAAATATTGTTCTTAGAATACAGGTTGCAAGACGTGATTATAGAAATTATTATTAAAAAATTATTATTATAGGGCTAGATGAAAAATTTAAACAAGGAGCTTTTACCTTCGACAATCTTTAGTTTCTCTAATCTGCTTCTTCTTCTTTCTGTGCACATAACATACATCAAAGCTGCTAAGTTTTTACATTGTAACTGTGTTTGTAACGCATGTATTTTTTCTTGCCGTTCTCTGTAAGCTTCTCGAAGCATATAAGATGCGCGGGTTTGTTCATTTCTGTATAGTAAAGGGAACAAAATATTTTTTTAAAATCAGCAAGGATTGAATAATCTAAGCTCAAAATAATACATTTTCTGCTCACAACAAAATGAAGTCAAATCTGTCCTTAATGAGTTCCTTTTCTCTTTGTAAAATTCTCTCATATTCTTCACGCAGTTCATTTTCTTTTTCCCTAAGAATCTCTTCAACGTGTGATGGAGCTATTCTCACTTGCTATACAATAGTTTTAAAAAAAACTGTGTTATGATAACATGTACAGTACTTAAAGTATTTTCTTAATGTCCCTGGTAATCATCGCGTTTCCGAATACAAACGAATGCTAATTTCCGTGCCCATCAGTTATTAAATAAATCGTGTAAGTATAATTATGAATTCAGAACTAAGTAGGTATCAACTTTATTATTATATATAGTTCACACGGAAATCAAAACAAACCAACACTATTGTATCTAGTAGTACTTATTTCTGAATTATTAAGTTATTGTTTTTATTCATTTGGAATAAAATAATTGATGGACATGGAAATTAACATGGTTTGTATTCGGAAACGCGATGATTGCCAGGGGCATTAAGAAAATAGTTGTACTGTACATAGATAGGTGACTGCGATAAATTCACAAAGTATTTATATTCTATTTAGTTGTTATTTTAAGTCAGACTCAACTAAATTATCAAATTCATACTCATAGTTAAATAATAATGTATAGATGTGTAACATACATATACTAATATGTGGGTAGGTAGGCCCTGAAATTAAATAAAGGTGCCTAGGATATGCAGTTATAATTTATATTTACCTCATCGTTATTTTTACAAATGCAAATTCTTTGAAGTTGTTCTGCGGCTTCTTTACTGGCTATCTTTCGATCAAAGGACATAGTCTTTTTGAGAGAAGAATCATCATCTTCTTCTCCGGTGATTCCTAAGGCTTCAGCTATTCTGGCCTCACTTGAAAGTGTTAAAACATCGTCCTGACTGCTCTCAGACATCTACAAATGTAATACTAATTTAAAAAAGAGCAATAAAAATGTAGCGCTGTTTAATGAAATGCCTTTTAGCCGTGTTCTTTTTATTTTTTAGACGAACAAGAACGAACGAACATCTCTATAAATCCGTAGATTCGGTCTATAGATTATAGGTATACAATACATACATACTCAATATACTATCGAAGTATGTAGCACATAGAATTGTAGGTACATTAATGTCTACGTTTTGTCTTGTGAAATTGGTACCAAAATATATTTTAAAACAGTACCGCTAACTCAATTCTATATACTAATTTCGTCATGAAAATAACTATAATTGACATCGCATTGATTTTACGTAGGTCGAAATAAAACCAAAGTGCTTTTAAAAACAATTGTTTTGTTTGTCAAATTTGATTTCAATTTTAAAAAAAAAAATTTACTGAGTAAAAATAAAAGTATACATTCATTCATTATTAGTAAACGATTTTGGTAAAAACTAAAATGCAAAAACTGTAATCGATTAATATTTTGCCGGTGCATTATAAGTTGTCAACTCAATGACAAGTAGTAGAACTAGTAAAATATACTATGGCAACACACAGTTCTGCTGTCGTGAAGTTCGTAACATGTGATGTTTCGTGAAAAGTGTTAATTTTTTTACGAAAAACCTTTTTTAAATAACCGTAGTGCATCTTAAAAGTGTGAAAAACATACGTTTGTGCTTTACGTGCTGTGTTTATTGTGTTAAAAGTGTTTGAATATCGCAACAAAAATTACATGGATAAAGCCGTCACCTGAGGTTGTAAAGGTTAGTGCTTTTTTCATCTGTTGTTTGTCTTAAAATAGATTTCTGTGCGGGTCGCAATGATATTTCAGTTTTGTTTGTGTAACGCCTTCATGTGACTTTTCAGTTCTTTCATAAGACCTTGAACTAGAAATCTATCAGAGTGCCGTGATCAAGGTTAGGTTCGCGCGGGCGATTCATCTCGCATAATCATTGTTTATTTCTCCCGTTTCAGTGAAAAACTTCTAACATTTCCTCAAAAAACCGATAAAAACGCATAATAATGGTGTTTTATACGTTAAAATGTGAATACAAATGCAAAAATCTGGTTCCGTAAACCTAACCTAAAAACGCGATTGTATTTAGTGCAGTTTTTTTTTGCAAGTACAGCGATACGATGGATTAACCGTTATCTGTTCGGTGCGCGTGTTATTACGGGTATTGGAAGTAAGTGAAGCTGTATGGTACATTTAGAGCAGAAATTGATGCGGTCACGTGAAGTTATGGTTCACACATGGTTTGACAGTTTGTCGAGATTATTTTGGTCCTTATCACTGAGCAGTTATGAGAGTTTTGGCGTCAGATTTAAGATAAAGCTGTTTCTACAGAGTGTTATTTCACAGATAATGTGCATTTGAAGATGTAAACATTTGTGTGAATTGACTAGTTCTTGTTGTGATGTTTGTGTTGTGGCAGAGCTTTAAGGTAAATGTTTCAGATTTAAAATAGATAACATTGAAATGCCATGTAGTTTAAAATAGTCACATTCGACCTCAGGGTCTGGTGATCTTGTGTAGTTTCCTATATTATGAATTATTCATTTATTTAGATGTGGATATCATTAATCATATAATAATAATCTAAATTTTAGAGAAAACTGACACTTCTGTATCATAATAAACTCCTAACCTCAAAAACCTCCTCTACAATAGAATACTAAACTATCATTTAGCATTAATTAGTAGAAAAATAAACCAAGGAAAACGATTTTTATAAAACAAGGAAGTAACTGGATACAGTGCCTTGAGTTCCGAGTTATTTTCAAAAAGACAAGAATTTGAAACAAAACATTAACTTCTTCCTCAAAAGAAAAATCCTTATCAAGACTAACTTATGTTGTTTAGGTTAGGTAGCACATGTTAATTAAAATGGCTTTCAAGTACATACTAACTTTGCACATGAAAATAGTAATTTATTTTATAAATTCAATTATTTTTTAAGAAATAGTAAATGTGACAGAGGAACTTTCTCATTTGATCATCCATTCAGAATAAAATCCACTCACATTGCAAAGTATTTAATAGTCAAAAGTTCCTATAAAGTTATTGCGTTTTGTTACCATTTCTTTGAATTTTAATATAATACGAGCTTTTGCTACATATGCGCATGTCCTGTTTTTTTCCTGTTCCTGTAAGATTTTCGTGAAATCCTCTCTTAGTGCTCCCCTAAACTCCCCAAGGAACCTACAGACTAAATTTCAGCTTTCTACAACCAGTAGTTTGGCTGTGCACTGTCTGTCAGTCACTGAGTAATGGAAGAGTTAAATTATTGATTGATGATAGATAAAATTAGAGTAGGATTCTTAAATAATCAAAAAGTTATAACTATTATGAGGTTGTTTGGAAGAGGCTTTCTCTGGGGGACTCTTTGGCTATGAAAACTCTTTTATTAAAAGAAGAAAGAAAGAAGGCAGCTATGTATGTGTGTATAGGTAACTTTTTATTGGGAAAAAATGCTTGGTTTCTATGGGATACATAGTAAATCTTCAGGAAAACACTAATACACTGGATTTCAATCTAAAATTCTTTGAAACATGGTTTATTAGAGTGTCTGTACTTAGTATACCAGAGTTGTAAAACAATTAGTCTTGAAGTCAACAAATCATTTCCACCAGGTCCATCACAAGATCTTGGACTTAGTTGGTTAAGAAATTCAAAGATTTCATCATAAGACTACTTCTTTGGATGGCACAATCATATATTAATTGTTCTAAATCCAAATAAAACAACTCATTTTAACAAACTTCTACATCAACAAACGGTTCATTGTTACCAAGTTCATCAACCTTACCGCTTGAGAAAAGTTTTTTCAAAACACGTCTAGCAGTTTCGGATATGATCTAAAGTTTGCACAAAAACAAAGGAACATACAACAATTAATTTTATTGTAATGATTCATCAGAAGGACGAGACTTGAGACTTTTAATGCGAAATGCAAATAAAGCAATATTTACATGTTGGTAATTTACTCTTTTCCTTCAGGTTTAATAACCTAATTGTAGGTATCATGTTGTTGGTAGTTATTTTAATTGCTGTGACTAATTTAAATCAATTTGTGTGCAATTTTTTTCTCATGCCTTTTATTTCTTCTATTGATAGTGGCAGAACTACTTCCTACTTAGAACAATAATAAATATACCTAAGCCTGTATGTTTACATGTTTGTCTATACTTCTATACTAATATTATAAAGAGGAAAGCTTTGTATGTGTGTATGTTTGTAATGAATATACTCAAAAACTACTGAGCCGATTTCAAAAATTCTTTCACCAATGGAAAGCTGCATTATTAGGGAGTAACATAGGCTATATTTTATCCACGTATTCCCACAGAAACGGGAACTACGCGAGTGAAACTGCGGTGTGCTGCTAGTTAATCATAATCAGTTATACCTCAATGTGGGAACAGATTTGAATAAAGTCAAAGCCCCTGGGTAAAGCTCCTCCTTAATTCCTTATTTTGCTTGGGCAATATAAGCTAGCTGTGGCTCTGATAGATTAAAAAACTAATGTTCTCTTAGTAGAAAAAAAATAGCATTGCAATTTTTATTTTAGGTCAAATACCTACTTCCTTTGTTTTAACCATTATCTAAAAAATCAAGTAAAAATTATATTGACAAGTTTGCAAATCATTTTTAAAATGTGACAAAAAGATTGAAGGCCTACCTCAATGGAGATGCAGCATTTGTTATTTAACTCAATTTGTTTTTACTTCCAGCTTAGAATTTAATATTACTATATTACGACTTATATAAGCTTAAAGAGATCATGTGCCAATAATTTTGTACCCAAACATGGAAGTTCCCTTATTTTTTTTTGTAGAAAATCCCCTGAACATTTTTCACTACCACAGTCAAGTCATTGGTAACCATCTGGTTGCTCTTTACTGAAGTAAGTTAAGTTCTGTCATGTTAGGGTCTGAGTGATCTCTTTTTTCATGTTAAGGTCTGAGTGATCACTTCTTTCATGATAGGGTCTGAGTGTGATCTCTTTTAAATCTTTCAAAAAAATTCCAGACAGTCTGATAAAATGGGTCACACTTTGACTAGTGTCTTGATATCTTTTTTAAGATTATTCTTTGATTTGTTATCTTTGACCCTATTTATGTTATAAACAGATGTTATTTTGGTTAAACAAACGGTTATCAGTAGATTTTGTGTTCATGCCAACTACTTCATATAAATCTTGAATTCACTGCACTGATAGAAAAACTCATAAATAAACTGATAGATCTAGAAGTATGAAACACACAAGAAATCCTTAATGAATATGAACACCAAAGAATGATTTTATTTTCCAAGGGGCTTTCATTTATTTTGCCAAATATACATAGTCCACAAGCCTTATCAAATTATTATATTTAACTTCTGCCAGCAGGTTCATCTGCATTAAGGTGGAAGCGCCAGGGTATCCCGTGATATTCAAAATTTCTTACGTTTTTAGCAATTTGCTGGTCAGTGTCAGGTTGTATCTTGATCAAAATATGGTACGCCGCCGTAGCACGAATGTATTTATAATCATTAAAATCATCAATACAACTCTTTCAGTTAGAATTGATGAAACCAATTTCATGAAATCATGACATTTGGCATTAATTCTAACTGAGAAAGTTGTATTGATGATTTTAATGATAACAGTTCTGTAAATACGTACATGCTACGGCCGCGAATCCTATTTTGACCAACATACAACCTGATTGACCTGCAAATTGCAAAAAACGTAAGAAAATTTGAATTTTGCGGGCTACCCTGGCACTTTCACCTTAAAGTTCAAAATCACCACAAGGTACATACATTTGAGAAAAGTTCTTCTGTGTTCATCCAAATCTGTTAGTGTTTTTGTGTGAAAGAGTAATGTACAATCTATCCATCCAAAAATATTCACATTTATAACATTAGAATTAAAAAAAATAAGAAGGAATAGAAATTAGTAGGATAACTTGATGATCTAAGTGTTGATTGAACAATATACAAAATAATTGAACCTATATTAGAGGTACGATTAACAAGAGGAGTATGCCACTACGTAACTTCTGGTATTACTTAGTTTCTACTCACGATATGGAAAAAAATGTGAGTTAGTATCAATATCAGTATTACGGATACTGATATTGATACAAAAAAACTTACATTTTTTTCAATCAATATCCGTGTCAATATCAGATTAAGTCTTTTTTATTTATGGTTTGGTTTGGTTGGTAACTTTATGCGGACTTAATGCAAGAAGGCATTTTCTACCAGTCAACCTTTGGGTTATAAAGACTACACTGTGGTAGATGTTTCACTATCCTTGTTATAGAAATGATGGTTGTGCTGTGTGCTTATGGTAGACACCAGATAAATGTGCACACATTTATTGACTTTCTTAATATAAAAAAAGAGAAATAAAGACATAAAGCTGTCTTGAATCAAATTCTATTGTGATCCTTTATATTTTCTAGTAATGAAAAACGGTTAGTAATTTATTGTTTGGGTATCTATGAAGGGATATTAGGGAAAGGTCAATGTAATTTATTGCAAGTTTATCTGGCAACTGCCATAGTTTAAATTAGTGATGAGTTATTGATCTTGGAGTGTGTTTTACAAGTTTAGTACACTTAATCTGGTACTTTTAATTACCTATGCAATATTACACATGAAATTAAATTATTTTATTTTAAAATGTAGACCATACCTTGTATTATATTTACAGCATAATATCTTAATCTTAAAAAGTAGATATCATTATTTTTAAACTATTTTATCCAGTTTTATCATTTTTTTTTGTAGTTTGATTATTTTGTTGATGTGTAGTGACAGTTTGGCTTCTTGACAAATTAATCAGTTGGGGTATGTCAAATGTCAATTGTTTTCAGCCAGCTATTGCAGAGCTATTTCGAAATAAAGGAGATCCATTGCACAATTTGACGTAATGCCATGAATCATTGTTTTGTATTTTACTGTTGGTTAAAAAAGATGTTATCCTGTTATTTAAATTGGTTGTTAAGTATGATAAAATCAAGTTTTTGTCGTTTCTCAAACATTAAGATTATACATATAGTGCAAATGGCATTCAATTAGAAATTCGGATAGAATCGAATTATTCTGATCTGTCAACTTGCTTTGTCTCTCCAGGGGGTTCAGATCGAAAAAATCTTTAAAAAAAATATACCATTTCCCGCGACTTCGCTCCTTTGGCTTATCCACAGAAACCGTGCATTAATCCGGGATAGAAAAGTAGTCTGACACTCAGCAATATTCTAACAAGGAGTGGAATTCCCTGCCAGAGTCGTGAGTTTAAGTCAAGAGTGAATAGGTTACTTCTAGGCAAGCGTGCTCCTTCTCGACCACATCATCGCTTACCATCAGTGGTCAAATGCGTGCCTATCAATAGTAAAAAAAAACAGTCAAAGAATTTTCGTAATAGAACCAGTATTTCTGTAAAACGTACAAAAAAACAATTTTGCCTCTTATAATATTAGTTTAATAGATTTTACGATACATCCATTAAGCATTAGTAACATAACAAAAGTAACATCTGAAACGTGACCCATTTAAAATTGTAATAAAAACATGATATAGGTACCATGTTTCCATCAAGTCTTGTAAAGGCATGAACTTTACATAATGCGAGCAAACACAGTGTCGCCTTAACACGCCTTCATTATTAAACAGAACACTTGAATCAATAAATTATAGTGTTGCTATGCTTAACATCCCAATCCCTACTAATACATTATTATAAATGCGACAGCATTCTCTCTCTGTCTGTCTGTCTGTCTGTTACGCTTTCGCGCTAAAACGGCTGAACGGATCGTTATGAAATTTGAGGCTGGCCGCATACGTACGGTTTCCCGATTAGGTTTTCCGATCAGAAATTCCGATTCGGAATTCCGAGACGTTCGATTTTCCGTTCTTCTGAGCCGAACATAAAGCTTGTTTTCGAAAGGATCGTCAGATATTTTTTCCATTCGGAAACGAACGTGTGCGCCTAGCTGAACATTTTGTGTGTAAGACAAGCATTCAGGACTCTGAATCTGAATTACTGATCAGGAAACCGAATCGGGAAATCGTATGCGGCCAGCCTGAAAGTGGGATATGGAGAAGGACTACTGTTTTACGCGAAAACTGACATCCACACGGGCGGCGCCGCGGGCTAAAGCTCGTGTAACATAATTGAAGGAGGATTTAGGAGTTTTACAGTGGGGAGCTCCTGGCTAAATAATACCAGCAGCACGCTTCAATCCTCAAGGTTAAGTAATTCTTACCGAAGTCGATCCGTGGTGACCATCTTAACCTAACGAGATTGCTCCGTGCTGAAAGCACATTAAGCCGTTGGTCCTTGGTAGTTATTTGTAGATATTTGGCAGTTGTTACGGATTGTCAGAATCCAGAAATTCTGGCACCAGTCTTGCCAAGAAGTACCGTGTACCATGTACCAGTCGCTCCATGTAAAACATTGGAGTTAAATCCGGTTTGACTGGTAACCGACCCCAATATATTTAGTTGGGAAAAGACTAGGCAGATGATGATGATGTAGGAGTTTAATATTATGTATAAAAACTTGGAAATTATTCAGATTTCAAAATTCGACACGCGCTTTGCGTGTGGTTGAGAGTAGTAGATGTGTGCATAGTTGCAAATTCTGCACAGCTGGTGCCACGATAAAGGGACACTGCCGGCTGCGACTAGAGCCCTTCCTTATAATAACGTGGTCGCTTATTTGTACTAAGCACAAGTTTCGATTGTCATAGCCATTGTCAGAAATGGCTTGGCTGTGTGAGTAAACGGTGACTGTCGCGGACGCGCTTGGTTTGCATTGATACTGGTGCGCGTGCGTATTTGGACTCGCAGACAAAAGACACGAAATCTCATGTCTCTTGTATCATCCTTATCTTTACAAATATTATAAACGCGAAAGTTTTTATGTATGGATGTTTGTTACTCTTTTACGCAAAAACTACTGAATGGATCTTGATGAAATTTGGCACAGAGGTAGAATATAGTCTGGAATAACACAGGCTACTTTTTATCCCGGGGGTATGTTCCTTTAGGATAATTTTCGACATTCACGCGGGTGGCAGCTTGTAATTCATAAAACTACGTAGTTTCTCTAGGTGGACTGTAGGTACACCTTTTTTATTATGATTGATACTGAAAGGGCTCGCGTATGATCACAATTTCACCTGATGGAAAGCAATGATGTTTTTCGGTCGATGATGGAGTACGCTTGCCTAGAAGTAACCTATTCACTATTGACTTAAAGATCCCCAAGTTGTAGCTATTAGAACCTCTGCGTCACCCTTTGGGGGATACAGGAGTTATGTTTTTTGTGTTCTTTCTCTGAAGGTGCTTCTCAAATCAATACACCTGGGGCCTAACCAGTGGGAAATCCAGTGGGAAAGAGACGGAGCTATACGTCCTGTATAGCTCCGTCTCTGTGTTTAGGCCCTGAACCGAAAAATGCGAAAATAAATGTTACTCAAGTGAACTCTCATTCCTCATGACAACTAATATTAACGAGTAATGCATTTTATCACTTCACGCCTCTGACATTGATCTTGAAAAGTTTATCAACCCGTGATAGGGTACGTCGTACGTCTACGTACGTAGTAAACTCGAAATATACATATTTGTTTAACAAATTATAATTTATAAGGACACCGGTGTCGTCATGACTTACGTATTGAGAATGGTCGTATAATAACCGGGTGTATTATGTATGACACTAGCTTCAGACAGCGATCCCGCGTGTAAGTTTAAAAGTTTTACCAAGGAGCGTTCTTCTGGGAGCAAAAGTATCCTCTCAGGCTAAAGTCTGCGAATGTGTGCCAAATTCTGCTATTGAGGGATTATTATTAAGTAACAAACATACAAACACAATCACATGCAAAACAATTTTTTTCCTCTACCTCATCGATTCGTATTTTCTTTCTGTAACTGTTCTACCATATTATGTCGCAGCCAACTAGCTGAATCCGCCGTTTCATTAAAAGTCTAGCCTTTTCATTGAACTGTGCCGTTTAATTAGCGACATAAGTGGCATGGATAAGTCATTAAACGATATTGAACAAAAGATCTTTTTTATTTTGGAATGGGCTAGCTCTTGACCTCGATTACGCCTGATGGAAAGCGATGGATGGATGTCTGAAAAATCGGCACATTTAAATGAAAAGGCTAGGCAACTAATTAAACGGCTTGGCTGCGACATATAATATAATATCATAATATATCTAATCTATATTTTGGTTCTAGTGACCGAGTAACTTTGACTCCTGATATTTGCAGTATTATATTATCGTCGTTTGCAACACTTGCGCAACTGTCACGCGCGCCGTACGCTTCCCTATGTACCTACTTATAGCGGAGCGAACTTTTTCTACGCTTGAAGCGTGGCACGTGTTTCGACGCCTCGTGATTTAAGAACTTATTTTGCTTCCCTTACTGTCGCAACCTTTTCATTTTTTAAAAATAGAAGCAAGGTGCGTTTACTCTTTATGGTATTTCATACAAACTTTCGAGTCCATAATCTTTGAAACTTACTGACTTTTGAATTTCGATAGAAAACAAAATCGCTCTCTTTTTGTCTAGAACTCTTTTGAAAAAGTTCCCAAGGTATTTAGAATTAATAGGTGCCTATCTTGCGTAAAATCGGGTCATTCTTTTCAAAGATTAGGGACTTCTATGTGTATTGTGAAACTCCGTAAGGAGTAGATTCTTAAGGCTAGCATAAGCCGGGCGGTACAACGTAAAGAATTTCTTCATCTTTGTGTGTGTTTATTAGCTGCAAGAGATCTTTTTTTTTGACTGTCCAGTTCAGGTAAAGCCCCACCTTTCATTTCATACTTACGTTTCGCCATACCGCAGCACTTTCCAATTTTAAGGAATTCATTCTTAACGTCCCATCATCTTCTTACTGCAACCTCCTTCACTGTTTCACTACTTTCTTGTTTTTTTTTGCCAAAATGTCTTCGGTATCTGGCAGACATGTCCTGCCCAGACCCAAATATAAGTAGGGCAGATTGAACTACAATACCCTAAAGAATGACGTCATCTATATTTGGTCATATGTCGACAAAACATCGTTAGGTAACATATTTTTTGACACACATACAATAAACAAAGTGTTTTATGTTCGAAAATCACTTTGTCACGACAAAATGGCTTCAATTGGCTGTCCAATATCTCTGTAAATGGCTTGTATGAATTATAACCTGATTTTACACAACATTTTTATCGGACAACTGAATAAGTTCTAGTATTTTGTTGATAAATAAATTATTATCTAAAATGCTTATCTTTTGGGAAAACAATGATTCAATACGCACCACCAACTTTTTTATTTTGAGTGAATGTAATCTCTTTATTAACAAATGTTACGGATATTACGTCATAAATAAGTAGCCGAAATGATAATTATCAAAGGGTTTACCAGAAATTTTAGTTCTATTACAAGTTTTTGTGTTCTTCAAATAGAAGGAGAACACAAAAACTATGCGATGCGATGTTCGTTCTAACCATTTATTGACGACACGGTTGGCGCAGTGTTTGAACGATTGACTGCTGCGCTGCGTGTCGCGGGTTCGATTCCCGCACGGAACAAATCTTTGTATGGCCTACAGATAGTTGTTCCGGGTCTGGCTGTTTGTGTATGTAAGTTTCTATGTTTGTAAACGCACCCACGATACAAGAGAAATTGCTAGTGTAGGATGCGTTTTTTATAAAAAACAAACATATTGCTTTTAATAAAACTAAAACATGCTACGGCGCAGATTTTCAAGTTCTATCTATTCTTGGATAACATTTCTTTAGTCTGATGATCTCATAGTCTAATTTTCTTGATCAATGCCTCATCAGCCATCAGAATCGTTATCTCGTTTGTAATTTGGTCCTATATTCTACACAACGTCGAGTTTCAACGTAGTTCTTCGCATCTGGCATATGTCCAGCCAAGGCTTTCTTTGAAAGAATGTAGGCAGGGTCGACACTGCGCAAAGGCGACGCTAGCGCAGCGTCTGTGGTGTGAGGATTAGGATGACACATTTCGTGTCCCTTCCCTTTTAGTCAGTGTAGCGACCCAGTGCTTCACTTATTGTGAACCTACGATAACTTTACAACAGAATTTTAATGACCGGAAAACGGAATTATTTCTGCCGTTTTTTCCCAAGCTCAATAGGTATTTACTATCAGGAAGTGACTGACAGCTAACCTTATCTGTTATATTTCTACGTTTGTGGTTGATACAATAACCTCGCTAACTCAAATACTACCACTATTATAAACGCGAAAGTTTGTGTGAACGGATGAATATTTGTTACTCTTTCACGCAAAAACTACTGAACGGATTCTGATGAAACTTTACAGTACCATTAGCTTATGTATTATTAATTAGAATTATAGTATAATAGGCTATGATTTATGAAGATGTTGTGCAATTGTGTTAGACATGTTACAGGTTTGTCCATTTAGCACCAGTAGAACTGGAAAACTGAGAACGTGTTAGTTTTAAGTTATCGCGTACTGAGAAAAAATAAAGAAATAAATTATGGTGTACAAAAATACTGACGCTACCCCCAGACCCTTTTCAATTTATTGAGGAATATTAATTTTGTTTGTGCCCTCAAATCCAGAGCGTCTTTAGCTTACTATTTCATAGTAAGCTATACGTCTATACAAACACGTCAATAGGTACATTTCAGTAGACGGATTAGACTGACTGCAATAATATAGAAATAGTTCGTATAGTTCAGTAGTAGTTTTTGCTACGTTCTTCGCCCAAGTTAAAGTACGTGGGATAGTTTTTTTACTGTCCTAACGACTTTGACAATTATAATTTTAGTAGGGTTTCTTACAAAAAATCTTAACCATCATACCATGTTATAGTAATTGTCAAGTGTCCTATTGTACTTTTTAAATTTATTATTATTAGCAAAACTAAACTATATCTCCATCTTCCACAGACATGGAGTCGCACATCCTAAATACGTATCACCAGGCGCGTTTCCGTCCCATCGGCCACAAGATCCTTCGTATGAAAAGTGACTCCCTGTCTTCTGAAAGCAGCTGCAACCAGAACAGCCCAGAGTACCCTCAACTCAGCGTGCCCCAGTCGAGGCACTCTGTGGACAGCAGCAATGGCGATTGGTGCCCGAATCAAACCGTAAGTTCCACTTTCATAGAACAATTCCTCGAACACGTCACGATCAAGCATTAACTTTGGTTCATTCGTTTCAGATTACAACACAATCAAGTCAAGACACTAGTTCGGACGACGACAGTTCCGGTCTAGAAGAAAGTATGGAAGATGTAAATGAAAATGGAGCGAAAGAGAATGCAGAAGACAGCGGTGAGGAGCTTGAAGAAGCTATATACGTACAAGAAGTTGACATCCATGACGATGATGATGATGATGATGATGATGATGATGATGATGATGATGATGACGATAATGATGATGACGACGAAACTATCGAAGTCGACGATGACAGAGCTGTTATGCATTCAAATTCACACCATCATATAGAAATGACCAGAAGTATGAATAATAGCATAGAAGACACTTCCTTAATAGAAGGCCACGATTATGATATCATCGCTGTTTACACAGTCGATCCTGATGTAGTCGAAAATTCTTCGGATGACGAAATAGAGACAGCTGATTATTCAATCGGTGTTAAAGATTCGGAGGTCGAATGCATGAATGGCGATGATAGTAGCTACAGAGAAGTCAATTATCAAGAACGGAACACAATAAGTCAGGATGGTCTAGATATTAATTTAGACACTCCAGTAGTTTCAAATGTCGATGAATATTTCATTAAGAATAATAACAACAAACACATACTCGACACAGACGGTCCAGTTGTAAAAGACGTGGACGAATATTTTATAAAGGAAAAAGGTAAAGAAACTATACCAGTGCCAAATATCGACGATTTTTTCATAAAACACAAGTTACCTGAGGAAGAGAGCACACAGTTTCATATACCAGTTCCTATTCCTAATGTAGAAGAATTTCTTGTTACTGCTGTTAAAAAAGATGTAGAAGAAAAAACTGAAGTTGAAAGTGAACCTGATGATGACCAGGTTGCCGTAGAGAATGCAGATGTGTCAATAAACGAGTCTGATTTAGAAGTTCTGCCAAACATCGAAGAACTCAAGCGGTATCTTTTAGAAGATATGACATACACCAAATTCAGGCACATACAAAAGTCGTGTTCGGTTCCACAGTCGCCAATGCAGAATATTTGCATGGACATCGATGACGTGAAAACGTGTATGAGCTTTGAAGACTTAAACTTAGATCTCTCTGACCTTGCTTTTGACAATGACAAGGACAAATCAGAGAGTACTAATAAAAGTGATGACTTGCCACGAACACTGACAGATGAAGATGTAAATAGCTTTCTCATTACAAACAACAAAATTGAACCCAAGCCTGAACCCGATGAAGATGACTTGAGTCATCAAGATATGGAAATCGAAAGGCCACTTGAGGCTACTATCAAAACCGCGCCACCGATAGTAAATATACCAGAATTAAAACGAACATCCACCCCGATACCAACCGTCTTAGATTTTTGCATAGAAAAAACATCAGCAGCAACTGTAAAAAAGGAAATGACAGCAGATTCTAAGGGCGAATTAGAAGACTTTGTGGACGTAGAATCTTGCAACGATACCGTCATACCGGTTCTCGAAGCGAACAACTTGAGCTCTTTACTGGAACAGTTTGAAGCAACGGAAAAACTAAACTCGAAGAAAAAGGCTGTACCAGTACTACCAGTAGTTAAAGCTGACGATAAAAAAATAAAGAGTTTCAATAAGAACGCTTTGACGAACGGCATGAGACTTCAAGACGCGGGCGTGCAGCTAAACAAGAATAAAATGCGGCAAATATTGGTAAGTATTTTAATGTTGTGTTTGCTTCTCAAGTCAAGTTAAAGGATACACTGTATAGCAATACGTTATTACAGATGCCGACGCCGATTAACAGTACCGTCAAGCGCTCACAAAGTCCTGTACACTCGGACCACGACTACTGTTCTTCGAAAAAGCGACACAGTCTGCCCGACCTCAAGGGAGGGCGGAGCCTTCTCAAACCGGAAGTGTTATCTAGCAATAGCAGAATATTGAACTCAAGACATAGGTCGTGCAAAAGTAAAAAAGTAGTGTACCATCTCAGCAGTGACGAGGAAACTGACAATAACGTTAAAAACAAAAAAGTGACTAAACCAACAATAGACGATATAGACGCTAAAAAGAAGACTAGTGTAAAGCCAAGTGTAAAACCGCCAGTCCCGTCAAACTGTCGTAAAAAACTGTCCCCACCCCACAGTGCGCCCGATAGTTTTAAAGATAAATCAAACAGTTCTGTGATCATCAAAAGTGCTTCTAAAGCGAGTGATAAATGTAGTCAAAATTCAAACGGTAGCATTAAGTTAATTATTAAAAACAAATCTGAAGTAATACTTAACTGTGATCACATAGACTCTCAGGATAAAAATATAGACAAGTTTAAAAATAGTGTTAGTGTTAGTGTTAGTGATAAAATGAACAATTTAGAAAAACAGGAAAAAAATATTAAAGAATTAGATAGGAGCAAAGGTAAAGTTGTAAATAAAGTAGAGACTGTTACTGTAAAGGAAGAACCCCGTCCGAAAAATGAAAACTTTTATACAGCATTGTTTAGTAATAAGCAAGATGTTCAGATACCTCAGGCGTTGCAACCCAAAACGGAGAAGAGGCCGTTTGACGATGAACCGAACAAGTGTATGCTTGAGGTTGCTATTAAGAAAGAGGCTGAGCAGCCTCTGAAGAAGAAGAAACTTAATCTACAAGAATATAAACTGAGAAGAGGCGTCTGTTCGAATAACAGTTCTGCGACCGTGAGTCCAGAGGCGATATTTCCAGACATGCCTAGTCCCCTACTTGACAAAGTGGTCAAATGTCCCATAACACAGACCCCTCCCAACGGCTTACGGAACACGACTGACAAAGTAAACAACGAACAAAAATTGTTCGACCCCATTAAAGAGGCTTCTAGAAAAATTCTGATGAACAGTAAAAAACAAAAGGCTGAGGCTATGAGGAAAAGGGATGAAGATATAGTTATGAGTAAGATACCTAAAGTCGAAAATTTACAATTGCAGCCTTTGATAAGCGATGCCGAAATGATGAAAATTGTTGGAATGAGCCAACCGGAAATTTTGCCTGTACCTATGGAAAAGCCTCAATTGTCAGCCGATTATGAAGAAATAATTCTCGTTAGTATAGGTACAATTACTGATGAAAATATGTTCTGTCACGTTGGTGAGCCCGTTGTTGAGAAAATAATAAAGCCTACATCTCCGACAGCAGAATCCAAATCTATGATTAATTTCAAAATCAAAAAGTCTGATCATGTACTGAAACAGAACGTATTTGATAATGTGAAAAGAGACAAAAGGAGTCCTGTTGACGAGAAAAAGCATTCAGACATAAAAATTGACAAAGAACGATACAAAGATATAACTGCTACATTGAAAAGTGTGGGAAAACAAGTTGAGACTAAAATATTGAGTAATTCGTTATTCTCTAGTATCCAAGATGTAGTCATGAAGAAAGCTCCTGAGGAGGCTGAAAAACATGACAACAGACACTCTAAACCCAAGTCTCCACAAGAGAAACGCGTTTTCAGATTCGCTAAGACAACGATAGTTAGAGAATACGATCCTAAAGCTGAACATGGCGAAGACAAAGTCATCCTACATTTAGGCAAGCACAGACGTAAACCAGGTTTCTCCAGCATGGTCATACAAACTGATCCAGTTGCAGAATTCGCTGAACTGCCAGTCTTAGCCTCCAAGCCTAAAGAACGAGCTTGTCCAGTGAGCAGAAAGCGAAACGACAGTGACATGTCTCTATCAAGTGATGAAAGCCCAACGCGTCCAAGCGACCAACGTCAAGTAAAACATACAAAACCAGAAGATAGGGTATCTAAACCTAAAGAAGTGAGAGCAGAACGGACTGAAACAAAAGAGAAGAGGTCTAGGTCGAAGGAGCGATACGATTCCAAGTATAGAAGACGATCAAGGTCGTTGTCGCGCGGACGCAGAAGACGCTCGCGTAGCCGCAGCCGCAGTCGCAGTTGCTCTAGGTCGCGTGGTCGCTACAGGAGATATAGACGGTCAGACTCTCCTTACAAAAGGAAACGTAGGTCGAGGTCCCCGTACCACAAAAGACGTTCACCCTCAGTCAGACGCGATCGTGTGAACCGCTCAAGATCTCGTTCAAGGCCGACAGAGACTCGGACGAAGAGTCCGGTGGCCAAGAAGATGAAGCTAAGTCCTCATATGAATGGCAATGATCGGAAAATTGCTAAGTCAAAGACCCCACCGTTGAGGAAGTCCACGGTTTCTGAGAGCTCGGATTCATCGTCTAGGTAAGAACTTTTGCCTCAGCAATATTTTACTTATGCGTGTTTGAAATGGGGGTAATATGACACCTATCCAGTTACGAACCCCGTAACTGGATAGGTGTCATATTACCCCCACGTCTTACTCATTTTGCCCCCTTTCAAATTATCTCCCGGTTCTGTAGGTGTGTTTAAAATTTTAAATCAAATATTGCCTTGCTTCTACCATTAATAAAAAACTTTATAACCATTACTCTTTGTATTGCAATATTAATTCCATCTTGATTCTATGTAAATAGAGACAACACTAATAATAAAAATCAAATATCCTAACCATTAATTACTTAAGTATTTACGCAAAAGGATATAAGTTTTTATAAGAAAATATAGCACAAGTTGCTCGTCCCAATTTCTAGGACTCCTGGTGAGTTTTGTCATCATTTTATTTTTGTGATTGTGCGAACCACATGTGGCAATCACTATCAGTCGAGCTTTAGGTAATTTTAGCACTGGTAATCTTTATTTACTCGATACGTCTGTTAACGCTGCGGTTGTACCTATTACGTTACATTTTAAATTGATTTAGTTTGAAAAGATACAATTTCCAATATTAAAAATTAATTATACAAACTAATAAATACATTAACCATTCAATAAAAGACAATCATGTAAATACCTACGATAACGATTAAAATTAACCAAAACCATCAATATTAATTAATTAAGGACCGCGCGCGTCAAACGTCAACATTCTATAAAATACCTTGCGGTAGTAATATTAGAGTTTTAAAAACCCGTGAATCGGGTGGCACAACGGTGTCAGAAGCGCTTGAACGGCTTCTTAAATATTCTTTTTGACGATAACTAGGGCCTGATTCATGAAAAAAAAAAAAACATTATCTCTGGGACAGTCAGATAAAACATTTTTATAGACAATTTGAATTTAGAATCTGCTTATCAGTATTTACACTGGTTAGTTTTTTTTTATAAATACGCCAGTTACTGTCTACCTACAATAATCTATTTCCCTGTAGGGCTCCCAAACAAAGGCAACCAGGGTTGGCTGTCTAAGGGATGATGGAATGACAAAACATCATGTTGGTCATGATTTATCTCTTCTACTCGAACCAAGCACATGTGCAATAAAATATTTCCATAAAAATAATAAAAGAAATAGAAGCTGATTAATCACCATTATACGAGTTCGATAAAGGGCTGCCAAGCATTCTGAAGTTGAAGTCGGACTTTCAAGAGAAGAATCTAAATAGTCCGCGTCTCAAGAATTAACAGATCTATTCAAATGTTTAGGTACAACAGTTTATATTGTGTTTACAATTACAGGTTATAGTTCCATAGTTTTCCTTATAATTGTTTTGTAGCTAAATATTAATACTTAGTAGTTTTTAGCCTGACTTCTTAGTCATTCAATTAAATTGCTTTTTGAGGAATACGTACAAGAAAAAGTAGGGTTTCGCTGTATGCTTTCGAGCATTTGTAGTATTTGAAATAAAAACCGGCCAAGTGCGAGTCGGACTCGCGGACGAAGGGTTCCGTACTATTATCTATAAAAAAACGAAGTTAAGGTATCCATAAAAAATAAATATTACCTAAGTACCTACCTACTTAAATAAAATTAAAATAAAATACGTAAAAATAAAAATCAAATCATAGAAAAAAAACAAAATAAAATCATAAAATTAAAATCACAATAATCCCAAATATAATCAAAATAAAATCAGTTTCAGTATAATAAAAAACTTTACCCTTTTTCTGGGCAGTCGGGTAACAATACGCGTGGAATGAAACGCAAAGGTTTACTCATTGCGACACTATTACGCAATTGGGGAGCGGGTCGCCTCGCGGGCTGCCCGTGGGAGTCCACGTGCGAAGGATCGAACAATAGTAGGTGGCAAGTTAAGTTCAGTTGAAAAGGCTTCGTTGCGTTGGGTAATGAGTTATGGGGAAACATTGTTATGTTGAGCTTGAAGGGGAAGTTATTTTTGTTGAAAAGCTTTTGTTTACTCCTGTTGAGCAAGATCAGGTTATGTTGTGAAACTAGGCAACCAGAAGAAAATCGGAAGGTTAATTTCTCGTACTTAAATATCAAAGTAAAAAACTTATGAACAAAATTTAGGAAAATTAAAAGCGTTTTTGGCAGTTCGTGACGAAATGCGAATGTTTCTTAAGATACATTCCCTCCGTTCTACTTTTGAATAAACATAGTAGCCACGGTCTATGGTTTTGTGGTAGCCACTATATTATTAATATTAATAAATTGTGACCAGTAAATGTAATAATCAAGTCTCTTAATAAGCTCTTGTGTTTAGTTGACTAAATTGACAACAGCCAATATGCATGACTTTCGACAAAAGATCACCATCTAATCCCCACCTGACCATTTCAGCTCATCATCGTCTTCGTCTTCCTCGTCGTCTGGATCCAGTTCATCATCCACCAGCTCCAGGAAATCACGAGGATCCTGCAGCTCTTATAAGCGGGATGAGATTTATAATCAGAAGGGGTACAGGAGTTATAGTTCGGATAGGTAAGTGGTTTGTCTTAAATTTATGGTTCCTCAGATTTTAGAAGATCTCTAAATACATTGTAAAATAATAATAAAAAATGTTTTTATGTAGTAATATTTTAATCCAAGGATCGTCGCTTCAGAAACCCGGTAATTTTATTTTGTTTATAATGTTTTATTTTGTATTTGTATTTGTATTTGTATTTATTTGGATCTCCAACAAAGATTACACCTTACATGCTAAATTAAACAAATTATAAACAGGTACAATTCCTTGTGCATCTTCAATTAAAGGAGACCACAACTTGCGTTAAAATAGCAAACAAACAATAGGAAAATCAAATTAAATTAAATTAGACATGTAAAAAGAACAATGAAAATTTAATTAAAAAATTTAATTAAAAAAATATTGAGGTGCATGGTAAGCCAGGTAGGTCAACACTTACTCAACGTTAAGTTTTGAGTGTAAAAGCAACTTAAATTTACCTAAGGTGTTGGTGAAAATGTCTATGTCGTCGGAGGAACATGATAGAGAGTTGTATTGATTGGACATCCTAACTATTGGCGAGTGTGGACCCAGATTTGTTCTGCATTGAGGGGCTTTCAGTAGTGGACGGGGATATCGAGGAATACGAGAAGGGACATTAATGCATAATTTGCTAAGAAGATCAGGACAGTCAATGCCATTGTTAAATAATTTATACAGGAACATCATGTCGGAGATAGTGCGGCGAGATTTTAGATCTATAAGTTTGAAGTGACTTAGTCTATGTTCGTAAGATCTGCAATTTCTAACCTTAAACCGAAACGCTAGGTGACGGACAAGTCTCTTTTGAACCCTTTCGATGCGGGTTATGTGGACCTGGTATGAAGGATTCCATACCGTGCTGCAGTATTCAAGTTGGCTTCGTACGTAACTGTTAAATAAAAGTAATGTAGTAGATGGTTTTTTAAAATCTTTGGAGGATCTCAAAATAAAGCCAAGAGCTCTGTAAGCTGAATTAAGCATTTGGTCTATATGATTTATAAAACTAAGTTTACTATCTATATATATTCCTAAGTCACGAATAACTGTTACTTCTGTTAGCGTGTTCCCCTGAATATTGTAAACCGACTCAACTTTATTGCATTTTCTTGTAAATTTTATGTGAAAACATTTAGCACAGTTCAAGTACATTTTATTTTTGGTGCACCATTGACTCAGGCTGTCTATATCTATTTGCAATAATTGTGTATCAAAATTGTTTAAAATTACACGGGTCAGTTTTAAATCATCGGCAAAAAGGTATGGTGTGGAGTATTTAAATATGTTTGGGATGTCGTTTATAAATATATTAAAAAATAACGGCCCTAGATTGGACCCCTGAGGTACACCGGATGTTGCAATATAGGGGTCAGACTCATTACAATCCACAACCACTGAGGAGGGTCTATTTTCGAGATAAGTTCTGCACCAGCGAAGTGTGGTACCAGTTATACCCAACGACCGAAGCTTAATTAACAACAGTCCATGATTCACCTTGTCGAAAGCCTTCGAAAAGTCCGTATACACTGCATCAACTTGCAGACCTTTATCAACTGCGGATGTTAGTTCAGCGACATAAGTAACTAGATTTGTGTTTGTTGACTTCTTAACCATGAAACCGTGCTGATTAGTGGATATTAATTGTTTAACATGGTCGTGTAATATTGGATACACAAGTGATTCAAAGACCTTAGACAAAGTACATAGAATGGAGATGGGTCGATAATTAGATATCAACTCTCGTTTCCCGTTTTTGTGAATAGGTACTATTCTAGCCTTTTTCCATTTGTTTGGAAAAACCCCTGTTTTTAGCGAGATATTGTAAATATTCGCCAGTGGGGAAGACAAATGCTTGGCGCATCTTAACCAAAATATTGGGGGTACATTGTCAGGTCCTGCACCTTTAGATATATCGAGTCCAGAGAGTTTCTTAAATACTGTTTCTGGAAGGATTGAAAAGTCATCAATGGGTAACGTCGGAACCGAAATGGAAGGTAAATTATTAAGGAAATCATTGTGATTTTCGCAAGGTGGATCATATACTGAAGAAAACTGTTCTGCAAATAAATTTGAAATGGCTTTACTGACGGACGCATTTACATTGCCGAGAGTCATTTCTGGAGGGTAAGACGAATTACTTTTCCGGAGATGTTTAATGTGTGACCAGAAGACTTTAGGGCGATACTTTATTTTATTTTCAATTACATTCATATAGTTACTATAACATTTTTGAGTAAGAATAATGTCTAATGGGTTTTTGTATTTTTTTATTTTATTATGAAGTTTCAGTTTTAGTTTCAGTAATTTTTTTAATTGATGAGAATACCATGGTGGATATTTGCCTCGTGTAAACTGTGTTGCTGGCACATGTTTATTTATGGTTTCATCGGTTATGGCATAAAATTTCTCTAATTTATCATTAACGCCATCACATTCACTGAATTCTTCGGTCCAATCGGTATTTTCCAGAGATTTATTTATAGCTTCGTAGTCTGCTTTATTATTTTTTATTTACTTAGCGCCCCGATGTCATATGATACTATATATTATTTTATTAATAACAAACATACATATAGATTTGCAATTGCAATGACAAATTCAATACTATTCAATCAATACAATACAATAGGAAATATATGCATGAAAAAAATATTTATTATCTACACATTTTATCTCAAAATATAATACTTACTAACAGTGAAAATAGAGTCAAATTGATCGAGAAATCAACGAGATAGAACTATTTAAACAAATCATGGAGTATTAACAAATATATCTGTTCATCTCGCGAAAACACAGTTTTATATGGCAGCTGTATAATAGGCCTCATGAACTTTGATGTCAGAGTTCGTATCGGACTTCTCTAATTGTCAACTTTGAAACTTTATAATTACACCGCTGACATTTTAAAAATTATTTCATAATGAAACCATTATGAAATAATTTTTAAAATTAAACAATAGAGCTAATAATTTCATTTGGCATTTATAATAAAATTGCATACGTTTCCTTAACATCAATAGAATTAAATGTACCTATTAATTCAACCCTGGTGCTTCGTTTGCATAGGTACATACCGTACATAATTTTTATCTCGTAAGTACCTAATAGGTTTCTGATTGTAAACCTATGTTCGCTAAATATAACATCTTTTCTTGTTGTAGGGAAAGCAACACGCCCGTCGAAGAGCGTAGGATAGTGTTCGTGGGTCGCCTGGAGAAAGACATCACCAAGCTCACGTTGAGGAACCAGTTCTCCAAGTTTGGACATGTCATGGAGGTGCGGCTTCATAGCAAGGAGGATGGGTAAGACTTCGTCATTACAATTGTGCCTTTCTTTATCATATTTTTTATAAGAAGTACACAACGGCAACGTGTAGCAGAATAGACGAGAAACGTATAACGTTGGATTCCTTCCAATGTTTTCGTTCTCCAGGTTTCTAAAACCATTCCTGTCCCCAACAGCACTCGTTACGGCTTCGTGACGTACCAGCGCGCCCGCGACGCCTGGTCGGCCGTGGAGGCTTCGAGCACGTTCCCGCAGTACGACGTCGGCTTCGGAGGGAGACGCGCCTTCTGCAGGCAGAGCTACGCTGATCTCGGTGAGTTCCTTCACCTTCCTCTTCCTTTTGAGTCGATGGTTTACTTTTTCGATAGACCTGAAGTGGACATGTTAATAGCAACTTCAGTGGCGGTAATGGAGACGGCGGAATTGAAGTTTCCTTGCTAGATCGAATCAGACATGACGATATCCGCAGGAGTATAAATGTCGCAGCCAGTTAGCTGAAACCGCCGTTTCATTAAAAGTCTAGGCTTTTCATTTAATTGTGCCGTTTATTCAGCCACATAAGTGACATGGGCTAGTCATTAAACGGTATTGAACAAAAGATGTCACATATGTCGCTGAAAAATCGGCGCATTTAAATGAAAAGGCTAGGCAACCAATTAAACGGCTAATTAAGCTTAATGGCTGCGACATAAACATCAGGAAATGGGTGGGGCACATTGCTTGTATCGGAAGAGGCAGCGATGGAAGGGCTTCCAATAGGTCGTGCGATAACCTGGTGAGGACGCGGGTAGCTGCGTCACTCACAGGCCCAAATGATGCGACATTTGGGGAGGTCTATGTCCAACAGTGTACGTCTTTCGGGTTAACTGATGATGGATCGGCACTTGAGGCACTCCAGCTGGGTCATAAGTTTGAACCGATGAAGGTGTACAAGGTTTTTGGGCAGTTCGGTTCACCATACGCGTTACATAGCAAATCAATGTTAGATGTCAAGGGACATGACATTCGTATTGTACTGACACCTAGACAGGGGCTAGACATCACATGTCTGAAAATGGTTAAGTATAATGAGGGTTTTGGCGACCCATTTGGAATTAATGGATAGGTGTGCGGATTCCGGGTGCCCGGTTGATGACAATAATTGTTGAAAATCTGGTATGCCTTCCTTTCCGGGGACTGAGGACTAGATTCTGTAACCTTCTCGTAAGAACCAATCGATACAATGTGAACATAAACTAATGTCTTGATCTCTTGTCTACAGATGGTCTCGAAGCTAAATACACGGAGAGCGTCTTCCACGGACAAGCGGCCCCACCGCCAATTCGAAGGGACGATGACATGTCCTTTGAGCAAATGCTTCTGGAGATGAAGAAAAAACTCAGCCAACGGAAGAACGAAATGAAACGCCCTGATGAACCCAAGCCTTGACAGTTACTAATACTTGGCCGGGCTATCATCATGGCACTGACATTCGCTGTCAAAGTGACAGTTGGCTTAATCTAGTGGCAAAGGCATGAATTAGATTTAGCCTGAGTGATTCAAGTGACAGTGATGTAGTTTTAAAGACTGTGAACTTTTGTGTTATTGACTAGACGCTGGCTTCTGATTAAAAACGGTTTTTCGGTAAGCATTACACTTTAGTATTCAAACACGTACCTCGGTAGAACATTCAGTCATAGTAGGTAAGCGATTTAGTATGACTAAAACAATTAATGTATACACGATGATATTACGGTACTGATTGACATTTATATTTTCCCGGCTATGTATACCTTATCAATTTATTTAAATTGTGTCAGGTCTAAATATTGTGTTAAAAAAAGTGTGAGATTATGTGACTTAGGATTTACAAGCGAATTATTCATGAAATTCTTATTATGTTTGGGCCAATCATGTTAAGAATGATTTGTCTATGTTTCTACATCTGGTTTCTGCGGGTGTGTGCAACGACAGCGACTGTCAAGGATGACAGCTGTCAAAGTGACAGTTACCTAGATCTATGTGCAATGTAAAAGACAGTGTTATATTGCGGACAAAATTTGCTCATGAGTTGTGGCATCTAATGGTAATCTATCATCATTATTTTCATTTCAAATACTTTATTCATTTCACTGCGTTCAAAGTTACTCAAAATGGGAGTAATTTTGAAAAACATTTTGACCTGACTGGAGACCTAAAAAGGGTAATGCTTTTACTGGTTTCATCAAGATGTCACAACTTTTTCATTATTTACCATTTTTTTTGTAGTTAATTAGTTCATAATTATATTGAATTACCTCATGGATGTAAATATTATGTTTTTTTTGGCTCTGTAAATAATATTTTAAGTTTTTGGCACTACCTCTGTTTAAATTAAGGTTTTCGTAATTTCTGACGGATGAAAATGAAGCTTGTTCACCAGAGGTCAAAACATGTAATTCAATGGCATAAAAACTGCCTTTAGGTTTGTAAGGACCATTCTGGCGACACATCACCCTTACGTCTAATTGGCATCGATAAGCGCTGTCTTTGGGCCTTCGTTAAGAGACTGTTCTTGAATTACCATTCATATTTTTCCCATGGACCTAGCATGTCTTAATGCAGTCAAAACATTTGTTCAGAAAATAGGTTATGTCTAGCATATAATTGCTTAATCATACTTTATCATGATTTTCGAGTAACTTGGAACTCTAGCTGCTCCGTTTTCTCATACAGTTGTATGAAGTTCCATAATTCCATAGGCTGCTCACGGAAAAAGAAAATGCTGGGACCATTAGGAGAAAAAAATCTCTTGCCTGTATATAATTCTCTACTAAATTTGTTTCAATGTTAATCCCAAATGTTAGAGTGATATCACACTAGACTAGATTAACCGTAAACGTAGGTTATAATAGAATTTAACAGAATATAGGCGGTTTTGCACTGTTTCTTTATCGACTAGCAGCGTTTGGCGGAACAGTGCTACGGGCTCTAATATTGCACAGTTAAACGCTAAATTATATGGGCCTTTATAGGAAATATGCACAGCGATGACACTTAACACTTCTGTGCTGCCACTTATGGTTTCTATGGCGCAAAAAGTAAAGCTAGCTAAGCTAAAGCTAGGTTGAGCATTCGGTGCTAAAATTACATAGTTCAGCACAGCACAGTTTACGCCACAAATCTTACACCAGTGTGATATCACACTAAAGTAAAATATGTAAATATTCTTTGCTTATTGTTTATTTTCAGTTGTATGTATTTGTATTCATCTTGCTATGGTTACCACAACTTTAATATCTTATATTTTACTTAAATGTGTAAACCGATATTAGAACATAACTGCTGAAATTTGGTCTAGGATACCCCTGCCTGAAATGTTATGTTATGATATTTCTATGTATAAAGTTAAATTAACCTCCATTAAATAAAACATGAGACAGCTAAACAGACTAGACAGGAATTGACATTGGTGCCGATTGGGCTAACCTCATTTGGCCTTTTCTAACAAGCTAAGAAGAAAAGAGATGAGTTACACAAATGCGAATTTAGTTTACAAATTTGCTTTAGCGTACTTTTTAGGCAGCAAACTAATCTGACAGCTGTCATTTTCGGCCATCTTTTTTTCATCAGTTTGTAAAAGGAGGCAAGAGTTATTTTAGTCTAAAGCGCTAACGCTAATTTACCTTAGGGACATTTTGCACAAGAATAGTTTTACAATGACCTTAAAACGAAGCTTCCATTGAGATAGTAAGTGCCAAAATTAGAAAAAAAAACACTGTTCCTATTTTACATATAAATCACCGAATTGACTAGCCAATAGTTATACATTTTTCTTGCTTAAAAAAATTTATTTGTAGACTGGACTTCGTTAGAAAGATCATTCCTTCAAAATTCGGGTAAACAGAAATAATAGTCAATGAATACTAAAGCTTATTGATCATCCTCCCAAAAAAATTAAACATTATAGGAGTATATGTATAAGGCTCGGTTACGACTTTACGATTTAGCAAACGAAGACACGTGATAATTAAATTAAATACAGACAAAAATCTGTTAGCCTTTGATACCGAATTTTGTAGTACATTTCACCGTTACTCTTATATTATTGCACAGTTCATTTATAATTTAACCAATTATGATTCTTACTATAGTCTTGTTTTTTTTGTATACATATTTGTCTCGACCAATTCTATTGTAAGTATACAAACTCAAAGCAACAAAGATGGAGCCACTCTTGGTTGTAAATTTAAGTCACGTTTAGTTCCAATTTAAAATAGAATAGTACTCAACATTTAAACATAAAATAAATACTGCCAAAGGAATTATCTTAATAAATACTTGACATAAAACTAATATAATTCTGTTTTTATTCTACAATACACCACATGCTGTAATGGCAATATTTCATAACCTTGCTTAGATTTGCCAGTGTAGAAAAACAGCAATTAGATTGATTTTCAAATCTAGTCAAAGTTACTAGATGATATGTTTTTGTTTTATCTTTGTGGTGATAATTTATTTAAACGTAAAGTTAAGCATATTTTAATGGTTTTAAGTTTAAAGATTTTATTGCATAGTTTCTATCGACAAGAGAGATAAAGATATGAAAATGGCGACTAAAACTTAAAAAAATATTGCCGAAAAATCAGTTTTCTTGTTTGTTATTAAAATTGGTCTTCAATTAATACTAAGTTTTGTTTTTTTTTGTAACTAAATGCGTTTTAAGTTCCATTAGTATTGTAATTTATTTCCGAATTTTGTTCCACCGACAGTGTAAAATCAACTTTATTGTTGGTCATAAGGTTAGCATTCTATCGCTTTGTGTATAAAGTTAACCATACACTAGGCAATTTATTTACAGAGTTATTTGGCATTCGGTTCATTATATTCCCATTTATGTACATTGACATGTTGTAAATATAGACATTTATCATGATATTCTAAACTGTAACAACTTGTATCACCCATTATCTGATTTGCACAACATCTGATGGTAAATTGACAAGTGTATGGCCCACTTGACATATGTCATTCCCGCTAAATTTTGACAGCTGTCATAACAGCCTGCACAGATAGCAAATATTTTCTTTTTTTTTTCTAAACGTAAACGTAAGCTCTAAGGAATGATAAGTAACGTGAATGAAAAGACTATTTATAGTACATAATTTTGTACGTATTTTTAAATTTAATCAGCTAAACGAGTCATTACGAACATAGAATCAATACTCTTTAAAAATAAGATCATGGCTTTGTAGCATTTAGGAATTGTTAAGGTTATGTTAAAATAGAAAATACGAAATTTTTGTTTTGTATTACATGATGTAGTGTCCATATTGATTTCGTTTTGTGACTAATATTCAGATAATGAACACGAGTTTTGTATAAGAATTTTATACATTTCGGTTTTATAAATCTTAATTGTTAGCTCTTAAGATTTAAAAGTATGTGAAAAATGATAAATTGACCTTAATTACATTCATTATAATCTGTGGCGCTGGTTGTAAAAAAATAAACTAATTTTGAATGTTATAGAATGAAATGAAAACGGGAGAAAACACACATTAGCGCCATAGGCAATCGTGACGTATTTTGGAACTAAATAGTTCCTAATTTTCTTTAAAATGACTTGTTATCCAAAATTATGGAAATTGAATAAATAGAATGAAACTATACCCGTATTTGAAAACACCAAAAACCGTTAAGGTTCTTAATTCACATTCTATGGTAGCTTAAAAAAAATGTTTTCAAATGCGGGTATACGTAATTCGCTTGGCTTGAATCTTATGTGCTTGTGTATAGAGTTGAAATTCGTACAGATTCATACACTACGGGGTTGTAGTACATATTGAAAGTCCAACATAGTGTTGATAGTACATAGTGAGAATGTTTTATACATAAAGCTGTTGATAAATAAAAGTATTTTGGACATAATTTTACGTATTTTTTTATTGTTTCATAAACCTACATAAATTCATTTCAGTGAACATAGACACTGACCACTGTTTTTGTTCCAAGCCATCGCTACCAATTTAGGTACCGAATTTTTAAGTGACCATAAGTATTAAAAAGAATACAATCGAATTGGGAACTTCCTCCTTTTTTTGAAGTCGGTTCAAAAGAACCTCAAAGTATGGGTTGCGAAGAAATTCGGACATAGTCATAATTATAAAGTTTGTTGTCCAAAAGTTTTATATCTCGAATTCTGATTTCAAATATCTTTGTGGGATGCATGAAGGAGCCTCCTCGTGTAGTGCAGTTTGTGCCATCAGACACAACCAATTGAACCGAGCGCTCGGCGCATCCTGGAGAGTCACCTAACACCACAAGACTGGTCAATCGTTCTCTTGCGGTGCGGTGGTAGGGCTATATAACGCCCGTTGCGGAATTTGTACGAAAGAGTCACCGTGGCCCTGGAACGCAAAGGGCATAAGGACGAACAGTGATGGGGTTTCGCCAGTAAGAGTGACACTCCCTTCTGCTCCACCCTGAGCTGACGAAGTCATTTCATGATTTCACATCCATAAACAAAAAGGGCTAACACCCGTCTGTTTCGCGACCACCCACCGGAGTCCGGCGTCAAGCAGCCTGCTGTGTTTCGCCGATACGTGGTAGAGCGAGAGCACGATAAGTCTGCGCCCGGTTGAAATCGGAACTAAACGTGTTGATTTTATAAGTAGGTATGCTAATTAATATAATATAATTATACCTAGCTAGTTACTTCTTTCAATATTGAGTTACCTACTTAATAATATTTTTAAATAAATGAAATATATTTAGTTAGGCTTGCAATTTGAAGCTGCGCCACCAACCGCGCGCAGATTTATCTTGCGCGCACTCTATGTCAGACCAGTTATAGTGCAATTTTGGTCATTGAACCACATACTTACATTTATTAACCTTAGGTAGGTATCTTAAACAGAAATAAAGACATTACAGTGATCCTTAACATTCTCTAGTAATTAAAGACGGTTCATAATTTATTGTTCGGGTATCTACGAAGGGATATTAGGGAAAGGTAAATGTACCTACTTTATTGGTAGTTGATCTGGCGCCTACCATAGTAGTACCTACGCTCGCTCCATCATAAACCTCATCCATTCGCTTTCCATCAGGCGTGATCTAGGTCAGACCTGGTCTATTACTTAGCTATCCAATATTCTTTTTTTAAATAGAGTTTTTTTTCCGGGTTTATGTCTCATCATATCAGCCGAAAGACGTCCACTGCTGGACATAGGCCTCCCCAAGTGTTGCCACAACAACCGGTCCTGTGCGCCTCGCATCAATCGGCTACCAGCGACCCTCACCAGGTCATCGGGATTGGTCTTATGTCTATTGAACATTATTCTATTTATTAAAATGACTTCTAAAATTATGAGAATCGAATTAACAGAATGAAACTACAGTAGCTAATGCCCGCCATACACCGAATCAGTTTACCGTCAAGTTTGCAGCGCGCTTGAAGCGGCGTCCAGTCTGCAGGCGCATACATACAGACCACACACGTTCAAGTTTGCCGTCCAGCGGCCCTACCATGACGTGTTAAAGCGTGAGTCCTTCGAGCGAGAAGGACGGATGGAGCTGTACACCCTAAATCGCTCCATCCCTCCTTCTCGCTCGAACGACTCAGACCCAGACCCAGTTTGCATGATGGTGCCGATGGCGGCGGCGCACCAGTTGAAACCATGGCGTCATCAGTGACGGACGAAACCAACCAACTGATATTTCGTTCTATCGTCTCAAGATGTAGATAAATAAAATCTAATTAGTTTGCGTTTGCATTAATTTCCCTATCTTTTAGCGAACTTAAAAAATAGTAGGTACCTACTTATATTTATGAAGGAACTTAGGTACCTGTCGTGGTAAAATTATTTTTTATTTTCCACAAACATGGCTCGTTTCTATAAATATTTATAGTCGCTGAGGACTTCTCTATATCGCGTACCTAGTATTAGCGACATGGAGCTCATCACGTACCTACGTACGTGCCCGCGTCTTTGCCTGCCGATGCCGACCAACGTCATGTATACTTGACCGCTCATCATACATGTTCAAATTTACATGACGCTGCAAACTTGATCAAGTCGGCAGAATAGAAATTCAATGTTTGCTTCAAGTAGACTGTTATGTGATGTACACTGATAGCCATACACCATTAATTTTACCGAACGCCGCCGCTTCAAGCACGCTGCAAACTTGATGGTAAACTGGATGGTGTATGGCTAAAGCTAACTGTTAGCATAAGTGCTATAAAACCTACCTATAAGGTGGTGGCTAATTTGGTAGGTAGGTAAGTAAGTACCTATACATAAAAATACCTACCTTAGTCTCGAGTATTCTTAACAACAAGCGCAATGTGGAGCTGTCTAATAATATCAAGGGCCCGCTCCAATAACTCATGGTGCTCTGTTGCCAACCATCCGCTCCCGTGCTTTCACTCTGGTACTGAAAATATTGGTCAGTACCTCACAGGGTAGATGGCGCTGTTTTAAAATATTTGAAGCGCAATTTCATGGACGAAGGTAAGGTTACCACCCGGTAGATGGCGCTTTTTTAAGATTTATGGAGCTCAAACAAACGAAACAAGTTTATGCTGCGACCAGGTAGATGGCGCTTCTCCGACTTCTTAGTTTACTCAATACTTAGATAGATGTCACTGTTTCAAAGTCGTGTTAAAATAAATAGAGGTAGCGCTAGTTGCGATCTTTTCAGTTTATTTGACACTTACCTAATATAATAAATTAGTTACAAGGTTATAAAGTTATGTTTTAAATGTGTCTAATCGATGCTTCACGCTGATCACCAAACTAGGCCAGCAAACCATGTAGGATTTACTAGAATGTCTCTTGAAAAGGATCCATGTCCACTGATTATTTTCCTTTTTCCTACAATGAACCAGCAGTTTAAATAAAGCATTGGGTAGATAAAACAACAATTTCCAGTAAAAAAGTAAAAGGACATAATCTATCTGTGTGTCTCCCTACTCAGAGTGTGTGTTGCATCTATAATTGATCAGAAAGTGTTTAGATGAGTTAATAATTTAATTTATTTTTTTATAAATATATTTAAGTTTTTACTTTTAAGTAATTGTCGTTTGATTTACTCAAGTATACTAAGGTTTCTTATTATCTTGGTGTACAATACAGTATAGGTATCCTACCCTATGTATTTATGTTAACTAGCCTAATTTGTATTCCAGGGCAAAGGCCAAGGCTTCTCTTCTTCGATACCTCGTCGTGGTCGACCTCGACGGTGACGTCGAGTGCATCATCCGTGCGATGGCGACGACGTGGCTAGCGGAGCCCAATCTTCAGCCTAGCTGCTTTTTCCGCAACATCCGCTACTGTTACCCATGAAAGTAAATTATTACTTAATTATCACATTCTGAACAACAACAGCTAACTGACGAAATGTGGAAAGGTAAATAAACCGCAGCCAATCTCTTCGAAAAAACTAGCGTGATTTTATTTTGTTACCAAAAAAAAAACCAGCTTTGACAAAAGCAGCTCTCTAAAAATTCCCCCTATAATCGCCATTTTATTCTTAAACAAACTACGAGTACACCAACCATTCCTAGCCTACCCTACCCTTAATGTACAAGGGCAATTATACGCGCAAATTAGTCATTAGGGCGGCATCACACTGACGGGGACGCGCCGGAATTGCCCGCGGGCACCACACTAATTTAGCCAGTGTAGCCATTGCCTTAAGGCCCGGGCTATTTAGTGTAGCTGCTGCTTAAGGCCCGGGGTATTTACAAGGAAGGAGTTCACTTTTGGTGAAGTACTTAGGGAGAAAGTGGCGGTGGGAAAAATACGGTTCTGATTTATTGCAACGGATTGTTTTGTTTTTCATTTTATGTAGTTATGTTGACTGTTTTTTTTGAAGTATTTTTAGAATTTTCTCAAATAGAGGTCAATGTATATATACTTGATGAAGTTGCACTAGTTTAGCCCTTGAAGTTTTTTTCTAACTGAGCGGCAAATTGTGAAAGTATTAGGGAAACCTACGAAGTACCCGATCAAAATAATATTGTTAAGGATACCGCTATTATTAGGCACTAATCATCATGGATTGGTGTTTTATATCAATATATGTTAGGTACCTTTACGAATTCAATACTTTAAGTATCCGTTCAAATTTTATGATGAATTTCTTCTTCTAAATAGGTAGTTTAAAACAAAGACCCCATCTGCCTATGTCTGTTCTTTTGTTTTATTTTTTTTACTATTGTTCACGTGTTTGACCACTATCTCACCTGATGGCAAGCGATTATGTGGTCGAAGATGGAGCACGCTTGCCTAGAAGTAACATACACTCTAGACTTAAAGACTTCCAGGTCGTAGCTATCAGGAAACACAAGGCTCTGGCAGGGAATTCCACTCCTTAGCTGTAGCCTACGCACAATGAATGTGGCTGAAAAGTTCTGAAGTGGCGACCGCATACCGGAAGACGCAGCATTGGTAGGCCTCCCACAAGGTGGACCGATGACCAGGGGGTCCTGCCCGAAGTCCGTACTTTCGGCCTTAGTGTCGGGCGTTTTCTACTCCGTATCACTTACGGACTTACGATTAGTCCCGAACCCGAACTAAGAACTACTGTCGAATCGTGTTGTCATTCATTCTTTCGTAATTAGTTTTAATTTTTTATTTTTTTTCGTGAGTGGCCTCTCCACTCAATTTTTTGTAAAAAAATTGGAACACTGTATATCTTCAAATCAATCGGTTTGAACGTCGTGTCGACGACATACCTACCTAATTACCTACCTTTTTTTTTATTTGTGATGGGTTTGCTCTTAACTCTAGTCAATGTCAGAGATGACAGAGACAAAGTCTACCTACAGTCTTCATTCGAAGTAACCGAAGTGAGTTTAGAGTTGATTCACTTAAGTGGGTTTTTGAAATCGGTTAAAAAAGCTTTTTTTTTACAAAATTTACCAGCTTCTAAATACCTACATTCTTAAAGTAAGACGACATAATAATTATGTGCAACACCTGTGTATGTTAATTTATTAACTTGCTCAGTTGTTATGCAAAAATTTACCTAACGTTCTTCAAAGTATTATACTATATACTTTAGATAAAATAATAACAAAATTGGTAAAGGGCTGATTTTTCAACAATTACTTTTATAATAAATAAGTCTGTTTAGCATATTTTCTATACCTACATCTAACCAATGACACCATCAATTATTGTATTCCTCAGTTCAAAGTTATCTGACTATTGAATAAAGAAATCGGCCTTAAGAAAATCATCTTTCTTTAAGTATTAATATTTTTAGGCCCACTTGCACAAATCAGGGCCTAAACCACCAACTCTTAAAGCAGTATTACTTTAATATTACTTCCAGTGGGAAAGAGACGGAGCTATCCGTCCTGTATAGCTCCGTCTCTTTCCCACTGGAAGTAATATTGAAGTAATACTGCTTTAAGAGTTGGTGGTTAGGCCCCTGACATTTTTACTAGCTTCACCGCCCGTGTGGATGTCTGTTTTCGCGTAAAAAAATAGCCTGTGTTCTTCTCCATATCCCAAGCTATATATATTCATGACGATCCGTTCAGCCGTTTTAGCGCGAAAGCGTAACAGACAGACAGACAGAGTTACTTTCGCATTTATAATATTAGTAGGGATTTAACATTCATAATGGTCACTGGGTTAGCAACCAACTCTATAAAAGTGAAAAGATAAATCTAGTTTGTACAAGCGAGCCAGTCAGTAACCACGTACTAAGGTAGGCGCCAGATAAATGTGCAATAACGTTCATTGACCCACATACATTTATTGACTTTCTTATCAAAAACAGAAATAAAGACATAGCTGTCCTGAATCGACTTCTATCGTGATCCTTTAATACGTTGTACAGTAATGAGAAACGGTTCATAATTTTTTGTTCAGGTATCTACGAAGGGATATTATAGAAGGTGTTTTATTGCAAGTTTATCTGGCACTTACTAAACCCACAGCTGTTGAAAGCACGCATTGAAAAATCAAAGATAAATTACTAAAATATGTAAGAGTAGATTTTAATTCTGAAGACATTACGGAAATAAATGATAAGTCTTCACTTCTTTCTTCGCACCTAATACACTAATAGGTAAATTAGGACCCTCACTTCATGGCATTAGAATTACGTAGAAAGATTAGTTTGACTGTATTTAATTTGAAATCCACAATAACTTCAGCAAAAATAAGTTAACCACCATCTGGCTTTCTTATTCTTGAAAAACCTAGTCATCTATTACGAAACCCACGAGAATAGGCTTAGATACTTATGCTATGGCCACACTACCCCTACTTATTTTACTACTACTACTTATGATATGGAAAGTTTAGTCACGATTTATGGCCATAATTTTAAAACACAACACAACACATTATTTTACAATGTCGCATCAATATGGCATAATTATGACGGTAGGCAATAGCTCCGGTGGCGGTCTTTTTTACATCAAAGACGTTTACCGCGGTAATTTTTGCATCGTGCTGACCGACATGGAGTGGTCAAATGTTAAAATGTTAAAGATTCATGTAATAGTAATAATTGAGAATCATAAAGTACAACACGGCTGCAGCTTCAACCACCATATTGGAAAATTACCATATTTCTATGCCTAGTTCATTGTCATATTTAGGTAAACTGTAGTGGAACCACACCACTTTACGAGGTAATTTAGGCCGTCATTAAATGCCATAAAAATTGAGGTATACGGTAAGGTAGTGTGGCCACAGCATTAGACGGAACTAATGAAAAACTTGATACTCATCAGAATTGCGGGAAAAAGATATATCTTTAGTTGAACCTACTTCCATTAAAAAAATAGGCATTTAAATATTGATTCTTCATTTAATGATATATTATTTTCAAATGATTCTTATTTTGTAAGTAGGTAGTAAATAACATCTTTACACGTCAATCTTTTTGGTCGGTTTAAACTAGATGAGGCCGGCTTGCTGATTACCTTGAGAAGAAACACTGAAACAAACTCAGAGGTCAAAATCTTTTGAAGTCCATACAATTGTACTGGTTTCGGCATCTGGTAATAAATATTCCTGAACGCACAAAAACCGAACAAACGAAAACCGCTCCTTAATAATTACTCTTAAAATCCAAACGACATTCACCTCTCCGGTACTCCATAACCGAAACAAAATCTTAACCAACTAGAAAATCCCATTCACATACCATTCAAACTTAAATAGTTTTATTTATATTACCGAAAGCATTCAGCAACAAATAGCGGACCGCCACGTTAACCATTATAAACCAGAGTCCACCAAATTTAACAAAAACACGGGAACAGTTTCACCGATTTAAAAGCTAAGTGTAGACCCTTAATTGTGTTAGAGTCGGCTGGCGCGAGCACTTTTACGATCGATGATTCCACCTTAAATAAAACAAAATTATCACGAACATCGCATCGCGCTTAAAACACCTACATAAGATTGAAAACGCGATGAATTACGCTCGTATATATCTTGGTATTGTAGTAGGAAAAGGATGGCTAGAAGGATCACGGTTGGTTGATATAAGGGGTGGAACTTGTGAAGAGTGACGCCCCAAAATGTAAGGGTAGTATCACCAGTAGCCGTGGTACATTCAACCGCGGTGGCGTGCGAGCCCGCTACGTGTGAACGGACATGTTTTCATAAACACAATTTTGTTACAAACTCGATTTTTTGAAGACAGTGCTAAAGGACTTTTTTGTGTTCAAGTGTTTTTGGTAAAGTTATGTTTCATAGAGTAGTGTGCCTGTGTTGATTAAACGAGGAAATTGCTGATTATTTGACAGGTTAGAAATTTGTTATTTTATGTGTTGATTCCGTGAGTTTTTGGTCTTTGAAGGACCGCACCACACACTGAGGTACTATAGGCTTAATCTTCAAAAGCATTTTGAAGTCTCTATGTATGTATGTTCGGGTTAATTAGATAATCTTTATGGTATATTTTGAGAAGGTTTTTCTAACACATTTTATATATGGAAACGTTGGTAAATATATATTTTGTAGTCGAAGAAAATTTTCTAAGAAAATTACGCGTTTAAATCTTTTGTTAGAACAATATTTAGGATTTATAAAAAAAATTGTAAAGATTTTCTCTGAATTAATTATACTTAGTTTTCTCTCAAAAAGTAGTTCAGAATGATAATTATAATAAATAGAGTAGAGGTAGTGTTGTCAACATTATCTATAATAGCTCAGGGCGTGATACCACATACCTGTCTATAAGTACCTACGTAGGAATATATAGGTAGATATGTATTTACCTGAAGGCGACGGAAAGCGTCTTGAGGAAGAGACCAATTTAGCAGTACCTTTTTATTTTTGAATCCGATGAATTGGTCGACGACGATGGAGCACGCTTGCCTAGAAGTTACCTTTTAACTGTTGGTGTATAGACCCTCAGGTTGTAGCTATCAGGGATCACAGACTCCGGCAGGAAGTTCCACTGCTTATCTGAGTGTTAATTCTACTTTTTTTGCATTCTCATTTCAGTTGCAATCTGTCAAAAATGAAGAGAAATGAAGGCTTTTTTGACAGTTCGCGACTGACATGCGAATGTGAACTTTGTGAATTAGTAGAATTGGCATTGAATAGGCCTGCGTAGGCCGTCCGTAGCTTCTCGTAGCAGATTCGTAGCGCTTAATATCAACAGATTTTTTTGTAGGTTTTATTTAGATCTTTAGTGAAGTTTATAGTTTGATTCAATTATGATTGTAGTGAGGTTGGTGCGTTGTGGTGGTTGTCATAATGATTTGGGCCTTTTATTTTGGATGGGAAATCATCAAATGACTCCTCCCGCTCAGGGCGGAGTGGGATGGAGTGTCAGATTCTTACTGACTAAAACACACCCGTGTGGACCAAATGCCCTTTGCGTTCCAGGGTCGCGGTGACTCTTTCGGACAATTCCGCAGCCCTGGCAGGATGATTTGGGCATTACCCAACATCAAAACTGCCTTAATTTTTTATTTGATTATAATTACAGAAAATACTCTGCTCTTTTTCCTAAAAGTTTTATTTTTATTGGGTTTTAATTGAGTGTAGAATAGTTAGTGATGAATTAAAGATTTATTTTATTCCTCGATTTTTTTTATTTTATTCCGTTTTCGTTAAGAATTTTGGTGACTTTTGTAGTATCCGACGGGGATGAAAAAGTTGTCAAATGTTTTTAGTGTTGTCTTGTTAATTTTTTAAGAGTAGGAGGTATATTGGATAAAACCTACCAATGTAGGTAACCATGGTAGATTAATATAAACTCTAGATATTTCTCCGTTTTATTTAATACAGCCTGACAATTTTTCCCAATCGACCTCATTTATTAATGAGTTTTAGGTGGTTTACCGCACTATCTACCACAATTAGTTCCACCCTAATTTTCACCTTTAAAAAAGGTCTAATTAAAAAACCGATTTGTCAGGCAATAAAAAGCGAAGTACATAGAATATTAATTAGGAAAGTGTTAATTAGAAAGTGGTATATTAAACGACTGACAAGTGTCATGGGCAGCGGCGTATGACAGTAATATTGCGTCGCTGGAGACTCGCGTTTAGTTTCAAATAAATTATCTTTGTGACTGATATTTATGTGTTTTTATTGTTTGAGGCAAGGACGGTTACGTGTTTTCTACGCAGTGGATGGAAGGTGAAAACCTAAGTTTTGATCATTAATTTAAGTCGTGAGTGATTCATAGGTTGATTTTAGGCAGGGGTTAGTTTTCGTTGAACGCGGCCTGAGTTACCTACAGCCGCAATTTAAATCGTGATTTGAGACAGAGAAAGAAAGAAAGACAGAAAATTAGTTTATTTGGCACACACAGAATCAAGAAAGAAGAAGAAGAAGAATCTATACTATCTATATCCTATACCAGGGATGGCGAACCTTTATTGGTAACTGTGCCATTGCTAATACGAGTATTAAAAGAAAAATTGGCCATGATGTGCCACGAAAGTATCTTGATTTAGTGATTTTATTGAGAAAATCAGTTGATGACTCTTTGTTAGCAACCAGAATACAAAAGTAAATATTTTATGTTCGTTTTAAGGAAACAAAAATGACTGTAATTTCGGTTGTTCCATATTACCTAGATACTAAATTGGTAATCTTTTAGTGACGTGCCATAATGATTTTGCCGCGTGCCACCATTGGCACGGGTACCATAGGTTCGCCACCTCTGTCCTATACTAATCATAACTTATCTATACTGATAGATACTAATATTATAAAGAGGTAAAGTTTGTGAGGCAAATTATTTTTGTATATGATAGCCACATCCATGAGGAAGGCTATAGGCTATACGGGAACGGGAAAAAAACGGGATATACGCGTACGAAGTCGCGGGTAAAAGCTAGTACTATTATAAATGAGGAAGTCAGTTTGTTTGTTTGTATGTTACGCTTTCACGCTAAAGCGGCTGAACGGATCATCATGAAATTTGGCAGATATATAACCTGGGATATGGAGAAGGACATAGGCTACTTTTTTACGCGATAACCGACATCAAACGGGCGGCGCCGCGGGCAAATGCTAGTAATATTATAAAAGCTAAAGTTTGGACGTTTGTTACTCAATCACGTCAGGATACAAATTGACAGAGAGGTAGAATATAGTCTGGAAAAACATATAGGTTTTTATCCCGGGTGAATGTTCCCTTGTGATAATTTTTGACATACACGCTGGCGGAGTCACGGTCGGGAGCAAGAGGAATAGCTCTATCTCTTTTTCACAACGGATTCATGATGGCAATGATACGTCATCTGGTTAGACTGGATTCCGAGCGCAGCATTGTTAGGCTGTGGTTGCTGCCGCAGACGAGAAAAACTACAAACTCCTGCGCAAGTGAAAGCAATAAGTTAGCAAAATTTATCGCAATCTGCTGAAAGGTTTGGCAGAACATACACTACGAACTAATAAACATTGTACATAAGAAGATAATTTATATATGTACTCGCATCGTCCACGAACTTACCTATTGGTATTTAATTGACAGTAAACCAAAATTGACTTCTACTCTATTTTTTCGACATTAGATTTTTAATCCATCCTGCCCAATGGTTCCGTATGTACCCGTAGGAAGTCACAACAATAAATAATTAAGTTGTGCAACTAATTGTAAGTGTAACCTATTAGAGCTAACGCCACTAACACTGTATTTTTAATTTATAAATGACTTTTTAACAGCCAACCGCTGAAGCCATAAAACGCATTACAAAGTATAATTTTAATAACCCTTTAACTAAGATGCGTTGTGGACGTCACCCGCCTGTTACACCGAAGCGTAACGGGTTTTTAAAACTGTTGAAAGTGTAATTAGAGAAAGAGCGACTAGACGGTGAACCCGACTATACGGTTACATTATAGTCGACAATTTAAATACATCGATTATAAAATATTTCAAACGATATTTCAAATGTACGTATAGGTAAGCCACTTACTATTTGTTTCATTCGTTGCTTTTACTATAATGACTTCCGTAGTTTTTGCACCTAAACTCTTGTGGACTATTAAGCATGAATACAGGTAAAACCGCGATAATCGAAATGGGTACCAGTTCTAAAAGTGTTTCTTTCTCTTTTACTTTTACAAGAGGAAGGAAGCCTTAATATAGGAATAATACAGCGCTTATTGGTATAGAACCTCATTTGGTGAAAACGTCGCATTATTTGTGAGTGAATTATAGATTGGTTAACAAATTTAACCTTGCTTAATCAATAAGTACACAAGTAGTTTTGTTGCACAAACAATACATTTTGTGAATAATTTGTCTGAAGAAACATAACTTTTCAACAACCATAAATATAAATATCACGACTAATTGCAAGTGTCTACGAGAAAAGCTTATAAAAATACCGCTAGCCCGTCGCATAACAAAATCCTTCCATTGTCAAAACATGACACAATGACATTAGGAAAATTACAAAACAAAAGTTCTAATCTAGCCGCCTGATCGCTCCGGTGTGTAAGCCGGCCGAATTAACACTGTGCCTTGATTAGCATGAAAAGGGTTAGCTTTACTACATACTAAACTTAACCAACGATGTTATCTTCAAATGACCATCTGCCTGCAATCTTGTTACTTAAGTTTTTGGTGAGCGTTTGTCGGAAATACGTTAAATGTTGTGTAGGTGTTGGTTTTATACAGGCATGCGTGTGTTTGAAGATGGAACTGGATTTCTTTTTTAATTTAATTAGCCATTGGTGCTGCCGCTGCGGCTGCTGAAAACCTCAAACGGCGGAAATATAATAACCTAGTTGGCAATTATATTTTCGAGCTGTTTGGGGTTGAAAATCTTGGACCGTGGAGTCCGAGTGCTCATGCGTTATTCAAAGAACTCGCTAAACGCTTAGTTGACACTTCGCATGACCCAAGGGCTGGCTTGTACCTCGGACAGAGGATAAGCATTGCCATACAACGTGGCAATGCCGCCAGTCTTTTGGGTTGACTTCTTGCCGACAGCGATGCGGACGAATTTTTTGACGCCATATTTTAGTTTTTTTTTTTTAAATTTAAGTGTATATAGTTAAATTAGTATGGTGAAATAAATATTGCTTATTAGCCATACTAACTGATAATGATATTTACTTGAAAATTGATCGTAGCTAACACTTCAATAAGCCAATTTAAATTAGATGAGGCCGGTATTATAATTGCATCCTGTCAAATCTCGAAAAATCGTTTTGATTGTTAACCTCGCATTAGACCACAATCTTTACCGGATGGTAAGCCATGATGTGGTCGACGATGCAGCACGCTTGCCTAGAAGTAACCCATTCAATCCCCAGGTTGTTGCTATCAGGAAACCTAGACTCCGGCAGGGAATGAGTTAGAAATTATTTATAGGCTAAACGAATACAAAGATTTGTCTTCTGTACGGAAGACGTTCACGATACTTCGATTAATATTGCTTCTAAGTACATACAATCGTGGCGACACTTGGGGGAGGCCTATGTCCGACGTCTTTCGGCTGATATAATGATGATGATGACATAAATATTTTCTATTCTATTCTCTACTATTCAGAATCCAAAATTGTGAGACAAGATCAATTCTGTCTTTTTCAAATTGAATTTGTATCTGTTACGTCTCACCCATTTTTTTATATGTTATTCTTACTTATTTATCTTTAGTATGAGTAGTTTCATTCACAAACAAAACTTACATCAAGGTGTATTTAAACAACCAAACACCTTTTTCACTTTAACAAAAAAAATGCACTATTTTATTTCTTAAAAAAAACCCAAACCACAAAACACTATTATGACAGCAAACTAAACATGTTTCAAGTAAACTTTTAATTAAAAACGTTCAAAAGTAAGGCAAAGGCGACATAAAAAGGTAATCGATAAAAAGTATCGTTTACTCATCGATTCTGCGTCACTGAGTCGAGCACACCCGGCCTTGTTTGTGATTTTATCTATAATATACTGTTACTGGCATCGCAGTGTGGTTGATGATTGTAAAACAAATCGTTTTAAGACTGACACTTGATCTGTTAATTAAATATTTGAAGTTGTGTTTTAGTAAAATTGTTATTTAGCTGGAAAATTTGACAAAGCTATTAAAGCAAGACTTGAGACGTTTTTTAGTCCAGATTCTGTTGTTGATTTTTTAGTTCGGATTTTCGCGAATATAAGTGAAACGACTGAATAATAAATAAGATATTAAGTTAATTGTAAAATAGGTCACTCAGATAATAATATTGTATTTGCTACGGTTGACGTTGTGTGGAAATTATATGTCCTTTACTGAGCTGGCATTAAAATCAATATAATTATATATACCTCTCTTCCATTACTGACGTAGAAAGTTAAAATTTATCATGTAGGTTCCTTGGGGATTGGGGACTAAGAAAAAAAACGGGATATGCACGGACGAAGTCGCAGGTAAAAGCTAGTGACAAATAAACAGATAGAGAAAGTGCTAAATAAATATATTAAGGTGTTTTTGGTTGCTTCTTCGTTATTTGACACCGACTTCCGAAATTAAAGTTATTTTGAACTTTATAGTGTTTTTGGGAAGTCGGTTTCTTTTTTTTTGTGAAAAAGTTTTTTATTTTTCACTTTTTAGTGGTACCCCACACCTACGAGTAACAACACCACTAGAAAGTCACAGGAAAGCAAAAATACGCAATTTCGTATACATGGATGATTATTCCACATATTTTTTCCAGCTATTTGGATTTAATAACCAAACTACTGAACCGATTTTGATAAAACTTCAATGGGACCATTTGGGAAGTATGTATACCCTTTCCAACAAAAGAATTTTTCAAATAGGTTCGCAAGCGACGGAGTTATGCCCGAACAAACATGAAAAAAATACAAACATCCGAATTGAGAACCTCCTCCTTTTTTAGAAGTCGGTTAAAAAACTTATAGGACCTAATATAATAAGTAAGTGCAACCTATATGTACATACGTTTAAAGAGTAAACAGGGATCTTCTGGGCACCCTCGCTCCATCATAGACCTCATCTATCGCTTTCCATCAGGCGTGATCGAGGTCAAGAGTAAGCTCATTCCTTAATAAAAATATAAGACTTAATTTTGTACAAACAATTACAATAGCCAGTTTCAGCTTCTTTGTCATGTTGTCCCCGCATGTTTGGGATTTTTTTATTTAATTTTGGTACTCTTTTGTACCAGTATTCTTAATTAACAAACAAATCTTCAGATAAACTAATTAATGCCTATGGCGGTTTTTATGGATGGGAAATCATCAAATGACTCCTTCAGCTCTGGCTAAAGCTCCTGCTCTACGAGTCGAGTGTCAGACTCTTTTTGTCCTTTGCGTTCCAGGGCCGCGGTGACTCTTTCCCCTACATCGCGTACTTCTCTGTGCATAAAGTTTAAAATAACTAAATACAGGGTATCAATCACAATCCTGGTTTGGGGTTACGAACGTGTATTAAGCTAAAGTAGGGCTTAAAAACAATCAACTTCAAATTTAGAAGAAGACTAATCATCATCATCAAATCAGCCAAAAGACGTCCACTGCTGGATATAGGCCTCCCCCAATTGTCGCCACAACAACCGGTCCTGTGCGTCTCGCATCCATCGGCTACCCGCGACTCTCACCAGGTCATCGGTCCACCTTATGGGAAGCCTTCCAACGCTCCGTCTTCCGGGACGCGGTCACCACTCCAGAACTTTCGGCCCCATCGACCATCTGTTCTGCGAGAAATGTGCCCTGCCCACTGCCACTTCATTTTGGCGATCCTTCGGGCTATGTCCGAAGTATAAGTAAGCCTATCAATTCTTAATTAGACACTTTACTCACACAAATGAACACAGGTGGACTTAATGCCATAGGCAAAAGATATCAGGGGTTATGCGCCATCTTTTTTACACTCTTATTTAATAACCTAAGTAGGAACACTCTTGTACAAACGGCCCCAAAAACCTTTTAATGTCACTTAGCATTACATATTACTTAGAGACATGTGATCTGATTGATAGTGGGCGTGCGTGTCGCTTTGTTTCATTAGCTCATTATAGCGCCATCTTGTTTGTTTCGCGTTTAACTAGTGCTGGAGCGCGGCTTGGTTTACTTTATTGTTGGGTAATTTTTACATTGGTAGTAAAACTTTATTTAAGTATATACATCATCTGCTTAGCCATTTCCCAACAATATTGGGGTCGGCTCCCAGTCAAACCGGATTCAGATGAATACCAGTACTTTACGTGGAGCGGCTGCCTACCAGACTTCCAGAACCCATTAACTGGGTAACACGGTTCTTCTTTGCAAGACTGGTGTCAGATTTTCTGCCTTCTGACAATCCGTAACGACTGCCATAGATCTACAAATGACAGCCGGGACCAACGGCTTAACGTGCTTTCCAAAGCACGGAGGAGTCTCGGTTATGTTAATGTTCTTAAATTACTACAACTCAGACAGCAGACTTTAACAAATTTCAGTTTTATTTTTTTTATTTAAGTGTCTATCTAGGACACTTAAATAAAAATAAAAAACTGAAACTACGGCTTGTGGTCCGATAATGGAACGGGCTTACTAAATTGTAAATGAGACTATATCTCAGTGCCGTGCAATGTCCTCTAAATAAAATTCTAGGCTGCATAGATAAATGATAATATAATACCACAAAAGAATATGACAAAAATGAAAATAATATAAACATAACATATTAAACATATGCGCATATATACGCATTTTCACTTTTTCGCAGAAATGGTTATACGTAAAAAGTATCAAGTTTTGTGTGCTGCAAAACGTTATCACATATCTACAAACAAGTTCTGGCAGTATGTGCTGTTCCAGAATATAATCTATCTTTGTGCCAAATTTCATGCATATCCGTTCAGCCACTCCGGCGTCATTGAGTGACAAACATCCATCCAAACATATATAAATATAATTGAAGTAAGATTAGGTACTAAATAGTAATAACACAATTATAATTACAAGTAGGTACCTGGTTATCGTGCAAAACGGTAATTTTCCGACGTTTGCGACATTGGGTCACGGGTAGCGGTCATAAATATGGCTCTTTATGACTTGGTCGGCGATATTAGCAAAGAACTGTTTATTTATTCATAGTAGTTTGCTTTTATATGTTTTTAATGTTATTAGGTATGTCATGTGATAGTCTGAAGTATTATTAATTGGTATAAAGGGTTGTTTGATCATTATTTTTATTTTATTAGTCCGTCAGATAGATTTTCAAAAAATATTGGACACGTATTTTTCTTTTGAAAACACGCGTGACGTTATTATGATGGTACAATTTTTACCAGCAACGCGATGTCTCGTCGTCGTCGTCGTTCAACGCACTGCATCGTATTCATTTTTTGTTTACGTTTAACAGAAAAAAATGTGTTCAATATTTTTTGGAAATCTATCTAACGATTTAATTATATTTTTTAGTCATCTACCCTATTTGCGCCTTCCAGTACAAACGATATCTTACATAAGCGAATGCGACTGTCGAAATGCCAAAATGTAGGAATTTGATCACGTGACATTTCGATAGCTTCTGTCAATCCCATACATTTTTGACGTATTGACAATTGCCTTCGCCACGCTACCGCTGACAGAATCTCACTTGTCTCGAGCCCAAGGGTAACCCAATAATTTCCATATTGTGTAACTTCTCTATTCGTCAATCGGTTTTATTTATACTGTGACAAATCGTAGCAACATCTATCAGATTAGTATTAATTCATGTAGGTTTTTGACAGTTGTCAAATACCCTATTGTTTTTCCATCTTTACCTTTTTTATGGTTGGTAAATCATCAAATAACTTCTTCTTCTGCTCTGGGTGGAGCGGAAGGGCGTGTCAGACTCTTACTGACTAAAACTCATCCGTGTTCCTCCTCATGCCCTTTGCGTCCAGGTCTACTCTCTAAGCCCGAAGTCTGTTGTTCTTAGTTCGGGTTCGGGACTAATCGCAAGTCCGTAGGTGATACGGAGTAGAAAACGCCCGACACTAAGGCCGAAACTACGGACTTCGGGCTTAGAGAGTAGACCTCCTGGGCTGCGGTGACTCTTTCGAACAGATGCCGCAACCCTGGTAGGCTCTGGCATCTTTGCCTAGATAGATACTCAGTAGGCTCCCAGTCCTAAAACAGCTGAACATCAGTCGGTATTTCCACCTCACAGCTGTCATCTGACCTTCCCAAACTTATAACGAGGGGTTGCCGCCCACAAGCACGATGCCACAAGCCCCCGACTTGTTTATCGGAGATCAGACGCGTGCTGCCAATTATAAGTACCCCCGGTACATGTTTAATTAGTTGAAAAATTACGCTACTTTGTTTTAGTTGCACTTCGGTTATTCCTCCGCTTTTGTGAAGGAAGTTATGATGACGGTTTTCAACGAAAAAATTACTCTAAGGAAATTTTTCGTGAGATGACATTTTTTTAGTGACAAAACTTGCCCCCGCTGCTAACTATAGAGTTTGCTGGGAACTGACCCACTCTCGACGCACTCTTATAACTTATACGTTCCTTCTTGCAGAACCGTTACTTCTAGGCAAGTGTGCTCCATGGTCGACCTGTATGACATAGTGTTCAACGAAGCTATCTATGTACAATATCATAACCCTTCTTTTTGGCTTTGCCGTAATCAGGTAAATAAACAAATTATAATTACTAGGAAAAAACCTACACCAATCAAATTATATCCCAATCTTACATTTTTAAAAAACTTCCCATTACAAAAACCTAACACCACATTCACATAAAATAAAACTGACAAAAAAAAAACATATTCAAATGCAGCTCATTGCACTTGAGCGAAACTCAGCGATGAATACAGGAATGATTGGTGCTGTAAACATGGCATTTCAGCCGAAGCATTTATCATCAAATTGCCATATTGTACACGTGTGGCAAGCCTGTATCTGATACTATCGTTTTAAATTTAATCTCATTTGATTTTTCGATGGCGAATCGCTTTTGCACTTGGTTAAAAGGGCCATTGAAAATGGTGTTTAAAATATTGTGAAGTATTTTGTTTTAACGGGCTGTAATTATTGTTTTGCTTTGTAAATTATGTGAGGAGGAATTAAGGGATGCGTTGATAGTGTTAAAGTTCGTATGGTCTGTAAAGGACTGAAAGCTGACTGATGGTAACTGATAAGACTGATGATAAGCTGCTGATAGATGCCATGCTGCTTCGAGCTTATCTTCTTGCTTAGTTTAATTCTACCAGGCCCGTTCCATCATCAGACTACAAGACGTACGGCGATGGGCCACCGGTACATGATGGACATCCCACCCGCACGCACGAACATATTTTGGGAACACATTAATTATGCGTACAGCTAAGGAGTCTAAGTTTCCTGATAGCTACAATCTGGGAGTCTTTAAGTCAAGATTTGATTCATCAAAGATTGAGCGGTGTCTTAGAAAAGGTTATATGACACCTCTGAATTAAAACTGGACAGTCTAATTTAAAATGTTAAGGTATTTCTTTCCCTTGGACTTTGAAACTAAGTTAATATTCGTTTTGGTGCTCATACAACACGTTCAGGGTGACTGATGGAAACTGAATGCGTTCACTGAAATGGATGTTCTTAGAGCTAAAAACTCGAAAACGTCTAATTTGGGCCCCAATTTTCGGGGATCACCATCACAAATCTTTGAAAATTAGCTCTAGGACCATCCATCTAGCTCTATCTATCTAGCTAGCTAGCTCTGTTTAAATCCACCATATCTTTTGACACAATAAAATAAAATATGAAAACAGCTTTCTTAGATTCAGAAAGGCCTATAAAAGGATCCATTTAAACTAATATCATCCCTAAACCCAAGATCCCATAACGCGATTACGTCAATATTCTTTTTCATCCGAAATCCTTATAATTCATTATTTATTTAAACAATGGGGGTGAGTCTACCCTCGCTATATTAGCTGAAACCCGCGGGACGAGACTAAATAAAGCTTAGAACAATAATGCACTTAAATGTCTTGAATTATTGAACATGTTAAACGCCTTACGAGAATAAGTTTTAGTTTGAGGATCTAAAGTTTCATCAGTTTGTGTTTTAGTGGAGTTTACCCACGAAAATTTGAAGTTGTGTTGGTGGCCGTGCGCATAGAATTTTAGTTTTTACGGTTTTTTTGTGCGCACATATATCAAATTTTTTAAGAGTTGTGCGCGCCACTATTTGTCGGCCATGTTCTATCCTCTGCGCAACAGTCTGTTGCCGTAATCTAAACGATTTATTTATTATATTTCTGTCGCAGTCAACTCGCTGACTCCGCCGTTTCATTAAAAGTCGAGCCTTTTCATTGAACTGTGCCGTTTAATCAGCGACATAAGTGACACGGTCAAGTCATCAAACGATATTGAACAAAAGATGTCACTTAGGTCGCACTTACGTCGTTGAAAAATCGTCACATTTAAATGAAAAGGCTAGGCAACCAATTAAGCGGCTGATTAAGCTAGTTGGCTGCGACATTTCCACTCATGCATATTTAAGTGTTTTCTATTTATTTCGTTTTAATTACTTTTTATGCTGCTTCGAACGACGTTATTCTGTCAACGCTTGGCAGGATCCGCAACCCTGGCAGGTTAATTAGCTGCCTAGGCTTTTCATTGAACGGCCCGTTTAATCAGCGATCTAAATGAAATCACGGCATTTAATTGAACAGCTAGGCAAATGACATATTATTTTTGTTCTATAAGCAAAAGGTAGCTTAGCTTAGCCCAGTAGTTTCTGAGATTAACCCGACCATATAGACACTACATGAGACTTAGTTTATGAAAGAAGTTGAAATAAAAAACGTTACCATTTTCAGTAAGCCTAAACAATTTTCAATCTTACTCACCAGGTCACCATAAAATGAAGCAGTAACCATCAAAATGGACTCGCCCGTATCCTCACAAGACGACCGGGACATCGAGGTGAACGTGGTCTCCGGGGCAAGCAGCCCAGACATCACCTCTTCTCCTTCTAGAAAGGACCAGAAGAGTCCCTTCTATGACTTGAAGAAGGACAAAGAAGAGAAGGCGACAGGCAGTGCGCCGTACACCAGTTTTTCCATCAGTTCGATTTTGAACCGTGCTGAGCCGAGAAGAGAGTCCAATGTTTTGGAAGCAGCGTTGGCGGCGAATCATTTTGGGAGCGCGAATGATGCTATGTTGTCCAGGTGAGTCGATTTTAATTTTCTTGTAATAATCTCTTTGGCAGTTATATACGCCTGGTACATTTTCTGGAGTCCCGTGTATTGCAGGTTTATCAATTTTTCTTGGGGAGAGGTCTGTATCCTTAGTCTGTCAGCATTCGTTTGCCAAAATATTGTTTCTGTTGTTTGTCGAGAAAGGGTTTTCAACACAGATTAATAGTAATAAATCTTTAATAGCATAGAGTTACCTATTTTTCCTGCGGGATTTCGGCACCATCTCCAAAACGCTACGTTCTACGAAACATTCTGCTTCTATTGTCTACGTTTTGAGATCAATGATTAAATCTAGTTCGACTTTTTTTATTTTGCTAGCCTGTTTTGTCCCAGCACTGTAAATCAAAGGTATCTCTTTCTTATTTCCAATTATTTCTATTTTAAGAAGATAAGCTAAGAAATCTAGTACCTACATTTCGTAAAATAATTAATCTAAAAGATCAAAAATCTAACATAAAGAATCTGAAACATTTGCCCTAAGTCTAGAACACACGACTGAGATCACTTCATCCGTCCCTCTCTCACGTTTATGTATCCTACGGCGCCCCAACACAACCACTAACAATAGAGGAGTGTTTAAACTCGGTAATCTATTCAAGGCGAGGAACTGGCCACTTGTCTGCCCAGTATAATGTTGGAATCGATCGTTGGTCGACCAACGCGGTTGTGGGAGACTTAATCTCAGATAGCAAGCGTGTTTGCACGGGAGAGTTACTTCACTGGAATGTCTGCTGGCTTGGGGTAGTGGAGCGAGTAGGGTTTTGTTTTAGTCAAGTTGTGTTTTGAAAATGAGCTCTTTTACGTCATTTGTAAAGAATAGATAACTAGTGTTACTAAGACATGAGATGGCTGTATTATCAGGCGTGTAAGAATCCTAAGTGTAATGTTATAAATGCAAAAGTGAGTTTATTTGTTGCCATTGAACTGATCTGATTTTTTTTAAACGTTGCCCTACACTAGGAATTTATCCTATATCGTGGGTATACAAACATATAAACTCACATACACAAACAGCCAGACCCGGAACAACTACCTGTAGGCCATAAAAATATTTGTTCCGCGGGGAAATCGAACCCGCGACACGCAGCGCAGCAGCCAATCGCTCAACCACTGCGCCAACCGTGTCGTCAAATTAATGATGTCGTCAAATTTTGATGAATTATGATCCCTTGAGACAGTTATCGGCTTTGACAATTTTTGCGTTTGCGTATTTTATTAACGTCAGCGAGGCCGCGCGCAAAAGCTAGTGGTATATAATAAAATAGGCGATAAATTAAGACGAGTATCTAACAGTAGGTGTAGTAAACCATAGGTTGTCGGTTCTTTAAAAACCTACTAAAGTCCGGTCGCGGAGCAGGAAGAATTTCGTGCAATGACCTCTTATTACCTATCTCCTTCACTCCCACGTAAATATAATGCGTCACGCTCGCACAAATGCAATGAAGGCCGTCCGAGCGAGACACATTAAATTTACGTGGGAGTGAAGGAGACAGGTAATAAGAGGTCATTGTACGAATTTCTTCCTGCTCCGCGACCGGACTTTAGTAATTTTATAAATACGAAAGTTTGTGAGGATGAATGGATGTATGTTTGTTACTCTTTCACACAAAAACTACTGAATGGATCTTGATGAAATTTGGCACAGAGGTAGATTATAGTCTGGAATAACCCATAGAATACTTTTTTATCCCGGGAGTATGTTCCCTTGGCATAATTATCAACATTCACGCGGGCAAAGCCGCGGGCGGCAGCTAGTAATAAATGAACGTAGCAATTTGAATTATCAATTTTTAAACAACTTTATAAGTAGGCACTTATTAGTTTACTAGCATTATTAAATTACTCCGTTTTTGCAAAAGCTATGTAAGTTAAGTCATACTAATAAAGTTTCTGTTACAATGTTTTTATTTATTAGAGCTGGTCAGTTTTGTAGGTAATATTACTTCATTATAATGTGTTTTCTAATTATGTTTACTTTATTGAGTCATAAAGGCTATATTTTTATTACCTAAAGACACTCACCTGCCATCATAAAGGGCGTTACGTTGTTATTGTCGACAAAGTTATACCCTTTTTTATTTTTTTATTTAAGTCTGCCAATAACCTCCTCCTTTTATTCTAACTTATTTGGAGGCTTTAATTTCTTCCATACATATGCTTTTATCGTGATCTCAGTAGTCTAGCCGTATCATTTTCCTGCCAGTAACTCGTCCCTGGAACTCGAAGGGCATTTGGAGGAGCTCGGATGGGTTTTAGTCATTAAGAGTCTGACACTCCCTTTTACTCCGCCCAGAGTAGAAGGAGTCAGTTGATCATTTGCCATCCTAAGAGCCGTTTAATTTTCCACATCATCCAACAATCTGCCCTTCCTATACTTTTAATATAAAGACTAATTTGAAAATATTTGCTGAACCGTAAATATTCTTTAGTATATCAATTACAATTCAAAGGAACGTTAATTTAATATTGATCCATTTTGAAATGACATTATACCTGTTATAAATAATGACATATAAAATTAACTAAACTAACAACACACTAAAATACAGCACATTTATTATTTTTAAATTTTTGGTCTGCCTAATAAACACATTAAGTCAATTCAACCATTCCACTCCACTGGCCTCAAGCACACACGCCAGTAACCACCCCGTCTAAACGCAGCACCGCCGCACAAGATCGGTTTAAATCTAGTCGGGATAAGTACGCCAAGTTTACCGTAATATCGGACTCTATTAGCTCTCGGGCAGGGCTAACGAGTTTCAAATCGCTTGTAAACTTTCAACTGAAGCTTTTTCATGAGGGATTTTAAATTAATTGAAGTTTTTGTTTATTGGATCAAGTATTATGGGGGTTTGATGAACGATGAATAACACGTTTTAAGAATACTTATTATTACATTTTTATTATTATTACTAGCTTTTGCCCGCGGCTCCGCCCGCGTGGGTGTCGGTTATCGCGTAAAAAAGTAGCCTATATCCTGGTCCATATCCCAGGCTATATATCTGCCAAATTTCATGACGATCCGTTCAGCCAGACAGAGTTACTTTCGCATTTATAATATTAGTAGGGATTTTGTTCATTATGCTGGCTCTGTCCATAGTATATTAATTTGCCGGAACAAACAGCTCCAGAATGGTAAAAGCGATGATGTGCTCGACGATGGAGCACGCTTGCCCAGAAGTACCCTATTCACTCTTGACTTAAAAACTCCCACATTGTAGTTGTCAGAAACATAGACTTAAGCAGAAAATTTAACTCCTTTTCAATGAAAGTATTCTCAAAACGGTTTCGTATAAATGACATTTATTTTGTAACCGTTGCGTTGTACAAAGTCAAAGCATTTATTTCAAATAAACTATTTACATTACAGGTTTTAAACTGTCATAGTCAGTCTGTCAAAAACATGAAGCTATTTGCACGTTCCAAAGAGTACCTAGATCTCTATGGAGAAGAACGTGCAAGAAACTCCACGGAGTCTCCACGTGTCCGTGGAGTTTCTTGCACGTTGAAGTGGACTTTTAAATTATTTTGTGTATGTAGGATGTTTTACAAAAATCCTGGTTACATTATCCTGGTTGCTTCTATATTGAGAACAATATAAAGAACATCACATGTTAAAACTAAGCCAGTGACAGTACAAATGAATATTATTTGTCAAAATAGTCCTTCTTGCTTATAGTGATTACATGCCATTTAGTTATTGATTTACGAATCAACACAAAAAAGCTATCGCTCATGTTTGGATTGAACGAATCGGTAGCCATTTTAAAATGCACTTTAATTTAATGATATTCAAACATAATTTAGCAATTAATAGCGATTTAGTTTTGAATATTGACTGTGTCGGGTAATATAAATAATGCAAACTTGTTTATTTAACCCAACACAGTCAATGTTACTAACTTTTTTGGTTGGTTTAATTAAAATACAAATGGAAGTGAATCTGCGGTAATTACCTAGTTTCATTATAAACGCTCTATGGTAGGCACCAGATAAATTTGCAATAAAGTACATTGACCTTTCCCTAATATCCCTTCGTAGATACCCGAACAATAATAATGAACCGTTTTACATTACTAGAGAACGTAAAGGTTTACGATAGAAGTCGATTCAGTACAGTACCTCTACCATGAGTTTATGCAGCCAAAACTCGCTAGCGTCTCCGTAAATTATTTGTATGACATACTGTACAGCGCCCCTAGCGGTCACTGAAAGAATTAAAATTCGTACTATGAGCACTATAGATTTCGATAGGTTAAAAACCTAACGTAATCTATTCGATGGTCACTGACGTTTTTCAACTATCCCCATACAAAACGGCACCATGAGTCACTAATTTGACAGAAGCTATCGAACAATACGCTTACGATATTAGTTACGTAGCTCACTAGCATTTTGCCGTGTGAAACATAAGTTTACATTAAAATTATACACGTGTTTGAGTATAATAAAGTCAAAATAATGTCTGCAAGAGCTTATTTAGCGTGGAATATGTTAGTTGCCGCTGATTTTGAAGACCAACGACGTGAACAACGTTAATTTCAAGCCAAAATGAAATTTTATATTGAATCTCAATTGGAAAATATATGTGAAAGATAGTTTATTAAACTTTACACACACTATAGAGAAGCGTTTGAGGATTTGTGCATTTATATTATTGAATAAAACGAGTTTCATTAGAACTAAAGGTAGTACCTAGTATGGTATGCAGCTATCTCAAAACAAAACCAATTATAATCTATTGTTGTAAACTTTTAAACCACACACACACAACTGTAACACAACGCCAACAAACAAAACATGATATATTATAAGGAATAAAAATTAAAAAACCACTAAATACCATAAGTAGTCCACTAACCGTCAACTTTTTTATTTTGTCGGTTTATTTTGTGATATTGACTATCTTAACATTTTTAGCATAGCGATATAACTACATTTTGAGCTTAAGAGCCGTTCTCTCTTCTTATTAGTGAGAAAGAAAGAAACAAAACATAAGTAGTGAAGCATTATATCGAGTAGAGTGAAGTTAGCTAGACAACGCGATCTATCGAGCTTACCTTAGCGAATGCGTCAGACTCCGTTAATCTCATGGTGCAATCATTATCGAAATCTGTCCGATCCACGTTAGTACGCTAGCGAGTTTAACGCTAGCGAGTAATTTTTTCGATGAAATCTCATGGTAGAGGCTCAGCTTTATGTCTTTATTTCTGATTTTGTTAATCAGAAAGTCAATAAATGTATGTGGGTCAATGACCGTTATTGCACAACACATCTATCAGGTGTCTACTATTACAAACAAACGATGCGTTCTGTAATATTTAAGAAAATGTGTTTAATATGCGTTCTGTATAACATATTGTGGTTAATATTAGTTCAGCGTTTTTTAGTTAAAGATTTTTCGAAATCAAATGAGAACTTTCAGATATTACCATCCTTATACAATCTTACCTTACATTTTTATACTATTAAGTACTCTAGATAGATATCCGTTCTTTTCCAAAAATATCTACTTTAATTACTATAATATTTAATTTGTCGTTTTAAAGTGCCTTTTAATGGTCTAGTTGAAATAATAGAAAATATGTATAAATGTTCAAGCGGAGTAAATCGGGGGGTGGAGAAGAACTCACAGGGCATCGAACTCAAATTCGTCCACATCGCTGTCAACGGGAAAAGTGCCCAGTACACTGGCCGCATTGCCACGTTGAATCGCAATGCTGATTCGTTAGCCAAAGAAAGGGCTAGCCATCTGGTCACGTGAAGAGTCGACGTGTTATAGTTAGTGTTAGTTGTTAGTGTGATTATTTATATTTATCTTACTTAACCTGCTACTTATTTCATCAAAACAAAACCACACACAATCACAACTAAACTATACAAGATTCCAACACTACGAAAAACATTACCACCTCACGCAAGTCATTACCCGGCTTCTAAACATCCAAACATCCAAACTGACGTAAAACTGAATCCTTACATCCACCGTAATGCGGCCCGACATCCCCATGTAATCAGCTGTCTTACAGAACATCCCTACATCCCTTTTTATCTTACACCCCTTAAACCCTTCGAATGGGGGCGAAGAATGTAAGAGCCTAACAAATTACGAATTGGATGGACTTCACTGACAGAAGTTAACAAGATGGCGTCAAAGTTTTGGCGCGCTTTTTTGATGATTTGATTTGGGTTAATTAGTTTTTGTTGGAGTACTTAATTAATTGTGTTGATTTCGTGTTGCTGATTAGCCGTGGTTAGCGACGAAGACAATGTTTTCGAGTAAAAGATGGAATGGGTTGCGTTATTTCTATGTTTGATTTTACATTGGCGCTTTTGTTGTTGATCGGAGGAACATGGTAGTAATTTTGGTGTTTTTTGTTTTGGTGGTTTGTGGCTGTCTGAGATTTTTTTTGATGCAACATTAAATCAAATCAAATCAAATCAAAGAAAAATAGGAGAAGCTCGTGTCTAAATTGTAACAGCCTCACAGGTCGCTTCAAGGTTAAGCAACGCTTGCCGAGGTCGGTCTATGGATGGGTGACCATCTTAACATACCGAGACTCCTGCGTGCCTCAGAAAGCCTCAGTTAAGCCGTTGGTCTTGGCTGTCATTTGGAGATCTTTGGCAGTCGTTACGGATTGTCAGAAACCGGAAAATCTGACACCATAGTCTAACCAAGAAGTACCGTGTTACCCAGTTAATGGATTGTGGAGGTCTGGTAGGCAGACGCTCCTCGTAAAATACTGGTATTCAGCTGAATCCGGTTTGACTGGTAGCCGACCTCAATATAGTTGGGAAAAGGCAAGAAAAAAAAATGTTGAATGAGTAAACAGGTTCGTATGCAAAGCCATAAAACCCCCTCATAACACTACGAACAAAAAGATTGATGACATAAACACAGTATCCCAAACAAAGACGAAAGTCTTCACGGTGCCTGCACCCCAAAATAAAAAAGTAATCTCACCATTTACAAGGAAACACCATAAAAACCCAACATCTGTAAGACTAAACATTTATTCGCGCCTTTTCCTTTCCCCATCTTAATTTACAGTGGCGGGACATTTTGTATCTGTGTAAACGATCTGTCATTGTAGCCGACATCTTGGAAAACTTTTTTTTTCATGCCTAATCTGTGTTCATCCTTGTTTTGACAGCGTTCTAATTAAGTAAAAAATACGTTGTGAATTATTTTACAGATTACGACGAATTAGGGTGAATAATTTGTGTTTTAAAAGCATTTTGTTGCTAATTAAGTAAATGGTTTTGATGTTAATTGGTGTTTTTAACGTGAAGGACGTCGTTGAATATTCATACGTCCTAGTTTTTTTATTAAGTGATAGAGATTTTTCGAAGTTTTTCCTGGTATGAGTTGTCGTGTTAATTTTTTATTTAGATCATAATCATGTAGGAACAGTGGGCGGTCCTACATGTACTGTTTAGGGCTTTGGTCACAGTCACGAAAATTATATGTGTGAACATATTAAATAAAATACACATATTTGAAATAAAATAACTGTCTGCCATTTCAAATCAGTTTGTCCTCTTTTCCAATAAAAAATAATTTGACTTATTCTCCATTAGAGCATCCACTCAAATCTGTGTGTCTCTTTCTTCAAAAGACCACCTCAGACATAAACTAACATGGTTCTTTTGTACCTTAACAATTGTATTTTATAGATTCAGAGAGATTTTTTGTATGAACAATTTCAAAATGTAACGATTATTTTGTAAAAAATACTGATTGAAAAGAGTGTCCATGATGTTTTTTGCACGTTCTTTTCCATGGAGATCTATGCTTTGGAACGTGCAACTAGCTTCATGTTTTCGACTGACCGATCTTGACAATTCAAAAGTGCCTTTAAATGACTTATTTGAAATACAAATATTTGACAATGCTTTAAATATCTTCTTTTTAACCGACTGCAAAAAAGGAGGAGGTTCTCATTTCGGTTGTATTTTTTATCTTCGTCATTTATAAACTGATTTAAAAAAAATCTTATTTCATGTGAAAGGATATACTTTTCGAAATTTTATCAAAGCTGAAAAATATATGTGGAAAAAATCACAAAAAAACCGACTTCCAAAAAATAACACTATAAAGAACAAGATAATTTCATAAGTCGTTTCTTCGTAATTTAACACCGACTTCCAAATTAGAGTTATTTTGTACATTTCTTTTGTTTTCACTTTTTAGTGGTACCCGCCACACCTAACAACACCACTGGAAAGTTTTTTTTTGTGTATTTTTTTTAGCAAAAACATACAAAAGTAAGGCATGGCGCCTTACTTTTGTATGTATTTGTACCTTAGATATACTCACTTCTTATATATAAATAGTCCAGGGGTAAGTTTTCCCCTAGTAAGGGGCCAGAGATCGTCAAGTTTACCGAAATCCCAACAAAATTCAGACTTTGGGACAAAATTCGTCCCCTCGTAAACCGGGACAGCGTTGATCCCGTATTATGTGTCGTTGGAGTTATTTACGAGGTTCCCGGGATCTCGCGGGATTCCAGGTTTAACCTATATCTATTGATTTTTATATTTATATTCACACCGCCCGCTCTGAGGTAAGTTGAGCGTGTTGTCGTTGATGAAATTATGGAGTATCGGCCATTTTGTGCATTCAGGAATTGTTGTTGTACTCGACTTGCTTTTCCAAGAATCTGGTTCAATAAGGAAGACCATCTTCAATATTGATTTGCAAAGACAGTTTAAAAGAAGGTCTTGAATCTATCCCACACACTTATGACACATCCCTAAGAAAATCACATTTTTTATACGCATTGGGATGTATTCGAAAATTTTGTAACTAATCTTCACTTTCATTACACGACCAAAATAACTGTAAATGAAACGACTATGAACGTTACCACTGATTTCTTCCTAAACTCCCAATCATCATCTGCCTAGCCAACTAGGTATATTAGCTACTGAGCTAAGAGAATTCACTCAATCTGCCTAGCCTTTTCCCAACTACGTTGGGGTCCGTTTCAAGTCAAACCGGATTCAGCTGAATACCAGTATTTTACGAGGAGCGTTTGCCTATCTGACCTGCGTCTGCCTGGGTAACACGGTACCGTAAAACGGGGTGAATAGCAACGCAGGGGTGAATAGAAACAAAACTTTGTATAAAATTTTCACGTTATTTAAATTCTGCATGCAGTATTTTATACTCCATTTTTTTAATCTAAATTAGTTTTAAAAGATTGATATTTCTAAAACCAATAATGTGGCATTCAAGTGAAAATACCATTCAATATTTTGTTTCTATTCACCCCGTTTTACCGGTACTTCTAGGCAAGCTAAATTCTCAAACACTCCCCAAAAAAATACGTCCAATCTTCTTCACAAACCACGGTAAACGCAGCGCCCCTCAGGAGTTAATAGCGTAAAGAGCCGACATCTTGAGCGTCCCCGTCCCGCGCTATCCGGCCACTTCGACGGGAGCGTTAAATGTAAATAATTTAATGCGATGCTGTATGGTCCGAGGAATGAGCGGTAGCGGGGGAGATAGCGAGTTAGGTCGCTTGGGTTTGCTTGCGAAAAATACAGAATTTATTTATTTGTTTGGATCTCTAACAAAGGGTATAGAGTAACAACAGAGATCGCAGTGATAAAACTTGTTTATTAATTTGTGCTCCTTCAGTTATAAATAAGAGTTATACATAAAAATGGTGAATACAGGTTGTTCCAGAAATGCGTCTAGTGTTGGATGTCTTTCGACTGAAACGATGATGATGAGTTGGTTTAAAAATAATCATGGCAGATCGCCTAGAGAGATATAGGTCGATGCAAAATGTTTTTGCAAGGCCCCTAATATTCAATTTATGTTTGGCAGTACTTAATTGTTTGTCAGTAGTAAAAGTGGAGATTTTAAATTAAATAGTATTCAATTGATTAGCTTATGACTTGAATCTGTAACTAAGGGCGAGGCCAGAACTCTGCGTTGCGGTGTCGCATCGCAAAAATATAATTGTAACTGTATTGCTATGAGACATCGTTTTTGCGATACAACGCCGCAATTCAGCGTTGTGGCCTCGCCCTTATCCATAATGCGAGAGCGCTTAATGACCCTTCGTCGTAAACACTCGACAAATTATCATAAACTTCTATGTCTGGGGAGCTATTTCAAGTAGTTAGTCTTTACTGCCCATTTAATTACGGACAAAGACGTGACTATAAAATATGATCTTGTCATCTCGCTTCATCTTCTAACTTGGACCACAAAATCATCTCAGACTATATACAATCTTAAGTTAAGGGGAGCCGTGCTTACCTACTTATTGGTTTAGACGATTTCATATAAGGGCTGTTTTGATTTTTACAAAGGAATGCGGCTTATGTACAGGGGTGAAGGGAGAACGGTTTTACGCTTCAACGATTTCCTTCCGAATTATTATAAAGAGTTGAAATTCTTGTTTGATGTGAATCTTTTGATTAAGAAGTTGAAGTTTAAATAATTATAAATCTATCCATACTAATATTATACATACGAAAAAGTAACTCGATCGGTCTGTCTGTTCGTGACCTTCTCACGTATTAACAGTACAACGGATGAAGTATGGCCCACGGATAGGTTGGGTAGGACATAGGATAGTTTTAATCTCGGGAGTCAGTTCTCTGAGGATAACTTCCTATTTTAATACGGGCGAAGCTGTTCCCAGAAGCTAGTCTAATATATTTTGAGCTTTCGATACCGTAAAACGAGGTGGATAGAAATGCAAGGGTGAATAAACCTGCCAGGGTAGCGAATTTTGTTCGAAAGAGTTACCGTGGCCCTGGAACGCAAAGGGCACTAGGAGGAGCACGGATTGGTTTTAGTCAGTAAGAGTCTGACACTCCCTCACGCTCCACCTAGAGGAGCAGGAGTCATTTGATGATTTCCCATCCATAAAAAAGGGGTGAATAAAAACGAAACTTTAATTGAGATTTTCACTTACCATATTAATGGTTTGTCACAAAGCATCCATTAAAAAAATACTAGATTCAAAAATTGGAGTTCTTCATTGCTGTAAACAATATTTAAATAACGTGAAAATACCAATCAAAGTTTCGTTTTTATTTACCCCTGCATCTCTATCTACCCCGTTTTACCCGGTAGTTGTTCTCAATGGAATGTCAGTTTATCTCCGGAAATAATCATCATCATCATCATCACATCAGCCGAAAGACGTCCACTGCTGGACATAGGCCTCCTCCAAAAGGGGCCATAATCACCACGCTTGGCAGGCGGGTTGGCGAGAAATTACTTTGTTTCGCATCATGATCGCTTATTATTTTATCAATCCATTCATGGACAATATCCATTCAATCATTGAATATATTACATTAATTAATTGCTCCCATAATTACCTGTCGTTACAGCATTCATGCTTACATTAATTAAAATGTTTTGACTACGGACAGTTTTCCGAGAATAAATTGTACCGGTTATTTTCACTTTTATCTTTCCTATCTTTTAATAAAAAAACAACTTGGTAATTGAGTAAGCTTTTTCTTTCTTAGATAACACGATGACTTAGTTTAGGAGTGAACACTTTTTTGGAATTAATAATATGGTTTAGAAACTTAAACAGCGAAAACTTACATACATATATGAATCTTGAAAATATAGGTAATACTCCATTTTGGGCCGTTGGGTAAAAAAGGAGGCTTTGAACTTTTTGACATATATAGAGATATACACTGGATAACTTTTTTTCCAGTGCGCAAACTTTCAGAACCACTTCTGCCCATGTAAATGAACAACTTTCCCCAAGAAAGCCATAGTCAATTCCTAAAAAAAAATTTGAACTTCCCATACAAAATTGTCATCAACTGACCACAATTTGTATGGGAGACTCAATCTCTCTTTTTAGGAATTGACTATGGCTTTCTTGGGGAAAGTTGTTCATTTACATGGGCAGAAGTGGTTCTTAAAGTTTGCGCACTGGAAAAAAAAAATACCCAGTATATAGTTTTCTTAGGGCCAATTTCACCAATGAAACAGAACGCGATCAGCGAATAAACCAAATATTTACACTGACAGCTCTTAAACGCAGTTTAGCTGTACTGATTGCGTTCACTTTCATTGGTGAAATCCGCTCTTAGAGATGTTATGTAATCAGAGCAGGAGGTGGTTCCCGCGGTCCTCAACATAAACAAATAGTTTCAAATTTTTGTGACATCTATCTCTTGGGTATGTTTTCCGCACTTAATCCTGCTGCCACACGTGATTATTGTAATATTAGTAAAGATTGATCTAACGATTAGCCGGTGTGGTAATGGTCAATTTTCTAGGGTTTTAGGCAGAACCAGCAATGACAATAATTATCGAAAAGTCCAAGCGAATTGACAAGCGCTATTCAAATATCACTTGCAGGTCAATTCCTCATAATTTTGGAGTTACTTTTGAAAATAGAATGTCATTTTCTTTAGAGCCCACAGAGCCTAAGTTCTAAGGGCCATTTCTAATAATTTTATAGCAACGTCCGCATTTGCATCTCATTCGGTCGCAATCTATCAAAAAAGCCATACATTTTGACAGCTTATTTAAAACTTAGTAGAATTGGCCCTCTCCTTACACGTAAGACTATAAATTGGCCCTTGTGAGTACGTACATTTTTAATAATTTATTTACTTTTCTCTCATGCACATCACACATTTAGCAATATCGGTCATTGTACATAAACCCAAATAGGGCACTGCATTATGTTGTTGGTTTGCTGCTGAGAATGTATCGATATATAGGGGATGCAATTAAGAAAATATATTAGATTACAGTGTACCGTTACGGCACTGAAATGCATTGTGTACAAAACCAATTCTATTATCATTGTTTCTAGAACAAGATCTAATTGAATATTGATGTTTCAATGTGTTATAATAACGCAATAATATCACCTCTAACAATGATTAAAGCGGTACTCGCTCGCTACTGGCGCACTCACCAGAATAATAGTTATACTGTACTAGTGATTCGGAGTGAATACATTAGGAATAGTGCAAAATTAGTTATTTGGTACTTAATAATGCATGTAGGAGAAGCTCGTGGCTGAATGATAACAGCTGCGCGACGTGACGCATGCTGAGGACTGTCTATAGATGGGTAAACATTTATTACATACCGAGACTTCTCCATGCTTCGGAAAGCACGTTGATCCTTTAGTCCCAGCTGTCGTTTGAAGGTTTTTGACAGTCGTTAGTCCGTAGCCAGAAAATCTGACACTATGGTCCACGCCAGATAAATTTGCAATAACGGTCATTGCCCTTTCCTTCATTGTTTTTCATTGCTAGAAAATGTAAAGGATCACGATAGAATTCGATTCAGGACCCGGTCTTGCCCATTGGTCCGGCCACACGTAGTATTGTCACACTGCTGAGCAAAGATTTCCCCTATACCCTTTGACTCTTCCCAGGGTGTTGCCTTTTCCGAAGAATCCATCGTAACCGCATCTAAGAAGGAACGGTGGTGTGATGACTTGGGAATGTTTTTCATTTTGACATTCGAAGAATAGATTTTGTCATTTTATTTTCGACCAATTCATCGCTGACTACTTTTGAAATAGTTGTCCAACATTCAAAATATCATTTTGTAGCTTAGTTTTCACTTTTACCTAACATGCAAGTATACCCCACTAACCCAGTTATTTCAACCTACCTACTTTCATAGAGTAGTACCAAATCACATCGATACCATTCCCCAGATATAATATATGACACAAGCTACTTCTAAGCCCCATCTGCGTCCACAACATTACTCCTGCTACAAAGCCCATTGTCCCGAAGCAGCACGAGAGTGGCCTCGCTTACACCGAACACTATCATCTTAAACCTGAAATTGAAAAGACACAATGCTTTTAAAAGCATACCCCACTAACAAAAGCAGCCCGTCTCCTGAACGGACAACAGATACAACTAAACACTTTAAAGATAGCACAAGCGCTATTATTAGTAACAAGTGAAAAGTGTCGGTCGACGTGCGACACCAAAAAGAATGAGTATACGAGGCGCATCGATTTTTATACCCCCAGTGGGAGGCGGGGTTAGTGAGGGGGCCAATCACGGCGCGGTGTGCCGACCAATCAGACAGCGGCGTAGTGCTCCGTTTCAGCGCGTCGTTTTATCGTGTAATGGAATTTGCGCGGAGTACGCCGCTTGGATTACTGTGGAGCCGACTTGGTAATGCGGCGCGACGGGATTTTTTTTAGATTTTCTTCTCTCTTATGTTCTGCTTCTTATTGATTTTTGTTAGTTTATTTCGAGGTTATTGGTTTTGTTAGTTGGTATTGAGTTTGGGTTTACTTTGTTTTGGGATAAGTCGTTTGATATTTTGGGGTTTTGCTGAAATTGGCTCGGGACCTGACTTTGGCCTTTATGAGTTTGTCGCTGTTCGTAGTCTTAATGCCAGTTGTCTTTACCAAAAATACACAGTAAAACATGTTATAGTTGGCGCCAAATAAGCTTGCAATAGCGGCCATTGACCCACCTACATTTTTGAACATTCTTAATGTCAAAATCAGAAAAAAAGACATAAAGCTGTCCTGAATCTACATCTATCAAGAGCCTTTACATTTTCTAGTAATGAAAAACCATTCACAATTTATTTTTCGGGTACCTATGTAGAGATATAAGGGAAAGGTCAATGTCCTTTATTGCAAATTTATCCGGCACCAACCATAGTAACTAATTTATAACATAAATATGTAGATCAAAGCGACAAATCTCTACCACCAAAACTTAACGTCGACTCGAAAATATCAAAACTACGTGCGACACCCAAGTGCGTCCATTATGCCCCATTGTGTGGACCCATTAGTCCAGGCTCCGCCATTCAAGCCACAAGTGACAACACTGAAATCTTCCAACAAAGGACACTTTTAAAATAAGCGCTATATGAGCAAACGAGCATTTTTCAAACGAGCATTTTTCATTTCCCCATTATTCTACACTCGGCGCTTGCCAACAATAAAATATAGACGATAAAAGCCTCGCAATCGTTATTGTTATTCGAAATATCGATAAAAAATAAACTTGCAGGGAAATGGGGAAATATGGGATCGATTTTAGAGTTGGGAGATGCCAATAGGGATTGGAAATGTTTGAGTTATAGAAATAGATACAAACTATCAGGAAACTGTTTGTTCAGAAATTGATCTCTTTCTTTTCACTGTTGCATGTTCTTTCTACCTGGATCCTAGGTTATCACCCTCACTGTCTAGTCTGATGACTATCTAACGCCCGGTTTCTCTTTAAAGATATTAACGACGCAACAAAAATTAAAACGCACGGTTAATGACTGTTTTTGATTGACTGTCGAAAATTAATTCAACCAATCACAGCAGGCGATGAATTTAGTTCCTGTAAACATTCTCAAACAACTAAATTATAATCAAAAACAAAATTTTCCTGTGAAAGAATACGCCGCGCCGCCGATCATTATGACTTCGTAGTAAAATTCGTAGGTGGTGGCTACGAGCTACGGGCGCCTACGCCTCGTAGCGCGTAGCACTCTCGTAGCAGCGTAGCACTTGATTGTGTTTGAGATTTGCTACGTTCATTAGTGATGGGCGTTTGAGTTGAATAGTTTATTCATGAATAAAATTAGCTTGAATTATTAAAATAGTTGTTATTTATTGAACGATTTTGACGCTGATTGTGTGCTGTCGTTGTATACAACGACAGCACACAATCTGAAAAAATATTTCACCGAGTATATAATAGTAGATTAGTAATCAATCTAAGTATCTAAAAAACAGATAGATAGATGGATTTTTATCAAATGGTTTTTTTTTATCATGTGATATTGAAGTTTTATCTTCATATATTCTGGTTTATTTATGGTTTGTATCTTTTACTAGATAAAATATTTTTTCATGTATCACCTCTCTAATTGGGGTCGGCACAGCATTTCTTTTATTCGTTGTTATCTCAATAATCACCTCCGTTCGAGCCATGTCTTCTTAAACACAATCTTTATATCGCCTCGTCTCGGTTTTTTTTGTCGGCTCCATCCTTTGCACCAAATTCATACTCAAAATCTCTGCCTTTGATATCACTAATCAGTTAAAGAAACTTTACTTTCCTGCATCTACCAGTCACTAATCAGATTTTCTAAGCACTTAATTTTTATTTCTCAATTAATATTATTACTAAAATCTATCGACAACACCCCTTCACTAGACAACTATCGCGTCCCCAGAGCGTAGTGCTGCAATCCTCTTTGGCAACAATCGATATTTATCCGCGGCTCCCAATCGGCCGGTAAGCGAGAAAGCTTGTTCCTAACAATGGGGACTACTCTAAAATCTAACATTTTGCCGCCGATCTCTCTACTGGTGATTTATAGCCTTTCTTACTTTATATTGGTTAGGTTTCTTTAGTTTGTTTTGTTTCCTTTATACTCTTCGACTGTGAGGAGGAGATGTGACTAAATAATATAACAGCCGGTACATGGTGTGACCATTCATTACATACTCCTTCGTGCCTCAACACCGAATAAAAGACAGAGGTACGGTAGACGCATAGGCACAATGAAAGAACTCCCAGATTGTTTTGTGCGTATGGGTGGGATCTCCATCAAGTGCTGGTGGCTCATCGCCGTACGTTTTGCAGTCCGACGATGGAACGGGCTAGGCGGAATTAAATTGACTAATTCAAACGACGAAGTGTAACCGATAGAAAGCCGACAGGCTGGTGACTCGGTGTTGATGTTCAAGGCTTAGGAGCTTTAACTCGATCAGTACATCATTGCTGATAAGCTTCTTCACTAGTTTTTGGCATCCTCCTTCCTTCCTCCACAGATGAGAGCGTTCCACACTCCATACATGATCGAACTTGAGCTTGATAAAGTTTGAGCAGCTGATCCGGCTCGAAGTACCGTTTCACCTATGCACCTTTAAAGAGAAAATCATTGAAATAGTCGACACGATTTGGTTAAAACTGCTGACTAACTAAACCAATTACTAATTAGGTGATATTGCTACGTAATTTTAAGACTTATGCGTCAGTACACTGATTACGGACGGGTCATTGCGTACCCACTAAAAACAAAATACCTGACGAGGCATTTTTTGGGTGTTTCTACTAAAGCTTATGACAGTTTAATAAGATTTTAACAGCCGTGGTGTGACCAGATTATGTTCAGGAGGATATCACGTTACGCAAACAAAATATGGACAAACAGTGCTCACTCGTATACACTAATATGTAAAGACGATTAGGGAAAATAAGTAGGCCTATTTAAAAATGTGTGGAGCAAGCATTCGAAGAATAAAAGTATTTGCTCACTACCTTGATTGTGAGTAAAGAAAATTTCTTCAACAAGAAATTACAAGGATTTACTCGAAACTTTCTTTTTTTTATACTATTTTGCAGCTACCTCTATTTGTCTCTGTCCCACTCAAAGGTTCACGGGTAGAAAATGCCTAAAGGTGTTACTACACCAATCGATCGTAGCTTTGGCTGATCAAAGAAAGAAGTAGAAACTATTGATCGACGTCGACTAAATAGCACCATAAGGCATTAAGCCCGCCTTTCTACAGTGTTTTTTACTAGTGCATAACTCCTTGACACGGATTAGCAAAAAAGTCATACAATTACAACAAAACATACAATGTCATGTAGTTATTGATATGATAATCATACCTCAGTGGAATTTATGCCTACTGCAGTGTACTTCTTCTCCATGGAGACACGCTTTGGAACATAATCTCAGTGGAATTTATGCCTACTGCAGTGTCCTTCTTCTCCATGAAGACACGCTTTGGAACATGCAAATGATTTCATGTTTTTGCCTGATCAACCTTGACAAATCAAACGTAAATTGTTTAATGAAATCTTGAATGTACTGCTGGACAAAGGCTCATCCCAAGCCTATCCAACAATATTCTCGACTACGGAATCAAATCAATAGCTCAGCTAGCGTGTTAGTCATTAACACCTATATCTTATTGTATGATAATTGTTACAGATTGGGGCTGATATCTCAGTGGAGCGCCCTAGCAGGGAGGTACGGAGGCCTGGTACCCGCGCCCTGGTACTGGCAACGACCTCATGATAGAACCACTCCACCTAGAGGTATGTATATGAATGGTTCGTTTGGTGGTAGGATTATGGTGCACTTACTTTCTTTCACTTTCTTTCATTAAGAGCTCGTGGTTAAATTAGAACATCCGCCCGGGCCGATCTTCACGGTTAAGCAACACTGGCCGAAGTTGATCTGTGGATAGGTGACCATCTTAACATAAATAATTTAATAGTTCTCTAATTAATTTTCTAGGATTATATGATTAAAACTGCTGAATACAAAGAAGGAAAGAATAGAAAGTATAATGTTTATTTAGGACTCGTACAAGACAAACAACAAAATAAAATTAATAATAAAAGCCAATAACATATATAAAATATCGTAACTACTATAGTAATTGGCCACGCTATAGTAACTGGCCACTCATAACAAAAGAGGCAGAAACAAGGTAATGCAAATAAGCCCATGAATTTTTGAAGACAAAAAATATTCCTGTATCAGATGCTGGAATATTTTTTGTGCATTACCCTGTTTCTACCTCTTTTTTTATGAGTGGCCAGTTACTATAGCGTGGCCAATTACTATAGCAGTTACCCTATAGTACTTTTGCGAGGCCAAAAAGAGTGATGTTCTCAATACGTTATGTTTATCAGTGTCAAAATTGACGTCACTTATCTTAGTGCCAATTTTACAAATTTTTAAGCAACATTCGCATCTCATTCGCAATCTGTAAAAATTATATGGAAATTGAGACTTTTTTACAGATTGCAACTGAGATGCGAATGTGTTAATTAGTTTTATAAAAATGAAGTCGGTTAATAGCCCTTTGATCTGCGCTGAGATCGCAAAATAAATTTCTATTTAGTAGTTTATTTCTTCCTTCATAAGAAGTATCTATTTATTTCGCACTTTTTGTCATCACTACTCTATTTAAAAATAAACCGTACGAACAATTCATCCGAATTCCCTTTATATAAAACAGCACACTTGTCTAGAGCCCCTAGACAAGTGTCATTCTGTCAGCGGTAGCGTGGCGAAGGCGATTGTCAATACGTCAAAAATGTATGGGATTGATGCTATCGAAATGTCATGTGATCATATTCCTACATTCTGGCATTTCGACAGTCGCATTCGCTAATCGAATGGCACATTGTCTAGGGGCCCTGGTAAAGCCAGACCAGTTAACTATAGTTCAGATAGAAACGTGAGAATTCGGTCCAGTTATACCCCACTTACTATTCCAAGACTATTCCAAGTGACTCCGCGTCTCAAAGCCTAATGATGATGGCTTGCCTGGTCATCTTAGACGGCTGGATTTCAAAGCACGATTTATGTCAATTGAAACAGTCTATGGTCAAATACAAGGAGTATTTGTTACAGTCAGATAATTTTGAGGCTAGTTTAGACAAAGGACTTTTGTAATGCAATTAATTTTGAAAGTAGTGCTAATTGCTAAATAATGTGTGTTAATCTGATGTATTGTTATACTTATTTAAATTTTTAGTACAACAAAGATTAACACATATTTAGTACGAAGTCAAGGGCAGATGCTAGTATTTAAATAAAAATCTATGAGACATCGACCTTGACATGACTGTCTAGTTTTCTGTTTACCACTTTGTATGAGCCGTTCTTTACATTATCAAAATGCATGTTTGATTTAACGAGGATAAAATATAATTCAATCAATTTTTGTTTGTTAAGACATCAATAATAAGAATTTTCAAACTTATTGTGAACTTACAACGTTTTAATTTCATTTAGAGAAATGTCCCCTCTTAATAAAAACAAACATCACAATTCACAGCACAACAGTATAAATTGTAACCCAACCCCAGAAAATCCATGCCCATTTTCCCGCGTAATTTCTAAACAACACGGCCATCCTGACAACCACTCGTCCACAGATAATAAATGATGTCAGCAAGCTGCCGCCACAGATTAGCGCACTAGTGGGGCGTCCGGAACTAATCGATTCGATGCGATATATCGAGTTACCGACGTGATTTCGGTGTCGGGTTGAAAGGATTAGAGATGCGTTTTGACAAACTGTTAGTCGAGTTAGTTATTTCGGGTTATTGGAATAATTTGGATGGAAACATGTTTTTGTTGCGTTTGATTCGGGAATACAATTTTGATGTTAGAAACGGGATGTGTCTATTAAAATATATTGGGTGTATTTCTTTGCGGTTGTCAGACCGAATCCTAAAAACTACATCCTTGCTCATTCCCGAAAGTTTAGGTATGTATACAAAGTTTTGTCATACAGCTATATACATTTCAGTGATATCTACTACGAAACATAGTACAGTGACCAATCAAAGGGCATCTGTGCACGATCAAATACCTAACGGACTCTAAAAACATGCCAGATTTATAGTTGAACCGGGGCTGAATTTTATCATGAGAGATCTGTGTATAGTATGCAAATTGTCCAAAATTCCAAATTCAAGTCAGAAGCTAAAGCACGGTTTGAATTTGTTCAAAATACCTAAAGTTATCGCTTGTCTGCGGGAGCCTTTAGTACACAATGCCAGGAGTGTTTTGTCTTAATTGACAGTATAGGAAGCTTATCGCAAGGTACACGGAGCCAATACTCCGCATGACATGACACGACTGGATGGAATTGGTTTAGTTCGTAGTATCGTAGTCTGGTTTCATCTAGTTCTAGGCGTTTTCGTCATCGATCGGAGTAAATCGGGAATTTTCTTTGTTAATCTCAAAATGAGAGGTGCTAGTCTATGTTAAAAAAGCCTTACAATGTTATATTTGATAATACAGATTGATTTTTCGTAATTAACAGAATACTATTCACACGTTTTTGGTAGTACAAGGAACCAATTATCAAAAATTTGACTCTACTATTTTTATACCCTAGTTTTACCGAAGGTCTGCGCACTTAGTGGTAAATCACAGATTGTCCCTAAAAAATCTCAATCATATTTTTCTGCACCCCGTATACAGTTTACAGTCAAACTAACCTATTACCCGACCGTCACAACAACTGTCAACACGACTAACATCAAAAACCGACATAAACCCGCGAAGCTGACGCACGGTAGCTCTAAACAAGCAATCACGGTAACATGCCCCCACTCGCACAACTTTAATTTTGCCAAACCCATCTCACTGACGAAACAAAAGCTGCACCATTTCACGCGGTCCAAACCGACCGAACAATGCTTTTCTGCCATCACAGCGCAATTACCGACGAAACAACAAACGTATAACCATCTCCCTCGCACTCACGACTTTCCGTATGCGAATCAGTTCGCGCCAAATGCGGTGTCGTCGCCATGTTAGAGTGATGTCGCGCGCGCTCGTTTTAATTTTCGAATGCGGTTTATACGGAACGCTGTTTTGTTTGATTGCTCGGTTTTTGAGTTGTTTTTTTTTAATTTTTGTGATTATTGACGAAGGCACAGGTGTGGGGTGCCGAACTTCAAACGGTGTTGTTAAATGAACATCGCAGGGAAAGCTGCAAAGATATGAATGTTTAATTTGAGGAGCAGTTTTGTACGTCTTCATTATTTTTTAACGACAAAGTATTTGTTCGTGTTAATTAAGACATGTCAAGTACTTTTAATAAAAAAAGCCTCATTTGTTTCCAAAAACTTTGTTCCAAGCTTGATTGCTTTTTCATGTATATTCAGGCGCCTTTTAATTGAGCACACATGAATGACTTAATTATGCAAACAAGTACTTACCAAGACTTCACTGTAACAATTCCGTTGCTAAGTATTGAATAATATGTATCTCGGTCTGCAAACTCGTAAACTGCTTAACTCATAAGCGGTTGTGTAAACAGCAAGCGAGCACTAACACAGGATTACTCGCATGGCTTCTAAAATCAATGCAAATCACACATCAGACCAACCAGTTACAAAAACCCCTTCATTCTTAGCTAAGCTGTGAAAAGACAGGTCAATTAATAATGGCCGTTGTGTTGTTATGCGACCAATAAACAAGAGCTTGCGAATCAAGGCTCATGTATATAGGCTAGAGAATTTCATTATGCTGGTTTTATCATTGTTTAAAGTTAGGGCATGGGTGAATATTCAAAATTGAACTCTATTTAGAGGATGATAAGGCGGAAATAGGGATGAAAGTATTGAATTTCTAATTCGAATGAAGTGATTCATGCAAGACATTCCATTTTTGAATTGCCTTTTATAATTTGTGTGGTTTTGGTTGTGAATTTCTTCATATAACCATTCTAAGCTTTTCAATCAATTCTAGACTTTTCCGAACCTCAAAATATGTAGGTACTTGGTTGTAACCTTGTGCATTTTATATGGAGCAAACTACCCATCTGACCTCCAAACTCAGTAACTGGGTAACACGGTACCCATATCGACAACTAAGTCGATTCATTTGCTCTGATGGTGTTAGGATTCGAATCGTTAATCTATCTCGTCTCTGGTTTTAGTGTGATTGCGAATCTCTTTTGATGTAGGGTTAATATTGTTTATAGTAGTCATAAACCTGGAAGTCTAACCACCTGAATTTGGATATCGTGTTTTCCAGTTATTTGGTTTTAGAGGTCAGACAGGCAGTCGCTCCAAATAAATTACTAGCTTATGCCCGCGGCTCCGCCCGCGTGGATGTCGGTTATCGCGTAAAAAAGTAGCATGTCCTTCTCCATATCCCAGGCTATATATCTGCCAAATTTCATGACGATCCGTTCAGCCGTTTTAGCGTGAAAGCGTAACAGACAGACAGACAGACAGACAGAGTAACTTTCGCTTTTATAATATTAGTAAGGATAGTAAGACTAGACTCGATCTGCCTGAATGTTACCTCTTTACAAAAATCTTAATGAAATGATGATACTTGGCACGCGGGCAGACCAAGTCTTGGATTAGCACATAAGTACTATTACTTCTTTATCTGGGAGTAGCTTTCCTTGAGACAGATTTTAACTTTCACGCAGGCGAATCCCAAGCAGAATTTAAGTTTTGAAGTAAATTGTACCTGGAAATATTTAAAAAAAATCTTTTCTTTTTGCACCTTGTAATAAAAACAATCTTAAAAGCTCGAAGCAATATTTCTCCTCTTAACTTATAATAAATAAGTAACGTCTCATATAAAACGAATACATTTATTGCTTAGCCAACAGCCTGTAAAGTCAATAGAGCTTAAAACAAATCAGTGCGGATTAACGAGTAAGGATTCTTTGCGGCTAGAATCGAGTACTCGACTGCGTAGAGTGGGGACATATCCAATTACTGTTAGTCGATTTAATCCTAATACAAATCGAACAACGCCTTTGATTGGGCAATTTGACAGGTTGGTTAGGAATACAAACGCGTTTTGTTATTTTGAAAAAGGAAGTAGATAGGTACTTACACTTTTTTTTTAATTTTCGGCCTGGATTAATTATGATTTTTAAATGAGTTCGCATTGTGAAGGTGTTTATGTTCTTTTTTTAATTTAATAATATTGTGGTTTTAATTTAGAAACTGCTATTCTTGTAAATTTATGTTTTATGACTGTTAGGTTTCAGGCAGGATTCGTGTACTGAAATATGTGCCTATTTTTTAGACTTAACTAGTTAACACCTCTTTTTAAATAAGTAGGCAGGCGTAGGTATGTAGGTTCATAACGTACCTACTTAATTCTTTTTAAAAAAAAAAAAACGTTGCCCCACACTAGGAATTTCTCCTGTATCGTGGGTGCGTTTACAATCATGCAAACTCACCGGAACAACTATCTGTAGGCCATACAATATGCTCTGTGCGGGAATCGAACCCACGACACACAGCGCAGCAGCCGATCGTTCAACCACTGCGCCAACTGTGTCGTCAATTAGACCTATCCCATACGGATATAGGTAGGAGGTATAAGATTCTAGGTATAGGATCCTAAGTTCTATACCGGGATAGGTTAGTAAAATATTTCTAGCTATAGGATTCAGAAACACAGTGTCCCATACACCTTACTAACAGCCTCAACCTTGTTACAGAAGACTCAACCACCAACGAAGAAGGTTCAGCAGGCGGCTCCCCTCGCATGAGAAGCCCGACACGAGCCCCTACCCCGCCCTCGCCCTCCAGATCTTCACCCCGCTCTCCTCGCCTGCACCCCGCGCTCTACCCCCAGCAACCAGACGTCCAGGACTCAGACCCCGACGTCGACGAAAGCGACGACTTCGACAAAGACGAGAAACGAGACCCCAATGCAAATCTAGGCAAGAGAAAGAAGAAGACCAGGACAGTCTTCTCCAGATCCCAGGTCTTCCAACTAGAACAGACCTTTGATATGAAACGGTATCTCAGCAGTTCGGAGCGAGCTGGTTTAGCTGCGTCGTTACACTTAACGGAGACGCAGGTGAAGATCTGGTTCCAGAATAGAAGGAATAAGTGGAAGAGGCAGCTGGCTGCGGAGTTGGAAGCTGCTAACATGGCGCATGCTGCTCAGAGATTGGTTCGAGTGCCGATACTGTACCACGAGTCACGGCCGACGTCGATGCCACATACGCCGATGCCGTTGCATCCTCAGTTCAATGACGGTGTTGGGGGGGTTTACTTCCCATCGCAGGCTCCTCAGCAGCTGCAGCCGCTGCCTTCATCTCCTGTGACCTCCAGGGCTCCGCTGTCCAGCCTGGTGTAGTGTTCGCTCGAGCCCGCACGCTCGGAGGACGCTCATTTCTGAACGCTGGACGCTTAGGAGTGACGTCAGTGCGGGGACTAGTCATTACTGTGAGTGTAATTGCCAAATCGTTCAAATGTAACTTATGTATAGGTTGGTTAAGTGGTGGGTGGTGTTTAGATCGGTTGGAAAGTACCGTTTTTGGTACCTATTGTGGTATTGAAAATTGCTAAAGGTTCACCAGTTTGTGACTTGATCATCTGAAAAACAGCAAAAAATCATGCTAGATAAGCGGTTGTCAAGCATTGACGCCTCATAGCTCACTTTTGAACACTGAACACTAGCATCTTTGACAGCTATCTGACATTTAATGATGACACTTTGATTTTTTATGGCACATGTAACTACTGTTCTGCCGCTACACATCGACATTCGATTTAAAGCCTGGCATCAAATAGGTAACTTGTTGAATTAAATCTAGTGACCACGCTAAAAGGTTTTATTACCGGACCGCCATTGCCCTGAGTTCTAATCTTATCTGAACACGCCCCGACCATTTTATTTACGTGCTAGATAAATTGCAACGGCGTAGTACTACGTTCTACAAACGAAAGAGGTTTTACTGACGTGTAAGATGGACATTTTGTGCTCTATGGTCTGTTTTGATGGACAAGTGGCTTGGGACAGAATTGTGTAGTAGTGTACTAAGGCTTTACCGTAAACTTTGAACAAGAGTGAATTTTCTGCGCTTTTATTAAACATTCTGGTACAGTAGGCTACACCAGTGAAAACTGACCTCACATTCTATTGAAACACAGTACTAGGTTAGGTCAGGTCAAGGTCAATTGCTACTGACGTGTGGCCTACTAGCAGAAACGTTGATTTGAAGCGAAAAAGTTCATGGTTAGCCTACGTCGTTGATAAATAATATAATAAATAGTAAAATGATTCGACTAAATGTTACGTACAAAGATCAATGTCATTCCGTGTTGTATATTAATGTAAATAAGAATGTTTTAAATCCTCCATGTATTTATTTATTTCGCGATAAGTTTTGTAAATAATAGCTATTGAAAGAACTGAGTATTCGTTTTTTAAATGTAAGCGATCGATTTGTAGTTTATTTTTAATTTCTATAATTTTATAGTCTTTGTCTAGTCGCCGTTTATAAGTAAAATTCGTTCTTAATTCAAAAGTGACAGTTGTGACACTTGATACTTTTTCTTTGTTGAGAATTTTTCTGAAATGCTTTTGTAACATAACTTAGTTTGTAAAAGCTAACATTGTTTGTACTAATAGTTTTCATTAGAGCTGTAACTTTGTATAGTGCTTCAATTTCGCTAGCTAATTCTTTGACATTTTTAATTACTTCTTGTAAATTGACATATCATCGAGAACGCAAAATTATTGCGAACTTTGAGATTATAGAAAAAAAAAACAAAATTAAAAAGTAAACGAACAAAATGCTCAGAATATTGTAAATATGTTTAAGATTAACATACATTGTGTTACTGTTTTTAAGTATTTTTAAAACCTCAGTAATTTTAAAATATTTATCAGAGAGAAATCGATTGATTTCAAATCGATTATTATGTTTTTTAATTATAAACTGTGTTGCCATGTTGCTTCGATGTAATTCTGTAATATTGCTAGCCTAAATAAATAACTAATTAAAACGATGCTTAATTCTAAAATATTAATGTTATTTACTGATAGTAGTTGAATGATCTTCGTCATTGTAATATTATGCTGAGGTAAGGCGAGAAAATAAAACGAGTATGCAATATCTGTGTCCTTTATTTTACCTACTTCAACAGTAACTACTTAATTTTTATCAAATCATGAAAAAGTAAAGAATAAGCTCTTTTTCTTCATTGAATAAAGTAATTTAAAACAGCATAAAAAGAAAGAATGAAAGATGGAAATATAAATTTGGCACACTAATGTGTGTGCATTAATGCCCCGGGGAATCTAAATGACAAAACATTATTACTAAAAGTGCTTGGTGATAGTAATAAGAATATATTATAATTGGATTGATTTACCTGACAAATAAATTATTATTCTATCGATTTTCTCACTCCATCAGCTTTTATTAAGTGCTAGATCTATATTTAAAATAAAGTACTTACACTGCAAATCTTATATTTCGCAACACTATTCTGTTGAATACTGGTATTTAGCTAATAATAATAATAAAATAATAAAAATTTATTGAAATAATAATAAGTTTACAAAAGTGTACATATGGTTCAGCAGTATAAATATTAATCTAGGCTTATTATAGTATTATAATTATCTGGATAAAAACTATGATTTGACAAATATATTAGATTACAGTTGCATACAAAAATAGAATACTGAAGGTTGTGTAGTGCGTTGCCCGATTTAGGTTTATTTAACCTGTGTTTCAGGCCATCTCTACGACGCGACGACGGAACAGTCATTTAATTAAACAAAGATAACATTTTCAATATCTTAGCAAACAATATTTTGCGTTACCTTATTAACTAGGCTTATTAGATATTTTTAAATCTATAACTAAAGCTATTATAAATATTAGGTAATGTAATTATAGCTATGTCAGCTACTCTATGTCAGCACCTCTAGTAGTTTTTCCGTGTCTGAGTAATTTAGTTTTGCTAAATAATTGAATAACATTATACTACACCGATTATTACTTACATTATATATCTTAAGCAATTTGTTAAATTTATTATATAAGAAAGGTCCTAGAAATAAATAAAATCTTTTAATGAAAGCATGTTTAGTCTGAGGATTTGTGCAGACCAATCCTTTCTTCTTTTGTCTGAAGGTATTGGTCTAAAATCTAGTTCTGTGTGTTGCAGTAAAACTACACTTAAAACAAATAGTTGTCGAATTGTTAGCACCTTGCATGCCATATAAAGCTGGTGTGTGGGAAATCTGAATGGGCGACAAGTGGCGACTTTTAGAATTGCTCTTTGAGCACGTTCTAGAAGTAGTAAACTTGATTTAACGGCACCACCCCAGGAAGTTATGCAGTATATTATGTACGCTTTGGAACGTGCAAATAGCTTCATGTTTTTGACTGACTGACTTTGACAATTCAAAAGTACCTGTGATTGGTTTATTTGAAATAAATGCTTTGACTTTGACTTTGAGTAGGTAAGGATAGATTGACACAAAGCCAAGTAAACCTGTTTAATTAATTTAAAGTCGGCTATGTCCCGTAAACTCTTAAAAATGTATATTAATTTTCGTACTCTAGTGCATAATATATCGATGTGTTTACGGAAGTTTAGGTTTGTGTCAATCGTGACGCCTAGGTATTTGATATGGTCAGCTTTAATTAAAGTGGGACAAGTGCATGCTGTGTCAGCGTACGAGTATGTATTACAATGATTGTGCGCGTGAATGTTTTGGTTAGTATGCGTCGTGTTAGTATTTCTAATTTAAAATAGAATAAATTTGGAAATCAAATAGAATAAATAGAATAAAGCTGAATCCGGTTTGACTGCCGACCCCAATAAAGTTGACAAAAGGCTAGGCAGATGATTCTGTTGAAGCTGCTCACCAAAGATATTACCATCTCATCGGTACTAACAATACACCTTCAACAAAATTCCCAAAAAAGACAAAGAAATATCAAAAATCCCCCAATTCCAAAAAAACACAAAAAATAATTAAATTACAACACGGATCACAGCCCGTGCCATGTTATCTGGCAATCAGTGAGAATGCCAGTAGGTAAGTAGGGTAGCTAAACGCTGGCACGCGGCGTCGTCACTGACACGGCGGTTCTGCCGCATCCGGCCCGCGTCCGGTGCGGGAGGCACGCTTCCGGTCCGGATGCACGGTGGCGTTTACATGGCTAATATTTTTTTTTGTGCTGGCAACATCCGGATGGGGAAAGTGTGAAAGATGGTAATTTTTGTGGTATTGAGGGTTACGGTTTCCGGAGATTTTCAGCCATAAATTTGTGAAGCATTAGAATAACTCTTTGATAACTTCTCTCTACTTATGTTTACTCTAGCCGTTATCTTGTCTTACACACTAGAAGTCAACTCTTAGGGCCGGTATAGTGTTGCTGAATTTGTTCGAAAGAGTCACCGCGGCCCTGGAACGCAAAGGGCATTTGGAGGAACACGGATGGGTGTTAGTCAGTAAGAGTCCTGACACTCCCTTCCGCTCCACCCAGAGCGGGAGAAGTCATTTGATGATTTCCCATTCTTATAAAAATGGGCCAGTATCTGTGTTGTGAATTTGGAGTCAATCAAATATCGCTCAACATGAACCAAGAACATATATATAGCTATAGGCCAGACGGGACATTGAGGAAAAAAACAGATGCTGCCTGCCTTTTGGCATGACATAAACCATGTCAAGCTAAAATGCAAGGAGCTTCAGTTTGTATGTAGTTCATCATCTGCCTAGCCTTTACCTAACTTTATTGGGTTCGGCTTTCAGTCAAACCGGATCCAGCTGAACACCAGTATTTTACGTGGAGCGGCTGCGTACCAGACCTTCACAACCCATTAACCGGGTAACACGTTACTTCTTGGCAAGACTGTAGTCTGATTTTCTGGCTTCTGAAAATCCTTGACGACTGCCAAAGATGTATGTGATCTTTGGCAGTCGTTACGGATTGTCGGTTGTATATAATATGATCTGTTTGTATGTACTTAAAACCGTTTCTATTTTGCCAATTGAAAATGCGTTAAACTTGGTTAAGTTTAACGCATTTTCAATTGGCAAAATAGACAATAGACAGGTTGATAGTTGATATGGTACGGTTGTACCATATCAACTATCAACCTGTTTGTGAAATAATAAGTACGGAAATAGTAACTATGGTTGTTCTATAAAGGCACCTATAGAAAGCCAATGTAGAAGAGTTCAAGTTCCAGATGAAAATATTTCAGCATTGTCCAACTATAAAATATTTCACAATCAAATTAATAAACATTGCTACGATCCCGTTATTATCAGATTTTGATTAAACATTTAATAAGCCACTTGCCTCATTAATTACAAAATAAACGTACCTACTCATTCACGAACGAATAAATAAAACAAATACAAATTATGTAATCCCACATCTGATAATTTTCACATCAATAATGTCGTTACATTTATCAATCATCGATGTTAATTAATAACCGTAATCGCCATTAACTGGCCATTCACGGATATATCAATTTAATTAAGCGATTCGCGATATTAATTCGATTATTACCAGTCGTAAAAAAGTTACAAAACAGTCTGTTTCACCGCGTAAACGACGCCGTGTCACGAACGCCCTCCATTATCATAAAGCAATTTGGATTTTATCGTTAAGTAATAGAGATTACATTGGTTTATCACGACAATCCTCTAATTACCGTTATGCATCCCCGGAAATGGCACGCCATACTGCCATTTTGTGTGAAAATGGACCGTATAATAGTTGCGCTATGATATCATTTCAGAAATTGGCGGTAAAATTCTAATTGTGTCACATGTGTTTTTGGGGCGAAGGAAAGTGGACTCTGCCTAGATAATTTGACAGTTGATTTTCGTTTTTTTTAATGAATGAGTTGAGCGCCATCTATGGCTTTATTTGATGAAGTTAGTGCGTCGAGGAATCTCAATTTAATTAAAAATGGTGGGTTTTATCGCGCGATCGCGCGTGCTTGCAAGTGTTGGCGCGCTCCGATTGTCGTGCGGCGCGCGCCGGGGATACTCCATGTTGTTTTTATCAACTGTCACTTAATTATCGAAATTGAATTTGGAACGTGCGCCCGCCATGTCTGAGTTTTTATTAAGTGCAGCTGTTTCTTTGATTTTCATTTGCTAATGAGAATTCTTTTGACATGTTATGGATACTAAATATGGATCATATTTTTGATTTGACTGTTTAACTTTTAAAGCTTTTGCAATAGATTAAAAAAAGAGACTAAAATATATTACATGATGAAATTAATGTTTTAGGTTTATGTAGGTTACATAGACTTATTTTTTCTGTGAGTAGGTACATAGATAAGATAGACTATGGTTTTCATGGTCATCACATATTTGATAGCATATAGCTTGATACCTACAAAAATAACCTTTATTACACCCCTGAGTATCATATTGTTTACATTAACTTTTTAATTGCTATAAAAGCGTCCAAAAAACTCCACAGTATCAATTAATAACATGTTAAGAGGTAATTTAGGTGAACTGTCAGTTATTGTAACAGATAACACGGCACGAGACCCTAATGGCCAGTTCGATGTCATACCACCCAAGTTATAAAGATGGCGGAAAAGTACGGAACTAAAAAAATATATATGAAATTGACAAAGACACTAGCGCCATTGTTACTCGCATCGTAATTTGGTCGAGTTATACGTGTTTGTATTTAAAACTTGTAATTATTCAAATATGGAACGGCAGATGCGTTTGAAAACGATAATCGATTTTGTACGACACAGCTAAGTTGATTAAGCATTTTAGAAATTGTCTTCAACGAATTTTGTACCTAATTTCTAAAGAAATAAAGTAACACTTTATAAATTTTTGTGAAGTGTCAAATAAGTCAAAAATGTTTTTTAAAATTTTATTTTTTATCGTGTAATATAAAACTTTCTTTTGCTAATGCGTTCGGATACATTTCCGAGGGTTAACTTTGAACCGCAACTGAGCAGTTAATGATCTGTTTAGTTAAATAACAGTTTGTTTTTTTTAACAATTACTCGGTTTAATGACACGTGAAAAACAATGATATTTTAGCAGATTAATGAAAAAGTTAATGACATATTAATATTTTGGAGTGTGACAAATGCCTTCATTGATCATTTTAATAGTTTGAATGGGAGATATTACCACTCTTGGCTAGGGTTATCGTGGTACTGGGTTGTGGAGGTCAGTGAGGCAGTCGCTCAATGTAAAATACTGGTATTCAGCTGCATCCGGTTATACTCAAGACCAACCCCAACAATAACAAAGTTCGGAAACTACCTGGCAGGTTGGTTATTTCCTGGGAAGCAGTCACCTCCTTCTGCGAAACAGTAATGCTAGCGAAGAAGGAGGTGGGCCGCGTGAGGGAGAGACAAACCTCACGCCCCAGCCGCCGCCGCCGCCGCCACAGAAGAAGCCCTCGCGTGTCGGGAGTCGCAGGGCGATTCCCGACCACAGAAGGCGCGGGCCTGCGGACGGCGAGTGAAGGGTCGCTCGCCGTCCTATAAGGACCAAGCCTACTAGGTCGACGGTACGTCGTGTTGCGCGTCTCAAAGAGATATCAGCATAGTAGACGGGGCCTGCTAGGGCCAGAGCCTGCCAGGGTTGCGGAATTTGTTCGAAAGAGGCCCTGCAACGCAAAAGGCATTTGTAGGAACACGATTGGGTTTTTAGTCAGTAAGAGTCCGTCAGTTTTAAGCTATTTAACTAAAGTATGCAATAATACTGCAAGGTTAAAAGTCCGTCCAGAGGAACACAGAAGGATTAGAAGAATATCTATTCTCTTATAATAACTTAATTCATTTCTAATCGCTAGGCGTTCCCCACTCACAAATGACTGTACATAACACTTAGTATATAACAGTATTATTATATAGTAAATAGGCGATCGCTGTGTAACGAGCGAATGTCGTGCAAGCACTGTGTTTACAATCGCTTAACGTTTTGCCATCGTTAAGGGGGAGTCACCTCTTGGGCTCGAGACAAGTGAGTTTCTGTTAACGGTAGCGTGGCGAAGGCGATTGTCAATACGTCAAAAATGTATGGGATTGACAGATGCTATCGAAATGTCACGTGATCTAATTCCTACATTTTGGAAATATATTTTTACCCGGGTAAAAGATTTTTACAGTAAGTATATCCAAAACATCTGTCATCTGTGTTCGAATTTTCATCGACATGTTTGATCGATGAACAATTCGAATCTCACAAAAGCTCTGAAAAACTATGATTCGGCACCTCGATGAGTGTCCGAGGCAGATCCAGGACGAAGTAACGTGACGCCCCGGATAAATACTGCAGGGGCTGGTTCAGTCGACGGCGCATTGTGTTCCACGCGCGCCTCAAAGAGATGTCAGCATACGAGTAGGAGTAGGGGCCCGTTAGGGCCAGAGCCTGCCAGGGTTGCGGATTTTGTTCGAAAGAGTTACCGCAGCCCTGGAAAGCAAAGGGCAATAGGAGGAGCACGGATGGGTTTTAGTCAGTAAGAGTCTGACACTCCCTCCCGCTCCACCCAGAGCGGCAGGAGTCATTTGATGATTTCCCATCCTTAAAAAAAAGGGGTTGGTTCAGGGTGGATCAGGAACGGAATATCTGGGAGAAATTGGGGGAAGCACTGTGGGCTATACACGTAAAACATTCAAGTATCTCTCCGATACATTATAAATAGCTAGTTTTGGCTCGTGGCTTCGCAAGAGTTAAATAAGCCTACTACTGTCTTCCAGCGTCCCATCTATATTTGTACCAAAATTCATCAATATTAGTTCGGCGATTTAGGAATAAAGCAGCCAAACATATAATAATATGTACAAAATTAATTTCACCTAGATTTTACATAGCAATAAAATATATTTGTCACGATAGTTTACAACTCATTTACGCATTTATAATATTATATGTTAGGATTTATAGATATTTTTTTTATTAATATTATTAAATTATAAACAGGTAACGTCTCCCCTTAAGGTGAGCGCAGTAATTTTCACCCACTTCTAATAACACAGAGTGGTTCTATGCGGCTCTCCGACGATCGAACCATTACTGACTACTTCGTGGGACTGTACACTAGCAAGCAAGACAAGACATGAATATACAAGACTTAGAGTGTAACTAAAGAAGTATATTACCACTACTTACTATTTAGTGGGACAGTACACTAGCAGGCAAGACAAGACTACGCAAGACTTGGAGTATACCTAAGAAGTCTGATGAACTGATGATGCATCGATATTACTGACTATTTAGTATGATTGTACACTACCGAGCAAGACTAGATAATGCAAGACTTGAAGTAAAACATCAAGGTATTTAGTGGTTTGGCGATTCAGGTAATATTGCATTGCACGAATATACATTTGCAATCAAGACAACAAAATATTCTGATGTTATGGAGCCAAAGATATCTGCTACTTATATGTTTTACAAACATTGTATACAAACACACATGATAAAATGCCCCAAAATCGGTTTACTTATTAATCCTTCATCAAACCTAGAATCAACAAATCCGAAATCGCACTTCTGCGTAGAACACTTGGTATAGAACTTCATTTCCAAAGACATGTTTATAACATTAATTAGTAAGAAGTCACAATATTTTTTCTCAACTTCATCTTTTTTCTTTTTGCAGAAAAAAGCAGTCCATTTGGTAAGAACTTAATAAAACATCGAATCATAATCTCTTTTTTTTTCTTTCTTGCATCAGGCAGGTGTGTAGGGGCACTAACGCGCATCTAATAGCGGTCGACATAACAATTGTTTATTGACTCCATTGGAGTTTAATGCGCCCTTTTAATCTATGCCCGGCCCTTATTGACTGCTAAATACTCATATTAGAAATGTGGCGATAAATTGATATTCCTGGTATTATTTTGCTTTTGAAGATGAATTAGCCGAAGTAGCCACCGCGATCGGTGGACAGCCACGTTGTGACTAGTGGTCGTAAATGCTACTGCTGAGCATAAAATGCTACTGAAAAATGCCTAATGGAAACCCCAATAACACTTTGCCCGAAACAGGAATTGAACCTAGGAATCTCCCGCTCAAAGTCGAGTTTTACGATCACTCCTACTCACTAGTCGAGGTAGTTAATTCCAATCCATAGAATACTTATTTAAAATTACCTTCATCAGGCAGAAATCATCCAAAAAGTAGCGGAAGAACATTAATTGAAACTAAGTATGGTTTGTAGTCATCAACCTAGCGAAAATATTTGTCTATTGATTTAACCAACCCATTAACCAACTGTACTACCAACCCACCATTCTATTCCGTATCGCCACTTATCACGAATTATCAACTCCTGCGCAATTGAGCCCGCTGCGTCCAAACAAACACACTGAAGACCGTTATTACATCGCTATCTCGCGGTTAGATCTAATTCAGCGATGCGCGATAATGAATTTTTGGGGGCGAAGCGTGCGTATGCGCAGGCCACCGGTTTAGGGTTGACAGGGTTAGAGAAATGTTTGGTGGTGGTTAATATTTCGGTTTGTCAGGTTTAAATTAATTCGAAGGTACAGTCGAAAGGAATAAGGGGGTCAAGACAAAGCTGATCTAACAGTGAACTGCCTTTTGTCAAAATACCTAAATTGTCTCGGCCATCTTAACTCATCTGATGATAGTCTAGAACTATATTATCCTGACCTTTTCGTCTTCTACTTCTCTGTATCCCGATTTTTGACTATTTTTCCTCGCGTACTTTTTGCATTTCCCTGGTCGACTGTAAATATTATTTAAATAGCTACTTAGTTAATTAACCGCGCGATGCCTGACATGGCAGTCGTTACGAATTGTCAGAAGCCAGAAAATATGACTCCAGTCTTGCCAAGAAGTACCGTGTCACCCAGTTAATGGGTTGTGGTGATCCGGTAGGCAGCCACTCCACGTAAAATACTGGTATTCAGCTGAATACCGTTTGATCGGAAGCCGACACCAATAAAGTTGGGAAAATGGCTAGGCAGATGATGACTTAGATAAGTTTAAATTTTTGGTAGATTTCCGAGTTGAAGCAATTTCTAAAGATGGTAAATAAATTATGTTAAGTAAAACGGTATAACGGCTGACACGATCATGTCAAGTCATTAGTGCAACCCTCTATGTCAACGCTTTTCAAAAGTACATTACACCGTAACAAAATCAAGAAATCGCGAAAAATATGTTCATAATTTCGCGATTTTATCGCCAGTACCGCAAACCCATCGTATTTGCCTCAAGGGTAAGCCTTCCGCATTCAAAATAAGATGGATTCCTCGAAAACATATGGTTAGTAACCCTATACAACGATATTTTGGACGAATTTAATTAAGCAAGGTACAAAGTTAAATTAAAAAACATAATTTTAAATAATTTATGGCGGATCATCACGGCATGTTTCCCAAAAAACGAATTATTTTGTTTTATAATTTATAATTAATTAAAGTTTGCATTTTAAGTGAATGTTCATACCGATACTTGTAGGCCACTGACATTAATTTGATGCAATAAAATAATTAATTATCGCGAGTTACGGCATTTTGTATATTATTCCCCTTTCTTTGCTAATTTTATTATATTCCTTTATTTGCATTTTTATGGAATATTTTACGAGGTATATTTCATGGACGTTTTGTTTTCAGGAGCTATGAAAATATTGTTAAGCTGTCAATCAGCCGAAGATTAATTAAGGAAAATAGATTTAACTTGTTTCATTCAAAGACGAGATCTTTGAATGAATCAAGTTAAATCTATTTTTTTCAGTTAAAGTTGAAGTTACATCTATTCTCTTACTGAATAAAACCTACCAGTGCTCCTCCAAATGACCTACGCGTTCCAGGGCCGTGGTATGTTTCGAACAATACCGCAACGAGGTGCGAATCGGTAATGTGACATATCGGGAAGTACCCGATTTTTTAGTTTTCGAACCTATCACTTAGTTCTACAAAATCCTACTAAACGTGCGGCGTGTAAACGGTGTAAAAACAATTTTTACACCGTTTACACGCCGACGCAGAGTGACATAATTTAAATTAATTCCCAATATTTCATCTACAACAACACAAGGACACAAGGTGGAACGATGACCTGGTGAGGGTCGCTGGTAGCCGATGGATGCGAGACGCACAGGACCGGTTGTTGTGACGACACTTGGGGGAGGCCTATGTCCAGCAGTGGACGTCTTTCGGCTGATATGATGATGATGATGATTTCATCTACTTCAAGCAATCAGTCTAATCTTCCATCTGGTGTAAAGTCTACCCTCTTTGCTACTAAAACAATTAATGTTCGTGACACGATGTTAGCCGATGTTCCCCGATGTTTTGGCTGCGTTCGCATATATTAGCATGTTGTTATGTCCCGGACAGCCGGACGGACGGACAGATATTATGCGTAATTAGACTATAAATTAAATGGAATAGGAATATTCGGGGATTTCTCAGTAGCATATCTGGATTTGTACGGTTTATTGCAATCGAGCTCTATCTAAAGTTATAATATCAAGAAGCAAAATGTTTATTTGTTTTTGTGTAAAAGGTAATCTATTGAAGTACATATTTGACAAAAAAATACATTCATAGAAAGCTATGTTATTGCCATGTGCTATGTACATATAGAAGACGAGTCGACGAAATGTTATATATATATATAATTCTAAATCCTTGCCTATCCTCTTTGATATATAGGTGTTATCGGCAGCGGCAAGAAATAAATGACCATCACTAAAAAAAAAAAAACACTTAAATACGTAATATCTACCCTGAGTGCTCACAGCACATGTTTTTTTGAGCTTGAGTAGCTACCTAGATTATAATATCACATTATATAACTTCTACAGAAATAACTTACATAATCTATTTCACTACCATCACTCACAAATTAAAACCTAATTACCACCACTACAGAACTACGAAAAAAAAAGACAATTAAGGGTGCGTTTCCACTAATGCGTAACTTATGTTAAAAACGCCGCGCGGCACAAATCCAATTACGCACTCGTCGCGAGTCGCGATATATTCGTACGATAAGGTCGGACTGTTGCTCATCCACGCTGGTTAACAAGCAGCTTTTTTTTGGAAGATTAATTCTGCCCGCGGCTTCGCTTGCGTTAAAATAGCGTATAGCCGTCTCTAAGGTTCTATCTATTTATTTCACTCTATTGCTTACCACCAAATTTTTATCATCATCATATCAAACGAAAGACGTCCATGCGGAGATATTTGGAGGTAGTCGTCATGTTACAACAATGACTATAATTAAAAATTAAAAAATTACGTGTTTATATGAATTAAATTGAAATAATCGTTTTATTTCTTATCATTTATTGGAAGAAAGTAAAATAAGAAAACGTGAAAACCACTTTATCAAGAACTTCGCAAAAACATCCTCATTATCACCATCATATCAGCCAAAGGTCCACTGCTGGACATAGACCCCAAGTGTTGCCACAACAACCGATCATGTGCGTCTCGCATCCATCGGCTACCCGCGACCCTCACCAGGTCATCGGTCCACCTTATGGGAGACCGTCCGACGCTGCGTCTTCCAGTACGCGATCGCCACTCCAGAACTTTACTACCTAGAAAATCGGATCAGTGGTTTAGGCGTAAAAGCATGACATACAAACTTACTTTCATATTTATTATATTAGTTAAGATTATATGATTAGCATTTTGTTGGATTAGATTCAAAAGAGCTACTTAGATATGGCTTACCCATTGTCACTCATGTTTGGCGTTTCTTCTATTTATAATTAGTATCGGTATAGGAGGATTTATTGTTCACTGGTTCTTATTCCTTTTTGTGCTGTTTATAGTGTTTTTAAGAAATGGCCTTATTGCATTGTCTGTACGTTACAGGCGTGACACAGATAAAATCTAAATTATTTAATTATTTATTTGAACTCGAAAGATACATAATGCGGACTTAATGCTACAAAGCAATATCTGCCAGAAACTAAATGCATTTATGTCCCAAACTCCAATTACGCTCTCGTCGCGAGTTGCGATGTTCCCGTATGCTAAGGTCGGACTGCTGTTGCTCATCCACGCTAGTTGGCAAACAGCTTTAATGTTGATGGTTAATTTGATGATTATTTCTTTGCATTTTGCTCATTGGTATCGTGGACAAAAGTGCGACAAAGCCATAGATTAATTTAATACCACAGGAACCATGCATGTTCATGGTTCCTATGGCATTAATGCCGCTGAAAAAAGCATGCTATTCTTTAAAAAAATCTTCATGAAAAATAAGCTGAAGTGAACATAAAATGAGCTGTAAATCCATACAAACAAGATAGAAGTAGGCGTCGTCCTGCCTGGCTAAAGATCGTACGAGTTAACGATGCGATTTCGTCGCGCGACAAGATTAAACACACACATTTCTTTAGAGTGTCCTAATTGAAGCTTACAAATCATCGCGCGAGCACAGGATCATTTTCATCGCGCTATGATATCGCATCGGTAACTCGTGTAGCCAGTTAGTATGACGCCTGGCAGTAGCAGAACAGCCCGGCAGTTCACTTTACGCTCACTTCAATTTAGCTCCGCCTTTTTTTGTTAATTTGGGACAAGCCCGCCACACCACAGTCCCAAACCACTGCAACTCCTGAAAGCCAGAATCAACAGTGGCGACCACCAGAAAAAACTCCGAGTCAATGAAGCTCTACGAGTCCCAGAGAAATGATTCAACTCTCTTGGATCCCGCAACGAAATTAATCAGAAAATAACAGCGGAAGAGTAGGAAAAAAAGTATAATTTCCACTTCCCTCCTTATTAAGCAAGAGACAGAACAGAGCTAGGCCATATAGACACCAAGGGACATATACAACTGGGTTAAGCCCAGTTGCTAAGCACCACGGATTATACATTAACACTAATAATAATGGGTTCTAAATTGTGAGCCACTTGACCGGTGGCTTATGGTCTTCCAAAGTTCCCCCTTACCAAATCTTTCTTTTACTTATCTCCTTTTTGATGCAACATTATATTGTTTTGTACCGGTCCACTGAAAGCTCACACACATTTAAATACGTCATCCACAAAGCACAAAGCTGATTCCTTATCTCAAAGTTTTCAAAACTTTCTAATTCGGAAATATAAAAAACCTTATCGCGTACATCGATGTGTCCCTAACTCCGCGATGTCGAACTAGTGAAGTGGTGACAATAAGCAGCCATCTTAAAAACATACGAGTCCAATTTCATCTGACGTAGATTTACTATTATAAATGCAAAAGTTAGGATGAATGGATGTTTGTTATTCAATCACGCCGGAATGGCTGTAGGGATCTGGATGAAATTTGACACTATATATAGATTATACTCTGGAATAGAATATAAGCATAAAATCCTAGGAATATGTTCCTTTGGGATAATTTCCGAAATTCACGCAGACGAAACGCTGGCAGAAGCAAGTACGAAGATATAAAAAATGCGGAAATAAAAAAAAAATATCGCGGAGATCAATGTGTCCCAAACTCCGCGGTGTCAAACTCTTGACAGTAAACGGTCAGCTTAAAAACATAGGTACTAGTCCAATTTCATCTTACTACCAACTATTAAAATGCAAAAGATTGAATGGATGCATGAATAGATGTTTGAATAAAATAGAATAGAATACAATCAATAGAAAACATTTACGCATCTTAAGCTGTTGGTCCGGCTGTCATTATTTTGAAGATCTTTTGCAGTCGTATAGTCGTTACGGATTGTCAGAAGCCAGAAAATCTTACACCAGTCTTGCTAAGAAGTACCTTGTTACCCAGTTAATGGGTTGTAGAGGTCTGGTAGGCAGCCGCTCCACGTAAAATACTGGTATTCGGCTGAATCCGGTTCGACTGAGAGGGGAGTGGAGCCCAATATAGTTGGGAAAAGGCTGGGCAGATGATAGAATAGAAACATGTTTTCGACACTATTGTCTTATTCATATTTAACACGTTATTATTAAGACACCACACACAACACAACAGTAACAAACACATTGTAAAAAAAGAGAAGAATTGTATCTGGATGTAATTTGGCACGAAAATTATGTAGATTGTAGTCTGGAATAACTGGCTTTTTATCCCGGGAGAATGTTCCATTGGTTTCCGAAATCGATGCAGGCGAAGCCGCTGGCAGAAGATAATACGGAAATATAAAAACTTATCGCGCACAGATCGATGTGTCCCAAACTCCGCGGTGTCAAACTGGTGACAATAAAACGGCCATCTTAAAAACATACGAGTCCAATTTCATAATGCAGCGTGCGATGTATGGAAGCGAGAAAGTACTAAATTAAAAATTATATTTATTTTGCAAATTTGTTACAAGTACTCAACTCTTTTACTTTGTCATATTAATCTAAATGAGGGATGGATACTTTACCGACTTTTAATAATGGAAGAGGTTAGCATGAGTTTACTTATTGCCCTAAAAAAGAAAGAAAAATTATACCTGCTTATAACACAATCAATACAAGAAATAACTATAAACATGGGTACATATTTCATCATTATCGCATCAGCCGAAAGACGTTCAAAAATTACTCACCGAACGAAACAAAATCACATCACCACTAATAAAATGTAACCAATGATTTAATTAGCTCAATCAAAAACAAATTGACGTCTCACCAAACATTTCGTTCAATCACACGAAATTAAATGTTGCCACAACAATAAATTAATGATAAATTGCGGAAAAGCTTTTGTAACCGAAGTACTGTTTATTGTTTCCAGACAATAATTAGCATTTTAGTTTATGTAAAACTAGCATCTGTCAGCGGCTCCGCCTGCGTAAAGTCACGGAAATTATATCCCACCACGGGAATATATTCCTGGGATAAAAGTAACCAATATACTTGCAATCCCAGGATATAATCTATCTCTGTGCTCAATTTCATCCAGATTTGTTTAGTCGTTCCGGTGCTATTGAGTAAAAAACATCCATCCAACACTGCATCCAAACTTTCACATACTGTCGAATGCAATAATTACATATGAATAATATAAATATAATCAGGATAAATACAAACAGATAAAATACATAACCCTTATTTTGGGCTTCGCCGCTGCCGGGTAAAAAACAAACTATATCTAGTACATGAGACGCTTTATTCGTGTGAAAAGTTTCATCCTATCCGCTCAGCCGTTAACGTGAAAAGTTTAAAAACAGACAGACAGAGTTACTTTCGAATTAATAGTTATTAGTATATATTTGATCATTTTCATTTAATTATTCGTTTCATGGGTAGATACTTGATTGATAGTTAAATAACAGCAATACGATAATTGTTGACGTCATTTATTATTGTGAAACATTTTCAATTTGAGCCTTATTACAGGTGATCGTTTAAAAATGGATTATGGAGCCACCAATTTGTAAGAAGCTTAAAATAATAATTTTCGTTAATGAAGGTATAATGTGTGCGGGTTTTTAATGTTGATCTTTATACAGGATGTTCTAGAAGGGCATGGTCATATTTAAGGTGATGTTGGGAAGCTGATATACAGGATTATTTGTAAAATACCAACAACCTTTCAGTGGGTGAAAGTACTCATGATTATAAACAACTTTTACTTTGGGACCAACTCTGAAATATCAAAAAATAATTCGGCTGTTTCATACAAAATGCAATATTCACCCGATGAAAATGTATGAAACAGTAGATTTTTTTTTCGATTTTTCGGGGTCGGTCTCATAACAAAAGCTGTTTATAATCATGAGTACTTTCACCCACTGAAAGGTTGTTGGTGTTTTACAAATAACCCTGTATATAATATTTCAAGAAAAAATCAATCATCATCATCATCTTCTTTATAAATCATTGGCGCTCGATTTTTTTTAACACCTAAGTATTAAACATATTTTATTAACTAATGGTATACAATAATGCTACATAATATTAACAAAAAACCCAATATAGTATAAAAAATTCGTCCTCAACGCTTGGAATAGATCTCAAAACTAAATCGAAATAATAAACGAACAGTAATTTCTTAGTGCCATACCAAAGAGGGAGTGTCCAATGACACCTCGCTGTTTTGAAATGAGAATGCCGCGTTCGCAATTTGAAACTACGAATTACATGTTTAAAAAACGTAGGGAGCCGTATTTTTTCTTTTTTGCTTATATTTAATGCCTCGTTATTCATGCATTTGTACAATCAAATGTCTTTAGAATAAGGACCTTAAACAGCAAGAAATAAGGTCTTGTGTTTTTTTTCGGGGTTGGTAAAGATACGGTTGTCGAATTAAACAAAGCCGTTTATTTTTCCTTTTGTTGAGTATTAACGCGTCGATTTGGGCGTTAAGTTCCTTTTTGAAAAATGAATAGGTAAATAGTGTTGGCTCGAGTTACAAAGCTTCTAAATCATAGATATTTAGTCGATTATGGACTTAGTAATACTGTTCTAATGGAAATAACAATAAGGTTCATTTTGGCAGTCGACTTAAATAAATTGTTACTCAAAAGGTCTTTAAGGAGTCATTGATTGAAATTAGAAACGAATCACTTTATATTTTAAAACGTATTAAAGTTTGTTTTTTGTTCGACGTTTTATATTTTTTTACAGATCATGAGAAGAATTGTGTGACATTTTCGGTTCGAATCTTATTCAAATGGTAGCCAATCACACTCAGTTTTTATTGAAGTTTTTATTTTACCTTTGTTAAAATATTTTGGGATGGTTTTTAACGATTTGATCGATAGTGAATACGCTTTTTACTCGACTAGCCAGAAGGAAGGTTATGTTTTTTCGAGAATATTCTATTCTAGATTAACGTGGAGATTTTTAGAATCGCAGTCATCTAAAACTGCATGGGTAACACAGTTCCGAGTTCTATGGTCACGAACGAGTGTCGATTAATAGAGACATATAATTAGTTACCTAGCATTAGACACATTTGAAGTGACATGTCAACTGTCAGGGGTGACGGTGTCACCTTTATTTTAATTGTCACATTAATGACATCTGCTGGCTTTTTAAACGTATTTTATTGAAATTGTAGATAGGAATAAGTCTTATTGTTTGAGCCAGGTGACTATAGTTGCACGTTCCAAAGTGTAGATCTATATGGAGAAGAACGTGCAAGAAACTCCACGGACACTCACACACTCGTAGGCTCTAGTCGTTGCCAGACAAGGAGATTCCTAGTTCTGTATTTCCAAACGATAGTCAATTAATAGAGACGTATAATTAGTTACATAGCATTAGGCACATTCGAAGTGACATGTCAACTGTCAGGGGTGACGGTGTCACCTTTATTTTAATTGTCACAGTCAGTGACATCTGCTGGCTTTTTTTATTTTAATTTGTTGAAGTTGAAGATAGGAATAAGTTTTATTGTTTTAGTTAGTGACATTAATATTGTTGGTTTTAGGTTATATGTTAATGGAATAAAAATAAAATTTTAGGTCTGTGTTAGGCGAATGTTTGTGTCTGTCTCTGGAAAATTGCAGACGACGCGTTAAGATTGTAAAAAAATTGCGTGAAATTGTAAACTCGTTTTTCTCAATAAGAAATAATAATGAAAACTATTGAATTTTGATGGGATTTGATGTATTCAAAATGATTTGCTCAAATCTGATTTTATTATAATCTAAAAAAATATTTATTACAATCTTACGGAGTTTGCAATTATCCGGTGACATGTCCACAAACATTCGCCTTACGCAGACATACAATTTTTATTTTCTACCCTAGCATTATGGAATATGTAGGCCATTCAAATTAGCTTTGATCCTAGCAAAAAATCCTAACTCTGATTAAATTTATTCTCTCTCTTTCTTCTAATAATATAAAAAAAATAAACATTTTCCATAACCGGGTCATTCTGAAAAAAAAAACATAAACGCGTTAATTAAAAAGCTAGGAAAAGCAAGTTATCTCTATTTTTTTACAATATCTAAAATAAACTACATCATTGGATTTACAAAAAAATCCAGAATATGATCCTCCTAGCGATACTTTCGGGTGGTGTAGAAAATACCAGGGTGTGTTTTTTTTCAACCGTCGGTCCGCATGACGCACTTTTAGTTTTCACCATAATCGAGCTGGAGACTCTTTTCGCTATTCCTCGTAGTTTCGGATTTGGCCATCTACAGCACTTGAAAAATTCATTCGGGGATTATTTTTTACATACAGGATAAAAAAAATCATCCCTGTTTCACGCTATCACTTGAAAACGACTTTAACAAAATTTTCATTCATCTGTTTTTCAAGTTTTCTAAGTATTTATTTAGGTAAAGACGTTTCTTACGAAAAGAAAAATTAAGAATATTGCACAAAAAAAATATTCCTGCGGGAACGGGAAAAACGAGCTACGAAGTCGCGGGAAAAAGCTAGTGATAGGCTAAATATTAGATTTCCTGAAAACTTGACAAGGCACTTTTTACTAGATATGAGTTCTTTCAGTGGATCCGAACGTTGTCTGGTAGACATCGCTGTTAGCAGTAAGCATCCATAGGACTCAAACAATTAAGTTTGTGTTAAATAGTTGTGTTTACTATTTTTGTCGACAATAAAGTAAATTTTATCTTCTGAGGAATCCATCGTCGTCGCTTGACATTTAAAAAGATAGTATTCAAACAAGATCCAGAAAAAAATTAGTTGGCAATGACTTAAAAAATGTAAATGTAACTAACATTCCACTAACATTAATACGAGGTTTATCTCCAAATGAATGGATGGGCGATTTTTAACAATTAATGTTCGAGGACCGTGGACATCGGACATTAATTGTGTCCCCCTCTTAGTTTGATATTATGTGAGGTGTGGACGACCACGAGTTGTATGGACCTCGGACATTTTTTTTCTAAATTTTCGTTTATCAGCTATAATGCAGCAATCAATACGATGGAACTACTATAAGGTACTTTTTTTTTTAATGGATGGGAAATCATCAAATGACTTCTCCCGCTCTGGGCAGAGCGGAAGGGAGTGTCAGACTCTAACTGACTAAAAACCCATCCGTGCTCCTCCTAGTGCCCTTTGCTTTTCAGGGCCGCGGTAACTCTTTCGAACATAATCCGCAACTCTGGCAGACTATAAGGTACTTACTTATATGATTTAAATATGAGGCATGTTTAATGAAGAAATATTAGGTGGTAACTTTTTGTTTTATGCTAGCCGCGTCGCAGAAGAGTGGCTTAGTCGTAAGTCGTATGTTATTATCCTAAGGGTTGTTTATGATCCCGGGATAAGAATTTTTTTTTTTATGGATGTGAAATCAGCAAATGATCCTAACGCTATGGGTGGAGTGGGAGGGAGTGTCAGACTCTTACTGACAATGTTCCTAAAAATGGCCTTTGCGTTCCAGGGCCGCGGTGATTCTTTCGAACAAATTGCGCAACGGACAGTATTTGCCTGGCCGTGAATTAATTCTTAAATAATATAACAGATTAGCTGTTGTTTTCAATATGTCCGACATAGACTCTGACGACAAAGTCTACAATGCCCCTACACTTGCCAGAGGAAACGAGACGTTTTCCCGAGAGGGGCAGATTAATTTGTATATTTTTTAAATAAAATTATCGTTAGTATCCAGAACAATTTTGATTCTGTTTACACTGTTAGTTTTCTGTTTTTGTATATTTATCGATAATCTGTTTAAACTTTTTAAATCGATACCAAATATTTTTTCATGCAAGGTTCTAAAAAAATTACCCCAAGTCCAAACTCACCAAAGAAGAATTATATAATGTATCAGTTAAAACTAAATGAATAAAGCAGTTGCCAGTGGTCAAAACATTCCGTATCTAATTGTAATTTTATTTAAATGGCGACACTGGCCGCGGGGGCGCGTGCCCCACATTAGGGGATGATATTTCAAACGGTGGAGATACGCATCTCTGCTTACACTCGACGTGTGCGCGTGATGATATTTTAATATAACTTAGTTTTTTAGATGTGGTTGTTAATGTTTAATCGACTAATGTGATTTCAGAAACGATTAGCAATTTAATTGAATGTGTAATCGACTAAAAATTTGATGCTTGCCATTCACTATGGTAGGCGCCAGATAAATATGGAATAACGGTCATTGACCCACCTACAGTTATTGACACATTTAATTGAAAAACAGAAACAATATAAAATAAAGCTGTCCTGAATCGACATATATCGTGATCATTCAGTTTTTCGCGTAATGAAAAACGATTCATTATTAATTGTCCGGGTACATACTAAGAGATATTAAGGAAAGGGCAATGTACTATAATGCACATTTATATGGCACCTACCATAGTAGTTTTTAGTCTCTTTTCCTTTTGTTTAGTAGCTCGTGGTTAATATAATAACAGCTGTACGGGTCGATGTTAATCGCAAGCCGGGGTCGGTCCATTGATGGGTGATCTTATTTACGTACCTACGTGTCTCGAAAAACACGTGACTATCGTCAAAAAGGGTATTCAGAAACTAATAAATCTGACAGCAGTCTTACCACGGGGTAAGGTGTAACCCAGTTACTGAATTTGTGGAGGTTAGATTCAAGACTCAAGATTCAAAGCATTTATCCCTACTTTTATTATAAATGCGAAAGTAACTCTGTCTATCTGTCTAATACGCTTACACTATTAAACGGCTGAACGGATCGTCATGATATTTGGCAGATATATAGCCTGGGATATGGAGGGACATATGCTACTTTTTTACGCGATAACCAACATCCACGCGTGAGTAAAGTGCCTGTAAATGATTTATTTGAAACTTGCTTTAGCGAAGCAAGTTTCAAATAAATCATTTTCAACACATTTGCTCAAAAAATGCATTTTCGAAGCCTGTATGCATCGTTCGAAAGTTAAAAATTATGCACTACACAATGGAACGTGCGGAAAAGTAGGTACTCTCACCTAAGTACATATTTTACCGCAATCTCCGTTGTATGGCGCCGTGCGTATTCTTTACGGTTTTTTTTTTAATTTCCATAAAAATTAATTAGAATTCCACCAAGGAGTTTCACACCTCGAGAATAAATAAGCTGAATGATCGAACCTCCTTGGAAGCGCTTTTGCTGTATACGCTTGTCTCATTTTAATAATATAGAGAAAATGAGAGAAGATAAATAAAAATAAATGAAAGACGTGGTTCCAATTTTCACCACGCGCATGTGGCGCCCTTTGCAAATTCGCGCCATTTTCATATTAGAAACGTCAAAGATTGTTGCGACTTTCTGACTGATTTCTAAAGAAAAAAGTTTGATTAATTACTTATAGTACTGTTTTCTCGCAAATGTGTCGAAAAACGTTGTATGACACACGTGCGGATTTGGTTTTTACAAACTCGTGACTATGGTAAGCCCTCGACTTCGTCTCGTGCTTACATTCGTCTACTCGTTTGTAAAAACCAACTTACCGCACTAATATCATAAATAACTATTACAGGCACTTTTAAATTATCAAGATCGCCGCGGTCAGCCAAAAACATGAAGCTATTTGCACGTTCGAAAGCGTAGATCTCTATGGAGAAGAACGTGCAAGAAACTCCACGGACGCTCTTTTAAATCAATCAAATGTTATGTATTACAAACATTTTGTTAGATTGTCATTATTAGAGCTCAGAGATTAAAGTAGGTCACCAGTACGAGTATGTTACATACCACTCGTATGTAACATACTCGTACTGGTGACCAGCTGAATACAGTTAGGCTAAAAGCCGACACATACGTTGTTGGGAATAGACTATCGTCATCGTCATTATCATCATCATCATATTAGACGAAAGACGTCCACTTCTGGACATAGGCCTAGGCCTAGGTCGGCAGTCGCAGTGTAGCTGTTGCAATGTACAGAGAATGCTGCTGCCCATTCTCTGGTGACTCCCTTATTCGCGTCTTACGACACCCACGGGAAGTGATGGGATGGTGATATTCTTTTCCGTCTGACACCATACGGAATAGACTATGTTAGGTATTTTTTCGTACAAATTAAACGACGAATAATCGCCTTTTTTCCCGCTCTAAACTCAAAATTGTTGTGATCGCGGGTAGAACATGGCTAAAAGTGGCACAGGAACTTGGGGTTTGGTACAGGAAAAGAGAGGGTTATGCCCAGCAGTGGGAACAGTCAGGCTGTGGTGATGATAAAAATGCCGACCAGCAAACGTAATTCATATAGTAGAAAACAACAATGATCTTGATGAGGTCCCCGGATAAACTATACAATTCGTGAAGTGAAGTTAGCCAAAATTAAGTTTGGCTATTTCTCTCCACATTTATTAATAAATGAGTTACCTACCAGCCTTAAATTTCCTCGAAAAGTAACCAAAAATAATAATTTCACGAATGAACGAAAAATATCAGCAAAATATATATCATGAAGCTGATCGGAGGAGCCTCAATGAGGAGGTGGATGCGAGCATTAATCCGTGCTCAAAGCTGCCCGTAATAACGTTACTTTGACTACACGTACTCCATTTTTTTTTGTTGCCATACTGCCAGTCTGCCATTCGTCGGGTAGTACTCGGGCACTTTTTAATTCTTTTGACGCTGGTTTGGGAGGCGTGTATGTGTTGAGGGGGCTTTACACTGGGTTGATGGCGGATCTCAGAACTGTGAAAGTCGGGGATGATTTTGTTAGCTTTTTTTTAAAGATTACGCAAAGTGACACTTTATCAGCGATTAGCCAGTATACTATTGTAGTCTTTGGCGATGATGGTGATGAGTAAGTATGTGTTGGTGTGATTTACTAATCTAACAATCTGTTAACCATTCAATATTTAATGCCAAAATAATGCCTTAACACAAACTACAGTAGGCGCCAGATAAATGAAGAATAACGGTCATTGACCTTTCCTTAATATCTCTTCGTAGGTAAATTATGAATCAATTTTCATTACTAGAATAGTAAGGATCACGATAGATGTCGATTCAGGACAGCTTTATGTCAATTTTTCTGTTTTTGAAATTAAGTGTGTCAATAAATGTAGGTGGGTCAATGACCGTTATTCTTTGTTTATCTGGCGCATACTATACATTTATATGCTACCAAAATCCGCACCTGACTAGTGAGAAAGCATCTTAATTTACTAAATATGAACTAGTGATGTGAAAAGCCTATCGATGAGAATCGATATTTTATTTCGTTTATTGTAGATCTGATAGTTTCGTGCATTTAATACACTAGCATTGATGCCTAGCCTTTTCCAGTCCAAAACCTTGAAGACGTCCTCCATTGCGGCCGTGAACAGTTTCGGAGAAATTACGTCTCCCTGCCTCACACCCCGCTGCAGGAGGATAGGTTCTGATGTCTGATCCTGAAGTCGGACTGACATGGTGGCGTTTTCATACAAACACTTCAGCACCTCGATGTACCGATAGTCGATCTGGCACCGTTGGAGAGACTGCAGCACAGCCCAAGTCTCGATCGAGTCGAAGGCTTTCTCGTAGTCCACAAACGCTAAGCAGAGGGGCAGATTATACTCTTCGGTCTTCTGTATAACCTGCCGCAGCGTGTGTATGTGGTCTACGGTGCTGAAGCCTTTTCGGAATCCGGCTTGTTCGGGAGGCTGGAAGTCGTCAAACCTGCGTGCGAGACGGTTTGTGATGACTCAGGAAAACAGCTTGTAGACATGACTCAGAAGTGAGATGGGCCTGTAGTTCTTAAGCAAGGCATTGTCGCCCTTTTTAAAGAAGAGTACCACCACACCTCTGCTCCACGCTTGTGGCGTTTTCCCCTCGAGTATGACGGAATCGAACAGTTTCTGAAGGGCCTTAAGGACTGGTTTTCCACCCGCCTTCAGGAGTTCGGCCGTAATTCCGTCCTCACCCGACGCCTTGTTGTTCTTAAGCTGCTTCAGAGCCATCCTAATCTCATACAGGCTGACGTCCGGGATGTCTTCGGTATAATGCCGGGTCAATCTAGCTCTTGGGTCGTTCGCTAGATTTGCTGCGGGTTTGGTCATTGACGTGTATAACTGTCCATAGAATGTCTCGATCTCCCTCAGAAGCTCCGATTTGGCGGATATGGTTCTGCCATCGTCGGTCTTCAGTTTTGTCAGCTGGCTCTGCCCAATAGACAAATCCCTTGCAAAGACCTTGGAGCCCTTATTCCGCTCTATCGCGTCTTTAATCGTTTCAGTATTAAAGCGGCGGAGGTCGCTTTTCAAGGACTTGGAGATCCGTCTATTGAGCTGCCGGTACTTGCACGCATCGTCTGAAGACTGCAGAATCATCTCCCGCCTCTCCTTCATGAGCTTGAGAGTTGGATCAGAGAGCCTCTTGGTCTTATCTGTACGGCGAGTCTTGAAGAACTTAGACCCGACCGTATGAACAGTTTCCACGAACCCATCGTTGTACTCGTCCACGGAGCTCCCTAGGCACTCGAAACGATTTTGAAGTTCGAGCTGAAAGCTTTCGGAGTTTTGGATCTGGATCTGTGCTGGACGGAGCGTTGACTTCATAAGTCGAGACCTTTCCAGCTTGATATTTAGATTCAATGTGCCTCTTACCATGCGGTGATCACTTCCGGTTTTCACCGCGTTGATCACGGAGACATCATTGAATATCTGCTTCTTCGTCGACATGATGAAGTCAATCTCATTTTTAGTTGCACCGTCGGGGCTCTGCCAGGTCCACTTCCTGTGCTCACGTTTTCTGAAGAAGGAGTTCATCATATAGAGGCCCTCCTTCTCCATAAAACTGGCCAGTAGGTGTCCAGTAGGTGGTTCCGACGTCCATATCCAAATTGCCTCACTCGCAGCTCGTCACCGTCACGTTTGCCCAGTTTCGCGTTAAAGTCCCCCATGACCACGGTGAAATGAGTTTTATGACCATGCATGGCTCTGGATATATCCTCATACATGGTCTCTATTTCGTCGTCGGGGTGTGTTGAGGTTGGGGCGTAAACCTGTACGACCTTCAACGAATATCTTGACGATATTCTGAGTATAAGGTACGCCACCCTGGTCGACACACTCTCGATCCTCACCACATTGGACACGAGGGACCTGTGGACGAAAAACCCGACACCACCCTGGGACTTCTGGTCACCCTCCCGGAAATAGAACAGGTTGCCGGATTTGGGAATTGTCGTGTCCTCCCCCTCTCTTCGGACTTCAGACAATCCCACAACACTCCATCGCAACCTGCTCAATTCCTCCTCAAGTTCGGTGATCTTCTCGTCGGTCTGGAGTGTTCTCGTGTTTAATGTTGCCAGGTCCAGTCGTCGGTGTTTTTTACGGTAGCCGTATCCACTCCGGGGATTCTTAGCACCCCTTGCATCGTCATAACCTTGACCGCTACCGGAGTCAAGGGTAGACGCGCTGCCGGGCACTAGGGGCCATTTTTTTGTTGTGCTCATCATTTGGGGGGGTTTGCCCTAATCGCCACGCTTGGCAGGCGGGTTGGCGATCGCAGTATAGCTGTTGCAATGTACCGAAAGAATGCTGCTGCCCATTCTCTGATGAGTCCCTTAGTCGCCTCATACGACACCCACAGGAAGCGATGGGATGGTGCTATTCTTTTTGCGCCCCGGCACCATACGGGCTAGGCATCAATGTAAATGGCGAGTACATCACTCATCTTCGATTTGCCGACGATATAGTCGTCATGGCTGAGACCACGGAGGACCTCAGTACAATGCTCGATGACCTCAGCAGAGCTTCCGAAAGAGTGGGTCTTAAAATGAACATGGACAAAACCAAGGTCATGGTAAATACCCATGTAGCACCCACTCCTATCAATATTGGAGGCTCTGCACTCGAAGTTGTTGATGAGTACGTCTACCTGGGACAAACGATCCAGCTAGGTAGGGCTAACTTCGAGAAGGAGGTCAACCGTCGAATCCGACTCGGCTGGGCGGCGTTCGGGAAGTTGCGCGGTATCTTCTCGTCTCACATACCACAGTGTCTCAAGACGAAAGTCTATGACCAGTGCGTGTTGCCAGTGATGACCTATGGACTCGAAACGTGGTCGCTCACAATGGGCCTCATCAGAAGGCTTAAAGTCACCCAAAGGGCAATGGAGAGGGCAATGCTCGGAGTTTCCTTGCGTGATCGAATCAGGAATGATGATATCCGCAAGAGAACCAAGGTTACCGACATAGCCCGAAGGATCGCCAAATTGAAGTGGCAGTGGGCGGGGCACATTGCTCGCAGAACAGATGGTCGATGGGGCCGAAAAGTTTTGGAGTGGCGACCGCGTACCGGAAGAAGCGTTGGAAGGCCTCCCACAAGGTGGACCGATGACCTGGTGAGGGTCGTGGGTAACCGATGGATGCGAGACGCACAGGACCGGTTGTTGTGGCGACGCTTGGGGGAGGCCTATGTCCAGCAGTGGACGTCTTTCGGCTGATATGATGATGATGAATACACTAGCCCTTCGCCCGCGACTTCGTACGCGCATATTCCGTATTTTTCCGTTCCCGTATAGGCTATTCCTGTCCCCGTATAGCCCATTGCTTCATAGCTTCCTCATGAATGTGGCTATCATACATAGATACAAAAAGATGTTTTCAAATCCAACTGGCAGTTCAAGAGATTAGCGCGTTCAAACAAACAAACTCTTCAGCTTTATTGTGTTGTAAAGTACCTACAGATTTCAGTATGACAAAAATAAAAAGTATTAAAACCATCGACATCGACAAACATGTCAACACGTCCCCTCTCTATAAGCCGAGGTATTTTTGCATCAAGCCAGCACGAGCCATCGTATATCATTTTTATCATTTTTATTCAATCCTTTGCCGAAACCGTACTTTTAGGCGAACTCTTTTAATTCATTTTACAATGATAACTGCGGACTGGATGCCTTTTTTTTTGTTCAACATATATTACTTTGGACTGAGTCTATGGCTTCGGTGTGGGGTGGTTCTGCTATGGTCGGGATGTTCGGTATTTGAATATGGATGAAGGCTGAACGGAATGTCATGAGTAGAACGATTTAGAAAATCATATATTAAGTACTCAAAGAAGGTAATTGGGAATATGCATGAAAAAAAAATTGTTATCTACACAGTTTATCTCAAAATACACAAAAATATAAAACTAACAGTGAAAATAGAATCAAAATTGATCGAAAAACCAACGAGATTGAACTATTTTAAACAAATATATCTGTCCCCCTCGCAAAACCGCTGTTTTGTATCGCAGCTGTTTAGGCGTCATGGACTTTGACGTCAAAGTCCATATCGGACTTCTCTTTCTAATTGTAAACTTTGAAGCTAAATATCTTCATCGCCGATGAAGTTATTAAAATAAAAAAAATCATAAGTGCTTTCTCAAGCTAATGAGTATTTCATTTTGTAAATAAAAAAAATTGCATGCATATTCCCTATTCTATTTTGTTCGCCATTTGCATTGTTTGTCTAATCTGCTAGGCCAAATAAGCACCAAGAGACGTTTAAACAATTCCGGATAGCCCAGTTGCGAAGCACCTAAAATTAGCACTATTATCAAAAGGAGATTTATTAGAGAACTTATTCTGTCAACATCCCAAGTAAACTTGAAGTAAGCTGTCAATAAATACAAACAACTCCACAAACAACTCCATCTTTTTTTTAACGATTGTTTTTTTTAATGATGGGAAATCATCAAATGACCCCTTTCGCTCTGGGTGAAGCGGGAGGGAGTGTCAGACTCTTCCTGACTAAAACCCATTCGTGTTCCTCCTAATGCTCTTTGCGTTCCAAGGCCGCGGTGACTCTTTCGAACAAATTCCGCAACCCTGGCAAATTCCGCAACCCTGGCAAATTCCGCAACCCTGGCAAATTCCGTAACCTTGGCAAATTCCGTAACCCTGGCAAATTCCGTAACCCTTACAAATTCCGCAACCCTGGCAAATTCCGTAACCCTGGCAAATTCCGTAACCCTGGCAAATTCCGCAACCCTAGCGAATTCCGCAACCCTGGCAAATTCCGTAACCCTGGCAAATTCCGTAACCCTGGCAAATTCCGCAACCCTGGCAAATTCCGCAACCCTGGCATCGCTCACTCCACCTAAGTTTTCACAGTGAGATGTTGACATAATAGACCGGTATTTCAGTACCGAATGCGCCAACCTTAACATGAACACACGTCAGACGTAAATATCAGTTATGCAGTCATTAGCCGTACTCGTATATTTATGGTCCGTCGCCGACGCCTATACGCCGCATCCATACACGTTAGGTTTTAGCTGGAGGAATGTTTTTTGATTAGTCGATTTTCTGCCGCTGTCGTTGAAGTCATAAAGGTGTGTTTTTGCTGGAATTATTGTGATTTAGTGAGGTTTTATTATGGCCTACGTAGCTTTGACGAGCCTTTGGTGTGCTCACAACAGAATATAAGCATATACCTATATGGAAATCTACTCTTTTCTACTTTCCTAAATGTCTTTACAACTCCAAATCTATCTTCTTTCGTTCAGTCCATCCAAAGGTTGTCTGTAAGAGGTTGCCTTGTGCGATAAGACCGCCCATTGTACACTTGTCTTTATGAATGTTTGTCCTGTTATTATTATGAGGTGTACAATAAAGAATATAATATGAAAAATATTTTTTTTTTATAAAACAAATCTGGATACTTACATAAAGTCTGTACCTTACAAATGAGTCTATTACATTAAGCGTAATCTCAACAAAATCATCCATAGTTATCATCATCATCTGCCTAGCCTTTTCCCAACTATATTGGGGTCAGCTTCCAGTCAAACCGGATTCAGCTGAATACCAGTATTTTACATGGAGCGACTGCCTACTAGACTTCCACAACCCATTAACTGGGTAACACGGTACTTCTTGGGAAGACTGGTCAGATTTTCTCGCTTCTGACAATCCGTAACCACTGCTAAAGTTCTGCAAGTGACATCCGGGAGCAACGGCTTAAAGTGCTTTCCGAAGCACGGAGGGGTCGCGATATGTTAAGATGGTCACCCATCCACAGACCGACCAGCGCAAGCGTTGCTTAACCTTGAAGATCAACCCGTGCGGCTGTTATTATTTAGCCAAGAGCTCCATCCATCGTCTTCATATTGCCCAAAATACGTACAAATCAGCGTTGTTCAACAAAAAAATACTACAAATCCGACCCCACACTACCGGCCCGAGATGAACAGACAAACAAAATAATACTAATACCACTAGAAAACAATGAGACCCATCATAATATAAGTAGCAACTAGATACAGACGCCATGTAAAAAAATTGTCTGTATACTACAATAGCTCCCGACTTTGGCCGACAAAGGATCCGATCAGAATAAAGATAACATCATATTTTTCGTACCATCGAGGTTTGGTTTGTGTTAGGTTAAGAGATGAAGCGATTATTTATTTTTCTTTTTTTAAGATTAGAAAGCAGGAAGCTACCACTTTACGTAATCTATACTAATATAATAAAGCTAAAAAGTTTGTTTGTTGAAAATTATTTTGTGTTTATACACAAAATAATTTTCAACAAACAAACAAACAAACTTTTTTTTGATAGCCACATTCATAAGGAAGGTTAGGCATACGGGAATGAGAAAAAACGCGATATGCGCGTATGAAGTAGTTTGTTGCTTTGTTTGTTTGCTTCAACGCGATAATCTCTGGAACTGCCAGTTGGACATGGAAAATTATTTTGTTGTATATGATAGCCACATTCACGAGGAAGACATGCACTACTGCTTATTCATGCAATTTTACCTCATTTCACTAAATCTTCAGCCGCCATAATAGCAGACACAATAGTAAAAAAAATAGCACACGACTCCATCAGTCGACGTTATTAGTCGAGAATTCAGTAGGTATACGATTAGCGGTCATCGCGTGTCCTCCCTCGTTCCTTTATGTTATTAAACCTTTGGTTTGGATATATTTAATTTGACTTTATAAGCAGCAGTATCATTTAGCCAACATCCTATCGTTTACACATAAGATTTCCAGATTTTAACGTTAGTGGCGATGTATTGGGACGAACAATTACACCATCGACACGAAGAAAAGTTGTGTTTAGAACCAATTAAAGTGTGATGTTTGGAAGTCATGCTTTTGCACATCTTCGGTCAAATATTAGGTACAAGCTTATAGAGTTACAAAGCTGTAGTCTTAGGGTCTTGATATGGAAAGCGCCTCAAGTGCACTGCCAGGGCGCTGTGAAGATAAAATGTATGGCGTCTGGCCACGCGCCCGTGACACCGAGTATATTTCGTTCGTTAGACGCCAAACATTTTATCTTCACAGCGCCCTGGCCGCGCGCCTGAAGCGCTTTCTGTATAAGTAAATAAAAAAAAAATATAAAAGTAAAAAAAAACGGTACCTACTTTAAAAATTTGGGGAATAACCAAATAACCAACGAACCATTGTTGATACAGAAAGTGACTAAGAGTTGTGATAAAAAAAAACTTCTTGGTAACAAAAATTATTGTTGCAGACTCCCCGCTCCCGCTCCGCTACTCGCCACCGCTTACAACATCTCCCACAAACCGAGGGAGCGTTAAGGGTACTTCACACGAGTTATTAGCCCTTTTGTTGAGTGCTCTTATATTTCACGCATCGCTGCCGGCCGGCCGTGTGGCGAGGCTTTGTGTTGTATGTCCAGAGGATAAATGAACGGTATTGATTGCTAATGAGAGTAGGTTCGAGTACCGACTGTTGATTTTTGTTGAAAAATTTTTTTTGAGGAGTTTTTTTTCTCTTGATATGTGTTGTTATAATTTGGTTTACCTAGTATTTATTTGTGTCACTGGTTTTTCATCTATTGGTACTGGACGTTTTGTTGGAACATCTATGGAAATGGCTGAGCTGGACGAAGACTCCCGACTTATAAAAATGGTTTAATAGGTACATTTTCTTCTTCTTTTTTTCTTTTAAAAGTAACTTCTTTCAGCCACAATTAATATCAATTACCTACCTAAATTTGCTATGATCTAATCGCATAAACCAGAACCGTCTGGTATATTAAAGTTAATCGATTAAAAAATCAACTTTTCCACATGAGCACTCAAAAAGCACTGAAAATCAAGCACAATGGCTACAAAATAAAACAACCGTATCATATTTTAAAATAAAGAAAACAGTTATTGACGAAAAAAGATCCATTGTAAACTAAAAACGGATTAAATCCGGCTAATTTAACAAAACTGGAATCAATGGCGCGTAAAATTGCAAATGTTTGTCTATCGCCGCAAGATGGCCGCTTGACAGTTGGTAGAAGCGCGCCAAAACCCTTTGGGATCTGTCAAAGTGAAGCAGATGGCGGTAATTTGCTATAATAACGATTGGTTGACGATTTCATTGTTATTTACTGTAGTGTGATAATTGTTTGGACAAGATAACTGTATATGGATGACAATTATTAGATTTACAATACCTTGTTGGGTGTTTAATTGCTGCTTATGCTCCCGAGAGGAATTTGTGAGGCTATAGGTGACAGCTGTTAGGAATAAGTCTTTACACGTAGTTTTATCAGTCAGTCGCATTCTAAATTAAAGTAGGTACTTAGATTTAAAAAAAAACATATTTCAGCAACACTTACACCATATATGATATGACACTGATATCATATTCTATATGGGACAAATAACTGAAGCATAAAGTTGCAGCCATATAAAAATAAAATGAAATAAAATATGAATCATTCAGAAATATAGATACATAAGTACTAAGATACAGATTGATATAATTTCCAAATACATACATTTAAAACTTCTAAAAAAACTCAACAATAAATCCACTGACATATAAAAGCAAATCAGAATACCAAATAAAAATCCTCGAAACAAAAGAGCCAAATTAATTTAAAAAAAAACAAGCTATCAATTACATTGTTAAAAACCATACGCGTGCACTTACCTAGTTATGAATAACGATGTATCGTTGAAAATATCGTTAAATAACGTAACAATAACGATGTGAGTCCGCTACGCTTTGAAGTCGTTAATTATGCTTGCCTAAGGCTCGGATTACGTATTACGCTTCATTTTCAAACTATGTGGGTGAGTAAAGGTGAATTTAGATTGGATGTGTGACTCGGTTTGAGTTTTGTTTTGTTAAAGAGGTGAGAGAAAATAGAATGACGGAGAGTTTACACGCTTTTCTCGAGAAGCTGCAGTTGAAAAAACAGAAAATTGCTTCATAATTTTCTCAGAATAGATTTGACTTACAGTAAAGATGTCAAAAAATAAAAGGCCCGTTTTGACAGCAGGATACAACAAAGAGATTTTCAACACATTTGCTCAAAAAATGCATTTACGAAGCCTGTATGCATTGTTCGAAAGTTAAAAATTATGCACCACACAATGGAGCGTGCGGCAAAGTAGGTACTCTCACCTAAGTACATATTTTACTGCTAATTCCGTTGTATAGCGCCGTGCGTATTCTTTACGGTTTTTTTTAATTTCCATAAAAAATAATAAGAATTCCACCAAGGAGTTTCACATCACGAGAATAAATAAGCTGAATAATCGAACCTCCTTGGAAGTGCTTTTGCTGTATACGTTTGTCTCATTTTAATATTATAGAGAAAATGAGAGAAGATAAATAAAAAAAATAAAGTTTGTGGTTCTAATTTTCACCACGCGCATGTGGCGCCCTTTGCAAATTCGCGCCATTTTCATATTAGAAACGTCAAAGATTGTTGCGACTTTCCGACTGATTTCTAGAGACAAATAGTTTGTTTCATTACTAATTGTAATGTTTTCTCGCAAATGTGTCGAAAAACGTTGTATGACACACGTGCGGATTTGGTTTTTACAAACTCGTGACTATGGTAAGCCCTCGACTTCGTCTCGTGCTTACATTCGTCTACTCGTTTGTAAAAACCAACTTACCGCACTAATATCATAAATAACTATTATTTCATGTCTCTTTCATACTTACTAGTAAAGTAATGTTGTATCCAGCTGTCAAAACGGGCCTTTTATTTTTTGACAACCATGCTGACATTAGCACGCAACGGGTCGTGAACGCTCTGAGAGTTCAGTATAACAGTGCCTTCAGGGTGTTGATGGGGTTAACTCGCTATTGCAGTGCGTCCGCGATGTTTTCAGAATCACAAGTGGATGGTTATTATGTCATAATTAGAAAAAGATCATGGTAATGGGTCCGTATGGTGTCGGACGTAAAAGAATAGCACCATCCCATCACTTCCCGTGGGTTTCGTAAGAGGCGACTAAGGGACTCACCAGAGAATGGGCAGCAGCATTCTCTGTAGGTACTACAGCTACACTGCGATCGTTAACCGCCTGCCAAACGTGGCGATTATGGCAACTCCCCCCCCCATTTGGGGGAGGCCTATGTCCATAAAAAATAGTAGCTCACCGGTATCGGGAACAGGGTCCAAGCTACTGGGCGGACAGGGCTCCAGAGAGAGGAACCTCCTAACAATGCGAGCCGTGTCCAGAAGAACTGTTTCCTGAATCAAGACCTTGATCCAGCTGCCTAACGAGAGCCTCCTAAGGTGTTGGTCGAAGCTCGTGGCTATTAAGCCTTTGGCTGACGTTATTATTAAATATAATATGTTGTATAAAAGAGTCTCAGAATTGAAAAACATATCAGCAGCGTTTGATGCCAAAAGCAAAGCAGGTATAGGCTTTAAGTTAAAAGGCAGACTGATGGCAGGTAGGTAATGATAAAATCAAATGAATCGACTGAATGTAAACGAGCCGACTCAAATGTAAAATTACCTTAACATTCTTCATACGTTTAAGTCTATTATAATTATGTGCTTATATTGAACGATCATTATTTGATAAAAGGTTAAACTTCTAGTCTTGGTTAGTAGAAACGTTTGTGTTAGAAATGTTTACCTAGCTCTAAGCTGGATCTTAAAATAAATAAAAATATTGATCCAGAAGAAGAATGTGGTTTAATTAGTATCCACTTGGTCTACTGAAAAAATGACAAAGACTTAAAAAATCACATATATTTTCTGCTTCCTTATTGACAAATAAAACATATTTTTAATTTGTACGAGGCTAAAGTGATCTGAAAAATAATGCAGCCAAAAAAAGGGATGAATGTTTTATGAGCATAAGACAACTTAAAATTCGTCTGCAACGCTGCCAATGCTAAAGGTTACAAATAGCTGACTATAGCTACTATGTTCGTACCAATTCAATAATAGAGAATTATAACACTAACAAACTAAAAAACGAAAAGAAGAAAAGATAGAAAGAAATAATACAATTTATTTAGCACGTACATGAAACACGCACGTTACATAGAAATAAAAAAGAAAAGGTAGGTATGCCAAAAGTTATGAAATTCATGTTTTTTTTTTATTCGAACCAAAGCAGACTTCTGCCAAAAGTCATAATCACATGTGCCCATTAGAGTAAAATTAAAAATCGCCACCGGTTAGGGGAAGTAATAGCCAAATCATGTACCCCGTTGCCCCTTCGTACTCCAACCCCTTGTACCCCTATTACCCCATTTAGGGGGTGTTATGGTTATATCATAATGCGGGGTACCAATTTGTTTGTTGGTTTATTTAGTGATTATCGGGTTAACTAAATGTTTGATTTAAATCTGTTGGTTTATTTAGTGATTATCGGGTTAACTAAATGTTTGGTTGCTAGATTTGGTAAATGAGTTTATGTGCAGCCGAGTGAGTCTCTTTTTGAATTTTTGGAATTATTTGATTATTTGTAGGATTTTATATGTTGAAAAAAGCATTTAACAAAGACGTAGGAAGATTTTTTATAACCGACTTCAAAAAAAGAACCTTCTCGTTTTCCATTCCATTTTCTGACAATCCGTAACAACTGCCAAAGATCTATAAATTACACCAACGGCGTAGCTTTCCGAGGCACAGAAGAGTCGTGATATGTTAAGATGGTCACCCATGGAGTGACGTTTTGACGTTCATACTGGTGAGATCAGTGTCCGTCTTATTAAGGATAAAAAATAAAAATACGTCGATTGAGTGTTTGAAAAGTTTATAATAAAGTGTGTAGCAACATAATATACGACATAGAGTGTGGTGGAGTCCCGTGATTGCTCCTAGAGTGTGTAAATCTAGTGTGGATGAATACCATATCATCACCAAGCATATTTGAATACCCACAAGTTTTTTCATTAAATTTGAATAGATAGCTGTCAACGCCTATCTGTCAGTGTCTACTTTGACAGCGTCAATCTGTCAGTGTAGATTGTTTTGATCAAAAGTTCATTGAACCTGCATCGATCCCAACCAAAACAATGCCTGCGAAGTGTGGTGGATGTGGCAAGTTTGTGTCGGCAGCAGATACGACAAGGTGCACGAAATGTGGCGGCGTCTATCACCGTACGTGTGTCGGTCTCCCTGCGAAAGGTCCCGCAGCCACCATCGGTCAGTGCCCCGAGTGCAGGAAAAACGTCCGCAGGGATACTAAGGCCGAGACACCTGTGCGGGGGTTGGTAGCTGAGTTAGTAAATGAGGAGCAGGATGTGCCTTTATCGACGCCACCACCGATGACGACGTCGGCGCCTGTGACCCCTGCGGGCATAACACAACTGGTGCATCCGACGACGCCTCCGCCAGCTGTAGCGTCGCTAACCGAATTCCCACAGGACGTAGGCTCTGCGTTGAAATTGGTGGTGGAGGAGCTACGCACCTTGCGGTTTGAAGTTTTGGAGCTTCGGAGAGACGTGGCCGAACTGAAGGCGTCTAATGACTCGTGTCGCAATCGTATGGACGGGATAGAGTCCAGGTTGGAGGTGCTGGAAAAACGTCAGAGTGAGGCTGGCGCTCAGTCAGCGGATCCGGGAGCGATGGAGAGCGTGGTGGAGCAGCTGAAGAGGGACCTGAATGATAGGGATCAGGAGTTTATGGGGAACGACTTGGTCATCTCAAACGTGCCTGAGGCTCAAGGAGAAGATCCCACACATCTCCTCCAGCTAATTTCCACGAAGCTAGGAGTGCCTCTAGATGATCGCGATATTGTGAGCGTGGAGCGAGCGGGAGGTAGGCACATCAAAGCGACCAGTCCTACTGCGTCAACGGGGCCCCACCCTCGTCCTATCATGGTTCGCCTTGCTCGACGTGATCAGCGTGACGCTCTGTTAAATGGTGCCCGCGTGCGGCGTGGCGCTACGACGGAGAGCCTCGGTCTTGCGGGGAAGCCAGTACGCTTCTATATCAATGAGAGGCTGACCAGGCTGAACCAGCAGTTATTTCGCCAAACAAGAGCTGCTGCGGGGGTATACGGCTGGCGCTTCGTTTGGTCGAATCGTGGGCGCATCTTGGTCCGGAACAAGCCTGGAGAACCCACTCACAGGATTACATCTGAAGAAGACATTAGGAAGTTACACCTTAGAGCATTTTTTAGCCCGTTATAGTATTTTACTCTTTCACCGAAAATCACAATAATAGAACCCTCAAAAAAAGAACAACAGCTAACTCAATAAAACCACAAAAAACACTTTGATCTGATCCACTATATTATCACAACAACATTTTGCCAAAACCACATGAGACCAGAAGCATTAATAAAAAAATTGTCTAAACAACTGTTCGAGAAACAAGACCAATTTTACGGACGGCCCATCTTCTGGTACATTTGTTACCCCAATGAGAGTATCCGCTAGGGAGGGGAATTCCCATAGGTGGGGTGGAGTGGGGTACAGTGGCGTACAATGGGGTACTTTAATGATCATAAACAGTGGCTAAATGATCGAATGGTTGGTCCTTTTGTTAAGTGCGTTGTGATGTGGATAATGTTTATTAAAAAGTGCTTTCATGTTGGTTAGCTTCGTTTTCTTCGTTGGTTGCGATAGACAATGTGCCTTGGAACTATGATAACTTTTGGGTTCTATAACTCCCTCCTATTCATAAACTTTATCTATACGCAACCAGATGGTGATAAGTTGTGACTTCTACCTTTTTAAGCTCTTCTTAGCGAGTCGAGTATTTTTTTTGAAGTGAAAACTTCTTTATCGGCGTTGTGCACTTTTTAGGATGAGTAAAAAATGTTAGACTCGCGTCAGGATACGTGACCTGATCAAAAATTCATAAGACGGAGGGAGGTGTTTAAAATATGGAATTTTTGGGATGGGTAAATAATGTTAAACTCGCGTCAGGACACGTGACCTGATCGAAAATTTGTAAGACGGAGAGAGGTGTTTAAAAAAGTTATTGTCCTTCAATCCTAGTACTTATATTTTTGTCAGAGTTAATTTGAGTGTTTTAATAGTTTCAGAACTTACAGTAGTTAATACATTTACATAATTATACAGAAAAAAAAAACTATGTCAGTCTTTGGGGACTAACGATAGAAGTAAAAACTAAGTAATATTGTATTGTCTGTGCATGGGAAGCGTGCGGTGACGACGACGCGAGTTCCATAATTTTTGTTCACTCAAAAAGTGCTCAACGCGTCTAAAGAAATTTTCATTTCAAAAACGGAACTCGATTCACGTTATGCGAACAACGTAAACGGAGATCGAGTTAAACTCACACTTTTTCTAGTTCTCATAATTATATCTAGACCAAACTGTCCCACTGCTGAGCAAAGACATCCCTCCATAATTTCCACCGTTCCTGGTTTTGTGCCTCATCTTGCCAGTTCCCAAGGAAGACATCCAAGTCGTCCCGCCATCTCCTTAGTGGTCTGCCGGTGTCAGGGCAATAATTATGTGTTTCGTGAGCCCATCGTTCGATCGATGGGCATGCGGCAGACATGTCCAGCCCTCCCATTAAAGCTGGGCAGCCTTCTGAGAAACTTCAACAATCTATGTTTTGGAGCGCAGTATAATTCTGATTACAATTCGAAACGGTTGCTTACAGAAGGTCAATTCTACTAATTTTTCAGCAACATTCTAATTTTTCAAATCTAACTTCAATTTCGCCATATATTTACAGATTGCGACAGAGATGCGAACGTTGCTTAAAAATTAGTAGAATTGTTCCTCTGTTTTAAAAACTGAAATAAAACAAAACACATTACCATCACCATCCATATATAGGTATGTCGCACACACACATACCCGTGACACACACACACGCCCCACATATAATTGCCCATAGCTTTTAGCCAACACAATGTATTTAATAATCCCCACAAGGATAATTACATTTCATATAAACGATGACCACTTTACCTTGAACTCTGCCCACTCACTTAGAGGAGCTTTTAACGAATACCAGTGAATAAATACCTCTATCTTCCTGCTTTAAGTTTGAAAACACAGGTCAGCTGTTATTGGTCATGTTAATGTCCAGTGTAATTAGATATCTGAATCTGAAGGTTTTCTTGGAAAGTGAAGGTCAACTTAAAATGGATTTTAGTGGGGATACTTAGATGTCCATGAAAGCTTTGGTCATTGTACGAATTTCTTCCTGCTCCGCGACCGGACTTTAGCATCTTACTGATTGGCTTAAAAATCCTATAAAAGCATAATGGGCTGTCTTCTTATAGTTTGAACCTAAAGAAGAAGTCGTTCGTGCTAGATTTGGACTACTTATTCAGATTTTCAGTTTTCTACTGATACCACCAGCTTACTTTGACTTCTAACACAGTTCTGTATGAAGATAAATGAAGGCCAATTAAAGCTGGACGATAAAAGGGCAGGGCAGGCCAAGGGAAGATGGCCATCATTACTAAAAGTGCGTTCAGACTCAAAGTAAGTGGAAAAGTAAACCGTTTGGTTGCCGCCGCCCGGCGAGAATGTGTGAGGGGTTGTCGGGTTGTTGGCGAAAATTGACGGAGGCGAAAGTATGTTGGCGAAAGATTGATAGATAAAAAAATATAGAACAACATCATTATAGGACCGTATTACTAAGACTGCGCTGTCCGTCTGTCTGTCCGTCTGTCTGTCCATCTGTCTGTCACCAGGCTGTATCTCATGAATTGTGATAGCTGGACAGTTGAAATTTTCACAGATCATGTATTTCTGTTAAAAAAAAAATCAGAAAGAATAAAATAAATATTTAAGTGTACTTAACATTTAATCATTTTATTATTTCCCATACAACAAACTTCTTTTTCCGTTTTTATAGATAATGTTACGGAACCCTTCGTGCGCGAGTCCGACTCGCACTCGGCCGGTTTTTTATTATCGTATATGATTAATATATTATATTATATCTTGACAGATGAAAAGCGGTGATGTAGTCGAAGATGGAACACGCTTGCCTAGAATTAGTAACCTATTTACTCTGTAGCAGTTAAGAGCGTTTACGCGGTACGGCTTTTCATACAAACTTTCAAATCCTTATTTTTCGAAACGAATGAACCGATTTTAATAAAACTTGGTATGCGTACGCTAGATATCTAGGTCTAAATAGTTATCAGAAAAAAAAATCGAAAAAGAGTTCAGGGGGAAGGATATAGTGATTTTTCACTTTCTATAGAAAACTTAAAATCACTCTCTGTCCCTCTAAAACCTTTTTCAAAAATGTTTTCTGATAACTATTTAGACCTGGATATCTAGCGTATGCATACCAAGTTTCGTTAAAATCGGTTCATTCATTTTGAAAAATAAGGACTTGAAAGTTTGTATGAAATGACATACGGCGTACACGCTCTTAAAAAACAGACTCGGTTTGTTCGCGGTTTGTTGGTAGACATTTTAGGAAGATTCTAAGATACCGTTTTCTAAATCCAGTTTCGTGACGATTATTTACCGTACAATATGAGTTGCACATAATTTATGTGAAAAAATGTGTATCTATTAACTATTTCGAGACAGTCACGGTAAATTTTATATTATAGGCTTATTATTTAGGCCGCCAATTTAAAAATATAAATCAATAAATTTATTACAATAAGTCGTAGATAAAATTCAACAATCAATAATGTTCTATTCTGTCAATTATAGCACAGGGAATCCTATTTTAAGTGACAGAATTTTGTTGTTGTACTCTTATTATTGTTTGAACCAATAAACGTATATTATAATTATTCCAGTGTCTTCCAAATAAAATAAATAATTTCTCACCAGAATAACAAGCTATTTTCGCTTCCTCAAATTCCTTTCGCTAACTCTGCGCTACCCGGTAACCTTCAATATCCCAGGGCGTCATTACAGTACATACATTACGTATCATCGGGGCTAACAGGACCTTCTTCTGTTGTCTATTGTCTGATAATGGCCTCCCACGCACTTTATAAGGTAGGGAACTAGCTTAGAGTCTATGGTTTTGCTTTTGTTTAGTTTTTTACCTAAAAAAAAAGAAAAAGAATAGAGATACTTTTCTTAATTTTGACAGGTTGAAACCGAGATTTGAATGTGACCGATTCTTAAAAATAACGGTTTAATCTAGTAATTACTGTTAAATGATAATGCATGTGACTTAGTAAAACGAATAACTTACTTATTTTGTTAAAACCTCTTTTAGCTCAATTTGTCCCCTCATAGAGAAAGGGTAGATTCCTCCCAATGTGGCATCACCGTTAAAATAACTTTTTTTTTTCTAAGGATCGGAAATCATCAAATGACTCTTTCCGCTCTGATTGGAGCGGGAAGGAGCGTCAGACTCTTACTGACTAAAACCCATCCGTGTTCCTTCTAATGCCTATTGCGTTCCAGGGCCGCGGTGACTCTTTCGAACGAATCCCGCCACCCTGGACCGTTAAAGTACCTTCAGACCGACTTAGTTAATACTTATTAGGTACTAGTGGCCCGCCCCGGCTTCGCCCGGATGCAATTTTTAAAAAAATATTTTCTCACTATTTAAAACTTCCCAGGCTTTCCACAAATATTTCAAACAAAAATTATCCAAATCGGTTCAGCCGTTCTCGAGTTTTAGCGAGACTAACGAACATAAATTCATTTTTATAAATAAAGAAGATAGTAGATACGTGGGTGTTCATTTCTACCCACATAGAAATTTGATATTAGGTATCCACGTGTCTGTTAATCTATATATTAATATGTGAAGGAAAAACTTTGTACGAAAATTACGCAGACGGAAGAGTATGTGTCACAGTTAAAGATTATATTGAGAAGAAATGCAGAAAGTTTTTTTTTTTTTTTTTTTTATTTATTAATGGGCTAGCTCTTGACCTCGATCACGCCTGATGTAAAGCGATAGATGAAGTCCATGATGAAAGCGAGCGTGCCCAGAAGATGCCTTGAGGCACTGGTACTCCCACGCGTCCACGAAACACAGCAGGCTGCTTGACGCCGAGCTCCGGTGGGAGGGTGGTCACGAACCAGGCGGGTGTTAGCCCTACCACCGCAAGGGAAGGATTGGCCAGTCTTATAAGGTGTTAGGTGCGACTGTCCAGGATGCGCCGAGCGCTCGGTTCAGTTGAGTGTCTGATGGAACAAATTGCGCTACACGAGGAGGCTCCTTCATGCATCCCAAAAGCTAGCTAGCTAGCTAGCTAAAGCTACAAGCTATAAAAGTTAATATTTTTTTAATGCTTAAAAAATACATTGGGCTTTATTACAAAACGCGTTCTAAGTTTAAACCAACAAGCCATTTTTGAATTTCGAACTTAATTCCAAATGCCGTAAAGTTCTTGAATGCACATTGGCAACGGGATCTAAAATAGGTTTTTGTATTATTAACTTTAAGGTTGTCGGAATATAGTTCAAAATGCAATAATGGGCGGACGATTGTGATATTAATTGTAGGTATATCTAAGATTCAAATATAATTTCAAAAACAAGTAGGTACCAATGTAGGGTATGCAGGTGATCCTTTGATTCTTTTAAGCTTTCCGTATGAAACTGATTAGTGTTAATAAAATTATTACTCTGTTGTCAAGCAATCAATTAGCAATTAGCTGATTCGAATGGTGTAATTAATTACTTATTAAATTGTTTATTACCTATCTAGCTAGTGGCGGCACTCACTATCATATTTGTTTTTTATTAATATGCGGATAATGTACTGGGCTGCAATATTGTTAATATTTTGTATTATCTTTTCTCTGTTGCAACATATATTGTAGCTGATTATTGTCCCTGAATAAAATTGAATAAAAATTAAACAGTAACAAAAGAACCTCCTTAAAAAAACAGCTGGTACATACTTGAGTGGTTCAGTACACACGATTGGTGCGCATAGGTCTTATGTGCACCAATCGTGTGTGTGATCCACGCAATGTCCTATGTCATTGCGTGATCACGGACGGATGGTCCCTATTTTGAACGTTTCAATAACAGAAAGATAAATGTTGATTTTTTTTATCATTTTGTTTCTTGTCCTGAAAACGTGTTGTGAAACAAAGTTATTTTCTTTTCTGTCGATAGGTAATCCTAACCTTGCGTTAGCTTCTACACAAATTAAATTTCTAACCGCAAAAACGATTTTTGAAATGTAGCTTGACCGCGTGACATTCCGCCCGAACTACCCGATAGGAATTTTCAGCAAAACAGGATAACAATAATAAAACTTTTCTCCTTCTTCAGGCAAAGCAGATAAATCTCCATATTTAAACAACCCATCATCTCTATTCTCCTTTAAACTAGTCACAGCAGAGTTAATGTTTTGATGTCTAAATAAGTAGATATCGGCGGTAACAGCAGGGGTGCCAACATGGCAAATTGCGGAATGTGTGGCCGCCATTAGGGTACATTACTCGAACCATTGCTTGTAGAGTTGAGTGGGGGAGGGCACTCAATTATTTTAGTGATGTTCTCCTTTTTGTTTGTGCCAATTTTTGTTTTGTAGAAATTGGTTTAGGTGAAGTTGAATAACTTTTGAATTTAGTTTCTTGTAACAATTATAACAATAAAAACTATTACCTACAATCCTTTTTTTGTAATCATTTAGGTAACCGAATAAACGTAATACCTGAAAAGGGGTCATTGTTCTCTTCATTATGAACAACTTTTACTATGGGATTAACACTGTTGTAGGTTTAATAGGTTATTAAATGGGTATGGAGCATTAAGTTTAGTTGGTATTGCAAAAGCCTGCTATTTTCAGTAAGAATGTTTTTTTTATTTATCATGTTTAATAGCAAGCATCATGTTTGCTGGGAAAACTTGGCCAGAGATCGCCCAAGACAGAGAGATTTGGAAGGAGAAAGGAGACTTACATGAAAGTAGGTTAAAAATATAGCAAGGAAGTCATCAGGGTCCTAATAGAAACATAAAATATCTCAAAAAGCTTAATTAGGTACATCCAGAGACCAGGAGCACAAACTAATCCCATACATTAAAAAAGGCCAGCATAGACAACACCTCATTATTTTCGGCCTCATTACAGAAAGCACATTAATGTTATTGTTTAGTCTATGGAGGGTCAGGTTTCGCGCCATTTGGCCAACCGGTCGTGTAATAGCGGAGGAACGGAACGCACGGGGCGATTTTTGTTAAGTGTAGTATTGTATTGTTTTATTTTGTTTGGGGTGAAAGAGTGACGTGAAGGGGTGGGAATGATTGAAGATGATGAATGAGATCAGTTCGAATCAGACGTGAAGTGCTATAATTAAGTTTTCTTTTGCATATCTAACTGACTAAGCGAGTTGATAGACTAACTTACTTGTTGATGATAATGGGTGGTATTATGCAAAAAATAATTGCCTATGTTTTCAAACACCCATTCGTCAGACGAATACGACAAACGACATAAGTTCTTAGCTCTCTCATTTCTTCTTATGTTATTGGCCTTTCCATTGTTTTCAATACCTATATTTCACACAGTTAGAAAACATCATAAAATAACTACTTCGAATTACAAAACTATCTACTAGCTTTTTTTTTTCGCTGGCGAAGCTTAAAACCGTCCTCAGGGCCCAACTCTATATCAAAATTCATCAAAATCAATTCAGCGTTTTAGGCGCAAAATCGCGTAACATACAAACAAACTCACTTTCGCATTTATATTTAGTTAGTATTAGGACACAAACTAACAATAATAAAAACAATTAAATAAGTTAAGAAATTGAATAAGCGAAATAATAACAGAAGCTTGACCTAAATTATATAAGTCAAAGCTTTTGTTTTAATATCCCACCTAGTGTGCCGCGCGCCCCCTCAATTCCCTCCAGTCAGTATTGTCTATTTGAATTTAGAATAAGCCCGTTCGAAATTCGAATTGAGATGTTTGTTTATGAATCAATGGTTAGATTTGATTTGAACTGGCGTGGGGTGACCCTGTTGGAGAGTTGAAGGAGACAAATTATCTAAGTGGCCACTTATTGTTCCTGTATGTAACTGATCGTAATTGGTTGAATTAAGAGCTAGGTTTCAATACCAAAACTTTGCTTGAAGTTTTATTCCTCATTCTGCAGATCTTTGATTCAATCTACCCAGCCTTTTCCAAACTATTAGTCCAGTATTACCGGATACAGCTGAATACCAGTATTTTACATGGAGATCTGCCTATTAGACCACCACAACCCAGTGACAGGGTTACACGATACCCCGTGGTAAGACTGGGATCCAAATTTCTGGCTTCTAGGCCTATACGACAGAAAGATGTTCAAATGACAGACGGGACCAACTGGCTTAACGTCCTTTCCCAGGCACGGATGAAACCCAGTATGTAGGTAATGGACGGTCACCCATCTACGGATCGACCTCGGCAAGCTATGCTTAACCTGACGTAACCTAGAAGTTTGACGGTTTTTTTTTGTTTGAACCGTGCGGCTGTTGTTACTAAGCCATGAGCTCCGCTCTTCTTGATTCGAGATCTTTGATTGATAATGATAAATGCACCAAGATCTAGCTATAAATGCGAAAATAGGAAACTGTTTGTTTGTCTATGACGTTGCTTGCCTAATCCACTGAATCGTTTTTGAAGACCTTGGAGAAGGACAAAGTATTTTTTTTTTGCCGCAAATACGATGCCAATATTTTTACAATTTCCACGGGCGACGCCGCTGGTAGAGTGTAATAAAAAAATATTATTATCATAACTAGAATGCGGCCCTCAAGAGCCTTGTTACTCACTCTAACTACTGTCATGTAACTAATTACGAAATTTTCAAATTAGTACTTTCCCTAAAACTTCTAATAACTTATTAAACATCACCATAACCAAAAATCAAATAAATAAAATCACCGCCATTATAGCTGGCAACACCGAATCACCGTTTAATTAGTGTTGCCACCCTCGCAGTTAGACTTATTACTCTGTTATGTAGTGATGCGCTCTGTGATGTATGTTAGGGGTGCAGGGATGAGGGTTCCGTATGGAATATGTTTGGTGTTTATTTGATTACTTTATTAAATAAATGGGGATGATTACAGAAACAAAACAAAAAGGAAAGGTGAGTTTAATCTGCGGTTAGATTTAAAAGATGGGTCTTTCTTTAAAGGGGATAGAAACTTTGTGGCATAGCCCCCTCGCCGCCATTTTAGAAATTTTCAAAGTCACGGCACACGATCGAACATGCATATATGGATAGAGGACACTTCAATATACAAAAAATGCACGGAACATGGTGACCTAAAGTGTCACGTTGCCCAGATATTTCGAGGTAAAGTCACCAAGTGACAATCATGACTATCATACCTAATTAAGTGGGCTTTATTTAATAATTTATTAAAAGAAAGTAAAAATAAAAACACGCGATAACCACTTTATTAAGAAGTTGCCTACTAACCCGCATCGCAATCGCTAAAGAATAGTATTTAATTTATATAAATGATTATATCAAGCCGAGAACTATTATTTGAATACAACCTAGTGCATATAAGCACGTAATTAGTTCATTTTTAATGATTCTCATTGTTCTTATATGGCGACTTTAGCAACGTGACACTTTGGGGCACCATATTCTTAACATTTTTTGTTTGTTTAAGTGTCCTCTCTCCGGACTGTAGCGACACCTATTTTAGCTATGACGTCATTGTTTTACTATTGTGTATGTTGCGTTGACGGTTGACGACATAAATGTTTCATCGTTCACAGCGATTTACAAAAAAAAAAAAACCATAGAAAAATGTTCGAACCCCTTTTAAGCTCAGTCGAAACCAGCGTTAGTCAATCAGACTTTTGTTTATTCTGAACTGGACCTATTTAGCGCAGCCGCAAGGTCCACTTTGAAGATTCAGTTTTAGAACATAATGATTTTACTGCTATTATTGTTTTTACCATTCTGTAAACGTGTTGTGTGACTTTAAGTTTGAAGTAAATTAATTCGTTTTTTTCTTTCTTTTTCTTTCCCCGTAACATCTTTTTGGTGTTACATCCGTTATATTTGTCTTTTACGATATATCATCATCTGCCTAGCCTTTTCCCAAGTTTATTGGGGTCGGCTTCCAGTCAAACCGGGTTCAGCTGAATATCAGTATTTTACGTGCCGCTTACCGAACCTCCACAACCCATTGATTGAGTGACACGGTACCTACTTCTTGGCAAGACTTGAGTCAGATTTTCTAGCTTCTGACAATCCGTTACGACTGCCAAAGATCTACAAATAACAGCCCGGACCAACAGCGTAACGTGCTTAATCTCGATATCTAAAAAAATAAAAGCTTTCAGCTTGTATGTATCATAATACTCTTGTAGTTTGGGTATATAACATTATCTATTATTTCTTAGCTGTCCAACATCAGTAAAATGATATTCATACCAAGCTTAGTGATCACCATTTCTTTTCCCATGTTCAGTGATTACGGATTACGGCTCTAAGGAAAGCTTTGCCATTTGTATACGTAACCCTAAATTGGTTCCATTAAAGAGATATCCCAATTCCCAGTTGTGAATGACAAAACATCATGAAATTGCTCCATGGATGGCTTTTGGCTCGAGTTACCCTTAAGAATGATTAGTTTTACGGGTCGTTCCTGTCTCGGGGTGTTTTTGTTGACGCAAAAAATGTTTTTGTTGAATGTATCGTTCGGTACTAGAAGCAAAATGTTGATGATCCGGTTTCTAGACGATATTAATGTTTCAACAGATCCTTAAAATTAGATATAGTATTTATTCAAAATCATAAATTCAAGAAAATGTTAGCGAATAAAACTTTGGTCATTCCATTCCAAATTTGTTTGCTGAGGTTTGCTGTTAGAGAACCCAAATCTGGGTTATGCTCCCTTATATTAGGTCGCAGCCATATTGTACACGCTGTTTTATAAGCAAATGCGCCAGATTGAAAACCGCCGCTGTAATGTCATGCGGCTACCTCACGTTCAGCCGGATTGTGGTTACGATACTTTCTACAAAGCGGTGTCCAACGTTTAGCGGTGTTTTTTTATCCGGCGCGCCTGCTTGCTTGCTTGCAATAAGACGTGATTATACGAATTGGCTGCGACATTTACATGAGCTTCCCAACTGTAATATTGTATTTTAACTTTTGTGAAAACAAAAATGTTCTTTGAGTTGAAAAACACTTTATTAATATACCTACTAATATTAAGTAAATAAATCCAGGTAAAACTTCATGAAATAAAATTATATCCCATTTAGCTGCTTCCTCAATAAAATAGTCCCGAGTTGGAATCAAACCCCAGTCCTCTTCCCTCACGGACCATCTGTCGCCACAATGGGCACTTACAAAACGCATTCACTATTTTATCAAATCTATCATAACCACACACGACACAAAAACCAACCTTATCCCAACCGTATAGAGCTTTCAATCCAGTGGTAGTAACTTTTTAGGGTCCCCCATTCCATATGGATTAACTATAATGAATCGTAAATTCGATCTTTGACACCTTTTTCATTTTGGTTTCAAATGATTTTTGTTGGAACCCCTCTTTTTATTTAGAAATGGGTAAATACTCATAGACATGGCTTCTGTGACATGCGATTTCATTATGAGTGGATTATTGAGTATTTAGTTAAAGATTGTATAATAATATGTTAGGGGTGTGATTTTGGTTTATTTCTTTGCCGTGGTAGGAAACGGACGTTTTCTTTTTCTATCTTAATCAAAACAAATATTGTAATCGTTTGAATGTTTTTTTTCTCTAAAGGTTTGTTAGTTTATAATTTAGATACAAACTTAATGACATCCACTTGTGATTTGAGCCGCTATTAGGTTTGATTCTACCTGTACTGATCAAATTTCGAAAAAAAATCGCAGATAGAAATTAAACTAAGTATATGTATAGTACTTTCTATGTATAAAAGTTTTTAGTTGTTTTTTTTGGTTTTTTATAACATGAATATGCAAAGTTTCTGTGAAATAGGCGACGTGAAAAGGTATTATAATTTCAAACTCATAGTTATAAGTTTTCTAAAACGTCTCCTTTGACTGAAAATTCATTGTTTTTTGGTGAAATACCTTAGTATAAAATATAAATAAATTTGGCCGGGGAGAATTATATACCAGTGACTTATCGCACATTTTACAGGCTATTTATTACTATAAAGACTTCAGAGAGTAAAAAAAGCAACTAAAAATCAATTCATCATAGGACAGAACACATTGTCACACTAACAGCCCTATTTTAAGTGAAGATGATATTCAAAGTACAATTGTATACTCTAAAACGACCAGTACAAGGTTGAAAGTCCTTTGTAGAATGATACAGAGTATGTGTAAATTAAAATGTTATTCAATGGCTTTTTTGGGGGAAGCTTAAGTAATGATTTTTAGGGTTCCGCTTATTAGGTTAAATCAATGGTTTCATAGGGTTCAATTCGTAACATCGACACACTGTTTCTCTTGTTATATAATGTCAATTATTTACTGTACCCTATCTCTTAAGATCCAGGTTAAACTTAGTTTAGAAATAGAATCTATAGTATGACAAATGTATTTATAATCTACAATTATACATCGCAGCCAACTAGTTTAATCAGCCGTTTCATTAAAAGCCTAGACTTTTCATTGAACTGCGCCATTTAATCAACGACACAAGTGACATGGGTAAGACATCAAACGATATTAAATGGATGTCACTCTTAGGTCACTGATATACACAGTAATGATCTAGTTTTATGAAATAATTAATTTTATTATTATTTCTTATAATTCGCTGCAGCCTATATGGACAGCTCTGGATCGATTGTTTCACCTGCAACAACAACAACAACAGCAACAACAACAAGCAGCAACAACAACAACAGACAACAGCAACAACAACAACAACAACACAGCAACAACAACAACAACAACTTCATCATCACAGACAGATCAGCAGATCAGCTTTAGCAAGCATCAGCAGGCTGTCGTGAGTCTCCTCTCTTCGAAGTGGGCCGCTGCAAATATAATTCGGTGAAATGGAGCATTATCATACTATAATAAATCTTCATCACCTTATTATTAATCTTCAAGGTTAAGCAACGCTGGCCGAGGTTGGTATGTGGATGGGTTACCATAATTAACGTACCTCGGAAAGCACGTTAAACCGTTGGTCCCGGCTGTCATTTGTAGATCTTTGGCAGTCGTTATGGATTGTCAGAAGTCAGAAAATCTGACACCAGTCTTGCTAAGAAGTACCGTGTTACCCAGTTAATGGGTTGTGGAGGTCTGGTTGGCAGCCGCTCCACGTAAAATACTGGTATTCAGCTGAATCTGGTTTGACTGGGAGCCGACCCCAATATAGTTGGGAATAGGCTAGGCAGATGATGATGATAAATACGAAAGTGTTGGATGGAGGGATCTGGATAAAATTTTTGTATGGCAACGCACGGTTATAATATTCGTATGGCCAACAGATAGTTGCTCCGGGTCTGGCTGTTTGTGTATGTGAGATTATATGTTTGTAAACGCACCCACGATACAGGAGAAATTCCTAGTGTGGGACAAAGTTTAGAAAAAAAAATTGCATCTATCTATCTTTGTTTATTTCGTCTATTTGCAAGAAAAACCGCAAAAACTAACTTTTAAATGGACTACGGGACCCGCCCCATTCTTGCTACTGCTAACGCTACACCGCCACTGTTGTGATAGTTCGGTAACACATCGTAATACATTGTCAACAAAGGGTGATGTAGTGTCAAATAATACACCTTAATATTATTATTGTATATGTTAATGTTAATGTGCTATCCTGGCTTGTTTGTAACTTCTTTTTTTCTTTTTTCTTTGTAGCCTTCACTTGCATCTTTTAAGCTGTTTAAATCTTGAATGCTGTGTACAGTAATAATTGGAGTGCAGATTTAAAAATGTTGTCATGTTAAAGTTCTAGACAACACAGACTTAGTGCGTGGGCTAAAAAGAACTAAACCTTTTGAATTAGTATAGTGTATAAACTGATTTAATTATAGTAACAATGATGTGCTATACATATAACACATGAACTTAGTGTTTTTAAAAATTTATCAGACTCGAAGAAAGTGCTACGGACTTATGTAAAAGTGCAAATGGACACTATTCTTAGTTTTAAAATAATCTATCACGTAACATATTAAGTTAGAGTTAAATTGCTTATTAGTCTTTTAGGCTAGATCGTAATTAATCATTAAGAATTTTGTTCTTACTAATAAAACACAAAAAAAAAATGTTAAAGTAATCCTAATCACAACTTGGTCTGTATTCTGTAACTGTACCTTATATAAATAAATAAATAAATCGAAACCAATATTTTTTTAGTCTTTTTGATCTTTTTTAGGGATACAATAAACCTGCCTCGCTTTTCCCAATTTACTACTATTACTTGTAAAAAATAATTGAAAAGGAATCAATTAAATCTCAACCATATCGAGAATTCCTCAAAGTAGAGAATAGCGCTGTAAATATTTGTTTTAAACTGTAGTATGCGCCAGATAAATGAAGAATAACGGTTTTGACACACTTAATTTCAAAAACAGAAATAATGACATAAAGCTGTCCTGAATCGACATCTATCGTGATCCTTACTGTTCTAGTAATGAAAAACGATTCATAATTTACTTTCCGGGTGTACCTACGAAGAGATATTAAGGAAAGGTCAATGACCGTTATTCTTCATTTATCTGGCGCCTACTATAACTACGGAACCTGCCCCATTCTCGCCACTGTTGTGATAGTTCGGTCTTTCAAAATCCATTGACAACAGAGGGATATGTGATGTAGTGTCAAATTAAAACACTACTACGTTGCCAATCTGTTTCTATTGATATTAGTCTATGATATTTTGTTGGTTTTTATTTATTTGGTATACAGGGGTTAGTTGTTCAAGTTGACGAAGTTGTGTGTGCTTAAATTTGAGTTTCATTATTTATTTCGTAAATGGGGTTATTTTTTACTGTGTGTGGTTTCTTTATATGATTTACTTTTATGTTTTGAGGGGTCTTAGATTATAACCGAGACGGGTAGTAGTAGAAGTAGCGCCCTTCTGGTTTTTTTATTAAGACATAACATGTAGTATTTTTAATCCAAAGTTTGACTGGTAAAGAATGGCTTGTTGCATTAAGTCCGCCATATTTATTGTCCATAAACTTTAAATAATAAAATAAAATAACACTCTTTAGGTACTTTGGAAGTCAATAAAGTTGCAAAATTATGTAAATCAGGCGGAAATACCTCCTAATTATTTATTCAAAATTATATCAATATTCTTAAAATCAGCTTCAGTTTTTCACTTATTTGATTAATTCGTATAAAGATCACTCTATTTGCCATAGACAACGCTAAGAAGAACTTTACTATTCTTCCATTTATTTATTAGTCCGATAAATGAACAATATAGTGAAAATTGTGTAGTGTCGCGTGGTGACAGTGTTTTCGCACGAAGCACCGCGGCGTAGCGATGTCATATCGCGCTGGACTGTCCCCCGGGGACATGGAGTGATGCTGATGGCTGTAATTTATTTACGTTTAATAGTTTACAATATGTCATTGTATTTATAGCTTAATACAGTACTGCAGTTAGGTGCTGGATGTCTAATGGAGAAATAAGGAAAAAGACACATTGTGTCGACCCCAAATCAATTGGCGTAAGAGCAAAGTAGTGATGATGAGCATAGTACGTTAACATGCAATCAGCCCCATAGACCAGTAGCGGACCAGAGGCCGGTGGCCCGTGTTAGTCTATGATCAGCCCCGATTACAATTTAAATGTTTAAAAAACTTTTTACAAAAAAATTACTACCAACATCGAACAAGGAAAACACTACAAAGTATAAAATTTCGGAAGTCGGTGTTTTTGGTTGTTTCTGCGTGTTTTGATGTAGACTTCTGAAATTATAGTTATTTAATCTCCACTTTTTAGTCGTTAGCTTTAACTAAACCCAACGCAAAAAGAATCATCAAAATCGGTTAATAAACAATGAAGTTATGCCCGAATAGATAACCCCAAATCCATGGTTGACTTGTACACATCTGCGTACCCTTTCACAGCGTACCGGCGTGATGTTATGTTATGAACTGGTGTAAACAATAAACAGACATGCAATTTCAGCAATCCCCGGCAGGTTTTATATTGAAGAGTTTAGTTACCTCTCGCCGAAGTTCTTTATCAGATCTTCAACAAATTGAAATGGGACCAGTCCGGGAAGATACTCTTCCAAACAAAAAAAGAATCATCAAAATCGGTTTACAATTGGCGAAAATATCGCTGAACAAACATACAAAATAAAAAATCAGTCGATTTGAGAACCTCCTCCTTTTTTGCAAGTTGGTTAAAAAAGTAAAATGATCGACCTTAAACTGGCATAAATAAACTGGTGTACCTAAATTATGCTTTGTCGCTATTTTACTAACATCAGGTTATGGGCCCAGTATGTTGTAGATAAAACAAATTCTCTGCAGTGTTTGTTTAGTTAAGCTTTTCAGAGCATTTCGCGGACAAACATAAGTTTCTTCATTAAAATAAAAAGGGGCTGGAAATCAGTTTTTTTTTTCCATTAAACAATCTTCCATAAAATAAGAATCCATATTCCTAAAAATTTAAAATAACAAATTAAAAGCTGAACACTGTGACGTAGGTGTCGAAAATCGCCGAAGGACTGTGTCACAGAGTAACAAAATTCAGAGCGTGTTGGATCATGTCGCGCGCCGGACTGGCTCGCGGCGACACGGTTGACTGACAACTGAGCGTTTTTATAACAAATATAAAGTTTAATTTTGAATTTAACAAAGTAGGTCCAAATGGAATTTTTGTAAAATTTTCGTCTATGAGATTAATGTTGAAAGGCCTAAGATATATAGATAGGGATAAGATTTTCGTAAACTACAAAATCATTCATGATTAAGGTAAGAAAATAGCTTTTACACTATGTTGTAACAATAAAATCAAGTGTAAACAATGATAGCGTTGAGGATTTGACTTTTCGTAGACGGAGTATACGACCGTAGCAAAATGCTACGCCATTGCTACATCAGTACTACGCTACAAGCTACGGCGTAGCTTAACTCGAACAAACTATCAAGCCCTTAGTAGATAAGATAAAGCGCATTCAGGAGTGGGAACTGGTGACGTCATGCGAAATTTCAACGCACTGTATTTTCTTATTTTTTTGCTTATGTGACAGAAGAAAAAATACGCGTCCATTATTTTTTGGTAATTTAATTGTAAATGAGTTCCAAACGGACGAAGATTTTCGCCATCGGAAAACGAATTACGGAACCTGAACTGGAGTTGGGCAGGACACCTGGCAAGGTGCGGTGATGATAGGTGGAGGAAGGCAGTGACCAAATTCAAGTTCAAAAGCAAAATAAACAATGTAATTATAATATCCAGGTGACCACGTTCCTCACCCATCATTGAAGTTAGAAAGTGTATCCAAATTAAAAATACTAGAAGAGTGCGTCCGAGGACTGAGAGAAGAAGTGTGGGTCATCCGGCGACGAGATGGGCAGACAACATTGTTGCCATCTCCAGTAGAACCTAGATGCTGGAACAGGATGTCGGACTGTGGATGATGATAAATCTACGTAACTGTCGGATTAAATAAGAAAGTACCCTATTAAAAAATATAATAATCTGCCTAGTCTGTGACACGAGTTTCAAGCGTCGAATAAATACGGAGTGTGCGCGGCGACTGATTTCCCAGCGGTTCGTGGCGCCTGCTCCAATCAGGACTCAGCGAGAGACAGGCAAGGTTGAGAGTACATAACTTAGGAAAAACAACAAAAAGGAACTAAAATAGAAAACTAGATTTCCTATGGGTTTTATGTGCTTTCTGTTACTGAGGTACTTACCTTTTCAACCGACTTCAAAAAAGGAGGTTCTCAATTTCGGAAGTCGGTGTTAAATTACGAAGAAACAACCAAAAATACTAACTTCCGAAATTAATGTTATTTTGTACTTTGTACCTAGCGTTTTCTTTTATTTTGAAGTCGGTTTTTTCCTATTTTGTATATTTCATAGTGTCAAATATAGATGTACAGTACAACTATTTTCTCAATGTCCCTCGGCAACCATCGTATTTCCGAATACAAAACGAATGCTAATTACCATGTCCATCAACTATATTAGATTTTTCGTGTTTATTAATTTGAATTCAGAACTAAGTACTTTATTGATAATTTACACGGAAATCAAAACAAAACAATGATAAAGTACTTAGTTCTGAATTCAAAATATTAAACACGTTATTTCTAAATAATTGATAGACTAGCATTCGTTTGTATTCGGAAATGCGATGATTGCCGAGGGACATTAAGAAAATAGTTGTACTGTACATATACAAACGTGGACACTTACTCGAAGTAATTTTATTCCTGATCCTTTATCCAATGAATTCTTGAACGAAGGATTGAATCATGAACGATGACAAAAAAATAAACAGATCCTTTTTCAATTTTATTCCTGTGCCAGCCCTAAGCACACCTAATGCGTTGCGTCCTAATCAGGCGCAGCATTGAGCCCACCTCCCAATGCGCGTCTTCCAATGGTCGCGTGTTTCACACTGCCAATTTTAAACATTCAACGTTCGTGTTCGACGAGTCTTCCAATATTGAATTTTGAAATGCACTTGTTTCGTGTTTTGTTTTACGAATTTGGTGTTAATGTTTCGATTAATACTACATCTCTTTTTTTATTTAATTTTCGAAGGCTAATTCTCGTGAGTACATAACTGGATGAAGACGTGTTTTTGACTTACTGTGAATGAGATAAGAATGCAAACGTTTTATAAAACGGCCCTCCAAATTCCTTTGTCCACTACCGACAAAGACTTTGAAGATTGATCAAACATAGATTCTATAGTCTATAATTAATTATCTACAATACTACAGTGTACTTCAAGCCAAAGTAGTATTTTGTGACTAAAAATCTTGTTGAAAAGTAATAAACAGGATGTTACCAGAGGCTCCAGCAGACAGTAAGGACTCGAAATCGCGACATCCCTAGAAATTGTTCTATAGTAAAATTTATTCAATAATTTCTATGAAAACGCGGTCACATCTTATCTCAATGTCACATGGTCCCTGTCTGAGAGAGTTTTAAAACTTAATACTTTACCCGGGGTTCGAACTGCATCAACAATTATTTTATCATAATAATAATATAATGTAATGTCAGAGTGTATTAAAACCACGTCATATTGAACGTCGAGTGTCGTTGTTTCGCATTTCACGCCATTTTGTGAGCGCTCAGTACTCTGTTGATTACTTGTGCACTCTGCAAGAACACGGTATCTGACAAGGAAAATATTTATAAAAAATACTTTTTATTTCGGACGGAAAAATGGATGGCAATATTTTGTGAAAAGATTTGACAGTTGCGGTCAAAATTGTACCAGTCTAAGTTTTCAATATGCCGTAAAAATACCACTGCCCATCTAACAAGAGAAACAAGTTCTGGGAATACAGGTACCCACCACCTGGGACTTTGGTGGGTACCTCTAACCCACCAAAGTCCCAGGTGGACGTGCACAGTAATGTCGCACCCTGTCGCACCCATGACAGCCCCATTTTATGTCCAGACAACTTACTGTCAATTCCACTTTGCCTGGAACAGATCGCGGAATGCGATAAGGCCGCCTATTGTACATGTGTTTTGAGTTTGTAGTTTATGTTATTCTCGGTGGATTTTTCTATGACCCATTCGCAAGAGTGTCCCAAAAGATTTGAACAAGGCTTCCAACGAAGCAGTACCTAGACGTCAGTAGAATCACTACATCAATATATGTAGAGTAGTAGAGTAAAGTAGGGACTCCCTTATCTGCACATAGACTCTCATTCGGTCCGTTGTGCGTAGGTGTCCTGGCTAAGTTAGCCAGCCTAGCTCCGCCCAGAAGCACAGAAGTTTCCTGGGAGCTTCACAGATTCTTCGGCGTCAAAACAGCCCCTGCATAGTGGGCTGTCCGTGGCGCCTATGTTATAAATATGTTTGTTTAGGGGGCAATGGCCCGTAATTATCCCTATTATTGTTCTGAGGTCATTTCTACTTAGGCTGAGTAGTCGTTTTGTTAATCGCGGATGTAGACTTGGCATTGCCATTTTTGACTGCCTACAGTCTGTGGCCCGTGACCATTTGTTGTTTTGGAGTTCAGTTGATCTCTGGCGAATCCATGTACGAAACTGCGAGAAAGGTAGGGGAAGGAGTGGGTAAGGGCCTAACACTACCATCTCGGTACCTCTCTTCGCAAGTTCGTCTGCGGCATCATTGCCTAGGGATCCACTGTGTCCCTTGATCCACTGGAGGGTGATCCTGTTAGACAGTGATATACTCTCCAGGGCGAGGTGACACTCAAAAATTAGTTTACCGTTGGTTTGTTTGTTCTCTAGGGCTTTGAGCACAGCCAGGCTATCAGATATGAATCTAATTGCGTAGTTGTGTATCCTTAGACGCTTTACGGCTGTTGCGGCTAGTGTTAGGGCGACACACTCGCATTGGAATATCGAGCTGTGTTCGCCTAGTGGTAAGTGAAAGTTAATGTTGAAGTCTAGGGAGTGTACGCCAGCCCCTGAACCCTGTGAAGTTTTTGAACCGTCTGTGTAGACGCGTACTTCATTGAGTCCTGACTGATCCCTCTCTTCCTCTGTTGTTTGTATTCTATAGCTTTTGTTAAACATGAGTTTATTTGGTGTCCTATCACACGGGGCAGTGATGAGAGGTTGATACTCGATCGCCCGGTCCAGGATTCCAGCGTGAGGACTAGTATGGTTCTTGCCCCAAATGCCTAAGTGCATAAGCCTGATGGCTGCTAGTGCTGCCTCCTGCTGTATGTACATGTCAAGGGGAGTTAATTGTAGGGCTATCTCCGTTGCTGTGGTTGGGGTTGTCCTCATGCAGCCTGTGATAGCGGAACAGGCTAACCTTTGGAACCGCTGGAGCCTAGAGACGGTGGTCGAGAGTTCAGTCCTCCTCCACCAAACCAAGGCACCATAGGTCAGCATTGGTCTGATCACAGCTGTGTAGAGCCACAGCGTGATCTTCGGAGAGAGCCCCCATGTTTTTCCTAGCATTTTTTTGCATTGGTAAAGTGCGATAGTGCTTTTGTTTAGTTTGTAGTCAAGATGCTTGTTCCAGAGTAATTTGCTATCAAGGATCGCTCCTAAGTACTTGACTTCTTCTTTGAGTGTTAGTTCGGTGTTGAAAAGTTTAGGTAGTTTATGAGGCCCAAGGACTCTCTTGTTGGTAAACATTATTAGTTCTGTTTTAGAGGGGTTGACCGATAATTCGTGTTTTGTGCACCAATTCTCGATTGCTTTGAAAGCTTTCCTCATGAGGTCACACAAGACGCCTTCAAATTTCCCCGTGATTAGAATTGCTATATGATCTGCGTAACCCACCGAGTACAGACTGCTAGCGTTGAGCTCTGCGATGAGCTCATTAACAACTAAATTCCACAGTAGTGGTGACAGCACCCCACCCTGTGGGCAGCCTCTACTTACGATAACTCGTGTGGTGGTGTTTACAGTAAATTGAATAGCGCGGTGTTAGCATGTTGTGAATCCATTGTATAAGCGTTGGCGCGACACCGTGCACGGCTAGTGCCTGGCCGATGCTGGCGAAATTTGTTTTGTCAAAGGCTCCTTCTATGTCAATGAAGGCGCCCAGTGTTTGGTTTTTGGTTTTGAGAGCATTTCCTATGCGTGTTACTACGCAGTGGAGTGCGGACTCAGTTGATTTGCCTGCACAGTAGGCGTGTCGGTCATCAATATATATATAAAACTCTTCAATTACTGGTGACTGACTGACTGACTGACAGACAACGCACAGCCAAAACCACTGGTCGTAGAAAGCTGAAAATTGGCATGTAGGTTCCTTGGACCCGTGTAAAGGAGCACTAAGAGAGGATTTCCTGATATTTCTACAATATAATAACGGAAAAAACGGGATCTTCGCGTACGAAGTCGCGGGCAAATGCTAGTTTATTATAAAACAAAGTCGCCCCGCTGCGTCTGTTTGTCTGCACGCGATAAACTCAAAAACTTACATACTTTTTCTTACGGTACGGTTTTCACCAATAGACACAGTGATTCATGAAAAAGATTTGCATGATTCATTACGATTTTATGGAAATTGGCTGAAATATGTCGATGATTGTGAAGATGTCGGAAAAATCATGCTGATTGGTCGCTTATATTTACATAATTATATCCACTGCTAATCGTGCGAAGTCAGGGTGGAATGCTAGTACCAAGTTATAATAATTAAATGGTTTACAAAAGCAGCGATACCCAGTGCCATCTCTCGACACAGTAGGTACTATTCCGCGGGGCGAACCGATGACATTTTCGCTCGATGATTTTTCCGTTCCACCACATTCGCGAATGACTGCGTTCTCATTTAAGCAATGGCATTTGACGGCTGTGCCTTTGTCAATGGCCGTTGAAAAAAAAGTATAGACGTTCCATTTTAGATTGGAGTTAGCGCGCGCTGTTTATGTTTTTTTTATTTAGTTTTTTAATAAAATACTCTTTTTTAAATTGTGTTTGCGCGCGCTTTTTGTGTTTGTTTTTTTATCTGGTTTCGAATGGACTATGTTGAAAAAACTGTTTAATATGTAGTTAGATTAATTAATGTAATAAATTATTTTACTGGCGGTATCCGAATGTTGCATGCGTTAGGAAGACTGTAGTAATTAAAGTACAAGCATAGAGATAGTTTAAGCCATGGACAAGGACAAAAGTTTTTTTATTTTTTTCGTTGCCTTGGCATAATCCGACTTTCACTTTTATTAAATCATGGAAAGAGTGAGAACGTATATGCCATTGAATTTATTTCAGCTCAAATTGTACTTAACCTGCCTTGTTACTAAAATTATTTCATAATTTTAGATGCAAAACTTTCCTCTTCTTTATATTAACAAGGCAATACTCTGTCTCCTACCCGATCATGTCACCATTAACATTATTAACAAACCTCGACAGCGTTATAACAACAAAACTTTGTTAATCTAAATAAATAACAGAAAAAATATCAAATAACATTATAACTTCATTCATATTTATTGAAATAAACCACTCCGCAGAATGTTAACAATTTTTCGTGAGGTGTCAACTTGGTTGAAAGACGCGGACCTGGACAAACTTTTCTTTATCAGCAAAAAACTGATGAAATAAGCCTTATCGCTACAGAATAAGGTTTTATTTCCCTTGTGTTTCCTCCCCAGTAGCGGAAAATGTATTGTGTGTGAGCATTCTTACTTCAAAAGTTCTATTTGCTGTCAATTTAGTCACTAATATTGAATTATCAACTTTATACAGTACGACTTAAGGTTGATATTGACTTGTAAAATGTCCATGAATAGCAAAACGTACTGGTTTCATATGATAATCCCATTTTTCATATTAAAAGTTATTTCTTTTTACAATATACTCCCTGGAGTATCGGTATTGGAGATTATTCACCGACTTAATAAAGGGGAGTGTTGTGTTTAACGGTGTTTAAAAAATTGTTTAGACTTCAGATGTAAATGTTATGATATTGGATCTTTTGAATTTTATATGAAAGAGAGTGTAAATTTTGTAATGGAGACATAGACAAACACTATTTAGCAAGACGTAAAGTAAATATAAATTGAGCTCTCAATCCATACAATCTAGGTGAAATGAGAGTTCACTTCAATTTCTTTTCACCTAAGTTTTCACGGTTTGTCTCCACAGAATATCAGCTGTATATGTCCAGTTTAAATGTAAAACAAGGCATTGTAAATTTAAAAAATCCGGAAGAATTACTGAGAAAGAAATTAATCAAGAAAATAAACCCATAACTTCGTCATTGACCAAATTAATCAAAGTTCAGATTAAACCACACATCATACGATCCGATCCAAAGCGATAACAAAATTAATCATCACACACAAAATCGTCCGAATCAAGAAACCATTAAATAACCAATCCGCATTTTACTTAGAAACCATAGACATCTACCATCGCCTAAATCCTCTTTCAACCTTAACTCCCGCCAAAAAGGTCGTAAATACTTTTTTAATCTGGCAATACCGCCGTGTACAGTATTTAATCATCTACAAAGGACGTATTCGTACATGCGAGCCGTATTCAAAACTGACAAAAGAAAAAAAGCAATCTGCCAAGATTGGCAGTCAGGGGCTCACAAAAAGGGGATCTTTTGGGCTATATTGTTAGTGGAGATTGAAAAGCGTTTTGTCGTCAACATGTTATTCGGTAATTTAGTGTTGCCCGATTGAAATAACGAGGGGTGTAATTGGAAAGGAGATTTTAGGGCCCATATGTGTCTGATTGATTGCTTTTTGCAGCCGGAAAGTGCGATTAGAGATTTAGTTTTGTTGTTTGATGTAGTGTTGATGATCTTTAAGAGGATGGCATGTGAAAGTGTTTTAATGGTTATTGCATTGAGTGTTATATATATTGGTGTATTAGGTGTCTGTCTTTGTGGATTTAGTGTTCTGGATTAGGTTGTACATGTTCCTGAATAACAGTGTTTTAAGATTCTAGTAAAACTGTTTGAAGTTTGTTACTAAACTCTGGTTCCGTCAATGATGAATGCCGCTGTGTATTATAAAACATGTAACAGAATAAACGCAATACCTCCTAAAAGGCATTTGTACTCATCATTATGAACAACTTTCACTATGGGACCAACACCGAAATCGCGAAAAAAAAATCTGCTGTTCAGTACGTTTTGTCGAGTTATGCGCACAGAAAATATGTATGGGGCAGTCGATTTTTTTTTCGCGATTTCAATATTGGCCCCATAGTGAAAGTTGTTCATAATGATGAGAACAATGACTCCTTAAGAGGTATTGCGTTTATTCTGTTGCACGTTGTAGTAATTGAATTGTTAATAAATGTGTTTCATCCAAATAGCCTCTTAATTAAAAAAGTATCACGACGGTAAATGGTGATAGGTTTGCAGCGTGTTCTGTACCTAGTTTTTTATTATTATTGATAGGCTAGCCTTTCGGAATTTCGCGTGCTTTTCGTGCTTCCAAAAGCACGTTAGGCCGTTGGTCCCGGCTGTCATTTGTAGATCTTTGGTAGACGTTACGTTATCAGAAGCCAAACAATCTGACTCCAGTCTTGCCAAGAAGTACCGTGCTACCCAGTCAATAGGTTGTGGAGGTCTGGTAGGCAGCCGCTCCTAGTAAAATACTGGTATTCAGCTGAATCCGGTTTCACTGGAAGCCGACCTCAGTAAAGTTGGGAAAAGGCCTAGGCAGATGATGATAGGCTCGCATATGACCACAATCTCACCTGATGGTAAGCGATGATATGGTCGACGATGGAGCACGCTTGCCTAGAAGTAACCTATTCATTCTTCACTTAAAGACCTCCAGGTTTTAGCTATCAGGATAAGCAGACTCCGGTATACCGCTCCTTAGTTGCACGCACAATAAAAGCATAATATTACCAAAACGTTTTGTGTATATGGGTGGGATTTGATCCTCGCTTTTTAGATTTTAATATAATACAATTACCTTGATTAATATTTAGGTTAAGTCGGTCGCTGAACTGTAGATAAAGGTATATTTCAAAGATTATCCTCGATAATGTCTGTTAAGTGACAAAAATGTTTGGAATTGCCAACGTGACAATAGGGTAGATGACTAAAACAATCTAATTAGTCCGTCAGATAAATTTCCAAAAAATATAAGACACGTAATTTTTCTTTTTTCACGTAAACAAAAAATTAAAAAGATACAGTACGTTGAAAACTCCTGTGACGTCACTTGTATGTACACTTCTTACGTACACGTAACGTCACGAGCCCCCACTCCTGATCTTTGATGCGTTTCATCTTCGTCATTTTTTATTGATTTGATAAAGCAAAAAATACGTGTCCAATATTTTTCGATAATCTAACTGACGCGACGGACTAAATAAAATCATATATTTTTAATCTGTGGCTCTAGACAAGTGACATTCTGTCAACGGTAGCGTGGCGAAGGCGATTGTCAATACGTCAAAAAATGTATGGGATTGACAGATGCTATCGAAATGTCACGTGATAAAATTCCTACATTTAGGCATTTCGACAGTCGCATTCGCTAATTGAATGGCACATTGTCTAGGGCCTCAGGAATCATCCCTATTCGTTAGCACATACCTACCTATCAAACAGCACAGCGTGACTTTTTTGACGTTTTGACAATCGCCGCACGCTCTCTTATGTTAATAATATCGTTGCTTTAACGCTGCCTGTAGGTCACTCTATTCATCATAAATATCTGAAACCGTAGCTCATCGAAAAGAAAACTTGAAAGCCATTGAAGTCCTTAACATTTAGCAAATAGAAGCATCCAAATAACTTCAAATACTGATTCTGGCTGATGATGCTCTCTATAGCTGTTCCATTGAATTCAAACTTTCAAAAGCTAAAAATTACCAGCCGAAAAATAAAAAGAAAAAATTCAAAATTCATAAATCGAACGTGAAAATGAAGTATCGGCTCAAACGAAGCCCGTCGGTCGTTCGGTGCACACGTCACAAACGCAACGTTCTTTGGGCGTCCAATTTGTCTGATTGACGTCCGGCGTCGGCTTACAAAGCTCAAAGACTGCAACGACGGCATTGCTTCAAATAGAGCGTGTAAATACAAATTGTACCTGTTTCTGTAAGGAGATTTCACATTTGAGTTTCGTCTAGAGAACTCTTTTTTGGTTGTTTTTTGTCTCACTTGCTCATCTCATCTTCCCCCTTATCCTAATTTTAGCGGAGGTCGGACAACATGTCTCTTTCTGCCAAACATCTATATTTGCCGTTATCATAAGCCAAGATTGAATAGATTACTTCTTGGCAAGCGTAGGTACTCCATCATTGATCACGTCATCGCTTTCCATCAGGTGAGATTGTGTAATATTGTATATCAATATCTATTATTAAAATAAAAATATCTCAATCCGCCGTAGTAAGCCACATAATCTTTCAAACTTTTCTTCGTTTCTTTGATCTACTTCTACCCTTATAACCATTCACTTCACATCCTATTTAATTCTTACCCTGATACTATATTAAAAATCGGCCAAGTGCGAGTCGGACCCGCACACGGAGGGTTCCGTACCATTATCTATAAAAAAACGGCAACAAAAACACGTTTGTTGTATGGGAGCCCCACTTTAATATTTATTTTATTCTGTTTTTAGTATTTGTTGAACAATAAAGCGGCAATAGAAATACATCATCTGTGAAAATTTCAACTGTCTAGCTATCACAGTTCATGAGATACAGCCTTTTGTCAGACAGACAGACAGCGGAGTCTTAGTAATAGGGTCCCGTTTTAACCCTTTGGGTACGGAGCCCTAAAAACCCTAAAAATCAAGATAGCAGGATAGGCAGACGCTCCACGTAAACGCATCGTGAACCATTGAACATTGAATGTTCAATAGTTCCATATTTTCTAAAATCTTTTGAAACAAAAGTTGTCCCTCAAAAGTCTTAAAAATACGTCCATCCAATTCGTCGAATGCTTTCTTTTTCATAACCAATACGTGATAGATTTTCTCAGAGTATGTGAAGAGTTCGTGTAAAGTAAGTATTCCAGTGAAAGCGCTACAAAGTTGAAAATAGAATATATATTAAACTAGCTTTTGCCCGCGATTTCGTACGCGCAAATCCCGATCTCGCAGCAATTTCCCGCTCCCGTATACCCTACAACCTTCCTCATGAATGTGGGTATCGTAAACAAAAATAATTTTGCAAATAAGAGTGGTAGTTCCAGAGATGAGCGCGTTCAAACAAACAAACAAACTCTTCAGCTTTTTAGTACGGATGTGTTTAGGTGAGGATTATGGCAACAATCTTGTCGACAACTAGATGAAATCTGTGGAGCAATTTCCATATTTTAAAGAAAGTTTGCATTCTGGCTCATGTAAACTTTCCTTAATTAGAATAAGGAAATTGCTTCGAGAATTACTTCTGGCTCTAGTCTCAATCTGCGAAAAGCACGTCTAATTTACTACAGTGTGACAAGGTATTGACAATTGACATTAATTGCCAGCAAGATTTCATTGTGTCTGCAATTTCAACGTTTCTTAGTAAGAGAATTGACTCGTTTTAACGGCGTTCTTTAAGGAAAATATCATCATATCATCTGGAAAAGCTCTATAATCTGCTGGGTCGATGGAAATCGCGTTCAAGGCAAACCACACCACAAGAAGTTCGCCGGTAAGATGGACAGACGCAATAAAGAAGGCTGTATGACGCAGCGTGTGCAGAGCGGTCCACACTGCAGAAGACCGCATAACTTGGAGACGCGTCGTATGTGGTCGTGATCTTTAGCAGTGAGGAAACAACGAAAAAGATTGCTGCTGTTCGACATCTTTCATTCATAATCGAACTACATTTATATCCATAACGTTAACTATCGCTTGCAGTGTAAACGATACCTAATTCTTCCATCTATACCCACCTGACTCTACGTCGCTTCGGTACCGCTTCCAGTGTGCTCGTCACCTAACGTTATGGCGTTCCTATGCGTCTCTTTGTACTTCCATTCGGCATTCGATCCATAATCTTTGGGTGTATTGCCAAAATCAGAACGAATACTGTCATCTTCTAATTTAATTGCTTTTAGTTTACAACACAAGGTTTTCTAGCAGTTATTCTGTCCATACTCAAAATACAAAAGAGCAAACAAAGAAGATATATTTGCACCAAGCATGACGCATAGGCACGCATACCTTATAAAAACCGGCAAAGTGAAAATGACGTTTGTTGTATGGAAGCCTCACTTAAATATTTATTTTATTCTGTTTTTAGTATTTATTGTTATAGCCGCAACAGAAATACATCATCTGTGAAAATTCAACTGTTTAGTTATCACGGTTCATGAGATTCAGCCTGGTGACAGACAGACGGACAGCGGAGTCTTAGTAATAGGGTCCCGTTTTTACCCTTTGGGAACGGAATTCTAAAAAAGAATAAAAAACAAAATTAACGAGTTATAAATGCAAGTTAGCAAGATATGCGAGACATCCGCGCAAAACAGCCATCGCTCAGCATAATATCGAGACTCGTTTGCGAGACAGAGCCACAGCGTTGATTTTCAGTGACAGCCATACGTCATTGTGTCTATGCCGCTTGGTTATCGCTTGCAGTGTGCACGTCACCTAATGTTATTACGTAACTGATGGCATTCCCATGTATCTCTTTGTGTTTCCACTCGGTGTTCGATCCATCTAAGTCGGCGACAGTTAAGTAATATATCTGCTCGCATTGATACGTATTTTGTGTGGAATCTCTGAAATACTGTAAATAACTGATGTATGGCTGTAAGGTAGGTATGTCTGTTTGTGTGTTGGTTTGCTTTGACGTCGTCTGTTACGAGTTTTGGTTCGGATTTGTGTGTGAAGTCGTTGAATACGACTGGAGGTGGTTATTCTGTAGATGTACCTATGTGTTGTATGTCGTAGAGATACAACTAGAACTAGCTTTATCTATTTTACTAACAGACTCAAAAGTTCTGTTATTGGTCTATTTACATATAGAATACAATATTATACAGGATTTTGATTTTGATCAAAAATTTGGACAAAGTAGCACGCACACATTGAAAAAATCTTTAAAATTATTTTTACGTATTCTAAAACATTGTTATTATTAATATTTAAGTATGTATCTATTTTATTTACCCACGTCCGTGTGTCACTACGGGTTGCCAACTGAAAACCAGCGCTGGGTTTCAGACGCCCAGCATATGCTGAGATGGTAACCCTTTCAGTATGGTCACACTCAGCATCATTTTATTGTATCCGTTATGCTATTCTTCTATTCCCCAGGTTGCAGCTTTCAGTCAACAAAGACTGCGGCATCAGTCCACTCCTTGGCGGACGTACGTACCATGAAAGTAAAGTTTCAAATATAAGTTTTCAGAAAGCTCATGTTTATATAATCAATTAATCATCAACGAGTATCAAATTAAATGCAAGTTAAGTAATATTGATGTGTCTGTTGATAAAGAATAGATAATTTATTAAATTAATCACAGCACCTGAAACTCGTGTGACGATTTGTAAAATTAATATTTTTGTAATCATTTCCCTCCCTAAAATTGAGCCTCCGTAACATCTAACTACATTAATTAATATAGAAATCCACTGAAACATAGGGTAAAAGCTCCTTAAAATTAACATAAACTTAATCAATCATAAATCCACCTAAACCAACGACATTCAAAACATCTTAAAACGCCCCTTAATTAAGTAAAACCAAATAAAATGACAAAATAGACGTCCTCTCTCTTTAAAAACTGGGTACCTACTGAGCTTATCCTGTCCAAATCCTTTTGATTACACCTAAACAAGAGAACACCAATCCAATTTCTTAATTCAAATTTGCGAATGATTCCATCGAGGGGACGATGTTTAAACTTGGAATCAACGAAGTCGCACGAAGAAGTACGAATAGATTAGTTGGTGACGCAGATTGGTCGTTACTTTCATTTACATATGAGTTAAGACTTAAAATTATTTTCTGAAAAAATACGAATAAAAGGCATTGAACTCATTCAAGGCAATTTATTTAATAGTTGTTGGAAATTCTCTCTTAGTGCTTACATTCCCCAAGGAACCTATATGCCAAATTTCAGCTTTTAACAACCAGTAGTTGCGGCTGTGCGTTGTCTGTCAGTCACTCAGTAATGGAAGAGCTTTATATTTATGGCGTTAAATGATTTATTAAATAAACACGACATTCTTGCAATTGATTTTTTTAACACCTTATAAAATGATGATTTTCATTCAGAATTATAATGACAAAAACGCGTGCATGTCGACAGACGTAAAAGAAGCAAAACGCAAAATGACCATGGCATGTAGCGTTTTTGTGGTTTTGCCTTGTAGGTATGTAATAACAAAGAAAACTGCAAACGTGGTTAAATTCAACAAAGAAAAGTTACACATTTTATTTTCATATCTACCCGTACAATTTTCCGCTCAGAATAGGCATTAACGTCCAACCTACCCAGTCTGTACAATTTATAATTCAAATTCGAATTCTTCAGAACACCAATAGAACACGAACGATATTTATCTCGTGGGGTTCGTTCGTTCGGGTGTTTCCGTGAGCACTCGGCTGTTTCCGCCGCCACTCGGACATTGGGGGCGTATTAATCGTAATTAACCAACTCCGCTGATTAGCGAGGTTCCTTATTACTTAAAATTTACTTGAGTTTACTTTCTTGCGACGCTCTTAGTAGATGGAGGTGGGGTAAGATTTGTATGGATAAGCGTTCTGGATTATTTTGTTTTTATGAAGGTTTCGTTTGATTATGGTAGACACCATTTGGTCATTGACCCACATACATTGATTGCTGTCCTGAATCGATCTTCTATCGTGGCGTTCTCTAGTGATGAAAAACGGATCATAGTTTATTGTTCGGGTATCTACGAATGGATATTAGGGAAAGGTCAATATACTTTATTGCAAGTTTATCTGGCGCCTACTCTAGCTTCTACTAGCAACTTATGGTACGATTTTTTTAAATAATGGCTGCATGTGATTTGTTAAAAACTGTATTTCAGATTACTGAAATTCCCTATAAAATCTTAATGTATCTTGTGGTTACATACTTTACTGAAGTTCATAGGTGTTTAATTCAAACAACAATTTATTGGCCATTTAACCGATACTTAGCTGTACCTTTATGTTGCATTAAGTTTTAGTAAATAAATAATCCAGGGTTCAGTAATTTCAATTACGAAAATAGTGGTAACATTTTCTTGTCAACATTTATGCGTTACCACACAACATAACCTAATCACACCGTAAATCCACTAATCTCAAAAAAGTACAATCACGCACAAAATAAATTCACATTAAAATAATCCGGGCGTTATCCACCTTATCCTCGCGGTGGGTGGTGGGGGATGATACCGAGTATGATTCAACATTTAAATGTTAAACAGCACCCGAATCTGCGGTGCGACGTCTTATAAGAGTATATAGAAGCACAGAATGGTGATGGCGCGGAGAAAATTATATTTTACTTATATTATTATTTTGTCTTGTGAGTGGTTGAAGCGTAGTGTTTTGGTGTTCATTTTACTTTGTAATCGTAATAGAACACATTTGGTATGGTGGTTCTTTGTAGAAATGTTGACGATGATTTGCATGGTTCTCATTCGTGTAGGTTAAGTAAAGAGTGAATTTTGTTTAATAGATTTGTTTCATATTTCAGGTAGATAATATTTGAAATGATAAATTTTTGGTGTATTTTGCTCTGCAGTGGGACCATACTGTTTTTTTTATAAATCGTTATCAGTCTTATCTGGAACCTACTTATTACATTTAGGATTACAGATATTTTTATGCATATATTGAAGAAACAAAAAACCATTGAGTCCGTTCATTCTGATTTTATAGAAAATCTGTTGAGACACACTTAATTCAATCAAGCAAATGTGCACGGAATATTTTGTAGGGAATTAAGCGTTTATTTTTCATTAACATTTGTGTCCCTGACTGTCCCGCATATTGTAAGTTAGCTACACCTTTGAGATATTCTTCTAAAGAGCATGAATAAACTCTTATAGTCGCACTTGTGGTGTTTGATACTTGTACCTTAATATACATGGTAAAATTTTAATCGATTAAAATTTGACCATGTAGGTATATATAATTCATTATAATTGTGTTTTGTTACTACTCCACTTCTACTCTTCTTAACTACTTAATTTATTTATACTTCTAGAAACTACTAATAAAATCTATATAGGTACTATACTATAATATAATAAAGCTGAAGAGTTTGTTTGTTTGAATGCGCTAATCTCTGCAACTGCCAGTCAGATATGAAAAATTCTTTGAATTTATATTAATTCCTTTAAATTATTAGAATTTTAAAAGAATTAAATGTGTGCCGTCAAAGGAACGAAATATACTTAGCGTCGCGGACGCGCGGTCAGATGCCATACATTTTCGTCACAGCCAGCGCCCTGGCCGCGCGCCCGGTGTGCGCCCACCGCGTTCGCAAACGCTCTGTCTAACAAGTTCTAATATAGGTGATAATCCTGATAAACGCTAGGACGGGGTGGTAATGACGGCAAATGGAATATAAAAGGCAAGCTGAGCCAATACTCAATAAATTGAAGTAAATTTTAATTGAATTGAAGCAAGAGGGTATATATTTTAATTATTGCAATAGCGTCATCTCGTCGAAATAGCACAGATTATAATATTCTTTGTTATAGGTATAAAAATTAAACATCATAATAAAACGAAAGTATCAAGACCCATCCCCCACTTCCCCCTAGTATCCGAGACGGAGGCGACCCGCCGAAATAAATAAACTTGCAGAGAGACTCCGAGATTACTTACACGCAACTTGTACACTTGTGTGCGTCATTATACCTACCCGCCGGTTGCGAGTGTCGATCGTTCTGGACGCGACTGTACCTAGAGATATTAAATGGATTTTGATTGGGATAACTTAGTAGATCAGATGAATGCGTTTTTTTCTTTTACTAAGGCTCCACTGGCTTTCAGCGGGCTATATCTCATGAACCATGATAGTTAGATAGTTGAAATTTTCTCAGAGTGTGTATTTCTAATGTCGCTATGACAACAATCTATACTTCTATACTAATATTATAAAGAGGTAAAATTTGTGAGTTTGTAGGGGGTAATCTCTGGATCTACTGAACCGATTTTGAAAATTCTTTTTGTATATGATAGCCACATTAATGAGGAAGGCTATAGGCTATACGGGAACGGGAAACAACGCGTTATACGCGTACGAAGTCGCGGGTAAAAGCTAGTCATAAATAAAAAGAGTTAATAAATTTTGCTATATCTGTATTTTTTCATGGAGTGGCTGACTATCTAAGTGCCAATTTAATTCTACTAATCTATAAACAATGTTCGCATTAACATCTTAGAGCGGATTTCACCAATTAAACTGAACGCGATCAGTACATCTAAACTGCGTTCAAGAGCTGTCAGCGTCAAAATCCATAGAAAAATAGTGACACTGACAGCTTATAAACGTGGTTTATACGCTGATCGTGATCAGTTTGGCTTGGTGAAAATGGCCCTTAGTCACAATCTGTCAAAAATTAAGGGAAAATTGAGTTTTTTTGACAGTTTGCGACTGTCATGCGAAAGCAAACGTTGCTTAGTAGAATTGGCCTTCATATCTCAACTGCTAAATTGCTACACGGTTTCAGTTTTTCTGGGTTTCGTTACCCACAAATGACAATTAGTCGCGACCAACGTTTTAAGAGCCATGGTGACGTCAAGGTATGTAAAGCTGGCAACTGACCGGTGTTATGAGCCGTTATGTAGGTAACAGCTACTATTCCTACTCTTTGTCTGTCCACGCAGTCTGTGGAACTCAGTTCCGCCTAGCATTCAAGATTTGAATTCTATTTCACTTTTTAAAACTCTTCTTAAAGAGCACTACCTTTCCTCTCAACTGTGATAATTGTGTACATAAATTGTAAAATAAATAAATAAATACCATGCTCACACATACTCGCTCCGAATGGTACTTACGTACCATTCGCAGCGAGCATGTGAGTAAGCAGCAGTGAGTGATGCCGTGTCCTAAAATGCGTGTAAAATGCGCGTGTTCAAGCTCTTTTCCACGTACTGACTTCATGAATGCTCGCTTTGTACCATGTTACATTAAGCCCCGTAACACTGATCAGCAGAGCGATTCTGTAAACATGTCTATGGGCACTTAGGCGGGGCGTACGACGGGTGAGCTGTCAAACCATACAAATAAGATGGAATGACAGCTCTATTGTCGTTCACCCGCCTAGGTGTACACCGTGAGATGTCGACAGAATCGACCGGCTGTACCCACCTTAATAGGTGGTCCACCCACCCACCGGTGGTCCGTCCCACCTTAGTAGGAACCTGGCAAGCGTTGCGGTCGACCCGAGCGAGAGCGACAGCTGTTCTTTTAGCCAGGATGTTTTTTTTTTATTGAAGAATAAGCTAGCTCTTGACCTCGATCACGCCTGATGGATGAAGTCTGTTTGAGAAACTGGTATTTCCTCGCGTCGACGAAACACAGCAGGCTGCTTGACGCCGAACTCCGGTTGAAGGGTGGTCGCGAACCAGGCGGGTGTTAGCCCTACCACCGCAAGGAAAGAATTGGCCAGTCTTATAAGGTGTTAGAGAGATTGTCCAGGATGCGCCAAGCACTCTGTTCAGTTGAGTGCCTGATGGAATAAATGGCGCTACACGAGGAGGCTCCTTCATGCATCTCAAAAATGCTTGCGAAAATGAATAGCAAACCGGAATCTCGAATGTCTTATCCAAATATTCTCAATACCAAGCACAAACTACGTGAATTATCAGTATTTCCATAGCAAAACTTCAACCAGTAATACAGCAGCCTGACACATGAGAGCGAAGCAATTCTCTGCGGAACTTTTAAACAAAGCGACATAATGAAGCCCCGTGTCTTGAGATGAGGCCTGATCACGGCGCAATCGGGATGCTGCGGAGTTCAGACTTGTCTTAAGACTAAGTATTGTGGCCTGGTTTTAGCGGATGAATCGGAAAATACATACATTATGTCTATGTATATTTGAGTTGGTACTGTGAAGACTGATTCCTGTATTTTTAAAAAACTCTCATTTTTAGGGTTCCGTACCCAAAGGGTAAAACGGGACCCTGTTACTAAGACTCCGCTGTCCGTCCGTCCGTCTGTCTGTCACCAGGCTGAATCTCATGAACCGTGATAGCTAGACAGTTGAAATTTTCACAGATGATGTATGTCTGTTGCCGCTAAAACAACAAGTACCTACTATAAACATAACAAAATAAATATTTAAGTGGGGCTCCAATACAAAAAACGTGATTTTTTTGCCATTTTTCATAGATAATGGTTCGGAACCCTCCGTGCCCGAGTCCGACTCGCACTTGGCCGGTTTTTAATCTGCCTCAATCTTCAACAAGGTACGAATCTGAACTATAATTTCAGATAGGTACCTTTTTTCAATAAATGTACCGAAGTAAAAAAAATCACTTCGGTACATTTATTGAGAAACTGTACCTATCTAAAATTATATTTATAATTGTACCATGTACATCTATCAACAATTCATGGGAAAAACATTTTAAGAATGCAAAGCATTTTATTTAATAAACATACTTATGTGTAAAAAAGTAATGATTTGACTACCCATCTGTAAACGCGTCCTTAGTGAGAGCCTTTTGTATTTGAACACTCATTCAAATTTAGAATCACTTAAGCATGTCTAGGCTAATTTCTTTTTTTTATTGTTGATAATAAAGTTACGAAAAAAAAGGTTCCTGGAAATTTTTGGTATGAAATCGCTCCTTTTCGAAGTTATGGGACTTTTCATAAACTCTACCTACCCATTCAGGATTACGGGCGTAAATTTATATCGTGATCCTGTTTAATAAAGAATATTCAAAAAAGTTATCTCCCAAAATGCTATATCGTTAAAAAGTCCCACGTTCCACATTCAAAAATATCAAATTCGCATTCGGAGTTCGTTCGAGTTCGAAACCGTTGATCGGGCAGGAAACGGAAAGAGCGGGAAATAATTAGCCGTCGCCGGCGTTCGCCGCGGGCAAAGGAAACGCTCCATACAGCCTGGCTGTAACTCCACGAGCGAACGAGTTGTGAATTTTAGGATTCACACTTTTTTCCTTTGCCTCTTTTTATTTTATTTTATCCTACGTTAATTTTTTTAACGAGACCTATTTGCTGAAGTTAGCAGTTTATATCTTCAAGGGAAATTCGTTTTGAAACTTTTATCGATTCCGATTTCTAGTTTTTAGTTCTGTCTTGTGTATACTCGGGTAATTGTGTTCAAAGATGAGAATATAAAAATACACAATAATTTGTTTATTTCTTAATGTTTTGAATTGTTGTTTACTCGGTAAATAGGTACTTAAGTAGGTAAGTACCTCCTAAGTTGATCAAGTTAAACTTCATAAGTACCAAAGTATATTTAAACGATTTGCACAGTCCTCTACGTCGGTTTTACTATGATCAAGAAAACAGTTCTACCTAATATTTTGTCAATAGGCAATTCGAAAGGTTACCCCATACATGTACGACGCGACAATGAGCTTTCATAAAAATATATTGAAACTGTTCTACAGATAAAAATCACGTCACCACTGTCTGTAGCATCAGATTCAACGTGTGCATAATTTTTAAAATAAACTCTTAATTTACAGCCAATTACCCCTCAAGTAATAAAAACAAACAATTATTATTTATTACAAAACAACCATCCACCGATAACCGTCCATTATTTTACAGAAAACAAAAGCAAGCAAAAATAATAACTTTAAAAGCTTTAAAACAATTGTAGGCAACAATTACCCTTCGGTCCAGGGTTGCTTGCATCCCCTTTGTTTCACCCCTATTGAACGAACGGGGAAAATAGCCCGGATGGAAACTTTGCTATCAACTCTGAAACATTTTATAAGTTAACCCCCGCGAAATTGTATTATGTAAGTTTGAAAGTAGGACGCGGAAAACAAAATGGCGTATCTTAAAAATCCAAAATTCTGTTTTTATGCATCGGGTGGCTAAGAAATACCTATTGTTCATCGGATGGGCTGTTCGAAAAATTCGTTAGGTACTTTATTGGAAAATTGAAACTAAACACTATCCATAATCCTAACTAATATTCAAAATGTTAGGTAGGTTTTTGTTACGCAGTCACGCTTTAATCGCTGAGCCGATTTTAATGTATTTTGGATCAGAGGTAAAGGTCATAAAGATTTCCACAAAATTCTATCATTTTGTGGAAGCCACGGTCAATAGCCTGTCGTATTATAAATGCCAAAGTTACTCTGTCAGTTCATTTGTTACGTTTTCACGCAAAAAATGCTTAATCGTTCTTAATGCAGCCTAGATTCTTCAATAACAGGCCCGGGTCAACGGCGCGTTGTGTTCCACGCGCACCTTAAAGAGATGTCAGCATAGTAGACGGGGTCCGCTAGGGCCAGAGCCTGCCAGGGTTGCGGAATTGGTCCGAAAGTGTCAGCGGGGCCTTGGAACGCAAAAGGCATTAGAATTACACGGGTGGGTTTTAATCAGTAAGAATCTGACACTCCCTTCCGTTCAGCTCAGAGTGGAAGAAGTCATATATGATTTCTCATTCATAAAAAAAGACTCTTCAGATGGATATAGGAGACTTTTATCAATACACCATGCGGGCGCAGCTGCAGGCAGAAGCTAGACCTAAGCAAATATTATTTCATTGTCACCTAAAACTTGTTTTCAAAATTCCTTTTCCCCGAAACTTAGTTAAATTGACTTACCACTCTTGGCCTTCCGAGACCGAGTAGCCATCTTGGTTTTTCTTTCTTTTTTTATAAATAGGAACTCGTTCATTGAGTATTGTTGCGGACCTTGCGGTTCTTTTTTTGAATTTCGAATGGTCTGAGCCTCTGAGGTCGATTGTCAATGGAATTTGGACTGTTTAGCCAGCCTGATTGGAATGAACGCCATTTTCTTCAATGCTTGAGGGACTTAGCTTTTAGTTTTTGATTTCAGCGCATCTGTTTATTTTGTTTTGTTGTTACTTCTAGGCAAGCGTGCTTCATCGTCGACCACATCATAGCTTTTCTTCAGTGAGATTATGGTCAAACGCAAAACGCGAGCCTAAAAATCATTGAAATAAATAAGAATCATAGTTGTTTGCCTTTAAACTAAAGTAGATATCAAAAGAGACTAAAATCGAAGTTTAGTTTTCTATCAAGAAAAGAAACGGGAAAACAGATTTTTCACATCGTATTAGTATTTGGAATTTCGAGACCTTTTTAGTGCGAATTTAAAACTACATTATATAAAATCATAATCAGCATTAGACTGGCACCTTTACAAGCATAAAGTCCTGAAAAAAAACAATCTAACTTCATAATACCTAAACAGAACGCCCCTCCCCTCAATTATAACCTCTGTATTATAAACATAGAAATCGAATAGAATCCAGTAATCGATGTCGTGTCACCGCGCGCACATTCACGTCACTTCCCATTTCGCGACTGGCAAAACTGAGATATAGCTCGGTTAGGAGCGAGTTGGGTTTTGGTGATGGAGGGTTCTGCAGATATATTTATGTGAAATTATGAAGGGATCTTTGTCTGTTGTTGGTTATTTTAGTTAGGATTTCTATTTTAAACCATGACTCGGAGTTTGCTTTGATGTTTCTTTTCAAGGTAGTCTAGTAGCTAAAAAACACCGGCCTCATCTAATTTAAAGTGACCAAAAAATATTGACGTGTAATAGACCTATTTACAAAATCAAATATAATTTATCATTAAAATATTAGACTCATGGGAACCAGTTCAGTTATAGGTTGTTTGTCAACTGCTTGTTTTTTATTTAATTTATGGTTAGAAGAATCTGCGACGTTAGATAAACTCCTACCAACATATAGGTAATATCTATATTTCAGCAGGCAAAGATATTTCATTCATTCAGGTTCATTAACATAATTATGAATTAGAAGTAAAATCTATCGTTTTAATGGTACCTGATACCATATCTGATATCTATCTTCTTTGGCATCTCTTAGCCAAATCAGTACCTACCTACTGGCAAAATCTTTTGTATTTTTTTTCAATTTGTCGTTACTAAAATACATCACGACACTGTTCAAAAATCGTTTTTTAACTGAATGAAATGAAAATCTAAACACAATTGGGTATTAACATCCGAAATCTGACTAAACATCGTTCCACATCTTCGCCCACTGACTCCTAAATGAAAAAGGGGACCTGTCGGAAAATGGCGCGTTATTATCTCAGCTAATAAAAATTCAGCGCGCGAAAATCCCCGCGCCGCGATTGGTCGAGCGTCCCTCGGGCACCCCCGCCATTGGTCGACTATGCTGATTCCATTTTCAAATTAACTTTCTCTGGCAGCGTCGTTTTCCAGTTAGGTTAGGTGTGAATTTATTTATTTCATTTCGTTTTTATTATCTGTTGTTTTTGTAGAGGTGTGACCTTTTTTTTGGAATAAGATGTCTGTTGAGATTTTGGTTTTTATTATTTGATGTTTTTTTTTATAGACACTACAATAGTTATTTGTTTGGTTTCGTGTTGCTTTTTAATGAATACCTACTATGTCCTGATAGTATTCATATTTTGAAAAAAAATTAAAACTAAACTTTTATTTTTATTGATCGTCCCGCAGTCCAAGCCAGGATTTGTTTAAGGTTATCACAAGGAGACTGCTTTATAAACCTAACCTAACCTAACCTAACACTAACTTATATGGAGTATATCAACAGAAAATATTAAAAAAAAATATGAAAAAATATATATTTCAAAGTACAGTCAGCTCCACATCATGCTTTCGCCAGTGACAAATCCAGGCGTACACTCAGCCAAAATACATCGTTATAATAAAACTAGTTTACGACGACGATTCCAAGCTGCGCTTAACTTTTACACGTACATATTTGGAATACCTTTCAAAAGGTCATTGTTATTTTCTACCAATGTTTCCAACAAAAAGAGGAGCTCGTGGCTAAAGAATAACAGGTCGATCTTAGGTTAAGCAACGCTTGCCGAGGATAGTCTGCGGATAGGATACTATCTTAACATGCCCAAATTCCTGCGTGCCTCGGAATGCGTAAAACCATTGGTTCCAAAAAAAAATGTGACTGTTCAGTACAATCGGTTGGCGCAATGGTTAAGCGATTTACTGCGTGTTGCGGGTTCGATTCTCGCACGGAACAAATATTTGTATGGCCTTCAGATAGTTGTTCCGGGCCTGGCTTTATGTGAGTTTATATGTTTGTGAACGCACCCACGATACAAGACAAATTCCTAGAGTGGGGAGCAACGTTTTATAAAAAAAAATGTCGAGTTATTGCGCACCTACGTATGGGACAGCAAGATTTTATTTTTGCGGTGTATGTCTTTTTCTACACTCTCTACTCTCTCAATTTTTGAAAAACAATTTTATAGCTGTTTCTAAATAATTATCAGAAATAGCTACATGACATGACAGGCAAACCAGCCAGCACTTAATACTTCGCAAAAAGTTTCCATACTTAAATATTATAAAAAAGTATCCAACACTGAACGTACACTGCCACAAAATAACACTGTATTACTTGAAAGCCGTCCACATTACTGACTAAATTGGAATGCCACGTAATACTAGCCCTATCAGTAGGGTGACTACGTCGCCGGTGCCTACCCTGCGGAATTGTTCTAAAGAGTTATCGCGGCCCTTGAACGCAAAGGGCATTTGAAGGAACACGGGTGGGTTTTACTAAGTAAGAGTCTGACACTCCATCTCGTTTCGCCCAGAGCGGGAAAAGTCATTTGTTTATTTTAGATCCACAAAAATATGACTGGAAGAATCAGAATCAGAATGCTTTTAGTAAATATGGGTCCAATTACAACTGAGTGTGAGATGTTACAGATTTTTTTTTTTTTTAGGTATTACCACTAGCAAGTTAACACACTTGGGATATCAACTGGTTAACCGGACTAAAAATGTTACAGATAGGTAGATCTTCTATTTTTTGGAAGAGGCGTACAAATTTAAAGGCCCATACACAGTCAATGTCGAAGGCGATCTACGGATCAGATCATTATGTTAAATTAACATTGTCAAATGTTTACTTTTTAATACACATTTAACTTTTAAAATATCATTAGGTTGTAGAATTATGTACCCCTAATACGACCCACTGACCAAACTTTGATATCGCACATGCATATTATTACAAATTTAATCAATACAATAAATATCAATAAATGACAAATAGATTAAGTGACGTGTCATATAATGTTTAATGTCAAACCAAATTCAAGATTGTCAAAATAGGTGAGGTGATGTAGGTACAATGTTCTGAGACAGTAATATTATTATAGAATTTTCGATTAAATAGTCCTTTAGTTTCTTAATACCTAGTTCAAGTATAGTGATAGGTTGTGTTTTCTTTTCTCAATTTGGTTGAGTCGATTACGAACACAAAAACTCACCCTAAGCCGCCTTCCAAATAAAACAGTTTTATTTAAAAACCATAAAAATACATAGACAAAAACACAGTCATGGTGTAGGAATAAACAGAGCCAGTATATATCTTTATAAAATATCCTTAAAACTCTTGTTTGATATCCACCCTATTAACAAGGGTTTGGTAAGATAGCGACAATGGGGGTAATTCTCAGCTGAAGGGCGGGAGGGGAGGGCAAGTTAAACCTCTTTACTGAACAGAATCGAGTCGCTGATGACTATTTATTGATATTGGCGCCAGAAATGATCCTGGAAGGTTTAGTTTCATTTCAAGGTTTCTGGAAGTTGGATGTCTGAATGACTGTAAAGATAAAGATTTGGTTATTTTCATCAGAAAATAAACAAATCTTTACAGTCATTCAGAAAGTACATAATAAGTAGAAAATCAGATGATTATCTCCTTCGGTTCCTCCTTCTATCATTTCAGTCTGGCCCGATGATGTATACTAATAATATAAAGCTGCAGAAGATTTTGTTTGGTTGGTTGAACGCGCTAATCTCAGGAACTATTGGTTCGGATTTAAAAAATCTTCTAGTGTTGGATAGCCCATTAATTGAGAAAGGCTACATAACATCACGCTACAACCAATAACTGCGGTGCATTAATAAAAATGTGACTCAGACGAAGTTGCGTGAGTCAGCTAGTAAATAATGTATGTAGATGTGGCTATATAATAATGTGTATGGTTTTCAACTGGGCTCTGGCAAACCTATTTGGAGAAGTTGAAACTTAATATCAGTACGGCCATTCTCATATTTTTAAGAAACGCGTCGTAGTCGCAAATTGCCTAAAAACCCTTAAATTCCCTATATTTTGATAAGTTTTTGAGTTTGTCCAGAGGTGAGTGAGAACTCTAACTTCATCGGAGCTTGTCATAAATTGAAGTGTTCGTGGTCGAGAGAAGAGCAAACGCGCTGCATTTTCTTGCTCATCTCTCGAGTACGAAAACGTCAATTAGACAAGCTGTCATTAACGTTTTCGTGCTCATATTGGAGATAGAGTTCGAGTTGAGTCGGATTTTAAAGAGTTAGGTAATTGTTTGTTTGTTAACGGTAATCTCTGAAACAAACTTATAAAATACCAAACAAAAAAGAATCATCTAAAACGGTTGACAATTGGCGAAAATATCCTTGAACAAACATCTTTCCTGGGATCCGATCATCAGATCCTGACTTTTACTTTCCATCATCAGCTCAGCAACATGAAATGATAATTACCAGGCCCAGATATCTGAATTGCGTTGGAAAGTATACCTATGAAAAAAATTGTACGTGCCTTTAAAATTTGAGGGTTGCCCTCGATGTCCCTGGGATCCATCATCAAATTCTGACTTGGTTACAATGGGACCACATCAGGAGTTTATGCCATGAAAAAAAAAAAAAATTAAAATCGGTCCACAACTGGCGGAGAAATCATGAACATAGTGTACATAAAAAAAATAGATACAGACAAACCTTTTTGAAAGAAGTCGGTTAATAATTATTACGGAAACTCTTTCACTGTATTTAAGGTTTGCTATTTCTGAGCGTCAGCAGTAGATTATATTAATAAATCTATTCTGTTGCAAAGATTTTATTTTAATCACGAAAAATACTCGATTCTCATGAGATAGGAAAATAATCTAGTTAATAATTGTAATAAATAGCAGTATCATCAAACCAATTAACGTACTTACAAACAAAAAAGAAACGTTTGGTACCGACAAAAAAATCGCATAAACCTTTTGAAAATTACCGAAGTGCACAATAACGCAACGGCTCTCGAGTCCGAGAGTGAATGGGGAGCTTTATTGTCGAGTGGTGCATGGGACGCCACGCGGCACATTCAGATGTATTGAAAGTGTATGGGATCGGTGAAGAAAGGGAAACTGATGGTTGGGTAAAATTGTGCAAATTATTAAGTGGGGATTTTAAAATTGTAAGTAATTTTATTGTTAGGTGATTTTATACCCCATAAAATTATTGAGCCCTTTTTATTTTTTTGGTAGAGTTTACGTTGTGGAGTTCTCATCATCACCATTTAGGGCGACTTCTGTTAGCGCCGTGCTGTGCGTCCGCCCATGGCACAGCATCATGCTGAGTGGGAGACTTGTTGCCGCAGGCACGACATCCATCTGTTTGGATCTGTTCCTTCCCTTTGTCTTTCTTTTCTCAGTTAAATGTTAACTCAGATGTATTTGCTAATATAACTAAAGTACTACTAATAACAGGCAGGCCACTTGGCAAGGCGCGGTGATGATAGGTGGAGTAAGGCAGTGACCGAGTGGCGTTCGAGGACTGGAAGAAGAAGTGTTGGTCGGCCGGCGGCGAGATGGGCGGACGATATTGTTGCTATCGCGGGTAGAACCTGGATGAGGCTGGCACAGGAACGTGTGGATTGGCATAAGGAAAGAGAGGCCTATGGTCAGCAGTAGGCGAAGTCGGGCTGTGGATGATGATGATGATGATGACTACTAATTACAATATCGTTTACAACATCCAATTGTAGGTCAAAACCTTTAACTATTTAATTTGAGTGCGTCAAAAGAAAATTCTGTTTTTGATCTTTCTTTTGCTCGGTTGTTTAGGATAGGCAGTCGCTTCAAATAAATTACTGGTATTGGTTGCAAAAAGCTAGACAAATATGGATGGGAAATCATCGAATGACTCCTTCGGCTCCGGGTGGAGCGGCAGGGAGTGTCAGACACATACTGACCTAAACCCATCCGTGCTCCTCGTAGTGCCCTTTGCGTTCCAGGGCCGCGGTGACTCTGACCTAAAAAAATATTTCTGAAACTATTATTTTGAAATACAAAATAAAAAATCACCTCTTCTCGTTTCCGCTCACCACCCACTAAAGCCGTTTCACACGGCCCAAAACATATTCGTGCGTTTTATTTAATTAAACCCGTAATGGCCGACGCGTGCCAGCCCTTAGGTAGAGTACCTACTACAAACTGCATAGGGCCGGTAACAATGTTTTTTTGCTCTTCTAATTGTGATACCCTTGTTAAAAGGGCTTAATACTAATTGCTGTAAAGGAGTATTGATTACGTGTTTGGGAGTTGGTTTGGTTTTTGAATAATGATGTGTTTTGGAGTTGATGTGTGGTTGCCAACGAGTTCCGTATGCTTTGGTTTGTGTTTTACATTGATAGATTGCTGATTACATATTGAAAAATTGTAAAATAAGTACTTAGTTCCGACTAAGTACTTATTTTACAATTTTTTGCTCTGTTCACTAGGTGAATAACAGAAAATTACATCTATAGTGTCAATAAAAGAGCGTTAAGTTTAGGCGTGTTGATGATGCCTTATTTTGACGCATTCATATGTGTCTAAGATTTGGTAGACAGCTCTAAAATCATTGACGATAAACTGAAACTAAAACCACTTTAGTATTTTTCTATTTACATTAAAAAATAAAGTGTTCACCAAATATTCCTTCTATTGGAAGGGCTTACAAACTTTTTACACGATTTTTTCTCTACTTATTTTTTGTATGGTCTTCTTCTCACTCCTCCAAACACGATCATTCGATAACACATGCAAAGCATATCTTTGTCAACAGATTTTTACGCAGCTACAACGCTAGCTAATCTGTTAAGTATCTTCACTTAGCAGAAACTTGTAACAAACACAAAATGGTGACATGGTGTTGTGTTATTAAATAATGTCGGACAGTGAGTGTAGCGATGCCTTGTTATGTGGATTTAGAAAATGTTTTAATTGTTTGGTTGGTGACTTAGTTTAGTATAAACCACTAGGAATAGACCAAATAAACGGTAGATGGACTGTTTAAAACACACATGTCCAGAAAGGGTGTAATTATAATTAATTCAGTTTTTTTTTTCTGCAGTATTTGACAGGGACTATAAATTGTTTCAGCAACCATTACAGTAACAACTTATATATTTCTTGCATCATATAACATGGATTGAAATTCTGACTAAGAGAGAAGAATGTACCGACCCCAATTAAATTGTTTTAGCAACCATTGCAATAGCAACTTATGTTAATTTACTAAGATATTTCCTGCATCATATAACAGGGATTTGTAAGAAGAAGACAAGTTGTGCCGACCCCAATTAAATTGTTTTAGCAACCATTGTACTGTTAACGAATGTTTAAGCCGCTGTAACGCCAGCTAATCTGTAAAGTATCTCACTTAGCAGAAACTGGTGGCAAACACAGCATGGTGACAATGTGGTGTTGAGTTACCAAGTAATGGCGTACAGTTAGTGTTGCGACGCCGATGTAGAGATAGTGTAGAACGAGATGCAGTGAGGTAAGGTGGCTTATTGTAGGCCGTGGGATTTAGAAAAAATATGGGGGTTTATTAAAATTTGTTTTGGTTGGTGACTTGGTTTTGTATTTACCAATAGGGATAGGGCAAATAAGCGGTGTAAAATGCGATATATATTGAACAAGTAGAAAAACATACAGAGTAGTTTGGAGGAAGAAGATATGTTGCGCCGGGGCCAAATAAATGGGATCAAGAGAATGAATAGTTAACTTGTACCATTAACAACATTAGTAACTAATAATTCCTGTAACAAATTGCAATAACTTGCAGATTTATCCACTTTTCCACTTTACATTTCTAAAATAGCAAATAAAATAGCTCAGAGACAATTTCAGATGTTTCACACTGTGGAATATCTTTCGAGTCATTTTCTTTATTAGGGCGTTAACTAAAGAAGAAAACTATTCTAATTGTCATCAATTTTGCATGGAGTAACCTTACATGACAACTTGAGTTGTTTTCGTAGTTAGGTAGGTATTATTATAGCTCGTGTCGATGTAAGAAAAAATAATAAAGATTTAGTCTTTATTATTTTTTCTTACATCGACAATCACAAAAAAAATTGTAGGGGTAACTTAGGTATATGTATTCCCGACCATCTGCGTGTCTAGATTGTATTACTATGTTTCTATTTCATAAAATTTAATCTGAGTAAACCTACAATGACATCAACTGGTCTTTTTACCCTACTCTCGCTTGAACAGTTTGTCATTGAAACAGGGGGCAGTAACGACACTTGATGTTCAATCCACCATACGCAATGTTTACGAAGATTAGCCGTTGAAGAATAGCTTTTAGAGCAAATTAGATAGTTCGGCCACTGTGTTGAGTTGTGTCAATATTATGTGTCCGCCTCTACGCGTGTATTTGGGGTGTAAGAAATAGAAAAATACAACCGAATTGAGAACCTCCTCCTTTTTTTGAAGTCGGTTTAAAATACTGAAGAGCTGTCACTGTAAATTAGATGGGATACACACTCAATTTATAAAACAAATGAAAAATATTTAGCTTCTATTAGAAATGCAAAAATGAGTACTTAGGTTTGTTACAGTTTCACGGATAAATCTCTGAACCGATTTTTACGGATCTCGCGCTCGAAGCGGTCTAGAGACATTATAAGGCAATATGCAAAAGCTAGTTTCAAATAAACCCTGACAGGCATTTTTGAATTGTCAACGTCGATCAGTAAGAAGGTGAAGCTAGTTGTACGTTCCAAAGCGTAGATCTATAAGGAGAAGAACGTGCAACTCTTAAAATCATTTGGTGCTAGCTGTACCCTGCGGGTTTACCCGCTGCTCGGCTTCTAAGGGTCGTAGTGAGATGTTAAATACCCTAAAACCTTCCTCAAGAACTGGGCTATCAAATGCAAAAATACAGGAAGGTAGGGGAGAGGTAGAAAAGTCAGTCCCAGGGTTTGAAAATTGACAATGCTTTGTTCCTCATGTTTGTAAATCTGCAATAGGGAAGAAGCAGTTTTTGAAATATGACCACAGCTTCCCGCTAGTTTGTTTTTTAATTTATACTATTATTGATAGGCACGCGCTTGACCACTATTTCACCTGATGGTAAGCGAAGACATGGTCGAAGATGGAGCACGCTTGCCTTGAGGTATCCTATTCACTCTTGACGTAAAGACTCCCGGGTTGACGGGACTTTGTAACGGAAAAGCGTAGTTGAAAATGATCCCAAAGGGAAAAACTCCCTGAATGGAAAGTATCCAGTTCCAGGACAGCGTGTGCCAAGTTTTATCCAAATGCTATCAGCAGTTAAGACGTGAGGACCGACCGAGAGTTACTTTCACACTATTTATTTATTTATTTATTTATAGGATCGCCGACAGAGGCTACACAATCACATGTATGATAATACTGTAGACCACAGGCCATAGCCCTATGGTCTACATATGGCGGAGGTACGGCGCCTCCACCGAACACAAGAACAGGGGTGCGTATACTTGACTCTTCCAAAGGCTGATAACGAGAGACGGTCTACGTTTCCTCTATTCGAGGGGGCGTAGCTCATGTAAGAGCCTCCTTACGCAGCATCTGGCTGTTCATATCTACTTTGGAAGTGGCTGGTGAGAATAAGAATATTTGAATTCGGAAATATTAATAGAACGGTTTTTGTTTTAAGTAGAGTCAGATGTAATTCGTCTCTCCGAGCCATGGTGCTCCAACATACTCATATAGGTACATAAAATACGTGTTTTTATAATATTATCTGATACGTAGACCCCAGGCCATAGCCCTATGGTCTACAATACAGACAGGGACAAATACAAGAGTGTGCTTCCAATTACAGGCGACCACATCATTCACTTATTATCTAGGTAAGTACATCAAGTTTGATTAGGACAAAATTATAAACAAAACAAAACAGAAAAACAACAGAAACCGTTTTCTTTCTTTCTAAGAAATCAAAAGAAAAGCAAAATGAGATGAATCGCAAAACAGTAACACAAAAAACGAAATAATGGTCGCAAAATAAAAAAATACACAAAACACAAATATTATCTTTTTTTTTTTTCATTTATAATATTTGTGTGAATGAAAACTAAAAGTAATGCCGCGATTTCACTAACATCTCATTTAAATTTGGTCCAGTAACCTCTATCATCCAAACATCGGTATTCAAGCACCTACTTACCATTATCACAGTAACACAATACTTCTTTTTTTCTCGCTAAGTCGGTGACAATCCACGGTGTTTAACGGATTAGTACACGGCTTTCTATGGACATATACTTGAAGGGATTAGCGGACTTGCGTCAGAGGGTATGGGTACCTATGTCGTGTTTGGAATTTTAAGTGGAATTTCTTGGTTGAAAATAAGTAATTTATAAGGTGTAAACAAAAAGTTTGTCCTGGACTGCTGATTCTGGCTCTCTGGAGTTGCAGAGTATGGAAATGTTGTGGCGGCTTTGATAATGAAATAAAAATTATGATGTTCTCATTGTTTAAGAGCGTTAACGTCCTTATTTTTCGAAATGAATGAACCGGTTTTAATGAAACTTGGTACGGCGTAAACGCTCTTAAGAATAAGCATCTGTTGTGAGTGACTTAGACACCATTTCACATGGTTTCAAGACTATAGTTTTACAATTCAGTAAAGATATATTTTAATTTATTAATTTATTGTTAATAACTTGTTAACCTGAGGATAACAGGTGGCGAGCGAATATAAAAACTACAACCCCATAGTATTTTGGTTAAATTTTATGCGACATAAACATTTTGTATCATACAAAAATATGAATATGGTATCCAATTCAAATAGGTAAAATATTACGTGCGAAACGAGTTTTATAGTTTTAGTAAAATTTTACGCTACGTTACTTACGTCAGAAACATTCGTGCCAGGTCCTCTGGTCCAGCAAAATGAAATTCAAATTAAATTCAACAAGACAAACAAAACTATTCACAAATGATTTAAAATTAATTATAGCATTAAAGATGTTTGAATTTCACAAAAAAAAATATCTAAATGTTTTATTTAAAAACAACAAAAAAAAAAAAATTACATTTTAAAAACAGTTTAAAAAAAAAACTTTTCTCAGAAACTTCTTTTCTAAACGCGTGAACACATACGCAATTTGCGTCACTCTCCAGCAATCTCTTTTAAGAAATCTCAAAAACACTTTTACTTTAAAAGTAAACTAAGTAATCCTGCTTATCTGCTTATCTTTCGTACGATCTGTGACGATTGTCGCCAACTTAACACCGGCGAAGTAAACATTAGTATTAAGTTACACAAATATACAACAATGGGGTGTCGTCTATACTCTATAAGGTAGTGTGTTGCCGGTGTTGCCAGCTTATAGGGAAAAAATGGGCAGGTAAAATAAAATAAAATCACTCAATGAGACTTTCTTTAATTTTTATTATTTTCTTGACTGTCCTACATGGTCGCTCACGCGGGTCAATTCTTCTAATTTTAAACGTTTGAATTCGCATCTTAGTGGACTCGCAATCTGTCAAAAATGTAGACAATTTAAGATTTTTTTGAGATATTACTACTGAGAAGGAAATGCGAACGTTACTTTAAAATTAGTAGAATTGGCTCTCAGACTGAGAGTTGCAAAAAGAGCCATGGAGCGTTCCATGCTTGGCATACGGGTAATAGACCGACTTCTAAACGTCAAAATCCAAAATGTACGAACATTTTCCTCATCAGAAAACGTATTGCGTAACTGAAATGGAGCAGGACACAACGATAGGTGGAGTAAGACGGTGCCCGAGTCACAGATTACGAGTGACGTCCGCGGCCTGGAAGAAGAAGTGTGGCCGTGGGTCGTCCGGTGGTAAGATGGGCAGACGACATTGTTGCCAACGCAGGTAGAACCTGGATGAGGCTGAAGCAGTAGCGTGAAGACTGGCAGAATGTACTCCAGGTTTGTGTAGGAATGAGACATTTTAGCTTACCTTGTCTCTAGGATTGCAAAGTTCCTGACATGTCTCTGAAAAGCAGGCAGTTTGCTATTTCTGACTAAGAAATAGCAAACATAGGTACCTATGCTACCACAAAATCATTGAAAAAAGCCATCGGTACAATAAATACTTACGATAAAATACTTAATACATTCTTAAAGCGCTTTTATCCACACTTAACATGGGCTCGGTAACTTGAAAGCTAATCTCAAGCACGCCACACAATGCTAAGCAGGAGTATCGCATTAAGTTCACACTTGACCGGACAATCCGGGCATTCACGTACAATGGGCAATGTGTACAATAGCCGGGTTGCGTAATTCGGCGAAATATTTTGTTTAGGGTGTTTCATATGAATTTGAGTCGGTCGGTTTTGAAAGTAAGTGATTTTATATTGAAAGATTAAAATGAGTTGGTAAGTACTTAACTTGGTAAGTACTTATTTTAATTTAAACTTTAAATAAAATGAAAACAGGAGCGCTGCAACGTCTGAGATGACGTTTTTTATGATAATAAGCGTCGCAAGCTCTTAAAAATTTGCTTTATTTACGATCAAACAGCATAGGTACATATTTTAAAAAGTTAATAAAGAAAACAAATAAAGTTAATCTTACCTGTATAAACAGGCAACATTACCATAAATAAATTTTAAATACGAAAATTTATTAAGATGTCTACTTCTGAGTTTCCTGATTAAAGAGAACCTAGCATAATTTTATTACTAAATACATAACGTGTAACCTCTGTCTCGCTACGAAACGCAAAACTTATCTGAAAGGGCCTTACCAAAAAAAAACTCAATCACCAATATCTTTCTCTAAGGATTATGAAGACGGACATCATTCACTTACACTTTATAATATGTATTATGTAACATTACGACCAGACACAATGGGGGTGACCACAGTTGAAAGGAATTAACGTCTTTTGTTAAGTACTTGTGAATTTATTGAGATATCTTAGTAGTGAGGCTTTGAGTATAGCCGACACTGTAATAATAGTAAATAGTTATTGTAGTGTAGCAAAACGCCTGCATTCGTCGGTAGAATAGCTAGAGGTGTAGGTATTGGCGATGCAAAGATTACGCGCGCCTCTAGCGGCGAAATTTAGAAGTTGCCTAAGAACGACAATTGCAGCGTTGTCAACACCAATTTGTCTAATTCCCCGAAGTTAAGAGTTGTGTGGAAAAGGGAGAGGGAGGCCTTTGCCCAGGAGTGGGACAAAATAGGCTAGATAGATAGATATATATTTTTTCGAATGCATCGGTCGAGCGACATAAGTAAATCAAATTAGAAAAAGGGAGTCATTCGATCGATATCCAAAACGAAACAAAAACAAACAAAACAAAAACAAAAATCATGAAACAAATTCAGATTTATTTATTTGTATCATTTTGCCTAGCCTTTTCCCAAAGTTGGGTTCGGCTTCCAGTCTAGTCAGATATATTGGAGTACCAGTATTTTACACGGTGCGATTGCCTATCTGACCTTCACAACCCAGTAACTGGGTAAAACGGACCCCTTGGGAAGACCGGTGACAGATTTTCGGGCAAGATTCAAAGATGCTCAAATGGGAAAGTGACAGTCGGGTCGGGACCAATGGCTTAACGTGCTTTCCGAGACAAAAATGTATGAGATGGTCACCCATCCGCTGACTTCGGCAAGCGTGACTTAACTACGAAATTAGACCCATTTTATTTTTTAACTATGGGTTGATATCATCAAATGACTCCTTCCGCTCTAGGCGGAAGAGACTGTCAGACTCTTACTGACTAAAACCCATCCGTGTTCCTCCAAATGCCCTTTGCGTTTCAGGGCAGCGGTGACTCTTTCGAACAAATTCCGCAAAAGTTGGACCGATGGTACTGTTATTATAGCCATGACTTCCTCTGAAAAAGACAACGAAGGAGTTTACCCTACAAAAGGACACCACTGGCTTTTAAAACCGTTTACTCACGGCATTTCATACATACTCGCTGCCTAGACCTTTATTTGGAAATAATAAATGGACCTTGCTGGGGAGTTTGTTGCGCCACTTCTTCTTCCCAGCTAGAACACTAGGAAGTGGTGACGGGTGGGCGTTTTGGGGGACTGTCTTTATGTACAATTTGACGTTCAAAAAGTGCTGGCTCTCAGCCTAATTTGAATAAATGACTTTTGATTTTGATTTTGATTTTGACCGTTTGTAATTCAAATTGACACGCATACGCTAGATAATTATCTGAGTCTAAAAAGTTAGTGAAAAACATTTTCGTTAAAGAGTCCAGTTAAAGAGAAAGGGAGAGTCATTATTCTCGACTCGAACGAACAGCCAAATACACAATACATAATGTAGTCGGCTCAACTTATCCACAATATCTTTGAAGTTATTTATTAGGTAAGAGCCCGCTGCATTCTACCCTCAAATCAATTCCTTGTTAGAGGCAAGAAAATAAAATTAAAGAAAAGAATATGATCAAAGCGTACATTTTCATGTATCAGGCAATAATGTGTTATTACAAAATTGGATTTGTCTGTTCTGTTAAGACTAGTGATTTTGCCTGAGTGCGGCTGAGATTACAGAATTATTAAGTTTATTGGTTGCTGGAGAAATAACCAAGTTTTGATAGGTATGTAGGTACTGACAATAGGGAATATGCATACATTTTTTTTATTTTCAAAATGTAATAGGTACTTAAAAGCGCTAGTAAACAATTATGAAACAATTTTTAAAATACCTTTATCAGCGATGATGTTATAAATACTCAAATTATTTTATTGCATTCCATAAAGAAAGAAAGAAAGAAAAACCGTTTATTCAAGCTAAAGTGATGCACATACAACAATTTTAATCTTAAAAATAACAAGAGACAAGGTAAAAGATTAATATGGACCCTGTCGGGCCCAGCAAGATTAGGAGAGAGTAAGAGGGCTAAGTAGCAATTCAAGGATTTAAATATTAATAAGTACAAATTATTTAGAAGTGTATAATTGAATGTATATTTATATACGTAGGTCTATGTATATAGGTGTGGTATATTATTTACTTTTATTTTTAAAGCTTCAAAGTTGACCATTAAAAACAGAAGTCCGATACCAACTTTTACGTCAAGTACCATGACGCCTAAACAGCTGCCTTATAAAACAGCGTTTTATCTAGATGATTCTAACTCCACACTACCTTCACTCTCAGAAGAGGACTGCCCACCGCTGAAACTTGTCGAAGACATTCTGCCACAAAAAAATGTCGTAATCGTAAAGTTAAAGTTACCCGGAAGGCAGCTTGTCTTAAGTGGGATTGGGCCGGACACGTTTATCGTATGTCTGATGAGCTGTGGGCTAAAAGAACCACTAAGTGGGTCCCTTACAAGGCTAGGCGACATCGCGGTAGACCAAGGCGAAGGTGGAGAGACGAACTCGACTCTTACCGGAAGGACTGGCCGCAATGGCAGAGGACAGATGCGTGTGGAAAAGGGAGAGGGAGGACTTTGCCTAGCAGCGGGACATAACGGGCTTAAAAAAAAAAAAAAATCGTAAAGTACCAAGGTCATCAACATCGACAGAAGACTTACCTGAGCGAGTAGATAATTATAAAGACCAAAAAAGAACAGGCGACCTGAAAACTCAAAGATATACACTGGCTTATAGGCAGACAGTCGTCACTTAGCTTGGAAAATTAACTCCTTATGAATAAATCCATCCTGAAACCTATCTGAGGGCCAATTCTACTATTTTTTCATTCGTTTCTCATTCGTATTTCAGTCGCAAACTGTCAAAATAGCTTAATTTTTCATACATTTACACGTTGCTTGAAAATTTGTGGAATTGGCAATTTGGTATGGGGTCGAGCTTTGCGGATCAGCAAGCCATTCTAATATTGAAATACTGTAGCATTCCCATAATAAAGCAATGAACATTCTAAGTAGCGCATCTCGGTTCACGAGGAAAGAAAGAAAGAATATTGAGTTTATTGGCATTAATAACACGCAAGAGAAACAAAATAACAAAACAGATATGTATGTATTTAGAAATATATAAGTATGTTTATCAGTTGTCTGGTTGCCATAGTACAGGCTCTGCCTAGTTTGGGATCAGATCGCGGTGTGTTGGTTGTCCCAAGATATTATTATTATAATCTCCTTTAAAAAAAAAAACGGGCCTCAGCTCAGCATTATGCCAGATGGCAACACAAGGTATACCACCTGACGCAAACAGGAACACTGAAGTACATGAGTACCTCCAAATACCAACAGTTACTTGGAGGTTATAGAAAAGTCCTACAAGTAAAGTAATAAAGTAAGACTTCAACAATACGAAAATAAACTACTGCGGCACTACTAGAGTCCTCAGAGTCCATATTTGGACTTAAAAGAAAGCGAATATCGTCAATATAACTCTGACAAATAGGGAGATGACACATCCCAGTGTGTGAAGAATCTCAAACTGCTAATTCAGACATACAAAATCTGATTATAGCTCAAAGGGCTGATTGCGGATCGTATATAAAAAAACCGGCCAAGTTAGAGTCGGACTCGCGCACGAAGGGTTCCGTACCATTATCTATAAAAAAAAAACAGAAAAGAAATCACGTATCTCTTAAATATTTTATTTTTTCTGTTTTTAGTATTTGTTGTTATAGCGGCAAAAGAAACACATCATCTGTGAAAATTTCATTTGTCTAACTATCACGGTTCATGAGATACAGCCTGGTGACAGACAGACAGACGGACAGACAGACAGACGGACAGCGGAGTCTTAGTAATATTGTCCCGGTTTTAACCTTTGGGTAGGGAACCCTAAAAAGATGCTTCTAAGTACCAGCTGTAGTCCAGTCTTTGCCGCCGAGCACCTAAGTGAAATATTAGATGAAAAACAGCGATAGAAGTCTTTCCATAACCAATGTTTGTAGAAAACCATGGCACAATCTCCACTCCCCTACACGGCTAATTCCTTCAAAAATGTGTGCACAAACAAAAAGACGGCGGCATAATACCGTAATATAATAAGGAGCTACTCAGCAGCGACGGATATCTTACGGTTCAAGTTTAGAAGGATGGGGGCGCGGTCGAAGTACGAGTATATCATTGTGGCGTACGCGTTAGATGGACGAGCGGGGGATGGAGATGGCTCTTTTATGCTGATTGCTGCTGGATGGCAAATAACCAAATTTGTTGTAAGTGGCAAGTGGTATATCAAGGTATCTGCCTATCTGGAATGCCAAAAGCATCACAGGCATGCGTTGCCGTTTCGGAGACTGAGTTGGAATTTCTTATGTGGCCATTTTTTGCAATTTGCAGGTCAGTGTCAGGTTGTATCTTGGTCAAAATATGATTCGCAGCCGTAGCAAGTACGTATTTACAGAACTGCAATCATTAAAATCATCAATACAACTGTCTCAGTTAGAATTGATGCCTGCCAAATGTAGTAATTTCATGAAATCATAACATTTGGCATCATTCTAGCTGAAGGAGTTGTATTGATGATTTTAATGATTATTCGTTGAAAACAGAATCCGTCTCCACTCTTACCTGTCTCCATTATCATATAAATATGTATGTTACGCACGGCGTCGCATCATGCCATACATTTTTGACGCAATCCTACAAATATAATAAAAGGTTCCCCCCGTATGATATCATATAGCTATGCCTGTGTGAGGGTAGGTAAGTAGATAGATACCTTTTATTCATGAGGTATGGGCGAAGAGTGATGAATACATAGGCTTGCTAAGAAAATAATCACGCTTCTCCTTCTTAGCTTATTGACGATAAATATAGCTACTTATCTCCATAGTGAAATTGTTTTTTGGGTCAATATACACCTACGGTTTTATTGGGATAGGAAATCATCAACTGACTGCCGCTCTGGGTGGAGCGGAAGGGAGTGTCAGACTTTTACTGACTAAAACCCATCCGTGTTCCTCCAAATGCCGTTTGCGTTCCAGGGCCGCGGTGACTGTTTCGAACAAATTCTGCAACCCTGGCACTGGCCTTAACCGGCCCCGACTACTATGCAGACATCTCTTTGATGCGCGCGTGGAATACAACGCACCGTCGACCCGGGCCTGGTTCTTGGACGCACACTGAGATAAAAAGATAGTAAAAGAGTTTATCTACATCTACCTGGCGTAGATGAAAATGGGAATATTCACAATAAGTCACAAAATTCTCTGAAATCGATTTTAACCCTGATATCATTAAAATCGTCGAAGCGGCGTAGACAGTGCTACGAGAGGTCTACGCGCCTACGAGACCAATTATGAAATTTGCGTCGAAGGAGTAGGGGCCCGTTAGGGCCAGAGCCGGCCAGGGTTGCGGATTCTGTTCGAAAGAGTTACCGCGGCCCTGGAACGTAAAAGGCACTAGAAGGAGCATGGGTGGGTTTTAGTCAGTAAGAGTCTGACACTCTCTCCCGCTCCACCTAGAGCGGAAGGGGTCATTTGATGATTTGTCATCCATAAAAAGGGAGTACTTTCCTTGCGTAGGTACGCACATCGGAGGACCGATATGCCTCGGCAACTGGTGGAGGCGGTACTGGCAAAACGTTAACAAACCAAGCGTTTTTACACCGACTACACACTTAGGTACAGTACAACTATTTTCTTTATGTCCCCCGGCAATCATCGCATTTCCGAATACAAACGAATGCTAATTTCCATTAAGAAAATAGTTGTGAGTGTCCATGGAGTTTCTTGCACGTTCTTCTTCTACACTTTGGAACGTGCAACTGCTACGCTGAAAATCAGTGAGTGTGTTTTGCTAAGGAAAATTCTTGCTAAGGAACATTGTGATTGACACTGGCATGGCCACCATCAAGGATTTTAATTTAGAAAACACGCAATTTGTCGGTCAAGCATCGGTGGCCGATCTGGAAAGAATCTCCCCAGCTTGACCACATTTGTGACAGATTCTGATATTTGGCGACTAATTTCGACTAAAAGGTGATTTTTTTTTGTGTTATTAAAATTAAAATCTCTGATGGTGGCTATGGCAGTGTCAGTCATAATAAGAAACATTCTTGCTTCTATTTGACTGACAGAATTAATGCTTGCAAATGGTCTATTTGAAATAGAGGATTTTTACTTTGATCATGTAACCCATACCACATTAGGCCAAAAAGCTAAATTAAATAGATTACGCATCGAAGATATCGCTTCGCTACTGTATTTTTACAACAAAAAAAAAACAAAGCGGCATCACTTTTATTTTCCTCTAAGTATCTCTCAACAAACTAATCGCATTTCATAAAAATAAATACTTGCCAACAAAAAAATTACAAAAAACACCTAACTATTTGAACAATGCAAACAAAAGATTATACACGACAGGCCCCCGATCCAATTTGAACACATATTACATACGGTGTTTAGTTTACTTACAATAAAAATAAAAAAATCGCAACAATGGTTTTAAAAAAACTATTCCCAAACATTCGCTGCGGGTGGCAAACATTATATTCTCACATCTCAACAAACCAAAACCAACCTTATGTTCTATTTTTAACGTTTAAAATAAGGTGTCTTTGGTAAAGTTAACCCTCAAATGTTTGCTGATTCGTGGCGGCTACCTATTTATTCGGTAAGTAAGTACTGTATTGTTATTTAGTGTTTCAAAATCTGGTCGTTTTGATTTGTTATGGTATGTAAGAGGATGTGAGAGGCCTGTTTTGGGATGAGATTTAAAATGACGATAAAATTACTTAGTAGGTATCTACATAAACTTTAAAGGTTGGTTCCAGAACTTTTTCTGTGAATAGCCATAGAATGTATGTAATTAGGGTTGGTAGGTACTAGTTATAGATTTGGTGAAAAATTATTCTAATTCTGCTGAAACATTTACATTCGTAAAAAAATAATAAATTTCTTAGAAGCACAACACGGATAGCAAAACACACTTTTGCCACTAGTAAATGCTTAAATCCAAATTAAATAAAAAAAACAAAACTTTAAAGAATTTTCTTTCACTTAGATAGCACAAGTAACGCCACCTTTCATCAATATACTTAAACTATTGTAAGCAGAGTTATCTGTTTTGGTTTGTTCGTACTATTTTAGTCTCGACTACTGCAGAACAACAAACCTTGACATTCAAGTTGTACATATAAGTTCCGCTAGATGGCGGGAAATTTAAATATTTTTTATTTTAAAATCAACAAACTCAGAATAATTATTATGTACATCCTTTATTTTATTTAAGTACTTGCATTTTATAAAAATTACTAAAACATAATACATTATTGCCTATTCACAACCTCTCAAAGCATTAACACTGGAAATGGAAAAAACAATCACCGCGAACTAAACTAATTGGAACACACATTGAAGTCAGTGTCAACCACATATTCATTGACGTAAGGACAAGGCAGACCACACAATTATTTTCAAAAGTTAGCCCGTACTTGGCCCGTCTAGACTGAAGCGAATTCGGCACGTGGTCGGCTTTCTGCGGGAGCGGTCGTGCGCGCGAGAAATTAAAAATTGCCGTATTTCTTGTAGGTGATAGTGCCTAGTGATCACGTGCTGCCGTGCACAGCGGGGCTGAGGGGAGACCTCTTTACAGTCTCCCCAGGAATGTGCCCTAACAGGTGTTGCACAGAGGGGGTTCCGCAGTGGTCTTTTAAGAGGTAACGGGGTTCTACATGCTGATGGTGATCATCGGGGTGGTTTTAGTGAGGTAAAAATCCCACACTCCCTGGTTTTTACTCCAAAAGTCCAGGTGCCTTATGCAGGTTTGCCTTGAATTTATCCTTAGTTTAGATGTTAGAAATATTTTTAAATCTTACGGCAACCATGTATTACTTCAATCCTAAATTCACAACTCGATCTTATAGCCATTCTTCTTCTGATTCTTCGTGATTTCAATCTTCAAGCTGCTGGGACTCCAGTTGTCTTCCACCGCCCTGCTCTCAATAATATGCTTGTAGACAAGTGCTGACAGACGAGCTGTTCTCGTCTTTGATTCTGACTCGAAATCTACCTCGTAGAGGCCGAAGCGTTCACTGAAACACAGAAAAATTTATTTATTTGGATTTTATTGGAATTGTTCTGCAGTATTAGTAGTATTATGGTAGGTCCCAGATAAACGTGCAATAACGGTCATTGACCCACATACATTTATGACTTTCTTAATATCAAAAAAGAAATAAAGACACAAAACTGTCCTGAATCGACTTCTATCGTGTAAAGTAAGTAAATAATTAAAAACGGTACATAAGTAATTAATTGTTCGGGTATCTACGAAGGGAGAGTAGGGAAAGGTCAATGTACTTTATTACAAGTTTTTCTGGTGCCTACTCTATTAGTATTTTTGAATATCATAATGCCTAAATATAAGACATTCATCACGTGACATTTCGACACATTCTGTCAGTGTCAAATATTTTTGACGTTTTGAAAATCACATAGAATGTCACTTGTCTAATGCCTCAAGGGTGGAGTCCAGGCAGAACTACTGTTGAATATATATTAGGTAGGAATTTGTTAAGAACTCAGATATCTCTAGGCAGACACAAATGACCTAGTAAGCTTGGCTAGGAGGCTTATATTCAGAAGACGTGTTTTGGCTGTAAAATGACGATGATAATCACAGAGTTAGACTTCATCATCAAATTTCAATACAACAAGAACTTCTGGCAATAATACCTATTTGACGTCGAGTCTGTATGAGTATGTATCGGAGTGCATCTATGTCCGCGCACACATTTGTGCACATCCCACGCCGATGGCTAGTCTCCGTTGAAATTGTCCGTCATCGCCATGACCGGAATCGGTCAGGAGGACCATTTATCATTAATAGATAAAATAAAACGTCTCCTCAATCTTCTACCAACCTAGTACCCGCATTCCACTCTACATTATCCATGAGACTCCACACGGTATACCCCTTGACTTCAGTGCCATCCTCCATGGCCAGCAGCAAGGCACCAAGGTAGGCCCTCATGTTGTCGACCCTCGACTGGTCTCCCAGCCCAGGGTTTGATGACCAGCCGTGTTCCGTGATGATGATGGGGAGGTAATCGTAGTTGAGGTTCAGGTGGATGCAAGCTTTGTAGAGGCCGTAGGGGGCGCTCTGGAATGGAGAATGGTATAACGTGAGAACATAGACAAAAAATGGAAAGATGGAACCGTCCGAACATTTGCTCATTCACCATACACCCTGAGTCCTGGATAAGGTAACAACATTGATAATATGGTAGATGACTAAAAAAATCCAACTAGTCCGTCAGATAGATTTCCAAAAAATATTTGACACATATTTTTTCTTTTTTCACGTTAACAAAACAACAGTCGTTGAAAACTCGTGTAACGTCACTCGTAAGTACACTTTTTACGTACACGTGACGTCACCAGCCCCCACTCCTGATCTTTGATGCGTTTTATCTTCGTCATTTTTTAACGATTTGATAAAGCAAAAAATACGTGTCCAATATTTTTCGATAATCTAACTGACGGACTAATTAAAATCATGTATATTTTTTAACCAGGAATCATCCCTATTGGCTTTTCCGTATTGGAATTCTCGGATGAGCTTTGTATATATGTATATAAGAGGATTTGGATAGAATTGCGTTTGAGCCCAGTTAATAACGATAGTAAGAGCTCATAGCATACTACATAAAAAGAGCCAAACGGGTCGAAGGGTCGAGGTCGGTCTCTGGATGGGTCCTCCGTGCTTCAGAAACCACGTTAAGCCGTTGGCTGCCACTTGCAGATCTTTGCCAGTTGTAAGGGATTAGCAGAAGTACGTATTACCGAGTTATTGGATTGCAGACGCTCCACGTCACATCTTATTTAGCAACATCCAATTTGACTGGAAGGGAACCATAATAATGTGTAGTTGGGAAAAGCCAAGGCAGATGTAACAACAATAGACATTATCTCTATCAACGGTATTAAAGCCCTGGCTGGGGGCCTTAAATTCCGGTAGCCCTAGCGACCTAATCTGCTCTAATCTGCTGAGCATATCCTAAAGAAAAGAAAAGAAAAGGTATAGAATAAATTGGAGGTGTACTTTGAACTCTGCTAATACCGTCGAGGAGTCCAAGGCCTAAACCACCAACTCTTAAAGCAGTATTACTTTAATATTGCTTCAAGTGGGAAAGAGACGGAGCTTTACGTCCTTTATAGCTCCGTCTCTTTCCCACTGGAAGTAATTTTGAAGTAAAACTGCTTTAGGAGTTGGTGGTTAGGCCCCAGGTGTGATGTTATCACGTACCTTCAACCACGGTGATTTGGCGGGTTTCCACTCAGGACCTTGTGTGTACTTCGTGTTACGATCGTCTTCGAACGAGGGAGAGTCGAAGTTCGCCTTACCGGGCTGTACCAGGAATGTGGTATAGTGGTTCATTCCTAGGAAGTCTGCTGATCCTGAAAATTGAGTAAGATCTATTTAATAACTGCTTACTGTACAAATTTTGATTCTAGGTGCCTTACTCTTGCCAAAGCACTAGCCAATTGGCCACGTCAAACCTGCTAATTATATCAACTCGCTGTTATTCAGTGAATAGAAGTAGACTCTTCTTTTATAAGATACTAGCTGTGCCCTGCGGTTTTACCCGCTGCTCGGCTTCTAAAGATCGTAGCGTGATGTTAAATACCCTAAAACCTTAATCAAGAACTGGGCTATCAAATGCAAAAAAGATTGAAATGGGTAAAGTCGTTCTCAAGTCATGGCGTGACCAAGGGAAGGGAAGGGGATGGTTCAATTGCCAGGGTCACGCAAAAGACTAAAAGATGTAGAGCCAAATATACCAGGTGGGACTTTTTAGATCCCTGGAAATCCTCAGTATTTTTTTCTACTAAGGGATCCATCAGACAGTTAGACTGTTTTTATTAGGGATCTGTACGTCCATACGAAAAAACTGAACCTTTATGCGGTAATTCATGTGATTTTGTCTGTCTGGCTGAACGTCTGTCATAGCTAATTTACTGCGGATCTCTGGACCAATTCAATTACATTTTTTGTTACTGTCTTCTTCCAAAACACCTGAGTTTTTACCTGTCGAAATTGAACATGCATACCTTTAAGCAGTTTAATTTCAGCAGCAGATAATTTGGGCAGCCTAGAAGTCTTGAACCCTTGCTCTTTGCTCTTCTTGTCCACTATACTCTTGATGAGGGCTGGGAAGTCTCCCTCTTTCCCCCAGATTGGATTCAAGTAGATACCGAACTGAAAAAAGAATTTTATTTTAATGATAGTTTAGATTCTTGAAGCAAAAAATGTCCATAACTCCACGATGTCTGCAGACCCGGCTCTGTTATATTCAGTTTGTTTTGACCACCGTGACTTACTGCATAGAGAGCTACGGAGTAAGATACGAAAAACGAAATTCAATCAAATGGAATTGGCCAGGACACACGACGAGGCGAGCTTATGACAAACAGTGACTGAGTGGCGTCGAAGGACTGGCAGAAGAAATGTTGATCGTCCGTCAGCAAAATGGGCAGACGACATTGTTGCTAACGTGGGTGGCAATTGGATCAAAGTGTGCCACAGGAGCGTGGGGATTGTGGCTGGTAAACAAGAGGCCTATGCCAAGACCATGCCAATTTCGCTGATTTCCAGCCTAATAAGAATATTTTTTATTTAATTTTTATAATTACTTACTTACCTCAAAAGCTCTAGCTCTTTCTGTAGCCGCCACATTCTCCGTAGTGTTGGACAACGCGTCAAACCAGTTGACTGCTATACCAATACCGACGTTTCCTTAAACAGATAATGTTTGCTCAGCTCTATTTGCTGTCTAAATGGTCCCTAAGTTTGCATCATTTGTATGTTTGTTTGTACTGAGGACTGACACAATTAGTTGGTTCTTATTGATCATACATTGTCATGGTGTTTGAGTGTTAAGACTTCTTCGATCGAAGTTCAATATTCGGAACACTTATTGGTTTATTACGTTACCGCGACCACATGCGACGCTTGTTTTTACCATGAACTACTTTGCTTATGTATATGCATGCGATATACATGCCAAGTAGCTTATTGTACTGATCTATTCTATTGATTTCGTGTTTTACGATTCTAATAACATTTTCTCAATCGCAAACTATAGTAATAACTATAGTATAACTACCTATGATGTCACAAGCAAGGCTTACCTTGCTTGTGACATCATAGGTAGTTATACTATTTATTATGCCAAGCCTCATAGTGAGGCTGACATACCAGAGATAGACCGTAAGAGCAACCCTAGGGAGACTAGGCCCACAATGAAAAAAAAACAAAGATACAGCTCGGCAAACAAGAGTATGATGTGGTGACAAGTGGAACTAAATATTTTACTAAATAGAAATCTATGATGTCGACACTACTTGGCCGACAAGTGTTAGATTTTGAGTAACGTTTATTGTTCCACATTTATTTTTAACGATTTGATTAAATTATCTTACTGATTTCCCATATTATGGTGCGTTAAGTGAGATAGTGGCGCCCTCATTTTTTCCAAACTCTTTTTTGCCAAGCTGTACCTCTATCACGATAGAAAGACGTGAGATTAAAAAAGCCGCCGTCTCAAGCTGGAGCCAAATATCAAAAGAAAGAAACAAATGGGCATCTTTGGAAAAGGCCTTTATACAATCAGGGGTTCTAGCAATCCCTATTATAAATGCGACAGTAATTCTGTCTGTCCGTCTGTTACGCGTTCACGCTAAAATAGCTGAACGGATCGTCGTGGGATATGGAGAAAGACATAGGATACTTTTTTACGCAATAACCGACATACACGTGGGCGGAGCCGCAGGAAGAAACTAGTAGAAAATAAAGAAATAAACTAACATTTAAAAAAATAATTAAAGGCAGTTACTACACTAACACATTATCATAAAACGACTAGAATGAAGAAACTGTAATATTGCAAGGAATAAAGGCATTAATAATTTAATGTTATGTCAAGTAAAACAAATCTTTTATCAATCATTTCTGTCTCTATCTCCCTTACCTTTATGCTTCTTCTCAAACTCCTTCTCATAGAGCCGATAAGCCTTTGCATGAGCCAATAAAACATTTTTCACACACTCATAAGCTCCTGCATCTTTGATATTAAGACCTGGTGCCATAACATCACTGGCATATCCTTCCATACAAATCGTATTCGGCTGGTTTACAGTTATCCAGAACTTCACTTTTTCCGCGTATCTTGTGAAGACTACCCTCGCATAGTCTTCAAACCAGGTGGTGGACAGGGGGTTGGTCCATCCCCCAAGGTCTTGTAGCTCCTGGGGCAGGTCGAAGTGGTATAATGTCACCATTGGCTGAATGTCATATTTGAGGAGTTCGTCAATTAAATTGTCGTAGTACTTAAAGCCTGCTTCGTTGGCTTCGTTCGATACGAGACCTGTAAATACAAATGTGTTGCATTATTTTGAAGTTTAAAAATTATCTTATGTATACCCTGAGTTTAGGTTCGGTAGTCAGAAGCTCAGTGCGCAAACTTTAAGAACCACTTCTGCCCATGTGAATGAACAACTTTTCCCAAGACAGCCATAGCCAATTCCTAAAAAAAAATTCACAAAATTGTCATCAACTGATTACAATTTGTATGGGGACTCAATTTTTTTTTTAGGAACTGTCTATATTAGTTGCAGAGAATTCTGCTGCCCATTCTCTGGTGAGCCCCGTCGCCTCTTACAACACCCACGGGAAGTGATGGGATGGTGCTTTTCTTTTACGTCCGACACCATATGGAGGTGTCTACTTACTTTCTATGTAAAGTAAAAGTAAAAGCCAGCTCTTGGGTCACGGGAAGTGTCAACTAGCCGTTTCGAAATTTCATTGAAAAGGCTATGAGCACAAGGGCCCCACGGCCCAAGGGTTTCAACCCCAAACGGTTCGAAAATATAGTTACCAATGAGGTTACTATATTTACGCCACTTGATGTTTTCCGCAGCCGCAGCGGCAGCGCCAGCACAACACGATGAACTAGGAAGATGGGATGGCGCAAGAGTATCGACACAGGTTGCGTCCCACACTAAAGGCCTACCCATCCCAAGAGCTGGCTTTTACTTTGGCAGAGACTAAGCATTGCCATTTAACGTGGCAATGCCGCCAGTCTCTTGGGCACATTACCAGCTGACAGCGTTATAATTTAGTTTGTTGTAAGTTTCGTGTAATTTTAATTTAAGAGCGTGTACGCCGTATGTCATTTCATACAAACTTTCAAGTCCTTATTCTTCAAAATGAATGAACCGATTTTAACGAAACTTGGTATGCATACGCTAAATATCCAGGTCTAAATAGTTATCAGAAAATATTTTTGAAAAAGAGTTCAGGGGGAAGGATATTGTGATTTTTCACTTTCTATAGAAAACTTAAAATCGCTCTCTCTCTCCCTCTGAAAACTTTTTCAAAAATGTTTTCTGATAACTATTTAGACCTGGACATCTAGCGTTTGCATACCAAGTTTCGTTAAAATCGGTTCATTCATTTTGAAGAATTATGATTTGAAAGTTTGTATGAAAAGCCGTACCGCGTAAACGCTCTTAAGTTATTTTCTTAAATAAATGTCTACTCACTCTTTCTATGTTCATCTTGGACATCAATGATATTGTTTCAGGAAAACATCGTGAAAAACCCTGGACTTATTAATTGATATCTTAAGAGTGAAATCGCCAATCTGCTTTGAGCTATAATAGGCGTCAGATAAACTTGCAATAAAGTATATTGACCTTTCCCTAATGTACCTTCGTAAGTATCCGAACAAAAAATTATGAACCGCTTTTCATTACGAAAGAACGTAAAGGATCACGATCGATTCAATTCAATAATGTATGTGGGTCAATGACCAATTTAATATCAATATTGTACATTTATATTTTTATTCGCCTTCCGATCTCAGGCGCAATTTTCGAATAATCATAATAATCATAGTAATAATCATAATCATTTGTTTATTTGCACAAACATGAGTACAATACATACAACAACAAATTGTCAGCGTGCAAGATGTGTTACAGTAAATAAAAATAAAAAAAAACAGATCATCACGTTTGCCTTAGACAATGGCATGCAAATATTAAAAACAATTATTTATAATATCACTTTGAGTCAAATTATTCAAAAAATTGTCATTATAATATAAATAATAAAAACATAGGGTAAAATATTATCAAAATTTCTCTTCTAAAAATTCATTCAAATTGTAATAAGTCTTATCTGCTAGAAAATTAATTAATTTCCTTTTGAATTCGAAAAAGCCTAAGTTGATTCGATAATGTGAAGATTGTTTAAAAATTAGTAGAATTACCAGTCTGGTGTCTACTCTACAATAGGTAGCTGTTACGATGATTTTTTGTAACATCCTGCTATTTCCAATATCGATCAGGGGCTCTAGACAAGTGACATTCTGTCAGCGGTAGCGTGGCGAAGGCGATTGTTAATACGTCAAAAATGTATGGGATTGACAGATGCTATCGAAATGTCACGTGATCAAATTCCTACATTTTGGCATTTCGACAGTCGCATTCGCTAATCGAATGGCACATTGTCTAGGGGCCCAGAGGCCATTCTAAAAATTTTTAAGCAACGTTCGCATTTGCTTGTCTGATCTTGTCTGATCTGTCAAAAATGTATGGTCAATTAAGGCTTTTTTGACAGATTGCAACTGAAATGCGAATGTTGTTTAAAAATCAGTAGAATTGGCACTCTTGATTGTCGATCATGATTAGTATCTATAAGTTCCAAGAGGAAGTACCTACAATATTGTTTTTTTTTTTGCTTGTAGTTGCAATTTATTAAGAGGTTGTAATCATGACAAAATTACTAAGAGCGGATTTCACCAATGAAACTGAACGCGATCAGTACATCTAAACTGCGTTCAAGAGCTGTCAGCGTCAAAATTCCATAGAAAAATAGTGACACTGACAGCTCGTAAACGTGGTATATATGCTGATGGCGATCAGTTTGGCTTGGTGAAAATGGCCCTAAGTAATTAATTATGTTGACGAACATTTATCTACATAATATTATCGTAAACGATAAAGATTAATGGCAAAATCATTACATGTGGGTTATCAACTGATAACATAAGAGTGGGTGGGCCAAGGCTGAAACCGAGACGTCTTGGAGTCGAGTGTAACTGTCTATTTGATAAAATGTGCTTGTATATTTTTTCCGGGTTATTGCGTATACAAATACAAGATTTGTCATGATGAAATGAAAGGAAATTCGAGTTCACGTTTATTCCCGGTGGAAATCTTTCGTCATGGGTGTCATTTTCATAGTTTTCAGGGTTAATTTATCGAGAGTTCGTAAGCTTTCTACATATTTTATAATCTTTAGGAGTTTGCAATTAACAGGTTACAGCAACGACAGGTGGTTCCGTATGGTTGTGGACGTAAAAGAATAGCACCATCCCATCACTTCCCGTGGGTGTCGTAAGAGGCGACTAAGGGACTCACCAGAGAGTGGGCAGCAGCATTCTCTGTAGGTACCTTGCAACAGTTACACTGCGATCGCCAACCCGCCTGACAAGCGTGGCGATTGTGGCAAACCCCCCATTTGGGAGAGGCCTATGTCCATCAGTGGACGTCTTTTGGACGATATGATGATTATAATGATGACCAACTTCAGAAATTGAGGATGTTTAAAATAATTTTTGTTTATATTTTCTATCACCAAACAAGTGTATAGTACCTACTTTTCCCAGGTGGCTACAGGACACAAAGAAGAAAAAACATTTTTCTTACCACTGGGCAGTACCCTAGGCCAGGATATGGAGAACCTATAGAAGTCCACACCCAGCTCCCTCAGCATCTGCACATCCCTCTGCCAGTTGTGATAGGAGTCGCTGGCCTCGTCACCATTTCTGCCGTCTGCCACCACCTCGGGCTTCTCGTGGACAAACCGATCCCAGATGCTCTCGCCTTTGCCTGAGAAATTAAAAAAGAATTAGTTAAGTGTTTAGTTCTTCTAATATCATCATTTGCCTAGCCTTTTCCCAACTTTATTGGGGTCAGCTCCCAGTCAAACCGGAATCAGCTGAAAACCAGTATTTTACGAGGAGCGGCTGCCTACCAGACCTCCACAACCCATTACTGGGTAACACGGTATATACTTCTTGGCAAGACTGGTGTCAGATTTTCTGGCTTCTGACTGTCCGTAACGACTGCCAATGATCTACAAATGACAGCCGGGACCACGTGCTTTCCGAGGCACGGAAGAGTCGCGATATGTTAAGGTTGCTTAACCCTGAAGATACACCCGTGTGACTATTATAAATTAGCCACGAATTCCTCTGAGTTCTTTTAATACCTATTTAAGGTGTTAAGGCACTGTCATAGCAAAAACTCGGTCACTCTCGGACTGTATAGAAAAGAAAGAGAAGCGTGATGGATGACACAATGCTTGCAATTTATTGCCAAATATGAAGCATTTTGTCGATTTACTCAAAACTAAGTTGAGCTATTATTAATCTAAAACAATTAAGTTTTGCATTAATATTCGATTCATTATGTGTTATAAATTTTACCGGCAATATGTAGGCTAGTAATACGGGATTTTGTTTTCAAAGGTCAAAGTTAGAGGTAACTTTTACGATCATTTCTATCGAGGATTTTATTTTTAAACAATACATGTTTCGGAAACAACAGAGTTCTTGGAAATATAATTAAATTCAACATAATTATATTTTTTCTGCAGCTTGAAACTAAACAGATTTGGCTAAAATTATTTTAGAAAACCAGCAATTTTTCAGTTTTTGCTGATGACAGCGCCTTAAGTAATTAACTGCAAGAAATTTAAGGGGTCATTGTACAACAACTTTTATTATGGGACAACTATTACAGTGGAAAAAATCAACTACATTAGTACTACATTTATTTATTTTTATTTTTTTTATAGGGAAAACATTGTGAAAACAAACAATACATAGTACTTATACTAAAAATATACAAAGTGTCTTAATCATATGACTTAACAAATATACACAAAATGTACAAAATGTACTGAACAGCTGATTTTTTTTCGCGATTTCGGTGTAGTACAGCCGGTCGATTCTGTCGACATCTCACGGTGTTCACCTAGGCGGAGTGAACGACAATAGAGCTGTCATTTCATCTTATTTGTATGGTTTGACAACTCACCCGTCGTGCGCTCCGCCCAAGTGTTCACTTCGACATGCTTACAGAATCGCACTGCAGAACCTTTCGTTTGAGAGTATGACTTGCACTAGGCCGGTTTTTTTCAGAATAGACAGCTGCACTGTCTATGAGTTAGAAAAAGTAATGCCAGCTTCTAGAAATCTGATAGAATGCAAAAGAGCTTCAAACTACATCATTTTTAAGCTAGACTAGGGCCCTCCAAAACGTCAACTCCAACTTAACTCAACTCGAACTCCAACATGAGCACGAAAATGTCAATGAAAGCTTGTCTAATTGACGTTTTCGTACTCGAGAGATGAGCAAACAAATGCAAAATCTTCAATTTATGACAAGCTCCGATGTGGTTGGAGTTCGAGTTGAGTTGGAGATTACGTTTTGGAATATGCGCCTAGAAGTCACTGACTTGAAATCTCGGTAGAATTGATATCATTTACAATCAGTTTTTTTCTCCAAAGATAACATTTTATAATATCACTGCATTATCTAGTGGTTAACAAAGTAAATTCTTATGTCTGTTTTCAGATTTTAATGTTAAAACTTTTATCGTTTAGCATATTAGTAGGTAGATAAGATTCACTCAACAAATTAGGTATATTAATATTAATGTAGCTAGGTAACGATACGTCTTGTTGTGTATTTTATTTCTCTAATTTCGATTTGATTATTACGTCTTTGTTCATCTATTTACTTGCATCAAATAAATGTTTTATCTATCTATCTTTATCTGTCTATCGTATTAAGATGTAGGCAGAAAAGATTTTTAAGATTTTCAATTGTAAGGAGTGGAAACCGGTATGGAACTTTGTATGAAATTCTTTTTAACCGACTTCAAAAAAAGGAGGGGGTTATCAATTTTTTTTTAATGTTTGTTACCTCATATATCCGTCATTTATGAACCGATTTGAAAAATTCTTGTTTTATGTGAAGGGATATAATAAGTACTTCTCGATTGGTCACATTGAAATTTCCCATAGAAAAATCATCCATTATACACGATATTGCGTATTCCTGTGACTTCCCAGTGGTGTTGTTATTTCGTTAAAACCAACATCTACGCGGACGAAGTCGCGGGCAGCAGCAATATAATATAATTTTTGTTACGTGTTCATGCCTAAATCGCTAAACTGTTTTTGGTATTTTTTTTTACAGAGATAGATGGGACCCTTTTTTTAACCGTGGGTAATCATCAAATGACTTTGCAGAAGGAAGCAGAATTGAATCAGGGATGGAAAAGAGAGGTCACAGCCGCCGATCGCCTCGACGAGGACACGGCAGTGCTCCACGTCGGGCAGACCTCCACCGTATGCACCGTGTCCTCCGGGCGATCCACACAGAGGTGACACCCGGGTGTGTCCTCCCGCCGAATCCGAAACAGGTAACTCCCGAAACAACCGTGTTCGGTGAGTACCTGCGTCAGGCGGAAGGTGAGGACGACATGGCGCCTCTCTAACCACTCCTCAAAGAGGGGACTTATCAAAGCAATAGTGGCGTGCCCAAGATGGAATACTGGTTAAAGATTACTTCTGTTGCTAAAATGTAAATTTTATTGTGAAGCCATCGAAAAGAACAAGTAGGTAAGCTAATAATATATCTACAGCTAGACGACTCAAAGCGTCAATTCTAATTAGTCACTAAGAGTAACAAAAAGACACTAATTGTTAAAATATGTTAAATCTTATTATTATTCTTGCCTGTATGTTCGGTGACCGTCAACTACTAATGGTCATTTTAATGAAACTTCAATATTGACTGTCAAGATCACACAGAGCGTTCCACGACTTTACCACATGAATGGGCAGTATCTTAAATACTGTACATAGATAGAAAAAAAAACTGAATAAAAACTTAATTATAGATTAAGAACAATACCAACTGCATTAAATAATGTTTAATAATCGCCTGTCTGAACCAGGAGTCATACCCGCTAAATATGAAAAAAAACATTACCGAATTACCGATAAAAAAATCGTATAACTACATTTGTTTCTTCTAAATAACATAGCATCTAAAGTAAAAGATGAAATGAAATAACCGTAATACCCTGAAATTTATGCCCTTGAGTCAATTGAGAAACGAGCCAAGAGGATCATCGGCAATGATAGGCTCGTCGAGTCGAAGTTCCAAAGTCTTGAGCATCGACGCCGAGTTGCTAGCCTGTCGATTTTCTATCGGTTGCATTTTGGGGAGTGTGCAACAGAATTGCATAGTTCAATCCCACCAAGCCCGTTCCATCATCGGACCACAAGACGTACGGCGATGCACCACTGGTACATGGTGGACATCCCTGTGTTCCCAAAATGTTTAGTGCATGTGGGTATACGCACAAATCGGTTTGGGAACACATTCATTGTGCGTACAGCTCAGAAGTGGAATATCATGCCTGAGTCTGTGTTTCCTGATATCTACAACCCGGGAGTCTTTAAGTCAAGAGTGAATAGGTTACTCCTAGGCAAGCGTGCTCCATCTTCGGCCACATCATTGCTTACCATCAGGTGAGATAATGGTCAAGCGCATGCCTACCAATAGTGAAAAAAAAATCGTTCTTAGCATTATCCAGCCATTTAGTCTACAGAGCACGCCAAAGAAATAAACGTACAAACAATCAAACAAATAATAATAACATTAAATATTAATAATATAATAATAATTTCCAAGCAGTCTGATGCAGTAGGTGGTAATGATTGAACTAAAATAATTACCATAATAATTGTTATGCAAAGCATAATTAAATAATTAAAGCATAATTATTATGCTTTTTAGTTTTCGGGTTTGTTGGTACAAGTCATTCTTTTAGTACGAGAATTGGACTTCAAATGTAGAAACTATATTTATCAACGTCACCTAATCTTTTCTAACATCGACTGATGGCATCGATCGATTAGTTAACACGCTAATACTCATTTCAACGGAACTTCAAAAATTCGATGGCAATTCTCAAAGTCTACAGAAAGCCGTCTGCAAAGAATAGGGATGATTCATAAGTAAAAAAAATATGATTCTATTTAGTCCCTCAGTTAGATAATCAAAAAATCTTACGTATTTTTTGCTTAGCTCTATCAAATCAATAAAAAATTACGAAGATAAAACGCATCAAAGATCTGGGGGTTTACTCTCTAAGCCCGAAGTCCGTAGTTACGGGCGTTTCCTACTCCATATTACCTACGGACTTACGATTAGTCCCGAGCCCGAACTAAGACCAACTGTCAAATCGTGTTGTCATTCATTCTGAGCTAATGTAACTAAGACCGAAACTACGGATTTCGGGCATAGAGAGTAGACCCCCAGGAGTAGGGGCTTATGACGTCACTTCTATGTTTAAAGTGTAGGTACCAAGGCATGACGTCACGCGAGTTTTCAACTCAGTGCACCGTCTTTTTTTTTTTTTTCATCTTTATTTATTTTGAGGTTTTTATCTATAGAGACATGTCAACCCCATCGTGCTTTTAACGTTTTCGTGTCTTAATATTTTGTTTACGTGAAAAAATAAAAAATACGCGTCCAATATTTTTTGAAAATCTATCTGAGGGACTAATTAGTACTTAATTTTTTTTTAGTAATCTACCCTATTATCTTTTTCAGCGCAGACGCGCTAAGAAGACATGTTTTATCTCTAAATAAAACATGTTAGTTTTGTCTGAAAATGATAAAACTGTTAAGTCACTGGTTGTTTAAACAATAATTTCGTATTACGAAGTTGTTTGATAATAATTAGGTACGGTCAGCGACAAAGTTCGAATGAATATTTCCAAGGGAACCATATTCCTAAGCCTCCGCTGTCCGTCCGTCCGGCTGTCTGTCAGAGGGTAGTAAGTATCTAATGAACCTCAGTAGACAGTTGAAATTTCCTAGCCTAGCATTTTTCCAACTACGTTAGAGTCGGTTTTCAGTCAAACCGGATTCCGCTGAATACCAGTATTTTACGTGGAGCGATGACCTGGTGAGGGTTGTCCAGCAGTGGACGTCTTTCGGCTGATATGATGATGATGACGTGGAGCGACTGCCTGAGACAGGCTGTCGCTACACGTCCTCCACAACCGAGTAACTGAATAAATAATAAAAAAAACCTTCAAACCACCTTTGTGTTGCACGTTTTTTTTGTTGTTTTGCATTACTTACACAAAACTATGTGTGAGTAGGTATTATTTCAACTCTACTTTTGTTGTTCCATTTTAATTAAACTAAGTCTTTTGTTCCTGACTGTACAATGGTACATATTCAATTTAAACGTAATAGTCATTTGCTGACATGACGTCACGATTCTTTTAAATGATAATCATGATGATGCAGCCGAAACATGAAGAAGGTATTTTTATAACCATGAACTTTAATTAGCGGTTTTTTGTATTATTCCATACATTGGTATATCTTACTAACTGCCGCTTGCGGCTTTTTTCTCTTACAATTTTTTTTTGAAGAATGGGCTTGCTCTTGACCTCGATCACGCCTTATGGAAAGCGATAGATGAGGTCTATAACGGAGCGAGCGTGCTCAAAATATTCCTGTATCTGATACAGGAATATTTTTTGTCCTTTACATTCATGGGCTTGCTTGCATTACCTTGTTTCTGCCTCTTTTATTATGAGTGGCCAGTTACTATAGCATGGCCAATTACTATAGCAGTTACGATAGCTGGAAAAACATGTGGAAAAATCATCCATATAAACGAAATTGCGTATTCTGCTTTCCTGTGACTTTCCAGTGGTGTTGTTAGGTGTGGGGTACCACTAAAAAGTGAAAAATAAAAAACTTTTTACAAAGTAGAAGTATCTTACCATCAGCATCCCAGCCCCCTTCCACCTGGTACGCAGACGTGGCGGCACCAAACAGGAAGTTCGTTGGAAACTTCCGAACCCGGTTATCTGACCAAGCATCAGATCCGATGACAATGAGAAGGCTGAAAGATAAGTATTTTATATGGCATAAGCAATCTAACCTCAAAAACCCAGTTACTGGTTACCATGATATCCCTTGGCAAGACTGGTGTCAGTCTTTATATCTTCGGACTACCTGTTCCGATTGGTACGGAGTATTGGCTTTTTTTATGGATGTGAAATCATTAAATGACTCCTCCCGCTCTGGGTGGAGCGGGAAGAAGTGTCAGACTCTTACTGACTAAAACCCATCCGTGCTCCTCGTAGTGCCCTTTGCTTTCCAGCGCCGCGCGAACTCTTTCGAACAAAATCCGCAACGACGAAGTATTAGCTGGTTATTGGTACGTAGGTACATACCAAATGCCTACTACATAATAGACAGTCACTCATACACGGACGACCGACTTCTACCATCCTTGAAGATCGACCCGTTCAACTGTTATTAGGTACTTAAATATGAATTCTCCTCCTCTAAACCACTACAGCCATCGCATTTCAAAAGGCCAACGCGTGATTATAGGTAACCTCTCTACCATCTTCATAATAGCCATGCTGATATTATACGACCTTTAAGTGTTTCTGACGGTCGTATGTATTAACAGCCAGTACTATTCTCGTCAGGAGTGAGTGCTAATCGTAATCAATTCGATTTTCGAGTACAAGTGATTTTTCGCGGACATTAAAAAAAACTGATTGGATCGAATATCTGACTGATTCGAATTTATCCACACAAATAATCGTGAAGAAGATTCGTATTCCTAATTTATTGTTTGTTTGATAATATATGATATGGATCGTGAATAAAAGAAAAATCTTATGCGTTACCATAAGAATCGAATATCTACGAGTAAGTATGGGATGCATGAAGGAACCTCCTCGTGTAGCGCAATTTGTTCCATCAGACACTCAACTGAACCGAGCGCTCGGCGCATCCTGGACAGTCTCACCTAACACCTTATAAGACTGACCAATCCTTCCCTTGCGGTGGTAGGGCTAACACCCGCCTGGTTCGCGACCACCCTCCCACCGGAGTTCGGCGTCAAGCAGCCTGCTGTGTTTCGTCGACGCGTGGAAGTACCAGTGCCTCAGGGCATCTTCTGGGCACGCTCGCTTTCATCATGGACCTCATCTATCGCTTTCCATCAGGCGTGATCGAGGTCAAGAGCTAGCCCATTCATAAATAAAAAAATAATAAAAAAAGTGGATAAATGCACTGGTGTAATCCTATGTAATACACTTTTTACTCATCCAGGGAAAATCCAGGGCCATTCTCAACACTATGCCATAATTATCATCGCCCTTCTGAAGATTACAGGATCATTCTTCTACTGTACTAGGCTCTAGACCAGCTCCCTAGAGTACTTTTAGGTTAACAGACTTTAGGGACCTCAAAAGCGGTCTTTTAAGATTCTACAAGGGTCTTGGATCTTGATCAGTAATAAATTGTGCATCATAAAGTGTACCACTAGATCAGGAAGTCGTAACTATGATAGCCTCTTTCTTCACTAGTTTGTAGATAGAGTTTCAATGAGGATTTTCACTCTGAAACACCAAGAATCAGCTTCTCATATAGATATATTACCTATACAGGTCGCAGGTATTTATGTCATGTAGAAACTAATAAAATTGGGCTCAGCTTTCTGATAACGTGGATAATTCTTGGTGTTTATAAGTCATATTTTTAACTGTTTAACTATCACAAACGTTAAAAAAAGTTATCTACAGCAAATAACATAATTATTTAAGCCGGGACATTGAAACACATCGATGATGATGATGCAGCCTATGATCCTTCAGTTCACATTATTAGGTATTATGGTATAAGCGTATGCGGAGGTGCGAAATCTAAACCTATTAATTTGTGTCTTGGTTTAATGTGTTCTTTAGTCTTTCACATAGTCTAGGGCTTAATGACGTTTGTGCACTTATTCGCATTAAATTCGTACTTTTACGTATTTGTGATTTTTTACGAACATTATAAACACGGTACCAAATTAATCCACAAAAATAATTACAACTGTGAGTTAGTGCACAAACGTGGGATGACTCCAAGATCTCCGGTGGAATACACCTGTAAGATACACTTTTTACACATTCCAGGAAAAACCAAGACAATTCCAACACCATGCCGGTATGATAATACCGGCATAGTGTTGGAATTGTCTTGGTTCATCATCAGCCTCACATCACTAAAAATGAAAGGTCCTTCCGCAAGATAGAATGAAAATCATTTTGGACCAGTAAAAAGGACAATGGCTAAACTTTTTTACCACTTTAAAAACACAAAATAATAAACACTTAAATAAAATTCTTACTTTAACAAACACAGTACCGCGACTCGCATTGTGTGAATTAAAACTGAGTCATATTTAATATAACTCTTCATTATTATCTTAGGATAAGATATAATTAGTCGTTATCAATTGTGTTCATAACTTACGTTTTCTTTTAATTAAAATGGGATTAGACGTCCTTGAAATAGTTGACTTGGAATTCTCGTGTGCAAAAAGTCGTTCAAGTATTTTTGTCTCTTTTTTACATTTTTGGATGTCATGAGATTTATTATTAATAGAAAACTACAATCATGATTATTGATATGTACAGCGAAGTGACAATTTCCAAAGTGATTACAAAACAAGCGTAGTTATCATTGAAACTTCAATGGGTCATTCACTTGGAAAACAGTTAAGAATTTTCCTTGACTCCTAGCGCCATCTATACAACTATTAGCAAAACTTAGCTGTTTATAATGTTAATTGGTCCTAGCGCCATCTGTGTTGGTGCAGTCACTGAGATTAGTCGATATCTACATTAGAATTTATCTGTACAAGTCAAAATCGCTATTTTGGTATTTCTTTGACCCCGTTGATATTTTTAACTACAAAAAAGAATTAAATGCAGTTTATACAATCATTTAAAAAACACAATTAAATTCTTTAAATAACTACAAACGTATAACGATGGTTTACTCTTTGTTTAATTTTATACAATATGTAACAGAATAAACGCACTACCTCTTAAGAGCGTGTACGACGTATGTCATTTCATACAAACTTTCAAGTCCTTGTTCTTCAAAATGAATGAACCGATTTTAACGAAACTTGGTATGCATACGCTAGATGTCCAGGTCTAAATAGTTATCAGAAAATATTTTTGAATAAGACTTTAGAGGGAGAGAGAGAGAGCGAAGTTTTTGATAGAAAGTGAAAAATCACTTTACCTTCCCCCTGAACTCTTTTTCAAAATTTTTTTCTGATAATTATCTGGACCTAGATATCTAGCGTACGCATACAAAGTTTTATTAAAATCGGTTCATTAATTTAAAAAAAATAAGGATTTTAAAGTTTGTATGAAAAGCCGTACCGCGTAAACGCTCTTAAGGGGTCATTGTACTCATCATTATGAATTTTTTTTACTATACGTGAAAAAATCAGCTGTTCAGTAGTGCGTTTTGTCGAGTTATGCCCACAGAAATGTGTCATGGATGTGTTTGCAGTCGTTTTTTTGCGATTTCAGTGTTGGTCTCATGGTGAAAGATGTTTATCACTTTGCGTGAAAAAAGTTCATTACTTTGCGTGAAAGATGTTCATTACTTTGCGTGAAAGATGTTCATTACTTTGCGTGAAAGATGTTCATTACTTTGCCCAGCGTGGAAAAGTATAAGCTAATAAAATTGGTAGGTATCTACTCATAATCTCGATGAATCAAATAGTAACCATGCGACATAAAAGCGGGCTGCTATTACAAAATAAAACCAAACTGCTCGATCAATGAATAATTTTAAATTAATTGAACTAATATCGTAGTCAGTGCAAGTTGTTCAGTGTCCTTCATCGATGGTCATGGTCATGGACTCAGGTTCATATTCATGGTCGACGTAGCGGTGCTTGATGATGTGTTTGTACACGAACGCGGACTTTTTGGGAGTGCGCGTGCGAGCCGGATCCTTGAAGTCCACATGGTACAGGCCGAAACGCTTCCTGAGAAAGTAAATCGTTCAAGATAATCATCATAATATTTTATAATAAGGTACTTAAGTAAAGAAGTTTGTATAAGTTTACGGGGTTTTTGGAGGATTTGTATTGGAAAATACATGCGATATACAATCACGAAATAAACTACACAAATCTTATGAAAAAGTTGGATCACTTTCAGCCTTCCTCATATTCAATTATTGTCAGAGAGATTATCTTTTAAGCTACATTTTTGACGTCGCTGTCTGCATGGATTTGACAGGAACAGCTGCAGCGGCCGAATTTTATAGACTTCATTACCCAGAGCAATGAATTACACCTGCGCGGCTACGGACAGCGAGGCAAGCTCAGCTCTCAAAATTTAAGGCGCTGTGATCAGCAAAAACAGAAAAATTGCTGGTTTGCTGACGTAATTTTAGCCAAATCTGTTTAATTTCAAGCTGCAGAAAAAATATATGTTAATATTAACTATATTTCAAAGAACACTGTTGTTTCCGAAACATCTTTAAAAATAAAATCTTCGACAGAAATGATCGTCAAAGTTACTTTGACCTTAGAAAAAAAAATCCCGTAGGTATTACTAACCTACTTATGACGGTAAAAATTATACCAAATAATTAATCGAATCTTAATGCAAACCATTGGTGTTTTAGATTTTGAACAGCTTAACTTAGTTTTGAGTAAATCGATAAAATGATACCCACATATTTGGCAAAAAATTGCAAGCATTGTGTCGTCGCGCTTCTCTTTCTTTTGTATACAGTCCGTCTCAGTGACCGAGTTTTTGCTGATCACAGCGCCTTAAATGCACAAAGCATTTAAATTATGACAGCTGGGCATTTTCACATTGATTAAGGTTTAGAGGAAGCCTATATCTATGTAGTGCAAGCAAACTCACTGATAACCCCGCGTCCATTCGAAGTTATCCATCAGACTCCACGCCATATACCCCTTGAGATTCACTCCAGCATCCAATGCATTCAGCATACTCTCCATCGAAGCTCTGTAGTACGTAATCCGGTCATCATCTATCAGGCTACTGTCAGGGTAAGAAGACCAACCGTTCTCGGTGATGTAGAATACTGGGTTGTTATATTTTTCTTTTAAGTGGGTTAAAGCGTTGTAGATACTGTTTGGTGCCAACTGAGAAAGGAGAGAGATTTTATATATAGGATTGGAATTCGAACACCTGATCATCATTATTTCAAGAGTCATTGTATCGACCGATGCTGTGCGTGTTTTTTTTTACAATTGATAAAGTTAGAGCGGCTGTTCCAGCGTCACCGGGCTTCTCGCATCCAGCAGTTTTTTTTTACAACGTCCAGGTACTTGATTGATTCCCAAATATATATGTAAAGGAATAAACCAAACTAACCGGCTGTTATATCAAAACTGTAATGTATCTAAAACAAATTACTTACCACCAACCAAGATGAAGCAGATTTAGGCCAGTCATCCAGCACATAAATTCCAGAATCTATGTCATCTATCACCGAAGGTACAGGGACCACTTTTTTATGCTCCGTCGCAGACACTATCTTTGATGTGTAGTGGTTCACGCCGAAGAAATCAGAGGATCCTTTGACGAAGGCCTTCTCTTCGTCAGTAAATTCAGGCAGTCTGGAGCGAGAGTAACCTTGTTGGGCACTTTTTTCAGCCACTCTTTCTGAAAACTCTTTTGGGAAACCTCCTTCGGACGAGAAGATGGGATGCGCGTAGATGCCCCACTGGAAAAGAAGAAACTGGCTATTAATTCTTTCCAAAAATAAATAAATAATGTTGTTCTTATTTATGTTATACATCTCCTTGTCTCGTCATCTCAGCAGCAAGTTGATCCTCAGCAGAGTCAGTAGCAGCATAATACCAGGTTACACTGATCGTAATACCACACTGCCCCTTCTGCGTTGGTCTGAATTCTTTGTCATACAAGTGATAAGCTTTAGCATGAGCCACCACCAAGTTCTTGGCACACAAGTAAGTTCCAACAGCCGTAGAGTTAACAGTTCCATAACCCTTATAACAGTTTTCAAAATGCTCGTTGAAAGTAATGAACATCTTGACCCTGTCTCCGAAATTTTCGAACACAACTTTGGCATAGTTTTCAAACCATCCGGAGAATAGGGGGTTAGCGAATCCTCCTAGCTCCTGCAGTTTTTGAGGCAGATCCCAGTGGTATAGAGTGATAATTGGTGTGATGTTATACTTTAACATTTCATTGATGTAGTCATTGTAGAAGTTGATGCCAGCTGGGTTGATCTCATTGGCCATTCCAGTAGGAAGAATCCGAGCCCAGGAGACGGAGAAGCGGTAGGCATCCAGGCCTAATTCCCTCATCATCTGGACATCTCGCTTGTAGTTGTGGTAGGAGTCGGCAGCGACGTCACCGTTGTTCCCGTCCCTGGTGACTCTTGGGTTGGTGTGGCTCATGTAGTCCCAAATATTTTCTCCCTTGCCTGAAATATATACAGCATTTGTACATTTTAAACCGAATTTAAATCTCGTACTTCCAAAGTGGAAATTTTTACGAGTCTTTCTAAGGGTTTCGCTGAAATCGCTGCAGAGTAAGTTATAATGTTAAGGTGCTTAGAATCATTGTGTTTTTGTCTTTGTCTTTTTTCTCTTCTACTTTTATTGAGTTTTGAACCTGCATCTATTATTTTGGTCTTACCATCTTCATTCCACGCCCCCTCGATCTGGTGAGCAGCGGTTGCTGTCCCGAAGATAAAGTCATCAGGGAAGTTTCGCTGCTGCTTCACGGTGTAGCCCTGGCAGACCACGAAACTGTATCAGACGAAAACATAATTATTCAGCAGTCACAATTTACAAATTACTAAAACTAATCAACAGTTCATTATACATTATATGTTCCGTGATAATTTCTTAGATATGATTTAGTCACTTAACTTCTTAACAGAGATAAAAGGGAGTGAGGTCAAAAAGTTCACATAAAATTATCAATGTAACCAATACAATATGTATGTTTTTGAGTGTCCCTTGTGATTCTTGACAATTAGATCAGCTCAATAGGTGAACTTTGTATTTCTTTCTACCATCCGTGCGCTCGAGGGGATTTCCTACCGTCCTGCAGAAATGACAAACTTTCAACCAATAATAAATAATTTTAATCTATGTAAGTTTAATGGAATGCATTTTAAAAAATCCTTCTTTAGCTGTTTAAGTGTACAAGGTGGGCTTATATTAAAAAAAATACACTATAAACCGGCCCAGAGCGAGTCGGACTCGCGCACGAAAGGTTCCGTACTATTATCTATAAAAAAAACGGCAAAAAATTTATGCGGTTTGTTGTAGGTACTTAAATATTTATTTTATTCTGTTTTTAGTAATTTTTGTTATAGCGGCAACAGAAATACGTCATCTATGAAACTTTCCGTCAAATTTTCTAGCCATTACGGTTCATGAGATGCAGCCTGGTGACAGACAGACGGACAGACAGACAGACGGACAGCGGAGTCTTAGTAATAGGGTCCCGTTTTTACCCTTTGGGTACGGAACCCTAAAAAAGTGTTTGAGGAAGTTTTGTGTATTACATCATGCTTCTAGTCTGTCTGTCAATGAATGAATGAATTAATTTGAAGTTTATATTTAAGTAGAAAATTAAAATGTACCTACCTTAATACTACAAGCAGCTTCATATTCCAGCACTTTGAAGCACTTAACAGATATTATTACAATTTAAAATAAATGGACACATTTATCTCAAGGGATAGACGGCTACTTCCCGTCTCGTCACATTCCCGATTCGACAACATGTCAAAAGTAGTAAAAACAATTAAACACAATTGGCGTTTTGTCAAGATTTTGATCTTCATTATTAATTACTATTTTGACAACCTTTTTTTAAACTAGATTTTGAATCGGTACAGTGAGAAAAGTATCCAATCTCCTTTTTGACGCACCTTTATCACTCGACTTTTCCAGAGGTGTATATTATTTTTTTCTAGTGTATGTAAATTCCTAAATTATGAACGTTCCATGCATGTATTTCTTGGATGCCCTGAAGCCTACAGTGGATTTTAAAAGTATCGAAATATTAGTCTTGACACCCTAATTACCGAAAGGTGTGTGTGTTATAAAACCAAGATGAATCTAGACTTTTTTGTTGTTTTATTTTATTCAGGCATACTGGTCAAACTTTTAGACTATACCTAGAATAAAAAAAAAACTTCGAATGAAAAAGTCCATTTGACGTTATGGTAAAGATTGTAAAATCCCTTCCGAGTGTTGGTTTAAAAACATAAATTCATTAATTTCTTAACTTAAAAATATTTAAACCAAAACCACCCCGATTGAAACTCTAATTAATCGAATAATAATATAATCGAATAAATAATTATTTTTTTTGCCAATTAACTCTAGTATAAACGGTTTCAAGGAACGCCCCAATATTTATCAATCACTCTTTCTAAGTTGCTAATGTACGTGTATGTTAGCAACATAGAAAGAGATTCATATGTTTTTTTATAGAATTGTTGTAGGAAAATATAAAAAATGAATATCGAAATCTTGACGAAATACCACTTGTGTTTAGTTGTTTTTACTACATACTTTTGACATTGAGACGAATCGGGAATGTGACGAGACAGGAAGTAACCGTTTCAACTGTCCGCTATCTGTTTTCTCGTTCACCATTGAACTATAACAGTTGAAGATAAAAACATTATCTTCAACAATTATAGTTCAATGGTACAGTCACGGAATTGTCGAGTTTGATAGACTTAAATTGCCCGTGGCGATGCTTGCTTAAATAGTATTACTACTAAATATTCATTATAATTAAGACTTTCTAAAAACGATTACCTAATGACTGCTAAACTTCCTTTCTTTGCTTAGAGTCCTATCTGTTGATGAAGTCAACCCTTTTCTGTACCTTTTTAACCGACTTCAAAAATAGGAGGAGGTTCTCAACTCGGTTGTATTTTATACATTTATTGCAGATTAAAATACCCGTTTAGTCTTTTCTTTTTTTTCACAATAATCAAAATCATTAAAACAATACATCTTATAAAAATCAAATCAGTAAAAGCAATACCTAAGTAATAAAATGAAATAATTAATTCCTTTTTATTTACTTCGAAATAAAATCGAAATCGTCTTTCATAATAATTATGGTTTTTTGAATGATCGATTTTCGATGTTTTTATTAAAACGTTCAAATATTGTGCGCGCCGATAATGTTTTGAGCCCCCAGAGCTCAAAACAATATCCGCGCATCTACTCTCTAAGCCCGAGGTCGAACCCGAACTAAGAACAACTGTCAAATCGTGTTGTCATTCATTCTTAGTTCTGGTTCGGCAGCTGGACTGACCACGACCCCCCACGTCTCAGGCACGGCCCTGATATCCCTGAAAAACTTTTACAGGGTCCTTTTTTGCTCTTGACCTCGATCACGCCTGATGGAAAGCGATAGATGAGGTCTATGATTGAGCTAGCGTGCCCAGAAGATGCCTGTTTACTCTTGATTTGAAGGCAGACGGGTTATATTTGGAAGAGAACACAGACGCTGGTAGACAGTTCAACACTTTGGCTGTGCGCATAATGCTTTCAAGAGTGCGTTGTATAAAATTATGCGAACGTACTCAGTACTAACTAAATACGTCACGAGTCAGTAAGTTTGCTACTTTTCACGACTTCACGGATTTGGATGAAACTTGGTACACGAGTAGATCATGTCCTGAGACCAGACATAGAATAATATGTCAGGGGCCTAAACCACCAACTCTTAAAGCAGTATTACTTCAAGTGGGAAAGAGACGGAGCTATACAGGACGTATAGCTCCGTCTCGTCCGGTGTCTTTTTGTCATGGATGTATGTCCTCTTGGAATATTAGTGACATTTACGCGGCCCCTTGTCCAAAATAAAACAATGTTGCTCAATGTTAATCTTTTTTTTTTGTAATTTAGAGCGTTCAGGGTCAACATGTCCAATTTTTAAAATGTCCAACGGTGTCAAAATGTCTAATTCCCAAAATGTCCAACTCCCAAAATGTCTAATCTTTGAACCTAACTTCAAAACACTTTAAAGTTGCCTAAAAGGCGTAGTAGGGCTCAAGGGTTAAAAAAAAAAACCACGAAGGGAATGGCGGGGTCTGTTCGCTCACTTCGCTCACTTCGCTTGCTCACTTGTCCCCGCCGTCCCCTTCTAACCTAACCTGTCCGGGTCGGGGTGCCCAGTCCCGAGCTCGCTTCGCTCGCTCTTGCATCCTAAGTTCTTTTAGGCAACTTTAAAGTACCTACTTTGGTTTAGTGCTAAAGGTTAGGTTCAAAGATTGGTCATTTTAGGAGTTGGACATTTTGGGAATTGGACATTTTGAGAATTGGACGTTTTGAGAATCGGTCATTTTAAGATTTGGACATTTTGACACCGTTGGACATTTTGAGGATTGGACATTTTGACCCTGAACCATTTATAGGTCAACCAAGTCAGCGCAAGTTGTTCAGTGTCCTTCATCGATGGTCATGTTCATGGATTCAGGTTCATATTCATAGTCGACGTAGCGGTGCTTGATGATGTGCTTGTACACGAACGCGGACTTTCTGGGAGTGCGCGTGCGTGCCGGATCCTTGAAGTCCACATGGTACAGGCCGAAGCGCTTCCTGAGAAAGGAAATCGTACATGATATGAGTATCATAATCCTTACCAATCCTACTAATATTATAAAGGTGTATGTTTGTATGTTTGTATGTTTATATGTTTGTATGTTTGTATGTTTTGTATGTTTGTATGTTTGTATGTTTGTATGTTTGTGTAACAATCAGGCAAAAACGGCTGAAGGGATTTGGATGAAATTTGGCACACATGTAGTTCATAACCTGGAATAAAAAATAGGCTACTTTTTATCCCGGTAAGTGGCATGAATTAATGAAGACTGAGGAGGAAGTGGAAACTCAGAGCCGCTGCTGCCTTAGTACTTCAGATTCACAAGTACCAGGAGACCAGAAACATCAAGTACCAGGAGACCAGAAACACGTCATAGTATTTTTGGGCTGGTATAATTATGTAGGTAAGGTAGGTGAAGGGTAGGTGTAGGGTAGGTGTTAGGTAGGTATAGGGTAGGTGTAAGGTAGGTGTAAGGTAGGTGTAGGGTAGGTGTAAGGTAGATGAAAGGTAGGTGTAAGGTAGGTTTAGGGTAGGTGTAGGGTAGGTGTAAGGTAGGTGTAGGGTAGGTGTAGGGTAGGTGTTGGGTAGGTGTTGGGTAGGTGTTGGGTAGGTGTAGGGTGAGTGTTTCCTGAGTAAAAAATGTACAATACAAATCAGGAAACCCTGCTATTTCCTATATTAACGCGGCTAGTATAATATAATATTACAAATGCGAAAGTAACTTAGTCTGTCTGTCTGTCTGTTACTCTTTTACACACGGCTGAACGGATCGTCATGAAATTTGGCAGATATATAGCCTGGAATATGGAGAAGGACATAGGCTACTTTTTATACGCGATAACCAACATCCACGCGGGCGGAGCCACGGTCAATAGCTAGTATTTTATAAATAAGAAAGAGAATGAAAAAAGCTCCCGTCATGCCCATTATTGTTCACACAGAAATAGGAGCCCCGCGCAGCAGGATCATCATCGAGGTTAGGTTAGGTTAGCAAATTGAAATAAAACATACAGCTATTCTTGTTATTTATTACTTTATTCAAGTCTTACAAGACATTTTACAAAATACCTAGATAATTTAATTAATTCTGTGTCAATTATCACTTTGTGTAAAGAAGTTTGCTTATTTGTTTGTTTGTTTGTTTGCTTGTTTGTTTTATTAAAGAAAGATTTTAGATTTGTATTAGACAACATGCGATACATAATCATGAAATAGACTACACAAACCTTATAAAAAACTTGGATCACTTTCAGACTTGCTCACATTTATTTATTTTCAAATGAAGTCACATAATCACGAAGCTACATTTTTGACGTCGCTATCTGGATTTGACAGAAAACATCAGAACTTCATAGACTTCATTTCACAGAGCAATGAATTATATGGGGGCCTAGATAAATAACTTTTCTGTAGCGTTAACGTTGTACGACAAAATGTATAGAAATGACATCAGGTGATGACATTTCCTTTCCACACCTAATGTCATTCCCATACATTTTGTCGTCAGCGTCTGATGTTAACGCTACAGAAAATTTTTTGTCCAGGCCCCCGCAGCTGTGGACAGCGCGGCGCGCCTAGCTATCAAAATTTAAATACACACAACATTAAAATTTTGACAGCTGGGTGTTTATTACATTGATGTAAGTATGTAAAGAAGAGGCCCACATCTATGTAGTACACGTTCACATTACAATAAGAGACATACTCACTGATAGCCCCGCGTCCATTCCAAGTTATCCATCAGACTCCACGCCATATACCCCTTGAGATTGACTCCAGCATCCAATGCATTCAGCATACTCTCCATCGAAGCTCTGTAGTACGTGATCCTATCATCATCTATCAGGCTACTGTCAGGGTAAGAAGACCAACCGTTCTCGGTGATGTAGAAGACTGGGTTGTTATATTTTTCTTTCAAGTGTTTTAAGGCGTTGTAGATGCTGTTTGGTGCCAACTGGGAAAGAAGACAGAATATATATGTAGGATTAGTATTTGAACACCTTATAGCGGCATCAATGCCCCCACAAAAAAAACTAACGTAGCGAGAACAAAAGGAACCGCAACGCCACCTATCCCGCCAGCAGCGAACTACTTACGAAATCGTGCATCGCGGTATCAGAGTTTATCATGCGGTTTGAACAATATACAACAGTCCGAATATCAAGTATCGGGCAGTCGCCCACAGGACACATTAACCGTCCGGTCGAACGATGTTCCTTTTACAGCTCGCGTCAAATAACTGTGCCCCTCTGAAGTTGGCTACGAGTGGCTGCGTAGCAATCAAAATTACGAACAAAACCGCAACTGCGCATGCGCGAGACATGGGGGCGCGATTTTATGTCTCAGTCGCTCGTTTACGTTCGATGCATGCTTGCGTCCCGCTTGCTCCGTACGATAGACATTCGATGCCACAAGTGTTGTTATTTGTTTTTGTTATTAGTTCTTGTTAACATTGCTAAAATGCCTAAACGGAATACTCTGTTACGCCGTCAGGCGAGAAAAATAATTCACAATGTGGTGAATTATATGCAAAAGGAGAAAAACGAAAGCGTGCATAATGTTGCACAGGTGTAACGTCGAGCTGCTGACGCTACGGGTACGTCGATACGGACCGTCAAAAACATTGTAAGTGAAGCCAAAAAAACGGACATGATTTCGGTTTTCCGTACTCCTGGGAAAAAAAAGCAGAAGCCAAACCCGATTACTGGAATTGATAATTTTGACAAGGGCGTAATTAAATGTTGCATACACGATTCATTTAACGGAAAAAGCGATGCCAACTTTAACATATTTACTCGAAAAGCTACAACGCGATATAGATTTTAAGGGATCTGCAAGTAGCCTTAGCAGAATAATTAAAGAATTGGGGTTTAAATGGCGGAAAACCGAAAATAATAATAGAGAAAAGCCACATAAGACTCAAGAGGATTCAGTACCTTAAGCAAATAAAACAATACAGGGATGGTAAAGTCCACGTGCATCGTTATTTTGCTTGAAGGATGTACTTCTTTCCTACATGCGCGCCTGGTGCCGGGAACTTATTTATGTCCTTTCTGAAGGACATTTCCTTCATATGTAGTGAGTATTTCTAAAATATTAGTTAGCATTTTAGGAAAACACCCTCATAAATTAAATACATCATTCTCATTGCTTGAATATCGAGATGACGGCTGATTCGATAAAGAAAGAAAACCATGCTGCACTGTATGCTAACATAAATTGGGATAGGAACAAAACACGATGATTAAATTCCTTTCATTAATTTTCTCAATCATATTTGCAAAATTATACGTGCAAAGCCTTAATTACTTAAAGCTCTGTCCCCTTAAAGACCAGGAGAGCATAACATACAAACAATCTGCATCCTTTCATCTGGGATTAGTAATCAAAAGGCTGTGCGAGGTAAAAAGCGGCTGAATCCGGTATCCATTAGACTGGCCAGACGGGCAGACACAAAAGAACTGTGAAAACGACTGCTGCCTGCATTCCGATCAGTTATGTGCCGCTTTGTACTACGCGAATGGCTCTGGCTTTGTTAGATATACTGGGTATCGAAAATATTTACAAAAATCGCGTTGAAAAATGTACCTATCGAAACTAACAGCTTTCCAAATAATTTTGCGCAATTCAAGGGAAAAAAATCTGATATGACGGATACTGACTAGGATCAAATAGAAGACCTACCTAGCACGAGCACCTTTAAGGGTCCTGCTGCCACTAAAAGTTTTATCGAAGGAGTTTTACCAATCGACAGTGATAGTGACTGAATCATTTTTATTTTATATTTTTGTTGTGTGCACTTGTTGTGCCAAAGAAACATGTTTTCTTTCTTCTTTCTTTCAATTCACCTGAGTTCAAAAGTACGTTACTTTTCTTTTAAAAATATTTCGAGAACACGTTAGTTGATTGAACAATCGAGACGCCAACGCCACCTAGTGGCGTTCGACGGAGTCTAGAACGTCGTACTCGATCGAAGCTGAGTTTGCAGCGGCAGTCTACTGGTGGCGATCGAGCAGTGAACAAGTCTAGGAACCGCCGCGCGTTTCGTAAGCTGGTGCTGTGTGTGTACCTATTGCGGAAGAATATTGTTGTAGTGAGTTCGAGAGTGAATTATAATTTGATTTAAAAGCAAACGGTATTTCTATTGCGCAATAACCAACATTTCCCGTAGTACGCACACTGTAGTTCCAATATCATGGCTGATGTTACCTAGGGACATGTACCATTTCCGTCAAATATATATTTATTTTGTTCAAACACTTTTCTACGTGACTGCACCTGCGCGATCTTTGCAAATGGCTAACTTCAGAGGGACAAAGTTATTTGAAACGAGCTGTACAGCTGTACTCCAGTAACCGGTACTATGCTTCTTGCATGCAGCAGATTTTGTTTAGGACACTTCTTGTAGATCTAATATTACAAGTTGCTTTACTGTGATTACATAATATTGGCTGGTCATTGCTTCAAGAAAGCTTATTCACTTGCGGTTATATTATGAAAACGGCAAAAGCTCTTTGGAATTCAATGGTTTGTTACAGCGAAAACTTGATTGATTCCCGAAAATATGGAAAAGAATGAATCAAAATAAAATGCTCAATCAAAAACTAAATCAAATCAAAATAAAAACCGAAACTGCACATGTATTTACTTACCACCAACCTAGGTGAAGCAGATTTAAGCCAGTCATCCCGTACGGATATTCCAGAATCTATGTCATCCATCAGCGAAGGCACTGGGACCACTTTTTTGTGCTCCGTCGCAGACACCATCTTGGATGTGTAGTGGTTCACGCCAAAGAAATCGGAGGATCCTTTGACGAAGGCCTTCTCTTCGTCAGTAAATTCAGGCAGTCTGGAGCGAGAGTAACCTTGTTGGGAACTTTTTTCAGCCACTCTTTCTGAAAACTCTTTTGGGAAACCTCCTTCGGACGAGAAGATGGGATGCGCGTAGATGCCCCACTGGAAAAGAAGAAACTGGCTATTAATTCTTTCCAAAAATAAATAAATAAATAATGTTGTTCTTATTTATGTTATACATCTCCTTGTCTCGTCATCTCAGCAGCAAGTTGATCCTCAGCAGAGTCAGTAGCAGCATAATACCAGGCTAATAACACACATACAGTTACCACATACAGTTCGTAATACCACACTGCCCCTTCTGCGTTGGCCTGAATTCTTTGTCATACAAGTGATAAGACTTAGCATGGGGCAACACCAAGTTCTTGGCACACAAGTAAGTTTCAACTTCCGTACACTGTTGACAACGCTCGTTGAAAGTAATAAACATCTTGACCCTGTCTCCGAAATTCTCGAACACAACTCTGGCGTAGTCTTCAAACCATTTAGTGAATAGGGGGTTGGCAAATCCTCCTAGCTCCTGCAGTTTTTGAGGTATGTCCCAGTGAAATAGTGTGACCATTGGTGTGATGTTGTACTTCATCATATCATTGATGTAGTTATTGTAGAAGGTTATGCCAGCTGGGTTGACTTCATTAGCCATGCCTGTTGGAAGGATCCGAGCCCAGGATAGAGAGAACCGGTAAGCATCCAAGCCTAACTCTCTCATCATCTGGACATCCCGCTTGTAGTTGTGATAGGAGTCGGCAGCGACGTCACCGTTGGTCCCATCCTCGAAGACTGTCGGGTCGATGCGGGCCATATGGTCCCAAATGTTTTCTCCCTTGCCTGAAAGATATATACAGCATTCGTACATTTTAAACCGAATTCAAACCGCACAGATCATTTTAATAGTTGTATTTCCAATATGGCAATTTAACAAGTCTTATGGGTTTTGCTGAATTCGTTGTAGAGCGGATTATTTTCCAGTTTAGATACGTAGAATGTTAGTTGTAGCAATACTTCTTCATCGTTTTGCTCTTGAACTTCATTGAGTTTTGAATCAACATCTATTTTTGGTCTTACCATCTTCATTCCACGCTCCCTCGATCTGGTAAGCAGAGGTGGCTGTCCCAAAGGTGAAGTCCTTCGGGAACTTTCGCTGCTGCCTCACGGTGTAGCCCTGGCAGACCACTAAACTGTATTGGATGAAAACACATTTAGCGATCACAATTTTAGATTTCTAAAACTAATCAACAGTTCATTATGACAATAATGTCATAATGAACCGATAATGATGAACCGATGTTTCGTGATAATTTCTTATGATTTACTACTACACTTAACTTCTATAGAAAAAGATAAAAAGGTCTGAGGGCAAAAAGTTCACAGACATAAAATTATATCAATGTAATAAATCAAACCAATGTATGTTACATGTGTGTGTATGTCGTTATTATGCTTTGAATAAAATATTACCTTCACTTTGATTCTTGACAATAAGATCATCTCGATAGGTGAACGTTATATTTTTTTCCACAATCTGTGTCCTCGAGCGGATTTTCAATAATAATATATTATGTAAGTGTAATAGAATGCATTTTGAAACATCCTTCTTTATCTGTTTAAATGTATAAGGTGGTGTGGGAACGGAGTTTCTGGAAGTATTTGATGGAGGCTACAGCTCCAGTGAGCTAGTTTGGGCTAATATTTATATTTAAAAAAGTGCTTGTAGAAGTTTTGTGCACAATTTCATGCTTCTTTTCTGTCTGTCAATGAATGAATGAATTATTTTTTAAGTTTACAATGAAGGCACCTTAAGACCACAATCAGCTTCATGCCGGCACTTTGAAGCACTAAACAGATATTATTATGTATTTTCAATTTATATAAACTGACACATTTATCTAAAGGGTTAGACGGCTACTTCCCGTTTCGTCACATTCCCGATTCGACAACATTTTGAACAAGAGGCTTTTCGACAAGATTTTGATCTTTAAACATTCGTTCCTGTTCCATTCGTCAACCTTTTTTTATACTAGATTTTTGTACGGTACAGCTATAAAACTTATGAACTCCTTTTTGAAGCTCTTTTTATCACTCGACTTTCCCAGAAGTAGTAGGTATTTTTTTCTAGTGGAGGTATGTAAATATCTAAGATAAGTAGGTTTCATATATGCATGTACTCGTATTTTCTGGGCACGACCTGTAGCCTACAGTTTCAAGGATTTCAAAGGTATTAGTTTTGATACTCTAATTACCAAAGAATAGAATAGTATAGAATAGAATACTCTTTATTATGTACACCATATAAGTAAGTAAGGGTGGGTTTGCAAAACAAGATACACCCGGACTTTTATTTTATTGTACATTTAAGTCTGGCATAATGGTCAAACACGAAATACTTATGTTGGGTTGGAAAAGTCCATTCTGCGAAAAAGTAAGTAAAGTTTGTAAAAGCCTTTTCAAGTTTTGATCTAAACATAACCTTACCAACAAAAACTTAAAAAGATCGAAATCAAAACCACCCGATTGGGACCCCAAGTAATCGAATAATTAGTATTGTTGCTTTAACTCTAGTCTAAACCGTTTTAAGGACTACACCGATTTATCAATCACTCTGTATATATTGCTGATATACATGTGTATATCAGCAATATATACAGAGTGATTGATAAATCGGTGTAGTGTAGTCATGTGTAGTCATTATACATATAATGACTACACATGAAGAGATTCATATACCGTGTTGTTTTTATAGAATTGGTATGATATTAAAACATATATACATAACGGCGAAGTAGTTCAAATAGCTGCAAGAGTGGAAGAAGACTGGATGGGCCATGTCTGCCGGGTGCTGTCACAGCTCAAGTCAAAACGTAAGATTAGTTGCGTACACTTAATATAGCCCTGCAACAGATAGACTGAAGGGACGCCATGGATGGCTTGGTGAATCGGCGTAAAGCATATCACCTTCGTAGTGAAGAGAGAAATGGCAGGACCGAAAGGAGGCCTGCGTCATTAATGCCCAGTTTCTGAGTACTTTATCGGTCGATTATCTGTCCTTTAACGCTATGAAGTTATACAAAGATACGGAACGGACAGATATACGACCAATAAAGTACCTCAGAACTAGCTACCGTTTATGTAGGCCCAATTGCTGAGTGTGTAAGTAACTCCCTGCCACGTTTTTCGTGTATTTTTAAGTGACATTGGCACGGGTCATAGACCTTTCAGAGTTGTAGGTTACCAATCCACTTTAGCCAGCTAAATACATAGTACGATTAATTTGTTTCCATTATGTAATTATTGAAATAATCCTGCACTAACTGGTAATAATTTTCCTCTGGTAAATTTTCATAGTGCATACAGTCATAATCACTGGTTTCTTTCCTTTCCATAAAAAATGTCTAACGGGACCTCTGCTAGTTGGCTTCTGCCCCTAGTACAGTCCGGGACCCCACGGTAGCCATATTAAGACCTAAAACATAATAAGTAGAAATAACAAGAACAGTGGTATGACTTTTGTTCCTGATTGTACTTGCCAAACAAAAGGTTAACCAATCAGGAATGAGTACCGGCATTCTGAAAAGTGGATGAAACGGGAGTGACTGTATGAAGATCAAAAGCTTGTTGAAAAGCGACTTGTGTTCAGTTGTTTTTACTACTCTAAGAAATGTTGACGAATCGAGAATATGAAAAAACGGGAAGTAGCCGCTTGAACTGTTCGCTATCTATGTTTTTTCGTAGTTTTATCTTCAACTGAGTTTAATCTACAGTCACGGAATAGGGAATATGCGTACAATAATATTAGTTATCTACGCAGTTTATCTCAAAATGTGAATACAAAATTATAAAACTAACATTGAAAATAGAATCATAATTGATCGAAAAACCAGCGAGATATAGGTACTCAACTATTTTAAACAAATATATCTGTCCTTCTCGTTTAGTTATAACACTTCAAAGTGGTCAATTAGAAAGAGAAGTCCGATATGGACTTTGACGTCAAAGTCCGTCTATTATACAGGATTTTGTAAAACACCAACTTATCTCTCCCTCTCCCGAAAAAACTCTTTTGTATGGCATCTATATACAGGGTTAATCGTTAAACACCAACAACCTTTCAGTGGGTGAAAGTACTCATGATTATAAACAACTTTTACTATGGGACCAACTCTGAAATATAAAAAAATAAATCGGCTGCTTCATACAAAATGCAATATTCACCTGATGAAAATGTATGTAACAGTAGATTTTTTTTTCGAATTTTCAGGGTTGGTCTCAAAACAAAAGTTGTTTATAATCGTGAGTACTTTCATCCACTGAAAGTTTGTTGGTGTTTTACAAAAAACCCTGTATATAGATGCCATACAAAAGAGTGTTTTCGGGAGAGGGAGAGATAAGTTGGTGTTTTACAAAATCCTGTATAATAGACGGACTTTGACGTCAAAGTCCATATCGGACTTCTCTTTCTAATTTACCACTTTGAAGCGTTATAACTTAGTCGCCGATGAAGTTAGTTCAAAAATTATTTCTTGAATTTTGTAAATAAAAAAATTGTACAGGTACATATTCCCTATTGTCGAAAATGATAGAACTGGAATGACCGTGGCGATACTTGCTTGAATAGTACCTACTTCCACTAAGTAAAATATGATTCTATTTAGTCCGTCACTTCGATTATCGAAAAATATTGGACACGTATTTATTGCTTTATCTAATTAAAAATTAAATAACGTCTGTCAGTTTGATATTTTCATGTCTTAAAAGGGCGCCAACCGTTGCGGATTTGTTCGAAAGAGTTACCGCGGCCCTGGAACGTAAAAGGCACTAAGAGGAGCATGGGTGGGTTTTAGTCAGTAGAAGTCTGACACTCCCTGCCGCTCAACCCAGAGCGGGAGGGGTCATTTGATGATTTCCCAAAAAAAAAAAAAAAAAAAGAGGGCGCCAACCAAACGTCGACCGCGCAGTGGTGAAAATAGTGGCCACTATAATCCGTTTTAGTGATTATAATAAATCTAAACAATTCAATTCAATTTCATAGCCCTAAGGATCGCCAAATTGAAGTGGCAGGGGGCAGGGCACATTGCTCGCAGAACAGATGGTCGATGGGGCCGAAAAGTTCTGGAGTGGCGACCGCGTATCGGAAGACGCAGCGTTGGAAGGCCTCCCACAAGGTGGATCGATGACCTGGTGAGGGTCGCGTGTAACCGATGGATGTGAGACACACAGGACCGGTTGTTGTGGCGACACTTGGGGGGGGCCTATGTCCAGCAGTGGACGTCTTTCGGCTGATAGGATGATGATGATGATGAAACAATTTAAAACTACCGTTTATAATAATATTAACGTATAATCTTGAGGAGCACAACTTAAAGTGTGTATTTTCTCCATTTTCATTCAAAAATAAAAGAAATAACCAAACAAACGATGAGGGCGCCACTGCGCAGTTGTCGTTTGGTCGGCGCCCTCTTAACGGATTTAGATGAAACATAGAACATGTCCTAGGCAGGAATACTTTTAACTTGGATGTATGTTCTCTTGGGATAATTTGAGAATGTCACGCGGAAGCTTGTTCAAAATAAAACAAAGCTGCTGAACATATATTTTTTATAATTTAGAGTTCAACCGAGTCAGTGCAAGTTGTTCAGTGTCCTTCATCGATGGTCATGGTCATGGAGTCAGGTTCGTATTCGTAGTCGACGTAGCGGTGCTTGATGATGTGCTTGTACACGAACGCCGACTTTCTGGGAGTGCGGGTACGCGCTGGCTCCTCAAAGTCTACGTGGTACAGGCCGAAACGTTCTCTGTGAAAAAAAATGTGTATTATCATTATCAGCCATTTTCATGTTCATAATAATCAGTGTAGATTTTTCAGTTCCTGAATAAAATAAAGCTTTTATTCACTTACGAGTTAGAGGCCCTACAATAACGTCTTATAACGTGCACGGTGCACGTGCAGTCTGTGGGCCAGATGTACGCAAAGATCGTACAGTGCTCTCCGCGTTTAATTTAAGGTGAAAGCGCCAAGGTAGCCCGCGAAATTCAAAGTTAGAATTAATGCTATGAATGTTATGAATTCATGAAATAATACATTTGTCATCAATTCTAACTGAAAGAGTGTTGTATTAATGATTTTAATGATTATAATTCTATAAATTCATTCTTGCTACGGCCGCGAATTATATTTTGACCAAGATACAACCTGACACTGAACTTGAATTGAATTTCGCGGGCTACCCTGGCGCTTTTAGGATGCGCCAGTAGGGTTGCCCCGCTTCTGTGGTGCATCGGGGATATTCGCAGATGCGCATGTGGATTGTTTTGTACACAACAATGCGTAAAAGGGGGCTCGCCTGGTAGCACTGTCCCTTTTCGACAACGGAGTCATATTAGGTGATGGCATTAGCATGTCATAGTACCGACCGGTCAACCTGAGTATATCGTTAGACGAGGTTATTTTTAAGATCATTACTAGAACAGAGTGCCAATTATACTAATTTTTAAGCAACGTTCACATTCGTATGTGTGTTGAAATCTGTCAAAACTGTATGGAAACTGATAAAACTGTTGGCGCTCTGGGCCTAAACCACCAAGTTACACACCACTGGAAGCAATATTAAAGTAATATTGCTTTAAGAGTTGGTGGTTAGGCCCCTGATAGTTTTAGTTTGAAGATTATGAATGACGATGAAATCTAACAAAAAGTAATTTAATAAAAATTGGCTCAGAATAAGCACTTTTTAAATGTTAAGACAGTCCGCCAAAACGCCTGCCATCACTACCTAGTGCTTAAGCTGGGAAGAAGAAGTGAGCACAACAAAGTTTCAAGCAAAATTTACTCATTATTGGTCATGTGATCTTTATTTTATTTTATTTTTATTTGGATCTTCAACAAAGAATACACCTTACATGCTAAATTTTATAGGAGGAGCTCGTGGCAAAATTATAACAGCCTTCAGATCTTCAAGGTTAAGCAACGCTTGCTAAGGTTGGTCTGTGGATGGGTGACCATCTTAACATACCAAAACTCCTCCTTGCCTCGGAAAGCACGTTAAGCCGTTGGTCCCGGCTGTCATTTGGAGATCTTTGGCAGTCGTTACGGATTGTCAGACGCCAGAAAATCTGAAAACAATCTTGCCAAGAAGTACCGTGTTACCCAGTTAATGGGTTGTGGAGGTCTGGTAGGCAGCCGCTCCACGTAAACTACTGGTATTAAGCTGAATCCGGTTTGACTGGGAGCCGACCCCAATAGTTCGGAAAAGGCTAGGCAGATGATGATGCTAAATTTTATAGGACAAGAACAAAAATCTATTTGCTCCCTCAATTACAGGAGACATCTTTAAAGTCATTCTAGACATAAAATAAAAAGCTCCAGTGATGCATCTTTCATAATTTATCATTTTGTGCCTAGTTTCCCATCTACCACAAAAAAAGACATTTTAAGCCATACTCACTGATAACCCTGCATCCATTCGAAGTTATCCATCAGACTCCACGCCATATACCCCTTGAGGTTCACTCCAGCATCCAAAACGTCAAGCATGCTCTCCATCGAAGCTCTGTAGTACGTGATCCTGTCATCATCTATCAGACTACTGTCAGGGTAAGAAGACCAACCGTTCTCGGTGATGTAGAAGACTGGGTTGTTATATTTTTCTTTCAAGTGTTTTAAGGCGTTGAAGATGCTGTTTGGTGCCAACTGGGAAAGGAGAGAGAATTCATATGTAGAATGGGTATTAGTACACTTTGTCATCATCATTTCAAGCGCCGGATTTTTCGCATATGGCAGATTATAATTCTTAGTGTACACTTCTTGTTGATCTAATACTAAAAATTTGTTTGGTTTGATAACAAAATCACACTTACGGACAACAGGAATAATATTAGCTGATCATGTCTTCAAGAAAGTGCATTAGTATTGTGGTTATCTTTTAAAAAAGGCAAAAGTAACAACTCCTGCTTGATCACATAACAACATTGATTGATCTTGATCACATAACAGTGCTCTCTAAATCAAAACTTTACATATTGCTAAAACATATCACTTACCACTAGCCAAGATGATGCAGACGTAGGCCAGTCCTCCGGCGCATACATTCCAGCATCCATATCGTCCATCATTGAAGGCACAGGGGCCACTTCTTTATGTTCCGTTGCAGACACCATCTTTGATGTGTAGTGGTTCACGCCGAAGAAATCAGAGGATCCACTGACGAAAGCCTTCTCGTCTTCAGTGAATACAGGCAGGCGAGAGTGAGAGTAACCTTGTTGGGTACTCTTTTCAGCCACTCTTTCTGAAAATTCTTTTGGGAAACCTCCTTCGGACGAGAAGATGGGATGCGCGTAGATGCCCCACTGGAACAGAATAAAATATTGGGGTTTCCAAAATAAATATTAAATTGAATTAACATTGTTCTTGTGAACAAACGAACTAACGAACCTCTGCTTGTCTCTTCATCTCAGCAGCAAGCTGATCCTCAGCAGAGTCAGTAGCTGCATCATACCAGTTCACACTGATCGTTATGCCACATTCCCCCTTCTGCGACGGCTTGAACTTCTTGTCATACAAGTGGTAAGCTTTAGCATGGGCCACCACTAAGTGCTTGGCACACAAGTAGGTTCCAACAGCCGTAGAGTTCAGGATGGGAGCCTTAATAACTGCTCCATATCCTTGATAACAGATTTGATAGGGCTCGTTGAAGGTGATGAACGTCTTGACCCTGTCTCCGAAATTCTCGAAGACAACCCTTGCGTAGTCTTCAAACCATCCAGTGAATAAAGGGTTGGCGAATCCTCCAAGCTCCTGCAGTTTTTGAGGCAGATCCCAGTGGTACAGAGTTATCATTGGTGTGATGTTGTACTTCAGCATTTCATTGATGTAGTTATTGTAGAATTCGATGCCATATGGGTTGACTTCATTAGCCATGCCTGTTGGTAGGATCCGAGGCCAGGATAGAGAGAACCGGTAAGCGTCCAAGCCTAACTCCCTCATCATCTGAACATCTCGCTTGTAGTTGCGATAGGAGTCGGCAGCGACGTCTCCGTTTGTTACGTCCCGGATCACTGTTGGGTTAGTGTGGGTCATGTAGTCCCAAATATTTTCTCCCTTGCCTGAAAAACGTACAAAATTCGGGATCAGTGGGGGTACCTACTGGTACAAAGCGTTATGTAACCTTTTCACGATGTAAAGAGCGATTTGCTATACGCGTGAGAGGCATAAAAATTGTTTCGACACTACGGAAAATAGCACAATCACTGCTGTCTACTTCTACTTCTAATGTTTAAATCTGCAATATTAACTTATATGACACACTTACCATCTTCATTCCACGCTCCCTCAATCTGGTATGAAGCAGTGGCTGTCCCAAAGATGAAGTCATCAGGGAACTTTCGCTGCTGCCTCACAGTGGAGCCATGAACAGCTACCACCACTAAACTGCGTCATACAAAAACACATTAGATCTGCGGTTACATGTTCTCATCCCTCTTTAGACTGATCTGTATAAATAAAGGGCCATCTCAAAAGAAAATAAAAAAATCATAATGTAGATGTTTTTTTTCCTCCACACTTGTACGTTACGTTGTGTTACCAAATTATAAAATGTCACTATGTAAAATAAATATAAAATACATAATTAGCTCTCATTACTTTTATTTGAAGAGGAAACTTGAAATGTTTACATTTGTTATATAAGACAAGTGCATGATTTATTGGATTTAACTTTAACTTAACATCTTTGGTTAAGTTAGCAGATAAAAGTGACTGAGGACAAAAAGTTATCAATCATTAAATTAACTATAAATATCAATGAAACCATTACATACATAATATTATTATGTAGGTATCAATGATTGTTTATTTATGCCAACGATTTCCAATCGGTAAATGCCAAACATACGACGGGAATGCATTAAAATTTTTGGGGAATTTCTGAAGCGACTTGGCAGAAGCCTTTGCCCACCAGTCTGGGCTAATATAAAAATACATATAAAATAAAGATTACAATGAAGTTTTTTGCATATTTTCAAACTTCTGGAAAGTGAATGAATGAGTTTATAATTAAGTTGATAATTGAGTCGTACCTTAGGACCACAAACAGCTTCATGTCGGCGCTTTGAAGCACTTAATAAATATTATTATATTTACAATTTATACCTTTAAGCGGACATGTTTATCTGAATGGATAGCTTAAACTGTCCACTATCTATGTTTTCTCGTTGTTTTTATCTTCAACTCTTGTAGTTCAATGTACACTGACGGAATTGTCGAGTTTTGGTAGACTTTTTATGTCCGTGGCGTTGTTTGCTCAAATACTACTTTCACTTAGTATAAATAAGACTTAATTTAAGACGAGCTTGACGCCTATCGACAGGATTGGTCAAAAGGCCTAGAGCCTGGAAGAATATAAGGAAGAAAGGGAGGCCTTTGCCCTTCAGTGGGACGGAATAGGCTAAAAATAAATAAATAATTAGGATTTCTAAAAATGATTCCGCTAAAATACTATTCATTGTTCAGTAGTCCCAACAGTTAATGATATTAGCACTTTTATTTAGGATTCCGTACCCAAAGGGTAAAACGGGACCCTATTACTAAGACTCCGCTGTCCGTCCGTCCGTCTGCCACAAAGCTGTATCTCATGAACCGTGATAGCTAGACAGTTGAAATGTTCACAGATGATGTATTTCTGTTGCCGCTATAACAACATAAATACTAAAAAGAGAATAAAATAAATATTTAAGTGGGGCTCCCATAATATAACAAACGTGATATTTTTGCCGTTTGTTTATAGATAATGGTACGGAACCCTTCGTGCGCGAGTCCGACTCGCACTTGCCCGGTTTTTTTTTTAAATTGGCTTATAATAACATCATACACCCACACCATCATTTTGTCTTGTTGTTTGTGGTGCGGGTTCCAACTCATCAGCTCGAGATGTTCCTCAAAGCAGAATGATGTCCGAAGGGTGTCGTGTACCGACGTTTCCGCGGCCAGCTACGTGACATGAAACACGACGCCGTCATTTTGTTTGAACTAGTTTAATTTATTGTAATATGTTTTCATTTATTTTATTTTATGGGTCCTAGATGCCTGTAATAAAGGATTAAATTAAATGAATCATTATCAAACCCTACATTAAATACAACGAAACAATTTACTTAATTATTTTTATTTTCTTAGAAAAAAATCAAAATCGACGTTCATAACTATTATATTTATTGGAATGATCAAATTTTGAATGATAATATTAAAACCGAACAAGTTTTCAAAGGGAAATATTTACAAAAAATACGTAAATATTTTTGTTGATGTAGATATACTTATCGGATAACGAAAGTCAAGTAGCTAGATTACGTTACGTAACCAGTTATTGTAGGGTTCAGTAGCTACGATTAAATAACTGTACGACACCATTACGAAAATGAGACTTCAATTTATCTAGTAATATCTTTGGCCCGCGACTTAGTGCGCGCAGATCTCGTTTTTCCCGGTCCCTTAGGAATTTCAGGAAATCCTCTCTTAGTGCTCCGCTACACTCAACATGTAGAATTTCAGGTCTCTACAATCAGTAGTTTCAGCTGTGCGTTGTCTGTCAGTCACTCAGTCACCAATCACTCAGTAACGAAAGAATTATATAATATTTATTTTAGCCTCCTGAGGTAATACTAAAATAGGACCAACATGGGATCTACATGGGTACCAATACCCATGTATGTAGACCAGAGTACCAATTCTACTAATTTTCATTTCTTTTTCGCGATTTCATGATTGTTTTCACAGTAAAAGTTGTTCATAATGATGAGTACATAACCCCTTTTCATTTTCATGAGACACTCACCGAAAAAAAGCCTACACAATTAAAATGTCAATCTCAATATCAATCAATTTGTATGAAATTACCAATCTGCCAAGAACTTTATCAGGAACTTAGTCGTAAGTGGTGAAACAGGCCCTAGTTGAGTAAAACGGTTGCAAAGTTAGTTATAAATTACTCAAGTTATGGACGGAACCCCCAGGAAAATTTCAACTTATTATTAACGCCTCGTGCCTTGCGGGGAGGATAACGTCATTGATTATAGATGGATCGACGGATACGTTTGACATGTTTATACTCTTTATCAATTTTATTATAGGTACATACTTTATATTTGTTAATATTTTTTTAAAAAGAAACATTTAAAAATATAAAAAGCAGTAGTGCGTCGGTGGGAGCAAAGTCAAGCTACCGGTGGTTAGGGCTGCAGAGAAAGGAACCTCCTCACAATACGAGCCATATCGAAGAGTACTGCCTTCTGTATCAGGCCCTTCATCCAACTGCGCATCGCCAGTTTCGACAGATGGTCGTCGAATCTTTTGGCTATCAGGCGATTGGCCGTAATGACCATCGGCACAAAGACAGTCGAGTCCACATTCCACATGTCGACAACGTCGTGTGCTTAGTCGAGATACTTGATTTGCTTCTCTTTCTCAGCCTTCACGATGTTCTATTTTTAAATAATTTATTGTACGTGACCTCATTATAAGATCAGGACAAAACTTTATAAAACAAGTGTAATGGGCGGTCTTATCGCACAAGACAATCTCTTGCAAACAACCTTTGGATGGACTGAACGAAAGGAGATAGATTTAGGGAATAAGTACATATATAAAATACCAATTAATATACTAAGTTATAAATATCATAATTATAAATATATAATTGAGAAAGGAGCGGGAAAAATTAGAGTGAAAGTGAAAGTAATGCTCCTTTACCATTTTTTTTAACGCTGGTAGCGTTTGAGCACGCCTCACTTTTATGGGTAATGCATTCCATTAACGAGCTGCTGGTATACTAAAATGTTTGTCGAAGAAGGAAGTGGAATGCATACGAATACTTAATTTTTAATTATCCTATGATCTCAAGGCCTGGAATGTGTGTCACAGAGGAACTGAAAGCGTTCTTTGTAATAATTATGATAAAAAGGAGTAGCAGGATTAAAGAGCACATTGTAAAGTAGAGAAAGTATGTGGGTATTTCGGCGAAGGCGAATAGAAAGCCATTTGAGCTTGGTATATTTAGAAACGTGGCGTTGCTTGCGCAAGCCAAATACAAACCTGATACAGAGATTTTGAAGTCGCTCAAGCTTGTCCAAATGGTCTTGAGTGAGATCAAGATAGCTGGCATCAGCATTGTGCAGCATAGGGAGAAGAAGAGATTGTGCTATCGCAATTTAAGTGGTGGTGGGAAGAAAATTGCGTAGGTGCCTCACGGAGCCCGCTGAAGCAAACAGTTTACGGCTTACTTCCTGCAGTTGATAAGTTCAGAAAAGAGTGCTGTCGATATAAACCCCAAGTTCTTCACATCGTGACTTACAAGAATGGTGGTGTCTTCCCGGAAGCCTGGAAAGATTTCCAGGCTTCCGGGAAGACACTACTGGAAACAGAGAAGTTAAGGATGTAAAAAATAACAGGAAGAATGTTATCAAGGATGGGAATGATCTTATGGCTGACACAGTCACTTCCAACGGTACTGAACAGCTGATTTTTTTCGCGATTTAGGATTGGTCCCATAGTAAAAGTTGTTCGTAATGATGAGTACAGTGACCCCTTTCCAGGAATTGCGTTTATTCTGTTACACGTTGTATATTTTTATGTTCTCAGTTTATGTCTAACGGCGATATTTTGCATGCCACTATTTTAAACGTTTCCCGGAAAGTTTTTGTGCATTTCACGCCTTTCACGCCATAAACTAGCGCACGGGTAGACCATTTCCCGGATTGGGACATTTAGGATACTTTTATTCCGGGACTATGTTTCTTTGGGATAATTTCCGATTATATCGCGGACCAACTGCTGGCAGCAGCAAGTCCAAAATAAAACAAAGCCGCTCAGTCATCAATTTTTTTTTTAATATGAACTTCAATCAAGACAGTGCGAGTGTTTCAGTATTCTTCATCGATGGTCATGGTCATGGAGTCAGGTTTATATGCGTAGTCGACGTAGCGGTGCTTGATGATGTGCTTGTACACGAACGCAGACTTTCTAGGCGTGCGGCTACGCGCTGGGTCCTCGAAGTCTACGTGGTACAGACCAAAACGCTCTCTGTGGAAAAAATAAATAAATGAGATTCCGCAAAAGTATGCGTATTGACATAAATCATCAATGTACAATTGTACACGTCTTCAACAGTGCCTGGCAAAATAAATGGTCACTGCTACCCAATTGACCCCTCTTGGTCTTATACTTAGTAAAGTATAAGACCAAGAGGGGCTAGCTTTTGCCCGCGACTTCGTTCGCCCATATCCCGTTTTTCCCCGTTCACGTAGGAGTTTCGGGAAATCCTCTCTTAGTGCTTCTCTACACTTCCCAAGGAACCTACATGCAGAATTTCAGCTTTCTACGAGTAGTTTCAGCTGTGCGTTGTCTGTCAGTCACTCAATCACTCAGTCACTCAGTAACGGAAGAATTTTATATATGTTTTGATTGATTAAAATCTTTGGACGTAGAGTTTTGTAAATAAATATAAAGAGATCTAATTAAAATAAATGTTCTAATTACTGTGAAAATGTGAAAATGTGTGGAGACCCATTTATATCTTAAATAATAGGTTGGGGAAAAAGTTTCTTCGCATTTTTTAAGAAAATTCAAAACATTTTTTAATATGGTTTATTTACATTCAACTAAAGTATGTAGGTACCATTTTGTTCGATAACTTTTTGCCATCTTGTAGGTAGGGACATAATCCCATTGCTATAGAAATTTTGGGACTTCTGATCAAAATACCGCGACAAGTGGTTTTGGCAGTCCTCTCGTGATGTTAACCTGACACTGCCTAAAGAATTCTGAAGAGACCGAAACAGGTGGAAATCTGAAGGTGCAAGGTCAGGACTATACGGCGGATGCATTAACACCTCCCAGCCAAACTCTCTTAATTTTTGCTGAGTGGCTAAAGACGTGTCAGGTCTAGCGTTATCATGATGAAAAACCACACCCCTTCTGTTGATTAATTCCGGCCGCTTTCTCTCAACTTCTTGCTTTAATCTCATCAAAATTCAAAAATTCAAAATTCAAATTATTTATTTCAAATAAACCATTCACAGGCACTTTTGAATTGTCAAGGTCGGTCAGTCAAAAAGATGAAGCTATTTGCACGTTCCAAAGCGTAGATCTCTATGGAGAAGAACGTGCAAGAAACTCCACGGACACTCTTTTAAATTATTTTTCTTAACAATTTTATGGTTACATCATTCCTGTTGAAATTATACAAACATATATGTGAGAACGATGTAAAAAGAAATGCACGTTAAAGTATCCGGAGTAAAAAAATAAAAATCAACAACAAATTAAAATAACAAATCATTAAAATAAACCGTGGCAGCCGAGAGATGACCAGTCCAAACTGACGGCGTCCGTTCACGAACATGACGCACGCGCTAGCACCATTCGGCTCAACCATATTTAAGGGAGCCAAATGACCCAACACATGCGCCACCATCAGGTAGACTTTTGAGTGAGCATGACACTCCCAACCGCCAGGGCAGTCAAGTCAATTAAAAAATAAATAAAAGTAGTATAAGGTTCACAGTACTCACACATGTGCCGTTAATTAATGAATTTATACAATGCTAATTACATTGAGTCTATACAATGAAAATATAATGTTTTACAGTCTTCAACGGGTCCAACAATATTTATAAATGCCAAAAGATTAGTTTGTGCGGCCTAGTAACTGTGGTGCTGGACCGGCATTGAGCCAAGCATTATTATCTTCAATATAATCCCCCAACTTATAATATGCTTTCTTGCATAGTGTGCGTTTGATACAAGATTTAAATTTTGTTTCATTCAGTTCTAATATATTAGGAGGTATTTTATTATAACATTTTAAACAGTACCCCATGAAAGATGAGGCTACTTTAGTTAGTCTGAAACTTGGTTGAACTAGTTGATCCCTATTTCTAGTAATATAATTATGTCTGTCGCCTCGTCTACTAAAAAGATGGAGATTCTTTCTAACGTACATAATGTTTTCATATATATATTGACAGGGTACCGTCATGATGTTAATATCCTTAAACAGTTCCCTTAGAGAATCACGTCGGCGGAGATTGTATATCGCTCTTATAGCTCTTTTCTGCAGAATAAAAATAGACTCGATGTCTGCAGCCCGTCCCCATAGTAAAATACCATAAGACATGATACTATGAAAGTAACTAAAATATACTAATCTCGCGGTATCAACATCCGTAAATTGGCGGATTTTTCTAACAGCATATGCCGCTGAACTTAGCCGTCCCGCAAGAGATGTTAAATGAGGACCCCATTGTAGCCTAGAGTCAACCGTAATCCCCAGGAAAACTGTTCTATCGACGAATTCCAGTTTCTCCTTGTTCAACACTATGTCACAATCACTACTTTTGACATTTGGTAAGGAAAATCTTATGCACTTAGTTTTTTTCCCATTTAAAACTAAATTATTAGCAGTGAACCAATTTTGGACCTGCAGAAGGGCGTTATTTACGTCCTCAAGATTATTACTACGTCTGTTTATCTTAAAAATCAAAGAAGTATCGTCGGCAAACAAGACCATGTTTAGTTGGTTTTGCAATAAATGGGGTAAATCATTGATATAAACTAGAAATAAGAAAGGACCTAAAATCGATCCCTGCGGGACGCCCATTTTCACGTTTAATCCCGACGAATTAACACCGTTTATTTGGACTAATTGCTGTCTATCATTCAAATAAGATTTTACTAAGTTTAACGCTGTTTTGCCTAGTCCGTAATGCTCGAGCTTCATGAGTAATGTTTCGTGATTTACACAATCAAACGCCTTAGATAGGTCGCAGAAGATGCCTATGGCGTCTTGCGCCTCTTCCCACGCATTAAAGATATGTTTTAGTAAGGTGACACCGGCGTCAGTTGTACAACGTCCTTTGGTAAAACCATACTGTTTATCGTGTAAGATGTTATTTGTGTTAAAATGATTAAGCATTTGATTAAGCATTACCTTTTCGAATACCTTGCTAAATACTGGCAATACGGACACCGGTCTATAGTTATTCGTGTCTTTACTGTCCCCGGATTTAAAAAGTGGTATAACTTTACTGTATTTCATCAGATCCGGAAATACTCCTTGATCCACACATAAATTAAATATTAAAGCTAAATACGGCGCTATAGTCTCAATAATTGAGGTACATACTTTGATAGACAATCCCCACAGGTCTTCTGTCAATTTAATCTTGATTTGTTTAAAAACCTTTAGTACTGTTATGGGGTTTATATGTTTAAACTCAAATTTAGTTGGGCAGGCTGACACGTTGGCCTGTAATAAATCAAAAGCCAGCGAAGGCGAGGAGTTTAAGGCTTCAGTTGTTTCAATAGGGATACTGGTAAAGAAATTTACAAATTCCTGAGCAACTTTCTTGTTATCGCTAATAAGACCATGAGGAGTCTCCAATGTGTAATCAGTATTATGTCTTTTGTTCCGCTTTGTTTCATTATTAATTATCTTCCAAACCGTCTTTATTTTATTTTCTGATCCTTTAACCTTATTGCTAATATATAAGGCCTTAGCTGCCTTACAAGAAATTTTATAAATTTTTGAGTAGGTAGCAACATATTTATTAAAAGTTTCAGTCATAATAAATGGCTTAAGGCCATACAGCTCATAAAGTCTATCCCTACTTATTCTCAGTCCTTTAGTCGCCCAGTTCCCATCAGTTGTTCAGAATCGATGGTCCTGCCTGGTGGTAATAGCTCATTATGAATAAAGCCCTTCCAATCCCACCACACACACAGCATCACCTTGTTGCGAGTTAACCCGGGTTTCGCCATAGTCTGTGAAGCCTGACCGGCCTTTGACCACGACCTTTTTCGCACGTTCTTGTCGTACGTGATCCACTTTTCATCACCAGCTTCTTCAAAAATGGTTCGGTTTCATTACGTCGTAATAAAGAATCACTGAATCACAGAATGAGTACACGGTTCATTAGGTTTCTTTTAGTGAGCTCGTGAGGTAAGTACTTACCCAAATATCGAGCTTTTTTGTGTACCCAGTTTTATTCAAATGCGCCAAACCTGTTTTGTGGTCAATTCCCAGTTCTTCAGGTGATATGCAGATCTTGCTCCACTTTTTCAAAAATGGCATCCATTTTATCCGTAATAGGGCGACCAGAGCGACGTGCATCTTTGACATAAAAAATTCCGGATTGAAAACGCTTAAACCAAATTTGTGCTACTCTCACAGACACTGCACTAGGTCCATAAACATCGCAATTTTTTTTGACGGCTTGCGTTGTATTTTTACCTTATTTGTAGTAAAATTTTAAAATGTATCGAATTTCTTCATTAGATTCACTCATCTTAACAGTACGAAACACAAATGAAAATCACACATTTTCCTAATTTGAATTTGGAATTATGTTCTAAATTTAAACTTTCAATGATACCAAAACCAGCCAGATACAAATAGTATAGCCAAAGAGATTTTATTACAAGTTCATACATACTATAATGCGAAAAGACTTTTTCCCCAACCTAATACAACAGCAGCAAAAATATCGTCACGTAGATTGCCGCTCGTTCTGATTTTCACCCATTAACAGAAAAAAAAACATTCAAAAATATAACTACTTACTGATAACCCTGCATCCATTCGAAATTATCCATCAGACTCCATGCCATATAACCCTTGAGGTTTACTCCAGCATCCAGGGTATCAAGCATACTCTCCATCGAAGCTCTGTAGTACGTGATCCTATCATCATCTATCAGGCCACTCTCAGGGTCTGAAGACCAACCGTTCTCGGTGATGTAGAAGATAGGGTTGTTGTATTTTTCTTTCAGATGGGTAAGGGCGTTGTAGATGCTGTTTGGAGCGAACTAAAAAGAAGAAAGAACTCATAAGCAAGTTGCGTATTAGGACACTTCTATATAAAAATCTTCAGATCAACCAAAAGATGTCCCCTGCTGATCTTAGGCTTCTCCCAAGCCAAATTAATCAGTTCTGTGCTTCTCGCAACCAGACTGTTGCTTAGGATACATTCTCTTACCTGGGATCTAAAATTACAAGTCCTTTAAAGCAGTTTTGACAAAATCAAGTCTAGTCACTAACAAACGACTGTTATTTAGAGGTTTTAGAAGGCATTATAAAGTCAGTTCTTTATTATGCAATGGTTTCGAATCAAATTCTTTTTATCTTTCAGTGTTAAAAATACAATCATCAGTGTTAATAAAATCATGGCCCAAAATATATCAGGCCAAATATCATCACCAGCCACAAGTACATCAGGCCCCGGAAAGTAAAAACTTAAAGAAGATCAATACATAATACTAACTACAAGCCAAGAAGAAGCTGAAGTAATCCAGTCATCAGGCGCATAGTGGCCTACATCCATATCATCCAGCAGCGAAGGCACAGGGAACACGTCTTTGTACTCCGTCGCAGACACCATCCTGCCAGTGTAGTGGTTCACGCCGAAGAAGTCAGACGCTCCTCTGACGAAAGCTTTCTCTTCTTCAGTGAATACAGGCAGTCTGGAGCGAGAGTAACCTTGTTGGGCACTTTTTTCAGCCACTCTTTCTGAAAACTCTTTGGGGTAACCTCCTTCGGAAGAGAAGATGGGATGCGCGTAGATGCCCCACTAAAAAGAAATAAAAAGTATGTACTGTAGAGGCAGCGCTAAATATGAATCCATTAGTCTGTCTAGCTTTTTCCAATCTTCGTTGAGGTCAGTTTCAAGTCTCACAGGATGCAGCTGAACACCAATGTTTCACATAGAGCGAGTGTACTCACACAGGTCAAAAAGGCTCTGTGTGAGTACACTGGCTGTGTGTTACCTGTGTGAGTCAAATTTATTAATTTCAGTCTGTTCTATCTCACTGCACGGCAAAGACCACCCTTTCTTCCTTCCATTCCTCTTGGCTTAGGACTAGCGTAGATCTATCCTGTCGATAGGCGGTAAGCTTAAAAAATATTTAAGAACACTTTGTAATACCTCTCCTTGTCTCTTCAGTTCAGCACCAAGCTGATCCTCAGCAGAGTCAGTAGCTGCTTCGAACCAGTTCACACTGATAGTGATACCGCACTGCCCCTTCTGCGTCGGCTTGAACTCTTTGTCATACAAGTGGTAAGCCTTAGCATGGGCCACCACCAAGTTCTTAGCACACAAGTAAGTACCATCAGCCGTAGAATTGAGGATAGGAGCTTTCATATCAGCCCCATAACCTTGATAACAGATTTCTCTGGGTTCGTTGAAAGTGATGAACAACTTGACCCTGTCTCCAAAGTTCTCGAAGACAACCCTTGCGTAGTCTTCAAACCATCCAGTGAATAGGGAGTTTGCGAATCCTCCAAGCTCCTGCAGTTTTTGAGGCAGATCCCAGTGGTACAGAGTTATCATTGGTGTTATGTTGTACTTCAGCATTTCATTTATGTAGTTATTGTAGAATTCGATGCCAGCTGGGTTGACTTCATTGGCCATGCCTGTAGGTAGGATCCGAGCCCAGGATAGAGAAAACCGGTAAGCATCCAAGCCTAACTCCCTCATCATCTGGACATCACGCTTGTAGTTGTGGTAGGAGTCGGCAGCCACGTCACCGTTTGTGACGTCTCTGATGACTGTTGGATTGGTGTGGGTCATGTAGTCCCAAATGTTTTCACCCTTGCCTGAAAAACATACATAGTTCAGGGTCAGTGCTAGGTCAAAGCGATGTGTACCCCTAAAAAAGCGAGAAAGCCAAAAATTCTTGTTGCCATGATATTTCCATTAATAGTAATGACCTTTTAAAAAATAACACTATAGAGGTATGCGGAACTGAAAGTAAAGTCCCGCAAAGCTCCATTGAAAAGGGAGGATCCTCCGATCGGACGGTTGTTGTGTCCGGTGGGCAACTGCCCGATAGTTGATATTCGGGATGTTGTATCTGTTCGAATCGCACGGTAAACTCTGATATCGCGATTCAGGATTTTGACAAGTTAGTTCGCAACTGACGAGATAGATGGCGTTGCGAGTCTCATTGTTGCGATGTAGATTCTGCTACGTTGATTTTTGTGTTGGCATTGATTCCGCTATAACACGGCTTGGACTCGAAACGTGGTCGTTCACAATGGGCCTCATTAGAAGGCTTAAAGTCACCCAAAGGGCAATGAAGAGGGCAATGCTCGGAGTTTCCTTGCGTGATCGAATCAGGAATGATGATATCCGCAAGAGAACCAAGATTACCGACATAGCCCGAAGGATCGCCAAATTGAAGTGGCAGTGGGCAGAGCACATTGCTCGCAGAACAGATGGTCGATGGGGCCGAAAAGTTTTGGAGTGGCGACCGCGTACCGGAAGACGCAGCGTTGGAAGGCCTCCCACAAGGTGGACCGATGACCTGGTGAGGGTTGCGGGTAACCGATGGATGCGAGACGCACAGGACCGGTTGTTGTGGTGACACTTGGGGGAGGCCTATGTCCAGCAGTGGACGTCTTTCAGCTGATATGATGATGATGATGATGATGACGGCTTGACTGTTCTAAACCTTATGGGCCTTACCTTATAGGCAAGAAAGGCTAATTATGATAATTAGCCTTTCTTGCCTATAGTCATCAATTGCCGCTTCTGCTCAGGAAAACACAATTTTAATAAAGTATAATTAACAAGAAAGGACTCTTCTTAATCAAGTCAACATTCACTTTGAAGCCACACTTACCATCTTCATTCCACGCTCCTTCGATCTGGTAGGCAGCAGTGGCTGTACCAAAGAGGAAGTCCTCCGGGAACTTTCGCTGCTGCCTCACGTTCGAACCATGACTGGCTGCCAACAAACTGCAGCAGACAAAGACAAACTGAGGCTAATTTGCGATGCAAATCACTAACGGTATTTAATTTTAAACGAACTAAATCATAGTAATATTAGTGAGGGGAATTTCATAAGGTCTTCGTAGATATTAATATAATTTTGAAGAGGCAATCTTATAATAATTAAACTAAGCTTGTTGAATCATGTCATAAGATTCATGTGTTACTAATTAATTATCAGTACCTAATGCAAGAGTTAAGTATATAGGCTATCTCAATAAGAGTGCACTATTTTAATTTTTTCGTATCTTGTAGCTCTGAAATTTGACAGATGCTAACTACGATTGTTCCGATTAATAAAAATGAAGCGTTACACAAAAGAAGAACTTGTTATCATTGTGAAAACTCATTAAATTCGTAGGTAACAGCTGTGGAATTTCAGAGCTGCGACATACACGAAAAAAAAACTTTTTCACAAAAAAAAAACCGTCTTCCAAAAAAAAACACTACAAAGTACAAAATAACTTTAATTTCGGAAGTCGGTGTTTTTGGTTGCTTCTTTGTTATTTGCCACCGACTTCCGAAATTAAAGTTATTTTGTACTTTGTAGTGTTTTTTTTTGGAAGTCGGTTTTTTTTGTGAACAAGTTTTTTATTTTTCACTTTTTAGTGGTACCCCACACCTAAAAACACCACTGAAAAGTCACAGGAAAGCAAAAATATGCAATTTCGTATGATTTTTGCACATATTTTTTCCAGCTATTTGGATTTAAAAACCAAACTGCTGAACCGATTTTGATAAAATTTAAATGGGACCAATCGAGGAGTATCCTATCCTATACTTTCACATAAAACAAGAATTTTTCAAATCGGTTCATAAATGACGGAGATATGAGGTAACAAACATAAAAAAAAAAAAAAAATACAGTCGAATTGAGAACTTCCTCCTTTTTTGGGAAGTCGGTTAAAAAAATTAAGTACACAAAATTTAAATAGTGCACTTTTGTTGAGACATCCTATATTAAGTATATTATTTTTTTCGTACCTACCTTAGAACCATAAGCAGCTTCATATCGGCACTTTCAAGCACTAAGAAGATTATATAAATGCATTTACAATTTATATAAACGGACACATTTATCTGAAAGGATAGCTTAAGATGTCCACTATCTACCTATTCTTGCTGTTTTTATCTTCAACTCTTGAAGTTCAATGTGCAGTTACAGATCTGCCAATTTTGTTGGACTTGTTATTTCTGTGGTGTTGATTGCCTTCCAATACTAATTGGTTGTTTTTATTACATCTTAGAACTACTCTGAATTGTTACAAATGAGCTGGTCTATTCTATATGGCAAGCAATGCCGATGTCGACTGTTGTGCCAATGTCTAAAGTGGGTTAGGAAAGCAAGTGTGTGACGTATAAACGGTGGGCAGAGATTTAATTCATCGATTGGTCAGTACAGTTGGACAGTTTCTGGCACTGAGTACATTATACTATACTGAAACTTGCTGGGTTAGTGTGGGACTGAAATAAATAGTAAAGAGAAATAAAAAATATTGATAATAACATTGCTAAAACTTTAAGATTACGTTATATATACCACATCCACAAAGATGGTGATTTGGAGTTGTGTATGACTCATTATTGCGACTGATGAAAATCATCAGCGCCATAATTCTGGAGAGGAAGATGGTAAAAGGAAGGGGAAGTTAATTGGAAGAGGGAGATAAATGAGATTACATCATTTCTTTCCATCAGGTGAGATTTTCATTCGCGAGCCTATTCAAATTATGGAAAAGACTAGCTTCTACCAGCTGCGGCTTCGCCCGCGTTAATATCGGAAATAGCAAGGTTTCCTGATTTGTATTGTACATTTTTTACTCAGGAAACACCCACCCTACACCTAACCCAACATCTACCCTACACCTACCTTACACCTACCCTACACCTACCTTACACCTACCGTACACCTATCCTACACCTACCTTACACCTACCCTACACCTACCTTACATGAAATGAAAAAAATACTATGAAATGTTTCTGGTCTCCTGGTACATGATGTTTCTGGTCTCCTGGTACTTGTGAATCTGAGTACTAATAATAATAATAATAATAATTTATCTTTATTTCAGACACAAGTCCATACGTTTTTACAAAGACAGAGTTAGTAGGATTGTTAGTAGTCGGTACACACAAAAATAACAAAGTGTTAGTAATTTATTAGTAAACAAAACAAGTCGTCTAGTAGGTAGCTATTTGCTGTTTCTGTGCAGGTGTACACCTGCCCAGTACACAGCAAAAGGACTATCTATCTTGCACGATAACGTTCTGAGGACAGTGTTGGTACTACCCCGGACCCTGCTCATCATCGATGCCGTTCTTTTCCTAATGATGGAGAAGAAATCATCGATGGAAGTGAAGTGTAGACGGGGTAAAAATAAGTTAAACGCGCGTGAGTTTAGGTTTATGTATTTTTTAATTACCACGTCTCTTCTTTATAACATGTAATGTTACAATAAATATAATTTTTAAGACAAAACACTGTTTTATTGATTACGAGCACAATACGGACAAACAAGTAACAATTAAGGGATCTAGGCTTTAGCGGGAATCTAGATTTCGCGAAGGAGATTTGGCGTGCGATCAGGTAAGAGGCTATGTTCGCACTAATGAGATCGGCCTTTGAACCCGCTATTAAAAGCGCCGGTCATCGCAGCCATATGGGTGCGTTCCGTCGATGCTCACACGCCATATCCCGAACGCACTATTTACTAAAACAATAATGTTACTATTTACGGTTTGTGTAGTGTTGATATTGGTTAGTATTGTTAATTTATTTCATTAAATAATGTGTGCTATGTAAACAAGTTCTAATGAATTTATATGTGATATGTAATGCTTTTTATTTATGATTAGTCATAGATAATGCGTTCCATGTGTGTATGTGTTTATGGTAATTATGAATGGAACGTTTATGCAAAAATGTCATGTGTCAAAACTGTCAAACGTGAAAATAACAAACGAAATGAAGAAAGTAGAATGTTGTGTTATGGACGAATGTTTAGTGTTTTTACAATGATATAAGGATGTGAAACAGGGTGTAGACCGCTACACTACTCCCCCCCTGAGACCGTAGCTACTGCTACGGGCGATAGTAGTCCGGGAAGCGAACAGTTCGACCGGAACGAGTTTTTTTAACGTCGACGGTATTTGGCGGCAACTGTGTGGCGGTTGGTGTCGAACTCGGAGTTGCGCTGCTTGGGACGACGTCTTCTTCGATGCTGAGGTAAGCGGGCTTCAACCTATCTATTGAGACGGTTGTCTCCTTACCCTTTACCTCTATCTTATAATTTTTCTCGCCCTTTTGCAGCACTTTGAACGGCCCGGTGTATGGCGGGTCGAGTGGACGGCGCACGGCGTCATGTCGCAGGAAGACATGCGTCGCCGTTGCCAAGCTGCGGGGCACGTAAAATGCCTTCTGGCCGTGGCGGCTCGCCGGTGTCGGCGACAGGTTGGCCATCTGCTGCCGAAGACGTGCTGTGAAGTCGGCGTAGTCTACGGTGCCGGACCCTGATGGTGAGATAAATTGGCCCGGTAAGCGTAGCGGTTCACCGTAGACTAGCTCTGCAGCTGACGCGTTGATGTCCTCCTTCCAGGCACTGCGGATGCCGAGCAGCACGAGGGGAAGAACTTCGGACCAGTTGGTGTCGGTGTGGCATCGGATGGCCGCCTTGAGCTGGCGGTGCAGGCGCTCCACCATGCCATTGCAGGCTGGGTGGTACGCCGTGGTTGGTCGATGCTGGCTGCCGAGGGTCGCAGCGAGAGCGTGGAAGAGCTTGCTCTCAAACTGCGCGCCCCGGTCGGTGGTGATGCGATGCGGGCAGCCGAAGCGAGACACCCAGCCGGCAATGAAAGTGCGGGCACAGGTCTCAGCGGTGATGTCAGCGATGGGGTATGCCTCAGGCCAGCGGGTGAAGCGATCAATGACGGTGAGGACATACCTGTAACCATTTGAGTAATTTAATGGGCCCACAATGTCGGCGTGGACATGTGAGAAGCGCTGGGAAGGAATAGGGAAAGGAGAGGTGGGAGAGGATGTGTGCCGCGAGATCTTGTTCTTCTGGCACTCTATACACTCTCTGGACCATGCCCGGCAATCCTTCTTCAGACCAGGCCAAACAAATCGGGATGAAATTAATTTGACCGTGGCCTGTCTACCGGGGTGGCTCAGCTGATGAAGCTTCTGGAACACACGCCTTCTGAATGGCTCTGGAACAAAAGGGCGTATGTTGTCAGTGGAGGTGTCGCAGTATAGCTCTATGTCGGAGTCTGGATACCGTACTCTCCTGAGCTTGAGGGACGTGTTGTTGCACGTTAGGAGTCCATGCAGTTCAGGATCGCTTTCCTGGGTATGTGCAAGGGCTGCGTAATCCAGTGTTGGGACTGATAAGGCTTCCACACGTGATAGGGCATCAGCCACGACGTTGTCCTTTCCTGCGATGAACTGGATGTCCGTGGTGAACTGCGCAATGAAGTCCAGGTATCGGTACTGTCGTGGTGAGCAGTTCTCCCGGTTGTGCGCATACGCGTATGACAGGGGTTTGTGGTCTGTGAAGATGGTGAAGTGCCTACCCTCGACCATGTGGCGGAAGTACCTGACGGCATCGTGGATGGCTAAGAGCTCCCTGTCATACGGGCTGTACTTCTTCTGCGATGAGGACAAACGACGCGAGAAGAATGCCAGAGGGCTCCAGGTGTCACCCGTCTTCTGCTGCAGCACTGCACCTATGGAGGCGTCAGACGCATCTGTAAAAATTGCAAGGCCAGCAGTGGTGTCCGGGTGGACAAGTAAAGCAGCTGAAGCTAAGCCTTGCTTGCAAGCATCAAAAGCTGTATGCATATCTGGTGTCATCTGTATAGCCTGTGTTCCTCTCGTTTTAGGGCCAGTGAGGACGACGTTGAGTGGCGATTGCAAGCGAGCTGCGTCAGGAACAAAGCGGCGGTAGAAATTGAACATACCCAGGAAGCGACGCATCTCCTTGACGGTCTTGGGAGCTGGGTAATCCTGGATCGCCTGTACCTTCTCCGGTAAGGGACGAACACCTTCTGCAGACACCTCATGCCCTAGAAAGGTGATGGTGGCTCGGCCGAACTCACACTTAGCCGTGTTGATTAAAATTCCATACGTGGACAGTCGCTTGAGGAGTTGGTGCATATGTTCAGTATGCTGGGCTGCCGTCTGTGAAAATAAAAGCACATCATCTAAGTAACAGTAGCAGAACGGCAGCCCGCGGAGCACCTCGTCCATGAATCGCTGGAAAGTCTGCGCTGCGTTCCTCAGTCCAAACGTCATGTATGGGAACTCGTAGAGTCCGAACGGTGTGGTGATGGCTGTCTTGTGAATATCAGCTGGCTGGACAGGGATCTGATTATAAGCTTTCACCAGGTCAATTTTGCTGAATATTGTGCTGCCAGCCAGCTGATGTGTGAAGTCCTGGATGTGTGGTATAGGGTACCGGTCCGGGATGGTACGGGCATTCAATGCCCTGTAGTCCCCACATGGTCGCCAGCTGTTGTCCTTTTTAGGAGCGAGGTGGAGTGGTGATGACCATGAGCTCTCTGATGGTCTAGCTGTACCATTGGCCATCATTGCCTCGAACTCCTTCTGTGCGACCTTGAGCTTGTCCGGAGCAAGGCGGCGTGGTCGGCTGAAAACAGGTGGGCCAGGCGTAGTCCGTAAGTGGTGTACGGTGTTGTGACTGACCTGACGTTGTGTTCCAGCTGGCCGCGTGGTCTCCGGGTACTGACGCAGGACCTCGTGGTACACGGTGGTACCACCGATCGACTTCACGGAGGCGATGTCTGTTGTTGAGCCGGCCGCAGATGACGCCGTAGACGACAGCTGGGTCAGCCCATCGATGAGCCGGTAATTTTTTAAATCTATTAAAAGATTGTAGTGTGCCAGTAAGTCGGCACCGATGATGGGTTTGGTGACGTCCGCGACCACGAACTTCCACGTGTACACGCGGCGGAGCCCTAAGTTCAGATGGAGCTCGACCCAGCCGTACGTGTCGATGGCGGTTCCGTTGGCCGCGAAAAGTTGGTACCCTGTTTTGTTGCGCCGCTGCTGGAGTGATGCACGTGGGTACACGCACAGGTCGGACCCTGTGTCCACAAGAAACGTGGTTTTAGTTGTCCGGTCAGTCACAAATAGGCGGCGTGGTTGGTTGGGGCAGCCATTTGCCGCTACTTCTGGCTGCCGGCGGCATTTCCCGCATACGTGCACGGCGTGGCGCACCGCGTGGCCTTGTCACCGAACCTGTTATGGTAAAAACAGTGGGCCTCGTTCCACGTGGTTCTGGAGCGCGAGCGACTACGGCGGCGGCCTGAGGACGGTCCTCTGCCACCACGTTGGTGCCTATGATGGCTACGCGAGCCGTGGTGTACCTGTCCTCTCTGCAGGGCCGCTACCTGGAGCGTTAATGCAGCGATGCACTGTTTCAGGTCGCTGATCTCGCTGCTGCTGGTGTTCGCGCTCGCCACTGCTGCTACGGCGGATGTTGCTGCGAGCGCTGGTGCTGGTGTCGGCGCGATCTCGTGCACGCGGTCGGCTAAATCTGCGACAGACTGAAGAGGGAGATTAGGTTGCGAAGCGATAACAGTCTGGATATTAGTGGGCAACCTACTCGCCCACAACGTGGCCAAGAATGACTCGGGCACATGTGGTCCGGCTAGCGTCTGCAGGTGCCGTAAAAACTGCGACGGCTTGCGGTCGCCTAGCTCCTCGCGTTTGAGGATCTGCTGGACCTTCTTCTCGTGCGAGTCGGAGAGTCGCCGTGTCAGCTCAGCTTTCAGCTTTTGGTACTTGTCCTGAGCTGGGGGATTTTCAATAATGTCCCTGGCCTCTACCATAAATCGGTGGTCAAGCTGCGCGACGACTGTATAAAATTTGGTAGAATCGGCAGTAATGCCCGCGATGGTGAACTGACCTTCGACCTGGGCAAACCAAAGTGCCGGCTCCTCAGGCCAAAATGGCGGCAATTTCACGCTGACACGGCAGACGTCCTGGCTCTTCGACGACGCTCCTACGCTCGTTCCCTGGGCTGCTCCGGTAGACATGCTGGCTCCTGAAGGCTTCAGTGTTCTTTATCGGGGTCACCAGTGAAGTGTAGACGGGGTAAAAATAAGTTAAACGCGCGTGAGTTTAGGTTTATGTATTTTTTAATTACCACGTCTCTTCTTTATAACATGTAATGTTACAATAAATATAATTTTTAAGACAAAACACTGTTTTATTGATTACGAGCACAATACGGACAAACAAGTAACAATTAAGGGATCTAGGCTTTAGCGGGAATCTAGATTTCGCGAAGGAGATTTGGCGTGCGATCAGGTAAGAGGCTATGTTCGCACTAATGAGATCGGCCTTTGAACCCGCTATTAAAAGCGCCGGTCATCGCAGCCATATGGGTGCGTTCCGTCGATGCTCACACGCCATATCCCGAACGCACTATTTACTAAAACAATAATGTTACTATTTACGGTTTGTGTAGTGTTGATATTGGTTAGTATTGTTAATTTATTTCATTAAATAATGTGTGCTATGTAAACAAGTTCTAATGAATTTATATGTGATATGTAATGCTTTTTATTTATGATTAGTCATAGATAATGCGTTCCATGTGTGTATGTGTTTATGGTAATTATGAATGGAACGTTTATGCAAAAATGTCATGTGTCAAAACTGTCAAACGTGAAAATAACAAACGAAATGAAGAAAGTAGAATGTTGTGTTATGGACGAATGTTTAGTGTTTTTACAATGATATAAGGATGTGAAACAGGGTGTAGACCGCTACAGAAGCATCCGCAAACATTGCGGAAGCGCTGCAGTACCTGGGTTTTTTCAACACTGCCCTCAAAGCGTCATTGTACTGAACACGCAGGGCGTTGAAAGCCCGCCGCGTAAAGTTGATCCACAGACTGCACGTGTAAAAAGACTGACAGAAGGCTCTGAAAAGTAACAGTTTTACATCTGTGGTACATCGTGCAAATCTGCGGGACAACACATTGCAGCGGACTGCCAACGCCCTCCTTTCCCTCTCTAGGTCCTCATCGTCCTGTAGCCTATCTGTCAGCATGTGACCCAAATATTTTACTTTAGACACCCTCGTTAGTGCCGACCCACCGATCTTAATTGGCGGTACGTTTGAGGGAGCCTTGTTCCCTGCTTTGTAAAGCATGAGAACACTCTTGCCAGTATTATATTTGAGTCCATGAGACAGGGCATACGATTCACAAATGCCCAGAAGTCTTCTGAGCGCACTCACTGACGGGCTCAACAGAGCCATGTCGTCCGCATAACTAATATTGTTGACCATTCTTCCGTCTATTGAACATCCGATCATAGCCCCGCTGAGCCTGCCAATCAGCTGGTTAACAAACAGGTTAAACAAACTCGGGGAGGTCAACCCACCCTGCCTAACACCGCACTTTAGATTATATTCCTCACTGTGAGCGTTGACCCATCTAACAGCATTCTTTTGATTACTGTACCAATACTTGAGGAGAGATACCAGCTCCCTCGGCACAGTGGTCTCCTCGAGTAGTTTATGCCAAAGAATATCATAAGACACCAGGTCGAAGGCCCTCGACATATCAAGAAAACACGCATATACTGGCGTTTTTCTGTCGGTATAATACCTTACAGTTTGTTTCAGACACATAATTGCCATTTCTGTTGACAGGTTGGGTCTGAAGCCAAACTGCAAGTCATGTATCTGAAGGTGTTCGCTCAGCTGTGCGTTCATGAGACTGTCAAGGACCTTCGCCATGGTTGTGGCCAATGATATCGGGCGGTAATTATGCTTGTCAGATGGGTCCCCGGTCTTATTCTTTATTATTGGAACGACTACTGTTTTCATCATATCATCCGGTATAAAAGAATGACCAATACAAAAATTAAACAGCAGACTCAGTACTCTGGGCAGGTGTACACCTGCATAACGCAGATGTTCTATACTTATACCGTCATGACCTGGTGACTTTCCACGCTTCATCCTTTTTATGACATTCTTTACGTCTAATGGCATAATTCGACTGTACTTTTCACCAGGTCTGACGTGTGGTTTACTTAAATTACTAACGTCACAAGGCACTGGGTCTACAGTAAACAGATCTTTAAAAACATTCGCAATATTTTCATCCCCCACCACCCTGTCGACGCTCACAGGAATACTCGGCTTAGGATTCAAGTGCCCCGTATTTTTCCAAAAACTGCTAAAATCTTTGGCCTTATGTTTTGCTGCCAGTATGTCCATTTTTATTTGCTCGGTATTATCCTGGCACCATTTCAATTTCTTCTTAAACTCTTTTCGAGTTTCACACATACTCAAATACTGTGGCCCCGCGCGCGGCTTCCCTTGCAGAACCCAGTTACTGAAACTAAGCCGAGCCCTCCTATGAGATTCACCTACGTGCTTATTCCACCCTATGATACATTTATTTTTATATATTTTATTGGCAACTCGAGTTTTCTCCGAGGCATAACTCAATATAGACTTAATATTAGCGTACATTGTGTTAATTACGTGCCTATGATCTACATTGTCACATATATAGTCACAGCAGTCCCGCAATTCCACTGGAAAGTCTATATTTCGTAGTGCAACATTGCATAACTCCCTATATTTACAAATTTGTTCCTCGTTTCTAATCCCCCATAATATTCTGTTATTTATATCTCTGCTTGCAATCGTTTTACTTGGTATACTCTTAAGATTACATATAATTTCCAATGGAAAGTGGTCTGACCATGACACTTCATACAATACCTTAATACTTTCAATGGTTTGAAATGCCATTGACGTAACCAGGCAATGGTCTAACCATCTGACAGTTCCGTGAGCCTCACTTAAGTACGTATAACTGTTCAGACAACTTGGTAACAAATCTACGTCGGCGCATGACCAACTTTGTTCCTTACAGAAATTTAGCATTTCATTAAAAAACAATTCACCCGGATGCGCATTGAAGTCACCCATAATAAATACTGTATCTACATTACAATCGCAGCTAAGGCAGCAGCGGCTCTGAGTTTCCACTTCCTCCTCAGTCTTCATTAATCCACGCAACTTACCGGGATAAAAAGTAGCCTATTTTTGATTCCTATTTATGAACTACATGTGTGCCAAATTTCATCCAAATCCCTTCAGCCGTTTTTGCCTGATTGTCACACAAACATACAAACTTTCACCTTTATAATATTAGTAGGATTATTTTATGATTACTTTTGAATTACTAAAGAATATTCTATATCGCAGTGTTATTTGACAGTGGTATTGAATAATTTGAGAAAATCAACCCACTCTTTTATAAAATGGTCTGGCGGGTACGGGGTATGGTTACCACGACTAAAAAAAATCTAATATACAGGATGTCCCAAAACTCAACGTCAAGCCGAAACGGGGTGACAGGATTGATCATAACCATCACGAGAAAAATCTGAAAAAAAATCTATCCCATGCAGTTTAAAAATTATGGGCGTTTTAAGAAAAACCTAGAAATTTGATCAAACTGTACCATTTTTCGGTTATTGTGGTTATTCTTTTTTATTTTTGTTCATTTGAACTTTGGAAACGTAATCCTAAATAACATTTCTAGAATCCCAATAAAAAATAATGACACAATTGCCTCAAGTTTCCGAGAATTGAGACTATTTGTTAAACTACGAATTTAAAATTTTCAAGATTCGTCGACTTTGACAGGCCCTCCTATAAAAAAAATGTACTAGAGTGCCTTGGCAAGTGGCATTAAAAGTTGGCGCATTTAATCAGAATTCTAAAATGGTACAATACTTGTTAGTTCCATACAATAGAAAAGAGTAAAAAAATTAAAACCTCAAGTAACCCGATTTTTGCTATCTCATTTTACTCAGTTAAAATGTTTTTAATTCACACAAGCTCTAGGTAGGTTCTTAATTTTAAGACAAAATGATGAGAGAGATGGATAATGGGTATGTTCGCCATGAGTGAGCGAGACAGATAGTGACGCCACTTTTACCAAAGTGAAAAAAAGTTAGTAAAATTAGTAAAATAATTAGGTTTGTTGGAATAAAAGTCAGATGATAGAGAAATAACGTTTTTTATTAAAATAAATGTTCAAATTGTTTACCATCAGCCTCAATACAAGCCCTACATCTTCTTAAAAAAGATCTACTTATTAGTCGGGCATATCTTCGAGAGTTGATCGCCTCAGCTGCTTGAGAAATGCGTTCACGCAGGTCGGCTACGTTCTCAATGGGCTTTGAGTAAACTTTTTCTTTGAGAACTCCCCAATAGAAAAAATCCAGGGGATTTAAATCTGGTGAACGGGCGGGCCACGAGATAGTGCCCGAACGTCCAATCCACCTTCCCGGATATTCCTGGTCAAGGAAATCTCTTACTTGCACTGCGAAATGCGCTGGGCAGCCATCTTGTTGAAACCACATGTCGCGAAGATCTGCTAGTGGTACGTCCTCTAACAGGGTTGGTAAATCTTCTCTTAAAAAATGTAGGTAATTAGTTCCATTCAAGTTCTCAGGCAGTTCAATAGGCCCAATAATTTTACCGTTTAAAATTCCGGTCCACAGGTTTACTTTAAAACGATACTGGGATCTATCTTCTCGCATTAAATGTGGATTCTCCACATGCCACTCGTGATAATTGTGCAAGTTCATGTAACCATCTTTTTTAAATGTCGATTCATCTGACCAGAGAATTTTTTGGATGAATTGGGGATTCTCATTATGCCTCTGTAGCATTGTTCTACAAAAAGAAATCCTTTCCTGATAATCTCGAGGTAGAAGACTTTGAACTCGTTGTACGTGAAACGGATGCATTTCGGCTCTTTGTAAAATACGATGAGCAGTGCTTTTCGGTATTCCCGTTCTTTCTTCAATTCCACGTACGGAAATACTTCGGTCACGTGCGACCTCTTGCAATACTTCTTCCTGGAAAGGAAACACAGGTCTACCTCCAGCCTGTATTTGATTCGGGAAATGGCCGCCCTCTGTGAGTGAACGGTGCACATTAACAAACACGCGGTGATCCGGGTAGCGCTCTAAATTTGGATATCTTTCACGATAAAGTCTAGCGGCAGCACTTGCGTTGCATCTGCATTCCCCATAAATGAGGTGCATGTTCGCATATTCTTGTGAAGTGTAGCGCGTAGGCATGGTAGATAAAAAGGATGCCAACACAAAAGTCCAGAGAGAAGCCAAAGTTGCCGGTATGTTATCAACAAGTCCAATTCACAAAGATTCAAGTCCAAAAAGAGAAGCCAAAGTTGTCAGTACTAAATCAACACAAGCGAATACGAACGTGCGCAGTAGACGAATGAGCGAAACGTACTAACTGGTTGGTGTCGGACTGGTAGCGTAGCCATTTGCTTGGCTGAAACTAGTGCGAATGAAACAGATAGATGCCATAGCATCTATCTGTTTCATTCGCACTCGTTTAAACGACGCATCTCCGTCTCAATGCGTGGCGTCACTATCTGTCTCGCTCACTCATGGCAAACATACCCATTATCCATCTCTCTCATCATTTTGCCTTAAAATTAAGAACCTACCTAGAGCTTGTGCGAATTAAAAACATTTTAACTGAGTAAAATCTGATAGCAAAAATCGGGTTACTTGAGGTTTTAATTTTTTTACTCTTTTCTATTGTATGGAACTAACAAGTATTGTACCATTTTAGAATTCTGATTAAATGCGCCAACTTTTAATGCTACTTGCCAAGGCACTCTAGTACATTTTTTTTATAGGAGGGCCTGTCAAAGTCGACGAATCTTGAAAATTTTAAATTCGTAGTTTAACAAATAGTCTCAATTCTCGGGAACTTAAGGCAATTGTGTCATTATTTTTTATTGGGATTCTAGAAATGTTATTTAGGATTACGTTTCTAAAGTTCAAATGAACAAAAATAAAAAATAATAACCACAATAACCGAAAAATGGTACAGTTTGATCAAATTTCTAGGTTTTTCTTAAAATGCCCATAATTTTCAAACTGCATGGGATAGATTTTTTTTCAGATTTTTCTCGTGATGGTTATGATCAATCCTGTCATCCCGTTTCGGCTTGACGTTGAGTTTTGGGACACCCTGTATATGTTTGATTTTTTAGTCGATTATTCAAATAACGAGGTATTTCCTATATATAAGAAATACCTCGTTTTAGAATAATCGACTTTTTGATGTTGTTGTGAGGTATTTCATTACGATACGATAAATAAATAAGTTTTCACAGGTTTCTTTTTATTTTCTTGAAAATTTGTAGGTATCTTTGCTAACGTAGATAAATATTTATCGGTAAGATATCAAAAGTCAAGTATCCATTCACATTATGTAACAAGTTACTTACTCAGTTCTATTAGGGTTCAGTCGTACACAATCACCTACAAAAACTTTTTTTAAATTACACTTTTTAGTTTTGTTACCCCAAAACATACCAACTAGCCCATATCAATTTAATTGTCTATCTCCGAAGTTCTTCATCAGGTTAATTAATTACTTAATTAACTTATTTTTGTTTGACAGAAACGAATCGCTGCAAAACCGTCTCCACGTAGTCATGTCTGTCCTACCCCTAGAGTGTGCTATGTATCGCTGGCACAATAGGAACTCCGACTTACTCAATCACGTCAGAACAGCTGTACGGATCTTGATGAATTTGGTACAGAGGTAGATTAGTCTGGAATAACACATAGGATTCTTTTTATCCCGGGAGTATATTCCCTTGGGATTATTTTCGACATTCACGCTGGTTGAGCCGCAGGTGGCTGGCAGTAATCCTTGAAACTACATGGTAAACCGATTTTCAAGTTGCACTGTTGGTGAAAGCCATTGTCTACTCAAAAAATTGCATGGTTTCTGCAGAAAAAGGCACGGGAGCGAATCCGTGGGAAAAGAAAGTTAGTTAAATGAAGTTCGAAGAAAGGAGAACGGCCACTTGTACGTTAAGAAATTTTCCGCTTGAGAGAAAACATTTTCATTTAATTTCTCGTCCGTATGAAAGAGTAGACATAAATAGTACGTATAAAATATCTAAGCACGGAACCCGAGTGAAACTTTGATCGTGATTAACGCGTCGTGCATTGCGGGAAGGATAACGTTTGATAAATGATGGATCGACGGATAATTTTGACATGTTTATGTTAAACAGTGAGATCTTGTCATTTCCCCAATTCACCATGACATGTTATAATACTGGTATTTCTGAAGGATCATGTCTGATAGATGGAAGTGCAAATTTGTAAGGTATCTGCAGTTGGTTTTCCCTAAAATTGACGCACTAAGCGCTTCTTCTCTACATGGTATCCATTCCGACAACCTCCACCTCTTTTCTGTAAGCGGTAAGGTCGCCACTGTACCCGTACACATAAAAATAAGTTTTTTTATAGAGTTGTGGCTAAAAAAACACAAATAAACAACCACACTGGATGCTTTTTTTTAAGGATGGGAAATCATTAAATAACTCCTTCCGCTCTAGCCAGAGCGGTAGGCTTTATCAGACTCTTACTGACCTTAACCCATCCGTGTTCCTCCAAATACCCTTTGCGTTCCAGGGCTGCGGTGACTCTTTCGAACAATATCGCAATCCTGGCGGGCTCTGGCGCGCGCACATCGCACCGTCGACCCGGGCCTGGTTCTGATTGGATGGCGAGGTACCCAACGCTCACCGTCCGCAGGCCCGCGCCCTTGGTGGCTGGGAAACGACTCACGACGCCCGGGGCATCTTCTCCTGTTGCGGCGGCTGAGGCGTGAGGTTTACCTTTCCCTCACGCGGCTCGTCTACTCCTTCAATAGCATTACTGCTTCGCAGCAGGAGGTGACTGCTTCCCATGCCTCCTCGCTCTGAACCTGTATTAAACCATGGTCGGAAACGCGAGGTCACCGCCGCCGATCGCCTCGAACGCTGGATCCTTCAGTGAAAGTTTTTCTTGTCAAAGATTATTTGATCCCTTTGAAAGATTGCCAGCGACATAAAAGTTACCCTGTTACATGTGCTAAGCACATATTTAAAGAGTGGAAATCCCTGACAGGGTTTGCGTTTTTCTCTTGCTATGAATTTTCATCTTGTGATCAGGATTCTGTGACACTCCATCGGCGACAGTGATTGTCAAAATGAATTATTATTTGGGATCATTTGGGATTGACCGTATGACATTTTGGTAGTTCATGACAATCCAAAACGACTTTGCCTTTTGAAAATCCTTATGATGAAAGTCTGAGACTTTGTCTAGCCTCTGTTTTTCTAGCATATATTGTGGCAACACTTGGGGGAGGCTTATGTCCAGCAGTGGACGTCTTTTGACTGATATGATGATGATGAAGATGATTGTAGAATACGGTCTATTTGTCTTCGCTTCACATTAGGCGAGATCGAAGTCAAGAGCAGGCCCTAACTGTATCTATAGGTATGTTTTTTTTTTGGTATGCGTCATGCTTGGCACAAATAAACTCTTCTTCTTTCGTTTTTCTTTTACCTAAATCTTACTATTAACAATCTCAGTAGGATGTTTGCTGGGAGAAAACTCAACGTTGAGTTAAGCTCGCCTTTGTACATAAACTTTCCTTAATGTAAAATTTATAAGTTGTTATGGTGTACCTACAATAAAGAATTAAGAATTAGGAATTATAGCCATAGCCTAGCCATAGACTCAGTTCTAATAATTTATTGTAGATACAACAAGAGAGCACAGATCACTTAGACTGGGCTAGACTACCTAGGCAACCACTATTAGCGACGGTTTTGTCAAAAGGGGAATAGGCGCATTTGTATGGGCTTCTTTCCACGAGTAATTACTTAGGCCACTAAACTGTTCCCTTTAAACAAGTTAATACAGTTTTCTTAAACCTGCAGCAACAGACTTAAAAATTGAAACAAAGCTTTACTTTTTGCAGAAAATACTTTTAATTTAAGTCACAAAACAAAACAAATATCAGAATTCGATAAGACTTTAATGTCCTTCATCGATAGTCATGGTCATGGACTCAGGTTCGTATTCATAGTCGACGTAGCGGTGCTTGATGATGTGCTTGTACACGAACGCCGACTTTCTAGGAGTGCGCGTGCGTGCAGGGTCGGAGAAGTCAACTTCGTAGAGGCCGAAACGCTCACTGTAGAAAAAAGAAATTATAAGTTACATATTCATCGTCGGTAGGTAGGCCATAGAAATAGAGTAATGGATTAAGATTGATAAACCAGATTGATAAACACATAAAAGGAAGGAAGGAATACCTACTTTGCCTTGCAGTGTGGCACGACAGATTTACCATCAGTCTATTCTATTTTTAAAACCAACAAAGGCTAAATAGATTGTATAAATCGGCTGATAAACCGAATAGATACAATCCATCCTCTCAAATACAATGAATAAATTAGCAATATCAAATCAGTACCTACAAATTTGCACAAACCTACGCAAAGAAGTTGCTCACATTGATAATATATTGCTGTTTCTGTCTATTTATAGAGCTACTACTACAAATTATTGCTACAATTGGTCCCTAGGACAATCTGCGTTCATCAATTCATTTGATAGTTTACAATTTACTAGGTAACTTGCGATGAATGTTTTTATAACGCCAAACCAAACTTACATGTAGCCCTCCATCCATTCAAAGTTATCCAACAGACTCCACGCCATGTAACCCTTCAGCTTGATACCAGCATCCAGGCAATTCAGCAAGCTCTCCATCGACGCTCTGTAGTACTGGATCCTGTCGTCATCGATCAGGTCTCGGCCTTCGTAAGTGGACCAGCCGTTCTCAGTAATGTAGAAGGTTGGGTCGTTGTAGAGGGTCCTCAAGTGGGACAATGATTTGAAGATGCTGTTTTGCGCCAGCTGGAAAAAATACAAGTTCAAGATTTCATATTCAAGAAGTAGGTAAAGAGGCTAAATACCAGATTTGTTAAAAGTTGTTAGAAACTTTAAGACCTTCATAATTTCAGCCCAAATTTGTCTTCTGCTAGTCTCCGCTACATTCGCATCGCCACATCGACCAGCCCTGTGATTATTCTATTCAACGGATTCCCGTGACCTTCAGTACGTTAAAGGTCCACTAACATAGCCCAAAAACTTTCCAACTTCAGCGGCAATGAACAGGATACACTGCTCAAAAAACGCATAACAGTACAGTCTAAACAATTCAAAGCTAAGTGTTATTTAAATAAAAACTCCACTTCGAAAATGTAAAGTACTTCCTTTCTAAATCAATCAAGCACAATCAATCAATCTACGATGCCCAACTGTGCTAAGATCAGCTTAAAATTTTAGCTGATGCTGCTGAATACAAGTTTTTAATATAGAGCATTAAAATAACTAAAATTCCTAGTGTGGGGTATAAATATAAAAAAAAATAGAAAAAGAACTAACTTCAGAGCATATTAAAAAACTTCTTACCGTTAACCAAGCAGACGCAGACTTGACCCAGTCATCATCAGCAAAAGAGGCATTATCCAAGTCATCCAACAAGGAAGGCACAGGGTAGTAAGGTTTCCTCTCAGTAGCTGACACCAGGTACGCAGTATAGTGGTTCACGCCGAAAAAGTCAGTAGTGCCCCTGACGAAAGCCTTCTCTTCTTCAGTAAACTCTGGCAAACGGGAGCGGGCGTACCCTTGCTTGGCGCTATTCTCGGCAATTTTGTCTGATAACTCCTTCGGGAAACCACCCTCGGCTGAGAAGATAGGGTGGGCGTAGATTCCCCACTGTAATCATAAAACGTGGTTAGAACCTCGAAAAGAGAAAACATGGTGGGTTGTCCTCGGAAACCACGTCAAACAGTTGGTCTTGCACCTGATCTCTATCTATAAGAATAAGGGAATTGAAAGTGCATTGTTGTTTGCTAACACACATAAGCATTTTAATACTTCCCGCGTGGCAACGGCTAGTTTTCACTTAGCTCAGATTAGCATATCTACCAGAAATTGGCGGACAAGAAGAAAAAAAACCAATAGTTTCAATAAGTCTGCTGTGAGCATAAAATTCAGTATACAACAACTGTACCTCGCCTTGTCTCCTCAGTTCAGCTGCAAGCTCATCCTCAGGAGTTTCAGTGGCTGGTCCAAACCAGTTCACACTGATGGTGATACCACACTGTCCACCCTGCTTCTCCCTGAACTCCTTATCGTACACTTTGTAAGCTTTAGCATGAGCAACTACCAAGTGCTTGGCACACAGGTAAGTTCCAACAGCTGTGGAGTTTAGGATAGGAGCCTTGGTACTGGCTCCATAGCCTTCATAGCAGATCTCTCTAGGCTCGTTGAAAGTGATGAACATCTTGACCCTGTCTCCGAAGTTCTCGAAGACAACCCTTGCGTAGTCTGCAAACCAATCGCTGATGAGGGGGTTGGCGAAGCCTCCTAGTTCCTGCAGTTTTTGGGGGAGATCCCAATGGTATAAAGTCACCAATGGAGTGATGTTGTATTTAAGCATTTCATCGATGTAGTTATTGTAGAATTCAATCCCAGCTGGGTTGACTTCATTGGCCATGCCTGTGGGCAGGATCCTGGACCATGCCATTGAGAAGCGGTAGGCATCCAGGCCCAGCTCTCTCATCATCTCGACGTCACGTTTGTAGTTGTTATAGGTGTCAGCAGCGACATCGCCGTTGGTTTCGCCTCTGATAACAGTAGGGTTGTTGTGGACCATGTAGTCCCAGATACTTTCTCCCTTGCCTGAAAAATGTCATTGATTAGTTGCCAAGTTGTTTTTTCTGTTGATAGGGCGTCACCGTCAACTTTTCCGATTGTAACTGCAATCATTACTATAAGGTCATGGACTTACAGCTGAACTCTGAGATAAGACTGCACATAGATCTTAATTAGTGATGCACTTTAGAAATAAGGTGCGTGATTCTAGCAGCCGGAAAGTCTTACGCAAGTAGTCTCACTCATTTTTGTTGATATATCTGAGGGCCAATTCTACCATTTTTAAGTAATGTTCGCATTCATGTCAGTTGCAATCTGTCAAAAATTTAAGGAAATTGAGGCTTTTGTGACAGATTGCATCTGACATGCGATTGCGAACGTTGCTTGAAATTAGTACAATTGGCCCTATGGAGTTCTGGGGCTCGAGACAAGTGAGATTCTGTCAACGGTAGCGTGGCGAAGGCGATTGTCAAAACGTCAAAAATGTATAAGATTGACAGATGCTATCGAAATGTCACGTGATCAAATTCTTACATTTTGGCATTTCGACAGTCGCATTCGCTAATTGAATGGTACATTGTCTAGAGCCTCTGGACAAAGTGCCATTCTATTACCGAATGCGATTGTCAAAACTAAAAAATATAGTAGGATTGACAGAGTTTGTCAATCCTACACATTTTTGACGTGTTGACGCCTTCGCTACGTTACCGTTGACAGCCGGTCTATTTTGTCGACATCTTACCGTGTACACTTAAGTGGATTGAACGACAAGTGAGCTGTCATTAGATGGAATGACAGCTCACTTGTCGTTCAATCCACTTAAGTGTTGTGTTTGTATGATTTGACAGCTCATTTGTCGTTCACTTCGACATGTTTACAGAATCGTCACTTACACCATGTGGGTATTTCCAGTGTCCTTTGCATATTAGTACAGGGTTAGAGAGTTAATTGTAATTAAATTTGTCTTTTCTAGTCATCATTCGTAGATTTGGCTTATGTAACGTTGTAATTATTATTTAAATATGAAAATAAGTAAGCGGTTGTGACATACGAAAACTATATTTTTGAATAATGACATTACGATGATGGTTCACAATTTGAACACTAGGTGTCTATACTTTACATCTCCCTTTCTTTGTAAACTAAAAACATTGCTTTCTAAACTTACATTTTGACTCAACATATTCATTTTTTAATTAGCATGAAGATAACATTAAATTATAGATTTTTTTTGCAAAACATACTATGATGTTAATGGTAAACTAATTATACCTATAATCATAAATTGCACAGGACAACTTAATATAACTTATAAAATAATATTGTAATTACTAATTTAAGTAATTATTAAAGATCAAGTCTATTTATTGGTTTAATTATTCTACCAAATCTTGATGATCTTAGTGCTGTCTCTGGTTGAGCCAGGTTTGACTTCTGCAAATGATTAGAAGTGTTTGGTGACGAGCTTGTTGATGCTGGGAGTGACTTAGGGACAGTTGGTGATTGTTCTTGTGCTGGAACCTGTTGTACTGCTGGTTCATCTGTGTATTTAGTTTCAGGAACTACCACTCTGTTGCTGGTAATGTCTGCTTGTGTCTTGTGTAGATGACTGAAGTTTCTACGTAGGATTTGGCCTTGATCAGTTTGAATTATTACAGATCTTGGTAGACTTTCAGACTTTTCTACTACTCTTGCCCCTTCCCATTGGCGATGAGCAACTTTGTGTCGGACTTTTTCATTAATTTCAAAACTGTCTGGTCTTTTAGTGTGCTTATTACTGTACTTGGCTTGTTCTTCTCTTAATCGCTTTAGTTCAGCTGTGACTCCTTGCATTATTTTTGGTTTTAGGTTACTGTCTTTTGTAGGTAATGGAGATCTGGTTATTCTGCTGTATAGACGTTGGTTAGGTGAACCTAAAATATCATTTCTTGGTGTATTTCTCCAGTTTAATAAAGCGAGTTGAACATCGGACTTGTCAATACTACATTTTTTTAATATATTCTTAGCTACTTGAACTGCTTTTTCGGCGAGCCCATTGCCTTGATGGTGATGTGGACTGGATGTGACATGGTTAAATTTCCACTCTTTTTGAAAGATCTTGAATTCTCTAGACATGTATTGTGTTCCATTGTCAGTTTGTAGCTCTTCTGGTATTCCATGTACAGCAAACCATCTTTTTAATTGTTCTATAACTTCGTATGAGGACTGACCTTTTAGCTGTTGAAAATCTAAATATCCAGAGTAGCTGTCACAGATTACAAGGTAAATTTTTCCTTTTAATTCAAATAGATCAGATGCAACTATTTGCCATGGAAGTGTAGGAATCTTTTTAACTAGCACTATATCTTTAATATTGTCTTTTTGTGTTTGTTCACAGACAGAGCAGGTTTTAACTAGTTTTATAATGTCGTCATATTGTCCCTTCCAGTAGAGAATTTGTCGTGCTCTTCTTAAACAGCTTTGTATACCTGCATGTCCTTGATGAATATTCTTTAGCATTTTAGGGATCTGTGATTTTGGTACTACAATTTTATTTCCTTTAAAAATTATTCCTTTGAGATAGCTCAGTTCTTCTTTAAAGTTAAAATAGTGTTGTAGTTCTGTGGGAAGATCACTGACTTTTTCCGGAAATCCTTGTATTATTGTCTGAAGTAGTAACTGTAAATGTGGATCTTCCTTTGTAGCTGTAATTAACTCCTCTTTTGCGTCAAGTGACATAGGTAGTATTACTGCAACTTTCAAATTTTCTTCTTGTTCATATTTCAGATTAGATGCATCGCAGTCTCGACTGAGAAAGTCTGCTAAGGGTATTTCTGTGCCTTTTTTAAATATGACTTTTGGTGCGTATGGTGCAAGATTAAATAATATGCGTTGCAGTCTCGCTGGAGCAGATTGTATGTTTTTCTTGAAGATTGTCTCAAGTGGCTTATGGTCTGATTCCACTGTCAGTTCTTTACCATAAACATATTCGTGAAACTTCTTGCATCCAAACTGTATAGCTAGTGCTTCTTTTTCAATCTGTGGATAATTCTCTTCCGACTTGGTTAACGCTCTTGCTCCATAGGCTATTGGTTGCCCTTCTTGAAGAAGTGCAGCACCAAGATTTTTTGAACTTGCGTCTACGCTTAATGTTACAGGTTTGTTTACATCATATAGTCTCAATACAGGAGGACTTTGAAGTACTTGTTTTATTTTATTCAAAGCTTCTTTGTGATGAATTTCCCATATAAAGCTTGTATTTTTGTGTAACAAATCTCTTAGTGGATTTGTTAGGTCGGACATTTTCGGAATAAATTTATTTAGGTATGTGATCATTCCTAGTAGTCTCTGTAGCTCTGTTTTGTTCATTGGTGTCTTCATTGCCTGTATAGCTTCTACTTTTTCTGGATCTGCTTCTAGTCCGTCTGCTGAAACAATGTGCCCCAGAAATTTTATTCTTTCCGATTCAAAAATGCATTTGTTTTTATTAAGTTTGAAGCCTGATTTATTTAGTGTTTCTATGACTTGACTAACGGTTTTTTGTAGTTCTTCTCTACATTTTGCGTATATAAAAATGTCATCAATTGATACTCTTACATTTTTAAATTTACTGAGCAAATTTGTTAGAATTTCTTGGAATATTTCAGGTGCTGATGATACTCCAAACGGAAGTCTCTTGAAAGAATATCTTCCCCATGGGGTAGCAATAGTTAATATTTTTTGAGTTCTTTCTGAAAGTTTAATCTGCCAGAATCCTTTTGTGCAATCTAATAATGCAAAGAATTTAGAACCTTTAATATCAGCTGAAATTTCCTCTATAGTAGTAAGTGGAAAATGACGTCTCAGTATGTTTTTGTTTACATCTGATGGATCTATACAGATTCTTATTTTGCCTTTTTGTCTTACAATTACCATAGGACTTACAGCAGGGGTAGGCTCTGTTTCTGGTTTAATGACATCTAATTTCACCATTCTGTCAAGTTCTTGCTTTACCTCATCTCTTATAGCATGTGGAATTCTTCTTGATGGTTTAATTTCAAGTTTTGGGTTCTCGATTAGGTCAATATCATACTCATAATCTTTATAACAGCCTAAACCTTCGAAAATGTCATCTTTACATTGACTTACCTTCAGTGTTTTCACCCTTGCAATAAGTTCTAACTTTTCACAAGTATTAAGTCCTAGGATCGGTGTAACCTTTTCTTCAACTACCTTGAATATAATGTTGTTTTCTTCATTTTTTATTTTACAAAGTAGCTCTGCTTCGCCTAGAACTGCCATTTTATCTTCGGTGTAACTTACTAAATTTTTTGTTCGGCTTGGTTTCAGACTTGCCTTCGTTTTGTTCATTAAGTGTCTCGGTAACACATTGCATTGTGCTCCTGTATCTAGTTTGGCAATAAATTTCACATTACCAACTTGTATTTTTTCTGTCCAGTCTTTCTTTTCTCCGACACTTAAAGCTGATATGTATACCTCATCTTCAGAACTATTTGAGTTTTCTTCTAGTGCATTCACTCTATTTTTCTGTTTGGGATGTTTCTTCTTAGTGCGGCACATATTGGCAAAATGACCATTTCTATTGCACTTAGTACACAGTTTGTTAAATGCTGGACATTCTCTACATTTATGGTTTGTACCACATCTCTTGCAGTCAAAATATTCATTTTGTTTATTTTTGACACTTTTATTTCTCACTGCTAATACTTTATCTGCTTTATTTTTCCCTTCGAACTCATCTAGTTGTTTGGAAGCTTGTTCACTAGTTTTACAGATTGTTATAGCTTTGGTCAAGTCTAGTTTATCTTCTGTTAGCAATTTCTCTCTTACTTGATTCGATCGGATTCCGAAAACTATCTTGTCTTTTAGCATTTCGTCGAGTAAATTGTCAAATTCGCATTTGCTTGCCTGAGTTTTTATTCTGGTTAAAAATTCGTTAAATTGTTCATCTTCGTTTTGTACAATTTTGAAAAATATATATCTCTCAAACGATATATTTGTTTTTGGTGCGAAATACTCTTTAAACTTGTCTTTAATGATTTGCAAGTTATTCTTGTCTGCGTCGCTTAGGTTAAAACTGTTGTATATTTCGATCGCTTCTGAGCCTATCACTGCCATAAATGTTGCTGCCTGGACTTGGGCTGGTTTTTTATCTAGTTGAACAGCGATTGCATACCACTCAAACTGTTGTAACCACTTTTTCCAGCACGTTGATTTGTCCGAGTCAATTTGTAGGTTAGCTGGCGGCTTTATTCCAGATACTGCGTCGTTCGTAGCCATCTTACAACTTTCTCACGTATTTTCTTTTATTTAACACGTTTTTCCATAATTCTGACACCATGTAACGTTGTAATTATTATTTAAATATGAAAATAAGTAAGCGGTTGTGACATACGAAAACTATATTTTTGAATAATGACATTACGATGATGGTTCACAATTTGAACACTAGGTGTCTATACTTTACAGCTTACCATCTGCATCCCACGCTCCCTCGATCTGGTAGGCAGCAGTGGCTGTCCCGAAGAGGAAGTCATCCGGGAATTTGCGCTCATGCCTCACGGCCGAGCCATAGCAGGCTGCTACCACCAAACTGCATTAAAAAAAACATAAAGTAGTAAGACACAATAGGCTGTAAACCAAATACATAAGTTATGCTGAACTGGACCTACTTGGCGCAGCCGCAAGGCACACTTTTTTGACATTTTAAATACAGAATGATTTTATTCATCATCGTTATTCAAGTGACAATCTAAGAAGTCGGATTTGACAGCTGCGTAGAGAGGGATAGAAGATCGCTTTACCACTAAGTGCAAAACAGATTTATCTCATATCTCTTTCATACTTACTAGTAAAGCAATATTCCTAGTATCCTGCTATTAAATCCGGTTTATTAGATTGTCACCAATATAGTTTAAAATGACCGAAAAAGCTTGACGTGGCGATGTTTTGCATCTTTTTTTACAGAGTAATATCATTTATTACGTATACATTGGATTTTTTTTTAAATTTTGTTTTGTTTTGTTTGTCCTGTAAACTGAGGGCGAATCTGTCAAAAATGAATGGAAATTGAGGCTTTTTCTATTTATTTATTTATTTATTTATTTAAACTTTATGTACAATAGTGGTACATGGGCGGACTTAATGCAACAAGATATTCTCTACCAGTCAACCTTTGGGTTAAAAAGACTACACTGTGGTAGGTGTACAACAAATAAATAAGATTTAAAATAGAAGTTTAGATAGATTTTACAGATTGCGAACGAGATGCGAATCCAAACGCTGTGTGCTATTATGTTTGTGCTAAATAAGACTATTTTATTTGTGGCCAACCAGCTCTTTAGCTGCAAATATCTCTATGGTAGCAGAGTAGATAATAATCGGTAGAATGGAAAAGTATGTAGAAATAGTAGTTTCCTCGGCATTCACATTTTAATATTTAGTTCATTATAATTTAATTTGATCGTTGTCGCGTGACGAATTGTAAATGCATTGAGTTTTATGATTTATATTTATACTTACCAAAGATGGTTTTTGTATGATAGGTACAAATTGTGTGTGTCGCATAAAATTTAACCAAAATACTATGGGTTTGTAGTTTTTTATATGCAAAATTCACTGCCACTGCCATAACACTCGTACTAGGCCCGCAGAACTTAGTTTTCCCATATTCGTTGCTCTTGCTCTACAGAAGGAAAAGTTCGCCCTTCAGCTCAGTACGAAATCAAAATAAAAGTGAATTGAATTGTAAAAAAAACGTTTTTTTTATGTACATTAAATTACTAAGTAGGTATTATGAAACATGTAACTGTAAGCAAGTTCTTTAAAACTCAAAGCTTTTTATCCAACAGGCACTTTTGAATTGTCAAGGTCAAAACATGAAGCACGTACGCTTGCATGTTCCATAACGTGGATCTCTATGGAGTAGAATAGAACGTGCAAGAAAGCCTACTTGTTGCAACTTATACGGGGTTATTTTTTAATGACCGGCTAAATTTTCACTGGGTGTTCTACCCATGAATATGAACAACTTTCACTATGGGACCGACTCTGAAATCACGAAAAAAAAATCAGCTGTTTCATACATTTTAGTCGAGTAGGTATTGAACTTTTGTACCGCAGAAGGCTTGTCTTACGACTGAGTATTATAAACGCGAAAGTTTGGATCATAGATCATTACAACTTGTTTATCTATGGTTTGTTTATCTATGGTTTGGATATTTCTTAATCAATCACGCCAGAACAGCCGAACAGATCTGGATCAAATTTGGCCAACTAGCTAATGGCTACTTTAATCCCGGGTCTATGTTCCCTTGAGACAATTTCCGACATTCACATAGGCGAAGCCTTTGGCAGAAGTTAGTTATTTACAAAAAATATAGTTAAATACAAAATATTCGTACCTGAGGACCACTAGCAGCTTCATATCTGTGATATTATCGAAGCACTAAGCCCCTGAGATCTCGTCTCTACGTTTTATACCGCGCTTCGTACTTCAGGAATCTTGACACATTTTATCTTATATCTTTAGGATGGGACCACTTCAAACATCTGTTGTTTATCTCGTTTGATTCTGCAAGTTCATGGCTTTTTTTTAATGCAATTTTTCAACTAGATTTGCCCGCGGTTTTACTTGAATTGATGACGGAGTTAATTTATTGAATTCGCGATTTGGATGTTAAAGGACATCACCCATGTCCCAAATTCTAACACACTTTATTTTCGAGCACTTTCAAATTCGGTTTAACCTATATTTTAATTACCGACGTGGTAATTTTCTTACACTCAAGTGTAATGTAATAAATAGTAAATTATTATTTAAAAACTCATCTAACACTTTGTTTTATTGGATTATGCAAGATTTATTAAAAAAAAAAAAGAAATAAGCGATAGGTTTCTTAGCAGAATGGATCGTGCGTGATGCGTCCGCGGAAGAGATGGGAATCACACTGAGGAAATGATCTTTGAACTCAACTAATAAACTACTCGTGTTGTTGAGGACTATTCTACTTTAGATTAGGAGGTGGAGGAGGGGGTCGATTCAAATCTCACGACATCTCACCAAAGGAGGTGAGAGGAGGGCTCAAAAATCGCCAAAATCACCTCACGTAATTAATGGAGCCCCCCCCCCACCCTAAGTCTAGGAAGCTGAAATTTTGGATGTGAGTTTGGTTGTTCGAGCTTAGAGAGTAGACTCCCAGGAACGGGTGGAGCCGTTCCTGGGAGTCTACTCTCTAAGCTCGAAGTCCGTAATTTCGGCTTTAGTGTCGGGCATTTTCTACTCCGTATCATCTACAGACTTACGATTAGTCCCGAACCCGAACTAAGAATGAATAACAACACGATTTGACAGTCCGCCTGAGAAAAGGGGTCTTGACAACAGACAGACGAACAACAAAGTGATATGCGGGTTCCGTTTTTGCCGACTGAGGCACGGAACCCTAAAAATAAGGTAGGGAACTTCTCCCAAAAAAAAAAAAATTTTTTATCCATTTTTCTTATCCACACAGACCACACCTGAATTTAAAAGGAAAAGTTTCCAGATAAGTGTATCTTGCATCAAAACAAAGAGATTCTGTCAGAAGTGCGTTATCTTATCTTGAATCGGTAGGTAAACCAGACACCGGTTCGGTCCGGTCGGGTGGTATCGGTAAGTAATAGGCTCGGATCAAGGATTTTGATCAAAGGTAAGTTCGCTCCATCGATTGTAGACTTTGTCTCTGTCATCTCTGACATTGACTAGAGTCAAGAGCAAACCCATCTCTAATAAAAAATAAGGGGGCGCAACAAATGTTTCTCCTTTTACCTAATAGTTTTTTCGGGAGTGGGTATGTTTGTCTGTCTATTTATGTGGCTCGTCGTGTTGATTAAATGGCTCGATAGATTAACGGCCGCTTTCTATAACATATCTCAATCCCAATCTTGATCGCGATCCTTGTCTGTAACCAATCAACGGCTGAGTTTGTGTCCTTCACCACACAATCCTCACCTTTGATTGGTTACAGACAAGGATCGGGATCAAGATTGGGATTGAGATATGTTATAGAAAGCGGCCGTTAAACAAATGAGATATCGTAGTGTATTTTTTCGTAACATAGTCATTGGGTAATTTTTCACGGAGCCCTACCTACTGAGCCTCTGCCCGCGGTCCGTCCGTCCGTCCATCCATCCGTCTGTCCGTCAGCAGGCTGTCGTGCGAGATAATTTGATTTTTATTATCTGTTGCTGGCCAGATTATGATTAGACACATGTTTTTTTGGGTTTAATGTAGGTACCTACGGAACCTTTCGTGTGCGTTTTTTCTACCAATTTTGCCAGCTTTAGTTTTCTCAATACCTACTTATTTAATACTTGTTGGCAAGGTATTTTCTGTGACATTTACCGCTAATATTTACCTACCTTTCAAAAGATTCAAAATGGCAAAGATATTATATCATTTTGAATTGTTTAGAAGGATAGGTATTAAATTAGTGTTAATGAGGTTGCAATTTTTAAATGTATTAAGAGAGATCTATCATCAAGTATTAAAATTAAAAATTATAGTTTAGTGTAACGTATAATAGATGTCGTTATGCTGTTTAAGTAAAAGTAAATGCATGTGTTTTAACGCGCAATCCTTTGGTCACTGTAGGTCACGTTACAGACCTACATACAGTGACCAAAGGATTGCGCGTTAAAACAATAAAAATAATATATTGAATTATTTATTGAAGTATTTTATTTAATAATTCCAGTATTTAGTTTTGTAAGTTACAGTTAGAAAAGTTACAGAAAACTTTAAAAAAAATCTTCAGTGTCCTTCATCGATGGTCATGATCATGGAGCCAGGTTCATATTCGTGATCGACGTAGCGGTGCTTGATGATGTGCTTGTACACGAACGCAGACTTTCTAGGGGTGCGCGTGCGCAAGGGGTCTTCATAATCGACTCGATACAGCCCGAAACATGCACTGCGAAAATGGAAACAGAAGGATGTATCAGATCAGCATTCATAGCCAATTCGGTTGTTAGTAACAAGTCATTAAAGATATGCAGTAAAATTTTTGGTTAGTGAGGACCCAGAATTATTACTACGCTACCGAGGATCAATTTGCTCACCTTGGCGAATTGAATTCATTATGAAGCAAACACACTCACATATAGCCTTCCAGCCATTCCATGTTATCCATCAGACTCCACGCCATATACCCCTTGAGGTTCACTCCAGCATCCAAGACGTCAAGCATGCTCTCCATCGAAGCTCTGTAGTACATGATCCTGTCGTCATCTATCAGACCACTGTCAGGTAGTGTGGCCCAGCCGTTCTCGGTGATGTAGATCACTGGGTTGTTGTACTTTTCCTTCAGGTGGATTAAAGCGTGGTAGAGACTGTTTGGAGCCAACTGTAAAAGAAATAGAATAACTTTTCATATAGGGTTAAGAGAGTGAGTGAGAGGGTTAACAAACAATTTACCGCTTTATAATTATAAGTTCAAAGATATGACAGTTCTTATAAACAGCACGCTATGTGTTAATATCTTGTCGCCAAGCAAATAACATAATAAATCAAAGAAATAAACATAAATCGATTCTGAAGCGCTGTCTGTTGACAATCTGTTCATCTAAATGTATCTTACTTGTGCAGCAATAAAGGTCACATTTTATTGAAAGAGTTATTATAATATAACTAGCTTTTGCCCGCGACGTCGTACGTCGTACGTACATATCCCTTTTTTCCCGTTCCCGTAGAAATTTGGAGAAATCATCTCTTAGTGCTCCCCTACAGTCCTCAAGGTACCTACATGTCAAATTTTAGCTTTCTACGACCAGTAGTTTCGGCTGTGCGCTGCCCGTCAGTCACTCAGTCATTCAGTAATGGAAGAATTAGACACGGTTGGCGGTGGTTGAGCGATCGGCTGCTGCGCTGCGTGTCGCGGGTTCGTTTCCCGCACGGAACAAATATTTGTATGGCGTACAGATTATTGTTCCGGGTCTGGCTATTTGTGTATGTGACTTTGTATGTTTGTAAAAGCACCCACGATACAGGAGAAATTCCTAGTGTGGGGCGACGTTTAAAAAAAAAATTGCCTGTAGATTAGGATAATAATAGTCTATATATACATTCGCGCAGGTAGAATCTTTGATGTAGTGGCATCAAGCCCACAGACCACAATCACACCAGCACACCAGCAATGGAAAGCCATAACGAAAGAGATGATGTTGTCGACAATGGAGCACCCTTCATCATCATCATCAACATATCAGCCGAAAGACGTGCACTGCTGGACATAGGCCTCCTCCAAATGGGGGGTTTGCCACAATCGCCACGCTTGGCAGGCGGGTTGCCGATCGCAGTGTAGCTGTTGCAAATGTACCTACAGAGAATACTGCTGCCCGTTCTCCGGTGAGTCCCTTAGTCGCCTCTTACGACACCCACGGGAAGTGATGAGATGGTGCTATTTTTTTACGTCCGACACCATACGGAACGTGGAGCACCATTACTTAACTTCAATGCGGGGAGGTTTTAGCTAATACAATGACGTATTGAAAATCGCTTACAGAAAGCCAGGGTGACGCAGATTTAGGCCAGTCCTCATCCCAGTAGTAGCCAACATCAGTGTCATCAAGCAGCGAAGGCGCAGCATACACTTCTTTGTGCTCCGTCGCCGATATCAAGACAGTAGTGTAGTGGTTCACGCCGAAGAAGTCTGCAGTGCCTCGTATGAAAGCTTTTTCTTCCTCAGTGAACTCAGGAAGGCGGGAACGGGAGAATCCTTGCTGGGCACTCTTTACAGCGATTCTCTCTGATAGCTCCTTTGGCCAGCCACCTTCGGCTGAGAAGATGGGTTCGGCGTATAAGCCCCACTGGAAAAATATGAATAACAGTTATATAAATGATGCAGGTTCTTTTAAATGCCAGACGACATTGTGGCAAATCAAGGCGAAGATGACAAGGCGAGGTCGAAAGAACAGGCCCGGTCACTAGCAAAGGTCAGAGTTGGGTGTTTTATAAATGCGAATGTAACGACTGTATGTTACGCTACGGCTGAACGAAACGTCAAATATTGGAAGATATATATAGCCTGGGATATGGAGAAGGACATAGGCTACTATTTATGTGATAACTGACATCCACACGGGCGGAGCCGTAAGCAAAAGCTAGTAAAGAATAAAAGTAAGAAGAACAATACAAACGTTGTTATCTCACCTGTGATTGCCGCATGAGTTCAGCAGCAAATTCATCTTCAGGCGTATCAGTATCCGGAGCCCACCAGTTCACATTAATAGTGATACCGCACTGCCCCTGCTGCGTCGGCCTGAACTCTTTGTTATACAAGTGGTAGGCCTTAGCATGGGCCACCACCAAGTGCTTGGCACACAAGTATACACCCACACCAGACGTGTTCAAGTAAGGAGCCTTGTTCATGTACTCTAGGCCTTCAAAGCAGATCTCTCTAGGCTCGTTGAAGGTGATGAACATCTTGACTCTGTCTCCGAAATTCTCGAAGACAACCCTGGCGTAGTCCTCAAACCAATCGCTGAATAAAGGGTTCATAAAGCCTCCTAGATCCTGCAGTTTTTGTGGCAGATCCCAATGGTATAAAGTAAGCATTGGAGTGATATTGTATTTTAGCATTTCGTTGATTAAGTTGTTGTAGTAAGCTATTCCAGCTGGGTTGATGTGATTGGTCATGCCTGTAGGTAGGATCCTGGTCCAAGCGATAGAGAAGCGGTAAGCCTCCAGGCCTAGCTCTCTCATCATCTGGACATCACGCTTGTAGTTGTGGTAGGAATCGGCAGCTACGTCGCCGTTAGTCAGGTCTTGTACAACACTGGGGTTAGTATGGAGCAGGTGGTCCTAGATGCTTTCGCCTTTGCCTGAAAATATATTGAAATATTTCGTTAAATGGATTTGAAAACGGTTCCAGAGTTTGCGTATAATTACCCAAAGGCTGGCTTACACCGTAAATCACTGCGTCACCGTCACCACCGTTTATTATATCTTGAAGAACTTAAATTATTGTTCTATCTCTCTCAATAGTTTGAAGAAGGATGAAATAGAATTTTAATTTTAATGTTTGTTGGTTACCTCAAGTTCAAGAAAGTAATTGATTCAAATGAGGATGCTGACTAACTACAAAATTACCTGGATATTCGTATTGTAGACCACAGGAATATGTCCTATGGTCTACTTATCAAATATTATAAATAAAACCCGTTTTAGGGATAAAATCAGTATAATAATGCGCCGTGGATCGGAGAGTCGAATTACATCTGAATGCTTAAACAAAAACCGTTCTACCAAATTCAAATATTCTAATTATTACCAGCCACTTCCAAAGGAGGTATGTACAGCCAGATGCTGCGCAAAGAGGCTCTTACATTAGCTACGCCCCTTCGAATAGAGGAAACGTAGACCACCTCACTTTATCATCTATTCAGCCTTTGGAAGAGTCAAGTATGACCTGCCTAACCTAACACAATTTCCCTACCTACAGTGGGAACAGGATGAACAGGGGTGCGTATACTTCTATAGAAGCAGCCTAGGTCATGACCAGCGATTAAAATATTTAGTTAATCAATTAATTAAAATTACTATGCGCCACCTGCGCTGATCAATTACGCGGTCATGCCGAAGCCCCGCCGGAGCAAAACCCCCTGAGAAAAACTCCGGACGTATCGCATTATATAAATAATTAATGTGACAATTCACATTAATCCTTAAGGGATTTACAGCTATATTTTACATCATCATAACATTAATTTCCTCGGACGCTATTGTGTTTCGAGAAAAAGAAGGTCATAATCAGATAAAATATCATCCTATCTTTGAAACTACTCAAGCGATTATCATGTATGAATAAAATTCATCAAAGTTTATCTTTACCATCATTAACCATGAACTGTGGGCCACTCAACGTTTGCTGAACCACTGGACAACCTGCCACCCTTTGCAAAGGCTATGCCTCGTGAGCAAAGTTGGAACCAAACTTTGTTGTGCGAACCACTCCCCCATTTGTAGACCACAGGAATATGTCCTATGGTCTACTTATAAATAAAACCCGTTTTAGGGATAAAATCAGAATAATAATGCGCCGTGGCTCGGAGAGTCGAATTACCTACATCTGAATGCTTAAACAAAAACCGTTCTACCAAATTCAAATATTCTAATTATTACCAGCCACTTCCAAAGGAGGTATGTACAGCCAGATGCTGCGCAAAGAGGCTCTTACAGTATTGTAGTATGTTAATAGTGATAAGGACTTGAACATTCAAAAATGGTTTCTTATCATTTCATCAAAACCGAGTCACTACGTAAAACCTCTCATTTGGATTTTAAACATCAACTATGCTTACCATCTTCGTTCCATCCCCCCTCGATCTGGTAGGCAGCAGTGGCTGCTCCGAAGAGGAAGTCATCTGGGAAATTGCGCTGCTGCCTCACGATAGAGGCTTGGCTAGCTACTACCAAGAAACTGCAATTACAAGGAAACTAAATAAATCAAGGAATCGAATCCAGAACGAGGTGATCCAGTGGAGAATAACAGCTAGCGATATAGCTCGCTAAATAAGCAGTATTATCAATTATTGAAAGCAGTAAGTTTTTTCAATAATTGATAGGTTCACATTTGACAACAATCTCAGCCGATGGAAAGTGATGACGTGGTCGACGATGGAGCACGCTTGCCTAGAAGTAACTTGATCCTGGAGTTCCTTGTCTGTTCTTTTCCATAAGAATCTACCTTTGCAAACGGACAGTAGACTCACTTAATTTTTTTACATATTATTTTAAACGTAAATTATGATGTTGTGGAATAGGATACTGTGCTAAGTATAGTAATAAGTATTCCCTTGGGACATTTTCGACTTTCACGTGGGCGTGCATAGTTAGAAATAGGTACTCTTAAATTAATAAAACGGCTTCCAGTTCTATGAACAATAGGCAAACTACGTACTCTTAATTTTTTAATGGTGGAACTAATAAGTCGATTTATTTATCATTATTATGATTAATTATAGATTAGAAGCGTTCTTAGCAACGGTCATTGTAATAGTCGTAAAGGGCTATGGTTTTGAGCTGAAGACGAATTTCAAGATGAAGGGTTTATGTGTTTTAAGATTTATTTTGCCACTAAAAATCAGGTCAGTGCATCACTAACTATCTATGCTAATTAATAGTTTAAATACAGAAATATTAAAGCTTAAAACAGGCTAGTAATTATTCCAATTCACTATAGTTAAATATGTGTACTACAACTATTTTCTTAATGTCCCTCGGCAATCATCGCATTTTCGAATACAAACGAATGCTAATTTCCATGTCCGTCAATCAATTATTAGATTTAGTGTTTAATCATTTGAATTCAGAACTAATTACTTTATTGTTGTTTTATTTTTATTTCCGTGTAAACTATACTGGGTAATTTTTTTCCAGTGCGCAAACTTTAAGAACCACTTCTGCCCATGTAAATGAACAACTTTCCCTAAGAAAGCCATAGTAAATTCCTAAAAAAAAAATTGAGTCTCCCATACAAATTGTGGTCAGTTGATGACAATTTTGTATGGGAAGTTCAAATTTTTTTTAGGAATTGACTATGGCTTTCTTGGGGAAAGTTGTTCATTTACATGGGCAGAAGTGGTTCTCAAAGTTTGCGCACTGGAAAAAAAGTTATCCAGTATAACAATAAAGTACTTTTTTATGGATGGGAAATCATCAAATGACTCCTTCCGCTCTGGGCGGAGCGAAAAGGAGTGTCAGACTCTTACTGACTAAAACCCATCCGTGTTCATCCTAATGCCCTTTACGTTGCAGGATCGCTATGACTCTTTCATTCGAAAGAGTAGAAATTACGCAACAACAATACAGTACTTAGTTCTGAATTCAATACCCTCCACGGATTTCAGAATGTATAGTTTATTTTTCATTATATAAAATAAAACAACATCATTATTAACATACCTTAAGACCAGTAACTTCATATCGACTCATCGTGAACAGAGTTGCATCTACCCTTTATCTCAAAACTGGGCCACTTCATAGATACACATAATCATATATCTGATATCCATTTTCTTGTGAAGATAGCAAAATCGGCTCTAAATATAGCTGCAACAGTGTAATAAGCAAAGTTTGCTGGGGTTCCGACGACGATTCGTGAATGGCTGATCATTCATGTCATACCGGGACTCCTTTTTTTATGGATGGGAAATCATCAAATGACTCCTGCCGCTCTAGGTGGAGCGGGCGGGCCTTTTTTTTTTTTTATTGGATGGGAAATCATCAAATGACCCCTCCCGCTCTGGGTGGGGCGGCAGGGAGTGTCAGACTTCTACTGACTAAAACCCACCCATGCTCCTCTTAGTGCCTTTTACGTTCCAGGGCCGCGGTAACACTTTCGAACAAATCCGCAACCCTGGTAGGCTCTGGCCTTAACGGGCCCCGACCCATGCTGACGACTGCTGGCTTGGCGCACGTAGAACACAGCGCGCCGTCAACCCGGGCCTGTTCTGATCGGACGGCGAGCTACCCATTGCTCGCCGTCCACAGGCATCAGTCACTGCGCCATGCTCAAGAGCATCAGTTCCTGGGCGGCGCAGTGGCTGACGTTCAACAGGAGGGGGTGAAATGGGGCCATTACTGGCACTCCATTTCAGCCCCCTCCGGAGCCCGTTGTAGGGGCTCTACTGCGGCTGTTGCAGTAGCAGCAGCCGCAGTGGAACCGTCTTTGGCGGCGGAGGAAGCGGCGGCGGTGGCGGCGCTGGGCGGTCGCGGCAGAGACGGCGGTGGCGGAGGGCTTTCTCCGATTTCCGGCTTTGGCGGGTGGGGCGCAGGCCCTACCCCCAGCCCAGTGGTCGGCCGGCTTGCCAGCTGCCGCACAGACTGCGCAGTGCGGCGCGGCGTCGCAGGAGCCGGCCCTGTGTCCGGACTTAGGGTGCTCGCCTTCACCTCCTCTGCTGAGCACCCCCCCGTCCTAACGACGGCGGCCACCACCTCCGCCTCCGTGACGGAGTCGTCCAGGCCCAAGATGCGCATGTCGATGCGCTTGGTGGGCCTGGACACTCGGGCATCGTCCGCGCTAAGGGACGCCCTGAGCCTTTCGGCTAGAGCGTCCGCGGTTGGGCCGCTGGCTGCCCCGGGGATCTCCAGCATCCGGGCCCCAGTCATGGTGACCCGGAGCCGAAGGCCCCCCACGATGCCTAGCTCACCAAGGTTCACCGCCTCCTTCGCCTTGGTGCGCACGTCCGCGTACGTCACGCCCCTCTTCGCCGCGTCCGGCTGTAGTGTAAGCACTACAGCCGCGGTTTTCGGGGGGCGGAGCGCAGCCGCGACGCTTCGCGCCTTCTGCCGCCGCTTCCTCTCCCGCCTCTTGGCCGCCCTGGCTGCCTTTCCTGCCTTCTTCTTCTCCCCGGCCACTTGCCATTCGGCTTGAGCCGGGGGAGGAGCTGAAGGCGAGGAAGCCGGGGGGAGCTGCTGCTCAGACGGCGCAGGAGCCTTCGTCGTCCGCGCAGCAACCCCACCCTTCCTCTTCCTCCCCGGGGCCGGGTCCGGTTTTCCCGGCACCGGCTTCGCGGGTGCCGGCCCGGACCCTTTGTCCTGGCCGGACGACCCCGGAGTGGCAGCCACGGCGGCCGCATATGACGCCTTTTTCTGGCCTTGGGGGGCCTTCCCACTCGCCGCTAACGGGGGGCGCAGGACGATGCCCTCCAGGACGGAGAACCGCGCCTGGAAGGCTGCCATCTCCTGCCGCACGAGGTCCAGCACCTGGCTCTCCTGCGGCACGGGCTGGCTGTCCTTCTTGCGCCCCCCTTGCGGCGCCCCCTGTGGGCCGGCTCCCCGGAGCCTGGCCAGGTCTGCGCGGAGCCCCTCGTTCTCCTTTCGGAGACGCTCCGTGACGGCAGCCAAGCGGGCGACCTCCGCCCGCAGCTCGGACATCTCGTCCGGCGGAGGCCCACCTTTGGTAGCCTCCGCTGCCGCCAGAATGGAGGCCATCGCCTCGCTTATGGCCTTGTTCTTAGAGGAAAGCTTCCTCTTCAAGGCCACATCGCGAAGCGCGGCCTCCACCACCTCCGCAAACCCGGCCCTCCGGTCATCCGGCTCACCGCCGGAGGACTCATGGACATGAGCCCCACGACCGCCATCTTCGGGGGGTCGTCCAGCATCCTTGGAGGCAAGGACTCTGCCCTTGCCTCCCTCTCGGCCCTTACCCCGCCTGCTGGTGGGGATCTTCCGGGCCGAGGCCACCTCTTCGCTGCAAGACGACCCCCGGTCGTCTTCCGGCCTAGGCCGCTTGCGGAAGGACCTCGAGTCCTCCGCTGCAGTCCCTGCCCCCTCGGGTTCAGAGCTCGCCGAGCTCACTGTCACCAGGTCGTCGGAGTCCAGCTCGGACTCCGACTCTACACCCGCGTGACGCTCAGGCGAGCCCTTCCTCCAATATAGCGCGCCTCTTGCCGCGCTCCGCCCGTCCGACGCTTTGTCGGGCGAGCCAAAATTGAACCCGATCATGTCCTCAAAGGACGGCTTGGATCGGGGGCCTCCTCGGCCACTGTTGCCCTTGGCAAGCGGAGTGTGGACAGCCTTATTGCCCCCCCCAGAATACGAGGGGCTTGACGCATGAGGCGTGGCGGATTCCCGGACTGCTGTGCAGTCCGGACCGCCCTGGGGTACAACTTCTCTTTTAAGACTGTCCATAATATCCTTTTTGAGGGTGCGGTCCCTTTCTCCCCTTCTCTCTCAATGCTTGCTCGCTGCCCTCACAGTCACGTCTGATGACCAGACGCGTACCAGAGAGCAGCGAGCAAGCCAATGAGACGCACACCGTCCGAGGACCCGAACACTGCTCAAGTCTCCGAACGGTGTGCCCCTCTTGTGTCTCTCTTGGTCTGGTCTCTCACTTGGGACCTTCCGGCATGAGTGGCTCTACCGGCAAAGCCCCCAAGATCACTGAGACACGCAAGCCCCACCACGACGGCAACGTGGAGACACGGTTGGTGGGGGAGCGGGCGGGCCTACGGCGCCTACGGTGGCTGGGAATCAGATCGACAGTCGCTCCTTGTAAAATACTGGTACTCAGCTGCATCTAGTGAGACTTGAAGACTCCAATATTATGCAGGCTGATTGATTTACTATAACTTACCAAACTTTAATGAAGAACACATTTACATGAAGTACTACATTTGGCACAGCACATTTTAGCATTTTATTACATAATAGCAGGCACAATAGTAAAACAATCGCGCATCGACTCAATGAGTCGACGTTGCCAAGTCACCAGTAACTGGTGACTATCTAGCTAGAATTATCCAGCCCTCGACATGCTTATACATTAAATGATGCCATTCGAAGTAAACTCCTGGTTTCCGGCATATACTTACTTTTTGTAATCATCTTTCTGATTTATTAACCAAATTGTCAGAAAATAATGGATAATAAAGTCAAGAGGTACGTGTGATGAACAGTCGTATTGTATTATGTTAATGACTTAAAAAATAAAAGAGGGTTATTCTGCTGAACTTATATTTGTTAACTGATAGAAAAGCAGACAATCCGACTAATAGTTTTTGTGATATGCGTGGACAGACATATTTATGTCCATGCATTATCACTAAAACTATTAGTCGGATTGTAAAAATCTAAAGAAAGGAAATATACAACTATTTTTCGAGTCGGTGCCAACCTTAATATTTGGAACAAAGCGTTGTCAGTCGGTATATTATACCCCGCCTATTGCAACTAGGCTGGAATCGACCAAAAAACAAAATAGTTGGCATATTTACTTCCTTCAGATTTTTAAAGAAAACTTTTTTCTCATTCTTTTTAGTTATCAATTAAATATATTACCTACAGTTTTGAAGTCGGTTAATTTAATAAATAATCACAGAGATCCTATTTGAAAACCCAGTATATGAGATATCGTGTTGCCCAGTGGCAACACAATATCTCATAGCAACGCTGGTGTTTTCTGGCTTCCTACTGCCAGAAACGACTTTCAAGGGGTTTCCCTTGTGCGGGTCTGCGGACGGCGAGCGTTGGGTGGCTCGCCATCCGATAAAAGCCAGGCCCGGGTCGACGGCGCATTGTGTTCCACGCGCGCCTCAGAAAGATATCAGCATAGGAGAAGGGACCCGTTAGGGCCAGAGCCTGCCAAGGTTGTGGATTTGGTTCGAAAGAGTTACCGCGGCCCTGGAAAATAAAAGGCACTACGCAGAGCACGGAGCACGGCTCCACCCAGAGCGGCAGGAGTCATTTAATGATTTCCCATCCAAAAAAAAAGGATTTTCCCTTCCCAGCAAATGATAAAAGATGTATTTCCTTAACGTTGGATAGTGGTTCACTAAACTCGACTCGCTTCCAACAGCTGGATAGATTTCGATGAAATTTTGCACACAGGTATCCTATGTGCAGAATCAGGAAATTGGTAGCACAATCCTGTGAAATAATTGTTGACATACACGCAGGCGTAGTGACAAATGCTGGAAAAAAATAATATTAGATCGAAGTGTTTTAAAAGCAGATCCATTATTACAATTCTTGCAGAATGCTACTGCTCAAGTAGTCCCGCTGGCCTTAAAACACATAATTATAAATTAAACTAGATATAATTATATCTAGCTCGACGTTTTGCGTAAAAGTAGATAACTGTATTTAAAGAGAGCCTAGTTGTGAACGTACAACGGTGTACACGAATTGACCAGAGATGAAGTCGCTGTTAGTGGTGTACGTTAGAAGTTTGTTACGTACCTAAGTTGTTTAGTGTAGGTGTCGCAGCCAATTAGCTTAAACAGCCGTTCAATTGGTGGCCTAGCCTTTTCTTTTAAATGCATCGATTTTTCAGCGACTTAAGTGACATCCTTTGTTCAATATCGTTTGATGACTTGCCTGTGTCACTTATGTCGCTGATTAAACGGCGCATTTCAATGAAAAGATTAGGCTTTTATTGAGACGGCTGATTAAGCTAGTTGGCTGCGACGTAGGTACAATAAAGGGGCTGTTCCGAAATCACGGCAGGATCATCATCCATTAGTATTGATGACGTGTAATAATAGATGCATGGGAGAATGTGCAATAACGGTCATAGACCTTCACACATTTATTGACTTTGTTTAATATCAAAAACAGAACATTAAAATGCCTTGCTATATTAATAATAGAGTTTTGAAACGCGTGAGTCGGGTGGCAAACCGGTGTGCCAGAAGCGATTGACCGATAAAATAAAAAAAATAAAGCTGGTCCTTAATCGACTTCTATCGAGATCCCTTACGTTCTCTAGTAATGAAAAATGGTTCCTAATTTATTGTTCGAGTATTTACGAAGGGATATTAGGGAAAGGTCAATGTACTTTATTGAAAGTATATCTGGCGCCTACCATAAATAGGATTCTCAGGGGGCAGGAGGTTAAATATATAATTTTTAAAATATGTTTTTCATTGGTGTAGTTTGTTGTCGGTTGCCTGTCACGGCTCAAACGTGAGGCAGCAGCGCAAGTTCCCGGATGACTTCCTCTTCGGAGCAGCCACTTCCGCCTACCAGATCGAGGGAGCGTGGAATGAGGATGGTAAGAAAAACGTGTAAAAATATGTTTCGTCCGGAACCCATTGCGCGCAAGTCTGACTCGCACTTAGCCGGTTATTTTATTCTTACAGTACGTGAATTAAGTAACTTCTATTTCGTTTTCAGGCAAAGGTGAAAATATCTGGGACCACATGATCCACACAAACCCAACAACGATCAAAGACATGTCCAATGCCGACGTCGCTGCTGACTCCTATCACAACTACAAGCGTGATGTCCAGATGATGAGGGAGCTAGGCCTGGATGCCTACCGCTTCTCAATAGCCTGGCCCAGAATCCTACCAACAGGCATGGCCAATGAAGTCAACCCAGCTGGCATTAAATTCTACAATGACTACATAAACGAAATGTTAAAATACAACATCACACCAATGGTTACCTTATACCATTGGGATCTCCCCCAAAGACTCCAAGAATTCGGAGGTTTCATCAACCCTCTCATCGGTGAATGGTTTGAAGACTACGCTAGGGTTGTGTTCGAGAATTTTGGAGACAGAGTCAAGAAGTTTATCACTTTCAATGAGCCAAGAGAAATCTGTCATGAAGGCTATGGGTCCAATACTAAGGCTCCGATCCTAAACTTCACAACAAAGGGCACTTATGTCTGTGCCAAGAACTTGGTGGTTGCTCATGCTAAGGCCTACCACTTGTATGATAAAGAGTTCAGACCGACGCAGCAGGGAGAGTGTGGTATTACCCTTAGTGTGCAGTGGCATGGAGCAGCTGCTGATTCTCCTGAGGATGAAGTTGCAGCTGAACTCGTGAGACAATACGAGGTAAGACTTCCTAAGTTTTGTTGATTTTTAGGGTTCCGAAAAGGTAAACCCTATTACTAAGACTCCACTGTCCGTCCGTCCATCCATCTGTCACCAGGCTGTATCTCATGAACCGTGATAGCTAGACAGTTGAAATTTTCACAGATGATGTATTTCTATTGCCGCTATAACAAAACAAATACTAAAAACAGAATAAACTAAATATTTAAGTGGTCGCTTTGTAACTACATTGGAATTTCCCCCAAAAACTCCAAGAATTCGGAGGTATAACCAAACAACAAACGTGATTTTATTTGCCGTTTTTTTTTATAGATAATAGTACGGAACCCTCCGTGCGCGAATCCGACTCGCACTTGGCCGGTTTTTTTATTGTTAAATGAATTTATCCTGTAGGTACCTAACAGTTATGAAGGTCTGACATGCACGCAGTACCTACTCCGTATCGTTCGATGGAAAGTACTAATATTCAGCTGATAGTAAGACCAGAAGCCGATTCAAACATTGTTCGGAAAAGGCTAGGCAGATGATTGGTACGTCAATAAACATTTGTGATCTGTTTAAATAAATACCAGACTTAGTTGTAGTAGTAAGAATAAGCAGATGACTAATTAGTTTAGTATTAATTTTGCCATTGAAAATCAAATCGACACTTTCTTTTTCTCTAATTCTCCACAGAAAACGTAAGTAAAGAATCTATCTTCTTCTTCTTCTTCGTGTGGGTGGTAGTAAGGTCTAACGACCCCACACACCTGGCGGCCGGGACCATCGGCTTATACGTGCGTTCCGAAGCACTGAATCATCTTTTTATCAGACAATCAGGTGATTGAACCCTGTAATATCCTAGCCCCAAACTGGAAACAACTATACAAAGTATGCTTCCCGTGGGAATCGAACCCACGACCACTGGGTCACAAGGCAAACGCCTAAACCACTCGACCACGGAGGCAGAAAAAATCAATCGCTAAACAGTTCAGAGATTTTTATAAATATAAGGATGACAACGTTTTCTTTTTCCAGTGGGGTATATACGCCCATCCCATCTTCTCGACCGAAGGAGGCTTTCCGAATGAGCTGGAGCAGAGGATAGCTGATAAAAGTGCCCAGCAGGGATGCCGCCGTTCTCGTCTGCCAAAATTTACTGAAGATGAAAAGGTTTTCGTCAGAGGAACTGCAGACTTCTTCGGCGTGAACCATTATACTGGTTTCCTGATATCAGCACCGAAACACCAAGAAGTTAATAATGTGCCTTCCGTTTTAGGTAATACGAATGTTGTCTCGTATATACCTGATGAGTGGCCTAAATCTGCTTCAGATTGGCTTACGGTAAGAAATCTTTGGTTTTCATCGATTTACTTATTCTAAAGTGTTCTCGCCGTTGTTTTACACTTGGTCGGTATTAAGAGCGTGTACGCCGTATGTCATTTCATGCAAACTTTCAAGTCCTTATTCTTTTAAATGTATGAACCGATTTTAACGAAACTTGGTATGTACCTATACGCTAAATATCCAGGTCTAAATAGTTATCAGAAAACATTTTTGAAAAAGAGTTCAGGGGTAAGGATAAAGTGATTTTTCACTTTCTATAGAAAACTTAAAATCGCTCTCTCTCTCCCAATGAAATCTTTTTCAAAAATGTTTTCTGATAACTATTTAGACCTGGATATCTAGCGTATGTATACCAAGTTTCGTTAAAATCGGTTCATTAATTTTGAAGAATAAGGATTTGAAAGTTTGTATGAAAAGCCGTACCATCGCAATACTAGAAGATGTCTATTAAGTTGCAGTCTTCTGCGATGTAGACCGCTTGGCACATGCTACCTCTAACAGCCTTCTTAATAGGGTAGATGACTAAAAAGATCTAATTAGTCCGTCAGATAGATTTCCAAAAAATATTAGACACGTATTTTTTTTTTTTTATCGTAAACAAAAATGAAAACGATACAGTGCGTTGAAAACTCGTGTGACGTCACTTGTAAGTACACTTTTTACTTACACGTGACGTCATAACCCCCCACTCCTGATCTTTGATGCGTTTTATCTTCGTGTTTTTTTATTGATTTGATAAAACAAAAAATACATGTGTCCAAAATTTTTCCATAGTCTAACTGACGGACTTAATAGAATCATATATTTTTTGACCAGGAATCATTCATATTTCTGCTGACTATTTTTCCACTGCTCTAGAGTGTATTTTTCTGCAACCCGACCATGAGCCGAAGACGAACACTCCCTTTATGAATGTGTATTACTGCCGGTCGATTCTGTCGACGTCTCTCGGTGTTCACCTAGGCGGAGTGAACGTCAACTGCCGGTCGATTCTGTCGACATATCACGGTGTTCACCCAGGCAGAGTGAACGACAATAGAGCTGTCATTCCATCTTATTTGTATGGTTTGACAACTCATCCGTTGTACGCCCCGCCCAAGTGTTCACATCGACATGTTTACAGAATCGCACTGCAGCTCTCTCCCTTTCATAAAGAATAGAAGATTGAATCCCATCCCAATATTTGCATTAATCTGAATGTCTTTTCATTTTTCAGTTGTCCCCAAATAGCCTGTACAACTCCTTAACACACCTCAAAGAAAAATACAACAGCCCAGTCTTCTACGTCACTGAGAACGGCTGGACCACTAAACCTGATGGTGGTCTGATAGATGATGACAGGATCAAGTACTACAGAGCTGCTTTGGAGAATGTGCTGGACGCCTTGGATGCTGGAGTGAATCTCAAGGGTTATATGGCTTGGAGTCTGATGGATAACTTTGAGTGGATGTCGGGATATACGTAAGTTGTATTGACTGCCTTGGCAAGCGCGATAGCCTGACCACATGCTCAGGAGCTCATTCCTGAGTTTGGTCTTCAGGTTGGTCAAAGAGGAATTAAAACATTTACGTCTGGAATCTTTTTGGAGCAGCCCTCACTCATATCGGCGCATATCCCGTTTTTTCCTGATCCCGTAGGAATTTCAGAAAATCCTCTTTTAGTGCTTTCCTACGGAGCGTAGGGAAACTACGTGCCCAATTTCAGCTTTAAAGCTGAAGGGTTTGAAAAAAAATAACCACGAAGAGGATGGCCTCTGGATCCTCTACTAACCTAGCCTGTCCGATTCGGGGTGCCCAATAGCCAGTTGATAAAAGTATATGATGTATTATTTTATAAGTCCTAAGATAAGTAGGATACATCTAAGTTTAACCGCATGTGGCCGGCTGCACCTAGTTTTAGCCGCCTAAAATTAGGTGTAGCCGCACATCGGCTATTAGCTATCTATACATATGTTACGGCTAATAGCCGAAGTGCGGCTACACCTAGGTTTAGCCGGCTACAACTACATAGGTGCAACTTGGTTACAACTAGTTCTAACCAAACCTCAAAACTTTAAAGTTCCTGTTTCTGTGTGGTTTAAAAAAAAATAACCACGAAGGGGATGGCGGGGTCTGTATTCGCTCGCTTCGCTCGCTCACTAGACCCCGCCATCCCCTTGTAACCTAACATGTCCGAGTCGGGGTGCCCAACTGCTCAATGACCGGCTTGTTGTAGCCGGTTAAAACTAGGTGTAGCCGCACTTCGGCTATTAGCCGTTACATGTAATTGATTAATCTATAGACAAGGCATAGGTTTATTTAGCTACTGAGTCTAGTTCCTTTAAAGCAAAAGAGTTTTTTACGAAGATTGAGATATTACCCAGGACTTTTTGAAAAAAAACCCACAACATATAGGCTACCTATGAAAGTTATTGCTGATGCAAAGTTTCACCGGGCTCATGGCTTTTGCTAATAATATAATTATTACTTTTCCACAGAGAGCGTTTCGGCATCTACGAAGTTGACTTCTCCGAACCCTTGCGCACGCGCACCCCTAGAAAGTCCGCGTTCGTGTACAAGCACATCATCAAGCACCGCTACGTCGACCACGAATATGAACCTGAGTCCATGAACATGACCATCGATGAAGGACACTGAAGATTATTTTAAATCTTAATGTTGTACAGAGTTTGATATTGTATTAAATTAAGTGCTCTCATCATCATCATCATCTCTCAGCCAAAAGACGTCCACTGTTGGACATAGACCTCCCCCAAGTGTCGCCTCAACAACCGGTCCTGTGCATTTCGCATCTATCGGCTACTAATCTATAATTGGGTGGGTGACCTGGACGGCTTGGTGGCCATCATTGGCGGGGCTCTTACCGACCCGTCCCGAGGTCACGGCTGGGTGGCCGCCCTCGCGGACGGCATTGTCACTGTTGGGGCGTATTTCTCCCCGAACAAGAGCCTCGCCGACTTCGAGAGCTTCCTTGTCGAGTTGGGTGCCGTCGTGAACCGGTACCACCCTCGCCCGGTGCTGTTACTCGGGGATCTCAACGCCAAGTCTGCGGCGTGGGGATCTCCAGTCACCGATGCCAAGGGCGAGGCGTTGGAGGAGTAGGCGGTCACGACCGGCTTGACCGTTCTGAATCGGTGCTCGGTCTACACGTGCGTGCGGCAGTGGGGCGGCTCTATAGTGGACGTCTCGTTCGCTAGCCCCGCTGTCGCTAGCCGTGTCCGCGACTGGCGTGTCGCCGTGGAGGTGGAGACGTTATCGGATCACCGATACATCCGTTTCGACGTCTCCTCCCAGACCCCGGGGGTTGCCGCAGCCCATCGGCCCCGCGAACGGACGGTCCGCGCTGGGCGCGCAAGCGCCTCGACAGGGAGCTACTCGAGGAGGCCGCCATATTGCAGGCCTGGATCGCACAGTTGCGCGTCTCTTGCGTGCGAGTGCGGCGCCAGTACACCCGATACCGGAGAAGACGTCGTCGGGTCCCTGACGAAGAAGCCGCGCTGTATGAGGTGTACCGCGCGGCTAAGGAGGCTCTGTGGCTGGCCATCGGCGAGGCGAAGACGCGATCCAGGGAGGAGATGTTGGCGACTCTCAACGGGGATCCGTGGGGGCGTCCCTATCGCTCGGTCCGAGGGAAACTCGGACCATGGGCGCCCCCGCTTACGGAGAGTCTCCAACCAGAGCTGCTGGAGGACGTAGTCGCAGCCCTCTTCCCGGCACGAGCGGAGCGTACTCCGCCGCCGATGGCTTTGCCCACAGCCGCAGAGCCTGAAGAGAACGCCAGCGTCCCAGAGGTGACACAAGCAGAGTTGAGGGCGGCCGTGATGCGGCTCCGGGCGAAGAACACTGCCCCGGGGCCCGATGGGATTCACGGTTGCGTGTTAGCCCTCGCTCTGAAGGAGCTAGAGCCCCAACTGAGAGGACTCTACACAGCGTGCCTGGAGCAGGGCCAGTTTCCCGTTCAGTGGAAATCTGGACGTCTGGTCCTGCTCAGGAAGGTGGGGCGCCCTGCGAACTTGCCGTCCGCGTACCGGCCCATAGTGCTGCTGGACGAGGTGGGAAAGCTGTTCGAGCGGATAATCGCAGCCCGCCTCGTCAGCCACTTGTGCGGAGAGGGGCCGGACCTGGCCGAATGCCAGTTCGGGTTTCGGCGCGGGCGCTCCACTATCACGGCGATATCGCGTGTGAGAGTCCTGGCGGAGGAAGCGGTGTCCCGGGGCGGGGTGATGTTGGCGGTGTCCTTGGACATCTCCAACGCCTTCAACACCCTGCCCTGGAGTTGTATTCGGGAGGCACTCCGCTATCATCGAGTGCCTTCCTACCTCCGCCGCGTCATTGGGGCTTATTTGGCGGAGAGGTGTGTCACTTATCTGGGACGTGATGGCATACACCAGCACCCCATGTCGTGCGGTGTTCCGCAGGGTTCGGTCTTGGGCCCGCCCCTGTGGAACACCGGGTACGACTGGGTGCTGAGAGGCGAGCTCCAGCCGGGAGTGGACCTGACGTGTTACGCTGACGACACGCTGGTCACTGCCCGGGGGAGTTCGTACAGGGAGGCAGCGTTGCTGGCGACGGCCGCGGTCTCACAGGTGGTGAGCCGCATACGGCGCCTTGGCCTGGAGGTGGCCCTCAACAAGTCGGAGGCCATAGTTTTTCATGGCCCCCGGCGGGCGCCGCCGGCGGGATCACACATCGTGGTCGGTGGGGTCCGTATCGCTGTCGAGTCCACCATGATAAATACCTGGGATTGGTGCTCGACAGCCGGTGGGATTTCGGACCCCACTTCCGACGGCTGGCGCCTAAGTTGTTGGGCGCGGCTGGGGCGCTGTCAACGCTGCTTCCCAATCTGGGGGACCCGAGCACCGTCTGTAGGCGGTTGTATGTGGGGATCGTGCGATCGATGGCCCTGTATGGGGCCCCGATCTGGGCGGCTGACCTGACGGCCGGCACCATCTCTGTTCTGCGGAAGCCGCAGAGGGTGATGGCCGTCAGAGTCATCAGGGGTTATCGCACGATCTCCTACGAGGCGGCTTGCGCACTGGCCGGATCTCCGCCCTGGGACCTGGAGGCAAAAGTCCTCGCGTCAATGCATCGGTGGCGCGAGGACGCGCGGGCGCGCGGGGAGCGACTGACGCAGCGACATTTTGAGCTGCGTCGGTCGCAGCTGCGCGAGGTCCTGGTGGCGGAATGGCGGAACAGGCTTTCACGCCCTACCGCCGGCCTCGTCACTATCGAGGCCATCCGGCCAGTGCTCGACCTGTGGCTCGGGAGAAGGCACGGCTCCCTGTCGTTTCGAGCGACACAGGTCCTCACGGGGCATGGCTGCTTCGGGAGATTCCTATGTCGCATAGGCAGGGAGCCGGACGCTCGGTGTCACCACTGCGTCGACTGTCGGAAGGACACGGCGCGGCATACGCTGGCAGAGTGTGCCACTTGGGAGGAGCCGCGCCGTGCCCTCGTCTCTGTGGTAGGCAGTGAGCTCTCGCTGCCGGCTGTAGTACGTTCTATGGTCGGCGGTGAGGAGTCCTGGGACGCGGTGGTCTCCTTCTGCGAAACTGTCATCGCGCAGAAGGAGGCTGCGGAAAGGGAGAGGGAGATGTCGAGTGCTCTTCCGGCCCGCAGCAGGCGCACCGGGCGTCGGAGGAGGGCATACGCTGCCCTCCTTCTGCCCCCCTAACTGGGTCCAGGGGCGCGGACTTGGGGATGTCCGTTGCCTCCCATTCATCCGGACCCGAGGTGGCAGCGCGTGGTGTTCCCGTGCGCCCCTCTGACGTCGCGGGGGGAGTTAAACACCTCACTCCCCCCGCGTACGAGATGTGGCCCGCAGAGGCGGGCCGGCACCAGCCGGGGATTACGGAAGTCGCATATGTTCCCGCGATCCCCGGCGTAGGTGGAAGATGGAACACCGGGGTGGTTTTAGTCAGTAAGAGTCTGACAGACCCCTCCGCCCGCCCCAGGGCGGAGGACATCCATGAGGATTTCCCCCCGTAAAAAAAAAAAAAAAAAGGTCTATGTCCAGCAGTGGACGTCTTTCGGCTGATATGATGAACTTGCAGTAAACCGCGAACTATTTCCTTGTCATTTTAAATCTTTCAGTCCATCCAAAGGTTGTCTGGTATAGATATCACTGAACCTGTACCCATAGAATAAAATTTCGTAAAAGCATTGTGCAACTATTTGGTGTACAATAATGCAGAATTTACACGTAGTTTCACAAAAACGTACCTAGTTAAAATTCCAAGTAACAAAGCCAAAGTCAATTAATTTATTTCAACTAGACCATTAAAAGGCACGTTTGAACGTCTTATTTCAGTTTGAAAATAAAATATTATAGTGACTCTAGTTGTCCATTCGCAACCCCGATTCTTATGGAGAAGAACGGGCAAGAAACTCCACTCTTTTGATATAAAGGTTTTATAATATTTTGTGTACATTAATCCTTCGCATTAACCAATTGAATAGAATATGAGGACGATGCACCCAAAATAACACTACCGTACTAACGGGTACTACAGTACCCATTAGTACGGTAGTGTTATTTTGGGTGCGTGTTAATACCAGCAGAGGTAGAATTATTAAGTTTACTAGTAAGGGACAAAGTACTCACATATTTACAAATTTTGCAACCATTGATTCAGAGTGGGAGATAAATTAAATATAAAAAAACAGTAATCAAGTTTGACTTTGTCTACTACACCCTAGATTGTCCTATGGAGCAGGGCCAGCATGTTTCCAAGCATTCTTGTCTTGAAGATAATCGTCTAGTTTTTAATATGCTTGTTTACAAAGTGTGCTTAACATAAGTTTGAAATGTTCTCTCATTTAATTCTATTACGTCACAAAGTATTTTGTTGTAACATTTAACAGAGTATCTTAAGAAAGATGTTCGTACTTTGGCTAGACTATAAAATTGTTAATATAATTATATAATAATAATAATATAATATAATATTATAAAGAGGTAAAATTTGCAAGTTTGTATGTAGGGGGTAATCTCTGGAACTAATGATCCTATTCTAAAATTTTTTTCACTGGTAGAAAACTACATTATTCCTGAGTGCTATAGGCTATAAATTATTTTTATAACATATATGACGGCGCGCAGCTAAATTAAAAGTAAGATGAGAGACTGATTGTGTTATTTGGATGAATAGTAATTATTGTTAAATTCAAAATTAAAATGGTGATTTATTTCAATTGGTCGAATATAAATGGCGATTTATAAAATATGAGCGGGTAAACCCCGAATAGGGTAGCAAGTTTGCGTCTACGCCGTGACTCTCCGACGTCTCTCTCTTCTTTTGACAGACAGCGTACGAAGTGCACGCGTGCTAACCTATTGGCTCGTAATCTAGTTTCATCTTGTGTTTTACCGTATATTTTGTTTACAAATGTAATCGAATGAAACGAGGGACTGTTATGAATCACAAACGTGCTATTATTTCAACGTTTCTTCTATAACATGCCCATGATGGATGACTATCACAAAGACCGCTCCGCTGCCCATTCTGATATTCCTTCATATATATTAACCGAGCAATCACAACTTTTGTCTAGCAAGTCGGAAAGAAATACCTCAATAAAATAGTATAATTTGCATGCATGTAGGGGTAGGGTAGGTGTAGGGTAGGTAGCCAGTTGACGGGAGCGAAGCCGCGGGGGACAGCTAGTTGTTAATATAATTCAAAATCACAATTTCACAAATACTAAAGAGATGTCGATTTTTCCTAAGATACATAACATTTTCAGAAATGAATTGACAACAGCAGATATAGATAGCCTTACATAATATATTGTTATCTTCACAGCATCCAACTCAACAACACGAAGATCTTAGATACTTAGCATAAGCTTGAGTGGTTCGTCTAAGATAAAGGAAAGGTGTAACTCTGTTCGCGATGACTCTGTGCATAAGCCACTGAGTGGTGGAACAGTGTCATCGTTATGAAGTTACTCGTTCTCCTAAGGTACGCTAAATTACTTTTTAGCATTTTTTAATAATACTATCTGCCGCTCGGTGCCTTCGCTTGGTATAAGTCATTCCTTATTGTTTTTTCTTTTTAATACGAACGATAATTTGATTTGATTTTAGATCTTTGTTATTAACAATATGGATATTAATATCTAGTCTAAGTTTAACATAAAAAAAAAACACATACCTGGGTGAATACAAGCAATCTTGGCCTTTTTTTTAATTTAAAGCTCCTACAATATCGATTTGTTCTTCCTGTGAGCCGTTCACGAGACACATAGCATCTTCTCGTATTCTGCTTGTCCTTATTTTGTAGGTACCTACATTGTGTGTATCTATGTGGGCCAAATCAACCAGTTTTCTTGCTTTCTTCTTTCTTGCTTACTATTGTACTAAAGGATGCTTCCTAAACCAGTATCTGTTGGTACAGTTTGTTCGTGGCCGCCTGTCACGGCTCCACCGTGAGGCAGCAGCGCAAGTTCCCGGATGACTTCCTCTTCGGAGCAGCCACTGCTGCCTACCAGATCGAGGGGGGATGGAACGAAGATGGTAAGCCAATTTAATAGCAAAACATAAGGGGTTTTCAAATATTTATATAACTTAATGTTAGAGAAAAAAAGCTCGTTGGTAACATTTTCAACAATCAATTTGAAGGGTTTGTTTGGGGAGGGCCTAATACAAATGTTGAAAGCGATTTTGATCAGAGAACACATTCATGGAAGTAATTTTGTCTTTTAACTAACACTAATGCGCAGTGGTTGAGCGATTGACTGCTGCGTGTCGCGGGTTCGATTCCCGCACGGAGCAAAAAATTGTTTATTATTCTGTTTGTGATGTTAGTTTGTATGTTTGTAAACGCACCCACGATGCCGGAGAAATTCCTAGTGTGGGGCAACGTTTAAAAAAAATAAAAAAGCAGCTATCTTTCTCATCGCGGTGTAAAAACAAACATAGTTTACCAAATTATTTCTTTATAATTTCAGGCAAGGGCGAAAGCATCTGGGATCACCTGGTCCATACGAACCCCACCGTCGTCCAAGACTTGAGTACCGGCGACGTCGCTGCAGACTCCTATCACAACTACAAGCGTGATGTCGAGATGATGAGGGAGTTAGGACTGGACGCCTACCGGTTCTCTTTCTCTTGGACTCGGATCCTGCCTACTGGCATGGCTAATGAGATCAACCCAGCAGGCATTGCGTATTACAACAACTTAATCGACGAAATGCTGAAATACAACATTACTCCAATGGCTACTCTATACCATTGGGATCTGCCCCAAAAGCTGCAAGAACTTGGGGGCTTGGTAAACCCCTTATTCACCGATTGGTTTGAAGACTACGCAAGGGTTATTTTTGAGCATTTTGGAGACAGGGTCAAGATGTTCATCACTTTCAATGAGCCTAGAGAAATCTGTTTCGAGGGTTATGAGGACTTGAACAAGGCTCCTTACTTGAACACCTCTGGGGTGGGGTTTTACTTGTGTGCCAAGAACTTGGTGGTAGCCCATGCTAAGGCCTACCACTTGTATGACAAAGAGTTCAGGCCGACGCAGCAGGGGCAGTGCGGTATCACTATCAGTGTGAACTGGTTCAGTGCAAATACTGATTCTGTTGAAGACCAGCAAGCTGCTGAAGTCATGCGACAATTTCAGGTATGATCTTGTAATTTTATTGTTGTCAATTTAGAACATTAAGTACTAACATTATCTAAAGAAGATAAAATATAGCAGGGTGTTACATGAAACTGATATGTGAAGTCATCACAAAATTTAACTGCTGCACCACTGTTACTATGATAGGTATGAACATACAAATTATAGCAGGCAAGACAAAACAAGAATTAATAAATGGTAATGGACCTGGAGAAGTTCCGTATGGTGCCGGACGTAAAATAATAGCACCATCTCATCACTTCCCGTGGGTGTCGTAAGAGGTGAATAAGGGACTTACCAGAGAATGGGCAGCAGCGTTCTCTGTAGGTACATTGTTACAGCTACACTGCGATCGCCAACCCGCCTGACAAGCGTGGCGATTATGGCAAACCACCCCATTTGGGGGAGGCCTATGTCCAACAGTGGTCGTCTTTCGGCTGATATGATGAATATGATGATGGACCTGGGTCATTAAATCTCGGAATTTGAGTTTTTCGCACTTGTTCAATCATTTGTCATTATTGTGTCCTTGCAGTGGGGAATATACGCAGATCCCATCTTCTCAGCAGAAGGTGGCTGGCCAAAGGAGCTGTCAGAGAAAGTCGCTGCGAAGAGTGCCCAGCAAGGATTCTCTCGCTCCCGCCTACCTGAGTTCACTGAGGAAGAGAAGACTTTCGTCAGAGGATCATATGACTTCTTCGGAGTTAACCACTACACAACTTTGATGGTATCAGCAACAGAGCACAAAGAATTCTACGGTTCACCTTCTATGATGGATGACGTCGATGTAGGCTACTTCTGGCCAGAAGAATATCTTGCCTCTGCGTCGCCTTGGTTGAAAGTGAGTGTCCTTCCATACTCCAGCTTGTACTAAATGCATTGAAGATCTTTGTAAGAGAACCAATGACCTGGCTTAGTGAGCCTGTAGATCAAGGCAAATGGCGGAGACGATTTGAGGTCTATGTCCAGCAGTAGCACATAAACTGCTGTTGATGATGAGTTCTTTGTGGACATAGATACTTTTCATCCAATAAGTTTTTGTATAATCTTATCTTGCATCTATAAATAGTCCAGATAGTAAGTGAGAAGCTCACTTACGTTCTCGTCAACTTACTCTGATAAAGACACCTTGATAAATTGCTACCGATGAGATAACGATAAGGAATTCACTTGAACTTGGGATCAACATGAGATATCGGAAATAAACAAGGCTGCTTAGAACTCCGAATAGACTATTACAATTTTATTTCAATGACCACTTTCACGAAGTACTATCACTAAAAATGCTAAAGTTAGTTAAATTAGCACAAGGCAATTCGACAGGGGAACAAATGTTAGTCTCATTTTAAAAGCCTAAAATTTCATTAGACCTGAAAGCAGCTGAAGCAGAGGAAGAAGGGAAGGTTTCCTAACAGTGGGACAAAACAAGCAAGGTACCCACCCTGGAGATTTATCCAGTCTCAGGGCTCTTACAAAGGCCAATGCCTGCCAGGGCTTTTCGAAAGAGCGCTGCGGAATTGTCCGAAAGACTTACCGCGACCCTGGAATGCAAAACCCATCTGAAGGGACGCGGATGGGTTTAAGTCAGTTAGTCTGACACTCCCTTCTACTCCCCCCGCTCAGGGGGGAGTCATTTGATGATTTCCATCAATGAAAAAGGCCTGTAAGAGGTCTTCGAATTTATCTTTGCCCGTACCTGCAAATTGTGTTATTTTTTCAGTTAGCCCCAAACAGCATCTACCACGCTCTAACCCACCTGAAAGAAAAATACAATAACCCAGTGATCTACATCACCGAGAACGGCTGGGCCACACTACCTGACAGTGGTCTGATAGATGATGACCGGATCATGTACTACAGAGCTTCGATGGAGAGTATGCTTGACACCTTGGACGCTGGAGTGAACCTCAAGGGGTATATGGTGTGGAGTCTGTTAGATAACATGGAGTGGCTAGAGGGCTACATGTGAGTTTGGTTTTGGCTTCTTTATTACATCAAACAGCTAAGGTCTATTAAAACTAAGCTGGCCTTTAAATTTTTCTTTTCAATGGCGCAAACGATGTTTTTTCGTGGTGTATGCAAAAAGCTTCTGGAAAGTGGGTTGCTTATCACATGATCCGTATTTCTGATAGGGCCAATTATTCTATCTAGCGTTTTCCCAATTAAGTTAGATCGGCTTCCAGTCAAACAGGATGTAGCTGTGTACCAGCGGCCCTACCATGACGCGATATAGGGTGTATAGCTCCATCCCTCCTTCTCGCTCGAACGACTCACGCTTTAACACGTCATGGTAGGGCCTCTGGTCTGTGTTTTTCATGGAGCGTCAGACGTAACACCATTACCTACTCTTAGCAGTCTGGTGTAGATTTATTGGCTTCTGATAACCCGTAACGACTGTCATCTACAAAATGACAGCCGGGACCAGTAGCTAAAAGTATTTTCCAACATTTCCGAACACTAATACAAAAAAAAATATGTAGACCCTACATGTTTTTTCTTCTTTGCAGCGCATGTTTCGGCCTGTACCACGTGGATTATGAAGACCCATTGCGCACGCGCACTCCTAGAAAGTCCGCGTTCGTGTACAAGCAAATCATCAAGCACCGCTACGTCGACTATGAATATGAACCTGAATCCATGACCATGACCATCGATGAAGGACACTAACGACAGATTTTAATGTTATATCTTTTAACGATGTATTTATTTCAAAGTAAAATAATAAATGGAGAATTTAAATATAGAGTTGATATTTTATTCTTGCCCATCACCAGTATCAATGATTTGTGTATTCTTGTCACTAAAACTGTGACGACGAATTTAGGAAAAGCAAATTAATTTGCCTTGTTTGCATTGTTTCTTTGATTTTGATTCTGTTTCTGGCCACCAGATTCTATGATGACCCTAAATTCTTTGATGAAAAATTATTTCGTGTTGTCATTTTTTTTTTTTTTAAACGTTGCCCCACACTAGGAATTTCTCCTGTATCGTGGGTGCGTTTACAAACATACAAAAACAGCCAGACCCGGAATAACTATATGTAGGCCATAAAAATATTTGTTCCGTGCGGGAATCGAACCCGCGACACGCAGCGCAGCAGCCGATCGCTCAACCACTGCGCCAACCGTGTCGTCATTAGTTTGTTAGTAGCTTCAATTTTGTCAGTACTGTGCAAATTTTTTTTATCAGTAAGTAAATAATTAACGACTCCCGACACAGATTTTATTACAAGTTTTGCCAGATAGATGCTTACGCAATAACATTTTATTAGGCCAAGTTTAAAAGACCTACTCTATAATTTAGGTAAGCACGTGCACAATAAAACTTATTACTAGGTTCGAACGTCCAAATATATACATACCTACAACCTGTTTCATAAGTGGGTGGTCATATTGTGGTCATATAAGAGACTAGCTGTTGCCCGCGACTTCGTTCGCGTGTATGTCGGAAAGTAAAATGATGTAGCTAGGTTAGATCAATAAGATATACGAACAGTCAATATCAAGCATTGCTTGACCTCTTTTTTATGGATGGGAAAACATCAAATGACTCCTTCCGATTGGGGAGGAGTGGAAGGGAGTGTCAGACTGTTACTGACTAAAACCCATCCGTGTTCCTCTTAATGCCCGTTGCATTCCAGAGCCGCGGTGACTCTTTCGAACAAATTCCGCAACCTTGGCAGGCACTGGCCCTAGCGGGCCCCGTCTTTTATGCTGACATCTTTTTGTGGCGCGCGTGGAACACAACGCGCCGCCGTCGACCCGGGCCTGGTTCTTATCGGATGGCGAGCCACCCAACGCTTGACATCCACAAGATCCCGCGTTGCTTGACCCCTCTTAGAATTAGGAATTTGGAAGAGTGTTATGCCAGGCAATGGCTGTATCCCCCTCTTGTGTTCATGTAATTTTTCGTGAAGAAACGTTTTTAAACGTTTTGAAACGTTTCTTTTTTCCTCTCATTTCATCGAAACTATTCACAGCAGTCCTAGAAGATATCGCGAAAAGTCGGTATGGATTGGGACTATAGCGGTATTAACATCAATTGTGTGCCTACCTGTCGCACTTAAGATTTGCAGATGACTTTGTGGTTTTCACTGAGAACTTGGATGACCCCCAGAGAATGCTTCTTTTAAGTTGGGTCTTAGGATGAATATGGCCTAGACGTTATGGCAAACACCTTCAGCGATTTAAATCCTACTGGTAAAGTTGGAAATAAATCGTTGGAGTTGATTAACCGATATGTTTGGCCATATCCTTTCAATTGGCAAAGAAAATAAACAAACGGAGGTATCGAGAAGAATACAGCTTGGATGGCCCGCTTTTATCAAAATGGAAGACATTCTGAAACCTGCCAAAATTCTGCAATGTCTGAATTCTCGCCTCTATAACCAGTGTGTTTTCCTACCATGACCTACTTACTTACATGGACGCTCACGCAGGAGGCTGTGTACAGACCGATAGTTTCACAGAGAGCCATGGAGCATTCCATACTTGGCAGAGGTACGTCTTCGAGATCCGAAGACGTACGAAGGTTTTCAACATCGGAAAACAAATTGTGGAACTAAAGTGGAGCCGGGCAGGACACTTGGCAAGGCACGGTGATGACTGATGCGTCCGAGGACTGGAAGAAAAAGTATTGGTCGGCCGGCGGCGAGATGGGCGGAAGATATTGTTGCCATCGTGGGTAGAATCTGGATGAGGCTGGCACAGGAACGTGGGGATTGCCACACGAAAAGAGAGGCCTATGCTCAGCAGTGAGCGAAGTCGGGCTGTGGATGATGATGATGAATCACGATGTTGAAGAAAGTTGCTAAGGTTGTTAACACGCGATAGAACCATGTAAATTGAGAAGTTAACCCCCGCAGAGGACACGGTGGAGCATACGGTGAAGGTCTGCCCTGCTTGGGCGGAGCACCGCCGTGTCCTCGTCGAGGCGATCTGCGCTACCGGCTCTGGTTCACTCCATGGCCAAATCTCACAAAAAATATGGGAATAAATACGATACAAAAAAATTCAAAAATAAAAACACTTTTAAGGATTCGAACCCACACCTATTATTTCGAGAGGCAGTTTTTTAAACCGAAGGTCTATGAGTTCTGTTGACATTTATTTGAAATAGCCGATCTTATTTATGTCATGATTTTTGGCTGCTGAGCTCTCCGAAAGTATAGCGTGATGATAATCATTGCATAAGTTAAACCCATAAGTATCTGCAATATTGTAATATGTTGTGGCTTCTTATAACAGTTCCTCACTAAACTGTTTGGAAAAATGTCGAATAAAATTTTAAATGTTTTTTAAAGTACACAAAAACCCATTTTATTATTATTTTGACAATATTATGCAGTAAAAATACATTTCAAAATACAAAATAAATACAAAAATAATAACAGTTGCTGGGGATCGAACCATGTGACAATTGCCGTTCAAAACAGACATTTTTGAATATTGCTCATCCCCCAAAGCACATAGATTCAAGATGAAAATCATTTTGTCCAAATAAACCGTTTACATACACTTTTGAATTGTTAAGGTCAGTTAGTCAAAAACATAAAGCTACATTCCAAAGCGTAGATCTCTATGGAAAAGAACATGCAAGAAACTCCACGGCCATTCTTTTAAATCATGAGCCCTGACATGTGAAAATTCCCAATTGAAAAATAAATCTTATGTAATGTAACTAAACATTAAATTCGCGGCACAGCGGAGTGCTCGTGTGTTTAGAAAAATACTGGTTACTTTCTATTCTATTCTATTTTTGTTTATGGCAAAGTCGAACCGTTCAGCACTGTTACGACGCAAGAACCAGAATTGTTTAAGACCGACCAAGTCCGACGTCCAAGGCGACACAACCCGATTTGCGTCCGATACTTCACACGAATCACAATTGATCGCGGAGGCTTAGTAATAGGGTCCCGTCACCGTGCGTACGGTACCCTAATAATCGGTAATAGAATAGCCATTATTTGCAAATCGAACCGTTCGACCTTTCGAATTTGAATCTATCGCGCAGGTTTAGTAGTAGAGTCCCGTTAGCACTTTGGTACGGAACCCTACAGGCCTGGATTCCCAGTCCAGTTCAGCACTGTAACGACGCAAGAACCAGAATTGTTCAAGACCGACCAAGTCCGACGTCCAAGGCGACAACAACAATCCGAAAAAATCAGAGATTTCTTTTTACGATTTTGGACTCGAAACCCTGTCAAAGCCTTGAAAGACCTTTTATGCGACCGAATACCCTAGCGAACGACAATGCTGTTAAGAATCGTGTGGGAGTCATACTATGACGGAAAATCTTAACACCGTTACAGAAAAACGCGTCATCAGTGCTACGCCATCTATCGACCATTTGGTAAACTGACAAAATATTTGGCCGAATGGAGACGGTAAATAAGGAGCCCATATATAACAATAAGTAACGTTATGGTATTAAAATGTTCACTTTTATTTTACTACTAAACAAATTGTTGAGTTATTTGTGAAACTTTTAATAAAGTTTCACAAATAACTCAACAATTTGTTTTGATGTTATTTTCATGCTTACGTGCATTTTATCTTTCTCAATAGATGGCGCCTAACAGTCGGTCACCGCAACGCTTAGCGCTGTTTGAAGTTCCTTACTCAAATTAAAAATTCAATATCTTTTGATTTTGTGGGTCGATTTTGATGAAATAAACGCTATATGTTACTCGGGTTAACACTTAATATTTTTAATAACTTAACTTTCGAAACCAATCAGTGGTTTTTGCGTGATGCTGACACAAACAATTGGACAAACAGACAAACAGACAAAAAATTTCAAAAATGGCATTTTTGCGTTTTGTACCTTTTTCCTAACATTTCTCAGTTATTTTTATGCGAAAATATTCAATGTACAGACACGGCAAATCTACGATTTTATTATATGTATAGAATAGATGAGGCTATAATACGTCCGAGACAGCTTTAAACCATCTAAACTGAAAGAAGTCGAAGGAGAGTAGCCCAGCTGTGGGACACTATGGGCTATCTCTGGGCTAATAAACTACTAAATAAACTGTTCGCGTCATCGAATGTGCGCTTTGCTATTTTAACAAGAGTCCAATTTAGTAAAAACTGTCCAATTTTTGTCATTTGTATGTCCTTTGACATTCATCACGCACAATGGTTCAACATCAGCCGGTCGATTCTGTCGACATCTCACGGTGTTCACCTAGGCGGAGTGAACGAGAATAGAGCTGTCATTCCATCTTATTTGTATGGTTTGACAACTCACCCGTCGTGCATCCCGCCCGCCAAGTGTTCACTTCGAGATGTTTACAGAATCGCACTGCAGTCATTTGTATGGTTTGACAGCCCACTTGTCGTTCACTTCGCCTGAGTTTTCACTTCGACATGTTTATTGAATCGCACACGACTAAGTGCGGAAACCAAACCACAATAGATAGATAGTCATCACGGGTTATAAGCGAGATAAAATCTGACACCAGTGCTGCCAAGGCTTAACGTGTTACCCAGTAACAATGGAGATTACTAGCGAGATCAGAAGGGCAGGTCACTCCATGGAAAAACGTCGGGCATCGGGTTGGACTAGAAGGTCGGATTCCACAGCTCAGAAGTGGAAAAAGAAAAGCAGAGTGTTAAAAAATATGAGTTCTTATATTTTTAGTTATAATTTTATTATAATTAAAATACGCCCGTTTATCACACATGCCGCTTGAACTAAAATTCTATTCATATCTCACTGAAAAATGGGTATGCGTATACCCATTTTTCAATGAGTTATGAATAGTATTTTAGACAAGGATAAAGCCGCATGAAATTATCAGCGTTTTATTTTTAGGCACGCACGTAATTTACTTCGGGGGGGGGGGGGAATAAGCTTGCACCGTAGGCCATCAATAGTTGGGCAATCCTGTCGGATGCTCAAAATTCTGGCTCCCCATTCTAGGAAAGAAGAATGGTCAAGGCCCTTACAAAATGACCTAATCTTGACACAAAACGAACGGAAGCGAAAGGAAAAAAAAATCATAAATGCCACTACCGTGCCTGGGCTCATTTAAATCGTCCTGATGAGTAGATCATTCTAGCTGGTAACGAGAGTGCCGTGATGGAGATCAGAGAGAAGATACAGGCTACAGGCTATTAAGCATCATGTTACAGGTAATTAAAACTTGAATTGTCCAGAAGGAGGAATACGCTTTATTATGTACACCATATACATTTGTTTTTGTATGTATAATGAACCAAGGGTAGAAGTAATGATTAGATTGATTTAAGTTTTTATTATATTTTATTAATGTATTTAAAAGTTAATTTTAAGACCGCGCTATCGCATTAGGCATACACCTGTAATGATAGTTGTAAGGGAGATTTTAATAAATAAATAAAAACATTACAGAAAAGATAGATGAAGAAAACATTACATAGGATGACACAATGGACAGATCTTTTTAGGACAACCTGTGGATTGATTTTAAAGAAAGAAAGAAATAATTGACCTAGTATCCATTGTATGTAGTGTAGTGTCCATAGTTGGTACCGAATTTCTCATGATGCGAGAGCATAAAGGTGAATAGTGGATCTATTAATTGGTTACTAGTAGAACCATTGTGTAAGTGCTAATTAATTGTCCTGAAGGGATTTGTGATTTTTGGTGACAATGTTCTCAAACTTTCACTAAACTAATGACAAAAGTAATGGCGCAGTGGTTGAGCGGTCGACTGCTGCGCTGCGTGTCACGGGTTCGATTCCCGCACGGAACAAATATTTGTATGGCCTACAGATAGTTGTTCCGGGTCTGGCTGTTTGTGTATGTGAGTTTATATGTTTGTGAACGCACCCACGATACAGGAGAAATTCCTAGTGTGGGGCAACGTTTTATAAATAAAAAAATAAAAAAAATAAATAAAAAAATAACGTAATTAAAATACAAAACAGGTACCTAAAGTGGTTATATTTACTGCAGAGCTTAGTAATGAATACGCGTTTTAATCTTAACTTAGAGGAGAGGCCCGTTAAATGTGCCTCTGAATGTACTTCATTTAATAGGTATAATATTAAATTCTGTTCTAGATCCCTATCTTAAATAAGCTTCAGTTTCCTTCATCGATGGTCATGGTCATGGAGTCAGGTTCATATTCGTGGTCGACGTAGCGGTGCTTGATGATGTGCTTGTACACGAACGCGGACTTTCTAGGGGTGCGCGTGCGCATGGGGTCGGAGAAGTCGACTTCGTAGAGGCCGAAACGCTCTCTGTGGACATGTCACATTAATTAAGTGTAGGGGATTTTCAAAAAGCCTTTCAAAATCGACAAAAAGTTACAAAGATAAAACGCATCAAACATCAGGAATGAGGGTCGGTGTCGTCACTTGTTGGTAAAAAGTGTAACAACGCGTAAAAAGTGTAACAACGCGTAAAAAGTGTAACAACGCGTAAAAAATTAAAAATTAAGTGTCCAATTTTTTTGGCAGGAGGCGACCACTGAGTAATACGAGATGTAGAAACCGGTCAAGTGCGAGTCGGAATCGCGCAAGAAGGGTTCCGTACCTATCTATAAAAAAAAAAACGACAAAAAATCATATTTGTTGTATGGGAGCCCCACTTATTATATATATTGTATTCTGATTTTAGTATTTGTTGTTATAGTGGCAACAAAAATACATCATCTGTTAAAATTTCAACTGTCTAGCTATCACGGTTCATGAGATACAGCCTGGTGACAGATAGACGGACAGCGGAGTTTTAGTAATAGTGTTTCTAAAAATCCACTTTTACATTGACAGACCTGAAGATTGATCTCAGGATTGGGGTCCTGCGAGTGGGCTCGGCTATCGCGCTTGACAAGGCAATACAATAGTTACGTATAACCCTGCATCCATTCAAAGTTATCCATCAGACTCCAAGCCATATAGCCCTTGAGGTCCACTCCAGCTTCCAATGCGTTCAGCATACTCTCCATTGAAGCTCTAAAGTACGTTATCCTGTCATCATCTATCAGACCACTGTCAGGTTTAGTGGTCCAACCGTTCTCAGTGACGTAGAAGACTGGGCTGTTGTATTTTGCTTTTAGGTGTGTTAAGGAGTTGTAAAGGCTGTTTGGGGCCAACTGAAAAAGAAAAACAGGCTTTTAGATTTACGCAAATACTGGGATGTTCAGGTCTCCTTTCTTTGAGAAAGGGGCTGCTTTACACCACGCGAGCTTATTGAGTGTTTGTGTCAGATAATCTTGGTTTATATAGTTAAACATAGACTGAAAGGCTTATGTTCCTGGCCGGGTTGACGGAAAGTGCACTGGCAACATGGTCAGCAGCCATTAAGGCAGTGTGTACCAAGCGCTCCACACTGTAAAAGACCACGAACGGCGGAATGGTCGGTACATGCAGCCTTTATTCGTATGAAGAATAATGTAGAGACCGTAAACCTTTAGGGTAAGTTTTCTTACAGCAAAATGATAACCTAAAGGATAGATAATATCTCACCGCAAGCCAAAATGAAGCAGATTTTGGCCACTCATCAAGCATATACCCCCCAACATTCATATCATCGTAAATGGATGACACATGATAAACGTATTTATGCTGCATCGCTGACATTATGTATGCAGTATAATGGTTCACGCCGAAGAAGTCTGCAGTTCCGCTTACAAAAGTCTTCTCTTCTTCAGTGAACTTTGGTAAACGAGAACGGCGGTATCCTTGCTGGGCACTTTTATCTGCTACTCTCTGCTCCAGCTCTTTCGGAAAGCCTCCTTCGGACGAGAAGATAGGATGGGCGTATATACCCCACTGGAAAACAAAACATTATTTATATTAACACAGTTAGGTACAAGGTAAATTCTTATGTCAACATGCCAAGTCTAAACAGATCTCTCCACTTCACCACCACCGCCCACTCACCAGCACCAGCCCACTCTATAGAGACTGCTTTAACGCCGAGGAAATCACCCACATCCACCTCGGAACGGTGAGGTCGCCCCTCGAAACCCGTAAATGGAGGTCTGCAGTGAAGACCGAAATGCAGATAACGGAGTACCAACTTTACTGTACTCATATTTTTTTTTAAACTTGGAATTCAAATATGCCTGAATAAACGTAATAAGTCTTACCTCTCCTTGCCTCATGATTTCAGCAGCAAACTCATCCTCAGGAGAATCTGTAGCTGCAGTGTACCAGTTCACACTGATCGTGATACCACACTGCCCTTGCTGCGTCGGCCTGAACTCTTTATCATACAAGTGATACGCCTTAGCGTGGGCTACTACCAAGTTCTTGGCACAGATGTAAGTAGTCATGGCTGGGGAGTTTAGTATCGGAGCTTTAGTATTGGACCCATAGCCTTCAAAGCACACTTCTCTTGGATCATTGAAAGTGATAAACTTTTTGACTCTGTCTGCAAAATTCTCGAACACAACCCTGGCGTAGTCTTCAAACCATTCACCGATCAGAGGGTTGATGAAACCTCCGAATTCTTGAAGTTTTTGGGGGAGATCCCAATGGTATAAGGTAACCATTGGTGTGATGTTGTACTTTAACATTTCATTGATGTAGTCATTGTAGAATTTAATCCCAGCTGGGTTGATTTCATTGGCCATGCCTGTTGGCAGGATTCTGGACCAGGCTATTGAGAAGCGGTAGGCATCCAGGCCTAGCTCCCTCATCATCTGGACATCACGTTTGTAGTTGTGATAGGAGTCAGCAGCAACGTCGGCGTTGGACAAGTCTTTGATGACTGTTGGGTTGGAGCGGATCATGTGGTCCCAGATATTTTCCCCTTTACCTGAAAAACGAAATATAAGTTAGTTACTCCATACGTAACACCGTATTGTGAGAATAAAAAAATACAACTTTACACTATTCGCCGACAACCATGACAACGACGACAACTTAGGTACTAAAATAATTTTACGTGCTAGTCCGACACGTTTTTTGACTTACCGTCTTCATTCCACGCTCCCTCGATCTGGTAGGCAGCAGTGGCTGCTCCGAAGAGGAAGTCATCCGGGAACTTGCGCTGCTGCCTCACGATGGAGCCGTGACAGGCAACCGACAACAAACTGCATCAATGAAAAATGTCTTAGCTTTACAATTTGTAATAAATTTCCTTTTTTTTAAGGATGGGAAATCATCAAATGACTCCTTACGCTCTGGGTGGAGGAGGGAGTGTCAGACTCTTACTGACTAAAACCCATCCGGGCTCCTCCTAGTGCCCTTTGCGTTCCTGGGCCGCGGTGACTCTTTCGAACTGAACCCGCAACCCTGGTAGAATCAACCTCCTGCCCTTATGGCATTCTATTTCCTAGGGATCAGTCGTCTTCTTCCATGCATTGTATTCCTTGGCTTCTCAACAGTGGCTTCCATTCATAACTTAATAGTATTTACACATTTCATCCACAGTTTAAAAGGGTCCGTCCATTTTTCAAAAGGAAAACGAAACCCTTTTTAGGATCATAATCGTTGTCCGTTGTTTGTCGGCGATAGTAAGCAAAGCTCTTACCGGGGAGTATATAGCATTGATTACGTAAGCATTGATATAATATTTAAACGCGCGGTACTTCCCCTAGCTTTTTAGGGTTCCATTGTCGACAAGAATCCTTATAGTTTGTTGTGTGTCGGTCTGAGGTCAGAGACGCTTAGCACTAGAAAGTTGGAATTTGGTATGGGTATGTCACAGGAAAAGTGCAAACGCCGTAAGATTGTAAAATATCGCGTGAAATTGTAAACTACTTTTTCTTAATAAGACACGGATTTAGTGGAATGGAAACTATTGAATTTGGTTATGAATTATTATACCTATACAAAACGATATTTTCATAATTTCTCGATAAGTTATAAAAACATCGGTTTGTATAAATTATAATCTTATTATACTTAAGTAGATTTATGATTACAATAAGGGGTTTGCAATTTTCCGGTGACAGGTTTACATATTAATCCTGCCGAGAAAGTGGTAAAATATAATCTTGAAAAAAAAAATTTTGTAGTCTATCCCATGGACAACAAAAAACAAACAAAGACAACGCAGTGTGGGACGCCCTGCGGCACGATGGATCGATGATTTGAAGAAGGTGGCTGGCAGCGGATGGATACGGACTGCTCAAGACCGGGATGGTTGGCGCTCTTTGGGCTTACGTTCAGCAGTGGACGGCAATTGGCTGACATGATGATGATGATGATCACATGTTATGGGGTGTCGATGGATAGGTCGTTTAAAACATTGTGAGTGTGTGAAAAATATTTTTCCATCCAAGGATCCGTTTGCGAAATATTAAGTTTTAATTTTTAACGAGATTTTAAGCGAGTAACCAATAACTTACTCGCTCTAACGCGATTTGCCTCTCTGATTTAATTTCCATAGTTATGCCAAATCAAACACTGCAAATGTTTTCAAATATATTATGTAGCCACTGGTAACCTATGTACTGATAGGAACGCAAATTTTGAACTGTTTTAACAAGTGGAATCAGCCAAGGCGATAAATATTGCTGACGCAACTGTCATTCATGCCCCGCCCATCCACCATGTCATAAAAACCAAAACACCCTTTGCTGCTTATGAAATACTTAAACTCAACGGCTCCTTTAATGTACCTATTAAAATAATGTCACTTCTTACGTACTTACATGACTAACAGCAAATTCATGTCTGGTCAATTCGTGGACACTATTGAAAGTTCAGAACTGGACTGTTTATAAAAAGCAAAATATCTAACTAGTAAAGATTGCACTTTATCTAGGACCAGTGGGGAGAACCAGGACTGTTATCAATGGTTCACTAGCCAGTTGCATTCTGCAATAATTACCATAAAAGAACTCCATACAATATGTGTCACTGGTAGGTACCTATCACTAGTTTTTCAAGCGGCTACACCAGTGTGAGCATCGGATTCAGCTGAATACCAGTAATTTACGTGCAGCGGCTGCATACCAGACCTCCACAATCCATTAACTGGGTAACACTGTACTTCTTGGCGGAAGAGGCTTGGTATTTTAAGATCAACCCCGGCAAGCGTTGCTTAACCTTGAGGATTGATCCGTGCGGTTGTAAATATTAGCCACGAGCATCGAAAATTATTCTAAAATATTATTTATGAAGAAAACGTGTTGCGCCGACCCTAAGTAACATGGGATAAGAGCATTCCTGCTCTTATCCCATGTTACTTGGGGTCGGCGCAACACGTGATGATTATTTGAAGTCGTTTTCTTTTATTTCAATTCTTGTTTTCCTTTTTCTTAATTTTCTTTAAGTGCGCTATCAAACATACCTACAGTTTTCTATTCAAGTAATGGCATCTTTTATCATTTTGTAGGTAGACCTTACAGTCGTTACGGATTGTAAAGAAGTCAGAAAATCTGACAGTCTTACTAAGGGGTAAATTATAGTGTTTACATTTTATCTGGGTTGAGTGTGGCAGTTTATTCCATTTAAAATACTGGTAGGTATGTACAGACGCCAGCCATCGTTCACTAATAAAGTGATCCATGACGCCAGCATATCAAGTTACCCGAAACTGTAAAATGTTCCTAATCAACCTTGAACGTACGTAATGCTTTAGCGATAAAGTTGAAAATCTATTAAAGAAAGACAGAATTTTGTAGCTTGATGTGTTGGCGTCTGTACTCAGCTGCATCGGGTAAGACTGGAAACAGACCCCTACATAGTTAAAAGTTATAAAAAGCTAATCAGATTATTTGTTTTTTTCTGTCCGATCGGAAATTTAGTTTTAGCAGAATAACCCTTGTTTAGTTATTAAGACAATGTCATTCATCACACCTAATAAAATATGACCGGCTATCACTTATTGAGGGCTACCGTACCCGCCACTGGCGAATAAGGTCTTGAAGCTTATCAATAAAGTTGTTATAACGCGCACACAAACAAAGTGTGAATTAATAGTTCTAAAAGCAACTGTTATATAAGAAGGGGTCTTAAAACACGAATGTGGGTTTATCACACGAGGCGAAGCGACACGTGCGATAATAGTACCTACTTAGCACATGAGTGTTTTACCTAATTATGTACAGTTGCATACAAGACTATCTACACCCATGATACGAACCCTCTATGAAAGGTTCTTTCCTAATTCATGAAATCTTGGTACTTACGCCTTTTTTTTAATACCTACTAATTTATTTATCCATTTTAATTATGGACTAAACTACGGACTTCGGGCTTAGAGAGTAGACCTCCTAGCTCGGAGATGTCGTTACGATCGCGAGCTTGTTGTAACATAATTATCTGTTAAAATAGAATGATTGGATAATTTTTTTGCAGCTAAATTATTATTTTTGGATACCGATCCACTACAACCCACAACTATTGCAACATTAATGGATGATTAACATAAATTAGGCATAACATGATTTTATGTTTAAAAAAATGAAGAATCTAATATTTCTCAAACACACATTATAACCAAACTAGCTTCTACCAGCGGCTTCGCCCGCGTGAAAATCTGAAATAGGGAAGGTTTCTTGATTTGTATTGTAACTACACCTACTCTACACCTACCTACACCTACTCTACACCTACCCTACACCTACCCTATACCTACCCTACACCTACCCTACAACTACGCTACACCTACACTACACCTACCCTACACCTACCCTGCACCTACCCTACACCTACCCTACACCTATCCTAACCAGCCCAAAAAATACTATGACATGTTTCTGGTTTCCTGGTACTTGATGTTTTTGGTCTCCTGGTACCTACTTGTAAATCTGTAGTACTAAGGCAGCAGCGGCTCTGAATTTCCACTTCCTCCTCAGTCTTCATTGATCCATGCCACTTACCGGGATAAAAAGTAGCATATGTCTCATTCCAGGATATGAACTACATGTGTGCCAAATTTCATCCAAATCCCTTCAGCCGTTTTTGCCTGATTGAAACACAAACATACAAACTTACAAACATACAAACATTCACATTTATAATATTAGTAGGATTACATATACAGCATTATAGATTGAATGAAAATAACTACTGACAACATATTATTATGACGAACTATAATACCCTGGACTTGCCCTAATAAATAGGTATTCCGCGTACTACACGAGATTACTAGTTCGGCGACAAATATTGTTACCACATACGTGCGGCCGACTGCACGTATAGAATACAACAAATGAGCCAGTATACTATTGTAGTCTTTGCAACAAATACAACAAAGGAAATGGGAGGCCAAAACACAATATTTTTTTAACAAGCCATAAAGAAACCATAAGTTTGTAGTTTTCATTATCTGTGTAAAATGTCAATGTCCGATTTTCTCTTCTCTTGACTCTATGGTCAGAACTCAGAAGTGACATTAGAACAATCGGAGGTGGATGGACGTTGATTACTCATTCGCCAATAATGTTGAGTTTTAAAAAAGATAATTAATATTATCAACAAAAATAAACAGTGGATTGTGTGTTGTTTCTTAATGTGTTAGTTTTAAGACATAGATAATTCAAAATGCATCGCCGTCGAGGACCGAACTTTACATATGTGAGCGGATGTGTGAAATACATGATTTTTGTATTGAATTTTATATTCTGGGTAAGTTATTTCTTGTATCACTACTGATAACTTCAAAGTATGTTAGTTAAGAATGATTATTTCAAGGTAATGCGGCTTATTTTCAATGCTAGAGAGTCAAAATTGCGAGATTTAATTCATCATTGTTTGTGTGTGAATCATTGTTTTCGCTGATACATGTTGGCTTGGAAAATCAGCTATGCAGTCTCATTTTGTTTCTCGACCGCATCCGTCCGCTATTGTTCCGGCCTTTGTGGTGATAATGTGATATCGTGGTAAATGCAGGCTATTGTTGGTACCTAATTGTAACAGCCAAATCACAATATTTTAGCACCCTGTGATGGCTATCTGTTTTATACAAAAGATTCAATGAGAGTTGTCATAATAATGATGTATACGATCGATGTTTGATAACAGAAGGGCCAGGAAATACCAAACTAGTTGGTAACAATAACATTATTGGAGATATTTTTTTCATTGTTATCTATAGGATGCATCACTGTTGATTCTCAGAAGAGATGTTGTGATGTCATAGTTTTTATTGAATGAGAAATTGTAATGTTTTCTTGTAGGCTGTGATCAGTTTTCTTTTACAATTTGTATGTGGTAAGCTCTACATTAGTCTGTTGTCTTCTTCCATACTTCTCTGTTAGTTATTTCTATATTAAAACTTCATACAACACTGGCAGGCTTGATGCCTAGGAGTTCTCTACCAAGCATGGCAGTTGGTAAAAATATAAAAGTTAAGAAGAAAATATTGTCGTCTCAATCAGCGGGCATTTCTAGCCATATCATCTGTTATGGTACCATAATAGGTATCAAGGATATGAATTATAAGAATTGGAAATAGTTCAAAGATGTTAGCAGTAGTTATAGCAACTCATTCAGACAGTTTTAGTGAATCGGGGACTGGTTATACCTACATTCAGTACAGCCAGCCCAAGTACTTGGTACTAAGTATCCAGATATCATGTATGCCAGATACTAAATTCAGATACTAAATTCAACAGATAAATATAATGAATAATTCGGATATCCGGATAGTAGCAGTTCTACATGGGTAAATTGATATTTTGAACTTGTGGTTGCCATTCAGAATTTTCTGACTGTATTATTAATGTTAAATTCAACTGTTGGGCAAAGATTTGCCCTGTCTTCTATGTTTTCTGAGAGGAAATTTTTGTAGTATTATAAATCATTCACAACACAGTTGCAAACCGTTCTATTCTATTTTTTTATGAGGCAAGCAAAGCCAATGTCGACTATTCTGTCAATGATTAAGTTTCAAACAGTTAAAAACACCTCTTGCTTTGACAAGTCCTTGACATTGTTTTTTTTTTAATTTTATTATTGACTAGCTTCTACCAGCGGCTTCGCCCGCGTGAAATAGGGAAATAGGGAGGTTTCTTGATTTGTATTGTAACTACACCTACCTTACACCTACCCTACACCTACCCTACACCTACCCTACACCTACCCTGCACTTACCCTACACCTACCCTACACCTACCCTACACCTATCCTACACCTACCCTACACCTACCCTACTCTTACCCTACACCTACCCTACACCTACCCTACACTTACCCTACACCTACCCTACACTTACCCTAACCAGCCCAAAAAGTACTATGACATGTTTCTGGTCCCCTGGTACTTGATGTTTCTGGTCTCCTGGTACTTGTGAATCTGAAGTACTAAGGCAGCAGCGGCTCTGAATTTCCACTTCCTCCTCAGTCTTCATTAATCCATGCCACTTAACGGGATAAAAAGTAGCATATCGTCGGGGATACTGCAATACCGCGAAACTACACTTTGCCATAAGGTCTAATTTACGATATTATTTTATGCAAAGTTAGGCGTTATAGCAAAGTGTGTTTCGCGGTATTGAAGTATGGAAAATTGGACCATATAGCAAAGTGTAGTTTCACGGTATTGCAGTATAGGTCTAATTTTCGCTGTTATTTTATTAAAAGTTAGGCATTATAGCAAAGTATGTTTCGCGGTATTGCAGTATCACCGACGATATGTCTCATTCCAAGATATGAACTACATGTGTGCCAAATTTCATCCAAATCCCTTCAGCCGCTTTTGCCTGATTGAAACACAAACATACAAACATTCACATTTATAATATTAGTAGGATAGGCAAGTGTTCAAGCACTATCTCACCTGATTGTTATAAAATAATAAATAAATAAAACAGCCTTTATTATTCCAATTGACATGTAGGTACATTTGGATGAATATTCTTGGGCGTGGATATTGTTAGTCCAGTATACATGCCATTTGGACCCCTCTTCGGGTGAAGGCCTTCTCCAGAGTTGACCACTCATCGCGATTTCTTGCTAGGTTGGACCAATTACGAGTTCCACCTGATTGTTGCTGTGGTGATATTGCAACTTGTATTTGTACGCTTTCTAATTACGAGTATTGACCTTCTGGTGTAATGGAATAGTAGAATTAAAAAGAAAAAACCTTTCAAATAAATTCTAGTTCATCTCAAATTTTCTTTCTGGGCCAATACCACTTAAACAAAATTATTTTTGGTACTACAGTACTTACAGTACTTACTTTGCACAACCTGGGAGCCAATTGTCTGTTTTTTAATACTTGACCACATTGCAACCTAGCATTTATAAATAAACAGGTAAAACCAAAAAAATATTGCTTATAGGGAGGTAAATTATGCAGCAAAAGCTTAATTTTTCCTGTTTAATAAATCACCTAACTACCTAATTCCATTATAATGATTTTGATGTCAGTTTTCCTCTTGGAGTTAGGTTTTTAGCAGGGTTGATGTTTTTTTATATCTTGATAAGTAAATATCAAAGTAGGTTGATAATTATTATATCTTTCATAAAAAGTATTAAAATATTTTCCGAAAAATTTCTTCCACTTTGTTAACAGTTAATGACAGCAATTGCAAGCACAGCTGCACTGAAACAAAGTTTTTCTTCATTCGGATTTGTGCAAGAAAGACTTAGAAATCGACTGGGAATTGACAAAGCAGTTAAATTGATATTACCTACTTATTTTTAAATACAGCAAACTGCAAATAATAACACAGATTTTAACTTGGATTTTGAATTTCGATTCTTCAGGTACAGACTCCCCATCCAGTTATCGCAATTGAGGTTGATGAGGATGATATACCACTCATAAATTTAATTAACTTAGTAGTAACTGTTACACCACGTTCACTTCGGTTGACCTGTTCTGTCAGATAAAGCTAAGTATATCTATACTAGCTGCCGCCCAGGGCTCCGCCTACATGAATGTCAAAAAGTATCCCAAGGGAACATACTCCCGGGATAAAAAGCATCCTATGTGTCATTCCAGACTATAATCTACCTCTGTGCCAAATTTCATCAAGATCCATTCAGCAGTTTTGGCTTGAAAGGATTTGCAACCTGTGACTAATAATCAACTGACAAGGGAGTGGACTGGCCGTTCTGTTCTACATTTCGATGCCTATAAAAAGTCCCTCGAATGTACAAAGGACGTTTGTAATGCATAATTTCATACTCGTTTAGATTTAATCTGGCTCCTTCTGGGTAAGCTCGCTCCATCGTAGACTTTGTCTCTGTCATATCTGACATTGACTAGAGTCAAGAGCAAACCCATCACTAAAAAAAAAAAAAATCTTTGAAAAACCTATTATTTTTTAATTCAGACTTGCACACGTTAAAAAAAAACTATTTTATAACGAAGTGGACATTTTATATAGGGGAACATGAGGACTGGTGATGCAGCAGTAACTAATGACGCGACTACAATAGGCATAGTGATTGCTTGCTTGCATTAATTAATTCAAACATTTTTTAGGTTTTTGTTAATTTGGATTCTTCTGTACTTTTGATCAGATAACTGAACGCCACTACTTTAGAATGCCCTGAAATTTTTTGTTGTTTTTTTGCAGTGTGGTTTTTGAAACGTCTTTTTTTAAGTTTATATAAGACTAGATAATAACAGTAGGTATATTTTTTATAGCTCATGTAACCTAATGCAGTACCTATGTTCAAAAATGTACCTAAATATAATGTTCAATGTATTTTCATTTCAGTTATTCGGAGGTCTAATGATTGCAGTTGGCCTTTATGCATTCATCGACAAATGGCAAGCTACAGGACTCATAAAAGTAAGTTAAATAATTTGATTATGCTCAAGAATAGAATAGTATTAAGGCTGCACAAGCCACGCATTTCTCCATACAATTTTTTTAGGATGATTACTCCATTGTTTGACATTTTTTGTTCTAAGACGGGCATAATACTGTTTTGTCTTGTTGTGATCTATGCCTGTACCAAAACAGAATTTAAAAATATTTAGTCATTTTAAAGTTATCAGCCTCAAAATTTCCACATTTTAACCCGTAATTTAACGCAACTTTGGACGTAATTAAATAACAGAAGGAGTATGAAATCTCTAAAACTAAATGCGTACCTACAGGAGTAGTTTATTTATTCAAGAATTTATGTAACTTTACTTCGAATCAAAAAATTCAGTTATTTTGTCATAAGAACACTAATTCTAGAAGCCTACTCATCAATTTTTACGCGCCGGTTCTAACAACAATGATTGTGCATTTCCCCTTTTCGCGCGCCGCTTGATGAAATAGCAAGCGTTTAGGCCACGCCCACCGTAGAGTTCAATCGGGCGGCATGTGTACTCTTAATACCTATTCTTAGTAAAGAACGAAAAGCTCATCGAGCGAAAAAAAATCTCAAGTTCACGAGTTGTGGCGTCTTTTAAACGGCCACAATGACATCGCGAACATATAATAAAATTGTAGTTAAAAATAAGCACAATTCAATTCTAAACTCTAAAATAACGAATTTTCAAACATAATTTTTTCTTTATTCTTTTTAGACACCTGCCTCATAATGACTTAAAAATTTGAAAAAAAATTAAATATTTTATTTCTTGCACGTTTTTTTACTATATTATTTATTGGCTAGAACTACCCAGGAAGCATCTCAAAAATATTATTTGATCATCTTTTCGGGGTTCAATGGAAGAAGGAGATAGAGATAGATAGAAGATAATTTGTTTATAAGTTCATGTTGCATAAATTTATTATTAATATTAATTTTACGCTTTTTGTTAACTATTGGCCATATTAATTTTTTATAAATATTGAAGGCAAGTGAAAACGAAAACATTGAAATTCATGCAGACACTAAAATATCTGCTAACTAAAATCTGTCATGTTATAAGGAAACAGTTTACAAAAACCAAGATGATTACCTACATCACATAGCTAGATTTTGTTGTCGTGTTAAATAAGCAGAAACACGTTTATACGTAACATCCTTTTAACACGGATGCAACTGTCCCTAATTCGTGTTTATTGCGCATTGTGTCAACACCACGCTCTTCTTTGCTGCAAAATATGTTACGTGGTTGGCGACATATAAGGCTTACTTACTTTATTTATAAACAGTTCTTGAAGTTTTGTAAAGCTTAAGCCCACTTTTATTAAGAGGGCGCCGACCAAACGTCGACCGCGCAGTGGCGCCCTCATCGTTTGTTTGGTTATTTCTTTTATTTTAGAATGAAAATGCAGAAAATATGACATTAAAGTTGTGCTCCACAAGATTATACGTTAATATTATTATAAACGGTAGTTTTAAATTGTTCAGTTTTATTATAATCACTAAAACGGAAAATAGTGGCCACTTTTATCCGTTTTAGTGATTATAATAAAACTGAACAATTTAAAACTACCGTTTATAATAATATTAACGTATAATCTTGTGGAGCACAACTTAAATGTCATATTTTCTGCATTTTCATTCTAAAATAAAAGAAATAACCAAACAAACGATGAGGGCGCCACTGCGCGGTCGACGTTTGGTCGGCGCCCTCTTAAGAACGTGTAGGTTCACCGGTTATTAGAATATAATTTCTCGAAATATTATGAAAAAATCGTTTTGTAATCCAATCCAAATTCAATAGTTTCTAATATTATATCCGTGTCTTATTAACCGCTCCAGTCCTGACATGTGAAAATTCCCAAATAAAAAATAAATCTTATGTAATAGGTAAATAAACATTAAATTCCCAAATAAAAAATAAATCTTATGTAATTGGTAAATAAACATTAAATTCGCGATTAATTCGGGACACACCGGTGTGTCGCCGTTGCTTGAGCGGGAAAAAAATAATAGTTTACAATTTCACGCTATATTTTACAATCTGACGGCGTTTGCTATTATCCGGTGATATAATCAAAGGTGCCAAAGTCCCGTCAATTAAGCTAAAAAAGAGGGTCAATTTAGGGAAAATTGTATAAACTTTTATTTTGGCATTTCGAAAACCGGTCTCAAAAGGTCATAAAATCTCGTGTTCGCATCTTAAGACATTCATGGTGACAAAAGTCTTCTTGGATAGCCATTACGATTTGACCAAGTTCTTACAACCAGTTTCGTTAACTAAGAAGCATCACCTGGTTTATTCTCTCTGAAGCCTTTCCCGAAAATACCTCAACATCCTACCTACACTACAGACATCACTGATTTTTTTATTTATTTTTCAGCTGGACACCGTATACGATTTAATGCTGAACATAAGTCTTCTGATCGCTCTGCTCGGCGGCGTGGTCTTCATAGTGAGCTTCGCGGGTTGCGTCGGCGCTCTCAGAGAGAATACGTGTCTGCTCAAGTTTGTAAGTAACTTAGTAACATGTTGATCAGCCTGTTGAACGGTAGCGTAGTAGTCGTAGTGAGCTTCGCGGGCTGCGTCAGCGCCCTCAGAGAGACTACGTGTCTGCTCGAGTTTGTAAGTAACTAACTAACATGTTGATCAGCCTGCTGAACGCTAGCGTAGTAGTCGTAGTGAGCTTCGCGGGCTGCGTCAGCGCCCTCAGAGAGACTACGTGTCTGCTCAAGTTAGTAAGTAACTAACATGTTGATCAGCCTGCTGAACGCTAGCGTAGTAGTCGTAGTGAGCTTCGCGGGCTGCGTCAGCGCCCTCAGAGAGACTACGTGTCTGCTCAAGTTAGTAAGTAACTAACATGTTGATCAGCCTGCTGAACGCTAGCGTAGTAGTCGTAGTGAGCTTCGCGGGCTGCGTCAGCGCCCTCAGAGAGACTACGTGTCTGCTCAAGTTTGTAAGTAACTAACATGTTGATCAGCCTGCTGAACGCTAGCGTAGTAGTCGTAGTGAGCTTCGCGGGCTGCGTCAGCGCCCTCAGAGAGACTACGTGTCTGCTCGAGTTTGTAAGTAACTAACTAACATGTTGATCAGCCTGCTGAACGCTAGCGTAGTAGTCGTAGTGAGCTTCGCGGGCTGCGTCAGCGCCCTCAGAGAGACTACGTGTCTGCTCGAGTTTGTTAGTAACTAACTAACATGTTGATCAGCCTGCTGAACGCTAGCGTAGTAGTCGTAGTGAGCTTCGCGGGCTGCGTCAGCGCCCTCAGAGAGACTACGTGTCTGCTCGAGTTTGTAAGTAACTAACTAACATGTTGATCAGCCTGCTGAACGCTAGCGTAGTAGTCGTAGTGAGCTTCGCGGGCTGCGTCAGCGCCCTCAGAGAGACTACGTGTCTGCTCGAGTTTGTAAGTAACTAACTAACATGTTGATCAGCCTGCTGAACGCTAGCGTAGTAGTCGTAGTGAGCTTCGCGGGCTGCGTCAGCGCCCTCAGAGAGACTACGTGTCTGCTCGAGTTTGTAAGTAACTAACTAACATGTTGATCAGCCTGCTGAACGCTAGCGTAGTAGTCGTAGTGAGCTTCGCGGGCTGCGTCAGCGCCCTCAGAGAGACTACGTGTCTGCTCAAGTTAGTAAGTAACTTAGTAACATGTTGATCAGCCTGCTGAACGCTAGCGTAGTAGTCGTAGTGAGCTTCGTGGGCTGCGTCAGCGCCCTCAGAGAGACTACGTGTCTGCTCAAGTTAGTAAGTAACTTACTTACATGGTGACCTGTCTTCGAAGTGAACTTCGCAGGCTGCTTCTGCGCTCTTAGAGAAAATACATGCTTGCTTGAGTTTGTAAGTGAGGAATTCCTGTTTGGCACCAATTTTCGGTATGTGCCAAACATTTAATGCTGGGTAGCAATCCGAGCTGCGTCAATGATCTGTGGTTTGGAACGCAATCCGTTAATTTAACATTGAAGTATACTGCGGTCCATAGCTAGTTGGTAAACCTTGAGTTAAGACTTTTGGATGTTCACTGGCCGGATCTCCGCCCTGGAACCTGGAGGCAAAAGTCCTCGCGTCAATGCATTGGTGGCGAGAGGACTCGTGGGCGCGCAGGGAGCGACTGACGCAGCGACATTTCGAGCTGCGCGACGTCCTGGTAGCGGAATGGCGGGACAGGCTCTCACGCCCTACCACCGGCCTCGTCACTATTGAGGCCATCCGGCCAGTGCTCGACCTCTGGCTCGACAGAAGGCACGGCTCCCTGTCGTTTCGTGCGACACAGGTCCTCACGGGGCATGGCTGCTTTGGGAGGTTCAAAGTCAAAGCATTTATTTCAATTTAACCATTTACAGGCACTTTTGAATTGTCAAGATCGTTCAGTCAAAGAGGTAAAGCTATTTGCACGTTCCAAAGTGTAGATCTCTATGGAGAAGAACGTGCAAGAAACTCCATGGACACCCTTTCCTGTTCCTGTGTCGTATAGCCAGGGAGCCGGACGCTCGGTGTCACCACTGCGTCGACTGTCGGGAGGTCGACGCGTACGTTCTCGCGATCCCCGGCGTAGGTGGGAGATGGAACACCGGGGTGGTTTTACATCAGAGTGTACCGGATCCGCTGGTGGTTTCAGTCAGAGGACTTAATCGGGAATTCTATAATATATCTTGATCCCGATCCTTGTCTGTAACCAATCAAAGGTGAGGATTGTGTATTTGTGTGGTGAAGGACACAAACTCGGCCGCTGATTGGTTACAGACAAGGATCGGGATCAAGATTGGGATTGAGATATGTTGTAGAAAGCGGCCGTTAGTCAGTAAGAGCCTGACAGACCCCTCCACCCGCCCCAGGGCGCAGGGTATCCATGAGGATTTCCCCCGTGTAAAAAAAGACTTGGATGTTAGTCAAAGATCAAGTTCGAGTTGGTTGTTTGTTGAAAGTTCCCGCATAATTATTCAGAAAATTTCCTCTCGGTAAAACGGTAAGAAAACAGTTGTTTAAAAGAAATCCAAAATACCGATATTTAATATTGTAGGTATATTTGCATAACAATAGTCACGTCTTATCTCTCTGTTATCAGTGCAGTAGCAGTATTTAGTTATCTGTACAACTCTACCTAGCGCATTTTTTTGTATGAGGCTGTTGTCATACTAAAACAGTATGCGGGTAGACAGTGGCGGATTAAGCCAGCGCGGGGCCTGTAGAAAATATAACTAAGGAACCCCCTACACTTAGGTTTCGGGGGGTTTAACCTTAGTACTACTAAGGTTAAACTACTTAAAAACTTCTTTGACTTGATGCAAAGATTCTTACAAGCGCCTCTAGTGTCAAAATTGTAAAACTGTCTAAGAACGACACTTTGACAGTTTTCGTACAGCGTTGCCAACGTGTGGTGAATTCCCCAAATTGCGGGGAATCTCAACATTTTCGAAAAAGAGTTCAGGAGGAAAGATAGTGATTTTTCACTTTCTCTAGAAAACTTAAAATCGCTCTCTCTCTCCCTCTTAAACTCTTTTTCGAAAATGTTCTGAACTAACTTTTTAGACCTGGTTGGATGGGGTATGCATACCAAGTTTCATTAAAATCGGTTCATGCATTTCGAAAAATAAGGACCTGAAAGTTTGTATGAAATGCCGTACGGCGTCAACGCTCATCATCTGCCTAGCCTTTTGCCACCTGTATTGGGGTCGGTTTCCAGTCAAACCGGATTCAGCTGAGTACCAGTGTTTTACGTCGAGCGGCTGCTTACCAGACCTCCACAACCCCTTAACTGGATAACACCAAACACTTAGTTTTTCAAGCAGTCTGATGCAGTTGATGGCCTCAGATCTGTGATTGAACTGCATCAGACTGCTTAAAAAGCGACTTGTTTGGAACCTGTTAGTCGTATTTAGCGGCGGTCGGGTTTTTTGAGTTACTTTTTTATTTCCTACATTTTAGTGAAAATTTATATAGCCTATGTCACTACCACAATTCTGACGAATTCATCGACACCTCATATGTCAAAATCCGTCTAGCCGTTTGGGCTGTAGGGCGTGACAAAGAAATGGAAATACATGCCTACGTACATACGCTCGAAAAACATTACAAAAATGTGTTACAAACAAATCAATTTTACGCAGAACGAAGTTCACCGGGCCATCTTGTTCTACTAATATGTTTAATATTCATTTAATTTTAACGTTAGTGTAGGTACCACATTTACCGGAATAATAATTTATTTTTCCTCCTGTCTAGTCAAAATAGGTAATAGTTTAGTCATAAAAACAAAACAATGTCAACCACGCTGGTTCATGTTAGTCTTTTAAAGTAATTGTCGGAATTGATTTAATTTATTGTCTGTTTAATGACAATTATTTAATTTGAGGAAATCAACTGTTTCATAGGTGGCACGCTGACGCATTTTATGTCGTAGCGGTCAAAAGGAAACATGGTATAAACTGTTCCAGTTACAAGAAACAAGAGATTTCGTCTGCTCACTATGTTTAGCGAACAATTCTACAACAGTAAACATTGCTTGTTCATTTCGTAGTCAATCGTTTTTGTCACGTTTATTGTCAAATACCTATTGGCGATGCAAAGATTCTAACTAGCGCCGCTAGTGTCAAAATTGTGAAGCTCTCTAAGAACGACACTTTGACAGTTTTCGTACAGCGTTGCCATTGTGTGTGGGAACACGTTGGCAACGCTGTGCGAAAACTGTTGAAGTGTCCTTTCCCCAAACTGCAGGGAATGTCAAGTTAAAGTGGTTAGTGACCCTGACTGCAAAGCCGGAGGTCGTGGGTTCGATTCCCACCCAGGACAAACTTTGTGTGATGAGCATAATTGTTTGTACTGTGTCTGGGTGTAATTTATCTACTTATAATATGTATGTATTTATAAATTATGTAATGTAAGTATGTATATCAGTTGTCTGGTTACCATAACACAAGCTCTGCTTAGCTTGGGATCAGATGGCCGTGTGTGAGTTGTTCCAAGATATAGGATATAAAAAAAAACTATTATTTAAAAAAAAACTCAAAACTCGAAAAAAACTCAAAGCATTTATTTCAATTAGCTTATTTATAGGCACTTTTGAATTGTCAAGATCGGTCGGTCAAATTGGTAGGTATGAGAATAGGTCGTAAAGTATATTTCGTACAAGACTTGATAGCGCGTACGAAGTCGCAGGCAAAAGCTAGTATGTAGATAATAATATATAAGACGTTACTTAGTTAGGTCACCAGATTCGGTTGCCCTGATGGCAATTTAATTGGAATGGATTGGATTGCAGAAGCAAACCTTACTGCGTTTGAGGATCAGGGTGGTACAAGCACGTTTTTATTATTTCTACATAGCATATTTCATCATCATCCTCATATCAGCCGAAAGGCGTCCTGCTGTACATAGGCCTCCCCCAAGTGTCGCCACAACAACCGATTCTGTACGTCTCGCAACCATCGGCTACCCGCGACCCTCACCAGATCATCAGTCCACCTTGTGGGAGACCTTCCAACGCTGCGTCTTCCGATACGCGATCGCCACTCCAGAACTTCTCGGCCCCATCGACTATCTGTTCTGCTAACAATGTGCCCTGCCCACTGCCACTTCAGTTTTGCGATCCTTCGGGCTATGTCAGTAACCTTGGAAATGATCACTCTATTATAATTATCTTTATTTTCACTTGCCAATTATTAATCATATTATATTGTCATTTTCCTCCACAGTACTCCCTATGCCTGCTCGTTCTATTCCTGGTGGAGATGGGCGGCGCAGTGTGTGGGTTCGTGTTCCCTCGCTCGTTACACGGACTGCTAGAGCTGAGCTTCACGGAGCGAGTCGTTCACGCTTATAGAGATGACCCCGACCTGCAGAACTTTATCGACTTCGCGCAGAGGGATGTGAGTTTGCTTGTTTAATCTTTATCTACAGCTGTGGTGAATGATTCATCCCGCTCTAGGTGGAGCGGAAGGAGTTTCAGACTTACTGACTAAAATCCACCCGTGTTTCTTCAAATGCCCTTTACGGTCCAGGGACCAGAGAGTGGACCCACTCTCTAAGCTCGAAGTCCGTAGTCCTGAACCCGAACTAACAATGAATGACGAAATGATTTGAAAGTAGTTCTTAGTTCGGGCTCGGGACTAATCGTAATTCCGTAGGGGATACGGAGTAGAAAACGCCCGACACTAAGGCCGAAACTACGGACTTCGGGCTTAGAGAGTAGACCTCCTGGGCCGCAGCCTCTTTGGAACTATTCCATCTGCTATTATGACGCTAGTATTTTTCTAAATAATTTGCCCTGATATTCCAGTTCCACTGCTGTGGCCTAACCTCAGACGGCTATATGGACTGGTCGAAGAACGAATACTTCAACTGCTCGTCTCCGTCGGTGGAGCGCTGCGGAGTGCCGTTCTCGTGCTGCATCAACGCCACCGACATCTCCTCGGGGCTCGTCAACATCATGTGCGGCTACGGCGCGCAGAACTACCCGGTGAGTCAAGCAGTCCCATGAGAAGGTGGATCATACTGTTTTCAAGGAGGACGTCAGTCTTCTGAGATTGTGGCTGCTGTCAGAACTAGAACAGGTCTGAATCCGTAAGTTTTAAGACATTTCAACGAAAACGCTCACCCATCCAAATCTCGACCTTGATCAGTGTTGCTTAACCTAAATGTTTCAGACAGTTTTTTTACACTTGATAACATTCCTAACATTAGTTTTCATCTCATTCTAGGTCGCCGAAGCAAGCAAACGTGTGTGGACAAGCGGTTGCATCGAGATCGTCCGCTCTTGGGCCGAGCGCAACCTGTACACCATCGCGTCCGTCGCGCTGGGGGTGGCCCTCTCGCAGCTGTTCGTCATATACCTCGCCAAGACCCTGGAGGGACAGATTGAGTTGCAAAAAGCCAGGTAGGACTCACAATGCCGGTTGCGGCCCACTGCTGGACTTAGGATTGTCTTGAGGATGAGGTAATGTGGATAGGTTAAGGGGGATGGGCTTCCAGGGTTCCGTACCCAAAGGGTAAAAACGGGACCCTATTACTAAGACTCCGCTGTCCGACTGTCTGTCATCAGGCTGTATCTCATGAACTGTGATTGCTAGACAGTTGAAATTATCACAGTGGCGTATTTCTGTTGCCGCTATAACAGAATAAAATAAATGTTTCAAGTGGGGGCCCCTCCCTTACAGCAAACGTGATTTTTTTGCCGTTTTTTTTTTTAAAGATAATGGTACGGAACCCTTCGTGTGCGAGTCCAACTCGCTCTTGACCGGTTTTTATGTTTTGAAACCCATTTTAATGTAGGAGATGCAGGGTACACATATAAATACATTTCCTCTGAAAGGGCGGCCAGGGTTGCAGTATTGTTCGAAAAAGTTTCCGCGGTCCTGGAACGCAAAGGGCAATTGAAGGAATGCGGGTGTGTTTAAGTCAGTAAGAGTCTGTCATTTGATGATTTCCCATCCTTAAGAAAAAGGGGTATATGCTGCTCCGAATGCCACGGTTGCACGCTGGTGTAACGAGTTTAAGCTCATCAGAACCTACATAGAAGTCACCTATCAACGAACCTTTCCGAGGATATCGTCAAAAGTTGAAGATGTTGTGTTGGCAGATCGAAAAGTGACCATCGGACATTCAGCTGAGATCACTGGGATTCAGTTCGAAGGAGTTACTGCGGTCCTGGAAAGCAAAGGGCACTGGGAGGAGCACGGATGACTTTTAGTCAGTAAGAGTCTAAAACTCACGCCCGGGTGTTTTCACTGCGAGGATCGTCCGGAGGACACGGTGGAGCATAGGGTGGAGGTCTGCCCTGCTGGCGGAGCAGCGCCGTGTCCTCGTCGAGGCGATCGGCGGCGGCGACCTCTCGCGTCCGGCCCTGGTTCACTCCACGCTCCGGAGCGAGGAGGCATGGGAAGCCGTCACCTCCTTCTGCGAAGCAGTAATGCTAGTGAAGGAGGAGGCGGGCCGCGTGAGGGAGAGACAACCCTCACGCCCCAGCCGCCGCGGCGCACCGGGCGTCGGAGGAGCACGGATGGGTTTCGGCACTCAATGGACCCATACCAACCGATTGCATGGGAAAAATGTTGCAACCGTTATGGTCTGCGACGACGGGCAGACGGGACGGCAGTATATTTTGTATTTATCAATTGAATTTAATAGTTATCTAATCGAAATAAGGAATGTATTTCAATCCTCGGTAATCGACCTCGGAGCATCGCAGCGCAGTATTCTCTGGAGCATTGAAATATTTACCTTATTTCGTTTGTAGGATTTTAAATTTATCAATTGAATTTAAAAGTTATTTTTAAATTCAATTGATAAATTTAAAATCCTCTGCCGTCCCTTCCGCCAGTCAAAAGTTCAGTGTTGAACAAGAGTCGAGACGACTTGAAATTTCAATTTAAAGAGCCTCAGGCTAGCAGGACCTTCCTTCGAATATCTTCCACCTTGCCTTCTTTTCGGTTGAAGCAATTCCTCAGGGACAAGAATTTTGAAGAAGATAATGTGGTGGTTACTTTTCAGGCATTTCAAGAGTTTAATAAAGATTTTTTTGAGGGTAGTTAGCCGTTAGAACACCACGGACTCCTTGGATCGACTTCCAACGATCTTAAAAAATAAATTATTAAAAGTTTTAACCTTATCTGTGTTTTTTTTTCGAATATCTCGATTAACATTACATTTAGATCAGCCTGGTATATTACTATGTTAAATGTCTATAGTTTAAGTTCGTTCCGTATGGTGTCGGACGTAAAAGAATAGCACCATCCCATCACTTTCCGTGGGTGTCGTAAGAGGCGACTAAGGTACTCACCAGAGAAGCCCGGCAGTGCCTGGCAGCCCGTCTACCCTTGACTCCGGTAGGAGAAATTGGGCAGGTTGCGATGGAGTATTGTGGGATTGTCTGAAGTCCAAAGAGAGGGGGAGGACACGATAATTCTCAAATCTGGCAATTTGCTGTATTTCCTCGAGGGTGACCAGAAGTCCCAGGGTGGTGTCGGTTTTCTCGTTCACAGGTTCCTTGTGTCCAATGTGGTGAAGATCGAGAGTGTGTACCTTACACTCAGAATGTCTTCACGATATTCGTTGAAGGTCGTACAGGTTTACGCCCCAACCTCGACACACCCCGATGACGAGATAGAGAGCCATGCATGGTCATAAAACTCACTTCACCGTGGTCATGGGGGACTTCAGCACGAAGCTGGGCAAATGAGAAGGTGACTGACTGCGAGTGAAACAATTTTGATTTGGACGTCGGAACCACCGGGGACAGTTTTTTGGAGGATGCCTCTATATGATGAACTCCTTCTTTAGAAAGCGTGAGCACAGGAAGTGGACCTGGCAGAGCCCCGACGGTGCAACTAAAAATGAGATTGACTTCATCATGTCAACGAAGTAGCAGATATTCGATGATATCTCTGTGATCAACGCGGTGAAAACCGGAAGTGATCACCGCATTGTATCTAAATATCAAGCTGGAAAGGTCTCGACTGATGAAGTTTACGCTCCGTCCAGCACATCCAGATCCAAAACTTTCAGCATGAACTTCAAAATCGTTTCGAGTGCCTAGGGAGCTCCGTGGACGAATACAACGATGGGTTCGTGGGAACTGTTCATACGGTCGGGTTCTTCAATACTTGCCGTACAGATAAGAACAAGAGGTTCTCTGATCCTACTCTCAAGCTCATGAAAGACATTCGGGAGATAATTCTGCAGTCTTCAGACAATACGTGCAAATACCTGCAGCTCAACAGACGGATCTCCAAGTCCTTGAAAAGAAACCTCCGCCGCTTTAAAACTGAAAGTATTAAAGACGCGATAGAGCGGAGTAAGGCCTCCATGGTCTTTGCAAGATATCTGTCTATTGGGCAGAGTCAACTCACGAAACTAAAGACCGTCGATGGCAGAACCATATCCGTCAAATCGGAGCTTCTGAGGGAGATCAAGACATACTATGGACATACACGTCAATAACTTAAAGCGCTGCGAATCTAGCTAACGACCCAAGTTCTAAGTTGACTCGGCACTATACCGAAGAAATCCCGGACGTCAGCCTGTATGAGATTAGGATGGCTCTGAAGCTGCTCAAAAACAACATCGCGTCATGTGAGGACGGAATTACGGCCGAACTCCAGAAGGTGGGTGGAAAACCGGTTCTTAAGGCCCTTCAGAAACTGTTCGATTCCGTCACACTCGAGGGGAAAACGCCACAGGCATGGAGCAGAGGTGTGGTGGTACTCTTCTTTAAAAATGGCGACAAGGCCCTGCTTGAATTACAGGCCCATCTCACTTCTGAGCCATGTCTTCAAGCTGTTTTCCAGAGTCATCAAGATCGGAGACTCTACACTCGAAGTTGTAGACGAGTACGTCTACCTTCCTCTTCCTAGCCTCGAATCCGAATCGGCTGGGCGGCGTTCGGAAAGTTGCATGATATCTTCTTGTCTCACATTCCACAGTGTCTCAAGACGAAAGTCTATGACCATTGCTGTTGTTCGTGATGACTTATGGAATCGTACGAATTTGTATCATACGTAAACGTGTGTGAATGCTGGTCGTATGAATTGAGTGAATTGAGTTCTTTGTCACGTTGGCAGTATCCCGATGATATCGCTTTCGTGAAGTACGTTCAACGCACGAAATAGTATATTAATCACAAAAAGTCCGGACAGTTTTCGTACGTTCGACTTATATTATATACGACCAATTTCCATCCAGTCTGTGCGCTCCCATAGTACTTAAAACGTCGGGATCCTTCGAGCGTATTCGTACCTACTTATTCGCATGATTCAAACTACGAAAACGCGTCCGAAGTGCGGCCGGACTGTCATCTACCTATTTAATGACGACGCGTCTGTAACTACATATTTTATGTGTGCAATAAATAAACACTGACATGTTTAAACTCGTAAACTAACGTACGTTTCCTCATATTACAGATGGCAAACCTGAAACAGGGGCACATTGGGCGCATACCGCGACGAGTGCCGGCGCGCGCTGCTGTAGCCCGCACTGTCCGCAGCGCCACCTGCGCCGCCGCACGCGCAGCCCGCTCTGTCCGCAGCGCTACCTGCGCCGCCGCACGCGCAGCCCGCGCTGCACATGTGATCACCAAGCCGTTTATAGCAAAAATAGAACTTGTTCATAAAAATCTCTGAATTGTTTAGCTACTGAAGATTAGTATTCTTGTTTTTCTTGAATATTTATATAATTATGTCGAAGCGAATTCGTTGAATTGACCATTTCATGGAGTGCTCGGCTATTTCACGTAATGGTTCACCTCTTCATGAAATCAAACCTAATCTTATCCAATGTCGGTAACAATGGCCTCAAACATGAAATGGCTTATTCTAAAATTTTACTACGATATAAAATTTAAATTAGAGCCGGTTTCTGAATTGAAAAGTCAACGTCTCAAATCCCAATTTTAAAGTCAAAATTCTTAATTCGGAATTAAAAGGTTACACCACTATTTTAAAACCTGTAAATATTTGACGTTAATACATTTGTCACATTCGGAACTCTAAAAACTCAGTTTAGAAACCCGCCCTTTGGCTGCGTTTCCACCTGCAAGCAACTAGTATGGAAATTATACTTTATCGTTATATAGTACACACGGAAATCACAACAAAACAACAATAAAATACTTAGGTTCTGAATTCAAATTATTATACTTGATTGATGGACATAATAATTAGCATTTGTTGCGATGATTGCCGAGGGACATTGAGAAAATAGTTGTACTGTACCTCGTTAACCAAGGCCTCCAACGTAATGCACCTTGCTTGCAATCTATTTGCAGGTGGAAACGTAGCCTAAGAATTAATAATTTGCTAAACAGTTCAGACTTTTTTTTTAAACAATGGTGAACATGTGAAAGTGTTTTGACTGTAACAGAAACGGGCATTGATCTTGCGTCTAATGTGCCATCGACTTTGAAGATTCTATAGTGACTTTTTTAAACACATGTGAAGTGACATGTTTTTTGTGGACTATTCTAAACCCTAATTCGGTAGTATAGGGTACCAAATTGTATAAAAAAACTGGACTTTTCAATCGCGATTTTAACAGTAATGTGCCATCGGGAATCGAAGATTAAACAAATGCGTTGATGTGCCATCGACTTTGTAACTATGGTGATTTGATTTCGCTTTGTTGAGACTTTTACTTATTTTTTTATTCAATGTTGGTCTGATGCGCTGAAACACTGTAGCAAGATCCATGATAAAATCTTCAACAATGAAAAAATACTCTATTTTATCCATCATAAGTAAAAATATCTTCATGACAACGGAAATATTAAGGCGGCAACGCGAATATGACGCCATTAAAGCCGAGTTTCTGTTTCCATTGCTGTATTACCAGTTACAAGAAAACCCTCATTCAGTGTTGCCATAATTGTCGTCATTCTTTCTTACCTGTTGCTAAAAAAAAATAGCAACTCTTCCCATATTCAGTGCTTCCAGATCCGTCTCCATTATTTTTGGCTGTTCCAAAAAAAACAACACTTCCATATTCAGTAAGACCATCTCACAAAAACAAATAAGCAAAATTCTCGAACAAAATACAAACATTTACGGAAGAATCTCAGGACAGTTCGGAATTGCATTTTGTATCGTCACGCGCCAGTCCCATAGGGAGCAGGCAGATCTCTGCGAGCTTTCTAATCTAAGCGGCATTACTGTGTATATTATTAATAGGTGTAATTTATATTATATTGTTTGCCAATTCGTGGTGTTAATATCTGTAGTTTTAAGATGTATCTATGACTAAGCATTTTTTGGTTTTTATTTGTTTTTATGTTTGGGATAAGTAGAACTTGACCAAGTGGTGGACGGACTTGTTGATTTTTTTATGGTAGAATGATATACTGGGTATTTTTTTTTCGAGTGCGCAAACTTTGAGAACCACTTCTGCCCATGTTAATGAACAACTTTCCCGAAGAAAGCTATAGTCAATTACTAAAAAAAAATTTTAACTTCCCATACAAAATTGTTATCAACTGTTCACAATTTGTATGGGAGACTCAATTTTTTTTTTAGTAATTGACTATGACTTTCTTCGGGAAAGTTGTTCATTTACATGGGCAGAAGTGGTTCTTTAAGTTTGCGCACTGGAAAAAAAGTCATCCAGTATAACTCGCGTTGTGGCCTACCTATAGGTAACCGTCTCCAGGATCTCCACTATCTCTGACCAAAATTCATCAACTCGGCGATTTAGACGTAATAGTATAACAAACCGAAAACAAAGTCACTTGAATTTATAATATTTTAATTTAGTTGGGATTCTTCTGACTCAATAGTATTAAGTAAGCCTGTCAGCCATTTTGAAAATGCTTTTGCCAAATTGCGGGAGAATATTGAATCGATCCTAACATTTGGAAAAACCTATGTAGCAAGCTCTACTTATTTTAAAAATTCAGTATAAGACCATGTATTTCGTAATATTTCAGTTAATCTTGCATTTATAACCGACTGTATATAAGGCGTTTATGTTTTAATCGTGGGGTATATTGTTGTCCTATGAATACTATGAATTTAATTCTCAATATCGTTAGTTTCAGTATCATTATGGTACCGATACCGAATACCGATACTGATTCTCTTTGTAGGCATCACTCATACATAACATACAGGATGTTTCAGAATTGCGTGGTCATATTTAAGGTTGACGTTCTGTATTTGGTGTATAGTAAGTAAACTATATATAATTTGGTGGCCTGTTGGTCTAGTGGTTAGTGATCCTGACTGCTAGGACGGAGGTCGTGGGTTCGATTCCCACACAGGACAAATCTTTGTGCGATGAGTACGATTATTTGTTCTGTATCTGGGTGTGTAATTTATCTATAATATGTATGTATTTAGAAATATATAAGTATGTTTATCAGTTGTCTGGTTGCCATAGTACAGGCTCTGCCTAGTTTGGGATCAGATGACGGTGTGTTGATTGTCCCAAGATATTATTATTATTATTTTCTTTATTCAATTTGTACAGTACATATAAATTACATTTTTAAATATTAAAATACAAAATTATAAAAATATTTAAAAATATAAAAAATAGTAGCCCACCGGTGTCGGGAGCGAGGTCCAAGCTACCGGTGGTTAGGGCTCCAGAGAAAGGAACCTCCTCACAATACGAGCCGTTTCGAGGGGTACTGCCTTCTGTATCAGGCTCTTTACCCAACTGCGTAACGCCAGCTTCGACAGGTGGTCGTCGAAGCTTTTGGCTATCAAGCCATTGGCCGTAACGACTATCGGCACAATGACAGTTATTATTATTATTATTATATTGTTATTATTATTACTAGCCCGTACTGTCCCACTGCTGGGCAAAGGCCTCCCTCCATTCCTTCCAATCCTCGCGGTGTTGTGCCTCTGCCTTCCAATTCGTAAGGAACACCATCTCCCTAAACAATAGCCAAAATAAAAAATTACGATTTTTTCAAAAACTTTAACCTCATAAAATTACTAAAAGGTTCTCTTCAGTTTTCAAGCTATTTGGTGGTGGTTATTTAAGTTCATATTATTTCATTTCATTCATAGATTTGATGCCACGAACATCAGACTGTTAGAAAAAAGATTTGTTTCGAATTTCAATGCGGTCGTATTTTTTTGTCTTTTTTTTTGTTTTTGCTATTGTTTCTTTACTTTATATCAGACACAGAACGCAACCCTGAAATATGACCACGCACTGCTGGAACACCCTGTATAAATTGTTATTGAAGACAGTTCGTCAGATAAAGCTCAGTCTTGGAACACCCTATTTACAAGATGTAAAATGGCGCAAACCTGAAAAATTTCATTTACCATTATGAATAAATAATACTAAGGGACAAACCCTGAAATCGGATAAAAATCAGCTGTTCAGTAAATTTTGTCGAGTTATGCAAACACAAATGTATGGGGCATTTGTTTTATTTGCGATTTTTTAGTCCCTTAGTAAAAGTATACACCGTGTAACAGAATAAACGCAATACCTCTTAAGGGGTCATTGTACTTATCATTATGAGTAACTTTTACTATGGGACCATTCACGAAATCGCGGAAAAAAAATCAGCTGTTCATTACATTGTTTTGAATTATGCATAAGGGGCAGTCGATTTTTTTTCGCGATTTCAGTGTTGGCCCTATAGTGAAAGTTGTACAGCGAATATATATATATATCACGTCGATTGTTATTGAGAAGCCGGATGTAAGAGCAGCGCATTATGATATTTCAACTTACATGTCCTCTACATTTATTATGCGCACAGCCAAAGTGTGGAACTCACTGCCAGCCGCATATAACCCGTCTACCTTCAAAGCAAGAGTGAACAGGCATCTTCTGGGCACGCTCGCTCTATCATAGACCTCATCTATCGCTTTCCATCAGGTGTGATCGAGGTCAAGAGCAAACCCATTACTTAATAAAAAAAAAATCCAAGGATAAATTTTTTAGTAGTCAGATTACTTTTACCTGTGAAATAAATATGGTCGTTTGACAGCGTTTGTATAGAAAATATGTCTGTCTTAATTAGTCTTTCCATAAAAGTTAAATACAATATCAGTATCAAAATGTATTGGTATCGGTGCAATAATAAAATGATTTAATATAAATAATTAATTAATGCAAATAGTTTAATAATTTTAATAAATATCATGTCTCACAAACATAAAATCTTCCTGTCGTAAAGTATAAGTAGAAAAATATCTGAATTGTGATAATTTTTTTATTCCACTTTTCTGTAAGGGTGTTGCCTAAAAATGGGCGGATATGCTCAATTTTATTCCAAAATTTTAATCCACAAGACTAAAATCTAAATAGTGTTGCTTTTTCCACTGGATAAGTAGACTGATTTAATTTGTATTAGTAAAAAATATACGACTTTTTTTTAGGAAATTCGATGAAATTATTTATTGGGATTTTATTTTGTAATTGGTGCAAAACATATAAAGAACTGAACTTTGAAATTAAAAGCGATTCGTTACTTTGTTATAGTATTGGTTTCGTAAAACTAGTAAAAAAAGGGTACTGTGTATTTTTAGTACGGAATATTATTCTACGAAAGAGATTTGGCATAAATATAACAGTGAGCGAGTCGTTAGAACAAGTTCTTAGATGTACTCGATCGCGTTAGCGTATTTCATAAAAGCGAATTATTCCGATCTGTCACCCTGCTTTGTCCGCACGCACGATGAAACATAAAATAAATTATATGGGTACCCACAGGACATTTAAACAAACAAATGTTACAAACATGGTGTCACAAGAAACATGGCGGCTGGGGTTTAATCATATGTAACTAGGTTATACGAAGGCAAATCAGAAGACTGATTGTAATATCAAATTGAATAAAAAAAATAGAAGAATCTGTGTCTGTAATATGTGCCCCTCTAGGGGACAAAGCAGGGTGACAGATCAGAATAATTCGTAAAAGCTATCTAGTGACAATAACAAAAAAACTGTTTTTTTTTTCAAACGAGTACCAGCGACGTAGGGTCTGAGAGGCCCAAAGTATGACATTGAATTTTGATGAAACTCTTTGTTATTTGGTATTAATAAACAAAATATCAGAGGTTTTCAGCTAAATTATGTTTATTAATAACAGCTGCGGGAGATTAGAAAACTATATTTTAAGGGAAAAGATAAAACTAACTACCTATCTACCCTCCGGGGTCTCACAGGCCCCACGTCAGTAGTTAGCGTGATCGAGTAAATAAAAATCTCGCAATTCTGATTTCGGTCTAAATTATTGTTACTACATCAAATTAATGTAAATACAATGTTAAAAAATTGTTGTTGGTTTCATATCATTGGTAAAAGAGTTAATTATTAATATAAAAAATGTATATAAAACGTCTGATTGCACGCATGTGCTCAATATTTTCATTTGATGCTCAATTTTTTCTTAGTGAAATTTGTTAATTTGAGAGCTTAATAAAAATGTAAAAATTCGACTGTGTCAAAGTTTAACTTATTGTTTTGTTTAACATCAGAAGGGCGATTCTCGTTTAATATTTAAAGGAGCATTCGCATTACAGTTGCAAACTCAAAAATACCTGTAATTTCTCAACATTTTTGACAGGCTTATTGTGAGATTATAATGCGACTTGAATTTTAACGCTTTTAAGAGCGTTAACGCCGTACGGCATTTCATTCAAACTTTCAAGTCCTTAGTTTTCGAAATTAACGAACCGATTTTAATGGAACTTGGTATGCATACGCTAGATAACCAGGTCTTAATAGTTACCTAGGAGAGAACGTTTTCAAAAAAGGGTTTAGAGGGAGAGAGAGCGATTTTAAGTTTTCTATAGAAATTGAAAAATCACTCTATTAACTCATTTTCGAAAATGTTCTCTACCAACTACGAGAATTGGTCTTCTGTTAAAGAATAAAGTAGACCAAGTTAGCTGCCTTTAATTTGACATTCGATTTGTCTCACTTGACGTTAAATTACGCAATGTAAAAGTGTAGGCGCCAAGAAGTTGTAAAAAAAATAGCAACAAACATGTGTTCTTAACTAAATGTTTGAATCCTGAAACTTTAACATTAATAAAGCTTTTATTTTAACATTCCACTGCTAGTTATGTTGTTAAATAACTCCCTGTATGCAATCGTTTCGAAAACACGCAATATGATTACAATTTACAATTATTAATTAATTCTGAATACATTAACAAATAAGCAATAATATAGAAACACTTCAAAACTGCCATTAGAGGTTGATTAGTAAACTCACTGTTTAAACTCACTGGTCAATCAATAGGTACTGTTTAATAAGTATTATTATGAATCTGTACTACACCACAGAGCATGAAATCTACTAGAGGCGCCATTAGTTTTCACTTTATGAACCATAGATAAAACAAGGAACCTTACTGCCTATTTCTCCCGCGAGGTGGCACGCTGCGTGAAGGAGATATAAATAAACAACATGGCTTCCATTCCATCTATGGTTAGGTTAGGTTAGGTGTTTTTCAGCCCCGGATCTAGGGGGGGGGGCAAGCCGGGGCCCATGCCCCGGGCGGCAAGTTCAAGGGGCGCCAAACTCACATGTTTGAAAAAAAACTTATTCGATGTGGGTGGTAAAATTATTGAGCTTTCTACATTCGCTCTTGAATTTCGCATTCTCTTGAATCTCTATTTTTCTGCATTTAAGTCGTTAAAGTGACTCCTAAGCAAACTTTGGAAACGTTTTCTTTTCCCCTTTCAAGGATCTAAAATCGACTGAATGTGAGAGTGATCAGAGTTATCTATATAGACCTACTTCAGTAATACAAAAGCAAAATCTTTGTACCTCTTTTTACGAAAAAAACGCAGGCACAGATAAAGTCTATGGAGAATGAGTCCAGAAAGCTAATATTTTTTTAATAATGCTTAAAAAATTGATAAATTATTAAAAACGTATGGTCGAATTTCGATCACTAGTTAAAATAGTTATCGAAAGTTTCATAACAATAATGTATAAATAAGTAGATGACCCGGTGAAGATCGATTACCTACATATATTTGTGTAAAATCTACTCTACACCTAACCTACTGCATATACACACAAAATTTCATAAGAATCGGTCAAGCCGTTTCGAAGGAGTTTTGTAACAAACACTGTGACATGACACGAGAATTTTATATATTAGAAGAAGTGTGGAAGAGAGGAGGGCGCCACTATCAAGTTTTTGCCCCGGTTTGGAAAAATCGTAGATCCGGGACTGGTGTTTTTTCGCGTTCATATAAGTTTTCGCAAAAAAAGTAACCTATAACATATATCTCAGTACCAAAATTACTCAGACTACATACTAACGAATATTAGTTTCAGATTATCCTGTGTTTCTACAACGTACAATTAGATAATACTATCTCTTGCCCGCGGCTCCGCTAGCGCGGATGTCGGGCATCGCGTAAAAAAGTACCCTATGTCCTTCTTCATATCCCAGGCTATATATCTGCTGACGACCCGTTCAGCCGTTTCAGCGTTATAGCGTAACATACAGACAGAGTTACTTTTGCTTCTTATATTATATTAGGGATTATTATTCGGTTCGCATAGTCTAAAAAAAAATTGACCGTTGACCCAAGCTAGTAGGTATGCGTACTTTCAAAGTATGTAGATACACACACATTTTGTTGCTGAGATCATAAGCTCGGGAATCTTATGTTGTTTACTTTTGACCAGATGGCGCCACTTAGTGGCACTGGGAAGCTTGGTTTGTATGGAAGGTTTTTCAATGGGGTCTCTAGCAGTTTCTCTGTGTACCACAAAATAATACAATTACTACAATACACCATAATATTACTTATAGAAAATAGTTGAACTTCCACATAATAATGATAGTGCAATATTTTTATGGTAAATATAAGTTGATTTTAGTGCCAGTTTAGTTAATATTGCAGACTTTTTCCACTTTTAAATGTTCTTAGTTTTTATTTGTAACTGTGTTTCTATCAAAGAGTTCGAAGGCAATGTGGCCCCGTTTCTGGAACGAAAATTATCGCAAAATTAATGCCGGTAATTGTCAAGCCCGCGTAAAGTATGAACTTTGGTTGGATGACTTTTGATTTTGTGATAATTTTTGTTCGCTAAACTGGAGGTTAGCCTGTTTTTGATAGATCAGTAAGAACCATTTCAATAATAAACAATACAAATTAGTTTAATAAAAGTGCTCATTTGTTTTTATCGAATATTATTTTATTGTACTCAGTTTATGATGCAGACTAAACGTATATATCAGGAATTCCATAATAATGTGATTAAATTTTGTTATTTTTTAAGTAGGTAGTCATTTTCAAGAGTTATTAATTAAAAAATGCGTCGAATGTTGATTGGAAAATGTAAAATAATATTGTTAAAAAATTGCCAACTTTGTCAATAACTGAGTTTAAAAAAAGAGGACATCTTGTTGTCGACTGCCCCAGCCCCAGTTTCTCGAATGAGAATTAACAAGATGCGTTAAATTATCAAACGCGCGACAATCGCACCACTTGAATACGACGATAGTTTCTTTCCAGAATCCTGGGGTAAAAATGTATCTTATGATAGTGAAACAAAATGAATATTACTCGTTTTTAACCAAATATAATCTACATGTCGTATCTTAGTTCGTAAGTTTATAAACTTATCGATGTACATATGTATTAGGAATTCTAGTGTATGTAATAAAAAGCCATTTTTATTGAACGTTTTTGCTAGACGAAATACCTGAGGTCGGTTTAAAAAAAAATTTTTTTGACTAGTCTCGAGTTTAAAAAATAAATGTTTATTTTTTTATTTTATAGTATTATCGTCTGCATTTAATCTGTTTTTTTTTCAATTTATGTCATTAATACATACATACCTATAGTATTGCTCCAACAAGTAAACAAGCAACTGATTTTTTGAACAGAATGTTATTTACCACAAAAATACAATTTAACCCTTGTTTATTTTACCCTATACGACTTTAAGTTTGACCGTTCAAGGGTCAAATTCAAAGTGGGCTTCCAAAGCTCAAGCATTTCGTTCAGCAAATACCAGTTAGTATAAAGCACAATTCATATAAAAATGAAGATATTTTGCGTATTAAATAGTGGGAACTGATGAAAGACATTATTCTTGTACATTGAATACCAGTTGTCAGTGATGTAAAATATAGGAAATTAAATGAACTGTAACCTGTATTGAGATTTGTTTATTTTTATATTTGTTTTGCCTCTTAAGTATCCTGAAAATGCCAGGAGGGGACGTCCTAGGGGATACATGGATCTTAATGGTGATGTTCATTACAAAGTTCCAGACGTGCGTCATATTTAAGGGTGATGTTGGGTGGCTGATATAAGGGAAATATAGCAAAACAAAAGAAAGTGAATTTTTTCAAACAACTAGACCTCAAAATCTGACTAAAAAGTTCCAAACAAATCACTTTTCAAGCAGTTTGTTATAGTTGCTGGCATTCACTTGTGTTCAATCACAGATTTTATGTCACCAACGTTCTTTCGTAGTGTTTGCCTACCCTTATGGGAAATAGGCGTGAGTTTAATGTGTCGCAGAATCGACACAGATGGACAATTATTAGAATCGTTATTGAGTATTTTTAATTTAGAATAACGCCATCTATCATCGTTTGTCGGAAACGTCAAGCAGTGTGCTTGGGTGAGGTCGATACAGAGCTTGGCAAGTCTTGTTGACAGCTGTCAGTTGTCATTGTTTGACAACGATGTACCCCTAATGGTTGAACTACCCTCGTCATATGCATGTTTTTATTTGTATTTCCATCTATGTCTTCATACACGGTTTGATTTTTACTGCCTCAAAAAAATTTATGGTCAGTTTTTTTTTAAAGTAGGTATGTGAAATCATCAAATGATTTCTTCCGCTCTGGAGCGGAAGGAAGTGTCAGACTCTTACTGACTAAAACCCATCCGAGTTCCTCCATTTTCGTTCCAGGGCCGCGGTGACTCTTTCGAACAAATTCCGTTACCCTCGCAGGCTCTGACCCTAGCGGGCGCGTCTACTATGCTGACATAATCTGAAACACAACGCGCCGTCGCCTCGAGCCTGGTTCTGATCGGTCAGCGAGCCACCCAACGCTCGCAGTCCGCGCCTACGGTGGAAGGGAATCGCCCTGCGACTCCCGACGCCCGAGGAGTCATCTGTTGCGGCGGCAGGGGCGTGCGGTACCTCTCCCTCACGTGGCCCGCCTCCTCCTATGTTAGGATTACCAACTGCTTCGCAGAAGGAGGTGGTTGCTTCCCATGCCCCCTCGCTGTGGACTATGGATTGAACCAGATGGTCAGTGATATAGTCACAAGTATTAAATACTGTACCTATTCGCCTTACCCCTTAATTGCACACCCTGTGCGAGAGGTCTTATATGTTCATAAGGTTCAAAATTGAAATTAAATTTTAGAGACATCGACTTAGAAATGACTGTCCAGTTTACTGGTCACTTTGAATTAGCCGTCCGTTTATGGAAAAAAATAATTTGGATTGAAAATATTAGGCAACTTTTGAAGATGAGGAACAAGTTGTGAAGTTTCTCTGGACGCAGGATTTGTCTAGTGGGATTTATGGGTGAGTGCGCAGTAGCAGCGCTGTTGATTCTTTACAAATACTTGAGTGACGTCACTTTTTTAACTCCAGCAACTTGCCGGCCAATGGTTGCTTGAATAAGTACGTTGAGACGTCTTCGGAAAATAACACTTCATGAGTAAATGGTATATCTTTATTAAGAAAAGAACACTAAACTTAATCGAAATTATTTCTCATTTTCTAAGGTCTAAGGTACATTCCGCGAGGCGTAGGCTGAGCTTTGCATTTGTGTGCGTGATCACCAAAAGTAGAGTCAAAAAGCAGTATAAACCGGTCTAAACCAAGCAAAGGATCACACCTACACATAACTGCACTCACAAAATGCAAGGCTCAGTTTACGTCTCGCGGACTGTAAGTACCTACTATCCTAGTTTTTCCCCCACTTAACACTTCCCTCTCTTCTCATCTTTGTTACACAACTCATTTTTAGGTGTTATAAAAATAATAGCAATAATCCTTTCCTAAAACTATCAGAATTTTTCCGCCTCTCTTTTATTTCACCTTCTTCACCCCCACCACCTACTTCTGCTAGCTAATTCATCCGTCTACCTTCCCCCCTCCTACCCCTTCCCTTTATCGCTAAATTAACTAAACATAGACAATATTTTAATTTTATTCATGTAATACGTAAGCCACATAATTTCTCATTCTCTAACTTAACAGTATCCTAGCTTTTCAAGCACTTTCTATGCGCTCTTCTTTCCCTTCTTCCCCTTACCCTTCGCGGAGTCAGGAGGTGCCACAACGACTGGCGGCGGAGGTGGTGGAGGCCAGTATTTGTTGAAGAACTCCTCATTGGCTGCGAAAGTCAGCGGGAGGATGTGGCTCTTGCGGTTCCATTTCTCCATCTCGATTTCTGCTTGTTCTTCTAGAATCCGCTCGGCTGTTGCTTTTTTCTGGTGGAAAAGATGTGATTCAGAATGGTCATGTTTGTACCTAATAAAACTAAGATATATAAGTAGGTACTTTTCTTCAACGGTATAGAATAAAGGTTTGAAGATTTAACTCTTCTCTCGTAAGAACGGTCGACAGAAGAACAAATTGCGCTTCAGCTAGTGCTACCCATTTTTGGTTCTAAAAAAAGCTTTAGTCTAAAATCCAACTGAACAATACCATAGGTAACTTGGCCAGATGCTCACCTCCATAAAAGCCAAATATTCTTCATTATCAGGCTCCCTCTTCTTCCCTTTCTTCCCCACCTCTTTCACGTTCTTAGGAGACCTGTCTCTCTTCTCTACCTTCCTGGTTTTAAACTTTAACGGAGCATACAGCTTCTTCGGACTCTGTATCTGGTATGGTGCGTCGATCAACGCGTATTCTGGAGTGAAGGTGAAGACTGAACGGACGAGGTTGTACTGGTAATCGCTGCTGAATCTGGGGGTAAAAAATGGAGGATGGAAAGTCCACTGTTGAAGACTATGAAGTACAGAAAACATACAATAGAGTAGGTGAACGTGGTTGTCGAGTGCAGACAGACATATTGACAAACAAAGTTATGTTTACAGGTACTTAGGTCAGTAGGTATTTAGTTCTACATACCTACTTATCTAAGTATCTACCTGTTCCATCAATGTAATGTTGTATACTAGGTATATGGTAGGTTAGGGCTGTAGGGCTTATAGGGCTTAGGGTCGAATGGACTGTTAGGCTTGTAGGTCTTCGTAGGTTCCTTTAGCTTGCCATATATTTTCATGTATCATCACACCCTTGACAGTATTGCGGCCTTACGTGACGTATGTTAGGGGTGGATGTACACTACCTATATAAAGCGAGGCGCAATAATGGTGGCATTAATTTAACACGTCTACGGTTTCGCTTTTGCGTTAAAGGAAGATAATTATTTAAATTTCAGTGGTTTTGTTTTTTAATTTATTGATTTATTTACAATTTTGTCATCTTGGAGCAACAGCTGATTCTTAAAGAACATTGCCGAGAGATCATTTGCCAGGGTCACGGTGAAAATTCGGGAAAAAGGGGCCTTTTGTCTGAGAGCGCCTAGTTGTATTTACATCACTCCTTGATTCGCGTAATAATAGGTACACTGCTAGTTATGTCCAAATTCTATTAAATAGGGGGTGAACAAGTTGCCATCAACCGAGCACAAACCCAAACTCCGGACGGCTACTGAGAAATTCTACTTACATGGGAAAACCCACTAACACTTCCCGACTTGAGAATCGAACTCAAGTCCTTACGCTCAGCAGTAGCATTAAAGAGCACTAAACAGACCAACGAGACAGGCACAGAGACATTGTGATCGAGTCCGTCAGCGCAAAAGTAGCTTATGGTTGAGATAAAATAAAACTAAATAAATCATATAAATTTTAGCACGTTTCATATTATTTTTAGAAGATATTATGGAGGGGTGCGGAACAGAGAGTAAAGTCCCGCCAACCTCCATAGAAAAGTTAGGATCCTCCGACCGTACGGTTGTTGTAACCGGTGGGCAACTGCCCAATAGTTGATATCCCGACTCTTGTATGTGTTGATTGTTGTTGCTGATGCCCTTGAGTCAATTGAGAAACGAGCCAAGAGGATCATCGGCAATGATAGGCTCGTCGAGTCGAAGCTCCAAAGTCTTGAGCATCGACGCCGAGTTGCTAGCCTGTCGGTTTTCTATCGGACATATCCCACCCACACTCACGAAACGTTTTGGGAACATATTCATTGTGCGTCCTGCTAAGGAGTGGAATTCCCTGCCAGAGTCTGTGTTTACAACCTGGGAGTTTTTAAGTCAAGAGTGAATAGGAATACTTCTAGGCAAGCGTGCTCAAAGTCAAAGTCAAAGCATTTATTTCAATTAAACCATTTACAGGCACTTTTGAATCGTCAAGGTCGGTCGGTCAAAAAGATGAAGCTATTTGCACGCTCCAAGGCGTAGATCTCTATGGAGAAGAACGTGCAAGAAACTCCACGGACACTCTTTTAAAAAAATAATATTTTGTTACAAAATTATGGTTACATCATTGATATTAAAATAATACATATGTGAGAACAATGTAAAAGACGTGCAGGATAAAAGAGTCCGGAGTAAAAAGAAACAGTTCAAAGAAATAATTAAAATAAAACATGGCAGCCAAGGGATGACCAGTCTCAGCTGACGGCGCCCGTTCACGAACATGACGCATACGCTAGCACCATTTGGCTCAACCATTTTTAAGGGAGCCAAATGATCCAACGCACGCGCCACCATCAGACAGACTTTTGAGTGAGCATGACATTCCCAATCGCCAGGGTACATTCAAGTCAAATACCTACTCAAAATGATCATTATAGTTTAAATTTAAGGTACATAGTACTCACAAATGTGCCGTTAATGCATGAAATTATACAATGCTAAATAAATTGAGTCTATACAATGAAAAATATTGCATTCTTACAATCTTCATCCGGTCCAACAATATTTCCAAATGCTAACAGATTACTTTGTGTGCCCTAGTGGCTGTGGAGCAGGACCAGCACTCTGCTCCATCTTCGACCACATCATCGCTTACCATCAGGTGAGATGGTGGTTTTTTGTGGCGGCATTGATGCCGCCACAAAAAACCACCATCAGATACAGATAGGTAAATCAGAATATGAAAAATTGAGTGTTAGGCCTCTTTCAAGTAAATATGTAAATATGAATGTGTATTACATATTTGCCCAAAAAAGATAAGGTGAGTATTGTAAAAATAAACTAACAGATCAAAAATATAGTGAATAATTTTCGCCAGATCCCTGATGCAGCATTCGAAGGACGCTCCGAAGTGTACTTTAGACTTAGAATCTATGCTAGGCCGTACTCGTCCCGCAGAGGGCATGTCGACCCCATGGGGGCGCACTTCATGGGGTTCAAGTGGCTTGTACGCGACCCCAGCTTGCTCGGGAGTAGGTAGCTTTTCCATCTCGATTATGTATCTGGTAGCTGCTAGCATGTTGTCCTGTGAAGGCAGAATGATCATTTGTTTCTAATTATGTACGTAGAAAAAGATCTCTTTTCTAGCATGTTCTTGTAGCATGGGCGTGCTTATAAATAATCATATTTGGTATATCTACTAGATGGCACTAAGGTCAATTAAAAAAACATTGAAAAAGTTGTCACCGATCTTTTTAAAAGTCTAATTTAATGTTTTTTTTTTTCAATAAGTATAGCACGAAAAGACTGACCAATTTAAATGGGGTTTCCAAATCTTAAAAAAAACCTCTAACTAGAACTACAAGACATGGCCTTTTGAGCCACAGCGCCAACTTGGTTGGATATAGAGAGGTCAAGGGAGGCGAAAGACTTTTTTTGCCTCCCTTTCCCTCTCTTTAGGATGAAGGTATGAATTGTGCTGCCACTGTTAAAAGAAAAGGGAGTAAATGATAGCGTGATGGCTGACAGGACAGAATGAAGAAAACGTTGAACTCGGAAAATGAAAAGGATGATGAAGTTCTTGCCAAAACCAGCGCTGTGGCTCTGTCTCGCACACGAGTCCCAACATTATGCTGAGCGATGGCCGTTTTGCGAGAATGTGACGCATACCTTCCTACGTAACTTGCACAACTTTGGTAAATTTTGTTTAAGTAGGTACCTATATTCTTTTTAGGGATGAGATGCGACATGCTTGGCGCTGATAACGTGCACGGCGTTAAAGTGTTACATATTCGAAACTTATAAGTAAAATATACATAACACTGTTGCATATTCGAAACATACTTAGGGCCAATTTCACCAATGAAACTGAACGCGATCAACGAATAAACCACGTTTATGAGCTGTCAGTGTCATTACTTTTCTATGGAATATTTACACTGACAGCTCTTTGAACGCAGTTTAGATGTACTTACTGATCGTGTTCAATGTAATTGGTGAAATCCGCTCTTAGTAAAATATACTTGGCTTCTCTGCTGCCTCCTATAATTCTTGCACGTTCCCTGTAAACTCTTTTTCTTTCTTTCTTAGTTATCTTGGGTTAGGAGCAATTTAAATAAGAAACTCACCTGGAACCTCCTTATCATGCGTTTTCTATCTGCAGCATCGAAGTGTTGCATCTCTTTCATCCACTCGCAGAACCAGAGAATTAGGATTGCTTGTGTGGCTGTAATAAGATCGTGACGTTACCTTTAACTTTAGGCAATATTAAGTATACTCTGCATCAAGAAAAACTAACGAAGTAAAATTTGTACGGCAACAAAAATAACCGCAACGCCATCTATCCCGCCACCCGCGAACTACTAACGAAATCCTGCATCGCGGTATCAGAGTTTTCCGTGCGATTTGAACATATATACAACAGTCCGAATATCAACTATCGGGCAGTTGCCCACCGGACAAAACAATCGTCCGGTCGGAGGATCCTCCCTTTTCAATGGAGGTTTGCGGGACTGTACTCTGTGTTCCACATCCCTCTAGGTATAACTCTATACCTATTTGCCCGCGGTTACACTCAGTTTGAAGAAGAACTACTTGCTCTTGCTCATTTGTGCTTTTGCCCGCGTCTTCGGTTAGTATAGATTTTCGCAGATCAGCCTATAATATAAACATAGCATATAACTGTCTCCAGGGTTACATCGATCTCTGTACCAAATTTCATCAAAATCGGTTCACTGGTTTAGGCTTGAAAATAAAACACAGAATCTCACTTTAGCAGTTCTACTATAATTCGAGTAGGTACTAGCCGAATTTGTTTGAAAGAGTCACCGCGGCCGTGGAATGCAGAAGACATTTGAAGGAACATGGATGGGTTTTAGTCAGTAAAAGTCTGACACTCCCTTTCAGAGCGGAAGGAGTCATTATTTTGATGATTTCCTATCCTTAAAAAAGGGTACCTATTCAACTGCATTCGGGAAGTCGACCCCTACCAGTATACCTAGTTGGGAAACGCAAGGAAGATGCTAGTGATTCATGAAAAACTTACGTCTATCAAGTTCATCCTCCTGAGCCCTCCTCAGCAGGTTAGCCAGGGTATCCAGAAACCAGAACTCAGCCAGACTACTCTTATACCTGGTGCAACCAACCAAGTCAGCTAAAATATCTATGTACTTCTGCTGTGGCGTTGTCAGGATCTTGGGAATGGCTTGAGGGTCGATTTCAGTCTTAAATTCTTCTGGAAGGACGTGGATCCTATAATTGTACGATGATGTTAGTGGATACGGAGTCGGACTTATACAGGTTGTAAATATATGCGTCAGAGTCGTGTAAAACATCGCTCAGTGGCTCTGTCTCGCACGTCAGACCGGACTGATGTTCTAGACAGAGCCACAGCGCTGATTTGGTTGGCTGTTATCATACCTAGATGTATCGAAGAAGGAAACATGCTACGCCGACCCCACATAAATGGGGATAAGAACAGGAGGGTGTGGTATGATGTTATCAGAAAAGCTACTAGCTTGCCAGTTGTCATTCCTAGATTAATGAGAGTAGTTAATACGGGTTAGTCAGAAGCTGGAACATCTGACAGCAACTCTTACAAAAGAGAATCGCTTATCTTGTGAAGAGGAAGGATAAACTAATGTTATTAAAACAGTTGTGAAAAGATGGATGGATTGTGTGAGGAGTGAAATAAATAACGAGAGAAGTTGACAGGACAGAATGGAATAAAAAGGTTGGGTAAAGTGGCAAGTTATATGAGATAGGACATGAAGAAGTTAATCATATGTATTCGTTAAGATTATGATAACCTATTCTGTTTCTCGATAATCCGAACTTTTTCAGACAGGAGCAGTCGCAGCGAAGGCGTGGGGAATAGTTCTGGTAACGACTCTTGCACTATTTCTTCTACAACTGACGGTGTGGTATGTTCCTCCAGCACCTCTGGAGCTGGTTGTTCCTCTTCTTCAGCTGGACCTGTTTGAAGGTTTTTGTAGTTTAAGGAATTTGGAAAGACTTTACCTACTGTATTTTGAAGGACAAGAGGTACTCCCTCAATTGGTTAGAAGTTTTAAAGTTCCATGACGAGGAATGAAGAACATTTACAAGAATGAGGAAAGTTATTGGTATGAATGTGGATAGATTATATTTATATAATTCTTCTGTACATGTGAATGTCACTGATATCCACCTAAACAGCTGGACCGATATTGACAGAATGTTTTTGAGTGGTTTTTAGTGAGTGTGGGTTCTTGAACGGTTTACGGTCAGTGGGTCGTCTTAGGGGCGGATTCACAATTGGACCGATAAATGGTGACACGCTATCGGGTTCTGTATTTATGTCAATCTCGACACTTGTATGCTAGTATCATCCAGGTCGTATCCAAGATGGGGCATGCGATGGCAACAATTGTCACGATCGTAGAAAAATCCAACTCCAAAGTTCGTTTTTTGGAGTGCTACTGACCATTTCCAGTAGAACAACCCATAGAATTCGACAACATAGGAATCTAGGAACCGAGCCCAGCTATTGGCGATTGCCCGAGTACCTGCTTAGCCCGATGACAGCGACCCAGGCTAAATTCCCTTCGCATCACGAACTATGTGATGTTGAGCAAATCTGAATTACTTGGATTTGGAGGATTCTAAATACCGGGTTACACAGTATAGTTGCAGAAAGATAATCAACGGGTTTTATGCGACCTAACAGTATACCAGCTAACATATCAGTATACCAGTTATCTACCTTGTTCTTCAGCTGACCCCGAAGTGCTGGAACTCTCAGTGGATGCGGGAGGCGATCGGAAACACTCCAACCCAGAATCCGATAGCAGTTTATTTAATAACTCCAGGTGAACATTTTCCATGCGATGCGAAGTCATTATGGAAGGTTTTCAATCTCTTTTTAAAGAAAATATGTTTTTTCTCGATTGAAGAAAAACGTCACTTTGATTTGACATATACCTATGTAAATTGAGTGAAATTGAGCGGTTTATGTCCATGAGCGGTAGATATACTTAAATAAAAACGTTTTGGTACTTACCCCTTTAGGCCTCTTTTGAACTTAGGTTTTCATTTATGTTGAAAAGAGTATCATTACATAGGCAGGTAGGTTTCTAAAATGTGTTTTTTTTTTTAAATTCCTGCAACAATTTGGTCTCTGTGAAAGTAGTAGGCTATTTTACTGAAAATATCTAATTAGTCTGTGAAAAAGATTCCCAAAAAAAATTTAAAAAAATTCTTATATTTTTTCTTAACGATGGTAAAACTTTTACCAGAGACAAGACTACGTCACGCGTGTTTTCAACGCACTGCATCGTCTTATTTTTTGTTTACGAGATAAAAGAAAAAATATCTATCCAACATTTTTTGGAAATCTATCTGATGGACTCATTTGATTTTATTCAGTAAAATAGCCTTTTCTAGGTCGAACTATTTCACAGGAAGCTTTGCCAAAAAACGATGACAGGTCGAACTATTTTACAGGAAGCGTGAAACCGTTCTGTTTTTCTGAGAATATCAGTCACAGGTTCCCCAAAGTCGCTTATGAGAACTACCTTAATGATGACTAGCATTAGCTCGTGGCTGCGCTCACGTTTAAATAACCTATAGGTAACCATCCCTTCTGTGTCAGTACCAAAATTCATAAAGTCGACTCTGGATTTAGGCGTGACTAAAAATTTCGCATTTATAATATTACTAGCTTTCGCCCGCAACTTCACACGCTCATATCAAGTATGAAATATACGTTACGACCTATTCTCGTAAAAAAACTCATCAAAATCGGTCAAGCCGTTTCGGAGGAGTGCGACCACAAACACCGAGATTTTTATGCGGAAGGGAGTATCAGACTCTTACTGACTAAAACCCATCCGTGTTCTTTTTAATGCCCTTTGCGTTCCAGGGCCGCGGTGACTCTCGTACAAATTCCTAATTCCTGTAACAACAAATACCCACTAAAATCAGAATAAAATAAATATTTAAGTGGGGCTCCCATACAACAAAAGTGATTTTTTTGCCATTTTTTATAGATAATGGTACGGAACCCTTAGTGCGCTAGTCCGACTCGCACTTGACCGGTTTTTTCTAATCCAACGCCCTCCAAATCTAATGACTTTCGTTCCATTTCTTTTTCGGCTATCGCTTCTTTAATAATTTAATAAATTCGTGGATGTAAATAGAGCGATGTAAATCAGTGAATTCTAACTAAACTACAAGTCTATAATATTTACATCTACAGGGTGTTCCAGAAGTGTAGTTAAGGGTGATGTTCTGCATGTATCTGCTATACAATATAGGTAGGGAAAAAATAAAAAAAATGAAAAAAAAAACAAACTTTTCTCAAAAAACCCGACTGCTTACTTAATTACTATAAAGATGATAAAAAAAAACACTTTTCAAGCTGTCTGATGCAGTAACTGGTGTTTATTTTAATTCAATTACAGATTCGATGTCACCAACTGCATCTGCAGACTGCTTGAAAACTGTTTTTAACCGACTTCTAAAAAAGGAGGAGGTTCTCAATTCGGATGTTTGTACTTTTTTTTTATGTTTGTTCGCGCATAACTCCGTCGCTTGTCAACCGATTTGAAAAATATTTTTTTTGTTGGAAAGGGTACCTATACCTACTTCCCAAATGGTCCCAATGTTGAGAAAAATGAGTTTACAAATTTTACGCGGTATAATCTTGCTGCGTCTGCAGTTTTCGGTGACATAAATAAATCGATTTTAATACCTGTATAAAAAGCCAATGAAGGGTTAGTTAGGTACCTGTCTCCTCATACGCTACATACGGTCTAGTAATTCTAATAACACACACATCTTCATTTTAATCCCAAAGGGTGACAATCAGCATAATTATTTCACAAAGCATGTTTCTACGCCTTTGTTTCTTCACCCCTTCAGAATAATTTAGTTTTAAAACCGAGAAACTAGTCGAAAACTAGAGAACTAGGTACATCAAAAGGAGATGTTGGGTTGAATTCATTAAAATTATTCACACGTCAGCAGACCGCGGGATAATTGGACGAGCTACCGAAATAAGGGGTACCTATAGTACAGCCGAATATTGGGAATGAGGCATAGGAGGCAGCGATTTTGGAGTGTTTTTTTTCTAAAATAACCGCTTTTTATTGGAGTTCATCAAAATTATTTTTGATTAACTTCAGGTCTTACAGCAATCCCCATATCCTAACCAGCCTTTGTAATGGCGTGGCGGCGTTTATATATACATGTTTTTGTGCGTTATAATATAATATTTAATAGGTAATAAGAATTTGATTTATTTAAGAATAGGTTGTCCATAGAGTGTTAGTAATACACTGAAACTTAAGAAAAGGTTATGTAAAGGATAACTCATGCATTAGGTATTTGGAGGTAGCAGAACAGAGAGTAAAGTCCCGCATACCTCCGTTGAAAAGGGAGGAACCTCCGACCAGACGGTTGTTGTGCTCAACACAATGGCTTTTATACATATTCTAATCGCATGGTAAACTATATCGCGATTTAGGATTTTGTCTAGTTAGTTCGCTCCTGTCGAGATAGATGGCGCTGCGAGTCTCATTTGTTGAATCTGCTAGGATGTTAATTTTTGTGGCGGTATAAATGCCACTACAGGTATGTACCAACATAATTTTACTAAAATAGTTTTGTAATATTGTCTGCTCTCTTCGTCACACTACAATGTTATTGCAGCAGCCCGGAGAATGTATTTGTACTCGCTTAAAACATATAATTTTAATTCTCAAATATAATTTAACTGAAAATTTCCTTCCTTTTTATTAATGAATTAATTTTTAATACATTATGTATACATTTTTATACTTTTAATGTAAAATCCTGGTTCCTCGGGTTTACATAGCTCGTGAAAGCAAAAGCTATAGTAACTACTATAGTAACGATTGGTACGAACCTTACTCTAACAATGGCTAAACAGTTGGAATGACATGCGCATTTTATGGTTCCGTAGTCAACAAGGAACCCTCATAGTTCCGCCTGTCTGTCTGTTCGCTGTTTAGCTCAGGGACGCTTAGCACTAGAAAATTGGAATTTGGTATACCCACCTACACATAATACATAAATCACGCTGACAAAGTGGTAAAATAAAATCTTGAAAAACACGTTTTTTTTATCCTCTATTACCATGGTGTGGGGTATCACTGGTTAAGTCGTATAAAAATGTTGAGGGTGTGCAAAAACCATTTTTCCATCCAAGACTAACAAAAATTACTACTTTCATGCATATTCCCTGTATGCATGAAAAAAATACTTGATATCTACACAGTTTATCTCAAAACATAAAAAAATATAATATTAACAGTGAAAATAGAACCAAAATTGATTGAAAACCAACGATATTTAACTATTTTAAGCAAATATATCTGTCTCGCGAAAACGCTATTTGTAGATATGTATGGCAGCTATAGGTGTCATGGACTTTGACGTCAAAGTCCATGTCGGACTTCTCTGTCTAATTGTAAACTTTGAAGCTTTTTTACTTCATCGCTGATAAAGTTATTCTAAAAATTATTTCGTAGTGCTTTCTAAAGCTAAGTATTTCATTTTTTAAATACAAAAAATGCGTATATATAGTCCCCTTTTGTACAATATGTCTCATGTGACATGTAATGATGTGATGTCAGGTTTGACACAAGTAAACATCACCGCTTTCCGCTCATACCTTGCACCACCACCAACAAGAGTCGTAAGGCGAGGCTCGACTCAACAAGTTCTAATTACTGAGAACAGCGACATTCATACCGCTATTTATATTTTGATTCAGACGCTGAGCTGGCAATTAATGTAGGTACCTACTATAGTTTGTATACAAATGTAGTAACGTAGTTACTGTGAAAGTTAATTATGTAATGATGCATTAATTAAATAGGTAATGTTACCTCTTACTTACTACCTGTTATAAATGCGAATGTTCGGATGTATGTATGCATGCTTCTCAATCACGCCGGAACGGCTGAACAGATCTGGGTGAAAATTTAGCAGGGAGAGATATTATACCTAGTCCAGAACAGCACATAGGCAACTTTTTCTTTTTTTTATAATAATAATAAGATTTCTTTATTAAGGCACCAAGTCCCAATATTAAAATTAAAATTACACAAGCTTAAAAATACAAAACATTTGACAATCACTTTACATTAAAATCATAAAAATACTACATTAAAATCATAAAAATACTACATTAAAATCATTAAAATACTTCATTAAAATCAATAAATAAATAAAAACAACAACAATTTCGCGGGAGAAGCCGCTGGCAGATGCTAGTTGTCATAAAGGGTGTTCCAAGAAGTGCGTGGGGTCATATACTTAATATTTAATGGTGATGTTCGGTAGCTGATATACATTAAGGAAAGATAGCAAAATAAAAAAAAAACCGTCCAAGTGCGAGACGGACTCGCGCACGGAGGGTTCCGTACCATTATCTAAAAAAAAACGGCAATAAAATCACGTTTGTTGTATGGAAGCCCCACTTAAATACCTACTTATTTATTTTGTTCTGTTTTTTAGTACTTTTTGTTATAGCGGCAACAGAAATACATAATCTGTGAAAATTTCAGTTGTCCAGATATCACGGTTCATAAGATACAACCTGGTGACAGACGGACGGACAGCGGAGTCTTAGTAATGGTCCCGTTTTTACCCTTTGGGTACGGAACCCTAAAAAAGTGACGTTCATTACTAAAAAAACACTTTTCAAGCAGTCTGATGCAGTTGGTGACATCAAATCTATGATTTAACTAAAGTAAATGCCACCAAGTGTAACAAACTGCTTGAAAAGTCATTTGATTGGCTTTTAATAGTTTTTTTTTGTTTTCTATTTTTTCCATTTTACAACGTGTAACAGAATAAACGCAACAGCGCTTAAGGGGTCATTGTACTCATCATTATGAACAACTTTCACTATGGGACCAAGACTGAAATCGTGAAAAAAAAATTGACTGCCCAAACATTTCTGTGCGCATAACTCGACAAAATGTACTGAACAGCTGATTTTTTTTCGCGATTTCTGGGTTGGTCCCATAGTGAAAGTTGTTCATAATGATGAGTACAATGACCCCTTAAGCGGTATTGCGTTTATTCTGTTACACGTTGTATAGATCAGCTACCTAACATCACCCTTAGTATGACCATGCACTTTTGGAACATCCTTTATAAGCCAATTGGACCTTGAAGAAGGACTGAAAATTCTTTTTATCCCGGGAGTTCGTTCCTTGAGATAATTTCCGACATAAAAATTAACAGGCGAAGCTGCAACGTTATTATGATATTGATTATCGCAAGAATAAGTTTAATCATCATCATCATCATCATCATATCAGCCGTATGACGTCCACTGTTGGACATAGGCCTGCCCCACATGGGGGTGTTTGACTAATCGCCACGCTTGGCAGACGGGTTGACGATCGCAGTGTAGCTGTAGCAATGTACAGAGAATGCTGCTGCCCATTATCTGGTGAGTCCCTTAGTCGCCTCTTACGACACCCACGGGAAGTGATGGGATGGTGCTATTCTTTAACGTACGACAGCAATAAGAATAAGCTTAACAAAACTAAATATCTCCGATAAACGGCGAGATGAGAGAAAAGTCATAAAATTAGAATGTTAAAACAATAGGATGGCGGAAGCGCCTCAACACCGGACGGACAGACATACGGACGGACACCGGACATCACGAGTAAACTGATACACGTTAGGTGCGGGACTCATTGTGTTAGCCGACTGCTGGAGAGAGAAGTGTGGTTTACAATTTTTTTTTTGGGAAAACTCCTTTTTTTCTGTCACTATGTAGTGCCTTTTATTCCTGGGGCCTAACCACCAACTCTTAAAGCAGTATTACTTTAATATTACTTCCAGTGGGAAAGAGCCGGAGCTATACAGGACGTATAGCTCCGTCTCTAGTTGGTGGTTTAGGCCCTGATCTTTTAACTCCGAGTTGGTTGCTAACACCGTGGTGAATAAGTACAAATATTTCATCATACATAATGACCCCGTTAGTGAAAGAGAACTCTGGTTCGTGCAAGCCTGTCTAATAAGAAAGTTGTTAGTAATAGGGGAGATGACTAAAAAAACCTAATTGTCCGTCAAATATATTTCTAAAAAATATTGGACACCTTTTTTTTTCTTTTTTCACATAAACAAAAAATTAAAACGATACAGTGCGTTGAAAACTCAATGACGTCACTTGTAAGCACTCTTTTTAGATACACGTAACGTCACGAGCCCCCACGCCTGATCTTTGATGCGTTTTATCTTCGTCTTTTTTCATTGATTTGATAAAGTAAAAAACACGTGTCCAATATTTTTTGATAATCTAACTGACGGACTAAATTAGAATCACATATTTTTAAACCAGGAATCTTCCCTATTGAATATACAAACATTTTTACACAACTCTTTTGAATTCAAAGAGATTTATAAATTTAATGTCTTTGTTTAAATTACACATAGATATTGTTAATTAAACCTAGGTCTTAATGTGATTATTGTGTTGTTAATTGGGTAGGTACTTCCTGGTGGACTGGGTTAGACGAGACTAATTCACGGCCGAAATTTAACACCTACTAATTACAGATATAGAAAATATCTTTGTATTTATTAACCATGAAACCATACAACGTGGCAATGCTGCCAGCCTTTTGGGTACATTACCAGTGGCCTGAGATGCGGAGGAATTTTTCGACGCCATGTTTTAGATTATTTTTAGATTTAATTGAGTCTTTTATTTAAGTGTGTATAGTAATAGTTGCAATAAATGATAGTGGGCCTTTCATATGAAACCATACTTAACCTTTTTACATTTCATGAACAGTCGTCGTTCTCGTATTGTATTGGTATAATATATGAAACGATAATTATTTCAATTTTAAGGTTCATGCAAGGTCGATGCTCTAAATTAGCTGCTCACGGGTTCGAATCGTGCGTCATTATAAAAGCAAACAAAATGTCCCGATACCATTGTTTTGTGTGGTGATGTAAATTCCAAACGTGAAAGGATGACATGAAAGCCATATTTAAATTTGGGTTTTACCTTTTATATCTCTACTACGTTACTCGATATTTTGGGTTGTTATGTAGCACGCAAAGTACGGAGTTCGATTCCAAGTTCATAACAGCACAAGCAAAAGCTAGTGTGTCAATCCTAGTTTTTGCCAACGACTTCGTTCGCGCATATCGTGTTTTTTCCCCTCAGGAATTTCCCGTTCCCGTACCTATAGCCTATAGTCTTCCTCATGAATGTAGCTATCATATACAAAAATAATTTTCCAAAACCCGACTGGTAAGTGTTCCAGAGATTAGCGCGTACAAACAAACAAACAAAAATCTTAAGCTTTATAATAATATAATATTACAATATAAAAAACGTATAACAGAATAAACGCAATAGGTACCTCTTAAGGGGTCATTGTACTCATTATTATGAACAGCTGTTCAGTACATTTTGTCAAGCTATGCGCTTACGGAGCAATCTATTTTTTTTTCGCGATTTCAGTGTTGGTCCCATAGTAAAAGTTGTTCATAATGATGAGTACAATGACCCATAAAGAGGTATTGCGTTTATTCTGTTACACGTTGTATATATACTTATAGTAGGGTATAGATAGATAGGACTGCATTTTGAACCATTAGTAGCTAAACATCTGAAAACTCGCAGCAAAACCTATAATCATACTTAATAATTCTCAAGTAAGTACCAAAAGCACACAGTACCTAATCAGCAACATAGTCTCCACAAAGAATCCTCAACAAAAATATTCTACCAATATTTAAAATTTAAATAATCTTAAAAAGTTCCTTCGGCCAGTGTGTACCGAGTGTAAGAAAAAAAAATAAAGCGTCCATCATACGCACAGCGTGCGCGTAGCGTGCGTGTGTGCGTGACTAAGCACACACGTCCGTTTAGTGCGTGTATGGCAAAAATGCAACTCCGCGACTTGGTTAAATATCGGACGGATAGAGGAGGGGTAGAGATGAGTTAGTGTGTAAATAAATTAATAACACTTTTTTTCTGATTAAAAAAAATAAATAAAGATGACGTATGGTCTCAGTTTATTTATAGGATACAAGGAATACTGGAATAAATATGTAAATCAGTTTAGGAAAAGAAAACTGTGACAAAACAAAATCATGATGAAGTAATAATCTATGGACGTATTCATTAGATTTTTTTTGCAACATGATGTTTTTACAGTTTTTTTTAGAATTTATTATTCATCACCGTTATCAGTACAAAGCTGTCAAAATTTCACAATATAATATACAAATATAAGTAGGTACTAATACCAGTCATAAGTATTTATTAAAAAAACAAAATGTAGTACGTAATACGTTAAACCCACTCCACTCCCTCCCCTACTCCCAACTTCCCCAACTGGCAAGGTGAATGAACTCACGAAATGAACGCACACACGCACACTCACGCACACAACACACGACACGTTGCCGTAGGTAAGTTATGTTATGCCAAGTTCATTGAACGATTTTTAATTACACCAATCACTTATGAGCAAAGTTTAAGGTTGGAAGCGGGGTTCTTTTTTCGAATTTTTGGATTTTTGAATCTTGGCTTTTTTTAAATTGGTGAACTGTTGTGTTTTTGGCGCGAGAATGAGGACTATCGTGATGTCACCACTTCACCAGTCTTGCCAAGAGTTTTCGTAGATACCCAGCTACTGGGTTGTGGATGTCAGATAGGCAGTCGCTCCATGTAAAATACTGGTATTCAGCTATAGGTACATAGTTAGGAAAAAGGCTTGGCAGATGATGAATGAGGATTATCGATAACCCTTTATTGTCGTTGGAAACATTAATTTACTTTGTTCACATGGTTTTTTTGTAGGTACTTTTGGAAGTTATATTTCTCCCTGGAGTTTTATCTAATCCTCTACCATTTAATCCCATAGGTACCAAGAAAATGATCTGAGCATTCATAAATCCTGCTAAACGGACCATCTTTTATACAAATCTTAATAAGCAGCCTCCTGTTAGATTCGAACGTCGTATAAAGAAAGAAGTGTAAGTAAGTAAGAAGAAGAAGTATAAGTGCTCAAAGTCTACTAGGCAAGCGAGAGTAAAAAGATTCTTGGGCATTATGGCTTAAATATAATATTAATGTATTTCCAAACATCCGATCAGCATCGAAGGAGAAATCTCAAGATCAATCCGTTTCAATGTTCAACTATTTTATTCAACCATGTGTACACTTATGTCACTTTTGTGTGGGGAACCTCAGCAACCAATTTTCGGCACATTTTGTGAGACCGTAACTTACTTTTGCCCTTACTTATTTGGTTATTTCATAAGCCCCTGGTCTAGTTTAGTTTTGAACTTTGTATTAGTCAAGACGACAGGTGGCGCTAGGTACACAGTTTTACTGATCATAAAATTATTCTGTCGATGTTTTGAGCAGACAATTCTATTATTTTTATACAATGTATAAAACCACATACGCATGTCAGTCGCAATCTATCAAAAATGTATGCAAACTGAGGTTTTTCTGACAGACTGCGACAGAGATGCGAATGTGAGCATTGCTTAAAAATTAGTAGAATTGGCCCTCAGGATTTTTATCTCAAGGATCCTGCTAAGGACTTGTTATCAATCTCGACCCCTGATTCAATGATAAAAAACCCATCAATTTTTGTTCTTTCCCTTTTAAATCAGTCGTTGAAGAATAAATTATTACAGCATCACAATTTGGTAACTTCACCTCTTTTAAATTAAAACTGACATCTTTATAAATTGGCATAAGTATTTTTCTAAAAAAAAACTTTAATCTTTTTCAAGATTAAAGTTTTTTTTATTCTGTATTGATTCGATTTTTAATAGGGTTTCACAAGTCATTGCTACGGTTCATTGCAAAATCAATCGAAGCTCCTACCCACACCTGTCAATCAACTTCTTTTGTTCGTACATAGATTATTCCGATATTTTTTTCTCCATTCCTACAGTCCAGCTCACCGAGGGATATCCCTGTGATACGTTTCATAAGTTGAATGACCGTTAGTGAAGGCGAGCGGCACAATTCATCAAACTGCAATAATGTGTGTAAACGGCCGGGATGGGACCTAGAGCTGGCTAGGGGCTGTTCCTACCCATGCAGCGGAAAGCGCTTTATAGACCAGGCTGTGTTCTTATCTGGTTTAGTTAACGGGGGTAGCAAATTTTGGAAATTATTTTTTTTGTATTTGTTGTACTTACCTAGGTATTTTTTTAGTATGGAGGTCTGTGTGAATTTTGGTGTATATGGATGAGTTTTGCAAATCAAGCGTAAAAGTTTGTCTATGAAGCGCTTCGCGCTTTTTTTTATAAAATTCATCCCCTATCTATCGCTGACAGGGACGCCGGCTATTGGTGGAGCCCCAACGTCAGTTTTCTAACTAAAATCATGAAAACACCACCCTTTATGCCAACACTGGTTTTAAACAAAACAATACGCCATTTTAGTTTTTTCCTGCTAATCTACGAGGGTCCTAGTTTCAAGGGGTAATGACCGAGGAGTTGAATAGCTATTTTTGCAATTTACGCTGAGCTACGGTTGAGCATAAATTTATATAGCTGTGTTGCTTTGCATAAAATTAATTAACCATTTAAATTAATTATTGGAACGGGTGACGGCTGGATGTGTTTTTATTCTCCTAAATATGGATATTGGTACGTTTTTATGTTAATTTTAAGGTATGTTATGGGAAAAAATTGTCTTAGAGCTAAAATGACAGCGACCATTTAGCGAATTATGTGCTAGTTTTTAATGTTTATTAATGATACGAAGCCTTGGGGATTCTGAATGTTTAATTGTTTTATTATAACTTACTACTTATTTTATAGGTAACTGTTAGAAAAAAACATCTAAGTATGAAAAATAATAATATGTTTTTTTAACATTTAATTTATTTGCTTCTTATTTAATTTAATTATGTCGTAGCACTATCATATTATCATAGGTAGGTAATTTTCAAAAAAAATCCCAGGTCAAAAACTAAAAAAAAAACTAAAAAATCTTAAAAACTCTCATAAATCAAGCCCAACAATCTAAAAATCATGCGACCATACCTAAAAACCGTGTTTCTATCATTAAATCACTCGGGCCGGTTCGGACCGGCCTAGACTGAACCGGTCCGGGTCGTTCTGTGTTTTTGTAGCGGCAGGTGACGGGATACCGACTCCTCTTATTGTGGTGTCGGTCAAGCACCTTGTGTGAACAACTTGCGTTATACATTGAGATTTTATGGCGGACCGATCGTCCGTAACTGTTTTTTTTCCTATTTTTTAATTAGAGCCGTTGTTTGAATTTAATTAGAACTACTGTGGGACTGGAAAATACCTATTTGATAGCAATAAAAAATGTTGATAAATATTTTTTTTTGATGTGGTAAATAAAAACATATTTTTGAGTTACACCTTACTGACACTGCGGTGTGCTTCTATTTTTTTATTAGGTACTTACAAATATTTTAATGACTTGGAAATAAATTGACGGTAAAAGTTGTAAAATATTATTATTCTGCTTGTACATTGCTTCATTAGATAGCACATACACACATAATTATTCGTCATGCGTAATTGCATTTCCATCCTTTCATGTCAGCCATTTACTAAGTCGTAAAAAGAATTAGAACCTCATTCAAAAAAGATAAGGCGTGAAGGTGCTACCGTGTTTAAAAAAAACTACATAACCAATGGGAAACAAGTATGGCGCGTTCAAGCACCAAATCCGGTTCGATATTAGAATGCCGAAATTCGAATCACGCGCCGACGGACGCACACATACAAAACATCCGTGACCTACCACAACGTTATCGAAAAATACATTAAAAATACAAACATATGTGACATCGTATGCATCGACACGCCTGTTGAATACAAAATATAATAAAAATTCATAATAAAAAGATATTTTTGGCGCGAACCGCCATTCGAATGCATCGCGGAGCGCGGGACAGATAATTTTTGTGCGGCACACACATAAACATAAAAACGCACATCGACGCAAAATTTCAAAAAGCGAACGCCGTGAATGAGATAATCGGTATTCATTGTGCACACGAAAATGTGTATGTTTCATAATGGGTGCGAGCGGGACAGGTACATTTCCGTTGTTTCGTCCGGCCAAAATGCGGCCAATATAAGAATGACGCGTCTAAGGCCGTTGACCCTCAGGGTGGAGTCAGTTTGGTTGTAAACTTTTTTGTAACTATTTTTATTTATTTAAAGAACATACTCGTACGAACTTTGATAAAGAGTCCATAAACTTGTCATTTCTTTTAAAAAATACCACAATAGAGTTATTTAATTTATTTTATGTAAGTAATAAAATTAAAGAATTTGATGTCATATTTGTGAAAAAATATTCACGGCTGTCAGTTAGGTATAAATTTTAGAAATATATGTCATAGATGTTTTAGTATTATATTCTAATAAAAGTAAATGAATGAAAAATGACAAATAAAACTTAGAGCTTGCAGGTGCGTTTTTAAAAGCATGGTAGTACCTAGGTAAAGTGTCCAGCTGTTTCGTAGAATAATATAACAGATCAAACGGACTAACATCATTGCATATTTTTACTTTTATTAGCTATTGTTTTGAATTTGTTGAAGTTAATTCTGCCAAAGGATTTTTATTTAAATATAAAAATGTAATAGAATTTAAATCGTTACATTGAGTTTTGAGTTCTTCAATAAGTGATGTGTTTGAGGAGCTCGTGGCTAAATTATAACAGCCACACGGACCAATTTTCAAGGTTAAGCAACGCTTGCCGAGGTTGTTATGTGGATGGGTGACCATATTAACAAACCGAGACTCCTCCGTGCCCCGGAAAGCACGTTGAGCCGTTGGTCCCGGCTGTCATTTGTAGATCTTCGGCAGTCGTTACGGATTGTCAGAAGCCAGAAAATCTGACACCAGTCTTGCCAAGAATTACCGTGTCACCCAATTAATGGGTTGTGGAGGTCTGGTTGCCTACCAGACCTCCACACACACGCCGCTCCACGTAAAATACTGGTATTCAGCTGAATCCGGTTTGACTGGAAGCCGACCCCAATATAGTTGGGAAAAGGCTAGGCAGATATATATAATAAGTTATGTTATTTTTTTGCGTGAATTAATTAAGTTATTTCTGATAAAAAAAAAACCGGCTTAATGCGAACTGGACTTGCACGCGGCTGGTGCCGTAACCCCCTAGTATTAATTTAATTTTTATTGAATGCTTACAAACTGTAGACATGTCCACCTATTGCGGTTCATGAGAACCAGCCCAGCTGACAGACAGACGGACACAAACCGCGCCTAGAAATATTTGATAAGTTAATGTTATACAGTTCACACTCATACATTAAATAATTATTATTATGGGGTGGGGGAGAGGGTAGGTATATAATTTAATGTGACACTCGATTGTCACACTATCCCCCTGGCAATTAGGTACACGTGATTCTTCCCCCTACCACTGTTTGATTATCACTTAATAATAATAATAATGCGTCGAGCTCGAGCGACGAGTATTTCTCTCCGCCGACGTCGCCAACACCTGAGCGTCGGCAGGGGAGAGGCCGGCCACCGAGGGGCTTGGGACCTAGGGGCCAACCGGCCCCGAGCCGGGTCCCCGCTACCGGTGGTTGTGTGCAGCGCATGAGATGGACTCAGTCTATGAACGAGAACGTCATGCGCGCATATTACGGGTCTACAGAGGGGGGAACTAACCTCACTGCGTACCGTGTCAGGATGCTGTCTCTGTTTCAGGACCTGGAACCGGCTGTGAACGTCTCGGCCCAACGATTGTCGGATCAGGTGCGAGTCATCCAACGTAGTCACAAGTTGGACGATGCCGCACTTGATAGGCTGCGCTCAGAGGTACTAAACAACCTTATCATCTCGACCCCGACACAGACCGTGGTACCGGCGCCAGCTAGTGGCGCAATCATACCGCGGCCCAATAATAATAGTGATGAGGTAGATGATAGGGTTGTCACGGTAAGTAGCCAGTGCAACGATCGACTGAGGAGCGCGCTGGAGGATGCGCTTCGCGAGTATAGATCAGCTCCAACCGAACTTAGGCCCCGATTACCACGGTTACCTATGCACAAAAAGAATAGGGCGCTGGTGTGTGCCTTGGACTCGCTGCTGCAGAACATCTTCGAAAGCAGCGAGAACCTCGTTGATACGTGCTCAATCCTGTACTGCGGGGCTGTTGCGGCATGTCGTATAGCAAACGTCAAGTTTCCAAGCTGTGACGAGGCTATACGACCAAAATCTGCTGTACCAGCCTGGCAGTGCAGGATCGAGCGACGTATCGATGAGGCTAGGGCACTCATCGGCAAACTATACTGCTTCAGGGAGGGCAATACAAGACCACGTGTGATGCGCTTTGTGAGGCGGGCGTTTTCGGGGACTGGAATCAGCCCTCGAGAATACACGTCCCGTATCACAGAGCGTATCGACTTCCTGAAGCAGAAAGTTTGTGCATGGGCAAACCGTATTCGGCGGTATAAGCGGCGGGTTGACCGATACTCGCAGAATCGCATGTTCCAGAGCGATGAAAGGTGGGTATACAGAGCTTGGGAGCGACCTGAACAAAGTGTGACGGACGTGTGCCGCCCGGATGATATCGCCACGAGTACATTCTGGCGAAACATCTGGTCGGTGCCCGTCTGTCATGCCGAGGGTGGCTGGATGCGCGATGTCGAGCGCGTGTGTGAAGCTATACCACCAATGGAACCAATTAACATCACCCCATTGGATGTAGCCAAAGCAGTCCGTCCGTTACCGAACTGGAAATCTCCAGGACCGGACGGACTGCATAACTTCTGGCTCAAATGGTATAGCAGCTCACACGCACTCCTGGCATCTCAATTCCAGTCATCCTTGGAGACTGGGTCGCTACCACAGTTTCTAACAACTGGCATTACCCACCTGCTCCATAAGACAGGTAGTCCCGCGGAACCCAAGAATTATAGACCGATTACTTGTTTGTCGACGGTCTATAAACTTCTTACATCCATTCTGAGAGTGAAAATTAATGATCACATTGAGAATAACTCAATTATGTCCGCCTCTCAGAATGGATGTAGGAAAGGGTCCCGCGGCACTAAGGAGCTACTCCTCATAGACATGGCCATAAGCCAACAGGTTCGTCGATCCCGCAAGGATCTGTCGACATGTTGGATAGATTACAAGAAGGCCTATGACTCTGTGCCACATACATGGCTCATGAAGGTGCTGGAGTTGTACAAAATAGATACAACTATACGCACCTTCCTTGAGTCATGTATGAGGCAATGGAAAACGGTCCTTCGCTATCCAGGATGTCGACCGATTCAAGGGAACGATGAGCCTGTATGGATTAAACGGGGAATATTCCAGGGCGACAGTTTGAGTCCTCTTTGGTTTTGCTTAGCTCTGAATCCTCTTAGTACACTGCTGGAGGATTCAGGCCTAGGCTATCGGTTGAGAAGAGGTGGTCAAGCCTTATCTCACCTCCTTTACATGGATGATCTGAAACTCTTTGCCCCCAACAATTTGCGACTGATGGAACTACTGAAAGTAACTGAAACCTTCAGTAGTGCCATCAGGATGGAATTTGGTGTGGACAAATGTGCAGTCATGCATGTAAAGAAAGGGGAGATTATGGAATCTGAGGGAATTCAACTCTCGGATTCCATACAGGTTAGATCCCTTAGCTCAACCGAAACCTACAAGTATTTGGGTATGTCGGAAGCGTTGGGCATTAACGGTACTGACATGAAGCAATCGCTGAAGGAGCGCTTCTTTGGCCGCCTGAAAAAGGTTTTAAACAGCCTTTTGTCGGGCGGAAATAAGGTGCGCGCCTTCAACGGTTGGGTCATGCCGGTATTAATGTACTCTTTCGGCATACTCAAATGGACTCAAACCGAACTCGACGCCCTGGATAGAAGGGTCCGTACACTGCTGACTGCAAATCGGATGCATCACCCACGATCGTCGGTGATGAGACTGTACATCCCGCGGAGGTGTGGAGGTCGAGGCTTTTTAAATGCTAAGACTCTCCACAACCGCGAGATGTGCAGTCTCAGAGAATATTTTCTCAAAGCCGATGTGGGTATGCACCGAGATGTGGTCGCAGTGGACAAGGGACTCACCCCGTTGTCCATGGCGAAAGAGAATTGGCGCAAACCTGTAATACTTACTACAGATGACCGCAAGGAGATATGGAAAGGCAAGGAGCTTCACGGGCGCTTCTATCGGGCTCTTTATGGGTCCGACGCAGATTTCCCGGCGTCCGTGGCCTGGCTACGTTTCGGTGATCTCTTCGGAGAAACTGAAGGTTTTGTTTGTGCAATTATGGACGAAGTTATCTTGACGAACAACTACCGGAGGCATATTATGAAGGACGGGACGGTTGACGTGTGTCGGGCATGCCACCGTCCGGGTGAGTCCATCAGACATATTATCTCTGGTTGTTCTCGTCTGGCTAACGGCGAATACTTGCACAGGCATAACCAAGTGGCCAGGATTATTCACCAGCAACTTGCTTTGAAATACAAACTTGTGGATTCTGAGGTACCGTATTACAAGTATGTGCCCGACCCAGTTCTCGAAAATGACCATGTCACGTTGTACTGGGATCGGTCTATCATCACTGATAGGACTATCGTCGCTAATAAGCCCGATATAGTGGTGATAGACCGATTAGCGCGCCGCACAATGATAATCGACGTTACCATTCCACATGACGAGAACCTCGTGAAAGCTGAGAAAGAGAAACAAATCAAGTATCTTGACTTAGCGCACGAGGTTGTCGACATGTGGAATGTGGACTCGGCTGTCATTGTGCCGATCGTCGTTACGGCCAATGGCTTGATAGCCAAAAGCTTCGACGACCACCTGTCGAAGCTGGCGTTACGCAGTTGGGTAAAGGGCCTGATACAGAAGGCAGTACTCCTCGATACGGCTCGTATTGTGAGGAGGTTCCTTTCTCTGGAGCCCTAACCACCGGTAGCTTGGACCCAGCTCCCGACACCGGCGGACTACTATTTTTTATATTTTGAAATGTTTTTTTTATTGCTATTTTTTGTTATTGAAATATTTAAAAATATAAAATGTATGTGTAAAAAATGAATAAAGAGAATAATAATAAGCTGAGAAAGAAAAACAAATCAAGTATCTTGACTTAGCGCACGAGGTTGTTGACATGTGGAATGTGGACTCGGCTGTCATTGTGCCGATGGTCGTTACGGCCAACGGCCTGATGGCCAAAAGCTTCGACGACCACCTGTCGAAGTTGGCGTTGCGCAGTTGGATAAAGGGCCTGATACAGAAGGCAGTACTCCTCGATACGGCTCGTATTGTGAGGAGGTTCCTTTCTCTGAAGCCCTAACCACCGGTAGCTTGGACCTCGCTCCCGACACCGGCGGACTACTATTTTTTATATTTTTAAATGTTTTTTTATTGTTTTTATAGAAATATTTAAAATGTAAAATATATATGAATCAATGAATAAAGAGAATAATAATAATAATATACATAATTAAATCAGATAGATCACTGGTCTCCACACTAGGATTCCTTGTGTCGTGGAGGCCAGTCTCTCACTTGATGAAAGGAAAGCCCCAAATCGATAACAGTGCTAACACAGAAGTACGGTGTCACCCAGTTGTTGTGGAGGTCTGGTAGCCAGCCGCTCCAAGTAAAGTTCTGGTATTCAGTTGAATCCGGTTTGACTAGGAGCCAACCCTAATAGGTATAGTTGGGAAAAAGCTAGGCAGATGATGACAACAGTGCTAACACACCAACAATTTACCTACTTTCCTCCTGTAAATTCCGAAATTAATAAACAACTGTTTTTCTCATAATATTACCTAACAATTTATAACACCAAGCTTACGTATAACATTACCTACTCTCTTAAAATATTCGCCCGATAAATATTTCTGTAATTTAGCACCTGAGCTCAATTAAGACACAAAAATCTTAAACATCAGCAATTTTGGGGACCTTATGAACTCTGTTTGCGAGATAATAAGGGTGTTTATCGTACAACCGCGACGTAGGGTTGCCCGTACATACAAAACGCCGTCATTTAGTCGATGGTCTTATTTCGCGGTTGCGCCGAGTCGCCGACCGACGTCAAGGCCGAGTCGAATTCGCGACGCAAGCGCAGCCGCGGGCGTTCACGAGAGAGGGGTAAGTCGGGGAATAGAAAAAAAAGTAGAAAATTTTGTTGAAGCAAAATTAATAGTTTTAAAATAAATGGTTAGTTTTTGCACGTACACATCATGGCTGAATCATTAATGAGGAGCGGAAGGGAGTGTCAGACTCTTACTGACTAAGCCCCATCCGTACTCCTCCTACTCTCCTAGTGCCCTTTGCGTTCCAGGGCCACGGTGACTCTTTCAACATAATCCACGACCCTGGCCAAAAACAGACCCTGGCGTAGTTTGGGAGTAAGTATCAGTAGATATCAGATGCATTTGAAACACAAATGTAAGTTAAAACATGAATTTCCGTTTTACATGTTACCATTGCGTCAGAAATCGTTATATTTTCAATCATTTATTACATTTACAAAACATCCAGGTATTTATTTTTTATGTGGCCTGCTATGCTAATGGCTTGCTAACTCTGTAATGTCTTGCAGGCAGCATAGATGAAATCGTCTTATTTGTAAGTAAGTATCTTCATCTTTGACAGATTTTTTTCCGTATCCATTTGCTGCAATTAGATTGTACCTACCCACTTGAAAATATAACTAAATCATTTCTTAAGAGGACATTATAGAATAAGAGTGCAGGCTTGTCACAAGAAAATGCCAACGTTATCTTACCCAACAATGCTACCACAACAAAAACATTAATACCAGAGTTACACCAACACACACACACAAACACAGATAAAAATCTCAAAATCTGAGATATGTCAGTTGCGCGTTGCATGCGCACGCTCTTAAAAGCGCAGCACGAAACATTGACTCTTGCGCAGACCTGCGCTTCGTAATAACTTGACATTTAGGTACGGAGCCTTCGTAAAATTTTAAACAATCGCTCGCCTTGATCCTGAGCTCAAAATGGACGGTTTTAAATTGTATTATTGTGCTTGGTTTTTCTTGAGGGGTTTGGCAGAGGAGTACCTACTTATATTGCCTCCGTGGTCGAGTGGTTTAGGCGTTTGCCTTGTGACCTGGTGGTCGTGGGTTCGATTTCCACGGGAAGCATACTTTGTAAAGTTGTTTCCAGTTTGTCTAGGACATTGCAGGCCTGCATCACCTGATTGTCTGATATCAACATGATTCCGTGCTTCGGAAGGCACGTATAAGCCGGTGATCCCGACTGCCAAATGGCGGTCGTCAAATAAACCATGTCAGAGGCCCTTGAGGCGGTGGAGAGAAGCTCTGACACTAGGGTGTGTGGGGTCGTTAGACCTTACTGCCCGATGTCCACACGATAATTATATCTGTAACATACAGTATTTATGGGCTAATGTGTATAATAATAACGGGGACATCCCCAGGCTTAGTAAACTTGCTCTAGTTTTCATAGTATCGATGACGGACTCAATAGAGTCGGTCTAGAACCCGGCTACGAGCTCGGGGCCAGTATCGTCCATCTGTTCCTGTCGAACATCAAAAGGTACAGAAAGTCAGTTCTCCAAAACGTCCATTACCACTTCTTTGTATTGTTAGCTGGGAAGAGGTGGCGAAACTAATAAAGAATATCACCCATCTCCAGAATCCCAGCTATTGGCACGCCACTATTGTGCTGATAAATCCCGTCTTTAAGGAGTGGCTACAGAGGCGCCACGGTATCCTCACCTTCCGCCTGACGCAGGTATGTACTCACCGGACACGGTTTTTTCGGGAGGTACCTGTTTCGGATTCGGCGGGAGGACATATCCGGGTGTTATCACCGTGAGGATCGGCCGGAGGACACGGTGGAGGTCTGCTTGGGCGGAGCACCGCCGTATGCTCGACCGTGTCGATCCAGACGATCGGCGTCGGCGACCGGGCGTCGGGAGTCACAGGGCGATTCCCGTAGGCGTGGACCTGCGGACGGTGAGCGTTTAGGGGCTCGCAGTCCGATCAAAACCAGGCCCAGGTCAACGGCATATTGTGTTCCACGCGCGCCTCAAAGAGATGTCAGCATAGTAGACGGGGCCTGTTAGGGCCAGAGCCTGCAATGGTTGCGGAATTTGTTCGAAAGAGTCAGCGTGGCCCTGGAACGCAAAGGGCATAAGGAGGAACACGGATGAGTTTTAGTCAGTAAGAATCTGACACGCCCTTCACCCCGAGGGAAAGAAATCATTTGATGATTTCCCGTCCATAAAAAAGGATCCTGTCTAGATCTCATCATCTGCCTTTCCTTTTTCCCAATTATATTGGGGTCGGCTTCCAGTCAAAAAGGATTCAGCTGAATACCTGTATTTTACGTGGAGCAGCTGCCTACGCGACCTCCACAACCCATTAACTGGGTAACACAGTAGTTCTTGGCAAGACTGGAGTCAGATTTACTGGTTTCAGATAATCCGTAACGACTACCAAAGATCTTCTTTCAGCCGGGACCAACGGCTCAACGTGCTTTCCGAGGCACGGAGAAAACTCGCTAAGTATGTTAAGATGGTCACCAATCCACAGACCAACCTTGGCAAGCGTTGCTTGAAGATCGACCCATGCGGCTGTTATTCTTTTCTCCAAAATTTATCAAAATTGGTTTAGCTATTTAGGCGTGTAACAGTCAAACTCACTTTCCTATTTAAAATATTATTTTGGATAAATAGACTGCAGATAAAACATACAGAAAAGCAGCTGCTAAATAATTATACTTAACAATAGTATCTCTGAGAACTCAGCAACACATTACCACGTCGAAAATTACCCATTTTCCAAACATACCACATAATATCGCCTCCACATTAATACCATTCTACAATCGTCCAGAAACACTAGATTCTAATGCCTACGACCTAGGCAGCTAGGTGCACTAGCCATAAACTGAGCACCTGTCCCAGTGTCCAGTGGCAGATGTGGCTTAGAACTAAACTGGTTTAGACTTTAGTGCCATAGAGTTGGGAATCGTTGCACCGGCAATGAATAGAGCAATGATGCCATTTAGAATCTTTGCCACTTTTTTTTCGTGACATACTCAATTACTCATGTGGGGTAGGTACCCCACATGAGTAATTGAGTATGTAAAAACCGACTAGGTAATAAAAACAATACCCTTTCTTGGCAGTCGGGTAAAAATACCAAAAATGTCACTTTTCAAACAGTCTGTTGCAGTTGGTGGCATTTATGACAAACTGATGCCACTGCATGAGATCGTTCGTAAAGTTTTGACAATGCAGTGGCCACGTAGGACCATCGAAGCTCTGTGTTAGACCTAATATGGACGCAATGAAATGGTATCTTTTGATAGCAATTTTCATTATCATTGGGAAATTAAATTTGAAATTGTTAAGGAGTATTATTTTTGGTTGTAAAATTGTTTTATTCATGGAGAATACCTTATTATTCTAAATACTTTAGTATTCTAAGGGAGCTTTAGAGCTCTCGAAATCGGGTTGAGTAAGAGACTTATTTCAATAAATTCTGCAATATCTTTTGTAGAATTCTAGTATTGCTGGAATTTAGGTTTATATATTAATGGGTATACTTACAGTATATTCTTGGGAAGAAATTACATTGGCACTACAGAATATGTTCAAAGATGAAGTTTTCTTAGGATAAATTCGACCACAACAACATTATTGTTCGTGTGTGTGAGTTTAAATGTTTGTACACTCACCCACGATACAGGAGAAATTCTGTCGGGGGTAAAGTTATTTAAAACAAATAAAAATGTATCTTCTACTTGTCAATTCTTCAGTCAGTCAATTTAATTTGTCTAAACCTTTGGATAAAATCAGCTCATAAAATCTTAATTTTGCATCTGCGTCATAAAATCAAGTAGCTAGTCAGCCTTTACAAGTTTATTTTGTTATTTTTCCCACAAAAATAGTTGTGATAATTAATATCTAGCAAAAACAGATATTTAACTATTACTATATTATATGTAAGCCCAATTTAATTTTATTTTCTAATACCGATGTTTTTCTATAGTCAATAATTTTATCTTTATTTTTATTCATTTTTCCTTTTAGGCTTTATGCGAGACGGTAACACTAACCTTAAATCATACGAAAACATTATTTTAACTACCTGTGGAAAAATAAAAATATTTATTTCGTTTTATTGTTAAAGACACTTAACCCCTCTATTTCAAAGTCATCAACCCACACATTCCTAAGCTAAAAAACTAGCCTTTTTCTTAGAAAACCCGCTACTCAAAAGCGCCCAAAGGTCGAAGATATCTCAAAATACATATCATTTTTCAATTTATCCTCGGACAGATGATAAGCATTGCCATACAACGTGGCAATGCCACCAGTCTTTTGGGCTCACTTCCAGTCGACAACGATGCGGACGAATTTTTTGACGCCATATTTTAGTCAGGAGTTTTTATTTTAAGTGTAAGTACCTATTTATAAAAAATTAAATAAATTTGTATTACATTATAAATATTTTTTAGCTTGAAATAATAAAATATTTTTCAATAAAACAGAGATGATATATAAAAAAAAAAACATGACCAGTGTGGGATCCAGCTGGATTGAAATCAATCCAGCAAAAATTCCGCGAGATTGAAGACAGTGCGGGATTGCAATCCCGTGTCACTGTTTACTCATAGAAATTGGCGGTCCGCGACGATAGGGTGGGTAGCTTCCTAAAAAACTCTATTTCGTCCATCCATCTGTTAGATTGTCAAAACATATTGGACACAACAGGCAGACAGTTGCAGGTTATTCGTGACCTAAACTAACTCGTCTTCTAGAATGTGAATTGTGCATTTTTTTTGTATTTTTAACTAGAAAATAATAACTATTTTTTTAAACTATAGCTCAACTCTTTACGTTTGGGCCCATTAGTTTCCGTCTCCTTTGCTTATTCGCCATTTTGTTTACTTCGATGACATAGGTACCTATTTTACAAGCGATTTTGATTTTAAAACCAAACTACTGAACCGATTTTGATGAAATTTCTATGGGACCAATCGCAAAGTATATCACATAAAAAAAAGATTTTTTTAAAGCGGTTTATAAATGACGGAGTTATGAAGTAAAATATAAAAAATACAACCGAAGTCTTTTTCTTTCTTTCTCCTTTTTTTGAAGTCGGTTCAAAATGAACATGGTACTTGTTTCACTCTTTGTTACAAAGTGACGTCTGTCATAAAACCCGCTCGTCAAAAGCGCCCAAAGGTCGTCGACCTCTCAATAAAACAGATGAAGCCTAGATGAAGCACACAACACACGGGGCAGCGTATTTTTTCCGCGGACGTTCACCCACAACTCTGCTGGTCACACTGAGTCGCGGCGTGAAGCCTCACGCTCACATGAGTTTAGGATGGGTAGCGTTAGCAGAAACAGTTCTGTTTTTAGAAGAAATTGTAATAGAAATAGGTAAATTATTCACCTGTGGGAAATTATCTACAAATTACAAATGAAGAATACTGACTGATGTAGGAACATATTATATTTTAAAATTAAATATTTGAAAACCACTGACACTGAAAGTCGATAAGGTGCCTGTGATGACTCTACTAGGAAAATAATTGTACCTCGACTTTGTCTGTTTATTTTTCTCATGTGGTTGAAAGCTCAAAAGGTCTTAAATTACAAAAAACAAAACCATCACATATTTATTCGAATTCAGAACACATGCTAAGTTTGTCGGACCATCAATTCCAACTCATTCAGAGACTGCAAACCTACATCATATTATTTTAAAAGAATATGTCATATCAATTAACGCAGTTTTATTTATAAAACAATACTTTAATCACAAAATCATTCAGATTATGCCGACGGTGACGTGTAACGTGTTGTCACCCTGCAGCGGTCGAAGCGTGGCGATTGGGCAATATCTGCCGGGCAATGATCACAGCCCACTATAGCCCACTGGGCTACCAGCCAAACTGAGCGTGCGCCCATTAATTGTGTACCCTATCATTTTTGTGGCTGGCTACACATTGCTCAAAGTTGCCGGTTTCTGGGGCAATGAAATGGGAAATGGTTCTGGATTAAAGGATAAATTGATATTTTAGGTTAGGGATTGTAACTAACGTGGGTTGATGGGTGGTTTTAGGTTATGACTAGCTATAGCCCGTGGCTCCGCTCGCGTGGATGTCGGTTTTCGCGTAAAAAGCCTATGTCCTTCTCTATACAGGGTTATTTGTAAAACACCAACAACTTTTTAGTAGGTGAAAGTACTCATGATTATAAACAACTTTTACTTTGGGATAAACTCTGAAATATCAAATAATAAATCGGCTGTTTCATACAAAATGCAATATTCACCCGATGAAAATGTATGAAACACCAGATTTTTTTTTCGGTTTTTCAGGGTTGGTCTCATAACAAAAGTTGTTTATAATCATGAGTAGGTACTTTCACCCACTGAAAGGTTGTTGGTGTTTTACACATAACCCTGTATATCCCAGGCTATATATCTGCCAAATTGCATGACGATTCGTTCATCCGTTTCAGCGTGAAAGCGTAGCAGGCAGACAGACAGAGTTATTATATTAGTAGGAATTACGTCAACTATTGCCATTTGTACCTATATTCGCCACAATACGAAATGTGCCACCTAATTTAAAGAGATCAGCGTCAAAAAAAGGGCAGATAGCAGACAAACATACTAGGATTGCAAACTTTTTTAACCGACTTCAAAAAAAGGAGGAGTTTCTCAATTCGTCTGAATTTTCTGTTTGTGTGTTTGTTCAGCGATACTAGAAAAGCGATAAAGATTTCGTCTGATTTTTGAAAGGGTAAATGTAGAATGCAGTCTTAGAAAAAAAAGTTTATGCACTTTATTGTTTTACATAATGCGAAACAAGAAACAATAGTTTTATTGGCTGTGACAGACGGAGATACAGATATAACAGACGGACACGTGATCTTAGTAAGTATTCCGTTTTTTTTCGGACGCACGTAACCCTAAAAATAAGCCAGTATCTTTCGGATTATTTTTATTCAGATATCTATGTAGGCTGAGGTATGTGGTAGACCCAAATAAAGACGCTTCGTTGCTAGGAATCTTCTTTTATTTTGTAAAACTAAATTACGTCTTCCTCTTTCGTCGTAAAAAATCTCAGTCCTCTTTCCCTTTCACACACATACTCTCTCGTTCACTCATCGCTGCGTTCATACATCCATCACTCATATAAAATTTTGATGCGTTCTGAATTTAACATCCCACATCTATCTCCTTCTAAAAAATATTAGACACGTATTTTTTCTTTTTTAAAAAACAAAAGATTTTGACGATACACTGCGTTGAAAACTCGTGTGACGTCACTTGTAAGTACACTTTTTACTTACACGTGACGTCATAGCCCCCCACTCCTGATCTTTGATGCGTTTTGTTTTTGCAATTTGTTATTGCTTTGATAAAGCAAAAAATACGTGTCCAATTTTTTTATGATAATCTAACTGACGGACTAAATAAAATCATAAATGCCAGGAATCATCCCTATTCTCTTTCAAAAGAAACTTTACCAAACTTGCAACAGACAGACAAACAACTCCAAATCCATGATACAACGAATAACCCAAGTCTTTCTTTGTAATCGTTCAATTTAAAAGCAAAGTCTCTCTCGAGTTAACAATAAAAGCTTCACTAGACGAGACATTTCACGGCAATCAGACAGTTTTTAGTGCTTGTCTAGATTAGCCTTTACACTAAGCCTCTTAAATGGCGGCCCCTTTCACGGTAATTAAATTAACGAAGATTTATTTTAATCTAGGATTCAGTTTTATTGTACCGAATTATTCGCTCTTCATTTATTGGTAGATGGACTTTGTTAAGCCTTTCCTGTTTGGCTGACTGTCCAGTGAAGCGGAGAGGAGAGGAGCGGAGCGGAGATTTGCCAATATTTACCAATGGAATTGCGTAAAATATCCGCTGCTTCAGTGGACAGGGATTTCTAATCTAGTTTAAAAAATATACATGGGTAGCGGAGCGAGGCAGCAGAGTGGGGAAGCGAAGCGGGAAAGCGGTAAAAACCGTTAACCAGGAACCGAAAGTCTGTAAGGCTACCTGTCTATTAGGGTGCGGTTCCACTGAGGCGGAGCGGAGCAGAACGGAGACGAGCTGTGCCGCGATTCACCAACGCACATGGCTTCAAATTCACATCTCTTTTCCACTCCACTTGGTTGATTGATGAATCGCGGCCCAGCTCATCTCCGCTCTGCTCCGCTCCGCCTCAGTGGAACCGCACCCTAATGGACAGGTAGCCTTACAGACTATGATCCTTTAGATACATTTTTATATCCGTATTCTTAGGCATTTCCTCCACTCGATGTAATCCTTATCTACCCTCAAGTAAATTAACAGTTATAGCTTGATATGAATTGACATTTTACGTTCTTAATTCGCGAGTGTTCGCTGTTATGGCGACTGGGTCGAGTAGAGTGTTAGGAGCAAGGGTCTGTTTAATAAACACCGTTGATGGATATATTTCATCATCCACATCTCTCATCATATCCTTTGTCATTTGCGAACCATAAACATTTTTCCTTCTTCAAGTCGAGTTCGAGAGTGGATGGCAATTTAGATCCCTATAGTAGGCGCCAGATAAATGAAGAATAACGGTCATTGACAAAGGTCAATGACCGTTATTCTTCATGTCTGTCCGGGGTACCTACGAAGAGATATTAAGGAAAGCCTTAATATCTCTTCGTAGGTACCCCCGGACAGTAAATTATGAATCGTTTTTTATTACTAGAACAGTCAAAAATCACAATAGATGTCGATTCAGGACAGCTTTATGTCATTATTTCTGTTTTTGAAATGTCAATGACCGTTATTCTTCATTTATCTGGCGCATACTATAACTAGGTCAAAGAGTATCGAATTGGCTTTTTACGATTTTTTTTTTTAATGGGAAATCATCAAATGACTCCTTCCGCTCTGGGTGGAGCGGGAGGGAGTGTCAGACTCTTGCTGACTAAAACCCATCCGTGCTCCTCCTAGTGCCCTTTGCTTTCCAGGGCCGCGGTAGGCTTTTTCGCTAGGTTTATAATCTATGAAGCAGCCCGAAGTCTGACTTTCTATTTTCATCAGGGTATTCGGGCATTCGCTTAGCTAGTCAGCAACATAGTAAACCAGCAAAATTCTGGCATAGAAAACATAACATACACGATGTTAAACGCATTTCAAACACCAAGGCATCCCTTAGCATATACCCATGAAAGATAAATTAAGTATTACATGACACGTTTATGAAACCCTGGTGCCTCCGGGTGTAATAAGGGTGTTATGGGGTATGGTAGACCCAAGGTGCGACTGAGCTCTGTCGGTTTATGGGGGCTGTAAATCCAGAGTGGTCGTTACTGCCTCTTGCATTAGCTGTAGACGGATGGCGGTACTGCTGGAAGTCGGGAGATTGTCGCGCGATTTGGAAGAGGCTAGTCTTGAATAACTCAAAATCAAATAAATCATAATTAAAAGTAATTTATTTCACAAAGGCTTGGACACTAGTAAAACGTGAGAAGCTAGTGCATGGTTCAAATTGGCTTTTTTCTATATAGTTGTTCCAGTGCGTGGTTTTTTATTTTTTAAATATTGATAGGCACGCGCTGGACCGCTATCTCAACTGATGGTTAAGCGATGATGTGGTCGAAGATGGAGCCGCTTTGCGGGGCTCCTATTCCTGTTTGCAGGGTTGAAGGAATCAAACATGAAATGCGAATATAGATATGAATAGGTATACAATTCGAACCTAACCTATGCGTGTGGGGGTGCCACAATAATATATTTTGGAATCAGGTTGCATAATTTGAAAACACTTAAGCTATTTAGAACTGTAATTTTCGGTATTAATCTTACTGTATCAGTAAAACAATGTTTGGTGAGCAGTTACCCATATTGGTAAGCGAAAGTAATTTATACGAAGCTAATAAAAATTTTACTGACATAGCCCGAAGGTTCGCTATATAAACAGAAGTGGCAGTGGGCAGGGCATATTGCTCGCAAAACAGATGGTCGATGGGACCGAAAAGTTCTGTAGTGGCGACCACGTACCGGAAGACGCAGCATTGGAAGGCCTCCCACAAGATGGACCGATGACCTGGTGAGGGTCGCTGGTAGCCGATGGATGCGAGACGTACAGGACCGGCGGCGACACTTGGGTGAGGCCTTTGTCCAGCAGTGGACGTCTTTCGGCTGATATGATGATGATGATGAATATATTTTACTTCATCTCACTCACACTCAGTCTTAGGGTCTAAAAAATGTTATGGTGAGTATTAACCCTTTTAACTGTCTCCAGGGGAAACGATTCAGGTAACGAACCAAATAACTCCTAATTTTATAATATTAGTTAGCATCTTCTCTGCTCCGTGTTTAGATTCTTATACAAATCTTCTGATTCTAAAAGCAATCGAGAACCCGTATTAGTGGTATGTGCTTTATACAGGTGTATGAGGCGTGTTAAAATTTTAAAACCTCTTTTAGAGGTTTTCCGAAACGAATCAATATACCTTACTGCGGGTGGGAACAAAACATGCTCCACGTTCATCTAGGGCTCGTGATATGCTGAAATCCAATGTTAATTGAGCCAAAAACCTCATGTACAGCACTTCAGCAGTAACTCTAGCCAACACTAGACAAGTGTTACCTTTTAGAAGTCATCGAATGATTTCTCCCGCTCTGGGTGGAGTGGAGGGAGTGTCAGACTCTTACTGACTAAAAACCATCCGTGTTCCTCCTTATGCCCTTCGAGTTCCGGGGCCGCGGTGACTCTTTGTCTTTCTCTCTTGTCAAAATCACCTCCAATTTTTCTATTTATTTATTTAATACATTTATTTCAGACAACAAGGATCCATTGGGTTAGTAACAATATTCTATGTAGGTACCTACATTTTTACAAGTTTTTGAATTTGACTTACATTTAATGCATTGAAGTGAAGTTAGATTATATTGTAATTTGTATTGGAATGCTTTTTAAGGCGCTGTGAACCGCAACAACTGAAAAAATTCTGGTTTTGTAACATAATTTTAGCCAAATCTGTGTAGTTTCAAGCTGCAGAAAAGAGTATATGTTATTTTTAACTAGGTATATTACAAAAAACTGTGTTGTTTCCGAAACATGTTAAAAAATAAAATCCTCGATAGACATGATCATCAAAGTTACCTCTAGCTTTGACTTTAGAAAAAAAGAGCCCGTATTACTAGCCTACTAAGTTTATGCCGGTAAAATTTATACCAAATAATGAATCGAATCTTAATGCAAAACTTTGTTGTCTTAGTATTTTAATAACTCAACTTAGTTTTGAGTAAATCGATGCAATGCTTCATATTTGGCTATAAATTACAAGCATTGTGTCGTCGCGCTTCTCTTTCTTTTCTATACTGTCCGAGAGTGACCGAGTTTTTGCTGATCACAGCGCCTTAAGAACGAAAATTTACCTTCTGATGGTCACCAATACTTTCCAGATTAGTTGGACGAACGAAACAAAACAACGCATAAAACCCGGCCAAGAGCGAGTCGACCTCTCCTAGCGAGAGTTCCGTACCTAAAACCGGAACCCTTAAATGCAGTAGCCATCACCTCCCATATCCACAAATATTATCTCTTAATAAAAACACAAACCGCACTTTCGAACAACAATAGAAAAGCTTTCAAACAATAGTTTTACAACATTCGCTCCAGCCCATTTCTAATCTGTGCCGTCTATTCTCCGATATCAAAAATAATAATCGTTTATTAGCCCCCTTCCACTCCCCCTGGTCTCCCCCTCAACGTACGGAAACACACGAAGTTACGCGACGACATCCGACAGTAACCGATAGTGTCCAGTGAAAATATCCACGGCGAAACTATGGTATGCTGGTAATAGGTCTACTTGGAATTGTGTGGTGTGGATAGGTAAGGAGATTTTTTTTAAGACACCTTAGTTTAATTCTGTAATTAAATTAACAATTTGTGTGTAAATTTTTGAAGTGAAAACTTCTTTAGCGGCGTTGTGCACTTTTTGGGATGGGTAAAAAATGTTAAACTCGCGTCAGGACACGTGACCTGATCGAAAATTCGTAAGACGGATAATGTGATATGTAATATCACATAATAATGTGATAATGTGATATGTAATATAAATTGTCATGTTTGTGAACGATAGCGCAATAAATGAATATTGTATTTAACCACATAAATGATAGTACTTTCATACTGATAAGTAAAGCAATTCGTGCGAAATTATTCCCTAACCAATCTAAAATATTCAAAAATGGATAATGTTAATGTTCAAGTTTGCACTTCTGACGGCACTCCCGGAGTGCAACCCGTTGTTATTTTTTTTAGTATAGTAAACAACAGCGTGGCCACTAGCTACTAGGATAAACAAAAATGCACGTACCTAATCATAATAATCTTGAGCTTAAAAATGCACAACACTTGCATACATGATCGGGATACAGATCAGTTTATAACAAATGTGTAACTATGGGGATTTAATGCATTCCACTTCCTTTTTCAAGCATTTGTGCGAATCTTTTAGTTTAATTTGTTGCTTTGAATGTAATTTGGAGTTCTTCGCTCCAAGTAAAAAACCTGGTATTCAGCATTATTCGGTCAGACTGGAAACGGGGCCCAACATAGTATAGTCATAGCAAAGAATAGTTAAGAAAAAACACTAGGTCGATTATTGTATTTTTGAATTTCATTGTTTTTTGTATAGAGGCTGAAATACGTACTTTCTTCTTCATAATGAGATTGTTATGGTAATTTTGCACCTTAGTGACTCCTTCTGTAACCTTAGAACTTTCGTTTAACTTTTCGCCCCTAATTTACTAATTGAACCCAAACATGATTGGATGGCAGATCCCCAGATTAAATACCTATGAAAGGTAGGTCTTCTGAAGACTAGTCGCAGCTCGCAGCCCAAGCTTACATAGTAGTAAAGTCACAGGAGAATAAAAAATTCATCATCTGCATAGCCTTTTTCCCAACAATATTGGGGTCGACTACCAGTCAAACCGCATTCAGCTGAATACCAGTATTTTACGTGGAGCGACTGCCTACCAGACCTTCACAACTCATTAACACAAGTCACGATACTTCTTGGCAAGACTGGTATCAGATTTTTGGGCTTCTGACAATCCATAACGACTGCCAAAGATCTCCAAATGACAGCCGGGACCAACGGCTTAACGTGCTTTCCGAGGCACGGAGGAGTCTCGGTATGCTCAGATGGTCACCACAGGAGAATAAAACAATTCTGCCATCATAATTGCAAAAAAAATGTCCCCTATAACATTTAATGCTCATGACATTATTGCCTTCGTGGATAGAAACTGGATGATCTTGATGAGGTTGGCACAGGAACGTGGCGATTGGGGGAGTCGGTTATAATGATGAAAACAGTTTTTAACCGACTTCAAAAAAAAAGGAGGAGGTTCTCAATTCGGTTGATTTTTTTTATGGTATCTCACCTGATAGCTTTTGATGGTTAAATTAAAATCAGTTTGCACTTAACTTTGTACAATTCTGAAAATTAAATAGATCTGTGGTTTCTTATCCACATATTTGTTCGATCCTTACATTTCCCATTCACCGGTCGATATATGTTACATTTAAATGGCTATCGAGTGTGGTCTCTTTGTGTCGTTCGTATTTTAAACTTATGCGTTATTTACTTTCTAATGCTGTGCCACGTTTATTAATTTTTACTTTTAATGGCTGTTGGAGCATGTACCTACTGTGGGTGTCTGGTATTTCAAAATCAAAAGTCATTTATTCAAATTAGGCTGAGAGCCAGCACTTTTTGAACGTCAAATTGTACATAAAGACAGTCCCCCAAAACGCCCACCCGTCACCACTTCCTAGTGTTTTAGCTGGGAAGAAGAAGTGGCGCAACAAACGCCCCAGCTTTTCATCTGTCTGTTACGTTTTAAGAACTTCAATTAAACAATAGTACGCAAAGTATCTTAAGACACGAACAAAAAAATAAATATGTATCCAACAACACGGAAATCATAAAATTAAATATTATTTACAACATGTTAGCTAGCACACTCCATTATACGAGTACCATTAAAAAAACGGGCAATGGGCAATTTGTATCTGTATATTTAATTTGTTTTTAGGAAAAGTTTGAGCAAATATAATGACTATATTTAGATTGTAGAAGATTTCTTTTCGTGTTTATGGTATTGGGTGATTAAACAAACCATCATCAGACCTAGGGATGCCGACTCTATTTTTAAATTCACCATGAAAACTTAAGTAAAGTGAATGTCGACATCTCACCGTGTACACCTAGGCGGAGTGAACGACAAGTGAGCTGTCATTCCGTATTGTTTGTATGGTTTGACAGCTCACTTTTCGTTCACTTCGCCTGAGTTTTCACTTCGACATGTTTACAGCCGGTCGATTCTGTCGACATCTCACGGTGTTCACCTAGGCGGAGTGAACGACAATAGAGCTGTCATTCCATCTTATTTGTATGGTTTGACAACTCACCCGTCGTGCACCCCGCCCAAGTGTTCACGTCGACATGTTTAGGTACGGAATCGCACTTCACTTCTCATGTTCAGTCAGATTTTTACGCAATAGCACTATTGGCTCTATAGAGGTTAAATGAGTACGGACTTATAACAATATTTCACTTTTTGTAAAGCTTCGAAGACTTTCTCTCTCCCAGCCTCAATTTCCACAGCGACATCACAGCGTTCCTCTTTCGATCTCCGAGAGGAAACTGTTTTGCCATAAGATTTCGTCGCAATCTACCTACTATTTTTAGCTCCTACTTCAATATTCGTGTCTTAATGTATATTTTATACGTTTTAGTATATTTTTTACATAAGTGTACCTATTGTATTTTGTACATAATAACAGGCACACGAATCGATCTTCAAGGTTAAGCAACGCTTGCCGAGGTTGGTCTGTGGATGGGTGACCGTCTTAACATATCGAGATTCCTCCGTGCCTCGGAAAGCACGTTAAGCCGTTGGTCCAGGCTGTCATTTGTAAATCTTTGGCATTCGTTACGGATTGTCCGAAGCCAAAAATCTGACACCGGTATTGCCATGAAGTACCGTGTTACCCAGATAATTGGTTTTGGAGGTCTGGTAGGCAGCCGCTCCACGTAAAATACTGGTATCTATTCATCTGAATCCGGTTTGACTGCGAACCGACCCCTATATGTAGGGAAAAGGCTAGGCAGATGATGATGAATTTAAATATTCTGAGTGAGACGCTAAAGCTCATAAATCGGAGGCACTATTAACTTAAAAACTCAAAGACAGAATCGGGGGTTGATCAAGATTTGTAATCTTGATCAACCCCCGATTCTGTCTTTGAGTTTTTGTTAAACTCTATTTTAGTCTGAAACCCAAAATAATGCGTTACACCATTTGCATTAAAATAAGGTTTAACGCATTCATAACTCCAAATTCACAATTCATTAATAGACCCTTAATTGTATTAAGCGTGATTAGTTTTTACCTACAGTTTTCCTTGAATAGAATTAGTAGTAGGTTCCTATAATACAGCACAAACAAAAATTTCGTCAGGAGCTTAAATTAATTGAAGGGGCGAACAATGATGGCCGGTCTTGTCGATTTACATATTTGACCAAGTAGGTTCATAATGATAAGTATAATGACCCCTTAAGAGGTATTGCGTTTATTCTGTTACAAGTTGTAGGTATAACTAAAAACCTAAGAAAAAATATTTTTCAAGCTGTCTGTTGAGTGGGTGGTGTTTTTAGTTCAATATAAAAAGGCTTGTTTTGACAAGCCCGTGATGACTGATCATCAAATAACTTCATACCAGCCAGAACTGCAACATTCCTCAATAGAGCACGGATTAAGTGAATCACGCTAAGGTTCCGCGCAAACGTTACGTACGTATACGTCACCAGCTAATAAGATTTGTCGCACAAAATACTACTAAACAGAGCGCTGTGAGCTCGGTGGGTGCAGTGGCGGTGGGTGTGGGTTCGATTTCTAGGTGAAGTTAGGAATGTATGGATGTATTTTTTTTATTATTGTTGATAGGCACGCGCTTGACCACTATCTCACCTGATGGTAAGCGACGATGTGGTCGAAGATGGAGCACGCTTGCCTAGAAGTAACCTATTCACTCTTGACTGAAAGACTCCCAGGTTGTAGCTATCAGGAAACACAGACTCAGGCAGGTAAATTAAAGTATGGTCGACATCCCCTCTACGAACATACAACGGCCCTGGGTAGACTGAAGTGCAGGATGAGTTTTCTTCGCTGCATACGGGTTGTCCAGGACCAGCCAAAGTAAGAGGCAAGGTGTGGGAAGAACAGCTGCATCCTCCACCACCCGACTTCTTGATACCTCAGGAACACTGCCACGGACGTGAACTGCAGCAGCTGCTGGCCTATATGGAAAGTGCTCAATCGGTTGCACACCCAAGTAGACTGTTGCAAATACAACTTAAATAGAAAAAAGTCACTAAGTTTATTTTAATTTTAATACTGTTTCTTTACTCTATAGCAGCGTACACCATCCTTAAGTATGACCATGACCTTCTTGGAACATCCTGTAGAGTAGACACCAGCCTGTCTACAGGGTGTTCTAGAAGTTTGAGTTATTTCACACTTTTGGAACCTCCTTTGTTTTCATTAACAGCCGGTCTATTCTGTCGACATCTCACGGTGTACACTTAGGCGGAGTGAATCTTATTTGTAGGGTTTGACAACCCACCCGTCGTGCACCCCGCCCAAGTGTTCACTTCGACATGTTTACAGAATCGCACTGCTGAACTGGCCTACATTTTCTGTAAGATTAAAATATGTCGTACCTAATCAGCAAGTGAAGCAGTGAAGCTACTAGCAGGTTCGGTTAGTCGCGAAATAAATTGACTTAGCGGAAGCCTCAGCAGTGCAATGCGCTGGCATTGTTTACCTTAAACATTACCTAATGTGATGGGGATTGAGTGGCGCTGACGGCCAAAGCGAACACTATAGAATTTGTTTGGTTTTACATACGTATTGGTTTTTAGGTTTCCGTACCCAAAGGGTAAAAGCGGGACCCTATTACTAAGACTCCCGCTGTCCGTCTGTCTGTCATGGCTGTATCTCATGAACCGTGATAGCTAGTCAGTTGAAAATTTCACAGAATATGTATTTCTGTTGCCGCTATAAAAACAAATGCTAAAAACAGAATAAAATAAATATTGAAGTGGGGCTCCCGTACAACAAACGTGTTTTTTTTTTTTATAGATAGATAATGAACGGAACCCTTCGTGCGCGAGTCCGACTCGTACTTGGCCGGTTTTTTTTTTAATAAATAGCGAGGACATAGAGAAGGAGCAGCGTCTGTCTGGGTCTGCATCTGTTTTTGCTAGCTTTTAAGTAAGACAGTTGGGCAGAAAATTGACGAACCGGCAACACACCGGTGTGCGCCGAATTAATCGCGAATTTAATGTTTATTACCAATAACATAAGGTTTAATTTTTTTTTGGGAATTTTCACATGTCGGGGCTGGAGCGGTTAATGGATCATAGTGGAAGATAGAAGAAAATAAGAAGACCATCAGCTCAAGGAGCCTTTTCCCAATTATGCTTTTTTTTTTTTTTTTTTTTTTTTTTTTTTTTTCTAGGATGGGAAATCATCAAATGACCCCTCCCGCTCTGGGTGGAGCGGCAGGGAGTGTCAGACTTTTACTGACTAAAACCCACCCTTTAGTCCTCCTAGTGCCTTTCTTCCCAGGGCCGCGGTAACTCTTTCGAACAATTCCGCAACCCTGGCAGGCTCTGGCCCTGGCGGGCCCCGTCTCCGTTGCTGACTGCTCGTTGCTGACGGCGCGTTTGGAGTGAACGCGCCGTCGACTCTGGCCTGACCTGATCGGACAGCGAGCTACCCATTGCTCGCTGTCCGCAGGCGTCAGTCACTGCGCCTTGCCCAGGAGCGTCAGTTCCTGAGAGGCGCAGCGACTGATGTTCGTCTGGAGGAGGCGAAATGGGGCCATTACTGGCACTCCATTTCGGCCCCCTCCCGAGCAGTGGCAGCGGCGGCGACGGTGGCGGCGGCTGCGGCGGAAGCGACGGCGGCGGCGGCGGCGGTGGAGGAGGGTTTTCTCCTCGACCCGGCCCTGGCGGGTAGACCGCAGGCTTTGCCCCCAGCCCAGTGATCGGCCGGCTTGCCAGCTGCCGCACATGCGAAGCAGTGCGGCGCGGCGTCGCACGAGCCGGCCCTGTGACCGGGCTGACCACAGCGGAAGCAGTGGTCACTGCGGTCCACCTCCGAGGTGCAGCGTACTCCCACGTGGTTGCCAACTTGGCAACGGAAGCACCTCAGAGGTCTGGGCTCCAGCAGTTTTACCTGCGCGGAGACCCAGCCCACCAAAAGCCTTCGGCCCTCCGAGACTTTCTTGGCCGCCGACACGGGTTCCCAATTATGCTGGCGTCCACTTCCAATATAACCGGATGCAACTAAGTACCAATATTTTACACTAGCATTTTCAAGCGGCTCCGCCCGCGTTGATGTCGGTTATCGCGTAAAAAAGTAGCCTATGTCCTTCTCCATATCCCAGGCTATATATCTGCCAAATTTCATGACGATCCGTTCAACCGTTTTAGCGTGAAAGCGTTACAGACAGACAGAGTTACTTTCGCATTTATAATATAATATTAATACAAAGTATGGGAAGTAAGATGGAGCGATTGCCTGCTTGACCTCTGCCCTTTTTTTTTAAGGATGACTCCTTCCGCTCTGAGCGGAGCGGGAGGTAGTGTCAGACTCTTACTGACTAAAACCCATCCGTGTTCCTCCAAATACCCTTTGCGTTTCCAGGGCCGCGGTGACCCTTTCAAACAAATTCCGCAACGACTTCTACCCCTTGGCAAGTCTGTGACAGATTTTCAAACTTCTGACTTCTCGTAACGACTATCACAGATCTCTAAACGACAGCCAGAACCAGTAGTTTAACGAGCTTACTGATGCCCGGAGGAGCCTCTGAATGTAATGAATGGTCATCCATCCACAGCTCGACCTCGGCAAGGGATGCTTAACCTCGAAAACCGACCCATGGAGCTTTTATTATTTAGCAACGAGCTCCTCTGACGTATGAACTACTTAAATAAATAAAATAAAATAAAAAAGCCTTGTATTTCTTAGCAGTTACAAATTAAATAATCTAGATTTACATTTTTTTTTAGGTAATTATGATATTTTTAAATTAAATTTTTTAATTGATTAGTCAACTAATCAATTAAAAAACTCCTCTGCGGGTAAAGGCTTCCTCCAAAGCTGTCCAGTCTTCCCTGGATCCCCTAGGTACCTGGGCCTGGTTTCCCTATTTGATGCCATTTGGGACCAACTGTCTTTATGATTTCGTCCTCCCATCTATCATCATCATATAAGGTCTCCCCTTTCTTCTTTTACCATGTGGGCCCTTCCATATGGTCTGATGAACTACTTATACCTGCATAACTCTACCCTGAATCAAGGCAAAGAGAAGTCTAAAAAGATGCCATCAAAACGTATGACAGTGTTAACATTTGCGACAGAAACATATATTAAATCTGTTTGGTGTATAAATCGCGGCATCCTGCCCCAATACTCGTGTCTCGTGCCTCTAGACGGGTTTATTAGTAGTGATGCGTATGCGTCATTTACTAATAAAATCAGTCTGGCTTGCTGCGCAGGACTAGAATTTTGCTGTCTCCCAAAATAGGTCTGTAATGTCGAATTTTTGTTCAACCAATTTCCATGCCCATTTCTTTGAAGTAAGTAAATGGTTAGAAAGAAAGAAAGAAAGGAAAACTGTTTATTTATGTGAAAGTGACGCATATACACAAACTTGTTAAGCGTAGGCCTAAAAACAAAACAAAATCAGGTGTAAACTTATTCAGGACAAACTGAAGTGGCAGTGAGCAGGGCACATTGCTCGCAGAACAAATGGTCGATGGTGCCAAAAAGTTCTGGAGTGGCGACCGCTTACCGGGAGACGCAGCGTTGGAAGGCCTCCCACAAGGTGGACCGATGACCTGGTGAGGGTCGCGGGTAACCGATGGATGCGAGACGCACAGAAACAGTTGTTGTGGCAGCACTTGTGGAGGCTTATGTCCAGCAGTGGACGTCTTTCAGCTGATTTGATGATGATGATGATGAGGTGGTTTTACAATGAGAGTCTGCCTTGTATTCAGATCTCAGCCGTACTCTGACGTACCAATGCTGCAATGCTATGATGATTCCGCTATTAGAGAGAGACGAAGCTCTACGGGACGATTAGGATTATCCCGCTGCCCATTGCCTTCGCAAAATAGGATTCTGAAGAAAATGATCTTCGTTCTGAGAAAGACTTTCCTTTCAAGCCATTCTTATCGAGTCATAACGAAGGCCATTTTTTGACTTCACTGTTGAGAAAGTAGTCATTTTTTGAAGTCTGTCTAACGCCATCGGGTTTTCAGAGGTTAAGAATTTTTCCCGAAATTAACAATTACGTAAGTAGACGTTTAGTGACGTAACAGTGAATCGTCCTCTATCCCATCCCTATTTATTAGGGCAATGTGGGCGCCAGACGATTGCAACATTCCAGCCAAATTGGCGAGTCGTCACATCACTATTTTTAGTAACAGGCAATATAAATGGCGCAGTATTAGGTCTCAAGGAGCTTCCTACCTTGACGACATGGGTTTGGTTTCTTTTAAATTGCTTATTTCATATTAATGGACTGTATACTGTACTTTGTTGTTCGTGTACAGCGCATTATTGTCTTTAAAACCAGCAAAGGGCGTGTCGGGCCACGCGCGGTTTAAGATTCCGTAGTTGCACGTCACAATTGCCGACTTAGAATGGCGCTTTTTGTTTGAATCTATTTTATTTTTTCATAATTTCACATGATCCGTAAATTTATATTTACTAGGTACCTTTTTGAAATAACAACTTACCTAATTATTTAACAATTTTCAATGGAATTGGTACGAAATTTTCCTCCTCCAAGCATGTACAATATACTTACATAATTATGTTGGTCGACTATTACTCGTTAACTTGTCGAGGCGTGATAGTTTTCCTTTGAAATTATGTATATAGGTATGCTACTACCATGAATTATACACGTCTTCAAAAACAACCGTTTAGCTGGCAGAGGTGGAGACACTGGACTCCAACAAAAATTACCACTTAAGCTTAATATTTCGCAAACGGATCCTCGGATAGAAAAATGGTTTTCGCTGATGGGTAAAAACAATAAAAAAGGCCGTTGCAGGAATCTAACCAGGACCTCATGATCTCAGGTTAAAATATGTGAGGAGCTTACGAAGCCATTCTCACATATTTTAAAACTTCAATCAAAGCTGATTATGAATTATGTAGTCAGCAAAATCCTCTCTCATATTCCACTACGAACCTGCTTATACAAACCTCCGGGAATATTAACTCGTGTAAAGATTAGCAAGTCAGCAGGTTGGTAGGTAATACGGCTCACTGCTTTGGGTGCGTCAGACGGAAGCTTAGCATTACACGTGTGAAGTGGAGGAGCTTTTATTTACAGCAATTTTTTCTCTGTGATTTCGTTGCCTAAATCTGACCTTTGTCACTTCATCAATCTACAACGTGTTAGGTACAGAATAAACTCAATACCCCTTAACAGACCATTGTACTCATAACACACAGCCACAGGCTCCTTAACCTTTGTCATTTTGACACAAACTTCACTTTGACATAAAAAAAAATCTGATCAGTCGTTTTATGAGTAACGATCAAACAACCATACATAGACTATCAAGCTCATAATCCTTTCTCTTTTGTAGTCAGGTAAAAAGTATGACTGCACTATCTTACCTATGCACCAAGGATTATGCTTCTAGGCTTTTCCAATACTTTGCAGTCGTATAACCTCTTTCGGTGCAACTTTATATAGTGAATGGTGTTACATAAAAATAGTTGGAGTCACAACTTTCTCTCTGACAGACAACCTACACAGAATTAAGATCTGGCCACGGAGTAGATAAATATGGAGTGTTTGTGTGGTGGCAATAAAGAACATGACGTGGACTCGTTTCTCATTGTACAGTTTTTTTTTATTTTTGAAGTGAAAACTTCTTTAGCGGCGTTGTGCTCTTTTGGTAAAAAATGTTAAACTCGCGTCAGGACACGTGACCGTCAGGACACGTGACCTGACGCGAGTGACGATAGCAAAAAATGGTTGAACGTGTGCACGTGCATGCCAATCCTATAAATATTTGACTTTTTGACAATTTGTTATCACTGATAGACAGTCAATTTATTTAGAGGCTCTGGAAAGACTTGGGAAATAAGATTTTGCCTGGCAGAAGTACAGCAACGGCTAGTCCAACAAATAAAAGAACAGCAATTGCTGATTTGCTTAATAGCAGTCGATTATGCAAGGTGTACCCTTGCATAATCATCTGCTATTAAGCAAATCAGCAAAATTACAGCACTGGCAGAAGTTATTTCCACTCGCCCTATTTAACTAATGGAAAAAATATGTTGGTGGGGTATAAATGGTCTCATTAAAATTAAAGAACAGTTTGTATTATGATGTTATAATAATTTTATCCGTGTTTATTGTACGACTTCCAAAAAAAACTACAAAGTACAAAATAATTTTAATTTCGGTAGTCTGTGTTTTTGGTTGCTTCATCGTTATTTGACCCCGACTTCCAAAATTAACGTTATAAATGACGGAGATATGAGGTAACAAACACAAAAAATATACTATCGAATTGAGAACCTCTTCCTTTTTTTGAAGTCGGTTAAAAGGCAAAGGGCTAGCGATTTCGCTTTAGCAGGCACTCCATTTCTTCCTCCTCCGTGCTTCTATCAGATTTCGCCGCTTACAAAAGCGACAGTTATACAGCCCACTATTAGCCACTCGCTATCCCAATTGGAGTCGACAAAACGAAAGTACACTTATCTTATAGTTATTGAATCGGTAGTTCGTCACGACACAACATAAAACTGCGATTTGTATTATAACTGTACACTTATTTGTTATGTTGGTCAAGTAGTTAGAGCTTCTCTTCAAGCTTTCTATTATTGAATAATCTTCTCCAGACCACTGGGGTGGGATGAATGAGTTTTATCGTGTTGAAATAAACATTTTTTTTTTTTATTGTTTATTATAGTATCTATCCTTCTTACTTTCCAGTAATGGTCGGTAGCCTACTGACCATTTGCCCAGCCTGCTAGGGCCAGTGGCTGCCCAGGTTGTGGAATTGTTAGAAGGAGTGACCGTGGCCCTGTAACGCAAAGGGCATTTCAAGGTACACGGATGGGTTTTAGTCAGTAAGAGCCTGACACTCCTACCCGCTCCACCCAGAACGGGAGTCATAATTTTCATGATTTCCCGTCAACAAACAAAATAAATGGGTAGGTAGCTCGCATCAATCCCATTCATTTTCAGGTTTTTAACATTTGCTGATAGAATTGCTCTTTGCATAGGTTCTACCAGATTACATCTGATAGTTATGCGGTATGCCTACTAGTCAATACTTTATAGCGTTGAATGACGATGCATCGTCGGTTACCAAAGCCACTAAAGGTTGATCCACATATTTCCGGTTGATCCAAAAAAAAACAGGATGTGTCTGGGACGTGGTCCGTCCGAAGCTCAAAAAAAAATCGATCCGTACATTTTATATGAGCTCGTTCGCACACGTGTGTCTAGGCCGTGTGGGCCGTGCCCGGGATGTGAGGACACGTCCCAATCACGGCCCTGTTTTCTTTTAAATTGATAATCATTTAAAAATATCGCACGCCTCCTTGAAGCTTCTTCTTCTTGTTCGTGGGGGTAGTAAGGTCTAACGACCCCACACACCCTAGTGTCAGAGGTTCTAAACCGCCTCAAGGGCCTCTGACATGGTTAAAACTTACTATAAGCCATTCCACACATTATCAAAATAATAAAATTGCTAATATGTAGGCAAGCTAAACGCGCGGGAAGCGTCGGTCGCCGAACTAATTGGGCGCTAGTGCTGCGACTTTCTCCTGTCAGGTGACCATGTTGATGGAGGCTGGGGGACTGTCCTGATATTATGTGGGGAAACTTTGTCATTGCAGCCAAGCTAGAATAGGCGCCTGAAATTATAGATGATCCCGTGCATAAATCGAAGTTTTTCAAGACACGGTTTATTTTTTTATTCATTTATAATATTGAGGAACAGCAATCTACTTATATTTACAAAAAAAATGTAGATTGATACTTTGTTATTCGTTCTGTTTAGGTAAATATGTCACTTACACAACTTAAACATTAAACATGTTATTAATAAGATAATTTTAGATTAAACGTAAATTAGGTACTTTTTTTAAATAAATTAAAATAGATTAATAAAGTTATAATTAAGTACTTACTTAAATATTTTAAGTTAAATTAAAACTATCAGTTTTTTAAAAACAAGTAGAAATAATACAAACTAACCGGGAAAAAGTGTTTAGTTAGGTATATAGCAATTGTTATTGTCCGAATTAATGTTTGTAGTATTTTTTGACGAGAGTTGAAAACCCAGCGGTAGTGAAAACCGGCATTAATAAGCGGTAGGTACCTACTCTACTAGTACCTACCTACGAGAGGGTTGTTTTAAATAATTATTCTGAATAAGGCTGTTTAACATCAAGTGAGGGGAATTTTCTTGTTATGATGAACATTCGTCCTATTGCTTTACCCGACTTATTTTAGAAATAGCATTAAAAATGAAATAACCTAAAATATGACCTAAACAACATATGAATAATTGTGGGATTTATACTTAGGCACATAATTAGGTACAATTATTATTATTATGACTAGTATTGAACATGAGTCGTCGTTTTAATAGTAATAAAAGTGTTAGTCTGAAAGGTGCTGAATGTTTTATCAATCAACCCCACCACCCACGATGAAATGAAATACCGTTAGACTTTGATTTGGATAAGGACAAAGGGTAATTTACCCCGATAGTTCCCTTTTGGTAAGTTCGGAATTTCATGCAGGTGAATTGGTTTTGCAAAACAATAGAAATTTAGGTACTTAGGTACCTATCCAACTCATTCCAAGGATTCACTTTTAAAGCGGTTTCCGAATTAGGTGAGTGCCTTTAACACGAGGAAAATGGTCAGACAATAGCATGATTGTGCCAAATAAACCAAATGTTGTGGTATGGAACCATATTGAATTTTAATATAATAAGTAACATAGTACTTTCCATATGAATAAGATATAAGTACCTGCTTATAATTATTAAGGTTTTCCTCAAGATGACAATTACCTACTAATTGTGTCTATGAATTAATTCATTTCAGATGGAAGATATTCAGTGCTGGACATAAATTTCCCTCCCTCAAGTGTCGCCACACAGCCTGCAGTGACAGTGTATTCCTGCGATTCTCAGCAGGTGCTAGCTTCACCTTGTAAAAGGCCGCGCCAACGCCTCGTCTTCCAGTACGCTGCCGCCACTCCAGAACCTGAATCTTCCAGGAACATCTATGAATTATTATGGAAGTTCCTTATACTGAAAGTTATTACTTTCTAGCGCCTGCTCAAAATACTTTGGCAAATGATTCTGAAAACGTTACTTAAATGGTACTTAATAATAATTATCATAATGTCAACATTAACAAATTACATGTAGCTATTGACTTATCCAAAATTATCCTTCCAGCACACCCTAGGTAGTCAAATCATTTCTTACAATCTCATAAGATAGTGGGCAAAAAATAAGACATTTGTCTTCTACCAACCAACTTTGCATAGTCGCACATGCTGTGTGCATAAGTATATGTCAACACTTGCTCTACAAAAATCACCTTTAAAACTACAACATAAAGGCCTGTCAATGTCAAATTGTTGCAACTATACTGTTCACTGAAATCTAACGACAAATTGCAGGACAGTCTTCAATAATACCAAAATTATGGGGTCCGTACACCCCGGTGACACAATAATCGTGACCCCTGGACATTCCGCACAGCGTCGGTAGTGTTGACATACTATTAATAATAACGGCAAATAATGCGCTGTAAGTGTGCTCACGGCTTTATTGTGGGAACTGGTCGCTAATTCAGCTCTATGTGTAGGTACCTAGTCTAGTGTTAATATGGTAAGAAATAGTAGGTAGATTATTATGAAGGTGGGTTTTTTTTACTGTAAGTATAATTACTGGCTTATTCACATTTAAGTTTTTAACCATTACCTACTTTAGAAATACTTAATACTGTTTTAATTCTAAATTCAAATTGTCCACAGAAAATTTTGAATAATATGCTTATCAGTATTTTAGCTAAGTAATGGCTATTAAGATTTAATGAATACGACTGTTAATGTACCTATTGGAATTATAATTATATTCTGTTTAGTTATTGATTTGCCCAGGTAGTTCGACGATTTGACGATAGATGGCGCTGTGTACAGTTTCTTAGCTGTGTACTTTTAAGTTAGTTAAGTTTTTGGCCAGCGTTTTAATACCTATCTGAAAACTAATTCACGGATTTATAATTATCTGTCCTAATCTAGTAATGCTTGGCAAGTTACATTTCAATTCATTGAAGCTGTTCAGCTGTGTGTGATCGATGAAAAGGCATTGAAATATGGAGAAATTCACATTTAAGTACCTACTTAAATACCGGTGGTGTACCTACCTAGGTACCTAATATCTTTTTTTGTAATTCAAATTCAGGTTCGCCTGGGAGCTTGGCGACTGTTGTCACCCAATGACTACAATAAAAGCCGGAAAAAATACCTAATTCATCACTACCCATCAGTTGAGATTGTGGTGAAACACGAGCCATGGTACCTAAAATATTTGTCGTAGAATCAACACAAACAAAACACAAATAAAATATTCTCTTCTGCGTAGTGGTAATATCCCTGTCTGTCTATTTATTTCTGTTCTATTTAAGTTGCAACAAAAACTTTTTGTCAAAAACACTCCAAATGTTCCCTCAAAACAAAACTAAGTTAGGAAACTAGTGCTGCAAGTACAGTAAGCAGAAAAATGCGTGGTGTCACCGCGCGACACTGACGTACTGCAATAATTAGTCTTAAAAATTGCGCGCCCACTGTACCTACTCGTACACTGGCGGACACGGTGAAGGGAGCAGGGACCAGCGGTGGTTTTTGTTTGTGAGAGATGAAGATAGGATTTAGGTGGAATAGCTCATGGCTAAATAATAACAGCTGCACGGGACGATCTTCAAGGTTAAGCAACGTCTGCCGAGGTCGGTCTGTGGATGGGTGACCATCTTATCATACGGAGACTACTCCGTACCTCGGAAAGCACGTGATGCTGTCAGTTTCAGCTGTCATTTGTTGATTGTTGGATGTCAGAAAATCTGACACCAGTCTTGCCAAGAAGTAACGTAAATATCTTTTAATATGGGACCAATACTGAAGTCGAGAAAAAAAACCGGCTTTATACGCATAAATCGACAAAATGTACCTACTGAATAAGTGATTTTTTCACGATTTCGGGGCCATCCCGTGGCAAAAGTTGTTCATAATGAAGAGTAGGTACAATGATCCCTTTTCAGGTAGGTATTGCGTTTATTCTGTTACACCTTGCATACGCGAAAGTAACTGTCTGTCGCTCAACGTTCGCATCTGACATGCGAATGCGAACGTTGCTTAAAAAATAGTACCTAGAATTGGCACTGTAAAAAATTTTTAGTTTTTTACTTAGGTACAGATTTTGATGAAACTGGGCATACGGGTATAGTTGAATAAACCAAATTTTTAATAAGAACATAGGATATCTTTTGTTCTAAGAGTATACTTCCTTAGGATAATTTCCAACATTCACGCAAGCAAAGCCACTGGCGACCAGCTAGTAAAATAATAAGTAAAGGTGTCCCATTAACGTTTTCCTCCACTGTACACTTCAGCGTACTAAATTGTACCGCTGCTGTGTAAGGTCTGCAATGTGTCCGTTCTTAAAGCCATCCCCCCCAGCCCCTCTCGGGTGGGACCATTTCACTAATTGTTTATCTACGTATTATGTGTCCATCATATGTTTAGTCTAATAGTCTGTATAAAACTTAGTTATATTCGTGACAATCTAAAAAGTCAGATTTGACAGCTGAGTAGAAAGGGACAGAAGATCGCTTTGCCACTAAGTGCGAAAGAGATTTATTTCATGTCTCTTTCATACTTAGTAGTAAAGCAATGTTGTATCCTGTTGTCTATTCCGACTTCATAGATTGTCACGAATATAGTCCGTCAAATACCAAAACATACCTATTGGTAACGTTTTATTTTTATTTGGTCACGTAAACGTAAAAGGGAGGCAAAAATATCAACAAGACAAGAAATTTCGCGTCACGTCACTAGGTTGCTGGCCCAGAAAATATTAGAAAAAAAACCTTTAAGATTTTCTTAGTGTTCCTTCTCAAAGTAGGTTCCCGGTCATATAGAAAACATCGATCTCATCTAGCTTTTTTATGTTCACAAGAATAAATATATTTTATTAGCACCCGAATATTAAGTAGGTATGTAAGTACCTAGGTACACTACTTATATTGAAACCATTTTATTTAAAATCGACAGAGACAACCATAGAGGTGCGATCGATAGAGGTTCAAATCAGCTGGATTGGAGAAACCGGTCGATGTGGCAATGTCCAGCTGTGGACTTCTTTCAGCATAAATGAAGATGATGAAAGAGTTATTCACAAAAATCAATAAAATCGTCTTTAGATAGGTAATCTACCTGCAATATTATTATACCACTTGATCACTTTATTTTATTGTTGTGGCTTCCATTTCCTCACAATCTTATCCTTGACCGTTATTACCAACTAAACCTAGGTACCTACTTCTTATTGACGTCAAAACGTGAATAAAAATCATCAATTAAGAGCGTGTACGCCGTATGTCATTTCATACAAACTTTCAAGTCCTTATTCTTCAAAATGAATGAACCGATTTTAACGAAACTTGGTATGCATACGCTAGACATCCAGGTCTAAATAGTTATCAGAAAACATTTTTGAAAAATAGTTCAGGGGGAAAGATAAAGTGATTTTTCACTTTCTATAGAAAACTTAAAATCGCTCTGTCTCTTCCTCTGAAACCTTTTTCAAAAATGTTTTCTGATAACTATTTAGACCTGGATATCTAGCGTATGCATACTAAGTTTTGTTAAAATCGGTTCATTCATTTTGAAGAATAAGGATTTGAAAGTTTGTATGAAAATCCGTACCGCGTAAACGCTCTTAATACTAAATTAAAATAACCTTGCGCCTTAATAACGTAGATACTTAAACATCATCATTGTCCACAAAGCAATTTACATGAATATATTTAAATAAACGCATACATATTTAATCACCAAAAACCAAACAAAATACATTATTCACCACCATTCACACTTGACACTTATTCACTAAATGCTAATGGCATGCACACACAAATCCTACACACACACATTGACCCTCTTTATACGTACAATAGTATGATACTAACCTTCAGATACGGGAGTGTATGTGTGCGTCTAAGCCGTTTAAAAATTTCGTCCACTCAAGCGCATCTTCGAAATTTGGGCGTTTCCCATTGGCTGTTGTTGTGTTAGAAAAAATTAGAAGGTTAGCGGTACGCTCTGTGAGTGGACGATTTTTTTGGCTGTCACTGATAAATTGATAAATTGGTTTCGTTGGCTGGGTCTATTTTTAGATACTGATGTGTAGTTGCTATTGGTGGTTTTATTTTATTTACTCGTTGCGTCTGTGTGGGTAATTTATAATCTAATAAATAGGTTGTGGTACGACTAGGAATATATTTTGTATTTTGTTGAGTAATATTTTCATACATTCATTTAGCTTGCATTTATTTAAAATAAAATAGACAAGTATTTTTTTTAAGTAGATACTTAAATATTTAATTAAAAAAACAAATTATGTTTCACGGTTCATACCCTAAACAACGTCAAACCTAAATCTACCAGTAGATAGTAAGATAACACACCACACAAATAAAACATTTAATGTAAAAAAAAGAAAGCTACAACATCTTCTAATCACACCAAAACTTCTAAACAAGAGAATCCCAGACAAATTCAACTACCAACCAAAATGGACGCCGTCACCCAATCACAGAGCTCCATCTAATCCGGACCCTAATTTAAAAAACACATAAATCCCGCACACATTTCTATTGTGCGTCTAACATACTCCCCACTCCTGCGCATCCGAAATTTGAACCGCGTTAGACGATTGGTGCACCGCCATTTTGGATTTTAAAAACCTGCTAGACGGACCGGACTCGTTACATTCTTCATTTTTATTTTATGCTTTTTATTATAACGTAACATGGCTGCCATCATAAAAGATTAGTTTATCTACTTGCCGCTGTTTCATATTTTATGGAAATGAATTATTTAGACGGTTTTGTTAAATTAAATTGAGGTTCTAAATGGCTATTTGTTTTAGAACTGTGGTTAGGGTTTTCATATAAAAAAATGTATATTTCATATTGCATTCGAATTTTTAGAACTTTACTGCGCTTATTTATACCTACAGGGTTAATTTTTTCAAGCATCAGGTATGTAGGTACCATTATAAATCAAAGAAATAATAAAAAAATCTGATTTTTTTTCCCTAAATTTGGCCGAGATAAGCGAGCAAAAATGTCAGTCGTTTCGGATAGTCAGATGCCCGAAAATCTTACCAAGAGGTAACATTTTATCCAGTCTGGGTTGTATAGAGGTCGGATAGGCAGTCGTTTCATGTAAAATACTGGTGTTCAGCATTCGGTTTGACTGGAAGCTAACCTCAAGATATTTGGGAAAAGATTAGGCAGATGAAAATGATGATTTATGCAGATACAAAATAAATAAATGCTAGGTGCTATAGCGCCTTAACTTTTATTCAATGCAATGACGTGGTTCGTGGAAGTAATACCTTCTAGAAAAAAAAAGAAATTCCATCTTTCAGTAGGTACTTAATTATCAGCTGATTATTTTATTGTGACGAATTAAAGTAAAAGAGCGTGGAAATTTATTTTTTAGCTATTTTTAATTCAGTCTTCGAGATAAGAACTCTATGTCATTGAAGGTAAACTTCAAATTATTTTGCAACCCACATAGGTTTGAGGGCCAACATCGTTGAATGGCAATCCTGATTCTTAGGTCGAAGAATTAACTTATCCCTTTGAGAGCCGATTCTACTAATTTAAGCAATGTTCGCATCTCTGTCGCAATTTGTCAAAAAAGCCTCAATTTTCATACATTTTTTTTTGTCGTTTTTAACGGTCGGGTTTTTTTTACTTCGGTAGGCTACCTAAACCTACTTACTCCATTCTTATGTCTCATTAATTATATTGCGTTATTTATTAAGTAACTATCTGACCAATTAAACCCCAATGAAACAATAACAGGCGTCTGTTATTGTTAATTAGGCCTAAATCGGGGTTTTAGTTATTTAAACAATGAAAATCAAAACCACATTAATTATCATACAAGACCACGTGAACTTTAACCACAATAATAAGGTTTAAAGACACTCTCAAACTCGCCATTTTACGTTTATTATCCTCATTACTTCATACTTACACCATATTATTAAGTAGGTATGCAACAATTTTATAAACTGTCAAATAAGTAGGTACTAACAGTAATGGACCGTCCACACGATACAGACTTCCATAGACTTCCTTAGACTTCTAAAGAATGTTGACTGTGCAACAAAGCAAAGCAGACAAATGTCGGTGTCATATTTTTTTACTCACACTTCAAAGTCTATACAAACAAAAGTCAGCCTTGCGAGTGAACGACAAGTGAGCTGTCAAACCATACAAACAAGATGGAATGACAGCTCATTTTGTCGTTCACTCCGCCTAGGTGTACACGGTGAGATGTCGACAAAATAGACCGGCTGTACAACGTGTGGACCAAGTAAAATAATGCTCCCAAGAAGTACTTAAGCCTTAAAAATGTGGTCTAGGACTAGACAAGAACCTTACGAATTAATTAAATTATTAGGCACATAAGTATTTCATTAATAATTAACGTAGGTATCCTCGTTGTTGTATTGGTTAGAGTTGTTGGTTTGTTCTTGCTGCTGCTTGGATTCTGGAATTCGGTTTAGGGCAATAAACTTGTTCGCAATAACCCCCGATATCTGAGTTAAGAATTTGATGTCAAAATTTACAACATGGCCTTAAAACAGACAAAGAAGTTACTTAGGCTTTGACACACTCCTATCTCAAAATACCTACTAACTACAGAAACCGGACCTAACTTTTTAAATATTAAAACATCTAAACATAAAAATTGTGTGCCGAACACCATAGCCGAACACATCCTCTGCCTACCCCACCTAGAAACACAAGCTTAGGTAATAAAATGACTAAGCAAGACATATTATACCTACGTAATTTAGCATGTAAGGTGTAATCTTTGTTGGAGATCCAAATAAATACAAATACAAAACAATCTCGGAAGAAAACAATCTGCGAGTCCGTCCTGTCAAACGACTGATTTCGGTCAATTTTGTTCCGTAATTGTTTGAATACGTAACATAATATTAGCAAAACTGTGCAGGTTATGATTAGCTAAAGTCTTCATCTTGCATGTGGCCTGAAGGTATTTACAAAAAAAACTTCCTAAGTAATGGTAAACCTTCAATATTCAATATCATTTTCTTCAAAAATGACGTCAGAGTGAAGTTTGACCATCGTTTCAGGATAAACCACAAGAAATGTTGACCATATAAAAATATACGCAACAACAACATATAACCCTTTTGCATTTGTGTTGATCACTTTTTTCCATTCCCATACAAAACACTGCGAAAAAAAATGATGAAGTTACATCATTATACGGAAAAATTCAGCCACTTATGTATTTTTTTTCTAATTTTTAGCTCAATATTTAAGAAATTAAAAAATAACGTAATAATCTTAAGTTATTAATACGATAAAAACAAAATTTTATTTTACAAAAAAAAAAAAACTGATATAGAAAATAAATTTCAAAAATATACTATAATAACGTGCACGCAAAATCGATCGCCTCAGTGTCAACTCAGCTAGCGCAGCGGGAGGACGTATCGCTTTGTGTCACTGGAGCTCGCGAACTCTACGTATAAATTTTAGCAAGAATATACTTCGACTACCACAACTTGGTCCGGTGAGTATTTATTTTGTTTTCAGTACTTTTTACAGATATTAAAAATATAGTTGTGAATACATTGTGGTATGAAGTTTGGATTTTTAACCTACTTCAAAAAAAGAAGTTCTGTATTCGAACCGTTTGTATTTTGTATAGTATGCATTTTTTTTTTTAATTATTGATAGGCAAGCGCTTGACCACTATCTCACCTGATGGTAAGCGCATGTTTTATTATGTCCAACTGTAAATTATGTGTTTTAACCGACTTCACATAAGAGGAGGTTTTCAATTCGACAGATTTTTAACCGACTGCAAAAAAAGAGGAGGTTCTCAATACTTTATGTATGTTCCCCTATTACTCGAAGATACTTGGACCGATTTGATTTTTTTTGTTGGATAGACTTTTCGGTTGGTCCCATGGTCAACAGGTTGGGATCTGATGATGAGATCCTGGAGAAATCAAGGGAACTCTTCAAATTTCATAGGAAAACATATAGCGATTTTGCTAGCTTGTTTTGTTGTTGATTTTATACATACATATTTGTTTTTATGTGCGTCAATTCGTATTATTACATTTATAGATAATGGGGCGAAAGAAAGGAACACACTACCAGTGTGTCAATAAACGAAAACGGAACACTTTGGGATTGGAACGTGCCAGACAAATACTAAGAGAACGCACTTATAATCAACTGGCTACCATCTCGTCGTCTGTAGTTGGTGTAAGTTTTAGTTACTATGAGCTCAAATAATTGCGTTTTTACTGCACGTCGAGGGTACATTTGGTTGTTTATGTGCTTATTGCTAAGTATACATACATGCATTTTGCAAATGTATTGAAAAATAGTACTAATACTAGCAGTACTAGTAGTAATACTAATATTTTCGTATTTTTTAGGGGGCCAATGACAATAGAAGCCCTGAAAAAACTGTCATGAGTGGTGATGTCGACTATTCAGTCCCAATGAATCTAGGCATGGTATGTTTCTGGTATCCCATAAATTGGAGATTTGCTCTGACCATAATTCCATTTTTTTCACTTTTTTGAATAAATGAGATTGTCATATAAATAATCCATTCTATAAATAAAAGATTAAACACAAAATTCCAAAATATAGAAGCAAAAAGCGGATACAAGCGCGACTGCTGAGCGAGGGGTCCTAAGTTCGATTCCCAGGTCGGGCAAAAACTGTCGGGTGTTTCCATTAGAAATACCTTTGAGACAGCCCGGAGTTAGAAAGTTGGTGGTGTGACACCCTCGCGCCTCAGAAATTACGTGAAGCGGTTGGTCCTGCGCCTGATCCGTCCAGACGTGTCAGAGTGCCATCCCATTGGACTGTAAATATAGTTAACTAGCTGTCCCCCGCGGCTTCGCTCCCGTCAACTGGATACCTACCTACCTACCCTACATCTACCCTACACCTAAACTACAAAAAAAAAGAAGTAAATCCTATGTTCGTCTCCTAATTCCAAGCTACCTCCCCACCAATTTTCAGGCAAATCGGTTTAGCCGTTCTTGAGTTATAAAATTACAACGAAAAGTGGCATTGATTTTTATATTATATAATAGATAGATGGTTAATGTAAACAAATTTCAATATTTGTCGTAAGATTAATGGACCTAGCTTTCGGGATCAGTTATTTCAGGTATGAGACATGTGTTGTAAAAAGAAACATTTTTTTACATAGGTATATTTGTTCCAAAATTTATCCTTAATTTTGTTATATTTCTCTGATTTTGGTAAAGTACAGCTGTCCCTGTGGCTGATTTACCAGTCGTGGCCTAGATTTATTGAATAGAATAGACATAAGAGTATGTCTATTCTATTCTATATTGAAACTGACAGTGCTGTGTGTCTAACACCCAGCAAATGATATAAGCACGCTCAGCGCAATTGTATAATTTTGTCCTGTAATTTGTAGTACTTTTTGTTTGTTGCTATCGTATTGTCTATGTCGAGCAAATGTTTTCTATTCTATATATTAAGCCTTTATAAGCCAAACATGTTATTACATTTCTAAAGATGAGACAAAGTCAATAAATACTGTTTATGATTTCTGTTTTTCTATTTATTCTTATCGTAGATACTTTTTATTTTCAGCCTATTGCCTTATTAACGTACCATTTTCAATGTAGACAAATACCTTACTAATAAATAACAAAAATCAAAACGCTGTTAAAATAATTTAATTGTCGACTAAAGGATCAAAATTGTTTACGCGATCTCTAAGCTTTACTCGCAGTCATGTGTGCGTAAACGTGCACACGAACATGAAAATGCCTAATCTTGCGCGAGTCAGTTTTGTGCACGGACTCTTAACCCTAAAAATGTTCTCGTAAACTCGTAACATAAAATAATAAAGAATTTACTCAAGTGTGTCCATTTAGCCGAATTGCACGCACACATTCGTGCCCAGACGACTCTACGCACACAGGGACACTGTGTCTGTACATAAAGTAATGGGGAGGTTAACGCATTGGGGTTATTGCTCGCCGAACGTGATTTTCGGCTTCAGATTTTGTAACACTTGTAACAGAATGTTTTTGTGTTTGTTTGAGTAGAGTCTTGTAATGCAGTCTTGGTAGTCTGTCTGTCTGACTCTTTGTCACCTCTTGGATTAAACTTTGGTAGATCATAATATTATCCTGATAAAAGACATACCTGCTCTACTGGCACTTTTATTCCGGGAGTAACTTCACTTGGAATAATTTTCTAAGGCGTATGAAACGCCTATACCTGCCTCACGCCTGTACTCATAATTCGGTAAGTGGTCCTTGATATTTTCACTATGTACGTAGGAAACATTGATGTCTTAAAAGGAGGGGTACATATTAAAATGACAACGGCAGGGTGATGCGATATGTTTTGATCCCAAAAGATTTTCCACATGGGTTAATTTTCGACTTTCAAAGTTATTTTAAATAAATAAACATTGACAAAGTAACCTACAACGCCTACAACTATGTATGTCCATCCCATCAGATTAATGAAAATTTCACAAAACACCTTACCGAAAAACTAATAAGTATCAGAATAATCCAAAAAAATGCTCGCCACCCCGACGTGTGTACCGACCACACGCACACAACGAGCTCCCAATTCGCATGCGGTCCGCGCTCAACACAGTTACCGCGCGAGGACAACGACCCCGCGTTTTGGAGGGCGCCTCTGACGTCACAGCACTGACCTGCCGCAACGACCTTGAAGCGAATTCGGCTGTCCTCGTTCTGTGAAATTGTGATGGATGACGGTTGTGGCGAATTCGTAAATGGAATGCGAATTTTGGCGGTGAAAGTAATTTGAATTTGGGAGCTCTCGGGGTCGGGGTGATTCGATTTTTAAATGTCCAAACATTTTTTGTTTGAGGTTTGAGTTTGTTATTGGAATTTGATTTGAGGTTTTTAAACTATTGACCGGCTTGCGTTTCATTCAGTGTTCGTCCGATATATCTCACTTCATGGGAAGCGATGGTGTGGTCGACAATAGAGCACGCTTGCCTAGAAGTCTTAGTACCTACCTACTTAACCTAAAGTAACTATTCACTGTTAACGTAAAGAGTTATTATTTGTTATAGGTACTTGCCTCCTTAGGTAATATGATTTAACATACTTAAGTTATTTCCAATAACCAATAACAGCCGGTCGATTCTGCCGACATCTCACGGTGTTCACCTGGGCGGAGTGAACGACAACTGAGCTGTCATTCCATCTTATTTGTATGGTTTGACAACTCACCGGTCGTGCACCCCGCCCGAGTGTTCACTTCGACATGTTTACAGAATCGCACTGCAGAATATTATTAAAGGTACCTACTACACCTTGTATTGTACTGACAAATAGGTGTTATCCGTAAACGTGCTCAGAAGACTGGCAGCGTTGCCGTATGGAATGGCAATCTATCAAAGTAATTTCAGTTCAATAACTGCAACTAATCAAACCGAGCCAACGCCTTGGAAACAAACCGTTATTTTGCAGGAATACCTGAAACCCTTATCGCAAAGGGTCACTGACTCGCGATAACGTCTAATATTTGTGCAACAAATAACTAAATATTTTTAACTCAATTTAGCAATTCTACGTAAATTAACGGTGCAGTTTTCCTTCTAAATTGCACTTTGAATTTGGAATTTTGAAACAAATGAACGCGGTATTTTGGTGTATTATTATACTAGGTAGGTACGCCGCCATTTTGGCATTCAAGGACAATGAGTATGGATTGTCTGGAGGTTGTTCCAAATTCAACTTTGCTGTCAAATTCGGTCATAATAATTATCTGGAAAAATTGTGATTGCTTGTTCAATATCAGCAGCTAGTGAAGAGTCTATCATTGTGAAATAAAACAACTAAGTATTGGATTCAATTGAATAGTTTGACAGGATCTAGAGCCTGTCATAGTCTTGATTTGCACTAATTTTCGAAAACAACGACAATAATTATTATGATTCTGTCTTACTTCGTCATCATTGTTCTTTGGAACAAGATTGTACTCATTCGGTAGAATTGGTGAGGTGTGTAGGCAAGCAACTTTGATTATGTAGCTTTGACCTAATTTTCCAAAATAGTTTTGTTTCCTTCCGATTTTCTTTTTTAGGATCAGGTGGTATCCTGATAGGTACAACATGGAGTCTTTAAGTCAAGAGTAAATAGGTTACTTCTAGGCAAGTGTGCTCCATTTTCGACAACATCATCGTTTTCCACAGGTGTGATGACAAACACAGTCTAGTCTATCAATAATGACGAAAAAGGATGTGGATAAGATATATACTTACCTAACATTGGATACTTATAACTACATTCAATTTACACGAATAGTTAAATGTGCCATTTCAAACAAGTTTATTTACAATTTTGCGTCAACAACTCTGCTAATCTCAGACAAACATGGCCATCTGTAAAAGTGAAAAAACAAACAAAAATAAAATTAATACGAACGTTTTTATCACAAAATCTCAACAGTCTACACTAATTTGTCATAAGCCAGACAGAGAAGGCGCTATGTATGATAAGATGTGTGTGCAAGTGACAACTGCATACAAAAAGAGTCGTGAATCAGCCGGGGGCACTGAACTTGGATTTGATGATGCATCGCGACACATACATACAGACTTCGAAATACATTTATTTATAGATGTATGGTTTGCAATTAAGTGAGCGTGTTGTATTACCTTTATTTTGGTTGTTATTTTTATTAAAAAAAAATAGCAATTCAACATTAATTTATATATATGTCATTAAGTTGTGCTTTTACATTTTTATATCACTGATTTAAAATAACTATCTCATGATATCTATGTAAACATATAATAAATCTGTACTTACCTTTCTGTGCATGTGCGCCCTAATCTTAAAAAAGCTGATTGGATTTTGATGAAATTTGGCACAAAGAGTGCTAATTAAAAATCATTTCAAATGTTTTTTTCTAGCCTAATTTGTGTCCCACTGCTGGGCAACGACTTCTTTCTTCTCTTCTTTCTCCTTCTAAATCTTTCTAGTTTTTGCAATCTCTGAACAAATAAAAATTTTAAATCCATAAACCTGTTTAGTATTTTATTTTATTTTATTTATTAAGGGATAATAAACAACTACCTACAACAAATATAACACTTATGGTTAACAAAACTTCAAGTAATAATGTTCTAGTCCACCCCATTTTCCGCAGATAAGACATATTTAAAGATCAGTGGTTGCCACTAGACGAGCATTACCAAAATTAACAAATATTTTGAATTGCCAATTATATTATAATTGCCAAAGTCACTAAATTACTGTTTGTCTGTTTTTTTGGCACCCCAAAATCATATCTTTCAATCTGTTTTTTTAACAATGGAGACTCACAGCGTTATTGTTTTATTAATATTTATAAGTATTGACTACTTGACCTCCAACACATATTGATAAATTTTAATAATGTTAGCCAGACAGTTTGCATGCTACCAGTACCTACCTTAGCCGCTACCATCACGTTACTGACCTGCGCAACGTCGCGCCAGCGTTGCGCCACAGCGCGCCACACCCGGGCCTACAGTTTTAGGACTATATGCTGTTGCAGACTATAATCTATCTCTGTGCCAAATTTCATCCATATCCGTTCAGCCGTTCTAGTGTGATTGAGAAACAAACATACATCCATCCAAACTATGGTGCCAGTGAGTTAAAAGGTAATGCTTGTCTTGGTATGGTCATGTGAATAGGAGGGATGAAACGCATGTAAGTAAAACAGTAATGAATATAAATGTGGATGGATGGAGAGGGAGAAGGAGGCCAAAGTAAAGATGGATGGATTGTGTGAGAAGCGATATGAAAGAAAAAGAAGTTCGTAATTACGTGACGGCTGATAAGATAGAATGGAAGAAAAAAAAATTTTTTATTATTATTATTTATTAAAATCTCCCTTACAACTATCATTACAGGTGTATACCGCGCGGTTTTAAAATTAACTTTTAAATACATTGCAATTTAATCAAATAAAATAAAAACTTATATCAATCTAATCATTACTTCTACAGGGATAAGGGCAGGAAGACGAAGATGATTTGTAGTGAGATGGCGTCCGTAATCTTGCTATGTGCACCTGCACTTACCTAATCAAACTATTATGTTCTCAACACAGTTATTATTCATATTAATAAAATCGTGGCAGATACTTTGCTTGCTACCAGTACCTTCGCCGCTATTATCACGATACTGACCTGCGCAATGTCGCGCCAGCGTTGCGCCACAGTGCGCCACACACACGTGCGACAGTTTCAAGGTTTTCGTTTGTACCTAAATGCTTACTTAAAAACAATGTTTGTATCACGTATTTGGTTGAGGAATGGTCAGTTAAAAGTCTTGTCTCACGACGGTATCTTTATATATGTCGCAGCCAAATAGCTTAATCAGCCGTTAATTTGATGGACTAGCCTTCTTGTTTAAATACGCCGATTTTTCAGCGATCTAGTGACATCTTTTGTTCGATATGTTCAATGACTTGCCCATGTCACTTATGTCGCTGATTAAAAGGCACAGTTCAATGAAAAGGCTAGGCTTTTAATGAAACTGCTGATTAAGCTAGTTGGCTGCGACATGAATACCTAGCTAATTAGCTTAGTTTTTCTCCTACCAACTTGAACTTATGTATGATGAGAAACAGCGTCTTGGAGTTAAATCAGCTGCTTGCTTTCCAGCTAAAACACAAGGAAGAGGTGACGGGAGGGGCGTTTTGATGACAGTCTTTATGTAAAATTTGATGTTCAAAAGTGCTGGCTCTTACCCTACCTAATTTGAATAAATGACTTTTGACGGTTGCTGAATTATTATTGTTAAGAGACACAATACCACCCTTAACCATCATCATCATCATCATCATAATAGTTAGGTTTGTCTCAGTAGCCTTTTTTATGGATGAGAAATCATCTAATGACCCCTTCCGCTCTGGGTGGAGCGGATTGTAGTGTCAGACTCTTACTGACTAAAACCCATCCGTGCTCCTCCTAGTGGCCTTTGCGTTCCAGGGCTGCGGTAACTCTTCCGAACATAATGCGCAACCCTGGCAAAGTCAGTAGCCTTGCCTCCATGATCGCACGACATTCAACTTGCTCGTTGACTTTGATCTTCACTAGTAGCTGTGGTCTCGTCATCATTCCACTCAGGCTTATCACCATCACCTGGCATTATAAATAAAGGAACAGGTAAGACGTGAGCACACCCCACATAACAGCAATTTGAATTTGACGAAGGCGCTGTGGTTGAGCGATTGACTGCTGCGCTACGTGTCGCGGGTTCGATTCCCGCACGGAACAAATATTTGTATGGCCTATAGATAGTTGTTCCCGGTCTGGCTGTTTAAGTACGTGAGTTTATTGATTGATTTATAATTATGTTTCTAATAAATGCACCCACGGTACTGAAGAAATTCCTAGTGTGGAGCAATGTTTTAACAAACAATAAAAAAAAGCCGTATGCCTTATTTGTTTTTGAAAAACCTTGGCCCACATTAGGAATTTCTCCTTAATCGTGGGTACGTTTACAATTGGTTTCTTTATTGAAATGGGCCAAAATAACCTAACTACTAGAACTACCCCATCTGCATGGTAACTAGTGAGGCAGGTCATCTCAGCAGGCCAGCCCTGGCATCTGAGGTAACTAACTTTTGCTTACCTTCAACCTGATCCTGTGACTCTTGGAAAGTGACATTCTGTCAGCGGTAGCGTAACGAAGGCGATTGACAAAACGTCACAAAAGTGTCGCATTGACGTGGCATTGACATACGCTGCCGAAATGTCACGTGATCAATAAGTGTCTGCATAATATGTCGCAGGCAAGTAGCTTAATCAGTCGTTTCATTAAAAGCCTAACCTTTTAATTGAACTGCGCTGTTTAATCAGCAACATAAGTGACAATGGCAAGTCACTTAATATGTCGCTGATTGGACATATTATATCGATTTTGAATCAAATATGTCACTAAGGTTGCTCAAAAATCGGCGCAGTTAAATGAAAAGGCTGGGCCAACAATTAGCCGGCTGATTAAGCTAGTTGGCTGCGGCTTTTATAAAACTCTTCCGTTACTGAGTGTTTGAGTGACTGACAGACAACGCACAGCCGAAACTACTGGTCGTAGAAAGCTGAAATTTGGCAAGTAGGTTCCTTGGGGTGTGTTAAGGGAGCACTAAGAGACGATTTCCCGAAAATCTTACGGGAACGGGAAAAAACGGGAAATACGCGTACGAAGTCGCGGGCACGAGCTAGTTTCTTATATCTTAGCATTACGGTATCACATTTTGATAAAACAGCACTTTGTCTAGAGCCTTTGGTTGCGCCACTAACCAGCGCAACACCAGACTAGTTGAGACATGTCGTTTTGTTTTGACGCACTTTGTTGTGTCTGGCACGTGCATTATCAAGCAGGCTTAGTTTTTATTTTTATACGTGTTTTTACCTACTGATAACCACAATGTACCTAATTGGCCCATGTGATAACGAAAATAATGAGGTCCTTGATCTTTTGTGTAGCTAGGTACCTAGTAACCTAGACCTACCAAACTGTTGTGATTAAAAATATTTTGGTTGGTAGCTGTGCTGGTTGATTTCATAGGGCCACTAATTTTTAAGCAACATTTCAGTCGCAAACTCAACCTGTCAAAAAAAAACAAACTTTTCAAGAATTGCGACTGAGTTGCGAATGTGAACGTTGCTTGAAAATTAGTAGAATTGGCACTCAGGTCATTCTCTAGGATGATCATGATCAGTTAGCAATAATATCGAATGCTTTCTATCCCTCTGAAAACATAGCTTGGACCATACTTCTAACATAGGTCACTAAACGATTCGGTCGCCATGACTACGGAAAAACAATCATGAAATATGTCATCATCATCAGCTGAAAGACGGCCAAGACGTCCACTGCTGGACATAGGCCTTCCTGCGCGTGTCGCCACAACAACCGGCTACCTGCGACCCTCACCAGGCCATCGGTCCACCTTGTGGGAGAACGGCTTGTGACGAATTATGTCAATAAACAATACTTGATTTACAAATCGGCAACAAATATAGGGTGGCCGGTAATTGAGTGCGTTCCTTCAGTCACGCAGGCACGGTAAATAGATATTTATACTGTGACGCAGGTAACTGTCAATTTGATTGAATCGAGTTCGGGGTGACGATTCTACTTATTTTTCATTTTATTTTTGACAGATTGCGACTGAGACGCGAATGTGAACGTTGCTTGAAAATTTTCACATGCTTACAAATTTTGACACTTTAGAATCAACTAGCACAGCTATCTACCAAAACATTTTTCATAATAACAGTTTGCTAAGTCTAGGTAGGAAATTAATAGACGGGTAATTTTATTCAACTATTATACAAGGAAGGTATGTGTCCACCTATTGTTTTATAAGTACCACAAAATTATTCGTCTATATCGCAGGTTTCCTCTGGTTTATGGAACGTGTTTTACCCACCGAATTATAACGAGAAACAAGGATAAGGGCCTTCTCAAATGATGGAAACTTTTAGATCACTCAAGGGCCACGTGACACATTTACGTCAGTGACCTCGTCGCAAAAGTTTCGAACAGTTTCCTCAACGCTTGCTTGCCCAATTCGTTTCATAGTGATTCTTAGAATGGGTAAGTCACTGTATATTAGTCAGTTTGGAGAGCAAGAGGGATTTTATAAAAGCCTAGAGGTTAAAAACCTGTACTTAGGCAGTTGTAGTAAATCCTCTGCCAAATACCTATTTCCCATTAAAATGCTAAGACGCGCGTCTTAGGAGTTTCAGAAGCGTTGTTGACTCAAGAAACTCGAAGCATTTATTTTAATACCATTTACAGGCGCTTTTGAATTGTCAAGGTCTTCAGACAAAAATATGAAGCTGGAGTTGCACGTTCCAAAATGTAGATATTTATGGAGAAGAACGTGCAAGAAATTCCATTGAAAATCTTATAAAAGTATCTCATCTTACACAGTATCACACACAGTAATTTTTCGCCAATCCTAACTTTATTGCGGAATTTGTTCGAAAGAGTCACCGTGGCCCTGGAACGCAAAGGGCATTTGGAGGAGCACGGATGGGTTTTAGTCAGTAGGAGTCTGACACTCCCTTCCGCTCCACACAGAGTGGAAGGAGTCATTTAATGATTTCACATTCTTAAAAAAAAACCTTATAATGCTACCGACTTCTCCAAAGTCAAGTATCGAGACCTACCTGGTTAGGTTAGGGTAAAAACATTGATGTATAAAAAGGAGGTGGGTAAAAAGAAAAATCTTGAACGACGCGCGATTTTTGATTTTGATTTTGATTTTTGATTTTTGATGTTTTGAACTTCAAGGTTATACAACTCTGGCCAAGAGCCTATTGGTGAATTTTTAACAGAAAATTTAAATAAATAATAATTAGACATGTCGTTGTGCGAGTCAAGTCCGATTTATTTAATTAATCTCAATTATATTTAATGGTATTAATAATAAATGGAATAATTTAACTTTAATGATAATTTAAATAACACAATGCATGAAAAATATATTTTTAGATTTACCTACATTGTTTCCAAAATTTGAAACGTAGCGATCCTGACATTGAAATTAGATATTATATTGTACCTATGTTGTACAAATATTTTTTTTTTTCTCTTTATTTATTTTAGGGTTCGTTTGTTTCGCTATTGTTTCCATTGTGTATATCAGCTACCCAACATCACCCTTATCACCCTTGAATATGACCACGCATTTCTGGAACACTTAGGTACAGGTAGGTTTTTTTTAAAAATGGGAAATCATCAAATGACTTTCTGGGCGAAGCAGAAGGGAGTGTTCTGACACTCGTTTCTGCTTCTCTTCGCTTAAGAGTCTGCTCTTACTGATTAAAACCCATCCCTGTTCCTCCTTATGCCCTTTACGGTCCAGTGCCGCGGTGACTCTTTCGAACAAATTCCGCAACTGTATAATTAGGTACCTCTGGTAATAAATATACAACGACAACAAGTCTCTACCTCCCAGACTAAAAGCCTCTGTTATCAAAACAAAGGCACGCCGGAGCCCGGAGTAAACGACCTCTTATCATTTTACTCCAATTTATATTTTTATCACGAACGATATCAGATTATCAGCGTTAGTGGCTCCCAGTTTGTTCTCAATGTCAAAAAACACGTTTTTTGTATGCAATTCATACGTACACACGTTTATGATAATGTTTGGGTATGCTATGCTTGGAAAAACAGATGAGACACTTGGAAAAAGTGATTAATAAAGAGCTCTAGTTATACCTAATCATCATTATGTCATCCGTTCCGTGTGGTGTTGGACGTAAAAGAATAGCACCATCCCATCACTTCCCGTGGGTGTCCATACTGCGATTGCCAACCCGCCTGTCAAGCGTGGGAGGCCTATGTCCAGCAGTGGACGTATTTCGGCTGGTATGATGATGATGATGAAGATGATCATTATGTCTATTCCGAACTATGTGTCTTTTTTATGGAAATCTTCAAATGACATCTTCAGCTCTGGGTGGAGTGGAAGGGAGTGTCAGACTCTTACTGACTAAAACTCACCCGTGTTCCTACTAATGGCCTTTGCGTTACAGAGACGCGGTGACTCTTTCGAACAAATTCCGCAACTCCGAACTATTATATTTTTGATATATTTTTTCGATAGATATTCATGCCAATTTGATAAAACTGTTTGAACCAGCCTGTTTGATCAAATTACTTGAACGTGTATGGCCCGCATAACCATATGCAGCGTAAATACCAAAATCAAAAGTCATTTAATAACTAGATTAGTCAACTAGAATAAATATTATTTCTGAGTAAAATAAATAGTAAAATAAGTATTATTGTATTCATTCCATCAGTTAGATTATCGAGAAATATTAAATACGTATTTTTTTTAAATCAAATCAATAAAAATTGACGAAGATAAAACGCATCAACGATCAGGTTGCCAACGCATCAGGGGGTCTACTCTTTAAGCTCGAAGTCCGTAGTTTCGGCCTTAGTGTGGGGCGTTTTCTACTCCGTATCACCAACGTATTCAATTTATGAACAACTGTCAAATCGTGTTGTCATTCATTCTTAGTTCGGGTTCGGGACTAATCGTAAGTCCGTAGGTGATACGGAGTAGAAAACGCCCGACACTAAGGCCGAAACTATGGACTTCGGCGTCCTATGTCACTTAGGTCGCTGAAAAATCAGCGCAGTCTTATGAAAAGGCTAGGCCACCAATTAAACGACTGATTAAGCTAGTTGGCTGCGCCAGTTATGTCTCGTTGGTTTTTCGATCAATTTTGATTCTATTTTCTTCACTGTTATTATTATATTTTGTATAATTATTTTGACATAAACTGTGTAGATAACAAATATTTTTTTTATGCATATTCCCTATTATTAGGTCACTATAGGTACCAAATTTAGCTTGCCGGAAAAAACAAGTTAGTTTAATAACAAATTTTGACCGGTAAACAGGTGCGAATCCGCGGTAATTTATCTGAATTTAGAAATAAGTGATTATAATTAAAACTGTTCATGGTATGAGTGAAGTTTTTTCTAACGAATCTGTGGTACGTACTTAGTGCAGAAGGCAAAGTGGTTTTATATGAAGAAGAAACAGGCCAGGAATGATTTATAATCATGGAGTTATCTATGGCAGGTAACAATTCTCATTCACTTATTTAAGCTTGATTCACACACATCAGTGAAGTCACAGTTCCGGTACAGAGGGTCTACTCTCTAAGCCCGAAGTCCGTGGTTTCGGCCTTAGTTACGGGCATATCCCACTCCGTATCACCTACGGACTTACGATTAGTCATGAGCCCGAACTAAGAACAACTGTCAAATCCTGTTGTCATTCATTCTTGTTCGGGCCGAAACTCTTTTTTGAAAATGTTCTCTACTAACTATTTAGACCTGCGTATTTAGCGTAAGCATACCAAGTCTCATTAAATCGGTTCATTCATTTCGAAAAATAAAGACTTGAAAGTTTGTATTTTAAAAGCTGTACGGCAAAAAGGCTCATAAACCGATTTTAATGAAACTCACATATCTCTTTTTCGAAGAAGTTCTTAACGAACATTTTAGACCTACGTAACTGGCGTATGATTTTGAAGTTTCATAAAAAATTGGTTCATTTACTTCCAGAATTTGGTCTAGCGAGTTTGTATGAAATACATGACTACGTTTTACTCCTTGACGTAAAGGAATTGAGGATAACCAAATATTTGTTAAAATAAATACTTATAATCTGTAGAAACAAATTAGGGAGCCAATTAGCAACAAATATGGTATGGTGACTTGACCGCATCGTATGCGGGAGGAATTTTAAGGAAGACATACATTATTTTTGGTCACATTTTCCGGGTAGGTATTTTGTTTGAACACGGGTCTACTTGATAAAGGGTTCCAAGTAATTTACCATAACATTTTGCGTTTGGTAAATAAATAACTACATTCATTTCCTATTTTAGTGAAGTAGTATCTATCAAGGTAAATATAAGATTCATTTTAATAATAATAATTTATTCATTTAAAAGACTACAAATAAGTCCAATGGTGTGATTGTTTGTGGTTAAGTACGTTCGAGTACTTCTTGGCTATGTTCAAGGTTAAGCATCACTTGGTCAATGGATGGGTTGTATCACATACCGGGAATGCTTCGTGCCTCGGAAAGCGTGTTGAGCGTTTACGACGTACAGCATTTCATACTTTTTTTTTCTTTTTTTTTTTAAATTGAGGTAGGGCTTGCTCTTGCCCTCGATCACGCCTGATGAAAAGCGATAAATGATGTCTATGATGGAGCAAGCGTGCCCAGAAGATGTCTGTTCAATCTTGCTTTGAAGGCAGAAGGGAAGGCAAAAGGTCGAAGGGAACATAGACTCTGGCAGAAAGTTCCAAACTTTGGCTGTGCGCATAATAAATATGGAGGAAAAGCGCTGAGTAGGTACGACTAGTCGGAATATCGACCAAGTGTGGATGGTACCCAGCAGTACGTCTGGTATTCCGGTAGTAAAAGGGCGATGTTGGGATCAGGTCGTGGAGTTCCTGCGCACACTCTCCGAAGTACAGTCTGTAGAACACCGACAGGCAAGCAACACTACGCCGATGAGTCGGCTTTGAACCTCGTCACCGTCGTCGTTGTCATAAATTTTAAGCCTTTTTGCTCTGCGTTCCACTGAGTCCAATGCGGTAAGCTGGTATTTTGCTGAGCCATCCCAGAAGTGGCTGCAATCATCAATACTGCGGGTCTACTCTCTAAGACCGAAGTCCGTAGTTTCGGCCTTATGTCGGGCGTTTTCTACTCCGTATCACCTACGGACAAGTTCAATTACTGCCAAACCCGAACAACTAAGAACAACTGTCAAATCGTGTTGTCACTTATTCTTAGTCTTAGGGTTTGGGACTAATCGTAAATCCGTAGGTGATACGGAGTAGAAAACGCCCGACACTAAGGCCGAAACTACGGACTTCGGGCTTAGAGAGTAACCACCAGGAACGGATACTAACTTTGAAGTCCTTATTTTCCGAAATGAATGAACCGATATTGATGAATCATCCTACGCATAAGCAGGATACAAAGGTCTAAAAAGTTTAGAGTACATTTTCGAAAAATAGTGTTACAGCTACGATTCGACCGATTTTGAATCTTCCATGAAAACAGGGATTAGGTAACATATTTTTTTAAAAAGACATTTCCAAAATGTTCTCTGATAACATTTAACTTGGCGCCGTTCAATGAAAGAGCTGGGCAGCCAATTAAATAGCTGAGTATGCTATTTGGCTGCGACATTATTTAAAATTTGTAAAGATTTTGTACAAAATGGCTGAATGATGGTGTTTTATTATAATTAATTGCACCCGTGGGTCGCTAGTACGAAATAAATATGTAAATATAGTTTATTGAAACAAATATTATCGACCTTGTAGGTTTTAAGGCACGAGTGAGAATAAGGTAAATTATTTGTAGCAGGGCTTCCCAAAAAGGAAAAATTGTTTTGCTCAATTGCGGTAAAAACAGATTGAGCGGCGTTATAGAAGAATTAGACATTATTCCCCTTCATTCAATTGTCGATTTCCTCATGTATGGTGGCACGTGTAGGAACTAGGTTGAGGAAAAACAATTCATTATCATCAGCCAGCATATTCTGTCAACATCTCACTGTATATACTTATGTGAGCATGAACTGCCGGGGTTGCGGAATTTGCTCGAAAGAGTCACCTCGGCCCTGGAACGCAAAGAGCATTTGGAGGCACACGGATGGGTTTTAGTCAGTAAGAGTCTGACACTCCCTTCCGCTCCACCCAGAGCGGAAGAAGTCATTTGATAATTTCTGAGAATGACACTTCATTCTGTTCAGTTAAGTGTGTCGGACGTAAAAAAATAGCACCATTCCATCAATTCTCGTGGGTGTCATAAGAAGGAGCTCACCAGAGAATGGGCAGCAGCATTCTCTGTAGCTACATTGCTACAGCTACACTGACAGGCAGAGTACAGACAGACCGAGTTCACGTTTATAATATTAATTAAGTAAAATTAATAAGTAGGGATGCTATTCAGTGATGAATGTGGTAATAAAGCTGGTGATATATTTGTTTAAAATCGGTCCAGTAGTTTAAGAGTATTTTATATTCATTACAAACTTACAAAAATACGAAGTTTTCTTCTTTATAATTATTAGTGTGGATGTAGATTTTAAAACGCTCACAACTCCGTCATTTTTTTGAGATTTTTTACTGCGTTTTTCGTATTTTCTCTAGGTTTTGAAGAAATGTAGTAAAATGCCCAATTTTCTCATAACATAACTTAGAGTCCTGTCTGTATGTATACGAGTTAGTCTGATCTATAAAAGTGGTAACATCGTATTGTTATTGTTATAAAACGAAATCAATAAACAGTGTGTATTGACGCAGATGTTCAGCGGGCTATTAAACCGTTGACTTTTAATATTTGGATGACATTTCGCTTTTAGATACGATAATAAATGAATTGGAAAAGGTAGGTACTAATTAACTCGGTCCCTAGTAGTTACTAACGGATGGTTTTTGAACCCTATGAAACACGGAACCCTTACCGTTTTTCCTACCGACACGTTCGGAACCCAATAGTAACTCTTTGTTACTAGGCGTAGAGTTTTGACTCAGATGAGATGTTCAGGAAATAATTTGGAGATGCTACGCAAAACAGGAATTATTATTGACAATACAAAGCCAGCTTGAATTTGAACCTGCAAAGGTTGCGGAATTTGTTTGAAAGAGTCACCGCGGCCCTGGAACGCAAAGGGACGACGAACTACGAGGAGCACGGATGGGTTTTAGTCAGTCTGACACTCCCTCAAGCTCTACCGGTGGAGCATGAGGGAGTCATTTGAAGATTTCCCATCTTTAAAAAAAAGGTTGAACTTGATAGAGACCAATAGTGTCTGAAACTTTAATTCAAATAGGTACTTAGATATTCCCTTTGGATTAATTTTAAATATCTTCCAAATTTTCTAGTAAAATCCCTTCTGAACGACAAACTGTTACAATATTATCTGACTATTCTGAAAAATCACTTCTTCTGTCAAAAAATACTCTTCCTAGAAGAAAACTGTGCCATTGAAAGAAGATTTTAGTTCTAAGGCAATTGTTTAAAGACAATTTAGTTTCTCTATTAATAACGCGATTCACAACACGATGTCTCAGTTCTCTACGTCTGTTTTTCACAGGTGACATTGCCCACCCTTGGGCGCATTTCGTCAGCCCACCTAACATGACGCATAGTCTGGTTGCCCCATATCTGTATAAGTGTGTACTACCAATCGGTCGAAGAACCCCTGATAAAGCAAAAATGTAATCAAATTGAGTCTGGCTTGTAGTATTTTTGTAGCATTTTGTTTGACGACTGAATTCTGATGATAAAATCAATGTAGGTTTCTCTAAACAATGTTAGAGTCGGCTTCAAGTCGTAGCTTGATGCAGCTGAAAACCTCAACCCAATAATTTCTTCCTCTTTTTGAGTTGATGGTGAACTCTTTAGATTTTTTGGACCCAGTAGGTGGCCAAGGCGATTTCAGCGTTGGTGGCATTCATCAGATCCCCCATAGTACAGGTTCATGGGCACTTGGGGCACTCCAACGTGTGGTTCATGCCTCTGAACAGGAGCGCCGCACTCACACTTTGAATCCAACGGTTTTTTTTTTTTTTGAGGAATGGCCTGGCTCTTGACCTCGATCACGCCTGTTGGAAAGCGATAGATGAGGTCTATGATGGAGCGAGCGTGCCCAGACGATGCCTGTTCACTCTTGCTTTGAAAGCAGACGGGTTATTATGTGGAAGGGAATACAGACGCTGGCAGAGTTCCACACTTTGGCTGTGCTCAATGGGTATATAACCCCATTTTGATTCAGAGCTTTCCAGACATTACAACCCAATAACTGGGTAACATATATGTTACCTCTTGATAAAACTGGTTGTCAGTCAGTTACTGGGTGACACAATCCAATGGCCTTTGCGACTGATGGCCGATGACTGCTGAATGTGGGGTCCTAAGTTTGATTCCCAAGTCGAGCAATATCAGTGTCTTTCAAATAATTTTATTCAGGACGTCAGATAAGTAGGTTCAATTTACATTATTCTTCATCCTCTCATTGTTTCTCAGTCCGCTATTGTTATTTTCTGTTTCACCATAAGTAGGTACGTATACAAAATAATAAATTGCTGATTGTAAATTACACAACAATAATTTGTTTTTCATGGGAAGTACAAATGTAATGTGACTTCGTCTAAATTGTTCATAAGTAAGTTAAATTGTTTTCAAGCCTGGTAGTTATATGAAAAAAACCTCAGAAATAAACCTAACGTAGCCAATTATCCATATATAATTGGCTCAGTTAGGCATATTTCTGAGGTTTCTCTCATTTATACAACATTGGTTATTAATATCAGGCCTACCGGTTAAGTCCCTATGTACTGGCTTTGCCCAAATAAGTTATTATTTCATTAGGCATTATTTTATTAATCACAACCTTGAGCTGAATGTAAATAAGTACCTAAGTAAATAAAATACTAAAATGTAAGTAAATACGTATGGAATAAGAGTAGGGGAAGCCCATCCATCGTACCTTTTGTTTTTTTTTAATTCGCCTATTGTGTGCCACTGCTGGGCAAAGGGCTCGCCCATGGCCTAAACCACCAACTCTTAAAGCAGTATTACTTCAATATTACTTCCAGAGGGAAAGAGACGGAGCAATACAGGACGTATAGCTCCGTCTCTTTCCCACTACCAGTAATATTAAAGTAATACTGCTTTAAGAGTTGGTGGTTAGGCCCCAGATCCTTCCAGACACTCTTTTCTTGAGCCACCTCGAACCAGCCGGTCGATTCTGTCGACATCTCACGGTGTTCACCTAGGCGGAGTGAACGACAACTGAGCTGTCATTCCATCCTATTTGGATGGTTTGACAACTCACACATCGTGCGCCCCGACCAAGTGTTCACTTCGACATGCTTACGAAAGCACTGCAGTCTTCGTGGTGTGCGTTTGATTATCTCGCCACCGCTTTCTGGGCATGACATCCTCTGGCACCCGTAAGCCTTTTGTTTAAAATTCAATCTTTCAAGCCTTTAACTATGGTGGGGTCGACATCCAGGCAGATAGACTCATCTAGGTTTTCTATCAATGGAAAGGGTTACGCTCCGAGTTTCCACGCGTGATCGAATAAGAAATGAAGATATCCATCATCGGATCACAAGACGTACGTCGAAGCGCCACCGGTACATACACAGCTAAGGAGTGGAATTCCCTGACAGAGTCTGTGATTCCTGATAGCTACAACTTGGGAATCTTTAAGTCAAGAGTGAATAGGTTACTTCTGGGCAAGCGTGCTCCAACTTCGACCACATCATCGCTTACCATCAGGTGAGATAGCGGTCAAACGCGTGCCTAAAAAAAAACTCCAAGAAATCCAAGTTTACAAAGCCCGAAGTATCTATCGCCAAACTTAAGTGGCAGTGGGCAGGGGCACATGGCTCGAAGAATATTATGGTGCATGAGGTCAAAAGGTTCTGGAGTGAAGACCGCATACAGGAAGACGCAGCATTGGAACCACCACTAGGTGAACCGATGACCCGATGAAGACCGTGGCAATCCGCTAGATGAAAGAAGCACAGGACCAGGTTATGTGGCAACATTTGAGGGAGGCCAAGTATGCCGAAAGACGTTCACTGCAGGACGAAATGCCTCCCCCAAAGGAGGGATGATGAATAATATATTTCGTTTCGTGAGCTTTTCATGCAATTTAGGTACAGTCGATGTATTACATACGTAGATTAAGATTTCATCATCATCTGCCAGACAGTTATATACCCCAATATAGTTGAGAAAAGGCTAGGCCGATTCTGCCAAGCCATTTCTTCCGGTCAAACTGGATTCAGCTAATACTAGTATTTTACGTGGAACCGCTGCCGGTACGCTTTGAAGGGGTACGCAGATGTGTACAATTCAACCATGGTTTTGGGGTTATCTATTCGGGAATAACTTTATTGTTTATGAACCGATCTAGATGATTCTTTTTGCGTTGGGTTAGCTAATCACTAAAAAGTGAAAAATAAAAAACTTTTTACAAAAAAATTCAACCGACTTCAGAACAAAAAACACTACAAAGTATAAAATAACTATAATTTCGGAAGACGGTGTTTTTTGTTGTTTCTTTGTTTTTTGACACCGACTTTTGAAATTATAGTTATTTTTTGTTGTTTTGAAGTCGGTTGTGTATTTTTGTAAAAAAGTTTTTTATTTATGTCGGATAAGGCAAGGCAGATAGCTTTGTTCGCTAATAAAATAAACGAATTTGTTTGTTCGTTCCCAAAATTCAGTCACAATTTATCGCTGCGGTCAATGCGTCAGAATTTGGTAACCTTTGTTCAAAACAAGGATAACTAAATAATTAATAGACTGAAGGGCTACCCGTTTTAATCATTTTCAAGCAATTAACAATTAATAATGAGCCCAGAGGAAAGGTTATTCAATGTCGTTGTTTTATGTGTTGTTTGTTTTTTATAGTTTAAATAGGGAGTTCGTGTATTATTTTTTGGGGTTTTCAGGACATTAGATAATTTATTGTTGTGTTAGTTTTAGAAGCAAACCCAAGTGATGACTAAACGAACTTTGCGGTTATGTCTCGCTTTGAAAATTAATCAATAATAAGATTATTAATTAGAAGGACGAGGTTGTGGCTAAATAATGACAGCCGCACAGGTCGATCTTCAAGGTTAAGCAACGCTTGCCACGGTCGGTCTGTGGATGGGTGACCATATTAAATACGGAGACTCCTACGTGCTTCGGAAATCACGTTACGCCGTTGGTCTCGGCTGTCAGTTGTAAATCTTTGACAGTCGTTACTACCAAACATAAGTTGATTGTCAGAACCTCCACAACCCATTACTGGGTAACACGGTACTTCTTGGCAAGACTGGTGTCAGATTTTCTGTGTTCTGACAATCCGAAGCCAACTCCAATATAGTTCGGAAAGAGTTATTCATTAGGATGTCGTATGAAGTAGCTCTGATATCCAGTGAGGGTCCAGAAATGATGTGCACCAGGTGGCAGCACTAATGCGCCAGTACCGGGCCTCTGTCAAAACGCTAATGTTGTCGGACATAAGTTTACGTCAAAGTCACGTTTTATAAGAAGAGAATCTCTCGTCTCGTGGCATGAATTTTCCTGGAAACGATAATCGGAACTCGTTCGTGTGTCCGGGTCCTTTCGGTACCTACCCATAACAAATTTTACGGTTATCGTATCTTCAGTTTCTTGATAAACGTGTTTATAAAATTATGTCGGTATTCATTATCTGCGTACCTACTTCTTCATTATTATTGTTTGTGGTTTGGTTTATTTGTTAAATTTATTCGTTCAATATGAAATAATAGTAGGCATGTGCCTAATAATATTTGTTTATTACGAAGTTTTCCTTTGTTGTTCGATATTCGAAAAGTTTTTGTTTTATAAGGAAAAACTTTCAAGAGAAACAGAAACAGAGCAAACGAAAATCTTGGGAGTTTTCTTAATCTGTTATTTATTAGCTAAATAGCCTGAAATAGTTTACTACCTTACATTTTCACTAGTAACATTGACAATGACCAGACCACTTGTGTCAATGCGATTAACAGGGGCTACCATCTGAGGGCCAATTCTACTAATTTTTAAAACATCGTTCGCATTTGCTGTTACAACCGGCCCGTAGATTCTCAAACCATCACACCTTTTTGGGAATACTTCGAGTCATCGAAATGTCGAATTACAGTTCACTATGTAGGTATCGTGTTTTCTTTCTAAAAAAACATTCTATTGATAATTTTATCAGTAGGTAGTACCGAAGTGTCTTCGCGGTAGTGCGTAGGCGTAAATGATAGACACCGCGGATACTCTACGTAGACCTCGTAGATTCTGCGTAGAAGCTACGCAGGCTTCGTAGGCGCTGCGAAAAAAGCGTAGACTTCGTAACCGCAGCATAGACATCGTAGTCGCAGAGTCTGCATAGACCGTGGCTAAAGAGAAGCGAACTATGCATTTTCTACAAATCAATCTTTACGTAATTTTTGTAAACGTTAGTAATTATAGACCGTCAAATCTAGGTTTCCAACCGATATTTACCTGATGAAGACGTTAAACCACATTTTTTTATAAATCTTTGTGAGCATTGGAAGGAATTTTACCCAGCAGTGAGGCAGTACGGCCCAGTAATTAAAAAAAAAGCGTCGCCCTACTTCTACTACAATGACTTTAACCGCTCAAGCACTGACATGTGAAAATTCCAAATTATGTAATATATCTTACGTAATAGTAATAATAAACATTAAAATCGCGAAAATCTCGCGGCACACCAGAGTGCAGTGCTTGAGCGGTACGAATTAATTCTTCGTCCTTGGCTGCAGCCCGAGGTTATCCCAGGAAGATATGCTGAGATGATCTAGCCGCGTACCGCAAGGGTTGTTTTGAACTTTGCTCAGAAAAGTAAATTGAACATTTAGGAAAACGTCATTGGCCTCCATTAGACAATGTAGATTACAAAAAGAAGTTTACAGGGATGGTCGAAGTGAACTTTACAAAACAGAACTACCAGAGTGTCAATTTTATTAATTTTTAAGCAACGTTCGCATTCGTATGTCAGTTGCAATCTGTCAAAAAGCCTTAATTTCCATAAATTTTAGACATTTTGCAACTGACATGCTATTGCGAATGTTGCTTAAAAATTAGTAGAATTGACACTCAGGTTTTCCACGACGTTTTCCATTTAAATCACAAAGAATTTGACACATTGAAAAGTCACATTTTAAAGCCGGTTCCATAAACACGGCGACATATTTTTAATAAAAAAAAAATACGACCAAAATTATCGCCGAATTGTCATGTACAAAAATATAACTTGTAGGAAGCGAGCGGTTTTCGCCTTGACCTTTGGAAACAAAAACAACAGATTTTGTTTTTTTTTTTTTTATTAATATTATATTTTGTAAAGTGAACTTTTCGTTCGTTCGGTTTCGTTGTACGAGTGAATATTGAGATGTCGTAAAGTAATTTGGTTTATTTGTAAAGACTTGAATTGAACTTTTCTTTTGTGTCCTTACGATAAAAAGGGGGTGGTTAGACCTTACCACACGATTAAGAAAGAAGAAGACGATTAAAAGAGGGTAGGAGGACATAATGCCCAGGACACACGCGGCTAGTTTTTCAAGCTAGATACTGGTGTACTTACTTTGTTGTCCTGGCTTGGAACATGCTAGCTGTTTCCATGATGCCACGTTATTTTAAACCAGTTCTTTTGCAGTGACTAAGACATGTCCTTGAAGTAAAATGAACTGCATTTGTAAAACAAACAGTACCTAATCGATTGTATGTAATATTAGCTTATGCCCGCGACTCTGCGCGCGTGGATGTCGTTTATCCCGTAAAAAAGTAGGGAAGTAGGAATAAAGTTTTAAAGTACTCTAACTTGAGACCCTAGCCTACTAGTTTAGTAATCCTTACTAATATTATAAATGCAAAAGTAACTCTGTCTGTCTGTTACGCTTTCACGCTAAACCGGCTGAACGGATCGTCATGAAATTTGGCAGATATATAGCCTGGGATATGGAGAAGGACTTAAGCTTACTTTTTTACGCGATAACCGACATCCACAAGCGCGGAGCCACGGGCAACAGCTAGTTAAGCTATATTAGTGACAATCTAAGAAGTCTGATATGTAAGTACCTATAAAAGAGACACGAAATAAATCACTTTCGCACTTAATGGTTAAGCGATCTTCTATTTCTTTCTACTCAGCTGTGAAATCCGACTTCTTAGAATGTCCCGAATTATAGCTCTGTTAACACGAAGATAGAGTATCAAGCTTGTTAGCTTACTAAAACGAGCTTATCATCATAATTATAAGTGAATTAATAATAGTAACAATGATGTGCTATACATGTAACACATGAACTTGATATTTTTATAAATTTATCAGACTTTAAGAAAGTGCTACGGACTTGTGTAAAAGTGCAAATGGACACTATTCTTAGTTTTAAAATAATCTATCACGTAACATATTAAGTTAGAGTTAAATTGCTTATTAGTCTTTTAGGCTAGATCGTAATTAATTATTAAGAATTTTGTTCTTACTAATAAATCACAAAAAGAAAAAAAAAACATCCCGGGCATAACCGCATTGTTTCACCTTGCTGCTGCACCAAGCCAAGCTTCCATCCACCTTTTTACTGACGTTTGGTTTCCGCACTTAGTCCTTAGGGCCAATTCTACTAATTTTTAAGCAACATTCGCATTTCAGTCGCAATCTGTCAAAAAAGTCTCAATTTCCATACATTTTTGACTGACATGCGAATGTAAACTTTAGTAGAATTGGCCCTCAGATGTTGGACCATTGTGGACATCATGGTGGCTGACATTCCAACCAGCCAACCTCCCTCCAGAAGCAGATCAGTCCTCTAAGCATGTTCAGGATATCTGTAAGCGAATTCGGTGTCCCTATTGTTCGCCTCTGTATTTCGGCAACGCCTGTGCACTCAAGGAGCACGTGCGATACCGTCTCCTCCTCCTCCTCCATTTCTTTTTGCACGCATTCGTAGGCTGCCCCTATCCAGCAAGTTGGGGAGTACTATGTCTAGCAGTAGACGTCTTTCGGCCGAAATGATGATGATGATGATGAATTGATGATGATGAAGCTAAACATGGTAGTCTTAGGAGAGGATAGGAGTTGATCATCTTCACATAAGTCTAGCGGATAATGGGACCCAGTCGGTGGTTCTTTTCGCATATTTCTTCAGAGATCCGTTTTACAAATTGTGTGTTACATGTAGAAAATCCTTCACTGTGTACGGATAATCACTAAAACCAATGCTCACCACTAGTTATATCAACATAACCACTATACATTACTAACTTCAGCCCATTCCAACATGCTAAAACGACATTATGAAAAATACCCTTAAAATTTTAAATTACATTCACAGTAACAACTGAGCAAACACATTAGCTGCATTATTGTATGTGTGACAGAAATGGAAAGTATATCATATAAGTGTGAAAGAGATGGGGGAAAATCCCTGACCCCAGACAACAGGGTTGGAGTTGGCATGGTCAGAGACGATAAGATAATGGCTTATCGCGAATTTCGTCGTAAAACAAATTTTGGCAGTTTTTTTATGACTGTGTTTACGTGACCGATAATGTGACATAATTTGATATCAAGGTGATGGTCGTGTTGATATTAGGTATTTACGAGTAGGTATGTGCAGTTTGTGATTTTTTGTTTGACTGATAAAGTGGTCGGAGTGTTTGTAGTTTGAGAACGGACGTGGCGTTTTTTTTTTTAAGAATTTATTTGGCAATTGCAATAGTTTTTGAGTTGACCTACGTTTTTTGTTATCTCCGAAGTGTGCACTTAAGTAAGTAGGTACCTACATATTCTTAGGAAATAAATGTATGATTAAAAATTAAAGTAATAGTAACAAAAATAATAAATTATACTACAAAAGTAACTTGGACCCTGCTCCTGAAACTAGTGTTGATATAGGTACTATTCTTTTTAATTTTGAAACTATTTATGTTAATAATTACCTATTATGAATAAAAAAAATATTGATACAAGATACAACTATATTTCAAAATGTTAGTTACCTATTTATATGAATAATGAGTAAATATTTAAATGAAAAAATGACAAATAAAAATTTCAAAATCGAACAAATTCAAAACACCAATCAAAAAAGAGGAGACCGCTAGCTTCTCAATTTAAAACATAATCACAGAAAAGCAACCCTACCGTGGCGTCAATCAAATCACAAACAAAAACGAAACCGAAAGCCACCGATATCGACCAAAATATTATATTCGCAAAATTTAAATACACAATAAACTGAAAGCAAAAGCAGACACACACACAAACAAACACTTTATCAATGTGTGTGAGCCTGACCTTTCCCAACGAAGTAGCCGTCGCCGAAACAGAGGTCGATGACACCACGAGGCTGAATGTGCGATGCATTCGGCAGGACTCGCGAGTTAAAAAAAAAAAAAAAGTAAAACGTCACTTTCACTGAGTACGGAAATGCAGTTCGATTTTCGTTTTCGGTTGATCTGAATTTAGTTTTGGCATGTTGGGGTGCCATGTCGCGCCTTTTTTGTCGTTTTGCATGTTGTTTTGGATGGAGCGGTAATAAAATCATATAGTACAAACACAAGTACTTAAATCAATTAGCTAATTGATAAAATGAATATTGGAAAAGGTTTAGTGTGAATGTAGGTAACACAAGGAGGCTTGATCATAGGATCTTGAGCACAGGAGCTTGAAAAATATCAAATCAATTTTTGACTATTATTACATTCTAAATAAAATATACCTACTTAGTTGATCTTAATTTGATAGGGTCTCCTAAAAACTCATGTTTTATTGCAATCAATGAAAACATCGAAATATATTTAAAAAAATATAGCGTCTTGTTGACAATCTCAGTCTTGATCTTGACCCCTTAACTCTTCCTCAAAAAGATAATTGGGACAAAAGCATCAAGATTAAATTACTTACATTTTATTTACAAAATAATCCACCACTGGTGGTACGTAAAATAGTATTAATTGAAAGTAATTTCAGACTCATTTATCCTGATCGGGAGACATAATAATTATGACTCAGAGCAATTTCGAGCTTAAATGTTTTGGTGCCTTCCTTCAGAGCTCTTAGTGGATTTTCTTTTTGGTATGATTATAAAATGGCGCTGAAAACGGGACTATCCACACTTATTCAGCTTTGTTCAGCTTATGTCTATAGATAAACAACGATTTTGTATGCGTACGCATTCGTTCAGCTTTCTGCGTCTATTTAGTATTCATACACTATCGTTGTTTTGTATGGACAAAAGCTGAACAGAGCTCAACAAGTGTTGGAAGAAAAAAAACTGCTGAAAAGAGCGGTCTTGGAATTTTCTTTGCCCTACAGCGAGACTATAGGATAAACAAAAATAAGTGCTAGTTCGGTCATTATGTCAGATCTTCAAGGCCCAACTTGATTTTTAGGAAATTTTTAGTTTTGTGTGAATCCAACAGATCTATCGTTGAATAAAGACTTCTCTCAGAAGGAATTTCTCCAATAAAAATGGACAAAAGATGTTTTAAAGATATGTGGTCAAGATTTGAGCGTCAGCGAATTGGTTATAATAACCTGCAGGTCTTCGAAGAATTTCAGCAGATGTCCAAGGAATATTAAAGTGTGGGAGTAAATGAGACAAAAGTAACATATTACGTTAACTCTAAGACTCAGGCGTTTGACACAAGTTTGCACGTTTACGTTTCTATTTCGAGAGATGGAGGAAAAACTTGACAATGATTAATCCTATGATTATGAAAGTAAGGTATTAAACCCTTTTGGAGTGATTGGGTATCTTAGTAAATAATTCAATGGGTTGTGGAGGTCTGGTAGGCAGCCGCTCCACGTTAAATACTGGTATTCCGTTGAATCCGGTTTGACTAGACGCCGACCCCAACATAGTTGGGAAAAGGCTAGGCAGATGTATGAGTTAAGAATTCACGGCTTTTCAAGGCTTTGCTATTTCTTGAAAGAACGTCCTGCGCCAGGTCTCTCCATGGTTGATTCGGGTTGCTGTCCCATGGAACTATGAGAGTGATGAAAGAGGGAGTGCTCACTCACTTGTGCACTATAATAAATATTTGCTGCGCCAATGGCTAGTCTCCGTTGAGGTTACATGGCCGAAATCGGTCACTAGGACTATTATAAATTATTATTTGGGGATAAGACATGAAAAGGAGTTTATGGCTTAAATACTTTGAATAACAACTTAAAAGTATGCATCGTCTGTCAATGACAAAAGTGCCCTAAACATTGGCAGCATTGCCGTGTTGATTGGCAATGCTGATTTTTTGGCCGAAGAAAAGCCCAGTCCTCTGGTCACGTGAACAGTTGAGAAGTGGTTTGCTGATGTCCCGAAAGTACATAATTTTTGATTTCTGATGAGCTGAACCAGTTTACGGTTCAGATTGAGGAATTATATCATTGATGACCATCCAAAGTTACTGGCTTAGATGATTTAAGATTTTTAGATCTTACGTCCTATTTACGCAGTCATCCAAGATTTTTTCTTCTTCGTGTCGCTGGCGCCGTACGACAGGCGTTCAAATTTCATTGGCCCAAAACATTGCCATTTTCACGGCATCGTAGGTGGCAGCGCATTGGTCACTTTTGCTGAATGTTTTGGGGTACTTACCTCTAGTTGTGGGAGAAGATAAGCCATGCAGCTAAGTTGGTACGAAGGGTGGCTGATCAGTATGTAAAGAAAAGTGTTAAAGTGTTTTGAAACCTTGTTATGCTTTCTTCATAATGCTGAGGCTAGCAGTGGGATGCTCTGACTGGATGCTAAAGCAGAATTGGAACCGAAGCAATTGGAAAAGGCCTTTGTACAGTACTGATTTAAATTATTTCAATGGAATTGTCCATATTTTAGCTCGTGGTTAAATAATAACAGCCGCACGGGTCGATCTTCAAGGTTAAGCAACGCTTGCCGAGGTCAGTCTGCGGATGGGTGATCATGGAAATTAGCATTCGTTTGTATTCGGAAATGCGATGATTGCCGAGGGACATCCTTGTACCGTAGGTACTGGGTAGCGGAGGTTAGATAGGCAGTAACTCGGCGGTGTAAAATACTGGTATTCAGCAGCATCCGCGTAAAGTGGAGGCCGATCTCGACATGTTTGGTTAAGGGTAGATTGAGTTGATAGGTACAAGACAGGCAAAGATTTAAAAGGTTTCTCTTTATGTTGTGACAGTGGAAAACTTCTTCGAAATAGTTGCTCGAAATTGTAAAGTGTATGATTGTACCAGCTTCTGCCCGCGACTTCGTACGCGCATATCCTTTTTTCCCGTCCCCGTATAGCCTACAGCCTTCCTCATGAATGTGGCTATAATACAAAAAGAATTTTCCAAATCCGGCTGGGAGTTCCAGAGATTAGCGCGTTCAAATAAACGAACAAACAAACAAACAGAGGATATTTATTTTGATTGTATTGGTAAGGTTCTAGGTATGGGATTTTGGTCAAGAGTTTCCTCAATGTTAGTGAACTTTGTTTCGTTAGCGCTGGATATCAAGCTTGGTGTTGCAGAAACGGTTTACGGGCTGGCATCATGAGCGAACTCACAAAGTACCAGGAAACCAGAATCATGCAGAAGTAAAATCTCTCTCTCGGAAATGTTGTCACATCGACTGCTCCTGTGCGTGTCTCATCCAGTGGCGGTTCCAATGCTGCGTCTTCCTGTATGCGGTCGACACTCCAGAACCTTTTGACCTCATGCACCATAATATTCTTCGAGCCATGTGCCCTGCTTACTTCCACTTAAGTTTGGCGGTTCTTCGGGCTTTGTCGGTCCCCTTGGTTTTCCTGCGGTTTTCTTTTTACTACTAATATGCACGCGTTTGACCACTATCTCAACTGATGGTAAGCGATGATGTGCTCGAAGATGGAGCACGCTTGAAGTAACCTATTCACTGCACACACACACGCGTGCTCACATTTCTGCGAACTGTCGTGTTAGATAGATATTAGTTAATTGTTGCACTGGGCGTGTTTTTAAACTAGCCGATAGTATGTTTTTGAAGGAGTCTGAGGTCATTGTAAAATTATGGTCGCTCAGGTAGTTACTCAAATAAAAATGCGTATCGACTGGAGGATTTTGATGCAGAATTCATAAGTGCATTAAGCAAGTTTATTTTTAAACACATATTTGCTCAAATATGCGCATACCTACTACCTACACGTTAACACTTGACCGTTGAGTATTATTAACATAACAGCCTTATCTGAAGAGAAAGTATATCGAATAAGTCTTCATTTATTACTTTATCAATAAACAATAATTATTGTCGAAGTACAAGTGAAGGCGCACAGTCTCAATAATTCTCTACTAGGTCAGTGGTTAGGTGCTAAAATTGCAGTTTTTTGGAAAGTGTCGGAAGATTCTGGAATTCTGCTAGAACAACATTTCTATGGCCTACATTATAAGTATTGCTGATGTCATTCACGCAAGTATTGCGGATGTAGAAATGTCTGAGAAATTATTTGGAGATGTTAAAGAAGCGAGAAGTAGACTGAAATGCAACTGGTTGGCTAAAGTACGAACTGACATTGAAGCAATGATAATGAAGATAATTATGAGAATAATGAACAATGAGAGTTTCCTCGACAATTTGAAGCGACGAAACTCTATGACGTAACCGGTGAGGTCCAGCCTACGTCGACTGTAACAGATATAAAGTTACATCGTTCGCACATTACAAACGCACCATCGCATCGAAGTTTATTGACGCCGTATCCGTCTGAACTTGCGAGTTTAAGCCTCTGCGAATGTCATCTAGGCTCATTGGCTCAGTACAAGCGCGCTAACTCGCTTGTGTGCACACATCGCGCGCATACACGATCAGAAAAAAAAATTAAAACCACTCATAAAACACATCAAAAGATGACAGTTCAAATTCAAATTCAGAATGTTCGAATTTAGAAATGTCCGCTCAACACGCGCGGGAAAGAGACGAACATAACTTCGAGCGTCTGCTATTTAGGTGACGTCGGCCCGGTGCATAGCGAAATATAATGAAAAGTGGCAGTAATTTCGTTGTGTTTACGCGCTGTGCTAGTTTATTTGGTTAATAGCGGTTTGTTTTTCTAATCGGCTGCGTTTGGACCGGTGGCGCCCTCTTTGTCCCATTCCCGCTCCATAGATACACATGGTTGTATTTCATGGGGCTGTCAAAACAATAGCGACCTCGTGGACTGTGTTTTTTAATGGGACAACCCCTTCGGGGTCGGCGAGATGTGTGACAGTGCAACTAGTTTTTTGCGCGGAGAAACTGTGGCGGGCGTAACGCGGAAAATTGAGCTAGCGGTGTTTTTTTCCTAACTTAACCTACGACAATCTTCAGTTGCGCGCGAGCTGTTCCCGCACGCGCCTCGCGTGTCTTCCGACACGAAAATCTACGAAAATTCACCGAATGGGTCCCGAGCGGAGGCGAGCCCGCCGAATTCACTTTCCGAACTCCATGTGAGTGTGTTCCAAACGTTCCATTTTCGAATGCAGCAGAATAGTCGCGCCGCGCGTTCGATGACCTCATAAAGTGAAACTATTTTTTTCTTTCACTTTGCTCAATTTTGTGATGTAGCCATAGTGCCTTTTCGTACAAAACTTATGGAATACTGTGATGTCAAAGTGCAAACTTAGATAAAACTAGGATATAGAGTGTAAGTGAACTATTATTTAATGGAGAAACAAACGAGAAGGAACATTTCAAGTGCATATGGACAGAAACTGCATGGACTTTAGGTGAGTCCCTAAGTTTTATTAATGAATCACGATATTGGTACAAATAGTTTGTAATTTATTAAGTCAGTTCTATGAGCGCCAATCTTAATCTATGAACTTGATGATTGAAGCGAAGTGAAGTTGTCCGCGAGTGAGTTGCATTGCTAGATTGCGCCTGCAAATAAACTCATGTGACTATCGCAAACTTCGCTCCCACTGGACGCTGCGAGCGAAAAGGGTGCTTATTGACACAATTTTTAAGATAACATAAGTTCTGTTTTGTTTGTATGTGTTATTTTTGGGTTGACGAACTTGGTGAAAGATATTTTTGTTTGTTAGAACACATGAGTGCTTTTGTAGTGTGTCGCCTTGCGTGCTCACGATTGGCCTTCGTGCTATCAGCTTAGGTAGGTACGCTAACCTATTAGTTTGCCTAGGTTTGTAGCGATAATAAGTTCGACTCGATGGAGTTTCAATGACGAATCTAATACTTTATTGAAATTCAAACCTTTTTAAAATGATTCCATCGTTTCAACCCTTCCAATTTCTTTTCAGCCAGTCAGTCAAATATTTACTCAGAACGTTTTATAAATTGTCGTAAGTAAATGGATCTTCACCTAATGAATAAACGGTTCTTTAAATTGAAATAAGAACAAAGAAAAATATCGCGTTGTCTCAACAACTTTTTACCGCCAGCCAGTACCTAGGTATGTACTTATGTAGTTAGTGAATGGCGGGAAACCGGCTTACTTTATATGACCATAGATCAGGTTGATCATGAACTAGTGAAGTGATACTATTATCTCTAGTGGCTACTGGGCAACTAGAATTATTACGAATATATTGGAGAAAAATGGCGAAGACATAGGGACATAAGTTTCTTTGCGACCTTTAAGACTTTGGAGGGTCAGTAGCCGTCTTGGGGGGGAAGAATCTTATGTGAAGATAATTTGATTAATTTTCCATTGAAGTTTAACTTTGCACATAACCCTATAACAGCCACTTGTAATAAATCAATTCGTCCAATATTTCGGTTTAATATTTAGGCTAGCACATGAAACCTATTAGAGAAAACAGTACATTAAACCTAACAATGATTTGGATGAAAGCATTAAGTACCTATATTTGTAATTATTAGCTGCTTAGGTACTTAAATATAAAAAAGTAAAGTACCAACTGAATGAAATTAATTTAAAAATAATTTCGTCTGAATAAAACTGAAGAGGATTTTCCTAAAATACTCGACCAAAATAAACATACCCTAGGTACTTACCAAAACAAATAATCTTCTTATTGAATCACTAGACTCACCTCTAAACTAAATTCAATAGTCACTGGTTCAAGGAAGTTCGATTGTCTTTAAAACAAAAGATAGTGTAAATACACGTGACTCTTGTAATATAAACAAGTCTAGCTAAGCTATTGATTATGATTTTATTTCCGGCTGAGAATACATTGTCCCTTTTCTTCTTGGAGAGGAGTCAGGAGACCCAGTCACTAAATCTGACAACAGTCTTGCCAAAGGGTCCAGTACTCAACAACGGTAACAGCATTCGCTGACGCAGCCACAAGGTCCCCGCATGTTGCCTAAGATGACCCACTGACCGAGTACTGGGCCAACCAAATTTTAATGGCACTATTTGCCATCGATACGCTAAGAAGAAGGCGGTCGTCTTAACCAGTAACTGAATTGTAGAGGTCTGATATTCATGCCTAGTAGAGGGGTCCCCAGGCATTGGGATTTGACAACAGTCTTACCAAGGGATATCGATTTAGCCAGATACTGATTTGTAGAGACCTATGGGCAAGAGCTCCATCAGCTCCATGTATGGACATGGACTCGTTCTTGGGATTATGAGTTCTGATATTATTTATGTTCTAAGGTTTTTTTTAAAAATCCCCTTTTATTTGGCTTTATCAGCCCAGTACCCAGTTTACCTTGAAATATCTACGTTGAAATTCCAAAAATATCGTGAGTAGATTAAAATATCGAACTTGTAAATTAGGGAATACCCATTTATGGGTAAACATGTTTTAGAATAACTTATGGGTCACCGACAATATTCCCACAAAATTGGATGACAAACAAGGAAACCACAGTCTATTTGAACAAAATGTAATTATTTTGTTTACTTACTTACCTGAAATTTTGTAGTTTCATGAAGTGTGTGGTTAGTTTAAATCGTTCAGTTTTAAACCACATTTATTTTACTGATTAACGATAATAATAGGAAAAGTATTCGATTATAAAACCAGTTGTTGTTAAAATATTTATTTTGTCGCCCTTTATCATACACGACACTTTAATTTTATAGTTATCAGACCTTTCCCTTAGGGTTCTGGTTTTCCTTTACGTCATAATTCAGTTCAATTTCATGTTATTATTTATTTTTAAACCACTAACGAAAGCTTGTAAAGTTTCTGAAATCTAGCTTAACAAGGCGGACTCGCAGAAATACATCGAATTTAGCTAGCTAATTGAAGAATCCCTAATGAGAATTTCGAAACTACACTTCATTTATTATTAACCTCAGTGCAGGAGCAAATGCCACTAATGACGAATTATGCCTAATAATATAGTAAGGGTAAACTGCCTAAAGTATGAATTTTGGTACTCAAATATTTTATCGACGGCTAGCAACAATCGTGTTGGTTTTACCTTAAAAATAAACCTTTCCTTATTACCTTTTTGGTCTCATCAATTTAATCAATTGTTAATTTTTATCCTCAATTATAATTCACTTAAAAAAAATTGTTAGATCGGGACCAAAGTTAGTTCCTTGAGGAACTCCAAGCATCATTGCTTAAGTTTTCTTTAAGATTGAGGGCAATGTTTACAAAAGCTGTAGTTACATCCCATCAGTTGCAAATATTATTAAAGATCGTCTTTGAAACCAAATTTTTAAACAGACGTGACCATAATATTGCATGTCATTGTGTTTCTTGATACCTACCGATCTTCACGTTGAGGTTGAATAGGTTACTTCTACACAAGCGTACTCCATAATAGACCACATCATCGCTTACCATTTAAAGATACTGGTCAAATGTGAGCCTTTCAGTTATTATTGTGAAGTTCTGTTGCGACTCGAATAAACAAAAGAATGAATGAATTATTTCAATATTATTAGGCATACCAAAATGCATGTCGTGCTTCGATAATATAATTATTATTATGACGTAGTCACTGACGCCATATTTGAATTTTCAAGTGTCGCACTTAAAATTTTTAATGATACGTATTTTTAGTGATTACTGATTATATCGATACATTTTATAATACGTTTAAATATAATTAGTAACAGGTAATGTGATCGAAAATCCTTCATGGACTTAACAGCAATGATGATAATTACTATAACAAAGTTAAAATCTTCTGTAATAGGAGTGTGCTGAACTATAACGTAATATCACAAAAAATTTAATTTAGTGTGTAGGTTAGTACCTAGGTACATCTTTTGTTGAAGGTACTTAATAAATAAATATAGTCATGCTGTTAGGTTCCGGTAATCGATTTCAAGACGATCCCTAACTGAAAACCTCCATTAATAGATAATATAATTTTAAACTTTGCACTTTTTTGCCCTTCGTCATCATTAACGGCTTGGCTTCGTTCATTACTGAATATAGGCGTCTCTTTTCTTGTGCCAATCCCCACGCTCTTGCGCCAGACTCATTTAGCTTCTACCCACGTTGGCAATACTCCCCTTTAGCTCAACTTTTTTAGGATCGGAGCGCAACAATCATTCTTCTTGACCCTTTTTCTGTGGATAAGAATGAGAAATAAAGTCAAAGTCAAAGTCAAAGTCAAAACGTTTATTTCAATTAGGCCATTAAACGGCACTTTTGAACGTCATCATCTACATTAAAAATAATACAAAGTGACTCTACTGTCCGTTCGAAAGGGTAGATTCTTATGGAGAAGAACGGACAAGAAACTCCATAGTTACTCTTTTCAAATCAATGGTTTACAATATTTTGAGTACAAAAATTAATTTTAATATATGTGAGGTCGATGCACCTAGAGTATACTACTTACAGGATCATAGTACATGGTACTCACATATTTACAAATCTTGGAACCATTAATAAAACAGAGTGTGTTAACAGAAAAATAAAAACTCTTTTACATCTGTAAAGTGAATATATAAATTGACCAATTTGATTTTGCCTACACTACACCCTTGATTGTCCTATGGAGCAGGACCAGCATGTTTCCAAGCATTCTTATCTTGAATGTAATCCTCCAACTTGTAATATGCTTGTTTACAAAGTGTGCTTTTTACATACGTTTTAAATTTTCTTTCATTTAATTCTAATATGTCACAAGGTATTTTGTTGTAACATTTAACACAGTACCCCATGAAAGATGTGTGTACTTTAGCTAACCTATAAAATGGTTGATCTAATTTATCTTTATTTCTAGTATTAAAATTATGTCGATCACTAATTTTATTAAAAAGATGTCGATTTTTCCGAACATACATAATATTTTCATAAATGAATTGGCAAGGGACTGTCATAATATTAATCTCTTTAAAAAAATCCCTTAGAGAATCACGGCGACGCAGATTATATAGGGCTCTGACAGCTCTCTTTTGTAAAATAAATATGGATTCAATGTCAGCAGCCCGACCCCACAGCAAAATACCGTAAGACATAATGCTGTGAAAATAACTAAAATAGACCAAACGTGCGGTTTCTACGTCTGTTAACTGTCTAATCTTTCTAACAGCATAAGCAGCTGAACTTAGACGACCCGTAAGAGATGTTATATGGGGCCCCCATTGTAATTTCTCGTCTAAAGTGATTCCTAGGAAAACCGTCTGATTAATGAAGCCCAGTTTTTCTCCATTCAATATGATGTCACATTCGCTACTTTTAACATTAGGTAAAGTGAATCTAATACATTTGGTTTTTTTTTCATTTAGTACCAAGTTGTTTGCCGTAAACCAATTTTGGACCTGATGAATAGAGTTATTGACGTCGTCAAGATTTTGTGAACGTCGATCTATTTTAAATATTAGAGATGTGTCATCCGCAAATAATACCATATTTGGTTGATTTTGAAATAGTTGGGGCAAATCATTTATGTAAACTAAAAAAAGGAATGGACCCAATATTGAACCTTGTGGAACGCCCATTGTCATTTCCGACCCTAGTGAGTTTACACCGTTAACCTGAACTTTAACCTGTCTGTCCATCAAGTATGAACTAATCAAATCAAGGGCTCTATTCCTAATCCCATAGTGCTCCAGTTTCAACAAAAGCGTCTCATGGTTAACGCAGTCGAACGCTTTCGAGAGGTCACAGAATATTCCAATGGCGTCTTGCGACTCTTCCCAGGCGTTAAAAATGTTCTTTATTAGGGTAACACCGGCGTCAGTTGTACATCGCCCTTTAGTGAAACCGTACTGTTGTTCATGAAAGATGGAATTTTTATTAAAGTGACGTAACATTTGATTAAGCATTAACTTTTCAAACACCTTGCTGAGAACTGGCAGAATTGACACAGGCCTATAATTGTTGGGTTCTTGACAATCACCCGATTTGAACAACGGAACGACTTTAGTGTGTTTCATGAGATCTGGAAAAGTGTTAAATATGACTGCTAAGTAGGGGGCAATAGTTTCAATGACCGATCTACAAACTTTTACAGAGATTCCCCAAAGATCTTCTGTTGATTTAATTTTAAGATCTTTAAAAGCTTTTATAATAGCCTGGGGGTTTGTATGTTGAAACTTAAACTCCGATGGACATACCTTTACATTCTTTCTAAGTAAGGCAGCAGAGAGCGTGGGTGACGAGTCGAGAGACTCTGTAGTTTTAAGAGGAATATTAGCAAAGAAGTTTTCAAATTCCTGAGCTACCTCTGCATCTGAGTTTATTGGACCATGTACAGTATTTAAATTAAATTTCGATTCACGCTGTTTCTTCCTACCTGTTTCGTTATTAATTATTTTCCAAGTAGTTTTTATTTTGTCGTCTGCTGATTTTATTTTATTGCTAATATGCAGAGCTTTTGCTGTTTTGCACACACTTTTATATGTTTTTGAATATTTCGCAACATACTTCTGAAAGCTTGTATTATTCATATGTTGCTTTAAACCATATAGTTCATATAGCTTTTCCCTGCTTATGCGAATGCCTGGAGTTACCCAATCGCTAAATAAGAACTTAGTGTAAATACTTTTAGACTTTAGAGGAAAAGTGTCATTAAATTGCGTGTTTAATAATGAAAAAAATTCGGCATAGAACTCATTCGGGTCTTCTATGTTATTAAAGCAATGAGCACCTAGTTTACGAGCCAAAGTATTATTAAGTTTCTCCATATTTTTATCTGTAATTGGTCTAAATTTTATTTGAATTTTTTGTAAAGGTATGTAGGTGCAAAACGTTATTGTTTGTCCGCTGTGATCAGACGGCAACTTATTTACAATTTCTTTATGTAAGTAATCACAATTACAAAATACATTGTCTATACAAGTTGCAGTAGAAGCTGTCACACGGGTTGGTTCAATAAAAACATTTGACAAATTAAATGATTTAAAAAGACTCAATAACCTTATACTATTCGAGTTTGTTTCTAATAAGTTAATATTAAAGTCACCACATACAATGATTGATTTACTACTAGTACTAACTTTTTTTAACACATCTTCCATTACAGTATCAAACACTGATAGATTCTGGTAACTTGGAGGTCGGTAGACGCATACCACAACATGCTTATCAAGCTCAACACAGGACAATTCAATGGTGTGTTCAACCGACAGTTTAACAATATCCTTTCTATCTTTAGATTTAATTGAAGTTTTAATTAAAATTAATGACCCACCATGTATCATGCGTTGTCGGCTGAAATGGCTACCTACATAATAATTTTCATAATTTATGGAACTTACTTGGTGGTCTTTTAACCAATGTTCCATTAGGCAAACTACATCAAACTTAGTTTTTTCTAAAAACAATTCTATCTCCAATAATTTGGAAGAGCAACCTTGAATGTTCTGATTAAATAATTTTAATGTGAATTGCCCTCCCTTAGGTTTTTTACAATTAATTAAGTTGCCAGAAGATACCTTGTTATTATTCACTAATAATAAAAGTTCGTTAATTGAAGGGGTAACTTCTGTTGTCTTGCTGTTTAGTTTAAATTATTATCTGGAGTGAACTCCACATCTACAATTGAGGAGTCTAAAATGCCTGTATGAGTTAATAATAATAATCATCAAATGACCTCCCGCTCTGGACGGAGCAGGAGAGAGTGTCAGACTCAACTGACTTAAACCTACCCTTGTTCTTCAATGCCCTTTGTGTTCCTGGGCCGCGATGTCTCTTTCGAACAAATTCCTTGGCAGGCACTAATCTCCGTCAACTAAGCTCCATTTACTTAGGATCGGCGTACAACAATCGTTTTTATTGACCTACATATATCATTCATCTGTCATCTAGTCATCCTGCGTGTTATTATTAAAAATCTCACCAGATAGTCCATTTTCATGTACTACACTTCTATTTACAACTACCTAACTGGCTATAACCGCTCGTTTAAAAAACATGTCAAACTTAAATCTGTTAGCTGCACGAAAGGACATATCGATCGTTCAGAAATATGTCCAAAGGTGCATTTAATATTCGTGCCGGTCATTTCGGCTAGACAATCGATACTCGTAAACTGTCATGCTTTACTGTGGTTCATCGAACGGAAGGACTATTTAGGGCAATTTGGTGGATTGCTCGGAAATTGATTTGACTATTCTTTTCCACGAATTAGTTTGTTTGTGTGGATTTTTTATAACTAAATTATAGCTTATCTTTTATTCTGATGTATAAATCTTTATTAATATTACGTTTCATCAAAATCCCTGCAGTAATTTTTGGCGTGGAAGAGTAACAAACATTGATTAGTTGTATTAGTAAGAAGAATCAGATAACAAAGGATGTCCATGGAGTTTCTTGCTTTTCTACTTCATAGAGATCTTGCTTTCTGATTGATTCCTTGGCAGCTCAAAAGTGGTTAAACTGAAATAAATGCTTTGAGTTAGAGCTGTCATAGTTCTTTGTCTTGTTAGGTTAAGTTTTGTTATTATATATGCTTTTGATGTTGGATAGTTTTTAACTTCTGAATATCAAGTTATGTGCTCAGGTATTTGAGTGCTTTTTTCTGAGATTGGTCCATCAGTAAATCTTTCTCATTATTTTGGATACATACTTTTGGAATCAGGGTTGCATAAGCATAACCTATGTAAGTACATGTCTGTTATTAGTTGCTTCGCCTGCGTAAAATTCCCAAATTATTCCAAGCGAACGTGTTACCGGGATAAAAAGTATCACATGGTCTACCAGTATGCGCAGCTTCATCCAAATCCATAAAGACGTGAAGAGGCATAACAAACAGCAGATAGACAAACAAACAGAAGGAGTTACTTGCATTTACAATATTATAATATGATTTTGAATCTAGATAGTTCTTCTTTTCTGAAGCAGGGACGAGCTGTATACAGGATAATAGCTCTCAAGTCTTATAGATATGATTAGCTTGTCAACAAGTCAGTTACAGGTCCGACTTCTCAATCGCCGGACGCAGTTATCTCTCGTCTCATTCTCATGTAAGGGTTATATCAATGGCAATTACTTAAAACCATTTATCTGGTCGCTGTTAAAGTTATTCAATAATAGTTTAGAACCAATAGTAATAACTAGAACCTATTTAATAGCTTAGTTATTTACTTATATACCATCTAATGATTTAATTGCAGTTTGTTGACGATACCTCTCAAGTATTTTAAGATATTCTTTCCTTGTATACATCGAATGCTATGCAGTTGCATTGGTAGGTACGTACGGGACACGTTTTATATACTTAGGTAGGTAGAGCATACTACGAATATTTAGTCATCGTACTTTGTTAGTGCATTTGTACTGGTCGGCTAGTTTTCTGACTCATCATCATCATCATCATCATGGCAGGCGGGTTGGCGATCGCAGTGTAGCTGTAGCAATGTACCTACAGAGTGCTGCTGCCCATTCTCTGGTGAGTCCCTTAGTCGCCTCTTACGACTGGTTTTCTCACTGGTTTCTTGCAAATAATTGCGTTTTGCATAGTGTTTTAACTGCTGCATAAAGCTGCTCAAAGATAGTTATTCTCTCGAGATAATCCCTGGAATTACATCGAGAAGTATTGCATCATGAGGCATTGCTAGCGTCGTTTCTCATCTTAACTTCATTGCAATAAAAATTGATTCACATTTCCTTTGGCCGAAAAAATGCGATCCTCTGGTAACTTGAAGGATCAATAAGCCGGTTGTTGACTTGAAAAACCAGGCCCTCAGGTGTGCATTTCCATCTATCCTTTCGTTTCAATGTCAAAAGTTTCGAACAAATAGTACCTGTCATAAAAAAAAAATACTGTAAAAGTAGGTTTGCAATAATGCTATACAAAAATTATCTATAGGCGTCATTAAACAAAATTATGCAAATATTCATGGTGGCTTAGTTTTCATGGTACCGCTGCTTGCTAAGGCCACTGACCACTCAATAACGGGACTACGTTTTTTGCGCACTAGGTTTTGAAGCGGGTGGGCAAATGGACTAACTATTCGGCTCGGAGAAAACTAAGGCCAAGTGCCCTTCGAACAGAATATCAATCAGCCAGAAGTTAGTGTCGTTTTTGGTAAAAAAAGAGGATTTTAAAATACTTACCTATTTTTTTTACATGTTTCTTATGACATCTTGTTTCTCATAAAAATCACGACTTAACTGGCCGAATATAAAGTGAGTGAATAATTTTAAAATGTCGTACACTGTTTGTTTAAAAAAAGAGACACGTAATAAATACAGAGTTTAACTTATAGAATCACTCGTGTAGGTCTCTGATCTCTCAGGATCTGTCTGATTGTCCGTCTGTCACAGCCAAATTGCTTAAAATTTTCTCGATGTATCAAATGAAAGAGCTCATTGTAAGTTTTACACCTCCTCCATACTAAAAGTTAAAATTTAGATTTAATTAATAGTTTCAAAGTTAACATGTTACGAAAACCAGGATTCCGAAACCCTTTGAGCGCGAGTCCGATTCGCACTCGACCATTATTAGGGTTCCGTAGTCAACCCTTAGTTTCGCCATGTCCGTCTGTTTGTCCGCGGTTTAGCTCAGAGACGCTTAGCATTAGAAAATTGGAATTTGGTGTGGGTAATGTGGGTATACATACCTATCACGCCGACAAAGTGGTAAAATAAATGTTGAAAAAAAAATTATCGTTTATCCCATGGTGTGGGGTGTTGTTGGATAATATGTCACTTAAAAATATAGAGGGTGTGCAAAAACTAGTTTTCCATCCAAGGATCCGTTTGTGAAATATTAAGCTTTAAAGTACTAATTTTTGTTAAGGATAAGTGTCCCCCTCTGCCAGCTAAACGGTTGTTTTTAGAGACATGAAAAAAATCATGGTACTATTATATAGAACTAATTTTAAAGGAAAACTATCACAGCTTAGGCTTTACAAGTTAACGAGTAATAGTCGACTAGCCTATAAAATGTACTTGAAGAAGGAAATTTCCCCAGAAATTAGTTAGATAAAATTGTTAGTTACGTGCAACTACGGAACCCTACACTGCGCGTGGCCCGACACGCTCTTGGTCAGTTTTCTCGATCCTACACAATCTTAGCCTAAGTATATGATCCCATAAAAAAAGCTTCATCTCAAAGGTGCAAATACTTATCCAGGTTTTAAGCACAGTTAGCAGTGTTGAGGCAGTCGTGACAGTAACTCAGCGTTAGACCGGCAGGTGGCACCACAGGTTCCAACTAGGGTTGCACTGAAAGCTTAGCCTTCCCAAGTAAATTCCGCGGCAGAAATCTCCGCATTCGCCTTCGTTTCCGCAAGTTTTTTACGGAGTTTGAACAGAAGTTTAAGTTACTAAACGAAGAACTATGACATTCGCTTATTTAAAATTGAAATTTCAAACCAGTACCATAAACCATACCTGGAGCCATTCCGCTGTTAGATGTTTTAACTCCCATGTAACTGCCGTCTCCAAGGCTCATCATCATCATAGGTTTGCAATATTCGCCACGCTTGTCAGGCGGGTTGGCGATCGCAGTGTAGCTGTTGCAATGTACAGAGAATGCTGCTGCCCATTCTCTGGTGAGTGTCCCTTAGACGCCTTATATGACAGCCACGGTAAGTGATGGGATGAAGTCATTCTTTTCCATAAAGAACGAGTCTTAGTCTCCGGTCTAGTTCCAAGTTATTAGGCTGATTAGTTTAGTAAAGCTGGATTATTTTCAGCACTTTTAATCGCCTAGAAGATGGGGCTAATAGTTCCATTTTTATATAAAGAAGAAAAAAAGAAAAAGAGTTTATTTGCACCAAGTTTGGCGCATAGCAAAAAAAATTAACAAAATTACAAAGGTTATGCAAGTTGGTAAGATATGCGTCACATTCGCGCAAAACGGCCATCGCTCAGCATAATGCTGGGACTCATGTGTGAGACAGAGCCACAGCGCTGGTTTTCAGCAACAGCCGGCGTTGGCAGAGTGTCGTCGATCGGAGCAGCATAAAAAGTACTTAATTAAAACGAAGTAAATAATCAAAACACAAATAATATTTTAGGGTGGAAATATAATAAATGAAACGTTTAGAAGATTGTGGCCCACCAATACCTAGAGGAGCGCAAAACTCAAAAAAAAAAATATGATGCCTGTGCGCACAATAACAACCGTAAAAACTAAATTCCATGCGCACGTCCACAACGGCTGCAGATCAACGACGAAGCAATGTATCTTGACATTATTTATCTGCAAAAGACTCAGGTAAATCCATCTATACTCCATCCGAGTAGGTAGTTAACTAAAGGTAAATAAAAAAAACCACGTGACTTAGTTAACCGACTAAACGTAATACCAGTCTATTCAGTTGTCATGATACGTTACAGTTGTACTCTTCAATTTAGCAACGTTATTATTCGTTAATAACGTTGCTAAATTGAAGAGTACAACTGTGACGTAGCATGGCAACTGAAGTGACTGGTATTACGTTTAGCCGGGTAAACCTGTCACGTGGTTTTTTTGTTTACCTTTAGTTAACTACCTACTCGGATGGAGTATAGGCGATTTTACAATTGTGTTTGCCCTTAATCTTATTTCCCTTCCAGTTAGAGTCAATTTCATCTGTCCCAGCAGTGGGACATAAGGTGCTAGTTAAATTAGATTCTTATTTTCTTTGTCATCTATCCACCTACGTCCTTCATGTCAAGCTCTACAGCTCCGCATATTATGCCTCCGCAAAATGGCCTCAGCCACATCCCTAGTTCTAAGTAACGATCAGAGGCGGACGCGATGCGTGCGCGCAGCCTGTAAGTACCACTTATGTACACTATGTTTTCACTTACGTATATCCCGTGGATAGATAGGTGGAACAATTTCGTACTTATTGAATTTTTTAGGGATGATTAAGTAAATCGTGTTTTTAAACACTTTAATTCGAATTAAGAGAAACGAATTTTCTGTTTGAAATACCCACCTATGGAAACAGAACCTGTTTAATCTTTTTTTATAAGCCTTGTCCGCCACAGGATTAGGTACCTCACAAAAAAAAAGCAGTTCCTCTCTATCTATCCTCCAAACTATGGTAGGCTTTAGATAAACTTGCAATACAGTACATTGACCTTTCCCTAATATCCCTTCATTACTAGAGAACGTAAAGGATCACGATAGAAATCGTTTCAGGACAGCTTTAAGTGTGTAATTATTAATTTCTGTTTTTGATACCTACTTATTAGGAAAGTCAATGACCGTTATTGCACATTTATCTGGTGTCTTCCACGGGTTCCTTGTTTTTAACAAACCTTAAAATTTACTTATCTAAGTACAAAAGTACATGGGTACTAGCGTGTATTAATCGACCAATGAACGAAGAATTGTGTACTGAAGCTATAAAAACGTGCGCGGGATTCTAAGTAGCCATCTTCCTTTTTTGCATTTTAATGAAACGAATCTTAAAATAAAATCGTTTGTTTACTAGTTAGTAAGCTGAAGTGAAATAAATAATACCAAATCTGACATACTTATTTTTTATTACAGAAATTAATGCCTTTAAACAAAACTAAGACAGGTAGTTACTTTCTCTCATAGCTGCTATATTGCATACTTCATTAATTTAAAATATTCATTTATTTTAGCTTTAAAGAGTTATTAGTACCTATTATAATATCAACAATATTTTTGTCATACTTATAAATACTTACTTACCTACTTTTTTTATTAATTTCGACTTTTAAGAAATTATGACGCAATTACATTTTTTTATTTCATTCTCTTTATTTTTAAATTCAGAAGCTAAAAACAAACGCACTTCAAAAATAAACAACGATTCGAAAATTGAATTAGCTTTCCTGTCCTCCCATCAAACAAGAAGCCTCATCAGTCTACAATTCAAGATGGCCGCCATTTTTTGTCTATTCACTAACGGCCAGGCGTGTATTAGAACCAGTTTCTTGCGTTTCATACACTTAACCTTGTCATTAGGCGCGCCAAGTCATTTTTGAACATGGAACCCGAACGCCATGTGCAATTTTTGTCACAGTCCATTCCAAATTTTATGTCGTAAGAGATAAAGTTGCGTTTTGTTTGTCATGGGACGTGACTTGTGACGAATTGGAATGAGCGATGTTAGATTTTCGTCACACGGCGCGGTCTCCCCACCATGCGCAGTGGCAACGCACGGTAAATTGCTCTACATGATGGAGATATTTTTTTTTTTTTGACTAGCTGCCCATTAGAAATTTTATTATACTGTAGATATGTGAGCATAAAACTTATATTAAAATATGTTGCTCGTTTTATGAGTACCTAGGTACTCGGCAAATGCAGATGTTTCCTAACTTAATGGAAGTTAACTATCATCTAGATAAACTTTAAATCTATGCCAATACAAGGAACCATTTTCCTATTATTATGTCGTATTTTTAATTGCAATAAATCTAAACACCTGTTTACTATGGTAATCATTCTTAATAAGTACTTACTAATGAGTACAATTAACCGGTTAACTAGTCTCGCTAAAACTAATAAAATCCCATTATAGGATGATGTCATTGCATATAAAATTATTTAACAGAATGGCATTTAAAAAATCTAATAATAGTAGCGTCCATCAAGGATACAACTATCTTGCGCGCTATCAAATAGTTCAAGATACAAGGTGTCTTTATCTAATTCAATAGCACCCTTCCCACACATTTACCAGTCTAACTTGACCTCGCGCCAACCATTAACATTCATCTGTTACATCAGAGCGATTCAAACAGCCGTCCGCGCAACAGGTCAATTTAAATTAGTCGAACAAGCGCTCTCGACATTACCCGAGTAACTCCGAACAGAGCCGAATGCATCTAACATGGCGGCCCGCGTCACGGTTTTGAGGTTAAGGTTTGACATTTCCAACCGTTCTAAACAAAAACTAGTTTCCAAATAGTAATTTGCTCTCTATCACTTTGTTTTAGAGTTAATTTTCGTTCATTTGCGTGTTGATTATGAATGGATAAGGTCGCAAATGGCGCGCAACCGCTGTCATTTTCTTACGCTGGTCGTAATAAAGGTCTTGATCTTTACATTGAATTTGCTGCTACCGCGTTATTTAGCTTTGGTTTCGCGCGTGCGTAGTTCTCATGGATACATTGGTTCTTTGGTTCATTATAGTTGGTTAATAAAGGGCTGAAGTTTTACTTAGCAGGCTATTAAACCAAGTTTTTTATGTCCGAGGTCTTCGTATGTCTTTTGTTCGGTGGAATTTTAATTAGGGACCATGGATCCATGAATTAGTACTTTCTACGAAGGGGAAACGATGTTTTACTTAGTTTGAGTGTACCGAGACATTTTTATAATGACAGGGTAAGGATCAATTGGATTCTCACGCCCGGAGTAGGTTATTTGAATGATTGTTGGGTGTATTGACTTGTGGTTTTTAAAATCGGCGTAGTAGTTCAGGCAATACCAAACGACACACTTTAAGTTGTTGATGGGAAGTCCCCTGGCTAGGAGGGGTAGCTAAATAGGACACGCTTTGAAAATATTTATTGTCAATTACCTAAAATAATGACTTGTTTCTACAAATCCGACCGATTGATGACACCAATTACATCAGACTACTTGAATAGATTGCTTGTTTTTGCTTGGAACTTTTAGGGTTCCGTACCCAAAGGGTAACCAACGGAACCCTATGACTAAGCTTCCGCCGTCTGTCCGTCCGGCTGTCTGTCAGCAGGCTGTGTCTCAAGAACCGTAATAGGTAGATCTAGACAGTTGAAATTTTTACAAAGTGTATTTCTATTGCCGCTATAGCAACAAGTGTAATAAAAATTACTTTCAATGAAAGGGGGCTCCCATACAAGAAACGTGTTTTTTTTTGTTTATGGTACGGAACCCTTCGTGTGAGAGTGTGACTGGCACTTGGCCGGTTTTGTTTTATGCGGTTGGGTTTTTATGCAAGTCAGTTGTCAAATCAAATGGCCTAATAAGGGCCATGTTCCAATAAGTAAACTTCAACTCAACTCGAACTCCATCTCCAACATGAGCACGAAAACGTCAATGAAAGTTTGTCTAATTTACGTTTTCGTACTCGAGAGAATAGCAAACAATTAATGCAAAACTTCAATTTATGAGAAGCTCCGATGGAGTTGAAGTTCGTGTAGGTACCTATGAGTACAGTTAGAGTTTACATTTTGAAATATGGGCCTATATCTCGAAAAAATTCAACTTCACTAAAATAAGTACCTAACCAACGGCGACCACCATATTGTTTCTTTTTCAAAATTGATATACTTACCTTGCCTATTCCTTCGGCACTTAAGACGACTCTCACGATATACCATTTGTTAAAAATCTATCCATACGTTAAAGCTGCAGGGCGTGCCACAAAAAATAAACATAAGTATTACAAACTACATAAATCGAAAAATTACACTCCTTCTGGAGCAGTCTGGTTAAAATATAAAAGAAAAGCTCACAAAACCAAGAAACAGTACCCTTAAAATCTCCTGCCTAAACTTACACCTGATCATTATGTAGCGAAGGGAATCGATTGTAAACATTCGATTGTACGAAAATCGATCGGTCACGTAGTAATCGATACGTATTATAATACAATGCGCTCTTATCATTCGCCGGTTGTGCTGGCAACACGACGCTGGGGCTTAAGATGTTGCTTACGGAAACTAGGCTAGATATATTTAGCTAGGTAAAACCTGGGGTTCTTTAAGTCTAGAGTTAATAGCTAACTTCTAGGCAAGCGTGCTCCATCGTCGACCACATCACAGCTTTCCAGCAGGTGAGATTTTTGGTCAGCCATCATCAGTTTTATGTAAATTTTATCTGTAGTACTCATGTAAGTCCCAAACAGTCGAAAAATATTAAAACTGATTTTTTGGTATGTCTCCTAACTTGAACATTTTACTGACTGTTACAGCAAGACTAGCAGCTGCATGAAAGCCTGTTCTTGTTATTTCCCTTACAAATCGTGTGGCAGTCCCTTTACTTTCATGCAGCTGCAAGTCTTGTTGTAACAGCAGTAAAATCTTTCGCATGAAAGGAAATGGCTTGAATTTACAATTTAAGTACAAGAGATCCTACTCTAGATATACAACACGCCTGAATTTCTACAAGAAGCCGGAAGTTCGAGCATTATCTATCAAGATTCCATTTTCTTAGTCCTCGTCTTTGAGTCGGACCAATCATCAGGATTTTTGCACTGTTTCCGACTGCCCCAGAAAAAAGGAGAATAACACTAGGTAGGTACGCAGGTTTTTCTTACAGCTTGAGGATGCCATCACCATCGTAATTATATCGATGTTACTTAGTCTCAAAATCTCGGAGATGTCATCAAAATACTATCAAGTCCTGAATCGATCGATGGATTGACCGATTCAGCAGATATATTGCTATAAATTACACGACATACTCGTTAATAAGTGAACGCTTCAAAGTAGTCAGCCCAGATATTTCTTTTTGGTAAAAAATGGGTGACCATTTTTTACCAAAAAGAAATATCTGGGCTGACTACTCAACAACACCCCTCCCCAGGCTTCGCACGTAGGTACGCAGACAACCTCACCAAAAGTGAGTTAAAAATATTCTACTAACCGTTATTAGTATCCACTCGTCGGGCAATCCACTTCAAAAGTTAAAAGCAAATCTAGTTTAGGGGAATTTCCGCCCTCCAAAATTGAGTTATCCGTCCTCGAAACTCGACCTAGATACAACGATCCTTGGCGTTTCGCGTCGTATTTTATTTGGTTATAGCGAAAAATATGCATCCTTGACGAATGAATCCAAGGTCTATAATCCAGGGATGCGGAATTGTTGAACACGGGTGGGGTTTAGTCAAAGTCTGACACTCCGGAGTCATTTGATGATTACCAATCCACAAAGTCGTTAAACCGAAGACGTAGTGAGTAAGAGTGATGATCATTCTTCGATACTTCTATGAACGAGAACGGGCTTCTTTCGTGCCGAGATTCTGTTGTATGCCTCTATTGTGAAACCTACAGAAAAGCACAGGTATCGTGCTACTACGTAGGTATGTTTTCATACTTCTTCATATAACTCTATGGTGCGTGGTTTCGAGTACTTGTTTGTATTTGGAACAAACCATAAACAAAGCGACATTTTATCGTTCTCACATTTGTGTTCTCAATTTAAAATCCGTTCGGGGAACACGAAAAGATAACAAAAATTTCCGCGCCAATTCCGCGGAAGGACACGCGACACGATGTTTGAATTCAGAACGGTTTCGGCGAACCGCAACGTTTGCTTTTGCTGTTTGTTAAATTTTATTTACTCTATTTTGATGCTTACTGTTTTGAAAATAAGGTTCAAACAGTTGTCTTTCGAGTGTAACTGTAACTTTGTGATCAGTTGATTGCCGATTATTGTAATGATCTACAGATTGAATTCAGTTTTATTGTTTCCGCTGTAGAATATTTGGGAGTGAACTAATTGGTTGAATGATTGAATGAATGGTCAAGTCAGGAGCAAATTACGAATTCAGCCGTCATTCAGTTACCGATAAATTTATTTGGCTGTTACTTTGGCACTGAAATGTCTGCCAATATTGATTTCACTACTTGAATTGATACCGGTATATTTATCTTTTGAATCTGATGACTGTATTCCGAATTCTGTAAGTATCCGTTTAAATCGTTCTACAAAAAGAGCAGTTGTATGTATTTTCATGAACGTGTCGTGAAGGGCGCATTTTCTACGAAGAAAACAGGTAAGCGAGAAAATAAATATCATGGATTTGATTCTTCTTTCATCTTAGAACAAGAAGAGGGTTTCATTTCGGATAATAAACCTACTCAACATCTTCCAGAGAATTTAATTTGTGAGTGCAATGTTTCTGAATAGAAAATTATGGTAGGTAAATGATATAACAAGTAAAATGCAATAAACTCCGTCGTTAAATTAAATTAAGTTGTTGTACAATTAGCATTTCTACTAACTTATTAGAAAACAGTCTGATTTCCTTTCGCGGCCGGTTGCTTGTCCGATTGGCTGGAGAATTTATGTTTTTATATTTACACTAGTTTTTGCCCGCGACTTCGTACGCGCATATCCCGTTTTTTCCCGTTCCTGTACAGCCTAAAGCCTTCCTCATGAATGTGGCTATCATATGTTACAAAAAGAATTTTCCAAATCCGACTGGTAGTTCCAGAGAATAGCGCGTTCAAACAAACAAACTCTTCGGCTTTATTGTAATAGTATAGATTTTATGAAATAAACTGGTCATTTCGAAAAGAGAGAGGAGGAGATTTACAGCATTAACAAAAATGTCTCATACTCTCGTAGGTACCATTTTCATATAGACTCTCAATTATTGTCCAGTGTCTCTGCCGGATCATAGCGCCAAAGAATCCATTCAACGCGGCAATGCTGCCAGTGTTCTAGGCATTTTTGTCATTGACAGCTATGTGGATGAATTTTTTGATGCCCAATGATTCATTTTATTTTTATAAACGTTTGTACATAATTTCGCAATTATTAGTCTGGTTTGTTTAAGTATAGTTAGGTTTAGTAGATATAAATAGTTAAGTTAGTTATGTACTTTTTTTTAGCGCTATTAGAAGGTGCTATGATCCGACAGAGACCGCGCCTTCTAGTTTTTTTTTAATCCATGGGAAACATAAAAAACTGTGTTCTAATATTCTGAAAATAAAAAGATAATTATTTTTTAGTAAATCTTTGCTGGATAGAAAAATGTCCTAAAGTTCCAAATTCTTTTCGTAATGTTTAATCAATGCCATAGCTACATTTTACTTTTTTTATTTTTTTTATATTTCAGGAAAAGGTACCTAGCCGCTTACGCGTCCCAGCCGCGCAAGCGATGCTCGCGCAACACGTCTACGCATTAAATTTCAGTGTTGTTTGGGGATTGTAGTCAATAAAAGACGTGTAAGGCAAGAATATTAGTGGGAAGTACAATCCCCGTAAGTAGTCAACATTATTTAGCGCAATTTGCGTTTTCTCATAATAATTATTTTATCTTGATGAAAAATGATTGTCGGTTTCAGTTTAAACCAAGGATATTTGAAAAAGTATGATTCTTGCCGATTTCGAAATGACATGTTCAAATATTTTCTGATGACATTCCCTTTAGATTCTGATCCCATTAAATGTTAGGTCCCGATTCGTCACTATTAAAATTCGTCACCACAGAAATTCCAATTCGTCACACATTCCTGGACGTTTTAAAAGTCGAGAGATATTGGGTCGTGGAGGTCAGTTATGCAGTCGCTTCATGTAAAATACTGGTAAGCCAAGCAGAAAACCAAGCTATTTAAGGGAAAAAAAATAATTTTATATACTACGGGTCTGTACTTAACTGATACAGTTTCGATAGAATTCGAGCGAAACCACATGCAATATTTCATACAAATACAAATCCAAACTAACATTTTATCAGTAAGTAGTATATTTTGCAGTAAGATTTGAGCAGAACCACGGGCGATACTTAGCAAGGTTTACCTGTTAAATAAATGATGTGTGTATAATTATGAGCTCAATTTTGTTGCGAAATTTATTAAAGAGTTACCCCGGCCCTGGAACGCAAAGGGCATTTGGAGGAACACGGATGGGTTTTAGTCAGTAAGAGTCTGACACTCCCTCCCTTCTGCTCCACCCAGAGTGGAAGGAGTCATTTGATGATTTCCAATCCGTAAAAAAAGGAATACAAGGGTTTCTTTCTGGTTTAACCGCCATAACTTCGTGATGGACAGCATGAGCGACTCCGATGTGCTCACGTTCGTTTTGCTATTCCAGACAATACTTTACTTCTGTGCCAAATTACATCTATATCCGTTCATCCGTTCTGACATGACTGAGTAACAAACAGTTGGATGGATGTGATTTATGACAATACTAGCTTTTGCCCGCGGCCCCGCCCCGAGTGGATGTCAGTTATCGCGTAAAAAAGTAACCTATATCCTTCTCCATATCCCAGGCTATATATCTGCCAAATTTCATGACGATCCGTTCAACCGTTTTAGCGTGAAAGCGTAACATACAAACAAATTCACGTTCACATTTATAATATTAGTTAGGATAGCTATTACTGGAATATTTAATTATGTTTTAAAAACATTTTGATTTAGGAAACCAGGATAGACTCCTGACAGTCTTGCAAAACAAACAACCTGTTACACAGACCGCGGACACAGCTATAAAATAAATAAGCTGTCACATCCCTAGTACAGACAAATCCACAATTGTTAAGAGAATTATTAAATAAATGTAGCTTTGAGAGCGGCGGCGGCTTTAGCTCGCGTTAGGAAATTAAAGTTCCGACTTGTTTCGATACCAACTCGGCAGCGTAAATATGTAAGTATTGTTTAATTTAAATGAGGAACGCTTTTGTTTGTGAGTGTACGTTGGGTGGGAGTGTACGGTTAGCGAATATTATGAAATTATTATTTCTGCGTAAGTATTAAAAAAAAAATAGCAGCATACTGTTTCCTAGTTTCTGCCAGTGGCTTCATTCGCGGGAAAGTCGAAAATTAAATCAAGAGAGTATACTCTTGGGTTGAAAAGTATCCTATACTAGGTCATGGTCTACTAACTTGTGTGTACAAACTGACAGACTAACAGAAAGAGTTACTTTTGCACTTATAATATTAGTATGAATATGGTTCAATAAAACAACGTGTAGCAGAATAAACGCAATGCCAACTTCTTAAGGGGTCATTGCACTCATTATTATGAACAACTTTTACTAAAGGACCAACCCCGTAATCGCGAAAAAAATCAGCTGTTCAGTACCTACATTTAGTGGAGTTATCCACACATAAATGTATGCAGAGTAAAAGTTGTTCTTATTGATGAATACAATGACCCCTTAAGCGGTATTTGTCATCAAAATTGGTTTAGCCGTTTAAGAGCAACAGGCACCACAGACAGACACACAGCGGGCAAACTTATAACAACCCTCTTTTTGGTCGGGGGGTTAACTTAGCCTAACAACTTTTAATAGAAAAATCTCATGTTAAAGTAGAAATTACTTTTTTTCTCTTCTTTATTTAAGTTTTTTTTTTAATACAGCATTCGTAATGTTACACTATCCCATATTGCCGGGCACAAGCCTCACCAGCCACCTCGAAGTTCTTGCGAAGCTCATGGAGTAACCGTGTGGGTTTTTAGTCCACATTACCTAACTAGATTTTCCCCCCCAATTTTCCAAGTCACCTTATCCAAAAACCATGTTCAACCCAACTTTATCAACAAAATCTCCATCAAAAACAAACTTCCTCATATGGAACCGCAAACAGTAGAACATCCCTATTTATTCTATTTAAATAGAGCAGCACGCCATTCTCCCACATTCGGCTCTCGGCATTCGGCGTGTAAAACCGTGTAGAACTCAAATCTGTGTAGTCTGTGTACACTCGCCGTCGGCACCGAATCGCAGACACAACAACGATACCGGAAGTTGAGACTGTTGCAAACAGAAGTGTTTAGGAGTTTTTGATTTTAGGAGTTTTTTTACAGAATTGTAGGTGGCACTTTAACAGAATACTTTTAAAGCCACAGTCTACGTGAATAATATCGGATATTATGTCATTTCAGAAACGTTTTTAGAGAAAACCCTAATTGCATGTCTTGTTTAAATACCTATTTAATTTTTAACTATATTGGGGTCGGCTTCCAGTCAAACCGGATTCAGCTGATTACCAGTATTTTACCAGACCTCCACAACCCATTATCTGGGTAACACGGTACTTCTTGGGTAGGCTGGAGTCAGATTTTCTGACTTATGACAAACCGTGACGACTGCCAAAGATCTACAAAATTGCCTTTGAGTACCTACCTATACTTAGAATTTTCCAGAACACTGGACCATTTAAACAAAATCCTCTAACACTTCTATCCCACCAGTACTCACGCCAGCTAGCCGCGTCGTCAGCGAAATCTGTCGAGATTACAGCCCAAAGTGTACCGAACTGTACCGATCTGCTACACCTGTTGACTGCCTCTAGCAACGTACGGTGTGACTGTACCCACGTACTTTAGCTATGCTCGTGTTAGTTAGATTTAGGCCCATCTTTATTTTGGTGTCGTGTTTTTTAGATTTATACAACGTGTTTAACAAAATAAAACGAGCTCAAATAAGTACGCCACGCGGGTCAATCTTCCAGTTTAAGCAAAGGTTAGGTCAGTCTGTGGATGGGTGACCATCTTCACATACCGAGAGTCCCCCGTGTCTTGAATAACATGTTAAACCGTCGGTCCCGACTGTAATTTGTAGATCTTCATCTGAACAGGGCCTAAACCACCAACTCTTAAAGCAGTATTACTTTAATATAACTTCCAGTGGGAAAGAGACGGAGCTACATGTCCTGTATAGCTCCATCTCTTTTCCACTGGAAGTAATATTGAAGTAATACTGCTTTAAGAGTTGGTGGTTAGCCCCCTGAACACTTGTACTCGGTGATACTGCAAGAATAGATTAAAATAGTAAAAATTATTCTCCAAACATCTGTAAACAAAGTTTTAAATTACCTGGGGCTCGAAACACGTAATATTCTGTCAACGGTAGCGTGGCGAAGGCGATTGTCTATACATCAAAAATGTATGGGATTGACAGATGCTATCGAAATGTCACGTGATCAAATTCCTACATTTCGACAGTCGCATTCGCTAATTGAATGGCAATTAAACCTCTGTTAATAAATTACCTAACTTTAAACCCCAATCCATTGTACGTACACAATAAAACCACGTCCCCCTGGCATCGTTCTACATTCAGGTTTTTATTGATTTTTGGTCGAGTTGGTAGTTGGTAGTTAAAGTGTAGGAGGTTTTCAATTACAGTTGCATAACCTAGATGACGTTTTTACGTTACAGGACTGAAAACTGAAATTGGGTCGATAATTAATTTTAATTTTTATAAAACATTGCCCCGAATATTGTAAAAGGAAAAAATCCGAAATTATTTTTTTGCTAAACCATTATGTTCTAGTCATTCCTCCACTAGACTGAACCTCGACTTCATCATTACCATCATCATCATCATCATATCAGCCGAAAGACGTCCACTGCTGGACATAGGCTTTCCCAAGCGTCGCCACAACAACCGGTCCTGTGCATCTCGCAACCATCGGCTACCCGCGACCCTCACCAGGTCATCGGTCCACTTTGTGGGAGGCCTTAGAACCTCGACTTAGTCTCCTTCTATCAATTTTGCAGTTATTTGGTAGTTATTGACATAGTCGAAGGTTTCATGGCGACTCGGTCATGTGGAGTGGAGGAAGGATGTCAATGAAAGGTAGTGCTAAGCCCAAAAGGCTGCTTAATCCATCTGGAGCTGCCAAAAATGAGTAGTTTGATGATCATGACTACATTGAAAATGAGAAAGTTTAACGTAACATTTACAAAAAATATAACTTAAGTTCTAGCTTTTGCTCGCGACTTCTTAGGCGCGTATCCCGTTTTGCCCGTTCCCATATAACCTATATCCTTTCTCATGAATGTGGCTATAATATACAAAATGATTTTTCCAAAACCGACTGATAGTCTCAGAGATAAGCGCGTTCATACAAACGTTTCTCTTCAGCTTTATTATATTAGTAAAGATTATTGTTTTTAGCTTAAAGTATCTCACTGCTGGGCAACAGCCTCGCTCCATTCCTTCCATTGCTCTCAATGCTCCCAGTTCTCTACCTGTTATTACTTATTTAGATTTAACACTTACGCAGAAAAATGTACAGAAACGAAATATTAAACCAGAAAAACAGTGGCACTTGAAATCCACCTAACAGGGCATTGTACCAAAACCGTTACACGTTATAACGTAATAGTTACCACAAAAACATGCAACTACCCTCACAGCAGACTGTTTCAAGCGAGTTTCAGCTGAAAATTTCAGGATAATTACGAATAGTGCAATTTTACAGGCGGTTTGCAGACTTAAATACTCTATTTTGCCAAAATGGAACGAAAAAAGTATGAAAAGGTAGGGTAGGATGGAGAAAAGGGATAATGTTTCGTGGGTAGGTAGATCTGGTGCAATTTGAGGGTAGGAAACTGTTGATAATAGGCCTAGACAAGTAGGTCTTTAATTTAAGGGCGTGATTAAAGGGTTTGTGTAGATTGGTTACATATGTAAAATGTTTAAACTTTAAAAAATCGAAGAAAATATATGCTGGAAAAAAATATAAATAAATATATAATTTGTCACCGGCAAATTGTAGACACCGTGAGATTGTAAAATATCGCGTCAAATTGTAAACTCATTTCTCTAAATAATACACGGAGACGGAAAATGGAAACTAATGAATTTGGATGATCACAATATGTTACAAATATAATCTAAAAACTACATTAAATGCTATCCTGAATTTCTGAAATGGTTCATATTTCCTACTAATTTTAGTAATTTCACATTTAATTTTCCTAATAAAGACCAGTCTCTCCGACGGTGCCAGATCGACTATCGGTACATCGAGGTGCTGAAGTGTTTGTATGAAAACGCCACCATGTCAGTCCGACTTCAGGATCAGACATCAGAACCTATCCTCTTGCAGCGGGGTGTGAGGCAGGGAGACGTAATTTCTCCGAAACTGTTCACGGCCGCAATGGAGGACGTCTTCAAGGTTTTGGACTGGAAAAGGCTAGGCATTAATGTCAATGGCGAGTACACACTCATCTTCGATTTGCCGACGATATAGTCGTCATGGCTGAGACCACGGAGGACCTCAGTACAATGCTCGATGACCTCAGTAGAGCTTCCGAAAGAGTGGGTCTTAAAATGAACATGGACAAAACCAAGGTCATGGTAAATACCGATGTAGCACCCACTCCTATCAAGATTGGAGGCTCTGCACTCGAAGTTGTTGATGAGTACGTCTACCTGGGACAAACGATCCAGCTAGGTAGGGCTAACTTCGAGAAGGAAGTCAACCGTCGAATCCGACTCGGATGGGCGGCGTTCGGGAAGTTACGCGGTATCTTCTCGTCTCACATACCACAGTGTCTCAAGACGAAAGTCTATGACCAGTGCGTGTTGCCAGTGATGACCTATGGACTCGAAACGTGGCCGCTCACAATGGGCCTCATCAGAAGGCTTAAAGTCACCCAAAGGGCAATGGAGAGGGCAATGCTCGGAGTTTCCTTGCGTGATCGAATCAGGAATGATGACATCCGCAAGAGAACCAAGGTTACCGACATAGCCCGAAGGATCGCCAAATTGAAGTGGCAGTGGGCAGGGCACATTGCTCGCAGAACAGATGGTCGATGGGGCCGAAAAGTTTTGGAGTGGCGACCGCGTACCGGAAGACGCAGCGTTGGAAGGCCTCCCACAAGGTGGACCGATGACCTGGTGAGGGTCGCGGGTAACCGATGGATGCGAGACGCACAGGACCGGTTGTTGTTACGACACTTGGGGGAGGCCTATGTCCAGCAGTGGACGTCTTTCGGCTGATATGATGATGATGATGATGATGAATAAAGACCTCTATGAAAACTCCGTACAAATTCAGGATTTTCTTTTTTACTGCATCATAATACTATAACCCCAATTTTCATAAGACCTTGTAACCTAGACACAGTAAACACAAAGTTAATCAAACCAGTACATTTTCAGAAACATTAGGTACCTACCAAAATACCCTAGTTTACTGAATCACTTAAAAAAGCGCTGTCCGTTTCATGCAACCTAATTTCCTTTGTCGTTTAGGGAATACAAAAAAACCGCAATTTCCCCGAATGTCGCGTCGCATCACGAGTAGTTCCGAACAGTTCCGAGTAGACACGAAACTGTCGCGAAACTTAAACACTTAGCTATATCTAGTCGCTGTAACTAGTTAGCTAAAATGGATCACGACTAAAAAACTATGGAGACGATTGACCAACATTTGCTTAAAAATTGGTTTTTGTAATCATTATTAGTAGTGAATATTTATTTTGTGATATTAACTGATGATAACGTCAAAGTCAAGCAGTTAAGTAAAGTTTCTAAATTAACTTTAAAAGTGGTTTCAATAACACAGTGCCAATTCTACTTAATTTTTAAGCAATGTTCACATTCGCGTGTCAGTCGCAATCTGTCAAAAATGTATGGAAGTTATGGCTTTTATGACAGATTGCGACTGAAATGCGAATGGGTTCGTTGTTTAAAAATTAGCAGAATTGACCCTCAGGTTCTTTTACTTCCTATGTTGCGTTGTGTATGACGTATTAAAATAATCATAATCTGCCTAGCCTTTCCCAACTATATTGGGGTCGGTTCCAGTCAAACCGGATTCAGCTGAATACCAGTATTTTACGTGGAGCGGCTGCCTACCAGACTTCCACAACCCATTAACTGGGTAACACGGTACTTCTTGGCAAGACTGGTGTCAGATTTTCTGGCTTCTGACAATCCGTAACGACTGTCAAAGATTCAGCTGGTATATAGTTGTCAAAAAATAAAAGGCCAGTTTTGACAGCAGGATAAAACAAAGAGATTCTTTCATACTTACTAGTAAAGTAATGTTGTATCCTGCTGTCAAAACGGGTCTTATATTTTTTGACAACTTTAAAATATTAAAATAGGACCACAATAATAGCGATACTCACATAAATATATTCCCGAAACACCCAGGGCAACCAGCACCGTTTTAGCTTTTAGGTCATGAGTTCCAATATTTTAAGTAGTTGTTAAGTTACATAATAAGACGATTGTCAGACCCTAACAACACAAAATCTCATCGTCCTCTCCACCCCTTGCAAAACACGAAATTATTTCGTAAATTGCAACCTACCCACTTTGAGCGAGGAAAAATTCGTCGAAAAAAACTGCAAGCCGCGCCGGCCGGACGCCTGGTAGCCACCGGCGGGCTAAAGCGAGAAAAACGAGCAAGCCAACGACGAAAAACAACGCGCTATTGACGAAAACGAGAACCCGTGTTGTGTCGTGGGGCTAAGTGGGTCTGCTATTGAAACCTGGATTTTTTGCTCTAGTTTTCGCGGTTAGGGATCCGTTTTGATGAGTCTTTCTATTTAGGTCGATTGAACGTTTCTATTTGATGGGTATTTTGGTGGACTGCCGTTTGGCGCTGAAGTTAGGACGCGAATAGATGACTTTCACGCCATCATACGTAAACGTTGTGCATCGATGTTGTGGCGATTCAGGGGTAGCCCTAACAATATTTTAGCTACACTGGCGGACAAGATTGACGGACCTTTTATTAGACTCTGGGCTGGCAGACATGTGCGTGCACATGTTCATGTAGCCAATTAATTTAAGTTATTGTTATTTGTTCATTACTAACACAGGATAAGTTCATACTAACAATATATGGATCCAGTGGTCTGAAATAAAATTTTTGAAAATGAATTTTTAATTTTAACAGGACTTTGCTTCTCTATAAAGTGGACCAAAAGCATAGTGGAGGCTGTGGGAATTCGTTGGATGCAGACCAGTCGTCGTCAGTTGCATTAAGCTCTATACAAAGTGCGATTGTCAAAATGCAAACATAAAAGCGGTTTATCACGTGAGATCGAATGATCGAATCAGGAATGATGATGTCCGCAAGAGAACTAAGGTTACCGACATAGCCCGAAGGATCGCGTAACTGAAGTGGCAGTGGGCAGGGCACATTGCTCGCAGAACCGATGGTCGATGGGGCCGAAAAATTTTGGAGTGGCGACCGCGTACCGGAAGACGCAGCGTTGGAAGGCCTCACACAATGTGGACCGATAACCTGGTGAGGGTCGCGGGTAACCGATGGATGCGAGACGCACAGGACCGGTTGTTGTGGCGACACTTGGGGGAGACCTATGTCCAGCAGTGGACGTCTTTCGGCTGATATGATGATGATGATGATGATCACGTGAGATTCGACAGCCTGAGAGCCAATTCTAAAGAACTAATTTTCAAACAATGTCGCATGTCAATCGCAATCTGTCGAAATTGTATGGAAATTAAGGATTTCTTGACAGTTTGCGAGTGACATGCGTATGTGAACGTTGTTTAATAATTAGTAGAATTAACCCTCTGGTCTGGGTTTGATGGTTCTTTTAACAGTTTTTTATTTGTTTACAATCTGATGGTAAGCGATGATGTGGTCGACGATGGAGCACGCTTGCCTGGAAGTACCTATTCTTTTCACTAACAATATAAAAAACACGGAACCCTGAGGTTTCAGCAATACCATTTTAGTTAGTAATAGCGATGTAGCGTGCTGAACAAAAGTAAGCATTTACCTACTTTACAGTATTTTTGTGTGCTTTCGTGATTTTGGCTGCAACAAAATATTATTTGTGCACATAATCATAATTTTGACGTTATTTTAAAGCGGATATAGCCTTGGTATGTTTGACGGGAATTCGATACCGCATTGTCGGTCTTGACATCTTGAATATCCGTCAATTTTATCGACTTTTATCAATGATGATAATTGGTATAACAGAATAAACGCAATACATCTTATGGGGTCATTGTATTCATAATTACGAACATTTTTTACACTGGCATGAAAACTGAAATCGACTGCCCCATACATTTATCTATATACTTGACAAAATGTACTAAAAAGCTGAGTTTTTTCACGATTTCGGTTCGGTTCGTTGTATAATACGTCAAAAAAACATTTTTAGTAACAAAATGGAGCCCGTTTGGGCCAGAGCCTGCCAGGGTTCCGGATTTTGTTTGAAAGAGTTACCGCGGCCCTGGAAAACAAAGGGCGTTAGGAGGAACACGGATGGGTTTGAGTCTGACACTCCCTCCCGCTCCACCCAGAGCGGATTTCCCTTCCATTCCATCTGGACGGAGCGGAAGGGTGTGTCAGACTCTATTGACTAAAATCGACCCATGCTCCTCAAAATGCCCTTTGGGTTCTAGGGTCACGGTACCTCTTTCGAATTCAACCCTGGCAGGTCAATGGAGCGCCTATCCACTTGTATCTGCTGACAGCAACCTGCACACTCTGGGCGGAGCGGAAGGGAACGTCAGACTTACTGACTAAAACCAACCCGAGCTCCTCAAAATGCCCTTTTCGTTCCAGGACCGCGGTGACTCTTTCGAACAAATTCCACAACTCTGGAGCCCCTACCTACTCGTAGCTGACAGTAACTAGTACATAACCTAACCAACTTGATGGTTGTAAAGTGACAATCAGTCATATTCAATTCCTTTGTCTAACATTCCATGAAATACTCTTCAAAAGTAAATAAAATGAAGCTATTACACAGAACAAGGTATACAATTACGGATTAGTACCAGCTGCTTGCTTCCCATCGCAAATTATATGATGGGTTGCTATTGATTGCTAACTGAAGTCCTGGAAGGAGTTGTGTTGACAATATTGTTGGCTTGGTGAACTGCAGGTAGATAAATAAATTATTAGTTTGTAACCGACATCAAAAAAGAAGGTACCATATTCGACCCGTATGTAAATGTTTGTATGTCCGCGATTTTCTCAAAAACTACTGATCCAATTTTGAAAAAGCACATTTTTGAGGAAAGGTATCAGTGTATGAAATATGAAGATCTGATGAAGATCTTCGGAGATAGACAGTGAAACTCTTCAATAACTAACAGCAAAGGACTCGCGTCTGCTGCAATCGTACTACCCGTACGCGTTAACTTGGCACCTGGCTCGACACATTTCGAATTATGTTTTGAAGTTTTACTTAAAATTGAACAATCCGATTTCGGTTAATATAATATAGACGCAACGGTAACAGTAAAGCTAACGCGTTTATATTGTTTTCATCGAAAACGAATTGTTCAATTTAAATTAAAACCTCAAAACGTAATTCGAAATGTGTCGAGCCAGGTGCCAAGTTAACGCGTACGGGTAGTATTTCTATGTGTTGTCACCGTGCCATAGCATAACATCACGCCTGTACACTTTGAAGGGGTAGGCAGATGGATAGACTACAATCTTATACTGCCAAAATCGCTGCTCCGATTTGGATGAGCCTCCCGCTGTCCGACTGCACAATTTTTGGAAACAAAGAAAAATGAGACACAAACACAAAAAAAATATTTTCAAAGTAAAAAAACCTCGTTTAAAAATACACGACTGATTAATAAAACAGAACAAAACGTTAACCAAAAACACGCTGACCACTCGTTAGTGCATACTAAGCTCAGCACCAAAACTGGTTGACCTAGATTCTAGACCTTGTATCCATTCTAGACTAAGCGATAGGCTAATATAATTTGTGTTTAGATTCAGAGAATTAAATTATAATAATAACTAAATTTCATTATGATTATTATCTCTTCTCGAAGAATCTGTTTGAAATATTATCTTGTGGGCTAGGTGGTTTTCGTGGGATCCGAATGGGAGTCTAAGTGCGGAAAACAGAGCCCCCTACTCGGCTTCACTTTCGGGTCAGGAAAAATCTGCAAGGGTTGCGGATTTTTTTCGAAAGAGTCACCGCGGCCCTGGAACGCAAAGGGCATAAGGAGGAACACGGATGGGTTTAAGTCAGTAAGAGTCTGATGAATTCCCATCCATAGAAAAATATTGCGTCCTCGGCTCATTACCCGGTATGGATGGCTTTTGGAATCTCTATGGGACTTATATGTATATATCTGACGATGTGTGAGTGAACTTTACGACTCTGCCGGCCCCTTAAGGAAACATAAGCGAAATGTACCTAATGATATCATGATGGTTCGGAGTTTCAAGGATTCGCTTCTTATGGTTGAAATGTTCGAGTTCGAAGCAGAAAAGTGACCTTTTCTTTCAGGTCCTTTCTAAGCCATTCTTTGACACACTATCTGACATTGAAGAAAACGTTGACATCCTGAGAAAATATTCACATTCTGAAAGTACCAACAGAGGTCTCTTCTTATTTTAAGAAGGAACTACTGATTTAGTTCCTTTTTAACTTAAGAAGAGGCCTTATAGCGAAAAGGCCTAACAACGATAATTTCTATTCTTCTTTCTAAGAGTCTTGCTATGGTAGGCGCCAGATAAACTTGCAATAAAGTACCTACACCTACAAGTAAGTAGTACCTTTCCCTAATATCCCTTCGCAGATACCCGAACTGACCCGAATCTTTTTCATCACTGTAGAACGTAAAATATCACGATAGAAGTCGTTTCAGGACAGCTTTATGTCTGTATTTCGGTTTTTAACTGACTTCCAAAAAAGGAGGAGGTTCTCAATTTAACTGTTTTTTTTTTGGTATTAAGAAAGTCATAAAATATATGTGGGTCAATGAACGTTATTGCACATTTAGCTGTTGTCTACCATAGACACCAAATCCTCTAGTCTGTCACACCGTCTAATAAGTCTTACTTAGTCAAAACTGGTCGACCTAGATCCTAGACCTTGTGTCTATTCCTAGGCCGAGGTGCAGGCTATTATATTTCGTGACTAGATTGAAAGGACACGTGTCTGAGACCAACTGGTTTAATCAGCCGTTTCATTAAAAGCCTAGCCTTTTCATTGAACTGCGGCGTTTAATCAGCGACATAAGTGACATGGGCAAGTCATTTAACGATATTGAACAAAAGTTGCCAATTAGGTCGCAAAAAGTCGGCGCGTTTTAATGAAAAGGCTAGGCCACCAATTAAACGGCTGATTAAGCTAATTGGCTGCGACATATACATATTTTTAGTATTCGGTGTTGTTTTGGTTTGAATTTAATGATAATAGGACAGCAGACGGTCTCCAAGTTGCAAGAACTGGGGTTGGGAGCTCTCCGTCATCCGCCCTACTCACCAGACCTTGCGCCTACATACTACTACTTTTTCAGAATTTGGATAACTTCTTGGTGGGAAAAAAATTCAATACCCGAGAGGCAGTACAAAATGCCTTTGAAGAATTTGTTGCCTCCCGTCCAGCTGATTTCTTTAAGAAGGGCATCAATAAACTGCCACTGCGGCAAAGATGCATTGATTGCATGGGTGATTACTTCGATTAATACAAATAAAAAATACATGAAAAAATATCGTTTAATTTTTTTCATACAAATGGCAATTTCATAGGTAAAGACCTATTATTAGGCAGTGCCTTTTACAGCATAAATCGGTTAGTATCTAACTAATGTTTAATAGAAGTTATTGAATTATAAAATTTTCAGCATCATACGCAAATCCATGCTGAATTCTATCTGCGCCCACCTGGTTCGCGACCACCCTCCCACCGGAGTTCGGCGTCAAGCAGCCTGCTGTGTTTCGTTGACGCGTGGGAGTACCAGTGCCTCAAGGCATCTTCTGGGCACGCTCGCTTTCATCATGGACCTCATCTATCGCTTTCCATCAGGCGTGATCGAGGTCATGAGCTAGCTCATTCATAAAAAAAAAAAAAAAATATACACTAAAATAAAAATCAAAAATCCTAACTAAGTTAACCCGCTGTCGACTGGATGTGTTTCCAAAAGACTGATGGCATTGCCACATTGTATGACATAGCTTATCCTTTGTCCAAGGTAAAAGCAATTAAGGTTTATCGAATTATTATGTATCTATCTTTTATCATAGGAAAACAATATATTTGAGTCACTGTAACCAGATATTAGGTACCTACAGTCAGCATCGAAAATCGATAAATAATAAACAATACTTAATCATTTGTTTTCGTGTACCTATTGTTACTAGCACTATGAGTCCTGTACTTACAGTATTAATAACACTTTACTTACGAACTACTCTTATGTGAGCCAAATAATCTACAAACAGGATAAAAATTGATACACACCGCTACTACAAGGTTAGGGGCCCATCTAAAACCTTGCAACAGTGGTTCACAAACGCAAAGTCTAGCCTTCTCACTACTACGACAAGTGCCAATTCTACTTACTTATTTTTAAGCAATGCTTCACATCTCAGTCGCAATCTGTCAAAAAAGCCTCAATTTTCAGGCGTCGTCCTAATACAAAGCGATCATCGCGCGAATACACGATCGTCGCGTTATTTGTACGGCAAATCTGATTGCGAAGTCGCGCCGATAGAGAGTGCTATCCAGTTCTGCCAAAAATTTTAACGCGACGATCGCGTATTCGCGCGATGATCGCGTTGTATTAGGACGACGCCTCATACATTTCTGACAAATCGCGACTAACATGCGAATGCAAACGTTGCAAAATTTGTAGAATTGGCCCTCAGAAGTACAAACAAAACTATAAATTTGAAATCGGAATAAAATTAAATACGAAAAAAAAAACATATTTTACAATTTATTCTGAGCTTAAAGAACAATTTAAAAAAATATTTATGACAACGCACAAAACAATGTGAGCGCAATGGAACTAGCAAGTTCCACCTAAACTGCCCAACATAAACCTATAATAAAAATATAAACAAAATCTCGTCTGGTCCTAAATATCGAATATCGCCACTTGGCAGGAACTATCGTGTGAAAACAATGCTTAAATAATTCGCATGCAATCAGATATTATGGCTAAAACGACAGTATGGTATTGCTAGAGTGATGAACTTTAAATGTCTATAGAAATTATTATAATTGAGTAGGAATCGGACTGTTTGTGTGTCAAAAGAATAAAAAGACATACATGCGGTTTTGGGGAAAAACGGTCACACTGTATATTATTGGTCATTATTTCATCAAAAGTTTTCTGTGTTTCCTGATAGCTAGAACCTGGGAGTCTTTAAGTCAAGAGTGAATAGGTTACTTCTACGCAAGCGTGCTCCATCTTCGTCCACATCGTCGCTTACCATTAGGTGAGATAGTGGTCAAGCGCGTGCCTATCAATAATAATAAAAAAAAAAACATCTGTGCCTTTATGCAAATGTTTTTGACTTCCAAGTCCAACAATCTCCATCAGCCGTTATCTCAGTATTCACTTCCTTTCTACCTGTATCATCTTTCACACAATCCATCTCTCTTTTTCTTTTTAATACCATGAACATTTTACACCCAAAAGTATTTGAAACATTAACAAGATATCATAAAAGTTCTCTCATGTTTGAGTTTAAGCTTGTAGATAGCCGAAAGATATATTTAGAGCAGCATTCGAGTGCACATTTTTTTGGTTCTTTAGCATTCTAAACGAAAGACAAATCTAGGTGGCAACACTAGTCTTCACTTTACGTTATATTCGTCAGCGGTGTCTAACTCTACAACCTGTACAACAATTAGATGACCGTGCGCAATGCTACACTCACTACAAGTAGCAGATATCGTTCTATAGTTACTCAAATATTTTTGTTAGATCTTAGCGTGTGAAAATGCTAATAGGTAGGAATTCATTTTCCGTAAATCAACTACATAGTTACCTACTATGCCTATAAACCTAGTCAACATCATATCAGCCGAAAGACTTCCAAGGTCTCTCACACGTGTCACCACAACAACCGGTCCTGTGCGTCTCGCATCCATCGGCTACCCTCGACCCTCACCAGGTCATCACATAAACCTAGTACTACTACTATTTAAAGATGAATGCCTAGGTCAGACATCATCTGCCTACACTTTTTCATATCTTAGTCGACAATATTGGCTTAGGTCGGCTTCCACCAGATGCAGCAATACTAGTATTTTACATGGAGCGGTTGCCTATTAGACCTCCACAACCCTCATACACATAGGTAACTCAAAATCCCTTGCTAAGCTCTTGACCTCGATCACGCCTGATGGAAACCGATAGATGAGGTCTATGATGGAGCGAGCATGCCCAGAAGATGACTGTTCACTCTTGCTTTGATAGGGTCTGGTTAGAGGGAACACAGACGCAGGCAAAGAGTTCCACACTTTGGCTTTGCGCATGATAAAAGTGGAGGAGAAGCGCTGCTGTCATCACTTTCATCTCTATAAGCTTCATGTGTCTTCATCTTTCATAATTTCTATTGCTGACTGTATATCTTCTTCCTTCTCAGATTCACTTGCTGTTTCTAACTATACCGCCTTTTACACAATTTTTTCATCGTTTTCCTCATTCAAAAGAACTTCAACTATGCAAACTAAACTAACTTAGTTTTGCTCTTGGTTAGCTCATAGTCTTCAGCCGGCTTCATACTGACAGACATTAAAATTAATCAGAAGACCAAATTTAGTATTAAGCATGGTTGATCAGCAGCGATGGAAGACCTCCCACAAGATGGACCGATGACCTGGTGAGGGTTGCTGGTAGCCGATGGATGCGAGACGCACAGGACCGGTTGATGTGGCAACACTTGGGGGAGGCCTATGTCCAGCAGTGGACGTCTTTCGGCTGATATGATGATGATGATGGTTCATCAAAACGTGGTTATGTAGTCTATGGTCAAATCCAACCAAAATTTGCGTTAAACATTAGAATTTTGGCTGTATTGATTTTGCGGTTATTCTTATCTTCAAGTGCGTCAATATTTCGAATTTACAATTAAATTAAAATTACATTTTCAGTGTTAGTACACTTCTGGACACATCTATTGGCCCACCTTGTATTTTCAGTTTCGTTTGGTCCTAGCTAAAATTTTATATTAGGTCGAGCAAAAGTTTTTATGCAGTTTTGAACCTGGCACATTCACAATTTCATTCAATAGTCTTTTTTTGAATTTCGAACACAGAATTTAAAGAAACAAAAGACAATTTGGAGCCTGTTTGTTGATATCAAACAATCGAATATTAAGAAAACTTCGTTTTATTGGTTTACTTGGATTTAATTCTTGAAAAAGTGATTGATATCTTTGGTTTTGCAACAAACATTACTTATTCTTAACATTAAGGTGAGGTTCTATCAATAATCTATGGATACTTCACCTGAAGTCGCCGCCCAAGCTGTGGCACTTATTCAGGCCGGACACAGCCAAAGAAACGTGAGTGCTCAACTTAATTTAAGTCGATCTGCGGTCCGAAACGTTTATCGGAGGTACCTAGAGACTGGCGGCTTTGTTCGTCGCCAAGGAAGGCCACGATCTCGGGTCGCAACTGAAAGGCAGGATCGATTCATCGTGACGACCAGCTTGAGAAATCGTCACCTTACCTCCATTGAGATACAAAACCAACTTCGCGACTTCCACGGAGTATCTGTGAGCGCTCGAACTGTTCGGAGAAGGTTAAAAGAACGCGATATGGTACCACACAAGCCAGCTAATAGGCCCAAACTAACGCGAGCCCACCGAACAGCGCGCCTTCATTTCGCACGCAGTCATTTAAATTGGACACAGCAAGATTGGAGCCGTGTACTCTTTTCTGATGAGTCTAAAATTGTGTTACATGGCAATGATGGAAGGAAGAAGGTCTACCGACGTAAGGGAGAGCGTTTCGCACAATGCTGCTTTGAAGAGAGGGTTGCTTATGGCGGTGGCTCATGGACTGTCTGGGGCGGTATATCCGCGAGCGGCAAAACTCAACTTGAGGTTGTTACACGACCACGGCTGCCAACATTAAATGCTGAAAGGTACATTCGTGAGTGCTTAGAACCTCACGTGATACCATACGCGGACTATGTGGGCCCAAATTTCCTTTTTATGCATGATAATGCAAGAGCCCATGCGGCCGGCATCGTCAGGGAATATCTTCGGGATGTGAACATCACAGTTATGGACTGGCCAGCCAGAAGCCCAGACATGAACCCCATTGAGCACATGTGGGACGAGCTAAAAAGACGTGTTAGGGCTCGTCAGCCAGTTGCCCAGACGATGCAGGAGTTGAAAACTGCCATAGAAGAGGAATGGGAGATGATCCCTCAAAATTTCATAGAGCGGTTGATAAACTCTATGCCTAATCGTATGAGAGCTGTGGTAGATGCCCATGGAGGCAACACGCGTTATTAAATTAAACCTTTATTTGATAAAACATGTTTTTTATTCAAAAATCAATTGCCTTTTACAAGGCGCATATCCGACTTGTTAGGCGTAGCTCCATGTCGTATGGTATTCTGAATTCAAATTTAAAACAATACGATCGAAAAAGATGGTAAAATGTATCAGGTTTAAAACTGCATCAACAGTTTTTGTTCAATCTAGCAATCATATTTCGGTAGGGGCCATCGAAACCTAAACTCTAAGGTGGGCCAATAGATGTGTCCAGAAGTGTAACTACTGCGACAAAGTCCAACAATTTGGCTATAATTTCAAAAGATTAGTATGTCACTATGTCAGACTGTAATATTAAATATTCGGTTGTAGTGAATCAGCATTGTTTTGCAATTTTAGCCTTTGCGTGTTCAGCTATTGATAGAATTGTATCACAGTCATGTGATTTTGTGAGATATTGTGAGTATTTAATTGTTTGTATGTTATAAGAGTTATTTGAATAATGTAGCATTCGCTAAGGTTTTACTGTATAATGTAGCATTAGCTAAGGTTTTACTGTATAATGTAGCATTAGCTAAGGTTTTACTGTATAATGTAGCATTAGCTAAGGGATTGTCTGACTTCTGACGATGACTGTACAAAAGTGCCTGTAAATAAAATAAAATTGAAAGTTAATTCAAATATTATGCTTAAAACTAGCCAAAATTATTCTGAAGTTGTTTTTATAAATTTTTAGCCTGTTCTCACTTCTCACAAGGAAAATAATATCCTAATGATTTTCTTTTGCACCATAATACATTATGCATTAAGATATTATTTTCCTTAAAAACTATATTATACATGGCATAGTTTTTACCTTTCTAGTACATTCGATTGGTTAATAATTTAATTACATAGTGATATCAATAAAATAAGTAGGTATACGATAATTTCGGTTTATTTTCAGAGCCAGATATGTAAGTTACTAAAATAGAAGACTTGACTGGTTTTTGAAAATAAATATGATTTTTTAAAAGATCAGACGAAAAAGAAAAGAAAAAAAATGACAGAGTTGTGAGTTTTTAAAATCTGTGATAAACGGAGACAGTACTAATTGCGTGTGACGTCACTCACTAGCATCGCCATTGTGAATTTACGTCATCCAGTACAAACGACATTAAGGACCGGTTTTCCAACCGCCTTCAGGATTTCGGCCGTAACTCCATCCTCACCCGACGCCTTGTTGTTTTGAAGCTGCTTCAGAGCCATCCTAATCTCATACAGGCTGACGTCCGGGATGTCTTCGGTATAATGCCGGGTCAATCTAGCTCTTGGGTCGTTCCCTAGATTTGCTGCGGGTTTATTGTCTCGATCTCCCTCAGAAGCTCCGATTTGGCGGATATGGTTCTGCCGTCGCCGGTCTTCAGTTTCGTAGCTCGCTTTTCAAGGACTTGGAGATCCGAATAATGGAGGTTAATGAATATTAATCTTGATTTTTGATGATTGTCCAATATCTTATTATATCAAGATTTTATATTATTTATTTTTACTCTAGTGGTATTGCAGCGACCTAGACAAGACCTTGTCAAAATGCAGTGTGGTCTAGTCTAGACGAATTGCAAATACTATGCATTATATTATGTAGACCTGAATTTACCTGCAGTTTTTGCTTCCGTACATGACATTATTGATGGAGCAGCTAGTGGGTAGATAATACTGTCGTAGGGTCAATCTTCAAGGCCGAGGTCGGCCCGTGGATGGGTGACCATTCAATACATACCAAGACTCCTGCGTGCCTCGTAAAAACGTTTAAGCTGTTGGTCCCTGCCTAGATATTTGACAGTCGTTGCGGTAGTCAAAAGCCAAAAGCCAGAAAATCTGACACTAGTCTCGCGAATGGGAACCCAGTTATCCAGTTTAAGATCGCACTCGCATTATTTAAAAACTAGCTTTTGCCCGCGACTTGCAAGCGCATATCTCGGTTTTGCCCGATCCCGTAAGAATGTCTCGTTCCGGTATAGCCTATAGCCTTCCTCATAAATGTGGCTATCATATACAAAAAGATTTTCCAAGTTCGACTGGTAGTTCTAGAGATTAGCGCGTTCAAACAAACTCTTATAATATCTATTAATTTAGGTAGTATATAGTATAGAAATACTGGTATTCAACTGTATCCGGTTAGTCTCGAAGCTGTTTCCAACACACAGTTCAGTTGGGCTACGCATATTTTGATTCTACCTTGATTTTACCACTTTTTTAGTTTTGGTAAATGACATAAAACTATTGATTTGGCTGGTATGACCATATTAGGGGGAAAAACGTCGATATTCCAAAATAGATTCTATTTTTCCTATGCGGTCAAAATAATGATTATTTCTGTTGTAGGCTGACACAATACACACCTGTTGTATTTGCGTTAGTTTTAATTGTATTTAATTAGTATTTTTTTGTATTTTTATCCTGGTGTTGTTTTGTACGACAAACTGCCATTTTCCGGCACAACGGTGGACCCATTGCGTAATACACTTTCTAATATGCATAATATTCAGAAACATCATCTGCCTTTTTCCAACTATATTGGAGTCGGCTCCCCGTCAAACCGGATTCAGCTGAATACCAGTATTTGACGTGGCGTGGCTGCCTACTAGACCTCCACAACCCATTATCTAGGTTACATTACAACGTTCTTCTTGGCAAGACTGGAGTCAGACTTTCTGGCTTCTGACAATCCGTAACGACTGCCAAAGATCTACAAATGACAGCCGGGACCAACGGCTTAACCTGCTTTCCGAGGCTCAGAGGATTCTCGGTATGTTAAGATGGTCACCCGTCCACAGACCGACCTTGACAAGCGTTGCTTAACCTTGAAGATCAACCCGTGATCATATCAGCTGAAAGACGTCCACTGCTGGTCATAGGCCTTTCCCAAATGGGGTTTGCCATAATCATCACGCTTGACAGGCGGGTTGGCGATCGCAGTGTAGCTGTAGCCATGTACCTTCTGAGAATGCTGTTGCCCATTCTCTGGTGAGTCTCTTAGTCACGAACGAGACCTACCACTCCACCTCCCACTCCTAATGCATATAACGAAGGATTTTGTAGGAAACTAAGTTGGTTTCGGCTTCGAGTCAAACCAGATCCAGCTGAATGCCATTTTTAGATGGAGGTCGCCCTACCCGATCTTCGCAAACGGAAACATTTTGAGTTTTCGACAATAGTTACTTCTACTAAAGTCCCTGATGGTACAGCCTTGGTGTAAATGTATGAAATAAGATCTCGTTCATTATTGAACTCTACAGTGGATTCAAACCCAGAATCGCCAAAAAAACCAACTGCCGCATTTATGTGACATATAAGTCAATTACTTGAAAAAAAATATATAAGGTGTTATGTCGTATTAGGTGTTAGGTGAGACTGTCCAGGATGCGCCGAGCGCTCGGTTCAGTTTTCAATAAAAATCTCACTACCAATTTCTAGCCTGGTTCAACATAGCTATGAAAATATGACCTATTCTCTATTCCGAAGGTCAGCATGACAAAAGCATTTGTTTTTAAAGTCTAGTCGGCTTGAGAAGCCTATAGGGCTATTGGCAGCAAAATGGTTTGAAATAATGGGTGTTATTAATGTCCACGTCCTGTGAAACGTTTGACAGCTGATGTCATTGTGATTGTTCGGAATTCAAATGTTTTGATTTTGGTTTTTGAGGAAGTAATAGGAAAAGAGTGTTTAAAATTGGTATGATCGCGTGGAATGGAAGGTGGAAAATAGTTCTTGAATTGAAATTGAAATTTGTAATTTTTTTTTTCTTTAAAACTATATTTGGGAGAAACATCCAGATTTCTTTTCTTCGACTTTCCTTTCGCAGGTATACTGAAAGAGATTTCTTTAGAAATAAGTAGTTTGTAGGTACCTATTTTTCTGTTCCTTCTTCTTATGTGTTTCTCATAATGTCGGTAAGTACAAAATTGTTAAATTAAAAAAAAAATGTTTTTATAAATTTTCGTGTGAAAACATCTGGCGTCTTTAAAAATATCTCATATCATACGTGACCTGTCGCAATGTTAACTTGTTGCTAAGTGTAATATCAAACAATGAAATATCAATGGAGATAACTCAAAAAACAACAAAATAAAAGCATTAACTTCAATTCATACCAGCATTTTTGAATTATCAAGGTCAGTCTATCAATGATATGAAGCTATTTGCACGTTCCAAAGATCTCTATGGAAAAGAACGTGCAAGAAGCTCCACATTATTTTAAATCAACTAACATAGGTACAAGCATTTTTGAATTATCAAGGTCGTTCTGTCAATGATATGTAACTAGTGTGGAGTTTCTTGCACGTTCTTTGGAACGTGCAAGAAACTCCACACTATTTTAAATCAATTAATACTTATTAACGTAGTTTTATTATGAAAGAAAAATGAATTAATGATAGCGTGATGGCTGATAGGACAAAATGGACGAAAAAACGTGTTGCGCCGAGCCCCAGTAACATGGGATAAGGTCAGGAAGATGATGAAAGTACTTTTATCCAAAAAAACCTTTGTTTAAATTACCCGTCTGCTCTCTGTGATCAACATTATTTTATTTAAAAACAGGGTTATTTTTAGAAGACGAAAATATTTTAACTCATGATTAGAAACCACTATGGGACCACAAATCTGACTGCATACAATGCCCTGAATAGTGACAAAATAGTGACCAATGACAACATACTTAATCTTGAAAATGTACGCGCCGATTTTCGAGACAGAGTTATTTTTAATTTTCTGTACAAAACATGAATCTCATATGAACTCTTTTACGAAAAATATTTCTACTTACTTTCTATCTTGCGTATACGTATCAGGTTTAATTCAAATCCGTTCTTTAATTTCCAAGATGATTTATGAAATACCGTAGGTAAGGACTAAACGAACACAGTCCTTACCTACATGTACAATAGTAGGTACAATACATTATCTTATTGTATCGACAGATGAACGTACCCCACTCAAAATCATAAATATCCTGCCATAATCACTCTACATAATTGTCACCCCCAATTCCTTTTATAAAACTGAAATTAGTATTAACTTATCATTGTACTATTTTATCTCTGAAACTGGCTTCCTGTGCGACATCCTTGTAACATAGTATATCCTATGATCCATATCTGCTAACTAAACAGTAATATACCTACGTAGGCATGAATACCTATGTTTGTTGACCGCACCCAAACAGTGTGACGTTCTTGATATAGTCTGGCGGTTTCCACATTATTTGGAGAATATTTCCACGCCATACTGTTCCAAATGGGGTTCCGTATATCAGAGTAAAAAAACGGGACCCTTATTGGAAACCTCGTGTGTCTGTCGAAGCCAAATTTACTGGTCCGATACAGTTGAAATTTGGTCCGTGCCTTTCTGTGGCCCAATTCCGACGGGCCTTTTTTAGGGAAAAATGATTAAGTTTAAAAAACTCAATTGCAATTTGTCACCGCGTTTTATTTGTCTTGTAGATGGGACCTTTCAGGGAAATTTAAAATAGTCCCTTAGAATCGAACTTCCATTTTCTTGGAACAGGGGCCCTAGCGAGAAGGAGGGATGGAGCTATACACCCTATATAGCTCCATCCCTCCTTCTCGCTCGAACGACTCACGCTTTAACACGTCATTGTAGGGCCGCAAGCAGAAACTGGGTGAGACACAATGTCATGTGTTTCCATCCCAACACCTTTATTAAATAAACATTTTAACACCCTCACGTCTCCATTACAAACCAAGACTTCTCCGTGCTTAATACTGGTATTCAGCACCATCTATTCAGACTGGAAGTCGAACCCAACATACTAGGGAAAAGACCAGACAGATGCCTGTCTGGCACTTCGCCCGCGACTGGCACTTTCCGGGGCTGGAATTGTGATCGCCAATAAAATCATAAATACCAGGAGACCAGCAGGCCTAGACAAAAAACTTTTCTGTAGCGTTAACGTTAGACGCTGACGACAAAATGTATGGGAATGACATTAGGTGATTCCCATACATTTTGTCGTCAGCGTCTAACGTTAACGCTTCAGAAAAGTTTTTTGTCTAGACCTGAAGAGGGGTTGGCACGAATGTTTTGACGTAGTATCCATAGTATCGTTACAGTTTCGTTAATGTAAGTTAACTTTGAATAGGAAAAACTACAACCCCATAGTAATTATGTGGAAACTCTAAAATGCATGCAGAATCGCATGAATCGCATGTTATAAATTTTACCAGATTACTAACACATCTACTTACATTAACACTTCAGCAACTACAAGTCTAATACACTTTAATCCTAAACTGTAACTAATTAGTATTCATAATTTGATTAGTAGTTAAAGGGTATAGGACGCGAAGCCATTTTGCATAAACAAAATCCAATATTGTGGAGAGTGTGTGAGTTTGCGTGCGCGTGTGTGCGAATAGCGCCAGCCAAGGGTGATGGGCTGTATCTATAGTGCGGGATGTCGGAAGTTTTGGGTTGAAGATGTTTCGAGTTTGTTGTGTTGTAGTCGGAAAGTCGGAAGAACAGTGTGAACTACTATGTTTATTGCGAATGCTGCATAGTCGTATTATGTTGTGCAAAAGCCGGGAAAACAATAGTAAAATAAAAAGCATCGATCATTGCTACGATAGTTCCGAAAATTTAAAAACAAGTTTGGAGACCATTTCTTGTTAATTTTCTGTAAGAAATATCAAAAAACGATCACGTCGTTCGCGATATAAACTTGAATTTTCATTCAGCCACTGAGCTGCCATAAAAATAATAATATCTAATAAGAACAGGAGAAACTGCACAAAATCTGGAGAATCAGCATTTTCTATTGTGTCTTGTCACTTTTGACGTGTAAAACTGTTTGATTTTACGAAATAAATATCCTTCAAATAACATTTATCAACTATGAGATTATTAAATACATAAGCTATGCATTGAACTTAGCACACAATAACTTGTCCAGAAAAAAATTGCTTACCACTCAAGGGTTTCTAAAACATTTTACCAAAACTCGGAAAACACAGCCGAATCTTCAATCCAGCCGCACTATAGTTCCGGCCCGGTAGTAGATTCATACTTGTTGATTCAGACGGGCTTCGCAAACGCGCTGCACATGTTACATATTGCCGTTTGCTTGCACATAACACCATTATTTTCTTCGCCACGTGGAAACTGAATTCACATAGCATTTGGATCAATCTTATTTTGAGACTGTAGAGATGTTTGATATTATTTTGAAGTTACTAGAGGTCTGCTTTGCCTCTCGTGAGAATGGCTGGCGATATTGTAAGATAGTATAGCTCATTAGCTAGGTGTATTTGGGCTTATAACCAATTTTTTTTTAGAACAAAGTTGGTTATCGCACGGTACGAACTTAACGGATGGGGCCTGGGTGGAAAAAAGTTTAAGATTTTTCCGTCACAAATTTCCGTCACGACCCTTTTTTTTTAACCGACTTCTAAAAAAGGACGAGGTTCTCAATTCGGATGTTTTTTTTTATGTTTGTTCGGGCTTAACTCCGTCGCTTGCCAACCGATTTGAAAAATTCATTTTGTCTTGGAAAGGGTATACTTCCCAAATGGTCCCATTGAAATTTTATCAACATCGGTTCAGTAGTTTGGTTATTAAATCCAAATAGCTGGAAAAAATGTACACGAAATTGCGTATTTTTGCTTTCCTGCGACTTTCCAGTGGTGTTGTTAGGTGTGGGGTACCACTAAAAAGTGAAAAATAAAAAACTTTTTCAACAACAAGCAACCAAAAACACCGACTTCCGAAATTGAAGTTATTTTGAACTTTGTAGTGTTTTTTGGAAGTCGGTACTTTTTTTTGTGAAAAAGTTTTTTTATTAAGTAATGGGCTTGCTCTTGACCTCGATCACGCCTGATGGAAAGCGATAGATGAGGTCAATGGTGGGACGAGCGTGCCCCGAAGATGCCTGTTCACTCTTGCGTTATTTCTGAGTTTTATTTAATTGCTCTCAGACGCTAGTTATTCAATCCATGTATTTGTTAATCTGTATTATAATACGTTTACCAATAATAATATGCTACGATAGGAACTTCGTTGTTACGATAGGAACCGAATGTTCCACGACACGCACGCATTTTTTTTAAGGATGGGAAATCATCAAATGACCTTTCCGCTCTGGGTGGAGCGGAAGGGAGTACCTACTCTCTTACTGACTCAAACCCATCCGTGTTCCACCTAATGCCCTTTGCGTTCCAGGGCCGCGGTGACTCTTTCGAGCAAATTCCACAACTGCTCCTGGGAAGGAACGTGACCCAGAATGACTAGCATTTGGATAAATCAGATTTAGGTGCTACGGAAATTTTTGAAGCTATCTTAGACATGTAGAGGTGTGCTTTGTCCCTCGTATTACAATGCTAGGTTGTCTTGGAATGATCGCTTTCAGCGATAAGGCCGTCCCTGGTGTCACCCTATGCAATGTTTTCTTCATCCATTTTTTCTGTAACTTATGTGGTGTACATAATAAAGAGTATTCTAGTCTTCTATTCTATGCTATCATGAGAATAGCTGGCTGGTCAGATTAGCTAATTAGCATGTTTTTTGTTGGTCTAATGACACAGGATTACTCCTAAGCAAGTGATCGTGGTTTCGATCCACGAGTCGTGTTGTGTTTTTGGGTGGAAATTCTCAGAAGCAATTCGGAATCTAGACTAATCCCACTCCGGGTACTGACAAAATGCAAGTCTTTTGTCAGTACCTGGACTGAGACAAGCGTAAACTCCAACTCAACTCGAACTCCAACTCCATCGGAGCTTGTCATAAATTGAAGTTTTTGCATTTGTTTGCTCATCTCTCGAGTACGAAAACGTCAATTAGACAAGCTTTCATTGACATTTTCGTGCTCATGTTGGAGTTAGAGTTCGAGTTGAGTTGTAGTTTATGTTTTGGAATATGTGACTACGTAGATGTTACAGTGGGACTTACAACTATCTGGTACAACAATAAAGATTCAAGTTATTATTAGCTTATAACTTGATACGTCATTTTATGCTTACATAACACCGTGTAGGGACGAAGTTAACAGAATATTAACGTCATGGACGAAACTTGGAACGTAAGTTGGCTTAAATCTTGTGGAATAAGATGTGCAAACTTACTCTTTACTACTTCGTCCAAAGTAGGACCGCTCCAGCCCCGACATGTGAAAATACCCAAAAAAAAATTAAACCTTATGTAATTGGTAATAAACATTAAATTCGCCATTAATTCGGCGCACACCGGTGTGTTGCCGGTGCTTGAATTACATAAGGTTTATTTATTTTTTAGGAATTTTCACATGTTGGGGCTGGAGCTACAAAATGGTTATCAAAAATTCATCCACATCGCTGTCAATGACAAAAATGCCCAGAACACTGGCAGCATTACCACTCTTTACTTTACTTCTAATATTGTGAGTTTTGAATAAAGACCTCATTTCCATTTTTCTTTTGTTGCAGGTACCTACGGTTTTTAAAAAGGAGGATTTGCCGCGTTTCTTCAGTATTTATGTTCAGCCTCATAGCTATGCCATCATGTTTACGTTGCGAAAAAGAGATGGTGCTATGCGTCTTGTATAGCTCCATCTTCCTCCCACACTGGGATTATAATGGTTTTAAGACTTCCTAGTAGAAGAACTTCCAATTGTCACACAAAATTAGGTCATGAGTATTATTTGAGGAAATATCAAACACCAAATATTTGTTTAATTTTGACAATATTAAGGAAAAACTTGTTTTGAAACTTCCTGTAGGTAGTTAACTTGTTGACCAAAATAACTGGGTACCTAATTTATCATAAAACTTATTTATAACTTAAAAACAACGGAAATGGGGTATTTAACAACAATGACAAAATGCTCGTCCTAACTAAGGCTACAAATTTGCTCAGCACTACTCGCAGATAGAAATTAACCAAAACGATAACTTCAGACATATTTTATCACCATCCAAACATCAAACACCAAAGCGTTGCTGACCTTCCTTGGGGAGCTGGGGTGGATCGAATAACACAATTGTCCCACCTGCACGCAAAATACACGCTTGGTCGTGGAGTTTCCAGATTGGCCACTGCAGTTCATATCCATGGGGTAGATGTTCTGCCGGGGTGATGAAGTGTGTGTGTGCCTCCACAGTGCACAATTCTCACAAGCATGACTTTGGCCCATATTACAAAACGTTTACTCCAACTTCAACATGAGCACGAAAATGTCAATTAAAGCTTGTCTAATTGACGTTTTCGTACTCGAGAGATGAGCAAACAAATGCAAAAACTTCAATTTATGACAAGCTCCGATGTGGTTGGAGTTCGAGTTGAGTTGGAGTTTACGTTTTGGAATATGGGCCTTAGAGTATCCTATGTGGCTCTTTAGATTTGTAAATTTTTAAAGCAAATCTGTAGACCTAGATGCTAGGCACTTTGACAGAGCTTGTCAAATCTATTTCACACACGAAAATAGGAATACTTTCTTAAACAACTCTTCCTAAAAACAAAACACGATCTAACAAAGAAAAACCGCCGTCCGGTTGTCCGATTTTGAACCGTCCGTCCGACATTTGTCCGGGCGATCTGTTTCACTCACTTAGCAGGGTGGTCGTACACCCCCTATTGATTTTATTCGCCCCACTTTCCACGACACACCGCCCACCCTTTTTAAACGTTGGCTGCCAGACAATAGAAACGAAATTTTAATTTTTTTTTGTTGTTTTTTTGTAATTAAAGATTGAATTGAGGAGCGTGATATAACAGCAACAAAAACGATCTTCTGGGTTAAGCAACGCTTGCCGAGTTCGGTCTATGGATGTGTGACCATTATAACATACCGAAATTACGCCATGCCTCAAAAAGCACTTTAAACTGTTGGTCCAGTCTATCATTTTTATCAGTAGATAAACTTGCAATAAAGTACATTGACCTTTGACTAATATCCCTTCGTAGATACCCGAACAATAAATTACGAGTATGAACCGTTTTTCATTACTAGAGAACGTAAAGGATAAAGAATCCGATTCAGGACACCTTTATGTCTTTATTCTTAAAGTCAATGAATATATTATGTGGGTCAATGACCGTTATTGCACATTTATGGTCTCTAACATACCAGCAAAAGGTAAGGGCTACCTTTTTTTTATGGATGGTAAATCATCAAATGACTCCTACCGTTCTGGGTGGAGCGGGAGGGAGTGTCAGACTCTTACTGACTAAAACCCATCCGTGCTCCTCGTAGTGCCTTTTGCTTTCCAGGGCCGCGGTGACTCTTTCGAACAAAATCCGCTACCCTGCAAAACAGGAGGGCTACCTTCCAACATCACTAGGCTGATACTATTATTTCTTAAAGTCATCCGAAACTAATTATAGCCCATTATTAACGAACATATTCGACCTATTTACTGCTAAAAATAGCCCATCCCTAAGCTAACGTCTATAGATTAGAACGCATAATAGTTCGTGCTCAGAAATAGCCCGCCAACGTGCGTAGGAGTATGAATGGGAGTCTTAGTGACGTCACATGTTATGCATTCCTTGTCGGTCAAATATTTCCGATTACGCGACTTTCGGTCACGTTGCGGTCACTGTAATAACATGTTCGGAAGTACATAGGTCTAATGATCGTAAAATTTCGGTTTATAACCATCGTGTTTGGTGTTCCATAGGTTATGGTATCTACTTCCTAGGGGCTTTTCAAGTATTACGTAAGCAGGATTGTAGTCATTTTTAACTCCCCCCTCCCCTTTGTCAGCGATAGTAAGCAAAGTTTCTACTTCCCCTCCTATGCTTACGTAAAAATTGGTCAAAGCGCCGAAGGTACTTCCTTACCCTACTTCAATTTTTTCTACTTAACTAGTACCACCGCATAAGAGCCAGTAAGCAACAATAAACTATTTTGCCAAATCTCCATAATGATATAGGAATTTAGGAAATAAGAAGTGAAGAAGTGGAACAAGGAGGGAAGAGAACAATTAGGGAAATAAATGTTGCTGACGTAATAACCATTCAGACCCTCCCCTCGCCCGTGTCATCAAAAATAATCAAATCAAAGACCCCCCCCCAACCCCCTTTGGTGCTTACGTAATACTTGAACGGTCCCCTACTGTAACCCAAAAAGATTCAATACAATACAAAAACTTAAATACTGATCCATTTACCTAAAACTTAAAACTTGATATAATTGTATTATGTCTGCTCATAGCTCCAACCTGGGGGTCTTTAAGGCGCTTAACACACTGCCACGCACCACGCAGCGTAGCGTGTGAATGCGTTGCTTGTAAGTATCTCCATATAGAAAACACGCACAGTCCAACACACAGAAAACGCATCCACGCGCGTTCGTTGTTGACCGTTGACACGCAGCACGTAGCGTGATGCGTGGCAGTGTGATAACCGCCTTAGTCTAAGCAAGCGTGCTCCATCGTCAAACACAGCATCGCTTACCATCAGGTGAGTTTGTGGTCAAACGCGAGCCTATCAATAGTAAAAACAGCGTTCTACCCTTCAAAATTGGTTGTGGAATCTGTTCGAAAGAGTCACCGCAGCCCTGGAACGCAAAGGGTATTAGGAGGAACCCGGATGGGTTTTAGTCAGTAAGAGTCTGACACTCCCTCCCGCTCCACCCAGAGCGGAAGAAATCGTTTGATGATTTTCCATTTATAAAAAAAAATCTCTTCAAAATTGAGATTTAGAAACATTAAGTAATTTGATATACAGCATGCTTACATATCGTAATATTCCAGAACTCGTTTTCAATAACTACAACATAACACATTTTTCTTCTCATTAAAAACAGTAGGTAAATATCTAGAACTTACTTTCGAAAGCAAATTGGGATTACAGTTCTTTGAACTTCCAACCCCGACAACCAGGACCGAATTTGAATTTCCCTAAACGAAAAGTGACTCAAAAAATTTTACCTTTTAAGTTATTCAGCTACTTCTTCTCGAATACATAAACTTCCCCCTGGATTTCTAAGCAAGGCCTTTCTCATTTACCAATATTACAATCTTTTGATCCACAAATACATGTATCTCTCGAACGAGTTAATACAAAAGCTGTCTCAAGACGAAACAAGACATAATTTCTCTTACCAACCGAAATATTTAACATCTAAAGCGGCAAACACATAACTTCATTCCACACAAACTACGACACTAATTCATCTGTCAAACAAAACAAAATCAAAATTGGTTCATCCGTTCGGGAGCTACGATGCCATAGACAGACACACACACACAGACACGTCAAACTTATAACACCCCGTCGTCTTTGCATCGGGGGTTAAAAACAAAAGCTAGTGCATTTACCTTGCTAGTCTACAAACACAAGAGGGCCAATTCTGCTAATTTAAAATTCTAAAAAATGCCTCAATTTCCATACATTTTTAACACATGCGGATGCGAACGTTGCTTAAAATTTGTAGAATTGGCGCTAAGATCTTAGCTCAGTCGAGGCAGTCTTAACTAACCAAAACTAAAATATGGTGTAAAAAGTTTCCATCACATTTCACACACATTGCTGTCGACTGGTAATGTGCCCAAAAAGCTTCATTGCCACGTTGCATCAAAAGTCATTTATTCGAAATAGGCTGAGAGCCAGCACTTTTTGAACGTCAAATTTTACATAAAGATAGACAGTCTCCCGTCACCACTTCCTAGTGTTTTAAGCTGGGAAGAAGTGGCGCAACAAACTCCCCAGCAACACATGGTATTATGCATGGTAAAGATCGTCTGACCAAGGTAAAAGCCTGCCCTGCTCAACGAGTTAGGACGAAATCTTTTTCGAGACGATATGACAAAACAAGACTTCATTCGCCTCTATCGAAATACTTACTGTAACAAAAGCCCCATACAAACTACGACGAAAACAAAAACGAGTGCATTTACCTCGCGCGTACAAACACAAGATCTTAGCCCAGTCGCGGCAGTCTTTAAGCGAGCTGGTGCGCTCCGGATCGAACAAAATCAATACAATACGACTGTTTTTAACGTGTACGGCTATCCGTACACCTAGATGTAGCTGCGGAAGCGAGAAGCAACAGTTAGTGTACACCTGCAGGCGGTTTTGGATGTTGGGAGATGTTTTTTTGGTCTTGAAGGTAGATATTTGGTTTGGGAGCTTGTGTGTGATAGTATAAAATATATTGCCCCAAGATTAGTGTATGGTTGTCTTAAGATTAGCTCTATTTTGTATTTGCTCACTCACTTCACGAGAATAATTTATGATCATAGCCGTTGTCAATAAAGTGGTTGTCCGACAGTTATAAAACAGTTAACAAACAGTTTAGTAAACAGTTATAAACACTACAAAGTTCAAAATAACTTTAATTTCGATAGTCGGTAAGAAGCAACAAAAACACCGACTACCGAAATTAAAGTTATTTTGAACTTTGTAGTGTTTTATGGAAGTCGGTTTCTTTTTCAAGCAGAGTTTGCATTCGCATGTCAGTCGCAATCTCTCAAAAATGTGTGAAAATTAAGGCTTTTTTGACAGTTTGCGACTGAACGAACGAACGAACGAACGAACGTTATTATTTTTTTTTTGGACTTGGCCCTCTGTACATTAAGCAGATGAGATAGTCATTTTACCAAGAAATGCTTTCTGAAACCAAATTTAACAAAAGCTTAGCATCGTGACCAATTTAGCTAAATCTTGAAACAGCACTGTATAGTATTTTGAGTGAGTTTGTTCCAAATCCGCCGCCAAAACATATTTAGCTGGAATGTTCTATAGCTTAAAATATGTAGATACAAATAACTTTATTGTTTCAAAAACCTCATTTCCAAAAACACGACAACACATCCAAATATTATTGCAGTTGAATTTTCAACGCTTGACTCGAGCACATAGAGTTAACAATCCAACAGTACAATATTTAGGTGTCACCCAATGAATGTTAATGAAAACGGTCTCCAAAGTTCTAAATAGGCACAAAACTAAACGTGTTTCACGCTCAAAACGCTTGTCTCACGCCTCGTCATTGAAATTTAATTAGGTAGACCTAGTTCTACTCCATTACCATTTCTCCAATGTTCCTCTCAAGGTTGCTCTGTTTGTTTCACATACAATTACAATCGATTACAATACTTATGTTTGTTTATCTTTACAGTTTTCCCTAAGAGGATTCAAATTCTCTCCTAAGCTTCTTCACTCACTCACCTGACTAGAGCCTTCTCGGAGTATTCCCATCTGTCCTCGAATGGGGACAAATGGGAATTTTCGTAGACGAATGACGCAAAAATTCCTATTTTTTTCCATTCGGGGACAGATGGGAATACTCCCCTTAAAACAAGTGACATTCTGTCAGCGGTAGCGTGGCGACGCGACGGCGGCGGCGATTGTCAAAACGTAAAAAATGTATGAATTGACAAATGCTGTCGAAATGTGAAGTGATCTATACCTTGTACTGATATTGGCATTTTGACAACACATTCGCTAATAGAAGGCCTCTGGTATATGCATCTTCTCTTTTTTTTTGTCGAATGTTACTTTATTTAGAGCCCTATCTTTGTATTTTTCTTTTGTCTTTGATTGCAAGCTTATATCTAACAGTAGACATATCAGGGCTTATATGAGACATATTTTGGCTGAGATGAGGTTTACTACAAACATCATAAGTGTTTTGAGGATTAATATTGGGTCAATTAGCTTGCGTACTAACAGTTTAATACTATGTCCACCCACTAAAATCCCGTTCACGTTACAAATTGCAACCAAATATACACCGTATCACCAAAAATGCTTCAAAAATTTCCAACAAAGCAGTAATTTCCATGAAAATTCGCATTAATCATGCAAGTTTCTTTAACGAAATACCTAGAAACATTAAAGGCATGCAAAAATTGCTTGATGAATTCAACACTTGTCCTGATTCCCATGATAGGCGACTCATAAAAACTGAATGCTCGATCGATTATCGAATTATGGTTCATTTTTATACCGTACGACTTTTATGCTACTTGGTTTATCAATTTGTGGTTTTGTTGTATCTATTGTAGTTACGAGTTGAGCTAGGTACTCGTGAATATGGTTGTATGCTGAAATATCATAAGATGCTTCTATTGCATCAATCATTCGTTTTGATTACGGATTTTTTTGGATCTCTGGTACCTATATTTTTACAAAGCAGGATCATTTTGTATATAAATGTCGATGGTTATTAGGGGGGGAGGGAACCAATAATGATAGGTAGATTGTGTGAAAGATGATGTGACCAGAAATGACAAAGCTATGGAAGAGGAAGACTGTAACACCGAACCTAAATATATTTTTATAAGCAAGTTAATGCTGAGTGAAAAGACTGATTACAGAATACAAAAACAGCCGAGTAGCCAAAAGAAAAGTCGAGATTTACATACAGAAAAAAATACTTAAGAATAAATAAAAAAACACATCGACGGACATGAAATAGCAGCATTTAAAGACCCTTTAATAAATTTTGCAGTAACATTAATTATGAAGCAATAAATAATTCGCACTAAAAATTCTGCAAGCAGAAAATTACTCGCAAGCAAGGTTCAAATCTAGATCAATAAAATTCAAAACGACTGATACATAGGATATCATATTCTAGGTCACAAAAATGTAGGTCCGATGCAAATATCATGCAGTAATATACATAAATGTTATTGTAATATTTTATTAGGAATAAAACTGTATCTTGTAACCAGTGTGGTGCTTGAAACGTATATGTGCAGAAGTATTTATTGTTCCTGCATTTAATTCTTGGAGTTTCTTTTTTTAGGAATATTTTGTATCTTCATGGTTAAATTCATAGCTGACAAATTTCATATTTTTAGCCTAATGCTCCAGAAAAGGTGAAATTCTATCAGTGCGAACTCAGACATTTTTGAATGGTCAAGGTTGGTCAGTCAAAAAAAATGAAGGTAGTTTTGCACGTTCAAACAGCAGATCTTTATGGAGAAGAATTGCAAGAAACTCAACGGAATCGCTTTAAAAATGAGTTACGACTTTTGAAAAGTAGAAATGGTATTGGCCACCCTTACGTAACGCTTGTCAATTCCACACATTTTGGACTTTTTGCCGATCTCTGTCGCAGATAGGATGTCAATTTGTTGAAGAGTGGTTAGACCCCTGTCCAGTCCAGGTGCCATCAGCCAGCCGAATGCTTTTAAAGGAATTATTTAAACTTAAAGAAACCCTTATTTTAATGCCATACCCATATTAATTAGCTACAATAAAGTGGTAAGTATCCGCTCAGTCCTTTTGTAGTTTAGGAAAAGTACAGAAAATATCGTTTTGAATTCATTTTATTCTGAAATAGTCAGTAGAAATAAAATTTAAAAAAATAAATAAAGATTTGGCCACTCTTATTCTTTAATGTAAGAGGAATGGTTATGAAGTAGGTCGTGTATATTTTGATCTCTTTTAAACCAAGAACGAAGGTGTGGAAGATGATGAAGTACTGAGATGATGCTTGATAGAGAAATGTGGACGAAAACAATTTATTAACACTTATTTGCAAGTGCTGCTGCTGAGCGTGGTTCCCAGGGTTCGATTTTTGAATAGGGATTTTACAGTAGCAGCCTGTAGTTTGAAAATTGTTGGTGTGACACCCCCGTGCTTTGAAGACGACGTCATAACGCTCTCCCGGGCTTGTGGGATTGCCATCCCATTGGGCTATGAGAGTTAAGAAAGTGTGCGTGCACCTGTGTTTGCGCACACACTCCTGTATACCTACTTGGCTATTCTCCGTGGAGATCAGATACTGATTGAAATTCGGTCGGGATGATTATGAATGTAGAAGACTTGCTAAGCTGACTACAAATATATTAAAAGGTTTGGAGCATTATGATCATAACGTTGATATAAAAATGTATGGTATGTATGTAGGCGCAAGATAAATTTCCAATAACGATCATACATTTTATTGTTTTTCAACATTTCAAAAACAGAAATAAAGACATAAAGCTGTCCTGAATCGATTTCTATCGTGATCTTTTACTTTCTCGAGTATGAATTCATAATTTCTAATTCGGATTAGTACGAAGAGATATTAGGAAAAGATCAATGTACTTTATTGCAAGTTTATCTGTCGCCTAATGTATAAGTGAGTGTTTCAATTTTACTACTTCCCAAAAATGTGATGATTTTTTTAGATACTTAGCATTATTCCCAGAAATAGAGTAAGTACCAACATACAATCAACAAAAATTAAAAAGATTACACCTTGCCCAAATAACAGACAACAAAAACAAAAAAGCAACGACAACATTATTTCTACGAATACCAGAGACAAAGCAGACAAGCCACTTAACCTTTTTATAGCTTGAAAACTTTTCATGGGAACTTCCATATGTCATGCGGTAAATGGCTACCTTGTACAACTTCAGCTTTTAATTATGAAAACTCGCTATTCTTTGTGATTCATCGGAACTTTTCATTGTAGCTTAGGTACCTACTTATTAGGAGTTTAATATTTCAAACAAGCGAATTGTTAGTTGAAAAATGGGTTGCTGGATTATTCAAGTGTTTTCAAATCGATTGGTTTGAATATTATAGTCTTGCTGTGTTCTTTTGTAACGGTTTTAGCAGAGTGCTAATTCTACAAATTTTCAGTTATCATTCGCTTCTCTGTCGAAATCCGTCAAAGATGTATGGAAATTAAGGCTTTTTTGACAGATTGCAACTGACATGCGAATGTGAACGTTGGAAATTGGCCCTCAGGTATGTTGTTTGTATTTCAATAACTGATAGGTACGTTAAATGCCGATAAGACAGCTTGTGGTCGCAGATGCAAGTCTGATGTAGGGGATAAATAGTAAAACAGAGGATTATTGGTAATGTTTTTTGGGCTTGCGTTTGACCACAATCTCACCTGATGGGAAACGACGGCGCAGCGGGCCCCATCCTCTTTGCTGACTGCTCTTTCCGGCACGCGTGGAACACAACGCGCCGTCGAATCGGGCATGACCTAATTGAACAGCGAGCTACCCATTGTCTACCATCAGTTCCTGAGCGGCGCATTGGCTGATGTTTACCTGGAGGAGGCGAAATGGGCCGTTATTGGCACTCCATCTCCTGAGTCCCCTGTGAGGGCTCCACTACGGCTGTCGCAGTGGCAGCGGTGGCGGCACCGGTGGTGGTGGTGGCTGCTGCGGCGGAGGCGGCGGAGGAGAAGGGCGTCTTCTTGGCCTCGGCCTTGGCGGGTGGAGCGCAGACTTTGCCCCCAGCGCAGTGATCGGCCAGCTTGCCAGCTGCCGCACATACTACCTACTCCCTAGCTGTACGCACTATGAAAATATTCCCAAAACGTTTTGAGAATTGATAAACAAAGCGAGTGACGGTATGCCTTCGTGACTTGCAACGACCCTTTTTCTTTTATTGATCCATTTTGGGGTGTTAGCTCTCTAGTATTATGAAGAAAGGTACAACCTGAGAAAGTTCAAGTTAACACAGTTTTTAAAGCAGAAACGCTATAAAAAAAACCTAAGATTAAAATATTCTCGATCCAAGACCTCCTGTGCCTGTACCCGAGGTACACCACCTGTGGCTTCGTAAATTTAGTGTATTTCCATCCCTTTCACACTCACTAAACACCCCTCAAGCCATCTCTTTCACTCCTGTTTTCACAAATAAGTTGCATCCGAAAACAAAATAGAAAACCTCTAGATAGCACAAAGGAGTCTGGTCTTTATTCTTGAGAAAGGAAGGGGTGAAATGGCTTGTATGTGAGTAGACTGAAAATTCTTTGTCAGGCGTACTGAAAGTTTCAGAGCTGTAGGAAATGCACCGAGCTGTATACTCTGATTGTAATATAACGCAATTTAAAATAAATAGGGATGGCTTTAGTCGATAGGTTAAGCATTTAAATTTTTAGGTGAATTTGGGCCAAAAATGTGACACTATTGTTCTTGACTGTAACCAATCAAAGATGAGGATTGTGTGGTGAAGGACACAAACTCGGCCGTTGATTGGTTACAGACAAGGATCGGGATCAAGATTGGGATTGAGATATATTATAGAAAGCGGGCGATAGTCACCAACATTGCTATTCTCCAGATAAGCAATGTTGTCTAAACTAATCGGAAGAAACACCAAATACTTTGTTTTTTGGAAGCAACCACAAAACTTTTTTGCCAACCTATATTGTGCCACTGCTTGTCAAATGTCTCCTTCATAGTTTTCCACCGTTCTTTGTTTATAGCCTTCTCTAGCCCATCCATCCATGATGCATCCTGTTAGTGTGATCCAACCAGTCCCACTTTCATCATCAGCCTATAGCAGTCCACTGCTGTACATAGGCCTCTCCTAGTGCACGCCATTCAACTCGATTTCCGGCAACTCATCCAGCTGCTACCTTCTCCCTGCGAAGATCTTCGCTCCACCTAGCCTGAGGGTGTCCCACTGACATTCAACACTAAGACCGGATTTCACCAATGAAACTGAACGCGATCAGTACATCTAAACTGCGTTCAAGAGCTGTCAGTGTCAATATTCCACGGAAAAATAATGACACTGACAGCTCATAAACGTGGTTTATTCGCTAATCGCGTTGAGTTTCATTGGTGAAATTAGCCCTAAGTTTATTTAAATATCGATTTAATTGTCGACATTCTCTAAACTCTAACATTGGCACATCGTTGCTAAAATTAACACCTCAAAGGAGAAAGTATTTTTACTATGAACTTTAACCCATCATAACTCGATAATACCAGCATCATTAAAATTTAGAAAATAACCGCTTCGTCTCGTAACGGCCACTTTTAACGATATTAATGTTATTTGTAAATTGTACAAGTTTTGTGGCCTTGGCTACTGCATCATCACTGATGCTGTAAATGAATGAAGTGATACGAATAAAAAAAAAGAAACAAAGATTGTGGCTTAAAGTTGCAGCTACAGCCACAAGACAAATCTAAATAAAACAGCTTCAGAATCATCAAAACTTTTGCAATACAACCGGTCAAGCGCCTCTGCCACACCGGTGTGCCACCCCCGTTTTAAAACTCTAATTATTAAGCAAGGTATTTTATAGGATGTTGACTTTTGACAGTTCGGGCCCTCACCAGTTAAAACTACTAATTTTAACACCATCAGACTTATTCATAACCTTAAGTTTTGTTGAAGTACTACTTGGTAGATTTTAAATTCAAATTCTTTACAGAAAGAATTAAGAACCCGTTAGTTGATTGGAAAAGAATGCCTATGCCCCATTACCAAGAAAACCGATTCAAAAATCGGATTTACCTTACCCATTTCACGCATTAAAAATACCCGCAAGTTTAAAACATTAATTACCAACATTATATCGACTGCGTCGCATCACTGGCGCGGTAACCTTTCATGGGTAAACTGGTGTTGTTCCAGCTTAATCTTTAAACGAGTTTGTTCCAATTCGTATTCAGAGATGGTGCTGACCAAACGGCACGAAATGCTTGTCTGGTTTTTAGTTGATGAGTTTTATTTTATATTATGATTTGACGTTAAAAGTTGTGTTGGTAATGGTTCTTTAATCAACTCACTCCTGAACAGTTCGACTGGAAGTTGAGCACTATCAACATCAATCTTCCACTCTTCAATCAACTTCATCAGCCTAGCCTTTTCCCAACTATATTGGGGTCGGCTTCCAGTCTAACCGAATGCTGCTGAATACCAGTATTTTACGTGGAGCGGCTGCGTACCAGTCCTCAACAACCCATTAACTGGGTAACACGGTACTTCATAGCAAGACTGGAGTCAGATTTTCTGGCTTCTGACTACGCTTCACAACTGTCAAAGATCTACAAATGACAGCTGGGACTACACTTTTTTTTAAGGATGGGAAATCATCAAATGACTCCTTCGGCTCCGGGCGGAGCGAAAGGGATTGTCAGACACGTACTGGCTAAAACCCATCCGTTATCCTCCAAATGGGCTTTGCGTTCCAGGGCCGCGGTGACTCTTTCGAACAAATTGCGCAACCCTGGCATAGCTGGGACTAGAATTAACGTACTATCCGAGGCACGGAGGAGTCTCGGTATTTTAAGATGGTCACCCATCCACGGACAGACCTTGACAAGCGTTGTTTTAACCTTGAAAATAGCCACCCAACCCCCCAACTCTTTAGCTATCAATTTCAATACCTCGGCAGTAAAAAGTTTCATATACGATTTACAAATTACAGATTCACTGGGCGACGCGTAGTTACTAAGGGCAGAGGTTATGCTTTCACTGGCGGAATGCCCGTTTGTCGTGTACCCGTTTTGGTTATACAATATTTTGTTAGGTAGGTACTCATTCTGGGAAGAGTTTACTGCAGATGGTATTTGGTCGTAGTCGGTTATTTCTTCGGTTTAGTTTCTGCGAAACGTGTTTTTACCCACACTATCTTAGGCCCTTAACAAACTGCCCTTCAAATGTCGAAATTGCAAAACATAATAAAAATGCCAATTCTACAAATTTTAAAACAACGTCCGCATTCGCCATTTCGCGTCAGTCGCAAACTGTCAAAAGAGCCTCATTCTTCCTTCATTTTTGACAGATAGCGACTGTGGCTCAGAATACAGAACAAACCAGAAAGAGTCTTCAATCACATTTGTACGCAGCGCATTGTGTCCAAACCACACAGGTACTGAAGGGTGTCAGTATAAGCGCGAAGCGTGGCCAGTCTGTGGCGCTGGTGGGCCACTCCGGTTGTGGCAAGTCTACCATCATATACGCAAACGAACGTTGCATGAATTAGTAGAATTGGCCCCCAGGTGACAGTTCGACATCTATTGTCAATCCCATACGCTACCACTGGCAGTGTCGCTTTTCTCTAGCCTTTGAACCGCGAAATCCTCCATGAATATTGTGTGTCTTGTCCTACTACAGGGCAAATGTCTCCTCATGACCTTCCACTCCTCCCGATCCTTGCCTTTTCCAGCTGATCCCCCGCAAGTGCTTGCAAGTCATCACGCCAGCGTTTTCTGGATTTTTTTACCGTCGGCGTATTTTACCATGGTTAAATTAGTTCCTTCGTTTTTTTCCAGTGTCTATGTTTCTCATTATGATCATCGACATTTCAACCTCGCGTCACTCTCTGCATGGTATGAGACCTTCTTTCTTTTCTGTTATACTTCCAGGTTCAGTGTGCCCCACATCCAGGTGTATGCTTCTCTCACCCAGGCGTTTTCCGGGACTTATTGGCTTAGTCTGGTTATAATTCTAAAACAAAAGTCTTACTAAATATTGACGAACATTAAGTACATAAATGTTTCCATTAGATTCGTTAGACAATGCAAGGTTATGTGTTTATTCTGAAAACTGATAAGAAAACCAATCGCGAGAACCGAGTCTGTGAATGAAATTGGGAGATGAAATCTAAAATGTTGTTCACAGCTGCTTAGTGCAAGTAATTGAATGATAAATTAAATAATACTTATTACATAAGTACAACTTAGACGAAGAAGTACTTACATAATAGGTGCCTACCTAATGATGATATATACCTACTCAGCTATACATATATACTTATAAAAGGTACCTGAACCAACCAACATGAGCTCATAAAATTACAAACTCAAACGCATCTAACAATATTTCACATTTATTGCAGCGTTTTTATCATTTTAACTTATCTCACCCACACTGCGTTGATAAAACGAGATATCAAAAAACAAAATGGCCGAACTCCTATCTATCATAGTAACAAACGTGGCCTAGACGTTTTACTAGGAAGCAACGCGCTAGTTTTGACATTGCGCCTGACCTTGCCCCAAGCGCGCCGATTGGACGAAAAACCAAGATGGCTGCCGGCGCCTGCGCACCCAGTGTCATTGTTTCTGTTAATTAAATGACCGGTTTCGTGCGTTTTTCAAACGATGCAAATTCGTGTTGGCTATTCTGATTTGCGTTTGAATAATGTTGAATATTTACCTAACTATTATAGCTATTAAAACTCGCTATGAGTATATATTTGTTCAAATAAATGTTGAAAAGATGGATGGATTGTGTGACGAACTGTCGATAGATAGAACGGTAGATACATATAAAAAATAACAGTTAGGAGCTTAAGAGTTAAAATCTACAATATAACCATTGGCTTCTGATAAAATGCTTCTTTGGACTTGACAGAGCTGGAGAAAGGGTTGATAGGACGAAATGGAAGAAAAAAATATGTCGGCCACAAGTGACAAGGAACAAGAGCAGAAAATATGATGACGTTATGAGTATGATTTTCTCCGTCTATGTTCTTCCGATATTTGTTGATTTTTTAATGAAAAGGCTTGTGTTTATATTCCTTTTCAGGCGGTAGTCTATTGAATTCAATAGGTTATTGTGTGACCTGACCATAAATAAACACATGACGATGACCTCAATCTTCAGTCCCATGAAATGCTCTGTTAGTTTTGTTGACAAATTCTTGGTAGTTAACGTTACCTTTCTTCTATATTCACTCTGCTATAAGATAGCTGAGAGGTAAATGAGAAAGTGAATATGCTTTTATTTGAGAACCCCAGAACAACAGAGGGATCGCCAAACTTTAGTCGCAGTGGGCAGGGCACATTGTTCGCAGAACTGAAGGTCGATGGGGCCGAAAAGTTCTGAAGTGGCGACCGCGTACCGGAAGACGCAGCGTTGGAAGGCCTCCCACAAGGTGGACTGATGATCTGGTGAGGGTCGCAGGTAGCCGATGTATGCGAGATGCACAGGACCGGTTGTTGTGGCGACACTTGGGGGAGGCCTACGTCCAGCAGTGGACGTCTTTCAGCTGATATATGATGAACAACAGACAGATACGGCAACATAATAATAGTCTAATATTACATGCATGTACCTAGATATCTATTAATTATTCATAGTAGCAGTTAGCCAGTCCTACGACAGAAGTTTATTTTTATAGTATTCTACAAGATAATTACTAGTTAGGAGCCAGTTTGAGAGCCGACTTAGTCAACTTTGCAATTAAAGAAACTGTTTTAATGGTTCTCTTGTCTGTTTTTCTTAGGTTTCGTTACAAAACTGTGGGATTTTATAATGGTGACTAAAATATTCTGTAGGTAAACAAAATACCCTTACCTACTTCCTTCTTTTTTCCTTTCTTTCTTGTTTTTAGGGTCCGTTGTCCGTCTGTCTGTCTGTCTGTCTGTCTGTCTGTCCGTCTGTCTGTCACCAAGCTTTATCTCATGAACCAAGATAGATAGACAGTTGAAATTTTCATGAATGATGATTTTTGAAGATGATTTATTTCTGTTGCCGCTATAACTACAAATACTAAATACATAATATAATAAATATTTAAGTGGGGCTGAACGGAGTCTCGAGAAACACTGAAAGGAGTCTCGAGACCGATTTTGATGAAACCTAAAACTGTATCATTGGATTCTTGAAAATTCGTTTTCCTAGCCTGGAATAAAACCGATTGATTTTGAAAAAAAAAACACCCTGTATTATTACACCATCCGAAAGTGTCGCTAATAAGGATCAAATTCTGGGAAGTAATAACACATGGAAAACTAAAGGAAAGAGCTCATTTTAGTGTTTTTCGATATTCCTCATAGTTCCGGATTAGGCCATTCACGCACACTTTGAAAATTCACCCTATAAAGTTGCAAACAAGTCACTTTTCAAGCAGTCTGATGCAGGTAGTGGAATTTGAGTTCAATCACAGATTTAATGCCACCAACTGCACTTTACAATCTTTTCTACTGCATTCAGCTAAAACGCCAAGTGTGTGTGAATACTGGCCTTAGATAAATTTGGTTTAAAGCTGGACATAAGTACCTCTCCGGATGTTCACCCATCCACGAATCAACCTCGGCAAGCGTTGCTTAACCTTGAAGCTCGACCCGTGTGACTGTTATAAATAAGCTACAGGCTCTTAAACAAAAACGTCACTGTTATCATCTGCCTAGCCTTTCCCGAACTATATTGTCACCCATCCACGACTCAACCTCGGCAAGCGTTGCTTAACCGTGAAGATCGACCCGTGCGACTGGTATAAATTAGCTACGGGCTCCTAAACAAAAACGTCACTATCATCATCTGGCTAGCCTTTTCCGAACTATAATGCGGTAAGCTTCCAGTGAACCGGCTGCAGCTACCAGTATTTTACACCACCAAAATAACTTTGCCATAAAATCTCATAATTCCTTCCACTAATCTTTCAAGCTCAACGAGACACGTTTGACTGAAATTATCTTAAGTCACCCTTTGACGCTAAAGTGGCGTCTCATAATTTCGCCAGGCCATTTAAAAGTTGCCCCAGCGAATAATATTTTAATATCAACTATTTTTTGCTGCTCTAAGATAAATGTGGTTGTTTTATTTTGCCGTCTTTCACGTTGGGTTAATTCCTGACGGATTTAAGAGATTAAGATAGTCTATATCTGGAAAATATAAAAGGATAATATTATATTAAGAAGGTTTGGCAGTACTATCCTTATCATCATACCCATCTGGTATCCATAATAGTCATACGTTTTTTCATGTCATCGCCTGATTTGTGTCCCACTGCTGGGCAAATCCTCCTCTAACTCCTCCCAAACCTCTCCATCTTGTGCGATCTCTTGTCAAAATCGACCTGCAAACGTGATCAGATCGTCACACCACCTCCACCGCGGTCGACCTCGACAGCGACATTTTCCCTCAGGCATCCAGTGAGTAACGATCTTCGCCCATCTCTTCGGGTACATTCGTGCGACGTGGCTAGCCCACTCCCACTGCAGTCTAGCTGTTGCCAACGTCATACTACGCTTACTTATTTTTTAATCCGAACTTGATTGTCTTTGTGTAACATAACCTACATATTATAACGATATGATAGTCACCATCTTTCTGCTCTTGCCCCATGTTACTTGTGGTCGGCGCTACACGTTCTCTTCACCCATTCTGTCCTATCACCCGTCATGATATCACTGACTCCCTTCTCTTTCATGTCACTCCTCACACAATCCATCCATAAGCCCCAACTAGTGTGAATATTTAAATATCAGAGTGCCAATTTTACTAATTTTTAAGCAATTGAAGCTGTTTTGACAGATTACGACTGAGATGCGAATGGGAATGTTGTTAAAGAAATTGTAGATATGGCCCTCTGGTTACAAAATAATCAAATATACCTAATGCACTAAAGAAACTAGAAATCAGGCGTCTGTCTCCTAGGACGTGACCTAATTTATATATTAATCTACCTACTAGAAACTAGAAGGAACACACAATGGAACTTCCAGCTAAACATCAGACGTTCACGAATCTCAATATTCATCTAAGAACCGACAAGAAAGAATATCCATGCTTATAAAAACATCCACACACAATAATCTTCCTTTGTCTGAAACCACTCATACACGATTTTAAACCTTACACCGTAAACAATTCAGCGCAATATCAAAATATATCCAATAATTAAAGTAAAGGTACAGTATAATAAGGCAAAAAACTGCACGAAAAATTGATAAGGGGAGGTAGTGATAACGGGCGCATTCTCCCCCTCTATCGATCGGTGGGGTACTCCACCCCCGGAGTATAAGTATAAAAAGCGTAACAAATTTTCGTCTTAAGAAAAGGAAAAGAAAAAATGTATACAGCCACCCTTTTGGGGTGGGGTGCCCCCTCGGGGTGGAGGATGCATTTTTCTCGCGGTCTTCTCTCTCTTTCTCCCCGTAAGATGTTACAAAGCTTTCTTTGTTGGCTAGGGTTAATTAGATTTTTGGTCGGCGAGCTTTTTATGATTTCTGGTTTTGGCTACTTTTGTTTGTGGTTTCTATATTTCTGTTGACTGAAAAGTTTTTGCTGTGTGTATATTTTTCTCAGTCAATAATTTCAAATTTTACACAACATGTATATAGTATGCTTAGACGTATGTTATGTTCGATGTATTGATTTTAAGGATTGGACTCTGTACCATAGAGTATTCTTCTTAGTACCAATCAATGGGAACTCCGTGTCTTCGACGGTAGATCAATATGTGTAGCGAAGTTTTCTTTGTTCTTCAGTGTTCATTAGTAATCGTATCCTCAAGTAATTGATAGCGACGATAACGTTGAAGTTTTGACAATTTCTTTATGGTTTGTGGTTTACTCGTAAGATATATTTTTTTGCTATTTTAGGAGAAAACTATCAATTTTATTTTTAGTTTTTCTTAAAACCGTACCTAACTAACGGATATTGAGGTGCCCATGATCATCATATCAGTCAAAAGACGTCCACTACTGGACATAGGCCTCCCACAAGATGGACCGATGACCTGATGAGGGTCGATGGTCGGCTGTGGTGCCCATTATACATTTTTAAATACTTGTATTTTCCCCACAAATCAGATACCGACGTTCGTCGTTGAAAACCTTATTTAAGGTAAATCGATCTGAGTGGAAAATGCAAACACATAAATATAAAAGGTTATAAAACCCAGTCAAGCCATTTGTTTCAATTTAGACCACATAGATATCCACATAGAGTGTAGTTTACAATAATATGTATAGTGACATAATCATTTATTTATAACACACCTATCCTACATCAAAACCGTCCCCCCAACAATACAATTCACACCTGTCGGTAGTCAGCAACCAGACGTCGCAACACTCGCAACGCGCAACGTGCAATGCTACCAGCAACAATGTTACAGTAACCTATATCGGTCGTCAACTCGTCACACTGCCCTGTTGCTGACGCGACATGAAACACCGTGTTGCGGCATTCAGTTGGGGCAGGCAGGTATGGTAGAGATGGGTATTGTGACGAAATGGGAAACGTTTGAATAAATCTTTTGATGGGATTTAAAAAGGGAATGGTTTGAGTTCATTGATCGATCAGAAGCAGTTATTATGAGGAAAGAACACGTTTCATGGTGAGTTATATTAGTAGTTTTTTACGGGTTTTTAGGAATGCAAATGAATGTAAATGATTAGCCAGCAACAACAGAGAAAAAGGACTGATGACAATTAGTGTTTATAGCACCTGAGGCAGATATTCCCTGTGTGATTCATAGCATTACGCCTGTATCCCAAAGGGTAGGCGACTTGGCCAGTCTTTCAGATCAATATTAAACGAGAATCTTGTACTGTATGGATCAGAATGTTGGGCTGTGAAAAAGAAGGATGAAAATAAATTGCATGTAGCGGAGATGAGAATGTTGAGATGGATGTGTGGAGTAACAAGCATGGATAAAGTGAGAAATGAGTACATTAGAGATAGTTTAAAAGTGGCGCCAGTGACGGAAAAGTTGAAAGGTAACCGCTTGTCCTGGTATGGTCATGTGAAGAGGAGGGATGAAACGCATGTAACTAAAAGAGTTATGAATATAAATGTGGATGGATGGAGAGGAAGAAGGAGGCCAAAGAAAAGATGGATGGATTGTGTGAGGAGCGCTATGAAAGAAAAGGGTGTTAGTGATAGCGTGACGGCTGATAACGACAGTAACATAGGATAAGCGCAAGAAGATGATGATGATTGTCTCAGTATCAATTAATACATAAATATAGTTACTTTTATTCATACATAAGTGAACAAATTGTGTTAAATAATGAGCCATAGTTATAATTCTGCTTATCCAATAAAACAACAATCCTACTACATTCTCAAAAGCATGAATTACAATCCTACTCGTACAATGAATGTACAGAGGTACCTGTTGAGATAGTCTCAGATTTGATTCCTGTTTCAGGCAACTTGCCAAGCGGGTCAAGAGTATGGCCGCATATATATTTCATAGTAGGTGTTTATAGTCTTGTTTCAAAACAAAGCGTGACTGGAGAAAAGTTGTGTTTTCGGGGAAGTTCGTTGGTTTCGGTGTGAACTTTTAGTTACATAATGATTTTGGACGTGTCTTTTACCAAAATTATGGTGGGGTAACATCATATATAGATAGAATATACTTTATTGTACACCAAAAACAGATACACAAGTCTTTTACACAATCTGAATTCTATGGGTACAATGGCGGACTATTTTATATTATTAAATGTTTTTTTATATAATTTATATTGAATTATTTAAAAATACAATTTAAATCTATGTATGTTTACTGAATAAACGGAGTAATAATAATACTGGCGGTCTGATCGCTGACAGCGATGTCTACCAGACAACCATTGATGGACAGGTTAAGAAGAAATATAGGTATGTATAGTACACCAAATTTTTTTCAGTTCTAGTTCAGCCCCATGTTGTATGGAGTGAGCCCATTGCCACCGACCAGGCCGTCAAACTGACTCTTTTGTGTGATTATCTAAGATTGTATGAAATCTTGTTTTTTTTTTTGTTAAAAACTTTTTTTGTCGTCACATATTTTAGAATTTGATGTTGATGAATTTTATAGAGCAGTTCTTTGTCTACTATAGAAAGCGTTTATTATAGAAACAAAACGTTAAAGGCGAATGTTGTTTGCAGCATTTACGGTCTCCAATTTGATTGAATGGATATAAATAAAAAATATATATTATTTTATTTCTTAGAAAACCAATATTCTGATATTGCAGTGAAAAACTTAAGTTTTGTTTCTATTCGCCCCTCCGTTCCTATTTACCCCGTTCGAAGGTACTATGATTTAGTTTGACAGCAGATTTTTCGTGTTTTAGAATAGGAGTTTACAATAGATAATTTGTAAACTTAAAATTACAAGAACACAAGAAACTAAAACCCAACTTAATACGTACATACAAATAGGTGTAGGTACAAACCGCTTAATATCCTGCAACACGTTGAAATATTCACAAGTAACCACAAAATTCAATTTGTAGTCAGAAAACCCGCTTCTACTCAGACGGTGCAGAATGAAAACACTTCGGGAGAGTAAAAAAAAAGGGGAGGTTGGGGTGTTTTGTACGAGGAATTAAATACGGGTGGAAAGGGGGCAAGAAAAGTGGGAAGACGCCAGATGATTAATTATTAGTTTGTGTGTGTTCCGTCCGAAGATAGGGGAGAGTCGGACGCTTGTGTGTCCGAGGGGAGGCTGGCCCGAAGGGGGCGATATGTTTTTATTAATTACATTGATTCATTATGTGTGTTATAGTTAAGTTGTTGTGATCTAATTACTAGTGTTTTATTGAATATGATTAATATTGTAAGGGTAAGATTTCTTGCCAGGGTTGCGGAATATGTTCGAAAGAGTTACCGTGGCCCTGGGAAGAAAGGCACTAGGAGGACAAAGGGTGGGTTTTAAGTTTTAGTCAGTAAAAGTCTGACACTCTCTGCCGCTCCACCCAGAGCGGGAGGGGTCATTTGATGATTTCCCATCATCTAAAAAAAAAAAAAAGGGTAAGATTTCTAGTCGGTTGCATCGCTTTGTGGGGTTCAACCCCCATTGGTATCGATGGGGGTGAATAAGAAGAAACCAAGGTAGATTTATACTTTTTTATCGGGTCGCTAAAAAAAACTATATTTTCTGTAATACCTATACCTACTTTACTAAAAATCCATAAAAATATTACCTACATTATGCTAAAATAACTCTGTCTGCTTGATTTCTGGCTTTCATGCAGGTTCTGCCAATTGATGGTAAAAGTCCGTAAATGATGATAATGTTCTATTCTAATTATGAGCAATCGTAAGTAAGAAAGAGCTCGTGGCTAAATAAAAACTGTCGCACGGATCGATCTTCAAGGTTAAGCAACGCTTGCCGGGGTTGGTCTGGGTTGGTCTGCATGGGTGACCATCTCAACATATAGAGGTTCCTCCGTGCCTCGGAAAGTACGTTAAGCCTTTGACCCCGGCAGTAATTTGTAAATCTTTGGCGGTCGCTACGTGTTGTCAGAAACCAAATAATCTGATACCATTCTTGCCACGAAATACCGTATTACCAAGTTAATGGGTTGTTTTGTGTAGGTCTGGTAGGCAGCCGCTCCACGTCAAATACTGGTATTCAGCTGAATCCGGTTTGACTGGGAGCCGACCCCAATATAGTTGGGAAAAGGCTAGGCAGATGATGACGATAAGTAAGTTGTGAACAATTCTGATCAAGATTTCAAAAAATATTTTTGAAAGAACTGATTACTTATATGTAGGAATAGGGAGCTAATCATCCATAAATAGGTAGATACGCTGAGATCTATAAAGATAAAAATAGACGTACTAGAGATAACATCAAAAGCGAGTCTTCAGCTTTCAATTTCATGGCTCTCTTGATTCTGCTACTCGACTGAAATATCGACGGTTAAATGTGGACTGTTTAACCTTTTGAAAATTTCAGGAAAGTTAAAGTATTTGAAGCTGTTATTTCATGATGTGGCCAGGCAATTCATAATATGGCCAAACGTGGATTGATATTAATATGTCGCAGCCAATTAGCCGTTTAATTGGTGGCCTTGCTTTTTCATTTAAATACGCCGATTTTTTAGCGGCATAAGTGACATCTTTTGTTCAATATCGTTTAATGACTGGCCCATATATGTCACTTATTACGCTGATTAAATGACGCAGTTCAATGGAAAGGCTAGGCTTTTATTGAGACGGCTTATTAAGCTAGTTAGCTACGACAGATATATCAATTATTGATTCAAACATTGACGTTTGAACGTTGTGAAAGTTTACGCTGCCCATGTCATGTAATACAACCATTTTATGACATTTTCGGCCACATCATGAAATGGCCAATTTTATGATATGGCTACGACATTATACCACACAAATCCCTTTGTCAATTAAATCCATTAAAATTAAACATAATATCTAACGTTATAAAGCTTTCCACTTTGCATGTGTTGGTTGTCAAAATTAATGCCCGGCTACATTTAATTAAAGCCACTTAAACAGCGAGCTTTAAATTAAAGTAATGCACTTTTATTTGAGTGCCCTCGACGTTTCGGGGTTCAATTAACTAAATTTAATGTTTTTAAAAGTTGGAAATTGTCCTACGTCGCCATTTTAGGTCACATTGTTTTGGTTGGTATAGAAAATGGTGATTACTGAGCTAAAGACTAACGAAGAAGTGTGGAAGAATGAGATTAGCTACGTCCCCAAATGTATTTGACCGTTTTTTTTTTTTGTAAAATTCTCTCAAAACGTAGAGAAAACAGCGGGTGCTTTAAAGTTACATACAGATTACAGAGTAGTTTGGTTTTTAAATTCAAATAGCTGGACAAAATATGTGGAAAAATCATTCATATATACGAAATTGCGTATTTTTTCCAGTGACTATCCAGTGGTGTTGTTAGGTTAGGTTAGGTTAGGGTACCACTAAAAAGTGAAAAATAAAATAAAAATACAAAAAAACGACTTCCAAAAAAAAAACACTACAATGTACAAAATAACTTTAATTTCTGAAGTCAAATAACAAAGAAGCAACCAAAAACACCGACTACCGAAATTAAAGTTATTTTGAACGTTGTAGTGTTTTTTGGAAGTCGGTTTTTTTTTTATCCTTAATTATTCTTGATCGAAGTTCCAGTCTCACCGCATGCACTCAGTATTATTATGTTGAGCAACCTCTCACCTCCACTACCCAGTATCTGGGTACGATAGACAGAAGAACCTTGATATTTAATAGATGGTCACCCATCCATGGTCCCTCTGCAAGCAAGCTTATCCTCGAAGTTCGTCCCATTCGGCTGTTAATATTTAGCCACAACCTTCATCAAAAATATTGACCCGAATTAGTGCATGGCTGAAAGTAAGTACTAGTTCGAACATACATTTAATCGTAACCTTGCTTTAAGGACGAAACGTCATAGTTCGTACCTAGGTACCTACTTATCTAGTTCTACGAGGTCGATTCAGACTAAATTATAATGTTCTGTGCGCTGGAAAATTCTATCAGAGTACGTTTTTGCCAATGTAATTTGTTTTTTGAAAGATTTTTTCTATGGCATGCCTAACGATGGTGTAAATATGATAAAACGACGTTTTCGAAAAATGAAACCTAGCTAGATCGATTTATCGCCCCCAAAACTCCCTGCGTACTAAATTTCATGAAAATCGTTGGAGCCGTTTCCGAGAATCAGATTATTAATTAAATGTCGCAGCCAACTAGCTAAATCAGCAGTTTCATTATTAAAAGTCTAGCCTTTTCATTGAACTGCGCCGTTTAATCAGCGACATAAGTGACATGGGCAAGTCATTAAACGATATTGAACAAATCATGTCACGTAGGTCGCTGGAAAATCGGCACAATTAAATGAAAAAGCTAGGCAACCAATTAAACGGCTGATTAAGCTTATTGACTGCGACATATACATATTACAAGAATTGCTCGTTTAAAGGTATTAGATATAATAATTGTCTCTTTTCTTTTGCCCATCCCCACGTTCCTGTGCCAGCGTTAAAAATCTAAAAGCTCATCCAGGCTTTAAAACATAACCAAATGCAAATTCACTAAACTAAACCAGACACCAACATGAAATCAGACACAAAAAGATTACACGATCGAATCCCAAAAGCCCAATATTTCGAATAAAAAATAATTACAACAGAACCAAAGAGAATCCAATTCGAACTTCTTTTATTTCATTTTCAGATTTTGAATAGCTGACATTACAATTTCAAACGTTCGAGAATGAAAGAATGAAAAGTATAACGTTTTTTCGACAGTCAGTCGTTTAAAATGTATAAAAGATTATGTATATTACTCCACATATACATTTATACTAAATTCGCTGAATAATTTCCATTTTCTCCCTAGACGTAGTTCATTTCTTATAAGGGTTGGGGCACATCAAGCAATAATATTTCAAATTTCAAAAATGGTTTTAGTGTGAGCTTTAATTACGGATTGTATGTCCTAACTTCCAAAGTTAGTTAAGCCCGAGATGTATTGCATATTTCAAGATTCAATATGTGTTTTAAGACACCCTGACTTTCTTTTTTTGGCCCACCCATGAAGTAACTTACCTTGATAAATGAGAAAATACTCCTAAGTTTAAGTGGTTTGCCACAATTTGTACAAATGTTATGAGTTTCATATTAAGAAACAAGGTTTTCAGATTTTTACTAAATGTCTGTCCTTTCCCACGAATTGTCAACGATGTAAACCCCTGTACACAACACAGAAACCAATCCTAATTACTATTTGATTGAATAGTAATAGTAAAAGAACTTACAAAAATATGAAAGCCAAGTGTACCCCCAACCTTAAGTCTCCCGGTCCCAACATTTTTGTCTTTTTCACGGCTTCAATTTAAAATTTTATTTCCCCGCTTGACCCAAAGGGGAAGACAGGGTGGGGGGAGGTGGGCCAGAAGACACTCATTATGACCAATTTCACCCGACTGTTTTTCCTACCATTGTTGGTGTACTGATGGCTCATTTCTACCCTTTATTTCAAGTTTTTTGTTAAGATTTTTCAGACTGCGGAAAGAAAACTTGGGTTATTTTTGTTCACTTTTCCCCATTCTCCCTCCGTGACAATTAAGCACTAAGAAAATGGGTCGCTGTTTTGTAGCGTTTTTGTTACTTTGTTATTTTGATTGTGACTGAAATTAGCAGCCGCCATTGTCATATTGTTAGTCGAAATTGTGGGTTTTAGGGTTCCGTACACGAAGGGTAACCAACGGAACTCTGTTACTAAGCCTCCGCTGTCCGTCCGTCCGTTCGTCCGTCTGTCTGTCAGCGGGCTGTATCTCAAGAACCGTAATAGGTAAAACAGTTGAAATTTTCACAGTGTGTGTATTTCCATTTCCAGCTATAACTACAAATAATAAACATTCAATTAAAAAAAAATAAGGGATTACATGAAACGTTTTTTTTTGTCGGTTTATAATACGGAACCCTCCGTATATTTTATTGCAGTTTAGTAAACAAATGTCCAAAGAGTTACGCAGAAACGTGCCTCAAGTACACACATTTTACAACTTTTACGATGGGACCAACACCGAAATAGCGAAAAATGAATCTGCTATCCAGTACATTTTGTCGAGTTATGCGCACACATAATTTTTTTTCGCGTTTACAGTGTTGGTCCCATACTGAAAGATGTTCATAATGATGAGTACAATGACCCCTTAAGAGGTATTGGCATTTATTCTGTTACACGTTGCATAATATTTCTAAAATATCTTCTCCACTAAATCAAGTAAAGTCAGGAATACTTCTAAACTTAGTCAGATTGCATGAAAAATACCAGGCTCGCATGGAAGTGAAGGGGCTAAAAGAAATGCGTACAAAGTCGATATCGCGTCCGTTACTCGCTCCTCTAGTTTTAAAATAATGCGAAGTAACTGAGAAATTCTGTTTTGAGATTTATTTTTGACTTAGGTACACTTTCTTGTAGATTTGCTGTGTCATACAATTACAAAACAAAAACACGATTTTCGGGAAAATAAAACGTTTTCATCTTGAACATGGGTATATTATTATTTTTCTTGTTTTTTTTATACACGAATTCCTGAAAAGAAAATTATTTTTGTCCTGTAGAAAATTACCGGTTAACTTGTTCATATTTTTTCCTAACTTTTGCCATGTAAAAAGTTCCTGAAAATCTAAGTTCTGTAGTTTTCTTCCAAACATTATTTTGTGTTAAAAATCCTTTTTTTAAGCGTCATATTAAACAAAATACTCCAGTAAATTCTTAGTTTCGTATAACCAAGTAAAATAACACCTCTTTCTTTAACTTAGACTTATTTTCTTCCACGCAAGTTGCGGACAGCAAGTTAGTCACAAAAGCAACAGGCTTTCACAGAAGACGACTTCCGTTTCCTGCGAAATCAAACTGAAAGTCAAACTCAATAGCTTTTATACACAGTTGTCTTGTGGAAACATCTTTATACTTACTTGAAGATTTACAGAAAATTTTAAGTTTTTCATGCGTTGATATTTGTGTGAATTCAGTGTGTGATATAGAAAGTTTTCATGTTAGAGTTAAAGAAAAATTATAATTCCTTGAAAAATAACTTCGACTTTGGTCAAAATTTTTCTTTTCTTCTTTCAAAATCAATGCCAGTTCTTTGTCTTATACGTGAAAAGGGTTTTGCTGTCTAATGAGTCAATTACTGATAGATTTTGATTTTATTCTAAAACAGCATGGTGTGCATTAGGTACCTACGACACAAAAAAACATTTTTTTTCTCCATCTTATCTATTCACTCCACCGAAAATCAAAACATCCCCAAATCCAAAACTATATAATCATAATCCACCCCCTAACAAAAGAATATTCTATGTTTAGCATCTAAAATTACCGAAAAAAATTGACGAAGGGGTGGCTCCCTCTCCCTGGCCAATTTAATGTGCAAGGCTGTATTGATTCTCCAGCATTCTTTCACACAGGCGCGGAGGAGCCACCCCTTACCTCACACCCCACGCTTCCGTCACCCTATACGAACTTGGGATAAACTCGGGATAAGACTTTTTCGGGATATGGTCATCTCTATTTTTTTCTTTATTCAAAATTGGGTGCTGGCTGGAAAAAGAAACGAGGTTGAGAATGTGTTCGGAGTTTGAATGTTATAATTGAAAAGCTTTTTTGCCTAATTTTCATAGACAATAGACAAAATTTATTTTTAATGCAGATAAAAAAAATACGACTGCATTTGGTTACTAATAAAGAAACTAACCCATTAACATAAAATTATCATACAAAACCTCAACACAAAAACTACCAGCAGATGTTATTCAAAGCCAAAACATGACGAAATCCTGAAATTACACTCAGTAAACAAGATGAAGAGAATCTAGAACTGTCACCAAATAAATCTAAGTATGTGCTAGCAAGCAACGCAACAGGTCTGAAAGCGGCCATGCAAATTTAACTCAGCCTACAGTAAACTTTGTCTGGCTTTAAATTCACTTATTGTAGACTTTTCAAGCTTAAACTTAACATGCTGGATGTTTGTAAGAATAATGCTTGGAAAATAATCGATAGTTCTTCAATACAAAAAATTGAACGCCATAGGTGACTGTAACTGACTGAAAGAGCAACATTAACGGCCATTGTATTCTAAATCCGAAAATCCACCGTTAAAAAACACCACTAAATATCATCGACACAACAGATACTGGCACAAAAAACCCGTTCAGCTAAACCTGTTCATAAAACAAATTTTCCAAGTGCGAAAACCGACGTTCGAAATTCGAAAAAATGGATAAAAAATATGAACAACATAAGCCTTTACTCGGTTCATGATAAACTCGTATCAAACGGCGGCCAGCGCCAAAACTAGCGATCAACAAAAACAAAAGCACAACGCAACAGGTAAACCAACTGAACACAGCTTAGCAAAATTCCGAACAAAAATCGGACCGAAACTCCAGCCTGTCTACCAACATCACCGCACCGTTGTTACTCTGTGACAAATTCCATAGTTGACACAGAACAAAACAACGACATTTATAAAACTACGCACAAAATAACAGTTGTTAAATGTTAAAACGTGGCTTAAAGTTATTCTGTGACAACGAATGCATTCCATTCGGTCGAAATTTAAATTCAAACAGGTGTAGGTATTTGGTTGCGGGATTTGAATTTAAAATCTGGATTCGAATTCGTCATGTGTGATTATTTTTTTTTATTTTGCAGTCTTTTTACCAGAGAAAAAAAATCTACATAAGAATAGATATCCACAGACTCAAAAGTCAATGATTTGCGTTAAGCGCAATTTCGTCATGCTCTCATACTTTTTATTAGACACTTTTTAATGTCCGTTGCCCGCACAATGGGTGTCGGTTGGCACAGGCGCGACCGAACTTCCCGCCTATTGAATTTTCGCTTACAAAGGAAAGTTTTCAGGAAACGTACCGGGTTACTCCACTCGCCCTGTTTTATATTTCAGTTTAACTTTGACGAAATAGTTTTACGGGTAGCGTGTTTCAATTAAACTTTCAGTCTTTCACTATGTAAATTTCGCCTCTTCGAAATTCGAATCTAATTTCGAACATGGAATTCTGTTGTAAATATAAATTAAATTAATAAATAATAATAAAATCGAGCAAAGCTGGCCACCGACGAAAACCGTTGGAAACTAATTAAAAACATCAATTCCCCGCGCCACGCTACGGGGGAATATCTCAAACGCACGCACACACACGCACGGCCGCCCCCCTCCCATGCACACACACGTCCGACACGCACACAACAGTTAAAAATAAGTCCCGGGCCACATCCGCGTGAGAGAATGGCCCGGGATTGCTGTGAGCCAGAACACGGTATCTAGCTGAAATAGGGTCAGGATTATTTACTAGGGTGAATAATAATATTGTGACGAATAGATAGGGGGCTAGAAATTGATTTTATGGGTGGGTGGGGTGCTGTTTCTGAAAAATGGTTGCGTTCACTTTAGTCCAAAAACATACTCGAATAATCATAGAAATATAGTTATATTTCGAAATAAAATAACGGAAAAAGGTTTTAATTGTTAGGTGCTACAAAACAATTTCAATACAGAACAAAAACGAAAACAACACTGCCAAATCTCTACAAAACACCCCGCCAGTCCAATTTCAATTAACCCCAAACCAGAGACAACATCGGCGAAACAATGACAACATATTCTAAATTTAAATTTTAAATAAAAATATCCATGTATCGGGTGTTGGTCCTCAACAGTTGTAGAACTTATCCCTGAGACGGGGATAGGGCTCCGTCTTAAGGCAAAGCGAGACGGAGCTCAACCGAGTTATCGTAAATTGATCTGCGAAGGGTGGCGGGCGCCGCGGCCCCAAATTTGACAGCCATGGAAATTGGCGGGAAGCGTTATTGGTCGCCGATTCGAATTTTAAAAATAGGTTTTTTTTTCGTTATGTTTGAATTTAGAATTGAAATTTCAGTTTGAATAATTCGAAATGATAGATGAGCTTATTCTGGTTTCGAATGTGTGTGCGTCTACATGGTTGATGTTAGATGTAGGCGAACCGTGTCCTTGTATACGGAATCTTCGAAATCAATACGCTACACGTGTCTCCAGGCGATGCCCCAATACAGATGATCTCATTATCACACAGTTACACCTCATTCTCTAAGTCAAACCAGCAAGATACACAAATCAAAATTCACGATACGAAAATTTGAATTTCCAATCGTCTACTCGCACTTCGTTGTGCGAAATTAAGAATTACAATTTTATTTATGTTGAATTGAGAATCGGCTACATAACTCGTAACTGGGTCATGTAGGTCAGGGATGGCGAATGGAGATTTACTATTTATTTTCATGCTTTATTATTATTTTTATCGCGAGACCGAACGACCTCGTACGGTCCATAACAATGTATAGGTTTAGCGAAATACCCCTTTGTGTCTTAGATGATCCCGGCTCACGTACAAGCGGCCTCATAAAAGCTTGCACACACCAACATCTTAATAACAGAATCGGAACGCTTCGAGCGATTTTTAAAATAAGAATATCATAACTGGCCACCGGGGGGGCCACGAGGGGAGGGCAGGGGGGGCGGCGGATTTCGGAAGAACGTTCGCACCCCCCTCAAGTTTTTAAAATAAGAAAATTTCGGTGGAGCGTGATATTTTTAAAATAAGAACCTCTTTCGTGGCATATTCCGTGGAGAGAGATTTTAAAATAAGAATAGTTTCGCGATACCCCCCGGCCCCCTTCGTCTGGAGTTTGAAATAAGAATTCGGGGCCAGATTCGGGTGGCTCGGGCATATTCGGGGGGTGTCGGGTGTTCTTGATGAGGATCGGAGGTTTTTCGTAGAATTTCGTTAGCTCCTTCGGGTTCATTGACCGGCGGGTTCGATACTTCGATGAATGTTATAGTAATTGAATGGTTCTCTTATTTTGCTAAAGGTGCCGACTTCGATGTTTGAGGATAGCTCGGCCGTTCCGGAAACACGAGTTAATGAAATTTTAGTTAGTGGCCTGACGAGATCGCTGGCTCAATTGAATTGAGTTTGACCTCAGCTTTCAAAATGTTTGGTACTTTGGGGTAATAGGTTTTGACAACAACGAAGTTTATGTGCATCCTGATATTTTTACCAATATCAAAAAATTAAGGCATATGTATCATACAAAGGCAAGATTTATGTCAAAGTCGACGTTTTAAAACAAATCTACTAATCAGTACTGAACACCTGAGTTGTTTTTATTATTCTTCGAACAACTTTTGCCGAGTTGTTCGAAAAATGTACCTGGAACAGATGATTTTTTTAAAGTTTTTTTTTGCGTAAGTTATCTAGAATGCCTGAAAAACTGGATGGTAATAAAAAAATCTGGTGGTATTTTGTAGTAAGTATTTAAAATACCAAGTACCTACAATTTCCATTTTCGATAGTAGTGAAAAAAATACCCGTTAAATAAAATACTGGCCGACCAAAATATTGGAGCTTATTTTTCACAGAAACACATTTCAGTGTAACGGATCAAGGGTTTTGTAGAGCGAGTATATTTTCATTGTGCAAATGAAAATGAACGTGACTGCCCAATATTATTGTCGAGAATCTAGGTATTGTATAAATTTGACGATGTAGGTAGGTAGAATGTCAGCTATAGGAGAAAATGTTCCAGAAGTTTTGTTTATTTTTGGAATGCGTCATGCTTGATAAGTTGATGCAAATACATGCAACGCTTTTTCTTTCTTTCTAAGTTTTTTTTTAAAAGAAGGGAGTGTAGGCTGTTGTTATTTTTTTCGGTGGTTCAAAATTATTAATTTTGATTTTAGAACTAGGGTCTATTGCGTATATTTATGTGCGTCATCCAAAGGGTATTAAAAAGTGCTATGCTCGGAGTTTTGTCAAAAATGACGATATTCGTTAAAGAATCAAGATTACCGACATAACCCGAAGAATCATGTAATTAAGGGTGATAGTCGATGGGGCCGAAAGATTCTGGAGTAGTGACCGCGTACCGATAGACGAAGCGTGGGCGCGGCCTCCCACAAGCTGGAGCGAGCACCTGGTGAAGACCTGAGAGGTGTACCGGAGCGCACCAGCTCGTTTAAAGACTGCCGCGACTGGGCTAAGATCAGAGTACCAATTCTACTAACTTTTAAGCATCATTCGCATTCGCATGTCAGTTACCATCTGTCAAAAATGTATGAAAATTAAGGCTATTTTGACAGATTGCAACTGACATGCAGAACGTCGCATAAAAATTAGTAGAATCGGCACTCTGGTGTTTGTACTCGCGAGGTACATGCACTCGTTTTTTTTTTGTCGTAGTTTGTATGGGGGTTTTGTGACGGTGAGTATTTCCATAGACGAGGCGAATGAAGTCTTCTCATCGTCTCCAAATTTGTTTTGTCCCAACTCATTGGGCAAGGCAGGCTTTTACCTTGGTCAGATGATCATTACCATACTTATTACCATGTGTTGCTGGGGAGTTTGTTGCGCCACTTCTTCTTCTCAGCTAAAACACTAGGAAGTGGTGACGGGCGGTTTTGGGAGGCCGTCTTTAAGTAGAACATTGTCGTTCAAAATCAGCTGGCTCCTAGCCCAATTTGAATAAATGACTTTTGATTTGATTTGCCGCGGGAGGTCGCTGGATGCATGACGCACAGGAGCGGTGGATGTGGCGACACTTGGGGTTCGCCTGTATCCAGCAGTGGACATCTTTCTGTTCTTCAGCTGAAATGACGATGATAATAAAATCATCATTTAATGTTTTAGTGGATTAGTCGTTGGAGTGCCATAATTAAATAAATAAATCATATCAGTCGAAAGACGTCCACTGCTAGACATAGGTTTCCCTCAAGGGTCGTCACAACAACCGGTCCTGTGCGTCTCGCAACCATCGGCTACCAGCGACCCTCACCAAGTCATTGGTTCACCTTGTAGGAGGCCTTCCAACGCTGCGTCTTCCGATACGCGGTCGCCACTCCAAAACTTTTCGGCCCCATCGACCATCTGTTCTGCGAGAAATGTGCCCTGCCCACTGCCACTTCAGTTTGGCGATCCTTCGGGCTATGTCGGTTACCTTGGTTCTCTTGCGGATATCATCATTCCTTATTCGATCACGCAAGAAAACTCCGAGCATTGCCCAATAGATGACTTTAAGCCCTACCTAACTGGACCGTTTGTCCCAGGTAGACGTATTCGTCTACAACTTTGAGTGTAGAACCTCTGATGTAAAATAGTTTCTTCGAAATAAAAGATAAAGAATTTGTTAAAGACATTAGATTTCCATATTCAATAACATAACGACTTTGACAAAGGTACATTATAGAGTGTTGGGAATAGACAAACTTACAATATGTTTCCACATTTCTGGAAATATTATATAGGATCTCAAGTGAATCATAGACTAGATAGAACAGGATTTCGAGTTTCTCGGAAACCTCGGAACGTCTCACAGATAATATAAGATTATTAATCGATTCTATGTCATTCATTCGCTACGTTTTCATTCACCCATTCATTCATTAATTAGCGATCTTTTGGTTGCTGAATGTATGTTTAATATATTGATTTAGAGAATTTTTTGTAGTGTACTTACTCGTTGGTAATCCTTAAATAAATAAATAAATAAATATTGAGAATATTTGGTGATGTTTCTCATGAATTTGGTTTGATGTGACTTTCGAATTGCTTATACAATTTGCGATTTCTTGTGTATGTACTATTCGTTCTTTGATTTATTTAACTGAGAGAGTCAACTCTCTCGGTTAGAATGAGTATTCCTTATTCTAATAGGGGAGATTCCTGAATATTGATCCGTTTTATTTTTGTCAAAAATTACGCTTCCAATATTTTTTTATTAAAAAATATTATTCTGTTTAGGGCAAATTTTTCAATAGTCAGATAATTTAATTTAATTGAAGAATAAATGGCGGTTTTACATATTTCCCATTCAAAAACTGTGTAACGGCCATTTTTATTCCTCGGAGATTTTTTTTCTAACTATTGAAAAATCAGTCCCCTAACTAAATAGAAGCATATATTGCATCTAGCTGCATCCTTGACTGGACCCCGACCCAGCTTAAGTACTAGGAAGTGGTGACTGACAGACAGGCGTTCTGAAACACTGCCCACAGGGTGTGAGAGATGTTAATCAACATCACCGTAGAATATGACGACACACTTCTGAAACATCCTGTAACTGTAAAAATTTTACGTACAAATTGTGTTGGCTCTGACTGACCCTAATGTAAAAAAAATATTTTTTTTTTTTACCCCTACACAGTTTTCCAAGCCTAGATAGATGTCGACCATAGATTGTAACAGACTTGTCTCTGGTTTGCAGGGTTGTCGCACGAGTGCCATGGCGGAGTGCTCGTTCGCGCGGTGCCAGCAGGAACGTCGCGCCATTCGCAAGGAGCTGCAGCGCTGGACTAAGAACATGGTCTACATACTGGGTATGTTACTTTATTTTATTTTGCTTCAACATTATAAGGGCTGAAGGGCAAGGGACAATTCTACTATCTACGCAATACAACAAATGTGTACGTGGAGGTTCTTGCACGTTCTTATGGTCACCAACAAAGTCTACTTATAGGAATATTACCTTTATTTATTTTACTCTAACATAACTGAACCATAGCAACTAAAATGGAACTGGGCTGGCCACATTGTTGCCAACAGCATTCGGTAAAAGTATCCACTCGTTGGATTCCGAATAACAGTATCTGGGATCACAGTAGGCCAGAAAGAGATGGCGTGGCGAGTTAGGCTCTTACCTAAAGGATTGACCAGATGTAGCAAGGGACAGAAAAGTGGAAAGAAGGGATTCCTTTGCCTTGCACATACAAAGTAACCGCACAGCTATACGAGATGTCTAGCGAATGCGCATAGTTCGGCTGGTTACGAACATTTTCCTAGCTAGGCGCTTGTCAGTGAGTTTTCAGTCAAACTATAAATAGATCTAGAGGAGACGGGCATCCTTGATTTTATTGTTCTCTATTTTTTTATTGGCGTATCTTTGTCCATTGTCTCATTTGTGTAGACGATCCTATGGACCAGGCTTGTCCAGTTAGTACTACCATTTTTATGCATAGATTTAAATATTGGACAAAAAATCAATATTGAAAGAAAATCACGGAATGAAATTCCAGTACTTAATCGAATCTAATTTATAATTGGAATTTGCATTTGGTTTTAAATTCGAAGAATGCATTTATTTTCAGAATTTAAATTACGAATTTCGTAAATTGAAATAATTTATTATGATAAAACGTGAATCAATATTTAAAATGTTTTCATATGATTAATTCTTAGAAATAATATCAAGCATCGCAAACCAGCAGAAAATAAACTACGCAACACAAAAATTAAATGAATCTAAACCCCCACATTTAAAGCTTCTAAAACAAGACACCATTTTAAATAAGCAACGAAAAATGCCGTCCATTTTGTCACAAGCTTATAAAAGAGCAACACTACACGAAACCTGTGCTTATCTTGCCACACTAAAAATATCCAGTGGAACCAGTTACATACTCGTCCACTGAAGCAACAGTGTTGGGACAGGAGGAGATATGCGACAGAGCCTGAACTTTGTACTACAATTTTATGCTACGAATAGACGTTACTCGAACCACCAATTGGCACCAATTGCCATAATCGCCACGCTTGGCAGGCGGGTTGGCGATCACAGTGTAGTTTTAGCAATCTACCTACAGAGAATGCTACTGCCCATTCTCTGGTGAGTCCCTTAGCCGCCTCTTACGACACCTACGGGAAGTGATGGGATAGTGCTATTCTTTTAAGTCCGTCGCCATACGGAACAACACTATTGTTCTTTTGATCTATACGCTCTGCAGTGTACAGTTCTCGTCAAATAACTTTGCCCCTCTGAAGTTGGCTACGAGTGGCTGCGTAGTAGTCAAAATTACGAATAAACCGCAACTGCGCATGCGCGGGGCGGGGATTATGGCGGCGCGATTTTATGTCTCAGTCTTACGTTTACGTTCGATGCATGCTTGCGTCCCGCTTGCTCCCGTCTACGTGACTACACCTGCGCGATTTTTGCAAATGGCTTACTTCAGAGGGGCAAAGTTATTTGACGAGAACTGTATCTGAGATATCGTCAATGAGTTGCTTCACATACAGCCATATCACATATAGGTTGTTCACAGTTAACACTCTGTAACATAACTTCTCCATGAGCGTTAGTTCGTGAAAATTTTGTACAGCAACTTGTATGAATTTTGTTTGTTTGTTTATTTGTTTTACGGCCTTATTGCGATTCTAGTTTTAGGCTCATATAGAGCTAGCATTTGAATAGAGTTTCGAGAGTTATTGCGTACTTCTGAGTGCCTTGAGGCAAGGTCTGGTTTTGAGTGGGCTGGTGATCCATTTTCTGTTTGTTGTTGAGGATAATGATGTAGGTACACTGTCAGCCATAAATCTATATCGTTTCTTTCAGAACATCCAAAGGTTGCCTGTAAGAGATGGCCCAGTGCGTTAAGACCGTTCATTATTTACTTGTTTATACAAATTATCGTCCCTTGCTTAGTGAGGTGTACAATAAAGTAAATAATAAATAAATATGCTAGTAACGATAATACTAACCTCAGATCGTTTACTCCTCACAGTGTTTCATACAGACTTTCCAAGTCCTGATTCTTGGAAATGAATGAACCGATTTTAATCAAACTTGGTACACTTAAATGAGATAACTAGGTCTAAAAAGTGACTTAGCTAATATTGTTTTTTAAAAAGCGGTCTAGGGGGTGGGAGAGATTTTTAACTTACTATAGAAAACATAAAAATACTATATTTTTCCCTCGGAACTATTTGTCAAATTTTATTTTAGCCTGAAAAACTGTCACGTTTTAATAACTTTTCAGTTCAGAAACCAGTCTTAACATATCTATTGAAAGTGAGCTAGTAGCTTTCAGGTTTCACAGACAGAATTCTGGTACTGTCTAACTCATTTATCAAGATTTTAAATATTCTATAGCATTTCGAAAGACTTCGACAGTGTAAGGTACATTTCTTGTTATCTGTACTATCAGGAAACATCATCCCGAAGCTGGACAAATGCTATTTTCGTATTAAACTAAAAATATAGTTCAACCTCGGAGTGAAGGCTACGGTTATATTTTTTAGTATCTGGGTCAGGGGTCAGTTGTAACATTTTAGATAGTCGCCTACGTACTGTTGTATGGCTACAGCGTGTTTTTTTATCGGGAACAAATGAATTAGAGAAAGTTACGACTTTGTGTAGTATATTAGTATTAGGTTATTCATATTCGAGATACAAATCAAAGAGATAAAGCTCCAGTTTCCTATAGTATCTAATTCTGCATTTCATAAAATTTTCATCACCAGCACGAGTCTAAAACTCTTCAAAACTTGAAGTGGTGATTAGAATTTGGTGTAAAGGGAAGACTTTAGTCTGCTATCCATTAGTTTTTACATGTTATGAGATTTCAATATCACCTCAATATCATCACCACTACCAGTAGTGGTGATAAAAAATCTAAGTGGTGATTAAAATTCGGCGTAGAGATAAGACTCAGTCACAAGACTGTGAAATTAACTCAATTGTGATATATCATCACCACCACCAGTCTAAATCTCATCGTGGTGATAAGAAATCGGAGTGGTGATTAGGATTCGGCGTAGAGATAAGGCGATAGTCTGCTATCGCTGTACCTAATTCTACACGTGGATATAGAGGCCAAGAGCGTTGCAGTGGACGATCCACAGTGGCCACAGATTTGACGTCATGTAAAGGAATTTTTAAGCTTAGATTTTTAATGTTTACCTACAATTTGGTTTAAAGAGTGGTTATTTGGTACAGCTTCGTTTATGATGGTCAATGGAATAGGAGTAAATTTATTGTTCTGTCGTTAACGCAATCTCCATTAGAAAATTTAAGGCAACATCTTTCAATTATGGTAAAATTTAGGCTAGTGCCTAAGCTAAGTCAAAGAATGCTAAATTCCAATGAATAGGGATCTATTGGAACTACACTTCAACCATGAAGGCTCCATGAAGGCCTGTGTGAAGGCCGTTCCGTATGGTGCAGACGTAAACAAATATCACCATCCCATCACTTCCCATGGGTGTCGTAAGACGACTTAGGGTTTCACCAGAGAATGGGCAGTAGCATTCTCTTTAGGTACATTGCCTCAGCTACACTGCGATCGCCAACACGCCTGCAAAGCGTGGCAATTATGGCATCCCGTTTTTCGGCTAAAATGGTGATGATGATGAGGCCTGTGATATTTATCTTTAAGGGACTTGATATACAAAGCGGACAGGGCTCGCGGCCAGGGCGCTGACAAGATAAAATGTATGGCGTCAGAGAAACGAAATAATACGTAGTGTCGCGGGCGGGCGGTCAGACACCATACATTTTCGTCACAGCGCCCTGAGGCCCTAGACAATGTGCCATTCAATTAGCGAATGCGACTGTCGAAATGCCAAAATGTAGGGAAATGATCACATGACATTTCGATAGCATCTGTCAATCCCTTACATTTTTGACGTATTGACAATCGCCTTCGCTACGCTACCGTTGACAGAATGTCACTTGTCTAGAGCCAGTGGCCGCGCGCCTGCCGCGTACCCGGAGTGCTTTGTATTTCAAATCCCTAAGTATGACGAAATGTTCTTAACAAGGTCGATCAACAACGTTTATCTATGTTTTCTTGAGACTAACACATAATGATGATCCTGTTCAGTATCTTTTAGCTTTTCCTTCGAATCAATTATGTTATAAATTGTCGATATGTCAAAATGTTTGAGATTGACCACGTAATATTTCAGTAGCGCATGTCAATCTCATACATACTAAATGTCACTTGTAAGTTTTTTCGTATAAATCAGGTTTTTTCTGTTTCTGGACTCCTTATGCTAAAACCAATCCACTTTTCAAGTGTAAAGTCTTAAAGATTTCGAAATCTGGAGCTTTTGTTGTAGCAATCTATAACTATTATTGAATTTACTTAAGTAAGTACATACTTAGCTACTTAGAAATCTAAATATTAACACACCAGAGAATATACAACAGTGATATTCTTCTAAACTAGTAAACTGCAATTCTTTGGGCACTTAAACTCCCCGAAACCAGTCCAAAATTCTAAAACCCACACTAAATCGAATTTCATGTACGACCATTGTATCACGCTACTTCGGTCGTGGCTACGCGCATGCGCCCTGCTCCTCTCTGCCAAACAACCTGTTGCAACCGGGACGGCGTGCACAAATGCAACTTCTCTCCCGCAATCAGGAGCTAAATTATTCAATATCTAGTCTCCAACTACGGCTAACGTTCCCTAAAAACGAAATTCAAAATTTTAACTCAACAACACAAGTGCATACAATTTTTCAACCAATAATACCAACCGTCGGACCCAAAATTCAAATTTTAGAGAACGTCTTGTAAGTGCGTCGCGAAGTCGCGTCTTAAGAACAAGACGCCAGTGAAGTGCTCAGTGAAATAAATAGGTGCTTTTAAATACCAATAGTTTAAAAAAAACCAGTTATTCGTTTCGATTTTTGAATAATATACACACTCGTGTACAGTTAATAAAAGTTTGCTAAGTTGATACGAAAGTTGGTTAAAGTAAATTTTGAAAATCGAATTTCGGTTTCGGAAATTCTAATTCGGTTGTGCGAGTAATTGCTGGCGGCTGGCGAAGTTTAGCGGCGTCTGAAACGTGAAGTTGGCATTCGCAAGCAACAAGTGTTTTTTGATTGTTGATTCCACACCCTGTTGATTCAACACGTTCGTGCTTTTTCGCAGTTTCCGCAGCAGTTTAAATCCTTTATTATTTTTTTGCTTGCATGCCTATGTGTGTATTTTTTGCGTACGTGGGTGGGTGGGGCTTTCTTTTGTTTTAGACGAGAGTAGACGTCACTCGCCATCTTAGATCGACAAAAAAGTGTCATGGCGTCTCGAACGGAAGCAGTTTTTTGTTCTAGTTTCCGAGATCCAGTTGCCTATTTTGGCTGACGTCGGTTTTAAAACGGTTTTTCTTGGGTTTCGACTTAAGGATTTTTTTTAAAGAAGCACTCGTTTAAATGTCAAGTGTCTTTGAATTGGAAAGGCCGATTAAAAATATATTAAGTATCGGTTTTTATTTTTGGTTCGAGTAGTTTTTTCTGAAACCTTCTTAGTGTTTTAACACAGTAGAACTGTAAAGTATACTAAATATTACATTATGATTATAAGTCATTAAAAAATAATAATACTTTCTAGTTGCCACAAAAGAAAATCAGAACCCAACTCAATAATTTACGAAATAACTCGCTCAGATTTCACCTAAGCAATTTGTCCGTTTCGCGAATTACGCAGCCAAATCTTATTTCGTCATATTTCCCTGCCGCGATATTTTTCCCTGAAATATTTCGTCGGCAGTTCCGACAGTCGACAGTTTTGGTTTTGTCGCTGACAACCTTTCGGTTCAGTGGTTAATATACGTGGGATTCGGTTCTGTGTACGACAGACGTGGGTTCGAGTGGCGGAAAAATAAAAATTTTATTATGAGGTCGTTGTATAAAGATTGGCATGTTGTCATATCTTTTTTTGGCTTCGTTGGTAGGCGAAATGCTGTTACGTAATTATTTTTTCAGTTACGTAATTTATCAGCAAGGTATATTGTTTTCAACACCTCTGGACTGTTGCGACACCTAATTTGTTACGTTTCCAGAAAAAAAAACAAGGAATTTTCCTGAAATAAATCAAATACTTGGATACTTGTTTGATAATATTATATTTCAGGAAATAACCCGAAACAACGAAATATTTCAGATTAACTTTCAGCGCCACAAAACAGCTATAATTCCGGAAAATGTAATGAAAAACAACTATTTCATATCACATTTCCAACTAAATAGTAACCCTATTCTGAAATACCACCTGAAATTACATTCTTCCACAATAATTAACCCTTGTTAGTTTATACTACGGATTCTTTTAACTCTCGAAATTTCACAACCAGAACTTCGTATATAGGTAAACAGCGAAGTCCTACAAATGTTTTTACGGGCCGAAGTTTCAAGTATTGAAAGAAAATTACTTAATTTTAGCTCGGTCAGTAACCCCGTTACCTAACGTGTTGGGGCAGGTCGTGTTTTTTTATTACTATGTAACTCAGTTACTGGGTTTTGGAGGTTAGATTCAGCTAGCTTGGAATCCGACCCCATTATAGTTGGGATAAGGCTAGGCAAATAATGTTTTTTATTTGTAGTATCAGGAAAAATAAGATAAAATTATAAAGAAAAATCTTTAATATAACAACCAATTTAACGTTAGGAATATTGAGTTTCGTCTGAGTAGAATTAAGATGGTGGTAATTTTTTTATTAATAGGGATAACACAACACTAGAAAACTGGTACTCATCATTTTGAACCACTTTTGCTGTGGGACCAAGTTTACAATGACAGAAAAAACAGCCGCCCATTTTTTTATAGATGGTAAATCGTCAAATGACTCCTTCCGCTCTGGGTGGAGCGAGAGAGAGTGTCAGACTCTTACTGACTAAAACCCATGCGTGCTCCTCCTAGTGCTCTTTGCGTTCCAGGGCCGCGCTGACTCTTTCGAACAAAATCCGCAACCCTGGTAGCTGCCACATATATTTATGTTTCCATAACTCGATAAACTGTAGGTACTGATTTTTTTGCTATTAACATCTCGTCTACTATTATTACCCAAAATTAGGTGAAAATTATAGGAAAAAAGTCACAAGAAAGCAAAAATACGCAATTACGTATACATGGATGATTTTTCCACATATTTTTTTCCAGCTATTTTGATTTAAGAACCAAACTACTGAACCGGTTTTGATAAAATTTCAATGGAACCAATCGAGAAGTACCTATAATATATCCTTTCATATGAAATAAGAATTTTTCAAATCGGTTCACAAATGACGGAGATATGAGGTAACAAACACAAAAAAAAAATCAATCGAATTGAGAACCTCCTCCTTTTTCGGTTAAAAATAGGAATAGTAGCTTCTGTCAGTGTTGAATGTTACATAATCTCAGAAGGAAATGGAAGGGGATGGGATGTAAGTTGCAGTATAAGGCCACAGAAAAGTACAGAAAAGCTAGTTAGCGTATTAATACCGAAACTGATTATTAACATGCTCATTTGAAACATTCGCGACGAGTTAAAAGCTGAAATACCGCGCATTTCGCGCCTCTCCGTAGTTTTGAAATGAAGTTAGTAATAATTTCAGAAGATTACAGTATTTAAATACCTATTTAAACTAGTTTAGCACATAATAGTGTGGTCACAGGAAAACTGGACAATTATTACGTAATCGGTGGCCAGTGGTAAACTGCTTAGCTTTTCTTAGGTTTGCTCACATTTTTGTGCAAAGAAATAAAAGAGGCCTGGATGCGACAAGCACTACTGCTTGTCGCATCCAGGCCTGTTTTATTTTTTTTCCACATCATACTCTTTTTTGCCAAGCTGTACCTACGTACAGCTTGGCAAAAAAGAGTATGATGTGGTGACAAGTGGAACTAAATATTTTACTAAATGATGAAAATGACCTGTGATGTCGACACTATTTGGGCGACAAGTGTTAGATTTTGATTAACGTTTATTGTTCCACATTTATTTCTAACGATTTGATTAAATTCTCTTACTGATTTCCCATATTATGGTGCGTTAAGTGAGATAGTGGCGCCCTCATTTTTCCAAACACTTTTTTTGCCAAGCTGTACAGGTACATGTTTGTAGTTACAATTGATTCGTCTTTAAAATCTATGGGACGCCATATGTATCATCATTTTATCCGCCCCAAGTGTTGTCACGTCGACCGGTCCTGAGCGTCTCATATACAGCGAATCCCGCGCCTTTACCAGGTCATCGGTTCATCTTTTGGGCGGCTTTCCAACTTCCTTCGTTCTTGTCTTAGTTGTTTTGGAAAAAAATAAGCAATTTCTTCTTATACTTAAATCTCCGGCGGATTCTAGCAACGCTGGGGTAGTTCAATCATTTGACTTAGGTATCGAGATACTAAGGTGAAGAAAGGCATTTGTTGGCTTTTCAACTTCCTTCGTTATATCTAGTGTTTTGTCTTAGTCTTTTTGGAAAAAAAAATAGCAGTTTCTTATAAATCTCCGACGGATTCTAGCAACGCTGGGGTAGTTCAAGCAAAGGGCTAAAAATATTTTTTTAAGGTGAGTTGAAACAGTTAATATAATGATAAACAACTGAGTTAGCGAACCACGACTCCATTTTACTTACAACTAAGGATGACCTTTTTCAACAAAATTTAAAGAGATGTTTTATCACAGAACCAAACATGCATATAGATAATAATAATTAAAAACTAACAACAAATCATTTTTGCTCTCTTGCAAACCCGTACCATCAACCACGCTCAACTCCCTCCTCATACCACGCACGCACACCAACTACTGCAACAAGCCACTTCCTTGAACACCTTTCTGTTGCCACGTATCAAGGCAAGCACGCGGAAAGGAGCTCGGCAGAGGCCTAGGCAGTATTATTAAATCATTACGACAGTAATTAGTGAATCATGCGGCTCATTAGCACTTTAAAGGTCTTAGATGTAGTGCTGTCTGACTTTTATGTAGTGGACAACGACTGGTTTACGTTTTGCGGTGTGCTTTGATGAGTTCAACCTGCAGACCTGTTAACATCTCACCATGTAAGCTTAAGTGAAGTGAATATGATGTGAGCTGTCAATACAAACAAGGTGGAATGACAGTTCACTTCATGCATGTGTATGTGCTCTTCTTAAGTTTTTACGGTGAGATTTCGACATTTTGAGAGATTTTTAGAGAAATAATGAGACTTTGTATGCATGAAATTGTAAGGGAAATACTGAATTTAAAGAATGACATCAGGGCCTAAACCACCAACTCTTAAAGCAGTATTACTTTAATATTGCTTCCAGTGGGAAAGAGACGGAGCTATACGTCCTTTATAGCTCCGTCTCTTTACCACTGGAAGTAATATTGAAGTAATACTGCTTTAAGGGTGCGTTTCCACTGAGGCGGAGCAGAGCAGAGCGGAGACGAGCTGTGCCACGATTCACCAATCACATGGCTTGAAATTCACATCTCTTTTCCACTCTGCTTGAATGATTGGTGAATTGCGGCACAGCTCGTCTCCGCTCTGCTCCGCTCCGCCTCAGTGGAAACGCACCCTAAGAGTTGGTGGTTAGGCCCCAGGTTTCTTGGCATTATTACCTCGAATATTATTATAGAAAGAGATCCTTACACCACGATATTAGTTATGACTAGCCAGAACTTGTCGGGGACTCCCAAAACATGATGACTAAAACAAATGAAATTCGCTTATCATAAGTAGATATCAATGAAGACAATTGCAACGTTTAACTCTCTCAGCAGAGGAGAAAAACACCTCTAATTTCCCTACATTTTGATAGATTGCAAGTATTGCAACTAAGATGCGAATGCGCACGTTTCCTAAAAATTTGAAGGATTGGCTCTCAGTGTTTCATGTGTCACTTGGTCAAGGTTGATTAAAAGGCATTAATTGTACTATTTTGTTTCCTAAAAATGGGACATCACACAATATCCTGTTTGTAGCTGCCCTAAAACTCACGTGGTAGTTTTCCAGGAAAAAAGCCGGAAAACTGTCGTTATTAGATATTTTTTACTTGATTTCCTTTGTCAAAATTTTTGCGAACCGTTTTATTATTAGCCTGAACCTGAACCTGAATGCGAACAAAGTGTTTTTCAGTAGCGGCCCGAAGTTTGAAACGTGTGGCCATCGAATCTGGATATAAATAAAGTTCTATTCAGTTTTATTTAAAAGGAATTTCTTAGAAGCAGCTGGATTTGAATCAAGATAATGGCTATTGCCATTATCCTGGCGTATCTGAGCCAATTGGCTCACCCTCTAGACTTAAACCAAATTGGCGCAAAGTTGGTGAAGATACAAAACAGTGCTGCCATCGTGGTATAGAAGCTTAATATTTTGTGATGCAGTAGAATCAATATTACCCTCATAAAGTCAAAACTTTTAGCCTTTTAGCCTGCAGTCGGTAACTCAATCGCGAGTTACGACACGACCTTCGGAAGTGTTATGTGTATGTGTGTGTGCGCGATGCTATCTCAGAAACATTATTGTTTCAATTAGCCTGATGAACATGCGCATGGGTTTCGTTAACGTTTTTATTGTTGTGCTTCTGTAAGGAAATTGTTTCTGCTTACTTTGTGTTGGATATAGCGTGAAGTTTTTGAGGATACTAATATAGTCCAACTAGTGATATAGGTGATTTTTTTTATTATTGCTTAAGACCTGGCCCAGTCGGGGTGCCCCAAGTCCCGAACCTACCTACTCAGAAATATTTAAAATTGCTAAAAAAGAACACCGATGTCGATCCAATTTGCTAGTTTTAAATGAATAAAATGACTAACACTAATTCGACTTTTATATGATTGCCCTTTGGATTGACAAACAAGAAGTGATACAGCGTCGTCCTGGCTGTCAGGCCCATTTTGATAAAAGCGGAGAGAATATTTATAGGAATAAATTCTATAGAAATTGCAAATAAGCCTATTTATTTAAAAGTACCACGACCCCGTCGTTTCAGTATCTACCTAAATGTTCAGTTTTTATTTCATGAAGAAATTCTTGCTAGCTGGCCGACTGTCTGCTTTTGTGTCAACTTGATCGCAATAGGATCGCCCCGTTTAAGCTCCTTAGACATACGCGACAAACCCGTTGTCGCATCAGCGACGCATTCTCGCGTCGCGTCTGTCTGCGGAGCCTTTACCTACAAGAGTCTTAGTAAACAGGGTGTTACAAAAACAACACAAATCCTCAAAAGGTGTCAATGTTTCCCAACAACTTTTACAAGGGAACCCAGAGATCCTGAAAAACAAAACTGCTGTTCAGTACATTTTGTTCAGTAAATGCAAACATGATATGGCAGTTGATTTATTTGCGGGTTTTCGGGTTCGGCCCCATAGCAACTTCAGGTGTTGCTTTGTTTCAATTACGCACGTGTTGTAAGCCCAACGTGTAACATAATAAACGCAATAAGTACCTGAAGAGGGGTCATCGTACTCATCATTATGAACAACTTTTATTACACTACTTTCACGGAAATGTATCTATGGGTCAGTCGAATTTTTCTTCACGAAATAATGACCCCTTCTCAGATATTGCGTTTATTCTGTTACACGTAGTATCTCTGCCTACCCTTCCAGGATTAGGTTTAAGTCAAACTTGGCATTAATAGGCCCACAGAATAAGCTATAAATACCAACGATTTAACTAACTTCTCGGAACAAGATCAAGAGTATCAGTTACGTTGGGAACACGGGGAATACCTGGATTCGAGGAATTGTACTTAGCTATAATTGTGTCAATCGATATGAGGCGTTGAAGCCTGCATCCGCCCAGCGTCAGAAATACACAGTGAAGGCTTTCTCTGAACGTAATTTTCAGACTTGAGCAGATTTAGGTTAAAAGACAGTTGATATGATATCTTTTACTTCTGTTTTCAATCAGAATTTAAATAGCATATCAGTATTTTAAAAAGGTTTGAAATTAATTTATTAATTCATTTAAAATAAACTAGCACTTCGCCCGCGACTTCGTACGCGCATATCTCGTTTCCGTATATTCCTTCGTATATCCTTCCTCATGAATGTGGTTATCGTACACAAAAAGAATTTTCAAAATCGGTTCAGTAGATCCAGAGATTACCCTCTACAACCTCACAAACTCACAAACTTTACCTCTTTATAATATTAGTATAGATAACTAAGAATTGTGCGTTTAAGTTACATCAAATGAAACAGCTTTTACAGGAACGTTGTCCATATTCCAATAGTTCATCATCTGCCTAGCCCTTTCCCAACTATATTGGGGTCGGCTTCCGGTCAAACCGGATTCAGCTAAATACCAGTATTTTACGTGGAGCGGCTGCGTACCAGAACTCCACAATCCATTAACTGGGTAACACGGTACTTCTTGGCAAGACTGGTGTCAGATTTCTGGCTTCTGACAATCCGTAACGACTGCCACAGATCTACAAATGACAGCCGGGACCAACGGCTTAAAGTGCTTTCCGAGGCACGGAGGAGTCTCGGTTTGTTAATTTGGTCACCCATCCACAGATCAACCTCAGCAAGCGTTGCTTAACCTTGAAGATTGGTCCGTGCGGCTGCTATAATTTAGCCACGAGCTCCTCTTGTCCCATATTTCAATAGTTATAACTATATAATTATGACATAATATAATAACATAATTATGTAGTAGGGTGGGAAAGTTACTGCCAGGGACGCTTACGTCTGCAAATTTTCCGGTGACATAAATATTAATTGGCTAGCTTTTGCCCGCGACTTCGTACGCGTATATCCTGTTTTTCCCTCCTGCAGGAACCTACATGCCAAACTTCAGCTTTTTACGACCAGTACTTTCGGCTGTACGTTGTTTGTCAGTCACACAGTTAAATTACATAGTATATTAGTTAAAAATATCATTAAAAGCATTTAAAACTTTTGATACCACTGATCATAAATCAAATCATTTTGTCCAACTGTGGGTGAAAAGTATCCCCATCCTGCCAGGGTTGCACAATCGTTGGAAAGAGTCACCGCGGCCCTGGAACGCAAAGGGCATTAGGAGAAACACGGATGGGTTTTAGTCATTAAGAGTCTGACACTCCCTTCCGCTTCGCTCAGAGCCAGAGGAGTCATTTTTGATGATTTCCCATCAAAAATAAAAACCTCCCATACACTACCACTCTTTCTGTTGTGAAGTTTTTCCTCGTGGTGCCGCCTTGATCTACCTCACAGAAGTTGTGAAATATTCCGGTACTTATAAAAATAGCCTAGGATCAATACTTCCAGAGATTACCTCCTACATACAAACAATGATATACGTCCCTCCTTTTAAACCTATTTATAAGTTCAGGTAAACACGAATCACTAACTATCATCTATTCTAATTTCCACAAAAGACATATTTAGCCTATTGTGGACACGAAAACAGGAAGCATATTACTAACATCTGTTTATATAAACTGGCACTCAATAGACCTTTTAAAACAAGATATAAAATGGCCTATTATCACACACGGACCATATAAAAACATCAACACTACATCTCATAACAACGGCACTGAAAAGGAAAATATGGTCTATTGGATCATTATGGTTAAATTGGTGACGTCATCATATTAATAACCCGTGATCAAATCAGGAATAATAATATCCGCAAGAGAACCAAGGTAACTGACATAGTCCGAAGGATCGCCCAACTGAAGTGGCAGTGGGCAGGGCACATTGCTTGCATACATTTATTGACTTACATAATATCAAAAACAGAAATAATGACATAAAGCTGTCCTGAATTGACTTCTGTCATGATCAGTGATCGGAGTAGGTAGATTGAAATGGGGTCATTGATCCGAAACGTATATATTAATATGGACATTCCTCCGGAATTGGTGGATTATTAAAAAAAAACCTTCGATTGTTTTTATTATTCAACAGATAAATAATGAATTAATTTAGTTTTGATACCTTCCTTTAAATTTTGAATTGAGTAGGAATAATATCACTACCAACATTAACAATATTTAATTGAATCCGGAAATACCGGAATTACTTTCCGGGAAAATGGCTTATCCATGTTATTCTTTCTGTGTGCATTTATGATACAAGTACCAAAAATCAATCTACCTACTCCGATCACTGGTCATGATCCTTTACGTTCTTTAGTAATGAAAAACGTTCATAATTTATTGTTTGGGCATCTACGAAGAGATATTATGGAAAGGTCAATGTACTAAATTGCAAGTTTATCCGGCGCCATGGTAAAAAATAGTATAGTAAAATAATAAATACCAAGTAGGTAACCAAATATGGCTATAAATTCAAACAATTACATTGAAGACATATCATAGATTTTACCGAAAAAAACAAAACACAAAGAAACGAAAATAACTGATTTTAAAACAGAAATAACATGCCTTAAACGTAAAGTTTGTTTGAGTTTAGAATTCCAAGTCAAACCAAAAACATCTCTGTTGTAAGTGACCTGTTTAATAAAACAACAATTACATAAGTAAATAATCAATATCTATAAATATCGTTCATATACCTGGTAGTTCACTGCTGAAATATGTTTTCCTTATGACCCAGTTATCAGTTCAGTAACTTCTTCTATAAGTCGTCATGGAACTTGAAATCATTCCTCCTCTTATAGCAATTCACATTCATTCGCAAAATTACATACCTTACGATATTTCATTTTCAAGAATATGTTATTCCAAAAATATTTTATCAATTCTTGAAGCATATAATTTTAAACTAGGTATTGGGTACGTATCTTATTTGCCTATAAAATGATCTCAAAACTATAAATAGTATGAACTTACCTTTGTACCGAATCTAAACAAAACGTATTTACAAAATATTTATTAAAATTTTCGTAGCAATAAAAAGTAAAAACAAATAGATATAAAATTCATACTTGCAGAAATCAATTTCTAAATTAATATGTCCCTAATCTCCCAAAAATATCATATTATTATTATTGTAACGAAATATCATTCCAATGTACCACTTCTCGTAGCACATTTCGTAGCTCTAGACAAGCATACACTATACACTTCGTAGCAAATGCCTCTATCTCAAGTATAGCTGATTTAAACAGTTTCTCATTCTTTTTAAGCCCTGTGGAAGTCGGCTTACGACTTTAAAATTCGTTGCCCGACGGCTTACACTTTTTGCATATTTAATGACACTTTTTTTGCTGAAATACACCCCTAAGATTACCAACCGTCCAGGCGAGTCTGGTTTCCTCGAACAAAGACTAAACGCTAGATAAGTTTGAGCAATATTATAATGAATATGACTAATTAAACCCTTATCTTAGGGCTTAATATAGATAAGAAATGCAACTAGACGATCTTCAAGAGTTTTATCATATGAAAATAGTTCTAATCACTATCTACGAATACCTCGCGCCCTCCAGAAAAGTCACAAACGAATTTTACAAAGCATTAAAATTTATATAAGCAAATTTAGACCCTATAGCGAGAGGGTTAGACAGTAAAATCGCTCGCGGACCCCGTAACTAATTTTTTGATGCTACGTTCATCATAGTAACAGCGCCATCTCTACGAATTCCAACAAAATTTTTCACTGAACCATTTTCTTATAAGAACTACACACACTGCTGCATTCTGTGTGGAGTCGGCACACACCCTCGCGCTTCTATACAATCGAACGCACCCACACTCCGCAGAAAAAAACGATAAAAAACTGCACACAAACACAAGTTTCGTGCACACACTAGACAAGGATAGACGAATGTTTGAAATAAAATCGAATTTTGACTACAAAATATTTTTGGAGGTTTTTATACATTGTTATGTAAGTTAGATGTCATTTGGATTAATACAAAGTATAAGATAAGTGAGTAGAACTGAAATGCACAAGGTTCATACAAGCGCGGGACACCAACACAGGCGCGCGTGTGCCCACGACACTGCATTCGGTCTGTGTAGTAGTGCTATAGCGCGACCGAACGGTCTTGAGCGAGTTGTGTGTTTCAGAACGAGGAAAGACTTGGTACAGAAACTTTTGTGGTTTTACCAGTGATTAATATTCAATTGTGTACGTAAATTAACGGGTTTTATTGTTTACATTTTAGTGTGACTGAGGAAATATTAAGTTTATGTTGTTTATTTAAAATCATCGCAAAAATGATTTGGAAAGTGTAAAACTGTGAAAATAAATGGAATTAACCATCAAAAATGCAGGTAAATATGTTGATTAACTAGTGTTAGTGTTAACATTCAAAATAAGCAGCAATTTTAACCCAAATAGCTTATTTTTTGGGTTTTTTTTTCGGATTTACGGCTGTCAGCGGCAAGTATCAAGAGTGCGGGCGCGGCGGCGGCCGGCGCAGTAAATACAAGGTAATGGCTAAGTACGCACGCCGGCTAGTACCGTGTGCGCGCTCGGTGCAGTCCCGCCTATGCACAATCGGTGGAGCGTCGCATTTCCGTTCCCGGCACACAACTGGACCACAACACGCGACATAACCGCTAAAAACCTCCGAAAAATAAACAAAAATATCTAAAAAAATATCTGACCACAGACTATATTTTATAAAAAAAAATATTCATATCATCGCGTAGTGGCTTCGACAAAAACAAAACAAAATCTAAGAAAAACATATTTTGGGATTTAGTGAGTTTTTCTGAATTTTTCCTCGAATTTAAGTGCGGCTCACTACGCTGAGATGCAAACAACATATCACATGGAAACTTAGGACCCGAACTATATTTTTTATTTAGTATTAAATAAGTAATAAAAGGAATATTTTTGTGAAAAGTGACTGTCGTGATGTGTTACAATATATTATGCTGTGACAGTGTTATCGCTGTGAAATACGGCTGAATGGATTTGTGATTACATGACGAGGTGACGCCGATTTGTTATTGCAACTTTTTTCTTTTTTTTACAAAAATTACTACCGAAGTGTCAAACTGGACGGAAGAGGAACCGGCCACCTCTGACGCATGTGAGTACAATTTGGTGCTTTGCCGCGTTTAACAAAGAACTTTTTGAATTTTCAAAGTCAATAATGTGTGCCCTTAATCTTGCGTTCTCCTTGACTTAAAGTGGTGTTGGTGTGCGTGCGATGCATATGTAAACGCACGCGTAACGGTCGCTGTGTGCGTACAGTTCACGCACATTTTTTTGTGTTTTCTTACGAGCCCCCCACCACTCTCCCCACCTATACTCGTTATCGTTTATCTGTCCCACTCTTTTTCTATGACTACGTCGTTTTACATTGCAACGTTGTGCTTGTGTGCGTGAGAGCCACGTGTGTGCGTTAATAAATTGCAACCTATATTTTGATCGAAGGCCAATGACGGCATAGAGAAAACGATTCTATTTTCGAATTTCTTTCTGATTTATATCACAGAGCTGCTCTAATCGAAAAAGAAGTTGATACTTTCCGAAATTCGAAATTTGAACTTTTTTGGCAACGATTTTTTGGGGTTGACAAACAAAAGTTTGCCAAAAATCGCAAATTCCTTTTGATTATCATTCTTTAACACCTTTAAATTATAAATAAAACTATTAGATAGTCAAAAAACTGTTTACTAGTGCAATAAATGAGTTATTATCGTTGCTGCGAAGCTCTACGCGGAATCGTAGGCTAAAATAAAGCCGTCGGAACTTATGACGTGCGCTTCGAAAATATTTTTTTGTGAAAATTCTAGTAAGTTGATTAATTTTACATGACATTTGACGGCATTTGATTAATTTTGATTGTGTTTTGTTTGGATAGTGTAGTATTTGATCTGCGATGTACTTTTAAGATTTGACATTGCGATATTGTTAAAAAAAACATGTGCAATCGGTACATCTATAATAGGCATATTCCCTTTTATCAAACAATTAATTAATCAATATCTAGTTTTTATTTAGTAAGATAGTTTAATAAAAAATAATATGAACGATTTAAATTTTTTAAAACAAAGATAATCGAGGAAACGACATAAAATTGATTTCTAACGTAAAATCTAATATTTTCACCCCTTTTGCAAAACCTTTTATTTAAATATCCCTCTTAAATAAAACAAAATACGCATTTGTTTAACAAATCAGACAACATTTATCACTGTTTGACAAAAACATGTTATTTATAAATTACAAGAATAAGGTCATTTGCAGTCAGGAAGTTGTACTTATGTATGCACTGGCATACACATATGACCTATATTTTATCGCTGATGCATTAAAGATTCTTGTGGCTGTAAAATAAAATAAGTATTGTTCAAAGTACTTTGAATATTTTGGCAGTAAAAAGATATTGCGTTGCGCATAATGAGGAAACTGCAGGCGTATGACTGCATCTCTTAAAAAATCATGATTAAGGAGTAAATTCTAGTTAGGTACTTCTTAACTTTTAAATGATGTAAAGAAGGAGAATTGTCGACCATGTATTTCTATTAGATACTAATGACATAACTAGAAAACCCTGTAAAAATCTGCTACACAAAGTATTCAAAACAAAACAATAAACTTTGCAATAATTTTAGGTACTCTTAATTTCTCTCCCCGCCATTAAAAACGCAAAAACCGCCAAAATTCATAAAGAGAACATCAAGAAATTCAAGTTCGCGCCCTTCAATTGGAGCCAGTCCTTGCGCGCGCGGCCAAGGCAAGCGCAGGCGCAGCGACTGTCAATGTTACTACATAACCTACAACTGTTGGCCCGCCATCTTGCATTCAGACTTGTTTGAAGGCTACGCATGGCTGATGTCTTAGTTTTAACTATGTTTCTGCTAGGTTTATGTCTATGCAAACGGTTGAACATGTCAATTTGGAATTTTATGTCGGGTTTTGTTTAGATATTTTAATGTTGGTTGGGTTTACACAGTTTTCATCAACTGTTTGTTTAGGAGTTCCTAATATAATAGGTTTTTAACAATCATTGACAAATTTTGAACAAATTTCCTTAACATTTTAACAACTTTACTAAATTTTTCATCTACTTAATATACACACACATTCCATAAAAATTGAAGTACTTCAAAAATTTAATTAAGAGGTCAATAAAGATTTTAACTAGCTAGAATATTATGCAAGTTACTAGCGGACGTAGCACGGCGGGTATTTAGGTGCGCCCGCGCAACGGCCAAGGCGAAAGTCAGCTTGCACAATCTACTCGACGTCTGCTTAATTTGACGATAGATGGCGCTAGGTTATGCTTTAATGTGAACTAGATTTTAGTATGGTTTGAAGAAGGCGAGGACTGATTTTTTTGTGTTTTTTTGTTTTTTATTTATAATAATAACTATAAATACCTAGATGATGATAGCAAACCGGGTGTCTAAACCAATGAAAGATATTTAGGTTTTTTTCGTAAATAAATTATTGTAGTCTAGTTATAGAAATAGTCAAGGTATAATAAGTTTAAATGTTGATAACGATAAAATGGCTTAGAATTCTTATCGCGTTACACGATTGACGTCATTTCTTTTTTTAAGTTGCACTAATAAAATTAAAATTAACGTTTTGTTTTTAATAGTAACGAAATACGATTTCTTGAATTTACGTTTCCTTATAATTATTTTTGATACCCTTCTACCTTTCATTTTACAAAACTTTTTATAAATGAGTCCCAATGGGCAATATTACCAATGAATGTCCGTTATTTAGGTAAATAACGGCAAAAATGATCTAAAATCAATTAACACAAATCTAAACGATACAATCTAGTTCAAACTATTGAAGTATTTAAACTATTACGACATATAAGTAGTATACAAAACGTTCAATGTCACAACCGACTCACTATCGTCCGCCATATTGAATTTATTCCCGCCTAACTCTATGATATTTATAATAGACGCCTGCGCAGTCTAGCGGTCTAGATAGCGACACGAAATAACTGTTCTTGTGGGCGCAATTTAATAACTATTATAATTTTAACAGCCGTATTCATAAAAACTTTATAACCATTACTTCGCTAAAATTGTGATAAGCAGATTCTTTGTTCAAAATCTATGGAGAATTTGAATTTAGAATCTTTTAAACAGTATTGTAACTAAGTTATGGTTAAAAAGTTTTTATGAATAAGGGTGTAAGTGTTTTAATTATGTTTTATTTAAATTCTTTATTACACTTTGCACGCCGAATAATTTCTTTGACAGTCTCTAGACAGAAGACGCGGCAAAACTGACACCAGTCTTGCCAAAAGACCGTTAATGGGTCTCTGGATTCTTAGTTAATGGGTTGTGGAGACATTCAGTCCAAATAAAATATTGGTTTCAGCTGCATTCGATTCGACTCGAAGTCAAAGTCAAAACGTTTATTTCAATTAGGCCATTAAACGGCACTTTTGAACGTCATCATTTACAGTTAAAATTATTTGTACAAAAATAGTAAAGGGACTCTAGTGTCCATTCGCAAAGGTAGATTCTATGTAGAAGAACGGACAAGAAACTCCATAGTTTCTCTTAACAAATAAATGTTTAACAATAAGCATACAAAATTTAATTTAAATAAAATATGTGAGGACGATGCACCTAGGGTATCCCTACTACTTATAGTAACAAAGTTACCAGCAGATGTAAATAGTATTCATCTATACTAATATTATAAAGAGGTAAAGCTTGTGAGTTTGTGAGGTTATCTCTGGATCTACTGAACCGATTTTGAAAATTCTTATAGCCACATTCATGAGGAAGGATATATAGGCTATACGGGAACGATAAATTATAATATACGCGTACGAAGTCGCGGGTAAAAGCTAGTTATATATAAATAAGTACATGGTACCTACTTAAATTTACAAATGGACTGAATACCGACTTAAACATACTTAGTTAATAATAATAATAATAATATTTTTTTAGGTATATTTTTAAATGTTTTTTTTAATTGTTTTATAGAAATATTTAAATATGTAAAATATATGTCTACCAATGAATAAAGAGAATAATAATAATAATAATGATTTATTTAAAAAAAAACCCTTAACTAGACACAAAAACAGATTTCTTCACATTAAAAAATTTAAAGATACAATGGATATGGAGGTCACATTACTGGTAGGTATACATTATAACATATGAGGTAGGGCTTATAGTTATTAATTACCAAATACAATAATTGAAACTCTGTTGTCAGTTGTGAAAAGGCTTATCTTGATTGATTCTGTATAACACCCCACATAGTACATCACTAAAAAAATAGTCTAGTCCATATCCCAGGCGATGTATCTGTCAAATTTTATGACAATCCGTTCATCCATTTTAGCGTGAAAGCGTAACAGATAGACATACAGAGTTAGGTACTTTCTCATTTGTAATATTAGTAGGGATTGTACTTAGTGTTATTACAAAACAAGGGAATAATGGGCTGTCTTATCGCACATTGCGATCTCTTATAGACAAAGTCAAAGTCAAAGTCAAAGCATTTATTTCAAATAAACCATTTACAGGTACTTTTGAATTGTCAGAGTCAGTCAGTCAAAAACATGAAGCTATTTGCACGTTCCAAAGCGTAGCGACATCATTGGATGGACTGAAAAAAGGAGATAGTTACAAAATATTACGTAGTTATAATGTTTTAAAAAATATACACATTTAGTATATAAATTAAGCAGCTGTCACTGTCACTTGTTACTATATATCTCACCAAAGTATTAAGGATCTAATTGCCATACTTACTTAATGTTTTTCTACTTTATTAACTTTTTCATTTTTATAACCACTACGCTATCATGTTTTATGATCACAAGTGTACATAGATTTTACGTCAATTAGCTACGAAATATGATAAGTACCATTAAATTTAATTATTAGCCATTATTTTATTACTTACCTTTAATGTGTTTTTTTCGAGTTCATTTTGAAGGACATTATCGTAGGAACTGTTATTTAACCTGTGTATAAATGATTATGATTACAAAGTTTAGCGATATAAGCAATCTTCAATCAATGTTCTAGTCTCAGTCATACATATTATGTTAATCTGATCGAAAATTCGGATCGCATTTTAAAAAAAGTATTTTTCATCATTTTTACCACTGATTGAGTTAATAAGGATAAAAAAACTCGCTCAAATTGACTCTTAAAAACTACACTTTCCTAGTCCATTTCTACACCCATTATGATCCACTTAAATCATCAAAATCATGTTTGTTATACACATATCCTCTGTGATTCGTTTATCAAAAACTATTTTACTGTAAATCTCAGCATTACACGTCCAAAACAAGATGCAACAGTAAATATTAAGCGATTTAAATAAATCTAGCTGCATTCTACAGTCGTGCGGTGTATCTAGGTTGTGGACACTAGGCCGGAGCAGGTGCAGCTACCCTACTGCAGCCAAACCAGTCGAAATACTGGCCGCTAACGGATCTCACTGTTTGAATTTCGAACGACGATATTGTGGTTTGAAAATGGAATGTTTGTGTCTTTGATTTTGGGATTCTTGATTTGAAATTGTAGAACTTGCGTTGAGTTTTTTATACTTGAAGCAGAATGGAGTTGGTTGGTTGAAGTTGAATTATTAAAACAGCGTGAAAATAATCTTGTCATCACTCAGTCAGCATAAAAAGTTAGCAATTTGCATTCTATTTTCCTCCTTCTATCCATTTAGCTAGAGACATCGTTTTTCCATACGTTATGTAAGATACGAGTACCAGAAACCAAACCATACTTTGAAAACAATATACTTACCGTATTTTTGATACTTGAAGTTAAAATATTAAAAAACATGAGCATACTTATACTTCTAGCACTAAAAGTTATCTTTCTGTCGATAATCCTAGAAGATACCAACGCTTAACACAACGAAAACACTCATTACAGCCAGACAATAATAACAGCTCCAAAAACAAAAAAAAATATTTAAAAAATAGTCGCAAAATTCCGAAAATGAGGTCATTCGGTCGGCCGGTGAACGCGACACGCGTTTTTTTTTTCTTCACTCATTTGATTACAGTCTGGAACCAGGGCTTATTGTTTTCCGTGCGTCTTACGAGCAGATGGCTGTACTTAAATTATGTCTTGTCAGTTTTAAGGTTTCCCTTCAATCATTTTCGGCGTTTTTGTTATTGTAATGGGAAGATGAAAAGGGATAACGTGCTTTATTTTTTGGCTTTTTGTTAAAATGTCTGTTTTTAAACCTATCGCATAGAGATAGTGCCAATTGTACAAATTTTGAATCAACGTTCGCACTCGCATGTCATTCGCAATCTGTCAAAAAAGCCTCAATTTCTATACATTTTTGTCAGATTGCGACAGAGATGCGAATATTGCTTAAAAATAGAAGAATTGGCCCTCTGAGCAATTTTTTACATTTTGAAGTTTTGACATTATCGCTGATACAATGTCATTTGGAATGATCAGGAGTTTAAGGTGAAGCTAACAACTACTGTTTTTGTATAGAATGTACTTATATCAAACACTAGCTTATGCCCGCGACTTAGTACGCGCAAATCCCGTTTCTTGGCGTTGTTTTAGTTGTGTAAAACCATCTTCGTATTATTGCATTTCTAATGAAACCAGTTAGGAGTACATCGGTCAGATGGTTTCATAGTCTATAAAGGACATAGGTAAAACAATTTTTCTGCTTTAGGTATACATAAAATTGAAAATATCACCGGATAATTGCAAACGCCTTAAGATTATAAAATATCGCGTGAAATTGTGAACTATTTCTTCTTAATATGAGACCGATACCTATATTGGAAACAATTGAATTTGGATGGGATTTTTTGTGTACAAAACGATTCTTTTTTTTAATAAATCGAGATATTATAACTTAACAAAGATTTATTAACATCTTACAGACTCTGCAATTTTCCGTTGAAATAAATATAGATTGTCATAAAGATTGACATTTTCACAGCTAATGGAAGCTCTCATAGTGATAAGAAAATCAGTTTATCAGTAGAATATAGCTTCCTTTCCTTTCCTCCTGGCTTGTTACTAACATCCGGTACACTTAAAACTATCAGTCTTCCTTTTTATTATGATTTATTTAAGGCTGAGGGAATGATATTGTTTTGAATTTAGGATATGCTCATTATATTGCATATAGTCTGACATACCGTATTTCGGTAATGACGGCCAATCTGAAATATAAGACTGTATAATTGTCTCTTAAAAAGTCAGGTTTTTTCAAGGAAATATTAGTCTCTTAGTCTCGGTGTACAGTCACGTCTGATTAAACATACTTCATTGAGAAGGTCTTCTACTACACTGGGTAACTTTTTGCCAGTACGCAAACTTTAAGAACCACTTCTGCTCATATCAATGAGCAACTTTGCCCAAGAAAGTCAGACAATTCCAAAAAAAAAAATTTGCATACAAAAATTGTTATAAACTGATCCCAATTTGAATGGGACACTCAAGTCTTTTTTTAGGATTGACTATTTCTTTCTTTAAGAAAGTTATTCATCTACATGGGTAGAAGTGGTTCTCAAAATTTGCGCACTGGAAAAAAATATCCAGTATATAATAGTAGCCCAAAAGCGCCATTTTCATTAGTCAAATTAACTTCCCACTTCCGCACTGAGATATAGTAAACAATATAATGCATTGTAATGGATTATGCACTCGTGTTTGTAAATAATCTGCTAAACTGTTATTTGCTTCAATGTTGTCACTGGTTGTGTTGACGAATTTTAAACAAACTGCAGTGAATAACGAAATATTTTCGTGATTATATATTTCTTCGTCAGTGTTTGTTTACATTTATTTAAACTTTATGGGCATAGGTATAGAAACAGACTTAGCCCACTACTAGCCAACCGAAGCAGTGAGGAGATAAATGATATATAAGGTGTAAATACGATAAAAGAGGAATTTTAGGCCCAATTGCACCAAAAACTTAACTCAAAATTAGTTGAATACACGAGGTTTAATAACTAGTCTTACAACCATAATGGGGACCATTATTAATCTGTTTTATTAGCAACTTACTAGGAGTTGATAAGATAAAGGTAACTCTGGTTGGAGAAAGTCTTACAAGTCAATCTTTTTTAATAAATTTCCCGATTGACGACATTATCAAAAAGTGTTTTACACACCACAGAGGACCAATGAACAAAGAACCTTAAAGCTTAAGAATCGTTAAAGTGAATCTACTGCCTCCCCCAAAACAGACAGTGCGTTAATCAGAATTCCAAGAATAAACTTTTGAGTAGGTACCTATACTGTACTGGGGAGTAATAAGTAATAAAAACATTCAAGGACACAATGTCCAAAACGAATGTTGAGTCAGACTTGTAGCCCGGGGCAGAGTGACTTATAATTTAAGACTTGAAATTAATAACCGAAAACGTAGACACTAAAACATCTGTTAAAATTGATAAAGTTATATATAAACTAAAAGAACATATTATGTTACATGACATAATAATATTAAATCAATGGAACACAATGTACCTATGTATTTTAATATAACTACATCTATGTTACCATTATTGCAAGTCCGAAAGTCGAAGCAATTATTGTTTTACCTTAGTTTTATATAAGTATTGTTATATTTTAAGAGAAATATAAATTTCTTTATGAATAATAAAAAAATCTTATCCATAGGAATTTTAAAAAGTCCTTTCTTATATCTGTGATTTTAGCTCTTTGCCTATCGTGTAAAACCTGGGGCCTATTTAATATAACTGACTGGTGACAAGTGATAAGCGACAATCTGTCAATTCGACAATTTTTGAAGGTTAAACAGGGCCCAGTATTTTGGTCTTAAACAACACAATTCAACATTTCTAAAATCCAATAGTAGTTTCATTAACAACGACAATCGCCGACCACATCAACTTTCAACGCTTTTAAAACTGTTTAAAACATGAAAAACAAAAAATAAAAACAATATCCTCAACCGCGCAATTTCAAGTAGCAAAACTAAAATCAAAATGGCTGCGGGCGGGGATCAGTAATATCTATCGCACAAAATAAATTCTTAGTAAAAACTGATGCACCTCATCCGTCTACAGTTTAAAACGAGAAACAAGTCTTATACAAAAAGGTCTTGCCCGGTTCTAAGGCATACTCGTTTGTTGCCTTTGCCTTCTTATTTTGTCTATGGCGTTTGAAAATTACCAATTGTTTTTTTTCGCAATGACATGACTATATTTTCGCATTCGATATTGTAGTTCGAAAAAAGATTTGAAATTAGAATGAGTTTTAAATGAAACCGTTAAAACATCAAACTTACAAGGAAAAACGTGGGTTCGTCCGTTTATTTTGAGCGTAAAAGGCTTTCACTGTAATTTGATATCCTGTTTTGGCGACGAGGTGGAAACCGGTCGACATGACCTACCCCACTCGCGTATTCCTTACAGTAAGGCACAAGGCGACCGAAAAATACGAGCGGAGAAAGGTCACTTACCCTTTCTGTATTATATTGAACGGAATATTGCGAAAGTTTGGGTGTTTTGGGGTATTTTTGGACATTTTAACTAAGTTTTTCACGTGCTTAATACACAGTAGAATGTTATGCTCAATTTCTCAAACATTAACAAACATCCAACTGAGTTTTAACTATGAACACTGAACGATATTGACAATACAATTGTGTCGATGAATAAATCTAGCTCCAGCCTCTACTTTCTTACCAATTTACATCCTTATTTTATAAACGATCCTGTTCCAAATCGTAAATGTCATCAGCTTTTCAACCATAATTAATTGCTTGTTGACAATTACGTTCTTTTGGTTTTACCTTATTTCCAATTTCAGCACAATATTTTTTCAACATGTAACTTCAAGCCCTTTCGCACGTACCCAACATAAGACAGTCTAATCTTAAATTCTAGCTAAAACTTAGATATTTATAAGATTGACATTGACATACTTTAGTCTTCACCTGTTGGCAAAACGAGTATGTCCCTGGATTACTTAAGATCCGAGAAAATGTTATTTACCGTACGTTGTATTTTTCATCTTGTTTTAATGTTTATTCTCCTATCCTTTGTAAGGAAGGTTGTTTTGTTAGGTACTCTTTACTTGCTAACATTTGTACTTGCTAAAGTTTATGTAATTATAATTCTAATTATTCTTTAAAAATATATCAATCATTCTTGAGAATAAATAATATTCATCATTCTCATTATTTTCGTTCATCATACTTTATGTAAGAAATGCACCTGTGACGATTTTGAAGGGTTTTATTTTTTTGTCATAGAATACCAACTTAACACACAATCTCTGTTCTGTGGTTAAAGAACTCGAATTTTGGCAAATAACTATGACAAGAAGACCTTCAAAATTGCCTTATTCTCGTAACGTTTAAGTAAATCAATGAAGCGAAAAATGTGATGTGTGATATTAGAAATAAGTATCTTTAACCACGTACGTAACAAAACTATTTTAACTATATTGAAATCGATATCCATGTAATACAACATTATCAGTTAACTTCATAAATCCATCGTAATTAAAATTAAATAAAATAATAATCTTGGTAGATTATGCAGTAATCTCAAGTTTTCTCTAGAAACAAACAAATTCTCAAAAAAAAAATACAGCATCACATTTTATTTAAAAATATTCGCACTCTCATTTCGGATTCGCATACCCGTTTCTTATGAGGAGCATCCCTAGTAGATAATCATTCCGCCCAAAGCTACTAAGCGTTTCGTCTTGCGTCTTCAACAGTAGAACCAGTTTCGATACTCTATGGTCCATCAGTTATGTTATACTTATGTTTTTATCATTCTTTATTATGCAGTAATCTCAAGCTTTCTCAAGAACCATAAACAAATACTTAAAGATAGTTTCCAGCATCAAATCACTGGCCACTAATTCGCATTCTTATTTAAAAATATTCGTATTCTTTTTTCGAATTCGCATTCCAATTCTTTATGAGGTGCATCGATGCTGCAATCAACGTAGCCAACTACTGGGCCCAAATAGTATAAAATAAAGAATTAACCATCGACTTTAAAAAGAAAAAGAAAAGTGAGGTGCATCCCTAGTAGATAATCGGTCCGCCCAAAGCTACTGAGCGCTTCATCTTACGTCTTCAACAGTAGAACCAGTTTCCATAGTCTAGATAGCCATAGACGTAGTCTATGGTCCATCAGTGATGTTCTTATATTTATATCGGTCTTTATTATAGAGTGAAGCGCACTGTAACTGTCCGGACGAAAGTAGGATGAAATAAAAATAGTAGTGACCTTTTGGGAAGTTCGGGCTGAACTAATTTTAACACAAGTTTTCTTTGTTTTTTATTGCATAATATAGGTAGTAGTATTATTTTATTTAGGGGATACCTAGTTTTAAATCAACTACTTAAACGCATAAAACTTATATAGATACTAAATAAAAACTAGTAGTAAATATACAAGCGGAGTAAAAAGGGGGAGGGGAAGAACTCTTAAGGCATCGAAAAATCCGTCCACTTCGCTGTTTTTTATATTGAATTTAATTATATTTTTAGATTTCATTTTTTATTGGAAAGTTCCTCCGCTCCTTAAACGTAAATATATTTTTTAACACTTGTACCAATACTTACTGAATAATAGAAAAACAACTGCTTTTTCCTTGAGAAAATACACCGCGAAGGTAAAAGCGAAACATGTTTGTTCGCCCTTGACCTTTTCTTAGAAGATTATTATATTTGGCGTGGGATTGAAGCTCCTCGTGTTTTTGAATTCTACGAATCAATACTTAACGGGGGAGTGATATTGTCTGCTCAGCTTCCAAGGGTAAACTAACTATAGATAGCATGACATAAAGTCTGTATTCCTTGAAACATTAGGTAGAGGACAAAGTCTATTCTCATAGTACAATAGTATATCTTCTATTTCTTTGAAAGTTTACAATTTACATAGTAAAGAGTATTCTATCTATATATGTATCTACTACTGAGAATTTCCTAACGCTAAAACCTACTCTCGCTTAGCCCAGAACATTAGCCCAGTATAGGGATTACCTATAAAGAGTCAGGCTGGTGAAAAATTTTGTTTGTAAACATAATTGTAACGATTCACGCCTAAATAACTCAACCGATTTTTATGAATTTTGGTAAAGAGATAGATGGGATCCTGAAGATGGTTTTAGTCTACTTTAACGCGAGCAAATTCGAAGGCAAACACTAGTTCTAAATAATTATGTTTACATTCCTAAACCAATCAGAAGATAGATGCTCGGTTCCATTAGTCTTTTCCTATGGAGAAGAACCGGGAAGAAACTACACGGTTACTCTTTTAAAACGTCCTCAATACTTGAAAGCCTTTGTTAAGTTACTGACATATTTAATCCCAGTTTAAAACATAAACAAGTTTGGAATAATAATAAATTATGGTCCTTGGTTATCGATACTTGAAACCTTGATATTTAATTTTCGAACAACAATGAACTTTTCGGTTTAAATACTTGAAATGTCAATATTTGATCTCGGAAGAATTTTTCATACTTAAATTACAGAAAAAAGCAATTGTATTTTCGCCTTTTTTGTGAGACTTCCTTATTAAATTTTCGTGTTAAAGACAGGAAATGTTTCTCACGAATAATTTTGGCAGTAATAAATGATTATTATTTTACCGACTAGTTTTCAGTCTTGGTTTCGTTCTCGTGACTTATTACGCAGATTAATATGAAGGTAACATATGAGGTTATGTCGTTAAGTGATAATGTAGCGTTCCGCCATTGCCATCGCCAAACAACCAGACAATGTTATGTGTATATAGAGAATAACCTAGAATACTAGCCTTCGTTCGCGACTTTGTACGCGCATATCCCATTTTTCTCGTTCCCGTAAGAATTCCGGGACAAAATATATCATGTATACCTTCCTCTTGAATTACTCTGTCTATTAATGAAATCCGCATTAAAATCCGTTGCGTAGTTTAAAAGATATAAGCGTACAGACGGCGAAAGTGACTTTGTTTTATACTATGTAAAGATCCGCACTTTATGGTAGAAGTTTTTATTTATTTAGATCCTATGGAAGACTTACAGCAAAATCAAACAGATGAAGAACTTCCACGATGACACGATTGATAGCCAATTACACGTATTTTCATATAAAATAGAGATAAAAATAATGAACATCTGTTTTAAATAAAAGATGAAAATTGAAAATTATTTATCCTAACATTGGACCAAAACGCAGTGCTTTTCTCCAAACGCAGTTAGAATCTTTTCAAATTGACAATTTACCTATAGAAGAATTTCTAAGAATTCCAACTACCCTAGCAGAAGGTTACCCATCGCTGTGGAACTGTATTGATGTCTCCTTTGGAATAGATAGTATCTAGGTAAACAGTTTCATAGTAACAATAGATTGTGATTCCAGTAAATCTGTACGGATCCCTGGCTTCCTAGAAAATGTCTAAGTACATCGTTACACCTGAAACGTCGCTGTTTGCGTAGATATAAACCTTAATTCAGTTGAATAGCTTTTAACCTTATTGATGTATCAATTAGTTTGAGCAAGTGGCTAAATTATAACAGCCGCATGGCCCGATGTTCAAGGTTAAGCAACGCTTGCCAAGGTTGGTCTATGGATGGGTGACCATCTTGAAATACCGGGACTCGTCCGTGCCTTAGAAAGCACGTTAAGCCGTTGGTCCAGGCTTTCATTTGGAGATCTTGGGCAGTTGTTACGGATTTTCAGTTGCCAGAAAATCTGACTCCAATCTTGCCATGAAGTACCATGTTACCCAGACAATCTAAGCAGTTGGATTTGACAGCTGAGTAGAGAGGGATAGAAGTTCGCTTTACCACTAAGTGCGAAAGAGATTTATTTCATGTCTCTTTCATACTTACTAGTAAAGCAATGTTGTATCATGTTGTCAAATCAGAGTTCTTAGATTGTCACGAATATACGTTGTTGTCCTATAAAATAAAGCATGTACCTTACATGCTATATTTTATTAGTATTCTTTATTGGAGATCCAAATAAAATAAAAATAAAATAGGTAGAGTTCAGTAGAGGTCAGTTCAGTTGGGTAATATTTAGTGCAGAAAATCTTATGGAAAATATTCTTGGACGTGTTTTTATCATTGCTAGTCGCTGAGATGATATCTAATACAAGGTCAGTATTAATACATTTTTCTTTCCTTTGTTAGGATAGATTTACGAAGCCAGGAAGGTATAATACATAGTGTGTTAATGACAGTATATTGATTTTTAACATTTTACCGAAGGCCTACCCAGATTTTTTTTTTACATTTAGGTAAACAGAGTCCGAAGAGTTAACGTACTAGAATTGAGCTTCTTACCATTTTTCTAACAAACAATTTAGTTACCACTAAACTTAACATGACAAAAGTAGAAAACATTATATTTTTTAATATTTATTATATAATATAAAACCAGCCAGCAACAGGCATCGTCACCCGAACGCAGAAGCGTATGTTCAGTGTGTATGCGGGACAAAAAACAAATTGAGAGCCGGTGAATGGCCGCGCGCGCAGGAGTGCAGGGCTGACCAATGGGAGGGGTTGAAATAAATGTTTTACATAATTATACTAAACTTCTGGATCGGGTACAACCATTAATACAAGGCTAAAGTCGCAAGCTCATTTCAGACTGTCAAAAACTTGTAAAATGTCGAGAAATTGAGGTATTTTTACCCCAGACTGATAATAAGCATAATCTTATTGGTACAATCTACCATTGAAGACCAACGTTTTTTGCTCAGTGTGTAATAAATTCGATTAAAAATATATGTTAATTTAAAAGTAACTGACTATAACAGGAAAGATGTGACGAAAAACTACTAAACAATAAAAAACCCACATAGGTACGTTACCTACGTACCTATGTAGGTTTTTCATCATCCAAACTCCTGTCAAATCAATCAAAAAAGGAACTTCGAAGTTCAAACTATTCAAAACTTCTTTTTACAAACTGACCGTTTGATGCATTGGTATTCCTGTCATACCTCTTTTAGTGATTTAAAAAAAAAAGAACACATAAAATGGCGTTTGGACGTCGGTTGTGGCAGGGCAGGTTTCAACAGGGCTGGCTCGCGCGTTGATGAAGTTTAGGTTGTACTAGGCTGCTGCTAAAATAAACTGTGATTACATTAACTGAGAGTGGGTATTAAGAGAATTTGATTTTTTTTCCGACTTATAAAAGGAACTAAAACCAATGATAATCTAAAAAAAATGTCTTCTGTATTAGCCAGTAAGTACTGTCCCACTACTGAGCGGCGTCCCCCAAATCTTACCAGGCATTCCTCTCCCGGGACCTCAAACCAGGGTACCATAAACTTTTAGATTTTCTGTCCGAAAACATTACGTCTGGCCAAGCTTTAATATCACTGTAGAAATTTACCTCAATCATCCAGAAATACGTACCAAATACAGTATAAAATATGCTATGTAATAATTTCATCCTGTATAGCTTTTGACAGCCCTGCCTTGCGTCAGCGCGGGCAGTTTGACAGCTTTTGAGTCGCGTTCGCTTTTTGAATTGTGGGCGTAGAGTATCTTTTTTGATTCGATTGGCTTAGGTTGCCAGTCATTCTGCCGAGTTTCTTTTTTTTATCTGTACAAGTTTTGTTCATTAGTCAGTATGGAAAACCGGCCGATATGTGGCTTTTATGTAGCCACAATGAAAAGCATGTTGAGTAATGTCTTCTCCTTTCAATTATTTTGAATAGAATAATATAATTTGTTTGAAAAAATATAATTTTAGCGCTATGAGCTGTTTTGTTGACGGTTTAATAAATATTACGTGAGTTATGTAAGGGGATTCCCGATGTTTTCATTGTTTGGTTTAGTAAGATAGCTTGACAAACTGCCAGCATTAATCATACTTCTAAAAACCATTACCCTCCTTTTAGGGCGGTCGGATAAAAACTCTTTGTGTTTCTCAACAGCAATTTTCAGTTTTTGGTACATATTATATTGTGGCTTTTATCTACAACGTGTAACAGAATAAACGCAATACCTCTTAAGGGGTCATTGTACTCATAATGATGAGCAAATTGACCCCTTAAGAGGTATTGCGTTTATTATGTTACATGTTGTATAGGATCTTTAAATAGCGAGTTAGGTCATACATAAATAGTTAAACATCTATGAAACACTAAATTCTGCAGGCAAATTAACCGCGTGAAAACAGGACTATGAGAACATAGTACCTACTTTTCTACTATTCCAACATAAAGTCTATCCGTATGCCAAGTTTCATCCAAATCAGTTCAGCTATTATGAGGTAAAGAGCTGATAAACAGACAGACAGACAGAGTTAGTTTCGCATTAATAATATCACAATGTAAAACTGGACCACAGACGTAAAATTCAATTTATTTGATATTAATATAACAACTACATTTCAATCTCAAACAATAACCAATTATATTGAAACTGGCAAATATATCGAATAATAAACAAAATATAGAGCAAGTTCTATACATATACAGAAACAATATATTATTATTTGTTTTGTTCACAAATGTATGAGAACACTTCGCGAGGCTTTATTTTTTAAGGATGGGAAATCATCAAATGCGGAAGGGGGGGTCCCCTTCCGCTCTGGGTGGAGCCTCTTATTGCAGACTCTTATTGACTAAAACCCATCCATGCTCCTACTAGTGCCTTTTACGTTCCAGGGCCGCGGTAACTCTTTCGACCAAATCCGCGAATGTTGCAATAAGAGTTGCAATACCTTATCTAAGTATGCTGGTTTACCTTCCTAGGGCCGTTTGTACAAAACAGAGTTAGTTATCTTTGTTACTCAACTCCAACTGGAATTTTGGAAGTCAATGTTTTTGATTTGGTTGCTTCTTCGCATTTTAAGAGCGTTCACGCCGTACGGCATTTCATACAAACTTTCAAGTCCTTATTTTTCGAAATGAATGACTCGTTTTGAATGAAACTTGGTATTCATACGCCATCCAACCAGGTCTAAAAATTCAGTTGAGAACATTTTCGAAAAAGAGTTTAGAGGGAGAGAGAGAGAGCGATTTTAAGTTATAGAAAGAGTTATAAAAGCCGTACGGCGCCGTTAACGCTCTTAACACCTTTCCACCACGTGACCTTAGCTATCCTTCGTCCCTTACATTTTGGAATTGTTGGCAATCCAATCCTATAGGCCCGTAATCCTGCCTGGGTTGCGGAATTAGTTCGAAAGAGTCACCGCGGCACTGGAACGCAAAGGGCATTAGGAGGAACATGGTCTTTAGTCAGTAAGAGTCTGGCAATCCCTCCCGCTCCACCCAAGGCGAAAAGAGTCATTTGACAATTTCCCATACTTAAAAAATGGCCCTCCACTGTGCCACCTTATGTAAAGTTTTCTGCTTCTAATCTATTTTTACTTATATAAGGTGTTTATTTCAAACAGTTGAATATTCTATTCTACCAGTTCGCATGGCATAAGATCTAGACAATGTAAGGGTCCTGAAGATCATCTGGCAGTTGATTATGAAGGTACTGGAAGACCTGTTGTTGTGATGATTGTAGTCCAGGATGTGTGCCCCTAAAACCCGAAGAAAAACAAGGGTAACACCTAGTATAGAACAACCATACGTTACCACGATAGCATTAATATAACGTCACAATTTTATCAGTTCAATAAATGCTTTTTATGACTCAGGGAGTTAATAAATACGAACTATTGAATCGTTCGACGCACTATTAGAGGTTGCTGCACTTTTCATGTACCTACGTTTGATATTATAAATAAATAATAAGGCAATTATTGTTTTAATAATCGAATTATATTGGATGTGTTTTCGTAAAATAATTGGCTTTATTTTTAGTGTTATTAAACGTAACTGAATGACAAATTCAGTGATTATACAGTACTAGCCGTAGCCCGTGACTTTGTTTACGCACATATGTCGATTTTTCCCGTTCCCGTACAGCTTTCTACGACCATTTGTTTCGGCTGTGCGTTGTCTGTCAGTCAGTCAGTCAGTCAGAAGAATTTTATATATTAGGATAAGACTGTCTTAACTGGCTTTCTATGCTGAAGATCATTTGATATTAAATTGGTTTTCACTTGGACATCTGTCACTTGATGATTGCCGATGGTAACCACGTGGTCGATAATGGTCCACGGTTACCTAGAAGTAGCCTTAGGTTCTGGACATGATGACATACTATCAACGGTAACGATTGTCAAGTAGCCAACACGTTAGGGATTGACCATGTGATGTGCTTCGTCGCAGGTTCGATTCCGCGCGGAACAAATATTTGTATTGCCTGCAGATAGTTGTTCTGGGTCTGGCTGATTGTGTATGTGAGTTGTAAACGTACCCTCGATATAGGAGAAATTCCTAGTACGGGGCAACTTTAAAAAATAAAAAAAAATACTACCCACATTCCCACAAATTTTGAATCAACCAAAAAAGAGGCTGAGTGCCATCACTTTTTTATATAAAGACAGTCCCCCAAAATGTGCACCCGTCACCACTTCCTAGGGTTAGGTATAGCTAGGATGACGTGGCGAAAAAACTCCCCAGAAACAGTCACTTTGTCTAGGGTCCATTTTCTTAAGAGACTTCCAGACTGCCAGACTAAAGTTATTTAGCTACAGGCTGATTTAAATGAGAAAAGACACCGATTTACCATTCCTAAGTCCCATCACATACTCATACAGACAAAAGATCTATTCTTAACCTTACTTAACATATTAATTAATTAATTATCAACGAGTCAGTACCGAGGAAGCGACAATGACGACTCAACAATAAAATTAGTAATTCGAATGACTAAACATACGGAATTCCGGTGTCCGTCAGTATGTTTGTCAACAACTCTGAAACTCATTGGCTTATTAATTTTGTTTTAATGAAACATTGTTTATTTGTTAATTCGACTGTCGTGTGTCTGATGTGGGATTTTTCTGCTGCTGTTTTCTTTTGTGTAAGTCCCCTTGACATAATTAAGTTTGTATAATAATCAAAAATATAGCTATGACTATTTAACTATTGTTAAACCGATTTTGATAAATTTGGTGCAGATGTAACCCTGGAGACGGTTGTTATATAAGCTACTGTTTTTCGCAATAATCTTAATTAACGCGGTCGAAACCGTGGCCAAGAATTAGTCTCACTCTCATGTAAGAAAATAAAAAGTATCTATTAACTTTTTTTACCTATCAAGTACTTTTACATTTTCAGTTTCCTTTAGACTTTGAATACCAGAGTAAAATATACTGTAGAATACAACTTTTACTTATTTTTTATTTTTACATTAATTAATAAATATCGTACCACTTAGCAGACCTTCGAAAAAAGTTAGAATAGTTAAAATGAACCAGAAGGCCAATGTCAACTGTCAAAAATGTATGAAAATTAAGGCTTTTTTGACAGTTTGCTATAGACTGGTGAATGCGATCGTTGTTTAAAATTTGTAGAATAATTAGCACTCTGATAACATCAGAAAAGAGCAGGTAGAGACGTCAATAACACCATTTACACCCACAGTTGTTAATCCCAAAAGTTTCCCAAGAACCTCAAGGATAGATAGTCTCCACCCACATTCTTGAAGTCATTTCCTATATCAAAATATTAGGCACCAATACATTTGACCCGGTTGAGTCACCAGGCCACCATAAAGGACTAAGATACGACCAACCAATGTTACCAGTCGACATGTTATGTGCTCATCAAGTTTACAGTTTAATGTGGAGTAATATCGAGTGGGTAAACTTGGTACTTCATAGTTGTTAAGGGGAGATATTGATAAGGTTTCAAACGAACTTGGCGTGGCTCCTCTTTTATTAAAAGCTATATGAGAGGGATGTTGAAATAATTAAGGTGAACTTATGCCCTAGACAATGTGCCATTCATTTAGCGAATGCGACTGTCGAATTGGCAAAATGTAGGAATTTGATCACGTGACATTTCGATGACATCTGTCGATCCCATACATTTTTGACGTATTGACAATGGCCTTCGCCACGCTACCGTTGACAGAATGTCACTTGTCTAGAGTACTTGATCACGTGAAATTTCGATAGCATCTGTCAATCCCATACATTTTTGACGTATTGACAATCTCCTGGGCTACGCTAGCGTTGACAGAATGTCACTTGTCTAGAGCCCCTGGTGATTACTGCTTTGTTTACTTACAATATTATGAATTAATGACACACGAAAGCAGATGATTCTTGCTTCAGATTTTTGGTCACCAATCATTCAACAAGTATGGTAGTTTGCGGTAAATTTAATTTGTTTTCTTCAACTCATAAAACTTAAAGTATTTATAAGTGTTACATTTATCAAGTGTCTGCCTAGCCTTTTCCCAACTATATTGGGGTTGGCTTCTAGTCAAACCGGCTTCAGCTGAATACCAGTATTTTATGTGGAGTGGCTGCCTACTAGACCTCCACAACCCATTAACTGGGTTACCCGGTACTACTTGGCAAGACTGGAGTCAGATTTTCTGACTTTTGACAATCCGTAACGACTGCCAAAGATCTACAAATGACAGCCGGGACCAAAGGCTTAACGTGCTTTCCGAGACACGGACGAGTCTCGGTATGTTAAGATGGTCACCCATCCACAGACCGACCTTGGCAAGCGTTGCTTAACCTTGAAGATCAACCCGTGCAGCTGTTTTTATTTAGCCACGAGCTCACATTTTTAAACGTCTACAATAGGTAATACTTTTCCAGCCAAACAAGATTCAATATCGAACTTAAACACAAGATAAAAAGTTTGTATCAAAAGTGCTAAGACCTGTCTGTCTGGTTATGACGTACCGAATCAGGGCGACAACCTCACTAGACGGAAAACAATGCTACCAACGTTTTAATGCCACTCGTTAGTTCAATACTTATTTTTATCATTGTTTTGTTACTTTATCTTCAAGTTTGTGCGTAGTAGTAAATACTGCGTATCTGCGCTTTGTTGTAAACGTTTATTGCTGTCTGAGACTTGGATCAGGAAGTTTAAATATCTTTTTTTTTTCACACTTGAACTTGTGAATTAAGTCGATTTAAACTTAATGACGTCTGAGAGGTTTGCTTTTCGCTGCTCTGTACTGCACTCCGCACCTCCGCTTTCATGGGAATAATTTTCATAGGGATACATCTGCTACAGTGTTGTCTTTAACCCAATGGTTGACTGATAGAGAATGCGTTGTTATATTAAATCCGACTGTGTATAAATAGTACATAAAGTTTAACTAAAATTATAATATAAATGCAAGAAATGTTTGTTACGCTCTGACGCCTAAATAACTGAACCGATTATGATGAGTTTTGGAACAGATATAGATGGAGACGGTTATAATATGCTACTTTAACGCGACAAAGGCTGGTAAATAAAAAACTCTATCGTAACACTTGTCCACTTGTCACCTCACAGAGTAATAGGTACACAAACGTATGTACACCTTTTCTATCTCACTACCCTACGCACAAACAAACAGCAGAGTACATTTACACCCCAAAGCCAGACCACCCACCTAAACAGAACAATAACCTGAAAGCTGAAAACACCGAAAAATATGACATGAAATATTAGCAACAAGAGCGTAGGAGGGTAGATCGATACCGGTCGAGTGGACGATTCGACGTCGACCTATAAAACTGGTAAGATGCTGGGGTGAGATCGCCTGGGGTGGCAGGTCGCGGATGCGCTAAGCAGTGGATAAGTTGTGCGTGCGGTTCTTATTTTGGGGCTGTATTTTTGTGGGGCGGATAATTTTGGGGCAGGTATGGGATGTTTTTGTTGTCATTTATTTATTACAATACTCTCTGCACTAACCGTTTAAAACAACACGCGTAGAGTCAACAAATAGGTATATTATTTATTTATTATTTTTTAATATACATAGGCTTATTATGTTATGTGTTGATATTTGGCTAGTAAGTAGGATGGAATGCTGAGAAAAGCTTTGCTTTTTTTCAAGTTGTATCAGCTACGGCCTTGCGGCTCTTAGTTACTCTATGTTTTATATTAGTTTTGCAATATTTTTGAAATTATAACTTAACATCTTGAAGACAGAGTAACCAGCCCAAATTAGTGCCAATTTCACCGACTTTTCTTAAAAGTTGCTATTGTTTTGTTTTGTAAAGTGAAACTTAAATAAAACACATTAAGTTTCTCTGAATACTACAAGCATTCATATTCTTATAGATTGAAAGGCAGCCACCAGACCTACCATTTACACTCAATTTTCCACATCAAAACATTCCTCCTATCAATGCCGCATCCATCCAGGTTCGTTTCCCTAATCCGAGTGTATCTTGAGGGTCAAAGATCCCGAGCATGTCTGTACTTTTTAGACGGTAGACAATGCAGACAGGCGATTTGTTTGGGAAGTTCGGACAGGACGGTATCTACTGTGGGGTAGGGCAGGGTTGCTGGGTTGTAGGGTTGTAAGATGAATTTTGGTCGAGACGGGGTGTGAAAATATCGCTTTTCTGGTGGATAATGTTTTTGAGATTTTTTTTCTGTTGTTTTTTATTGTGTTTATACTCCTGGATGTTTTGGCTAATAAGTACTATTAAGTACAAGATTTTCTCAAAAATATGTGAATGGATTTCTATTTAGTTTGTAAGCATTGTGGGGTATCTACGCATAGCTAGGTACCTGCCCATTTACATACATTTAATGTATTTCTAAACTCACCCATTTGTGGAGCAAAATCAAGTGTAGAAGCTTACAATGTTAGAGCCAATGCGACTAATTTTCAAGCAAAGTTCGCATTCGCATGTCAGTCGCAATCTGTCAAAAATTTATGGAATTTGATGCTTTTTTGACATATTGTAACTGAGATGTGAATGAGATTGTTGCTTAAAAATGAGTAAAATTGGCACTTCGATCCTCTTTGCCTTCACTAAAAACACTATCTTTTATTGTCACTCAATTCCTCCACTCAACTCAAGCTCGACTCAGCCTAAATCAAATCAACAAATTGACACGACTTAAAAGTCGTTAATTATTTGTCTTAATCGTGGGGTTATTTACGTTGCCATAGCGACTGAGTCGAGTGGAGGGGACAAACTTTCCTTCAAAAATAAAATTGAGGCATACTTCTTACATCACCAACTCCTCCCACAAAATCACATAGTGACAAACAAACTGACGGATAGACGCTAATAGTCGCCAAATTGAGGCTGGCAACACGCCAGCTGCCGTCAACGAGAGTGAAATGTTGCCGCATGAGATAAACTTTGCTCCCGGGATGCTGACGAATACTTTCTCTATGTTTCTACGGCATTGGAAATGAGGTTATATCGTTCTGCCCCAATTCTGAAATTGCCTCAAGCTTCTACCATTAGCTTCTCCCTCAAGAATGTAGGAAATTATCTCAAGAGAGCATTCTCAGCGGCCATTTATCAGATTTTCAATCTAAGATCGTAAAAAATTGCTACTCCTAAACTAGTAACTTCTGCGTACTTAAAATAAACTCGGATACATCTGCCTAGGGTTTTGAATGATATCGATGCCAGAAGCATCAATTAACTTAAGGGAATTTACTGCATTATTGGTAAATGCTACTAATGTTAATTTCTGTAAGGTATAATTTGGCACTGGTAAATGTTCCTTACATACCCAAAATGCCAAATGGACAAATTATTATCGATAGGTACCTGAAATATCAGTAGGTATACTTCAGGTGTCGATAATAATTTGTCCTACTAGCTTCTGTCACTGAATATCTGAAATTACCCCAAAGGAACAAACTCCCTGGATAAAATCCTATGTGTCATTCCAGTCACCCATCCACATACCGACCTCAGCAACCGTTGAAGATCGATCTGTGCGGCTGATATTATTTAGCCACGATCTCCTTCTACTACCTCCTCCGATCTACGATCTCCTTATACTTGCATGATTGCACAGTGTAGCGGGCTTGTCTAAAAATAGGAAATGTAGGAGTAGTAAAATCAAAGTCAAAATCAAAAGTCATTTATTCAAACTAGGCTGAATATCAGCACTTTTTGAACATCAAAAACATGAAGACAGTCCCTCAAATTGCCCCGCCCCCCCCGTCACCACTTCCTAGTGTTTTAGCTGGGAAGAAGAAGTGGCGCAACAAACTCCCCAGCTATAAAAGAATTATTGTAAAAAAATAATGTGGGTGTAGAAGAACTTTGCCACGAGTAAAAGCTTACGTTAATGTTAATATTATTTCTGTTCAAATTATCTAGAAGAATTGAAGTGTATCGAATTTATAACTAAGTCTTTTTCCAATAAGTGAAGCTATTGAGCTGAGCGATGGAAATGTTTCAAGTTTAATTTGCTATCTTACTAAATATGGAATAGAATAATGAAGATAAATATCTGCTTTGGTAATAGATATTTTGATTGTAGTTTCATTTTTTAAATAATTAAACATTACATAAGAAACTAAAGGTGTAGCCGTTTCAGGATCAGGAACTTTCATAATGGTTTTATGCGGATTAAACCAAAGTTACATTATACTGTATTATTATTACATCGTCGCTTACCATCAGGTGAGATAGTGGTCAAGCGCGTGCCTATCAATAATAAAAAAAAAAAAAAGAAAAATTAGTGGAACGAAAAATTCTAAATTAATGAAATCCAAATCAGTGAATGAAATTCTACAAATTATTAATCTACGTTCTAATTCGCATCTCAGTCGAAATCTGTCAAAAACACCTCCATTTTTCCAGATTGCTACTGAGATGCGGATGCTAATGTTGCTTAAAAAATAGTTGAACTGACCCTCAGATCTAGCAAACATTCTACATCACGACAAACCATAGATACGTCACTCATAACTAACCAAACTCACAAACTAAGGCTAAAATCTAAAATACTGTTGAAGAGATTCTACATTCAAACTCTCCACACAAAATTTTGAATAATGAATCTGCTATCAGCATTTTAGCTAAGTTATGGTTATTGAGTTTTTATGAATATGGCTGTTAATATCTTACGTTCATAGCTCTTTACGTCTCCACGCTAAGCCTTTAACACTTCTACTACTGCCGGTCGATTCTGTCGACATGTCACGGTGTTCACCTAGGCGGAGTGAACGACAAGTGAGCACCCGTCGTGCACCCCGCCCGAAGTGTTCACTTCGAGATGTTTACAGAATCGCACTGCTGCTCACCCCTTAACTAACTAAATAACTTACTGACATACAGACACTAGATAATAGACCAACAAATTAGTCGCTGGCACACCGCCACAGATGCTGCGAGCAATGAAATCTTAAACTACTTGTGTTTATAGTTTATGGCTAATCGTCAAGACAAGAGATGTTGGTCAGACAAACTGGTAGTCTATGGTAAAGTGGCCGTGGTAGCTAAATCATGTGAATGAATCTGGCTGCCATGAGAGCGTTTATTTACGCCCATCGGCATTTCATACAAACTTCGTACCCGATTTAAATGAAACTTGGTATGCATACACTGGATATCCCGGTCTAAATAGTTATTAGAGAACATTTTAGAAGGATGGATTGAATGTTTATTTGGTTAGGAAAATCTTTAAGAGCATCAAAATGTTATCATGACATGCCATGTCATAATCGTGATCATACTAGTTTTCAGGGCTTTTGAAGGAATTTTGATATTTCAGCAACCGATAATGATTGAAAAAAAATTTTTTTTTTTTGCAGATCTATACTATGTCAATAAATACTTTTCGTGTAAACACCAAAATTAATAACACATTTTTCTCCACCATTGACTTAGAGACACTAGTCTAATTTGAGATAATCCCCGTTCACTTGTGCCTTGAGCACGTGCTAAGCGTACGAACCAAGCACGTGTGTACCACGATAGTATGACGTCACGCACATAGTATTTACTCTACAAGACATGCATATCGCACGGAGTAGGCGTAAAAAGTAAAAGATTGCAGTTTTTGCGGCCAGTGTTTATGTTGCGTGTTTTCGACAGATTTCGCTAAATACGGATTTAATTGTGTTTTTTGTATTTGTTACACAGTTTAAGATATTATTTTTTTTGCTTGTGGTTCTAATAAATAAGGGAGGAAATTGTTTGCTTCTTACAGCTTACTATTTAATTTAAGTAGTTTTAAATTAAATCCGTATGTTTGGCCGAAAAAGTTAACATCTGTCTGTTTGGTATAATATGTATTTTTGAGTAAGCACATACCTACCTACATAATTATTTGTTATTGTAATTATTTAGTTAAAAATGTTCAGTAAGTAATTATAATTAATCTATCAAAATCAAGTAACTGAAAATGGCCTTCTTTTTTTATTAATTATTATAGGCACGCGCTTGACCACTATCTCACCTGATGGTCTCCGGAGGGGGCTGAAATGGAGTGCCAGTAATGGCCCCATTTCACCCCCTCCTGTTGAACGTCAGCCACTGCGCCGCCCAGGAACTGATGCTCCTGAGCATGGCGCAGTGACTGATGCCTGTGGACGGCGAGCAATGGGTAGCTCGCCGTCCGATCAGAACAGGCCCGGGTTGACGGCGCGCTGTGTTCTACGCGCGCCAAACCAGCAGACGTCAGCATGGGTCGGAGCCCATTAGGGCCAGAGCCTACCAGGGTTGCGGATTTGTTCGAAAGAGTTACCGCGGCCCTGGGAAGAAAGGCACTAGGAGGACTAAAGGGTGGGTTTTTTTTTTTTTAATGGTAAGCAATGGTGCACTTTATGTAATTGCTAGCCTAAGAGAAGGCAATTGTGCCACTAACACACTAAAGTGCCTAGACATGGTTTGTTTTACCTTGATATCGTAATTAAAATATAAAATTAATACAATAGGTAGACATGTGTTAAATGCAATGTATTCGAACTTTTCTTTTGAATAATAATATTCAAATCATCGCCTCAGTATCAAAACGTAGCCATTGTTAACTAAAATAAAAAATGGGCTAACCCCACAAATATAAAAAAACTGTTCTGTGTTTTTATTACAGTCATTCACGAATAAAATTCAACACATTCAAATTTCGAACAACCAAAAGTCCGAAACTCAAAGCCCGCAACACACTACCACCACCTAACTAGCAACGAACAAAAAAAACAAAAAACTACCATTTTCCACGTACAGATAAAACGCCACGAAAGCTCTATTAAAAAGTAAAGTTAATCCACAATACTATCTGTAAACAAATAGTGGCACCGCCATTTTGGCGTGCGGAAAAAAACATTTAGAAGGCGGAACTAGGCTGGGTTTTTGTTAAAATTCCGAAGTGCGTCGGTTGGGAGGCCCAATGGCGCAAGCGGGCGGGGCCTCTCGATTCCGGTGACTTTCGACAATGACCTGTTTTTGTTCGATGATTCTTGCTAGATGCGATTCTCTTGTTTCGCTTTTGTTTTTTTGGCGTCGGGTCGTGTTAGTGTGGTTCTTGCTGGCTGGTTTTGGGGTTTAGCTCGCAGTTTGAATTTTTGTACGTAGTGTTGATTTTGATTTTGACTTTTTATGGATAATTTTAAATAATTATGTACTACGTTTGGTGTATTTATCGCTTTATTAGTTTTGACCTTTAGATATGGACCGACTAAATGCAACTTGGAAAACAAATTTGATTTATAAGTTGCCAAAGTGAATTCATCTAGCAAATCGAATCTGTTAAGATAGTTTTAAGGTGTTAGGTAAATGAATAAATAAATAAATAAACAAAAATATTAAAGGAGTGTAGTTTAGTGTAGAGAAATAGGATGCCATTTATAAAATTCTAAGATGATGACTGTCTGATTAAGGCAATTATACACCGTTGTAATTTACTTCCACAAACTCGCAGTGGGAAGTTATTTGCTTTTACTTTTGAATTTCACCGACTAGCGTATTATTTATATGTTGTTCTTGCATATAACACAGTGTAGCCATTTTCAACTCAAAGGTTGACTGATAGAGAATGCCTTGTTGCATTAAATCCTTCTATGTACCACTACTGGACATACTTACAGAATAAATAAATAAATAAGTATTCGATAAAATTATAAAGCAAAAAACATGTAAGTAGCTCTGTAAAAGTTAATTCATTTAAATAAATTAGACACAAAAAATATGGCCTCGTGTCTCTCTCACTCTTTTTAACTAAATTAAATCTAGTTTCAGGCTTAAACACAAAAAAAATATTTGACAAAAGAATAAAATAATATTTAATTCATAAGAAAAGTGCATAATTTAAAAAAAATACTACGTGCCAGCATTGCTCTTGCTCAAGTTCAAAAAAAAGAAAATAATACTTATACGTACTTACCTAGATACGTACATTTAAAAAAAAAACCGCAATACCAATGGAAGGAACAACGTTATTTAATTTTGAATTAAGAACAAAAAAAATGTAAGATGGACGACTTTGTAAAAGCATTCTTTGAGTGTTTATTGTAATAAAATATTATTCTCTTTAAACGTTGTTTTATAATGCCCTTAATTGGTTGTTCAATGGAAATCCAATACCTACACTATTCAGTCTTGTACTCTTGAATTTTTAAAATATAATGTAAATGGATAGTTTAATTTTTTTTGAGATTTTTTTTTATGCGGCCTACCCAAATGTCCTTACTTTGGTATTGTTCGTCAAATCGTTGAGCTCCTTAAAGTTCTAAGTTTGAGCTCCACAATAACTGACAAATGCTTGCACTGTCTGGACAGGTCCACTCAAATCTGTGTGGCACTTTCCTCAAAAGGCCACCTCAGACATTAACCTACATGGTTCTCGTATGATTTGACCAGTACAATTTGTATGGACTTCAAAAGAGACTGTGACTCTGAGTTTGTTTCGGTGTTTCTTCTCAGGGTAGTCAGCTAGGAAACACCGGCCTCATCTAGCTTAAAATGACCAAAAAATATTGACGTGTAAAAGTGTTATGTTTAACCTACTTACTAAATAAATATCATTTATCAATTAGAACAGGGATAAAAGATTTTGCTATAAGTGTTATTATTCATATAAACTGAAACTAGATGATCCTTTAGTATGTAGGTTAGCAAATTAAGTTGTTTATTGTCAAAGGCAACAATCTCGGTGTTTAAGTACTTTGGAGAAATCGTATCTTTGCAGTTCTGTATCATCTTCTCTCTATTAAATCGATAAAGCTGCACATTTTGTGACTGTGTAATGCCTTCTTCATCTATCTTTTCTGTAACTTAGATGGTGTAAGTAATAAGCAGTATTTAGTCCTTTCTAATCTATTTTTGAAGCCTGGAGAAAAATTGGTGGTTCTTTACCTAATCCAATATTTATGCATCTCAAAAATGAATCCAATACAAAGTATATCCCGTATGAGTTAACATGGCACCTGGCTCGACACATTTCGAATGACGTTTTGAGGTTTTAATTTAAATTGAAAAAATCTATTTCAATGAAACCAATATGAACGCTTGGCATCACTGTTACAGAAGCGTTTATATTATTTTTTCAATTTCAATTAAAATGCCAAAACGTAATTCGAGCCATGTGCCAAGTTAACGCGTGCGGGTAGTACCTAAACCCCACTACCACTGCCAACCACAAACACGTTAAAACTGCACAAGTACACAACACTGCTGCGTATCTCACGGCACTAAGGCGTGACGCACACTGAGCTCTTACTTTAATTAGATCGGGCGGGGCGCGGCCGGTGACGGGCAGGCGGTCATATGAGTTTTGGTGCAATTGTTTGCCGTTTTTTTTTTTGGTTACGGAATTTATTTTATGGCTTGCCAATATAGTAGTATTATCAATTTGGTACTATCTATACCGACACAGTTTCGGAATTCAGAATTTAAGGTTGACCTTGTGAAACACTATCTCAATGCTAAGTTCGCATGCTCCAGGGTTGCGGAATTTGTTCATAAGAGTCACCGCGGCCCTGGAACGCAAAGGTCATTAGGAGGAACACGGACGGGTTTCATGTCAGTAAGAGTCTGACACTCCCTTCCGCTCCGCTCAGAGCGGAAGAAGTCATTTGATGACTTCCCATCCTTAAAAAAAAGTTATCATGCTAAATTAGATTTTGACTTAGGATTCTTTATTTAGAGTTAGTGTATGTATTGTATTTAGCTTCTCCTAAAATACGTAAAGTACGTTAAAACCTTCTAGTATTTTCAAAAAGTGGAATGGTTTTCTAATTATTTTGTGTGAATAATAATGTAGTGCATACTTCGTCATACTCGTAATTAACACTTTAGCCTGGGTAACAGACTCAATTTTATCTGCATACTATTGAACATTGCTAAAATAAAAGTACTTACATAATTATTTTGATATTCTATCATTGATTTATTTTTGAAACTAGTTCAGTTCGTCAGTGTTATAGATATACATATTTAAAATTATCCTGTTTTAGTTTACCTAAATATAATATTTACCTGATATTGTGTTCATTTTCAACATGTTATTTGTTCAAAAACTAAAAAAAAAAAATAATTTGAAATCAAGTTTCAGAATCTATTAAAATAATTATATCATTTTATTTGAGTTAAGCTTACCTTTGACCATGAACTATAATATTTAATCACTGTTAAGTACCCATGATATGATTTTTATTTTATGAAAAAAAAATTGAGTATTTTGTAACTATGGAAAACTGTTACTATAAGCTTAACGAACTCATAAACACATTTCATAGGCATGTACCGAGTATTCAACCAGAAAAATACTTGTTTTCGTTAAAAAACTCCTCCTCCTGCCCACATTTAATTTGAGATGATGTTGACAATGATTCACCAAGTTTCACATATACTAATATAACCTTATTGTTCTTGTGGTGAAGCCCTACAAATAAACAATTAATTGCAAGTAATATTAACTTCTCTATCGTCAAATAAACAGTCTAAAGTACTTCTGGTATCAAACTGAGCCATATATTTGCTCACAAGGTTTTCCTGTTTTCAACTTGGTGCATTGTAATTTTCTAATTAATATTATTTTGTTTAACCTATTTCGATAGTGTTTTACTTCTATTCGGTTTTGTGATATCATTTTAATTAGTTTTCATTATTATACTAGTGACCACACGTGTGTGTGGGCTGGGCACTAGTCAAAACGACATAGGTACTTATGTGTGACAAAAGTCGCTACACCCACTGAAAGGTTGTTGGTGTTTTACAAATAACCCTGTATATGGCGACTCTTTTGGCTGAAACAATGATGATTATATTAGTATACCTAAGGTCCATCATTTATTTAGCAGTCATATTACAGTTAACTGCAACAAAGCGTTATATAATCGCTAACAAAATTTAATTCCACAAAGTTGATCTCCATCTGGACTTCACAAACGTCAAATTGATTGGTCCTGTGCTTTTCGTATCCTGCAGTCTTTCACAAAATTCATCATCATCAGTTCATCCGAAAGCCGTCCACTGCTGAACATAGGCTTCCTCCAAGTGTCGTCTCAGTTATTGATCTTATGCGTCTCGCTTTCAGCCGACTCCCGCGGTCTTCACCAAGTCATCAGTCCAGCTTGTGTGACCACGCCAACGCTTCATCTTCCTGAACGCTATCGCCGCTCCAGAACCTTTGTCATTCGTCCCGCAAATTTAATTTCATTTTTCAATTCAATCACTGACTTCAGCCAGATGAAAATAAAAAGTATAAAATTACAAAAAAACCATCTGTACCTTTTCACAAACTCATGTACTCCATTCGAACCCACACTTGACAGCAATTTTCGTGTCTGAATCAGATATGATGACACGAGGACGCATTCAAACGATCCACTTAGCTCCCTATTTTTCTTGTTACGAAGATCTTCAGATTGATATGTCGTGATTGAATCGTACGAGTCCCGTGACCTATAAAAGAGCTTATTATCGCACCTACATACTTTACTCCCACTTCAGTGGATTCAGTTGTTATCTAATTGGCGTAGTAGCAAAGTATTGGCGTTTTCTAAACGCGTAGTACGAGGTTATTGCCGTTTTTTTCTTTTACGTATTTATTTTTTTGTGATCGACTGTAACATTTTTATAATAATCGTCGTTTTATAATACTTTGACAATATCAAAAACATCATCTACATTACGTGTATTTATTTCATTTGGTTCACGAACAATATTGTTTACACTTTTGAGCTTAAAAATAACAATATTGTCCTTAAAAATTTGCACACTACTTAGAGGTAAACACCACATGAGCTAAGTTAAATTGAATTGATTGCAAGTACATTTACAGTTTACACGCCAATTTAAAGCTAAAAAGAAGATAATAATATTATTACTGTTTAAATAAGGACTTTGTAAACATTAGTAACTAAGAAAGAACAACTGAATGCTTTACAACAACCCTGATAAACTGTTAAGGATTTTATTTCTGTTAAGTGAGAGAATCAAAATGGAGATCGATTATATCGCCGTAACTATTTAAACACACACACAGATGGTCAAACAGACGTTCGATGGGGCTGAAAAGTTCTGAACGAAGACGCAGCGTTGGAAGTCCTCCCACAAGATAGACCGATGACCTGGTGAGGGTCGCTGGTAGCTGATGCGTGACGCACAGGACCGGTTGCTGTGGCGACACTTGGGGAAGGCCTATGTCCAGCAGCGGACGTGTTTCGCCTGATATCATGATGATGACGATGATGAACTACAGAACCGTACAGACCCTAGCACATGGACTGTTAGATCCCAAGTATAAATATTTTTAAGATCACTATGTATTTTTACAAGACCAGTTGTTATTTACATTATTTGTGGAGGTCAGATAGGCAGTCGCTCGATGTAAAATACTGGTATTCAGCTGCATCCAGTATACTGGAAGCTGACCCCAATATAGCTGGGATAAGGATAGGCAAATTGATTGAACATTTACATTCATATAGCAGTCACAAACTGACAAAGACACCACCAACTTCTGTTATAAATTTTGACGAGTTTTGACTATACATAATATACAACGTGTAACAGATTAAACGCAATACCTCTTAAAGGTTTATTGTACTCATCATTATGGACAACTTACACTATAGAACCAACACTGAAATCGCGAAAAAAAAATCGACTGCCCCATAAATTATTGTGCGCATAACTCGATAAAATGTACTGACCAGCTGATTTTTTGGCTCCATAGTAAAAGTTGTTCATAACGATGAGTACAATGACCCCTATATACAGAACAGATACAATCTAAAGAGGTATTGCGTTTTTTCTGCAACACATTTTATATACTTATGTCGCAGCCAACTAGCTTAATCAGACATTTCATTAAAAGCCTAGCCTTTTCATTTAACTGCACCGTTTTGAGCAACATAAGTGACATGGGCAAGTCATTAAACGATATTGAAACAAAGATGTCACTTAGGTCGCCGAAAAATAGGCATAATGGCTGCGAGATATACATCTCAGCGACACCAGAGTGAAAATTCATCAGTAATTTTTAAGCATCGTTCGCATTCGCATGTCAGTTGAAAATCTGTCAAAAAAGCCTTAATTTCCATACATTTTTTTTAAATGAATGAATAAAATTGGTCTTCAAGTTTATTAGTGTTGCTGAAAAAGCAAACTTCCACACAAAACACTATTATCAGAGCCACCTTTCAGCGGCGTCGTGATTGAATCGCACGCGTCCCGTGACCCATAAACGTTATTTGTCGAGCATGCACCGCGCCCACACTATGTGAACTAGCCCTTATTTGCGAGCGATGTTTGCGCTCGGTGTGCGCACGACTTTATCCTAATTGACGTTTAGCTAGATTGTTGTGGTTTCAGCTACTGGCTGGTTTGTTTGTTTTTTTTTTTTTGGTAAGTTTGTAGACTTGGAGTTTAGGGTCGGTTTTCAGTGGAAAAAGTAACAGTAGGTACCTATAAAAATGCTTAGTTAAAGCTTGTTTTTATTACTAAGGAAAATGAGAAAAAAATCTGAGTATGCATGTGACGACTAAAAACCACTGAATGGGCTATGTGTAAGATAATATGACTGAAACGGAGTATTAAACGACTAATCGAGAAGTAGTTATTATAAGGTTAGAAGCCAAGTTGTGCTAACCCCAAATCAATGGGCATGAGTATGATATAAAAGTAAATAAAAATACCATAACTTGTGAATGAGTTGGTCTACTTAGTTATCATTTCAAAACTTTTAAAGCTTACTGCGACGGAAAGTTCATTTTACAAGTTTTAAAATCTAATCTGACCTTACTTAATTTATTGGTAGCGAATGCAAGCAGTTTATTACATTAAGTATGAAACAAGAGCTAAATTAATTGGATTGGATATAATAATATAACAATCACAATAATACTTCGAAGTAACAATAATACTTTATCAGTATAGTATAAAAACTACTAAATACTTAAACAATGCAATTTTAAACCAATTCTAATGTAGGTAGGTACCTTAATTGAAGACCAATTCTCGTTCTAAAAAAGTGTTAAGATTCAAAACCATCAATGTCAAAAATGTATCAGAGTGAGGAACTAAGAGGTGTTTTTAACAGTTTGCGACTGCACAACAAAACAATTTAAAATACTGCCCGCCAGAATCTATTTAATAAAAATAAAACAGAAAAACAAATATACTAGTTTAAAAAAAAAAAAAAACATCGAACTAAAAAAAAAGATGCGCTTATTTTCTCAATCAATTTTCAAAAATGGAAGCGATTTGCGAAAGCAAAAAGCGCGGGCAATCAGTGCTGCAATTTGGTCGACATTGTAGACTTCTAATGACAAAATTAAGAGGAGCCGCGACCGCCCGACGCACGCAACACAGCGATAAGGCAAAGCACACATCGTTGCGGGTTGTGGGCACATCGTATCTTTCGAAATTATTTTTTAACGCAAAATAAGGCGGAACAAACCTCGTTGTGGGCAGGCGCATCGCATCTTATAGAAAAAAAATGCATAAAAGTAGGCCTATTTTAAAATTGATCTCATTACGAACAAATGGTATCAGTCAAATTAGGAGTAAATAGATGATTAAGGAAGCCAGATCCATCATTGACCACATCATCGCTAACCATCAGTTGAGATACCTAATGTCAAACGCGAATATAATATTCCTATTTTATAAATGCGAAAGTAAATATATGGATGTTTGTTAGTCAATTACGCCGAAACGGCTGTTCGGATCGGGATAAAATTTGTCACAGAGATAGATTATAGGCTTGAATAACACATAAACATACTATTTAACACGGGAATATGTCCCACAACGACGGAGCCGCTGACAGAAGCTAGTTTGTAATAAAACTGTTTTCCTGTAAAAATCCCGACAAATCCCTAAAGTTTTTGTTAAGTACGACGATAAAGCTTTATTTTTAACTTGAGCGTTAGCGACAACATTTGATTTGTCTTGACATGCAAAGATTCAAAATCATATTAATCATCATACTGATGAAATATGAACTCTTAAATAAAACTTAAGAAACTTTCCGTATAGAAGTTCAATGATACTACTTTAAACACAGCCTTCAACAATAACAATTTGCTAAAAAAACCTTTTTATTAAATAACATCCTCCTTCAGTATCCTCCCAACGCAACCTACCTCAACGCACACCGCATTGCGTCCGTGTGCTCCGGTCCTAACGCACGATTTTTTGCGTGCGTCCTACGTGTTAACGCACTCAGAAGCATCCGTGTTACGCACACACGCAAAAATTGTGTGCACACGCGAAAAATGCGAGCCTTTCGTCATGTGCGTGCGTGCGGTGACACGCACACTAACGCGAGCGAAGGACACGGCGGGAGGGCAACGACCCCGCTTTTTTGCTAGAGCGCGTATTCCACTACCGTCCAAGAGCATTGGCCGTTGCACAATTTTTTACTTTTTTCCTTTTTTGAAAACCGAAGATCGTTCACTCCGACACCGACAGTTGATACTTTACTATTTTTTTTGCGTCCTACGATATGATGTCAGTGTTTTTTCTTTTTTTTTTTCATATACCTATCTTACCGGTTTATGTATCCCGTTTGTTTTGATTGCTATTTTAATTAATGTTTAAGGCCAGTTGGTATTTGTTTTGCTTGTCGATGTTTTTATAAAAGTTGTATTTTGATATAGTCCGTTTATGGACTCGTTTTTACTACAATATATAATAATGGGTCAGACGATTTCAGTTCTGATGTCATTTTTTGTTAAGTGTATGGAAATAGGGTTTTCTGTATTCAGAGGGACAATTTTACTCTCGTATTTTTAAGGAGTAGTCGCATCGCAGTCGCAAACTGACAAAACCCCTACATTTTGACAAGTTTCTGACATTGATTGCCACTGAAATGATATTGCAACTTGAATTTGAAAGCTTAAAGTACGAGACTTGGCCTTCTGAGGTATAACAAAACACTTTTCAAGTCACTACATGTAGTCACTCGGACTTCTTTACGATTTACAATTTTAAATAATAAGAAGAATAAAAAGTCGTCTCTGTGAGCATGGTCAATACGTCAGGCAATCGTCAGTCGCTGTCAGCTCAATGAATGTTACATGACAAGTCATTCGGAGACGAGAGCGGTTTGTCAACCTGTAACATTGCAGGTACCTTGCTCTGATACTGGGCTATACACGAGATATATTCAAATTGGATCCTAAAGACAGTTGTTCGATAACGAATAATCTGAAGTGTCAGTTAGTGCTGACAAAATCGAATTTGTTTGAGTGTTTTATCGAATTTCTACTTTACTTTGGCCAGTGGCAGAATACAGCAAAACAGGAGGCTTTGTGAGCTCAATATCAATCCAAAATGGTAAACTTAACCTTTAACTAAGCAATGAGCCCTAAACACTATTATTTAACATTAGACGATTGATTTGCAACCTGCATTGTATTACGAGATAATTCCAAATCTGAATACTTGTGTAGTTTCACATTAATCTTGGTCAAATTAACGCAGTCGCTGTGTTTCGAAGGCCACTTAATCCTATCTTAACACTTTAAAGGAAATCTAAATCAGTTTCTAGGGATAAAGTAGGACCTACGATTCTAATATATTTACAAACACTTCAATGTTTTAGTTTTAAATGCGTTTTATCACGAGCTAATGTCAACTACGGTTAAATGGACGAAACTTGTCCCGTTTAAACCGGATCGAAGCGGTTACTGACAGTTTTTTAGCGCCGTTATGTATCTGGACGACATTTGAATATGGAATAAGAAATGGCACGGATCGCTTAACTGTTGAAGCAAATAATATTTTATGTACAGTCAGCACCAAAAGTCGATGAACAGAATTTTTCCCGTAACTCAAGTTATAAAGCGCAGGGTTTTTCCTAACCTACAGTGCACTTTGGTCACTAACGAAACAACAAAAGTCGAAACTCAAGATTTACCCACAAACGCAGTAAGAAAAATCCTGCGCTTTATAACTTGAGTTACGTGAAAAATTCTGTTCATCGACTTTTGGTGCTGACTGTACCTATCTCGAAATGTTTTTAATTTTGTCGAAGTTCTAGGAATAAACATTTTTGTTGATAAATTAATAAGTTAGTATCTTAAGTTGGATTATTTTTAAGTATAGAAAATTGGAAGTGATTTGAAATTTCATCCCTTGTTGAATAATTTTGCGGGAAATTTTCTTTCCCGGAAACACTAACATAATTAAGAGCGCTTGTAATATCATCCATCAATATTATTTCTTGAAGTTCCGGAAGTGTGCTTCTGGGAATGACTTTAAAAGCTGTATTGATTCCCATAGCATTTATTCATAGAAACGCCATATTATAAAGTAACAAAGTTGTCGTTTGTGAATTTCAATTTATCTACGCATAATATTGAGAGGACAATTCAAGACATTGTGTCAAGACATTACGAAAGCATGCTTATATTTAAGCTTATGTCAGCGTCTTCGCCCGCGTGAATGTCGTAAATGATCTCATGAGAACATACTCCCGGAATAAAAAGTAGCCTATGTGCTATTCCAGACTAAAATCTATCTCGGTACCAAATTTCATCCAAGTCCTTTCTACCTTCCTGACGTGACTGGGCAACAAATATACAACCAAACTTTCGCATTTAATTTTATAATAGTAAGATTTTTCGTACCACCAACCAAGAAAAATAAATCTCGCCCAATTACGCCAACATCTTACATCCCAACAATATCACAAACAACGCTGTTGAACATTCGGCGCGGGGCCCACCCCAATTCCGTCCCTAACCTACCCTATTCGGACGCACAACGCGTCTGTGAGCCCGAAACGCACACCATCAACTGAACACCTTGCGAATGACGACACGGCGAAATTGGAATGAAGACTTCTTTTTTGTAAATGTTTGTTCTTGTTTACAAATTTTTGACAGCTGTATTTTTTTCTTACACAATGTTGAGGAAGGTTATTTACATTCGAGTCCGTTATGTAATTGATCATGACATTGCGATCGCGAGGTTAAACCGCGTACATACGTAATCGTGTTATCATACTGTACGATTAAATCACTACATTTCTTGATGTTATTAGTGTGTACTTATAACAGTTACATAAGTCGAAGAAACTTAGGTTTGCTGTTGCATAACACCAAAAAACATGCCCTAAATTCTCGGTAGCTTACCAACGGTAAAGTCGTGGCTAAGTATGCGCTACCAAAATGCTTACATCAGTAGATTTGTATGCAGACGAAATAGGTCGTTTGCCTTGACGAATGTCAGTCGGAATGTCTACGGGACAATGTTTTCCGCTGACGGCTGCCGTATCTTTAAAAGATTAGCCTGAGGCTAACTGATCACCTGTGTCTTATGTCATGCCCGCCTACCGACTTTGTCTGAAACAGTGTCATTATACCTGCCACGTGTTTTGTAAGTACAACTTTTATTTAACTTATTCAACAGCCAAATGATTTTATTTCAAACTGAATTTTAATAGCCCTACTATACAATCCAACGATTAAACAACAATAATTCATTATAAATACCGTCATATATGACTCGTCAAAAACATTCATTGTGTTTGTGTGCCGACCCATATAATCCCCGGGTGTGTGCGTGCCCTACATAAATACAAATACAAATTAAGCCCTCCCAATTTGTGTGCGTGCGGTGAGCACTGCGGCCGTGTGCGTAGCTTCTTCGCTCGGAATTCCAAGTTTGAAATTGGAATGAATGACGGTTAGGTTACTGACCTACGCCAATGGCAGGCGTTCCTTTTTTTAAATAAAGTTCTTTTTAATGAATATTGTTTTTTTTTCGTTTTTTTTTTAATCTGCTTTGTAATTGAAAACGCACTTTTTGAATATGGTCATAGATAAGATAGAGCTTACAAAAAAATGGCGCTGAAATTGTTGAGCAATTAAAATGTAAGGGGAAAATTATGCTTGATGTTTCACCTGTCCCATTTATTTTGAGTTATGTAATTGTCATGTTTAAAGTTTAAGTCATAACTTGAGGTCCTATTCTGAAGAATTGACGCGTCAATCGGGTCGCGGGAAGGAAACTCGGAATATAAATTCTTAAGTACTTCCACTTTGTCATCGGCTTTCTGTTGGCAGTACTTTTTGTTTTGTTAACCTATGAGGAAAGGGATATACGTAACTACGTAAGGTGCGTTCAGTAAGTCAATTTGATACGAAAAATTGAGGAAAATTGCTTGGCTTGTGTAATTAGAACACGTGATAATGAATTTACGCAATAAAATAAGCTTGAACGAATTTAACAGTTTGATTCCATTGGATTTTTTTTCAATATTACAATTATAGTTTTTCGAAACTAGGTTTTCCTTATAATTTGCACTTGCGTTCTGAAGTTACAAGTCCCCGTTTCCATACAACAAATTAAGAACTTAGCCCTTTGTGTGACAAAGTTAGTTTACATAATGGCCTCTTATAAAAACACTAAGAATTCAACTCATTAAAACCAAATAAAATGTTGCTCGATTTTTCTTCTCTTTGAAATATCACTTAACTTAGACATTTAAAAGATAAGAAATGTAATTTTGTTGACACTAACACTTATCATAATTTTTCAGTATCCAGATTCAAATTGTTCACTGGTTTTGGTTAAAATATTCATTTGTTTGTTATTCCAGTGTAAATTATTTAATCTCATTACATACGATTAAGTTATCTTGGTCCAAGATTCTAGTGTTAAGGATTGTAGCGGACTTATTAACATCTTGTAGACTAGACTGGAATGTTAAGCAATTTTAAAGCTGGAAACAAGCGTTAGCTGTGTGAAAGCAACTCATATTATGCTCTTGTTTACGACAGCAGGTTCTAATTTTAAAAAGTAGGTAGGTATAGTGTTTAGTGTCTCTTTGTTATGACGGATTTTTGTGTTGAACAGCGACATTTATGGAGCTCAAACGACATCTTATGTTATACATAAACACAAATTGGGGTTTCTTTTTATGGGAAATATTGCAAGTTTCCCATATAAGTACATATTGATTTCAAAATGATCGTAAATATTAATATGTCTTCTTCTAAGATAACGTCGTCGTTGCTTGTTTTATTAAAATCATTTTCATCTTTAAAAATATATTTTTTTATATCTGTTTTATATTTTGGTCTGTAACTTTTAATTTAAAATCCCATTACAGACATTACCGAAATACAAACTTCCGGTTTTGAAAAAAACCTCTTCCTTGCCATGGTTCCGTAGGCCGCGTTCCCTATGCGTGTGCAAGTGTGACGGAGGATACGGAATTCTTCGAGTGAGAGCGAGACGGCGTGAGGGCGACGACCTTTTGAACAAATCGTTGTAGAAAGGGTTCGGTTTCAGTAGCGTCCGCAAATTAGGAGGTCATTATATTTTTAATTAGTGTTTATGGAGGTTCAAAATCTTGTAAAATTTTTCGAGTTCTTGGACTTGGTATTAAAATAAAACTTCGGGAGAAAACCAGATTCCTTTTTCTGGAACACACTGGAAAATGAAGTATTGCTTTAACTTTGAATACAACAGGGTCATTAGGTGTAATAATCATGGACCTCAAATCATGGACCACATCTATCGCTTTCCACCAGGCGTGATCGAGGTCAAGTGCAAGCCAACTCAATAAAAAAAAAAAAAAAAAATCTATCGAGAATAATTTGGGATATAACAAAATCTCATAGTTGGCCTTTTACTTTATGCATATGAGTCCTGTAGTCAAACTTCAAGTTTACTGTCAGAAGTTTCAAAGCAACACTATGATGATTGAATAAATAAATGTGAGTATTTGTTAAAGTGAATGATGAGAATTAGAATCGATCTATTTTATATTAAAGCGTTGCCGAGTTTTTACTATAAGTCACTGGACGCAGTGATTTCACTAATAATTACTTAACGGCATTTATGATGCAACTAGTCCACAATTAGTCACATCACAATACTTAAATGAATCACCGATAACACAAAAATATTATAACTTATTATAAAATAACTTATTAAATACTTTATTTAACCATCCTTTTTGTTATAAAAGCAATATGAATAATAATTTTTCCGTTCAAAACAATTATAAAATTAGTAACAATTATTTTAATTGCAATTACATACCACCAGGTGAGATAGTGGTCAAACGGTAACCTACCACTTGAAAAGGTTCAACCGTTCAAAGTAAATCATAAAATAATAAATAAAAAAAAGTCGATGGTCTCATTTCGATGCGAACGGTACATTTATCTAGGCGCACCCTATTCCCTAGCCTCGATTCGGGCTAGACAGGGACCTAGGCGAAAAATTACTAGGGTGCACACACAGGCACAACTGGCCCTGTTGTTAGTATGTGTAGGTATGTGGGTTGTATGTGTGAGTGTAAGACCGGTTATTTATTTTTTTGTGTATTTTATTATTAGCTGCTGGAAGTGACGGGTTAAGATAATTCTTTATTGAATAACAAGTTTGGTGTATTGTGAATAAGACCAATAAAAGGATGGACGTATTGTGTGAAAAATGGTTATGGTAGGCAACTTTTAAGAAGAAGGCAAGCTGCGTTGGCCCCTAATAAATTGGAAGTTTAGTTTTTAGGACTTTGACATTTTACAGTTTGGAAGACATTAAACAGGCTGCAGCTAAGGCTAGGTGTGTTTTTTTTTAATTTTAATGTTTTATAAGCACATTTATAGTTTGCCAATGTTTTTCTTTTCACTAGTAAATTATGAATTACGTATAACCTTACAACACTTTGAGACACTCAGAATTTGAGAGTTAACATCCAGGTAAATCAATCAATTTTTATTGAGTTTTGAAACACAAAACTGCCCAACAAACTGCTCACTAGACAGTCGCAGTCTAAAATAATAATTCAAAAGAGGAAACAAGCTTTAAATCCTGAAAAAAAAATCAAAAAAGTTCCGATAACCCAATTCCAGATATCCCTCGCATATTTTTCGGTGCCAAATAATACATTAAGCCTTCAAAAATATTGTTACAAAAATGTCGTATTCCATAATCCTCGTACGAGGCAGTGGGACACGAACCGATAGCGCTCACGTCACGGCACAGATAATAAATAGTCGTAGGCTGTATGAGAGTGTTGTCTGTGCCTGGTAGAAGTGTGTTGGTTGTGATTTTCAAGGTTAAAAGCTTTTTCTGGTTTTTCTTTAGCGTTTAGCGTAAACATTCTGTTATTCTTAAAGGAGGCTTTGTTTTATATATATAATAGATATATTTTTGGCACTGGTACAATGAAGGAACGACGTTTTCCAGAATAATAACTCTTTCATTGTTTGTTGAGGAGATAACTCAAGTGGAATACAAAATCTGTGTTAATAATAATTCTTGACCAAGTTTAGATTTTTCGTAATCTTAACTTAACATTGAAGTTTTAACATGTTTATGAAATCTTAACATTTTTTTCACCCTGCCTTCATTCTAATGAACTTGAGAAAAAGAAAATTAAAGATAATTTTATTAAGGAGACAGGTATTGATTATTTATCACGGTTTTAAAAGTGGACAAAAATTGCGCATACGCCTTTACGACACGGGCAACGCATTCCATAACCGTACTGCTTAAACCAAAAGAATTGTCATAAAAGCTGTTCGAATGCATCGGCTTCTCTAGTCTCAAGTTTCGATAACCTAAGATATCTATTTCGTGTACCACAAACATCACAAAATGTCTTATCACCACCCCCATCCAGCTACCAGCCCACAATATCCTTACCCATTTCCAACGATGTAATTCGGCATTGTACTCCACATCTACTATAGGTATGTATGTCTCAGCCATACCTCTGCCCATCCAGATAATTATATTACGGCAGCTTACAATCAATATCAGGCTCGGCAGATCTGTAGGTAGAGGACTGTAGGGTAGTAATGTCTTGAGATGCGGTATGGATTTGGGTGATTGTGTCAGGGGGAATTTTGGTTGTTGTGACGTTATCAAAAACCCGCCAAGTGAGTGTCAACGCGCAGTGTAGTGTTCCGTAGATGCAACTATTATTCGTTAACTTGTTAAGCCTACTTTTCTGCTGTGATAGTTTTCCTTTTAAATTCGTTATACAGTGTGTCCGGTTTCAGACTAGCGAAACTTAAAGGGGTGGTAAAGACCATCAAACTGAGCATCAAAGTCGCCCCATACATTTGGTCGAGTAGGTATTGAAGTTTTGTATGGGGTGACTGATTTTTTTTTCACGTTTACGATGTTGGTCTCCGGGACAAAGTTGTTCAGTTTGATGGTCTTAACCACCCCTTTAAGTTTCGCTAGTACGAAACCGGACACACTGTATATGCCAGTAACATGGTTTTTTCACGTCTCGAAAAACAACCGTTGAGTTGGCAGAGGGCACAAAAATTTGCACTTAAAAGTTTAATATTTCGCAAACGGACACTTGAATGGAAAAATGGTTTTCTCATACCCTCAATATTTTTAAACGACCTATTCAACGACACCCCAACCCATAGGATAGACGATAAAAAATCACACTTTATATGTGAGGGGGGGGGGGGATAAAAATTGTTTATTCAATATTTTATTTTAGCACTTTGTCGGCGTGATTAATATGTGTGTAAGCATACAAAATTCCAACTTTCTACTACTAAGCGTCTCTGAGCTAAACCGCGGACAGACAGACGGACATGACGAAACTATTTTGTCTGCTTGTTTTTCTGCTTTGTAACAGAATAAACGCAATGCCTGAAAAGGAGCAACTTTTACTATGGGACAAACAATTACGGCAAAAAAAAAAAATTACTGCCCAATACGATTCATTTTTTATCCGCAATTTCAGAGTTGGTCCCATATTAAAAGTTGTTCATAATGATATAATGACCAATTTTCAGGTACTAGTTTTATTCTGTTCCAAGACGTATTTTGGCATTTCGACATTCGTATTCGTCAATACCATGGCACTTTATCTAGAGCTTCAGGGCATGTTTTTCACCAGACCAACATAAATAGTGACATGTTTAACCTTATGTCTATATTTCCAATTACCGCGACTTCTCCGGTCGGCCATAATCGTAGTGGAATAGCGGAAGAAATGGAGTCGAGTTGTAGTTAAGTTTTTTTGTGTATGGAAGAGTGGTAAATATGTTAATGTGTCTGAAATAGTATGTAAGGAGGAAGGTAAGAACTCAGAGGGCTTTTTGTAAGTAGGCTAATGAGTAATTTTAACATTTATTATTTTCACGTGGATGGCTTTTCCGACACGTTGTATTAAAATGAATTAGTCTTAGATAACTAACATATTATTATCCTTTCTATTCTAGAGAACAAAAGTAAATATTTTCAGAATTATTAACTGTCAAAGATACTTCAACTATCAGATTTGTACTATCTTAAAATTAGTGGCCTTGTATAATTGGTCATGCACAGTTTTAAACTCTTCTGTTCTATTAAATCTCAAAGTTAAAAGCATCACAATTAATTTTCAATGGCACCCAGCTTCCATCCCACACAACGACATGATCTTCACGAAAAAAATTATCACAAATTCATCTCCATTCATTCCCTAGTTCCAATTCAGTTCACTAAATTGGCATTTGCTAATTAGATCAGAACGGTTTAATAATTGAACGTGAGCGAAATAAGAACTGAGTGTGGGAGGGAGGCAAAGGATATTTAGGCTCGTATAATTAGCATATGTGCGAAAGAGGTAGAGAGGAGATAAAAATATCGGTCTCTAATGTGTAGTGGAAAAACAATGGAAGGTTTTAGACAATCGATAGAAGTATGGGGGTTTACTGAGTTTAGTCATGCCAAGAAGTAGTGTGTTACCCAGTTATTGGGTTGTGGAGGTCTGGTAGGCAGCCGCTCCACGTAAAATACTAGTATTCAGCTGAATCTGGTGTGACTGAGAGCCGACCACAATATAGTTGGGAAAAGGCTAGGTAGATGATGATTTAGTATGGGTGTTATGCAGTCTAAAATTTGTTTATTAGTGATCTGTCTCCTTGGTGTCTTGTAAGAAGAATTTCGACCTTTTTCATGGATTTAAAATCATCAAATGACTCCTGCCGCTCTGGGTGAAGCGGAAGGGAGTGTCAGACTCTTACTGACTAAAACCCATCCTTGTTCCTCGTAGTGCTCTTTGCTTTCCAGGGCCATGGTAACTGTTTCGAACAAAATCCGCAACCCTGGCAGAGAATTTCGACTTGTAAAGTAAAGTATGCGATTGGTGTTATTTAATTTAAGACCAATTTTTCAACAGTCACTTGCTATTTACCTGAGGAACTCCACGACCTGTTCACCATCGCCCTTTTACTGCACGTCCTTGCCTCCTTACTGAAACATAATTTGAACCCTTCTCTCACAAATATCGTCAAGACACCACACCATCTAGGTACAAGTATTAGCCGTAATCAGTCGATGCCCCCACATACATTAGTGTATCTAGTTCAATGCGCACCCTAGCTCCAATGACAGTGTGTAATCAGACACGAACAGATGCTCCTGACTGCTAGAATCTGCTGTGTGAACCTACCTTGCGATCTTGAACATGTTCCTAAAATATAATGTACGAAGGTATGGACATTTGTTTACTATTACTACCAAACTAGGAAGGTTGACCTTGTGTTAACACCAGGGTTTAAAATAATCCTGCTAACTGTGTTATGATCTAAGCTGTTTCTTTTATTAAGGAAAATTAAAATTACCCTATGCGGTAACGAAACCATAGCGCGATATATTTCGACGCCATCGCCATCTATCGATCAATATCGAACTAAAACTAATTAAAACGTATAAAACAATGGTTTCTTCTTAAAAAAAATATTTGAAGAAAGTGTTCGATAAGCTTATAATTTCTTTGGAATGAACATTTATTTGCAATCTGTCAAATTGCCACTATATCCGTTATTTACCAGTTCACTAAATCTTTTGTAAAGAAAGCTTTAAAATTTTGATTAGTTAAGCACTGATTATGACTTGTTCTCCTACTACAGTTCATATTATAGCAGATCCAAATAGGTTCTACTTATATTTATACATACTATATAAACTGTTTATGAGATACCTAGAGGTCTTGACTCCAAAATCATTCTAGAAAACCTAACTAAAACCGAAAAACTTTTATCATAATATTAGATAGGTAAACATATTCTCACATCCTCTTTAGATCGTACCTCTTTATTCTCAAGTGAACAAAAAAAAACGATAATACACTATCAGACAAAAAAAAACACAATCAACGTATCCGATCTCAAAATTCGTTTCTTAACCCTAGTTCGCTTGCAAACTAAAATGAACTCAGAATTAGAATACTTGAGGCGCATCCGAATTGTCTCATTAAATTACAATACATATTGTTTGGCGTATCATACATACAAACGTACATACAAGTATAGGTACAACACTTAAGTTGGTTAAGCATAAAATTTGTATAAACCTATTGTGACATATTAAATTGATCTTGCTGGTTTGTTTTTGTTGTAGTCATCGAAATTATAGAGAATATTGTAGCATCCTACTAATATTATAAACGCAAAAGTTTGTTATGTATGGATGTTTGTAACTCTTTCACGCAAAAACTACTGAATGGATCTTGATGAAATTTGGCACAGAGGTAGATTATAGTCTAGAATAACACATAGGACTTTTATCCTCGGGTTATGTTCCCTTGGGATAATTTTCGACATTGAGCGAGTGGAGCCGCGGTCGGCCACTAGAAGATAATATAGACAGACAGATACTCAGATACTCTTATAAAAAAAAAACATTATGGGCTTAAAAATAATAGGGTGTAACGATGAGCGGTCTTATCGCTAAAAGTGATCTTTTGCAGACAAACCACCTTGGGATGGTTTTGTCAGATAAGGTAAAAAGATACTCGTATGATATGATTTTGGCACCCACTCAAAATTCAAGATTTTTTCTGGCATTAAAATCATCTTATTTAGATAACTAGAAGGCAAGTTAAAACCCTGTAAAATTTATCTAAATTGATTCAGTAATTTAGTTGCAAAAGGGCACCAAAATGACTGATTAATGACTGCCTTTGTTCGAGATGTAATATTTAGAAGTTACTAGTATGTAGGGCTAACCTTATTTAACTAAGAAAGGCTGAAATCCTTAAAAAATATGATTAAAGCTGTATCAGGTCCTACTTTACTTAGCAGGGGTTATTTACACGATATATTGAAACCTTCAAATGAATTAAAAATGATGATGCAATTCCTCCGATCACACATTTAATTAAAAATTAGAAACTCCTTCTACCAAAGACTATGCTAATACCGCTCACAATTCCACTCATTCCAAAAACCTTCCACTTTCATTCACTCACTCAATCAAACTCCGCATCCTGAACTTCAGCAAAATATTCCGCCACTTTCGAATAGTTTTAAACCTTCATTTCGTTCAATCGATTGCCTGCTCCGACATAAGAAAGAAGTCACTTTGCAAAACAAAAGGCTGAAGTCCAAAGAAAAAGTCCCAATTACGCTCCTAGAACCCCCCCTCCACCTCTTTCTCCCGACCTCTCTTCCCATACCCCTGAGCAACCCTTGTTCTCCCGTTAGGGGAGGGCCCCACTGACAGCGATTAATCGCTTATTGATATTAATGTTGCGGTTTATCTTGGTGAGGTAGGATTATAGGAGGAAATTTATGAATTTCAGCTGTGTAGAAATACATAAAAAATCTTGTTTGGCCATGATTAAAGTTCATAAAGTTTCTTCGGTTTTTGCTAGGTACCTATGTTTTGTTACTCTCATACTTCATTTTAGTTTTCAGAACAAAATAAGGTCGTTGCTCTTTCCAATTCCAAGTCTCTTAAAAACCTTGTCCGCATGAATACGCTACCTTTAAATATTTATCGTCACAAAATCAGTTTTAGCTTCTACTACCTCATAAATAATCATAAATTATACAGCCTGGCTTATAAAATCACTTAAAAGTACGTTAAGTAGTTTGTAATTATAATATTTAAGTACTAGCTCGTAATCATTATTGATGTTTTACGAGTATTGCGACATAAAATAAAATAAATGTTGTGCGTCGAGAGTTAAAAGTGTAAAAGTTATATTGTAAAAATTCTAAAAATATTACATGTAAAATGTATAAAACAATTTTTTAATGAGTATGGCTTGAGAACCAATATATTTTCTAAAATTAATGTCACAACTTGTGAAATATTTTTCTTGTTTGACCTTAATGGTACTATGGTAACCTAAAAAACTATGGTTTTATGACGTATTAAGTCAGTATTATAGCGTATTATATCTGTGCGTATCTTTATAATATAATAACCTTCTATTACTTAATAATACAACCGTGTTAGCACACACATCTTAAGCGATCTTGAAACTGAGAATCTTCTATATATACAAAATCTACAAAAAAGAACCTGACGTGAGAAAATCAACTTTCAGTAATTATTTCATAAACATCTACCATCAGTAATCCTTTAAAATAAAACCACCAAGAACGTAAAATTCTAATTAAACCAACCACACTCAGTCATGAATATTTAACTTCCATTCTCCGCCTGCACTGTAGCCCCACCTTTTCCCCAAAGAGTTTTATTGCACTGTCCGAGGAAGTAATTTCGTAGGTCAGGACTTTTTACTTTTTAAGAAACTTCATTTTCTTTACCCAGACATTTTTCTAGCAATATACACCAACTAACCTGGGTGTTGCTTTGAGAACTTGCGAATTGCTTTATTTCCAAAGTAGCTTTCGGAGTTTTAAGGCAATTTGTAAGTTAAAGTGGCTTTTCGAGGGTAAATGATGAATTTTCATTGTTATTTTTGTTGGGTATTGTTTAAATTATTTGGTAGTGGATTCTATAGAATTTTATGTTATTATGGGTAGTTTCCATTAAGACATAAAGTTACTCTATTGATTGTCTAACTCTGCGTTCTATTTTTTAAAACACTTCTTTCAACTGTCATCATCATCATCATATGAGGAGTGGGTGAGTGGCTTTGCCATAATCGCCATGCTTGGCAGGCGGGTTGGCTTTCAACTGTACTCTTTTCCAAATTGCCTGTGAATGAAATGGTTCATCTCATTGTTTATTCATTTGATTTACTTTAACAAAACCGCTATCCGCTAGTAACCTTTGTTTAAAGAAGTTACTCAAAGAGGAAAACGTGGCGAAATACTAAAAAAAGCCGCACGGGTTTTCAAGATAAGGCAATATGCTTGCTCCACGGTTGCGGAAGTTATTCGAAAGAGTCACCGCGGCCCTGGAACGCAAAGGGCATTTGGAGGAACACGGATGGGTTTTAGTCAGTAAGAGTCTGACACTCCCTTCCGCCCCACTCAGAGCGGAAGGAGCCATTTGATGATATGTCCATCCTTAAAAAAAAAACAATGCTTGCCAAAGTTGGTCCGTGGATGGGTGATCTTTATAACAAACCAAGATTCCTATGTGCCGCGAAAAGCTTGTTACGCTGTTGGAGGCTGTCATTTGTAGATCATTAACAGTCGTTTTGCTCGTCAGAAACCGAGAAATCTGACTATACCACTACTAGTGACAACAATAGCTGCATAAGTACATAAATCTACTGCCTATAGGTATGTCCTCGACATCCCAGTTCCTGGGTAACAAGATACCCATGAACACAGAAATAAAAAATAATCTTTCATCTTTGTTACTTATTCGGCCAAAATGAAACAGTCATGCAAATAGCCATTACAATATACAACAGTATGAAGGCCTATCACCGAATTATACACTGACCAACTTACTCTTACCCACGGCAGAAACCGGAACTAATTTCAAATGTACTGAATATGACATTTTGTTGACATTTTGACGTGGACAGTGGCGCCGCCGTCAAGTGCCTTGGTATGTTGGTTGTGAACATTATGTCTGCTTTGACCCAGTTCAATTGGCGTGAAGGTTCATGGACGTAGCTTTTGTTTTTGGTTAGGCTGGTAAAGTAGTTCAAGCTATGAAAAGCGCTATATAATATTTTTCTGACGTTAAAAATATGGTTCTCTGTAGTCAGGAGTATAGAAACTTGAGGTTCTTTGGTTTACGCTGATTAATGGTGATAAACTTCTTGGGCGATCTATAAACATATAGCCATTGAATCGATATTTTGTCCTGTTTTTGCACTCCTTTAGTGTAGCACTATGCGCTCTATAACTTGCTACCGATTTCTGTAAACGATCTATAATAAAACTTACTCAGCCATTGCCAAAACGAACAGCAATACACCGCTAACACAGCTTTAGATTCTGTCAAGACTTAAAGCATTATCTTTTCTTGAATAGGAAACGATTCCCTTTTTACATATCTTTCTATAGCTACCCTTTCGCATCGCTTTCACTGTAGCGACATCCTTACGAGTTCACTCTACATATACAGAACTTTATATTTGTATGGATGTGTCATTCTTTGTCCTTTTTTCGTCCGTCCGTTTATTTGTTGTTTTGTTAATTATTGAAATTATTTCGAGAACACTGACATACTTTTTTAATCTGGAATGAGGGTATTGTGTGATTTATTTTTGAATGATATTGAATATCGAGTTCAGAATTTGTACCAATTGTGTTATCGAATATGAGTTAATTTATTTATGTTTTTAAATGGATCTGAGTATGTATGGAACCAGTTGGTTGATTTTTGAGTTTAAAATAAAAAATCGGCTTTCAGAGACAGCTCTATGATTGAACAGAAGTTGAAGAACATATTGCCTTAGCTATGAGCATGAAGCCTTAATCAATAAAAAACTATAGTAAGACTTCTTAGCATATAAAAGGGTTTTTTAAATAAAATAAAATAGTGCTGGAAGCAAGAATAGCTGTTAGATTTTGGACAACTTTTACTGTGGGACCAACATTGAAATCTCGAAAAATAAATGACTCCTCATACATTTTTATGCGACATAACTTGACAAAATGTACTGAATAATTGATTTTATTTTCGCTATTTTGGGGTTGGTCCCATAGTGAAAGTTGTTCATAATGATGAGTACAATGACCCCTTAAGAAGTATTGCGTTTATTCTGTTACACGTTTAAGATACAGAGAGTATCGACAGACAGTATAGACTAAATAAATAAAAAAAATACTATGATTAGCTGATGCTTGATTAAAATTTTCTACAGATTTGAATCAAATCATATGGTTAGAATTGTTTAATAAATAATGCAGTGACTGTACAAAGCTACTTTTTATAGCTACATATTTTACATTTTGCCATCTCGTCTTGCGAACTCTTGAAACAAGTGTAAGTATAAATGTTTGAAGCTGACGCTGGCGCCAGCTTCAAGTACATGATATCATAGTTATTTAACACCAAAACTTTTCAACAACTCGCTAGGATTCCGATCTTCCAGGGTAGCGGAGTTTGTTCGAAAGAGTCACCGCGGACCTGGAACGCAAAGGGCATTAGGTGGAACACGGATGGGTTTTAATCAGTAAGAGTCTGCACTCCTTCCGCTCCGCCCAGAGCAGGGAGTCATTTGATGATTTCCCATCCATGTAAAAAAGTATTCCGATGTTTTACGTGGATCAGCTGCCTACCAGACTCTACAACCCATTCACTGGGTAACATGGTACTTCTTGGCAAGATTGGTGCCAGATTTTCTAGCTTCTGATAATCCGTTACGACTGCCAAAAATTTACAAATGGCAGCCGGGACCAACGGCTTAACGTTCTTTCCTAGTCACGGAAGTATCTAAATGTTAAGACGGTCACCCATCCACAGACTGACCACGGCTGGTCTATTTTAGCTATTTTTTATTTTGGTTCATAAGAAGTGAAAAATTTGAAAAATTGCCCGGAAAACGTACACGTACGCCCGTCTGTCGGCTCAGCTAGTTCTATATGAAATCTATGTAGATTGTAGGTATATACAAAATAGGTTGGTAGGTAGGTATACACAATTTATCAGCATAATACCTAACCTACGTACAAAAGTAACATATAAGCTGATAAAATGGTAATACGAGCCGTTATCAGGCGTGATAACACTGATAAGGTATCACAGTCAAGTGCAGTTCTGTTACAAACCGAAAATTAGTTTGAATATTGACGTTTGCGCCGCCATTTTGATTCTATGAAATTAAATGTGTTCTATACTAGCGTGAGATATGGGGTTTGCTTTTTATTAAATTAAATTATTTTTTGTAACCTATCATTAGGTAATCGTAACCATAGCGAATTATCTGGATATAAGATTTGTCCTTTTTTTGTTTTTTAACGTTTATTTTTCTTAGGGTTTCCATGTATTCTTTGATTCCGCTTCCTTCAGAAGAGGATCATAATCTTCTCCCCCTCGGGATCGGCATAGCTCGTTGTGGTCTTCCATTGACCCATGTCTTCCATCACGCCATCACCACACTTCTTTACAGTGGAGGATAGGTATCTACTTATTTTTCTTCTTCTAAATACTTAAAAACCCATAGTTCATTCAGCTACCATGAGTTAGAAGTGCGGGATATACTTGCACATGCTTAGCACTGTGTAATTCATCACCCTTGGTAGACACCTGGTGATTGCATAGTGATTAGCGGACAGGATGCCTGTGCTGCCTATCCTTTTCTCCGAATCAAAAATAAAATATGTCTAAAGAAACACAACTTCTTATTTTCAGTGTTTGTTTCGAACCCTATATTGCTCTCCAAATACCAAGAACTCTCGAGATCATTCATAAATTACACTTTGAGCACCTGATAACAGCAAAGTACTTGTCTTTAATTCGTTAGAAATTCCTGTTAATTTGTATGCAGTGATAAGATATCACAAACGTCTTATATTGCGTAAGCCGATGTTTAAGGAGACAGGTGTATAGACTCATCATTTTGAATGACATTATATCTAGGTTCTGCCTAGATCCCAATTTTGTTATGGCATTTCTTCTTCATTCAAAAATCTCCATCATTTCAGAAAAGCCTCCAGGTGTCACCAAAAGACTGGTCGCAGCGACCGGTTGCTCATTAGGTGGAATGCTGAGGGGTCTTAGGATATGTTTCCAGATTCTTGTAAATTGGTAGGACTCTTAATTTTTAAGAAATTATTCATCTCTTATTATTTTATTTGTTTCTGGCTTCTTTATTTTCTCTTTTGCCTCGTTGGTCTAATGGTCGCAAGGACACCTCGATCTGCAGTGGCCTGCAGGGTCCTGGATTTGATCCCCGGATCGAGCATTGTTTTTATAGGATCCTAAAGTTGTCATCTTCATATTTTGGGGACTGCTGCCCGATAGATACCCGCAACTTCAGACGTTCTTATGTTTCATGAGCTTATACATAATTTTCAACGGCACTTCATATTTCAGAGTTAAATAAAATGCTTGCTTAAAGCAGAGCAAGGAGATAAAATATTTATTTATCATTAATTATTTGTTAATCAAAAATAACTCTTAAACATCTAAAAGGTGACCCACTCTTAGAGCGGATTTCACCAATGAAATTGAACGCGATCAATCAGTAAATCTAAACTCCGTTCAAGAGCTGTCAGTGTAAATATTCCTTAGAAAAATAATGACACTGGCAGCTCATAAGCTTGGTTTATTCGTTTATCACGTTCAGTTTTATTGGTTAAATTGGCCCTTAGTCTAAGACGGAATCGGCTTATTGAACCCTATTCATAATTATCTTAACAACAAAACTAAGCTTTTATCAAACAGTTTATACTAGGATCAAAATGTTTTATACCCAAGATTTGCCATTTTATGTCTAGATACATAGTTTAGATCTCAGATCTGTCTACTTATAACTGACCTTAGATGCTGCTTGTTAGCAAGTAATGTTGTTGTAATGGTAACTTGGTTTTTTTGTTTAGGAAATTATCAAGTGACTTGACTTGACGTGGGAGCGGGGGAGAGTGTCAGACTCCTACTGACAGAAACCCACCCGTGTTCCTCTCAATAACCTTAGTGTCCCAGAGCTGCCATGTTAGTGGCAAACTATATTATATTAAGGAGATTATAATCCCAAATAAGCCAGATAAAAGGACTTCTTTCAAATTGCATTGAATTTGATTAAAGAAGTTATTTTATCTGGCTTATATACCTAACTATTCGTTTTAGTACCAATGGTTGTTTTATCATTATTTGTGCTGTCTTTTTTTTATGAATGGGAAATCATCAAATGACCCCTTCCGCTCTGGGTGGAGCGGGAGGGAGTGTCAGACTCTTACTGACTAAAACCCATCCGTGCTCCTCCTAATGCCTTTTGCATTCCAGGGCAGCGGTAACTCTTTCAAACAAAATCCGCAACTTGTGCTATGTCTGCCATTTCGCTTTTGTTTCACACCTTCCGTATGATATTTTAATTTCTATACTTAACTGCGACACGGATACAAACTTCCTGTCTCATAATAACCTACTGAAAATGGCTCTCGAACTGAAAGTAATTTATCATAAAATGGCGATAGATTTTTTGATACCAACTGTTTTCTTCTCCATATTTTCATAATTTCTACTTTGTGGAGACAACAACCTAGCTGAAACAAAAATATTTTGAAAATATTGATTTCAATTGCAAGATTTATCAGAGTTCGCCAAACTATGCACAACATAGTTCATTTGTCATACCAGTACCATAAAAAACCAACAACAATACAACTGCTTCTGTCAGTAATTTGGCCAGCACTGTCAGATTCCCATGATAGAGTAGCTCATGAGAAAATAATCACACCGCGGCATGTCTTTGTACTAAAAAACATGTTTTTGACCGTGTACGTACCTAAGTACCGACTGCTATTCGAGATCGTGATGATTAAAAAAAATGTAAAAAAGCATGGAGCTTGTCAACGTTTTTGAACGTTACTTTTTGTGTATTAAAAGTTGTGTGATTTTGGCAGAGTGATATTTAAAAGGCTGTCAAAGTAGGCTGATTAAAAAAGATGATTTTGTAGCAGAAGCAGGCAAAGACCTTAAAATTATACAGGCCTGCCTATTTTAATTATGTTGTATGGTTAGAAGACTGAGACTGTTAAAAAAATAAGATTATTTGGAAATATAAAACAAGAAACACTTGAATTATTGTTTCCGGCAAAACCAACTACCTGACTACACACTTATGATTCTAATAATTATATACAATTGCCCAGTTTTTGGGATCAGGTGAAAAATCTTTTTGTTGAAATCTAAGAAGATAACACGAAATTAGTTTAATACAGTGCCCAGGTAAGTACCTACAGTTATTTTAATTAATAAACTTTCTTAAGACAGTTTCAATTTATGTTTTTGAAGTTTCGATGAGAAGCGTTTTGAAGTTTTTGAGACTTGTTTGGATTTAATAATTAATCTTAGACTTAGGTATCTTTAGCTAAAGCATCTTTGATTTCATAATAATAAAAAAATAGGGTTTTTTTTTTTGGTTTTATCAATTACCTACTAGAAATTAGTGCTCATCTATACAGATGTGATAAAAACCTATTTTACCTAAATAAATAAAAAAATACTGTATTAAACCAGGAATACATATTCATTTTAATTACAAATACATAGCAACTACATAAGAATACCTAACAGTAATGACGTAACTGCATTTATTATAAACTTGATAATCGCATACTTAGCTAAACTAATAACAAAGAAAAACAAGTAAGTACTAAATCATCTTATCTCCAACCAGAAGCCTTAATCACTAATTAAATTTTAAACCTAACACAAAAACATCAACATCCATTTAGTTCGACAAAAAACAAAAAACAAACAAACAAACAAACAAAACAATCCACTATAGAAGCAATTAATATAATAAAACCTTCATTTAGGCCAAACAAACTACCGAGTCAGCGTTGAGGACGCACGCACAAAAATATATCTATCCCGTTCTTTTATACGGAAAACTGCGCACTCTACCTCTTTCCCTCGTTCGAAATACCGTAAGCACTAGTGCGGTGGGCGGGCTTGGGTTTTTTTTCACGGTTAGATAACGGCCCAAACGGTTCCGTATCTAAGCGCTTTCCCGTAACGATGTTGACTTTTGGCGACACGATAAAGAGCCTTCTTTTCAAAATGGCGGTAATATGATTGGGTGGCGTTGTATGTTATTTGAATCGGTCAATATTTGTGTCATCCTACGCAGAAATATGAAAGACTCACTAGAATATTTCTTGTTTGTATTTCGAATGTAAATGTCGCTGAATTTTTATGTTATGAAACTTCATTTTTTCTCCACACAGAGCAAAAGCCTGATTGTTTTTTCATAATGAAAATATGGTCGTAACACTAATTATACCTATTATCCAAGAATAAGTGGGTATAATAGGTGCATTCAGGGTCTTTACATACCCTAATCTATTATTTCCATAGACAATAAGACCTTTATGGATCATCCTAACATGACGTCAAAGACCATCTATTGAAAAACCAAGAATTATTGACAGCGCGAATACAATAGTTATGCCTTCCTTCATGGTCGCCATTTTTCCGATTAATAAGAATTAATCATCGTTGCTACTCTGTGGTTGGCTGTTAGAATCAACACATTACCTAATTGGCCAGTTTTTAGTCAGTTTACCTAGTATTAATAGGCTTAAGTTTCCGCCTCGGTTTGCCCTATTTGGAATACTCATTTGTGCGAACAATTCATTTCATTGAGAACGAGGATGAATGTTCGCGACTTTAATTCTAAAAGAAAAAAATGCAAGCATCGACAGTTGTCACATTTTGGCGCGTAGTAGTTTCAAAATGGCGGACTAGAACACGCTTTGTATCCTAAAACGAATTTTCTAAATGATCTGAGAATCAAATAGCAAAGTTGCTACTTTAAATTCTGCACAAGCGGTTGAAAGCAATTGCAGGAAATAGGTTTTGTAATGCACATAGGATGTTCTAACTGAAGCACTAGTAGGTAACGTTTGGAAAACAACGTTTTGAGATACATAAAATAAAGTAATCAATGGCTTAAACAAAATAGACTGTTGTTCCAAATATGACGGAGATTTTTTAAATTCAGAAACCTTTTCTTTCGAACTGCATGGAAGTTAGAGAAAAACCAGTACTTAAGTACCTAATATTTCTTGACTGAAAATTCCTCACAAAAATCAGATTTTCTAGCTATCTTATCGCTTAACCTACTTCTTCACATACTTTTAAAGGTATAAAACTATATACCATATTCATAATGCTAAACACTGTACCCAGAAACCATTCCCCAAATACGGTTCCTTCCGCATATATTACGTAACAAGCAGCTCCTTAAAAAAACAAAACATCCTAGAACAATAAATATTACATGACATTGAAACAAAACCACAAACTACAGCTCTGAACTACTAAATACTACCCCAGAAACCTACAAACCGAACTCTCCATAGACAAACTTTTCCAATCTAGAACCTAATATTTTTAGAGTGATCAAACTGTGAACGGTATTCGTGTGTCATATAAGAGTAGTGTAAAATAATCTAGGTACCAAGGGCAGGACCTTGGACCTCGACTCCAATACCTTTATGTATGTAATTACATATTTATTTAGTTCTGCAGCGATCTGTGAGCTAAATTTAAATGGGTAAACTTCTGATAGAGGCTTGTTAAGGCTAGTTTTTGGATGGGACAAGCGGTGTATAGGTTTTATTGTGGTACATATAATTGGCAATGTTATAGGGCAGTGTAATTCTGTATCTATTTACATTGTGCTGATATCTTAAGTTTAATACTTACTTAGAAATTCGTATACTTATTATGAATTTAGATATGGATTCTTCAGCTAAGTATAGTTTTTCAGTGACATTTGTATCTTTTGACAAACAGCATTGGATTTTTTACTCAAATTGTTCTATTTCCTGGAAGATTTAGGTATTAGGAATCGATCGATAGTCAGAAATATGATAACATGAAGAGCTCAGGGAAAGTCACAATGTACAACAAAGAAAAGTGTGTGTGTGTGTGTCGAAAAGTTATGTTATTTAGGAGGAGAAAGGAATTGAGAAGATAGCATTAAGAGTTGAAGGAAAGAAGATTTGCTGCTCTGCCACAACCACGACCTGGGCCTAAACCACCAACTCTTAAAGCAGTATTACTTTAATATTACTCCCAGTGGGAAAGAGACGGAGCTATACGTCCTGTATAGCTCCGTCTCTTTCCCACTGGAAGTAATATTGAAGTAATACTGCTTTAAGAGTTGGTGGTTAGGCCCCTGCATTCTTATTATAAACTTACTCACATTTGTTATTTTTATTCTTATTTAATTTTGAACTTGCCTTTACTAACATAATTTAAGGACTACTAACACTATCGTTTGGGTTTTAGTGCAAGATCCACTAACGTATGTACCTATGTTGTTTTGTGGCAATTAAATACTTTTTCTTTCTATTTTCTTCTTTCAAAACAAATTAGGATGATGATTATTTACAAGTACATTAACAAAGCCTAGTTTTTACAAGTTCAGTGACGACCATTAATTATCATGTAGATAAAATATAGTCCTTTTTATGGATGGAAAATCATCAATGACTTCTTCCTCTCTGGCTGGAGTTGAAAGGAGTGTCAGACTTACTAACTAAAACCCATCCGTGTTCCTCCTCATGCCCTTTGCATTCCAGGGCCGCAGTGCCTCTTTCGAACAAATTCCGCAACCCTGGCAGGAAAATATAGTGCTAACAACAACACATTACAAAAGTGACATAATCTATAACACTATAGTTACAGCAATAAGTAAAATCACTATTATTAACACCATAAAATGTCATTTATCATAAACATAGTGATTAATATACCGTAGAATTCTATGTCGTTCATTAACTGTAAGCCATGCTAATAGATAATAGACGGGCAGTCGTATGCTCAATGAAAGGTAGGTGTGGAATTACATTGTAGCATTTGTTTGTGATCATTGTGTAGGGTGATAAAAATGTGGTTTTTAATTCATGTATATTACATGATATTTTTATTGTGGTTCCGTATGGTGTCGGAAGTAAAAGAATAGCACTATCCCATCACTTCCCGTGGGTGTCGTAAGAGGCGACTAAGGGACTCACCAGAGAATGGGCAGCAGCATTCTCTGTAGGTCCATTGCTACAGCTACACTGCGATCGCCAACCCGCCTCCCATTTCGGGGAGGCCTATGTCCAACAGTGGACGTCTATCGGGTGATATGATGATAATGACATGATATTTCTTGTTACAAATACAAACACTTTAACGAGTCAATCGTTTTTTGACAATCTAAATTGGAAGAGGCCGGTGATTCTCAGCTGACTATTAAAAGAACTCCGAAACATACTGAGAAGTCATAAGTATACTCTTGTGTTCCGAGTTTTCTGGTGAATAACACCTGAAAAACCTGCCTAATCTCTAACTTGTGCCAAAATAATACATTCAGATTTATAATCCTCTGAGATTTACCTTTTTTTCATGGATGGGAAATCATAAAATGACTTCTTCTGCTCTGGTCGGAGCAGAAGGGAATGATAGACTTACTGACTAAAACCCATCCGTGCTCCTTCGTATGCCCTTTGCGTTCCAGGGCCGCGGTGACTCTTTCGAACAAATTCCGCAACTCTGTGGTTTACCTACTGTCTTTATTATTCAAGATGCCTTTATTCAGGTAGTTAGTATCAACGTATGGCCATGCGCCACGCGGTACATGGTGGACATCCCAACCACACGCACTAAACGTTTTGGGAAGGAGTGGAATTCCCTGCCAGAGTGTTTCCTGATAGCTACAACCTGAGAGTCTTTAAGTCAAAAGTGAATAGGTTACTTCTAGGCAAGTGTCTCAATCTTCGACCACATCATCGCTTACCATCAGGTAAGACAGTGGTCAAACGCGTGCCTATAAATAGTAAAAAAAGTTATCATCGGGCCTGCTTTGATAACTCACATATTTTCGTAACAGCGCGAATTATTCGCGTAAAACCTGTACCAATACGAGAGAAGGAAAACCCCATTAAAACTATCCTATCTAGGTTATATTTTAAACATAAAACAAATAACTTTTACGACTATTTGAAGTTAAAAGCGGTATTTAGTGAGTGTAATCCAAATGAACACGTTATCAGTTGGCTGGAGACGCGTTAATCCCCTTATCAGCACTGATAACAGGGTCCTACATAGTGAATTGTGATGTTTTTGACTCAACCTAGCATATATTATATACATACATATACATAGGTACGTTTCATGTAGCTAGGGATTATGTAGAGTTATGAAATTGAAGCCTTGTCCAGCTTTTTTATATTTAGTACTTGGTTACTTACACATGGGATTATATTTTCTGTAATCTGCGATGTAGTACCTACTTGATATATACTATCTTAATCTGACCCCTAGACCCCAGGACCCTATTACTAAGACTCCGCGGTCCGTCGCTCCGTCTGTCTGTCACCAGGCTGTATCTCATGAACCGTGATAACTAGACAGTTGAAATTTTCACAGATTATGTATTTCTGTTGCCACTATAACAACAAATGCTAAAAACAGAATAAAGTAAATATTTAAGTGGGACTCCCATACAACGATCGTGATTTTTTTGCCGTTTTTTGATACGGAACCCTTCGTGCGCGAGTCCGACTCGAACTTGTCCGGTTTTTGGACATTTGACAATCGTAATGTGTAGTCAGAATCCTAGAAATCTGACACCAGACTCGTCAAGTTGTATCATGTTGTCCAGTTATTGGGTTAAGGTGGTCAGGTAGGCAACCGCGCTTCAGCCGATAGACTGAAAGCTGACCCCAACAAAGTTGGGAAACTGCTGGGTAGATAGAAGAACCTTCTTTTAATATCAAACTACCTTTTTCCTAAATTGAATGACAATTGTATCCCATCACTTCCCGTGGGTGTCGTAAGAGGCGACTAAGGGACACTCACCAGAGTATGGGCAGCTGCATTCTCTGTAGGTACATTCCTACAGCTACACTGAGATCGCCAACCCGCCTGCCAAACGTGGCGATTATGCCAAACGCCTCCCTGTTGGGGGAGGCCCATGTCCAGCAGTGGATGTCTTTCGGCTGATGTGATGATGCTGATAATGTATAATAATTAGCTGAGTAATAAAAAGGCTTTTTTTATTTTTGATAATGTTGTCTGACTCTGATAATAATAAGTATTTTTGTAATATTGTGTTGAGAAAAAAATAAATCTAAATAAATTAATTAGCTGAGTGGTTGAGACGTTAAAAAATAGTAATAACATCAAAAATAATACTATAATTTTCTTATGTATTAATCGGAATGACATCGCAAAATCTAACTACACACAATTTATATAATTTATACAAGAAAAATAATTGCTTTCAACCATTTCCAACTTAGTATTGTTTCAAACCACTTAAAAAGTACGACGCAAACATTTAAATTGCAGATCCTTGCAAAAAGCGTTCAGGAAAATATTGCAAAATCTAGATCTTGCATTCTAGGCTTGTACAAGGCAAATGCAAGGTGATCCTAAGCATTTCCGTATTTTAACTTGAATTATTAGATTGACAATAGACATTATATGCAGAGGAGATTTTAGTATCCATTGTTGAAAGATTACATCTCGTTTTATTTCCTTGAGTTTGTAAGTCACTTTAGCTTGGGGAAGTAAAATTGAATGCAGGAAAAATTTTTGATGCTCTTAATGTTCTTGCGTCATCTGAGTATCTTAGTGATTTGGAAATGAAAATATGAGTCAAAGATCTTCTAGTAATGGGCCTCATCAGAAGGTTTAAAGTCACCCAAAGGGCAATGGAGAGGGCAATGCTCGGAGTTTCCTTGCGTGATCGAATCAGAAATCATGATATCCGCAAGAGAACCAATGTAACCGACATAGCCCGAAGGATCGCCAAACTGAAGTGCTAGGGGGCAGGGCACATTGCTCGCAGAACAGATGGTCGATGGGGCCGAAAAGTTCTGGAGTGGCACAGGACAGGATCGGTTGTTGTGGCGACTCTTTGGGGAGGCCTACGTCCAGCAGTGGACGTCTTTCGGCTGATGTAATAATGATGATGATGATGATCTTCTAGTGTGCTATACCTTTTTAACCGACTTAAAAGAAGAAGGTTCTTAATCTGGTTGTATTCCTATTGCCATCATAAAATAGCACAATTTTAAATTGTATCCTCAGATCTTGATTCGCTGAAGGTCGAACCACTAAAGCGGTCCAATAAATAAATACGATGGTACGTCGCTATAAATGTCCTATTAATTTTACCGAGTTGGAATAGAAACCACTTTTCAAGATTATTTATTACGTAACTAGTTTTGGTCTATGGGTTCGTTTACTTGGTTTTTTTATGAATATGAGGAACTCGTGGCTAAATTATAACAGCCGCACGGACCAATTTTCAAGGTTAAGCAACGCTTGCCGAGGTTGGTCTGTGGATGGGTGACCATATTAACATACCGAGACTCCTCCGTGCCTCGGAAAGCACGTTAAGCCGTTGGTCCCGGCTGTCATTTGTAGATCTTTGGCAGTCGTTACGGATTGTCAGAAGCCAGAAAATCTGACACCAGTCTTGCCAAGAAGTACCGTGTTACCCAGTTAATGGGTTGTGGCGGTTTGGTAGGCTGCCGCTCCACATAAAATACTGGTATTCAGCTGAATCCGATTTGACTGGGAGCCGACCCCAATATAGTTGGGAATAGGCTAGGCAGATGATATAAAACTCCTCCGTTACTGAGTGATTGAGTGACTGAGTGACAGACAACGCACAGCCAAAACTACTGGTACTAGAAAGCTGAAATTTGGCATGTAGATTCCTTGGGGAATGTATAGGACCACTAAGAGAGGATTTCCCTAAATTCCTACGGGAACAGGGAAGAAATTGAATACGCGCGTACGAAGTCGCGGGCTATAGCTAATGGGATATAAAATAACCAAGATACTATTTTTGGATATCGGCTTTTCTGGCGACTTTTCTCCGTACAGAAACCCTGCATTTTTTTAAGGCAAAAAGTCATCAGCCATCATACTCGGCCACAACTTACTTACCATCATAACAGTGAAAGAATTTTTACCAGATATGGGAGTTCCCACAAACAATGTTTCTATCCTCTTTAATTTTAAATCTACATTTAGATATTTCAAGTTTCATCTTAGCTACGCTTCTTCTCCACGAAAGAAGAAGCTGCTACGCCGTAGCACATCTTATACATTTTAAGGTGTTGCTACGCCGTAGTACGTCTTCTAATTTTTTTAAAGGTGTTGCTACGCCGTAGTAGGTGAGTTATGAATTCTGGAGTGATTCCAAACTGGAATTCCTATTATTTAAATAGAATAGAAATACTCTTTTTATTACACCATACAGATCTTAAAATTGGGATCCACAAAAATAAACTAAATCAATTGTAAACTCTTGAACTCATTCTAAATAAAAAAAACCTAAGTGAAACCAAAAATGATTTCAACATTTGGGTGTTGAAAAAACCTCTCAACTTTTAATTTGCTTTTCTGAAACTCCAAATACATCGGTATATGTGTGAAATAAAACACTTTCAAAATGAAGGTTCAGTTTTTTCATATGACTTAAAGCCGACGGCTTCCATTTGCCGTCGGCAACGTACAATAATCACTTTTGCTCTTGATGATTTTAATTATATTTTCTTAATTAATACAGTACTAAAAATCTGTCAAGGGTTGTAATAATGATATTTTCATAGGTAAAGTAAAGAAAAATATTTTTTTTTACCGGCAGAACTTGCATCTTTAATTAAAAAAAAGCATTCCAAATATTTCTTATACAAAAACCTGGAGGGGCTTTTTTACTTTTTCTGCTAGATTTATTTAGACCTTATATTATTACTCCTTGTGAGGAGCTCGTGGCTTGATAATTAAAGACGCACGCGTCAATCTTCAAGGTTAAGCAACGCTTGCCGGGGTGGGTCTGTGGATGGGTGACCATCTTAACATATCGAGTTTCCTTCGTGCCTCGGAAAGCACGTTAAGCCGTTGGTCCCGGCTGTTATTTGTAGATTTTTGGCAGTCGTTACGGCTTGTCAGAAGTCAGAAAATCTGACTCCAGTCTTGCCAAAAAGTACCGTGTTACCCAGATAATGGGTTGTGGAGGTCTAGCAGGCAGCCACTCCACGTAAAATACTGGTATTCAGATGAATCCGGTTTGACTGGAAGCCGACCCCAATAAAGTTGGGAAAAGGCTAGGCAGATGATGATATTAAATACTCCCATCAGTACTCTATTTCTGCCTACCCTCAAACCACTAACAGTCGGATGACAACAAGGCCGTTCTATTTACCTTCGGCAAAGGTTTCGTGTTAACTAAATGTTAACACTTCAGTGATGTCACTAACTGTGCCAAGGTACGAGTAGTTAATATCGTAAATATAATATACTAAATTACTACCAGGTTTGACGGTTATCATAAATATTGTTGGTGATGTTTAGAATACTGATTTTTACAGTCAAATTTGTATCCCACTGCTTGGCAGAAGCCTCCTATTTCAGTTTCCATAACTGTTTATCCTGAGCGATGTCTGGTCAAGTTTCAGCCGCAAACGTCAGCAGACTAAGTTTTTAAAATTCAAAATGGCTACCTTAAATGCAACACACGAAAATAATAATCAACCATTTTGAAAGATATAAGTAGATTTAATTTTAAAATCTAGACTCCGGGTTGTAACTAAGAAATTCCAGATGTAAAACCCAGTAGTGTGTAGTAGGTGCAAAAATATTGACTGTACTATACTATGTTAATTTTGTAATAAGAAACATGACACTTTTACTTTTACAACAACTTTAAAGAGATCTCGAAAGTTATTGGTTCTTCATACAGAAATCGAATAACTTACTTTCATTATACGTTACGTTGGAGCTCTTTAAGTAATCATCATAAAATCAGAATACTGCAGTTAATTTTAAACTAACAACATTATTCTTAACATTAAAATATTTAAGAGCGTTTACGCCGTACGGCATTTCATACAAACTTTCAAGTCCTTATTTTTCGAAATGAATGAACCGATTTTAATGAAACTTGGTATGCATACGCCATCCAACCAAAAAGTTAGTTGAGAACATTTTCGAAAAAGAGTTTAGAGGGAGAGAGAGAGCGATTTTAAGTTTTCTATAGAAAGTGAAAAATCACTCTATCTTTCCTCCTGATCTCTTTTTCGAAAATGTTCTCAATTAACTTTTAAGACCTAGTTGGATGCATACCTACTAAGCTTCAATAAAATCGGTTCATTCATTTCGAAAAATAAGGACTTCAAAATTTGTATGAAAAGCCGTACGGCGTAAACGCTCTTAAGTACTTACAAAGAGTGAAAACTAAAGCACTTTCTATATGACAATCTAATATATTTCTAACAGGGAATCAAGAGAAAACGAAACACATTACTGAGATCGTAAAATCGAATAATAACTTTTTTTTATTTTTATAATTGATTGTTTCATTAATAAAACGGCTACATCATGCATTGAATTATTATTCTACTAAAATAAAAAAGAAATCAGTAAAATTATGTCAGTCGCAATCTGTGAAAAATGTATAGAAATTGAGGCTTTTTTTTACTGATTGCTACTGAGATGACAATACGAACGTTGCTTAAAAAAACCGGCCAAATGCGAGTTGGACTCGCGCACGAAGGGTTCCGTACCATTTCTCTATAAAATCGGTAAAAAAATCTCGTTTGTTGTATGGGAGCCCCACTAAAATATTTATTTTATTCTGTTTTCAGTATTTGTTGTTATAGCGGCAACTGAAATACATCATCTATGAAAATTCAGCTATCTAGCTATCACGGCATGAGATACAGACTGGTGACAGACGGACGGACAGCGAAGTCTTAGTAATAGGGTCCCGTTTTACCCTTTGGGTACGCGGAACCCTAAAAATAGAGGAATTGCCCCTCTGACTTCAAATTAACTGACAACAAAAAAATCAATTGTCATTTATATATAAGACATACCAACAGTGATGTGAACGTGGCTGCGGCCGCCACGGCGCTCTGTGTCAAAAATGTACGGCGTCTGGCCGCGCGCCCGCGCCCGCGCCGCCTAAGTATATTTCATAGCTTTGACGCCATTCATTTTATCGTGGCTAAATTATAACAGCCGCACGGACAAATCTTCAAGGTTGCAACGCTTGCCGAGGATGATCTGTGGATGGGTGACCATATTAACATACCGAGACTTCTCCGTACCTCGGAAAGCACGTTAAGCCGTTGGTCCCGGCTGTCATTTGTAGATCTTTGGCAGTCGTTTCGGATTGTCAGAAGCCAGAAACCCACCAGTCTTGCTAAGAAGTACCGTGTTACCCAGTTAATGGGTTGTGGAGGTCTGGTAGGCAGCCGCTCCACGTAAAATACTGGTATTCAGCTGAATCCGGTTTGACTGGGAGCCGACCCAAATATAGTTGGGAAAAGGCTAGGCAGATCATGATGAAGCCATTCATTTTATCTTGTCAGTGCCCTGTCCGCGCGCCCTGTCCGCTGTCAAGTCCCTTACGCGGGTTAAGCTAGTAATATCTAAAAGCCAATTATCCATAAAAACTAAACCAACCAATCTCCTAATTCATAGCTAGTTTTTTTCCAAAGTGACGTTGAAGTATGACTCTGAAATGACCTGAATAGCATCACGTTAGTCTAACGAGCTTTATCTGTCGTTTTGATAAACGACTGCTAATTGTTGTGGTCAGCAGTGTTGGTGTTAACGCGAGCTGATTTTTATCGCAGGTCATATTTGGGTGACCTTATTTTCCACAGAAACTAGTCGAGTTCGGAAGTGTAATTTTTAGAGGCGTGAGAAATTATCCGAAGGATAATTCCCGTTATTTAAAACATCCAAAATCTAGTTTCACTCCAGTTTATTGAAATTGAGAATTTGTAAAACTCTCTTTAATTTCTTCAAAATTTACAACTCATATAATTTTCAACCAACGATCCTAATCGCATCTCAATTGCAAACTGTCAAAAATGTTTGAAAATTAAGGCTTTTGTGACAGTTTGCGACTGACATGCTAATGTGAACGTTGTGTATAAATTAGTAGAATTGGCAATGTCATACACTTATTGTCAATTAGTGGCATTTTTGACATATTGAGAACGAAGTTGAGGAATTGTAATGAAAACAGATCGTGATTTTACCTTTGCTCATAATGATGATAACGCTGAATCATGTTTGGAACTCTATCATTATGATAAGCGTCAATTTTTCAGGGTTCCGAAGAACAATGAACAATTTAAGGGAAGGTTGCTATAATATTCACGCTGATCGACATAATTATGATGAACAAAAAAATCTAATTAGTCCGTCAGATACATTTCCAAAAAATATCAGACACGTATTTTTCTTTTTAAAGGAACAAAAAAATTAAAACGATACAGCGTGAAAACTCGTGTGTCGTCACTTGTCAGTACACTTTTTACATACAAGTGACGTCACAAGGCCCACTCCTGATCTTTGATGCGTTTTATCTTCGTCTTTTTCTATTGATTTGATAAAGCAAAAAATACGTGTCCAATATTTTTTGATAATCTAACTGACGGACTAAATAGAATCTTTATTTTTTTTATTTATCCCTATTGAATGGCACATTGTGTAGGGCCTGTTATAATATTACATTTCGACAATCGCATTCACTGATAGAATGCTACGTTGACTATAGTAGATTCCAGATAAATGTGCAATAACGGTCATTGACCCACATACATTTATTGACTTTCTTAAAATCAAAAACAGAAATAAAGACTTAGAGCAGTCCTAAATCTACTTCTATCGTGATCCTTTATGTTCTCTAGTAATGTAAAATGGTTCATAATGTATTGTTCGGGTATCTACGAAGGGATATTAGGGAAAGGTCAATGTACTTTATTGCAAGTTTATCTGGCACAAAGTATAGAGCATCTTGTGACTCCACAAATCCTTCTCAATTTCATTCATACACAAACACTAATTACTACTACAATCAATTGGTCTCAGTTGACTGGCTAACACAAACTTAACGATGTGTTAACGGCCAATAACTTTGCTGGGCCTACTAATTTTGACGAATTGTTTGTTCTGTGGCCATAGACTGAGGTATACGGCCTCATTTACATAAAACTGCTCATAAATGCTAGAATATGTTTGAATGTAATTTTGTGACATTCTTGAGTCAGTTGCAAAGGTACCTTCGAGTATTTGAAAGAACAATGTATCAGGTCTATTAGAAATAAACACACAACGTTTGGTTATTAGGAGTTTAAACATAATTTTATTGGTTACTTGGTTATGTTTGACATTATCGTCTCAGCCAAAATACAACCACCGCTTGATATTTTGTCATATTATTATTGGATAAAGTGTAATTTGGTTTCTACCTGTAATTTCTTATTAGCAGCAACAACAGTGGCGTTGTTACAATAGGCTCGCAAGTTCGCAACCCTTAACATGGGATAAAAAATAAGTGGCGTATGATGGGTGGGTAAACTATATGGCAGGCGCGAGATAAACTTGCAATAAAGTACATTGACATTTCCATAATATCTCTTCGCAGATACCCAAACAATAAAAATATGAACCGTTTTTCATTATTAGAGAACGTAAAGGATCACGATAGAACACGATTCAGGACAGCTTTACGTCTGTATTTCTGTTTATGACATTAAGAAAGTCTATAAATGTATGTGGGTCAATGACTGTTATTGCACATTTAACTGGTATCTACACCACTGCCTTATCGTTCACAAAATATAAGCTATATTAAGTGTAGATTTGCATATCCTTACACTTAACCTACAAATTGGGCATATAGACCAAATTTTCTTACCACCAAAATTCTATTTAATGTTCACGAATTCTTTTCACATTATCACTGCTCATCTCCAAAACTTCACAGACTGAGTGAGCAGTTAATTCCGCGTGGCCATAGACCTGCGACCATCAACCCAGTAGATAGAGTGATAGACCATCAACTTACACAGTCACATAAATACTCCATCAATCATTACTAATTAAACTGCTGAACCTATTAATAAAAGTGATTGAATGTTCGCTAACTTCAGTGCTGAACAGGCTATAAAACTACTCCAGGGATGCCAAACATGTGGCTGACAACTATCAAAATACGAGATGAACGAATATCTACAAGCCGGGTGAAAAAGAATGCAGGGGTGAATCGCCAAAAACTTCAAAGAGGATTTGCGGTCTCCAATTTTATTGAATTTATATAAATAAAATGATGTTGCCTTTTTAGATTTATGATATTGCAGTGAAAAACCTTATCAAAGTCTTGTTTCTATTCACCCCGTTTGACGGTACTTATCCAAAAGCTATCACTAAAATTGTAATATTTTTGATAAAATTGACAGCAAAATAGAGGAAAAATAACTTCAAAAGCTTGTAACTACAAGCTTTTGAAGTTATTTTCCTATCCTTGTCACGCAAAATGTCGTTTGTACGGAATAGCGCGTACACACGCAATTAGCACTGTCTCTGTTTAACACAGATTTTAAAACACTCACAACTCCATCAGGTGAGATAGTGCTCAAGCGTGTGCCTATAAATAATTATAAAAAAAAATGCAAATTTTTGAGTTTTGTGAATATTTTTTCTGCGCTTGATCTATTAAAAAAAAATCCAGTCAAATACCCTCTTCTGAGCAGGACTGGGATAAATATAAAGGATATTATTTTATTTTCTCGCGTCTGTCAGAGGCTTCAACCGCCTGAAAGTCGGGAATTATTCCTTGGTAACCTGTTCAATGGATGGATATAATATACAAATATAGTATGACCTATATTTTACTCAAATCCGTTTAGACATGAAAAGGTAACAAACAGACACAGAGATTTACTTCCGCATTTATAATCTTAAGTAAGGATTTAAAGCCTAATATTATGCATTAGCTTTTCTTTCTATAAAACTCATAATTAGGATAATTCTACAGGTGCATTGTGCAATTCACATAGTTCTGAATATTTTCTCATAAAAGCCCCATAATAAAGGATTTTGATGTGAGAAACTACGTTCTTTTAATTCAGATAAAATTTTATCACAGGCCACAAAAAGATTTGCCATCCCTACACTGTATTGGCATGCTACAATCAACTCAATAGCGCGCAGATGCGAAAAGATGCGGCATCCATAACTAAAGCTAGGCCCCACAGCAGGCCTCTAGAACTACATAAATATTACAGCTATGTATACCTCAGGGTTTTAGGAACTTGAGTAATTTCTACATTGCACCTAGACACTATTTACCCAAAAACCCGTTTTCCCTCGCCAAATTCCCACGCAGTTGCAAAAAGGTTCTCCATCCCTACATTGTAGGTACTAGCTATACTGTACGATCTGTCTGCGACTGCGCAAACCACCGATGTGCTGCGCGGGCGCATAAATAAATAAAGCGCTCTGGAGCGCGGTCTAGGCCGTAGTCGCCCGCACAAGGTCGCTAGAGACACCATGTTGAGGAGGCGAGTGAGACTGGACCAGGACTGTTGGACCTAGTTTAGTCTATTTTAGTCTTAGTTCAGTCGATTTTGGACTTATCTAAGTGTGGCATATTTTGGTCTGTTTTGGGCTAAAGTTATTTGGAAAGGTTGTAGGGAACGGGAATTTGGTAGGAATTAAATTAGATTTTTTTTAAGTAATTAAATGAAGATGTGGTTTTTCAGAGTGTTATTTTTAGCTCCATAATTCATAGCTCCGTATTTTATAGTTCCACAATTCGCACAAGGTCGTTAGTGAGATCATGTTGTTTAGGTAAAGTGGGAGTGGACCAAGACTCAGCTGGTTTTGGCTCATACTGTTCCAGTTCGTTTTCTCTCCTGCTTCACATGTAGGAAAGTAGAACCATATCTTTTCTTACTATTTCGTTGAGTGTCCGAGACGGTTCAATCAATTCTCTCGAACTCATTGCGTTTACTGTTGATTCTGATTTTCAGGAGTCGCATTGGTTTGGAAAAATTTGGCGGGTCTTTCTACAAGAAGGAAGTCATTTTCTTGCTACAACTGTTTGTTTTTTTATGATTTTCTGTGCTGTTGTATATACATTTTCCAACAGCGATACGAATTAGGGATATTTTAAATGTATAATAGTCTAAAATAATATGAATAAGCTGTAGCTCACGGACAAGGTCACTATAGAGGCACCATGTTGGTTCTGTTTATGGTACTGTGCTAGAACTAGATGTGATTGGTGCTGATTTGGTCCACTTGGGACTATATTTTCGAAAGCTTGTAAAGATTTGGGTCGAATTGGTAGTGATATTTTTCCAGTTATTTTGTTGAGCTCCAATGCTACGCTAATATTACTGTCTATGCAAGTATGGCCTTGAATAAAACATGAGATTCACCTCCTCAATTATTATATAGGTCAGTATGCAATCTAGGCACTATTCACTCTAATTCATCTTTAGTTCACTGGGTGACTTACATAACTACGCCAAACCAAGCCTTTACAACTACGGCTGTCTTATTAGGCCCTTTAAGTTAGAAAATAATTGTAGTAATTGAATCTTCAAAACAGTTTTCCCATTGCCTACCTACATCAAAATAGTAACCACTTAATTATAAAACAGATAGCTTGAATGATACTCATTCCAAGAATATTAAAACAAAGAAACATTATCAACATTCTCAAACAAAAACACCGACAGATATCTAACCAACCCAAAGAAGGAAAAACACGAAAACAGTCCTAACAGCCTCATGGTCACCGCACACTCGCGCGCATGATCTAACCTAGAAACGGGTTGGATTTCGTGACATTCGCCGCTTGCGCATGTGTGTGTCCCCATTCAGGCAATCGTGCGCCGGCGCATGTGTGCGCCATTAGAATCAACACACCGACATGGATATCTAAACAACTTTAGAACGAACTTCACAAGCGAGATTGAACTTTACACAGTCGTGTTAGGGCAGTGTATTGTGGAGGTGTGACAGCAAATAATTTGTGGAGTCAGTTGACATGGCATTGGTCGGTTTTGGTATGATAAATGGGCGTTACTATATTAGTTTGTACATTTATAGAATAGTTACAGTTTAGCTCTTATAGTGTGTATTTGTTTGATTTTTTTGTGGTGCAAATGCATTGCGCATGGTGGCAAAAAGTAAGTTTATTTTTATAATAATTTTTAGGTCATATTTTTTTTTTTCATTAGATATTTAATATTATTATGGAAAATTACATGTAATTTGCATTTCATAGGTTTGGTAACATATTTCTGCGATTTAATGTAGGTAGGAAAAAACAATCTAAAAAATGCGGAGTGAATAATTGCTTATTTTAATTTTCACAATGGTTCGTTTGATAACCCTATATAAAGAATCACTTATCGGAGGAAAGTTAAAAATATAACAGCTAGCCGGAAGGAAAACGTTAATAAAACATATTTAAAATATAAAAAAACGCATCAAACGCATAGTATGCACCAAGTAACAACGTACTTATTACGGAAAACTTGATAAATAAACTTCCATAAACAAAATTCAAAATGGCGTCTGGCCTCAAACCACCATTGATAATATCCTAACTCTTTAACATGTAGGTACCTATTTAAATTTTGTAGCACTGTCTACCATTTCTTTTTTCTTCTTTCATACTGATAAAATAGGCACAGTCACCGACAAAAGACCAACAAAACTCACAGAATAGCTTTGGCCACAAAAGTCGGTGAACAAACCAATGTTACAAAATTCGATCAACTTTTATAAAATATTTCTATTGATGTTTTAAGTGTAGTTTAGCCACTAAAACATCCTACTTGTTTTTTTGGCTCCAAGCAGCATTTATGTGTTCCAATTGAAAGTGTATTCTATTTATGTTTTAAGTGTAGTTGAGCCACTAAAACATCCTACTTGTTTTTTTGTCTCGAAGCAGCATTTTTGTGTTCCAATTGAAAGTGTGAGATGGATGCTAATAAAATCACATCACAAAAATTGCTGCTTATTGTCTCTGAACCTGCTCACATTGTCATCATCGCACTTAGCGTTTCAGAAACCCAAAAATAACTAGATCGAAACGATTTCCACTCCATTCCCACAACTAATCAATTGTTGTTGATAAGCCAGTCTGCTACAATGTATAAATATTTTTTAACATTATTGCAAGGCTCTTGATTGAACACTATCTCAGCTGACGGAAAGCGATGATGATTGTGGTCGACGACGGAGCACGTTTCATCATCATCATTGTCATCCACAGCCCGACTTCGCTCACTGTTGAGCATGGGCCTGTCTTTTCTTGAGCCAGCCTCATCCAGGTTCTACCTGCGACAGCAACAATGTCTTTGGCCCGAGAGTCACGCAGCACGCTCACCTTTGTGAATTCCGTTAGCTAATTTGCCGTGCTTAGTTTCTATCTATCTATCGATCTATTCCTCCCTTGAACTCGATCCTGTCCCAACTTAATAAAACAAACGAAGCCAGCGACATCAGCGGTATAGCTAGCACATGTTCAGTGGCCATGACACACTATAGCCACATAGCTACATGCGCTCACGACTGCGTGTATCTATGTTTTATCAACGCGTTCTGTTGACACCCTTGTGGCTGTATGAAGGTCTTTCGTTTATGTAATGACGCTTGGGAGGTTTTGGAATGGCTGTAGTGTTTTGTTTTTGAAAACTGACACGGCTAAGGAGTGGTATTCCCTGTTGGAGTCACGCCCGTTCCATCATCGGACTAGAGGACGTACGGCGATGCGCCACCGGTACATGGTGGGCATCCCACTTATACGCACAAAACATTTTGGGAATAATTTCACTGCAATATACTACAGTTATTCACTGCCGGAGTCTCTGTTTGTCTTTAAGTCAAGAGTGAATATAGTTACTTTTAGTCAAGCATACTCCATCGTCACTCTCTATGAGGGGAGCTTGAGCCTAACAATAATATTAAAATGTATGGGACTCTGATTGGGTTCCAAACAACAGGAACAAGCGACGCGGTAGGCCCAGGAGGAGATGGCGTGATGAGTTAGACTCCCACCGAAAGGATTGGCCAGATGTGGCAAAGGACAGAGAACAGTGGAAGAAAAGAACGGAGGCCTTGGCCCTGCAGTGGGGCAGGACAGGCTCATAACAAATAATAATAATAAATTAAGTATCTCTCGGCACTAGGCTGAAATTACCACTCGAGTATTATAAATGTTGACGGTAGAAAAGTTACCTATAGATATTTTTATAGGTACACATCAATCAGAAAAATTGATATGCCACAAACTAGGGTAAATTTCCCTAAAATCCTATCTGCATTCAGCTCTAAATCTTTCAAAGACTTTATTATTCTGTCTTCATTTGAAATTCAGTATCACCATCCATCAGCCAACAGTTTACGTGTATAGTTTACAGACACGTCATCGCCTCATGTAACTGCAATTTAAATTATTTGCATAGAACCTTGAATTAACAAATAAATGCGAACCGGAAAATAGAGACCAAAATGACTACATAACTACTAGAATAGTTAATATTTTCCACTAGCAATTAAAATACTAAATACATACCGTTTTGCTATTGGCTAGAATTTGAACCTCCCTACCTATGTATGTACCTACATACATATGTACATTATTAATTACTTATATACATATAAGTCGCTGGTTTTTCCAATATATATACGTCGGTAGGGACTTGGAACTAAAAGCGATAATTGGAGTATATAAATTATGTTTTCCGTTATTGGGTTAACACATATAATACATAATGATTGATTGCAAGTTCAGGGCCTAGGACAGACTTATGTCACATATTACATAATTTCATTACAAAGCAATGACATCCGTGTAACTATGACTATTATAAAGGGCACAGCTTGTGTTCTTCTCTCATCACTACCAGCCATCATGTCAGCATTCAGTCCCATTCTAGCCATTCCATCTTTGGCACAGTCCATGAATACTTTCCTTGGCCTTTCCTTGCTCTTCGTATCATACTCCTATGCTTTTCTTCTTACCTTTGTATTTACTCTTTTCTCGTCTCCTATTCCATGTCCAAGATCCAAGTTATGTCAAGTCGAACCATTTCGTTTTTTACATTCCTTCTTTTCTGAAGCTGCTTTACCTATCAACTCATTCTCATCTATTACATTCATAGCATCTTCTTTCAAAAATGATCCATTAGACTTTTCTTCAGTACCTGGAAAACCGCATCTCTTCATCCTCCTGCCATTGTCAGAATGTAAGTGGTCGGTACAGCAAACCTTCATATACATCCCTATTTGTTCGTCATCTGAATAGTCATGACCTTGCTAGCCATACTTATTATCTTTCATACAATCCACCCATCGTTTCATTAATCTCCTTTTTTACCCATAAAAACGTTCATACTCAGACTTCTCCGTGCCTCGGAAAGCACGTTAAGCCGTTGGTCCTGGCTGTCATTTGTAGATCTTTGGCAGTTCCGAATTTTCAGAAGCCAGAAAATCTGACACCAGTCTTGCCAAGAGGTACCGTGTTACCTTAATGGGTTGTGGAGGTCTGGTAGGCAGCCGCTCCACGTAAAATACTGGTATTCAGCTGAATCCGGTTTGACTGGGAGCCGACCCCTAAATGCTAGGCAGATGATGAACGTTCATACTCAAAAGTTTTCCTCATTCCTGCGCATCATATTCCCGACCTATCTCCATGCAACTCTTTGGTCTTTGGACTCTTTGGTCAGAGGGCCAATACTACTAACTTTTAAGCAACGTTACTCGCATCTCTGTCAAAAAGCCTCAGATCCCATAGGTACATTATTTAAATTATGTGTGACAGAAGTTAACAACACACAAAACTATAGATTTTCTTCAGTCGTAAACTATGGAATACATAAACTTTCTGTATGCTAGTATTATAGTACCTATAAAGCGAAACACGAGTAATTCCCATGTTCTATTAATTACAGCAGACCATTTTTATGGTTTTAATTATTTTTCATAAGCATTCGAAGTTTCATTTTGATAAGTTTACAATAGAATATCTGATACTCTTTCTTATATTAGGTAGTTTGATAAAGATTTCAAAATAAACCATGGTATCCCTCTGCTGTAAATAATATGAATAGAATAGAAAAAGACAGCCAAACCATAATGATTAAAATTACTTACTGCTTCAATCAAACTACTCATAAGCCCACATGGCTCTGGTAAGATTAAGGCAATGTCCCTTTTCAGGCTAGCAGCTATGGTACTCATAGCTGCTAGCCTGATAGGTTATTACTACAAGATTATCAAATCTTGTCCTTCAATTTGATCACTATTGATAAAATAACATTGCAATGTAGAATTTTAACCGAAAATCGCAAATAAATGGTACACTTTAACCTGTTGATTGACCAAATTTTTACATGAGCATCTTCTATGAGCTTACAACAAACTTGGATTCTCTTTTGATTTTGACCACCCAGAGGGAGCTATATTTGAGCTTTCCAATGCTTATATCTATCTCAGACCAATGTTTAGAAAACCATTACTCACATCTTTTGGGATCTAAGTTTTTTCTCAAGACAACGTCGTCTCTTAAAGGACAAAGGTCAACCGCTCGTAATGATATATTACAGTACATTATTTTCTAATGTCTCCTAAGTTCACAATGCTTAGTTTCTCTATTTAGGCGATAGAAAGTCTTTGACCCCTGATCTCTAATCTGTGGGTAACTGAAGACGTGTTCACTGAGCTAAGATAAATTGTTTCTATGTTTAGTAAAAGATTATTACTTTGATTGACTTTGTTATTTGTGGTTGGCGATGTGTGAATCGTTTCGCGGGTTTTTCTCTTGTGAAAAAGAAAATGGCGTCCTGTTTTTGTTGTCTAAATCCAACTTGAAAGATCGAAGTCAAAGCATTTATTTCTAAAACTGTTCACTACATAATTTTGAATTGTCAAAGTCAGTCAGTCAAAAACATGAAGCTATTTGCACGTTCCAAAGCGTAGATATCTATGGAGAAGAACGTGCTAGAAACTCCACGGACGAACTTTTTAACCATTTCGTATTTTACTAAAATCCTGGTTACATTATCCTTGTTGCTTCTATATGTGAGAACAATGTAAAGAAAGAAAGAACAATTCTAAGCATCAAATATTAAAATAAGCCAGTGACAGCTAAGAGATGACCAGTCTCCACCGATGGCGCCCGTTCAAGAACATGATCTTGGAGGGCGAAACCCGTTGAACTGTTGAAGGCCGAGGGAATCCGCTGGATGCGAGCCACATAGGACCGGTCAATCTGGTGACTCTTGGCGGAGTCCTATATTATCCAGCAGGGGACGACTTTGACTGATATGATGATAATGATTACTCTTAGTTGATTCTTTTTAATCTCTCTTATCATCCTCCACCTGCAAGTGGCCATATCCAAAAAAAAAAAAGTCTTGCCAGGAAGTACCGCGTTACCCAGTTAATGGGTTGCGGAGGTCTATTAGACTCCACGTAAAATACTACTGGTATTCTGAAGGTGAGCTGAATCCGCTTTCCAAATATTTTGGAGTCGGCTTCCAGTCTAACCGGATTTAGCTAAGTACCAGTATTTTATATGGAGCGACTGCCAACCTGACCTCTTCCTGGAGTCCACCTTTGAGTTTGAGTGAATAGAATATTCCAAGAACAGTTGTATAGCCTTATGGGTCCTGCTAGCAGTAACTTTCTGTTGGTAATAAGTACTACCTATATTTGTACTCTGTTTCACTGCAGGTAATGTGTAGTGCAATGCAGTGTAATGCCAATTTTCCACAGATAGGTAGGTTAGATTTCCAGTCAAATTGTGATGAATATCTACTTTTATAACTGGTGTTAACTAATGGTCTCCAAATCAGTGTTCTTGGGACTGTATGAATTTATAAGAACGCAAAGTCACCTATGAGTATTTATCATTTCGGATGGATCTGTCAAATGTGATTCCCAAAGTAAATTTTCCTCAGGCAACTACGGAAAATTCTGTAACAAAAAACAATCACAAGATGTGTTTGCTGCATTTATTGCGTAATTTTAACTAGATAGTAGTCCAACAGCCATCTTTATTGCCGTTTTTCTAAGCCTAGCCTACCTAGAACATGAATCACGACGCACGTATTTGATGATTTCACGATGTATTTGTCTTAATAAGTAATTTTCCTGTGTATTACGCGGAAACAAGTTTTCCCCACAACAAGTTCAAGTTTCAAGTTAACAAAAGAAGTTAATTCGGTGTGATTCGAAACGCACCATCATTTCTTTATTGCAGCCGCCATTTTGGAATTTGCGCGCGCTTCCAACTGTCATTAGGCAGTGATGCCAACATTGTGAAATTACGAGTTATGGTTGCGTTCAACTATTAAATTATGGGTTCTTAGGCAGTCGTTGTGTGTGAGGCGTGCTTAATTTCGTGCCGGTTATAAAGTAATTTAAGACACATTATAGAATGGTTTTGGATTGGCACTAAAATATTATAAAAGAAAAGAAATCGGTGTTTTTTATGCTACTCGTATTACTATAAATATGTAAACGCAATTTTGCAGTGTTAAGTTGCAAATGTGTTAATCTTGCAGTCGGGCAGCAAAATGATCAAAGTGAGGTTTTCATGAAGTTAGTTAGACATTACATCAATTCAGAAAAAAAGCTTTTACGTAAATCAACTTTTAGTTACTAAACTAACAGAAAGCTACAAGCTTCAAAACGTCGAAAAGTTCCTAAGCTTCAAACTTCTCTTTCATTAAATATCTGCTGCTACATACACATTTCAGAACACATTTTATTAAACTCCTGATGTCCAGCAAAATTCACATCAAACGCAAAGTTTCGTGCAACCCGTATAATATTCTGACCGCGAATAAAATCAATATCCTTTACTTTAAATACCAAAACAATTTCAATGAAAATAGTTCAGCTAAAGTTTTGTTGTCAATGGCTAGCAGTGTCGTTAAGTTGGCACAATGGCTGCTTATATTAAAATAGTTCACTGGTTTAATTATTGCATAACTAACACCTGCGGCCTAGTCATCTATTCAATTGATTTTTTACATGATTAACAGTAAGTTATACATAATATTATGAAAGCGTTTCGCAGACTTGGTTTCCCAATGCCTTTGTTAAAAATTGGTCTGTTTAAAATGGTGGTTACCATTATAAATGTGATATGTTTTGAAAATATTTGATGTGAAATAGACTTCGTTTTGAAATACCTAAGCTTCGTTACTTTTATGAATGGATTGATTTACAATACAAAAACAAGGAATTATCCAGTAATCGTTGAAGTTAAATTTATTTTTGTAAGGAATTTAAAACATAAAAAAAATGTTAAGTACCTACGTCAAAATCAATCGCAGCTTTTTTGTTCCTCATGTTGGCCCTAAAACAATACCAACCTAACCAAAAAAGACATAAAACAATCACTTACACAGCCTGTCTCCGTCATTCTTTCTTCAAAATAAGCCCTATTTACCGTCGTAACCGGCACTCACAAACTTAAAGCTGCAATCTAAAAAGAAAGGCGCTCTAATTGTACACAATTAGTTTTGAAGTAGTAATGATATAAGGTAGCGGTTACGTTACGCATCGATGAGCGGGCGCGGACACCGTGAGAAAGTATTGCGGATCAGAATACAGAATACTTTTATGTCATGTTTGGAGCTCAGGTTATTAGGGATTAGAGTTTTTAAAGTAGGATTTATAGTTTTTTCTTTTAAAAATGGCTTTGGAGAAAAAATGTGATGAACACGCTGTCGTCTTGTGTGGTACGGACCTTTGAAGTTTCATTTATACTTTTTGAGTTTCTAATAAGACTTAGAATTTATGAAAGTTTAGACATTTGTTTTTATTTTATTTTTTGTGAACTTTCAATTAACTTTCACCGATAAATTACTTTAAAACAGCAGGTATTATTACACAACCATTATTTTGCTAAACCTTAATTTTATTTATTAATTATTTCTACAATTTTTTTTACCAGAAACGCATGAAGTAATAAATCAATAAAAAAGTTCCCTCTTCCTTATCGATTATTAATTTAATGTAATTGTATTTTTTGCTCAAAAATGCAAAAATCATTTCTTGTTTGCAAGTCTTGGGTCTATTGACGCGTGGCATTGTTAGGTTGGCACCCCTGTGTCTACTTAGTTAAACGATTCGTCGCAGCGCGTCGTAGGAATAGCACGTGCAAATTGTGACGTTGCCGCTCCGCTCGTATTGCGCTCGCGACGCGAATAAATAAATATTAAGTTCGTGGGTAATTAAATAGAGTGTTTAAAAGAAATGGAGTGTCTTAAGTGTAGAAAAGTACTTTCCAAGAAAGGATCTCATTTTATATGTCAAGGACAGTGCCAGGGTACCTTTCATAGAAGCTGCGTGAAAGGTTTGGCGGCAGATTTGAAAGCGGGTAAAAACCGAATATATTGCAATAATTGTGAAGAAGATGAGTCGGAAAATGAGGACCAGGAGGAAGACGATCGAGAGCCAGACAAGATCTTAAAGGATATTCAAAAAAATGTACGGGCGATTCCTGGACTCATCAAACAACTGGAGTCCATAAAACATAGTATGTCACTACTATCTGATAAATACGACACCCTACTAACTGAACACGAAAAATCGAAAGATAAAATACATAAATTAGAAAAGACGGTAGAACACATTAACAACAAGTGTACATTCCTGGAAAAATGCAACGTCGCGTTAGAACAACGTGTGCACGATTTTGAGCAAAATACACGCAAACATAACATCGAAATTGTAGGTATAGAAAAGATGCCGGATGAAAACGTAAAGGAAATAGTTAACAAGATCGGAAAGATGATTGATGTCAGCAGCGATGATATAGAATGGGCGAGGAGAAACCAACCAAGAAAACAAGGCGTAAAAACAGCTTCAATAATCGTCGGATTTAAGTCATCGGGAACCGAATCCCGTGACGCCTGGCTGACTCAACGTCGAAAACTTTCGGATATCACGAGTGACAAAATAACCGGTGGAACCAACAACAGTAAAATATATATAAATGAAGATCTGACAAAGTCTACTAAAACACTGCTATGGAAAACAAAGAAAGAACTGCACAACAATTACAAGTATATATGGATTTCAAAAGGTAAAATATTAGTCAAGAAAAATGAAGACGAAAATTCGATCTGGGTGAGGTGTGATAATGACATCAACGATCTACTCAAAACAAAACCAAAGGTACATGATTAATGTCCTCATTTCTTACATGTATATTCATAATACTCACGTAGTAAGTGTTTAAAACTGTATCAAAATTCAATATCCTGGACAATATTGATATAATTAGTGATAATTCAATTACAACATCCGAAATAGAAAATTTAAAAACGTGGATATCATCTATAAAATATGAAAATGACCTTTGTATTTTACACTTAAATATTAGATCTTTAAAGAAGAACTTTCACGAACTAACTGTCACCTTACATGATAATTTAAAGTATATCGACATAATTATAGTTACAGAACCAAACATTAATTTTTCTATGGTAAATTTCTATAAGATTAAAGGATTTATTATCCATAGTGTTACAAGAACGGGGCGAACCGGGGGCGGCGTACTAGTTTACACGCGCGAAACTTTGAAGGCACGATTGAATGATACGGAATGTATACATAATATGAAATCGGCAGAGTGTGTTTCCATTGCGCTCGACAGCGAGGGTGATCCGATTTATTTGCTATGCATTTACCGACCACCAAAAATTGACAAACAAGATAAAACTAGACAATTTCTCGAAGAATTACGTAAAATATTAGAAAATTTACCAATAAAGAGTAACTTAATTATATGTGGAGATATAAATATAAATTTATTAAAAAGTCAAGATTGCCGGGTAATGGAATATGAAACTTTATTAGCTGAATTTGGATTAATTAAATGCATAAATAAAATAACACGTAAAGAAATCATGAAAGGAAATGTTGTTGAATCATGCCTAGACCATATATATATTAGGGCACCTTCTGCAAAAATAAATTCCGCGGTAATACGGCAAAAAATATCGGATCACTTCCTAGTGTCTGCCGCAGTGCAGTGGAACCACACTACACAAAATAGCGTACGAGCTGGCAACAGCGCATCGCGCGGACGCGGGCGGTCAGCTGATGATCGGAGCGGGAGATATATGCCTACCGGGAGTTACCGCCGTGTTCTTGATAATCGGCTGGTTCGTGATCGTTTATTGAGTACTGACTTTAAAGCATTGTTATCTATTGAGTGTCCAATAGAATTGTATAACTCGCTTAAGCAGCTGTTCATTGATATCTACAATGATTGCTATAAAACTGTTAGCGTTAGTGTAAGCTCTAGAAATAAAAGTTGAGTTACGAATTATTTAAAAGGTTTAATAAAGGAGAGAGATAGACTTTTCAAGGTTTGGTGCAATGATTCAAAGAATATGATAAAAAGATTAGAATACACTAAATATAGAAACAAATGTTTTAAAACTATAACTAAATGTAGCAATGAATATGATAGACAAAGTATTATTATCTGTAATAAAAACATTAAAAAGATATGGGAGAGAATAAATATATTGTTAGGAAACAGTAAGCAATCGTTAGATTCTGTGATATTATCGAATATGCACGTGCAGGGAAACAAGAAAGATATAGCGGATGGGTTTGCGACTACTTTTGATGAGGAAATCCAACAAATTAAACATATATGCGACGACAAATTGTTAAGTAGACACAATTACGTACAAAAACCTGACATAAATATGAGGTGGCAACCAGTGACTCATAATTACGTTGCGAAAGTTATCAAAAACATGGACGCTAACAAATCGCCTGGAAGCGACCTTATACGTATGTCAGATTTAAAAATAATAGCTAACGAAATTAGTCCTGTTATAGCGAAGTTAATTAATTTGTCAGTAGAAAAACATCAATTTCCCGAAAAATTGAAAGAAGCAATAATACGTCCTATATATAAAAAAGGCAATCGCAAGATATACTCTAATTATAGACCGATAGCAATTTTATCCAGCATTGACAAAGTTATAGAAAAATGCATAATAAACCAACTTGGTACCTATTTACGCACACATAACATAATAAATAAATCACAACACGGTTTTCAAAAAACAAAGAGTACTAATACATTACTGTCTAATTTTACCAACGAGATTAACACCTATTTAAATGATAAGAAGTTTATAGTCGCAATATTTTTCGATTACAAAAAAGCCTTTGACACTTTAGAAATAAACACCTTAATAACATCTTTAGAAGAATGTGGTGTGGAGAAGCCCCTGAAGGAATGGTTCAGAGACTACCTCACATCACGCTCTTACCGGGTCAAGATAGGCGACACGTTGAGCGATGAAAAAATGGTCCGATGCGGGGTACCGCAGGGCTCAGGAAGTGGTCCCGTATGCTACTTAATGCATGTAAATAGTCTGTGTAATGTGCTTCAGCATTGTTCGGCGCATATGTTTGCGGACGACCTCTGCGCTTTGCGAGCCGGCACGGACCTCGCTGAAACGTGTCGGCTGGTGCAGCATGATGTGGACGCCGTAGTTAAATGGTCTCACGATAACGGCATAGTATTAAATACGGAAAAAACACAATACATCATTATTCATTCACCACACTTACCACTAAGGGAAGATCCTCAACCACTATACACTCATACTTTTGATTGCATTCATGGTAGCCGTGTCAATTGTAGTTGTAAACCAATCCAGAGAGCTAATTGTGTAACTTATTTAGGAGTTAAAGTCGACGAGCATTTCTCATGGAAAGAACATATAGATTTCTTGTGCAATAAGCTTAAAACTATACTAAGTAAATTTTACCACCTAAGTTATCGGGTTCCTACTAGTACCCTAAAAATGTTATACTCATGTATGGTGGAATCTATAATCGATTATGCTCTTGATTGCTATGGCCTTACATTCAAATCTTACATGGAAAAATTAGAAAATATACAAGTTAGGTTCCTAAAACTAATAGTAGATAAAAAAACTAATCATAAATATAAAAAAGATTATTATAAACTATATAAAATTTGTAAAGTATTACCGGTTAGTATAAAACATAAGTACTTACTTGCAACTAATAACCATGGTAATTATGAGCATAATTCATTATTAATAAATGTAAGTAACATATATAACACCCGAGCGATGTCGTCTGGTAAATATGTAGTACCGAGAGTAAATAATGTCTATGGAGACCGAACATTACAAAAGCGTATCCCTTACATACTCAACAGCTTACCAGACGAAATCAGAGACGAAAAAAAGAAAAATAAATTTAAGATAAATCTAAAAAAATACCTACTAAGTACACTGCCATAACTTTACATTATTTTGCATATCCTGAACTACTATTTTACATAAGCTATATACTCTTAATATCTAAACTAATATTTAATCTACGATATTCATGCTTACGTACTTAATACATCTGGCTACTAATAGATTATACTGCTAATAAACCTGGTTTATAAAATCTTAGTGATAAGTACTATACATACATAACATTATATAATCCTAAGTAAATAGTAATAATTTTGATCCAACAGACAAACTATGTGTAATAGTTTTGTTGGACATTATGTATGTTATAAAGCCTAAAATGTACCTTTTTGATCATTAATAAATAATAATAATAAATGTCATTGATGCGATTACGAGCAGTTGTATTTTATTTTCATCTAGAACTGACGGAAAATTGATAGCACCTGCTTAGAAATAAGTATTTTAATGAAGAAACTAGTTTGTAAGGTGCTCTAAATGGAAGGGAATCCTAAGTACAATTTGATGGAATAATAAATGGACTTTGAAAAATGTAATGTTTCTGTCTTTTCGTGTTGGAAGAAATTTGTAGTTATTTTAGCTATTTTTGTAATCATTATTTTTTTGTTTTTGTAAATAAAAAATTTTTTTTTTTAGCTAATTATGATAAAACTCGGTTGACTATTGACTCAATCTTTAACTGTGAGAATTTCACTATGACATTAAATAAATAATATGACATTAAATAAAATCATTTTTTTTGGCTCATTATGATAAAACTGTGTTGACTATTGACTCAATCTTTAACTGTGAGAATTTCACTATGACATTATTTTGCAATTCGAAAATAAACGGTTTGCCTTAATTCAGGAATTTATAGTAGAAGCGTAGTACACATTTTACGATTGTATCCACATAAAATATTCAATGGTTTATTTTTAGATTTTATTGTAATTTTAAATGTAGGTACTAAAATATAATATGTGAAAGTACATATTTACTTGTAAATAAATCTCATATAATATTTCATTGTCAATCTATTTACCCACTAACGTGTTATAGATAATACTCCTACGTAAAGACCGTAAAATTACGAAAAAAACATACATAACATTTTAATGACGGGAGCTTTTAAACATGGCAGCCATTACTTGTATAATAGTAACTAATAACATAGGTTAATATAACTTTAATCTCAAGTGATTAGTACTTTAAACATTGCCCGTTGATATACCAGTTAGGTACTTACTGTAATTACCAATTGATGCTTTGTTCAGATGGACTTGAGGAGCGTTGTAACTTGGGCGAGTAACTAGCACAAGTACCGTGTAAAACGTCGTTTGACATTTTATTAGTGCTAATTGTGGTGATTATTGAATACGTTACAGATGTTTTATGATTGTTTTGTGGTTGTAATGTCGTTTTGCATTATTATGGTATTATTTGAGACAGTTAATGCATAAGTGAATGGGATTGGGCCCTTACCTACCCCCTTATTATGGATGGAAATCATCAAATGACTCCTTCCGCTCTGGGACGCGCGGAAGGCAGTGTCAGACTCTTACTTACTAAAACCCATCCGTGTTCCTCCTAATGCCCTTTGCGTTCCAGGGCCAAGGTGACACTTTCGAACAAATTCCGCAACTTACCTACCCTTTGATACAATATTTAAAAGCTTGTTTGCATTAAAATCAGTAATGGTTTCTTGAATTAAATGTTAGCAGTTTCACACACACACACAAAAAAATCATAATTATTATCTCTAACTACCGAATTGCTGCAGCAAACCGCTCAAAATCTCACAATATTCATTCAAACTTCTAGCACAAAAACAATGGCGGACCAGCCTTGAATTTGATTGTAGGTAGGTACCACTCGTAAAACTGACTGGAAGTCGTAAAAAACGTCTTGAGGAAGTAAATGAGAACGCGTGGGTTCTGGCACCTCGTTACTAAGGTACAATATTGTCATTTTAAACGGCCAAATGATTTGCGAAATTGCCCTGGTCCGGTTAAAATAGCTGTTTCATTTGTACTTCCAGGTTTTGATTTAGAATGTAAACGGTATCTACCTTTTTAAACGAAATACATTTATTTTAATTTGAAAGAAAATTAACAAACACTCAAAAAAAATTACCTAAACTCTCAGAAAAACCGCGTCAAAATCGATCAATGTGAACACTCTTTTACAAAGCATGCGCGCTCAACCTTTTACAAAAACTCTGGTGAAACAGTTTCATCGATACTATCGATGAACAGTTTTATCGATAATTTATTCGTTCCACGTTCAGGGCGGCTCTAGTTAGAAACTTGTGAGCTAATTGGAGTAATCGGTACATTTGTAATTTTTCTATCTTTCCTTTCGATCGCTTGTAGGTATTTGTCTAGGTTAATAACTATCTTTTATGGTTTATTTGTAAAAGCCGAGGGATAGTTCTGCTAGTAATATAGAAAGCGGTGACAATTATTTCCCATGGCAATGAATTTGTATTGGATGTTCATGACATCTTTAGAATTTATTTAGTGTTATTTTTTTACAACTGATATTTTTCGTCTCATAAATTTTATTGAATTTGGTTTAATTACTCCATTTTTTTACATAAAACGGTTTTCTTTTATATACACTTACCTAACTACAGACACTTAAAAAAAAAAAATCCTAACAAAGTTAAGTAACTCTACTAATTGTGACTTTTTGTAACAAAATCCAAGGTTTTGATTAAATAACTTAAGTAATTGTCATGCCGTTACAAGAAAAAACATCTGAAAAAAAACTAACAAAAAATTAACTGTCGCAACAATAATGTTTAAAAAACAATAAGTCATGCTAACATATAATGTAAATATAATCGTTAGGTATGTCAATTAAATATTTTAATAACATATATTAGCTAACAATACACTTGGGCTAGTTTAATTGAATTTATTTCCTCATTTATGCACTTTTTAAATATTTTACCAACTAATGAGTTCTAGGGAACTTGTGATTAGAACAAATGCGTCGATGTTGTTTGAAAACTTGTATATTATTTATTTTGATAGGTAAAACGACCAATTAGGAATTTTACTAACACTCTTGTAAAATTCTTAAACAATAACAAAATTGTGTGCCGTAACAAAAAACAAGAAGTCACTTTTACAGTAATTCATATTTATCCTAAAACGGGAAAATGTATTTATGGTGTCAAATTAACACCATAGAGGCAGTGACCATAAATTAAGATCATTTAACTGTCCATCGTCATCGTGGTTAACAACATACTACTGCCAAACAAGATTCTCATTCATAAATTAGATTTCTTATGGTCGCACATTTAAACTAAAAACATGGACGCAAAAACATCCCTCCAACTATTATTGTGCCCATCTGCCGACCAATAGGTGACCAGCAAAAAAGAATTATAATTTAAAAAACATTGTGGGCCTTTTTCCAACAAACGCTGACCTTAAAAGGAACCCATTCGATGGGAGATGTATTAAAAATTGAAATAACAACTTGCGTGCAACGACCGCGCGATAGATAGATGCGAAAAAGCAACAAAAGACGCAACTAGGGAATTGCAAATGAGATCTTAATACTATAAATTTAAAGAACTATTTCGAATAAACATTAGCGTAGCAGATGTTGTTCGAAATGAAGATTAGGGGAACTAAGGCATAAAAAGCGGTCAGCCAATCGCGTCCCTCGTATATCGGCCGTCTTGCTCGCACGCTGGTCGCACTGCTCTTTCTAATGCTCATATTTTTTGCCATCTTATTCTAATTCCTCATTCAAATGGCTCGCGTTCGATTCCAGGGGTCTGTAACCTTTTATGTCATAATAGTTTCTTTTTATTCTTATTTTGTACCTCGTCATGTATTTCGATTGCATTCATTATGTAACGCGTTAAATTCATTTTTTTTAACAGTTATAATTGTTATCATAGGTTATGATCGATGGGTTTTATTTTTTCCATGACCATGGCTACGCGTGGTTGCGTGTGCCGCGGGCGTGATGGAATATAGATAAACAATGTTTCATGGTAATAAAGTTTTTATGATATTTTTTTCGTCAATTCTCGTTGTGTTTCATTAATTCACGCGAATATTAACTGACGACGCAGTAATTACATATTTGAGGTATGTAATATATTTATAAAGAACTTTATTGCCTCAAGAAATACATAAAGTACCTATAGTTTTTCTATAGTCATTGATATAGTCAATCGTAGTCGCGTGAGTGTACAAAAACATGTAAGTAAGTCAACTCAGTTACATTTTCTTGCATGTCATGCAGTAATACAGAAAACATGAAAAATATGAGTTGAAAAAAAAATAAAACACGTGGAAGGTTTTAGTTTTAACCTCAGAAAGCAAAACAAAAAATGTCTTTGCCATTAGTTGACATTTTCTTTGATTGTTTTATAAACGAACTATTCACAATTTATTTCAACGCATAAAACCTAAACACACACAAAATACCTAATATGTTTTTAACATGCATCTTTCTCACAAAAAAAACGCGAATTTTATAAGGTACTAATATAATTTTATATTCAAGCTCGAAGCTCAATATAATGATCTAGATAAGAATACAGATACAAGATCAAGTGCTCCAAGAGGCTGAGATGCACTACATCCGGCCAACAATTGTCTTTACCGAGATTCAAAACCTGTTTCATTTGGCATATGTCTTGCAGAACCTTTTGTTTTTGTACTCATTATATTTTACTTCGAGATGTTTCTATTGGACTTAACGTTAAAGCTGCACATAGTTATTTTTATTATTTTGCTGACTTTATGAAGATAATTTTAATTCAAACTGATATTTCTGTCAAGGTTATATTATATGTATTGATATCATTTATCACGTTTATTTTTGCTAAATATAGCCATCACTTCACATGCTAAATTCAATATTCTACCCAAGTAAACATATGTAATAAAACCGTAAATATTTACATATCTCCATACATATTTACAACGATTTTCAAGGGCATACAATCCACGTAAATACCACGATTAAGTTTTTGTAATTCGCAATAATATGTCAAGTGTGGCTACCGTTTCTTATTGCACTGCTTTAGCCCCTTATAAGGTGATAACATGTAGCCTTAATGATGTTAGAAAAAAACTTGAAACTAATGCAACATAGCCCGAGAAGGACATTGTTTAATAATGATAATTAAAAGCGAATAATATGTGCAATTCCGCGCGCATATTCGCGATGGACCAAACAAGGACAGCAACTGTTTCCGTGTTGAATCACTTGGTGTGTGGTTCAAGTGATAAACGACAAGATTTCAACTGATTCAAATAATTTCCTAACCCATGAGATGACCAAAAATCTGATTGTTCACTGTGATACATATAAAATGATTGCTGTAAAAAGGAAGGGAATTATCTAGTAGCGGATGATGTATCATAATAACTTTGATTTAGTACTCTCAAAGCCTTTGTATTTTTTCCAATGAATGGAACCATTCTTAATTTCCTAATGAGTCATTGTTCACACCTTAGTTCGATTCGTGTGTGACTGTGAGTCACAATGTGTGGTTCAATTAGTTCCAAAGGTCTTTGAGGGTGTCTGCTTTTAAACCTTATCTTATATCCTGTGACGACTTATCCGAAATTTGAATACGATGCACTGTAGCTTCAATTGAATCCTTTCTTTCACATATGTTTTGTCTTTAAATACGCCACGTCAAGAGTTTTCTTTATGCAAAATTTATATTTTTGTCAGAATTTTAACAAGACCTTGATCTTTACAACTTGTTACACCGCCAGCATCCGCCGTCTCTTTTATCTCGCACTCCACAATCAAGCACGCATACACAAATGCAAACTGACTCACGGCGACCTTGAAATAGACCAGTCTAATCGTAGTTTTAGCCAATCAGTAGTCAGAACACGCTCACATACCATCCTTTGTTTATAACGCCTCCATCACGCCATTTTGTACATCCCTTTTGTTAACAACGACAATTTTTAAACTTATAATTGACGTTTTGTTATCAACAATTTACGGTTTAAATTGGCCATTGTTTAATTTTGTACGGCGAAGCGATGATTTGAGAAAATAGTTGTTATTGTATGTTTATTTTTAATGAAGTGTTTGGTGATTGTTTTGACACAGATGTTTGGGTATTAAATGGTATGTTGTAAATTAAAATTTTCATCTATTTTGCTATTGTTGAAAGAGACTATATCACAGTTTTTCGAAGAAAATTTTTGTCAAACGCGCGTTATCTTACTAAGATTAGTTGAATGAGTGTTTAACAGCTAATGCCTAGACATCCCTTGACTAGCGTTTAATTTGCATTAGTTCGAAAAAAAAATATAATTAAAAATCGTTAACTGAAAAACGTGGCCTGTTACCTTCTATCACGCGAGATCACAAAACCAAATCAAAACACTAAAGAGTAACAATAGCAATAGTCCAGCCAGATAGCCAAAGTAATCACTAGCACCACGCGCCGCGACTCCGTCCGCTTCAAAAGTTTACGTTCCCACGAGAACTTCAAAAACTCCAGACACGTTTCTAGGTTCGGTGATTAACACTTAGTGTTTATAGCTATGTATTCTTTGGTTACTGAAGATTGTAATATCGCATTGTCAAACATCATCCACCCCATCCCGGTGTGTTGAGGTCCGGCATTACCTATATGTCTTCTTCTTTCAAAACTATTCATACTTAATAATACAAATGCGAACGTAATTTTGCCAGTCTGTCTGTTGGTGTATCTATTCATGTCTTAACAACTTGACGGTTTTTTTCACACAGTTAAGTAACGTGTAGACCCGGAAAGACCCGGGTAAACACGAGACCATGTCCTGGAATAGGAAATACGTTACTTTTCAAACCGAGAGTATGTTCTCTTGAGATAATTTTCTACTTACAAGATGGCGGTGCTTTATAAGTGTCATCTTGTCTTATATGTCATCCCTTGCTATCCACACATAACTTCTTCAGTCTAGAAGATTGAAAACAGCACATAAAGAATAAATCTATGCAACAATTAGGCGATTGCTAGCTACAGCCAGAGATCGTACGGTCCGGAGATTATTCTCGCTTTCAAAACACATTAGCCACTCCGATTTACGTGGAAGCGAGTTTAATATGTAATTATTTTTTTTATTATACCACGCTATGGGAGTTCACTGGCGTCCATTAATTACAATATTAACATGTGAAGGTTCTGCTTCAGTTAACCACCTTAGTTCTGTTCAGTTAAGTTTAAATTATTTGATGAAGTAAACTGTAGAGAACAGTGTTGGTACAGTTTTTATTTAACTTAGTTCTTTTAATTTAACAAGGACAGTAATGAGGCGGAAAAATTGTTATCTAATAATTGTTGTAGTTTGTAAAAGGATTTGTTTTATTGTATCATTATTTTTATTGTAGAATTTAATGAGGAATTTTATGTTACCTGCTGAATAGGAATGAGTAGATCTTTCGAGTTTCAGTATTGAAGTATTGTGCAATGGTTCAATGAGTGAAAAATTCAATTTAAAATAGATAGCAATCATTTTGTACAGTACAACGCATTAGTCAATACTGTTCCAAAGTTTTCTAGTGGTAATAATCTTAGTTTCATTCCTTCCATCGTACAATACTCGGTTTCACAAAAGCCGAACTAAGTAATCTTAAAAATAGATTTAAATTATTCAGTTAAGCTTTTGTTCATTCAGCTTATTCTGTTCCACTGCTGGACAAAGGCCTCCCCCAAATCTTTCCATGTGTTCATGTTTCCTCAGGCCACCTCGAACCAGCCCTTGTAATAGGCATCTAAGTCATCTCATCATCTCGTCCTAGATACTCAGATGTACTTTATCATCTGCCTAGCCTATTCCCAACTATATTTGGGTCGGCTCCCAGTCAAACCGTATTCAGCTGAATACCAGTATTTTACGTAGAGTGGCTGCCTACCAGACCTCCACAATCCATTAACTGGGTAACACCGTACTTCTTGCCAAGATTGGTGTCAGATTTTCTGGCTTGTGACAATTCGTAACGACTGCCAAATATCTACAAATGACAGCCGGGACCAACAGCTTAACATGATTTCCTAGGCACGGAGGAGGTCACCCATCCACAGATCAACCTCGGCAAGCGTGCTTAACCTACAAGATCGGCCCGTCCGGCTGTTACAATTTAGCCATGAGCTCCTCATTAGATACCTACCTATGTACTTATAGCTAACAAATTTAAAAAATAAATACTTAAGTTAAAAAACGAAAACTTAGCGTCACAAAAACTCTTCCTAATTCAAAAACAATAACAGTAACCAAAGGTTGACGGCCCCGAACGGATGTAATAGACAATGAGCACTTCTTATAGTCTATGCTAATACGCGCCATTTTATGATTGCAATTCAAATGATGACGCGCTCTTTTTTACGATAAACTTTTACGCTGCTGCGTAACGCGTTTACGGGAAAGTTACGGTTTATGTGAATATGCGTTACTATGTTTGTTTGTTCGGTTTTCAATTATATACCTCGTATAAACCGAGCTACGAAATAGAAGTTACTTAATTTTGACGTAGCTCAGTCTTTGGTCCCTTACTGGGTCTATGCCACCCCCAAAGCAATAAACGTTGTAATGAGAAAAAAATGGCATCATCTGCTTGAACAGTAATTCTTTGTACTTTATTCTACATCACAAATATTATGTTGTTACACAAGTATTTTAAGCAAACTTAATTCTATTGGCACAATGGCAGTCTTATCGCTAATAGCAATATCAAAGTCAAAGTCAAAACTTTTATTTCAATTAGGCCATTAAACGGCACTTTTAAACGTCATCATTTACATTTAAATACTACATATGTATATTATATACAAAATAAAGTGACTCTACTGTCCGTTCGCAAAGGTAGATTAAAAAGAAGAAAATAAGTGTATTTGGGTGAGGTAAATAATTAGGCAAAAAAAGCAAAAACAGGCTAAAAGGCTTATAAATAAATTTTACAAACAAGCAAAAAGTCTTCAACAAACAACTTGAAGAAATAAAATAAAGAAACAGGTTACATCAGACTCCCATTTCCAATAAAGACAAACTCGATACTTGAGCAAAATTGGTCAAAATGTTGCATATCTTGAATAGTAAACCCTTACAGAGCATAATATTGAGATAAAGATAAAAATCTACAAATCCATAAGTATATGTGTACTTAATACCGTCCTTCTATTTAGAAGACTCATTTCATTTTCTTCAAATGAAACGAGTCTTAGGGCTGTCACACACGATGAAAATAAAGTGACATTTAAATTTTTTTTAGCTACCTACGTTATACGTCATAATGCATTGCATTTACCTAAACATTTCTTGCCTTAATATTTTTTATGTCTAATAGTGGATATGGGAACTCCTTGGTTCGAGTCATTGAATAGAATTTTAGCATTGACCTGTTGGTTAAATAAAACTCATAACTGAAAAAAAATATTTTTAGGGCAAAAATTTGCTTTTAATAATGTAGTTGGTTCGTCTAAGCAGCTATTGTCAAAATATTGATGGTTTCTGCCAAGTATATTAGGTACTTATTAATTCCATGAATCGTCATAAAAATAAAAACTTCATAACTTATTTAGAGAGTAATAGCCTAATTTTTGGGCTGAATAAACAAATTGATAAAATGCAGAATTAATACAACTTTACTTTAAAACGTAGAGATAAAAAAATAAACGCAGAGGGAGCCACAAGCGCAACATGTACGCCATTTAATATCAGGCTCTAGATTTTGTCTCACTGTGCAAAAAGCCCAGAACTCCTTTCAACTAACTCCATGTGAACCATGCCTTACTCAAAACCAGTTTCAACTGATCATAAGTACTAGTGATGTCGTTTTTGCAACTTGACATTGGTTGAGGCTGCAAATTGAAGTAATGGCCACAAGTCCAGGGGTACTGTACAGTTTGCAATCAACCCACTGTACTTGGCCGGCTGCAAAGATTATTTTGTATCTATTTGATGCTGTGTTCAGGTGGGTTAGGAAATTGAGTGGTATAGAAGTAAATTGGCTATGTGTTTTTCTTTTGCTATTGTTTTTCTACATGGCAACTCATAGGGGAGAGTGTAAGGTCAAATACAATCCATACTATTATATTATGAATGCGAAAGTAACTCTGTTTTACTGTTTGCTACCTCTTTACGACTTTACGGCTGAACGAATTTGAATAAAAACTCAGCATATGGGTAGACCATACCCAGGAATAGGACATAGCATACTTTTAATCTCCAGAGTATGCTCCCTTCAAATACTTTTTGACTTTCACGCAGGCGAAGCCGCTTACAGAAGCTAGTAAACGATAAAAACAAATTATATAAAACAAAACAACAATATATAAAACCAAAGAAAGTACCAATAAACTATTTAAAGTATAGATAGCAGGTCCAGTGACCCATCCAAACGAGGCAATTATTCATTGGCAGTCGATAACGTATGAAAAATACATTTAAACAGTAATTCGGCCCTTGGCCGAGGTTTTGACGCGATATCGACTGTTGGAGACGGTATTTTACATTGTTATGTGGGGTAAGGACAGGGTCATACTGCTAGCGGTGGTTGATACAAACAAAATCGCTTGTGGAGTTGGCTAGCAAAGACAGTTTAAAAAAAAAAAACTTACTACCGCTGGAAAGTTATAATTAGTGCTTATGACATGGTAGTTCTTTATATAAATATATGCAAGCAGATAGTTCATCCTAAAAGTTATAAAAACACACAATTGCAGAAACCATTTCCACTAGCAACATTTTCTTTTGGAACTCAGTATTATTTCAAAGCTAAGACATAATTAATTTTAATAAATTCCTCCCAAATCAGTTTTTCCTATTTACAGGCACCAGCACATTAAGCTACCCGCTAGCTAAACTGTCAAATTTTCCCAAGCAACCTTGAACCTAATTCTTTAGTGATAAAGTTGAAAATCTACAAAAAACTGTTGTAGCTTGATGTGCTGGCGTTTGTACGTTTAAATTAACTGATTATTAGCATATGTAGTAAAAACATGCAAACAAATATTGACCAATTTAGAATAAAAGAAGCTAGTATTTTTTTAAAAATAAAATCCAACATTTCACAAACCTTTACTTCAATCACCTAACAGCAGAACACACTGTAATAAATAACCGCATCCTATCATAACACTATTTAAAAATAAAATGTGCTAGTTAGATGCACAACCAGTTACCTCGTCAGATGCTATCTGATTGTGACAGCTTGATAGTTATGAGTTAACGTTATACGAGTATGGATGTGTGATTACAAGGTTTATGACACTAGCAGGTGAGGGCTTTGATTTGAACTTTTATGTGATTTAATAATTAAGTCATGAGTTTTAATATCATTGTTACTTGATAAATAAAAAAAGAGAAGGGAATACACTTTATTGTTGTTGTGTAATGTAATGTAATGTGTATTTTTAAAAAAAAAACAACAGGAGTGCCGGCAGAAGTGAAAACTTGAACATTAACGTTGTGAAATTTTGAATATTTTAGAATGTTTAGGGAATAATTTCGCACGAATTGCTTTATTTATGTGGTTAAATACAATTTTTATTTATTGCGCTATCGTACACAAACATAACAATTTAAATTACACATTACATTATCCGTCTTACGAATTTTCGATCAGGTCACGTGTCCTGACGCGAGTTTAACATTTTTTACCCATCCCAAAAACTGCACAACGCCGCTAAAGAAGTTTTCACTTCAAAAATTTGGCGCATGTTTGATATTGATGAAACTAAGAATAATTTTTCATCATTTCGAAGCATGATAATTTGCAAGACTGACCATTTTATATATTCATCATCATCATCATATCAGCCGACAGACGGCCACTGCTGGACATAGGCCAGCCGACAGACGGCCACTGCTGGACATAGGCCTCCTCAAAGGGTTTATAATATTGTCGCCATATATTTTTTCGAAGAGAACAATAAATCAATTTTTTAAAGCACCGGTTATGTAAAACTAAGAGTACAGGAGAATGGTTTAATTTTGAAATTTAAGAGAAAAAAAAGGGGAAAAAGGAAGTGTTTATTTGAGCCAGTATGACGCATACCAAATCGCATATCGCTCCTACATGACCCGCTCCTCGCTCCCACTGTAGCCTCCACCCGTCACAGTTATAAAGTGGTGCCACAAGACCGCTTATCGACTGCAATAAATAAGCACATTAATTAATATTCGATAATTATTTACTAGAGACGAAAACACCGCTATAAATCGCAAGCACAGTTCGACGACTTTTCGGTCGCGCGAAAGTTTTATTGGCTAGAAAAGTCGCAAAACTGGTTGAATTTCAATACCGTTGTACACTTTCGATGTTATGAAGTATGTTAACGATTTGCGGTACTGCTCGATTTTAGGTCAAAACTTTGCTATTTAATTGGTAACTAATATTTTAGAGATTTTGTTTTTTTTTGGGTTATTGACCCCTGCTTCTGAAGGGGTACTTATTCCGTTTTCTTTTGACGAAACGTTGGATAAGAAGGCACCCTCAGATAGTTATCCTCCATTGTGAATTGAATTTCTTAGCACTGTTTGCATCTGTCTTTTGTTGTTATTTTTTTAACAAATGTTCTAATATATCTCCATCCCTCTTTTCAGGTCTAGAACGGGTGGCGGAGGAGTTGATGGGTCGAAGAAAATGGAAACTATATCAGGACGCATTAATTCCAAAACGGGGGGAGGCAGATCTATCGAGCGACGAGGAATCGGTCCAGACCGACCCGCCTCCAGCGCTGAAGATCAAGACTATAGAGCAAATCAACGAGGCCGAAGCAAAGGCGGAAAGGGTCGAAGAGAAGGCTCCTCGAAGACCGGAGACGATTCTAGAGTCGCTGATCAAAAGGCCTGCTACCCAACCCAAACTGGAAGTTGCCGAGGAACCAGCAGATTGGAAGCCGCAGGACAAATGTTACTTCTGTACGGATGTTGAGCCTGGAGTGGGTGAGAACAGGCCGGCTGGTGCAATGGTGAGCGATGCTTTTGTTTTTTCTTTTTGTCTGTTTGTGTTGATAGTTGTGAGATGAACGTTGCTGGAAACTTTTTAATGTTGTGACCTATTTGGGTCTTAGCATTAAAAAAAAATTGATAGTTTCTAAAACTTGCGTGATAGTAAAACTTGCGTGTTGCATATTATTGTATAAGTTCAATTTCTTCCAACCTATCAGGCAGAAATGTTGCTGCGTAGTTTGTTGCGCCAATTCCTAGCTGAAGCACTAGGACAGGACTAGTGCTGACAAGCAGGCATTGGGAAGTTACTCAGTCTACTTTGAATTGATTTTGATGAGTTATTACCTATTCCACGTCTTGTAGCATCAATTCAAAGTCGTCATTTATTCAAATTAGGCTGAAAGCCAGCACTTTTTGAACGTCAAATTTTACATAAAGACAGTCCCCCAAAACGCCCTCCCGTCACCACTTCCTAGTGTTTCAGCTGGGAAGAAGAATTGGCGCAACAAACTCCCTCACAACACGTGTGTCTGTTAGGTATTCGATTGCTTACTTTAATTCAGTTAATTTCTAACAAATTCGTAGAATTATAGAGGCATTGTTTTAAGAGAATCAGTTTCAATGCGTCTTTCAAACCTGGTGCTTACTTTTCAGCTGCATCAAACCCATTCATCAATCAAAACTCCAAATGGCTTCTTCAAACTGTCTTACTACACTAAACTATGGCACAACTTCCCTAATTCACTCAAATTCAGCCACAAACCCAGGTGCTCCCATAACCTGAGCTACGTTATTACAGACAACTATACCGTATGGTACTAACATAAACTCATGAACTAGATTGAACACGACTAGAGCCAGATGTTTCGTATAATAGCTGTGTATGTCCCTGTGGTCGGCATGTGGCGATGGTACAGCTGAAAGATTCGAGATGTATTTGTGTAGACTGTGGTTTGTTTTGTCTTATTTTTTTAGGATTCCGTACCCAAAGGGTAAAAACGGGACCCTATTACTAAGACTCCGCTGTCCGTCTGTCTGTCATCAGGCTATATCACTTGAACCGTGATAGCTAGGCAGTTGATATTTTCACAGATGATGTATTTTTTTATTCTTTCTGTCGTTATCAAACTACAAAATGATAGATATGGTTTTGTTTTATTTCAAATCATTATGTTTTTATTGAACTACAAATAGGTAGATTTAATTTACTACATTGTACACCACAAATAGTTACAAACTGTGGTCTTAAAGATAGCGATGCACCAGCCAACTTTTGGATGGACTAAAAGAACACAAAAAGAAAAAAAAAAAACTTAGAAATAAAAAGGGAGGAGTCTTCAGTGTATTTCTTGTTGATTACTAGAATCCATATGATTACTAGTGCTACGCATAGATCTTATTTGAATGCCAATTTAATCTTATCCACTGTTTACGGTATTTTTATAACAACGCGCAACGCAATTTACTCGAATGAGACGGCCATTCGGGGAAATTTTGAGATAACAATATAAGTATTTCCATCATTGAACTGAGTAATTATAGTTAGTAGACGTTTAAATGTTAAGGCTTTATTTTTCAACAACAGTGACAGTGTCAAGGTAAATACGTCATAGGGCAAAGCATTTACAAATCCCAAACTACTATAGTCACCTTTCTTTCTTTCTTTCCTCTCTCTGTATATTGCCCTGAAGTTCGCTGTAAAAACCCAATTGTGGATAAAACTCGCCTTTGTACATAAGTTGTCTTATTATATTTGCGTCTACATATACCTATGTATGTTTCATGTGCAATAAAGAACAAAAAAGTGAGAGACTCCTTAACCTAATATTGAAATTAAACCTGATCAATATTTCTAAATAATTGCCATACATATATCAATACACAGCTAAATTATAACAGCCGCACGGACCAATCTTCCAGGTTAAGCAACGCTTGCCGAGGATGATCTGTGGATGGGTGACCATATTAACATATCGAGACTCCTCCGTGCCTCGGAAAGCACGTTAAGCCGTTGGTCCCGGCTTAACGTGTCCCGGTCATTTGTAGATCTTTGGCAGTCGTTACGGATTGTCAGAAGCCAGAAAATCTGACACCAGTCTTACCAAGAAGTACCGTGTTACCCAGTTAATGGGTTGTGGAGGTCTGGTAGGCAGCCGCTCCACGTAAAATACTAGTATTCAGCTGAGCCGACCCCAATATAGTTGGGAAAAGGCTAGGCAGATGACACAGATCAATTCACAAAATAATCATCCTTGCACTCGTGGTTCATGATATCATCGACCTCTTGCATAAGAACGCAGTGCGAATCGCAGCGTGACTCAAAATGATCAGTCCTTGGCCTTTGTACCACGGTGTTACTCATAACGGAATATTTGAGGTGTTGATGATTGCTAACATCCTGGGACACGTGGATTCTCGTGAATCTAGCTGGCGAGATTGTGATGATTTTTTATGAAGCGATCGATTGGCTCTTTGATATTATGTTTTTATTATGAGCAGAGATAATTGTAACGGATTTAGGATTGGAGGATTTTTTGCTGCAAATCCTAAGTTAAATGAAATATTAAAGCTTTGTTGAGTCTTTATCATTTTATGTATTCCGAACTCCAAAGGTGCCTCAGACAGTATTTCAAAGGGTAAATTAAGTATTTTTAATACAGGTTGATACAACGTAGCCTGTTTTTATGGAAGCAAAACACAGATAACATGAAATAAGATATCTACATATTATGTATCTGTGAAGGAAGAAGAGATATTTCTAAAATACATATAATTGAATCAAGGTCCAACATTAGAAAGAACCATAGTGTCTTCAAGTTCATCTTCAAATTCATGTTGCTGGTGGTATAAGCGTTTATTATTATTATTGTATTAACCAAATTTAGTTACAAAGTTCAAGAGTTTAATTTTATTAATACCATCATCATCATTCATTAGGTCATCTTTTGTTATTAAATAATTATGCATAGCCTTTTTATGCGATCATGATGTCTTCAGAATTATGTGAAAATTCATTAGGATTTTCAATAATAACTTTACAAGTTGTACCTTTCCTATGTTGTTTGTTGATGAAGCTTTTAAAAACTTGACTGTTAAATTGTTTTTCATCATTCGTTGAATATGTCTAAGTCACTGTGTTCTTCTCAGCTTATTTCTTCTAAACCACACAACAAATTTTGATACGGTTGACACTAATAGAAAGAGTGATAAACGAGGAAAGTTTGTACAAGGAACTTGAACGAGTGGGAAGCCGAAGCGGGGCGATAGTGCCAAGGGGTATCACGTTACCCAGTTACTGGGTAGTGGCGATCCCCTGTTAAAATCAGATGCAGCTTAATACCAGTAGGTATTAAGCTGCATCTGATTGGCACATTGATTGATTATTATAAAGAAAAAGCAAGTTGTCTCCAAATCATTTTTTCTGAGTGTCAACTACTAATTTTAAAGCAACGTTTGCACTCGCATGTCAGTCTTAATCTGTTAAAAATGTATACAAATTGAAGCATTGTGAAAGTTGCTTAAAACATTTTAGAATTGGCCCTCTGGTGATACAAGGAATGAGGAAATATCGTGGTAAGGTTTAAGTATGAATGTAGATAGAAAAAATAAAAAATAAACGATGGATAGATAGTGTGAAAAATTACAAATAGCTATAACTTTGAGATTTTAATTAATAGGTTCACATTTAACCACAATCTCACCTGATGTCAAGCTAAGCTGTGGTCGACAATTGGCAAAGCGAAAATGCTACACCGACATCAAATAAATTGAAATAAAAGGCAGAATATTTTATTCGTAAGCTCCTTCACAACATTATATATTCCATAATGAATGTTTTAGTGACTGGAAGCTACAATACGGTGTTAAAAATAGTACTTATAGCATTAAAGAGAACTGCACAGAAACCATAGGGTATGCTATAGAATTATCATAGTTTAGTAACGGGGTAGTATTGTAACCCATGGGAAACTCACAGGCAATCACAAACGAAATTATGGCTTTGGCGGCAAAAACTATACCATAGAGCATAGAATATGTGTGGAATGTTTTTTTTTATTGTTTATGGTTCTTGTTTCTGACATCAATCGTAAGGGAATAGAGTTATAGACTAACGATTGTTTCTTTTTTTGTGAATTGATGTGTTTTTGATTTGTGATTAATGCGTAAGTGCCTTCATTATGGTTTATGCGTCATTGGCTTTTGAAATGGTATTGAAATAAGATCATAATGTGGTTTTTATTGGTTATGCGTGGAGAGGAACCTAAAAAACTGCGTAGGTATATTAATAAAACGACTTTTTTGATCGGCTTGTCATTTAAATGTTTTATCAAGTAGGCTCAGTATGTATTGGGCAATTCACGATTGTGGCGATAAGTCCCCTCTTTGAGGAGTGGCTAGAGAGGCGCCACGGCGTCCTCACCTTCCGCCTGACGCATTTATCGGACACGGCTTCGGGAGGTACCTGTTTCGTATTCGGCGGGAGGACACATCTGGGTGTTATCACTGTGAGGATCGCCCGGAGGACACGGTGGAGGTCTGCCCTGCTTAGACTGAGCACCGCACCGTATCCTTGTCGAGGCGATCGGCGGCTGTGACCTCTCGCTTCCGACCCTGCTTCAATCCAAAAAGTCATTTGATAATTTCCCATGCCAAAAAAAAAGACCCAGTATGTAAAAAAAAGGTTAGGATTTTTTGTTATTCGAATGTTGGTACAATTTATTTGGAGTTCAACAAAATTAAAATAATGTGTCATTGATTAGTTATCATTTTTAAGATGGCAAAGTAGAGAAAAATAATGAAGTTTTATTGAGAGCACAGTATTCAGGATTAAACATTAAAAGCAAGAAACTGGATAAGTAATTAAATATTGCATAACCATCTCTGTGAACCAATTACCTACGGACAAATTAATTATTCTCAATATCCTCTGTCGGTACTGTCTCATCTTCAAATAGACCGCAATAAAACTTTACTGCCTTTGAAACTAGAACTAATTTAATTAAGTTCTAAATGCCATCATCTTATAACACAATATCCTAACAACATTCTAATCATTGTCCGTTCTTAATTACACTTTATTGTAAAACCCAGCAATACCAATTATGTATTCTGTCTAAACCAAGCAATGGCACGACCATTCTAACCAGACCTCTCACCCTCATACATCTATGACAATCCCGAACCAAACCCGACGACACACGAACGCAAAGAGGCCATCTTACAACGGCCGCGCAAACCATAGTTTCAATTTAGAAAACAATGGCTTATCCATTTTCTACGATTCCACGTCAAAGTAGAGTCGGTATTTTGATTAATACGCGCGAAAGAGATGGGGTGCGTGGTCGGCAAAATTCAAAGTATTCTCAACCTTTTCCGTATAAAAATAAAGTTGAGTTTTCATTTTGCCGTTGTGTTGTTACTGAAATAGTGAATGTGTAGGCGTAGAGCATGAAAAGTAGGCAGTGTAAGAACAGAGCCGGGAGTGGAGTGGACATTGTCTCTTTGTGCTTTTTGAGTGTACTTTTTAATGTGTTGTTCCTACTTGTGGTAATTAATTTTGTTCGCTTTATTAAATTGCGTGGAGCCGTGTTTTTAATTGAATTGTAAATTGATGTTTGAGCTGAAATTGGATTCGTACAACAAACAATGAGTTGTAATCTACGAAACTGTGTGGTTTTGATTGAATTCAAGTGGTGGAATTACCTAGTGAATTTTTAATTAAGTGTTTTGAAATCATGGATAATGTGTATCAAGGTGAATTTTTTATCAAGTTTTTCTCAACGTGTAGTTAGTGAGCAGAAATTATAACTTCTCACAAGTAGTTGAAGCCATAAGCCGTAAAAATTATAAGAAATTAGCCTCAAAGGTTCTCCCTAGCATAGTCATTTTTATTCCAGTTTCAATTCAAGACACATTTCTTCAAAAACGAATTCATCAAAACAGTTTTCACAATTACATTCGAGCCACCTGTTCACATGAACTATCACAAATTAAGTACCTAACAAAAGAAGAAGAAATTAAAAAAAATAACGTAAATTAATTCTACCATTTACGTGTTGTATAAAAATTATCGTACCCGGCAATTGTTTGGCTGTTAAAAACTATGAAGGTATTGAGTATAATTGCACAGGAAAAGTGGACGATGCATGAAATTAATTCACATCATACTATCGCTTTAGATTTTTCAAAATACACCCGTTGATAAATGTAACGTTACGATGATCTACTTTTAATGATTCGTGTTTCATTAGAATTTTAATTTTTCTGTTGCAATTGATTCGTTTATAACTTGAGTTTTTGTTAGTTATCTGTTTACATTCACAAAAAGTTCCATATTATTTTGAATAATATTATTAGTTTACATAAAAATAAAGTATGCAACCTCAATGCGAAAAAAAAGTGTAGTGCCTAGTCGACTCCGCGGCACTCGCAAGCCGATCGGTTAAACAGCATAGGCCGGACAGAAAAGCCTATAGGGGCGGTCCGCGGAGGGTGGAAACCTGGGAAATTTCACGTGCAAGACCCACCCCTCGGCGAAACACGTGCGGCCAAATAGCCTCGCAGAACGAACGCCTTTACTAATCATTGCCGCTCGCGAAAATAAAAAAAAAAACATTTTGACGTTTTACGTCAATTTTTGACAAACAATTGCGATTTGTTTTTTTTTTCTGACGGGCTTGTTCTGTTTAAGCAGTCGATGTTAAGTGTGCGTTTTGTCGGAGTGTTTTTTATAGAGTGTGAAATGTTTAACGCAACATGAGCCGATTTCATGGTTAGTTGGAGTTATTAGTTTCAAACATGAAATATACTATGTTTAGATTGAATGCGTCAGTTGTTTTTTCAGCTTTTTTCTGTGCCGTGTTCAGATAAACTGAAAGAGGTTGATTGGTTGCTATTAGTGAAGTGCATTAGTGCATGTTGACAAGTGATTAGTGATAGTGATACATGCTTCTTTTGTTTACGTTCTTAGATTAACGTCTTTTTGCACTCGCTGTATATTTTAGCATAGACAATAGCTGTGTCTACTCAATATCCTATTTTATTATGTTTCTTGTGGACGCAAATGTTGTCAAATTCTACCACTGACAGAATTATTTGCCTGTCGAATCTTTATTATATTTAAAAAGCACGGCAAAGTATGATTTTTCTGTAGATTATGTTGTATTTGGGCCACGAAGAATTCAAATTTAGATTTTTTTTTAATAATAAATTATGTAACTGGTATTTTAAAAGTCAGACAAAACATATTCAAGCAAAGCTCAATTTTCCCTCTTTAAAAATATCCACAACTATTATTTTCTTCCAGAGAACGAATATTTGAAAACCAACATTTTCATCCACAGCTTTCAGAAATGCATTTTCTACACTGCTTTTCTTAACTAGTTTGAAATAATATTCTTGTGGATCCTTCCTTAAATAACTTTCAGACTAACTTACTACTTCATCAACCTTTTTTTACTTTTAAAAATAATGAATATCTTAGTAAAAAAATGCTGTTTTGTACATTCAGACTTATTTAAAAAAATAATAACCAAATGCTTATTAGTTTAAATTCTGAAAAGATTTATTTATTTCGTCTGTCTACCCTTCCCAACTATGTTGGGGTCGGCTTCCAGTCTAACCGTATACAGCTGAATACCAGTATTTAACATGGAGCGCTTTTTAAATATCACATTTCTAATATTCCCACAATCCACTTCATCATAGCTCTTAAGCTCTACGCCCTCCAGCCTCTTGATTTGTACCATGCCAACGCTTCAGGCATTGGCGTTTAATAAAAAAAGTATTATTAGGTACGGGTTCTATGACATTTATTAGTAATGAAAATACCAGAACTAGCTTAATTTATATAATATTACTGACAGAACATGACAATTCAAAAGTGCCTGTAAATGGTCTATCTATACTTCTATACTATTTGGATGTATGTTTGTTTCTCAATCACGTCAGTACGGCTGAACGGATCTTGATGAAAATTGGCACATAGGTAGATTATAGCCTGGAATAACACATAGGATACTTTTTATCCCAGGAGTATGTTCCCTTGGGTTAATTTTGACATTCTCGCTGGCGGAACCGCGGGCGAGAGCTAGTTGTAAATGAAGGTTTTTATTTAGATTTTATTTACATCTTTTAATACATAAGTGTATATAACACGTATTTCGATCGTAAACTATTTCTGAGTTATTTGGACAAACGAGAAATATCCATTATACTTAACAAATTCTTCGAACTAGGAATTTAGCAGTAGTATTTAAAAGAACTGAATTTAGAAGCCTGATACACTCACTGAAAACGCATTCTAAAATTCATCGACTCAATCAAATCTCTTTTAGTCAGACAAATTTACTTTACCGTCTGTTTATTTGCAGTAGGATCACAAAACTTTCAATATCATTCTTGAACTCTCCTTTCTCCTGTATCTGCTTGACAAAAAAAAAATTGAAATAGCAGGTCCTTTGTGATCTTCTATCTGTATTTGTTCTTTTCCGTAACCAGTGACCAGAGGTCGAGTAATAGCTACTTTAACAGAAATAGCTTTGTAATCTGTCTGTTTGTTCAGGCAACAGTTTCATTTATTCAGTTTACCTCATTTGACAGTAGCCAAGCATAGTAATTTATACCCCCATTCTTTCAAAAGATTGTCCTGTAATGAAATAGAGATAAAATCACCAAACTGCAAATCCGAAAAAAAACTGTTTGTGTAATTACAAAAAGTAGTGCAATGCTGGGAACTAAAACTAGCTTTAAAAAAGTTAAAAAGAAAATTAAAAAATAAAAGACAAAAAATACATACAGATGAACCGCCTCTTTTTTGAAGGCGGTTAAAAAATTACATATATTTTCCACATTCCTTTATATTTTAACTACCAATAAAGCAGTGATCCAATACTCTCTTATTTTGAGGCACCATGTGGAGATAACGGTCAGGTTCCTGCTTCAGACATCTACTTCATTGTTTGTTCTTATCCTTGTTTATGTACTACTAACACTATTTATATGGTAGTCTACTAACAAAATGGACTCTAATGTTGTTTGGTATAAATAAACAGAAATAAAATTAAAATAATTAAAGCAGTAAGCATGGTAACTAACTCACGACCTAACACAACCAAATTCTTTTCAACACCTTGAACTATTTTTCCCATTTTACCGTCAAATGCTTGACGTTTTAAGCGAATAACTTTGTAAGTATGTTTAGTATTTACATTTACGTCAGGAATACCTAATTCTACTTTATTGCGACCTTGGCTTAGATAACGTGGGTTATCAATAGCTTAAACTATGCTACAACAGTTGATAACGTGTCTAGTTTAGCATGACCTCGCTTTTCTAGTGTTGGGTGAACTAATCTTGGATTAGTAGGGGCATCAATGTGTTTTGTTTCATTGGCCGTCAGTCTTTCATCGTTACTGTATTTTTTTGATTCTTGTTAACCCTACAGATTATTTTAAAGAAAAACAAGTCATGTAACTCTTGCCTTAATCCCAATTTAGTTGGGGTCAGCGCAGCGGATCTCAAAAATCAAAATCTTTTTAAGCTAGTCTAAGAATCAGCACTTTCAACAGTCGGTTTTATTAAACAGGCCCCTGCCTATTTAATAAACGACAATCTGGCAATTCGACCATTTTGTAAGTTTATTTCATACAGTCTATGCTTTGATGAAATGAACCTATGAACATAGGCTATATTTCATTTTCAAAAAGCGGACAAAGTCGCGGCCGAAGTGCTAGTAAAAAATAAACACAGAAGAATAGTGCAACTAAAGGTCTGCCAAATCGGCCTGTATATTTCTTGGTCCCTTTACTATAAAATTAAAAAATCGGATTCTAAATCAATTGCTCACCGATAATTGTCAGTTACATTTACTAACAAAATTTACAATGTGTCCAACGATTAAGATTTGATCTCTGCAATGTTAATGAACGTTCAACTATGTCCCAAATTGGATCAGCCACTACTTAAGGCTCGCTGTAATTAATACAATTTATATTTTGTCCATAAATTGTATAATATCTAGAGAAAAAAAGACAGGTCTTAGAAACGTTGATAAGTGCACTTTGTCTTGTAAAAACATCTGCATATGCTGTTTAATAGCACTAGAATGAAGTTATCTATCTAAACTGAATAATAATTACCTATTATTAAAAATCATTAGCATATGCTGAACATTCTAAGGCACTTAACATATTATATACTCATACACACGCCCAAGACCCCTAATTCTAATGAATAAAGAATTAGAACTAAAGAAAAAAAATCCAATTGTTCTCGAACGCATTAATAAAAATACTATTCTAAATTCAAACGGCCCATTAACCGGTTCCCACGGCGGCCATGTTGGCTCGTCCTCGCCCGCTATTGGTGGAGGCCGCGAGTTTAGAATTAGAATGTAGACCCCACCATTTGGCGAGCGGCAAATTATGTTGCCAGTTTTTATGTTCCAAGTTCAAATAAGCAGCTGTTCGTAATTCGAACGTTTTTTTTAGTGATAATCCTAGAAACGGTCGAGCCGTTAGAAAAAATAGATTGGGATTTGAACCCATCAATTATAGTGGATTGGTTGTTAAGTTCGGGCTATTATCCAGGGCTATTAAACGAATGAATAGAAATTACACGGTCTACGTAATAATTTCATTTACAGCCCTAGGATTATCTTTAGTAATTTCCTTTTTTATTTAACCTTTGCTCGCGTTTATTCCAAAACGGGTGAAGTAAGAATAGTTAAGAACAAAATGGCATTGACACAGTTGCCCTGCCCTTTGAGTTTTAAATAGTTGCAGTCCACCAATCAACGAAATAACGCTTCAGTTAGCAATCTCCTAATAAGGATATCTAAGCTGGTATCAATAACAACCTAGAATTATAAATATTTGTGCGTAAGGTTTTTGATAGAGCAAGAACTCTCAAGTTCTACCTCTAAGATAGCTGTCGTTGTTTCTCGCACTGTTAATATAAAAAGGTCTGCTTTAAATTGTCTATTCTCCTTTTCCAACAGTACAATTCTCAGCGGTTATATTGGAGTTTAATTTCCATGAAATTGGTCCTTCCATCCTTCATTCTGATGGAACTAGTAGCATGTACCTAAATCTTGATTTATTTATACATTTTGTCCGTAATACTATGTCGAGAAGTATTATTATAATGAGCAAAACCCACAGGAAGACTATCCCACAAAAGAAACAGATTAAAATTATTGCCATAGCCTTGTAGCTCCCGATTTAATTTAACTGTCCCATGATCAGATTTACAGACATGACCAAACTTAGATTATTGTTTTTCACGAGAGATTTATAACTCAATTTGTAATCAGCTGAAATAAATCACTTTCATTCTAACAAGAAAAGGCATCAAATTCGACAAAACGTCAAACAAAAAGTAAGGCGAATATCTGAGCTACGCTAAAATTCTGAGGTAAGTACACTTTTCACACCATTGTTAAAGCCAAAGTATGCAGGGGGAATTAAAACTATAAGCAGTTAGTATATTAATGAGGTGATAGGTATATTTTACGGCCAATTACACCAATGAAACTGAACGCGATCAGCGAATAAACCACGTCTATGAGCCGTCAGTGTCATTATTTTTATATGGAATATTGACGGTGACAGCTCTTGAACGCAGTTAAGATGTTCTGAACGCGTTCAGTTTCATTGGTGAAATCCGCTCTTAGAAGTCTCCAAAATAAGTAAAAACAACAGAATTTCGATCATAGTGCGACCTACCTCCCGGGTCGACGGCGCGTTGTGTTCCACGCGCGCCTCAAAAAGATGTAAGCATAGGAGTAGGGGCCTGTTAGGGCCAGAGCCTGCCAGATTTGCGGATTACGTTCGAAAGAGTTAACGCGGCCCTGGAAAGCAAAGGGCACTAGGAGGAGCACGGATGGGTTTTAGTCAGTAAGAGTCTGACACTCCCTTCCGCTCTGCCCAGAGCGGGAGAAGTCATTTGATGATTTCCCATCCATTAAAAAATAAAAACAAAAACAGTGCGACCTACCTACCTACGAAAAATCTCAGATATTTTTCTTACCATTGCTTGCTATATATACTCAGGGACTCTAAGTATTTGGCGTGATAATTATGTGATACAGTTCAATTTTGATCCCACCAAGACATAAATTTCGCCAAAGTCCCAAATAACATGTTGATAAGTTGCTTCAGCTGGCTGGAGCGTGGATTGCCTACTGTACTGACATATCGAATGAAGTATGAATGAAGAGAACATTTTGGAGACCCCAAATAAATTTGGGGTAAGGACCGGACGATGTGGCTACGTTTGGGGGCGGCCTATGGCCAGCAGTAAACTTCTTTCGACTGAAATGAAATGATGATGAAGGGCAAGATAACTACAATGCTGCCGGAGTCGTTTGCTTCCTGATAGCTACAACCTGGGGGCAAGAGTGGATTGGTTACTTCTGGGCAAGCGTGATGCATTGTCGACCACGTCATCGCTTTTAAGTGAGATTATGGTCAAACACAAGCCTATCTATTTTATACAGCCGAAAGTACTGAGACCAGAGACATACAATTTTGTGCAAAGCTTTCTTTGATGATGTTAGTGAGCACTAAGAAGAGATTTTTGGTAATTCAACGTTTAACGGGGTGAGAAGTGAGAAGTCTTTTGTACTAAATCGGTGCAGATGAATTTGCGGACGAAGTGCTAGTCAATCACAAAAAACCGGCCAAGTGCGAATCGGACTCGCGCACAAAGGGTTCCGTACCATTATCTATAAAAAAAACGGCGAAAAAATCACGGTTGTTATATGGGGAGCCCCACTTAAATATTTATTTTATTCTGTTTTTTGTATTTGTTGTTATAGCGGCAACATACATCATCTGTGAAAATTCAACTGTCTAGCTATCACGGTTCATAAGATACAGCCTGGTGACAGACAGACGGACAGCGGAGTCTTAGTAATAGGGTCCCGTTTTTACACTTTGGGTACGGGACCCTAAAAAGGCAATGTGAGGAACGCAAAAAACCTCAGAAAAATCTTTGCAACAACTGCAAGTATACTCGTACACAAGTTATTTATATATCAACATATATTTATATCTATGTAGGTAGTGACGCGAGTCTAAACGAGCCGTTAGTTAATATTCAAGGTGGTCGTGATTAGCGAATCGTCAAGGTAAACCCAACTGGTCGCACCGCCTGCCGAGGATAATACCCGTTCGCTGTTTACACTTCTTTAGGATACTAGACAAAACATAAAACATCAATATCAATCTATAATACATGTCATTAGAAGCCTAGTGTTTTCACTAAACCTTGCCGTTTCATCAGCGACATAAGGAACATGGGCAAATCATTAACACGGCACGATATAGAACCAAAGATGTCACTTAGGTCACTGAAAAATCGGCGCAGTTAAATGAAAAGGCTAGGCCACCAATTAAACGTCTGATTAAGCTATTTGGCTGCGACATATATAAAACGCTTCTGTTACTGAGTGATTGAGTGACTGACAGACAACACATAGCCGAAACTACTGGTCGTAGTTAAAATAAACTACTGGTCGTAGTTAAAATTACGTGATTATTATTTAAGGGTGGTGTTCTGTAGCCGCTATAAAGTAAAGAAAAAGAAAGAAAGAAAAACCGTTTATTCACGTAAAAGTGACAATTCACGTGGAATGAAAATTGGCACATAGGTAGATCATAGTCTGAAATAACACATAGGATACTTTTTATCCCGGGAGTATGTTCCCTTGGGATAATTTTCGACAAACACGCAGGCGAAGTCGCGGGTGGCAGCTAGTAAATAATAATAAAGATCATGCTTTGAATTTATATTCTGACTTAACAATACACGTACTCGGGTAATACACGTACTCGGGTAATAGTGGTCCTTTGCCAAATGTGTCATTTGGTCTTTGGGTTAGATTGTCTTCATTATTTTACGAGTTTTAGTATGTTTTTCCTCTGCAATTTACGATTAGGTAATAGTTCTGTCTCCATCCCGCATTATTATTATTATCTTGAACTTTCCCACTGCTGGGCCAAGACTTCATTCATTCCTTCCATTGTTCCCGGCTCTGCGTCACTTCTTGCCAAATCCTAAGGAAGACATCCAAATCGTTCCGCCATCTCCTTCGTGGTCTGCTGCGGCCCAGTCTCGCGGATGTAGGGTACCAATGGGCTTGAGGGAGACATGTCCAGGCTAGTTCCATTTTAAATGAACCTTTCGTACGTAACGAAGCACCGGGATAAATATTCTATGACCTAATTCAGGTTATAGTCCACCTGTGTGATAACTTTTATTCAAATCCGTTCAGCCGTTGAAGACTGATTGATTATCAAACATTTAAACATACAGAAGCTCACATCTACATGGTCTTCCAGAAATGCGTGGTCATGTTTCAGGGTGATATTTTGTATCTGCTTTACTAAAAATCAGGAAAAAATCCAAAATAAAAAATGATGTTTATTTACAAAAAACCCGGCCTCGAAAATCGACTAAAAACTTAAAAAAATAACTTTTCAAGCTGCCCGATGCAGCCGACTGCACCAGACTGCTTGTAAAGTGTTTTTTTTTATATTGTATATATTTTATCTACTATAGTTTATTTCCAAGGCCGGGTTTTTTAATTTTGTCCTAATTATATAGCAGCTACCGACAGATACAGCCGGTCTGTTCTGTCGACAAAACCATTGTGTACACTCAGGTGGAGTGAACGACAAGTGAGCTGTCATTCCATCTTGTTTATATGGTTTGACAGCTCACTTGTGGTTCTCTTCGGCTGAGTTTTCACTTCGACATAATTACAGAATCGCACTGCAGAACACCACACTTCACACTTTTTCACTTCTGGAACACCATGTATAGGATCACTTGCGCAAACCCATCACTAATAAAAAAAAATAATACGATAAACGATACTTCTGCTAGAGGGTTACTTTCAGTTGGTTTTTGGGTAAATGCGGTACCTAACCAATTAATTGAGTAACTAGAGGTTTCAGAGATATCAATACTAAATTGATATCTCTGAAAACTGTACAAACAGAATTTATTCACAAAAAAAATATCGTTTTTTCCTGTTAAAGAATGAATTTTCGAATTGCTTCCAGAGATTTCCTCGAACAAGCTAACAATCAAACCTGTTTATATTCGATAAGATGACGTAATCGAAATGGCATGTGTAATTAATTAAATAATACTGATTATAATTAAAATAATTATGCGGTTTAGTATAAACGCTTAAAAACACAATAAATTAAATCATTCAAAATACATTATTTATTTACTTGACACGATTCTTAGTTCAAGCACATACGTTTATGGTTTAATCTTAACCACAATAACTGCGTCAGAGGAGCACATAATATTTATTATATTTGATGAACGTAATTGGTACGACATTCTGTATATCAAATAAAAAAAATAATATTATTTGGTTGGGGAAAAACCAAAAGACATCGCGGGAAAAACTTAAAATATAATGGAAGTGACACATCTTAAACTGTGTGATTCAACATCAACTTTCCTTATTTCCCAATTTTTTAGGGATCTGTGTAACATTGGTTCTTCTTCCATGCTTCTATGTTACCCTCTTTCAAGCCAAAATCATCTTATACACAGTCCATCTATTGTTTAGTTCGGTATTCCTCTACTCTTCAAGACATCGACATTCATACTCAGAACATTTCCGAAAGAGTGCAAGGGGCAAGATACAGTGATAAAATCGCTCTCCCTCTCTCCATCAACTCTTTTTCGAAAATGTTCTCTACTAACTATTTAGACCAGGATATCTAGCTTATGATTATAGCTTACTTTGGTATTGTTCGTCAAATCGTTGAGCTCCTTAAAGTTCTATGTTTGAGCTCCACAATAACTGACAAATGCTTGCACTGTCTGGACAGGTCCACTCAAATCTGTGTGGCACATACATAACCTACATGGTTCTCGTATGATTTGACCAGTACAATTTGTATGGACTTCAAAAGAGACTGTGACCTCTGAGTTTGTTTCGGTGTTTCTTCTCAGGGTAGCTAGGAAACACCGGCCTCATCTAGCTTAAAATAACCAAAAAATATTGACGTGTAAAAGTGTTATGTTTAACCTACTTACAAAATAAATATCATTTATCATTTATGCATACCAAGTTTCATTAAAATCGGTTCATTAATTTCGAAAAATAAGGACTTGGAAGTTTGTATGAAATGCCGCACGGTTAACGCTTTTAAAAGACAATTTCCTCATCACATGATCATACTATGCCACCTGAGGGCCAATTCAACTGATTGAAAGCCACATTCGCATCTCAGTCGCAATCTGTCAAAAAAGCCTCAATTTCCATACATCCTTGACAGATTGCGACTGGCATGCGAATGTGAAAATTGCTTAAACAATTGTGGAATTGGCACTCTGAGGCTCTAGAGTCAGAAAAGTTACATTCTGTCAGCGGTAACGTGGCGAAGGCGATTATCAAAACATTTGTGGGATTGACAAACGCTGACGAAATGACACGTGATCAATCCCTTTTATTTTGGCATTTCGACAATCACATTCGCTTAACAGGATGGCACTTTGTCTTAGAGCCCCTGATTTTATTTCCTACACTTTAAATAACCACTTGTGTAACTTTTTGGGTTCCTAATTTACACTATATTTTCAACTTTGCCATGTAAGACAAAAAAAAAATAAGAGCTGAACAGAATATTTCTAAAACTTACATTCCATTTTCTGAACAATAATTAATTTTTAGTTAAACATTGGTTGTCTCTCAGTCTTACTTAAAATGACAGATATTCCTTTATTTACTTTTGACATGCACACTTTTTGTATTAAAATGCACACGTTTTTGCACACAATGACTTTTCTGCTGTTTTTAAGTACGAACCTAATACGTAGAACCTTGAAGTTTTAACCAGAAACTATATTAATAAAGTAGTCTTGAAAATGGCGACAATGTCGTTGCCTATTAACCATAGATTATATCAATATTGGCACGCAACATTAATGCAATAAATACTGACGATAAATACTTGCGATGGGCAGATGTAAGGAAAAACAGTCCTTCGAATGACGGAACCATTCGACACCGAGTAAGTATATTGTTTAGGTCACGCTTTAAAACATTTAAAATATTGTTCTTTTTGGATACACCTGTTTTTAAACTTACTACGGTGCTTAAAGCATTTTTGGTGAATATAGTTTGTATTGTGTAAATTGTTTTTTTTTTTCATTAATTGAAGGACATGCATGCCTTTTAGCTTGCCTATATTAATGTTATATATTATACAAACAAAAGTAATTACTTCTACATACATAATTTATCTTTTATCTAGATGAATAATGTTTGTACACCTAAGCATTATTATAATGTGTATACTTAGTTAAACTAAAAGGAAATTCTTACCAAGTTTTCTCTTTCATCCAGTGGAAAATTTCGCGTCTGATTTAATGAAAATTCCCACGAATTCAAGGTCAGAATCACAAGGAAAACAGTATCAGACTAACTAGAAAACGCTGCCGCAACAAAAACCAGTTTCTAAACTTAGATACACATCGAATCTTTCTAGGGAAAATCTTTGAATTGATTCACGCTTCCTTATCCAATAAGGTCAGTGACGAAATACCGGAAAACCAGACTATGTAGTGACGTAAAAGAGCATCGTTTATGATCAAAATCAGCCTTGTTCGATCGCAAGTGACTTTATAATTGTCGTAATCTGCTTACGAACGATAATCTGTTGATTACAATGTCTTGAGTATCGTTTCCGGCATTTGATTTAGTTTATAATTACATAGATTGATGCCGTTGCATCTGAAATTACAAGCCTCTAGTTGGTAGGTTCTAATTTGAGATATTATTATGGTACTGGGATAGTGGCTTAGTGATTATATTTATTGGCTTCATGGATCCTACACTTCGCAGGTTTTATCTTGGGCATTAATATAAGTTGGAGTTCCAATCACGATAGGAGTTATGGCAACACCTATCGTGATTTGAAAATGAGTACTCAATCACAACATTTTGTTTTTTTATTTCAATGAAATAAGTCGTACCCAGGACTTATTTAATTTTGCTTTGTATGTCAGCATCTTCCTGCCCCCATGTTACTTGGGGTCGGCTCAACACGCTATCATTAACTCCTTTTTCTTTCATATCACTCACACGACAAAGAAACAATGGAAAGACTGTGTGTAGATGATATTTCAAGAAAGCGGGTGATTAATAAATTGGCGACTAATAAAGATATGGATTATATATATATTTCCGGTTAAAAAATATATGATTCTATTTAGTCCGTCAGTTATATTATCGAAAAATATTGGACATATATTTTCTGTACTACCAAATCAATGAAAAATGACGAAGATAAAACGCAACCAAGATCAGGAGTGGGGGCTGGTGACGTCGCGTGTACGTAAGAAGTGTACATACAAGTGACGTCACACGAGTTTTTAACGTACTGTCATCGTTTTCACTTTTTGTTTACGTGAAAAAAGAAAAAAATACGTGTCTAATATTTTTTGGAAATCTATCTGACGGACTAATTAGTTGTTTTTAGTCATTTATGGAAAAAGAAAACGTGTTGTGGCGAACTAAAATAAATTGCCATTGAGAGTTGTTACAAGTTTATCCATATTCCAAGAGGGTAAGGAATGCTTTTATTACAGTAAGTTAGAATATGTATATCAACATAACTATAGTAGGCGCCAGATAAATAAAGAATAACGGTCATTGACCTTTCCTTAATATCTCTTCGTAGGTGCCCCCGGACAGTAAATTATGAATCGTTTTTCATTACTAGAACAGTAAGGATCACAATAGAGGTCGATTCAGGACAGCTTTATGTCATTATTTCTGTTTTTGAAATTAAGTGTGTCAATAAATGTAGATGGGTCAATGACCGCTATTCTTCATTTATCTGGCGCATACTATAGACCCAAATTTCAGTCAATATCAAAGCTAACCACATGGTCAATGAAATGAATTTGATTTTCTAGATGAAATGGAACTAGAATTGGTTCCGTTAATACCGTTCGATATTCATGACGTTTAACTTGAACCATTTGAGGACGTGGAGAAATTAGGTTTAACAAAATTGATTGTTTGACAATAACTGAAGAGGTAGGAAGCTAAACTTTGTTTAACTTAAGTATACAGACAGTTACTTTCTGTCACATAAAACGCATGCAGACTACAAATATTTACCGTCCCATTGTCAAGTCTGCTTGTAATTGTTGTGTTTATGAAGATTAGTGTCCATAAACGAACTAATAGGTAATCCCAAAAAGATCTGGATCTTCAGAATTCAGATCCCAGATTCAAGATACAACTACTTCCTTAATCTTTAATTAACCTGGGAGACCATGACAACTGTTTGAGGCTGTTATTATTTAGCCACAAGCCCCTGATTTTCATCTTTTTATACTTCTGTCTCATCACCTTCTAATACTTCTATCTCATCATCGTATAATTCGACCGTCTCATCATTCTCAAATACTTCTATCTCATCATCATCTTATTCTTCTCTTCTCTTCTGCCACAGAGTCCCGCATCGGAGTCGGACAGCAGTTCGGTGTCGGGGGCGAAGAGTCCTGCGTCGGCGCCGCCGCTGCTGCAGCACCTGCTCCAACTACAGGCGCAGAACCCACAGACTATAGCACAGGTATGTTACTGAATGTTTTATTAGACGAAAGTATAGGTTTGAGGCTTAAAGAAGTGACATTATTATCAGCAACAACGAATGCTGTATACATAGTTAAAAAATGTAAGGGATTGGTCACGTGTCATTTCGGTAGCGCTTGTTAATCCCACAACCTTTAGATTTCCTGAAAATCGCTTTGGTTTACCGAATGTCACATTCTCAGACTCTAATTATTGTTTCCGAAACTCTGCAAATGTAATGAAAATCGATCTAAGATAACGATAAAACGAACAAAATCATGTCAATACGTAACAACGACCGCTGATCTAAAGCTCGGAGCTCGGATGAGCTTGTGGCCAAAAATCAACAGCGGTACGGCCGATCTTCAAGGGTAAGCAACGCTTGCCGAGGTTGGTCTGTGGATTGGTGATCATTTTAACGTACCGAAACTCCTCCGTGCCTCGGAAAGCACGTTAAATCTCGGCTGTCATTTGGAGATCTTTGACAGTCGTTACGGATTGTTAGAAGCCAGAAAATCTGACATCAGTCTTGCCAAAATGTACCGTGTTACTTTTTGGGTTGTGGAGGTCTGGTAGTCAGCCGCTCCACGTAAAATACCCGGTTTGACTGGGAGCCGACCCCAATATAGTTGGGAAAAGGCTAGGCAGATGATGAAAGACCGTTGATCGAAGTCGGCAGTAGGTACTTGGAATAAGAGTTTTAATTATTGCTACATCATCACTAGATATCAGTATCCATTATTTTTATGGAGTTTCGTTAATTAAATTTTGCCCATGTAGTTCAATTCAAACAGAACTAATACTTTTCCAAGAGAGTTTAATATTTATCTGCCTCTTTAACAAAATAACGTTTTTAAAAGCAGTTACTAGCAACAATGTTGTAGTAATTATTGCAAAAACTTGATAAATTAGATTCGAATAAATTATCGAGATTTGTGGGAAAATGGCTAAATATCATGCAACTAGCAAACATTATGCTGGACCTTTCCACGAATTGTTTAAACATTGTAAAGAAGAAATTAATAAAACATACCTACCAATTTGGATACGGAAGCCGTAATTTAATTTCGTATGCGCCTTGAACTTTTCACGAATCTTTATTACTTTTAATTTACTATAACCATGGGTGATCTTGAAAACATTCCCTTTCATCCTTGCTTCTCACCAATTGGAAATTTGAAAGGTCATTTAAATATTTCTTGTCCTTCCATAATATACATGCTTCCACAATATTTATCTAAGATTTCATCTATAAAACTTTCTGAATATTTCCCCTTACTCTTCGCCTGATGATTCTCTAAACGGCATTTAGATCTTCGTGGTCCTCAATTTTGAAATCGACGGTGTATCGAGACCTATTTATATTTCTGTAACCCTCTTTAGTCCTAAGTACTTGGTTGTATTATGTTACAAGAAAAAAACCTTTCTAAAAAAATAATATCACGTAGTATGGAACTTCAGGACTTGCAAAATTCTCTCTTTTCACTTCCACTTTTCTTTGTGTAAAAGTCCTAAAGTCTTTTTATCTCCCCATAACTTGTATACCTATTCAATAGTTAATTGAAAGAGAAGCCCGTACTGTCACTTTCCTTGACAACGGTTTCACTACTCTCTTCCACATTTCTCGTTTAGAGCTCCTAAATCTTAACGATCCGTGTATTATTTCTTCTCTTTACTTATACGTCAATCGGAACCAGTCTTTATAATTATTATCTCCCCATAACCTATATGTTCATTCTAAGAGAAGCCCGTATTGTCACTATCCTTGACAACGGCTTCACTACTCTCTTCGTTTTTCCCCGTTTAGAGCTCCTACCTCTTAAGGCCCAAACTTTTACTCTCCTCTTGACTTGTATATTAATCGGGACCAGTGTTTATAACTCCCCATAACCCGTATGTTCATTCCAGAAAAGCCCGTTTTGTCACTTCTTGGCAACGGCTTCACTACTTCCACTCACTACTTTTCTCTGTTCAGAGCTTTAATCTTTTAAGGACCAATCTTTCATTATCCTCTGTTCTATTATGTTAACGGTAAGCGATGTCACAAGCAGGGGTACACAGACATGTGTGTGCAGTTTCAGCAGATGCTGACGGCGCTGGCAGCACTCGGCAGCGGGCTGGTGCCGCCGCCGCCGCTGTCGCAGCCCTGGATGATGCAGCGGATGGTGCATAGGCAGACCGATAGGTGAGTCCACTCATTATGTTCTAAGTAGATGTAAAATTGTTAGCAACAGCTGGGATTCAGGCCTAAGTCAAGCCTGAAGAAACAAGCATGTGATTCCTTTACACGTGGTTGGCAAGTGGGCTTGCCCCAGTTGTGCTCGTGCCTATTAGCCTAGCTCTGTCTCCTGCTTGATAAGGAGGGACATACTTGTGCACTATAATATGTCCCGCACCGATGGCTAGTCTCCATTGAGATTGGACGCCATGGCCGAAATCGGTCAGGAGGATAACCACCTCCCCTCCAAGCCACCTCCATCCAAGATAATTTAGCTATTCAAACTAGTCTGAGAACCAGCACTTTTAGAACGTCAAAGTTTTACATTCTTCAACAACAATCTTTGTCACCTGACTTCCTAGTGTTTTAGCTGGGAAGAAGAAATAGTATAACCAACTCCTCAGCAACATGTCTGATGTGTTTAAAGAACTGGAATTTATACAACAGTACCTATGCATCATCATCATCAATATTAACGTCGTGTTTCAAACAAACTTTTAGCTATAATAATAGCAACTCCATTCAAGTAGTCAAGGATCATAACCATAATTCACGCTGTCTATAACATACAATTTTACAAACACCATGATTTCATTATTGAGAGAAAAATCAACAATGAATAGAGTATACCTTGACCTCAATATATGCGATTTGTTCGAAGTGTGCCTACAAATATTCAAGTTGATGCGTATGGAATGTTTCATACAAAATTATCTTTAATAAAGTTTAATAGGAAAAGCTTGCTAGCTAGCAATATTAATGATAGGCTAAAGATAACGCTGAGATAAGTAACTTTAGAAGTAAATGACAAAAAAGAGATTTCAGGTAGTTCCATAGCATACAAATCAGCCAACAACGTTCTCACAGCTGAAGCAGCATGTTAGAGAAAGAGTGGGTCATTCAAGCTCAGTGCGTTGATGGGTGTCAGATACATTTTTCGTCTTAGAACATGCTGGTTTCTTCACGACGTTTTCCTTCACCGTTAATGTAATTTCCGATAGAATTAGAGCAATCACTTCCAGTACCGAATTTTTGGACTGCTTAAATCTATGCTCATACAGCAATCCGAGAAGGATTTAAACGATGTACTACTTACACGGGTTATGAACCAAAGAACGAATATCTGTTAATATACTGCCTCCCAAGATACATGTTTTTGCCTAGTTTGGGAGACAGCAGGCTTTGTACTTTTGTTAAATTAATTGTCCTTGTCCTGGCTATTAAGACTATAATTTAAAGTTGTGTTCCAAATTATTATTATTATTGATTGATTGATGTTAAAAATAAAGTGGCCTATTGGTGTTAGGATTATATTTTGTATGGATAAGCTACGAACCATATCGTCTTAAGGGGGCACCAAGGCTAGCCCAAAGGATTTACGATGATCACAAAATTATACATCGTATGAATGGTGCCGTTCTAATGGCATTGAATTTATAAAGTTTAAGGAGAAATATCAGTACGTTTTAGACAAAGATTTTGTTTAACAATAAGCGATTAAATTGATTAACAATGGTAACCTGTGAACTTTGATCCTTAACATAATATTAGGGTAGATGCTTTAAGCGTAAAAACAGCATTATTTAGAAATCTGCTAGACCTCCATCATGCTTTAGTAAATAGTACCGCCCTGTGCACGTATAGTCAACACCAAAATAAAAAAAATACTGCGTAGTCTTTACCCAAATATGTTGGGAACGTCATCCAGTATATCCGGATGCAGCTGGGTACCAGTATTTTACTTAAAGTGACTACTTATTTGACCTTCACAATTGGCAATAATTGTGTCAAATTTCCTGCCTACTCTTCGAAATTCTACTAATGACAGCCGGGACCAACGTCTTCACGTGCTTCGGAATACAGGATGGATAACCTGTTCGCTTTAGACGTGAAAACCCTTACCTATATATGGCTTATTTTTATACCATAAGCCCTCACATAGATCACGCCAATACAACTGAAGAATAATCTAAAAAGGGCTGACACATAACTTTTTTTCTTCGACTCAGTTCGACATTGAATAATCCAACATCCATACCTGCGATGCAATTTTCATTAAGAATTCATGAATGAATAAAAGATTTGAAATTACTAACAGATCGGCTCGATTCATTTACAAGTCATATCCTGTTAGTCAGGTTTCTTTGATTGGTTAGAATTTATATTTAGTATCTCTATAATCAAGGTCTTGGCTAAGTACTTGATTAGTTTCGAGGCAGTGGTCTAGCTACCCATTGAAGATGTAAGAAGATCTCGGCTGCTTAGACCCTGAACTATTTCTTTGATTCTTTTATACAAGTAAAGCAGACGTGTTGGTGGAGACTAGTATTCCTTTTAAAAGAGGTATCCTTGAGATGTATTTAGTGTTATTTTTAAACTTTAAAGTAGTGTTTTGTTGTAGTTGTTTTGCAAGGTGAGTTTCAACCGTTTTAGGAGTTTCTTTCGCTAAAGTAGTGCTTAAGACAAAATTGTAGACACTGATTATTATATTGCCTTTATCCCAATTTATTTGAGGTCGGCGCAACATCTTGTTCCTTACTTTTGTTTTAGTCGCCATCTCAGTGAGTCACCCCATTTTTAGACATTTCATCTTTCACATAGTTCATACACTGTAACTTTGGTCTTCCTCTACTCTTGAAGCTGCTCATATTTCATAATCAAAGAGTGTTCTCTCATTTTAGATTTAAAAAAAGAATCTTATCATTCGTTAGAATATCCTAGAGTTGAACAGGCTTGTGCCAAATAGAACCAAACTGAGAACCTCCTCCTTTTTTGTACGATGTTTTAAAAGGTCTATGAGGTCAATAATACGTCCTCGCTCTAGATAAAACTATTGTTTATTTGAACCATCAATCAATGAATCAGCTCGGCCTATTCCAGTATCTTGCCATTCATGGTCATCTCCCAAAAAGGTTTCTTCATCATTTGTTAGTTCACAAATGGTTATTGTATTACTGTCTTTCCGTTTGACCATAAATTACCCAGATTGATTACACAATGATATTGATTTTGGATTTTCCGTATGGTGTCGGATATAAAAGAATAGCACCATCCCATCACTTCCCTTGGTGGTTCCGTGTCGTAAGAGGCGACTAAGGGACTCACCAGAGATTGGGCAGCAGCATTCTCTGTAGACATGGCTACAGTGACACTGCAATCGCCAACCCGCCTGCCAAGCGTGGCGATTATGGCAAACCCCTCCCATTTGGAGGCCTATGTCCAACAGTGGACGTCTTTCGGCAGATATGATGATGATGTTGATTGATTTCGGACATCAATGATTCATCCCTGACATTTCCACAGTTTTTACATCATCATCTTCCTGCCCTTATCCCATGTTACTTGGGGTCGGCGTAACACGTTTTCTTCTTCCATTCTGTCCTATCAGCCGTCACACTATCACTAACTCCCTTTTATTTCATATCGCTTCTCACACAATCTATCCATCTTTTCTTTGGCCTTCCTCTTCCTCTCATTTTTTACATAACTATTATATTTAAAAGGGAAACCTACTGACGGACATAGCACAGCCATAACTAATGGGACAAGGAACAAGTTTTGCACAAGGCTTTATTTTATTGGTGTAGGTGTGTACTAAGAAGGGATTTTGGAAATGTAACCTATAAGGGGGTGAAAAGAGGATAATCGTTTGCACCAATAATGCACAGACGAAGTCGCGGGCAAAGTGCTAGTTTGCCTGTCCGTCCAGGGTTGGCCAAATATTATAATCACAACAGAACGTCACGCCAGTATTGTCCAGAAGGTAAAGCAGAGGGGGTACACCTCTATTTATGGCACACCGACATTCCGCGAGTTATGGTGACATTCCATTTATTAAGGAATGTAATTCCCATGTAATTATAAAATTTATCTCAAATATACAGGGTTTTCCAGAAATGCGTGGTCTATAAGGGTTTCGAAAAAATTACAAAATATTGACGTTTTTTTTTAAAAAACCACTAAAAATGTAAGAAAATCTGTCGGATGCCATTATTGGTGTTTGTTTTAGTTCAATCACAGATTTGATGCTGCAGACTGCATCAGACTACTTGAAAAGTGTTTTTTGGAGCTTTTTAGTCGTTTTTCGGGGTTGGCTTTTTTTTTAAGTGAAATCTTCTTTAGCGGCGTTGTGCACTTTTTGGGATGGGTAAAAATGTTAAACTCGCGTCAGGACAGGTGACCGCCAGGACACGTGACCTGATCGAAAATTCATAAGACGGATAATGTAATATGTAATATGTTTGTGTACGATAGCGCAATAAATATATATTGTATTTAACCACATAAATGATAATACTTTTATACTGATAAATAAAACAATTGGTGCAAAATTATTCCCTAACCATTCAAAAATGCACAACTTTAATGTTCAAAGTTTTCACTTCTGCCGGCACACCGTGAGTGCAACCCGTTGTTTTTTTCTCTCTTACTGTATAGCAGCTACGGAAAAATACCATTAAATATGACCATACACTTCTGGAACACCCTGCAGATTATATTCTAGATAGCACAAAGACTAATAGAACATTCAGGCAAGTGAAGTCGCCTACAGAAACTTGTCATTCATAAAGGAATATCCTTTCGATTCCATAAGTTATAACTGGTAACAAGAGATGTTAATCCAGCAAATTCAGATTCAAATCGATAAAATTAACACTATAAATTATTACCCTAATACCACTAAATGTCGATTGTAGGTATTAGAATCTAACCTTCGCTCGACTTGCATTGAAATTCATACCGTTTCTGGTTATGTGACCAGCATACAACTAACGCCGAAGGAAATCTGGAAATCAGCCAATTATTTTGATTTACAATACCTTCGGCGAGTACTCTAAGACTGCATAATTATGAGAAAAATTGCGTCTATTCGTCTACTATTTTTATTCACATTATCTGTTACTTTCAACAATCTAATTGAAATAATGGTTGCTGCGATAAACGTTGTTTTAGCTACGACAATAACATCCTCTTGGAGTTCTATGTGAAAAATCTGTGTTGAGATAGCGTTCGAATGAGTGTGACTTAGAAAATTTCATATGCTGGGAATATCAGTATCTTTCCAACTTGCTGATTCACCGTCCCATTTTGAGGTTCATATTAGTCTGAAATTAGATCATAATTTAGGTAGGTAGTTGTATTGTGTGACATACTAAACCTAATCTGGACCAGGTCAATGCTAGTTCTTAAAAAGCGTTCAAATTGATGTCGCAATATTATCTCAACAACAAACAATGAAGGACATTTTTAGCCGATGGATGCGAGACGCACAGGACTGGTTGTTGTGGCGACGCTTGAGGGAGGCCTATGTCCAGCAGTAGACGTTTTTCGGCTGATAGGATGATGATGATGAACAAACGATATCAATTACTTGTGTGAAGTGTTTTCGTTAATTTTTAAACTTTATGGACAATTAGCTTTTGCCCGCAGCTTCGCCCGCGTGAATGTCGGTTATCGGGTAAAAAGTAGTCTGTGTCCTTCTCCATATCCCAGGCTATATATCTGCCAAATTTCATGACGATCCGTTCAACCGTTTTAGCGTGAAAGCGTTACAGACAGACAGAGTTACTTTCGCATTTATATTTGTAGGAAAATAGGGTTGGGGGTACATGGGCGGACTTAACGCAACAAGGCATTCTTTACAAGTCAACCTTTGGGTTAAAAACCTACACTGTGGGTGTACACCATTTGCGACGAATAAAAACCACTGTGGTTTCGTTATTGGGACAAAAACAAGTGACTAGGATTGATCAGTCACTCCAGTATTCATAGAACAAAAATTTAAGACTGTACGAGCGTTTGCATCATTTATTAAGTGTTAGAGTTCTATTCATATCATAGAAGCCTCGTTTATCAAACGAACAGTACCTATTACAATTCTGTAAGTACTTACATACGTATTCAGTATCAGGTGCAGCCTCAAGGTTCACAATTTGTAATTTAAATACGTTTAGTTGAATTCGCGCCACCGCCGCCGCCATTGTGGATGCATCTCCGCCATGACACGTAACGTCATCATATTCAAACGTTCTTTTGTTTTTATTTAAATGTTTTTTAAGGTAAATTGGTTTTAGTATTTGTTTTGAATATTTATGGAGGGTTTAGTTTCAGTTCTTTTTTTAATTTTCAATGAAGACTTATTTCTTTGGTAAGTATTTTCTTCGGTTTGAGTTCTAAATTTCTTAGGGTAGTTCAAATTGCATCTTCAATAACTACTATTTTTATTATTTTTCGGAAACGTAATACTTCTTCCAATTTTAATCTGACTTTAAAAATTTCGTCACAATTTTCTAAGAACTTACTGCAAAATATTTGCAAAGATATTGCAGGTTTATCTTGAAATCAAATCTATTTTCAGTCTACCAAGCTGCAGCCTCGGTACACCCATCTTCTCTTCTCCATTAGGGTACTTTTATGTGTAAATCTTTATTATTTTCTTTAAATCATCATTCATTGTATTTTACCTCTACTGTAGCAAGGTCAATTTTGCCAACTTTACTTTTTGCCAAAACTCTTCTCTATAACCAGTATCAAAAATAATTTCTGACAACTCAATTCCCACCTCTAAACCATCTAACTCCCTTACAACTTCTACCTACCTCCCTGATTACCTTAACTTTCTATCGCTGCATAAGAAGCACACGGTTGCTACCGGTTGCTACTCGGCATCAGCAATTAAATCTGACAACTCAATTCCCACTTCTAACTTGGTTGGTTGGTTGGTCCACTTGGTTGGTTTGTGCAAGTGGGCCTAAACCATCTATATATAGTTTCTAGACACTTCCACCTCTGCTTACCCCTTAAAAGCCTATGTATGAGTATCTAAACCTCTTATCGCTGTGTAAGAAGCCACAGGCACAAGATTGCTACTCACAACGGATATGCCGACCGACAATCTGAGTTCCGTAGCACCTTTGAGAGATTTGTTCCTTTGACTGTGGTAACCGATTTTAAGACTTGTTTGTTTATTTTGTGTTTTTTGAAGATATTTCGTATTTATGTGAATAGTACATCATCATCATCATATCAGCCGAAAGACGTCCACTGCTGGACATAGGCCTCCCCAAGTGTCGCCACAACAACCGGTCCTGTGCGTCTCGCATCATGAATGGTACATAGTTTTGGGAAATAATGAGGAGATGTCGTATGGCGACACGTAACAAGAAATGTAACACAAATGAGCCGTCGAAGAGAATGCAATGAAACATGTTATGTAATGTAACATAACAATAAGGCGAATTGGTTTTAACGTGTGTTACATTTCACATTACGTCCAGACAAATGGGGTCAAGTGGTCAATCCCACATTATGGACTTTTGTCAATGATTATCGTTGAAAAAGTCTATAATCCAAGTTCTTTTTCTCTCTCATATGCGAGAACTATTCTTTCTATCTTCAAGTAGTTTTTGGCAATCGTTATGGGTTGCCAGAAGCTAAAATAAAATCTAACACCAGTCTTGCCAAGAAATATCGTGTTACCCAGTTAATGGGTTGTGGAGGTCTAGTAGGTAGCCTTTCCACGTAAAATACTGGTAATCAGCTAAATCCGGTTTGACTGGGAGCCGACCCTAATATACTGCCCATGTAAATGAACAACTTGCCCCAAGAAAGCCATAGTCAATTCCTAAAAAATATTTGAACTTCCCATACAAAATTGTCATCAACTGATCACAATTTGTATGGGAGTCATGGGAGACTCAATTTTTTTTTTAGGAATTGACTATGGCTTTCTTGGGGAAAGTTGTTCATTTACATGGGCAGAAGTGGTTCTTAAAGTTTGCGCACTGGAAAAAAAGTTACCCAGTATTTGGGAAAAGAATCCTCATTCTTTAAAATCAGCCGTCTCAAAGATCCGCTAAAGTAGTCAGAAAAATGGATGATGGTAACTGAAATCATTATCAAAACAGTAATTGTAAGTATAGTATGTGAGCGATATTTCTAGTACCTAATTAGGTGTTTAACATCGCGCAACGAGCGACATTTTTCAATATGTCGACGCATCTTGCACTTTTCTCAATCCTTACAGAATAATCGTATTTTAAATAGAATTTGTATGCCTGAAAAAACAAATTGCCAAAAAAAATAAAAACGATCGAGCACTAACATGGCCTCTATTTTTTTTTAAAGATGATAAATCATCAAATGACTTTTTCCGCTCTGGGCGGAGAGGAAGGGAGTGTCAGACTCTTTCTGACTAAAACCCATCCGTGTTCCTCCAAATACTCTTTGTGTTCCAGGGCCGCGGTGACTCTGTCGAACAAATTCCGCAACCCTTGCAGGTGTCCCTACTTCTACACAAAAACGCAATTCTCTTGCCCCACAAAAACGACATTTCTATTCAAAAATCGTATCTGAAAGTATGACACAGCTTAACAAGCCATAAAGTATCACAAATTCAGTACGGACACGTGTCTCCAAGAAGTTTACACAATAACATCAGACCTGCTTTGTGAAAGCCTAGACGTCGCTATGCTGGGAACGAGAGATTTGCGACATTTTAGGCTTGAACTTGTAAACCCTTCTATATCACCAAAAATTACCTGAATGTTACTTTTTTTTCATATGACACGGATATTAGAAACTATTGAATTTGGATGGGATTTACTATATACAAAACGATTTTTTCATAATATATCGAGAAATTATAATCCAATAAAGATTTATTACAATCTAACGGAGTCTTCAATTTTCCGGTGATATCTATAAAGTTTGTTCCACAATATTCCGCATCTAAATTTCACCGTTCATCAACCCATACAATCGATATCTCTACAATAAATTACCTAACTGTAATCCATCAATCCTATGGAAGATTTTTTCAATGGTCAGACAATTTCCAACTGAAGAATAAATACGACTGATCGACATATCTGTACAGATTTGTAAAACTTTGGCAGTCGTTACGGACTGTCAGAAGCCAGAAAATGTGACGCCATTCTTGCCAAGAAGAACCGGGTTACCCAGTTAATGGGTTGTAGAGGTCTGGCAGGCAGCCGCTCCACTTAAAATACTGGTAATCAGCTGAAGCCGACCCCAATTTAGTTGGGAAAAGGCAGATGATGACATATCTGTAAGTACAAAAGCTGACAAATCGCCAATTAAATTCCTCAGGAAAAAGTTAACTATTGAGAAACTGCAGGGTTATCTGTGCCAATTTAATACATTGCCGCGGCTGTGTCCCGCATATGGGCCATTCCCAAGTTGAGGCCGTTGCGGCAACAATACCTGACGGCTTTCCCAACACTAAAATCACTGAATGTCATACAAATTCAGTATTGAGCCCACGTCTCTAAGAATGCACACAATAACATCACGCCGAGGTCTTTGTGGGACGGACACGTCTGTCAGAGGCTGTGCTGTGCGGGGGAACGGATAAATAAACGATATGGAAGCGATTTTCTTGTCGGTTTTTAAGTGAAAGTGGGATTTTATGTTTTAGATATTTTGGCGTGGTATGCCGATCCGGGTTAAAGGAGGATAGTTTTCAAAGTTCTGATAAGCTAGCATAGCAAATGAGGAGATTGTGGCTAAAGAATAACAGCCGCACGGGACGATCTTGAAGGTTAAGCAACGCTTGCTAAGGTGGTTCTGTGGATGGGTGGCCTTCTCAACATACCGAGTTACCTCCATGCCTCCAAAAGCACGCTAAGCCGCTTTCATTTGCAGATCTTTGGCAGTCGTTACGGATTGTCAGAAACCAGTAAATCTGACTACAGTCTTGCCAAGAACTACCGTGTTACCCAGTTAATGGGTTGTGGTCTACTGGAGGTCTGGTAGGCAGCCGCTCCACGTAAAAAACTGGTATTTAGCAGAATCCAGTTTGACTGGAAGCCGATCCCAATAAAGTTAGGAAGGAAATGGCTAGGCAGATGATGATGATATGCTAGCATATAATATTCAGGCATATTAACTTTTTGACAAGGTTTTGAGATTGATTGTCAATACTGAGACGCTCTGACTTGAATTTGAACGCTTTTTAGGTACGAGAATTAGCCTTCATTTGAAATATAAATACGTATCGTTTCTATATCGCAAAACTCTCGTTCCTCAAGCCCCCAGACATCACCTGTTCAGTTCGACAATGTCTCCGTTCATTACATCGAGACGTTAAAATGCCGCAACTTGCTACCGATGGAAATTCAGAGAGAAGACATTGTGCTCCTCGGCACACAATAGCAACTGACTCGAATAGGAATTGATTCAGTTTCTGTGACACTGAATGGTGGTTGGTTTCAGTAGAGGTATGGGTATTGGAATGGCGATACCCTGGTCTATATAGCTACTCAAGTAAGTTTTTGGAATACGGAGACTTTAAGTCAAGAATGAATTGGTTACTTCTAGGCAAGCGTACATAGCCCGAAGGTTCACCACACTGAAGTGGCAGTGGGCAGGGCACATTGCTCGCAGAACAGATGGTCGATGGGGCCGAAAAGTTCTGGAGTGGCGACTGCGTACCGGAAGACGCAGCATTGGAAGGCCTCCCACAAGATGGACCGATGACCTGGTGAGGGTTGGTGGTGGCCGATGGATGTAAGACACACACGACCGGTTGTTGTGGTGACACAGCCTATGCCCAGCAGTGGACGTCTTTCGACTGATATGATGATGATGAAGCGTATCCATCGGCGACTACATCATCGTTTTCCATCAGGTCGAACATTGTTGTTGGTCAACGTGATAGTCTTGAAAATTTAATCAGTTAGTTATACACTTAAATAAAAACAACTAATGATAATCTGAAATGTGTTGTCGAAATATGCCCAAAAGGCTGGCAGCATTGCCACGTTGTATCATTGTATGGCAATAAGCTTTGTCCGAGGTAAAAGCCAGCCCTTGGGTCACGCGAAGTGTCAACTAAGCGTGAAGCATTCGACTTATAAAATTTCCGCATATAAGAACAAATGTTCCAAACAATAATAATATATAGATCTACAAACACCCATAATTTCAAACCAAAGCGACCTATTTTGGGTCACATCCATAACATTTACATAAACCGTTCTTACGCGACCTTTTCAAAAGTGGTTCAGCACAGTTCAAGGTGTTCTTGTCATTGTCAGATGATTATAAAATTAATGGGCAGCATGACGCATAGTGTTTCGTACTAAAGGTTTGTTACGGCGCAAGTTATGTAGCTGTTAAGGTTTGTTCAGACGGTGCATTTTTACTGAAGAAAAAACGCGCGATTGGAGCCACGATAAGGTTTTGCTGATTGAACTATTTTTTGATCTATTATTGATAGGATATCATCGAAAGCAAAGATATTGTTGACGACGGAGCACGATTGCTTAAAAGTTACTTATTCTCTCTTGGCTTAAAGTCCCTCAGTTTGTTGCTATCAGGAAACACAGACTCCATTCCTTATCTGCACGCACTACGAAAGTATTCTAAAAAAATTGGCCTTTGAAATAGCTCCTTTTACGATTTCTACAATTTCTTCTTTTGAATGTTCATTTCTTAGTTATATATTTAATTAAATTAGTTGGACTCAATACGTCGACCAACGTGCACCTACGTCTGACAAAAACATGAAGATCTTCATGTCTTGAACGCAAGTGTTGACTGTATTTCTTTGCGTCTAAAAACGTCCTACAAACTGCCGATTATAACGCGTTTAACTTTAGACTAAAACGCGCGTCATTTTATAAAAACGCGTCGTCTGAACGACCTTTAAGTAACGCCCGGAGATATAATCATTTGAAATTAGACGGCCATGACACTCGCAATTATTATGTTGTTAATAAAGGGTTAAGGTACTCAGTTCGTATAACAACTATAAAACTAAGATTAATACGATAATTTTATGTTTATGGCGTTGTCCTAGGTCGAATGTGAAACAACAACGATCTTTATTTTTGTAAAAAGTGGAATGATACAATTGGTGATTTGATTAAATCCCCAAGGGAGATGATCAATTCCCGAGAGATCTTAAAATAACACACTGGGCGTTAACATAACAGACTTAGGGCCATTTTCACCAAGCCAAACTGATCGCGATCAGCGTATAAACCACGTTTATGAGCTGTCAGTGTCACTATTTTTCTATGGAATATTGACGCTGACAGCTCCTGAACGCAGTTTATATGTACTGATCGCGTTCAGTTTCATTGGTGAAATCCGCTCTTACAATTCTACTATTGTTTAAGCAATGTGTCAGTCGCAATCTGTCAAAAATGTGTGGAGATTGAGCCTTTTTTAACAGATTTGGACTGAGATGTAAATGCGAACATTGCTTATGAATTAGTAGAATTGACCCTAGATAGATCATAAACTATCGATGTTTGAAGTAAATTAGTTATTTTCCATTTTACACGTACAAGCGTACATTATGTTCACAGAGTGATTTGTAATAAACTCACGGTGTTTGCGAAAAATACTCTCTGTTTATATTTTTTGTCCTCCCGAAAATAAAGTGAAAATTTTCTGACTACGTAACACTATAAACTTGACACGTGCTTATAATTATTATCAACTAAAAACAAAATTAATTTGATAAATAGTGCGAACAATGGCAGCTATCTAAAAACAATAAAAGGTTAATTCATGGCAATACTTTGTTAAAACAAAACACAATTATTTAACAAATAGGACGCAAAAGGTCGCCGAACGGCTGTAGGTCGAAAGGATAAGCAAATATTACTGAAAAACTATGCAAATGTCACGTGATATACGATTGTGACGCCCACACATGTTCTTGAATATTGTTTCTGTATGATATTAGAAGCAACAATGAAATTAATAGCTGTAAATATATATTATTGTATACAGTCATTCGAAGTTCAAGGCACGAATAAGACAATCTGGCAATTCTAAACTATTTAAAAAAATAAAAAACGTCTTTTATAATGCGCACAGCAAAGGAGTGGAACTCTCTGCCTGCGTCTGTGTTTCCAAAAGCTTACAGCCCTAATCTCTTCAAAGTTAGAGTGAACAGGCTCCTTCTGGGTAAGCTCGCTCCATCGTAGACTTTGTCGCTGTCATATCTGACATTGACTAGAGTCAAGAGCAAACCCATCACTAATAAAAAAAAATAAAAAAAATATATATATAGGCTCACTTTCACCACTATTTCGCTTGATGATAAGTGATGGCTAATGAGCTCCATCTAACACCATAATCCACATGACTATGGAGTACGATGGAGCTCGTGTGCCTAGAAGTAACCTGACTGGTGTAGGGCATTACAATTTTTTTATTTACAAAATTAAATACTCACTAGCTCCAGAAAGCACTTATGAAATCATTTTTAAAATAACTTCATCGGCGATGAAGTTGTAAAGCTTCAAAGTTGACAATTAGGAAGAGAAAGACTGTTTAGGACTTTGACGTCTAAGTCCATGACGCCTATACAGCTGTCATACAAAACTATGATTTCGCGAGAAGGACAGATATATTTGTTTAAAATAGTTATATCTCGTTGGTTTTTTATTCTATTTTCACTGTTAGTATATTTTTGTATATTTTGAGATAAACTGTGTAGATAACAAATATGTTTTTCATGCATATTCCTTAATCTACTCATTTCGCAATCCATGGAAAAAGTCTCAATTTCCATACATTTTTGACGAATGTGAACAAGAATTGCCAGGCTGCCACTAGTGGTCAGCGATAGCTAGAGGCCACTAATTAAAATTATGAAAAGTGGCTATAGCTAACAACTGGTTGCGGTCACGAGAAGAACATGTGCGAGAGTTCCTTTAATTGTAAAAGTACACAAAAAAAAAACGTTGAAAACGAGTAATTGTTTCTAGAAACCACAAATATTTTATTATAGTTTTTTTTTTTTTGAGGTGGGTTTTTTATTGACTCTTTATAAAAGAAAGAAAACCCACCTCAAACCTCACCTAGTTTGTCTCTGCCAAGACTATAGTCTAGGCAGAGACAAACTAGGTGAGGTTTTTCATTGACATCGCCTAGTTTGAGTGAGCTTACCCAGAAGAAGCCTGTTCACTCTAACTTTGAAGAGATTAGGGTTGAATGCGTTCGGAAACATAGACGCAGGTAGAGAGTTCCACTCTTTTGCTGTGCGCATTATGAATCATTAACATTAAAAATAATATAAAGTGACTCTACTGTCCGTTCGCAAGGGTAGATTCTTATGGAGAAGAACGGACAAGAAACTCCATAGTTACTCTTTTCAAATCAATGTTTTACAATATTTTGAGTACAAAAATTAATTTTAATATATGTGAGGTCGATGCATCTAGAGTATACTACTTATAGGATCATAGTACATGGTACTCACATATTTACAAATCTTGCAACCATTAATAAAACAGAGTGTGTTAACAGAAAAATTAAAACTCTTTTACATCTGTAAAGTTAATATATAAATTGACCAGTTTGATTTTGCCTACACTACACCCTTGATTGTCCTATGGAGCAGGACCAGCATGTTTCCAAGCATTCTTAATAAATGTAGGTGGGTCAATGACCGTTACTCTTCATTTATCTGGCGCATACTATAGCTTCATCCTTCTGACACTTCAAAAGTCTTTTTTATATGGTTTAATTGAAAATAAATGCGTTAAGTTATAACAAAAACGAATTCATTTAGATGCACTAGGTTCCTTCTGGGCCACATTCAAAGATCCTAGATATGATATAACATCACGATTTTGAACTCCTAATGTTATTGTAGATCACGAATATTGATCATTAATCGTGTTCGTAGATAGAAGCTGTTTCATATATGAACTTCAAATATGAGACATGGTAACTTGACTGGTTCTAAGTAAGAATATGGGTATTCTTAAACTTTAGGGATCCAAAAAAAGTGTGTAAGAGTGTTAAATAATGCATTTAGCAGTAGTAACTTATTACTATCTTTTAAGTAGTCCAGAAAAATTCTACCAACTGTCTGTAATGTCTCATATTTGAAACGGTGTCCTATGATTAAGTTTAATTTACCAGGGCCTTAACCGCCAACTCTTAAAGCAGTATTACTTTAATATTACTTCCAGTGGGAAAGAGACGGAGCTATACGTCCTATATAGCTCCGTCTCTTCCCCACTGGAAGTAATATTGAAGTAATACTGCTTTAAGAATTGGTGGTTAGGCCCCAGGCCTAATTCGTTAACCAGCTAAGTCCATTTTTTGGGAAATTTTAATTTTTAAGTCTGCCAAAAAGTTCAGACGATTACCAACCTTATGATAAATATATAATGACTATTTCGCAGCCAATTAGCTTAATTAGCCACTTAATTGGTTGCCTAGCCTTTTCATTTAAATGTGCCGATTTTTCAGAGACCTAAGTGACATATATTTGTTCAATATCGTTTAATGACTAACCCATGTCACTTATGTCGCTGATAAAAAGTCACAGTTCAATGAAAATGTTAGACTTTTAATGAAACGGCGGATTCAGCTAGTTGGCTGCGACAACTATATCAATCTAAAAACGTTAGAAATGCCATGCTTGAAAACCTGCTTCCTGAACGATAGGAAATCTTCACAAAGAAATACTGCTAAATCCTATAGGAACCAACGGGATTTTCAGAATTATGATTGCTAAAATGAAGTGATATCATTTCGTATTTTCTTTCTCCAGTAAATTTTGTAGAAATGGACTTAGTTGGTTAAAAAAGGCCGACGTATTTGTTTTCGAATTGGCTACGGTTGGACGTTCCTAATTTGAAATAAGACCACACTTTTTATTTGTGGTCTTATTTCTTTGGCCGTTTTTCAAATGCTAATAGGACCAAATACGACATCTAGTGTATTCTTGATCGAAGTTCTATCATCGTTTATTAGGAAGTCTAAGTCCAGCACTAACATTCATAGCCCGATAATGATTTAGCAATATTAATTGACATTGACATGACTTTGACTTGACACCTTTATCTATTCAAGTGTTTGCGTAAATGTCAAAAGTACCAATCAGTCTAGTTGTGTTTAGGCATTGACCTCAAATATTACTTTGTGTTTTAATTATACTTAGAGGAGTATTTAGAAATTAAAACCGCCACCAGTCTTGTTAAGGAGTACCGTGTTACCCAGTGAATGGGTCGTTTTTTTTTTGGGACTAGCCCACCACACCACTTTCCCAAGCCACTGCAACTTCTGAAAGCCAGAATCAACATTGGCGATCACCAGAAAAAACGCCGAGTCAATGAAGCTCGACGAGTCGCAGAGAAATGATTCAACTGTCTTGGATCCCGCAACGAAATTAATCAGAAAATAACAGCGGAGGAGTAGAAAAAAAAAATTATATAATTTCCACTTGGCCGAAGGGTGTCATTAATCGACGTTTTCACGGCAGCATACACGATACCGCGTAATTCTTCAGTCAATCTAAGCGTGATATTTTATTATTTTTTATTCTACCATACAATAATTATGAAACAAAAGAACAGTTAAGTATGTACTTTAAAAACTTTAATAACCATAATTTAAATAATATAGAGGTAGGTAAGTGTCTGTTATTCTACTTCAGCTGTCAATAACCTAAAATACAGTGTGAAATATATTTAAAAAATATGCATGGTGACGCACATTTTCATTAAAATTATGTAAATTTTAAAACAAAAGCTCACGTTTTGCATACATTGGGCCACAGCTGTATAAATGATACATATTCCAATGAATTTCACTAGCATACATTCAATGTTTGTTAAAAAATAATAGCGCAATAATTATTGCACTTTATTATCTATAGGGATATTCTGAAAAAATATACGATGCAACGTAGAAAATCAATAATGTGACGTTTCATTGTACGTACTCGTAAGTTCAAAAAGCGCTGAATCTCAGTCTAAAAAATTCTGGGATCCAAAGGTTTCGTAAAATAATTAGATATTGTGAAACGCCAAACGAATGTAAAATATTGACTCACACAGAAAAATATTTTCGCATTTGATTTTTACTTACAGCTTATCGGTGTGAAAACAGGGTCAAAACCTGATTAAATCTACAAATAAATACAATAGATATCAGTTGACGAAACTGCAACGATGAGTAGCAAGCCAATCACCCCTTTTTGTTATCTCCAAGATAAGCGACTAGTTTGAGAATAACCCTTCATGTTTTTCATTAAAAGATCGCTTCTACCAATAGTACTTTTATAATGAGTACCAAATTTTATCGAGCACTCGTGTTTTTGTGTTAGTGGAACTGTTATTCTATTTTCGGAATAATTTCGATAGTGTTTAGTTTTTATTTGGGATGTTTTCTGGAAATACGGAAAATGTTGTGGAGACCTTACGACCTGGGTTTCAGCTATGATACGTTGTGGTATGCGTTGAGGTAATTATGATACACTTTTGGTCGTCTTGGATGTTCCTTTGGTTCCTGGGTTCCCGGAGTTTTCGAAGGAGTAATACGAGAGGCCAAAGCCAACTCGATGAAGCCCCTTTAGACGATTTCATAATGTAACCTGAGTTTTGAAGGTTATGATTTCGTTCAGCCAAGCTTTTTCCTAAAATCAGGGTAAGCCTTGTTTTTTTTTAAAGTGTGGGGTAGGGATAGGGTGGTTCAGTGAAAAAACAGTTTAATATGAACTAAACTAAAAGGGATGCTATTTTCTGAAAAGTAAACTTTAGTAACATTCTAAAACCGCTTACTCACTGTCACGTTTGACGTCACTCATTGTTGTCTATTTTTTTTTGTTTATTACAGAGTCATGTATACGTCAATAATTTATAGCTGTAAAACTTTAATTAACTAGGTACTTTTTATAAATGATAATTCTACAGCGTTCATAAACTCCTTTTTGAAAAGTTCTGACTAAAACTATCCGGCAACATCTTTGTACGTCTTCTTCTGTGTATATTAATCAGTAGTTCTCTCCACAGGCTACCGGAGGTGGGTGAGAAGGCGCCAGCGTCTTCCTCCCCAAACCTCGCGGAGCAGCCGCTTGACCTGAGCGCCAAGTCCACCTCCAGCACCAGTGGCACACCACCTCCTGACTCCAAGCATTTGGATCACAGGTAAGAGTGTTTAAACCATTTTTATATTACTACCAGCCCTACCAATATTATAAATGCGAAAGTAACTCTGTCTGTCTGTCTGTTACGCTTTCACGCTGAAACGGTTGCACGGATCATCATGAAATTTGGCAGATATATAGCCTGGGATATGGAGAAGGACATACTACCCTTTGATTTCAAAGGCCTCACAATACACTCCCTCTCGTATTAGCAAGATTCGCCGTCCTCGGCATACACTCGTCGAGTCAGATGACGAGATCACAACGATTCAGGAAAGCTGTAGGGAAACCAGCACTCTTAGAAAAAACAAACACAGACCGCGTTCCGTATTCCGACCTCGCCGCCGAGGTCTGTCGCGACGCCCCATTCAAAACCCTCCCCGACTTTTGCAAACGAGCCAGCCCGCGCCGCTGAGCCTTTAGCTTTAATAACCCCTAAATAATAAAACGACCCAGCCTGATTGTCCCTTGCTGTCCCAAACTGACGCCGCTAAGCCGAGGTCGTATTCCACAGGGAATGCCCTTAGCGAGCGGTCAGTAGTTTTAGCTTGTAGCTAGATTTGTTGCCTTGGCTGGGGGCCTTAAATTCTTTTGAGGCCACCACAGGTTAGTCCGGTTAAGCAGTTGCTAGCCCTTGCGTGTTAACTTGCTAGTGGTCATACCGAAAAAAAAAAAAAAAAGGACATACTACTTTTTACAAAGCTAGTATTATTATAGACTCGCGTTAAACTACAATCTCACCTGATGGAAAGCCATGATGTGGTCGATGATGGAGCACGCTTGCCTAGAAGTAACCTATTCACTCATGACTTGAAAACCTACAGACCTCATACTTATTTCTTTACTTCATTTCAACTTTTACGAATTTCAACATGCGTTTGTATTAATATTTCAACCATTTCAAGGCTGATTCAGCTTCTTAATGACGTGATACCTAGACCCCGTCAAAATAGTCATAGATAAACCGTGAAGAGTTCAAAATATGCTATCAATTAGGGATGTTTCCTGGATAAAAGAAAAATAATTGTTCGTAGTCTGTCAGGTACGTTATCGTTAAATATTGGACAGGGTTTCCTTGTTTTATCAAATCATTAAAAAATTTGATTCAGGAGTCAAAGCCTATATTCCAAATTCCAAACTCCAACTCAACTCGAACTCCAACATAAGCACGAAATGGCCTTCAAGTCAGTATTGTTTGGGAACATTGTTTATATAAGTAAGTTAAAAGTAAGTTCTGTAAGTTTCCCGAACAGCATAAAATAAAATAAAATGTCAATGAAAGTGTCTAATTGCTAGTGACATCACAAGCCCCCTGCTTGTGATGTCACTTCTAGATAGGTAAAAAGTTTAACAAGGCTATAAATTATTAGTTTTTTGTTGCAATTTTCAATTAACCTGGTCCAGTGTCAGAAGACACACCCCGTAAAATCTCACATGACACCCTCTATTTGTCACAGTTCTTTTTATCCCCTACCTATACCATAGAAAAAGTTACTCGTAACATAAAAACTAATTGTAGCCATCAAAGTGACCGATTAGCCACGGTTTTTATCACTTTAATCTAGGTAAACGCGCTAAATTGGATTACACATTAGCCGCTGGCCTTACTTTAATGCTAATATGCGTTTAGACGCATATGTGTGCGGTATGTACAATGTACATAGCCTTATTTTATTTGACCATTATAGGGATGAATTGTTTGTTTATGGTTGTAAATTTGACAAGTCCTTAGGCAGAAAATTTGTTTGAGATAGGAATTGACAAGTAATATGTTATGCTGTTTGCGGCTGTTTTGGAAGCTATTTTGCACAGAGCGATGTAAGTTCGAACTGTACCTTAATTGGCACAAAATCGACACACATCATGGACAAGACAAAATACTCGAAGATAAACTGCCATTCAATTAGCGATGATTATTGTAGAAATGCCAAAATACATATAAGGGATCGTTCACACATTTTTTGACGTTCTGACAGTCGCCTTCGCCACTCTACCGCTGACAGAATGTCAGTTGTTTGGAGCCTAAAGTGACATTCTATGAGCGTTAAGAGTTGAAAAATGTACGAGATTGACATACGCTACCGAAATGTCACGCAACCAATCACATTTTGACATTACCACAATCGTCATCGCGGATTGAATGACGCTTTTTCTAAAGTTATTTCCTAAAGAAATTCTACATTTCTACTCATCACTTTAAAAACCCAAAACAAACAGCGAAATAAAACATCGTGAAAACCGAAAATATAAGATCCATTTTCTTTAGTATAAGGTATCGGGAAATACGAGCGAACCGAGCTTAAATAGATTAATGTCTGGATACGGCATCCTCTTTGCTTATTTTGTGGCGAACACGGATCTGATTAGCAATCCTCTTTTTGTTTTAATCGATACGGAACCCCTTGGGGTGTGGGTTCCGTGTTTCTTTATATTTGCGCGTTTCTTGCTAGACGGTTTCATACTTTTTGAAAAATCTGCTTTGATTTAATTCTCATGTTACTGTTATGAGCTTTGGGACGAGACATACAAGTCTTGTTCTTCATTTATTTATTTAGTCTTCATGTATTACAATTATTTTCTTAATGTCCCTCGGCAATCATTGCATTTCCGAATACAAACGAATGCTAATTTCCATGTCCATCAATTATTAAATTAATCGAGTACAATAATTTGAATTCAGAACTAAGTACTTTATGGTCATTATAGTTCACACGGAAATCAAAACAAAACAACAATAAAGTACTTAGTTCTGAATTCAAATTATTTATACACGATAAATCTAATAATTGATGGACTTGGAAATTAGCATTCGTTTATATTCGGAAATACGATGATTGCCGAGGGACAGAAAGAAAATAGTTGTACTGTTAATAGGTTGTGTGGGCACATGTTCTGTCAGTCATGCAAGGGTGGCGAAAAGATGACATGGCTGGTGTATTGTTTAATCAGCTGGAGGAAAAAAAAAGATTAAAAAATCTTGCAATTTTTGTGTGGCTGTAGATATCATGACCAATATGGAAAACTCCTCAAATTCTGTTAGGACCACTACTTTATTAGGTGTCGCAGGTCGAACATTCCGTCTTATAGGAAAACAAGGTATCTAAAGGACATAGCATAAAACAGTCAGTGTCTCTGGCCGGATCATTCGAGCGCAGTTTTATGTGAAGAACACAACGTGTGGTCTAATCCTGTCACATAATAGACTAAAAATTCCTCCGCACCGACCAGAAACTAAAAATCACTCTAAAAAATCCCCCGCACTTTATAGCGCCGTGTAGCATTAACAATTCTTCACGGTACCGCCGCCACACCATTGGTCATAACACGATCGAAACATTCGCAACGGACTCGTAATACTCCTACTTCCTATTGAACCTACTTGGATAACACAAACAATAGCAAAGTGAACGCACCCATTAAAACACGAAACTTTGAACGCGACGCGGGTCAATGAACTTTTGACAGCTTACGCCATCACGTTCGCAGATGTTCATATGACGCCATCTTATCAAAGTGTTCATTAAAAATAATATGTCATTGTTAATTTGTTTTGTTGTTATTATTTGGTATCGGGTTCTATTATTTAGATGGGTGTTATCTGAGGAGTTCTGGAGATATGTGCGCGTGGGAGTTCTCATGAATGGAAAACTAAGAGCCAAGAGGAGCTTTGATTTTTCCTGTAAATTCTGTGGGAGCATTATTATAGGTTTTCAGAAGACGTCTTTTGAATTCAACCTTTATAATCTTTCTATGAACTGAACTGCGCTTTCAAAAGGGTTGCAAAATTCCAAGATAGTTCTTTCGCGTGATACCAGAAAATGGACCTATATTGAAAACCCCTTTCATGTATAAACTTCGTAGTAGTCATAGACATAATAAAGCCAATTTTTTTTTTATGGCAATCTTACGCTTTACGCCAGGTCTCACACGCTCACAAATGTAGCATCCTTTAAGAAAAGGAAGCTTGTCCAAAGATACCCATAAATTAGATTTATGGGGCACACAAAATCCAGACGCACAGAAAATTGCCGAAACTAAGACACCCATTTCGCACACAGGCATCAAAACGAACCCATTTCGCGTTCGACATTTAAAAATAAACCAACAGATTGACAGCCGTCAGTTTGCATAGTTTCAAAGTCAAGGAACCCATATCTACGGCCATGTCAATGCTCCACTTTAGCTGGAACAATATTGCAAAAGGCGCAGCGTTTTATCGCAAGCCCTACGTTCAAAGACTTCTTATTATTTGCTGATTCACGCGTGATGAAATTGGAATTCTTTACTTTTTCTGATAAGTTCTTGAGTGTTTGTTCCTTGTTTTTTTATGCGCAGTTTAAAAATATTGTTTTGTTTGTCTGTGGAGTTCCTTTGTTTTATCGTTGAAGTTGTTAAAGTTCGAGAAAGTGTTGGGATGGATAAGATTACAGTGGATTTATTTTGAGACGTTGCATAATATTGGGTAATGTTAAGCATGTGCAAGGACGTTCGATTTTAGAATGAAACAGACAATATTGATCTAATTTTTTCTTAACTTTTTTATCTTTGGTTTACTACTTCAATAAAGGGTTCATTTGAATTAAACAAAACTACTTATTCTTTACCACCTTTTCACCTACTTTTCACTAATCTTTTCTTTTTTTAAAAAACTTTTCCCCACACTAGTAATTTCTCCTGTACCGTGGGTGCGTTTTCAAACATACAAACTCACATACACAAATAGCCAGACCCGGCACTATTTCGAATCCTTTGCTCTCGTACTTCACACAACCCTTATTTTTTCCCATATTTGTTAATTTTTAGGCGTAAGAGTATCTAGGCATATTTCGTTAAGATCCATGAAGCTCAAACCTTCAGCCTTTTTTTTCCAACATTCAAAGTTTTAAGTTAATTTCTTATTATTCTTATACTTATTCCTCTAAAAAGTATATTAATACATATGGATTGTAGAAGATTTGCGATCCCTCAAAAGGCCATTCACAGCCTAAGATAAGACTCAAACCATTCCCACATCTTAATCAGTATAAAACTGTAACAATCTCACATTCTACACCATACCACCGCCATCTAGCGGCTGAAACCAGTAAGACGGGTTTCCGCTCAGATTCTATCAGCGCCAAGTGTATGCACCTGTTAAAATCACTTACTTTTGTTCTTAAAGACATTTACAAGGCGGGGGAAGGGGTGAGGTCTTTAAAGGTACTTACAGAGTAGTAACAGAGCATTCCCAATAATAATGAATACGGCATTGGGAAGCTTTACTTGGGTACAATTGTTTTTACGTGATGCGAATGCGTTGAGGAAAAATGTAGGAAGTGTTATGGGAGTTTTATAATGTTTGGTCGTTGTTTTTCTTTGAATAAAGATTGCCGCAAAGCTTCCAAGTTGCTTGTCTAAGATACACTTTACTGACTCTGTTAGTTCATCACTATGCTTCAGTTTTGGTACAGAATGATTAATGATTTCGGCTGCAGTTTTTTGGGTACCTAACATTGCCAAAATTATCACTACATTTTAATTATTCATTGCTTTGTGTGCTAACTAATTAACCACCAATGAAGCTTCTTAGTCACACAAAGAATCGACATGTACCATCACAATAACACTGTGCTTCAAGCCAACGACCCTGCTAGTTCCCGTCTTCAACAAAGTTATTAAACTCATAATTACCTCGCGATACGTGCATATGAAAACCCAGTTCGAACCAATATTATACACAATACCAAATCGATAACTGAATAAATTCATTCTCTGGGACTACGATCTGGGTCGCATGACTCGCCAAAACAAATAAAAATGCACCGATAGTCTGTTGGAGCATCGACCTTGCATCCTCGACCCATACAGCCAAGCGAAAACACACCCTACCACCCAACAACACAACTGAAACTCCTCTGAAACCCTACACGAAAAATAAGAAAGCACAATTCAAGATGAAACCGAAGACGACAGCTGCACCCAATAAATTTTATACTCTATGAAACGGTAGTAAAGCTGAATTTCGTTTAGTGTGTGACCGTAGGGAATATGATAAAGATGCATTCATAGTGGTCCGTTATCGGCGAGACCGAGAGTAAATATTTCGCATTTCGCGTTATCTTGGATTAAAACGGCGACGTATGGTTTTGAAATATTGAATTTAGACGATTGTGGGCCGTTGACCAGTGCAGCCGTTTGTGAGTCATTTGTCACCGTATCGTCGTCACCGTCGTCATGATACCCACACCTAAGGATGCACGTCTGACGAATGAATTCACTTTTGAAGGGACGATACGAACAAAAAACGATGAACGCGTCTTTTTTCTTTTGTGTCTCAGAGTTTCGTTCAGTATGCAAAGTTTATTGATTTATCCCGTTGCATATTCAGGACAGCGTCTACATTCTTTAGAATTCTTTCGGGAAGAAAATGTATTTATGAAAATATTATTTTAACGGGGTAGTTTAAATTAAAGTTATTTAAATACGGCGTGGGTGTGATGTCTGTGGGGTAGAAACGGAGGGTTGTGTATATAGCAACCTTCTTTTTGTATGACGCCTTACCAAAGCAATGAACTCTACAAATCTTGATTGATTATTCCGACGAATAATTTGCATATCTTCTTAGTACCAATCCATCCCAATGCTACTGAACTTTATCTTCATTAATGACGATAATTATTGTAGTTTGAAAAGAAAGAATGTTTATTTTGCACATTTTATTTTGGTACATAATAATGTTGGAATGAAGAATAAGGAGACCTAAGTGTGCCTCGCGGCTACGCCAAACAGGTCCAGTTCAGCAAAATGAGACAACCAATGAAAAAACCAACCAAAAAGCCTGACGCTGGTCTTCTTAACGTTGGATTGATTTAGATGTTCATGTTATGTTACTGTTGTTGCAGATTGAAGCGCGCCGTGCTTGAGAGCGCCAGCAACAGCTCCGGGCGGCGCGCCTACTCCGACGAGGAGCTGCAGGCGGCCGTGCGCGACATCCAGGCCGGCCGCCTGGGCACGCGCCGCGCCGCGCTCGTCTACGGCATCCCGCGCTCCACGCTGCGCAACAAGCTCAACAAGTTCGGCACCGTCGTCGACCACGCCGACTCCGACAACGACAGCGATGCCGAGCGCGCCGACTCGCCCCCCTCCGTCATCCTCAAAATTCCCACGTTCCCCCCGCCAGACGACAAGAGCCCCTCCCCCGCGGGACAGCTCCAGGCCCCCATCACGCCCATCACACCGATGCACCCCGCGGGCCAGGTGTCGCTCAAGGCGCCCTCACAGTTACTGCTCCCGCCCTCCGTGTTCGCCGACCCTCCGTCGACACAACACCTTTTCACGTCCCTCAGTGACGTCATCGCTAAGAGCATCAGCCAAAAGTTCCAGCAACCACTAGATAGGCCGCACCACCAGCCCAGTGAACTCATGTACGCGCGAGGCCCCGACCGACACGTGTCCGTCATCAAGACTCCGCCTGACAACCAGCGCTACCCCGCGCCCGGCAACTCCAAGCAGATGCCCAACAACAACGGACAGCCCGCCGCCGGCGGCAAGGGCACGCGGCCCAAGCGCGGCAAGTACCGCAACTACGACCGCGACAGTCTCGTGGAGGCCGTGAAGGCGGTGCAGCGCGGCGAGATGTCGGTGCACCGCGCCGGCTCGTACTACGGCGTGCCGCACTCCACGCTGGAGTACAAGGTCAAGGAGCGCCACCTCATGCGGCCGCGCAAGCGCGAGCCCAAGCCGCCGCAGGACGCCAACAAGCCACAGCCGCCTAAGCCACCGCCACCGAAACCGCCGACGAAGCCGTTCTCCAACGGACTCAACGGGCCAGAAGCCCCGGGCTATCCGCCGGGCTACCCGTTCTGGCCCGGCAGCGGCTTCGCGCCGCCGCCCGCCCCCGACCTGTACGCCTCGCATATGATGCGACGCCTGCGCGAGGAAGCGCCGCCGCCCGCCAATGGCTCGTTCCTGGAGGGCATCATCCGCTCGAGCCTCGAGCGGCCGGCGCTACTGCAGCGCCTGGCGGCGGCGCCGGGCGAGGTGCGCCGGCCGGACGACGGCGAGCCGCCGGCGCGGCGCGCGCGGCTGGACAGCTCGGACCAGGCGCTGGCGGCGGAGATGCGCGAGGCGGTGCAGCGGCTGCGCGCCGACAAGCTGCGGCCGCGTAATGGCACGCCCACCCCGCCGCCCGCGCCCCCCGCCGAGCCGCCGCCGCCGCCCGCTGCGCCGCCCGACTCTGCCTAGTCGCCGCGCTGCCCGACTCTGCCTAGTCCACGCGCTGCCCGACTCTGCCTAGTCGCCGCGCCGCCCGACTCTGCCTAGTCGCCGCGCCTAGACGATCTCCTCAGTCTTTGTGATAATATTATGTAAAGTACATTCCGCCGGCACGCCGGGCACGGCGCACGCTCCGCCGGTGCAGGCGCCGCTGAGGTTCGTCGTCCGAGACTCGTCACGTGTAAACTGTTGTAGTGACAATAACTTAGTCGCAGGCTTCTCCTCGACGCGTCGCCGACGCCGTCGCTCGTCTCGGTGTATGTAGTGTCTCCTCTTTAGTTTCCGCTTCCTCGGTCAGTCCGGACAGTCCTCACACACGTATCCACATCGACACATTATCACCAAATATCACAATAGTTACCTAAAAGTCACAACCAGTTCAATATAAATCACAGCTTTACTAATGCAATATCACAATATTATAATAGTGTTTAGTGTCCATGACAGAGATTCGGATGCCGTCGGTTGTGGCTTGCAGTCGCGTTTGATGTACCTAACGTAAACCTTAATCACTAATCTTAAAATTACTACGAGTAGGTACGTTTGATGATCTTCCTGTTGTCTGTAACTCCTCGCTTACGTGACGATCAGTCACAATCTGTCTTCTTCATTTTCTAAATTAAAGTTAGAAAAGGAACTTTGTAGGGTAGAACGACACTGCACGTTGCAAGCGGCGCCAGGGTTGTCCAAAATTCACGCAAATCCAGAGAGCCTCAAGTTTTGACCTTGTTTTTAAGTAAAAGACAACCAAAAGTTAACGTTATAAAATTAACTATTTAAAATAATTTTTAAGTAATTAAAAAAAAACAATGTAACAAATTAATTATAAAGCTAGCTATGAGTGTACATGTTATTGATTTTTAAGTGAACTATTGCAGATTTTGTGCGGTGTTTTTATAATTAGATAGGTAATATATTGAATGAAATTATTAGCGCTATTGGCGGGTAGTGCGGTTGTGGTATTGTTGGTCGCGTCGCACGCCGTGTCGCGTTGCCTTGTCGCAGTGTCGCGGTGTCGCGGTGTCGCGGTGTCGCCGTGTGGCGGTGTCGCGGTGTCGCGGTGTCGCTGTGTCGCTGTGTCGCGGTGTCGCGGTGTGGCGGTATCGCGGTGACGCGGTGTCGCGGTGTCGCGATGTCGCTGTGTCGCGGTGTCGCGGTGTCGCGATGTCGTTGTGTCGCGGTGTCGCGGTGTCGCGGTGTCGCCCGCGCGACAGAGGCAGGCACGAGTTGCAGACGTGTGCGTCTCAACCGTCGGCTGAGCTTCGCGTACGGAGCTACGTTCGGACTTATGTGCAATTATTATTTTGTATAAAATAGTAATTTTAACTGTGTCTAAGCTAACACGTGGATTTCCATATTACTGAATGTGATATTTAGGTATTACGAGTGCGGTTTGATCACCTTTGACGACCTGCGGGGACTCCGGGCCCCATCATTATATACACGTACGTACATTAAATACATCTAGTGAACTTATATATTTTATGTACTATAATTATTGTATCTTAAGAAGATAATATTCTTATTTTTCATGGTCCAAGTTTTAAATGTTTTATCGACTATACAAAATGTGGATAATCATTATTATATTCTTGTCGACTTTAAAAATTATAATTATCGCAAAAATCCTCAAAAAAAAATTGATATCTTCAAATTTGTGAAATTTTTTGGTGTTCAATCAAAAATATATTATGGAAGTACGAGATGAAAATGTATACGCTCTCCCAGAATTAAATTTAGGTAAAAACTATTTGGATATAAAATTATCATACGATACTTATTGTAAGTTATGTGTACATGTGCGCCTCATGGAAATTAAGAAGTCTTTGTATTATGTATGTAATTAAAATATACATAATTATATTATATACAAGTTAAAATTTAATGTCGTACATTTTTCTTCGGAGACCACAAGTGATGTGCAAAATAGAAGTACATGAGATTGTACTCGACATTTCGACATAATATTATACTAACTATATTATCCTTCTCGGACCGAAACAAAACAATTTATTATATACAAGTGATAGTTGAAGTCATAATCCAAAAACAAATACATATCCCCAATGTTGAGATGTCGAGCTCTCTCACAAAAGGAAAAAAAAAACAAAAATTTTTATATTCAAAATTTTAAACTAGTCGATAGCATGTCTTTCACTTTTGTTTCTCTGTGCATAATTTTCGACGTCTTTTTAGCATTTAATCTTAAAAAAGTTAATCTATAAACGTTATGTGCATTTATCTGAGTGATGAATACTTTTGTATATTGAAACAAATATAAGATTATTTACCGTCGTGTTGACAGCCTACCAACCAGACCGCATTTCCAAATTTGAAATGTTGAAAATCGAACAACTTTTTTTTCTCTAAAATACGTACACGAATCTGTGTGTTATGCCTGACATTTGTTGATAGCTTAAAACAAAAAAGGTTATTTTGTGTAAGTTTGTACAGACATAGGATGGGACAATTTGCAAAGAGAATTTAGATAATAATCAACATTCCGTTTAGAATGTTATTAGATTTTTTTAATTAATAATATAACTATTTTTTTTGCATCGGGAACAAATAATTATGTTGTTTAATCTTATTTTGTAACGTTAGTTAATTTTTAAGTGGCTTTATTTTATAAAATAAAATAACCTTTATGTATGATTAATTGTCATATTATATTGAGATGTTATACATTCATTGTTTTTGTGCAAAGTGTTTGGGGTTCTATTCCCGGTTAAAGAGAGAAGCGACTGATATGTAGTAGAAAATAGCCGTGTGCTGTGGGCACTGGCTCGGTCGGTACAAATGGTATACACCGCCTTAACACTTAAAAATGTTATACGCAGTGATCTCTACTACTTAAAATAATCATCAAGGCGGGGGAGGGGGGGGAAAGAGGAATCTTTACTTAAATAGCGTAGCATGCCAACTAGCCATGCATTTACAATTTAAATAATTTCCGTAACGTTGATTATTTTTTGAGAAAGACAGGATCAAAGCTGCTGTTGTCAAATCACATTCGAACCAAAGGAGAAAAAAATATTTACAACAATAAATAACTGCCTCCATTCAAATACCTCATTTCAAAATAGCGATGCAAAGTTATATCATACATAATCTCGAATCACATGTCATTGGTACAACTTGTAGTTTGAAAACAACAGTTTTTTTTTTACACTGAAGAGGTCACTGGTTTATTAGTGAATCATTTTTATTGTATATTGTTCAATCATTTTTCCACATAGTTTAAGAATTTTAGTTAATATTGTAGTGTACTTTTCAATTAAATAGGTAGTCCGTAGCAATTCTTTAATATTTTCTTGTTAATTTTTTTTCGTAAATGTAATAAATTCTCCGTAAGGGTTAGGTTAGTCTTGAACGGTCCTCAACTGGTCCAGGAACAAAAGACAATGAAGGGAAAGTTGCATTTTTAATTAAATCATTAATTAATTATACCTTATGTGACCGCGGCATTGCTCCTCGCGTCGGAAGCGTCTGCACTCGCGCACGTCTCCGATCGAATTGCAAACAATGACACAATTTTTAAATTCGACTTTCGAATTCTAGAATTCGAGCTTTGAATTTGAACGTTACACTCGCGAGTTACTCGTAAAAGACATTGCCAGGATGTTATTTTACGAAGCATTTTATGGACACAAGTTGTTTGTTTGTGTGACTGTACCTAACTTCGTGTGCCGCTTTCCAACTGTACACTGTGTCGCCGTGTTCGTTCGATCATACGGGAGATGTTATACTTAGTTAGTATTCTGCTTGGACACTGTGCTCATCTGTGTATAGTTGAAAACCGACGTCTCTAATGTAAGAATCACCTATTGTCGTCACTAATTGTTTTCCCTTTTACATCTTGTATGTATTTCTAGATGGTTAATTTTAAAACATTAATGATTATTGTACTATTATTACAATAATTGACTTATTATTATTGACATTTAGCATTATCGTGGACAGGTATAGAATATTGAATGGAAGTTTTTTAATGTCTTGCTAGACGCAGTTCGCGGATGCTCCACATTCGCGTTTTTTTTATAAAAAATTATGTACAACAAGAAGCATTTAATTTTAGAAATATTAAATACCTATAATGTTATAAATTTATTGAACCGATAGCAAATCAGACATTTGCTATCTTGATGTATTTATTTTGAATTGACGCTTAAAAATACTACATCACACTGCTGGGGGACATTTTGTTAAAATGTTTTCTTTGCAAAATTTACTATTGGGATTCTTTTTGTGATTTAAAATGAAATCAGTTAGGTAATGGACCAATGTATAAGCTAGATAAAACTGTTATTTCCTAAAGAATCGATAATGGCTCACGTTTTTTTTATAATATATAAACTGCGAAATGAGCTAACAAGATCAAATTATAATATTGTTATTTAATTATTGAGTACAAGTTTTAATGAAATATTTTTTTTTCAATATACCTTACTCGCCTCTTTATTTTTGTTATTTTGTTCCTTTAGTTTTATTATTATTGTTTAAATCATAAACAGATGATTAGATTTCGAGTTTAATTTAAGCGACTCATAATTATTTTTATTATAAATTATAAAAATATTATATATCTTTCAATTCCTCAGTAAGAAAAGTGATGTTTATAGGTTATTTCTGAACCCATATCATGAACGAACGAAATCGTAAAAATTGGCGAATAAAATGTGATTGGCACAACACTATTGTATTAAATCTAGTCAAATTTTTAGGATGGTGAAAAAAATTGAGAAGCTAAGCTTACGATGATTCGACTGAATTTTTGATAAAAAAAAAATTAAACAAACGTCCAAAACCGGTCGCTAGGCGACTTAAAAAAAAAAAGTTGATTTGAAATTGTGGAATTGTAGCCGATGTTTGTAAAAATACTGTTTTCTTACTTATACTGTAACTTGAATAGGATGATTTGAAGTGAAAAAGTAATGTTTTTTCATATGTAATGTCCTTTTATCTATAGGATCTTTATACCTTACGTTAAATATCATAATGAAATGGCTGGTTAGGCAGGTGTAATAATGTGCGAGGATATTTAAAACCTGTATACAATAAATTTCTTTCATTTGTTGAAATTTGTTATTGTTTTATTTCACGCACAAAGATATTTACGCCCTGTTTGCTACAAGTTAGCATATCAAGTTGATCTAGGTACAATCTAAATACTTATCTAGGAATGACACGAGCCAGTTTTAAGTAAATTTGAAAGACAGCTGACAAACATGGTGCCTGTTGATTACAATAATAACATTATATAACCACAATGTTAAACTTACAGGAGGCCTACCACGACCTCTTAAAACAATATTATTTTAATATTACTTTGTAATTTCTGTTGTTGCATTTTCAACTCTCGGCGCTGATCCGAGCGTTGAAAATCCAACAGAGCGGAACGCAAAGTAATATTGTTTTAAGAGGTTGTGGTAGGCCCCCTGGAGAAATAAAAAAGAGAAATAGCATGAACAAACATGACACGCAGCAGCGACATAAAAAAAGGCTGGAAAATTATGATTAATGCTTAAAGTTAGCTTTCAGAAGCTAGAGTGCTAGAATATTCTTGTCTGCAAAGGTATAATGTAGGCACATACACTGTAACAAAAACAAGTTTAGGTATTCTTGAAAAAGGGTGGTCATAATGAACAGTTTTTAAATCAAGACAAAAATTCATCCAGTTAGTCAAATTATTTTAGAGTTATGCAAACTTGAATGGGGAATTACGTTTTTTTTTCTGTTACACCCTGTATATACAACCACAGCACTAAACTATTGATCGCCAAAAGCTGCGATCCTTACATACTCCTTTAGCTTCTATACTAACTGTTTTATACAGTGATGTTTAAACTTCAGTCTTCTAAGTAGAGGGAAAAAAGTATCAAAGATCTTCCACGGTTTTCTTTTTATTGTGTTAATACCAAAGTGTACAGAGACATGCACCAGAAAAGCGAGAGAAAAAGGAAGTGACCGCAGATCTAAGGTAATGTAAGTATGAGATTTCGTAAGTATGTTACTTCATTAAGCTAAAGATTAGGTTCGAACTGAAATGATGCCAAAAGTGGCTGAGCCTCATAGACAAAAAAAACATTCCATCCGCGATAACGATGTTCGAAAAGTCAAAAATGCAACCGAATTTAAAACTTGTTCCTTTTTTAAATCTGTTAAAAAGGAATGAGATTGAAATGAGTTTCGGAAATGTCACGTGGTCAACTCTGAACATGAATAGCCTAAATGAAATGACAAATTTCGAGAGTCGCTGATAGAGCCTCAGACTAGGCGAAAATGACTAGCTTATACTGACCTGGTTACCTGGGGTGAGAAAGAGGTAAAATCAATGGTTTTCTGGGATCACAAATTCTATTACGATACTTGAAACACTGATTTGAAGAAACACACTGCTGTGTTGCATTGGTTATTATATTCCTTCAAATGCTCAGATCCTATGTGAGAAAAGCTAGCACATCCTAACTAATGCTACAAATGCGAAAGTGTGTTTGTTTGTTTCGTCGTATTTTTGATGAATTTTGGTTATAAAAAGATAGATGAGACTGGAGAAAGCTATACTTCTTCTTTTGTTGCTAAGTCTATAGTAACGGGATCGAAGCCGCGGGCAAAAGCTACTTCTAAAATATTAAAAGTCATCCGACTTTTGATGTTGACTGTACTTACTCTTTATCGTATAAAAAGATATTACTTCAAGATAAAGTATAAGTACCGTTTGAAGTTCTGGTTGACGATGTTGTTTTATAACTACAAGATTATGTTGTTTTTTAACTACATAGAAGGTAACTGAAATGCCTCTGAATTACATACTATTCTAAGAGTTAATTAATGAGTACCAGACTGCTTATTTTTGTTTTTATTTTTTTTTTGGTGTAGTTAACATATTCGTGTCTGTAGAGTAATTACGTAATTATAAAACCCATGGTTTTGCCATAGTTTTGCGATATGAGATGAAGGCATCAATAGTCAGCTGCTGAGAAAAGATGTTACCTAGCAAGTAATTTGAAAATACATAAAGCATTGTCTTTTTCTTTTTGAGTTGAATTAAAGTATTTAGGCAAAGTGCTAATACAGGATGCAATCGTCGAAATGCCGAAATATAAGGCATTGATCACGTGTCCAATCCCATACATTTTTGTAGCTTTGATAATCACCTCATCATCATCTCATCACAAAACTACTGAGATAAAGTTTAATAGAGAAGATAGAGTAGTGTGGAAGATAAGAAAGACACTTTGTGCCGACTACAGTTACATTGGTATGAAGGCAAGAGAATCATGAAGTTGTGCCTACTTAAGGCAATCTATCCCGTCCCGTTTTTCCCCTTGGGTACGGAACCCTAAAAACATGGACCAAGTTCCCCAGCAACCAACTCAAAACGCAGCTCTAAACGATTCGGTAATATTTTCTTTCATTGTGCGTTCAGCTATGAATAAGTTTCCTTACCATACTGTTTAAAACCTACTTTTACTATACTGTCTACCTACTGTTCTGTTAAGTAGGTATACAAAATACTGTTTTCATGACCGCTGGCACCTGTACCTTTTTTTTTTTTTTTTTATTGGTGATGGGTTTGCTCTTGACTCTAGTCAATGTCAGATAATTATGACAGAGACAAAGTCTACGATGGAGCGAGCTTACCCAGAAGGAGCCTGTTCGCTCTAACTTTGAAGAGATTAGGGCTGTAAGCTTTTGGAAACACAGACGCAGACGACCTGCCAAATCAACCTTCAAAAAATGTTTTCCTGAATGAATGCAAAATGGCGGGATAACAGAAACAGTGCAGTATTGATTCCATAAAAATAAGCTGTTCATTTATTTTAATTACTTGAACTGTGTGTGTGAGGCTTGTGGATATTTTTTTCAAATTATTAAATTAATTGTTAAATTGAGCAATTTAAAACGGTAGTTACTGTTTACTTTTGTAAAATACTGTTCAGTTTAGTTCGCCGACCTTTATTTCTCGAACAAAAAGTTGGGAACCGAAGTGCATTCCCTGCCGCAATTTGTGTTTTCTGATGGCTACAACCTGAGGGGCTTTTAAGTCAAGAACGAGGTTTCTCCTAGGCAAGCATGATCTATCGACGACCACATGATCGCTTAGGTAGGATAGCAATCAAACCCGAGCCTATCAATTATAATTAAAAACTTTAAAATATTCATATTCTGCGTATTGAGGATTGTGATAGGCTTTATTATGGATGTTTCATAAGTAAAAAAATATGATACTATTTAGTCCATCAGTTAGATTATCGAAAAATATTGGATACGATTTTTTATTTTATCGAATCAATACCTAAAAAAATACGAAGATAAAACACATCAAAGATCAGTAGTGGGGGCTTGTGACGTCACTTTTTGGTAAAAAGTGTATCGGACTGTGACGTCATACGAGTTTTCAACGCACTGCATGAAAAAAAAAACAAAGTGTGTCCAATATTTTTTGGAAATCTATTTGACGGATGATAATTAGATTTTTTCAGAAGACATCTCTATTGCCCAATTCCATCACAAACGTATATGTACGTATAGGTAGGTACCTACTTATACATAAAATGAAACCCAACCTAACCAACCTACTAACAAGTAAACCATATTTCATACTAATTGTTATAATAAGCCTAATAGTACGATTGGCCGGCCCGTAACTCTATTGAACCCTTAGCAAATTACATAAAATTAAATATCTTCAACCTATAATAATTGTATAAATAAACGGATGTAAGTAATTCACATAAACTACCAATAAAAAGACAAAACAAAATAAAAAGACGGCGGCCATTTTTGTTTCCCGCCAAAATGATAAAAAACTTGCGCTAATTTGATAGCCGCGTCTGCCAAATGTCATATTATCTTATTCGGGTATTTGTATTCGAATAACATACATAATGGCATTTCGTGTTATTGATGAAGACTGGAATTTTATTATGATGAATTCCGTATAATTATTTGTTTGAATTCTGTAAACTAAACCGCACTTTCAATAAAATTTAGTCCTACCTACACCTCGGTACCTACCTATTTATTTGTATTACCTGTTGATAAAAACATACAAACGGGGAAATTATTTTTTACATTTATTTATGTAAGTACCTACCTACCTTAAGTAGCATGTTACCCAGTAAATGGGTTGTGGAGGTCTGGTAGGCAGCCTCTCTACGTGAAATACTGGTATTTAGCTGAAGCCAGTTTGACTGGGAGCCGACCCCATAGGTATAGTTGGGTAAAGGCTAGGCAGATGATGATGATTTATTTATGTAGGTTACCTACCGTTCATTATTTCGTGTTTTATTTTCGAGGCTAAGACTCAGAATGTAAAACTATGTAAGAGCAATTAAAGAATTTGATTTGATTTGAAAATTTGATGTGAAGGTGCCATACCTATCAAAATAGAGTTTTAAGCTTAAAATGAACCTACATATCTACCTCCATTTAAAAACATACTTGTCTTATATTATGTACTTACCTACTACCTACAATACTAATATTTACCAAGACTTCACCACCACTTTACGGATCCCAAAAGTCCTGAAGTAACAAAAAAACAGTTGCAATTTCATTTTGACCGCAAATAACGGGCTTCTATACCGAAAGCGTTATTTCAATCCACAAGCATTTTTCACGTAGCCAGCGGGCGGACCACTTGCAAGCAAGGCCGGAGTTTCGGTATTGTAAAAAAGTAAAAATTCCAAAATGGCTGCGCGTTGCTACCAACATAACAAAAAAATAAAAATGGAACCCGTTCGAAGCGGCACCAATTTCGTGGTTATTTTCGCTAAGGGCAATGAAACATCTATTTTTGTAAAGAAAATAATATGCTAGGTTTAAATGGACTCTGCAGTGTATTTGATATTATTGGTTAAGGGGGGAGCATTGAATTGTAAGTATGTTTATCTACACTCACAACGTAATGTTCCAAATATGAGTTCAAAAACGAATGCATAAATACATACTTTTTTTTCGTGGATAGGTAAAATTTAAAAAAAAAACCATTACAGTTCAACATTTTCCTTCGATTTTTAAACAACTGCATCATAAAATAACTTTTTAATTTTTATAGCACACTTTTTCTTTTTAATTTTTGGCGCGGGCTCATTGACTTAAGTCAATGAGCCAGCTTTTATCTTTGTCTATGTTTGAGCGCGCTGCGCAGTCATTCGAATACGCAATGAGACTATCCGCCATATTGGAATTAACTATTTTTCCACTTATTTTATTTCAACTGTATGAGTGAAGATAAAATAGTGTATGCAACGGAATATAATTAGGTATTAAAACACTCGTGTGATGCTATTATCACACTCGGCTACGCCTCGTGTGATAAACCCACACTCGTGTTTTAATAACCCTTTTTATATGGTCGTTGCATAAACTACTATTTTGAGTTATCCAATTAGAATGATGAATGCGAGTCTGCTGTTTTTAATTTTTTTACGGCTACTGTTTGAGGTTTCAACAATAAATATAGGGAATAAAATTCATCAGAAATGATGACGGTAATTCATAATAACAAGGAAAAATATTGTTAGTCATTATTGTTGTTCTTTTTAGCTTAATTTTATCCTCCAACTACCTAGGTCCGTTTTATCTGCTATAATGAGAATAAAACAAACCTACCTGTACAGTCCAACCATCTAGAACTAATGAAATAATATTATTACTTCAGTATGATTTTTAAAATTACTTAAAAACATACCTTTGCTGAAATAAATAATAAGTAGGTACAAACAACAGTTTGTATTCTAACTTTGTATAATATGTAGATACTCTATAATAAATCACAATATCAACCTTTCTTAACTCCAGTACCATCCCACTAAAAAAAAACATCCTAACGCCCAATAAGAACCCTCAAATCAATACATCTCTAACGCGCACAAAAAAAATAAATACACATAACATTACATAAACCTACCTCAATATTAAAAACTCCCAACACAAAAGAGTTCCGTCTACCACAAAAAGTATGAAAGAAATCACGAGCCAACCCTGACCCTGCGCAAGCGCCGAACCCCGAGTGAAGTCGAATTCAGCCGAAATGAGCCGAATCGTCGCCAAAAGAGTAGCCCTGACCTTACTCTTGAAGACTTGACTTGGCTTGTGTGTGTGATGGTGTGTTTGTATGTAATTCGGGTACTTTGACTGGTTGGCAGTTTTTTATTTGTTTGGGGTCCAAAGAGCAGATGGGCGGTACAGCAGGATTTATTGAGGAAGGTCTTAGACCTCTGGGAGGATTTAAAGTATTTGCATAATTATTTGAGATCGATTTAGCTGTAGCCAAAAATGCAGCATGCTGTGGAGTGATCTAATACCTAGCTAGATACCTTTATAAAAATTATGTGAATACAGATTCTTTGAGACAAGGGTTTTTAAGTCATATTGACACTAAAATACTTGAATGTGTGAAAGGAAACCAGTCAGTTGATCATCTTTTATGCAGCTCTGAACTTAACTGCAGTTCCTAATTGAACAGAAACCTTGTACGTTTTACGAAAAAAATACTAGCAAAGTAACCTGAATCTCCAAAAAAATAATTACTCACATTACCTTAGTGCTTGTTTTTTTAGCGTTCTCGATCGCGTTAACGTAAACGTCAATTTGTATTGAAACTGAATAAGCGCCGTCTGGTGACACTCACGGACAACCTGTTTTTTTCAATACAATTTGACATAAGCGAAAATTTACGCTAACGCGATTGAGTACGTTAAAAAAACTCACACTAAGCCCTCTGATCACAGCCTACTCTATGCCGTGCAATTCGGATACTTTTTGTCGGGAGTTCGTGCGATCACACACACTATTGCACAACATTGTGCACGTACACTGTGCACTGCCGTGTGCGCATTTTCGCGGCGTGCAGTTGTTTGGGCAATGCACTCTTGCACACAATGCCACTGACCTTGGTATTGCAGCTGCGTAGGGACGATTCGGCCCGCCAATTCGGCGTCTGTTCAACCTTTTTTGTTTTTTGGAGTCTAGGATTTGTGTGCGTAAACTAAGGTAGAAATGAACAGACGTTGAGCGAGTTAAGGTTCATTGGAATGTATTTTGTAATTTTGTAGTTAAATTAATAAAAGAGCTGAGCTTCTCAAGAGAACTCTTATCAAGAGTGTTAATAAATAATCTTAAATAAAATTAAAAAAATATTTATGATCATTGATGACTTGAGACAGTTATGAGATGGTTGAGATGGAGATGGTTGAGATGGTTGCTCTCGGAGATGTTTTTGAAAGTAAAAAAAGACGTGCTCTGCTGACCCCAAATAAATTAGAGCAGTGGATGGTTGCAGAATTTGTTCGAAATAGTCACCGCGGCCCTGGAACGCAAAGGAGGAACACGGATGGGTTTTAGTCAGTAAGAGTCTGACACTCCCTTCCTCGCTCCACCCAGAGCGGAAGGAATGTAGTACCTACCTATTAATGAAATGGTAATGTAAATATTGTTTTATTTAACCTCGCTTTTTGCAAGATTAAGTCATTCGTTTTTATATTTCATTTTATTTAACTAAATGATGAAATAAAAACCTCTGTTTCAAATGATTAATTTTAAGATTGCACGCTCAAACATATTTCAAGGGATACATTTTTAAATCAAATCCTGTTGAACTGTTGGCTGAAATAATCCGAAAAAGATATAGGTAATCTGCCAATCAGGCTAGCTTCGAAAGTTCTATGATCTGGCGCGGATTTTTAGTCTTTCATATGAGAGTTTCGATCGGAACAATCGTGCTGGTTATGTTATTGATTGCAGACATTCCATCTGGTTTATGACCACTTAGTCATGCGATCTTATAAGTAAACTACTAGCTTTTACCTGCGGCTCCACCCGCGTTTTCGCGTAGCCTATGTCCTTCTCCATATCCCAGGCTATATATCTCCCAAATGTCATGGCGATCCGTTGAGCCGTTTTCGCGTGAAAGCGTTACAGACAGATAGAATTACTTTTACAATTGTAATATTAGGAGGGAAGTAGGGATAGTAGAGAAGAAGGTATGTATGACCCGGCTGTCTTGGTAGAAGTTTGACAGTCAGAAGCCAAAACATCTGACACTAATAGTCTTGCCAAGAAGTAGTGTTACCCAGTTAATAGGTTGTGGAGGTCTGGTAGGCAGCCGCTCCACGAAAAATACTGGTAAATATGCAGCTGAATCCGCTTTCCAAATATTTTGGAGTCGGCTTCCAGTCTAACCGGATTTAGCTGTCGTTACGGATTGTCAAAAACCAAAAAAAAAACTGACTTCAGGAACTGGTACTTCAGTTCCTGAAGTCAGTTTTTTTTTTTGGTTTTTGACAATCCGTAACGACTGCCCAAGATCTACAAATGACAGCCGGAACCAACGGCTTAACGTGCTTTCCAAGGGACGGAGGAGACTCGGTATGTTAAGATGGTCACCCATCCCTGTGGATGGGTGACCACGCATGAATGGATAATGGTCGTGGATGGGTGAACGCGAGCCGGGGTTGGTCTGTACCAACCCCGGCTCGCGTTGCTTTACCTTGAAGATAGATCCATGTGTCTGGTATTTTTTAGCCCCAAGCTCCTCCGGCTAAGGACTTACGTTTATAGAGGCTAAATAGTAAGGCCAGTAATTCAAGTCCATTGCGGGATGGCAGCCTCGTTGCTTCCTAGCAGGAAGCAACGTGGCTGCCATCCCACAATGGGCTTACCTACGTGGATTATGACCCACTTTGACTCACACAGAGGAGGCATATGTCCCAGTAGAGGGAATGCTACAGGCTAAGTTATCATAAGCCCAAAGAAATTCAAAAGCCAATGCGCAATGGTGAGAACAAAAATAGGTACTAAGTTAGATATATTTTTACCTTCATATAACATCGGAATTAATTTGCTATCTACAACTCATTAGTGGAGTTAATTAACCCTTGCAAATTGATATAAAATCGACTGATGGGAAAGGCCAGAGGCTATTTTGTACCATTGACTAATGAGGCCAGTTTGTCACTTGTCAAACTGTCACTTCATGCCAAACTGCTATTTATAGGCGTTTATTGTCATTTATTTATTTATACTTATTTTACGCACACAGATGTACAGAAGCGGACTTTTTTATTATTTTTATTTTTTTTTTCATTTGCCTTTTCTATCGATTTGTCATTGATGTTTTTGTTTTTTACAAAAGTTTTGGTCTTTTGAAAAGAGAATAAAAAAATGTAAAATAAGGGATTTTTTTTACTTGTTTTTTTGGAGGTAATACCTGTTCCTTATGCGAATAGGTTTACCGGCATTCATGCCGCCACAAAAATCAACGTAGCAGAATCAACATCACAACAAATGAGACTCGCAGCGCCATCTATCTCGACAGCTGCGAACTAACTGGACAAAATCCTGAATCGCGATATCAGAGTTTACCGTGCGATTAGAACATAATTATGCAAAGCCCGAATATCAACTGACGGGCAGCCCACCAGACACAATATCCCTCTGGTCTGAAGATCCTCCCTTTTCAATCGAGGTATGCGGGAATTTACTCTCTGTTCCGCTACCTCCAAATAGGTACAGCACCATTCAAAATATTCGGGAGGAAGTCTAATAGTCAATAGTTGTAATATGTTACTTCTAAGCATGGGTGCATCGTCGACCACATCATCATTTTCCATCAGGTGATGATTGTGTGTGGTCAAACACGAGCCTACCGAACAAAAACTTAAAAAGGCTTTATAAACTCAAGGGTGAATGACCCACAATAACCTTTATCAGCTACAAGCTTTTTCCGCCGCGACTGCGTACGCGCATATCCTGATTTTTTCCAAGAATTTTCCGTTCCCGTATAGCCTATAGACTTCCTTATGAATGTAGCTATCATATACAAAAAGAATTTTCCAAATCCGACTGGCAGTTCCAGAGATTAGCGCGGTCAAACAAACAAACTCTTCAGCATTATTATTAGTATATTTATAGTATAGTATAGATGTCGAAATAAGTCAACGACCTAATGATCTATATTAGTCACAATTTAGGTGCACTAGTCCATCCACAAAACGAGGGTCAAAGCGTTTAGTCATCCATGAGTGAGCACCGAAAATACACCAATTTACCAACAGTCAACCTTTATTGCGGAATAATCGTGTGATGGGGTCATAAAACTTCTACAAGAAAAAGATAATTAAGTGGTTTGATATTCTTCCCCAAACTGATGTTATTTCCCTGACAATCAAATGCAGCAAAGTGTACCTAACTACCTATTACCTGGGGGTGCTCAGCAGAGGAGGTGAAGGCGGGCACCCTACGTCCTGACAACACGGGCACGCGCACCATTGTGGTGAGCTGCCCCGTGTCGGCGGCCAAAACCATCACGGAGGGCCGAAGGTTTTTGGTGGGTTGGGTTTCCGCGCAGGTCAAACTGCTGGAACCCCGACCTCTGAGGTGCTTCCGGTGCCAAGTGGGCCACCATGTGGGAGCACAATGCACCTCGGAGGTGGACCGCAGCGGTCTTTGTTTCCGCTGCGGTCAGCCCGGTCACAGGGCCGGCTCTTGTGTCGCCGCGCCGCACTGCGTAGTCTGTGCGGCAGCTGGCAAGCCGGCCGACCACTGGGCTGGGGGTAGGGCCTGCGCCCCACCCACCAAAGCCGGAAACCGGAGAAAGCCCTCCGCCACCGCCGTCTCTGCCGCGACCGCCGCCACCGCCGCCGCTTCCTCCGCCGCCAAAGCCGGTTCCACTGCGGCTGCTGCTACTGCAACAGCCGCAGTAGAGCCCCTACAACGGGCTCCGGAGGGGGCTGAAATGGAGTGCCAGTAATGGCCCCATTTCACCCCCTCCTGTTGAACGTCAGCCACTGCGCCGCCCAGGAACTGATGCTCCTGAGCATGGCGCAGTGACTGATGCCTGTGGACGGCGAGCAATGGGTAGCTCGCCGTCCGATCAGAGCAGGCCCGGGTTGACGGCGCGCTGTGTTCTACGCGCGCCAAGCCAGCAGTCGTCAGCATGGGTCGGGGCCCGTTAAGGCCAGAGCCTACCAGGGTTGCGGATTTGTTCGAAAGAGTTACCGTGGCCCTGGAACGTAAAGGCACTGAGAGGAGCATGGGTGGGTTTTAGTCAGTAGAAGTCTGACACTCCCTGCCGCTCCACCCAGAGCGGGAGGGGTCATTTGATGATTTCCCATCCAATAAAAAAAAAAAAAAAAAAAAAAAAAAAAACTACCTATTACCTCCCTTATACCTCCTTTGGAGTTTCTCGTCCGTTCTTCTCCATGAAAATATACTTTTGCGAATGGACCACTCGAGTCACTAAAATATTTTATTTTTAAACTGTGAATTTGACGTTCCAAGTGCTGTGATGGTCTAATTGAAATAAATGAATTGACTTTTGACTTTGTCACGATCAATCTGCCTGTTACCGTGGACGTCATCGCCGCGCCCCCCCAACCCTCGCTACCCGTCATGACAGACGCAAAGATGCAGTCCGAATCTCAAAATCAACTAATAGGTAAACAATGGAACTTCAACAAAGCAAACTTTAATCAATTATATTATCTACTTACTCAAATTGACTGGAGTGATATGTACAGTTTACACGATCCGGATTTAACTTTAAGCTCTTTCTACGACAAAATCTTTCAAGTTTTCAATATCTGTGTACCTCTTAAAAATAATATACCTAAAACTAATAAATATACATACCCAGTGTGGTACACTTCGGACATTATTAGGAACATTCAATTAAAATATAGACTACACAAAAAGTACAAAGCAAGTAAAACCTCTAGTGACTATGAGGCGTTTGCTCGGTGCCGGGCGAGAGTGAAGACGGAGACTTCTTTTGCTCACGACCGATATCGGGATCGCGTGCAAAGTCATCTTGCTACTGACCCGAAAGCTTTCTGGAGTTACGTACGATCAAAAAAAGCCAATTCGAGTCAATATAAATTAAATAAGGAAGGTCAAATCCTATCGAATCAGGAATGTGCCCAAGAGTTTGCACGTTTCTTTCACTCCGTATATAACCCTGAGCCAGCTACGTTAGACGCGGACACCGCTAGTAAAACGGCTGAGCCAAGCGGTGCGTGCGCGCACCTCCGTCTCCTTGAGGCGGTAGAGGTGCGCCGCGCCCTTGCCCGCCTGCCGCCTAAACGATCGGTGGGACCTGATGGAATACCTCCCTTTATCCTTAGGGATAGTCGCATGGTGTTGGCTGAACCCTTACTACATCTGTTCAATGTTTGTATTGCTGCCTCAACGTTTCCTGATCGTTGGAAACTTAGTCGGGTAGTGCCAGTACCGAAAGGTGGGAGAGGCGCTGAGGCAAGTGAATATAGGCCGGTGGCGGTACTTTGCGCTCCTGCCAAGGTGTTTGAGGCAGCCATTCATGGCTGCTTATATACGCAAGTATACGCTCACTTGTCCGATGCGCAACACGGGTTCCGTGCTGGGCGGAGTACAACAGGCAATTTACTTCACCTAATGACGCAACTGGTGCCGGCTGTTGACGCAGGACTACAGGTGGATGTAGTCTACCTCGATTTTCGGAAGGCGTTCGACACAGTTGACAATGACGTGCTTCTGATGAAATTGGCTAACAAGGGTTTCACACCCCAAACTCTTATTTTCTTCGCCGACTACCTGCGCAACAGACGTCAATATGTCGACTGTGGCGGACGCTCTTCCGAGATATACCACACGAGATCAGGCGTCAGCCAAGGAACTAATTTAGGACCGTTCCTTTTTATCCTTGTGGTGGACGACCTACCAGAGGTAGTCGAGCAGTCTACTTGCCTACTTTTTGCGGACGATTTAAAATTGGTTCGTGTTGTGAAAGATGTAGTATAGTCAAATTAGGCCATTTTTTAATAAAGATTGGAATAAATTCTCCGGAGAGGCAAAAACGTTTCTGATAGTTTTGTATGAGTGAAAAATAGAGTATAAAAAACAAATTGCATTTAGCACCCCTACGGAAGGGGGTGAAAAACTGTGAAAACTGTTTATTGTTCATAACTAAGCAGAGCATACAGTTGTACTCATCGTAATTTTTTATACGCTTTATTACACCTCAATCTACATTATTACATTTTATTTATTTTAATCAGACCAACGCAGCGTTAGAAAAAAAATAAAATATCTGTAAACATGATTTTTGGTCATTGCGGCTTAGGGGAAAATCGTGTAGTTCTGTAAACTCAGAAAAGGGTTAGTCATTTTGGCCTAAATACATGATTGATTTTGCACCCTGGTGCGACATACGGAAATTAGTATTTCACGTTTTTCTGCCGCTGTACTTCGGGGGAAATTTTGGTTGTTTTGAAAATCATCACAATCATATAATTTGGTTTCCTTTATATTTGCACCAAATAAAAAATTAGCATTTTTATATGGAACATACATTTTTCGTGTATTGTAGTCATTGCCATTGAGCAACTACGCTATGGAAGAGACAAGCGCGCGACACGAAATAATAAACTGACAAGAAGCGCCGTCGCCACGTGCATAAGCGCGTAGTTATGTTGCGGGATGTGTTTTACGAGGAAGGAGTACTTTCTGATTGTGAATGCTCTGTTTGTAAGTAATAGTATACAAATCTAAAGATTTTTTTAATGCAAAAGCAGCTTGTTTTTAATCGAAAAATAAAACAGCAGGCAAGCATGTTCTTTATTTCTTTCAAATTAATTATTTGTCTTTCGAGTTATAGACCCTGTGACAGCGCTGATTATCCTACGTCATCAAGTAACGTAGGAATAAGGTTAAGAACTCACGAGACCGCAGTTTTGTGCGGTTCCACAGCAGCTGCCGTTGGATTTTCGCCCGCAAACTTGGCGGGCGAGTATCACAAGACGGGCGGTTACTTACGATCAGATTAATTAGTTGATTTCCAGAGTTCCAGACCGCCATGAACACACTTAAAAAACGAGCTGTTACGCGCTGCTGCCTTAGTACTTCAGATTCACAAGTACCAGGAGACCAGAAACATCAAGTACCAGGAGACCAGGAACATGTCATTGTATTTTTGGGCTGGTATAATTATGTAGGTAGGGTAGGTGTAGGGAAGGTGTAGGGTAGGTGTAGGGTAGGTGTAAGGTAGGTGTAGGGTGGGTGTTTCCTGATTAAAAAAAATACAATAAAAATCAGGAAACCTTGCTATTTCCGATATTCACGCGGGCGAAACCGCAGCTGGTAACATAATAGGTACTAATAAAATACATATACAAGCTAAAATAATAAAGTAATAAATATGATTTAATATACTAAAATTTCTGATCTGCCGGTCGATTCTGTCGACATCTCACGATGTTCACCTAGGCGGAGTGAACGACAACTGAGCTGTCATTCTATCTTATTTGTATGGTTTGACAACTCACCCGTCGTGCGCCCCGCCCAAGTGTTCACTTCGACATGTTTACAGAATCGCATTGCTGAACTCATAATTATTATGACGAAGACAAACTAAGAATGACAGGCTTTTAAGTAGTGTCTTCGGATTTTACGCTTAAAGGAAAATTTGGACTCAGCCTTCTTGATGTCAAGGGGATTCCAGAATTTAATGGTTGAAATAGCGTAGGAATTATACTCGGAATTATAATTCGATTCCACATTTGACATTAGCTACTGTCATTTTGTAAAATAATGATACCACATATAATAGTGTAGTGATGAACACAAAAAATCTATAAATAATCGCGATTTATGTTTATGTAATCATAATATTGGTGTGCCAATTAAAGACTAAATTATTGATTTTTATTTAAATAAATACATAATTATTCATAATAATTATTTATTAATTAGTAACCGCTACTTTATTTAATAAAAAGTTAATATTTTGTTTTTTATATTAAAAATAAAACTTATAATAAAAGAGAACTCATAACTAAATTATCCGTTCAGAAATATTTAATTTCCTGATATACCTACTTAGTTTCTATTAAAGTAGTAGTTGTTTAAATATACTACTATAAACGAGAGGAATCGATCCGGAAATATTCCATTTCCGTATCGAATAATTTCGCAACGTCACTATTTAGTACTTGTCATAACGTTGCAACACTGAAATTGTCAAATCTGGAATCGAATTAAAATTCCGAGTATAGACATAAACCCGGTGCGGTGAGAAGGAATATGAAGGAGTAAGTTTTTGGATGCTCGAAGGTTAAGACTGTGAGAACTGCCCAACACTTTAAAATATTGTTTTAAATAATCAGGAGCACAAGGATCATTCATAATAGTGAAGAGCATGCAGAGGGATCTGAGGGATCTCCTTTGACGGATAGGCAGCCCTTTAAGCTGAGAACGAAATGAAGAAATGTGATCATATTTACGAAGGGCAAAAATGAAACGAATACAGTTGTTAAGTAGTCGATCCAGTTTGTTAAGAAGTTCTTGGGATAGATCAGAGTAGCAAACATCAGCATAATCAATTATAGGAAGCACAAGTGATTGAACCAAAGTGGTTTTAGTGCTAGAAGGAAGAAAATGCTTGAATCTATAGAGAGATCGCAGTGAGTAAGTTACATTCTGGCCAACCTGAGAAAGCTTATTCCAACTTAACCTGTCATCAATGTTTAGGCCTAAGTCTTTAACGTGTGGCTAGAGAGGGATGACGGCATTGTTGAAAGTAAGCGGCAGTAGTTGACTGGTGTCCAAGTTACGTAAAAAATAAGTTCTGCCAATCAGGATAGCCTGGCTTTAACTGACATTGACTACCCACCTCGAAGATATGATGAAAACCAATCCCGTGCCGACGAAGAAACCCCAATTTGAGACAGAATAGCCAGGAGGATGTCGTGATCAACGGTGTTAAAAGCATTGGAAAAATCTATTAAAACTAACACCGTTAATCTTGAGTTCTCCAGGCCATTCCTAACGTCTTCTGTAACCTTAAGCAAAGCTGTGGCTGTGCTGTGGCCAGGCCGAAAACCTGATTGGAAAGGGGATAACAGATTATACCTAAACACAAAAGTAGATATTTGTTTAAGAGCAACTGCTTCCAGGATCTTAGATAGGAAAGGGAGAAGGGAGATTGGTCTGTAGTGATTAAATAAACTGGGGTTGGATATTTTAGGAAGAGGGATTATGATGGCCTTACGCCAGATTGTGGGAAATACTCCAGTTTGTAGGGAGGCATTGATAATGTGTGTAATAATAGGGAGAATACTTTTAATTATGAGGGATATCATAGTTCTGCTGACACCATCACAGCCAACAGCCTTGGACTTAATTGCATTGAAGGTTTTGAGGACTTCAGGGTCAGTCACTGGGGAAAAAGAGAAAGAATCGGGAAGTAAGATTGGCGTGGAAGTAATCTCAAGAAGAGTTTTGTTTTTAACGGCATCTACAAGAATATCCGACGATGAAAAATGCTTATTCTAATCACTCAAGGACACGTTAGAAGAAATGACATTTGGGGAAGGACTTTGTTATGCCGAGAGATTTGAGAAACTTCCATATATCAGCCGGTGAAGAGTTAAAGACATTTTCACAAATGTTTCGGCGTTTATAAGCTTTTACCATCTGGTTACAGCGGTTTCTAGCCACCTTGTACAGGTTCCAGTTCTCCTCACTGCGATCTCTTCTATATCTTCGAAAAGCCTTGTCACGTCGTCTCATCGCCATACGAACTCCAGGGTTAATCCATGGAGCGGGTGGGCGCTTAACACGGACGGCCCTCAGAGGTGCATGTGTTTCAATAAGGTGAAGAACACACCTATTAAAAATGTCCACTTTCTCATCCACTCAATCAACAGCTCTTGCATAATCCATTTTTCACATTTATTGAACAAACACCGTTAGTGAAATAATATAAAAGGAAATGACAAATAATAAATTTGCGTAACGCACGGATCGCTTCTTGCCACAACTATGATAGTTCAAACTCTACGCTTTGCTCCCTCCCTTTGCTGATATAACCACGCTCTCTGTATAAACTTCCCGAGGTATATTTCTTATTTTTATTAGGTGCAAATGTAGTATATTTAGAATACATTATATATTAAAAAAATCATGACTACACTAATTTCCCCCGAAGTACAATTTGTAAATATTGTAAAATGCTGGTTTCCAAGGGGTGCAAAAGGGTGCTAAAATAACTGGGTGTTAATGATGCTCTAAAAAGCTTATTTTGAGTTTGCACCAACAGACTGAATTTCCCTTGAGCCGCAAATGATTTTTTTAAATTTATTAGTGTTCCATACACCTCACACCTTTTTTGGTGAAAAGTAATTATACAAAAAAGGGGTATCTACATATATATAAACATAAAACACTTACTTATTAATTAAAATTCAAAATAATGAGACTTTAATGTTAATACCTAACATTAAACGATGTTCCGTACATAACAGAAATGGTGCAAACTCAGAGGAGACTTATATTCATGTTTTCTAATGATTCCATAAAAAATTACAACTACACGAATTAAGTCCAATCTTTTTGCTAATTCGACTACACTAATGAGGCCGATCATGACACGCTGCAGCGTGATTTAGATAGGGTCACTGAGTGGAGTCAAAAAAATAAACTATTCTTTAATGTAGCAAAGTGCTCTGTACTATCATTTACCCGCGCGCGTAGCCCTTGTCATCACCAGTACCTCATAGAAGGGAAGCCGCTGCAGCGTGTCATGGAGGTGAAGGATCTGGGCATTTGCTTCACTGCTGATTTACAATTTAGAAAACATGTTTTAGTGGTTTGCAAAAAGGCGTACCGAAATCTAGGTTTTTTATTACGACAGGCTAATAAGTTCACGAATATAAGTGCTTTAAAAGCTTTGTACGAAGCACTTGTAAAGAGCCATTTACAGTACAACGCGGTTATTTGGAGTCCTAGTGAGGCCAAATATAGTACAATGTTAGAGCGCATCCAAAATAAATATGTTAGATTTATGTATATGAAATTATAATTATGGCTTCTATCCGGGATATCCTCTGTTATATCCAACCTTATTTATTCTTGGTATGGTGGGTTATTTTAAACTAGAAATAAAGCGGGAACAAACCTTAGCCACGTACTTGTTCCAGGTATTAAGAGGAGAGATTACCAATTCGGAAATTATTCATAAAATTCAGCTGTGTGTGCCGGACGAGTATGTGAGCAGGCGGCGGCGGCCGCGGCTGCTGGTGGTGCCGAGCGCGCGCACCAACTTACTCCAGCGCGCACCACTGACGCGCGCGCTGTGCACGCTCAACGCGGTGGCTGAGAGAATAGACTTGTTTTCTTGTTCACTGAACGACTTCACTATGATGACATACAGAGTGTTATGTTATAAAGACGATTAAGTTAAGTTTTGTGTGTTCTATAATAATTATTTTACCAATGAAGGTTAAAGCGTTTATAAGAATTGTTTTTATGTTAAATGTTTATTAATTATTAGAGTTATGTTCTGATCTCAGTAGGTATGTATATATGCACTTGACTATCGTATTAGGGCAACCTGTAAAGATAGTTTTAAGGTGTTAAATAAATAAATAAAATAAATAAATAAATTTTATTGACCTTTCTCTAAATCCGTTCGTAATACCCGAACAATAAATTTGTGAACCGTTTTTCTTTAAGTACTAGAGAACGTAAAGGATCACGATAGAAGTCGATTTAGGACAGCTTTGTGTCTTTATTTCGGTTTTTGATATTAGGTAAGTAAGTCGCTAAATGTATGTGGGTCAATGACCGTTATTGCAAATTTATCTGGCGCCTACCATAGCCTTTGTCAACTATATTCGGATCGGCTTCCAGTCTAGAAGGATGCAGCTGATTGGATACCTACTTACCAGTATTCTACATGGAGCGGCTGCCTTCCTGACCTCCATAACCACGTCACGACTCAGACCAACAAAAAAAGGTAGACGGTGCACTGCGAACATCAAAGATGAAGCCATCTTTTTATCTATGTGTGTCTCGAAGGGTTGCCATTTTTTATTTTTTTTCCCTATAACTTGGGAAATAATATTTTATGGGTAAGCTAATGTTGTGCAAGTCAGCACAAGTAAGATATTGTTGAGTATGGTATTGTAACTTAATTTTTTAGAAAGATCTATACCTAAAAAACATTTTTTTACATCACATGCCTACATTCAATTATGTAAGATAAGTTATAAAAGGTTGTCGAAGCGTAACAAGCGTAAGTCATTACGTAAATTGTTTTAAAATAAAATAGGTAATCATATTTTTAATCAACTTTAATATATTAAAAAGACCACCATAACGAAATCACTGACTAAAGAAAAAGTAGGTAATATCAAGATAAAACATAACAACAGAACAATGACGTGTAAATGTTATGTTTAACATTTACACGTCATTGTTCTACGTATCCTTTACAGTTTTTTTTTAAGTTACTTATAGGAGTATAAATAAGTACGAGAATAAAATATAAGCTGAATGATTGAACCTACTTGGAAGCGCTTTTGCACAATACTTTCTTCTCAATTTAATGAGAGGAAAAGAGACGAAAGGTGTAGTTCCATTTGCAATTCGCGCTATTTTCATATTACAAACGTCAAAGATTGTTGCGACTTTCCGACTATCTAAAAACAAAAAGTTTTTTTCTTTACCTATTGTACTGTTTTCTCGCAAATGTGTTGAAAAACTTCAAATCTAAAATATTTTATACATTAAAAAAAAAGAAAATAAGAATATAACTCGAAGAAAGAAATCATGTATATTTGTTTAATCGAATGGGGAAATATTAAATCGTATTATGGCAACCCTCACACTTAATGTCACTGCTTTCGTTTGTTTGTTGACATTTTTGTTCCAAGTAACCTAAAATTCATAGTTAATTTATAATAAAAACGATGTTATTTCAAGTACTCACAAGTGAAAAGTGATTCTGTGAGACTTTTTATGTGATTTGCTATTGTTTGTACAAATTTTTACTACACAGGAAGGCATAATTATATTTTTCTATTAATGTTTTCTAGACGACGGCTCGTGACGTACTAAGAGCGATGAGCATGGTTTTAGTGTAGGTGTGTGGGTGAGCTTGTGTATTTACTTGAAGGAGCACGGTTTTGTGGCTTCACTTGTGATGTTCGCGGTGCGCTGTCTACCTTTTTTTGTTGGTCTGAGCGTCACGAGGAAACTCCTTGGTAAGACCGTGAAGGTTGGTGTCTGATTTTCTAGGGTCTGACTATCCGTAACGACGGTGACCAATACGTGAAACGTACTTTCGAAGGTGAACTCGAAGAGTTTTATTTTTGGTTAATGACATTACAAAAAAAAACCCAAACAAGCAAATGAATAACTGATTGAATGATTTTGAAAGGAATAAAGTAATAAATATAATGTAATCTTGATCTACATCCTCCAAAACCTAAATAATTCACAAATTCTAAACACAAACCCATCAAACGGACATATTTTCCTGACAGCACGAATCAAACCCGTTCCTGCGACGATGCATATTTAGCACAAAAACTACAATTAAACGTGAACTCGACAAAATGCCGACCGAGACACGCGAGCATGCCTCTGTAATACAAAAATTACTGGCAGGTGACCACTTTTGGCGCTAGTTTTAATAAAAAAAACATAATACTCAAGGCATACACAGTAGGGGTTAAAAAAACGCTGATGGTTTTTTTTGTAATCAAAAAGGTTAGTTTATTTATAGTGGGACCTCCTTTCTTGGAGGAACTTCTTGGATAGGAGTTGTTTATTCTCAATTTCGTTTACTACTGGCAACATTGGCGTAGCTAATGATTTCTATTTAATAATAAGATGCTAGTATAAACATAATTAGGAACTGACTGGCTTTGTGGAGGGTCAAATAATGAAATATCCTCTACGCAAAACCTCTTCTTTAGGAAAGAAGGATAGTCTGTGCCATGGAACTAGTCCTCACCTACCGATATTAAAGCGTTGTCTTTGGAAATCTCTTTTCCTAACTGTGATTTAGTAGCCTGGGCTCAGCTAATACAACAGAAAAATTCGCTAAGGGGTCCACAGGACAAAAGAAGTTCAGAGACCTCATAATATCCTTTATCTAAACCCCATACAAAATTCATACAATAAATTCCTAAACTCCATATTTCGCGTTCCATAGTACACAAGAACCCTTATAGTTATGTCATGTACGTCTATCTGTCTGTCCGTGGTTTAGCTCAGAGACGCAAAAAAAAATAAAAAATAATCGGTTACATTTTCTATGGAAAATGACTAAAAACTAAGTGTCTTTGTAATGATTGTGTAATGTCATAGTAAAATTTGCAATTTTTTATCATGGCTTACGGGACGGATAACTACGGAACCCAACACTTTGCGTGTCCTGAAACGCACTTGGCCAGTTTTCTTTATCCTTAAACTAACTTATGGTGCTGATAGGATATTTCTCTCGTTATGTTCGTCAGTAGGTATGTTAAGGATCATTCGCCATTTTAACTTGAATTCAGAATGTATATTTATCGTAACAGTCACTTATTTACTTTTGCCAACCGCAAGAAAATTCCCATGAATTTTCCTTTTTAACCGACTTCTAATTTAACTCAACGATCAATTTAAAGCCATAACCATACTATAATTAACAGAAATAAAACTTAAAAAACCACTCAAATTGTTTCAATTATACGTTTTTAACCCTAAAAATTAACGTTCCAGGGTACATCGCATGTACCTTGGGCATTAGCTCAAATGTAACTGCTTTCGTTGAAAATACTAATACCCTCGCGTTTTAGTGTTATTGAGTGATTTTTTTCAATATGGATGGATGGAAATTAGAATTTACGGAAACGTAAAATGACTAAATGTTAAAAAACACATACTTACTAGCATTTGCCCGCGGCTCCGCCCGCGTAGATGTCAGTTATAGCCTATGTCCTTCTTCTCCATATCCTAGGCTATAATATGTGCTAAATTTCATGACGATCCGTTCAGACGTTTTAGAGTGAAAGCGTAACAAGCAGACAGATTTACTTTCGCATTTATAATATTAGTAGGGTTTTTTTATCGACAGGCTCACGTTTGATCAATTATCTGATGGTAAGCCTGATGTAGACGTGCACTTTTGTCCACTTTTGATTTTGTGAAGTAACTAACGACCCTCAGACCCGACACCCTCGACTCCTGATACCCTGAGACCCGACAGGGAATTCCAATCCTTAGCTGTACCTATGCTCAATTAAAATATGACTAAAACGTGTTGTGCCTAATAAACGTGTCTGTATAATAAATATTTAGTACTTAACAAATTATTATGAGAAATAATCACCTCGGATTTTTTTTCGTGCGCGCGCTGTCTGATGTCGATTTTTGTGGAGCTGCCCGGCGACCAGTAATGGCTGTCTGGCAACCAGCCTGATATAATAAATATAATAGTGGAAGGAAAGTGGCAGGAGTGGAACTCCCTGCCAGAATCTGTGTTTCCTGATATCTACAACCTGGGAGTTTTTAAATCAAACGAATAGGTTAATATATCTAGCCAAGTGATGATGTTGAATGATGATGAAGCGACGATGTGGTGAAGATAGAGGACCATCTTCGACCACAATCATCTTTTACCAACAGGTGAAGTAGGTGGTCAAACGCGTACCTATTGTTACGAGCTTAGGGTTCGTGACAATAAAAACAGCCGATAAAATAACCAACATGACACTTTAATTAATCAACACTAATTACAACTTTAAACTCACTAATTATAAATCACAATTGCACTACTGATCACTTTAATTCGCAGTCGAAGTTCGCTCTCGAAGTTGTCGCTTGTATCGCAAATTCAATACTGACTCGGTCGGAGGCTATGCGGGCCTTATATAGGTCGGCAGATAATTCCAGAACCTTCTAGTATAGAAACATCTAGAAAGTTCGAGTACATACCGGTCCGGACCAACCAGACATAGAAAACTCTAGAATGTTCTAGCATCGAAATGTCTAGAAGGATCTTGACTCTACTAGTTCTGCTACTCGATACTAGATGGCGCTAGTAGTAACTTTCTTCGTCATGTACCCGGCATTAATTCTGGCGCGTAACACTGCCCCCTCCTAAGACATGCTCGTCCCGAGCATTATCGGCCCCATAATAACGTGCCAGTCGATCCACATGGACGATCTTAGGAGTACTTCTTGTACCTTTCTGTATGCGGTAGGTTACGTCATTGATTTTCGTCACAATCCGGTACGGCCCGTCCCATTTAGCTTGAAGCTTAGGAGATTTCCGCTTGCTGCGAACTGGATTGTGTAACCACACTTGTGAACCTTCGTCGAATCCTTTATTGTTCATTTTGCGGTCATAACGGGTTTTCATCTTTTCAGACATTTGCTGGCCCGATTGTCTGACGTGCTCATAAATGTCATTCATTTTGTTCCGCAAGTCATTCGCATAATCGGTTATACTGCGTGGGGCATCAGGTGGTATTCCGGTAATCAGGTCTGCAGGCAGCCGTAATTCTCTACCAAAGTTTGCGAAAGCTGGTGTCACTGATGTGCTTTCGTGAACAGCACTTCGGTATGACAGCAAAAACGGCTGTATATGCTTGTCCCAATCCCGTTGCCGGTTTTCCACCACTTTTGCCAGGTATCTCTCCAATGTCTGATTAAATCGTTCCACCATTCCATCCGATTGTGGGTGGTAAGAAGTTGTTCTCGTTTTATGAGTACCCATAACTCGACAAGTTTCCTGGAATATTTGGGACTCAAAATTCCTTCCTTGATCGCTGTGAATCTCCAAGGGTACTCCAAAACGACAGAAGACTTCATGAACTAGTTTATCTGCAACTGTTGCAGCTTCTTGATTTGGAATGGCGAAGACTTCTGGCCACTTAGTGAAGTAATCCATTACAACCATGAAATACTTATTACCACTCTCACTTTCCGGAAACGGTCCAGCAACGTCTAGGGCTATCCTTTCCCATGGTGCACCAACATTGTACAACTTCAATGCACCTCTACTACGAGTCTGTGGTCCTTTTACAGCCGCGCAAGTTGTACATTTGCGACACCAGTCCTCGACATCGTCACGACAGTGGACCCAGTAAAACCGTTCCCGTATCTTAAGTAGAGTCCGTTTGACTCCCATATGGCCTCCTGAACAACCATTATGGTACAACTCTAGAACATCCGGTACTTTAGCTTTAGGGACAACCATTTGCAAATGACAGCTGTCTCCCCGAGCATTTTCCCATTTACGGCACAGGACTCCATCCTGAATCACTAAGCTGTCCCATTGGGCCCAATAGCTTTTTGTGATCGAACTCATCGCTGAGACGTCGCTCCACATTGGCTTAGGAGCACTGGCCTTCATCCACTCCAGAATCGGCTTTATGTCCGAATCTTCCTGCTGTGCAAGTTGTAGGCTTTCCTTCCACTCATTGCTGAGATCTGACTTGAGCATTCTCACAGGTAGGACTTCTTTACCCTCTTGCCTAGTACAATGCTTGCAGTCTTCAGGGCAAGGTCTTCTTGACAATGCATCTGCGTTGCCATGAGTTCTTCCGCTACGATGTTCAATCTCAAAGTCATATTCCTGCAGTAGTTCAATCCATCTCGCAACTTGTCCCTCTGGATTTTTAAACTGCAATAGCCATTTAAGTGCAGCATGGTCAGTTCGTATGTGGAATTTCCGCCCCAGCAAATATTTGCTAAAATGCTGCAATGACTTTACTACAGCAAGCAATTCTCGCCTTGTTACACAATAATTCCTTTCAGGTTTCGACAATGACTTGCTGAAGTACGCTATCACAACTTCTTGATCGCCATTCCGTTGAGATAATACACCGCCAAGTCCTATGTCACTTGCGTCTGTGTCAACTATAAATTCCTTTGCCGTATCAGGATACCCCAAAATAGGTGTTTTGCACAGATTGTCTTTTAGCTCCTGGAACGCGATGTCGCAACTTTCATCCCAGCAGAAATGTCGCTTCTCTTCAGTTAGCTTGTGCAGGGGTTTGGCTATATCTGCAAAGTTCTTGACAAATCGCCGATAATAGGAGCACAAACCCAAAAATGCTCTGACCTGCGTTTTGTCTTTTGGAACTGGCCAATCCTTGACAGCGGCAATTTTCTCTGGATCCGTGCGGATACCTTCTTCCGACACTACGTATCCCAAAAAACTAACTTGCCGTTTGAAAAGTGAACACATCTTAGGACTCAACTTGAGGTTGGCACTCTGGATCTTCATGAGCACGCGTTCCAGGTTTTGAAGATGTTCTTCAAACGTACGACCTACGATGATGATGTCATCCAAGTAGACAAGACAGGCATCACCAATTAACCCGGTTAGTACAAGTTCCATCAACCTTTCAAACGTTGCCGGAGCGTTACACAATCCAAACGGCATAACTTTAAATTGCCACAGACCCTTTCCTGTCGAGAATGCAGTTTTCTCTTTATCCTTAGGGTCGATTTCAACTTGCCAGTAGCCACTTTTTAGGTCTAGCGTGCTAAACCACTTCACTCCAGTAAGCATGTCCAGCGTGTCATCAATTCTTGGCAAAGGGTAGCTGTCCTTCTTTGTCACGTCGTTCAGACGACGATAGTCAACACAAAACCGCATGCTGCCGTCCTTCTTTCTTACCAGCACTACAGGAGAACACCATGGGCTTGATGAAGGTTCTATGACACCATCCTTCACCATTCCCTCAATCATGGTTTCCACTTCCTTTTCACGTGCTACCGGCAATCTCCTTGGCCGCTGACGGATAGGCAATTCTTCTCCTGTGTTTATTTTGTGTTGAACTAAGCCTGTCTTCCCGATGTCAGCATCGTTTGAAGAGAAAACATCGGCGTACTTGAGTAACATCCTCTTCGCTTTGATCATTTCATTGTGAGACAGAGCGCTGCGACAGTCTTCTAAAAGTGTGGTCACTCTCGTTTGTGCATCCTTTCTGAGGGTTCCGGTCGATAGATTTTGGCATCGATGCAACCAATCCACCTCCTCGCAAGTACCAATCAGCGTGCCTTTTTCTATAATCTGTTCCGTATCACAAAGGTTCAGCACGCGTACCCCTGAGATGTCAGTGGCTCTGACCAAAGTTCGTGCCACTTTCCATGGAAGATCATTGTTTACCCTTTCCACGAGTACACAACGATGAGTCTGCCCAGAATTCCGAGGAAGACTAACCGGCACAATTGTTTCCGATCTCGGAGGAAGAACAATCTTCTTCAAGCTGTACACATTTCCTGGTAACGCCCCTTCCATGAAAAGTTCCTCTTGTCCACATTTCAAAACTCCTTGCTTAACGTCGATCTCACTACAATTCTTCCTCATAAAGTCTAGGCCCAGGATGCAATCGTCCATTACATCGGCCACAACAACATTATGCAGGTAGATGCTGTTGCCTAGCTTCAACTCCATCTCTTTCTCTCCTCGGACGGGTATGCGCTGACCGGTGGCTGTTACCAAATTTATGCCCTCTCGATTGTATGCGGAGTCCCCAAAGAACCGACTTACAAGTTGGGAACTGACAACCGTGCGTGAGGCTCCAGTGTCTATAGTCAGCTTACATGGCGTTCCGTTGACCTCGCCCTTGATGATTAGACTATTCCCATCGTGGGTTTGTGAGATCGAAATCCTTGGGGCTCTTTGAACATCAGCCAGCACCCGCCCCGCAGTCCTGGCTATTACTCGTTTCCCTGCTGTTGGTGGGCGGTGCTGTTAGCCGCCCCACTCTCCGAAGATCGACTATCTTCCTTTACTGCAGTTCGCTTAGGGCAACTGGATCGAAGGTGGCCCCTTTCCCCACAGCCATAGCACCTAGGGCTGTATCCATTAGGACGGTCGCGAACCGTAGCCGCTGCAACCTCTCTAACGCGGTGGGAACGGTGATCATGCCGCACAGCTTCCACTTCCAGTGCATGGGCCAAGGCGTCCTTAAGGGTCCCGTGGTGCCCGAGCCTCACAGCAGCTCTTACTTCAAGGTCGCGAATACCGTCGATGAAAGCCTGCACCAGGTTCCCATCAATGAGCGCAGGCACAGACCGGTATGCTTTTCGAACCAGCTTCTCCACTTCAAGGGCCCACTGCTGCAGGTTTTCACTGCTACGTTGCACGCGATCCTTAAGCTGCGCACGAAACACGTGTTCCAGATGAGCGTCGCCATATCTGGCTTCCAACGCCTCAAGAAGCTGCTCGTAAGTCACTTCCTCACCGAGAGCTTCCAGAACAGTTAAGGCCTGGTCGCGCAGGCCAAGGGTGAGAGCAGTCATGGCCTGATTTTTATTCCAGCCGTTCGCCTTCATAACAGCCTCAAACTGTATTTTGTAGGCCGACCAGGAAGATGTCCCATCGAAGGGCTTTGAATCCACGTAGCGAAGGTGTAGTAGCTACGGGAGTTGCAATTCCATCCCCTACTTTAAGGTTGCCCAACTCTTTCTTTACATCAGCAATGACGTCATTAAACTTGCTGATCTGGGTTTCAGCTTCTGACAGGCGGTTGTCATGCTGAGCAACCTTCTCCTTCACCTCCTTCATGTCTTTCCCGAAGGCCGCGCGAAGGTCCTTCATTAGGAGCATCTGTTCTTCCTGGCGGCGCGCCTTTATCATGATTTAGGAAGTGCGAAAAACCAGTGGAGATGGAGCCAGTTTTCGTGTTACCTACCATTATAAGTGTGTTTGTAAAATCATTAGCCAAGTCACCAATATCAGATCAGCTCTATAAAATATTCAGAATAAAAACGAATTATCCACAAATCTAAATAGCTATGTTTAAGTAGCTACTAAACAAAAGGTCAGTGTATATGTAGTTCATTAACTAAAATATCAAGCGACCTTTTAAGCTTAGCTTAGAGAACTGAAACTACGTCGGAATCCCTTCATTGCGGGGTCTATTCTAACAGAGGGAATGTCGAGCGCTCGACAAAATTAGATTTACAAGTTTAGATCACAAAGCGAAAAATTGAGGGGTGTATATCTCTGGTTTTTTTAAGTCGCAGCTATTCGGAGCTGACTGAATAAAGATTCTACATCATTTTCAGTAAAACCATTCCGTCTGGCCCTTAAAATATGGAACTACATCAGCGTATTATAGCGTCAGCTTCGGATAATGTCCTACAATAGGGCCTAACTCTTAACTTCACAGATTTTTCAGAATCAGCCTGGGCCTGGAGTTAGGAAGTGGCGTAACTTAGACCAATTTAGACATAGGCGAAGTAGCGTGAGTGAGACCCTTTTCTTTCAGAATCAATTATCTTTTAGGCTTAGGAAAAATGACATCTCTATGCATCAGAAAGTCCTGATGTCTCTCCGATAACGCCGGCTTGCTGTCCCATTGGACTCTGAGCGTCAAAGAGTGAGAGAAGTGAGTGCACTTCTTCAACTCAGATCGTTTGGACCCAGTAGGTGGTTATATTAATTGCCGCATCGGTAGCATTCACTAAGTGGCACAAAGCGCAGGTGTATCGGCACTTGGGGCACTCCAACGTGTGATTCATGATTTGGACAGGGGCACCGCAATCACATTCAGTTGTGTTTGTAGCGGCCTACCTGGTTGCGCAATTGATAGAGTGTTTTCTGTAAAGGACTGCTGTGGCAGTTCACGACCAGTTCTTTACCTCCTATATATAGGTATACCTCAGGTTGCCGTTTTCAACTCCCGGCAAAACAGAGGGTTGTTAGGTACTTACAAGATTCTCGGGCGCAGTTTTGTTAACATACGTCAAATCTAATAATATTTTTAATAATTTATCACCGATTTAAGAATAGGCCACGTCGCATAGCCTGGTGGCAGCGCGCAGCGTCACGCGAGGCGCGCGTTAGCGGCACATATCCATGTCAGCCGTATCTGATGGGTCTACCTACTTTTTAACGGGTTTTTGGCGGGTTTTTATCGTTGAAGTCATTGGGCTGGTATTTTAGAGGTGGTTTTATTTTAGATTTTTATTTGATGGTGGTTTAATGTTGGTATCCATTAGAGGGTAAAAGTAATTTAGGATTTATGTAGATCATGTTTTAGGACGGAATTAGATACTAGACTAATATAAGTACCAACAGTCAGATAGTCAATACCTAACACCAGGGCGTTGCTGGCCTTCTTGCCACCCGTATGCAAAATACCTACGCGCTTGGACGTGGAGTTGTCACCAGCTCGACTTACATCTCCTATGTATAGTATCATCACTGTATTCAAGGATCCCACCAGGCGCAGCCGATGATTTGCGCGAGAATCTGTTCTTCCGATGAATTGTCACAAGTCAAGTCACTGTGGTGACTTGACTTGCGCACGGGACATCGCGTGACTATATTTGAAATTTGAATTCAGAATTTGATATGATTAGAAAATGGAACAATAAATTCAAAATTACACAAAACAAAGTTAATGTTCCATTACAACCTATACTTTTTAGGGTCTTTTGAATACAAAATCTAGTCATTTAAAAATCAACTTAAAACACACAACACCAAAGTCGATAGCTTTCAGTTTGTGGCTATGGGTACGAATGATCTCGAATTATTTACAGTAACACATTTATACGCTTCAAGACAGGCATCGCTGATGTTGAAGGCAAATAGGCAGCGAGGCTAAAGTGGAATTAGGCGGGCCACATTTACAGGATGATCGAGGACAGATGGGCCAAGATCTCCACTCGATGGCTGCCTGAAGACGGACGCCGCAACCAAGGCAGGCCTAAAAATCGCTGGCGTGACGATTTAGTCTTCATTCCTGTGGGATTGGCCGGAGAAACCAACCGATAAAGTTACCGTTAAGTCGGGTTTCTTTAGCTCTGGAGTACAACTTTGGCACCAAATTTTAACCAATAGGATTACAGTACACATAGTGTGCTGTATTCCAATTGGTTAACGAGTTATTGCCAAAGTTACCCTCAAGGGCCAAAGTAACCCAACTTTACCTTAGCTGAAAAAATATGGGGGAGGCCATTGCCAACAAACGCTAGTTTTATCTGCCACACATGAAACAAACATAGGACATTCCAGTAGCGAGTTGTGGAGGTCTGGTAGGCAGCCGCTCCACGTAAAATAGGTACTGGTATTCAGCTGAATCCGGTTTGACTGGGAGCCGACCCCAATATAGTTGAATGCAAAAAGACGAGGCAGTAGGCAGTTGAATGGTTTTGGGCACATTCAACGATTTTTTTTAGTGCATACATGACATAACGAAACAAAAAAAAAACGTATTCCGATTTTCTAGGACCTGATATGATTCACTGGATCGATTCATTCAGTAAGTACTAAAAATATCATCACCTGCCTAGCCTTTCACCAACTATGCTGAGGTCGGTTTCCAGTCAAACCGGATTCATCTGAATACCATTGTTTTAGGTAGGTATGAAGCGACTACCTGTTTGACCTTCATAACCTAATAACTGGGAAACACGGTAGGTTCCCCTTGGCAAGACTGGTGTCAGATTTTCTGGCTTCTGGCAGTCCGTAACGTCTGCCAAAGACCTACAAAATGACAGCCGGACCAAGGACTTAACATGTTATCTGAGGCATGAAGTTAAAATGGTCACCCATCTACAGGACGACCTCGGCAAGCATTGCTTAACCTTAATATTAACCCGTGCGGCTTTTATTATTAAGTCACGAGCAACCAGTCTGCTCATTCCTATGTACCTACGTACAATTTTTTCGACATCCACGCGAACGAAGTCGCGGGCACGCACAGCTATATTTTAATAATAAATCGTACTTCATAAATTTTATTTTATAAGATAAACTTAAAAAATAATAAATTGTTTGTCAAATACCTAATAGGTACTAAAAGTTTATCGGATAATTATTTTGCTAAGTAAGTGAATTATTTGGTAAACTTGTTCTTGTACCTACTGGTGAAACTTAGCTTTTTTTAACAAGCTTAGTAAGTCAACAGTTCAGAAGATCAAAGTTTAAAATCCCAACTTTGAAAGTACCTATTAGGTCAATACTAGCAAGTAGGAGCCCCGCTTCGCGGGGCTCAAGGGTTTGAAAAAAAATAACCACGAAGGGTATGGCGGGGTCAGTTCGCTCGCTTCGCTCGGTCACTAGACCCCGCCATCCCCTTCTAACCTAACCTGTCCGAGTCGGGGTGCCCCATGATGTTTACTTATAGTAAACCATGTATAACATTAATTAGTATTGACCTAATAGGTACTTTCAAAGTTGGGATTTTAAACTTTGATCTTCTGAACTGTTGACTTACTAAGCTGTTGAGATTCTGAAGTGTTGAGATTTTGAATCGTTGGTCTTACGGTGTTGATGTTTTAACAGTTGATATTATGACTGTTGATCTTGCGTATGCCTCCGCTACCTACTTCACATCTACATTTTTATTTGGGTAGGTATGATTTAAGCTATCGCCAATTTTATTAGTTTTGAATTTCTTAAATAATAGGGTTTGTCGTCAAAATAGTAGATCTGACACCAAAATGTAGTTGCCAAACAATTTAAAAAAGCAATTCCATAATAAATCACATATTATCATCGGGATATATTATCAAGTATCAAATAAATAGGTTGGGATTTATTATAATGGGTTTGTCATGATAACCGTATAATCAAATTAATTGAAAACGATCATTCGACGAAGCCACGCTGCGCGGGGCTCCTATTTCTGTCTACATGGTTTTTAGGAACCTAACATGAATAAATAGTATGACTTCTCTTTATTTCCCGTTGTCCCCATACCGTACATTCGGCTAACAGGGAGAACGGGAAGTAAATCATATTTCAGAATGGTTTAAAAAAATTAACCACGAAGAATCTAACCCTTCTAACCTAACCTGTCCGAGTCGGGGTGCCCTAAGCTCCCTGTGCCCTATGTTTGAATATTTGGTGACAGATGTACCTTTCTGAGTACGAAACTAAAGGAATAAACCTATTAAGTAAGTATTTTGAGAACAAAGTTTTATCCAAGGAATGAACTACGATTTTATTGATAATCCATCTCTTATTTTACATACATATTGACATTAATTAGATAATTCATACCTGGCGACACTTTTTATATATCTGAGAACGAAAATATTTCGTGGCGATAGATAGGTTGGGGAAAACGTCTTTTCGCATTATACTTAGTATGTATGAACTTGTAATAAAATCTCTTTGGCTATACTATTTGTATCTGGCTGGTTTTGGTATCATTGAAAGTTTAAATTTTAAAGAACATAATTCCAAGTTCAAATTAGGAAAATGTGTGATTTTCATTTGTTTTTCGTACTGTCAAGATGAGTGAATCTAATGAAGAAATTCGATACATTTTAAAATTTTGCTACAAAAACGGCAAAAATGCAACGCAAGCCGCGAAAAAAATTTGCGATGTTTATGGACCCTGTGCAGTGTCTGTGAGAGTAGCACAAATTTGGTTTAAGCGTTTTCAATCCGGAAATTTTGATGTCAAAGATGCACGTCGCTCTGGTCGCCCTATTACGGATAAAATGGATGCCATTTTTGAAAAAGAGGAGCAAGATCGGCATATCAGTAGTTACGCCGTAGCTGAAGAACTGGGAATTCACCACAAAACAGTTTTGTCGCATTTGAAAAAAACTGGGTACACTAAAAGCTCGATATTTGGGTACCTCACGAGCTCACTGAAAGAAACCTAATGAACCGTGTACTCATTTGTGATTCTTTATTAAGACGTAATGAAACCGAACCATTTTTGAAAAAGCTGATAACTGGTGATGAAAAGTGGATCACGTACGACAAGAACGTGTGAAAAAGGTCGTGGTCAAAGGCCGGTCAGACTTCAGAGACTGTGGCGAAACCCGGGTTAACTCGCAACAAGGTGATGCTGTGTGTGTGGTGGGATTGGAAGGGTATTATTCATTATGAGCTGTTACCACCAGGCAGGACCACCGATTCTAAACTCTACTGCGAACAACTGATGAGATTAAAGCAAGAAGTTGAGAGAAAGCGGCCGGAATTAATCAACAGAAGGGGTGTGGTTTTTCATCATGATAACGCAAGACTTCACACATCTTTAGTCACTCAGCAAAAATTAAGAGAGTTTGGCTGGGAGGTGTTAATGCATCCGCCGTATAGTCCTGACCTTGCACCTTCAGATTTCCACCTGTTTCGGTCTCTTCAGAATTCTTTAGGCAGTGTCAGGTTAACATCACGAGAGAACTGCCAAAACCACTTGTCGCGGTATTTTGATCAGAAGTCCCAAAATTTCTATAGCAATGGTATTATGTCCCTACCTACAAGATGGCAAAAAGTTATCGAACAAAATGGTACCTACATACTTTAGTAAAATTTTAATAAACTATATTAAAAAAAATGCTAAGAAACTTTTTCCTTAACCTATTATTTATTAGGTGATACAACTTGATGACAAATCTATATTTTGGTGATAAGAAATATAGTCGCCTTTTTATTTCGCACCCACATTTACACATTAAACTAGAAGCCATTCATTTTAATTTAAGTGCTCTTACATTCAACTAATTAGGTGCCGCACTTAACGAAAGCAAACAAAGAAAAATCGCAGAACGTTGAAAAATAAAAATCTCGACAAAAGAATATTCTGTCATTCATCTTTTCTTTGCAAGCCAAGTAAAAATAATGAACGGCTGTTTTTATTTTCTTCACTGAAAAACTCGCCGTAGATAAAAAGTGACACAATTATTAATTAAAAAAGTACCTATTAAGACTGAAGATTGTAATAGTAAGTTGTACATCTTGTAATGAATTTTTTGTCGAATAGTAGTAGTGTTGTTTCACCGCCTAGCGACATCTATTGGATTATTCAGGAACTATGCAATGAGGTTTTAGCGGCATAGCACTAGATTGCGTTAGAGTGGTGTTTTATCAAATTTTATTTTTCATAGAATGGATGGAATTATTTACCAAACTGAGTCTTATTTAAATGAAAAAGATTGTTGTTTTTTTATTTGTATTGCTTTTTCATAATGCATAATATTTGCAACTATAACCAAATTCTGTGCTAAAACAGTGAACGCGTCCATAATCATTAAATACCCTGCTTCATAAAATGTCAATTTAGTGTTACCAATATTAAAGAGTTTGCTTCAAACTCGGGTAATTTTCCCATCTAATTGGTTATATATGGGAAAATTTTGTTCAAATTAATTATTGTACTATTTCAGCTAGTTGTTTGACACAACATTATTTATATTACAACTCTTGTAATACGAGTATTGTTTACATTCTTTATTATGGTCAGGTTATTCATGAACCCAAAAAAGTTTACTGTATTTAATTCGAGCCGATAGAAACTTCAGAAAAGCATTTTTTCTGAGACGGGTAATAAACATTTTACTGCGGAAACAGCGCAGCGCTAGAGGGAATGTGAAGTTCAAAAACCGGCTGTTAACAGGTTAAAGAATATCCAATGTGATTGTAATTTTAGGATATCACCACATACATTTGTTTTGCAAATTGTAGGATCTATATTGGTGTTTCAACAGTAATCAACACACATCATATACTGCCTGAGTTTATTATACAATTCGTTAAATTTACAAAACACAATAGGCTATTTAGCTAACAAAACGAGACATTGTTTTGCAAGAATTAACTGGTTTTATTCTATTTTTTTTTCTATTATTTACATCATTCCAATGAAATATATAACATAACTATTTCACATAAAAAAACTATATCTGAATGTTCATTCTGTCATAATTGAGCTATTTTCGGTTTAACCGTATGACAACCCCAAATTTAGTACCGTACGAAACTACGCGACGTCGAAACCGCTTTTACGTCCGCGCTAATATAACTCGTTACTCGTTGAAAATGCATACATCAAAATGGTAGAATCGCTGCAAATGTTTTTATTTCTATTTAAATCTAAATACAGACGAAAATGTTCATGGTTCTCGCCATTCCTGTGTTCAGTGCTCATAGTGTTATTGTTCTGTGATGGTGTTCTGTCTAAGTGTGGGGATCATACTTGTGTAAACGGTGTGTGTAAAAATGATATGTGCGTGTGTTACGAGGGGTGGCAGGGTCCGGAGTGTCAGTTCTGCGGCGGCAAAGTCAAGTAAGCCTCTACACTGCCCTTAAAGCCGCTGTGACACTTTTTGATCTCTTTGGTTCAGTGACCTCTTTTTGAGGCGCGCCTTACTGGTTCTTAAGTAGAATTTGCAAGAGAAAGCCCGCGAGGATTATCCAATTATGTACTTTGGCTTCTTTCCTCCATCCCGAGCGGTGTTCTGAAGGTCGGAGGCGACGTTACAACATGGAAATAGATCATTGTTATCGACTGGTTTTCTATGACAAACAGTAGCAAGAATAACCTTATAATGTTGCATTAGTGTTACAAAAGGACATTCAGGGGCGAATTACTTCGTCTAGAAAACACTTGAACACAGCCTATTGAGATGTTAGCCTTTTTCTATTAGACTGTCATCCATTAATAACAGTAGATCATGATATCATTTATTTATTTACAGTTTTTGTAGAATTATGGATCAGCTGTTTGGTCTGATAACCTTTTTATATTTTTTAGGTTATCAGATATTCCGGTTGTTTTGTTAGATGAGTAATCAGGGAGAGATTTGACTAGGACTTTGGTATTTAGTTTAAACCTAAACGTCTATCATCCGGGGGGACCAATTTTATGAAAATAAACCATAAAAAACATGGAATTTATATAAAAAACAATTTGAAAAATACTGATTCCAATTGGATCCACGAGGTTGTAAGTCGTTAAATAAGTACTGGATAGTGGGTAGGTATGTAAAGTTGTGCATTGTTAAGTATACAAATAAGAAACTTATAGAAGGCTAAATGTTGCTTGTAACTGCTGTTATATTATGTTTTATGATTTTTGTAACTATAATGAGCATTTATGCCAGTGCTTTGTGCAAAGTGCCATGCTGTACCTATGTGTACTTTTTAAAGTACCCGCATTGGAAAACTATATCCATTTTCTCATGTTAACTGTGTTTGATTATCCGATAATATCATTACGTCTTCATCTAGAAGAAATTGAATGATCCAAATACATTTTGTTACATTGTACCTACATGTGGTGAAAAATTTTTGAAAATCTCTAGAGGAATCATTGATTGCTTAATGCTATAGATAGCAGAGATAACCTCCCGTACATTTATGTGTAACATTAAGGATTGCCTTGATTCTAAGTCGTACAAAAGTTTTAGGATGCCAAACCTACGTGTAATTTTAAACTACCCACATCGGAAAAAAACGTCCATTTTCTCATGTTAACTGTGTTCGCATTTCATCAATTTGTGTGATTATCCAATAATATTATTATTTCTTCGTCTAGGAGAAGTTGTTTAAATGATCCAAATGAATTTTGTTACATTTGTGGAGAAAAAGAATTGAAAACCTATAACGGCCTTTGTAAAAAAGATGTGCCGTGGGTACTGAAAATTGTGTGCAAATTCTGCATTACATGTTTACGACAGTAGGCGAGTGGTAGACGAACATTTGACATATTCCTAGTGTTTTCACTGGGAATAAAAAAAGCACCAATAGAATGTCACTTTGTTCAGCCCCTGCAGAGAGAGAGAGAGAGAGAGAAGAAATGTTTTGGCACAGCAAATTCCAAGTCTGTCTGTAGAGGATGAAAAACTAGATTTTATTTTATAGTTCAGCTATCTAGCAGCAGCAGAAGAGAGCAGAAGGAGGTGTCAGACTCTTACTGACTAAAACCCATCCTTCATCCATAAGGCCACTGAACTGCACAACGGATATTTCAACAACACTTATACCATTAGTTTTCCTACACGGCTTAAAGGATACAGATGTTTCTATCTATAGGTAGTTATTGAAATTCCCCCTTCCATAACACGAGGAAGAATGTTTAGTCTTTTAGATGACGACAGATTACCTTGAAACTCGCATCTTATGCCTTAAATATGCAATTACCTACGAACTAGTGAAAATACGACCTGATTCATTATTTTATAATTTGTATGTTAATTTTAATTTTTTAATCATACATTCCTATTTTTTTTTTGTTATTAGTTAGTATGATATTAAACTACTTCCACCAGCTGCTTCACCTTTTCTGCTTGTCTACTGACTTATTGCAAGATTATGAAAAACTAGCTTTTGCCCGCGGATTCGCTCGCGTTAAGGGTGCTACTACACCAATCGACATTGACCATCGATCATTGGTGTAGTAGAAACTGTCGATCGATGTCGACTAATCCATTCTACCATCTATTAAACTACTTCCACCAGCTGCTTCACCTCTTCTGCTTGTCTACTGACTTATTGCAAGATTATGAAAAACTAGCTTTTGCCCGCGGATTCGCTCGCGTTAAGGGTGCTACTACACCAATCGACATTGACCATCGATCATTGGTGTAGTAGAAACTGTCGATCGATGTCGACTAATCCATTCTACCATCGATCGATGGCTTCGCTCGACGGTCGATCGATTGGTGTGGCAACAGCCTAAAACCGTCACTACAGTCCCATCTATCTCAGTCCCAAAGTCATTAAAATTTATAGCAATTTAGGTGTTAAAGCATAAAAACAAACTAACTCACTTTTACATTAATACTACTAGCCGTCCCCCGCGGATTCGCCCCCGTCAAATGCTACGCTACCTACCCTACCAAGGAACATTTTGGGGAAAAGATTTTTCTTTAATACCTAATTTTTTTAAGAAATGTTTGAGACAAGGAAACCTGTTGAAGGCTAAATGTTGTAACTGCTGATATATTATGTTTTATGATTGTTATTTTAATGTATAACATTTTGTAACAATAATGAGCATAAGTTAGTGTTTTGTTCATTTTTTTTTTGTCTGTGCTGTGCCATTTTAGTTTAAAGTAGGTCACCACTCTTCGTTTGGGCCATTGAGCTAACAGATTATTAAAATTTGTATCAGATCAAACAGCTATAATTTAGTTGGGTTAGACCGCAATTTGCTACCCACCGTATGTAAGGCTCTAGACAGATGGACCGCATTTCAACTGCAATCCAACAGCAAATTGCAGTTCGGATGCAGTTTGAATGCAGTTGACACGACTGCAATAGAACTGCACGTTTGGTTTGCATTCAAACTGCATCCGAACTGCAATTTGCGGTTGGATTGCAGTTGAAATGCGGTCCGTCTGTCTAGAGCCTAATGGGGAAAAGTGAATAGTTATACTATGGCCATAGTATTAAAATAAGATCAAAAGAAATACAAATACGTCCAAAAACAAAACGTTGCAGGCCATCCTATATTGTGATTTGATTATTGCCTTGATTCTATGTCATACAAAAATTTAGAACACCAAACCTACATGTACCTTTTTAAACTACCCACATCGGAAAAAAATATCCTTTTTCTCATGTTAACTGTGTTCGCATTCTATCAATTTGTGTGGTTATCCAATAATATCATTGTGTTTTCGCGAATCCGAATCCGCGGAATCCGCCCAATAAATCCGAACCGATCCGATTCGACGTTGACCATCGATCGATTGGTATAGTAGAAACTATCGATCTACGTCGACTAGTCCATTCTACCATCGATCGATGGCATCGCTCGACGGCCGGTCGATTAATGTGGTAACCACCCATAAACCGTCACTATGGTCCCATCCATCTCAGTCCCAAAGTCAATAAAATCGGTTCAGCAAATTTTGGTGTTAAAGCATAAAAACAAACTAAACTCACTTTTGCATTAATATATTATCATACTAACTAGGTATACTTAGGATTTCATAGTTATTTTCTTATGAGAGTTAATTATTTTATCAGTAGTGAGTAACATTTTATTCATAGGTAAGGAGTTGAATATCATTAATGAATTCATGATTCACCTGTATACCGTCAATAAGTCTATAATTGCGCTTAAACAGAGGTCAGGATTTTATTACAAATGTTGGGTCCGTATCCAATATGTTTTATCATCACACATATTGTTTAAATATCATTCTTTTGAATGATGATCATCATTCAGTCCATAAACTAATGTTTTTGTTGCATGCAAATGAAAAACGGCGACAATCATATCTGTTCACACGATATACTGATTGAAATAATTATGTCTGACTGATAATTTAACATTACCGGGACATTGTTATTGTAGGTACTGAAAATTCGACACATATCAGTTCCTACCTTTATTGAACAGGTAGACAACCTTTTTGTGTACAGTGTACCATTTTGACATGGCAATGTCGCAGCCAACTAGTATAATCAGCCGTTTCATTAATAACCTAACCTCGTCATTGAACTGCGCCGATTTTTCAGCGCGTAAGTGACATCTTTGGTTCAATATTGTTAAATGATTTTCCCATGTCACTTTGTCGCTGAGGTGATTAAGCTAGTTGGCTGCGACAGTAACATTGAATTTAGAGTCAACTTTTATAGGTAACTCAATGTTACAAAAAGTTAAGTTCAATAAATTGTCGACATACTCTTGACCTTTGATTCATGGTCAATGGCTGTCACTCGTGTTTTACTTAATTATAGTGGGTATAACAGCACTCGCAGAGGGCAAAAACCTCTTTGGACCTATTAGATTATTAAGCTTTTAATTCATGCTCACTATTAAACCAATGTAATGTAAATCGGGCTGGTTTCCGCAACTGCACGACTAAACGCGTATTTTGCGTGCAGGTGTGTCATTAGATCCACACCAGCTCCCCATCGGCCAGGAACACCTTGGTGTTACTATCTCAGAGAGGGTACCTGGGTTTCCGATATTTTTTAGCCCAGTAATCCGCGACTACCGGGCAACTTAGAAGCAGATATGCTGCTGTCTCATCCTTCTCCATGCAGGCTCTGCAGAGTGGGCTGTCAGTGACTCCTCAAATCAAACTAATAAACTCAGCTTACTAAGCCACTACACTTCGATGCACGTTACCGCGATTGATCTTCATTGCGATACTCTTGACTTCGATGCACGTTACCGCCTCTGCGAAGCCACTATCGCAGAGGCGGTCTTTCGCTGCAACGTGCATCGCAATTTTGTAGCGTCGTATTAGCATTTATCGGTATTTTGTGCGTCGAAATTCCGTATTCTACTGCTTTTGTCATAACATAACAACATCCAATTCTCCGCCTTAAACATCCAGTCTTTCCTTGATTACAATACATTTAGCGTAAGACTTCTAAGATTTTTTGAGCCCAGTAGGTGGCTAGTGTGGCTTTTTTTATGGATAGGAAATCATCAAATAACTCCTTCCACTCTGGGCGGAGATAGATGGCATTGCAGTTTTCTTTGTTGCCGTACAAATTTAGCAAGTCGTAAGTTTTTTTCTTGTGGCGGTATTGATCACTACACGGAATCGGATGAAACTTGGCAAACGGGTAGACAATGTTCTGGCTTAGGATATAGGGTACTTACATTTTATCCCGGGAGTAGGCATGTTCCCTTAGGATGTTTCTGGTTTAAACGCAAGCGAAGCCACGGGCGGGTGCTAGTTTATAAACAACTGTAGATGACCACTAATTACAAATGTCACATTGGCACAGGCATATTCTAAGTCACAATTTATTTATAGCTTTCTTAACATGGCATAGGTACAGTGTCGTTTAGAGGTCAATATTTAAAAGAATAGATTATCATAATTCTATTCATGTTTTGAACAACAACCAAATCTGTCATAAATATTAATTAGACAATTGATGTTTTTGAAAATCGAATCAATGTAAATTTCGATCAAAACAAGGAAAATAGCTTGAAAATAGGTAGGTACTAAAAAATCTAGTCTTGTGAGACTAGTATGCATAATGAATAAGGCTTTTAGAAACATTGTTTCATTGAAATGTTGCTTTTCATGAGTTTTATTTAGAATACTGTTAGCCCATAGCACATGGCATTGGTATGTATGTACTATGTACCCTACCTTTTCAAGAAAACGTTGCAGCATGTGGCAGATAGTCAAATCTCAACTTTACTTCAATTAGTCAAAGTTGAATTTACATTGACAGTGAACAGTAGGTACTAACTCTTATAAGATACATTTAAGAAAATAACTCATTGTCTTTATATGTCTGGAAAGACAGAGATTTTCTCAAATTTTTCTCACTATGTTCAAACCCCAGTTATAGTTTTTTCCCTCACTGCGACAGAGTCCAAAAGGAGATTTATGTTTTATGCTTGGCGCAAAAATACTGATTTTCTTTCTTTTTATCAAACTTTATTGAATCAAACCTTTTTCCTTTTCCAGTTTAACATCCCCAGCGGGCTTCATAACGGATGGCCCGGGGAACTACAGCGTCAGTACACAATGTTCCTGGTTACTAACACCACCTCGCCTCGGGCCGACCCCCCCGCCCTTACGCGTGAGGCTAGAGAGCTTCGCGACCGAATGCGGGTGGGACCACTTGTATGTGTACGACGGTGACAGTGTGCGAGCTGAGAAGCTGCTTGCTGTGTTCAGGTGAGGGAATATCAAACTTATTGTGATAAGCTTTAGGTTTAAAATTGTCTGTCCTTGGAGAAGATGGGTTCCAGTCAACGCTTGCAGTGCCTAATTAAAGTCTAGGTTAGGGAATATGGACTTTAAACTTAGGGGATAGGGTTTAAAATTGCTGGACATAGTGTTGAACGTAAGGCTAGAGAGTTTCATAACGGATGGTTCATGGAGCTACAGCATCAGCACACAATGTCCCTGGTTACTAACACCGCTTCGCCTCGGGCCGCTCGGCTCTTACACGTGAGGCTAGAGAGAGAGAGCTTCGCGACCGAATGCGGGTGGGACCATCTGTATGTACATTGTGTACGACGGTGACAGTGTGCGGGCTGAGATGCTGCTCGCTGTGTTCAGGTAAGAGAATATCAAGTATCAACCTTATGTTAAGTGGGTACGATGTATTCTTGCTATGAGTGTAGAGAAGTGAGGCTAGAGAGCTACGCGACCGCATGCGTGTGGGACCATCTGTCTGTTGTACGACGGTGGCAGTTCAGGTGATTTGGATTTTAATAAGTATAATATACAAATTATAAACCATAGGTACATAGGGAATGAATAGGGTTTAAAATTGCTGAGCATAGTGTCGGTGACAGTGTGAAGGCGGAAAATTTGCTTGTCTTCAGATGAGGGAATACGGATTTTAACTAAAAGTTCTGAAGGTTTAAAATTGCCTGTACTGGGAGAAACTGACAAGCTCTAGCCTTCGCATGTATAGATAGTGGAATATGAACCTTAACTGTGAAGGAATAAAGTTAAGAATCGCTAAACGTAGTGTTGCGCGTTAGTCTAGTGAGCTTCCTCATCAGTGTTTTAATTTGGTTTTCAAAATTGAGACTGACTAACTAATAAACAAAACCATTCAATCTTAAACAAGACACAAAATTAGAACCTTTAGCCTAAAAACTCGATCACCAAACATTCAACTACTTTTCCCTGACAAATTGTGAAGGCCGATGGAAGCTGAAACATTGTAGCAGAATGAATCAACAGCCGTGTCAGAGTTCACTACCAACTTATTCAATTGATTACACTGTCAACTTCGTGGTATTTTAGCTGCCCAACGAATTGGTTGGTGCATTGAAACGACCCAGCCTGATTGTCCCTTGCTATCCCTAACTGACGCCGCTAAGCCGAGGTCGTATTCCACAGGGAATGCCCTTAGCGAGCGGTCAGTAGTTTTTAGCTTGTAGCTAGTTTTGTTGCCTTGGCTGGGTGCCTTAAATTCATTTGAGGCCACCACAGGTTAGTCCGGTTAAGCAGTTGATATCCCAAGAGTGTTAACTTGCTAGTGGTTATAACTAAAAATTGGTGCATAATGTTGACTCACCAATCAGGACGCCTGTGATCCACGACAGGAAAGGCAGTAAGGGTTTTATACAGGCAGTGTTGTGCGAAGGATTTGTACAGTAGGAAGCCAGAAAATTTGTACTAGGTACCTACTCAAAACTGAAGAAATGCGAAAACGCGCCATTTTATTTTGTTTGAATTATTGAGTTCATTGACCGTGCAGCGAATTGCGCGCGAAATTTGAATGATTTAGGTTTTATACATTTTTTTTTTAAGTTTTTTTATTGATAAGCGTTATTACGTATAATTTTATTAATTTTGTAAAGCAAGCCGGGCTTAATGGCGTCTATTGTAGATTCGCCACTGCAGGGTGATTGGTAACTGAGTGTGTTCCTTCAAATGAGAATGTTCTAGAGCTAAAATGCAACGATTTTGACCCCAATAATTTGGGGTCAAAATCGAATTTTTTTTATATAAAAGAGACGCTTTAAGAAATTTTCATAGCTTGAACTTCACTACGTTTAATTAAAAAACAAGAGCGAGTCGCACCCGCGCATGGAGGGTTCCGTACCATTGTCTATAAAAAAAACAGCGATAATATAAATCACGTTTGTTGTATCTCCCCCACTCAAATATTTATTATAGTCTGTTTTTAGTATTTGTTGTTAGAGTGGCAGTGTGGCACCAAAAATTTCAACTATCTAGTTATCACGGTTCATGAGATACAGCCTGGTGACAGAGAGACAGACAGATGTACAGCGGAGTCTTAGTAATAGGGTCCCTTTTACACTTTGGGGACGAAACCCTAAGGGTAAGCGCGCACTACGAAAATAAATCGTTGCGAAGAAAATTCGTCAATCTGTGAACAACAGATATGTACTACAATCCGCGCACTGCGAAAATAAATCGTTTGCGATTTATTTTCGCAGATGCGAAATCATACGAATATTTTGTACCCTATGAAGCGGTAATAGCTCCGCACATTGCGCAAAAAATCGCAAGCGCAGCGGTAAATTTTTTATAATATTCACGAAGATCGTAATACCGTACGTAAAAAAATCCTTTAGAATGTCTTACTGCTGTCAAAGGATGGACCCAGTACCGTTTAGTTATTATTATTTTTATATAATATATTATAATAAATCGTTGCGACTTTTAAAGTGCGAAATAAAATTGCAAACGACAATAATTCCTACGCGCACTACGATTTATTATCGCCTGCGAAATAGCAGAGCCAAAAGCAGGGCCAAGGCAGTCACTGTGCCTAACACAGATAACTAAACGTTACTGGGTCCATCCTTTGACAGCAGTAAGACATTCTAAAGGATTTTTTACGTACGATAGAACGATCTTCGTGAATATGATAATAAATTTACCGCTGCGCTTGCGATTTTTCCGCAATGTGCGAAGCTAGTACCACTTCATAGGGTACAAAATATATGCTCGATTTCGCATCTGCTATTTTAAATCGCAAACGATTTATTTTCGCAGTGCGCGGATTTTAGTACATTTCTGTTGTTTACAGATTGACGATTTTTTTTTCGCAACGATTTATTTTCGTAGTGCGCGCTTAGCCTTATAATGAATCGCCGAAATATGCGAATAACTTGAGAACGACTACCGATTTGAATAGTTCTTTTTTTTGTTTGGTCCGCCAGAATACAGGGAACGTGTAGGCAGGGTAGGTAGCTAGTTGACTGGAGCGAAGCCGCGGGGGACAGCTAGTACACTAATAAGTTTGAACGCGCTAATCTCTGGAACTATCGGTCGGATATGGAAAATTCTTTTTGATGATAGCCACATTCATGAGGAAGGCTACTTACTAAATAACTTGACATGAGAAATGAAGGTAGGTACCAAATAAACTAGTAGGTAGTAGATGCACAATACTTTACAATGTTGTGGGTAAACAAGAAAAAGTACATAGGTAATATTATTTTTTGTGTTAGTGAACTCATTACATATCGTTTCTTGAAGAATAAATGACTATATAAAACCCACTCGTGTTACTTCAATTGCCCTTTGCGTTCCAGGGTCGCGGTAACTCGAACAAATCCACAATCCTGGCAGCCACACCCCATTCTTAATATTATTGCTAGTGACTGTTATACTATGACCATAGTCTATCTATTTATATCGTCCGTGGGAACCTATTTTTACCCGACTGCGTCAGAAGGAGGGTAATGTGTTCTTAAAATATAGTAAATAAAAAGTAAAAGTATAAATTCATTAATTTTCCACACTAATACAGACACAGGTACTTTACTGTACAGACATTATTAAAATAAATGGAGTGGACTGGAGCTGGTGGTGGAAATATAAATGAAAAGAAACCGTAAAAGACGTGGAATCAATAAACTGGATCCAATTGGATCCACACGGACGTACCTAAGTCAAAGTAAGATCAAAAGAATTACAAAACAAAAAAAAAATTGTTGCTTGCAATATTCATAATTATGATTTGATGATTGCCTTGATTGTAAGTCGTACAAAAGTTACGTGTACTTTTTTTTAAACTACCCACATCAGAAAAAAAATATCCATTTTCTCATGTTCGTATTCCATCAATTTGTGAGATTATACTGACAATAATATCATTACGTCTTCATCTAGAAGAATTTGTTTCTTCTTCTTCATCGTTCCCTCACTGCTAGAAGTTGGTTAAATGATCCAAATACATTTTGTTACACGTAATGAAAATTTTTTGAAAATCTAGAAGAATTTTTGATTGCTTAATGCTATAAATAGCAGAGATAACCTCCCGTACATTTATGTACATTCTTGATTGCCTATGATTCTAAGTACTTAGTACAAAAGTTTTAGAACACCAGACCTACGTGTACTTTTTAAACTACCCACATCAGAAAAAAAATATCCTTTTCCTCATGTTAACTGTGTTCGCATTCCATCAATTTGTGTGAGTATCTGTTATTATCTCTGTCTGTTACCTTTTCACACCTTCACGGCTGAACTGATTTGTATAAAACTTGGCACCAATGTGGACTACGACCTGAGGAAGTACGTAGGATATTTTATACCATGGTACTTCTGGTTTCCATGGGATAATAAAACCCTGGTCACGCAGACGAAGCCGTGAGCAGAAGCTGGTGATATTACCGTAGGTCACTCTCACTACACTCTCACTTCATGAAATGTCTACTTCGAATTTACTTAGCCTTAACCTTACCTGACCTCGGCCACATCATAATATGGCTAATTCTACGATATAGCCACGACTTATAGGTACGATTTACGGTTTAAGACATATATTCTTCAAAAAGAATATTTACAATTCATTTCTTAGTATGACTTGAGAAATACAAGTTATTCATAGTAAATAAGTTGACATGAGAAATGTAGAGGTAGGTACCAATTAAACTAGTAGGTAGTAGATGCACAATACTTTACAATGTTGTGGGTAACAAGAATACATATTATTTGTTGTGTTGTTAGTGAACTTAATATCGTTTCTTGAAGGAAAGTTATGGCAATAAGGATGATTCCTGGTTAAAAAATATGATTCTATTTAGTCCGTCAGTTAGATTATCGAAAAGATTGGACACGTATTTTTTGCTTTATCAAATCAATGAAAAAAGACGAAGATAAAACGCAGGAGTCGTCACAAAAGTGTACAGTGACGTCGCCTGAGTTTTCAACGCACTGTATCGTTTTCATTTTTGGTTTACGTCTTTTGGAAATCTGTCTGACGGACTAATTAGATTTCGTCGGTGATACTGCAATACCGCGAAACTAAACTTTGCCATAAGGTCTAATTTCCGATGTTATTTTATTCAAAGTTAGGCATTATAGCAAAGTATGTTTCGCGATATTGCAGTATTGAAAATTAGACCTTACAGTAAAGTTTTAGTTACGCGGTATTGCAGTATCACCGATGATTTTTTTTAGTCATCTACCCTTATTATTAGTTTATTACTCACTGTTAATTGTAGCAAACTTTTTTATGTATGATTTGTTAATTAAAGTTTAGATATGTTATAATTTAACTGATTGGGTACCTACATATATTTATTACAGACACAAATCTCTTCTAATATTAAAATCCTCGTGTCACAGTGTTTGTAACAAAAGTCCTCCGAAACGGCTTGACTGATTCTTATGAAATTTTGTGTGTATATTCAGTAGGTCTGAGAATAGGACGTAAACTACTTTCATACACCCCTTTTTTGGGACATAATTTTTATATTATTTTTAAGGGTAGGTTTTACACAAATACATATTGTAGGTGATACAAAGTTCACCGAGTCATCTAGTATAATTATATAATTCTAATCTATAAAGATTTCGCTGTAATCCTCGTTATCGCAGAATCCGTACGAGTCAATGATATTCAGACTCATTGAAGTTCAGACTGGTTTTCTGGAATTTGTATGAGTTTCCTCCTAGTTTCTGAATGCTTTATCTCTTTGAATCGATCGTATAATAGCATGGTAATTGGTGTTTTGTCAGCCAAAGAATGTATTATCTCAGAATACAGAACAAACCAGAAACCGACAACGCGTTCAAATGTGAGGCAGTGTAAACCACGCCGGAGTGGCGTGGTTCGTTAAATTGTCAATTATAGTCAATGGCCAACGCGCGTGTTATAGTAAAGTGTGCCCCCTCAGCCAGCTAAAGAGTTGTTTTAATTTTACCCTAAAAGAGATAATGTCATGGTGCGCAGTTCCAAAATAGGTTAATAGAATCTTTATTTCTCATAAGAACATGATACAGTTCACTTCCATGAGATTTAAATTTTTATATAAATTCATCGTCATCTAATGAAGCATGCAGATGTAGAATAAGTAAAATTACAATAACAAGCTATGTGATCAAAAGCAAACAAAGCGAAAGTGTGGGTAGTTACATATTTAATAAAACAAGTTAATACAACTGGCTAATTTGACACCAAGGTACCCTCATGTACTAATTATTAAATTTGTGAAGAACACAAAGAACAATTAAGAAGCGAACTACTGTGTGAATGTGTTTGCTGTTTGTGTGCTAGCATAGTGTGTGCACGCGTACATTTTGCTTATGTATACCTACTATAGTCTCGTAGGATATTGAAGTCATATCTTATTTTGTAATGCCTCCCTATCTATTTTGGATGCTCTTGCATTACAAAAAGGAATTACTGAAAGACCTGAATCTATCGTTAAAAACGCAATATATACCTTCTCCGTACCGTCGTGGGTAAAAAAATGCAAAGACAGTTCCATACGAAACAAGAACACAACAGTCAAGAAAGTCATCATCATCATCATATCAGCCGAAAGACGTCCACTGCTGGACATAAGCCTCCCCCAAGTGTCGCCACAACAACCGGTCCTGTGTGTCTCGCATCCATCGGCTACCCGCGACCCTCACCAGGTCGTCGGTCCACCTTGTGGGAAGCCTACCAACGCTGCGTCTTCCGGTACGCGGTCGCCACTCCAAAACTTTTCGGCCCCATCGACCATCTGTTCTGCGAGCAATGTGCCCTGCCCACTGCCACTTCAATTTGGCGATCCTTCGGGCTATGTCAAGAAAGTAATACAACTTAATCTTTTGAAAAATTCCAGCATTTTATTATGGAGGATTATTGGTGATGCTAAAATTTGCTGTGAACCTTTTTTGTAACTGCCTCCGTGGTCCAGTGGTTTAGGCGTTTGCCTTGTGACCCGGTGGTCGTGGGTTCGATTCCCATGGGAAGCATACTTTGTAAAGTTGTTTCCAGTTTGGCTAGGACATTGCAGGCTTGAATCACCTGATTAATAAAAAGATGATTCCGTGCTTCGGAAGGCACGTATAAGCCGGTGGTCCCGGCCGCCAAATAGCGGTCGTCAAATAAACCATGTCAGAGGCCCTTGAGGCGGTTTAGAAACTGACACTAGGGTGTGTGGGTGTTAGACCTTACTGTCCACGCGATAAAGAAAGAAAGTAACTAAAACTATATTTTTTTCTGGTTCCAGTGGTGTCCTAGAGAACGGCGAGTCGAGTTGGACGAGGCAAGTGATAGCCCGTTCAGGCAGCGCCTTGCTGCACTTCTTCAGTGACGATGCCTACGCGATGGAGGGGTTCAACGTGTCATACGCTGCCTATTCATGCCCCTCCAATGATCATAGGACTAATTGTTCCAGTAAGTAAATAATGGGGTGCAGTGCAGGCCGATCGTTCTGTCTGTCAGTCCGCCGTCAACGCTCATAGGGCGGCAGCTAGTGTTTTTAGGTTTCTGTATCTCAAAAGGAAAAAAAACTGAACCCTTATGGGACTTCATTATCCGTCAAATTTTATTGATCATCTACTTTGAATAAAACCTTAACGTGAAATAATGTCAATATTTAAATAAAAACTTAAGTTTCCTCAACACTTTCCCTCAACAAATTGAGATGTAAACAAATTGAACAACAACTTTGAATGGTAAGTGGAAAAAGTGACTAGGTAAGTTTAACCTAGTCACTTTTTCCACTTACCAAGTATAATATTTCCAAATAAATATACCTTTATGAAGCTTTATGCTATAAAATATTGAAAAAAAAAAAACACTTTTCTTCAACAAAGCAGTCCTATATTATTATCCACTTACGCGTAACAAGTTTTGGTATTGAGATCGCAACTAGTCTATAGCCTCTAAAATTGATACAAAGAACCACTAGATGAATCATAAATTTGTCTCATAAATATCGTTCTGAGACTAATTGGCTCTAAACAGCTGTGACAAGGCTATCTCTAACTTTGGTATTATTGTATCACCCATCTAAAGTGTTGGTTGGTGTGTTTTCAGGCCATGGTGAATGTGACGACGGTTCATGTAGATGTGAGCCCGAGTGGACGGGGGTCGCCTGTGATCAGCCATTATGTCCAGGTCAGAAACAACTCAACCTGAACGAATTTACTTCAATTAAACCATTTACAGGCACTTTAGAATTGCATGATCCAAAGCATGGCAACACATCCGTGGAGAAGTAGATCCAAGAAAATCCATTCAAACTCTTTTTAAACACTCACTTAATTGGTTACTATACATAGCATTCATGTTTAAATTTTTCTGTTATGTAACTCTATTTAAAAAAATGGAATTAATCCGAAAATTTAAAATTATTCGAAAATTTATCGATTTCTGGTGAGGAATATTGATTTAAAAATATCCAATGATGCAGTTTTAGTTTTCATCAAAATCGGGCCCGAGACTTCTTCGAGTGTCCATAACGTCGACTCATTGAGTCGTTGCGCCATTGTTTGACTATTGTGTCTGCTATTATGACCGATGAAGGTTTATTATTTTCAATATTACTTTCTCCAATAACAGTCAAAACCAACACGTGTAGGGTTGGAGAGTATTTGTTTTTCTTCTAAAATTGGCTATCAAATTCCAGAGGAATGCAACGAAGCCTACGGCGGAGGTACATGCACGCACACCGGCTGCGCCTGCAGCGCTCTCAAGCGCGGCATAGCGTGCGCACGCGACGCCTGGCGCGCGGGCTGGGCGAGCTCGTGGGACAGCGACACGCCGCCGGTCGCTGCGCACACGCTGCTGCCTTACGGAGACGATCTGCTGAGGGTAGGCGGCGAGACGTTCGCGTTTTCCGAGTTTTTGTACAGGTAAACTATCATAAACTCCGTATCTATAAATCTATGATGTTTGAATATGTGGCTAGGAACACAACAACAGCTGGAAAATGGACATTCACATTGCACGTGGATACCGAACTACAACAACCGCAATTTTCGCGCAAACGTATTGTCAAAGCCCTCCTGCCGCACTTCGAGTACTGGCTGAAAAGAGGGAGGCCACTCAGGTGCTGACCGGGCACGGTTGCTTCGGTGAGTACCTGAATAGGATTGGGCGAGAGGCCACGGCAAATTGCCACCATTGTAAAGGCGACTTGGATTCTGCGCAGCACACGCTCGAGGAGTGCCCGGCGTGGGCCTCTGAGCGGCGGGACCTGGGGCCTAACCACCAACTCTTAAAGCAGTATTACTTCAATATTACTTCCAGTGGAAAAGAGACGTAGCTATACAGCACGTATTACTCCGTCTCTTTCCCACTGGAGGTAATATTAAAGTAATACTGCTTTAAGAGTTGGTGGTTTAGGCCCTGGTCGCCAGAATTGGGTGAGACTTGACTCTACCTGCGGTAGTGAGGGCTATACTGGCAGATAATGAAAACTGGAGACCGCGCTTTCTGTGAGACCGTGATGGTTCAGAAGGAGGCCGCCGAGCGGGATCGTGAGAGGGCTGATCCTGCTCGGAGAAGGAGGCGTCGGTGAGGCAACCGCCTCGACGCCTATACGCCGAAACTCCGCCCGCACCATTTAAGGCAGGTCGGCCTCAAGGTCGCGGGCGCTTAGAGTGGACCCTGTCCGCCAACCCAGTGATCCTAAACCGTGCTGCCGTGCACAGCGAGGCTAAGGTCCCCTAAACAGAACTGAGAGACTGTAAAGACCCCTTTACTCTCCCCAGGGATGTATGTGTGCCCTAACAGGCGTTGCAAAGAGTGGGTTCCGGAGTGGTCTTTTAAGAGATAACGAAGCCCCTTCTATGTGCTGATGGTGATCGCCGGGATGGCTTTAGTGAGGTAAAAATCCCGCACTCCCTGGTCTTTACACTCTTTACCCCAAAAGTTCAGGTGCCTTTTGCCAGGTTTCACCCCGAAAATAAAAAAAAAAGTAACAACAGCTGCAAGTGTTGTTTGTATGTCAAGCTACGTGGTCTAGGTCAGTCTCTGGAAGGGAGACCGTCTATTGTAATACTTACTGAGTCCCTCCGTGTCTCGGAGCGGAAATTAAGCAGTCGGCCCCGGTGCTCATTCGTAGAAAGACAGTAATTACGGGAAAAAAATCGTATAAGAATCTTACCAAGTGCCTTGACATAAAGAAAGGGTTGTGAAGGCAGTCATTCCCTGTAAAATATAGGTCTGCATCTAGTCAGACTGGAAGCCGACCCGAACATAGTTAGGAAAAGGCTAGTAAGCGTGACGCCGCCAGTCGCTGCGCACACGCAGATGATCTGTTGAGGGTCGAGGAAGGGAAGGGACTTTTTTTTTTCGATTTTTTGTAGTCTTTGTTGTCTTTAACCAAGACCGAAACTGGTTTTTGTGGTGGTCAGGGCCTAAACCACCAACTCTTAAAGCAGTATTACTTTAATATTCCAGGTAGTCAGTTGATCCATGCAAAAAAGTAGTACGCGAGAGCTGTCACTGAGGGTTTTCTGAACTGACGTGCACCAGGTGGCAACTCTGAAGAGTCAGAGGACACAAACATCCGAATTGAGAACCTCCTCCTTTTTTAGAAGTCGGTTAAAAAACCCTCATTGCCGAATGTTGTGATCACTGCGCATTCCCCGGAGTTCCCGCGGGATCCCGCGTCCTGCCCCGCCTCGCTACTTTCGAATGTGCGTTGGAATCATGCGCAGTGGCCGCGTTTACTGTGTGTCGTTGGTCCCTACTGTCATTCGTACATCTGTTACGGGATATCAGAAGCCTGCAAGTCTTCCAACCAGATTTGACAAGAGATATTGTGTTTCTAACTAAAGTCTAAATTTATATTTTATATCTTCCAGATACAAGTCAGCAGAACAGGAGTGGGAAGTGTTACCAACATACGAGAGCCCAGCGGCGCGGTTCGCGCACTCGGCCGTGCTGTACGGCCACGAGCTGCTGGTGTATGGCGGCGTCGTCATCTCCGACGAGCCCGAGAGGGGGTGAGTAGTAGTGTAACTATGTTACAACAAGTGTTACCCACATACGAGGGCCCCCTTTACTTATCTCATATCCAACCATTTAAAGCTGACAGGAATCTTCACGAACGCAATTTGGGCACGCCACTAACGTATAAGGAGTCTTTTAGAATTGGCTAGGGAGGCCCTTCCGCTTGACGCAGGTACTCACCGGACACGGTTGTTTCGGGAGGTACCTGTTTCGGATTCGGCGGGAGGACACGTCCGTCTGTCATCACTGTGAGGATCACCCGGAGGACACGGTGGAGGTCTGGGGCTGCTTAGGCGGAGCACCGCAGTGTCCTCGTAGCGGAGATCGGATCCATGGTCCTAAGCGAGAGGGCATGGGAAGCAGTCACCTTCTGCCTTCTGCTTAGCAGTAATGCTAGCTTATGAGGAGGCGTTTCGCGTGAGGGAGACCCAAACCTCCCAGCCGCCGCAACAGAAGGAGACGCCCCGGGTGTCGGTACGAGCAGGGCGATCCCCGGACACCGTACAAGCGCGGGGTCAGGCGATGTGTTCTGATACGGACCAACAGGCGCGTTGTGTTCCACGCGCGCTACAAAGACATGTCATGCGCCAGAGTTGCGGAATTGTTCGAATGAGTCACCGCGGCCCTGGAACGCAAAGGACATTTACAGCAACACGGGTGGGTTTTAGTCAGAGTCTGACATTCCCTTTCGCTCCGTCCAGAGCGAGAGGAGTCATTTGATGATATTCAATCCTAAAAAGATTTTATTATTACTTACATTTAATTTCATTTTTATAATTACAGAGGTGGCCTAGCCGGCTTAGAAGGCCGAGCCGGCGAAGTAACAAACGAGATCTGGCGAGTTCGCCTCAACAGTGAGAGACCACAGTGGCACAACGCGACGCCTATCACATGCTCGCCCCATAGACAGCCGCCCCTCAAGCACTGTGGTAAGCGAATGTGCACCTTCTGTAGAGAAGCACAAGGTATAGAGTTGACCTTGGTACAAAGAGAAACTCGTGAGGTTTATATTTTTTATTATGCTTAAAAACTTAACTTTAACTGGCTACTTGATCGTCTTATGCAGACAAGATTAAGATCTATGATAACCCAAGCTGCAAGACACCAATCTTAGCAAACTAGTTACTAAAGTATGATTTTATTAAATTCAAACAAACAAATTAGCGTCATTATTGAGTCTCTACACTATGAAGATAATTTAGTACTGCTGTATTTTACATTATGCGCATTGATGTACGAAAGCGTAAATTGCATTACTAGCGTAATTGCATAGCTAGAGCCAATTCAGAAAAGCGTAAATTAATAAGGGTTAGACAATGCGGGCCGCCCCTCACGCACTCTACTATCAACGCCACTGAGTACCTAGACAAGATCTTTGTCGGCGTCGACGGCATGTGCGGCCTGGTTCAAAGAGCACGCGCTACGTATTGCCGCCAAAGAAAAAAGGTTTTATTGACACAAAACGAAGTAATCAATTTCCGACCGTAATTTTCTTTATGTCGGAAATTGGTTACTTCGTTTTGTGTAGATACGTCTTTCTTTCCTATGACGGCACACGGCAGTGTACTTAGGCGGTTTGTTCGGCGGTGCCTTTGATACGTTACACACACATACGCACGAGTTAGTGTGCTGCTACAAGGCATGCGTTGACGTTTCGTTTGAACTTTTGCAAAACAGCAGATACCTAATTCTAGTTGTATTTGCATTGCTCTTTATAGTGAATGTAATGAATTAATATTTTTATAAAAATCTTATTGGGTTAGGTAAAAACAACGATATGAACAGTCTAAAGTAAAAACGAAGCCAAAAGAAATGAGGAAAAAGCTAGAATCATGTCCTGGACTCATGGTATCCGTTTGTGCGTCGATGTATATAAGTGATAATTCGTGAATGGCCATTTTTTACATATTGTTACTTTATAGTGTAATGTAATTTAAAAATCTCATGGGCGCCATCTTGGATTTCGATTTTGACCTGGTAATCGTTATTAGCGACCCCGAAAACCATGAAAATGACACCCATGATGAAAAGTTGTCAAATCTCATGGGCGCCATCTTGGATTTCGATTTTGACCTGGTAATCGTTATTAGCGACCCCGAAAACCATGAAAATGACACCCATGATAAAAAAGTTGTCAAATCTCATGGGCGCCATCTTGGATTTCGATTTTGACCCGGTAATCGTTATTAGCGACCCCAAAAACCATGAAAATGACACCCATGATGAAAAGTTGCCAAATCTCGTGGGCGCCATCTTGGATATCGATTTTGACCCGGTGATCGTTTTTGGTGAGACCCCGAAAACCACGAAAATGACACCCATCATGAAAAGTTGGCAAATCACGTCTGCGCCATCTTGGATTTCGATTTGACTTTTTGAAAATGACGAAAGGATGGAAAATTTCATCGTCGCCATCTTGGATTTTGGTTTTGACCTGATATTCAAAAATGATTAGATAAATCCCTACTTTTAGTAAAAAAACTATAGCAAAAAGTGTCTTACAACTTTTGGTCTTAATTTTTTCCGTCTAGCCCCCTTTTGCAACGCGTGATAAGGAACTTCGTTCCAAAACTTCGTTCCAAAACTTCGTTCCAATAAATAAAAACCCCGAAATCACGCGAAAAATATCATCTGTTCTATAAATTTTTTCGAGTAATCCACTCATATGGCACATGAATGCGGCAGTCGGCGTTTTTGGCGATTCTGGCTTTGAATCCATTGTAGAGTTCAATAGAATAGGTAATTCCAAGTGTCTGAATTAAAGCATATTTTTTTTGTGATGCATGAAGGAGCCTCTTCGTGTAGCGCTATTTGTTCCATCAGGCACTCATCTGAACCTCTCGCTCGGCACATCTTGGACAGTCTCACCTAACACTTTATATGACTGACCAATCCTTCCCTTGCGGTGGTAGGGCTAACCGCCGGCTTGGCGCCCACCTTCCCACCAGAGTCTGGCATCATGCAGCCTGCTGTTCCGTCGACACGTGGGAGTACCAGTGCCCCAAGGCATCTTCTGGGCATGCTCGCTGTATCATAGACTTAATCCATCGCTTCCTATCAGGCGCGTTCGTGGTCAAGAGCTAGCCAATTCTACAAAAAAAAAGACATGCATCAGTGTTTTTTTTTGGTGTTTCAGGTGGTCTCCACGTTTCTGGTCACACAGCAGTACTAGTGTACCTGGGCGTCACCAAGAAACCTGTGATGTTGGTATTCTTCGGGCACTCGCCGCATTACGGATACTTACATTTAGTGCAGGTTGGTATTCTCAAGAATATTCGTATAGTGTTAGAGTAAAGATAAGAATGTTTACTATCAATACAGAATATACTAAGGATATACCACTCTGCCACCTTGGGTTATCCTGAATTGATAGTAAGTATGTGTTATTTATTGTTATAATTTTAAATATGTATCATTCTACTGCATGGCAAAAGCCTCCCTTACCTTTTTTCCCTTTTCGCGGTGAGATGCAAGCAATTTAAAAAACATTTTGCTATTTATGTCTCGATCTGGCCTCATAATTTGTGTAGCTGTTAATAAAAAGGGGATTAAAATAAATATAAGAAATTGTTATAACCAACATTAGATTAGTTCGTGTGTTATTCTGAAGGCATCGTTAACATGTTATCCATCAGCTTCCTTCTTCAAACCGCCAAATTACGCGCTGTAAGAATTTGTCTGACGCTATAATTATCCATTCACCTATTCCCAGGAGTATTACGTGGACGAGGGCGTGTGGGCGCTGGCGGGCACGCGCGGCTGGGCGGCGCGCGCGGGCTTCGCGCACGCGGCGGCCTGGGACCCGCTGTCGCGCAAGGTGTACGTGCACGGCGGGCTCGTGTCCGAGTCCGAGGCCACACAGGTATCCTAACTACATCCGAACTAGTACTACGTGGACGAGGGCGTGTGGGCGCTGGCGGGCACGCGCGGCTGGGCGGCGCGCGCGGGCTTCGCGCACGCGGCGGCCTGGGACCCGCTGTCGCGCAAGGTGTACGTGCACGGCGGGCTCGTGTCCGAGTCCGAGGCCACACAGGTATCCTAACTACATCCGAACTAGTACTACGTGGACGAGGGCGTGTGGGCGCTGGCGGGCACGCGCGGCTGGGCGGCGCGCGCGGGCTTCGCGCACGCGGCGGCCTGGGACCCGCTGTCGCGCAAGGTGTACGTGCACGGCGGGCTCGTGTCCGAGTCCGAGGCCACACAGGTATCCTAACTACATCCGAACTAGTACTACGTGGACGAGGGCGTGTGGGCGCTGGCGGGCACGCGCGGCTGGGCGGCGCGCGCGGGCTTCGCGCACGCGGCGGCCTGGGACCCGCTGTCGCGCAAGGTGTACGTGCACGGCGGGCTCGTGTCCGAGTCCGAGGCCACACAGGTATCCTAACTACATCCGAACTAGTACTACGTGGACGAGGGCGTGTGGGCGCTGGCGGGCACGCGCGGCTGGGCGGCGCGCGCGGGCTTCGCGCACGCGGCGGCCTGGGACCCGCTGTCGCGCAAGGTGTACGTGCACGGCGGGCTCGTGTCCGAGTCCGAGGCCACACAGGTATCCTAACTACATCCGAACTAGTACTACGTGGACGAGGGCGTGTGGGCGCTGGCGGGCACGCGCGGCTGGGCGGCGCGCGCGGGCTTCGCGCACGCGGCGGCCTGGGACCCGCTGTCGCGCAAGGTGTACGTGCACGGCGGGCTCGTGTCCGAGTCCGAGGCCACACAGGTATCCTAACTACATCCGAACTAGTACTACGTGGACGAGGGCGTGTGGGCGCTGGCGGGCACGCGCGGCTGGGCGGCGCGCGCGGGCTTCGCGCACGCGGCGGCCTGGGACCCGCTGTCGCGCAAGGTGTACGTGCACGGCGGGCTCGTGTCCGAGTCCGAGGCCACACAGGTATCCTAACTACATCCGAACTAGTACTACGTGGACGAGGGCGTGTGGGCGCTGGCGGGCACGCGCGGCTGGGCGGCGCGCGCGGGCTTCGCGCACGCGGCGGCCTGGGACCCGCTGTCGCGCAAGGTGTACGTGCACGGCGGGCTCGTGTCCGAGTCCGAGGCCACACAGGTATCCTAACTACATCCGAACTAGTACTACGTGGACGAGGGCGTGTGGGCGCTGGCGGGCACGCGCGGCTGGGCGGCGCGCGCGGGCTTCGCGCACGCGGCGGCCTGGGACCCGCTGTCGCGCAAGGTGTACGTGCACGGCGGGCTCGTGTCCGAGTCCGAGGCCACACAGGTATCCTAACTACATCCGAACTAGTACTACGTGGACGAGGGCGTGTGGGCGCTGGCGGGCACGCGCGGCTGGGCGGCGCGCGCGGGCTTCGCGCACGCGGCGGCCTGGGACCCGCTGTCGCGCAAGGTGTACGTGCACGGCGGGCTCGTGTCCGAGTCCGAGGCCACACAGGTATCCTAACTACATCCGAACTAGTACTACGTGGACGAGGGCGTGTGGGCGCTGGCGGGCACGCGCGGCTGGGCGGCGCGCGCGGGCTTCGCGCACGCGGCGGCCTGGGACCCGCTGTCGCGCAAGGTGTACGTGCACGGCGGGCTCGTGTCCGAGTCCGAGGCCACACAGGTATCCTAACTACATCCGAACTAGTACTACGTGGACGAGGGCGTGTGGGCGCTGGCGGGCACGCGCGGCTGGGCGGCGCGCGCGGGCTTCGCGCACGCGGCGGCCTGGGACCCGCTGTCGCGCAAGGTGTACGTGCACGGCGGGCTCGTGTCCGAGTCCGAGGCCACACAGGTATCCTAACTACATCCGAACTAGTACTACGTGGACGAGGGCGTGTGGGCGCTGGCGGGCACGCGCGGCTGGGCGGCGCGCGCGGGCTTCGCGCACGCGGCGGCCTGGGACCCGCTGTCGCGCAAGGTGTACGTTCACGGCGGGCTCGTGTCCGAGTCCGAGGCCACACAGGTATCCTAACTACATCCGAACTAGTACTACGTGGACGAGGGCGTGTGGGCGCTGGCGGGCACGCGCGGCTGGGCGGCGCGCGCGGGCTTCGCGCACGCGGCGGCCTGGGACCCGCTGTCGCGCAAGGTGTACGTGCACGGCGGGCTCGTGTCCGAGTCCGAGGCCACACAGGTATCCTAACTACATCCGAACTAGTACTACGTGGACGAGGGCGTGTGGGCGCTGGCGGGCACGCGCGGCTGGGCGGCGCGCGCGGGCTTCGCGCACGCGGCGGCCTGGGACCCGCTGTCGCGCAAGGTGTACGTGCACGGCGGGCTCGTGTCCGAGTCCGAGGCCACACAGGTATCCTAACTACATCCGAACTAGTACTACGTGGACGAGGGCGTGTGGGCGCTGGCGGGCACGCGCGGCTGGGCGGCGCGCGCGGGCTTCGCGCACGCGGCGGCCTGGGACCCGCTGTCGCGCAAGGTGTACGTTCACGGCGGGCTCGTGTCCGAGTCCGAGGCCACACAGGTATCCTAACTACATCCGAACTAGTACTACGTGGACGAGGGCGTGTGGGCGCTGGCGGGCACGCGCGGCTGGGCGGCGCGCGCGGGCTTCGCGCACGCGGCGGCCTGGGACCCGCTGTCGCGCAAGGTGTACGTGCACGGCGGGCTCGTGTCCGAGTCCGAGGCCACACAGGTATCCTAACTACATCCGAACTAGTACTACGTGGACGAGGGCGTGTGGGCGCTGGCGGGCACGCGCGGCTGGGCGGCGCGCGCGGGCTTCGCGCACGCGGCGGCCTGGGACCCGCTGTCGCGCAAGGTGTACGTGCACGGCGGGCTCGTGTCCGAGTCCGAGGCCACACAGGTATCCTAACTACATCCGAACTAGTACTACGTGGACGAGGGCGTGTGGGCGCTGGCGGGCACGCGCGGCTGGGCGGCGCGCGCGGGCTTCGCGCACGCGGCGGCCTGGGACCCGCTGTCGCGCAAGGTGTACGTGCACGGCGGGCTCGTGTCCGAGTCCGAGGCCACACAGGTATCCTAACTACATCCGAACTAGTACTACGTGGACGAGGGCGTGTGGGCGCTGGCGGGCACGCGCGGCTGGGCGGCGCGCGCGGGCTTCGCGCACGCGGCGGCCTGGGACCCGCTGTCGCGCAAGGTGTACGTGCACGGCGGGCTCGTGTCCGAGTCCGAGGCCACACAGGTATCCTAACTACATCCGAACTAGTACTACGTGGACGAGGGCGTGTGGGCGCTGGCGGGCACGCGCGGCTGGGCGGCGCGCGCGGGCTTCGCGCACGCGGCGGCCTGGGACCCGCTGTCGCGCAAGGTGTACGTGCACGGCGGGCTCGTGTCCGAGTCCGAGGCCACACAGGTATCCTAACTACATCCGAACTAGTACTACGTGGACGAGGGCGTGTGGGCGCTGGCGGGCACGCGCGGCTGGGCGGCGCGCGCGGGCTTCGCGCACGCGGCGGCCTGGGACCCGCTGTCGCGCAAGGTGTACGTGCACGGCGGGCTCGTGTCCGAGTCCGAGGCCACACAGGTATCCTAACTACATCCGAACTAGTACTACGTGGACGAGGGCGTGTGGGCGCTGGCGGGCACGCGCGGCTGGGCGGCGCGCGCGGGCTTCGCGCACGCGGCGGCCTGGGACCCGCTGTCGCGCAAGGTGTACGTGCACGGCGGGCTCGTGTCCGAGTCCGAGGCCACACAGGTATCCTAACTACATCCGAACTAGTACTACGTGGACGAGGGCGTGTGGGCGCTGGCGGGCACGCGCGGCTGGGCGGCGCGCGCGGGCTTCGCGCACGGGAGAAATTATTTTTTAACCCCTCGGGGTTAACGCATAACGATGGGGAATTCTCACTCGAATGTGACGTCATTTTATTTAGCCGGCAACATCGCACCACAAATAACTCAATTGCGAATTACTAAAAAACTTTCTAAGCCTTGCATCGTGAAGTCTGTGGTTTTCGTCAACTTAATTCGTTTATTTTTAATTATAAGCACATGGTATCCTACTGCAGGGCAAAGGTATCTTCCCTTTCTTCCCATGGTTCTGTGTGAAGTGGTTTACAATAATTATTGTTTTGTTTCAGGCCCCATCAGCGTCACTATTCGAGTACGATCCTGAACTAAGACTATGGCGCCCCCTGCAGTCGGCGCCGACTCCTAGATATTTACACTCAGCCACTTTTATTACTCCAGGTAAGTCTTTTGGAGGTAGCGGAACGGAGAGTAAAATACCTCCGTTGAAAAGGGAGGATCCTCCGACCAGACGGTTGTTGTGTCTGGTGGGCAACTGCCCGACAGTTGATATTCGGGCTTTGTATATGTTCTAATCGCACGGTGAACTCTGATATCGCGATTTAGGATTTTGTCAAGTTAGAGGGCAGCTGTCGAGATAAATGGCGCTGCGAGTCTCATTTGTTGATTCTGCTACGTTGATTTTTGTGGCGGTATAAATGCCGCTACAGTCTTAATACGATTGAAATTAGGTTATTTTTTAAGAGCGTAATTCGGCGACAAATTTTTTGGTTACCAGTGAGATTACATAATTAGAAACGCTGTTGGAATCCGAATTACATAATATATCATACAATTATATGGATCTACAATCACAATGTAATGTTCCAAATATGAATTCAAAAAATAATTTTAATAACACTACATTTTAAATTTGAATTTAGAGCATACAAAAATATCAATATGAACAAAATTACAATGACAAGAATCAACCATTTGATGGATAGGGCAGCGCAAACCAGAATTACCTTGGAGAAGGACATGGGCTAATTTTTTAGTTTCGAATATTCCGACATTCACGCAGTGCATGCGAAGCCACTGGCAAAAGCTCAATAAATTATCATTATTTTGCATCTGCCTAGCTTTTTTCCAAACTCTTATGGGGTCCGGTTTCCAGTCAAACCTGATTCAGCTGAATACCAATAGTTTTTAAAAATTATTTCTATTCTCTTCAATTTAATTTCGCTACGAGATGACATACTAACTCGTTATCTGTTTTGTTCCAGGAGTCATGCTGGTATTTGGCGGCAACGCTCACAATGACAGCGCGGCGGCGTTGGTCTCAAATCCTGCCGCTTCTAAGTGTTATTCAGCTGGGGCACTATTGTATGATGTTAGGTAAGAAATAGACAGTGGCCCGACTCTTTATTCCATACGATTTGACATAAGCGAACGTATACGTTAATGAGACCGAATACGTTACAAAACTCGCAGTAGGTATTCTGTTAAAATTATCATTACCTACTCTCTCCAGCCGACTATTTACAAAACAACTAAACTGTATTGAAATGTGTTTGTATCATCTGAGGGGTACCCCACCTGTGATAAGCGATATGACAAAAGTGAGGCAGTGATAGCGTGACGTTTGATGGAACTGAGTCAAGGTATAGAACGTGTAGCGCCCACCACAAGTAACATGGGACCGGGGTCGGGGTGATAATGGGAGGTGCCACCCATACATAGAACTTCGGACATTTTCTCCAATTGTTTGTCGCCGATTTTTTTTTTTTTGGCGAGACAATTAAGACGACTTTTGCCAGAGTTGGTTTGAGGTGGCTCGGGACAAAAATATCTGAAACGATTTGTGGGAAACCCTTGACCAGCGGTAGGAAATTATAGGCTGAAAAAACCTACGCTTAAATAACCTTAATTGTATTCATTCCAGGTGTGGAGTATGGTGGCCAGCCTCCCCACCTAGTGGCGGCGCGCGCGCAGCACACGCGGCGGCGCCGCTCGTCATACGGGACAGGAGGACCGTTGTTATACATGCGGGGTAAGTGTACAGCAGTGCGATTCTGTCAACATGTCTATGTGAACACTTGGGCGGACTGCACGACCGGTGAGTTGTCAAACCATACTAATAGGATGGAGTGAGATGTCGACAGAATCGACCGACTGACTCAACACTCTTAGAACTACTGCCGCAGTCTGATAACTCAGCTAACTATTTGAAATCGCGACAGACGAAAACATATTTTCAAAAGAATACAACGATTTTATTCCGTTTTCAGGGAAGAAACTTGCTCAATTCAAAATCGTTTTACGGTTCAAATTCGTAAAATTCTCTAATATACTTTAATTTGTGCTGGCCCAACTAACTTTTCGTAAGAAAACATCTAGAGCCCGAGTACGGTGATAACCACCTACTGGGTTTATTTGTGATCCTAAATCTATGGAGGTATGCGGTACAGAGAGTAAAGTCCCGCAAACCTCCATTGAAAAGGGAGGATCCTCCGACCGGACGGTTGTTGTGTCCGGTGGGCAACTGCCCGATATTTGATATTCGGGCTGTTGTACATGTTCAAATCGCACGGTAAACTCTGAAACTACGATGCAGGATTTCGTACAGATAGTTCGTAGCTGGCGGGATAGATGGCGTTCGGTTCTTTTTGTTGCGATATAGATTTTGCTACTTTTGTTTTTTGTGCCGGCAACATTGCCGCTACAAATCATCCAAATTCCCTCAAAAAAAAATCATTAAAATGGGTCAAGTTATTCAATGGGAAACAAAATAAATGTACCGAAGAGAAATAGAGATAAAAACTGAGCTCCATAAACTTTTTTCTACATTGAGGTGTAAGGTTCGTGCAGTTTCAAATAGAGTGTAGTGACCGACGCAGTATTTTAAAGAGAAAAAATAAAGCCATCCGGCCTTGGCCCGATATGCGATCACTGTCATGTCAGTTGTAATGTCATTGCTGTTTTTTCTACCAATCGCAAGGAACGTAAAGATTGAATATTGTTGAGAAAAATTGTAAATCCAATTGAATCCGGGATTATTGTTTGAAATTCGAGCTTATTTGGCCTAACTTCCCTTTTGAACATATTACCGGCATTTTGTCAGGCGTTGGACAAAATGCCGGTTTTGAGGTTACGACCACCCCGCGTGTGGAATTGATACTTCGTGAAAAGACATTAGTGAGAAGTGTGAACGACTTAGTTCAGGCCCGGAGCCGCTTGTGATCGTCTTGAACAATTGTTGTGGTGCATTCCGAGCTATAACACGCTGTAAGGACCAGCGTCCTCCTCGGATCTGACATCAAACTCTCCACTCATTACACAAACAAAGACACCTACATACATAGTATACACAAAAACGACGTGATCTGCAGACAGGACGTCATCACCAGCGCTAGGCAAGAAGATTGTTAGTTTGGCTCCGCGATTCGCGGACGTTCGACGGACCGGAGCTTGCCCTGGTTGGGCGTCGAACAACTACAATAAGTTATATTCTCCTTCCAGATTCGACGGGCGCCTCCGTTCCGACGCGCTGATCTTCGAGGCGGGTGAAGGGTGTTCTAGACACTCGAGCGAAGCCGCGTGCCTCACTGCCGCGCAGCACACCGCCGTCGCCTGCGTGTGGCGCGCCAGGGATAGAGCCTGCTTAGCGGTACGTTGTTATACGAATATGATCATCTTCGAGGCGGGTGAAGGGTGTTCTAGACACTCGAGCGAAGCCGCGTGCCTCACTGCCGCGCAGCACACCGCCGTCGCCTGCGTGTGGCGCGCCAGGGATAGAGCCTGCTTAGCGGTACGTTGTTATACGAATATGATCATCTTCGAGGCGGGTGAAGGGTGTTCTAGACACTCGAGCGAAGCCGCGTGCCTCACTGCCGCGCAGCACACCGCCGTCGCCTGCGTGTGGCGCGCCAGGGATAGAGCCTGCTTAGCGGTACGTTGTTATACGAATATGATCATCTTCGAGGCGGGTGAAGGGTGTTCTAGACACTCGAGCGAAGCCGCGTGCCTCACTGCCGCGCAGCACACCGCCGTCGCCTGCGTGTGGCGCGCCAGGGATAGAGCCTGCTTAGCGGTACGTTGTTATACGAATATGATCATCTTCGAGGCGGGTGAAGGGTGTTCTAGACACTCGAGCGAAGCCGCGTGCCTCACTGCCGCGCAGCACACCGCCGTCGCCTGCGTGTGGCGCGCCAGGGATAGAGCCTGCTTAGCGGTACGTTGTTATACGAATATGATCATCTTCGAGGCGGGTGAAGGGTGTTCTAGACACTCGAGCGAAGCCGCGTGCCTCACTGCCGCGCAGCACACCGCCGTCGCCTGCGTGTGGCGCGCCAGGGATAGAGCCTGCTTAGCGGTACGTTGTTATACGAATATGATCATCTTCGAGGCGGGTGAAGGGTGTTCTAGACACTCGAGCGAAGCCGCGTGCCTCACTGCCGCGCAGCACACCGCCGTCGCCTGCGTGTGGCGCGCCAGGGATAGAGCCTGCTTAGCGGTACGTTGTTATACGAATATGATCATCTTCGAGGCGGGTGAAGGGTGTTCTAGACACTCGAGCGAAGCCGCGTGCCTCACTGCCGCGCAGCACACCGCCGTCGCCTGCGTGTGGCGCGCCAGGGATAGAGCCTGCTTAGCGGTACGTTGTTATACGAATATGATCATCTTCGAGGCGGGTGAAGGGTGTTCTAGACACTCGAGCGAAGCCGCGTGCCTCACTGCCGCGCAGCACACCGCCGTCGCTTGCGTGTGGCGCGCCAGGGATAGAGCCTGCTTAGCGGTACGTTGTTATACGAATATGATCATCTTCGAGGCGGGTGAAGGGTGTTCTAGACACTCGAGCGAAGCCGCGTGCCTCACTGCCGCGCAGCACACCGCCGTCGCCTGCGTGTGGCGCGCCAGGGATAGAGCCTGCTTAGCGGTACGTTGTTATACGAATATGATCATCTTCGAGGCGGGTGAAGGGTGTTCTAGACACTCGAGCGAAGCCGCGTGCCTCACTGCCGCGCAGCACACCGCCGTCGCCTGCGTGTGGCGCGCCAGGGATAGAGCCTGCTTAGCGGTACGTTGTTATACGAATATGATCATCTTCGAGGCGGGTGAAGGGTGTTCTAGACACTCGAGCGAAGCCGCGTGCCTCACTGCCGCGCAGCACACCGCCGTCGCCTGCGTGTGGCGCGCCAGGGATAGAGCCTGCTTAGCGGTACGTTGTTATACGAATATGATCATCTTCGAGGCGGGTGAAGGGTGTTCTAGACACTCGAGCGAAGCCGCGTGCCTCACTGCCGCGCAGCACACCGCCGTCGCCTGCGTGTGGCGCGCCAGGGATAGAGCCTGCTTAGCGGTACGTTGTTATACGAATATGATCATCTTCGAGGCGGGTGAAGGGTGTTCTAGACACTCGAGCGAAGCCGCGTGCCTCACTGCCGCGCAGCACACCGCCGTCGCCTGCGTGTGGCGCGCCAGGGATAGAGCCTGCTTAGCGGTACGTTGTTATACGAATATGATCATCTTCGAGGCGGGTGAAGGGTGTTCTAGACACTCGAGCGAAGCCGCGTGCCTCACTGCCGCGCAGCACACCGCCGTCGCCTGCGTGTGGCGCGCCAGGGATAGAGCCTGCTTAGCGGTACGTTGTTATACGAATATGATCATCTTCGAGGCGGGTGAAGGGTGTTCTAGACACTCGAGCGAAGCCGCGTGCCTCACTGCCGCGCAGCACACCGCCGTCGCCTGCGTGTGGCGCGCCAGGGATAGAGCCTGCTTAGCGGTACGTTGTTATACGAATATGATCATCTTCGAGGCGGGTGAAGGGTGTTCTAGACACTCGAGCGAAGCCGCGTGCCTCACTGCCGCGCAGCACACCGCCGTCGCCTGCGTGTGGCGCGCCAGGGATAGAGCCTGCTTAGCGGTACGTTGTTATACGAATATGATCATCTTCGAGGCGGGTGAAGGGTGTTCTAGACACTCGAGCGAAGCCGCGTGCCTCACTGCCGCGCAGCACACCGCCGTCGCCTGCGTGTGGCGCGCCAGGGATAGAGCCTGCTTAGCGGTACGTTGTTATACGAATATGATCATCTTCGAGGCGGGTGAAGGGTGTTCTAGACACTCGAGCGAAGCCGCGTTCCATAGAAAAAGAAGGATCCTCCGACCAGACGGGTGTTGTTTGGTGGGCATGAGCTAGTTTTTAATCAAAATATTCTCAGAAGCCGCTTTTAGTAATGTGTTAGGCAGAAATTAACTTTATATAAATATGCCTCCGATTATACGATCTCTAATTATTAGATTAACTGCAACCTCTTATGTGTATTGTTATTTCAGCTAGAAGAAGTGGGCTGGAAGGAGTCGTTCGACGGCACGGTGAAGGCCTGCCTCACGGAGCCTAGGTTTGGTAAGGGTAAGCACGTTAATACACTAACCCCTTCTGTGTGTTTGGGTTACCTTATTTCATACTTTTACCCGCGACTTCGTACGCGTATATCCCATTGTTTTCCGTTCCCCTTGGAATTTCCCGAAACCGTATAGCCTATAGCCTTCCTCATGAATGTGGCTATCATATACAAAAAAAAAAAAACCAAATACAACTGGTAGTTCCTGAGATTAGCGCGTTCAAACAAATAAACATTTCAGCTTTATAATATTAGAATAGAAAAGGAGGGAGGAATAGAAGGAGTTTAACGTATTAGTATTGGTTGGGTATCACTAACCATGTACTTTATGATGTGTGTCACAGATGAACGCCGCTGCACGTCGGCGGAGTCGTGCGCAGCGTGCACGGCCGCGCGCTGTGCGTGGTGCGGGGCGTGCTATCCGTCCGCCATGTACTGTGTCAGACATACGCATCAGGTATGTTTTACCAAGTTAGTTAGTGTTTACTCGTTACTCGAGGAGTTCGTATCGTTCGGTTCATACGTAAGGTAAGCGTTCACAAATCCGCATTGTACGCATCGCAACTTTTGATGCGAAGCTGACAGAGAATTTTAGAATTCTTAGTATAAGTATTCATAAAAGTGCGTCTACTGATCCGGATCGTACAGCCCTCACGCATCGGCCCTTCGACACCATTGCACGAAGGGGCAACTACTCCGATCCGTACCGATGACGTCATTCATACATATTGCACATAGATGTATCTTGCGCACGCGCCGCCGCGCAGACCGACATTTGCATTCGGTTGCGTTGTTGCAAATCATGGACCTCGATGAAATCTAAGACTGCCATCAGACGGACTGCACCGCAGCAACTGCACGTAGTCGATATATTCAACTGCATGTAGTTGCAGTCCATTTGATGGCGTGGCAGCCTAACGTTCTTTATGGACTCTATGTACTCGGAATAGGATTCACTATCCAATTTAAACTTTCGACGCGACCGACGCGCGTTCTGTTCCTTGACTAACTGCACACTAAACTGTATGCGGTTAGCGATGGACAGCGTGCGTCAACACTACACGACTGTAGCCGACCGCGTGAAGTTGATATCACGACTGTACGAAGTCGAATGTACAACTGCATGCAGTTGAATATATCGACTACGTGCAGTTGCTGCGGTGCAGTCCGTCTGATGGCAGCCTTAGTGGTGATATACTGGTATAATTATTGCTGCATCATCAGGAAGACTTAAACCCGACCGCAACCTAGTGGGAAAAAAAGCTAGCCTTCTTGAGCTTCTTTTATTGAAAATACACTATAAGAAATCTATTTTGTTTGCCCCCAGATGGCGTTATCAATAGAAGAGTGTGGTTCGGACAGCGAGTCACCGCGGGAAGCTTGCGGGAGATACCACTCGTGCGCCGCTTGTTTAGCGCATCAACATCATCATACACATGTAAGTTATTTAATTTATTACTTGCAAACGAAGGAGAAGCTCATGGCTGAATAACAACTGCCACACGGGCATGATTCAAGGTTAACCAACGTTTGCCGAGGTCGATCCTTGGATGGCTGACCTTCTTAACATACCAAGATTCCTCCGTGGCTCGGAAAGCACAATAAGCCGCTGGACCCGGCTGACATGACACACACAGCAACCAAGAAATCTGACACCAGTCTTGCCAAGGGTTTTATGTTACCCAGTTACTGGGTTGTGTAGATGAGATAGGCAGTCACTCCATGTATTCAGGTTTTTTTATTGAGTAATGGGCTAGCTCTTGACCTCGATCACGCCTGATGGAAAGTGATGGATGAGGTCTATGATGGAGCGAGCGTGCCCAGAAGATGCCTTGAGGCACTAGTTCTCCCATGCGTCGACGAAACAGCAGGCTGCATGACGCCGGACTTCGGGGGGAAGGTGGTCGCGAAGCAGGCGCTACCACCGCAAGGGAAAGATTGGTCAGTCTCATAAGATGTTAGATGAGACTGTCCAAGATGCGCCGAGCGATTGTTTCAGTTGAGTATCTAATGGAATAAATTGCGCTACACGAGGAGGTTCCTTCATGCATCCCAAAAGCTGCGTCCAACTAAACTAGAAGCCCACAACAACAAAGTTAGGACAATGCTAAGCAAATTGATTAACAAGACAAGAGAGGGGGAATGCTGCCTTTGAAATCGAGTAAAGCTGACTATCGAGCGAAGTACAGTTTTCTACTTTATATCTTTGTCTTCTTCTTCGTGTGGGTAGTAAAGTCAATCGACCCCACTCACCCTAGTAATCCGCCTCAAGGGCCTCTTACAGGTTTGACATATTTTAGTCAAGAGTTTACCTAGTACTGATTCTATACTTGGTTGGGCGTGAAAATGTTTGACATCAAAGTATACACATCCTATAGAGACCTGTGTACTCTACGGCAGAGGTTCCCAATTTATTGGCCATGGTACCCTAATTGATCATACTTTTTTTGGCGGACCCCTAGCTGGCTATATTGATAACTGTTCGACGTCATGCTTGGCGCAGTGGTTGATCAATTGGCTGCTGAGCTGCGTGTCGGGGGTTCAATTCCTCCACGGAACTAAAGTCTGATGCAGTTGGTGACATCAAATCTGTGATTGAACTTGAATAAATGCCACTAACTCTAACAAACTGCTCTAGAAGTCATTTGTTCAAAACTTTTTAGTCGTTTATTTTTGGCTTTGCTATTTTTTCCTTAATGTATTTCAGCCATCCAACATAACCCTAAATATGACCACGCACTTCTGGAACACCCTATAGATGTTGCTATATCATTTAATGAGTGTATTATTATCTCCCACAGGGATCTGAAGAATTAAGCCAGCGAGCTTGCTTCTGGGACTACGACACGATAAAGTGTAAACCTGTCAATTCATCGGAAGATATCAGGTAAGAATCTACTTTGTATCGCTAACGCTAATCTACTTTATAAACTAGCGCAGGTTTGCGTAGTCAGATTATAGCAGGGAATTATATCATTTCGGAGTATGATTGCCGCAAGACTTACTAGATAAATCACTCCATATACTTACGCGCGCTAACTACCTACCGGTCGCTGGGACGCACGCGGCCCATTTCCCAATAACCACGCAGCGGCGCGCAGCTACAAAGCAAAACTCACTTTACGCTTGCAAGGTTAGGTACATTTTCGTTCGCAGCGTCTAGCGACTCGAAGGTGTAGGCTATTATAGGAGTAAGAACATTTTGTATGGAGCGGTTTATCTGGTAATCTGTGGTTAGGACCCAATTTTCGTAAAGCCTCGTCTTTTACGAAACATGTAAGTTAACGATCTTTCCTAAAAAAAATCTAATTAATTAGTCCGTTAAATAGATTTCCAAAAAATATTAGACACGGTATTTTTTTTTTCACGTAACCAAAAAATTAAAACGATACAGCGCGTTGAAAAATCGTGTGACGTCACAGACCGATACACTTTTTACCGAAACTCACACTCCTAATCTTTGATGCGTTATAGTCAATTTTTATTCATTTGATAAAACAAAAAATAGGTTCCAATATTTTTCGATAATTTAACCGACGAAATAAATAGAATCATATTATTTTTACTCAGGAAACATCAGTTTGTTTTGTGATTGATGGGCACAAAATCTGCGATGAAAATCCAATAAAAATAAATATAAAACTGGTAGGTACCCCTACCAGTTTTATGATTATTTTTATGGGATTTTGGACCTGGGGCCGAATAGCGGCAGACCGCGAAGATGACAGGACGCCTTGGATGATCCCAAAATGCACAGAACGAATGAAGTGAATAGAAAGACTGGCATTGGGACAGCACAGGCTGCAAACATTGCCACTTTCACGGCATCATTGGTGGCAGCGCATAGGTCATTTGGCTGCATGTTTTGCACAGAGAGCAGTATTACGATAAATGATTTATTTAAACTTTATGTACCTACAGTCGTGTCGGCGGACTTTGTATACTTAAACTCGACCCAAGTTTCTTTTACTTATCAGTCCATGATTTGGCTGATGACGTATATCTAATCTGCAACCTGAGAACATAAATAATCACGTTTATTAATAAGATCAGGACCTCAACATTCTTATCAAGTGCGGGCTCTTGGGCTAAGTAACGTTTATTAATACGGGCCTTAATGCAACAAGGCATTCTCTACCAGTCAACTTTTGAGACAAAAACTACACTGATATCGTTAGATAGATAGTGGAGCTCGTGGCTAAATTATATCAAACACACGGGTCGATCTTCAAGGTTAAGCAATTCTTGCTGCAGTCGATCCTTGGATGGGTGACTAACATACCCAGATTCTTCTGTGCCTCGGAAAGAACGTTAAGCTGTTGGTTCTGGCAGTCATTTGTAGATCTACGACAGTCGTTATGCATAGACTGAAGCTTTATTTTTTCAATACATTAATTTAAATTACATATACAAACATAATAACACTTAAAAAAAACCTTTTTTTATTGAAATTGTTAGTGGAGGGCACTTAATTCTTTTTTGTTTTTTTTTTGAAGTGAAAACTTCTTTAGCGGCGTTGTGCACTATTTGGGATGGGTAAAAAATGTTAAACTCGCATCAGGACACGTGACGCACTATGAATGTGTTCCCAAAACGTTTTGTGCGTGTGGGTGGGATGTCCACCATGTACCGGTGGCGCATCGTCGGACGTCTTGTGGTCCGATGATGGAACGGGCTTGGCGTAATTAAACTACGCAATTCCGTTGCACACTCCGATTAAATCCAACCAATAGAAAACCGACAGTCTAGCAACTCGGTGTCAATGCTCAAGACTTTGGAGCTTTGACTCCACGAGCACCTTTAACATAAAAGGCTGCCCAGCAAACTGTAAAAAAAACCCGGAATGCACCATCGTGCTAGTTGGCGACCAGACGAGAGGGCCCGATGGAAATTCCCGGGAGGGCTCGGGCGTCCCCGCAGTCTCCAGTCTAGTCCCCCAATGATGCCGTCCTGTCAGAGCGTACCTGCGCTCCTGTTCTGTGCTGAATAGTAAGCTCCTGGCATACCTAGAAGCTAACGATATCCTTAGTGACCGACAATACGGCTTCCGCCGAAATCGATCCACTGGGGACCTTCTAGCGTATGCCATTCACATCTGGAGTGAGGCCATCGAAAAACACGGGGAAGCACTTGCGGTCTCTCTTGATATCTCGAAAGCCTTCGATAGGGTTGGCACGATAGCCTTATTGGTAAGCTTCCTTCCTTCGGTCTACCCGCCGGATTGTGTGAATGGATTGCAGACTTCCTGAGGAATCGGTCTATCCGAGTGGTCATAGATGGCTGCTCGTCTGGACTGCTGGATATTAATGCCGGCGTTCCTCAGGGGTCAGTGCTCTCGGCAAAATTTTGTTGTTTTTGCTGCATATTAATGATCTGCTGAAACCCGGTACCTTTGGGTATGCAGACGACAGTACTGTTCCTGAGAGATACGTGTCCAACGTACAAGCTGGTGGGTCGCAGATCCGGTCTCTCCGAGAGGCTATGGTTGACTGCTTGAGCTTGTCCTTACAGGCTGTCTCTGAGTGGGGCGATGCCAATCTGGTCAAGTTCAATGCTGCTAAGACCCAGGTGTGTCTTTTTTCCGCTAAAAGGAGCCAATTCCACCCAGCTCCATCTTTCGGAGGTGTAACCGTGCCAATAACCGACCAACTTGACCTTCTTGGTGTTACGTTAACATCTACCCTCAATTTTGGCCCATTCATAGAGGCAAAGGCTCAAGCGGTTGCCAAAAAGTTGGGAGTCCTAGCAAAGGTGCGACAGTATTTCACGCCGGAACAGCTGCTTAAACTTTATCAAGCGCAAGTTCGATCGTGTATGGAGTACTGTTCTCATCTTTGGGACGGATCTGCCAGATACCAGCTTGATGCCCTTGAGTCAATTGAGAAACGAGCCAAGAGGATCATCGGCAACGATAGGCTCGTCGAGTCGAAGCTCCAAAGTCTCGAGCATCGACGCCGAGTTGCTAGCCTGTCGGTTTTCTATCGGTTGCATTTTGGGGAGTGTGCAACGGAATTGCATAGTTTGATTCCGCCAAGCCCGGTACATGGTGGACATCCCACCCACACGCACAACACGTTTTGGAAACACATTCATGGGGCGTACAGCTAAGGAGTGGAATTCCCTGCCAGAGTCTGTGTTCCTGATAGCTACAACCTGGGAGTCTTGAGTGAATAGGTTACTTCTAGGCAAGCGTGCTCCATCTTCGACCACATCATCGCTTACCATTAGGTGAGATAGTTGTCAAGCGCGTGCCTATCAATAATAATAAAAAAAAAACCTGAAGGTTCGCAGCATGAAAACTCTTTCACTTCCTTCTCCTCTTTCTCCTTCACTCACACATCATGACTCAAATTAAATTCTCTATTGTACACCAAAACTATTATATACTGTGATGTACAAAGGCGAGTTGAACTCAAAGTTGAGTTTTCTCTCAGCAAACCTGTAAGTGATAGAGAGAGATCACAATAAAGGATAGAATCTAGTGCAAATTGATTGATTGGATTGATGTTTGTTCCCAGGAGCGTAGCGGCAGCTGGCCCGTGCAGCGCGCCGTGCTCCACATTCCAGACTTGTGCTAACTGCACCGCTGAGGAGTGCATCTGGTGCGCGTCGGCCGGACGCTGTGTGGATAAGGTGAGTGGAGTGTAGACTAACGGCCGCTTTCTATAATATATCTCAATCCCAATCTTGATCCCGATCCTTGTCTGTAACCAATCAAAGGTGAGGATTGTGTGGTGAAGGACACAAACTCGGCCGTTGATTGGTTACAGATAAGGATCGGGATTGGGATTGAGATATGTTATAGAAAGCGGCCGTAAGTAGTAATAGCGCACATCGATCGAACCTGATGGATCGACGAGCTGGTCATAGTGGCAGGCAAAGGTTGGCTGTGTGGCCGACAGGACCTGCCGGCATTAGGCGGATACGGGTTGATCTACCATGTTGGTCGTATATTCGTTCGACGGCAGGTAGTCGTGTTGCAACGTGGCGCTGCAATGTGGTGCTGTGCGACGCGGTGTCGTGCTGTGTGGCCCGTAGGCACTGCTTATCTGCTTGTCTTCCAAGAACACCACTGACAGTTGAACCTTGTTCCAGAACGCGTACGGCGCGTCATTCCCTCTGGGCGGATGCCGCGCGTGGTCCACCTCGGGTGGTGGCGGCTGCGGAGCTGCGCGGGGCTGCGGCGCGCACGTGTCGTGCAGCGCCTGCCGCGCCGAGCCCGCGTGCGGCTGGTGCGACGACGGCGCAGGCGGCGGCAGCGGCGCGTGCCTCCCGGGCGGCGCCACCAGGCCGCACGCGCCGAGGGTCTGTGCGCAGCATAGGTGAGTGTTGTATATATATACACGTGGCGTGCAGCGCCTGCCGCGCCGAGCCCGCGTGCGGCTGGTGCGACGACGGCGCAGGCGGCGGCAGCGGCGCGTGCCTCCCGGGCGGCGCCACCAGGCCGCACGCGCCGAGGGTCTGTGCGCAGCATAGGTGAGTGTTGTATATATATACACGTGGCGTGCAGCGCCTGCCGCGCCGAGCCCGCGTGCGGCTGGTGCGACGACGGCGCAGGCGGCGGCAGCGGCGCGTGCCTCCCGGGCGGCGCCACCAGGCCGCACGCGCCGAGGGTCTGTGCGCAGCATAGGTGAGTGTTGTATATATATACACGTGGCGTGCAGCGCCTGCCGCGCCGAGCCCGCGTGCGGCTGGTGCGACGACGGCGCAGGCGGCGGCAGCGGCGCGTGCCTCCCGGGCGGCGCCACCAGGCCGCACGCGCCGAGGGTCTGTGCGCAGCATAGGTGAGTGTTGTATATATATACACGTGGCGTGCAGCGCCTGCCGCGCCGAGCCCGCGTGCGGCTGGTGCGACGACGGCGCAGGCGGCGGCAGCGGCGCGTGCCTCCCGGGCGGCGCCACCAGGCCGCACGCGCCGAGGGTCTGTGCGCAGCATAGGTGAGTGTTGTATATATATACACGTGGCGTGCAGCGCCTGCCGCGCCGAGCCCGCGTGCGGCTGGTGCGACGACGGCGCAGGCGGCGGCAGCGGCGCGTGCCTCCCGGGCGGCGCCACCAGGCCGCACGCGCCGAGGGTCTGTGCGCAGCATAGGTGAGTGTTGTATATATATACACGTGGCGTGCAGCGCCTGCCGCGCCGAGCCCGCGTGCGGCTGGTGCGACGACGGCGCAGGCGGCGGCAGCGGCGCGTGCCTCCCGGGCGGCGCCACCAGGCCGCACGCGCCGAGGGTCTGTGCGCAGCATAGGTGAGTGTTGTATATATATACACGTGGCGTGCAGCGCCTGCCGCGCCGAGCCCGCGTGCGGCTGGTGCGACGACGGCGCAGGCGGCGGCAGCGGCGCGTGCCTCCCGGGCGGCGCCACCAGGCCGCACGCGCCGAGGGTCTGTGCGCAGCATAGGTGAGTGTTGTATATATATACACGTGGCGTGCAGCGCCTGCCGCGCCGCGCGTGCCTCCCGGGAAGCCGACAGGGAAAGCCAGCTGCACAGGGTGAAAGCCAGCTGCACAGGGAAAGCCAGCTGCACTGGGTGAAAGCCAGCTGCACAGGGAAAGCCAGCTGCATAGGGTGAAAGCCAGCTGCACAGGAAAAGCCAGCTGCACAGGAAAAGCCAGCTGCACAGGGAGAAAGCCAGCTGCGCTAGGGGAAAGCCAGCTACCCAAGAGAAAAACCCGCTGCTACGAGGAAAAGCCAGTTGCACAGGAGGAAAGCGGTTTGCACAAGAGGAAAGCCAGTTGCACAGGGGGAAAGCCAGCTGCACCGGGGAAAGCTAGCTGCACAGGAGGAAAGCGGTTTGCACAAGAGGAAAGCCAGTTGCACAGGAGGAAAACCAGCTGCACAGGGGGAAAGCCAGTTGCACAGGAGGAAAGCTAGCTGCACAGGGGGAAAGCTAGCTGTACAGGGGGAAAGCTAGCTGTACAGGGGGAAAGCCAGCTGCATAGGGGGAAAGCAAGCTGCATAGGGGCAAAACCAGCTGCACAGGGGGAAAGCCAGATGCGGGTGAGATTAGTGTTGTTATGCACACATGCGACGGTGTATGACAGTCGAAATTCATCGATAAATGATGACTAAAATTACGACCTTTTCACTTCGACTTCAGAATAACCACCTCACCCGTTAAATTTGGCTTCGACTTGAAAATCACGACTTCACTCGTTAGCTTTACCCGTTCCTAAAGCAGACATGAGTTGACCGTGTAAATATATTTTTAGGGTTTTGTACCAAAATGGTAAAAAGGAATTATGGTGCGACTCAGTCTGCCCGTCTGCCACAGCCGGATATCTCAAGAACTACTAATGCTATCAACTTGAAATTTCTAAAAGTTTTAGATGTCGTTTGCCCAACTATTTTGCAAATAAGAAAAATAATAAAATGTATTTTTTTTTTTGCAACACGTACTGAAAAGGCGTGTGGGGTATCATATGGACATGCCACCCACACGCACAAAGCGTTTTGGGAATACATTCATTGTGCGTACAGCTATGGAGAGGAATTCCCTGCCGGGGTCTGTGTTTCCTGATAGCTACAACCTGGAAGTCTTTAAGTCATGAGTGAATAGGTTACTTCTAGGCAAGCATGCTCCATCTTCGACCACATCGTCGCTTACCATCAGGTGAGATAGTGGTCAAGCGCGTGCCTATCAATAATAATAAAAAAAAAATGATATGTGCACATTTTCAAACTTTTTTGTTTTTTTTTTTAGGTTGCAATTGTACGACATTTGACGATTTTTTTTTAAATACCGTAGTATTTTGTTTTTATTTTTCTAATTTTTTCCGAAGTTTATGATAGGAGTTTGTGTAAAGATCACAGAAAAAATTAAACGATGTCTCTAAACAGCACATTTTTCAGAAATCATCATGATGGTACAGAACCCTGGGTGCGCGAGTCCGACTCGCTCTTGACCAATTATTTTTATATTTTTATTTACTAGCTTCTGCCCGTGACTTCGTCTGCGTGGAGTTCAGAATTAAAATGCACTGATATCGCGATTTAGGATTTTGTCAAGTTAGTTCGCAGCTGTCGAGATAGATGGAGCTGCGAGTCTCATTTGTTGTGAATTTGTGATGTTGATTCTGCTGCGCTGTTTTTTTGTGGCGGCATCAATTCCTTTACAATCTTAACGTTAAATACATCTTATTTGTATCCCGGTGATTTATACGTTTTCCCGTATAATATTTTTTGTGCATTCTTTTCCATTTTTCCTCTTCATAAGAACTTTCCTCGAACTTCAAGGAACATTTAAAATAAACAAAATAGTTTAATTGATCCAGCCGTTCTTGAGTTTTGCGCTTAGCAACACATTTAGCGATTCTGTTTTATTAATTCAACGTGTAACAGGATAAACGCAATACCTCCTAAGGAGTCATTGTACTGTACCTCATTATGAACAACTTTCACTATGGGCCCAACGCTGTAATTGCGAGAAAAAAAAATCGATTGTCCCATGACATTTATACGAGCATAACTCGTCAAAATGTAGGTACTGAACAGCTGATTTCTTTTTCGCTATTTCGGTGTTGGTCCCATAGTAAAAGTTGTTCATAATTATGAGGACAATGACCCCTTAAGAGGTATTGCGTGTAATCAGGTTGAAAACACGTTGCAGATATTTTAGTACATGTAGGACTTACAGCCTTCCTTTACTAACATAATTTAAGTACTAGTAATACTATCTTTAAGGAATTTTAGCTTAAGTCTATAATTTACACATGTAAATTGTAGACTTAAGCTGAAATAGTATTATTAGGTATGTCTTTCAGTTCTGTGTCAATAAAAAGTTTTTCTTTTTTCCTATTAACTCATCACTATTTTATTTCCAGATGGCACTTCACAGCGTGTCCGGCCTGCCAGTGCAACGGCCACTCAGTATGCGACAGCGCGGCCCGCTGCATGCAGCCGTGCGCGGGCCGCACGGTGGGCGAGCACTGTGACGTATGCGCGCCCGGACACTGGGGCAGCCCGCTCAACGGCGGCGTGTGTCAGCGTAAGTATACAGCCAAACAACCAACCAATGCACCTTCTATGTCAAATTCAAATATTTTTATTTTTAGAACATGTGTAAAGAAAAGATGTCAATATTTTATGTTATGTTATGTATAATATTTTTCAACACATTTGCTCAAAAAATGCATTTACGAAGCCTGTATACATTGTTCGAAAGTTAAAAATTACGCACCACACAATGGAACGTGGGGTAAAATAGGTACTCTCACCTAAGTACCTATTTTATCGCATGTATAGCGCCGTGCGTAGGTATCATTTACGCTTTTTTTTAATGTCCATAAAAAATATACCTATAAGAATTCCACCAAGGAGTATCAGACTATGAGAATAACTAAGCTGAATGATCGAACCTCCTTGGAAGCGGTTTGCACAATACCTACGTTTGTCTCACTTTGATACTTAAGAGAAAATGAGACGAAAGATGTAGTTCCATTCACGCCATTTTTACATTAGAAACGTCAAAGACGCTACGTTATTGCGACTTTCCGACTGATATCTAAAAACAAAAAGATTTTTTATTACTTAATGTACTGTTTTCTCGCAAATGTGTAGAAAAACGTTGTATGACATAGTGTGCGGATATTGGTATTTACAAACTCGTGACTATGGTAAAAAACCAACTTACCGCACTAATATCATAAATAACTATTTATGTTATTTATATAAACTTTATGTACAATAGTGGTACATGGGCGGACTTAATGCAACAAGGCATTCTCTACCAGTCAACCTTGTTTTTATCTTTTCGCCACCTTTGGTTGACTGATATAGAATGCCTATTGCACCTTTGTGCATCATCATCTGCCTAATAGCCTTTTCCCAACTATATTGGGGTCAGCTCAAATCGAATTTAGCTGAATATCAGTATTTTACGTGGAGCGGCTGCCTACCAGACCTCCACAACCCATTAACTGGGTAACATGGAACTTCTTGGCAAGACTGGTGTTAGATTTTCTGGCTTCTGACAATAACTAACGACAGCCAAAGATCTCCAAGTGACAGCTGGTACCAACAGCTTAACGTGCATTACGAAGCACGGAGAAGTCTCAAAAGTCATTTATTCAAATTCGACTGAAAATCAGCACTTTTGGACGTCTAAATTTACATAAAGACCTAGTGTTTTAGCTGGGAACCTGGATATTTCGCTCCAGTATCAGTTAGAGATTTGTTCCTATAACTATTAGAAAAAGTAATTTGTTGTTGCCATTGTTTAATTTCGTTCAAGCGTCGATAATATTCCATATATATGAGATGTTAGATGTTAAACTAATGTAAACATTTGTTACAGCATGTGAATGTAATGCCCAAGCTGTAGCATGCGCGCCCGACACCGGTCGCTGCTATTGTAGTACAAAAGGACTAGCGGGCGACAGATGCGACAAATGCGACAACACTAACCACTACCACGCTGATATCTACAACAAGGGAGCTTGTTATTGTAAGTTAAACCATATAGCTAGAGTGATAAAGCCGATCTTACTTTAGTACGAAAGAACTAGCGGGCGACAGATGCGACAACACTAACCACTACCACGCTGATATCTACAACAAGGGAGCTTGTTATTGTAAGTTAAACCATATAGCTAGAGTGATAAAGCCGATCTTACTTTAGTACGAAAGAACTAGCGGGCGACAGATGCGACAACACTAACCACTACCACGCTGATATCTACAACAAGGGAGCTTGTTATTGTAAGTTAAACCATATAGCTAGAGTGATAAAGCCGATCTTACTTTAGTACGAAAGAACTAGCGGGCGACAGATGCGACAAATGCGACAACACTAACCACTACCACGCTGATATCTACAACAAGGGAGCTTGTTATTGTAAGTTAAACCATATAGCTAGAGTGATAAAGCCGATCTTACTTTAGTACGAAAGAACTAGCGGGCGACAGATGCGACAAATGCGACAACACTAACCACTACCACGCTGATATCTACAACAAGGGAGCTTGTTATTGTAAGTTAAACCATATAGCTAGAGTGATAAAGCCGATCTTACTTTAGTACGAAAGAACTAGCGGGCGACAGATGCGACAACACTAACCACTACCACGCTGATATCTACAACAAGGGAGCTTGTTATTGTAAGTTAAACCATATAGCTAGAGTGATAAAGCCGATCTTACTTTAGTACGAAAGAACTAGCGGGCGACAGATGCGACAACACTAACCACTACCACGCTGATATCTACAACAAGGGAGCTTGTTATTGTAAGTTAAACCATATAGCTAGAGTGATAAAGCCGATCTTACTTTAGTACGAAAGAACTAGCGGGCGACAGATGCGACAACACTAACCACTACCACGCTGATATCTACAACAAGGGAGCTTGTTATTGTAAGTTAAACCATATAGCTAGAGTGATAAAGCCGATCTTACTTTAGTACGAAAGAACTAGCGGGCGACAGATGCGACAACACTAACCACTACCACGCTGATATCTACAACAAGGGAGCTTGTTATTGTAAGTTAAACCATATAGCTAGAGTGATAAAGCCGATCTTACTTTAGTACGAAAGAACTAGCGGGCGACAGATGCGACAACACTAACCACTACCACGCTGATATCTACAACAAGGGAGCTTGTTATTGTAAGTTAAACCTTATAGCTAGAGTGATAAAGCCGATCTTACTATAGTACGAAAGAACTAGCGATATTTTTATTTTTTTTATTTTGCGCAAATAAACACGTTGTCTGTTTTTAATTAGTACCTACCCTTATTTTACATGAAATGAGGGTACACAACCCAGGTTCTGTTTGTGGTGGATAAAAAATTTGTAATCCATTTTATCTACAGTATGGTTATCCATTGTTTAAGTTTTTCGTACTGTACTAACATTCTATGGATTCCCTAAATCTGAAATAAATACTATTTATTTCATTTTATATTTTATTTATTATTATAATAATCTCTTATAAACTCGTGTCTTCCCACAGATGACCTCGCAGTAGACTATCAATTCACCTTCAACCTATCAAAAAAGGAGGACCGCCACCTCTCAGCGATAAACTTCAGGAACGCCCCAGTCAAGCCTGACGTGGACGCAGACTTCAGCATCACGTGCTCTGCGCACGCGCGCATGAACCTCACAGTGAGGACGCGCAGCGATCCCGCGGAACGGACGCTGTTCAGTGATGTTAACTGTACTAATTTTAGGTTTAAGTAAGTATTGTAACATTATTTTTAAGTGTTCATCATTTGGTTAGCCTTTTTCAAGGGGTCGGCTTTCACTTAGATTGGTGGCCGTCGAATACCAGAATTTTGCATGGAGCGACTGCTCTCGCTTGTTGCTGTAATGTACCTCACATACCTAAGTGACAGATATTCTTCATCTTCTTCAGTCAATCCTCATTACTGAGGATCGTAGTCATTGGACCCCTTTAAGCGGACAATTTTTCTCCATCGATTCCGGTCCAAAGTAACAGATATAGTTGTTAAAAAAATCGATTTTTCATTTTGCAGCCGCCACCTGTGAGTAAATAAGCATAATAATATACTATACTATGATTTTAACAGACATAGGAAATTAACTTCAGGGACCCATTCAATTAACGAAGGAAACTTCACAGATTATGAGTGTCGATGTCTAGTTCATTCATTCCTCGTTCATTCTAGTCTAAACAGACACAGCTACGTATCAGTGTTTTTACATGAAGCGACGACAGCCAATCACACCTCCATAACATAGTCTTCTTCTTCTTCGTGTGGGCAGTAAGGTCTGACGACCCCACACACCCTTTTTTTTTTGGATGGGAAATCTACTAATGGCTCCTCCCGCAATGGGCGGAGCGGAAGGGAGTGTCAGACTCCTACTGACTAAAACCAAAGCAAAGGGCACTACGAGGAGAACGGATGGGTTTTAGTCAGTAAAAGTCTGACAATCCCGCTCCACCCAGAGCGGAAGGAGTCATTTCATGTTTTCCCATTCATAAAAAAGTACAGTTACACTTAAATACTATCATAAACATTTAGCTTAGGTATTAATCAAATTGTATTACATAATTCTTTGTCTTAGCTGACAACATGTCCATTCTGGTTCATCAGGTTCGCGAAATCCGAGCACGCGTTCGGCGTAGAAGACAACGTGACGCTGACGACGTTCTTTGTGTACGTGTACGACTTCAGGCCGCCGCTGTGGATACAGATCTCGTTCTCTCAGTACCCCAAGCTGAATCTGCAACAGTTCTTCATAACGTTCTCGTCTTGTTTCTTGCTGTTGTTGCTCGTGGCGGCCGCGCTGTGGAAGATTAAGCAGGTTTGTTGTATGAATCATTGTAGTGTAAAGCTCTGTATTAATTATAAACATTTTTTATGTAACTTGATCGACATTTTTGATGAACAGCGATAAAGTTCCTGAAACCTGTGTTTAAATTAATAATTCTTGTCTACATCATTTAGTCTACGTCAAAATGTTGCCATAGAAGTAGCTCTAATAACTGCAGTTTTTTGAAGTGAAAACTTCTTTAGCGGCGTTGTGCACTTTTTGGGATGGATAAAAAATGTTAAACTCGCGTCAGGACACGTGACCTGATCGAAAATTCGTAAGACGGATAATGTAATATAAGTTGTCATGTTTCTGTACGATAGCACATTAAATGAATATTGTATTTAACCACATATAATTATGATAGTACTTTTATACTGATAAATAAAGCAATTCGTTCGAAATTATTCCCTAACCATTCCAATATATTAAAAAATGCACAACGTTAATGTTCAAGTTTTCACTTCTGCCGGCAATCCCGGAGTGCAACCCGTTGTTTTTTTTATTATTACACCGCACTTCTGCCATGTTTATAATCTACAGTTCTCGTCAAATAACTTTGCCCCTCTGAAGTTGGGTACGAGTGGCTGCGTAACAGTCAAAATTACGAACAAACTGCAACTGCGCATGCGCAAGAGACATGGGGGCGAGGATTATGGCGGCGCCATTTTATGTCTCAGTCTTACGTTTACGTTCGATGCATCCTTGCGTCCCGCTTGCTCCCGTCTACGTGACTGCACCAAGCCATCTTTGCAAATGGCTAACTTCAGAGGGGCAAAGTTATTTGACGAGAACTGTACAAATAAATCTCAACCATATTGCTATGAAGCTTTTCTTCTTTAACTTACCGCAAATATTTTATCAATTTGTCTTTTGTTCAGAAATACGACATGTACAGAAGAAGACAGCGACTGTTTGTCGAAATGGAGCAGATGGCATCGCGGCCTTTCAGCCAAGTATGCGTCGAGCTCGAAAAGGGAGGAGCAGGTAAGCACTACAACTAAAGTAAATATCATTTATCTACACTCACAACGTAATGTTCCAAATATGATTTCAAAAACTATTGTTTACACACGTACTTTTTTTCGTGGTTAGGTAAAATTAAAAAAAAAAAAAAAACTATTAAAGTGCGGCATTCTCCTTCGATTTACAAACAACTGCATCATAAAATAACTTTTTAATTTTTATAGCACACTTTTACTTTTTAATGCATTGGCGCTTATGGGCTCATTGACCTAATGTAGAAAAATAGTGTCATTGTCTATGGATGCGTGGGCTGCGCAGTCATGCGTAATCAGAATCTAAATTTCCCGCCATATCACATATTTTTTCCGTGGCTATGAATTTGGAATAAATACTTAACTCATTTTTATACTTTTGTTTTATTTCAACTGTATGAGTGAAGATAAAATAGTGTATGCAAAGGTATATAATTAGGTATTAAAACAAAAACCCCTTTTATATGACCGTTGCATAAATTACTATTAATTTTTAACGTTATGTGAAACTGTAGCGTCAATCTCCAACCTTTTATAATGCACACTCCTCCAATTTTCTTCTAAAATCATTGCGACTCCCTTGCTGTTTAAGGTAAACTAAAAGAAGCCAATAACGCGTGCCAATTGAGAGCATAATGACGTCAAGTAATTTGAGTTCGTTACATTTAGGTCACTGCCACCACTGCACTGTTAGCATCAAGTCGTTTTCTGAGCCGCCGTAGGCCCAAAAAATCTAAAGAATTAACCATCGACTCTAAAAAAAGAAGAAGAGTCGCTCTGCGCCCCCAAAGTGTGGTGAACCCCAGTGGATCCACTGACAACTTGGGAACTTCAGTACCATTGGGCGCAACGCGTCGCAGAGATGCTTAGCGCTGCACGCCGCATAGTCCGTGCTGCACCATCGAAATTCAAATACTACCCGCGGCTTCACGATGCGCCTTGCGGTGTTATGATACGTTTCACGGCGCGGTTTGAGAGTGATTAAAACCAGTATTTTTTTTTGTTGTTCCCCCACAGGAGCAGGCGTCCCAGCGCCAGTAGCCCTAGAGCCGTGCCGCGGCGGGCGTGCAGCAGTCCTGTCGCTGCTGGTCCGCCTGCCCACGGGCGGCACGGGGCGCGCGCCCCCCCTGGGCGGGCTGGCCGTGGCGTCGGCGCTGGTGACGCTGGGCCACCACGCGCAGCATCCGCCCATGAGCAGCGCCAAGCGGCCCCGCCACCACTGACACCACAGGTAACTTACTGCTGGTCCGCCTGCCCACGGGCGGCACGGGGCGCGCGCCCCCCCTGGGCGGGCTGGCCGTGGCGTCGGCGCTGGTGACGCTGGGCCACCACGCGCAGCATCCGCCCATGAGCAGCGCCAAGCGGCCCCGCCACCACTGACACCACAGGTAACATACTGGGTAACTTTTTTTTTTGCAGTGCGCAAACTTTTAGAACCACTTCTGCCCATGTAAATGAACAACTTTCCCCAAGAAACCCATAGTCAATTCCTAAAAAAAAAATTGAGTCTCCCATACAAATTGTGGTCAGTTGATGACAATTTTGTATGGGAAGTTCAAATTTTTTTTTAGGAATTGACTATGGCTTTCTTGGGGAAAGTTGTTCATTTACATGGGCAGAAGTGGTTCTCAAAGTTTGCGCACTGGAAAAAAAGTTATCCAGTATAACTACGATCAAAAATTATGTCGATAAAAGTACAAGTAAAGATCTACCTACAACCTGGGGGTCTTTAAGTCAAGGGTGAATAGGTTACTTCTAGACAAGCGTGCTTTATCATCGACCAGAGCATCGCTTTCCATCAGAGGCTATATACACAAAGTGTATTCTGTTAGCGAATGCGTGACAATTCGACAGTGTTTGTCCAATCCCACACATTTTTGACGTTTTGATAATCTCATTCACCACGCTACCGCTAACAAAATAGTACTTATTTAGCCTCAGGTGAGACTGGTCAAACTCGATTACGAACCAATCTAGGTATCTTATATTTCTCAGAATACAGAACAAACCAGAAACCGTCAACACGCTCAAACGTGAGGCGGTGTAAACCACGCCGGAATGGCTTGGTTCGTCAAATTGTCAGTTAGTCAATGGCCGACGCGCGCACTGTTTACATCTAGTTGCAGTTGTCAGTTTTTGAACAATTATGCCGTCGTGTATCGTTCCCACTTGCAAAAATGCTACCGAAGAAATCAGATGGTTCATGTTAGTAGCACATTTCCAATACATTTTATTAAAATATTGAATTTAATTTACGTAACTTATTTGTCAACGAAAATCACGCGTCCATGTCGTGTTGCCACAAAATAACAGAATACTTTACCTAACTTTTTTTAATAACTTTTTATTGAATTATAATTGCCTATAAAAAATCACACGTTCCTGTTGTAAGCATTGCCACAGAATAATAAAATATTTTACCCACCTATTTCAAAAAATTCAAAAAGTCAAAAATATTGCGAATTCACGAAAACATTTTTTCCATTCAGGGATCCGGTTGCAAAATATACAGCTAATTATTTAATTTCATAGTCAAGTGTGCCCCTCTCTGCCAGCTAATTGGGTGTTTTAATTATAATTGTACCCTAAAAGAGGTAATGTCATGGTGCGCTGGTAGCACTACACGGGTGGATGAGGCGCGGGCGGGGAGTTATTTTGGACAAAAACAAAGCACTGCGTACAAATATGATTGAACACTGTTTCTGGTTTATTCTGTATTCTGAGCTCTATTTAAGATAAAAATGAATTGCTAAATCTGTTGTTAATGGCAAAACTGAATTGCGAACGGCTGGATCAATTTAGCTAATTAGTTAAAATCTGACACCAGTCTTGCCAACTACCGTGTAACCCACGTAAAATACTGGTAAGTATTCAACTGAATCTGGTCTGACTGGTAGCCGACCCCAATATAGTTGGGAAAAGGCTAAGCTTTTGAAGTTGATTAGAAGAGAATGCCTATGTCCTTAATCTAGGCATTATCTGCTACTGAAATTCTAATTAAAAAACTGCTCATTAGTTAAACTAAGCATGTGTTTTTTTTTAACGAGAAATCTAGAATTGGAAATTTATATAATGTTATCATTTTTATTGTTTCAGATAAAGACACTGATGTATATAGACAATGTATGTATTGAACTTTGTACATAGGACACAAGTAGTGCATTGCTCAAAGTGTAACATTTTATAAATAATAATAATACTCAGTTACTGTATTGTATCGTTTGTGTGACATGTCCAGTTGGTCGAAAACACAAGCGTGGTATAGGTTCTTGTTTTGTAGCGATATTTCTTTTTCTGGTATCATTATCATCAGCTTTTCACAGTAGGCACTGTTTGCGGTTGACCCCTTTTCATCCTTATAATTCAGGGTAAAATATGATAAGAGCCTTTTTTGTCAAATGTCACCTGTATAAAAGTGTAAGGAAATAAAATAATATACCTTAGCCGGCGTTTAGATAATTAGAATAATTGTAACAATCTGTGATATGATAACGCAAAATTATTTTGTCTCTATCAGTTTCAAACGATGACAGAAATCAAACCATATTTTAAATTGGACAGTCACTAAAAAAATTATTGCCTTTTGATTTTAAAATCTGTATCTTTCTTCATAAAAATCAAAAAATCATGCGTTAGTCTCGCAAAAACTCGAAAATGTATCGACCGATTAGAATGTTTTTCTTTGTTTTTTTTTATTTTTCGCCTCGGTTTTATGGAAAAAATGTAGTAGGTACTAATCAAATAAATTTTAGGCAACACAAAATTCAGCGGATCATCTAGCTTAAAATTAAAATTTTATCGCTACAATACAAACTAAACCACGCTACAAAATACACCACGTAACGTCGTTTATACGTTGTTTCTTTTTGTATAAAAATACTAATAAAAAAACATAGTAGACATAAGTACCTAACAGTTACACTTCCTTAAATGAAAGTTGCCAAAATACTCTAATCTGTGTCACTTTAAAACGTATTGCACGTTTAGGGAGCTAGTTGCAAGTTATTGGGTGTATTGTAAAATTTATTGGGGTTTTCACTTGTGGAGGAGATGGCAGAACTATTTTCAAATTTAATATAACTAACCTCTTTCTTTCAATATTTCAAAACAGTTGCCAACTCAGCATTGTTAATAAGATCTAAAATAACCCTTCTTTACAACTCTTTATTCTGTATTATTGACTTTTTGCTCGAGTCCCCCGTTTTAATTTGGGTTTCCACACACGAATAAGTCTTGCTAAGGCATAGCAATGCAAACTCCTCTTGTTTTCCTTGTCTATTTACTAGGGACATACTAAGTCTCTATTTTTCTAACGCGAACTTTACGTTCATGAAATACAAGATTTAAATTTTATGTGAGTCATTTGTCGACCACATCGCTCATCCCTTTCCATTAAGTGAGATTGTCGCTAAACGCGAGTCTGTCATTAATAATTAATAAAAATAGTTGACGCTCGAGTACATTTTGGTGTGTGTCAATGTAAGGTTCTGTCTCTATCTCTTTCTTCTCGAAACCTTCTGAGAATATAGTTCATGTCGTCTCCTTCTCACATGCTCGAAAACTCTTTGCTTTAAAAAATTGGACTGCGTTCATAGTGATAGAGTTCATTGCATTTTTTATTTATATTTTGTAACGTTTATTTTAAGGGCTTTTTAATACTGGTGTGGTTTGCCGATACCTGGATTACACAAAAACAATGTGGCAGCTAAATCGATAAAAAATATCGTAATTTTTTTATCGAATCGTAATCTCAATCGAAAGAAAATATAGCGGTATCCTGCGAACTTCGTTTCTTCGTAAGTTTACTTTGATTAAATATCTGTGGTTTATATAATATTAAAACTGGTATAAATGATCAGAATGAAAGAATTAGACTGTTAGTGAAGTGAAGATATAATTTGTAATGGTGCTTAGGGGTAAATAGCAATTGCCATTATTTTTGCTGCCTATAATATTAAGGATCGAATCTTGTATGAATTTAAGCGAAAATGAATTAAGAATTAAATAACCAAGCGGTAAACTACACCAGTTAGATCGAGTTTAGTCCTAGTGATGTCGCGTATCGATACCAAGCCAATGGATAAAATATCGATGTTTGTAATTAATGTAATATTTATTTTTCTCAATTAAATTAGTATATTTTTGCTAGCAAATTGAATGCTTGTAAGATTATATTAATACACGGTGTTTTTTTTTAGGGTGATGTTCATTTTTTTAATTAAGTTGTATAGGGGCAAACGACACATAATTTTTACATCTTATATTCCTATTCCAAGTGTGGCTTTAATTTTGTCTTATTATTTAGTATGCTGTTTAAATGAATGATATAATATCAATTTGAGAATCTCCCTCTTTTTAAATCTGTTAAAAATTAATGGGACTGATTTTCAAACGTGCATAAACTGCTCTGATTGGTTGAATAAATATTATCAATGGACAATAACAGCAGTACACGCACGCTTGCATTGTGCAATATTTTTTGTTCAAAAATCTACGGTAAGATTTTTTTTGGATTTAAATTGTTTGCCTATTTTTCAACTAAATCCCTTTTAAGAACTAGCATCACCCTAACTAAAAGTACCATTAATAAAAGACAATTTCGCGTAGAGTTTTTTATGATAGTTTTTATAATGCGTTGATCTGTGTTGAAAGTTTGAAGACAACGATGTAATATATGCGTATCGTCACAATTTATTGACGGTTCGGATGTTTAACTTGGTAAGCAGGTGGTTTTATGAAGAGAAACCAAGTTATTGATGTTTTTATTTCGGAAATTATGTGTATATCGGGTGATGAAAACTTGTCAGTCAAACAGTATATGCGCTTTTGTGATTATTTCATCAAAATGTATGGCAATCATGTTCGTGAACAAAGCTATTTGACAACTGTCACGTAATTTAGCCGTAGTAAGAAACTGAAATGGCTGCGTACGGGTGGGTAGTAACGCGTATACGAAAAAGTAATTTCATACCGGCTGAAAATTATACCATTAGTGTTGTTCTCGCCGAATATTTAAGAACTCTTAAGTTTTGCTTCCCCAGGAGCGGCGGAGCTCAAAATGACAGCATTTGAAACTTGGGCAAAAAAATAACTTGTATATTCACAATATTTAAGAACATCCAAAGAAAAATCAAAGAATGGAAGTTTTGTCTGTGTTAGTCTTAGCATTGTCTGTTGATAAGCTAAATAAAGAATGCAGGCTTAACTGAAAAGAGTTAAAAAAACAATCATGTAATCTCTGATGCTACCTATATTTGCATTTTTCGTTTTCCAGTAAGTATCGAGTTATCAGTGACATTTTAATCCATTTTCTTACCAAGTTTAACCACCAAACTGACAATTAATAAATAAGTAAGTAATGTTATCTATACGTAAAGTCACTACTACATTATAATATTTAGATGTAAATAGTGCTGCTTTGTATAAGACTACGATATTCATATTTTTATTACGACTGAAATGTAAATGATGTAAAATATTTTTTTTTTGTTTGTTTGTGTGAACGCATTTAGTTTGTGAATGTTGTGTTGGTTAGTAACAAGTTTCGCAACATGTTGCAAATTGTTTTTTTACACCCTGTATTTCAACAATGTCAATTTTAAAATAAACTTTTTTGGGTGATGTTGAAATGTTAACTTTAAGAAATACTGTTTACATTCAAAATTTATCGCAATAGTTAGAAAATAGGCATAGGTAAGTCTTTATAGAATATTTATTTTTACGCAATCATTTAAGACTATATATAATAAAGTTAAAAAATCCAGACACAACATTCACACACATTTTTGTATTATAGCCTTAAATATAAAAGACGTATTTTATCTAAATAATAATTATTATTAATAATACGAGCTAACTTTGTACGCAACTTAATAAAATCGTTTTTAGTCCAACATAAATATTTTTATGCCTTATTTAGTATTAATTATAATTAAATATCATCGCGAATTTGTAAAAAGTATCGATATTCTGAATATTAGGTAAACAATATGTGTACTTTTCTTTTTTTTATATTTTTATTGCATCAACTAAAATATTTTTCTTATTAATGTGATGGTCATTTTGCGAAATGCCAAAACTATATTTTTTTCAAAATTAAATGAAACTTTATAACACAGTCATGTGATCTCAGTGTTATTAGAGAATTTACGTTTTCTATAAATATGTAATATTTTAATAATAATCAAAAGTTAGTAAAAATGTACAGCTCAGTATCAGCAATATTGGCACAGGCAACATATTCATGAGTTCATTTATGCATTAAAAGATTACAAATGAAAGAATAAGTCACTCGGTATGTAATATTTATATATGTAACAACTTTGTAAACTTATCAATCTTGCTGGGCAAATAACTGCTCTCTATTGAATGCCATTAATAATGTCCATTTAGTTGATAAGTAAACTATCGAAAATGGTTTCGACGACACAAAATGATTTTTTAACTATTGTGAAAATAAGTATTTAGACAAGGAACTTTTGTCGTCAGGGTGCGTTAGTAAACACTCGTCTGAAATTACATATATTGAAAAAAAAAACAAGATGGCGGCAGTAGTTCCGATTTTGGCCACGCACCAAAAGGTGCGTAGGTGTAGCTTTGAATGCACTATTGTTGTCAATTTTAATTACATTAACTAAGACCGGCCATTTCACATAATTTGACCAACTGTTAACTACTTCAGCAATGTTCTGTTGCTTTTTAAACTATGAATCTTAATTTTCTATGTAAATCTTATGATTTTACCATATTAAATGAACTTGCATTTATTTAAGTGTAATAATAAAAAATCTCATTTATCACTTATGTTTGAATAATTTAGATATGGCAATTAAATTTGATCTGTTTTAAAAATTTAAATCTTTCTCTAAAAAGAATAATTGTTGTTAAAATTTTTAGTTTTTATTTTATAAAAGGTTTATTATATTTTTTTGCTTAAGTTAGTATTTTAATTTATAAATATATAGTATTGTACCTTTTAAGTAAAACAGTGTTAAACAATTATTTTTTAAGATTTATTTCAGTTAATAAAAAGATTTAAATTATTAAAACAGCTTTATTTACTTGTGGGTTTTATTAAATAAAATGTACACACACCATTAAAAATCCTGGAAACAATGGCAGCCAGGCAACGAACACCAATTCAAGTCCTCAAGATAAAGTAAAAAAAAAGTAATCACATTTTTATCAAACTAAATTATCCCACTGCTGGGCAAAGGTCTCCCCAACAACCTTCCACACTTTCTGATGTATTGCTTTCTCTGACCAACCCGTCTTGAATGCTTAAGCGCGTATCAGACTACGTTATACTATTTTGCTATGAAGTACCTATAACATTGAAAGCCATAAAGCTATACTATATAGCATTGCGTTCACATTACGCAACATAATCGCAAGCAAAATGATTGCTCGTATCCACAGGATCATGTCAAAAATATATAATATTGCTAAGTGTGAACGTGTTCTAAATAAATGTATGGTGAACGATGAATAAACACCTTCTCTGTATTTGCAAAGACCTTTGGCCTGCGGTCAATGATGTTCTTTCTATTTTCTAATATAATTTCAAGAACTATCTAGTCTATCCTTGATTAGAATACACCGAGTCATCTCATCCACATACGAGTAAATTTAGTATCCGTTTATTGCATTGAACATGGAGCTGCTAGAGACTGCACAGACTGCATTACCCAATATATTACTTTCATCTATGGACTGCATCACTGCTTTCCCGGGTAAGCCGTCAGGTCCTGGGGTGGTATTTTTGGCCTTCAGCCTGTTTATCACCACTCTCAGGTCTACCTCGGTCACCTCCGGAGCATAGGCGGGAGTGTGCTCCCCTCGCGAATGGAATAGGTACCTACCCAGTAGGTACGTCTTTAATGCAAACTTTTAAAAGGTAAAGGTAAAATTGTTAAAAGGTTAATTCTTTTAACAATTACACAACTTGTAGCGAGGTAACGCCGAGGCTTATGGGTTGACGTTAATGTTGGCCGCACTGTAAATGGCGACCAATCCTATGATCGCGGGGACATTGGTAAGGGTGGCTCCCCCACATCTGATAACCAATCACGTGCCTCGACTTCTCTCGCGCGCCTTGTTTCTGGCGCCAGTGTAGTCGCGCGGGCGACTGACCCCAGGGAATACCCGTAGAGTTTCAGGGTTTCAGGCTGCACACGTAAAGTTCCATCTTAAATCTGTAAAACTGTTCTATTTTAAGTTTCCCATGTTCCATGTTTTGTTTCACTCGTGCCCATATACGTGTTTTAGTAATTAAAGTACCTGCGTAAAGTAAAAGGCATGTAATTAAATCGATATCTGTATTTTCCCTTTTTTCGAACAAAATATTTCAAAGTTAAATCAAAAATACTGACTTGCACACAAATTATGCACACTAAATAAATCATATTAGATATACTGTTTAATGGTATTTGCAGAACTGTTTTACTGAACGAATATTTGGCTAATGATATTTCTGGGTGGTTTAAAAAAAAATAACCACGAAGGGGATGGCGGGGTCTGTTCGCTCGCTTCGCTCGCTCACTTGACCCCGCCATCCCCTTCTAACCTAACCTGTCCGAGTCGGGGTGCCCAATGACCGGCTACTATTGTAACCATGATAACCACCTGCTATTTCAGGGAAGTGCAATTTAGAGTGCAAGTTAGTATTTTTGATAAACAATTCGTATTTTTGTTTTATAAATCATAAATCCGATGTATGAACCACATTTTTGGTGTGAATTCGATAAAAAGGTCATCTCGTTTTGGATGATTTTTTTATTTTTTTTTGTAAGACATGTTTTCTAATCAATTGGGATTTTTTGCACAGCATTATTTTTTCTGGTATGCATTAAAATTATACAGATGTGCATTTAAAAATATCCCAAAGTAAAATACCAAGGACTTTCTCTTCAGAAGCCCAAACAATTAAACTTCACTAACTCGTTGGTCTTGTGGTCTTATGCGTGGCATCTGAGCTTCAACACCCGAGTTTCCCAAATCTGGGATAAGCCTAGGGTTATTGGGATTTTACCATTACAGGTTCTCAGTGGCACCCAGTTTTGTGTAAATACTTACCTACTGTAAGACGTAATTCTCTGCCTAACCCGCCATACAGAAGTGCTATGTACCTGACCATCATATTATGTAGGTAATGGGATGATAAATTATAAGAAATATCTGCAAAGGATCCACCATACCATAGCCTAATCTAAAGCTCTAAAATAAAAACTTCTTCACAAAAATCTGATGTTTCTGACGCTGTGTCAAAATGACCATAATTATGTCAGTTTTGTAGGACTTGTAATCAGCCGGCGTCCTACCGCTGTTATTACACTTTTGATATAATTTTACGTAGAAGTAATGTAGTATTGTCACATTTCTGTCAATAAATATTGTGCTTGTGTTCTTAGTATGTGCTTTTGCATTTTTAAGCTATCCCAAACGTATCTGGTGAGTTTTTGATTGTTTTGTGTAAGTACCTAGTATCTACTGCAGTCTGGAAAGTTGGTGAAGAACCGAGCCTGTTCCAAACTTAATTTTGTGGAAGAGGTGCCTATAGCGGACCTATCAGCGCTGGTCATAAGGTGTTCTAAAAAGCCAACACCAGAAGAAATAAGAATGAGCTTGACGTACCAACATAGTGCCTCATAGAGAGCTGAAAATCGTTTTTTTGGTTTAGGTTTAGAGTCGAGTTTATTAACCTGTCCGGCCCCGGCGACACACCGGTGTGTCGCGAATTAATCGCGAATTTAATGTTTATTTACATATACATAAGATTTACTTTATATTAGGGAATTTTCACATGTTGGGCCCGAGTGGTTGTACCTATAAGATTTTTTCTGAATGAATACATGGCATAGGTAGGTTACCTATACCTATAAGTTTCGTCTTCTATACCTACCTTTAAATATCTTCCGCCTTAGATAGCCACACTTCCTCCAGTCACACATACACACACATCAGCCCAAAGACATCCACACTGGACATAAGCCTCCCCCCAAATGGGGGGATTTGCCATAATCGCCACGCTTGGCTGGGTTGGCGATCGCAGTGTAGCTGTTGGAATGTACAGAGAATGCTGCTGCCCATTCTCTGGTGAGTCCCTGAGTCGCCTCTTACGACACCCACGGGAAGTGATGGGATGGTGCTATTCTTTTACGTCCGATCCGACACCATACAGAACTCCTGCCTCCAGTCATATTCGTCAGTCATGCGGAAAGCTCGATAAGGTACCTACTCGAAAGTATAGATACTTGCGAAAGATCTGTGTTCACCAGTGGCCTACATTCGGCTTCATGTAGTCATAATCCCCCATCAGACACTCCTCTTCAGTGTGATAATTGTGATCTCGACGAGATTCTAGTGCGGTTTAGTTGAATCATTCAATAAGTAACTTGCTTCCAAACATTCAATAAGTAACTTTCTTCCAAACATTCCAGTTCTCCAGCTAAACCAACATAAATAAAAAATGTGCCGCTGGATGTTACTGTGGTTGACGATGACAAGCCTGGTGGTGGCCATTCCTGAGGAGCATCAGTACTGCGCCGTCCGATACCGGAGACTCTGCCAGGGGAAGGGACTACATATGGCTTGTCAATTTCCTGATGTAAGTCTGGTTATATTTTTGTCATATTTCAGATGGGGTGATGAGAATCTTTTTATCAGTTTGAACCTTAGTAGACTCGTGACACGGTCGTGATCAATGGGATCATGTTCATAGTCAAAAAGCAATGAGGTACCTACCTACAGATATGTCGTGCGTAGGTATCCCTGTCCTTCGCAGAATAATGTACTTACCTATTAATAGTTTTTGCTTGGCACTTCGTGCGCGCATATCCCGATTCTCATACCCGTAGGAATTTCGGGAAATCCTCTCTTAAGGCCCACACTCCCCAAGGAACTTAAATGCCAAATTTCAGCTTTCTTCGACCAGTAGTTTCGGCAGTGCGTTGTCTGTAAGTCACTCAGTCAGAAACGAAAGAATTTTTATATTAGGACTAGACTGACCCGGCAAACTTCGTACCGCCTCAGAATTCTTTTTTGTTAGTTATTTTTTTTGTCATGTTTCAGAGATGGCGTTTGGTACATACCGCTTAAAATACCTAGGTAGGTCAGTAGGTAGGTACCTATAGGCATGAAAATTAATGTTCTTCATAAAATATGAAGAATTTTTTTTTTCGATATTTTCGGTAGGTACTTAAATAGTTATTCTGCTATTAACGGGGTGTAGTAGACAATTATAAAAATCAAAGGTCGTAAAAATCGGTCTTGCCGTTTTTGATATAATATATAATACTTAGATGACGAATAATTACCCGACTTTGTTTTACTTATACATATAGGTATTTAGATTTACAGCCTATAGTGTCACTCTTCTAGTCAAAGACCTCCCTTATATTATCTTTCGAGACACTATTGCTCCACCTCGAACCACTGTTCTTGGTGCGTCCAGGCCATCTCGCCACCGCTTTCTGGGCCGCCCTCGGCGACGCCGTCCAACCTCTTTGCAGAACCGCTACAGCCCCGGCGAAACACCGGTGTGTAGCCTGATTTACGCGGTTTTAATCGTTATTATTACTATTATGCAAGATTTATTATATAATTTGGAATTTTGACATGTCCGGCGCTTGAGAGGTTGGTTTTATAAATTTATGACGATTTCAGACGGGCCCCGGACCAACGTGCGAGCGTTACACACCAATTAAATTCACGAATGAGTTGAAGCACTTTATCACACATTATCTGAACAGGTAACTTTACCATCCACCTGGTACTACCAGGTGGATGTAGTACACTAAGTATACTTACGAGTTAAGTAGTCAAAAACTAAACAACCTCTAAGAACAGAAGATACTACTACCAGGCTGGAGTATCTTCTGTGTGTATGGCCATTTCTTGTCACCGTCACCAGGCTGTATCGCATGAACCGTGATAGCTACACAGTTGAAATTTTCACAAATGATGTATTTCTGTTGCCGCTATAACAACAAATACTAAAAACAGATTAAAATAAATATTTAAGTGGGGCTCCCATACAACAAACGTGATTTTTTTGCCGTTTTTTTACGGAACCCTTTGTGCGCGAGTTCGACTTGCATTTGTCCGGTTTTCACTTTCTATAGACAACTTAAAATCGCTCACTCTCTCCCTCTAAACTCTTTTGAGAAATGTTCTCTACTAACTACCTGATTTAGCGTGTGCATACCAAGTTTTATTAAAAACGGTTCATTCATTTAAAAAATTAGGACTTCATAGTTTGTAGGAAATGCCGTAGTACGGCGTAAACGCTCTTCTATTAGTACCACGCCGTATAGAAACCACGTGCTTTGAGAAGACAGTGAGGCTGTGGCCTACTGCTCTTTAAATGCTATTAACCTTTCAAATCATCTGATTATAGTCTGACGATTGATTGCAGATTAGAATAGAACAGAAAAAAAAATTGTACCACTCTTTAGAGGATCGTGGTGGCTTGTGGACTGTGGTGTTACTTTATTAAGTTCTTGGCATTTGCAGAAGACGCCAGCGCATCGCAGCTGGCAACGAGAGGGTCCGTGGCGGCGTTCACCTCCCTAAGCCACAAATTATGATGCTAGTTGTAAGTATTACCCTATTTTTATGCTCGATTTAATGAAGCGTTTGACCCCTAATTCAATGCCTTTAAACGTCCATATTTCAGGAATGGGATCGTGAGCTGGCTCTCTTAGCTCAAAGACTAGCAGACCAGTGCCGTTTTGTACATGACGACTGCAGAGCTACAGGTATGAGACATAATTTCTATCGAAAGTAGGTAGTTGGTCTAGGGAGTATACCGAGTTAACAGTGAGATATCTCAAAGAGAAGATGCTCGTGAGGACAAGCGAGGCTGCCATCCTGTATTTATGCAGTTTTTCTCGCGGATTGTTCGTTTTAGCACTGATACGACTGCCTTTTTTTTGCACCAGCGCTAACTACTCTGCAAAATCATGTACCTACCTATGGAGGTATGCAGAACAGGGTGTAAAGCCCCAGGTCTTCAATTGAAAAGGGAATCCTCCCTTTTCAATTGAAGACCTGGGGCTTTACACCCTGTTCTACGACTAGACGGGAGCTGTGTCTGGTGGGCAAATGGTCAATGGTTGTTGTCGGGCAGTTGTGTATTTGTGTAACGTCAGGGCTATTGTACTTAGTAGGATATGTGGCGGTATATCTGCCGCGACATAGGTACCTACCTTAATTGGTCTTTCCCTGTATGAAGAACCAGCATGGCCAGGATTCGTGGTCCAAGATCTAGACACTAAACCTTTCTCTTGAACAAATTTCCAGTCCGCTACCCTTACGCGGGCCAGACGGTTGGTGAGGTGCGCTGGCGCCGCTCCAGCGAATCCGACGAGCTGAGCGCGCAGCGTGCGATACGACGCGTGCTGGACGCGTGGTGGGGGGAAAGGCGGCGTGTGCAGCCTAAGCAAGTGATTGCGCCTTTCAGGCTCACTGCTAAGTAAGCATAACAACAACAACAAAAAACGACATATAAGGCAAACAGCACATAAACACAACGACTAAGTTACAATTTAAACACACCACAACGATATAAAATAACATCAATCATCAAATGGCAGATATGCATATGCTAGATATCTAGGTCTAAATAGTTATTAGAGAAATTTTTTGAAAAAGAGTTCAGGGGGAAGGATATAGTGATTTTTCACTTTCTATAGGAAACTTAAAATCGCTCTCTCTCTCCCTCTAAAATCTTTTTCAAAAATGTTTCTGATAACTATTTAGACCTGGATATCCAGCGTATGCATACCAAGTTTCATTAAAATCAGTTCATTTTGAAAGTTTGTATGAAAAGCCGTACCGCGCAAAGGTTCGGCAAAAAAAAAATATTTAAATTTTTTTTTGCCATTTTTTTTTATAGATATTGGTACGGAACCGTGCGTGCGCGAGTCTGACTCGCACTTGGCCGGTTTTTTTTTTACCTGTCTTTGAGAAACGAGGACAATACATTCTTGTTATTATTTTATTACTTAACACCAACAACAAATGTATAACTGCGGCCAGGATTGCGGCTGATCTGACATGGTACTCTGACCTGGTCAAGGCAGCCTTGTGCGTGAGCTCCCTATTTTTACCATTGTCGTCTTTCCAGAGGCACAGTATGGGGTCACTTTAGCCAACTAGCGGTGTGGAACCTTCAGGCAGTTGGCTGTGGAGCCGTCCGACATGGGTCCCATCATCCTCGCTTACTCCTAGTCTGTGACTTCTCCCACACAAATATGTTGGGCCAGAAGACCCTGGTACCAGGCTCCATTGCACCCTGCCCTATGCACACGACGAGGAAACCAAGGACAGCATACCCGCTTCTGTGTGCGCCGGTAATTTTTATTTTAACTCGAAGTTTTTCTGCATGTGGATGAGAACAATCGAGTAAGTACTGCTTCGGTAACAGACTGCCTCAAGGGGTCATTGTACTCACCATAATGGACAACTTTTACTGTGGGACCAACCCCAAAATCGCAAAATAAAATCAGCTGTTTAGTACCTACATTTTGGCGAGTTATGCGCACAGAAATGTATGGAGGAGTCGATTTTTTTTTCACGATTTCAATGTTTGTCCCACAGTTACATTTCATAAGATATCGCGTGAAAATTGTAAACTCATTTTTAGGGTTCCATACCTCAAAAGGTAAAAAAAGGAACCTTTATAATATCACTCTCTTGTCCGTCTGTCCGTGTGTCACCACCGATTTTCTCAGGAACGGGTGGACCTAGCAAGTTGAAATTTATACCAGATAATGAAGTCTATACTTAGTCCCTATTAGGTGTCCTGAGTCAACACGATATAGAGATACGGGTAAATTTAATTTTTCGCGGTAAGGTTACCAAAAACCTTAATTTTCAACGGTTTTTATTTTTCGGAATTTCTCTTTCTCATCTCTTTACTTGTGCTGTAAGACGTTGCCAAAATTGACAATTCTAGGTCAACTGGAAGTACCCTATAGGTTTGGGTCGAAAACCTATAAGGTAGTTCCCGTTGACCTAGAATCATTTATTAGATAATGGTACGGAACTCTTCGTGCGCGTGTCCGACTCGAACTTGGCCGGTTTTTTTTCTCAATAAGACACGGAATAATTGGAAAATATTGAATTTTGGCTGGGATTAATTGTATTTAAAAAAATCTGTTCACAATATATAGCTACATTTTATAATCTAACAACGAATTATTTCTTACAACCTTAAGGAGTTTTTCACTTTACTTTAAGAGGTCATCATTATTCTGACCTTATCTTCCAGTTCCGCTATCCCGTTCCCGCGGAACCAGAAGAGACAGAAACAGAACATAATTACGGAGAATATGAAGAAGAAAACAATGATATTGCAAGTAAAGAAGTGGAAGATTTTCCTTCAACAAGAATCTGGCCTTCAAAGTCTGACAGACGATGGTCAAGTCCTAAAAAGAAGTCTACGATAGCCAGAGAATTTCCTGATATGACTAGGAAAATTGATGCGGAGATATATCGAGGTAAGAACCGTTTAGGAGTTGCTTTGTCTAGAGCCATTCCTTGATGGAGAATCAGGTCATTGTTACTTATTTTGTGTAGCCTATACATGGACTGTAGACCTTTTTTTATGGTTGGGAAATCATCGAATGGCTCCTGCCGCTCTGGGTGGAGTGTGAGGGAGTGTCAGACTCTTATTTACTAAAACCCATCCGTGCCCCTTGTAGTTCCCTTTGCTTTCCAGGGCCGCGGTAACTCTTTCGAACAAAATCCGCAACAGACCGTTGAGGTTTGTCTGGAGCCAATTCTTGATCAGGATATAGTTATTTTGAGTAACCTACACGTAGGGCATGTACATTTATATAATTTCGTATCTGTACTGTTGACGGTTGGGTAGTTTCTTCGTCTGGAGCCATCGAACAAATTAATATACAACATCAACAAATACAACCTACAAATTAAAATTATTTTTTTTTAGATTTCCCAACAAGTCCAACGACACTAATAGAGTCAGTTGTCCTGAAGATAGACCCAGAATTAGAAAAAAAAACCCGTAGCAAAGTGCAGAACATGAAAGCGAACTACAAACAGGTTCACAATACGTTTGAAATCAATCAGTTTGAGAATGTCGTAAGAAATGACTGGACGGCGAGGAAGAAGCCTCACGCTGAGCATTGGCGGTAAGGATGAAAATGTATCTGTAAAATTTCCATCGATAAAACGATTACAAAACGATCACAAAACAACAAAACGACGATAAAGGCTCAAACTTATTACTACCGAAAGGTCCCAAGTCATCGGAGGAGTGTGTGGAAAAAGGAGAACCGTTTGCCCAGCAGTGCGACAATGACTGCATAGATTTATTTATTACTTACTATTTTTCCAGTCTGTTTTATCCCACTGCAGGGCAAAAACCTCCCTTTAAAGATTAGTATATAATTATAGTAGATCGAAATCTTTAATTAACGTTACCCTTAGTGGATTTAGTGCCTGGTAGCACAAATAGAGCTTCTCAGAGCAGAAGGTCAATTGTCGTGCTTTAAGAGCATTCTCAATCAAGTCACAATATCATCTCAGGTATAATCAATGTCAAAAACTTCCAAAAGTACCGAAATTGGTGTTTTTGACAGTTCGCGACTGTAATGCGAATGCGAACACTCCTAATAAATATGAATTTTGCTTCCCAGTTTATAACTTGGACAAAAGTCCAAACTCAAGGTTGGCCAACGTGTTAAGGAGCACAGTATACTTATTGTTGAATTAACGAATCGTGTTAGAAACACTATACTGCGCTCCAGAACACAGATCGTTGTCGTGGCGCAGAAGGTTGCCCAGCTTAAATAGGACTGGGCTGGACATATTGTCTGCCGCATGCCCATCGAGCGGTGGGCTCACAAAACACAAAATTGGTGCCCTAAAATCGCGAGACGGAGCCGCGGCAGACCACGAAGGAGATGGCGGGACGATATGGATGTCTTCCTTAGGAATAGGCAAGAACAGGCACAGAACCTGGAACGGTGGAAAGAATGGAGGAAAGCCTTTGCCCGGCAGTGGCCCTGATCAGGCTAGATATGATAATAATACTTTTTCCAGAAAAATCCAAGAAAGCTCTGAAAACTTGGAGGAAGTGATTCCTCTGACTATACCCCGTCGTGAGATTACGGAGACTGTGGAGCCCACAGCAGCTGAGGTCTATCGCCCCAAAGAAGAGATCTATCGCCCCAAAGAAGAGATCTATCGCCCCAAAGAAGATGTTAGTAACTACTAGATCGAGTCTAATAAACGTTATTTAGAAACCTGCTACACCAACCAGGGCGGGAAATCTCGACACAGTTACCGATTGCCCTGCGACCGAGTTCGGTCGATAAGGCCTAGGCCCGTACACAATCAATCTTGAACGCGATCCACGGATCAGATCATTGATTTTTATCGTGTGATTAACTATTATTAAACAGTAGTACCTAACTAGTTAACGATCGCCTACCGACCGAATTCGTTCGATAAGTCCTGAGGCCACCCGTACATAGTCAATCGCACATTGATTTTGATCGTGGATGGCGTTCAAGTTTGACTGTGTACGGGTGGTTATCGTTAATTATGTCGAGACTTCCAGTCCAGCACAAGTCGGGCCTCACCGGCGCACCTGACCTTTTCCCAACTATATTGCATGCAGCTGAGTACAAGTATTTTAAATGTAGCGACTGCCTATCTGAATTCCTCAATCCAGTAGCTGGATAACACGATACTGTGATCAAGCGTTTATTACGAATAAGAAAGTTAACTTGATAAAAATAAGGTTCATTTGCTTACACCTAGAGGCGGTTGTTAGCCATTACACTGTGTTGATTTGGCTTCCAGAAACCGCGCTCGGCTCAGGTTTACCGGCCTGCCATCAAGGAAGACATCAATGAACATGATGTAAGTAGATCCTTTTTTTCCTTACATCATAGGTAAGACTTCTGGACTTCTGCACTATGCCAATTTATTTTGTCTCAGATAATCTTCTTCTGTCTTTATCAGCTGTCAACACCTTCCTCTTCGTTGACGAACGAAATATTGTTATCGGATTGTTAACAAACACCGTGATGGCTTTTTTAATGCCAATTATCAAACAACCGTTGTTGAGGATATTGTTACCTTGGTTCTCTTGCGGATATCATCATTCCTGATTCGATCACGCAAGGAAACTCCGAGCATTGCCCTCTCCATTGCCCTTTGGGTGACTTTAAGCCTTCTGATGAGGCCCATTGTGAGCGACCACGTTTCGAGTCCATAGGTCATCACTGGCAACACTGGTTTTGTTGTTGTTGTTGCTGAAATATTGCCATGAAATCAAAAGTGACCTTTAACTATTTTTGTTTTTAGGAGACCTTTTTCCGTCCGAGGTGGAGACAGACAAGGATAAGGCTTCAAAGGTCAGAATTTTTGATACACAGGTCCTACACAAAGTGATATATTATCAGCAAAAACGATTGCTAAATAACGATCGTTACCTCTGAACCCGTAAACAGAATGCCCTATCACCTGTGGGAGTACATTATAGCACTCCCGACCCGTGGTACAACTGCGATGTCCAACTGGTTGTACTACGGAGAAGTAAATAAAAAAAAATAACCACGAAGGGGATGGCGGGGTCTGTTCGCTCGCTTACTTGACCCCGCCATCCCCTTCTATCCTAACCTGTCCGAGTCCGGGTGCCCCAAATCCATTTACTTCTCTGTAGTATAACCAGTTGGACAATCGCAGTTGTACCATGGGTCGGTCGCTCATTATAGGCCCTAATGATCGCATCGGCGACTGAAGCTGCCGTACCTGTCTGTATTCTGGGCCAAACATTATGGGGAATATGCATGAAAAAGATATTTGTTATCTACACAGTTAATTTAAAAAAATACAAAAATATAATATTAACAGTGAAAATAGATTCAAAATTGATCGAAAAACCAATTATATATATATCTGTCCCTCTCGCGAAAACGCTGTTTTCTATGGCAGCTGTACAGGCGTCATGAACTTTGACGTCAGAGTTCGCATTGGACTTCTCTTTCTTATTGTAAGCTTTGAAGCTTTATAACTTCACCGCTGATGAAGGTATTTTAAAAATTATTTCAGAATTGTTGAGCTAATAAGGATTTCATTTAGGTAGTAGTCCAAAACGTATTACCATCTCCTTCTCCTTTTAGGTCTACCGTGTCACCTGTTCCTAATAGGATGGATTGGGACCCAATCAGTGGCTACTACATTTTAAATATTTTTAGCAAAATCCTATAATTGTTCACAGACCCGGAGCAAATGCTCTCCTCACACTCACAACCATAGCCAAGCAAGCAACTAAGAAAGAAATTATCGTAAGTTTTTATTTACTTCTAAACTTTTATGATCATTACAATTCCATTATGATTGTCAAATCTTGCAAAAACCAAGTCTATGTCATACAAGATAAAGTTCAATTCCATTTCAACCTATTCCTCTATTAGGACAGTTTCAAAGCCAAATGATCACTCGAAAATAAATAAAGCACACAACGCTAGACATATACTTGAGGTGGTGATGGTCATCATCATATCTGCCGAAAGACGTCCACTGATGGACATAGAAGAAAAAAGAAAGCGCCACAACAACCGGTCCAACAGGTTCTGGAGTGGCGACCGCGTAACGGATGACGCAGCGTTGGAAGGCCTCCCACAAGGTAGCCGATGACCTGGTCAGGGTCGCGGGTAGCCGATGGATGCAAGACGAACAGGGGATGGTGGTGATAAATTCAAATTATCTGGTAGACGTATTATGAGCAAAAATTTTTACATAATCATCTTATTTTAAGTTCTATGTCTAATGTGTTGGCTATGGTCACGTTTCCACCTACCTACAACCAACTCACATGTAAATTGCATTACTTTGCGGGCTATCGAGGTACCTACAATGTGATCGATCGCTCGATCTTGACCGGCAATGTAATATGTAATTAAACATGCTTTTTTATGAACTCATTCCGCTCTGGGCGGAGCGGAAGGGAGTGTGAGACTCTTACTGACTAAAACCCATCCGTGTTCCTTCTAAATGATTGCCCTTTGCGTTCCAGGGGGTATACTCTCGAAGTCCGTAGTTTCGGCCTTAGTGTCAGAGCGTTTTCTACTCCGTATCACCTAGGCTTACGATTAGTCCCGAACCCGAACTAAGACTTCGGGCTTAGAGAGTACACCCCCTAGGCCGCGGTGACTCTTTCGAACAAATTCCGCAACCTTGGAATTAAACTTGCTTGCGAACTGCTTGCAGATGGAAATGTGGTTTAGAAAGCAGTCTTATAACTCTTCTTGCTAACTCTTTGGGTATAAAATTTTTCCGATAGACTGGAAGTGATCGGGATCCTTAAGTGTGCCCTAGTCGAACGGCTGATCTCATTGACGGGCGCGGTTAAATGCATGATTTCTCATCCAAAATCATTTAAAGGAAGAAATAAACGCTGTAATGAGTAATATATTATGAAGCTATTGCGCAGTTGCGCACACTTTATTGAAAGACATTTGGTTGTCAGGATATTATGAAAAAGTACTGAATGTATCTGTTTAAAATATTTTTTTTATATTTAATTTAGGAAATAATCTATGCCTGTACGGTTAATATTTTGCCATTTTCGTAGTAAATAAGTTATTTATTTACGCCCAAAGTTGGGTTAAAATTTGGAAGTTTCGACACAAATGAAATGAAACAAAACAGAAAAAAGAAATGATTTTTTTTTCTGTTTTGTTTCATTCAGGCCTAGACAATGCCGAGATAAATAAATGTGACTTTTTTTCTGAACGTACTCCGTCAATCAGTAGAGTTATCGCCAGACTACATTTGTATCTATTTTACTTTTTGTGCGTCATTTCGATGAGAATGAAAGTGTTTTCTTTCTTTCTTTCTGTATGAAACAATGACTGACTAGAGCACCCTTAAGTTTTGAAAAGGTACATGGTTATTTTTTACAAAAACTAGTGTTGTTTTTTTAGCAGGCATCACTACACCTGGACAAAGAAGATATCGACCAGTTATTTCGAGACACAGGCTTCAACGTACACTGGAGAAAGCATACCACATGATCTACAATATATTCACTTTTTCAATTTTGTTGTTTTATTTACATATCGTGATTCGACCTCCGTGCCTCTAAAACCACGTTAAGCCGTTGTTCCCGGCTGCTATTTGTAGATAGGCAGTCGTTACGGATTATCAGAAACTAGAAAATCAGACACCAGTCTTGCCAAGAAGTACCGTGTTACCCAATCAATGAGTTGTGGAGGTTGAATGGAAAATGCTGATAGAATAAAATATGATATTCGTTGGCCAAAGAAAAGGCCAGCAGTCTGATCACGTGAAGAGTCGACTAACTGGTTTCTAACTTTAAAAAAAAAAATTGTGTCATCTGTCACATTTCTGTCAATTTTATTAACAAATAGCAAATGAAGTTGGTATTGAAGATCAAGATATTTTTACCAGAGCAATGAATTTGTACTCTACTTGTGTGGCAAGATAGTATTGCGTACCTAACGCAAAAACAACTTTTGTTGTGATTAATATGTTTATTTATTAATTATGTGTTGTTGTTTTTGTTGCGGCAGCAACAACTTATGTTGTCGAATCCTACGGTGCATCTTATGCATCTATTTGTGTATGTGGTGCTTAGCAATGTGCGGGGTAGAATGTGAAAGTGGCGAATGTTTCGAAGAAATGTAATGGCATGAACACATGGACGAAGAACATCCCTCGTTCCTTGCGGCGATTTCAGGATTATTCGAAGACTGAATTTTGGAAAGTCTGGTTTTCAATACAGAAAATGGGATGGAGATGAATATTTAAGTGTATTGTGGAGTTTTAAAAGAATAAAGTATTTGGGTAACAGTAGTGAAAGTTTTTTTGAAGTGAAAACTTCTTTAGGCGCGTTGAGCACTTTCTGGGTGAACAAAAATCATGGAACTCGCGTCATCGTCACCGAACACTTTCCATGATTTGTACTGTGTAGGTACTCGTATACAGGGTTTTTTGTAAAACACCAACAACCTTTCAGTGGGTTAAAGTACTTACCTACTCATGATTATGAACAACTTTTACTATGGGACCAACTCTGAAATATCAAAAAATAAGTCGGGTTTCGGTCATACAAAATGCTATATTCACCCGATGAAGATACAGTATTTTTTTTTTCGATTTTTTAGTGTTGGTGAGGCCAACACTAAAAAATCGAAAAAAAAAAATAAGTAAGTAAGTAACAAAATTTGTTTATACTCATGAGTACTTTCACCCACTGAATGGTTGTTTTGGTGTTTTACAAATAACCCTGTATATGTGTACTTTTTGGGCGAACAAAAAGCGTGAAATGCGTCATTGGCGCAAATAAACTCTTTTTCTTTCTTCTTTCTTTTTCATCGTCACCGCACGCTTCCCATGCACAATACAATGTTACTTAGTTTTCAATTCTATCGGCAGTCCCCAAAGACTGACATAGTTTTTTTTATTCTACCAACCTGCAGCCCTACCATGACGTCTTAAAGCGTGAGTCGTTCAAGTGAGGAGGGATACAGCTATACACCCTAATAGCTCCATCCCTCCGTCTCGCTCGAACGACTCACGCTTTAACACGTCATGGTAGGGCCGCTGGTTCAACACCAACCATCATTCTCGTCAAGTCGACACATACCTGGTCGTGGGACGCCCCATGCAATTGGTCGCACGCCACGCTCTACTATCTCGTGCCAATTTCCTCATGATTCCCTTGTGAGAAAGGTATTAATATAAGTGCTCTTCGACCCGTAGATACAGCTTCGTCTCTCTCTCACACCGGAATCATTATTTATCTAGGTAAGTTTATATAAGTATCTGAATCTCGGAAACGGCTCCAACGATTTTCATGTAGTATGAATCGATCTAGCTAAGTTTCATTTTTAGAAAACGTAGGTAGTTTTATCCATGTTTCCAAAAAACAAAAACCGAGCAAAGCTCTCATCCAGATACTGGTTTTAAGGCGAGTGATATGAAGATTCGAATGCCGTTATATCGACGCACGCTATTTCGAAAAAAAATACGAGTGGTACGCCAGTTTGAAAACACATTGAGTCGAAAACCGTTATATTAACGAATGTTGTTGTTGCGAACACGCTGATTCGAAAAACTGACTCAATTTAAAGTTGCCTAAAAGGCGTACTGATCATATTTCATCATCATCATCATATCAGCCGAAAGACGTCCACTGCTGGACATAATGGGCCTCCCGCAGATGGGGGGGTTGCCATAATCGAAGTTGCGTGCTTCGAGACGGCGGATATTCGAAGATAGGTACCTACCTACGTCGAGATTGCAAACTGTCGATATTTCGTGCGTTACAGTGGCGTTCTGTCGCACAGCACATTAAGCTACCTGAATCTGTCAAATTTTTCCAATCAACCTTGAACCTAATACTTCAGCGATAAAGTTGAAAATCTATTAAAGAAATTTGACAGATTGTTGTAGCTTGATGTGCTGGCGACTGTACATCGAACTATCGAAGATTAGAGTGTCGCAGTTCCGTGATACAGTCCATTTTTAATTGAACCACTATTTAGTTGTGCGTCAAAAATATATGGAAAACGATATGGATGTCCGCATATTTGATACCTAGTTGCTGGACTATAAAATTAAAAAAAAACTACACCGATCGCTTTTCTATTAATCTTTTCGAAAAACTATCGACCGACAGCTCAATGTATTGGAGCGCACATACGCTTGACTTCGGGTTCACAATCGATCTGACAGCATAAGTATGCGCACTCTTCGAATAGACTGTTTAATTATCATTGATTTATTATAGTCGTCAACTTGACTAAACAGTAGGTAACTAGCCGCGAAATTCAAATATTCTTTTTTTTTTTTTTGCAATTTGCAGGTCATTATCAGGTTGTATGATTTCATGAAATCATGACATTTGGCACTAAAACTAACTGAGAGAGTTGTATTGGTGATTTAAATGATTACAGTTCTGTAAATACGTACCTACTTGCTACGGCCGCGAATTATATTTTGACCAAGATACAACCTGCTAAGAACTCACGGAGCGATTTTCGCCCGCGTCCGCCGCGGTTGCGGGCCCGCAGCTTCTGTAGAATGCAGATATATATGTAAATAACTAAAGCACAACTCACGACGCGTGTTACGCCCGCGGTGTGTGCGGTTGTATGCGGTTCCCGCTGCACCGGCGGGCAACTAGTAGAATCGCGCGGGTCGCGGTAATCCGCAGCCTCGGTGGGTGGAGACCGCGCGCTCTGCGATCGGTTGGCGGGCGACTGCGGTGGCTGGCGGGGGGCGAGGGGTACAGAAATCTGCGGGCGATGATCGCAACCGCAACGGCTGCGTCGCGCAAATAACCGGTCTCGTGAGTTTAGAAATAAAACCGCAGTTCCACCACCGCGGCGGTCGCGGGTGAAAATCGCTCCGTGAGTTCTTAGCACTGACCTGCAAATTGCAAAAAACGTAAAATTTCGAATTTCGCGGGCTACCCTGGCGCTTTTACCTTAATAGGTTAATTTGAAATTTGTATGTATGCCTACTTGCTACGGCCGCGAATTATATTTTGACCAAGATACAACCTGCTAAGAACTCACGGAGCGATTTTCGCCCGCGTCCGCCGCGGTTGCGGGCCCGCAGCTTCTGTAGAATGCAGATATATATGTAAATAACTAAAGCACAACTCACGACGCGTGTTACGCCCGCGGTGTGTGCGGTTGTATGCGGTTCCCGCTGCACCGGCGGGCAACTAGTAGAATCGCGCGGGTCGCGGTAATCCGCAGCCTCGGTGGGTGGAGACCGCGCGCTCTGCGATCGGTTGGCGGGCGACTGCGGTGGCTGGCGGGGGGCGAGGGGTACAGAAATCTGCGGGCGATGATCGCAACCGCAACGGCTGCGTCGCGCAAATAACCGGTCTCGTGAGTTTAGAAATAAAACCGCAGTTCCACCACCGCGGCGGTCGCGGGTGAAAATCGCTCCGTGAGTTCTTAGCACTGACCTGCAAATTGCAATAAACGTAAAATTTCGAATTTCGCGGGCTACCCTGGCGCTTTTACCTTAATAGGTTAATTTGAAATTTGTATGTATGCAGCCTTAGTTGGCACACACATTCACTGCGAGCACATTTCGGCACCGCATCCCCGATTCGCCAAATTTGTTCAGAACCTGAAGCTAGGTAGCTGAAGCTCGAAAAGTATCACCTCACCTCGGAAAAGCTTAATATTTAAGCGAAATATTCGTATTTTATTTCAGTTTTGCAATTTTATTGAAATTCAGGGGGGTGGAAGTGGACCCCGTTGCACAGGTAGGTACACCCTTCCCGGTGATCTTGTACTTTAGCATAGAAATGAGTTAGTCTAGTCTGGGGGATCTTCCAAGTTCCATCTTCCTGCTCCACTTACAATCACACTAGCTGTTACCAGCCTTCGCTAGCATAAAGAAGTCTACTGCCATCTCCAGTATCTCAACTATCTTTGCACCAAAATTAATCAAAATCGGTTCGGCGAACTTGGCGTCTTTTTTTAATGATGGGAAATCATCAAATGCCTCCTGCTCTGGCTGGAGCGGAATGGAGCGTCAGACTCTTACTGACTACAGGTCTATACAAAAGGTAAAAAAGGTGGAGGTACCTTTTTTACCTTTTGTATAGACCTACAAATAAATAATTGATTTGGTTACTCCAAATGCCCTTTGCGTTTCTTTGGACAGAAGGATTTTTTGCAAAAGAGTTAAAAAAATCTCACTCGCCATTTACCGAAATGGTAAATGAACGAAGCAGACACGAGGGGTTTTAATTCTATATTACATAACCATCTGTGTTTTTGATGGTCTGTGCAATTATCATTAAAAAAAAAATCTAAGACCTGTCAAAACATTCTGTCATTCGAAAAATTCATTACCTACTTACACGTAAAAAACCAAAGCAAAATCTCGGAGAAGTTACGATGATAAAAATATGAATTAATCGTCTATTTAGGAACTCGATGAAAGTTATCGTAGTGGACCCAAATGCTACAGGAAAGCGAGTAAGGTTATACGAGCACTGGATCATCAAAATTAAGACCGTTAAATTCAAATTATGATTCAATATTCATTCCACCATTCTACTGTGCCTAATCACCCGGATCTTCCAAGAACTGATCATCAATCCGATGATGATGAACTCAGTGATAATGATGATGATGAAGCTATAGAATTTGGGAAGTGATAGATGTGTTGCTGCAACTTTTGTGGTAGTTTGAGATGCATTTTCTGTTTCACTGGCATCGCTTACGCGTGTCATCTCATTGGGATTGAGTGTAACTGTGCTTGTCCGAAATGCCATTGTTGTATTCCTGATGATAAGTAAGAAATCTGTCTTTTAATAAATTCTTTTATTTTACCTTATTTTTTGTTTTTTGAGTCCTTATTCTTGGCAATGATTGGATCGATTTCAAAACTTGATTCACATACGAAATTATAGGTACGGTTAGAGACAGTTTAAGTTTTCTATGGAAAGTTAAAAATCAACAGAAGAGAACAGACAGACGATATCGACGCCAGCTATCGTTGTGGCTACCGCAACTACACTGCGTTGCGGTTGCGATGCGTCACCGCATTTGTTCTCATGGCACTTTGTCCGTCGAAATCATAGCATTGCAACGACACAACAGACCGACAACGCCCGTGTGCCATCGCTCTAAGGAGTAGAATTCCCTGCCGAAGTCTGTGCTTCCTGATAGCTTCAACCTGTGGATCTTTAAGTCAAGAATGTATATAGGTTACTTCTAGGCAAGCGTGCTCATCATTGACTATATCATCGCGCTTTCCGTCAGGCGAGATTATGGCCAAACGCAATATCTGAATATTAAAAAAAGGTGAAATAAAACATTTAATTCATAGACGGATTAATCACTTATCATCAGGAATACAACACTGACATTTCCAACAAGCACAATCACACTCAATCCCAATGAGATGAAACGCATAGGCAATACCAGTGATACAGAATATGCATCTCAAACTACCACAGAAGTTGCAGCAACACATCTATATCTTCCCATAATTCTATAGCTTCATCATCATCATATTCTTCATCATCGGACTGATGATCACGACTTGGAAGATCCGGTTTATTAGGAACAGTATGATGGCGTAATGAATATTTAATCATAGTTCCAATTTAAGTCTCAATGTAATTGATGCTGTGCTTTTATAACAACCTTCCTCGCATTCGCATTTGGATAGCTAAGTACCTACTACAAAAACTTTCACCGAGGTCCTTTTTACTGTTTTTGTGTTTTTATCAGATGTTTTGATTTTGTTTGACGTTTTAGAATTTCATAATGACATTTTTTTTGACAGCGTATTTACTATTTTTGATTACCTGTGCACAGGCAATAAAAACTGTTTTTCATAAATAACTGTAAATGTCCACTTTTCCGCTTCATTTAGCACCTCGCTGTGTAATTATGAATTGAGCAAGAAGGGTTGTAGCACGGCAGGAACTCCAAAATCAGGGTCTTTTTCTTTTCAAGTCGATGATGATTAAATAGATTTTACCTAGTTTATGGCCACGTCTATAGTGGCACTAGTGGCGTTAATTTGATCCTCAATGGTGCAAGGGAAAGGGCACTTTGGGCACTTCATCAAGTGGACCATATTATGAACGGGGACACCGCACTCATATTTGGTATCAAGAAGGGTCAGGATTGTCATACTGTCGTATTTGCAGCGGCCTCATTGGGTGCGGAACCGGTTGAATGGACAATTCCACTGCTGTGCAAGTCCAGATGGCAGGTATTCCTTCTGGTTTCAGGCAGTCGGGTAAAGGTGGATGCTGTTCTTCCCGCAACGTGCTTCTCACTTTAAATGGTTGGTCTTGGATATCCTGCGTGCAGCGAAGAAAACTCTTTCGGCTCTTAAGTCTAGGGGCAAGATAAACTAGGCTAACTTATTCGAATGAAAGTACCTATCCCACCAAATACATTTTCATGTAGGTACTTACCTAAAATGCTATCTGATCTCATGTAGATTCTACAAGCCGTTTTTTTTTTAAGGAATTGATGACAGCGGAAGGGAGTGTCAGACTCTTACTGACTAAAACCCATCCGTGCTCCTCCTAGTGTCTTTTGCGTTCCAGGGCCGCGGTGACTCTTTCGAAAAAAATCCGCAACACTCTAGGTACAAGCCCTAACTTCACAAATTCTACATCTTAGTCAAAATATGTAAATAAAAATATAATAATATCGTTTATTCAGGACAAAACTAAAAAAACATTGTAAATACACCCACCAAGCTGCGTAACAGTTTGTTGGCGGGAATAGCGCTCAAATAAATAATGAATTACGAACGTTTAGCCGTCGCACCTCAGGTAGAGTCCGTTCAACGAAAGAAGTTCCGCAACCGCGGCGCTAGTTTCTATGCGACTGAACGCTATCCTCTAACAAATCTTGTTAGTTCCATTTATTTCCGCGGGACTTCTTTCGTTGGACGGACTCTAGGTACGCAACTTATCCTACTCACCATACCATACTTATCATACTTAGTCACTAGCTCGGTGATTATGGGTACATCATTACAATGGTCGGTCAATGATCGGTGGTGGTGATGGTCGTTTCGTTACTACAATTACAACTATTGTATAGCAGAAAAGTCATGAACATTGAATAAATTTTTCGTTTAAATTGTGAATGTAGCGGAATGGCCAAGCCACATTATGACTATTTACAAATGTATTATAGGTTGCTATACTACTGCACTAATGATTGCTGCATGATTAACAAGTTATGTTCAATTCATAGAAGATTAATTTGATTGATTTCTAGGTAGGTTATCTAATCAATTAGTTACTTATTTAGTTGACAGCGTTATGGAAGAATATTTCGATGCTGTATTTTAGTTTGTTGTTATTTTATGTATAAAGTAGGATGTATAATTGTAAGTATCAATTAGGTACCTAAACCACCTACCCTTACATTTTTCGACACGTAGGTTACTTCCGGCCAGGGGTCTAACTGGGTCCAGGTGCGGCGGCCTTGGGGACATCTGACGCCCGCCATTCAAACGGACCCGAGGTGGCGGTGGCGACGTCGCAGGGGGAGTGAGAGACCTCACTCCCCCCGCTAACGAGAGGTCGGCACCAGCCTGGGATTACCTACGGAAGTCGCGTACGTTCCCGCAATCCTTATCATGTTTATTGGTGAAAAACTATATTTAGCATAGGTACAGTCAAAAAAAAGTACACAGAAAAGGAAATAATCATAGCACACCTGAGTCATATCAGTTGTGTACCTACTTTACGAGATAACTACATAGATAGTGCCAGTGATAACTGAACCTAGTAATACGAGCACAAACAAACGAATGCGTCATAACACCGTCCGCGGCATCGCTACCAAGTCATTCCGTTAAATATAAATATTCATGACGAATACTATTCACTGTGTCATCGGTGTTTGGTAGAGTAGACGCATTTAAAGTTAACTTGTGCCGAGTTTAGCAAACTAGCGTGTTTTGTACAAATTCCTGGACGCAACAACAAACTTTTGGGGCGAAACGGTGCAAATTCCTGGACGCAACAACAAACTTTTCGGGCGAAACTGTGCAAATTCCTGGACGCAACAACAAACTTTGGGGCAAAACTGTGCAATTTCCTGGACGCAACAACAAACTTTGGGGCGAAATTGTGCAAATTCCAGCACTGAATTTCTGTGCAAAAACCCGCTTGTGAGGGACTTATTGTTGTTTGAATACTGGTTAGTCTACAAAAATGTGTTGCTCGTGCAGTTGTGACTGTGGATCATGTGGAAAGATCCTCAGATGCCTTCTCTGTGTGACCTGCTTTGTGTTTCTTCTAAGGATGTGTGGCGTGGAAGTCGATGAAGGATGCTGCGGGTGCGGTGACGATGTTCAATAGTAATTAAGTGTACCTACCTACTTTTTAATTAATTAATTATATTATTTTATGTTTGACTGTTATTGTTTATGAGAGTTTTATTTTATGTTCCTCAATATTTCCAATAAGTATGAACTAATATTAATACCTATTAAGATAATAAAACCTTGAAAGGTTGGTAGGTAAATAAAGTGATAGCATTACGATGGTCTTACCCCAAACGGGCGGGCAGAAGTGTCAGTTCTAATTAGAAATCTTTCAGGAAGTCAAAGTGAAAATGCTCATGAATATCTGCGGTTAAAAAAAGTACCAAATGTTGTTTTCAGGGTTGGTCCTTAAGCAAAAGTTGTGCACTCACTTTGTACTTATCTATTATGTAGAATCGCATTGTGTCAGTTTTCATTTTATTTTCGTATCGGTAGGTACCAACTTAATGAGAAATTAACGAGTTGCTTATAACTTTTTAATTCATTATTGACTAGTTTTAAATGAATTCTCTTAATGGAAATATCGCCCATAAAATACCCAAAACGAGGTGTTTAAGTAGGTATCTAGCATCACCCTGTAGTGACTTTCATCATCGGGAATCTTCTAGGGGTTTCAACAACTTTTCCAACGCAATACAGCGGCAGGCTGTATGCCAATGCCACCATTATTCCCGATTCTGAAACGTTTCTCCGACATTTGTTTCGCCGTTGATCGGTTCACCGACAGAACGATTCACTTTTCATTTTTTCTCCGACAGAACTTTTCAATGACGAACGTTTCGCCGACACAACGATTCACCTTTCATTTTTTCTCCGACAGAACTTTTCAATGACGAACGTTTCGCCAACAGAACCTTTCACCGGCGAGCGATTCGCCGACACAACTGTTCATCTGCCCCTGGGGTATGAAACATTGGTATTCGACATGTAGACCTGTTTCCGTTTGTTGTTTACACCTGAATCAAGTTGTGAAGACGAAACTTAAAGTTTTATGCAAAACTTGAACAAAACGTGACAAAAACGTATTTGATTCAACGTCTAAATGTATCATACATGGTACGGTTATAAATACGTTTTGAAAGGTTAAATGATATATATTTTGCAAATGAAAATAATTTTTATTATTAAAAAATAGCTGACCAACATGATTAATACCAAAAAAAAAAACATAACAAATCAACTATGATTAACAAAAACAAAATTCTAAAGTTCATAGGATACTTATTTTGTATTACATAAATGAGAAATGTGAGCCCAGCCACTTAAGTAGGTTTTTATGTCCATATCATCCTTTTCTGACAAATGCTGAGTAATCCTCTCTTGATAGTTTGATATTTTTCTCTTAAGCGTTGGCACCGACGAATTAATGAGTTAGATAGTGCATTCTGTGTGCTTTTGTTCCTTCTGGAACTCCACTATTGTTTTGAAAATGTTCCATTTTCGCCGGCCTAATAAGGTATTCCACCTGTTGTGCCACGACTCCAGCGCATTTTGTGATAATGGTACATGTGAAAGTTGGCTGTCGTGTACTGACCACATCCTTGGAGGAAATATTGGCGGACTTCGCTTTACTGTCATAATAATTTTCAAACCATCGCATCACTCTCTTAGCTTCATCAGGTATAATTTCGTTTTTTATTATATCAAGCGCATCGGGAATTTCTATTGGCTCTAAAAATGCCAGTGCAGCAATATGTCTCATTTTGTGGGCAAATACTGGATCGCTGTTGTATTGTTTCGCGAGACCTGCCGATTGAATGTGACGCCATATGCTTTGGTTCAAATGAAAAAAACAAAGTTTATTTAAGCAGTCTGGGAACACCATTTGTATAGCTTTCATTGCTGCGCGTTCAAAATCGGTGAGGATTATTTGTGGGCACAAATCGATATTCAAGATATTTAGTGTGTGTCGTTTTAATATTTCTAAAAATATTTCATAACATTTTACAGTTTTATGTGAAAGTAAACCATAAATTAAAGGAAGTACTTTATGCGTACCGTCCGGAGTTCCGACTATTGCATGTATGTATAGAATATATTTGTCGAAACGGGGTGGGGCAACAGTTAAATGTTCCATCCATCAGCCAATAGTTTGCTACACTTAAAAGTCTGCAATTCTCATTTGTGCCAAATACGATTACGGATTCTTCATTATGAGTGTAGTGACCGATAAGGAAATTGACATCATTGCTAATTTTGGTTAATTCATCGGGAATCACAACAGCATGTATATCTTTGGGAATACTTGGTAAATTCTTATTCCTTACCCGATGAACCATCATTCTCATGGCATCCTTGTTCGGCATGTAAGGAGCACTAATACTTGGTACATCTTGAATACACCGTTGAACAATTTGTGAGGGTGCATCCATTGAATGGAGCGCTTTTTGTTTGATGTTAGCTTTTACAGTTAATTCAATCTGTTTATCGGGATCCGGTAAATGAACATGTTCAAAATTTTTCGAAATAACAATATGATAATTATTCGTAGACACTGTTGAAGTGATAGTAACATTGCACCGGGTAGAATCTTTTTTCGTACACCGCCAGTAGAACTTCGTATTTCGGATTCTGTTTAGATGATAGGAATATCCTTCGTGAATCAATATATCTTTACCGCGTTTTGACTTTAACATTACACAATCACTTATTTTTTAACAACAAATCTAAAGCTTTTCATTAACACGTTAGAAATTAATTCCGGGCAGACATAACAACGTAATGAGGGACGTTGACAGCTAAAAAACTGAGGACTACCCACATTTTCATATTTATTTGTTTTCGTTTAGAAATTAAGCGAACGCGCTTTAATATCAAGTATGTATGTCTATCATTACCTCAATAATTAAATGCTCAATACATTTGAGCATTTAATTTCGAATTATACGCAGTTAAATGATAAGCTAGCCGGAAATTATAAAATCCTTCGAAATGACTATAAGTGCAAAGTTTAATTTTATGTATTAGTATTATATTGTATTATTGATTGTATTTTGTGTGTTTCTTTGAAACAATTAACGGAAACAGGTCTACATGTCGAATACCTATGTTTCATACCCCAGGGGCAGATGAACAGTTGTGTCGGCGAATCGCTCGCCGGTGAAAGGTTCTGTCGGCGAAACGTTCGTCATTGAAAAGTTCTGTCGGAGAAAAAATGAAAGGTGAATCGTTGTGTCGGCGAAACGTTCGTCATTGAAAAGTTCTGTCGGAGAAAAAATGAAAAGTGAATCGTTCTGTCGGTGAACCGATCAACGGCGAAACGAATGTCGGAGAAACGTTTCAGAATCGTTTTTATCAGATAAAGCAGCAGCAGTTAGATACCAATAGGACCTTCTCTCTTATCTGTTTCATAATCAGAAGATAAGGAAAACAACTAAGTATACGTAGTTGGGCGTTGAAGGTCTCAATGTTGTATGCATGTACCAGCTTATTTTTGTTTTTCTCCTAACTTGAAATATACAGTAAAACCCGTTTATGACGATTATAAAGAGGACCCAGACAAAAACGCGTAGCGGAAAAGCAGATAGGGGAAATAAAACGTACCTATTATAGGGATGTAGTAAGGAAGGGTAGGTATTGCCGGTCACTTAAGCAAAAAGAAGTACAATTCAGTGAAAAATCAACTTTTATTTAAGAAACTCTTATGAAACATAAGTTAAGGTATTATTCTAACATAATCACAACCATTGATATCAATATTAATTACAAATATAACACAATCAACACTTAAAAAAAAAATGGCTTTGACCGGTATTGTCCGACCATGGTAGACAATACCGGTCGGCAGGTTGGCAAAAACGGTCAAACTTTTAGTGGCACAAGTCGCACACGTAGCCTTCGGGAGACTCAAAACCTGAGCACTCAGCATGAGCCCAAAGCCCACACTGTACGCACCTGTACCAAAGCTCGTTGTTCCGGCCATCATCGTCAAATAACATGCATCTGTTCTCCAGATCTTCGACATCAGTGTCATCATCATCATCGCGTACGTCAGTCATTTCGATTTCGGAGTCGGATGAACTCTGGTCCTCATTCTCATCTTGGAGAACTCTTTTTTTACTTTTCTCACATTATTAAATTTTGCTGGTCTTCTTTTTGTTGCTTTTTTTATTCCTGCTTTTATTTTGGCACCAGATTCTTTCTTCTTTTCCCTTGTTGCTCTTCTCTCTTCTTTTTGTACCAAAGCTTCCTTGTTCGGAGTGTTTGGTAAAACTGTTGCATGTTGTTTTCGAGAGGCTCCCTGCACTTTCTGATTGTGTGTGTGGTTTCTTCGGAACTTGTAGAAGATCTTTGGCGGTAACTCCTGATTTTGAGGGAATGGCATTGTCTATTATCGGTTGCAGGACTTAGGGAGATGCGACAGGACTAATTCCTGGTGTTGTTTGGGTGTAGTCAAAAATATAATCTACTTGCAAACATAACTTGCGGTTAATACCGGTCAGCATGACCGGCGTTAGCCACCCGTATATTTTTCTGGTTAATAATAATTTTAACAAAACCCTGTAGCAAAGTGCTTGAAATCTATGATTACATGGGTAGATAGATAACTACACGACAATAAATAACACTGACAATTAATGCAACATGAAAATTAACACACTCACCTCGTATGTTTCGCGGCCAAAAAATTACAAAAAAGTGGCGCGAAACAAATTGACATGCGGTGCTCCCTGACGCGTGCTCGGAACTGAGCGGGGGCCGGTGCGTCGGCGCGGGGAACACTCACTCAATCAATGTGTGTGTGCACAAATCGCTGTAATTTGGAAGATATTCTGGGGACCGGCATTGTCGCCTGACCGCGGATACCCTCTTTTACCCTAACTACGCAGTCATACTTTACCTTTCTAGAATTCCGTTCCCAATTTAATCCTATTACCTACTAAGTCTCCGTTGTCCGTCCGCCCGTCTGTCTGTCAGCGGGTTATATCTCAAGAACCGTAATAGGTAGACAGTTGAAATTTTCACAGAGTGTGTAATTTCTATTACCGCAATAACAATAAGAAACAAAAATGATATTTAAAAAAAATAAAGGGGTACGGCAATGGTAGGTACGGATCTCGGAAATGAAATACTTTCGGGGTACGACCTTAACCTCGAATATCGACCCGTGCGGCTGATATTATTTAGGAAATTCTTATCAACGAAATACAATTTGGTTTTTCTGTTAAGAACAACGAAGGTTGCACGGTGACAGAATAGGAAATACACTTGGCGCATTTTCCTTAATTTCAGATGACTCATTGCCCGTGATATACGGAATGAAACTATAGCACGTGTGACTTAAAGTCGAATTTCGCTTACATTTTAACAAATGGTTAGTATTGAATGTTAATTTGTCACAACTCACAGCACAGGGTTTTGTGAAGCTGATTCATTGTTAGTTTTATTGACGAGGTCTGTTCAATTCGTCATTGCACGTAACACAACAATGATATTGGTAATATTATTATGTAACGTGTAACAGAATTAGGTGGCTAGGTACCTAAAGCAAAATCTGAAAACGGGTCATTAAACTTATTATGAACAACCTTGTCTGAAATCGCGAAAAAACACAACTAGGCCAACCAACACTACCTTGTGTGTTGGATGACCTTTATCGATAAATGGCGTTGCAAAAAAATTGTTCCGTGATTGGTTCCGTATGGTGTCGGACATAAAAGAATAGCATCATCCCATCACTTCCCGTGGGTGTCGTAAGAGGTGGCTAAGGGACTCACCTCCTCAGTCTTCATTAATCCATGCCACTTACCGGGATAAAAAGTAGCATACCTATGTCTCATTCCAGGATATGAACTACATGTGTGCCAAATTTCATCCAAATCCCTGCAGCCGTTTTTGCCTGATTGTTACACAAACATACAAACATTCACATTTATAATATTAGTAGGATTATCTATGCTCTCGGCTCCACATCCACACCCTGCAGTTGATCCTTCATAGTAGCTCCACTTTGCGATGTTGAAATTACACATTCCTACTTGCATCTGACGCAGACCCTGCGGGAAGATGTTCGCTTGATTGTAAATAGTTCAGGGATGGGGAAGAAGTATCCTGCCACAGCTTGCAGTGGGCGTCAACTGGGTAACCTGACAACGAGACTGCCGATTTGAGGAAGTTGTGCCTGCTACGAATTCTCTGAGTTGGTAGTTGTGCGCCAAATAGTAAATACTAACTAACAAGACTAGATAAAATGAAAGCTTGCAAAGATTTTTCACCATCATCATCATATCAGTCGAAAGATGTCCGGTCAAAGGCCTCCCCACAGTGTCGCCACAACTTGTGTCACAAAAATGTTCGTCTCGCATCCATCAGCTATCCGCGACCCTCACCAGGTCATCGGTCCACCTTGTGGGAGGCCTTCCAACACTGCGTCTTTCAGTCGCCACTCCAGAACTTTTCGGCCCCATCGACCATCTGTTCTGCGAGCAATGTGCCCTGCCCACTGTCACTTCAATTTGGCGATCCTTCGGGCTATGTCGGTAACCTTGGTTCTCTTGCGGATATCATCATTCCTGATTCGATCACACAAGGAAACTCCGAGCCTCGGATTCGACGGTTAACCTCTTTCTCGATTTTTTTCACTTTTTGTAAAAAATAAATAAATTAAACAAGGATGTTTTATGAGATTGTTTTAATTAAAATATATGTAGGTAGATTTTATCTTAACTAAAAAATAATGATGTCTTTTTAAGTACTTAATATTTTAATAAAGATTTTCATAAGAATAACAGGACAAAATATGCAAGTTATGTAAAAACATATATAAGATCTTCCATCATACTTATTTAATAATTTTACTGAGTTAAGTATACAAAAGCTAACATAATGTCATATTGCTCGTGTCACCTCTGTCTTCATTTTCCACTCAGTTCTTCCATTTTATTGACTGAAATGAACACAAAACAAAGCCATTAATTTTATAATACCTACTTTAAACCCATGTACCTACCTACAATGTGTATTTTTAATTTGATACTCAAATAGATCTAAAACTGAACCAAATCATTCGTGAGATTAATATGTGGAACATCCTAAAATGTCTCCCTGTGTTTTACATCCATTTCCTATATAATTTCCTCTTCTCGACTCAGCCTCCAACAATCAGAGGTTCTCGACTACAGTGGAGTGGCGGATTTTTTTTTTCACAATGACTTAACATATAAAGTCCCCTCAGCAACATAACACACTTACAATATCACTGGTCCGTAGCTCCAGAGCCTATACAATTAGACTGACTTTGTGTACCACATAGGGCACACGGCATTGACAGGACCGCGTCTGGTGTACCACATAGGGTACACCGCATTGACAGGATCGCGTCAGATGTACCACATAGGGTACACGGCATTGACAGGACCGCGTCAGGTGTACCACATAGGGTACACCGCATTGACAGGACCGCGTCGGGTGTACCACATAGGGTACACCGCATTGACAGGACCGCGTCAGGTGTACCACATAGGGTACACCGCAATGACAGGATCGCGTCAGGTGTAGGTACCACATAGGGCACACGCATTGACAGGACCGTCGCGTGTACTACATAGGGAAGCTACTCGAGACTGTTAACGTGTTTAAAGTAAGAGAGTTGGGCTATTTCGACTCCAGGTTCTAAATCAGATCAAGAATCAAAATCCTTTATTTAAAACTAGCTGTTACCCGCGACTTCGTTCGCGTGTATGTCGGAAAGTAAAATGTCGCTAGGTAAGATCGCTAAGATAAGATATACGAATAGTCAATATCTAGCATAGCTTGACGCCTCTTAGAATTAGGAATTCAGAGGAGTGAGAATATACAGGCTGACTGATGAATTATTAAGGTCTAAATAGATGAAGCTAGTTCTGCCGCGCTAGCGACAAGAGCAGCAAGTTGTTCTGCAGCTAAACACACTCCCCAACCCTATCTCCAGCGCGGCAGTCGCACGTTCTTTGAGTACGTCCTATGGAGAGGAACGTGCAAGAAACTCCATGTGCAAGAACTTATTTTCACCCTACCTAACTTTTCCTAGAACACTGACGGTTCTAGGAAAAGTTTAAGAGGGCGCCGAGCGCGCAGTGGCGCCCTCTTCGTTTGTTTGGTTATTTCTTTTATTTTAGAATGTAAATGCAGAAAATAAGCACGTTAAGTTGTGCTCCACAAGATTATACGTTAATATTATTATAAACGGTAGTTTTAAATTGTTTAGTTTTATTATAATCACTAAAACAGAAAATAGTGGCCACTATTATCCGTCCTATAATCTTGTGGAGCACAACTTTACTTAACGTGCTTATTTTCTGCATTTTCATTCTAAAATAAAATAAATAACCAAACAAACGATGAGGGCGCCACTGCGCGCTCGGCGCCCTCTTAAAGAAAATGTTCACTATCCAATCTGTGAAGGAAATTCAAAGTAAACATGTAGCTAAAGAGTCCCATGCGCTGCCACCAATGATGCCGTAGAAGTGGCACCATTTTGGGTCACTCAAATCTGAGTTAGTGTCGTACCAGCACCACGAAGAAGAAGAAGAAGAAGGTAAGCTTACATTATCTCTTAAAGTATTCTCAGCTAGGATGTACTCTTCTGACTGTGGGTTGAGGGTCATCTTGTAGTTCGTGAGGGCCGCTCGGTCCTTCTGCTTGGCTAATGTTTCTATCACTACTGAATGGATCTGCGAAAGAACGAACTTATTACGAAACAATAGGTATAAAAATGTAACACAGGACATACTATGCATTGTCACTTAAACAGGATGTTGCCGAATTGCGTGGTCATATTTTAAGGGTGATCAAATCTGTCATTGTAATTAAAATAAATTATACCAACTGCATGAGACTGCTTGAATAGTGATATGTTTGGAGATTTTCGGTCGTTTATGAGGGCGGGTTTTTGATACAAGTTAATACTGTTTTATTTTGCTATTGTTGCTTTACTGTATTTCAGATACAGAACATCACCTTTAAACGACCACGCATTTCTGAAACACCCTGTTTAAAACTAAATCAGTAACTTATTAAAAAAAACAAAGAAAACATCATTTAACATGGACTTTGTCTGTGCAATGAGCGTGTGAATCAATAGGGAATATGCATGAAATAAATTGTACACAATATGCGCTAGTCGCAGTCGGTCGTCACAATTAGCGACTTTGCTGACGCACGTCGCTAGCAGCTGCTTGCTCGCCTGCAAGTAGCTCAGATGAGACAGCAGTGTCTCTATGGGGATGTTGTACGAGCGAGCCAGTCTTGTGCTACTTAGCTACGAGCCCCTCACCTTGTACATATGCGCTAGTCGCAGTCGGTCGTCACTATTAGCGACTTTGTTGACGCACGTCGCTAGCAGCTGCTTGCTCGCCTGCAAGTCGCTCAGGCGAGACAGCAGTGTCTCTATGGGGATGTTGGACGATACTGTTGTACGACCGAACCAGTCCTGCGGATAAAACAGCTAGGTATGTAGCAAGAGTTTTATTACTCTCATATCATTACCTGTTACTATTTATTTTTTATTTTTTGCCTATTCTGTCACGCAGGGCAAAGGCCTCCCTATCTTCCTTCCATTCTTCCCGGCTCTGGGCTAGTGTTGACCAATCCTGTCGATAGGCGTCAAGCTCATCCCGCCATCTTCGCCTGGGTCTGCTGCGATACCGCCGGACATTTTCTGGGACCCACATTGTGGTTGCTTTAGCCCATGAATCGCTCGACAAGTTTTAATTATGAAATTAATAATAATATTTAACAAACTAGCGTGTGCCCGCGGCTCCCTCCGCGTGGGTGTCGGTTATCGCGTAAAAAAGTAGCCTATGTCCTTCTCCATATCCCAGGCTATATATCTGCTAAATTTCATGACGATCTGTTCAGTCGTTTTAGCGTGAAAGCGTAACATACATACAGACAGACAGAGTTACTTTCGCATTTATAATATTAGTAGAGAATATATTAAAACAAAATATCACTTATGCCCGTGAGACTCTATGGCCAGGTTACTTATTTTGTCTCATCTGCTATGTATATTATTATCACATATATGAATAGAGTCATAATCAGCGCTGAATATTTATGGAAATTAAATAAGTAAGTACTTACTTTCTTAGTAAATAGAGATTCCACTATATCCCATTTGCCCGCCTTGGCGTGAACGTTGAGAACTACCCAGTCGTATTGTTGAGGAGTTATCTGGAACAATATTAGGGGAGAAATGGTCGTATTAGATGTAGGTAGGAATAATAATATCATTACCATCACAAGACCGGTAATTGCAGCCACAAGCACGATTGGTAGAATAAAAAAAAAATTAGTTACGTTTTCTTTTTTTTATTTTGTCACCTTTTATTTTTGTTGCCCAGTATTATGTTATTTTATTTAGGTTTTGAATTTTAAAAAATCATCTAAATTTAAAAAAAATATACTTTAAAAGTTGGGTACTGTAAAAATAAAGGTAAGTACTTACTTAATAAATAAATAAAAAAAAATTACACTGTATTTTTCTGAAATCAAAATTGAATAGGCAAGCGTGCTCCACCGTTGACCACATCGTCGCTTAACATAAGGGTAGATATCATGTCCTGCTCCCTCGTGCCAATGGTTGTACAGCTGTGGGCCAGCCACTGTATCACTGACTTGGACGCCAAGTCTGCTATGTCCAGCTGTGGAGCGCTGCACATATAGCTACATTACCTGATGTCGTTGGCAGAGCGTGAGAGGTGACATAACATTGCCTGCTCCCTCGTGCCAGTGGTTGGTGCAGTTGTGAGCCAGCCACTGTATCACTCACTTGTACGCCAAGTCTGCTATGTCCAGCTGTGGAGCGCTGCACATATAGCTACATTACCTAATGTCGTTGGCAGAGCGTGAGAGGTGACATAACATTGCCTGCTCCCTCGTGCCAGTGGTTGGTGCAGTTGTGAGCCAGCCACTGTATCACTCACTTGTACGCCAAGTCTGCTATGTCCAGCTGTGGAGCGCTGCACATATAGCTACATTACCGAATGTCGTTCGCAGAGCGTGAGAGGTGACATAACATTGCCTGCTCCCTCGTGCCAGTGGTTGGTGCAGTTGTGAGCCAGCCACTGTATCACTGACTTGTACGCCAAGTCTGCTATGTTCAGCTGTGGAGCGCTGCACATATAGCTACATTACCTGATGTCGTTGGCAGAGCGTGAGAGGTGACATAACATTGCCTGCTCCCTCGTGCCAGTGGTTGGTGCAGTTGTGAGCCAGCCACTGTATCACTCACTTGTACGCCAAGTCTGCTATGTCCAGCTGTGGAGCGCTGCACATATAGCTACATTACCGAATGTCGTTCGCAGAGCGTGAGAGGTGACATAACATTGCCTGCTCCCTCGTGCCAGTGGTTGGTGCAGTTGTGAGCCAGCCACTGTATCACTCACTTGTACGCCAAGTCTGCTATGTCCAGCTGTGGAGCGCTGCACATATAGCTACATTACCGAATGTCGTTGGCAGAGCGTGAGAGGTGACATAACATTGCCAGCTCCCTCGTGCCAGTGGTTGGTGCAGTTGTGAGCCAGCCGCTGTATCACTGACTTGTACGCCAAGTCTGCTATGTCCAGCTGTGGAGCGCTGCACATATAGCTACATTACCGAATGTCGTTGGCAGAGCGTGAGAGGTGACATAACATTGCCTGCTCCCTCGTGCCAGTGGTTGGTGCAGTTGTGAGCCAGCCGCTGTATCACTGACTTGTACGCCAAGTCTGCTATGTCCAGCTGTGGAGCGCTGCACATATAGCTACATTACCTAATGTCGTTGGCAGAGCGTGAGAGGTGACATAACATTGCCTGCTCCCTCGTGCCAGTGGTTGGTGCAGTTGTGAGCCAGCCGCTGTATCACTGACTTGTACGCCAAGTCTGCTATGTCCAGCTGTGGAGCGCTGTACATATAGCTACATTACCTGATGTCGTTGGCAGAGCGTGAGAGGTGACATAACATTGCCTGCTCCCTCGTGCCAGTGGTTGGTGCAGTTGTGAGCCAGCCACTGTATCATTGACTTGGACGCCAAGTCTGCTATGTCCAGCTGGGAGCGCTGCACATATAGCTACATTACCTGATGTCGTTGGCAGAGCGTGAGGGGTGACATAGCATTGCCTGCTCCCTCGTGCCAGTGGTTGGTGCAGTTGTGAGCCAGCCACTGTATCACTCACTTGTACGCCAAGTCTGCTATGTCCAGCTGTGGAGCGCTGTACATATAGCTACATTACCTGATGTCGTTGGCAGAGCGTAAGGGGTGACATAGCATTGCCTGCTCCCTCGTGCCAGTGGTTGGTGCAGTTGTGAGCCAGCCACTGTATCACTGACTTGTACGCCAAGTTGGGCTTGTTCACGTGTTTCTGCCATTCTGTTAGAAGATGAAGTAATTAATAGCAGAGCATCAATCAATTGGTAGGTCAGTAGTGCTTCAACAGCCAAAGTTCTCCACACAGAGCACTATATCACTAAAATCTCATTCAGTTTTCAATATTGAACTTTATTCCTACTGCGATAAAGTTCTCGATACGAAAACTGACTTTAGAACGGAGTCTACGTTGCCTGTTTTAATGTCAGGCACTGTGTTTTAGTTTGATGCATATTGCTGACGCTTTTAATAAAGGCACTTGAGACATTGCATTACCGAGTAACTCAGTTGTGAAGGTGAGAAAGTCTAGTGTTATTGTATTCTATTTTAAATATATTTATCTATCTATACTATATAATATAATATATTATATAGTATAGATAGATAAATATATTATATAAATGAATCCCTATTTCCCTTGGTCACGCCATCACGCGTGAACGGTAGGACCAATTTCGCTAATTATTTTTTCGTTGTGTTTGTCATTGTAATTATGAAGGAAAAAACAAAAAATAGGTAGGTAGGGGTAGGGTAGGTAGGAAGGTAGCCAGTTGACGGGAGCGAAGCCACGGTCCACAGCTAGTCATTTAATAAAGCTAAAGAGTTTGTTAGTTTGAACGCGCTGATCTCCAAAACTGCCAGTTGGATTTGGAAAATTATTTTTGTATATGATAGACACATTCATGAGGAAGGCTACAGATTATATAGGAACGGGAAATTCCTACGGGATCGGGGTAAACAGGATATAATATAATAATAATAATAATAATTTATTCAAGTAAAAAGTTAGTACAATTGTGATTTACATGAATTACAATTGAGAATGTTTTTAGTTCTAACTGTAATGTAGACCTGCCTGATCTAGGTTAATAAAAAAACCTGTGTTTCAGGCCATCTATTTAGATCAAACATTTAAATGAAAAACAAAATGAAATGGATGCAAAATAATAAAAGAAAAGAAGACAATATTTTCAATGACTTAAAAGTAACATGTTGAGTAATATTATTTTAAACTAGATTAAGTATGATATTATATTTAAACAAATTTACGAACAATATTGTAGCCAATAAAGTGGAGACTTAATAATTAATTAAAGTTAATTACATTAGAAAAGAGGCTTTATTTTACAATTTCTAGAAGTTTTTCCGTGTCTGCATAATTCTGTTTTGCTAAATATTCCTGAACTAGTAAATTACACCTATTATAACTTAGACTATAGATCTTTAGTATTCTGTTAAACTGATTATACAAGTAGGGTCCTAAAAATAAGTAGAATCGCTGAGCATAAGCATGTTTAGTTCGAAAGTTAGTGCATACCAAATCTTTTCTTCTTCTATCTGATGGTAATGGGTTAAAATAAAGGTTAGTATGTTGGAGCAAAATTACCTGCAAAACAAATAGTTGGCGTACTGTTAGGACCTTACATGCCATGTATAGTTGGTCTGTGGGAAATCGAAAGGGGCGAAAAGTAGAAACTTTTAAAACTGCTCTTTGGGCGCGTTCTAAATGCAGCATGATCGATTTAGCGGCGCCACCCCATGCCGTAATACCGTAGGTAATAATAGATTGACACAAAGCCAAATAAACCTGTTTAATTAATTTAAAGTCGGCTATGTTACGTAAGTTTTTAAAGATATATATTAGTTTACGCACTCTGTTGCACAATAAATCGATGTGTTTGCGGAAGTTTAGGTTTGCGTGATACCTAAATATTTTATATGGTCAGTTTTTGCTAAACTAGGACAAGTACATGCGATATCAGCACAATGAAGGTGACAATTGTTATGCGCTTGAATGCTTAGATTAGTAAGCGTTGGATAGATGTTTCTCATTGTAAATAATAAGTATTTGGTTTTATCTGTATTTAAACTTAAGAGATTATCGTGAAGCCAATTAGAAACAGTATCGAAACCATTTTGTGCTACCTCATAGACCTCGACTTTTGATTTAGCTGTAAAAAGTAGAGCTGTGTCATCAGCATATGAAATAATTAAACCGTTCTCGAGGGTCAAATTGCACAGGTCATTTATATAAATAAGAAACAAGGTAGGACCCAAAATACTACCCTGTGGGATTCCGTAACAGGTATTTTTAAGTTCAGAACTGATGCATTGACCCACTTTTACAGACTGATGGCGATCACTTAGGTAATCAGATAATAATTGCAATTGTGCTCCCCGTATTCCCAGCTTCTCCAGCTTGTTCAAAAGCAAAGTACAAGAAATTGTATCAAAAGCCTTGGCGAGGTCTAAAAAGATCCCTAGGGTGTGCAGACCGTTATCCAGGTTTGTGCTTATATAATTTGTTAGATGGTGAACAGCTTGGCTCGTTGATCTTTTAGGCCTAAAACCAAATTGTTGATCAGAGAGTAATTTATTACTTTCAAGGTATTTTACTAATCTACTATTTATAATTTTTTCCAATATTTTTGACAGGCCAGTTAAAACTGATATTGGCCTGTAATTATTTACACAATTTTTGTCTCCAGATTTAAACACAGGGGTGACTACGGCTTTTTTAAGCAATTTAGGAAATATTCCTCTGGTTAAACATAACTGAAAAATATGAGTTAAAGGAGGGGCAATGACGTATTTAAATCTTTTTAGTATGCTATTAGGTATGTCGTCATATCCTACGGCACAAATTTCTTTTAATCCATTTATAATATCTACTACCTCATCAACATCGGTATCTAATAAGACAAAAGAGTTTTGTTTTGCATATGTTTTAGTTTGGCTATGACTGGAAGAACTAGATCTATTAGAAAATAAGATTTTTTCTGCTAAGTTTTTTCCTACGTTAATGAAAAAGTTGTTAGTTTTGTTTACTGCTTCGGTAGGGCTCCGCTCAGACGATAAAAGATCAAGTGCTGGTTCGGCATTTTTTGACCTAATAGTGTTAGTTTTTATGAATTTCCATATAAGTTTAGTGTTTTTACCTGCTTTTTGTAGTTGAGTCTGATCGTATTGGTTTTTTAGCTTTTTCAAAAGGTTATTACAGACATTCCTATATCGTTTGTAAATAATTGATAGTTGTTTATCACCCGGTGTATTTTTTAATTTTTTGGTGGAGTTTATCTCTATGCCTAATGCAGCGGACAAGTCCGGGCGTAATCCATGGTTTAATATTACCATATTTCCTAGGTATTACTTTAGTAAATGTATTTTTCCTTATCGTAGATTGCAACACATCGACGAAGTATTGTAAAGAAATATTTGGATCGCGTGAATTGTAAACGGGGTCAAAATTAATACCGCGTAAGTCAGTTTCAAGACTCGTCATATTGATTTTAGTATAGCTGTGCATGCAGTTATTACGAGGTGAAGTTATTTGCAATGTTAGTAAAACAGCTTGATGATCGGTAAGTGATGAGTTAGTAACTAAGGTTTTGGAAGGACTCCGCAATTTTATAAGGATATGGTCCAGACAAGAGCCGCTCTGGTGGGTTGGGTGATAATGAGCTGGTAATAATCCATGAAAAGAGCAAATGTTTAGATAATTATGAGAATGAGTATCATTTTTTTCGGCGGCAATGTTTATGTTGATATCTCCTACCAGTACGATATTTTTAAACGAGGATAATTTTCTTAAGTTACTGTTAAGCGAGTTCAAAAACCCATCAATACTTAGGGATGGTGGCCTATATATAGCCATTATTACTGTATCGGGAAACATTTTAATTACTAAGCAATTGCAGTCTGGAAAAATAGGTTCCTCTACTAATACTTTTAAATTATTTTTAATATAAACGACGACACCATCATTCTGGTTGAACGTTCTGTCGCTTTTGTGAAGATTAAATCCATCGAGAGTTGGTAAATTGGCCGTCTGCTTAGATAACCAACACTCTGTCAGAACGATAATGTCGCAGCATATATCAAGATCTTGTAACAAAACTTGGAAACCATCAAAATTACGGGTTATACTGCGTATGTTTTGTGTAAGAATGGTCAATGTTTTGTCCCCTTTAAAAACTAAGTTTTTGCACTCCTCGACATTACAGATTTTAGTTTCAGACACGGAAAACCGATCGAGATCACAAATAAGCTGATTAGCCATGCAAAGAATATTATATGTAGAAGTTAACCTACTATCTATGTGCTAAATTAACTAGTAAATTGGCGGCGCTCCTAGGCGCCCTCATAGTCAATGGAATTAATATAATTGTCCTCTGCATATTTACGTGCTGGGCAATTTACATCACCTGTTGGATGATCATTTTTCCGCTTAAAGCGTTTGCAGGTCGCACATTGGGGCGGAGAACCTTTATTATTACATTCCTTGAATGAATGTCCTGTTTCACCACAGAGGTTGCAGGTAGCGCTCGATTCTTTACAAAATTTGGCTGCATGTCCGAACTGCTGGCAGTTAAAACACCTGGTCACAATCGTGAAATCTCTCACTGGACACGATGTCCAATTTATGAAGATTCGTCCTTGGTCAATCAAGATTTTCCTAATATTTGCAGGTACTTCCAATATGTAATTGCAGGTAGGTCGTTCTTTCTTACCTGACTTATGGCTCAACTTCAAACTTTCTAAGGACTCACGAGTAACGTTCGGTAATTTATCACTCAAATTTTGGACGTAAATGCATTCGAAAACCTCTTTTTCCGTAAGGGCTACGGGGACACCAATGACCGCAATCCTTGGGCGACGTTTGGACGGTTCTTCAACCTTAAGGCCTGAGGAAACTAGCTTCTGCGAGCTTTTTAATTTATTAATGTCGTCTTGATTATCCGTTCGGATGATAACGCCTCCGTTTCTAATTTTCCTTACACCGCGGACATGGAGCTTCAATTCCTCAGGCGAGATAATTTTTTGAACCAACGACTTGGTATCATCACTGGTTTTAGTCTTATCGCTGGGATAAATAGCGACCGAACTAATATTTTCTGGACGAATAAATTTATCTGTACCTTTCTTCACCATGTTAGCGTAGGAGCTAGTATCTGCTTGATTTCGGCTCATTTTCGTTTCCATGACTTCTTTGAACTGACAAAGGGATTCCGAAACATTCTGCTGCACTTGCAGGTGCTGGATAGTGGTGTGCGCTTGGATTGATTTTTGCTTCAGCGATTGGTACAACACGGCCATCTGAGATGTCCCGTGATTGACTTTTCGACAAAGACCGGTGACACGGAGTTTTTGGTCGGAATTCATTTTTCCCTCTCCCACAATCGTGCAGATTTCATTCAGAATTGTGTCGATGGACCCAAGCCATCTCTGAATCTCCGACGTAGAGACGATTTCATTTGGGAAGTCGTTCTCTGTGGTTGCTGGCGGCACAGGTTCTCTTGTTTGGTTTTGGACAGCCGGCGATGGCGTCGGAGGGGGACTACGTCGTACCAATTGGCTGCGGCCAAAAGGGCTATCTCCTGCGTTAGACATACTTCTAACACTGAAAACGCTGATTTTCTATGCAAGATCTATCTAGTTCATCTTTCACAACGAAGAACAGTATAATTATTAGTCACACTCGGCACTTTCACAACAAACTTACTCTGCAAAATATTGCAATAACATTATTCGCAATTATTAAAACAATATCATAACAATCAACACAAAAACACGTCTGCTTAGTCTCGCGACTTATGTATATGTTTGAACGAAATTTTTTTTTTTATATAACACTGGTATCTGCTGTGTATAGCGGCATTAAGTCAGAAGCCGATTCCAACATAGACGAAGTTACTAAGGACTGAGAAAAGGGTATAAATAGGTACCTAATAACTTAATATAGTCAGCGATCATCTTAGCTTGGTGTTGGTCGACCCCAGGTTGGTTGAAGTGGTTGGCCAACAAGTTGGACAACTTCCTAAAGAGAGCATCTATGTTGTTGCCTTGCGTCTTCACTGCGTGTTGGTATTGGTACATCTAGAACAAAATAGAACTTCGTGTAGCAATATTCACTGGATTTTGGCTAGAAATTGGTTTCAATAATTTAGTGATGTGCACTTACAGCCGCTTCTGGACTTCGGCCCAACATTCTGTGGAAAAAGAAACAAATATTTAGTACTAACGACAAGCCACGGCTCCAAAGATTTTTTTTATACAAAACTTGTCCTGACATTATCGAACAAGGGTCGCGCCATTTTCGAGTTTTAGTTTTAGAATTTTTATGTTAAAAATATACCATTACATCAAGCCTTTATTTATCGAAATTAAATTAACAGATGACTTCAGCAGAAGTGACATGACAAAACAATTGAGCAGCTTTTTCCCAAGTATATATATATTTTTTTTAAATGTTGCCCCACACTAGGAATTTCTCCTGCATCGTGGGTGCGTTTACAAACATACAAAGTCACATACACAAACAGCCAGACCAGGAACAACTATCTGTAGGCCATACAAATATTTGTTCCGTGTGGGAATCGAACCCGCGACACGCAGCGCAGCAGCCGATCGCTCAACCACTGCGCCAACCATGTCGTCGAAAAATAATGTAGGGGTTGGCTTCAAGTTTAATGGGGGCTACCGTTTTCGTGCTCACCAGTTGGCGCCACTGGCGAGTTAAGTGTCCTTAATCATACCGTTAGAAGGACAAAAAAATATAATGCAGTAAACGTGCGATTAAATACAGCACAGATAGCGCAGCAGTGTGACGCGGACTCATCATAATCGAATAAAAAAGAAAGACATTTTATTTATTTATTTATTGAACACCTTAAAACTATCTTTATCTACACTCACAACGTAATGTTCCAAATATGAGTTCAAAAATGAATGCATAAACACGTACTTTTTTTCGTGGATAGGTAAAATTAAAAAAAAAAACCATTACAGTTCAACATTTTCCTTCGATTTTTAAACAACTGCATCATAAAATAACTTTTTAAGTTTTATAGCACACTTTTTCTTTTTAATTTTTGGCGCGGGCTCATTGACGCTCATTGAGCCAGCTTTTATCTTTGTCTATGGATGAGCGCGCTGCGCAGTCATTCGAATACGCAATGAGAATATCCTGGCGGATATTCTCATTGCGTATTCGAATGGACTAAACCATTTTTCCACTTTTTTATTTCAACTGTATGAGTGAAGATAAAATAGTGTATGCAACGGCATATAATTAGGTATTAAAACACTCGTGCGATGCTATTATCACACTCGGCTACGCCTCGTGTGATAAACCCACACTCGTGTTTTAATAACCCTTTTTATATGGTCGTTGCATAAACTACTATTACAGCGCATCAATGCCGCCACAAAAACCAACGTAGCAGAATCTACATCGCAACAATGAAACTCGCAGCGCCATCTATCCCAACAGCTGCGAACTAACTTAACAAAGCCCTGAATCGCGATATCAGAGTTTACCGTGCGATTCGAACAGATACAACAGCCCGAATATCAACTATCGGGCAGTTGCCCACCGGACACAACAACCGTCCGGTCGGAGGATCCCCCTTTTCAATCGAGGTACAGTTCTCGTCAAATAGCTTTGCCCCTCTGAAGTTGTGTCGAGTGGCTGCGTAGTAGTCAAAATTACGAACACATTGCAACTACGCAGGCGTAAGAGACATGGGGGCGGGGCGCGATTTTATGTCTCAGTCTTACGTTTACGTTCGATGCATGCTTGCGTCCCGCTAGCTCCCGCATGTACGTGACTGCACCTGCGCGATTTTTGCAAATGGCTAACTTCAGAAGGGCAAAGTTATTTGACGAAAACTGTATGCGGGACTCTCTGTTCCGCCTACTTCTAAAGACATACACATATTTCCGACAGAAAAAAAGTTCAATCTAGTGGTTAGTAGAACCGTACCTTAATCTGCCATAGTCAGGCTGTTTTAGTAAAATTTCACAATAATCACAACAAATCTCATCTCTGATCTGGTCAAACGCCAATCAACAGTGAACTTTGACATTTCGGAGACTTCACGCTACACTAGCGCCTCTAGCGGCGAATTCAAACGCTAGAGGTCTCATTGCATGCAGTTGAATAGCAGCATGTTGGACTTACGTGAGCAAATCCGTGAGTTCAGTGATCTTCCCCTCATTGTGTAAGAAGGCTATGTAGTGGTTAAGGGCGACAGGTCTCGAGGACAGCAGCTCATAGACTAGCTTCTTGTTTAATGTCTGGATCAGGAAGAGAACAACCTGGAAATGGGATTGAAGACGAATTATTTGATGAGGGACACATTTTTGTTTTTGGGCCCGAAATAGTGTCTATGTCGCAGCCAACTAGCTGAATCCGCCGTTTCATTAAAAGTCTAGCCTTTTCGTTTAACTGTGCCGTTTAATCAGTGACATATGTGACACGGTCTAGTCATTTAGTCACTGTGCAGACTTTCAGTGTAGGAATGTGAACCATAATGTTGTTCTAGATGATTTATACAGTAACATAATATGTATTCTCCAACAGTCTGCTGAGTGTAGTGCGGTGGCGAATAAGCCCCGGACGTATAAACCTGTGCCAGGGTGGAATAAACATGTAAAAATAGCTTACGAGGAGGCTCGCTTAGCTTTTCAAGGTTGGCAGTTATGTGGTAAACCAGATTCAGGTATTGAATATAATAAAATGCGTGATACGCGGAGAGATTTCAAAAGTAAATTAAAATGGTGTCGTAATAATGAAAAACAAATTAAACTAAATTTAATAGCTGAAAATCATAAATCTAAGGACTTTGTAAATTTTTGGAAAAACTCGAATAAACTGAATCCTAGGTCGAGCCTCCCCGTAAGTGTTGGTGGTAAACATGATCCCACACAAATTGCTAATATGTTTGTAGACCAATTTAAAGTGAAGCCATTGGCAAATTCCTCTGCTGGTTATGTGACGCAGGAGGTGGCTGGTGCTGATGTGAGCATGGCGCGGGGATTGAATTTATCTACTAAAGATGTCAAGAAAGTGATAAAAAATATGGTTAGAGGCAAGTCCCCGGGACATGATCACCTTAGTGTCGAGCACCTTAAGTATGCAGGTATACACTTACCAAGAGTATTGTCGATGTTTTTTAGACTGTGTGTGAGTCATTCTTATCTGCCCAGTGCACTTATGCGAACTATTGTTGTACCTGTCATAAAAAATAAAACTGGTGATGCTGCTGATCCCAGTAATTACAGACCAATATCCCTAGCAACGATCATAGCGAAGGTGCTGGATAGTCTGCTGGATTCATACATGGCCCCCGGGATTGACTTGCATGATGCACAGTTTGGCTTCAGGCCTGGGCTGTCCACTGAAAGTGCCATTATGTGTTTAAAGCGGACTGTCCGGTATTATACGGATAGGAAAACACCTGTTAATGCGTGCTTCTTAGATCTCTCCAAGGCATTCGACCTTGTGCCTTATGACCAGCTGTGGGACAAGCTAAGAGATGAGAAAAAAGTAGATTTTGAGGTCACGTCATTGTTAAGATTCTGGTATGTGAACCAAATAAACAATGTTAGGTGGGCTGGGACTATGTCCGAAGAATATAAATTGGAATGTGGGGTGAGGCAAGGGGGAATCACCTCCCCTCGCCTTTTTAATTTATATATCAACCAACTGATTGTTGAACTCAGCAATACTGGTGTCGGCTGTCATGTTGATGGAGTTGCTATGAACAACATCAGCTATGCGGACGACATGGTCTTGCTGAGCCCATCAATCAGTGCATTAAGACGTTTGCTGAAGGTCTGTGAGAACTATGCGGTGACTCAGGGGCTTAGGTATAATGTCACTAAGAGTGAGTTCCTTGTTTTTAATGGTGGTGCCAGAAGATACTTAAATATTCCTTGCATCTCATTAGCAGGTACACCCTTGAAGCACGTCTCAAAATTTAAATATCTGGGCCACTGGGTCACTGAGGACTTGTGTGACGATTTGGACATCGAGAGAGAGCGTAGGGCGCTGTCTGTTCGAAGTAATATGCTGGCCCGTAGGTTTGCACGGTGTTCTTACGACGTTAAAATGACGCTTTTTCGAGCCTACTGTCAGACTTTTTACACCTGCAGCCTTTGGGTCAAGTATACGCAGAAGGCATACGGCGCCCTGCGTGTACATTACAACAATGCTTTCAGGATGCTTGTGGGGCTACCGCGGTATTGTAGCGCTTCGGGTATGTTTGCCGATGCGAGAGTGGATGATTTTTATGCCATTGTTCGAAAGCGATGTGCTTCTCTCCGGCACAGATCAGATACCAGCTCCCACGGCATGTTGAGAGCATTGAGCGACCGGTGGGACTGCCCGATGCTTGGTCGATGGGTGAGTCTGCACGCACAGGTCGGTCGTAGATAGCTGTACGTGCATTTATTTTATTTTATTTTGATTTTATTTTTGTTCCTATTTGTGATTTTTATGTGTGTGTTTTGTGTCTATTTCTATGGACTACAATGTCTGCAAATAAATTATTATTATTATTATTATTATTATTAAACGATATTGAACAAAAGATGTTACTTAGGTCGCTGAAAAATCGGCACAGTTAAATGAAAAGGCTAGGCAACCAATTAAACGGCTGATTAAGATAATTGGCTGCGACATCTATACATCACTATCAATATGTACCTACTCGTATGTCACCGGAAAATTACAGACTCCGTACGATTGTAATAAATCTTTATTAGATTATAATTTTTCGATATATATTATGTAAGAATTATGAAAAACCGTTTTGTATATGTCGCAGCCAACTAGCTTAATCTACCGTTTCATCAAAAGCCTAGCCTTTTCATTGAACTGCGCCTTTTAATTTGCGACATAAGTGACATGGGCAAGTCATTAAACGATATTGAACAAAATATATTACTTAGGTCGCTGAAAAATCGGTTCATTTAAATGAAAAGGCTAGGCTAGGCAGATTGAGCTAATTGGCTGCGACATAATTATTATCCAATTAATCCTATCCAAATTCAATACTTTTCAATATAAATCCGTGTCATTTACTGTCTTTTTAAGAAAAAAATGTTTACGATTTCACGCGATATTTGACAATCTTACGGCGTTTGCAATATTCCGGTGACATAAAAAACTCTTGCGTTACTGAGTGACTGACATACACACAGCCGAAACTACTGGTCGTAGAAATCTGAAATTTTGCATGTTGATGCATTGGGGAGAGTACGGGAAAAAATGGGATATACGCGCACGAAGTCGCGGGCCAAAGCTAGTATATGTAAATAAAATTACATTACGTACTAGCTGCTGCCCGCGGCCCCGCCTGCGTGAATGTCGTAAATTATCCCAAGGGAACAAACTCCCGGGACAAAAAGTATCCTATGTGTTATTCCAGACTATAATCTACCTCTGTGTCAAATTTCATCAAGATTCATTCAGTAGTTTTTGTGTAACAAACATCCATACATATATTCAAACTTTCGCGTTTATAATATTAGTAAGCATTTAAAGTTAGTCACCTAGGTTAGCCAGGGGTGCAGGTCTCAGCATTAGAACTATAAACCCACATAATAATTATAGTCAGTGATGTCTAAGTCCACCCAATAAGGGACATTCTTTTGCTATCAACCAGGAGGATATCAACACTCCAGGCTATTAAGAAATCCATGATGGGAAAACCCAATAACTTTGAAAGACCAGTTATTTACTGTTAAATTACTGATTGAAAATATTCCTATTATATTTTGTGCAAATGGGTAGGAACATGTATCAGTAGCGCATCGCAAATTCCTTATTTGCCTCTTCATAGTATTAGTTTACATTTAGCTAAAACTCACAGTGAGAACAGCATTCCCATCTCCAATAGCCAGCGCTCCATCTAGCAGTTCAGTCTTACTCTTCATGCTGCGGTGAACATGCAAGGAACAGCTCCTGCCAAGCGTCAGTCTCTTCAGGGACATGGCTACTGTCTGCTCTGGTTCAGCTTTGGTTTCCTTCGAGGGGTCCTTGCCGGATTGAGCTAAGAGGACTGGAAATGTTAAAAAAAATAGGTAAGTATCAGAAAATGGTTTGGAAAATCTAACCAAAACATTTCAAAGATCAGTTTTCAAGCGGTCTAAAGCAGTTGATGCCTCTTACTTGAGTTAGGGGCAGAGGTAAGAGAGGCAGAATGGTGTTTCAAATGTGTTCAAACAAACAAAGTATAGATTTCAGCCATAAGTGGACATAGGCCTCCCCCAAGTGCCACCACATTCTTGAGGATTTGTTTGTAACCTGCAGAAATCTTCATTTCTGAATTAATAAATGAAAAACTTTGAGCATAGTCCTCTCCATTACCCTTTGAATGACTTTCCTTCTGATGAAACTTGTAGCAGGCAATTTGAAAATAATTATACAGCAATCCAAATATCAACTATCGGGCAGTTGCCTACCGGACACCACAACCACCCGGTCAGAGGATCCTCTCTTTTCAATGGAGGTTTGCAGGACTTTACACCCTGTTCCACATACCCTCTATAACCTGACAGAGAAAAGAATTACTGCTTTGTTTACCCATAACGAAAGGCTACAAACATACTTAGATCTAACACTTTAGAAGACACCAGACTGTTGAGTGGTACAGCGGCAGACTTGAGCGTATTAACACTCAGGTTGCTGAAGATGCCCTCCTCATTCCGTCCTGAAGACCTCTGACCAATGGCCAAGATCTCTTGAGTTGACAACTGGAAATCACAAAAAACACACAAATTATAAATCACTTTTAAGGCTACAAAAAAAAATCTTTTTTTGACATTTTATTTCTTTAGGTTCTCAGCCCAGGGCCCAGCAGAGCCCAGCCCCCCTTCTACTATGAGAAGATAGAAACTCAGAGGTCTCTTTTAAGGTCCACACAAATAAATTGTAATGGTCAAATCTTATGAGAAATATTTACTAGTGGAAACCACTACATTTGAGTGAACTTAAGTCAGGAAAGTGTTTATTTAGTAGAGGACTTTATCTAGCAGTATGTACCCTTAAACAAGAAGTCAAAAGAAACTTCGCGAGTGCCTAGAAGGTCCAGTTCTGCTAGAACGACCTAGATTCAAGTTGAAACACTCATACATAATTATTTTTCATCCAAACATCGCTAAGAATCAAATGTTAGATTAATGAAGTCTAGCAGAGTTGAGGGCAGTACGTTATACCATTCAAAGAGAGCTGAGAGTCCCTTAGCTCGCAAAGAAAGAATATTGATGACATTATTTTTACTATAAAATTCTGAATAAATTGGTTATACGTACAACGTCATCATCAAAACTAAAAGCTTTGGCCTTTGTTTCACTTGTATTCCAATAGTCATCGTCTTCCATTGTTAGGTATAAATTACTAAAATTACTAAATTCAACCTGTAATTTTGTAAACAAACAACTTTTTATGCAGTTTTAACTTTTACCTGTCAAGTCAATGTCAGAGAACAAGTCGTAAACAATCGATGACATTGATAGTTTGACAGTTTGCGTTTTGTTATTTGTTATGACAAAATTTGCTTCGTATAAAAATAATGATAAAAATTCAACCGAATTGAGTACCCCTCCTTTTTTGAATTCGGTTCAAAAAAGATAAAAACAACAATACAGAGACGACTTTTATTTTATTTGATTTATGTGTCTGCTTTGTTATGGATGGGAAATCATCAAATGTGTTCTCCCACTCTGGACAGTGTTCAACTCTTACTGACTAAAACTCACCGTGGCCCAAGAACGCAAAGGGCACTTGATCTTGATCTTGATATGTATTAGTGGTAAATAGTGTTATTATTGATAAATAAATGAAGCCTACAAATGTCATAAAAAATTATTGTCTATGTTAGATTATTGATTTCTTTTTTTAATAATTGTGTTTATTGCTGTTGTGTTGTGTGATTGTGTCTGTATAATAAATGTTTTCTATTCTATTCTATTATATTCACATCTCTCGCACGTAGAACTCAACGCGCCGTTGACCCAGGCCTGGCCCTTTTCGGAAGGCGAGCTTACCATCGCTCGCCATCCGCAGGCCTGCGGGCCTACGGTGGTCGGGAATTGTCCTACGACTCCCGACGTCCAGGATGGTGCCCCCTTGCGATGGTGGCTTGAGGATTGCCTGTCCCTCACGCGTCCCGCATCCTCCTTCACTTACATTACTGTTTCACAGAAGGAGGTGACTGCTTCCCATGCCCTCTCGTGCCGGACTATGGATTGGACCAGGGCCGGGTTCGAGAGGTCGCCGCCGCCGATCGCCTCTACGAGGACATAGCTGCGCAGTGCTCCCGCCCAAGTGGGGCAGACCTTACCGTATGCTTCACCGTCTTCTCCGGGTGACACATCCGGTTCCACATAATGGTGACGCGCGGGCGTGTCTGTCACGGGTCAATCTTCAAGGTTAAGCAACGATTGCCAAGGTCGGTATGTGAATGGGTGACCATCTTGACACCGAGACACCTCCGTGCCTCGGAAAGCACGTTAAGCCGTTGGTCCCGGCTCTCATTGTCATAGGCCAGAATTTCTGACTCCAGTCTTGCCAAGAAGTACCGTGTTACCCAGTTAATGGGTTGTAGAGGTCTGGTAGGCAGCCGCTCCACGTAAAATGCTGGTATTCAACTGAATCCGGTTTGACTGGAAGCCAACTCCAAAATAGTTGGGAAAAGGCTAGGCAGATGACTATAATTTCGCGCTACCCGCGGCTTCGCTCCCGTGGCTCATCTAAACCAAGAACAGAACACGTCGATCATCAGGAATCGTAATTAAGTAGGTATATTCGGCATACTCGTAAAAGGCAGCGATAGTGAAGCTTATCAGTGAAACAATTTTAGTACCTAATCCGATTCAATCAGCGCTTCCAGAGATCCTCTTTATCAAACATTAATAAATAAGTAAACAACCAAATTATTTTATGTCTTTACAATTATCTTCTGATATTTCGATCATTATTATCAACAGAATTTCTCGACGCAAATAAAAAATACGAACTTCCGTACATTTTTTATACCTGTCTAGTATCTACTCGATACTTTTGTCGTATTGTATTTTTTTTTGTTTTTTTTTTCAACCAAATTACTCTGTATGGAGTATTGCCTAGGTACCTATTAGCTTTTCCCCGTAGGTACTTTGTACGCGCAAATCCCGTTTTTCCTGTTCTCGTAGGAATTTCGGGAAATCCCCTCTAGTGCTCCCCTACACTAGAGGAACCTACATGATAAAATTTCAGCTTTCTACCAGTAGTTTCGGCTGTGCGTTGTCTGTCAGCCACTCAGTCAGTCAGTCACCAGTTATGGAAGAAATTAAATTATAGTTATATTTTATATTTTTTCTATCGACGTACATAATTAGGTATTAATTAGTTGTAGGTGGTACGGAACCAAGTTCGATGTTATGTTCGCTATCGATTCGTCTTATCAAGCAAGATTATAGATAGACACGAGTAATAGGATAAACAATAATAATCAAAATGCCTCAAAACATAAAGACATCTTGACTCTTAAATTCATGAATTTAAAAGTTATTTCTTTTGGTGTTTCTGATTCTTTTTTTCGGGGACAGATTAACTTCGTTTTCCAGAAGGAAAAAAAACAAAAAGTGAGATAAGATTGTTTTGTCTTCAAAGAGGAAAACGATCACATAAAATCACGCCCACCTTACCCGAAAGGTTAGGCAGAAATGTACCCTAGGCCTACTAACTAGGTAAGTATATCCACTGTGACCAGAGAGCCAATTCTTCTATTTTGTAAGCAACGTTCGCATTTGCATGTCAGTCGCAAGCTGTCAAAAATGTAGGTATGGAAATCGAGGCTTTTTTGACAGATTGCGATGGCAACATTGCTTAAAAAAAATGTAGATTTGACCCTCTGTTCGCTAGTTATAGTAACTCCTATGTGGGATGACCATTGAAGATGAAAAATTCGAATCTTATATAATTTTTTTCAAGCGAGGTAGATGCGTATAGGGTCGCAACCACTGATTGTGACTGGTCGCAGTGTTTGGGAGTACCTACACACAAACTAAATTAATTTGGACTTAATAATAATTGATTGTTTCCTTTATCGACCTGAAACGACTATGTAGGTATGTCTACTGTCTACTGTTGCAGAATTTGTTCGAAAGAGTCACCGCGGCCCTGGAACGCAAAGGGCATAAGGAGGAACGCGGGTGGGTTTTGGTCAGTTAGAGACTGACACTTTCTCTCGCTTCACCTCTAGTTGGAACGGAAGAAGTCATTTGATGATTTCCCATCCATAAAAAAGGTACCTATGTCTTCTTTACTTTTAGGGAGGCTTTTGCCCAGCAGTGGAACAGTAGCAGGTACAGGCTAGTAATAATAATGCCTACTTGTCTATGTTGCATTTGAATATGGATATTTTCAACTTCAGAGGAAATACTGAGAATTGTTGTTATTATTGGTATCTAAATAATTAATTTCCCTGACTGTAAATTTGGTGTTTAGGGTTCCGAAAGTTCATACGCAAAACGGAAGCCATAGAGGATCACTCACAGATGTCTATCAATATCTGTGGGGGTCACTCCTGTGTTAGTTTTTTTGGCTGGCTGTCTGTCTGTCTGTCTGTCACAGCCAGCATTTTCAGAAACCATTGCACTGACTCAGTTAACGTTTTCTAAGTAAGTACAAATCTGTATTTCTGTGACTCAAACACGGACGCGTAACGTAAATATTTTTTTCATTTTGAATATCGGGTCACGTTTGGAGAATATTTTAGAAAATATAAAAACATTAAACATGTGAAATTATGCATTTGAGAATTTAAAATATAATTTACAGAATTTTAAAATAAATAATTTTGTACTAGTTTAGTTAGTGGGAATAAATTGATGAAAAATTTAACCCCTTGCCTCCCGAAACTACTAAACTTAAATATAAAAAAAAAACGAAAACTGGTTTTCTTCATTTTTGCTTGTTGGCTTGGCTTGTTTACAGGAAAACCTACAAGAAGTAGAAGAAGAAGTACCTGTTATATATTTTTTTAAACTTGTAAACATCATGTTTCTTTCGATATCCTTTTAAATAAATCAGGTGAAGCAAAAACCAAGTCGAGAAAAAATAAAACAATGAAAAAGAACCAATAGGGAGAAGTTGAATTATTTTTTATTTTTTTTTTAATTTAATAATTTTGTGTGCTGATAAAAGTCACGTTGTTCTTTAAGTAAATGCGCATAAGGCACATGTTATTTTAAGTCTACGTCACTGCCTTATCCTCTTCAGGGTCCGGCCTTTTTTTTTCAAAATTTGACTTATGTCAAAATCACCTGTCAAAGTTTCGCGCCATAACGGCGCGTGTGATTAAAATGCCGATATCTCTAAAATTTTGCTTGTGAGCCCTATGAAACGTGTGTTATTGGAATCTTAATGGAATAAACTATCACATTTGAAATGTATTTGTCCAGTTTTGCCATGTAATGTATTGTTAATTCTACTTTGAAATCAGTGTGAGCGAAATATTTCCATTTTACTCTACAAAAGTAGGTAGAAATAAAAAAATTAACCATTATTTCAAAAAGTTTTTGTTTTGTTTACATGAATACACCCTATTTCACAATAATCAATTAAAATAACACACCTCCCCATACATTTTTTTCATACCACAAGCTTTACAAAAACATGTCTCAGGTACTTGACTCGGCCGCCGGCAAAAAAATTGGGTATGTTTACACTTTAGTTCTGGGAACTCTGTAAGCCAAGTGGCTTAGATTACTATTTTATTACATAGTTTGGTACACAATCTTATCGCAGACAAAGTTTTTGCAGTTAGAATTGTTTAGTTTACGAACATGAGTCACAACGCAAACACTTGAAAGAGGGCGCCTAAAAAGACCCTTTCATCATTTGGATCAGAGAGCAAGTACTATTGCATTTATTTGAAATCTTTTTTTACAAACCACACGATAATGATATTAACTAATGGAAAAACATAACACAAGGGTATGTTGCTAAACAAAAACATCCCACAAATCAACACACAAAACGGTCAATTAATTCCAAAATGTACCTAAATGTAAATGTTCATGCTAACATAACATGGAGAAGACTTAACTTTCACATCTGAATTTGAAATGTGAACATAAATAAAAAAATAATTAAAAATATAAATAAAAATAATTAAAAAAGGTAGCATTGCAATAGATAAGAATCTTTTGGAAAAAATAGCTTTTCCAATAATATTGAATTGAAATCCACGGAAGTCTTCTCCACACTAATCGAAAATAATGGCGGTTTGGAGTCATTGACCTCAATTGCCTGTCTGTCCACTCGACTCCTAGAGTCTGTTGTTTATGTTGCGTATTTTTCATTTAACTATTATGTAAATTATTTAATAGTAATACTTAAATTAAATGCTTAAAACGTATGCTGTGACGTACCGCAATGTTGTTACAATTTACAGTTTACTACAATTAGCTTGTTTAGTATTCGTAATACGTGGAAATGTACCCGGCATGACGACGGTTTGGCGCGCAAAATGCCTACCGATGCTTGATCAAATCACTATTTCTGGACAAAATCTTTATCAAATACACAATCTATTAAGTTAAAAACTGTTTATTACTTACATATTCATCCTGTTTTTATGTTCACAGCGATATATACACTACACACACTTAACATTACGAACACTTAAAAGTACGTCGCCTGGCCGGCGCGCGGTCTAAAACAGCACTGGTTTAGTCACGTACGCACCGCCAGATGAGGAACTTAGAGACTTCGTGTGTGATATTATGCCATCCTCGTCTTTTACACTACACGTTGTGCATGTTAGAGCAACATCGATATAGTTTTCATTGAATTATGAGCCAAAACGTGACGTCGCAGTGGCGTCGACTCTAGGAGTCGATGGACAGACACGCGGTATTCGATTTCGACTCTACGAGTCGCTCGGACCGTGAAAAGGTTATCTCAATTATTTATAATTTTGAAAGACCTTAATCTTAGCATCTAACGGAAAAAAAATAACTTTTAAATTCATGAAATTAAGAGTCAAGATGTTCTTATGTTTTGCGACTTTTTGTTGATTCATTGGTTATCCTAATATTCGCATAATCTTGATAACACGAATCGATTGCGGAAAAATATTGGAACTGGTTCCGTGCCTATGCCTACAAAATGTTTGAGTTTATCAAATCATTGTTTAAATGTTTTATTATAATGTGTAACCGTTTATACTTATACCTAAATAAATAGCATGATTTTTTAAAATTACTGTTAGAAAATTAAATCAACTGTATTGTTGTCATATTCTAGGCAACAGCTGTTGTTTTTTTTTTGTTTTTTTTACTGGTCTTTATTTTTGCATAATTTGGGTCTTTAATTATTAGGTATGTACTTATCTGGTTTTTTTTTTCGTTTGTATTTCCTGTATAAACAATGTTTACTTTCTATCCTTCTTTTATTTTTCCTCTATGCCCTGGTAATGTAGATGACCATAGGTGGCCTTGCCCTTTATGTTATCATATGACTGATAATTTATACAACGTGTAACAAAATAGTTGCAATACCTCGTAAGGGGTCATTGTACCTAACTACTCCATTATGAACAACTTTCACTATGGGACGAACACTGAAATCGCGAATAAAAAAACGACTGCCCGTGCGCGTATTGCCAAACTGTATACTGACCCAGACACCCGTAGTCTGTACTGAACTACATCGTGCTCATTAAAATCACAAATAAATTGGAGCAAAGTGCATACGAGCTCAGAGCAATCTGGGAAGGTATGCAATTTGCTCGCAACAAATTGGAGCAAAGTACATACGAGCTCAGAGCAATCTGAGAATGTATGCATTTTACTCCAATTTGTTGCGAGCGATTTGTTGCGGGACTTGGGGCACCCCGACTCGGACAGGACACACATTGACACATTTTTTTTTAAACCACCCAGCAATATGGTTCCTCTCGTCTATCGTTGCACTCGCATGCATTTTGCTCTAAATTATCGATGCCATATTACATACTACACCACACACAGGAAAGTATGGATGTCTGGACTTGTATGTATTTTGCTCTAGTATTCTAAAGCAAAATGTGTATTGATTCAGACACTCTCTGAATAGGTATACAGTTTGCTCTTCAACTACAAAGGCAAACTGCGATCGAACTCAGAGCAACCCCGGTCTGGGTCAGTATACAGTTTGGCAATACGCTGCCCGTGCCCCTGAGCACATAACTCAACAAAATATAGGTACTGAACAGCTGATTTTTTTTGCGATTTCGGTGTTGACCCCCAAATAAAAGATGTTCACAATGATGAGTATAATGACCTCTTTTTTATTTTTTTTTAAGGATAGGAAACCATGACCCCTTCCGCTCTGGGTGGAGTGGTACTGACTAAAACCCATCCATGCTCCTCCTAGTGCCTTTTACTTTCCAGGGCCGCGTTAACTCTTTCGAATATATTCCGCGACCACAATGACCCCTTAACTGGTATTGCGTTTGTTCTGTTACACGTTGTATAATCTGACTGATCACTAAAATAATTTGTAAGAAAACAAAAGGCAAACGTTTTTAAATTTGCCTCTCGAAACCCTAACCGCATATCTATAAAGCTTTATCCACACGCGACTTATATAACATAATAAAGAATATTTCCGTGGGAAACAGACAGATATGTCTAGCAGGTCACAGACTTCTGTAAAATAACGGCGATATTTTATTGTAAAAAAATAATAAATAAATTAATTGAAATTAAATATTCTCTGTGAAGTGAAACTGCATAATGGGGGCTGAAGTTAATACAAGTATAAGAAAACAATATGTAATAGCAGCATGCTGTAAGTATACAAAAACATTTAAATTTTAAGTTAATTATAATTATACTTTATGTTTCGTTATTAACTTAAATATGAAGAAAGAAATTCGGTATTTCTTTCTTCATATTTAACGAAACAAAGTAAGGGGAACGAGTTCTTTGGATATGCCAAAGAACTCGTTTCCCTTACTTTGTTTCGTTACATGCCAGGGATAAATGCAATATCCAGAAATTTTAGCATAGCTATCTACGTAGGTAACTCCTAAATAAAGCTTTTAATTTTGACATTTCAAGAACATTAATTGCGATTTTTATAATTCGTTCAAATATCAAACCTCATCCCAAGCCATAATGTACACAAACAGTTGGTAAATATTAATAAACAGAAACAATTAAGGGCCCTGTCGAGAACTGCAAAAATTTAAATAGGTAGGAGAAAGAGAGAGAGCGCTTTAAATTTGTCGCTGTCGAGTAGTATCTTGAAACGTTCGGAGCAGAAATCCTGCCTCCGGGGTGCCGCTCAGAAATTCCAGAAGGAGAAATTCGATAACGCTTTACTATTCAATTATTTCGATCAACTTAGGATACAATAGTACATACAATTACACTAAATCACATTTAAAATTCAAAATTATAAATCATTACTCAAAATTTAATTAATATTTTAATATTAGTCAGCACGTGAACCATGCATTAGTGGTTCACGTACTGACAGTCGAAACGTTTAGCAAAAGCATTCAGGATACTGTTGCGGCTGGCCCGCACTCTACGGACCAGGGATGTGCACCGTTTGCGCGTGATTGTGTGGAAACAATCTACACGCGCCTCGGCAAACATCCCCGACGCGCTACAGAAGCGAGTCAGCCCCAAGAGCACCCTGAACGCGTTGTTATATTGGACACGTAGAGCGCTGTTCTGTTTCTACGTGTAATCCATCCACAGACTGCCAGTATAAAAGGACGTACAAAATGCCCGAAATAGGGCTATTTTGACGCCCCTCGAACACCGAGCAAATCTGCGGGCTATCATATTCGCACGAACAGACAGCGCCCTACGTTCCCTTTCAATGTCTGCATCGTCCTTCAGGTCAGAGGTTAATACATGTCCAAGATATTTAAAAGTATCAACTCTTTTAAGTAGGCATCCATTGAGCTCAATTGCTGGTAAGTAACCTGGACACCTCCTGCTGGCCCGAAAGACTATGCTGAGTGCATAGTCTCTTGTTCGTGTTGTACAACAAACCATGTTCTTCAGCATACTTTTCACGTCATGCCAATCAGCTTACCCAGCTCTGAAATCATTCGCAGGCCTATTTTTACTAACACGTAATTATATTCTGATTCCAGTGTATTTAGGGCAGCTAGCAGTAGGCTATACCATGGGCTGGACAGCCCCAGTGCTGGCCATGATGCAGGATCCTGACAAATCTCCCTTGGCGAGAGCCGTCAGTGACGCTGAAGCATCGTGGATAGTTTCCATTACCTTTATAGGGATTATTGGAGGTTAGTGTTGTACCTAGTGCAAATATTTTGAAAATTTTATTCCAAAAAATAGATAAGTACTTTAGCAAATAGACGACTTCGGTAATAAAGTGAAAATTATCGCAAAATTAGTAACCACTTGAATTGAGTTTAATTTTTTACGCGTTGATAATTTCTTTTCAGAAGTCTTTTTTACTTTTAGCTTAACTTCAACAACAAACAACCACCCCATTAGTGTAGGGGACACTAATGGGGTGGTTATTTTGAAAATTTAAAAATGTAAAACATTTTTAATTTTTTGGTAAAAAATGGTTTTGGTTTACTGTTTATGTATAATTTATTTCTCAAAGATTAACCTTATACCTAATCGCTTAACGAGAAACAAAGTTGAAACATGCAACATGCTCGGTAACATTTAAATAAACAAGGAACAAAAAAAAATTTGAGCGATTTTGGTTAATCACAATAATCACACATAAAAATAATTCAGTAAAATAGTTGATTTTCGTGCAGCCCAGAAGGCACATACTCGAAATCGCTTACCACGGCCCTGGAACGCAAAGGGAATTTGGAGGAACACGGATGTAAAACCCATCCGTGTTCCTCCAAGTGCCCTTTGTGTACCAGGGTCACGTTAGTCAGTAAGAGAGTGACATTCTCTTCCGCTCCGACCAGAGCGGGAGGAGTCATTTGGTTGCTTATGGCTTATGGCTAATGGCTGAGAAACCATTATGAAAAGATATGAATAAAGTCAAATCAGTCCCCACCACCTACATAACTGTCACTACTTACCCTCAAAATCATCTTTTTTTCAGGACCCTATATCTCTGGATATCTTTGTAATGTGGTGGGCAGAAAACCTTGCCTATACTTCGGAGGAGGCATGTTTGTGCTATCATATCTCATGCTGGCACTTGCCAAAAGTTTGGTCGTGATATACATAGCCAGAACATTCGTCGGAGTTGGAATCGGAGTGTTATTCGTTACAAATCTAGTCTACATTGCAGAATTAGCGTGAGTATCAATAAAATTCGTATGATTATTCTACTGTCATGTAGGAGGACCTCGTTGCTAATTAATATCAGGCTCAATGGCCGATCTTCAAAGTCACCACTGACCAAAGTCAAGTGACCAGAGACTCCTCCGTGCCTCAGAAAGCACTATTAAACGGTCCTGGTTATCATTTGTAGATTTTTGACTGTCCTTTCTGGTAGTCAGAAGCCTAGAGTATCTTACCAAGGAGTATCATGTTACCCAGCACACTATATCTAATCTCCTCAACCCAGTAAGGGACTTGATATACAATGCGTTCAGAGCGCGAGATAAAATGTATGGCGTCAAAGGAATGAAATATACTTAGGTTCGTTGGGCGCGCGGCCAGACGCCATACATTTTCGACGTCACCGCGCGCCCGGAGCGCTTTGTCTATCAAGTTCCTAAGGGTTGTGGAGGTAAGATAAATAGGCAGTAACTGCATGTAAAATACTGGTATTCAGCTGCATCCAGTTAGACTGGAAGCCAACCCAAATCTAGTTTGGAAAAGGTTAGGCAGGTTGATTGATTTTCGTGTCATCTGACATAATATACGGGTGTATTTTCCAAAACATCTACGATCCGCGGGGTAAGCCACCGACCGTGCACAAATTCAGGCTACTGATTGACGAACATGATATGATAAGGTATATCGTGTTTATCTCTATTAGTACTCATCATATCTCAGAGATCATTTCCTTCATAGCCATAACTAGCTGCCTCACGTGGCTCCACCCACGTGAATGTTAGAAATCATCCTAAAGGAATGTTCTTTTAGAATGATTTCTGACATTCAGGTTATGTACCCTCGGGATAACAAGTGTTCCATACAGTTTTAAACAATAAACAACATACAGTATGCAGTTTTTGCGCAAAATTGTAACAAACATCCATTTATCCAGCCTCACTTACTTCGACAATAATATGGACAACACTACTTCTTTTGTTTCTTGAACTGCATCTTTTCTTGTAGCCCCACATTTACGTCTTCTAACCATCAAGAAAAAGTGCAACGTCAAGCAAACATGGTCAATAACTCGTCATAATTTTTAATGGGCCTGCCTCATTGCCCCTCCACCACCCTTGGTTGACTGTTATAGAATGCCTACGGCATTAAGTCTGCAATTGTGGTGCATGAAGTTTTTAAAAAATAATTAATTAACTAGCTATTTTTCTTTTTCCAGCTCAACTAGAGTTCGAGGGACCCTGCTAACACTGACTGGCTTCTCTAGTACAATTGGCATCTTGCTAGTATACTCAGTAGGACCTTTTGTATCATTCGCAGCAATTAATTGGATAGCCATGGCTTTGACTGCTGCGTACCTGGTTGGATTATTCTTTATCGTGCCTGAAACTGCTGTTTTTCAAGTTATGAAGGGTAAGAGATTATGTTCCTTAATTATATATTATATCTCTCATAAACCCACCCCATAAACCCACACACACACATATAAACCCATATTTCATGGATCATTTACCATCATCACATGAGATATAATATGACCCAAAGCTATTTGGGTCTGAATACAATTTGTGGCGGCTTTGATGCCGCTACAGGTGCACCAATCTATATACAGGGTGTTAGGGACATCGTAACGCAAACTTCACGAAAAGGCTACACTTAATGCCATTAACCAAATTGTAGAAGTCATTAATCTCGCTAATGATCGGTTTACAGACCACACACGAAAAATTTCTTTTCTAGACGGTATATTAGACGCTACACACACTTGGGTTAGTTAGTGTTTTGCTATTAGACAGGATGCGTTGACCTTTTGCAACAAAACAGCTGAGCAGATGCCTAATTCTAGTTTTATTTACATTGCTTTTTTTTAGTGAAGGTTGTGATTTAAATATTTTTTTTTTTTAAATCACATTGGGTTGGGTAAGAATAACGATTATGAACAGTCTAAAGTAAAAAGAAACGCCTGAAAAAAATGAGGAAAAAGCCGACGAAAAATTCCAACGCGGGGGGGTCCAGAAGCATGTCCTTGATCCATGATACTCGTTTGTGCGTCGATGTCCCTTACACGCTGTATATTTTCAATATTAGTCATTGTTAGTTTCATCTTCATTTAAAGAAGCTACCTATACGGTAGCTCAACAAGGAACTTCGAGAAGCACTCCATAAAGATAATCCAATCCGGCAAATACTAGACTGGAAATCTAAAAAGTTAAAAAATACTAACGCCATTTATAAAAATACCCTCATTTCAGGTAAAAAAGAAGAAGCAATGGCGAATCTCACATCACTAGGCAGACAAGACGACATAGGCGAAATTGTAGCTCAAGCAAATGAAAAGCCAAAACCTAAAATTGCTCAATTGACCGAAATGTATACAGTCAGGACAAACAGAAGAGCTGCGTTTATAATAATAAGTTTGAATATTCTAACGCAATTCAGTGGAATGATGGCTGTGATCGCTTTTGTAACGGTCATCTTTGAAATGACTGGGTCGGATATGGAGGCACACGTATCTACTATAATCATTGGTGTTACACAAGTCGCTGCATCAGTTATTGCACCTGTACTTGTAGATAGAACCGGGAGGAAAATCTTATTGTTGGTCTCTTGTGCAGCTTGTTCGTTGAGCTTGGTAAGTTCTTCTATGTTTTTGTTTTCTAATAGTTTTTACTCTTTGTGCTTTATTATAATTGTTTTCTCTTTTTATTTTAATTCCTAAGCATTACAATATTGGTTAGTAATGTCACGGATCTTAAAGTTCTTAATAGATATGTCGCAGCCAACTAGCTTAATCAGCTGTTTAATTGGCTGCCTAGCCTTTTTATTGGATATTATTAGTCCTCAATCCACATTCACTTATACTGCAGATCTAAGTACCTATTGTTATTCTTAATCATTTCGTAATCCTTTCATTCTTTTTTTCAGGCTTCTCTAGGCACTTATTTCTTCCTGTACAACAATGGTTACGAAATCGCTGAGAACTTACAATGGCTCTCGCTGGTATCAGTGATGGTATTTTGCATTGCCTATTATACTGGTAAGTTTTATCAAACTGGTAGTTCACTATTTACTATCAATTATAGTACTACTTCTTATGGCAGACAATGAGATGACTTACTGCATTTCATGTCAATTGCTGTTGCTTACCATCCCAAACTTGCAATGTTTTAAATTCATAAAGTTATCACCATCATCATCTTCCTGCCCTTATCCCATGTTACATCGGGTCGGCGCTGCACGTGTTTTTGCTCTACATGAAGTCTCCTCTTCATATAAATTCATAAAATTATTAAATTCATTTAGATAATTATTCATAAAGAGCTAACACAACCACAGCACTGTCAGCCCATAATTAAGGGGTCCCAAACTGTGCGTCGTGACTCCCCGGGGCGTCTCGGTGCTTTCCCAGAGGCGTCGTAAACCGCTACGGAAATGAAACGCAAATGCTGCAATTGGCAAATAAAATGAGAGTGTCCTGTTTTGAAAGCCTTTCTGTATGTAAAATCTGTTGAAAATCTGATCTGAAGCCAAGTTTGCTGGTAGTCGAATACTTATCGACCACACACAATTTTATAAATATTTTACAGTGAGTCTTAATCAGAAAAGCAAATTCAACCATATCATTGATTTCGTACCTACTAATTTTCCCAAATGGAGCTGACACAAGTATCTCCTAATACAAGGGCGTCGCAAGAAAAAACATTTAAAGGGGGTCACACAGTAAAAAAGACTGGTAACCCTTGCTATAATATATTGATCTCACTGCTGAGTCTTAGCCTCCTCTCTGTGATTGAGTGGGCTGTTACTCACCACACTGGCGATGTGTGTCGGTAGACATCACATGACTTTAAATAAATTGGTTATAGGATGTAGGAACTGTGTGTAATAATAACATTATGGTTTGCTTCACTATTTTGAGCCTTACCTGCAAAGTAAGCCTGCCATAAAGTATTAATCGTCTTACTTTCTTCTCCAGGCATGGGCATCATTCCCAACACATTTATCGGTGAGATGTTCACGGACACCTGCAGAGGCTTCGGAGGTACCATCACCATCACCATCGGCTTCGTCTTCGGGTTTGGAGTATCAACCACATTTGGTTACGTGTTGCCAGTGTGGGGACCTAGTTTGGTCTTCTGGATATTCTCTGGAGCTTGCGCTATTACGTTCTTCTTCACTGTCGTGTTTGTACCTGAGACGAAAGGAAAGAGTCTTCTTGAAATTCGGGAGCTCTTGAGTAGATGATTGGCTGTGATCTGTATTATTAATTTTATTATGATTAAATCTTTGTAAATAGTATTTTCGTTTTTACTTTCTACACCGACACAATTTAAAGAGAAATTCGTTCTTACGCCTGATCTCTCCTAGATTGTAACGTATTGTCGTCTCATCGGTCAAATCGAATCCATCAAAAATTATGAAAAATCTTTTCGAGAAAAAAATCTAGTATTACCGGCTGTCATATCCTCGGTTCACTGCACTGAAAAGTGAATCAGGATGGTGTGGAAGCTAGGATTAGCTTCCACACCGGTTGATTTTTAAGTGCCGTGCTTCATCGATGCTATCGATGCCTGAAAACAGGATTTTCAGCCAAAACCGAAACCGAACCTTTGTTTCTGATCTCAGTTTTGGCCGAAACAGAAACCAAAACTTCTACCTAGACATAATATTATATAAACTAGCTGTGCCCGCGACTTCGTTCGCGCGTGCATTTCGTATTTAGGAAGATATTAAGTACACAAACTCACTAAATGTATATAGGTACTCATCGTGATTATGACATGACTTACAAAATTACGAAGAACGAACGAATATTAACACTTAAAACATTTCTTCGTAAACAATATTACTTGCTATGTGATATTCATCAGTACGTATAAACAGGCTTTGCGCGCTACTTACTTGCGACAAAGCGACATACAGCCTGACCGTGCGAGATACAGGACTACCGCAGATCCACACCAACACGACTAATAGTTTGTCCCTGAGCTTGATTAATGGTCATGCCGAAACTATCAGAAGATAAGTCTCCGCAGAAGACATGGCGGAGTATACGGTGGAGATCTGCCCTGCTTGGGCGGAGCATCACCGTGTCCTCGTCGAGGCGATCGGCTGCGGCGTCCTGGTTTACTCCATGGTCCGGAGAAGAATATAAGAATGAATGACAGCACGATTTGATAGTTATTCCTAGTTCGGGACCAATCGTAAGTCCGTAGGTGATACGGAGTAGAAAACGCCAAACACTGAGGCCGAAACTACAGACTTCGGGCTTAAGAGAGTAGACCCCCTCAGCCGCTGCAACAGAAAAAGACAACCCGGGCGTTGCGTCGGGAGTCGCAGGGCAATTCCCAGCCACCCTAAGCGCGGGCCCGCAGATGGCGAGCGTAGGTTGGCTCACTGTCCGAACACTAACTACTGTTGCGGAATTTGTTCGAAAAGTCACCACGGCCCTGGAACGTTAAAGGCATAAGGAGGAATACGGACGTGTTTTAGTCAGTAAGAGTTTGACACTCTCTTCCGCTCCACGCAGAGCAGAAGAAGTCATTTGATGTTTTCCCATCCATAAAAAAACCCACAACGGATAGAGTAGAGTAGAGACTCCGTTGTCCTGGCTAAGTTTGCAAGCCTAGCTCCGCCCAAATGTACAAAAGCCACCAGTGTGCTTCACAGGTTGAGCGGAGAGACGACCGATAATACTCAAGCCGCAAGGGAGTGATAATCTGAGATAAAAGTCAGATCAATCACTTAGCACTCACAAACCTATATTTACCACCTGTATGTGTACATTATGGATTGCAATAAACGATTTGATTTGAAACCTGCACCTCACCGTCCCGAGGATTTTTTCAAGTCGGAAAGTCATGGCCAGGATGACGTAGCCGGCGTCGAAACAACCTCCGCAAATTGGGCTGTCTGTGGTGCATAAGTTAAAAAAATTTAAGAGCAATGATCCGTAATAATAATCCCTATTATTACGGAGGTAATTTTTACTTAAGCTGAGAAGTCAATTGGTTAGTCACGTTTATAGACTTGTCATTGCCATTTTTCACTTTTTTCACCATTTGTTGTCATGAAGTTCAGTTGTTCTCTGGCAAATTCATGCACGAAACTGTGTGAAAGAAAGAAAGAAGGAGGAGCGGGTACGGGTCCAGCACTACCATCTCGAAACCTATCTTCGCGAGTTCTTCTGTGGCGTCATTGCCCAGGGATCCACAGTTCCCCTTGAAGCTCTGGAGTGTGAAACCAGCTACTGGTAATTTCTGGCCCTAGGCTGGTCACGACGAATCACCAGCTGACTGGGAATTGAACAGTTTTGTTTCAAAATAAACAGAAAATAATTAGGAATGAGGGAGATCCTGGGAAAGAAATTCAAGAGGTGAAAGGCTCACCGATTCGAAGCTCCAAAGTCTTGAGCATCGAAGCCGAGTTTTTAGCCTTTCGGTTTTGTATCGGTTGCATTTTGGGGAGTGTGCGACGGAATTGCATAGTTTAATTTCGCCAAGCTCGTTCCATCATCGGACCACAAGACGTACGGCGGTACGCCACCGGTACACGGTGGACCTCACACCCACATGAACAAAACGTTTTGGAAACACATGGCGTGGAATTCCCTGACTGAGTCCGTGTTTCCGGATAGTTACAACCTGGGAGTCTTATCAAGAGTGAATAGGTTACTTATAGGCAAGCGTGCTCTATCTTCGATCACATCATCGTTTGCCATCAGGTAAGATAGTGGTCAAACGCGTTCCTATCAAAAGTAAAAAAAAATGAAAACAAAGACAGTGGAGCAATTTTTTTTTTTGCATCAAATGCGTAACGCCTGGTAAGTATCAAAAGAATCTTTAACTAAAATATACTTTTTGGTGTAATTCTCGTGCTGTTGATGGTAAGTACAGTTTCGCTCAACAGATGGTATTGCAAGTGTCATTAAAGGTACTTACCCCTACTTACTATGCATGTAGATAATAAGTTGATTTCTTCTAGATTGCCATAATCCTATCAGGTTTATGTGAATGTTTTCTACATTAGTTTTGTATTTTTTATCGCGATGCAAACGAAACAGAATACATATAAACAGAAAATAGGTTCTGCTTGTCTTTCTAAAAAGATATGCAAAATACAGCAATAACATATTATTAATATTTGAAAATATTAGGTTTGGTAGGAATAAAAAAATAAGGAAATAAAATAAGATAAAAATAATTCAAAAATAATTACAAAATTTGTGGGATTTGAATCCACACCTAGTCTTTCGAGAGGCAGGCTTTAAACCAACGGACTATGAGATCTGTTGACAATTGATTAAAATAGCCGATAGCTTAGCTCCCTGAAAGGGTTCCACATCGGGTGCTCTAGACCTTCATTTTTTTTATGTCGACAGACAGTACTCATCATGTTGACCAACTATTCCTTAAGCGGTATATTAATATCTCTTATAGATTAGCCGGGCTGCTAAGGTTCCACGTCTTGTATTCAGATCTTCAAAATAAATTATAGCCTATATGTTGGCGAGGACTAATAGCTATACAACAAAATAACTTTCATTAAAATCCGTCCAGTGGTGTTTGCGTGAAAGACGAACAACAGACAGACAGACAGACAGACAAAAAAAGAAAAAAATATATTTTTGGCTTCTATTGTTTGTATGAAGCACCCCTGGAGTATTTTTTTTAGTTTATATTCAATGTACAGAATTGACGTCTTCTACAGTTTTATTATATGTATAGATTCGCATGTTTTTTATTTAACTTATTTTTAGATGATTACACAGGAAGATTTTTTTATTACATTCGAAATTTTAATATTACCTACGTACTTTTTTTCAAAAAAGGTGTCTTTGAAAGATACCTAATTCCAAGAAAAAAAATTTAAACGTGATAAAAAATTCTTCCTGCACTTCCTGTTCATAAACTAAAAACATTTTTTTTTACTTGAGAAATAAAAATGAGCTGTGCAGTACATAATAAATCTGCTCTTGTTACAACCGATTTTATGAAAAAGTTGAAAGCTCTCACTAATCCAGACCATGGAAGGACATGACTGAAAAGTTTGGCTGTGACGATGCAATAAAAAAATAAACTATACTGTATTATCATATTAACTGCTGCTTCAACTATTCTGCTCAAAATCCAGTCCAATCGCAAAAGACAATAGTAAAAAGAAATTGAATAATACACGTTTTTATAAATAAATATACATGACACTTTTTATTGTAAGTCTACGTCACTAAGAAGCTAGATACAATTGTGATAAGGTTATCACAATTGTTTATATCTAGCTTCTACCCGCGACTTGTTTACGTAGACTTCAGAATAGGATCCAATGAGAAACGAAATTGTTTTATCTCCTACTTATACACTTGAGAGCAATAAAATCGCACACCTTGACTTTTTTTTGTTCTGGTAGTTTTTTTCATGAATCTGAATAAATTATTTAAAAAACACACACACTAATTGAAAGTCTACCTAATTACCTTTCTAATGTATAATCTAATGATATCAAATACAGTGTAAAAAATACCCATAAGAGGTTTTACGGGACAAAACCCAACAAACGGGTAAAATTACCCAATTTCGCTTAAGAAATAATGAAAATTGATTTTCATTATTTCTCAAAATTCTTGATTAAATTGTTTATTAATAAGGTGTATTCCCTCCCCTAGCCTTAATTACAGCTCTTAATCGGTTTTTCATGGACCGTATTAATTTTACCATAAAATCTTGTGGTATAGCGTTCCACTCCTCTTCAATGGCAAGTTGAAGCTCTCGGAGGGCTTCTTGCTCGAACTCTTATTTTTAGCTCATCCCAGACATGCTCAATCGGATTGAGATCAGGACTACGAGCTGGCCACTCCACCGCGGTGATTCCAACGTCTTCCATGTAGTCGCAAACTGTTCTAGCGACATGCGGTCTAGCGTTATCGTCATCATCATCATCATCATATCAGCCGAAAGACGTCCACTGCTGGACATAGGCCTCCCCCAAGCGTCGCCACAACAACCGGTCCTGTGCGTCTCGCATCCATCGGTTACCCGCGACCCTCACCAGGTCATCGGTCCACCTTGTGGGAGGCCTTCCAACGCTGCGTCTTCCGGTACGCGGTCGCCACTCCAAAACTTTTCGGCCCCATCGACCATCTGTTCTGCGAGCAATGTGCCCTGCCCACTGCCACTTCAATTTGGCGATCCTTCGGGCTATGTCGGTAACCTTGGTTCTCTTGCGGATATCCTCATTCCTGATTCGATCACGCAAGGAAACTCCGAGCATTGCCCTCTCCATTGCCCTTTGGGTGACTTTAAGCCTTCTGATGAGGCCCATTGTGAGCGACCATGTTTCGAGTCCATAGGTCATCACTGGCAACACACACTGGTCATAGACTTTCGTCTTGAGACACTGTGGTATGTGAGACGAGAAGATACCGCGCAACTTCCCGAACGCCGCCCAGCCGAGTCGGATTCGACGGTTGACCTCCTTCTCGAAGTTAGCCCTACCTAGCTGGATCGTTTGTCCCAGGTAGACGTACTCATCAACAACTTCGAGTGCAGAGCCTCCAATCTTGATAGGAGTGGGTGCTACATGGGTATTTACCATGACCTTGGTTTTGTCCATGTTCATTTTAAGACCCACTCTTTCGGAAGCTCTACTGAGGTCATCGAGCATTGTACTGAGGTCCTCCGTGGTCTCAGCCATGACGACTATATCGTCGGCAAATCGAAGATGAGTGATGTACTCGCCATTTACATTGATGCCTAGCCTTTTCCAGTCCAAAACCTTGAAGACGTCCTCCATTGCGGCCGTGAACAGTTTCGGAGAAATTACGTCTCCCTGCCTCACACCCCGCTGCAGGAGGATAGGTTCTGATGTCTGATCCTGAAGTCGGACTGACATGGTGGCGTTTTCATACAAACACTTCAGCACCTCGATGTACCGATAGTCGATCTGGCACCGTTGGAGAGACTGCAGCACAGCCCAAGTCTCGATCGAGTCGAAGGCTTTCTCGTAGTCCACAAACGCTAAGCAGAGGGGCAGATTATACTCTTCGGTCTTCTGTATAACCTGCCGCAGCGTGTGTATGTGGTCTACGGTGTTGAAGCCTTTTCGGAATCCGGCTTGTTCGGGAGGCTGGAAGTCGTCAAACCTGCGTGCGAGACGGTTTGTGATGACTCTGGAAAACAGCTTGTAGATATGACTCAGAAGTGAGATGGGCCTGTAGTTCTTAAGCAGGGCATTGTCGCCCTTTTTAAAGAAGAGTACCACCACACCTCTGCTCCACGCTTGTGGCGTTTTCCCCTCGAGTATGACGGAATCGAACAGTTTCTGAAGGGCCTTAAGGACTGGTTTTCCACCCGCCTTCAGGAGTTCGGCCGTAATTCGATTCGACAGGGATCGATTTTAGGTCCTTTCTTATTTCTAGTTTATATCAATGATTTACCCCATTTATTGCAAAACCAACTAAACATGGTCTTGTTTGCCGACGATACTTCTTTGATTTTTAAGATAAACAGACGTAGTAATAATCTTGAGGACGTAAATAACGCCCTTCTGCAGGTCCAAAATTGGTTCACTGCTAATAATTTAGTTTTAAATGGGAAAAAAACTAAGTGCATAAGATTTTCCTTACCAAATGTCAAAAGTAGTGATTGTGACATAGTGTTGAACAAGGAGAAACTGGAATTCGTCGATAGAACAGTTTTCCTGGGGATTACGGTTGACTCTAGGCTACAATGGGGTCCTCATTTAACATCTCTTGCAGGACGGCTAAGTTCAGCGGCATATGCTGTTAGAAAAATCCGCCAATTTACGGATGTTGATACCGCGAGATTAGTATATTTTAGTTACTTTCATAGTATCATGTCTTATGGTATTTTACTATGGGGACGGGCTGCAGACATCGAGTCTATTTTTATTCTGCAGAAAAGAGCTATAAGAGCGATATACAATCTCCGCCGACGTGATTCTCTAAGGGAACTGTTTAAGGATATTAACATCATGACGGTACCCTGTCAATATATATATGAAAACATTATGTACGTTAGAAAGAATCTCCATCTTTTTAGTAGACGAGGCGACAGACATAATTATATTACTAGAAATAGGGATCAACTAGTTCAACCAAGTTTCAGACTAGCTAAAGTAGCCTCATCTTTCATGGGGTACTGTTTAAAATGTTATAATAAAATACCTCCTAATATATTAGAACTGAATGAAACAAAATTTAAATCTTGTATCAAACGCACACTATGCAAGAAAGCATATTATAAGTTGGGGGATTATATTGAAGATAATAATGCTTGGCTCAATGCCGGTCCAGCTCCACAGTTACTAGGCCGCACAAACTAATCTTTTGGCATTTATAAATATTGTTGGACCCGTTGAAGACTGTAAAACATTATATTTTCATTGTATAGACTCAATGTAATTAGCAGTGTATAAATTCATTGATTAACGGCACATGTGTGAGTACTGTGAACCTTATACTACTTTTATTTATTTTTTAATTGACTTGACTGCCCTGGCGGTTGGGAGTGTCATGCTCACTCAAAAGTCTACCTGATGGTGGCGCATGTGTTGGGTCATTTGGCTCCCTTAAATATGGTTGAGCCGAATGGTGCTAGCGCGTGCGTCATGTTCGTGAACGGACGCCGTCAGTTTGGACTGGTCATCTCTCGGCTGCCACGGTTTATTTTAATGATTTGTTATTTTAATTTGTTGTTGATTTTTATTTTTTTACTCCGGATACTTTAACGTGCATTTCTTTTTACATCGTTCTCACATATATGTTTGTATAATTTCAACAGGAATGATGTAACCATAAAATTGTAAAGAAAAATAATTTAAAAGAGTGTCCGTGGAGTTTCTTGCACGTTCTTCTCCATAGAGATCTACGCTTTGGAACGTGCAAATAGCTTCATCTTTTTGACTGACCGACCTTGACAATTCAAAAGTGCCTGTGAATGGTTTATTTGAAATAAATAATTTGAATTTTGAATTTTGAATTTTGAATTCCGTCCTCACCCGACGCCTTGTTGTTCTTAAGCTGCTTCAGAGCCATCCTAATCTCATACAGGCTGACGTCCGGGATGTCTTCGGTATAATGCCGGGTCAATCTAGCTCTTGGGTCGTTCGCTAGATTTGCTGCGGGTTTGGTCATTGACGTGTATAACTGTCCATAGAATGTCTCGATCTCCCTCAGAAGCTCCGATTTGGCGGATCTGCCATCGTCGGTCTTCAGTTTTGTGAGCTGGCTTTGCCCAATAGACAAATCCCTTGCGTTATCGTGCATTAAGAGAAAATCTTCTCCCATAAGCCACGCAAGCGGCCTCACATGTCCTTCGAGCACTTCTTCGACGTATCGTGCAGCCGTCAAAACTTTCGGTCTCGGGCCGGTATTCGCCCCAGTGATGAATACAATGTCAGTTTTAGTGTCCAACATTATGCCACCCCAAAACATACATGATCCACCGCCAAAAGCCACACGTTCGCTTATGCAGCATTGTGAAAATCGCTCTGATGACCTTCTGTAGACCCTAGAGCGTCCATCATGACCATGTAATGTCATTCTGCACTCATCAGAGAACATAGCAGACCGCCATTGGTCATACGTCCAATTTAAATGTTCCCTGGCAAATTGTAGTCGGGCTTGTCGGTGAGCTGTGGTCAATTTGGGACCATTTGCTGGGCGATGTGAAGTCAGTCCTGCTTCACCAAGTCTTCTTCTGACTGTCCACCGACTTATACTGACATTGCGAACTTCTCGAAGCTCTTGTCCCAGTTGAACCGCATTCAGTTGCCGATTTCTTAAAGACCTCGAAACAAGAAAGCTGTCATCACGCTATCGCGCGGTCGTCGCCGGCCAGATCCTGGTCGCCGAATGTAGCCACCGGTCTCTTGAAACCTCTGGTACACACGACGAACAGAGTAGCGGCTCAAATTTAGTCGTCGAGCAACTTCACTTTGATTATGGCCTGCTTCGAGCAAGGCAATAACTTGAGCGGCTTCTGCCGGCGTGGTATCCATATTTTTCCGTATGCTTTCAGTAGAGATGTTATCACGTTGACCTTCGGTATGCAACTGATTAAAAATTAAAGAAAACCAACCCTTTTATACCTGCGGGTAAGGGGTGCAAGTAGTGACAATGCTAACGGGTGAACTTGGCTAATTTGGTGTACGGCCTGGTTTCTGTAAGTTACGTGAAGGTCAATGATTTTAATTTTGTGTTTTTTAAAGCTAAAATTGTATTCTTTAATTTTGCCTAATGATTTGTACTCAATATCTTTAGATTTAAGAAAAAAATCAGTAGTAAACAAAATTATAAGGGGTGTGCGATTTTATTGCTCTCAAGTGTATTTTAAATGAAACATGTTCATGATTCCTATTTTCCTGGTAGTTTGTGAGTCTACCGCACACAATTCGAGCCGCAGAAATACTTCGACATGTGTCTAGTCTCCTGCTACTTTTGAATCTTTACCGCTCACAATTCGAGCCGCAGAAATACTTCGACATGTGTCTAGTCTCCTGCTACTTTTGAATCTTTACCGCTCACAATTTGAGCCGCAGAAATACTTCGACATGTGTCTAGTCTCCTGCTACTTTTGAATCTTTACCGCTCACAATTCGAGCCGCAGAAATACTTCGACATGTGTCTAGTCTCCTGCTACTTTTGAATCTTTACCGCTCACAATTCCCACAATTCCAGCCCCGATAGAAACCGAGATAATCGCAAAAAAAAAAACGATTTTTGTGACCATACATTCAGACACGAGATATTAAGAGACTATTGACACAACATTTAAAACGCCAAAGTGAAGATGTGTACGAGTTTTCAGCTTACTGTCTTATTCCGAGGTGAAACCCTAATTTGACTGGACTATTTATTGGCCGCGCGCCCGCGACACCAACAATGTACGTTTCTTCCTTTGACGCCATACATTTTATCTTGTCATCGCCCTATCCGCGCGCCCTATACGCTTATTATATCAAGTTATTTTGCAGTCTTCCGCCGTTTGCAATTATCCGGTGACAGTATATATACAATGTGTAACAGAATAAACGCAAAAGAGGTCATTGTTTTCACATTTTAGAACAATTTTAACTATGGGACCAATACAAAAATCGCGAAAAAAAAAGTCGACTACATTTCTGTGCGCATAACTCGAGAAAATGTACAGAACAGCTGTTTTTTTCCTGCGATTTTGGGGTTGGTCCCATAATAAAACTTGTTTATAATGAGTACCCCTTTTCAGGTATTGCGTTTATTTTGTTACTCGTTGTATATATATGACGGCGCTTCGACCTTTTTAGAGTGTCAAGAAACGTCAAGAATGACAGCAGACATTTTGACAAGCGCGGGTTGACGTTTCTTCGCTCTGACGCAACTCCGGGCTTTTTTGCACGCGGCCGTCAGACGAATAAGAATTCGTTTGCATCGCGCTCAAGTAAAACGTGTTCGGTGGAGCGTCGCTGTATTCTAGTTAATTAGAAAGTGCTGATTGCAATAATTCTCTTATTCTGTTAAAATAATAATCGTGCACCGTTAATAATCTTCAACACGTGGTTTTAATTCTCCTCGCCCGCCTACCCACGATAGCTCGGCAGCCGCAATGAACCCAGAATTGACTGATGATGGCTATGTGCCTTTATCAGAAGTGGGATGTGAAGGGCTTACTTCAGAGGGGAATAGTCGCACGAGATCTTCAGCGCCGGCATCAGAATCAAGCCTGTCTCAACAGATGGAGCTGCTTTTATCCCGATTGATGGCTATATCTCAGCCGCAACCTACGAGCAGCACGTTTACCCAGTTGATTAAGTTTGATCCGGATGGCAACGAAACGGACATCGAAGGTTGGTGCAACGTGACAGAAATCATAGACAACAAACGTAAGTAAGAAGGTGCAGAATTGCTTTTGCTACTTACACGTGCACTCAAAGGCCGAGCTGCTACCTATTTAACAAGACTACAGGCATCGCATCTGATATGACCTCAAATAAAAGAAGTATTGCTTGCGAAGTTGGCTAAACCTATGCTGCCATAAGATTACTTCGATGAAATTCTACGTTTTCAAGTTGGTGTTAAAGAAACCGCGAGCGAGGCGGCCATGCGCCTTTGGAACATCATCGAACGCATCCCGCGGATGGTGATGTCCGAAGATGTTACAACGGGATTTGTATCTTCAGTTTTATGCCAAAAGGAAGCCGTGATTCGCCGCGACCTCCACTCTCATAACCTGACCACTAGATCTCAACTTCTGCGCGTTCTTAACGGCATTTCACTGAAACGAAGGCATGAGGGTAGCGATAACCATGATGAGGGTGTGAAAAGGACCCGATTCATCGAATCACGCTTCATGGGAACATGTCACCGCTGCGGTACTTCGGGTCACAAAGCGATAGACTGCCGCAAGCGAAGAGAAGAGCCTGCTACTTCAGAGAAGACGCACGACCAAACATCCAGAGCCGCTGATAAACCAAGACCAATCACCTGCTTCGCGTGTGGACGACCAGGACACTTGGCGTCGGCGTGTCCAGATCGAGCGGGAGGCGGCGTAGCAGCGAGGGTCAAAGAAGTCCACGTGTGTGAACGCAAGGCATCGAGGAGCACCTTGACTACATCATCCGGTGAGCCAGTTTCCTTTCTTTTTGACAGTGGGTCGGCTTGCTCATTAGTCACGTATCACGCCGAGAAGTTCCCAGGTACTGCGCAGAATGATTTAGTTTATCTGACGGGCATTGGTAGGGGGGATGTAGAATGTTTATCCTAGGTAATTAGCCCCATAAATGTTCAAGGCCTTACGCTCTCAGTGTTGTTTCACATAGTACCTGATGGCACCATTGCTGAACCAGTTATAATAGGTAGGGATATATTAGAGAATAACATACACGTGCATATGGATAACGATCAAGTTACTTTTTCTCAGCGTAAAGAAGTCAATTTTTCTGACAAATCTAGTAACATTGATTTCAAGAATATTGATACTGAATCACGAGGTGATGATAAGTTAGCATTGTCTAGAATTTTAGAAAAATATAGTGAGTTCTTCACAAACGATATACCAACGCGACGGGTCACGACAGGCGTTCTCCGCATAGACCTTATTGATCCAAATAAGACCGTGCAAAGGCATCCCTATAGGTTAGCACCCGCGGGAAAGAAACAGTCAATGAGAAAATAGAGTCTTTATTAAAAGCGGGCGTTATTTGGGAAAGCAGTTCTCCTTTTGCTAGCCCCATTTTATTGGTCAAAAAAAAAAGACAACACTGATAGGATGAGCGTGGACTATAGGAAACTCAACGCCAACACGCGCCCGAGCATTATCCGTTGCCCCGTATTGACGAACAAATCGACCGTCTCTATGTCGCGCACTATTTTTCGTCATTAGATATGACATCTGGTTATCACCAAATATTCGTTGACCCCGATAGCATAGCAAAAACGGCATTTGTGACACCGGATGGACAATTTGAATGTTTGACGATGCCGTTTGGGTTACGGAATGCAGCTTCCGTATATCAGCGGTGCATAACCACAGCTCTAGGTCCCCTAAAAGACAAGGTAGCGCTGGCCTACGTGGATGATGTCATGTGTTATTCAAATGACGTCACTGCAGGGCTAGAACGTCTAGACAGAATAGAACGTTTAACCGGGGTAGAGCAATAGTGAGACCATTTAGTGTAGGCGTTTGTCTTTATCAAGGGTAGCAAGCGTAACCAAACCAAACTACAGCGAAAGTTCAAAGGTCCTTTTACAATCGTCAAGGTATTAGATCACGATAGATACGAGTTGAGAGACATTGATGGGTCTAACCGAACCTATGAGTACGCCCATGAAAGCTTGCGCGCAGTACCCAGGGGCTACGGTGGATTGATTGATGTAGCTACTTCATTAGTCAACGAGGCAGAGGAGGCCGAGACGGCGGAAGTTCATAGTCATGAGAATGGAATGGCAACATCTGATGATGATAGTGATACAGTATCGGTATCTAGTTCACTCACTTTGACCGCAAGCTCTGGCACCCTCTCTGCTTCAGAACATGATGAGTAGTGAATAGTGAGTTTACAACAATTGTGTAAATCCTGTCCTTTTATCGAGAATCGATCTAGAGCGTAGGGCACTGGATAGGCAGTTGGGAGCGGCGTGGTTGATCAATGGGGCTGGCCTAAACCGGGTCGATGCCTCTGATCAGACTACGTCTTCATACGTGGTATGTAGTGTAGTTGATCGACTGGGCTGGCCTAAATCGGGTCGACGCCCACGATCAGACTACGACTTCTCTGGTGTGAGCTGAATGGCAGAAGATTGAGCTGGGACTGGCCTATGCGGGTCGACGTTCCGGACCAGTTGATTGCAGCAGCTGCGTGTAGCTTTCATCACTGGTGGAAGGGGCGCTGACGGGTTGTCCGGTCCACCGCACCATACGAGTTGGTGGGTGGTCGAAGGGGCGCCTGAGGTCAGTTGTCCGCCCAGTGTGTTTAATTCAGATGTGAGGGGGTGAAGATCGAAATCTTTTCAAACAGGCAGCATAAATGGGTAGCTAGTCAGGGATGGGCGAGCATGCCCATACGTGTACTGCAGATTTGTATTTGGTCTTTGCAGATAACTCGAAGCGTGAGCAGTCGCACGAGGACGTGCGAATGTCAGTCCGGCCGTGACGGCGCTTCGACCTTTTTAGAGTGTCAAGAAACGTCAAGAATGACAGCGGACATTTTGACAAGCGCGGGTTGACGTTTCTTCGCTCTGACGCAACTCCGGGCTTTTTTGCACGCGGCCGTCAGACGAATAAGAATTCGTTTGCATCGCGCTCAAGTAAAACGTGTTCGGTGGAGCGTCGCTGTATTCTAGTTAATTAGAAAGTGCTGATTGCAATAATTCTGTTAATGTTCTGTTAAAATAATAATCGTGCACCGTTAATAATCTTCAACACGTGGTTTTAATTCTCCTCGCCCGCCTACCCACGACAGCTCGGCAGCCGCAATGAACCCAGAATTGACTGATGATGGCTATGTGCCTTTATATTATATATGTCACCGGAAAATGACAAACACTGTAAGATTGTAATTGTAAGATTGTAAATCGCGTGAAATTGTAAATATTAGGTCTTTACCTATGAAATTGCCGTTCTGCAGTACTGGCCATTTCAAATCAAAATAATTTTTGCTTGGCTAAGAATTCTAATTTCAAATTAATTTTATTTTAAAAACATGATTTTTTTTTCCAAAGTAGTCATTTGTTTATTGATTAGTGTTACATTTTCATCGCATTTCAATCTTTTTCGTCATCATGGATACGTTAAAAATTCGAGTAATTATGGAATATGAGTACCGTCGTGGCAGCAACGCGGCACAAGCCGCACGCAACATCAACGACGTTTACGGAGCTAACACTACAAACCAACGCACCACCTTTGCACATTGGTTTGCTCGCTTCCGTTCTGGAAATTTCGACCTGAAAAATGAACCTCGCGGTCGTCCAAAGACTTTGGTCGACAATGACGAATTAAAGGCGATTGTGGAAGCTGATGATACACAATCTACGGCTGAATTAGCAGCAGCTTTCGACGTTAGCGTCAAAACAATATTGGTCCATTTGCGAATTGGCAAGGTAAAAAAGCTTGACAAATGGGTGCCCCACGAACTCAATGATCGCCAGCGCGAAGTACGCGTCGAGACGTGCCTTGCACTGCTCAACAGACACACAAATGAAGGAATTTTGAACCGCATTGTTACCTGCGATGGAAAATGGATTCTGTTTGATAACCGAAAGCGCTCAGCAAGTTGGTTGGATCCTGGTTCAGCACCTAAACAATGCCCTAAACGAAAACTTAACCCTAGAAAAGTGATGGTCACTGTTTGGTGGTCTAGCGCCGGTGTGATTCATCACAGCTTCTTACCAAACGGGGTGAGCATTACTGCAGATGTGTACTGTGAAGAACTGAACACAATGATGGAGAAGCTGCCACATCTCCAACCAGCATTGGTCAATCGGTCGTCTCCGCTGCTCCTGCACGACAACGCGCGACCTCATACTGCACAGCAGACGGTCTCCAAGTTGCAAGACGTGGGGTTGGAAGCTCTCCGTCATCCGCCCTACTCACCAGACCTTGCGCCTACAGACTACTACTTTTTCCAGAATTTGGATAACTTCTTGGCGGGAAAAAAATTCAATACCCGAGAGGCAGTACAAAATGCCTTTGAAGAATTTGTTGCCTCCCGTCCAGCTGATTTCTTTAAGAAGGGCATCAATAAACTGCCACTGCGTTGGCAAAGATGCATTGATTGCATGGGTGATTACTTCGATTAATACAAATAAAAAATACATGAAAAAAATTCGTTAAAATTTTTTCATACAAAACGGCAATTTCATAGGTCACCTATTATTTGTTTGTCTAAATTATTGAATTTGGATGGGATTTATTGTACCTATACAAAAAGATTTTAACACAGTATAACGAGAAATTATAATCTAATCAAAGATTTATTACAATCTTACGGCCGGAGTCTGCAATTTTCCGGTGATGATAAATAGATGTATAGTAGATATAGATTTCGAAGAACCTTAATCTTAGTATCTAACTAAAGCAAAAATAACATTTAAATTCATGAATTTAAGAGTCAAGATGTTCTCACGTTTGCGACTTTCAAAATAAATGATTCATTGGTTATCCTGTTACTCGAATAATCTTGATAAGACGAATCGGTTGCGGGCTAAACATTGAAATTGATTCCGTACCTATATCTACGCCATTATTAACCAAATCATTTTATTTTAATTTTTATTATTACACCGTGATTTTTAAGGAGGACTACTTACAGAAACTGTCCCGTATGGTGTCGGACGTAAAATAATAGCACAATTCCATTACTTCCCGTGGGTGTAGTAAGAAGCGACTGAGGGACTCACCAGAGAATGGGCAGCAGCAATATCTGTACCTACATTTGCTACAGCTACACTGCGATCGCCAACCCGCCTGCCAAGCGTGGCGATTATGGCATTTCAGCCTATGTCCAGCAGTCTTTCGGCTGAAATGATAATGATAATGACAAATATGCTGTTATTTTTATTTATTTTTAGCCTATTCCCACTGAAGGGGCAAAGGCATCCCTTTCTTCCTTCCATTCTTCCTTACTCTTCTTTAGGCTAATGTAGACAAATCCTGTCAAAATAAATTTAATAAAAGAAAAGGTTTTTAAATATCTCCGTTTTGATTCTCGTAACCCTAACCGCTTATCTATAAAGTGTCGTTTAAATGGACCTAAATAAGATAATATAAGGAATATTTTCGCGTCAAACAGACGGATAAGTGTAACAGGTCAAAGCTGAGTGCAAAATAACGGTGTCATTTTGCTTAGACTTTATAAATAAATAAATTATTTTAAAAAAATCGTGAGAAGTGAAACTGCATCATGGGGATTGAAGTAAATACGAGTATAAGTAGACAATACATAATAGCAGCATGCTGTAAGTGCAACATTTTTTTATTTATTTTTTTGTGTTTGTTTTTGCAGTGTTTTTAAATAAATAACATTTCTATCAACTTATTGCGAGGGATAAGTGCAATATCATCTATCATATCGCACACATCTCTTTAATAATCTATAAACAAATAATAAACTAGTAAATCGTAGGGTTTATGTTTTCAATTGGCGAGGAAACTACTGAACATGTTTTTTTTTCAAATTTTGAATAAATTATCCGTACCTACGCTACGGTCAGGTTATAGGCATTATCAGTTGTCTTGTCACGCTATGTGATTTGAAGGATGAGCAATATACATCAATAAGTCTGTTTTGATCGACAATTGGCCCATGGTTCCCAGCAGTTTTAATTCAATACAACTTAACTAGTTAGAATTAATGTCAAATGTTATGATTTCATGAAATAATACATTTGTCATCAATTCTAACTGAAAGAGTTGTATTGATGATTTTAATGATTATAATTCTATAAATACATTCTTGCTACGGCCGCGAATCACATTTTGACCAAGATAAAACCTGACACTGACCTGCAAATTGCAAAAAACGTAAGAAATTAATTAAATTAAAAGAATTTCGCGGGCTACCCTGGCGCTTCCACCTTAAGTTTACACGGTACGATCTTACATTAGTAGATTTTTTGATAATGTAAGGGTGCTCCCACACTGCTAAAAATGTTTACAAACATTTGTAAACATTTTCTAAACCAACATTTGATCACTATGTCTATTGTAAATATATTATATTAGTAAACAAACTTAACTATTTGTATCTACTAAACCTAACTATATACAAACTAGACTAAAAATTACCAAATTATGTACAAACGTGTATAAAAACAAAATAAATCATTGGGCATCAAAAAATTCATCCACATCGCTGTCAATGACAAAAGTGCCCAGAACACTAACAGCATTGCCGCGTTGAATGGCAATGCTGATTCTTTGGCCAAAGAAAAGCCCAGCCCTCTGGTCACGTGTACAGTCGACAAGTTGTTTGCTGATGTCCCGAAAGACTCGGTGAGCACTCGGACCCCATGGACCTAAAGTTTCAACCCCAAACGGCTCAAATATATAACTCCCAATAAGGTTGTTATGTTTGCGCCGTTTGAGATTTTCTGCACCTGCAGCAGCCGCCCCAGCGCAGCCCGCCGTGCTAAGAAGATGGGATGGCGCAAGGGTGTCGACACATGTTGCATCCCACACCAAAGGCCTACCCACCTTCCAAGGCATTATTGTCATCCCATCTGGCCTCTTCCCATCGTCGCGTGCCAAGCCATTAGGTTCTAGAACAGCTGGCACCCCGGCGGTGACAAGAGCCCGACGGATGATGTCATTAATGCTGGCGTGCCGCGCTAACCGACCAGCGCTCCTACTGCAGGACAGGCTATGGTGTCCGAGGCGGTCGACTGCTTCACCACATTGACAACGATGTGGAGCTCCGCTAGGAGCACCCAGACGCAGACACGTAGCGATCCGGAAAGTACCATCACTCAGCATGGTACCTATGTTGGGTGACGGTAGGGCCTGTAGCCAAAGACCCGACTCCCATTCACCCACAGCCAGCAGGCGGGCACGCTCCGCAGTATTGGTGGACGTATTTATGAGGTTATCACTATGTTAAGTCCCCACATTTACTTAACTTACTTTTACGTTACATTGACGTTTGTAAAAGTTACGTTAAATAAAAGTGGTAAATGTATTAGAAAATGTTTGTAAACATTTTTAACAGCAGTGTGGGAGCATCTTATAGTCACGCCTGTTTTTCCTCGAAAGGTTGGGCTACAGAGGTGCGCCCAGTTTGTGTGTCACCTATAGTGTGTACTTATGTAATAACAGCTAAGTCTATTGTCATCAACAAGGCACAGTTCTACGCCCCGGGTTGATGCTCAAAAAACATACAGTTTCATCTGTCATCGGCAAAACCGTCTCAGCTGTTTTTGTTATTGTTTTATTTGTATAATATACTTTTACGTGTGTCGCGGCTGCGGAAATCCAAACGGAGTAGTATAACCTCGGTGCTATAGTCTGCGGTTGTTGATTTTGCCTTGAGGAAGAAACAAATAACAAATAAGAAAATTGCATCGCAAAAGTGCTAAATCACAGTGTCTGATCCACGAGTGCAGCGGATAGTCGCCGCTAAACACAAGACACAAGTGCTACAGCGGCGTGCGTAGCTCGCTCACGGTGCCTTTGGCGGTGCAGTGTAGCAACAACTAGCGGTGCAGTGCAGCAGCAACCAGCGGTGCAGTGCAGCAGCAACCAGCGGAGCAGTGCAGCAGCAACCGGCGGTGCAGTGCAGCAGCAACCAGCGGTGCAGTGCAGCAACTGGCGGCAACGCAAGTGACTGATTCTAAATCCTCGATCGGCGACCAGTACAGTGACCTCTACGCGCCTCGCGTCGGTGAAACCTCTTCATAAGTATTGGATGCCTGATACCTCTACACTGAGTGAACCATCGAGCATGCCTCTTCAACGCTCACCCCCGCCTACCTTATCCACCCCCGCGCCCGCCCGTGAGCTCGGCTCCGCGTTCTCGGAGGTAAGCTCCTGAGATATGTGAATCGGACACTGCATCTGAGAGAAGCGGTAGCAGAAATGTTAGTGTTAGACATAAACGTAGACATGGCGACGATGACATCAAGGAACTCAAAGGGTTGATCTCGTCCTTATCATCTAAGGTAGACCAAAACTTCCTTGACCTCAAGCAGAAAAATGAAGAACTTAAAGAAAGTTTACAATTTATGTCAGATAAATATGACTTAATTTTTAAAACACTTCAAAACCTGCAAGAAGATAGAGCAGAAGATAAGAAGACCATCCAGAAATTGGAAGAAAAGATTGAAGTTCTCGAGCGTAAAAGTAGGTCGGCTAGCTTGGAGATACGAAACGTACCTATCTGCTTGCGGGATGACAGGAAATTTGAGTCGAAGGAGGACGTCAGCTTGATAGTGAAAACCTTGTCGAAAGCTGTCGAGGTGGATATCCAAGACTGTGACATAAAAGACGTATACAGAATCCAAACCCACAAAGAAGGCAGTAAACCCATCATAGTTGAGCTGAACAGTGTCCTAAAAAAGGACAAATTAATGCAGGGGATTAAGAATTACAACAAGAAGAAACCAAATGAAGGAAAATTGAATACTGGGCACCTCAGTATACCTGGACCTGTCAAACCTGTGTTCGTATCAGAAGCCCTAACACCTAACGCACAGAAACTATTCTACGCAGCTCGACAGTTTGCAAAGGAAAATGGCTACACGTACTGCTGGACTTCACGTGGTTCCATATTCCTGCGTAAAGCCGAAGGTGAGCCTCAAATTCGAATTGAATCCGCAATTAATCTTAAACTCTTAGCTAAAAAATGACTATCACGTACAAACTACCTCAATGTCATTTCTCACAGTTTATTCATTATATACTATTATTATTTTAAGTTAAGTATTACAGTAAATAGCCCTGTTTTTTCGCTAGTAACTGGTATTTTGTTTCTTGTTGATATAGTTAGCCAATATTTGATAATTATTCGTTACTTAAATCCAAAGTTTGTTGTTGTAGAAGCTATCCTAATCAGTATTTCACTGTGTTATAATGTGGTTCACCCTGTAAACAACCGTAGTTTATTTAATTTATCGTATGAAATAAAATTTGTTGTTAATCACTACGCAACACAGTTACACTTATACACTAAAAACATTTACACCAAACATTACCACAAACCCCTTACTATTTATAGACTAAACACACTAAATTCCAAATTCTTCACTAAAGTACTTACACGACTTACACAAATGGTACTCTGTAGCATGCAGATAAACTGGTCATTTACCATTAAAATAATAAATTCGACAAGGACAACGTAAATAAATTTATTGATTCTGTAGAATCGTTTAATATCTCACGGTCGTATGTGAGTTTGCCACAACAATGTTTGAAGTATATAAACACCACACAACCAACCTTGAACATACTGCATGTTAACATTCGAAGCCTAAATCGCAACTTTGACGGTCTCAATGTCTTAGTACATTCCATCAATGTTAAGTGCGATGTAATAGTCCTCTCTGAGTGCTGGTTAAGTAAAGTGGCAGATATTCCTGTATTAACTGGTTTTACCTCAGCTAGATCCTCTTTTAACAACCAAAATGATGGGGTGGTAGTTTATGTAAGTTCTGAGGTGACTCATAAGCTCGTTGAACCGGTTTTCCAGGACGCTAATTGTCTGATCTTGAGGTTAGGTCTGGATACAGCTATTGTTGCAGTGTACCGGTCACCTTCAGTAAGAAATATAGAAAATTTTCTTACTTCTTTGAACAATATTTTAGAATCCCTGGCGTCAACAACAACTGTAGTTGTGATAGGAGACTTAAATATAAATATTCGACCAGATAACAATGACCCAAACTCTGAAGAATATTTAAATACAATGGCTTTTCACGGGCTCCTACCTGCCCACGTTTTGCCCACTCGTATTGAAAACTGCCTGGATCATGTTTTTTTAAAAACAGATAGACCCTCCACAACTTTGGTCCTAGACTCATATTTTACTGATCATGCACCAATCCTGTTTTGCACTGAACGAAACCCTCTTAATGTTACAAAACCTAAAAGTATGATACGGCATTTAAACCTTCCAGGAATTATTGGCTGCTTAGAAAACTCCGATTTCTCAAGTGTTTTAGCTAGTACAGATCCAAATCAAAGTGCGGAACAACTCATCTCCATTATATTTAACGCAATAAATCAACACAGTACGCTAAAAAAAGTCCCTATTAGGAAGCAGACTATTAAACCATGGATGACCACTGGCCTCCTGAGGTGCGTGCGTAATCGGGATCAACTCCATAAAAAAGCAATGCAAAATCCTAAAGACCTAACTGCTAATCTAATATATACTAGGTACCGAAATTACTGTAACAATTTGATGAAGACTATTAGAAGCAATTTTCACCAAAAAGAACTCCTGAAGGCCAATGGTAACCCCAAAGCAACTTGGGACATCATTAAAAATATCAGCTACAAAAACACCTCACCCTTAAATAAGTCAGGAGAACTTCTTAATATGTGTAGTGATCCAAAATCCTCTGTTAATGCAATAAATAAGTATTTCGCAAACGTTGGAGTGGATCTTGCTAGGCAGGTTGCGCAGAGTCAGCGTGTAACTCGCCCAAACTTTGAATTTGACAGCTTAATAAATCCAAAAGGTAACTCATTCGTATTACTTGAAACAGATTTCTCAGAAATAGAAAATATTATTATAGAATTAAAAAATAATTGTGCAGTAGGTCACGATGGAATACCAGCCTCAGTTGTCAAGTCTGCCAGACATGTACTTGTTCCAGCAATAACGCATATCTGTAATTTATGTATCTTAAAAGGTATTTTCCCAGATACTTTTAAGAAGGCATTGGTTACACCGGTATTTAAGGGTGGGGATGGTGACCGTGTCGAGAACTATAGGCCTATATCTGTACTCACCACACTGTCCAAAATTATGGAGAAGGTTCTGAACAAAAGATTGCTTAGCTACCTTGAATGCAACAACATAATTGCACCAAACCAATACGGTTTTAGGAGAGGCGTATCAACAGAGGATGCTGTTCTTGAACTTACAAGCCAAATTGTTAAGAATCTTGACTCTAGGACTAAAACTATAGGTATTTTTCTAGATTTAGCCAAAGCTTTCGACACGGTCTCTACTCCCATCCTTCTTCGTGGTTTAGAAAGTTTAGGAATAAGAGATGTTGCTCTAAACCTCTTCCGTGACTATCTTACAAACCGTAACCAGCGAGTTAAAGTAGACAACTTTATCAGTGACGACGTGAATCTGACCTTTGGCGTACCACAGGGCAGCGTGCTAGGGCCCACCCTCTTTCTTCTATTTGTAAACAGATTGTGTCAGCTGTCAATCCCCCACTGCAAGATACTTGTATATGCAGATGACACTGCGCTTATTGTAAGTGGAGAAACATGGGAATCTGCTCAGCAAGCAGCTGAAAATGCTCTTAGCATAGTCATGGATTGGCTTTCATTGAACTTACTAACGCTAAATGTCTCTAAAACCCACTATGTTCCTTTCTCAGCGAACACTGCTACACAGCCTAGTATGCCAGACGTTATTGCCCATACTTGCAACCCTACACAGACCCCTTGCAGCTGCCCTACTATACATAGAAGCTCTTGTGTTAAATACTTGGGCGTGCACATTGATAATACATTGAGTTGGCAAAATCATATTAGTGTGACAGTTTCGCGTGTTCGTAAACTAATGTTTCCGATGAAAAAACTAAGAGGAGTAGTTGCTGACCGATTATTAAAAACTATCTATTTTGCTCTAGCCCAGTCACTTCTTACGTATTGTATATCTGTCTGGGGTGGTACATTTAAAACGTATTTACTTCGACTTGAGAGGGCACAAAGAGCAGTTTTGAAAGTCATGCTTCACAAACCTTACAGGCACCCGACTACCCAGCTTTATAAAGACATATCTGTACTCACTGTCCGTCAGCTCTGTGCACTTAACATCACTTTACGAGTACACTCATCATTGACCTATGACCCAAGGTTACTAGAGCAAAATAAACGACGTAAAGATCCTGTATGCCCACCAATCACCACCAAAACTGCTTTGGCGAGGCGAAGCTACCTGTGTCTTAGCAGCCACCTTTATAACATTATAAATGAAACCTGGGGGCCTACCACAACCTCTTAAAACAATATTACTTTAATATTACTTTGCGTTCCGCTCTGTTGGATTTTCAACGCTCGGATCAGCGCCGAGAGTTGAAAATGCAACAACAGAAATTACAAAGTAATATTAAAATAATATTGTTTTAAGAGGTTGTGGTAGGCCTCCTGCAACGTTTACTCTTTACCTAAATTTATATTTAAAACTGTAGTTAGTAGTTTTCTTCAAAAGTTAACGTACGATGAGACTGAAAACCTCTTTGCAAAAAAATCTTACTAAAACATCCAAAAAACAGATTAAATTGCTCCTTTATTTATTTATTTTTTTTATACTGTGACACATATGAAACACACAACTAAACGCACCATCACACCCACACCACACTCACCTACACCACATACACCCATACCAGACTCACCTACACCACATACACCCACACCACACTCACCTACACCACATACACCCACACCACACTCACCTACACCACAAACACCCCCACCACACTCACTTACACCACATACACCCACGCCACATATTACACCACACTCACCCATTCTTTGCCTACATACATTTTAATAAGTGTTAAGTTCTAATAATGGTTATAATTTAAATACTTCCTACAAAGTGCAGGAAATTATCAGTGAATTGTAAGAGGAAGGCGCCTGTGTCTGTAACACAGTTTATACTAGCACAGACACAGACGTTCACTCTGTCTCAAATAATGCATATTTTAATATACATATAATGGCATTTTTTATGTTTTGGTTGAGATGGACGAATTGTATTTGGCTTTTTTGATAATAAAGATTATTATTATTATTAGATTATTATTCTCTTTATTCATTATTATACATATAAAATACATTTTTAAATATTAAAATACAAAGATATCAAATTATTTAAAAATGTAAAAAATAGTAGCCCACCGGTATCGGGAACAGGGTCCAAGCTACCGGCGGTCAGGGCTCCAGAGAGAGGAACCTCCTAACGATGCGAGCCGTGTCCAGAAGTACTGCTCTCTGAATCAAGCCCTTGATCCAGCTGCCTAACGAGAGCCTCCTAAGATGTTGGTCGAGGCTCTTGGCTATTAAGCCATTGGCTGACACGACTATCGGTACAATGATTGCCGAATTCACATCCCACATGTCGACAACCTCGCGAGCCAAGTCAAGATATTTGATTTGTTTATCTTTCTCGGCTTTCACGAGGTTCTCGTCATGCGGAACGGTGATATCTACAATCACTGCACGCCTCTCGATTCGGTCCACCACCACTATATCAGGCTTATTTGCAATAATAGTCCTGTCAGTGATGATGGACCGATCCCAGTACAATGTGATACTGCCATTATCGAGAACTGGGTCGGGCACATACCTGTAGTACGGAACCTCCGATTCCACAAGAGAGTATTTCAGAGCAAGTTGCTGATGGATAATCCTGGCTACAAGGTTGTGTCTATGCAAGTATTCTCCATTAGCAAGACGAGAACAACCAGAGATAATGTGGCGAATTGATTCTCCCGGACGGTGACATGCCCGACATATGTCAACCGTGCCGTCCTTCACAATAAATCTCCGGTAGTTTTTCGTCATGATAACTTCGTCCATAATTGCACAGACAAAACCTTCGGTTTCCCCAAAGAGGTCACCAAACCGTAGCCAGGCTACGGACGCTAATTGATCCACGTCGGGCCCGTGTAGGGCCCGGAAAAAGCGTCCGTGAAGTTCCTTACTCTGCCATACCGCCCTGCGATCGTTGGTGTCAAGCACTGCAGGTTTGCGCCAGTTCTCATTTGCCAAGGAGAGCGGGGTGAGTCCCTTGTCCACCGCCACTACATCTCGATGCATACCCACGTCGACAGCTAGGAAATATTCAAGATTATTATTATTATTATGCTTAAAAATTTCAAAATTTTCTCGTCCCGCAAATCGAACCAAGAATCTCATTTTTTTTACAGCTAGGACTGTCCTACTTCTGGGAAAAGGCCATTCCCCATTTTTCTTCTCTTCTTTGTTGAGCTTCTTGACGCCAATTCACTTCCAAGGTAGAATCTTCTCCTTAGTCTGCCGCGCCACATCAAGCTTATAAACAGGCTCTCAGCTTTTTTTCGAGCGTACCTACCTGTATGTGTGTTTGTATGTATGTCCATTTCTTTGGCACGCCCTACAGCCCAAACGGCTGGACGGTTTTCACGACGTCAGAAAATAAAACTTTTCACTAAAATGTAGAAAATAACAAAAAAATTACTGTCGAAAAACCCAACCGCTAAAACGACAAAAAGTTCCATACAAGTCGCTTTTCAAGCAGTCTGAAGTAGTTCAATCACAGATCTGAGGCCACAAACTGCATCAGACTGCTTGAAAAGCGAGCTGATTGGAACTTTTTAGTTGTTTTTAGCGGTCGGGTTTTTTGCCAAAGTAATTTTTTTTTAACAACAATTTATTCCGTAATTTCAGTGTACTTAGGGCAGTTATCAGTTGGCTATACCATTGGCTGGTCAGCCCCAGTGCTAGTCTTGATGCAGGATCCTGACAAGTCACCTTTGGCGAGGGCCATTAGTGACCCTGAAGCATCCTGGATAGCATCCATTTCTTTTATCGGAATTATTGGAGGTAGGTAACATCTTAGAACCGTTCAGTTAGAAAAAAGTATAAAGTAGGTAGTACTACAAGAACGCAAAATCGGATCTAAGTAGATATAAAACTTTAAATTAAGATAATTTTGTTTTGAAACGAAAATTAAAGGATATATTTTCAAAATTAAAGTACATATCAGTAACTTTCAAAAGATCAATTTTGCATGAATAAAAACAATTACTAAGTCTTGATCTGTTTGCTGCCTAATTATTGCGCTAGCTTTTTCTCGTGATTTTCACCATATTTCCGTGTACTTTATTTATAACGTAGGTATCCCATAAAAAAGTTACAAATTTTATTAATTAATTTATTAATTTTATTTTATTAGTTCATATAGTGTTTAAGACGATGAAAAGGAAGATATTCGTTTTGATCTCGTGAGTTTGATGTTTATTTTATTCGGTAACCAAAAGATATTGTTGGTAAAAAAATTGTTCCTTTTTTGCAAATAAAATTAAAATTAGAACTTTTGAATACAATATTATGTACCACAGACAATTACATACAGTAGTAATGGTCTTAAAAATATCGAAAACTTTGTATTAGGATTTTATGTGCTCCTCTAGTACTTTATACAAGTGTTTTATTTTTTCAGGACCTTACATCTCAGGATACCTTTGTAACGAGATTGGCAGAAAGCCTTGCCTATACTTCGGAGGAGGCATGTTTGTGCTATCATACCTCATGCTGGCACTTGCTAAAAGTTTGGTTATGATATACATAGCCAGAACTTTAGTCGGAATTGGAAGTGGAGGGTTATTTGTATCAAATCTAGTCTACATTGCAGAGTTATCGTGAGTATCCGTGTCATTAATTATTGTACTACTTCAGTCTGACGCAGCTGGTAGCATTTATTTTATTTCAATCACAGATTTGAGGCCACCAATTGCATCAGAGTGATTGAAATTTTATGTGACTTGTTTAATATTTTTTATTAAACTTATTTCAGAACTTTAACTGCCTCCGTGGTCAAGTGGTTTTGTCGTTTGTCTTGTGGCCCGGTGGTCTTGGGTTCGATTCCCTCGGGAAGCATACTTTGTAAAGTTGTTTTCCAGTTTGGCTAGGACATTGCAGGCTTGAATCATTTGATTGTCTGATAAAAAGATGATTCCGTGCTTCGGAAGGCACGTATAAGCCGGTGGTCCCGACCGCCAAATGGCGGTTGTCAAATAAACCATGTCAGAGGCCCTTGAGGCGGTTTAGAAACTCTGACACTAGGGTGTGTGGGGTCGTTAGACCTTACCGCCCACACGATAAAGAAAAAGAGTTATTCAACATATTTCAGAAACCATAAATGTGACCACACACGTCTGAAACATCCAGTGGAGGTGTGTTTGACCTTATGCTGTCATTAGCAAGTTCGGCGTTTTAGGAATATTTTTGCAAAACTTGAATATAATCTTAAGAAAGTGTTAACGTGTTGTCACTTGCTGAACAAACTTAAATGGTGGCAATAGATTCAGTTGTTCTTTGACACTCTGGCTATTTTTACGAAAATATTTCCAATGTACAGAAACGGTTCGTCTATGAATTTAGAATAGAATAGAATATTCTTTATTATATTTATGTACACCATATCAGTTACAGAAAACATAGACGAAGAATAGATTACATAGGGTGACACAATGGGCGGTCATTTCTTTAAAAGCGATCTTTTCAAGACAACCTTTGGATGGATTTAAAACAGAAAAGGATATATAGTACCTACTGTTAGTAGTCTTAGATTTACTAATAATATACACAATAAATAAATATATACAATAATTATTAAGAAACAAAAGGCATAGAAGAACCTAAGTATATATACCTATTTTTGATCATTGTTTTAAAAGTGGACAAAAATTAAGCACGCCTAAACTTATCGACACGGGCAAGGCAGTCCATAACCGTACCATTTATTACGTGTAATTAGATAAAGTTCTAACCATGTCTGCTAATCAGTATACAAATCATAATTTAAGATAAGACTTTTTTATCTAGATTGATTGTCATTTCTTTCGTATTGTCTTCACCTCTAGTTATAATTTCTATCATAGCCATAATGTCTTATGTTCCACCTTTTTTATGGACTACTTCCTTATTTGTAGCCCGCACATTTACACGTACTTGTCACGTAGTTCTATTGATAGATAGAGTAGGCGCCAGATAAATGTGCAGTAACAGTAATTGACTCTTTCTTAATATCAAAAACAGAAATAAAGACATAAAGCTGTCCTGAATCGGCTTCTACCGTGATCCTTTACCTTCTCTAGTAATGAAAAACGGTTCATAAGTTATTATTCGGTATCTACAAAGGGATATTAGGAAAAGATCAATGTACCTACTTCATTGCAAGTTTATCTGGCGACTACCATAGTTAGTGTGTCACTTCACAAAATGGCAATGCTTCAAATTTAGTACTAAACACAAACCATGACACATTTTCTTCGCCTTCCGCTCCACCCAGAGTGGAAGAAGTCTTCCGCTCTGGGTGGAGCGGAAGGAAGTGTAAGGATTAACAATGTCTCCAATTGTTATTTGCAATAGTGGAACATGGGTGGACTTAATGTAACAAGTCATTCTCAACCATATAACTCTCTTTGTTCAGTTTTAAAACGTTGGTCAAAAATCACTACCTTTCTCTTGAATCGTTTTTACTTGGGTTCCATGCTTTTGTTCCATTATTATTATTGTATATATTTATCTATTCAGTACTGCCTTTCTTTTTCTGTTTAAAATCCATCCAAAGGTTGTCTTGAATACATCGCTTTTAGCGATAAGACCGCCCATTGTTTCACCCTATGGTATGTTTTTTTCATCTATATTGTTTTGTAACTTATTATATATGGTGTAGATAATAAAGAGTATTCTATTCTATTATATTCTAACCTTAGGGTTAAAAAGACTACACTGACTATTACGTGTTTTCTTCTTTTTCAGATCAGCAAGAGTTCGAGGGACACTATTAACACTCACCGGCTTCTCTAGTTCATTTGGCATCTTGCTAGTATACTCAGTAGGACCTTTTGTATCTTTCGCAGCAATCAATTTTATACCCCTGGCTTTAAATATTGCGTACCTGTTTGGAATATTCTTCTTAGTACCTGAAACCGCTGTTTTCCTAGTTATGAAGGGTAAGAGATGAGTTTCCTAATTATCTCTCGTAAATTTATTCATCATCATCATCATATCAGCCGAAAGACGTCCACTGCTGGACATAGGCCTCCCCAAGTGTCGCCACAACAACCGGTCCTGTGCGTCTCGCATCCATCGGTAACCCGCGACCCTCACCAGGTCATCGGTCCATCTTGTGGGAGGCCTTCCAACGCTGCGTCTTCCGGTACGCGGTCGCCACTCCAAAACTTTTCGGCCCCATCGACCATCTGTTCTGCGAGCAATGTGCCCTGCCCACTGCCACGTCAATTTGGCGATCCTTCGGGCTATGTCGGTAACCTTGGTTCTCTTGCGGATATCATCATTCCTGATTCGATCACGCAAGGAAAGTCCGAGCATTGCCCTCTCCATTGCCCTTTGGGTGACTTTAAACCTTCTGGTGAGGAACATTGTGAGCGACCACGTTTCGAGTCCATAGGTCATCACTGGCAACACGCACTGGTCATAGACTTTCGTCTTGAGACACTGTGGTATGTGAGACGAGAAGATACCGCGCAACTTCCCGAACGCCGCCCAGCCCAGTCGGTTTCGACGGTTGACCTCCTTCTCGAAGTTAGCCCTACTTAGCTGGATCGTTTGTGCCAGGTACACGTACTCATCAACAACTTCGAGTGCAGAGCCTCCAATCTTGATAGGAGTGGGTGCTACATGGGTATTTAACATGACCTTGGTTTTGTCCATGTTCATTTTAAGACCCATTCTTTCGGAAGCTCTACTGAGGTCATCGAGCATTGTACTGAGGTCCTCCGTGGTCTCAGCCATGACGACTATATCGTCGGCAAATCGAAGATGAGTGATTTACTCGCCATTGACATTAATGCCTAGCCTTTTCCAGTCCAAAACCTTGAAGACGTCCTCCATTGCGGCCGTGAACAGTTTCGGAGAAATTATGTTTCCCTGCCTCACACCCCGCTGCAGGAGGATAGGTTCTGATGTCTGATCCTGAAGTCGGACTGACATGGTGGCGTTTTCATACAAACACTTCAGCACCTCGATGTACCGATAGTCGATCTGGTACCGTTGGAGATACTGCAGCACAGCCCAAGTCTCGATCGAATCGAAGGCTTTCTCGTAGTCCACAAACGCTAAGCAGAGGGGCAGATTATACTCTTCGGTCTTCTGAATAACCTGCCGCAGCGTGTGTATGTGGTCTACGGTGCTGAAGCCTTTTCGTAATCCGGCTTGTTCGGGAGGTTGGAAGTTGTCAAACCTGCGTGCGAGACGGTTTGTAATGACTCTGGAAAACAGCTTGTAGACATGGCTCAGGGGCCTGTAATTCTTAAGCAGGGCATTGTCGCCCTTTTAAAGAAGAGTACCACCACACCTCTGCTCCACGCTTGTGGCGTTTTCCCCTCGAGTATGACGGAATCGAACAGTTTCTGAAGGGCCTTAAGGACTGGTTTCCACCCACTTCAGGAGTTCGGCCGTAATTCCGTCCTCACCCGACGCCTTGTTGTTTTTAAGCTGCTTCAGAGCCATCCTAATCTCATACAGGCTGACGTCCGGGATGTCTTCGGTATAATGCCGGGTCAATCTAGCTCTTGGGTCGTTCGCTAGATTTGCTGCGGGTTTGGTCATTGACGACGAATTTATTGGTTTATACTAAAGTGATCTCCATGGAGGACGAAGAGCTCGTGGCTAAATTATAACAGCCGCACGGACCAATCTTCAAGGTTAAGCAACACTTGTCGAGGTTGGTCTGTGGATGGGTGACCATATTAACATATCGAGATCCCTCCGTGCGCTGTCATTTGTAGATCTTTGGCAGTCGTTACGTATAGTCAGAAGCCAGAAAATCTGACACCAGTCTTGCCTAGAAGTATCGTGTTACCCAGTTAATGAGTTGTGGGGGTCTGGGAGGCCGCTCCATGTTAATTACTAGTATTCAGCTGAATCCGGTTTGACTGGGAGCCGACCCCAATACAGTTGTGAAAAGGCTAGGCAGATGATGATACTAAAAGTGATCTCCATGAATCATATAGATACCATCACTCTTGTGACAGCCTTATATTCCGATATGATAAGGTATATTCCGACCCAAATACACACTCAAATTCTGCCGAAGATCTAATCTTCATATTGTATCATTGCTAGTTTTATCTATTTTATAGTAGCATATCTGACATTGACTAGAGTCAAGAGCAAACCCATCACCAATTAAAAAAAAAAAAAAAAAAGCTACCGTGTATTTTGCACTGGATTTAGAAATAATCTGTGATGATAATACTTACCCAAAATACGGAGACTATAAAAACTGAAAATAGAAGAAAAACTAGCTTTGCTCGTATGTATTTAATATTCTCCCGTGATAAAAGTATCATAAATCCTGCGGAGATTCAATACAACTCTATGCCAAAATTCATGAAAATTAGTTTAGAGGCTTACGAGTGAAAATATAAAAACAGACAGACTTTCCCATCTATCGATAGCATGTTATTTATAAAAATAATCTTATTCCAGGCAGAAAAGAAGAAGCGATGGCAACTCTTAGATCACTTGGCAGACAAGATGACATAGATGAAGTCATAGCACAAGCAAATGTAAAGCCAAAACCAAAACTTGCTCAATTAACAGAGTTGTATACGGTCAAGTCTAACAGAAGAGCTACGTTTATAATAATAAGTTTAAGTATCCTAACGCAATTGTGTGGAATGATGGCTGTGATAGCTTTTGTAACGGTCATCTTTGACATGACTGGTTCGAGTATAGAGCCACACGTTAATACTATAATCATCGGGGTTACACAAGTCGCTGCATCAGTTATTGCACCTGTGCTTGTTGATAGAGCTGGAAGGAAAATCTTATTGTTGGTCTCTTGTGCAGTGTGTTCGTTAAGTTTGGTAAGTTCTTCATAATATTGGTTTACTATAAGTTTAGATTTTAATCCTCAAACTTAACGATATTGGTTGGTGATGGATGATGGATGTTAAAAGTAAACACATCAGCTTTTGAGCGAGTATTTGTCGTTTGATTGCTGGTGCTTAAAGTTGCTGTTTTACGAATCTTAGGTAATAGCTACTCCAATCAGAGCTAAGTTATGTTTTCCTAAGTGTTTGTTTTTCTTTTTTAGGCTTCTCTTGGAACTTATTTCTTCCTGTACAACAATAATTACGAAATTGCCGAGAACTTACAATGGCTCTCTCTCGTATCAGTGATGGTATTCTGCATTGCTTATTATGTTGGTAAGTTTATAATAACTTGGTCTTTATTGTTGAAACTATAGCATATAAGCCTGTTGTGGGGTCAAGTTGGCGGATTTTACATTACTTAGAATTGTTGGTTTTAGAACATGCGGGGTTCTTGACAATGTTTTTGTTCACTGTTTCGAAACTTAACATTAAAATGTCTCTCCTACCTCTATCATAACTTTAGAGAAGGTAAGCCACAAAATAATATGTATCATATCTTTTCTTCTCAGGTTTGGGCATAATGTCCAACACATTTATCGGTGAAATGTTCACGGACACCTGCAGAGGCCTTGGTGGTACCATCACTGTTACCGTGGGCTTCGTCTTCGGTTTCGCAGTAGCAACCACATTCGGTTACGTGCTACCAGTGTGGGGACCTAGTGTGGTCTTCTGGATATTTTCTGGAGTTTGCGCTTTTACGTTCTTTTTCACTGTTTTGTTTGTACCTGAGACGAAAGGAAAGAGTCTGTTGGAAATCCAGGAGCTCTTGAGTAGATAATAGACTGTGATCTGTGTTGATATTAAAATCTTTGTAAACATTAGCTACTTTTTTTATTTTTTTTCTCTTGCACATGGTATGTGGAGTTGTTCCCGTGCCTGATCTCTCGCCGGTTGTGTCGTATTGCCGTTCCAATATACTATTAGAGCTAGGGATGAAGATGTGCAGCTATGTTTGCACACACGATTTTGCACTGTCGTATCTATTGTGTACTTACGCTAGTCCGATACCGATCTCGTCGTAGATAACGATACAGTCTTGATAACGGCTGCTTTTTATCGTAGTTCGGTCGAGAGAATTTCGGAATGTGGCTGCAGTGCCTTTGTTTAGAATATGACTCTCAATCTATGTACTAGGCCCAAATCATCGAAGGAGATAGTCAGAAGGATATTATTACCATACTATTAATAATGAAGTTTGGTTACTGTCACAAGTCAGTTAAATGGCCGAATGCCAGTTGATATTATGTTTATAGCAACATTGCACATATTGGAAGAGGGCGCGAAACATGACAGGCGCCTATTTGATGAGAAGATAGATAATATTTCAAAATGCCTCCGTACCAAAACGTCCCATTCTCAAAACGACCTATTAGCAAAACGTCTTTGGGTTCCATGAATGAGTCTCCTCGTGCAGCGCAATTTGTTCCATCAGGCACTCAACTGAACCTCTCGCTCAGCGCATCCTGGACAGTCTCACCTAACATCTTATAAGACTGGCCAATTCTTCCTTTGCGGTGGTAGGGCTAACGCCCGCCTGGTTCGCGCCCACCCTCCCACTGGAGACCGGCGTCAAGCAGCCTGCTGTGTTTCTTCGACGCGTGGGAGTCTGGGCACGCTCGCTCCATCATAGGCCTAATCCATCGTTTTTCATCAGGCGTGATCGAGGTCAAGATCTAGCTCATTCCTCAATAATAAAAAGAAAAAAAAAAGTCTAGTAGAGGTAACGGGGACCTTCACCCATTTGATAACCAGATGAATTTTATTGATTTATAGACATGCGCATGATACCTTGCCTATCGCAAATTGTTCATGGCTATTTTTAATTAAATTTATGTTTATAATTTTTCATACGCGTGTTTACAAATCTATAAAATTTTATAAAATGTGTGTACTATTGTTGTTTGGAATGATCTAAATCAGTCCTAACAACAATAGAATGGGAAAAATATAGTCATACCACACATAAATACAGGGTGCTTCTGAAGTGCTTGGTCATATTTAAAGGTATCTGATGTATAAATAGTAAGGGAACTAAAAAGTAAAAAAAAACACTTTTCAAGCAGTCTGATGAATTTCATCATCATCAGCCGATAAACGTCCACTGTTGGACATAGGCCTCCCCCAGATGGGTTTGCCATAACCGCCACGCTTGGCAGGCGGGTTGGCGATCGCAGTGTAGCTGTGGCAATGTACCTACAGAGAATGCTGCTGCCCATTTTCTGGTGAGTCTCTTAGTCTCCTCTTATGACACCCACGAGAAGTGATGGGACCTGATGCATTTGGTGGCATCAAATTTGTGATTGAACTAAAGTAAACGGCACCAACAGCATCAGACTGCTTGGAACTTTTTAGAAGTTTTTGGCGATTTAGTTTTTTTTTGTATTAAATCGGTATTTTAATTTTTTGCTATTTTTTCTTGACATTATATAAGACTCAGCACGCAACCCTGAAATATGACCACGCACTTTTGAAACACCTGTACAAGATTTTAAAGGACAATGCTCATGGATACGTCACCGGATAATTATAAACTCCGAAAGATTATAAAATATCTTGAGAGATTGTAAACTCTCGATAAATTGTCAACTGATCATTTGGAATACTTTTTTATGCATCAACATTTTATAGCCTATTCTCTCGAAGTCATTCCGAGAAATTGTGAACTGTTCTACAATTCGTAGGATTTTCAGTGTATGGTTCTACAATGCATATGATTTTCAGTGTACGGTTCTACAATCCATAGGATTTTCAGTGTACTGTTCTATAATCCATAGGATTTTCGTTCCTAGCCAAGTAGCGGAACATAGGACACAGGAAGCTTAGGGCTTCCGCATACGGATATGTTAGGTTCATGTTGTCGTCGTGAATCGACTATGAGGGTAGGGTAAGGGATATAAAAATAAAACAAACAGGTCCATTTGCAGAGTATATTCTAAGTTGCGTGGTATCTTCTCGTCTCACATACCACAGTGTCTCAAGACAAAATTCTATGACTAGTGCCTGTTCCCAGTGATGATGATTTTAAAAAAATCTATGGACTAGAAACGTGGTCCCTTACAATGGGCCTCATCAGAAGGCTTAAAGTCACCCAAAGGGCAATGGAGAGGGCAATGCTCGGAGTTTCTTTGCGTGATCGAATCAGGAATGACGATATCCGCAAGAGAACTAAGATTACCGACATAGTCTAGTTTTTGATTATCTTTTTAATTCAGCCTGTACTGTTACTGTCCCATTGTTGGGCAAAGGCCACACCCAAATCCTTCCAGGTATTCTTTTCTCGGGCCTACCTTGCAGTAGGCGTCTAGGTCTAGGTAGACGACCTAGACGCTACTGACTACTTTACTACTACTAGACGCTGACCTACGTTTTTGATTATTTAATAATAAAATACTCAAGAAACGAAAACAAAAGTAATTTGAATAATAATTTAATAATAATATCACAGGCTTATATCTAATCATTTACTTAAAAGCTCCCGGATTTCAGACATGCTCTTTCCTTTTATTTCTGGCACAAAAATCATAGTGAAAAAATACGCTAAAGCGCAGACACCAGAAAACATCCAAAAAACTACGGTAGATCCCCACGCAGCCAAGATGTAACCAAATACGGTTGATACTCCGAAACCAAATAACCAGCTGATGGTTACTGTAAAAGTGACACCAGCACTTCTGCAGTGGTCCGTGAACATTTCGCCGACAAATGTGTTGGGGATGAAGCCCATACCTGGAAAAGAAAGAAATGATACATCGTTGTCTGGCTAGCAAGCAAATTAAGGGATCGGGTGTTATTATGTATAGGCGTTATACAACGTGTAACAGAATAAACGCAATACCTCTTAAGAAGTCATTATACTCATCATTATGAACAACTTTTGCAATGGAAAAAAATAGGGTTCTGTGGGTTACCCATCGGGTACGGAACCCTAAAATGAGAAAAGTGACGTCAGCGAAAATTATATAGGATACCTTGGCAATCGGAAAGGTCACTAATTTAAACTAGAAAAAAGAAAGGGCCAAGTTTTGAACCTTGAGGTACGCCCATCTTGATTGAAGACCCCGCGAATGTCTCTTCGGTTATGGTAACTTTTTGCTACCTTTGTGATAAATGGCAAAGAACATTGTCAGCAGCAGGTCCGCGAATTTCAAAGTCGTATAATTTACAGATCAGTCTATTGTGGTCAACGCAATCAAAGGCTTCAGAGAGGCCACGAAATATGCCAATTGTATGCTACGACTTCTTTCAGGATTTCAAAATGAATAAAGAGAATAATAATAATAATAATATCTTGGGACAACCAACACACCGCCATCTGATCCCAAACTAGGCAGAGCCTGTACTATGGCAACCAGACAACTGATTAACATACTTATATATTTCTAAATACATACATATTATAGATATTACACACCCAGATACAGAACAAATAATCGTACTCATCGCACAAAGATTTGTCTTGTGTGGGAATCGAACCAATAAATACATACTTGAATTTACTTACTTTCACAATTATACTTATGAAAGTCAAGTCTAGTTATCATAAACTTACCACTATAATATGCAACGCAGAATACCATTATTGATACTACTGATAGCCATTTTATATTCTCAGCAATTGGGAACTTATTGTTGTACAGGTAGAAATAAGTTCCAAGTGAAAACTGAAAAACAATAAAAAGTTTATGAAATACAACATAGATCTGTTTGGACTATTAATAGGTGGCCCAATTTCCCAGATTCGTTATAGCAGACATTTGACTTTTAGCTTTTACCAGCAATCAAACGCAAAGTGACCCAAAAATGCGATGTGGCATTGATACAGTTACCAAATTGCTGATATTCCTGTTATGACTAAAGATCCATATCGGCGAAAAAAATACTAGACCAAAATAATAAAAGTAACAAAATCAAAGTACAACTTACCAAACTCAATGAACAAATTGAACACGAGGCCAACAGCAGGATTTTCCTTCCAATTTTATAGACAAATAAAGGAACAATGATTGACACAAGGAGTTGTATTACACCGATGGTTGTAGATGATAAGTGTGCCTCGATATTCGACCCGGTCATTTCGAAGACATACGAAACAAAAGCGAGCACAACTATTACTCCGCTGAATTGTGTTAAAATATTCAAAATTATTAGTAAGCACAGAGCTTTTCTGTTAGACTTGTCCGTATACAATTCAGTTAATTGACTAATTTTTGGTTTTGCTTGTGCTACCACTTCATCTACTTCAGTTTGTGCTGTGAGAGTAGTCGAAGCTTCTATTTCTTTGCCTGAAACTTGATTGAAAAATAAGATTAGTATCATAAATGTGGAAGGTTTTTATATTTAAATTGTTAATATTTTGCTGAACTAAAACGGTTATATTGCACCTGTTTGAAGCCGAAACAGACCTCGTCTCCTAAAAATGTAGATGTTGGTTTTATAATAATATGGAAAATTAACTCTTACCTTTCATACCTTGATAAACAGGACTTTCAGGCACCAAAAAATATATTAAAGCAATGTATTCGGCACATAAAAACGCAACCACCCCATTAACTATTGGGTAAGAAAAAGATTTTCCCACTGAATACACTGACAGTATGCCCTGTGTAGTAGATAGCCCTGTCATTGTTAGCAGTGTGCCTCGATTTTTCGTTGACCTGTAAAAACAAGAAAAGAGATGGATAGAATACATGTATACTTCTATACAATTTATTATGTTGTAAATTTTCACAACTATTACTATATACACACTAAAATAAAAGACTCTTAACTAAAACTAAAAATAATCTAAAACATGGTGTCGAAAAATTCCTCCGCATCGCAGGCCACTGGTAATGTACCCAAAAGGCTGGCAACATTACCACGTTGTATGGCAATGTTTATTCTTTGTCCGAGGTAAAAGCGCCAGCCATCGGGTCACGCGAAGTGTCAACTAAGACACTGACAGAACTTTAAACAAGTAATGAGCACTCGGACCCCACGACCCGAGAGTTTTAACCCCAAACGGCTCGAAAATATAACTACCAACAATGTTATTATATTTCCGCCGCTTGAGGTTGTCCGCAGCCGCAGCGGCAGTGCCAGCACAGCACGAAGAGCTAGGAAGATAAGATGGCGCAAGAGTGTCGACGCAAGTAACATCCCACACTAATGGCCTACCCATCTTCCATGGAAATAACGACATGCCGTCCGGTCTCTTGCCATCGTCGCGTGCCAGGCCATTGGGTTCTAATACAGCCGGAACGCCGACGGTGACAAGAGCTCGTCGGATGGTGTCGTTAATATTCGCGTGCCGCGCTATGCGACCCGCGCTACGGCTGCATGACAGGCCGTGGTGTCCGAGGCTGTTGACAGCTTCGCCTCAGTGGCAGCGATGAGGAGAACAACAAGGAGCGCCAAGACGCAGTGAGGCGGAAAGTAGTATCGTCGAACAAGGTGCTTATGTTCGACGACGGTAGTGCGTGAAGCCAGAGTCCCGACTCCCATTGACCCACAGCCAGCAGGCGAGCACGCTCAGCAGCAGTACCAGATGTGGCAAAAAGGTTATTCTGAACCTCTCTGCAGAGTGGCTCGTCAACTGAACTAAGAGTTGATATCATACGTAATAAAATACTTAAACAACTTTGAAACACCCTGTGTCATTAGCGTTAAAAAATAAGTAGAACCAAGAATACAGGGTATTTTAGAGACTGAACTCGCGTCTCCACTTGTTGTGGTCTACAGCGTTTAAACCCAAAAAATATCGAAACTTTTGCGTCGACACCAAACAAATTGGAATTATTTAATAATATAGGTACTGATACTCACGCCAACTCTGCGACGAAAATTAGATTTGTAACAAATAACACTCCAATACCAACTCCTACTAAAGATCTGGCTATGAATATCAAGACCAGACTTTTACTAAGTGCCATCAAAATATAGGATAGAAAAAGCATGCTTCCGCCGAAGTATAGGCAAGGCTTCCTGCCTACTACGTTACAAAGGTATCCAGAGATAAAAGGACCTGAAAACAAAATGTAAGTTGTTCAAGCAGTGCAGGAATATTCAATATTTTTTAAGCTTTCCTACACTGGCTAAAATTCAGAATTGTTTCTGGGCAATCATGAAGTCAACAGCTTGACATAGACGTCACCAAAGCGTCGCCATATCAAACGGTCCTGTGTTCTTTGCTGTTTGAGAATCATGGCCCTGCTATGACGCCTTAAAAGTAAAAAAAAAAAAAGACAAAACGTCATTCGAGCCAGATACCAAGTTAACGCGTACGGGTAGTACACAACACAGTTAACCTATACAAGATGCATAGCAATAGAAGCGTGATGACACTGGTGTGTCAAAGTACGGGTTCGTCATCGATTCACTTCATAAGACCGGATTTAACTTCAACAAAATAATATTTTAGAGATTTTCACTCGTCAATTAAGTAACAGTAAGTTTTGTTTTCCACTTGTGCCTTTAATGGATAGGTTATATTACAGGTTTTTTTTATTCTCATGGTCTTTAGTATCTCTTTTATGTCACTGTTGAATCGACTTATAAAAATATTCATAACCTTATTCCTTGAGATTTAAAGTATGACAAGACTACCACTGCAAGTTAGTATGGAATTTCGTAATTTTTGCCAAATTTGTATACGTCGGAAACTCGGCTCCTATTTCTATACTAAAATAATAATACCTAAGATAATTCCAATGTGTGTGATGATCAACATCCAGGATGCTTCTGTATCAGTGATGACTCTATCCAAGGGTGTCTCTTCAGCATTCTTTAGTCTGGTTAGGACTGGCGCTATCCATCCTATAGTATGACCCACTATAATCTGTCCAAAGTTTACTGAAATCATAGACATAGAGAATTAATAATAAACTGGTTAAGAGTTTTGACTGCAACATATATATGTACAAGAATAGCTCGTTTAAAGGTATTAGTACCTTTAAACGAGCTATTCTTGTCAAAAGTACTTTTGACTGATTAACACCTGTGCTAAGATAGGTCGACAAAGCCCCGCCTCGCGGGGCTCATATTTCTGGGTGGTTTAAAAAAAAACCGAGTTGGGGTACTCTGAGTCGGGGTGTTAACCATAATGACGTTTTTAACTCTACTGGCAAAATCCGATAAATTGATCTAAACTTGTCACAATCTAAGAAGCCCGATTTAACAGCAAGATAAAACATTGCTTTTCTAATAAGTATGAAAGAGACATGAAATAAATCTCTTTCGCATTTAGTGGTAAAGCGATCTTCTATCCCTCTCTACTAGGCTGTCAAATCAGGCTTATTAGATTGTGACAAGTTTAGCTAGGTTTCACTTTTATAAAACGTCGTTAAAAAAAAACGAGCAAAGCTCGGCCAATTAGCTTAATCAGCTGTTTGATTGGTTGCCTAGCCTTTTCATTTAAATGTGCCGATTTTTGAGCGACTTAAGTGACATCTTTTTTTATTCAATATCGTTTAATGACTTGCCCATGACACTTATGTCGCTGATTAAACGACACAGTTCAATGAAAAGGCTAGACTTTTAATGAAACGGCTGATTCAGCTAGATGGATGTGACATATATAATAATTGGTCCCTCCGACGCACAACTGGAGACTGTAGACCAGCCGCAGTGCAGGCCTAGTATCCAACCTACGTGCCGACTTCCATTTAAATATGCTAATTGTTTAAGAATTAATAAAAAACTACTAAAAATATTGCCTTTTATGAACTTTGCGGCTTATTGTTTAAGATGAGGGTCCTGTCCTGGGGGTTTACTCTCTAAGCCCGAAGTCCGTAGTTTCGGCCTTAGTGTCGGGCGTTTTCTATCCCGAACTCGAACTAAGAACAACTGTCAAATCGTGTTGTCATTAATTCTTAGTTCGGGTTCGGGACTAATCGTAAGTCCGTATGAACGCCCGACACTAAGGCCGAAACTACGGACTTCGGGCTTAGAGAGTTGACCCTCTGGTTTTATTCATCATTATTATTTTCACATTAGGTTACCGTACTTTATGTATTTAACTCCTATATTTCATCAAAATAAACACAAAATTACTTACTGCATCCCGCGGCCATGAACTGTTTATTGGTCTTTGTTTTAACTTCGGCCTCCATGGTAAACTTGCACTTCACACGTTATATATACAAAATAATTTACTTTTTAAATTAACGACTCCAGCCCCGACATGTGAAAATTCCCAAATAAAAAATAAATCGTATGTAATTGGTAAATAAACACTAAATTCGCGATTAATTCGGCGCACACCGGTGTGTTGCCGGTGCTTGAATTTGTGTTAAATTTATCAAGTAGGTAATCAAAGAAATATCGCTATTGTTCACAAACGCTATGGAAACGTTTGACTTCCCCGTGAGAAGTAAATATTTCCATAGATTATTATCTTTTTATTAGTGGATATTTTTATGCATTGAAACGTATCGATATAACGTATCATACACTTATAGATAGGCGGTTAGGGGTACGTACCAAAAATATAAAATATACAAAACCAAATTCTTACGTTTTTTTTTTGGATTAGTCATCAAATGACTCCTGCCGCTCTGGGTGGAGCGGGTTGTAGTGTCAGACTCTTACTGACTAAAACCCATCCGTGCTCCTCCTAGTGCCCTTTGCTTTAGAGGGCCGCGGTAACTCTTTCGAACAAAATCCGCAACCCTACATTTTTATGCTAATAGTTATGTTGTATGTTTTATTTTATAGTTCCAAAGGATCCATCTGATTGTAACAAAAAGTTCATCGCCGCCTTTGGACATCCATCTCTATAACAACCAGTAATCGGATAATCGGGCACTAATATACATAAACTTAACTTTTATTCACACGAAAGTATAAAACGGACATGCTTTTCAGAATCCCGGACCCCGGAATTGTTCGAAATTCCTGAGATTGCTAAAAATGCCCGCATACAAAATATAGTTAGAACATGTTGTGAACTCTCATTGCCTTTTTTTTTAAAGCAGATTTTTTTATCTAAGTATTCCATTTGTTTTGAATAAAATAAAGATACTAAATCAAAATAACCACTGCTATAATTTCAATAAGCTTGTTATAGTTGTTTTTTTAAAAATTGTTCAATCGCGGGAACCTGGCATTACTTATTTATTCAGAAAGGAATGTCCATATTATTCTTTCACGGGAAGAAGTTTAGGTACATAAGCGCCCGATTATCCGATCACTGATAATAACAGAGGAATCGCAGGAGCGTTGCCATCCTATCCCAGATACCAAGTTTTTCTCACTCACTCCTTTTTAGTGTTCTGTAGTCAACAAAAATTTTATAGTCTCGTTGTGTCCGTCTCTCTGTCTGTCTGTCTGTATGTCTGTCTGTGGTTTAGCTCAGAGACGCTAAGCACTATAAAGTTGGAATTTGGTATGGGCATACATATTAATCACGCCGACAAAGTGGTAATATAAAATATTGAAAAAAAAATATGGTGCCCTTCCTACACGTGCGATGATTTTTTTGCTACCTTCTATCCCATGGTGTGGGGTAAAAATATTGAGGGTGTGTGAAAACCTATTTCCATTTACAAAATATTAAGCTTTAGACTGCTAATTTTTGTTAGTCAAGTGTCACCTCTGCCAGCTAAACGGTTGTTTGTGGAGACGTGACAAAAATCATGGTAGAAGCATAGGAATATATGTAACGAATTTTAATGGAAAACTATCACAGCTAATTAGGTTTTACTAGTTAACGAGTAATAGTTGACCAACCTATAAAATGCACTTGAAGAAGGAAAATTTCGTACAAAATCCTCTATAGTTACCATTGTCATATGTTGGCCCGTTTTTAGACTTTTTTAACCTTTAAACCGTGAACTTAATTAGTATATGCATGGAACCAAGCAAAAAGCACCATTCTGAGTCGGCAATTGTGACGTGTAACTACAGAACCCTACACTGCGCGTGGTACGACACGCACTTGGGCAGTTTTTTCTTTAGTGTCATGCCTTACAAAATCGATCCATTTTTATTTCGTCTTCCCCATCCATCAATATTTGTATCACTCGTTTAGAGACATGCGTTAAATAAAAAATCAAATGTTTGTATTGCCATCGACACCCATACGTGCCCGTACTCCCGGACCAATACCGGATTACAGCATTGAGAAAGAAACATTTTATATAGATAGCTAGATAGCATATTCGTTGATACAGGCACTGACACTTGTTATACAGAACCACATAAGTATAATAATATATTTATAACTGATTATTTTTATCAAAATTGTACTGGGAAATCATTGTTAGGTGTCAAAAAGGTGTGATTAGGAAGGTGAATCATTGTGTATACAATGATTCACCTTTGTTGAATCATCTTTTATGTAACCCAAACAGGTAAAATTACAAGTATATTACTTTTTAGCAGAGAGCAGGGCACATTGCTCGCAGAACAGATAGAGGACAGGGTCGGAGGTTCTGGCGTAGCGACCGCTGACTGGAAGACGTAGCGTTTGGAAGGCCTGACATGGTAGAAAGATGAAGGTCTCGAGAATTCGCTGGATGAGAGGCAAACGCCGGTCGATGTGGTGAGGACACCTGGGGGAGGCGAATGTGAAGCAGTGGACGTCTTTCGGCTGAAATGATGATAATAGTTTGTCTGCGTCCAGCCTCTGTGTTGGTGAACACTTTACTCCTTGGTAAGACAATGCTACAACCACAACGATACCACAAGGGACAACGTATTTTCATAGAATACTCTCCACTATGAGACCTTTATCTCTGATAATCGGGTATAGGTACACGAGATGGGGCAAGTGGGAATTGGTAGAAGTTACGTGTTTAAACGCATTTGCTGAACTCAAAATGTTTTTGGATAATAACAACGGCAGGACGACTATTCACTGACTGTATTATGTAATGTTATTATAAAAAATTATAAGTTAACTATCCTCAATGATGTTAGTGTGTAATATGTGGCCTTCCGAAGTTAATAAGATTAGAAACTGTTTCTTCTCAACTAAGCCACGTAAATGTTGTAAAGTATTTACTTAGTAGTTTTATTTGTACCTGAGACGAAAGGAAAGAGTCTGTTGGAAATCCAGGAGCTCTTGAGTAGAGAATAAACAGGCTGTGATCTGTGTTGATATTGAAATCTTTGTAAACATTAGGTCTTTACTTTTTTTTTTCTGTTGCACGTTGTATGTGGAGTTGTTCCCGCGCCTGATCTCTCGCCGGTTGTGTCGTATTGCCATCAAATCGATATCTCTTTGTATATATGTTGTTTGAAACGCTAGTCCGATATCTCTTTGTACCGGCTTTGCACGTTTTGTGTGGAGTTGTTCCTAAACCTGATCTCCTTACGGCTGTGTCGTATTTCCATCCCATCGTACATACGTAGCTCACATACTCGCAGGACTTGGAAAGAGGGAGTGTACCTGTTTTTGTGCTCAAGCTTGTGCACTATAGTATCTTTTGTGTACTTGGTGGTCTTTATTGATACCGGCTTCTTTTAACCGTGGGCCAGTCGCCAGAACGACTGAATGTGAGTGCGGTGCCCTTGTACAGAACAAAACCCTCAAACTGGAGTACCTACCCCAAGTGACGCTGCTATTATCGTGGCCTCATGCTAAGCCCAAATCATCTTAACTACGACTTCAAAAGAAGAAGTGTATTATTACTAAAGAAATAAGAGTGAAGCTGCGTCTCTACAAAAAAGTAAAATGGCCGCATGCCTGTTGATATTATGTTTATAGCAATATTGCACATATTGGTAGAGAATGCGAAATAATTATGACAGGCGCCTTTTTGATGAGAAGATATGGTAGGCGCCAGATAAACTAGCAATAAATTACGTTGACCTTTATTAATTCATTAAAACTTTATGTACAACAGTGGTACATGAGCGGAATTAATGCGACAAGGCATTCTCTACCAGTCTCACACATTTGGGTTAAAAAGACTACACAGTGGTTCGAGTAGTTGTTTAACAAAAAAAATTTAAATAGAAGTAGGTACCTATAAACAAATAACAATATTTGTATAAAATTATTAAAATACTTAAAAAAGGAGGAGCTCATGACTAAATTATAACAGCCGCACAGGTCGTTTCAAGGTTAAGCAACGCTTGCCGAGATTGGTCTGTGGATGGGTGACCATCTTAACATACCGAGACTCCTCCGTGCCTGGGAAAGCACGTTAAGCCGTTGGTCCCGGCTGTCATTTGGAAATTTTTGGCAGTCGTTACGAATTGTCAAAAGCCCAAAAATCTGACACCAGTCTTGCCAAGAAGTACCGTGTTACTTTGTTAATGGGTTGTGGAGGTCTGGTGGTCAGACGCTCCTCGTAAAATACTGGTATTAAGCTGAATCCGGTTTGACTGATAGCCGACCCCAATATAGTTGGGAAAAAGGCTAGGCATGATGAATAAAATAGTTAAATATGCCAAAGTATAAACTAATAAATTTGATGTTTGACTTTTCCCTAATATCCCTTCGTAGATACCCGAATAATAAATTAACTAACCGTTTTTCATTGCTAGAGAATGTAAAGGTTCATGATTGAAAACGTTCACGATTCCCTTAAGGCGCTGTCATAGTAAAAACTCGGTCACTCTCGGACTGTATTAAAAAGAAAAAGAGGCGCGACGACACAATGTTTGCAATTTATTGCCATTTATACGAAACTTTTTATCGATTTCCTCAAAACTAAGTTTTTATTTCTGTTAATCTAGATAATAAGTCCATAATCCCTTAAAGTACTTAATAGTGACCATGTACACAAAATTTTATCACAATTGCTTTGATAACAATCGAATGACAGGTTTTTCAAAAAAGCAGATATTTAGGGAAGTTTGCGATTTTTTTCTGTAGAGAAATGTTTTGTAAATCGTGTTTCAGGCCTTATGCTTCTCTAAGGACACTCTTCAATTTTCATAATAAAAAATACGCATTTTCCTTGTTTTTTTAAGAGAAAAATTGATTTTGCGTGAAGACGAAACGCGTCAAAACATCTGCTTTGGAATCCATTCATTATGGGAATAGTGTCAATTTAGTTGTGGGGTATCACCACTAAGGAGTCAAAAAATAAAAACTATTTTTTATGAAATAAAAAAATACAACCGACTTCCAAATAAAAACACAACAAAGTATAAAAAAACTTTAATTTCGGAAGTCGGTGTCAAAAAACGACCAATAACAAAGTTTTTTTTTAACGACTCCGGCCCCGACGTGAAAATTCCCAAATAAAAAATAAATCTTATAATGTAATTGGTAAATACACACTAAATTCGCAATTAATTCGGCGCACACCGGTGTGTTGCCGGTGCTTGAGCGGTTAAATTGGTCGATCAAACAATTTATTAGTAGTATCAATCTAGTAGTAGGCTTTATTTTTTTCCATCTATCCCTACTGTACCACTGCTGAGTGCTGGCCTGCTCCAAATTCTTCCAGGTATTCTTTTCTCGAGCCACCTTGAATCAGCCATTGCAGTAATCGCTTAGGTCGTCTCGCCACCTCTTCCTAGATCGAACTCTGCGGAACTGTCCATCCTCAATCGCCCACTTTGTTGATTCACAAAATAAAAACTATAGTAATTTGTCCAATCATTTAATAATAATATCACAGGCTCAGATCCAATCACTTACTCAAGAGCTCCCGGATTTCGGGCATGCTCTTTCCTTTTATTTCTGGTACATAAACTATAGTGAAGACGAAGGCAAAAGCGCAGATTGCAGAAAACATCCAGAAGACCACGCTAGATCCCCACGCCAACAAGACGTAACTAAATAGTGTCGCCACTCCGAAACCGAATAACCAGCTGATGGTTACTGTAAACGTGACACCAAAACTTCTGCAGGTGTCCGTGAACATTTCGCCGAGATATGTGTTGGGGATAAAGCCCATACCTGGAGAACAAAGAAATGATACATAATATCATTCTGGCTAGCTTACTTTATTATATGTAGCTAGGTATTTAAATGCGGAGTCGCAAAACAGTGAAGGAAAACATAGTGAAAAACATGGCATGAACGAAATAGTCAAAGATTTTTGTGACATCCACTAACACGTATAGGTCTCGCGTGGTGACTACTCACTATTGGTAATGAAACATTAGACGTTTAGTTTTGTTTGCATTACGTGAGAGAAAATAAGCTGCTAACTTCTTGAAAGTATAGCCCGACTTTTGGTGACATGCATTATCATTTTTTTCATTTAATCCGTATCATTTATTATCTATTTTAAAAATGAGAGAAGTGTCATCAAAGGTTGAAAACATATCGAATAAGATGGCCATCAGGAAGATCATTAATGTAAACTAGCAAAAAGGAAAGGGCCGAAAGATGAACCTTAAGGTACACCCATCTTGACTAGAAACCCCGAGGATATCGGTCCATTGCCTATTTGATAAATAGGAAATAACATACATCAGCAGCATGTCCACGACTTTCAAAGTGGTGTAGTTACAGATTAGTGTATTGTTTACAACGCAATCAAAGGCTTTGGAGAAGTCACAAAATATGTGCCAGTTGCATCCTTGGGCGAGGTGACGCAGGTAAGCATACCAAAATGATATTATACTGATACTTTTACAATTATAGATTATAAAAGTCAAATCATAGTTAACATAAACTCACCACTATAATATGCAACGCAGAATACCATTATAGATACTAGTGACACCCATTTGAAGTCATCAGTGATTGGGTAATCATCGTTGTACAAGTAGAAATAAGTTCCAAGGGAAAACTGAAACACAATAAAAAGTTTATGGAATATAAAATAGATCTGTTTGGACTAATGAAGGTGTCCTAATTTCTCAGGTCCATTATAGCAGATACTTGACTTTTAGTACCCAAGACCAATATTAATAAGTTTTTTTTTAAATATGCAAAATCATCGAATGACTTCTTCCACTCTGGACGGAGCGATAGCTTGGCAATTACAAGACGAAAAAATATTAGAGCAAAATAATATATTTGAAATAAACCGAAACAAAAAAGAACTTACCAAACTTATAGAACAAACTGCACAAGAGGTCAAAAGCAGGATTTTCCTTCCAATTTTATAGACAAATAAAGGAACAATAATTGACACAAGGAATTGTGTAACACCGATGAATGTAGAAGATAAATGTGCCTCGATATCCGAACCAGTCATTTCGAAGACATATGACACAAAAGCGAGCACAACTATCACTCCGCTGAATTGTGTTAGAATATTTAAACTTATTATTAACAACGCAGCTTTTCTGTTTGCTTTGTCTGTGTACAACTCAGTTATTTGAGTTAATTTTGGTTTTGGCTTATCTTTTGCTTGTGCTACGACTTCATCTACTTCAGCTTGTCTGCCAAGTGCTGTGAGAGTAGCCGTAGCTTCTTTTACTTTGCCTGAAATATTAAAAAATAAGTTTATTATGATAAGTATGTTGCAGTCAGAAGGCTGTTTTGGTCAAAAGTACTTTTCGCTGAAAAAATCAGGCAAAACTAGTTTTGACTAAACACATTAGTCAAAAATAGTTTTGTCTGAAAATTTGTAGTCAATAGTGATTTTAACTGACAATATGTGGTTAAAAGTGATTTTGACTAACGCTCTTAGTCAAAACTACTTTTAACCACAAGTGCATTAGTCAAAATCACTTTTAACCAGCTCCATAAGGCAAAACTAGTCTGGCTGGCCTTAAATTTATTTGCCACCACTGGGTAGTCCGGTTGAGCAGTTGAAAAAAAAAACTATGCTACTAGTTAAAAGTACTTGGTTACAGTGACTGGTTACGAGTTCTGACTGCAACATATATAATTTGTAAGTATTTTGCCGAACTATGACGGAACTCTATGCTAGTCTCCTTTAAATGTAGATGTAGTTTCATATGAACATTGAAAATCAACTCAAGAGTTGATTTTCTATAATCATTCAATCAAATCTGAATAATGTTGAAAAATTCAATGCTGAACTATGACGGTGCTACAAAACACTAATTTGCACCTGTTCAAATCCGGAGGGAGTCTTTAGTTTCCTACAAAGAGATTTAAAGATACAATAGAGCGGCTATCAGAAGAAATGTCATAGAAAAACTATGATCCCCTACCTCAGTGACGCCATCTGACTTTGAATAGCAAACATACGAATTAAATTTATAAATTCAGCTATCACTCGGTAGATGTCCAGTCAGTTATCGGGATGTTAACAGCCATTTGGGTATTAGGTATCGACTATCGATAATAAAAGTAGACAATTTTTCTTCACATTGGAAAATAATGAAACTAGGTAATGCCAAAAAAAAAAGCAATTTCAGTGCGTATTATTTATTGGCAATTTTTTTTTTCATTTAAATTACCTACTATATCATTACAAGTTACTAGCTTTTACCCACGACTTCGTACGCGCAATCCCGTTGTTTACCCGTTCGCCCATCCGCATATAGCCTTTCTCATGACTGGCTATTATATACAAAATAATTTTCCAAATCCGACTGGTAGTTCCAGAGATTCAGAACTTACTAGGGTTGCGTAGAGCCTGCCAGGGTTTGCGGATTTGTTCGAAAGAGGGCATATTATAAGGAGGACACGGATGGGGCTAAGTCAATAAGAGTCTGACACTCCTTTTCCCTCCACCCAGAGCGGAAGAAGTCATTTGATGATTTACCATCCATAAAAAATCCAGAGATTAGCGCGTGCAACCAAACAAACAAACAAACGAGCGGACGTTACGGCAGTTAATTAAGGTTGGTGTAGTACGTGTAAATTACACTTTAAATTATTTAAATCGGACCTTTCGTTTAAAAGTAACGACGGTTATAAAAACAATACAATTAATGTGTGTGCGCAGTCACTGCTATTAGGCGCACGTATATTTGTCACTTATTTATGATCTACCTCACGAAGCAAATGTATGTTTTACTTCGTATCCAACCATTCTCGGTAAATATAAATTCTGTGAACTTAGTTTTTTAATTTACCCACCTGTTTACAAGAAAAGTTATTAGGCTTAAATCATATTGGTCGTTCTTTAATTATGCAAGCAATATTGTAGAAATGAAAACAAATTAAAAAAGAAACTGATGTGTGGACCCCGTGTTTCGAACCCACACGTTGTTCGTCGCCAATCCAGCATCAAACCGCTAAGCCACAAGAACTTGTTGGAATTACGCGAAATTAAAGATTGCGTTATAATTATGTAGTGTGACTTAAAAAGTTTTCAACTTTAACGTCAACGAGTTAATGATATAATGGCGGTGGCTCCGACAATGTTGGCGAGCACTTGTCTGGTAAGCTCGTATAAATTGAATAAACCTTATTGTTACAAGTAGAGGGTCTAAATTCGTTTGTTTTTAGGGTGGGTTAGAAAATGTTGACAACGGACTGTACTTTGTTTGTTGTGTTTTTTTTGGAAGTCGGTTTTTTTTTGTCAAAAAGTTTTTATTTTTCACTTTTTAGTGGTGCTAGTTTAGAATCGAAACTAGCAAGTCGGAGCCCCGCTTCGCGGGGCTCAAGGGTTTGAAAAAAAATAACCACGAATCTAACCTAACTTGTACGAGTCGGGGTTGACCTAACATCGCACTCGTATGCTTTCTAACTAACGATACGTCGGCCTTGCATACTTCGCTCCAGTGAACTTTCGAACTGGCGTACATCGAGATCCTGTACTTTAGAACTAACATACGTCGACATTTCAAACTTCGACATTCAGCAGCGGAGTGCCTGTATACAAGCAGTTGCGCCCGCACGCTGTGTCCTTACACAGGCGTGCGTTGCTATTCGTTTTCGAGTAGCCGCGGGCCCGACGAAGCTCCGCTCACTAGGAGCAACCAGCGGGGACGTAGCGACTGCCAACAAGGCTCTGCCCTTTTCTTTGCCGGATTTCGTTGAGTAAGGTTGTCTAAGTGGTGATCGGCGCTGTTTGCAATAAGTCGTAATTATTCCTTGATTATTTTTGTGTGTATTATTGCGTGTGTTATTCTTTTGTATTATTGCGTGTGTTATTACTTCGTTTGGAAGTGATGATTATTTGTTCATTCGTTTTCAAAGTAATTAAATTAATGTAAATCAGCTGTAAAGCTAGTGTTCTTTTTAAATAGAATCCTCCTTCTGGTTCTAAATAAGTAATTATTATTATTTTATAATTTTATCGATAAAAAAATCGACAAACAACATTAAGTACATCTCTTACAAAGCAAGGTTAAACTATTCGTCAAAAGAGGGCGTATTTTACAAAATTAGCAAATGTTCTAGAACTTATTATGAAAATTATTGAATTTTAATTAATTACCGAGTAAATACAAAAAATACCAACGAAAATAAACCAAAATTAGGTCCAGTCATTATACCGTATCTGGATTTGCAATATCGTAATGCGCAACTCGACAAGTTTTCTCAGTAAATTAATTTTCTTTTGGTGGATTGTGTGGACATAAATAGGTACGAGGTGTCATGCAGGGGTGTCACACTAGACTGAGCGACTTTTAACCACTAGGATATAAGTATCGGATTACGATTTTGTTCGCTATGTCCTGTCTATTGCTAGTATAAATTTAATGTCTTTGGTTTCCTATGAATGTAGATGTTGGTTATTTTAATAATTATATTAAATCCACACTTACCCTTCATAACAAGATAAACAGGACTTTCAGGTACCAAAAAGAATATAAAAGCAATGTATTCGGCACATAAAAACGCAACCATCCCATTAGTTATTGAGAAAGAAAATGTTCTTCCCAATGAGTACACTGACAATATGCCCTGTGTAGTAGACAGCCCTGTTATTGTTAGAAGTGTGCCTCGATTTTTCGATGATCTGTAAAAACAATAAAAAAATACAGTCGAATTGAGAACCTCCTCCTTTTGGGGAAGTCGGTTAAAAAATAGATTGATATATAGTTTGTCGGACAGAATTTGATCCTTATTAACGACATTTTCGGATGGTATAATAATACAGGCGTGTTATTTTTTCAAAATAAACCGGTTCAATTCCTGGAGTACCGATTTAAAAATATCCAATGATTCAGTTTTAGTTTCGAAACTCGGGCTCGAGACTCCTTTCAGTGTTTTTCTTTATTCCTCATAGTTTCGGATTTGGCAAACCACGCACAATTCATTTAAAACAATTAAAAAAAACAAGCTTCCAGGTTGCCTGGAAGAGATCGTGGAATGCGATAAGGCCGCCAATTGTATGTTTTTAGTTTAAGATTTCCTGTATGTGTTTTTAAATTTGGTGTACAATAAAGTATATATAAATAAATAAGCTCTCAGAATTATGACCTATTAGTAGTCTGATGACAACTTTGCTATTGTCTGGCACATTCTTGCAACCTCCAAAATATTTTATCAATTTTTGTTTACACTAGAACATGAATAAATTACAACATATTAAACATGTATCACTGTAAATTTTTTTTGAAAATGTAAAAAAAAAAATAATCTAGTATTATAATTTTGTTTGACATTTACAAAAATTTTGGGGATAATGACGCAACCGCGAGATGCCTGCCAGAGCAGTAGTTTCTTGATTGTCCGATAGTAACATCAATAAAAAAAAAACTAGCTTTGTCGGAAACGTGTTAGTCTGGTGGTTCGGTAGCTCTTCAGCATCATCATCATCCACAGCCCGACTTCGTCCACTGCTGAGCATAGGCTTTACTTTTCTTGTGCCAATCCCCACGTTCCTGTGCCACCCATATCCAGTAGCTCTTAGGCTAATATTATTTAGGTTTGTAACATATTTAACTGTGATCAATCCTGTGTCATCATCAGCAATAAAAAAGCTATCCCCCGACATAGAGTATTCTAGAGAGGGTTTTAAGGTTGCTTTATTCAAGTAAATCTCAAAATATCAAAATTTTGCTTCGCACCTAAACATTGAAATTATTTATTATTATGATACTCACGCCAACTCTGCGAGGAAGACTAGATTTGTAGTAAATAACACTCCGATACCAACTCCTACTAAAAATCTGGCTATGTAAATCAAAACTAGAGTTTTGCCAAATGCCATCAAAATGTAGGATAGAAAAAGCATGCTTCCGCCGAAGTATAGACAAGGCTTTCTTCCTACCACGTTAGAAAGGTATCCGGAGATAAAAGGACCTGAAAGCAAAATGACAGTAGTTTGAGCAGTGAAGGAACTAAAGTGGGGACAGATTCGATATTTTAAACTGGATTTAGTTCAGAATAGGGATGATACCTGGTTAAAAAATATATGTCGTCGCAAGCGATTCAACATGACAATACTATAACCCCGATTTCAGATGGCAATACTAAAATCTGTTTATTTCTTAATGTTTGCCAACCTGTAAACTTTATGATTGGTTTCGCTTGTTACCCTGTAATAATTTCGTAATGTTTTCCAACTTGTACTTTATTCTGATTGGTTGATCGGTTCGTTCGATGAACTCCGCTAGAGGGCGCTTCGGTGTGGCGCCAAAATTAGAATGCGTGGATAAAATCGGTCGGGGAACGCGGCTTTTTGAGAATATAGACCGAGATTATCAGTTCATCGTACTAGCCTTTGTCCCCTTGCCGAAATTGTAAAATATCGAATTAAAAGTGTGTGTTTGTGTTTAAACCTACGTTTCACTGGTTTACCCGAGCTTACCCATCTACGTCATGAAACCCGTACCAAAGGACAAAGAAGATGATGTTGTCGCTACGCCCACGCTCCCGCCGTCATATATGAATCTATTTAGTCCATCAGTTAGATTATCGAAAAATGTTGGACACATATTTTTTGCTTGATCAAATTAATAAAAAAAGACGAAGATAAAACGCATCAAAGATCAGGAGTGGGGGCTATCAGTCTGTGACGTCACACGAGTTTTAAACGAACTGTGTCGTTTTCATTTTTTGTTTACGTGAAAAAGAAAAAATACGGTTCAATCAGATTTTTTTAGATGTCCTATTGTCTCTCGGGCCCCAAATACAGATTTTTTTTTTAAATTCGTCATTCCAACACGATCCCATTGTCATTTTGCTATAAGTTCGTAATCTGTTAAATTCATAATGGTCGATCATTGGTCGGTCAATGGTCTCGTGATAGAATCGTGGTTCTTAATATTCGATATCTTTGAAAAGCAATGACTGCACAAGGACGTTCTAATGGTAGGTCACTGATCGAAGGAACTGTCAAAATTTTAGCAGATTACCGCATAAGTCTGTCATTCATTTGTCATTATGTACGAGATTACCATTCTATGCCATTTCTTTCAATGGAGTGTCAGTGGTTGACCATTGGAAAGTCATAATGACGCTTTTCTAATAGTAGATTACCAAACTTGTCAAAATCAACAATTATGAAATCAATGATAGACCATTCTGACACTATTGTAATAGCAGACTTGAGGCCCTGGGCTGTCACTAACATCATTATTGCAATTTTGTTTTGTTTTCGACGTTTTTGAAAGGACCTCTGTGACCACTACGTAGATACTCTTACAACATTTTTATATTTAAAGTTTTTACGCCAAATCATCGCCTATCGCCATGCTTAAATATTTATAACCCATATTAGGGTTACTTGGTAGGTTTAAAAGCTTGACAAGGCTTCCAGTACAAGGGAGGTTGTTTCATCTAAAATATATTAATCATATTAGGGGGTCAAAGTTCGAGTGGAGTTTCGTCATTTATGCCGAAGTTTTCTCAATCTGGAGCTCGGCTTCTATTTTTGTAATTAATAATATTACAAATGCGAAACTGATTTTCTTTGTTTGTTACACTTTTGCACCTAAATCGCTGAACTAATGTTGATGAGACATGAGTTCCAGGACAATTTAAGTTATACTTGCACTCCGTCCTCGAGATAAGTATCCTGAAATAAAATATTATTCACACAATGTAGTACCGCATAGGTGCCACCGTTCATGCACTATGGTTGAGAGTATTAAAAAAAAAAACAAATTCATCTTCCTGTCACTGTCAACGTCACCCGGCTCCCGCGCTCTGCAGACCGGCTTGTCATTCGCGTTTTAGTGCTCAACCGTTCTGCATTAGCATAAACTATTTCGCACCAAAAAAGTTTCTAGTGTAATCAAGTGTAGTCATTATGCCAAAACGCAAGCATGGTTACGATTACCTCAGTGAGCAACTAAAAAAGCTTAAAAAGAAAATCAAACGTGTCCGTAAACAAGAGGACTCCTCGAGTTTTAGTGATAACTCGTGTGAACAAGTGGAACCGAATAATATTACCAACGACGGTACGTAGATATTTACTATTTACTTTGCTTCTACATTTGAATACGAAACAATGCAATCGAGCTGATCATCGGACTGTCTCACCGCATTACACTACCTATTGTACCTGCCATCAAAAATTTCTGTTATCTCCTTATATTTTCTGACTCTGTGTCCTCTGGACCAAAACAAAACGCATTCTCGAGCTGATCTATGGACTGTCTCACTGCAATTATTGTTATGAATGTGCTCGGGCTGTTCCTTGGACTGTCACACTACATTCTAAAAAATGATTGGAATATGTAATTAAAATAAAACTATGCAATCATAATATGCGATCGGATCTGCTTATGGGCTTTTTCCAATGCACTCAAAAACTTACACTTTTTTAACACATACCTACACTATTTAGTTAAAGTAGGCTGCACATAAATTATGTGTTTTTTAGGTCCTACCCACCTATACATATAAAATACTCATACTGCTATAAATCATTCCAGACAACTTATTGGAAGAACTCATGGCAGAACCCTCAGGTTGTGATGATGTTCTACCTGTAGAACAAACCCTACCGGAGCCATTAGAAATACCTCCGCCTTCGGCAAATACGGAAGTAATTGCTGATGTAGACATAATAAACAAGGACCAACCCTCAAGTGAGATACAAAACCAAGAGGATGAGGAAATTGCCCTCGACAAAGAAATATTGGAAATTCTTGGAGATGATCCTGCCAACAAAGAACAATATGGGCCAGAAATACACAAAGAGTTGGCAAGTCGACTGCAACAAATTGCGACCTCGGGTCTTACTAAAGAAAGCAAAAAAGAACTCCAACAAAGATACTCATTGCCGTCAAATGGTGTTCTTCTAGGCGCACCTGCAATAAATGATGAAATAAAGGCTGCCTTGCCAGAGTCTCTGTCTAACCGAGACAAGGCTATAGAAGCTAAACAAAAATTTCTTGGTTCAGCTATTTCTTGCATTGCATCGGCCACATCTCAGATGCTGGGTTCCCAAGATAAGAATCATGAGCTTCTTAAAAAACTAATGGATGCAAATAGAATACTATGTGATATACAGCATTCTGATTCCATCACAAGAAGAATGTTTAGTACATCCATACTGAAAAAGGATGTGAAAACCCTGATACTTAATTCCAAGATTGACAAACTCTTATTTGGTGAGAACCTACCGGACGCACTTAAAACAGCAAAGGCCGTTTCCAAGTCTAGTGCTGAAATAAAAAGCACATACACTAACAACAATAATAATAAGAAGCCGCAGTCGTCGACATCTAAGAACAACCATTTAAACGTGAAGGGCCCGGCGGCCCCCAACCGGAAACCGCCGGGCACAACACAGAAGTCGCGGCAGACTACCCCTCACCAGAGTCAGCACAGCAGATCATACAAGACGTCATCACATCCGCAGAAGTTCAACAACTATCGTCGACCATAGAAGAGGTAAACTATGCCGGACGCTTATCTTTATTCTATAAACAATGGTAACATATCACTAAGGATAAGACAATCCTATCATGGATCGCTGGCTATAATATCACATTTTCTGATCCTGTAGAACAACCGATGTTACCAACGATGCCTAGCTACTCACTAACAGAAATAGCACAGTATGAGGAAGCTATATCAGATCTTCTTAGGATAGGAGCTATATCCCCATGTACACCATGTGAAAACCAATACATCTCTAGTGTATTCCTAAGACCAAAACCAAATGGAAAAATGAGGTTCATTCTTAATCTTAAAAACCTAAATAAACACATCCAAACAAATCATTTCAAACTCGAAGACCTGCGCACTGTTCTGAAACTAGTATCTAGAGAAAGCCTCATGGCAACAATAGACCTGAAGGATGCTTATTTTTTAGTTAAAATGGCTGACGATTCCAAAAAATATTTAAGATTTGTTTATAACAATATTCTGTACCAGTTTAATTGCCTACCATTTGGTCTGAACACAGCTCCATATGTTTTTACCAAAATTATGAAACCGGTGGTAAAAATACTGAGATCAGCTGGCTATATGTCTAGTATATACCTCGACGATCTTTGTTTGATATCTGACTCCCAGGAAAGCTGTCTAGAAAATGTAAACATCACCAAACAGTTTCTTACTAGTCTAGGATTCATAATAAACACAAATAAGAGCGTCCTCACACCCTCTTACACGTGTAAATACCTTGGCTATGTCATCAATACCCACATGATGAATGTTCAATTACCTTCTGATAAAAGAAACCGTATCATTAGCGAAATAAAACATTTCATAAAGTTAAAAAATTGTAAAATAAGATTGTTTACTCAACTTGTTGGACTACTGGTCTCTGCGTGTCCAGCTGTTGAATATGGATGGCTTTACACAAAACAATTAGAGCGCTGTAAATTTCTAAACCTCCAAGGTCAAGAAAACTATGAAAAGGTCATGAAAATTCCTCTTTCTTTACGGTCAGACCTCGAATGGTGGCTCAAAGCCCTCCCTCACTCTGTAAAAAAGATTAGGGACGACAACTTCAGCTTGGAGTTGTATTCTGACGCCTCAACTACGGGGTGGGGCGCTGTCTGTGGGAGTGATACTGCCAGTGGGCCATGGTCCAACGCCGAGAAAAATTTTCACATTAACCAACTAGAACTTCTAGCCGCATTTATCACTCTTAAGACTTTTACAAAAAATTGTTCAGACTGCCAAATTTTAATACACATAGATAATTCTACCGCTATTAGTTACATCAACCGGATGGGCGGTGTACAATTTCCTCACTTGACTGAAGTCGCTAAAGCCATTTGGCAGTGGTGTGAACAACGAAAAATCTTTGTAGTCGCCTCATATATAAAATCTATGGATAACGATGTAGCTGACGCGGAGTCACGTCGTTCTCATCCCGATATCGAATGGGAACTAAAAGATACAGCTTTCCAAAGAATAACAACAAAGTTTGGATCCGTTAGTATAGACCTATTTGCTAGCCGCATAAACAAGAAATGTCACACTTACGTCTCATGGAAACAAGACCCTGATGCATTTACTATTGACGCATTCACCATTGATTGGGCTCGTTTTTACTTTTATGCATTTCCTCCGTTTGCCGTTATCCTAAAAACCCTTCGTAAAATAATCACAGACCAAGCCAAAGGCATTGTCGTGGTCCCAATGTGGCCCACGCAGCCATGGTACCCAGTATTTAGGAAATTATTAGTATCCGAGCTAATCGTTTTCGAACCTACCAAAAATGTTATTATCTCCCATTCCAGCAAAGGCCAGATTCATCGGAATCTTACCCTGGTTGCAGGGGTCTTGTGCGGGCGGCGCTGCTGAGACGAAGTGTGCCACCATCATCTATTGACATCATGCTGGCATCGTTAAGTAGTAACTCCATCAAGCAATATAATGTATGCTTAAAACGATGGTACAACTTTTGCGCTAACAATAACTACAATGTGTTTGAAACTTCAGTACCTAGGATTATATATTTTCTTACTCAAGTATTCCAATCAGGTATTCAATATGGAACACTTAATAGCTATAGGGGAGCTTTATCTCTTATAATCGGCTCACATGTATCAACAGATGACCGGTTTAAAAGATTCTTTAAAGGTGTGTTCAGGCTTCGTCCCCCTGTTCCTAAGTATAGCGTAACATGGGACACCTCTAAGGTACTGGACTTCCTAAAGACTTGGTTTCCTAACGAATCTCTCACATTAGAGAGATTAACAAAGAAATCCATCACGTTATTGGCGCTAACGACAGCTCACCGGGTACAAACTCTTCAAAAAATTAAACTGAGCAACTTAGAATCACAACCTACCAAATTAATCATAAAAATACCTGATCTTTTAAAGACGTCAAAAGTCGGTATCAATCAGCCCGTTCTTTACATACCTTTCTTCACAGACAGACTGGAAATATGTCCAGCCACTACCTTACTCGAATATATTAAACAAACCGCCGCTTTGCGCAAAACAGACAATCTATTCATTTCTTTTAAAAAACCTCACAACATTGCGACCACACAAACCATTAGTCGGTGGATAAAGGGAACATTAAAAGACGGGGGTATTGATGTTAACACATTCACGGCACATAGCACCCGCCATGCCGCTACCTCTAAAGCTCACCAATTGGGCGTCAACATCGATACCATCCGACAGACCGCTGTCTGGAGCGGCACTTCAAAAACGTTCGGGCGATTCTATAACAGACTGATTATAAGAGATGATGATCACACCATCCTAGCTAGAGCCATAATAAATAATAATTCCTAAGGGATCTTTACGTCGAGACACAACGTCTATTCTTTTTGTTTTAATTAGTACTTATAAGTAATAATAATTATGACGTCGAATTGAAATTTCCTACTGATTATTGTTAAATAATTAAGAGAGAAAAATAAATAATAATATTAATTAACATTTATTTTTTCTTAAGGGCTAACTGTGATATTCCCAAGTACTCTCAACGTCTACATTGTGTGAATAATATTTTATTTCAGGATACTTATCTCGAGGACGGAGTGCAAGTATAATTGATGATTAAACGAACTTACCAAGTGAAGTTCTATCATAATTATACGTAGCACTCCGTCCGAAGAGATAAGTATCAATCACCCACCCATCCCCACAGCAAAGCTTGACAACCCATGAATTGCCATGAATACTGGTAATATCAAGTTAATGAACTCTAAACGAAATGACAAGCCGGTCTGCAGAGCGCGGGAGCCGGGTGACGTTGACAGTGACAGGAAGATGAATTTGTTTTTTTTTTTAATACTCTCAACCATAGTGCATGAACGGTGGCACCTATGCGGTACTACATTGTGTGAATAATATTTTATTTCAGGATACTTATCTCTTCGGACGGAGTGCTACGTATAATTATGATAGAACTTCACTTGGTAAGTTCGTTTAATCATCAATTATAGGCGTCTTTTCTTTGCGAAAATCTATACAGGATGTTGTGATGTGGAGAAAAGTGCGTGTTCATAAGGGTGGTGTTTTGCAGCTGCTGTAGAGTAAAAAAATAATGTCAAAATAAAAAAAAAATACTTTTTTAAAAATACCCGACCGAAAATAAAAACACTTTTCAAGCAGCTTGATGCAGTCGGTGGCAATAATTTTTTGATTTAACTAAAATAAACAGCACTAACTGCATCAGACAGCTCGTAAAGTGATTTCTTCTTTTTTACTTTAAGCTTTTATCAAAAAAATAAAAAAGAAACTATCAAAAACGTTTTGAGATTGGGTGTTTGAACAAAAAAATCGTTTTTTTATTTTTTTTCTAATTTTATAGCAGAATCAGAATGCCATCCTTTAATATGACAAAATCAAAATCAAAATTGATTTATTTGCGCAAATAAGGTACCTACATAAATTTCATAATCATAAGTACAATAAAGCTTCTCTTATTCTGCCTCTAATTTAGGCGTGCAAAAATGGCGTACAAAATTTAAACATGCTTTCATCAAAATGTCACAAATAAAATACCAAATGTCATAAAATAAAATGTACCAAGAATGTCATTAAATAAAATACAACGAAATGTCATAAAATAAAATGTTTACTTGGTTGGCCATGCACTTCTGGGACACCCTGTATTACAAGAGTGAGGCCACGGGCGAACGCTAGTAACATAATAATACCTGCAATAATCCCAATGTGTGTGATGATCAACATCCAGGAGGATTCTGTATCAGTGATGACTCTATCCAAGGGTGTCTCTTCAGCATTCTTTAGTCTGGTTAGGACTGGCGCTATCCATCCTATAGTATGACCCACTATCATTTGTCCAAAGTTTACTGAAATCATAGACATAGAAAATTGACTGAACGATTCGTATTTGTTCTCCAAAAAAACTTTTTTACAAAAAAATACAACCGACTTCGACCTTCGTCCTTAAACCAGTAAAAAGTTAAAAATAACTTCCAAATTTGAAAGTCGGTGTCCAAAAACGAAGAATCCGCACCAGAAACACCGATGTTTTTTATTTACAAGTCGGTTGTATTTTTGTAAAACAGTTTTTTGTATTGTTCAGATAAGATCAATTATTTTCACGATTGAAAAATATGCCCTCGATCTCTCCTATTTTTTTTATAAGGTTAGGTATAAAAAAAAATTGACGATGTTTGACTGTAACTACCAAAACACATCATCTCCTGCCAGGTGCCACTCAAAACTTCGCGTACAAAAAATCTATAGAACCAAACCTCACTTTATACCAAGTCAAAACACTCCAACATTTACCCAATCTCATAGTTGAAAACCTACTTGTGCTTTGCAAACAAATTCAGTGCCAAAAAAAAACCGACTTCCAAAAAAACACTACAAAGTACAAAATAACTTTAATTTCGGAAGTCGGTGTCAAATAACTAAGAAGCAACCGTACCGACTACCGAAATAAAAATAAGTTTTTTATTTTTCACTTTTTAGTGGTCACCCCACACCTAACAACACCACTGGGAAGTCACAGGAAAGCAAAAATACGCAATTTCGTATAAATGGATGATTTTCCCACATATTTTTTCCAGGTATTTGGATTTAAAAACCAAATTGCTGAACCGATTTTGATAAAATTTAAACGGGACCAATCAAGAAGTATATCCTTTCATATAAAACAAGAACTTTTCAAATCGGTTCATAAATGACGGAGAGGTAACAGACACAAAAAAAAATACAATCGAATTGAGAACCTCCTCCTTTTTTGGAAGTCGTTTAAAAAACGGAACACTTATGTGATCACTTGTGTGTCTGTCTTTTGGTCTATCATAGTTAATTTGCTCCAAATCCACTGCAACGATTCAATTGAACATCTTCTTTAGCCCAAATATGGACGCGTAACGTAAATTAATTAATTTTAATTATGTTGTGTGGGGATAAATAAAAAAGCCGATCAAGTGCCAGTCGGATTCGCGCACGAAGGGTTCCATTTATTAAAAATGGCAAAAAAAATAATATTTGCTAATAAAGCAGAAATACATCATATTATGTGAAAATTTCAACTGTCTGGCTGTCACGGTTCATGAGATACAGCCTGATGACAGACAGACAGACAGACGGACAGACGAACAGCAGAGTCTTAGTAATAGGATCTTGTTTTTAGCCTTTGGGTACGGAACCCTAAAAGCTACTAAAAATATTGCTTTCTAAGACCTTTTCGGCTTATCTTTGGGATGAACACACTTTCATTATTATAATTTGATTATAACATAGGGTTAGCGTACAATTTACACATATTATTTAACACCTTTATTTTCATAAAAATAAGCACAAAATTACTTACTTAATCCTGCGCCCATAAACTGTTTTTTTGAACTTGTTTTTACTTCGGCCACCATGATGCAGTTTCACTTCACACAATACAAATATTAAATAATTTTGTTTTTATAATAATTTATTATATAATTTTCTAATATTTTTTTATTGTCACGTAATCAAAGAAAAATCGCCATTATTCACACACGGCATTGAAGTGTTTGACTAGCCACTTACACATTTTTCATTTCTTATATCTTATTTTAGATAATAATATGCACTGAAACGGCTACAGAAACTTATAGATAGGAAGTTAGGGGTACGTGCCGAAAGTATAAAATAATAGCTTTCCTCATGAATGTGGCTATCATATACAAAAAGAATTCTCCACTCATTTTAAACTCTTGTCAAAAGTCCAGAAACAGTGAAATTTGACATTTCTAAGACCTCACGCTACACTAGCGCCTCTAGCGACGAATTCAAATGCGAAAATTCACATCAACTGGCTAGCTTGTTCTCAGCTTATACAGTACATTTGCAGTTGACTACAGTGTTTTACGTGGATCGACCTCCTTTCTGACCTGATCCCTGTAACTTGGTAAACCGAATATAATACCCTTTGATAAGACTGTTGTCAGAGCTGGGCAAAATACATGCTTTGCTATTAAAATACAAAATACTATATCGCATGTATTTTAAATACTTAATACTTTTAAGTCGTGTATTTGAAATATAAAATACAAAATACATTTTAAATATTAAATTTGAAATACAAAATACAGTCTGGTGTTTAGGTTAGGTTAGCCTTTTTGCCTACGAACGCTATCGAGTGTTGTTTACTGCCTATCACACCCATTAATGAGTTTGCCAAATATATTATTTATGTTCAAATGTATTTTGAAGCCATAATGTATTTGAAATACTAACTACAAAATACCTCAGCGTCAGGTATTTGAAATACCAATTGCAAATTATATTTTTAAGAAGTAAATGAAATACAAATACCAAATACGTAGTTGTATTTCAATTACGTATTTTAATTAATTACGTATTTCAATTCAAATACTGGCCAGCCCTGACTGTTGTCAATTTTCTGACAGCCCGTAACGACTATTAAAGATGTTCAAATGACAGCCGGGACCGACGACTACACGTGCTTTTCGAGTCTCTTCCCCATTTTCAATGTACAATCATCGTGGTGTTAGTAACTATTATGCGTATAACAAAATGTTTCATGAGCTTATAATTTCATCAGCACCGTAACGCAGCAATGCGGGAAGAACAGATTTTTTTTTAATATTGATAGGCACGCGCTTGACTCTTTTGGCACTATCTCACCTGATGATAAGCGATGATGTGGTCGAAGATGGAGCACGCTTGCCTAGAAGTAACCGATGCACTCTAGATTTAAGACTCCTAGATTTTACCTATCAGGAAACAGACTCTGGCAGGGAATTCCACTCCTTAGCTGTACGCACAATGAATGTGTTCCCAAAACGTTTTGTGCGTGTGGGTGAGATGTCCACCAGATCATTAGTATTCACTGTTACAGTAACTATAATTTAACTTACGGAACCACATAGGTGCAATATTATATTTACAACTGATTATTCTTATCGAAATTGTACTAGGATAAACAATGATTCACCTTCATGTTCTCATCTCTTATGAAAACCAAACAGATAAGAGAATAAAATGTTATCTAAGTTACTTTTGGTCTTATTCCTTAGATTCAGCAGTTGTTACTCATCATCTGTCTACGTTGTCATGGGCCTCGTCAGAAGGCTTAGTCACCCAAAGGGAAAAGACTATGCTCGAAGTCTTCTTGCGTGATCGAATCTGAAATGAAGTATCCGTGAGAGAACCAAGGTTACTGACATAGATCTAAGAATTGCCAAACTTACTCGTAAGTAAGTTTGGCAGTTTGGCGATTCTTAGACGCTCGATATAGTTCTCAGACTTCTTGTCTAAGGCTAGGCTTTTAATGAAACGGCTGATTGAGCTACTTGGCTGTGACATATACAACGTGTAACAGAATAAACGCAAGGTACACTATAATATAAATATAGTATCCAATCTTATTTACAATATAATACTAATTTAACTATAAAATAAAAAATTAAAACTCCTAACAAAAATATGGCGTCAAAAAATTTGTCCGCATCGCTGTCGACTGGAAGTGAGCCAAAAATACTGGCGGCACGTTACAACGTGGCAATGCCGCCAGTCTTTTGGGCAATGCTTATCCTCTGTCCGAAGTAAACGCCAGCCCTTGGGTCACGCGAAGTCTCAACTAAGCGTTTAGGCAAACATATTAAATTTGTATGATACAAATTGTGTGTGTCGCATATAATTTCTGTAGGTACACTAGAAGTATAGTTATTTTTTTCGAAATTATCAGTGTGGGTACAATAGAAGTTATAATATTATTAAGATGTTTTACATTGTTATGGTGTTGTTATTTACAGTTAGAGTGCACTCATGACGATTGCAATGATCTCAAACACGACTATTAATAGAACCATTTATTTACCTTTTGCTTCATCATCGTCACTAAAGAATCCTAAACGAGATATCTTATCACCACCCTTGAAATACTTATCATTGAGGAGTTCTGTTGGCTATCTGTGGCCTTCTTTACAGTTCCACTTCACCAAATGATACTTTATGAACGCTTGTTGATGAAAACACTGAAATTGCCCATAGTATTTGAGGACTTCACCAATGCCTCATGGATCTAATCCAACCACACACACGGGTTTTGATAAAATGAGTTCAATTTGGAAGTATATCGTTTCATGTCAGAGGACCTTGAGGCGGTTTAGAAACTCTGTCACTAAATGGTGCCAATAACAGCCCCATTTTGCCCTTCCAGGCGAACGTTAGTTACTGGGCCTCTCAAGAACTGATGCTCCTGAGCATGGCGCAGTGATTGACGCCTGCGGACGGCGAGCAATGGGCAGCTCGCTGTCCAATCAGAACAGGCCCGAGTCGACGGCGCGTTTCGTTCCACACGCGTCGGAAAGAGCAGTCAGCAAACGAGACGGGGCCCGCTAGGGCCAGAGCCTATCAGGGTTGCGAAATATGTTCGAAAGAGTTACCGCGGCCTTGGGACGCAAGGGCAATGGAAGGAACACGGATGTGTTTTAGTCAGTAAGAGTCTGACACTCCCTTCCGCTCCACCCAGAGCGGAAAAAGTCATTTGATGATTTCACATCCTTAAAAAAAATGGGTGTTCGTTAGACCTTACTGCCCACACAATAAGAAGATCGTTTCAAATAAAACAGCCAGAAGATGGCATGGTTAGGGTACAATTGGGTACCCAAAGCAATGCAGTTAACATAACATCAGTGTCAATACATTCCCTCGTTGCAGCCATTGTTTGTGGCCATAGTCTGTGATTGCGGCCGGTGGGCGTGCGCATGGAATTTTAGTTTTTACGGTTTTTTTGTAAGCACAGATAACAAAACTTTTTAGTGTTTTGCGCGCCACTATATGTCGGCACCGTTCCGTCGTCTGCGCAACAGTATGTTGCCATAATTTAAACATTTTATTTATTACACTTATTTCCACCCGTGCATATTTATTTATTTATTTCGTTTTAATTACTTTTTATGCTGACAACGACGATGACGGACGGGACGACTTCACTTCTGTCAACGCCGGGTGTCGTTGAAAACCTGAAACGCTGTGGCTGTCTCGTGCACGAGTCCCAGCAGCATTATGCTGAAAGATGGCCGTTTTGCGCGGATGTAGCGCATATCTTATCAACTTGTCTACCTTACCTAATTTTGTTTAATTACTTTTTTTTTTCTATGCGTCATGCTTGGCCCAAATAAACTCTTTTTCTTTCTTTATTTCAGTTAGAACAACAATGAAGAACATAAAAAATGTTCTTCATTGTTAATAAACTACAAGCCGTGTGCCGACGGGATTAACATTTTCGGAACCTAGAATAGATCATTGGCAACGATAATCAAATTTAAATAAGAATTATTTTTATTTAAAATATTGTCTTCTCCACAACCCAATTTTATTCAGGAAATAAAAACAAAAGTGATTAGAACAATCATTTAATAATAATATCACAGGCGATTGTATAACTTCCGCATTCTGACTCCTAAGACCCAGGTAGGTTGCATACACTTAGTTTAGGACTCTGCGTTTTTAGAGTTTTCCCTAATGAGAACTTTTGTAATTTTTGATGAAAATAAAATGATTCATTTATTATTTATCAAATTGAACAATTTTGCATGCAGTAAGGTATACAATCAGTGATCGGAGTTAGTTTAGTTATTTCAGGCCAATGACCTCATATGTATATATAATATTAATATGGACGTAAACATATTAAACTGCGATCCCGATTTAATTTTTTCAAGATATTTACTAAAGAAAATAATAATAATAATATTCATTTAATAAATGAATATTAGTATTAAATGAATATTATCGGGTCCCACGGGACGTTTCGAAGCATTAACTAATTGACATACTTTGTGATTGAAAATAAAGATCTAATCAGTCAAATTAATTTCAAAATTACACGTGTTCTTATCTGTGTAAAAATCTAACTAACTTACGTAGGTACCACCATAACCTATTTCACTTTTTCACGTAAGTAACTTTAGGAATAATCTAGTTTTATCCAAGTTCAGATATTACCCGTGATATACGCGTGCACTCACACGAGTCATCATCTGCCTAGCCTTTTCCCAACTATATTGGGGTCGGCTCCCAGTCAAACCAGATTCAGCAGAATACCAGTATTGTGCGTGGAGCGGCTGCCTACCAGACCTCCACAACCCATTAACAGGGTTACACGGTATTTCTTGGCAAGACTGGTGTCAGATTTTCTGGTTTCTGACAATCCGTAACGACTGCCAAAGATCTACAAATGACAGCCGGGACCAACGGCTTAACGTGCTTTCCGAGGCACGGAGAAATACACACACACGAGTACAACCAAAAAATATTACCAACCTTAACAATAAGGATATTTTTTTAAATCCCAGTGTCCCGGGATCTCAGACATGTCCATACTATCAAAACACGTCGCAAGTATCAAACATAGCTCTTCCTACTCCGGTCACTGATTATAATGTACTAATAGGACCTATTATACAACGTGTAACAGAATAAACGCAATGCCTCTAAAGAGGTCATTATACGCATCATTATGAACAATATTTACTATAGGACTAACACACAAAAATCGCGAAAAAAAAATTGACTGTCCCATTGGTACATTTATGTGCGCATAACTCGACAAAATGTACAGAACAACTGATTTCTTTTTCGCGATTTCGGTGTTGGTCCCATTGTAAAAAGTTGTTCATAATGATGAGTACAATGACCCTTTAAAAGGTATTGTGTTTATCCTGTTACACGTTGTATAATGGCAAATGTTTTCTGAATTCTGGCTCACAGTCAATCATTTACTTAAGAGCTCCTGAATTTGCGACAGGGTCTTTCCTTTTGTCTCAGGTACAAAAACTACGGTAAAGAAGAAGGCAAAAGCGCAGGCGCCAGAAAACGCCCAGAAGACCACACTAGGTCCCCACGCCGGCAACACGTATCCAAATGCGGTCGATACTCCGAAACCGAATAACCAGCCGATGGTTACTGTTAACGTGCCTCCGAAACCTCTGCAGGTGTCCGTGAACATTTCTCCGACAAATGTGTTGGGGATGATGCCCATACCTGGAGAAGAAAGAAGTGATATATATTATTATGTAGCTAGTTTACAAAGAAAAGCAATCAGGCGTTATTTAATGGCGCAAAACCATGAAGAAAAACCATCGTGATTAACATGGCATGAACAAAACAGTCAAAAATATTTGTGATAACCACCAACCCGTATTGGGATAGCGTTTTTTTTTTATGTATGAGTGGGCTAGCTCTTGAACTCGATCACGCATGATGAAAAGCGATAGATGAGGTCCATGATGAAGCGAGCGTGCCCAGAAGATGCCTTGATTCGAGGCACTGGTACTCTCACGTGTCGACGAAACACAGCAGGCTGCTTGACGCCGAACTCCGGTGGGAGGGTGGTCGCGAACCAGGTGGGCGTTAGCCCTACCACCGCAAGGGAAGGATTGGCCAGTCTTATAAGGTGTTAGGTGAGACTATCCAGGATGCACCGAGCGCTCGGTTCAGTTAAGTGTCTGATGGAACAAATTACGCTACACGAGGAGGCTCCTTCATGCATCCCAAAATTAACTGGGTAACACGGTACTTTGGCAAGACTGTTGTCAGATTTTCTGGCTTTTGACAATCCGTAACGACTGCCAAAGATCTACAAATGACAGCCGGGATCAGCAACAGCCGGGACAAGCGTGGTGGAGACTACTCACTATCTCAAAAATAAGAGTAGTTTCTCAGCAGTAGTACGTTGGAAAATGCTCTTTCTTGGATTAGGAATGCTAAGTTTTGTGAGTATAAAATGCTTTTATCTGCTTTTTTGCTTCATGAATTTAGTTACTAATAATAAGCTTACTGCAATATTGTCATGAACAGGAACTGAATCAACATGCAATAATATTATGCCTTATAGTTCTTAAAGTTTTATAGAACCAACTTACCACCATAATAAGCAATGCAGAATACCATAATTGATACCAGTGTCAGCCATTTTAAGTCCTCAGCGATTGGGTAACCATTGTTGTACAGGTAGAAATAGGTCCCAAGACAAAACTGAAAAGTAACAGTAAATATTTTGAGTACAACTTAAATCCGCTTGGACCATTATTTAAGGTGAAGCGACGTCTAAAGTTCGATAGAGCAGACACTTGTCTTTTAGTACGAGCAATAAAACGCAAAGCGTCGTCAAAACGCAATGTAACGTTGACGCAATCACCAAACTAAACTACAGAAAAAAGCTTGCACTGACTGGACAGTTTCCACCTCCAGCCTCCAGCCTATCTGAGACATTAGGTTCTCATTATGATTGAATCAGTACGGAGCCTCTGAGTTTGTTTAGCTAAGAAACATCGGTCTCATCTAGTTTAAACTGACCAAAAAATAAAAATGTAATTTTAATCTATTTTCAAAATGAATCTTACCAAACTCAACGAACTAGCTGCACAAGAGGCCAACAGCAGGATTTTTCTTCCAATCCTATCGACAAGTAAAGGTGCAATAATGGACGCAAATACTTGTGTAACCCCGATAATTATTGTATTAACGTGTGCCTCCATATTTGATCCAGTCATTTCGAAGATGACCGAAACAAAAGCAATCACAACTATCATTCCGCTGAATTGTGTAAAAATATTTAAACTTGTAATTAAGAATGCAGCTTTTCTGTTAGACTTGACCGTATACAACTCAGTCAATTGAGCAATTTTCGGTTTCGGCTTAATATTTGCTTGTGCTACGACTTCATCTATGTCATCTTGTCTTCCAAGTGATGTGAGAGTAGCCATCGCTTCTGCTTTTTTACCTAAAATTAGACTATTGTTACAAAACGTGTATATGTTTTTGTTTATATTTACTTCTCAATCTCTTCTTAAACAGAGTCCCTGTCTGCCATTGTCTGTTTTCCCGCCTTTTTCATTTTATCTACACAACGGACTTTGATACGGTAGTCACAACCAGAAAGTGCAATAAATGAGGAAGGTTTTCGTTTATAGTTTACTAGCTACTAAAAAGTAGCCTACGTCCTTCTCCATATCCCAGTCAACATATTTGCCAAATTTCATGATGATCCGTGCAGCCGTTTTAGCGTGAGAGTGTAACAGACAGACAGACAGAGTTACTTTCGCATTTATAATATTAGTACGGATTAAGGTTTTGCACAAAATTGTAGAACTATCATGGTACTATTAATTGCAGCTGTGTGACCCAGGGTCACTCTCCTGTCACTTTGGTGAAAATAGATCATTGTGTGGTGGCATTTTTGCATTTATTTAGGTCATTGGTCATTGACCATTACCATCATCATCATATCAGCCAAAAGACGTCCACTGCTGGACATGGGCCTCTCCCAAATGGCCATAAGTTGCCATAATCCCTGCCCATTCTCTGGTGAGTCCCTTAGTCGCCTCTTACGACAGCCACGGGAAGCAATGGGATACATTGACCATTGAGCTCTATTTATAGACGAAGGATAGTCATAAGGAAAATCAATGCTTACCTTTCATAACTTGATAAACAGCACTTTCAGGTACAAAGAAATATAATGCAAAAATGAATTCAGCGCAGAAAAACGCAGCCAACCAATTAATTTTCGAGTAAGATATATATGGTCCTATTGAGTACACTGACAGTATGCCCAGTGTGGTCGACAATCCCGTTAGTGTTAGCAGTGTGCCTCGAATTTTTGTTGACCTAAGTAAAAACAAGAAAATATATAGATGGCATTACTGTAACTATATGATTGATTTGACCACTACGCTGTTTTAGGATTAAGCAGTCCATATACTTAACCGGTCAAGCTCCTGAGATGTCAAACTTCAAAATCATGTTAAAGTAGAGTTTTAAAACGCGTAAATCTGGTGACACACCGGTGTGACGGTGGACCTTGACCGGAGAATAAAGACAGAAGACTGTGGAAGCAGCATGTACAGAGCAGTCCACGTTGCAGAAGACCGCATGGTTTGGAGACACGTCGTATGTGGTCGCGATCCTCAGCAGTAAGGGAACGGCGAAGAAGAGAAGAGAGTCCATATGCAACACGTAACAGGACAAATATACATTAACCCCGCACGCCAAGATAGTCACACAACGCCGCAGAACTTAGAAAGAAGCGTGGTGATTCAAGCACGTCAGTGTGATAGAAGTACACCAACATCAAGAGAAGAAAGTCTGCAGCAGCCGCACCCTAAGAAGTCGATTCGTCATGCGGACACACACTCTGTTCGCTCATTGCATAAGAAGAGAGCAGAAGCACAAGCAAGAATGACCGTGGCATTAAGGGAACTGGAACTAGCAGAAGCACGTTCAAGAGTGGCTCAAGCGGAGTTAGAACTTTTAACTGCGGACTCAGAAGAAGAAGATGGTGCAAGAGAAGAACTATACGAGCGAGCTGAAGAAGTTGAGAAGTGGTGCAACCAAACCGGAGTCAGGCCTAATAAGAATCAAAAGCCGACCGAGTCTGAAGAAAAGAAGAGCGACATCCAGGAACTAGCTTCAGCAATACTCAAGTTATCTGAGAAGTCACGTGACAGTGTATCACCAAAGCACCTCGAACTCCCTCACTTCAACGGTGCCTGTGAAGAATGGTTAGCTTTCAAGAGATCATATGAAGATACGGCCGCTTTCTTCAATAATACACAGAACCTAGCGCGCCTCAGAAGAGCAATTCAAGGAAAAGCAAAAGAAGCCGTTCAAAGCCTACTGTTCACAGCTGAAAATCCTCATGAAGTAGTCCAAGGTTTGGAGACAAGATTTGGAAGACCTGGAGCACTGGCATTAGCAGAGTTAGAGAAACTGAAGAACCTGTCAAAAGTCGGCGAGAACCCAAGCGACATATGTATATTCGCAAGCAAAGTGAAGAATGCCGTCGAAACAATTAAAGCTTTGAAGAAACCGCAGTACCTCAGTTCTCCTGAAACACTGAAAGTCATAGTGGACAAAATGCCAACATCCATGAAGTTCCGTTGGTTCGCCTACCACAGAAGCAGAAGAGATGAAGACATTCAAGAATTACTACTAGTAGAAGCGTTCCTGGAAACAGAAGCCGACATGTGCGGAGACTTCGCTCCACCTGAAGCGCTTTCGGAGCAAAAGAAAGGAATAAGGAAACCCGTGCATACAGTACAAGAAGCGTCACAAGAAAAGCCACAAGAAAAGTACAAGAAGTCATGTTCATTCTGTGAAGAAGAACATTTTGCATTTGAATGCAAGAAGTTCAAAGAAGCTAACATAGATGAAAAATGGGACATGATCAAGAAAGCGAGAATATGTTTCAAGTGTCTTCGATTCAAGCATTCAAGAATCAATTGCAAGGCCCCAGTTTGCAAGCAGTGTAAACGATGGCATCATACCATCCTACACTCCGACAGACCACCAGCACCAATAGAGAAGGAGAATAAGAAAGAAGATAAGGAAAGTGCGTCAGAAGAAAAGGTCGCCTCAATCCACAACACCAAAGGGGAGGAGAAGGCATACTTGAAAATCATCCCAGTAGACCTTTATGGACCAAAAGGCCAAGCTCGTGTACTCGCATTGCTGGATGAAGGCTCAACGGTCACACTCCTAGACGCATCAGTAGCCGAGAAGATTGGAGCTGAAGGAAAGCAAGAAAAACTCACAATCGAAACAGTTGGTGGGAAAATGATAAGAAAAGATAGTTCACAGAAGATTGAGTTGAGAATAAAAGGAGCTCACAGAAGAATCAAGAAAACTATCATAGCAAGAACCATCGACGACCTGAAGCTGTCTGAACAAACGATAAATAAGAACACTGTGAAGAGTTGTCAGCATTTAAAGGGAATTGAAGAACAACTTCTCTACGGCGAGGAGAGACCCAAGCTCTTGATAGGCCAAGACAACTGGGGACTCATAGTAACAAGAAGACTGAAGAAGGGCAAACCATCTGATCCCGTAGCCTCACTCACTAATCTAGGGTGGGTGCTACACGGGTGTGAAACAGGAGCGAACGCCTCAGTGAACTTCACTCACTATGGCAGAGCTACAACAAATGAAGAAGACATAGAAGAAGTCGTCCGAGAACATTTTAAGTTAGAGTCTCTTGGGATTCAAAATCGGTCACCAACCAATGACAGCGATAGAAGAGCACTAGAAATCCTCGAGAAGACTACAAAGAAGCTACCAAGCGGCCAATATGAAACAGGGCTCTTATGGAAAAAAGAAGACGAAACCCTACCTAATAACTATAACCAAGCAATTCGGCGATTAATCAACACTGAAAAGAAGTTGGATAAAGACAAAGGAGCCAGAGAAGAATATGAGAAACAAATTCAGAGTTTGATTGAAAAAAGTTATGCAGAGAAAGCTCCAGAGACCTCACGAAAAGGAAGAACATTTTACTTGCCACACTTCGCTGTTGTGCACCCAGTAAAGAAGAAGCTGAGAATAGTATTCGACGCAGCCGCCAAGCACGAAGGGAAAAGCCTCAACGACGTATTGTTGCCAGGCCCAGATTTACTGCAGTCACTATTTGGTGTGTTACTTCGCTTCAGAGAAGGACCAGTAGCTGTCATGGCTGACATCCAAGATATGTTCCTTCGTATCAAAGTCAAAGAAGACGATCGAGACAGCCTCAGGTTCCTGTGGCGTGGAAATCAAAGAAAAGGCAAGCCCGAAGAGTATAGAATGTCATCAATCATCTTTGGAGCGGCGTCATCACCTGCGACGGCAATCTATGTGATGAATAAGAACGCAGAAGAATTTAAAAGTACATATCCTGAAGCAGTGAAGGCAATAAACCGAAATCATTACATGGATGATTACCTACAGAGTTTCGAAACTACAACCGAAGCAAAGAAGATATCAAAAGAAGTGAAAGAAATCCATGCAAGAGCTAACTTCCATCTTAAGGGTTGGGCCAGTAACAATTCAACGGTATTATCAGAAGTAGAAGACACCAATAAGGAAGATTCCCTGCAGCTAACAAAGGAAGAGAAGACTCTGGGGTTGAGATGGCATGTGAAAGAAGACGTATTAGCCTTCAATATCGGGCTGCGTAATACATCAAAAGATCTGTTAGATGGCAGCAGAGCCCCAACTAAGAGAGAAGTCACAAGCGCCGTAATGTCAACCTTTGACCCTATGGGTTTTGCGGCACCTGTTCTAATTCAAGGGAAGAAGTTAATTCAAGATATCTGGCGAACGAAAATAGACTGGGACGAAGTAATAAATGAACCTCAAAGAGAAGCCTGGTCAAAATATTTGGAAGAAGTATCAGCATTAACACGATTGAGAATTCCAAGGTGCATCTCACCCCGCGGCAGAAGAGGACAGTTACATACGTTCACCGACGCAAGTGAAGAGGCTTACGCGGCGGTGGTTTATTGGAGGACAGTCGAGCCTGAGGGAAGAGTCCACATCTCCATGATCGCGGGCAAAGCAAGAGTAACACCGACTCAACCAGTGTCAATTCCAAGGTTAGAATTGCAAGCAGCCTTACTTGGCAGCAGACTAGCCGCTTCAGTTGAAGAAGAGACAGAGCTTGAAATCTCAAAGAAGACTTACTGGACGGACTCCAGCACAGTACTCCAATGGATAAAAGCAGAACCAAGAAAATTCAAAACCTTCGTGGCCAACCGACTGGCAGAAATTGAGGAGAAATCCAGGCCAGGAGACTGGAGATGGGTACCTACTAAAGAAAACCCAGCAGATGACGCCACGAGAGGAACTCCAATTGAATTTGACCACAACGCCAGATGGTTCAAAGGTCCGACATTCCTCCGACAACCAGAAGAAGAGTGGCCATTTCAAGACTTCAAACCAGAAGGCACTATGTTGGAAGAAAAAAGCAAAATGAAAGTAATGGTTGTGAAAACCACAGAAGTCCTTCTCGATTTAGAGAGATTCTCGAGTTGGGAGCGACTATTACGAACTACAGCCAGAATGGTCGCTTTCACAAGTATCTTATTAAAGAAGATCAGAAAATCAGTCGTCGCCGTCACGCGCCAGGGAGACGAGCCCTGGAAGCCCCAAAGAAGACGACCGAAAGAGAAGATAAGAGTATCAAATCGACCTACCATCAACAAAGAAAAGAGGTTGTACCTACCTCTGGAAGAAGAACACTTAAAGAAAGCTGAAGAAATTTTGATGAGAATAAGTCAAAGCGATAGTTTCACAACAGACATAAAGAATTTGAAAGCTGAAAAACCCTTGGAAAACGCAAGCCGACTAAAGAAGATTGATGTCTACATAGGAGATAACGGAATTATTAAATTAAGAAGTAGAACAATGAAATTCCGTGACGAAGGCGAGAGGAAAATGAACCCTATTATCTTAGATGGCAAACAGAAGATTGCAAGTCTCATTATACAGCATTATCACAAGAAATTCCTGCACGGAAATACCGCAACAGTAATCAATGAGATTCGTCAGAAATATTGGATTCTGGGCTTAAGAGCAGCAGTGAAAGCGATTGCACACAATTGTCAATGGTGCAAAACCAAGAAGAGTTCACCAGGGAATCCACCAACAGGAGACCTACCAAGCGAGAGACTTCAACACCATCAGTTCCCATTTTCCTGCTCAGCCGTGGACTACTTCGGCCCAATGCAGGTCACAGTTGGCAGAAGAGTCGAGAAGAGATGGGGAGCGCTATTTACCTGCCTCACCACAAGAGCCATTCACCTAGAGTTAGCACCCACTCTCAGTGCCAGCTCGATGATAATGGCACTCCGACGAATGGCAGCAAGAAGAGGAACACCAAGCGTCATTTTTAGTGATAATGGAACGAACTTTGTTGGAGCGAAAAAAGAATTAGAAGAAGCCGCTCAAGAGAAGGGCATCAAATGGAAGTTCATTCCGCCAGGTACTCCAAACATGGGAGGCGCCTGGGAGAGACTGGTACGAACAGTCAAAACGGCATTAGCGGTAGTTCTCAACGAAAGAAACCCACCCGAAGAAGTGCTTCACACGCTTATGACCGAGGTTGAACACATAGTGAACTCCAGACCTCTCACCCCCGTTAGTATGGACCCAGAAGATGAAGAGAGCATAACACCAAACCATTTCCTGCTGGGGAGGTCATGTGGAGCGATGGCACCGGGAGAATTCGACGACAAAGAACTGATCGGGAAAGCAAACTGGAGAACAACCCAAAGACTTGCGGACCATTTCTGGAGAAGATGGGTTAAAGAATATTTACCTCTTCTAATGCCAAGAAAACTAGAAGGAAAAGAGACCCAAGACCCGAGAGAAGGAGATGTCGTTCTGATAGTGGACGCGACGCTACCCAGAAATTCGTGGCCTCGCGGAGAAGTCATTAAAACGTATCCTGGGCCAGACGGAAGAACGAGAGTGCTGGATGTGCGGACGTCAGGAGGAATACTCCGCCGCTCAACTCGACGTATCATAGTGCTGGTTCCTGTGGCATCGCCGCCTCCAGAAGAAGCAGTGCCTCGCACCGTGGGGGAGAATGTTAGCGTCGATACTGTTAAATAAGTTAAAATAACAATTAGTGACAATATGTGATGTGTTAAGTGATTATTAGTTCTCTTTGTAAGAATCAATAAGTGATTAAGTTAAGACTGATTATCTGGTAAGTGCATTCTTATAAGACTTGTTAGGAATAATATGAACAAAGTTCTGTAGTATTTATTTGATAGTAAAAGTGATTTATTAAGATTGTTGATTTGTTTTAAGATAGCGTAAGATTTTAGATAGGAAAAATAAGAAATTGTTACATAAAAGCCACACTTGGTGGCGCCACTTGTACCATCATGTAGCAAAAGCTAAGGTATTAGGATACTTTACCGTAATGAGAGCTAAATTTTGTTTTTTGTCAATTTTAAGGTGTTAATTAAGGTTTTTTGGTATAAATTTATGTAAATTATGTAAAGAGAATCCATCCCGACATTTTGGTAGTAAAGAAAACATTGTAAGGAAACGCTATACCATGAAAAAATGCCTCAATAAGATTCCCATACAAATTTACATTGGTGCCGTGTGCAAACTTGGAGTGTTCCTATTGGAGGAGAGAAATTTGATTAGTGCCGTGTGCAAATTCCAAGAACTGTGATTGGTTAGAAAATTCTATAAAAGAAGGGCATATTTTTACGGTCGAGCATTCCGAATCCAGCAGCTGTAAAGAAAATCAAGAAGAAAAATAAAGAAGAAACAGTCTAGAAGAATTGTGTTTTATTACTGCAAGAAACCGCTGCACCTACTCCTCTCATGTATCCCGCCAGCGAACCCTCTCCGATTCAGTCAACATCAACAATGCTCGTGAGGACAAGCGAGGCTGCCATCCTGTATTTAAGCGGTTTTTCTAGCGGATTGTCCGTTTTAGCACTGTTACGACTGACTTTTGTTTGCACCAGCGCTAACTACTGCAAAATTATATACCTACCTATGGAGGTATGCAGAACAGGGTGTAAAGCCCCAGGTCTTCAATTGAAAAGGGAGGATCCTACAACTAGACGGGAGCTGTGTCTGGTGGGCAAATGGTCAATGGTTGTTGTCGGGCAGTTGTGTGTATATTTGTAACGTCAGGACTATTGTACTTAGTATATGTGGCGGTATATCTGCCGCTGCATAAGTACCTAGCTTAATTGGTCTTTCCCTGTATGAAGAACCAGCATGGCCAGGAGTCGTAGTCCAAGATCTAGACACCAAACCTTTCTCTTGAACAAATTTCCAGTCCGCTACCCTTACGCGGGCCAGACGGTTGGCGAGGTGCGCTGGCGCCGCTCCAGCGAATCCGACGAGCTGAGCGCGCAGCGTGCGATACGACGCGTGCTGGACGCGTGGTGGGGGGAAAGGCGGCGTGTGCAGCCTAAGCAAGTGATTGCGCCTTTCAGGCTCACTGCTAAGTAAGCATAACAACAACAACAAAAAACAACATACAAGGCAAACAGCACATAAACACAACAACTAAGTTACAATTTAAACACACCACAACGATATAAAATAACATCAATCATCAAATGGCAGATATGCATATGCTAGATATCTAGGTCTAAATAGTTATTAGAGAAATTTTTTGAAAAAGAGTTCAGGGGGAAGGATATAGTGATTTTTCACTTTCTATAGGAAACTTAAAATCGCTCTCTCTCTCCCTCTAAAATCTTTTTCAAAAATGTTTCTGATAACTATTTAGACCTGGATATCCAGCGTATGCATACCAAGTTTCATTAAAATCAGTTCATTTTGAAAGTTTGTATGAAAAGCCGTACCGCGCAAAGGCTCGGCAAAAAAAAAATATTTTAATTTTTTTTTGCCATTTTTTTTTTATAGATATTGGTACGGAACCGTGCGTGCGCGAGTCCGACTCGCACTTGGCCGGTTTTTTTTTTACCTGTCTTTGAGAAGCGAGGACAATACATTCTTGTTATTATTTTATTACTTAACACCATCAACAAATGTATAACTGCGGCCAGGATTGCGGCTGATCTGACCTGGTACTCTGACCTGGTCAAGGCAGCCTTGTGCGTGAGCTCCCTATTTTTACCATTGTCGTCTTTCCAGAGGCACAGTATGGGGTCACTTTAGCCAACTAGCGGTGTGGAACCTTCAGGCAGTTGGCTGTGGAGCCGTCCGACATGGGTCCCATCATCCTCGCTTACTCCTAGTCTGTGACTTCTCCCACACAAATATGTTGGGCCAGAAGACCCTGGTACCAGGCTCCATTGCACCCTGCCCTATGCACACGACGAGGAAACCAAGGACAGCATACCCGCTTCTGTGTGCGCCGGTAATTTTTATTTTAACTCGAAGTTTTTCTGCATGTGGATGAGAACAATCGAGTAAGTACTGCTTCGGTAACAGACTGCCTCAAGGGGTCATTGTACTCACCATAATGGACAACTTTTACTGTGGGACCAACCCCAAAGTCGCAAAATAAAATCAGCTGTTTAGTACCTACATTTTGGCGAGTTATGCGCACAGAAATGTATGGAGGAGTCGATTTTTTTTTCACGATTTCAATGTTTGTTACATTTCATAAGATATCGCGTGAAAATTGTAAACTCATTTTTAGGGTTCCATACCTCAAAAGGTAAAAAAAGGAACCTTTATAATATCACTCTCTTGTCCGTCTGTCCGTGTGTGACCACCGATTTTCTCAGGAACGGGTGGACCTAGCAAGTTGAAATTTATACCAGATAATGAAGTATATAGTCCCTATTAGGTGTCCTGAGTCAACACGATATAGAGATATGGGTAAATTTAATTTTTCGCGGTAAGGTTACCAAAAACCTTAATTTTCAACTGTTTTTATTTTTCGGAATTTCTCTTTCTCATCTCTTTACTTGTGCTGTAAAACGTTGCCAAAATTGACAATTCTAGGTCAACTGGAAGTACCCTATAGGTTTGGGTCGAAAACCTATAAGGTAGTTCCCGTTGACCTAGAATCATTTATTAGACAATGGTACGGAACTCTTCGTGCGCGAGTCCGACTCGAACTTGGCCGGTTTTTTTTCTCAATAAGACACGGAATAATTGGAAAATATTGAATTTTGGCTGGGATTAATTGTATTTAAAAAAATCTGTTCACAATATATAGCTACATTTTATAATCTAACAACGAATTATGTCTTCCAACCTTAAGGAGTTTTCAATTATCCGGTGTCACGCTTTACTTTAAGAGGTCATCATTATTCTGACTATTTCTGACCTTATCTTCCAGTTCCGCTATCCTGTCCCCGCGGAACCAGAAGAGACAGAAACAGAACATATTTACGGAGAATATGAAGAAGAAAACAATGATATTGCAAGTAAAGAAGTGGAAGATTTTCCTTCAACAAGAATCTGGCCTTCAAAGTCTGACAGACGATGGTCAAGTCCTAAAAAGAAGTCTACGATAGCCAGAGAATTTCCTGATATGACTAGGAAAATTGATGCGGAGATATATCGAGGTAAGAACCTTTAGGAGTTGCTTTGTCTAGAGCCATTCCTTGATGGAGAATCAGGTCATTGTTACTTATTTTGTGTAGCCTATACATGGACTGTAGACCTTTTTTATGGTTGGGAAATCATCGAATGGCTCCTGCCGCTCTGGGTGGAGTGTGAGGGAGTGTCAGACTCTTATTTACTAAAACCCATCCGTGCCCCTTGTAGTTCCCTTTGCTTTCCAGGGCCGCGGTAACTCTTTCGAACAAAATCCGCAACAAACCGTTGAGGTTTGTCTGAAGCCAATCCTTGATCAGGATATAGTTATTTTGAGTAACCTACACGTAGGGCATGTACATTTATATAATTTCATATCTATACTGTTGACGGTTGGGTAGTTTCTTCGTTTGGAGCCATCGAACAAATTAATATATACAACATCAACAAATACAACCTACAAATTAAAATTATTTTCTTTTAGATTTCCCAACAAGTCCAACGACACTAATAGAGTCAGTTGTCCTGAAGATAGACCCAGAATTAGAAAAAAAAACCCGTAGCAAAGTGCAGAACATGAAAGCGAACTACAAACAGGTTCACAATACGTTTGAAATCAATCAGTTTGAGAATGTCGTAAGAAATGACTGGACGGCGAGGAAGAAGCCTCACGCTGAGCATTGGCGGTAAGGATGAAAATGTATCCGTAAAATTTCCATCGATAAAACTATTACAAAACGATCACAAAACAACAAAACGACGATAAAGGCTCAAACTTATTACTACCGAAAGGTTCCAAGTCATCGGAGGAGTGTGTGGAAAAAGGAGAACCGTTTGCCCAGCAGTGCGACAATGACTGCATAGATTTATTTATTACTTACTATTTTTCCAGTCTGTTTTATCCCACTGCAGGGCAAAAACCTCCCTTTAAAGATTAGTATATAATTATAGTAGATCGAAATCTTTAATTAACGTTACCTTTAGTGGATTTAGTGCCTGGTAGCACAAATAGAGCTTCTCAGAGCAGAAGGTCAATTGTCGTGCTTTAAGAGCATTCTCAATCAAGTCACAATATCATCTCAGGTATAATCAATGTCAAAAAGTTGTCCAAATGTACCGAAATTGGTGTTTTTGACAGTTCGCGACTGTAATGCGAATGCGAACACTCCTAATAAATATGAATTTTGCTTCCCAGTTTATAACTTGGACAAAAGTTCAAACTCAAGGTTTGCCAACGTGTTAAGGAGCACAGTATACTTATTGTTAAATTAACGAATCGTGTTAGAAACACTATACTGCGCTCCAGAACACAGATCGTTGTCGTGGCGCAGAAGGCTGCCCAGCTTAAATAGGACTGGGCTGGACATATTGTCTGCCGCATGCCCATCGAGCGGTGGGCTCACAAAACACAAAATTGGTGCCCTGAAATCGCGAGACGGGGCCGCGGCAGACCACGAAGGAGATGGCGGGACGATATGGATGTCTTCCTTAGGAATAGGCAAGAACAGGCACAGAACCTGGAACGGTGGAAAGAATGGAGGAAAGCCTTTGCCCGGCAGTGGCCCTGATCAGGCTAGATATAATAATAATACTTTTTCCAGAAAAATCCAAGAAAGCTCTGAAAACTTGGAGGAAGTGATTCCTCTGACTATACCCCGTCGTGAGATTACGGAGACTGTGGAGCCCACAGCAGCTGAGGTCTATCGCCCCAAAGAAGAGATCTATCGCCCCAAAGAAGAGATCTATCGCCCCAAAGAAGATGTTAGTAACTACTAGATCGAGTCTAATAAACGTTATTTAGAAACCTGCAACACCAACCAGGGCGGGAAATCTCGACACAGTTACCGATTGCCTAGCGACCGAGTTCGGTCGATAAGGCCTAGGCCCGTACACAATCAATCTTGAACGCGATCCACGGATCAGATCATTGATTTTTATCGTGTGATTAACTATTATTAAACAGTAGTACCTAACTAGTTAACGATCGCCTACCGACCGAATTCGTTCGATAAGTCCTGAGGCCACCCGTACATAGTCAATCGCACATTGATTTTGATCGTGGATGGCGTTCAAGTTTGACTGTGTACGGGTGGTTATCGTTAATTATGTCGAGACTTCCAGTCCAGCACAAGTCGGGCCTCACCGGCGCACCTGACCTTTTCCCAACTATATTGCATGCAGCTGAGTACAAGTATTTTAAATGGAGCGACTGCCTATCTGAATTCCTCAATCCAGTAGCTGGATAACACGATACTGTGATCAAGCGTTTATTACGAATAAGAAAGTTAACTTGATAAAAATAAGGTTCATTTGCTTACACCTAGAGGCGGTTGTTAGCCATTACACTGTGTTGATTTGGCTTCCAGAAACCGCGCTCGGCTCAGGTTTACCGGCCTGCCATCAAGGAAGACATCAATGAACATGATGTAAGTAGATCCTTTTTTTCCTTACATCATAGGTAAGACTTCTGCACTATACCAATTTATTTTGTCTCAGATAATCTTCTTGTTACTTTATCAGCTGTCTACGCCATTCTCTTCGATGACGAACGAAATATTGTTATCGGATTGTTAACAAACACCGTGATGGCTTTTTTAATGCCAATTATCAAACAACCGTTGTTGAGGATATTGTTACCTTGGTTCTCTTGCGGATATCATCATTCCTGATTCGATCACGCAAGGAAACTCCGAGCATTGCCCTCTCCATTGCCCTTTGGGTGACTTTAAGCCTTCTGATGAGGCCCATTGTGAGCGACCACGTTTCGAGTCCATAGGTCATCACTGGCAACACTGGTTTTGTTGTTGTTGTTGCTGAAATATTGCCATGAAATCAAAAGTGACCTTTAACTATTTTTGTTTTTAGGAGACCTTTTTCCGTCCGAGGTGGAGACAGACAAGGATAAGGCTTCAAAGGTCAGAATTTTTGATACACAGGTCCTACACAAAGTGATATATTATCAGCGAAAACGATTGCTAAATAACGATCGTTACCTCTGAACCCGTAAACAGAATGCCCTATCACCTGTGGGAGTACATTATAGCACTCCCGACCCGTGGTACAACTGCGATGTCCAACTGGTTGTACTACGGAGAAGTAAATAAAAAAAAATAACCACGAAGGGGATGGCGGGGTCTGTTCGCTCGCTTACTTGACCCCACCATCCCCTTCTAACCTAACCTGTCCGAGTCGGGGTGCCGCAAATCCATTTTACTTCTCCGTAGTACAACCAGTTGGACAATCGCAGTTGTACCACGGGTCGGTCGCTCATTATAATAGGCCCTAATGATCGCATCGGCGACTGAAGCTGCCGTACCTGTCTGTATTCTGGGCCAAACATTATCTACACTAATATTATAAAGAGGAAAGATTTGTTTGTTTGTTTGTTTGTTTGAAATGAATAGGCTCCGAAACTACTGGACCGATTTGAAAAATTCTTTCACCATTAGAATACTACATTATCGGTGATGGACATAGGCTATAGAATATTTTCAAAAAATTTAGGGATCCGTATGAAAACTTCGATAATGTAACCCCAGGTGTGAGAAGAAATCCTTATATCGCGTACGCTGCGGAATCTATTGACAATAGAGCAAAGTGATGTACTACAGTTTTATAGAGGTCATCAATATCTACAAAAAAGTCCGCAATACCATATGTCTAACTATTATGGATAAGTCACCATGACCGCTTTTAGTTCAAATTATTCAAGCAAATCCCAAGGTGAAATAAAAAATGGTGATTTTAGTAACATGATATTCATCCTTATCCATTTAAATGGTTTGATAATTAAGGTTGATTATGTCCGTGTAAATTACACTTTAAATTGTTCAAATTGGACCTTTCGTTAAAAAGTTACGACGGTAATAAACATGCTCGGAGTAAGAAAAATGTCGCGGCTTGAGCAAACTGGGAGAATCATATCAATGCTTGGTCCGATGAAGTTGAAACACCATGGCATTTAAATGTTTTCGATAAACAATAAGAATAACAAATGTTTGGATTTTTCAAAAATAAACTACATACATAATAAGGAGTGAAGCAGGGGTGATTAAGATTTTAGGGGAGGACATAATTGCTTGCTTCAATTTACGTCGGAATGCTATGAACAAACTAAAAGCGGGATAATTGAAACAGATGTACCTAACAATTTTTGCATAATCAAACCCAGACGGGTTGAACGGGATGAACAGTTGCGCTGAACCTGGGCTCGAGACAAGTGAGATTCTGTCAACGGTGGCGTGGCATACGCGATTGTCAATACGTCAAAAATGTATCTATATTGACAGATGCTATCGAAATGTCACGTTTCCAAAGCTAACCTTTATAAGGGGTATAGAGGGCGTTGAAGTTTGTGGAGTACCTACAAAATCCACGCGGACGAAGTCGCGGGCGAAGTGCTAGTGGGGAATATGCATGAAAAAGATATTTGTTATCTACACAGTTTATTTAAAAAAATACAAAAATATAATACTAACAGTGAAAATAGAATCAAAATTGATCGAAAAACCAATTATATATATATCTGTCCCTCTCGCGAAAACGCTGTTTTCTATGGCAGCTGTACAGGCGTCATGAACTTTGACGTCAGAGTTCGCATTGGACTTCTCTTTCTAATTGTAAGCTTTGAAGCTTTATAACTTCACCGCTGATGAAGGTATTTTAAAAATTATTTCAGAATTGTTTACTAGAGCTAATAAGGATTTCATTTAGGTAGGTTTCCAAAACGTATTACCACTCCTTCTCCTTTTGGGTCTACCGTGTCACCTGTTCCTAATAGGATGGATTGGGACCCAATCAGTGGCTACCACATTTTAAATATTTTTAGCAAAGTCCTATTATTGTTCACAGACCCGGAGCAAATGCTCTCCTTACACTCACAACCATAGCCAAGCAAGCAACTAAGAAAGAAATTATCGTAAGTTTTTATTTACTTCTAAACTTTTATGATCATTACAATTCCATTATGATTGTCAAATTTTGCAAAAACCGAATCTATGTCATAAAAGACAAAGTTCAATTCCATTTCAACCCATTTCTCTATTAGGACAGTTTCAAAGCCAAATGATCAGTCGAAAATAAATAAAGCACACAACGCTAGACATATACTTGAGGTGGTGATGGTCATCATCATATCTGCCGAAAGACGTCCACTGATGGACATAGGCCTTCCCCAAGTGTCGCCACAACAACCGGTCCAACAGGTTCTGGAGTGGCGACCGCGTAACGGATGACGCAGCGTTGGAAGGCCTCCCACAAGGTAGCCGATGACCTGGTCAGGGTCGCGGGTAGCCGATGGATGCAAGACGAACAGGGGATGGTGGTGATAAATTCAAATTATCTGGTAGACGTATTATGAGCAAAATTTTTTACATAATCATCTTATTTTAAGTTCTATGTCTAATGTGTTGGCTATGGTCACGTTTCCACCTACCTACAACCAACTCACATGTAAATTGCATTACTTTGCGGGCTATCGAGGTACCTACAATGTGATCGATCGCTCGATCTTGACCGGCAATGTAATATGTAATTAAACATGCTTTTTTGTGGGCTGATTCCGCTCTGGGCGGAGCGGAAGGGAGTGTGAGACTCTTACTGACTAAAACCCATCCGTGTTCCTCCTAAATTATGGCCCTTTGCGTTCCAGGGGGTATACTCTCTAAGCCCGAAGTCCGTAGTTTCGGCCTTAGTGTCGAGCGTTTTCTACTCCGTATCACCTAAGCTTACGATTAGTCCCGAACCCGAACTAAGACTTCGGGCTTAGAGAGTAGACCCCCTAAACGCGGTGACTCTTTCGAACAAATTACGCAACCTTGGAATTAAAATTGCTTGCGAACTGCTTGCAGATGGAAATGTGGTTTAAAAAGCAGTCTTATAACTCTTCTTGCTAACTCTTTGGGTATTAAATTTTTCCGGTAGACTGGAAGTGATCGGGATCCTTAAGAGAGCCCTAGTCGAACGGCTGATCTCATTGACGGGCGCGGTTAAATGCATGATTTCTCATCCAAAATCATTTAAAGGAAGAAATAAACGCTGTAATGAGTAATATATTATGAAGCTTGTGCGCACACTTTATTGAAAGACATTTGGTTGTCAGGATATTATGAAGACGTACTGAATGTATCTGTTTAAAATATTTTTATATATTTAATTTAGGAAATAATCTATGCCTGTACGGTTAATATTTTGCCATTTTCGTAGTAAATAAGTTATTTATTTACGCCCAAAGTTGTGTTAAAATTTGGAAGTTTCGACACAAATGAAATGAAACAAAACAGAAAAAAAGAAATGATTTTTTTTCTGTTTTGTTTCATTCAGGCCTAGATAATACCGAGATAAATAAATGTGACTTTTTTCTGGACGTACTCCGTCAATCAGTAGAGTAATCGCCAGACTACATTTGTATCTATTTTACTTTTTGTGCGTCATTTCGGTGAGAATGAAAGTGTTTTCTTTCTTTCTGTATGAAACAATGACTGACTAGAGCACCCTTAAGTTTCGAAAAGGTACATGGTTATTTTTTACAAAAACTAGTGTTGTTTTTTTAGCAGGCATCACTACACCTGGACAAAGAAGATATCGACCAGTTATTTCGAGACACAGGCTTCAACGTACACTGGAGAAAGCATACCACATGATCTACAATATATTCACTTTTTCAATTTTGTTGTTTTATTTACATATCGTGATTCGACCTCCGTGCCTCTAAAAGCACGTTAAGCCGTTGTTCCCGGCTGCTATTTGTAGATAGGCAGTCGTTACGGATTATCAGAAACCAGAAAATCTGACACCAGTCTTGCCAAGAAGTACCGTGTTACCCTATCAATTAGTTGTGGAGGTTGAATGGAAAATGCTGATATAGTGCGTTTCAACAAATAGTACCTATGGCGTTATCATGGCACACCCTGTCTGTCAAAGTCATTGGCACGAGAAGACGCTCCCGCAGATTTTGTTTATTTTCATTTCATTTCCGACTGAAATCATGCCCAAAACTTTGGAAAGTGGTGAAAGAATGATGGTGTTAAAGGTGAAGAACTTTTGTGAACGTGAAAAACGTAATGATGCCTTTTTAAGATGTGTTCAGGCTCGTGTTGCCGCCCTTACAGGTAAGTTAAAATAGGGTTACCAGTAGCAGATAATAAATTTATAACTTAAAATGCAATTTTCTATTGAATTTATTGGTTTATGTATGATTGTGACAATAAACCGAAATATATGTTTTAGATGTATCCGAAAAAACCGTGTTTAAAATCACCAAAGAAGGTGAAGTCGCAGGCAGCACGTCGACTAAGGTTTCAACACCTCGCAAAAGCGGTCCCCGGCCTAAAAGAATCGAACTAGATGAAGAATGAACTGAAGAATGTGAGCACGTGAAAAAAGTGGAAGAAAAATATTACGCAGATGGACAGCTGTCACTATCGTCTCCCACTTCAATGATAAACCTAGGTTTATCATTGAAGTGGGAGACGATAGTGACACTTCTGATGACGAGGATGATATGGAAGATGAAGATGACGACGACCGCTCGGGTATAAGTCCGTTGGATGAGCATAACTACTCCAAACACAATTATTTTGTCTGAGCATTATTATAATAAAAATAATTAAATTATGCATTTTATTACTGTGCTGATTTTTAATATGATAACAATAAAAAAATTAGTAAATATGTAAGAATCTAACTAATACAATCATACAAATCACCCTTACTTTGAGGTAGGTTATTATAGGTAATGTGGAAACACTGTAAAACATTGCTGCCAACATAACGCCATAGGTAATATACGGTGAAACGCACTATAGAATAAAATATGATATTCGTTGGCCAAAGAAAAGGCCAGCCGTCTGATCACGTGAACAGTCGACTAACTACTTTCTAAATAAAAAAAATAAAAAAATTGTGTCATCTGTCACATTTCTGTCAATTTTGTTAACAAATAGCAAATGAAGTCGGTATTGAAGATCAAGATATTTTTACCAGAGCAATGAATTTGTACTCTACTTGTGTGGCAAGATAGTATTGCGTACCTAACGCAAAAACAACTTTTGTTGTGATTAATATGTTTATTTATTAATTAATTATGTGTTGTTGTTTTTGTTGCGGCAGCAACAACTTATGTTGTCGAATCCTACGGTGCATCTTATGCATCTATTTGTGTATGTGGTGCTTAGCAATGTGCGGGGTAGAATGTGAAAGTGGCGAATGTTTCGAAGAAATGTAATGGCATGACGCATGGGCGAAGAACATACCGAACTCGTTCCTTGTGGCGATTTCAGGATTATTCGAAGACTGAATTTTGGAAAGTCTGGTTTTCAATACAGAAAATGGGATGGAGATGAATATTTAAGTGTATTGTGGAGTTTTAAAAGAATAAAGTATTTGGGTAACAGTAGTGAAAGTTTTTTTGAGGTGAAAACTTCTTTAGGCGCGTTGAGCACTTTCTGGGTGAACAAAAATCATGGAACTCGCGTCATCGTCACCGAACACTTTCCATGATTTGTACTGTGTAGGTACTCGTATACAGGGTTTTTTGTAAAACACCAACAACCTTTCAGTGGGTTAAAGTACTTACCTACTCATGATTATAAACAAATATTACTATGGGACCAACTCTGAAATATCAAAAAATAAGTCGGTTTTTTCATACAAAATGCAATATTCACCCGATGAAGATACAGTATTAAACAGTATTTTTTTTTTTCGATTTTTTAGTGTTGGCCTCATGTAACAAAATTTGTTTATACTCATGAGTACTTTCACCCACTGAATGGTTGTTTTGGTGTTTTACAAATAACCCTGTATATGTGTACTTTTTGGGCGAACAAAAAGCGTGAAATGCGTCATTGGCGCAAATAAACTCTTTTTCTTTCTTCTTTCTTTTTTATCGTCACCGCACGTTTCCCATGCACAATACAATATTACTTAGTTTTCACTTCTATTGGCAGTCCCCAAAGACTGACATAGTTTTTTTTTATTCTACCAACCTGCAGCCCTACCATGACGTCTTAAAGCGTGAGTCGTTCAAGTGAGGAGGGATACAGCTATACACCCTAATAGCTCCATCCCTCCGTCTCGCTCGAACGACTCACGCTTTAACACGTCATGGTAGGGCCGCTGGTTCAACACCAACCATCATTCTCGTCAAGTCGACACATACCTGGTCGTGGGACGCCCCATGCAATTGGTCGCACGCCACGCTCTACTATCTCGTGCCAATTTCCTCATGATTCCCTTGTGAGAAAGGGATTAATATAAGTGCTCTTCGACCCGTAGATACAGTTTCGTCTCTCTCTCACACCGGAATCATTATTTATCTAGGTAAGTTATCTAATAATACCTTTAAACGAACAATTCTTGTATATAAGTATCTGAATCTCGGAAACGGCTCCAACGATTTTCATGTAGTATGAATCGATCTAGCTAAGTTTCATTTTTAGAAAACGTAGGTTCAAATCCACGTTTCCAAAAGATAAAACCGAGCAAAGCTCTCATCCAGATACTGGTATTTTAGGCGAGTGATATGAAGATTCGAATGCCGTTATATCGACGCACGCTATTTCGAAAAAAAATACGAGTGGTACGCCAGTTTGAAAACACATTGAGTCGAAAACCGTTATATTAACGAATGTTGTTGTTGCGAACACGCTGATTCGAAAAACTGACTCAATTTAAAGTTGCCTAAAAGGCGTACTGATCATATTTCATCATCATCATCATCATATCAGCCGAAAGACGTCCACTGCTGGACATAATGGGCCTCCCGCAGATGGGGGGGTTGCCATAATCGAAGTTGCGTGCTTCGAGACGGCGGATATTCGAAGATAGGTACCTACCTACGTCGAGATTGCAAACTGTCGATATTTCGTGCGTTACAGTGGCGTTCTGTCGCACAGCACATTAAGCTACCTGAACCTGTCAAATTTTTCCAATCAACCTTGAACCTAATACTTCAGCGATAAAGTTGAAAATCTATTAAAGAAATTTGACAGATTGTTGTAGCTTGATGTGCTGGCGACTGTACATCGAACTATCGAAGATTAGAGTGTCGCAGTTCCGTGATACAGTCCATTTTTAATTGAACCACTATTTAGTTGTGCGTCAAAAATATATGGAGAACGATATGGATGTCCGCATATTTGATACCTAGTTGCTGGACTATAAAATTAAAAAAAAACTACACCGATCGCTTTTCTATTAATCTTTTCGAAAAACTATCGACCGACAGCTCAATGTATTGGAGCGCACATACGCTTGACTTCGGGTTCACAATCGATCTGACAGCATAAGTATGCGCACTCTTCGAATAGACTGTTTAATTATCATTGATTTATTATAGTCGTCAACTTGACTAAACAGTAGGTAACTAGCCGCGAAATTCAAATATTCTTTTTTTTTTTTTTTGCAATTTGCAGGTCATTATCAGGTTGTATGATTTCATGAAATCATGACATTTGGCACTAAAACTAACTGAGAGAGTTGTATTGGTGATTTAAATGATTACAGTTCTGTAAATACGTACCTACTTGCTACGGCCGCGAATTATATTTTGACCAAGATACAACCTGCTAAGAACTCACGGAGCGATTTTCGCCCGCGTCCGCCGCGGTTGCGGGCCCGCAGCTTCTGTAGAATGCAGATATATATGTAAATAACTAAAGCACAACTCACGACGCGTGTTACGCCCGCGGTGTGTGCGGTTCCCGCTGCACCGGCGGGCAACTAGTAGAATCGCGCGGGTCGCGGTAATCCGCAGCCTCGGCGGGTGGAGACCGCGCGCTCTGCGATCGGTTGGCGGGCGACTGCGGTGGCTGGCGGGGGGCGAGGGGTACAGAAATCTGCGGGCGATGATCGCAACCGCAACGGCTGCGTCGCGCAAATAACCGGTCTCGTGAGTTTAGAAATAAAACCGCAGTTCCACCACCGCGGCGGTCGCGGGTGAAAATCGCTCCGTGAGTTCTTAGCACTGACCTGCAAATTGCAAAAAACGTAAAATTTCGAATTTCGCGGGCTACCCTGGCGCTTTTACCTTAATAGGTTAATTTGAAATTTGTATGTATGCAGCCTTAGTTGGCACACACATTCACTGCGAGCACATTTCGGCACCGCATCCCCGATTCGCCAAATTTGTTCAGAACCTGAAGCTAGGTGCTGTAGCTGAAGCTCGAAAAGTATCACCTCACCTCGGAAAAGCTTAATATTTAAGCGAAATATTCGTATTTTATTTCAGTTTTGCAATTTTATTGAAATTCAGGGGGGTGGAAGTGGACCCCGTTGCACAGGTAGGTACACCCTTCCCGGTGATCTTGTACTTTAGCATAGAAATGAGTTAGTCTAGTCTGGGGGATCTTCCAAGTTCCATCTTCCTGCTCCACTTACAATCACACTAGCTGTTACCAGCCTTCGCTAGCATAAAGAAGTCTACTGCCATCTCCAGTATCTCAACTATCTTTGCACCAAAATTAATCAAAATCGGTTCGGCGAACTTGGCGTCTTTTTTTAATGATGGGAAATCATCAAATGCCTCCTGCTCTGGCTGGAGCGGAATGGAGCGTCAGACTCTTACTGACTACAGGTCTATACAAAAGGTAAAAAAGGTGGAGGTACCTTTTTTACCTTTTGTATAGACCTACAAATAAATAATTGATTTGGTTACTCCAAATGCCCTTTGCGTTTCTTTGGACAGAAGGATTTTTTGCAAAAGAGTTAAAAAAATCTCACTCGCCATTTACCGAAATGGTAAATGAACGAAGCAGACACGAGGGGTTTTAATTCTATATTACATAACCATCTGTGTTTTTGATGGTCTGTGCAATTATCATTAAAAAAAAATCTAAGACCTGTCAAAACATTCTGTCATTCGAAAAATTCATTACCTACTTACACGTAAAAAACCAAAGCAAAATCTCGGAGAAGTTACGATGATAAAAATATGAATTAATCGTCTATTTAGGAACTCGATGAAAGTTATCGTAGTGGACCCAAATGCTACAGGAAAGCGAGTAAGGTTATACGAGCACTGGATCATCAAAATTAAGACCGTTAAATTCAAATTATGATTCAATATTCATTCCACCATTCTACTGTGCCTAATCACCCGGATCTTCCAAGAACTGATCATCAATCCGATGATGATGAACTCAGTGATAATGATGATGATGAAGCTATAGAATTTGGGAAGTGATAGATGTGTTGCTGCAACTTTTGTGGTAGTTTGAGATGCATTTTCTGTTTCACTGGCATCGCTTACGCGTGTCATCTCATTGGGATTGAGTGTAACTGTGCTTGTCCGAAATGCCATTGTTGTATTCCTGATGATAAGTAAGAAATCTGTCTTTTAATAAATTCTTTTATTTTACCTTATTTTTTGTTTTTTGAGTCCTTATTCTTGGCAATGATTGGATCGATTTCAAAACTTGATTCACATACGAAATTATAGGTACGGTTAGAGACAGTTTAAGTTTTCTATGGAAAGTTAAAAATCAACAGAAGAGAACAGACAGACGATATCGACGCCAGCTATCGTTGTGGCTACCGCAACTACACTGCGTTGCGGTTGCGATGCGTCACCGCATTTGTTCTCATGGCACTTTGTCCGTCGAAATCATAGCATTGCAACGACACAACAGACCGACAACGCCCGTGTGCCATCGCTCTAAGGAGTAGAATTCCCTGCCGAAGTCTGTGCTTCCTGATAGCTTCAACCTGTGGATCTTTAAGTCAAGAATGTATATAGGTTACTTCTAGGCAAGCGTGCTCATCATTGACTATATCATCGCGCTTTCCGTCAGGCGAGATTATGGCCAAACGCAATATCTGAATATTAAAAAAAGGTGAAATAAAACATTTTATTCATAGACGGATTAATCACTTATCATCAGGAATACAACACTGACATTTCCAACAAGCACAATCACACTCAATCCCAATGAGATGAAACGCATAGGCAATACCAGTGATACAGAATATGCATCTCAAACTACCACAGAAGTTGCAGCAACACATCTATATCTTCCCATAATTCTATAGCTTCATCATCATCATATTCTTCATCATCGGACTGATGATCACGACTTGGAAGATCCGGTTTATTAGGAACAGTATGATGGCGTAATGAATATTTAATCATAGTTCCAATTTAAGTCTCAATGTAATTGATGCTGTGCTTTTATAACAACCTTCCTCGCATTCGCATTTGGATAGCTAAGTACCTACTACAAAAACTTTCACCGAGGTCCTTTTTACTGTTTTTGTGTTTTTATCAGATGTTTTGATTTTGTTTGACGTTTTAGAATTTCATAATGACATTTTTTTTGACAGCGTATTTACTATTTTTGATTACCTGTGCACAGGCAATAAAAACTGTTTTTCATAAATAACTGTAAATGTCCACTTTTCCGCTTCATTTAGCACCTCGCTGTGTAATTATGAATTGAGCAAGAAGGGTTGTAGCACGGCAGGAACTCCAAAATCAGGGTCTTTTTCTTTTCAAGTCGATGATGATTAAATAGATTTTACCTAGTTTATGGCCACGTCTATAGTGGCACTAGTGGCGTTAATTTGATCCTCAATGGTGCAAGGGAAAGGGCACTTTGGGCACTTCATCAAGTGGACCATATTATGAACGGGGACACCGCACTCATATTTGGTATCAAGAAGGGTCAGGATTGTCATACTGTCGTATTTGCAGCGGCCTCATTGGGTGCGGAACCGGTTGAATGGACAATTCCACTGCTGTGCAAGTCCAGATGGCAGGTATTCCTTCTGGTTTCAGGCAGTCGGGTAAAGGTGGATGCTGTTCTTCTCGCAACGTGCTTCTCACTTTAAATGGTTGGTCTTGGATATCCTGCGTGCAGCGAAGAAAACTCTTTCGGCTAATTCGGCTTTAAGTCTAGGGGCCAGATAAACCAGGCTAACTTATTCGGATGAAAGTACCTATCCCACCAAATACATTTTCATGTAGGTACCTACTTACCTAAAATGCTATCTGATCTCATGTAGAGCCAAGCTTCTAACTCTACAAGCCGTTTTTTTTTTTTAAGGAATTGATGACAGTGCGGAAGGGAGTGTCAGACTCTTACTGACTAAAACCCATCCGGGCTCCTCCTAGTGTCTTTTGCGTTCCAGGGCCGAGGTGACTCTTTCGAACAAAATCCGCAACACTAGGTACAAGCCCTAACTTCACAAATTCTACACCTTAGTCAAAATATGTAAATAAAAAAAAAATAATGAATCGTTTATTCAGGACAAAACTAAAAAAACATTGTAAATAAAAAAAAAAAATCGTTTATTCAGGACAAAACTAAAAAAACTTTGTAAATACCTACACCCACCAAACTGCGTACCTAACAGTTTGTTGGCGGGAATAGCGCTCAAATAAATAATGAATTACGAACGTTTAGCCGTCGCACCTCAGGTAGAGTCCGTTCAACGAAAGAAGTTCCGCAACCGCGGCGCTAGTTTCTATGCGACTGAACGCTATCCTCTAACAAATCTTGTTAGTTCCATTTATTTCCGCGGGACTTCTTTCGTTGGACGGACTCTAGGTACGCAACTTATCCTACTCACCATACCATACTTATCATACCTACTTAGTCACTAGCTCGGTGATTATGGGTACATCATTACAATGGTCGGTCAATGATCGGTGGTGGTGATGGTCGTTTCGTTACTACAATTACAACTATTGTATAGCAGAAATGACGATCCATGCGAGTGTAGCGGAATGGCCAAGCCACATTTTGACTGATTACAAATATGGGTATTGGGTACCTAGTTCTACGGTGTTGCTACACTACGGTACTAAAGTATCTTAATGATTGCTGCATGATTAACAAGTTACGTATCAATAATTTAATGTTCAATTCATAGAAGATTAATTTGATTGATTTCCAGGTAGGTTATCTAATCAATTAGTTACTTATTTAGTTGACAGCGTTGAGGAAGAATTTTTTGATGCTGTATTTTAGTTTACTGTTATTTTATTTTTAAAGTACCTAGGATGTATAATTGTGAGTATCAATGAGGTAGCTAAATATTACCCTAACATTTTTCGACACGTAGGTTACTTCCGGCCCCCCTAACTGGGTCCAGGGGCGGCGGACTTGAGGACATCCGACGCCCGCCATTCAACCGGACCCGAGGTGGCGGTGGCGACGTCGCAGGGGGAGTGAGAGACCTCACTCCCCCCGCTAACGAGAGGTCGGCACCAGCCTGGGATTACCTACGGAAGTCGCGTACGTTCCCGCAATCCTTAATCATGTTTATTGGTGAAAAACTCTGGGTCCTAGCTATATTTAGCATACAGTCAAAAAAAATACACAGAAAAGGAAATAATCATAGCACACCTGATTCATATCAGTTGTGTGCCTACTTTACGAGTAGATAACTACATAGATAGTGCCAGTGATAACTGAACCTAGTAATACGAGCACAAATAAACGAATGCGTCATAACACCGTCCGTGGCATCGCTACCAAGTCATTCCGTTAAATATAAATATTCATGGCGAGTATTATTCACTGTGTCATCGGTGTTTGGTAGAGTAGACGCATTTAAAGTTAACTTGTGCCGAGTTTAGCAAACTAGCGTTTGTACAAATTCCTGGACGCAACAACAAACTTTTGGGGCGAAACGGTGCAAATTCCTGGACGCAACAACAAACTTTTCGGGCGAAACTGTGTAAATTCCTGGACGCAACAATAAACTTTGGGGCGAAACTGTGCAAATCCTGGACGCAACAACAAACTTTGGGGCGAAACTGTGCAAATTCCACAGCACTGAATTTCTGTGCAAAAACCCGCTTGTGAGGGACTTATTGTTGTTTAAATACTGGTTAGTCTACAAAAATGTGTTGCTCGTGCAGTTGTGACTGTGGATCATGTGGAAAGATCCTCAGATGCCTTCTCTGTGTGACCTGCTTTGTGTTTCTTCTAAGGATGTGTGGCGTGGAAGTCGATGAAGGATGCTGCGGGTGCGGTGACGATGTTCAATAGTAATTAAGTGTACCTACTTTTTAATTAATTAATTAATTATATTATTTTATGTTTGACTGTTATTGTTTATGAGAGTTTTATTTTATGTTCCTTAATATTTCCAATAAGTATGAACTAATATTAATACCTATTAAGATAATAAAAACCTTGAAAGGTTGGTAGGTAAATAAAGTGATAGCATTACGATGGTCTTACCCCAAACGGGCGGGCAGAAGTGTCAGTTCTAATTAGAAATCTTTCAGGAAGTCAAAGTGAAAATGCTCATGAATATCTGCGGTTAAAAAAAGTACCAAATGTTGTTTTCAGGGTTGGTCCTTAAGCAAAAGTTGTGCACTCATCGCATTGTATCAGTTTTCATTTTATTCTCTTATTGGTACCAACTTAATGAGAAATTAACGAGTTGCTTATAACTTTTTAATTCATTATTGACTAGTTTTAAATGAATTCTCTTAATGGAAATATCGCCCATAAAATACCCAAAACGAGGTGTTTAAGTAGGTACCTAGCATCACCCTGTAGTGACTTTCATCATCGGGAATCTTCTAGGGGTTTCAACAACTTTTCCAACGCAACACAGCGGCAGGCTGTACTACGAAGTGCCAATGCCACCATTATTCCCTCGTGAGAAACGAATAGTACCTACTTACTTTTCGTCCTGTGTAGCTCTGTCTCTCTCTCACACTGGAATCATGATTATTTTAAGACGTCATAATGGAGACCCTGAAATCGCGAAATAAATTGGTGGTTAATATAGTCATTCATCATCATCATATCAGCCGAAAGACGTCCACAGCTGGAGATAGGCCTCCCCCAAGTGTCGCCACAACAACCGGTCCTGCGCGTCTCGCATCTATCGGCTACCAGCGACCCTCACCAGGTCACGGTACGTCGCAAGAAGAACATACCTACCTACTAACAATAACACAATAATCTTCCAAAGTTAGTTATATTGCTATTGATAATAAAACGTTTTATCTGACATTATTTACCTTCGTTTTTATCAGATAAAGCAGCAGCAGTTAGGTACCAGTAGGACCTTCTCTCTTATCTGTTTCATAATCAGTAGATAAGGAAAACAACTAAGTATACCTAGTTGGGCGTTGAAGGTCTCAATGTTGTATGCACCAGCTTATTTTTGTTTTTCTCCTAACTTGAAATATACAGTAAAACCCGTTTATGACGATTATAAAGAGGACCCAGACAAAAACGCGTAGCGGAAAAGCAGATAGGGGAAATAAAACGTACCTATTATAGGGATGTAGTAAGGAAGGGTAGGTATTGCCGGTCACTTAAGCAAAAAGAAGTACAATTCAGTGAAAAATCAACTTTTATTTAAGAAACTCTTATGAAACATAAGTTAAGGTATTATTCTAACATAATCACAACCATTGATATCAATATTAATTACAAATATAACACAATCAACACTTAAAAAAAAAATGGCTTTGACCGGTATTGTCCGACCATGGTAGACAATACCGGTCGGCAGGTTGGCAAAAACGGTCAAACTTTTAGTGGCACAAGTCGCACACGTAGCCTTCGGGAGACTCAAAACCTGAGCACTCAGCATGAGCCCAAAGCCCACACTGTACGCACCTGTACCAAAGCTCGTTGTTCCGGCCATCATCGTCAAATAACATGCATCTGTTCTCCAGATCTTCGACATCAGTGTCATCATCATCATCGCGTACGTCAGTCATTTCGATTTCGGAGTCGGATGAACTCTGGTCCTCATTCTCATCTTGGATAACTCTTTTTTTACCTTTCTCACATTATTAAATTTTGCTGGTCTTCTTTTTGTTGCTTTTTTTATTCCTGCTTTTATTTTGGCACCAGATTCTTTCTTCTTTTCCCTTGTTGCTCTTCTCTCTTCTTTTTGTACCAAAGCTTCCTTGTTCGGAGTGTTTGGTAAAACTGTTGCATGTTGTTTTCGAGAGGCTCCCTGCACTTTCTGATTGTGTGTGTGGTTTCTTCGGAACTTGTAGAAGATCTTTGGCGGTAACTCCTGATTTTGAGGGAATGGCATTGTCTATTATCGGTTGCAGGACTTAGGGAGATGCGACAGGACTAATTCCTGGTGTTGTTTGGGTGTAGTCAAAAATATAATCTACTTGCAAACATAACTTGCGGTTAATACCGGTCAGCATGACCGGCGTTAGCCACCCGTATATTTTTCTGGTTAACAATAATTTTAACAAAACCCTGTAGCAAATTGCTTGAAATCTATGATTACATGGGTAGATAGATAACTACACGACAATAAATAACACTGACAATTAATGCAACATGAAAATTAACACACTCACCTCGTATGTTTCGCGGCCAAAAAATTACAAAAAAGTGGCGCGAAACAAATTGACATGCGGTGCTCCCTGACGCGTGCTCGGAACTGAGCGGGGGCCGGTGCGTCGCCGCAATAACAATAAGAAACAAAAATGATATTTAAAAAAAATAAAGGGGTACGGCAATGGTAGGTACGGATCTCGGAAATGAAATACTTTCGGGGTACGACCTTAACCTCGAATATCGACCCGTGCGGCTGATATTATTTAGGAAATTCTTATCAACGAAATACAATTTGGTTTTTCTGTTAAGAACAACGAAGGTTGCACGGTGACAGAATAGGAAATACACTTGGCGCATTTTCCTTAATTTCAGATGACTCATTGCCCGTGATATACGGAATGAAACTATAGCACGTGTGACTTAAAGTCGAATTTCGCTTACATTTTAACAAATGGTTAGTATTGAATGTTAATTTGTCACAACTCACAGCACAGGGTTTTGTGAAGCTGATTCATTGTTAGTTTTATTGACGAGGTCTGTTCAATTCGTCATTGCACGTAACACAACAATGATATTGGTAATATTATTATGTAACGTGTAACAGAATTAGGTGGCTAGGTACCTAAAGCAAAATCTGAAAACGGGTCATTAAACTTATTATGAACAACCTTGTCTGAAATCGCGAAAAAACACAACTAGGCCAACCAACACTACCTTGTGTGTTGGATGACCTTTATCGATAAATGGCGTTGCAAAAAAATTGTTCCGTGATTGGTTCCGTATGGTGTCGGACATAAAAGAATAGCATCATCCCATCACTTCCCGTGGGTGTCGTAAGAGGTGACTAAGGGACTCACCTCCTCAGTCTTCATTAATCCATGCCACTTACCGGGATAAAAAGTAGCATACCTATGTCTCATTCCAGGATATGAACTACATGTGTGCCAAATTTCATCCAAATCCCTGCAGCCGTTTTTGCCTGATTGTTACACAAACATACAAACATTCACATTTATAATATTAGTAGGATTATCTATGCTCTCGGCTCCACATCCACACCCTGCAGTTGATCCTTCATAGTAGCTCCACTTTGCGATGTTGAAATTACACATTCCTACTTGCATCTGACGCAGACCCTGCGGGAAGATGTTCGCTTGATTGTAAATAGTTCAGGGATGGGGAAGAAGTATCCTGCCACAGCTTGCAGTGGGCGTCAACTGGGTAACCTGACAACGAGACTGCCGATTTGAGGAAGTTGTGCCTGCTACGAATTCTCTGAGTTGGTAGTTGTGCGCCAAATAGTAAATACTAACTAACAAGACTAGATAAAATGAAAGCTTGCAAAGATTTTTCACCATCATCATCATATCAGTCGAAAGATGTCCGGTCAAAGGCCTCCCCACAGTGTCGCCACAACTTGTGTCACAAAAATGTTCGTCTCGCATCCATCAGCTATCCGCGACCCTCACCAGGTCATCGGTCCACCTTGTGGGAGGCCTTCCAACACTGCGTCTTTCAGTCGCCACTCCAGAACTTTTCGGCCCCATCGACCATCTGTTCTGCGAGCAATGTGCCCTGCCCACTGTCACTTCAATTTGGCGATCCTTCGGGCTATGTCGGTAACCTTGGTTCTCTTGCGGATATCATCATTCCTGATTCGATCACACAAGGAAACTCCGAGCCTCGGATTCGACGGTTAACCTCTTTCTCGATTTTTTTCACTTTTTGTAAAAAATAAATAAATTAAACAAGGATGTTTTATGAGATTGTTTTAATTAAAATATATGTAGGTAGATTTTATCTTAACTAAAAAATAATGATGTCTTTTTAAGTACTTAATATTTTAATAAAGATTTTCATAAGAATAACAGGACAAAATATGCAAGTTATGTAAAAACATATATAAGATCTTCCATCATACTTATTTAATAATTTTACTGAGTTAAGTATACAAAAGCTAACATAATGTCATATTGCTCGTGTCACCTCTGTCTTCATTTTCCACTCAGTTCTTCCATTTTATTGACTGAAATGAACACAAAACAAAGCCATTAATTTTATAATACCTACTTTAAACCCATGTACCTACCTACAATGTGTATTTTTAATTTGATACTCAAATAGATCTAAAACTGAACCAAATCATTCGTGAGATTAATATGTGGAACATCCTAAAATGTCTCCCTGTGTTTTACATCCATTTCCTATATAATTTCCTCTTCTCGACTCAGCCTCCAACAATCAGAGGTTCTCGACTACAGTGGAGTGGCGGATTTTTTTTTTCACAATGACTTAACATATAAAGTCCCCTCAGCAACATAACACACTTACAATATCACTGGTCCGTAGCTCCAGAGCCTATACAATTAGACTGACTTTGTGTACCACATAGGGCACACGGCATTGACAGGACCGCGTCTGGTGTACCACATAGGGTACACCGCATTGACAGGATCGCGTCAGATGTACCACATAGGGTACACGGCATTGACAGGACCGCGTCAGGTGTACCACATAGGGTACACCGCATTGACAGGACCGCGTCGGGTGTACCACATAGGGTACACCGCATTGACAGGACCGCGTCAGGTGTACCACATAGGGTACACCGCAATGACAGGATCGCGTCAGGTGTAGGTACCACATAGGGCACACGCATTGACAGGACCGTCGCGTGTACTACATAGGGAAGCTACTCGAGACTGTTAACGTGTTTAAAGTAAGAGAGTTGGGCTATTTCGACTCCAGGTTCTAAATCAGATCAAGAATCAAAATCCTTTATTTAAAACTAGCTGTTACCCGCGACTTCGTTCGCGTGTATGTCGGAAAGTAAAATGTCGCTAGGTAAGATCGCTAAGATAAGATATACGAATAGTCAATATCTAGCATAGCTTGACGCCTCTTAGAATTAGGAATTCAGAGGAGTGAGAATATACAGGCTGACTGATGAATTATTAAGGTCTAAATAGATGAAGCTAGTTCTGCCGCGCTAGCGACAAGAGCAGCAAGTTGTTCTGCAGCTAAACACACTCCCCAACCCTATCTCCAGCGCGGCAGTCGCACGTTCTTTGAGTACGTCCTATGGAGAGGAACGTGCAAGAAACTCCATGTGCAAGAACTTATTTTCACCCTACCTAACTTTTCCTAGAACACTGACGGTTCTAGGAAAAGTTTAAGAGGGCGCCGAGCGCGCAGTGGCGCCCTCTTCGTTTGTTTGGTTATTTCTTTTATTTTAGAATGTAAATGCAGAAAATAAGCACGTTAAGTTGTGCTCCACAAGATTATACGTTAATATTATTATAAACGGTAGTTTTAAATTGTTTAGTTTTATTATAATCACTAAAACAGAAAATAGTGGCCACTATTATCCGTCCTATAATCTTGTGGAGCACAACTTTACTTAACGTGCTTATTTTCTGCATTTTCATTCTAAAATAAAATAAATAACCAAACAAACGATGAGGGCGCCACTGCGCGCTCGGCGCCCTCTTAAAGAAAATGTTCACTATCCAATCTGTGAAGGAAATTCAAAGTAAACATGTAGCTAAAGAGTCCCATGCGCTGCCACCAATGATGCCGTAGAAGTGGCACCATTTTGGGTCACTCAAATCTGAGTTAGTGTCGTACCAGCACCACGAAGAAGAAGAAGAAGAAGGTAAGCTTACATTATCTCTTAAAGTATTCTCAGCTAGGATGTACTCTTCTGACTGTGGGTTGAGGGTCATCTTGTAGTTCGTGAGGGCCGCTCGGTCCTTCTGCTTGGCTAATGTTTCTATCACTACTGAATGGATCTGCGAAAGAACGAACTTATTACGAAACAATAGGTATAAAAATGTAACACAGGACATACTATGCATTGTCACTTAAACAGGATGTTGCCGAATTGCGTGGTCATATTTTAAGGGTGATCAAATCTGTCATTGTAATTAAAATAAATTATACCAACTGCATGAGACTGCTTGAATAGTGATATGTTTGGAGATTTTCGGTCGTTTATGAGGGCGGGTTTTTGATACAAGTTAATACTGTTTTATTTTGCTATTGTTGCTTTACTGTATTTCAGATACAGAACATCACCTTTAAACGACCACGCATTTCTGAAACACCCTGTTTAAAACTAAATCAGTAACTTATTAAAAAAAACAAAGAAAACATCATTTAACATGGACTTTGTCTGTGCAATGAGCGTGTGAATCAATAGGGAATATGCATGAAATAAATTGTACACAATATGCGCTAGTCGCAGTCGGTCGTCACAATTAGCGACTTTGCTGACGCACGTCGCTAGCAGCTGCTTGCTCGCCTGCAAGTAGCTCAGATGAGACAGCAGTGTCTCTATGGGGATGTTGTACGAGCGAGCCAGTCTTGTGCTACTTAGCTACGAGCCCCTCACCTTGTACATATGCGCTAGTCGCAGTCGGTCGTCACTATTAGCGACTTTGTTGACGCACGTCGCTAGCAGCTGCTTGCTCGCCTGCAAGTCGCTCAGGCGAGACAGCAGTGTCTCTATGGGGATGTTGGACGATACTGTTGTACGACCGAACCAGTCCTGCGGATAAAACAGCTAGGTATGTAGCAAGAGTTTTATTACTCTCATATCATTACCTGTTACTATTTATTTTTTATTTTTTGCCTATTCTGTCACGCAGGGCAAAGGCCTCCCTATCTTCCTTCCATTCTTCCCGGCTCTGGGCTAGTGTTGACCAATCCTGTCGATAGGCGTCAAGCTCATCCCGCCATCTTCGCCTGGGTCTGCTGCGATACCGCCGGACATTTTCTGGGACCCACATTGTGGTTGCTTTAGCCCATGAATCGCTCGACAAGTTTTAATTATGAAATTAATAATAATATTTAACAAACTAGCGTGTGCCCGCGGCTCCCTCCGCGTGGGTGTCGGTTATCGCGTAAAAAAGTAGCCTATGTCCTTCTCCATATCCCAGGCTATATATCTGCTAAATTTCATGACGATCTGTTCAGTCGTTTTAGCGTGAAAGCGTAACATACATACAGACAGACAGAGTTACTTTCGCATTTATAATATTAGTAGAGAATATATTAAAACAAAATATCACTTATGCCCGTGAGACTCTATGGCCAGGTTACTTATTTTGTCTCATCTGCTATGTATATTATTATCACATATATGAATAGAGTCATAATCAGCGCTGAATATTTATGGAAATTAAATAAGTAAGTACTTACTTTCTTAGTAAATAGAGATTCCACTATATCCCATTTGCCCGCCTTGGCGTGAACGTTGAGAACTACCCAGTCGTATTGTTGAGGAGTTATCTGGAACAATATTAGGGGAGAAATGGTCGTATTAGATGTAGGTAGGAATAATAATATCATTACCATCACAAGACCGGTAATTGCAGCCACAAGCACGATTGGTAGAATAAAAAAAAAATTAGTTACGTTTTCTTTTTTTTATTTTGTCACCTTTTATTTTTGTTGCCCAGTATTATGTTATTTTATTTAGGTTTTGAATTTTAAAAAATCATCTAAATTTAAAAAAAATATACTTTAAAAGTTGGGTACTGTAAAAATAAAGGTAAGTACTTACTTAATAAATAAATAAAAAAAAATTACACTGTATTTTTCTGAAATCAAAATTGAATAGGCAAGCGTGCTCCACCGTTGACCACATCGTCGCTTAACATAAGGGTAGATATCATGTCCTGCTCCCTCGTGCCAATGGTTGTACAGCTGTGGGCCAGCCACTGTATCACTGACTTGGACGCCAAGTCTGCTATGTCCAGCTGTGGAGCGCTGCACATATAGCTACATTACCTGATGTCGTTGGCAGAGCGTGAGAGGTGACATAACATTGCCTGCTCCCTCGTGCCAGTGGTTGGTGCAGTTGTGAGCCAGCCACTGTATCACTCACTTGTACGCCAAGTCTGCTATGTCCAGCTGTGGAGCGCTGCACATATAGCTACATTACCTAATGTCGTTGGCAGAGCGTGAGAGGTGACATAACATTGCCTGCTCCCTCGTGCCAGTGGTTGGTGCAGTTGTGAGCCAGCCACTGTATCACTCACTTGTACGCCAAGTCTGCTATGTCCAGCTGTGGAGCGCTGCACATATAGCTACATTACCGAATGTCGTTCGCAGAGCGTGAGAGGTGACATAACATTGCCTGCTCCCTCGTGCCAGTGGTTGGTGCAGTTGTGAGCCAGCCACTGTATCACTGACTTGTACGCCAAGTCTGCTATGTTCAGCTGTGGAGCGCTGCACATATAGCTACATTACCTGATGTCGTTGGCAGAGCGTGAGAGGTGACATAACATTGCCTGCTCCCTCGTGCCAGTGGTTGGTGCAGTTGTGAGCCAGCCACTGTATCACTCACTTGTACGCCAAGTCTGCTATGTCCAGCTGTGGAGCGCTGCACATATAGCTACATTACCGAATGTCGTTCGCAGAGCGTGAGAGGTGACATAACATTGCCTGCTCCCTCGTGCCAGTGGTTGGTGCAGTTGTGAGCCAGCCACTGTATCACTCACTTGTACGCCAAGTCTGCTATGTCCAGCTGTGGAGCGCTGCACATATAGCTACATTACCGAATGTCGTTGGCAGAGCGTGAGAGGTGACATAACATTGCCAGCTCCCTCGTGCCAGTGGTTGGTGCAGTTGTGAGCCAGCCGCTGTATCACTGACTTGTACGCCAAGTCTGCTATGTCCAGCTGTGGAGCGCTGCACATATAGCTACATTACCGAATGTCGTTGGCAGAGCGTGAGAGGTGACATAACATTGCCTGCTCCCTCGTGCCAGTGGTTGGTGCAGTTGTGAGCCAGCCGCTGTATCACTGACTTGTACGCCAAGTCTGCTATGTCCAGCTGTGGAGCGCTGCACATATAGCTACATTACCTAATGTCGTTGGCAGAGCGTGAGAGGTGACATAACATTGCCTGCTCCCTCGTGCCAGTGGTTGGTGCAGTTGTGAGCCAGCCGCTGTATCACTGACTTGTACGCCAAGTCTGCTATGTCCAGCTGTGGAGCGCTGTACATATAGCTACATTACCTGATGTCGTTGGCAGAGCGTGAGAGGTGACATAACATTGCCTGCTCCCTCGTGCCAGTGGTTGGTGCAGTTGTGAGCCAGCCACTGTATCATTGACTTGGACGCCAAGTCTGCTATGTCCAGCTGGGAGCGCTGCACATATAGCTACATTACCTGATGTCGTTGGCAGAGCGTGAGGGGTGACATAGCATTGCCTGCTCCCTCGTGCCAGTGGTTGGTGCAGTTGTGAGCCAGCCACTGTATCACTCACTTGTACGCCAAGTCTGCTATGTCCAGCTGTGGAGCGCTGTACATATAGCTACATTACCTGATGTCGTTGGCAGAGCGTAAGGGGTGACATAGCATTGCCTGCTCCCTCGTGCCAGTGGTTGGTGCAGTTGTGAGCCAGCCACTGTATCACTGACTTGTACGCCAAGTTGGGCTTGTTCACGTGTTTCTGCCATTCTGTTAGAAGATGAAGTAATTAATAGCAGAGCATCAATCAATTGGTAGGTCAGTAGTGCTTCAACAGCCAAAGTTCTCCACACAGAGCACTATATCACTAAAATCTCATTCAGTTTTCAATATTGAACTTTATTCCTACTGCGATAAAGTTCTCGATACGAAAACTGACTTTAGAACGGAGTCTACGTTGCCTGTTTTAATGTCAGGCACTGTGTTTTAGTTTGATGCATATTGCTGACGCTTTTAATAAAGGCACTTGAGACATTGCATTACCGAGTAACTCAGTTGTGAAGGTGAGAAAGTCTAGTGTTATTGTATTCTATTTTAAATATATTTATCTATCTATACTATATAATATAATATATTATATAGTATAGATAGATAAATATATTATATAAATGAATCCCTATTTCCCTTGGTCACGCCATCACGCGTGAACGGTAGGACCAATTTCGCTAATTATTTTTTCGTTGTGTTTGTCATTGTAATTATGAAGGAAAAAACAAAAAATAGGTAGGTAGGGGTAGGGTAGGTAGGAAGGTAGCCAGTTGACGGGAGCGAAGCCACGGTCCACAGCTAGTCATTTAATAAAGCTAAAGAGTTTGTTAGTTTGAACGCGCTGATCTCCAAAACTGCCAGTTGGATTTGGAAAATTATTTTTGTATATGATAGACACATTCATGAGGAAGGCTACAGATTATATAGGAACGGGAAATTCCTACGGGATCGGGGTAAACAGGATATAATATAATAATAATAATAATAATTTATTCAAGTAAAAAGTTAGTACAATTGTGATTTACATGAATTACAATTGAGAATGTTTTTAGTTCTAACTGTAATGTAGACCTGCCTGATCTAGGTTAATAAAAAAACCTGTGTTTCAGGCCATCTATTTAGATCAAACATTTAAATGAAAAACAAAATGAAATGGATGCAAAATAATAAAAGAAAAGAAGACAATATTTTCAATGACTTAAAAGTAACATGTTGAGTAATATTATTTTAAACTAGATTAAGTATGATATTATATTTAAACAAATTTACGAACAATATTGTAGCCAATAAAGTGGAGACTTAATAATTAATTAAAGTTAATTACATTAGAAAAGAGGCTTTATTTTACAATTTCTAGAAGTTTTTCCGTGTCTGCATAATTCTGTTTTGCTAAATATTCCTGAACTAGTAAATTACACCTATTATAACTTAGACTATAGATCTTTAGTATTCTGTTAAACTGATTATACAAGTAGGGTCCTAAAAATAAGTAGAATCGCTGAGCATAAGCATGTTTAGTTCGAAAGTTAGTGCATACCAAATCTTTTCTTCTTCTATCTGATGGTAATGGGTTAAAATAAAGGTTAGTATGTTGGAGCAAAATTACCTGCAAAACAAATAGTTGGCGTACTGTTAGGACCTTACATGCCATGTATAGTTGGTCTGTGGGAAATCGAAAGGGGCGAAAAGTAGAAACTTTTAAAACTGCTCTTTGGGCGCGTTCTAAATGCAGCATGATCGATTTAGCGGCGCCACCCCATGCCGTAATACCGTAGGTAATAATAGATTGACACAAAGCCAAATAAACCTGTTTAATTAATTTAAAGTCGGCTATGTTACGTAAGTTTTTAAAGATATATATTAGTTTACGCACTCTGTTGCACAATAAATCGATGTGTTTGCGGAAGTTTAGGTTTGCGTGATACCTAAATATTTTATATGGTCAGTTTTTGCTAAACTAGGACAAGTACATGCGATATCAGCACAATGAAGGTGACAATTGTTATGCGCTTGAATGCTTAGATTAGTAAGCGTTGGATAGATGTTTCTCATTGTAAATAATAAGTATTTGGTTTTATCTGTATTTAAACTTAAGAGATTATCGTGAAGCCAATTAGAAACAGTATCGAAACCATTTTGTGCTACCTCATAGACCTCGACTTTTGATTTAGCTGTAAAAAGTAGAGCTGTGTCATCAGCATATGAAATAATTAAACCGTTCTCGAGGGTCAAATTGCACAGGTCATTTATATAAATAAGAAACAAGGTAGGACCCAAAATACTACCCTGTGGGATTCCGTAACAGGTATTTTTAAGTTCAGAACTGATGCATTGACCCACTTTTACAGACTGATGGCGATCACTTAGGTAATCAGATAATAATTGCAATTGTGCTCCCCGTATTCCCAGCTTCTCCAGCTTGTTCAAAAGCAAAGTACAAGAAATTGTATCAAAAGCCTTGGCGAGGTCTAAAAAGATCCCTAGGGTGTGCAGACCGTTATCCAGGTTTGTGCTTATATAATTTGTTAGATGGTGAACAGCTTGGCTCGTTGATCTTTTAGGCCTAAAACCAAATTGTTGATCAGAGAGTAATTTATTACTTTCAAGGTATTTTACTAATCTACTATTTATAATTTTTTCCAATATTTTTGACAGGCCAGTTAAAACTGATATTGGCCTGTAATTATTTACACAATTTTTGTCTCCAGATTTAAACACAGGGGTGACTACGGCTTTTTTAAGCAATTTAGGAAATATTCCTCTGGTTAAACATAACTGAAAAATATGAGTTAAAGGAGGGGCAATGACGTATTTAAATCTTTTTAGTATGCTATTAGGTATGTCGTCATATCCTACGGCACAAATTTCTTTTAATCCATTTATAATATCTACTACCTCATCAACATCGGTATCTAATAAGACAAAAGAGTTTTGTTTTGCATATGTTTTAGTTTGGCTATGACTGGAAGAACTAGATCTATTAGAAAATAAGATTTTTTCTGCTAAGTTTTTTCCTACGTTAATGAAAAAGTTGTTAGTTTTGTTTACTGCTTCGGTAGGGCTCCGCTCAGACGATAAAAGATCAAGTGCTGGTTCGGCATTTTTTGACCTAATAGTGTTAGTTTTTATGAATTTCCATATAAGTTTAGTGTTTTTACCTGCTTTTTGTAGTTGAGTCTGATCGTATTGGTTTTTTAGCTTTTTCAAAAGGTTATTACAGACATTCCTATATCGTTTGTAAATAATTGATAGTTGTTTATCACCCGGTGTATTTTTTAATTTTTTGGTGGAGTTTATCTCTATGCCTAATGCAGCGGACAAGTCCGGGCGTAATCCATGGTTTAATATTACCATATTTCCTAGGTATTACTTTAGTAAATGTATTTTTCCTTATCGTAGATTGCAACACATCGACGAAGTATTGTAAAGAAATATTTGGATCGCGTGAATTGTAAACGGGGTCAAAATTAATACCGCGTAAGTCAGTTTCAAGACTCGTCATATTGATTTTAGTATAGCTGTGCATGCAGTTATTACGAGGTGAAGTTATTTGCAATGTTAGTAAAACAGCTTGATGATCGGTAAGTGATGAGTTAGTAACTAAGGTTTTGGAAGGACTCCGCAATTTTATAAGGATATGGTCCAGACAAGAGCCGCTCTGGTGGGTTGGGTGATAATGAGCTGGTAATAATCCATGAAAAGAGCAAATGTTTAGATAATTATGAGAATGAGTATCATTTTTTTCGGCGGCAATGTTTATGTTGATATCTCCTACCAGTACGATATTTTTAAACGAGGATAATTTTCTTAAGTTACTGTTAAGCGAGTTCAAAAACCCATCAATACTTAGGGATGGTGGCCTATATATAGCCATTATTACTGTATCGGGAAACATTTTAATTACTAAGCAATTGCAGTCTGGAAAAATAGGTTCCTCTACTAATACTTTTAAATTATTTTTAATATAAACGACGACACCATCATTCTGGTTGAACGTTCTGTCGCTTTTGTGAAGATTAAATCCATCGAGAGTTGGTAAATTGGCCGTCAGCTTAGATAACCAACACTCTGTCAGAACGATAATGTCGCAGCATATATCAAGATCTTGTAACAAAACTTGGAAACCATCAAAATTACGGGTTATACTGCGTATGTTTTGTGTAAGAATGGTCAATGTTTTGTCCCCTTTAAAAACTAAGTTTTTGCACTCCTCGACATTACAGATTTTAGTTTCAGACACGGAAAACCGATCGAGATCACAAATAAGCTGATTAGCCATGCAAAGAATATTATATGTAGAAGTTAACCTACTATCTATGTGCTAAATTAACTAGTAAATTGGCGGCGCTCCTAGGCGCCCTCATAGTCAATGGAATTAATATAATTGTCCTCTGCATATTTACGTGCTGGGCAATTTACATCACCTGTTGGATGATCATTTTTCCGCTTAAAGCGTTTGCAGGTCGCACATTGGGGCGGAGAACCTTTATTATTACATTCCTTGAATGAATGTCCTGTTTCACCACAGAGGTTGCAGGTAGCGCTCGATTCTTTACAAAATTTGGCTGCATGTCCGAACTGCTGGCAGTTAAAACACCTGGTCACAATCGTGAAATCTCTCACTGGACACGATGTCCAATTTATGAAGATTCGTCCTTGGTCAATCAAGATTTTCCTAATATTTGCAGGTACTTCCAATATGTAATTGCAGGTAGGTCGTTCTTTCTTACCTGACTTATGGCTCAACTTCAAACTTTCTAAGGACTCACGAGTAACGTTCGGTAATTTATCACTCAAATTTTGGACGTAAATGCATTCGAAAACCTCTTTTTCCGTAAGGGCTACGGGGACACCAATGACCGCAATCCTTGGGCGACGTTTGGACGGTTCTTCAACCTTAAGGCCTGAGGAAACTAGCTTCTGCGAGCTTTTTAATTTATTAATGTCGTCTTGATTATCCGTTCGGATGATAACGCCTCCGTTTCTAATTTTCCTTACACCGCGGACATGGAGCTTCAATTCCTCAGGCGAGATAATTTTTTGAACCAACGACTTGGTATCATCACTGGTTTTAGTCTTATCGCTGGGATAAATAGCGACCGAACTAATATTTTCTGGACGAATAAATTTATCTGTACCTTTCTTCACCATGTTAGCGTAGGAGCTAGTATCTGCTTGATTTCGGCTCATTTTCGTTTCCATGACTTCTTTGAACTGACAAAGGGATTCCGAAACATTCTGCTGCACTTGCAGGTGCTGGATAGTGGTGTGCGCTTGGATTGATTTTTGCTTCAGCGATTGGTACAACACGGCCATCTGAGATGTCCCGTGATTGACTTTTCGACAAAGACCGGTGACACGGAGTTTTTGGTCGGAATTCATTTTTCCCTCTCCCACAATCGTGCAGATTTCATTCAGAATTGTGTCGATGGACCCAAGCCATCTCTGAATCTCCGACGTAGAGACGATTTCATTTGGGAAGTCGTTCTCTGTGGCTGCTGGCGGCACAGGTTCTCTTGTTTGGTTTTGGACAGCCGGCGATGGCGTCGGAGGGGGACTACGTCGTACCAATTGGCTGCGGCCAAAAGGGCTATCTCCTGCGTTAGACATACTTCTAACACTGAAAACGCTGATTTTCTATGCAAGATCTATCTAGTTCATCTTTCACAACGAAGAACAGTATAATTATTAGTCACACTCGGCACTTTCACAACAAACTTACTCTGCAAAATATTGCAATAACATTATTCGCAATTATTAAAACAATATCATAACAATCAACACAAAAACACGTCTGCTTAGTCTCGCGACTTATGTATATGTTTGAACGAAATTTTTTTTTTTATATAACACTGGTATCTGCTGTGTATAGCGGCATTAAGTCAGAAGCCGATTCCAACATAGACGAAGTTACTAAGGACTGAGAAAAGGGTATAAATAGGTACCTAATAACTTAATATAGTCAGCGATCATCTTAGCTTGGTGTTGGTCGACCCCAGGTTGGTTGAAGTGGTTGGCCAACAAATTGGACAACTTCCTAAAGAGAGCATCTATGTTGTTGCCTTGCGTCTTCACTGCGTGTTGGTATTGATACATCTAGAACAAAGTAGAACTTCGTGTAGCAATATTGACTGGATTTTGGCTAGAAATTGGTTTCAATAATTTAGTGATGTGCACTTACAGCCGCTTCTGGACTTCGGCCCAACATTCTGTGGAAAAAGAAACAAATATTTAGTACTAACGACAAGCCACGGCTCCAAAGGTTTTTTTATACAAAACTTGTCCTGACATTATCGAACAAGGGTCGCGCCATTTTCGAGTTTTAGTTTTAGAATTTTTATGTTAAAAATATACCATTACATCAAGCCTTTATTTATCGAAATTAAATTAACAGATGACTTCAGCAGAAGTGACATGACAAAACAATTGAGCAGCTTTTTCCCAAGTATATATATATTTTTTTTAAATGTTGCCCCACACTAGGAATTTCTCCTGCATCGTGGGTGCGTTTACAAACATACAAAGTCACATACACAAACAGCCAGACCAGGAACAACTATCTGTAGGCCATACAAATATTTGTTCCGTGTGGGAATCGAACCCGCGACACGCAGCGCAGCAGCCGATCGCTCAACCACTGCGCCAACCATGTCGTCGAAAAATAATGTAGGGGTTGGCTTCAAGTTTAATGGGGGCTACCGTTTTCGTGCTCACCAGTTGGCGCCACTGGCGAGTTAAGTGTCCTTAATCATACCGTTAGAAGGACAAAAAAATATAATGCAGTAAACGTGCGATTAAATACAGCACAGATAGCGCAGCAGTGTGACGCGGACTCATCATAATCGAATAAAAAAGAAAGACATTTTATTTATTTATTTATTGAACACCTTAAAACTATCTTTATCTACACTCACAACGTAATGTTCCAAATATGAGTTCAAAAATGAATGCATAAACACGTACTTTTTTTCGTGGATAGGTAAAATTAAAAAAAAAAACCATTACAGTTCAACATTTTCCTTCGATTTTTAAACAACTGCATCATAAAATAACTTTTTAAGTTTTATAGCACACTTTTTCTTTTTAATTTTTGGCGCGGGCTCATTGACGCTCATTGAGCCAGCTTTTATCTTTGTCTATGGATGAGCGCGCTGCGCAGTCATTCGAATACGCAATGAGAATATCCTGGCGGATATTCTCATTGCGTATTCGAATGGACTAAACCATTTTTCCACTTTTTTATTTCAACTGTATGAGTGAAGATAAAATAGTGTATGCAACGGCATATAATTAGGTATTAAAACACTCGTGCGATGCTATTATCACACTCGGCTACGCCTCGTGTGATAAACCCACACTCGTGTTTTAATAACCCTTTTTATATGGTCGTTGCATAAACTACTATTACAGCGCATCAATGCCGCCACAAAAACCAACGTAGCAGAATCTACATCGCAACAATGAAACTCGCAGCGCCATCTATCCCAACAGCTGCGAACTAACTTAACAAAGCCCTGAATCGCGATATCAGAGTTTACCGTGCGATTCGAACAGATACAACAGCCCGAATATCAACTATCGGGCAGTTGCCCACCGGACACAACAACCGTCCGGTCGGAGGATCCCCCTTTTCAATCGAGGTACAGTTCTCGTCAAATAGCTTTGCCCCTCTGAAGTTGTGTCGAGTGGCTGCGTAGTAGTCAAAATTACGAACACATTGCAACTACGCAGGCGTAAGAGACATGGGGGCGGGGCGCGATTTTATGTCTCAGTCTTACGTTTACGTTCGATGCATGCTTGCGTCCCGCTAGCTCCCGCATGTACGTGACTGCACCTGCGCGATTTTTGCAAATGGCTAACTTCAGAAGGGCAAAGTTATTTGACGAAAACTGTATGCGGGACTCTCTGTTCCGCCTACTTCTAAAGACATACACATATTTCCGACAGAAAAAAAGTTCAATCTAGTGGTTAGTAGAACCGTACCTTAATCTGCCATAGTCAGGCTGTTTTAGTAAAATTTCACAATAATCACAACAAATCTCATCTCTGATCTGGTCAAACGCCAATCAACAGTGAACTTTGACATTTCGGAGACTTCACGCTACACTAGCGCCTCTAGCGGCGAATTCAAACGCTAGAGGTCTCATTGCATGCAGTTGAATAGCAGCATGTTGGACTTACGTGAGCAAATCCGTGAGTTCAGTGATCTTCCCCTCATTGTGTAAGAAGGCTATGTAGTGGTTAAGGGCGACAGGTCTCGAGGACAGCAGCTCATAGACTAGCTTCTTGTTTAATGTCTGGATCAGGAAGAGAACAACCTGGAAATGGGATTGAAGACGAATTATTTGATGAGGGACACATTTTTGTTTTTGGGCCCGAAATAGTGTCTATGTCGCAGCCAACTAGCTGAATCCGCCGTTTCATTAAAAGTCTAGCCTTTTCGTTTAACTGTGCCGTTTAATCAGTGACATATGTGACACGGTCTAGTCATTTAGTCACTGTGCAGACTTTCAGTGTAGGAATGTGAACCATAATGTTGTTCTAGATGATTTATACAGTAACATAATATGTATTCTCCAACAGTCTGCTGAGTGTAGTGCGGTGGCGAATAAGCCCCGGACGTATAAACCTGTGCCAGGGTGGAATAAACATGTAAAAATAGCTTACGAGGAGGCTCGCTTAGCTTTTCAAGGTTGGCAGTTATGTGGTAAACCAGATTCAGGTATTGAATATAATAAAATGCGTGATACGCGGAGAGATTTCAAAAGTAAATTAACCGCTGCGGCCCCGACATGTGAAAATTCCCAAAAAAAAGTAAATCTTATGTAATAGGTAAATAAACATTAAATTCGCGATTAATTCGCGACACACCGGTGTGTTGCCGGGGCCGGAGCGGTTAAAATGGTGTCGTAATAATGAAAAACAAATTAAACTAAATTTAATAGCTGAAAATCATAAATCTAAGGACTTTGTAAATTTTTGGAAAAACTCGAATAAACTGAATCCTAGGTCGAGCCTCCCCGTAAGTGTTGGTGGTAAACATGATCCCACACAAATTGCTAATATGTTTGTAGACCAATTTAAAGTGAAGCCATTGGCAAATTCCTCTGCTGGTTATGTGACGCAGGAGGTGGCTGGTGCTGATGTGAGCATGGCGCGGGGATTGAATTTATCTACTAAAGATGTCAAGAAAGTGATAAAAAATATGGTTAGAGGCAAGTCCCCGGGACATGATCACCTTAGTGTCGAGCACCTTAAGTATGCAGGTATACACTTACCAAGAGTATTGTCGATGTTTTTTAGACTGTGTGTGAGTCATTCTTATCTGCCCAGTGCACTTATGCGAACTATTGTTGTACCTGTCATAAAAAATAAAACTGGTGATGCTGCTGATCCCAGTAATTACAGACCAATATCCCTAGCAACGATCATAGCGAAGGTGCTGGATAGTCTGCTGGATTCATACATGGCCCCCGGGATTGACTTGCATGATGCACAGTTTGGCTTCAGGCCTGGGCTGTCCACTGAAAGTGCCATTATGTGTTTAAAGCGGACTGTCCGGTATTATACGGATAGGAAAACACCTGTTAATGCGTGCTTCTTAGATCTCTCCAAGGCATTCGACCTTGTGCCTTATGACCAGCTGTGGGACAAGCTAAGAGATGAGAAAAAAGTAGATTTTGAGGTCACGTCATTGTTAAGATTCTGGTATGTGAACCAAATAAACAATGTTAGGTGGGCTGGGACTATGTCCGAAGAATATAAATTGGAATGTGGGGTGAGGCAAGGGGGAATCACCTCCCCTCGCCTTTTTAATTTATATATCAACCAACTGATTGTTGAACTCAGCAATACTGGTGTCGGCTGTCATGTTGATGGAGTTGCTATGAACAACATCAGCTATGCGGACGACATGGTCTTGCTGAGCCCATCAATCAGTGCATTAAGACGTTTGCTGAAGGTCTGTGAGAACTATGCGGTGACTCAGGGGCTTAGGTATAATGTCACTAAGAGTGAGTTCCTTGTTTTTAATGGTGGTGCCAGAAGATACTTAAATATTCCTTGCATCTCATTAGCAGGTACACCCTTGAAGCACGTCTCAAAATTTAAATATCTGGGCCACTGGGTCACTGAGGACTTGTGTGACGATTTGGACATCGAGAGAGAGCGTAGGGCGCTGTCTGTTCGAAGTAATATGCTGGCCCGTAGGTTTGCACGGTGTTCTTACGACGTTAAAATGACGCTTTTTCGAGCCTACTGTCAGACTTTTTACACCTGCAGCCTTTGGGTCAAGTATACGCAGAAGGCATACGGCGCCCTGCGTGTACATTACAACAATGCTTTCAGGATGCTTGTGGGGCTACCGCGGTATTGTAGCGCTTCGGGTATGTTTGCCGATGCGAGAGTGGATGATTTTTATGCCATTGTTCGAAAGCGATGTGCTTCTCTCCGGCACAGATCAGATACCAGCTCCCACGGCATGTTGAGAGCATTGAGCGACCGGTGGGACTGCCCGATGCTTGGTCGATGGGTGAGTCTGCACGCACAGGTCGGTCGTAGATAGCTGTACGTGCATTTATTTTATTTTATTTTGATTTTATTTTTGTTCCTATTTGTGATTTTTATGTGTGTGTTTTGTGTCTATTTCTATGGACTACAATGTCTGCAAATAAATTATTATTATTATTATTATTATTATTAAACGATATTGAACAAAAGATGTTACTTAGGTCGCTGAAAAATCGGCACAGTTAAATGAAAAGGCTAGGCAACCAATTAAACGGCTGATTAAGATAATTGGCTGCGACATCTATACATCACTATCAATATGTACCTACTCGTATGTCACCGGAAAATTACAGACTCCGTACGATTGTAATAAATCTTTATTAGATTATAATTTTTCGATATATATTATGTAAGAATTATGAAAAACCGTTTTGTATATGTCGCAGCCAACTAGCTTAATCTACCGTTTCATCAAAAGCCTAGCCTTTTCATTGAACTGCGCCTTTTAATTTGCGACATAAGTGACATGGGCAAGTCATTAAACGATATTGAACAAAATATATTACTTAGGTCGCTGAAAAATCGGTTCATTTAAATGAAAAGGCTAGGCTAGGCAGATTGAGCTAATTGGCTGCGACATAATTATTATCCAATTAATCCTATCCAAATTCAATACTTTTCAATATAAATCCGTGTCATTTACTGTCTTTTTAAGAAAAAAATGTTTACGATTTCACGCGATATTTGACAATCTTACGGCGTTTGCAATATTCCGGTGACATAAAAAACTCTTGCGTTACTGAGTGACTGACATACACACAGCCGAAACTACTGGTCGTAGAAATCTGAAATTTTGCATGTTGATGCATTGGGGAGAGTACGGGAAAAAATGGGATATACGCGCACGAAGTCGCGGGCCAAAGCTAGTATATGTAAATAAAATTACATTACGTACTAGCTGCTGCCCGCGGCCCCGCCTGCGTGAATGTCGTAAATTATCCCAAGGGAACAAACTCCCGGGACAAAAAGTATCCTATGTGTTATTCCAGACTATAATCTACCTCTGTGTCAAATTTCATCAAGATTCATTCAGTAGTTTTTGTGTAACAAACATCCATACATATATTCAAACTTTCGCGTTTATAATATTAGTAAGCATTTAAAGTTAGTCACCTAGGTTAGCCAGGGGTGCAGGTCTCAGCATTAGAACTATAAACCCACATAATAATTATAGTCAGTGATGTCTAAGTCCACCCAATAAGGGACATTCTTTTGCTATCAACCAGGAGGATATCAACACTCCAGGCTATTAAGAAATCCATGATGGGAAAACCCAATAACTTTGAAAGACCAGTTATTTACTGTTAAATTACTGATTGAAAATATTCCTATTATATTTTGTGCAAATGGGTAGGAACATGTATCAGTAGCGCATCGCAAATTCCTTATTTGCCTCTTCATAGTATTAGTTTACATTTAGCTAAAACTCACAGTGAGAACAGCATTCCCATCTCCAATAGCCAGCGCTCCATCTAGCAGTTCAGTCTTACTCTTCATGCTGCGGTGAACATGCAAGGAACAGCTCCTGCCAAGCGTCAGTCTCTTCAGGGACATGGCTACTGTCTGCTCTGGTTCAGCTTTGGTTTCCTTCGAGGGGTCCTTGCCGGATTGAGCTAAGAGGACTGGAAATGTTAAAAAAAATAGGTAAGTATCAGAAAATGGTTTGGAAAATCTAACCAAAACATTTCAAAGATCAGTTTTCAAGCGGTCTAAAGCAGTTGATGCCTCTTACTTGAGTTAGGGGCAGAGGTAAGAGAGGCAGAATGGTGTTTCAAATGTGTTCAAACAAACAAAGTATAGATTTCAGCCATAAGTGGACATAGGCCTCCCCCAAGTGCCACCACATTCTTGAGGATTTGTTTGTAACCTGCAGAAATCTTCATTTCTGAATTAATAAATGAAAAACTTTGAGCATAGTCCTCTCCATTACCCTTTGAATGACTTTCCTTCTGATGAAACTTGTAGCAGGCAATTTGAAAATAATTATACAGCAATCCAAATATCAACTATCGGGCAGTTGCCTACCGGACACCACAACCACCCGGTCAGAGGATCCTCTCTTTTCAATGGAGGTTTGCAGGACTTTACACCCTGTTCCACATACCCTCTATAACCTGACAGAGAAAAGAATTACTGCTTTGTTTACCCATAACGAAAGGCTACAAACATACTTAGATCTAACACTTTAGAAGACACCAGACTGTTGAGTGGTACAGCGGCAGACTTGAGCGTATTAACACTCAGGTTGCTGAAGATGCCCTCCTCATTCCGTCCTGAAGACCTCTGACCAATGGCCAAGATCTCTTGAGTTGACAACTGGAAATCACAAAAAACACACAAATTATAAATCACTTTTAAGGCTACAAAAAAAAATCTTTTTTTGACATTTTATTTCTTTAGGTTCTCAGCCCAGGGCCCAGCAGAGCCCAGCCCCCCTTCTACTATGAGAAGATAGAAACTCAGAGGTCTCTTTTAAGGTCCACACAAATAAATTGTAATGGTCAAATCTTATGAGAAATATTTACTAGTGGAAACCACTACATTTGAGTGAACTTAAGTCAGGAAAGTGTTTATTTAGTAGAGGACTTTATCTAGCAGTATGTACCCTTAAACAAGAAGTCAAAAGAAACTTCGCGAGTGCCTAGAAGGTCCAGTTCTGCTAGAACGACCTAGATTCAAGTTGAAACACTCATACATAATTATTTTTCATCCAAACATCGCTAAGAATCAAATGTTAGATTAATGAAGTCTAGCAGAGTTGAGGGCAGTACGTTATACCATTCAAAGAGAGCTGAGAGTCCCTTAGCTCGCAAAGAAAGAATATTGATGACATTATTTTTACTATAAAATTCTGAATAAATTGGTTATACGTACAACGTCATCATCAAAACTAAAAGCTTTGGCCTTTGTTTCACTTGTATTCCAATAGTCATCGTCTTCCATTGTTAGGTATAAATTACTAAAATTACTAAATTCAACCTGTAATTTTGTAAACAAACAACTTTTTATGCAGTTTTAACTTTTACCTGTCAAGTCAATGTCAGAGAACAAGTCGTAAACAATCGATGACATTGATAGTTTGACAGTTTGCGTTTTGTTATTTGTTATGACAAAATTTGCTTCGTATAAAAATAATGATAAAAATTCAACCGAATTGAGTACCCCTCCTTTTTTGAATTCGGTTCAAAAAAGATAAAAACAACAATACAGAGACGACTTTTATTTTATTTGATTTATGTGTCTGCTTTGTTATGGATGGGAAATCATCAAATGTGTTCTCCCACTCTGGACAGTGTTCAACTCTTACTGACTAAAACTCACCGTGGCCCAAGAACGCAAAGGGCACTTGATCTTGATCTTGATATGTATTAGTGGTAAATAGTGTTATTATTGATAAATAAATGAAGCCTACAAATGTCATAAAAAATTATTGTCTATGTTAGATTATTGATTTCTTTTTTTAATAATTGTGTTTATTGCTGTTGTGTTGTGTGATTGTGTCTGTATAATAAATGTTTTCTATTCTATTCTATTATATTCACATCTCTCGCACGTAGAACTCAACGCGCCGTTGACCCAGGCCTGGCCCTTTTCGGAAGGCGAGCTTACCATCGCTCGCCATCCGCAGGCCTGCGGGCCTACGGTGGTCGGGAATTGTCCTACGACTCCCGACGTCCAGGATGGTGCCCCCTTGCGATGGTGGCTTGAGGATTGCCTGTCCCTCACGCGTCCCGCATCCTCCTTCACTTACATTACTGTTTCACAGAAGGAGGTGACTGCTTCCCATGCCCTCTCGTGCCGGACTATGGATTGGACCAGGGCCGGGTTCGAGAGGTCGCCGCCGCCGATCGCCTCTACGAGGACATAGCTGCGCAGTGCTCCCGCCCAAGTGGGGCAGACCTTACCGTATGCTTCACCGTCTTCTCCGGGTGACACATCCGGTTCCACATAATGGTGACGCGCGGGCGTGTCTGTCACGGGTCAATCTTCAAGGTTAAGCAACGATTGCCAAGGTCGGTATGTGAATGGGTGACCATCTTGACACCGAGACACCTCCGTGCCTCGGAAAGCACGTTAAGCCGTTGGTCCCGGCTCTCATTGTCATAGGCCAGAATTTCTGACTCCAGTCTTGCCAAGAAGTACCGTGTTACCCAGTTAATGGGTTGTAGAGGTCTGGTAGGCAGCCGCTCCACGTAAAATGCTGGTATTCAACTGAATCCGGTTTGACTGGAAGCCAACTCCAAAATAGTTGGGAAAAGGCTAGGCAGATGACTATAATTTCGCGCTACCCGCGGCTTCGCTCCCGTGGCTCATCTAAACCAAGAACAGAACACGTCGATCATCAGGAATCGTAATTAAGTAGGTATATTCGGCATACTCGTAAAAGGCAGCGATAGTGAAGCTTATCAGTGAAACAATTTTAGTACCTAATCCGATTCAATCAGCGCTTCCAGAGATCCTCTTTATCAAACATTAATAAATAAGTAAACAACCAAATTATTTTATGTCTTTACAATTATCTTCTGATATTTCGATCATTATTATCAACAGAATTTCTCGACGCAAATAAAAAATACGAACTTCCGTACATTTTTTATACCTGTCTAGTATCTACTCGATACTTTTGTCGTATTGTATTTTTTTTTGTTTTTTTTTTCAACCAAATTACTCTGTATGGAGTATTGCCTAGGTACCTATTAGCTTTTCCCCGTAGGTACTTTGTACGCGCAAATCCCGTTTTTCCTGTTCTCGTAGGAATTTCGGGAAATCCCCTCTAGTGCTCCCCTACACTAGAGGAACCTACATGATAAAATTTCAGCTTTCTACCAGTAGTTTCGGCTGTGCGTTGTCTGTCAGCCACTCAGTCAGTCAGTCACCAGTTATGGAAGAAATTAAATTATAGTTATATTTTATATTTTTTCTATCGACGTACATAATTAGGTATTAATTAGTTGTAGGTGGTACGGAACCAAGTTCGATGTTATGTTCGCTATCGATTCGTCTTATCAAGCAAGATTATAGATAGACACGAGTAATAGGATAAACAATAATAATCAAAATGCCTCAAAACATAAAGACATCTTGACTCTTAAATTCATGAATTTAAAAGTTATTTCTTTTGGTGTTTCTGATTCTTTTTTTCGGGGACAGATTAACTTCGTTTTCCAGAAGGAAAAAAAACAAAAAGTGAGATAAGATTGTTTTGTCTTCAAAGAGGAAAACGATCACATAAAATCACGCCCACCTTACCCGAAAGGTTAGGCAGAAATGTACCCTAGGCCTACTAACTAGGTAAGTATATCCACTGTGACCAGAGAGCCAATTCTTCTATTTTGTAAGCAACGTTCGCATTTGCATGTCAGTCGCAAGCTGTCAAAAATGTAGGTATGGAAATCGAGGCTTTTTTGACAGATTGCGATGGCAACATTGCTTAAAAAAAATGTAGATTTGACCCTCTGTTCGCTAGTTATAGTAACTCCTATGTGGGATGACCATTGAAGATGAAAAATTCGAATCTTATATAATTTTTTTCAAGCGAGGTAGATGCGTATAGGGTCGCAACCACTGATTGTGACTGGTCGCAGTGTTTGGGAGTACCTACACACAAACTAAATTAATTTGGACTTAATAATAATTGATTGTTTCCTTTATCGACCTGAAACGACTATGTAGGTATGTCTACTGTCTACTGTTGCAGAATTTGTTCGAAAGAGTCACCGCGGCCCTGGAACGCAAAGGGCATAAGGAGGAACGCGGGTGGGTTTTGGTCAGTTAGAGACTGACACTTTCTCTCGCTTCACCTCTAGTTGGAACGGAAGAAGTCATTTGATGATTTCCCATCCATAAAAAAGGTACCTATGTCTTCTTTACTTTTAGGGAGGCTTTTGCCCAGCAGTGGAACAGTAGCAGGTACAGGCTAGTAATAATAATGCCTACTTGTCTATGTTGCATTTGAATATGGATATTTTCAACTTCAGAGGAAATACTGAGAATTGTTGTTATTATTGGTATCTAAATAATTAATTTCCCTGACTGTAAATTTGGTGTTTAGGGTTCCGAAAGTTCATACGCAAAACGGAAGCCATAGAGGATCACTCACAGATGTCTATCAATATCTGTGGGGGTCACTCCTGTGTTAGTTTTTTTGGCTGGCTGTCTGTCTGTCTGTCTGTCACAGCCAGCATTTTCAGAAACCATTGCACTGACTCAGTTAACGTTTTCTAAGTAAGTACAAATCTGTATTTCTGTGACTCAAACACGGACGCGTAACGTAAATATTTTTTTCATTTTGAATATCGGGTCACGTTTGGAGAATATTTTAGAAAATATAAAAACATTAAACATGTGAAATTATGCATTTGAGAATTTAAAATATAATTTACAGAATTTTAAAATAAATAATTTTGTACTAGTTTAGTTAGTGGGAATAAATTGATGAAAAATTTAACCCCTTGCCTCCCGAAACTACTAAACTTAAATATAAAAAAAAAACGAAAACTGGTTTTCTTCATTTTTGCTTGTTGGCTTGGCTTGTTTACAGGAAAACCTACAAGAAGTAGAAGAAGAAGTACCTGTTATATATTTTTTTAAACTTGTAAACATCATGTTTCTTTCGATATCCTTTTAAATAAATCAGGTGAAGCAAAAACCAAGTCGAGAAAAAATAAAACAATGAAAAAGAACCAATAGGGAGAAGTTGAATTATTTTTTATTTTTTTTTTAATTTAATAATTTTGTGTGCTGATAAAAGTCACGTTGTTCTTTAAGTAAATGCGCATAAGGCACATGTTATTTTAAGTCTACGTCACTGCCTTATCTCAATTATTTATAATTTTGAAAGACCTTAATCTTAGCATCTAACGGAAAAAAAATAACTTTTAAATTCATGAAATTAAGAGTCAAGATGTTCTTATGTTTTGCGACTTTTTGTTGATTCATTGGTTATCCTAATATTCGCATAATCTTGATAACACGAATCGATTGCGGAAAAATATTGGAACTGGTTCCGTGCCTATGCCTACAAAATGTTTGAGTTTATCAAATCATTGTTTAAATGTTTTATTATAATGTGTAACCGTTTATACTTATACCTAAATAAATAGCATGATTTTTTAAAATTACTGTTAGAAAATTAAATCAACTGTATTGTTGTCATATTCTAGGTAACAGCTGTTGTTTTTTTTTTGTTTTTTTTACTGGTCTTTATTTTTGCATAATTTGGGTCTTTAATTATTAGGTATGTACTTATCTGGTTTTTTTTTTCGTTTGTATTTCCTGTATAAACAATGTTTACTTTCTATCCTTCTTTTATTTTTCCTCTATGCCCTGGTAATGTAGATGACCATAGGTGGCCTTGCCCTTTATGTTATCATATGACTGATAATTTATACAACGTGTAACAAAATAGTTGCAATACCTCGTAAGGGGTCATTGTACCTAACTACTCCATTATGAACAACTTTCACTATGGGACGAACACTGAAATCGCGAATAAAAAAACGACTGCCCGTGCGCGTATTGCCAAACTGTATACTGACCCAGACACCCGTAGTCTGTACTGAACTACATCGTGCTCATTAAAATCACAAATAAATTGGAGCAAAGTGCATACGAGCTCAGAGCAATCTGGGAAGGTATGCAATTTGCTCGCAACAAATTGGAGCAAAGTACATACGAGCTCAGAGCAATCTGAGAATGTATGCATTTTACTCCAATTTGTTGCGAGCGATTTGTTGCGGGACTTGGGGCACCCCGACTCGGACAGGACACACATTGACACATTTTTTTTTAAACCACCCAGCAATATGGTTCCTCTCGTCTATCGTTGCACTCGCATGCATTTTGCTCTAAATTATCGATGCCATATTACATACTACACCACACACAGGAAAGTATGGATGTCTGGACTTGTATGTATTTTGCTCTAGTATTCTAAAGCAAAATGTGTATTGATTCAGACACTCTCTGAATAGGTATACAGTTTGCTCTTCAACTACAAAGGCAAACTGCGATCGAACTCAGAGCAACCCCGGTCTGGGTCAGTATACAGTTTGGCAATACGCTGCCCGTGCCCCTGAGCACATAACTCAACAAAATATAGGTACTGAACAGCTGATTTTTTTTGCGATTTCGGTGTTGACCCCCAAATAAAAGATGTTCACAATGATGAGTATAATGACCTCTTTTTTATTTTTTTTTAAGGATAGGAAACCATGACCCCTTCCGCTCTGGGTGGAGTGGTACTGACTAAAACCCATCCATGCTCCTCCTAGTGCCTTTTACTTTCCAGGGCCGCGTTAACTCTTTCGAATATATTCCGCGACCACAATGACCCCTTAACTGGTATTGCGTTTGTTCTGTTACACGTTGTATAATCTGACTGATCACTAAAATAATTTGTAAGAAAACAAAAGGCAAACGTTTTTAAATTTGCCTCTCGAAACCCTAACCGCATATCTATAAAGCTTTATCCACACGCGACTTATATAACATAATAAAGAATATTTCCGTGGGAAACAGACAGATATGTCTAGCAGGTCACAGACTTCTGTAAAATAACGGCGATATTTTATTGTAAAAAAATAATAAATAAATTAATTGAAATTAAATATTCTCTGTGAAGTGAAACTGCATAATGGGGGCTGAAGTTAATACAAGTATAAGAAAACAATATGTAATAGCAGCATGCTGTAAGTATACAAAAACATTTAAATTTTAAGTTAATTATAATTATACTTTATGTTTCGTTATTAACTTAAATATGAAGAAAGAAATTCGGTATTTCTTTCTTCATATTTAACGAAACAAAGTAAGGGGAACGAGTTCTTTGGATATGCCAAAGAACTCGTTTCCCTTACTTTGTTTCGTTACATGCCAGGGATAAATGCAATATCCAGAAATTTTAGCATAGCTATCTACGTAGGTAACTCCTAAATAAAGCTTTTAATTTTGACATTTCAAGAACATTAATTGCGATTTTTATAATTCGTTCAAATATCAAACCTCATCCCAAGCCATAATGTACACAAACAGTTGGTAAATATTAATAAACAGAAACAATTAAGGGCCCTGTCGAGAACTGCAAAAATTTAAATAGGTAGGAGAAAGAGAGAGAGCGCTTTAAATTTGTCGCTGTCGAGTAGTATCTTGAAACGTTCGGAGCAGAAATCCTGCCTCCGGGGTGCCGCTCAGAAATTCCAGAAGGAGAAATTCGATAACGCTTTACTATTCAATTATTTCGATCAACTTAGGATACAATAGTACATACAATTACACTAAATCACATTTAAAATTCAAAATTATAAATCATTACTCAAAATTTAATTAATATTTTAATATTAGTCAGCACGTGAACCATGCATTAGTGGTTCACGTACTGACAGTCGAAACGTTTAGCAAAAGCATTCAGGATACTGTTGCGGCTGGCCCGCACTCTACGGACCAGGGATGTGCACCGTTTGCGCGTGATTGTGTGGAAACAATCTACACGCGCCTCGGCAAACATCCCCGACGCGCTACAGAAGCGAGTCAGCCCCAAGAGCACCCTGAACGCGTTGTTATATTGGACACGTAGAGCGCTGTTCTGTTTCTACGTGTAATCCATCCACAGACTGCCAGTATAAAAGGACGTACAAAATGCCCGAAATAGGGCTATTTTGACGCCCCTCGAACACCGAGCAAATCTGCGGGCTATCATATTCGCACGAACAGACAGCGCCCTACGTTCCCTTTCAATGTCTGCATCGTCCTTCAGGTCAGAGGTTAATACATGTCCAAGATATTTAAAAGTATCAACTCTTTTAAGTAGGCATCCATTGAGCTCAATTGCTGGTAAGTAACCTGGACACCTCCTGCTGGCCCGAAAGACTATGCTGAGTGCATAGTCTCTTGTTCGTGTTGTACAACAAACCATGTTCTTCAGCATACTTTTCACGTCATGCCAATCAGCTTACCCAGCTCTGAAATCATTCGCAGGCCTATTTTTACTAACACGTAATTATATTCTGATTCCAGTGTATTTAGGGCAGCTAGCAGTAGGCTATACCATGGGCTGGACAGCCCCAGTGCTGGCCATGATGCAGGATCCTGACAAATCTCCCTTGGCGAGAGCCGTCAGTGACGCTGAAGCATCGTGGATAGTTTCCATTACCTTTATAGGGATTATTGGAGGTTAGTGTTGTACCTAGTGCAAATATTTTGAAAATTTTATTCCAAAAAATAGATAAGTACTTTAGCAAATAGACGACTTCGGTAATAAAGTGAAAATTATCGCAAAATTAGTAACCACTTGAATTGAGTTTAATTTTTTACGCGTTGATAATTTCTTTTCAGAAGTCTTTTTTACTTTTAGCTTAACTTCAACAACAAACAACCACCCCATTAGTGTAGGGGACACTAATGGGGTGGTTATTTTGAAAATTTAAAAATGTAAAACATTTTTAATTTTTTGGTAAAAAATGGTTTTGGTTTACTGTTTATGTATAATTTATTTCTCAAAGATTAACCTTATACCTAATCGCTTAACGAGAAACAAAGTTGAAACATGCAACATGCTCGGTAACATTTAAATAAACAAGGAACAAAAAAAAATTTGAGCGATTTTGGTTAATCACACATAAAAATAATTCAGTAAAATAGTTGATTTTCGTGCAGCCCAGAAGGCACATACTCGAAATCGCTTACCACGGCCCTGGAACGCAAAGGGAATTTGGAGGAACACGGATGTAAAACCCATCCGTGTTCCTCCAAGTGCCCTTTGTGTACCAGGGTCACGTTAGTCAGTAAGAGAGTGACATTCTCTTCCGCTCCGACCAGAGCGGGAGGAGTCATTTGGTTGCTTATGGCTTATGGCTAATGGCTGAGAAACCATTATGAAAAGATATGAATAAAGTCAAATCAGTCCCCACCACCTACATAACTGTCACTACTTACCCTCAAAATCATCTTTTTTTCAGGACCCTATATCTCTGGATATCTTTGTAATGTGGTGGGCAGAAAACCTTGCCTATACTTCGGAGGAGGCATGTTTGTGCTATCATATCTCATGCTGGCACTTGCCAAAAGTTTGGTCGTGATATACATAGCCAGAACATTCGTCGGAGTTGGAATCGGAGTGTTATTCGTTACAAATCTAGTCTACATTGCAGAATTAGCGTGAGTATCAATAAAATTCGTATGATTATTCTACTGTCATGTAGGAGGACCTCGTTGCTAATTAATATCAGGCTCAATGGCCGATCTTCAAAGTCACCACTGACCAAAGTCAAGTGACCAGAGACTCCTCCGTGCCTCAGAAAGCACTATTAAACGGTCCTGGTTATCATTTGTAGATTTTTGACTGTCCTTTCTGGTAGTCAGAAGCCTAGAGTATCTTACCAAGGAGTATCATGTTACCCAGCACACTATATCTAATCTCCTCAACCCAGTAAGGGACTTGATATACAATGCGTTCAGAGCGCGAGATAAAATGTATGGCGTCAAAGGAATGAAATATACTTAGGTTCGTTGGGCGCGCGGCCAGACGCCATACATTTTCGACGTCACCGCGCGCCCGGAGCGCTTTGTCTATCAAGTTCCTAAGGGTTGTGGAGGTAAGATAAATAGGCAGTAACTGCATGTAAAATACTGGTATTCAGCTGCATCCAGTTAGACTGGAAGCCAACCCAAATCTAGTTTGGAAAAGGTTAGGCAGGTTGATTGATTTTCGTGTCATCTGACATAATATACGGGTGTATTTTCCAAAACATCTACGATCCGCGGGGTAAGCCACCGACCGTGCACAAATTCAGGCTACTGATTGACGAACATGATATGATAAGGTATATCGTGTTTATCTCTATTAGTACTCATCATATCTCAGAGATCATTTCCTTCATAGCCATAACTAGCTGCCTCACGTGGCTCCACCCACGTGAATGTTAGAAATCATCCTAAAGGAATGTTCTTTTAGAATGATTTCTGACATTCAGGTTATGTACCCTCGGGATAACAAGTGTTCCATACAGTTTTAAACAATAAACAACATACAGTATGCAGTTTTTGCGCAAAATTGTAACAAACATCCATTTATCCAGCCTCACTTACTTCGACAATAATATGGACAACACTACTTCTTTTGTTTCTTGAACTGCATCTTTTCTTGTAGCCCCACATTTACGTCTTCTAACCATCAAGAAAAAGTGCAACGTCAAGCAAACATGGTCAATAACTCGTCATAATTTTTAATGGGCCTGCCTCATTGCCCCTCCACCACCCTTGGTTGACTGTTATAGAATGCCTACGGCATTAAGTCTGCAATTGCGGTGCATGAAGTTTTTAAAAAATAATTAATTAACTAGCTATTTTTCTTTTTCCAGCTCAACTAGAGTTCGAGGGACCCTGCTAACACTGACTGGCTTCTCTAGTACAATTGGCATCTTGCTAGTATACTCAGTAGGACCTTTTGTATCATTCGCAGCAATTAATTGGATAGCCATGGCTTTGACTGCTGCGTACCTGGTTGGATTATTCTTTATCGTGCCTGAAACTGCTGTTTTTCAAGTTATGAAGGGTAAGAGATTATGTTCCTTAATTATATATTATATCTCTCATAAACCCACCCCATAAACCCACACACACACATATAAACCCATATTTCATGGATCATTTACCATCATCACATGAGATATAATATGACCCAAAGCTATTTGGGTCTGAATACAATTTGTGGCGGCTTTGATGCCGCTACAGGTGCACCAATCTATATACAGGGTGTTAGGGACATCGTAACGCAAACTTCACGAAAAGGCTACACTTAATGCCATTAACCAAATTGTAGAAGTCATTAATCTCGCTAATGATCGGTTTACAGACCACACACGAAAAATTTCTTTTCTAGACGGTATATTAGACGCTACACACACTTGGGTTAGTTAGTGTTTTGCTATTAGACAGGATGCGTTGACCTTTTGCAACAAAACAGCTGAGCAGATGCCTAATTCTAGTTTTATTTACATTGCTTTTTTTTAGTGAAGGTTGTGATTTAAATATTTTTTTTTTTTAAATCACATTGGGTTGGGTAAGAATAACGATTATGAACAGTCTAAAGTAAAAAGAAACGCCTGAAAAAAATGAGGAAAAAGCCGACGAAAAATTCCAACGCGGGGGGGTCCAGAAGCATGTCCTTGATCCATGATACTCGTTTGTGCGTCGATGTCCCTTACACGCTGTATATTTTCAATATTAGTCATTGTTAGTTTCATCTTCATTTAAAGAAGCTACCTATACGGTAGCTCAACAAGGAACTTCGAGAAGCACTCCATAAAGATAATCCAATCCGGCAAATACTAGACTGGAAATCTAAAAAGTTAAAAAATACTAACGCCATTTATAAAAATACCCTCATTTCAGGTAAAAAAGAAGAAGCAATGGCGAATCTCACATCACTAGGCAGACAAGACGACATAGACGAAATTGTAGCTCAAGCAAATGAAAAGCCAAAACCTAAAATTGCTCAATTGACCGAAATGTATACAGTCAGGACAAACAGAAGAGCTGCGTTTATAATAATAAGTTTGAATATTCTAACGCAATTCAGTGGAATGATGGCTGTGATCGCTTTTGTAACGGTCATCTTTGAAATGACTGGGTCGGATATGGAGGCACACGTATCTACTATAATCATTGGTGTTACACAAGTCGCTGCATCAGTTATTGCACCTGTACTTGTAGATAGAACCGGGAGGAAAATCTTATTGTTGGTCTCTTGTGCAGCTTGTTCGTTGAGCTTGGTAAGTTCTTCTATGTTTTTGTTTTCTAATAGTTTTTACTCTTTGTGCTTTATTATAATTGTTTTCTCTTTTTATTTTAATTCCTAAGCATTACAATATTGGTTAGTAATGTCACGGATCTTAAAGTTCTTAATAGATATGTCGCAGCCAACTAGCTTAATCAGCTGTTTAATTGGCTGCCTAGCCTTTTTATTGGATATTATTAGTCCTCAATCCACATTCACTTATACTGCAGATCTAAGTACCTATTGTTATTCTTAATCATTTCGTAATCCTTTCATTCTTTTTTTCAGGCTTCTCTAGGCACTTATTTCTTCCTGTACAACAATGGTTACGAAATCGCTGAGAACTTACAATGGCTCTCGCTGGTATCAGTGATGGTATTTTGCATTGCCTATTATACTGGTAAGTTTTATCAAACTGGTAGTTCACTATTTACTATCAATTATAGTACTACTTCTTATGGCAGACAATGAGATGACTGACTGCATTTCATGTGAATTGCTGTTGCTTACCATCCCAAACTTGCAATGTTTTAAATTCATAAAGTTATCACCATCATCATCTTCCTGCCCTTATCCCATGTTACATCGGGTCGGCGCTGCACGTGTTTTTGCTCTACATGAAGTCTCCTCTTCATATAAATTCATAAAATTATTAAATTCATTTAGATAATTATTCATAAAGAGCTAACACAACCACAGCACTGTCAGCCCATAATTAAGGGGTCCCAAACTGTGCGTCGTGACTCCCCGGGGCGTCTCGGTGCTTTCCCAGAGGCGTCGTAAACCGCTACGGAAATGAAACGCAAATGCTGCAATTGGCAAATAAAATGAGAGTGTCCTGTTTTGAAAGCCTTTCTGTATGTAAAATCTGTTGAAAATCTGATCTGAAGCCAAGTTTGCTGGTAGTCGAATACTTATCGACCACACACAATTTTATAAATATTTTACAGTGAGTCTTAATCAGAAAAGCAAATTCAACCATATCATTGATTTCGTACCTACTAATTTTCCCAAATGGAGCTGACACAAGTATCTCCTAATACAAGGGCGTCGCAAGAAAAAACATTTAAAGGGGGTCACACAGTAAAAAAGACTGGTAACCCTTGCTATAATATATTGATCTCACTGCTGAGTCTTAGCCTCCTCTCTGTGATTGAGTGGGCTGTTACTCACCACACTGGCGATGTGTGTCGGTAGACATCACATGACTTTAAATAAATTGGTTATAGGATGTAGGAACTGTGTGTAATAATAACATTATGGTTTGCTTCACTATTTTGAGCCTTACCTGCAAAGTAAGCCTGCCATAAAGTATTAATCGTCTTACTTTCTTCTCCAGGCATGGGCATCATTCCCAACACATTTATCGGTGAGATGTTCACGGACACCTGCAGAGGCTTCGGAGGTACCATCACCATCACCATCGGCTTCGTCTTCGGGTTTGGAGTATCAACCACATTTGGTTACGTGTTGCCAGTGTGGGGACCTAGTTTGGTCTTCTGGATATTCTCTGGAGCTTGCGCTATTACGTTCTTCTTCACTGTCGTGTTTGTACCTGAGACGAAAGGAAAGAGTCTTCTTGAAATTCGGGAGCTCTTGAGTAGATGATTGGCTGTGATCTGTATTATTAATTTTATTATGATTAAATCTTTGTAAATAGTATTTTCGTTTTTACTTTCTACACCGACACAATTTAAAGAGAAATTCGTTCTTACGCCTGATCTCTCCTAGATTGTAACGTATTGTCGTCTCATCGGTCAAATCGAATCCATCAAAAATTATGAAAAATCTTTTCGAGAAAAAAATCTAGTATTACCGGCTGTCATATCCTCGGTTCACTGCACTGAAAAGTGAATCAGGATGGTGTGGAAGCTAGGATTAGCTTCCACACCGGTTGATTTTTAAGTGCCGTGCTTCATCGATGCTATCGATGCCTGAAAACAGGATTTTCAGCCAAAACCGAAACCGAACCTTTGTTTCTGATCTCAGTTTTGGCCGAAACAGAAACCAAAACTTCTACCTAGACATAATATTATATAAACTAGCTGTGCCCGCGACTTCGTTCGCGCGTGCATTTCGTATTTAGGAAGATATTAAGTACACAAACTCACTAAATGTATATAGGTACTCATCGTGATTATGACATGACTTACAAAATTACGAAGAACGAACGAATATTAACACTTAAAACATTTCTTCGTAAACAATATTACTTGCTATGTGATATTCATCAGTACGTATAAACAGGCTTTGCGCGCTACTTACTTGCGACAAAGCGACATACAGCCTGACCGTGCGAGATACAGGACTACCGCAGATCCACACCAACACGACTAATAGTTTGTCCCTGAGCTTGATTAATGGTCATGCCGAAACTATCAGAAGATAAGTCTCCGCAGAAGACATGGCGGAGTATACGGTGGAGATCTGCCCTGCTTGGGCGGAGCATCACCGTGTCCTCGTCGAGGCGATCGGCTGCGGCGTCCTGGTTTACTCCATGGTCCGGAGAAGAATATAAGAATGAATGACAGCACGATTTGATAGTTATTCCTAGTTCGGGACCAATCGTAAGTCCGTAGGTGATACGGAGTAGAAAACGCCAAACACTGAGGCCGAAACTACAGACTTCGGGCTTAAGAGAGTAGACCCCCTCAGCCGCTGCAACAGAAAAAGACAACCCGGGCGTTGCGTCGGGAGTCGCAGGGCAATTCCCAGCCACCCTAAGCGCGGGCCCGCAGATGGCGAGCGTAGGTTGGCTCACTGTCCGAACACTAACTACTGTTGCGGAATTTGTTCGAAAAGTCACCACGGCCCTGGAACGTTAAAGGCATAAGGAGGAATACGGACGTGTTTTAGTCAGTAAGAGTTTGACACTCTCTTCCGCTCCACGCAGAGCAGAAGAAGTCATTTGATGTTTTCCCATCCATAAAAAAACCCACAACGGATAGAGTAGAGTAGAGACTCCGTTGTCCTGGCTAAGTTTGCAAGCCTAGCTCCGCCCAAATGTACAAAAGCCACCAGTGTGCTTCACAGGTTGAGCGGAGAGACGACCGATAATACTCAAGCCGCAAGGGAGTGATAATCTGAGATAAAAGTCAGATCAATCACTTAGCACTCACAAACCTATATTTACCACCTGTATGTGTACATTATGGATTGCAATAAACGATTTGATTTGAAACCTGCACCTCACCGTCCCGAGGATTTTTTCAAGTCGGAAAGTCATGGCCAGGATGACGTAGCCGGCGTCGAAACAACCTCCGCAAATTGGGCTGTCTGTGGTGCATAAGTTAAAAAAATTTAAGAGCAATGATCCGTAATAATAATCCCTATTATTACGGAGGTAATTTTTACTTAAGCTGAGAAGTCAATTGGTTAGTCACGTTTATAGACTTGTCATTGCCATTTTTCACTTTTTTCACCATTTGTTGTCATGAAGTTCAGTTGTTCTCTGGCAAATTCATGCACGAAACTGTGTGAAAGAAAGAAAGAAGGAGGAGCGGGTACGGGTCCAGCACTACCATCTCGAAACCTATCTTCGCGAGTTCTTCTGTGGCGTCATTGCCCAGGGATCCACAGTTCCCCTTGAAGCTCTGGAGTGTGAAACCAGCTACTGGTAATTTCTGGCCCTAGGCTGGTCACGACGAATCACCAGCTGACTGGGAATTGAACAGTTTTGTTTCAAAATAAACAGAAAATAATTAGGAATGAGGGAGATCCTGGGAAAGAAATTCAAGAGGTGAAAGGCTCACCGATTCGAAGCTCCAAAGTCTTGAGCATCGAAGCCGAGTTTTTAGCCTTTCGGTTTTGTATCGGTTGCATTTTGGGGAGTGTGCGACGGAATTGCATAGTTTAATTTCGCCAAGCTCGTTCCATCATCGGACCACAAGACGTACGGCGGTACGCCACCGGTACACGGTGGACCTCACACCCACATGAACAAAACGTTTTGGAAACACATGGCGTGGAATTCCCTGACTGAGTCCGTGTTTCCGGATAGTTACAACCTGGGAGTCTTATCAAGAGTGAATAGGTTACTTATAGGCAAGCGTGCTCTATCTTCGATCACATCATCGTTTGCCATCAGGTAAGATAGTGGTCAAACGCGTTCCTATCAAAAGTAAAAAAAAATGAAAACAAAGACAGTGGAGCAATTTTTTTTTTTGCATCAAATGCGTAACGCCTGGTAAGTATCAAAAGAATCTTTAACTAAAATATACTTTTTGGTGTAATTCTCGTGCTGTTGATGGTAAGTACAGTTTCGCTCAACAGATGGTATTGCAAGTGTCATTAAAGGTACTTACCCCTACTTACTATGCATGTAGATAATAAGTTGATTTCTTCTAGATTGCCATAATCCTATCAGGTTTATGTGAATGTTTTCTACATTAGTTTTGTATTTTTTATCGCGATGCAAACGAAACAGAATACATATAAACAGAAAATAGGTTCTGCTTGTCTTTCTAAAAAGATATGCAAAATACAGCAATAACATATTATTAATATTTGAAAATATTAGGTTTGGTAGGAATAAAAAAATAAGGAAATAAATATAAGATAAAAATAATTCAAAAATAATTACAAAATTTGTGGGATTTGAATCCACACCTAGTCTTTCGAGAGGCAGGCTTTAAACCAACGGACTATGAGATCTGTTGACAATTGATTAAAATAGCCGATAGCTTAGCTCCCTGAAAGGGTTCCACATCGGGTGCTCTAGACCTTCATTTTTTTTATGTCGACAGACAGTACTCATCATGTTGACCAACTATTCCTTAAGCGGTATATTAATATCTCTTATAGATTAGCCGGGCTGCTAAGGTTCCACGTCTTGTATTCAGATCTTCAAAATAAATTATAGCCTATATGTTGGCGAGGACTAATAGCTATACAACAAAATAACTTTCATTAAAATCCGTCCAGTGGTGTTTGCGTGAAAGACGAACAACAGACAGACAGACAGACAGACAAAAAAAGAAAAAAATATATTTTTGGCTTCTATTGTTTGTATGAAGCACCCCTGGAGTATTTTTTTTAGTTTATATTCAATGTACAGAATTGACGTCTTCTACAGTTTTATTATATGTATAGATTCGCATGTTTTTTATTTAACTTATTTTTAGATGATTACACAGGAAGATTTTTTTATTACATTCGAAATTTTAATATTACCTACGTACTTTTTTTCAAAAAAGGTGTCTTTGAAAGATACCTAATTCCAAGAAAAAAAATTTAAACGTGATAAAAAATTCTTCCTGCACTTCCTGTTCATAAACTAAAAACATTTTTTTTTACTTGAGAAATAAAAATGAGCTGTGCAGTACATAATAAATCTGCTCTTGTTACAACCGATTTTATGAAAAAGTTGAAAGCTCTCACTAATCCAGACCATGGAAGGTGACTGAAAAGTTTGGCTGTGATGATGCCATAAAAAAATAAACTATACTGTATTATCATATTAACTGCTGCTTCAACTATTCTGCTCAAAATCCAGTCCAATCGCAAAAGACAATATTAAAAAGAAATTGAATAATACACGTTTTTATTAATAAATATACATGACACTTTTTATTGTAAGTCTACGTCACTAAGAAGCTAGATATAAACAATTGTGATAAGGTTATCACAATTGTTTATATCTAGCTTCTACCCGCGAGTTGTTTACGTAGACTTCAGAATAGGATCCAATGAGAGACGAAATTGTTTTATCTCCTACTTATACTATTTTAAATGAAACATGTTCATGATTCCTATTTTCCTGGTAGTTTGTGAGTCTTTACCGCTCACAATTCGAGCCGCAGAAATACTTCGACATGTGTCTAGTCTCCTGCTACTTTTGAATCTTTACCGCTCACAATTCCCACAATTCCAGCCCCGATAGAAACCGAGATAATCGCAAAAAAAAAAACGATTTTTGTGACCTTACCTTCAGACACGAGATATTATGAGACTATTGACACAACATTTAAAACGCCAAAGTGAAGGTGTGTACGAGTTTTCAGCTTACTGTCATCTTATTCCGAGGTGAAACCCTAATTTGACTGGACTATTTATTGGCCGCGCGCCCGCGACACCAACAATGTACGTTTCGTTCCTTTGACGCCATACATTTTATCTTGTCATCGCCCTATCCGCGCGCCCTATACGCTTATTATATCAAGTTATTTTGCAGTCTTCCGCCGTTTGCAATTATCCGGTGACAGTATATATACAATGTGTAACAGAATAAACGCAAAAAAGGTCATTGTTCTCACATTTTAGAACAATTTTAACTATGGGACCAATACAAAAATCGCGAAAAAAAAAGTCGACTACATTTCTGTGCGCATAACTCGAGAAAATGTACAGAACAGCTGTTTTTTTCCTGCGATTTCGGGGTTGGTCCCATAATAAAACTTGTTTATAATGAGTACCCCTTTTCAGGTATTGCGTTTATTTTGTTACTCGTTGTATACAGGGTTACTGGTAATTCGACGTATATCCGTCAGGGGCTCATAAGGGGGCCAAAATGCAACAAATTGAACCCCCCATATGTATGGCCGAAATTCAATAGTTTTCGAGATATTTGAATTTTAAGGGTTTTTCGAAATTTATCCAAAATTTGACATTTAATTCCAAATAAAAAAACCTACATACCCATTTAAGGGTACCATTAAAAATGATGTTGTAGCTGGCACTTCAATTAAGCTATGGGCATCATTAAAACTACTTAATTTAACAAAATAATTAAAATAATGACCGAAGTAAGAATAATATCTTACCAATATTTTCATTTTACGCTTCAAAAATGTTGTCTCGTCAAAAAAAATTCTATGACATTAATCGTACAAATAACTAAAACAACTTGCCTATTCAGTAGGCTTTCCAAAAAGGTATAAAAGTCAATTTTAAAATACATAATTCGTGGCATGGCATGTGTTTGAACCGGCGCGGGGAGAGAAATCATCTGTGTTCTTAGTTTATCATCCTCGCTAAAACAACCGATTTTACTGGCGAAATTCTTCCTGATGGGGCGAGGTGTGCGGGCCGGGGAGTACACGGCGTTTGCTGCGCTCGCGTCGCCTTCCTTAGTACAGTTCGCGTCAAATAACTATGCCCCTCTGAAGTTAGCCATTTGCAAAGATCGCGTAGGTGCAGTCACGTAGACGGGAGCAAGCGGGACGCAAGCATGCATCGAACGTAAACGAGCGACTGAGACATAAAATCGCGCCGTCATAATCCCCGCCCGCGCATGTGCAGTTGCAGTTTGTTCGTTTTTTACAGTTCGTGTCAAATAACTGTGCCCCTCTGAAGTTGGCTACGAGTGGCTGCGTAGTAGTCAAAATTATGAACAAACTGCAACTGCGCATGCGCGGGGCGGGGATTATGACGGCGCGATTTTATGTCTCAGTCGCTCGTTTACGTTCGATGCATGCTTGCGTCCCGCTTGCTCCCGTCTACGTGACTGCACCTACGCGATCTTTGCAAATGGCTAACTTCAGAGGGGCATAGTCTATCTATCTATCTATCTATCGAGTATGGTTTCCGCACTTAGTCCTGCTGTGGACCATTGTGCGTGAGCCATGTCGGCCGTCATTCAAACCAGCCGACCTCTCTCCAGAAGCAGATCAGCCCATTCAGTGTGTTCAGGATGTCTGTGAGTGAGTTAGGTGTCCCTATTGTTTGCCTCCGTATTTCGGTAACGCCTGTGCACTCAAGGAGCACGTGTGATACCGTTTCCTCCTCCTCCATGCAGGCTCTGCACAGAGGACTGTCCGTTATACCTATCGTGTGGTAATGTTTGTTCAGCGAGCAGTGTCCTGTGATGGTCCCCGCCACCACTCGTAGGCTGCCTCTATCCAGTTGCAGAAGGCGCCTGGTAAGTTTCCTATTTAAGGATGGCATAACCTCCTTGGACTGCCTACAGCCTGGTGTCAAGGCCCACCATCGTTCTGCCTGTGTGTGGGTATGTTCTTGTAGCCACGTGCGCAGCTGGGTAAAAGGGAGTGGTACAATGGGTTCGGGTCCAACAGCCATCGCACCAGATCCCCTTCTGGCCAGCTCATCGGCTGCGTCATTTCCTAGTGATCCGCTGTGTCCTTTTATCCACTGCAACGTCACAGTGTTGCGGTTGGTCACTGTGACGCGTTCTAGTGCATTGTGGCATTCTTGTATGAGTTTCGAGGTAGCGTAGTTTTTTTCCAGGGTTTGGAGAACGGAGGCGCTGTCGGAGAGTATGCGAATATGCGTATCCATGACTCTCCTGGCTTCTAGGGCATGGGCCGCTTGGATAATGCCCACGCATTCCGCCTGATAGACGGTGTTTAGCATTCCTAGCGGCCTGGATATTTTTATGTTGAGGTCACTGGAGTAGACTCCAACTCCAGTTCCAGTGCTTGTCTTAGATCCGTCAGTGTATATTCTCAACTCTTTGGGACCCGAGTGGTCATCCAGTTCCTGTGTTAGCACTATGTTGTAGTGCCTCTGGAAATGGTATGTCTTTTGAGCTTTGTCATCGGGTGCTATCATCATGGGTTGACGCTTGACAGCGTCCTCCATGATGCGTGTGTGCTTGATTCTGGAGTCTGTACGTAAAGTTCCCGATGTACTGAGCCTGAAAGCCGCTAGGGCTGCCTCCTCTCGTACTATAAGATGTAGTGGTGGCAGTCCCAGCATGGCCTGCAGGGCCGCAGTGGGTGCTGTTCTCATACTGCTAGTGATTGCCACGCAGGCAAGTCGCTGCAGCTTTTCAAGGTCTTTTTGTGCCGTGCTCAAGTCTGTCCTGGGCCACCAGACTAAGGAGCCATATGTGACTATTGGTCTGATAACTGTGGTGTATAGCCAGTGGGTTATATTGGGACTGATGCCCCAGTTCCTACCCAGCATGCGTTTGCATTGCCACATGCATATACTGGCTTTCTTGGTGGTGTACTCCGTGTGTTTTGCCCAATTCAGCTGTTTATCCAAATAAATGCCCAGGTATTTGGTTTCAGTTGAAAGGCTTAGGGTGGTTCCGAAAAACCGTGGTAGTTCTAGTGTTGGCAGTTTCCTCTTTTTGGTGAAGAGGACAAGTTCAGTTTTGGTAGGGTTCACTGCTAGCTGATATTCTTTGCACCAGTCCTCTACTATTTTCAAGGCTTGGCGCATGAGGTTGCATAGCGTGTTTTCGTGTGTCCCGTTTATTATTATGGTTATGTCATCAGCGTAGCCCACGGTAAAGTATCCTTTATCGTTGAGTCTTCTAATAAGGTTATCTGCGACCAGGTTCCATAGTAGTGGCGAGAGGACGCCCCCTTGGGGGCAACCTTTCGCCACGATGGCCCTTGTTGTGTTGTTTATGGTAACTTGCACAGCTCTTTGCTTGAGCATATTTGTGATCCAACCACTCAGGGTGGTGTCCACACCATGCCTTTCGAGAGCTGTGCCAATACTCTGAAACATGGTTTTGTCAAAGGCGCCCTCGATGTCAATAAAGACAGCTAGTGAGGAGCATTTATGGTGTATAGCACACTCGATCTGTGAGACCACGCTGTGCAGAGCAGAATCTGTCGACTTCCCCGCGGAGTAGGCGTGTTGTTGTCTGTGAAGTGGGTATTGGCGCAGGGGTCCATCCCGGATGTATCTATCACAGAGCCTCTCCAGGGTTTTCAGTAGGAAGGATGTTAGGCTTATTGGTCTGTACGCTTTGGGCTGTGTGTAGTCCGTTTTTCCCGGCTTGGGGATGAAAATGACTTTTACTTCTCGCCATGCTAGGGGTATGTATCTGTGTGCTATGCAGGCTTGATAGATAGCTAGTAGCCACGGTGTTAAGATTTTCTCTCCCCACTGTAGTAGGGCAGGGAAAATGCCATCTAGTCCTGCAGATTTGTACGGTTGAAAGGTCTCTATAGCCCATGCTATTCGATCTTCTGTTACTATGTTACGGGCTGTAGACCAGTCTTGGTCAGCAGGAGCCCGTCCAGATTCGCCCGCCCACATACTGTCCTCGTTAAGATTACAGCCTGGGAAGTGCGTTTCCAAAAGGACCCTACTGGCCTCTTGATCTGTTTGTGTGTATGAGTTATCGGGTTTTTTCAGTGCGCCGAGAGTGCGATCCTGTTCTGTTGATAGGATCCTCCTTACTCGGGCAGCTTCGTAGTTTGTTTCAATAGATTCGCAGAAATTCCGCCAGGCAGTTTTCCTGGCGGTTCTGATTTGTTTCTTGAAAGTGTATTGTGTTTTTTTGTACATTTCCCAGTCTTCTGGAAGTCTGGTGTTTTTTGCTCTGTTGAATTGTTTGCGTAGTGTAAATCTGAGTTTGTTGAGTTCAGCATTCCACCAGGGGTTACCCTTACCCCTGGTGTGTGATGCCCTTAGTTTGCAGCACGTGTGATATGCTTCAGTTATGTAGTCAGTTAGTTTTGTTACAGTGTTTTCTAGTTCTGTGCGATCTGTGATTGGAGCTTGGTACAGTTGGTGCCTAGCTAACAAAGAGGCTAGGAGGCGTTTAAATTTAGGTATGTCTGTACGGCGTGGATTACGCCTGGGTTCAGGCTTTTTTGTGTTGGCTACTAGTGCAAAGCGGATCCTCCTGTGGTCAGAGCAGGAGGGCTCGTCGGACACTCGCCAATCTGAGATAATCTTTGTTGCGTTTTCTGTGGCTAGCGTTAGGTCTATGATCGTTTGTCCTCTGGCAGTGACCCAAGTGGGTTCAGAGCCACGGTTCACGATGTTAAGGTTAGTCGAGAATAAGTATGTCGATAGTGCCTCACCTCTGTTGTTTGATACTTCACTTCCCCAAAGTGGGTGATGAGCGTTTGAGTCCGTGCAGATGATCAGGTCCAGGTTGGCGAACTCGCAGTGTTGGACCAAATCAGTCATCTCCTTCGGTGGGCAGTTCTCGTCATCGCCTGGCATATACACCGAGGCTAGCACAAGATCTGGGATGTCTCTGTCGGTTTGGAGCCTGATCGCTGTCAGGTCTCTGGAACAGAATTGGGTTAGTGGCGTAATGGGTACGTCTTTAGGTGTGTATATACAGGTTCGTGGTTTATTCGAACTGTTTGTGTTGACTGTCAAATTACCTCCGATGTTTCCAAGGCCGCATATCCTATCGTTTCTGATCCACGGCTCTTGTATGAGTGCGATTGTTCGTGGTTTCACCTCCAGAGCCCTGCGTAGGCTTGCCGTGGCAGTTTGGCTATGCTGGAGGTTTGTTTGAATGATCTGGATGTTGTTGGGTGTTGGGGTGTTGGGTGTGGGGGTGTTGGGTGTGGGCGCCGTCGGCGGTGGTGGTGTGGAGTTAGGAGGAAGAGGATCCATCGGATAGTCTTCCTTCCTCCTCCACTGTTCCGGGCCAGTTGTCGCGACTCGGTGAGGATGCGAGCAGCTGCGACGTCCACCCGGGTGATGTGGGTGGTGCGGAGTCGGTCTCCGCATCGGCCATCGCTGCCCTCGCCATTTCCTCCTCCAGTTGCATCATGTCACGGTCATCAGTCTGTGTCGGTTCTGTGGTCTCAGTCTCGGTCTTTACGTCAGAGGGCTGGGTCTTGGGGTAGAAACGGACGTATATCGACCCGAGTAGGTACGATATGCGCCGCTCCCGCCCCAAGACCTTTTCCACTTCATCAGTTGGGATTCCCAGGGTCAAATATGTCCCATGGTTATCCCCACCGACAGAAGTTGCCCTGTACAGTGACCACCTCCCTATGTCGTACCAAGTATTCTGACGTATCAGAACACTCTGGAGCCGCGCTATGTCCCCGTTGTACCTGGGGACGAAGAGCGCGGCTCGGACACGGGTTGGTACGTCAGTCTGTCGCATGACGGTCAGGGTTAGGTCAGTCTCCGGGAGTCTAATTTTGGGCACATTTAGGGTCAGCCAAGTCAGGGCGTTTTCATCCTCGCACCACATCTGCACGGTGCCATCCGCTACCCTAGGGTAACCGCGGAAGGCCGGGAGTGGTTTGGTCGGGTCGGTCTCCATGACGAGTCTCTCAAGCTCAGTCCTAATATGTGTCGCCTCAGTCTTTGTCAGGTCTCTGGAGGGGGGGGGGAAGCAGATTGCTACGGAGAGCCGCGCCGGAATGTCCTTTGTGGCCCGCGCGTAGGTTCTCTGCTCCCCTTGAGCAACCTGGGTCCTCACACGCTTCGGGTTACCCTGGAGTGCACTCGGCGAGGCCGTATCGTCCGGGCGGTCCCTCTTTGCCGTCCCCGAGCCGCTCGGCCCTGGTTGTGGTTCAGAGGCGTCCGGACGAGCACCCGACGCCAGGTCCCTCTTGTGTGAGGGCCGAGGCCGTTTCCCCCTCAGCCTTCTCGGCATCGGTCGGTCTGTGTCACGTCTCAGTTGGTCTGGGTTCAGGCCTTCAGCCCCGGTGGATTCCAACGCTTCCGAGGATTTTTCGCGCTGGGTTACCCCCTTGCAGCGGACTCGTCCTCGGTCGCGCGTTTCCGCGTCCGGCCGTTTTTCGCGCTGGGTTAGACCCTCGCGGACTCGCGGCTGGTCGCGTACTTGCTCTATGGCAACCGTCCGCGCACTACTCTGGCTGCTGCCTTCGCAGACGCGCATCTGGTCGCCGTGTTTCCTTTCCCCAGCTAAGGCTTTTTCGCGCTGATGCATGCGTACTTCGCCCGCCGGGGTCGGGATAGAACCACCTGAACCGGTAGCCTTCCCCGCGTCTTTCTGGTCATTATCAGGGTTGTTTCTAAAACTGTTCCTAACGATGCTCTGTTGCCAGCCGCTCGTGGAAAGTTTGGTCTGTGTCTGTGGCGCTTGAATAGCAGCCGATTCTGTGCATGTTGGCGCGGATGACGCAGCCGGTATCAGTGGTTTGGGCGCGAGTACCGCAGCCGATTCTGTGTTAGGGTTATTTTCAGAGGCTGAAACAGCCTGTTGCGCTGAAGGCGCTGTTACATTTGGCAGTAAGTTGCCCCCTCCCAGAATACGATGGGGGCTGACCGACGTGTCGGCATGGGATTCCCCGGCTTGGCCGGGACCCACCTGGGTAGTTATCTTTGCTTGCTGCTTCATGAAAAGGGGTTAGTTGGTTTTTGGGCTTTTTTGGAAGCGAGGTTGCCCTTCCTCTGGACCGATGGGAGTAGGGGGAGAAAGGAAGGAGTGAATCTGGAGTGGGTGGTGCAAGGGAAAGTAGGGTGCCGGGTTATCCCTGGGCCTGGGATTTGGCTTTCGGGAAACTTCTCTTGTCCGGAGTCTCGTTCGAGACACTCCGACCGGGCGATCGACCCCGAGCAGTCAGGTGACGGTCCCCCAGCCGGAGCTGGGCTATCCGCAACCCGCCCACCCGCTCGGTTGCATGAGAAGAAATGCCTGGCAGTCCGTGCCGTCCCGCCACGTGGGCACATGTACCCCCGCGTCGGGACGACCCAGCCGGCCCCGAGGGCCCGAGGGGCATAGTTATTTGACGCGAACTGTACTAAGGAAGGCGACGCGAGCGCAGCAAACGCCGTGTATTCCCCCACCCACACACCTCGCCCCATCAGGTAGAATTTCGCCAGTAAAATCGGTTGTTTTAGCGAGGATGATAAACTAAGAACACAGATGATTTCTCTCCCCGCGCCGGTTCAAACACATGCCATGCCACGAATTATGTATTTTAAAATTGACTTTTATACCTTTTTGGAAAGCCTACTGAATAGGCAAGTTGTTTTAGTTATTTGTACGATTAATGTCATAGAATTTTTTTTGACGAGACAACATTTTTGAAGCGTAAAATGAAAATATTGGTAAGATATTATTCTTACTTCGGTCATTATTTTAATTATTTTGTTAAATTAAGTAGTTTTAATGATGCCCATAGCTTAATTGAAGTGCCAGCTACAACATCATTTTTAATGGTACCCTTGAATGGGTATGTGGGTTCTTTTATTTGGAATTAAATGTCAAATTTTGGGTAAATTTCGAAAAACCCTTAAAATTCAAATATCTCGAAAACTATTGAATTTCGGCCATACATATGGGGGGTTCAATTTGTTGCATTTTGGCCCCCTTATCAGCCCTTGACGGATATACGTCGAATTACCAGTAACCCTGTATATATATGTCACCGGAAAATGACAAACACTGTAAGATTGTAATTGTAAGATTGTAGATTGTAAATCGCGTGAAATTGTAAATATTAGGTCTTTACCTATGAAACTGGTTCAGCACCTAAACAATGCCCTAAACGAAAACTTACCCCTACAAAAGTGATGGTCACTGTTTGGTGGTCTAGCGCCGGTGTGATTCATCACAGCTTCTTACCAAACGGGGTGAGCATTACTGCAGATGTGTACTGTGAAGAACTGAACACAATGATGGAGAAGCTGGCACATCTCCAACCAGCATTGGTCAATCGCTCGTCTCCGCTGCTCCTGCACGACAACGCGCGACCTCATACTGCACAGCAGACGGTCTCCAAGTTGCAAGACGTGGGGTTGGAAGCTCTCCGTCATCCGCCCTACTCACCAGACCTTGCGCCTACAGACTACTACTTTTTCCAGAATTTGGATAACTTCTTGGCGGGAAAAAAATTCAATACCCGAGAGGCAGTACAAAATGCTTTTGAAGAATTTGTTGCCTCCCGTCCAGCTGATTTCTTTAAGAAGGGCATCAATAAACTGCCACTGCGTTGGCAAAGATGCAGTGATTGCATGGGTGATTACTTCGATTAATGCAAAAAAAATACATGAAAAAAATTAGTTTAAATTTTTTCATACAAAACGGCAATTTCATAGGTCACCTAGGTATATTATTTGGTCATCATATTTATAGGTCACATATTATTTGTTTGTCTAAATTATTGAATTTGGATGGGATTTATTGTACCTATACAAAAAGATTTTTACATAGTATAACGAGAAATTATAATCTAATCAAAGATTTATTACAATCTTATGGCCGGAGTCTGCAATTTTCCGGTGATGATAAATAGATGTATAGTAGATATAAATTTCGAAGAACCTTAATCTTAGTATCTAACTAAAGCAAAAATAACATTTAAATTCATGAATTTAAGAGTCAAGATGTTCTTACGTTTGCGACTTTCAAAATAAATGATTGGTTATCCTATTACTCGAATAATCTTGATAAGACGAATCGGTTGCGGGCTAAACATTGAAATTGATTCCGTACCTATATCTACGCCATTATTAACCAAATCATTTTATTTTAATTTTTATTATTACACCGTGATTTTTAAGGAGGACTACTTACAGAAACTGTCCCGTGTGGTGTGGGACGCGAAAGAATAGCACCATCCCATCACTTCCCGTGGGTGTAGTAAGAAGCGACTGAGGGACTCACCAGAGAATGGGCAGCAGCAATATCTGTAGGTACCTACATTTGCTACAGCTACAATGCGATCGCCAACCCGCCTGCCAAGCGTGGCGATTATGGCATTTCAGCCTATGTCCAGCAGTCTTTCGGCTGAAATGATAATGATAATGACAAATATTAGCCTATTCCCACTGAAGGGGCAAAGGCATCCCTTTCTTCCTTCCATTCTTCCATACTCTTCGTTAGGCTAATGTAGACAAATCCTGTCAAAATAAATTTAATAAAAGAAAAGGTTTTTAAATATCTCCGTTTTGATTCTCGTAACCCTAACCGCTTATCTATAAAGTGTCGTTTAAATGGACCTAAATAAGATAATATAAGGAATATTTTCGCGTCAAACAGACGGATAAGTGTAACAGGTCAAAGCTGAGTGCAAAATAACGGTGTCATTTTGCTTAGACTTTATAAATAAATAAATTATTTTAAAAAAATCGTGAGAAGTGAAACTGCATCATGGGGATTGAAGTAAATACAAGTATAAGTAGACAATACATAATAGCAGCATGCTGTAAGTGCAACATTTTTTTATTTATTTTTTTGTGTTTTTTTTTGCAGTGTTTTTAAATAAATTAAATGACATTTCTATCAACTTATTGCGAGGGATAAGTGCAATATCATCTATCATATCGCACACATCTCTTTAATAATCTATAAACAAATAATAAACGAGTAAATCGTAGGGTGTATGTTTTCAATTGGCGAGGAAACTAATGAACATGTTTTTTTTTCAAATTTTGCTTAAATTATCCGTACCTACGCTACGGTCAGGTTATAGGCTATATTATCAGTTGTCTTGTCACGCTATGTGCTTTGAAGGATGAGCAATATACATCAATAAGTCTGTTTTGAACGACAATTGGCCCATGGTTCCCACCAACAGTTTTAATTCAATACAACTTTCTCAGTTAGAATGAATGCCAAATGTTATGTATTCATGAAATAATACATTTGTCATCAATTCTAACTGAAAGAGTTGTATTGGTGATTTTAATGATTATAATTCTATAAATACATTCTTGCTACGGCCGCGAATCACATTTTGACCAAAATACAACCTGACACTGACCTGCAAATTGCAAAAAACGTAAGAAATTAATTAAATTAAAATAATTTCGCGGGCTAACCTGGCGCTTCCACCTTAAGTTTACACGGTACGATCCTACATTAGTAGATTTTTTGATAATGTAAGGAGATGCTCCCACACTGCTAAAAATGTTTACAAACATTAGTAAACATTTTCTAAACCAACATTTGATCACTATGTTAAGTCGCCACATTGACTTTAGTTACTTACTTTTACGTTACATTGACGTTTGTAAAAGTTACGTTAAATAAAAGTGGTAAATGTATTAGTGTTAGAAAATGTTTGTAAACATTTTTAACAGCAGTGTGGGAGCATCTTATAGTCACGCCTGTTTTTCCTCGAAAGGTTGGGCTAAAGAGGTGCGCCCAGTTTGTGTGTCACCTATAGTGTGTACTTATGTAATAACAGCTAAGTCTAATGTCATCAACAAGGCACAGTTCTACGCCCCGGGTTTATGCTGAAAAATTTCAAAATTTTCCCGTCCCGCAAATCGAACCAAGAATCTCATTTTTTTACAGCTAGGACTGTCCTACTTCTGGGAAAAGGCCATTCCCCATTTTTCTTCTCTTCTTGACGCCAATTCACTAAAGAATCCAAGGCAGAATCTTCTCCTTAGTCTGCCGCACCACATCAATCTTATACACAGGCTCTCAGCTTTTTTTCGAGCGTATGTATGTGTGTATTTTTCTTTGTATGTATGTCCATTTCTTTGGCACGCCCTACAGCCCAAACGGCTGGACGGCTTTTGACATATGAGGTGTCGTTGAATTCGTCAGAATGATGGTAATGACATGGGCTATATACATTTTCACTAAAATGTAGAAATAAAAAAAAATCTTTTTCAAAAAACCCGACCCCTAGAACCGACTAAAAAGTTCGAAACAAGTCGCTTTTCAAGCAGTCTGATTTTTCTTAACACCAATTTATTTTGTAATTTCAGTGTACTTAGGGCAGTTATCAATTGGCTATACCATTGGCTGGTCAGCCCCAGTGCTAGTCTTGATGCAGGATCCTGACAAGTCACCTTTGGCGAGGGCCATCAGTGACCCTGAAGCATCCTGGATAGCATCCATTTCTTTTATCGGAATTATTGGAGGTAGGTAACATCTTAGAACCGTTCAGTTAGAAAAAAGTATAAAGTAGGTAGTACTACAAGAACGCAAAATCGGATCTAAGTAGATATAAAACTTTAAATTGAGATTATTTTGTTTTGAAACGAAAATTAAAGGATATATTTTCGAAATTAAAGTACATATCAGTAACTTTCAAAAGATCAATTTTGCATGAATAAAAACAATTACTAAGTCTTGATCTGTTTGCTGCCTAATTATTGCGCTAGCTTTTTCTCGTGATTTTCACCATATTTCCGTGTACTTTATTTATAACGTATCCCATAAAAAAAGTTACAAATTTTATTAATTAATTTATTAATTTTATTTTATTAGTTCATATAGTGTTTAAGACGATGAAAAGGAAGATATTCGTTTTGATCTCGTGAGTTTGATGTTTATTTTACTCGGTAACCAAAAGATATTGTTGGTAAAAATTTGTTCTTTTTTTGCAAATAAAATTAGAACTTTTGAATACAATATTATGTACCACAGACAATTACATACAGTAGTAATGGTCTTAAAAATATCGAAAACTTTGTATTAGGATTTTATGTGCTCCTCTAGTACTTTATACAAGTGTTTTATTTTTTCAGGACCTTACATCTCAGGATACCTTTGTAACGAGATTGGCAGAAAGCCTTGCCTATACTTCGGAGGAGGCATGTTTGTGCTATCATACCTCATGCTGGCACTTGCTAAAAGTTTGGTTATGATATACATAGCCAGAACTTTAGTCGGAATTGGAAGTGGAGGGTTATTTGTATCAAATCTAGTCTACATTGCAGAGTTATCGTGAGTATCCGTGTCATTAATTATTGTACTACTTCAGTCTGACGCAGCTGGTAGCATTTATTTTATTTCAATCACAGATTTGAGGCCACCAATTGCATCAGAGTGATTGAAATTTTATGTGATTTGTTTAATGTTTTTTATTAAACTTAGTTCAGAACTTTAACTGCCTCCGTGGTCAAGTGGTTTTGTCGTTTGTCTTGTGGCCCGGTGGTCTTGGGTTCGATTCCCTCGGGAAGCATACTTTGTAAAGTTGTTTTCCAGTTTGGCTAGGACATTGCAGGCTTGAATCATTTGATTGTCTGATAAAAAGATGATTCCGTGCTTCGGAAGGCACGTATAAGCCGGTGGTCCCGACCGCCAAATGGCGGTTGTCAAATAAACCATGTCAGAGGCCCTTGAGGCGGTTTAGAAACTCTGACACTAGGGTGTGTGGGGTCGTTAGACCTTACTGCCCACACGATAAAGAAAAAGAGTTATTCTACATATTTCAGAAACCATAAATGTGACCACACACGTCTGAAACATCCAGTGGAGGTGTGTTTGACCTTATGCTGTCACTAGCGAGTTCGGCGTTTTAAGAATATTTTTGCAAAACTTGAATAGAATCTTAAGAAAGTGTTAAAGTGATAGATTGATAGATTCTGTTGTTCTTTGACACCTTGGCTATTTTTACGAAAATATTTCCAATGTACAGAAACGGTTCGTCTATGAATTTAGAATCAGCCGGTCGATTCTGTCAACATCTCACGGTGTTCACCTAGGCGGAGTGAACGACAAGAGCGCTGTCATTCCATCTTATTTGTATGGTTTGACAACTCACCCGTCGTGCGCCCCGCCCAAGTGTTCACTTCGACATGTTAACAGAATCGCACTGCAGTTACAGAAAACATAGACGAAGAATACATTACATGGGGTGACACAATGGGCGGTCATTTCTTTAAAAGCGATCTTTTCAAGACAACCTTTGGATGGATTTAAAAGAGAAAAGGATATATAGTACCTACTGTTTGTAGTCTTAGATTTACTAATAATATACACAATAAATAAATATATACAATAATTATTAAGAAACAAAAGGCATAGAAGAACCTAAGTATATATACCTATTTTTGATCATTGCTTAAAAAGTGGACATAAATTAAGCACGCCTAAACTTATCGACACGGGCAAGGCAGTCCATAACCGTACTATTTATTCCGTGTAATTAGATAAAATTCTAACCATGTCTGCTAATCAGTATACAAATCATAATTTAAGATAAGACTTTTGTATCTAGATTGATTGTCATGTCTTCACCTCTAGTTATAATTTCTATCATAGCCATAATGTCTTATGTTCCACCTTTTTTTTGGACGACTTCCTTATTTGTAGCCCGCACATTTACACGTACTTGTCACGTAAATCTATTGATAGATAGAGTAGGCACCAAATAAATGTGCAATAACAGTCATTGACCCTTTCTTAATATCAAAAACAGAAATAAAGACATAAAGCTGTCCAGAATCGGCTTCTACCGTGATCCTTTACCTTCTCTAGTAATGAAAAACGATTCATAATTTATTATTCGGTATCTACAAAGGGATATTAGGAAAAGATCAATGTACCTACTTCATTGCAAGTTTATCTGGCGACTACCATAGTTAGTGTGTCACTTCACAAAATGGCAATGCTTCAAATTTAGTACTAAACACAAACCATGACACATTTTCTTCGCCTTCCGCTCCACCCAGAGTGGAAGAAGTCTTCCGCTCTGGGTGGAGCGGAAGGAAGTGTGAGGATTAACAATGTCTCCAAATTTTATTTACAATAGTGGAACATGGGTGGACTTAATGTAACAAGTCATTCTCAACCATATAACTCTTTGTTCAGTTTTAAAACGTTGGTCAAAAATCACTACCTTTCTCTTTAATCGCTTTTATTTGGGTTCTATGCTTTTGTTCCATTATTATTATTGTATATATTTATCTATTCAGTACTGCCTTTCCTTTTCTGTTTAAAATCCATCCAAAGGTTGTCTTGAATACATCGCTTTTAGCGATAAGACCGCCCATTGTTTCACCCTATGTAATGTTTTTTTCATCTATATTGTTTTGTAACTTATTATATATGGTGTAGATAATAAAGAGTATTCTATTCAATTCTATCCTAACCATAGGGTTAAAAAGACTACACTGACTAATGTGTTTTCTTCTTTTACAGATCAGCAAGAGTTCGAGGGACACTATTAACACTCACCGGCTTCTCTAGTTCATTTGGCATCTTGCTAGTATACTCAGTAGGACCTTTTGTATCTTTCGCAGCAATAAATTTTATACCCCTGGCTTTAAATATTGCGTACCTGTTTGGAATATTCTTCTTAGTACCTGAAACCGCTGTTTTCCAAGTTATGAAGGGTAAGAGATGAGTTTCCTAATTATCTCTCGTAAATTTATTGGTTTATACTAAAGTGATCTCCATCTCCAACTTCGGTCTGAGGATGGGTGACCATCTTAACATATCGAGATCCGTGCCTCTGAAAGCACGTTAAGTCGTTGGTCCCGGCTGTCATTTGTAAATCTTTGGAAGTGGTTACGGATTGTCAGAAGCCAGAAAATCTGACACCAGTCGTGCCTAGAAGTATCGTGTTACCCAGTTAATGGGTTGTGGAGGTCTGGGAGGCCGCTCCATGTTAAATACTAGTATTCAGCTGAATCCGGTTTGACTGGGAGCCGACCCCAATACAGTTGTGAAAAGGCTAGGCAGATGATGATACTAAAGTGATCTCTATGAATCATATAGATACCATCACTCTTGTGACAGCCTTATAGTCCGATATGACAAATACACACTCAAATTCTGCCGAAGATCTAATCTTCATATTGTATCATTGCTAGTTTTATCTATTTTATAGTAGCTACCGTGTATTTTGCACTGGATTTAGAAATAATCTGTGATGATAATACTTACCGAAAATACGGAGACTATAAAAACTGAAAATAGAAGAAAAACTAGCTTTGCTCGTATGTATTTAATATTCTCCCGTGATAAAAGTATCATAAATCCTGCGGAGATTCAATACAACTCTATGCCAAAATTCATGAAAATTAGTTTAGAGGGTTACGAGTGAAAATATAAAAACAGACAGACTTTCTTATTTATTAAATTATTATGGACGTAAAGATAGCATGTTATTTATAAAAATAATCTTATTCCAGGCAGAAAAGAAGAAGCGATGGCAACTCTTAGATCACTTGGCAGACAAGATGACATAGATGAAGTCATAGCACAAGCGAATATAAAGCCAAAACCAAAACTTGCTCAATTAACAGAGTTGTATACGGTCAAGTCTAACAGAAGAGCTACGTTTATAATAATAAGTTTAAGTATCCTAACGCAATTGTGTGGAATGATGGCTGTGATAGCTTTTGTAACGGTCATCTTTGACATGACTGGTTCGAGTTTAGAGCCACACGTTAATACTATAATCATCGGGGTTACACAAGTCGCTGCGTCAGTTATTGCACCTGTGCTTGTTGATAGAGCTGGAAGGAAAATCTTATTGTTGGTCTCTTGTGCAGTGTGTTCGTTAAGTTTGGTAAGTTCTTCATAATATTGGTTTACTATAAGTTTAGATTTTAATCCTCAAACTTAACGATATTGGTTGGTCCCATGATGGATGTTAAAAGTAAACACATAAGCTTTTGAGCGAGTATTTGTCGTTTGATTGCTGGTGCTTAAAGTTGCTGTTTTACGAATCAGAGCTAAGTTATGTTTTCCTAAGTATTTGTTTTTCTTTTTTAGGCTTCTCTTGGAACTTATTTCTTCCTGTACAACAATAATTACGAAATTGCCGAGAACTTACAATGGCTCTCTCTCGTATCAGTGATGGTATTCTGCATTGCTTATTATGTTGGTAAGTTTATAATAACTTGGTCTTTCTCTATTAAGCCTGTAGTGGGGTCAAGTTGGCGGATTGTACATTACTTAGAATTGTTGGTTTTAGAACATGCGGGGTTCTTGACAATGTTTTTGTTCACTGTTTCGAAACTTAACATTAAAATGTCTCTCCAACCTCTATCATAACTTAAGAGAAAGTAAGCCACAAAATAATATGTATCATATCTTTTCTTCTCAGGTTTGGGCATAATGTCCAACACATTTATCGGTGAAATGTTCACGGACACCTGCAGAGGCCTTGGTGGTACCATCACTGTTACCGTGGGCTTCGTCTTCGGTTTCGCAGTAGCAACCACATTCGGTTACGTGCTACCAGTGTGGGGACCTAGTGTGGTCTTCTGGATATTTTCTGGAGTTTGCGCTTTTACGTTCTTTTTTACTGTTTTGTTTGTACCTGAGACGAAAGGAAAGAGTCTGTTGGAAATCCAGGAGCTCTTGAGTAGATAATAGACTGTGATCTGTGTTGATATTAAAATCTTTGTAAACATTAGCTACTTTTTTTTTTTTCTCTTGCACATGGTATGTGGAGTTGTTCCCGTGCCTGATCTCTCGCCGGTTGTGTCGTATTGCCGTTCCAATATACTATTAGAGCTAGGGATGAAGATGTGCACCTATGTTTGCACACACGATTTTGCACTGTCGTATCTATTGTGTACTTACGCTAGTCCGATACCGATCTCGTCGTAGATAACGATACAGTCTTGATACCGGCTGCTTTTTATCGTAGTTCGGTCGAGAGAATTTCGGAATGTGGCTGCAGTGCCTTTGTTTAGAATATGACTCTCAATCTATGTACTAGGCCCAAATCATCGTAGAAGATAGTCAGAAGGATATTATTACCATAGTATTATGAATGATGTTTGGTTACCACAACTAAGTTAAATGGCCGAATGCCAGTTGATATTATGTTTATAGCAACATTGCACATATTGGAAGAGGGCGCGAAACATGACAGGCGCCTATTTGATGAGAAGATAGATAATATTTCAAAATGCCTCCGTACCAAAACGTCCCATTCTCAAAACGACCTATTAGCAAAACGTCTTTGGGTTCCATGAATGAGTCTCCTCGTGCAGCGCAATTTGTTCCATCAGGCACTCAACTGAACCTCTCGCTCAGCGCATCCTGGACAGTCTCACCTAACATCTTATAAGACTGGCCAATTCTTCCTTTGCGGTGGTAGGGCTAACGCCCGCCTGGTTCGCGCCCACCCTCCCACTGGAGACCGGCGTCAAGCAGCCTGCTGTGTTTCTTCGACGCGTGGGAGTCTGGGCACGCTCGCTCCATCATAGGCCTAATCCATCGTTTTTCATCAGGCGTGATCGAGGTCAAGATCTAGCTCATTCCTCAATAATAAAAAGAAAAAAAAAAGTCTAGTAGAGGTAACGGGGACCTTCACCCATGATAACCAGATGAATTTTATTGATTTATAGACATGCGCATGATACCTTGCCTATCGCAAATTGTTCATGGCTATTTTTAATTAAATTTATGTTTATAATTTTTCATACGCGTGTTTACAAATCTATAAAATTTTATAAAATGTGTGTACTATTGTTGTTTGGAATGATCTAAATCAGTCCTAACAACAATAGAATGGGAAAAATATAGTCATACCACACATAAATACAGGGTGCTTCTGAAGTGCTTGGTCATATTTAAAGGTATCTGATGTATAAATAGTAAGGGAACTAAAAAGTAAAAAAACACTTTTCAAGCAGTCTGATGAATTTCATCATCATCAGCCGATAAACGTCCACTGTTGGACATAGGCCTCCCCCAGATGGGTTTGCCATAACCGCCACGCTTGGCAGGCGGGTTGGCGATCGCAGTGTAGCTGTGGCAATGTACCTACAGAGAATGCTGCTGCCCATTTTCTGGTGAGTCTCTTAGTCTCCTCTTATGACACCCACGAGAAGTGATGGGACCTGATGCATTTGGTGGCATCAAATTTGTGATTGAACTAAAGTAAACGGCACCAACAGCATCAGACTGCTTGGAACTTTTTAGAAGTTTTTGGCGATTTAGTTTTTTTTTGTATTAAATCGGTATTTTAATTTTTTGCTATTTTTTCTTGACATTATATAAGACTCAGCACGCAACTCTGAAATATGACCACGCACTTTTGAAACACCTGTACAAGATTTTAAAGGACAATGCTCATGGATACGTCACCGGATAATTATAAACTCCGAAAGATTATAAAATATCTTGAGAGATTGTAAACTCTCGATAAATTGTCAACTGATCATTTGGAATACTTTTTTATGCATCAACATTTTATAGCCTATTCTCTCGAAGTCATTCCGAGAAATTGTGAACTGTTCTACAATTCGTAGGATTTTCAGTGTATGGTTCTACAATGCACATGATTTTCAGTGTACGGTTCTACAATCCATAGGATTTTCAGTGTACTGTTCTATAATCCATAGGATTTTCGTTCCTAGCCAAGTAGCGGAACATAGGACACAGGAAGCTTAGGGCTTCCGCATACGGATATGTTAGGTTCATGTTGTCGTCGTGAATCGACTATGAGGGTAGGGTAAGGGATATAAAAATAAAACAAACAGGTCCATTTGCAGAGTATATTCTAAGTTGCGTGGTATCTTCTCGTCTCACATACCACAGTGTCTCAAGACAAAATTCTATGACTAGTGCCTGTTCCCAGTGATGATGATTTTAAAAAAATCTATGGACTAGAAACGTGGTCCCTTACAATGGGCCTCATCAGAAGGCTTAAAGTCACCCAAAGGGCAATGGAGAGGGCAATGCTCGGAGTTTCTTTGCGTGATCGAATCAGGAATGACGATATCCGCAAGAGAACTAAGATTACCGACATAGTCTAGTTTTTGATTATCTTTTTAATTCAGCCTGTACTGCTACTGTCCCATTGTTGGGCAAAGGCCACACCCAAATCCTTCCAGGTATTCTTTTCTCGGGCCTACCTTGCAGTAGGCGTCTAGGTCTAGGTAGACGACCTAGACGCTACTGACTACTTTACTACTACTAGACGCTGACCTACGTTTTTGATTATTTAATAATAAAATACTCAAGAAACGAAAACAAAAGTAATTTGAATAATAATTTAATAATAATAATATCACAGGCTTATATCTAATCATTTACTTAAAAGCTCCCGGATTTCAGACATGCTCTTTCCTTTTATTTCTGGCACAAAAATCATAGTGAAAAAATACGCAAAAGCGCAGACACCAGAAAACATCCAAAAAACTACGGTAGATCCACACGCAGCCAAGATGTAACCAAATACGGTTGATACTCCGAAACCAAATAACCAGCTGATGGTTACTGTAAAAGTGACACCAGCACTTCTGCAGTGGTCCGTGAACATTTCGCCGACAAATGTGTTGGGGATGAAGCCCATACCTGGAAAAGAAAGAAATGATACATCGTTGTCTGGCTTTTTTTTTTTTTTTTTTTTTTTTTTTTTTTTTTTTTTTTTATATAGGATGGGAAATTTTCAAATGACCCCTCCCGCTCTGGGTGGAGCGGCAGGGAGTGTCAGACTTTTACTGACTAAAACCCACCCTTAGTCCTCCTAGTGCCTTTCTTCCCAGGGCCGCGGTAACTCTTTCGAACAATTCCGCAACCCTGGCAGATCGTTGTCTGGCTAGCAAGCAAATTAAGGGATCGGGTGTTATTATGTATAGGCGTTATACAACGTGTAACAGAATAAACGCAATACCTCTTAAGAAGTCATTATACTCATCATTATGAACAACTTTTGCAATGGAAAAAAATAGGGTTCTGTGGGTTACCCATCGGGTACGGAACCCTAAAATGAGAAAAGTGACGTCAGCGAAAATTATATAGGATACCTTGGCAATCGGAAAGGTCACTAATTTAAACTAGAAAAAAGAAAGGGCCAAGTTTTGAACCTTGAGGTACGCCCATCTTGATTGAAGACCCCGCGAATGTCTCTTCGGTTATGGTAACTTTTTGCTACCTTTGTGATAAATGGCAAAGAACATTGTCAGCAGCAGGTCCGCGAATTTCAAAGTCGTGTAATTTACAGATCAGTCTATTGTGATCAACGCAATCAAAGGCTTCAGAGAGGCCACGAAATATGCCAATTGTATGCTACGACTTCTTTCAGGATTCCAAAATGAATAAAGAGAATAATAATAATAATAATATCTTGGGACAACCAACACACCGCCATCTGATCCCAAACTAGGCAGAGCCTGTACTATGGCAACCAGACAACTGATAAACATACTTATATATTTCTAAATACATACATATTATAGATATTACACACCCAGATACAGAACAAATAATCGTACTCATCGCACAAAGATTTGTCCTGTGTGGGAATCGAACCAATAAATATATACTTGAATTTACTTACTTTTACAATTATACTTATGAAAGTCAAGTCTAGTTATCATAAACTTACCACTATAATATGCAACGCAGAATACCATTATTGATACTACTGATAGCCATTTTATATTCTCAGCAATTGGGAACTTATTGTTGTACAGGTAGAAATAAGTTCCAAGTGAAAACTGAAAAACAATAAAAAGTTTATGAAATATAACATAGATCTGTTTGGACTATTAATAGGTGGCCCAATTTCCCAGATTCGTTATAGCAGACATTTGACTTTTAGTACCAGCAATCAAACGCAAAGTGACCCAAAAATGCGATGTGGCGTTGATACAGTTACCAAATTGCTGATATTCCTGTTATGACTAAAGATCCATAATTCAATATTGTATAACTTGGGAAATAACGGCGAAAAAAATACTAGACCAAAATAATAAAAGTAACAAAATCAAAGTACAACTTACCAAACTCAATGAACAAATTGAACACGAGGCCAACAGCAGGATTTTCCTTCCAATTTTATAGACAAATAAAGGAACAATGATTGACACAAGGAGTTGTATTACACCGATGGTTGTAGATGATAAGTGTGCCTCGATATTCGACCCGGTCATTTCGAAGACATACGAAACAAAAGCGAGCACAACTATTACTCCGCTGAATTGTGTTAAAATATTCAAAATTATTAGTAAGCACAAAGCTTTTCTGTTAGACTTGTCCGTATACAATTCAGTTAATTGACTAATTTTTGGTTTTGCTTGTGCTACCACTTCATCTACTTCAGTTTGTGCTGTGAGAGTAGTCGAAGCTTCTATTTCTTTGCCTGAAACTTGATTGAAAAATAAGATTAGTATCATAAATGTGGAAGGTTTTTATATTTAAATTGTTAATATTTTGCTGAACTAAAACGGTTATATTGCACCTGTTTGAAACCGAAACAGACCTCGTCTCCTAAAAATGTAGATGTTGGTTTTATAATAATATGGAAAATTAACTCTTACCTTTCATACCTTGATAAACAGGACTTTCAGGCACCAAAAAATATATTAAAGCAATGTATTCGGCACATAAAAACGCAACCACCCCATTAACTATTGGGTAAGAAAAAGATTTTCCCACTGAATACACTGATAGTATGCCCTGTGTAGTAGATAGCCCTGTCATTGTTAGCAGTGTGCCTCGATTTTTCGTTGACCTGTAAAAACAAGAAAAGAGATGGATAGAATACATGTATACTTCTATACAATTTATTATGTTGTAAATTTTCACAACTATTACTATATACACACTAAAATAAAAGACTCTTAACTAAAACTAAAAATAATCTAAAACATGGTGTCGAAAAATTCCTCCGCATCGCAGGCCACTGGTAATGTACCCAAAAGGCTGGCAACATTACCACGTTGTATGGCAATGTTTATTCTATGTCCGAGGTAAAAGCGCCAGCCATCGGGTCACGCGAAGTGTCAACTAAGACACTGACAGAACTTTAAACAAGTAATGAGCACTCGGACCCCACGACCCGAGAGTTTCAACCCCAAACGGCTCGAAAATATAACTACCAACAATGTTATTATATTTCCGCCGCTTGAGGTTGTCCGCAGCCGCAGCGGCAGTGCCAGCACAGCACGAAGAGCTAGGAAGATAAGATGGCGCAAGAGTGTCGACGCAAGTAACATCCCACACTAATGGCCTACCCATCTTCCATGGAAATAACGACATGCCGTCCGGTCTCTTGCCATCGTCGCGTGCCAGGCCATTGGGTTCTAATACAGCCGGAACGCCGACGGTGACAAGAGCTCGTCGGATGGTGTCGTTAATATTCGCGTGCCGCGCTATGCGACCCGCGCTACGGCTGCATGACAGGCCGTGGTGTCCGAGGCTGTTGACAGCTTCGCCTCAGTGGCAGCGATGACGAGAACAACAAGGAGCGCCAAGACGCAGTGAGGCGGAAAGTAGTATCGTCGAACAAGGTGCTTATGTTCGACGACGGTAGTGCGTGAAGCCAGAGTCCCGACTCCCATTGACCCACAGCCAGCAGGCGAGCACGCTCAGCAGCAGTACCAGATGTGGCAAAAAGGTTATTCTGAACCTCTCTGCAGAGTGGCTCGTCAACTTAGCTAAGAGTTGATATCATACGTAATAGAATACTTAATCAACTTTGAAACACCCTGTGTCATTAGCGTTAAAAAATAAGTAGAACCAATAATACAGTGTATTTTAGAGACTGAACTCGCGTCTCCACTTGTTGTGGTCTACAGCGTTTAAACCCAAAAAATATCTAAACTTTTGCGTCGACACCAAACAAATTGGAATTGTTTAATAATATATTGATCATACTCACGCCAACTCTGCGACGAAAATGAGATTTGTAACAAATAACACTCCAATACCATCTCCTACTAAAGATCTGGCTATGAATATCAAAACCAGACTTTTGCTAAGTGCCATCAAAATGTAGGATAGAAAAAGCATGCTTCCGCCGAAGTATAGGCAAGGCTTCCTGCCTACCACGTTACAAAGGTATCCAGAGATAAAAGGACCTGAAAACAAAATGTAAGTTGTTCAAGCAGTGCAGGAATATTCAATATTTTTTAAGCTTTCCTACACTGGCTAAAATTCAGAATTGTTTCTGGGCAATCATGAAGTCAACAGCTTGACATAGACGTCACCAAAGCGTCGCCATATCAAACGGTCCTGTGTTCTTTGCTGTTTGAGAATCATGGCCCTGCTATGACGCCTTAAAAGTAAAAAAAAAAAAAAGACAAAACGTCATTCGAGCCAGATACCAAGTTAACGCGTACGGGTAGTACACAACACAGTTAACCTATACAAGATGCATAGCAATAGAAGCGTGATGACACTGGTGTGTCAAAGTACGGGTTCGTCATCGATTCACTTCATAAGACCGGATTTAACTTCAACAAAATAATATTTTAGAGATTTTCACTCGTCAATTAAGTAACAGTAAGTTTTGTTTTCCACTTGTGCCTTTAATGGATAGGTTATATTACAGGTTTTTTTTATTCTCATGGTCTTTAGTATCTCTTTTATGTCACTGTTGAATCGACTTATTAAAATATTCATAACCTTATTCCTTGAGATTTAAAGTATGACAAGACTACCACTGCAAGTTAGTATGGAATTTCGTAATTTTTGCCAAATTTGTATACGTCGGAAACTCGGCTCCTATTTCTATACTAAAATAATAATACCTAAGATAATTCCAATGTGTGTGATGATCAACATCCAGGATGCTTCTGTATCAGTGATGACTCTATCCAAGGGTGTCTCTTCAGCATTCTTTAGTCTGGTTAGGACTGGCGCTATCCATCCTATAGTATGACCCACTATAATCTGTCCAAAGTTTACTGAAATTATAGACATAGAGAATTAATAATAATTTGGTAAAGACTTTTGACTGCAACATAATATGTTGCAGTCAAAAGTCTTTAATACCTTTAAACGAGCTATTCTTGTACATATATATTATATATGTACAAGAATAGCTCGTTTAAAGGTATTAGTGCCTTTAAACGAGCTACTCTTGTACATATATATGTTGCTTATTCAAAAGTACTTTTGACACCTGTGCTAAGATAGGTCGAGAGAGCCCCGCCTCGCGGGGCTCCTATTTCTGGGTGGTTTAAAAAAAAACCGAGTTGGGGTACTCTGAGTCGGGGTGTGAACCATAATGACGTTTTTAACTCTACTGGCAAAATCAGTCAAAAGTACTTTTGACTGATTTTGCTAGTCAATAGTACTTTTGACTGGTTAAGAGTTTTGACTGCAACATATATAATCTGAATCTCGGAAACGGCTCCAACGATTTTCATGAAATTTCGTATGTAGGGGGTTTCGGGGGCGATAAATTGATCTAAACTTATCACAATCTAAGAAGCCCGATTTAACAGCAAGATAAAACATTGCTTTTCTAATAAGTATGAAAGAGACATGAAATAAATCTCTTTCGCATTTAGTGGTAAAGCGATCTTCTATCCCTCTCTACTAGGCTGTCAAATCGGGCTTATTAGATTGTGACAAGTTTAGCTAGGTTTCATTTTTATAAAACGTCGTTAAAAAAAACCGAGCAAAGCTCGGCCAATTAGCGTAATCAGCCGTTTCATTGGTTGCCTAGCCTTTTCATTTAAATGTGCCGATTTTTGAGCGACTTAAGTGACATCTTTTTTTATTCAATATCGTTTAATGACTTGCCCATGACACTTATGTCGCTGATTAAACGACACAGTTCAATGAAAAGGCTAGACTTTTAATGAAACGGCTGATTCAGCTAGATGGGTGTGACATATATAATAATTGGTCCCTCCGACGCACAACTGGAGACTGTAGACCAGCCGCAGTGCAGGCCTAGTATCCAACCTACGTGCCGACTTCCATTTAAATATGCTAATTGTTTAAGAATTAATAAAAAACTACTAAAAATATTGCCCTTTATGAACTTTGCGGCTTATTGTTTAAGATGAGGGTCCTGTCCTGGGGGTTTACTCTCTAAGCCCGAAGTCCGTAGTTTTGGCCTTAGTGTCGGGCGTTTTCTATCCCGAACTCGAACTAAGAACAACTGTCAAATCGTGTTGTCATTCATTCTTAGTTCGGGTTCGGGACTAATCGTAAGTCCGTAGGTGAACGACAGACACTAAGGCCGAAACTACGGACTTCGAGCTTAGAGAGTAGACCTCCTGGTTTTATTCATCATTATTATTTTCACATTAGGTTACCGTACTTTATGTATTTAACTCCTATATTTCACCAAAATAAACACAAAATTACTTACTGCATCCCGCGGCCATGAACTGTTTATTGGTCTTTGTTTTAACTTCGGCCTCCATGGTAAAGTTGCACTTCGCTCGTTATATATACAAAATAATTTACTTTTTAAATTAACGACTCCAGCCCTGACATGTGAAAATTCCCAAATAAAAAATAAATCGTATGTAATTGGTAAATAAACACTAAATTCGCGATTAATTCGGCGCACACTGGTGTGTTGCCGGTGCTTGAATTTGTGTTAAATTTATCAAGTAGGTAATCAAAGAAATATCACTATTATTCACAAACGCTATGGAAACGTTTGACTTCCCCGTGAGAAGTAAATATTTCCATAGATTATTATCTTTTTATTAGTGGATATTTTTATGCATTGAAACGTATCGATATAACGTATCATACACTTATAGATAGGCGGTTAGGGGTACGTACCAAAAATATAAAATATACAAAACCAAATTCTTAGGTTTTTTTTTTTTGGATGGGTAGTCATCAAATGACTCCTCCCGCTCTGGGCGGAGCGGAAGGGAGTGTCAGACTCTTACTGACTAAAACCCATCCGTGCTCCTCGTAGTGCCCTTTGCTTTCCAGGGCCGCGGTAACTCTTTCGAACAAAATCCGCAACCCTACATTTTTATGCTTATAGTTATTTTGTATGTTTTATTTTATTGTTTATTGCCAAAATACAGATCTCATCACCAAAGGATCCATCTGATTGTAACAAAAAGGTCATCGCCGCCTTTGGACATCCATCTCTATAACAACCAGTGATCGGATATTCGGGCGCTAATATACCTACCTATACTTATATTCACACGAAAGTATAAAACGGACATGCTTTTTAGAATCCCGGATCCCGGAATCGTTCGAAATTCCTGAGATTGTTAAAAATGCCCGCATACAAAATATAGTTAGAACTCGTTGTCAAATCAATCAAATGATTTATTTAAATTTCTTAATTCTAAATTACACTGTAGTACATAAAATAGCTAGAGGTATTAATATCACTGTAGCCTGAACTAGGAGGGTCCTGTGTTTCAGGCGAATAAGTTCAATATTGTATACATTCTTAAAATAATCACTTACACAGTCTATATTTATCACTAGGTACAACAAATTTACTTTTACATATAAACTCTAAAATTATATAATTTTGTGAACTCACATTGTATTTTTTTTTACAGCAGATTTTTTTTGACTAGGTATTCCATTTGTTTTGAATAAAAACACTTCAAAGTTCAAAATAACAAGCAACTTTGTAGTGTTTTTAGAAGTCGGTTTCTTTTTTTTCTGAAAAAGTTTTTTATTTTTCACTTTTTAGTGGTACCCCACACCTAACAACACCACTGGAAAGTCACAGGAAAGCAAAAATACGCAATTTCGTATACATGGATGATTTTTCCACATATTTTTTCCAGCTATTTGATTTAATATCCAAACTACTGATCCGATTTTGATAAAATTTCAATGGGACCATTTGGGAAGTATAGCTTTTCCAACAAAAAAAGAATTTTTCAAATTGGTTGCCAAACGACGGAGTTATGCCCGAACAAACATAAAAAAAAAAATACAAACATCCGAATTGAGAACCTCCTTCTTTTTTAGAAGTCGGTTAAAAATAAAGATACTAAATCAAAATAACCACTGCTATAATTTCATTACGTTTTTTATAGTTGTTTTTTGCAAATTTGTTCAATTTTGTGGTGGTTTTTTTCTTTATACATGTCTTACAAAATCGATCCATTTCTATTTCGTCTTCCTCGCCCAACCCATCCATCAATATTTGTATCACTCGTTTAGAGACATGCGTTAAATAAAAAATCAAATGTTTGTATTTCCATCGGCACCCAGTGCCCGTACTCCTGGACCAATACCGGATTACAGCATTGAGAAAGAAACATTTTACATAGATAGCTAGATAGCATATTCATTGATACAGGCACTGACACTTGTTATACAGAACCACATAAGTATAATAATATATTTATAACTGATTATTTTTATCAAAATTGTACTGGGAAATCATTGTTAGGTGTCAAAAAGGTGTGATTAGAAAGGTGAATCATTGTGTATACAATGATTCACCTTCATTGAATCATCTTTTATGTAACCCGAACAGGTAAAATTACAAGTATATTACTTTTTAGCAGAGAGCAGGGCACATTGCTCGCAGAACAGATAGAGGACAGGGTCGGAGGTTCTGGTGTAGCGACCGCTGACTGGAAGACGTAGCGTTTAGAAGACCTGACATGGTAGAAAGATGAAGGTCTCGAGAATTCGCTGGATGAGAGACAAACGCCGGTCGATGTGGTGACACCTGGGGGAGGCGAATGTGAAGCAGTGGACGTCTATCGGCTGAAATCTCATAATCTCATAATCGTAATTATCTCTGATAATCGGGTATAGGTACACGAGATGGGGCAAGTGGGAATTGGTAGAAGTTACGTGTTTAAACGCATTTGCTGAACTCAAAATGTTTTTGGATAATAACAACGGCAGGACGAATATTCACTGACTGTATTATGTAATGTTATTATAAACAATTATAACTTAACAATCTTCAATGATGTTAGTGTGTAATATGTGGCCTTCCGAAGTTAATAAGATTGGAAACTGTTTCTTCTCAACTAAGCCACGTAAATATTGTAAAGTATTTAGTAGTTTTATTTGTACCTGAGACGAAAGGAAAGAGTCTGTTGGAAATCCAGGAGCTCTTGAGTAGAGAATAAACAGGCTGTGATCTGTGTTGATATTGAAATCTTTGTAAAAATTAGGTCTTTACTTTTTTTTTTCTGTTGCACGTTGTATGTGGAGTTGTTCCCGCGCCTGATCTCTCGCCGGTTGTGTCGTATTGCCATCCAATCGCAATATGAGAGCTAGAGATGAGGGTGTGCACCTATATTTGCACACACGCATATGCACTGTCGTATATTATGTTGTGTACCTACGCTAGTCCGATATCTCTGTATACCGGCTTTGCACGTTTTGTGTGGAGTTGTTCCTAAACCTGATCTCCTTACGGTTGTGTCGTATTTCCATCCCATCGTACGTACTCGCAGGACTTGGAAAGAGGGAGTGTACCTGTTTTTGTGCTCAAGCTTGTGCACTATAGTATCTTTTGTGTACTTGGTGGTCTTTATTGATACTTTTAACCGTGTCTTTTAACCGTGGGCCAGTCGCCAGAACGACTGAATGTGAGTGCGGTGCCCTTGTACAGAACAAAACCCTCAAACTGGAGTACCTACCCCAAGTGACGCTGCTGTTATCGTGGCCTCATGCTAAGCCCAAAGAAATGTATTATTACTAAAGAAATAAGAGTGAAGCTGCGTCTCTACAAAAAAGTAAAATGGCCGCATGCCTGTTGATATTATGTTTATAGCAATATTGCACATATTGGTAGAGAATGCGAAATAATTATGACAGGCGCCTTTTTGATGAGAAGATATGGTAGGCGCCAGATAAACTAGCAATAAATTACGTTGACCTTTATTAATTCATTAAAACTTTATGTACAACAGTGGTACATGAGCGGAACTAATGCGACAAGGCATTCTCTACCAGTCTCACACATTTGGGTTAAAAAGACTACACAGTGGTTCGAGTAGTTGTTTAACAAAAAAATAAAATTTTAAATAGAAGTAGGTATACCTATAAACAAATAACAATATTTGTATAAAATTAATAAAATACTTAAAAAAGGAGGAGCTCATGACTAAATTATAACAGCCGCACAGGTCGTTTCAAGGTTAAGCAACGCTTGCCGAGGTTGGTCTGTGGATGGGTGACCATCTTAACATACCGAGACTCCTCCGTGCCTGGGAAAGCACGTTAAGCCGTTGGTCCCGGCTGTCATTTGGAGATTTTTGGCAGTCGTTACGAATTGTCAGAAGCCCAAAAATCTGACACCAGTCTTGCCAAGAAGTACCGTGTTACTTTGTTAATGGGTTGTGGAGGTCTGGTGGTCAGACGCTCCACGTAAAATACTGGTATTCAGCTGAATCCGGTTTGACTGGAAGCCGACCCCAATATAGTTGGGAAAAAGGCTAGGCATGATGAATAAAATAGTTAAATATGCCAAAGTAATAAACTAATAAATATGAAGTTTGACTTTTCCCTAATATCCCTTCGTAGATACCTGAGTAATAAATTAACTAACCGTTTTTCATTGCTAGAGAATGTAAAGGTTCATGATTGAGAACGTTCACGATTCCCTTAAGGCGCTGTCATAGTAAAAACTCGGTCACTCTCGGACTGTATTAAAAAGAAAAAGAGGCGCGACAATACAATGTTTGCAATTTATTGCCATTTATACGAAACTTTTTATCGATTTCCTCAAAACTAAGTTTTTATTTCTGTTAATCTAGATAATAAGTCCATAATCCCTTAAAGTACTTAATAGTGACCATGTACACAAAATTTTATTACAATTGCTTTGATAACAATCGAATGACAGGTTTTTCAAAAAAGCAGATATTTAGGGAACTTTGCGATTTTTTTCTATAGAGAAATGTTTTGTAAATCGTGTTTCAGGCCTTATGCTTCTCTAAGGACACTCTTCAATTTTCATACTAAAAAATACGCATATTCCTTGTTTTTCTAAGAGAAAAATTGATTTTGCGTGAAGACGAAACGCGTCAAAACATCTGCTTTGGAATCCATTCATTATGGGAATAGTGTCAATTTAGTTGTGGGGTATCACCACTAAGGAGTCAAAAAATAAAAACTATTTTTTATGAATTAAAAAAAAAAAAATTTACAAAAAAAAAACGCCATCAAAAAAAAACAAACAAAAACCGTAGTTTTTCTAGGAATTACGCCTATTTGTATTTGCCTATTCGTATTTCCTTGCTTTGGCTGGCACCGACTCCAAAAAGAAGTAATAAATTTTAAATATTTGCAAAATATTAATGTCAAATAAGTTTACTTTTAAATTATGTTTCTTTAAAGCAATTCAAATATTTATTTTCAACTTTTTAGTGGGAACGGTTTTTGTTTGTTTTTTTTTGAAGGCGGTTTTTTTTTTGCAAATTTTTTTATTATTTCTCGCCGGTTAGTGTTTTTTTTTATTAAAATGAAGGCAACGAAGTTAATATCGTTCCTACATTGAATATTCTTATGAAAAAGGTACCATGTCGTAAATATTGTACACTGTTTTTTTTTAAACGTTTTATTCCCGTGAAGGGATGATACGCCGCATAAAATACCTACTACCGATGTGTCTATTTCAAATAAAAAAAATGTCCTTTGTTACAAATTCGAATTAGTTCTCGCCTTACGAAAAACCGAAAAACTAGCAGTACTCAGTAGGCATTTTTCTCACCTTGACATTGCTAGAATTCATTGTTTTATTATGAAGTTCCCATGCCTACCTTCTACCTTCCGGTTCCATCATCAGAACAGTCTGATAGTACCTTATAGCCAAAGTGCATCTCATGACAATTCTAATAAGCCCAAACACGGCTGGGATACATTGATTAATTACGCAGTTCCGGTGCCTACCATCCAGCTCCATCATCATCAGATCAGTTCGATGATACCATTCTCAACATAACTATTCAGAATCATTTGTTTATTTGCATTGTCATAGTTGCATTGTGATATTTATGCGAGTGTCAAGTTCCGTTGGCCACTGGTTTCTGATCTTCTCCACCAGTTCCACTTCATCAAATGTTACTTTTTGACTGTAGATGCTTAAGTTCTCGATGAAAATACCAAAATAACTATATGGTTGCCTATAATATTTGAGGAGTTCCCTCGATTTCTCATAGATTCCATCATCAAAACTGGATTTTGAAAAAAATGGGACCAATCTGGAAGCATATCAAGCAAGGGGAAAAAAAAATTTTGCAAATCGGTTCATGAACGACGGAGTTCTGAGGTAACAAACATTAAAAAAAAAATACAACCGAATTGAGAACCTCCTCTTTTTGAAGTCGGTTAAAAATACAACCGACTTCCAAATAAAAACACAACAAAGTATAAAATAACTTTAATTTCGGAAGTCGGTGTCAAAAAACGACCAATAACAAAGTTTTTTTTTTAACGACTCCGGCCCCGACGTGAAAATTCCCAAATAAAAAATAAATCTTATAATGTAATTGGTAAATACACACTAAATTCGCAATTAATTCGGCGCACACCGGTGTGTTGCCGGTGCTTGAGCGGTTAAATTGGTCGATCAAACAATTTATTAGTAGTATCAATCTAGTAGTAGGCTTTATTTTTTCCATCTATCCCTACTGTACCACTGCTGAGTGCTGGCCTGCTCCAAATCCTTCCAGTTATTCTTTTCTCGAGCCACCTTGAATCAGCCATTGCAGTAATCGCTTAGGTCGTCTCGCCACCTCTTCCTAGATCGAACTCTGCGGAACTGTCCATCCTCAATCGCCCACTTTGTTGATTCACAAAATAAAAACTATAGTAATTTGTCCAATCATTTAATAATAATATCACAGGCTCAGATCCAATCACTTACTCAAGAGCTCCCGGATTTCGGGCATGCTCTTTCCTTTTATTTCTGGTACATAAACTATAGTGAAGACGAAGGCAAAAGCGCAGACTGCAGAAAACATCCAGAAGACCACGCTAGATCCCCACGCCAACAAGACGTAACCAAATAGTGTCGCCACTCCGAAACCGAATAACCAGCTGATGGTTACTGTAAACGTGACACCAAAACTTCTGCAGGTGTCCGTAAACATTTCGCCGAGATATGTGTTGGGGATAAAGCCCATACCTGGAGAACAAAGAAATGATACATAATATCATTCTGGCTAGCTTACTTTATTATATGTAGCTAGGTATTTAAATGCGGAGTCGCAAAACAGTGAAGGAAAACATAGTGAAAAACATGGCATGAACGAAATAGTCAAAGATTTTTGTGACATCCACTAACACGTATAGGTCTCGCGTGGTGACTACTCACTATTGGTAATGAAACATTAGACGTTTAGTTTTGTTTGCATTACGTGAGAGAAAATAAGCTGCTAACTTCTTGAAAGTATAGCCCGACTTTTTGTGACATGCATTATCATTTTTTTCATTTAATCCGTATCATTTATGATCTATTTTAAAAATGAGAGAAGTGTCATCAAAGGTTGGAAACATATCGAATAAGATGGCCATCAGGAAGATCATTAATGTAAACTAGCAAAAAGGAAAGGGCCGAAAGATAAACCTTAAGGTACACCCATCTTGACTAAAAACCCCCAGGATATCGGTCCATTAATGGTTATTTTTTACTGCCTATTTGATAAATAGGAAATAACATACATCAGCAGCATGCCCACAACTTTCAAAGTGGTGTAGTTACAGATTAGTGTATTGTTTACAACGCAATCAAAGGCTTTGGAGAAGTCACAAAATATGTGCCAGTTGCATCCTTGGGCTAGGTGCCCATACGCAGGTAAGCATACCAAAATGATATTATACTGATACTTTTACAATTATAGATTATAAAAGTCAAATCATAGTTAATATAAACTCACCACTATAATATGCAACGCAGAATACCATTATAGATACTAGTGACACCCATTTGAAGTCATCAGTGATTGGGTAATCATCGTTGTACAGGTAGAAATAAGTTCCAAGGGAAAACTGAAAAACAATAAAAAGTTTATGGAATATAAAATAGATCTGTTTGGACTAATGAAGGTGTCCTAATTTCTCAGGTCCATTATAGCAGATACTTGACTTTTAGTACCCAAGACCAATATTGTTTAGTTTTTTTTTTAAATATGCAAAATCATCAAATGACTTCTTCCACTCTGGACGGAGCGATAGCTTGGCAATTACAAGACGAAAAAATATTAGAGCAAAATAATATATTTGAAATAAACCGAAACAAAAAAGAACTTACCAAACTTATAGAACAAACTGCACAAGAGGTCAAAAGCAGGATTTTCCTTCCAATTTTATAGACAAATAAAGGAACAATAATTGACACAAGGAATTGTGTAACACCGATGAATGTAGAAGATAAATGTGCCTCGATATCCGAACCAGTCATTTCGAAGACATATGACACAAAAGCGAGCACAACTATCACTCCGCTGAATTGTGTTAGAATATTTAAACTTATTATTAACAACGCAGCTTTTCTGTTTGCTTTGTCTGTGTACAACTCAGTTATTTGAGTTAATTTTGGTTTTGGCTTATCTTTTGCTTGTGCTACGACTTCATCTACTTCAGCTTGTCTGCCAAGTGCTGTGAGAGTAGCCTTAGCTTCTTTTACTTTGCCTGAAATATTAAAAAAAAAAGTTTATTATGATAAGTATGTTGCAGTCAGAAGGCTTTTTTGGTCAAAAGTACTTTTCACTTAAAAAATCAGGCAAAACTAGTTTTGACTAAACACATTAGTCAAAAATAGTTTTGTCTGAAAATTTGTAGTCAATAGTGATTTTAACTAACAATATGTGGTTTAAAGTGATTTTGACTAACGCTCTTAGTCAAAACTACTTTTAACCACAAGTGCATTAGTCAAAATCACTTTTAACCAGCTCCGGCAAAACTAGTTTTGAAAATGAATATAGTCAAAAGTACTATTAATTATTGACGAGAGCTAGCAGTCAAAAGAATTAGTCTTCTGAGAGAAATGACTATTCTGCTATATAACCCTGGCTGGCCACCGCTCCGGCCCCGGCGACACACCGGTGTGTCGCGAATTAATCGCGAATTTAATGTTTATTTACCTATTACATAAGATTTTTTTTTTTGGGAATTTTCACATGTCGGGGCCGCAGCGGTTAAATTTATTTGCCACCACAGGGTAGTCCGGTTTAGCAGTTGAAAAAAAAAACAATGCTACTAGTTAAAAGTACTTGGTTACAGTGACTGGTTACGAGTTCTGACCGCAACATATATAATTTGTAAGTATTTTGCCGAACTATGACGGAACTCTATGCTAGTCTCCTTTAAATGTAGATGTAGTTTCATATGAATATTGAAAATCAACTCAAGAGTTGATTTTATATAATCAATCAATCAAATCTGAATAATGTTGAAAAATTCAATGCTGAACTATGACGGTGCTACAAAACACTAATATTGCACCTGTTCGAATCCGGAAGGGGGTCTCTAGTCTCCTATGAATGTAGATGTTGGTTATTATAATAATATACAAATCCACACTTACCCTTCATAACAAGATAAACAGGACTTTCAGGTACCAAAAAGAATATAAAAGCAATGTATTCGGCACATAAAAACGCAACCATCCCATTAGTTATTGAGAAAGAAAACGTTCTTCCCATTGAGTACACTGACAATATGCCCTGTGTAGTAGACAGCCCTGTTATTGTTAGAAGTGTGCCTCGATTTTTCGATGATCTGTAAAAACAATAAAAAAATACAGTCGAATTGAGAACCTCCTCTTTTTTGGGAAGTCGGTTAAAAATTAGATTGATAAATAGTTTGTCGGACAGAATTTGATCCTTATTAACGACATTTTCGGATGGTATAATAATACAGGCGTGTTATTTTTTCAAAATAAACCGGTTCAATTCCTGGAATACAGATTTAAAAAAAATCCAATGATTCAGTTTTAGTTTCGAAACTCCGGCTCGAGAATCCTTTCAGTGTTTTTCTTTATTCCTCACAGTTTCGGATTTGGCGAACCACGCACAATTCATTTAAAACAATTTAAAAAAAACTAGCTCTTAGAATTATGACCTATTAGTAGTCTGATGACAACTTTGCTATTGTCTAGCACATTCTTGCAACCTTCAAAATATGTTATCAATTTTTGTTTACACTAAAACATGAATAAATTACAACATATTAAAATTCTAGCCTTGTGAAAATTTTTTGAAAATGTAAAAAACAAAAAATAATCTGGTATTATAATTTTGTTTGACATTTACAAAAATTTTGGGGATGATGACGCAACCGTGAGATGCCTGCCAGAGCAGTAGTTTCTTGATTGTCCGATAGTAACATCAATAAAAAAAAATCTAGCTTTGTGGTAAACGTGTTAGTCGGATGGTTCGGTGGCTCTTCAGCATCATCATCATCCACAGCCCGACTTCGTCCACTGCTGAGCATAGGTTTCTCTTTTCTTATGCCAATTCCCACGTTCCTGTGCCACCCTCATGAAGTAGCTCTTAGGCTAATATTATTTAGGTTTGTAACATATTCAACTGTGGTCAATCCTGTGTCATCATCAGCAATAAAAAAGCTATCCCCCGACATAGAGTATTCTAGAGAGGGTTTTAAGGTTGCTTTATTCAAGTAAATCTCAAAATATCAAAATTTTGCTTCGCACCTAAACATTGAAATTATTTATTATTATGATACTCACGCCAACTCTGCGAGGAAGACTAGATTTGTAGTAAATAACACTCCGATACCAACTCCTACTAAAAATCTGGCTATGTAAATCAAAACTAGATTTTTGCCAAATGCCATCAAAATGTAGGATAGAAAAAGCATGCTTCCGCCGAAGTATAGACAAGGCTTTCTTCCTACCACGTTAGAAAGGTATCCGGAGATAAAAGGACCTGAAAGCAAAATGGCAGTAGTTTGAGCAGTGAAGGAACTAAAGTGGGGACAGATTCGATATTTTAAACTGGATTTAGTTCCGAATAGGGATGATTCCTGGTTAAAAAAATATGAATCTATTTAGTCCATCAGTTAGATTATCGAAAAATACTGGACACATATTTTTTGCTTTATCAAATCAATATAAAAAGACGAAGATAAAACGCATCAAAGATCAGGAGTGGGGGCTTGTGACGTCATGTGTTGGTAAAAGTGTATCGTTCTGTGACGTCACACGAGTTTTCAACGCACTGTATCGTTTTCATTTCTTGTTTACGTGAAAAAAGAAAAAATACGGTCTAATCAGATTTTTTTAGATGTCTTATTGTCTCTTGGGCCCCAAATACAGATATTTTTTTAAATTCGTCATTCCAACAAGATCCCATTGTCATTTTGCTATAAGTTCGTAATCTGTTAAATTCATAATGGTCGATCATTGGTCGGTCAATGGTCTCGTGATAGAATCGTGGTTCTTAATATTCGATATCTTTGAAAAGCAATGACTGCACAAGGACGTTCTAATGGTAGGTCACTGATCGAAGGAACTGTCAAAATTTTAGCAGATTACCGCATAAGTCTGTCATTCATTTGTCATTATGTACGAGATTACCATTCTATGCCATTTCTTTCAATGGAGTGTCAGTGGTTGACCATTGGAAAGTCATAATGACGCTTTTCTAATAGTAGATTACCAAACTTGTCAAAATCAACAATTATGAAATCAATGATAGACCATTCTGACACTATTGTAATAGCAGACTTGAGGCCCTGGGCTGTCACTAACATCATTATTGCAATTTTGTTTTGTTTTCGACGTTTTTGAAAGGACCTCTGTGACCACTACGTAGATACTCTTACAACATTTTTATATTTAAAGTTTTTACGCCAAATCATCGCCTATCGCCATGCTTAAATATTTATAACCCATATTAGGGTTACTTGGTAGGTTTAAAAGCTTGACAAGGCTTCCAGTACAAGGGAGGTTGTTTCATCTAAAATATATTAATCATATTAGGGGGTCAAAGTTCGAGTGGAGTTTCGTCATTTATGCCGAAGTTTTCTCAATCTGGAGCTCGGCTTCTATTTTTGTAATTAATAATATTACAAATGCGAAACTGATTTTCTTTGTTTGTTACACTTTTGCACCTAAATCGCTGAACTAATGTTGATGAGACATGAGTTCCAGGACAATTTAAGTTATACTTGCACTCCGTCCTCGAGATAAGTATCCTGAAATAAAATATTATTCACACAATGTAGTACCGCATAGGTGCCACCGTTCATGCACTATGGTTGAGAGTATTAAAAAAAAAAACAAATTCATCTTCCTGTCACTGTCAACGTCACCCGGCTCCCGCGCTCTGCAGACCGGCTTGTCATTCGCGTTTTAGTGCTCAACCGTTCTGCATTAGCATAAACTATTTCGCACCAAAAAAGTTTCTAGTGTAATCAAGTGTAGTCATTATGCCAAAACGCAAGCATGGTTACGATTACCTCAGTGAGCAACTAAAAAAGCTTAAAAAGAAAATCAAACGTGTCCGTAAACAAGAGGACTCCTCGAGTTTTAGTGATAACTCGTGTGAACAAGTGGAACCGAATAATATTACCAACGACGGTACGTAGATATTTACTATTTACTTTGCTTCTACATTTGAATACGAAACAATGCAATCGAGCTGATCATCGGACTGTCTCACCGCATTACACTACCTATTGTACCTGCCATCAAAAATTTCTGTTATCTCCTTATATTTTCTGACTCTGTGTCCTCTGGACCAAAACAAAACGCATTCTCGAGCTGATCTATGGACTGTCTCACTGCAATTATTGTTATGAATGTGCTCGGGCTGTTCCTTGGACTGTCACACTACATTCTAAAAAATGATTGGAATATGTAATTAAAATAAAACTATGCAATCATAATATGCGATCGGATCTGCTTATGGGCTTTTTCCAATGCACTCAAAAACTTACACTTTTTTAACACATACCTACACTATTTAGTTAAAGTAGGCTGCACATAAATTATGTGTTTTTTAGGTCCTACCCACCTATACATATAAAATACTCATACTGCTATAAATCATTCCAGACAACTTATTGGAAGAACTCATGGCAGAACCCTCAGGTTGTGATGATGTTCTACCTGTAGAACAAACCCTACCGGAGCCATTAGAAATACCTCCGCCTTCGGCAAATACGGAAGTAATTGCTGATGTAGACATAATAAACAAGGACCAACCCTCAAGTGAGATACAAAACCAAGAGGATGAGGAAATTGCCCTCGACAAAGAAATATTGGAAATTCTTGGAGATGATCCTGCCAACAAAGAACAATATGGGCCAGAAATACACAAAGAGTTGGCAAGTCGACTGCAACATATTGCGACCTCGGGTCTTACTAAAGAAAGCAAAAAAGAACTCCAACAAAGATACTCATTGCCGTCAAATGGTGTTCTTCTAGGCGCACCTGCAATAAATGATGAAATAAAGGCTGCCTTGCCAGAGTCTCTGTCTAACCGAGACAAGGCTATAGAAGCTAAACAAAAATTTCTTGGTTCAGCTATTTCTTGCATTGCATCGGCCACATCTCAGATGCTGGGTTCCCAAGATAAGAATCATGAGCTTCTTAAAAAACTAATGGATGCAAATAGAATACTATGTGATATACAGCATTCTGATTCCATCACAAGAAGAATGTTTAGTACATCCATACTGAAAAAGGATGTGAAAACCCTGATACTTAATTCCAAGATTGACAAACTCTTATTTGGTGAGAACCTACCGGACGCACTTAAAACAGCAAAGGCCGTTTCCAAGTCTAGTGCTGAAATAAAAAGCACATACACTAACAACAATAATAATAAGAAGCCGCAGTCGTCGACATCTAAGAACAACCATTTAAACGTGAAGGGCCCGGCGGCCCCCAACCGGAAACCGCCGGGCACAACACAGAAGTCGCGGCAGACTACCCCTCACCAGAGTCAGCACAGCAGATCATACAAGACGTCATCACATCCGCAGAAGTTCAACAACTATCGTCGACCATAGAAGAGGTAAACTATGCCGGACGCTTATCTTTATTCTATAAACAATGGTAACATATCACTAAGGATAAGACAATCCTATCATGGATCGCTGGCTATAATATCACATTTTCTGATCCTGTAGAACAACCGATGTTACCAACGATGCCTAGCTACTCACTAACAGAAATAGCACAGTATGAGGAAGCTATATCAGATCTTCTTAGGATAGGAGCTATATCCCCATGTACACCATGTGAAAACCAATACATCTCTAGTGTATTCCTAAGACCAAAACCAAATGGAAAAATGAGGTTCATTCTTAATCTTAAAAACCTAAATAAACACATCCAAACAAATCATTTCAAACTCGAAGACCTGCGCACTGTTCTGAAACTAGTATCTAGAGAAAGCCTCATGGCAACAATAGACCTGAAGGATGCTTATTTTTTAGTTAAAATGGCTGACGATTCCAAAAAATATTTAAGATTTGTTTATAACAATATTCTGTACCAGTTTAATTGCCTACCATTTGGTCTGAACACAGCTCCATATGTTTTTACCAAAATTATGAAACCGGTGGTAAAAATACTGAGATCAGCTGGCTATATGTCTAGTATATACCTCGACGATCTTTGTTTGATATCTGACTCCCAGGAAAGCTGTCTAGAAAATGTAAACATCACCAAACAGTTTCTTACTAGTCTAGGATTCATAATAAACACAAATAAGAGCGTCCTCACACCCTCTTACACGTGTAAATACCTTGGCTATGTCATCAATACCCACATGATGAATGTTCAATTACCTTCTGATAAAAGAAACCGTATCATTAGCGAAATAAAACATTTCATAAAGTTAAAAAATTGTAAAATAAGATTGTTTACTCAACTTGTTGGACTACTGGTCTCTGCGTGTCCAGCTGTTGAATATGGATGGCTTTACACAAAACAATTAGAGCGCTGTAAATTTCTAAACCTCCAAGGTCAAGAAAACTATGAAAAGGTCATGAAAATTCCTCTTTCTTTACGGTCAGACCTCGAATGGTGGCTCAAAGCCCTCCCTCACTCTGTAAAAAAGATTAGGGACGACAACTTCAGCTTGGAGTTGTATTCTGACGCCTCAACTACGGGGTGGGGCGCTGTCTGTGGGAGTGATACTGCCAGTGGGCCATGGTCCAACGCCGAGAAAAATTTTCACATTAACCAACTAGAACTTCTAGCCGCATTTATCACTCTTAAGACTTTTACAAAAAATTGTTCAGACTGCCAAATTTTAATACACATAGATAATTCTACCGCTATTAGTTACATCAACCGGATGGGCGGTGTACAATTTCCTCACTTGACTGAAGTCGCTAAAGCCATTTGGCAGTGGTGTGAACAACGAAAAATCTTTGTAGTCGCCTCATATATAAAATCTATGGATAACGATGTAGCTGACGCGGAGTCACGTCGTTCTCATCCCGATATCGAATGGGAACTAAAAGATACAGCTTTCCAAAGAATAACAACAAAGTTTGGATCCGTTAGTATAGACCTATTTGCTAGCCGCATAAACAAGAAATGTCACACTTACGTCTCATGGAAACAAGACCCTGATGCATTTACTATTGACGCATTCACCATTGATTGGGCTCGTTTTTACTTTTATGCATTTCCTCCGTTTGCCGTTATCCTAAAAACCCTTCGTAAAATAATCACAGACCAAGCCAAAGGCATTGTCGTGGTCCCAATGTGGCCCACGCAGCCATGGTACCCAGTATTTAGGAAATTATTAGTATCCGAGCTAATCGTTTTCGAACCTACCAAAAATGTTATTATCTCCCATTCCAGCAAAGGCCAGATTCATCGGAATCTTACCCTGGTTGCAGGGGTCTTGTGCGGGCGGCGCTGCTGAGACGAAGTGTGCCACCATCATCTATTGACATCATGCTGGCATCGTTAAGTAGTAACTCCATCAAGCAATATAATGTATGCTTAAAACGATGGTACAACTTTTGCGCTAACAATAACTACAATGTGTTTGAAACTTCAGTACCTAGGATTATATATTTTCTTACTCAAGTATTCCAATCAGGTATTCAATATGGAACACTTAATAGCTATAGGGGAGCTTTATCTCTTATAATCGGCTCACATGTATCAACAGATGACCGGTTTAAAAGATTCTTTAAAGGTGTGTTCAGGCTTCGTCCCCCTGTTCCTAAGTATAGCGTAACATGGGACACCTCTAAGGTACTGGACTTCCTAAAGACTTGGTTTCCTAACGAATCTCTCACATTAGAGAGATTAACAAAGAAATCCATCACGTTATTGGCGCTAACGACAGCTCACCGGGTACAAACTCTTCAAAAAATTAAACTGAGCAACTTAGAATCACAACCTACCAAATTAATCATAAAAATACCTGATCTTTTAAAGACGTCAAAAGTCGGTATCAATCAGCCCGTTCTTTACATACCTTTCTTCACAGACAGACTGGAAATATGTCCAGCCACTACCTTACTCGAATATATTAAACAAACCGCCGCTTTGCGCAAAACAGACAATCTATTCATTTCTTTTAAAAAACCTCACAACATTGCGACCACACAAACCATTAGTCGGTGGATAAAGGGAACATTAAAAGACGGGGGTATTGATGTTAACACATTCACGGCACATAGCACCCGCCATGCCGCTACCTCTAAAGCTCACCAATTGGGCGTCAACATCGATACCATCCGACAGACCGCTGTCTGGAGCGGCACTTCAAAAACGTTCGGGCGATTCTATAACAGACTGATTATAAGAGATGATGATCACACCATCCTAGCTAGAGCCATAATAAATAATAATTCCTAAGGGATCTTTACGTCGAGACACAACGTCTATTCTTTTTGTTTTAATTAGTACTTATAAGTAATAATAATTATGACGTCGAATTGAAATTTCCTACTGATTATTGTTAAATAATTAAGAGAGAAAAATAAATAATAATATTAATTAACATTTATTTTTTCTTAAGGGCTAACTGTGATATTCCCAAGTACTCTCAACGTCTACATTGTGTGAATAATATTTTATTTCAGGATACTTATCTCGAGGACGGAGTGCAAGTATAATTGATGATTAAACGAACTTACCAAGTGAAGTTCTATCATAATTATACGTAGCACTCCGTCCGAAGAGATAAGTATCAATCACCCACCCATCCCCACAGCAAAGCTTGACAACCCATGAATTGCCATGAATACTGGTAATATCAAGTTAATGAACTCTAAACGAAATGACAAGCCGGTCTGCAGAGCGCGGGAGCCGGGTGACGTTGACAGTGACAGGAAGATGAATTTGTTTTTTTTTTTAATACTCTCAACCATAGTGCATGAACGGTGGCACCTATGCGGTACTACATTGTGTGAATAATATTTTATTTCAGGATACTTATCTCTTCGGACGGAGTGCTACGTATAATTATGATAGAACTTCACTTGGTAAGTTCGTTTAATCATCAATTATAGGCGTCTTTTCTTTGCGAAAATCTATACAGGATGTTGTGATGTGGAGAAAAGTGCGTGTTCATAAGGGTGGTGTTTTGCAGCTGCTGTAGAGTAAAAAAATAATGTCAAAATAAAAAAAAAATACTTTTTTAAAAATACCCGACCGAAAATAAAAACACTTTTCAAGCAGCTTGATGCAGTCGGTGGCAATAATTTTTTGATTTAACTAAAATAAACAGCACTAACTGCATCAGACAGCTCGTAAAGTGATTTCTTCTTTTTTACTTTAAGCTTTTATCAAAAAAATAAAAAAGAAACTATCAAAAACGTTTTGAGATTGGGTGTTTGAACAAAAAAATCGTTTTTTTATTTTTTTTCTAATTTTATAGCAGAATCAGAATGCCATCCTTTAATATGACAAAATCAAAATCAAAATTGATTTATTTGCGCAAATAAGGTACCTACATAAATTTCATAATCATAAGTACAATAAAGCTTCTCTTATTCTGCCTCTAATTTAGGCGTGCAAAAATGGCGTACAAAATTTAAACATGCTTTCATCAAAATGTCACAAATAAAATACCAAATGTCATAAAATAAAATGTACCAAGAATGTCATTAAATAAAATACAACGAAATGTCATAAAATAAAATGTTTACTTGGTTGGCCATGCACTTCTGGGACACCCTGTATTACAAGAGTGAGGCCACGGGCGAACGCTAGTAACATAATAATACCTGCAATAATCCCAATGTGTGTGATGATCAACATCCAGGAGGATTCTGTATCAGTGATGACTCTATCCAAGGGTGTCTCTTCAGCATTCTTTAGTCTGGTTAGGACTGGCGCTATCCATCCTATAGTATGACCCACTATCATTTGTCCAAAGTTTACTGAAATCATAGACATAGAAAATTGACTGAACGATTCGTATTTGTTCTCCAAAAAAACTTTTTTACAAAAAAATACAACCGACTTCGACCTTCGTCCTTAAACCAGTAAAAAGTTAAAAATAACTTCCAAATTTGAAAGTCGGTGTCCAAAAACGAAGAATCCGCACCAGAAACACCGATGTTTTTTATTTACAAGTCGGTTGTATTTTTGTAAAACAGTTTTTTGTATTGTTCAGATAAGATCAATTATTTTCACGATTGAAAAATATGCCCTCGATCTCTCCTATTTTTTTTATAAGGTTAGGTATAAAAAAAAATTGACGATGTTTGACTGTAACTACCAAAACACATCATCTCCTGCCAGGTGCCACTCAAAACTTCGCGTACAAAAAATCTATAGAACCAAACCTCACTTTATACCAAGTCAAAACACTCCAACATTTACCCAATCTCATAGTTGAAAACCTACTTGTGCTTTGCAAACAAATTCAGTGCCAAAAAAAAACCGACTTCCAAAAAAACACTACAAAGTACAAAATAACTTTAATTTCGGAAGTCGGTGTCAAATAACTAAGAAGCAACCGTACCGACTACCGAAATAAAAATAAGTTTTTTATTTTTCACTTTTTAGTGGTCACCCCACACCTAACAACACCACTGGGAAGTCACAGGAAAGCAAAAATACGCAATTTCGTATAAATGGATGATTTTCCCACATATTTTTTCCAGGTATTTGGATTTAAAAACCAAATTGCTGAACCGATTTTGATAAAATTTAAACGGGACCAATCAAGAAGTATATCCTTTCATATAAAACAAGAACTTTTCAAATCGGTTCATAAATGACGGAGAGGTAACAGACACAAAAAAAAATACAATCGAATTGAGAACCTCCTCCTTTTTTGGAAGTCGTTTAAAAAACGGAACACTTATGTGATCACTTGTGTGTCTGTCTTTTGGTCTATCATAGTTAATTTGCTCCAAATCCACTGCAACGATTCAATTGAACATCTTCTTTAGCCCAAATATGGACGCGTAACGTAAATTAATTAATTTTAATTATGTTGTGTGGGGATAAATAAAAAAGCCGATCAAGTGCCAGTCGGATTCGCGCACGAAGGGTTCCATTTATTAAAAATGGCAAAAAAAATAATATTTGCTAATAAAGCAGAAATACATCATATTATGTGAAAATTTCAACTGTCTGGCTGTCACGGTTCATGAGATACAGCCTGATGACAGACAGACAGACAGACGGACAGACGAACAGCAGAGTCTTAGTAATAGGATCTTGTTTTTAGCCTTTGGGTACGGAACCCTAAAAGCTACTAAAAATATTGCTTTCTAAGACCTTTTCGGCTTATCTTTGGGATGAACACACTTTCATTATTATAATTTGATTATAACATAGGGTTAGCGTACAATTTACACATATTATTTAACACCTTTATTTTCATAAAAATAAGCACAAAATTACTTACTTAATCCTGCGCCCATAAACTGTTTTTTTGAACTTGTTTTTACTTCGGCCACCATGATGCAGTTTCACTTCACACAATACAAATATTAAATAATTTTGTTTTTATAATAATTTATTATATAATTTTCTAATATTTTTTTATTGTCACGTAATCAAAGAAAAATCGCCATTATTCACACACGGCATTGAAGTGTTTGACTAGCCACTTACACATTTTTCATTTCTTATATCTTATTTTAGATAATAATATGCACTGAAACGGCTACAGAAACTTATAGATAGGAAGTTAGGGGTACGTGCCGAAAGTATAAAATAATAGCTTTCCTCATGAATGTGGCTATCATATACAAAAAGAATTCTCCACTCATTTTAAACTCTTGTCAAAAGTCCAGAAACAGTGAAATTTGACATTTCTAAGACCTCACGCTACACTAGCGCCTCTAGCGACGAATTCAAATGCGAAAATTCACATCAACTGGCTAGCTTGTTCTCAGCTTATACAGTACATTTGCAGTTGACTACAGTGTTTTACGTGGATCGACCTCCTTTCTGACCTGATCCCTGTAACTTGGTAAACCGAATATAATACCCTTTGATAAGACTGTTGTCAGAGCTGGGCAAAATACATGCTTTGCTATTAAAATACAAAATACTATATCGCATGTATTTTAAATACTTAATACTTTTAAGTCGTGTATTTGAAATATAAAATACAAAATACATTTTAAATATTAAATTTGAAATACAAAATACAGTCTGGTGTTTAGGTTAGGTTAGCCTTTTTGCCTACGAACGCTATCGAGTGTTGTTTACTGCCTATCACACCCATTAATGAGTTTGCCAAATATATTATTTATGTTCAAATGTATTTTGAAGCCATAATGTATTTGAAATACTAACTACAAAATACCTCAGCGTCAGGTATTTGAAATACCAATTGCAAATTATATTTTTAAGAAGTAAATGAAATACAAATACCAAATACGTAGTTGTATTTCAATTACGTATTTTAATTAATTACGTATTTCAATTCAAATACTGGCCAGCCCTGACTGTTGTCAATTTTCTGACAGCCCGTAACGACTATTAAAGATGTTCAAATGACAGCCGGGACCGACGACTACACGTGCTTTTCGAGTCTCTTCCCCATTTTCAATGTACAATCATCGTGGTGTTAGTAACTATTATGCGTATAACAAAATGTTTCATGAGCTTATAATTTCATCAGCACCGTAACGCAGCAATGCGGGAAGAACAGATTTTTTTTTAATATTGATAGGCACGCGCTTGACTCTTTTGGCACTATCTCACCTGATGATAAGCGATGATGTGGTCGAAGATGGAGCACGCTTGCCTAGAAGTAACCGATGCACTCTAGATTTAAGACTCCTAGATTTTACCTATCAGGAAACAGACTCTGGCAGGGAATTCCACTCCTTAGCTGTACGCACAATGAATGTGTTCCCAAAACGTTTTGTGCGTGTGGGTGAGATGTCCACCAGATCATTAGTATTCACTGTTACAGTAACTATAATTTAACTTACGGAACCACATAGGTGCAATATTATATTTACAACTGATTATTCTTATCGAAATTGTACTAGGATAAACAATGATTCACCTTCATGTTCTCATCTCTTATGAAAACCAAACAGATAAGAGAATAAAATGTTATCTAAGTTACTTTTGGTCTTATTCCTTAGATTCAGCAGTTGTTACTCATCATCTGTCTACGTTGTCATGGGCCTCGTCAGAAGGCTTAGTCACCCAAAGGGAAAAGACTATGCTCGAAGTCTTCTTGCGTGATCGAATCTGAAATGAAGTATCCGTGAGAGAACCAAGGTTACTGACATAGATCTAAGAATTGCCAAACTTACTCGTAAGTAAGTTTGGCAGTTTGGCGATTCTTAGACGCTCGATATAGTTCTCAGACTTCTTGTCTAAGGCTAGGCTTTTAATGAAACGGCTGATTGAGCTACTTGGCTGTGACATATACAACGTGTAACAGAATAAACGCAAGGTACACTATAATATAAATATAGTATCCAATCTTATTTACAATATAATACTAATTTAACTATAAAATAAAAAATTAAAACTCCTAACAAAAATATGGCGTCAAAAAATTTGTCCGCATCGCTGTCGACTGGAAGTGAGCCAAAAATACTGGCGGCACGTTACAACGTGGCAATGCCGCCAGTCTTTTGGGCAATGCTTATCCTCTGTCCGAAGTAAACGCCAGCCCTTGGGTCACGCGAAGTCTCAACTAAGCGTTTAGGCAAACATATTAAATTTGTATGATACAAATTGTGTGTGTCGCATATAATTTCTGTAGGTACACTAGAAGTATAGTTATTTTTTTCGAAATTATCAGTGTGGGTACAATAGAAGTTATAATATTATTAAGATGTTTTACATTGTTATGGTGTTGTTATTTACAGTTAGAGTGCACTCATGACGATTGCAATGATCTCAAACACGACTATTAATAGAACCATTTATTTACCTTTTGCTTCATCATCGTCACTAAAGAATCCTAAACGAGATATCTTATCACCACCCTTGAAATACTTATCATTGAGGAGTTCTGTTGGCTATCTGTGGCCTTCTTTACAGTTCCACTTCACCAAATGATACTTTATGAACGCTTGTTGATGAAAACACTGAAATTGCCCATAGTATTTGAGGACTTCACCAATGCCTCATGGATCTAATCCAACCACACACACGGGTTTTGATAAAATGAGTTCAATTTGGAAGTATATCGTTTCATGTCAGAGGACCTTGAGGCGGTTTAGAAACTCTGTCACTAAATGGTGCCAATAACAGCCCCATTTTGCCCTTCCAGGCGAACGTTAGTTACTGGGCCTCTCAAGAACTGATGCTCCTGAGCATGGCGCAGTGATTGACGCCTGCGGACGGCGAGCAATGGGCAGCTCGCTGTCCAATCAGAACAGGCCCGAGTCGACGGCGCGTTTCGTTCCACACGCGTCGGAAAGAGCAGTCAGCAAACGAGACGGGGCCCGCTAGGGCCAGAGCCTATCAGGGTTGCGAAATATGTTCGAAAGAGTTACCGCGGCCTTGGGACGCAAGGGCAATGGAAGGAACACGGATGTGTTTTAGTCAGTAAGAGTCTGACACTCCCTTCCGCTCCACCCAGAGCGGAAAAAGTCATTTGATGATTTCACATCCTTAAAAAAAATGGGTGTTCGTTAGACCTTACTGCCCACACAATAAGAAGATCGTTTCAAATAAAACAGCCAGAAGATGGCATGGTTAGGGTACAATTGGGTACCCAAAGCAATGCAGTTAACATAACATCAGTGTCAATACATTCCCTCGTTGCAGCCATTGTTTGTGGCCATAGTCTGTGATTGCGGCCGGTGGGCGTGCGCATGGAATTTTAGTTTTTACGGTTTTTTTGTAAGCACAGATAACAAAACTTTTTAGTGTTTTGCGCGCCACTATATGTCGGCACCGTTCCGTCGTCTGCGCAACAGTATGTTGCCATAATTTAAACATTTTATTTATTACACTTATTTCCACCCGTGCATATTTATTTATTTATTTCGTTTTAATTACTTTTTATGCTGACAACGACGATGACGGACGGGACGACTTCACTTCTGTCAACGCCGGGTGTCGTTGAAAACCTGAAACGCTGTGGCTGTCTCGTGCACGAGTCCCAGCAGCATTATGCTGAAAGATGGCCGTTTTGCGCGGATGTAGCGCATATCTTATCAACTTGTCTACCTTACCTAATTTTGTTTAATTACTTTTTTTTTTCTATGCGTCATGCTTGGCCCAAATAAACTCTTTTTCTTTCTTTATTTCAGTTAGAACAACAATGAAGAACATAAAAAATGTTCTTCATTGTTAATAAACTACAAGCCGTGTGCCGACGGGATTAACATTTTCGGAACCTAGAATAGATCATTGGCAACGATAATCAAATTTAAATAAGAATTATTTTTATTTAAAATATTGTCTTCTCCACAACCCAATTTTATTCAGGAAATAAAAACAAAAGTGATTAGAACAATCATTTAATAATAATATCACAGGCGATTGTATAACTTCCGCATTCTGACTCCTAAGACCCAGGTAGGTTGCATACACTTAGTTTAGGACTCTGCGTTTTTAGAGTTTTCCCTAATGAGAACTTTTGTAATTTTTGATGAAAATAAAATGATTCATTTATTATTTATCAAATTGAACAATTTTGCATGCAGTAAGGTATACAATCAGTGATCGGAGTTAGTTTAGTTATTTCAGGCCAATGACCTCATATGTATATATAATATTAATATGGACGTAAACATATTAAACTGCGATCCCGATTTAATTTTTTCAAGATATTTACTAAAGAAAATAATAATAATAATATTCATTTAATAAATGAATATTAGTATTAAATGAATATTATCGGGTCCCACGGGACGTTTCGAAGCATTAACTAATTGACATACTTTGTGATTGAAAATAAAGATCTAATCAGTCAAATTAATTTCAAAATTACACGTGTTCTTATCTGTGTAAAAATCTAACTAACTTACGTAGGTACCACCATAACCTATTTCACTTTTTCACGTAAGTAACTTTAGGAATAATCTAGTTTTATCCAAGTTCAGATATTACCCGTGATATACGCGTGCACTCACACGAGTCATCATCTGCCTAGCCTTTTCCCAACTATATTGGGGTCGGCTCCCAGTCAAACCAGATTCAGCAGAATACCAGTATTGTGCGTGGAGCGGCTGCCTACCAGACCTCCACAACCCATTAACAGGGTTACACGGTATTTCTTGGCAAGACTGGTGTCAGATTTTCTGGTTTCTGACAATCCGTAACGACTGCCAAAGATCTACAAATGACAGCCGGGACCAACGGCTTAACGTGCTTTCCGAGGCACGGAGAAATACACACACACGAGTACAACCAAAAAATATTACCAACCTTAACAATAAGGATATTTTTTTAAATCCCAGTGTCCCGGGATCTCAGACATGTCCATACTATCAAAACACGTCGCAAGTATCAAACATAGCTCTTCCTACTCCGGTCACTGATTATAATGTACTAATAGGACCTATTATACAACGTGTAACAGAATAAACGCAATGCCTCTAAAGAGGTCATTATACGCATCATTATGAACAATATTTACTATAGGACTAACACACAAAAATCGCGAAAAAAAAATTGACTGTCCCATTGGTACATTTATGTGCGCATAACTCGACAAAATGTACAGAACAACTGATTTCTTTTTCGCGATTTCGGTGTTGGTCCCATTGTAAAAAGTTGTTCATAATGATGAGTACAATGACCCTTTAAAAGGTATTGTGTTTATCCTGTTACACGTTGTATAATGGCAAATGTTTTCTGAATTCTGGCTCACAGTCAATCATTTACTTAAGAGCTCCTGAATTTGCGACAGGGTCTTTCCTTTTGTCTCAGGTACAAAAACTACGGTAAAGAAGAAGGCAAAAGCGCAGGCGCCAGAAAACGCCCAGAAGACCACACTAGGTCCCCACGCCGGCAACACGTATCCAAATGCGGTCGATACTCCGAAACCGAATAACCAGCCGATGGTTACTGTTAACGTGCCTCCGAAACCTCTGCAGGTGTCCGTGAACATTTCTCCGACAAATGTGTTGGGGATGATGCCCATACCTGGAGAAGAAAGAAGTGATATATATTATTATGTAGCTAGTTTACAAAGAAAAGCAATCAGGCGTTATTTAATGGCGCAAAACCATGAAGAAAAACCATCGTGATTAACATGGCATGAACAAAACAGTCAAAAATATTTGTGATAACCACCAACCCGTATTGGGATAGCGTTTTTTTTTTATGTATGAGTGGGCTAGCTCTTGAACTCGATCACGCATGATGAAAAGCGATAGATGAGGTCCATGATGAAGCGAGCGTGCCCAGAAGATGCCTTGATTCGAGGCACTGGTACTCTCACGTGTCGACGAAACACAGCAGGCTGCTTGACGCCGAACTCCGGTGGGAGGGTGGTCGCGAACCAGGTGGGCGTTAGCCCTACCACCGCAAGGGAAGGATTGGCCAGTCTTATAAGGTGTTAGGTGAGACTATCCAGGATGCACCGAGCGCTCGGTTCAGTTAAGTGTCTGATGGAACAAATTACGCTACACGAGGAGGCTCCTTCATGCATCCCAAAATTAACTGGGTAACACGGTACTTTGGCAAGACTGTTGTCAGATTTTCTGGCTTTTGACAATCCGTAACGACTGCCAAAGATCTACAAATGACAGCCGGGATCAGCAACAGCCGGGACAAGCGTGGTGGAGACTACTCACTATCTCAAAAATAAGAGTAGTTTCTCAGCAGTAGTACGTTGGAAAATGCTCTTTCTTGGATTAGGAATGCTAAGTTTTGTGAGTATAAAATGCTTTTATCTGCTTTTTTGCTTCATGAATTTAGTTACTAATAATAAGCTTACTGCAATATTGTCATGAACAGGAACTGAATCAACATGCAATAATATTATGCCTTATAGTTCTTAAAGTTTTATAGAACCAACTTACCACCATAATAAGCAATGCAGAATACCATAATTGATACCAGTGTCAGCCATTTTAAGTCCTCAGCGATTGGGTAACCATTGTTGTACAGGTAGAAATAGGTCCCAAGACAAAACTGAAAAGTAACAGTAAATATTTTGAGTACAACTTAAATCCGCTTGGACCATTATTTAAGGTGAAGCGACGTCTAAAGTTCGATAGAGCAGACACTTGTCTTTTAGTACGAGCAATAAAACGCAAAGCGTCGTCAAAACGCAATGTAACGTTGACGCAATCACCAAACTAAACTACAGAAAAAAGCTTGCACTGACTGGACAGTTTCCACCTCCAGCCTCCAGCCTATCTGAGACATTAGGTTCTCATTATGATTGAATCAGTACGGAGCCTCTGAGTTTGTTTAGCTAAGAAACATCGGTCTCATCTAGTTTAAACTGACCAAAAAATAAAAATGTAATTTTAATCTATTTTCAAAATGAATCTTACCAAACTCAACGAACTAGCTGCACAAGAGGCCAACAGCAGGATTTTTCTTCCAATCCTATCGACAAGTAAAGGTGCAATAATGGACGCAAATACTTGTGTAACCCCGATAATTATTGTATTAACGTGTGCCTCCATATTTGATCCAGTCATTTCGAAGATGACCGAAACAAAAGCAATCACAACTATCATTCCGCTGAATTGTGTAAAAATATTTAAACTTGTAATTACGAATGCAGCTTTTCTGTTAGACTTGACCGTATACAACTCAGTCAATTGAGCAATTTTCGGTTTCGGCTTAATATTTGCTTGTGCTACGACTTCATCTATGTCATCTTGTCTTCCAAGTGATGTGAGAGTAGCCATCGCTTCTGCTTTTTTACCTGAAATTAGATTATTGTTACAAAACATGTATATGTTTTTGTTTATATTTACTTCTCAATCTCTTCTTAAATAGAGTAGCTGTCTGCCATTGTCTGTTTTCCCGCCTTTTTCATTTTATCTACACAACAGACTTTGATACGATAGTCACAACCAGAAAGTGTAATAAATGAGGAAGGTTTTCGTTTATAGTTTACTAGCTACTAAAAAGTAGCCTACGTCCTTCTCCATATCCCAGTCAACATATTTGCCAAATTTCATGATGATCCGTTCAGCCGTTTTAGCGTGAGAGTGTAACAGACAGACAGACAGAGTTACTTTCGCATTTATAATATTAGTACGGATTAAGGTTTTGCACAAAATTGTAGAACCATCATGGTACTGTTAATTGCAGCTGTGTGACCCAGGGGCACTCTCCTGTCACTTTGGTGAAAATTGATCATTGTTTGTTTGTTTTCTTTTTGTTTTTTTAAAAAAAGTTTGCCCCACACTAGGAATTTCTCCTGTATCGTGGGTGCGTTTACAAACATATATACTCACATACACAAACAGCCAGACCCGGAACAACTATCTGTAGGCCATACAAATATTTGTTTCGTGTGGGAATCGAACCCACAGTAGAGTCACTTTATATTATTTAAATTGTAAATGATGACGTTCAAAAGTGCCGTTTAATGGCATAATTGAAATAAACGTTTTGACTTTGACTTTGACGACACGCAGCGCAGCAGTCAATTGGTCAACTACTGCGCCAACCGTACCGTCAAATTGTGTGGTGGCACTAGTGCATTTATTTAGGTCAAATAAGACAATTATCTAAATTATTACATTGACCATCGTCATCATCATCATCATCATTATCAAATGGCCATAATTTACCATAATCGGTGCCCATTCTCCGGTGAGTCCCTTAGTCGCCTCTTACGGGAAGCGATTGGATACATTGACCATTGAGCTCTATTTATAGACGAAGGATAATCGTAAGGAAAATCAATGCTTACCTTTCATAACTTGATAAACAGCACTTTCAGGTACAAAGAAATATAATGCAAAAATGAATTCAGCGCAGAAAAACGCAGCCAACCAATTAATTTTCGAGTAAGATATATATGGTCCTATTGAGTACACTGACAGTATGCCCAGTGTGGTCGACAATCCCGTTAGTGTTAGCAGTGTGCCTCGAATTTTCGTTGACCTAGGTAAAAATAAGAAAGTATATACCTAGATGGAATTATTTTAACAATCTGATTGATTTGACCACTACGCTGTTTTAGGATTAAGTAGTCCATAAATATACTTAACCGGTCAAGCTCCTGAGATGTCAAACTTCAAAATTATGTTAAAATAGAGTTTTAAAACGCGTAAATCTGGCGACACACCGGTGTGACGGTGAACCTTGACCGGAGAATAAAGAAAGAAGACTGTTGGAAGCAGCATGTACAGAGCAGTTCACGTTGCAGAAGACCGCATGGTTTGGAGACACGTCGTATGTGGTCGCGATCCTCAGTCATAAGGGAACGGCGAAGAAGAGAAGAGAGTCCATATACAACATGTAACAGGACAAATATATAGATAGTAGGTTGGTTCCATAGTAACTTCAGAACCATATAACCCCTTTTCAGGTTTTGCGTTCACTATGTTTTACGTTGTATGTAGAATGCAAAACATCAATGTTGTGGTATCAGCAAGTAACACCGTGTATGGTTGATTTTGTAGTCATTGGGGTAAATCATTTATATAAACTTAAACATGGAATGACCCAATATTGAGCCTTGAGGAACGCCCATTGTCAGTTCAGATCCTTGTGAGTTTACGCTGTTTGTCTGAAGTTCAACTTATCAGTCTTTCCAGTCTGATGTAAGTTAATTAAGGGCTGTATTCCTAATCCTATAGTGCTCGAATTACAACAAAAGCGTATTATTGTTAACGCAATCGAACGCTTTCGAGAGATTGCAAAAGATTTTAATGGCATCTTGTGAAACCATAGTGTTGTTCAAGAAAGATGGAAATTTTATGAAAGTGACGTCTGATTGAACACTAACTTTTCAAACAGCTTATTTAAACAAATTGGAATGAGGACAGAGCAATGATATAAGAATATAATGTAACTCACGCCAACTCAGCAATGTAGACTATATTTGTGACAAATAACACTCCTATACCAACGCCAACTAAAGTTCTGCCTGTGTATATCACAGCCAAATTTTTTCCAAGAGCCATCAAAATATAGGAAAGTAAAAACATGCTTCCGCCGAAGTACAGGCAAGGTTTTCTGCCTATCAAGTTACAAAGATATCCAGAAATGTAAGGACCTGAAAAAAGAAATGTGTTAGTTTGTTTTGTTTTTTACTTGTTCGAAAGAATTTTCAACTTCATCTCTTTATAAAAACTGTATGTCAGTATTTTTCTAAAAGTCGTTGCGCCTAATTAGTATATTTTCAATAGAATATGCTGCAGAGTCTTAATTAAACCCAGCGGGACAAGACAAAACTTCCATTAAAAGGGTGGATTTTCAACTAAAAGATTCAGTCCTTAAAAGTGTTTTAGAGAAAATTTTAAAGTTTATATGGAATTTTGTAATTTTTCCCGAATTATTCCAATACTATACTCGGCTTACTACATAATACTTCTATAATAAAAAAACACACAAAAAAATAAATAAAAAATAAAATAGGTACCTCCGATAATTCCAATGAATGTAATGGACACCATCCAGGATGCTTCTGCATCAGTGATGACTTTATCTAAGGGTGTCTCTTCAGCATTCTGCAGTATGGTCAGCACTGGCGCTGTCCATCCCATGGTGTAGCCCACAATAAACTGTCCAAAGTATACTGAAATCATATTATGTACATTTAAAATACACTATTTCAAAGTAAGTTAAAAATCGTTATAAAATTAAAATATCCACTTTATTTTTGGCTTTAGAATCAGCCATTCAAGATGTTGTCAGCCTTCTGGGCATTTTTTATTGCGCTATGAGGATTTTTTGCAATAAACAGTATCGAATGGGTAAGTTTTCATATTAATGTACAATTTGTTACTTTGTTTATACTAACCTAATTTTTCATCTTAATAAAATAATAAATACTTACAGCATCCCGCGCTTAAATATTGTTTTTTTCTACTTGTGTTAATCTCGGCCATTATACAGTTTCACTTCACACGGTATATTATTTGCTTTATAATAATTTGACTCTTTATTTTTTTTATATATTCGCCGTTTTTACACACGGTATGGAATTATTTGACTTATGTATCTGTCCGAAATAGTTCCTTATATTTTATAAGATTTCCATATGCATCCGGTAACAGAAACTTGTAGGTGATTAGGGGTACGTGGCAATTTCAAAATTATAAAATAACTTTATTTTGCACGCAGCTATTTTGCTTATTTTTTAGTGTTTCGAACCTGTGTATGAAAAAACGGTACCTTTATAGGATCAGGTGGTCTGTCAGTCAGTCTGTCTATCTGTATGTCCTAAACTAAATGTACTAAACCTATTCAGTTTAAAGGAGATTGACCAATCTGGACCAAATGCTGCCCAGGCATGGGAATACTTTTATTTTTTTCCTACCATGAAGAGATACTTAAAAAATAAAAATAAAAAAAAAAACATCCACGGGTTTAGTACCTAAAAACTTATGGCTTTTTGGTGCTTTAACTTTTGATATACAGCGTGTAAGGGACATCGACGTACAAACGGCCATACCATGAGTTCAGGACATGATTCTGGACCCCCCCCCGTTGGAATTTTTCGTCGGCTTTTTCATCAAATATCAATTTTTTTCAGCAGTTTTTTACTTAAGACTGTTCATTATAGCAATTCTTACCTAACCCAATGTGTTTTAATTAAAAAAATAATGAATACACTACTTTCACTAAAAGATACCTAATATGTAAATAAAACTAGTTAGGCATCTGCTCGAATCTCGAATCCTATCTTTTTAGGGGTGAGTTAGCTAGTTCATTAGTTTCTACCTACATCATTACTGGATCTAAATGTACATACTCACTTTAAACCTTTTTTTTTATCAATCCTTATCGGAATCGTGATATAAAGAGACTAAGCTTATGGCACCTCCATTTCTCTTAACTTCTGCATACTTAAACAAGTTCCTACCATCAGTAGATTAGGTATTTCTGAGTGATCAAAATGAGTTTTTGTGTTATTATTGCCGTCGGCGATATTCGTAGGTACCTACATTAAAGTGCAACGCAGCGCGGCAGCGACTAAGGCCTGTGTATGTGTGTTTGCAAGTACTACGTTAACCACGTACAGCGCTCTCGCGCGTTTTGATCGTGTTGTTCTAAATACATTGCGGGCTCGAAAATGTCAATTTCTGTAACCGATCATTAGCGAGATTAATGACTTTCACAATTTGGTTAGTGGCATTAGGTGCACGTGGAACTTTTCGAGAAGTTTAGTTAGGATGTCCGTGACACCCTGTATATTTTTTTAACGTTTACGTTAAATAATATTATAAAAGCTCCCGAGTCCGAACCCGACCTCAAAACGAACATCAACATACAGTGTTCAAAACATAATTCAAGTTCTACCACGTGAGGTAAGTACCTACTTTTTATTCAAGTAGTTATATTATTACGCAAAATAAGCCATTATCTCAACAGTTAACACAATTATTTACATTACTTAAATCATAACATAACAAATGCGTTCCTAGATATAAACTTAGAAGTTACCTACTGTAAAACGGATTCATGTTATGCCGTGGGTTATTTGTTTAACATTTTTTCATGGTTTCAGATAACATTCAATAATGAGGAATACCTCTGCCACAACTGTTGGACAAGAGCTCATCGTGGGACGATGTCTGCAATGCCTGCTGTGGAAGATGCACCTGCTGTGGGAAATCCACCTGCTGCGGGTAATCCGCCTGCCGTGGAAAATCTACTAAACATGGAAGATCAGCCCGTGGAAGACGACATTCTAGGACAAAACGTAACATTTCACATTCCCGGAAATTACTGCCGAGCCCCAAATACGTCAATTGCTTGCATGGTGTACAATTGCACCAGCAATGTGCAACTAATTCGAGTGCACATAAAGAGTCGATATACATCGTCCAAAGTGTATCATTTCTATATTTTACTTGACGAGAACAATCATGCGCTCGATTCCGTTCAACATTATTGCTGCTCATGTTTTACTGGGCGAATAACGAGCGGCAGTTGCGCCCACGTTGTTTGCCTAGTTTGGTTTTTGGGGTGGGCTAGGCACCAGGATGTTGTGAGGCGCCCTGCTTTATTTTTAGATTCAGTAATTATAGACGACAATGAGGATGACGATTGATTAGGTATTTTAATGTTTACATGAGGCCTAACATAGAGGATTATTTAGTATGTTGAAAACCTATGTCATCATATCAGCCGAAAGACATCCACTGCTGGACATAGGCCTTATTGCGGCCGTGAACAGTTTCGGAGAAATTACGTCTCCCTGCCTCACACCCCGCTGCAGGAGGATAGGTTCTGATGTCTGATCCTGAAGTCGGACTGACATGGTGGCGTTTTCATACAAACACTTCAGCACCTCGATGTACCGATAGTCGATCTGGCACCGTTGGAGAGACTGCAGCACAGCCCAAGTCTCGATCGAATCGAAGGCTTTCTCGTAGTCCACAAACGCTGAGCAGAGGGGCAGATTATACTCTTCGGTCTTCTGTATAACCTGCCGCAGCGTGTGTATGTGGTCTACGGTGCTGAAGCCTTTTCGGAATCCGGCTTGTTCGGGAGGCTGCAAGTCGTCAAACGTGCGTGTGACGGTTTGTGATGACTCTGGGAAACAGCTTGTAGACATGGCTCAGAAGTGAGATGGGCCTGTAATTCTTAAGCAGGGTATTGTCGCCCTTTTTTAAGAAGAGTACCACTACACCTCTGCTCCACGCTTGTGGCGTTTTCCCCTCGAGTGTGACGGAATCGAACAGTTTCTGAAGGGCCTTAAGGACTGGTTTTCTACCCGCCTTCAGGAGTTCGGCCGTAATACCGTCCTCACCCGACGCCTTGTTGTTTTTAAGCTGCTTCAGAGCCATCCTAATCTCATACAGGCTGACGTCCGGGATGTCTTCGGTATAATGCCGGGTCAATCTAGCTCTTGGGTCGTTCGCTAGATTTGCTGCGGGTTTGGTCATTGACTGTGTATAACTGTCCATAAAATGTCTCGATCTCCCTCATAAGGAGGATGTGGTTCTTCTAAAACCTATGTAACGAATAAATAATTGATTAATTGAATAATTATACCTACTTAACTAAGTGTTGTTATAATAATATAATCCATTGTTTATAATATAGTCTTTTATTTAAAAAAAAAAGCTGTTGGTTATGTTTCTTCGTTAATGTAAAATCTCAACTCTCCTCGGATAGATTTTAAAGAGCTTTGGGTTACAGATTAGTATTAGTCTAAGGTACAGTATGCACCATGATTCAATGTTGGGCAGCACTTGGTCCAACGTCCATATAAAAATGGTCAATCTCCTTTCCTCATGATTCCCTTGTGAGAAAGGGATTAATATAAGTGCTCTTCGACCCGTAGATACAGCTTCGTCTCTCTCTCACACCGGAATCATTATTTATCTAGGTAAGTTATCTAATAATACCTTTAAACGAACAATTCTTGTATATAAGTATCTGAATCTCGAAAACGGCTCCAACGATTTTCATGTAGTATGAATCGATCTAGCCAAGTTTCATTTTTAGAAAACGTAGGTAGTTTTATCCATGTTTCCAAAAGATAAAACCGAGCAAAGCTCTCATCCAGATACTGGTATTTTAGGCGAGTGATATGAAGATTCGAATGCCGTTATATCGACGCACGCTATTTCGAAAAAAATACGAGTGGTACGCCAGTTTTTTCAAACTGGCGTACCACTCGTATTCGACAATATAACGGTTTTCGACTCAATGTGTTTTCACACATTGAGTCGAAAACCGTTATATTATCGAATGTTGTTGTTGCGAACACGCTGATTCGAAAAACTGACTCAATTTAAAGTTGCCTAAAAGGCGTACTGATCATATTTCATCATCATCATCATATCAGCCGAAAGACGTCCACTGCTGGACATAATGGGCCTCCCGCAGAAGGGGGGGTTGCCATAATCGAAGTTGCGTGCTTCGAGACGGCGGATATTCGAAGATAGGTACCTACCTACGTCGAGATTGCAAACTGTCGATATTTCGTGCGTTACAGTGGCGTTCTGTCGCACAGCACATCAAGCTACCTGAACCTGTCAAATTTTTCCAATCAACCTTGAACCTAATACTTCAGCGATAAAGTTGAAAATCTATTAAAGAAATTTGACAGATTGTTGTAGCTTGATGTGCTGGCGACTGTACATCGAACTATCGAAGATTAGAGTGTCGCAGTTCCGTGATACAGTCCATTTTTAATTGAACCACTATTTAGTTGTGCGTCAAAAATATATGGAGAACGATATGGATGTCCGCATATTTGATACCTAGTTGCTGGACTATAAAATTAAAAAAAACTACACCGATCGCTTTTCTATTAATCTTTTCGAAAAACTATCGACCGACAGCTCAATGTATTGGAGCGCACATACGCTTGACTTCGGGTTCACAATCGATCTGACAGCATAAGTATGCGCACTCTTCGAATAGACTGTTTAATTATCATTGATTTATTATAGTCGTCAACTTGACTAAACAGTAGGTAACTAGCCGCGAAATTCAAATATTCTTTTTTTTTTTTTTGCAATTTGCAGGTCATTATCAGGTTGTATGATTTCATGAAATCATGACATTTGGCACTAAAACTAACTGAGAGAGTTGTATTGGTGATTTAAATGATTACAGTTCTGTAAATACGTACCTACTTGCTACGGCCGCGAATTATATTTTGACCAAGATACAACCTGCTAAGAACTCACGGAGCGATTTTCGCCCGCGTCCGCCGCGGTTGCGGGCCCGCAGCTTCTGTAGAATGCAGATATATATGTAAATAACTAAAGCACAACTCACGACGCGTGTTACGCCCGCGGTGTGTGCGGTTGTATGCGGTTCCCGCAGAATCGCGCGGGTCGCGGTAATCCGCAGCCTCGGCGGGTGGAGACCGCGCGCTCTGCGATCGGTTGGCGGGCGACTGCGGTGGCTGGCGGGGGGCGAGGGGTACAGAAATCTGCGGGCGATGATCGCAACCGCAACGGCTGCGTCGCGCAAATAACCGGTCTCGTGAGTTTAGAAATAAAACCGCAGTTCCACCACCGCGGCGGTCGCGGGTGAAAATCGCTCCGTGAGTTCTTAGCATTGACCTGCAAATTGCAAAAAACGTAAAATTTCGAATTTCGCGGGCTACCCTGGCGCTTTTACCTTAATAGGTTAATTTGAAATTTGTATGTATGCAGCCTTAGTTGGCACACACATTCACTGCGAGCACATTTCGGCACCGCATCCCCGATTCGCCAAATTTGTTCAGAACCTGAAGCTAGGTAGCTGAAGCTCGAAAAGTATCACCTCACCTCGGAAAAGCTTAATATTTAAGCGAAATATTCGTATTTTATTTCAGTTTTGCAATTTTATTGAAATTCAGGGGGGTGGAAGTGGACCCCGTTGCACAGGTAGGTACACCCTTCCCGGTGATCTTGTACTTTAGCATAGAAATGAGTTAGTCTAGTCTGGGGGATCTTCCAAGTTCCATCTTCCTGCTCCACTTACAATCACACTAGCTGTTACCAGCCTTCGCTAGCATAAAGAAGTCTACTGCCATCTCCAGTATCTCAACTATCTTTGCACCAAAATTAATCAAAATCGGTTCGGCGAACTTGGCGTCTTTTTTTAATGATGGGAAATCATCAAATGCCTCCTGCTCTGGCTGGAGCGGAATGGAGCGTCAGACTCTTACTGACTACAGGTCTATACAAAAGGTAAAAAAGGTGGAGGTACCTTTTTTACTTTTTGTATAGACCTACAAATAAATAATTGATTTGGTTACTCCAAATGCCCTTTGCGTTTCTTTGGACAGAAGGATTTTTTGCAAAAGAGTTAAAAAAATCTCACTCGCCATTTACCGAAATGGTAAATGAACGAAGCAGACACGAGGGGTTTTAATTCTATATTACATAACCATCTGTGTTTTTGATGGTCTGTGCAATTATCATTAAAAAAAAAATCTAAGACCTGTCAAAACATTCTGTCATTCGAAAAATTCATTACCTACTTACACGTAAAAAACCAAAGCAAAATCTCGGAGAAGTTACGATGATAAAAATATGAATTAATCGTCTATTTAGGAACTCGATGAAAGTTATCGTAGTGGACCCAAATGCTACAGGAAAGCGAGTAAGGTTATACGAGCACTGGATCATCAAAATTAAGACCGTTAAATTCAAATTATGATTCAATATTCATTCCACCATTCTACTGTGCCTAATCACCCGGATCTTCCAAGAACTGATCATCAATCCGATGATGATGAACTCAGTGATAATGATGATGATGAAGCTATAGAATTTGGGAAGTGATAGATGTGTTGCTGCAACTTTTGTGGTAGTTTGAGATGCATTTTCTGTTTCACTGGCATCGCTTACGCGTGTCATCTCATTGGGATTGAGTGTAACTGTGCTTGTCCGAAATGCCATTGTTGTATTCCTGATGATAAGTAAGAAATCTGTCTTTTAATAAATTCTTTTACTTTACCTTATTTTTTGAGTCCTTATTCTTGGCAATGATTGGATCGATTTCAAAACTTGATTCACATACGAAATTATAGGTACGGTTAGAGACAGTTTAAGTTTTCTATGGAAAGTTAAAAATCAACAGAAGAGAACAGACAGACGATATCGACGCCAGCTATCGTTGTGGCTACCGCAACTACACTGCGTTGCGGTTGCGATGCGTCACCGCATTTGTTCTCATGGCACTTTGTCCGTCGAAATCATAGCATTGCAACGACACAACAGACCGACAACGCCCGTGTGCCATCGCTCTAAGGAGTAGAATTCCCTGCCGAAGTCTGTGCTTCCTGATAGCTTCAACCTGTGGATCTTTAAGTCAAGAATGTATATAGGTTACTTCTAGGCAAGCGTGCTCATCATTGACTATATCATCGCGCTTTCCGTCAGGCGAGATTATGGCCAAACGCAATATCTGAATATTAAAAAAAGGTGAAATAAAACATTTTATTCATAGACGGATTAATCACTTATCATCAGGAATACAACACTGACATTTCCAACAAGCACAATCACACTCAATCCCAATGAGATGAAACGCATAGGCAATACCAGTGATACAGAATATGCATCTCAAACTACCACAGAAGTTGCAGCAACACATCTATATCTTCCCATAATTCTATAGCTTCATCATCATCATATTCTTCATCATCGGACTGATGATCACGACTTGGAAGATCCGGTTTATTAGGAACAGTATGATGGCGTAATGAATATTTAATCATAGTTCCAATTTAAGTCTCAATGTAATTGATGCTGTGCTTTTATAACAACCTTCCTCGCATTCGCATTTGGATAGCTAAGTACTTACTACAAAAACTTTCACCGAGGTCCTTTTTACTGTTTTTGTGTTTTTATCAGATGTTTTGATTTTGTTTGACGTTTTAGAATTTCATAATGACATTTTTTTTGACAGCGTATTTACTATTTTTGATTACCTGTGCACAGGCAATAAAAACTGTTTTTCATAAATAACTGTAAATGTCCACTTTTCCGCTTCATTTAGCACCTCGCTGTGTAATTATGAATTGAGCAAGAAGGGTTGTAGCACGGCAGGAACTCCAAAATCAGGGTCTTTTTCTTTTCAAGTCGATGATGATTAAATAGATTTTACCTAGTTTATGGCCACGTCTATAGTGGCACTAGTGGCGTTAATTTGATCCTCAATGGTGCAAGGGAAAGGGCACTTTGGGCACTTCATCAAGTGGACCATATTATGAACGGGGACACCGCACTCATATTTGGTATCAAGAAGGGTCAGGATTGTCATACTGTCGTATTTGCAGCGGCCTCATTGGGTGCGGAACCGGTTGAATGGACAATTCCACTGCTGTGCAAGTCCAGATGGCAGGTATTCCTTCTGGTTTCAGGCAGTCGGGTAAAGGTGGATGCTGTTCTTCTCGCAACGTGCTTCTCACTTTAAATGGTTGGTCTTGGATATCCTGCGTGCAGCGAAGAAAACTCTTTCGGCTAATTCGGCTTTAAGTCTAGGGGCCAGATAAACCAGGCTAACTTATTCGGATGAAAGTACCTATCCCACCAAATACATTTTCATGTAGGTACCTACTTACCTAAAATGCTATCTGATCTCATGTAGAGCCAAGCTTCTAACTCTACAAGCCGTTTTTTTTTTTTAAGGAATTGATGACAGTGCGGAAGGGGGTGTCAGACTCTTACTGACTAAAACCCATCCGGGCTCCTCCTAGTGTCTTTTGCGTTCCAGGGCCGAGGTGACTCTTTCGAACAAAATCCGCAACACTAGGTACAAGCCCTAACTTCACAAATTCTACACCTTAGTCAAAATATGTAAATAAAAAAAAAATAATAAATCGTTTATTCAGGACAAAACTAAAAAAACATTGTAAATAAAAAAAAAAAATCGTTTATTCAGGACAAAACTAAAAAAACTTTGTAAATACCTACACCCACCAAACTGCGTACCTAACAGTTTGTTGGCGGGAATAGCGCTCAAATAAATAATGAATTACGAACGTTTAGCCGTCGCACCTCAGGTAGAGTCCGTTCAACGAAAGAAGTTCCGCAACCGCGGCGCTAGTTTCTATGCGACTGAACGCTATCCTCTAACAAATCTTGTTAGTTCCATTTATTTCCCCGGGACTTCTTTCGTTGGACGGACTCTAGGTACGCAACTTATCCTACTCACCATACCATACTTATCATACCTACTTAGTCACTAGCTCGGTGATTATGGGTACATCATTACAATGGTCGGTCAATGATCGGTGGTGGTGATGGTCGTTTCGTTACTACAATTACAACTATTGTATAGCAGAAATGACGATCCATGCGAGTGTAGCGGAATGGCCAAGCCACATTTTGACTGATTACAAATATATATTGGGTACCTAGTTCTACGGTGTTGCTACACTACGGTACTAAAGTATCTTAATGATTGCTGCATGATTAACAAGTTACGTATCAATAATTTAATGTTCAATTCATAGAAGATTAATTTGATTGATTTCCAGGTAGGTTATCTAATCAATTAGTTACTTATTTAGTTGACAGCGTTGAGGAAGAATTTTTTGATGCTGTATTTTAGTTTATTGTTATTTTATTTTTAAAGTACCTAGGATGTATAATTGTGAGTATCAATGAGGTAGCTAAATATTACCCTAACATTTTTCGACACGTAGGTTACTTCCGGCCCCCCTAACTGGGTCCAGGGGCGGCGGACTTGAGGACATCCGACGCCCGCCATTCAACCGGACCCGAGGTGGCGGTGGCGACGTCGCAGGGGGAGTGAGAGACCTCACTCCCCCCGCTAACGAGAGGTCGGCACCAGCCTGGGATTACCTACGGAAGTCGCGTACGTTCCCGCAATCCTTAATCATGTTTATTGGTGAAAAACTCTGGGTCCTAGCTATATTTAGCATACAGTCAAAAAAAATACACAGAAAAGGAAATAATCATAGCACACCTGATTCATATCAGTTGTGTGCCTACTTTACGAGTAGATAACTACATAGATAGTGCCAGTGATAACTGAACCTAGTAATACGAGCACAAATAAACGAATGCGTCATAACACCGTCCGTGGCATCGCTACCAAGTCATTCCGTTAAATATAAATATTCATGGCGAGTATTATTCACTGTGTCATCGGTGTTTGGTAGAGTAGACGTATTTAAAGTTAACTTGTGCCGAGTTTAGCAAACTAGCGTTTGTACAAATTCCTGGACGCAACAACAAACTTTTGGGGCGAAACGGTGCAAATTCCTGGACGCAACAACAAACTTTTCGGGCGAAACTGTGTAAATTCCTGGACGCAACAGTAAACTTTGGGGCGAAACTGTGCAAATCCTGGACGCAACAACAAACTTTGGGGCGAAACTGTGCAAATTCCACAGCACTGAATTTCTGTGCAAAAACCCGCTTGTGAGGGACTTATTGTTGTTTAAATACTGGTTAGTCTACAAAAATGTGTTGCTCGTGCAGTTGTGACTGTGGATCATGTGGAAAGATCCTCAGATGCCTTCTCTGTGTGACCTGCTTTGTGTTTCTTCTAAGGATGTGTGGCGTGGAAGCCGATGAAGGATGCTGCGGGTGCGGTGACGATGTTCAATAGTAATTAAGTGTACCTACCTACTTTTTAATTAATTAATTATATTATTTTATGTTTGACTGTTATTGTTTATGAGAGTTTTATTTTATGTTCCTTAATATTTCCAATAAGTATGAACTAATATTAATACCTATTAAGATAATAAAAACCTTGAAAGGTTCGTAGGTAAATAAAGTGATAGCATTACGATGGTCTTACCCCAAACGGGCGGGCAGAAGTTTCAGTTCTAATTAGAAATCTTTCAGGAAGTCAAAGTGAAAATGCTCATGAATATCTGCTGTTTATATATGTTGTTTTCAGGGTTGGTCCTTAAGCAAAAGTTGTGCACTCACTTTGTACTTCTTTTCTATTATGTAGAATCGCATTGTATCAGTTTCCATTTTATTATCTTATTGGTACCAACTTAATGAGAAATTAACGAGTTGCTTATAACTTTTTAATTCATTATTGACTAGTTTTAAATGAATTCTCTTAATGGAAATACCGCCCATAAAATACCCATAACGAGGTGTTTAAGTAGGTACCTAGCATCACTTTGTAGTGACTTTCATCATCGGGAATCTTCCAGGGGTTTCAACAACTTTTCCAACGCAACACAGCGGCAGGCTGTACTACGAAGTGCCAATGCCACCATTATTCCCTCGTGAGAAACGAATAGTACCTACTTACTTTTCGTCCTGTGTAGCTCTGTCTCTCTCTCACACTGGAATCATGATTATTTTAAGACGTCATAATGGAGACCCTGAAATCGCGAAATAAATTGGTGGTTAATATAGTCATTCATCATCATCATATCAGCCGAAAGACGTCCACAGCTGGACATAGGCCTCCCCCAAGTGTCGCCACAACAACCGGTCCTGTGCGTCTCGCATCCATCGGCTACCAGCGACCCTCACCAGGTCACGGTACGTCGCAAGAAGAACATACCTATCTACTAACAATAACACAATAATCTACCAAAGTTAGTTATATTGCTATTGATAATAAAACGTTTTATCTGACATTATTTACCTTCGTTTTTATCAGATAAAGCAGCAGCAGTTAGGTACCAATAGGACCTTCTCTCTTATCTGTTTCATAATCAGAAGATAAGGAAAACAACTAAGTATACGTAGTTGGGCGTTGAAGGTCTCAATGTTGTATGTACCAGCTTATTTTTGTTTTTCTCCTAACTTGAAATATACAGTAAAACCCGTTTATGACGATTATAAAGAGGACCCAGACAAAAACGCGTCGCGGAAAAGCAGATAGGGGAAATAAAACGTACCTAATATAGGGATGTAACTACGCAGTCATAGGTACTTTACCTTTCTAGAATTCCGTTCCCAATTTAATCCTATTACCTACTAAGTCTCCGTTGTCCGTCCGCCTGTCTGTCTGTCAGCGGGTAATATCTCAAGAACCGTAATAGGTAGACAGTTGAAATTTTCAGAGTGTGTAATTTCTATTACTGCAATAACAGCAAGAAACAAAAATGATATTTAAAAAAAATAAAGGGGTACGGCAATGGTAGGTACGGATCTCGGAAATGAAATACTTTCGGGGTACGACCTTAACCTTGAATATCAACCCGTGCGGCTGATAATAATATTTAGGAAATTCTTATCAACGAAATACAATTTGGTTTTTCTGTTAAGAACAACGAAGGTTGCACGGTGACAGAATAGGAAATACACTTAGCGCATTTTCCTTAATTTCAGATGACTCATTGCCAGTGACATACGGAATGAAACTATAGCACGTGTGACTTAAAGTCGAATTTCGCTTACATTTTAACAAATGGTTAGTATTGAATGTTAATTTGTCACAACTCACAGCACAGGGTTTTGTGAAGCTGATTCATTGTTAGTTTTATTGACGAGGTCTGTTCAATTCGTCATTGCACGTAACACAACAATGATATTGGTAATATTATTATGTAACGTGTAACAGAATTAGGTGGCTAGGTACCTAAAGCAAAATCTGAAAACGGGTCATTAAACTTATTATGAACAACCTTGTCTGAAATCGCGAAAAAACACAACTAGGCCAACCAACACTACCTTGTGTGTTGGATGACCTTTATCGATTAATGGCGTTGCAAAAAAATTGTTCCGTGATTGGTTCCGTATGGTGTCGGACATAAAAGAATAGCATCATCCCATCACTTCCCGTGGGTGTCGTAAGAGGTGACTAAGGGACTCACCTCCTCAGTCTTCATTAATCCATGCCACTTACCGGGATAAAAAGTAGCATACCTATGTCTCATTCCAGGATATGAACTACATGTGTGCCAAATTTCATCCAAATCCCTTCAGCCGTTTTTGCCTGATTGTTACACAAACATACAAACATTCACATTTATAATATTAGTAGGATTATCTATGCTCTCGGCTCCACATCCACACTCTGCAGTTCATCCGTCATAGTAGCTCCACTTTGCGATGTTGAAATTACACATTCCTACTTGCATTCTGACGCAGACCCTGCAGGAAGATTTTCGCTTTATTGTAAATAGTTCAGGGATGGGGGAGTTAAGTATCCTGCCACAGCTTGCAGTGGGCGTCAACTGGGTAACCTGACAACGAGACTGCCGATTTGAGGAATTGGTGCCTGCTATGCAGTCTTTGAGTTGGTAGTTGTGCGCCAAATAGTAATACTGTAGCGGCATTCATGCCGCCACAAAAATCAACGTAGCAGAATCAACAAATGAGCCTAGCAGCGCCATCTATCTCGACAGCTGCGAACTAACTACAAAATCCTAAATCGCGATATCAAAGTTTACCGTGCGATTAGAACACATGCAAAGCCCGAATATCAAATCTCGGACAGTTGCCCACCAGACAAAACCAACCGTCTGGTCGGAGGATCCTCCCTTTTCAATGGAGGTTTGCGGGACTTTACTCTCTGTACCGCTACCTCCAAAATACTAACTAACAAGACTAGATAAAATGAAAGCTTGCAAAGATTTATCATCATCATCATCATATCAGTCGAAAGACGTCCTGTCATAGGCCTCCCCACAGTGTCGCCACAACTTGTGTCACAAAAATGTTCGTCTCGCATCCATCAGCTATCCGCGACCCTCACCAGGTCATCGGTCCACGTTGTGGGAGGCCTTCCAACGCTGCGTCTTCCAGTTGCCACTCCAAAACTTTTCGACCCCATCGACCATCTGTTCTGCGAGCAATGTGCCCTGCCCACTGCCACTTCAATTTGGCGATCCTTCGGGCTATGTCGGTAACCTTGGTTCTCTTGCGGATATCATCATTCCTGATTCGATCACACAAGGAAAGTCCGAGCGTCGGATTAGACGGTTGACCTCTTTCTCCATTTTTTTCACTTTTTGTAAAAAATAAATAAATAAACAAGGATATTTTATGAGATTGTTTTAATTAAAATATATGTAGGTAGATTTTATCTTAACTAAAAAATAACGATGTCTTTTTAAGTAAGTACTTAACATTTTATATTCATAAAGATTTTCATAAGAATAAGAGGACAAAATATGCAAGTTATGTAAAAACATATTATAAGATCTTCCATCATACTTATTTACTAATTTTACTGAGTTAAGTATACAAAAGCTAACATAATGTCATATTGCTCGTGTCACCTGTCTTCACTTTCCACTCAATTCTTCCATTTTATTGACTGAAATGAAGACAAAACAAAGCCATTAATTTTATAATACTTTAAACCCATGTACCTACCTACAATGTGTATGTTTAATTTGATACTCAAATAGATCTAAAACTGAACCAAAATATTCGTGAGATTAATATGTGGAACATCCTAAAATGTCTCCCTGTGTTTTACATCCATTTCCTATATAATTTCCTCTTCTCGACTCAGCCTCCCACAATCAGAGGTCCTCGACTACAGTGGAGTGGCGGAATTTTTTTTCACAATGACTTAACATATAAAGTCCCCTCAGCAACATAACACACTTAGCAATTTTACTGGTCCGTAGCTCCAGAGCCTATACAATTAGACTGACTTTGTGTACCACGTAGGGCACACGGCATTGACAGGACCACGTCAGGTGTACCACATAGGGTACACCGCATTGACAGAACCACGTCAGGTGTACCACATAGGGTACACGACATTGACAGGACCGCGTCAGGTGTACCACATAAGGTACACGGCATTGACAGGACCGCGTCAGGTGTACCATATAGGGTACACGGCTTTGACAGGACCGCGTCAGGTGTACCACATAGGGTACACCGCATTGACAGAACCACGTCAGGTGTACCACATAGGGTACACGACATTGACAGGACCGCGTCAGGTGTACCACATAAGGTACACGGCATTGACAGGACCGCGTCAGGTGTACCATATAGGGTACACGGCTTTGACAGGACCGCGTCAGGTGTACCACATAGGGTACACGGCATTGACAGGACCGCGTCAAGTGTACTACATAGTGTACACGGTATTGACAGGAGCGCGTCAGGTGTAGGGACCACATAAGGCACACGGTGTTGACAGGACCACATCACGTGTTAAATGGGGATATTTCGACTCCAGGTTCTAAATCAGATTAAGAATCAAAATCCTTTACTTAAAACTACCTGTTGGCCGCGACTTCGTTCGCGTGTATGTCGGAAAGTAAAATGATGTCGCTAGGTAAGATCGCTAAGATAAGATATACGAATAGTCAATATCTAGCATAGCTTGACCCCTCGTAGAATTAGGAATTTGGAGGAGTGAGAATATACAGGCTGACTGATGAATTATTAAGGTCTAAATAGATGAAGCTAGTTCTGCCGCGCTAGCGACAAGAGCAGCAAGTTGTTCTGCAGCAAAACACACTCCCCAACCCTATCTCCAGCGCGGCAGTCGCACGTTCTTTGAGTACATCCTATGGAGAGAAACGTGCAACCTAACCTAACCTAACCTAACTTTTCCTAGAACACTGACGGTTCTAGGAAAAGTTTAAGAGGGCGCCGAGCGCGCAGTGGCGCCCTCTTCGTTTGTTTGGTTATTTCTTTTATTTTAGAATGTAAATGCAGAAAATAAGCACGTTTAGTTGTGCTCCACAAGATTATACGTTAATATTATTATAAACGGTAGTTTTAAATTGTTTAGTTTTATTATAATCACTAAAACTGAAAATAGTGGCCACTATTATCCGTCCTATAATCTTGTGGAGCACAACTTTACTTAACGTGCTTATTTTCTGCATTTTCATTCTAAATTAATATAAATAACCAAACAAACGATGAGGGCGCCACTGCGCGCTCGGCGCCCTCTTAAAGAAAATGTTCACTATCCAATCTGCGAAGGAAATTCAAAGTAAACATGCAGCTAAAGAGTCCCATGCGCCGCCACCAACGATGCCGTGGAAGTGGCACCATTTTGGGCCACTCAAAACTGAGTTAGTGTCGTACCAGCACCACGAAGAAGAAGAAGAAGAAGGTAAGCTTACGTTATCTCTTAAAGTATTCTCAGCTAGGATGTACTCTTCTGACTGTGGGTTGAGGGTCATCTTGTAGTTCGTGAGGGCCGCTCGGTCCTTCTGCTTGGCTAATGTTTCTATCACTACTGAATGGATCTGCGAAAGAACGAACTTATTACGAAACAATCGGTATAAAAATGTAACAGAGTACATACTTTGCATTGTCACTTAAGAGCGTTTACGCGGTACGGCTTTTCATACAAACTTTCAAATCATAATTCTTCAAAATGAATGAACCGATTTCAACCAAACTTGGTATGCAAACGCTAGATATCCAGGTCTAAATAGTTATCAGAAAACATTTTTGAAAAAGTTTTCAGAGGGAGAGAGAGAGCGATTTTAAGTTTTCTATAGAAAGTGAAAAATCACTATATCCTTCCCCCTGAACTCTTTTTCAAAAATGTTTTCTGATAACTATTTAGACCTGGATATTTAGCGTATGCATACCAAGTTTCGTTAAAATCGGTTCATTCGTTTTGAAGAATAAGGACTTGAAAGTTTGTATGAAATGACATACGGCGTACACGCTCTTAAACAGGATGTTGCCGAATTGCGTGTTCATTTTAAAGCGTGATCAAATCTGTCATTGTAATTAAAATAAATTATACCAACTGCATGAGACTGCTTGAATAGTGATATGTTTGGAGATTTTCGGTCGTTTATGAGGGCGGGTTTTTGATACAAGTTAATACTGTTTTATTTTGCTATTGTTGCTTTACTGTATTTCAGATACAGAACATCACCTTTAAACGACCACGCATTTCTGAAACACCCTGTTTAAAACTAAATCAGTAACTTATTAAAAAAAACAAAGAAAACATCATTTAACATGGACTTTGTCTGTGCAATGAGCGTGTGAATCAATAGGGAATATGCATGAAATAAATTGTACACAATATGCGCTAGTCGCAGTCGGTCGTCACAATTAGCGACTTTGCTGACGCACGTCGCTAGCAGCTGCTTGCTCGCCTGCAAGTAGCTCAGATGAGACAGCAGTGTCTCTATGGGGATGTTGTACGAGCGAGCCAGTCTTGTGCTACTTAGCTACGAGCCCCTCACCTTGTACATATGCGCTAGTCGCAGTCGGTCGTCACTATTAGCGACTTTGTTGACGCACGTCGCTAGCAGCAGCTTGCTCGCCTGCAAGTAGCTCAGACGAAACAGAAGTGTCTCTATGGGGATGTTGTACGAGCGAGCCAGTCTTGTGTTACTTAGCTACAAGCCCCTCACCTTGTACATATGCGCTAGTCGCAGTCGGTCGTCACTATTAGCGACTTTGTTGACGCACGTCGCTAGCAGCTGCTTGCTCGCCTGCAAGTCGCTCAGGCGAGACAGCAGTGTCTCTATGGGGATGTTGGACGATACTGTTGTACGACCGAACCAGTCCTGCGGATAAAACAGCTAGGTATGTAGCAAGAGTTTTATTACTCTCATATCATTACCTGTTACTATTTATTTTTTATTTTTTGCCTATTCTGTCACGCAGGGCAAAGGCCTCCCTATCTTCCTTCCATTCTTCCCGGCTCTGGGCTAGTGTTGACCAATCCTGTCGATAGGCGTCAAGCTCATCCCGCCATCTTCGCCTGGGTCTGCTGCGATACCGCCGGACATTTTCTGGGACCCACATTGTGGTTGCTTTAGCCCATGAATCGCTCGACAAGTTTTAATTATGAAATTAATAATAATATTTAACAAACTAGCGTGTGCCCGCGGCTCCCTCCGCGTGTATGTCGGATATCGCGTAAAAAAGTAGCCTATGTCCTTCTCCATATCCCAGGCTATATATCTGCTAAATTTCATGACGATCTGTTCAGTCGTTTTAGCGTGATAGCGTAACAGACAGACAGACGGATAGAGTTACTGTCACATTTATAATATTAGTAGAGAATACATTAAAACAAAATATCACTTATGCCCGTGAGACTCTATGGCCAGGTTACTTATTTTGTCTCATCTGCTATGTATATTATTATCACATACATGAATAGAGTCATAATCAGCGCTGAATATTTATGGAAATTAAATAAGTAAGTACTTACTTTCTTAGTAAATAGAGATTCCACTATATCCCATTTGCCCGCCTTGGCGTGAACGTTGAGAACTACCCAGTCGTATTGTTGAGGAGTTATCTGGAACAATATTAGGGGAGAAATGGTCGTATTAGATGTAGGTAGGAATAATAATATCATTATCATCACAAGACCGGTAATTGCAGCCACAAGCACGATTGGTAGAATAAAAAAAAAAATTAGTTACGTTTTCTTTTTTTTATTTTGTCACCTTTTATTTTTGTTGCCCAGTTTTATGTTATTTTATTTAGGTTTTGAATTAAAAAAATCATCTAAATTTTATAAAATATACTTTAAAAGTTGGATACTGTAAAAATAAAGGTAAGTACTTAATAAATAAATAAAAAAAATTGAACGGTATTTTTCTGAAATCAAAATTGAATAGAGCGTGCTCCACCGTCGACCACATCGTCGCTTACAATAAGGGTAGATAGTGATCAAATACGAGCTTATCATGTCCTGCTCCCTCGTGCCAATGGTTGTACAGCTGTGAGCCAGCCACTGTATCACTGACTTGTACGCCAAGTCTGCTATGTCCAGCTGTGGAGCGCTGCACATATAGCTACATTACCTGATGTCGTTGGCAGAGCGTGAGAGGTGACATAACATTGCCTGCTCCCTCGTGCCAGTGGTTGGTGCAGTTGTGAGCCAGCCACTGTATCACTGACTTGTACGCCAAGTCTGCTATGTCCAGCTGTGGAGCGCTGCACATATAGCTACATTACCTGATGGCGTTGGCAGAGCGTGAGAGGTGACATAACATTGCCTGCTCCCTCGTGCCAGTGGTTGGTGCAGTTGTGAGCCAGCCACTGTATCACTCACTTGTACGCCAAGTCTGCTATGTCCAGCTGTGGAGCGCTGCACATATAGCTACATTACCTGATGTCGTTGGCAGAGCGTGAGAGGTGACATAACATTGCCTGCTCCCTCGTGCCAGTGGTTGGTGCAGTTGTGAGCCAGCCACTGTATCACTCACTTGTACGCCAAGTCTGCTATGGCCAGCTGTGGAGCGCTGCACATATAGCTACATTACCTGATGTCGTTGGCAGAGCGTAAGGGGTGACATAACATTGCCTGCTCCCTCGTGCCAGTGGTTGGTGCAGTTGTGAGCCAGCCACTGTATCACTCACTTGTACGCCAAGTCTGCTATGGCCAGCTGTGGAGCGCTGCACATATAGCTACATTACCTGATGTCGTTGGCAGAGCGTGAGAGGTGACATAACATTGCCTGCTCCCTCGTGCCAGTGGTTGGTGCAGTTGTGAGCCAGCCACTGTATCACTCACTTGTACGCCAAGTCTGCTATGTCCAGCTGTGGAGCGCTGCACATATAGCTACATTACCTGATGTCGTTGGCAGAGCGTGAGAGGTGACATAACATTGCCTGCTCCCTCGTGCCAGTGGTTGGTGCAGTTGTGAGCCAGCCACTGTATCACTCACTTGTACGCCAAGTCTGCTATGGCCAGCTGTGGAGCGCTGCACATATAGCTACATTACCTGATGTCGTTGGCAGAGCGTGAGAGGTGACATAACATTGCCTGCTCCCTCGTGCCAGTGGTTGGTGCAGTTGTGAGCCAGCCACTGTATCACTCACTTGTACGCCAAGTCTGCTATGTCCAGCTGTGGAGCGCTGCACATATAGCTACATTACCTGATGTCGTTGGCAGAGCGTGAGAGGTGACATAACATTGCCTGCTCCCTCGTGCCAGTGGTTGGTGCAGTTGTGAGCCAGCCACTGTATCACTCACTTGTACGCCAAGTCTGCTATGACCAGCTGTGGAGCGCTGCACATATAGTTACATTACCTGATGGCGTTGGCAGAGCGTGAGAGGTGACATAACATTGCCTGCTCCCTCGTGCCAGTGGTTGGTGCAGTTGTGAGCCAGCCACTGTATCACTCACTTGTACGCCAAGTCTGCTATGTCCAGCTGTGGAGCGCTGCACATATAGCTACATTACCTGATGTCGTTGGCAGAGCGTGAGAGGTGACATAACATTGCCTGCTCCCTCGTGCCAGTGGTTGGTGCAGTTGTGAGCCAGCCACTGTATCATTGACTTGGACGCCAAGTCTGCTATGTCCAGCTGTGGAGCGCTGCACATATAGCTACATTACCTGATGTCGTTGGCAGAGCGTGAGAGGTGACATAACATTGCCTGCTCCCTCGTGCCAGTGGTTGGTGCAGTTGTGAGCCAGCCACTGTATCATTGACTTGGACGCCAAGTCTGCTATGTCCAGCTGTGGAGCGCTGCACATATAGCTACATTACCTGATGTCGTTGGCAGAGCGTGAGAGGTGACATAACATTGCCTGTTCCCTCGTGCCAGTGGTTGGTGCAGTTGTGAGCCAGCCACTGTATCATTGACTTGGACGCCAAGTCTGCTATGTCCAGTTGTGGAGCGCTGCACATATAGCTACATTACCTGATGTCGTTGGCAGAGCGTGAGAGGTGACATAACATTGCCTGCTCCCTCGTGCCAGTGGTTGGTGCAGTTGTGAGCCAGCCACTGTATCATTGACTTGGACGCCAAGTCTGCTATGTCCAGCTGTGGAGCGCTGCACATATAGCTACATTACCTGATGTCGTTGGCAGAGCGTGAGGGGTGACATAGCATTGCCTGCTCCCTCGTGCCAGTGGTTGGTGCAGTTGTGAGCCAGCCGCTGTATCACTGACTTGTACGCCAAGTCTGCTATGTCCAGCTGTGGAGCGCTGTACATATAGCTACATTACCTGATGTCGTTGGCAGAGCGTAAGGGGTGACATAGCATTGCCTGCTCCCTCGTGCCAGTGGTTGGTGCAGTTGTGAGCCAGCCACTGTATCACTGACTTGTACGCCAAGTTGGGCTTGTTCACGTGTTTCTGCCATTCTGTTAGAAGATGAAGTAATTAATAGCAGAGCATCAATCAATTGGTAGGTCAGTAGTGCTTCAACAGCCAAAGTTCTCCACACAGAGCACTATATCACTAAAATCTCATTCAGTTTTCAATATTGAACTTTATTCCTACTGTGATAAAGTTCTCGATACGAAAACTGACTTTAGAACGGAGTCTACGTTGCCTGTTTTAATGTCAGGCACTGTGTTTTAGTTTGATGCATATTGCTGACGCTTTTAATAAAGGCACTTGAGACATTGCATTACCGAGTAACTCGGTTGTGAAGGTGGAAAGTCTAATGTTATTGTATTCTATTTTAAAAATATTTATCTATCTATCTATACTATATAATATATATCTATCTATATATATATAAATGAATCCCTATTTCCCTTGGTCACGTCATCACGCGTGAACGGCTGGACCAATTTCGCTAATTCTTTCTTTGTTGTGTTTGTTATTGTAAGGAGAAGGTTCTTATGAAGGAAAAAACAAAAAATAGGTAGGTAGGGGTAGGGTAGGTAGGAAGGTAGCCAGTTGACGGGAGCGAAGCCACGGTCCACAGCTAGTCATTTAATAAAGCTAAAGAGTTTGTTAGTTTGAACGCGCTAATCTCCAAAACTGCCAGTTGGATTTGGAAAATTATTTTTGTATATGATAGACACATTCATGAGGAAGGCTGGAGATTATATAGGAACGGGAAATTCCTACGGGATCGGGGTAAACAGGATATAACACTGGTATCTGCTGTGTATAGCGGCATTAAGTCAGAAGCCGATTCCAACATAGACGAAGTTACTAAGGACTGAGAAAAGGGTATAAATAGGTACCTAATAACTTAATATAGTCAGCGATCATCTTAGCTTGGTGTTGGTCGACCCCAGGTTGGTTGAAGTGGTTGGCCAACAAGTTGGACAACTTCCTAAAGAGAGCATCTATGTTGTTGCCTTGCGTCTTCACTGTGTGCTGGTATTGATAAATCTAGAACAAAATAGAACTTCGTGTAGCAATATTGACTGGATTTTGGCTAGAAATTGGTTTCAATAATTTAGTGATGTGCACTTACAGCCGCTTCTGGACTTCGGCCCAACATTCTGTGGAAAAAGAAACAAATATTTAGTACTAACGACAAGCCACGGCTCCAAAGGTTTTTTTATACAAAACTTGTCCTGACATTATCGAACAAGGGTCGCGCCATTTTCGAGTTTTAGTTTTAGAATTTTTATGTTTAAAATATACCATTACATCAAGCCTTTATTTATCGAAATTAAATTAACAGATGACTTCAGCAGAAGTGACATGACAAAACAATTGAGCAGCTTTTTCCCAAGTATATATATATATATTTTTTAAATGTTGCCCCACACTAGGAATTTCTCCTGTATCGTGGGTGCGTTTACAAACATACAAAGTCACATATACAAACAGCCAGACCCGGAACAACTATCTGTAGGCCATACAAATATTGGTTCCGTGCGGGAATCGATCCCGCGACACGCAGCGCAGCAGCCGATCGCTCATTCACTGCGCCAACCATGTCGTCGAAAAATAATGTAGGGGTTGGCTTCAAGTTTAATGGGGGCTACCGTTTTCGTGCTCACCAGTTGGCGCCACTGGCGAGTTAAGTGTCCTTAATCATACCGTTAGAAGGACAAACAAATATAATGCAGTAAACGTGCGATTAAATACAGCACCGATAGCGCAGCAGTGTGACGCGGACTCATCATAATCGAATAAAAAAGAAAGACATTTTATTTATTTATTCATTGAACACCTTAAAACTATCTTTACAGCGCATCAATGCCGCCACAAAAACCAACGTAGCAGAATCTACATCGCAACAATGAGACTCGCAGCGCCATCTATCCCAACAGCTGCGAACTAACTTAACAAAACCCTGAATCGCGATATTAGAGTTTGACGTGCGATTCGAACAGATACAACAGCCCGAATATCAACTATCGGGCAGTTGCCCACCGGACACAACAACCGTCCGGTCGGCGTATCCTCCCTTTTCAATGGAGGTATGCGGGACTATACTCTCTGTTCCGCCTACTTCTAAAGACATACACATATTTCCGACAGAAAAAAAGTTCAATCTAGTGGTTAGTAGAACCGTACCTTAATCTGCCATAGTCAGGCTGTTTTAGTAAAATATTCACAACTAGCACTTCGCCCGCGACTTCGTCCGCGTGGGGATAGTAGGTACTCCACAAACTGCAACGCCCCCTATACATATCCCCTTATAAAGGTTAGTTTTGGAAAATTAAGCACAACGATTCTCATTATTGGTTCAGCGCAACTGTTCACCCCGTGCAGCCCGTCAGGGGTTGATTATGCAAAAATTGTTTTTTATAATTGGTACATGATCTGTTTCAATTATCCCACTTTTAGTTTGTTCATAGAATTCCGACGTAAATTGAAGCAAGCTATAATTTCCTCCCCTAAAAATTTATTCACCCCTGCTTCACCCCTTATTATGTAAGTATGTACCTAGTTGATTTTCGAAAAATCCAAACATTTGTTATTCTTATTGTTTTATCGAAAACATTGAAATGCCGTGGTGTTTCAACTTCATCGGACCAAGCATTGATACGATTCTCCCCAGTTCGCTCAAGCCGCGACATTTTTGTTACTCCGAGCATGTTTATTACCGTCGTAACTTTTGAACGAAAGGTCCGATTTGAATAATTGGAATTGTAATTTACACGGACATAATCAACCTTAATTATCAAACCATTTAAATATATGATAAGGATTAATATCATGGTACTAAAATCACCATTTTTTATTTCACCATGGGATTTGCTTGACTAATATTAACAAAAAGCGGTCATGGTGACTTATCCATAATAGTTAGACATATGGCATCGCGGACTTTTTTGTAGATATTGATGACCTCTATAAAACTGTAGTACATTACTTTGCTCTATTGTCAATAGATTCCGCAGCGTACGCGATATACGGATTTTTTCTCACACCTTGGGTCAGATTATCGAAGTTTTCATACCGATCCCTAACTTTTTTGAAAATTTTCTATAGCCTATGTCCATCATCGATACTGATTCTACTGGTGAAAGAATTTTTCAAATCGGTCCAGTAGTTTCGGAGCCTATTCATTTCAAACAAACAAACAAATCTTTCCTCTTTATAATATTAGTGTAGATAATCATAACAAATTACTAAATAAAATCTTGAAAAACCCAACCAAAAGTAAAATTTGACATTTCGAAGACATCACGATACACTAGCGCCTCTAGCGGCGAATTCAGGCACTATAGCCCTCATTGCATGCAGCTGAATAGCAGCATGTTTGACTTACGTGAGCAAATCCGTGAGTTCTGTGATCTTCCCCTCATTGTGTAAGAAGGCTATGTAGTGGTTAAGGGCGACAGGTCTTGAGGACAGCAGCTCATAGACTAGCTTCTTGTTTAATGTCTGGATCAGGAAGAGAACAACCTGGAAATGGGATTGAAGACGAATTATTTGATGAGGGACACATTTTTGTTTTTGGGCCCAAATCAGTGTCTATGTCGCAGCCAACTAGCTGAATCCGCCGTTTCATTAAAAGTCTAGCCGTTTCATTTAACTGTGCCGTTTACTCAGTGACATATATTATTGTGTGACACGGTCTAGTCATTAAACGATATTGAACAAAAGATGTTACTTAGGTCGCTGAAAAATCGGCACAGTTAAATGAAAAGGCTAGGCAACCAATTAAACGGCTGATTAAGCTAATTGGCTGCGACATCTATACATCACTATCAATATGTACCTACTCGTATGTCACCGGAAAATTACAAACTCCGTACGATTGTAATAAATCTTTATTAGATTATAATTTTTTGATATGTATTATGTAAGAATTATGAAAAACCGTTTTGTATATGTCGAAGCCAACTAGCTTAATCTACCGTTTCATCAAAAGCCTAGCCTTTTCATTGAACTGCGCCTTTTAATTAGCGACATAAGTGACATGGGCAAGTCATTAAACGATATTGAACAAAATATATTACTTAGGTCGCTGAAAAATCGGTTCATTTAAATGAAAAGGCTAGGCTACCAATTAAACGGCAGATTGAGCTAATTGGCTGCGACATAATTATTATCCAATTAATCCTATCCAAATTCAATACTTTTCAATATAAATCCGTGTCATTTACTGTCTTTTTAAGAAAAAATTGTTTACGATTTCACGCGATATTTTACAATCGTACGGTGTTTGCAATTTTCCGGTCACATAAAAAAACTCTTGCGTTACTGAGTGACTGACATACAGCACACAGCCGAAACTACTGGTCGTAGAAAGCTGAAATTTTGCATGTTGATGCATTGGGGAGAGTACGGGAAAAAATGGGATATACGCGCACGAAGTCGCGGGCCAAAGCTAGTATATGTAAATAAAATTATATTACGTACTAGCTGCTGCCCGCGGCCCCGCCTGCGTGAATGTCGTAAATTATCCCAAGGGAACAAACTCCCGGGATAAAAAGTATCCTATGTGTTATTCCAGACTATAATCTACCTCTGTGTCAAATTTCATCAAGATTCATTCAGTAGTTTTTGTGTAACAAACATCCATACATATATTCAAACTTTCGCGTTTATAATATTAGTAAGCATTTAAAGTTAGTCACCTAGGTTAGCCGGGGTGCAGGTCTCAGCATTAGAACTATAAACCCACATAATAATTATAGTCAGTGATGTCTAAGTCCACCCAATAAGGGACATTCTTTTGCTATCAACCAGGAGGATATCAACACTCCAGGCTATTAAGAAATCCATGATGGGAAAACCCAATAACTTTGAAAGACCAGTTATTTACTGTTAAATTACTGATTGAAAATATTCCTATTATATTTTGTGCAAATGGTGTAACATCAGTAGCTCATCACAAATTCCTTATTTGCCTCTTCATAATATTAGTTTACATTTAGCTAAAACTCACAGTGAGAACAGCATTCCCATCTCCAATAGCCAGCGCTCCGTCCAGCAGTTCAGTCTTACTCTTCATGCTGCGGTGAACATGCAAGGAACAACTCCTGCCAAGCGTCAGTCTCTTCAGGGACATGGCTACTGTCTGCTCTGGTTCAGCTTTGGTTTCCTTCGAGGGGTCCTTGCCGGATTGAGCTAAGAGGACTGGAAATGTTAAAAAAAATAGGTAAGTATCAGAAAATGGTTTGGAAAATCTAACCAAAACATTTCAAAGATCAGTTTTCAAGCGGTCTAAAGCAGTTGATGCCTCTTACTTGAGTTAGGGGCAGAGGTAAGAGAGGCAGAATTTGAAAATAATTATACAGCAATCCAAATATCAACTATCGGGCAGTTGCCTACCGGACACCACAACCACCCGGTCAGAGGATCCTCTCTTTTCAATGGAGGTTTGCAGGACTTTACACCCTGTTCCACATACCCTCTATAACCTGACAGAGAAAAGAATTACTGCTTTGTTTACCCATAACGAAAGGCTACAAACATACTTAGATCTAACACTTTAGAAGACACCAGACTGTTGAGTGGTACAGCGGCAGACTTGAGCGTATTAACACTCAGGTTGCTGAAGATGCCCTCCTCATTCCGTCCTGAAGACCTCTGACCGATGGCCAAGATCTCTTGAGTTGACAACTGGAAATCACAAAAAACACACAAATTATAAATCACTTTTAAGGCTACAAAAAAAAATCTTTTTTTGACATTTTATTTCTTTAGGTTCTCAGCCCAGGGCCCAGCAGAGCCCAGCCCCCCCTTCTTCTATGAGAAGATAGAAACTCAGAGGTCTCTTTTAAGGTCCACACAAATAAATTGTAATGGTCAAATCTTATGAGAAATATTTACTAGTGGAAACCACTACATTTGAGTGAACTTAAGTCAGGAAAGTGTTTATTTAGTAGAGGACTTTATCTAGCAGTATGTACCCTTAAACAAGAAGTCAAAAGAAACTTCGCGAGTGCCTAGAAGGTCCAGTTCTGCTAGAACGACCTAGATTCAAGTTGAAACACTCATACATAATTATTTTTCATCCAAACATCGCTAAGAATCAAATGTTAGATTTATGAAGTCTAGCAGAGTTGAGGGCAGTACGTTATACCATTCAAAGAGCGCTGAGAGTCCCTTAGCTCGCAAAGAAAGAATATTGATGACATTATTTTTACTATAAAATTCTGAATAAATTGGTTATACGTACAACGTCATCATCAAAACTAAAAGCTTTGGCCTTTGTTTCACTTGTATTCCAATAGTCATCGTCTTCCATTGTTAGGTATAAATTACTAAAATTACTAAATTCAACCTGTAATTTTGTAAACAAACAACTTTTTATGCAGTTTTAACTTTTACCTGTCAAGTCAATGTCAGAGAACAAGTCGTAAACAATCGATGACATTGATAGTTTGACAGTTTGCGTTTTGTTATTTGTTATGACAAAATTTGCTTCGTATAAAAATAATGATAAAAATACAACCGAATTGAGTACTCCTCCTTTTTTGAATTCGGTTCAAAAAAGATGAAAACAACAATACAGAGACGACTTTTATTTTATTTGATTTATGTGTCTGCTTTGTTATGGACGGGAAATCATCAAATGTGTTCTCCCACTCTGGACAGTGTTCAACTCTTACTGACTAAAACTCACCGTGGCCCAAGAACGCAAAGGGCACTTGATCTTGATCTTGATATGTATTAGTGGTAAATAGTGTTATTATTGATAAATAAATGAAGCCTACAAATGTCATAAAAAATTATTGTCTATGTTAGATTATTGATTTCTTTTTTTAATAATTGTGTTTATTGCTGTTGTGTTGTGTGATTGTGTCTGTTAATAAATGTTTTCTATTCTATTCTATAATATTCACATCTCTCGCACGTAGAACTCAACGCGCCGTTGACCCAGGCCTGGCCCTTTTCGGAAGGCGAGCTTACCATCGCTCGCCATCCGCAGGCCTGCGGGCCTACGGTGGTCGGGAATTGTCCTGCGACTCCCGACGTCCAGGGTGGTGCCCCCTTGCGATGGTGGCTTGAGGATTGCCTGTCCCTCACGCGTCCCGCATCCTCCTTCACTTACATTACTGTTTCACAGAAGGAGGTGACTGCTTCCCATGCCCTCTCGTGCCGGACTATGGATTGGACCAGGGCCGGGTTCGAGAGGTCGCCGCCGCCGATCGCCTCTACGAGGACATAGCTGCGCAGTGCTCCCGCCCAAGTGGGGCAGACCTTACCGTATGCTTCACCGTCTTCTCCGGGTGACACATCCGGTTCCACATAATGGTGACGCGCGGGCGTGTCTGTCACGGGTCAATCTTCAAGGTTAAGCAACGATTGCCAAGGTCGGTATGTGGATGGGTGACCATCTTGACACCGAGACACCTCCGTGCCTCGGAAAGCACGTTAAGCCGTTGGTCCCGGCTCTCATTGTCATAGGCCAGAATTTCTGACTCCAGTCTTGCCAAGAAGTACCGTGTTACCCAGTTAATGGGTTGTAGAGGTCTGGTAGGCAGCCGCTCCACGTAAAATGCTGGTATTCAACTGAATCCGGTTTGACTGGAAGCCAACTCCAAAATAGTTTGGAAAAGGCTAGGCAGATGACTATAATTTCGCGCTACCTGCGGCTTCGCTCCCGTGGCTCATCTAAACCAAGAACAGAACACGTCGATCATCAGGAATCGTAATTAAGTAGGTATATTCGGCATACTCGTAAAAGGCAGCGATAGTGAAGCTTATCAGTGAAACAATTTTAGTACCTAATCCGATTCAATCAGCGCTTCCAGAGATCCTCTTTATCAAACATTAATAAATAAGTAAACAACCAAATTATTTTATGTCTTTACAATTATCTTCTGATATTTCGATCATTATTATCAACAGTATTTTTCGACGCAAATAAAAAATACGAACTTCCGTACATTTTTTATACCTGTCTAGTATCTACTCGATACTTTTGTCGTATTGTATTTTTTTTTGTTTTTTTTTTCAACCAAATTACTCTGTATGGAGTATTGCCTAGGTACCTATTAGCTTTTCCCCGTAGGTACTTTGTACGCGCAAATCCCGTTTTTCCTGTTCTCGTAGGAATTTCGGGAAATCCCCTCTAGTGCTCCCCTACACTAGAGGAACCTACATGATAAAATTTCAGCTTTCTACCAGTAGTTTCGGCTGTGCGTTGTCTGTCAGCCACTCAGTCAGTCAGTCACCAGTTATGGAAGAAATTAAATTATAGTTATATTTTATATTTTTTCTATCGACGTACATAATTAGGTATCAATTAGTTGTAGGTGGTACGGAACCAAGTTCGATGTTATGTTCGCTATCGATTCGTCTTATCAAGCAAGATTATAGATAGACACGAGTAATAGGATAAACAATAATAATCAAAATGCCTCAAAACATAAAGACATCTTGACTCTTAAATTCATGAATTTAAAAGTTATTTCTTTTGGTGTTTCTGATTCTTTTTTTCGGGGACAGATTAACTTCGTTTTCCAGAAGGAAAAAAAACAAAAAGTGAGATAAGATTGTTTTGTCTTCAAAGAGGAAAACGATCACATCACGCCCACCTTACGAAAGGTTAGGCAGAAATGTACCCTAGGCCTACTAACTAGGTAAGTATATCCACTGTGACCAGAGAGCCAATTCTTCTATTTTGTAAGCAACGTTCGCATTTGCATGTCAGTCGCAAGCTGTCAAAAATGTAGGTATGGAAATTGAGGCTTTTTTGACAGATTGCGATGGCAACATTGTTAAAAAAAAATGTAGATTTGACCCTCTGTTCGCTAGTTATAGTAACTCCTATGTGGGATGACCATTGAAGATGAAAAATTCGAATCTTATATAATTTTTTTCAAGCGAGGTAGATGCGTATAGGGTCGCAACCACTGATTGTGACTGGTCGCAGTGTTTGGGAGTACCTACACACAAACTAAATTAATTTGGACTTAATAATAATTGATTGTTTCCTTTATCGACCTGAAACGACTATGTAGGTACCTATGTCTACTGTCTACTGTTGCAGAATTTGTTCGAAAGAGTCACCGCGGCCCTGGAACGCAAAGGGCATAAGGAGGAACGCGGGTGGGTTTTGGTCAGTTAGAGACTGACACTTTCTCTCGCTTCACCTCTAGTTGGAACGGAAGAAGTCATTTGATGATTTCCCATCCATAAAAAAGGTACCTATGTCTTCTTTACTTTTAGGGAGGCTTTTGCCCAGCAGTGGAACAGTAGCAGGTACAGGCTAGTAATAATAATGCCTACTTGTCTATGTTGCATTTGAATATGGATATTTTCAACTTCAGAGGAAATACTGAGAATTGTTGTTATTATTGGTATCTAAATAATTAATTTCCCTGACTGTAAATTTGGTGTTTAGGGTTCCGAAAGTTCATACGCAAAACGGAAGCCATAGAGGATCACTCACAGATGTCTATCAATATCTGTGGGGGTCACTCCTGTGTTAGTTTTTTTGGCTGGCTGTCTGTCTGTCTGTCTGTCACAGCCAGCATTTTCAGAAACCATTGCACTGACTCAGTTAACGTTTTCTAAGTAAGTACAAATCTGTATTTCTGTGACTCAAACACGGACGCGTAACGTAAATATTTTTTTCATTTTGAATATCGGGTCACGTTGGGGAATATTTTAGAAAATATAAAAACATTAAACATGTGAAAATATGCATTTGAGAATTTAAAACATAATTTACACAATTTTAAAATAAATCATTTTGTACTAGTTTAGTTAGTGGGAATAAATTGATGAAAAATTTAACCCCTTGCCTCCGAAACTACTAAACTTAAATATAAAAAAAAAACGAAAACTGGTTTTCTTCATTTTTGCTTGTTGGCTTGGCTTGTTTACAGGAAAACCTACAAGAAGTAGAAGAAGAAGTACCTGTTATATATTTTTTTAAACTTGTAAACATCATGTTTCTTTCGATATCCTTTTAAATAAATCAGGTGAAGCAAAAACCAAGTCGAGAAAAAATAAAACAATGAAAAAGAACCAATAGGGAGAAGTTGAATTATTTTTTTATTTTTTTTTTATTTAATAATTTTGTGTGCTGATAAAAGTCACGTTGTTCTTTAAGTAAATGCGCATAAGGCACATGTTATTTTAAGTCTACGTCACTGCCTTATCTCAATTATTTATAATTTTGAAAGACCTTAATCTTAGCATCTAACGGAAAAAAAATAACTTTTAAATTCATGAAATTAAGAGTCAAGATGTTCTTATGTTTTGCGACTTTTTGTTGATTCATTGGTTATCCTAATATTCGCATAATCTTGATAACACGAATCGATTGCGGAAAAATATTGGAACTGGTTCCGTGCCTATGCCTACAAAATGTTTGAGTTTATCAAATCATTGTTTAAATGTTTTATTATAATGTGTAACCGTTTATACTTATACCTAAATAAATAGCATGATTTTTTAAAATTACTGTTAGAAAATTAAGTCAACTGTATTGTTGTCATATTCTAGGCAACAGCTGTTGTTTTTTTTTTGTTTTTTTTACTGGTCTTTATTTTTGCATAATTTGGGTCTTTAATTATTAGGTATGTACTTATCTGGTTTTTTTTTCGTTTGTATTTCCTGTAAGTACATTGATATGCCAAATAAACAATGTTTACTTTCTATCCTTCTTTTATTTTTCCTCTATGCCCTGGTAATGTAGATGACCATAGGTGGCCTTGCCCTTTATGTTATCATATGACTGATAATTTATACAACGTGTAACAAAATAGTTGCAATACCTCGTAAGGGGTCATTGTACCTAACTACTCCATTATGAACAACTTTCACTATGGGACGAACACTGAAATCGCGAATAAAAAAACGACTGCCCGTGCGCGTATTGCCAAACTGTATACTGACCCAGACACCCGTAGTCTGTACTGAACTACATCGTGCTCATTAAAATCACAAATAAATTGGAGCAAAGTGCATACGAGCTCAGAGCAATCTGGGAAGGTATGCAATTTGCTCGCAACAAATTGGAGCAAAGTACATACGAGCTCAGAGCAATCTGAGAATGTATGCATTTTACTCCAATTTGTTGCGAGCGATTTGTTGCGGGACTTGGGGCACCCCGACTCGGACAGGACACACATTGACACATTTTTTTTTAAACCACCCAGCAATATGGTTCCTCTCGTCTATCGTTGCACTCGCATGCATTTTGCTCTAAATTATCGATGCCATATTACATACTACACCACACACAGGAAAGTATGGATGTCTGGACTTGTATGTATTTTGCTCTAGTATTTTAAAGCAAAATGTGTATTGATTCAGACACTCTCTGAATAGGTATACAGTTTGCTCTTCAACTACAAAGGCAAACTGCGATCGAACTCAGAGCAACCCCGGTCTGGCTCAGTATACAGTTTGGCAATACGCTGCCCGTGCCCCTGAGCACATAACTCAACAAAATATAGGTACTGAACAGTTGATTTTTTTTGCGATTTCGGTGTTGACCCCCAAATAAAAGATGTTCACAATGATGAGTATAATGACCTCTTTTTTATTTTTTTTTAAGGATAGGAAACCATGACCCCTTCCGCTCTGGGTGGAGTGGTACTGACTAAAACCCATCCATGCTCCTCCTAGTGCCTTTTACTTTCCAGGGCCGCGTTAACTCTTTCGAATATATTCCGCGACCACAATGACCCCTTTTTTTTTTTTTTTTTTTTTTTTTTTTTTTTTTTTTTTTTTTTTTTTTTTTTTTTTTTTTTTAGAGGATGGGAAATCATCAAATGACCCCTCCCGCTCTGGGTGGAGCGGCAGGGAGTGTCAGACTTTTACTGACTAAAACCCACCCTTAGTCCTCCTAGTGCCTTTCTTCCCAGGGCCGCGGTAACTGTTTCGAACATATTCCGCAACCCTGGCAGGCTCTGGCCCTGGCGGGCCCCGTCTCCGTTGCTGACTGCTCGTTGCTGACGGCGCGTTTGGAGTGAAACGCGCCGTCGACTCTGGCCTGACCTGATCGGACAGCGAGCTACCCATTGCTCGCTGTCCGCAGGCGTCAGTCACTGCGCCTTGCTCAGGAGCGTCAGTTCCTGAGAGGCGCAGCGACTAACGTTCGTCTGGAGGAGGTGAAATGGGGACCACAATGACCCCTTAACAGGTATTGCGTTTGTTCTGTTACACGTTGTATAATCTGACTGATCACTAAAATAATTTGTAAGAAAACAAAAGGCAAACGTTTTTAAATTTGCCTCTCGAAACCCTAACCGCATATCTATAAAGCTTTATCCACACGCGACTTATATAACATAATAAAGAATATTTCCGTGGGAAACAGACAGATATGTCTAGCAGGTCACAGACTTCTGTAAGATAACGGCGATATTTTATTGTAAAAAAATAATAAATTAATTAATTGAAATTAAATATTCTCTGTGAAGTGAACTGCATAATGGGGGCTGAAGTTAATACAAGTATAAGAAAACAATATGTAATAGCAGCATGCTGTAAGTATACAAAAATATTTAAATTTTAAGTTAATTATAATTTATACTTTATGTTTCGTTATTAACTTAAATATGAAGAAATAAATTCGGTATTTCTTTCTTCATATTTAACGAAACAAAGTAAGGGGAACGAGTTCTTTGGATATGCCAAAGAACTCGTTTCCCTTACTTTGTTTCGTTACATGCCAGGGATAAATGCAATATCCAGAAATTTTAGCATAGCTATCTACGTAGGTAACTCCTAAATAAAGCTTTTAATTTTGACATTTCAAGAACATTAATTGCGATTTTTATAATTCGTTCAAATATCAAACCTCATCCCAAGCCATAATGTAAACAAACAGTTGGTAAATATTAATAAACAGAAACAATTAAGGGCCCTGTCGAGAACTGCAAAAATTTTAATAGGTGGGAGAAAGAGAGAGAGCGCTTTAAATTTTTCGTTGTCGAGTACCTAGTATCTTGAAACGTTCGGAGCAGAAATCCTGCCTCCGGGGTGCCGCTCAGAAATTCCAGAAAAATTCGATAACGCTTTACTATTCAATTATTTCGATCAACTTAGGATCATACAGTTACACTAAATCACATTTAAAATTCAAAACTATAAATCATTACTCAAAATTTAATTAATATTTTAATATTAGTCAGCACGTGAACCATGCAGCTGTGGTTCACGTACTGACTGTCGAAACGTTCAGCAAAAGCATTCAGGATACTGTTGTGGCTGGCCCGCACTCTACGGACCAGGGATGTGCACCGTTTGCGTGATTGTGTGGAAACAATCTACACGCGCCTCGGCAAACATCCCCGACGCGCTACAGAAGCGAGGCAGCCCCAAGAGCACCCTGAACGCGTTGTTATATTGGACACGTAGAGCGCTGTACTGTTTCTGCGTGTAATCCATCCACAGACTGCCAGTATAAAAGGACGTACAAAATGCCCGAAATAGGGCTATTTTGACGCTCCTCGAACACCGAGCAAATCTGCGGGCTATCATATTCGCACGAACAGACAGCGCCCTACGTTCCATTTCAATGTCTGCATCGTCCTTCAGGTCAGAGGTTAATACATGTCCAAGATATTTAAACGTATCAACTCTTTTAAGTAGGAATCCATTGAGCTTAATTGCTGGTAAGTAACCTGGACACCTCCTGCTGGCCCGAAAGACTATGCACTCACTCTTGTTCGTGTTGTACAACAAACCATGTTCTTCAGCATACTTTTCACAGATGCCAATCAGCTTACCCAGCTCTGAAATCAATCGCAGGCCTATTTTTACTAACACGTTATTATATTCTGATTCCAGTGTATTTAGGGCAGCTAGCAGTAGGCTATACCATGGGCTGGACAGCCCCAGTGCTGGCCATGATGCAGGATCCTGACAAATCTCCCTTGGCGAGAGCCGTCAGTGACGCTGAAGCATCGTGGATAGTTTCCATTACCTTTATAGGGATTATTGGAGGTTAGTGTTGTACCTAGTGCAAATATTTTGAAAATTTTATTCCAAAAAATAGATAAGTACTTTAGCAAATAGACGACTTCGGTAATAAAGTGAAAATTATCGCAAAATTAGTAACCACTTGAATTGAGTTTAATTTTTTACGCGTTGATAATTTCTTTTCAGAAGTCTTTTTTACTTTTAGCTTAACTTCAACAACAAACAACCACCCCATTAGTGTAGGGGACACTAATGGGGTGGTTATTTTGAAAATTTAAAAATGTAAAACATTTTTAATTTTTTGGTAAAAAATGGTTTTGGTTTACTGTTTATGTATAATTTATTTCTCAAAGATTAACCTTATACCTAATCGCTTAACGAGAAACAAAGTTGAAACATGCAACATGCTCGGTAACATTTAAATAAACAAGGAACAAAAAAAAATTTGAGCGATTTTGGTTAATCACACATAAAAATAATTCAGTAAAATAGTTGATTTTCGTGCAGCCCAGAAGGCACACACTCGAAATCGCTTACCACGGCCCTGGAACGCAAAGGGAATTTGGAGGAACACGGATGTAAAACCCATCTGTGTTCCTCCAAGTGCCCTTTGTGTACCAGGGTCACGTTAGTCAGTAAGAGAGTGACATTCTCTTCCGCTCCGACCAGAGCGGGAGGAGTCATTTGGTTGCTTATGGCTTATGGCCGTAAAGTCAAATCAGTCCCCACCACCTACATAACTGTCACTACTTACCCTCAAAATCATCTTTTTTTCAGGACCCTATATCTCTGGATATCTTTGTAATGTGGTGGGCAGAAAACCTTGCCTATACTTCGGAGGAGGCATGTTTGTGCTATCATATCTCATGCTGGCACTTGCCAAAAGTTTGGTCGTGATATACATAGCCAGAACATTCGTCGGAGTTGGAATCGGAGTGTTATTCGTTACAAATCTAGTCTACATTGCAGAATTAGCGTGAGTATCAATAAAATTCGTATGATTATTCTACTGTCATGTAGGAGGACCTTGTTGCTAATTAATATCAGGCTCAATGGCCGATCTTCAAAGTCACCACTGACCAAAGTCAAGTGACCAGAGACTCCTCCGTGCCTCAGAAAGCACTATTAAACGGTCCTGGTTATCATTTGTAGATTTTTGACTGTCCTTTCTGGTAGTCAGAAGCCTAGAGTATCTTGCCAAGGAGTATCATGTTACCCAGCACACTATATCTAATCTCCTCAACCCAGTAAGGGACTTGATATACAATGCGTTCAGAGCGCGAGATAAAATGTATGGCGTCAAAGGAATGAAATATACTTAGGTTCGTTGGGCGCGCGGCCAGACGCCATACATTTTCGACGTCACCGCGCGCCCGGAGCGCTTTGTCTATCAAGTTCCTAAGGGTTGTGGAGGTAAGATAAATAGGCAGTAACTGCATGTAAAATACTGGTATTCAGCTGCATCCAGTTAGACTGGAAGCCAACCCAAATCTAGTTTGGAAAAGGTTAGGCAGGTTGATTGATTCTCGTGTCATCTGACATAATATACGGGTGTATTTTCCAAAACATCTACGATCCGCGGGGTAAGCCACCGACCGTGCACAAATTCAGGCTACTGATTGACGAACATGATATGATAAGGTATATCGTGTTTATCTCTATTAGTACTCATCATATCTCAGAGATCATTTCCTTCATAGCCATAACTAGCTGCCTCACGTGGCTCCACCCACGTGAATGTTAGAAATCATCCTAAAGGAATGTTCTTTTAGAATGATTTCTGACATTCAGGTTATGTACCCTCGGGATAACAAGTGTTCCATACAGTTTTAAACAATAAACAACATACAGTATGCAGTTTTTGCGCAAAATTGTAACAAACATCCATTTATCCAGCCTCACTTACTTCGACAATAATATGGACAACACTACTTCTTTTGTTTCTTGAACTGCATCTTTTCTTGTAGCCCCACATTTACGTCTTCTAACCATCAAGAAAAAGTGCAACGTCAAGCAAACATGGTCAATAACTCGTCATAATTTTTAATGGGCCTGCCTCATTGCCCCTCCACCACCCTTGGTTGACTGTTATAGAATGCCTACGGCATTAAGTCTGCAATTGTGGTGCATGAAGTTTTTAAAAAATAATTCATTAACTAGCTATTTTTCTTTTTCCAGCTCAACTAGAGTTCGAGGGACCCTGCTAACACTGACTGGCTTCTCTAGTACAATTGGCATCTTGCTAGTATACTCAGTAGGACCTTTTGTATCATTCGCAGCAATTAATTGGATAGCCATGGCTTTGACTGCTGCGTACCTGGTTGGATTATTCTTTATCGTGCCTGAAACTGCTGTTTTTCAAGTTATGAAGGGTAAGAGATTATGTTCCTTAATTATATATTATATCTCTCATAAACCCACCCCATAAACCCACACACACACATATAAACCCATATTTCATGGATCATTTACCATCATCACATGAGATATAATATGACCCAAAGCTATTTGGGTCTGAATACAATTTGTGGCGGCTTTGATGCCGCTACAGGTGCACCAATCTATATACAGGGTGTTAGGGACATCGTAACGCAAACTTCACGAAAAGGCTACACTTAATGCCATTAACCAAATTGTAGAAGTCATTAATCTCGCTAATGATCGGTTTACAGACCACACACGAAAAATTTCTTTTCTAGACGGTATATTAGACGCTACACACACTTGGGTTAGTTAGTGTTTTGCTATTAGACAGGATGCGTTGACCTTTTGCAACAAAACAGCTGAGCAGATGCCTAATTCTAGTTTTATTTACATTGCTTGTTTTTAGTGAAAGTTGTGATTTAAATATTTTTTTTTTTTTAAATCACATTGGGTTGGGTAAGAATAACGATTATGAACAGTCTAAAGTAAAAAAAAACGCCTGAAAAAAATGAGGAAAAAGCCGACGAAAAATTCCAACGCGGGGGGGTCCAGAAGCATGTCCTGGATCCATGATACTCGTTTGTGCGTCGATGTCCCTTACACGCTGTATATTTTCAATATTAGTCATTGTTAGTTTCATCTTCATTTAAAGAAGCTACCTATACGGTAGCTCAACAAGGAACTTCGAGAAGCACTCCATAAAGATAATCCAATCCGGCAAATACTACACTGGAAATCTAAAAAGTTAAAAAATACTAACGCCATTTATAAAAATACCCTCATTTCAGGTAAAAAAGAAGAAGCAATGGCGAATCTCACATCACTAGGCAGACAAGACGACATAGACGAAATTGTAGCTCAAGCAAATGAAAAGCCAAAACCTAAAATTGCTCAATTGACCGAAATGTATACAGTCAGGACAAACAGAAGAGCTGCGTTTATAATAATAAGTTTGAATATTCTAACGCAATTCAGTGGAATGATGGCTGTGATCGCTTTTGTAACGGTCATCTTTGAAATGACTGGGTCGGATATGGAGGCACACGTATCTACTATAATCATTGGTGTTACACAAGTCGCTGCATCAGTTATTGCACCTGTACTTGTAGATAGAACCGGGAGGAAAATCTTATTGTTGGTCTCTTGTGCAGCTTGTTCGTTGAGCTTGGTAAGTTCTTCTATGTTTTTGTTTTCTAAAAGTTTTTTCTCTTTGTGCTTTATTATATTTGTTTTCTCTTTTTATTTTAATTCCTAAGCATTACAATATTGGTTAGTAATGTCACGGATCTTAAAGTTCTTAATAGTTATGTCGCAGCCAACTAGCTTAATCAGCTGTTTAATTGGCTGCCTAGCCTTTCCATTGGATATTATTAGTCCTCAATCCACATTCACTTATACTGCAGATCTAAGTACCTATTGTTATTCTTTATCATTTCGTAATCCTTTCATTCTTTTTTTCAGGCTTCTCTAGGCACTTATTTCTTCCTGTACAACAATGGTTACGAAATCGCTGAGAACTTACAATGGCTCTCGCTGGTATCAGTGATGGTATTTTGCATTGCCTATTATACTGGTAAGTTTTATCAAACTGGTAGTTCACTATTTACTATCAATTATAGTACTACTTCTTATGGCAGACAATGAGATGACTGACTGCATTTCATGTCAATTGCTGTTGCTTACCATCCCAAACTTGCAATGTTTTAAATTCATAAAGTTATCACCATCATCATCTTCCTGCCCTTATCCCATGTTACATCGGGTCGGCGCTGCACGTGTTTTTGCTCTACATGAAGTCTCCTCTTCATATAAATTCATAAAATAATTAAATTCATTTAGATAATTATTCATAAAGAGCTAACACAACCACAGCACTGTCAGCCCATAATTAAGGGGTCCCAAACTGTGCGTCGTGACTCCCCGGGGCGTCTCGGTGCTTTCCCAGAGGCGTCGTAAACCGCCACGGAAATGAAACGCAAATGCTGCAATTGGCAAATAAAATGAGAGTGTCCCGTTTTGAAAGCCTTTCTGTATGTAAAATCTGATCTGAAGCCAAGTTTGCTTGTAGTCGAATACTTATCGACCACACACAATTTTATAAATATTTTACAGTGAGTCTTAATCAGAAAAGCAAATTCAATCATCTCATTGATTTCGTACCTACTAATTTTACCAAATGGAGCTGACACAAGTATCTCCTAATACAAGGCAGTCGCAAGAAAAAACATTTAAAGGGAGTCACACAGTAAAAAAGACTGGAAACCCTTGCTATAATATATTGATCTCACTACTGAGTCTTAGCCTCCTCTCTGTGATTGAGTGGGCTGTTACTCACCACACTGGCGATGTGTGTCGGTAGACATCACATGACTTTAAATAAATTGGTTATAGGATGTAGGAACTGTGTGTAATAATAACATTATGATTTGCTTCACTATTTTGAGCCTTACCTGCAAAGTAAGCCTGCCATAAAATATTAATCGTCTTGCTTTCTTCTCCAGGCATGGGCATCATTCCCAACACATTTATCGGTGAGATGTTCACGGACACCTGCAGAGGTTTCGGAGGTACCATCACCATCACCATCGGCTTCGTCTTCGGGTTTGGAGTATCAACCACATTCGGTTACGTGTTGCCAGTGTGGGGACCTAGTTTGGTCTTCTGGATATTCTCTGGAGCTTGCGCTATTACGTTCTTCTTCACTGTCGTGTTTGTACCTGAGACGAAAGGAAAGAGTCTTCTTGAAATTCGGGAGCTCTTGAGTAGATGATTGGCTGTGATCTCTATTATTTATTTTATTATTATTAAATTTTTGTAAATAGTATTTTCGTTTTTACTTTCTACACCGACCCAATTTAAAGAGAAATTCGTTCTTACGCCTGATCCCTCCCAGATTGTAACGTATTGTTGTCTCATCGGTCAAATCGAATCCATCAAAAATTATGAAAAAAACTTTTCGATAAAAAAAATCTGAGAAATGAATCAGGAATTGAGTACTTAAATGCGGCCTACACAAATGTCCTTTCTTTGGCATGTTCGTCGGTTCGTTGAGCTCCTTTTTGGTTCTAAGTTGAGCTACTCGACTACTGACCAAAGCTTGCACTGACTGGACGGGTCCACTCAAATCTGTGTGGTTCTTTCCTCAAAAGACCATTTCAGACACTGATCTGCATGATCCTCATATCGTATTGTGAATGTGGGGACCATGCAGATCGCTATGATAGGGGTTCATTTCATGTTAGTCAACAATGTCTGGCAGTTTGAGATTTTTTTTTATGCGGCTTACCCAAATGTCCTTACTTTGGTATTGTTCGTCAAATCGTTGAGCTCCTTAAAGTTCTAAGTTTGAGCTCCATAATAACTGACAAATGCTTGCACTGTCTGGACAGGTCCACTCAAATCTGTGTGGCACTTTCCTCAAAAGGCCACCTCAGACATTAACCTACATGGTTCTCGTATGATTTGACCAGTACAATTTGTATGGACTTCAAAAGAGACTGTGACCTCTGAGTTTGTTTCGGTGTTTCTTCTCAGGGTAGTCAGCTAGGAAACACCGGCCTCATCTAGCTTAAAATGACCAAAAAATATTGACGTGTAAAAGTGTTATGTTTAACCTACTTACAAAATAAATATCATTTATCATTTATCATTTACGAATATCCTAGCTTCCACACTGGTTGATTTTTAAGTGCCGTGCTTCATCGATGCTATCGATGCCTGAAAACAGGATTTTTAGCCAAAACCGAAACCGATCCTTTGTTTCTGATCTCAGTTTTGGCCGAAACAGAAACCAAAACTTCTATCTAGACATAATGTCTGTAATGTCAACCAATAGAAACAGCGCCACCAGCATCCACGGAGGATGCCTTATTGGCTGATGTTGTCGCTACGCCGGAGATCCAGAAATGGTTAGGATCCATAGAGACCATTTTAAACGAAGTCTGCTCTACAGTCGCCGAAGGAAAAATGAACTCTGATCAGAAGCTCCGCGTCACTAATCTTTGTCGAAAAGTCGCACATGGGACATCTCAAATGGCTGTGTTGTACCAATCCCTGAAGCAAAAGTCCATTCAGGCTTACAACACTGTCCAGTTCCTTCAAGAACAGCAGGACGTTGCAAACTCTCTGCAACAATTCAAAGAGGTCGTTGAAAAGAAGATGACGCAACCAGGAAGCACTTCTTATGCCAATATGGTTAAAAAGGGTACTGACAAGTTCATTCGCCCAGAAAATTTGAGTTCTGTAGCCATCTACCCTAGCGATAAGACGCGTTCTAGTGACGACACCAAAATACTGGTACAGAAAATTATCTCGCCGGAGGAACTGAAACTTCGGGTACGTAGTCTAAGAAAAATTAGGAATGGAGGCGTTATTATTAGCACTGATAGCAAAGCCGACATTGCTAAATTAAAAAGTTCGGAGAAACTTGTTTCGTCAGGCCTTAAAATTGAAGAACCGTCTAAACGCCGCCCTAGGATAGCAATAATTGGGGTCCCCGTAGCTCTAAGTGAGAAAGAGGTACTAGATTGCATTTATGAACAAAACCTATCCGAAAAATTGCCGAAAACTACTCGAGATGCCTTTCTTGAAACAATAAAAATGAGCCATAAGTCAGGAAAGAAAGATCGGCTCACATGTAATTATATTCTTGAAGTCCCTCCTAGCATCAGGAAAATTCTGGTAAACCAAGGCCGTATTTTCATAAATTGGACCTCATGCCCAGTAAGAGACTTTACTATAGTGACTAGGTGCTTCAACTGCCAGCAGTTCGGACACGCAGCCAAGTTTTGCCGCGAAACATCTCCAACATGCAACCTGTGTGGGGAGACAGGACACTCGTTCAAGGAATGTAGTAACAAAATTTCTCCTCCCCAGTGTGCAACGTGCAAACGTTTTAAGAGGAAAAATGACCACCCAACTGGTGACGTGAATTGCCCTGCACGAAAATACGCTGAGGACAATTATATTAATTCAATAGACTATGAAGGCGCCTAAGAGCGCCGTCAAATAATTTGTTAATTCGCACATAAATAGTAGTTAAGTTAGTTTTAAGTATCATGGCAAATCAGTTAATCGGTGATCTAGATAGTTTTTCAGTGTCCGAAGCTATAATTTGTAATCTTGAGGAGTGCCGAAATCTTCTTCACACTGGTAAGAAAATGTTAACATTGCTTACGCAAAACATTCGTAGTATTAACCGGAATTTTAATGGCTTTGAAGTTTTATTACAAAATCTTGGATTAAGTTGTGACATTATTGTACTAACAGAATGTTGGCTCTCCGAACAAACAACGAATATACCATCTTTAGACGGATACAATTTACACAAAACCAATAGCCACATTAACCAAAATAGTGGCTTGGTTGTGTATATTAAAGATAATTTAGAAGCAATGGTAGAAGAACCCTTATCTCAAGACTGTAATTGCTTGATAATTAAAATTTCCCCTGATACTGTAGTTATGGCTATTTATAGACCTCCATCTCAAAATATTGACAGATTCCTAGAATCGCTTAGCATAAACCTAGAAAAAATATCATCTTTTAAAAATATAATACTTTTAGGTGACATTAACATTAACATTGCTTCCGGGAAAATCGATACTCATGCACATAACTATCTGAACATCTGCACATTTCATGGACTTCTACCAGCTCATTATTATCCGACGCACCAGAGCGGCTCATGCCTCGACCATATCATTATGAAGTCAAAAGCACCGTCCAAAACACTGGTTACTAATACGTCACTTACCATCAAGCCGTTTTACTAACACTGCAAATACCTTCACCTAGAAAAAATTGCATGCGCAGCTATTCTAAACTCAACATGACTAATCTGGAAAATGACATACGAGCTATGAATTTCGACTCCGTTTACAATAATTCTAGTGACCCAAATATTTCATTACAGTGTTTCATTGATCTGTTACAACATGCGATTAAGAAGAACACTTTAACAAAAGTAATACCTAGAAAATACAATAATATTAAACCGTGGATTACGCCCGGACTTGTTCGCTGTATCAGACATAGAGACAAGCTACATCAAAAATGTAAACTTGAACCTAACAATGAAATATTATCAGTCACTTATAAGCGATATAGAAATTTCTGCAACAATCTGTTGAAAAAACTAAAAAAACAATATGACCAAGAACAACTACAGAAGGCAGGAAAAAACAGCAAGCTTATTTGGAAATTTATTAAAAGTAATACATTTAGAACTAAAAACTCTGAACCTCCACTCGACCTTTTATCAACTGAACTGAACCCATCCGCAGCGATAAATAAAGCAAACCATTTCTTTATTAACACTGGAAAAAATCTGGCTGAAAAAAACTTATGGAACAGGAATCCCTCTACTCAAAGTCCATCTATGACTCATACAACACTGAACTCTTTTGTCTTATTAGATACGGACGTGAATGAAGTGATAGGTATAATAGACGGGTTAAAAGACGTCTGCGCAGTCGGTTGGGATGACATTTCTAATGCTGTACTGAAAAGACTTAAATACCTGATTGCCCCTCCACTAACTCACATTTTTCAGATATGTTTAGCCCAAGGAATATTCCCAAAATTGCTTAAAAAAGCCGTAGTCACCCCAGTTTTCAAAGCTGGAGACAAAACTTGTGTTACTAACTATAGACCTATTTCAGTACTAACGGGACTCTCAAAGATTTTGGAAAGAATCATTAACAATAGACTAGTAAAATATCTTGAAACTAACAAATTGCTTTCAGACCAACAATTTGGTTTTAGGCCTAAAAGGTCAACGAGCCAAGCAGTACACAAATTGACAAATTTTATAAGTAAAAACCTTGATAATGGCATGCATACCATTGGGATCTTTTTAGACCTTGCCAGGGCATTTGACACTATTTCTTGTTCTCTACTATTGCTAAAACTGGAAAAAATTGGGATAAGAGGAGCACAGTTAAAATTGTTATCTGATTATCTTAGCGATCGTTACCAGTCTCTAAAAATAGGTCAGTACACGAGCTCTGAACTTAAAAATAGCGATTATGGAATTCCACAAGGCAGTATTTTGGGGCCCACCTTATTTTTAATATATATAAATGACCTTTGTCGCTTACAACTCCAAAATGGTTTAATAATGTCATATGCGGATGACACAGCTCTACTATTCTCAGGTAAATCAAGAGTTGAAGTGTATGAACTTGCTCAAAATGGCTTTGATATTGTGTGTAAATGGCTACATGACAATCTATTAACGTTAAATTCAGATAAAACCAAATTTATTCTATTTGAAATGAGAAATACTAACGCGACGCATACTAATCAAAACATTCACGCGCACAATAATTGTAATACATACTCGTACGCTGACACAGCATGCACTTGTCCCACTTTAATTAAAGCTGACCATATCAAATACCTAGGCGTCACGATTGACACAAACCTAAACTTCCGTAAACACATCGATTTATTATGCACTAGAGTACGAAAATTAATATACATTTTTAAGAGTTTACGGGACATAGCCGACTTTAAATTAATTAAACAGGTTTACTTGGCTTTGTGTCAATCTATCATTACCTACTGCATAACTTCCTGGGGTGGTGCCGCTAAATCAAGTTTACTACTTCTAGAACGTGCTCAAAGAGCAATTCTAAAAGTCGCCACTTGTCGCCCATTCAGATTTCCCACACACCAGCTTTATATGGCATGCAAGGTGCTAACAGTTCGACAACTATTTGTTTTAAGTGTAGTTTTACTGCAACACACAGAACTAGATTTTAGACCAATACCTTCAGACAAAAGAAGAAAGGATCTGGTCTGCACAAATCCTCAGACTAAACATGCTTTCATTAAAAGATTTTATTTATTTCTAGGACCTTTCTTATATAATAAATTTAACAAATTGCTAAAGATATATAATGTAAGTAATAATCAGTGTAGTATAATGTTATTCGATTATTTAGCAAAACTAAATTACTCAGACACGGAAAAACTACTAGAGGTGCTGACATAGAGTAGCTGACATAGTATAATTACATTACCTAATATTTATAATAACTTTAGTTATAGATTTAAAGATATCTAATAAGCCTAGTTAATAAGGTAACGCAAAATTTTGTTTGCTTAGATATTCAGAATATTATCTTTGTTTAATTAAATGACTGTTCCGTCGTCGCGTCGTAGAGATGGCCTGAAACACAGGTTTAAATAAACCTAAATCGGGCAACGCACTACACAACCTTCAGTATCCTATTTTTGTATGCAACTGTAAACTTATATATTTGTCAAATCATAGTTTTTTTATCCAGATAATTATAATACTATAATAAGCAGTGATCGGAGTAGGTAGATTGATTTGGGGTCGACGCACTGGCACGTATATATTAATATGGATATGCCTCCGGGAGTCTGGGATTTTGTACTAAGATTTTTTAGGAATTTCAAATATTGTAATGTGTAGGATGAAGAGTATATGAATAAGAAATGTTTAACCCTTTTGCTGTTTTTTTTAATAGAATATGTGATCGGCCTTCTATAATTAAAAAAAGAATATGGCATGGCTAAACTTGAGTAAAAACGTAGCAAACGTAAAGCAAGACTCTACTAATAATAGTTAAAAGAAGAAATAACTACTAAATTAGTCATATGTAAGTTTCGAATGGACGCACAATAGTAAGATTCACTTTAGTACTTACTTGATAAATAAGAAAAAAACAATTTTAAACGTTTAACTATCGCATTCCATAAATTTCAAATGTAGTAGTTTAAAAATCTTTACATTCACAATATTTGATTCAATCCCGTAAGTACGAAAATGAAATCCCGGAAAAAAGGCTTATCCATGTTATGATTTCCATGACTATTCATGATGCAAGTACGTAAAATCAATCTACCTACTCCGATCACTGATAATAAGCCTAGATTAATATTTATACTGCTGAACCATATGTACACTTTTGTAAACTTATTATTATTTCAATAAATTTTTATTATTTTTATTATTATTATTATTTTATTATAATGTTATATAAATTCGCATGTTTTTATTTAACATAGGTACCAAGGGAAATAGGGACTAATTTTTAGATGATTATACAGGAAGATTTTTTATTACATTCGAAATTTTAATATTACCTACGTACTTTTTTTCAAAAAAGGTGTCTTTGAAAGATACCTAATTCCAAGAAAAAAAATTTAAACGTGATAAAAAATTCTTCCTGCACTTCCTGTTCATAAAGTAAAAACATTTTTTTTTACTTGAGAAATAAAAATGAGCTGTGCAGTACATAATAAATCTGCTCTTGTTACAACCGATTTTATGAAAAAGTTGAAAGCTCTCACTAATCCAGACCATGGAAGGTGACTGAAAAGTTTGGCTGTGATGATGCCATAAAAAAATAAACTAAACTGTATTATCATATTAACTGCTGCTTCAACTATTCTGCTCAAAATCCAGTCCAATAGCAAAAGACAATCGTAAAAAGAAATTGAATAATACACGTTTTTATAAATAAATATACATGACACTTTTTATTGTCAGTCTACGTCACTAAGAAGCTAGATACAATTGTGATAAGGTTATCACAATTGTTTATATCTAGCTTCTACCCGCGACTTGTTTACGTAGACTTCAGAATAGGATCCAATGAGAAACGAAATTGTTTTATCTCCTACTTATATTTAAATGAAACATGTTCATGATTCCTATTTTACTGGTAGTTTGTGAGTCTACCGCACACACTTCGAGCCACAGAAGTACTTCGACATGTGTCTAGTCTCCTGCTACTTTTGTATCTTTACCGCACACAATTCGAGCCACAGAAGTACTTCGACATGTGTCTAGTCTCCTGCTACTTTTGAATTTTTACTCATAATTCCCACAATTCCAGCCTCGATAGAAACCGAGATAATCCCTAAAAAAAAAACGATTTTTGTGACCATACCTTCAGACACGAGATATTATGAGACTATTGACACAACATTTAAAACGCCAAAGTGAAGGTGTGTACGAGTTTTCAGCTTACTGTCTTATTCCGAGGTGAAACCCTAATTTGACATGGACTATTTATTGGCCGCGCGCCCGCGACACCAACAATGTACGTTTCGTTCCTTTGACGCCATACATTTTATCTTGTCATCGCCCTATCCGCGCGCCTTATACGCTTATTATATCAAGTTATTTTGCAGTCTTCCGGCGTTTGCAATTATCCGGTGACAGTATATTATATACAATGTGTAACAGAATAAACGCAAAAAAGGTCATTGTTCTCACATTTTAGAACAATTTTAACTATGGGACCAATACAAAAATCGCGAAAAAAAAAGTCGACTACATTTCTGTGCGCATAACTCGAGAAAATGTACAGAACAGCTGTTTTTTTCCGGCGATTTTGGGGTTGGTCCCATAATAAAACTTGTTTATAATGAGTAGGTACCCCTTTTCAGGTATTGCGTTTATTTTGTTACTCGTTGTATATATGTCACCGGAAAATGACAAACACTGTAAGATTGTAATTGTAAGATTGTAAATCGCGTGAAATTGTAAATATTAGGTCTTTACCTATGAAATTGCCGTTCTGCAGTACTGGCCATTTCAAATCAAAATAATTTTTGCTTGGCTAAGAATTCTAATTTCAAATTAATTTTTATTTTAAAAACATGATTTTTTTTTCCAAAAGTAGTTATTTGTTTATTGATTAGTGTTACATTTTCATCGCATTTCAATCTTTTTCGTCATCATGGATACGTTAAAAATTCGAGTAATTATGGAATATGAGTACCGTCGTGGCAGCAACGCGGCACAAGCGGCACGCAACATCAACGACGTTTACGGAGCTAACACTACAAACCAACGCACCACCTGTTATTGGTTTGCTCGCTTCCGTTCTGGAAATTTCGACCTGAAAAATGAACCTCGCGGTCGTCCGAAGACTTTGGTCGACAATGACGAATTAAAGGCGATTGTGGAAGCTGATGATACACAATCTACGGCTGAATTAGCAGCAGCTTTCGACGTTAGCGTCAAAACAATATTGGTCCATTTGCGTCAAATTGGCAAGGTAAAAAAGCTTGACAAATGGGTGCCCCACGAACTCAATGATCGCCAGCGCGAAGTACGCGTCGAGACGTGCCTTGCACTGCTCAACAGACACACAAATGAAGGAATTTTGAACCGCATTGTTACCTGCGATGGAAAATGGATTCTGTTTGATAACCGAAAGCGCTCAGCAAGTTGGTTGGATCCTGGTTCAGCACCTAAACAATGCCCTAAACGAAAACTTACCCCTAGAAAAGTGATGGTCACTGTTTGGTAGTTTAGCGCCGGTGTGATTCATCACAGGTTCGTACCAAACGGGGTGAGCATTACTGCAGATGTGTACTGTGAAGAACTGAACACAATGATGGAGAAGCTGGCACATCTCCAACCAGCATTGGTCAATCGCTCGTCTCCGCTGCTCCTGCACGACAACGCGCGACCTCATATACTGCACAGCAGACGGTCTCCAAGTTGCAAGACGTGGGGTTGGAAGCTTTCCGTCATCCGCCCTACTCACCAGACCTTGCGCCTACAGACTACTACTTTTTCCAGAATTTGGATAACTTCTTGGCGGGAAAAAAATTCAATACCCGAGAGGCAGTACAAAATGCCTTTGAAGAATTTGTTGCCTCCCGTCCAGCTGATTTCTTTAAGAAGGGCATCAATAAACTGCCACTGCGTTGGCAAAGATGCATTGATTGCATGGGTGATTACTTCGATAAATGCAAATAAAAAATACATGAAAAAAATTCGTTTAAATTTTTTCATACAAAACGGCAATTTCATAGGTCACCTATTATTTGTTTGTCTAAATTATTGAATTTGGATGGGATTTATTGTACCTATACAAAAAGATTTTTACATAGTATAACGAGAAATTATAATCTAATCAAAGATTTATTACAATCTTACGGCCGGAGTCTGCAATTTTCCGGTGATGATAAATAGATGTATAGTAGATATAGATTTCGAAGAACCTTAATCTTAGTATCTAACTAAAGCAAAAATAACATTTAAATTCATGAATTTAAGAGTCAAGATGTTCTCACGTTTGCGACTTTCAAAATAAATGATTCATTGGTTATCCTATTACTCGAATAATCTTGATAAGACGAATCGGTTGCGGGCTAAACATTGAAATTGATTCCGTACCTATATCTACACCATTATTAACCAAATCATTTTTTTTTATTTTTATTATTACACCGTGATTTTTAAGGAGGACTACTTACAGAAACTGTTCCGTGTGGTGTGGGACGCGAAAGAATAGCACCATCCCATCACTTCCCGTGGGTGTAGTAAGAAGCGACTGAGGGACTCACCAGAGAATGGGCAGCAGCAATCTCTGTAGGTACCTACATTTGCTACAGCTACACTGCGATCGCCAACCCGCCTGCCAAGCGTGGCGATTATGGCATTTCAGCCTATGTCCAGCAGTCTTTCGGCTGAAATGATAATGATAATGACAAATATGCTGTTATTTTTATTTATTTTTAGCCTATTCCCACTGAAGGGGCAAAGGCATCCCTTTCTTCCTTCCATTCTTCCTTACTCTTCTTTAGGCTAATGTAGACAAATCCTGTCAAAATAAATTTAATAAAAGAAAAGGTTTTTAAATATCTCCGTTTTGATTCTCGTAACCCTAACCGCTTATCTATAAAGTGTCGTTTAAATGGACCTAAATAAGATAATATAAGGAATATTTTCGCGTCAAACAGACGGATAAGTGTAACAGGTCAAAGCTGAGTGCAAAATAACGGTGTCATTTTGCTTAGACTTTATAAATAAATAAATTATTTTAAAAAAATCGTGAGAAGTGAAACTGCATCATGGGGATTGAAATAAATACGAGTATAAGTAGACAATACATAATAGCAGCATGCTGTAAGTGCAACATTTTTTTATTTATTTTTTTGTGTTTGTTTTTGCAGTGTTTTTAAATAAATAACATTTCTATCAACTTATTGCGAGGGATAAGTGCAATATCATCTATCATATCGCACACATCTCTTTAATAATCTATAAACAAATAATAAACTAGTAAATCGTAGGGTTTATGTTTTCAATTGGCGAGGAAACTACTGAACATGTTTTTTTTTCAAATTTTGCATAAATTATCCGTACCTACGCTACGGTCAGGTTATAGGCATTACCAGTTGTCTTGTCACGCTATGTGATTTGAAGGATGAGCAATATACATCAATAAGTCTGTTTTGATCGACAATTGGCCCATGGTTCCCAGCAGTTTTAATTCAATACAACTTAACTAGTTAGAATTAATGTCAAATGTTATGATTTCATGAAATAATACATTTGTCATCAATTCTAACTGAAAGAGTTGTATTGATGATTTTAATGATTATAATTCTATAAATACATTCTTGCTACGGCCGCGAATCACATTTTGACCAAGATAAAACCTGACACTGACCTGCAAATTGCAAAAAACGTAAGAAATTAATTAAATTAAAAGAATTTCGCGGGCTACCCTGGCGCTTCCACCTTAAGTTTACACGGTACGATCCTACATTAGTAGATTTTTTGATAATGTAAGGGTGCTCCCACACTGCTAAAAATGTTTACAAACATTTGTAAACATTTTCTAAACCAACATTTGATCACTATGTCTATTGTAAATATATTATATTAGTAAACAAACTTAACTATTTGTATCTACTAAACCTAACTATATACAAACTAGACTAAAAATTACCAAATTATGTACAAACGTATATAAAAACAAAATAAATCATTGGGCATCAAAAAATTCATCCACATCGCTGTCAATGACAAAAGTGTCCAGAACACTAACAGCATTGCCGCGTTGAATGGCAATGCTGATTCTTTGGCCAAAGAAAAGCCCAGCCCTCTGGTCACGTGTACAGTCGACAAGTTGTTTGCTGATGTCCCGAAAGACTCGGTGAGCACTCGGACCCCATGGACCTAAAGTTTCAACCCCAAACGGCTCAAATATATAACTCCCAATAAGGTTGTTATGTTTGCGCCGTTTGAGATTTTCTGCACCTGCAGCAGCCGCCCCAGCGCAGCCCGCCGTGCTAAGAAGATGGGATGGCGCAAGGGTGTCGACACATGTTGCATCCCACACCAAAGGCCTACCCACCTTCCAAGGCATTATTGTCATCCCATCTGGCCTCTTCCCATCGTCGCGTGCCAAGCCATTAGGTTCTAGAACAGCTGGCACCCCGGCGGTGACAAGAGCCCGACGGATGATGTCATTAATGCTGGCGTGCCGCGCTAACCGACCAGCGCTCCTACTGCAGGACAGGCTATGGTGTCCGAGGCGGTCGACTGCTTCACCACATTGACAACGATGTGGAGCTCCGCTAGGAGCACCCAGACGCAGACACGTAGCGATCCGGAAAGTACCATCACTCAGCATGGTACCTATGTTGGGTGACGGTAGGGCCTGTAGCCAAAGACCCGACTCCCATTCACCCACAGCCAGCAGGCGGGCACGCTCCGCAGTATTGGTGGACGTATTTATGAGGTTATCACTGTTAAGTCGCCACATTTACTTAACTTACTTTTACGTTACATTGACGTTTGTAAAAGTTACGTTAAATAAAAGTGGTAAATGTATTAGAAAATGTTTGTAAACATTTTTAACAGCAGTGTGGGAGCATCTTATAGTCACGCCTGTTTTTCCTCGAAAGGTTGGGCTACAGAGGTGCGCCCAGTTTGTGTGTCACCTATAGTGTGTACTTATGTAATAACAGCTAAGTCTATTGTCATCAACAAGGCACAGTTCTACGCCCCGGGTTGATGCTTAAAAATTTCAAAATTTTCTCGTCCCGCAAATCGAACCAAGAATCTCATTTTTTTTACAGCTAGGACTGTCCTACTTCTGGGAAAAGGCCATTCCCCATTTTTCTTCTCTTCTTTGTTGAGCTTCTTGACGCCAATTCACTTCCAAGGTAGAATCTTCTCCTTAGTCTGCCGCGCCACATCAAGCTTATAAACAGGCTCTCAGCTTTTTTTCGAGCGTACCTACCTGTATGTGTGTTTGTATGTATGTCCATTTCTTTGGCACGCCCTACAGCCCAAACGGCTGGACGGATTTCACGACGTCAGAAAATAAAACTTTTCACTAAAATGTAGAAAATAACAAAAAAATGACTGTCGAAAAACCCAACCGCTAAAACGACAAAAAGTTCCATACAAGTCGCTTTTCAAGCAGTCTGAAACAGTTCAATCACAGATCTGAGGCCACAAACTGCATCAGACTGCTTGAAAAGCGAGCTGATTGGAACTTTTTAGTTGTTTTTAGCGGTCGGGTTTTTTGCCAAAGTAATTTTTTTTTAACAACAATTTATTCCGTAATTTCAGTGTACTTAGGGCAGTTATCAGTTGGCTATACCATTGGCTGGTCAGCCCCAGTGCTAGTCTTGATGCAGGATCCTGACAAGTCACCTTTGGCGAGGGCCATCAGTGACCCTGAAGCATCCTGGATAGCATCCATTTCTTTTATCGGAATTATTGGAGGTAGGTAACATCTTAGAACCGTTCAGTTAGAAAAAAGTATAAAGTAGGTAGTACTACAAGAACGAAAAATCGGATCTAAGTAGATATAAAACTTTAAATTAAGATAATTTTGTTTTGAAACGAAAATTAAAGGATATATTTTCAAAATTAAAGTACATATCAGTAACTTTCAAAAGATCAATTTTGCATGAATAAAAACAATTACTAAGTCTTTATCTGTTTGCTGCCTAATTATTGCGCTAGCTTTTTCTCGTGATTTTCACCATATTTCCGTGTACTTTATTTATAACGTATCCCATAAAAAAAGTTATAAATTATAAATTTTATTAATTAATTTATTAATTTTATTTTATTAGTTCATATAGTGTTTAAGACGATGAAAAGGAAGATATTCGTTTTGATCTCGTGAGTTTGATGTTTATTTTATTCGGTAACCAAAAGATATTGTTGGTAAAAATTTGTTCTTTTTTTCCAAATAAAATTAGAACTTTTGAATACAATATTATGTACCACAGATAATTACATACAGTAATAATGGTCTTAAAAATATCGAAAACTTTGTATTAGGATTTTATGTGCTCCTCTAGTACTTTATACGAGGTGTTTTATTTTTTCAGGACCTTACATCTCAGGATACCTTTGTAACGAGATTGGCAGAAAGCCTTGCCTATACTTCGGAGGAGGCATGTTTGTGCTATCATACCTCATGCTGGCACTTGCTAAAAGTTTGGTTATGATATACATAGCCAGAACTTTAGTCGGAATTGGAAGTGGAGGGTTATTTGTATCAAATCTAGTCTACATTGCAGAGTTATCGTGAGTATCCGTGTCATTAACTATTGTACTACTTCAGTCTGACGCAGCTGGTAGCATTTATTTTATTTCAATCACAGATTTGAGGCCACCAATTGCATCAGAGTGATTGAAATTTTATGTGATTTGTTTAATATTTTTTATTAAACTTAGTTCAGAACTTTAACTGCCTCCGTGGTCAAGTGGTTTTGTCGTTTGTCTTGTGGCCCGGTGGTCTTGGGTTCGATTTCCTCGGGAAGCATACTTTGTAAAGTTGTTTTCCAGTTTGGCTAGGACATTGCAGGCTTGAATCATTTGATTGTCTGATAAAAAGATGATTCCGTGCTTCGGAAGGCACGTATAAGCCGGTGGTCCCGACCGCCAAATGGCGGTTGTCAAATAAACCATGTCAGAGGCCCTTTTTTTTTTTTTTTTTTTATAGGATGGGAAATCATCAAATGACCCCTCCCGCTCTGGGTGGAGCGGCAGGGAGTGTCAGACTTTTACTGACTAAAACCCACCCTTAGTCCTCCTAGTGCCTTTCTTCCCAGGGCCGCGGTAACTCTTTCGAACAATTCCGCAACCCTGGCAGGCTCTGGCCCTGGCGGGCCCCGTCTTCGTTGCTGACTGCTCGTTGCTGACGGCGCGTTTGGAGTGAACGCGCCGTCGACTCTGGCCTGACCTGATCGGACAGCGAGCTACCCATTGCTCGCCGTCCGCAGGCGTCAGTCACTGCGCCTTGCCCAGGAGCGTCAGTTCCTGAGAGGTGCAGCGACTGACGTACGTCTGGAGGAGGCGAAATGGGGCCATTACTGGCACTCCATTCTCGCCCCCTCCCGAGCAGTTGCAGCGGCGGCGACGGTGGCGGCGGCTGCGGCGGAAGCGACGGCGGCGGCGGCGGCGGTGGAGGAGGGTTTCTTCCTCGTCCCGGCCCTGGCGGGTGGACCGCAGGCTTTGCCCCCAGCCCAGTGATCGGCCGGCTTGCCAGCTGCCGCACATGCGAAGCAGTGCGGCGCGGCGTCACACGAGCCGGCCCTGTGACCGGGCTGACCACAGCGGAAGCAGTGGTCACTGCGGTCCACCTCCGAGGTGCAGAGTGCTCCGACATGGTTGCCAACTTGGCAACGGAAGCACCTCAGAGGTCTGGGCTCCAGCAGTTTCACCTGCGCGGAGACCCAGCCCACCAAGAGCCTTCGGCCCTCTGAGATTTTCTTGGCCGCCGACACGGGGCAGCTCACCACTACGGTTCGCATGCCCGTGTTGTCAGGACGGATGGTGCCCGCCTTCACCTCCTCTGCAGAGCACCCCCCCGTCCTGACGACGGCGGCCAACACCTCCTCCTCCGTGACGGAGTCGTCCAGGCCCAAGATGCGCATATCTATGCACTTCGTGGGTCTGGACACTCGGACGTCATCCGCGCCCAGGGACGCCCTAAGCCTTTCGGCTAGAGCGTCCGCGGCCGGACCGCTGCCTGCTCCAGGGATCTCGAGCATCCTGGCCCCGGTCATGGTGACCCTGAGCCGGAGACCCCCGACGATGCCAAGCTCACCGAGGTTGATGGCCTCCTTGGCCTTGGTGAGCGTGTTGGCATACGTCACGCCCCTCTTGACCGCGTCCGGCTGCAGCGTTAAAACTACAGCCGCGGTCTTCGGGGCGCGGAGCGCAGCCGCGACGCCTCGCGCTCGCTGCCGCCGCCTTCTCTCCCGCCTCTTTGCCGCCCTGGCTGCCTTACCCGCCTTCTTCTTCTCCCCGGCCACTTGCCATTCGGCTTGAGCCGGGGGAGGTTCAGAAGGCGAGGAAGCCGGGGGGAGCTGCTGCACGGCTGGCGCAGGAGCCTTCGCCGTCCGCGCAGCCGCCCCACCCTTCCTCTTCCTTCCCGGGGCCGGGTCCGGTTTTCCCGACACCGGCTTCGCGGGTGCCGGCCCGGACCCTTTGTCCTGGCCGGACGACCCCGGTGTGGCAGCCACGGCGGCCGCGTACGACGCCGCCTTCCGGCCTGGAGCCTTCCCACTCGCCGCTAACGGGGGGCGCAGGACGATGCCCTCCAGGACGGAGAAGCGCGCCTGGAAGGCAGCCATCTCCTGCCGCACAAGGTCCAGCACCTGCCCCTCCTGCGGCACGGGCTGGCTGTCCTCCTTGCGCCCCCCTTTAGGCGCCCCCTGTGGGCCGGCTCCCTGGAGCCTGGCCAGATCTGCTCGGAGCCCCGCGTTCTCCCTCTGGAGACGCTCGGTGGTGGCAGCCAAGCGGGCGACCTCCGCCCGCAGCTTGGACAGCTCGTCCGCTGGAGGCCCACCTCGGTTAGCCTCCGCTGCCGCCAGGATGGAGGCCAGCGCCGCGCTTATGGCCTTGTTTTTGGAAGATAACTTCCTTTTCAAGGCCACATCGCGGATCGCGGCCTCCACCACCTCCGCAAACCCGGCCCTCCGAACCCGCTCCTGTCCGGAGTCATCCGGCTCACCGCCGGAGGACTCCGAGCCAAGAGCCGCACGACCGCCATCTTCGGGGGGTCGTCCAGCATCCTTGGAGGCAAGGACTCTGCCCTTGCCTCCCTCGCGGCCCGTACCCCGCCTGCTGGTGGGGATTTTACGGGCCGAGGCCACCTCTTCGGTGCCGGACGACCCCTGGTCCTCCTCTGATCTGGGCCGCTTGCGGAAGGATCTGGAGTCCTCCGCAGCAGCCCCCACCCCCTCGGGTACAGGGCTCGCCGAGCTAACGGTCGCCAGGTCGTCGGAGTCCAACTCGGAATCCGACTCTGCACCCGCGCGACGCTCAAGCGAGCCCTCCTCCCAATACAGCGCGCCTCCGTCCGCGCTCCGCCCGACCGACACTCTGTCGGGCGAGCTAAAATTGTACCCGATCAGGTCCTCGAAGGATAAGTCGGATCGGGGGCCTCCTCGGCCACTGTTGCCATCGGCAATTGGGTGGTGGATAGCACCGTTGCCCCCCCCAGAATACGAGGGGCTTGACGCGTAAAGCGTGGCGGATTCCCGGACTGCTGTGCAGTCCGAACCGCCCTGGGGTAATTTCTGTTTTTGGGCGCTATCCATTGTTTTCCTTTTTGAGGGTGCGGTCCCTTTCTCCCCTCCTCTCTCCCTCTCTCTCAGTGCTTGCTCGCTGCCCTCACAGTCACGTCTGATGATCAGACGCGTACCAGAGAGCAGCGAGCAAGCCAATGAGACGCACACCGTCCGAGGACCCGAACACTGCTCAAGTCTCCGAACGGTGTGCCCCTCTTGTGTCTCTCTTGGTCTGGTCTCTCACTTGGGACCTTCCGGCATGAGTGGCTCTACCGGCAAAGCCCCCAAGATCACTGAGACACGCAAGCCCCACCACGACGGCAACGTGGAGACACGGTTGGTGGGGATGTCAGAGGCCCTTGAGACGGTTTAGAAACTCTGACACTAGGGTGTGTGGGGTCGTTAGACCTTACTGCCCACACGATAAAGAAAAAGAGTTATTCAACATATTTCAGAAACCATAAATGTGACCACACACGTCTGAAACATCCAGTGGAGGTGTGTTTGACCTTATGCTGTCATTAGCGAGTTCGGCGTTTTAGGAATATTTTTGCAAAACTTGAATAGAATCTTAAGAAAGTGTTAACGTGTTGTCACTTGCTGAACAAACTTAAATGGTGGCAATAGATTCAGTTGTTCTTTGACACCCTGGCTATTTTTACGAAAATATTTCCAATGTACAGAAACGGTTCGTCTATGAATTTAGAATAGAATAGAATATTCTTTATTATATTTATGTACACCATATCACTTACAGAAAACATAGACGAAGAATACATTACATAGGGTGACACAATGGGCGGTCATTTCTTTAAAAGCGATCTTTTCAAGACAACCTTTGGATGGATTTAAAAGAGAAAAGGATATATAGTACCTACTGTTTATAGTCTTAGATTTACTAATAATATACACAATAAATAAATATATACAATAATAATTATGAAACAAAAAGCATAGAAGAACCTAAGTATATATACCTATTTTTGATCATTGCTTAAAAAGTGGACATAAATTAAGCACGCCTAAACTTATCGACACGGGCAAGGCATTCCATAACCGCACCATTTATTACGTAATTAGATAAAGTTCTAACCATGTCTGCTAATCAGTATACAAATCATAATTTAAGATAAGACTTTTTTATCTAGATTGATTGTCATATCTTTCGTATTGTCTTCACCTCTAGTTATAATTTCTATCATAGCCATAATGTCTTATGTTCCACCTTTTTTTTGGACGACTTCCTTATTTGTAGCCCGCACATTTACACGTACTTGTCACGTAAATCTATTGATAGATAGAGTAGGCACCAAATAAATGTGCAATAACAGTCATTGACCCTTTCTTTATATCAAAAACAGAAATAAAGACATAAAGCTGTCCCGAATCGGCTTCTACCGTGATCCTTTACCTTCTCTAGTAATGAAAAACGGTTCATAATTTATTATTCGGTATCTACAAAGGGATATTAGGAAAAGATCAATGTACCTACTTCATTGCAAGTTTATCTGGCGACTACCATAGTTAGTGTGTCACTTCACAAAATGGCAATGCTTCAAATTTAGTACTGTTTAGTACTAAATTTGAAGCATTGCCATGACACATTTTCTTCGCCTTCCGCTCCACCCAGAGTGGAAGAAGTCTTCCGCTCTGGGTGGAGCGGAAGGAAGTGTAAGGATTAACAATGTCTCCAATTGTTATTTGCAATAGTGGAACATGGGTGGACTTAATGTAACAAGTCATTCTCAACCATATAACTCTCTTTGTTCACCTTTCTCTTGAATCGTTTTTACTTGGGTTCCATGCTTTTGTTCCATTATTATTATTGTATATATTTAACTATTCAGTACTGCCTTTCTTTTTCTGTTTAAAATCCATCCAAAGGTTGTCTTGAATACATCGCTTTTAGCGATAAGACCGCCCATTGTTTCACCCTATGGTATGTTTTTTTCATCTATATTGTTTTGTAACTTATTATATATGGTGTAGATAATAAAGAGTATTCTATTCTATTATATTCTAACCTTAGGGTTAAAAAGACTACACTGACTATTACGTGTTTTCTTCTTTTTCAGATCAGCAAGAGTTCGAGGGACACTATTAACACTCACCGGCTTCTCTAGTTCATTTGGCATCTTGCTAGTATACTCAGTAGGACCTTTTGTATCTTTCGCAGCAATCAATTTTATACCCCTGGCTTTAAATATTGCGTACCTGTTTGGAATATTCTTCTTAGTACCTGAAACCGCTGTTTTCCTAGTTATGAAGGGTAAGAGATGAGTTTCCTAATTATCTCTCGTAAATTTATTCATCATCATCATCATATCAGCCGAAAGACGTCCACTGCTGGACATAGGCCTCCCCAAGTGTCGCCACAACAACCGGTCCTGTGCGTCTCGCATCCATCGGTAACCCGCGACCCTCACCAGGTCATCGGTCCATCTTGTGGGAGGCCTTCCAACGCTGCGTCTTCCGGTACGCGGTCGCCACTCCAAAACTTTTCGGCCCCATCGACCATCTGTTCTGCGAGCAATGTGCCCTGCCCACTGCCACGTCAATTTGGCGATCCTTCGGGCTATGTCGGTAACCTTGGTTCTCTTGCGGATATCATCATTCCTGATTCGATCACGCAAGGAAAGTCCGAGCATTGCCCTCTCCATTGCCCTTTGGGTGACTTTAAACCTTCTGGTGAGGAACATTGTGAGCGACCACGTTTCGAGTCCATAGGTCATCACTGGCAACACGCACTGGTCATAGACTTTCGTCTTGAGACACTGAGGTATGTGAGACGAGAAGATACCGCGCAACTTCCCGAACGCCGCCCAGCCCAGTCGGTTTCGACGGTTGACCTCCTTCTCGAAGTTAGCCCTACCTAGCTGGATCGTTTGTGCCAGGTACACGTACTCATCAACAACTTCGAGTGCAGAGCCTCCAATCTTGATAGGAGTGGGTGCTACATGGGTATTTACCATGACCTTGGTTTTGTCCCTGTTCATTTTAAGACCCACTCTTTCGGAAGCTCTACTGAGGTCATCGAGCATTGTACTGAGGTCCTCCGTGGTCTCAGCCATGACGACTATATCGTCGGCAAATCGAAGATGAGTGATTTACTCGCCATTGACATGAATGCCTAGCCTTTTTCAGTCCAAAACCTTGAAGACGTCCTCCATTGCGGCCGTGAACAGTTTCGGAGAAATTATGTCTCCCTGCCTCACACCCCGCTGCAGGAGGATAGGTTCTGATGTCTGATCCTGAAGTCGGACTGACATGGTGGCGTTTTCATACAAACACTTCAGCACCTCGATGTACCGATAGTCGATCTGGTACCGTTGGAGAGACTGCAGCACAGCCCAAGTCTCGATCGAATCGAAGGCTTTCTCGTAGTCCACAAACGCTAAGCAGAGGGGCAGATTATACTCTTCGGTCTTCTGAATAACCTGCCGCAGCGTGTGTATGTGGTCTACGGTGCTGAAGCCTTTTCGGAATCCGGCTTGTTCGGGAGGCTGGAAGTCGTCAAACCTGCGTGCGAGACGGTTTGTAATGACTCTGGAAAACAGCTTGTAGACATGGCTCAGAAGTGAGATGGGCCTGTAATTCTTAAGCAGGGCATTGTCGCCCTTTTAAAGAAGAGTACCACCACACCTCTGCTCCACGCTTGTGGCATTTTCCCCTCGAGTATGACGGAATCGAACAGTTTCTGAAGGGCCTTAAGGACTGGTTTCCACCTACTTCAGGAGTTTGGCCGTAATTCCGTCCTCACCCGACGCCTTGTTATTTTTAAGCTGCTTCAGAGCCATCCTAATCTCATACAGGCTGACGTCCGGGATGTCTTCGGTATAATGCCGGGCCAATCTAGCTCTTGGGTCGTTCGCTAGATTTGCTGCGGGTTGACGACGAATTTATTGGTTTATACTAAAGTAATCTCCATGGAGGACGAAGAGCTCGTGGCTAAATTATAACAGCCGCACGGACCAATCTTCAAGGTTAAGCAACGCTTGTCGAGGTTGGTCTGTGGATGGGTGACCATATTAACATATCGAGATCCCTCCGTGCGCTGTCATTTGTAGATCTTTGGCAGTCGTTACGTATAGTCAGAAGCCAGAAAATCTGACACCAGTCTTGCCTAGAAGTATCGTGTTACCCAGTTAATGAGTTGTGGAGGTCTGGGAGGCCGCTCCATGTTAATTACTAGTATTCAGCTGAATCCGGTTTGACTGGGAGCCGACCCCAATACAGTTGTTAAAAGGCTAGGCAGATGATGATACTAAAGTGATCTCCATGAATCATATAGATACCATCACTCTTGTGACAGCCTTATAGTCCGATATGATAAGGTATATTCCGACCCAAATACACACTCAAATTCTGCCGAAGATCTAATCTCCACATTGTATCATTGCTAGTTTTATCTATTTTTATAGTAGCTACCGTGTATTTTGCACTGGATTTAGAAATAATCTGTGATGATAATACTTACCGAAAATACGGAGACTATAAAAACTGAAAATAGAAGAAAAACTAGCTTTGCTCGTATGTATTTAATATTCTCCCGTGATAAAAGTATCATAAATCCTGCGGAGATTCAATACAACTCCATGCCAAAATTCATGAAAATTAGTTTAGAGGCTTACGAGTGAAAATATAAAAACAGACAGACTTTCCCATTTATTATATTATTATGGATGTACCTATCGATAGCATGTTATTTATAAAAATAATCTTATTCCAGGCAGAAAAGAAGAAGCGATGGCAACTCTTAGATCACTTGGCAGACAAGATGACATAGATGAAGTCATAGCACAAGCAAATATAAAGCCAAAACCAAAACTTGCTCAATTAACAGAGTTGTATACGGTCAAGTCTAACAGAAGAGCAACGTTTATAATAATAAGTTTAAGTATCCTAACGCAATTGTGTGGAATGATGGCTGTGATAGCTTTTGTAACGGTCATCTTTGACATGACTGGTTCGAGTTTAGAGCCACACGTTAATACTATAATCATCGGGGTTACACAAGTCGCTGCGTCAGTTATTGCACCTGTGCTTGTTGATAGAGCTGGAAGGAAAATCTTATTGTTGGTCTCTTGTGCAGTGTGTTCGTTAAGTTTGGTAAGTTCTTCATAATATTGGTTTACTTTAAGTTTAGATTTTAATCCTCAAACTTAACGATATTGGTTGGTCCCATGATGGATGTTAAAAGTAAACACATAAGCTTTTGAGCGAGTATTTGTCGTTTGATTGCTGGTGCTTAAAGTTGCTGTTTTACGAATCAGAGCTAAGTTATGTTTTCCTAAGTATTTGTTTTTCTTTTTTAGGCTTCTCTTGGAACTTATTTCTTCCTGTACAACAATAATTACGAAATTGCCGAGAACTTACAATGGCTCTCTCTCGTATCAGTGATGGTATTCTGCATTGCTTATTATGTTGGTAAGTTTATAATAACTTGGTCTTTATTGTTGAAACTATTAAGCCTGTAGTGGGGTCAAGTTGGCGGATTGTACATTACTTAGAATTGTTGGTTTTAGAACATGCGGGGTTCTTGACAATGTTTTTGTTCACTGTTTCGAAACTTAACATTAAAATGTCTCTCCAACCTCTATCATAACTTAAGAGAAAGTAAGCCACAAAATAATATGTATCATATCTTTTCTTCTCAGGTTTGGGCATAATGTCCAACACATTTATCGGTGAAATGTTCACGGACACCTGCAGAGGCCTTGGTGGTACCATCACTGTTACCGTGGGCTTCGTCTTCGGTTTCGCAGTAGCAACCACATTCGGTTACATGCTACCAGTGTGGGGACCTAGTGTGGTCTTCTGGATATTTTCTGGAGTTTGCGCTTTTACGTTCTTTTTCACTGTTTTGTTTGTACCTGAGACGAAAGGAAAGAGTCTGTTGGAAATCCAGGAGCTCTTGAGTAGATAATATACTGTGATTTGTGTTGATATTAAAATCTTTGTAAACATTAGCTACTTTTTTTTTTTCTCTTGCACATGGTATGTGGAGTTGTTCCCGTGCCTGATCTCTCGCCGGTTGTGTCGTATTGCCGTTCCAATATACTATTAGAGCTAGGGATGAAGATGTGCACCTATGTTTGCACACACGATTTTGCACTGTCGTATCTATTGTGTACTTACGCTAGTCCGATACCGATCTCGTCGTAGATAACGATACAGTCTTGATACCGGCTGCTTTTTATCGTAGTTCGGTCGAGAGACTTTCGGAATGTGGCTGCAGTGCCTTTGTTTAGAATATGACTCTCAATCTATGTACTAGGCCCAAATCATCGAAGAAGATAGTCAGAAGGATATTATTACCATACTATTAATAATGAAGTTTGGTTACTGTCACAAGTCAGTTAAATGGCCGAATGCCAGTTGATATTATGTTTATAGCAACATTGCACATATTGGAAGAGGGCGCGAAACATGACAGGCGCCTATTTGATGAGAAGATAGATAATATTTCAAAATGCCTCCGTACCAAAACGTCCCATTCTCAAAACGACCTATTAGCAAAACGTCTTTGGGTTCCATGAATGAGTCTCCTCGTGCAGCGCAATTTGTTCCATCAGGCACTCAACTGAACCTCTCGCTCAGCGCATCCTGGACAGTCTCACCTAACATCTTATAAGACTGGCCAATTCTTCCTTTGCGGTGGTAGGGCTAACGCCCGCCTGGTTCGCGCCCACCCTCCCACTGGAGACCGGCGTCAAGCAGCCTGCTGTGTTTCTTCGACGCGTGGGAGTCTGGGCACGCTCGCTCCATCATAGGCCTAATCCATCGTTTTTCATCAGGCGTGATCGAGGTCAAGATCTAGCTCATTCCTCAATAATAAAAAGAAAAAAAAAAGTCTAGTAGAGGTAACGGGGACCTTCACCCATTTGATAACCAGATGAATTTTATTGATTTATAGACATGCGCATGATACCTTGCCTATCGCAAATTGTTCATGGCTATTTTTAATTAAATTTATGTTTATAATTTTTCATACGCGTGTTTACAAATCTATAAAATTTTATAAAATGTGTGTACTATTGTTGTTTGGAATGATCTAAATCAGTCCTAACAACAATAGAATGGGAAAAATATAGTCATACCACACATAAATACAGGGTGCTTCTGAAGTGCTTGGTCATATTTAAAGGTATCTGATGTATAAATAGTAAGGGAACTAAAAAGTAAAAAAAACACTTTCCAAGCAGTCTGATGAATTTCATCATCATCAGCCGATAAACGTCCACTGTTGGACATAGGCCTCCCCCAGATGGGTTTGCCATAACCGCCACGCTTGGCAGGCGGGTTGGCGATCGCAGTGTAGCTGTGGCAATGTACCTACAGAGAATGCTGCTGCCCATTTTCTGGTGAGTCTCTTAGTCTCCTCTTATGACACCCACGAGAAGTGATGGGACCTAATGCATTTGGTGGCATCAAATTTGTGATTGAACTAAAGTAAACGGCACCAACAGCATCAGACTGCTTGGAACTTTTTAGAAGTTTTTGGCGATTTAGTTTTTTTTTGTATTAAATCGGTATTTTAATTTTTTGCTATTTTTTCTTGACATTATATAAGACTCAGCACGCAACCCTGAAATATGACCACGCACTTTTGAAACACCTGTACAAGATTTTAAAGGACAATGCTCATGGATACGTCACCGGATAATTATGAACTCCGAAAGATTATAAAATATCTTGAGAGATTGTAAACTCTCGATAAATTGTCAACTGATCATTTGGAATACTTTTTTATGCATCAACATTTTATAGCCTATTCTCTCGAAGTCATTCCGAGAAATTGTGAACTGTTCTACAATTCGTAGGATTTTCAGTGTATGGTTCTACAATGCATATGATTTTCAGTGTACGGTTCTACAATCCATAGGATTTTCAGTGTACTGTTCTATAATCCATAGGATTTTCGTTCCTAGCCAAGTAGCGGAACATAGGACACAGGAAGCTTAGGGCTTCCGCATACGGATATGTTAGGTTCATGTTGTCGTCGTGAATCGACTATGAGGGTAGGGTAAGGGATATAAAAATAAAACAAACAGGTCCATTTGCAGAGTATATTCTAAGTTGCGTGGTATCTTCTCGTCTCACATACCACAGTGTCTCAAGACAAAATTCTATGACTAGTGCCTGTTCCCAGTGATGATGATTTAAAAAAAAAATCTATGGACTAGAAACGTGGTCCCTTACAATGGGCCTCATCAGAAGGCTTAAAGTCACCCAAAGGGCAATGGAGAGGGCAATGCTCGGAGTTTCTTTGCGTGATCGAATCAGGAATGACGATATCCGCAAGAGAACTAAGATTACCGGCGTAGTCTAGTTATTGATTATCTTTTTAATTCAGCCTGTACTGTTACTGTCCCATTGTTGGGCAAAGGCCACACCCAAATCCTTCCAGGTATTCTTTTCTCGGGCCTACCTTGCAGTAGGCGTCTAGGTCTAGGTAGACGACCTAGACGCTACTGACTACTTTACTACTACTAGACGCTGACCTACGTTTTTGATTATTTAATAATAAAATACTCAAGAAACGAAAACAAAAGTAATTTGAATAATAATTTAATAATAATATCACAGGCTTATATCTAATCATTTACTTAAAAGCTCCCGGATTTCAGACATGCTCTTTCCTTTTATTTCTGGCACAAAAATCATAGTGAAAAAATACGCTAAAGCGCAGACACCAGAAAACATCCAAAAAACTACGGTAGATCCCCACGCAGCCAAGATGTAACCAAATACGGTTGATACTCCGAAACCAAATAACCAGCTGATGGTTACTGTAAAAGTGACACCAGCACTTCTGCAGTGGTCCGTGAACATTTCGCCGACAAATGTGTTGGGGATGAAGCCCATACCTGGAAAAGAAAGAAATGATACATCGTTGTCTGGCTAGCAAGCAAATTAAGGGATCGGGTGTTATTATGTATAGGCGTTATACAACGTGTAACAGAATAAACGCAATACCTCTTAAGAAGTCATTATACTCATCATTATGAACAACTTTTGCAATGGAAAAAAATAGGGTTCTGTGGGTTACCCATCGGGTACGAAACCCTAAAATGAGAAAAGTGACGTCAGCGAAAATTATATAGGATACCTTGGCAATCGGAAAGGTCACTAATTTAAACTAGAAAAAAGAAAGGGCCAAGTTTTGAACCTTGAGGTACGCCCATCTTGATTGAAGACCCCGCGAATGTCTCTTCGGTTATGGTAACTTTTTGCTACCTTTGTGATAAATGGCAAAGAACATTGTCAGCAGCAGGTCCGCGAATTTCAAAGTCGTGTAATTTACAGATCAGTCTATTGTGGTCAACGCAATCAAAGGCTTCAGAGAGGCCACGAAATATGCCAATTGTATGCTACGACTTCTTTCAGGATTCCAAAATGAATAAAGAGAATAATAATAATAATAATATCTTGGGACAACCAACACACCGCCGTCTGATCCCAAACTAGGCAGAGCCTGTACTATGGCAACCAGACAACTGATAAACATACTTATATATTTCTAAATACATACATATTATAGATATTACACACCCAGATACAGAACAAATAATCGTACTCATCGCACAAAGATTTGTCCTGTGTGGGAATCGAACCAATAAATACATACTTGAATTTACTTACTTTTACAATTATACTTATGAAAGTCAAGTCTAGTTATCATAAACTTACCACTATAATATGCAACGCAGAATACCATTATTGATACTACTGATAGCCATTTTATATTCTCAGCAATTGGGAACTTATTGTTGTACAGGTAGAAATAAGTTCCAAGTGAAAACTGAAAAACAATAAAAAGTTTATGAAATACAACATAGATCTGTTTGGACTATTAATAGGTGGCACAATTTCCCAGATTCGTTATAGCAGACATTTGACTTTTAGTACCAGCAATCAAACGCAAAGTGACCCAAAACTGCGATGTGGCGTTGATACAGTTACCAAATTGCTGATATTCCTGTTATGACTAAAGATCCATAATTCAATATTGTATAACTTGGGAAATAACGGCGAAAAAAATACTAGACCAAAATAATAAAAGTAACAAAATCAAAGTACAACTTACCAAACTCAATGAACAAATTGAACACGAGGCCAACAGCAGGATTTTCCTTCCAATTTTATAGACAAATAAAGGAACAATGATTGACACAAGGAGTTGTATTACACCGATGGTTGTAGATGATAAGTGTGCCTCGATATTCGACCCGGTCATTTCGAAGACATACGAAACAAAGGCGAGCACAACTATTACTCCGCTGAATTGTGTTAAAATATTCAAAATTATTAGTAAGCACAAAGCTTTTCTGTTAGACTTGTCCGTATACAATTCAGTTAATTGACTAATTTTTGGTTTTGCTTGTGCTACCACTTCATCTACTTCCGTTTGTGCTGTGAGAGTAGTCGAAGCTTCTATTTCTTTGCCTGAAACTTGATTGAAAAATAAGATTAGTATCATAAATGTGGAAGGTTTTTATATTTAAATTGTTAATATTTTGCTGAACTAAAACGGTTATATTGCACCTGTTTGAAGCCGAAACAGACCTCGTCTCCTAAAAATGTAGATGTTGGTTTTATAATAATATGGAAAATTAACTCTTACCTTTCATACCTTGATAAACAGGACTTTCAGGCACCAAAAAATATATTAAAGCAATGTATTCGGCACATAAAAACGCAACCACCCCATTAACTATTGGGTAAGAAAAAGATTTTCCCACTGAATACACTGATAGTATGCCCTGTGTAGTAGATAGCCCTGTCATTGTTAGCAGTGTGCCTCGATTTTTCGTTGACCTGTAAAAACAAGAAAAGAGATGGATAGAATACATGTATACTTCTATACAATTTATTATGTTGTAAATTTTCACAACTATTACTATATACACACTAAAATAAAAGACTCTTAACTAAAACTAAAAATAATCTAAAACATGGTGTCGAAAAATTCCTCCGCATCGCAGGCCACTGGTAATGTACCCAAAAGGCTGGCAACATTACCACGTTGTATGGCAATGTTTATTCTTTGTCCGAGGTAAAAGCGCCAGCCATCGGGTCACGCGAAGTGTCAACTAAGACACTGACAGAACTTTAAACAAGTAATGAGCACTCGGACCCCACGACCCGAGAGTTTTAACCCCAAACGGCTCGAAAATATAACTACCAACAATGTTATTATATTTCCGCCGCTTGAGGTTGTCCGCAGCCGCAGCGGCAGTGCCAGCACAGCACGAAGAGCTAGGAAGATAAGATGGCGCAAGAGTGTCGACGCAAGTAACATCCCACACTAATGGCCTACCCATCTTCCATGGAAATAACGACATGCCGTCCGGTCTCTTGCCATCGTCGCGTGCCAGGCCATTGGGTTCTAATACAGCCGGAACGCCGACGGTGACAAGAGCTCGTCGGATGGTGTCGTTAATATTCGCGTGCCGCGCTATGCGACCCGCGCTACGGCTGCATGACAGGCCGTGGTGTCCGAGGCTGTTGACAGCTTCGCCTCAGTGGCAGCGATGAGGAGAACAACAAGGAGCGCCAAGACGCAGTGAGGCGGAAAGTAGTATCGTCGAACAAGGTGCTTATGTTCGACGACGGTAGTGCGTGAAGCCAGAGTCCCGACTCCCATTGACCCACAGCCAGCAGGCGAGCACGCTCAGCAGCAGTACCAGATGTGGCAAAAAGGTTATTCTGAACCTCTCTGCAGAGTGGCTCGTCAACTTAGCTAAGAGTTGATATCATACGTAATAGAATACTTAATCAACTTTGAAACACCCTGTGTCATTAGCGTTAAAAAATAAGTAGAACCAATAATACAGTGTATTTTAGAGACTGAACTCGCGTCTCCACTTGTTGTGGTCTACAGCGTTTAAACCCAAAAAATATCGAAACTTTTGCGTCGACACCAAACAAATTGGAATTGTTTAATAATATATTGATCATACTCACGCCAACTCTGCGACGAAAATGAGATTTGTAACAAATAACACTCCAATACCAACTCCTACTAAAGATCTGGCTATGAATATCAAAACCAGACTTTTGCTAAGTGCCATCAAAATGTAGGATAGAAAAAGCATGCTTCCGCCGAAGTATAGGCAAGGCTTCCTGCCTACCACGTTACAAAGGTATCCAGAGATAAAAGGACCTGAAAACAAAATGTAAGTTGTTCAAGCAGTGCAGGAATATTCAATATTTTTTAAGCTTTCCTACACTGGCTAAAATTCAGAATTGTTTCTGGGCAATCATGAAGTCAACAGCTTGACATAGACGTCACCAAAGCGTCGCCATATCAAACGGTCCTGTGTTCTTTGCTGTTTGAGAATCATGGCCCTGCTATGACGCCTTAAAAGTCAAAAAAAAAAAAAGTCAAAACGTCATTCGAGCCAGATACCAAGTTAACGCGTACGGGTAGTACACAACACAGTTAACCTATACAAGATGCATAGCAATAGAAGCGTGATGACACTGGTGTGTCAAAGTACGGGTTCGTCATCGATTCACTTCATAAGACCGGACTTAACTTCAACAAAATAATATTTTAGAGATTTTCACTCGTCAATTAAGTAACAGTAAGTTTTGTTTTCCACTTGTGTCTTTAATGGATAGGTTATATTACAGGTTTTTTTTATTCTCATGGTCTTTAGTATCTCTTTTATGTCACTGTTGAATCGACTTATAAAAATATTCATAACCTTATTCCTTGAGATTTAAAGTATGACAAGACTACCACTACAAGTTAGTATACAATTTCGTATTTTTTGCCAAAGTAGTAGTATACGTCGAAAATACGGCTCCTATTTCTGTACTAAAATAATAATACCTCCGATAATTCCAATGTGTGTGATAAACAACATCCAGGATGCTTCTGTATCAGTGATGACTCTATCCAAGGGTGTCTCTTCAGCATTCTTTAGTCTGGTTAGGACTGGCGCTATCCATCCTATTGTATGACCCACTATAATCTGTCCAAAGTTTACTGAAATTATAGACATAGAGAATCAATAATAATTTGGTAAAGACTTTTGACTGCAACATATATATGTACAAGAATAGCTCGTTTAAAGGTATTAGTGCCTGTAAACGAGCTATTCTTGTACATATATATGTTGCAGTCAAAACTCTTAACCAGTTAAAAGTACTTTTGACTGATTAACACCTGTGCTAAGATAGGTCGACGGAGCCCCGCTTAGCGGGGCTCCTATTTCTGGGTGGTTTAAAAAAAACCGAGTTGGGGTACTCTGAGTCGGGGTGTTAACCATAATGACGTTTTTAACTCTACTGGCAAAATCAGTCAAAAGTACTTTTGACTGATTTTGCTAGTCAATAGTACTTTTGACTGGTTAAGAGTTTTGACTGCAACATATATAATCTGAATCTCGGAAACGGCTCCAACGATTTTCATGAAATTTCGTATGTAGGGGGTTTCGGGGGCGATAAATTGATCTAAACTTGTCACAATCTAAGAAGCCCGATTTAACAGCAAGATAAAACATTGCTTTTCTAATAAGTATGAAAGAGACATGAAATAAATCTCTTTCGCAATTAGTGGTAAAGCGATCTTCTATCCCTCTCTACTAGGCTGTCAAATCGGGCTTATTAGATTGTGACAAGTTTAGCTAGGTTTCATTTTTATAAAACGTCGTTAAAAAAAACCGAGCAAAGCTCGGCCAATTAGCTTAATCAGCCGTTTGATTGGTTGCCTTCATTTAAATGTGCCGATTTTTGAGCGACTTAAGTGACATCTTGTTTTATTCAATATCGTTTAATGACTTGCCCATGACACTTATGTCGCTGATTAAACGACACAGTTCAATGAAAAGGCTAGACTTTTAATGAAACGGCTGATTCAGCTAGATGGGTGTGACATATATAATAATTGGTCCCTCCGACGCACAACTGGAGACTGTAGACCAGCCGCAGTGCAGGCCTAGTATCCAACCTACGTGCCGTTTTCCATTTAAATATTATGCTAATTGGTTAAGAATTAATAAAAAACTACTAAAAATATTGCCCTTTATGAACTTTGCGGCTTATTTTTTAAGATGAGGGTCCTGTCCTGGGGGTTTACTCTCTAAGCCCGAAGTCCGTAGTTTCGGCCTTAGTGTCGGGCGTTTTCTATCCCGAACTCGAACTAAGAACAACTGTCAAATCGTGTTGTCATTAATTCTTAGTTCGGGTTCGGGACTAATCGTAAGTCCGTATGAACGCCCGACATTAAGGCCGAAACTACGGACTTCGGGCTTAGAGAGTAGACCCCCTGGTTTTATTTATCATTATTATTTTCACATTAGGTTACCGTACTTTATGTATTTAACTCCTATATTTCATCAAAATAAACACAAAATTACTTACTGCATCCCGCGGCCATGAACTGTTTATTGGTCTTTGTTTTAACTTCGGCCTCCATGGTAAAGTTGCACTTCACACGTTATATATACAAAATAATTTACTTTTTAAATTAACGACTCCAGCCCCGATATGTGGAAATTCCCAAATAAAAAATAAATCTTATGTAATTGGTAAATAAACACTAAATTCGCGATTAATTCGACGCACACCGGTGTGTTGCCGGTGCTTGAATTTGTGTTAAATTTATCAAGTCGGTAATCAAAGAAATATCGCTATTATTCACAAACGCTATGGAAACGTTTGACTTCCCCGTGAGATGTAAATATTTCCATAGACATTATTATCTTTTTATTAGTGGATATTTTTATGCATTGAAACGTATCGATATAACGTATCATACACTTATAGATAGGCGGTTAGGGGTACGTACCAAAAATATAAAATAAACAAAGCCATATTTTTATGCCAGAAGATATTTTGTATGTTTTATTTTATTGTTTTGTGCCATAGATGGCTCATCACCAAAGGATCCATCTGATTGTAACAAAAAGGTCATCGCCGCCTTTGGACATCCATCTCTGATGGATGGATGATGATTTATAGTGCTTAGCGTCTCTGAGCTAAACCACAGACAGACATACAGACAGACAGACAGACAGACGGACACAGCGAGACTTTAAGGTTTTTGTTGAGTACAGAACACTAAAAAGGAGTGAGTGAGAAAAACTTGGTATCTGGGATAGGATGGCAACGCTCCTGCGATTCCTCTCTTATTATCAGTGATCGGATATTCGGGCGCTAATATACCTAAACTTAACTTTTATTCACACGAAAGTATAAAACGGACATGCTTTTCAGAACCCCGGATCCCGGAATCGTTCGAAATTCCTGAGATTGCTAAAAATATAGTTAGAACTCGTTGTGAACTCTCATTGTATTTTTTTTAAAGCAGGTTTTTTTATCTAGGTACTCGTATTCCATGTGTTTTGAATAAAATAAAGATACTTAATCAAAATAACCACTGCTATAATTTCAATAAGTTTTTCATAGTTGTTTTTTGCAAAATTGTTCAATCGCGGGAACCCGGCATTACTTATTTATTGAGAAAGGAATGTCCATATTATTCTTTCACGGGAAGAAGTTTAGGTACATAAGCGCCCGATTATCCGATCACTGATAATAACAGAGGAATCGCAGGAGCGTTGCCATCCTATCCCAGATACCAAGTTTTTCTCACTCACTCCTTTTTAGTGTTCTGTAGTCAACAAAAATTTTATAGTCTCGTTGTGTCCGTCTGTCTGTCTTTATGTCTGTCTGTGGTTTAGCTCAGAGACGCTAAGCACAATAAAGTTGGAATTTGCCGACAAAGTGGTACTTAATATAAAATATTTTATATTATTATTAATTTAATTATTCCTACACGTGCGATGATTTTTTTGCTACCGTCTATCCCATGTGTGGGGTGTCCGTTGAATAGGTCGTTTAAAAATATTGAGGGTGTGTGAAAACCTATTTCCATTTACAAAATATTAAGCTTTAGAGTGCTAATTTTTGTTAGTCAAGTGTCAGCTCTGCCAGCTAAATGGTTGTTTGTCGAGATGTGAAAAAATTCATGGTAGAAGCATAGGAATATATGTAACGAATTTAAATGGAAAACTATCACAGCTAATTAGGCTTTACTAGTTAACGAGTAATAGTTGACCAACCTATAAAATGCACTTGAAGAAGGAAAATTTCGTACAAAATCCTCTACAGTTACCATTGTCATATGTTGGCCCGTTTTTAGACTTTTTTAACCTTTAAACCGTGAACTTAATTAGTATATGCATGGAACCAAGCAAAAAGCACCATTCTGAGTCGGCAATTGTGACGTGTAACTACAGAACCCTACACTGCGCGTGGTACGACACGCACTTGGGCAGTTTTTTCTTTAGTGTCATGCCTTACAAAATCGATCCATTTTTATTTCGTCTTCCCCATCCATCAATATTTGTATCACTCGTTTAGAGACATGCGTTAAATAAAAAATCAAATGTTTGTATTTCCATCGACACCCATACGTGCCCGTACTCCCGGACCAATACCGGATTACAGCATTGAGAAAGAAACATTTTATGTAGATAGCTAGATAGCATATTCATTGATACAGGCACTGACACTTGATATACAGAACCACATAAGTATAATAATATATTTATAACTGATTATTTTTATCAAAATTGTACTGGGAAATCATTGTTAGGTGTCAAAAAGGTGTGATTAGGAAGGTGAATCATTGTGTATACAATGATTCACCTTTGTTGAATCATCTTTTATGTAACCCAAACAGGTAAAATTACAAGTATATTACTTTTTAGCAGAGAGCAGGGCACATTTCTCGCAGAACAGATAGAGGACAGGGTCGGAGGTTCTGGCGTAGCGACCGCTGACTGGAAGACGTAGCGTTTGGAAGGCCTGACATGGTAGAAAGATGAAGGTCTCGAGAATTCGCTGGATGAGAGGCAAACGCCGGTCGATGTGGTGAGGACACCTGGGGGAGGCGAATGTGAAGCAGTAGACGTCTTTCGGCTGAAATGATGATAATAGTTTGTCTGCGTCCAGCCTCTGTGTTGGTGAACACTTTACTCCTTGGTAAGACAATGCTACAACCACAACGATACCACAAGGGACAACGTATTTTCATAGAATACTCTCCACTATGAGACCTTTATCTCTGATAATCGGGTATAGGTACACGAGATGGGGCAAGTGGGAATTGGTAGAAGTTACGTGTTTAAACGCATTTGCTGAACTCAAAATGTTTTTGGATAATAACAACGGCAGGACGACTATTCACTGACTGTATTATGTAATGTTATTATAAAAAATTATAAGTTAACTATCCTCAATGATGTTAGTGTGTAATATGTGGCCTTCCGAAGTTAATAAGATTAGAAACTGTTTCTTCTCAACTAAGCCACGTAAATGTTGTAAAGTATTTACTTAGTAGTTTTATTTGTACCTGAGACGAAAGGAAAGAGTCTGTTGGAAATCCAGGAGCTCTTGAGTAGAGAATAAACAGGCTGTGATCTGTGTTGATATTGAAATCTTTGTAAACATTAGGTCTTTACTTTTTTTTTTCTGTTGCACGTTGTATGTGGAGTTGTTCCCGCGCCTGATCTCTCGCCGGTTGTGTCGTATTGCCATCAAATCGATATCTCTTTGTATGTATGTTGTTTGAAACGCTAGTCCGATCTCTCTTTGTACCGGCTTTGCACGTTTTGTGTGGAGTTGTTCCTAAACCTGATCTCCTTACGGCTGTGTCGTATTTCCATCCCATCGTACATACGTAGCTCACATACTCGCAGGACTTGGAAAGAGGGAGTGTACCTGTTTTTGTGCTCAAGCTTGTGCACTATAGTATCTTTTGTGTACTTGGTGGTCTTTATTGATACCGGCTTCTTTTAACCGTGGGCCAGTCGCCAGAACGACTGAATGTGAGTGCGGTGCCCTTGTACAGAACAAAACCCTCAAACTGGAGTACCTACCCCAAGTGACGCTGCTGTTATCGTGGCCTCATGCTAAGCCCAAATCATCTTAACTACGACTTCAAAAGAAGAAGTGTATTATTACTAAAGAAATAAGAGTGAAGCTGCGTCTCTACAAAAAAGTAAAATGGCCGCATGCCTGTTGATATTATGTTTATAGCAATATTGCACATATTGGTAGAGAATGCGAAATAATTATGACAGGCGCCTTTTTGATGAGAAGATATGGTAGGCGCCAGATAATCTAGCAATAAATTACGTTGACCTTTATTAATTCATTAAAACTTTATGTACAACAGTGGTACATGAGCGGAATTAATGCGACAAGGCATTCTCTACCAGTCTCACACATTTGGGTTAAAAAGACTACACAGTGGTTCGAGTAGTTAACAAAAAAATAAAATTTTAAATAGAAGTAGGTACCTATAAACAAATAACAATATTTGTCTAAAATTATTAAAATACTTAAAAAAGGAGGAGCTCATGACTAAATTATAACAGCCGCACAGGTCGTTTCAAGGTTAAGCAACGCTTGCCGAGATTGGTCTGTGGATGGGTGACCATCTTAACATACCGAGACTCCTCCGTGCCTGGGAAAGCACGTTAAGCCGTTGGTCCCGGCTGTCATTTGGAAATTTTTGGCAGTCGTTACGAATTGTCAAAAGCCCAAAAATCTGACACCAGTCTTGCCAAGAAGTACCGTGTTACTTTGTTAATGGGTTGTGGAGGTCTGGTGGTCAGACGCTCCACGTAAAATACTGGTATTCAGCTGAATCCGGTTTGACTGGTAGCCGACCCCAATATAGTTGGGAAAAAGGCAAGGCATGATGAATAAAATAGTTAAATATGCCAAAGTAATAAACTAATAAATATGAAGTTTGACTTTTCCCTAATATCCCTTCGTAGATACCTGAGTAATAAATTAACTAACCGTTTTTCATTGCTAGAGAATGTAAAGGTTCATGATTGAGAACGTTCACGATTCCCTTAAGGCGCTGTCATAGTAAAAACTCGGTCACTCTCGGACTGTATTAAAAAGAAAAAGAGGCGCGACAATACAATGTTTGCAATTTATTGCCATTTATACGAAACTTTTTATCGATTTCCTCAAAACTAAGTTTTTATTTCTGTTAATCTAGATAATAAGTCCATAATCCCTTAAAGTACTTAATAGTGACCATGTACACAAAATTTTATTACAATTGCTTTGATAACAATCGAATGACAGGTTTTTCAAAAAAGCAGATATTTAGGGAAGTTTGCGATTATTTTCTGTAGAGAAATGTTTTGTAAATCGTGTTTCAGGCCTTATGCTTCTCTAAGGACACTCTTCAATTTTCATAATAAAAAATACGCATTTTCCTTGTTTTTTTAAGAGAAAAATTGATTTTGCGTGAAGAGGAAACGCGTCAAAACATCTGCTTTGGCCATTCATTATGGGAATAGTGTCAATTTAGTTGTGGGGTATCACCACTAAGGAGTCGAAAAATAAAAACTATTTTTTATGAAATAAAAAAATACAACCGACTTCCAAATAAAAACACAACAAAGTATAAAATAACTTTAATTTCGGAAGTCGGTGTCAAAAAACGACCAATAACAAAGGTTTTTTTTAACGACTCCGGCCCCGACTTGTGAAAATTCCCAAAAAAAAATAAATCTTATAATGTAATTGGTAAATACACACTAAATTCGCAATTAATTCGGCGCACACCGGTGTGTTGCCGGTGCTTGAGCGGTTAAATTGGTCGATCAAACAATTTATTAGTAGTATCAATGTAGTAGTAGGCTTTATTTTTTTCCATCTATCCCTACTGTACCACTGCTGAGTGCTGGCCTGCTTCAAATCCTTCCAGTTATTCTTTTCTCGAGCCACCTTGAATCAGCCATTGCAGTAATCGCTTAGGTCGTCTCGCCACCTCTTCCTAGATCAAACTCTGCGGAACTGTCCATCCTCAATCGCCCACTTTGTTGATTCACAAAATAAAAACTATAGTAATTTGTCCAATAATTTAATAATAATATCACAGGCTCAGATCCAATCACTTACTCAAGAGCTCCCGGATTTCGGGCATGCTCTTTCCTTTTATTTCTGGTACATAAACTATAGTGAAGACGAAGGCAAAAGCGCAGATTGCAGAAAACATCCAGAAGACCACGCTAGATCCCCACGCCAACAAGACGTAACCAAATAGTGTTGCCACTCCGAAACCGAATAACCAGCTGATGGTTACTGTAAACGTGACACCAAAACTTCTGCAGGTGTCCGTGAACATTTCGCCGAGATATGTGTTGGGGATAAAGCCCATACCTGGAGAACAAAGAAATGATACATAATATCATTCTGGCTAGCTTACTTTATTATATGTAGCTAGGTATTTAAATGCGGAGTCGCAAAACAGTGAAGGAAAACATAGTGAAAAACATGGCATGAACGAAATAGTCAAAGATTTTTGTGACATCCACTAACACGTATAGGTCTCGCGTGGTGACTACTCACTATTGGTAATGAAACATTAGACGTTTAGTTTTGTTTGCATTACGTGAGAGAAAATAAGCTGCTAACTTCTTAAAGTATAGCCCGACTTTTGGTGACATGCATTATCATTTTTTTCATTTAATCCGTATCATTTATTATCTATTTTAAAAATGAGAGAAGTGTCATCAAAGGTTGGAAACATATCGAATAAGATGGCCATCAGGAAGATCATTAATGTAAACTAGCAAAAAGGAAAGGGCCGAAAGATGAACCTTAAGGTACACCCATCTTGACTAGAAACCCCGAGGATATCGGTCCATTGCCTATTTGATAAATAGGAAATAACATACATCAGCAGCATGTCCACGACTTTCAAAGTGGTGTAGTTACAGATTAGTGTATTGTTTACAACGCAATCAAAGGCTTTGGAGAAGTCACAAAATATGTGCCAGTTGCATCCTTGGGCGAGGTGACGCAGGTAAGCATACCAAAATGATATTATACTGATACTTTTACAATTATAGATTATAAAAGTCAAATCATAGTTAACATAAACTCACCACTATAATATGCAACGCAGAACACCATTATAGATACTAGTGACACCCATTTGAAGTCATCAGTGATTGGGTAATCATCGTTGTACAGGTAGAAATAAGTTCCAAGGGAAAACTGAAAAACAATAAAAAGTTTATGGAATATAAAATAGATCTGTTTGGACTAATGAAGGTGTCCTAATTTCTCAGGTCCGTTATAGCAGATACTTGACTTTTAGTACCCAAGACCAATATTAATAAGTTTTTTTTTAAATATGCAAAATCATCGAATGACTTCTTCCACTCTGGACGGAGCGATAGCTTGGCAATTACAAGACGAAAAAATATTAGAGCAAAATAATATATTTGAAATAAACCGAAACAAAAAAGAACTTACCAAACTTATAGAACAAACTGCACAAGAGGTCAAAAGCAGGATTTTCCTTCCAATTTTATAGACAAATAAAGGAACAATAATTGACACAAGGAATTGTGTAACACCGATGAATGTAGAAGATAAATGTGCCTCGATATCCGAACCAGTCATTTCGAAGACATATGACACAAAAGCGAGCACAACTATCACTCCGCTGAATTGTGTTAGAATATTTAAACTTATTATTAACAACGCAGCTTTTCTGTTTGCTTTGTCTGTGTACAACTCAGTTATTTGAGTTAATTTTGGTTTTGGCTTATCTTTTGCTTGTGCTACGACTTCATCTACTTCAGCTTGTCTGCCAAGTGCTGTGAGAGTAGCCGTAGCTTCTTTTACTTTGCCTGAAATATTAAAAAATAAGTTTATTATGATAAGTATGTTGCAGTCAGAAGGCTGTTTTGGTCAAAAGTACTTTTCGCTGAAAAAATCAGGCAAAACTAGTTTTGACTAAACACATTAGTCAAAAATAGTTTTGTCTGAAAATTTGTAGTCAATAGTGATTTTAACTGACAATATGTGGTTAAAAGTGATTTTGACTAACGCTCTTAGTCAAAACTACTTTTAACCACAAGTGCATTAGTCAAAATCACTTTTAACCAGCTCCATAAGGCAAAACTAGTCTGGCTGGCCTTAAATTTATTTGCCACCACTGGGTAGTCCGGTTTAGCAGTTGAAAAAAAAAACTATGCTACTAGTTAAAAGTACTTGGTTACAGTGACTGGTTACGAGTTCTGACTGCAACATATATAATTTGTAAGTATTTTGCCGAACTATGACGGAACTCTATGCTAGTCTCCTTTAAATGTAGATGTAGTTTCATATGAACATTGAAAATCAACTCAAGAGTTGATTTTCTATAATCATTCAATCAAATCTGAATAACGTTGAAAAATTCAATGCTGAACTATGACGGTGCTACAAAACACTAATATTGCACCTGTTCGAATCCGGAAGGGGGTCTCTAGTCTCCTATGAATGTAGATGTTGGTTATTTTAATAATTATATTAAATCCACACTTACCCTTCATAACAAGATAAACGGGACTTTCAGGTACCAAAAAGAATATAAAAGCAATGTATTCGGCACACAAAAACGCAACCATCCCATTAATTATTGAGAAAGAAAACGTTCTTCCCATTGAGTACACTGACAATATGCCCTGTGTAGTAGACAGCCCTGTTATTGTTAGAAGTGTGCCTCGATTTTTCGATGATCTGTAAAAACAATAAAAAAATACAGTCGAATTGAGAACCTCCTCTTTTTTGGGAAGTCGGTTAAAAATTAGATTGATAAATAGTTTGTCGGACAGAATTTGATCCTTATTAACGACATTTTCGGATGGTATAATAATACAGGCGTGTTATTTTTTCAAAATAAACCGGTTCAATTCCTGGAATACAGATTTAAAAAAAATCCAATGATTCAGTTTTAGTTTCGAAACTCCGGCTCGAGAATCCTTTCAGTGTTTTTCTTTATTCCTCACAGTTTCGGATTTGGCGAACCACGCACAATTCATTTAAAACAATTTAAAAAAAACTAGCTCTTAGAATTATGACCTATTAGTAGTCTGATGACAACTTTGCTATTGTCTAGCACATTCTTGCAACCTTCAAAATATGTTATCAATTTTTGTTTACACTAAAACATGAATAAATTACAACATATTAAAATTCTAGCCTTGTGAAAAATTTTTGAAAATGTAAAAAACAAAAAATAATCTGGTATTATAATTTTGTTTGACATTTACAAAAATTTTGGGGATGATGACGCAACCGTGAGATGCCTGCCAGAGCAGTAGTTTCTTGATTGTCCGATAGTAACATCAATAAAAAAAAATCTAGCTTTGTGGTAAACGTGTTAGTCGGATGGTTCGGTGGCTCTTCAGCATCATCATCATCCACAGCCCGACTTCGTCCACTGCTGAGCATAGGTTTCTCTTTTCTTATGCCAATTCCCACGTTCCTGTGCCACCCTCATGAAGTAGCTCTTAGGCTAATATTATTTAGGTTTGTAACATATTCAACTGTGGTCAATCCTGTGTCATCATCAGCAATAAAAAAGCTATCCCCCGACATAGAGTATTCTAGAGAGGGTTTTAAGGTTGCTTTATTCAAGTAAATCTCAAAATATCAAAATTTTGCTTCGCACCTAAACATTGAAATTATTTATTATTATGATACTCACGCCAACTCTGCGAGGAAGACTAGATTTGTAGTAAATAACACTCCGATACCAACTCCTACTAAAAATCTGGCTATGTAAATCAAAACTAGATTTTTGCCAAATGCCATCAAAATGTAGGATAGAAAAAGCATGCTTCCGCCGAAGTATAGACAAGGCTTTCTTCCTACCACGTTAGAAAGGTATCCGGAGATAAAAGGACCTGAAAGCAAAATGGCAGTAGTTTGAGCAGTGAAGGAACTAAAGTGGGGACAGATTCGATATTTTAAACTGGATTTAGTTCCGAATAGGGATGATTCCTGGTTAAAAAAATATGAATCTATTTAGTCCATCAGTTAGATTATCGAAAAATACTGGACACATATTTTTTGCTTTATCAAATCAATATAAAAAGACGAAGATAAAACGCATCAAAGATCAGGAGTGGGGGCTTGTGACGTCATGTGTTGGTAAAAGTGTATCGTTCTGTGACGTCACACGAGTTTTCAACGCACTGTATCGTTTTCATTTCTTGTTTACGTGAAAAAAGAAAAAATACGGTCTAATCAGATTTTTTTAGATGTCTTATTGTCTCTTGGGCCCCAAATACAGATATTTTTTTAAATTCGTCATTCCAACAAGATCCCATTGTCATTTTGCTATAAGTTCGTAATCTGTTAAATTCATAATGGTCGATCATTGGTCGGTCAATGGTCTCGTGATAGAATCGTGGTTCTTAATATTCGATATCTTTGAAAAGCAATGACTGCACAAGGACGTTCTAATGGTAGGTCACTGATCGAAGGAACTGTCAAAATTTTAGCAGATTACCGCATAAGTCTGTCATTCATTTGTCATTATGTACGAGATTACCATTCTATGCCATTTCTTTCAATGGAGTGTCAGTGGTTGACCATTGGAAAGTCATAATGACGCTTTTCTAATAGTAGATTACCAAACTTGTCAAAATCAACAATTATGAAATCAATGATAGACCATTCTGACACTATTGTAATAGCAGACTTGAGGCCCTGGGCTGTCACTAACATCATTATTGCAATTTTGTTTTGTTTTCGACGTTTTTGAAAGGACCTCTGTGACCACTACGTAGATACTCTTACAACATTTTTATATTTAAAGTTTTTACGCCAAATCATCGCCTATCGCCATGCTTAAATATTTATAACCCATATTAGGGTTACTTGGTAGGTTTAAAAGCTTGACAAGGCTTCCAGTACAAGGGAGGTTGTTTCATCTAAAATATATTAATCATATTAGGGGGTCAAAGTTCGAGTGGAGTTTCGTCATTTATGCCGAAGTTTTCTCAATCTGGAGCTCGGCTTCTTCTATTTTTGTAGTTAATAATATTACAAATGCGAAACTGATTTTCTTTGTTTGTTACACTTTTGCACCTAAATCGCTGAACTAATGTTGATGAGACATGAGTTCCAGGACAATTTAAGTTATAGGCGTCTTTTCTTTGCGAAAATCTATACAGGATGTTGTGATGTGGAGAAAAGTGCGTGTTCATAAGGGTGGTGTTCTGCAGCTGCTGTAGAGTAGAAAAATAATGTCAAAATAAAAAAAAATGACTTTTTTAAAAATACCCGACCGAAAACAAAAACACTTTTCAAGCAGCTTGATGCAGTCGGTGGCATTGATTTTTTGATTTAACTAAAATAAACAGCACTAACTGCATCAGACAGCTTGAAAAGTGATTTTTTCTTTTTTTACTTTTAGCTTTAATCAAAAAAATAAAAATAAAAGGAAAAATAATCTAAAAAAACGTTTTGAGATTGGATGTTTTGAACAAAAAAATCATTTTCTATTTTTTTTCTAATTGTATAGCAGAATCAGAATGGCTCCTTTAATATGACAAAATCAAAATCAATTTATTTATTTGCGCAAATAAGGTAGGTACATAAAGTTCATAATCATAAGTACAATAAAGCTTCTCTTATTCTGCCTCTAATTTAGGCGTGCAAAAATGGCGTACAGAATTTAATATGCTTTCATCAAAATGTCACAAATAAAATACCAAATGTCATAAAATAAAATGTACCAAGAATGTCATTAAATAAAATACAACGAAATGTCATAAAATAAAATGTTTACTTGGTTGGCCATGCACTTCTGGGACACCCTGTATTACAAGAGTGAGGCCACGGGCGAACGCTAGTAACATAATAATACCTGCAATAATCCCAATGTGTGTGATGATCAACATCCAGGAGGATTCTGTATCAGTGATGACTCTATCCAAGGGTGTCTCTTCAGCATTCTTTAGTCTGGTTAGGACTGGCGCTATCCATCCTATAGTATGACCCACTATCATTTGTCCAAAGTTTACTGAAATCATAGACATAGAAAATTTACTGAACGATTCGTATTTGTTCTCCAAAAAAACTTTTTTACAAAAAAATACAACCGACTTCTAAATAAAAACCAGTAAAAAGTTAAAAATAACTTCCAAATTTGAAAGTCGGTGTCCAAAAACGAAGAATCCGCACCAGAAACACCGATGTTTTTTATTTACAAGTCGGTTGTATTTTTGTAAAACAGTTTTTTGCCATTTTTGTATTGTTCAGATAAGATCAATTATTTTCACGATTGAAAAATATGCCCTCGATCTCTCCTATTTTTTTTTTATAAGGTTAGGTATAAAAAAAATTGACGATGTTTTTTTTTACCGACTACCGAAATTAAAATAAGTTTTTTAATTTTTCACTTTTTAGTGACCACACTTACACCACTGGAAAGTCACAGGAAAGCAAAAATACGCAATTTCGTATAAATGGATGATTTTCCCACATATTTTTCCAACTATTTAGATTTAAAAACCAAATTGCTTAACTGATTTTTATAAAATTTTAATGGGACTAATAGAGAAGTATATCCTTACACATAAAACAAGATTTTTTCAAATCGGTTCAAAAATGACGGAGAGGTAACAGACACAAAAAAAAATACAATCGAATTGAGAACCTCCTCCTTTTTTGGAAGTCGTTTAAAAACGGAACACTTATGGAATCACTTGTGTGTCTGTCTTTTGGTCTATCATAGTTAATGTGCTCCAAATCCACTGCAACGATTCAATTGAACATCTTCTATAGCCCAAATATGGACGCGTAACGTAAATTAATAAATTTTAAAATTATGTTGTGTGGGGATAAATAAAAAAACCGGACAAATGCCAGTCGGATTCGCGCACGAAGGGTTCCATTTATAAAAATCGGCAAAAAAAATAGTATTTGCTAATAAAGCGGCAACATAAATACATCATATTATGTGAAAATTTCAACAGTCTGGCTGTCACGGTTCATGAGATACAGCCTGGTGACAGACAGACAGACAGACGGACTGACGAACAGCAGAGTCTTAGTAATAGGATCTTGTTTTTAGCCTTTGGGTACGGAACCCTAAAAGCTACTAAAAATATTGCTTTCTAAGACCTTTTCGGCTTATCTTTGGGATGAACACATTTTCATTATTATAATTTTATTATAACATAGGGTTAGCGTACAATTTACACATATTATTTAACACCTTTATTTTCATAAAAATAAGCACAAAATTACTTACTTAATCCCGCGCCCATAAACTGTTTTTTTGAACTTGTTTTTACTTCGGCCACCATGATGCAGTTTCACTTCACACAATACAAACATTAAATAATTTTGTTTTTATAATAATTTATTATATAATTTTCTAATATTTTTTTATTGTCACGTAATCAAAGAAAAATCGCCATTATTCACACACGGCATTGAAGTGTTTGACTAGCCACTTACACATTTTTCATTTCTTATATCTTATTTTAGATAATAATATGCACTGAAACGGCTACAGAAACTTATAGATAGGAAGTTAGGGGTACGTGCCGAAAGTATAAAATAATAGCTTTCCTCATGAATGTGGCTATCATATACAAAAAGAATTCTCCACTCATTTTAAACTCTTGTCAAAAGTCCAGAAACAGTAAAATTTGACATTTCTAAGACCTCACGCTACACTAGCGCCTCTAGCGACGAATTCAAATGCGAAAATTCACATCAACTGGCTAGCTTGTTCTCAGCTTATACAGTACATTTGCAGTTGACTACAGTGTTTTACGTGGATCGACCTCCTTTCTGACCTGATCCCTGTAACTTGGTAAACCGAATATAATACCCTTTGATAAAACTGTTGTCAGAGCTGGGCAAAATACATGCTTTGCTATTAAAATACAAAATACTATATCGCATATATTTTAAATACTTAATACTTTTAAGTCGTGTATTTGAAATATAAAATACAAAATACATTTTAAATATTAAATTTGAAATACAAAATACAGTCTGGTGTTTAGGTTAGGTTAGCCTTTTTGCCTACGAACGCTATCGAGTGTTGTTTACTGCCTATCACACCCATTAATGAGTTTGCCAAATATATTATTTATGTTCAAATGTATTTTGAAGCCATAATGTATTTGAAATACTAACTACAAAATACCTCAGCGTCAGGTATTTGAAATACCAATTGCAAATTATATTTTTAAGAAGTAAATGAAATACAAATACCAAATACGTAGTTGTATTTCAATTACGTATTTTAATTAATTACGTATTTCAATTCAAATACTGGCCAGCCCTAACTGTTGTCAATTTTCTGACAGCCCGTAACGACTGTTAAAGATGTTCAAATGACAGCAAAGACTACAATAGTATACTGGCTATAGACAGGCAACTCTACCTTATTTTTTAATACTAGGAGGTGGTCGAACTCAGCGCCATCTAGTTTTTAGTTAAGGGAACTAATTTATATAAGTAAATGTATAGGTTGGTAGGTGTATAGCTGCTGTCTGATCCTTTTTGATATTAGGTAGAGAGATGAGTGTATCCGCTATATACTACAAACATACGTACACGGAAAAAAACAACATAATTGAATATTAAACCATTTTATTTAGAAAAACATCACACATTTTACAATAAAGTTTTATGTTCGCCTTTTTCGTCCCTTATGATTAGGATAGTGTCGATTAGCCTTTTCTTTCATTGAATCGTTAATATTTCAAAAGGTTATTTGGCCAGTGAGAACATTATTGATATCTTTGCACCAGTTGTTTACAACAACAACACACAACACAACACTTTGTAATTTGAATTGTAACGCGGCTCAACAACATGGAGAAACGAAAGCTCAACTCAACCTGCAGATGCACTAGCGAAACAACAAAAACTCTATTGCAAAAGGAAAATAAATGCGCACGAGTAGTTACACTCTCACGCAGCCATTTGCAATTCAAGTGTGGCCATTCAAAAACAAACTTTTGCACGTTTAAATACTAAAATATAACTTCTTCACTATTAAAGCGCATAATAAAAACCTAATTATGTACTAATTCATATATTTTATTATTTTTATATAAGAAGATCATGTAATTATATTATTTTTCTTGATTAATGTTATCAAGTAACTCCCAGGAAAAAAATATATATTTAACCTTAGCAACACCGCAATTTGTTTCCTTTAACTAAAAACTAGATGGCGCTGTTTTCAATAAACAAGTGGAATTTTAATTTTGTTCTAAGTTGCCATAGCATGAATGACAGCCGGGACCGACGACTACACGTGCTTTTCGAGTCTCTTCCCCATTTTCAATGTACAATCATCGTGGTGTTAGTAACTATTATGCGTATAACAAAATGTTTCATGAGCTTATAATTTCATCAGCACCGTAATGCAGCAATGCGGGAAGAACAGATTTTTTTTTAATATTGATAGGCACGCGCTTGACTCTTTTGGCACTATCTCACCTGATGATAAGCGATGATGTGGTCGAAGATGGAGCACGCTTGCCTAGAAGTAACCTATGCACTCTTGACTTAAAGACTCCTAGATTTTACCTATCAGGAAACAGACTCTGGCAGGGAATTTCACTCCTTAGCTGTACGCACAATGAATGTGTTCCCAAAACGTTTTGTGCGTGTGGGTGAGATGTCCACCAGATCATTAGTATTCACTGTTACAGTAACTATAATTTAACTTACGGAACCACATAGGTGCAATATTATATTTACAACTGATTATTCTTATCGAAATTGTACTAGGATAAACAATGATTCACCTTCATGTTCTCATCTCTTATGAAAACCAAACAGATAAGAGAATAAAATATTATCTAAGTTACTTTTGGTCTTATTCCTTAGATTCAGCAGTTGTTACTCATCATCTGTCTACGTTGTCATGGGCCTCGTCAGAAGGCTTAGTCACCCAAAGGGAAAAGACTATACTCGAAGTCTTCTTGCGTGATCGAATCTGAAATGAAGTATCCGTGAGAGAACCAAGGTTACTGACAGAGTAAAGTCCCACATACCTCCACTGGAAAGAGAGGATCCTCCGACCAGACGGTTGTTTGTGTCTGGTGGGCAACTGCCCGAGAGTTGATATTCGGGCTTTGCATGTGTTCTAATCGCACGGTAAACTTTGATATCGCGATTTAGGATTTTTGTAGTTAGTTCGCAGCTGTCGAGATAGATGGCGCCGCAAGTCTCATTTGTTGTGATGTTGATTCTGCTACGTTGATTTTTGTGGCGGCATGAATGCCGCTACATCACTCCCCTCCGGAGCCCGGAGGTCGATAGTGGATGAGTCGTCCATACATCTTGAGATGCTTGCCAGGCCAGTGGAAGGTTGGTTCCAGTGAGTCGGAACCGGAAGTCGCAGAGTTCTCGGTGAGTCGGAACTGTCTGCGTCGCAGAGTTCACGGTGAGTCGGAACTGTCTGCGGCGCCCCGATGCTGCTGCTGGCGTGACTGCTGGCGTCGACCAGGAGAGGTTCTTCAAGGCTCTTCATGTGACTGGCCGAAGGTGCAGTGTGCTTGCCAAGGTGGGTCGGAGCTGTGCGACGTGCTGACGTGACTGCTGGCGTCGACCAGGAGAGGTTTTCAAGCCTCTTCATGTGACTGGCCGAAAGTGCAGTGTGCTTGCCAAGGTCGCTGATGAGGTTGATGATAGAAGCTGAGGATGCTGACCAGGAATGCGCGTCCACTGCATGCTGGTGGTCAGGATACCCGTAGAAGCCGAGGGTACTGGCTGGCTGTATGACTCACTGCTCGAGAGCTTGAGGTCAAGATGAGAAGTGATGATGATGATGATGACGTCATGATGAGGTAGCTGCACGAAGGCTGCGCTGACGTTCAATGTCGAGGGTCACCAGTTTGGAGGTAGCGGAACAGAGAGTAAAGTCCCACATACCTCCACTGGAAAGAGAGGATCCTCCGACCAGACGGTTGTTTGTGTCTGGTGGGCAACTGCCCGAGATTTGATATTCGGGCTTTGCATGTGTTCTAATCGCACGGTAAACTTTGATATCGCGATTTAGGATTTTTGTAGTTAGTTCGCAGCTGTCGAGATAGATGGCGCCGCGAGTCTCATTTGTTGTGATGTTGATTCTGCTACGTTGATTTTTGTGGCGGCATGAATGCCGCTACAGATCTAAGAATTGCCAAACTTACTCGTAAGTAAGTTTGGCAGTTTGGCGATTCTTAGACGCTCGATATAGTTCTCAGACTTCTTGTCTAAGGCTAGGCTTTTAATGAAACGGCTGATTGAGCTACTTGGCTGTAACATATACAACGTGTAACAGAATAAACGCAACGTACACTATAATATAAATATAGTATCCAATCTTATTTACAATATAATACTAATTTAACTATAAAATAAAAAATTAAAACTCCTGACAAAAATATGGCGTCAAAAAATTTGTCCGCATCGCTGTCGACTGGAAGTGAGCCAAAAATACTGGCGGCACGTTACAACGTGGCAATGCCGCCAGTCTTTTGGGCAATGCTTATCCTCTGTCCGATGTAAACGCCAGCCCTTGGGTCACGCGAAGTCTCAACTAAGCGTTTAGCAAACATATTAAATTTGTGTGACAAATTGTGTGTGTCGCATATAATTTCTGTAGGTACACTATAGAAGTATAGTTATTTTTTTCGAAATTATCAGTGTGGGTACAATAGAAGTTATAATATTATTAAGATGTTTTACATTGTTATGGTGTTGTTATTTACAGTTAGAGTGCACTCTAACTGTCAATAATTGTCATAATTGCAATGATCTCAAACACGACTATTAATAGAACCATTTATTTACCTTTTGCTTCATCATCGTCACTAAAGAATCCTAAACGAGATATCTTATCACCACCCTTGAAATATTTATCATTGAGGAGTTCTGTTGGCTATCTGTGGCCTTCTTTACAGTTCCACTTCACCAAATTATACTTTATGAACGCTTGTTGATGAAAACACTGAAATGGCCCATAGTGTTTGAAGACTTTACCATTATTAAATATATTTTTTTATATAATGTTAATTGATCTATTTTATTTTTTGTTTATATACCAATAAAAAGTACAAGACCTTCCTTCGTGTGTACCATTTTTTTCAATTTACAATTTACACTGATAACTTAGCCAACTTAACTTGAATAGGAGCGCAAAACAACGATTAAATCAGTCTTGTTACAATAATTTAGCTTTCGAGATAACTTTGAAATGGCATATCTATTAAACTACTATCTGCATAACGGTGATGTTTTAGTATAACGTAAACAACTTACCTTCAAGTCTTAGTAAAATGATTTTTCGAACTACCGACACATTGACCAAAAATAATTATGGGACGCTAACTTTTAATAATTGATCAGTGTGCGACGAGCAATGGGTAGCTCGCTGTCTAATCAGAACAGACCCGAGTCGACGGCGCGTTTCGTTCCACGCGCGCCGGAAAGAGCAGTCAGCAAACGAGACGGCGCCCGCTAGGGCCAGAGCCTTAAGAGTTACCGCGGCCTTGGGACGCAAGGGCAATGGAAGGAACGCGGATGGGTTTTAGTCAGTAAGAGTCTGACACTCCCTTGCGCTCCGCCCAGAGTGGAAGAAGTTATTTGATGATTTCCCATCCTTAAAAAAAATGGGTGGTCGTTAGACCTTACTGCCCACACTATAAGAAGAAGAAGATTGTTTCAAATAAAACAGCCAGAAGATGGCATGGTTAGGGTACAATTGGGTACCCAAAGCAATGCAGTTAACATAACATCAGTGTCAATACATTCCCTCGTTGCAGCCATTGTTTGTGGCCATAGTCTGTGATTGCGGCCGGTGGGCGTGCGCATGGAATTTTAGTTTTTACGGTTTTTTTGTAAGCACAGATAACAAAACTTTTTAGTGTTTTGCACGCCACTATATGTCGGCACCGTTCCATCGTCTGCGCAACAGTATGTTGCCATAATTTAAACATTTTATTTATTACACTTATTTCCACCCGTGCATATTTATTTATTTATTTCGTTTTAATTACTTTTTATGCTGACAACGACGATGACGGACGGGACGACTTCACTTCTGTCAACGCCGGGTGTCGTTGAAAACCTGAAACGCTGTGGCTGTCTCGTGCACGAGTCCCAGCAGCATTATGCTGAAAGATGGCCGTTTTGCGCGGATGTAGCGCATATCTTATCAACTTGTCTACCTTACCTAATTTTGTTTAATTACTTTTTTTTTTCTATGCGTCATGCTTGACCCAAATAAACTCTTTTTCTTTCTTTATTTCAGTTAGAACAACAATGAAGAACATAAAAAATGTTCTTCATTGTTAATAAACTACAAGCCGTGTGCCGACGGGATTAACATTTTCGGAACCTAGAATAGATCATTGGCAACGATAATCAAATTTAAATAAGAATTATTTTTATTTAAAATATTGTCTTCTCCACAACCCAATTTTATTCAGGAAATAAAAACAAAAGTGATTAGAACAATCATCTATACATATAATAAAACTGTAGAAGAGGTCAATTCTGTACATTGAATATAAACTAAAAAAAATACTCCAGGGGTGCTTTATACAAACAGTAGAAGCCAAAAATATATTTTTTTTTCTTTTCTTGTCTGTCTGTCTGTCTGTCTGTCTGTCTGTCTGTCTGTCTGTTGTTCGTCTTTCACGCAAAAACCACTGGACGGATTTCAATGAAACTTTTTTTGTTGTATAGCTATTAGTCCTCGCCAACATATAGGCTATAATTTATTTTGAAGATCTGAATACAAGACGTGGAACCTTAGCAGCCCGGCTAATCTATAAGAGATATTAATATACCGCTTAAGGAATAGTTGGTCAACATGATGAGTACTGTCTGTCGACATAAAAAAAATGAAGGTCTAGAGCACGTGATGTGGAACTCTTTCAGGGAGCTAAGCTATCGGCTATTTTAATCAATTGTCAACAGATCTCGTAGTCCGTTGGTTTAAAGCCTGCCTCTCGAAAGACTAGGTGCGGGTTCAAAACCCACAAATTTTGTAATTATTTTTGAATAATTTTTATTTTATTTATTTCCTTATTTTTTTATTCCTACCAAACCTAATATTTTCTAATATTAATAATATGTTATTGCTGTATTTTGCATATCTTTTTAGAAAGACAAGCAGAACCTATTTTCTGTTTATATGTATTCTGTTTCGTTTGCATCGCGATAAAAAATACAAAACTAATGTAGAAAACATTCACATAAACCTGATAGGATTGTGGCAACCTAGAAGAAAAAAACTTATTATCTACATGCATAGTAAGTAGGGGTAAGTACCTTTAATGACACTTGCAATGCCATCTGTTGAGCGAAACTGTACTTACCATCAACAGCACGAGAATTACACCAAAAAGTATATTTTAGTTAAAGATTCTTTTGATATATACCAGGCGTTACGCATTTGATGCAAAAAAAAAATTGCTCCACTGACTTTGTTTCCATTTTTTTTTACTTTTGATAGGAACGCGTTTGACCACTATCTCACCTGATGGCAAACGATGATGTGATCGAAGATGGAGCACGCTTGCCTATAAGTAACCTATTCACTCTTGATAAGACTCCCAGGCTGTAACTATCCGGAAACACGGACTCAGTCAGGGAATTCCACGCCATGTGTTTCCAAAACGTTTTGTTCATGTGGGTGTGAGGTCCACCGTGTACCGGTGGCGTACCGCCGTACGTCTTGTGGTCCGATGATGGAACGAGCTTGGCGGAATTAAACTATGCAATTCCGTCGCACACTCCCCAAAATGCAACCGATACAAAACCGACAGGCTAAAAACTCGGCTTCTATGCTCAAGACATTGGAGCTTCGAATCGGTGAGCCTTTCACCTCTTGAATTTTTTTCCCAGGATCTCCCTCATTCCTAATTATTTTCTGTTTATTTTGAAACAAAACTGTTCAATTCCCAGTCAGCTGGTGATTCGTCGTGACCAGCCTAGGGCCAGAAATTACCAGTAGCTGGTTTCACACTCCAGAGCTTCAAGGGGAACTGTGGATCCCTGGGCAATGACGCCACAGAAGAACTCGCGAAGATAGGTTTCGAGATGGTAGTGCTGGACCCGTACCCGCTCCTCCTTCTTTCTTTCTTTCACACAGTTTCGTGCATGAATTTGCCAGAGAACAACTGAACTTCATGACAACAAATGGTGAAAAAAATGAAAAATGGCAATGACAAGTCTATAAACGTGACTAACTAAATGACTTCTCAGCTTAAGTAAAAATTACCTCCGTAATAATAGGGATTACTATTACGGATCATTGCCCTTAATTTTTTTTAACTTATGCACCACAGACAGCCCAATTTGCGGAGGTTGTTTCGACGCCGGCTACGTCATCCTGGCCATGACTTTCCGACGTGAAAAAATCCTCGGGACGGTGAGGTGCAGGTTTCAAATCAAATCGTTTATTGCAATCCATAATAACACTCAATTTTAAGAACACTCAAGTTATAAAACAAATATACAATGCCTATGTCCGTAGTAAACTAGAATATAATGCAATAGTTTGGAGTCCTCAAGAGTCATTATACACGATTATGATAGAAAAAATTCAACGTAAATTCTGTAGATACCTTTACAAACGTCAATATGGATGTTACCCCTTTTTATATCCTTCTTTGTTCGTGTCAGGAATGGTGGGTTTAGACACACTCAAATTCAGGCGAGAATCCGCATATATAATTAATTATTATCTAATATTAGTAGATAAGATAGATAGTCCCGTAAGTGAGAGTCAATAAATTTTTATGTTCCTGACCAGTATATGCGTGGCGTTGCAAGACGACAACATAGACTTCTCTGCTATTCGCCTACATGGCGTGCTCCTGGAACTAACAACACTCCCACTGCCAGAGCAATAAAGTTAATAAATGAATTTCTAAAATATATTCCTGAGGCAGATTTATTTTTTGACTCTCAATGGACAATAGCTAAATGTGTATATTTATTTAAATATGAAGAAATAATATTGTTTAATTTTGAATTTTTATGTATTCAAGGTTGTTTTTTGTTTACAAATTTTAATGTAATTTTGTAGAATTAGCGTAGATATAAGCGATTTGGTGTAAACTGTTAGCTTATATTTGATGAATAAATGAATATGAATATGAATATGAATAATGTACACATACAGGTGGTAAATATAGGTTTGTGAGTGCTAAGTGATTGAGCTGACTTTTATCTCAGATTATCACTCCCTTGCGGCTTGAGTATTATCGGTCGTCTCTCCGCTCAACCTGTGAAGCACACTGGTGGCTTTTGTACATTTGGGCGGAGCTAGGCTTGCAAACTTAGCCAGGACAACGGAGTCTCTACTCTACTCTATCCGTTGTGGGTTTTTTTATGGATGGGAAAACATCAAATGACTTCTTCTGCTCTGCGTGGAGCGGAAGAGAGTGTCAAACTCTTACTGACTAAAACACGTCCGTATTCCTCCTTATGCCTTTAACGTTCCAGGGCCGTGGTGACTTTTCGAACAAATTCCGCAACAGTAGTTAGTGTTCGGACAGTGAGCCAACCTACGCTCGCCATCTGCGGGCCCGCGCATAGGGTGGCTGGGAATTGCCCTGCGACTCCCGACGCAACGCCCGGGTTGTCTTTTTCTGTTGCGGCGGCTGAGGGGGTCTACTCCCTTAAGCCCGAAGTCTGTAGTTTCGGCCTTAGTGTTTGGCGTTCTCTACTCCGTATCACCTACGGACTTACGATTGGTCCCGAACTAGGAATAACTATCAAATCGTGCTGTCATTCATTCTTATATTCTTCTCCGGACCATGGAGTAAACCAGGACGCCGCAGCCGATCGCCTCGACGAGGACACGGTGATGCTCCGCCCAAGCAGGGCAGACCTCCACCGTATACTCCACCATGTCCTCTGCGGAGACTTATCTTCTGATAGTTTCGGCATGACCATTAATCAAGCTCAGGGACAAACTATTAGTCGTGTTGGTGTGGATCTGCGGTAGTCCTGTATCTCGCACGGTCAGGTTGTATGTCGCTTTGTCGCAAGTAAGCAGCGCGCAAAGCCTGTTTATACGTACTGATGAATATCACATAACAAGTAATATTGTTTACGAAGAAATGTTTTAAGTGTTAATATTCGTTCGTTCTTCGTAATTTTGTAAGTCATGTCATAATCACGATGAGTAGGTACCTATATACATTTAGTGAGTTTGTGTACTTAATATCTTCCTAAATACGAAATGCACGCGCGAACGAAGTCGCGGGCACAGCTAGTTTAATAATAATATCACAGGCGATTGTATAATTTCCGCATTCTGACTCCTAAGACCCAGGTAGGTTGCATACACTTAGTTGAGGACTCTGGGTTTTTAGAGTTTTCCCTAATGAGAACTTTTGTAATTTTTGATGAAAATAAATGATTGATTTATTATTTATCAAATCGAACAATTTTGCATGCAGTAAGGTATATAATCAAAAATATTGCCAACCTTAACAATAAGGATATTTTTTTAAATCCCAGTGTCCCGGGATCACAGACATGTCCATACTATCAAAACACGCCGCAAGTATCAAACATAACTCTTCCTACTCCGGTCACTGATTATAATGTACTAATAGGACCAGAAATCGCGAAAAATAAATTGACTGTCCCATTGGTACATTTTATGTGCGCATATCTCGACAAAATGTACTGAAAAGCTGATTTCTTTTTCGCGATTTCGGTGTTAGTCCCATTGTAAAAATTGTTCATAATAATGAGTAAAATGACCCCTTAAAAGGTATTGCGTTTATCCTGTTACACGGTGTATAATGGCAAATGTTTTCTGAATTCTGGCTCACAGTCAATCATTTACTTAAGAGCTCCTGAATTTGCGACAGGGTCTTTCCTTTTGTCTCAGGTACAAAAACTACGGTAAAGAAGAAGGCAAAAGCGCAGGCGCCAGAAAACGCCCAGAAGACCACACTAGGTCCCCACGCCGGCAACACGTATCCAAATGCGGTCGACACTCCGAAGCCGAATAAACAGCCGATGGTTACTGTTAACGTGCCTCCGGAACCTCTGCAGGTGTCCGTGAACATTTCTCCGACAAATGTGTTGGGGATGATGCCCATACCTGGAGAAGAAAGAAGTGATATATATTATTATGTAGCTAGTTTACTAAGAAAAGCAATCAGGCGTTATTTAATGGCGCAAAACCATGAAGAAAAACCATCGTGATTAACATGGCATGAACAAAACAGTCATAAATATTTGTGATAACCACCAACCCGTATTGGGATAGCGTTTTTTTTTTTATGTATGAGTGGGCTAGCTCTTGAACTCGATCACGCATGATGAAAAGCGATAAATGAGGTCCATGATGAAGCGAGCGTGCCCAGAAGATGCCTTGATTCGAGGCACTGGTACTCTCACGCGTCGACGAAACACAGCAGGCTGCTTGACGCCGAACTCCGGTGGGAGGGTGGTCGCGAACCAGGTGGGCGTTAGCCCTACCACCGCAAGGGAAGGATTGGCCAGTCTTATAAGGTGTTAGGTGAGACTGTCCAGGATGCGCCGAGCGCTCGGTTCAGTTGAGTGTCTGATGGAACAAATTACGCTACACGAGGAGGCTCCTTCATGCATCCCAAAATTAACTGGGTAACACGGTACTTTAGCAAGACTGTTGTCAGATTTTCTGGCTTCTGACAATCCGTAACGACTGCCAAAGATCTACAAATGACAGCCGGGATCAGCAACAGCCGGGACAAGCGTGGTGGAGACTACTCACTATCTCAAAAATAAGAGTAGTTTCTCAGCAGTAGTACGTTGGAAAATGCTCTTTCTTGGATTAGGATTGCTAAGTTTTGTGAGTATAAAATGCTTTTATCTGCTTTTTTGCTTCATGAATTTAGTTACTAATAATAAGCTTACTGCAATATTGTCATGAACAGGAACTGAATCAACATGCAATAATATTATGCCTTATAGTTCTTAAAGTTTTATAGAACCAACTTACCACCATAATAAGCAATGCAGAATACCATAATTGATACCAGTGTCAGCCATTTTAAGTCCTCAGCGATTGGGTAACCATTGTTGTACAGGTAGAAATAGGTCCCAAGACAAAACTGAAAAGTAACAGTAAATATTTTGAGTACAACTTAAATCCGCTTGGACCATTATTTAAGGTGAAGCGACGTCTAAAGTTCGATAGAGCAGACACTTGTCTTATAGTACGAGCAATAAAACGCAAAGCGTCGTCAAAACGCAATGTAACGTTCACGCAATCACCAAACTAAACTACAGAAAAAAGCTTGCACTGACTGAACAGTTTCCACCTCCAGCCTCCAGCCTATCTCGGACATTAGGTTCTCATTATGATTGAATCAGTACGGAGCCTCTGAGTTTGTTAAGCTAGAAAACATCGGTCTCATCTAAAGTTCGGTCGCGGAGCAGAAAGAATTTCGTACAATGACCTCTTTGCCTACTGACAGTGGTCACAAACATTGTTGTATTTAGTGCGGCCGCTCGAACGCGCAAGATGACTTTTGTCACCCATATTTAGTTTATGCTATTAGATTTCCTACTTCGGAATCACAACTAAATGATTTATTATTGGTACCAAATTGTTCGTAAATAATCACGTCAATTTAGTATACGTATCCCAAGATGGAAAATCGTTCGTGCGTTATTTAAAAATTATTAACTATGTCATGCAAGCCGTGGGCTTTTTTTTTTTTTTTTTTTTTTTTTATAGGATGGGAAATCATCAAATGACCCCTCCCGCTCTGGGTGGAGCGGCAGGGAGTGTCAGACTTTTACTGACTAAAACCCACCCTTTAGTCCTCCTAGTGCCTTTCTTCCCAGGGCCGCGGTAACTCTTTCGAACAAATCCGCAACCCTGGTAGGCTCTGGCCCTAACGGGCCCCGACCCATGCTGACGACTGCTGGCTTGGCGCGCGTAGAACACAGCGCGCCGTCAACCCGGGCCTGTTCTGATCGGACGGCGAGCTACCCATTGCTCGCCGTCCACAGGCATCAGTCACTGCGCCATGCTCAGGAGCATCAGTTCCTGGGCGGCGCAGTGGCTGACGTTCAACAGGAGGGGGTGAAATGGGGCCATTACTGGCACTCCATTTCAGCCCCCTCCGGAGCCCGTTGTAGGGGCTCTACTGCGGCTGTTGCAGTAGCAGCAGCCGCAGTGGAACCGGCTTTGGCGGCGGCGGCGGAGGAAGCGGCGGCGGTGGCGGCGGTCGCGGCGGAGACGGCGGTGGCGGAGGGCTTTCTCCGATTTCCGGCTTTGGCGGGTGGGGCGCAGGCCCTACCCCCAGCCCAGTGGTCGGCCGGCTTGCCAGCTGCCGCACAGACTATGCAGTGCGGCGCGGCGACGCAAGAGCCGGCCCTGTGACCGGGCTGACCGCAGCGGAAACAAAGACCGCTGCGGTCCACCTCCGAGGTGCATTGAGCTCCCACATGGTGGCCCACTTGGCACCGGAAGCACCTCAGAGGTCGGGGTTCCAGCAGTTTGACCTGCGCGGAAACCCAACCCACCAAAAACCTTCGGCCCTCCGAGATGGTTTTGGCCGCCGACACGGGGCAGCTCACCACAATGGTGCGCATGCCCGTGTTGTCAGGACGTAGGGTGCCCGCCTTCACCTCCTCTGCTGAGCACCCCCCCGTCCTAACGACGGCGGCCACCACCTCCGCCTCCGTGACGGAGTCGTCCAGGCCCAAGATGCGCATGTCGATGCGCTTGGTGGGCCTGGACACTCGGGCATCGTCCGCGCTTAGGGACGCCCTAAGCCTTTCGGCTAGAGCGTCCGCGGTTGGGCCGCTGGCTGCCCCGGAGATCTCCAGCATCCGGGCCCCAGTCATGGTGACCCGGAGCCGGAGGCCCCCTACGATGCCTAGCTCACCAAGGTTCACCGTCTCCTTCGCCTTGGTGAGCACGTCCGCGTACGTCACGCCCCGCTTCGCCGCGTCCGGCTGTAGTGTAAGCACTACAGCCGCGGTTTTCGGGGGGCGGAGCGCAGCCGCGACGCTTCGCGCCTTCCGCCGCCGCTTCCTTTCCCGCCTCTTGGCCGCCCTGGCTGCCTTTCCCGCCTTCTTCTTCTCCCCGACAACTTGCCATTCGGCTTGAGCCGGGGGAGGAGCTGAAGGCGAGGAAGCCGGGGGGAGCTGCTGCTCAGACGGCGCAGGAGCCTTCGCCGTCCGCGCAGCAACCCCACCCTTCCTCTTCCTTCCCGGGGCCGGGTCCGGTTTTCCCGGCACCGGCTTCGCGGGTGCCGGCCCGGACCCTTTGTCCTGGCCGGACGACCCCGGTGTGGCAGCCACGGCGGCCGCATATGACGCCTTTTTCTGGCCTTGGGGGGCCTTCCCACTAGCCGCTAACGGAGGGCGCAGGACAATGCCCTCCAGGACGGAGAACCGCGCCTGGAAGGCTGCCATCTCCTGCCGCACGAGGTCCAGCACCTGGCTCTCCTGCGGCACGGGCTGACTGTCCTTCTTGCGCCCCCCTTGCGGCGCCCCCTGTGGGCCGGCTCCCCGGAGCCTGGCCAGGTCTGCGCGGAGCCCCTCGTTCTCCTTTCGGAGACGCTCCGTGGCGGCAGCCAAGCGGGCGACCTCCGCCCGCAGCTCGGACATCTCGTCCGGCGGAGGCCCACCTTTGGTAGCCTCCGCTGCCGCCAGAATGGAGGCCATCGCCTCGTTTATGGCCTTGTTCTTAGAGGAAAGCTTCCTCTTCAAGGCCACATCGCGAAGCGCGGCCTCCACCACCTCCGCAAACCCGGCCCTCCGGTCATCCGGCTCACCGCCGGAGGACTCCGAACCGTGAGCCCCACGACCGCCATCTTCGGGGGGTCGTCCAGCATCCTTGGAGGCAAGGACTCTCCCCTTGCCTCCCTCTCGGCCCTTACCCCGCCTGCTGGTGGGGATCTTCCGGGCCGAGGCCACCTCTTCGCTGCAAGACGACCCCCGGTCGTCTTCCGGCCTAGGCCGCTTGCGGAAGGACCTCGAGTCCTCCGCTGCAGTCCCTGCCCCCTCGGGTTCAGAGCACGCCGAGCTCACTGTCACCAGGTCGTCGGAGTCCAGCTCGGACTCCGACTCTACACCCTCGTGACGCTCAGGCGAGCCCTTCCTCCAATATAGCGCGCCTCTTGCCGCGCTCCGCCCGACCGACGCTTTGTCGGGCGAGCCAAAGTCGAACCCGATCATGTCCTCAAAGGACGGCTTGGATCGGGGGCCTCCTCGGCCACTGTTGCTCTTGGCAAGCGGATGGTGGATAGCAACGTTGCCCCCCCCAGAATACGAGGGGCTTGACGCATAAAGCGTGGCGGATTCCCGGACTGCTGTGCAGTCCGAACCGCCCTGGGGTAATCTCTCTTTTTTGTTGCTATCCATTATTGTCCTTTTAAAGGGTGCGGTCCCTATCTCCCCTCCTCTCTCCCTCTCTCTCACTGCCTGCTCGCCGCTCTCACAGTCATGTCTGATGATCAGACGCGTACCAGAGAGCAGCGAGCAAGCCAATGAGACGCACACCGTCCGAGGACCCGAACACTGCTCAAGTCTCCGAACGGTGTGCCCCTCTTGTGTCTCTCTTGGTCTGGTCTCTCACTTGGGACCTTCCGGCATGAGTGGCTCTACCGGCAAAGCCCCCAAGATCATTGAGACACGCAAGCCCCACCACGACGGCAACGTGGAGACACGGTTGGTGGGGAAGCCGTGGGCTTTTGTTGTAACTCAAGGCCAACTAAAACCACATGCAAACAAGAACAAACCTTAGATACGGTAAAACGTTTACAATTCCTGAGGACGGCCGTCATTGCATGTGTGCGAGCGTGACGCATTATATTTACGTAGGAGTGAAAGAGACAGGTAATAAGAGGTCATTGTACGAATTTCTTCGTGCTCTGCGACCGGACTTTAGTTTAAACTGACCAAAAAATACTAAAATGTAATTTTAATCTATTTTCAAAATGAATCTTACCAAACTCAACGAACTAGCTGCACAAGAGGCCAATAGCAGGATTTTTCTTCCAATCCTATCGACAAGTAAAGGTGCAATAATGGACGCAAATACTTGTGTAACCCCGATAATTATTGTATTAACGTGTGCCTCCATATTTGATCCAGTCATTTCGAAGATGACCGAAACAAAAGCAATCACAACTATCATTCCGCTGAATTGTGTAAAAATATTTAAAATTGTAATTAAGAATGCGGCTTTTCTGTTAGACTTGACCGTATACAACTCAGTCAATTGAGCAATTTTCGGTTTCGGCTTAATATTTGCTTGTGCTACGACTTCATCTATGTCATCTTGTCTTCCAAGTGATGTGAGAGTAGCCATCGCTTCTGCTTTTTTACCTGAAATTAGATTGTTGTTACAAAACGTGTATATGTTTTTGTTTATATTTACTTCTCAATCTCTTCTTAAACAGAGTCCCTGTCTGCCATTGTCTGTTTTCCCGCCTTTTTCATTTTATCTACACAACGGACTTTGATACGGTAGTCACAACCAGAAAGTGCAATAAATGAGGAAGGTTTTCGTTTATAGTTTACTAGCTACTAAAAAGTAGCCTACGTCCTTCTCCATATCCCAGTCAACATATCTGCCAAATTTCATGATGATCCGTGCAGCCGTTTTAGCGTGAGAGTGTAACAGACAGACAGACAGAGTTACTTTCGCATTTATAATATTAGTACGGATTAAGGTTTTGCACAAAATTGTAGAACCATCATGGTACTGTTAATTGCAGCTGTGTGACCCAGGGTCACTCTCCTGTCACTTTGGTGAAAATAGATCGTTGTGTGGTGGCATTTTTGCATTTATTTAGGTCATTGGTCATTGACCATTACCATCATCATCATATCAGCCAAAAGACGTCCACTGCTGGACATGGGCCTCTCCCAAATGGCCATAAGTTGCCATAATCCCTGCCCATTCTCTGGTGAGTCCCTTAGTCGCCTCTTACGACAGCCACGGGAAGCAATGGGATACATTGACCATTGAGCTCTATTTATAGACGAAGGATAGTCATAAGGAAAATCAATGCTTACCTTTCATAACTTGATAAACAGCACTTTCAGGTACAAAGAAATATAATGCAAAAATGAATTCAGCGCAGAAAAACGCAGCCAACCAATTAATTTTCGAGTAAGATATATATGGTCCTATTGAGTACACTGACAGTATGCCCAGTGTGGTCGACAATCCCGTTAGTGTTAGCAGTGTGCCTCGAATTTTCGTTGACCTAGGTAAAAATAAGAAAGTATATACCTAGATGGAATTATTTTAACAATCTGATTGATTTGACCACTACGCTGTTTTAGGATTAAGTAGTCCATAATTATACTTAACCGGTCAAGCTCCTGAGATGTCTAACTTCAAAATCATGTTAAAATAGAGTTTTAAAACGCGTAAATCTGGCGACACACCGGTGTGACGGTGAACCTTGACCGGAGAATAAAGAAAGAAGACTGTTGGAAGCAGCATGTACAGAGCAGTTCACGTTGCAGAAGACCGCATGGTTTGGAGACACGTCGTATGTGGTCGCGATCCTCAGTCATAAGGGAACGGCGAAGAAGAGAAGAGAGTCCATATACAACATGTAACAGGACAAATATATAGATAGTAGGTTGGTTCCATAGTAACTTCAGAACCATATAACCCCTTTTCAGGTTTTGCGTTCACTATGTTTTACGTTGTATGTAGAATGCAAAACATCAATGTTGTGGTATCAGCAAGTAACACCGTGTATGGTTGATTTTGTAGTCATTGGGGTAAATCATTTATATAAACTTAAACATGGAATGACCCAATATTGAGCCTTGAGGAACGCCCATTGTCAGTTCAGATCCTTGTGAGTTTACGCTGTTTGTCTGAAGTTCAACTTATCAGTCTTTCCAGTCTGATGTAAGTTAATTAAGGGCTGTATTCCTAATCCTATAGTGCTTGAATTACAACAAAAGCGTATTATTGTTAACGCAATCGAACGCTTTCGAGAGATTGCAAAAGATTTTAATGGCATCTTGTGAAACCATAGTGTTGTTCAAGAAAGATGGAAATTTTATGAAAGTGACGTCTGATTGAACACTAACTTTTCAAACAGCTTATTTAAACAAATTGGAATGAGGACAGAGCAATGATATAAGAATATAATGTAACTCACGCCAACTCAGCAATGTAGACTATATTTGTGACCAATAACACTCCTATACCAACGCCAACTAAAGTTCTGCCTGTGTATATCACAGCCAAATTTTTTCCAAGAGCCATCAAAATATAGGAAAGTAAAAACATGCTTCCACCGAAGTACAGGCAAGGTTTTCTGCCTATCAAGTTACAAAGATATCCAGAAATGTAAGGACCTGAAAAAAGAAATGTGTTAGTTTGTTTTGTTTTTTACTTGTTCGAAAGAATTTTCAACTTCATCTCTTTATAAAAACTGTATGTCAGTATTTTTCTAAAAGTCGTTGCGCCTAATTAGTATATTTTCAATAGAATATGCTGCAGAGTCCTAATTAAACCCAGCGGGACAAGACAAAACTTCCATTAAAGGGTGGATTTTCAACTAAAAGATTCAGTCCTTAAAAGTGTTTTAGAGAAAATTTTAAAGTTTATATGGAATTTCGTAATTTTTCCCGAATTATTCCAATACTATACTCGGCTTACTACATAATACTTCTATAGTAAAAAAACACACAAAAAAATAAATAAAAAATAAAATAGGTACCTCCGATAATTCCAATGAATGTAATGGACACCATCCAGGATGCTTCTGCATCAGTGATGACTTTATCTAAGGGTGTCTCTTCAGCATTCTGCAGTATGGTCAGCACTGGCGCTGTCCATCCCATGGTGTAGCCCACAATAAACTGTCCAAAGTATACTGAAATCATATTATGTACATTTAAAATACACTATTTCAAAGTAAGTTAAAAATCGTTATAAAATTAAAATATCCACTTTATTTTTGGCTTTAGAATCAGCCATTCAAGATGTTGTCAGCCTTCTGGGCATTTTTTATTGCGCTATGAGGATTTTTTGCAATAAACAGTATCGAATGGGTAAGTTTTCATATTAATGTACAATTTGTTACTTTGTTTATACTAACCTAATTTTTCATCTTAATAAAATAATAAATACTTACAGCATCCCGCGCTTAAATATTGTTTTTTTCTACTTGTGTTAATCTCGGCCATTATACAGTTTCACTTCACACGGTATATTATTTGCTTTATAATAATTTGACTCTTTATTTTTTTTATATATTCGCCGTTTTTACACACGGTATGGAATTATTTGACTTATGTATCTGTGCGAAATAGTTCCTTATATTTTATAAGATTTCCATATGCATCCGGTAACAGAAACTTGTAGGTGATTAGGGGTACGTGGCAAATTCAAAATTATAAAATAACTTTATTTTGCACGCAGCTATTTTGCTTATTTTTTAGTGTTTCGAACCTGTGTATGAAAAAACGGTACCTTTATAGGATCAGGTGGTCTGTCAGTCAGTCTGTCTATCTGTATGTCCTAAACTAAATGTACTAAACCTATTCAGTTTAAATTTGGTACACGTTTAACCTTCTGTGACTCAAGCACGGACGCGTAACGAAAATAAATAAATTTTGAATATGAAGTCACATTTTGGTGGGAAAACAGTAAAATAAAAAAAAGTTTTTAAAACTGTATCATACCAAATCAAAGAATGTATCGTAAGGGTCTCAACCTACCAGGGTTGCGGATTTGTTCGAAAGAGTTACCACGGCCCTGGAACGTAAAAGGCACTAAGAGGAGCATGGGTGGGTTTTAGTCAGTAGAAGTCTGACACTCCCTGCCGCTCCACCCAGAGCGGGAGGGGTCATTTGATGATTTCCCATCCAAAAAAAAAAAAAAAAAGGGTCTCAAAACATTTTATTTTTACAATTTTAAAACTTTGAATTCCAAAGTTATTGAAGAAAATAGATAGGTATTAACCATTTCTTCTCGCCCCTTATCTCCGAAATTACTGAACCTAAAGTTTTGAAATTGAATGAATGGGGTTCAAAGTTTTTGCTTCACGTATATTTAGTATCCGTGAAGAAAAAGCTTTGTCGCTTATTCTTGTAAAAAGGGGCCTTTTTACAAAAATGACGCGGACGGAGAAATATGAAAGGCACGGTTAAAGTTTGTATGGAGAAGGAGTCATCATCATCATCATCATATCACCCGAAAGACGTCCACTGCTGGACATATGGTCATGACCTCCCCCAAGAGTCGCCACAACAACCGGTCCTGTGCGTCTCGCAAAAAAAAAGGAGAAACAAGGAAGGAAAAGGAGGAGTGCAGTAGGCTAATTTTTACTATAATAATGCTTAAAAATACTTTATATTAATAAAAAAAACATTACACACTACCATGCGTTTAACACACACACAAATAGATACACAAACATAGTCTTTTGTTTATGGTTAAAGTCTGTGGTCAAACACAAATATATACTTTTTTGTTTAATAACGTTCAAACTTATTTAAATGGATTATGGTCGAAGTTTAACCATTGGGCGACCACTAGTACAGATAGGTACTACCTATAGATTATAAAAAAACCTAAAATAATTATATGATTTAAAAGAAACATTAAAAAAAATATTAAGTATTTGTTTGGAAACCTTTACACGGCAGTGGGACTCTGACCTGGCCAGTATTTAATTGTTCTGCTTCAACATACAAGATGGCTTACCTATAAAGAACCCACGTGGTTGTAAAATAGCGGTCATCGCCACCTTTATATTTCCAACTTTCTTAGAGTTGTCGCGTTACATTTTTTTTCTCTACCAATCGTCACGCTTTCACTCGTTCCTTTTTCTGTCATGTCTTTCCTATTCCAATATATTCAATATCTTCTTCTCTCATAAACATTTATACTTAGAAAAATAGTAGCGTCTAAAAAATTAATTGCTGCCTGTAATATGAATGAAATATTATGAATAAATATTTAACCAACGAGATATAATTATTTTTAATAAATTTATCTGTCCCTCTCGCAAAAACACTGTTTTGTATGGCAGCTGTATAAGCGGCCTGGACAAGCGACATTGACAAATCGGACTTCTCTTTATAATAAAATTATTGAAAACTTTGATGCTTTTTAACTTCATCGCTGATGAATTAATAATTTTTAAAATAAAAAAAATATATATTAAATATATATTTTGACGACACGGTTGGCGCAGTGGTTGAGCGATCGGCTGCTGCGCTGCGTGTCGCGGGTTCGATTCCCGCACGGTACAAATATTTGTATGGCCTACAGATAGTTGTTCCGGGTCTGGCTGTTTGTGTATGTGACTTTCTATGTTTGTAAACGCACCCACGATACAGGAGAAATTCCTAGTGTGGGGCAACGTTTTTTAAAACAAAAAAAAAAAAAAATATTTCGTAAGTGCTTTCTAAAGCTAATTAGTATTTCATTTTGTAAATAAAAAAATTGCTTGCATATTCCTTAATGTTCTGCCATACCCTCGATGCAAGCGATTCACATCAACGATAAAATAACGCAGCATTAGAATTTGTCTCGTACTAAAATCTGACTTACGGAACCACTAGTTGCAATGTTATATTTACAACTGATTGAACTTATCAAGATTATACTTGGATAAGCAATGAATCATCTGAAATCCTAAACAGATAAGGGAGATGAAGATCAAGTAGTACTCGTGGACGTACCCCTCGGTGCTAATACTTGTTACTCATCAGCTGTCTAGCCTTTGTATTGGGGACTTCCAGTCTAACCGGATCTAGCTGTGCCAATATTATATTAAATGAAGCGTTTGCCTATTTAACCTCCATAATCCAGTTTTTTGGCATCATGATGACCCTTGTTAAGACAATACGACCATTTTGCCACAAGGGCCAACGTGTGTTCCAAAAATTTTACTAAAATTGATTTACAGATAGAATAACATCTACAGAAACTCGTTGTTGCATGCGTCAACAGGAGCTTCAACACTTTCCGCGACCTCACTTGCAAACACGTGACTTTTTTTTAAATTTAGCCCTAGTTAGCTAAGGTTCCCAAAACCAAATAAAAATCCAAACAAAGCATACAGACAATCATTTATTTAACATTTCTTGTATCTGCCATAAATTCTTCCCTTTAGTTTCTGGCACAAATAAAATTGTGAAACAAAAGGCAAACGCACAAGCAGCTGAATACATCCAAAACGTTGAATGTGCTCCGAAAGTTGGCACTATGTAACCGAATGCAGTTGTTACTCCAAAACCGGAAATCCAGCCAACGGATACCGAAAATGATGAACCGAAACTTCTGACGTTCGATGTAAACATTTCTCCGATGAACGTGTTAGGGATGATGCCGAAACCTGAGGAAGATAAAAAGAATGCAATTAGAAAGTCCGATGTTGCTGATGACGATAGTGGTATGGGCAGAAAGAAATTTATCCATAAAAGAGTCAAATAAAAGGCCATTGCATGCAACTGAGATGAGAATGCAAAAACAAATGTGAAAAGCAGCAATGTAAAGTAATAAACTATCATAAATTATGACGGAAAGGTACACTGGAATATAAATCTCGAGAAAATCTTACAACAAAGTAACAAAAAGAAAAACAAAATTACCCATGTTATAAGATACGAAGAAAAACATTAGTGAAAGCAACGAAAGCCAGTGTAAATTTTTAGCGATTGGGTTCTGAGTGTTGTAGAGGTAGAAGTAAGATCCAAGTGTGAACTGGAAAATAAAATAAGCTTGTCAAAGGTGAAAGAAACATTTAAACACTTTTGAAACTGGGAATTGAGCATTAAATTTCAATATATATGCTAGTAGTTCTTGAAAAATAATAAGAAAACATTGAAAGTAAAATCACACATGCTAATTGAGCAAACCCAATTTTTAGTAAGTCACCTTAGTGACAAGTTTTTATTTTTTGACATCAACAATGTTGTTGATAAACTAAAAAGTAGCTTCTTCTAGCACTAATAAAAATGAAGTTGCAGAAATCCTTTACTTTATGCCTTCAAAACATACAAGGCTTTTCTTCGAAAGTAATTGGAAGTAGAATTATTCTTAGAAAAAACAATGTTTGACATTGTTTGTATTACTGAGCATTGGTTAAAGGATTCTGAAATGTTAATTAATTATCATAGTTTGGGTAGCTGTCTTAACAGAAAATCAATGATGCGTGGGGGTTCACTTATCTTAATTAAACGGTCTATTAAATTTAAAACTCGTAAAGATATAGTTGAAATGTCGGTTGAGCATAACATTGAACTGTCTTGTGTTGAGCTTGATAGGCATGTGTGCGTTTGCAGACCCCCTAACTACAAAAACTATAATATTTTGGAATCGGTAATGGAATGATGTTTTGGCTAAACTTGCAACTGGTAATAAACTTTTAATTATCGGTGGAGATTTTAATATTAATATTTTAGAAAAAATCAGATAGCAGTCGCTTTTTAAATCTCTATAAGTCATTCAATTTATCAAATGTGTTCTTAGAACCAACCCGAATAACGACTGCCACATGCATTGATAATGTTTATTGTTGCTGCAAATACTTAGAAAAAGCCATTGGGAACTGTCTACCATCTGACCACTGTGGGCTAACGGTAACTGTCGCACGGGTGAAGAGTCGGAGTCCGAGTTGGACTCCGACGACCTAGCGACCTTAAGCTCGGCGAGCTCTGAACCCGTGAGAGCGGGGGCTGCTGCGGAGGACCCTAGGTCCTTCCGCAAGCGGCCCAGAACGGAGGAAGACCGGGGGTCGTCTGGCAGCGAGGAGGTGGCCTCGGCTCGCAAGATCCCCACCAGTAGGCGGGGTAAGGGCCGAGAGGGAGGCAAGGGGAGATTGCCCGCCTCCAAGGTGGCTGGCCAGCGAGCCGAGGGGCTCGTCGCTGACGGACGACCCCCCGTAGAGGGCGGTCACAGGGCTCCTGGTTCGGAGTCCTCCGGCGGTGAGCCGGATGACTCCGGACAGGAGCGTGTTCGGAGGGCCGGGTTTGCGGAAGTTGTAGAGGCCGCGCTTCGCGATGTGGCCTTGAAGAGGAAGTTGTCCTCCAAGAACAAGGCCATAAGCGAGGCGATGGCCTCCATTCTGGCGGCAGCGGAGGGTAACCCAGGGGGGCCTCCGCGGGACGAGATGTCCAAGCTGCGGGCGGAGGTCGCCCGCTTGGCTGCCGCCACGGAGCGCCTCCAGAGGGAGAATGCGGGGCTCCGAGCAGACCTGGCCAGGCTCCAAGGAGCCGGTCCACAGGGGGCGCCTGAAGGGGGACGCAGGGAGAACAGCCAGCCCGTGCCGCAGGAGGGCCAGGTGCTGGACCTGGTGCGGCAGGAGATGGCTGCCTTCCAGGCGCGGTTTTCCGTCCTGGAGGGCATCGTCCTGCGCCCCCCGTTAGCGGCGAGTGGGAAGGCTCCAGGCCGGAAGGCGGCGTCGTACGCGGCCGCCGCGGCTGCCACACCGGGGTCGTCCGGCCAGGACAAAGGGTCCGGGCCGGCACCCGCGAAGCCGGTGCCGGGAAAACCGGACCCGGCCCCGGGAAGGAAGAGGAAGGGTGGGGTTGCTGCGCGGACGGCGAAGGCTCCTGCGCCGTCTGGGCAGCAGCTCCCCCCGGCTTCCTCGCCTTCAGCTCCTCCCCCGGCTCAAGCCGAATGGCAAGTGGCCGGGGAGAAGAGGAAGGCGGGAAAGGCAGCCAGGGCGGCCAAGAGGCGGGAGAGGAAGCGGCGGCAGAAGGCGCGAAGCGTCGCGGCTGCGCTGCGCCCCCCGAAAACCGCGGCTGTAGTGCTTACACTGCAGCCGGACGCGGCGAAGAGGGGCGTGACGTACGCGGACGTGCTCACCAAGGCGAAGGAGACGATAAACCTTGGTGAGCTAGGCATCGTGGGGGGCCTTCGGCTCCGGGTCACCATGACTGGGGCCCGGATGCTGGAGATCCCCGGGGCAGCCAGCGGCCCAACCGCGGACGCTCTAGCCGAAAGGCTCAGGGCGTCCCTAAGCGCGGACGATGCCCGAGTGTCCAGGCCCACCAAGCGCATCGACATGCGCATCTTGGGCCTGGACGACTCCGTCACGGAGGCGGAGGTGGTGGCCGCCGTCGTTAGGACGGGGGGGTGCTCAGCAGAGGAGGTGAAGGCGGGCACCCTACGTCCTGACAACACGGGCACGCGCACCATTGTGGTGAGCTGCCCCGTGTCGGCGGCCAAAACCATCACGGAGGGCCGAAGGTTTTTGGTGGGTTGGGTTTCCGCGCAGGTCAAACTGCTGGAACCCCGACCTCTGAGGTGCTTCCGGTGTCAAGTGGGCCACCATGTGGGAGCACAATGCACCTCGGAGGTGGACCGCAGCGGTCTTTGTTTCCGCTGCGGTCAGCCCGGTCACAGGGCCGGCTCCTGCGTCGCCGCGCCGCACTGCGTAGTCTGTGCGGCAGCTGGCAAGCCGGCCGACCACTGGGCTGGGGGTAGGGCCTGCGCCCCACCCACCAAAGCCGGAAACAGGAGGAAGCCCTCCGCCACCGCCGTCTCTGCCGCGACCGCCGCCGCTTCTTCTACCGCCATTGCCGGTTCCACTGCGGCTGCTGCTCCTGCAGCAGCCGCAGTAGAGCCCCTTCAACGGGCTCCGGAGGGGACTGAAATGGAGTGCCAGTAATGGCCCCATTTCACCCCCTCCTGTTGAACGTCAGCCACTGCGCCGCCCAGGAACTGATGCTCCTGAGCATGGCGCAGTGACTGAGGGGGACGCAGGGAGAACAGCCAGCCCGTGCCGCAGGAGGGCCAGGTGCTGGACCTGGTGCGGCAGGAGATGGCTGCCTTCCAGGCGCGGTTTTCCGTCCTGGAGGGCATCGTCCTGCGCCCCCCGTTAGCGGCGAGTGGGAAGGCTCCAGGCCGGAAGGCGGCGTCGTACGCGGCCGCCGCGGCTGCCACAACCGTGTGGTGAGCTGCCCCGTGTCGGCGGCCAAAACCATCACGGAGGGCCGAAGGTTTTTGGTGGGTTGGGTTTCCGCGCAGGTCAAACTGCTGGAACCCCGACCTCTGAGGTGCTTCCGGTGTCAAGTGGGCCACCATGTGGGAGCACAATGCACCTCGGAGGTGGACCGCAGCGGTCTTTGTTTCCGCTGCGGTCAGCCCGGTCACAGGGCCGGCTCCTGCGTCGCCGCGCCGCACTGCGTAGTCTGTGCGGCAGCTGGCAAGCCGGCCGACCACTGGGCTGGGGGTAGGGCCTGCGCCCCACCCACCAAAGCCGGAAACAGGAGGAAGCCCTCCGCCACCGCCGTCTCTGCCGCGACCGCCGCCGCTTCTTCTACCGCCATTGCCGGTTCCACTGCGGCTGCTGCTCCTGCAGCAGCCGCAGTAGAGCCCCTTCAACGGGCTCCGGAGGGGACTGAAATGGAGTGCCAGTAATGGCCCCATTTCACCCCCTCCTGTTGAACGTCAGCCACTGCGCCGCCCAGGAACTGATGCTCCTGAGCATGGCGCAGTGACTGATGCCTGTGGACGGCGAGCAATGGGTAGCTCGCCGTCCGATCAGAAGACCGGTCCCAGACCAGGTCCGAAGAGAGGCCCGGGTTGACGGCGCGCTGTGTTCTACGCGCGCCAAACCAGCAGACGTCAGCATGGGTCGGAGCCCAATAGGGCTAGAGCCTACCAGGGTTGCGGATTTGTTCGAAAGAGTTACCGCGGCCCTGGGAAGAAAGGCACTAGGAGGACTAAAGGGTGGGTTTTAGTCAGTAAAAGTCTGACACTCCCTGCCGCTCCACCCAGAGCGGGAGGGGTCATTTGATGATTTCCCATCCTAAAAAAAAAAAAAAAAAAAAAAAAAAAAAAAAAAAAAAAAAAAAAAAAAAAAAAAAAATGCAGCAAGTTAAATGGTCGGGGCTGGAAAATGGAAAATGGTAATATTCTATAATAAGATTTTTTTTCTGTTGTCAACACCAAGTTCAATAATACTTTTAAAAAGATAACTAAAACTATCTGCCCTAAGTTTTTATTTAGTTACTGGGCAAGTAAAGGGCTCAGAAAAAGTAGGGAAATACTTACGAGATATATATGGCCTCAAGCAAACTTTTAATAAGTATGTAGCTACCTACTCAAAAATTTATAAAAATACTTGTAAGGTAGCTAAAGCTTTATACATCAGCAATAAGGTAAAAACAGCAGACATTAAAATAAAACGGTTTGGAAAATTATAAATAATGAAACAAACAGGAACAAAATACTTAATACTGATTGCATATTGAAAACTACTCAGGGCCTTATTAGTGATAACCAAGAAGTTGGTCAAGAATTTGTATTTTTTTTTACCAGTATCCCAATTTAAACTGCTGAAGCCTTAAATTCCTCGCCTTCGCTTGCTTTTGATTTATTACAGGCGAACGTTTATAAGTTTTAAGCATATAAACCCCATATCAGTAATGAAGCTTTCAAATAAATCAAGATTAAATTGACCGAGGATTTATGGGGATTGTCTATTAAATTTGTACCTCAATTATTGACTTAGCTTTTATATTTAATTTGTGTGTGGATCAAGGAGTCTTTCCGGACCTAATGAAATTCAGTAAGGTTATACCACTTTTTAAAACAGGGGACAGTAAAGACTCAAATAATAATAGACCAGTATCCGTGTTGCCAGCGTTTAGCAAGGTTTTTGATAAAGTGTTGCTTGATCAAATGCTTAATCATTTTAACACGAATAACATCTTGCATGATTAACAGTATGATTTCACCAAAGGTCGTTGTACAACTGACGCTGGTGTCACCTTATTGAAGCACATCTTTAATGTGTGGGAGGAGGCACAGGATGCCATAGGCATCTTCTGTGATCTATCTAAGGCGTTTGATTGTGTAAATCATGATACATTACTCCTGAAACTTGGGCATTACGGACCGGGCAAAACAGCTTTAAGCTCTACCTTATTAAATCTTATTTAAATGATAGACAGCAATTAATTCAAGTAAACGGTGTCAATTCGTCGGGATTAAAAGTGAAAATGGGGGTACCACAGGGTTCAATTTTAGGTCCTTTTCAGAATATATAAATGATTTGCCCCATTTATTGCAACAAAAACTTAATATGGTGTTGTTCGCCGACGACACTTTTTTAATTTTTAAAATAAATAGAAGGACTAATAATTTTGACGCCATAAATAACGCCCTAATTCAGGTCCAGAATTGGTTCACTGTCAATAATTTTGTTTTAAATGTAAAGAAAACGAAATACATAAGATTCGCTTAACCAAATGTCGAAAGCAGTGATCGTGACATAATATTGAACGGGGAGAAATTAGAATTCGTCGATAGAACAGTTTTTCTGAGGATTAAACTTGACTCAAGGCTAAAATGGGATCCTCATTTAACGTCACCTGCAGGACGGCTAAGTTCAGCAGCATATGCTGTTAGAAAAATCCGACAAGTTGCGGATGTTAATACCGCAAGACTGGTCTATTTTAGTTACTTTCATGTATCATGTCTTATGGTATGTTACTATGGGGACGGGCTGCAGACATCGAATCCATTTTTATTCTTTAGAAAAAAGCTATTAGAACCATTTACAATCTCCGCCGGCGTGATTCTTTAAGGGGACTGTTTAAGGAAATTAACATCATGACGGTACCTTGTCAATATATCTATGAAAACATTATGTACGTTAGAAAGAATTTACATCTTTTTAATAAACGAGGTGACAGACATAATTATGTTACTAGAAACAGGGATAAATTAGTTCGACCAGGTTTCAGACTGGCTAAAGTAGCAACATCTATTTTGCACCTATTTTTTTTGTGCTTAATTTCGAGCAGAAAAAACGTGTTTTCTTTCTTTCTTTTTCTTTCTTTCATGGGGTACTGTTTAAAGTGTTATAATAAAATTCCTCCCCATATATTAAAGCTGAATGAAACGAAATTTAAATCTTGTATTAAACGCACGCTATGCAAGCAAGCATATTATAAGTTGGAAGATTACATTGAGAAAAGAAATGCTTGGCTAAATGCTGGTCCTGCTCCACAGCCATTAGAGCGCACAAAATAATCCGTAAGCATTTGAAAACGTTGTTAGACCCGCTGAAGATTGTAAGATTTTTATTTTATTTTTTTCATCGTATCGACACAATCTATTTAGCATTGTATAGTTTCATGCATTAAAGGCACATGTGTGAGTACTGCGTACCTTCAAGTTAGACTATCATTTTTGGTTTATTACTTTGACTTGAATGCACCCTGGCTGTTGGAAGTGTCATGCTCACTCAAAAGTCTCTCTGATGGTGACGTTTGTGTTTCATTCATCGTTTTGGCTCCATCAGCTGGGACTGGTCATCTCTCAACAGCCACGGTTTGTTTTAATTGGTAGTACTGTGAATTGTTTCTTTTTTTTTGTTTCGGACGCTTTTGTCGTGCACTTCTTTCTACATCGTTCTCACATAAAATGAATTAATTTCAACAAAAACAATGTAACCACAACTTTTTATCAATTTATTGATTTGAAATAGTATCCATGGAGTTTCTTGCACGTTTTTCTCCAAAGAAATCTACGCTTTGGAACGTGCAAATAGCTTAACCTTTTTGACTGACCGACCTTGACAATTTAAAAGTGCCTGTAAATGGTTTATTTGAAATAAATGCTTTGACTTTGACACTTACTAAACTTAGTGAACATCCTGCCGTAGAAAATAACATCAGAGATTTCCTTCCAGTTACATCGACGAATAATGGGGCTATAGAAGCTGCTAATACTTCAGTTAGACCAATAATAATTGTGGATACATAAGATGGAATGCTTGAACCAGTCAAATCAAAAATGGTCGTTACAAAGAAAATCACAGCGATAAATCCACTCATTTGCTGTGAAATAATTAATACAATTATGATGAATAAGGCTCTTTTATTAGCCTTGTATGTGAACATCTCTTTTAAATGATCTTTAGCTGTTTGCCGCTGTTCGCTTGCTGCATTTTCAATACTTTCATAGTCTTCTCTCCTGCCAAGTTTTCTAAGGTTTATTATTGCTTCTCCCCGATAGCCTAAAATATAAAAGTCTTTTTTACTTTGTTGCGTACCCTCTTTATTCAGGTCTTTTCTACTATCATAATCGTTGATGATCTCTGTAAAAGCCAATAACCAATCAATAAGCATCAATTTCGTACTTTTTTTGGACGTGCTTTAAAGTAAAAATCTGGAAGTCATGTGTGATGTAAGTTGATAGAAATAATATTATAAATACAATTTACAGCCTTATTTAAATCGTTTTGTTCCGTATATTGTTGGACGTAAAAGAATAGCACCATCCCATCACTTCCCGTGGGTGTCGTAAGAGGCGACTCAGGGACTCACCAGAGAATGAGCAGCAGCATTCTCTGTAGACATTGCTACAGCTACACTGCGATCGCCAACCCGCCAGCCAAGCGTGGCGATTATGGCAAATCCCCCATTTGGGGCAGGCCTTTATCCAACAGTGGACGTTTATCGGCTGATATGATGATGATGATGATGATGATGATGAATTTACAGCCTGAAGTAGGCAAATTACAGTTTTCTCACGATAAAAACACCATTCTCAAAATTAATCTGCTTAAACCATTTTCAAGGCTATGTATGGAGGCCTAATGTAACCTTATAGTATGGAGGTGAGAGAACAACTATAGAGGTTAATCGCTAGTAACAGTCAATGGAACCCCAATGTGTTTTAAATACATATAGGCCCAACCAGAAGTGTATAGCAAAGATGGCAAGTCCAATAACTCACTACTAATATTACGATGACGGTAAGTGATGATAAAAGGGGCAATGCAGGACATTTCAAAATGATTACAACACATGTTCATGTTTACGTATTAAGAACATGTACTAAGTATATGTTCATGTAAATTTTCCTAATAATAAATTTTTCTTACCCTTCATAACTTGATACACAGGTGTTTCTGGCACAAACATAACTATTAAAAAGAGGTATGCAAAGGCTGTAAACACAGCTAGCCAACATGTCACCTGAAATGGTACAAACGGTCCGACTGTATATATTAAAAGCGTGCCCACTGAGGTAGATAATCCCGTCAGAGCTAGCAGTGTGCCTCGGATTCTTGGAGATCTGAAGAAAACAAGAACAAAAATTGAATTCGTTGGCCTTTTTTGTGAATGGGAAATCAAAAAAATGATTTCTCCCGTTCGGGGCGGAGTGGAAGGGAGTGTCAGACTCTTACTGACTTAAACCCATCCGTGTTCCTTTAAATGCTCTTTGCCTTCCAGTGCAGCGGTAACTCTGACGAACAATTCCGCAACCCTGGCAGGCACTGGCCTTAGCGGGCCCCGTAAACTATGCTGTTAATTATCTCTTTGAGACGCGCGTGAAATACAACGCGCCGTCGACCCTGGGAATTCGTTGGCCCTTTGCATCTTCATAATCTGAATATTGCGTTCTCACTGTTGAGGTTGCCATGCCCATTATCTGTGACTAGCTGCCGCCCGAAAATTATGCCAAGGAAACATATTTTCGTAGTGAAAAGTATCTTTGTTCTATTTCAGGACATGTTCTACTACTGTGCTAAGTTTGATCCAAATCCCTTCAGCCTCGAAGATGTAAAGTGGTAACAAATTCACTTTCGCAATTTTAATAGAATATTAGTACAATGTGGATGAATAGTTCCTATTGGTAGTTCAAGCCTATTTGCTTAACTCAAAATGTTCTGAAGTCAGAGCAGACTCCATGATGCGTCCGACTTGTGAAAATTCCCAAATAAAAAATAAATCTTATGTAATTGGTAAATAAACACTAAATTCGCGATGAATTCGGCGCACACCGGTGTGTTGCCGGTGCTTCAGCGGTTAAACAAATATAACAGAACAATTTACAATGCTGCCAGTGTGTAATAAACGGCCATACTTTGCGGTATTTTAACATCACAACTGTTTGGTCTATAATTCTGTATGCTTCTATATTTTACCAAAGGTGTAATTTTATTTAATTTTTTTTTTAAACGTAAAAGATACTCACGCTATCTCGCCAATGTAAACCAGATTTGTAACTAACAGTATTCCGTTACTGAGACCGGTCAGTATGCGGCCCATAAACATAAATCCTGCATTCTTAGCCATCGCTAGGGCCGTAAACCCCAATAAACAAACGATACCTCCAAGCAAAAGGCATGGCCTTCTACCAACCTTATTGCAAAGATATCCTGAAATGTAGGGACCTGAAAAAGAAGTTCATAATCATAAAACCGCATAAAAAAACATACCAGTGTCGAAACTCTTTTTACAAATTATAAAAGAACTGTTGATCTTAAATCGGCTGAACAGGTTTTCTTGAATCCTTTGATTGAAATGTGACTTGATAGAGAATTTTTTTAAGAATTTTTGATACATCATCATCATCATCATCATATCAGCCGAAAGACGTCCAGTGGTGGACATAGGCCTCCCCCAAATGGTGGGGTTTGCCATAATCGAATCAAAGACAACCAAATCAAAATCAAGTCATCCGTTTAGGAGCTACGTTGCCACAGACTGACACGCAGATACACGATTCACGTCTTATTTAAAACAATTAGTTTTTTGGTCCAGGATTACGGAACACTTTGCTTTGCACTTTTTGTTTGGGGGATTCATAATTTACAAATACAGATTTTGTTAAGATGATGTTTGAGAGTTGGTTAGTTACACATGGATACTATAGCAGGCGCCAGATAAATGAAGAATAACGGTCATTGACCTTTCCTTAATATCTCGTCGTAGATACTCCCGGACAGTAAATTATGAATCGTTTTTCATTACTAGAACAGTAAGGATCACGAACAATGTCGATTCAGGATAGCTTTATGTCATTATTTCTGTTTTTGAAATTAAGTATGTCAATAAATGTAGGTGGGTCAATGACCGTTATTCTTCATTTATCTGGCGCATGCTATGTTAATGTTGGACTTAATAAAGAGCTCCAAAGTGTATTATTTATACACACTAGGAATTTCTCCTGTATCGTGGGTGCGTTTACAAACACAAACAGCCAGACCCAGAACAACCATCTGTAGACCATACAAATATTTTTTTCCGAACGGGAATCGAACCCGCGACACGTAGCGCAGCAGTCAATCGCTCAACCAATGCGCCAACCGTGCCGACTATATATTCATATATCTATAAAGTTGGGTAAGAACAAAATTTTGGAATATAGGCTTAGATGCAAAATATTATGATAGTCAAGAACGAAAATGGATACCTAAAAATACAACAAAAAGTTGAAAACATTCAATGTCTGTTTTGCGTAAAATAAAATAAACATTATACCAGAGGTACATCCAAAGTAAAGACTGGATCCAAGCCAAGAAGCTTGAGTTTCACTGAAGGCATGCTTTAACGGTGTTTGTGCTATGTCCTTAAGTTTGGGAATAACTGGTGCCGTCCAGCCAAGCACATAGCCCACTAGCAACTGTCCTACGTACACTGGAATTAGGGAAAAAAATAATAAATTTAAGTGAGGAGCTCGTAACTAAATAATAACACCCACATGAGTCGATCTTTAAGGTTAAGCACTGCTCTTTCACGCTTACCAAGGCCGGTCTGTAGACTGGTGACCATCTGTAACATCCCAAGACTCTTCATTTTATTTTTATTTTATTTTTTTATGAAGGGGCTAGCTCTTGACCTCGATCACGCCTGATAGAAAGCGATAGACGAGGTCAACGATGAAGCGAGCGTGCCCAGAAGATGCCTTGAGGCACTGGCACTCCCACGCATCGACGAGGCTGCTTGACACCGAACTCCGGTGGGACGGTGGTCGCGAATCAGGTCGGTGTTAGCCCTACCACCGCAAGGGAAGGATTGGCCAGTCTTTGCCCCGGAATGCGCAATTGGTTATCATTTGTAGACCTTTGGCAGTCGTTACGGATAGTCAGGAGCCAGAAAATCTGACACCGGTCTTGCCAAGAAGTACCGTGTTACCAAGTTTAAGGGTTGTGGAGGTCAGATGCAATCACTCCACGTAAATACGATAATGTGCTTTTTTATATGATACTACATGCCACATTTATGAGGAAGGCTATGCGGAAGCGGGAAAAACGGGCTATGCGCGTACGAAGTCGCGGGAAAAACGGGCTATGCGCGTACGAAGTCGCGGGCAAAAGCTTAATATCCACGAATGCATTTAAGTGTCATGATCATCACATCAGCCGAAAGACGTCCACTGCTGGTCATATGCCTCTCACAAATAGGGGGGGTTTTGCCATAATAGCCACGCTTGGCGGGCGGCGGGTAGGCGATCGCAGCAGATCCGAGAAGACAGGGGCGATTGTAGCTGTGGCAATGTACCTACAGAGAATGCTGCTGCCCATTCTCTGGTGAGTCCCTTAGTCGCCTCTTACGACACCCACGGGTAGTGATGGGATGGTGCTATACTTTTACGTCCGACACCATACGGAACACATAGAACACAAGTGTGAATAATATGTATTCATCATCTTTCTGCCCTTATCCATATCCCGTATACATTATGTTTTCCAAGTAATAATTGAAATGTTCATCAAATTGGTACTCACGGGATCCAGCAATTTTATACTGCTTCTTGATCGACTGATCGGCAATCCTTGTATTGGAAATAATTTGAAAATTATTGCGAACTAAAGTCTTATTGTCCTCGTCGATTTTGATAACGTCCTCGGAAAATCTTGTTTTTGACTGTGAGATTTTCATCTCAATGTAATCAAGACATTCTGATTTAATAAATCAGCGAACATACCGTTCTGCAAAGATTTCTGCTGCTCATGAATAAATCTTTGCAAATTAGTATAACTGAAAAGTAAGAGAAAATAGTGAAGGAATTTGTTGAACATGATCTGTGGCCCTACCATGACGTGTTAAAGCGTGAGTCGTTCGAGTGAGAAGGAGGGATGGAGCTATATATGGTGTATAGCTCCATCCCTCCTTCTCGCTCGAACAACTCACGCTTTAACACGTCATGGTAGGGCCGCTGGTCTAAACAGAAGCTACTTTAGAGGAAAGGTGGGAGGTTCATAAGGGACTGATCATTGTTGCCGTGTTCATAGGACAGTTGACATGTAGATACTGAATAGTAGAATCAGAACAGAACAAAATGATTCAGCTTCACACGTACGTATGAATTTAAGATGAACTGCCGTAGAAATTTCCAAAAGTTGTCCTGATTTTCCATGTTTCTGGACATGATGCATTTCTGGACAGCACATAACAGCCTATTACGGTCCCAAGGCTGACACAGGCCTCCCCTTTGTGTTGGGGAAACGGGCAGGATTCATACGAGAATGCCTTGACGATAAAAATAGCATTCTTCTTTCAGAAGCCAACTCATATTATTTATTTATTAACCTTGTTGGTGTACCTACCTAAAACAATGTTGTTTTCGTTTTTAATTCGAACTGTTTTACATAATTAGTTCCTATTGTGTTCGGCGACTTAAAAACTGGTCATAAAACACTATTTTAGGACAACTAAGGGACCATGAAATTATTGTTGTGCAAAGTTGGCGGAATACATTTGACGTATGCTTGACGTTTTCACAGGGTTTCCATGGGAAAACAAATCCAGCTAATTGATTCAAACAGAAGAGGTTGCAAACATGTTGCAAACAAACCGATATTATAGCTTACATTATATTGTTTGTGGTTGCAAACTTCTTGTAGAAATTTTTACATTTTACGCAGGTTATGAGTCAGCATTTGTTGCCAGAAAATAAAAATAAAAATAATAAATAAGTATTTAATCTTAACTTAAAAACTAATATCATAAAAAGTAAAATTATTTACATTGTTTGTAGAAGGAAATCTCTGGCAGTACTTACTGGTACAATTTTTCAAATGATTTCCTTGAATGAGAGCTACGCTGTTGTTGAGTGCCATTAATTTTATTTCGGATTCATGGTTCAGTGGTAAAGGCTACTATAGCGAAGCCGCGGGAATAAACTAGATAATAATATTACTCACAACCAGGATTTACTTAAAAGCTCTTGGATTTCCAAAAGACTCTTTCCTTTCGTTTCAGGTACAAATATAATACTAAAGAAGAACGCAAAAGCGCATGCTCCAGAGAATATCCAGAAAACTGCAGCAGGTCCCCACGCTGGTAACATGTAACCGAATGCAGTTGATACTCCGAAGCCGAACAACCATCCAACGGTCACCGTGAATGTGCCTCCAAAACCTCTGCAGGTGTCCGTGTACATTTCGCCAATAAATGTGTTGGGGATGATGCCAAAACCTGGAAGAGGAAGAAAGGTTCTGATTACTGTAAGCTATGTAGTAGAAAATGTTTTTGTAAAAGACGTCATCGTGGTAGTACTGGCCCCGGTTCAAGGAGTATGGGTGCCAACATAAATACAGTCACATTAAACAATTTAGCTATATTTTTAGAGTAGAAAAGGCACGTTATCTCTGAAGAAAGCAGTGGAGACTTATTGTTTGGTGTGCCACCACAGTTATTTAACAGCCTTAAGCAATCTACTGCTAGACAAAAGGTCACCATCTCGTTTTACATAATAATCCTCTCGAACGAATTCCGGTTATAGATCAACAGCTGAGATCAGTCAAATTAATCGGGAGTCAAGTTAGTCGGGAGCGGTAGCTCCCGACTAACTTGACTAATACAAAAGTCATATTATGCCGGCTGATATTCACATCGATAGTTGATCTCATATGGCTAATAAGAGAACCGACCGTCAGCTTCTGAAGTAGCGGTTTGGGTGTAGGTGGTTATGGAAGTTGTAAAAATCAATATTCAGAACTAAAATGAAAACGTTACAGTGGGGTTCCCTTCTTTTATACTTTTTATCACTTTAATCACAATATTTTCATAAATTCTGTGTTTTCATCTTCCCTATTTTTGGAAGAGAGGCTTAGGTAGCACGAAGGTTGCTTTATGTGTTCAAGCAGCTCCAGAATCTATCTCGAAATATGTGTCTTAAAGGAAACGCGTAGAAGCAATGCTCCAATATTTTATCTTTACTGCGTCAGCTGTCATTCTTTCCACCGCCACCCAAGCTGCTGATTGTAGTTTTCGTACTTTTAATAATTTAAACAATAATCTAGTTAAATTTAATTCTGCGTACTATAAACTTTTTTCTGTTTTTTTCCACCATGCAGCTAAGAAAGAAAGAAAGAACTATGTATAAAAAAGTTTCAGCCGGCGTACTATAGGCTTAATTTTTTATTTATTTTTTATAACTTCCTTAATCAACCACATCCAACAGACCCACTGCGGGTGCTTGTGTTTTTTTTAGGATGTGAAATCATTAATAGACTCCTTCCACTCTGAGTGGAGCGGGAGGGAGTGTCAGACTCTTACTGACTAAAACCCATCCGTGTTCCTCCTAATGCCCCTTGCCTTCGAGGGTGCAGGGCCGTGGTGACTCTTTCGAACAAATTCCGCAACCCTGGCAAGATATCTCTGGCTGCAAATGGAACAACCGAAAAACAATAGCAGTTTGCCTGACCTGAGAATCTAACCCAGGAACAGCAGCCACCACTACGGGGGAAGTATAAACACACGCTTACCACCAAAATAGGAAATGAAGTACATCATCAGTGATACTAGAGATAGCCATTGTAAGTCTTCAGCGATTGGATATTCATTCACGTACAGGAAGAAGTAAGTTCCAAGAGCGGCCTGAAATCAAATAAAACAAAAATAAATGGCGACGGAAAGCAAAACTCAGATGGGAAGAGAAAAATGTAAGATAGGCAAAGACATCGACGGCATTGGCTAAAAAAAAACAAGCGAATGGACTAGAGCCACGAATGTTGCTGATCTATTCTTTCCATCTTGCAAAGTACAAAGAGAAAATATTCCGAGAATTTTTGATGGCCATCCTTCATTTATTTTAGAAGCACCAAAATAGGAAAAATGTATCAAGCCCAAAACTTGGCAAAAAAACTTCAGGACGAAAATGAAATCACAAGGAAGATATTTTTGAAGCTGTACCAATAAAAAAACTTACCAAACTTATTGAACAAGCAGCCGTCGACACCAACAATAGAGATTTCCTTCCAGTTCTATCAACAAGTATGGGTGCAATCGCAGCTGCAACCATTTGAGTGACACCAATGATGATAGTGGAAATATGTGACTCCATATTAGATCCAGTCATGTCAAAAATAATCGTGACAAAAGCAAGTACAGCAATTACTCCACTGAACTGTTGCAAAATATTTAACACTATAATTAAGAAAGTGGCCCTTCTGTTCGACCTGACTGTATACATTTCTGTCAATTGATCAATGTTTGATTTTGGTTTTTCGTTCGCCTTGGCTACTACTTCGTCGATGTCATCTTGTCTGCCAAGTGATGCGAGATTTTCCATCGCTTCCTCTCTTTTGCCTGAAATAAGATTATTAGCTTCAGTTATTAGTTTATCGTCATCTTTCGCTTTATGATTTTCATGTTCTGTAAGGTGTTTCACTACTTGCATTTTATTATCATTAGTCCACTACTGGATTTGATTTTTTGAAGTAAAATAAACATTGCAACATGGTTTAATTTTGCATTTTCAAGGACTATTGTCATTCAACCGATTATTAAAAAAATCATCATTTAAGGCCCTAATAGTATAGATGGAAAGGTTGAGGGAAGCCAAAGAAAAGATGGAAGAATTGAGTGACGAATAATATGTAAGAAAGAGGAGTTAATGATAGCGTGCAATGATGACGGTAAACAAGTAACCACAAGCAACATGGGACAAGGTTAGAAATATGATAAAAACGATTGCCTAAAAGAAAGTTATATACATACGAATAGTAATAGTATAATAAAATAAGTCTTACCTTTCATAACTAGGTAAACGGCAGTTTCAGTAACAAAGAAAAATACTAAAACAATATATAGACCGCATATAGCTACTCCAAGCCAACACACTGCTGCATAAGAGACAAATGGTCCAACGGAATACACTAACAGTGTTCCCAATGTGTTCGAGAAGCCTGTCAGGGTTAACAGTGTACCTCGAATTCTCGTTGATCTGGAAAATATGAAAATATTAACTGTAAATATTTTGAATGAAAGGTTGCCCAAGGTCGGTTGGACGTGCGTTGGCATATTGAAGGGTGGATGATCAGCAAAAGATCTAGAATAGTTAAGCACAATCTCTCTCTCCTCTCTGAAAGTTGGAGGAGGTTGCAAATCAGAAAAAACGGTGGATCCAATGTCACCATGTCTTTGATTTCTTGTTTGTAGGATGCAGCTTGCAGCTTCCTCACAGCATTTTGCTTCACCGTTTTGAATTTGAAATATTAAGCTTTAAAGTGCAAATTTTGGTTAGAGTCGTGCGTGTCCCCCCTCTGCTAGCTAATCGGTTGTTTTTGGAGACGTGAAAAATGCATGGTAGTAGCATATATAATGAATTTAATAGAAAAACTATCACAACTAAGTAGGTTTGTACTTAGAGGAGAAAAATTTCGTACAAATTCCATTGTAAATGAATTAGATCATATGAAAAGCACCATTCCAAGTCGGCAATTGTGACGTGCAACTACGGAACCCTGTACTGGGCGTGGTCCGACATGCACTCGGCCGGTTTTCCGCTTACCCCTTCTATTGGAACGTGCAACTACGGAACCCTGTACTGCGCGTGCTCCGACATGCACTCGGCCGGTTTTCCGCTTACCCCTTCTATTGGAACGTGCAACTACGGAACCCTGTACTGCGCGTGCTCCGACATGCACTCGGCCGGTTTTCCGCTTACCCCTTCTATTGGAATTGATTTTTTATTCGTAGAAAGAGCGATAAACGAGAAATTTTTTATGTCTACATATAATTGGCTCTCTTACAAGTCACACATTATAATTATATGAAGTATATGTACTCGAAGTTATTAGTGTACTGAAAGACTTAGATACATCTTGTGGAAACTGACTTGGTTTGTTAGTCTATATTAACGACTAGCTGTCTCCCGCGGCTTCGCTCCCGTCAACTGGCTACCTACCTACCTACCCCACACCTACCCTACACATACATGCATGCAAATAATTCTATTTTATTGAGGTATTTCTTTCCGACTTGCTAGACAAAAGTTGTGATAGCTCGGTTAATATACATGTTATAAAAATAATTTATAGCCTATAGCACTCAGGAATAATGTAGCTTTCTACCAGTGAAAAAATTTTTAGAATTGGATCTATAGTTCCAGAGATTACCCCCTACATACAAACTTACAAATTTTACCTCTTTATAATATTAGTATAAAATGTAAATTTTAATAACTAGCTTACCGACTAGTCCTCATCATGGCATACCTCTTTGTTAATGTGTGGAAAAAGTTGTGGTTATTACATTGATTCTGTTTTATATACCTTACTGATAAGTGTAATATGTTATGTAATATCGTTTTTTTTCCCAAATAAAATAAAATAAAATACTCACGCAAATTCTCCAATGTAGACCAAATTTGTGACAAATATGATGCCGTTTCCAACACCAGTCAACACACGGCCAACAAATATGACTGGCAAGTGATTGGCGAAAGCCAACACAACATAGGCCAGCATTAGAACAGCTCCGCCTATGTACAGGCAAGGTTTTCTGCCTATCACGTTACAAAGATATCCAGAGAGGTAAGGTCCTGAAAGAATATTAATAGATTTTGACATACCCATAGTACTAGGTAACTCCTGCCAGTGGCTTTGCATTATCCCAAGAGAACAGACTCCCGGTATGAAAATTATCTTATGTCCTATTCGAGGATATGGTCTACCAGTGTGCTTTGTGTTCCATCTAAATCCGTCCAGAGTTACTTCAGAACTTAAATACAACGTCTAACAGAACAAACGCTTGTAAAGGTTTTAAATGGCGAAAAAAAACGACTGCTCCATACATTTCTGTGCGCATTACTCGACAAAATGTGTATGTGTGTATGTTACTGACTTTTTTTTCGCGATGTCGATGTTGGTCCCATAGTAAAAGTTGTTCATAATGATGAGTACAATGACCTCTTAAGAGGTATTGCATTTATTCTGTAACACGTTGTATAGTTAAGTGTGGATCTAGTAGGGGATCGAGTCTTGAAAGACGAGAGAATCAGACGTCGCTATACAGGTAAAAAATAAATATAATGAACACTAATTCACTTTCTTGGTTAGATTGTTATTCAAATAAAGTGCACATTGGAATTTAAACATTTTTCCTTGTTTTTTCTTCTTCTAAAATATCAGCAGTTCAGTATATTTTGTCGAATTATGCAGACATAAATGTATGGGGTAGTCAATTTTTTTTCACGATTTCAGTGTTGGTCCCATAGTAAAAGCTGTTCATAATGATGAGTACAATGACCCCTTAAGAGGTATTGCGTTTATTCTATTACTCGTTGTATAACGTCTGAGGGCTCTGTGCTCTTGAATTATTTTTTATATTACCTACTACTACTCCGATAAATATAAAGGACACGATCCATGATGCTTCCCCATCACTGATGACATTCTCTAAGGGTGTCTCCTCCGGATCTTGCAGTTTGGCCAGCACAGGCGCATTCCAACCAAGTGTGAAACCCACTGCTAACTGGCCTAAGTATACTGAAATGACATTAACATGTATAGTAGTTGTTTCAAACATGCAAACGGCCCATCTTATGGAACCTAAGTGGTCAATACCATCATCATTTCAGCCGAAAGACGTCCAGTGCTGGACATAGGCCTCCCCAAGTGTCTACCTGCGACCCTCAACAGGGTATTGGTCCACCTTGTTCCGTAAAGTTTCGGCTCCATCGATCATCTGTTCTACAAGCATGTTCCACATCACCATAAAATGACAGAATGACATGGTTTCAATACAAAGTTATCTGAATTTAAAATTCCAAGTCATACCGAAAATATTAGGTAAGGTAAGGTTAGACCCAATTTAAAATTTTTCAAGTAGTCGTTACAGCATTTTATTTCATTCAAAAACAGGTTTTTGAAACAAACTGTTTCGTGAAAAAACTGACTATATTATAATTTACTACTATATTATAGTTTTTTTGAGACAAAAAAAAAATAATTACTTATTAAGCGGTAAATAGTGGGTAAATTAAAATGTTGTCAGATTTTTTACCTTTCTTTGTTTTAATTAGAAAGTAAAATATATAAAAAACTAAAAAAAAAGATTTTTAAAACCTTTACAATTGTGTGTTCTTATAAGTACTTACCATGATAACATCTTTAAACGAAGCTAGCATGAAGGTGGGCTTAGAAATGAACCTCTCTAAAACCATGCTAATGTCCAATAGTACCAAGACAGCAATAATGGTTGAAGGCGAACCCCTGAAGTACACCGAAGCATACACATACCTTGGCAAACAAATAGGGTTCAACCGAAACTGCAACGACCTCGAAGTGAATCGTCGAGTTCAATTGACTTGGAATAAATATTGGAGTTTAAGAGAAATATTCAAAAGTAATCTACCTATAAATATCAAAACCAAAGTCTTTAATTCTTGCCTTATGCCATGCCTCATCTATGGTTGTTAAACGTGGAAATTTAATAACAATATACAAAACAAGTTAATCACATGCCAAAGAGGAATGGAACGCAGTATGTTAAACCTAAAGAAAATACAGAAAATTCGGCACTCAAAAATTAGACAAACTACTAAAGCAACTGATGTACTAAAACAAGCGATGGCTTCAAAATGGAAGTGGGCTGGACATGTGGCGCGCCTTCAGGACCAGAGATGGACTAAAAAGGTGACAATGTGGAAGGGCCCACAAGGCAAACGAAAGATAGGAAGACCTTACAACAGATGGGACGATGAAATAAAGAAAACAGCAGGAGCGAACTGGGTTGAAGTAGCCCAGTCTAGAGAGTCCTGGTTAGCTTTGGAGGAGGCCTTTACCTGTGGAAGGGTTCTTGCAAGCGGCAATAATGCCTCAGCATACTATTACTAGAATATAAGTATAGAAGTAGTAAATACAAATAAGTAAAAGTAGGATGATATAATATACTTAGTTAGTAGTTACAATTATTGTTATTTAAGTTAAGCTTGCAAGAAATAAATGGCTTTTTTATTTTTATTTTATTTTATAAGTACTTACAGCATTTATTTTTATTTATTTATTTATTTTATAATTTATGTACACACAGAAAAACAGTTGCAGAAATAACATAAAAACTAATAGTACAAAGGTACTGCTTATTTCTTAAGAAATTTCTTCCAGCAGACCTGCGAAAGGAGAAATATAGAAGAAATGTAGACAATAGTGTGTAAGAAAGAGCAAGAGAAAAGGGTATGTGAAGCCTTAAACTAAAATATAAATAAACCTACATAAACATTGTAATTATAATATACTATAATATATACAAATAAATGTTTAATAAATAAATATATTATATACATACATATCACAGTACAGAGGAAAGGTAGTGCTCTTTAAGACGAGTTTTAAAAAGAGAAATAGTTTTCAAATCTCGAATGCTAGGCGGAAGTGAGTTCCACAGTCTTACTGCATGGACAGAGAAAGAGTGGGAATAGTAGCTGGTTTTGTGTGGATGGGATTTAAGGAGGGATCTAAGGTGTGATCTGCAGGGTGCGTTACTAGGGCGATCGTAAGTAATTCGCTCACGTAGGTAGGAAGGGTAAGACGGGTTGTGTAGAATATTAAAAAGGAGACATAGAATCCGAGTGTTCCTACGAAAACGGATCGGGAGCCACTTGAGCTCCTTGCGAAGATGAGAGACATGATCATACTTACGCAGACCAAAGACGAACCGGATGCAAAGGTTTTGCAGACGCTCAAGCTTGTTTAATAGCTCCTCAGTAGCATCCAGGTAGCAGGCGTCGGCATAATCTATAAGCATGTTGCGATTGCAAATTGTTTTCTTAAACTTGTGTTTACTTTGGCCCCCATTTTACGGTTTTCACTTTACACTATTATTTTAATATTTATTATATCATAATAATTTTACTATCTAAGAAGCGACAAAGCGTCGCCTTTATTTTGCTGACTGCATCGAACTGGCTTATTTGTATATTTCACTAGAGGTATATCTTAAAGAATCTGATTTTTTTAGATTATCGATAAGGTATCAGTAGCAAATTTTTAAGTAAAATTTTGCAAGTCACGTGTGGCCAGAGGTTGATAAGTGAATGGGTAGGTATTTATTTTTGAGGGTACTTTTTTGAAACGTGTTGTGTTTTTTACATCGACGGATAGAAAAATATAGGAGATAAGAATGTTAATAAGTTTACACCTGATTTTGTTTTGTTTTTAGGCCTATGCTAAACAATTTTGTGTATGTGCGTCACTTTCACGTAAATAAACAGTTTTTCTTTATATATTTATTTCTTTCTAGTTACGAGAATGGAAAATGTAAGAAATTTAGAGGAAGTTAAAAGTAGCGTGACAGAAATACTGAAAGGAAATCGCTTGTGCCTAAAAGAGTTTCGATGTAAAGTAAATGTGGATGGATGGAGAGGGAGAGGGAGAACATAGAAAAGATGTATGGATTGTGTGAGGAGTGATATGGAAGAAAAAGGAGTTGGCAATATTGTGACGGTTGGTAAGTTACTTATTTAAAAGAAAACCCAAAAAAACACTTGCAACCCCTACACTGAAATTGAAGAGGGTTCTTAATCAATTTCCGTCTAGTGGTAGAAGTGTTGTTACTGATCCAGGCTCCCAATTTCGTTACTCTCAATTTTTTTTTACCTTGATATACTGTACCACTGCTGGGTAAATGCCTCCCCAAAATTATTCCCGGTAATTCTTCCTGGATTTTTGAAGTAGGATAACATCATGTTAGGTTTGTTTATAGATTTTCATCTCTCACAGTCGACAGAGCCGATGACAGCGTGACGCGAGGGAAGAGTGGAAGGAGAAAACAGTTTCGAACCGACCCTAATGACATGATTCAAGGACAGAAACATAATGATAATGATCATATGTTAAATAAATAATTTCGCAAGGAACCAAAATCAATCTCAGGCTGTTCCTTACTATGTTGGGGTAGGCTTCCAGTCTAAGTGGATGCTGAGTACCAGCAATTTACATGGAGTGACTGGCAAAGTAAGCAGTTGTACGATAACCCTTGGCCATGACTGATGTCATATTTTCTGGCTTCGAACTACCTTCAACGACCGTCAAAGATGTTCAAATGACAGCCGTGACCAACGGCTTGACGTGCTTGCCGAGGTACGGAGAAATATTATCTACGGCGGCAAAGACAGCTTAATCTTATTTTATATTAAAAAATAACACGAATTTCGACCCGAACGGCTGTCATTATTTAGCTACGATCTTTCAGGTACGGAACCAGTTCAATCAAATATTTTATTACGGCATTACTTGCGATTTTGCAACCGACTGATCGTATGAAGATGATAAAAGGATAAACTGATAAAAATATTTAAACCTGTTGGCACAAAGACGGAAGGCACCAGACATCGGTAAATCTGAGTGAGTGCTTATCTTCATAGTTACGTCAAAGTGCGTACCTAACTAAAATAGTGCGATTAAAAACCTTGGTCCAGGTCCTCGGATAAGTGAAGAAGGAGGCGAGCCGCGTGAGGAACCTCACGCCTCAGCCGCCGCTACAGAAGACGTCCCGGGCGTCGGGTGTACTATGCCAAATCGAATGCCAGTTTTAAAATGTACCTACCTATAAAAGATATCGAAATTATTAATGATTAAAATGTAATTTATTACTAATTTTTGTTTCTTCTTGTATTCTACATAAAAAGTATTCAGTATTTCGATACAATGATTATGCGATATGTTGAACACTCGATCAAAAAAAAAGTCGATATTTTGAACACTCGTATTGAGTGTACGGAATATTGAATTATCGATTTATTAACCATTCAATATTATGAAAGTTCGAGTATTTAGGCTTTCGATTTATAGTGATCGATCAATTGATATTCGATTATTTGGCATTCGATTTGGCATAGTACACCCCCGGGCGTCGGGAGTCGCAGGGCGATTCCCGGCCCGAAAGGCGCGAGCCTGCGGATGGCTCGCCGTGTAAGTATTAGCCTATGTCACCCGGAACATTTCTACGAGTTTATTGAAAACTAAAAATGTTCAGTGGTTTTGGCGCAACGGTGGAACATACGTACACATACCTATATAAACAGCTAAAATCATATCCCTTCCTTTGGCTCTGCCGCAGTCGGGTTTAAAGTAGAGCGTTTAGATACGCATTCATAAACCTAAGATAACATTATCAAGACGTTATCTATTATCTCACAACATAATCTTAAATTAATACCTACGAAATTATTATCAGATCAATTTATTATATGCTAGTTTTTGTCGGCGGATCCATACGCCTGCTTGAAAATCTAAAATTTTCCAAAATGCTGAAATTTTAGATATTTTTTGTATTGGAATAAAATATGTCCTAATCCAAATTGCCTTTCTTATTATTATTATAATTTTACAATAAAATAATAATAATCCAAATCATGGTCTGCCTGTGTTCCCAATTTCATCCACTTCCTTTCTGGGGCTCGATTCTGCTATTGCAATCGTGTCTCAATGACCGGTCAGTGATCGAATATTTGACAACTTTGACAGTTTTTGTATGGGAAATGTGTCAAAAGTTTGACAATGTGTGAAAAGTTATACGTCAAAAATCGATCATTGACCGGTCATTGAGACACGATTGCAATAGCAGAATCGACCCCCTGCTAGTGAGGCGAAACACACAGACCTCCTCCTCATATTTGTAACACAAGTAGGATAATAATAATTATGATAATGCGTAGACAATTTTTCACAATAATTTTGTTGTATTATAGGTACATATACAATGTATACATTGACAATACACGAGTTAGATAAAGAAATGCATTCGTGCAGGATATTTAAATAAATAAATACAGACTGATAATGTCAGTGTGACTGTATCTGATAAGGATCTCCAAATATTCCTGATAACCTTAACTGTCCTACTGCAGGGCAAGTGTGGGCGTCAAAGTAGTTCGGTCATCTTCTGCTGTGTCTGCCATGACGTTTCTGGGGAGTAGAATACGGAATTTCTATGCATAAAATATCGATAAATGCTAATACGATGCTACAAAAATGCGATGCACGTTACTGCGAAAGATCGTCTCTGCGATACTACTTGACTCCGATGCACGTTACCGCGAAAGATTTTCACTGCGATACTACATACACAATCAGCCGCCAGAGGGGCTCGACGGAGCCCCGCTTCGCGATAACAGGCATCGAAGGCAAGTAGTATCGCAGTGAAGATCTATCGCGGTAACGTGCATCGAAGTATAGTGGCTTCGCAAAGGCGGCCTTTCGCAGTAACGTGCATCGCAATTTTGTAGCATCGTATGAGCATTTATCGATATTTTGTGCGTCGAAATTCCGTTTTTTACTGGTTTGATTTTGCCCATGAACAGGGTCGACGTGCCCACCCCAGTCCCAGTTTAGCTTGGCTGCTTTTTGAGATCTCTTAGAAAATAGTTATACAGGGTGTTCCAGAAGGGTTTGGTCATACTTAAAGGTGTACTGTAGCTGCTATGGAGTTAAGAAACAATTAATTTTTTTTTTTTACGTTTTTAGAAAACCCGACCTTAAAAATCAACTAAAAAGTTAAAAAATCACTAAAATAAACACCATTAACTGCATCGGACAGCTTGAAAATTGTTTTTTTGTGTTGAGTTTTTTATTTCTTTTGCTGTTTTTCATTGTATAGCAGATACAAAACACCACCTTTAAATATGATCACGCATTTCTGGAACAGCCTGTATTATTAATCTCTAAATTAAAAATACACGAAACTTACAACAAACAAAAATATAGCATCAAAAAATTCGTCCTCAACGCTGTCAGCTGGCAATGTGCCCAAGAAACTGGCGGCATTGCCACGTTGAATGGCAATGCTTAGTTTCTGCCCAAAGTGTCAATCTCTAAATATGTAACATAAGACAATCAAAGAAAGACGTTATACAACGTGAAACAGAATAAACGCAATACCTCTTAAGGGGTCATTGTACTCATCATTATGAACACCTTTGACTATGGGACCAACACTGATATCGCGAAAAAGAAATTGGCTGCCCCATACATTTTTGTGCACTCAACTCGACAAAATCAGTTGTTCAGTATATGAACAGCTGATTTCTTCTTCGCGATTTCGGGTTTGGTCCCATAGTAAAAGTTGTTCATGATGATGGGTACAATGACCCCTTAAGAGGCATTGCGTTTATTCTGTTACACATTACACTTCGTGTAACTCTTACCGCTACTGAGGGAATGACTGACAACGCACAGCCTACACTACCTACTAGTCGTAGAAAGCAGAATATTGGCATGTATGTAGGTTCTTTGGGGAGTATAAGCACTAAGAGAGGATTCCTACGGGAACGGTAAAAACGGGAATGTGCTTACGAAGTCGCGAGCAACAGCTAGTTATTCTGATAAATCCATTTCTGCATGTCATATAAACATTTGATTACGCCGTAGATAACCCACACTATTGTTAAAGAATTAAGAAAACATACTTAGGTACTTTATTATTTTTATACACATTAAAAAAAATGAATCATAAACGAATTGACATTTTACAAAAATTCGACCACAAAATTACTACTAAAATGTTCCGAAGAAATGACTTTCAAGCAGTCTGATGGAGTTGGTGACATCGAATCTGTGATTGAACTAAAGTAAATGCCACCAACTGTAACAAACTGCTTGAAAAGTCATTTCATCGGAACTTTTAAGTAATTTTTTTTATATTTTTTTGTTTCGCTATATTTTCCTTAATGTATATCAGCATCACCCTTAATTATAACCACGCAATTTTGGAACATCCTCTATAGCCATTAGAGACGCCTCTTTTAATTCTGCAATAAAAATAAATACCCACAATATGATTTCAAGGATTTTTATTGTTACGTGACTAGCATTATTATTATTTTTATCATTAAATGACATTTTGATTAATGGCCATTACGCTTTCAGGATTTCGAAATAATTATTATGAAATATTATGTAAAATACTTGTGCCGTCTGGAATTAAAAATAAATTTACCTAAACATATGTACGTACTTAATATCTTTTACATGATTAAAGATTATACATTCAAGATGTCTCATGTAATCATTTTTAATTACGTAAAATTTGTTTTCTTTTTTACTTAATACTAACGAAAAATCGATACCCTGTTTCATTTTCCTCATTTATACAAATTTTAATCAGCTGATGATAAAGTCATCACCAAAAAATAAAATTCCATACCAACAAAGTTGTTGGTATGGAATTTTATTTTGGAAATAGGGAATATATGCATGCAATTTTTTTTATTTACAAAATGAAATACTTAGAAAGCACTTATGAAATATTTTTTTTAAATAACTCCATCGGCGAGAATTTCATCAGAAGTCTGATATGGACTTTGACGTAAAATCCATGACTCCTACACACAGTTGCTGTCATACAAAACTGCGTTTTCGCAAGAGGGACACATATATTTGTTTAAAATAGTTATTATCTCGTTGGCTTTTCGATCAATTTTGATTTTATTTTCACTGTTAAGTGCACTTTTCGTATTTTTGTAGATTTTGATGACAAATATTTTTTTCAAGCATATTCCCTATTGTCTATGACTTTCTTGAAGAAAGTTGTCCAACTAAATGGGCGGATGAAGATTAAAAAAATTACCACACCTGTCCGTTTCACTTATAGGTAGGAAAAAGGTAAAGTAGATGTACTGAATAAGAATATTGTTGGTCGGTATATAAATATCAGTGCCAAGAAAGAGTATATTATACATATAATAATTATATTTGGGAGGCATCAAGGAGCCTCCTCGTATAGCGCAATTTATTCTATCAGGCATGCAGTCCTTACAAGACTGGGCAATCCTTCCTTTGCGGTGGTAGGGCTAGTTGGTCCGCGTGGTTCGCGACCATCCCACCGGAGTCCAGCGTCAAGCAGCCTGCTGTGTGTTGTGTGACGCTTTAAGGCATCTTCTCAGCACGCTCGCTGTATCATTCCATCGCTTTCCATCAGGCGTAATTGAGATCAAGAGCTAACCCGTTCCTCAATAGTTTTTTTTTTTAAATATGGCCTCCTTCCATTACTTCCATTTTTTGCCAATTCCTATGGAAGACATCCATCTCCTTCATGGCACAAAAATAATCTACATGTCAATGGGATGCGGCAGATATGTCCATACCAGGTAATCTGTGCCAGTACAGCTTTCTAAGCCGCGCCAACCACAAACGCGCGTGCGGCGCTAAAGATGTGTGTTTTGGTACGCCAAAAAGTAAATGTAAAAACAATTTTTAGGTAAACATAACAATCTTTTTAAAAATATATCACTATCTGAAATCAGTCTGGAAGTTGATAAATTGTTTAAAAGCTGCTTTAAAAAATTCTGGTCATCTTCGGTAGCAATTGTAGTAATAACAATGTCGTCAATGTTCATTGATCATAATAATGACACATTAGAAAACAATATTTTATTTATAGCGTAAACGTCTTACGATAAAGCGATAACATCTAGTTGCGACAGAACCCAGGGTATTAGGACTCGTACACATAAGCACGATACGACGTTGCGTCGTGCTGCGACAGCTGTTTTAACAAGTCAATGTTTTATTTCTTAGCGTAATATAATTACGCTAAGAAATAAAACATTGACTTCCATGACGCGACGTCGTATCGTGTTTATGTGTACGAGCCCTTAGCTAAGCGTGATATCTTGGATTAAATTCCCGGGTCCCTTCGCTTCAGTCAGATCTATAAATTAATTATTAATAATCGAATATTCAGTCAAAACAATTAATAAATATTTTATTGGATACGTTAAACTTCATGTTAATTAACAAGGAAAATATTGAATCGAATTAGATTAAACTCTGTAAATAAATATATATTTAGCAAAGGTACTATAATCACCTTATAAAAAACCTATTCCGCAAAGAAACCAGCTGCGTCACAACCTAAGCAGTAGAAAGGGGGAGAGCAGAACCGTCGTTGTGAAACCCTTCCGAGGAATCCGAAACAGCGCTGTCCAGCGAAGCAAGAGTGTGAAGAAGAAGAAGAAGAAGCCTACTTGTAGCAATCAATACGGTGCTGGACTGACAGGACCAAATATGCTGCGACATCCAGCGATACCTACGACGTTGTTGTTTGTGTCCCGACTACATCACTCCACGAAGGTTGAGGAGATCGTGGAGTACATGAAGGTAACACACTGGAGCTTGAGGCTCGAGAAGTTGGAGCAGCGTCACAAAGCCAACTTCAAGTCGTTTGTGGGGGTTCCGACACAACATCTCGAGACGTTCCTAAATGATGAGTTTTGGCCGAAGGGTGCAGCAGATTACCAACGTTTTCTCGGCAGGCTACGCGACACCACGCAGCGCAACTCGGCACCGTCGCTTCGTGTATCTTAGTTTATAAGTTTTAATTTTTTTATGTAATAATTTAGATTTTATATTTATGTAGGTATTGTTTTTCCTGGCTGGCTCTGGCCCTAACGGGTCCCGTCTACCTACAACCCAGATGAATTAATATGACAATTAAAAGTACACTGTGCAAAAAACTTTTCATTTCAATGGTGGGCTTCCAGCGGCCGGCTCTCGGACTATTAGCATCAACATCATCATCATTTCAGCCGAAAGACGTCCACTGCTGGACATCTAGGCCATTTTTTTTTTTTTTCTTTTTCGGGGGGAAATCTTCATGGGTCTGTCAGACTCTTACTGACTAAAACCACCCCGGTATTCCATCTTCCACCTACGCCGGGGATCGCGGGAACATATGCGACTTCCGTAATCCCCGGCTGGTGCCGGCCCGCCTCTGCGGGCCACATCTCGTAAACGAGGGGAGTGAGGTGTTTAACTCCCCCCGCGACGTCAGAGGGGCGCACGGGAACACCACGCGCCGCCACCTCGGGTCCGGATGAATGGGGGGCAACGGACATCCCCAAGTCCGCCGCCCCTGGACCCAGTTAGGGGGGCAGAAGGAGGGCAGCGTATGCCCTCCTCCGACGCCCGGTGCGCCTGCTGCGGGCTGGGAGAACACTCGACATCTCCCTCTCCCTTTCCGCAGCCTCCTTCTGCGCGATAACAGTTTCGCAGAAGGAGACCACCGCGTCCCAGGACTCCTCACCGCCGACCATAGAACGGACGGACATCTAGGTCTCCCCCAAGTGTCGCCACATCTGGTCCTGTGCGTCTCGCATCCATCGACTATTAGCATAATTGTAGCCTCTAATACGAAGGTTTGAAAATTGGAATTCTAGGTTTTTTTGACAGATTGCGACTGAGATGTGAATGTGAACGTTGCCCTCTGGCGAAAAAAGAACGAAAGTGACAATTACTAGGCAGAGTGAAAGTAATAGGTATATATTTTTATGGTAAGTTATTTGTATTACGACATTTTTGCACATCATGTTTTACGACATACATGACTAGTAAATACGAGTACATAATCAGCTCTTAAATCATGTTTAATCACTTAAAACCATTTTCATTCACTGAATAGGTAGGTGTCGCGTGATTCGAACGGTTATAATATTGTACCTAATCAGTTTTATCTTACGAATAAAATCTACATCTAATTACCTATGGTATTTAGATTAAACTCGCTTTGATTTCACAATGGAACAACCGTTTTTGTACGTTTGTAATCTTAATCTAAATACTAAGTAATATAATAGAGCTTAAGAGTTTGTTTGTTTGTTTGAGCGTGCCAATCTCTGGAACAACCAGTCGGATTTAGAAAATTATATTTGTATATGATAGCCACATTCATGAGGAAGGGTATACGGGAACGAGAAAACGGGATTTTGCGCGTACGAAGTCGCGGGCAGTAAAGCTAGTCAAAAGTACAATTAAATCAAAAATCCAAGAATGTTTTCCTTGAGAAATGATTTAAAACCCCAGTATAATTGAGTTTTTATTATTAAAAAAGTGAAATAATATCTCTATAGCTGCTCAGGTGGCAGTGGGTAGGACATAAGTACCTATGGCTCGCTATTGCTATTCACTTTTAGCACTATAAGAGCAAGTTTTTTGATCCGTACCTAGTTACCAACCGTTCCGTCTACCAATGGTTAAAATTTTGGGCATTTAAAATGCGTTTATCGACCAATTGTTACATGTGAAGTTATAGTTTTAAAGTAATATTTATTTACTAGCTGTGCCCGCGACTTCGTGCGCTTGGATGTCGGAAAAAAATGTGTCGCACAGATAAGATAAGAGTTGGTACGCAGGTACAGTCAATACCGTGCATTACCTGGCCCCTCTTAGAACTAAGAAAATAAAAATAAGGTTACACAGTTGTTTGTATAGCCTTTTTTTTCAATTGATTACGACTAAATCGGCTGTCTCTGCGGCTTTTCAGTTGAGCTGAGATTTGGCAACGCTTTACGGGTATTCGTTTATAAGCTTTCTTTGGCCTACCAGCAGAGCGAATGCGCATAACTCGACAAAATTTTACTGAACAGTGGATTTTTTTCGCGATTTCAGGGTTGGTCCCATAGTAAAAGTTTTTCTTCATCATCATCATCATATCAGCCGAAAGTCGTCAACTGCTGGACATAGACCTCCCCCAAGTGTCGCCACAACAACCGGTCCTGTGCGTCTCGCATCTATCGGCTACTCGCGACCCTCACCAGGTCATCCGTCCACCTTGTGTATGCCCTGCCCATTAGGTACCACTTCAATTTGGTGATCCTTCGGGCTATGTCGGTAACCTTGGTTCTCTTGCGGATATCGTCATTCCTGATTCGATCACGCAAGGAAATTCCGAGCTTTGCCCTCTCCATTGCCCTTTGGGTGACTTGTTGACGAAGTTGTTCATAATGATGAGTAAAAGAACCCCTAAGATATATTGCGTTATATATAAGCTCAAACGTTGCCTCGGAATGGTCCCGGCTGTCATTTGTAGATCTTTGGCAGTCGTTACGAATTGTCAGAAGCCTGAAAATCTGACACCAGTCTTGCGAAGAAGTACCGTGTTACTCAGTTTATGGGTTGTGGAGGTCTGGTAGGCAGCCGCTCCACATAAAATACTGGTATTCAGCTGAATCCGGTTTGACTGGGAGCCGACCCCAATCTAGTTGGGAAAAGGCTAGGCAGATGATAAGCTCAAACCCCGACTTCTCTTGTTTATTCAGTTGCTTTCAGTTACCCTTAACCTAGCCTAGCGGTGTTACGGATTTACAGTTTCCACCCAAGAACACGTGTGGGGTAACGGACCTCAGTTCTTCGACTATATAATATGATTGGCAATTACCCACTTCAGCTATGTTCATGTGATATGTTGACGGGTCCGGTTCTTTGTCGGGAAGTCTCCCGAGTGATATTCTTGATCGGTAAATAAAAAATAAACAAAATTAATAAATAAATTATTTAATATCACAGCCATTATATTAACCCACTATCTACCTAAGATCGCTTGAATTTCCAAAAGACTTTTTCCTTTGGTTTCAGGTACAAAAACTACACTAAAGAAGAATGCAAAAGCGCAGGCACCGGCAAATATCCAGAAGGTGACACTAGGTCCTAATGCTGGTAACATGTAACCGAATGCGGTTTGTACTCCGAAGCCGAACACCCAGCCGATGGTCACAGTGAATGTGCCACCGAAACCTCTGCAGGTGTCTGTGAACATTTCCCCGATGAATGCGTTGGGGATGATGCCGAAGCCTGGAAAATAAATGAGAAATATGTTATTCGAATGCATAAATAAAAAGAAATAAACAACGCAATTGAATAATTATATGATATACAATAAAAAGTATTTCTAAACTATTCATTTAACTGGCTTAACTATGATTCTGTGTACCTACTGCATACAGGAATAAAGACACTGTATAAATTTTACTCAAACGTAAAGACAGTGATGGAAACCAGACTGTTGACAATGGAAAATGGGAAATGAAAACGTATAGCGGTGACCCCAAACAACTTGGGACAATGGAATGAAGATAATGGTTTTAATTTTAAGAATATTTTCTATGGCATAATCAAAAACGCTCTCTGCGCTTAAACTTGTTCTCGGTGTATTTTCTAATGTTTCGTACTAAGTTTTTACAAGTTTGCACAAGTTTTTACATTGAGTTATTATTTAGTAACTGTACTAAATAATGACTCAAACTTGTAAAAATGGACCTCACCCAATATATTTACCATAGCAATTAGTTTATCAAGATTGCTATGCACAAGGCTCAAAAACATGACATGAGTATTAATTTGAAGAACAGTCCTGATGCGGATAAACTTACCGCCAAAATATGATAAGAAGAAAAACATAATTGACACTAGTGCCAACCACGACAAATTTTCAGCTGCTGGATGATCCGAATTTAACAGAAAGAAGTAAATTCCAAGAGCTGCCTGAAAAATAAAAATGTTAAGATTACAAAAAGCAAATCACTTGTACGAGTCATACATGCGCCTACATGGCACGCGCGCATTTCATATTTACACAAATCATCACTTTTCCGTCGCCTTGCACAAATTATATTGTATCGCGACAGTACGTAATTAGCGTTCATAGTCAGCTGTACTCATTACCGATCATTCACCTTACATACATATTACATTAGTTACGTGGTAGTTAAAACTATTCAATAAATCAGAAGTTATTTGGCTATCAGTGACTTATCATTTCAAACTATCTACAAGGTGTGTGCGACCCATTCAGCAGCGCATACATCACTGTTACTGAGGTCTTGGATAAACTCTAAACAGTTTAAGATATAAGTCATTCGTCTTCAGCTGCATCCAGTTGGGCTCTTGGACTTGCCCCAATTTATTTGGCGTAACATGTTCTATTTTCTGTTCTTCACTTTTAGTCGTTATCTTAGTACTGTATTCACTCCCTTTCTAGGTGTGGCATCCTTCACAGACTCCATCCATTGTTTATTATGGTCTTCTTCTACTTTAATGAGAATTCATCAATACTTCTCTCACTCACGCCTAAACAGTTGGTAACACGGGGCAGATGATGCTGAGTTCTTCATTCGAAAAAGTTATCAATTAATGAGTTTTCCTGCACTGCGTGTTTATAACCAATTATGAAATCGCTCTATCGAATGTACAAACTTCTGTTTAGAAAGCTCAGGATCAAAGACTTAGGGCGGATTTCACCAATGAAACTGAACGCGATCAGCGTATAAACCACGTTTATGAGCTGAGAGTAAAAAGAATAAAATTCTCAATGAGCTACATTTTTTCTGCGCCTTCCCTAAGTTTGTCATCTTGATAAAGTCAGGATATTATGTAAAGTTAATCAAAGTAAGTTCTATTTTTGCAAATTACTGTAGGCTGATATAATTTACGATTTTCCTTAATTATCTTACATTATTTTAGTGTTAGAATCTGTTTCCCCTGACATCAAAAATTTCTTTAAAATAAAACAAAATAAAAATAATCAGGAACTTACCAAACTTATTGAACAACCAGCCGTCGAGACTAACAACAGAATTTTCCTTCCACTTCTTTCAACAAGTAAGGGCGTAAAAATGGCTGCCACTACTTGAGTAAGACCAATGATAATGGTAGATATATGAGACTCCATGTTTGAATCGGTCATATCAAATATGATCGTTACAAAGGACATTACAGCTATGACACCACTCATTTGCTGAAGAATATTTAACGATATTATTATAAACGCAGCCATTCTGTTAGATTTAACTGTGTACATCTCAGTCAATTGAGCCATGTTTGATTTTGGCTTTTCATTTGCTTTTGCTACGATTTCATCTATGTCGTCTTGTCTGCCAAGTGATATGAGATTGGACATCGCTTCGTCTCTTTTACCTGAAATAGAAGATAGTTTTTCATTTAAATGGCGACACTTTAAGTTAACGTTCATCATCAACATAGGCTTCTGTAAATGAATTATTCGCTTTATGATTTTCACGTTCAGTATAAAATCTATACAAAACAGGTAGTCGGCTGAGGACCAGGTTTTTCTTTGGCCAAAGGCATCGGCAATCAACGTGGCAACGCTGCTGTGTTCTTGGCATTTTTCCCAAATATAATGTTATTAGATTGATAGCGAATGGAAATACATGTAATAGATGTATGAGATAATATTTTATAAAGAACAAACTATTCTTACCTTTCATAACTTGATAAACAGCGGTTTCAGTAACGAAAAAGAATACAACGACAAGGTAAAGAGCGCAAATGGCTGCGCCTATCCAGCTGATCACAGGGTAAGAGACAAAGGGTCCTACTGAATACGCTAACAAAACTCCAATTGTATTCGATAGTCCTGTCAATGTTAGCAGTGCCCCTCGAATCCTTGTTGACCTAGAAAAAGAAGAAGGATTAAAATTTATTATAATTGTTAAAAGTATCGTTGATCTTGTTCTCGCAAATGCGGCTATTGAGCCTGCCTCGGATCCACAGGTAGAACAAAAAGTTCTTGATTTTTTAGAAGCAGTTGACAGTCTTGATGTGTGCCCGATAGATTGATCGCTTCTTGGGACCCGTTTCTAAATTAATTTGGCAACTTTTGCTGAATAGTTGCTGCTATACGACTCCTACAAGGTGAAGAAATGCCTTTCAGCAGCAACATCAATGCATACAAAATTGTCTTTTATATGAACGTATTTCTCAAGGGTTAGGTTAGGTTAGTGAAAGTCTGATAGTGGCATCAGTATTTGATGATGTCGTTCAATCAATCACAGATCCCACGTCTTTCAGACAACTTTTGCAATCTGATTTCTTATTCCACTGATCCCACTAAGCATTTTTTATTGTTTTTTCTCTCAAAACGTTGACTGTCTCTCAATACCTACGACGATCGGGCGTTTAGGGCGATTATCTTTGTGTTAAACTGAATACCAATTCTAAGCTTTTGCGAACGCTCCTAAAATACGAGAAATTGAAAAATACGAGAAATTGCCTTCTGAAGTTAAAAAACAACTAACAACACCTATGAGTCACAGGAAAGCAAAATACGCAATTTGGATGACATGTTTTCCAGCAATTTTGATTTAAAACCAAACTGCTAAAGTACTCGTAATTCTGTTGACATTTCTATGGGACCAATCGGGAAGTATATCCTTTCACATAAAATAATAATTTTTCAAATTTTTTAAAAAAGCCTAACTTGTGTGAATAAGTATGATTTTGCATATTCTAATAGGTACTTACGCCATCTCTCCTATGTAGACCAGATTTAGAACAAATATTATTCCAGTTCCAACTCCTGTGAGAATTCTGCCTGCATATATCATGTACAAATGTGTGGAGAGTGCCAAAAAAACGAAAGACAGTAGAAATATGGTTCCTCCAAGGTAAAGACACGGTTTTCTGCCTATTATATTACAGAGATATCCTGAGAGGTAGGGACCTGAAATGTAGAGAACATTTTGGTTATTCTTGATCAAGGGTGAGGAGCGAGGGAGGTGTCTAAAAAGTTTCCAAGAACAAAAAAAAGTAGACATGTAATGCTAGGGATAAAATAGAATACAATAACGTTTATTGTCTCCAGTATTACATCTAGTATTCTTAGGCATTTGTCAGCATTATACTTAGGTCACTTAGTGGGTTGCTAAGCGCTGGTTTTCAGCTTAAACCCTTGACTTCTGTTAACAATAGAGAAAACAATAGTGCATTTAGCAACATCAGATTAAATGATAATTATTTTATATAATGGTCATACACCAACACTATTAACATATAAAAATAGAGATTTGTAACAGTTTGTGGACACGAACTGGTCATTTAAAAGAAAAGAAAAAAAAAATATACATATATATCCAGATAAAAAACACCTACTGAACGATGATGGGACTACTGGTTCTTTCATATTAGCTTGGTCAACTACCATAGACCAATTCATGGTAAGGACAATTTGTGGAATGAATTGTGTATTTTTTGGTAGTAGACCATTAATCTGTATTATAATGATTCTGACGATTTCCGTAGTCATAGAACTCATATGATCCATCTAGCTGTCGCCTTCACAGTTTCTTTCTGCGTTAACTTCTGTAGTTCTAAATAATATTATCAACATCTGACTCCCAGCAGACTCTGAGATGCGCTTTTGGTATGAGCAGGCTCAATAAAATTCTTTTCTTCTACTCTGTGTTTGTTGCTGGGGTCTACTCTCTAAACCCGAAGTCCGTAGTTACGGCCTTAGTGTCTGACGTTTTCTATTCTACTCCGTATCACCTACGGACTTACGATTAGTCCCGAACCCGAACTAAGATTGAATGACAACGCGATTTGTCAGTTTTTCTTAGTTCGGGTTCAGGACTAGAAAATGCCCGACACTAAGGCTGAAACTATGGACTTCGGGCTTAGAGAGTAGATGAGTCTATGGTCTATTCTATTAAAAACAATTTTCTTTGACCATACCCACGATTGTTCCAAGAGATATGACGGACACAACCCACGACGATTGAGCATCATCAATGACGCTTTCCAACGGTGTCTCCTCAGCATTCTGTAGTTTGGCAAGCACTGGTGCGGTCCAGCCAAGGTTGTACCCAACTGCAAACTGGCCGAGATATACTGAAATCAAAATAGCAAAATTTTAGTGTAAATAAATAAATCGTAGTGTGGTACAGTGGACCTCCCCACCCATGCGCACATAAAGTTTTAAAACAACTTTCATGATGTATGTATACAGTTATGGAGTGTTTCCTGCGTCTGTGTTTTCTGATATTCCAAACACCTTCGGAACTTCTTCTTTCATTATCGTGTGGGCAGTAAGGTCTAACGACCCCACACAACTTTTTTTTTTTAAGGATGGGAAATCATCAAATGACCCCTTCCGCTCTGGGCAGGGAGTGTCAAAATTTCACTGACTAAAACTCACCCATGCTCCTCCTAGTGCCTTTTACTTTCCAGGGCCGCGGTAACTCTTTCGACCATATTCCGCGACCTTGGCAGGCTCTGGCCCTGGTGGACCTCGTCTCCGTTGCTGACTGCTCTCTCCGGCGCGCTTGGAGCGAAACGCGCCGTCGACTCGGGCCTGTTCTGATTGGACAGCGAGCTACCCATTGCTCGCCGTCCGCAGGCGTCAATTACTGCGCCTTGCTCAGGAGCATCAGTTCCTGAGAGGCGCAGTGACTAACGTTCGTCTGGAGGAGGCAAAATGGGGCCGTTACTGGCACTCCATTGCAGCTCCCTCCCAAGCAGTGGCAGTGGCGGTTACGGTGGCGGCGGCTGCGGCGGAAGCGACGGCGGTGGAGGAGGGTTTCCTCTTGGCCCCGGACCTGGCGGGTGGAACGCAAGATTTGCCCCCAGCCCAGTGATCGGCCGGCTTGCCAGCTGCCGCACATGCGAAGCAGTGCGGCGCGGCATTGCACGAGCCGGCCCTGTGACCGGGCTGACCACAGCGGAAGCAGTGGTCACTGCGGTCCACCTCCGAGGTGCAAAGTGCTCCGACGTGGTTGCCTTGGCAACGGAAGCACCTCAGAGGTCTGGGCTTCAGCAGTTTGACCTGCGCAGAAACCCAGCCCACCAAGAGCCTTCGGCCCTCCGAGATTTTCTTGGCCGCCAGCACGGGGCAGCTCACCACAACGGTTCGCAGGCCCGTGTTGTCAGGACGGATGGTGCCCGCCTTCACCTCCTCTTTCTTTCTTTTTTTTTAATGGTACTCGTATAATGGAGTGTGCTAGCTAACATGTTGTAAATCATATTTAATTTTATGATTTCCATGTTGTTGGATACATATTTATTTTTTTGTTCGTGTCTTAAAATTCTTTGCATACTATTGTTTAATTGAAGTTCTTAAAACGTAACAGACAGATGTGTTGCTGGGGAGTTTGTTGCGCCACTTCTGCTTCCCAGCTAAAACACTAGGAAGTGGTGACGGGTGGGCGTTTTGGGGGACTGTCTTTATGTAAAATTTGACGTTCAAAAAGTGCTGGCGCTCAGCCTAATTTGAATAAATGACTTTTGATTTTGATTTTTGATTTTCTGCAGAGCACCCCCCGTCCTGACGACGGCGGCCAACACCTCCTCCTCCGTGACGGAGTCGTCCAGGCCCAAATTCGCATGTCTATGCACTTCGTGGGCCTGGACACTCGGACACCCCACACACCCTAGTGTCAGAGTTTTTAAACCGCCTCAAGTGCCTCTGACATGATTTGACGACCTTCCGAGCTGGAACCTGGAGGTCTTTATGTTAAGAGTGAATAATTTACCGGTGACGTATGCCAACACGCTCACCAAGGCCAAGGAGGCCATCAACCTCGGTGAGCTTGGCATCGTCGGGGTTCTCCGGCTCAGGGTCACCATGACCGGGGCCAGGATGCTCGAGATCCCTGGAGCAGGCAGCGGTCCGGCCGCAGACGCTCTAGCCGAAAGACGCCCTAAGCGTCCTTGGGCCTGGCACGAAGTGCATAGATATGCGCATCTTGGGCCTGGACGACTCCGTCACGGAGGAGGAGGTGTTGGCCGCCGTCGTCAGGACGGGGGGGTGCTCTGCAGAGGAGGTGAAGGCGGGCACCATCCGTCCTGACAACACGGGCATGCGAACCGTAGTGGTGAGCTGCCCCGTGTCGGCGGCCAAGAAAATCTCAGAGGGCCGAAGGCTCTTGGTGGGCTGGGTCTCCGCGCAGGTGAAACTGCTGGAGCCCAGACCACTGAGGTGCTTCCGTTGCCAAGTTGGCAACCATGTCGTAGCACTCTGCACCTCGGAGGTGGACCGCAGTGACCACTGCTTCCGCTGTGGTCAGCCCGGTCACAGGGCCGGCTCGTGCGACGCCGCGCCGCACTGCTTCGCATGTGCGGCAGCTGGCAAGCCGGCCGATCACTGGGCTGGGGGCAAAGCCTGCGGTCCACCCGCCAGGGCCGGGACGAGGAAGAAACCCTCCTCCACCGCCGCCGCCGCCGCCGCCGTCGCTTCCGCCGCAGCCGCCGCCACCGTCGCCGCCGCTGCAACTGCTCGGGAGGGGGCTAGAATGGAGTGCCAGTAATGGCCCCATTTCGCCTCCTCCAGACGTACGTTAGTCGCTGCGCCTCTCAGGAACTGACGCTCCTGGGCAAGGCGCAGTGACTGACGCCTGCGGACAGCGAGCAATGGGTAGCTCGCTGTCCAATCAGGTCAGGCCAGAGTCGACGGCGCGTTTCACTCCAAACGCGCCGTCAGCAACGAGCAGTCAGCAACGGAGACGGGGCCCGCCAGGGCCAGAGCCTGCCAGGGTTGCGGAATATGTTCGAAAGAGTTACCGCGGCCCTGGGAAGAAAGGCACTAGGAGGACTAAGGGTGGGTTTTAGTCAGTAAAAGTCTGACACTCCCTGCCGCTCCACTCAGAGCGGGTTCCCATCCTATAAAAAAAAAAAAAAAGGCTTGCATGGGACATCGTCAACTCACCACATAATTGGTCTAAAACGATCCTATCTAAACTATAATAATTATTATTGTTATTAAAAAGAGGAAAGATTTATTTGTTTGTTACAATTTGGCTCAAAAATTGCTAAACCGATTTTAATTTTTTTTTCTTTCGTGAAAGAAAAGAAAAATTCCTTACACATACCTGTCCGGCCCCGCTTAAAAAACTTAAACGCTTAAACGTTAAATTCGCGAATTAATCGCGAATTTAATGTTTATTTACATATACATAAGATTTACTTTATATTAGGGAATTTTCACATGTTGGGCCCGAGTGGTTAAGGAAATAGTTATGGGGCGAATCTAAAACAAATAAAAAGAAAGGTTCCTAAGCATTGCTGGGGGCTTTTTTGAATGGGGCAAACAATTTTAACTTTTTTTATTTTATGGTAGTGTATTTATTTATTTGTGTAGATATTTAAAGCTGTTACTTACTATACTTAACACTAGAAATAATTAGATTCGATTTATTTTTAAACTCATTTTAATGTGAATATGGACCTTGTGCGGTCTGCAATAAAGATGATAATGATAATATTATTATTGTTTCAAGTTGACCCTAAAATATGGCATACCTTTTTAGTAGGTACTCATAATTACTTTTAATCGAAAATGTGCGTCTGTTTGAAATGAATAAACTATTTTTCATTCTTTCATAAGTCTTCCTTATTTCTTCACTTTTAGAGTATGTATTTTATTATTACCCGAGTATGTATTTTAAGGATACTTATTTATTTCTGGTGTTTCTTATTTAGTACAGTACTTACAGCATCCTGCTATAAAAAATTGTTTTCTTATGCTAGTGTTAACTTCAGCTGCCATTACACCCATGTTTCCGACCTTCACTCACACACACTTCACACTTAAATATAATAATTTATATTTGTACATAATTATATAGCAATATATATAGCGTATACGCAACTGTTTTGATTTGCTTAACTTATCTCTATTCATGTTCTTCCGTGCGAATCACAAATGTATGAATCTGATTATATTATCAATAAATTGGGGATAGGTATCAAAATATTATATTTTTTAAACCGTTGCAGAATTGTTCGTAGGAGTTACTCCATTTCACGGAACACGGGTTGATTTTAGCCGTGGTTTTAGTCAGTAAGAGTCTGACACTCCCTTTTGCTCCGCCCAGACTGGGAGTAGTCATTTGATGATTTCACATACATTAGAAAATAAGCATGCGCTAAACTCTATAAGCTTTCTATCTGCCAAGTTACCTACTTCAATCGTTATTCATCTTTTTAACCGACTTCCCAAAAAGGAGGAGGTTCTCAATTCAACTGTAATTTTTTTTTTTTTTTTTGTGTTTGTTACCTCATATCTCCGTCATTTATGAACCGATTTGAAAAATTCTTGTTTTATGTGAAAGGATATACTTGTCGATTGGTCCGATTTAAATTTTATCAAAATCGGTTCCGCAGTTTGGTTTTTAAATCCAAATAGCTGGAAAAAATATGTGCAAAAATCATACGAAAGAACTAAAAAGTGAAAAATAAAATAAATTTTCACAAAAATTAACCGACTTCCAAAAAAAACTACAAAGTACAAAAAACTTTAATTTCGGAAGTCGGTGTTAAATAACGAAGAAGCAACCAAAAACACCGACTTCCGAAATTAAAGTTATTTTGTACTTTGTAGTTTTTTTGGAAGTCGGTTTTTTTTTTGTGAAAAAGTTTTGTTAATCAAAAGTTTAGTTTTTTTTCGTGAAAATCTAAACAATGTATTTAATCAACGTCATGTTTTTAACAGCTCTATATTAGACCTCATCATCACGCGTTTGTATTTCCAAACATAGAAAACGATTCCTAATTCGCATTCACTCTTTTTGCTTTTCTCCACATTCGCCCCACTTTCAATTAAACAATTTCATACAAATTAAATAAAATTTGGGCGATAAGTTGGAGCAGCGGAATAAATCTCGTCGTGGCATACATGTTGGTAAACATATTTGTGAAGTTCTTTGAATGAGTGAACAATAAAAAAAGGCTCTAAAAAGGATACCACAAAATAGACCGGTTTCTGAAATAGTGTTCATTACTTAAAGTGGAGCAGCACGGATTTCAAATTTGATCCGAAATTCTCGTGACAGTTCAATCAATCACGGTTACTAAAAACGCTGCGCAAAGACACAGTCACTTCACCAAAACCGCTCTGGATTTGTGCCTTCAGTTCTTCCAGAAAAGTCCTCTTCAGTTCCTCCAGTTTCCAACACGATGCTCTCAATGTAGGTACATGATTTTATGGATGCGTTTCACTGTCATTCTGCCGATTAGAAATAATGTAAATATCTTCAACCCTGTACGTATCGTCTGAGGTTTCCAAGTTTTCATTTAGAGCAGCCTCCTGGCGCAGGTCGTTCCACTTAGCTTGCATGTTAGCATACTTGTCTGCAGTCCAAGGCCTCCCACAAGGTGGACTGACGACCTGTTCAAGGCAAGAAGGAGCCTTTGTCCAGCTGTGGACGTCTTTTGACTGAAATAATGATGACACAGCAGGCATACAGAACGACTTAAAATTATGAGCCCACGTAAATTAATACTCACACTAATTACTCATTTAAGCTATAATTATCAAATAATCTCTAATAGGTGAATTGTGTAGTTTATCTTTACAACTAATCGATGATCAGTGTTCCTTATCTCTGTACCTAATCTGTGAATAGTATAAATCGAAGTTGTGTGTCTGTCTAGTCGCTTTAAGATACTAACTTGTTTGATGGGTTTCATTGGGAATATTTTTTGTACAATCATCTAGGTATGTATGGCAAAAATAGATACAACAGTAGGTTCTACTTATCATGCCCTCAAAAATCAAACTATTTTAACACTCGTTAAATTATGTTCTGCAGTTTAGTACTAACAACGTTTCAGGTAGACTGCCTCCATAGTCGAGTGGTTAAGGCATTTGCGTTGTGACCCGGTGGTCGTGGGTTCGATTCCCACAGGAAGCAGGCCAGGACATTGCAGGTTTGAATCACCTGATTGTCTGATAAAAATATGATTCCGTGCTTCTGAAGGCACGTTTAAGCCGGTGGTCCCGGTCGCCGAATGGCGGTCATCAAATAAACTATGTCAGAGGCCCTTGAGGTGGTTTCGAAACTATGACACTAGGATGTGTGGGGTCGATAGTCATGATACGAAGAAGAAGGCAGATCATTTCATATTAACTTAACTTTATGTACTAGTAAAAATCAATGAAAATTTTCAGACTTCAGCCGTTTCAGTACTTTAAAAAAAGTTTGTAGTTAATTTACTCAAACTACATAATAATGTAGGTACAAATAAATACTGGTAAGGAAAAAGTCACCCTATTGGTTTAAGATTTAAAGATAATCCTAAATACTCACTGCAATACTTATCCAATATTTACACAATATTGCGACATACTTTTTATTTTCGTATTTCGTAACGTTATGAAATACGAAAATAATATTTTTATCTGGTTTTAATCAGTCGATTAACTGGGCCGTTGTCCTCTTGATACATTATCTGTTGGATAGCTGCTAGATGATTGATTTAACAGATCTTAATTAATTTATTTATTTTATTTATCTAGGTATTCCGAGACTTAAGATACAATTTTCGTAATCGGTTCAGAACTGAAGGTAATTTCTGTAAATTACCTCCAAAACATATTTCATTTAAGTTACAGCCCCAATTCCTCATTTGGTCTGATGTGTAAATTTCATATTCATAAATAGAGCTACATTATTCGTTCAAACAAAAACGTTCATCGAGTAAGAGATTGAGACACAGTACCTACTTACCTAGTTATTATATTTCATAAATATGCAGGAGGACTTTACATAAAATACTACTCATTTGCTTAAGTAGTATTATAAATCCTTGTTTTTTTAAAGGATGGCAAATTATCAAGTCACTCCTTTCGCTCTGAGCGGAGCGGAAGGGAGTGTCAGACTCTTATTGAAACTCATTCGTATTCCTCCTTATGCCCTTTGCGTTCCAAGGCTACGGTGACTTTTGGAGTATAAACCCTAGCCATTCACTGGGCAGTTTATTACATTTTTCGCCAATCTAATTTAAATCCCATTAACGCAGCATAGAGTTTACAATTGAATGACTCTTTAATTGTAAACTCTATGCTGCGTTAATGAAAATTATCACAACTATTAATAGACCAACACGCCGTAAGTTGTCTAAGGCCTTATCAAATCATGCTTAGATTAGGGATATCACGAGAAATCGTAATGGGGATTATCTGTTTATGATAACACCTAGGTATGTATGTTCTCATGATTTTCACTTTATCTTATAGAATCCACGATATTCAACAAAAGATCATGATATAGAAAGGGATAAAATAAAAGTTATAATTTACCTAGAGATGATTGGTGGTCCGAGAATATAAAGAAAAAGTCTTCGCTCATCTTCTATGGTCAAACTCTTCCTCTCTTATTTATTCGTTCTGGTAAAAATATGGTCTTAATTAGATTGTGGCGGCACCACCGCCACACAACGAAGCGACCCGAAACAATATTATTTAAGTATTTCATAGTGATTGCGATGTACCGATAAATCGGAGAAAAACATTAAACTTTAATTAATTTGATAAATCAAATTTCTTTGATATTGACTTTCCATGCAATATTCATGTTTACAATGCAAAAAAAATCCTTATAATTTTTTTCCCAGATTCGCCCTAGCACAAAGTTTTCCGTTGCAACACATTCGCCCCTGAAACTATTTCGACCCATTTACCTTTCACAGGTGTAAGAAAAACGGGTCGTGACAAAACGAGATATGGATGATGGCGGTGTAAGTGGATCATGTCCCAAGAGCGTTGGAGTCGCCCACTATCTCAGAATTAACATTTAAATCAGCAAATACTGACACAAGACGGATTAACCGAAGTAAATACGAGGATTTAACGCTAGTTTCCACAGTATGGCAATTAGCTTACAAATAAAAACATAATGATATGAATAAAAAATATTTGCCTTTTTTACAATTGGATGAACAATACGGATTTGGCAAAGCCGAAAGACAGGGCTGTCTCGAACCTTGTAATATGTTTTCTTTTTCTCTCTGAAATAATTGGAAGAAAGATATTTCTCACTATTCACTCATATTTATCGATAGCCAACAGCCAACTGGAATCATTATTTTGTGCGCCAAAGTATTTTTGTTGTATTGGAATGAAACTAATTTAAATCAATCAATCAATCTTTAAATTAGTTTTATCCCATAAGAATGTGTTTCTATTTATTGTCGGTTAATAAATAGACACACTTTGTACACGTTTTCCACTACAAAGGTAAACATTGTAAGCAGTTGCACCTTAGCAAAATTCGTCCCACACGTCCACTAAAGAAAAGTCATACAAAGGCGTAGGTTACTGTAGATTTTTGTTTTTCATTTTTTAAAATGCGCCATCTTCTCTAAACTGAAAGTAATAGAGCGTCTACTATGAACAACTTGTCGTTGATGATGATGATCGACATTATTCTCAGAAGCGTGGAGACGACAATGACCAAGAGGCTGCTCATCAACTAGATGGTCTGATGAGCTCAAAGATGCAGAAACACCGAAATGTTATACAGTGGTTAATATTGCCACAGATAGAAACCGATGGAGACAATTGTCCGTTTCAGACTTACATACCACCATGACGATCTTGCGACATGAAAAATCTACCGAACAGAGAAATACAAAACATGCTCGGTAAACAAAGGCTTAGGTAAAAGGTGAAGCGGCACATTGCTCGCAGAACAGCCTAGATGGTCGATGGGGCCGAAAAGTTCTGGAGTGGCGACCGCGTACCGGAAGACGTAGCGTTGGAAGGCCTCCCACAAGATGGACCGATGACCTGGTGAGAGGTCGCTGGTAACCGATTGATGCGAGACGCACAGGACCGGTTATGGTGGACGTCTTTCGGCTGAGATAATGATGATGATGAACAAAGGCTCTGCAAAGTAATAAATTCATGCTTGGATACAGTTATGCTGTCACAGATTACAAGGAACTTCTCCAAAGTCCTGTGTATGCCTAGGTCACTCTTACTGACTAAAACCCATCCGTGCTCCTCCCTTTGTGGTACAGGGCGGGCTTTGGGTTCCTGCCTAGCCTTTGTTAGGCATCAGGGACTTTAATTTCGGAAGTCGTTGTTTTTGGTTGCTTCTCCGTTATTTTACACCGACTTCCAAAATTATCGTTATTTTGTACTTTGTAGTGTTTTTTTTGGAAGTCGGTTTTTTTTTGTGAAAAAGTTTTTTATTTTCAAGTTTTTAGTGGCACAAGAAAGCAAAAATATGCAATTTCGTATGATTTTTCCCCATATTTTTTCCAGCTATTTAGATTTAAAAACCAAACTGCTGAACCGATTTTGATAAAATTTCAATGGGACCAATCGAGAAGTATATCCTTTCACATTAAACAAGAATTTCTCAAATCGGTTTATGAATAACGGAGATATGAGGTAACAAACACAAAAAAAAAATGCAGTCGAATTGAGAACCTCCTCCTTTTTTTGAAGTCGGTTAAAAAATAAAACAACAGTTACTTTAAATGACAACCATGTAGCGGTTAAAATCACACAGTTCGGTTAATGTGTTATTAACCTTATGTAAGTAAAAAAACTTATCATCAGTGCTGTCTCTTGTTAAGACGAAAATCGTGTCTGATGTTTTGCGACAAGTTCTTAGTTGAAACGATGATTGCATGTGGACATCCTGTCTTGAAGCAGTATTTAATTATTATAACAGGTAAGTCTTTTTTTTGGTATTTTCTTTGATTTTTATTTCACTTCTGTGGTGGCTAGTGGCATCAGAAATGAGGATATTTGCAGGAGAACCAAGGTTATCGATATAGCCCGAAGAATCACCAAACTTAAGTGGCAGTGGGCAGGGCATATTGCTCGCAGAACAGATAGAGTTAATAGTCCGGTTTGATAGATTTATCGAGTGGCGACAGCGTAACGGAAGATGCAGCGTTCAAAAGCCACTCATAAGGTAGACCGATAACCTGGTAAAGGCCGTGGAAATCTGCTGGCTGCGAGATGCACATGACTGATCAATGTTGCGATGTCCAGCAGTGGACGTCTGTCGGCTGAAATGATGGCGGTGATCACTGGCATAGCTTAAGGACTAAACTTAGGGGTACTAAACTTAGGCGGATTTTGTTCGAAAATGTTACCGCGGTCCTAGAAAGCAAATGGCATTAGGAGGAGCACGGATGGGTTTTAGTCAGTAAGAGTCTGACACTCCCTTCCGCTCCACTTAGAGCGGAGGGAGTCATTTGATGATTTCCCACCCAAAAAAACAAAGGGTCAGTTCTTATGACTGCAACATTTGCTTAATATATTAAATAATAAATTGCTTCAATTGCCACGGGTTCTTTCGAAAAAATTCCGCAACCCTGGCAGGAAGTCACCCCCTGCCATGTTTTCCGTGTATTTCAATTGCATTGGCATGGGCCATAGACCTTAAAAAAGGGGGCCATAGGCCTTTCATAGATCTAAGTAACCAATCCACTTTAGTTAAGCAATTCCAGTCATGGTTATATAATATTTTTTCCAGCAAATCTATCCTTCATATGCACGGGCCTGAGCGTAGCCTGGTCATCACCAGTGCTGGTAAAGTTGAAGAATGAGACTGAGACTGTTCTTCCAAGGCCGATCACCGAGGAAGAAGGGTCATGGATCGCATCCATAGGAGCTGTTTGTGGACTGGTCTGTAAGTATGTATTTATTATTTAGGCTTCATGCACATAGGTAAAAAGGCCCACTAGGGCATTACCCTAGGCATTCTCTACCAGTCGAACTATGGTGGTCAAGAGATATTGTAGGCGTCATTAATACTGCTACAAAAAATCAACATAGCAGAATCAACAAATGAGACTCGCAACGCCATCTATCTCGACAGCTGCGAACTAACTGGACAAAATCCTAAATCGCGATATCAGAGTTTACCGTGCGATTAGAACATATGCAAAGCCCGAATATGAACTCTCGGGCAGTTGCCCACCAGATACTACACCCGTCTGGTCGGAGGATCCTCCCTATTCAATGGAGGTATGCGGGACTTTACTCTCTGTTCCGCTACCTCTAAACTGGTGACCCTCGACATTGAACGTCAGCGCATGGCAGGTGCATTGTTTAATCAGTGGGCAGATAAAAAAGTGTGTGTGTCAGCTCCTACGCACCTTAAGAACTATTATTACGTCGTAGATTATGTGAAAAGAGAGTAAATGACAGTATCTTAAAAATAATCACAGCATATTTAATATTTAATTATATTACCTATTTACAACATTCCACATATAACATAGGTTTAAAGAACTATATTTCTCATAAGAACATAGTTCACTTAAAATGAGATTAACAAAACATCTGTCTAAGTACTAAATATAAATACAGCTTTTGTTTAGTGCGACAAGTTTACAGGGCCATTTTCACCAAGCCAAACTGATCGCGATCAGCGTTTAAAGCGAATAAACCACGTTTTTGAGCTGTCAGTGTCACTATTTTTCTATGGAATATTGACACTGATAGCTCTAGAACGCAGTTTAGATGTATTGATCGCGTTCAGTTTCATTGGTGAAATCCGCTCTTAGTATTATTCTAGGTTAGGTTGGCAATTATATTTTCGAGCAGTTTGCGGTTCAAACTCTTGGACCGTGAGGTCCGAGTGCTCATGCGTTATTTAAAGAACTTTCTTAACGCTTAGTTGACACTTCGCGTGACCCAAGGGTTGGCTTTCACCTTGGATAGAGAATAAGCATTGCCATACAACGTGGCAATGCCGTCAGTCTGTTGAGCTCACTTCCAGTGTACAGCGATGTGGACGAACTTTTTGACGTCTTTCAGTCACACTTATTTTATAGATAAGAAAATCATGAAAGTTTGTCTATAGTGGTAACAAAACTCAAAATCACATGTTGAGTTTTGTTTGTTTATTTTACTTTTTTTTCATAGGCTCGTGCTTGATCACTATCTCCCCTGATGATATAGTAATACTTTCCAAGAGAATGGAAAGGGAAAAACGGGATAGGCGCGTACGAAGTCACGGGCAAAAGTTAGTTTATATAAAATATAAAACTGGCGAAACCTTCAAGGTTAAGCAACGCTTGCCGAGGTTGGTCTATGGATGGGTGACCATATTAAAATACCGAGACTCCTCAGTGCCTCGGAAAGCACGTTAAGCCGTTGGTCTAGGCTATCATTTGTAGATCTTTGGCAGTCGTCACGGTTTGTCAGAAGCCAGAAAATCTGACACCAGTCTTGCCAAGAAGTACCGTATTGGAGGTCTGGTAGGTAGCCGCTTCACGTAAAATACTGGTATTCATCTGAATTGAAATCCGGTTTGACTGGGAGTCGACCCGAATATAGTTGGAAAAAGGCTAGGCAGGTGATGGATACTACCTATATTCATTATTTTTGTTGGATACAAATTGTGTGTGTCGCATAAAATTAAACCAAAATACTATGGGGTTGTAGCTTTTCTATTCAAAATCCACTAACGTTAACAATACAGCATTGCGATTCTGTAAACATGCCGAAGTGAGCACTTAGACGAAGTGAACGACAAGTGAGCTGTCAAACCATACAAACAAGATGGAATGACAAGTGAGCTGTCATTCACTCCACCTTTGTACACAGTGAGATGCTGACAGAATCGATCGGCAGTAACGTTACTATACGTCAAAACATTCGAGCTAGGCCCCTAGTGTGTATAAGGTTCAATTACAATCTTTCATAATACAATTGTATTATAATATAATAATATTGTGCGATATATCAAGACATGGGTATTATCATCGTGCGTATATTAGTTAAAATAACCCTTCAACGGAGTTTAGACTTGTCTGTGATCTGATCAACTCCCCCTATAGGATTATTCTTTGCATCGTTCCATCTCTCTCTTACATGGGAATGTTGATATCATTGACACATCATATGACGGGGCCTCTCTATACATTGAGAGCGAATATTTATAGTTTTTCCATTGCGATCTTCACTGTTGTTATGTACTTACCCAATTTATTCGTATTCATGAAAAGCACCACCCCATCCCTTCTCGTGGGTGTCGTAAGAGGCGACTAAGGGCTTCACCAGAGAATGGGCAGCAGCATTCTCTGAAGATACATTGCTACAGCTACACTGCGATCGCCTACCCGCCTGCCAAGCGTGGCAATTATGGCAAACCTCCCCATTTGTGGGAAGCCTGTGTCCAACAGTGGACTTCTATCAGCTGATATGATGATGATGTAAAATTTCTCATTTTCAGTGAACGTATCCGTAGGCTTCCTAATGGACCGCTTTGGCCGTAAGACCTGCATCATCCTCGGCTTCTTACCACGATTGGTGATGTGCTTCTCCCTCATGTTCGCCTCAGAAGTATGGGTTCTGTACTTCGGCAGAGCTATCGACGGATTCGCTAATGCGTTGGTTATTTCTGTGGTTCCTACTTATGCTTCGGAGATTGCTAGCGTAAGTATACAAAAATACTTGTTTTTATACTAAGAATATAATGTGGTAGTTTAGGTCGAGTCAAAGGGCCATTCTATAATCGAATGCAAATTGAAATGTCAAAGTACGGGAATTAACTGACATTTCGACAGCGATTGTCAGTCCCATACATTTTTTTAAACTTTTGCCTCGCACAGAGCCCTGAGGACAAATTCTACTCATTTTCAAACAACGTTTGAATTCGCATGTCAATCGCAAACTTTAAAAAAAATCCTTTTTCCATTTTTGACAGTTTGCGTTTCGTGACAGGTGTTGTATAATAATAATAATAGTTTGTTAACACAAAAACCTTAATATACAAAGCTCTTACAAAACACATAGGAACATTAAACTTTGGGAAAAAGGCTGTATAAAAATTAAAAATAATAAAGCAGAGAATGTCTATTAACTTACAAAATTGTCGGTTTTATTATACAGGCCCCAGAATGACACTTTTTAGAGCGTCGCGTCGGAAAAACAACATTTATAAAAATTGATAAAATATTATAAATAAAAACAAAAAGACTCAGAAGTTTCCTGGGAGCTTCACAGGTTTCGGGGAGCAATCTCACCGTTCCGAGAATTGGTTCACGTTGGGTAGCCACGGCCTCGGATTCCGAGATGAGAATCGTTTTGTTTGTCGCGAATGTAGACTTGGCATTACTATTTTTGACGGCCTGCAGTCTGTAGCTCGTGACCATTTGTTAAATCGTTTATTGCAATCCATAATGTATATGTTACGGCTAATAGCCGAAGTGCGGCTACACCTAGTTTTAGCCGGGTCATTGGGCACCCCGACTCGGACAGGTTAGGTTAGAAGGGGATGGCGGGGTCTAGTGAGCGAGCGAAGCGAGCGAACACAGACCCCGCCATCCCCTTCGTGGTTATTTTTTTTTAAACCACACAGAAATAGGAATTTTAAAGTGTTTTGAGGTTAGGTTATAACTAGTTGTAGCCGGGTTGCACCTAGTTGTAGCCGGCTAAAACTAGGTGTAGCCGCACTTCGGCTATTAGCCGTAACATATATATACAGATGGTAAATATAAAAATTTAAACAATTATGGACCCCGTCGGTAACAGCAATTTTTAAATAAGTAGAGAGAGGAAGAGTACTTTCATAAAATAAAATCCTATGTTAACTATGTTTGTATTATTTTCAATCATAATAAGTATTTTAAATTATTATTCATCCATGTTAACTAATTATGTAATATATGAAGTCAATCTATTAATCCGTCGTCAAACCATGTCAGAGACCCTTGAGGCGGTTTAGAAACTCTGACACTACTGGGGTCGTTAGACCTTACTACCCACAAGAAGAAGAAGATCTATTAATTTATTATTTTAATTAAATTCTATTTAAAATTGCTTGTTTGTGAATTCGCCTAAACATTTTGCATTATTATTAGTATAGTATAATTTTATAATGTTAAATGTAAGTTGTTATTCTTGTTGTGTGTTTTTGTTTATGAAGTTCAGTTGATCTTTGGCTAATCCATGTACGAAACTGTAAGAAAGGTGAAAGGGCATTCTCCCCCATTCACCTCTCACGGTTACTCCTGTGTACCCTTACAGCTGAATCGTAGCAATATTACTGCTGGGTGTTATCATGGTGGTATAAAAATTTCACAAGGTGCTTTGAACTAATCAAATGTCAAAATCAATACGCGATGACTATACTAATTGCCTCTTATGGTTCATTCACACATAGCCGTGGCCGTGCAGGCACCGTGCAGCCGTCAGGGCCGTGGCCGTGCAGGGACCGTGCAGCCGTATCTGCACGTCCGTGCGTTCGGCCCGGGCACGGAAGCTCCGGCGCCTGCCCGGACACGGACGTGTGTGAACGAGTTCATACAAAATGTTTGCTTATATATTTTTTTGAGCTCCGGACTGACCACGGCCTGGCCACGTCCCGGACACGACCCGGTTATGTGTGAATCAACCTTTAATCTCCTCATTGAATAGATGTATATCATTGTAGTGATAACTGTCTGCGTCTAGCTTCTACGTTAGATAATTTTGATAGCAAGGGATTGCGTCATTAAGCGAACATTTTGGCTGCTATGCTCTGCAATTATCTGTCCGTCAAACCATTCACCATTATATTTACCATACCATCCTAGATAAGTAGATACTCTTAGGTATTCGGACGAAGGGTAACTAACGGAACCCTATTACTAAGACACTGCTGTCCATCCGTCCGTACGTCTGTCAGCGGGTTGTATCTCATGAACCATAATAATCAGACAATTACCGCTGTAACTAACAAAGAATACAAATTCAAAATAAAGTCTTTTTTTCGTTACTTTTATTTTCTCTTTGTTGTAAAAATGGTACTTAATACATTAAAGCATTAAGCTTTGTATGCGTATAGTGCTAATACTAAAATATGAAAACAAGTAGTAAAAACAAGTGAAGTGCTAGCCAGCGTCGCGCACCAAGCCTTCGCATTGCCATATTTTAAATTTCGCAAGAAGCAAGCTCTTTTAATGGGATGAGTAATGTTAGGTATTTGCTTTAATATAACAACGAACAATTTAATTCCGTTTCATAAAATTTTAATTTGCTATAATCAGTTAAAATAGTTATAATCAGAGAAGAAACCTTTTCATTCGTATGTCAGTCGCAATCTGTTAAAAAAGCCTCAATTTCTGTAAATTTTTGACAGATTGCGACTGACATGCGAATTCGAACGTTTTTTAAAAATTAGTAGAATTGGCACCCAGCTATTTTAATATTTGTAGCAAGCTATGTCGTTTGAGCGTTAAACGTTTTTACTACTAAATGAGCGGCATCGCTTTTAACGGGTTACCTTTTTTTCAGTTCGCCTTGGGAGTTTCGAGAGACAAAAGCGTGTCCAACGAGTGCCGTGTTTTAAATTCTATTTCACGCGCGAAAACGATAAAACCATATTGTGCAATATACTGTTACGTGGCCCTTCAAACTACCTATGTGATAGTGAAAACAAAACTATAATAAATTAATTGGTTGTCGATTAAAACACAAAACTAATATTAAAATTTTAAATAACGGACGTATAGGAAAAAACACTGTGTCATCTAATTGGAAAGGATCGCGTTCTGTGTTGATCTGTGTCGCTCCGTGTCACTGAGTCACGGCGACCGACACCGCTGCGAGTGCGTTGGCCCCGCCCACTACACACCGTGTCGCACAGTGCCCAGCTGTTGGAAAGGATCGCGTTCTGTGTTCTACTGTGTCATCGCTCCACCTGCTTGCACTGACTTTGTGACCGTGCCGTGACGCGAGCGCAGACCAACGTTAGGTACCAATAATGTCGTTGCAGCGCACGCCCCCATCATCTCTAAGTCATACGCAGTCCGAAGCTGACTTAAACACTGCCATCCAGGAAAGTGATTCCGCTTCTGTAAAAACGAAACGAAACAAAAAACGCCTGCGTTCAGACGAGCCCCATTCACCCAGAAATCAGGCGCAGCAAGATCTGAAGCACGAAATAATGGCGATGCTAAATAACTGGAAGGCAGAATTTGACTCAAAACTAACTGATATGTTCACAAAACAAAATATTCTTATTTCCAAACTCTCCGCCGACATATCTGAACTAAAGGTACAAAATTCCAACATGCAAAAATCCTTGGAAGACACAGACAGGTCTATGAAATTTATTAATCAACAGTACGAAGATATCAAAGCAGGTGTCGAAAAATTAGACAGCGAATACTTGACCCAGCGTAAATGTATCGAAAACCTGGAAAGGAAGTTACTAGATCTAAATTTAAAGTCCAGATCGTCCAGTATAGAAATAAGAAACATCCCAATGGTTGAAAACGAAACAACTACTGACCTTTCTGATATCATATCCAAGATTGGCCAGGCTGTTGGATCGCTAACAACAGCATCGGATCTACGGGATATTTACCGCATACCCGGTAAGCCTGACTCCATTCGCCCAATCATTGTGGAGTTCCAAACCGTGCAGTTAAAACAAGAAACTATAGCCGCAGTGCGAGCATTTAACAAAAACAGCACGTCTACAGAAAACAAGCTCAACACTGAAATAATTGGTATCTCAGGCAAACGGCAACCAGTTTATGTTAGTGATCACCTCCCGGCAAGCTCGAAGAAACTATTTCATCTCTCAAAAGAATTTGCAAAACAAAACGGTTTCCAGTTTTGCTGGTCTTCTAATGGTAACATATTCCTGCGCAAGGTACAAGGAGAAAAACAACTTCTAATTTCGTCTGAAAAATCCCTATTGGACCTGCGCAGGAGTCTATGACAGTTAATCTGTCTCAAGTACTTTATTTTCTGGCTAGTTTTAATACATCTAATTTACATTAATCGTAACTTTTCAAAATCTACCTCTAAATCACCAATAAAACTCTATATGACTTATACAAAACCAATAACTCGCTCTCAAAAACAAAAATACTATTCAATTCATTCACACACACACTCACTTAACCACTTATCTATACTGCACCTTACCTCTTACACTCATTTATTCGCACCCTACATGTTCCGTTCACGACTTAACAACAATAAGTATAAGTACGACAGTGTTTACAAATACAATATGTACGCATGTTGCACCAATATTGATTCCGTTTCCCTTCCAAATGGCTAATCATGACCATATAAATAATATTAATAACGAAATTGACTCGTGTAATTTCAAAAATTCGTACATTTGCTGTCCAGAAGACTGTAACAAATATGCTGGTAACTCTAATCGAGCTTTAAAGATAATTCACATCAACATTAGAAGTGTAAATAAAAACTTTGACGAACTTCGCATCTTACTGTCTCTTACAAAAGTAAACTTTGATGTCATAGTCCTATCCGAATGTTGGCTTAGCAAGGTAAAAGATTTACCTATCCTAGATGGTTATGTATCACATTACACCAAAAACATTGTTAACCAAAACGATGGTATTATTATTTTTACCAGCACAAAACTAACCTGCCTAGTTTATGAACCAGCTTTCAAAGATGCAAATTGTATGGTTTGTCAAATCGGGAAGATCCTAGAAATTGTTGCTATTTATCGCCCCCCTTCACTTAAGACAAGAATTAACCACGATAATTTCTTAGACAGTTTAAATACCGTCTACGCTGGACTAAAAACTAGTACGCACGTCCTTGTTGGTGATATCAATATCGACATCTGCAGCATGAATAAAAACCCTATTTCAGAGGAATACCTTACCTTTAATGCATCTCACGGCTTTTTCCCTACGCACACATTTCCCACTAGGATCAAAACATGCCTGGACCACATTCTTCTAAAATCTAAACTGCCTTCTACAACACTAGTACTAGAATCAAATATAACGGACCACATGCCTGTTGTATTGTTCATAGAAAACGTGTGTCCTAAACGTCAGTACAATAACGTCAAAACTCGTATCAATTATCCTTCAATAAAACTGGAAATAGAATCCACAAACTTCAAAACTATCTTTGAAATGGATGACGCTAACACCGCAACCAACTACTTAATTTCTACGATCTCATCAATTATCAATAAACACACACAATCAGTTTTGGTACCTAATAAGCGTAAAATCCTAAAGCCGTGGATCACGCCGGGGCTCCTGCGCTGTATTAAAAATCGGGACAGGTTACATATTAAAGCAAAAAAATCTCCAGATAACATGACCCTCAAAGTAACATACACACGTTATAGGAACTTTGCAAATCAACTCCTACGGAAACTAAAAATCACATATGAGAAAAGTCAACTGGACAAAGCAGGTAATGACCCTAAAGCCCTATGGAAAGCTATCAAAGAGATAACTAAGACTCAAAAATTCAAAGACAATACTTGTGAACTACTTCAAATATCTGATACCCCGAAGTCATCTGCAGACCTAGTCTGTAACTTTTTCACTGACGTCGGTAAAAATCTAGCCAATAATATTCTTCAGTCTCGGACCTCATCTACAGATGACTCTGTCTCCCCTCGGACCCCTGCCTCAGACTGTTCCGAAAACTATCTACCCAACTCGCTCGTTATTTTAGAGGTAGATGAGGTGGACATTGAAACTACTATCCTACAGCTGCGGCCGGATTGTGCTACTGGATGGGATGGAATTCCGTCGTCTCTCCTTAGAGAGTGCCGACGGGTACTGATCCCACCTATAATGCACATCTGTAATCGTGCTATTATTACTGGCGTGTTCCCTGATGCTTTGAAAAAAGCCATTGTACACCCAATTCACAAGAGTGGGGACAGAAACTGCGTAAATAATTATAGGCCCATATCGGTGCTCTCAGCTCTTTCAAAGATCTTAGAAAAAATTCTTTACAAATCACTCAAAAACTTTTTGGATCGCTTTAAAATCTTAGCCGGCAACCAGTACGGATTCAGATCGGGTGTCTCTACAGAGGACGCAGTGTTAGATTTGACAGAGCAAGTAGTGGAAAACCTAGACAAAAGAAATAGATGCCTATGCATATATCTAGACCTCTCCAAGGCGTTTGATACAGTTTCTGTCCCTATCCTCTTATCAAAGTTAGAACGAGTGGGAGTACGAGGCACTGTTTTAAATATATTTAAAGACTATCTTTCCCAGCGTAGGCAATATGTCAAAATAGGCGATTGTCTTAGCGAGGAACGCACAATCTTCTTTGGGGTCCCACAGGGAAGTATTTTGGGCCCCTTGTTGTTTCTAGTATATATAAATGACCTCTGCACAATGTCATTTCAACACACCAAAATTTTGACATATGCAGATGATACAGCAGTTTTTGTATGGGGACAGAATTGGCAGGAGGTCAAGGATAGAGCCGAATATTCCCTCTCCAAAATTATGACCTGGCTAAGACTAAATCTCCTTACACTAAACCTTAACAAAACACATTTCCTACCCTTTTCTTTGAGACCCAACACTAAACCCTTGCCTGACTATTCCATAATAGCACATAGTTGCGAGAACCGACACAAATGTACCTGCCAGGTTATCTCTCGGGTAGAATCTGCAAAATACTTAGGAGTGCTGATGGATGATGGACTGAGGTGGGACAGGCAGATTGGCTTGATCATTACCAGAACTAGGCGGCTTATAAATGTGTTCAGGACCCTAAGGGATTCTGCAACACTGAAAAACCTAAAATTAGTCTACCTAGCCCTATGTCAGTCCATTATTCAATACTGCATAACCGTGTGGGGAGGTGCAGCCAAGACCTACCTGCTCGGGTTGGAGCGAGCACAGAGAGCTGTGCTCAAGGTTATGACCAAGAAACCGTACCGGTTTCCCACCTCACAATTATTCTCTGAATTTAAAGTCCTCACTGTCCGCCAGCTCTATGTGCTCAAATCCATCCAAAGGAAACAAGGAAATGTTCCCTTAGCCGACCCAAATAAGCGTAGCAAATCCTTCATATGCCCTACTGTACCTTGCCGGACCACATTTGCCAAACACCAATTTAATAGCTTAAGCAGCAAACTTTACAATCTCGCAAACAAAAAGCTAAACATAGCGAAAATGAGTCGGCAGGAAATGAAAAAGAAAGTAGCAGACTGGCTCCAAAATATGAACTATCAGGAGACTGAAAGTTTATTCACATTCATAATATAATGTAATATGATCTAAAATCCATGCACACTGTCATCAATTATTCCTTTTCCCGTCCATAAACATTCAAAACGTGTGAACCAAACCAGACTCTCACTCACTTCCAAAAGCACACACACAAAACACATCCATCACATGCACACTTGCACACATAGGTACACTACACTCATCAACTCATCCATAACACTCATGTACACTCAACAACACACCATTCATACAAACACACATAATTACTCTTGAGCATTATTACTTTCTTTTTGTAATTTTAATACCTACAAAATTATGTTGGTTAAACCTTCATATAAAATTAATTATTTTTATTTTTATTTTATTTTATTTTTTCCTCCTGTAAGTAATAAATAAAGTGTTACCGAATGGCAATAAACTTGGCTGTCAACTTCGTTGCGACACTCCTCCAAAACAAAAATACTGTAATTTAATACTTTAAGATTGAAAATAGAACCCATGGCTGAACACTGACCCCTAAAATACAGGTTCAGGCCTAGTTTAGGGGTTGGGATCAGATTTGTGGAAATACATTCGTGTGCTATTTTAATATAAATGGATTGTAATTGTAACATGTATTTTTAAGTGTCAAATAAATATTTTTATTTTTTTTTTTTTTCTTTTGTATGCGAGTGCAACTCGCACTTGACCGGTTTTTGCGAATATTTTTTTTAAAGGAGATTGCACCTTTTTAACCGACTTCCGAAAAAGGAGGAGGTTCTCAATTCGACTGTTTTTTTTTTGTATGTTTGTTCAGCGATATTTCCGCCAATTGTCAACCGATATTGATGATTCTTTTTTCGTTTGGAAGAGTATCTTCCCAGACTGGTCCCATTTAAATTTGGTGAAGGTCTGATGAAGAACTTCGGAGAAAGGTGACGGAACTCTTCAATAAATGATAGTAAACCTGCCGGGATTGCTGAAATAGCATGTCTGTTTATTGTTTACACCAGTTCATAACTGAACATCACAGTTGTATACATTCTGGGATGAAATGAAGGAGCCTCCTCGTGTAGCGCAATTTGTTCCATCAGACACACAACTGAACCGAGCGCTCGGCGCATCCTGGACAGTCTCACCTAACACCTCATAAGACTGGCCAATCCTTCCCTTGCGGTGGTAGGGCTAACACCCGCGTGGTTCGCGACCACCCTCCCACCGGAGCTCGGCTTCAAGCAGCCTGCTGTGTTTCGTCGACGCGTGGGAGTACCAGTGCCTCAAGGCATCTTCTGGGCACGCTCGCTTCATCATGGACCTCATCTATCGCTTTCCATCAGGTGTGATCGAGGTCAAGAGCTAGCCCATTCATAAATAAAAAAAAATAAAAAAAATCACAGCGGTACGCTGTGAAGGGGTACGCAGATGTGTACAATTCAACCATGGTTTTGGGGTTATCTATTCAGGAACAACTTTATTGTTTATGAACCGATCTAGATGATTCTTTTTGCGTTGGGTTTAGTTATTTAAGAAAAGAATCCCTTTCTTTTCTTAAATAACTAAACCGTCTTATTATTAAACATTTAAGTGAAACAAAAGCACATCAAGGAATGCTATGCATTTTTTACTTACCTACCCGGGCAAGCTTCCGACATGTCAAACTTCAACATCTTAATAATATACCTTGTGTTATAATAATAATAGAGTTTTAAATCGCGCAAATCGGGCGACACACCGGTGTGTCGGCGGAGCTTGACCGGCTACTGCCGTGTAAACCTCTAAAAAACAATGCAGCTTGCATTGTTTCTGTATTTAACAGCGCATAGGAAAATCCCTCAGTTTTACCGGTGTTCACATGACCTTATACCCTATACATATACCTTAAATTATAGATATTTCTGCTTAAGTTTGTCACTAAAAATATATTTTACAGAAAGAAATCCGCGGCGCCCTCGGCACAATATCCCAAGTGGCTTCAGCAATAGGGATGCTGATATTCTTCTCCATCGGACCCTTCATGTCTTACTTCGAACTGAATCTTATCTACACCATCATCGTCGCCTCGATCAGCGTGCCCATGTGGTTTATACCGGAGACGCCTTATTATTTGTATTCTAGAGGTAAGATGCACTGACGTTTACATCATTCTACCTTTTTTGTTAGGGTTCCGTACTCAAAGGATAAAAACGGGACCCTCTTACTAAGACTTCGCTGTCCGTCTGTCTGTCTGCCTTATGAGTTTAGGACTGTTGTATGTTATGTGTATAGTACATTACTGCAGCGGCCAGCAAAAGAGGCATTGATGGGCGAACGTGTAAATGGTATGTGTGCCTCGGCTTCACCTCGGCCCACATACCAACACATAGTCCAACAATGCCTAGTTGTGGCCAAGGCTTGTATAGTACTTTTCTCAAATAATGCGTGGAAATTAAAACAAAGTAGCACCTAGGCAGAACTATTTATTTGAAAAAGTACTTTTCAAAATCAATGACATACAACAATAATTTTTCCCGCGTTAAAGTGTTCATTCAAGCTTGGCCAGAGATCGCCCAAGACACAGAATCTAAATTTAAATAAAATCTTTGATAAGTTACCTCCTTGATCGCCATGTTTCAAAGTAAAAGATCGTTCCATTTTTAAATTACAGATATGAGTTTACTATGTAATTTATTTGGCCGCTAAACCACGACAGATATGGATTTTCATACAACTTTTGCCGTCCGCTGCAGTGCATTTATGTATTTGGCCAGTACAGCAATTTCGATTTATCTCGAAAAAGATTGTCAAAATAATGGTCAAATTTCCAAGCATGTTTGAGAAAACACACACACAACAATTTCAAAATCATCTATATAATGTGCATAATGTATGTGATACTTATAACTTATAACTCAAGATACAATACTCTTATAAATTCCAAAGTAACTGGTTTACTAGTTGACATTGGAACCAATCGGTTTGTTCTCTTTCAGGCCGCAAAGAAGAATCCCTCAAAACTCTCAACAATCTTCGAGGCTCAGAAGATATAGCCAACGAAGAATACAAACTGTACTCCTTAAACCAACAGCAAGTACCAATTAAAGAGATCTTCAAAGACAAGATCACGTTAAAAACTCTAGGAAAAGTGATCTTCTTGAGTATATTTCTTGAGTTGATCGGGTACAATGCTGTCATGTTCTACATGCAGACTGTAATGCAATCTACACAGACGTCAATTGGAGAAGAGGTGGCATCCGTTGTGTGTGGATGCATACAGCTTGTGGCTTGTTTCTGTACAATTCTAGTAACAGATAGATTTGGGAGGAAGCCAGTACTGGTTACTACTTTATTTGGAATGACTGTTGGTATGGTAAGATTTTTTTAAATTTTTTTATTATTCATAGGCACGTGCTTGACCACTATCTCACCTCATGGTAAGTGATGATGTGGCCGAAGATGGAGCACGCTTGCCTAGAAGTAACCTATTCATTCTTGACATATAGACTTCCGGGTTGTAGCTATCATGAAATACTATCTCTGTCAGTGAATTCCACTCCTTAACTGTACGCACAATTAATGTGTTCCCAAAACGTTTAGTGTGTGTGGGTGGGAGGTCCACCATGTACCAGTGGCTCATCACCGTTCATCTTGTGGTCCAGTGATAGAATGGGCTTGGCGGAATTAAACTATGCAATTCCGTCGCACACTCCCCAAAATGCAGCTGATAGAAAACCGACAGGCTAGCAACTCGGCGTCGATGCTCAAGACTTTGGAGCTTCGACTCGACGAGCCTATAATTTGCCGATGATCCTCTTGGCACGTTTCTCAATTGACTCAGGGACATCAGCCTGGTTGTAAGAAGCTTCTTATGATTACTAGCAAAATTTTTAGTTCGACTGTAATCTGACTCCATGACTGGCAAACAAAACCTCGTCGTTCACATCCCGCGTATTCACATACGCGGGATGTGAACGACGAGGTTTTGTTTGACAGTCGCGTATTTCAGCGTAGTGAGGCCGTGTGTCGTACTGGATGACTTCGCTTGCAATTTCATACAATTCAAAGGCGACCTCCCCCAGGAGGTCGCCTGAAGCGACTACCTGCATCAATTATCGAACACAACTGGCAGTCATTATCTTACACTCTATCGTGTTAAATTCTATCACTTGAATATGTACAACATGTAACAGAATAAACACAATACCTGAAAAGGGTCATTGTACTCATCATTATGAACATCTTTTAGTATGGGACCAACTCTGAAATTGCAACAAAAAATCGACTGATCCATAGTGGTTTTACATTTTTGTGCGCATAACTCGACAAAATTACTGCCTTGATGTACCTTACTTCGTTGGTTCTAGTGATCGCAAGCTGAAAAGATTTGGATGAAATTTGGCACACACAGAGTATCATTTTTAGGGTTCCGTACCCAAAGGCTAAAAACGGGACCCTATTACTAAGACTCCGCTGTCGGTCTGTCTGTCTGTCTGTCACCAGGCTGTATCTCATAAACCGTGATAACTAGACTGTTGACATTTTCGCAGATGATGTATTTCTGTTGTCGCTATGACAAAAAATAATTGGGATGCATGAAGGAGCCTCCTCGTGTAGCGCAATTTGTTCCATCAGACACTCAACTGAACCGAGCGCTCGGCGCATCCTGGACAGTCTCACCTAACACCTTATAAGACTGGCCAATCCTTCTCTTGCGGTGGTAGGGATAACACCCTCCTGGTTCGCGACCACCCTCCCACCGGAGTTCGGCGTCAAGCAGCCTGCTGTGTTTCGTCGACGCGTGGGAGTACCAGTGCCTCAAGGCATCTTCTGGGCACGCTCGCTTCATCATGGACCTCATCTATCGCTTTCCATCAGGCGGGATCGAGGTCAAGAGCTAGCCCATTAATAAATAAAAAAAAAAAAAAAATACTAATATAGAATTACAACAAACGTAATTTTTTTGTCATTTTTTTTGTAGATTTTGTGTAGTACGGAACCCTTCGTGCACGATTCCGACTCGCATTTGGTCGGTTTTTTTATCCTGATCTGCGGCCCTACCATGACGTGTTAAAGCGTGAGTCGTTCGAGTGAGAAGGAGGGATGGAGCTATACCCCCTATATAGCTCCATCCCTCCTTCTCACTCGAACGACTCACGCTTTAACACGTCATGGTAGGGCCGCTGAAGTTCACGCAGACAAAGTCGCAGGCAGACGCTAGTAAGCTCATAATAAAGGATCAGCTATGTACTTCCAATCACCTTCGATGATCTAAATCTGATATGAACTGACGCCGATATTTGTTCTAAATGGGTTTTTTACCAATCTTTATCCAACTTGGTCATAAATTAGTTACTAATATAATAATATGACGATAATGACGGTACGGTTGGCGCAGTGGTTGAGCAATCGGCTGCTGCGCTGCGTGTCGCGGGTTTGATTCCCGCACGGAACAAATATTTGTATGGCCTACAGATAGTTGTTCCGGGTCTGGCTGTTTATGTTTGTAAACGTACCCACGATACCGGAGAAATTCCTAGTGTGGGGCAACGTTTTATCGAAAAGAAAAAAAAATAGCTTCTGCCAGCGGCTTCACCTACATGAAAGCTGGAAATTAACCCAAGGGAAGCAGCTACCGGGTTATAAAGTATGCTACCCATAATCTAATCCAGGAGATAGTCTACTAATAGTATGCCAAGTATCATTGAAATCTGAGGAGAATCTTCCACGAACCTTTCACGTTTTGACGGCTGAAGAGTCGTTAAAACATGAAAGGTTCGTGGAAGATTCTCCAGAAACAAACAGACCGACAAAGTAACTGTGGCATTTATAATATTATGAATGAATGTTATCTAGTTCTTTTAAAAGATTAATATTTATTTTGCTATCTTACTTTATACATGGGAAAAACCAGTTTCCTAATTAAGTAGGTTGATAAGAGACATGATAATATTTACTGACTTAATTGATAATTATAACAAAGATCTCTTCACAGATTGGATTGGCGACATTTTTTCAACTGAAGCAAAAAGATGTTCCTATTCAAGGGTTCCTTAATTACCTGCCACTGCTGTCAATTATTCTTGTTATATTCTGTTTTAATGCAGGTAATTTTAACACTACCAAACTATTGTGTATACTACATATATATTTGAACATAGAAAATTGAAATGCCTTCAGGTAAAATGTCAATGTTCAAAACATCGACCATAAAACCGAAAAATCAAGTAGCGAAAGTTTATATTTTCGAATGTTTAGATAACCTTCGCCCAATATATTTAAAATCAACCTGCCCCATGCCCTTAGTCTGAGGACCGGTCGATGGGGAACCGCTTCGTGGGGCTCCTACGTCTGGCTGGTTATTTCTTTTCTAACCTAACCTGTCCGAGTCGGGGTGCCCCAAGTCCAGAGTTCGCTTCATTCGCTCTTACCTCCTAAGTTCTCAGACATTTTGAACTTAGGTGTAATGACTATCGACATTGATCATTCGATATTTTAATTTTGACAATCGATATAACCGATATTTAAATTTTCGACGACATTGACATTTTACCTATAGCTATTTTAATTTTCGACGTTCAAATGTACCCGTGTCCTGATTGTAAATGTTTTCGATTCTTTCGTTCTTTCTTCCTTCCATTCTATTATAATGTGCGTGTTTCTTCTCTGTCTTTCATTCTGGACTAAGTGTTACAGTCTGTAATTTTTTTTTTCTCTTTATTTATTTATAGGGGCTTTTACGCGTAGCGTATGCCAGCCCCATCGTATCCTAAACAATTTTACTTCACAAGACGTGGGCCATGAATTTGTACAAACTCTTCGCATCGTCGCCATTTGGTTGGGATAGAATTGTATGGAACATGCCTACATCAGTTCTGTTCAAATTCAAGGACCTTACTAAATTATTTCTACTGGACTCATATTGAAAGTAATCCTACTTGATTTTTAGTAATCAGTTCTGTCATTTTTAAAATTGACTTATCTAAAATGATTGACTGTATTTTTGTTTGGTTTTTGTATCTATATTTTCCTGTTCCCTCGATGAAAGTTCTTTCACTACTAAAAATGATTTAAGAACTTTTCTATTCCAGGCATGGGCTCAACATTCTGGATAGTAGTAGCCGAACTATTCGACGGACCAGCTCGAGCAATCGGTGCCTCCGCCGGCATAAGTACGTTTACCCTTTGGACTAGCTTCACGCCAAATGCTGTTACTGCTCTTCGAGCTCAGTACCACAATGCATTTAGTGCTGTTCTGTAAAAAACTTACCGTGATAGGTTAGGTGAAGTGAGCTTCAAGGGAGCAGTCAATCTCTAGCATCAATTGGTAGGACAATTTACTTCATCTTCACTTCACTTAAATTTCCACGGTGAGTTCTTCGCCAGAGTAAACGACAAGTGAGCTGTCATTCCATCTTGTTTATATAGTTTGACAGCTCACTTGTCGTTCACTTCGCCTAAGTCTTCAACTTCGACATGTTTACAGAATCGAACTGCTGTTTTTCTCCTTCTCGGGCACCCTAACCTTTTCCTTTCCACCTATGTCTAAATACCCTTTGTTTTAACATGACCAAACCATCTAAGCAAAGATGCCCTTTTCAATTTCGGTCACTAAGTCATATTTTAATCAACACCGTTGCCTTGACACTATGTGTAAAAGATATTCATTTATTTTTATAGGTGTCGCCACCGTCTTCGTCTTCCTCACCACAAAGTACTTCGCTTACGTCACCATCGCAATCGGAGCTGCCAACACTTACTGGATCTTTAGTTGTAACTGCGTGATCAGTGCCCTTTTCATGATGTTCTTCATCCCAGAGACTAAGGGGAAAACGTTTGTTGAAATCCAAGAGGAGATGGGCAGGAAAATTGTTAAAGATGTTGAGAATGAGAAATAATTTTGCATAATAATAAATTTAATGGGCTCGACGAAGATCAATTTAGCGTCCGAAGCCTGGCTGCGTTGCGTTGTTCACTTTGGGGGAAACAAGGATTTTGTATGTGCAATTAATATGGACAAAGTTATCCTGACGAGCAACTATCGAAGATTTATTGTGAAGGACGGCACGGTTGACATCAATCGGGCTTGTCGCGGTCCGTATCTCTAGTCTTTCTCGTCTACCTAACGGAGAGTAATTGCATAGGCGCAACCTTGTTGCCAGATTATCCATCAGCAACATTTTTTGAAATAATCTCTTGTGGAATCGGAAGTGACGTACTACAGGTATGTGCCCAACCCAATTCTCGATAATGTCAATATCGCATTGGTCCATCTTTACTGACAGGACTATAATAGCCAATAAGCCTGATATAGTGGTGGTGAACCGAATCAAGAGGCTTGCAATGGTTGTAGAAATAACCATCCCGCATGACGATCTTTACTGACTGGACTAGCCAATAAGCCTGATATAGTGGTGATGAACCGAATCAAGAGGCTTGCAATGGTTGTAGAAATAACCATCCCGCATGACGAGAACCTCGTGATAACCGAGAAACATAAGCAAAGCAACTTAGCTCGCGAGGTGGTCGACATGTGATGTGTGAGCTCAGCAATCATTGTACCAATAATCGTGTCAGCCAATGGTTTTACAGCCACGAGTCGAGGCTCGTGGCTATAAAACCATTGGCTGAAACAAGAGCTGATGAGCTGATGAGAGCTTCCTAGGGTGCTGGTCGAGACCAACACCTTAGGAAGCTCTCGTTAGGTAGCGCGGTTCGTGTTTATTGGAGGTATCTGAAGCACTGACTGGTAAATTGTACCTGGCTTTTGATGCCATGCTGGTGGGCTATTACATTTTTTATGTTTTTAAATGTCATTTAAAGTGTATCTACTCATATTTTCTATAAGAAATATTGTAAAATTTAAAACAATTGTATTTATATTGTAATTTGATAAACGAGACAATAAAAAAACATTGTACACAAGCACACACACATGTTAACAACAACACACTATAACATTGTAAACATTGTATTTGTTAGATATTTATAAATTTTATGCATAGTTTATATAATGTTGTATACAGAACCTTCCTTACTACCATAAAGAACTTTTTAGGCTGCTTTTCTTCAATATTCCAATCTTAGAATTAATTTAGAACACTTCAAGGCGGAAACCTAGCTTCGTTACTTCCGCAACTTGGTCATTCTTTATTTAAAACTTTCTATTTAAATAATTAAAAAAATTAATCTGGGCACGCTCGCTCCATCATAGACCTCATCTATCGCTTTCCATCAGGCGTGATCGAAGTCAAGAGCAAGCACATTTCTCAATAAAAAAGAATAAAATATAATGTCAACGGTTTTAATTCTCTTAATTGCACCCACCACTATTCTCTGCATCACCCAAAGGTTCACTGGTAGAGAATGCCTATGGCATTAAGTCCGCTTTTGTACATTTAAGTGCTAAAAGTGCTAAATAAAAAAAAAATTGTTTTAATGGACTTTTACTGACCATTATGATTTGACTGGAAATTACCTCGGTGACCAGTAGAAAAAATGTTAAGAAGTCGACAGTCACAGTCGTACTCAATGTTGCGCCAAAGTCATACAAAACTCAATTTAAAGCTAAGGGAATGCTGCTGATGCAAGGTAACTGCTATAGTAATTGGCCACGCTATAGTAACTGGCCACTCCTAACAAAAGAGGTAGAAACAAGGTAATGGAAGCAAGCCCATGAATGTTAAGGACAGAAAATATTCCTATATCAGATACTGGAATATTTTTTGTGAATTACCTTGTTTCAACCTCTTTTATTATAAGTGGCCAGTTACTATAGCATGGCCAATGGGGTTGGCAACTGTCAAAGTGGCGCTAGCATAGCTTTAACCAAAATATAAGAATTTTCTATGAACATTTTGAATAACTAATTATTTTCACAATTCCAAAGATCTGTGAAGTACCTTTTTGTGAGGAAATAGGTGCGCATCAGTTTTCTAAAGATTCAACAATGACAAAAAAGTGGCTAAAAGCCAAAAGGAAACAAAACTTCAAGCCGGAAAAAATTCGAGGTTATGTCGTAAACATTCTTGGAAACAGATTACCATAAAACTGGTTTTTATACAGTTACGTCACATTAATTGTATTCTAATATTCGGCATCATAATAAAAATGTGTTCTTTATCCTTTTTGGTTGTTTCTAGGTATAGAAAATAAGCACCGTTACTTGAAAAAAACAGCAGTCCCAACATTGTTTCCCTGGACTACTAAAACTCTTTCTCAAGAAGCTCAAGCTCAAGAAGAGCGGTTATCGAACCGAAATATTAGAAAAGCACTCTTTGAAGAGATAGACACATCAGCTGTGCAAACTACCAGTTCAGAAGATTTGACTCTTCCTGATAATGTATATATTTCTACCCAAGATGATGATTGAATGCAGCTAATTGATTAATTTGTGTAATGAAGGTGATATTGTGATGGTATCATGGCTGATAGAGGATTTAATTTAATGTCCAGGACTTGTTTGCAGTGAAAAATGTGTCAATTAATATACCTGCTTTCTTGAAAGGCAGACACAGTTGCCAGGTTTTCTATTAAAGCGCGCGTGAACAGAAACTTGCAAGTCAAAGAGTACACATAGAAAGATTAATAGGCTTAACAAAAACTTATAAAAATTTGCAGACACCTTTAGTCTCATTTTATGTAGCATCCGAAATATTTTTTATATGATTAATGTTCTGTAATTTTAGAGCAAGGATTGTAAATAATAAAAAGGAAATTCAAATAGTTATGTTTATTAGTTTTATTTTTACACAATAACAAATAATACACTGAAGAAAACAAGAACAAAAATTATCTGAAAATCTTATTACAAGTATCCTAACCTACCTACAGCCTATTTATAATTAATATGTTTTTTAAATTAAATAATAATTTTGGTATTTAAATATTTACTCAAAATGGCTTGTTTCAAATAATTATTAAAGAAGTTGTCAACTTTTTCTAATATCTCAGAGATAAATTCCTCATCTCTTATAGGGCCTACATATAGGGCCTTAACCGCTGCGGCCCCGACATGTGAAAATTCCAAAAAAAAAAAAATCTTATGTAATAGGTAAATAAACATTAAATTCGCGATTAATTCGCGACACACCGGTGTGTCGCCGGGGCCGGAGCGGTTAAATGTATAAACAATCAAATTATAGAATGATCTATTAGTACAGTATAGCTAACCCAGTATTTATTTATATATTTATTTATAACAACAATCTTACCTACACTATCATTACAGATCTATGATCCAATGCGACAGCGTGGCTTTACTAACTAAATCCTAAATCTACACCTTATACCTAGTTAAAAAATATCTTAATCTAAATAACTTATTACATATAGTGTAACTTTTGCGAATTCACTCAAGTTGCACCACAATACATCAACCCTCCCATGAACCTCATTCACCACGCGATAATATTACTGATTATATTGCTGATAATGTCATACAGCTCTAATCTGTAAACAAAACAAGAGTTCAATCTTGATAGAAAAAACTTAAAAAGCACTAACTTGAATGCTTATACTTTCGATAAAACGTTTTGTATCAAAGTACATTAGGTAAACGAGAACCAAGCTAGCAATCACTCTTTCAAAATCATGTATTTAGAAGGGAAAATTTGTGATTTATAGTTATAAGGTTATACCTGTCGACTGTCTGCTTTCCTTCCTCGTAAAAATGCGCCTCGTTTCTTCAATTCAGCTTTCAACCCACTTATCCGCCATGTCGAATACATGTTTCATTTACAACTGCAGTTCTTTCAATATTATAAAAAAACGCACTCAACAAGTAAAGCCAAAACACAACAAAAACTTGACAGGTAAAAGCTATGCTAGCGCCATCTACCTAAAGCTTTCACCGGCCAACCCCATTACGATAGCAGTTACCTAATTTTTATCTTTGTATTTTCTCATTTCAACAGAGAATGTCATTAATTACGATCCGTGTGTACGAGTATGCTTTCATTTTTTTAACAATTAAACATTCATTTGTAGGTACTCCGTAGACACGGAACAAAAAAAGAATTTATAATTAAAAATAATTTATTCACATGATGATTTATTTTATCACAGTTCACAACAAAAACAGGTCATAATTATTATTAAAGCTATTTTTGAACATTCTTCTGCTCTGGCTTCTCACATAATGGATAGGTTTCATTTGTAACGTTTAATGTGCATACGCTTAAAAACAGTGTGTAACAGAAATAACACACCTCAAAAGTTCAGAGTTAGTTCTTATTAAAAGTTTTTTCATAATGATGAATACAATTATCCCTTTATGCTTCATGCCTAATTTGTACATTATAGGTAGATACCCTACTTGCATTGGGAGCTGTATATTGTTTTTAATGTTTTATAAAAGTACGTATATGTAAGTATATGAATCAACGTACTTGTAGCAGCATCAATTCCGCCACAAAAAACAAAATAGCAAAAATCGACATCGCAACAAAAAGAACCGCAACGCCATCTATTCAGCCAGCTGCGAACTAACGGAACGAATTCCTGCATCGTTTTATCAGAGTTTTCGTGCGTATTGAACATGTACAACAATATCAACTATCGGGCAGTTGCCCACCAGACACAACAACCTGACCGACCAACAGGTCGGAGGATCCTCCCTTTTCAATGGAGGTTTGCGGGACTTTACACCCTGTTCTGCATACCCTCTTAATACTAATCGTAATCTTCTTCCTCTTGACGCTGGTACTATAGTAAATATTTCAGACATTTTTATCCATAACTTTACCACTTACTGCATACGGCATGTTTAGAAGCACACAGAGCAGAATATTAGAAGGTGGCGCACCGATTGCGATCCTGTGAACTGTTTTGTCCCCCCCCCCCCGTTTGTTGAAATCATAATGAATTATTGACAGCTATTTGATATTCAAGATAAGTCGTCCACGGTGTCTTTTTGCAGCGATTCAGTCGCGATGCTGTCGCTGGTCACGAAACTAAGATTCTGCGTCGGTGCTATCGCAGTGCAATTTGGATTCAGACGCGATACAGTCGTGCGCTGTAGTGACTACCTGTAGACGCATGTTGACGCTGTTTCGTGGGCAACCGCCCTAATAGTGTCCATTAGACTAGCAGAAAATTAGAGGGTAAAATCGTACTGCCCTAGCAAATATTGAGTATTGTTGCTAGCAAGACTGAGGGCCACTTGATGGGGCACCTGTGCGCTGTACATGTGTCGTTGCCAAGTGCGCCCAGACTATAGTAGTTGTGATTGTGTGTTTTTGTATTGTTTTGTAATGTATTGTGTCTGTATATGTCTGAGTCAGTGTTTATTATATACTAACATAGTTTAAACAATTACTAACAAACCCATAGGGGAACCCATAGGGATATAAATTGTCCTGATTTAAATATCAATAAATAAATAAATTAATAAAAGTTTATCTTTAGCTTTACATCCTAAAACCCCATTCAAACAATTTATCTCGATAGCTTACAACAAAAAAAACTATATAATTAAATCAAACTGTTCTAACAATATGATCCTAACAAGTATTATTCTCTTCCTTTTTCCCTCTCAAAATGTTTTGTATCTCTGCGAAACTCTTGCCCTTTGTTTCAGGTATACAAAACATGATAAACAGACATAATAATATACAATTAACACTGAATACCCAGTATGTTATTGCTGGGCCAATAGCTGATGAGACGAATGCGAAATATTTTGTAGTAAGAAATACGAAAACAGTCGTCGCGATAAGGGAGATGGACATCCCCATTCCTCGTGAGGGATCGTCGAAGAGTTCTGCGTTAATTACCCAGATTAGGGAGCCGATACCTGAAACAAAGTTTGTTGTTAATGAAAGCTAAACGTAAGTCTGAATGATAAAAAGGTACCCTTAAGGTTGATTCACACATAGCCGGGTCGTGTCCGGGACGTGGCCGGGCCGTGGTCCGTCTGGAGCTCAAAAAAAAATAGTTGCATACATTTTGTATGAACTCGTTCACACACGTCCGTGTCCGGGCAGGCACCGAGCTTCCATGCCCGGGCCGAACGCACGGACGTGCAGATACGGCTGAACAGTCCCTGCACGGCCACGGCCCTGACACTGCCCGGCCACGGCCCAGCTATGTGTGAATCAACCATTTTAGGGTCAGCCGTGTGTCTGTTTGTGAGTCTGACAGCCAAATTTCTCCGTATTCACTAGACCGATTCAGTTAAAAGTACAATGGCGAAATCTTAGCTGACTTAAATTTGAGCGTCGAAAAGTGACTTATAAACGAAAAAAAAACCATTAATTGTCTTCGTTTCTTTCAAAGAATCACATTATTTAACAAGTTAGGGCCGGATAAAAGATATTTTAAATGAAAAGTTATTTGATTTTTTCATTGACGTTTAGTGTTTCCATTTTATATTTATTCTGGGAAGTTACAGTAAGTACAGCGTTATTGTATTTTAAACAGTTTTGGTTTGTTATTATAATTAAACGGAGTAAATAAATTAACAATACAGTTTATTGCTAATGTAGGTGTTCCTTGCAGGTAGGTAAAAATACTATAGTAACCCAAACCAAAAAAAAATATAGCTTGGTCATTCTGGGATTACCTACCTACTTTTCACAATATTTTTACAAGACATTTATTACTAGCATGCTGAAATAACTAATGCGGTATTGCCTTTTTACTTCCTCGAATTTGAATATAAATGTTACAAAACCTCGTAAGGCCCAACGACCTAATTTAATGACAAAAATATATTGACATTACGGCCCAAGAAAGTTTTTAAAATCATTTTAATTGCGGCCCAGTGACCTAAAATTATGACATGATATTTAATCTAATTTTGTGCTTAAAACTATGGCCCTGTGACCTTAAAAAAAGAAAAATATATTTCAACATATCTTTTATAATATGATATTGTTAACTTTAAGTTCTAGGAAATACCTCTTAAAATTAATTTATTTTAATTATTAAACCTAAGTTCTGGGCCGCAACTATTTGCACCTATTTTTAGTACGTCGTACTGTATATCTGTAGACCTAAATTTAGGTTGGGCCTAACTACAAAAGTTCTTGCCTGAATTTATATTATTCTCGGCCTTTTCGAATAAAAATTCTGGCACAAACTAATAAAATTCAGAAGGTGACGCTGAGTTAAACAAGATATTTTTCATTTAAAGACGAAGGGATTTCATCTCAGGTAAAAAAATGGGTGGTTGTCATTATTCTTTTGTAGGTACCTACGCAAATTGATTTTATATTCCAAAACGTAAACTCGCAACTCAATTCGAACTCTAACTCCAACATGAGCATGAAAATGTCAATGAAAGCTTGTCTAATTGACGTTTTCGTACTCGAGAGATGAGCAAACAAATGCAAAAACTTCAATTTATGACAAGCTCCGAGTTGGAGTTGGAGATCGAGTCAAAGTCAAAGTCAAAGCATTTATTTCAATTAGACCATTTACAGGCACTTTTGAATTGTCAAGGTCGGTCGGTCAAAAAAAAGATGAAGCTATTTGCACGTTCCAAAGCGTAGATCTCTATGGAGAAGAACGTCCAAGAAACTCCACGGACACTCTTTTAAAAATAAGTTTTTGTTACAAAATTATGGTTACATCATTCATATTGAAATTATACATATATGTGAGAACGATGTAAAAGACGTGCAGGATAAAAGAGTCCGGAGTAAAAAAGAAACAATTCAAAGAAATAATTAAAATAGACCATGGCAGCCGAGAGATGACCAGTCTCAGCTGACGGCGCCCGTTCACGAACATGACGCATACGCTAGCACCATTCGGCTCGACCATTTTTAAGGGAGCCAAATGATCCAACGCATACGCCACCATCAGCCAGACTTTTGAGTGAGCATGACATCCCCAATCGCCAGGGTACATTCAAGTCAAAAACCTACCCAAAATGATCATTATACTTTAAATTTGAGGGACTTACATAGTACTCACACATGTGCCGTTAATGCATGAAATTATACAATGCTAAATAAATTGAGTCTATACAATAAAAAAAAATATTGCATTCTTACAATCTTCATCCGGTCCAACAATATTTCCAAATGCTAACAGATTACTTTGTGCGCCCTAGTGGCTGTGGAGCAGGACCAGCATTGAGCCAAGCATTTTTATCTTCAATATACTCCCCTAACTTATAATATGCTTGCCTGTTGAGTTGAGTTGGAGTTTACGTTTTGGAATATGGGCCTAAGTGTAAATAAAAATTGAGTACCTATGATCACTTTGGGGTTAACGGTCATTGTTTGTCAAACTGTACCGTGATAAATATTTAGTGAAAGGACATATTAGGATACTTTTATTCCAGACGTATTTTCCCTTGGGATTATGTCCGACTTTCATGCAAGTGAAGCTGCTGCTGGCAGCAATAGAGTAGATCACTATAAAATTCTAATTAGTCCGTCAGATAGATTTCCAAAAAATATTAGACACGTATTTTTTCTTTTTTCACGTAAACAGTAAATAGAATAGATACAATGCGTTGAAAACTCGTATGACGTCACGTCGATGTACACTTTTTACTTACATGTAACGTCACCACCCCCCACTCTTTTTTTTTTTTTAGCCCCACACTAGGAATTTCTCCTATCGTGGGTGCGTTCACAAACATATAAACTAACATACACAAACGGCCACACCCGGAACAACTATCTGTAGGCCATACAAATATTTGTTCCGTGCGGGAATCGAACCCGTGACACGCAGCGCAGCAGTCGACCGCTATACCACTGCGCCAACCGTGTCGTCATCACTCTTGATCTTTGATGCGTTTTATGTTCGTAATTTTTTATTGATTTGATAAAACAAAAAATACGTGTCCAATATTTTTCGATGATCTAACTGACGGACTTAATAGAATCACATATTTTTAACTAGGAATCATCCCTACTAAAGTAACAAACGAATACATTTTTCTTTACCTGCACTAAAACAGTAGACGACCAATATAAGCGATATTAGCGGAACATAGTTCATGAAGCCATCCACTGATTCATCTTCTTTCAGCTTGAAAAATAATCCAAGGCCAAGCTGAAACAAATAGTAAAAATAATAGACTTTGTTGTACAGAAAAATAGTTACGATGTGTATCTATTATTGGAGGAAAATATTCCTTCATCTTTTCTTAATTCTATGGGTACAACGGCAACGTTTTTTTAATATTCCTTCCAAAACGAAACCCTTATGGGATCACTCGGCTGTCTGTAAGTCCTTCGGTCACAGCTGATTTTCTTTGAATTAATTAAACCGATTCAGTTTAAATATCGTATACATACGTATAAAATAATCTTTTGTGACCCAAACACGGACGTGTAACAAAAATAAAAACATTTAGAAAATGGGGTCACTTTTTGGGAGGCAAATTAGAAAACTTTTCTAACTGTATTGTGTGATATATCAAAATTGTCTGTCTGTCCGTCTGTCACAGCTGATTTTCTCCAAATCTACTAGGTATACCGATTCAGTTTTTTGGTACTCGTTTATCGTTCTGTGACCCAAACACGGAAGCAAAACCAAAATAAATAAATTATGAAAAGGGAGTCACTTTTTGGGAGGTAATAAAAAATAAAAAAATCCAATTGTACCGTGTCACTTATCAAATCAAAAGACTCATCGTAAGGGTTAAAATTCGATTGTTTTATTTAAAAAAATCAAACTCACCATCCCCAATCCCATTCCAACACAAGTAGTTGTCAAAATCGGTTTCCGTCCAAATCTATCAGTCACCAGGGTAGTACAGAAACTGGCAAAAAGCTGTATCAAGCCAATGGTTACCGAAGCCACTTCAGGCTTAACCGACGTATGTGTAGATTCCAGCACAGTTTGTAAATAAAAAGTCACTGCATTGAAGCCAACAAATTGGGCTCCAAAGCCCAAAACCAGGACCAGAAATAGGGATTTTAAAAACAATTTATTCGCCAATAAGGACTTTTTAGATATCTTGATGTTGTTTGTCTCTGAAGCGATGTCGTATTCTTTGAGTTCCTCATTGGCTTGTGACTCTGAGCCGCGAAGGAATGTAAGGACTTTCAGGGATTCCGATTTGTGACCTGGAATAAAGAGGGTAGGATTGATTAGCTTGAACGTTAGGAGCTGTAAAAATTTTACAATCTTAGATATCGTGTTTTTTTTAGAAGTGGTTGACATTTAATGAGCGGTGTGATTGCGAGTATAACCACCGTTTTCTCGCTAATTACATACAGCGTCTTATTGCAGACACGGTAATTTTGTAATAAATCGCGTGAGATTGTAAGCTCTTTCTTCATGGTACCTAAGACACGGATGTATTGTACAAACCACCGAATTTAAATGGAATTTATTTGTAGAAATATAAAAAACAGATTTATTGAATTTGAAACGATCTATTTACAAGATACCTGTTGCTGTTTTGTACTAATTTGACCTGAAGGCCGCACATACGAGTATAATGTAACTACTCATAAATTATAAAAGTAAAGAAAAAATTAAAATTTTGATATAAACCTTGCACATGTAATAGAAATTCCAAATGAATAATATTTTTTTCCCAAACTTGTAAGGCTTATTCAAAAACACGTATTTCCTGGATCAAGTTTTATGAAATTTTCGAACACTATTTCTCGTTCAATGTTATCACGTTCTCACTTGCTTGTTCAGTCAGCAACATTACGCGACGCCGGATGAAACAACAAGCTTTTCGACCATGCTCGCGTTGACGATAGATGGACCGGGAAGGGCCCTCTTAAATATGAAAATGTAAATCGAGTGTAAACATAATGAAATGATGAATGACAAATCGCGATTATGTACCTATACCAAATGCATAGGTTTTGGATAGTTGCAGACGAGATTAAAATGTTTTAGGAACATCACGATTTCATACAGTCCGTCCCGACAAAAATACTCATAAAATAGTAATGGTCACGTTTCATAGCACATTTTCTGATGAAACGTGAAGAAAATGAAATTTTAGTTAATTGAATATTGGCACGATTTAACGCAACATTAAATTGTTTTCGTTGCATCGCATTTAAAATATTGACATGATAAGCAAACAGCCTGATGCAATTACTGCAATATCTCTATATATTACCAGGACCCTCAAATGTCATAATTTCTTGAAACAGTCATTCCATGAGTAATTTGACTTTTGAGTGTCAAATTCATGACTATAATATTACCTAATAAGAATATTAATTTGTAAAAAAACAGCATACAAAAATTCACATAGAGCTGAAAATTTGTACGAATTTTCGGAACACCATTATAAATGAAATGTGTGAAGTCCCCATCGATCCGACATTTGCGAAAAAAATATTCAAGGTCAAAATTCGAAAATATGGGCTTTTTGCGTTTTTCAGTCAAACGGTAAGTTTTATCATAAAAATAGATTGAATCAAAATTGTACGAGTAGATCATGCAATTATCTATAACATTGTACTTGCATTTTTTCTTCTAAGAGTCACAGTTTCTGAGATATAATTCAAAAAGTTGAAAAAGTTGTGATCTTCATAATTTAACATGATTATGCAAACATGTTATGGGGATACAATGTTTGCATAACTACATAAAGTTTTATGGTAAAAGTTGTTCAAAATGGTGAATATAATGACCCTTCTCATGGTTTTGCATTTATTCTGTAACACCCTGTAAAGTAATGATGGTGAATAACATAATTTTAAATGTTTTTTTTGATAATACCTATTACACCTATTATACTGCCACGGTTCGTCCGATTCCGCAATATAATGCAGCTTGAAGCTGAAAACGTAGATATAATATTGAAGTAAAGCGCATTTCAAACTACGCTGTACTATAATAGCTTAAAGCATATAGTTCATAGCACAACAATATCGCTCACCGTATATTTATTTAGAACGCGTTCACACTTAGCTATGATATATATTTTTGGCTAGCTATACGCTATGAAATTGAGCGATGAGCAGCGCTTTAACACGTCATGGTAGGGACCATGACGTGTTGAAGCGTGAGTCATTCGAGCGAAAAGGAGGGATGGAGCTATATAGAGTGTATAGCGCCATCCCTCCTCGCTCGAACGACTCACGCTTTAACACGTCATGGTAGGGCCGCTGCGCTATGAAGCTATGCGCGACGCCCCGCCCCGCAAATAGATGGACGAAACAACACGTCTGGACGTGATCCTGTGGATGCAATGCTATATAGTATAGCTTTATGGCTTTCAATGCTATAATATACTATATAGCAGATTAGAATAGCGTAGTCTGAAATATGCTTTAATAATTATACATACCTCTAGAATACAAAGAATACGGTCCGTCAGGTAGGAAGAGCAGTGGTATCGTGCTGAATATAATGATACCAGTATAGATCATGTTGAGCATGGTGTAGGAGATGAAGGGGCCCATGGACAGCATGATGACAATGCCAAATGAGCACATGATCTGAAGAATGGTTCCTAAGCTGCCACGAATTTCTTTCTGGAAATTGGAAAAGAAAATGATTTAGTTTTGTTTTCTGTAAACTAAAGCCTGGTTTCTCAAAAGATAATTATTATGACAAACTGTCAAATGCGTGTTATCGATATTGGTAGGCGCCAGATAAATATGGAATGAAGGTCACTGGTTGCGGATTTGTTCGAAAGAGTTACCGCGGCCCTGGAACGTAAAAAGCACTAAGAGGAGCATGGGTGGGTTTTAGTCAGTAGAAGTCTGACACTCCCTGCCGCACCCAGAGCGGGAGGGGTCATTTGATGATTTCCCATCAAAAAAAAAAAAAAAGGTCATTGACCCACTCAATAATCGTTATTGACACACTTAATTTCAAAAACAGAAATAATGACATGAAGCCTGCTGTCCTGAATTGACATCTATGATGATCCTTCCTTTTTCCAGTAGGTAATACAAAACGATTTATGGTCCCTAGGAAGAGATATTAAGGAAAGGTCAATGTACATTATTCCACATTTATCTGTCGCCTACCATAGCTGTCATTGGGGATGAATCAGCTGAGTTTCCTTTAATTACCTAGATCGTGCAAGATGTTTTGTCTATATTGTCATTTTAGAGTACTAAGTACCTACTTTGATAGAATAATATTATAGGTTTAGAAATCTAGCTTTAAGAATGTCAAATCAAGGCATTCATATTTTTGTTAAGTGTGTATTTATTTTATTAGTACCTACTTCTGAGTTTTTTAAGATAAATCATCATTTGTAACTGACGAACTGAAAAGGAGGACGTCCATGTTGGTGTGTATTTATTTTTATTCAAAAGATATCCTTCAATAATTAATTGAACCCTTAGGTATTTAAACGGTACAAAACCATTATAACAGAAAGTAGGTAGGTACTAACAGCCACCAACAACCACAAAAGTAGTTAATCATAAATATTTTTTTTCCAAATTAAATTTTATCAAAATTTAGAACCCAAAGAGATAAGATCTAAGGTCAGTAGTCTACATAACTGCCTTCGTGGTTTAGTGGTTTAGGCGTTTGCCTTGTGACCCGGTGGTCGTGGGTTCGATTCCCACGGGAAGCATACTTTGTTAAGTTGTTTCCAGTTTGGCTAGGACATTGCAAGCTTGAATCACCTGATTGTCTGATAAAAAGATGATTCCGTACTTCGGAAGGCACGTATAAGCCGGTGGTCCAGGCCAGAAAATGGCGGTCAAATAAACCATGTCAGAGGCAGTCCTGGATTTGTCAATAGGCCGTATAGGCCGCAGCCTAGGGCAGGGCAGGTTTCAGAGGAAAGTCCCGTAAAAAATTGTACTTAATTCTTGTTTTTTTTACGCTCTTTCTTAATGACTAATACTTTCGTTTATTTAACTTTTAGCTTTTGAGGAGCTCGTGTCTAAATTATAACAGCCGCATGGACCAGTCTTCAAGGTTAAGCAACGCTTGCCGAGGTTGGTCTGTGGATGGGTGACCATATTAACATACCGAGACTCTTCCGTGCCTCGGAAAGCACGTTAAGCCGTTGGTCCCGGCTGTCATTTGTAAGATCTTTGGCAGTCGTTACGGATTGTCAGAAGCCAGAAAATCTGACACCACTTGCCAAGAAGTACCGTGTTACCCATGTTAATGGGTTGTGGAGGTCTGGTAGGCAGCCGCTCCACGTAAAATACTGGTATTCAGCTGAATCCGGTTTGACTGGGAGCCGACCCCAATATAGTTGGGAAAAGGCTAGGCAGTGCCTACCTTACTACAAATGGAAAATTGTAATTTTAGAAAGGTATGTTACATGGGGCGGCGGAAACAAAGTGGCCTACACACATAAAAATATAAATCCGGCGCTGGTCAGAGGCCCTTGAGGCGGTTTAGAAACTCTGACACTAGGGTGTGTGGGGTCGTTAGACCTTACTGCCCACACGATAAGAAGGAGAAGTAGCCTGCATGAAAACTTATCAAGAGGCCCTAGACAATGTTCTATTCGATTAGCGAATGCGACTGTCGAAGGAATTTTATCACGTGACATTTCGATAGCATCTGTCAATCCCATTCATTTTTGACGTATTGACAATCGCCTTCGCCACGCTACCGCTGACGGAATGTCACTTGTCTAGAGCCCCAGGTCAGTTGTTATATCACAAGCAACTTACACTAGCAATTTCCGAAGCATACATAGGCACCAAAGTGAAGACTCCAGCATCCGCTATGCCAACTAGAGCTCTCCCCAGTAGGATCATCCACACTTCATTGGCATATATGAACACGAAGCCTGCAGCAAACTTGGGCAAGGTGACCAGGAGAAGACAAGGCTTTCTTCCAAGCCTGTCTATAAGAACTGATCCGATGAATAGGTTGGCTGAAATTTATAAGAATATTTATGTAGATTAGGTTGACACGCGCACTCGTGTACGTACAAATTTATATTGTTTATGACGAGAAATCCGTCTAGAAGTTAAGACGTGAAGAAGTTGAAGAAAGCACGAAGGGTTCCGTATCATTGTGTATAAAAAAACGGCAAAAAAATCACGATTATTGTATTAGTCTCATTTAAATATTTATTTTAATCTGTTTTTAGTATTTGTTGCTATAAACCGTGATAGCTAAACAATTGAAATTTTCAAAGATGATGTATTTATTTCTGTTGTCGTCAACAGAAATAAATACATCATCTGTGAAAATTTCAACTGTCTAGCTATCACGGTTTTTGAGATACAGCCTGGTGACAGACAGACGGACAGCGGAGTCTTATCAATAGGGTCCCTTTGGGTACGGAACCCTAAAATACTGACTGATTTAGATATATTCATATTAAGTTATACCTAATAGCATTTGACTTTTGTACGAGCGCAAGCAGCGTAACCGCGGGGGCTGCGCTCCTATAAAAGTCAATAACAGTCGCCAATCCAGGGTCCCATCTATCGATGTACCAAAATTCATCCAAATCGCTTTGCGTGAAAACGTCACAAACAAATAAAATCACTTTCGCATTGATAAATATAAGTTACAATTAGCTTCGAGCATTCAAAATCGTTTAACCCTACAAAGATAATCCGCGTTAAATTGATGCATGCATTTACGATTTTTTTTAACATTGCCCCACACTAGGAATTTCTCATGTATCGTGGGTGCATTTACTGACATAAAAACTGTCATACACAAACAGCTAGACCCGGAACAACTGTCTGTAGGCCATACAAATATTTGTTTCGTGCGAGAATCGAACCCACGACACGCAGCGCAGCTGCCAATCTTTCAACTATTGCGCCAACCGTGTCGTCTTATTATTGCTCTATCTTTCTAAACATTTCAAATCTCACGTAGTTCGTTTAGGACACCCTAGAGGTGACCTGGAGTGCTCTTTTAAGGTGTGTTTATCATTCAGATAAATCCCATAAGTTTTGAGATAATACGACCATCTGAGTCCTGACCAAAATGACTCATGATTTTATCATTAGAGTGACTGAGGACTTGAGATTTCGCTTAAGTAGATTTTTAATTTACTTTTGTGTGTTATATTTAAAGTCACGGCGGGACCCTCATTATCATTGTCACTTTCATAGTTTTCAGAAACAAATCCTTCACGGCGGTTTACAAGAGTTTTTACATTATATTTTTTACTCCATGATTATGTTATTGTTTTATTTCATTAACTTTAAATATCATCATCATATCAGCCGAAAGACGTCCACTGCGGGACATACGCCTCCCCCAAGTGTTGCCACAACAACCGGTCCTGTGCGTCACTCATCCATCGGCTACCAGCGACCTTGGTCCATCTTGTGGGAGGCCTTCCAACGCTGCGTTTTCCGGTACGCGGTCGCCACTCCTGATCTTTTCAGCCCCATCGACCATCTAATTTGCGAGCAATGTGCCCTGCCCACTGCCCCTTCAGTATGGCGGTCTTTCGGGTTAAGTCGGTTACCCTAGTTCCCCTGCGGATATCATCATTCCTGATTCGATCACGCAAGGAAACTTCGAGCATTGCTCTCTCACTCACCTAGATAAAAGTAGGAAAAATGTGGAGCAAGGATTTTTTCTGTATAATTTGAACAAATAATGCGACTTTAAATAAGTAGGTGGGTTATAAAGTCTTAAGCAGATATGCAGAACTCAAATGTTTGTGATTACGATGTGACAATGCTTTAGGTCATGAAGGCGGCAGTGAATCATCTCAATATAGACACAGAGATAAGTTAATCTAGTTAAAATGAAATATTGGATTAAGACTGTTAAGTCAACACGTTCATTGTCACCTCTATTTTCATAAAATCTTTGCGACCGCTGCATACAACTCGCGAAAAACACCTACGTGTCAGCGGCACCATCATCTGCCTAGCCTTTTCCCAACTATATTGGGGTCGGATCCCAGTCAAATCGGATTCAGCTGAATACCAGTATTTTACTTGGAACGGTTACCTTTCAGACCTTCACAACCCATTAATTAGATAACACGGTACTTCTTCATGATGCCAGATTTTCTAGCTTCTGACAATCCGTAACGACTGCCAAAGCTTATCTGCCTACTGACTGCTAAATCTTCTTAAGAAGATGATGATCGTGACATTTCAACAGTGTTTGTCGAACCAATACATTAGTGAAGTTTTGACAATCGCATTCGCCATGCTACTGCTCTGGCAGAATGTTAAAATCTGAAAGTGATAAATTTTATAACAGCATGAACGCAAATCATAGAAGTACACTCATTCGAGACGAATGCCCAATGTCGACACATTGTTGTTTTAATATAATAATAACATAAGTTAGATATAATTTTGTTTTATTCCGGTCACCTATGATTCATAGGCAAACTTATCTAGTACAATTTAATGACAGTAATGTGCTAAACAAACGTTTAGACAACCTTCGAAAAATCTTTTTAAAAGGGTATTTTACTGACAAAAATCTGCGGCAACAGAAATACATCATCTGTGAAAATTTCAACTGTCTAGCTATCACGGTTTTTAAGATATAGCCTGGTGATAGACAGACGGACGGACAGCGGAGTCTTAGTAATAGTGTCCCGTTTTTACCCTTTGGGTACGGAACCCTAAAAAATAAAAAAAAAAACAATTAGCCTTACCAGCGATCCCAGTCAAGAAGCCAATGGACACGATCCACGACCCCTCCTCAGCTGTGATGGCTCTGGGCAGTATAGTCTGTGCTTCATCGCTGAGCTTCACCAGCACTGGTGACGGCCAGGCCAGGCCCACTCCAGTGCAGAGGACACTTAGGTTCACTGAAATTAATGCAATGTGGTATTTAATTGTTTTATTTTATTTTTTTTCCTTTTAGAACAGTCAAAGTCAAAACGTTTATTCCAATTAGGCCATTAAACGGCACTTTTGAACGTCATCATTTACATTTAAATACTGTATACTTTTTGGGAGTTATATATTTGAGCCGTTTGGGGTTGAAACTTTAGGTCCATGGGGTCCGAGTGCTCACCGAGTCTTTCGGGACATCAGCAAACAACTTGTCGACTGTACACGTGGCCAGAGGGCTGGGCTTTTCTTTGGCCAAAGAATCAGCATTGCCATTCAACGCGGCAATGCTGCTAGTGTTCTGGGCACTTTTGTCATTGACAGCGATGTGGATGAATTTCTTGATGCCCAATGATTTATTTTGTTTTTATACACGTTTGTACATAATTTGGTAATTTTTAGTCTAGTTTGTATATAGTTAGGTTTAGTAGATATAAATAGTTAAGTTTGTAAATAAATTTTAAAGTATTTAATTAAAAAAAAAAAAAAATACTGTATATCAAAAATAAAGTGACTCTAAAATCGTTGCAAATGAATAAGCGCAGGAATTTCTCCTGTATTGTGGATGCGTTTACAAACATAACACTCACAAACACAAACAGCCAGACTCGGAACAACTATCTGTAGGTCATACAAATATTTATTCCGTGCGGGAAACGAACCGCGACACGCAGCGCAGCATTCGATCGCTCAACCACTGCAAGAACCGTGCCGTCTTCCTTCAAAATAAGATCTGAATTTATTGCAGAACTAGCTTTGACCCGCGACTTCGTACGCGTATATTCCATTGTTTCTCGTTTCTGTTGGAATATTCCGTTACCGTATAGCCTATAGTCTTTCTTCCTCATGAATGTGGCTATCTTATAATCAGTTCAGTAGATCCAGAGATTACCCCCTATATCCTCACAAATACCTCTAAGATATAATATTAGTATCATAAGTAGATGAAAAAAAAGAAAAAATAGTTTATTTTTCACCAGCATAGAAAAACAAGGATTACATGGAAATGTACTTAATATGTATTTGGTAAGTATACTAATGTATGAACATTCTATTATCATAATCCAGCAGCATTATCGGTGGTAAAGAGAGGTTTACTTAGGGTATTGACTGTTTCTTCTGAACTAGGCGAGGCCTGTATCTCAGAAGATAGCAATTTCATTATTGTATGACTTAAAACATTGTGTCATCATCATCATCATTTCAGCCTCAAGATGTCCACTGCTGGACATAGACCTCCCCCAAATGGGGGGCGGTTGCCATAATCGCCACGCTTGGCAGGCGGGTTGGCGATCGCAGTGTAGCTGTAGCAATGTACCTAAAGAGAATGCTGCTGCCCATTCTCTGGTGAAACATTCTGTGCTACTGTTTAAAATTTAATAATAAACTGCATAGCTTTTGCCATCGGCGCCTCCCGCGTTGATGTCGGTTATCGCGTAAAAAAGTAATTGGCCTGTCCTTCTCCAATGATGTCTCAAGGATGAGAAATCATCAATGACTCTTTCCACTCTGGGCGGAGCGGAGAGAGAATGTCATACTCTTACTGACTAAAACCCATCCATGTTCCTACAAATGCCCTTTGCGTTCCAGGGCCGCGGTGACTCTTTCGAACAAATTCCGCAAACCTTGCAGGCTCTGGCCCTAGCGGACCCCGGCTAGTAACTATGCTGACATCTCTTTGAGGCGCGCGTGGACCACAACGCACCGTCGATCCGGGAAGGTACCCCGCGCTAATGTGTAGCTACAAGTATCTTTCTACCGAGTAATACCGATAGTCCTTGCGCTGGTGTTTAGAGTTATGATGTTACTGTAATGCATAACGAATCTGTATATTATAAACCACTAGCTGTCCCCCGCGGCTTCGCTCCCGTCAACTGGCTACCTACCTACCTACCCTACACCTACCCTACACCTACCCTACACCTACCCTACACCTACCCTACACCTACCCTACACCTACCCTACACCTACCCTACACCTACCCTACACCTACCCTACACCTACCCTACACCTACCCTACACCTACCCTACACCTACCCTACACCTACCCTACACCTACCCTACACCTACCCTACACCTACCCTACACCTACCCTACACCTACCCTACACCTACCCTACACCTACCCTACACCTACCCTACACCTACCCTACACCTACCCTACACCTACCCTACACCTACCCTACACCTACCCTACACCTACCCTACACCTACCCTACACCTACCCTACACCTACCCTACACCTACCCTACACCTACCCTACACCTACCCTACACCTACCCTACACCTACCCTACACCTACCCTACACCTACCCTACACCTACCCTACACCTACCCTACACCTACCCTACACCTACCCTACACCTACCCTACACCTACCCTACACCTACTCTACACCTACCCTACACCTACCCTACACCTACCCTACACCTACCCTACACCTACCCTACACCTACCCTACACCTACCCTACACCTACCCTACACCTACCCTACACCTACCCTACACCTACCCTAAGGATTCTTAAATTTTCTAATTTTCCGCGCAATTATTTTTTTTTTTTTTTTTTTTTCTTAAGAACTTTCTCCTGACAATAACAAACACAACAAAAAAAGAATTAGTGAAATCGGTCCAGCCATTCACGCGTGATGCCGTGACCAAGGAAAACGGGTTTCATTTTTATATATATAGATAGATAAAAATGAAACCCGTTTTCCTTGGTCACGGCATATATATATAGATAGATTGAGCAAGGCCGCAATATTTGAAAACATAAAAACTTTTTACAAATTTTCATCAAGCATTCGCATATTTGACCAAACTAACACCAAGCCAACTACAATGCTGCAGAACATTTCTCAAACAGCTACTGTGCATTGCTTTTCTTGTTCAAATTTTTGCTTGATAAAGATTCACTATACTTTAGTGAATCTAATGTATACTATTGTGACAATACCATACATACAGAGGTACAATACAATACAATAGAATCACATAATTGAGTAACAGCTGTGACGAAAGACCCTTGACGTACACAACGTGCACGTTCGACACCATTGAAACCGGTCTCAGTCTGTTTACTAAACACGAACTTATCGAACTACTATGTGCTATGCGCCACGCTTTTTATTAAGGAACAAATGTACTTTTTTCTAGTGTTTTTAAAACTCTATTATTACTATACCGCAAGATATCCTATCCTACTATCCTACTAATATTATAAATGCGAAAGTTTGTGAGGACGGTGGATGTATGTTTGTTACTCTTTCACGAAAGAACTACTAAATGGATCTTGATGAAATTTGGCACAGAGGTAGATTATAGTCTGGAATAACACATAGGATACTTTTCATCCCGGGAGTATGTTCCCTTGGGATAATTTTCGCCATTCACGCGGGCGGAGCCGCGGGCGGCAGTTAGTATTATATAATTTGGAATTTCACATGTCCGGCGCTGGAGCGGTGGGTTTTTTATATATCAATAGTTTTTACAGAAGAAAAATCTTTACTAAAATCACTCTTGATTACAAAACAGGAATTGTATTATTTGGTACTTTTAAAAGTGTAGTGGAAGTTAATACTGAATCATCTGAATAAAAAAATAAATAAACAAAATTGTACTTTAATTTATTTAAAAGATTTTATCTTTATACAATCTAAAGTAGGTAAATAGGTATGCCAACTATTTTTTTGAGATAGGTGGCGACAGCCTTAATATTTAGAATAAACGATGTCACTTGGTATTGGTAGTCGTATATCGCCCTGCCTACCACAGTTAGGGTGGCACCAACCTCAAAAAAATAGTTGGCATAATTACTTACTTTGGATTTTTAAAAGATAAAACTATTTATTCTTCCTTTTTAGTTATTAATTAAATAAATAAATTACAGTTTTGAAGTAGGTTTAATTTTTTTTTAATATTATTTTTATTGCTTATTTTTTTTTAATTTCCATTGTAATTGAAACTAATTTCTTGAAAAAAGAATATATTATGTGCTTATCTCTCCACATTATCTACTATGAGACATGAAGTGACGTACAATTTTTATGTTGCCATCTAACAATTATCTACACGATTATTTAATTTAATTTGAAATGTTTATCGAGGTTATTTAGCTAGAGCCTAACTTCATGCAAACATTGAAACAACATGCATAGTGATATTTTTTTGAATTACGCTGTTAAGCCAGCGACACGTTTTCCTGGTGACTGATACAGACAACTCTCTATTTTATCATCATCATCATCATATCTGCCGAAAGACGTCCACTGCTGGACATAGGGCTCCCCCAATTGTCGCCACAACAACCAGTCCTATGATCTCGCATCCATCGACTACCCGCGACCCTCACCAGGGGCTCGATTCTGCTATTGCAATCGTGTCTCAATGACCGGTCAGTGACACGATTGCAATAGCAGAATCGACCCCCAGGTCATCGATCCACCTTGAGGGAGGCCTTCCAACGCTGCGTCTTCCGGTACGCGGTCGCCACTCCAGAACTTTTCGGCCCCATCGACCATCTGTTCTGCGATGTGCCCTACCCACTGCCACTTCAATTTGGTGACCCTTCTCTACTCTCTATTTCAAAAACTAAATAACCGATTTTAATGAAAGTTCTGTTCCCTAAGTTAGACTAATACTTAGTTAAACCAAAAATATTTTTTTGAAATCCGACTTATAGTTTTGAGATATGCGTGGACATACATACACACATTCATATGCTAATGACACAGGCACACATGTTTAGAAGCTGGTTAGGCCAACATTTACAAAAACTGTCCAAATCTGACCATAAATACATACAAGTCGAATTGATAACTTTTTTTTTGTAGTTAACAAAAATCATATCCAAGCTACGGTCTAGCCATTTTTAAGGTTCCGTACCCAAAGGGTAAAAACGAAGAGCCTATAACTAAGACTGTGCTGTCCATCTGTCCGTCTGTCTGTCACCAGGCCGTATCTCAAGAACCGTGATAGCTAGACTGTTGATTTTCACAGATGATGTATTTATATTGCCGCTATAACAAAAAAAAACTAAAAACAGAATAAAATAAATATTTAAATGGGGCTCCCATACAACAAACGTTATTTTTTATCCGTTTTTTTATAGATACTTCGTGCGCGAATATTTTTCGTGATTTCAGTGTTGGTCCCATAGTGAAAGTTGTTCATAATGATGAGTACAATGACCCCTTAAGAGGTATTGCGTTTATTCTGTTAAACGTTGTATACGAAACTGACGTTCTGTCTGTTTGTTTTTTCCAGCTAATACCTATTTTGCGACTCACTCTCTATCTTGTTATAAGAGTAACTTGGGTGCATTTTATAATCTGCCTAGCCTTTTCCCAACTATATTGGGGTCAGCTTCCAGTCAAACCGATCTGACAATCCGTGTGACAATACAACAAACGTTACTTTTTTGACGTTTTTTTATAGTTAATGATACGGAACCCTTCGTGCGCGAGACCGACTCGCACTTAGCCGGTTTTTATATGTCGGTCAGCTACTGCTATCAATCAAGAAACATGAAAAGAGATTACAATCTATTAGAATACAATCATAACGGGTCATATCCTAGTTAAAATAACATCTTCATTTTATTGTGCTCTCTTCTATACAGTTTATGAAGAATTACACGTGAGGACATAGTAGGTAAACATTATTGAAAATAAGTGTCCACTTCCCTTCATCTACAAAGTGTGTTTACGTAAAGATTCTACTTGACGATACGTTGGTAATTTTAACTCTTGAAATTTTCAGTTATTCCTCGACGTTTTGAGTCAATCATCAATGCACATTCAATGTTTACTTAAATGAGTTGCGGCTAGTAGGTGGCCATTTTTATAGAGCGCAGTATCCTGGGTTTAAACATAATTGTTAGAGTACGAATTCATTGCGCTCCATTAAAGAAATCATAGACGTAGGTAAAAAGGCTGAGGCGGAACACCGCTGTGTCCTCGTCGAAGCGATCGGCGGCAGCGACCTCTCGCGGTCGGCTGGATCAATCCATGTTCCGGAGCGAGGAGGCATGGGAAGCCAACACCTCCTTCTGTGAAGCAGTAATGCTAGTGAAGGAGGAGGCGGGCCGCGTGAGGGAGAGACAACCCTCACGCCGCAGCCGCCGCAACATAGGGAGACGCACCGGGCGTCGGGAGTCGCTGGGCGATTCCCGGCCACCGTAGGTGCAGTCTGCAGACGGCGAGCATTGGGTGGCTCACCGTCCGATCAAAGCCAGGCCCCGGTCGACGGCGCGTTATGGTCCACGCGCGCCTTAAAGAAATGTCAGCATAGGAGAAAGGGTCCGTTAGGGCCAGAGCCTGCCAGGGTTGCGGATTTTGTTCGAAATAATTACCACGGCCCTGGAAAGCAAAAGGTTCCACCCAAAGCGGCAGGAGTCATTTGATGATTTCCCATCCATAAAAAAAGGTAAAAAGGCTGCCAGGCTTTTTGTGATTAAGCAAGTCACATAGACGGCCGTATGTTTGATGACCGCGGGAGAAGTGTCTCCACGCAATGGATGACACAGGATGCTGGCGTCGCCGAGTACCAGAAAACGGTGGCGAGATACAGGCTTTTTCGAAGTGGCACAAGGAAAGAGTGTCTGGAAAGATATTGCATTTGCCTAGCAGTGGGACAAAGCTAATACGACAGACGTGCAAGTGCATGTAAACTTCGGATACTCCAACAGTTGTGACATAGTTTCCCTATAATAGTCTGTATTCCATAATAATAATGGTTTAGACTGCATCGTTAGAAGTACCGTTTTACCCAGTTAATGGGTTGTCGAGGTCTGGTAGGCAGCCGTTCCACGTAAAATACTGGTATTCAGCTGAATCCGGTTTGACTGGGAGCCGACCCCAATATAGTTAGGAAAAACGCTAGGCAGATGATCAGTCTGCATCGCTGGTCTAGTTAATGAGACTACAACTGCTGAGTCAGGAATATGGATAGGGTTAAGCCTGCATTCAATTTTACATAGAAAAATGCTCTATTTACACCTTTTTTTTTTTTTTTTTTTTTTTTTTTTTTAGTCCTCCTAGTGCCTTTCTTCCCAGGGCCGCGGTAACTCTTTCGAACAATTCCGCAACCCTGGCAGGCTCTGGCCCTGGCGGGCCCCGTCTCCGTTGCTGACTGCTCGTTGCTGACGGCGCGTTTGGAGTGAACGCGCCGTCGACTCTGGCCTGACCTGATCGGACAGCGAGCTACCCATTGCTCGCTGTCCGCAGGCGTCAGTCACTGCGCCTTGCCCAGGAGCGTGAGTTCCTGAGAGGCGCAGCGACTGACGTACGTCTGAAGGAGGCGAAATGGGGCCATTACTGGCACTCCATTCTCGCCCCCTCCCGAGCAGTTGCAGCGGCGGCGACGGTGGCGGCGGCTGCGGCGAGCCAAAACTATTACCGATCGGGTCCTCCTCGGATAGTTCGGATCGGGGGCCTCCTCGGCCCTTGTTGCCAATGGCAAGTGGTGGACAGAGAACTGCGTTGCCCCCCCCAGAATACGTGGGGCTTGACGCGCAATGCGTGGCGGATTCTCTCGCTGCTGTGCAGTCCGTACCGCCCTGGGGTAGTGTCTTTTCGTCAGTTCTGTCCATAATTTTCCTTTTAGAGGGTTAGGTCCCTTTCTCCCCTTCTCTCTCAATGCTTGCTCGCTGCCCTCACAGTCACGTCTGATGATCAGACGCGTACCAGAGAGCAGCGAGCAAGCCAATGAGACGCACACCGTCCGAGGACCCGAACGCTGCTCAAGTCTCCGAACGGTGTGCCCCTCTTGTGTCTCTCTTGGTCTGGTCTCTCACTTGGGACCTTCCGGCATGAGTGGCTCTACCGGCAAAGCCCCCAAGATCATTGAGACACGCAAGCCCCACCACGACGGCAACGTGGAGACACGGTTGGTGGGGTCTATTTACACCTTTGTTAAATCATTATTCCATTTGTAATAGTAACATCTGCATGTCATTGTGCTTTCTCACACAAAACACGCAATACAAAGTACACATGATGGACACAAATTGTCCACTTCCCGTTAATTTGCAGCCTACGTAGGTTTAAGTGTGTTTTGTCTCAATTGACTTCACATCCAATTGAGTTGGAACTCTTTTAATTGCAAGTTTAAGTTGTTTTTCAAGCTAGCAATGTAGTTAGATAGGTGTCGTACCTACAGTGATTACGCGAGGCTCAGGGGAGACACCTTCAGACACTCTCTTCAAGGATGTGCCCTAATAGGCGTTGCACAGGAAACTTCATATAGATGACTACTTAAATTGTTGTGCTACCTATATCTACGTAGATGAGTCAGTTACCAGTATTGCCATGCTGAAATAGCATGGTGATACCGGTAGTTGACCCATCTACTTTTATTGACACACAAAAGAATTAAAGTTACGCACAAAACTAACCCCTAGTAATTTAGATTTTCGCTGAAACGGCGGAACCGATTTTGATGGATCTTTACTGATCAGCAATAACTTACCTAATATCGTAACCTATATGTAATAAAATATTGAAGATCAAGATCATGAATGATTCTTGTCGTTCTGTCAAAAGTTAGTAGGAATAGTTTTATTGGAAAAAGAAAAATGTGGTTTTACGTTTTCCCGTTAAATTTTTATCATGAGAACCTTTCTCGGACTTCAACATTATATTCTTAATAAAAATGCCGAATTGGTCCGTTTTCTAGTTTAGCACTCATATAATATTATTTTGCCATCCACTATAATTATAATTAATATTGATAGTAAAGACTCATCCGCGTCAAACTTATAAAACAGCATAAGTAACAATATGTTTTTACGCGGGACCATGATAAATCAAGCCATAAATGAAATAAAAGAAGCATAACGTTATTGACTTTGTGGTAGCATGATTGCGCATTATTGGTGATCAGTCGGGTTTTTGTGTTTATTTTTGTTCTTCTATTATTCAGAGAGTAATGTAAATTAATAAGGCCACTTCACAAATAGAAGATGATGTGTTTTTATTTGGTCAGTTTTGACACGCTTGTTTTTGTGTCTTTTAAATATTTGCTCATACGCAAAACCTACCTGATTTATCGCTTTTCCTATTAAACTTGCGCAAACCAGATTTACCTTTTAAGTCAAGGTTAGTTGCTAACACGGGGTAAAATAACAAAATATAACGTGTAACAGAATAAACACAATACATCTTAAGGGGTCAAAGTACTCATCATTATGAACAACTTTTACAATGGGCTGCTGTTCAGTACATTTTCTCGAGATATTCGCACACAAAATAATGTATGGGGCAGTTTTTTTTTCGCGATTTCTGTGTTGGTCCCATAGTGAAGTTTCTCATTATGATGAGTACAATGACCCCTTTAAGTTGCGAGCAACATTTTACTGTAAGTATTAGTTTGGTACCTACTCAATAACTTGGTGTGAATGTCCATAGATCTTATTTCTTATTTCTGTATTCTATAAGTGGAGACTTGTAATTGGCTGACAGTCTTATTTACTGATCTTGACCTGTTTGTTTTAGCTGTAAGTCTTCCATATTGCTTAAATAAATAAATAAAATAAATAAATAAATTTAAGAGGTAGGTATTGCGTTTATTCTGTTACACGTTGTATAGGGGCATACTGACCGATGTTATGGGGCGTAATGTTACATGTTACAAAGCGAGCATTCGTGCAGTCAGTACGTGGAAACGAGCACGAACATGAGCATGTAACATGTTACATGCTCGCTGCGAATGTTAAATTACGGCTCGTCAAAACCCAGCTTTACATACATAATGATCCTAAGTTAAAAATAACTCGTTTGTGCAAGTAAACTGTATCAAAATCCATTGCAATCTATGAACGATTTTTTAATCGTCAGAAAACTGTTACCAGAGGAATAAAAACCGGCCAAGTGCGAGTCGGACTCACGCACGAAGGGTTCCGTACCATTATCTATAAAAAAAAAACTGCAAAAAAATACGTTTGTTGTATGGGACCCCACCCCACCCCCACTTTTATATTTATTTTACTCAGTTTTTTAGTATTTGTTGTTATAGCGGCAACAGAAATACTTACTTACATCATCTGTGAAAATTGCAACTGTCTAGCTATCACGGTTCATGAGATACAGCCTGGTGACAGACAGACAGCGGAGTCTTAGTAATAGGGACCCGTTTTTACCATCTGAGTACGGAACCCTAAAAAGGGATTTGACAGCTTTCATACAGATTTTATTTTTGTGATAAAATAAGTTTGTGCTATAGGATCCTATTATTTCTGGAAAGATATCATTTACCTCACAACTAGTCTCTGTTTGCCAGCACCCAAGTTCAAGGATAATCATGCTCAATAAAACTGTGTGTGTATATTTATGTTTCAGTTGTGGACAGGTTTATAAAAAGCCAGTCCACATGGACTCGGTGACACCCATTAATTCGTACTTTAATTTTGCATTATTTGTTTTTCTCTGCATCACCTAAAGTTTTACTGTAGATAATGGTTATGTTATTATGTCCATCTCTGCACGTGTGTGTGCGTAACGTGAAAAATGACTCAATGAATTAATCATAATCCTTGGCAGTTATTGATATTTTTGCAGACGAGTGGATTCTGGACTCATAATAGGTTCAGTCAGTTACTTTCACAATGTTCGCAATTTTTTTTTTCTTTAGTATAACAAAAGAAAAAAAAAACAGTCTAATTAAGAACCTCTTGTTTTTTTGGAAGTCGGTTAAAATTAAATCTGTTGCAATGATACCTGCTATTTTTGCGCCCGTGACCTTGTGTTTAAGATGCGGGTTTATTTGCCTCCAAGCCATTGCGATTGGTATGCGCATACGCTTACTATTACCTATCAAGTGGCTTCCCAAACGTCTTCGCCGGGATTCTCGTATTTTATTTCTGCTCTCAGTATTCTGATCAGGGCACGCAGGTTTGACGACTTCCAGCCTCCCGAACAAGCCGGATTCCGAAACGGATTCAGTACCGTAGACCACATACACACACTGCGGCAGGTTATACAGAAGACCGAAGAGTATAATCTGCCCCTCTGCTTAGCGTTTGTGGACTACGAGAAAGCCTTCGATTCGATCGAGACTTGGGCTGTGCTGCGGTCTCTCCAACGGTGCCAGATCGACTATCGGTACATCGAGGTGCTGAAGTGTTTGTATGAAAACGCCACCATGTCAGTCCGACTTCAGGATCAGACATCAGAACCTATCCTCCTGCAGCGGGGTGTGAGGCAGGGAGACGTAATTTCTCCGAAACTGTTCACGGCCGCAATGGAGGACGTCTTCAAGGTTTTGGACTGGAGAAGACTAGGCATTAATGTCCATGGCGAGTACATCACTCATCTTCGATTTGCCGACGATTTAATATACGAGTATGTGAGGTCGATGCACCTAGAGTATTCTACCACACAAAGTATTACCAGCAGAGGTAAACTTATACATTTTCTCTCAAATGCCTTTAGCGTTCCAGGGCCGCGGTAAATCTTTCGAGCAATCCCGATAATAACTACCCTTGACCGAAACTGAAGGGCTTCGACCATGTGCAAGACAAGAATTTTCCCATGGAAACGTTCTAAATGAAATCCAATGCATCCATATACCTACTTTTTACTTTTTTTAACCGCTGACGCAAAAACGACACCTGTGCTGTGTTAAGTTTGACGTGTCTGATTGTGTGTCTGTCTGTGGCATCTTAAGTAGTTCCCGAACGGAACAACTGACTTTGATTTTCAATCTCTCTCAAAATCTAATTAGTCCGTCAAATAGATTTCCAAAAAAAATAGACGCTTATTTTTTCTTTTTTCACGTAAACAAAAAATGAAAAAGATACAGTACGTTGAAAACTCCTGTGACCTCACTTGTAAGTACACTTTTTACGTACACGCGACGTCACCAGCCCCCACTCCTGATCTTTGATGCGTTTTATCTTCGTCATTTTTTATTGATTTGATAAAGCAAAAAATACGTGTCCAATATTTTTCGATAATCTAACTGACGGACTAAAATCATATATTTTTAACCAGAATCATCCCAAAACATAACAGAATAAAAAACATGGCTAAGAAAACTCCCGACAGATGTCTGGAGTGTTCTTAGCTATTTTTTTATTATGTTATTGAAAAATGGGCTTGCTCATGACCTCGATCACGCCTGAAGGAAAGCGTTAAAGGAGATCTCAGATGGAGCGGGCGTGCCCAGAAGATGCCTGTTCACTCTTGCTTGTTGTTCACTTCTAGTCCTTATAACAGCGGTAGACCGTTTACCGGAAGAAGCAGCGTTGGAAGATCTCACACAAGGTGGACCGATGACCTGGTGAGGGTTGCTGTTAGCCGATGGATACGCGACGCACAGGACCGGTTGTTGTGGTGACACTTGGGGGAGGCCTTTGTCCAACACTGGACGTCTTTCTGCTGATATGGGGATGATGATGATGATGATGATGATGATGAACGGTAGTCGATAACGCCTGAACCAAATAACGTTTATGACAGTAGTTACCTACTTAGATTTTCTTATTAGAGATATAAATCATCCGTGAGATATTAGAAATTAACCCTGACAGCAGACATTAGGAGAAAATTTCAATGCTCAGTTTCTAACAGTCTTTAGCCTATGATTTGTCGGTGTTTTATCTCGAAATATAAAGCCAGCTAGGCAACGGCGGTTATAAATACAGGAGAAAATAAACTCTTAAAATAAATACTTATTAGGCCCGGCGCCCACTGGTGACGCGGCACGGCAACGGATTTTAGAAAGCGCAAATGACTTGAGATCTTATTTCATTATGCTCAGCAGTCAAATTTCGGGATGCGACGGTATGCCAAAACGTGCCAAAGGATGCCAAAGCGTGCGACGTATCAATGAGTATTAACAGTCCTCTTAACTGTCTCGACGACACCTGGAGTCCACGCGCCATTGTTTTACTATTGTGTCTGCTTTTATGGCGGCTGAAGATCTACAAGATTTGAAATCATCTGTTTTGCAAAAATCCTTTGCCGTGTCTCGTCGTCAATGGGCGTCGGGCCTTAATCATTTATGCTAGCGGCTTTGTCTAGGTTGAACAAGAACATCTGGAATAATACATAGATCGAACATCCCTTCCAAATGGTGAAATATTTTTTCTCATAGAAGTAAATCTCCACAAAACCTTTGTGGAGATTTCTTCACAGTAACACAAAGCCACAAAATTTTCTATCTGTCATAGGCCCCTATTCCAAAACTCCAACATGAGTACGAGAATGTCAATGAAAGCTTGTCTAATTGGCGTTTTCGTACTTGAGAGATGAGCAAACAAATGCAAAAACTTCAATTATGACAAGCTTCAATGGAGTTGGAGTATACATTTTGGAAAATGGGCTTTAGTATTAGAATATTATAATATATTAGAAGACAATAAGCAGATTGCTTTGTACTGAAATTAATTGTAGTAGTAAATACTTACTCACTTATAGGTAGGTGGGTCATTATCAGTATTCAGTAGGGACTTATACACCAGCCTAGCGTTTAAATGGCCCTTTGAATGAATGGCAAATTGAAGTGCTGATATTTAATTTGATAAGTAAATTACTGCATATGTTTATAACTTATTTTCGAATGCCATATGATTGAGGTAGAATATAAAATAGGTTTTAAATTACAGAATTAAATTGATATTTTTAGGATTACCAAGCTTAACTTCTTATGTATCCTAATTCCTATAAATATAAATGTCTGGAATTCTGGATGTTTAAAGCTGGGTATGGACCGGTCTTACAGGCCGTACTGTAACATGTTACAAAGCGAGCATTCGTGCATTCAGTACGTAGAAACGAGCACGAACATGAGCATGTTACATGAGCATGTTATATTTTAGGAGATGACGTAACTTTACTTGCTCGCTGCGAATGTTACTTTACCGCCTTAGTGCGAGTTTTTTTAACATTCTCGATGCGGTAGCGTAAACGTCAATTTGTATTGAAACTGGATAAGCGCCGTCTGGTGACACTCACGGAAAACCTGTTTTTTTTTCTATACAATTTGAGATAAGTGAACGTTTACACACAAAGCCCTGTGTACCTAAGTTTATGTTACGTCGTATCCTAAAATCCATGTAAAAAATACACATGTGCATATTTGTGCTCGTTTCCATGTACTGATTGCACGAATGCTCGCTTTGTAACATGTTACATTACGCCACGTAACACCGGTCAGTACCCACCTTTAGATGTTACCTAATGAATGTCGGTTAAACGGATTTGGAGGAAATTTGGAACACTGTTGAACCACAAATTGTCTGCATTGGGACAAAATAATGTACTTGTAATTCCGGTAATAAGTTGTCGTGGGATTAATTTCAACTTTTTCGCAGGCGAACCCACGGGCTAAAGCTATGGTACATCCTAACGTTGCCCCACACTAGGAATTTCTCCTGTATCGTGGGTGCGTTTACAAACATACAAACTCACATACACAAACAGCCGTTTGTGTATGTAATTATTTAAATATCATCCCACGAGTAGGCTGTTTTATTGCTGTAGGTACATAAATTATATTAGTAGACATATAACTGCATATTATGTGCATGTATTGCGAAAGTAACTAGATGTGTAGCAGTGTGTATGTACACCGGTTTTTTATTGACGTCAGTAACCGACTGTGAAGGAAAACATCGAAAGGAATTCTGGAATTAGCTTAGTACCGGATCTGTGTTAAAGACGTCGTCAGCATGCAGTGAGGAAGCCTGTTGATCAATGACCTTTCCTTCTCTGTTTAAGAAAAAACTTTTTACAAAAAAAAATACAACCGATTTCCAAATAGTGTACCTATAATATCTTTGAAGTGTTTTTATTTGGAAGTCGGTTGTATTTTGTAAAAAAGTTTTTAATTTTTCACTTATTCTTTAGAACAGTGATGGTCAATTTAAGACCCATGTCAAAAGAGTGTCAACCATTGAGATAGAAATGTCTATGGTGCCAACAGAACTAGCCTAATCGCGAAATGCCAAATGTATGGGATTGCACATGTCATTGTGACAGTGGTAGCTAAGGTAAGGTAATAAACGATAAATGACCGAATAGATAACCCCAAAAACATGCAAATGGTTGACTTGTTTATGTCACCGAAAAATGGCAAACGCCGTAAGATTGTAAAATATCGCGTGAAATTGTAAGCTATTTTTTCTTAATAACTATTGAATTTGGATGAGATATACTGTATTCAAAATGATTCTTGCATGTTATATGATAAATGTTATTTATTTTGTAAGTAGGTTAAACATAACACTTTTACAAGTCAATATTTTTTGGTCATTTTAAGCTAGATGAGGCCGGTAAATCGGGAAATTATAATCTAATAAAGATTGATTACAATCTTACGCGAAGTATGTAATTTTCCGGTGATATTTTACACATGTGAGTTCAGTAAAAAACTATACTTTTTCTTTCTTTTCTACTATGAGATAATCGGAATGCCCACGAATTAATACTTTGGATAGTCAATTTGTTAACATTCGTCTTTTTACCTGACTGCGTCAGAAGGAGGGTAATGTTTTTGGAGCGTATGTATGTTTGTAAAGTGTGTACACTGTTTATCATTTATTTTTATTTAAGCTGACAAGTAAATAATATAAAGGTATATGTACCTAAGTACATTTTTGATCTCTCATATTGATTCCTCGTTTTACCTAGGTAACTAATATACTTGTTAATATGACAAATACAAACTCGTCTATAACAATCAATTAAATTATAAGACTCATGTTCACAGTTCAATCATGTATTCAAATTCTATTCCAAATTAATTCTTGGATAAATCATGCACTTACTTGAAAATGTCACGCTATTTAAATAAATCCTCAATTTAACGCATCACCGATACAAACAAACTCACAATCGACTTTGAAAACACAGCTGATAATTATTTAAAATTAATATTAAAATACCCACCAATAATGACAACGGCATACTGCCGCAATAAAGGACTCTCGTGGAACTTAAACATTTCAAAAACTTCACTTAACACTGCTTTTTCACTTCATACGTTTGGTTAACCAACGGACATCCGTACGTAACCACCAACCTTTCGTTATGTTTACCGCGACGGGTTTACGAATGATCGCGGCCGATGTCACTGCTGTTAGATCTCGTTTGTGAATCAAAGAGGGGGTAAACTAGTAATAGTTGTCACACTGCATATGCAGTAACGTCATAAATAAAGTTTGCGTGGCGCAGTCGGGTAAAAAGGATCATGGTCGTAAATATCTATGACACTAATGATTGGTGACGGGTGGGCATTTAGGGGGGTTATCAATTATTACTGTTACTGTTTTCATGTAAATTTTGACACTCAAAAAGTGCTGATTAAGGACCATTTTCACCAAGCCAAACTGATCGCGATCAGCGTATAAACCACGTTTATGAGCTGTCAGTGTCACTATTTTTCTATGGAATATTGACGCTGACAGCTCTTGAACGCAGTTTAGATGTACTGATCGCGTTCAGTTTCATTGGTGAAATCCGCTCTTAATATTTAGATTCCAGGATCGAGTAAAGTTTTACTTTGTTTTTCCATTTGGTTTGAAATTTATCAGTTGCAGACAATCAACAAATAAAGGACTGAAGGCATTTTTACACAGTTTCGTTAGAGTCTGAACTTGTGTGTGCGTGTGTCCCAGAATTTTGACGGGTCTCAGACCCAGAAGCCACTGGTTTTTTGCATTAATATTTGTATATACTTAACCAGTAGTTTTCAAGTAGCTTATCGGTTTAGTTGACGAGTATTACTACTTGAGATGTAACTTTTTTTAGTTCCCCATAACTTTGAATAGACTCACGTTTTACCGTCATCGTTTGGCCGTGACTTGCCGAAAATGGTGGCAAGACCATGAACTAGCAGCAAGGTTGGCGGAAAGGTTTAGCGACTGCCTTCTGTGCTGTCGGTAACTGTTTCGATTCTCATACGGAACAAAATAATAATATTAAGGAGGTCTACAGCTCTTGTGTGTGTGTGAGAGAGAGAGAGAGAGAGAGAGAGAGAGATTTCTTTATTTGTTTAAACATTGTATACATACAAGAGCATGCAAGATATTAAGTACATAAGCACACGGGTAAACCGTGACCTGAATTAAAACAATGATATTCTCCGCTTAAGCACCGGCAACACACCGGTGTGCGCCGAATTAATCACGAATTTAATGTTTATTTACCAATAACATAAGATTTATTTTTTATTTGGGAATTTTCACATGTCAGGGCTGGAGCGGTTAACCCGAAAGTTGTAATATGATAATTTTCCACAAGTTCTCGGGCAAGGTAGGTTTAAAATGGTTTATTATGGTAGGAAATTGACTTTGCAAGTCTTACTTTAGATAATAAGAAGGTTATTAGGGATCCAAACGTAAATATGGGAAAACTGAACTCTTATATCAAGTAGAATTTGGTACACCTGTGAACTTCTATAACCCAAACAAGGACGAGAAACGAAAAAAAAAAATATTGAAAATGGGATAGGTAACTTTCAGCTTATTTCCTATATCTCAATATTTTTTTTTACTTTAAAATACCAATGTCGAAGTTATTCAAGAATGTTGTTAAATCCTGTATGCTATGTTTGTGATAATTATCTTTTCTACATCAAGAAGTACAAGTTTCGCCATTCTTCTTTATTTAAATAATTAATTCAATATTTCTACTTTTCATTTTGTCATAAATGAAAGTAATGAACGTGACATGTTTCAACATAGTACGGTATGTAGTAGGTACCACAGATTTATAGGTACTAAAAACTATTACATAAGCGAAACCTACGTATTGAAATTGCACTTGTATTGCAAGTGCAGGTACTCGAAAAGATTAAAACAAGTACTTTTCAATACCAAGATATTAATTAAGTATTTAAATAACATTCCATTTATTATTTTAAGGACACGAGAAAGTTTAATTTTATTTAGAAAAAAATATTAAAACTAAAATATGGCATCTAAAAATTCGTCCTCAACGCTGTCCGCTGGTAATGTGCCCAAGACTGGCGGCATTGCCATGTTGAACGCAATGCTTAGTCTCTGCCCAAAGTAAAAGCCAGCTCTTGGGTCACGGGAAGTGTCAACTAGCAGTTTCGAAATTTCTTTGAAAAGGCTATGAGCACGAGGGTCCCACGGCCCAAGGGTTTCAACCCCAAACGGTTCGAAAATATAGTTACCAATAAGGTTACTATATTTACGCCGCTTGAGGTTTTCCGCAGCCGCAGCGGCAGCGTCAGCACAACACTATGAACTAGGAAGATGGGATGGCGCAAGAGTATCGACACAGGTTATATATAATACTTTTTCTCGTTAACATATCGAAGTTCCTCCGTACCTCGGAAAGCACGTTGGTCAAGCTCGGCTGTCATTTATAGATCTTTGGCAGTCGTTAAGGATTATCAGAAGCCAGAAAATGTAACACCAGTCTTGCCAAGAAGTACCGTGTTACCCAGTTAATGGGTTCTGTAGGTCAGGTAGGCAGCCGCTCCACGTAAAATACTGGTATTCAGCTGAATTTGGTTTAACTGAGAGCCGACCCCAATATGGGAAAAGGCTAGGCAGATGACGATAACACGTTCGGTCAACACATTACCTACCATAATTTTATAAGTCAATTTATAAGAAAGAAAAAAAAAATATTTGGGACAAGACAAGACAAACAAAAAAAATTACCAAATTAAAATTAACAGTTCAAAATTCAAATTCAAATTCAATAAACGGGTACACCAAACCACATTTTATATTTGGGACAAACTCGCCACTTTATGGACAGCCACTGCAACTCCTCCCGAGCCAGAATCAACAGTGGCGAGCGACTACCAGAAAAACGTCGAAGCTCAATGAGTCCCGGAGGAATGATTCAACTATCTTGGATTCCCATTTGGGAATCAAAACCAGAACCACATCTTCGGCAGTAGTAGATACTTGCAATCATCAGGAGACTACAAGGTAATCAACCAGCAGCAGAATATTCTATCAATGCCTACAATGTGCATTGAAATCGTATTTTATCCCGATAAACTTTTCATTCACTCAAAAACCCTATGTTTTTCCTTCTCCACAAGGCATTGAAACCAAAAACTCCGATCTATATTTACATACAAACTGGGAAAGTTCTTTCAAAGAAACTCTGCATACAACCGCGGAGGGCCGAAGGCGAGGAATATTCATAAAAGAACAGAAACTGAATCCCTGCAGGCTTTATTACTGCCTGGGGGGAAAATATTTCTGGGTTTTATAATATTGCTCGATCGAATGGCAACTAGAGGTACAAAACATGATTTAGTAGATATTTTTTGAAGTGAAAACTTCTTTAGCGGCGTTGTGCACTTTTTGGGATGGGTAAAAAATTTTAAACTCGCGTCAGGAGACTCAGGACACGTGACCGTCATGCGTCAGGACACGTGATCTGATCGAAAATTCGTAAAACGGATAATATAATATGTAATATCAATTGTCATGTTTGTGTACTATAGCACAATAAATAAATATTGTATTTAACCACATAAATGATAGTAGGTACTTTTCGCATTTTCGGCTGGGCATTGAAATGTCAATCGGACAGTTTCCTTTTATTCTTCTACTAGCTGCCGCCCTCGGCTCCGCTCGCGTAAATGATGAAAATTCTCCCAAGGGAACATACTCTCGGGATAATGTGTTATTCCAAACTATAATCTACTACTGCGCCAAATTTCATCAAGATCAATTCAGTAGTTTTTTGCGTGAAAGAGTAACAAACATCCATACATACAAACTTTCGCGTTTATAATATTAGTAAGGATTGGCTGACATTTATGACGATGACTGTTGAAAATTACCTTTCAAGCAAAAAAAAAAACCAAAATCTACTCATCCGTTCTATGATGCCCAAGTATGCCATGTGAGCTAGGGTTGCGGAATATGTTCGAAAGAGTTTCCGCGGCCCTGGAAAGCAAGGGCAATGGAAGGAACACGGATGGCTTTTAGTCAGTAAGAGTCTGACTCCCTTCCACTCCACCCAGAGCGGAAGAAGTCATTTGATGATTTGCCATCCTTAAAAAAAAAAAAGTATGCCATGTGGCCATGGCCTCTTTTTGGCGGGGGGTTAAAAATATCGAAAAAAAAACATTGCAAAGTTTAAAAAAAACAAGTTAGATAAAAGCTTTTCATACACTATGCCACCTGCACGAATCCGGATCGGTTTGCTAGTATATTATATTCCAACTTTCGCAATTCAGGTTCCTCACCGAAAAAGTTCCACAGAAAAACCTGAATTTTTATCTTAATTTAATGTTAAAAAATGGCCTACCCGAACATAATCTTATCATCCGTCCTAATTAAGTTGACCGCTAAGTAGCAGAGCTCATCTAATTTTAGCAGGTCATTAGGGTCGCAGGCTTTGTGATTTTGTAAAGTAAAGAAAAATTTTTTTTTTTTTTGGCATTAAACAGTCATATACAAACAATATAATTCTTAAGACAATTGGTTCCTTACAGTAGACCTATAGTGCCGACTTTATGATTTATTGATAAAAATAAGTACAACAAACTCCTATAGGAAAGACGCGTTGGAATTACATATTATATGTATAATAATAAATATATTTTGTATCAGAACATGAGTTCACGGAAACATCACTATCATTTTTAAAAAGTAAGAGCAAAGTGGCAAAAAAGGTAAGTTTTAATTAGGTGATAAATCTACTTTTTAGCATTAGTTTCAGGCTATTAAGAAAAATGGGAAATAGCAGAGAGGTCCTAAAATTTTAAAGAAGATTTGGTTTATATTTATTTATTATAAGCTTTTGTCCACGGCATCGCCCGCGTGGATGTTGGTTATCGCGTAAAAAGTAGCCTGTGTCCTTCTCCGTATCTCAGGCTATGTATCTGCCAAATTTCATGACGATCCGTTCAGCCATTTAGCGTGAAAACGTAATAGACAGACAGACAGTTACTTTCGCATTTATAATATTAGTAGGGATAATAGGGATTGGCGACCAGGGGGCCTACCACAACCTCTTAAAACAATATTATTTTAATATTACTTTGTAATTTCTGTTGTTGCATTTTCAACCTTTGGATCAGCGCCGAGAGTTGAAAATGCAACTGACAGAAATTACAAAGTAATATTAAAATAATATTGTTTTAAGAGGTTGTGATAGGCCCCCTGATCCGGCTTTGCCTGAGTTGAATTTTCCAAACAACATAGTAGGAATAGCATTAGCCGATCTAAAATAAAGTACCTTTGTAAATATAAAACTCGGTACAAGATTTTTTGAAATAGGTGCAGTGGTCCATGAGGATACCTTCCTCATATACACTGTATTGTATAGCCATCTTTCTATCATTCCCGAACTACCTTCTTGGCAATTCTCAAAGAAGACATTCCATACCATAACGTGTTCGTTCTAGCGAGGAGGAGGGATGGAGCTATATAGGGTGTATAGCTCCATCCCTCCTTCTCGCTCGAAAGACTCACGCTTTAACACGTCATGGTAGGGCCGCAGGGCTTTCGCTGTATCCATCGGTCGAGATTTGACATACTTTAAAAATTGTTTGCTATTTTCGTAACACGGCAAGAGCTATTTTCATTTAACCGACACAAAAAAGAACCACGAAAAAGTAAAATTCCAAAATGAAAAGGAAACTTTAATTTTCTTGCTATACAAAAACACGAATCTCTCATAAATTGCAATACTCATTAAAATCGATACAACCAAGAAATGGAAACTTCTTACAACCGCTCTGCGATCGTTTCGAGTTGAGAAGAGTAAAAAATATTCCTACACAACCGAGAAAACTTTCAATATCTTTGTGTAGGTCTGAGTATGAATCAGACAACCTTTTACAAGATAATACGATAGGTCACACTTAGATTTAGGTAGAAATAGCAGCTGGAATTGATTCGCGCAGGATGAGATTCAGTTATTTACTTATAACATATTTTATTTTACACCTCATATTAAACACAGGTGAAACATTTATAAATACAAGTGTATAATGGGCGGTCTTATCGCACAGGGTAATCTCTTAGGCGTCGTTCTAATAAAAAGCGATCACCTCGCGAATACGCGATAGTACCCAAACGTTTTCTTTACCTTTTTTTAAAATTATGTCTCAACATTGTAGATGGGAACCACGGGAAGTTGCGAGGTAACCCCATCACAAGTATTCTTATAACTTACCGGGGCTGCCTCAATTTTTGTGCTGTAAAACAATTGTATGAGAAACAATAAAACTTTTTATTTTTTATTTTATTTATTATTCTTAGATATTGACAAGTTTAGTTTGAGAGTGACAGGTGTGTCAGTCAAATAAAAAGCTAGTAAGCAAAACTGGAATCAAACTGGGCTTTAGCTAGATAAATAAAGTTTCCAACGCTTTCAAGTGTTTCATTCGTTTCTAAAGCCTTTGATGGCAGAATCGGCGTAATAATTTGTTTCTTATTTATTTACGGTTACCTCTCAACATTATTTGCCTGTCGCTATCGTTTTGAAAGATTGTAGTTGTCACTTGTCGGTAAGCGTTATTTTTGCTTCACTCATTCTTAGATAGGTACACATTGAGACGTCATAGTAGGGCGCTATTAGTACTTCCAGGGTTGCGAAATTTTCCGAAAGAGTTACCGAGGCTCTGGAATGTAAAGGGAATTTATGTTTTTTTTTTTACAAAAACGTTGCCCCACGTTTAGTCAGAAAGAGTCGAGAGCGGGTGATTTTGTTTCTGTAAAAAAAATCTCGCTAATAGTAGCTTATCTCATTCATACCCACAGGTATGAGCTCTTCATTTTATTGTTAGGAAAGCTCGCTGCTCCTGTAGATCGCGATATTTCTCGTGCAGCACGAACCCATGCAATAATGTATCGCAGCGATCTTCGTATATCACGGGTGGAAAACTTTTCTAGAGGAACCTGAAATTCTGAAACTTTTATTATGGTTGAACACTTTCTTTATTCATCATTCTTAATTATTTATTACATTTTTAAATATTTCTTATAAAATACAGCTTAAACAAAAACATTAAAATATAAAAAATAGTAGCCCACCGGTATCGGGAACAGGGTTCAAGCTATCGGTGGTCAGGGCTCCTGAGAGAGGAACCTCCGACTTTAACAATGCGAGCCGTGTCCAGACACTTTCTTATTGTTAAATTTAGGTAGGTACAGTATTGTAAAGTAATAATAATTATAAAAGTAATATCTTTTTGTAAATCATACATTTAAAACTTATTTTTAAAATGTATTAGGTACTCTGTTGTTTCCGAAACTGTTAAATAAAATCCTCGATAGAAATGATCGTCCAAATTACCTCTAATTTTGACCTTTGAAAATTATTACTAGCTTAAGTAAAATATACAACAAAAATGTAATGAATCGAATCTTAATGCAAAACTTTGTTGTTTTGGAATTTTAACAGCTCAAATAAGTTATGAGTAGGTAAATCGATAAAATGCTTTATATGTATATGACAATCAATTGCAAGCATTGTGTCGATGCGCTTCTCTTTCTTTTCTATACAGTCCGAGAGTGACCGAGTTTTTGCTATGACAGCGCCTTAACTAAAACATTAAATTTGTTTAATAACGCCTGAAATAAACTTCATAGCAACATGAAAACTTTACTTCAACTCAAATGACTGTTAAAAGTTTACGACCGCAACGCCTGAAATAAACTCTATAGCAATGGTTTGTCATCACAACCAATAAAATAATGGTTAAATTAAAACATAATACGTTTATAATTTTCATATCAACACGGTGATGAGGCCGTCATATTATTTCTATCGGCATTATGAGATCTATTCTATTCTATATTTTAATATGGCAAGCAAAGCCGATGTCGACTATTCTGCCAATGTCTAAAGTGGATTGGTAAAGCAAGTGTGTGATATATGAACGGTAGGCAGAGATTTAAGGGGGCATTATGAGATCAACACAAGTCTTTGATGAGGCTTTACAAGTTTATCGTACAGGGGTGACGAAAATGTCAATTAGACAAGCTATCATTGACATTTTCGTGCTCATATTGGAGTTGGAGTTTGAGTTGAGTTGAAGTTTACGTTAGGTACTTACTGAAAAGATTAAGGTGTCGATACCTTCTTCTTGACGAATTTCAGTAGTTGGTTAGTAAAGAGACCTTGGTCTACTTAAAGAATGGTAATGGGTACCTACTGTTTTAGTTGTAAATGTAACGGTATTGAGTAATCTTGTACCTATCGATTTAATTCCTGTTTATTTACATTTTTAACCGACTTCAAAAAGGAGGAGGTTATCAATTCGGATGTTTATATAATTATATTTTGTTATTGTATGTTCGGGCATAACTCCGTCGTATATGTATGGACAGATTTGCATTATTTTTATTGGAAAAAGGTTTATTCCGAAATTGTCCCATTTTCGTAATCTGTCTCTGATCTGATGAAGAACTTTGGAGATACCTACACAGTTAAATAACTAAGGACTGGTTGGAATTTTTGGGGGTGAAGTCGGTTAAAAAACTTTTTACAAAAAAATACAACCGACGAATGTAAAAAACCACTGCAAAGTAAAAAATACCTTCCAATTTTGGAAGTCGGTGTCAAAAAGAATCCACATCAGAAACACCGACTTCCAAAATTGGAAGTTGTTTTGTACTTATTTTTTTGTAAAATGTTTTTATTTAAATTTCGATAATGTTTTTCATTCAGTGCAGGTTGGTGATACTACGATAAAAATCCAAGTTTCAAGCATCGAGACTAATTCATTCAGAAAATAATAAAACTGAAAAAGTTACAACAATAATGTGTTCACAAAAGTTGAGTAGTAGATTACGAAAACCATTTGTCAGGCTTTCTCTAAGACCACGGTCAGTGAAAGCGATTTTTGAGACAGTACCTAATGTGATCTCACTTATATGAGAACGATCTTTCAGGATTATATGGTGATTTAACCTTTGATCTCAGTTCTCAAAAAGTTCTACCTAAGTGTTTTTCCGAAGCCACCTTCTGTTCGACATACCTATTTCAGATAGGTAATCTTAAATTTTAATTTTAATTTTATTTGGATCTCCAACAAAGAATACACCATACATGCTACATTTTATAGTACAAGAACAAAAATCTATGTGCTCCCTCAATTATAGGAGACCACATCGTGCAAAAGAAAACAATAAAAAATCAACCAACATAGCACTCAAAGCTAAAATGATAAAGTTACAGTTTAAATAAATTAAATTAATGAATAAACTAAACTAAAATAATTATTATAACTGTTTTTAAATTATTGTAACTTTTTTTTTTAAATAACGAACTATAGGTTTATTATTGGCTACAAATATAACGAAACTAATGATAGCCTTCATACTTCACACAACATGTCTGATGTTTAGGGTCCCGTTGTCCGTACGTCAGTCTATTAAGGGGCTGTACCTTCACCATCTTATAGCGTGTCGATGACAAATATATGAATGTTTTGAATTCCAACAAAACAGGTATTATGTGCTAAATAAGACAGACAGCGTTGCAGCAAGTCTCGTACTAGTGCGTTGAAGACTTTATGACACACAGCGTTGAGATGAAGACCTTTGGTATCTGCTGGAGATATACACAAAAGCAATGACGAATTAATTATAAGACTGCTCTAGAATTTTTAACAGTTTTGTTTTAACTCACTGTAACAAAAAATTGAAAAGAAAAAAACAAAAATAAAAATACATTACGCAACAATGTTACTCTTTAAAGAAACAGTTACAAAACATTTTTTTAATTCTGGACACTATTCGTAAATAAATCAAGCTCAATCCGGCACACCTTGTTAAACATTCGATATGCTCTTAAAAATATGTATTTTGCCTATATATAGTTTTCACAACAGGTACATGAAGGAGATGAGGTCTCCGAAGAAACCCAGACGGGATTTTACGTCCGTCACCATTCGGAACTGTCTGTGCTTCTTATATTTTCATATCTTTCTATATTATTATTTATATAATTAATGTGCTTATAGTCTTTATAACACGATAGTCTGGGTGTTTCCGCAACAACCACTGACTGTCCGTATGCCTTTTAATTTTTTTATGTATGTACATCGATTACTCCGAGGTTACTGAGGCCTTAGTGTGAGTTTTTTAACGTTCTAGACCGGCATCGCGTACCTAAACGTCAATTTGTATTGGAACTGAATAAGCGCCATCTGGTGACACTTACGGAAAACCTGTTTTTTCTATACAATTTGACATAAGCGAACTTTTATGATAACGCGATCGAGTACCTACGTTAAAAAACTCTCACTTAGCCCTCTGATCCGATTGTTGGGGTACTTTTTTAGTTCGATGTGGCATACTTACTTGCTATTTGGTCTCGTAAAAACTTAATTCAGTTTGTCGACCATACAACAACCATCTTTCTGCTGTGTTATATTAGCTACTTACGTAGCCTACAGTTCTTAAAATAATCTACTTAATCACATAAGTCGATTCTTAACGGTTTGGCGATGAGTTCAAATTATTAATATTTAGCTAAATCCAAATAGCTTTATGCATATTTTTATAACTTCTATAGCTTGATCCTTCATAGACATTGTAGTCAAGAACAATGACCTACGGATAATAAGAAATCGATTCTAGTTCATATGTTCGGGTCGTTGCCCACTTTAATTTTGGGACGATAATCACTCTTCATCTTAAATATAAGAATGTACACAGTCTTTTGGGTTATTGGCTGGGATCAGTCAATGCCCCTAAGGCCCTTCTCACATAAATCTTACTGAAGCAAAACTGATTTGATTACGAACTAAAATCACAAAATAAATAATTTCAGCCAATGTCTACTGATAGAGCTTTGGCAACATTTTTAAGGGTGTTACACTAATCGATCGATGGCATAGTGTTTAGTCGACGTCGATCGATGGTTTCGACTACACTAATCGATCGATCGACGATTGATAGCGCCTGTTGACATCTGAATAGCGATCTCTGGCTCTAAAAAACGGTGTCATCCAAAATCTCCTGCGTTTGCGTCTCTGTAACAATACGTACGAGTAAAAACATCGTATTGACCAACAAAAACAATACGTTCTCTTCTGAATGACATTATCCGTCGATCAGCCAAAGCTACCACACCAATCGATCAACAACAATCGATGGCATCGATCAGGTGACGATGAATTGTTTATCGTCCGGTATCCGTCGATCAGCCAAAGCTACCACACCAATCGATCAACGTCGATGGATGTCGATCGATGCCATCGACCGACCATCGATCGATTGGTGTAGTAACACCCTAAGAGAGAGAGTTACATTTTTAACATGACTTTTTTTGTTTATGCTCATTTCAAGACCCAGTCTTTTGGGAGTCTATCTTCTACCCACTCTTCTAGGTAGGTCATCAAGCATTGTACTGAGATCCTCCATAGTCTCAGCCATAACTAACGTATATCTTTGGCGAATCGATGGCGAGTGATGTAATCGCCATTAAAACTCTCACTATAATGCCTAGTCCTCTCCAGTTCAGTCCAGAACGTTGAAGACATCCTCTATCACTGCTGTGAAAAGTTTCGGAGAGATGAGAAGAAATGAGAAGCTTAATGTAGGTACTCCTGCCCTTTTTGGCCATGGCGGCCAATCTCAACGAAGACTAGCCATTGGCGCAGGACACATAATAGTGCACAAGTGTATGCGCAAACACCGGTGCTACCTCTTCCATCACTCTCATATTCCAATTGGACGGCAACCAGATACGACTGGAGAGAGGAGAGAGCTGGTGCAGGACCAAGGGCTGACGGCTTAAGCGTGCTTTCCGAGACACGGGAGTGTCACATCATGAACTTCCAAACTCCGGGCTGTCACAGAGAAATTCCTTATGGAAAAACCCCAATTACATTTTTTGCCAGACCTGAGAATCGAAACCAGAACTCCACGCTCGGCAGGCGCGCTTTGCGAGCTGCGAGAACTGCGAGCCCAACGGAGCCTAAACCGGGGACTAAGAACAGAGGCTACAATTTAAGAAGTACTTAAAGCTTCAGTTCAGTCATAGCTATTTTACCTCTGATTTTGCAATACAGTGACCTTTATTTTCTTAGTCATTAGGTTGATATTAGTAGTATCAGTAAAACAATCTGTGAACGCATTTGTTCATTAACCCTCACATCAAAGTGTCAATAACACTTTAGCTTCATATCAACGTTATTAACCCAATACATTGCACCAAAATCCACTTATCGTTCAAATTAATCAATGCTACTCCAATATTGCTAATAAATTACGACCAAATTGAAGCCATTAATTTGTAGGTACTTACGGTGACTTGACCGGCGATGCATCAAGAGTCGCGTGATCGAGAAATGATAATGATGAACTAGGTACTTGCTTCAGAATGTAGTTAAAATATATTGGAATCTACAATGATTCATAAATCTAAGCCTTTTTAACCGACTTCAATATGTTTTTATGTTTTTTAACTCATAACCCTGTCATTTATGAAGCGATTTGATTTTACTTTCTTTTATGTGAAAGGATATACTTCTCGATTGGTCCAACTGAAATTTCATCAAAATCGGTGCAGTAGTTTGGTTTTCAAATCAAAATAGCTGGAAAAAATATGTCATCCAAGTTAACGAAATTGCGTTAATATTGTGCTTTCCTAAAACTTTCCAGTGTTGTTAGGTGTGTTATCACTAAAAAGTAAAAAAATAAAAAATAAACCGACTTCCAAAAAAAAAACACTACAAAGTACAAAATAACTTTAATTTCGGAAGTCGGTTTTGGTTGTTTCTTCTTATTTTAATACCGACTTCTTTTTTGTTTTATTTTATATTTTCTACTTGTTTTTTTTTATTTGGATAAGATTGTATTTTTTTGTCACATACAATCATAATATTTTAAGAATTACAAGTAAATCCTTACTAATATTATAAACGCGAAAGTTTGATACTCTTTTACGCAAAAACTACTGAATGGATCTTGATGAAATTTGGCACGGAGGTAGATTATAGCCTGGAATAACACATAGGATACTTTTTTTATCCCGGGAGTATGTTCCGGTGGTATAATTTTCCACATTCTCGCGGGCGGCAGCTAGTGATTCATAATAATTTAAAGCTGCCGTACTTAAGTTTCTGCTTGTCTTGTCTTGAATCTGTTAAAACAGTTACCTACAAACAATGTTAGATGCCTGATCCCGACGAGACCCAAAACCTTCAACACCTCAATATCTCGTTTAACAGGCTCAAAACTATTCACCCAAGATAATATTCACAGCACATTTGACGACAGATCATAACTTACAAACAAGTTAGATTGCCAATCATACTTACACAATACATACGTTAGAACTTGCGGTCGACTTGTCAAAAGTTTGTAGAATCAATTCGACCCCAGATTCCGTTTACAACCGTCATCTGAACATTGAAGGTCATAAAGTACCTAGCTTCAACAAAAAAATGCAAACATCTGTATTTACCCAACTGCCTCAGAAGGAGTATAATGTTCGAGTTTAGGTATGTCTATTTCTTTAGTACGCCCTGTGGCCTAAAATGTATCTCATTTAGCGAACCTAACCTTTTGGGGAAGAACAGTTTTTTAGTAGGTACAACCTGTAACAGAATAAACACAATGAGTATCTCTTATGGAGTCAATGTTCTCAACATTATGAATAACTTGGTTTCACAACAGGAGTGAAAAAAAATCAACTGCTCCATCCTACATTAATAACCTATTTGCGCATAACTCGACAAAATGTAGATGTACTACTGCAATGTCTTATACTCGTAGTAAAAGTTGTTCATAGTGATGAGTACAAACCCTTAGGAGGTATTGCGTTTATTCTTTTACGCGTTGTACATTACCTCCAGTCCCTCCAGTTAAACTAAAGTCTTCGTCACTTCAGGATAATAATGACGGCATTATTAGTGGCGATTATGTAGGTATTTACATTACAAGTGTATGAACTGATGAACTCCGTGGGCTCGATAAATATGAATAAGGGCCATTTTCACCAAGCCAAACTGATCGCGATCAGCGTATAAACCACGTTTATGAGCTGTCAGTGTCACTATTTTTCTATGGAATATTGAGGCTGACAGCTCTTGAACGCAGTTTAGATGTACTGATCGTGTTCAGTTTCATTGGTGAAATCCGCTCTTAGTAATTTATCTAAGGTTGCAGCTTAGTGCTAAAAGAGTCAAAGATCAAGAGTAAATGACCGATCGATCAGGCATAAAAACTAAGCTCCAATGCTGCCCACAGTCATGTAAGCTTCGTTAGCGTATAAACACTGTGATGTGACTAACATCAGCCACTGCCAAAATGCGTCCAGATGCGTCATCATTAGTGATCGGATAATCGGGCGCTAATATACCTAAACTTCATTTTAATTCCCACGAAATTATAATACGGACATGCTTTTCAGAATCCCGGATCCCGGAATAGTTAGAAATTTCTGAGATCACTAAAAATGCCCGCATACATAGTTAGAGCTCACATACATAGCTACATAGCATACATAGTTAGAGATTCATGGTTGCTGCATTGATTGACTTTTGCACGTGGCCGAGGAGGACTTGATCGGGTTCAATTTTAGCTTATCCGACAAAGCGTCGGTCGGGCGGAGCGCGGTTAGAGGCGCGCTATTCTGGAGGGAGGGCTCGCCTGAGCGACACGCGGGTGCAGAGTCGGAGTCCGAGTTGGACTCCGACGACCTGGTGACCGTGAGCTCGGCGAGCTCTGGACCCGAGGGGGCGGGGACAGCTGCGGAGGATTCTAGGTCCTTCCGCAAGCGGCCTAGACCGGAGGACGACCGGGGGTCGCCTTGCAGCGAGGAGGTGGCATCGGCTCGCAAAATCCCCACCAGCAGGCGGGGTAAGGGCCGAGAGGGAGGCAAGAGCAGAGTTCATGCCCCCAAGGAGGCTGACCAGCGAGCCGAGGAGCTCGCCGATGCTGGACGACCCCCCGGAGATGGCGGTCGCGGGGCTCCGGGTGAGCCGGATGACTCCGGACAGGAGCGGGTTCGGAGGGCCGGGTTTGCGGAGGTGGTGGAGGCCGTGATCCGAGATGTGGCCTTGAAGAGGAAACTTTCCTCTAAAAACCGTAGAATGTGCTGCTGTGCGATCCTACGCGTGACGATCAATCCATATCTAACGGGGCCGTACTCGGACCGTCGTCCTAATGAATTCGGTCACATACGTCCGGACAGAGACGTGAATGGAATGGAATGGAATGGAACAGAATAGAATAGAATAGACGTATAAAATGTAAACGTGTAAAATGAGACGTGTAATGCGTTTTTTGAGCTCTTGACGAACCATGGTCTGTCCACGTCCTAAGCACGGCCCCGATCAACTTTAAATCGCATTTTACAACCCAGAGAACTAGGTTTGTAAGATTACTGAAGTAAAAGAATTAATATTTGTAATTATTTAATGTTTTTGACGATATTTTCTAAAAATTTTATCAAAGCATTGAAACTGTAATAATCTGTTAAACGTTTTAGGTCCAAGTACGTTAAAATAACTAGGAATAAAAATCGTTGAACCAAATACAACTCTTCGAAGCGACGTTGCAAAAAAACGTAGACCAGAAGTTAGCTTACATGGTACTAATAAAATACAACAAAATATTCTGAAAAATATTGTAAATAGATAAATTGGTTGTTTAAAAAAAATAATGTTGCTACGTTCGTCTGCCCGGGTTTCCAGGGCAGTAACATGGCTTAGGACAGTTTTTTTGTGGCGGTCCGCCTGGTGGTGGTGGACCTCTACCGCCTCTCCCACCATCGTCGCATCCTCCTTGTTTCATCTGGTTCATAAGCTCCCTCAACTGATTTGAGAGTTCGCCAACAGTGTTACACATTTGTTCGACAACATGGTATGAAGGCATCTTTCCGCCGGCACCAACGCCACGTTGGTTAAATCTAAAATCCCCAGAAACATCGTTTGTTGATGAGCAACCAGAAGTACATCTTGGATTTTTGCTCAGACAGGCGTCGGATGAATTCTGACAAAGAGGATCGGGAGGCCCACACGGCTGAGGCGGTGGAAATGGGCATGGAGCACCATTACCATCCGGTATGAGTGGACTACTGTACTGTTTGCAATCAGTTCCACATTTATTAAGAGGACACGGAGGTACTTGAGGTGCAGTGGGCCCTCTCGGGTTAGCGTTGGTTGGACATGCGTTATTATCACATTTAGGGGGCCGGTTTGCCGGGCACATCGAATTGTTGCAACTGTATGGTTGGTCCGTCCGGTATTCTTTCGGCATAGTCGTCTTGCAATCAGGGCAGGGGCATGATACCTTGATAATACCGGCCTTTATGTCTTTGATTTTGCCAGGAGTGTAGTTTAGACAACTGTAGTGCACCCAACATTGGCAGGCTCCCTGGCATTGTAAACCTGTCTTCTGCGAAACTGCTCCTAAGCATATCTTACACGGATTTTTCACTTTGTTGCATTTTGACATTTTGATTAGAAACTTATTAAACCTTTTTTGAAAACAGTTACCATGGTTGATATTATTGTTGACTTCTGTTTTGGATAAATTATCTTATTTTCCCTACGGCATGACGAATTTTGGAGAAGTGACTTGATGTTGACATGTTACTTAATTTTTTTCTTTCTACTGTCACATTAGATTTGACCATGATCTGTCAGACAGGATCTTGGCCTCATTAGAGAATTTCAGTTTCAACATGCTCGGCTGAATTGGGCCACCGTATTTCGCAGACACGCCTGTTTTCTTTGTATAAAGAAAAGCCGGCCAAGTGCGATGACAACTCTCACGCAACATGTTCCAAACATATTAAACATATTACTATGGTTTAAAACTTTTCACTTTTTGTAGGTTTTCCTGTGATCTATTAAGTTAAGAACTATGGACTATAGTGTTGAGCGAAAAAAACAAATTAAATTTCGATTCGGTGAAAGATTCTAAGAAAATTGGCTGTGACAGATGGCCAGACACGAGAGATACGTTTTTAACGGATCTTGATACTTCAAAACTTTCTAAAGTAGGTAGTGTTTTTCAGATTTCATAGTAAATATTATGACATCATGCCATCTATGTCCGGGGTTTTTAACGAGCTGTCCGAAACGGTATGGAACGGATTGAGATCGCACGTTTCAAAACCTTTGTTATTTGGGTGGGCCGTTACCTCATTGGTATTGTTACAACAAGCCAGAGTCGTTCCACATCTGGGCACAAGCTTTTCTCCATTCCTTCCGTCAGGTTCCAGGACAATCCTGATCTTTCAGGTCATTCCACCAATTCCTCTGTGGTCTATCTTATAGGTTATGGGCCCAAAGCCCCTTGGGTATACAGCAGACCCATTAGTTGGCCAGCCTTTTGGGCCACATAACGATTTGCGTTTTGGAGTCCAGCATTGTGATTCGAATCTGAATCGATTTTGATGCATGCAAATCTTGAGTTTATATTTAAGGAAGTTTTTCAAGGACCAAAAATAAAAAAAATTAAGATGGGAAGAATACACAGTAAGTTCTTACTGTTCTTAACAGGGACCTTATTTCTCTAAAGTGAACACTTTAGAAAAAGAAGGCCTCTGTTTTATTTGGTCAAATCTTTACCTTACTTATACAGTCTGCTACATTTCGCAAATACTTCCTTCACATCTGAGGGTAATTAGAAACTGTGTTATGCTTATGAATCTTGCTTACATGAGTAAGCCAGTGATGATGACAAAACACTTAGATTTCTTATGACTCAATGCTCATTAGGCCGACCACCCATTAGATCCTTAGTAAACGATATAATGACCGGAATTAGGGTGGGGCCTGAGGAGAATAGGACTAAGGTGTTTAATTCATTATTTATTTCCATTCGAGAAATAAATAATGAACTAAACACAGAGCTCCGAGACATTTGGCGGCGCCTCTACAATAGAAGGTATCAAAAACTTACCTAAGATACAAACCAAGTATGTTGAGGATGTCACCGTTTGTTCGTAGAACATCACGGCCCGTGACAATTCTGACTATGGTTAAGTCAACCGAATCTAGTGCTCAGTGCAAAATGCGCGGGCAAGAATTTTATTAATAATGGCGTCACTAGTTGTAACTGCTATAGTGTGGCCATTAGTGCTGTGCACTCCCTGAGGTATGCGCGGCGAGGTGGGAGGCGAAGAACGACGATGGCGACGGAAGAATGACGGCGCACTGACAGAGCGCAGCAGCCGATTCTCCCCCCCCCGTCTCGCCGCGCGCATACATCAGGGAGTGCACAGCACTAATGGCCGCACTATAGTGCGATGATTTAGTCTACTGTGGAATAAAATTATAACCGCAATGGAATAAAGTTAAATTGTAACTTTTACACACGAAGTCTACATCTCTTTTTATTCAAATCTCTTTCGCAGGTATGCTGGAAAAGATTTCTATTAAAATAAGCTCCACCTTTGTACCTATTCTTCTGTTTCCTTCATCTTATCAATACATATAATAAAATCGTAGATTTGCCGTGTCTGTACATTGAATATTTTCGCATAAAAATAACTGAGAAATGTTGGGAAAGGGTATAAAACGCAAAAATACCATTTATGAAATTTTTGTCTGTTTGTCTGTTTATCTGTTTGTTTGTTTGTCCATATGTTTGAGTCAGCATCACGCAAAAACCACTGATTGGATTCCAAAGCTAAGTTCTTAAAAATATTGAGTGTTAACCCGAGTAACATTTAGCGTTTATTTCATCAAAATCGACCCACAAAATCAAAAGATATTGAATTTTTAATTTTAGTATGGAACTTCATACAGCCCTAAGCGTTGCGGTGACCGACTCTTAGGCGCCATCTATTGAGAAAGATAAAATGCAGATAAGCCTGAAAATAACATCAAAACAAATTTGTTGAGTAACTTGTGAAACTTTTAGTAAGTAGTAAAATAAAAGTGAACATTTTAAAATACCATGACGTTACTTATTTATATTTTATCAGTTTACCAAATGGTCGATAGATGGCGTTGCACCGATGACGCGTTTTTCTGAATTTAAGATTTTCCGTCAGATTATGACTCTCACACGATTTTTAGCATCATTGTTGTTCGCCAAAATTTTAACGTTCGGTCTCATAAAAACTTACAAGTCTCTGGTAGGGTCTCGAGTCCAAATTCGTAAATTAAAAAAAAGTACCTATTCATATAAGACGTGTACCTACTACGTTACCTAAGTTCATTCAATTTCGCTGTTTCCTACATCAATCAACTATTTAACTTTTCTTTGGTATAATGTGACTGAATCCTTCAACTGTGCACGATTATTTAACATCATCATGTGCCTGGCCTTTTCCCAACTATATTGGGGTCGGCTCTTAGTCAAACCGAATTCAGCTGAACAACAGTTTTTTACGTGGAGCGGCTGCCTAACAAACCTCCACAACCCATTAACTTTGTAACACGGTACTTCTTGGCAAGACTGGTGTCAGATTTTCTAGCTTCTGACAATCCGTAGCGACTGCCAAAGATTTCCAAATAACAGCCGGAACCAACGGCTTAACGTGCTTTCCGAGGCACGGAGGAGTCTCGGTTTGTTGAGATGGTCACCCACGCACAGACCTTGACCTCGGCACGATTATGTAGCAAAACTTAAAAAATAAAACAAAACTTTGTTTTCATTTCCTATAACCACAAGTTTCGCGAGTTTTTGAGTACTTAATTATGTGTAAAATTGTATTTATAATGGTTTTGGGTACATTTAACGTTTTTTTTAGTGATCGAAACAAAAAAAATAGTATAACGATTTACTGGGTCGATTCATTCAGTAGGTTCTAAAAATATCATCGCCTGTCTAGCCTTTCACTAACTATGCTGGGGGTCGGTTTCCAGTCAAACTGGATTCAGCGGAATACCATTGTTTTAGGTACGGTACGTAAAGCGCTGCCTGAGTAGCGGATTATGTTCGAAAGAGTTACCGCGGCCCTGGAAAACAAAGGGTACGAGGGAGGAGCACGGATGGGTTTTAGTCAGTAAGAGTCTGATACTCCCTTCCGCTCCGCCCAGAGCGGGAGAAATAATTTGATGATTTCCCATCCATATAAAAAGGTAAGTACGAAAAGCGTTTGCCTGTTTGACCTTCACAACCTAATAATTGGGAAACACGGTAGGTAGGTAGCTCTTGGCAAGACTGGTGTTAGAATTTCTAGCTTCTGGCAATCCGTAACGTCTGCCAAAGACCTACAAATGACAGCCGGACCAACGACTTAACATGTTATCCGAGACACGAAGGAATCTCGGTGTGTTAAAATGGTTACCCATCCACAGGCCGACCTCGGCAAGCATTGCTTAACCTTAATATTGACCCGTGCTGCTGTTATTATTAAGTCACGAGCATCAACGCGAACGAAGTCGCGGGCACAGCTAGTCTTTTAATAAAATGTGTGTACATAAATTATTATATAAACAAAATAGTTTTATCAACTGTTTATTCTGATATGTTTAAGGCATATTAAGATCGACCGTTTTCAAATTCTACGCCATTTTGTTTACTTTTCCCATTAGGTCCTTGATTTGTACCGACAACTTTCCAACCGTACCGCACATTTCTTGCAGGGCTTCCACCATTGACGCCTCGGTCTTTGGACAGTTTTCATCATCACTTGATGAATTTGAGGCTCGGTTTGGGCCTGGAATGGAACAAATTGGTGAACGTAACTGACTGTCTCTAATGTGGCCAACAGGCAAACCAAGTGTGCGGCAGATACTTGATGCTGAAGTTAAGGATGGAGAGCGGTTCAGGTTTTAAAAAAGAAGTCGCCCAGGTTATTAAGAGCATGACTCGAGGTAAGTCTCCAGAGCACGATGATCTCAGCATCGAGCATTTGCAGCACGCGGGTGCTCATTTGCCCAGGGTATTATTGGTCATGTTCTACAATCTGTACTACAGGAGCTTATGAAAACCACAGTAATTGCAATTATTAAAAATAAGACGGGTGATGCCTCCAACGGGGACAACTATAGACCCATCTCATTGGCTAAAGTGAACTAATTGTGTTTAAAGGCGGGCAATAAAACTCCTACCACCATTCCAACGGTCAGATTTGAAGGAATTCCGGTAAGTAGGGTCACCAAATTCAATTACCTGGGGCATTAGGTCACTGATGACCTCTCTGATGATTTTGATATTGAGAGAGAACATAGAATATTGGCAGTGAGATGCAATATGCTGGTGCGCAGATTTGCAAGGTGGTCATAAAAAAAACTCTGTTTAAGACGTACACGTACTGCCAGACATTGTACACCTGCGGCCTGTGGATCCGCTACACGCAGAAGGCTTTCAGTGCCCTACGGATTCTCTACAATGATGGATTTAGGATGTTGATGGGGCCGGACACTGTAGTGCATCAGGGATGTTGGAGGAGGCCAACATCGACTGCTTTAGAGCAATAGTGCGCTAGAGAGTGGCGTCCCTGATGCGTCGTGTGCGGGCAACACCAACGACCTCCTAAATACCATAACGGAAAGGGTTGAGTGTCTTACTGTGAGGCACTGGAATAAGGTACACAGTTCTGGTGGTGTCTTTTTTAATGTAAGGATCAATTGAATAAGTAGGTATAAAGTACCTACTAACGTAATTTCAAACTTTTTATTATTAATGGAATTATGTTCTGAAATGAATTATAAATAAATGTACGATTTTAAATGTTGAGCACCAGTCGATCGACTTTTTTTATGTAAAGCGACAAAGTTGCTGGAAACTGTGTTTAAATCAATATTTTTGTCCACACCACATGGTAAACATTTATTTATAAACAAAGTTGAATCACCTTACAAAAGAATCGGATGGTTGTGAATAGCTATGCTGAATACTCAAAGGGCTAAAAACTTACAGTCCGGAATGCCACACGCATCCGACGAGCTGATAGGGACATTTCTTTTAATTCTCTTTTCGTTTTCGGGTTTACATCGGACAGGAGGGGTTGGAGGTCGGCGAGGAGCCATACGAGGGTGCTGCGGTTTACCAATACACGGCTTGTTCGTGCACGCTTCCTCTTTTGCGGAGGGTTTTTCGCATATATTTTCGGGACACTCCTCCGAATCACACTTTATTGGCCCTTTGTGATTTGCAGGACATTTATTCTTCGAGCACGAATAAGGAGGATTGGTAAGAATCTCTTTTGCTTGAGTTGTGTCACAGTCGGGACAGGGACACATTACTTTGATTAAACCAGCCTTGATATCAGAAATCTTCCCTGGAGTATAGTTCAGGCACTTGAAATGGGCCCATTTCTGACAGGCTCCATGGCATTGTAGTCCATTCTTGATAGTCACTTGTTCGAGACAGTATTTGCAAGCATTCTTTACTTTAGGGCAGGGCCTTTTGTTACTCATTTTATATGGCAGGCGTCGTTACTTAGAAGTGTAGATATCATTTTGGCTATTGATGATACTTTAGATTCATTGTAATCTACTACTACTGTACATGATTGTGGGAAATAAAAGATGGATTTCTGCTTTGGATTTTCAGTTTTAGCCCTTTATATTATTAAAATGTGCCCATTTTTTAGTTTTCTTTTATTGTTTGACGGTTTTGATTGATCATGCTGTCAGGAGGTTGTCAACGATCACATTAGTCTTCGGATCGTGATTTATTATTTACTCTTTGAAAATCATCATGGAACCTATTATTTTTTTTTAAGATTTTTTTTAAATTTTCCGCCTTAGTTCCAAAACTGCACTATTCCATTCGGGATAGTCAATTAACCTCTCAAATAACAATTTATTTAAAAAATTGCTGTCTTTGGAAATGAAGCGTCGCGTGCCGTAAAGTTCACTCTATTAAAATTTCTAGCAACATTTCTTGATTATTGAGGCAGTTTACTCGAAATAAATGTATGGCACTTGACGTACAAATTGCAGGAAAAACTTCCTTGTTTGATTAGCTTCTTAACATAGTGTTTTAATACCCACTTTTGGCACGTCCTTGAAAAATAAACTCAATTATTCCCGTCAAGTAGTACTGCCATTATAAGAGTTGTTCATAAAGAGATCTTTTACTATGGGACCAACACTGAAATCGCGATAAGAAAATCAACCACCCATATTTTTGTGTGCATAACTCCGCAAAATGTTCTGAGCAAATGATTTTTTCGCGATTTCGGGGCTTGTCCGAATAGTAAAACTTGTTCATCCCTTTTTAGGTATTGCGTTTATTCTGTTATATACCAATGTACGGCGACAAATTTGTCTTTTAAACCGAATTAAAAACAAACGGAAGGAGTGTTTTACGAATTTCTCTTAATTTTATTATTAACTCCGAAAGCCATACCGCAAGTAAGTAGGTATCTTTCGCGCATGTGGATTCGCGCAAGGGTCTTTTGCGCAAAGGGGCCACTGCCGCAGACTCGACTTATCAGGGATGATCAAGGGAAAGCCATCAAAACACGCGTTGGCAAACATGCCAGATGCGCTACAGTTCCGCAGCAGCCGCATCAGCATCTTAAAAGCATTGTTATATCGCGTAGGGGGTTAATTGTCATCTGAGTGTATTGGACCCAAAGACTGCACTTGTAAAAATATTGGCAAAATGACAGGAACAAGGATACTTTTATAGTCCTGGAACAGCGCGCAAATCTACGAGCCAATATATTGCATCGAACGGCCAACGCCCGGCGCTCCCTCTCAATATCCTTGTGGTCAAAGAGGTCATCCGAGGACCAGTGGCCCAGGTAAGTACTTGAATCGCGAAACTTTGGGTAACGACGCTCATTATAATGGTGGTAGGTTTCGGCCGATGGCTTGTGATCACCCATTGGGTAAAGGTGTACCGCCAAGCGGCCTAGCCGCGTTCCGGTACGATGCTCAGTGTAGACCATTCAGAGGAGTTAGGTAGAAATAGTTGTTTCTATGCAAGCAGACCAACCAGGCTCGCGCTAAAATGGGCGTATCGGGAGACTAGTCGAGGGGGGTAGCAGGATCCGAGATACGGTATGCCGCTTGCCGACCACAGGTAGTTGGGGGTTCAAGTAGTGTGCTAACCACACATAAAAGGCTGCCCCGCCAACTGTAGAAAAATACTCAATACTTTTATTGCAAATACCATAATGCATCATCGTGCTGGTTGGCGATCACATGAGAGGGCCCGATGGACATTCTACGGGGGACTTGGGCGTCCCCCCAATAATGCCGTCTTGTCAGAGCGTGCCTGAAGGTTAGCAGCAAGGAACTTCATCTCCTTCCTCTCCTCCTCCTTCTATCGGCGTCGCCTCCTCCTTCTATCGGCGTCTTCGCAGCCTTGAGGACTCCAGGTTCTCAACGCTTTGGCTTCTAGTGGACAACAGATCCAAACCGCTACTCGGTGTCGATTTCTTCACCACTAGGTAGTTCCGACAACTGTCTGGTGAAGTCTAGAGGCACCCGGCGGGTGTGAGGGTACAGCACTCCTGGTACTTGTAATTCTGTAGTACTAAGGCAGCAGCGGCTCTCAATTTCCACTTCCTCTTCAGTACCTATTCATTAATCCATGCCACTTACCGGGATGACAAGTAGCCTATGTCTCATTCCAGGATTATGATCTACATGTGTGCCAAATTTCATCCAAATCCCTTCAGCCGGTTTTGCAAGCATACAAACATACAAACTTTCACAGTGGGTTTCAACATAAAACTGGTGCATGGTGGTTCAAACAATTTATTTTTAAAAAGTGAAAAGATAGAAAAAAATATTTCTACTAATAAATTTCTATTTGGCGTTAGTAATTCTGAGAGTAGCATTGCTTTTTGTTAGTGTTTTTTTAGTAGATTTTGTAAGTTATAAATATCATAATGTAAAGCTAGTGTTGGCAGCATAGATTGATCAAGTAGCTCTACGACTGAAAGACTCGTATCCATTTAGAATAAAATACCAAAAAAAAACAAGGAGCTGTCAAATATCAAACTGACATCTGACATTGACAATCAGCTTAATTTGAGGTTATATTTCATTCCATTAAATCGGAGAGGTTAATAATTCTTTCTAAATCTAATAAAATCCACCAAACATGCCGTTCATGAAAGGAAGAGCACCTATCCGTCGTACACTAAATTACCTGAATTCCGGCAGACTAGTATTAAAAGACAAAATCAAGATATTCTCAGTGGCTTACAATATAAATGGACAAAACAATCTCGGCGCTAAAGAGTTCGTCTTCTGGTATCTGCCGCAAATTCAGTACAAAAACCCCAATGTACAAGTGGCAACGTTGAAGAACCTGACTCCCTCGCCATTCATAAAGTGTTATTTCGAGGATGGAAGGAAGATTTTGGTAGATGTTGACAATAAATCTAAGGAAGAAATTTTAGAGCACTTAATTAGTACTGTTGGTGAGTACCTACAGTTTGATTCAACGGAAATAGATCCAACGTTTCCATATGTTGTTACTCATTCATTATAGTTGTTAAGTACTAGTTTTTGTGAAAAAAATGCAATAAGTATTAATCCTTTGGTTTGTGAAATACCTTCGTACAGTACAACTATTTTCATAATGTTCTTTGGCAATCATCGCATTTCCGAATATAAACGAATGCTAATTTCCGTGTCCATCAATATTAGATTTTATAACTAAGTACTTTGTTTATTCATTTTTCTAAACTTAATTAGTACAAAATACTAAATATATTTAATAATAAATATTTCTCGTAAATATTTCATAAAAACTACAAAAAAAAATATTTAAAAATATAAAAAATAGTAAGTATTGGGAACAGGGCCCAAGCTAATTTATTGTAATTTAATTCACACATAAATTAAAACAACAACAAAATACTTAGTTCTGGATTCAAGTTATTATCTTCTTCATAATATAAAAATCAGTTCATTAGTCTTGCTAAAACTCTAGAATGGCTCAACCGATATGGCTAATTTTGGTTTTGAAATATTTTTGAAAGTCCAGGGGGTTTTTGGTTTAAGTGGTAAAAAAATACATCCAAGCAAAGTCGGGGCAGGCGGCTAAACTTTCGATTATGGGCCGTCGCTTTGGAAGTTCATTTTTTTTTGTGGATAGTAAGTACTCATAAATAGAAAGCTTTTTACAAATTTTCAACACTCGGAGACTCACGGTTATCGAGTTAAAAATCTTTGAAGTTTCCATACAAATTGGAAAATAATACGCCATTTGTACATTTTTAGGTTAGATAAATTGTCATAGTAGACGTCAAAGTTGACATTTCACGTTCCGTTTATGGCAGAGGTGTATTTTATTCAATTTAATGTCATGGTTTTTACATAATTTACATTTTATATAATTTTATTTTCACGTATTCGCATATTAAATTTGGTGGGTAATTAATGTGCTGAATAACCGGGCTGTATCATGCAAATACATTGACTTTTTCAAACAAGAAATAACAATTTTTTTTTTACACTGAGGAACGAAACGTGAAGCGACGCCATTTTGCTATAGCTGTGTTTCGATCTGTCAGTCGTGACTGTCAGTCAGGACATGGGGCACCCCGACTCGGACAGGTTAGGTTAGAAGGGGATGGTCGCCATACCCTTCGTGGTTATTTTTTTTCAAACCCTTGAGCCCCGCGAAGCGGGGCTCCGACTTGCTATTAAGAGGACTAAGGATGCAAGAGGATTAGGCTTCAAAAAATGTTTTTTTTTGGAAATGGTTAGTTACCTTTTCATGATAGTGGTGCCAGGGAGGAGGGGGGGCACCCTCACCCCCTCCCACCTGCCTCTTTCTGCTACTGGATACGAAATTTTAAGCAAAATTTTTATTCTAACCTATAAACTTTAACCATGGATATCTCCATAACCATGGGGCTCCGAGTGGTGGGGGTGGTAGAGGGGGGTAGCCCCCCTCCCCCCCTCCCCCTCCCCCCCCCTCCCCCTCCCCCCCCTCCAACCCCCCAAAATCAGCGGCCCATAAAGGAAAGTTTAACCGGGCAGGCCGCTAGTACACAATAAATCTTACAATTGATGGACATGGAAATTATCATTTGTTTGTAGAAATGCGATGATTGCCAAGGGTCATGAAGAAAATAGTTGTACTGTACTGTTGCGTGAACCTCTCCATTATCATGTTTCTTCAAAGAAAAATTGATAATACTATAGTGTACTGTACCACTATATTGTTGCTGAATAACAAACTCTTGTATCAGTTGTGTTAACACCAAAACAAAACCACCATTTTTTATTAACCTTATTTGGGATCTGCTGCTCAAAGGCCTCCCCATTCTCCTTCAAAACCTCTCTGAGTTTAGTGATCTCTGGCCAAGTTTGACCCGCAATTATAATCAAACCGTCACACCATTTTCACCGAGCTATACATATATTCTAGCAGAGATCAAAATATGTTTTAGTTCTCTTGTAGTATTTCAACTTTCTATTAAAAAAATCTTATATCATTCTAATTACAGGAAAATCAAAGGAAGTTTTAGTACAGGAATCAATAGCGGCCGAGAAGAAAGACAATCCCGCTAACTTCGGGATTGGTTGTGAGAGACCATGCATTTGTGAAGTCTATGGTCAAGTTCTCTGTCCCGGAGTGGTACCGTTGCCTAAGTTCATGAGAGGAAAGTTCAAAAATGCTACTGATTAGAATAAATTAGAGTTATTACATGGAAATGTTAATGGTTTTAATCATAAAATATCTGAAAGTTAAACCGGTATAGTTCTAATTAGAATAAATTTGGTAGTTTCGTCATGAAGATGTCGCATGCCAAGGTCAATTTGTGAATGGGTGACAATCATTTCACAACGAGACTCCTTTGTATCTCAGAAAGCATGTCAAGTGGTTGGTCCTGACCGTCATTTGTAGATGAACCTAAATATTTGTAGATGTTATGGGTAGTCGGAAGTCAGAAAATCTGACACCAGTCTGTTGCATTTATAATGATTTATAATTTTGATATAATTTGATGCCAGAAACCAGACTAGCGAACTAAATTTCTGATTACTAATTTTGGAGGACCAGCCAAAGAAAACTTGGATAATTTGAAATGAAAGATTATTGTGAGTAAAAATCTTTAACATTTTCCATATACGAAGTTAAGTAAAATGTAGATAGTTATTTAGTAGTAATTTAATTTTAATAAAACAAGTTGAAATTAACTTTTTCACTTTATTGAACTGATATAAAATGTGGTTAAAAATGGACTTCATTCACATGTACCTACTTCAACATTTTGCAAAATTGTTATTTAACATGTGAATTTATAGTTCTTGAGGGACCATTTCATGATTGAATATCATGTTCTTTATGTACATTTTTTTATTAGACTATGTAATCCGTATTTTACTTATTGACTTATTCTACTTGTTACAATGTTTAAAAATAATTGGGTTATCACTTGTGATTCGAGTCACAGTTCTATCGTTAAATTCTACCATTGCCCGTTTGTTTATGGTATAATGGAGAGTGCTAGCTAACAAGTAGTACCTAAATAATATTTAATTTTATGATTTCCATGTTGTTGGATACATATTTATTTTTGTTCCTGTCTTTAAATACTTTGCATACTATTGTATCATTCAAGTTCTTAAAACGTAACAGACAGATGTGTTGCTGGGGAGTTTGTTGCGCCACTTCTTCCCAGCTAAAACACTAGGAAGTGGTGACGGGTGGGCGTTTTGGGGGACTGTCTTTATGTAAAATTTGACGTTCAAAAAGTGCTGGCTCTCTCAGCCTAATTTGAATAAATGACTTTTTAAATTTTGCTGGTTTGAGACTTATTACTTTATATCTATTATCAAATGTAACACAAGCAACAAAAATCTAAACAGTAAGATTAATTAGGGCTTGACAATCCGAAGCTTGGTCTCATTTCCCGATACGGGTGCGCTACTATTTTATATTTTCATATTCTAACTTTAGTATGAAATAATAATAAAAAGGAAAAATTGCGTCCCTCAAAAACCATCAATTCACATAGTTTTCATTTCAAAGAAAATTATGGCAAGGCTTTATTACCATATAAGTCCTCTCACAGAGGCCATGTTCCAGCAGTGAGAGCATTACAAGCTGTCAGTCCATTCTGTAAAATATCACTGTGGAAACATTGCTGAAGAGAGTGTGAATTGAACTGCCATATTTTCACACTGACTGGATGGATTGATATCTCATTTCAAGTTCACTTCCCCTAAGATTCATGGTGAGATTTTTATGATATCACTGACAATGTTTAATAAAACGTATAATTTTTAATATGGTACGCCATCAACGCAGCTGCAATATAGTGCATATTCTGGAACGCAGTGAAAGTCCTGGCATTGGAGTGGGAAAAGAGCTCGTCATCCACTTCTTCGCCTCGAGGGCAGGTGTGGAGGAATATCCAAGGAAATGTGGTGGAACTGTTGATTTCCTGGAAAATAAGACAAGATTGCTTGCTTGTTTTTATTGAATACTTAATGAAATAGGAATTGTAAACTTATTGTAAAATATTCTACTTCTTTTCGATTCGATGGTCAACTCCTTAGATTTTTTGGGCCCAGTAGGTGGCCACGGCAGTTGCAGCGTTGATGGATCCCATAGTACAGGTGCGTGGGCACATGAAGCCTAAACCACCAACTCTTAAAGCAGTATCACTTTAATATTACTTCCAGTCGAAAAGAGACGGAGCTATACGTCCTGTATAGCTCCGTCTCTCTCCCACTGGAATTAATATGAAGTAATACTGCTTTAAGAGTTGGTGGTTAGGCCCCAGGAGCGCCGCACTCACATTGTTTATCCGAGGGGTCTATGAAACCCCATTTTGCCAGATTATGTCTGCAGCGGCCTACCCGGGTGCGCAACCGATTCAGTGTTTTGTTTAAAAAAATGGGACAAAAAATAGTTGAAGGGAAAATGTGTTCGTCGTTTTCGTTTAAAATGAGCAACAATTGTTTGTTGTGGTCCATGATCCATGTGATAAAGTTTTTTGTGGGTTTTGATACGGTTGTCATTAAAAGAAAGAGCGTTATACGAGGAAGGCTGTGTATAAAATTTGCACCCGTGCGAGGGCGGGAATTATTCTCTTCATAGGTTCATATATGAAGAGAATAATTCCCGCCCTCGCACGGGTGCAAATTTTATACACAGCTTCCTCGAACTTCAACATATTTATAAAAAACTGGAGTCTTAGTAATAGGGTCCCGTTTTTAACCCTTTGGGTATCCCACCTTTGGGGTGGTTTGGGATCTACCTCCTCGCGGTCCACCCCGGGCAACGGCACCACAGGCTTGCCTGTGGTACGGCAGAACGATCCCACTTAAAGCGGTGGTAGGCTCCGCAAGGAGCCGCCTGGCTCGCGACCACCATACCGCCGAAGTCCGGCGCCAAGCAGCTTGCTGTGTTCCGTCGGAGTGCGGGAGTGCCAGTGCCATTGGGGGAGAAGGAGATTGTCAGTTGCTCTGCTCAGAACTGGTCTTGGTCGCTGGGCTGGGCTTACCGGGTAACTCATTTTGGAGGGTAGCGGGATCCGAAGCACGGTGCCAGCCGTTGACCGACCGCAGTTAGTAGGGGGCCCAATGAATATTTCTTACATTAACACCCAGCACGAATTCAGGAATCTTCTCCTTCATCTCAGTTGTTGGGCCCGCAATGATGACGGACGCATGCTCTAGAGCCTCACTCGACTCAACGCACTGTTTCGGTTTGGTAGATTCTGACTCCGACATAGCTTGGCTTGCTTTCAGTAGAAGCGGAGAGACTGGACATGTCTATGGAATGAAATTAAGTATTTTTTATGTCTCCTCCATAACTATTGGACTAGGTTACTCGTAATTAGGGTAAATACTTAGTTTGATAAGTCCTGACAAAAAGCCTGAGATCCCAATAAAAGTCCGGACATTTTAGTCGCAAAATGCAAACTTTGATGTCAAAAATAATTATGAGCTGCGAAGAATTCTAAATTATTAGGTAAGTTTGATTATTTTACGTAAAACTATTTTTGTTTTGAAGAAAAGAGTGCAAAAAAATATTTTGTATGGCAATTTAGAAGGTTGTTTCGTCTCCGTGACTGCACCATGAGATCCAGCTAATCATCATTCTCTTGCCTTGATTTCAATTTATTTGGAGTCGACGCAACCTGCCTTTGTAGCAGCATCAACGACGCCACAAAAAAAAACTAAGTAATGAAATATGTACCGCAACAAAAATAAACGCAGCGCCATCTATACCGCCCGCGACAAATTAATGAACGAAATCCTGCATCGCGGTATCAGAGTTTTCCGTTCGATTTGAACATATTACCTATAACAGTCTGAATATTCACTTTCGGGTAGTTGCTCATCGGACAACCGTCCGGTCGGAGGATCCCTTTTCTATGGATGTTTGCGGGACTACTCTCTGTTCCGCATACCCTCTAAACCTTCTCTCATACTTCTTTGTTGCCGCCCCCTTACTAAACATATCATCCAGCAGATATGGTTTGCAAAAACGGCAACAATGAATTATTAATTTTACCTTACAGCAGCATTTGAATTTAATACGTGCTCCGAGCATAGGAAACAATAGTAGATAGGAGTTCAGAACTGGATGCGGAGGTCCCACGTATGCAATGTTTAGTCCTTGTACTGAACCGAACTCTTGCTGGAAAGAAAATAGATAGTTACAGCCCGAACTGGTTATCCAATTTATCGATGACCTAACCTTGTACCTTCTTTCGAGGGAACTGGTCGAAAACAGGTACCTAGGTATATAGCGACCTCTTTAGCAGATCTCAGAAGGTCATGCACTGAGTAAACTCTAGAGCAGATCATTTGAAATTATTTGATTGTAAGCAAAGGACTCCCATCTCTCCTTCCAGCACGCTCTGCTCAGCTTTAGAAAGCTACTGAGGTCTAGTTTTTATCAAAAGAGCCCAATCTATTTCGCCATCGATACGTTCGCCCAGTCCCTTCGACTTGCGACCCAATAGGTCGAGAGTTAGGGAGAGAGATACAGAAAATTAGAATCACTCGTAGGTAGAGAAGTCTACTGTCAACAATTAGGAATTAAGTCAATGTGCAATGAGTTTTACTTGTGCATGATTGTCATCTTCCTGCCCGTATGCCATGTTAATTGGGGTCAGCGCAACACAAATTGTTCCTTTATCGTCATGCTATCTCAGACTCTTGACCATACCAAAAACAAGACCCATTCAACTTTTCTGTCACTGGCGCAGCTTTTAATCAAGTTTTACTGGTGCCTATAGTTTAAAAAATAATAAGATAAATAATATAGTACCATTATAGCCATGACAGTAGCTAGGGCCTGAATGGGAGCGTGAGTCCTTGAAAACATGCATAAGACGGGAACCGAGGATTTTTCTGCAAACCGTTTGACACAAGCATGTGTTTTTGTCGACACGAAAATTATGTCGGCCATATCTGAGAATATTCTGGAAATAAAATGGGTGAGCATTATAAGGTGCATAAGTATCATTTCTTACCCAAATAAAATGCTTGTTAGTTCTATTTAACAATTTTATTATCAAAGAATTTTTAAAATATCAGCAAAGAACTGAACTTGTTAGTATTTCGTTCAATAGGTAGGTAGGTATATATTTCTGCCCGCGGGGGCCGTTGTTACGGGCCCGTAACGACGGCCCCCGCGGGCAGAAATAAGGTTGCGTAGGTAAGGGCCCGTAGTAAGGTTGCTCTTAGTGAGCGGAGCTTCGTCGGGCGTGCGCCTACTCGAAATCGAATAGCAACGCATACCCGCATGTATAAATGCATGTGTAACGCAGGGTCGCCACGGCGATTTGGGAGCAAGCTCTATATGTCGCCTCTTCACGGCGGGCGGTCTGTCCCCACCAGATGAGACTTCCAGTAACCTCGGGGAGACCCAGCGAGAACGACCAGTGACGATGAGGGCGCTTACCGACTTTTTGGGCGAACCTGCGGTACAGAAGGTGAGGACGCCGTGGCGCCTCTCAAAGGCACCACGGCGTTCTCCTCAAAGGGTTCCCTTCCCCTGGATTTGGACTCTACAGTCTCGCTTAGCACTTCGGCAGATCCAATAATCCAAGACCCTCCGCCCGTGGCCTCACCGCTTCCTATGTAAGTATTCTCTTGTAGTAGGTACCTACATTCTCAAGTGCTTGCTTAGGTTTTTTTTTTCAAAGGAATCCATACACCCGAAAATTCCAATCATCCATGTACTGACTCTACTGTACATATTTGAGTAGGTCAGGATTTAAGTTCAAAATACCTGCCATGATAATCCTGTTCCCAGACCAAGGTGTCAGTTATTTCTACATCTTCGGCTCCTAGAAGTGACGCGGCTTTTGAAACTGCCATTTTGAGCATTGGTTCGTTGATCTCCTGCAGGATCATTACTTTTGCATTTCGTATTACGTCCTGAAAGAGAGAGAGCACAGTGTACACAGGTGCCACGGAACGTGCAGAGTTAAATCATATCTGTGCGGAGATAGGTTTCGCAGGCAGACTGGAAGCGATTTCCCATGGGTGTCGTAAGAGGCGATTAAGGGACTCACCAGAGAATGGGCAGCAGCATTCTCTGTAGGTACCTACATTGCTACAGCTACACTGCGATCGCCAACCCGCCTGCCAAGCGTGGCGATGATGGCAAACCCCCCCATTTGGGGGAGGCCTATGTCCAGCAGTGGACGTCTTTCGGCTGATATGATGATGAAGTACATACTTATTACCGGGAATGCGTTCTGGGACGACCAGCCCCCCTAGACAAAACACTTTTCTGTAGCGTTAACGTCAGACGCTCACGACAAAATGTATGGGAATGACATTAGGTGATGACGTTTCGTTTCCACACCTAATGTCATTCCCATACATTTTGTCGTCAGCGTCTGACGTTAACGCTACAGAAAAGTGTTTTGTCTAGGCCCCCAGGTAGTTTATGCCAATATGTTTCTATAAATTATTAATTTTAGTTATTTTAACTAAATAGACTTGTTTTTTTTCTTTTTAGTAACTGAGCCGTCTCCTTGCTAAAACACTAGACAGAGGCAGACACTAGGGCGTTTTGGGGAACTATCTTTCCCTAATCGTTGATGTTCCAAAAGTGCTGGCACTCAACTTAAATTGAATAAATGACTTGATTTTGGTTGTGGATAAGAATACTTAGTCGTTTTCTACAATCAAAAACAAAATTGTGCGAAAGGTACCTATAGCTCCGTCTCTTCTTCACACTGGATGACTGGAACTATGATTTTTTATCGTACTATAGTATGCTTTCTTTAGGTACACATTGATATATAGGATCACATTTGCCTCTATGCTACATAATCGTGCACTATAATACCTATAAGTAACAAGTTACCGTTAAGATTGGTTGCCCTAGCGTAGCCACAAATCATAAATCAGTCAGGAGGACCATGGCTTTTGAGTTGGTAAGTTTTATCTTTAGCGAACCATATTCAAGATGATTGCTTCTCGCACAGACTGCCCGATCCAACATAAATGGATGTTTATTTCTACGGGACCATACTGACATATAATTGTTTAATTTAATTGTAATGCATGTTTCTAATTAATTATTTGATTGACATGATGCTATCTAATTTTGACATTGAATAGGTACCTATTTAATTTAATTTATGTAATTATTTTCCATCTTCTTTTCATGCTATTATATGTTAATTTATAGATTTGTATGCTGACTATTTTATTAGACACTATTATGTTTTATGGATTGATGGATTATTATATTTCAGCTTTTGCGGACCGCAGGTTAGGTACTAATGGGCTAAATAGTCAAATGATGATGTAGGTTAAAGGTCCCAAAAAAATTTAGTAAAAGTATTACCATTTTTTGTTGATGAGAGTCAAGCAGCCGATTTCTCAAAGTTATGGCACTGCACAGGACATCTAAAACCATTCTGGCATTCCACTGCTTGAAGCAGATCAAATGCTTCGGATTTGTTGCGCTGAAAGGTTTTTTTTTAAATTTCGTTAAGTAGGTACCCTTTTTTGTATGACAATAGGCCACCCCTAGACTAATACATTAGTGTTCTTTGTCCAATTTTTTTTTGATGGGGTATCATCGAGAGTTGTCGGACTCTTACTGACTAAAACTCTAACCGGGTTCCTTCATATGGCCCAGTTGCGTTCCAGGGCCGCGGTAACTCTTTCGAACAATTCCGCAACCCACATGGCTACTGAGACGCAGCCATCACCCCCAGTGGCCGCATCTCAGTAGCCACCCTAGATACATATATATAAATCTGTGTGTCTTTCACCGATTCGACTCACTGTTACTCGATCGTAAATCATGAATAGGTACCTACTGACAAATCATACGCTGAAATCTCTGTGAAAATGGCTCGTATTTGTAAACAGACTTTAAACAATTAGGAACTAGACACGAATCTATTAAACTGGGACGAAAATGTTTCCTCATTTTTCTTTAATTCAGGAATTTCTACTTATAAATAAAAAAATTGTGCCAAAAAGCCTAAGTACATCTAAAATGTCAAAACAATATGGTTTGATTTGACACTGTCGAGATAGTCATAGAGGTTAGTTGCTTAATGGTAGTCTGTGGTTGCATAAAACCTGCTTTTATGTTACAAGGCCTTAGTTTTATTAGGTCGAAACAAGAGAAGAAGTGCACGGAATCGTCGAGGGTGACACTATCTACGAATAAAATAGATGTATGTTTTAAAGCTTTTTTTATCATTAGCCAAAACTTATAAACTGACAACAAACATATTTTCCTCTGTAGGTACCTATAATAATAGTTTAGAATCGCAAAGAATTTGCGGAAGTCCGGGTTACAAGAATCAACAGTAAGTATTTGCAAAGTCCTTTAGAACAATTTCCGCTAAATCGTTTCCGAATTGAAGTATGCCTACGTAACAAAAGGTAACAACAAACAACAACAGTTTGACATCACAAACCGAACAACAACGCCGTGATGAATGGAATTGACGGAGTCGCTTCGTAAACGACGTAAACTTTCAATGGCGATGGTACTGAACAGTGACGTCACAGAAATATAACCAGACTGGTTAAATGAGAGACAATAAGGATAGACGGTAGTAACGATATTGGGAGATCGAACAATGGGTGCTGGTTGCGGATTTTGTTCGAAAGAGTTACCGCGGCCATGGAAAGCAAATGGCTCTACGAGGAGCACGGATGGGTTTTAGTCAGTAAGAGTCTGACACTCCCTCCCGCTCCACCCAGAGCGGCAGGAGGCATTTGATAATTTCCGATCCATAAAAAAAATGGGTAGGTACCTATTGCTTTGTTAATCTCCGATGCAACTCCTCTTAAAACTTGCAAATGTCGTAGTAACGATTCCTCGTGCGAAATTCCGTAATTACGGAAATAACCCTATAGTCTTGAGCCTATAGACAAAGCCAAAAAAAAAATTAAAAATGTCAATTTAGTCGTAGAGAATCACTATTTACAAAAAAATACAACCGAATTCCAAATTAAAAACAATGCAAACTATAAAATCACTTATTTTCAGAAGACGATGCCAAATAACCAAGATACAAAACCAAAAACACAGACTTCTGAAATACTGCTCGAGCACTGACATGTGAAAATTCCAAAATAAAAAACAAATCTTACGTAATAGTAATAATAATTATTACATTAAAATCGCGGAAATCTCGCGGCAACCGGTGTGCCGACAGTGCTCGAGCGGTTAAAGTTATTTTTCACACCACCTGATCGAAAACGTCAAATTATATGTCATGCCAACCTAACCTAAAGTGAGTCATTTTTGGCCGGTGGCACAGCCGGGCAATAATATTGTACTGGATTTCATTATAACCCGCTGGTCAATAATGTGATTTAAATTTGGAACCTCATCTGTCTCCTCAATTGGCGGTATATTAGGTACTTACAACGCCTTCTGTCTCTGTCTCTCTCTTTCGGTTCCAGAAAGATGAAAGATATTCTCGATACTCTTACTACTTAGGGATGATATTCTCGAATTTCTACAAAATCATAAGGATTGACCAGGGTCCAGGATTGAAGACAATATTATAAGAATAATTGGTTATGTACGGATTATTGTATAGAAGGATAAGAATAACACTTAAAACCCATTTATAGTCGATTTATTAATTTAAAAACTATTTTCTCGAGCATCTCCTATGACGTTCTAAATTCAAATTGCATACAGCCAAGCGTCCGAACCCATTCTACCAGCTGATATATATAAATATGATTATAAAGCTCTGTATAAAGCTTTGTGTACACATAAATTGTATTAGGTTGCTAACAATAGGCCTGCACATATTTACTTACCCACAGGGAAGTAAAAAAAAAAACGAAAATCGAGTTGGTCGTGGCCGCTATGTGGTAGGTAAACCGAGTGGAACGCAAAAAAGGCGCGAATATTGCAAATCCGTATGGTATTAAACTAACTTTTTTTAAGTAGGTATACAGTATAGTTCTAAATACATGTCTCTACTTAGTGTTTGTAAATTTAAAATACTTTGTTTTTCGTATTATGGCTCCTTATTTTCTCACAGGAGGTGTGAAAAGTAGAGTATCCTCCTCGGGGATAAAGGTGACTTTGCCTTGGGCTAGCTTGAATCCCTCGCTGCATTCAGGATTCTTGTATTAACTCCCTCGCTTCGCTCGTGAGTTAAACTCTAAACTCCCTCGCTACGCTCGGGAGTTAACTCCCGAATCCTTCATTGCGTTCGAGATTCAATATGACGCCCGTGACACAAGACACTGCTTTATCCCCTGGGTGCATAATCTACTATTACGTACCTACCCCTTCAGAGCGTACCGTCGTGATGTTACGTAATGAACGGGTGTAGACAAAAAACAGACATGCGATTTCAGTAATCGCGGTCCATTTGCTATCATTTATTGAAGAGTTACGTTGTCTATCTCCGAAGTGATTCATCAAATCTTCACCAAAAAATGGGACCACTCCGAGAAAATGCTCTTCCAGCGGCCCTACCATGACATGTTAAAGCGTGAGTTGTTCGAGCGAGAAGGAGGGATGGAGCTATACACGCTATATAGCTCCATCTCTTCTTCTCGCTCGAACTACTCACGCTTTAACACATCATGGTAGGGCCGCAGAAAATACCCAAATCGTTTCAAGTGTGCCTGTAAAATTTGAAGAGTTCCTTCTATTTATCCAGGATCCCATCATCAAATCCTGACCTGATGACCTTGGGACCACCTGGAAAGTTTACCCTTTCAAACAAAAAAATTATTACCGGTTAAGGCGTCTTCGACTAATTGGGTAAGATACCTACATAAAAAATAAAAATAGTTTCGACTAATTGAGAACCTCTTCCTTTTATGAAGTCGGTTAAAAGGGTCACTTCATCCTGTGTCAACAAATTCAAGATGAAGTACCCAATCAGCTTACTGCTAGCGCAGCCACAGGTTGAGCTGACTGCCAGTCATACATAAATGCATTTTTAAATACATGAAGATTTATATACAGGGTGAATTTATAAGTGTGCGTGGATGGCCAAACCTGAAACTATAAGGAATATCGAAAAACACTGAAAGGTGTCTCTAGCCCGATTTTGATGAAAACCATTGGATTTTTGAAAAATCCTGGTTCTTCTGCTCAGGAATCGAACCGGTTGATTTTGAAAAAAAAATCTGAATTTGATTAAATTCTGGGAAATAATAACACATGGCAAACTAAAGGAAAGCGCTAATTTTTAACAAAATAATATTTTTAATCCTCATATTTTTGGACTTGGCCACCACACTCCACGCACATCACGCACTACTTTACTTTTTATGTATTCGCCGATCGTGACGTGACATTAAACGAAAATCCACCGGAACTACTGCTCCAAACCTGTAGTGTGCCAGAAAATGTTTCTGCCTCACCGTTTATTTGGCTAACGAATTCTACCTACAAACTCGCCACGCCTGCTACAATTGACGTTTTGCTCGACGAATTGTTTACTTTTATGGTAGGAAAGCAATAAATGAATACCTAGGTTTTAGATACGTTTGGCATTCCATTTAATAAGAAATAAATCATGTTTTAAAGGCACACAACAACAAAAAGAGTTCTGTGGCCCATGAGGGGATCGAACCCGCGACCTTCGCGTTATTAGCACGACGCTCTAACCAACTGAGCTAATGGGCCTATGCATTATCGAGTGAAATAGCGGTGCAGTATCTATTGACAACTTCTACCGTACCATACATCTGCAAAAATATGTACCTACTAGGATGATTTGAGCATGGGAACATTCTGATGGGACCGCCAGTACCAACACACCATCATATGACGGTAATTGGAAAGACTTGGTACGGAAGCGAAGACAATCTAGAATAACATTTAAATTTAGAAACCTTTCATTTGGAAAACCTCGTTGTGGTTTAACGAGCGTGAGGCCTTTGATATTATCATTGCCGAGGGTTGAAAATGTACCAGTGCAATAATATTTAGGTTTTTCAAAGTGAAAATGGGCATTAGGTCTCACTGCAGCAGTTCTACTCTGCATACCTACCTATACTCCATCCGAGTAGGTAGTTAACTAAAGGTAAACAAAAAAACTACTCTTCAATTTAGCAACGTTATTAACGAATAATAACGTTGCTAAATTGAAGAGTACAACTGTAACGTATCATGACAACTGAATAGACTGGTATTACGTTTAGTCGGTTAACTAAGTCACGTGGTTTTTTTTGTTTACCTTTAGTTAACTACCTACTCGGATGGAGTATAATCCTTATTGTGAAAAGAAGGTAAGGGGTGTAGAAGGTGTCGTCTATTAATGACGTGATGGTTGTTTTAGCAAATTTCTAAACCCCCTGCCCTCTGGTGATGCATGGTGAGGAACATAATATACAGGGTGTAAGGGACATCCCTCCGCAGATTGATGGAGTGAGTTCAGTATACCATAATTATGAAGACTGTTACATGAAATTGTTTCACGAACAATTGTTCACAGCAGGACTAAGTGCGGAAACTAAACCCCAATAGATAGATCGTTTCAGGAACGTTATAGGAATACAGTATAAAATTGATTTGTTTTAAAACCTCATACGCAATGTATCGTGACCGTGGCAATCGTATAGCGATCGGCAAGCGCAGCTAGCTTTCAGCCGCCGTCCCGTTAGTATAGTCAAATTAGGCCATTTTTTAATAAAGATTGGAATAAATTCTCCGGAGAGGCAAAAACGTTTCTGATGGTTTTGTATGAGTGAAAAATTGAGTATAAAAAACAAATTGCATTTAGCACCCCTACGGAAGGGGGTGAAAAACTGTGAAAACTGTTTATTGTTCATAACTAAGCAGAGCATACAGTTGTACTCATCGTAATTTTTTGTACGCTTTATTACACCTCAATCTACATTATTACATTTTATTTATTTTAATCAGACCAACGCAGCGTTAGAAAAAAAATAAAATATCTATAAACATGATTTTTGGTCATTGCGGCTTAGGGGAAAATCGTGTAGTTTTGTAAACTCAGGAAAGAGTTAGTCATTTTGGCCTAAATACATTATTGATTTTGCACCCTGGTGTGACATACGGAAATTAGTTTTTCACGTTTTTCTGCCGCTGTACTTCGGGGGAAATTTTGGTTGTTTTGAGAATCATCACAATCATATAATTTGGTTTCCTTTATATTTGCACCAAATAAAAAATTAGCATTTTTATATGGAACATACATTTTTCGTGTATTGTATTCATTGCCATTGAGCAACTACGCTATGGAAGAGACAAGCGCGCGACACGGAATAATAAACTGACAAGAAGCGTCGTCGCCACGTGCAGTTGTGTTGCGGGATGTGTTTTACGAGGAAGGAGTACTTTCTGATTATGAATGCTCTGTTTGTAAGTAATAGTATACAAATCTAAAGATTTTTTTAACCACTCGGGCCCAACATGTGAAAATTCCCTAATATAAAGTAAATCTTATGTATATGTAAATAAACATTAAATTCGCGATTAATTCGCGACACACCGGTGTGTCGCCGGGGCCCAAAAGCAGCTTGTTTTTAATCGAAAAATAAAACAGCAGGCAAGCATGTCCTTTATTTCTTTCAAATTAATTATTTGTCTTTCGAGTTATAGACCCTGTGACAATGCTGATTATCCTACGTCATCAAGTAACGTAGGAATAAGGCTAAGAACTCACGAGACCGCAGTTTTGTGCGGTTCCACAGCAGCTGCTATTGGATTTTCGCCCGCAAACTTGGCGGGCGAGTATCACAAGACGGGCGGTTAATTACGATCAGATTGTTTAGTTGATTTCCAGACCGCCATGAACACACATAAAAAACGAGCTGTTACGCGCTGCTGCCTTAGTACTTCAGATTCACAAGTACCAGGAGACCAGAAACATCAAGTACCAGGAGACCAGAAACGTGTCATAGTATTTTTGGGCAGGTATAATTATGTAGGTAGGGTAGGTGTAGGGAAGGTGTAGGGAAGGTGTAGGGTAGGTGTAGGGTAGGTGTAAGGTAGGTGTAAGGTAGGTGTAGGGTGGGTGTTTCCTGAGTAAAAAAAATACAAAAAAAATCAGGAAACCTTGCTATTTCCGATATTCACGCGGGCGAAACCGCAGCTGGTAACATAATAGGTACTAATAAAATACATATACAAGCTAAAATAATAAAGTAATCATCATCATCATCATATCAGCCGAAAGACGTCCACTGCTGGACATAGGCCTCCCCCAAGCGTCGCCACAACAACCGGTCCTGTGCGTCTCGCATCCATCGGTTACCCGCGACCCTCACCAGGTCATCGGTCCACCTTGTGGGAGGCCTTCCAACGCTGCGTCTTCCGGTACGCGGTCGCCACTCCAAAACTTTTCGGCCCCATCGACCATCTGTTCTGCGAGTGATGACCTATGGACTCGAAACGTGGTCGCTCACAATGGGCCTCATCAGAAGGCTTAAAGTCACCCAAAGGGCAATGGAGAGGGCAATGCTCGGAGTTTCCTTGCGTGATCGAATCAGGAATGATGATATCCGCAAGAGAACCAAGGTTACCGACATAGCCCGAAGGATCGCCAAATTGAAGTGGCAGTGGGCAGGGCACATTGCTCGCAGAACAGAATAAAGTAATAAATATGATTTAATATACTAAAAGTTCTGATCTGAAGTCATAATAATTATGACGAAGACAAACTAAGAATGACAGGCTTTTAAGTAGTGTCTTCGGATTTTACGCTTAAAGGAAAATTTCGACTCAGCCTTCTTGATGTCAAGGGGATTCCAGAGTTTAATGGTTGAAATAGCGTAGGAATTAGACATAAACCCGGTGCGGTGAGAAGGAATATGAAGGAGTAAATTTTTGGATGCTCGAAGGTTAAGACTGTGAGAACTGCCCAACACTTTAAAATATTGTTTTAAATAATCAGGAGCACAAGGATCATTCATAATAGTGAAGAGCATGCAGAGGGATCTGAGGGATCTCCTATGACGGATAGGCAGCCCTTTAAGCTGAGAACGAAATGAAGAAATGTGATCATATTTACGAAGGGCAAAAATGAAACGAATACAGTTGTTAAGTAGTCGATCCATTTTGTTAAGAAGTTCTTGGGATAGATCAGAGTAGCAAACATCAGCATAATCAATTATAGGAAGCACAAGTGATTGAACCAAAGTGGTTTTAGTGCTAGAAGGAAGAAAATGCTTGAATCTATAGAGAGATCGCAGTGAGTAAGTTACATTCTGGCTAACCTGAGCAATCTGCTTATTCCAACTTAACCTGTCATCAATGTTCAGGCCTAAGTCTTTAACGTGTGGCGAAAGAGGGATGACGGCATTGTTGAAAGTAAGCGGCAGTAGTTGACTGGTGTCCAAGTTACGTAAAAAATAAGTTCTGCCAATCAGGATAGCCTGGCATTAACTGACATTGACTGTAACCCTAAATCTGCTTGACCAATCACTGATAGCTAGAAGCTAGAAGGCCAGCATTCAGCAATGAGATGCAGTTGTCCAGGTTGTCAGTGTCAGTTTGCGCGTAGACATGTAGATCATCAGCGTACAGATTGTAAGAGCATTTGAGAATACTGGTAATAGAGTTTATGAAAAGAGAAAATAAAAGTGGAGAGAGTATACCGCCTTGTGGAACGCCAGTTTTCAGGGCGCACCACTCAGAAAATTTCTGATCAGCACGGACCGCTTGCTGGCGACCACGAAGATATGATGAAAACCAATCCCGTGTCGACGAAGAAACCCCAATTTGAGACAGAATAGCCAGGAGGATGTCGTGATCAACGGTGTTAAAAGCATTGGAGAAATCTATTAAAATTAACACCGTTATTCTTGAGTTCTCCAGGCCATTCCTAACGTCTTCTGTAACCTTAAGCAAAGCTGTGGCTGTGCTGTGGCCAGGCCGAAAACCTGATTGGAAAGGGGATAACAGATTATTCCTAAACACAAAAGTAGATATTTGTTTAAGAGCAACTGCTTCCAGGATCTTAGATAGGAAAGGGAGAATGGAGATTGGTCTGTAGTGATTAAATAAACTGGGGTTGGATATTTTAGGAAGAGGGATTATGATGGCCTTACGCCAGATTGTGGGAAATTCTCCAGTTTGTAGGGAGGCATTGATAATGTGTGTGATAATAGGGAAAATACTTTTAATTATGAGGGATATCATAGTTCTGCTGACACCATCACAGCCAACAGCCTTGGACTTAATTGCATTGAAGGTTTTGAGGACTTCAGGGTCGGTCACTGGGGAAAAAGAGAAAGAATCGGGAAGTAAGATTGGCGTGGAAGTAAACTCAAGAAGAGTTTTGTTTTTAACGGCATCTACAAGCATATCCGACGATGAAAAATGCTTATTCTAATCACTCAAGGACACGTTAGAAGAAATTACATTTGGGGAAGGACTTTGTTATGCCGAGATATTTGAGAAACTTCCATATATGAGCCGGTGAAGAGTTAAGGACATTTTCACAAAGGTATCGGCGTTTATAAGCTTTTACCATCTGGTTACAGCGGTTTCTAGCCACCTTGTACAGGTTCCAGTTCTCCTCACTGCGATCATCTCTTCTATATCTTCGAAAGGCCTTGTCACGCCGTCTCATCGCCATACGAACTCCAGGGTTAATCCATGGAGCGGGTGGGCGCTTAACACGGACGGCCCTCAGAGGTGCATGTGTTTCAATAAGGTGAAGAACACACCTATTAAAAATGTCCACTTTCTCATCCACTCAATCCACAGCTCTTGCATAATCCATTTTTCACATTTATTGAACAAACACAGTTAGTGAAATAATATAAAAGGAAATGACAAATAATAAATTTGCGTAACGCACGGATCGCTTCTTGCCACAAATATGATAGTTCAAACTCTACGCTTTGCTCCCGCGCCCGCCCCGCGTCCTGCTTCAACCCCGCGTTCGCCCTGCGAACGCTACGATATAACCACGCTTCCTGTATAAACTTCCCGTGCTATATTTCTTATTTTTATTAGGTGCAAATATAGTATATGTAGAATACTATATATATTATAAAAATCATGACTACACTAATTTCCCCCGAAGTACAATTTGTAAATATTGTAAAATGCTGGTTTCCAAGGGGTGCAAAAGGGTGCAAAAATAACTGGGTGTTAATGATGCTCTAAAAAGCTTATTTTGAGTTTGCACCAACAGACTGAATTTCCCTTGAGCCGCAAATGATTTTTTTTAATTTATTAGTGTTTCATACACCTCACACCTTTTTTGGTGAAAAGTAATTATACAACAAAGGGGTATCTACATATATATAAACATAAAACAGTTAGTTATTAATTAAAATTCTAAATAATGAGACTTTAATGTTAATACCTAACATTAAACGATGTTCCGTACATAACAGCAATGGTGCAAACTCAGAGGAGACTTATATTCATGTTTTCTAATGATTCCATAAAAAATTACAACTACACGAATTAAGTCCAATCTTTTTGCTAATTCGACTGCACTACGTCCCCACTACGGGGCCCTTCCGATTTATGCGTCGATCGTTAGGAGTATTTCAACATCCATTGCTGGTTTTTTATTTTAGCTGTATTATTTGTAAAAATGGAGTGCTGCGCACAAAGAATGTAAATTTACATTGAAAGAAAGGAAAAGTAATTGAAAAAACGGTAAAAATAGTGAAAATTTTTCTAAAAAAAATCCGGTGGAATATGATTCAGAATAAGGAGCTTAATGCACTATACCTATCAGCCTGCGGAGGGCTGTCCCTTACACCCTGTATACAAACCTCCCCCCCCCTGCCCGAAATCACGGTCGTGTTTGTTTTAGGTTAAAATTATTATAAAAAAACTATAATAACACATCGAAAAAAAAAAGTAAATGGAAAAAAAAATAGGTACCTACACGGGATATATCTCAGTAAGTATTTATTTACTTTTTATTATGAACCTTTCGACGAGTGGCGGTTCATTTGTAGGTAATAATAAAATTAAAAAAATCTATAATAATCTGAATCATCATCTGCCTAGCCTTTTCCCAACTATATTGTGGTCGGCTCCCAGTCAAACCGGATTCAGCTGAATACCAGTATTTTACGTGGAGTGGCTGCCTACCTGACCTCCACAATCCATTTAAGGCCAGGTTTTCTGGAAAAACGTTGTTTTGCATTGTGTAAAATTGTGTTTTATTCGTAAACAACACGGATTTAAATTTTGAAAAAAATATATTACATATTTCACACTTCGATCTTGCGATATCGGCCGTGCGATACACGATTACTTGCACTTTACTGCATCCAATTAAATCGCAAAGACAAGTCAAAATCAAGATGTAATTATCATTTCATTTGAGTTATATAAGGTTTTGAGTAATAAAACTTATACCACAATAAAGGTCGTAAAAAATGTGATATAAATCGGCCGTCATAATGTGAAATATGAAAATACGTATCCCACTAATTCCAAAATCAAGTGATTTTGTCGTTTCATGAGCGCGCCCCGTGTCATTTAGTCCCGAGCGGAACGTGTTGGAGGTCGGACGTGTGCCAAATTTTTGCGATCCCGCCACCCCCGCTAAGTTCTGTTACTGGCTAAGCCTAAATTGATTACCGCTCTAGCACTGCCGGCACACCAGTGTGCCGCGAATTTAATGTTTATGTTTATTTACGTAAGATTTATTTTTTATTTTGGAATTTTCACGTGTCGAGTGGTTAAATAATAATACTTGTATACAATTTAGTGTTCAAACAGTTGTAATATAGTTAGTTTTTATTAGATGTAGCTATAATTTTGTAAAAAAAAATGGGGGAAAAAAAAGTTGTCACGGCTCTTCGTTGCAGCGGTGACTACTTTTTTTTATAAATTTTGGCTGAATAAACAAAAAGGTATATAGGTATATACATAATTTACTTTACTAACTTGGTAAGTACCGACACGAAACAGATAAATTTCCACACCGCAAACATGTGTGTAAACAGTTTAATTTAAACCTTATTTCAGTACGCATAAAGACGTGCGCTTTAGTGGTTTAGTTTTCGCGCGGAATAGATTTACCAACCGCATCGAGTATGTAAAACAATTGAATTTGAACCCTATTTCAGAGTGCATAAAGCCACCTCGCGCGCACATGATACAATGATTTACTGTTTTCAAATGTCAAATAGGTAGTTCACCCCGCTACGTTAGTCTTGATGGTTTCGGAGAGTTTGTATAAGTCTTATAATATTTGTTATTTATTAGAAATGTCCGTTTTCACTTATCTTACTCCTAAACAAATGCAAAAATAATAGCTCGTATTTCCTACATGAGAGTTGAATATCGGTTCAATAATGTTGTGGTGTTCATGTAGAGAAGAAATATAAGTGTAGTTATACGCTAGGTGGGTACCTACTCACAGCCACCACAACATAACAAATATTAATATTTATGGTGTCCGCAACGTTTGTGTAGGTCTCGTCTATGCCAAACAATACGCGCAGCGCACTCGTGAGTCGCGTGCCATAGTGTAAAAGTGTTACAGTATGACCATTTCCTATGAAAATATTATAATAACATACTTTTGGTAACGTTTAGGCTACCGGACCAGCTCATTTATGCGCTGTACACTAGAGTCCATCCTCTTACTAATTACTAACAATGTATCAAGTTATGACAAGACATACAAAAAACTATGTGGTCAGTTTGGATAGTTTTTCCAATCCAATGCGTTACTTTATCGGTGTTTATTGGCAAGAGGAAAAATGTATAGAAATTATAAATTACATACACTAAACTGTTTTTAATTGACTATTGTGTTGTATATTATTAACCGACTTCCAAAAAAGAAGAGGTTCTCAAATCGACTGTTTTTTTGTTGTTGTATGTTTGCTCAGCGATATTTTCGCCAATTGTCAATCGATTTTGATGATTCTATTTTTTTTGGAAGTGTATCTTCCCGGACTGATCCCATTTCAATTTGGTGAAGATCTGATGAAGAACTTCGGAGACAGGTAACGGAACTCTTCATTCCCGTAGGAATTCCCGTTCCCGTATAGCCGTACAGCCTTCCCCATGAATGTAACTATCATAAATTCATAATCACAATACAAAAAAGAATTTCTTGCACCGCGTCGCACGCAGTCACGCAGGCTCGACGCGTTCTCGTTTGGTGGTCGCGTCTCGCGCACCGCCCGTTCGATTTAATAATATTGTTGAATTATTTTAATTTTACATTATCTCCTAAACGGTGAGTTCAAATAACATGCTGTAAAAGACAAAGTTTATCTTCATAAAATTATCTTGATGATGAAGTAACTTTCGCTAGTAAGGATTAATATGCCTGCCTAATATTAATGCTGAAAAACCACCTTTAATTTTTAAATAAATTATTTGACATAAAATGCCTTAGTGTGGCATATTTATAAGAGATAGATATAGGTGTAACGTCGCGGACTTTTTTTTAGATCGAATGAAAAACAATATCTTTGTTGTACATGGTACTTACGTATAATTAGCTATTACCACAGCGCACTTAGCGCACTTCCACTTTATAATATTATTTAGTATAGATTTGAATAAAGTAGTATCTCATTATCATTATTGTAACACCATAAAATACATAAAGAAATTAAACACACACCATATTACAATTCTATCCTATTTATTTATAACGGTTTGCTATCTATGTTTCTGTGTACGTGCGTCTGTGTGCCTGTGTATCTGTCTTTGGCACTGTAGCTCCGTTATCTTTATTGAACAGGGATATTTTGTAAGTTTTTAAAATTTTACTTGTTAATTACCAACAAATCAAAATCAAAATTTGCGTTACAGGGCAATAGAGCATGCTGAAGGGCGTGACTTGTCTCCAAAATAATACTCATTTATTGGGGTTACCCCCGACGGTATAGTTGGGAACGACACCATTGTTGAAATTAAATGTCCAATAACGGCATTTAGAAAAGGGAAATGCTGCTATTGAAGAAAGTAAAATACATATATTTAAATTCGATAGAATAAAACATACCAGGGTTATAAACAAAAAAAGTAATTGGTATTACCAAGTGCAGGGTCAACTTCATGTAACAGAAAGGAACCAATGCATTTTTGGAATATGGTTCGGTGAAAACTAGTAGTAGAAAATATTTCAAGAGATGACGAATTTTGGCGGGTGCATATGGAGAAAAAAATTATAGATTTTTATTTGAAATGTATATTGCCAGAGATTGTGGATCCGCGCCAAAATCGCGGTATGCCAATACGAGACATAATATTGAAAGAAAATGTTAATGATATGCAGCCAGGTCCAAGCAAATCCAAGGACCATATTCCGTGTCAATCTACTCAGCTAGGTCCATGCAAACCGAGACAGCTACAGTTCAACGAATTTTAGCCAGTTGCATTGGTAACTTTTATTATGTTAACTATTTGATTAAAAAATATAAAAACGTTTTTGTTTTTTTTTAAATAGCATCTAGGCAAATTCCAAACCATTTATACTTCTAAGCTTTCTTGAATTATAATATTTAAGAATTGTAACATAATTTTCAACACATTTGCTCAAAAAATGCATTTACGAAGCCTGTATGCATTGTTCGAAAGTTAAAAATTATGCACCACACAATGGAGCGTGCGGCAAAGTAGGTACTCTCACCTAAGTACATATTTTACCGCAAACTCCGTTGTATAGCGCCGTGCGTATTCTTTACGGTTTTTTTTTAATTTCCATAAAAAATAATAAGAATTCCACCAAGGAGTTTCACATCACGAGAATAAATAAGCTAAATAATCGAACCTCCTTGGAAGCGCTTTTGCTGTATACGTTTGTCTCATTTTAATGTTATAGAGAAAATGAGAGAAGATAAATAAAAAAAATAAAGTATGTGGTTCTAATTTTCACCACGCGCATGTGGCGCCCTTTGCAAATTCGCGCCATTTTCATATTAGAAACGTCAAAGATTGTTGCGACTTTCCGACTGATTTCTAGAGACAAAAAGTTTGTTTCATTACTTATTGTAATGTTTTCTCGCAAATGTGTCGAAAAACGTTGTATGACACACGTGCGGATTTGGTTTTTACAAACTCGTGACTATGGTAAGCCCTCGACTTCGTCTCGTGCTTACATTCGTCTACTCGTTTGTAAAAACCAACTTACCGCACTAATATCATAAATAACTATTTCCTAAAGTAAGTGTGCCTACCTACTACTTGATTTTTACGAAGGTATAGCACCAAAGCCAAATAGCGCGCGACGCGTATTTTTGTATCGTACTCGTATTCATAATTTTCGTGTCAGTCAGATTTTAAATCCACCGTACCATATTACTGATTTTTAATGATTAGTAATTGGATTCAAGTTTGTACAATACGTACTTAATCCATTTATAACCTTAAAAAATACTTAATAGAAAAATAAAACAAAATAAACTTATACTAATCAATTCAAGTTGATCTACTGCATTACTTTATCCTGTGACGGAACTTAGTACCTACCCGAGTCCGTGAACTCATGAGCGAGCGGTGCGCTTGGTGCGCGCGTCTCCCGCGCATCGTAACTTATTACGTATTGCTACTCCTTGCGGGGCCTGGGGTAAGCGTTAGATGCCTACGCGCTCAAGTCAGGCTCGCCTTAACTGGGTAACACGGTACTTCTAGGCAAGACTGGTGTCAGATTTTCTGGCTTCTGACAATCCGTAACGACTGCCAAAGATCTCTAAATGACAGCCGGGATCAACGGCTTAACGTGCTCTCCGAGGCACGGAGGAGTCTCGGTATGTTAAGATGGTCACCCATCCACAGACCAAGCTCAGCAAGCGTTGCTTATCCTTGAAGATCGGTCCGTGCGGCTGTTATAATTTTGCCACGAGCTCCTCTATAATAATCTGAATAAATAAATAAACATTTCATGGATTTTATCATCGCAGGTTTACACCAATATCACGAATATTGAAACAGGCCTTGAACCCCGAAAAACTTGAGTGAAAAATTAGATTATCGCTTGTGATCCTATTTTGGGATACTTTGGTTCTTGTTCTGAAGTAATATGAATAAAGTGAAGCTCTGCGGCAGACCCACATTTAATCTCATTCGGAAAGGGATCGATTGAGTTTACAAGACACGATATTGGAGTACTTCACTTCACTGTAGTGTGAAGGTAAATTTTTAGGTATTGGTACTGTTACGAACTTGTCGTTCACCGTGACGATAAAAGCAGCCGATTAAATGACCAAAAATAGACACTTTAGTTAAACAACGCTAATTACATCGAATAATGCTAATTACAACGCTAATTCATTATTAAACTAATTCTAAAACATTATTTCACTACTGATCATTTTAACCGCAATTGAAGATGGCTTCCGAAGTATTCGCTTGTATCGCAAATCCAATATGGACTCTGTCGCGGGCTATGTAGTCCTATTATAGTTAATGTTAGAATTAACTGACGCCCTTTTATTTTAATTAGGTTCTAGATCCTTCTACTGTAGAAACATCTAGAAAGATCGCGTACATACCGGTCTCGACAGACCAGAAAGCCAATTTTACTAATTTTTAAGCGAGACGTTTCCATTCGCGTGTCAGTTGCAATCTGTCAAAAATGAATAGAAATTAAGACTTTTTTGACAGATTGCAACTGACACGCGAATGGAAACGTCTCGCTTAAAAAATAGTAGAATTGGCTCTCAGATATCGAGAACTCTAGAATGTTCTAGCATAAAATAGTCTAGAAGGATCTTGACTTTCCAGGGTTGCGGATTTTGTTCGAAAGAGTTACAAAGCAAAGGGCACTACGAGGAGCACGGATAGGTTTTAGTCAGTAAGAGTCTGACACTCCCACCCGCTCCACCCAGAGCGGCAGGAGTCATTTGATGATTTCCCATCCATAAAAAAAGGATCTTGACTTTACTGATTCTGCTACTCGATACTAGATGGCGCTAGTGGTAATTGTGTACCCGGCATCACATGTCTGACTTCGCTTATTTCACACCGGGACTATAGGAATTAAAAAAAAAACATAAAAAGGAATAAAACCATTAGTATGAAATACACCAATACCTACACAGAATTTTAACCCTAGCCAATAAGAAACAGTTTTAAAGTTGTACGAAAAAGTCATTGAATGCCTATCTATAGAGCTAAATAAGTATTCCTTTTTTAAAAAGCAGGTTTGCGCTTTATCAAAGCCATCTGTCTTTGTGCCACAGCTTCCTGACCCTCTCCCACCGCTTCAATATCTCATCACCTTTTTAGCCTGCGCTTCATACTTTCATCAATAAATAAAAACAAGAGACGGCTTTTTCATGTCACTTCCATAAACAAAAGTAAACTTTATAGAGTATAAAAACAACACTGAAACGGGCGACATTCTTCCTTTAATTCCCAAATCGGTAAAAAAAGCTAATCCAGAAAAGAACCGGATCCTTGTCACACAATTTAGAAAATAAAACGCTTAGTTTACAGTATGAATATGACAAGCTATAAGCTATCGTTATTCTAGAGTCTGGTATAATTTTACAGAAAAAAAAAATTGTTTCTCCTAATAGTTTCAGCCAAAAAGCGCCATTTGTTGGACAAATAGTGGTATGGACTTTTTAAATAATACCTATTTCTGAGAACCTTAAGAAAAGTTAAGATAGTAAAATGCTTAAATAGCTCAAAAAATATTTTGAAAAACAATTTATAAGTCTTTTAAAAAGTCTTTCAATACCAGAGACAGCACAAATTGTTGACTGATTAGCGCCATCCCATCGATATAGTTATCGATACAGTACGTAGTGTACATACTACGTAGGTACTAAATGTGACGTTCCGAACATATATTCTGTTCGACTGAAATGTAGATTTTACTCTTTTTTAAAGGATGAGATGTCATCAAATGACTCCTTCCGCTTTGGGAGAAGCGTCGCTCCCGCTCCACTTAAAATTATTTGTTATTCAAATTAATAAATAAATAAGTAATAATCCCCACTAATATTATAAATGCGAAAGTAAATTTGTATGTCTGTCTCTTACGCTTTCACGCTAAATCGGCTGAACGGATCGTCATGAAATTTGGGAGATAATATATAGCCTGGGTTAAGGAGAAGAACATGGGCTTTTTACGCGATAACATACATCCACGCGGGCGGAGCCGCGGGCAAAAGGTATTGCATTATAAGTCATCTAGCGCTGCCTATTTTGACAGTTTACTTAGGCGATATAATATGCAAAGATTTAGCGCTGCAGCGAATTTTAGTTCTAATTTACCAGTTTTTGAACAAAAGGTTTTTATGAACGTTCTTGTCTATCAGTAGAATATGTCAATGCGCCATCCAGTAAAAAAGAAGTTTTGTGTGTGTGACAAGGATATATCGATACCTTCAAAATCACGTAAATTCTGTATTTATCTCCCAATTTTATTAATTTTTACACAAATCGCACTATTTCACTAACTAATTTGACCAAAAAGTATTCATAATTATGGGCTAAATAGGTAAGATCTTTACCTTCAAAGCATTATTCTACGTTATAACGTTACTTGGTATCGATGTCGGTCCGACACTTTTTCTTCTTGCATTCCGTCGTGTCAACCATCACGGTATCACTAACTCCCCTTCATAAGCGCTCTATAACGTGTCTCATAATTTCTACCCAAAGGCAACTGAATTATTTTTGCTCTAAGAATAAAAAATATAAGGAAGCTGCCCTAACAGTATAAATTGTCGTCCCTTTCTCGTTTAGGAAATATTAGAATATTAAATATTTTCCCTTCTTGTGACGGAAAATTTGGTTATTTTGTTGTTTGTTTTTTTCTTGTTATAACGTTTTTAAAACGGAGCGTTTTGACTTACTGAATCCTCCGGGAAATCATAAAACAAAAATTAAAAAACTTAAAAGTTTTTTATTCGTTCACAAAAATACTTTCCGCAAAAAAACTTGATTTATAAAGTATTCTGAGCTATACTTGGATTTGCGCAGATAATTTAGGAACAATTAAAAAAATCACGGATCGATCTTCAAGGTTAAGCAACGCTTGCTGAGGTCGGCCTGTGGATGGGTGACCATCTTAACATGCCGAGACTTCCCCATGCCTCGGAAAGCACGTTAAGCCGTTGGTCCCTGCTGCTAGTGGTAGATCTTTGGCAGTCGTTACGGATTGTCAGAAGTCAGAAAATGTGACTTGAACCAAAGAACCCTTACTAGATTGTGGAGGTCAGGTAGGCAGTCGCTCCACGTAAATTACTGGTATTCAGATTAATTAGGCTAGACCAGAAGCGGACCCCAAATACAGTTAGGAAAAGGCTAGGCAGATGATGATATGTTTTTTTAACTCCAAATATCAATGCTAAACGTTAAACAAATATACCTATCCCAAAACATAACCAATCTAACGAAAACGTTATTCAATAAAATAAAACTAAATCACTAAACCTAAAATAAAATATCAGGAACAAAAAGTAATTTTATCTGTTATGAAAAATCTAATATCCTAACATTACGCTCTGCCACGGGATGACGTAAATAAGCCGTCAATATGCCATTAGCTATTCATCGCTTGGTATAAGAGGCGGGGATAATGTTTCATTTACGTAGGTACTTTGCTTACTTATAGCCAATGCATATGTAACTTAGGAGCTGTGCCATCATCTGCCTAGCCTTTTCTTAACTATGTGTACATATTCAGTCAAACCGGATTCAGCTGAATACCAGTATTTTACGTGGAGCGGCTGCCTACTAGACCTGCACAGCCCATTAACTGGGTAACACGGTTTTCTTGACAAGACTGGAGTCAGATTTTCTGGTTTCTGACAATCCGTAACGACTCGCGAGTGCCAAAGATCTACAAATGACAACTGGGACGCTGTGAAGTAGTATGGCAGATGTGTACAAGTCAACCATGGTTTTGGGGTTATCAGATAACCCCAAAACCATGGTTGACTTGTACACATCTGCATACGATCAAGATTGGTTCAATAAACAATAAAGTTCCCCGAATAGATTCTATTATTATTTATTGAACCGATCTTGATTATTCTATTTGCGTTGTGTTTAGTTAAAGCTAACCACTTCGAAATAAAAAAGCACTACAAAGTATAAAATTACTTTAATTTCCGAAGTCGGTGACTCCAACTTCCACCCAAAGATTCGTTTGCGAAATATTAGGTAAGCTTTAAAGTGCTAATTTTTGTTAGTCAGCTACCTACCTCCTCTGCCAGCTAAACGGTTGTTTTTGCAGAAGTGAAAAAATGCATGGTAGTAGCATATAAATAACGAATTCAGAAGGAAAACTATCACAGCTCAGTAGGCTTCACTAAAAATTACTCAGCATTCAAAATACTGTGGTGTTTTGGAGGTACCGGAACAGAGAGTAAAGTCCCGTTAGTCCGGTTAAGCAGTTGATATCCCAAGTATGTTAACTTGGTAGTGGTCATACCTAAAAAAACAAAAAAGTGTAAAGTCCCGCATACCTCCGTTGAAAAGGGAGGATCCTCCGACCAGACAGTTGTTTGTGTCTGGTGGGCAACTGCCTAACATTTGATATTCGGGCTTTGCATATGTTCTAATCGCACAGTAAACTCTGATATAGCGATTTAGGATTTTTTCCAGTTAGTTCGCAGCTGTCGAGATAGATGGCGCTGCGAGTCTCATTTGTTGATTCTGCTACGTTGATTTTTTGTGGCAGTATTGATACAGTATTTGAAAGAAACAAACTGACCTTTGAACTTTTTAGGGCTCGAACTTGGCCGGTGTTTAACTTCCTCCACGAAACCACATTTCATGATTAATCTGGCTTTTGTATTCAACAGAGGGACAGGATAATCTCCTATGGATATAGCCTCTCGAGCCAGTTCGCAAAACCGGCCACAAATCTAACTGGATTATCCTGTCATCTGATTGCAAATGACATTTGGGCTGGAGTCTGGAGTTGTATTTGTAGGAGGTAACTACATACACTGGTCTGTGTGGAAGCTTGTAAGCAACTAACCTTACATATGTAAGTGATCGTTAACTCAAAAATAAAATAATTTGTTGAAAAAATTTAAATTTAATTGTATTTCGTGGCGCTAGTGGTTCTTTGGCTCTCTCTGACAGATTGTAGTGATAACATTTACTGGTTTAATTTCTACAGGTTATGGGCTCAGCACCTTTCCACTGTATAATATATGAAGGATTAATAAATTGAAGTTCAATATGTTAAAATATCTGGTGAGTTGGTGGCCGACAGCATTACCAAAGCTATGCCGCTACCAAAGTTGGAGGACTGCTGAAACAAAATGAGATTACGATCAAGGGGCTGTTGCAAAAAGAATGGCTGTAATTCCCAAATAAAAATATAGTTATTAAATAAAAATACAGTTATTGTAAAAATATATTTACTACTTTTATTTTTACATAAATAAATGGATTCGGGACTTACAAATCTGCATGGGTTGACCTAAAAGGTTAAGCTATGTCAGTCGAGGTCGATCGAATTTTGATCACGGCGACTAATCTCAATAGAGATTAGCCAAATACCTACATTCGCAGGAGATATTAAAGTACGCAAGTGTTTGCTCAAACACAGAACCCACCTGTGTTCCTTAACTCTCATAGTCTGATGTGGCGGCAATCCGATAACGACCGGGGAAAGATCAGGCGCGCGTCCTTTCCGAAGCACGCGAGTATAACACTACAAACATTCTAACTCCAGACTGCTACATGGATGAGAAATCATCAAATACTCCTTTCGCTCTGGGTAGAGCGGAAGGGAGTGTCAGACTCTTACTGACTAAAACCATTTCGTGTTCCTTCTTACGCCCTTTGCGTTCCAGGGCCGCGGTGACTCTTTCCAATTATTGCCCGACCTGGAAATCAAACCCAACAGCACTCGGAGACCAACAACACCTACTACTTTCACACAGAATTACACAAATCTGTCTGTCTTTGAGAAATACAAGTATAAACTGATATTACCCCAACATAACCTAAAAATGTTGTCGTTCCATCCATTCTTCTCAAATATTTAATCTCCTAAAGCTGGCTGTTGCCGTAATAGAAACATAGTTAGAGAAACGTTTTACACTTTATTAGATACTTAAACGTTACAGAGGAATGGTTCTAAACTACTATCACTTAATTGTGTTCATTAATCTACGTAATCGATCAATAAACCTAGTCTGCAAAGACTTAATACTTGGCTGGAAAGTTTTCGAATTGAAATGTAGTAAATTATTCTTTGGTATTTGGGACAAGTTCCAATTACGGTTTTAGAGGTCAGGATGGGCAGTCGCTCGATGTTAAATACTAGTGGTCAGCTGCATCCGGTCAGATTGGAAGTCAATTCCAACATACGGTGCTGCAGACATCATCATCATATCAGCCGAAAGACGTCCGATGCTGGACATAGGCCTCCCACAAAACGAGGGGCTTGCCATAATCACCACACTTGGCAGGCGAGTTGGCGATCGCAGTGTAGCTGTTGCAAAGCACAGAGAATACTGCTGCCCATTCTCTGGTGAGTTCCTTAGTCGCCTCTTACGATACCCACGGGAAGTGATAGGATGGTGCTATTCTTTTCAGTCTGACACCATACGGAACGCTGCAGACATAACCTGGCAAAATGGAGTTTCATAGTCCCGTCGAATACACAATGTGAATGTGGCGCGCCTGTTCAGAACATGAGCCATACGTTGGAGTGCCCCAAGTGTCCATACACCTGTACTTTGGAGGATCTGATGAATGCCGTCGACCATGCGAATTGCCGTGGCCACTTACTGGGACCATAAATCTAAGGAGATAACCTTCGGCTCGAAAAGAAGAAGAAGAACTCCGACTATGGTTAAGAAACGGTATTCAGTGACTTTTGTGGTGGTTGATGACTTTAGAACGGGGGTGCGGGGGGGGCAAGCGTGGGTGCCGAGACTCGCGCGTCGCTGTCACACACAATGACAACACCACAATTAACCACGTCACGTCCGTGCCTCGTCTTTTCTATATGTTTTAAAAAGTCGCGACGGCGCCCCGTCTGTGCCCTGTTCGCGCCCCGTCTTCGCCTTACGTCTTTTCTGTGTGTCCAGTGACTAACGGCCGCTTTCTATAATATATCTCAATCCCAATCTTGATCCCGATCCTTGTCTGTAACCAATCAAAGGTGAGGATTGTGTGGTGAAGGACACAAACTCGGCCGTTGATTGGTTACAGACAAGGATCGAGATCAAGATTGGGATTGAGATATATTATAGAAAGCGGCCGTAAGACGCTCATCGCATTATGTCGCTGACTGTACCTATGTATCTCTTAGTCCAAGATTACCCGCAACAAAAAGGGTTCAAACTTAAAACTAATGTAATCTCAACTAAACCAGAGATAATTAACATAACTCAAACAAATGCCCCGCGGTTAAGCGTTAAACCTAAAGGTTAGTAACCAATCGATGACCCTTGTTTTAATTAAAGTTTTAAATTAATAAGTTAAGCTCTTTGTGTTGCGCGTTATATTGTCTGATATGGGTAATCGCTTCGCAGGACTACATCTAGATCTACATAATTATAACTAATTGCTTTGGTTGCGGAATTTCTTCAAAACAGACATCGCGACCCTGAAACGCGAGTCACTTGATGATTTTCCATCCCAAAAAAAAGGTCTATACTTATAAAATCGTTTGTCTGGACTACCAAAATTTTATTAATAACGGTGAGTTTTTTTATCCGATTTTAACTTAACCAATAGTCGAAAATTGTAGTTAAATTACATTAACCGGTTACGCATCGCGCGCGCGAAACGTCAGAACATCAGTCAATCCCCGCCCGCATTTTATATAATATTTATAAAATACTTTGCATTAGTATTATTTCAGTAGTAGTTATTTCAATATTTAATACTTATTGTATAATATTAGAATTTTTTTTTTTTCTTTAAACTGTTCTCACATTAAGATGCAAAAAAGAACAATGTTCTCAACTAACTTTTTAGACCTGGTTGGATGGAGTGCATACTAAGTTTCAATAAAATCGGTTCATTCATTTCGAAAAATAAGGACTTCAAAGTTTGTATGAAAAGCCGTACGACGTAAACGCTCTTAATTAAAATCTAATCTACGGTCAATGTGTGAAAACGTAACAGAGTTAATTCCGCCTTAATAGTTTTTACAATTCTCTCTAACCTCTCGAGGCATTCGGACATGACGCCATTTTATGTCATGACTCTTATAATAACCAGAAACTGCTGTTATTCCAGTAAAGGAGCTTTACTGTGTCCCAGTTGGAGCCTAGATGCCAGTGGTATTAAAGCGATACTGAGCTCTTAAACTTGGCCTCTATACTTGGCAACGTATCGGAGAACTAGTGGCGTTGCAGGTGTACTATTGTGGCAGTAAGGTGGCCGAAACTTTGTCTTCTCTCGAGTCTAGTTCGAACAGGATTTAGACTTAGGTAACAAGAATGGAGTATTAGTGAACCGGTACTAACGGCCGCGGCTCACTATTTTGAACAAAAATAGAAGTTTAACTATTAAGAATATCGGCCAATTCGTAGGTACCTGATCACGTCCCAATATGCCGTGTACATGTCGCAGCCAACTAGCTAAATCAGCCGTTTCATTAAAAGACTAGTCTTTTCATTGAACTGCGCCGTCATTAAACGATATTTAACAAAAGATGTCACTTAGGACGCTATAAAATCGGCACATTGAAATGAAAATGCTAGGCAACCAATTAAACGGCTGATTAGGCTGCGACATACACAAGAAAATACTGCTTTTTTACGGTCTTATAAAGAACAAGAAAAAAATTCACCACACAGGCCATTTCAAGGTTAAGCAACGCTTGCCGAGGTTGGTCTGTGGATGGGTGACCATCTTAACATATCGAGATTCCTCCGTGCCTCGGAAAGCACGCATGGGCTAGAAGTGCCACGTGAGTGTAACAAACAGACAGTCAGAGCTACTTGCGCATATTTGTGACTAGCTGCCGCCCACGGCTCCGCCGGCGCGAATGTCGTAAATTATCCCAAGGGGATATCCTATGTGTTTTTCCAAACTATAATCTTCGTCTGTGCCAAATGTCATCAAGATCTATTTAATACTTTTTGCGTGAAAGGGTAACAAACAAACATCCATACATCCATACATACAAACGTTCGTAACATTTTCAAAATTAAAGTAATAAAAGTAAATTATCGGGTTTTCTTTATTATCACACAAAGAAAACAGTCTTCACATTTATTTTTTTAAGAATATTATTTCTTTCATATGTTGTCCGTAACTGCGGTTAACATGGTCCATTCTGCAGTTCCAATTTTCGATTACATTTGCAAGAAAAATCTGCTGACGAAAATACACTAATAATGATGGTTACCCAATGCATAAGCACATCCATGTCTCTGCTGTCCCATAATTTTGATAAGCGCGGCGCGAAGCGCGAGTGCAAGTACCCCATAATGTATGTGTTTATTGTAGTGTGCCGACTTGCTTGAATTTTTTAGTTAGACGCACTGAATGCTGTGTTAAAATTTGTCCATCTATTTTAATGGGACCTTATTATGTAACAGAAGAAACGCAATTCCTCTTAAGGGGTCATTGTAATCATCATTATGAACAACTTTTACCATGGGATCAACACTGAAGTCGCGAAAAAAAAATCGACTGCTCCATACATTTCTGTGACCATAACTCGACAAAGTGTAAGCTGATTTTCTTTCGCAATTTTGGTGTTGGTCCCATAGTAAAAGTTGTTCATAATGATGAGTAGGTACAATTTACCCTTTATGTGATATTGCGTTTATTCTTTTATACGTTGTATAATTATATGGATGGAGAAACTGACTGTTACTGCTATGAATCGTAGATCTTTTCAAATACCACAGAATTTGCAATACTTGTGAAACGATAGAGTTATTTCTAGAAATATTATCTTTGAATGACAGACAATGTTTCAAACATCGTAAATTCTTAGCTATTTGCTTTGAGTTATTTGGGATTATTTATAAACAAGAGTAGATATAAGCATTCTAAAATGGTACCAGCACTATCTCAACACGTGTATGATAAAACCACACTATTATTTTGTTTTATTATCCACACAAAAATCACACTATTCTACGGTAAATAATTATTATCAGTTTTTTTTCAAAATTTTAGGCTCAGTAATTCTGGAGGCAAAGGTGTGGAGAAATAGTAATTTACTTTTATGGTCACCTATCCAAAGACTAACCTCGGCAAGCGATGCTTAACCTTAAAGATCGACCCGTGCAGCAGTTATTATTTACCCACGAGCTCCTCCACACTATGTTACAGCAATATAATTTTAAACATTCACATATCAAATTCGTGGGCTTCATCTTTTTCCTTGCCAGCTTCCTTTACTTTTGATACTCCGTTGGTAGGTACCAAGATGCTCTGTCCTGAGTTGACTGTGTGCTGAGCTGTGCCCAGTTCATGTCTTTGAAAACTGTTGTCCATTACGGGGCCAGTGGTCTTCCTCCTGTCAGGGTTGCGGGATTGTACGAAAGAGTTACCGCGCACGGCCCTGAAACGCAAAGGGTATTTGGAGAAACACGGATGGGTTTCAGTCAGTAAGAATCTGACACTCTCATCTGCTCCGCGCAAAGCGAAAGGAGTCAATTAATGATATAAATTCCAAAACAAAGAAGAAAAAAATGTGGTCTTCCTCAGCCATTTTTCTTCCAGACAGTGCATCTTCATACCATAATTATGTTTTTTTTTCAAAAAATTACGGCTAGCGGTTTGCTCGTGATATTCAATTGAAAATCCTTTCAAGTCGGATTTCTCCCTTTTAACCACCCATAATCATTTGAAATTATGTCTATGACAACCAAAACTACACAGTTCACATTGCTCAATTTGTTCGAAAGAGTCACCGCGGCCCTGAAACGCAAAGGGTATTTGAAAAAACACGAAAGGGTTTTAGTCAGTAAGAGTCTGACACTCTCTTCCGCTTCGCCCAGAGCGCAAGGAGTCATTTGAAAACTTCCCATCCTTAAAAAAAATGTATGTCTCTAGTCGCTGCCAGACAAAGAGCTCTTACTAGTGTATCTATACCTACTAGAACTAATATTATTGTAATATTAGCGAGCTCCAAAAGCCGGTGATAAGCCGCAGTTTAAAGTGCATTCTAAAACCCGGCCTTGTTTACTGGACGATGCATTTGTTCCCATCTAGCGTATTAATTTAATACTAACCTCGTAGGGATACGATATGATAAATCGATGTTTATTCTATAAAAGTGAACGTCTCAGTGTTCGAATAATTGATACTATCAGGAAAGGCTCAACGGCTGACTACTACGTGTTTTTGTCACCTTATATTTTATCACACATTATGAAACTCTAAAAATAAAAATAAAAAACAGGCCAAGTGCGAGCCAGACTCGCGCACGAAAGGTTCAGTACCATTATCTGTAAAAATGTCAAAAAAATCACGTTTCTTGATATTGGAGCCCCGACATGTGAAAATTCCCAAATAAAAAATAAATCTTATGTAATTGGTAAATAAACACTAAATTCGCGATTAATTCGGCGCACACCGGTGTGTTGCCGGTGCTTGAGCGGTATATATTTATTTTATTCTGTTTTTAGTATTTGTTGTTAAAGCGGCAACAGAAATACATAATCTGTGAAAATTTTACTGTCTATTCTATCACGGTTCATGAGATACAGCCTGGTGACAGACAGACGGACGGATACACAGAAAGACGGACAACGGAGTCTTAGTAATAGAGTCCCGTTTTTACCCTTTGGGTACGGAACCCTAAAAACCGCTGTTAAGTACACTTTTGCTCGCATGACTAGACACAGCAGATTTTTTACCCAACAGATAAGATTTGGAACACAGGTAGACTATATGATCTTGATTATGCTATCGGATACTTAAACCTGTGGTACTACGTTCCCGTGAGATTATCGAATCGACTTAACTTATCAAAGTTAAGTATCGATTTTCTCGGGCAAACCCGCTTGCAAAAGCTAGTAAACTATAAGAAACGACGAACGCGCTTTAAATCCTTCTAATCGACTTTGACGACATGGTTGGCGCAGTGGTTGAGCAATTGACTGCTGCGCTGCGTGTCGCGGGTTCGATTCCTGCACGGAACAAATATTTGTATGGCCTACAGATAGTTGTTCCGGGTCTGGCTGTTTGTGTATGTGAGTTTATATGTTTGTAAACGCACCCACGATACAGGAAATTCCTAGTGTGGGGCAACGTTTTTTAAAAAGAAAAAAAAAAAAAAAATCTTTGTGTTATTTTACTTTACTCATAATATCACATAGACAAGTATTACATAGGCAACTTTTTCAAAATCAAAAATGTTTGAAAAATAATTCAATTTTTTAAATGTGGAAAAACAAAAAATGATTTGGCCCATGAGGGGATCGAACCCGCGACCTTCGCGTTATTAGCACGACGCTCTAACCAACTGAGCTAATGGGCCGATGTCGGAGTGGTTGAAATGGCGTCGTGGTATCTGTTGGCAGCACTATTATTTTTATGCAAATTAGAAACAAGCATAAAGATAAATTTGCAATAAAGGACATTGACCTTTCACTCTTCATAGGTACCCGAAAAATTAATTAAGAATGGTTGTTCATTACTACAAAATGTTAAGGATCTTGATAGTTGGGGATTCATGAATGCTTTATGTTTTTTTTTTCAGATTTTGGAATTAGAATGTCAAAAAATGTCAGTGGCCGCTATTGCAAAGTTTATTTGGCGCCATCCGTTTATAATAAAACCGACAGGCGACCTGTGTCAAGCGACAATCTGACAATTCCACAATTACGGAAGTTAATTTCATACATTCCTGCTTTATTAAAACAACACCTGTCGCGAAATTGAAGTCTTTGTTTCTGAATTGAAATTGAAAGCAATTATGTCAGGTTTTGTCTGTGGCATTGTCAGTTACATTAAATGAGGCGCTGCTGGATTTTCAGATTGTACCACATTACTCCGACAAACAAAATCCTGACGCTATCTCGACAGAGCATTTTACCGACTGGAGTTTACCTCGATTGAACGCTTTTTCAATGATCATTTATTGTGTGCACTGCACACTAGTTCGATTAAAAGTTGTCTGAATGAATGCCATCCTGACATGCAACAGTTCTAAGCACATTAAAACAGGATTGAACACACAGCGGACCTTCAAAAAGCATTAGTGACAAGCGAAGTAACTTAGAATTTAGAAAAATTGGGTTCAAATATATGTAAATGCCCCGGGTAATTTGCAGACTCCGTAAGATAATAATAATAATAAGATTTTAGTAAGATTACTATGAATGTTTACTAGATTATAATTTATCGATATACAGGGTAGAATTTTGTAATGCCACCTGAAGGGAAAGTACTCTTAATACTGTAGATAGAAAATTTTACTCAAAGAAAACATTCCTTTATTTTTTAACCGACTTCCCAAAAAGGAGGAGGTTCTCAATTCGACCGTATTTTTTTTTTTGTGTTTGTTACCTCATATCTCCGTCATTTATGAACCGATTTGAAAAATTCTTGTTTGATGTGAAAGGTCTCGATTGGTCCCATTTAAATTTTATCAAAATCGGTTCAGCAGTTAGCAAGTTTTGTTTTTTTAAATCCAAATAGCTGGAAAAAATATGTGCAAAAATCATACGAAATTGCATATTTTTGCTTTCCAGTGGTGTTTTTAGGTGTAGGGTACCACTAAAAAGTGAAAAATAAAAAACTTTTTCACAAAAAAAACCGACTTCCAAAAAAAGTTATTTTGTACTTTGTAGTGTTATTTTTGGAAGACGGTTTTTTTTTTGTGAAAAAGTTTTTTTGAAGAGGAAGGAAACTGCATTCAAAGATTTTCAAAAATTCGCTTGCCACACCCGGGAATTGAACCGACTAATATCTATAAGGGTGGCATTACAAAATTCCACCCTGTATAATGAAAAAATCGTTTTGTATACAATAAATCCTATCCAAATGCAATATAGTTTTCAATAAATCCGTGTCTCATTAAGAATAAAATAGTTTACAAAATCACGCGATATTTTACTATCGGCGCGTTTGCATTTTTCGAGTAACACAAATTCACCGTGAAGATTAGTCACGTACGCAAGAGAGATTATCTCTATGGTGCGCAAGTAAGTGTCTACGATCGAATGGGAGACCTTTCACAACACAACCAGGGAGAGATGCAGCGCAGGACCAACGGCTTTACATGCTTTTCGAAGCACGGGGGTAACACACCACTGAGTTCCAAACTCCGGGCTGCAACTGAAAAATTCTAGAAAATCTCAAATACAGTTAGATATTGCATTTAATGATAGAAACAGTGGGTTAGACTAAAAGTTTTTCACATTATAAGTAGAAAAATTATAATTTCTAATTACCAACTATAATACAGAATTAGGAACAAATGAATTTATCGATATTTTCAACTTTTCTCACCACTATTTCGACAACATACTGCAGTAGCGGTCGACCGCGTTTTATAGCCATTCAACAGTAAAGCTAATTCGTGTTGTGTTTCCTGCACATTGAAACTTGGGGCGTCATAGAATAGAATATTATTGTGTGTTTGTGTGTGTATTTTGTTTTGTTGTCATTGTCATCATTGTTGTATTGTGATCGCTTTAGAAATTATAATTTTCAACTACACATATTCCTGTTTCCTGCATCAAATATTTGTTAAAAGCAAGAGCTGATTACTGTTAGCAGGACTAATCATAAAAGCAGGATTGACGAGAACCCCAATAGGTAATTGCGTAGCTGACAAACTTTCTATCAAAATTTTCTTGCTACGAATCGGGAGCCATGCACCATTACGATGTCCTTTGTTATCGGATTTGATATTTTGGGTTGCAGATACATTACACTTGATGTCTATATTTCTTGTTTTTTTTGGCAGAAAATGTAAATCAATCGTTTTCCTAACTATTAAGAGGTCATTGGTACTCATCATTATGAACAACTTTTACTATGGGACCAAAATTGAAATCGCGAAAAAAAAGTCGACTGTGCGCTTAGCTTAACAAAATTCAGCTGTTCTTTTTTTTCGCGATTCCGTTCGTTCGTTCATTTTCTTCTCTTCTCTTCTCTTCCCATTTCATTTCTTTTCCTTTCTTTTCTTTTCTTTTTCTTTTTCTTGTTTCCTTTTTCGTTTTTTTTAATGTCACAGGATGTGCTGAGATAGGGACCTTTTTGGCTTCACACAATAATTTCATGTTATTAGATTTTGTTAATTTTTATTACCTACCTACTATTAATTTTAATTTGGTGTCAGATTGTCTGGCTTCTGGCTACCCGTACTGACTGTCAGAGTTGTACAATTTCATTTTTGTGTACTTTATTGGTAAGAACAAAATTCTTAATAACTAACCTAATAAACTATTTATCTAATCGAGACTATTTTAAGTTTTAAAAATAGTCTCCATTTTCACTTTTACAAAAGTCCGTAACACTTTCTTAGAGTCTGTATATCCTTACTTAATAATATAAACGCAAAAGTTTGTATATATTTGGATGTATGGAGGTTTGTTACTCTTCCACGCAAAAACTTCTAAATGGATCCTGATAAAATTTGGCACAGAAGTAGATTACAGCCTGGAAATAACACATGGAATACTTTTTTAACTTAGGATAATTTTCGACAGTCACATGGGCGGCAGCTAGTAATTTAGAAAAACAGTATGTTTATGTATTGTATGAGTTATATGTATAGCACAATATTGTTACTCTTAGGCCCATTTTCACCAAGCCAAACTGATCGCGATCAGCGTATAAACCACGTTTATGAGCTGTCAGTGTCACTATTTTTCTATGGAATATTGACGCTGACAGCTCTTGAACGCAGTTTAGATGTACTGATCGCGTTCAGTTTCATTGGTGAAATCCGCTCTTATTCATTTACTTTGTACACTACTGATTCAAAAGGTTAGTTATTTTTAACTTACCTACGTACTAAGGGCCAATTTCACCAATGAAACTGAACACGATCAGCGAGTAAATCACGTTTACGAGCTGTCAGTGTCATTATTTTTCTATGGAATACTTACACTGACAGCTCTTGAACGCTGTTTAGATGTACTGATCGCGTTCATCGTCATTGGTGTAATCCGCTTAAATGTGTGAATTACACTGACAACTCATAAACGTGGTTTATACGCTGATCGCGATCAGTTTGGCTTGGTGAAAATGGGCCTAAGTCTGTGTTGTAAGTTGTACAAATGACACCTGGGACCAACAGCTTAACGTGCTTTCTGAGAAACGGTGGAGTCTCGGTATCTCATGGACGGTCACACATCCACTTACCAATCTTGTCAAGCATTGCTAAACCTTGATTATCAACGCGTGCGTCTGTTTTTGTTTAGTCTAAGGCTGTGTTTCCACCAGTTTCCAGAGATATATGAGAATGCGTAACGGGGATGTGTCTGTTAAGAACTAATATAAGCGCTCCATTTATCTAGCCTCGCCCAGCGCAAGCGATTTCAGCACATCTCTGGTGGAAACCCATCTTAAAGAGTGTCCTCCACTAATGTAGATCATTTCTATTGATATATTCTATTTCATTGACATAAAAATTTCTCCTTCGACCATTTCGAGTTTTCTAACTTTTCAACCAAATCAAAGTCACATTAAAACGACCATTGTCTCAAACCATTCTTTGTAAACTGTCACAGATTTTAAACACCTGAATAAGCAATTTTCTTTTGTACAAAAAAACACGTTGAATGAAATTTTGATTCATCACTCTTGAATGGCGTCGCTGAAAGGGCTGAAAACAAGATGATTCAGTATTTTTCAGACAGGCAGTTATTTTTCATCGTGACAGGCTGAAATTGTCCAAATCTTCGGGGAAATCAGGGTGTAATCATAGTGAGAGTGAAATGATGCAGGTACGGACCTAATAATTAAATGGCTAGATGTGAGGACAGGTGTTGGAGGCATTATGGTTTAAATAATATCTAATTTGTTTGCTGAAAAGGTTGCTTTTTATTTTGAACGGTTGTTACTTAGTGGGTCTTTAGGGCAGCAAGGTAGATGGTAGAGTTTTGATTGTAGTGTTTTTGTTGTATTCGAATAAAATTTAAGTTTTTGGCAAAGTTACTCATTTTGATAGCAGGAAAGTTTTTGTGAACTTTTTTTGCAAATTTTTTTTAAATTCATTAAAAGACGGTTGACAGCCCAAATTGCTAGGCTTCTAGAAGAATGAAATTGAAAACATGACAAAATGAACACAAACTTTTTATTTAAATGCGCCGTTTATTCAGCAACTTAAGTGACATCTTTTGTTCAATATCGTTTAATGACTTGCCCATATCACTTATGTCGCTGATTAAACGGCACAGTTCAATGAAAAGGCTGAGCTTTTAATGAAACGGCTGATTAAGCTAGTTGGCTGCGACATGTATATATCGTCAATTCTGTCTATAGGAATTCCAATCGGTGACACGACGCGTATAAAGTAAGTTGGACTAAACATCCTGTACATTCGGCCAAGTCTTATGTCAAATCTGTTGGCAGAATGCAGTCGGCAAGGAAGGAAACCATGCCTTTTTGCTCAAACACTTACGTCACATTACAAAAGACGGTCCCAAGGAATGAATGTTACTAAAGCAAAGAAAACTTATCACCCTATCATCTTAGTAACGCGTGTAAATAATAAATAATATAATTATGAAGGCAGTATTTCATATTTCATAATGAACAGGAAAATAATAAATAATGCGCAGTAACGATGAGTTATTACATGACAGGCTTGTACTAATATTAATGTAGGTATAACTTTATCAGATAAGACTTCCTTCGTTAAATAGAGATGTTAATTTGACTATTAATTAATGTTTAATTTTCGTTTTTGGCTGAAAACCTATGTATTTAAGTCTCAACATCAAAATAAGGTAGGCAGTTAATTTTCCACGGAATATAATAAATAGTATCGTCGTTGGCCTAATTCGTTAACGAGCTAAGTCCAAACTTTACAAAAGGAAGCAAAAACGAAAATAGATCACTTAATTTTAGCAATCATTATTCTGAAAATTCCGTTAGTTCCTAAAGGATTAAATCCTTTAGGAACTAACGGAATTTTATTATAAATATAAATATATAAATATTTCTTTGTGAAGTTTCCTATTGTTCAGAAAGCAGGGTTTCGAGCATGGCATTTCTAACGTTTTTAGATTGATATAGTTGTTATAAATTTATCATAAATAGGTAATCGTCTGGAGTTTTTGGCAGACTTAAAAACTAAAATTGCCTAATTGCCCTGGACTTGGCTCGTAAACGAATTAGGCCGACAGTTTAAATTTATTCATAACTAGCTTTTACCCGCGACTTCGTACGCGTATATCCCGTTGTTTCCCGTTCCCGTATAGCCTTTAGCCTTCCTCATGAATGTGGCTATAATATACAAAAAAAAATTTCAAAATCGGTTCAGTAGTAGTCTTTTGACTTTTGACTTTTGACTTTTGACTTTTGACTTTTGACTTTTGACTTTTGACTTTTGACTTTTGACTTTTGTCTTTTGACTTTTGACTTTTGATCTGACTTTGACTTTATATCACTAATTCTGTTTTTGAAATTAAGTGTATCAATAAATGTAGGTGGGTCAATGACCGTTATTCCACATTTATCTGGCACCTACTATAGCTTTATATGTTGGGGTCAGCTTCAATTTAAACCAGATGCAGCCGAGTACGAGTAGGTACTGGGTAATAAACTAACCCTTGACATGAGGAAACCTATTGTCAGATGTCCTAAGCTTCTGACAATCAATGACGACTGTCAAAGATGTAGGTACGAATGACTGCCAAACCAACAGCATAACGTGCTTTCCGAAATACAAAGTCGCCCATCTACGCACCGACCAACCTTTGTAATCGAGGACCAACCTTGGTAATCGAGGACCAACCTTGGTAATCGAGGACCAACCTTGGTAATCGAGGACCAACCTTGGTAATCGAGGACCAACCTTGGTAATCGAGGACCAACCTTGGTAATCGAGGACTAACCTTGGTAATCGAGGACCTACCTTGATAATCGAGTCGTTGCGGCCTTCAAAACCTACTTACCCACGGACCTTTTAAATTTAGTACTTATAAAACAAGAAAACCATCCCTAACAAGGAAACGTCTGCCGAAATGAAGTAAATTATGCTAATAAAATCGTTTCAGCCATACAACTCCTGAAAAACATGTGAATAACCGCGCTCAGTACATTTTATGTATGTTCCATGAGATAAAATCTTCCACGTGTATAGGGGAGATTCATTGTCCTTCTGAAAACATGTTTATTTACTTTGTAGGGATCTATGACAAAATAAATACCAAACAGGTAGAAATTCCTTTATACGACAATCTAAAATTTGTGAATCTACTATTTAAAATGTTTCGGATATTTTCGCACTTTAATGTCGAAACATTCAGTATGGAATCTACATCAGCTAGCCATACAATTATCTACAGGTTAGGTTTTTTCAAAATCATTCCTGGGTTCAAACAGCCTGTAACAGAATATACATTAGGAGGTAGCGGTAAAGAGTGTAAAGTTCCGCATACCTCCATTGAAAAGGGAGGATCCTCCGACTCCGTTTAAGTTGAAATCGCAGGAAAACTCTGATTCCGCGATGCAGAATTTCGTTAAGTTAGTTCCTAGGTGGCGGGATAGATGTCGTCGCGGTTCTTTTTGTTGCGATGTAGATTTTGCTACGTTGGTTGGATCCAGCTACAAACACAATATACCTCTTAAGGGGTCATTGTGCTCATCATTATAAACAACTTTTACTATGATACCAACACTGAAATCGCGAAAAAAAACGACTGCTGCATACATTTCTGTTAGCATAACACAAGTGAAGTGTACGGAACAGCAGATTTTTTTTGTGGATAATTATTAGTTGTAAATAATGATGAATACAATTTGCCCCTAAGAGGTATTGCGTTTATTCTGGTACACGTTGTATAAACGCAGAGATGGTTTTCATCGTAGTCGTACAGTCGTATTCCAGCATTCAAACTAGCCTCTGTTAAAAACAAAAGAGTTGCAACCATTTAAAAATTGGGAGATTGGTATCCAATTTTAACCAATCAAAAAGCTACGGACGTACCAAACATGGCGGAAAAGCGAAAAACAAGGACTTTTGACATTCAGTTTTGAATCCGAATAGGTAGTAGGCATAGACGTGAAGAATGAACTGAACAATCTCCCTACAATGTCACTGTGGCGGCATCTATATTGTCACGAACTAAACTCAGACCTGACGCCACACTAATTTTACAACGCATCTGTCATGGGTTTGGTATCCGCACAATCTGAACATATATAACAGTGCCACAATGGTGACCAAACACGTCCTGCCTTGGCTTTAAATCCTCATAAGGTTGCCACAGTTCACACAAGTCCGGCCTTAGTAGATGAAAACATTTTATGTTGATTTGCGAGAAAACACTCATAAAATAAATCGAAGAGACAACCACCGTCTGGTCCGAAGATCCTCTCTTATCAAATAGAGGTTGCAGCACAATCATGTTTCACATATACGACCATGCAACCGAAACCCGTCTCTTTTCCAGGGGCTCTAGACAAGTGACATTCTGTCAGCGGTAGCGTGGCGAAGGCGATTCTCAATACGTCAAAAATATATGGGATTGACAGATGCTATCGAAATGTCACATGATCAAATTCCTACATTTTGGCATTTTGACAGTCGCATTCGCTAATCGAATAGCACATTGTCTAGGGCCTCAGGTCAATGTGTCGAAATTCCGATAAAGTTAAAATTCTAAAAAAACAATTTTAATCCACTAGTCTTACGATAATTTTCTCTCTCTCTCTCGCGTATTTATGGCCTCATTGATTTCGTACCTAGATAGCGAGCGATCAGTCCATACTCTATGTCGACTGTATTGGGTACACAAATACAAAAGGATGTGTTGAATTGCAGTTTTCAGCACACCGCAGTTTTGCAATGTTTTCCACCTGCTGCCTTCTTTTTGCTTAATGTTTTGTTGAAATAATTTTATGTTCAAAGATCCTACGATTTACTGTTAAATATGAGAATCAATTTTAAAACTTTACACCGACTGTAAAGCTCGGAGGAGCTCGTGGCTAAATTATAACAGCCGCACGGACCAATCTTCAAGGTTAAGCAACGCCGAATGCCGAGGTTGGTCTGTGGATGGGTGACCATATTAACATACTCCCCCGTGCCTCGGAAAGCACGTTCAGCCGTTGGTCCCGGCTGTCATTTGTAGATCTTTGGCAGTCGTTACGGATTGTCAGAAGCCAGAAAATCTGACACCAGTCTTGCCAAGAAGTACCGTGTTACCCAGTTAATGGGTTGTGGAGGTCTGGTAGGCAGCCCCTCCACGTAAAATACTGGTATTCAGCTGAATCCGATTTGACTGGGAGCCGACCCCAATTTGGTTGGGAAAAGGCTAGGCAGATGATGACACCGACTGTAAAGCAGGCATCAACAAGGAAAACTTAAATAACATAGTATGTTCAATATGTATGCTGCTTCAAATCCATTTTAATTTATTTAGGACTAGTTTCAAATTCTTCAAGTACAACACCATAAGTCCCTCACAGATGAAACTATAGGAAAATTGGGTTTGTGTCTTAGCGAACACAATATTCTGAATATCATGCAGCTTATTTTAATGACCTATATAATAAGACTAGCACTTCGCCCGCGACTTCGTCCGCGCGGATTTATTAGGTACTCCACAAACTTCAACGCCCCCTATACCCCCTTATAAAGGTTAGTTTTGGAAAATTAAGCACAACGATTTTCATTAATTTACATTTATTACTTAGCCATTTCCACTTATTCTATGGTCTCAGGTTCAGCGCAACTGTTCACCCCGTTCACCCCGTCAGAAGTTGATTATGCAAAAATTGTTAGGTACATCTGTTTCAATAATCCCATTTTTAGTTTGTTCATAGCATCCCGACGTAAATTAAAGCAAGCAATAATGTCCTTCCCTAAAAACTTAATCACCCCTGCGGGAAGCAGGGGTGATTAAGTTTTTAGGGAATCCTTATTATGTAGGTATGTAGTTTATTTGCGAAAAATCCAAACATTTGTTATTCTTATTGTTTTATCGAATTCATTTTCAACTTCATCGGACCAAGCATTGATATGATTCTTCCCAGTTCGCTCAAGCCGCGACATTTTTCTTACTCCGAGCATGTTTATTACCGTCGTAACTTTTGAACGAAAGGTCCGATTTTAATAATTTAAAGTGTAATTTACACGGAAATAATCAACCTTAATTATCAAACCATTTAAATGCATAAGGATTGATATCATGATACCGAAATCACCATTTTTTCAAATCACCAAGGATTTGCTTAAATAATCTGAACAAAAAGCGGTCATGGTGACTTAACCATAATAGTTAGACATATGGTATCGTCGACTTTTTTGTAGACATTGATGACCTCTATAAAACTGTAGTACATCACTTTGCTCTATTGTCAATAGATTCCGCAGCGTACGGGACATAAGGATTTTTCTCACACCTTGGGTTACATTATCGAAGTTTTCATACGGATCCCTAACTTTTTTGAAAATATTCTATAGCCTATGTCCATCATCGATAATGTACAATTCTACTGCTGAAAGAATTTTTCAAATCGGTCCAGTAGTTTCGGAGCCTATTCATTTCAAACAAACAAACAAACAAACAAACAAATCTTTCCTCTTTATAATATTAGTGTAGATAAGTAACGTTACCATCTTGTTAATCCTTACATCTTCTCGGTTTACGGTCGGATGTTTGCGTTATTCTATACGCGGGATGTAATCTATATACTTACCACACTCCACCCATATTAAGTTTAGCTTCATAGTTAAGTATACTTGAAAATAATCAAATTTACACGAGCACCCATCACACTCCATCTTTGACTATACAGGCTGAAGCTTATCGGTTGATATTTTTTAATTTAAAAATTAAACAGTATTTTGTTAAAAATGAGCTCATTCCCAAAATCAACCGGTTCGATTCTTGACCAGGTTTACCGATTTTTCAAAAATCTAATGATTCAGTTTTAGTTTTCATCAAAATCGGGCTCTAGACTCCTTTTAGTGTTTTTCGATGTTACTCATGGTTACGGAATTTTTCCACCCACGCACACTTTTAAAATTCAATTGTTCAAAAGCCAGGACTGGTCGCTAGACAAATATTAAACACTAGCTGTCGCCCGCGGCTCCGCCCGCGTGAATATTGAAATTATCTCAAGAGAACATACTCCCGGGATAAAAAGCATCCTATGTGTTATTCCAGACTATAATCTACCTCTGTGCCAAATTTCATGAAGATACGTTCCGTAGTTTTTGTGTGAAACAGTAACAAACATCCGTACATACAAACTTTCGCGTTTCTAATATTGGTAAGGATAATTAGTACCGAGGCAGCCGCTCCACGTAAAATACTGTTATTCAGCTCAATCCGGTTTGACTGGGAGCCGACCCCAATACAGTTAGGAAAAGGCTAGGCAGATGATGAAATAGTACCGATAAAATTGAGTACAGGAAAAATTGTATGAAAAAGATATTCAGTTCAAAAGATGCAATATTTTATACCTACTGTAGCGTAGATTTTCCGCGAAGAAGTCGGCGGTCATCGGTAGGACATCGTGTAACATTGTCGTGTTAAACATGAGGGGTCGCGTGCGAAGGCAGCGTTTTCAAAGTCAACAGGCCCAAATCACCCAGGCTTCATCCATACTTTTCGAAATTAAAATTAAAAACCGGCCAAGTCCGAGTCGGACTCGCGCACGAAGGGTTCCGTACCATTATCCATAAAACATTAAATATTTGTTTTATTTTAATTATTTGTTTTTAAGTGATATATAACTTAATATTCTGTGAAATTTTCAAGCGTCTGCCTGTTGCCGTTATCAATATAGAGCAAAAATGAGCAAAAAAATCATGTTTGTTGTATGGGAGCCCTTTAATTTTTTTTTCTGTTTTTTAGTGTTTTTTATTATAGCGGCAACAGAAATACATCAGCTGTGAAAATTTCAACTGTCTAACTATCACGGTTCATAAGATACAGCCTGGTGACAGACGGGCGGACAGCGAAGTCTTAGTAATAGGGTCCCGTCTTTACCCTTTGGGTACGGAACCCTAAAAAGTAACTGTGGGTGATCGGATTTGGGTGAAACTCGGCACACGGACAGACCATGTCTTGAATTAATGCGTAAATGTACCTTTTTTATTCTGGGAGTATTTACTCTTGAGATGATTTCTGAATAGCTGCTGGCAGGAGCCAACATTTTTTTACACTCAGCTTTAATAAACATGCCGTGGTATTCAATGGGCGTAGTGTTGCTTGCCTGTCGGTCTTCTACAGATTGTACATCGGAGAGTGTGCGCAGGAAATTCACGACCTGATCCCACCATCGCACTTTTACCACCGGAATACCAGACGTAGTGCTGGGTACCATCCTCACTTGGTCGATATCCCGACCAGTCGTACTCAGCGCTTCTCCTCCACATTCTCCTACACATATATTTAAAAAAAAAGGGATTTCCGATCAATAAATATGACGATTTCAAAAAAATTTATCGTATTGGGAGTCGATTTTTTTGACCTCTCACCGTCGTCATATAATAGAAGAACTACCTATATTGCAAAATATTATTGATACTTTTACACCAAGCAGTTACGGGTTTGCGATGTATGTGAATGAATGATTTTTAATATTTTGTACTGACATTTAGTCCACACAATTCCATGGGATAAACGAACCCGAGGTGAACGACATGATTCGTTTGCCTATCAAAGTTTTTCAGCCTGAAACTTGCGCCCTGTCGCGCTCCGATTTCAGTAGCATTTCAGCAGCGGTCGGGTATGGATGTCGCCTGAGCTCCCATTTTCTGAAAAGGACGCTAGCTTACGAACGATTTTTAAAGAATAAAGAATAAAAAAAACAGTTTAAGAGTTAAACAAAACCTTGGTGTTTAGTGGAATTTTTGTTTGGAAAAAGTGTTCTTTAAAATTGAAAGTGGTTTAATAGTGTGTTCCAACTTTGTGTTAGTTTTGTGTTTATCTAGTTAAATTAAACAGGGTGAGTGTAATTGTGATTGATTAAGGTAGGGATAGACAATTAGGTTTTGTTTGATTAGATTTGAATTTGTGAGTTAGGGTTGATATGTTTGGGGTGAGAATTTATTGGTGTTATTTGGGTCTGCTCATAAATTTTTTTCGTTCATGCTAGCGTTTCAAATGATAATTTTATTTGCGATGTCACTTTTGAAATCTAAATTTATATGAAGCATACCTTGAATTCTTTTTATCTTTTTTTTCAAAGGTAAAATCGTATTTTTATTTAACTTACTTTTAACTCAACACAATGGATTTGAATTATTGCTTTAGACGTAATAAATAAAAAACTTCTAAAAAAGAAAAATGATTTGCGTTTTTTGAATAAAGAGTCGGTATTTAATTTTTTTATCTAACTGAAAAAGGTAATTAAAATGTTGAAAAATCATCAATTTTTCATAAATTACTTTACGTTGAAAAAAAAAGTAATCATCATAGGAAAATCGTTTTCCTATGATGATTACTTTATTAATAAATAAGTATGACTATTATTAATAAATAAGACCCCCGTTCTTCAAACTTGGAAAATCCTGTATCTTGAAGAAAAGTTTTCTTTAGATGGATATATACAATTTTTACTAGACCAAATAAACCACGTCGAAGGCCCTTGAGGCGGTTTAGAAACTCTGACACTAGGGTTTGTGGGGTCGTTAGACCTTACTGCCCCCAGAAGAAGATGAAGACAATATTTTTAGTTGATCACTAATTCTGGTGTTACACAATATCACATGTTATATAATACGTGCATTTTCTCATTTAAACGTGCCTTTATGTTCTATTCAAGCTCCTCGATGTTTGTACTTCGTTTCAGAATAAAACAGCTCAAATTATGATTTGTGTGTTCCCTTGCCAATACAATACATTGTGTTTTCGAAACGCGGTAAACAAGCCGTGAGAAGCCCACAAATATAATAAATTGGTTTCTGTATGGCATATCAATTGGGTTGTGAGAGTTATATTGTATTTTGTGACGATTTTCGGGAAATTCTGTCGATAAACTATTTTTTCTCTTTCTTCGATATAAATAATTGGTAGTTTATTTAGCAGTAGCACCCCCCACCAGGGTTGCAGAATTTGTTCGAAAGACTCAACGCGACCCTGGAACGCAAAGGGCATGAGGAGGAACATGGATGGGTTTTAGTCAGTAAGAGTCTGACACTCCCTTCCGCGCTACCCAGAGCGGAAGAAGTCATTTGATGATTTTCCATTCATAAAAACAAGAGCAAGTCGGACTACGAACGTTCTCTGATAAAGTGTGTTATTTAGAGATATCGTCTTATTCTTTTTTTTTAGAAATAGAAATCATTTATTTGATCATAATGTAGTAAACATATAATATGTTAATTTTGTGGAAGGTTCCAATACATTTTACCTTACAGCATGCAAAATGGTTCAAAATAGGTTCACGGAAAGAAAAAAAACATAATACAATAAATATTATAAAAATTAACCAATAGCAAAATTATTTAATCTTTACATAAACTTCTATCACATAGAATAATTTCAGATTGTTCTCTATGCAAAGTTTGAAGAATTTTACGTAAAAACTCGAAAACTATGCGACCTAAAAAATGTTTGAGAATGGGCAAATAGCGTTCTTTCATACAATACCCCACATGATCAAGTAGCCCTTCTTCGAATTTTTAAGACTTTTCAGTCCCTGTTGAAAAAAAAATATACATATTTTTATTTGTTCCTTATTTGCAAAATAGTTGGGCAAACGTCATCTTATACCATTTCAAACAAGTTGATAGTATTAGTAATTCACATTTCTTCTAATTATTTTCTATTCGATGGTGAAGGCCGCAGGAGACCGCTGGAGTCGAGACGCATAAGACCGGTCGATGGGGTGTCGCTTGGGCCTAACATATGCCTCCCCACAGAACAGATAAAAGCATCTGTTCTGTGGGGAGGCATATGTTCGTCAGTTGAGATGTTTTGGCTGCAATGATGTAGTATGAACATAATATTTTCGACATAGATTTTTTTTTCTGTATTTTTAAAGGGTAGGTTTTCGTTTTTAAGCATGGTTTAAGACCTCTCTTTGAAGGTCATTTAAGTGCGTTTAAAAAGGTTGTGCAATTTATTTATTTAACAGTTCTTGTACACGCATTTAACATAATAGATAGGTAAGAATACGGAGACTGAAAATAGGTACAAAGGTGATGGTTATTTCTAATGAAATCTCTTCCAGCATACCTGCAATTGTGCAAAATACTTATTTGTTTTTTTTATGTAATCTACCTATTAAACCCTAGTTGATTATTTTTTCAAAAATCCAATCATGCGTTTGAGTTTTCATGAAAATCGGGCAGAAAATCGGACACCATTGAGTATTTTTCACTATTCATAGGGTAGGTCACCAATGTGTTGGACCGATCAAGTCAAAACTGCACTCAATGGTCCACTCCACGAATACACAAGAAAAGCCACAGTACGGGAGGAATGGCGACGGATTGTGAAGCTTGCCACCACCCCTGATGTGACGACCACGACCACTCTGCCAAGAGTGTGACGACGAAGAAGAAGAAATAATAGGGTAGGATTTGGCCATCCACGCCCACTTGAAAAATTCACCTGTATATGTGGTGACTGGTAGTTAAGTGCATTCCTTGAAATGGGATGTACTAGGGCTAATTATTTGGGTACCTAGATTACGTTACGAGTAATTATGATTGATCGTCAATTAAAAACCTCTTGAGAAAATATCCTAAAACTTCGATTTCTCCAATTCTTCTAAACCATTCATTAAAAGTTCCAAGTTCACCTTCCCCGAGTCCGACCAAAAATAATAACACAATGCTCAACTTACTCAAAAGCCGAATTACCGAAGTTGAGTCAAAGTTGGGCTTAAGTTAAAACGACTTCATGTTTAGGAGCCTTATAGCCTTTTATCTTATAACTTAGCGTTACTTAATTAGCATAGTGGCTCTAATTTTGCTTACCCTTCGTTTTAAGGGGACATTTTCTTCTTTGGTTTCGGGTTTCTAGGGTTCCGTCTTTCGCGGTCTGGTTTTTGATAAAAGGTTTTGTTTTGTTCTGCCATTATTTTTTGGGCTTTTTTGCCCTCAGTTTTATATTTTGAGATAAACTGTGTAAGTAGATAATATTTTTTTTTTCATGCATATTACCTATTGGCAGTAGCAACCGGGTGCCCAGGCACCCGGTTGCTACTGCAACCGGATTCGGACCTAATTAATGACAATATGCTCGACAAATTGAGGGTTTACTGTTAGATGTGCTTTCTGTATGATATCGTACAAGCGTGTTTCTATCTTAGGCGATTAACACACGGCACCGCGCGCCGTGTGTTAATCGCCTAAGATACCCATTTCTTGTTAGAATCATACAAAAAAAAACTAATATACTGAATATATTTTGCCCATTTTAAAAACGTGAACTAAAAACAATGTATTTATTTCGAAAGCTAATTGTTTCTTTTTTAATTGAGATGGGTTTGCTGTTGAATCTAGTCTAGGTCAGAGGTGACAGAGACAAAGTCGACGATGGAGTGAGCTTATTCAGAATAAGCTTTCAAAATACATTGTTTTGATAAACTTCATAATTTTATGAAAATGATAGGTGGAGTACCAAAAGTCTGTGTCCTCAGTTGGACACATAAATAAGTTCCCAACACAATTTAACTACAGAACTCTGATTTCAAGATCATTTTTAAGGGTTCTGTAACAAAAAAAAACAAGAATCACAAAAACGCAACTCTTTTAGTTTCGATAAATTAACACATTCATTGTGCGTACAGCTAAGGAGTGGAATTCCCTGCCAGAGTCTGTGTTTCCTGATAGCTACAACCTGGGAGTCTTTAAGTCAAGAGTGAATAGGTTACTTCTAGGCAAGCGTGCTCCATTTTCGACCACATCATCGCTAAAAAAGAAAAGATGTTTCTCTGGAAAAACCTGTGAAGTACAAACTGTTGTTTACACACTTTCGTTGATACTCGTTTAATTAGTGTCCGATTAAAAATTATTAACCCATTTTAAAACTCTCTGTCATCCGATTTAGCTTAAATTTGGGATGCTCATAAAATTTTGGAGACATTGCAATAGTTTGGTACCTACTCTAAAACAGTAAACTGGATGTGTACAATAGGAACTCTTGAACCAAATGAGATAGCACCATCGTTTTTGGGCTCATTGGATATGTATTGAAAAGTGATATTAGATTAAATTATTTTTAGTTCATTAAAACGTATCAGTATTTTTTTCTTTACAGCAATGTAAAGAAAAAAATACTGATACACTGTACTTGAATAAGTATCTAAATACATATTCGTCCCAACTACGGAACTCCTAACTCTCGCTTCGATACTAACTTGTCACAGTTTTTTTTGGGTTCCAAACTTCTTTATGGAAAAATGGAACCGTTAAAGGATCACTCGGTTGTCTGTCTGTCTGTCGGTATGTCACAGCTGATTTTCTCCGTATTTAGTGGACCGATTCAGTCAAAATTTGGTAGGCAAATGTATTTCTGTAGCCCAAAAACAGACCCGTAACAAAAATTTGTAAACTTTGAAAATGGGGTCATTTTGGATAGGCGAAATAAAAATAAAAGTTTTTCCAACTGTATCTTGTGATATTTCAAATAAAAGGGCTTATTGCAAAAATATTCCATTCCGAAGTTATTAAAAAAAAAGATTAGAACTTTGAAAAAAATACAGTTATATCTTACTTATAGATTACAGGAAAACCTATACCTAAGAATTCTATGATTTTAAAGTACATGTTAAAAAAAAAAAAATTGTTTGGAACTCTTTGCACGCGATTCCGACTCGCACTTGGCCGGTTTTTTGTTACCTAAAATAAACTTTGTAAGTAAACCCTGTCGAGCAATTCATTTTGTAAAAGATGTTATTTTAAAGCTGCAGTCAAGGGCGTGTTTATGTTTCAAATTGTCCGTTTACAACAGAGAGGGTGATTATCTACCTAATGTAATTTTAACAGGACGAATTTAACCTTAACTTTGACCTTTGCTTCCGTTTCTTTGACTTTTTCAAAGGATTTTTGTTTTGTTATCTTGCATTTTATGAAGATACTTATTCAGACCCTGTCAAAGATCGCTATAGGGAAACCGTTCCATTCAAACTGCGCCCACACGCCAGTTTCCCCCTAAACATATAAAATTAATTTATCATTTACCCTAAAACCACCCAGTATTTTATTCAAAAAACTTCACATACATTCAATTTAGATATCTACCAACTATCTGATAGACCAGAAAACGAAGGATTAGGTTAAAATAGGTTTATGTCAGAAGGATTCTGGTCTGACATGGGTAGGTACCCAAACTTGTCTACAAGTACGATAAAAATAGTACCTATCTGAATCGAAGAAAAACGGTCCAGTTGTAGACCGAAATAGGCTTTTGAATTGTGACTGAAATATTTAAATAGAAATGGAGATAGGTACATTTACGTATGTTAATGTTCTAGGACTGTCTGATCTTCGGATACGAGCAATGATTTACATTTTAATGATATGTCTGCCAGTTATTCGGTCCTCTGTTTATTTCGTGTGACTAGCTTATTATAGCACTACGTTTTTTCTGTGGATTCACTCATGTACCCTGCCAAATAAGAAACGTGCTTTTTACGGAAAGTACCTAGTATATGACATTTGGGGTATTTGGAAGAACATGGATAGCTTTTAGTCAGTAAGAGTTTGATACTCCCTTTCGCTCCGCTCAGAGTGAAAGGAGTCATTTGATGCTATTCCATCCTTAAAAAAAAAGCAAGTCATTCGGCGATGGTGTAGTTTTTAAAAAGTAAAAAAAAAATACAAAAAAAATACAACCGACTTCGAAATAAAAACACTACAAAGTATAAACTAACTTTAATTTCGGAAGTCGGTTGTATTTTGTTGTAAAAAAAGTTTTATTTTTCACTTTTTATTTGTGGCACCCCACCACTAAATTAACATTATAGAATATAATACTCTTCATTATGTACAACATATAAGTAACAAAACAAAATAGATGAAGAAAACATAACATAGGGTGACACAATGGGTGGCCTTATCGCTAAACGCGATCTTTTTTCATTATTCCCGTTATGAGTGGTTGCGCTATTCATCGTTCAGGAGTTACTTTGTGTGCCTTCGTAGTTTAAGTCCAGACCAGTTCATAGCTAAATATCTAATTGACTTTGGGATTGACATAAACCTAAACATTTCTCACTTTATTAAGTTTTATTAGGTCACTAGTTTATTTATATTTGAAGTTCAACGTCCAATGCTAATTCAATGTACTGGTATTTAAGGAAACACTACACAAAAAGAATCATCAAGCCAGTTCATAAACAATAAAGTTATGCCCGAATAGATAACCTCAAAAACTTGGTTGACTTGTACACATCTACGTTTCACTTCGCCCTGTCCGGCCCCGGCAACACACCGGTGTGTCGCGAATTAATCGCGAATTTAATGTTTATTTACCTATTACATAAGATTTACTTTATATTAGGGAATTTTCACATGTTGGGATGTTTATAAACTGGTGTAAACAATAAATGGACATGCGATTTCAACAAACCCGGAAGATATGCGATAATTCATTGAAGAGTTCCGTTGCCTATCTCCAAAGTTCCTCATCAGATCTTCACCAAAATGAAATGGAACCAGTCCGGAAAAATACTCTTTCAAACAAAAAAAAATCATAATTGGTTGACAATTGGCAAAAATATCGCTGAACAAATATACAAAAAATCAGTCGAATTGGAAACCTCCTCCTTTTTCGAAGTCGGTTAAATATAATTTTACCCGAAATTGATCGAGAAACCAATGAGATATAACTGTTTAAAAAAATACATAATGTCCCTCTCGCGAAAACGCCGTTTTCTTTCAGTATATTATAACGTAGGTACTCTTTGCCGTTTTCAGCTGTTTATGTGTCATACACATAGTATTTGACGTCAGAGTTCGTATCGGACTTCTCTTACTAACTGTCAACTTTGAAAAATAACTTCACCGCTGATGAAGGTATTTTAAAAATGATTACATAATTGTTTACTTGAGCTAATAAGTATTTCATTTTGCAAATATAATAATTACTGTCATATTCCCCATTACTTCATTCAAAATCTTTTCATTTGTCAGTACCTGGAGGCAGTAAAACAGATCCCTAATCTTGTAAATATTTAAACACCACCATTTACCTACGGAACCCAAAGAGAAGTATGTGAGTCGTTCGGTGCAAAAGAACAAAAGCATTTGTGAAGTGGGGACACACGGGTATAATTACCGTTGTTGTCTAGTGTGGCGTCTAAAGAAAAAGGGCGCATCTCACCTATTATGCAGAATGGAGTTATTTTTTACATTATCATTTTCGGAATTAGGAAGAGAAGGTCGTTCATAAGCGATCTCGAGGTTAAGCAATGCTTGCCAATGGTCGGTCTATCTTCAGGTTTCTTCATTGCCTTAAAGCTGGGTATACAAATGTGGGGTTGAAGAAAAACAAAATTTTGAAGGGGATTTTTATTTAAAAAAAAGAAGCCATGTTTTGTTGTAAACCAATAATATGGAATTCAAGTTTTGGGAATTCTTTAATTGTGTTTACAGCTAAGGAGTGAAATTCCCGGCCGGAGTCTGTGTTTCCTGATAGCTACAATCTGGGGCTCTAGTCGAGGGTTATTAAAATAGGTTACTTCTAGGCAAGCGTGCTCCATCGTCGACCACCTCAGGTGTTATTGTAGTCAAAAGATATCAGCCAAGAGACGTCCACTCCTGGACATAGGCTTCCCCCAAGTGTCGCCACAACAACCGGTCCTGTGCGTCCCGCATCCATCGACTACCCGCGACCCTCACCAGGTCATCGGTCCACCTTGTGGGAGGCCTTCCAACGCTGCCTCTTTAGTTTGGCGATCCTTCGGGCTGTGTCGGTCACGCTGGTTCTCTTGCAGATATTTTCATTCCTGATTTGATCACGTAAGGAAACTCCGAGCATTGCCTTCTCCATTGCCCTTTTTTTTTAAGGATGGTAAATCATCAAATGACCCCTTTCGCTGGAGCGGGAGGTAGTGTCAGACTCTTACTGATTAAAATCCATCCATTGCTTTTCCTAGTGCCTTTTGCGTTCCAGGGCCGCGGTAACTCTTTCGAACAAAATCCGCAACCCTGGCAGTCCCCATTGCCCTTTGGGTGACTTTAAGCCTAATAATGAGGTCCATTGTGAGTGTCCACGAATCCATTAAATAAAAAAAGTGAAAATCCCTATCAAAGTTTTGTTTCTGTTCACTCCGTTTTACAATGTTAATTTTCTCCATTTTACGTTTCGTTCAGATGCACGCTCTTTCGCTTTTGGCGGTACAAAGTGTGCCTCATTAGTTTCTTATTACCAGTGTGTAGTGTGTAAGAGGATGCTCAAATGAGTAGGGTGAGTGATATTAAGCGGTGGTCTCCTTTAACGATGTAAGAGAAAAAGAGGTATATTGGAGTACTAAGAGTGATTGAAAAAGTGTCGTGTGATCGCATTGGTGAATTATTTAGAGGATTTAGTGTGTCTTTGAGTGTAATCGATCAAGTTGTCAATGGACATAAAAAAAATTGGCAGAATTACTGCCAAATAGGGAAAGTGCCTATGACACTGGCAGCATTGCCACATTGAACGGCAATGCTGATTCTTTGACAGATGAACAGGCTAGCCTTGCGATCGCGTGAACAGTCAACTAAATGTTTAGTGATGTCACGAAATACTTAATGAGCTCTCGTACCCCACCGGCCATATGTGTCGACCCCAAACGGATCAAACATAATAATAACTCGCAATTAGGTTGTTTTATTTGTGTTGTTTAAGATTTTCTGCACTTGCAGCAGCCGCTACAGCACAGTATGCCGTGCTAAGAAGATGAGATGGCGAAGAAGGGTGCCTTTTGAACTGTTCCCATCGTCACGTGCCAAACCATTGGGTTCTCAAGCAGATCGGTCATACAAACTGCCACGCCGACTCTCTTGTGTCAGGCCACGTGATCGGCTTTCTCCTTTACGTAATACTTCAGTCCCCTTCCCTCCCCTTAAATAATGAGTTTCTATTAGAGTTTTTATTAATTACATAACACGACTAAGCACACGACATTACCTACATAAAATTAAAAACAGTAGTGTTTTGATTAGATTTTTATTCATTGTTTTTAACTTCTCTTGTCAGGAAGTTACGTCAATCATCGCAAGGCTCTTTAAAAAAAAACCTAACCTTGTTATTTTTGCACCCCTCTTGGCAAACCATATCATTTGATACATACCCATATCATGAAAGCCATACAAAATAATTGGTACGCCATCATTGTGAGTCCGCCATATTGGATTAAGGATGATGGGCACTTATGCACTGCGTCTTGTATTAGGTTCAGTAGGTTTTAAATAAAAAAATCCAGCCAAATATCCTATTCTGCTAATTATTATAACAGCTAGAACTAATGCATAGCGCAATTGCATTGCCACAATATGCCCGGCGTGGCGTACACTTCTCTGTGCCTTTACGACAGTCCCAAGTATATCTATACTTTAATATTATAAAGAGGTAATGTTTGTGAGTTTGTGAGGCTGTCGGAGATAATCTCTGGATCTAATGAAATGTTTTGAAAATTATACGGGAACGAGACACAACGGTATATAAGCGTATGAAGTTACGGGTAAAAGCTAGAGAATAAATGCGAAAGTGAGTTCGTGTGTTTGTTACGTTTTCACACGTAAATTACTGAACCGTTTTTGATGAATTTTGGTAAATAAATAGATTGCACATTGGAGACGCAATGTCAACGATAGCGGAGCAACGGGCAATAACTAGTCTAAAAATTCAATTGAAATGAGAACCTCCTCCTTTTTTTGAAGTCGGTTAAAAATAAATAGGTACATTGACAAAACCTTTTAACAAAACAATTCTTCTCAGAAAACACGACAAAACATTAAAAACAAAAGCTGCTTTTAGATGAGTTTTTTTTCCCGTTTCTCGTCACAAAGTTATGACAAGTTTCTTGGCTCAGGGGTGTCACTAACAGAAAAAAATGTGACGGGAACTTAGGGGCTAAAGTTAGATTATTAATATGGGTGGAACGTGATCTTAGGGTCATTGGTGTCCCCACCAACCGTGTCTCCACGTTGCCGTCGTGGTGGGGCTTGCGTGTCTCAATGATCTTGGGGGCTTTGCCGGTAGAGCCACTCATGCCGGAAGGTCCCAAGTGAGAGACCAGACCAAGAGAGACACAAGAGGGGCACACCGTTCGGAGACTTGAGCAGTGTTCGGGTCCTCGGACGGTGTGCGTCTCATTGGCTTGCTCGCTGCTCTCTGGTACGCGTCTGATCATCAGACGTGACTGTGAGGGCAGCGAGCAAGCAGTGAGAGAGGGAGAGAGGAGGGGAGAGAGGGACCGCACCCTTTAAAAGGAAAAAATGGATAGCACTGAAAGAGAATACGTACCCCAGGGCGGTTCGGACTGCACAGCAGTCCGGGAATCCGCCACGCCTTGCGCGTCAAGCCCCTCGTATTCCCCACCAACCGTGTCTCCACGTTGCCGTCGTGGTGGGGCTTGCGTGTCTCAGTGATCTTGGGGGCTTTGCCGGTAGAGCCACTCATGCCGGAAGGTCCCAAGTGAGAGACCAGACCAAGAGAGACACAAGAGGGGCACACCGTTCGGAGACTTGAGCAGTGTTCGGGTCCTCGGACGGTGTGCGTCTCATTGGCTTGCTCGCTGCTCTCTGGTACGCGTCTGATCATCAGACGTGACTGTGAGGGCAGCGAGCAAGCAGTGAGAGAGAGGGAGAGAGGAGGGGAGATAGGGACCGCACCCTCAAAAAGGAAAGTATGAATAAAGGCACTAAAAAAGAGACACTACCCCAGGGCGGTTCGGACTGCACAGCAGTCCGGGAATCCGCCACGCCTCGTGCGTCAAGCCCCTCGTATTCTGGGGGGGGCAAAAGTGTCCTTTATTCTCCGATTGCCAAGGGCAACAGTGGCCGAGGAGGCCCCCGATCCAAACCGTCCTTCCAGGACATGATCGGGTTCGATTTTGGCTCGTCCAACAAAGCGTCGGTCGGGCGGAGCGCGGCAAGAGGCGCGTTGTATTGGAGGAGGGGCTCGCCTGAGCGTCACCCGGGTGCAGAGTCGGAGTCCGAGTTGGACTCCGACGACCTGGTGACAGTGAGCTCGGCGAGCTCTGAACCCGAGGGGGCAGGGACCGCAGCGGAGGACTCGAGGTCCTTCCGCAAGCGGCCTAGGCCGAAAGACGACCGGGGGTCGTCTTGTAGCGAAGAGGTGGCCTCGGCCCGGAAGATCCCCACCAGCAGGCGGGGTAAGGGCCGAGAGGGAGGCAAGGGCAGAGTCCTTGCCTCCAAGGATGCTGGACGACCCCCCGAAGATGGCGGTCGTGGGGCTCATGGCTCGGAGTCCTCCGGCGGCGAGCCGGATGACCGGAGGGCCGGGTTTGCGGAGGTGGTGGAGGCCGCGCTTCGCGATGTGGCCTTGAAGAGGAAGCTTTCCTCTAAGAACAAGGCCATAAGCGAGGCGATGGCCTCCATTCTGGCGGCAGCGGAGGTTACCAGGGGTGGGCCTCCGCCGGACGAGATGTCCGAGCTGCGGGCGGAGGTCGCCCGCTTAGCTGCCGCCACGGAGCGTCTCCGAAAGGAGAACGAGGGGCTCCGCGCAGACCTGGCCAGGCTCCGGGGAGCCGGCCCACAGGGGGCGCCGCAGGGGGGGCGCAAGAAGGACGGCCAGCCCGTGCCGCAGGAGAACCAGGTGCTGGACCTGGTGCGGCAGGAGATGGCTGCCTTCCAGGCGCGGTTTTCCGTCCTGGAGGGCATCGTCCTGCGCCCCCCGTTAGCGGTGAGTGGGAAGGCTCCAGGCCGGAAGGCGGCGTCGTACGCGGCCGCCGTGGCTGCCACACCGGGGTCGTCCGGCCAGGACAAAGGGTCCGGGCCGGCACCCGCGAAGCCGATGCCGGGAAAACCGGACCCGGCCCCGGGAAGGAAGAGGAAGGGTGGGGTTGCTGCGCGGACGGCGAAGGCTCCTACGCCGTCTGAGCAGCAGCTCCCCCCGGCTTCCTCGCCTTCAGCTCCTCCCCCGGCTCAAGCCGAATGGCAAGTGGCCGGGGAGAAGAGGAAGGCGGGAAAGGCAGCCAGGGCGGCCAAGAGGCGGGAGAGGAAGCGGCGGCAGAAGGCGCGAAGCGTCGCGGCTGCGCTGCGCCCCCCGAAAACCGCGGCTGTAGTGCTAACACTGCAGCCGGACGCGGCGAAGAGGGGCGTGACGTACGCGGACGTGCTCACCAAGGCGAAGGAGTCAGTGAACCTTGGTGAGCTAGGCATCGTGGGGGGCCTTCGGCTCCGGGTCACCATGACTGGGGCCCGGATGCTGGAGATCCCCGGGGCAGCCAGCGGCCCAACCGCGGACGCTCTAGCCGAAAGGCTCAGGGCGTCCCTAAGCGCGGACGATGCCCGAGTGTCCAGGCCCACCAAGCGCATCGACATGCGCATCTTGGGCCTGGACGACTCCGTCACGGAGGCGGAGGTGGTGGCCGCCGTCGTTAGGACGGGGGGGTGCTCAGCAGAGGAGGTGAAGGCGGGCACCCTACGTCCTGACAACACGGGCACGCGCACCATTGTGGTGAGCTGCCCCGTGTCGGCGGCCAAAACCATCACGGAGGGCCGAAGGTTTTTGGTGGGTTGGGTTTCCGCGCAGGTCAAACTGCTGGAACCCCGACCTCTGAGGTGCTTCCGGTGCCAAGTGGGCCACCATGTGGGAGCACAATGCACCTCGGAGGTGGACCGCAGCGGTCTTTGTTTCCGCTGCGGTCAGCCCGGTCACAGGGCCGGCTCTTGTGTCGCCGCGCCGCACTGCGTAGTCTGTGCGGCAGCTGGCAAGCCGGCCGACCACTGGGCTGGGGGTAGGGCCTGCGCTCCACCCACCAAAGCCGGAAACAGGAGGAAGCCCTCCGCCACCGCCGTCTCTGCCGCGACCGCCGCCGCTGCCGCCGCTTCTTCTACCTCCATTGCCGGTTCCACTGCGGCTGCTGCTACTGCAGCAGCCGCAGTGGAGCCCCTACAAAGGGCTCCGGAGGGGGCTGAAATGGAGTGCCAGTAATGGCCCCATTTCACCCCCTCCTGTTGAACGTCAGCCACTGCGCCGCCCAGGAACTGATGCTCCTGAGCATGGCGCAGTGACTGATGCCTGTGGACGGCGAGCAATGGGTAGCTCGCCGTCCGATCAGAACAGGCCCGGGTTGACGGCGCGCTGTGTTCTACGCGCGCCAAACCAGCAGACGTCAGCATGGGTCGGAGCCCAATAGGGCTAGAGCCTACCAGGGTTGCGGATTTGTTCGAAAGAGTTACCGCGGCCCTGGGAAGAAAGGCACTAGGAGGACTAAAGGGTGGGTTTTAGTCAGTAAAAGTCTGACACTCCCTGCCGCTCCACCCAGAGCGGGAGGGGTCATTTGATGATTTCCCATCCTAGGAAAAAAAAAAAAAAAAAAAAAAAAAAAAAAAAAAAAGCCCCTCGTATTCTGGGGGGGGCAACAGTGTTATCCACTCTCCGCTTGCCAAGTGCAACAGTGGCCGAGGAGGCCCCCGATCCAAACCGTCCTTTCAGGAACTGATCGGGTATAATTTTAGCCCACCCGACGAAGAGTCGGCCGGGCATAGCGCGGGCAGAGGCGCGCTGTTCTGGGAGGAGGGCTCGCTTGAGCGTCGCGTGGGTGTAGAGTCGGAGTCCGAGTTGGACTCTGACGACCTGGCGACCTTCAGCTCGGCGGGCTCGGGACCCGAGGGGGCAGGGACTGCAGCAGAGGACCCCAGGTCCTTCCGGAAGCGGCCGAGACCGGAGGACGACCGGGGGTCGTCCTGCAGCGAGGAGGTGGTCTCGGCCCGAAAGATCCCCACCAGTAGGCGGGGCAAGGGCCGAGACGGAGGCAAGGGCAGAGTCCCTGCCTCCAAGGAGGCTGGCCAGAGAGCCAATGCTGGCGGACCCCCCGGAGATGGCGGCCGCGGCGCTCCTGGTTCGGAGTCCTCCGGCGGTGAGCCGAATGACTCCGGACAGGAGCGGGTTCGGAGGGCCGGGTTTGCGGAGGTGGTGGAGGCCGCGCTTCGCGATGTGGCCTTGAAGAGGAAGCTTTCCTCTAAGAACAAGGCCATAAGCGAGGCGATGGCCTCCATTCTGGCGGCAGCGGAGGTTACCAAAGGTGGGCCTCCGCCGGACGAGATGTCCGAGCTGCGGGCGGAGGTCGCCCGCTTGGCTGCCGCCACGGAGCGTCTCCGAAAGGAGAACGAGGGGCTCCGCGCAGACCTGGCCAGGCTCCGGGGAGCCGGCCCACAAGGGGCGCCGCAAGGGGGGCGCAAGAAGGACAGCCAGCCCGTGCCGCAGGAGAGCCAGGTGCTGGACCTCGTGCGGCAGGAGATGGCAGCCTTCCAGGCGCGGTTTTCCGTCCTGGAGGGCATCGTTCTGCGCCCCCCGTTAGCGGCGAGTGGGAAGGCTCCAGGCCGGAAGGCGGCGTCGTACGCGGCCGCCGTGGCTGCCACACCGGGGTCGTCCGGCCAGGACAAAGGGTCCGGGCCGGCACCCGCGAAGCCGGTGCCGGGAAAACCGGACCCGGCCCCGGGAAGGAAGAGGAAGGGTGGGGTTGCTGCGCGGACGGCGAAGGCTCCTGTGCCGTCTGAGCAGCAGCTCCCCCCGGCTTCCTCGCCTTCAGCTCCTCCCCCGGCTCAAGCCGAATGGCAAGTGGCCGGGGAGAAGAGGAAGGCGGGAAAGGCAGCCAGGGCGGCCAAGAGGCGGGAGAGGAAGCGGCGGCAGAAGGCGCGAAGCGTCGCGGCTGCGCTGCGCCCCCCGAAAACCGCGGCTGTAGTGGTTACACTGCAGCCGGACGCGGCGAAGAGGGGCGTGACGTACGCGGACGTGCTCACCAAGGCGAAGGAGGCGATAAACCTTGGTGAGCTAGGCATCGTGGGGGGCCTTCGGCTCCGGGTCACCATGACTGGGGCCCGGATGCTGGAGATCCCCGGGGCAGCCAGCGGCCCAACCGCGGACGCTCTAGCCGAAAGGCTCAGGGCGTCCCTAAGCGCGGACGATGCCCGAGTGTCCAGGCCCACCAAGCGCATCGACATGCGCATCTTGGGCCTGGACGACTCCGTCACGGAGGCGGAGGTGGTGGCCGCCGTCGTTAGGACGGGGGGGTGCTCAGCAGAGGAGGTGAAGGCGGGCACCCTACGTCCTGATAACACGGGCACGCGCACCATTGTGGTGAGCTGCCCCGTGTCGGCGGCCAAAACCATCACGGAGGGCCGAAGGTTTTTGGTGGGTTGGGTTTCCGCGCAGGTCAAACTGCTGGAACCCCGACCTCTGAGGTGCTTCCGGTGCCAAGTGGGCCACCATGTGGGAGCACAATGCACCTCGGAGGTGGACCGCAGCGGTCTTTGTTTCCGCTGCGGTCAGCCCGGTCACAGGGCCGGCTCTTGCGTCGCCGCGCCGCACTGCGTAGTCTGTGCGGCAGCTGGCAAGCCGGCCGACCACTGGGCTGGGGGTAGGGCCTGCGCCCCACCCACCAAAGCCGGAAACAGGAGGAAGCCCTCCGCCACCGCCGTCTCTGCCGCGACCGCCGCCGCTGCCGCCGCTTCTTCTACCGCCATTGCCGGTTCCACTGCGGCTGCTGCTACTGCAGCAGCCGCTGTAGAGCCCCTACAAAGGGCTCCGGAGGGGGCTGAAATGGAGTGCCAGTAATGGCCCCATTTCACCCCCTCCTGTTGAACGTCAGCCACTGCGCCGCCCAGGAACTGATGCTCCTGAGCATGGCGCAGTGACTGATGCCTGTGGACGGCGAGCAATGGGTAGCTCGCCGTCCGATCAGAACAGGCCCGGGTTGACGGCGCGCTGTGTTCTACGCGCGCCAAACCAGCAGACGTCAGCATGGGTCGGAGCCCAATAGGGCCAGAGCCTACCAGGGTTGCGGATTTGTTCGAAAGAGTTACCGCGGCCTTGGGAAGAAAGGCACTAGGAGGACTAAAGGGTGGGTTTTAGTCAGTAAAAGTCTGACACTCCCTGCCGCTCCACCCAGAGCGGGAGGGGTCATTTGATGATTTCCCATCCTAGAAAAAAAAAAAAAAAAAAAAAAAAAGGGTCATTGGTGTGGGTTGATTTCTTGTTACGTCGCCCTGAAACTTTACCGAAAAGGATGTGACAGGATAGAATAAACGATTACCACGTTTAGCTTAAGGCTGGTGGTAACTTTTAGTACCTACCCCTGTCATACGTAGAGAACATTCTCGAAAAAGAGTTCAGAGGCAAAGATAGTGATTTTTCACTTTCTATAGACAACTTAAAATTGCTCTCTCTCTTCTTCTAAACTCTTTTTCCAAAATGTTTGCTTAACCCTTAAGCAAAATCAAAGAACTCGATCCAAAAGAATACCGATTGAAATATATGAGGAGCTAGTACGATTTTTAAGCGAGCATAATTCAAAAAGACAAGACAAGATTTATGGTCACTTTCGGGTATAATTTTCTCAAAGGCTCCATCATACTGTCCGATATGATATTGCGCAGAATTATTTAAATTATTTAATATTATATTATTTATTCATCCTGAACAACCTTTTAAAATTGGTCCAAGTTGGAGTTTGCAGTAGTCAGATTTGGGGAATGTCATTTTGCGTCAAGGTGCACTCGATCAAATCAAAATAAACGACCCGAAGATCACGTTAGGCGATTATCACACTGTCACGCATCAGCACGATGCATTTTCTGTGTGTTGGACTGTTAGTTTTCTATACAAACGGAGATACTTACAAGCAAAGTTAGAACACGCGTTCTCGCGCTACGCTGCGTGGTACGTGGCAGTGTGTTAATCGCCTTAAAAGTTTCCTTTTTGGAAATCTGAAAATGGGCCCCTGACCACAGGGTACACTGACACTTTTATACATAATATTCTCAGGGTCCTTAGCATGCCGCATCTGCTCAGCTATCAACGTTTCACCCTGAATATGCAGGCTCATAAACCATAATCCGTGGTGCTTGGCAACTCGGCTTAACCCAGTTGTATAGGTATGTCTCTTGGTGCTTATTTGGCCTAGCTCTGTTTTGTCTCCTGCTTAATCCTGCTTAAAAGTGGAAATTATATTTTTTTCCTGTTCCTCCGCTGTTATTTTCTGATTAATTTCGTTGCGGGATCCAAGACAGTTGAATCATTTCTCTCGGATTCGTCGAGCTTCATTTACTCGGCGTTTTTCTGGTGGTCGCCAATGTTGATTCGGGCTTTCAGAAGTTGCAGTGGCTTGGGTATGTGGTGTGGCGGGTTTGTCTCAAAAAAGAAAGGATCATAAACCATGCTCTCCCTCTATGCACATAGAGCAGTGCGATTTCTGCAAATATCTCAATGTGTAAGCTTAGGAGACATGAACATGAAGTGAACAATCCATTCAAACAAAATGGAATGACAGTTCACTTCACACTCACTGTATCTAAAATTACACGGTGACACGTATTGGCAGAATATACCGGCTGTATTTTTATAAATGAGTTTTTATTGCATTATGAGGTGCACAAAAAAAACCGGCAAAGTGCGAGTCGGACTCGCGCACGTAGGGTTCCGTACCATCTATAAAAAACGGCAAAAAATCATGTTTGTTGTATGGGAGCCCCACTTAAATATATATTTTATTCTGTTTTCAGTATTTATTGTTATAACGGCAACAGAAATACATCATGAAAAAAACAGTGAAAATTTCAAGTGTCTAGCTATCGCGGATCATGATATTCATGAGATACAGCCTGGTGACAGACGGATAGACAGGACAGCGGAGGTCTTAGTAATAGGGTCCCGTTTTACCCTTTGGGTACGGAAGATACAGCCTGGTGACAGACGGATAGACAGGACAGCGGAGGTCTTAGTAATAGGGTCCCGTTTTACCCTTTGGGTACGGAACCCTAAAAATTCATTTTTTTGTGTTCCTTTTTTAAACATTTTAATATCGTTGTTTCCCGTTTGGCTAGGACATTGCAGGTATGAATTGTCTGATAAAAAGATGATTCCGTGCTTCGGAAGGCACGTACAAGCCGGTTGTCCTGGCCGCCAAATGGCGGTCGTCAAACCATGTCAGAGGTCCTTGAGGCGGTTTAGAAACTCTAACACTAGGGTGTGTGGGGTCGATAGACCTTACTGCCCACACGAAGAATAAGAAGACTAGTAATTTTATGATTAAATCCCATGTACCTACTTATGACGAGCCTAAATTCGTTAAACCTGACATAACTCCTTAACTTCAAAAACGTTTATTTTTCCTTTTTTCCACCAATTAGGTAGTTTTTTTCATAAATCATACCATTTTGGTTATATTTTTCAAATAAGTAGGTATTAATTTAGGTATGCAGATTTTTGTCAAACACCCCTATTAAGTAGCACGCACCTATGGCGAGCCTAATTTCTTTAAAAGCTGACACGACTCTATATTACAGGTTTCAAAATAATCAACGAAGAGCGTAATCTCCGTTCTACAGTAGACTAGGTACATTTATCTAGGCTAAGCTGAGAAAGACAATATGAACGTTTTAGTGGTCAATACAGCTGGCAGCTTTGGAGAGCCACCTGCTAAATAATTCCTCAGTCGCTTTCACGACTGTCCAGGGATTAGGTTGGTTATTGGATTAGATCGTACAGGGTGGAGTTATGACCTATTTAATGTGGAGTGCATTGACGAACTAGGTTAGGTAGTTGTTTTTTTTATTGATGGCTGTGAGATGGCTTAGACGATGTGTCATTTTACGTTACCTATTATAAATCCGAAAAATATTTGACCGAATTTCATTTCTCGTAAAACTTTTAAACTATTATCGTTTCGTTTTTTGTTTACGTCATCGAAGTCACTTCTGCCACTGTATCAGTTGACCTATTATTAATTCAATTTTTTTCGTTACGCCGCCGAAATAACATTTGTTCGAAATATTATGCTGCGTAGTAGTCAAATTACGAACAAACTGCAACTGTGCATGCGCGGGGCGGGGATTATGGCAGCGCGATTTTATGTCTCAGTCGCTCGTTTACGTTCGATGCATGCTTGCGTCCCGCTTGCTCCCGTCTACGTGACTGCACCTGCGCGATCTTTGTAAATGGCTAACTTCAGAGGGGCAAAGTTATTTGACGAGAAAAAGTGGTTTTAAGTAATGGTTTCAGTAAGAAGCATGCAAACAAGTTTGCTATACAAGGTTCATTAGAAAACCAGCGTCAGACAGCATCAGTCTGTCTGACACAACGCTGAAATGGACCTTTTTAGTGCAGCCGTGAGACACGCCAGGTTTTTTGGCATACCTATATATTTTTTATTTTTTATTTCTGTGTATTGTGCGTGTTTCATGTATGTGCTAAATAAATGTTATTCTTTCTTTCTTTTCTTTCTTGCTTCAAACATGCAGCATACATTAAGCAGGCATGCAGCGTTGTCTTAAGTGGGATTGGGCCAGACATTTCTATCGTATGTCAGATGAACTGTTGGCTAAAAGAACCACTAATAAGGTCCCTTACAATGCTAGGCGACATCGCGGTAGACCAAGGCGGAGGTGGTGAGACGAACTCGACTCTTACCGGAAGGACTGGCCCGCAATGGCAGAGGACAGATGTGTGTGGAAAAGGGAGAGGGAGGCCTTTGCCCAGTAGCGGGACATTTTTTTTATGGATAGGAAGGCATCAAATGGCTTCTTCCGCTCTGGGTGGAGCGGAAGGGATTGTCAGACTCTTACTGACTGAAACTCATCCGTGTTCCTCCTTATGGCCTTTGCGTTCCAGGGACGCGGTGACTCTTTTAAACAAAATCCGCAACCCTGGTAGGCTCTGGCCCTAATAGGCCCCGTCTACTTTGCTGACATCTCTTTGAGCCGCGCGTGGAACACAACACTCCTTCGATCCGGCCCTGGTTCTGATCGGACAGCGTGCCACCCAACGCTCGCCGTCCGCAGGCCCGCGCCTACGGTAGCTGGATATCGCTCTGCGACTCCCGAGACGCTCGGGGCGTCTTCTGTAGTAGTGGGACATAACGGGCTAGATTTTATGGAACGAGTGTCAGAAAGTTCAAAATATTTCGGATTTACGTGCTGTACCAAAATGTTACGTGGTCTATCTCAAACATTCTGAGGTTCTAGACAGTGGTATTCTATTAGCGAATGCCATTGTTGATATGCCAAAATATAAGGGATTGATAACTTGACATTTCGACAGTATTTGTCAATACCATACAATCTAGACGTTTTGACAATTTGACGTTTCGCCTTCGTCATGCTACCGCTGACACAATTAACATTTGTCTGGAGTCGCTGGACTTTTTAACCGATGAAAAATAACGAAAGAGTAATTTTTCGTCGACAACAATTAATTGATAAATTTGGTTTACAAAAAAAAGGTAAAAAAAAAAAAGGCCCTATACATTTCTGTGCGTATAACTCGACAAAAAGTAGGTAGGTACTGAACAGCAGATGTTTATATGACCCCATAGTACAAGTTGTTCATAATTAAGAGTACAATGACCCCTTAAGGGGTACTGCGTTTATTCTGTTACACATTGTGTACCTATATAGAAATTATTTAGATAAGGCATTTGATATTTGTGATCTAAAAGTGTCTTCTACATATAAAAAAAACAGAACCCTCCCGTAGCTGAATAATAATAAATATTTTTCACAAACTACCACAAAAACACGTATTTTTCGCTCAACACACCAAGTTCTTTTGTCAACCACACAAAAGTCTCACAACACAAAAAATATATTCGACAATCGACTAATACTCCACTCAAGGGTACCTACTGTTGACCATTAAGTACCAAGGTTTCCAATACAGACATATTTCACCCCTGTCAATATGTAGGGGTGATAAGTGGTAAACCCGCCCCTCTTGACGGGTATAAAGGCTTTAAATAACACTCATTTGTAAGCCTAATACTTGGTTTATATCGCCTTTAAGGGTTCCGTAATAAAACTACAAGGAACCCTTGTAGTGTCGCTAATTCCGTCTGTCCGTCCTTATGTTCATCAGCGGTTTAGAGGCTATTAGTGCTAAAACGCTGTAATTTGGAGTGGTAAAATAAAATTAAGAAAAAAAATATTTTGGCTCTTGGCTTCCAATACAGATAAAGGGTAAGTAAATGTTTTTGTCTTTTTTATTCCATTGTCTGGCGTGTCATTGGATAGGTATTTTTGATATTGGGGTTACCAACACCATTTTTTGACTCAGTAATCCGTTTGCGAGTTACGGAACCGTAAAAATTAAACCGTTGGTTTTTTGGATAAGTGGAATGTATTTACGGTAGTAGTATCTATATTTAACAAAGTTTAAAATGAAAACTTTAACTGCTATATGTAAAGGCTAATAAGCTGTTAGGTTAATTATGTAGTTAACAAGTTACGGATTTCAAGTCGACCAACCTATATAAAGTTTTGTTTAAATTTCTTAAAAAATACGTTATATTAATTATTATAACTTTGTAAGGAAATTGTAAAATGTAAAAAACTACATTTTATGATGAACGTAAATAATAAATTATATCACTACCTTGACGGTTTTCTATGCTGGTTAGGCAGACATGATCGTACGCCGAAAGACCGAAAATGGGCTCGAAATCAAAATCTAATATGACGAAAATTGGCTCAAAATGAAACTCAAGTTTTCATTTCCATGGGACAAGTATCTACGACACGGTTGGCGCAGTGGTTGAGCGATTGACTGCTGCGCTGCGTGTCACGGGTTCGATTCCCGCACGGAACAAATATTTGTATGGCCTACTTGTAGTTGCTCCAGGTCTGGCTGTTTGTGTATGTGAGTTTTTTATGTTTACAAACATAAAAAACTCACATACACAAACAGCCAGACCACGCAGACGCACCCATGATACAGGAGAAATTCCTAGTGTGGGACAATGTTTAAAAAAAAAAAGATTCTGCGGAACCCTTGTGTGTGCATCTCACTGTGTGGGACATACAGTTGCTCGTTTTTTCATGTTTTGGATCATTTTGTCTGTGTCTAAATGGTAGGGCTTGGATTAATGGATATTCGGGAGCATATTTACTGTGGAAGAAATTGTGTTGGATGCTGTGTGTGTTAACGATGGACGCTGCACGTTTACGAAACTGGTGAGCGTTTTAAACAGTTGTTAAGTTCATAGCTTTTTGCTGACCTGTGTGTTCAAATGAATTTGGGCGCGCAGTGAAACTGAAATCAGAAGAAAAAATGCAGATTCATAAATAAATTCGCAGAATAGCAAAAAATTTGTAGAATAAAGAGCTTATTAGTTGACTGGCAGAGCTTGCCCAGGCTCCTAGGCATTATTAATCAAGAATATCTATCGTCATTACTAAACAGGAAAAACAACAGACAACAGTTGTCAAATAAAAAACAGCCCGATACAGTGAACAGATACCATAGGTCATGCGGTTAGACTTTCAGTGCAGCGTGGTGACGAAAAACAAAGCGAGAACCTCTGGATTGATGGTCTAAAATCGCCAACACGCGTTGTGGTCATCAATATACGTGCTTTCTCTGTCACTGCCGTGGACAGTTACAAACGAGTGAGTGAGAACAGTTTATTTTATTGGTTTGCAAACAAGTGAGCAAACCACATCATTGGTCGTCGCTTGAGGTGGAATACCAGAAGCAACGAAGGTGTGTCAAATGTCTTTTGAGGATGTAGATACTTTGGCACTGTTTGGCACTAACTGTGGCATATTGAATGGAAAAATATTAAATTAATTCACTTATGGTTTAAACAGCTAGGGATATGATATACAAAGCGGACAGGACACGCGGCCAGAAGGCATGGCAAGGCAAGCATATGCGTATCAGTTGCAATCTGTCAAAAATGTATGGAAATTAAGGCTTTTTTGACAGATTGCCATGCTTAAGTAACGTTCGCATAAGCATGCATTGACATGCTTATGCGAACGTTGCTTAAAAAATCGTGGAATTGGCACTCAGGGCGCTGACAAGATAAAATGTATGGCGTTGTCACCGGATAATATTGCAAGTCCGTAAGATTGTAATAAATCTTTTCTAGATTTAAATTTTTCGATATAATGTTAGCATTTCATTTTGAATACAACAATCCCATCCCAATTCAATAGTTTCCTTAATATCCGTGCCATAATGAGAAAAATGAGTAAACAATTTCACGCGATGTTTTACAATCTTATGGCGTCTGCAATTTGGCGGCCAAACTCTATACATTACACGTAGCCGCGCGCCCGGAGCTCTTTGTACCTATATCAAGTTTGTATAACAAGTCCCTTAGGTCTGGTGCATAACATTTTTCACAAGAGCTCCTAATCCAACGATGGCGAGCTTTGACGAAAAATTTTTGAAAATTCATCCCGTATAGGGATAAAAAGTAACGTAACCATTTTTTTAAATTTCAAAACGGGACATCGATCTTCAACGATTTGCTATGTTAGTTTTTTTTTTGACCACTAATGTTGATGGCTTTTGTCAATACAGATTCCTCGGTCTCAATTTTTTAGGATAATTTTCGAAGATTGCGAATCACATTATATTTTCACATGGTTTCTCGCGATAGTTTGACGATTTTAGAGTAAGACTCTTTGAGAGAGATATGGGTACCTAGTGTACCTATATTTAGATTTTTTTAAAGTATATTTTTATTTTTGATTTTGAATTTTTATCTCTGTATTTTTCTGTCACTGAAAACGGGACTACTCTGTGTACCGGGACGAAGTAGCGAAAAAAGGGATAGTCCCGTTCAAAACGGGACGTATGGTTACGTTAATTATAGGAATAATAATTTGTATGGATGTTCGTTATTTTTAGGGCTTCCTTAACCGAAGGGCAACCAGCTCCGCTGTCCATATCTTCGTGTTCTGTCTGTCTGTCAGTGAGCTGTAACTCATGAACAGTTTGTACGGTGGTTCTTTTATTGTGTAATAGAAATAATTGACAATTTGTTCCACTATGTTGTAATAACGACGGATATCAGAATTTTGGAATTTAATTTCCTCTGGATCAAATGAAATGTTGAAATTCTACAAGCGAAGCGGGAGATTGGATATTCGACAAATATAATTATTTTCGATATTACAAGTTCCATTATTTTACTTTGGAGTATTAATTTCTGATCATTTTATTTGAATTAGTAGAGAATAGCTAGTCATAGACATATAGGCAGACGGTACAGTCAAACTAATTGATTTATTATCATGACCATAATTTGTTTGAAAACATCAAAAAACAGGTCATCGTCTAAAGTGTTCCTGTTATGCTAAGCATGGTACACTTAGGATATTTAAAATATTATGGAAACTATGTCAATTATAAATGGGCATAAGCTCCTGCCATTTTGACTATTGTGTTAAAGCCAGTAGAATTTTTTTGGTAAAGCTGAAATTATGATTTGAAAGTGGAATTAAGTAATTATGTGTCGTCCAGAATTCTTTAGTAAGCATTCAAGCGCGTCTGACACACCGGTGAGTCGTATTGAAAATGTCGTTGAACGCCTCCGACTCATTAGAGAGTCACCCGATTCATGCGTTAAACTCTATTATTACTATAATGCAAGGTATTTTATATTACATTAAATGCGGGAAAGACATGACGAACCTTTGATGCGCCCGATCCTTAACCGGGAATCGTTTTAATTCAAAACCATGTACGGACTATTTTGATTACTTACAGAAGCACATATTTTAATTAAAACGAAAATGGTAAATAGGAAAACGTCAAGTAGGTGTGGAGTGTCATGTCATTGAGATGACAGAGGAATAAGTAAACTATTTGTCACAGTCTCATTAAAAAACAGTTTCTTACCATGAAAATATATGCTCAAACAAAATCTCTCCTTTGTGGTTTTTGTATTGCATGTCTGTAGTAAAATACGCACTTAACTCAAGCCGGGTCAGGAATCTTTTATGCCGATAGTACATTTGGCAAAGTTAGGTACTTACTGCGATGTACCTATTCACATTAATATTTTTAATATTTGGCTACCTAGGTATTTAGTTATGAAGAGTCAGAACTGTTTTCCTATCTTGCCACTATCCCAATTTATTTGAGGTCGCCGTAACACCGTTGTCTTTTTCCATACTCTAATAGGTGTCACTTCTCTCTAGCTCTGTCATTCAGTATTTCATATATTTTTTGGTCTTCCCCTACTCTTTTGTATCTATAAACCTAGAAGCTTAAGAGTGTTTACGACTCACGGTATTAGTTCAAGCATAACCTTAGTGTTGGAAATTAATGAACCGATTTTAATGAAACCAATTAAAAAAAAAACGAGACTAATCGTTTTTTTAGAATTGGTTTCAGACCGCTTAAAATACTAAATGCGATTTAAACATGCACAACCGCTGAATATCAACTATCGGGCAGTTGCTCACCGGAAACAACAACCGTCCGGTCGAAGGATCCTCCCATATGCATACCTCTATAGTTTTTCATATTGATCTCACTGTCTCTCTAAACGCTTTTTTAATTTCTCATTTTCATTAAACTCGGTTCTATAACCTGCGGGTTTCAATGAAATACCGCTAAGAGTAAATTGGCTCTAAAATAGGCTGTATTATTTCTGATTTAGAAAATAAACGACCTAATGCCTAATCCCTGAAAGATACAGCTGTCGTCCACAGCCTATCTCTTCGTCGACTTACTAACGTGGCTTATCCATTGCCGGACGAAGCCTAAACCCGTATCGGTAGCAACAAAGATCAGATCCCAGAGGATTACTATACTTTTTGTCTCTACCCTTAGGCTGGGTCTTACTGCTGACGATAAGCGAGAAGCGAGCGATGAAATTGGCGTTCGTGGCTAAAGGCCTGTTCAGACTTGCGTTGTGTTAGCTACTCAGAGCAATAGCAGAAGTCGAGCGGGTATGCGGTAATCCTACTGTTCTAACCCAAGTGGATATCGATGGTACTGATCATATGGATAGCGAAGCAAACTTGCGTCGTCGCTGTGTGCCCCGGGTAGTGAATACCACGTGACGCAGGTCTCAACAGGCTTTTAATGATATTAGCGGTACCGGTCGATCGTCAACGCTGTCTTACTCCAAGGTGCTCCAGAAGTGTGTATGACCACACACTTCTGGAGCACCTTGCAGACGGTTCACGCAGCATTCATGGAAAAGAACAAGAACTACATTCCGTATTTTCAAAGTATACTCATAGTAAAGTTACTCATTATATCACAAGATCAATATTCTTCTTCTTAATAGAGCCCATTAGTAGTTAATGGTTTCTATGTTACACTTATGATGCCATCAAATGGTTTATTACTAGTTAACCGATCTCTTACGCAGTGGGGTTAAAAAAAGATCAAGTTCAAAAAATCTGCTATTCAGTACGTTTATATCTAGGTATGTACATCAAACTCGTCAAAATGTAGGTAGCAGCTGATTTTTTTTTCGCGATTTCAGGTTTGGTCCCATAGCAAAAGTTGTTCATAATTATGAGTACAATGACCCCTTAAGATGATTAAAATGATTAAAATTTTACCCTGTATATAGTAAGTAGTAATATAAAGGTACGTTTATCGGTACATGATGGACGAATATGCAAAATATTTTAATTCAAAAAACAAGAGAATGTACTCAATTTGGTTGATTTTTTTTTTAATACTGGCATTGTGCGTACACCTAAGCTAGCTGCTTAGCTGCTGGAGTCTGTGTTTCTTGATAAAAACAACGGGGTCTATAAGTGAAGTGTACCATCGTCGACCACATTATCGCTTACCAGCAGGTGAGATAGTGGTCAAACACGAGCCTACCAATAAGTAACATTGTGCTTTATGTCATCGATGTACCGTAATAGAAATTTCGGTTTCATCAGGTATTGACGCTATTATTATACAAAAATCACTGGAGACTGAAAATTTTAAAGGCTATAAGTACCAAAATACAACTGTTCTTCATTATTCATCGTTCAGATACTAAGCCAAACCACAGTGTGAACTAAGGAACGGTTGTGCACAAAGCAATTTGGAACTCAACTGTGTCGGCAGGAATCAGCATACACCTCCCGGAAATCTTGATGTGTCCGTTGCAGAATTACCTAGGCAAATGTGTTACCAGGGTTACCAGTCTGTTGCGATCTAGACAGACCTGATTGAATGCCAATCAAAACCAAATGGCTGTAGAATATCTATATAGCGGTGCGGGACCGACCTGTCAAACTTCAACATACTTAATATACCTTGCTATAGTAATAACAGAGTTTTAAAACGCGTGAATCGGGTGGCATACCGGTGTGCCAGCGGCGCTTGACCGATAATCATATTATCAATTTACTACTGGTTTAAATGCAAAAGTTTGGATAAAGAGCTGGATGGATGGATGAATGTATGTTGGTATTTAAATACGCCGAAACTACTGAACGTATCTAGATGAAATTTGGTACAGAAATAGATCTTGAATCTAGATCTGGATAAGTGTGGAATACTAACGGCCGCTTTCTATAATATATCTCAATCCCAATCTTGATCCCGATCCTTGTCTGTAACCAATCAACGGCCGAGTTTGTGTCTTTCACCACACAATCCTCACCTTTGATTGGTTACAGACAAGGATCAGGATCAAGATTGGGATTGAGATATATTATAGAAAGCGGCCGTAAATGATCTAATGGGAAAGAAGAAAAGAAAAGAAAGTATTTAATTGCAAAACGACATACATAGTCATTATTATATAAATATAGCTTTTGTCCGCGACTTTGTGCGCGCAAATAACGTTTTTTCCCGTTCCCGTAGGATATTCCTGTTCCCGTATTGTCTATAGCTTTACTCATGAATGTGGCCATCATATACAAAAAGAATTTAAAAAATCCGACTTGTAGTTCCAGAGATTAGCGCGTTCATACAAACTCTTCAACTTTGTTATTACATTTAATAATATAATATAATAGTAGATTACATTAGTAATTTTAACAGTAGATTACTATAATAGATTTCCAATCTTTCAAACCTTAATGATATTTTATGACTCAAACAGAAAAGTAAATCTAAGCGGTGTATAGATTTATTCGCTTAGTTTCCGTTAAGTGTGTCATAAAATACTCATAAATAGCTAACATGGGGTAATGTTGCCGTGTTTTATGGCACCCTAAAGGGTTGTAGTGTTTGAAATAGATATGAGATGAAATACAGTGGCGGCACATACGAATTACAAAAATGCCCGACGTCACTTAAGTATATTCTATAAGTATTTCGGTGTCAAAGTTCTCTGCGCGATTTGAATGAATACAACGGACAAAGACCATCGAGCAGTTATCGCATCAGGTAACTCCCGTCTGAAAGAAAGAAAGAAAGAAAATTAGTTTATTTGGCACACATAGATACACACAATGTAGGTACAAACAAAAAATAAACTTGAATTTTAAAATGAAATAACATTGTGTGCCCCGCGGCTGCGCCAAATAGGTCCAGTTCAGCAAAATGCCAGACAACTAGGCGCTGCCTGACGCTGGTCATTTTTTTTTGTGGATGAAAAATCTTCAAAAGACCCTCCCTTCCACTCTGGGTGGAGTGAAAGGAAAAATTTCCCTTTTCAATGGAGGTGACATTACTTTAACACTCTACTCTCCGCCTTCTGCATCCATTCTGTCTCAGTTACTTTTATAAAACCACTAGTTTTTGCCCGTGGCTCCACCGATGTCGGTTATCGCGTAGCCTATGTCCTTCTCCATATCCCAGGCTATACAGGCTGTTCCAGAAAGGTGTGGTCATATTTAAGGGTGATGTTGGGTAGCTGATATAAGCATTAAGAACAAAATATCAAAACATAAAAATGTGTTTTTTTTTAAATCGAATAGAAAAAACGCCTTAAAACTTCCGAAGAAATGAATTTTCAAGCAGTCTGATACAGTTGGTGACATCAAATCTGTGATTGAACTATAGTAAATGCCACCTACTTTAACAAACTGTTTGAAAACTCATTTCTTCGTAACTTTTTAGGCGACTTGTCTGGTCGTGGTTTTTTTGTTGAAATATAAAATGGGCAGTCTTATCGCGCTCAGTAATCCGACAATGTTTGTTTAGGCTATATAGATGGACGTGATAGTGTTAAATGTTATTGATTTAGCCAACTAAATAATATTGAAACGTCATTGTAACTTTGGTATACATCCTACTAAATCATCAATATATACAAAACTCATGCGTTACTGAGTGACTGACAGACAACGTAGATCGTAGAAAGCTGAAATTTGGCATGTAGGTTCCTTGGGGAGCACCTTCTTGAAGGGAAGCACTAAGCGAGGATTTACCGAAATTCCTACGGGAACGGAAAAAAACGGACGGATAGTATCTCGTCTTTCCCCGTTCTCGTAGGAATTTACGCGCATATAATGCACATACGAAGTCGCGGCCAAATGCTAGTATATCTATTAAAATTAAATGGCGTTCCTTGAAATCAAATCAAATACTTTAGAAGCACATCACTTTGGCTTATTCTTTTTTTTAAATTTATTTATTTTATTTTATAAAAACTTTATGCACTAGTAAAAACACTGTACAAAGCCGGACTTAATGCCATAGGCATTTTCTACCAGTCGATCTTAGGGTGGTGCAGAGACAACATGGCAGGTGCATCTTAAAGGAAAAACAGAGGGAAAAAAATACGATCATACATTTAATGTGTTTTTTTTTTAAATTTAATTAGTACGTACTAGATTCATTCCCATTGTTATTAATTGCACTAACATAGTTAATAAGATCTTTGTTACTAGCATTTTTTAATGGACTAAGTTGTCTGAAAATAAACAGTTTTATTAATTTTTTATTTTATTTTATTATTACCTAAGTTTATTATGATAAAAAAAAAACAATATATTCTCCTAGAAAGTCTATTGGATTAGCTATTATTTCTTATAAAAGTGAATTATGTAGTTCAACTCCACATGGTGTGATTTTGATCACGTTTGTTTATATTTTCTGTTGTTTAGGCTATGCGTCAGTCTGTCGGTCACGCAGATGTTATTAACTTTCGTTTACAGATGGATAATAGACGGCGTAATGTAATTTCTCAAGCCTCTATTTACAACAGCTACACGAGCCAACCTTTGATTCCAAGCCCCGCAAACTGTAAAAGATCTAAATTCATTCCAAATTCAAAACCAACTGACAGCAGCAGGCGGCCATGACAGCTAATTCGACGATCCGTGACGTAGACACGTCTGATTAGCCGGTTTAGTCTACCGGCCTGATTCTCGCAAGCCAATTGGCTAATGGGTTTTGTACAGCATTTTATGTAGTCAGACTGTTATGCTACTCAGCATGCAAAATCTGTTTATGGCTAATCTCATAAGCTGTAAGCTGGCACTGAATTAGCTGAAGTGCCATTGTCAGATTTCTAAAATATTAGCGAATCGCTTCGTGCTATTTTTATATTGGAATGCAACGTCTAACATGAACAAAACCCGAAATCGCGCATTTTTGCTGAATGCTATTATTCAGTTAAAATAAATAATAGTATATTTTTTATTTTTTTTTATTATTATTGATAAGCACGCGCTTGACCACTATCTCACGTGATGATAAGACAATAATGCGCGTGCATAGTCGGGTTATACTGGCATCCTTTGGATACGGAATCCTCAAACGGATTTTCAGGTGAAAATACTCTTAGAGTACCAACGTAGGTGTCCCGGGAAATTGACTATAAAATTCAAAGTTCAACCATTTTATTGCAAAATAGGGTTACTTTTGGCAAAGTGTAGTGGCTGTGCTTCAGATAAAATATATTCTTGGAACTAATTTATAGTTTCTCCTGAAAACTGTGGGTGTATTACTACACCCACAGTTTTCAGGAAACTTGCAAGTTCGTAGCCGGCGACGTATCGCGGCAGCAGACCACATGTCGTCGCGTTATGTCGCGACGACATAAATCGTCGCGTCATGTCACTGCAGTCATAATTTCGAACCCGACTACAGACGGCAAAAGCAAACGTCTAATGATATAAGAATAAATAGTCATTTGGTCACTGAAGCTGTAGCGAATTGAAAGCTATTTTCAATTTATTCGGTTAATACCAGCAAGCGTCGCGTCGTCAACATCTGAAGAAGTACATAATTTTACAATACATCAAAATTAAAAAGACATTAAGAGAACGACCCTTTAGAAGATTACAGTACTCTTTAAATTACAGTATATCATTATTTTTCCTACTTGTATAGTTAAATGTTCTAAGATTGTACAGCTTGGGGCCCTAGGCACTACTGGGGCCTAACCACCAACTCTTAAAGCAGTATTACTTCAATATTACTTCTAGTGGAAAAGAGACGGCGCTATACGTATAGCGCCGTCTCTTTCCCCCTGGAGGGCCAATTCTACTATTTATAAGCAACGTTCGCATTCGCATCTTAGTTGCAATCTGCCAAAAAAGCCTCAACTTCCATACATTTTTGACAGATTGCTTTGCGACTGTCAAAACTGACAACTGAGATGCTAACGCGAATGTTGCTTTAAAATTAGTAGGATTGCACTCAGTACTGCTTACTATGACGAGTATTTGCGATCACAATTCCGTTTTGAAAAAGAGATAGTGCTTTTGATCCTGTTTAGCTTCGACACTCTCTCATACCGGAATCATTGACGGTATTGGCTGAATTTTAGCTCTCATATGTCATGACGACTATCTGCCGTCACAAATCAGTTACCGGAATTTGAGAAAGCCTATCTAATAGAATTAGGATCATTACATCCCTGTGATCCATCCTAAGATAAATCGTTGACGATATTTCGGAAGATGTATAGTGGGCTTAATCAGATTGTGGCTGATTCCGGCCCCAATTCCTCGGGATGCGGGTCCATGTAACTTGGTTAAGATTATGTTTTCCACAAACTACTTATTTGTAGGATTATTAAGTTGTTTCAGTCCCTTGGTTCTATATTAGCTGTTTGTGTAACTATTTCGTATGAACAACTTATTTTTTATACAAAAACAGAGACGTTGCAGCACATCTTATTAATAATAGGTATATCTAAAATGTTTTAAATTTCCAGGAGTTTGTGCTTGGTGAATAACAAAATTTACCTGCCTATTCTATTCTTGGTTTTAAATATCATCGCGTGCATCTTGTTTGAATGTTGTGGTTCTCTGTGGTTTCTATACGTGTAGCTGAATGTGGGTCAGCCTTTGCCTTCATGAAATTATATCTCAGTTCATGCGAAAATTTCCCGAAGTGCTTCCATTTCATTTGTGTATATAATTTAGTCTTACGACTGCGATTAAAAGTACATGTTCAGCACAGCTAACTTAACTTTCTTAATATAAAAAATGACTTCCAAACAAATCGCTTGTCAAGCAGTCTGATGCAGTTCAATCGCAGATCTGAGGCCACAAACTGCATCAGACTGCTTGAAAAGTGACTTGATTGGAAGTTTTTATCGTTGTTAGCGGTCGGTTTTTGACAGTCCTTTTTTTTATTTCCTTCATTTTAGTGAGTTACATTTTTATAAAATGGTCTTTTCACGATCTTACATTTGATATCCATATTGCTAAGGTAAGAATAAAAAACAAACCCATCCCCTTTTTTTATAAATGCGGGCGCCATTTTTAAATTTTGTAGTCTATGTCACTACCACAATTCTGACGAATTCAACGATATGTCTAAATCCGTTCAGCTGTTTGGGCTGTAGGGCGTGCCAAAAAAATGGACATACATACAAATATACATATATAAACAAACACGCTCGAAAAACACTACTTACCCTCTTTCTGCAGTCGGGTAAAAAACAGAAATAAAGCTGTCCTCTGAATCGACTTCTATCGTGATCCTTTACGTGCTGAAAAATGGTTCATAATAATTTATTGTTCGGGTGTCTACGAAGGGATATTAGGGAAAGGGAAATGTACTTTATTGCAAGTTTATCTAGCGCCTAACATATAATAAAGGCTATTAACCACGTGCGTTTACGAAGCCCGCGTTCGTCAAACAGGTTCTGAATATTTTAACCATTCGAAATGTGGAGCACGCCTCGTGAATGCATCACGATGTATCTATGTTGTATTCGTGCCTCGTGGGTACTTTTTGGCACTGAATTTGTATGCAAAGCACACAAGTAGGTTTTCAATTATGAGATTGAGTAAATGTTGGAGTGTTTTGACTGGGTTTGAGGCTTTCGAGGTGAAGAAGTGAGGTTTTGGTTCGGTAGATTTTTTGAAGGCGAAGTTTTGAGTGGCAGGAGATGTGTTTTGATAGTGTCATACATCGTCATTTTTTTAACCGACTTCTAAAAAAGGAGGAGGTTCTCAATTCGGATGTTTGTATTTTTTTTTATGTTTGTTCGCGCATAAGTCCGTCGCTTGCCGACCGATTTTAAAAATTCTTTTTTTGTTGGAAAGGGTATACTTCTCAAACGGTCCCATTGAAATTTTATCTAAATCGGTTTAGTATTTTGGTTTTTAAATCCAAATAGCTGGATAAAATATGTGGAAAAATCATCCATGTATACGAAATTGCGTATTTTTGCTTTCCTATGACTTGGTGTTGTTAGGTGTGGGGTACCACTAAAAAGTGAAAAATAAAAAAAAAATTCACAAAAAAAGAATCCGACTTCCAAAAAACTACAAATTTCAAAATATCTTTAATTTCTGAAGTCGTTGTCAAATAACGAAGAAGCAACCCAAAACACCGAATTCCGAAATTAAAGTTATTTTGAACTTTGTAGCTTTTCGGAAGTCGGTTTCTTTTTTTTTCGATAAAAACAGATGAAGGAGTCAAAATTATGTTTAGTACTAAAATCGTTTAAAAAAACCCATACGGTAACTAATTATTATGTCATTGTAAGTGAATTTTTTGTGAAAAAGTTTTCCAAGCTAACGCAACATGGCTACTACGCTGACAGGTTAATCCTAAGTGCATTAAGTTCTCCCGTATATAATAAGATTATAAGGGAGCATATCAGAGGGTATTTTTAACACCACTGCACCGTCCGATGTTCTCATGTAGGTATTTTTATTTAAGAAACTTAGAAAGCAGTGGCAGGATCGAAGTGGCGCAGGAGAAGAGTCATCATCATCATCATCATATCAGCCGAAAGACGTCCACTGCTGGACATAGACCTCCCCCAAGTGTCGCCACAACAACCGGTCCTGTGCGTCTCGCATCCATCGGTAACCCGCGACCCTCACCAGGTCATCGGTCCACCTTGTGGGAGGCCTTCCAACGCTGCGTCTTCCGGTACGCGGTCGCTACTCCAAAACTGAGAAGAGTGTCTGGGAGGATATGGGGTCTTTGCCCAGCAGTGGGACACTATAGGCTAATTAAAAAAAAATAAGAAACTTACTGTTAAAGGATGATTTCTACTTCATCGTCATCATCATATCAGCCGAAAGAAGTCACTTTGGCCTCTCTCAGATGGGGGGGGGGGAAGGCTTGCTATAATCGCCAAGCAAAAGGCGGGTTGGCGATCGCAGTATAGCTGTAGCAATGTCTGGCTGTTCGCATGCGTTGGATCATTTGGCTCCCTAAAAAATGGTTGAGCCGAATGGTAGCTAGCGTATGCGTCATGTTCGTGAACGGGCACCGTCAGCTGAGACTGGTCATCTCTTGGCTGCCATGGTTTATTTTAATTATTTCTTTGAATTGTTTCTTTTTTTTACTCCGGACTCATTTATCCTGCACGTCTTTTACATCGTTCTCACATATGTATAATTTCCCTATGAATGATGTAACCATAATTTTGTAACAAAATATTATTTTTAAACGAGTGTCCGTGGAGTTTCTTGCACGTTCTTCTCCATAGAGATCTACGCTTTGGAACGTGCAAATAGCTTCATCTTTTTTGACCACCGACCTTGACAATTCAAAAGTGCCTGTAAATGGTCTAATTGAAATAAATGCTTTGACTTTGACTTTGACTTTGACACTACAAGAGAATGCTGTTGCCCATTCTCTGATGAGTCCCTTAGTCGCCTCTTACGACAACGACACCCACGGAAAGTAATTGGATGGTGCTATTATTTTACGTACGACACCATACGGAACATTATTATACTTGATTTCATAAAATTTTATATTTCACTTTAACAGCCATTATTTGACCCGCATGTTGAAGTGGCCCAAATGTGAAAATGATCTACTTTTTTCAGATTATTTCATGCTTAATAATTATTGTAATATTGAGAAAGTAACTCTATCTGGCTGTTACCTTTTTACGCCTTAATGGCTAAACGGATTTCGATGAAATTTGGCACACGGGTAGACCATAATAATATCCTCGAATAGGACATAGTCGTGTTTGGGGAAACACGCTGATGATGATTCAGCTATTGTGATTAAAGTATACAGAGATTCTCGAGAGAAACTCGTAAAAAACTTCCACTTCTCTCATAAATGGCTAAGTTGAAACTCTAATACTTTCCAAATAATCAATTCATATAGATAATCTATTTCCGAGCTCAAATATTTTCACAAAATAAGACTACCCGGTTGTTAACGATGGCAGATATAACTTGCCTGCGGACCATTTAGCTCTCAATATGTTAAATTAATATTCTCACAGCACATTCAATTTAACAGTTCAATCGTTCAATAACGTGTGAATACTCGCCTTTACCCTTAGGGGCTGAGCAGAATAGCGGTGAATAATGGCAGGGATAGAGCTGTGGCTATGTTGTAAGCGGACCTAATAGTGGTGTCACTGGGTTTGCATGAGTGATGTCTGAAAAATTGATTAAAAAATATGTCTAACCTACGATGACGTGTTAAAGCGTGAGTCGTTCGAGCGAGAAGGAGGGATGGAGCTATATAGGGTGTATAGCTCCATCCCTCCTTCTAACTGATGATAAATAGACCACGTGTGGCATTGCATGAAGCAACTACAGAAACCGAAGCACGCCTTCTGCTTCAACGGAATAGTTTAGGTATTCATTCATTTTGGATTAAGCAATCATCTGCCTAGCCTTTTCCCAACTATATTGGGGTCGGCTCCCAGTCAAACAGGATTCAGCTGAATACCAGTATTTTACGTGGAGCGGCTGCCTACCAGACCTCCACAACCCATTAACTGGGTAACACGGTACTTCTTGGCAAGACTGGTGTCAGATTTTCTGGCTTCTGACAATCCGTAACGACTGCCGAAGATCTACAAAAGACAGCTGGGACCAACGACTTAACGTTCTTTCCGAGGCATGGAGGAGTCTCGTTATGTTAACATGGTCACCCATCCACAGACCAACCTGGGCAAGCGTTGCTTAACCTTAAAGATTGGTCCGTGCGGCTGTTAAAATTTAGCCACGAGCTAAGCAATGTAAAGTGGATTATGAAGCGACGTGGTGTAGTCCAGCGAGACGGTGCTTTGCATTGTCACGGATTTCTTTTCAGGAACGGACTTTGGCAGTGTCCTTCACGCTCAAGGAGTAAATAAGTGAATGAAATGATACCATGATTCACAGCGTCGAGGTTGGTAAAGCGATGTTTTTGAAATAGCAAAAACATCGCGTAGTATTTTCTGCTTTAACTCCAGTAATGCAAGAGGCGACGCACGTGTGTCGCTTGTTGCAAACTGAACTTAAACGAGTTTTAAGGCCTAAGCCTTACGTCAACTATTAGGTCGAATAATGGTAGTTCTTGCCAGTCACATCTAATTTTGTCACCGCTCGCGCTGTTTGTTAACCTTGGGCTCGAGGCAAGTGAGATTCTGTCTACGGTAGCGTGGCGAAGGCGATTGACAGTACGTCAATGTATGGAATTGACAGATGCGAAATGTCACGTGAGCAAATGCCTACATTTTGGCATTTCGACAGTCACATTCGCTAATGAATGGCACATTGTCTAGGGCAGCTCTTATCGCTTCCCGCGTTCTATGTAGCATAGGGTCGACGGTTTTGGTTGCAAAGCGGTTTCGTGTCGATCGCCTATTGTATTCGTGGGCGGACAATGTTGCGGAAACCGTATTTCCTTTTTTTCGTCTTGTAATCTTACAACATTTCTTGTGAGGTAAAAAAAATAAAGCGGCTGTAAATAACTCTTTGTTGTCCAGTGCTGAAGTAACTAGAGAAAGAAGTATGACCTACATAAAAACAAGAAGTATTTATTTTTTACAACTAATTATTACACTTAAATAAAAGAAACTCTTAACTAACTAAAACTAAAAATAATCTAAAACATGGCGACGAATTCCTCCGCATCGCAGGCCACTGATAATGTACCCAAAAGGCTGGCAGCATTGACACGTTGTATGGCAATGTTTATACTTTTTCCGAGGCAAAAGCCAGCCCTTGGGTCACGCGAAGTGTCAACTAATTAATTAACATTAATTAGAAGATGTTAAGGGATTCGTTCTTACTTGAGCAAAAAGTGTTAGGGCTTTTTATTGTAGTATACCTATGCCTATTTGGGTATTTTTTCTAGATATCTAACAATAAATACTTCGGACCAAAACAAACACAGGCTTATTCATGAATAAAAAAGTCTCTAATCATAAGATCAGTTCAAATGCTGATTAACAGATTCGAAATTAAACCAGCCAGTTAACATTGTCTGTTAGAGTTCTGGAAGTACTGATATAATTAAGAAAAATTGTTTCTCTAATAGAAATTTACACACATAAGCTACTTTTACGTATACCAAAAAACTCACGAATTTCTACAAAATACTAAAAATTCGGAATAAACAGAACCTGACTTAGTTTAACAACCAGGAAAAATAATGAACAATTTTATTTATTAAAGAAAAAGTGCTTTTAAAAGATAAAACATCTATCTTTTAAAAGCATTTTTTCTTTTTACCTTTGAGTACCTACATTAGTCGATGCATCCCGAAAAGCAGCTTGTAAAGAAATGTGCTAATGATTAGTATTCAAGAAACGTTACCTTATTGAGAGCCAGAGCACGGTTTGCGAGGATGAGCGTTATAATTTAACTGTACCGGGTTGAACTTGACATATTACACTAAAATAATGTTACGTTTAAAGTTTTTTTTGGATTAAGTGAAAATAGTTTGTAGAAGTATATCCATACTTCTTATTCTTTTTTCGTTATTTTTTTTCTTGGGAGCATGATATTCATGCATAAAATCATATTTGTCTTCCTCGAGGTCGTCGAGTGTTGGAGAAGTCGAAGGCTTCTTCTTTCATCAATAATATAATAAATACAGGATTTATGTAATATAAGGGGGTGAGTCTATTTCTATTTTCTAGTAGCCGAACACACATCCAGATTTCAAAATCCAACGAGGATCATTTGGAATACTTTTTTACCCATCAACATCTTGACAGTTTGTGTCGGTTCACAATTTCTCGGAATGACTTATGCCTTACTTAGAGATTATAGACTATCAAATGATGCGTAAAAATTTATTCCAAATGTTCAGTTGACAATTTATCGAGTGTTTACAATCTCTCAAAATATTTTATAATCGTTCGGAGTTTGCCATTATCCGGTGACATATCCACTTCACTTGACTTAGGCAATAAATCAAAAATATGTTTTGCGTTTGCGATAATGAGACCAGTAAAAAATCAGATTGTTATTATTAAACATTTCTTGCTCATCTGCAGTTGTGTTCTACTGCTGCGAAGGCCTTCTCCTCATCTTGGGCGATCTAATATTTACGTACTGTAAAAATCCCTAATACCTACTTAAATAAACACAATAAATCTTCACCCCTGAAGCTACAAGGACTTGTAACAGCAATTGATTTGTATTCAGTCAGCACCCTCGTTGTCAGTCAGGTCACGGCCCGGATTACTGCCATCAGTGGCACAAATTGCCTGCCCTGACTGACTGACGAGGTCACTGAATTTGTCGTCGTCATTGCGAATGAAAATTGTTTATGTTGAACATTTTAAACGTGAAGTGTATTGAGTAGTTTTGATGATGAGAGCCGACGAGAGCCTTTTGCTTACGAACTTCGTGAAAAAAACTTTTTCTTTTTAAACGACTTTAATAAGGAGTAGGTTCTCATTTCGGTGGTATTTTTTATGTTTCCTCATAACTCCGTCATTAATGAACCGATTTGAAAAAAAAATATTATGTGAATGAATGTACTTTCTGATTGGTCCCATAAAAATTTTATCAAAATCGGTTTAGTAGTTTGATTTTTAAATCAAAATAGCTGTAAAAAGTAAACTAAATTGCGTGTTTTGCTTTCCTGTGAATTTCCAGTGGTGTTGTTAAGTGTGGGGTACCACTAAAAATAATGTTAATTATAAAAACTTTTTTACAAAAAAAATACAACCGAATTCCAAATAAAAAAAACACCACAAAAAAAATCTACAAAGAATAAAATAACTTTCATTTCGGAAGCCAATATTTTTGGTTGTTTCTTCTTATTTTAACACCGACTTCCGAAAATAAAGTTATTTTATAATTTGTAGTTTTTTTATTATTTGGAAGTCGGTTGTATTTTTAAATGTAAAGTACATTATAGATTCGTCATCAAGTATTGGGTTATACTCAAACACGATTCCCTCCTATACATTCATAGCTTTCTTTCTCCATTTCTCCGGTTATAATTAAGGTACGTGGTTCGTTTTGATCTAAGAAAAAACTCTTTGCTAGAACGAGCTCTTTCATTTGAGCTTTTGCGCACTTAAATTGGTTGAGTTGGAGGGAAACTGGATGTGAACATTAAACTTGACTCTGAATATGCGTGGGCACTCTAATTTTTATGATTACACAGGTTCACATAAAAGCAATCCTTTTTTTTTCCTAAGGGGATAATCAGTACCTACAGTACTCATACTTCATACTCCTATTGTTTCTTTAAAATCGGTCGCCACTGTATGTCCTTTTTAAACGACCACTATACATTTTTCTATTTTCAAGATTGTGGCCAAGAAAAATATGCACAGAAAACCATATATTTTTGAATAACGAAGCCATATACAGTTGAATTTAGTATCTTCAAGAATAAGAATTACAAACCTTTGAGATTACTTAATCTAGCTTGAATTCAAACTTCGTGTGATTCCTATCTTAAGCTATTTCTCATGTTTGTACCAATATTAAAAAAGGTTTTTAAGAAAAGTGTTCAATTTACGTAAAATTGGATGAGGGTACTTATCAAGTGATTTTTTTGTCGCGTGTTGGTCCCTTTGTAAAAGTTATTCATAACGATGATTACAATGAACCCTTTAGAGGTATTGAGTTTATTATGTTAACACGTTGTATACATATGTCGCAGCTTAAGACTTAGCCTTTTAATTTACCTGCGCCATTTAATTAGCAACAAAAGTGATATTGGTAAGTCATTAAACGATATTGAAATAAAGATGTCACTTAGGTCGCTGAAAAATCGGCGCAGTTTAATAAAAGGCTAGGCTTTTAATGAAACGGCTGATTAAGCTAGTCGTCTGCGACACATGTACAATACAAATTATACAAATTGCATACTGATACACAGCAGCGATTCATTACTAGAAAACAACAGAAATTACATCGCTAAAATTCCTATTACCATTTCAATTTTTCAAACATGAATATTCAAAGCTCTTAACAAAAGCCTAAGTACTTAATTTAATAATAATAACGCCTAAAGCGTGGATGTTTTTATTTAATAATGAGTCCTTATTTAATTGTATTGTTGAAGTAGGTAGGCTAGTAGCGTAATTGCTAAGTGAAAACAGAGGTCCAAAAAAACAAAATAATATTTTTTTGCCAAGGATTTCAGCGAAGTCATATTGCTAGAAAAGTTCTCCATATTTTTCATCTTAGTAGTGTTTTTAAATAACACGTTTTTACCCTATGGTTTCATGGTTGAGATTAAAATAAATTCTTAATTTTGTGCCAACCCTCGAAACTGACCTAGGAATAACTGCTAATTTTATTGATTGTAATTTTGGTTTTAAATTTTGTAAATTTGAAATTAAAACCACTGAAAACAAAGACAGAAATGGACTACAACGCAAGAACAATTTAAGAACATTTAAAAAAAACCAGAAGGCCAGTTTCTCGTCAACGGTCAGAATCAAAAACTAGTCGAAATATAGTCATTGTAAAAACTAGTCGGTTGCAAAGCAAACGCTCCTTGAAATATGAGAATTTCACTTCTGCTTAAAAATTATAACAGGCCATAATAGATTTATAAATATATTTTTTTATAAATTAGTAGATGACGATATTTTTACAGATAGGCTTTACATAAACCCTCTTACAGTTTAAAAGGACTTTCAAATTATAAAAATACAGCGTTCAATTATTTCCAGTGTTGGAGCTCTGAATGATACGATTTTACGCTTTTTAAACTTATTCCGTTCCGTGTTTACATTTTTAATAAATTCATGAATTTTGTTCCGTAAATGTTTGAATTTTTTACAAAAAGGTTTAAAAGGAAAATAGGGCAGATATATATGATACTGTCAAATAAGGGGTTTCACCTCGTAATGAGAGATAATACACCAGGGAGCCTCTTCCTGGATGTCCAAAGTCAGAGCGTCCATTATCATTAGGAAGAGGTAAAGGCTAAGGGCCAACCCTTGGTGCAAACCGACCGCTATACTGAAGCTATACATCGACTGTACATCGCTCGGATCAATTGCACATACTTCCTAGGCACACCTTTCTCCTTAAGGGCCCACCAAAGCTTTGTAACTAAAAAAAAAAAGAACACTGTTAAGAGCGTTTACGGAATTTCATACAAACTTTAAAGTCCTTATTTTTTGTAATTAATAAACCGATGTTAATGAAACTTCCTCCGCATAAGCAGGACACAGGTCTTAAAAGTTATCAGAGAACATTTTCGTTGAATAACCTGCCTGCCTCCCTGAATATACTTTCTTAAAAGCTTGAGAAAGTATATTCAGGTAAACAACTAGAATCACATTATTATGAAAAAAAGAAAAATAAACAGAAAAATACTTAGCAAAATAAATTAAAGCCGCGTCAAAATGTTTAACCTTTGTAAAATATTGTGTTGGTAAAGGCGCGTTTCTTCAGGTTTTAAAATGAAACTTACGTTTATCAACTGACTTAAAAAAATGAAGAAGGTTCTCAATTCGGTTGTAAATTTTTTTTGATGTGGGGACCACTAAAAAGTGAAAATAAAAATTTTTTGTCAAAGAAAAGAAAAAGAAAGAAAGATAAAGAGTTTATTTACGCCAAGCATGACGCACACCATAAAAATAAATGGGTATATATATAAAAGTAAAAAGGGAACCAACCAAAAAACCAAAAAACACCGTCTTCCGAAACCAAAGTTATTTTGTAATTTGTAGTGTTTTTTTTTATTTGGAAGTCGGTTGTATTTTTTTGTTTTATTCAACCTTATTGATTAAAGAGTTAGAGGTAGTGTGATTTAATAGGTATCAAACCCACTGCAATTCAAACGCCTCTTCTTATGCATACAAGTAACACGTAATGTTTTCTAAAAAGTGTATCTCATGAAAGTGTCCGCCTAACAATGTGGGAAAAAAGGCGTCAGTTACTGACAGTATGTTTCGTTGTTTGCTTGGTCGTTTTTTTTTCCATTACCATAGATTTAAAAATAAAATGTTTCTCTAAATCAACGAAAGCTTACCTAAACCATTCAATTCGCGTAGACCCCTTTGTAATAGTGCTACGCTGCTACGGAATTCGTAGCATTCGTAGCAAATACTAAGATGGACTACGTTTCAAAATGACAACGATACCGGTTTACATGAAAAAAAAAAAAGAATAAAGGCAAATAAAACATAGCTGTAAAGTGTTTTAACCAAAATTATTTTAACCAAAGATAAACTCAATGTATTTCAAACCCATTATCCAATTTAATTGAAAACTTAATTGAATTAGTCCACACAACCAACCATATGGATACCGCCCAATAAATGTACCTCGTTTCAGAATATCACAGGCTTGTTTAATGAAAATTTGAGTAAATTGCTGGGAAACAGTTGGCAGATAAGCCTAGCCATGCATTTTATGATACGCTAAATTAATGTAGGTAATTTACACGCTGTTGATAGAGGTGGTTTTTTAAATAGCTGTTTAAATAGGTTATTTTGAGCGGGAATTTAACAGGTGACAATGCTCGATTCTTTAAGCACCATGGAACATTTTTAGGTTTCTAAACACGCAATTCTCTCCGTTAATCCTTTGTGTGAATGTGTCTACAAGGTTTTATTTTATGGTTTAGCTTCACCTGCGGAGCGCAAATGGTGGTTACTAACAAAATGTCACAAGTCCGCACTCGGGATCTGCCAGCGAGCGATGGAACGAAGTATTCTTGGAGTCAAAACCAAAGACCTCATCAGAAACAGTATACTTCGTTCCAAAACAAAAATCGCAGACGTAAGCAACTCAGCTCTATGCTGGTCACATATACCGCAACAGAGCTGTGCCAAAGTGCCACTGATTGGGTTCCAAACAGGAACCTGCGACGCGGTAGGCCCAGGAGGAGATACCGAAAGGATTGGATAGATGTGGCAAAGGACAGAGAACAGTGGAAGAAAGGAAGGGAGGCCTTTGACCTGCAGTGGAACAGTACAGGCTCATAATAATAATAATAATAACTAGCTTCTGCCCGTGGCTTCGCTCGCACGAACAGTGTTTTGATGATCACTTCAGAACTTGCTGATTTTTATGCAAGGTTCTAAGCTAATTTGACTGGAGAACAGTCAAAATAGCTTTGAACCTTGTAGGAAATCCAGCCAGAGGCCCTAGACAAAGTGTCATATTACTAGACTAGCGAACACGATTGTAGATATGCCGAAACATAAGGGATTAATGACGTGACATTTCGGCAGCATTTTTCGTTCCCATACATTTTTGACTTTTTGCACCACCGCTGACAGGATGTCACTTGACTAGAGCCTCAAGGCGCTGTGACATTGCGACGCTAAGTATAGTTCGTTCCTTTGACGCTGTTCGAGCCAACGCCTGCTCGTTCGGATCGGGCAAATCAGCATCATACACATCATCATATCAGCCGAAAGACGTCCACTGCTGGACATAGGCCTCCCCCAAGTGTCGCCACAACAACCGGTCCTGTGCGTCTCGCATCCATCGGTTACCCGCGACCCTCACCAGGTCATCGGTCCACCTTGTGGGAGGCCTTCCAACGTTGCGTCTTCCGGTACGCGGTCGCCACAAAAAAAATCAGCGTTGCGTCCTAATTAGGATTCATTAGATGTAAGGTTATTGATAATGTCTTGTCATTTTCTGCTTCCATTTTGTTCGTCATTTGAGGCAATACAAGTTTTTGACTAAATCAGCATTTTTGGAGTTTCTTTGAAGAGTCACCTAAAATTCCCCAACAGACGACATACATTTTATCTTGTCAGCGCCCTGTCCGCTTTGTATATCAAGTCCCTTACTTGAACGTTTACGCTGTGTGGCTTTTCATACAAACTTTGAAGTCATTATTTTTCGAAATGAATGAACCGATTTTATTAAAACTAAGGGCCATTTTCACCAAGCCAAACTGATCGCGATCAGCGTATAAACCACGTTTATGAGCTGTCAGTGTCACTATTTTTCTACGGAATATTGACGCTGAGAGCTCTTGAACGCAGTTTAGATGTACTGATCGCGTTCAGTTGGTGAAATCCGCTCTTAGTATGCATACGCCATCCAACCAGGTCTAAAAAGTTAGTTGAGAACATTTTCGAAAAAGAGTTCAGGAGGAAAGATAGAGTGATTTTTCACTTTCTATTGAAAACTTAAAATCGCTCTCTCTCTCCCTCAACTTCAAATTTTCAAATATCTTTATTTCCTTTTAAAATCAACAAAAATGCACTTACCCTAAGATACATTAAAACTTGATTACAACTGACGACACTTTATGAGGCTAACACTTCGCCTTTCAAAGTTTGTAATAGATTACTTAGAGTTAGAACTGATTACAACATAACATAACACTCAATCATAAGTAACAATGTAATGAACGCAATTTATTAAGCAGCAATTTATAATATTGCTTTTTTCTTGTGGGTATGACAACTAGAAATAAATAAAAACTCCCTCAACTTCCTTTTAAATAAACGCTCTTAAAGTGCTTATCTATAAAAACAAAGGTCTGACGTGACCACCTCATCCTATAGGTATTTAACGTAACAAAAGGTATAGCTGTGAATCCAATAACTTATTGTACCCTTTTTCGTGCAAATATTTCAACAGTTGGTTAAGGGCTGTCAGAGAACAAAATATGGGGTGAGAAAGATTTTCTTTTTTTTTTGTAGTAAAATCTCATTCTTTTCAGAAAACGTTCTGTGTCAAATTGTTTTGCTATTTTATTTGTTATCTTTTCTAGGCTAAGGGAATTACGATCCATCCGTTTGCAACCCGATTTACTTTCTTCAAATACAATTGTATTAATTAATAAATGTATGTTTTATGGCTACTTTATATTAGGTACATTTATTCCAGTCAAACTCCCGACATGTCAAAATTCAAAATCACATAATATACCTTGTCACAGTAATAATAGAGTTTTAAAACGCATAAATCGGGTGACACACCGGTGCGTTCGCGGAGCTTGAGTGGTTAATATAAAAGTATAATAGGTACTATAAGGTTTCCCATTGCTGAAGCACGGGCCTTCTAGCTCGACGGAACCGGCGGTAACATATCTCATTGATCGTGGGTTGGTAGATGTCACAAATGTATCCAAACTTTCAGTTCTAGGACTAACCGTGTTTTCCATCACCGTTTTCAAAAGCTGTGTTGATAAGAAGAAATAATTTATATTTTATATTATTTATATAATTTATAGAAACTACTTTTAAAGTCTGGGTATACCTAACAACTAAAACTCGTAAGTCGCGGTCATTCATTACCACTGGGATACCGCTACTTACTCGTGTAAACTTTTTTTAAATTGTCAGCTCTCAGCAAACACTCCAAAAATAAATCTCATGAGCTCGATAAATAATGCGCAAGACTTTGTTTTAATTACAGGATTAAAAACAAACTCTCATTCATAAACATAGAGAATGAACTGAGCAATACCCTCACAGAGTCAACCACTCTGTAGAAAGAGACAAAGTGACTATGTGACTAAGACTTGTCTTTTTTACGCGTTGTAAAAAAGGTGGATGATAAAAGATTGCATGTAAAATGTTGAGATAGAGGTGTGCCGTGATGAGAACGGAAAATGTTAGAAATGTTCTATTAGAGAAAGTTTAAAAGTGGCGTCAGTGACAGGAAAGTTTATGTTCGCAACAGAGAGAGTAAATGGTAAATAATGATAAAAATAAAAACAATAGTAAATCAATTAGATGTGTTACTTATATGACGGCGCGCATCTAAATTAAAAGTAAATCCAAGATTTAAGATGAGAGACTGATTGTGTTATTTGGTTGAATAGTAATTATTGTTAAATTCAAAATTAAAATGGTGTATTATTTCAATTGGTCGAATATAAATGGCGATTTATAAAATATGAGCGGGTAACCCCGAATAGGGTAGCAAGTTTGCGTCTACGCCGTGACAGCTGGCATTCTTTTGACAGACAGCGTACGAAGTGCACGCGTGCTAACCTATTGGCTCGTAATCTAGTTTCATCTTGTGTTTTACCGTATATTTTGTTTACAAATGTAATCGAATGAAACGAGGGACTGTTATGAATCACAAACGTGCTATTATTTCAACGTTTCTTCTATAACACGCCCATGATGGATGACTATCACAAAGACCGCTCCGCTGCCCATTCTGATATTCCGTCATATATATATAGTAATATTTGTGTAAAAGCAGAAATTACATTAAACTTGTATTTTTCATGCATTATGACTCTGTCTCTTAGGTACAGATTTCTCACTTCATACCTGTAAAAGGAACGCTCAGTCCATACTCTATGCCCATGCTAATAAGGGTACATGATACTTAAGGGTATGTTCCCAAATTAATATGGACCGACTGTCGCTTACTCTTAAATTATTCATAGGCTTTTAAGTGTTGGAATCTGGGTCTAATTTATAATGTGCTGTTGATTTTGTCAACAAGGATTGTAAGGCAATACATTAGTGCTTTGGGGCAGTGTATAAACAAAAACAAACTGCTTAAAATTATTTTCATCATAATTGGCGAAATTGTAAAAATTACTTACATTGAGTATGAACTAAAAAGTGTATAAAATTAGTCGTATCGTAGGACCAGATGAAATTCTTAGTTGTCATCAAAGTTGTCAGAAAAAGATAGCCAATAACCCTGCAGGTCTGTCTGTTTTTATATCTCGAAGCTCTATTTGAGCACGGCCTTGATATGTCATCATCATTTTGAACGTTTGACTTGCATTTAGTCAAAAACCCAAAAGTGGTACGTATTTTGTATTGACAGAATACCTATACATTATATTATACCAAAATTGTGACACAACTTTGATTCCAAAAATATGACTCATATTATACGTAAATAGCGGCCTCCTCCATTCATGTGTGCCACCCCTTAAGTCCTGGTACGCAATTGTTCGCTCGTGAACATCGTTCTTTATTGCTATTTCGTTTTCGAAGACATTACAGAAATCCTTCTCATTCCCCAATCCGATTTGGCCGTAGAGTAAAAATATCAAAAGGTCCTCGGTTGAAATACGAATATGTATGAAGTTTCATAGAATAGGCATACATTATCCTCTTCAGCCGGTCTATTCTGTCGTTATCTCACCGTGCACACTTAGGTGGAGTGAACAACAAGTGAGCTGTCATTCTATCTTGTTTGTATGGTTTGACAGCTCACTTGTCATTATGGATGGGAAATCATCAAATGACTCCTCCCGCTCTGGCGGAGCAGAAGGGAGTGTCAGACTCTTACTGACTAAAACCCATCCGTGCTCCTTTGCTTTCCAGGTCCGCGGTAACTCTTTCGAACAAAATCCGCAACCCTGGCAGACTTGTCGTTCACTTCGCCTAAGTTTTCACTTCGACATTTTTACATTCGGTCGATTCTGTCGACATCTCACGGTGTTCACCTAGGCGGAGTGAACGACAAGTGAGCTGTCGTTCCATCTTATTTGTATGGTTTGACAAGTCACCCGTCGTGCACCCCGCCCAAGTGTTCACTTCGACATGATCACTGAATCGCGCTGCAGTTATATGTTGTTTTTTTTTTCTGATTTGGGAAGGAAGGTATGGTTTGACAATAGGTTGGTAGCCCACATAGACTCTAAATATAACGTATGATAACGGATGCTGCAGAGGCACAATCAAGAGTAGTTGCTGCGTTCACTTTATCTAATCCTGTCAATTATTGGCAAGGCCTGTAAAAATGTAGTGGGTTCATGTATTACTTTCCTCTATAGCCCCGTTTCCTCGTAACTTGGACAGCCCACAATTATTTTTTAGGTCATACTCTAATTTTGTTGATTTCTTTTGAAATAAGCAGTACCTTTGTGCCCTTTTATCTGTATGGAATTTTCTTTTTTAAGTTTGTTGTGTGTACATGTGTACATAAATAAATAAATAAAAACCCGCAACGCCATCTTTCCCGACAGCTGCGAAGTAACAGCGAAATCCTGAACCGCGATATCCGAGTTTACCGTGCGATTCGAACAGATACAACAGTCCGAATATCAACTAGCGGGCAGTTGCCCACCGGACACAACAACCGTCCGGTCGGAGGATCCTCCCTTTTAGTGATGTTACGACTCTATCTAACAACTCGGTTCAAACCGATTTGAGTTGCAAACCGATCAAACCGATCTGGACGATCACTGCCCCTCCTCCACTCGTGTAAGGCGCGCACGGGTGTCGGGCTACGGGGAACGACGGGTTTCGCCGATTTTGAACGAATTACGAATCGAGCGAGTTGTTGTGGTTGAGCAAAACACACTAAACACAAACACTCCTGCACGTGTTTGTGTTTAGTGTTTTTTCAGTGCGTTTATATAAATTGTTTTACATACTATTTATGATTATGAGACCATTAGTGAAGCCAAATTATTCCCATTTGTTGTTTATATTTCATTTCTCTTCATTGATCTCAATGAAAAAATACATAATGTGGGTATTGTAGTTTATTTTATCTCCCTTGGGGCTATGGAAACATGAAAAAAAAGAGTCTGAATCGAAAAAGTCGATTTTAATTCGTTCTTGGTCCCTATCAGAAACGAATGAGTTAAATTTGTATTCATAATCCGGTTCCCTAATCATACAATTCTAATAAAAGCAATACGAATTGGTTTGTCGCATTGACTTTGTCATTTCGGTTTGTAACACGATTTAAAACCGGTTTACTTTGATTTTATGGTTTGTTTTACAAGACGGTCTGCATGAATCATCAAACCGGATTAAGTCGGCTTGAAAAATTTCGAGATCGTTACATCACTACTCCCTTTTCAATGGAAGTTTGCGGGACTTTACTCTCTGTTCCGCATACCTATACAGGGTTATTTGTAAAACACCAGCAACCTTTCAGGGGGTGAAAGTACTCATCATTGTAAACGACTTTTACTATGGGACAAACTCTGAAATATCAAAAATTAAATCAGCTGTTTCATACAAAATGCAATAGTCACCCGATGAAAATGTATGAAATAGCAGATATTTTTTTCAATTTTTCAGTGTTGGTCTCATAGCAAAAGTTGTTTATAATGATGAGTACTTTCACCCCCTGAAAGGTTGCTGGTGTTTTACAAATAACCCTGTATATGTTTGTTAAAAAGCAATATTATCTATTGCACTGAGCGGGGCTCTATTGGTTCTTAACTAACACATCCCTCGCCATCCATCCTCGCACATCTCTGGTGGTAACGCAGCCTAATACTACTCTATCCCACACATTTTGTTAGTGACAAAATAAGTAACGTCTGGGGCTCAGGGGCCTAACCACCAACTCTTAAAGCAGTATTACTTCAATATTACTTCCAGTGGGAAAGAGACGGAGCTATACGTCCTGTATAGCTCCGTCTCCTTCCCACTGGAAGTAATAACTAAAGTAATACTGCTTTAAGAGTTGGTGGTTTAGGCCCTGGAATCTTGGACTTTAGAGGATGAATAGTCCTAGCACACGATGTAGATTGATTATTCTGTTATTGTATAGAGACACAATAAACACAAAGTTGATTTTTCTCTGGCAATTTAAGTCTACCCACGTCAAAATGTTCTTACCAGTCCTGCCTATAGTAACATTGTCATTGTGCCGATAAATTCTCAACAAAATTGGGTCAAGTGATCTTGATTTATGCGAGAACATTCCCATCTGTCCCCGAAAATGTTGAATCAGACATTGTGGTACATTTGGTTTGCATAATTATGTTGAAATTAATTTATTTACGTGTGTACCGCAGTGTCTCACGACTGAAGTCTATGACCAGTATGTGGCCAGTGATGACTTCTGAAACCGAAACGTGGTCATTCACAATGGGCCTCATCAGGAGGCTTAAAGTCAATGAGCAATGGAGAGAGCCATGCTCGGAGTTTCTTTGCGTGATCGAATCAGGAATGATGACATCCGCAAGTGAACCAAGATAACCGACAAAGCTCGAAGGATCGCGGGCATGGCACATCACATTGCTCGCAGAACAGATGGTCGATGGGGCCGAAAAGTTCTGGAGTGGCGACCGCGTACCAGAAGACGCAGTGTTGGAAGGCCTCCCACAAGATGGACCGATGACCTGGTAAGGGTCGCTGGTAGCCGATAGATGCGACACGCACAGAACCGGTTGTTGTGGCGTCACTTGGGGGAGGCCTATGTCCAGCAGTGGACGTCTTTCAGCTGATATAATGATGATAGTGATGAGGTGTGTACTGCATAAGCAGTCGGCGTATTGGCTCGCGTCTGACCACAATTTCACCTGATGGAAAGCATGGTGTGGTTGACCGCACCATCGCTTTGAGGTTACAAGTCGCACCATTGCTTCGCTTATAGGATGCTGCATTGCTTAAATTATAGGTTTGCATTGAAGTTACCTTTCACTCAAAAACCCCAGGTAAGTAGCTATAAGACTTAGACCAAAAACACAGATTCGATCGAAAGACATTTTCGGAAGTCAACAATTTGACAAAAATGATTACGGACATTTATTTTTTTATGACAAGCAAAGCCGATGTTGACCATTCTGGCAATGTGTAAAGTGAATCGCAAAGCAAGCGGCCATAAAAATAAAAAAAATGTACGGCAAGTAACGTTAGATTTTTTTTTTTTCAATTGGTACCTGAACACAATATAGGTACTTTTTAGGTTTCCGTACCCAAAGGGTAAAAACGGGAACCTTTACTAAGACTCCTATGTCCATCTGTCTGTTCGTCTGTTTGTCTGTCCGTCTGTCTGTCTGTCACCAGCCTGTATCTCATGAACCGTGATGGCTAGGCAGTTGAAATTTTCACAGATGATGTGTTTCTGTTGCCGCTATGACATCAAATACTAAAAACAGAATAAAATAAATATTCAAGTGGGGTGTCCATACAACAAACGTTATTTTTTGCCGTTTTTTAATGGTACGGAACCCTTCGTGAGCGAGTCCGACTCACACTTGGCTGTTTTTTTCTTCTTATCACGTTGATGCTGATGGTTTATTACATTATATTGCCAATGTACTCACCTAAAAATCGGAGTCAGAAAAGACGTACATTATGTGCGTCATCAATCAATTCATTAATCATAAATTACTATGACGAGCAGGCGTCAATAACAGCAGTGATTTGTGGCAACACTGACTACGAAGGCCACCAATAAATTAGCAACATTTTGATGTGAATAACAAGTAAACACGAACAATATAGACATAAGATTTTCGTAAACTGGTTTTTATAAAGCAGAGTTATATGCTATTTATACTTTTCAAAGTATAACAAACGGTAGCAGGTCACTTAAAAATTCTTCGATGAATACAATTATTTTACTCAATCTACTTTGAATTCGTACGGTGTGGTTAAACGGAACTCCACGTAGATTGTACACGTTAATTAGTAAATTAATTGAATTAGTCATGCATTACGAATGACTTGCACGCGTCAATAGCTGCAGTGAATTGTGGCAATACTGACTACGAAAGCGTCTAATGGGCGCATAACTGTTTTCTGTTGTGATTAATACTCATCAGTAAGTGAATAATATTCGTATATTGTGTATCGGTTATTATATTTTCCTTTTCTTTAAGTTAGTTTTATAACTAAGTACAATTTTTTTTTGCTACAGTATTTAAGCTACATTTTCCTCCACTATGTAGTTTTATATACCTAATGCATGCTGTGAAACTCTATAATAGGCTTCAGAACCCCGTATGACATTGTTACCATATCAAGGAAGTTGTAAAGAAAGCTGTTGAGTTTCCTATCAATAAATAAAAGTATACAAAAAGAAGCTCCTGGCATACCTAGAAGCTAACGATATCCTTAGTGACCGACAATTACTGATTCCGCTGAAATCGGTCAACTGAGGACCTTCTTCACATCTGGGGGTCTACTCTCTAGCTAAGCCCGAAGTCCGTAGTTTCGGCCTTAGTGTCGGGCGATTTCTACTCCGTATCATAATGAATGACAAAACGGTTTAACAGTTGTTCTTAGTTAATGATTTTGGATGAGATATCATGCATTTAACCGCGCCCGTCAATGAGTTCAGCCGTTCGACTAGGGCACCCTTGAGCAACGCTTGCCGTCATTTCGTGGATGGGTTAACATACCGAGACTCCGTGCCTTGGAAAGCACGGTAAGCTGTTGATCCCGGCTGACTGCCAAAGATTTACAAATGACAGCCAGGATTACGGATTTTCAGAATATGTAAAATACTGGTTTGCAGCTGAATCCGGTTTGACTGGAAGCCGACCCCAATATTATGAAGTCGGGAAAAGCTAAGCAGATGGGTGGTTTTATAAACTAGAAATAACTTGCCATAAATACCTGTTTATAGATTACTTTGATTTGAGATCTTCTACACAAGATTTAAGAGCGTTTACGCGGTACGGCTTTTCATACAATCTTTCAAATCCTTATTCTTCAAAATGAATGAACCGATTTTAACGAAACTTGGTATGCATACGCTAGATATCCAGGTCTAAATAGTTATAAGAAAATATTTTTGAAAAAGATTTCAGAGGGAGAGAGAGAGCGATTTTAAGTTTTCTATAGAAAGTGAAAAATCACTATATCCTTCCCCCTGAACTCTTTTTCAAAAATGTTTTCTTATAACTATTTAGACCTGGATATCTAGCGTATGCATACCAAGTTTCGTTAAAATCGGTTCATTCATTTTGAAGAATAAGGATTTGAAAGATTGTATGAAAAGCCGTACCGCGTAAACGCTCTTAAGTGACTCTTTTATGATATATTTCATTTCAGGTAAAATGTCGCTATATTATTAGTAAGAAAAGCTTGTATTAATGGCACCGATTTGTTTTCTAGTTTCATAGCTATCTGTACCTGTAAATATCTTTTGTCTGTGTGGTTCTTTGTTTAATAAATGTAAAATTAATGTATAAGTTTGTCATAACATAGTTGACATACTGAGTTTTTTACTCAGTGTGCCACAGCCGGTCCCAATCAGTTTAGAATTCAAACTTCATGGCTTATTGAACGATCACATTCAATTTTGTTAAGTAGTCACCGATGTAATAAGGTCTCTTTTAAATTGATATTATTTTTGCCATGAGTCAAAAGGAAACGGAATGGATCGAGAGATACTCTGAAAATCATTACGGTGTTTTTAAATTTTTCATGTGACAGTTTTCTCTCATAAATCTCAGCCATAATTAATCATTCAACAAATTCATTCGCATCACAGAATAGGGACAGTGGCAGTGGGCAGGGCACATTGCTTGTAGAATAGTTAGTCGATGGTTTCGATAATTTTTGGTATGGCGACCGCGTACCGGAAGACGAAGCGTTCTAAGTCCTCCAAGGTAGACAGTTGACCCGGTGAAGGCCGCGGAAATCCACTTGACGCAAGTCGCAATAACTGGTCCATGTAGCAACACTTTGGGGAGGCCTATGACCAGATGAGGGGAGTCCCACGGCTGAAATGATGATAATAATGATTCGCATCAATTGAATTATATTTAACTAGCTTTTGCCCGCGACTTCGTACGCGGATATCCCGTTTATTCCCGTTCCCTAGGAATTTCCCGTTTGCAAAACACCAAACGATTAGGAACAGGAGCTCCCGTGGCAATTACGTTATTGCGCTACATCCTATGTTATGTCACAGACAAAACCACGTGCAAAAGTTAGTATTTTTATAGCTTATGTGTTATTCTGGTACATTAGCTACAACATTTCTAAGTTTCATCAAAATCCGTTCAGTAGTTTTGGCGTGATTCAGTAACAAACATCTATTCATACATCCATCCAAACATCCTAACTTTCGCATTTATATTATTAGTATAGATTTGACACGTCTGTGATATCTTTCCATAAACCGGTTCTTATGTCAACTTTTTTTTAAATTTTCTCCATCTTCGCCTGTTTGCCTAGCCTTTTCCCAACTATATTGGGTTCACCTTTGTGTTTAACAGGACGCAGCTGAAAAAAAAAAGAGTTCGAACTTTTTTGTACGGCGTCATTCCGATTCGCGAGTTTGATTTTTTTTAAATTTTGTTTAACGATGAAACTTGACATAATATTATATGGGACTATAGATAAACAAAAAAAAAAACATGTCACATCATGTCCTCAAGTGACACATTACTAAGAGAATTACAGTTAAAGATATCCTTTGTGCTATATCACTAGAAATTTACTCTCGCTTGGGGATAAATGTTTTGAAATTCCCCAAATAGGTAAATTAAATAAAGGCTAGCAAAAAGAAATGAGTGGAGATTGTAATAACAATAAGTTATGTGTCTCGTTTAATATGCCTATAGCGTGAGTCAGGATGATTTGATACTGAAGTGGTATATCTTGTTAATGTGGGTTCTTGATCAAAATGAAATTACCATGTATAAAGATAAAGATAAAGATAAATTTGTTTGTCAAAACATGCGTATACATGCAAATTAAGCATGCAGGATGTCACATTATTATTATTACGATCGTACATGTTTTACCCGTAAGGTGTACAAATTTATAAAAATTTACCAAACAAAAAAAAAAAGATGGAAAACTGAATTACGAAATAAAAAATGAATTACATAAGGCAAGTGAAATGAATTAATCATAAAATGTCACAAAAATGAAGAATGTCAGTAAAATAAAATCATCACAAAATGTCAGTAAAATAAAATAATCATAAAATGTCACAAAAATGAAGAATGTCAGTAAAATAAAATAATCATAAAATGTCACAAAAAATTAAGGACGTCAGTTAAATAAATTAGTCATAAAATGTCACAAAAATAAAGTTATAATAAATGTCAAAAAGTGTCATTCAAGAAGTCATTTAAATTATAGTAACACTTGTCTGTTAATAAATCTCGAATCTTTTTTTTAAACAAATTTACCGGCAATGTATTTGTATGATTGAGGTATTTTATTATAAATTTTAGGAGCCATACAGAAAACACTTTTTCCCATTAATGCAGTCTTTGACGTATGCGTACACAATTGATTATTGTCACGTCTGTTACGGGGGAAGGTGTCAGCTAGTCGTGGAAACAGAAAATGATTAACCCTCACAAATACCGCTATTTCAAAAATATACAAGGATGGTAGAGTTAATAATTTAAGTTTTTTGAATAATGGCATACAGCTATCGGTCGACTTCAAATTAAACATAGCACGAATGCATCTCTTTTGGGCCTGATGTTGTAATTCGCATGAAAAATCATTATACGCATTTCGATATCTAAAGTAATATTAAACTATGTACACTTAAAATAAAATACAAAAGGAAAACTCCTAACTAAAAGGCGTCAAAAAATTCATCCGTATCGCTGTCGACTGGAAGTGAGCCCAAAAGACTGGCGGCATTGCCACGTTGTATGGCAATGCTTATCCTCTGTCCGAAGTAAAAGCCAGCCCTTGGGTCACGCGAAGTGTCAACTAAGCGTTTACAAAGTTCTTTAAATAACGCATGAGCACTCGGACCCCACGGTCCAAGAGTTTCAACCCCAAACGGCTCGAAAATATAATTGCCAACTAGGTTATTGTATTTCCGCCGTTTGAGGTTCTCAGCAGCCGCAGCGGCAGCGCCAGCACAGCACGACGAGCTAGGAAGATGGGATGGCGCAAGAGTATCGACACAAGTAGCGTCCCACACTAAAGGCCTACCCATCTTCCATGGAAATAAAGACATACCGTCCGGTCGCTTGCCATCGTCGCGTGCCAGGCCACTGGGTTCTAGTACGGCTGGAACGCCGACGGCAACAAGAGCACGTCGGATAATGTCGTTGATGTTAGCGTGCCGCGCTATGCGACCAGCACTTCGCCTGCATGATAGGCCGTGGTGCCCGAGACTGTTGACAGCTTCGCCACAGTGGCAGCGATGAGGGGAACAACACGATGCGCCTAAGCGAAGGGAAGCAGCGAGGCGGAAAGTCGTATCGTCTAACAAGGTGCCTATGTTCGACGACGGTAGTGCGTGAAGCCAGAGGCCCGACTCCCACTCACCCACAGCCAGCAGGCGCGCACGCTCCGCAGAAGTAGCAGAAGTGGCAATTAGGTTCTTCTGAATTTCTCTGCAGAGCGGTTCATCCCACCGCCTCTGGTATGATGGGTTGTCGGGTGGATTTTCATTCGGGCAAGCGAGTCTCCAGGCATTCATAGCCTCGGTGAAGCACGGCACATCAAAATTAATCAGTGTGGAAGCTAGGATATTCCTGATTAATTTATCAGTGCCATGAACCGAGGATATAAAAGCCGGTAAACTAATACTGGTAATTTTGCGAACGCCAAGGCCTCCCATACGGATGGGAAGGGTAGCTTGAGCCCAAGCTCGGTCGTCCATGGCCACATTTAAAATTGAAGAAAGTGTATCCTTGATAATTTGGTCCATTTTTTCCAAAAGATGAGGGTGCTTCCATAGATGGGAAGCTCGAAGGAAATATGTTAATTTAGGGCCGAAACAGCAGTAACGAATTATGGTTATGGCCGAATGCATGTTAATTTGGAACAATCTTTCCGAAACGTCATTGAAATTTTGAACTTTTTCTTCGACAAAATTGGGAAAGGAATTTTCAAAGATTGGCGACCCAAGAAGGCGAAGAGAGCTTTTGTCCAAAATTTTGATTTCAGGAGCTATTGCGTTAAATTTTGAAAGTGTGAGTTGTTGGTCAGTACTGTCAGATAAAAATAATTCGCATTTGGATAAGTTCAGATCAAGGCCTATGGTGTGAAGTTGATTTTTTAAAAATTGAAGATCATTTAATACCGAATTTACATCGCCTCCAAGGGTTCCGTCATCAAGATACCAAACATTAAATTTAGAATTTAGTTGTCGAATAATTGGGTGAATAGCTAAACTAAAGATCACTGGCCCGAGAGGATCACCTTGTTGACAACCAACAGCAGATTCCAAAAGATTGTTCCGATATAGTAATTTAGATGGTCGCCTATAGCATTGCCAAAGAAAACTGAAAATTTGAGGTATTTCTTTTTTAGTTTCTGCCAGCAAGGTGTCCCTATTTACAGAATTAAATGCGTTTTTGATGTCAACCTTCAGGATGATCTCTCCTTTGCCAGAATTTAAGTAGGTCGACAGTGCGTGTACAGCAGCCTCACAGCCCCCTTTGGAACCGTAACCCAACTGCAGGGGCTGAAATTTTTCCGAAACGATCTCACCATAAAATTTACAACAAATCTTGGCTGCCGTACGACGATAAGTAGTTCCCACGGCAATGGGACGAATACCGCCATCCCTCTTGCGCAGGGCACATAAGTTGGCCCCGTACAAGACGTCGATGACGGTCTCGTTTACCTTGCCGGAGAGCATGAGGTTAATCAGAGCCGTGAGCTCCTTCAAAAGCAACTCACCAGCTTCCCCGGCGCTTGAACAGATTAGGTCCTTTAGGTGTTGGGGACTTAGGGCGTCGAGGCCGCCAGCAGAGCCACTCCGGAAGGAGCAAACGGCTGTGATCACATCTCGGCCTGTAATGGTGAGAGAGTGAATATCCGAATCAGGGGGGTCGGGAAAGGAAAGACCATCCGCTGGGGCAGGATGTTTGCTCTCCAGAGCTGCGAGAGTATCTGGAGAACACGGAGCCACCACATCACTACTAAACAAAATCCTGGCTGCTCCGCTAATGTCACCCTCCCCTAATTTAGATTCGACCAGATGGGAAATACCTCTTAAGGAGGTAAACCTCTGTGTCGATAATTTAGATTCCAAATTAAGAGCCGAAACGTTACAGTTTTCTTTAATTTGTGCAGTTAATGTCTTTTTGGTTGCCAAATTCTTATTTACATGCAAAATTCTGTAGGGGAAAGTGAGAAGATGTTCCCAGGCACTTTGCGAGTTCTCCCGGGCGGCACGGCGAACGCACCCTGCTAGGTTCTGCGCGACTAGAGGTCTAGCGCCGCGGGGAACTCGTTTTAGAACAGGAACAGAGTTTTTGAATTTTGCAAGAGTTTTCCAAAACGGGTCAGAGGATATAGCTGGTGTGGTAGGCACTGAAGATGGAATGTCAGGGTCTGAAGTGAGTGCATTTTGGGATTTGTGCACCTTCCCAATATGCACATTCAGACCCCGCTTACCTTTAAAAAATCGTGCCTGGGTGCACAGAGGACACCTCTCCAGGATATCTAGTGATGTTGAAGGTTGACTGGCACTAACTTGCAACACATCACTGCTACCACTAAGCATTTAAATTACGAGCACACGTAAAAACACTTATATTAAATTATAAATTAAATAACTAAAAAATCAATGAAAAAAATACGTGTAAAAAGTCAACTGATGACAACATGTGTCAAATTTTAAAATGCGCAGTCGCGCTGAGGGCCTGGGGCGCCGTGATATGTCAGTGGCAGCGCCCTAGACAACGGTTGCCGCGCGACACGCGGACCCGGCGTTTCGCTCCCAGAGTCGCGCGGCGTCGCTTCCAGATGACGTCGTCGTTGCCTTCATGCAACGGATTTTTCTTCGTCTTCTGTTCTGGTACGTCTTCTGGCAATAGGCGAACAGCAACACGGTGCGCGGTCGGACGATCTTAGACTAAGTATCAACTACCCATATGTAGTTATATACACTTCAATGTGTCATCAAGTAAAATTTTACTTGAATGCCATGAGATCAAAATTAAATCTTCTTTTTTATTCTGAATGAAAGGGCTTTGTCGCACATGCGATTATGAATATTAGATAAGAAACAGTAATGTTATTTCCTCGACGCTTATTTTTGCTCTTTACACATCACATCACACTATAATAATCCATATTAGTTTTTTTTTTAGCTCACTTCGACTTTTTTTAAAAACTCATACTCATACTCATGTAAGTAATATTACAGATAAGTGAAGAAATGCCTTAAACGCTATTTCTTTGTCTGTTGAATTCCCCCAAAATATAATACCGTAGCGCAATAACGATGCTACTAGACCATGATAAGCTGTTACTAAGGCATCTGTATTTAGCTCTGGGGCCAGTTTATATAAAGCGTAGGCAGAGGAGCTCAGCCTTTTACTTAGGTATTCGATGTGTGCCTTCCAGTTCAATTTAGAGTCGATAATAATCCCTAGAAATTTTGTGGCGTCGACTTTATTAAGTATAGTGCCCTTGTAAATTGCGTTAAGGTCAATCTCAGCCTGGGCCCGTTGCCTGAAATGCATAATATTCGTTTTATCTAGATTAATTTTTAGGTTGTTCCTGTTTAACCACGATATTAGGGATGTCAATGATTCATTTATGTCACTTTCATATATGTCTTTATTTTTACATGCTATGGTCATAGTGCTGTCGTCGGCAAAGAGAGTCATGGGGTGGTCAAGAGAACTAGGCATGTCATTGATGTATAAAATGAATAATAAAGATCCGAGTACGCTGCCTTGAGGAACACCATATGTCGGTGTGCGTTCGCTTGACACATAAATTTCCTCTTTCTTTGTCCTAACATTAATTCTCTCAATTTCTGTGTATTGTTTTCAATTAGTAAGGTATGATTGTATAAGATTTAGTATGTTCCTCCTTACGCCATAAGCTTCTAATTTTTGTAGCAAGATGGTATGGTCAACGTAGTCAAAAGCTTGCGTCATGTCACAGTATATAGCACACACCGGGATTCTCCTGTCCACATTCGTCATTACGGTATATAAAAAGTCATAAATGGCCATACTGGTTGACATGTTTTGTCTAAACCCTTTTTGCTCTTCACTAAAGATATTTTTCTTTTCGAGATATGAGTACAGTTCTTTATAAATGTATTTTTCAAAAATTTTGGACATTATAGGAATTAAGGCAATTGGTCTATAGTTAGCTATGTGTACCTTATTGTTTTTTTTAAATAATGGTTTCACTTTTGAAACTTTTAGGGCATCCGGGTAGACACCTAAGTTGATACACATATTTATTAGGTAGCTTAAGTGGGTACAAATGGTTTCGGAAACATACTTGACAACCTTTGTAGAAATACCATCATAACCTGTACTATTTGTGGCATTTAAAGATTTAATTATGTTTAATATGTCTACAGGTATACTAGGTGCAACAAAGATTGAATCTTTCCGTTTTATAATATTCGTTGTTACTTTGATTCCCAAACTTTGACTTGGTTGAATTTTATCTATGAAAAAAAGCATAAAGATCCAACGTTCGACCATCAACAGAAGACAGACAGAAACAGTTTAATTTTTTGGATTCCTTGAAAACTGGTTCCATAAATTACTGTTCAAAAAGATTCTACACCTTTTTTATCCACACAAAAAAAGAAGCTTCTTTTAGTACCACAAATATATCCTAGGTAATAGGCATCGTGGAAAACTATTTTGTGAATAAAGGAACGCAGAAACTTGTCTAGGACATACAACGTTAATTCAGAACTAAAGCCTTTTATGGCTACTAGAATCATAACAATAGCCTGAGAAAAAATTAAGACGAGGAACATCTGCGAGTCATTACTTTGAGATGTCCGTTAACGTTGGGAAAAAATGAATGACCGCTTTCAGGTCAGATAAAACCTAGGTAACATTCTCTCCAGAAAAGCTATTCCTGTTGAAACAATTAAATGGACGGTTTTGCAGATTTCTTTTTTTGGATGGGTTATCATCAAATGACTTCTTCCGTTTTGGGTTGAGCGGAAGGGAGTGTCGGACTCTTACTGACTAAAACCCATCTGTGCTCCTCCTCAAGCCCTTTGCGTTCCAGGGCCTAAGTAACTCTTTCGAATAAATTCCTGACAGGTTTAACGTCTAAATAATGTCGGGGCATACGGTACATTCACAAAAAAATCTATTAACTCCGTTTGATAAATTATCAAAAAATATTGGACATTTATTTTTCTTTTATATCGTGGTTGCTCACAATGGGCCTCATCAGAAGGCTTAAAGTCACCCAAAGGGCAATGGAGAAGGCAATTATATTCTGTTTTTAGTATTTGTTGTTATAGCGGGAACACAAATACATCATCTGTGAAAATTTCAACTGTCTAGCTATCACGGTTCATAAGATACAGCCTGGTGACAGGCAGACGACAGCGGAGTGTAATAGGGTCCCGTTTTTACCCTATGGAACGGAACCCTAAAAAGAAAATAAAAACAAATTAAAATCCCGCCCACGAATAGAATAAGGATAATCCCTGTAACGGCGCGCAAGCCTATACATTTTCAACGCCAATAAATTACGCACTGACAAGGTTACCGTGTGAATGAAGCGAGAAATTAAAACGTATGTACTTACGCCTACGGGCTATGGGTAGCGAAAGTGGTATTATTTGTATCTTTTTAGCTCTTTATGAAGAAAAAGCGCTAAAGAAGATTTAATTCAATACGCTTGTTTGTTCCGTATGGTGTCGGACGTAAAAGAATAGTACCATCCCATCACTTTCGGTGGGTGTCGTAAGAAGCGACTAAGGGACCAGAGAAAGGGCAGCAGCATTCTCTGTAGGTACTGCTACAGCTACACTGCGATCGCCAACCCGCCTGCCAAGTGTGGCGATTATGGCAAACACCTCCCCATTTGGGGGAGGGATGCCTATGTGCAGCACTGGACGTCTTTCGGCTGATATAGAGACGCTTGTTTTGATTTTACTCATGTCGTGTATAAAACAGTCATCATCATTTTAGCCCAAAGATGTCCATTGCTGACTGCCACATTGACCGGTTGTGGGAGTATCGTATCCAGCAAATTCCCGCGGTCTTCACCAGGTCATCGGTCCACCTTGTGGGAGGCCTTGTACGCGGTCGCCACTGCAGAACTTTACGACCCAATCGACTATCTGCCCTGCATGTCTGTTTACAAAAAAAAAAACCATGAAGCAGTAAATTTTACTGGTATTCAATAAAAATTAGTTCTTTCTCGATAAAAAATACCGCTATACCATGAAAAATACCGCTGTACCATGAAAAATACCGCAACACCATGTAAAATACCGCTATACCATGAAAAATACCGCTGTACCATGAATAATACCGCTATACCATGTAAAATACCACTATACCATGAAAAAATTGAGTATGATGTGATGTTTTGAAGCGTTGTTTGTTATTCATAAAAAAAATAAATAGGTATTCCCTTAATTTAAACTACAAACAAACTCTTAATATTAATGTATACCTACGCTTTATCGGAAGCATTCCACAGCAAATTGTCTCTGATGAGTACAGGAAGGAATACAGATTATTTTGTCGTCAATTACTTTTTGTAATTTCTGTAGAAGATTTTTTCGAACGTATTTATGCAATTGAAATCCTAGGGAATATGCATGCAATTTTTTTTATTTGCAAAATGAAATACTTATTAGCTACATAAAGCACTTATGAAATATTTTTTAAAATAACATCATTGAAAAAAATTTTTCACAAAAATAAACACTTCAAAGTACAAAATACAAAACTTTAATTCCGGAAGTCCGTGTTTTGGTTGCTTCTTTGTTATTTGACACCGACTTCCGATATTAATGTTATTTTGTTCTTGGTAGTGTATTTTTTGGAAGTCGGTTTTTTCTCTGACTTTTTTTTTATTTTTCACTTTTTATTAGTACCCCACACCTAACAACATCACTGGAAAGTCACAGGAAAGCAAAAATACGCAATTTCGTATACAAGGATGATTTTTCCTCATATTTTTTCCAGCTATTTGGATTTAAAAATCAAACTGCAAAACCGATTTTGATAAAATTTCAATGGGACCAATCGAGAAGTATATCCTTTCACATTAAACAAGAATTTTTCAAATTGGCACATAAATGACGGAGATATGAGGTAACAAACATAAAAAAATACAATCGAATTGAGAACCTCCTCTTTTTTTTTAAGTCGGTTAAAAAATCTAATTAGTCCGTCAGATAGATTTCCAAAAAATATAAATATGTATTTTTTCTTTTTTCACGTAAACAAAAAATGAAAACGATACAGTGCATTGAAAACTCGTGTGACGTCACAAGTAAGTACACTTTTTACCTACATGTGACGTCACTCCTGATCTTTGATGCGTTTTATCTTCATCTTTTTTGTTGATTTGATGAAGCAAGACGTACGTGTCCAATATTTTTCGATAAACTAACTGACGGAGTAAATGGAATCATATATATATTTAATCAGGAATCATACATGCCACTCATTTCAAAGTCAAAGTCAAAGTCAAAGTCAAAACGTTTATTTCAATTAGGCCATTAAACGGCTCTTTTGAACGTCATCATTTACACTAAAAATAATAAAAAATGACTCTACTGATTTAAAACCAAAGATGAAAAAAACACACAAACACAAACTCGAAACACTACCTCTCACTCACAGAGTTATTAGCGTAAAATGTTTTAGTAAAACAAAGGAAAAACATAGAGAGTGTGAACAGATTTAATACAATTGTCTTAATTCGCTGTCGCAGATAAATTGTCCTTTTCAGTAGGTCAAGGATTTAGATGAACGATAAGAGATTAACATGTTAATTTGAATGTAGATTGGACGTTTTCGGGTGATTTGTTGCGGAAGTTGACTTTTTAGGGTTCCGTACCCAAAGGGTAAAAACGGGACCCTATTACTAAGACTACCGCTGTCCGTCTGTCTGCCAGGCTGTATCTCGAATGAACCGTGATAGCTACACAGCTGATATTTTCACAGATGATGTATTTCTATTGCCGCTATAATAATCACTACTAAAAACTGAATAAAAAAAATATTTAAGTGGGGCGGGATACAACAAACGCGATTTTTTTGCCTTTTTTTATAGATAACTAGCACCACGCCACAGTCTCACCCGCGTAGTTCCCGTTCCCGTGGGAAAACGTGGATAAAATATAGCCTATGTTACTCCCTAATAATGTAGCTTTCCATTGCTGAAATAATTTTTGAAATCAACACAGCAGTTTTTGAGTTTATTCATTACAAACATACACACACACACAAATACAAATCTTTCCTCTTTATAATATTAGTATAGATGATACGGAACCCTTCGTGCGCGAGTCCGACTCGCAATTGGCTGGTTTTTTATATTGTTTTGGAACTTGATAAATGACTGACCGTCTAAATGGAATAATGTTTTTTATTCAGGAAACTGAATTAAAACAGCATGATAGAAAAAAAAATATGAGTATAAAATTTTTTAACAAACAAAATAAATATACTCGTATTAAGATCGACCTTGTGGGTTGATCATTGGCTTGAAACGCCTCCAGTTTTTGATACATTTTGCATAATATGTATAGGACACTATTGCTCAAGTTGCCAGATCAGGCACCGGCTGAGGTGAAAGGGTCTTTCTCTTTCTACTCGTGATATTTTTTCTTACGAGCAAAAAGCGAACGTTCTATTGTTAAACCAATATCAATAACTACGTATGAAGTTCTGAAATAATAATTATGTTGTTATAAAACTTGCATTCTATTGAAAAGACAGCTGAAATAACAGGGGTTAGTTGTTGATAGACAAGGGAGATGAAGGCGTTTCCCCAGTGAATAACAGGGACAACTGACTAATGAGATCACTACATGTTACAAAACAAAAGCCCCCGTCTGTGTATCTGATTTTCTGAAATGTGCGAATTGATTTTCATTCGTTTATCACCAATGCATGAACGGAGTAATCCATACATCATCATCTGCCTAGCCTTTTCCCAACTATATTGGGGTCGGCTCCCAGTCAAACCGGATTCAGCTAAATACCAGTATTTTACGTGGAGCGGCTGCCTACTAGATCTCCACAACCCATGAACTGGGTAACACGGTACTTCTTGGCAAGACTGGTGTCAAATTTTTTGGCTTCTGACAATCCGTAACGACTGCCAAAGATCTCCTAATGGCAACCGTGCTTTCCGAGGCACGGAGGAGTATCAGTATGTTAAGATGGTCACTGACCAACCTCGGCAAGCGTTGCTTAACCTTGAAGATCGGTCCATGCGGCTGTTATAATTTTGCCACGAGCTCCTCCATACATCCAAAGTATAATAGCAGATACAATAGTAAAACAATGGCGCATCGACTCCAGCAGTGCGATTCTGTAAACATGTCGAAGTGAACACCCGGGCGGGGCGCACGACAGGTGAGTTGTCAAACCATACAAATAAGATGGAATGACAGCTCTATTGTCGTTCACTCCGCCTTGGTGAACACCGTGAGATGTCGACAGAATCGACCGGCAGGAGTCGTAATTACAGTTAAGAGCGTGTACGCCGTTTGTCATTTCATACAAACTTTCAAGACCATCCTTCAAAATGAATGAACCGATTTTAACGAAACTTGGTATGCATACGCTAAATATCCAGGTCTAAATAGTTATCAGAAAACATTTTTGAAAAAGATTTCAGAGGGAGAGAGAGAGTGATTTTAATAAAAAAAAATTAAATTTTTCTAGAGAAAGTGAAAAATCACTATATCCTTCCCCCTGAAATCTTTTTCGATTTTTTTTCTGATAACTATTTATACCTAGATATCTAGCGTAAGCATACCAAGTTTTATTAAAATCGGTTCATTAATTTCGAAAAATAAGGATTTGAAAGTTTGTATGAAAAGCCGTATCCCGTAAAGGCTCTTAAGAGGATAACGATAATTATTGAAATTTCCGAAAAAAATATACTTATAATATGTTACCCGTGTGAAGTTGGGGCAGTTTGCTAGTACCTAGATAATAAAATCGATCACGAATTCTATAAAGCAGAATACCGTTTTCAAATACACCAAACCTCATTTGAATTCTATGAAGTTACTATAATTTCTCTACGAACAAACTTTGTTTTTCGGAACTTTTATTTTTCTTCCACGATTTAAAAGTCAAAATTTTCCCTGTGATTTCTAATGATTGAATAATATTCAAAAGAGTGAATTATTGACTTTGGGAGTAACTTTGTGAAACTTAACAATGGTGTATTACGAAAGAACTTGGCTAGGGTTGCCAACTTCTGTAGAAAAATTATGTAGGTTTATCTAATTTAAATAAAATAAAATAAAATCCATTTATTTCAGGTTTCCCTATAGTTATTAGAATTACATAAGATTACAAAAAAAAATAAGAAACGGTGTGTATGTTAAGAGTACAGAAATCAGAAATAATTTATTTGCCAATAATAATATAGGTATTCAGATATGATGGTTATTTTGATGACAGTCCCGATACATTTTGCCTTACGGCATGCAAAATTATTAAATGTAATGGTAAGGACACAAAAAAAAACATAGGCAAACATGAAAAAGCATTCCATTCTATGAGCAACATAACTAACATTATTAGAAATACTAACATTATTTAAAAAAAAAACTCATTTACAAAAATGTTTAAAAATTGTTCGATGACAAGATATTAATTTATAATGAAGTTCCATTTATTCTTAAACCAGCACTTTGCAATCATAACCAAAATGGCAAAAAATCTTCAGTTAAAATAATTAATTTAATTCAAAGTCAGAGCAAAATAAACAGAGTAACTAAAAAAAAGTTTAACACTCATGAAAAATGTACAAGGAAGGAGCTCTTGACTTCCAAATTATGTACGACTTGTACCATGGAAGTCAAGTCGCTCTCTCATTTATTATACATAATTAATTAGGTACAATTAGCTTTAAGCTTAGCATACTCTATTGCTGTTATCAATAAACTCTTGCGTTACTGAGTGACTGACTGACAGACAGACAACGCACAGCTGAAACTACTGGTCGTAGAAAGCTGAAATTTTACATTTCTGGGGATTTCTTGGGGAGTGTAGGGGAGCAATAAGAGAGGATTTTCCGATAAACTCTACGGAAATACGGGATAATTCTAGCTTTTGCCCGCGACTTCGTACGCGCACGAAGTCGCGGGCAAAAGCTAGAAGATTATAAAATTCACCTACGCAAAATGGAATACTCTATAGTGGAGTACTTACAATAGAAATTTCTCTGAATTAGATTACGAATAATAAAGTACAATAATATTCTAAATTGGAGTACAGTAACTTGGAGTTAAGCCTTTTGGCTTGCACTAAAAGTAATTTTAAGGTGCACAAAGCAAGGCTTTGATCTAATCCATTATACATCAATTTTCTGCTCAACTCCATAAGATTCCATAAGCTGTTTTTTGACGGCGTTTATTCACAAATAATGGGACTTTGAAAGCATTTTTTGATGCGGAGGGTTTCTATTACGTGGTGTATCATGAAATGTGGAAAATTTTCAAAGTATAATATATCCTTTTATTTTGTTTACGTAGGTAAGTAACTATGATAAATAGACGTTAAACGTGTTCTGGTTATCTTAATATAATGCTCGCTTATCGCCCGCAGCTTCGCTCGTGTTTACGTTTTGAAAAAGTATTTTTTCCCATCTGTCTCTGTGCTGCAATCCATTAAAATCAGTTCAGCCATTTAAGAGTGAAAGTGTAATTAAAAAAATCACTTAAAAACTAAGAAAATGTTTGGATTTGCTACGGCGTAGCGCTCTCTTCGTAGCGCCAGCTACGTCGTAGCAATAAACAGTGCAGATTTACATTATTACTTATAAATATCCTTTTTTTTTACAAAATCGGTTTCTTGTAGGTTTAATAGTTTTTATTTAACCAGACTATTTGGTTTAATATTTTTGTCTCATAAACTAATTAGTACCAAAGATAAGACAATGGAGGATCCCATCACTTCCCGTGGGTGTCGTAAGAGGTGACTAAAGGACTCACCAGAGAATGGGCAGCAGCATTCTCTGTAGGTACATTGGTACATTGCTACAGTTACACTGCGATCGCCAACCCGCCTGCCAAGCGTGGCGATTAGGGCACCCCCCCTCCCTGGGTGAGGCAGAGAAAGAAAGACGCCGAAGGACGTCGGCTGGACTTATGTCCAGCAGTGGATGTCTTTCGGCTGGTATGATGATGAAGACGATGGAGATCAATGGAGGGCATTTTAATATTAAGATATATCTTTGATATCTCATATAATGATATGTTTAAAAATGCGTGTCGGACCACAAACAGTTTAAGATTCTGTAGTTCCCTAAAACTATGAAAATTACACTCATGACGAAACAATTTGCAAACTATAAGTCAGATATCGCCCGAGCAGTTTGCCCAGATGTGGGAAATAAATTACTCTCGTAACAGAAATACGTTATTCTGTACCTGCCTATCTATTTATTTATTTTATTATGCTCGTCAACAATCAGTACACTAACATTCACAAGAAAGCATTCCAGACTTAAGTTTAAGTACATGCAATATTCTTTACGCTAATACCACTATGGAAACAATGAAAATAATTATAACTAACTTTTACCCGCGACTTTGTACGCGTATATTTCGTAGGTTTCCGTTCCGTTGGAATTTTCCATTCCCGCCGCAGCTTTCCTCATGTCATATACAAAAAGAATTACAAAAATCGGTTCAGTAGATCTCACAAACTTCCTCTTTATAATACACTTCTGGACACATCTATTGGCCCACCTTGTATTTTCAGTTTCGTTTGGTCCTAGCTCAAATTTTATATTAGGTCGAGCAAAAAGTTTTTATGCAGTTTTGAACCTGGCACATTCACAATTTCATTCAATAGTCTTTTTTTGAATTTCGAACACAGAATTTAAAGAAACAAAAGACAATTTGGAGCCTGTTTGTTGATATCAAACAATCGAATACTAAGAAAACTTGGTTTTATTGGTTTACTTGGATTTAATTCTTGAAAAAGTGATTGATATCTTTGGTTTTGCAACAAACATTACTTATTCTTAACATTAAGGTGAGGTTCTATCAATAATCTATGGATACTTCACCTGAAGTCGCCGCCCAAGCTGTGGCACTTATTCAGGCCGGACACAGCCAAAGAAACGTGAGTGCTCAACTTAATTTAAGTCGATCTGCGGTCCGAAATGTTTATCGGAGGTACCTAGAGACTGGCGGCTTTGTTCGTCGCCAAGGAAGGCCACGATCTCGGGTCACAACTGAAAGGCAGGATCGATTCATCGTGACGACCAGCTTGAGAAATCGTCACCTTACCTCCATTGAGATACAAAACCAACTTCGCGACTTCCACGGAGTATCTGTGAGCGCTCGAACTGTTCGGAGAAGGTTAAAAGAACGCGATATGGTACCACACAAGCCAGCTAGTGGGCCCAAACTAACGCGAGCCCACCGAACAGCGCGCCTTCATTTCGCACGCAGTCATTTAAATTGGACACAGCAAGATTGGAGCCGTGTACTCTTTTCTGATGAGTCTAAAATTGTGTTACATGGCAATGATGGAAGGAAGAAGGTCTACCGACGTAAGGGAGAGCGTTTCGCACAATGCTGCTTTGAAGAGAGGGTTGCTTATGGCGGTGGCTCATGGACTGTCTGGGGCGGTATATCCGCGAGCGGCAAAACTCAATTTGAGGTTGTTACAGGACCACGGCTGCCAACATTAAATGCTGAAAGGTACATTCGTGAGTGCTTAGAACATCACGTGATACCATACGCGGACTATGTGGGCCCAAATTTCCTTTTTATGCATAGATAATGCAAGAGCCCATGCGGCCGGCATCGTCAGGGAATATCTTCGGGATGTGAACATCACAGTTATGGACTGGCCAGCCAGAAGCCCAGACATGAACCCCATTGAGCACATGTGGGACGAGCTAAAAAGACGTGTTAGGGCTCGTCAGCCAGTTGCCCAGACGATGCAGGAGTTGAAAACTGCCATAGAAGAGGAATGGGAGATGATCCCTCAAAATTTCATAGAGCGGTTGATAAACTCTATGCCTAATCGTATGAGAGCTGTGGTAGATGCCCATGGAGGCAACACGCGTTATTAAATTAAACCTTTATTTGATAAAACATGTTTTTTATTCAAAAATCAATTGCCTTTTACAAGGCGCATATCCGACTTGTTAGGCGTAGCTCCATGTCGTATGGTATTCTGAATTCAAATTTAAAACAATACGATCGAAAAAGATGGTAAAATGTATCAGGTTTAAAACTGCATCAACAGTTTTTGTTCAATCTAGCAATCATATTTCGGTAGGGGCCATCGAAACCTAAACTCTAAGGTGGGCCAATAGATGTGTCCAGAAGTGTATTAGTAAAGAACTAAAAAATTACAACTTAGAATATTATACACAATCAGTTTGTTTCCAACTACCTTATTGGGAATTATGTATTTGAGCCATTTGGGGTTGACACACTAAAGCCATCGAGTCCGAGTGCTCATCGAGTTTTTCGTGAAATCAGCAAGCAGTTAGTCGAATCTTCACGTGACCAGAGGGCTGGCCTGGGGCTCGAGTCTGCTACTCGAGCCCCAGGCCAGCCCTCTGTCTCAATGACCGGTCAGTGATCGAATATTTGACAACTTTGACAGTTTTTGTATGGGAAATGTGTCATAAGTTTGACGTTATACGTCAAAAATCGATCATTGACCGGTCATTGAGACACGATTGCAATAGCAGACTCGACCCCCAGTTCTTTGGTCAACGAATCAGTCATTAAACGTGTCAATGCGGCCAGTGTTCCGGGCACTTTTCCCGTTGACAGCGATGCGGTCGAATTTTGCGATGCCCTTCGAGTTCTTCCCCTCCCTTTTTTACTTAGCTTGTATATTTTCTACTAGTTTGTATATTTATAGTATATTTATTTTATTTATTTATTTTTTATAATATAAACGTTTCCCCACACTAGGAATTTCTCCAGTATCGTGGGTGCATTTTCAAACATACAACACAAACAGCTAGACCCGGAATAACTATCAGTAGGCCGTACAAATATTTTTTCCGTGTGGGAATCGCTCAACCACTGCGCCAACCGTAAATAAATTAAGATTTATAATTACGTTAGACAAATATTATTATATGTTAGTGATCTCTTTTATTTTAATAAAGATTGACACTTATATACAGATACGATAGGTACACTTTGTAGGATCTATATCTGCCTATTGTTAGTAAGCGTTTCCTAAGCTGGTATAATTTGAGAAGGCGCCAGGTGTTACCAACGACTCTCTTTAAAATTAAGAGTATTTTCATTACTCGAAGAAGAAATCATTCTATGTAAACGTTTAATTAAATTGTAACGTTCATTGTTGAGATTTTATGTTTTATTGATTGTTAATGGTTGAATATACAACTTTTTCTAACGATTTTCAGAGTGGGTATTTTGCCAGTCATTTGGAGGAACAAACAGATTGAGTTTTTTTTTATTTCTGTAGCAAAAAAAAAACTCAATCTGTATAATATTCAACTGCTCATCTATTACGGTGCATGAGATATCTACCGCCCGCTGACAAACAAACAGACGGACGTACTTGCTTAGTAGTTATTCCCATTAGAACTGTTTGACCAACCCGAGGATCAGAACCCCACACACTCAGCCAACCATGCTCACTTTGCCAAGATAAAGATGTAACTAAAGTCCTCTGATTTAGGTCACCTACTCATCAGCTTATTACCCTAGATTTTCCCTACGACCCTCCCTACGGGTATAGAGATCAGATTATAGTAAAATTACCTATGATACTGATCTGAATATTATATTTCTGAGAGACTGGGGTAATTGCTAAGGGACTTGATAGACAAAACGCTCCGGGCGCGCAGCGGTCGCGCGGCGGTGCGCGGCGACTAAAATCCATGGAGTGTGGCCGCGTGCCCGCGACGCGGTCTTTGGCGCCAAATATTTTATCTTGTCAGCGCCCTGTCCGCCATGCGTTCTGTCCGCCGCCCGTTCTGTCCGCTTTGTATGTCAAGTCCTTTTTCATTTTTATGGATGGGAAATCATCAAATGACTCCTGCCGCTCTGGGTGGAGTGGGAGGGAGTGTCAAACTCTTACTGACTAAAACCCATCCGTGCTCATCGTAGTGCCTTTTGCTTTTCAGGGCCAGGGTAACTCTTTCGAACAATGTCCGCAACCCTGGCAGGATATCAAGTCCCTTAGAGTCTTGGCTTAACGAAATATTAATATTATTACACAAATATTTCAGTCGAGGTCATAGCTAAATAATAACAGCAGCACGTGTCAAACTTCAAGGGTAAGTAACGCTTGCCAAGGTCAGTTCGTGGATGGTAGATCTTCCGTTACATATTGATTTTCCTCCGTGCTTCAGAAAGCACATTAAGCCGATGGTCCCAGCTGTCATTTGAACAGCTTTAACAGTCAGAAGCCAAAAAATCTGACACCAGTCTTGCCAAGACATGTCCACTCCTTGTAAAATACTTGTATATAGCTATATCCGGCTAGAATGAAACATAGTTAGAAAGTGTCTTTTCCGTGTTAGAAAAGGCCTCTGCGCAGCAGTAAGACAGTCACAGGCTGGTATTATTAAGGTTCTGTACCCGCAGGATAACACACGGAACCCGGAAGGAACTAAGCTTCCGCTGTCTGTATGCCAATCAACAGGCTGTTTCTCATAAACTGTATTTATAAGGAGCCTCCTCGTGTAGCGCACTTTGTTCCCTCAGGCACTAATCTGAGCCGAGCGCTCGGCGCATCCAGGACAGTCTCACCTAACACATTTTAAGACTGGCCAATCCTTCCCTTGCGGTAGTAGGGCTAACACCCGCCTGGTTCGCGACCACCCTACCACTGGAGTCCAGCGTCAAGCAGCCTGCTGTGTTTCGTCGACGCGTGGGAGTAGCAGTGCCTCAAGGCATTTTCTGGGCACGCTCGCTACATCATAGACCTCTTCCATCGCGCACATAGGCACCTTTGAATTTTCAAAGTATGCAAGAAACTGCACGGACATTCTTTTGATCAATAAATGCTCCATCTTCGACCACATCGTCGCTTACCATCAGGTGAGATAGTGGTCAAGCGCGTGCCTATCAATAATAATAAAAAAAAAAAATGGTTACAAATTTGAAGCCAGACCGGTTTGGAAATCAAGTCGTATAACGTACCTCTCAAAACACTCGCATTTACAAAAACATTATTCAGAGTTTATGCTTTCAAAAGTAATATACCCTGATTGCAAGCTCCAAATAGCAGAGTACCAATACCCGATGTTATTGACAATACAACATACACATACTCACAATACGGGCGAAACCACAGGCAGTAACAAGTTTACAAACAATCAACAGATGTAGGTATGTAGATTTACCATTCAACAGACAATCTGCAAAGGAATTAAAATCTTATCAACGTAGTGTTTAGGTTGAGATTTGCGGTTAGTTGTTGGAATAGTTCAGGAGATAGTAAACCTTTGTTGTACAAGTTTTGTGTGCATTAAACATTTTTATTTTCGAGCTTTCTTGATTTTTCGTATTTACTTTTAAAAAACAAGAAATCACTTGATTGCGTTTGTCGATGTTAAATATATTCCGGTTGTTAGGAGTAAGAACGAGAAAGATTTAGCTCTTGTTTGAGAAAAACATTACAACAACTGTTTAAATTCCCGCTCAGCTTTCCGAAAATTGGAATTGTATGTGATGTGCATTAGGCTTTCCTTATTTTATGGAACTTAAGCCCCGTAAATAAATAAATCGCTCATTTGAGAGAATTCTCCGCAATATCGTTTCTTCATTTGTTAACAATTTCACAAGATAACATATTATTTATATATCTTGCGAAACGTTTGAATCCGCTTTATTTTGCTGAGAAAACATTTTGTTTCTTATTCTTTATACGAGTAGTAAACCAAACACCAAATAGAAAAACTTATGTAAAAAGCGAGTTTAAACCAGTTAATCTCAGTACGATCGATATATTTGAAAATGAACACTATATACGGTGACTGGTAATTAGTGACCGATACTTGAACACATGATTATACTCATGATAACAAACAACTTTTACTATGGGACCAAACCTGAAATAGCGAAAAAAAAAAATCAGCTGCTCCCTACATGTTGACGAGTTATGCGAACATGAATGTATGGGACAGCTGATTTTTTTTCGCGATTTCAGGTTTGGTCCCATAGTAAAAGTTGTTTGTTATCTTGATTATAATCATGTGTTTAAGTATCAGTCAATAATTACCAGTCACCCTATAAACATGTTCACAACAAAAAAATGGAAAGAAAGACACGTTTATTTAGCACACATAGATACACTCAATGTGGGTTAGTATTGGAAAATTAATTTAAAACAATTACACTGTGTGCCCACGGCTGTGCCAAATATGTCTAGTTGGCAAAATGCTAGACAATTAGGAGTTGCCTGACACTGGTTTTCAACGGAACCTTATAATTTCTTAAAATTAAAATGCTTACTCAAAAATAATAAATATTCGAATAGTTTATTTTTATTAGTATGTGAGAAAAGCACGTTAAACACAAATATTTATGTTTAATAATGAATAAATTAAATTCTACACATACACTTTTGGCCAACCATTTTTCAATTACTTATTGCTGTCAACAATCAAACGTGGATGTCGAACAATAACGACGCTTCTGCCGATTCGAGAGTGTATACTAAAATCTATCAATAGTTTCCAACAATGAAATATTGAAAAGAAACGAGTGGAATATTGTTTGATATAAAAGATTGAAAACTGTGGGTTTGCACGTGCCGTTTGAAAATGCAACGAGCGAGTGGCAGAGCTGAGGTTCCTGCGAAAAGGTCAGATCAGCAACAAGCAAATTGTGTTCTTTTCCACATTGCACCTACCACTATTTGTCTCTGCATCACCCAAAGGTTGACTGGTAAAAAATGCCTAAGGCATTAAGTCCACCTCTGTACATTTGTGTGCATGAAGTTTTAAATAAATAAATAAATAAGTGTTAGAAAAATTGATATTCGTTTGTCTTTTTTATTCGCTTAATAAAAAGGTCAAGCAACAAAAAATTTCGTTAAAATTTTAAATTTTAACGAAATTTTTTGTTGCTTTATAATAATATTCGGTTTGTCGACTATCGAATCGGCTTTTTGCCGCTACTTCCCGTTGACCTTGAGTCATGAAATTTCGCAAGAAGATAGATCTTCCAGTACAAACACAGGAAAAAGCCTCAATCTGTAGTTTTATCACATATCAGATTACAAACTTATATTTTCGGTAGAAGAATTGACCGAGACGTACGTCGATATAAAGGAGAACATTTTTCCAACAACAAAGTTAAGTTTGTCCTTCACTCCTTCAATTCTACCTGCCATATTTTGCATTTATAGTTTTAAAACTTCCGTAGGTAATGTATACTCGGAAAAAATCAAGACTCGATCGGAACCCTCGGTGCGCGAGTCTAACTCGCACTTGTACGATATTTTTTTCCTTTTGACTAGTTTTGTTTTATGTTTTTGACAAATCACTACAACCAAAAGCCTTGTCCTTTGTTTTTTTTTCTTTAAAGTCTTTAAAGAAAAAAAATCTTCCTCTCTTAATCTCCTTTTTGCTTCGCCGTGGTCGGGTAAAAATACAGAAGGTTCACAATTTTTGTAGAAGAATTCTCTGCGCCTATATTATTTTGCTATCAAAACGAAACCTTTACTGACTGTTTTAGATCGCTGTTAACATAGTTGATTCAAATTAAATACGTAACACCCACGTGCCGCTACCCTTATCAAAGACTTGTACAATTAATTATCCATTTACACACACCTCTGAATAAATCAGGTGGTAAACTAAATATTTGTCTCGATTCGGCAAGGTACAGCTTCATAAATATGGGTCATCACATAAAGTTTATTTTTAAAAGAAAAGTCAAGCTTACGTCAATCGTGTTTGCTGTGTGTGGGCTCTTGGATATCTTGAAAAATTAATTTATCATTTATTAAAAGCAAGAGTGAACAGGCATGTTCTGGGCACATCCTCATTCATCGCTCTGTATCAGTTTAGACCGAAGTTAGAAAGGTCATTTTTATTTTTTTTAAGTACTACCTTTTCACTGCTAGTCACAATGCTTTGTTAGCAGTTTGTTACAGTTGGTGGCATTTATTTTAGTTCAATCACAGATTTGATATCACTAACTGCATCAGATAGCTTGAAAAGTCATTTCTTTGGAACTTTTAGTCGTTTTTTGTGGTCGTTTTTATTCACATTTTTATGTTTTTGTATTTTTTTCTTTATACTGGGTAATTTTTTTTTCCAGTGCGCAAACTTTAAGAACCACTTCTGCCCATGTAAATGAACAACTTTCCCCAAGAAAGCCATAGTCAATTCCTTAAAAAAAAAATTGAGTCTCCCATACAAATTGTGGTCAGTTGATGACAATTTTGTATGGGAAGTTCAATTTTTTTTTTAGGAATTGACTATGGCTTTCTTGGGGAAAGTTGTTCATTTACATGGGCAGAAGTGGTTCTCAAAGTTTGCGCACTGGAAAAAAAGTTATCCAGTATATATCAGTTACCCAAAATCAGCCTTAAATATGACCATGAACTTTTTGAACACCCTGCATTTATGCTAAGGTAGGATTTACCTACAAGGCTCATAAAAAACATTGTTCATCATCATAACTATTAATTTTTTTATACAGGTAAAGAAGCATATACATAAGAATTTTGAATTCTGTAAAGGAATAAACGCAATACCTTAAAAGGGGTCATTGTATGCTAGGCTCATCATTATAGACAACTTTTACTGTGGGACCAACATTGAAATCGCCTAAAAAAATACTGACTCCCCCATACATTTCTGTGCGCATAACTCGACAAAATGTACCGAACAACTGATTTCTTTTTCCGTGATTTCGGGTTTGGTCCCATAGTAAAAGTTGTTCATAATGATGAGTACAAAAACTCCTTTTCAGGTATTGTGTAATTACTATGTTACACATTATTATGTTTCTAAAGATAAACAAGTTTTTCTCATCCCTAGCTCCTCGACAAGTACCGGTTACTCTATTCATTACACCTCCAAGCGCGGTGGTTTAATTTCACAGAACTTACCGTATTTACAGCTAAGGAGACTGGAATAAAATAATTACAAACTTCGCTATGTGAGCGGATGGATTCAGGAATGTAGGATTTACTGTTTGGTACCTGCGTCACTGGTGTAGTGATTAAATACGCGACTGCTGAGCATGGTCAGGTTCATGCCCCAAAATGGCCAGTGATGCAGCGTAGATTTGAGCCGGATAAAAAGAAAAGAAAACTATAGAAATGGGGTATTTGATTGTTTTTTTTTATTATATTTCGCAAAGCTTAGAAAACAGATAAGACTTAGAGCGGATTTCACCAATGAAACTGAACGCGATCAGTACATCGAAACTGCGTTCAAGAGCTGTCAGCGTCAAAATATTCCATAGAAAAATAGTGACACTGACGGCTCATAAACGTGGTTTATACACTGATCGCGATCAGTTTGGCTTGGTGAAAATGGCCCTCAGTAAACAAACTTTTAAACATTAAAAACCAAATTCATATTTGGAAGTGTTTTAAAACCAGTAATATTCTTACCGAGCACAACTTTCATCTGTAGATGAAACTTGTGCTGTATTGTGTAGGTATAGAAATCCTACTAATATTATAAAGGTGAAAGTTTGTATGTTTGTATGTTTGTATGTTTGTGTAACAATCAGGCAAAAACGGCTGAAGGGATTTGGATGAAATTTGGCACACATGTAGTTCATATCCTGGAATAAAAAATAGGCTACTTTTTATCCCGGTAAGTCGCATGGATTAATGGAGACTGAGGAGGAAGTGGAAACTCAGAGCCGCTGCTGCCTTAGTACTTCAGATTCACAAATACCAGGAGACCAGAAACATCAAGTACCAGGAGACCAGAAACATGTCACAGTATCTTTTGGGCTGGTTAGGGTAGGTGTAGGGTAGCTATAGGGTAGGTATAGGGTAGGTGTACGGTAGGTAGGTGTAGGGAAAGAGTAGGGTAGGTGTAGGGTAGGTGTAAGGTACGTGCAGGGTAGGTGTAGGGTAGGTGTAAGGTAGGTGTAGGGTAGGTGTAGGGTAAGTGTTAGGGTAGGTGTAGGGTAGGTGTAGAGTAGGTATAGGGTAGGTGTAGGGTAAGTGTTAGGGTAGGTGTAGGGTAGGTGTAGAGTAGGTATAGGGTAGGTGTGGGGTAGGGTTGTGTAGGGTATGGTAGGGTAGGGTAGTGTAGGGTAGGGTAGGGTAGTGTAGGGTAGGGTAGGTGTTTCCTGAGAAAAAAATGTACGATACAAATCAGGAAACCTTCCTATTTCCGATATTCACGCGGGCGAAGCCGCTGGTAGAAGCTAGTATAGAATATATTTCAATAGTGAAGGCAACATCATCTAATGTGAACATAATTTCCAAATCTCATTCATTCATATCCATTTACATGTTCACTAAAGAACTCTAAATATTCATTCATTCGTTCGCAATGCAAGCAACACGTTACCGCAGTGCAGTCGTCCTAATTCACATTCATTTACTCATACGGTCGTTAGGGGGCGCCACTCTCTTTGTACAACATTTTTTTGAAAAATGGAAATAACTGTATGATTTTTGTAGTAACTTGTAGAAACAGAAATTCATAAATGTCGGTTGTTCGCATTGCAGCTGTGTACTTTGGAAGTCAACCAATACTTGGGTATGAGCCAACATTTTCAAGGTCTTCAAGCTTAGGGCTGTGTGCAGACCTGAGTAAATTTAGATAACCATATTGTGATGCCACGGATACACTATAGTGTATCCGTGGCATCACAGGCCCTATCGAAAAAAAAAATATTTTCATTATAAAATGTGTTCCGTATACGGAACACATTTTATAATGAAAATATTTTTTTTTATTCATGAATGGGCTAGCTCTTGACCTCGATAACGCCTGATGGAAAGCGATAGATGAGGTCCATGATGAAACGAGCGTGCCCAGAAGATGCCTTAATGCACTGGTACTCCCACGCGTCGATGAAACACAGCAGGCTGCTTGACGCCGAACTCCGGTGGGCGAACCAGGCGGGTGTTAGCCCTACCACCGCAAGGGAAGGATTGACCAGTCTTATACGGTGTTGGGTGAGACTGTCGCGCTAGGTTCAGTTGAGTGTCTGATGGAACAAATTGCGGTACACGAGGAGGCTCCTTCATGCATCCCAAGATATATAAATATAGATATATAAATTCAAATAAAATTATTATTATAAAATTAAATGTAAAAAAATAATAATTTATTTAGTAAATTGAATTACATAGGTACACATAATAAATAATATAAAAGTGAGTGATGACGTGAGTGAATGTAATGAATTCCCGTCCTTAAAAAAAACAAGACACGATCGATTACAAAAACAAAGTTGGAACATAATAAGTGTCGGTAGTCGTCTTTGAAAATAACTTCGAAGGCTTGAAAGTTACGTAAACACTTTGCTCATGATAGCCTGGTAGGTAAACTGCTTGTCAGTTAGTTTTCGTGGCAGGCAATAGTTTGGATTGTAAATAAAAGAAATGTGTAATGTTCCTGTTTGTGTTAGCGATTTTTTGGTTCTGGGTTTGATGTACAATTGTGATATCTAACAGTCGATCACACGTAAATGGTAATACAAATATCCTCTCTTTGGAGTGATGGTAGTGCGAATGAAAAACAAAATTTTCATGGTCTCGATGTGTCTGTCAGTCTGTTTATTAAGACCCTTTTTCTCAAGAAAGCGTAAGTAGTCTCTTGTTTTAATTTTAGCTTCATCATCATCATCATCATATCAGCCGAAAGACGTCCACTGCTGGACATAGGCCTCCCCCAAGCGTCGCCACAACAACCGGTCCTGTGCGTCTCGCATCCATCGGTTACCCGCGACCCTCACCTGGTCATCGGTCCACCTTGTGGGAGGCCTTCCCACGCTGCGTCTTCCGCTTTTAATTTTAGCTTAGTGAAAAAAATTCTTAGGTTTTAAAGCGAAAGTACTAATTGTAGTTGTAGACATTTGCAAAACACCGATGCTGTGCTGATGCAATGGGTGTGGTTGAATTGTAATAAGAAGGCGATTTCATTGATTATGTGTCCAAATTGGTAGCACAGCAATTACAACAAAAACTCAAACACCGCCTAAAATAATTTGTTTTCAGCGAAAAGCTTTTAAAACTTTGTCTTAAATATCTTGATGTCAGAAAATAATAAAGCAGTCTGATGCAGTATGTGGCCTCAGATCTGTGATTGAACTGCATCCGACTGCTTGAAAAGCGACTTGTTTGGAACTTTTTAGTCGTTTTTAGCGGTCGGGTTTTTTGACAAAGTATTTTTTTTTATTTTCTATATTTTAGTGAGTAACATTTTTTCTTCATTTGCGGGCGCCATTTGTAAATTTATATAGCCTATGTCACTTCCTCAATTCTGACAAATTCAACGACACCTCATATGTCAAAAACCGTCCAGCCGTTTGGGCTGTAGGGCGTGCCAAAGAAATGAACATACATACATTCATACATACATACGCTCGTCCTTCTGACGCAGTCGGGTAACAATCAACCTATCATTTTACTAATTTTTGGTTTTGACAGCACAGGAGCTCGTGGGTAAATAATAACAGCCACACAGGTCGATCATCCAGGTTAAGCAACGCTTGCTGAGGTCAATCCAGGAATGGGTGCCTATTCATTACATACAGAGGCTCCTCCGTGCCTTAAGTCGTTGGTCTCTGTCGTTATTTGTAAAATATTTGACAATCGTTACGGGAAGTCAGAAGTCAAGATATCTGACAACAGTCTTTTCTTGGGTAATTGTGAAGTTCAGCTACATCTATTTAGATGAAGGAAGCCTTTTTGTTTTTCTTATCGGGATGGATATCCTCACGGATGTTCGCCGTCCTGGGACGGACGGATCGGTCTGCCAGACTCCTACTGACTAAAACCACGTCGTGTTCCCTCGCACACTTGCACCGGGGGCTATGGGAGCACTTAAACAATCCTTAACGCAGCCCCCGACTGGATCCGGGCCGTCTCTGTGGCAGCAGAAGCCGGGGGAGTGAGGTGTTTAATTCCCCCCGCGACGTCTAAGAAGGGCGCGCGTGGAGACGAAGGAAGCCTACCCCATTATCGGCTTCCTTCATAGTTGGGAAAAGTCAGGTAGATTGATTTTAATTGACATACGGTAGCTGAGTTTCTATTTGGTATCTCAGAGTCTACAGTAAAAGTTCCCACTGAATTCTACTGAAAGCCACCTTATATTGAAGGAACGTTATCAAATATCACGGCTAAATTCAGGGTCAAAGCCCAGCCCTAGGCTTTGATGAATGGTTCCTGTAACCTGTATTCACTAATGATTATATTCCATTTGGAACCTAATTCTGTGGTTACCCGACCATCAATCATTATTGCGATCCGATTTATTTTTTATAGCAAAAATGTTTGTGGCGGAAATTGTAGGCACGGTAATATAATTTGTTTGAGATGCTTGGGAGGGTGTATGTCGAGCAATGGACGTGTTTCGGCTTAAATAATGATACATTTTATACATTCATCAATGAATCAGCAACTTAATATTTGAGAAGCAGAAATGAACCTATGGGCATTTCGATTTTACCTATCCAGTACTTTAAGTCGCTGGACACACAGGAAAGACGTAAGACGAGGACGGGGCGCGGACAGGGCACAGACGGGGCGCCGTCGTGACTTTTTAAAACACATAGAGAAGACGAGGCACGGACGTGACGCTGGGTGCCGCTAGAGTTCCGAAAATGAAGATATGGTTAATTGTGGTGGTGGAATTGTCCCCCTGTTCTCGCACATCCCTTGTTCGCACAGATGAGTAAGTGTCGTGTCCGCGCCCTGTCCTGTTTTGCGCGCTTCCTTCATTTTGTATGAAAGGGACGCGGAAGAGACATGTCCGCGCCCCGTCCTTGTCTTACGTCTTTTCTGTGTGTCCAGCGACTTAACTCAAAGTTGTAGATGAGTACGGATGTCTACCTCGGACAAACGGTTCAGTTAGGTAGGGCTAACTTCGAGAAAGAGGTCAACCGTCGATTCCGACTCGGCTGCGCGGCATTTGGCAAGTTGCGTGATGTCTTCTCGTTGTTTAAACCAGTGCGTGTTACCAGTGATGACTTATGGAACCGATACGTAATCGCTAACAATGGGCCTCATCAGAAGGCTTAAAGTCACCCAAAGGGCAATGGAGAGGGCAATGCTCGGAGTTTCCTTACGTGATCAAATCAGGAATTATGATATCCGCAAGAGAACCAAGGTAACCGACATAGCCCGAAGGATCGCCAAACTGAAGTGGGCAGGGCATATTGCTCGCAGAATAGATGGTCGATGGGGCCGAAAAGTTCTGGAGTGGCAACCGCGTACCAAAGACGCAGCGTTGGAAGGCCTCCCACAAGATGGACCAATGACCTGGTGAGGGTCGCTGGTAGCCGATGGATGCGACACGCACAGGACCGGTTGTTGTGGCGACACTTGAGGGAGGCCTATGTCCAGCACTGGACGTCTTTCGACTGAGATGATGATGATGATAAATGTAAGAAGGGTCAATGACCGTTATTCCAAATTTATTTGGCGTCGACTGCAAACACAACTTGGGTGTTTGCTGCGGCCTACCTGGCCACCTGGGTGTGCAATCGATATAGTGTTTTTTATATCGGCATCAGCAGTTCATGTCCAAGTAACAAATGTTTCTGAGGTTTTAAGTGTTGTACCTATATACAGACCAAATACGAGTATTTTACATGAAGCGACAGCTTATCTTAGCTCCATTACCTAAAAAAAAAAATTTCTAGTATCAGATAAAAGTCAATTCATGGACAATACTAACTAGATAAAGGCTAACGGCCAGTTATAAGAAGATATTAGCCGACCTAAAAATTCGAAACTTCGTGAGGAAAAACTAGGTTCATGAACCAATTCTTCAAAAAAAAAACTAGAATGCCTTAGTTTGCTTTTCTTTTTAAAACACTGCGAGACAAAAAAACGTACACCTGGAAAAAAGTACCATTGTTAATGATTTCTTTATTTACTTTCTTTTGCACGGCACTGTAACGCCTACTATACTTTTAATGTTTCTCTTTGTGAATTTTCTTTTGTATTAAACAAAAAGTTTCTAGTGTTATGAGACGGTTTATATTAATGGTCGTGTAATTATTTTTAACTTTAGTGCCTTCGTTGGAATGGGAGACAGGTCTATTATTCTTAATCTTAATAGATGAGTACAGTTTTTACGAGAGGTACTTGACCTTTCTTTTCTGCAAGTGTGCGAAAGATCACCTACAAAAAAACAACAGTGTAATTTGATCTCGGATTATATTGAAACTCCGAACTCCGTTAGGCCAGGTCGTAGACAAATTGTTACCACAAACATGCGGTCTACTGTACCTACCATGTACTACTTATATTAATGGATTACTAAGTACTGGAAATGAAAAAGTTTGTATCTCTGTTAAACATTCAAGGCCCAACGGTTTAAGGAATTTCGTTTGAAATTTCGGACAAGACTAAAACACGAATAAAACAAATTTTCGACATTCCGACGACTGAATCCGTTAGCAAAAATAGCTACAAATAAAGCTGTGGAATTAATAAACCTGCCACCCCACTCAGCTCATTTCAATCAAATAAGCAAAGAAACTACCCAAAACTTGGTAGGTACATTATTCAGTTACACCACATTAACATACATTCCCTATAATATCGCTATCTTCAATATCAACAAGTTATTGGTCGTAAAACAAGCCCTCTTTCAGAACACAAGCAAAACTTTTCGAAACTTTTAGCTGCTTTAAACACGCGAGGTTGAAAGAAAAAGTAGTTCAGTTTTTATAGCATTTAATGTGGGGTACGTTATTGTGCTTTACATTTTACTTCGAAATAATATCTAAACTTCTAACTACTATTATAAATACGAAAGATTGGATGGATGGATGTATGACGGATGAAAGAAAGAAAGAAAGAAAAATATTTATTTGGGACTCGCACAAGACAAACAAAAAGTAAAACAATACAATAAAATTAACAATAGGTAGATAGCTATTCAAAACCAAAAAAAAAATAACAGAAGCATCATAAATCTGTGCGAGGCCAAAAAGGTTCCTATCTCAGCTTAAGCTGCAATATTTAAAAAAATATCACAGCGCTGGTATTTTGGTATTCCGATATCGCACGAACCGGACGCCGAGCGCTCGCAGAGCGACAGCAGTTTCTTCAAATACCAAATTTTCATAAGTTCTGATGTAGGAGGGAGATGGAGTTATACAAGACGCATAGTACTATCCCTTTTTTACAACAGAACCATGATAGCATTGCCACGTCATAGTAAATTCTTTCACTTATAGAAAGCTTAATTTTATTTATGATTTCTTGTGTTGGAGTATAGCATAAATACGAAGTCATGAAAGCAAAGCTGTTACAAACAAAAAGAGAAGATACAAATCTGGAAAACACATCAAAGAAAATTTTTAAATTTTGCAGTTCCCTTATTGGCCGTAAAGAAATTGCGTTGGAAATTCCAGGAAGGTATTTGGTTAACAAAAATCTGTAAAAGTTTTTTCAGATAGCCAAAAAAGCAACACAGCCTCCTTAAATACTGCAGGAACCGAGTAGTTTTTTATTTAAGAATAAAATTAATATCACACAGGGATAGTGCAGCCCTCTGTTAGTGCTTGAATCATTGCTTCGAGAGATTTTATTTTACAAACCATTTGACTCACTTTTTGGGCCCATAACCTCGAAAGCGTAGAGAGACATTATTTTAAAACTGCTAAGAAATTAACACTGCCACAACCCATCTAAATAATAAAACTATGCACACGTACCATGAATGGGTTTACTACAGGTTCATTACCATGTGAATTTGAATTTTCAACTTTGAAAATGTTAAGGTGAGCCATTTTTAGGGATCCGTACCCAAAGGGTTAAACGAGAAAAAAAAAATAAGAAACTTTTAGTGCATAGTCTGCATAATTTGTGTACTAGTAATGTTTGTGTTGTCTTCTTGTGTTTGTTTTGTATAAAGCAGGTACCATTTGTTTAGTCATAAGTGAAGTAACGTACATTCGTTTGTTTTTTGTCTCTTTCTGACGTTGTTTTATTATTATTATGTTTGTCTTCTTATTTATGTTGTTGTGATTTAAAATATTGTGTCTGCACTGTATCCTTAAGCTAAGTAATCTGTGGAAACGTCGTGAATTGTTAGCATTAGCCTACTTTTAATTTGTTGTAATATTTACCGTAACACACATTGCACAATTGTTGGTTTTCCCTAACTAAATAAATAATAACTGGAACTGGAACACGTTAGTACGCGCGGGGAACTTGGGTGCCCCAAATAAAAGGATGGATTCCTTTTATTTGGGGCACCCAAGTGCCCCGCGCGTACTAACGTGTAACTTTTAGTTGCGCGTGTAATGTAGTGCTAAATTATCCGGATCTTCATTTCACAAACTATGTTTCTTCATCGGATATACCTATTTAAAATGGCTAAAACAATTTGCTTAGCAATACATTTTACTAACTAAACACAACCAGAAAATGACACAAAGATTATAAATTCAATCATTCTAAACCGAAAAAACCCTAAGTACCTTATATATTTGAATCTAAAAAAGTACATTAATTTGAGGGGAGAATCCAGACATTTTTCCAGATGTAAATGTTCAGCAAAAACGTTCCGAGAAAGAGCCACGTTTTAGTTCGAATGAGTCTGTGAATACTAATCCGGACTAATATAAATAAGAAGTCTGTTAATGTACTGAGGCGAGTGGAATACATTATTCATCTTTATTATGACAGCTATTTTATTTTAGCTCAGTTAAACTTTTACTCGCGACTTCGTCTGGCTTTTCATTTTTATGAAATATTTTACTTTTCTGAGTATTAACTCAGAAAAATAAGATATTTCATCATTCTATATGCAGCATGTTCCAGAAATGCGTGGTCATATTTAAGGGTGATGTTAGGTAGCTGATAAACATTAAAGAAAAAATAGCAAATCAAAAAAAGTGACTATTTTCAAAAAAATCTACAGTCAAATCCAACGATAAAGTAAAAAAAAAACTTTTCAAGCAGTCCGATGCAGTTGATGAAATCAAAACTAAAGCAAATGCCATCAACTGTAACAAACTGCTGGAAAGGTCATTTGATCGAATCTTTTTGTTCATTTTATATGGTCGTACTTTTTTGAAAATGTCACTTTTTCTGTTTTGTTATTTTTGTTCTTTATGTATTAACTACCTAACAATACAATACCTAAATAAATAAATATACAACTACCTAAATATACATATAAAACTACCTAATTATTCATATTTAAGGTCATATTTAAGGTATTGTTAGCAATACCTTAAATATGACCTTAAATATGAATAGAACACCCTGTATAGTTAAGAAATAATTGCTAAAAAATCTGCCCTATACAGTTCTGCACGCGTAACTCGACAAAATGTACTGAATAGCTGATTTTTTTTCGCGATTTCGGGTTTGATCCTTTCGTAAAAGTTATTCATACTGATGAGTATAATGACTCTTTCAGAGGTATTGCGTTTATTCTGTTACACGTTGTATATACAGACAGACTTTCGCAATCACAATTTTTGTATGGAAATTGCTCTCGTCAAATATTGCGTCGACGCTCACGTCTTTTAGTTCCAAACTTCATCATGAATCTGTTTTTATTGGCATAGCTTATGATGTGGCCGCTTCATTATAACTTGACGGTTTACAGCTGAAAAGTATAATTCTGTTTTAGTGTTATTTATTTTTGGAAAAGAAAATATGAAAGTACAACACCAGGGCCAGACCAGTTTTCTCTCACGTTACAATACTCCAGACCGTTATTTTTTATGTCTGAAATCAATGGGCACACTTGCTTTTCTAATTTACTTTTTACATTGGCAGACTAGTCTAAAACATAAGATTCAGTTTTTTTAGATAGGAAATCATCAAATGGAAGGGCCATTCTGGGTGAAGGGGGAGTGTCAGACTCTTACTGACTAAAACCCATCCGTGCTCCTCCTAGTGCCATTTGCGTTCAGGGCCGCGCTGACTCTTTAGAACAAAATCCGCAACCCTGGCAATCAGCTTTAGTATGCTTTCCAAAAATAAAATAGAATCGATTTTATTGCTGGATTTTTCGGGCCGCCATGTTGACCGGTATTTGATCCTAACGTCGCCTAATGAGACCCATGAACACTGAACATTTTGAGGAGAATAGTCCTGAACCATCATATTTATAGAAGATCTCTAATGTAATCCTAAAAGCAAAACTATAACAAAATTTCTTTTGTTACAGAAAATGCCATCAGTCGAAGCAAATCTGCTAACAAAACGGGCGTAGATGATCTCTGTGCCAGACCTGGAGACAACACCAAAATGGAACACAACGACAGATACGCAAACAGAAATCTTTATAGAAAACGCCAACGAAGAAAAATACAATCTATCACAAAACTTTTATAATGTTATAACCAAGATAGATGAGAAAGAGGATTGTGTGAACATAACATATAACATTACAGACCTAGTGTGTGACGAGAAGGCATATGACTGTTTTGAAGTAGGAGTTGTTATAGTACTGTGTTTGCTCATAGTGGTGACTGTGATCGGTAATACGTTGATAATATCGGCTGTAGTGACAACTAAGAGGTTGAGGACAGTGACGAACTGTTTTGTGACGAGTCTGGCGGTGGCGGATTTGTTAGTTGGCATCTTTGTGATGCCGCCGGCTATTGCTGTCCATATTACTGGTGAGTTGTCATTGCTTATTTATTTAAATTCTTATTTTTCCATTTCATCACCATCATCATATTAGCCGAAAGACATCCACTGTTGGACATAGGCCTCCCCCAAGTTTCGCTACAAAAACCGGTAATGTGCGTCTCGCATCCATCGGCTACCTGCGACCCTCACCAGGTCATCGGTCAACCTTGTGGCGGCCTTCCAACACTGCGTCTTCCGGCACACGGTCACCACTCCAGAACTTTTCGTCCCCATCGACCATCTGTTTTTCCATCTACAATACTTTTATTTTACTTTAATGTGGTGTTTTAGAAAAAGTTTTGATATATACAAAAATATGTTACAATGGTTCAGGGAAAGAGCTATGTTAACTACAGGAAAAAGAATATTAGATCTGTATGATCGAAGAAAAAATATATACATAAAGTAACACTTTCTCGCAGTAGTGAAAGGCAAAAAGAGGAATTATAAACCTGGTTATATACACACACGCCTGTTGTAACTAGTAACCCCTAATCTCTCTAACCCTTAGCCCTAAGACCCTAAGCCCTTAACTCTTGGGCTTCAATTATGACTTTAAAATCTTTAAAGCTGAGACTGTTTCTTTATTTGTTTAAGAGCATTTACGCTTTGTACGTTTCATACGAACTTTCAAGTCCTTATTTTGCGAAATGAATAAACCGATTTTAAACTTGGTATGCATACACTAGATATTCAAGTCTAAATAGTTAGTAGAACACATTTTCGAAAAAGAGTTTAGAGGAAAAGAGAAAGTGAAGTTTTTGTTATTTTTTCTGTAATAAATTGAATAATAGAATTCAGAGGGAACCCTGAATTCTTTTTCGAAAATGTTCTCTACTAACTATTTATATCTAGCCCATGTATATCAAGTTTCATTAAAATCGATTCATTAATTTTGAATAATAAAGACTTGAAAGTTTGTATGAAATGCCGTAGGGCGTAAACGCTCTTAAACATGCTAATGTCTGGAACTACCCGTTGGATTTGGATCATTATTTTTTTATAATATGATAGCCACATTCGTGAAAAAGACGAGTATTAGTTAGTCCGGTTAAGCAGTTCATAGCCCTTCCGTGTTAACTTGCTAGTGGTCATACCTAAAAAAAAAAACGAGTATTATAATTTAAAATATTACTAGCTTTTAATATCATAATGGTGTCGAGTAAAATTAACTGAATCTATAACTTAATCATAAAAAAGATGCAAGCTCTAGCAAAATACTGAAATATCTATAAATTCATAAAATATTATTAACACTATCTAAATTCACTTCATTTTCGTTAGCTCAATGTCTCAATCAGTTTCATTTATTGTCTAAATTATTTTCACCTTGACAATAGGGATTTCTTCAATAGGTATTTTTGAATTGAATAAATCCGAATATCGTTTCATTTTGGTACCCATTGTAAAAAGTTAGTCTAAGTTTCAAATCTAATTTATGCCATTATGTTACATTATGCAAATTCTCTACGACAGTTAAAAACTCCCAAAGTAATTGGTCATAAATTCCTTAATATAGTATCCAAAACTGATTAAAATACTGACCAATATTCTTTAACAGTTACGTTGTAAAATTACGGCATTGTTAAACGTGTTATAAAAACAATCAAAGAAAGTTTTACAACTTTTTTTTCTCTTTGAATCGAAAAAGACACAGATTTTTATTTAAACGGCTTCATTGTGTTTTTTATTGGCACAGACTGACGATAAAAATTATTGTAACAAAAACTACCTACAGGCACAAAAAGTTTTATTCCATAGGTAGGTATTATTTAGGGTTCTGTACACTGTGATAATGACCATTGAAAGTAGAAATATTCAAAGAGTATCTATGTATTTTCGTTGACGCTTTAAATAAAAATAAAGTACATACAAGAAACGTTGAAACTCTCACAATGGGCCTCAACAAAAGCCACCCAAAGGGCTTTGGAGAGGGCAATAATCGGAGTTTCCTTGCGTGATCGAATCAGGAACGATGATATCCGCAAAAGATCCAAGGTTACCGACATAGCCCGAAGGATCGTCAAACTAAAGCGACAGTGGGAAGAGCTCATTGCTCGCAGAACAGATGGTCGATGGGGCCTAAAAGTTCTGGAGTGGCGACTGCGTACCGGCAGACGCTGCGTTGGAAGGCCTCCCACAAGGTGGACCGATGACCTGGTGGAGGTTGCTGGTAGCCGATGGATGCGAGACGCACAGGACCGGTTGTTGAGGCAGCACTTGGGGGAGGTCTATGTCCAGCAGTGGACGTCTTTCGGCTGATATCACGACGTGAGTTTATCAGTAAGGCACGGAACCCTCCGTGTCCCTGGAGTCTGACTCGTACTTAGCTGGCTTTTTTTCTACAGAAACTGTGTACGGTACAGACTTTATCGTCGCATTCATGCAAACTTTGTAAGCTAGCTTCATATTTTTAGGTTTTTTAGTACAATCTTATGTAAAAAAGTATTCCAAATGTATTTTTGGATGCTCTGTAGTTATTTATTCAAGCAACAGTTTCAAGTTACTTTTTAAAATAGCTGTAGTTTACAATAGTGCACCAATCGAGTTGAATGAGTATTAGACTGAACAAAATAGTTAAATGTGACTAGAGAAGAAAAATGGTTGCAAAATTCTCGTCTTTTATGTTGTACAAGCATTTTTTCTGCGACTTCTCTACGAAAACCTCGCAATTTTCTAACCAAAGTCCTTTGGTTACTTGTTGGTGTTTGATTTGGTGGTTTGGAGCTTCCATTCAACTCGGTCTGTTGCCTTCTCCAACCAATCCGTCATGAACGCCTCTATGTCGATCGTCACGTCAGCGTTTCCCAGGCCTTGGGCTCGAGACAAGTAACATTCTGTCAGCGGTAGCGTGGCGAAGGCGATTATCAATACGTCAAAAATGTATGGGATTGACAGATGCTATCGAAATGTCACGTGATCAAATTCCTACAATTTGGCATTTCGACAGTCGCATTCGCTAATCGAATAGCACATTGTCTAGGGCCTCTTGGCACCCGTCATTGGCGCCCCTGTTTTCTCAGCACTGGGACAGTATACGTTGATGAAAAAGAAAAAACTTTTTTGCAAAAAGATAACTGACTTCTAAATAAAAAACCACTACAAAGTACAAAATAACTTTAATTTTGGAAGTCGGTGTTTCTAGTGTGTTCTTCGTTTTTGGATAGCGACTTCCGCAATTAATAACTTTGTAGTGGTTTTTATTTAGAAGACGGTTGTGTTTATTTGTAAAAAAGTTTTATACTTTGCCTTTTTTAGTGCTACCCCCCAAATATTTCATATTATATTTAACTGTCTATCTCCTATAACTTCTTTCAAATAATAAAAAAAAATATTTTATACATACTCGTATATATGACGGAGTTATGCCTAAACATAAATAAAAATAATAATAATAAATTCATTCTGTTTCTCACCACAATATTTTAAGAACAACCAAATCGAACCACATAAAAAACATTCGAATCAATAACCTCCTTCTTGAAGTTTGTTAAAAAAGTAACGAATAGCGATTTGTATAGCTTCTGTTAATGATATCGGATAGGGTGACTATTTTCAACGATTAGTTTCTACAAACAAACAAAATCCTATTCATTATATTAGTTTAGATGAAATATGGTTCAAATAATATCGATACAGGATCTATTTAATACGGTGTGAAAATACCTTGGCGGCCTTTTTTCAGCAAAACATTATTAAAACCCCTTTCCTTTCACACCACGCTGAACGCTTCCTCTTCGAAGATAAACGAAAAAAGCGCCTCAAATACAGGATGTTTTAGTAGTGCGTGGTCATATTTCAGGGTGATGTGTATCTTATAAACACTTAAGAGTGTACGCGGTACGGCATTTAATACAAACTTTCAACTGTTTATTTTTCGAAATGAAAGAACCGAAAGTGATTTTTCACGTTCTATAAAAAAACTAAAAATCACTCTGTTTTTCCCCCTGAACACTTTTTAGAAAATGTTCTCTACTAACTATTTAGACCTGCTTATCTAGCGTATATATATCAAGTTTTATTAAAATCAGTTCATTCATTTCAAGGGAAAAATAATAGTTTTGCCAAAAACCGGACAACAAAAAAGTAAAAAAAAACTTTTTAAGCAGTCTGGTGCAGTTGGTGGCATTTATTTTGGTTTAATTAGAGATTTGATGCCACCAATTACAGAACATAGTCTCGGGATTAAAATGATTTGCCATTACAGACTAAAATCTATCTCTGCGCCAAATTTCATCCAGATCTGTTCAACTATGTTGTCGAGATTGAGTAACAAACATTCGTCCACACTAACGGATTTATAATTTATTTATTTATTAATATAAGTACATATAATAGTAGGATATAGAGAATAAACCTCGTCTTTTTGAAACACCCTGTACCTATATCAGAAAATAATAGGGCCTCAGTTCTCGTAAAAAGCGAGGATATCAGATTTATTCCTTTGAAGGGTATGGTTATTAGGGTAGTTCAATAAATGTTCGTTCGGCCTCAAGTGTAGTTTTGGCTTTTGAAGATTCTACTTTCTTTCGGATATGATTGATATAATACTAAAATGCTGTCCGTAGTTTCCTACGAGTCCTTCTGAGTTCTGTAATAAAACAAAAAGGAAAAATTATATCTTATTGTAAAAGTTCCGGAAAACATTACCCACTTTTTGGGGTTGTCGGGTTAGTACCCAGATAACCAAATCTTTTCTCTATTGCAATTTGTTATCATCATCATTATCATCATAATATCAGCTGAAAGACGTCCACTGCTGGACATGGGCCTCCCCCAGATGGGTTTGCCATAATCGCCACGCTTGGCAAGCGGGTTGGCGATCGCAGTGTAGCTGTAGCAATGTACCTACAGAGAATGCTGCTGCCCATTCTCTGGTGAATCCGTTTAGCATTTTGTTATACTTTGTGAAAAAAACCTATATTTAGTAGGTGTGGAGATTGCATATGTTCCAGAATATATATACCTCAGCCAAATAGTTCGATGAAAAAAAAAAAATAAAAGATACCTTTTTGTGAGCGTGGAACCCAATACAGAAATACGCTTGTACGATATGACTATATTATTATACAGAAAGCACAGTTAATAGAAATCTCTATTCCTAGACAGCACGTTTCGCCGAAAACTTTGTTGTTAGAAAACATTGTTTGTAGACATCTCGGTACATAGGAAGCATTGCTGACAGAAATCTCTGTTCATAGATAGCTAGCTTCTTGCCGTAAACTTTTTCATAGAAGCCACTGTTTCCAGATACCTTGGTTCACAGAAAGTGCCTCTGGAGAAGAAACTATTAATATTTATTATATTACTAAATTTCGCTTTTCTGGCTCAGATTCAGACACGCATTATGTTAGCCGCTACGCTACATAGTATTCATTAATTCATGTAATTATAACCATTTCAATAAATTATTATCTATTTACGGAAACCAATTAGATAATTATTTTTATAATGTGATTATGCACATTACGTCGCGTCGTATTGTAGAAGTTTAACAATAATACGAGAATGAATGCAGAAATGAGAAAAAATGTAGGGTACATGTAAACTATTGCGCCTTTCAAAGTAACAAACGTTTCCTACGCATTTAGTTTTGCATTTGTAATTGTCGCGACGCTAATGAAAAATATTTTTTTAAAATGAGTGCTTGCAAGTTAGTAGAATCAAATCGTGGAGCAAGTGTACTTATAGTGGATGGTTATTCATATCACGTAAATAAAAAAGTGAATGATACATTTTACTGGAGATGTGCGCGGAGTAGTGCTAAAGGTTGTGGTGCTACTGTAAAAACATTAATTATCGGTAATGAACATTCGATCATCAATCTAAACAACGCACATGGACATTTGCCAGAGCCAGAAAAGCGAATACAAATGGAATATAAATCAAAAATAAGGAATATAGCAAAAAAATCCATGGATTCTCCGTCACAAATCGTTAACCGCTGCCTCCAGGATGTTCCAAGTACGAGTGCTGTCCACTTGCCTAATAAAGCAGCAGCACGAATGATTGTGCACCGCATTAGGAATAAAGGACAACCGAAAATCCCTAATACAATTAATTTCGACATACCGGACTATCTTTCAAAAATTGGAGAAGAGCAATTTTTAATCGGCCAATATATTAACCAAAATGAGAGTGTAGTCGTATTTTGCACAAAAAGTAATTTCAAACTACTTATTAATGCAAAATGTTGGGTAATGGATGGCACGTTTTCTACATGTCCAGCGCCATTCTGTCAAATATATACTATACATGGTTCAATAGGAACAGAAAATGGCACAAATAAATTTCTACCTTTAGTGTTTGCATTATTATCGCATAAGACAGAAACATGTTATACAATTTTATTTGAATTATTAAAAAGATATGGCGCTAATACATTTCAGACTAATTTGTCTCCTGAGAACATTTTAACTGATTTTGAAATAGCTGCTATTAATGCCGTTAAACAGCAATTTCCAGAATGTATACAAAGACTATGTTTATTCCATCTTACGCAGAGCATTTGGCGGCATGTACAGGTCGAGGGTTTAGCAAAGAAGTATGGGAATGATTTTTCATTTGCGCATAAAATTAGGCATTTATTTGCTTTGGCATTCCTAGATCCCAACGAGATACCTGAAGCTTTTCAACTTGTTAAAGATAAAGTATTACCAGAGGAAGCCGCAGGAGTAGCGAAGTGGTTCGATAAATATTATGTCTCTGGGACGTATGTAAGAAATAATGCCAGGACAGACAGATAATAACAACATAACAACAAAAAATAATAATAAAACAATGACAAAAAAAAAATGAATGAATAAAAATAAACAATGATAATAATAATGACAGGCCTGTTGGTCTAGTGGTTAGTGACCCTGACTGCTAGGACGGAGGTCGTGGGTTCGATTCCCACCCAGGACAAACTTTGTGTGATGAGCATAATTGTTTGTTCTGTGTCTGGGTGTAATTTATCTATAATATGTATGTATTTATAAATTATATAAGTATTTCTATCAGTTGTCTGGTTACCATAACACAAGCTCTGCTTAGCTTGGGATCAGATGGCCGTGTGTGAGTTGTCCCAAGATATTATTATTATTATTATTATTATTATTATTAATGCCAATAGTACAAAATTAACAATAAATAGAAAGCCACTATTCCCACCTGCTATGTGGTCAGTGTTTGATCGCACATATGACATTCCCAAGACACAAAACGTCTTGGAATCTTGGCATGAACGCTGGACTACACTTCTTAACCGTAAGAAATGGAATGTGTTTAAAACTATAAAAGAATTTTCAAAAGAGGTAAAATACACTGAATGTGAAATTGAGCGCATCAGGGCGTCAGAGCCCATGCCAAAGCGTCGTCGATCTCCACAAATACAATACGAAAACAGAATGCAAAAGCACTTGTCTCAAAGAAGTGAGATGGACTTATTAGCCTTTTTAGGTGGATTAGCTCATATTTTGCACATGAAAAAATAATAATATTGAAGTTTAGTGTATAAACAACATTTTTAAGTTATATCCAGTACTTTTTTGTTTCTATTATAAAGCTAAAGAGTTTGTTTTGTTTTCAATTTCATCTATTGCTTTCGTTTTGCTTAATTTTTGATTAAAATGGCATTTTTGTATGAAATAAACGTGTTTTTTTTTATGGATAGAGGGGCAGAAAAGCGAAATTTAGTAATATAATAAATATTAATAGTTTTTTCTCCAGAGGCGCTTTCTGTGAACCAAGGTATCTGGAAACAGTGGTTTCTATGAAAAAGTTTACGGCAAGAAGTGCTATCTATGAACAGAGATTTCTGTCAACAGTGCTTCCTATGTACCGAGCTGTCTACAAACAATGTTTTCTAACAACAAAGTTTTCGGCGAAACGTGCTGTCTAGGAATAGAGATTTCTACTAACTGTGCTTTCTGTATATAGTCATATCGTACAAGCGTATTTCTGTATTGGGTTCCACGCTCCCTTTTTGTATTTTATTTTTTATGAATGGGAAATCATCGAATGACTCCTCCCACTCTGGACGGAGCGTAAGGGAGTGTCAAACTCGTACGGACTAAAACCCATCCGTGGTCCTCCTAGTGCCCTTTGCTTTCCAGGGCCGTGGTAAGTCTTTCGAACAGAATCCGCAACCTTGGCAGGATGAAAGGATACCTTCCAATTTGTCACAAGCGCAAATCGATGGGCATGTGCATTTTTCCAATCCATACAGTGCCCAACCTGGTCTTTGACAGTCCAGCAGAAGGTAAAGCTTGCCGTTAGAAACACAGTTTTGCGCTCCAAAACAAGAAAATCACCTCAGAAAATGCCAGACGACATCGCGGAAGACCCAGGCGAAGATGGCGGGACGAGCTTGACGCCTATAGGCAAGAATGGTCTACACTGGAACAAGGTTTTTCGAAGTTTTTTTTTTCATGGCTGGCTTTTACCTTGGACAAAGGATAAGCATTGCTATACAACGTGACAATGCTGCCAGCCTTTTGGGCACATTACCAGTGGCCAATGACGCCATATTTTTAGTTTGTTACGAGTTTTAATTTTTATTTCAGTGTTTAAACCGAAGAAGTAAGTAAGGTTATTGTGTGCACATAAATAAATAAATAACATAGAGTTGATAATATTATACCTCCTCTAAAATCCCGGAATCATAAACATGATAATTAAAACCAGATAGTATGAAAACATGAACAGGAGTTGAGTATTGTTACAAAAAAAAATATTTGAAGAATCATATACCAATTTTATAGGTATGTAAAACAAAGCTCTTTATTTTAACAGTTTGAGTACGGAACTCTAAAAACATTATAAGATTCTTCAATATAATAATTTAGTTAAATTTTTGTATAATCCCAGAATTCAATGGTCATGTTTATGATTACCGGTTTGACTGGGAGCCGACCCCAATAAAGTTAGGAAAAAAGGCTAGGCAGATGATGAATGGTCATGTTTATGATTTATGATTCCGGTATTTTAGAGGAGGTATTATCAACTCTATGTTACTTACTTCTTCGAACTTTAAATAAATATAGTCTAAGGTCTCTGGTTATTACTCCCAGAATTTGGTCTATATTAGCGATACTTTGGAATGGTGTAATAATACAGGATGGTTATTTTTTTCCAAATCAACCGTTTCGGTTCCCGGGTTTCAAAATCTAATGATCAGTTTTAGTTTTCATCAAAATCGAGCTCGAGACTCCTCTCAGTGTTTTTCTTTATTCCTCATATTCTCGGATTTGCCCATCCAGGCACGGGATCCCTTCTTTTCGCATAATGTTCTTTGTCTACCGCTCAGGCCCAACATGTGAAAATTCCCTAATATAAAGTAAATCTTATGTAATAGGTAAATAAACATTAAATTCGCGATTAATTCGCGACACACCGGTGTGTCGCCGGGGCCGGACAGGTTAATATACTTCGGCATAATTTTTTTAGGCATACATTTTATGTTGGCATAAACATCCCTGTCCGGCCCCGGCGACACACCGGTGTGTCGCGAATTAATCGCGAATTTAAAGTTTATTTACCTATTACATAAGATTTATTTTATATTAGGGAATTTTCACATGTTGGGCCTGACCGGTTAAAGACTAATTTGTTTTGGCATAAATTTGATTCGCTTTACTTTAGTAGGCCTAATGACTATTAGCATAACGTTAGTAGGCCTAATGACTTCCCCACCAACCGTGTCTCCACGTTGCCGTCGTGGTGGGGCTTGCGTGTCTCAATGATCTTGGGGGCTTTGGCGGTAGAGCCACTCATGCCGGAAGGTCCCAAGTGAGAGACCAGACCAAGAGAGACACAAGAGGGGCACACCGTTCGGAGACTTGAGCAGTGTTCGGGTCCTCGGACGGTGTGCGTCTCATTGGCTTGCTCGCTGCTCTCTGGTACGCGTCTGATCATCAGACGTGACTGTGAGGGCAGCGAGCAAGCAGTGAGAGAGAGGGAGAGAGGAGGGGAGAAAGGGACCGCACCCTCAAAAAGGAAACTATGGATAAAGGCACTGAAAGAGAAGTTGTACCCCAGGGCGGTCCGGACTGCATAGCAGAAAGGGAATCCGCCACGCTTTACGCGTCAAGCCCCTCGTATTCTGGGGGGGGCAACAGTGCTCTTTATTCTCCGCTTGCCAAGTGCAACAGTGGCCGAGGAGGCCCCCGATCCAAGCCGTCCTTTCAGGACTTGATCGGGTTTAGTTTTAGTTCGCTTAAAAAGCGTCGGTCGGACGGAGCGCGGGCAGAGGCTCGCTTGAGCGTCGCGCGGGTGCAGAGTCGGAGTCCGAGTTGGACTCCGACGACCTGGTGACTGTAAGCTCGGCGAGCTCTGGACCCGAGGGGGCAGGGACTGTAGCGGAGGACTCTAGGTCCTTCCGCAAGCGGCCTAGACCGGAGGACGACCGGGGGTCGTCCTGCAGCGAGGAGGTGGCCTCGGCCCGAAAAATCCCCACCAGTAGACGGGGTAAGGGCCGAGAGGGAGGCAAGGGGAGATTGCCCGCCTCCAAGGTGGCTGGCCAGCGAGCCGAGGAGCTCGTCGCTGACGGACGACCCCCCGGAGAGGGCGGTCGCGGGGCTCCTGGTTCAGAGTCCTCCGGCAGTGAGCCGGATGACCGGAGGGCCGGGTTTGCGGAGGTGGTGGAGGCCGCGCTTCGCGATGTGGCCTTGAAGAGGAAGCTTTCCTCAAAGAACAAGGCCATAAGCGAGGCGATGGCCTCCATTCTGGCGGCAGCGGAGGCTAACCGAGGTGGACCTCCAGCGGACGAGCTGTCCAAGCTGCGGGAGGAGGTCGCCCGCTTGGCTGCCGCCACCGAGCGTCTCCAGAGGGAGAACGCGGGGCTCCGAGCAGACCTGGCCAGGCTCCAGGCAGCCGGCCCACAGGGGGCGCCTAAAGGGGGGCGCAAGGAGGACAGCCAGCCCGTGCCGCAGGAGGGCCAGGTGCTGGACCTTGTGCGGCAGGAGATGGCTGCCTTCCAGGCGCGGTTCTCCGTCCTGGAGGGCATCGTCCTGCGCCCCCCGTTAGCGGCGAGTGGGAAGGCTCCAGGCCGGAAAAAGGCGGCGTCGTACGCGGCCGCCGTGGCTGCCACACCGGGGTCGTCCGGCCAGGACAAAGGGTCCGGGCCGGCACCCGCGAAGCCGGTGTCGGGAAAACCGGACCCGGCCCCGGGAAGGAAGAGGAAGGGTGGGACGGCTGCGCGGACGGCGAAGGCTCCTGTGCCAGCCGTGCAGCAGCTCCCCCCGGCTTCCTCGCCTTCTGAACCTACCCCGGCTCAAGCCGAATGGCAAGTGGCCGGGGAGAAGAAGAAGGCGGGAAAGGCAGCCAGGGCGGCAAAGAGGCGGGAGAGAAGGCGGCGGCAGCGAGCGCGAGGCGTCGCGGCTGCGCTCCGCGCCCCGAAGACCGCGGCTGTAGTCTTAACGCTGCAGCCGGACGCGGTGAAGAGGGGCGTGACGTATGCCAATACGCTCACCAAGGCCAAGGAGGCCATCAACCTCGGTGAGCTTGGCATCGTCGGGGGTCTCCGGCTCAGGGTCACCATGACCGGAGCCAGGATGCTCGAGATCCCTGGAGCAGGCAGCGGTCCGGCCGCGGACGCTCTAGCCGAAAGGCTTAGGGCGTCCTTGGGCGCGGATGACGTCCGAGTGTCCAGGCCCACGAAGTGCATAGATATGCGCATCTTGGGCCTGGACGACTCCGTCACGGAGGAGGAGGTGTTGGCCGCCGTCGTCGGGACGGGGGGGTGCTCTGCAGAGGAGGTGAAGGCGGGCACCATCCGTCCTGACAACACGGGCATGTGAACCGTAGTGGTGAGCTGCCCCGTGTCGGCGGCCAAGAAAATCTCAGAGGGCCGAAGGCTCTTGGTGGGCTGGGTCTCCGCGCAGGTGAAACTGCTGGAGCCCAGACCTCTGAGGTGCTTCCGTTGCCAAGTTGGCAACCATGTCGGAGCACTCTACACCTCGGAGGTTGACCGCAGTGACCACTGCTTCCGCTGTGGTCAGCCCGGTCACAGGGCCGGCTCGTGCGACGCCGCGCCGCACTGCTTCGCATGTGCGGCAGCTGGCAAGCCGGCCGATCACTGGGCTGGGGGCAAAGCCTGCGGTCCACCCGCCAGGGCCGGGACGAGGAAGAAACCCTCCTCCACCGCCGCCACCGCCGCCGTCGCTTCCGCCGCCGCCGCCGTCGCTTCCGCCGCAGCCGCCGCCACCGTCGCCGCCGCTGCAACTGCTCGGGAGGGGGCTAGAATGGAGTGCCAGTAATGGCCCCATTTCGCCTCCTCCAGACGTACGTTAGTCGCTGCGCCTCTCAGGAACTGACGCTCCTGGGCAAGGCGCAGTGACTGACGCCTGCGGACAGCGAGCAATGGGTAGCTCGCTGTCCGATCAGGTCAGGCCAGAGTCGACGGCGCGTTTCACTCCAAACGCGCCGTCAGCAACGGAGACGGGGCCCGCCAGGGCCAGAGCCTGCCAGGGTTGCGGAATATGTTCGAAAGAGTTACCGCGGCCCTGGGAAGAAAGGCACTAGGAGGACTAAGGGTGGGTTTTAGTCAGTAAAAGTCTGACACTCCCTGCCGCTCCACCCAGAGTGGGAGGGGTCATTTGATGATTTCCCAATTTATAAAAAAAAAAAAAAAAAAAGGCCTAATGACTTTAATATCGACTGAATTTAATATGCTGTGCAACAAAAGTTAGTGACAGAACCGAATTGCTGCAAAAGCGACTCCACGTAGTCTTGTTTTTCCTACCCCTAGAGTGTAATTTAAAATCGCGTAGGCGCTTGGGGCCGCCGGAGGCCCGCAGCGCCGGAGCCGTGACAAAACCCTGCCTGCTGCATGTTGCATGCTCGCTTGAATGCTGCATGCTGCATGCTTGCTTGCATGCTGCATGCTTGCTGTATGATATTGTGCTTAAAAAAGTTATGCTTTAGAACTATATGCTTAATAAATTTATGCTTTAGAATATTATGCTTAATCATTATTATGGTTAGAGAAATTATGCTTAAAAAAATTATGCGTAACCTGTTATGAGTAATTATTTTATGCGAAAATATGATTATGTTAAACAAAATTATGCTAAGTTATATTAGGTCTTAAAATATTATGCAAATGGATAGGGAACCATTTCCTCAAACATATAGGTTAGGCAGATCTAACCTTTACATATTTGAGTAAATATTCAAATTAAAACTAACACTTTTATTGTACAGATTTCGTTATACAGCTAAGGGGTGCAATTTTTCTTTTTAAGCTCTGGCTTATAATTGAAAAGCAAAAAAAAAATGAAACAAAACACGGGAAAATCGTGCAAAACATAAACTTAATTAGAAGCATAATCCTGTAGCAAGCTGCTTGTTAAACGATACGATCACGTAAGAGTATTCCTCGGTAAGTAGGTCGTGATATTTGCTAACACCTCGCACCTGAGAAACCTACAAAATGGAGGGTACAGAAGGTTAGCACCGTATCCAAGTATTGTGTTACCAAATTACTTAAAATACTTTCAATATGTATCTAAATAACATTATTTCATATTTACTCCAAAACAGTAGGATTTCATCGAATCTCTAACTTTCTTTTGGGAAATGACCCCACAGAGTTCTTGTTTTAACGTCTGCCGGATATTGATCATTTCCCTTAGGGATTTGATCAAATCCCCAATAGGGTAGATGACTAAAAAAATCTAATTCGACCGTTAGACAGATTTCTAAAAAATATAGGACACGTATTTCTTCTTTTTTCCCGTAAACAAAATATAAAGACGATACAGTGCATTGAAAACTTGCGTGACGTAACACTTAAGACGGGACATTTCCATCCACAGGATGCAAGTGTTCAAAGCCATTTTCTCCAGAAGGCCACAGGCGCCCCATGGTTTGTAAGGAATGAACGACTCCATATCGACTTCAGAATCCCAACAATTAAGCATTTCATGAAACGCCTTACCAAGCGTTTCATCGAATTTGCAGAAAAGCACCGAAATCCTTTGGTTTCAAAGGCGGAACAATACGCTCCCTCTCGTATTAGCAAGATTCGACGTCCTCGGCATACACTCGTCGAACCTGAAACGAGATCACACTCTGATCCAAAAAAGCAGTAGGTAAACCAGCACGCTTAGAAAGCACAATAATGGACCGTGTTCGATATAATCAAAACCCTCCCCGTCTTTTGCCTAATGAACCAGCCCGCATCACTGAGCCGCTATTAGTCTTAAATCCCATAAATAATCAAACGACCCAGGCTGTCCTTTACTGCCCTCCCAAACTGATGCCGCTAAGCCAAGATCCGTATTCCACAGGGTATGCTCTTAGCGAGCGGTCAGTAGTTTCTAGTATTTACTGCTTAAAAAGTGTTTTTTTTGCAAAATTTTAAAAAGGTCAGGTTAAAAAACCACCTACCTACTGTGGCAGGACACAGAGACCCATTAATCTTGTAATTGTTCCACCTTTTTCACCTGTGTACAGAAATAAACGTATTTGATTTGATTTGATTTGATTAGAAAAAAAGACAAAAGCAATATCAATATAAAAAAGCTATAGAATAACATAATATGACCACGCTTTTCTGGAACATCCAAATTGATATCGATACACTGCGTTGAAAACTCGTATGACGTCACTTGCAAGTACACTTTTTACTTAGGTACACATGACGTCACGAGCCCCCACTCCTGATCTTTGATGCGTTTTATATTCGTAATTTTTATTGATTAGATAACGCAAAATATACATATCCAATATTTTTCGACAATCTAACTGACGGACTTGTATAGAATCATACATTTTTGAACCAGAAATCATCACTACTGTCAAAACGTTAAAAATGTGTGGGATTGATAAACGCTAATCACATATTTTTTTACCAGAACACTATCACTATTGTCAAAACGTCAAAAATGTGTGGGATTGATAAACGCTGCTGAAATGTCACGTGATCATTATGGACTTATCACGTGACATTTCGATGAAGCGAATACGATTGTCGAAATGCCCAAAAACAATTACAACGAGATATTTTAATATATCGAAAATATGGAATAAGCATGCAGTTTTTTTATTTACAAAATGAAATACTTAATAGCTCTAAAAAGCAATTATGTAATAATTTTTAAAATACCTTAATCAGCGATGAAGTTAAAAAGATTTAAAGTTAACAATTAGAAAGAGAATTTCGACACGAATTCTGACGTCAAATAAGTACCATGAGTTTATGACTCATGACAGCTGTCACAGAAAACAGCGTTTTCGCGAGAGCGGCAAATATATTGGTCTAAAATAGTTATATCTCGTTTGTTTTTCGATCAATTTTTGTTCTGTTTTCACTGTTAGTATTATATTTTTTGTATATTTTTAGATAAGCTTTGTAAGATAATAAATATTGTTTCATGATCACTATTGCTTCAGCTGATAGAATGCCATTTTGTCTGCAGCCTCAGATCCAATACAAACTGACGTTTACGTACGCGATCCTGACTTTCTTAACAGATATTTTTTTGATCGTTGTAAGGAACTGAACTTTTTTATACAACATCTGTACTGTGTCTAAGATTTTCCAATAATTTATGGAGTGTAACTTGTGCTTCTTAGGTAAATGGTTAGATTACATACTTGGATTGAATTTAGCTTTCAACGTTCGGTTTTTTGTAGTACGAATCTGAGATTTTGATACTATTTCCAGGTTTTGGCTAGTCGGTGTTAGCTTTTACTTAGTGATGAATGTGGGATGTTAAATTCAGAACGCATCAAAATTATAAATGAGAGATGGATGCAATATTGCAATGCAATCTTTTTAACACTATTTTAAAAACAGGTATTTTTCCTACTAACTTCTGTCATTCCAATATTATTTTATTACATAATAAAGGAGATAAATCCGAAATAGCAAATTACCGTCCTATTAGCCTTGTCTCCCACTTATACAAAGCTTTCGTCAAAGTCCTCGTTAATCGCATTTCCAGCCAACTAGAACATCACCAACCTCCAGAACAGGTTGGTTTCCGCCGCGCCTTATCCACCACCGACCATTTACACTCTTTGAACCAGTTGATAGAAAAACACTACGAATCTAACTTACCGTTGTACCTTGCGTTCGTAGACTATTCCAAAGCATTCGACAGTTTAACACACGAAGCCGTTTTTACAACACTTTATAAACAAGAAATTGAACCTACTTATGTTAAACTACTAGAACGAATTTACCTCCACAGTGCAGCTGCCATACGCTTAGACACCACCGGCCCATCCTTTCCAATTCGAAAAGGGGTCAAACAAGGCGATCCGCTGTCTCCAAAACTCTTCACAGCAACGCTTGAAGAAGTCTTCCAGAAACTAGACTCACACTGGTGAGACAAGGGCATTGTCGACGGAGATAGAAGATTGACTAATCTCCGCTTCGCCGACGACATTGTCCTTTTCTCCACTTCAGCAGCTGAGTTAAGCTTAATGCTCGAACAACTGAGCCAGGCAAGCCTCGAGGTCGGATTTAAAATGAATATGACAAAAACGAAGTTAATGACCAACAGCACGAAGCGCAAAGTAGACATTGAGGGTGTTGAGGTTGAATATGTCCATGAGTACATATATCTCGACCAAGTAGTCTTATTCCAGGCGAGACAAGATAAAGAAGAAGAGCCATTGGTCGATGAAACACCTCATGAAAGCACCCCTTCCACTCTGCCTTAAAAGAAAACTCATGGACAAGTGCATCCTACCCACCCTCACCTACGGAGCACAAACGTGGTTATTAAGGCAACGTCAAAAGTCCGCTCTTGGGGTCTGCCAGCGAGCAAAGGAACGAAGTGTCCTCGGAGTAAGGGTTACAAACCGTATAAGGAACAATATACTTCGTTCCAAAACTCAAATCACAGATGTAGGCAACACAGCTGCCAAATTGAAGTGGAACTGGCCGGGCCATATCTGCCGCATGCCACATGGGAACTGGGCAAAAGTAACCACGGATTGGGTCCCGAACATCAGGAACCGGCGACGCGGTAGACCCAAAAGGAGATAGCGAGACGAACTGGACTCCTACCTAAAGGATTGGACTCAGATTGCTCAAGACAGATTGAGGTGGAAAGAAAGAAGGGAGGCCTTTGCCCTGCAGTGGGACACTACGGGCTTATAATAATGAATAATAATAATGATAGATGTATGAACGCAGCGATGAGTGAACGAGAGAGTATGTGTGTAAAAGGGAAGGAGGACTGAGATTTTTACGACGTAAAAAGGAAGATGTATTAAGTACTTTAGTAAAAGAAGTTTTCTAGCAACGCTCCTACATGAATATATCCATACTTTCTTTACTTATTATAGGTTCGAAAGTAACTGTCTATCTGTTTGTCACCTCTTTACTTTTAACCGAATTTAGATGAAACTTGGCACATAGGTAGACCATAACCTGGATCAGAACAAGGATGAAGGAGGAAATTTCATGCAAGCAGAGCCGCTAGCAAAAGCGAGTATTAGATAGAATATTATATAGATTTACATATAACAAGGCAAATTAATAGAACATGGGTTAAGAACCAAATAAATCACGGAAAAGAGACGGCTTAACAGAAAATGAGGTTTTAAGCGTGGTAGCTAAACCAATAAGCATTATTTAATTTGAGGAAACTCGACATGAAATTAATGAAGGCAACGCGTTAATTACCCTTAACAAAGTGAGTCATCAAATTAAACGAATAGACTTAAAATCTTGTTTAATTAATTATGTCTCCGAAGTTGCTCGACGCACCAAAAGCGCCTGGAGTACCTATTTTTTGGTCAATGAAAGATCTTCTCAAAGGAGATCTCCCGCTATGCCCCAAACGGAGAATTATGGGCATGTGTATTCTCCCCATACTCACGTACGGTGTACAAACCTGGTCTTTGACACTTCAGCAGAGGTCCAGACTCGAGATTTGACAAAGAGCCATAGAGCGCAGAATCCTTTTTTTTTTTTTTTAGTATGGGCAATCATCAAATGACCCCTTCCGCTCTGCTGCTGGGTGGAGCGGGAGGGAGTGTCAGACTCTTACTGACTAAAACTTTTGCGTTCCAGGGCCGCGGTAACTCTTTCGAACAAAATCCGCAACCCAGGCAGGCTCTGGCCCTAACGGGCCGCTACTCCTATGCTGAAATCTCTATGAGGCGCGCGTGGAACATAACGCGCCGTCGGCCTGGGCCTGGCTTTGATCGGATGGCGAGCCACCCAACGCTCGCCGTCCGCAGCCCGCACCTACGGTGGCCGGGAATCGCCTAGTGACTCCCGACGCCCGGTGCGTCTCGCTATGTTGCGGCGGGAGGGTTGTCTCTCCCTCACATGGCCCGCCTCCTCCTTCACTAGCATTACTGCTGCGCAGAAGGACGTGACGGCTTCCCATGCCTCCTCGCTCCGGACCATGCATTGAACCAGGGCCGGACGCGAGAGGTCGCCGCCGCCGATCACCTCGACGAGGACATGGCGGTGCTCCGCCCAAGCGGGGTAGACCTCCACCGTATGCTCCACCGTGTCCTCCGGGCGATCCTCACAGTGGAAACGCCCCCGGGTGTTTCCTCCCGCCGAATCCGAAACAGTTACCTCTCGAAACTACCGCGTCCGGTGTGTACCTGCGTCAGGCGGAAGGTGAGGACGCCGTGGCGTCTCTTGAGTGCAGTATCCTAGGAGATCCAATTTTGGACCGTGTAAGGAACACGGTGCTGCCTGCCAAGACTAAAATCACGGATTTTACCCGGAAAGCTACTTGTCTTAAGTGGGATTGGGCCGGACATGTTTATCGGATGACAGATGAGCTGTGGGCTTACAATGCAAGGCGACATCGCAGTAGACCAAGGCAAAGGTGGAGAGACGAACTCGACTCTTACCGGAAGGACTGGCCCGCAATGGCAGAGGACAGAGGTGTGTGGAAAAGGGAGAGGGAGGCATTTGCCCAGCAGTGGGACATTTCGGGCTAGATTAGATAAAATTAGATGTCTCTGAAGAAAATTAAATCGTATTTTCATGTTTCTGTTGATTTTCTGTCGGTATTAAGCTTAAATTACGTCTTTATATGTTTACAGATTAACCATAGAATTTCATATTGCGGTTGTGAAACCTTAAGGCAGATGAAAATTCGATTTTGGAAATTTACGAAAATTTTAAAATAAATATCTGTAAGAAATGATTAAGTACTTATGTCAATTAATAACAGAGGGCTTAGTGTGAGTTTTTAACGTACTTGATCGCGTTAACGTAAATGTTCGCTTATGTCAAATTTTATAGAAAAAAACCGGCCAAGTGCGAGTCGGACTCGCGCACGGAGGGTTCCGTACCATCATCTATAAAAAAAACGGCAAAAAAATCACGTTTGTTGTATGGGAGCCACACTTAAATATTTTTTCATTCTGTTTTTAGTATTTGTTGTTATAACAGCAACAGAAATACATCATCTGTGAAAATTATATTATTTGAGTTGATTGAATGAAAGGTAAATAATGCGGTTTACGATTTATGACGTATTTAAAAAAAACTACTTACGGTGGAAGTTTACATGGTAATGTACATGATATATTTTTTTTAGTTTTATCATTCTCTTATTTTAGAAGTTACAGGGGGGGGGGGCGGGCACACATTGTACCACTTTGGAAGTGTCTCTCGCGCAAACTATTCAGATTAGAAAAAAATTAAATTAGAAACCTCAATATCAGTTTTAAAGACCTACCCCACTCATATGGGCTTGATGAAAAAAAAAAAATTTGAGTTTCAGTTCTAAGTATGGGGAACCCCCAAAATATATTGTTTTATTTCTATTTTTGTGCGAAAATCTTAATGCGGTTCACAGAATACATCTACTTACCAAGTTTCAATAGTATAGTTCTTATAGTTTCGGAAAAAAGTGGCTGTGACATACGGACGGACATACAGACAGACATGACGAATCCATAAGGGTTCCGTTTTTTTCCATTGACGTTATATAAGTCCCAATCTATAATTTTCACAATTTCATCTTGGACTGCTGTGAATATTTGCGACGAAATGAGAGAAGCGTTATCATTAAAACGTTTCTCATTACGTAAAATTACTTGAACAGAAGAAGTGATACAGCCAGTGCTTTGCATAATGCTCTTCCAAATTCCTAATTCAAAGAGGTGTCAAGATTGACTGTTCGTATGTTTTATCTTAGCGATCTTACCAAGCGACATCATTTAACTTTCCGACATACACGCGAACGAAGTCGCGGGCAACAGCTAGTCTAAAATAACATTAAAAAAATGTAGATATTTCGACAAAAATAGGCACTTTTAATAAATTACCTACATTGCTTAGTACAGTCGTTAGGTAATGTTATTGTAAGTACTTCACCTAAATCGTATCCATTTGTACTTAACCTACAAAAAGTACTTGAACCCAAAAATGGACTCTGGACTCGGTTTTCGCTAATTGCTGTTTCGTTTGCGAAAAAGGTAAAGTACCTGAGTACGGTCAACAGCATAAGTAATTTACTTTTTAAATTGAACATTATTTCTCATGTTACATTTTGATTTTTGAAGTTTATTTTCTTTGAATCGTAAGTACTTAATCGTTTCTTTGAAAGACATTTTTATTAAGACTTCACTGCTTAATGAGGATATCGTGGCTTAATAATAACAGGAGCTCGAATCGATCTTCAAGGTAAAGCAACGCTTGTTGAGGTCTGTTCTAGGTTGGGTGACCATCTTACCTTACCGTTATTCCTTCGTACTTTAGTAAGCACGTCATGCCGTTGGCTATAGCTGTCATTTATAGATCTTTGATCCTTTGACGTTTATTGATAGTAAGAAGACTGGAAATCTGACACTAGTATTGCCAATTGACAACACGTTTGGCGCAGTGGTTGAGCGATTGACTGCTGCGCTGCGTGTTGCGAGTTCGATTCCCGCACGGAACAAATATTTGTATGGCCTACAGATAGTTGTTCCGGGTTTGGCTGTTTGTGTATGTGAGTTTGTATGTTTGTAAACGCACCCACGATACAGGAGAAATTCCTAGTGTGGGGCAACGTTTTTCTTTACCCAGTTACTGAAATATAGAAGTCAGATAGGCAGTCATTATCATCATCATCATGTCAGCCGAAAGACGTCCACTGCTGGACATTGTTCTCACCCAAATGGAGGGGGGGGTGCCCTAATCGCCACGCTTGGCAGGCGGGTTGGCGATCGCAGTGTAGCTGTAGCAATATACCTACAGAGGATGCTGCTGCCCATTCTCTGGTGAGTCCCTTTGTCGCCTCTTACGACACCCACGAGAAGTGATGGGATGGTGCTATTCTTTTACGTCCGACACCTTATGGAACTTATTATTATATTCAGTCACTTACTGTTTAGTACTGGTATTTATTTATTATTTATTTAAACTTTATGTACAATAGTGGTGCATGGGGTGGTATGCAACCCCTACATAGTTGGAAAAAGTCTAGGCAGATTGGTTTATTTTGATTTAATGAACTATGATACCAACACGGCCTTAATGCCCTAGGGCCTAGGGCATCAAGTCCGTGTTTGTATCATCATCTGCCTAGCCTTTTTTTCCATCTTTATTGGGGTCGGCACCCAGTCAAAGCCACGAGCTGTATACTGGTAAAAAAATATCTAGGGCCTAGGCATTCTGTACTAGTTAACTAATGAGAGTGATTATTAATTCATTCTTCCTGAAAGAGATAATTATTAAATAGAAGTAAACTCGTATATACGTTGTACAAGGATATCTCTAGAGGTAGTGTCCCGGTAACAAAAAATATTTCACTCATAGAAAGCCACTTCTTTCTTTCTTTCAAATTATTCAATTATGGGCTTATTTTTCAATAGTCCAATAAATTAAATCAAGAATAAATATGGCCGTTTGACACATTTTCAATTCACCATGTTTATTCCTCAGATAAAAGATATCAGAAGAAAATTTCTTTTCTTTCAAAGCTGACTGTACTAAGCCATATCATCTACTTACCTTAACGATCCTCTGAAATGCTTTCATACATTTTATATAACCCTCAAATTACAGGGAACAAAACCTTAACTTCTATTGAAGACCTTCTTAAAAGTAAAAGTGAAACCTATCGGTAATTTTGTTACTCGAAAAGTTACTCTAAAGCATCGTCGTCCTGCCGGTCGATTCTGTCGACATCTCATGGTGTTCACCTAGGCGGAGTGAACGACAATAGAGCTGTCATTCCGTCTTATTTGTATGGCTTGACAACTCACCCGTCGTGCGCCCCGCCCTTGTGTTCACTTCGACATGTTTACAGAATCGCACTGCTGATATAAAGCGACATTCACGCGAGTACGCGATTGACGCAATCATTTAGTCGGCAAAATCAAAAGGCGCTATCGGTCGTCACGACGAAGTCATCGGGTATAACGCATATAACGTGTAACATAATAAACGCAATACCTCTTAAGGGGTAATTGTACTCATAATTATAAACAACTTTTACTACGGGACCAACACTGCAATCGCGAAAAAAATTTTGACTGCCCCATACATTTTTGTGCACTAAACTCGACTAAATGTACTGAACAGCTGATTTTTTTTCGCGATTTCGGGGTTGGTCCCTTAGTAAAAGTTGTTCATAATGATGAGTACAATGACCCCTTAAGAGGTATTGCATTTATTCTGTTACACGTTGTAAATGAACGCCTGACACCTGACCTTATAAGGCGTTAATGCTGCCACCGAATAATGCTGCAATTAACATGGTCACCCATTGAACATACTCTTTAAAGAGTTAACCATACTCGAAAAGAAGAAGGGTAGGTACTCAAAGCACTTATTTCAATTAAACCAATTTTAGGCACTTTTGAATTTTCAAGGTGCGCCAGTTAAGGAGATGAAGCTGGTTGCACGGTTCAAAGTGTAGTACCGTACAGAGATGAACGTTTAATAATCTCTACACACATTCTTCCTGCGGTGTCACGATGCTTTTCGCAGTACCATGCTGCGCAGCGCGTACCACCAGAGGCACTATAATAGGCGCCAGATAAATGAAGAATAACGGTCATTGACCTTTCTTTTAATATCTCTTCGTTGGTACCCCCGGACAGTAATTTATGAATCGTTTTTCATTACTAGAACAGTAAGGATCACAAGATGTCGATTCAGGACAGCTTTATGTTATTATTTCTGTTTTTGAAATTAAGTGTGTCAATGTAGGTGGGTCAATGACCGTTATTTTTCATTTGTCTGGCGCATACTATAGACAATGTGCCATTCAATAGCGAATGCGGCTGTCGAAATGCCAAAATGTAGGAATTTGATCATGTGACATTTCGATAGTATCTGTCAATCCTATACATTTTTGACGTATTGACAATCACCTTCGCCACGCTACCGTTGACAGAATCTCACTTGTCTCGAGCCCCAGATCTTGATATAAAGCGCACATCGTGTTCATTTATATGTCAAGCCCGATCGTTTCGTCGCACCGACAGAAAGTACCTTCCGGTATTGTCGTAGAAATGAAAGCAACGACCGCGTATTTGCAAGCGTCAGAGAGAGAGGGATGATGACGCGCGAGAAGGAGGGATGGAGCTATACACCCTATATAACTCCATTCCTCCTTCTCGCTCGAACTACTCACGCTTTAACACTTCATGGTACGCAAGTAGGAAGGTGTAATTTGAACCTCGCTAAGTGGGGCTACCGTGACACATCAACTGCAGGGTGTGGATGTGGAGCGGAGTCACAGACCATGCTCCACCTGCTATCTTGCCCTCTGTGCCCCAAGACATGCAGCCTGAGTGACCTGTGTGCGGTTACCAACGATGCTGTGGAGGTGGCAACGTTTTGGGCCACCCAAATCTGACCTGAATCTGAACTGTCGTGCCATCCACACGAAGAAGAAGAACACTTCATGGTACGGCCGCAGGTGTCTCCAAATATACACTTCTGGACACATCTATTGGCCCACCTTAGAGTTTAGGTTTCGATGGCCCCTACCGAAATATGATTGCTAGATTGAACAAAAACTGTTGATGCAGTTTTAAACCTGATACATTTTACCATCATTTTCGATCGTATTGTTTTAAATTTGAATTCAGAATACCATGCGACATGGAGCTACGCCTAACAAGTCGGATATGCGCCTTGTTAAAGGCAATTGATTTTTGAATAAAAAACATGTTTTATCAAATTAAGGTTTAATTTAATAACGCGTGTTGCCTCCATGGGCATCTACCACAGCTCTCATACGATTAGGCATAGAGTTTATCAACCGCTCTATGAGATTTTGAGGGATCATCTCCCATTCCTCTTCTATGGCAGTTTTCAACTCCTGCATCGTCTGGGCAACTGACTGACGAGCCCAAACACGTCTTTTTAGCTCGTCCCACATGTGCTCAATGGGGTTCATGTCTGGGCTTCTGGCTGGCCAGTCCATAACTGTGATGTTCACATCCCGAAGATATTCCCTGACGATGCCGGCCGCATGGGCTCTTGCATTATCATGCATAAAAAGGAAATTTGGGCCCACATAGTCCGCGTATGGTATCACGTGAGGTTCTAAGCACTCACGAATGTACCTTTCAGCATTTAATGTTGGTAGGCGTGGTCCTGTAACAACCTCAAGTTGAGTTTTGTCGCTCGCGGATATACCGCCCCAGACAGTCCATGAGCCACCGCCATAAGCAACCCTCTCTTCAAAGCAGCATTGTGCGAAACGCTCTCCCTTACGTCGGTAGACCTTCTTCTTTCCATCATTGCCATGTAACACAATTTTAGACTCATCAGAAAAGAGTACACGGCTCCAATCTTGCTGTGTCCAATTTAAATGACTGCGTGCGAAATGAAGGCGCGCTGTTCGGTGGGCTCGCGTTAGTTTGGGCCCATTAGCTGGCTTGCGTGGTACCATATCGCGTTCTTTTAACCTTCTCCGAACAGTTCGAGCGCTCACAGATACTCCGTGGAAGTCGCGAAGTTGGTTGGAGATCGTGGCCTTCCTTGGCGACGAACAAAGCCGCCAGTCTCTAGGTACCTCCGATAAACATTTCGGACCGCAGATCGACTTAAATTAAGTTGAGCACTCACGTTTCTTTGGCTGTGTCCGGCCTGAATAAGTGCCACAGCTTGGGCGGCGACTTCAGGTGAAGTATCCATAGATTATTGATGGAACCTCACCTTAATGTTAAGAATAAGTAATGGTTGTTGCAAAACCAAAGATATCAATCACTTTTTCAAGAATTAAATCCAAGTAAACCAATAAAACCAAGTTTTCTTAGTATTCGATTGTTTGATATCAACAAACAGGCTCCAAATTGTCTTTTGTTTCTTAAAATTCTGTGTTCGAAATTCAAAAAAATACTATTGAATGAAATTGTGAATGTGCCAGGTTCAAAACTGCATAAAAACTTTTTGCTCGACCTAATATAAAATTTTAGCTAGGACCAAACGAAACTGAAAATACAAGGTGGGCCAATAGATGTGTCCAGAAGTGTATATTAGGCGCGTCATGTCGCGTGACGGTGTAAACAAACCATAAAGCATACCAAATGCGACTACAACCATAAAGAAGTTTGACCTGATGTAGTACCTTCTTACCAAAGTGATTGATGACTGGTTTTGAAAGGTGGTTGTAAAATAATAATTAACGTATTTTTATTTTATGAAAGCCTCTGTATGCCTTTTGGGGTTTTTTTATAATATTGGGGCGTTTGATAAATGTCATTTATTACGGGTTTTTTCTTTGAAGATTTAGATGAAAAATAATGAGGTACGTACCATTAAAATGATTATACCTACATAATAAAGGTACATTTGTAAGGATTTTCAGCGATTTTTTTTATCCTTTGGTAAAATATTATGTCACCGCTTAATTGCAAATTCCGTTACATAATAAAATATTTTGAGAGTTTGGAAACTTTCGATAAATTGTCAACTGAATTAGAATAATATTTGCGCATAACGCAACAAAATCTACTGAAGAGCTGATTTTGTTTCGCGATTTCTTAGTTAATCCCAAAGTAAAAGTTGTTCATAAAAGTTGTTGATATGAGGTATTGCGTTTATTCTGTTACACGTTGTATAAACTTTGGTGACGGAAAATATAATTCCCTTTCATGATCTTATGAAGTTTGCCATTTTTAGGTGACATTATCTTAGGCCTAGTTTCTTGAAAAATAAATGAATGTGTCAAATTGTTAAGAGCGTTCACGCCCTACGTCATTTTATACAAACATTCAAGTCCTTGTTTTTCGGAATTAATGAACCGATTTATTATACTGGATAACTTTTTTTCCAGTGCGCAAACTTTGAGAACCACTTCTGCCCATGTAAATGAACAACTTTCCCCAAGAAAGCCATAGTCAATTCCTAAAAAAAAATTTGAACTTCCCATACAAAATTGTCATCAACTGACCACAATTTGTATGGGAGACTCAATTTTTTTTTAGGAATTGACTATGGCTTTCTTGGGGAAAGTTGTTCATTTACATGGGCAGAAGTGGTTCTTAAAGTTTGCGCACTGGAAAAAAAATTACCCAATATAAGCTACATAGGTCTAAAAAAGTTGTCAGAGAACATTTCGAAATGTCTTATTTAAAAAACGTGTTCTCTGACGACCTTTTAGTAGTCACTGCTTGAAAAAAAACAGAAGAGAAAAATCACAAATAAAAACATAGTACACTGGTAGCCATCTTTCAGCTGAGACGATTGTACCATCTCAACGGACTCAAACTCGATTGAATTTGTCCTCAAAGGAACTTATTTCTCTCTATTTTAACTCGACCGGTTCCTCCCACAGGTATTAGTATAGTTTGTGATATCAATGTTGGAGTTATTTGGAAAAACGTTTTGATGTTAAAAATGTTTATTTTTCATATAAAAGCGTGAACATTGGAAACAGGTAGAGCTTTAGACTTCTAATCCTTACTTGGTAAGTTTTCAGTGTTTATTTGTTAAATTAAACACATTCTGGATTAGTACCTGTGTGTAACATTATGCTAGCATCTTGTCGTTGAGCGTCGCGGGCGTTAGCGACCCCACTGAAATAGCTAATGCTTTTCAAAAACATTTTAATTTCAACTCGCGTCTGTGTGGCTATAGCGAGCCGTCAGATAGCGGCTGTGACCGGGGCTCACCCTGTCAGGATCTCCGCTGAAGAAGTCGGGGGACGTATACAGAACATGGTGAGGGGAAAGTGGGGGACTTTCCCCTCACCATGTTCTGTATAGGTCACGATCTCGACGGCCTCAGCATCGTACATCTTAAATACACGTGGGTACACTTACCGTGTACTTGCTATGATTGTTACCCTATGTCTAAGTCATAGTCACTTACCTGTCAAACTTACTAATACTATTATAGTTGTGCCAGTCATAAAGAATAAGACTGGTGACGCCTCCAATATCTCCAACTATATGCTGATATCGCTTGCCACTGTCTGTGCCAAGGTATTGGATATATCTGCTTGATAAAATTCTAGCTAAATACAGGGTGTAAAGGACAGCCATCCGCAGGTTAAGCTCCTTATTTTGAATCATAGAAGGAGAGAAGGCTTCTTAAAATTTGTGAAAGTTATGCAGTGGCTCACGGGCTCAACCACGATACCGATAAGAGTGAATGGTTGGTTTTTCAATCGGGTAAGTACTTTAACCTACAAACAGCTGCCTGAACTCTCACTCTCTGGATCTCCTTTAGGTCGGGTTTTAAAGTTTAAGCATTTGGGTCACTGGGTCACGGATGACTTACAAAAAAAGACAATGTAGACATAGGACAGGGAGCGCAGGTCGCTGGCTGTCCATAGCAACATGCTGGCCCGTAGGTTCATTAACAGCAGCAACACTTCAACAAACACTACATCTCTTAGTCACAATCTAAAAGAACCCCAAGAGCCTTCGTTAAAAAAATAACAAAAAAAAACCACAAACATAACGAGCACTTCAAGAAAAAATCTGTTTCAACCAAAAATCAGAGCACTCTTGAAGAAGCGACAAAAAGATTTCCACGTTAATGATATTTCGAAGCTCTTCTGTATTTTATGTTCAGAGCAAAAATATTTTATGTTCCTGATTGACATACGAGATTACACGGAATTGCGCATGGGGTATTTATTTAAAAAAAAAAGATTATTTACAAAGAATCTTTGCGCAATCCCGTGTGACATAGGCTAGTGAACATTTTAAAAGTTAAAATAGCAAAAATAGTAAAAGGCATAATTCTTATAATTGATAGCACACTAATATCCAGCGACATTACCTATCGCATGGAATTTGAAAATTAAAAAATCAAACACCGAAATTAAAAGTATACGTTGTCTTAATCCAAGCCATTGCGGATTTTTTTCGAAAGAGAGTCACCGCGGCCCTGGAACGCAAAGGGCACTAGGAGGAGCACGGATGGGTTTTAGTCAGTAAGAGTCTGCCACTCCCTCCCGCTCCTTTGATGATTTCCCATTTTTTTCAAAAGTCTCCCCATAATCCCATACAATCCATTCAGAAAAAAATCAGGCAATATTTTTGTCGCCCCAGCAGTAGGTATCAGCAGTTAGTCGAAATTTTGACAAAGCTGAGTGAAATATTGATCAATATTGCAATGAGTTCTACCAGACGTGCTGATAGTCGTAAAAACCATGCAAAACATACTTACTATTCTAATCGCTACCGCTGCAGAATTTTTGGAGGTAGCGGAACAGAGAGTAAAGTCCCACATACCTCTGTTGAAAAGGGAGGATCCTCCGACCAGACAGTTGTTGATGTCTGGTGGGCAACTGCCCGAAAGTTGATATTCGGGCTTTGCATATGTTCTAATCGCACGTTAAACTCTGATATCGCGATTTAGGATTGCGTCAAGTTAGTTCGCAGCTGTCGAGATAGATGGCGCTGCGAGTCTCATTTGCTGCGCTGATTTTTTTGTGGCGGCATGAATGCCGCTACAAGTTGAAATATGCTGTATACTTTCAATACCCAGTTGGAGTTCGTAGCTGAATTATAACCGCAAAGGTGTATCTTTAAGGATACCAAAGCAACGCTTCCCGAGGTCGGTCTGTGGATTGGTGACCACATAGTCATACCAAGACTCCTCCTTGTCATGGAAAACACATTAAGCCGTTGGTCCCGGTTGTCATTTCCCATATATTTGGTAGTTGTTACTGATTGTCAGAAGCCAGAAAATCTGACACCAGTCTTGCCAAGATGTACTGCGTGACCCAGTTTCTGGATTATAGAGATCAGATACTGCCTATCTGAATTCGCTTCACGCAAATACAGGTATCAGTTCAATCCGGTTCGACTGGAAGCTGACTCCAATATAGTTGGGAAAAGGCTTTATTTACCTAGTCTAAACCTAACCTACTTTTAGCCGAGAAATGCACGAAACACCTATCTCTGGTCATAAAGCTCAAAATCAAAAGCTTCCGCACAGTTTCTCCTTATGAAACGAACTGAAAAATAAACAGTTTCAACCTAACACGTAATATCATAAAAGAGAATGAGTTTCAAGTTTCCACTTTCGACTTTGGTTACGTAAACTTAGATAAGAAGCACCGTCATAATGTACTGATAACAAAAGAGTTTGGTATTCAGGTAGGGAATAAATAGCTTTTATTTTCTACTTGATATTTACGGGAGGTAAAAATACTCCCCCTACTCAGGTTTGTTTATGAAAAGTTTAGTGTAGTTTGTGGTTTGTGTGTGAAAGTCTTTTTCTTTCTTTCTTTACCATGAAGTCAACCCTGAAATCGCGTAAAATAAGTAGCTGTTCCTTATTTTTTGCCATGTTCTACGCGTTTCCCCTTTTTTATGGGAGGAGCTCGTGGCTAAATTATAACAGCCGCACAGACCAATCTTCAAGGTTAAGCGACGCTTGCCGAGGTTGGTCTGTGGATGGGTGACCATATTAACATGCCGAGACTCCTCCGTGCCTCGGAAAGCACGTTAAACCGTTGGTCCCGGCTGTCACTTGTAGATCTTTGGCAGTCGTTACGGATTGTCAGAAGCCAGAAAATTTGACACTAGTCTTTCCAAGAAGTACCGTGTTACCCAGTTAATGGGTTGTGGAGGTCTGGTAGGCAGCCGCTCCACGTAAAATACTGGTATTCAGCTGAATCCGGTTTGACTGGGAGCCGACCCCAATATAGTTGGGAAAAGGCTAGGCAGGCAGGCTACGCGTTTCCCCTTTTATATGGATGGGGAATCATCAAATGATTCCTTTTGCTCTGGGCAGAGCAAAAGGGAATGTCAGGCTCTTACTGACTAATCCCATCCGTGCTCCTCCTAGTGCCCTTTGCTTTCCAGGGCCGCGGTGACTCTTTCAAACAAAATCCGCAACACTCGCTTCCCCTAAAGTACTCACAGATATAACTTTCAGCAAAAGTGTTAAGATTTCCCCATATGCATCACTACAATGCGATGTCGAAGCTTGCACGTATCACAAAAATTATTCAAAACTTGTACCAGGGATAGAATCGTTTTCTAACAGAAATTGTTGTAACATGAGGCCCTAGACAACGTGCCATTCCATTAGCGAATGCGACTGTCGAAATGCCAAAATGTAGGAATTTGGTCACGTGACATTTCGATAGCATCTGTCAATCCCATACATTTTTGATGTATTGACGATCGCCTTCGCCACGCTACCGCTGAAAGAATGTCACTTGTCTAGAGCCCATGGTCGCATCGCGCGTCGCCTTTAAAAATGCCGCATACATATTTAAGTAAAATACGAATGAATTTTTCTTTGACTAAATATTTTACTCCATAATTATTATGATGAATGACTTACTAAACCTACCTACTGTATTAATTTTGGTGACTGTACATTAGTTTAACATACACGTCAACTCATTGATCAAACAGTTATCGCCTCCATTTAAGTTTATGGTTAGAAGTAAAGCTTCTAACCATAAACTTAAATGTTTTAGGTTATGTTAGGTTGAAATGAGGACTAAGAGATTTATTGAAGGTGCCTTGAACTAAGAAAACTATTATTATAATCTATACCGTATACCGTGGCTTATAATCCTAATCTCAATTATAAACTCACCGTCTAAGTTTTTTTTTTATTTTTACTGTCTACGGCCTTATGAAGTTTAATGACGTGAAATGTTGACACTAGTTACCAATAATACATAAAACTTATAGATACTGAATATAAACTAGTATAAAATATAAAAGCGGAGTAAAATGGGGAGAGGAAGAACTCATAGGGCATCGAAAAATTCGTCCACATCGCTGTCAACGGGAAAAGTGCCCAGAACACTGGCCGCATTGCCACGTTGAGTAAAAATAAAAGTATATTTTGTAATGTATTGTTAATGCATTTGCTATATGAGTGGTTAAAAGTTTTTTTACAGATATAATATTATTAATTTCATGTTCGTCTGGAAGTTTGAGTTCTTTATGAGGCCTACCCAAATGTCCTTATTTTGGTATTTTTTGTCAAATTTTTGTGCTTCTTGAATTTCTAAGTTCGAGCTACACGATAACACAAACGCTTGCACGGTTTGGAGAGGTCCACTGAAATAGGTGTGGAACTTCCCTGAAAATACCACCTCAGATATCATTAATATATATTTGTTTAAGAAAGTAACTAAGGAAAAAATCGAAGGAATTTTTCGATGCCCTATGAGTTCTTCCCCTCCCCTTTTTACTCCGCTTTTATATTTTATACTAGTTTATATTTTGTTTGTTTTTGTTTTGTTTCAATGAATAGAAAGTAACTTAAATTAAAAATACACGAAACTTACAACAAACTAAAATATAGCATCAAGAAATTCGTCCTCAACGCTGTCAGCTGGTAATGTGCCCAAGAGACTGGCAGCATTGCCACGTTGAATGGCAATGCTTAGTCTCTGCCCAAAGTAAAAGCCAGCTCTTTGGTCACGGGAAGTGTCAACTAAATGTTTCTTTATAATTTTTCTAGTAACATTGAATAGACTTTAAAAGAGACTGATCTTTGATATCTTTTTGGTGTTGCTTCTCAGGGTAGTCAGCTAGGAAACATCGGCCTCTTCTCGTTTCAAATTATCAAAAAATATTGACACGTTTTTTTGTTTGTTTTATTGTCATTTTCAACCTACTTAATATATATATATAATTTAGAACTATGATGAGATTATTATTATTGAACATAGATATAGCTGTAGGTATTTTTTTGTTAAAAAAAATCCCTTCTTTTGGAGCCGCCGCACGGGCGGTCCAGTATTTAATTAAATGAACTCCTACAAAAAAAACTTTTTCCCAAAAAAAAACCAACTCACAAAAAAAAAAAGCTCGCTCCATCGTAGACTTTGTCTCTGTCTTATCTGACATTGACTAGAGTCAAGAGCAAACCCATCACTAATAATAAAAAAAAAAAAAGTCAGGTCAACTCAAAACATAACTATTTTCGAGAATAAGGAATAACAACACACTTATCTTGGAACTTACTCACATAGGTATAATTATGTAACAACTAAAATGTACACATGAATGCAATAAAGAGTTTGAGTTTTGAGTTCGAGTATAAGAAAATATACCCCTTGTATTTTTTAAGCTTAATTAATCAAGTTTTTAGCAATTATAAATTTTACTTATAACATAACTATTTTGGAAAAAAAGGAATAACAATGCACTTATCTTGTACAATACAAGAAAATACAACCGTTATATTTTTAAGCTTTAGGTATTAATCAAGTTTATTTGACAATTATAAATTTTACTCAAAACATAACTATTTTCAAGAATAAAAAAGAAGAGAAACTTAATTTATTTATATAAAACTTAGACAATTTCTGCTAAATAAAAGCTATTACTCGGTACGAATACCTAAATGATAGACTTATAAAGTCATAATAAATTATAATATAGTATTAAGTAACGTTTTATAATTACCAAAAGCTTCCTCTCTCCTAACTCACTTATTTGCTGTGCCCGACAGGGTCCATAATGATCTAATTATAAGTTTACCACCTAAGAATACCTACATGTGGAATGCAATAAAAGTATTGAATAATGAGTATTGAAAAAGGAAAACAATGCACTTATCTTGCACAATTTCAGAAAATAGAACTATTGCATTAAGGATTAATAATCAAGTTTTTTTGCAATTATAAATTTTGCTCAAAACATGACTATTTTCAAGAAAAAGGAATAACAATGCACTTATCACCACATCGCACAGCACAAATGAATGAAAATTCTAGTAGTAATTCATAATTTTCATCACACACTGTCGTTAACAGTATCTGAATAAAATTCTTATAGAAATCGTGGTATACTCCATCTATAAAATTAGCTGAAGATTCATTATGTCATTATACTTTTTTGAGCGTAGGTATTGGCAATGGTCTCAAATATGCTTGAGGTCTCGTTTCAAAAAGTCATAGTAAAAGGTTCACCAGTCTCTAATGATACATTTGAATGCCACAATTTTTTAACCTTTCAAAAAACATTAGCCAGAAAACGCTGCTCATGTTGCCAAACAATTTGCATCTCAGTATCAATGTTTCTTTTCATGAATGTGGATTTTAAAAGTTGAGAGAAGCCATTAAAAATATTTTCACACCACCTGATCGAAAACGTCAAATTATATGTCATGCCAACCTAACCTAAAGTGAGTCATTTTTGGCCGGTGGCACAGCCGGGCAATAATATTGTACTGGATTTCATTATAACCCGCTGGTCAATAATGTGATTTAAATTTGGAACCTCATCTGTCTGCTCAATTGGCGGTATATTAGGTACTTACAACGCCTTCTGTCTCTGTCTCTCTCTTTCTGTTCCAGAAAGAGGAAAGATATTCTCGATACTCTTACTACTTAGGGATGATATTCTCGAATTTCTACAAAATCATAAGGATTGACCAGGGTCCAGGATTGAAGACAATATTATAAGAATAATTGGTTATGTACGGATTATTGTATAAAAGGATAAGAATAACACTTAAAACCCATTTATAGTCGATTTATTAATTTAAAAACTATTTTCTCGAGCATCTCCTATGACGTTCTAAATTCAAATTGCATACAGCCAAGCGTCCGAACCCATTCTACCAGCTGATATAAAGCTTTGTGTACACATAAATTGTATTAGGTTGCTAACAATAGGCCTGCACATATTTACTTACCCACAGAGAAGTAAAAAAAAAACGAAAATCGAGTTGGTCGTGGCCGCTATGTGGTAGGTATACCGAGTGGAACGCAAAAAAGGCGCGAATATTGCAAATCCGTATGGTATTAAACTAACTTTTTTTAAGTAGGTAAGTATACAGTATAGTTCTAAATACATGTCTCTACTTAGTGTTTGTAAATTTAAAATACTTTGTTTTTCGTATTATGGCTTCTTATTTTCTCACAGGAGGTGTGAAAAGTAGAGTATCCTCCTCGGGGATAAAGGTGTCTTTGTCTTGGGCTAGCTTGAATCCCTCGCTGCATTCAGGATTCTTGTATTAACTCCCTCGCTTCGCTCGTGAGTTAAACTCTTAACTCCCTCGCTACGCTCGGGAGTTAACTCCCGAATCCTTCATTTCGTTCGAGATTCAATATGACGCCCGTGATACAAGACACTGCTTTATCCCCTGGGTGCATAATCTACTATTTCGTTTACCCAATCTCAGAGCACTGAAATAATCACTCTGCGGTGTTTAAAAAATTATGTAGTTTTAAAGTTTCAACCGCGTACCAGAAGACGCAGCGTTGGAAGGCCTCCCACAAGGTGGACCGATGACCTGGTGAGGGTCGCGGGTAACCGATGGATGCGAGACGCACAGGACTGGTTGTTGTGGCGACACGTGGGGGAGGCCTATGTCCAGCAGTGGAATTCTTTCGGCTGATACGATGATGATGATGATGATGAAAGTTTCAACTAGTTACAAATGAAATCTCGCAGAAATCAGGTCCGTAGTTTTTCCAACTGAATAGTTTTAAACTACAACCGCAGTTTGAAGTGAGTGAGACTGCTAATTAATTAACTGCAATCCTATCCTTAATCCTATCGCAGTGCTCTTAAAGTTTGTTTTAGTAATTAAGTGCTCTTGTAACGAAGTTATTGGGAAAAAATTGGACGTACCTATTTAAAGACAAGATTGATCCTAGCTTTATTGAAAACTATGATTAACAAATCATACTATTTTAATCACTAAAATACTTGTTGTACTTTATAATTTTACTAGCTGCCACCCGCGGCTCCGCCCGCGTGAATGTTGAAAAAAATCCCAAGGGAACATACTCCCGGGATAAAAAGTATCCTATGTGTTATTCCAGGCTATAATCTACCACTGCGCCAAATTTCATCAAGATCCATTCATTAGTTTCACAAATCACTATCTCTCTCTTTAATCGTCTTTACTTGGTTACTCTGCTTGTTATTCATAACTATTATTGTATATATTTATTTATTAGGTACCTATGTATTTAAAAGATCGCTTTAAATGATAAAGCCGCTCAATGTTTCACCCTATATTGTAATGTTTGCTTCATCTATCTTTTCTGTTACTTAAAATGGTGTACATAATTAACAGTACCTATTCTCTTCTAGTTTTTGCGTGAAAGAGTAACAAACATCCATACATCTATACATACAAACTATTGCGTTTTAAATAATATTAATATAGTAAGAATAATAACCAGACTAGTCTTTGTCCTCCTTGATAACACTGGTTGTAAAACTATCAGACTACTTGTTACCCCGGTACTCAATGTAGAGGTCAGAAAGTCGCTCCAAATACAAAATTGTTATTTTGCTGCATCTCAACATAGTTTAAAAAAGTCAAGGCAGTTTTTATTAGCTTCAAGTAAGACTGGAATAGGCAGTTGACCAATGACGCATTTTCCTTTGTACAGGTTGTGATAAAAGAAACCTGTGAAGGGGTCACGGGACTGATCATTATTATGAACAACTTTTGTAATGGGAGCAATCGAGAAAAAAAATACAATTGCCCCATACATTTATTGACTTTGCTTTTGTGACTTTTTGATTGGTCTCAATGGAATGTGTGCCTTTTTTTTATTTAAGTAGTAAATATAGTTCCATATTGTATAGTTATTTTAAAAACTGTGCTTGGTGCGAGTTGACCCTTGGGATTGGGCATGCGACTAAAAGTTGTTCATGATCATAAGAACAATGATTAGTTTTTATACTTTGTGCCAGATAAACTTGCAATAAAGTACATTGACCTTTCCCTAATATCCCTTCGTAGATACCCAAACAATACATTATGAACTATTTTACATTACTAGAGAACATAAAGGATCACGATAGAAGTAAATTCAGGACTGCTCTAAGTCTATATTTCTGTTTTTGATTTTAAGAAAGTCAATAAATGTATGTGGGTCAATGACCGTTATTGCACATTTATCTGGAATCTACTATAGCTTTTTCGTTATATCTGTGGCATTGTAGAAAACTCAAATATTTTCATCTATTTGTCAGAACCATTAATTTTATTTCATATCTTTATCCTCAGGTAAATGGGAGCTCGGCTGGATTCTCTGCGACATCTGGATCAGCCTGGACATCCTCCTCTGTACAGCCTCCATCCTTTCCTTGTGTGCTATCAGCGTTGACCGCTACCTGGCTGTCACCAGGCCTCTTACGTATTCAAGAAGAAGAAGATCTAAGAAGCTGGCCCTGACCATGATCTTCTTTGTGTGGATCGCTGCAGGGGCCATTACGTGTCCTCCTATGTTTGGTTGGTGAGTATTTATTTTTAAAAACTGGCCAAGTGCGTGTCGAACTCCCGCACGAAGGGTTCCGTACCATTATCAATAACAAAAACGGCGACATAAATATTTATTTTATTCTGTTTTTAGTATTTGTTGTTATGGCGGCAACAGAAATACATCATTTGTGAAAATGTCTACTGTCCAGCTATAACGGTTCATGAGATACAGCCTGGTGACAGACAGATAGACAGACAGACGGACAGACAACGGAGTCTTAGTAAAAGGTTGCCGTTTTTACCCTTTGGATTCGGAACCCTAAAAATGACCGTGTTCGTGTTCGTAAACGGGCGCCGTCAGTGGAGACTGGTCATATCTTAGCTGTCACTAGCTTATTTCTATATTTAATACTTATTGGATACTTAGAATACTTTTATTTTTTTCCTTTCTTTACATTGTTCTCACATATAGATGCAACAAGTAATGATGTAACCAGGATTTTTTAATAATTTTTTACCCAGTTACTGGATTTTGGAGGCCAGATAGGCAGTCGCTCCACGTAAAATACAGGTATTTCGTCCGGCTAGACTCATACGTCATCTGGTTAAAAAATCAACCTCAACGTAGTTGTAAAGGCATGCCGTTTGAAACGCTAGACCTTCTGGAGCTTGACAGGGTTGCGGAATTCGTTCGAAAGAGCCACCGCGGCCCTGGAACGCCATGGGCATAAGGATAGTATTTTCCAGGACTGGTCCCCTTTTCAATTTCGTGAAGGTCTGATGAAGAACTTCGGAGGTAGACAGTTAAATAGATATGGAGTAGTTGGATTTTTTGGGAGGAAGTATTGAAAAGTGAAAAATTAAAAACCTTTTTTTTTTAATACAACCTGCTTTCAAATAAATCCCACTACAAAGTATAAAATAACTTTAATAGGGTATTTGACTGGATTTCTATGTTAAAACCTAAAGAAAAGGGCAGGTGATGAAAAAAATATATATGTTGCAGTCAAAACTTTTAACCAGTCAAAAATACTATTGACTAGCAAAATCAGTCAAAAGTACTTTTGACTGGTTAAGAGTTTTGACTGCAACATATATAAAAAAACTCAAAATCATGTGATGCATGAGGGAACCGCCTCGTGCAGCGCAATTTGTTCCATCAGACACTCAACTGAACAGAGCGCTCGGCGCATCCTGGACAGTCTCACCTAACACCTTATAAGACTGGCTAATTAATCCTTTTCTTGCGGTGGTAGGGCTAACACCCGCCTGGTTCGCGACCACCCTTCCACCGGAGTCCGGCGTCAAGCAGCCTGCCGTGTTTCGTCGACGCGTGGGAGTACCAGTGCCTCAAGGCATCTTCTGGGCACGCTCGGTCCATCATAGACCTCATCCATCACTTTCCATCAGGCGTGATCGAGGTCTAGAGGTAGCTCATTCCTCAATTTTTAAAAAATAGAAGAAACAAATTACAGAGTTGTGTGTTTTACAATCTGTGACAAGCAGAGATATTACTAATGGCGTTTGACTCACTAGCATCGCCATTGTAAATTTTCGAGAGCCACACACACGATATTTTGTATGAGAAGGATAGAAGAATAACTTCAAAAGCTTGTTCTATTTTATATTTTTTTTATAACTCGTACAATTTTAGTGATAGTTTTCGGATAAGTATTCATTCGTCGCAATTTTCGACAGTTGTCAAAATACCCTATTATGGAAGTCGGTGTCAAAAAACGAAAAAACAACCAAAAACAGCGACTTCCGAAATCAAAGTTATTTTATACTTTGTAGTGTTCTTTTAGTTCAATTAGGTATGTTATTATTTTACTTAGTTTGAATTATTTCCCTAATATTATAGTTAAAAAATGCGCACGTAGGGTTTCGTACCATTGTCTATAAAAAACGGCAAAAAAACACGTTTGTTGTAGGTATAGGAGCCTTCCATAAAATATTTGTTTTATTTAAATTTAACTGTTTTATTTTTAAAGTGCACAATGTAACTAAATATTCTGTGAATCTTTCAAGTGTCTACCCGTTGCCGTTATCAATATCGAGCAAAAAAATCACGTTTGTTGTATGGGACCCCACTTAAATATCTATTTTATTCTGTATTTTAGTATTTGATGTTATAGCGGCAACAGAAATACATCATCTGTGATACAGCCTGGTGACACACGGACAGACGGAGGGACAGTGGAGTCTTAGTAATAGGGTTCCGTTTTTACCCTTTAGGTACGGATTCCTAAAAACTGATTTAAGGCGCTATTTTAATGTAAACAAATCACAAACTCCCTGAAAACTAGCTGAAACTATCAAAGAACTGGACTAATGGTGATGATTGTTTCATTAAACTTTATGAAACTTAATCTGTTTAATAATCGTTTAATTTTGCCTTCCATAATGAAGATACAAACAGCAGTAAAATTGCTCATCACCAAGCTAGCGCTAGTTGAATCAACGACGCGAAAGCAATTAATATTCCTCTGTGTGTGTGAATTGCACCATCTGTTGTTATGTCAGGATTTAGGCCAAATACAAAATAATACGTAGTATATATATGTGCCACATGTGGATAGTAGGAACCACAGATATATAATAGATAGACATCGATAACGCAAATATTACGATCTGTATGAAAACCAAGCGTGCCATTTTTTGACAACCTACTACGACATCAACAGTGTCAGTCCAGTCAAATTAGCTTTGAACCTTGCAAAAATTCCTAACTCTGATTTTTTTCTTGAATCGTGTATTTGACCTTAGCTCTTCTAATAGTAACAAAAAATTAAACATTTTCCAGAACCGGATCACGGTAAAAAAAACAAAAACGCGTTTATTTTAATAAAAACTCGGAAAAAAATATTAACTCGAAAATGTTAGTTACAATATGTCGAGAATAGGTAAAGCAAATTATTTTCTTCAAAATTAAACATTTTCACCCTCGGGATTTTTGAAAAAATAAAAAAAACTAAATTTTTGAATTGTACTTCAGGCAAAAATATTAACTCCGATTTTTTTTCATAAAATTATTCAATTAAATACCTTAGTACTCTATGCAACAAAATTAAACAATTTCTGTTAACGGAAGATATTAATACCTGTTTTTTTGAAATAGCGGCTCAGGCAAAAATGTAACTCTAATAAATTTAGGTTAACTTTAATTTATGGACCATGTCTCACTTAATTACAAGAAAATTAAACACATCCAAGCAAATCGTAACGATTTTTTTAAACTATTAAAGATTGTGTAGTGTATGCACGATTGTGGTGGCGCGTCATTCATTCACCAGCCGTAGCCGGGAGCACACGTGTTCTGTATCTTGCATACCCTATATCCACCTGAGTGCTTATAAGTGTGTTTTATTGGCTCCTGAGACATTACAAGTGGCGACGAGGATAAAAGTAAGCTTACAAAACATTTACCTACCAGAAAAAGGGTAAGAATGCACGCTGAAAAATAATGCACGTTGAAAGTTGTTTACGATCAATTAAGCGACTATATTTCGATCTGATAAGGATCGTTAGTAGTTTGGATACTGAAGTGAAAACAGAACGTAGTCACGCTGTACCCACTTACCTACACGTAAATAAATCGTTACCAAGGTAGATGTTTACAGGTAATGATTACTTTGTTGCCTCAGTTTCGTAGGATTAAGTAACGAAAAATAACAATTCTGCTTCGATTGAGGTAAACAACTGATAAGCGTAAATGTTACAAAGGCCATGCAGTGAGTGTTGTTTACAACAAAACAAAGGGCCATGCCTGGATAGTACGCAATTATTTTAAATGTGTTGTAATGCAAACAGTAAATTATTATTATTGAGTAAGTACTTTCATTTAAATAACAAGATAATTGAGTTACTTGCACGCTTCTTATTTTAAATAAAAATAGTAACCAATTGTTATCGTAAATCTTGGACATATTTAACTTTTTGTTGTAAATAACCTACATACCCACTTATTGTAAATATAAAACAAAATCAGTAGATCGATACTATTTTAATCAGGGCACTGGTTTTGCTAGGATCAATTGTTTGCATTTCGTCACGCAAATACTATCCGCACATATGAACATGCTTAAAGAATAAATGTGAGGAAAGACCGGGAAACGTTAGTGTAAGCATCAATAATGGCTCACACGACGACACGGTTGGCGCGGTGGTTCGTCGCGTGGTGGACGAGCGATCAGCTGCTGCGCTGCGTGTCGCGGGTTCGATTCCCGCACAGATTATAACGGAATTTTCATGAGTGAGTATGCATTTCAGAAATTTATTTTGATAGATCGGATATCTTTCCGTTGTCCGTAATGTTGTGCGGGGAGCACTGTGCACGAATCCCCCATGACTGGATATTGTACTACACCCGAGCATGGGTGTTAGTCACGGATGGCAGTGTCGTGGATTCATGGCGCTACGGTATAAATGACTGCGCCATTCGCTGCTGAATAGAACAATCAAGGGTGTAGTGTAGACAAAATCAATCTGGTCAATTTATGTATTAACTTTATAGATGTACTCTCTCTTTTTTTGAGTTTTATTTTTCTATTAACTCACACACTGTTTTATTAATGGTTCCAATATTTGTAAACATGTGAGTACCATGTACTTATTAAGAAAATGAAAAAGTTTACCTCTGCTGGTAATACATTGAATTATAGAATTCAATGTATTACCAGCAGAGGTAAACTTTAAGTAAGGTAAGGTTGATGCACCTAGAGTATACTGCTTCTATAAGCAGTATACTCTAGGTGCATCAACCTTACCTACCTAAATTGACCAGATTGATTTTGTCTACACTACACCCTTGATTGTTCTATTCAGCAGCGAATGGCGCAGTCATTTATACCGTAGCGCCATGAATCCACGACACTGCCATCCGTGACTAACACCCATGCTCGGGTGTAGTACAATATCCAGTCATGGGGGATTCGTGCACAGTGCTCCCCGCACAACATTACGGACAACGGAAAGATATCCGATCTATCAAAATAAATTTCTGAAATGCATACTCACTCATGAAAATTCCGTTATAATCTGTGCGGGAATCGAACCCGCGACACGCAGCGCAGCAGCTGATCGCTCGTCCACCACGCGACGAACCACCGCGCCAACCGTGTCGTCGTGTGAGCCATTATTGATGCTTACACTAACGTTTCCCGGTCTTTCCTCACATTTATTCTTTAAGCATGTTCATATGTGCGGATAGTATTTGCGTGACGAAATGCAAACAATTGATCCTAGCAAAACCAGTGCCCTGATTAAAATAGTATCGATCTACTGATTTTGTTTTATATTTACAATAAGTGGGTATGTAGGTTATTTACAACAAAAAGTTAAATATGTCCAAGATTTACGATAACAATTGGTTACTATTTTTATTTAAAATAAGAAGCGTGCAAGTAACTCAATTATCTTGTTATTTAAATGAAAGTACTTACTCAATAATAATAATTTACTGTTTGCATTACAACACATTTAAAATAATTGCGTACTATCCAGGCATGGCCCTTTGTTTTGTTGTAAACAACACTCACTGCATGGCCTTTGTAACATTTACGCTTATCAGTTGTTTACCTCAATCGAAGCAGAATTGTTATTTTTCGTTACTTAATCCTACGAAACTGAGGCAACAAAGTAATCATTACCTGTAAACATCTACCTTGGTAACGATTTATTTACGTGTAGGTAAGTGGGTACAGCGTGACTACGTTCTGTTTTCACTTCAGTATCCAAACTACTAACGATCCTTATCAGATCGAAATATAGTCGCTTAATTGATCGTAAACAACTTTCAAATGACTGCGCCATTCGCTGCTGAATAGAACAATCAAGGGTGTAGTGTAGACAAAATCAATCTGGTCAATTTATGTATTAACTTTATAGATGTACTCTCTCTTTTTTTGAGTTTTATTTTTCTATTAACTCACACACTGTTTTATTAATGGTTCCAATATTTGTAAACATGTGAGTACCATGTACTTATTAAGAAAATGAAAAAGTTTACCTCTGCTGGTAATACATTGAATTATAGAATTCAATGTATTACCAGCAGAGGTAAACTTTAAGTAAGGTAAGGTTGATGCACCTAGAGTATACTGCTTATAGAAGCAGTATACTCTAGGTGCATCAACCTCACATAATTATATTAAAGTTAATTTTTGTATTCAAAATATTGTAAAACATTTATTTGAAAAGAGTAACTATGGAGTTTCTTGTCCGTTCTTCTCCATAAGAATCTGTCTTTGCGAACGGACAGTAGAGTCACCTTATTTTGTATACATAGTATTTGGATATAAATGATGACGATCAAAAGAGCCGTTTGATGGCCTTATTGAAATGAACGTTTTGACTTAGACTTTTATAAAAGACAGTTTGGGAAGCAAGGGAAGAAAAAAGTATGGGATATACCTGGAAATAGCGGAAAATTATTCATGAAAAATGTATTGAAAATCTGTAATATAATGCCTATTTAAAGTATTAATAATATTTACAACATCCGATGAGTTACCAGTCATATTATAAAGATTTAAGTTTTGATGTAATTTTGAACTAATTTAAATCAATTAAAATAAAGAAGGAATGTAGTGTATGCACGATGGTGGTGGCGCGTCATTCATTCACCAGCCGTAGCCGGGAGCACACGTGTTCTGTATCTTGCATACCCTATATCCACCTGAGTGCTTATAAGTGTGTTTTATTGGCTCCTGAGATATTACAGATTGATATTATCTTCCTAATGTGGCCCTGTTGTTTCAAACCCATTTGTCAGATTGGATCGAATTGAGCACATTTTATCACAATATTTGTTTAGTCAGAATTTTAATAACTATGAAAAATCATCTTGTTCTACAAAATGTGTATATAAAAGATGTTACCTACCTACCTATTGTGTTTTGTTTAGAGTCATAATTATGGCAAAGTTTATGGATTTAACAATTATATCAAGATAATGACTATGGTTTATTTTTTTGTTGGTTTTTATTAGCTGTAAGTCCTATAATAATTTTACCTAGTATATTCATTAATATTCACGTACACTACTACTAACAAAGGTTTTATTAGTATATACTTTCGAAATCACAATCGTCGTAAGGGTTTATTAAAATACAGTTATGTGCAGTTTCATAGACTACTTTATTTTAAGTCATGCAAAATTTCTGCGAGTATTTTTGCATTGGGAAACGTAGCACGTCAAACTTTAACCTTGTTGGTACGCATTAACGCGTAGTAACAAGTACAAGAAATTGCAAGTCTAATCATATTCGCAAATTCACATCGACTCTCAACTTATCGGTCAGTTTTCGTATATCTTGCACTTGCAGACGAGTCTTTCCAGGTGACATCTAATGTCAGATGTGAGTGTTTTGTTTAACATGATCAACTTCTATGAACAAGACTTCTAAATTGACTGCAGTCATACATATAAACAGACATTTTCTTGACCGTCTTCCGCCTATCTGTATTATTAGGAAACGCAGCCTTATCCTGAGCTGCTATTAGAATTAATGCATTACAATTGCATTTTGTTGCTAATGCACAAAAAAGGTCAACTTGGAATAATTGCCATATTTGGAATGAGTTTTATGAAAACATACCTTTAATCCCGTTGTCCCCGTATGCCATATCCCGTCATGGGGACAGCGGGACGTGATTAAATTTATTTTCCGTTGTCCCCATAACGTACATTCGGCTAACGGGGAAAACGGGAAGTAAATCATATTTCTGGGTGGTTTAAAAAAAAATAACCACAAAGGTGATGGCGGGGTCTGCTTGCTCGCTTCGCTCGCTCACTTGACCTCGCCATCCCCTTCCAACCTAACCTGTCCGAGTCGGGTTGCCCCAAGTCCCGAGCTCACTTCGCTCACTCTTGCACCAACATCATTTGAAAAGTATATTTAATTATTACAATAAATTAACAGGAACAACGGGAAGTAATTTTTATTATTTTATTAAATTTCCTTCGTACCCTTTAACGGAGATATGGCCTACGGGGACAACGGGAATATACTAAAACATATATTTCCCGTTGAATACCCGTTGAATATAAGTACCAAAACATGTATTACATGAAAATAATTCATAGACTTACTAGACTATCTGATGAATACATATTTGTCAAGGTGGCGGATATTATAATAAACAAACAGTTTAATACCGCTCAAGCACTGTCAGCACACCGGTGTACCGCGGGATTAATTTATTACATGATTTGGAATTCTCACATGTCAGTGCTTAAACGGTTAAGCGTCATATAGTCTCGGCAGTAGATTTTTTTTTTTTAAGGATTGGTAATCATCAAATGACTCCTTACGCTCTGGGCGGAGCGGGAGGGAGTGTCAGACTCTTAGAACCCATTCGTGTTCCTCCTAATGCCCTTTGCGTTCCAGGGCCGCGGTGACTCTTTCGAAAAAATTCCGCAAGAACTTTGTTATCTACGAAATTTCCAAAGCTCATCCTTATCCGACGAACTTTATCGTAAGGCGTCATACAATTGAACTCCGCTCTGGGTGCGAAGGAGCGGAAGGGAGTATCAAACTCTTACTGGTTAAAACCCATTCGTATTCCTTCTATTGCCCTTTGCGTTCCAGGGCCGCTGTATTTTTTTCGAACAAATTCCGCAACCCTGGCAGTCTCTGGCCCTAGCGGGCCCCAGCGTCTTTGCTGACAGCTCTTTCTGGCGCACGTGGAACACAACGCGCAGTCGACCCAGGCCTGTTCTGATCGTATGGCGAGCTACTCATTGCTCTCCAGCTATTGATGCCTGCGGACGGCGGTACGCAGGCTGCCTACGTGGTTGCACACTTGGCAGAGGAAGCACCTCAGAGGTCTGGGTTCCAGCAGTTTGACCTGTGTAGAAACCCAACCCACCAGGAGCCTTCGGCCCTCCAATATTATCTTAGCCACCGACACGGGGCAGCTCACCACAACGGTTCCCATGCCCGTGTGGTCAGGATGTATGGTGCTTGCCTTCACCTCCTCAGAGAAACCCCCCGTCCTGACGACGTCGGCCACCACCTCCTCCTCCGTGACAGAGTCATCCAGGCCCAGAATGCGTATGTCCATGCACTTCGCGGGCCTTGACACTCGGCCATCGTCCGCATTTGACGCCCCCTGTAAGCCAACTTCTTGGAGCCCGGCTAGGTCTGCTCGGAGTTTTGCGTTTTCATTTTGGAGAAACTCCGTGGCGGCCACCAAGCGGGTGACCTCTGCCCGCAGCTTGGACATTTCGTCCGACGGAGGCCCACCACAATTAGCCTCAGCCGCCAGAATGGAAACCAACGCCGCGCTTAGGCCTTGTTTTTAGAGGCCTGCGTCCACTTCAAGGCCACATTGCGGACCGCAGCCTCCACGACCTCCGCAAACCTGACCTTACGCTCCTTATTGGAACCGCTAGCGATATCCGGCTCACCGCCGGAAGAAGCCGAAGGGATAGCCCTTCGACCGGTCGCTCTTGGGTGGCGCCCCTCCTCCCAAGCTTAGCGGCTCGCTGGGCTGTCTCCTGGGAGGTGAGCACCCTCCACTTGCTTCCTTCTCGGCCCTTACCTCCCCTACTGGTGGGAATTTTTCGGGCCAGCGGCCCACTTTTCGTTGGAGGACAAACCCTGGTCATCCTCTAGTCTGGGCCACCTACGGAAGAGCCTGGAGTTCTCCGCAGCAGCCCCCATTCCCTAACGATTACAGCTCGCTGAGCTGATGCCAGATACAGAGTCGTCAGAGTCTAACCCCGCACCTGCACGACGCTCAAACGAGCCCATCTTCCAAAACTGGGCGCCTTGACCAGTGCCATATGCTGCGGCAGGTTATACAGAAGACCGAAGAGTATAATCTGCCCCTCTGCCTAGCGTTTGTGGACTACGAGAAAGCCTTCGATTTGATCGAGACTTGGGCTGTGCTGCAGTCTCTCCAACGGTGCCAGATCGACTGTAGTTACATCGAGGTGCCTAAGTGTTTGTACGAAAACGCCACCATGTCAGTCCGACTTCAGGATCAGACTTCGAAACCTATCCTCCAGCAGCGGGGTGTGAGGTAGGGAGACGTCATTTCTCCGAAACTGTTCACGGCCGCAATGGAGGATGTCTTCAAGGTTTTGAACTGGAGAAGGCTAGGCATTCATGTCAATGGCGAGTACATCACTCACCTTCGATTTGCTGACGTTATAGTCGTCATGGCTGAGACCATGGAGGACCTCAGTACAATGCTCGATGACCTCAGTAGAGCTTCCGAAAGAGTGGGTCTTAAAATGAACATGGACAAAACCAAGGTCATGGGATATGTAGCACCCACTCCTATCAAGATCGGAGGCTCTGCAATCGAAGTTGTTGACGAGTACATCTACCTGGGACAAACGGTCCAGTTAAGTAGGGCTAACTTCCAGAAAGAGGTCAACCGTTGAATCTGACTCGGCTGGGCGGTGTTTGGGAAGTTGCGTGATATCTTCTCGTCTCACATACCGCAGTGTCTCAAGACGAAAGTCTATGACCAGTGCCTGTTGCCAGTGATGACTTATGGAACTGAAACGTGGTCGCTCACAGTGGGTCTTATCAGAAGGCTTAAAGTCACCCAAAGTGCAATGTAGAGGGCAATGTTTGGGGTTTCCTTGCATGATCAAATCAGGAATGATGAAATCCGCAAGAGAACCATGGTAACCGACATAGCCCGAAGGATCGCCAAGCTGAAGTGGCAGTGGGCAGGGCACATTGCTCGCAGAACTGATGGTCGATGGGGCTGAAAAGGAAGTGGCGACCGCGTACCGGAAGACGTAGCGTTGGTAGGCCTCCCACAAGATAAACCGATGACCCGGTGAGGGTCGCTGGTGGCCGATGGATGCGAGACGCATAGGACCGGTTTTTGTAGCGACACTTGGGGGAGGCCTATGTCCAGCAGTGTCCACTGCTGGACATAGGCCTCCCCCAAGTGTCGTCGTTTTTCGGCTGAGATGATGATGATGATGCAATTTGATGTGTTTTGATAAAGTTGCATAAGTTTAGACGACAGAGTAGTTTGTGAAACTGTGCATAACAAAGTTTCAAAATGTATTTTTTTTATTATTTCATCACAACAATTATGAATTCTTTTAGAATTATGAACCTCGTTTGACCCTCGTTTGTACACTCGTTCTAGTTTTTTTTAATAATTTCAGGTAAGTATGTAACAGTTTCATAAACTACTAATAAAACATCAATGCAGCTCTTTCGTCTTTGCTGAAATAAGACGATTTTGTGAAAAATACCGATTTCCTGCAATCATTTCAAGAGCAGCACATTGTTGCATGATTTTATCTGTAAATAAAAAAATGGGTTAGTTGCACCATTTGTAATTCAAGAATGATCTGTTTTTTATTTTCCTTCACCCTGAATAGCAGAATAAATATTTTTAAAAATTGGAAGAATTCACGAAATACAAGTTATGAGCAAAATTCATTTTCTCACGCATTTTGTACTCTGACTGATTCTGACACATGAAAGAAACAAAACACGGATGAGCCAATTCTAATAGTTGAACTACTGAGTGCGGCAAAAAGATGCCACTTTATTAACAATTAAAGATATAGGTAATAAATAAAGTCTGATTTGTTTAATTTTGATAAATTATGGTTTGTATTTGTACATTTTCCATTATTAAACAACTTTCAGGAGAGTTACATTTTTGCCTGAAAACTTATGTGACAATTTCTTACATCTCGGAACCCCGAGGTGGTATTGTTTTAATTTTCTCAATATAAATAAACATGTTAATTAAAATCCATTTAGCATTATTTTTGTCAAGTTAATATTTTTGCTTGAAGTACAAAGTCAAAAAGTAACATTCTTCAAAAAAAAGTATAGTTCCGTTGATGAAAAACGTTTAATTTTCTTACCTACTTGTACAGCTCAATCTGTTCTACAAATGTCCCAAACTAACATGCCAGTTAATATTTTTTCCCAACGAGTTATTATGAAATTAAATGTTTTGCTAAAAAAAACGAACATCCGGGGGTTAACTTTTTGCGGGATACATTTAAACATACTTCTCTGCTTATACTCTACACATTAATGGCAAAAAATTGGAGTTAAGAATTAATGCTAAGTTTGCCTTATTTTCGGCGTAATTTGACCGGACTATATTGGATGATGGGAAAATCAAAATAATTCAAAGACGCCGCCACGTGTGGCACCTTACTGACCTAACCACATAACTGACACCTAACTGACGTCCGACTAGCGCGAAAGTGGCGGCTTACGATTTTTGATCGTAAGCTTGGCACCGAAACGGGCACGCGAAGTAGTTGCTCTTGCGCTATCTATTTCTATCAATATCTGTGGTAGGAACACTGTTCGTGTTCTGAAATGTGTAACAAAAAGGTGTGGCAAGAGCGAGACCGACTCGTGCCCCGAAGGTTCCGTACCGTCATGATGATTTCTGAATAAGTGTGCTATTTAGAGATTTTCCCGTAATCTTTACATTTTCTAACACAGAATAATTTCAGATTTTTCTGTAAGCAAACTTCGGAGCTGAAATGACCAAAAATGTAAAAAAAATACCATTAGCCTTAGTTATGGTATTTTTTTACAATTTTCGTCAAAAATAAAAATCAAAATCTGGCCTATTATATTGTTTATTTAAATAATACTATTGTTTTTTAACCAACTTCAAAAAAAGGAGGAGGTTATTAATTTGGTTGTATTTTTTTAAATATATGACCTTGCCTGTCCGTTACACAACCAATGTTAAAATCATTCAAGATCAAATATCCTTTCAGCAAATTAGCCTGCTTTTGATCGTTCAGATACCATAAACATCGTGTAAGGCATAGGTGGAATAAAGACGTGAGCCTGCAGAGCGTTGTGTTCCACGCGCGCCTCCAAGAGATGTCATTATAGTAGACGGGGCCCGTTAGGGCCAGAGTCTGCCAAGGCTGCGGATTTTGTTCGAAAGAGTTACCGCGGCCCTGGAAAGCGAAGGGCACTAGGAGGAGCACGGGTGGGTTTTAGTCAGTAAGAGTCTGACATTCCCTTGCGCTCCGTCTAGAGCGGGAGGAGTCATTTGATGATTTTCCATCTATAAAAGAAAAGAAAGAAAGAAAGAAAGAAAAAGAAAGAAAATTAGTTTATTTGGCACACACAGATACACACAATGTAGGTTCAAACAAGAATAACATTAATTTTAAAACAAAACATAGTGTGCCCCGCGGCTGCGCCAAATAGGTCCAGTTCAGCAAAATGCCAGACAACTATTATAAGCGCTGCCTGACGCTGGTTTTCAACTGAACCTTATGTTGATGTGTACGGATGTAAACCAGTTTTGTTAGGTGGTAAAAATACAGGTAAATATATATTATGTTAATGTGTTTTAAACGATAGATAATAATTTGGTGTGTGGTGATAGATAATGTGTCAGTAAATAAAAAAGGAAAGAAAACAATTGAAAAAAAAAAAAAACAAGCAGATGTGTCACCCAATTACATAAAAAATAAAAGTAAATGTAATCCACGCAAAAAAGCGTTCGGCAGCACACACAGAAAACCGGTTTCGAGCGATTCCCAACCCCGAAAAAACGAAAAACGCAAAAAGCGAAAACTGTCTAATTGATTCTTAGGATACACACATGAGTGCCAATTCCAAAAATTTTAAAGCTACGTTCGCATTTGCATGTCAGTTGCAATCTGTCAAAAATTTATGGAAATTAAGGCTTTTTTGACAGATTGCAACTGACATGCAGATGCAAACGTTGCATAAAAATTGCTAGAAATGGCCCTCTGGACAGCTCACTTGAAGCCTGCTTCACCTCGGCTATCACAGTGAGTTTTAATAGCTCAAAATATCTCTACTCTTCACTTGTGTAAACTAGGAATAAGTGACGCAATAAAATAGACAGCAACAGTATAATATAAAAGACCAAAATGAAAACTAGAATCTTCAAATCCACCAACAAAGGGGAACACCCAGAAAATGCTTGAAATAGACAGAAACTACAAATAGTCCTTAATTTTAGTTAAAATAAAATGTGTATAATGAAATAATTTTCAAGTTTGTTCAAGTTGGTTCATAGCATTCCGACGTAAATTGAAGCAAGCAATTATGTCCTCCCCTAAAATCTAAATCACCCCTGCTTCACTCCTTATTATGTATGTAGTTTATTTTCGAAAAATTCAAACATTTGTTATTCTTATTGTTTAATCGTTTGTTTAATACTGCTTTAAGAGTTGGTGGTTAGGCCCCAGGCATTGATACGATTCTCCCCAGTCCGCTCAAGCCGCGACATTTTTCTTAGGCCTTGCGCGCACTGCCTTGCGGTGGAACGCGGTGCGTTTTTTCTACCGTGCGGTAGAATAAACGCATTCACGGGGCCGCGCACTGCGGTGAAAAAACGCACGTTTTTAACCGACTTCAAAAAAGGAGGTTCTCATTTGGGGCGTGTTTTTTTTGTGTTTGTTACCTCATATCTCCGTCATAATATATGATCCGATTTAAAAAAATATTGTTTTATGTGAAAGGATATCCTACTTTTCGATTAATACAATTGAAATTTTATCAAAATCCGTTCAGCTGTTTGGTTTTTAAATCCAAATAGTTTGAAAAATAGGTATGTGGAAAAATCATCCATTTATACTAAATTGCCTAACGATAGCGAAGACAAAGAGATGCCATGTATTTGTAGGCGATGAAGCCTTCGCTCTCTCTGAGCATATTATACGGCCTTATCCACGGCGAAATTTATCAGAAACACAAAAAGTTTTCAATTATAGACTCACACGAGCAAGATGAAATGTCGTGGAATGTACATTTGGTATTCTGACCAATAAATGGCGAATATTACCTACACCGAGCCCTAGACGTGAAAATCAGTTTTTGTGAACGAATTATAAAAGCCTGCTGCGTATTGCATAATTACGTACGCAAACACGATGGGATCAGATTTCGTGATAAACTTTATGGGACTCGTGACTCAGTTAAGGAGCCTGCGAGCTACATCTACGCGATCTAGCATGAACAACATTCAAAATAGGGATTATTTGCCAACTATTTTAATTCAGCAAGAGATTCAGTTGCATGGCAGTATGATAAAATTTAAATAGGTTCTGGTTAAATGTAATCGGTGTTACATACATACTCCTCCGAAACGGCTCGATCGATTTATATTATATTTTAACCGACTTCATAAAAAGAAGGAGGTTCCTTTTATGTGTATTTGGTAGGTATGAGAATAGGTCGTAAAGTATAGTATATAATCATGTTATTTCACACCGCTAAGAACACACATACAGGCGAAGCCGCGGGCAGCAGCTTGTAGTTTAAATAAAGGTTACCTAACAAAAGGTAAAAAAAAACATAGATTCGTCTCTAACATTACTTTATACATACCTATCTCAAATTGAGTAAAACATAAAAAACAGTTAAGTACAAATAAACTGATACACACTAATACACCTAATTATTTTGTTTAGATACTTTAAGTTTGGTTAACCTTGATTATATCTGCACTAACTGCCGCCCGCGGCTTCGCCCGCATGTATGCTAGCGCGGTATGAAATATGTACTTATACTTTACCACAGTAATATGTCGAAACGCTGCAAACCAACCATCTCATCGCTACCTACAGCAATCAAAACCTGTATCTACCTACTACAAAATCTTACTAGGTAGGTACTTACCTACCATTTTTATTAGTCTCATAGGTAATCATTTCACAATGATATTTCGTCTAATTCAATAATATATGTAAGTAGCTAAGTACAGGTATACAAGTAAGTAGATCATAGCCTAGCCTAGGAAACTACCTAAGTACTTATTAGTTCTTTTTTAACCCGAGCGGGTACTTAGGCAGGTAGTTTACTCGTGTTCGTGTCACTTTTTCACCCGTTCTACTTATTTATTTATTAATCCAAGTATTTCACTCGGTGAAAATAGCGAAATACCTACCTATTAAAAAAAAGAAACCGATTACGTGTGTACTATTAGGTATTTAAAAACTTTCGGAGTTTAGAGGCAATCTAAAATGTTATTCCGGGTGCGTTATTGAAGAATTCAAGCAACCAAAAAAAGCACATTATCTATAATTTCTCTTTGTCATATTAAGTAAGAACTTGTGGGTAAGTACTTATTCCAATAACATAATCACAAGTCGCACGCTTACTGCTTACAAATTCATCACACCGTTCGTTCGCCACTACGGCGCATTCGCAACTGGTTGTGTCCTGAGTTCACCCTGAACTCGAGGCGCGTGCAGTTCGCGTCAAATAACTGTGCCCCTCTGAGGTTGGCTACGAGTGGCTGCGTAGTAGTCAAAATTACGAACAAACTACAACTGTGCATGCGTGGGGTGGGGGGCTTATTATATATATTATATTATGGCGGCGGGATTTTATGTCTCAGTCGCTCGTTTACGTTTGATGCATGCTTGCGTCCCGCTTGCTCCCGTCTACGTGACTGCACCTGCGCGATCTTTGCAAATGGCTAACTTTAGAGGGGCACAGTTATTTGACGTGAACTGTAGGTATGACTCGCGTTCCGACCGTTTGTATGAAGATAGAATAGGTACCTACTGTAGATATTTTTAACCGTGACTTTACGAACTATTCTCATACCTACCAAACACACATCATTTCATAAAAATCGGACGAGCCGTTTCGAAAGAGTAAGTACGAACACAAACAACGTAACACAAGATTTTTATATTTTAGATTATAGCTCGAATACCTATTGTTATTATAACCTAAGAAATTAAAAACGAATTGTTCAACTTACTTATGGTTTTCTTTCTGATAAAGTTAAGTCGCTCCAATTATAAATAACAATATCATAAACTTCCTCCCACATCCTTGTCTTGAATACTCTGTCCGAATATTCAGGTACATGTTTCTTCCATATTGCTGCTCTGACTCCGATTGCATTAATTGAAAGTTCGATGTCAATATTTGCAGCACTGGTGAAACACCAGGTAACGACATATCTGTGCCACGTACCAACAGCAACTGCACAACCTATTTGGTCTGTGTGTTGTTGAGCGATCGGCTGCTGCGCTGCGTGTCGCGGGTTCGATTCCCGCACGGAACAAATATTTGTATGGCCTACAGATAGTTGTTCCGGGTCTGGCTGTTTGTGTATGTCACTTTGTATGTTTGTAAACGCACCCACGATACAGAAGAAATTCCTAGTGTGGGGCAACGTTTTATCTACACTTCTACACTAATATTATAAAGAGGAAAGATTTGTTTGTTTGTTTGTTTGTTTGTTTGTTTGAAATGAATAGGCTCCGAAACTACTGGACCGATTTGAAAAATTCTTTCACCAGTAGAATCCTACATTATCAGAGATGGACATAGGCTATAGAATATTTTCAAAAAAGTTAGGGATCCGTATGAAAACTTCGATAATGTGACCCAAGGTGTGAGAAAAAATCTTTATATCGCGTACGCTGCGGAATCTATTGACAATAGAGCAAAGTGATGTACTAAAGTTTTATAGAGGTCATCAATATCTACAAAAAAGTCCGCGATACCATATGTCTAACTATTATGGATAAGTCACCATGACCGCTTTTTGTTAATATTAGTCAAGCAAATCCCATGGTGAAATAAAAAATGGTGATTATAGTACCATGATATTAATCCTTATCCATTTAAATGGTTTGATAATTAAGGTTGATTATGTCCGTGTAAATTACACTTTAAATCATTCAAATCGGACCTTTCGTTCAAAAGTTACGACGGTAATAAACATGCTCGGAGTAAGAAAAATGTCGCGGCTTGAGCGAACTGGGGAGAATCGTATCAATGCTTGGTCCGATGACGTTGAAACACCACGGCATTTAAATGTTTTCGATAAAACAATAAGAATATCAAATGTTTGGATTTTTCGAAAATCAACTAGGTACATACATAATAAGGGGTGAAGCAGGGGTGAATAAGTTTTTAGGGGAGGAAATTATAGCTTGCTTCAATTTACGTCGGAATTCTATGAATAAACTAAAAGTGGGATAATTGCATCATGTACCTAACATTTTTTGCATAATCAACCTCTGACGGGCTGAACGGGGTGAACAGTTGCGCTGAACCAATAATGAGAATCGTTGTGCTTAATTTTCCAAAAAGTCAAAGTCAAAGTCAAAGTCAAAGCATTTATTTCAAATAAACCAATCACAGGTACTTTTGAATTGTCAAAGTCAGTCAGTCAAAAACATGAAGCTATTTGCACGTTCCAAAGCGTAGATCTCTATGGAGAAGAACGTACAAGAAACTCCATGGACACTCTTTTAAACCATTTTATGTTTTACAAAAATCCTGGTTACATCATTACTTGTTGCATCTATATGTGAGAACAATGCAAAGAAAGGAAAAAAATAAAAGTATTCCAAGTATCCAATAAGTATTAAATATAGAAATAAGCCAGTGACAGCTAAGATATGACCAGTCTCCACTGACGGCGCCCGTTCACGAACATGACGCGTGCATCAGCACCATTCAGCTCAACCATTTTGAAGGGAACCGAATGATCAAATACACGCGCCACCATCAGCGAGACATTCTAGCGAGCATGACACACCCTCAACTGCCCCTGCTCACTCATGTCAAACAAGGAAACCATCTATATTATTAACAGTATAGGCTCCATGGTCCTCACATTTACAGGATTTTAAAATAAAAAATGCTTCTACTTAAAACTAACCTTTATAAGGGGATATGTATAGGGGCGTTGCAGTTTGTGGAGTACCTACTATCCCCACGCGGACGAAGTCGCGGGCGAAGTGCTAGTAAAAAAATAAAAAAAAACTGACTGTGTTTCAGTGCCAATGTTGCCAACGGCTACCATTAGTCAGTAGCTAGACAGTTTGTAAAAAATTGCTAAATAGCCAAATTTTTTGACCCAAAAAAAATTGCTAAAAGTAGCTGATCGCTACTTAGTACTTACTACATAGTAGAAAGGGAGGTAACAATATGTGGTCAAATTATAATCACGTTTTGCATATATTAAGTCAAACACAGAAGTAAAAAAATCAGTACTTATAATTGTTTTTAAGATAAACGTAGCAGGTAATCAAAATTAATCTAATAATAACAATGCCGTTAATCAATTAATGTAACTGAAGAGGAAGATGTCGATGGCTGAGGTTCATTATTGATCATTGAGTTGGAGTATTTTCCTACAATAGGTAGGTACCCATTTTCTTAAGTATTTATTTTGGCAAAACGCAATTAAGTATATAGCAACATTTATCACTTTTCAAAAACATTCAATGTCATTTAAAAAGTTTCTAGAAATGTAGCTAAAAAAATTAGCTACAAGTTTTATTAAATAGTAGCACCTGACACCGAAAACTAGCCAGATCTAGCTATGAAGTAGGCATCACTGCGTTTATTTCACCGCAGTGCGCGGCGCTTCATAGATCTCTATAGGATACAAAAATATTTGCGGTAGATTCACCGCAAATTTGCAGCGAGAGGACAACGGTGACTCCACCGCATGCCTTTTTTTCACCGCAGTGCGCGCACTTGTATGACACTCCATACTTCACAGATTGTGCGTTTAAAAAACGCAAGGCAGTGCGCGCTAGGCCTTACTCCGAGCATGTTTATTACCGTCGTAACTTTTGAACGAAAGGTTCAATTTGAATAATTTAAAGTGACATAATCAACTTTAATTATCAAACTATTTAAATGGATAAGGATTAATATCATGATACTAAAATCACCATTTTTTATTTTACCATTGGATTTGCTTGAATAATATGAACAAAAAGCGGCCATGGTGACTTATCCATAATAGTTAGACATATGGTATCGTGGACTTCTTTATAGATATTGATGACTTCTATAAAACTGTAGTACATCACTTTGCTCTATTGTCAATAGATTCCGCAGCGTACGCGATATAAGGATTTTTTCTCACACCTTGGGTTACATTATCGAAGTTTTCATACGGATCCCTAACTTTTTTGAAAATATTCTATAATAATAATAATAATATTTATTTGCAAAAAACACGGTATTAAAAGATGTTACAATACAAGATGAGACCAAACATGTTTTGCTCAATATTAAAGCATGCAAAATTATAGTGAGTATCAACATTATAGTTAATGCTCGAGAAAATCTTTTACACTATAAAAACTATGTTCATTCAGCCAGTTATACAATTTAATTTTAAAAAGTCTGTAATTTAGTTCTTTAAATGTATTTGGTAATTTATTGAATATACGCACACACATAGCTACACAATTTTTATTATATTTAACACACCGAGCTATAGCTTATGTTCATCACCGATAATGTACAATTCTAATGGTGAAAGAATTTTTCAAATCGGTCCAGTAGTTTCGGAGCCTATTCATTTCAAACAAACAAACAAATTTTTCCTCTTTATAATATAAGTGTAGATAATAATTATATAAAATTTAAATAAAATATTATACCTAAATACTTAATCATTATAATAAAATAATAATAAAATAGTGATTATAAAATTATTATTAAATGTAAATATTAAACAATTTTAATGTGAAATACATAGGTAGTTAGGTACACACAATAAATAATTTAAAAGTGAACAAAGCCCAATGGCCCAGTGCTCCAGTATCATATGCCGATGTCATAGACAAATGACGGAACGCGCGAGCGCAGGTACGCTATGGTTGGCTATCGAAATGAAAAAATGGTAGAAACATACTAAGTAAATAAAACTAAACAATAGCCATATTGAAACTAGAATTGGTGAAAAAGTGTTTTTTTTTGTAATAAGTCTCCAAAGGCACAAGATGATAACGATTTTATTGCAAAAATAATTATGATTTTGACTGCTTTATTTTTTATACATAAGTTCTTTCTGGGTACTCGCTTAACAACCTTTAGGTTACTAAGCCTTTAGATTATATTTATTAGGCAATGAACCGATCTAACTCAGCTCCTTACCAATAATGAATTTGAGTGTAAAATCAAGTCATCCGTGAACCAAGTAAAATTTTAGAAGTTTTAAAGGAAAATGGTCGCCCTTAATCCCTGCAAGATAAATTAAAGGATATCCCAGCAAAGGTGCGAAAGGTAAACAGGACCCTACTAAGTTGGATGTCATAGAATCTTGCCTTACCCTTGTTCGGGTGACGGGGTAACTAGTCATGTATGAAGGGACTTTGCATGACCCAGAATGTTTCAATCAATTTATGTAGTGACTAAGCTTATAAACCGTGTAATAGTTGATGTGTTTAAGTAAGAAACTAAAGTTCTTACTAACGATATGGATAGATAAGAGAAAGGAAGATGTTAATAAAAGTGATGATAAGAATATGAGCTTAGTTATTTCTCCTTTAAACAGGTGTTATGCTGCTCTGATCGACTGTATTCCAGTCCTATTAAACCTCAAATGGCCAACAATGTAATAATTGATCCAGGATACCAAAATTATTTCTGCCAATTGTTGTTGCAATCAATGAATAGTTTAATCGATAATTACACAACATGTGACAGACTACAACCTTATTGGAAGTTCACAATGATGAGCATAATGACCCCTTTTTTCTTTTTTTTTTTTTTTTTTCTGGATGGGAAATCATCAAATGACCCCTCCCGCTCTGGGTGGAGCGGCAGGGAGTGTCAGACTTCTACTGACTAAAACCCACCCATGCTCCTCTTAGTGCCTTTTACGTTCCAGGGCCGCGGTAACTCTTTCGAACAAATCCGCAACCCTGGTAGGCTCTGGCCCTAACGGGCCCCGCATAATGACCCCTTAAGAGATATTGCGGTTATAACTGAAATGCATGCGGTGACTACCCCATACATTTCTGTGCGTATAACTCAACAAAATGTACACTGAACAGCTCATTTTTTTCTCGCGATTTCGGGGTTGGTCCCATAGTAAAAGTGGTTCATAATGATGAGCATAATGACCCCTTAAGAGGTATTGCGTTTATTACTGAAATGCATGCCGTGACTACCCCATACATTTGTGTATTCATAACTCAACAAAATGTACTGAACAGCAGATTTTTTTCTCGCGATTTCGGGGTTGGTCCCATAGTAAAAATGGTTTATAATGATGAGTACCATGATCCCTTAAGAGGTATTGCGTTTATTCAGTTACACGTTGTTTTTTGACTGACTATTATTGCCACCCGTGGTCACTCATAAAGTTATTATAATATGTAGTTAGACAGTATGTGGTTCGTTGATAATGATGTTAGTTATTGGTTTACACACTAACCTACTTTCAGCGCGATATGAAAACCGCTTCGAAACAGCTTTTATTTCCAGCACAGAAATAACCCATTTGTGATCTGTTTAAATTAGAGCGTTTACTATTATTACTGAAACAATACTGCCGCAGTGTCATGATCAAACATTGTGTAAAAGTATAAAAAGTAACAAAAATCGTTTAAGTGTGAGTCGGCCTCACACACGAAGGGTTCCGTCCGTATTCCTGAGAAATGAAAAAAACAGCTCAAAGTGATCCCAATTTACAGACTTTTTCTTTTACTTGTGCTGTAAAAACTATTTTCTTGCCAAACTACATGACTCTTGGTCAACAGAAGTACCCTATTGGTTTTGATTTACTTCCATGTTTAAAAAATCTTGCAAAATTGACGCATAAATGGCTGTATTTTTTTATTGCATTGACTTAGAAGGCTGATATTTTCAGAGCCCTGATTCATTTCAATTGTATTTAAAGTAGCAGCTCAACGTAAACCTTAATGGTAGGCGATGAAATATTCAGGATTATTAGTATTCAGCTACATCCAGTCAGACTAGAAGCCGGAAAAAATCTAGGCCGATTGATTGTTATTATAACAGTAAAAGACAAGGCTAACGAAAGAAAGGAAGACCTTATAACAGATGGGACGACGAAATAAAAAAAACTGGGTTGAAGTAGCCTAGTCTAGAGAATCATGGTTAGCTTTGGAAGGGTTCTTGCAAGCGGCAATAATGCCTAAGCATACTATTACCAGAATATAAGTGAGCGATGTACAGTCGATGCAGTACTCAAGTCCGGTCTGCAGTGGGCACCGCTGACAGCTTCAGTGTGGCAGTCGGTTTGTACCAACGGTCGGCCCTTAGCCTTTACCTCTTCCTGATGATAATGGACGCTCTTAAGTTAGACATCCAGTTAGAAGCTCCCTGGTGTATGCTGTTTGCTGATGAAAGAAAAAAGAAAGAAAGAAAGAAATTTTCATTGTTCTATTTGCCGAAAGCGGCCTCGAGGTCCAGAGCAGATTGGAGACGTGGTGGCAGAGACTAGAGAGTGTTGGCCTGAAATTGAGCAGAACCAAAATAGAATACCTGTTTTATGATTTCGGTGGTCTCTCCAGTCCTATGCCTATAGCGCTCACCGGAACGTTTATACCAATCTGCTCTGCTGTATGGATCAGAATGTTGGGCTGTGAAAAAGACGGATGAAAATAGATTGCATGTAGCGGAGATGAGAATGTTGAGATGGATGTGTGGAGTAACGAGAATGGATAAAGTGAGAAATTAGTACATTAGAGGTAGTTTAAAAGTGGCGCCAGTGACAGAAAAGTTGAAAGGTAACCGCTTGTCATAGTATGATCATGTGAAGAGGAGGGATGAGACGCATGTAACTAAAAAGGTTATGAATATAAATGTGGATGGATGGATAGGAAGAGGGAGGCCAAAGAAAAGATGGATGGATTGTGTGAGCGATATGAAAGAAAAGGGAGTTAGTGATAGTGTGACGGCTGATACGACAGAATGGAAGAAAAAAACGTGTTGCGCCGACCCCAAGTAACATGAGATAAGGGCAGGAAGATGATGATACTGTATTACTAGAATATAAGTATGGGACTAGTAAATACAAATACGTAAAAGTAGGATGGTAAATATTTAATTAAAATAGTAGTTACAATAATTGTTATGTAAGATAAGCTTGTAAAAATATAAAGGCTTTTTATTTTATTTTCATTATATATTATTAAATTTAGCGGCCAAACTCGGCCAAACTCTATACATTCTCGTCGGCGCGTACCCACGCGGCCCGGAAGCTTTGTTAATCAAATCCCTTACGGTTCCTGAGATACAGCCCTGAAAGTGAGACAGATGTACTGACGGACAGCAGAGACTTAGTCATAGGGTCACGTTGGTTTCCCCTACGGGTACGGAACGCTAAAAAGTGATTCCCTGAGGGTAAGTGACATTCGTTAATCGTTTTTACTAGCTCATTCTAAATGACTAGAGAAATGGTAAATTTCTTATCTTTTTGTAGATTGAACGCTATGTGAAACACTTTTACAGTTACTTGGTAATTATGCTATGCACCTGCAAAGTCATTTTAAGCAGAAGTATGTCAGCCAATTTGAGAACAGGAACTTTTTCAAATGACAATAGGCACAGGCTATACATATAATATAGTCTTAATTGGAAAAACATGTTCGTTAAACAATATTTCAAAACCAGCAGGAGAACTAAGAAAGCGCATGGACCTTTTGAACATTTTTCGATTCCCTTTTTTTTTTGAATGGGAAATCATCAAATGACTCCTCTCGCTCTGCGCGGAGCGGGAGGGAGTGTCAGATTCTTACTGACTAAATCCCATCCGTGCTCCTCGTAGTGCCCTTTGCCTTCTTTCGAACAAAATCCGCAATCCTGGCAGGCTTTGGCCCTAACAGGCGCCGTCTACTTTGCTGACATCTCTTTGAGGCGCGCGGGGAGCTCGCCGTCCGCAGACCCGAGCCTAAGGTGGACAGGAATCGCCCTGCGACTCCCGACCCCGGGGCGTCTCCCTATGTTGCGGCGGCTGAAGCGTGAGGGTTGTCTCTCCCTCACGCGTCCCGCCTCCTCCTTCGCTAGCATAACTGCTTCGCAGAAGGAGGTGACAGCTTCCCATGCCTCCTCGCTCCGGACCATGGATTGAACCATCCGTCGACTCCCTGGGGTCCGGATCTTAGGAAAGCGTACGAGGGGCCACAGCCAAATTAAAAAAGCAAGTTTTTGTTAGTAATATAAAAACCGGATAAGTGCGCGAGTCTGGCGCACTTAGGGTTCCGATCGAGTCTTGATTGTTTCCGAGTATACATTACTCACGGAAGTTTATTAACCATGAAAGCAGTCTCTTTACTCTGACAAAATTGTAGAAACTAAGACAACATTAGTATACCAAATAGAAAGTAGGAAAAACTTAAATTTGTTGTTGAAATAATGTTCTCCCATACAATAATGTATGCCACGGTCAAATTCTTCAACTGAAAATATAAGTTTGTAATCGCAAAAAATGATTTTTTATTTATTTATTTATTTATTTATTTATTATATACTTTATTGTTCACCTCACATCAATCACAAGTAAAAATTTTATAAAAACAAGTGTACAATGGGCGGTCTTATCGCACAGGGCAATCTCTTACAGACAACCTTAGGATGGACTGAACGAAAGAAGTTAGATTTAGGGCGGTCAGTGTACAAACATCATAAATAATATTAATTAGACATAATAATATAAAATAAATATATACAATACTAAAAAAAATATACTAATAAAAGTTTTTTTCGTATGATAAAACTGCAAATTTCCAACTTTCTGATTTTTTCCCATTTACTGTAAGAAATATTTACTTGCCAAATCTAGGTCTACGGGAAAATCCCTGTAGGTTTTGATTTACTTCCGAGTTTAAAAAAAATGTTGCACAATTGACGCTATGGCTGTATTTTACATTGCATCAACTTTACAGACAGACAGACATTTGTCATAATTATAAGGTATCAATTTCACGACGTCTCGGGATGTCACATTCGCTCTCGTACACTCTTTCATTCACATACACGTCTCACATGTCATACTCGCACTTGCACACTCTTTCATTCGAAATACGACCCACATGTCATACACTCCCTTGTACACTCATTCATTCATATACACGCCTTATATGACACAACAAACACATTGCAGCTATTTTGTTTTGTTAAGTTATATTCCCTGTATTCTTACTTAATTTCTTTTCACGATGCGTTTTCTTGTCGTCTAAAATTTTTCAACATTTTTTTCTAATACTGCGGAGGGGCCGCCGTATCGTTCCAAAAACCTATTTCAGGCACCATTCCCTTACAATGGTGAATACAGTTAGTTTTAGACTCAAACTTTGTTAATTTTAAGGCAACCAATGTGAAAAGAGGAGTAAATGACTGAATTGAATTGAATTGAATTTCAACGTGATGCCTTCCAGCGTTCCTGAGAAAAAACGTCGTGACATACCGACAGATGGACAACGGTGTGATCATAAAAAGGGATCCGTTTTCTTTTCATTTTGAAGCACGGAACCCTTATAAGCTTTTTCTAAATGCTTACGAAAGTATACTCTTATACTTGTGACAAACTTTTTGTTTTGTCTGTCTGTTTGTTCCGGCTGATCTTTGAAACTGCTTGACTTTGACATCACTTTCACTAGTTGATATATAAGATAAGGAGTAACTAAGGCTACTCATATTTTAGAAAAAGTATACAGGTCGCGCTCGTGGAACTTTTCACGCGGTTGAAGCTGTAAGCAGAAGCTAGCTTACCATATAATGAAAACCATAACTTCTTCTGCAGGTACGAACCAGACCACAACCAAAACGGGAGCTGCCGCTACAACCAGAACCCTGGCTACGTGGTGTTCTCTGCCATGGGGTCTTTCTTCCTGCCCATGGCGGTGATGGTGTATGTCTACGCCAGGATATCCTGTGTGGTGGCAAGAAGGCATCAGCAGCTGGCTAGCAGTACTAAATGTAGTAAGGTTGGTGTTAAAATCTTGAACTTCGGGCCTTTTGTTACGATTTATGATTATGAATTCTTATAAATATGAATATTTACGAATATTATTTTTTATGAATAAAATATTTATGAATAATATATTTATATTTATAAATATGATATTTTATGAAAATTAATATTTATGAATATAAATCATGTAAGCCCGGACTGTGGTGCGGAACCCTTTATGTGCAAGTCCGACTCGCAGTGGTCCGTTATTTTTCGCGATTTGTGAATCTGTAAGTAGCCCCCAATTTTTAAAATTGCATGTTTCAAATTAAAGCACAAACAGAAAGACTACTAGACATAGTCTTGTCTAGCTAAAAGTTAAATTGACCTTTTACTTGTGTCAATAGTCTAATGGGTATTGTATTATTAACCACGAAAAGTTTCTAAGTTAGATCCCTTACTGTCGCACTAACATAAATTAATTTTAGTAAGTATTTAGCTACAAGAGGTTAAGTTGAGTAGGAAAAATCCTTACCAATATTATAAATGTGTGAGTTAGTTTTTTTTTGTAATGCTTTCACCCACGAACTGAACAGTTTGGCCCAAACACGTAGCACTATAACACTACTATCGCTAGTGACCCGAATCGCAGGACGAGGCATCATTTCCTGTAAGCTATTGCCTGTTTCAAATTACCTCTGAAAAGTAGTTTTTGGCCTGCTAGGGCCAGAGCCTGGCGAGGTTGCGGAATTCGTTCGAAAGAGTTACCGCGGCCCTGGAACGCAAAGGGCATTAAAAGGAACGCGGATGGGTTTTAGTCAGTACAAGTGTGATACTCCATTCCACTCCGCCCAGAGCAGAAGGAGTCATTTGATGATTTCCCATCCTTTAAAAAAGGTAGTCCAGAAAATTATTTTTATTATTGATGTGGTCGACGATTATCATGTCAACCGCATCATCGCTTACCATCAGGTGAGAAATAATAGAATAGAATATAATAGAATTATTTATTTGTCAAACATAGGTATTTACGTACAAAGATCTTAAAAATAAGGATAGTACGCTATGTTTTGCCAATAATGACATACAAATATTTAAAAATTCATTTTTAAAAGTAATTATTTCAGTACCTATTATTAAGTTCTAATTATCAATTTATTACCATTTAATTTTGCAAATATTAAGCTAAGCAATTGCATGCACTTAAATTAAATTTAATTATAATTCGTATTCAATTTCATTTCATGTCAAAAAGGTAAGTCAATTAAATTTAAAAAATAGTAAAGAATTAAAATTATGTCAACATTATACAGGTAATGATATCGATTTCTCATTAATTTCATATATTAATCATTATCAATTGCATGTATGTAGGTAAACTAAATTTAATTATAAGTCAGTCAATTTCATTTTAATGTCGAAAAAGTATACTAAGTCAATTAATTAAAAAAAAAAACAGTAAAGAATTAAAATTATGTCAGCATTAATAATATTATATCGATTTGTCACTAAGAAATTCATCTAGATTATAATAACATTTTTGCAGCAGTAACCCGTTTAGTGTTTTTTTAAACTTTTTCAATGGCATACATTTTATTTCATTGGGTATTTTATTATAAACTTGTGGAGCAATACCAAAGAAACTTTTTTTCATAAGAGATGTTTTACATTTCAGGAGGCACAATTGATTTATGTATTGAGCACGTAACGGTGTTTTATTTAGTTTACATAGCTTGTCAAACAGATGAATACTCTATCAATTATATTAAAGTAAATTAAAAAGATTATATGATTTCACTTTGTATAATTATTCACTGGACCGATGACCTGGTGAGGGTCGCGGGTAACCGATGGATGCGAGACGCACAGGACCAGTTGTTGTGGCGACACTTGGGGGAGGCCTATGTCCAGCAGTGGACGTCTTTCGGCTGATATGATGATGATGATGATGATGAATTATTCACTTTGTACACTGGCCATTATTTACCTGTGTAAACTAGAATAACAACACTACAGCTATGGCGACTAGATTGATTCTTCAACCCGTTGATTTCGACCTATCGTAAAAACGATCCGATCTTCCACGAAACGATTTTTTTACGGAAAGTCGCGAACCAAACACTTTCTTTCTCGAAACTGTTTTTAGATTGGCAATTTCAAACATATTGTCGGGTTTTTGACGACGAAGCCAAGCGATAGGTTGAAAGCGAGAAACAACTTCAATTCTCCATACATTCCAGGTCCTGTAGCCTAGACAAAGTGAAATTGTAACTGCGATCAATTTTTTAAACTTCTTAGTAAACAGGGTGTATAAAACTAGTTGTTCAGAACATTTTGTCAAAATAATGAAAACTTTAATGTTTGGAACAGTTGATTTTTGAATTTAAGAGGTTGGTACCAGTGTCAAAATTGTTCAAAACGATGAGCACAATGAAAACATTTCTGATTTTGTGTTTACATCATGTACGGATAAACGTGCGCTACCAGAATGTCACGTGGTACGTCACATATATTTTGGTCTAAAGACGTGTAATTGCTGAGAACTCCATGATGGAAACATTCTGCAAAGAGCTTTCGTGTGCACCTCATGAAACTATGTCCTATTTGTTGAATTATTCCACATTGCCCGTACCCTGCGCCCTTGACAATTCTTCAAGCTTACGTCTCCAGGCATATCTTCAGGCTTGATTCTTCACAGAAACAAGTCTTCAGTGATAAGTCTTGAATGATAAGCCTTCAAGCATAAGTCATCAGGCTTGACTCTTCACAGAAACATGTCTTCAGTGATAAGTCGTTAAAGGTAATTTTCCTGAAAGACTTCAGGCTCTTCAGGCTTAAGTCTTTTGGCTAATATAAAAAGAAAAAAACCGACTTCCAATATTTTTTTTGTAGTTGTTTTTAGAAGTCTTTTTCTTGTGATAATGTTTTTTATTTTTCACTTTTTAGTGGTACCCCACACCTAACAACATCATTGGAAAGTCACAGAAAAGCAAAACACGCAATTTCATTTACATGGATGACATATTTTTCTAGCAATTCTGATTTAAAACCAAACTACTGAACAGATTTTGATGAAATTTCTATGGTACCAATCGAGAAGTACCTACCTATAATAACATCATTTCTCATAAAAAAATATTTTTTCAAATCAGTTCGTAAATGACGATGATATGAGGTAACAAAAAAAATCTAACTGAATTGAGAACCTCCTCCTTCTTTTGAAGTCGGTTAAAAATAAAATGTTGGTTTTTGTTTTTGCACTTCATGCCTTGTCACAATCGCAGTCAGGCTCCCATATAAATGGACCCTTACTCCGCTTTTGATCCCCGAGGGCTTGAGCCATGAGCCACGTATTCAATAAGCCACAAATAGTTGGAAAAGTAGGATAGACCGGTACATTGCGCTATGTGTGAACATCGGGCGACGTTGCCAGACTTATTTAACAGCTACGTTTAAAATGAAAATGTGTGTCTGAGAAAATGGTGTTTTAGTACTTTAGAAGAACAATATTGACTATGATGTTCCACAGCTGTTATCGTGTCAGCTAGCTGTACAAAGTCAAAGCGATAACGGTGATACTGTAAATGATGTATGAACTTCCCGCTGCATCCCATACTTTGCAACGTGCCGCAGAATAAATGGAAAACCAGAAAAAGGGTCGGTGTACTCATCATTGTCTGAAACTAACACTGAAAAAAAATCGTCATGAAAAATCAGCTGTTTTGTAGTAGCTTCGTCGAGTTATGCAGACATAAACTTGAAAAAGTCTAATTCTTTTTATTTATAAACTATTTTTTTTTGCGGATCACAACCTTAAATTAATCAACCTTAAAGATATTTTTCTAACGGAACAAGAACAGATATCTGTGGGTGTAATAATAAGACCTAAGAATAGTATTTCGAAGAATATATTTTATTTAAGGCAAGTGCGGGGGGCACTTTACCAAAAATAACCCCATTTTGTAATAAAATGGCTGAACTTTGAATTTTGCTCTCTAGTTTCCGGGACTTTTCCACCCACGTTGGTACTCTAAGAACATTTTCACCTGTATATTCGTTTTAGGATTCTGAACCAAAATGGTGCCAAAAGAACCTGACTAGCTGTCTGTCTGTTCAAGTTCAAGTTAACAGCTTAATAGCTTTACTTTAATAACCGCAGTAGGTAGCTAGTTACATTTTCACACACGCGTTATTGCAGTTTTATGGTTCATATATTTAAAATTTTACGCACAAATCAAGACTACATAAGGGCTGGCATCCTTGGGTTGCGGATTTTGTTCTAAAGAGTCACCGCGGCCCTGGGGGTCTACTCTCTAAGCCCGAAGTCCGTAGTTTCGGCCTTAATGTCGGACGTTTTCTACTCCGTATCACCTACGAAGTTACGATTAGTCCCGAACCTGAACTAAGAATGAATGGCAACACGATATGACAGTTGTTATTAGTTCGGGTTTGAGACTAATCGTAAGTCCGTAGGTGATACAGAGAACGCCCGACGCTAAGGCCGAAACTACGGAGTTCGGGCTTAGAGAGTAGACCCTCTGGAACGCAAGGGGCACAATGAAGAGCACGGATAGGTTTTAGTTAGTAAGAGTCTGACACTCCCTCCCGCTCCACCCTGAGTGGAAGGAGTCTTTTGATGATTTCCCATCCCTAATAAAAAAAACGGACTGACATCCAGTCTAACCTAATCCATCTGAATACCAGCATTTAACCATATGAGTGGAAGTGCTCGTTATATATACGTATACCTGGGGCGGATCGCTGCCGTCCGATAAAAACCAGAAGCCCTAGACAATGTTCCAAATGCGACTGTCGAAACGCCAAAATGTAGGAATTTCATGCCCTGACATTTCGATAGCATCTGTCAATCCCATACATTTTTGACGTATTGACAATCGCGTTCGGCACGCTACCGTTGACAGAATGTCACTTGTCTAGAGCCCCAAGCCCGGGTTGAGACGGCGCGTTGTGTTCCACGCGCGCCTAAATGAGATGACAGCGTAATTGACGGGGCCCGCTAAGTGCCTGTCAGGATTGCGGAATTTGTACGAAAGAGTTACCACTGCCCTGGAACGCCAAGGGCATTTGGAGGGACACGGGTGAGTTAAAATCGGCAAAAGTCTCATAAAAAAGGGGAGGATCGCTAGTAATTTAGAAATTAAACTATAGCACTACCTACAGTCAATTTACAACCAGCTTAACAGATTTTGCTAGTCCAACCTTATAATCGGTTTACACCTAAAATGCAATATTAAACCCATTAGCCAATTAGCTTGCGGAAAACAGGCTGGTAGACTGAACCAGGTTATCAGACGTTGAATCGTCGGCGAATTTGCTGTCATGGCCGCCTACAGCTGTCAGTTTATTTTGAATTTGGAATGAATTTAGATCTGTTACAGTTTGCGGGGCTTGAATTTACATACAATCAAATTTATATCGCGGAAATGTATGTGCGCGCCTAGCTTGAAAACGACTTTATCGGTTTGAATAATTATTTTTTTGTTTGGTTCACCAGAATACAAAGTAAAAAAATTTTAAACAAAAAGATGGGTAGGTGGGGTAGGTGGGGTAGGTAGGAACCTCCCGCGGCCGTGAATGCGTGAATGTCAAAAATTATACCAAGGGAACATTTATGTACTCCCGAGTGGAGCAATGGAGATATTTATATTATTTATTGACAGAGAAATCCAAACATCGATGGATTCTTCGATAGTCGTTATGAAAATGAAAGAAAAACAAGGGGAGTTTATAATAGAGGTTTAGTAGGAAATGAGTTGTTTTTATGCCTTAGGCCGATAAACAACATCTGTTATTTTATGTGTGTTTGTGATGTTATTGTTATTTGGCTCGTTTGGGTTCATGTTGCATTATGTTTTGAATATTAAAAGAGTATTTTTATTGACTTAAGATTTCGTTTTGATGTATATTATATACAGCTTTTACCGGTACCAACCCCGATAGTTGCGGAATTTGTTCGAAAGAGTCACCGCGGCCCTGGAACGCAAAGGGCATATGGAGGAACACGGTTTTAGTCAGTAAGAGTCTGACACTCCCTTTTGCTCAACCCAGAGCGGGAGAATTCAGTTGAAGATTTCCCATCCATACAAAAAAATCAAGTCTGAAAACGCGGAGTAAAAATCGACAGCCCCATACATTTTTGTTCGCAAAACTCGACAAAAGGTACTGAACAGCTGATTTTGATACTCATGTATGACGCAATCTTGATTAATATTATTTTTTATTATCTTTTACCTACGACTTCGTACGTGTATATCTTGTTGTTTCCCGTTACCGTGAGAATGTCCTGTTCCCATATACCCTTTAGCCTTCCTTATGAATGTGGCTATCATATACAATAATAATTTTCAGAATTTGTTCTGTAGATCCAGAGATTACCCCTTACAACCTCACAAACTCACAAACTTTACCTTTTTTATAATATTAGTGTAAATTACCTACCTACAGTGATAGCCAATTTAAATTTAATAAACACTTTTCTTTTTTTATCGTCTTCACATTTCCTTATAGTTGTAAAAAACACGATACCCTTCTCAACATCTAAAGATACTCATATAAGCGTTTCAGTGTTCACCCTTACAACCGAATTTAGAATAAGGAAAAAGGGGAACGTCTAACAAAGCTATTCTTAGCCTTTTGAATGTTCATTCAGATCTCAAAAGAGCATTTCACCGAAAAGGTTTGCCAACACTTTATTAGCGTTAGTAGACCCTTTCGGTTGCGAAAACTGTTAACGTTATAAATGATTCAAAATGTGCAAATATGATGAAATCGATGGGTTGAAATTTGGGAGTAAAATTCTACATAACCTTTTCCCGATTATGTTGGAGATGTCAAAGCTGCCAGCTGTATTTGAAATGGATCTTGCCTATCCGGCCTCCACAACCCAGCAACTGGGTAACCTAGTAACCTCTCGGCAAAACTGGTTACAGATTTTCTGGCTTCTGACAATTCGTACCATATGACGAGCTTATTTTAACCTTCTTTTTTTGGATGGGAAATCATCAAATGACCCCTTCCGCTCTGGGTGGAGTGGAAGGGAGTGTCAGACTCTACTGCCTTTTGCGTTCTAAGGCCGCGGTAGCTCTTTCGAACAAAATTCAACCCTGGTAGGCTCAGGCCCTAACAGGCCCCGTCTACTATGCCAACATCTCTTTGAGGCACGCGTGGAACACAACGCGCCGTCGACCCGGGCCTGGCTTTGGCCGGTCGGCGAGCCACTCAACGCTCGCCTCGTTTTACGTTATATCGACTGACAAACGACTGTCAAAGATATGGATTAAGGGAAAATAGCGAAGTAAACAAACGAAGCCATAGGCGCGGGACAGACATCTAGTGCACAAGTGTTTGCAAAAACACAGGTGCACTCCCTCTTCCAACACTCTCAAAGTCACGACCAGAGAAAGATCTGGCGCAAGACCAACGGCTTAACGTGCTTTACGAGGCATGGAGGTGAACTTCCACACTCCGGGCTGTCACAGAGAAATTCCTATTGAAAAATCAAATTATGCTCTTTGCCCCACCCGGGAATCGAACCCATGACCTAGCGATCGCGAGACCAACTGAAGTGATAAACCTAGGTGACTAGCTACAGGATGTTCCAGAAGTGCGTGGTCATATTCAAGGGTGTTTTTTTTTTGTATCTGCAAGAGAGTAAAGAAATAATAAGTATGTAAAAAAAAATACTGACTTTTTTTATTGACGACAGAAAAAAAAACACTTTTGGAGCAGTCTGATCCAGTTGGTGGTTGGTTTGTGGTTGGTGACAGTGTTGCCGCTGTGTATATTTTTATTGATTACTAACATAGGTCTCTTTTTAATTATTAATTAATTAATTAATTATTAATTAAAATTATAATTAGTTACTTGAATAAAGAATTGAATTGAAAGATTAACTTTAGTTCAATCATAGATTCGATGTCATTCATTGCATAGGCTTGAAAAGCGATTTTAATGAACTTTTAAGTCATGTCATGTGTATGGTCAGCTATTTTTTTAGTGATTATTTTTTTAAGTGAAAACTTCTTAAGCTGCATTCTGCACTTTTTGGTATGGGTAAAAAATGTTAAACTCGCGTCAGGACACGTGACCTGATCGAAAATTCGTAAGACGGAGGGAGGTGTTTAAAATATGGAAATTGAACAAAGTGCATGTTCAAGTTTTCACTTCTGCCGGCACTCCCGTAGTGCAACCCGTTGTTTTTTTATATTGTATATTTATTATATAAGAGATACTGCCCTTGAATTAATGAGCACTCAGTTCTAGAACGGCCAGTGTAACCTAAGTGATTGAGCACACTCGCTTCAGAAAATGATTAATAACAGTCAAAGTCAAAACGACAGAAAAGTTCCAAACAAATCGTTTTTCAAGCAGATTCTGATGCAGTTCAATCACAGGCCACAAATTCGGTCGGGTTTTTTGATAGATATTTTTTTATTTCCTACATTATATTGAACATTTATATATCCTATGTTACTACCACAATTCTGAACGAATTCAACAACACCACATTTTACATTAATGCTCCGCTCTTATTGGTCGTAGCGTGATATCATAAAGCCTTCCTCGATAATGGGCTTTCCAACACTAAAATAATTTTTCATCATCTGCCTGACCTTTTCCTAATTATATTGGGGTCGGCTTCCAGTCAAACCGGATTCAGCTGAATACAAGTATTTTACGTGGAACGGCTGCCTACCAGACCTCCACAACCCATTAACTAGGTAACACGGTACTTCTTGGCAAGACTGGTGTCAGATTTTCTGGCTTCTGACAATCCGTAACGACTGCCAAAGATCTACAAATGACAGACCAACGGCTTAACGTGCTTTCCGAGGCACGTAGGAGTTTCGGTATGTTAAGGCTGCACAAGCCACGCATTTCTCCATACAATTTTTTTTGGATGATTACTCCATTGTTTGACATTTTTTGTTCCAAGACGGGCATAATACTGTTTTGTCTTGTTGTGATCTATGCCTGTACCAAAACAGAATTTAAAAATATTTAGTCATTTTAAAGTTATCAGCCTCAAAATTTCCATATTTTAACCCGTAATTTAACGCAAATTTGGACGTAATTAAATAACAGAAGGAGTTAGTGAAATCTCTAAAACTAAATGCGTACAGGAGTAGTTTATTTATTCAAGAATTTATATAAATTTACTTCGAATCAAAAAATTCAGTTATTTTGTCATAAGAACACTAATTCTAGAAGCCTAATCATCAATTTTTACGCGCCCGTTTCTAACAACAATGATTGTGAATTTCCCTTTCTCGCGCGCCGCTTGATGAAATAGCAAGCGTTTAGGCCACGCCCACCGTTGAGTTCGACCGGGCGGCATGTGTACTCTTAAGACGGTCACCTTCCACAGACCAAACTCGGCAAGCGTTCAATTCGAAACAATAGTTCCTGAGATTAGCGCGCTGAACCAAACAATCAAACGAACTCTCCATCTTTTTAATATTAGTATACAATCTTGATCCATTACTGTTCCAACTCGGTTGATTTAATCTAGAGAATCTGAGACTTGAGAGGAAATAAACTTTCTTGCATTCAGTTTTTCTTTACCTATGTAGTTGTTTTTATTGGCCGTACTTGATTTGGCTTTTTGCATTCTGTCATTTTGCCTAATTGTTGTTATGATAGATGGACGTCAACCTAGATAGTTTGAATAAAGAAATTACAATTTCTTATATGTGAAACTAGTCCAGTTAAGCAATGATGTTGTTCATTCATGTTGAACATAGTATTAGTTACTAAAGATGGGTTGATAAAAAATAGTGTTGATAACACAGCAGGATTGTCCTTAACCATTTTAGAGTTTTCCCAATATACTAAAACTACGATTCCCCATTTAGAGCTACATTACGGACCTTATGCTAATTTAATCCCATTGTTTCAGAAAGGGAAACTCTCCTGCATCCGCACCGAATCAGAATCCGGATCAGACAAGATGTCGTTACGACAATCAGCTTCAAAACAGACTTCAAAAAACTCCTCACAACCGACCGACTGTTCTTCACAAGACCACAAATGTCCCTGCTGCTTCAAACAAGAAAAGAAAAAGAAATATAGAAGTAAGGAAAAAGAATCAAGATTCTACAACAACGATGTCACATTCAAAGCAAACTTTAAGTATAAGAATACCACAAGACGAACTCATTCAATGAAAGAGCATGTCGAGAATAATCGTGTGTCTTCTTTACGAAGGGAGACAAAAACCGCACAGACTTTGAGTCTCGTTGTTGGTGGTTTTGTCGCTTGCTGGCTTCCATTTTTCCTTTATTACCTCCTCACTCCTTTCATACCAAGTGATTACGTGAATCCAGTTCTGATGTATATACTTACCTGGTTAGGGTGGTTCAATTCTGCTATAAATCCCTTTATATACGCTTTTTATTCCCCTGATTTTAGAGTAGCATTCTGGAGGCTCACGATAAGAAAATGTAAAAGAAATAAACGTTAACAATGTTAGTTATTTTTCACTTATAGTAGGTACTTGCGTAGTTTATATTACAAAAAATAAAAGGGAATCAGTAACTGGGATAAAAAGCTCCGAGATAGACTGATAAGTTTCTTTTACGTGTGTTGGACAGTCGATACTCGATCTTAGCGAGACGTGATAAGCTTTAGATTTATATGCAGAGATTTTGTTTGTATATCTTGCAATACGGATCCGTAAATAATCGCAAACATCTTTCAATACTGTATTTGCATTATTGTTCGATCCCTTCAAAGCTGCTTTGTCAGAACTTAGTTTTATAAATCCATTGCAAAAGACATTCCTTGTTCACTCTAGTTTTCTTTTTATGGTTGGATTTTTTATTATTTCCTGCTACATTAGGTGTTTAGCTTGGATATTGCCATGTTGAATACGTATAATAAAATGGTGGATGAGAAAATTCACTGTGATATGAGGTTTATTACTAGCGTTGGTTATTAAGCTTCTACCTAAAGTTGAAAATTAGCAAAATTGTTAGAGCATCATAAAAAGTTTTTGTTGCTCATGGTATTTTGTTAAGTGACTTATTTTGATTGCTTGAAGTGATTTTTGAGATTTTTTTTGTGGAACAAAAGATTTTTTTACTAAAAATTGTTTGTTTGTCTGGATGGTTTGTTTGTTTGAAAATGTTCAATGTCATTGTTAAATTATTTTAGTTTTTACAAAATAAACATAAAAGTTAAATTGGCTTATTCGTCGTAAACAATTTCATGACTAAAATTAAATTTCCATGAATGCAGGAAAATATATGTATTATCTATCGTGTCAAACTGAATCAAAATCTGACTTTGTTTAAATTGACGTATATTTTGATCAATGTGACACAAAAAGTAAGAGAGTGGTAACTCCTCTAAGAGGAGAGGAAGATCAAAGAAATGATGGATAGACTCTATAAAAGATGAATGACTAGAAATAAACTGACAACTGTGATGAAAGAACGATGAAAACGAACGTATGAAAGAACGATGTTCCACCGACTGCAAATAAATTGGGATAAGTATAAAAAATTATGGAGAACACCACAAATTATTATAAATATCCATTTTACTTCACTTGACTGTAATATGGGCCTCAAATCACAGTGGATTTAGCAATAAAACAAGAAAAACCTTTTCAGATGTTCACTAAGAAATATTGTCAAGACTCTTATCTAGGAAAATTATGCTGTGAAAATATGATGACAAATTGTAACCATTATGAATGAATGAGTTGTACCAGTTTCTAGAACAAAAGTTAACGCAACGTAATGTTATGATAACCTAATGTGAAAAATGTGTTAGCTGCTGTGATTGGTTGAATGAATTTTGAATTAAGAACAGCCAATCGCATCTTTTGGCTAGCGTCTAATTTGGTTGGTGTCCAGTTTTTGTCTATGTTGTTGGCTTAAGAATACATTAAAATATATTAGAAAATTGCACAAATTATTTAAAATTTTAAGCTCAAACTTGGATCACATTATAATATGTGTTGGAAATACGTTAGTCGATTAAACAATCAGGACGCCAACACCATCTAGTGGCGTTCGACGGAGTCTAGAACTTTGTGTTCGATCGACGCCTGAGTTTGCAGCAGCATCTACTGGTGGCGATCGAGCAGTGAACAAGTCTAGGAACCGCTGCACGTTTCGTAAACTTGTGCTGTGTACCTATTGTGAGAGAATATTGTTAGTGTGAGTTCGAGAGTGAATTATAATTTTGATTTAAAAGCAAACGGTTTTTCTATTGCGCAATAACCAACACTTCCCATAGTACGCCCACTGTAGTTCCAATATCAGGGCTGATGTTACAATGGAGATGTACTTACCATCTCCGATATGTACATAGATGAATTACAATCTAATTCGATGAATCATTTGATCGTGCATGATAACATGTTGAATGTCCGTAATATGATCGTGTATGCTAAAATAGAAAATGTATAAAATAAGTTTATTTTTATCGTACTGGAATTTGGTGTTACAGTCCCATTATAATGTTAAGGCTGAATTGTTGAAATCTTTCATAAGTTCTAACTACACATATTAAAACCCATTTACAATTCACTTTGGTATTACCACTATCATTAATTGTAAATGGAATTAGATACAAGTAACCTGTCTATTGAGTCGTCTGCATAAATGAATCACATGAATCACTACGACACGCCCAAAATTATTGATAGAAGATTCACTTCCTACAACTTTATTTTATCTGATATTGTTATCATGATAAGAAGATGATGAAGATATTCCATAAATGAAGTATATTTCAGTTCATAGTGATACGGCTCCATTATTTTCTATTGGGAATCCACTCTTCAGGTTAATATAACACGCAATGTTATGTAAATAGAAAATGTTTTGTACAACAACAATGACATCATTCATATAAACTAACAGTTTTATTCATAAAAATCCCTTATAATCGGTTTAAAACGTTCACTAGATGAAATATTCATAAGTACTAATAAACGTGTTGTAAAGTTCTTTATTCATAAACGTTCAATAAACTTTCTATAGCTAAGTTGTCGTTATTAGATATTTTAGCGTTATTGTGTTGGCGTTTTGACGAATCCACGGTAAATTACGCTCTTCAAAAAGGTTTGACACCAAGTCAAAACTTCTTTACATTTACAAGCTTTTTTTTTTAAATATCAAAACTTTTTGGCGTTTTTAAATAACTTCAAATTCGCCGAAACGTCAATCAACAATCAGCTGTTGGGTAAATTCGGCCATGTTACTATTCTATTATAAGCGTAATATAAAGTTTTTATTGACTACATATATATGTAGAGTATTTTTGTGCTATTGGACGTTTATGAATAATGTTTTTCGAGATTTTCCTTATAATAAGTTTATAAAGCTCTTTTAAGATTTTTGAATAATACTGTTATTCAATCATCCATCACCTACACAACGTGTAACAGAACAAACGCAATACCTCTGAAGGGGTCAATGTACTCATCATAATGAACAACTTTTACTATGGAACCAACACTGAAATCGCGAAAAACGATCGCTCGACAAAATGTACTGAATATAATATGTAACTAATATAATAAACAACGTGGCAATGCCGCCAGTCTTTTGGGCTCACTTCCAGTCGACAGCGATACGGATGAATTTTTTGACGCCTTTTAGTAAGGAGTTTTCCTTTTGTATTTTATTTTAAGTGTACATAGTTAAATTAGTATTATATTGTAAATAAGTTGCTTTCGTTGTATACAATAAAGACATTCTATTTTTTTTTCAAAATGACTACCTTTACATGACAGTTAAAAAAATATAATAAAAGTACAGCTGATTTTTTTTCGCGATTTCTGTGTTGGTCGCCTAGTAAAAGTTGTTCATAATGATGAGTACAATGACCCCTTAAAAGGTATTGCGTTTATTCTGTTACACGTTGTATATGTACGTCGATCTCATAGGATTATTTAAAGTTATATTATTTATTTATTTATTCATCCTACATCTATCCTTAAAGGTTTTCTATAAGCGATATAATTATGCGCTTTTCCTAATGCGCTTATTATATTACGATTCAGTGTTTCGTTTTTGTTAGGATTCCGTACCCTATGGTTAAAAACGGGACCCTATTACTAAGACTCCGTTGTCCGTCTGTCTGTCACCAGGCTGTATCTCATGAACCATGATAGCTAGACAGTTGAAATTTTCACAGATAATGATGTATATCTGCTGACAGTATAACAAAAAATACTAAAAACAGAATAAAATAAATATTTAAGTGGAGCTCCCACACAACAAACGTGATTTTTTGCCGTTATTTATAGATATTGGTACGGAACCCTTCGACCGCAAGTCCGACTCGCACTTGGCCGGTTTTTTTCTAGTCTTCATCGTAATTAAGTCGGACATTTAATTTTATTATTAAAACTCTATTTTGTCAAATACCAGGGCCTAAACCACCAACTCTTAAAGCAGTATCACCTTAATATTACTTCCAGTGGGAAAGAGGCGGAACTATACAGGGAAGTAATACTGATTTAAGAGTTGGTGGTTAGGCCCCTGGAGCTGATAAAAATCTTCGATTAACTCCAAGACCTAGAATGTCTTGGATATAAATGGATTTATTTCGGAGCCCATTTCCGCTGTAACTGGAAAACATCTAGAAGATAAATGACATGGATTTGCTTACCAAATAGTTCTACTCAGTTCCATAGGCGTTGTCTTTTATTTATTACTAAATAATTCGATGGAAAGTGTTTTGGCAAGCACTGAAATGGGAACAGAAATTTGAATATTGTTTTAACTAAACATTCGTACCTTTGAAAATAGTTTCTATAAAAGACAATATTTCTTAGAAGAAGTGACAATTTAATAGACCATCTTTAGTTGAAACATAATGGACATTTTCTCTTCATTTTTTCCAATTTCTTATTTTATAACTTTAGACAATCTTCATTTAGATGATAACTGAAATTACACAACTTGACATTTACATCAAAAAGCTGTTAATAATACTAATGAGAAGTGGCTAAGCCATTAATTATTAATGAAGCTGGCTTTTGTGCTAAATGGACACTTGTACCAGTGAAAATAATTGGGCTTTTAATGATACTGACTCGAAATATAAAAAAAGAAAATTGAGTTTATTGGTACTTTATAAAACAGAAACACTTTAAAATTAAACAAAATATACAAACAAAAATATTCACGCCAAACGGGCCTCAGCTCAGCATTATCCCAGATAGCAACACATACATAGGGAGACGCACCTTTAGTCCGGTTAAGCAGTTGATATCCCAAGTGTGTTAACTTGCTAGTGGTCATACCTAAAAAGAAAAAAAAAGGGAGACGCACCGGGCATCGTTGGGTGATTCCCGGCCACCGTAGGCGCGGGTCTGCGGACGGCGAGCGTTGGGTGGCTCGCCGCGCGCCGTCCGATCAAAGCCAGGCCGGGCTGACGACGGCGCGTTGTGTTTCACGCGCGCCTCAAAGAGATGTCAGCATAGATGAAGGGGCCCGTTAGGGTCAGAGCCTGCCAGGGTTGCGGATTTTGTTCGAAAGAGTTATCGCGGTCCTGGAACGCAAAAGGCACTAGGAGGAGCATGGGTGGGTTTTAGTCATTTGAGCGGAATGGGTCATTTGATGATTTCCCATCCCGAAAAAAAAAAAAAAGGTATACCACCTGACGCTGGACTTCAACTAAATTAATGGTTCTTTTTTACAGCACAGGCCTCTTAATAATAGAAAGAAATAGAACTGATTACGGCTTTTACGACCTCTTAAGTTATTAGCGATCTTCAACTGTAGAGTTTACGACATTTACTGTTTCTTCATTGTTTTATACATACTGAAGAAAATTGTTTGTAATAATGACACTGTCCAGGTTTGAATCAGCAAAGATGCTTTAAAAATAAATTACTCCTCCAGACCGCCACGTCTTAATCTGAGATTGAAACTACTGAAACGACCACTGTAAAATTAAAGATACTAAAGCAGCTTTTAATACAGCTCTGCAAAAGTTAGATGAAAAAGAAAAATGAAAAAAAAAGACTCGGTACGGAGATGCGAAGCTTCCAACATTTATAAATTCAAGTTAATATCACACAGAGCAATTCATCTTCTTTTTGTTGTCTCATGTAAATCATTCGCATGGAATGAGGAATTTTACACCGAAAATTTTTAGAATTGAAATAAGTCGTAACACCAAAAACATGATGAAATTACGTTTTAATTTCAAACAGAATGAAATAACTCACTAACAATAAACTCATTATAGCGATTGCAAAGTTAGAATTGCGGGCTATTTCAAGAATATTGTTACAATTGATAAGGTATGATTTTTTAAGTGGGATGTTAACTACTAACAATAAAATACGACGAATTAGAACAATATTAATACCAGGCACTTAAGCTGAATAATTCAGCTCTCCAAATGAACGGCGTATAAATTGTGAAGAAGTTAATTTTACTAAATAACCCTTGTATTTCCACGAAACTGCCATTCGCGGTGGGAAGCACTTAATTAGCTTTTGAAACAATACATAGAATTGCTTTATAGCAGGGAGAGTAATAAAGAATATTGTTGTGGAGGAAGTATATGCAAAAAATGAAGATTAATTCTGTGAAACGTTGGATTTTTTCTGGAAAAGCGTACATTGTAGTTCTCTGGGGATTGCGCCGTTTATTTTATTTTACATTTGTTTGTTTTGTTATGTTTTGTGTTATCATTGTTAATTGTATGGTGGTTTATTTAGGTTATGTGAGTGAAAATTGGGCCTCATCAGAAGGCTTAAAGTCACCCAAAGGGCAATGGAGAGGGCAATGCTCGGAGTTTCCTTGCGTGATCGAATCAGGAATGATGATATCCGCAAGAGAACCAAGGTTACCGACATAGCCCGAAGGATCGCCAAATTGAAGTGGCAGTGGGCAGGGCACATTGCTCGCAGAACAGATGGTCGATGGGGCCGAAAAGTTTTGGAGAGGCGACCGCGTACCGGAAGACGCAGTGTTGGAAGGCCTCCCACAAGGTGGACCGATGACCTGGCGAGGGTCGCGGGTAACCGATGGATGCGAGACGCACAGGACCGGTGGTTGTGGCGACACTTGGGGGAGGCCTATGTCCAGCAGTGGACGTCTTTCGGCTGATATGATGATGATGATGATGATGAGTGAAAATTATGTTCGGGTAAAAATCTTTGCTGTCGATCGAATGCCTTGAAAACGTCTGAATATTAAAAATATTCCAATCCAATAAATTTTAACTGAAAAATTGTGACAGTATTTTTTTTTAATTCATGTCTTGTCTGCTAGCTGCATTAAATCCTCTAGTAAAACCAAAGAACATAATAATTTTCCGAGAAGATTTTATTTCGGGAATATAAAGGAATGTAAGTAATCCAGAATAACAGTGTCTTCAATAAAATTGTTTATAGCACAAATCGATGTTCACCCAATGCCGCTGAGTAAGAGGAATGTGGAATTTCGTCAACTATAGGCCCGGTTTTGATAGCCACATCGTAAAATTGTACGGATTCTACAAATACTTTGCTTGTGTATCTCAAGATATTTTATAGGGAATAATTTTATTATTGAGTTTGAGGTATTCGACGTAGAAAAGCTTTTTTTATTTGTATCATTGAGACACAAAATAGGCCCATAATTTTAACTACAAACAAGCTCTTAATATTAATGTATACCTTTGCTATATCGAAATCATTCTACAGCAAATTATCTCTGATGAGTAGGCACAGAAAGGAATCAGAATCAGATTATTTTGTCGTCAATTACTTTTTGTTATATCTGTAGTAGGTAATCAAGATTTTATCGAACGTATTTTGCAATTGAAATCCAAGGGAATACGCGTTCATTTTTATTTGTAAATTGAAATACTTATTAGCTATAGAAAGCACCTAAGAAATAATTTTTGAAATACCTTAATCAGCGATGAAGTTATAAAGCTTTAAAGTTGACAATTAGAAAGAGAAGTCCGATACCAACTCTGACGTCAAATACCATGACACTTACATAATATTATATATGTTACGGCTAATAGCCGAAGTGCGGCTACACCTAGTTTGAGCCGGTCATAGGGCACCCCGACTCGGACAGGTTCAGTTAGAAGGCCGCCATCCCATTCGTGGTTAAATTTTTTTAAACCACACAGAAATAGGAACTTTAAAGTGTTTAGAGGTTAGGTTAGAACTAGTTGCAGCCGGCTAAAACTAGTTGTAGCCGGATAAAACTAGGTGTAACCGCACTTTGGCTATTAGCGGTAACAAATATACAGCTGCCATATAAAAAAGTGATTTCGCGAGAGGAACAGATATGTTTGACTAAAATATTTATATCTCGTTTGTTTTTCGATCAATTTTTTAATTCTATTTTCACTGTTATTATAAAAAAAAGTTTAATTTGTTGTAAGTTCCCAGTCTCATGTTATTGTTCCAAAATAAACTTTTATAATAATTATTTTTATAGTTTTTTATTTTTATAGGTATGTTTTTAGATAAACTGTGTTGATAAGAACAGAGCACAAAACCAATCCAGCTGCGTCGAGGTGTAAACAGGGAGACGTCATCTCTCCGAAACTGTTTACGAACGCGTTGGAGGACGTTTTCAAGACGCTTGATTGGAAAGGACGAGGCATAAATATTAACGGTCAGTCCATCTCGCACCTCCGGTTTGCGGAGGACATTTTCATCATGGCAGAATCTCTGCAGGAGCTGGAAGTGATGCTGAACTGTCTAAGCGATTTTTCAAGGCGAGTGGGCGAGACCCACTCGCCTTGAAAAATCGCTTAGACAGCGGATGAATCTGGACAAATTCAAAGTCATGCTCAATGGTCATGTCAACCCGAGACTTGTAATCGTAAATGGCGCTATCCTCGAGGTTGTGCAAAAATACATATATCTAGGCCTTATGTTCAACTGGGGCGGCACAACTTTGAGAAGTAAGCAACCAGAAGAATTCATTTGGGCTGGGCGGCATTCGGGAAGCTACGTGATATCTTTGAATCGTCGATCCCATAATCCCTTAAGACCAGGGTTTATAACCAGTGCGTTCTACCCGTAATGACTTACGGAGCCGAAACGTGGACACTCTCCATAGGTCTGGTTCACAAATTCAAGGTTGCTCAGCGTGCAATGGAGAGAGCAATGCCCGGGGTGTCTCTGGTGGATAGAATTCGCAACGAAGTCATTCGCCAGAGAACTAAAGTCACCGACACTGCGCGAAGAATCAGCATACTGAAACGGAAGTGGGCCGGCCATGTCTGTAGACGGATAGACGGTCGATGGAGCAGATATGTGTTAGAGTGTAGACCGCGTATGGGCAAACGTAGTGTGAACGCCCTGCGGCAGTATGGATCGATGATTTGAAGAAGGTGGCTGGCAGCGGATGGATGCGAACTGCTCAAGACCGGGATGGTTGGCGCTCTTTGGGGGAGGCTTACGTTCAGCAGTGGACGGAGTATCATAGGGTTTTTGATTGGTAGATATGAGAATGAGGTTGTGAAATAAAAAATGTGACTTGTTCCTGGAGACAATCAAGATGCTATATTGTATTGTTTTACTGAATAGACAGTTAACGAGATTGACATTACACGCAGTCTTGCAAGGCAAAAAATATATTAAATATTAAATGTTGGTGATGCCAACAACACAAGAAACGAAAGCTTAAATATAAATGCAATATTGCTTTTTCAATCCTGTTCATTGAGTAGACCGTAGATATTTAACATAACCGGAATTTATCTTTATTTATTAAATTCGCTCAAGCCAATCATATTATCAAATTTCTTCTGCTTAAAAAGGCGTACCTTTATTTATTTATTTATTTTATTTGGGAAACAAACAGATGCAATAACAAACATAAGTATACAATTAGTACAACACAATCCAGAAACAGTTTCCACAGATTAATATACAAGTAGATTATATGTACCTAAGTGTACCAACAACCAGAAGTTCACACAGTTTACAGAAGTTACAATTTAATAATATATAACATTAGATTATTTAAATTTCGATGCCAAAATATTTCTTATGCAAAACTTAAATTTGGGTAGAGAAAGGTGAAAAATATCTAAATCTTGATAATGATTTTCGATACATCCCCTTCAGAATTCCAAATGGTATGAATATTTTACAAGTTCTTACAAACTCGTTTTGCCGATGAATTGTGAAATCTAGAAACTCCGAATAAATAAAACTAAATCACATTCATTTGGACGAGTAATTTATTACACAGAAAAATGGTTTCAGACGATGGCCTCAAATTCCCTGAAATGAAACTTTAGTTTTACGCTCTTATTATATAAATAGCTCGAAAGCATTAATTTTTCTTGACAGTTAGATGATTTGCAGAAAAACGGATTTTTGATTAATGATTACATTTTCTTTTGTAAAAGAACTATGAAAAAATTGATGGCATAAAGGCAATATTAATTGTTTTGAAAGGAAGTTAATTTGTGTCAAAAATGGTTGAATGGGAGTCATTAGTGAATGGAAGTTATCAGTGTGCATTATTATTAAAAGCTTTCTGATGAATGGTGAAGCAATTTATTGAAAACATTTTGCAATATATACCTAACCATTGAGGTAACCACGAAAATTATCTACATTAAATAAATTCAAAGTCAAATAATTTGTTTCGATTGGAGTAATAAAACGCACTTTTGTCTATGATTGAACTTAAAATAAATGCCGCAGATTGGCACTTTTTAGTATATTTTGAAATGTTTTTCTTTTTTTCCAATTGTTACTTTAGATACTGGATATCAGATTAAGATCATCACTTTTAAATAGGACTTCGCAGTTATGAAACGATCGAACGAACAGATAAAAAAGTACGTGATGGACAATCCATGGGCCTCATCAGAAGGCTTGAAGTCACCCAAAGAGCAATGGAGAGGGCAATGCTCGGAGTTTCCTTGCGTGATCGAATCAGGAATGACAATATCCGCAAGAGAACCAAGATAACCGACATAGCCCGAAGGATCGCCAAATTGAAGTGGCAGTGGGCAGGGCACATTGCTCACAGAACAGATGGTCGATGGGGCCGAAAACTTTTGGAGTGGCGACCGCGTACCGGAAGACGCAGCGTTGGAAGGCCTCCCACAAGGTGGACCGATGACCTGGTGAGGGTCGCGGGTAGCCGATGAATGCGAGACGCACATGACCGGTTGTTGTGGCGACACTTCGGGGAGGCCTATGTCCAGCAGTGGACGTATTTCGGCTGATATGATGATGATGAAGATGATGGACAAGAAAAACATTTGCAGTTTCAAAATACGCGGCATTCACCGCGTAGTTTTCGTAAGATAAATTATTATTCTTTCATTTGTTGTAACTGAAGAATATGTCTTCTATGTACTGAAAGCTCAATGAGACTAATATCCACGATGTTCGTTAAATTGCACCGCTAACTCTTCACGTTAACTACAGGTGTGATACACTGGAAAATTGCAAGTGGTGAAAGAACGTACCCACTCGTGAATAGTTTAACATTGGAATTAATTTGATTAAATAAAAAAATCTGTTCTTTACCTCCACGAAATGTAGGGTACAGCTGTGTACTTTTGTTGCGAATTGACTGGTCTTATAATGTAGGTAAGTTTTTCACATTCACGTTTCGTATTTACCCCCAGAAAGATTTTCAATGAATTAAAATTGACCTTGTATAATGTTGTATAATGGCTGCATTATAATTAAAATGCTGCTTTAGTTACTGTCCCACATTTGGCCCGTATGTATTTTTATTTACACGGATGACAAAAGGCTTTATTAAACCCAATATCCGGCAATCAAAGTAATTAATGAAACAGTATTCTAATTTCATTGAATTGAAACAAGTTACGGGGAAAACAACGACCGCCTTTGATGTGTGAAACTTCAATCAGCGTGAAAGCCACATTTTGTTACTCAATGGCGATTCCTGTGGCGTTTTTCGTCAGAAAAGGGACCATTTTGTTTTTTGAAAGCCTATTTGCACGACGACAAAAAATAATCCCATAATGTATTTTTTTAAAGGATTTAACCGATTTCTGAATTTAAAAATTGAAGTTGAATAGGTACTGGTTTAAATCGACTTAATGCCAAAGTTTAATTTTTTGATTATTCTACAGTCGAATTAGACAGGTTCTCAACTTCAAATAGGTTCTTTGAGTATAAACCTGTTTATGTCATGTAAAATTTGTCTGAGATTTTTAAATGTCAAGTCAAGGTAACCGCTTGTCCTGGTATGGTCATGTGAAGAGGAGGGATGAAACGCATGTTACTAAAAGGGTTATGAATATAAATGTGGATAGATGGAGAGGAAGAGGATGCCCATATACTTTCTTTACTTTATAATGTGCTCTTTAATCCTTCTACTCCTTTTTATATTAAAGAACGCTTTCAGTTCCTCTGTGAAACGCATTCTAGGTCCTTGAGATCATCGGAAAATCTAAAATTAAGTATTCGTATGCATTCTACTTCCTTCTTTGATAAATCATTTAGTATACAAGCAGCACGTTTATGGAATGCATTACCCATAGAAGTAAGGCGTGCTCAAACGCTACCAGCATTTAAAAAAATGGTGAAAGAGCATTTCCTTTCACTCTAATTTTTTCAATCCTTTCCCAATTATATATTTGATATTTATTAGTATATTAACTGTGATTGCATTTGTGTATTTTATGTTATTATGTATATTTAGTATTATTTAGAACTTTTGTACACTGACAACCCTAAATCTATCTCCTTTCGTTCAGTCCATCCAAAGGTTGTCTGTAAGAGATTGCCTTGTGCGATAAGACCGCCCATTGTACACGTATTTTTATAAATGTTTGTCCTGTTCGTGTAATGAGGTGTACAATAAAGTATAAATAAATAAATAAATAAGAGGAAGGCCAAAGAAAAGATAGATGGATTGTGTGAGGAGAGATATGAAAGAAAAGGGAGTTAGTGATAGTGTGACGGCTGGTAGGACAGAATGGAAGAAAAAAACGTGTTGCGCCGACCCCAAGTAACATGGGATAAGGGCAGGAAGATGATGATGAAATGCCGCCACAAAAACAAACGTAGCAAAATCTACATCGCAACAATAAGACCCGGAACGCCATCCATCCCGACAGCTACTAACTAATTACCAAATCCTGAATCGCGATATCAGAGTTTACCGTGTGATTTGAAGAGATACAACAGCCCGAATATCAACTATCGGGCAGTTGCCCACGAGACACAACAACCGTCGGTCGGAGGATCCTCCCTCTGCAACGGATGTATGCGGGACTTTACTCCCTGTACCGCTATCTCCATAACTTTCCTTTTCGTTAATTATTAGCTGACTAATCGCCATACGATGTAAATTGAATTTGAATGAATAAAAATAACATCATAATGAAGATTGTTAAGAAAATGCTGACTTGGGTTAACAATAATAGTACATTTAAAGCTTTGTGAAATTGCAAAATTAACAAAATTTCGGACTTGACTGTTTTATGCGACAAAAAGAGAAATCTGATATTTTGAAATCATCATTATCTTTAAAATCAGAAGTTTAATAAAAGATTAATGTTGTAAACAAAGGCTCTAGATAAAATTACATTGTACAAAACATGTTACACATAACAGTCAGCTGGAAAAGCGATAATTCTTATCTTGCATTTTGCCTTATTTGCCATATTTCAAATTATCACTATATATATTATGTTTTTTTATGTAAGGGAAATCATCAAATGACTTTCTCCGCTCTGGATCAAGTGGAAGGATTGTCAGACTTACTGACTAAACGCATCCGTACTTCTTATTATGCCCTTTGCGTTCCAGAGCCGCGGCGACTCTTTCTGAAATTTTCCGCATCACTGTGTATAATAATATGCTTATTGTAGAAATTGGAACTCAACAAATGAATCATCCTAGTCATTTAGATTTAGGTTTTACGATATTTTGTATTAGGAAATTAATTAATGTATACGTAAGTAGTCGTATAATAGGACTATGGATTTTGTGATAAAACATCTCAGAAATAAAGAATTTAATGAAATTACTGTTTATTATTTTCTTTGCCCAAACATGGCAGTGCCCGAGTTGACAAAAAGGAAAAGGGAGACCTTTGCCCTGCACTGGGATACATAGGCCCGCCCCAGTTCTGCACGGGTGCAATTTATGTAAGAACACTAACCTACCTCTTTAAACGCTTTTTTAACAGACTTCAAAAAAAGAAGGAACGTCTGATTTTTTAAATGTTTGTTACCTCATATTCTCCGTCATTTATGAACCGATTTGAAAAAATTTTGTTTATGTAAAAGTATATACTCTCCGGATAGTTTCATAGAAATGTCATTAAAATCGGTTTAGTGGTTTGGTTTTTAAATCGAAATTGCTGGAAAAATATGTCATCCATGTATACAAAATTGCGGTATTTTACTTTTCTGTGACTTTCCAGTGGTGTTGTTAGATGTGGGGTACCACTAAAAAGTGAAAAATAAAAAAAACTTTTTTACACAAAAAACGACTTCCAAATAAAAAAAAATGAACTAAGTGTAAAGAACAAAATAGTTTTAATTTCGTAAGTCGCTGATAAATTACGAAGAAACAACCAAAAACACCGACTTCCGAAATTAAAGTTATTTTGTAAGTACTTTGAAATGTTTTTTTATTTGGAAGTCGGATGTATTTTTTTGTAAAAAAGTTTTTTATTTTTAACTTTTACACTTAACAACACCACTGGAAAGTCACAGGAAAGCAAACGACGCAATTTCGTTTACTTGACTGATATATTTTTCAAGCTTTAGAAACCAAACTACTGAATCGATTTTGATGAAACAATGAGACCAATTGAGAAGTATATTCTTTTACTTATAAGAAAAAAAAAATCAAATCGTTTCATATATATGACGGCGATAATTTATTATGAGGTAACAAACACAAAAAAAATACAACCGGATTGAGAATTTCTTTTTCTGAAATCGTTTAAAAATGGTCTCATTATGGACCAAAGAAATAGCAAACGCAACTTTTGCTAAAATCAAAATCTAAAATCTTCAAATTGTGAACCAAACTGTCAATGCATAATAGATTATATTGTTTACAGAAGAAAATAGACGTTCTAATTCTACGAATAAAAAAACAATTTCTATTATAAAAATTATTAGGGCCTGATCAAAAATAATAACCAAAGAATAATTCAAATCTTGTTTGAAGAAATATAAATTATTTTTGCTGAGGCAATTTAATTTGAGCTGACAGCGTAGAGGATGAATTTTTTGATGCTATATTTTAGTGTATTTGTTAATTTTAGTTGTTGTTATTGTTAATTTGTATATAAATAGAAACAAATCTGTAAGTAACTACACATGAGATTTAATTTATATTAAGTATGCATTTTAATCTTCAAAGCAAAATCTGTACAGACGGGCGTGATCGACTGGAACGGGGTGTGTTTGGGGTAGGTCTACCTACTTGAATTCTTTCGACGTGGACTGTTACCAAGCCGGTGGTCAGTAGATACGAAACGGGGCACTATGGAAAAAAGACTTTATGGAAGGCTTTATGGAAGAATTTAGAGGCAGTAGGCGTAGTTGATCACTATACGTTCTAAGGATATCTTCGACATCGTTTTTAAGACCAACGGTTAGTCGGAGACAAAAATCATTCAGATGATTTTTGCCTTATTTTTAGATGTTCTATACGATATAATCGAGAAAATAAACAACTAAAAAAAATTCAAAAATTTCTGTCTTTTTTCCTCAGTGCCTCGTTACGTATACTCCAACCAAGCCGGCTGCATCCAGGCGCGCTGACGTCCTAAACCTGTACGGTTTTTCGTATTTTTTATTTCTTGTGTTCTTCTTTCTTGTTGTCTTTGCTTGCTGTGTTCGGGATACATAAGATTTAGGGATTTGATTACACCTCTCCGTAAAATCTGTAAAATTCTCCGTCAATTAGGGTGAAAACCACCTCTTGAACCTTATCCACTGAGGGGTTAGTTACCGAAACTAGTGGATTTTTTCTTGTGTGTGAACCTATTTACGATTTGGGTTTGGTTTCCCGAATATCTGAACCTTGAGGGCTGTTATACTTTATACCTCAGGGTAGGTGCGTCACCCCTCTATCCAGATACACAACTGTAAAACTCACCCCAGTAAGGGTGGAAATATTATAGACCCGGAAGGGGAAAAATTCTACATATTCTGAAAATGCTATTTAGTGGCTTTAAATTATACCTTAACACTATGTAGGTATATGTCCCCGCAAAATTGTCAACTCCGGAAGATTGTAATATATCTTTGATTAAATTATAATTTCTCTATACATTATGAGAAAATCATTATGTTCACAATAAATTCCATCCAAATTCAATAGTTTCGAATTAATCCGTATCTTATTTTAAAAAAAGTATACAATTTCACGCGATATTTTACAATCTTACGGCGTTTGCCATTTTCCGGTGACATAATGTACGTGTTTACATGGATAGTGCTCAGTAGTAGGTTTCCTATTTTTTGTGTTTAGTAAATGACGGTGTCTGTGAATAGTGTTTTTTTTTATCACCCTTTTTCTTCTCGTTCATTTAACGTAGATGTGTTATTGTCCTGTGTGGGTATATGTGAAATGTACAATACCAGGTTACCCGTCATTTACCTTACCATACCATGTATAACATTACCTTAGGGGATGTTGAGTGGTGGTCTAGAGCAGACCACCACTCAACATCCCCTAAGCTTGGGCGGAGCACCGTCGTGTCCTCGTCGAGGCGATCGGCGACGGCGACCTCTTGCGTCCGGCTCTGGTTCAATCCATGGCCCGGAGCGAGGACGCATGGGAAGCCATCGCCTCCTTCTGCGAAGCAGTAATACTAGTGAAGGAGGAGGATTATAAAAACCTGGTCAAAACGGGTAAATTTAGATATTCTGATAATACACTAGTTAGGACTATCTATGAGGCAACTGACAGGTCCAGAGTAAAGGCCTATTCAAACCTAAGCGGTATTCGCTACCGTCTGCGGTAGAGAAACCGAGTGGGTATGCGGTAATATAACTGTTCACACCAAAGCGGATTTCGCTATCCTTGTGGGTAGAATACCGAGTTTGAGTTTCGCCCAGTAAGCGAAACAATACCTATGCGGTACTATGGCACCAGCTTTTCCGCTCTAGCCGCGGAACTTGATACTAAATACTTAAGCGAAACTTGGCGGTATGTACATCTACCCACAGCGGCAGCGAATACCGCTTAGATCGCTCTAGCCGCGGAACTTGATACTAAATACCTGAGCGAAACCCGCGCGGTATGTACCTGTACCAAAAGCGGCAGCGAATACCGCTTAGGTTTGAATAGGCCTTTAAGCGAAACCCGTGCGGTATGTACATCTACCCACAGCGGCAGCGAATACCGCTTAGGTCGCTCTAGCCGCGGAACTTGATACTAAATACCTGAGCGAAACCCGCGCGGTATGTACCTCTACCAAAAGAGGCAGCGAATACCGCTTAGGTTTGAATAGGCCTTAAAGCTAAAAACATGATCTTTCTAGGAATATAAATAAAATTATTCAGCGTGAAGCAAAAATCTGCAACCAGATTAGATTTTGGAAACGCTTCATCTGATTCGTTAGTTTTTGTAGTGGGAAACAGCTAGTTTACTTATGAATTTCAATTAGCTGGCACAAGGACTGTATAAAGAATATTAGAGCTCAACACAATAGAATGGAGGGGCAATTCTTGTACCTTAAATGAGCGTTCACACTAATTGCATTGCAGGGACAAAACCTGTCTAATTTAAAAAATATATATATATATTTTGGCAAATGATATTGGTTGGTACTGACAAAAAAAAATCAAACTATTCAACATGCGTTCATAAAAATCTTACAATTAAATAACGCTCAATCTTGCGACTTGAATTTGAACGCTTCAAGGTCGATTGGCACATATCAGGGCCTTCACTGAGACGTGTCCGGGCCGTAGTCCGGCAAAACGTGGATACAGAAAAGTGTGATAAAATGTTCGCGCTGATTTTTTTGTTGAGCTCCTGACAAACAACGGCCCGGCCAGTCCCGGGCACGGCCTGGATACATATAGATCAACCCTTAAGCACGAGGATTGGCCGACAGAAAAATTATTACTGTCTGAAACTTAAAAAAATTACAGTTTAAAGCTTGGGTCACAATCTATTATTGTCGTGTGTAGCGCCTTCTTTCGTAGTTGATTAGCTACAAATAAAAACAATTAGGTAAAAAAATTTGTATATCTGTCAAAATTCATTAATTGCTTAGTATACACAACATCGAAAGTAGTGTAAGGGAATTGATATACAAAGCGGACAGGGCGCGCGGACAGGTCGTTGACAAGATAAAATGTATGGCGTCAAAGAAACAAAATATACTTGTCGTCGCGGTGCGTGGCTAAACACCATACATTTTCGTCACAGCGCCCCTAGTTCGCGCGCCCGCTGTCCGGCGGAGCGCTTTGTATATCAAATCCTTTCCTATCCGATTGCACAAATACTTTCAGTATTCATAGGCTACCGCCGAGAACAATGTTATAATTTTTTTGTGACCATGTGAGCCAAACCTTGTCCTTAATAATCTGAACAAGCCGTTTATATTTTTTCTAAGCAAAATAAATAGGTACCTACTCAATTTACATCATTCGTTTAAGTCCCTCTCTAGTACGTACTTTGGTGTTTCCACAGTTTTACTTAGATCTTTGAAAAACCGTACCCGTAAAACGTTTTATTTATTTATTTGGGTAAGTACTCGCTTTTGCTAGCGGCTCCGAGGGCAAGAAAAATTAAAAAAAATCGAAGAGCCTTTATTTTATTTCTTTAAATCACATTTCAAAAATCAAAATTAATTGAAAAACTGAAATCCCAAGATTAAAGGAATATGGCCTCAATATTTGTTGCTAAATACTTGCTGAAAAACCGCTAATCTTTGATTTTCAGGCTATTAAATAGGGTTCAGTTTCCAAAGACTGGAACCCTATTCCAAAGCCTATGGCGCTTGTTTGACGGTCTGTCATAGGCCTTTTTAACCGACTTCAAAACAAGGAGGTCTTCAATTCTATTCTATGTTTTTTTTTTGTGTTTGTTACCTCATATCTCCGTCATATATGAACCGATTTGAAACATTCTTGTTTCATATGAAAGGATATACTTCTCGATTGGTCCCATTGACATTTTATCAAAATTGGTTTAGTAGTTTGGTTTCTAAATCCAATTAGCTGTAAAAATATGAGGAAAAATCATCCATGTATACGAAATTGCGTATTTTTGCTTTCTTGTAACTTTCCAGTGGTGTTGTTAGGTGTAGGGTAGCACTAAAAAGTGAAAAATAAAAAACTTTCTCACAAAAAAAAAAAGTTTTTTTGTGAAAAAGTTACTTTTAACCATAATAGTCCAGTTGTCCCTACTTTTTACAGGATAGTAAAGTTAAACAGGGTTATTTATAAAACACCAACCACCTTTCAGCGGGTGAAAGTACTTATAATTATAAACAACTTGTACTATGGGACCAACTCTGAAATATCAAAAAATTTTTTTTTTTTTCGATTTTTTGGTTTTGGTCTCATAACAAAAGTGGTTTATAATCATAAGTACTTTCACCCACTGAAAGGTTGTTGGTGTTTTACAAATTTTTATAACTCTGTATATATATGTCACGATAGTTACTGTTACTGCCCCTACTATGAGGTGTGAATGCCATCGTGATACAGTTGTTAAAAAAATATTGATATTCGTCTTGTATTGCTCCGTCTACACAACGCGAACGGAATCAATCATGTTGGCACGTCATAATAGGAGTGCTAGTATCAGCAGCCTGGAAGAATGTGGTTGCCCATTGCTGCCCATTGTATGTGTATTAATTTCCTTTTTTAACCGACTTCTAAAAAAGGAGGAGGTTCTAAATTCGGATGTTGGTATCTTTTTTTTATGTTTGTTCGCGCATAACTCCGTTGCTTACCAACCGATTTGAAAAATTCTTTTTTCGTTTGAAAGGGTATACTTTCCAAATGATTCCATTGAAATTTTATCAAAATCGGTTCAGTAGTTTGGTTTTAAAATCCAAATATGTGGAAAAACATCCATGTCATATGAATTTGCGTATTTTTGTTTTCCTGTGACTTTCCAGTGGTGTTGTTAGGTGTGGGGTACCACTAAAAAGTGAAAAATAAAAAAAACTTTTTCACAAAAAAATAAGAAACCGACTTGAACTTGACTTGACTTGTATTGAAGTTATTTTGAACTTTGTAGTTTTTTTTGGAAGTCGGTTTCTTTTTTTTTGTGAAAAAGTTTTTTTAATGTTTATTATTGTGTACACTGTAACAAATAGATGATAAATAATTAAGGCAAATGATATCGTGTTACATAATGTTGTAGATATAGAATTATAGAAGGTTAATTAAACTAAAAGTAAAATGAAGGAAGAAAGGAAGGTTACTGAAATCATTTAGTAGGTAACTAACTACAATTACTATACTAAATGATTTTATCACTTGGTCAGATTTATTCCGTGCTATGATTTCTTCAAACAGCCGATTAAGTCTTGAATAATTTTCTATCCCAGCAAATTTTTAAACCCCGTCGGCTTTTCAGACATCAAACGATGTTGGAACAAGATCTTGAGTGGCAGAAAAATCTTGTAATTTTAGCTTTAAAGACGGTAAGGACTTATTAGCGTCCTTATAATAGGGTTCTTGATAAAAAAATGGTTTTGTGGTCGAATTTTTTTAAGGGAATATATACTTCAAAATTAAATATGAAAGTCCCTTGATTATCGTATCACGTCTCACCTCCGGAACTCTGTACCCCTGTTCAAAAAACGGGTCCAAAAAATCGGTCGAGCTTCTGAAACACGGGTGACCATGACATAGATTTTTCTTCTTCGTGGGCCCCTCACTGCTGAGCATAGCTACCATATACGACACGTGTCCAAGTGCTCGTGAGAGTATTATTGTTCTGTACCTCGGAATAATGAGTAACTGATATTTTTCATTTTTTTATTGATTGTTCTGAGATAGCGACACGCCAGGCTTACGCTGAAAACCAGCGCGCTGGATTAATGCCTTCGAGCACGGGCCTCAACATTATTTAATTATGGCTCTTCAACGACCTATTCACTAACACAAAAAAACAAACATCTGATGTTTTACGTAGGGTGAACTTTTCATTTACAGGAGTGTACGGCACTTCCAAAAATTATAACAACTCAAAGCAAAAACCTAGAAACACAGTTTGATAAAGGAAACGTCAGCGAATGCAAACTTTGAATCAAAATTAATAATAAAAAAAAATATAAACTTTGAAAAAAAAAATGCTGTGCGTTAGCCCTTTCGCGCGGTATAGTGACGCATAATATTGTATGTCTAGGATAATATTATTTTAAAAAAGGTACATATATCACTTGATTTCGTTTTTCAAGCTTATGTTAAATAACAATTTTATGTGTGTGCGTCACTTTCACGTGAATAAAAAGTTTTTCTTTCTTTCTAAGTCATATATTAATGTCTTTTACAGAGTGGACCGTACATGCTGCCTCCAATAGCCTTCTTAATTGCGACTGTCCATATTCCTTGTGTTCTCCTTTGAGCGTGTTTTTCGCTGCATCTAGACCGAGGGAAACCCCTGGCCATAGGTTCCTGAGGTTTTCTAGATTGTGCTTAGGTGAACGCGTTAAGTGTTCGAAGAGATTGGGAGTAAGCTTCTTGCATACGGCAGATGGCCACTTATTATTCCTTTACTCTCATGGCGCAGAAAGCAAGAAAGTTTCCGCCTACACTACATCGCGAAAGCGTCGATCTTTCTGTTATTATGACATTTTTAAAGAACATGGGATACTTTTGTTCCTCGGTAGTAAGTTTCCCTGGTATAAATTTTGACTATCAAGCGGACAAAGTCGCTGGAAAATACTTGTCTGTATCTAAAATGGAGGAGGATTTTACTTTGGATTTTGTCGAGCAAAACCTATTGTGTTCTTGGATGAAAGAAATTCAGAGTTCGTTGGATAATGATCTCTCATTTGACATGAAAACCGGTGGGCCATGGTTACTTACGTTGCTTTATATGCATATGATTTTTGGTAATGTCAAAGGTAAAAAAAGGTTTCGTAGCAGCCGGAGTTTTTCAGACCGCTATTTTAGCATCCATGTTAAAATGCGAAAGACAAGAATGACCCACAACATTCTACAGGAAAGGGTTGTCGTACTTGATGCATAGTGAAAGCACACGAGAACAATTTATGTATTTAATTAATTATGTACGGTTGCGGTCTAAAATCTAGTAGCAGTTTCACAAATCTATCGCATAAAAACTTTTTCACAAAAAAAAGAAATCGACTTCCAAAAAACACTACAAAGTTCAAAATAACTTTAACTTTTTGGTTGCTTCTTTGTTATTTGACACCTACTTCCAAAATTAAAGTTATTTTGAAGTCTGTAGTGTTTTTTGGAAGTCGGTTTCTTTTTTTTGTGAAAAAGTTTTTTATTTTTCACTTTTTAGTGGTATTTCACACCTAAAAACACCACTGGAAAGTCACAGGAAAGCAAAAATACGCAATTTCGTATACATTCCACATATTTTTTCCAGCTATTTGGATTTATTTATTAATTTATTTATGAATGGGCTAGCTCTTGACCTCGATCACGCCTGATGGAAAGCGATAGATGAAGTCCATGATGAAGCGAGCGTGCCCAGAAGAAAGTAAAGTCAAGTAAATACCCCGGAAAATTAAAAGATTCAATAATAAGACCAATTTACAAACAAGGTTCACATCTAGATTATACAAATTACCGTCCAATAGCCATCTTAAATACAATTAATAAGATAACAGAGAAATATATTGTTAGACAAATATCTGAATACTTAGATAAAAACGGCATTATTACAGACATCCAACATGGTTTTAGACCAGATAGAAGCACGGCAACGGCGCTAGCAAGATTTACGGACGATGTAAATAATTACCTAAATGATAAAAACTTAGTAGTAGTAGTATTTATAGACTTCAAAAAAGCCTTTGACACCCTGGATCATGGCGTGTTGTTGCAGGCTATGGATGAATGTGGGATAAGTGGACCAATGAAAAGATGGTTTGCTCAATATTTAGAGCATAGAACTATCAGAGTTCGAGTGAGTAGCGTTGAAAGTAATGAGGGCGTTGTAAAATATGGTGTTCTAACCGGATCTGTATATGGGCCAGTTGGTTATATTGTCCATGTAAACAGTATGTGTAATGTCATTAAAAAATGCAAAGTTTACATGTACGCCGACGACACTTGTCTCCTTTTCAGTGGCAAGGACCAAACCGCCATACAAGAAGCAATACAAGACGATTTGGACAGAATAATTAAATGAGCACATGACAATGGTATTATAATAAACATTAACAAAACCAAATGCATGTTAATACATTCCCCATATTCACGTTACGATAGCATCAAGTTGAATGTAAAGGGTCATAGTTATGAATGTTTCCACTATGAAAAATCAAACTGCAAATGTATTAATTTAGAGCAGGTTAAAACAAACAGGTACTTAGGACTGACTATTGACACTAAATTTGCGTGGAACACACATATAGATACAGTTTGTAATAAGCTTCGTTCAGTTCTGGGTAAACTCTATACACTAAAGCCTGTAGTCAAGAGAGGACTCTTGTATGCGCTGTACTATGCACTTGCGGACTCGATTGTCAGTTATGGGTTGTGTGGTTATAGACTCACTTTTAAAACATACCTTGATAAAATTAAAATACTACAAATGCGACTTCTTAAACTATTAGTGAGCTATAGAACTAAACATAGTGTAAACAAGGATTATGAAAAATTATTTAAAATTTACAATGTATTACCAGTTCACATGAAAGTTAAAATATCCATTATCATGGAACAACATAATGTTAAAACTCATAAAAACGCAAGAGTATATAACTACCCAACCCGGCAATCATAGAAAAAACAACTGCAGGTCCCTAAGGTGAATAATTATTATGGTAAGCGTGCGAGGCGATGGATTACACCTACTATTATTAATGAGTTACCTGAAGGAGTGATACATCTAACCAAAAATAAAAACCACCTTAAAAATATGTTGATGAAACACTACCTGTCTATGTGTCCATAGTTGTATTGTATACTTATGTTGTATTTGTAAGCTGTGGCTGTGTGGGCAACTACTCTGTATCCACGTACGAAGTGGTTGCTTGAACAGCCATCTAGCCTTATGCCTTAGTATAGTTAGCCCTAGTTTAATTTAGCCGTTTTAAATCAAACTTAGATTTTGCTTTATATTCATTATTTTGTATTGTTAGTATGACCTCGTGCGAAATCCACGAGAGCTTACTGCCGACAAACTGCTTTGCAGTTTGGCAGATGTTATTTGAAGATCTAAATTTGTAACGCATTTAATAAAAAAAAAAAAAAAAAAAAAAAAAAAGATGCCTTGAGGCACTGGTACTCCCACGCGTCGACGAAACACAGCAGGCTGCTTGACGCCGAACTCCGGTGGGAGGGTGGTCGCGAACCAGGCGGGTGTTAGCCCTACCACCACAGGGGAAGGATTGGCCAGTCTTATAAGATTAAAAACCAAACTACTAAACTGATTTTGATAAAATTTCAATGGTACCATTTGGGAAGTACACCCTTTTTAATTTTTCAAATCGGGTGGCAAGCGACGGAGTTATGCGCGAACAAACATGAAAAAAAAAATACAAACATCCGAATTGAGAACTTCCTCCTTTTTTAGATGTCGGTTAAAAACAAGTTGCACTTACGACCTTTTTCTATAACAAACATTTTGCACACCCACGATCTCGTATAACGCACTCTTTCTTCATTATATAGTCAGAAAGAGTGCGATATAATTGTAATTTTATGATTTAGTGACAAGCCTGTCATGTCGCAACGGCGTATTAACATAATGGTATTTAATTTCAATCCTACAAACATGTGTCGCATGCGTTATGCGTTTGAACCCCAGTATCAATACGCTTGAGTTTAAAAAAAAAGTAAATATTGTCGCGTTGCATTAAAATGGGCTAATATTTCTTCATAGCCCGAAGGATCGCCAAATTGAAGTGGCAGTGGGCAGGGCACATTGCTCGCAGAACAGATGGTCGATGGGGCCGAAAAGTTTTGGAGTGGCGACCGCGTACCGGAAGACGCAGCGTTGGAAGGCCTCCCACAAGGTGGACCGATGACCTGGTGAGGGTCGCGGGTAACCGATGGATGCGAGACGCACAGGACCGGTTGTTGTGGCGTCACTTCGGGGAGGCCTATGTCCAGCAGTGGACGTCTTTCGGCTGATATGATGATGATGATGATGAATATTTCTCAAATTTCAAGTGAAACCGGCTTATGTGTAAGTTATTATTAATAATGATGGATGACGGTTATGGTGTAAAATTGCTAGTTGCAAGTGTGTAATAATATTTTAGTTTTTTGGAGAAATACTGTGAGCCGTTGGTTAACGATGTTTGAGAAAGAAGGAAGTCTAAAGAGTCGTATTAGAAGTGGAAGCCGCTTATTAAACCGACACTTGGCATAATCTTCATTTTGACGAATATTCTTAAAGCGTAAAAATTATTTAATATAATTATTGTTTGGCCGAATATTTATGTGTGCGAATTTACAATGGCATAATTTTAAAATGCAGTATTTAATTTGGCATAATTACCTTTGGCAAAAGTTAAATTCCGTATAATTTATTTAAAAAAAAAAAACGTTGCCCCACAATAGGAAGTTCTCCTGTATCATGGGTGCGTTAACAAACATATAATCTCACATACACAAACAGCCAGACCCGGAACAACTATCTGTAGGCCATACAAATATTTGTCCGTGCGGGAAACGAACCCGCGACACGCAGCGCAGCAGTCAATCGCTCAACCACTGCGCCAACCGTGTCGTTTAGCCTAACTTTTATTTTGAGCGACGATTATTTGGTACAACTTCGTTTGGCATACTATAAAGATAGAAGGATTTCATTTGGAATAATTTATTAGGTATATTGCCATTTTTATTAAATAGCATTTTTAACCTTAAATAAAACAGTCATTACGCGTTGTGCTACAAAAGTTATTGACAGAAACTACGTGGAGTCGGTTTTGCAGCGATTCATTTCTGTCACTTTATTTGTGCTAAAAGAGAGCAAAATTTATTTATTTTCTCTTTTTTTAGAAAAGTCCAGAGCAGCGTAATGACAAAAAATACGCAGAAAATGCACAATTCAATAATTAATTAATAAATCGAAATAAATAACGAATCGATAAAAATAGAATATAATAAGATAATACGTTATTAAATAAAAGCTTATCGGATAATTATTTTGCTAAGTGAATTATTTGATAAACTTGTTGTTGTATTATTATAAATTGACAAATAATATTATTGCCAATCGTTGCTTGTCAAGTAAAATTGTTTGAATTAATTTTTGGTGAACTGACAGGTCACCGACGTGGGCGTTAAAGCCATTAGTCGTTTAAGGAAGTTTCACCAAATCAATTATCCCACAAGCTTTCGTTTTTGTTTTACCATTTAGGAATAACCCTCTCCAACCCCATTTTACCTCACAACCTATGAACGTAATAGCTAAAAAAGAAAACTACTTGTTTCAGAATATAGCTAATCCTTATACATAAAGGGATTTCGGGCTACAATTGATCAGAGCCGAAAATAACAGTACTTTAAGCCTTTTCATTCGGCTATTGTCATATTGTCAACGCGAACCTATTGTTATAAAAATAAGAGGAATCTTTATAGGGAGGATACTGACCGTCCCTTTGGGCGCTTGATATTACAAAATTTGTGAAAAATACGGGGTGTGGAAAGATTTTTGAAACAGAGCTACGACAAAAAGAACAAATAATATGAAATCTGTTATTACTTAACTACGAGAATCATTCTGATGTTTAATTTTTTGGAAAGTAAATAATGTCACCTCAATTCTATCACTACATAATCTCACTATCACTTCACTATTTATTGTAAAATGAAGTCCCCCGCCACGTCTGTCTGTCTGTCTGTCTGTCTGTGAACTGTGCTTTTCATAGAGAGTGATTTATTCAGAAGTTTTAGGTTTATGTTTATTTATATGTTTTTGTAATTGGCTGAATATGACGATGATTGTTGATTTATCATGGCGATTGGTAGTTTTTATGTGAGTAGCAGAAGCTGAGCACATCAAAGCGTTCGAAGCTGGTTGCCGCCGGTTTGCTAGTTATTTATATATATTTTTTCTGTACTTTTTCACTAGTTTTTCTAAGCCAAATCTCACACGTCGATGAGCGCTTATGCTTACGAAGGGGTAAGTAAATACAATGTTTTCATTTCGCGATTTTTCTAGCTAAATCGTCTCAAATGCCAAGCCAACTTTTCAACACCCCGTATTCCGGGAGTTTATTTGATTTTATTGGGACACCAAAATGGTGATTCCTGTTTTGCATTCCACTGGCCTTTGTTTTTTGTCTATATTACATGTAAGCATCACAAGGTTAATGTTTTCCACACACAATAGAAAAAGGGTTAGCTTAGCTCCATCGTGCGCTGATGAAATGACGTCATTTTCAACATGTAGGGATATGTTATCGTTGTGATGCTGTGTTTTGGGGACCTTTGTCATTGTTCTAGCTTGAAATTGCTGATTTGCAGAGATTTTTATGTAATAATGATTAGCTGGGCCTTAAATACAAAACTTTATTTAATATTTTGATTCAAGTGAAACCTAAAAATATTTTTTTTGTTCGGTCAAGCTCCTCTGGCACAGCGGTGTGCCATCCGATTCACACGTTTTTAAACTCTATTATTACTAATAAGGTATTTTATAGGATGTTGATGTTTGACAGCTCGGTCCTGCATCGGTTAAATGAACATGTTAGAAAATGATGAGTTTATGACCCGTTACAGGCGACTCCGACTCGGACTTTGCCGGTTTTTTAACCGACTTCTGAAAAAGACGGATGTTTGTATTTTTTTTTGTGTTTGTTCGCGCATAACTCCGTCGCTTGCTAACCGTTGGAAAGGGTATACTTCACAATGGTCCCATTGAAATTTTATCATAATCGGTTCAGTAGTTTGGTTTTGAAATCCAAATAGCTGGAAAAAAATATGTGAAAAAATCATCCATGTATTGGCGGAATGGCGTATTTTTGCTTTCCTGTGACTTTCCAGTGGTGTTGCTAGGTGTGGGGTACCACTAAAAAGTGACAAATAAAAAACTTTTTCACAATAAAAGAAACCGACTTCCTAAAAACACTACAAAGTTCAAAATATCTTTAATTTCGGAAGTCGGTGTCAAATAACGAAGAAGCAACCAAAAACATCGACTACCAAAATTAAAGTTATTTTGAACTTTGTAGTGTTTTTTGGAAGTCGGTTTCTTTTTTTTTGTGAAAAAGTTTTTTTTTATGTCGAGTAGTGCCTCGTGTCCTACGAAGCTGATCATTCTTAAAGTTGACTCTGTGCTAGCAGCTAGTCAGGGTTGCAGAATTTATTTGAACGAGTCACCTCGGCCTTCGAATGCAAAAGACATAAGAAGGAACACGGATTGGTTTTAGTCAGTAAGAGTCTGACACTGCCTTCCGCTCCACCCAGAGCGAAAAGTCATTTAATAATTTTCCCTTTCTTTAAAAAAATGTTAGCAGGTATATTGATTTCAAATTTATCCATCTGTTAGCTTCTTCTACAACGTGTTACAGAATAAACGCAATCACATAAAAGGGGTCATTGTACTCATGATTATGAACAAGTTTTACAATAGGACCAACACTGAAATCGCCCCATACCCCTGTCCCATACATTTTTGTGCAAAACTCGACAAAAAATACGAAACAGCTGATATTTTTTCGCGATTTCGGGGTTGGTCCCATAGTAAAAGTTGTTCATAATGATGAGTACAATGACTCCTTTTCAGATATTGCGTTTATTCTGTTACACGTTGTATAATGATAAGGTGACTGACTTGACCACTATCTCACCTGATGGTAAGCGATCACGTGGTCGAAGATGGCGCACGCTTGCCTAGAAGTAGCCTATTCACTCTTGACTTAAAGACTCCCAGGTTGAATTCCACTCCTTAGCTGTACGCACAATCAATGTGTTTCCCTAGAAAAGTTCCATGCTAGGCTTATCTTTAGTTTTCCGGCCGATAGAAAAGAAAAACAGATTGTTAGTATCGTAAACCTAGATTTGAACTAATAGAGTATTAGTTCAAATCTAGAGATTAAAGAAAAAAGAAAGAACGGAAGAAAATCCTCTTATTCCACCAGAAGTGAGGCACAAAACAATAAAAACAAAATTAAACACTAAAAATCCCCAAAGACCCAAAGGTTGACTGGTAGAGAATGCCTTGTTGCATTAAGTCCGCCCATGTACCACTATTGTACATAGAGTTTAAATAAATAAATAAATAAATAAAATGTTAGAATCTTAGATTAAAATGTTTGTTAGTACGACTATCTCTCGAAGTATCCCGTCACGAAAAATGTTTCGCTGAGAGAAAACTAAACTTTTTGATTGTTACTTTTCCCAGAAAACGCTTGGTTACTACAGGAAAGATTGCGAGAGCAATGTCGTGGAAAAAGCTAGTAATAAGAATCTCATTTTAGCGCATTAACACGTGGTTATTAGTATTCGGGTGCTCGAAAGTCATTACTCAAATTCGGGCACTTCTTGTATTAATTACAGTAAAAGAACCGGCCAAGTGCGAGTCGGACTCGCGCACGAATGGTTCCGTACCAATATCTATAAAAATCACAAAAAAAAATCACTTTTGTTGTATGAGAGCCACTTAATATTTTGATTTTATTCTGTTTTTTGTATTTGTTGATAAGTGGCAACGGAAATACATCATCTGTGAAAATTTCAACTGTCTAGCTATCACCACCAAACAACACAAGAAACACAAAGGTGGACTTATTGCTCATGAATTCTCTACTAGTCAACTAGTCAACAAGGGTTGTGAAGACATAACATGGCCATGGTATGGTTTTCGCACTTAGTCCTGCTGTGGACCATTGCACTTGAGCCACGGCGGCCGTCATTCTGGTCCGGGTAGCCTTAAAGCAACTCAGAACGACTGCCAAAGATCTGCCAATGACAGACGGTACTATCAGGGAGGCACAGAAAGATATCTTGTACGGTAAGGTGATCACAGATCCACAGAGAGACCTCGGCAGGCGTTACTTAAGATCACCAGTTTTATCATCAAATGATTCCTTCCGCTCTAAGGGGAGCAAAATGGAGTGTCAGACTCTTACAAACCCATCCGTGATCCACCTTCCTTTGCCATTCGCGTTCCAGGGCCGCGATGACTCTTTTGAACAAATTCCGCAGCCCTGACAATGTCTGGCCCTTGTGGGTTTCGTCCTCTGTGCTGACACCTCTTTCAGGGGCGCGGGTCTTATTATTTAGCCATAAGCACCTCCGAGAAAATATCACACACTAATTTCTCCAAAAATCGTTATACCATATTTAAAGCCGAATAAAGTGGCAGGTTACTACGGAAATAACCTGTTAATTTCACGAGAGCAACAAGCCATAAGTAATACTAAAGGAGCAATGTGTCACCTTTGAGAAGATCTATTGCGAAATAAACAATAACATAGAATCCTGTAGGCGTAGGGATGCTGACATCAGAGGCTGTGTGGTGGAGCTTTGAATACAGCGGGAACTTATAGTGTTTAAAACTAACGACTCACCCCTAAGGCTACCCACTGACCTTATTTTTTTAATTCGATCTACGTTTTGGCATGTACGTTACTTGGTACAATATGGACTGATCGAAACTGTCCTCTCATTTATTAATATTATTATGTGGAAACATAAAAAAAATAAATAATTTTTTTACCAACTTCAAAAAAAGGAGGTTCTTAATACGGATGTATTTTTTTTATTTTTGCCGTCATTTACGAAAAATTTGAAAAATTCTTGTTTAATATGAAAAGACATACTTCTCGATTGGTCCCATTTAAATTTTATCAAAATCGGTTCAGTAGTTTGGTTTTTAAATACAAATATGTGAAATATACAAAAATCATCCATGTATTCAATTAGGGAATGCGACTGTCGAAATGCCAAAATGTAGGGATTTGATCACGTGACATTTCGATAGCATCTGTCAATTCCATACATTTTTGCAAAATTGCGTATTCTGCTTTCCTGTAATGTTGTTAGGTGTGGACCCGTTTTGCACGTCTCGATAATTTAAACAACATCATCCGACGAGCTCTATTGCCACCGTCGGCATTCCAGCTGTATTATAACCCAATGGTTTGGTACGTAACGATGGCAAAATACCGGACGGCATGTCTTTGTTTCCTTGGAAGATGGGTAGGCCTTTAGTGTGGGACGCAACCTGTGTCGATACTCTTGCACCATCGAATCGACCCAGTTCATCGTGCTGTGCTGGCGTTGCCGCAGCGGCTGTGGAAAACTAACTATAGTTTCGAGCCATTTGGGGTTGAAACCCTCGGGCCGTGGGGCCCTTGTGCTCAAAGCCTTTTCAAAAATGCCTTGAATCGGCTGGTTGACACTTTCCAACCAGGTCTAAAAAGTTAGATGAGAACATTTTGGAAAAAGAGTTCAAGTGGAAAGATTTTTCACTTTCTATAGAAAACTTAAAATCGCTCTCTCTCTCCCTCTAAACTCTTTTTATAGAACATTTCTACAGAACCTAAGGTCTAAAAAGTTAGTTAAGAACATTTTTAGATGGCGTATGCATACCAAGTTTCATTAAAATCGGTTCATTCATTTCGAAAAATAAGGATTTCAAAATTTGTACAAAAAGCCGTACGGCGTAAACGCTCTTAGGTTGCTAGTCAATTTACTACAATTATCACTAAATTAGTTCATCAAAAAATGGTCTTGCTCATACTTTAAAAACGTGTCCTTAAACCCAGTCACTTTTTCGCTAAAATAGCTTCTAAATCATAAAATATGTTCCCTTTTTCAACTTTGTTGGTCTGACAGGCTATAATTTATCGCTTTTGTCATAGCCTACGTATAATAGCCCGAATCGATCAACTACAGTACCTGACATTGATAGCCGCCCAATGTTACAACGGAATTTGGGTTGTGGTCCAAAATTTTCCAATTCAGTAGAAGATTTATGCTATTTTGACTTAACAATAAACGGGCTTTGCAAGTGGTTAAGACAAAACATCTGGGCCCCAAGTCTGCTATTTTTTATAAATTCGTCATTCCAACACGATCCCATTGTCATTTTGCTATAAGTTCGTAATCTGCTAAATTCATAATTGTCGATAATTGGTCGGTCAATGGTCTCGTAATAGAATCGTGGTTCTAAATATTCAATGTCTTTGAAAGACAATGACTGTACAATGACGTTCTAATGGTAGGTCACTGATCGAAGGAACTGTCAAAATTTTTACAGATTACCGCATACGTCTGTAATTCATTTGTCATTATGTACGAGATTACCATTCTATGCCATTTCTTCCCATTGGAAGAAATGGCATAGAATGGACCAATGGAAAGTCGTAATGACGCTTTTATATTAGTAGATTACCAAGCTTGTTAAAATCAACAATTATGAAATCAGTGATTGTGATCACTGATTGTGACACTTATTGTAATAGCAGACTTGAGGCCCAGAGCTGTAAAATGTGTGAATGCTTTTTTTATGCATTCCTAAAAACATACGAATGTCTGCATCTTGTATTTTTGTTTGTCCGTCAAATAGCAGATTAACAATAATTACTACTAGAGTACATATTTTCGAATTTAGAAGATTTTTAATTCTCCGCTTGTTTCCAAGCTTTTGTCCCACACGAAAAACACGTGTAGAAAAAGATAGCACCCCACGTTGACTGACGGCTAAGTCGAAAAGGGTCCCCTAACCGATGTTCTGCAATGTGCTTCAGGCCACAGAGCAGGGAATAGCTGCATTGGCATAGCTTCCTAATGAAATTTGGGTTCCTTAGCCCTTCTTCTTGTTCCATTTTGTCCTATCCTTATAGGACAAAATGGAACAAGAAAATGAAAAAACCGAAGTGTTGACCCCACGTAACATGGGATAGTGCCAGGAAGTTTATACTGATGGCACAATTATATACCGAGAATCAAACACGTCAAAAACTAGACTTACTTCTTGTTAAAGATTGACTTCGAAGTCAATTTTTAACTGAAATTGTAGGGTTTCTTTCACCGAAGCCTAAACTGAAGGTTTTATCTTCGGCTTTGGCTTCGGTTGAAGGTTTTGGCGATTGCCAAAGAACCAGCTTCAGTCGGACACTAGCCGTCAATTTCTATAATAATATGTATCGTAGTTAGAGTAAATAGAGACACGCTTGTTTGGTTGGAAAGTTATTCAATATCCGGCACCATCCTCTATGTTCTGTGTTCTGCAGTCTCCGAAAACATCTGAGCAACAAGGGTACTGCTTACGTCAAGGCTTTTGATCCTCGTCTGTTTTGTAGGTCTCATTTCCTTTGGGGAATTCAATGTTTGTGATTTTCTGATTTAGGTGCACAGGTAATCAGAATCTCATCAAGGTTAAATACTTGAGTAGGATAGAAAACGTTTATCGTATAAGATACGGTTGGTAATGTTTTCTATAACACCCATAACGTGTATCAGAATGAACGCAAAATTACAGACAAAGAGTAAAAAAATCAGCAGAACAGAAAATATAATCTAATCATTCAACTTCCGTTCAAATAATTTAGAGTATGATTGTAAAAAACACAAGGCAATCTCTGAAAAAAAAAATAGAAGCGATGGTAATGTGGAAACTATTGGGCTTAAATGGCAGCCTGCTTACTGGACAGCTTTTGTTCAACCCTGTACAATTAGGCACACAAAATTGATTGATTGATTTCCATCAGCAAATTAATAACGACTCTCAATTTAAGCAAATCCATAACTTATATCCACTTTGCAGTCTCCAATTTAATATTTGTATAATTGAATTAAATAATTAACACTCGAAAATTTCAGAAACGCGCAGATCGGTTTTATGGTACATTTCGTTAATTGCTACTTGTGATAGATTGCCTCATTTTAATATAATCGGGTTCGGTGTGAAAATGTCTGGTTAGAAAATTTTTGATTCTTTGGAATAGTGTTATTTGGTTTTTTCATCAAGAATTCTTTACTCTGGCAAAGGTTTATACAACGTTTAACAGAATAAACGCAATTTCTCATATGGGGTCATTAGACACATCACTATGAACTTTTACTATGGAACCAACACTGAAATCGTGAAAAAAAGACGACTGCCCCATATATTTTTGTGAGCAAAACTCGACAAAATGTACTGAGCAGCTGATTTTTTTTTGCGATTCCGGGGTTGGTCCCATAAAGCAGTTCATAATGATGAGTACAATGAGGTATTGCGTTTAGTCTTCTATAGGTACGTTGTATATGTGTAGTTTGAAGAAATGCGAAACAGAGTGTAAAGTACCACAAGCCTCCGTTGAAAAGGGAAGATCCTCCGACCGGACGGTTGTTGTGTCCGGAGGGCAACTGCCCGATAGTTTTATTTGGGATTTATACGTTCCAAAACTTAGATAAGGAAAGAAAGAAAACTGCCTGTTTCGCCAGAGAAGACGCAAAATATAAAAAAAGGAATTATAATGTAAATTGTATTATGTGTGTTGTGTTGTTGTGTATTGTAATAATTATAGTTGTTTATTACTTTTATAGCTAACTAGCTTCTACCAACTGCGGCTTCGCCCGCATGGATATCGGAAATAACAAGGTTTCCTGATTTGTATTGTAAATTTTTTACTCAGGAAACACCCACCCTACACCTACCCTACACCTACCTTACACCTACCCTACACCTACCTTACACATACCCTACACCTACCTTATACCTACCCTACACCTACCCTACACCTACCCTACCTACATAATTATACCAGCCCAAAAATACTATGATATGTTTCTGGTCTCCTGGTACTTTTGAATTTGCCTGATAATTGTGAAGAGCCGCTGCTGCCTTAGTAGGTACTTCAGAAGTATCTGCAGCGGCTCTGAGTTTCCACATATATTAATTTCATAAATTCACTTTTTAATGAACCTAAACCGATGTTTATTGGTATTTAATAGAGACAGCACTAATAATACAAATCAAATATCCTAACTAAGTTAACCCTAAAATATGGCGTCAAAAAATTCATCCGCATTCATCCGCTTTGTAATTGGATTAAATTTTATAAACAACTTAAATACAGACATCACATTTAAGATCTTCTATTTATCAATCCTACTAATATTATAAATGTGAATGTTTGTATGTTTGTGTAACAATCAGGCATAAACGGCTGAAGGGATTTGAATGAAAATTGGCACACATGTAGTTCATATCCTGGAATGAGACATATGCTACTTTTTATCCCGGTAAGTGGCATGGATCAATGAAGACTGAGGAGGAAGTGGAAATTCAGAGCCGCTGCTGCCTTAGTACTACAGATTCACAAGTACCAGGAGACCAAAAACATAGGTGTAGGGTAGGTGTAGGGTAGGTGTAGGGTAGGTGTAGGGTAGGTGTAGGGTAGGTGTAGGGTAGGTGTAGGGTAGGTGTAGGGTAGGTGTAGGGTAGGTGTAGGGTAGGTGTAGGGTAGGTGTAGGGTAGGTGTAGGGTAGGTGTAGGGTAGGTGTAGGGTAGGTGTAGGGTAGGTGTAGGGTAGGTGTAGGGTAGGTGTAGGGTAGGTGCAGTTACAATAGAAATAAAAATATAATCTTGAACATATTCTAGTGAGATATTGTTAACTTTAATGGGTATTGTTTGGTGGTTGGTCATGCCACTTACCGATATAAAAAATAGCCTATTTTTTATTCCAGGATATGAACTACATGTGTTCCAAATTTCATCCAAATCCCTTCAGCCGTTTTTACCTGATTGTTACACAAACATACAAACTGTCCCCTTATAATATTAGTAGGATAACGTGTAAGAAACTCCCTGGTCACTGTTTTATAAAAAAATGAGAAAGCCGTTCACGCTTAGATAGCATTTTGCTTAACACTTCATAAAACTTCTTCACTCCTGTGAAATACAGTTTTGATGATACTATTTTATAATTAAAAAGATTACCTGTATTCAAAGCTATTTGTCCTCGAATTACATAAACCTTGTTTGTCTTAATTCATGCAATCTTAGGTCATTCAATTATCTCTACAGACAGCCCACGCTTTCAAAAACTTTCAGCATAACTCATCTGAACACAAAAGGTCTAAAATTAGTATAAGAAAGACTTCTTAGAAGAAGTTGTAATTGGAGGCGTAAACATACACCCACGGAAAAAGAAAGGTTAGGTGTAAATATTATTCTTAGGGTGAATTCGCACTGTCGGGCCCGGGACTTGTTGGTTACCCTCTTTGAATTCAGGAAGAGCTCGTGGCTAAATAATACCAGCCGCGTGGGTCAATCTTCAAAAATAAGGCGCTGTGATCAGCAAAAACTCTGTCACTCTCGAACTGTATAGAAAAGAAAGAGAAGCGCGATTACACAATGCTTGCAATTAATTGCATAATATGAAGCATTTTATCGATTTACTCAAAACTAAGTCGAGCAATTAAAAATTTTGCGTTAAAATGCGATTTATTATTTGGTATAAATTTTACTTTTTTTATTTTTTTATGAGGCTAGTAAATGTAATATGGGATTTTTTTTGTATATATTTTTCCTGCAGCTTGAAACTATACAGATTTGGGTAAAATTACGTTAGAAAACCAGCAATTTTTCTATTTTTGCTGATCACAGCTCCCTAAGTAAAGCTAGAGTCGGTCCGTTGAGTGAGCATGAGCATCCATTGCATAATGAGACTCCTCCTTTGACAGCCGTTACGGATATTCAGAAGTCAGAAAATCTGACAACAGTCATGCCAAAGGGTATTTTATTACTCAGTTTCAAAATCAAAATCAAAAGTCATTTATTCAAATTAGGCTGAGAGCCAGCACTTTTTGAACGTCAAATTTTACATAAAGACAGTCCCCCAAAACGCCCACCCGTCACCACTTCCTAGTGTTTTAGCTGGGAAGAAGAAGTGGCGCAACAAACTCCCCAGCAACACATCTGTCTGTTACGTTGTAAGAACTTCAATTTATTAAACAATAGTACGCAAAGTATTTTAAGACACGAATAAAAAATAAATATGTATCCAACAAAAAAATTATATGAACTCATATAACCTGTCATAAGCTAACTAATAGAGAAAGAAAGAACATGATAAAATTACATTGATAAAATTACATTGTCTTGCGTTCAACACTGCGACCAACTATTCTTATCGTCTAAATAGTCATTAATAGAATAGTATGCCTTTGAACAAAGGTTAGATTTAACTTTAGATTTAAATGAGTTAAAAGGCAGGTCAAGAAAAGAAAGTGGAAGTTTATTGTAGAAGCGGATACCGAGCCCCACAAATGAGTCATGGACCTTACGAAGTCGGTGTGAAGGAGCATGTAGCTTGTGCTTGTTTCTGGTATTAAAGTTGTGGATGTCGCTCGTTTTAGTATATAAGTGTATATTTTGCCTAATATATAAAATGTTTGCAAAAATGAATTGAGATGCTACCGTGAGAATTCCAATATCTTTAAAAAGTTCTCTTAATGAAACTCTTGACCCTAGCTGATATATTGCTCGCACAGCACGTTTTTGCAAAACAAATATATTTTGTATATCAGCAGCTTTTCCCCACAATAGAATACCATAGGACATAACGCTATGGAAATAACTAAAATAGACTAACCGAGCTGTGTCAACGTCAGTATACTGTCTAACTTTTCTGACGGCGAATGCGGCAGAGCTGAGCCTTCCCGATAAGCTTGATATATGTGGGCCCCATTGAAGTTTGGAATCAACAGTTATGCCCAAAAATACTGCCGAGTCTACAGTTTCAAGCACCTCGCCACTTAAAACGACATTGGGTCCTAAATTTCTAACATTTCAAACATTTCGGGGTTATCCCCGTAAAATATTGGTATTCAGCAGTATTCGGTAAGACAGCAAGCTGACCCCAAAATAGTTGGGAGAAAGCTAGGCAGATGATGATGATTATCTATACAAATATTATAAGTTTGGATGGATGGATGTATGAATGTATGTTTGTTACTCAATCACACCAAAACTACTTAATGAATCTTGATGAAATTTGACCCAGAGGTAGATTATAGTCTTGAATAACACATAGGGTACTTTTTATCCCGGGATTATGTTCCCGTGGGATAATTTTCGACATTCACGCGGGTGGAGCCGCGGGCGGCATCTAGTATTATATAAATTCAGTTGCAACCTTTCAGGTAGAAGAACTACTATGAGACCGTAGAACGCCAATGCCGTACTGTGGGCCCACCCGTGGTACTTCATCGTGATTAGTGGGCACCTAGTTGTTGCCATATTAATAAATAAATAAATAAAAAATACAAAAGTGTTATTTGTAAACTATTGTTTAAAGTAAATATAATAACGATAACTCATGAAGCACTTCTGTTACGCAAGTTTATGTTACGAATCTCTGGATGTGTTTTAGGGGACAGTTGACTTGTTATGCCGTTTTTTTATAAATAATGTTACGGAACCCTTCGTGTGCAAGTCCGGCTCGCACTTGGCCGGATTTTTTTTAACGTGACCTAAAACTGATCTTACTGATATAGATAACTATTTCTTATTAATTATCTATTTCAGTAAGATGAGAAAACCGCATTGTCGTCCAACAAAAAAAACTGTCAAGAAACGGTGTGAACGTCGCCTTACAATGTAATAAAAGAAAATCTTAATAAATTCTGAACAAACACAGGACAAGGCATATTTGTCATGACCATCTGTCCAGCTTCATTTGGGCTGTGTTGGGCTCAAGTTTCAGTCAAGAAGGACTGAAATTGAGCCCAATCAAGTTTCAGATCTTCAAGAGTCCTACTAATATGTCTTGGAGTTTCATTTCGTGTTCTAATCAGATAAGTAAGCAGATATTCGCAGGAGAACCAAAGTTACCGACATTTCCAGAAAAATCGCCAAACCGTAATGGAAGTTGGAAGGAACCTCTATTTTAAATCTTATTTATTTGTTGTACATGTACCACAGTGTTGTCTTTTTAACCCAAAGATTGACTGGTAGAGAATGCCTTGTTGCATTAAGTCCGCCCATGTACCAGTATTGTGCATACAGTTTAAATAAATAATGATGAGTAAATCTGAAAACTCATTCAGACCCCGGGTGCCTGATGAAACTAACTTAGCGAAACACTAAGGAGCTCGAGACTAAATAATATTATTTTAGGACAAAGTCTATTGATTGGTTAGTATACAAAAAACTTAGAATGTAGTTGAATAGTAGTTTATGCAACCATATAAAAGGGGTTATTAAAACTCGAGTGTGGTAATAGCATCACACGAGTGTTTTACTGGTTTTACTGGTATGCCTTGCGATGCCGTTTGGTATTATGCTGAGCTGAGACCTTAGTTTTGACGAATTATTTTGTTAACCGACTTCCAAAAAAGGAGGAGGTTGTCAATTCGACTGTTTTTTTTAGTTGTATATTTGTTCAGCGATATTTTCGCCAATTGTTAACCGATTTTGATGATTCTTTTTTGTTTGTAGAGTATCTTTCCGACTTGGTCTCATTTCAATTTGGTGTTGATCTGATGAAGAACTTTGCAGATAGGTAACGAAACTCTTCAATAAATGATAGCAAACCTGCCGGGATTGCTGAAATTGCATGTCTGCTTATCGTTTGCTCCAGTTCATGACATATCATCACGCTTTGAAAGGGTACGCAGATGTGTACAAGTCAACCATGGTTTTGGGGTTATCTATTCGGGCATAACTTTATTGTTTATGAACCGATCTTGGTGATTCTTTTTGCGTTGGGTTTAGTTAAAGCTAACCACTAAAAAGTGAAAAATAAAAAAACTTTTTTTACAAAAAATACAACTGACTTTAAAACAAAAACACTACAAAGTATAAAATAACTATAATTTCGGAAGACGGAAGTCATTTGTATTTTTTGTAATTTAATTTTAAAGTGTTCTGTTTTTATAAAGTCAATACTTAACCATAATTTTCTTTCTAACGTTTTCTTTATAAACAAAATTTATAGTCATCTTTTGTTAACAGTATTTATTTTCATTTAATATAACTTTATTCAATTCAATATTTTTGTACATTTGGGAACTGGTAGGGTAGGACCCACTAATTAAAAAAAGTTTAATACTATCATACTCTTTAGTTTTCATATACTAAACTGTAATTATATTATTATCATAAAGACCAGCCCATAAAAGTTTGTATAATTTATGGTTTGTTATTGATTTGTTAATTAATTGGTGCAAACTATTGAGGTTAAATATTAAAGGTGTTACCATAAACAAATTATAGTTTAGTAAGTTTTGTAGTTGCATAGTTGCAACACTGTTGTGTCGTTTGAATGCTGTCATGTAACGGTGTGATAGTTGTAGCGTTTGAATAAAACGATTTATTAGAATTCTTACTCAGTTTATTATTCAAACCCCTAAACCGAACATAAATTAAATTGAAAATCTATCAGTCTAATTTGTGTTAAAGTTAATTTAAAAAAATACGTGTTTTGTTTTAAATATCAAAATTTCGTCCATTGCTGCAGGTGGAATATCGGACAATAACACGGAAAAACATAATCTGGTGGACTACCGGGGTCCCCGGTAGTCCACCAGATTATATATTTTTTTTTAACGTGGCCCCACATTAGGAATTTCTCCTGTATCAAGTAAAGATAAGAACTGGTCTTGACTCAACACGACGCAGTTAGTCGACTCTTCACGTGACCAGAGGGCTGGCCTTTTCTTTGGCCAACGAATCAGCATTGCCATTTAACGTGGCAATGCGGCCAGTGTTCTGGGCACTTTTCCCGTTGACAGCGATGTGTATGAATTTTTCGATGCCCTATGAGCTCTTCCCCTCCCCTTTTTACTGTAGGTACCGCTTTTATATTTTCTACTAGTTTGTTTTCAGTATCTATAAGTTTTATGTATTAGTAGTAACTAGTTTTTTAAATTTCTAAGTATTAAATACCTATCCTTAGACTTACACGAAGAAAAACTTTTTTAAATCATTTTAATACATATCACTATCCCTACTTATTATAATATAAAGTATTTAATGCAAAAGTAACTCTGTCTGTCTGTTACATGGAAAAGGACATAGGCTACTAACCGACATCCACGCAAGTGGAGCTGCGGGAAAAAGCCAGTCTGTAATATTTATGTATCGATTAAGGCCATATCTCTACCAGCAAGCACTTCGCATACAAGTTTCATTAGATTTCGGGGCAGGATCAAGCGATTGATTACATTATACACCGGTTGCCCGCAATTTAATGCAAGTTAAATAATATGTATACAAAAGATGTCACTTATGTAGCTTAAAAATCGGCACATTTAAATGAAAAGGCTAGGCAACCAACTAAACGGCTGATTAGGCTAATTGGCTGCGACATAAACAACGTGTAACAGAATAAACGCAATACCTCCTAAGGGGTCATTGTACTCATTATTATGAACAACTTTTACTATGGGGCCAACATTGAAATCGAGAATAATCAGCTGTTCAGTACATTTTTTCAAGTTATGCGCACAAAAATGTATGTGGCAGTCTAGTTTTCATATTCAGTAGGTATATAAGCAGAGGGCTGATTCTACAAATTTTTAAGCAACAGTCGCAATCTGCAAAAAGAGTAGGGAAATCCAGGCTTTTTTGACAGTTTGCAACTGACATGCGAATGCAAATTTTATTGAATTGGCCCTCAGGTTGTAAGAGGAAACATGGCCTTAAAGTAGATAAAGATGGCAACCAACCGATTTACCTTGAAACTCAGACCAACAAAAAAAGGTAGACAGCGCACCTCGAACATCAAAAGTGAAGCCATCTTTTTATCTATGTGTGTCTCGAAGGGTTGCCATTTTTTTTTTCCCTATACCTTGGGAAATAATGTTTTATGGGTTAGCTAATATTGTGCAAGTCAGCACAACTAATATATTGTTAAGTATGGTATTGTAACTTAATTTTTTTAAAAAAAGTTAAACCTACTAAAAAAATTTACATCACACATACCTACTTAAGAAGGTACATTCAATTATAAGTTATAAAAGGTTGTCGAAGCTTAAGTCGTAACATATTCGTAGGTATGAGTAATTATGTAAATTGTTTTGAAATAAAATAGGTAATTATATTTTCAATCAACTTTATTAAATTCAAAAAGACCACCATAACAAAATCACTGACTAAAGAAAAAGAAGGTAATATCAAGACAAAACATAACGAACATTGACGTGTAAGTGTTATGTTGGACCTACTTACAAAATAAATATTATTTATTATTTATCATCAACAAAAAAAAGCATCTCTTGTCTCATTTTCTCTTTAGTAGAAATACTAAAGAGAAAATTAGACGAAAGATGTAGTTACGTTTGCGATTTCGGGCTATTTTCATATTAGAAACGTCAAAGAGTGTTGCGACTTTCCGACTGTTATCTAAAAACAAAAAGTTTTTTTCATAACCTATTGTACTGTTTTAAATCTCAAACATAAAGCACATAAAAAAAAAGAAAATAGGAATATAACTCGAAGAAAGAAATCATTAAAAGATTAATCGAATGGGGACATTTTTTAATCATACTATGGCAACCCTCGCACTTAATGTCACTGCTTTCGTTTGTTGACGTTTTTGTTCCAAGTAACCACAGTTAATCTACACTAATATTATAAAGAGGAAAGATTTGTTTGTTTGTTTGTTTGTTTGTTTGTTTGTTTGTTTGTTTGTTTGAAATGAATAGGCTCCGAAACTACTGGACCGATTTGAAAAATTCTTTTACCAGTAGAATCCTACATTATCGGTGATGGTCATAGGCTATAGAATATTTTAAGAAAAGTTAGGGATCCGTATGAAAACTTCGATAATGTGACCCAAGGTGTGAGAAAAAATCCTTATATCGCGTACGCTAAGGAATCTATTGACAATAGAGCAAAGTGATGTACTACAGTTTTATAGAGGTCATCAATATCTACAAAAAAGTCCGCGATACCATATGTCTAACTATTATGGATAAGTCACCATGACCGCTTTTTGTTAATATTAGTCAAGCAAATCCCATGGTGAAATAAAAAATGGTGATTATAGTACCATGATATTAATCCTTATCCATTTAAATGGTTTGATAATTAAGGTTGATTATGTCCGTGTAAATTACACTTTAAATCATTCAAATCGGACCTTTCGTTCAAAAGTTACGACGGTAATAAACATGCTCGGAGTAAGAAAAATGTCGCGGCTTGAGCGAACTGGGGAGAATCGTAACAATGCTTGGTCCGATGAAGTTGAAACACCACGTCATTTCAATGTTTTCGATAAAACAATAAGAATAACAAATGTTTGGATTTTTCGAAAATCAACTAGGTACATATATATAATAAGGGGTGAAGCAGGGGTGACTAAATTTTTAGGGGAGGAAATTATAGCTTGCTTCAATTTACGTCGGAATTCAATGAACAAACTAAAAGTGGGATAATTGAAACAGATCATGTACCTAACAATTTTTGCATAATCAACCCCTGACGGGCTGAACGGGGTGAACAGTTGCGCTGAACCAATAATGAGAATCGTTGTGCTTAATTTTCCAAAACTAACCGTTATAAGGGGATATGTATAGGGGCGTCGGCGTCGCAGTTTGTGGAGTACCTACTATCCCCACGCGGACGAAGTCGCGGGCGAAGTGCTAGTTTATAATAAAAACGATGTTATTTCAAGTACTTACAACTGAAAAGTGATTCCGTGAGACTTTTTATGTGTTTAGCTATTGTTTTATAAATTCTTACTACACAGGGAAGGCATCATTATATTTTTCTATTAATGTTTTCTAGACGACGGCTAGCCAGTATACTATTGTAGTCTTTGACGACGGCTCGTGACGTACTAAGAGCGATGAGCATGGTTTTAGTGTAGGTGGGTGCGTGAGCTTGAGTATTTATTTGAAGGAGCACGGTTTTGTGGCTTCACTTTTGATGTTCGCGGTGCGCTGTCTACCTTTTTTTGTTGGTTTGAGCCTTGAAAGTTAAGGTTCGCGAGCACATTTGTAAGAAGTTGGCAGTAGTATCGCCACTATGCAATTTTGTTTTCCCATTATTTGTTTGCATCAACTAATTAAGTATATTCGTGTATAGTCTATTAATTTAAATATATACAATACATACACATCTTCTTATTAATTCAATCTTAATTGCATTTCTGTTTTTTTTCTTCATATTGAACAAACCACTTTATTCTCTGCATTACCCAAAGGTTGACTGGTATCCGTCAACCTTTGGGTAATGTAATGTATTCTAATGTTTAGTTAACATTACTTGCTGCTGTCCGCGACTTCGTTCGCGTGCTATGTTAATAATAAAAAGTGGTCGCTAAATAAGATCGCTAACATAAGATATAAGTACCTATGATCAGTCAATATCCTGCATTACCTGACCCTTCTCTGAATTAGAAATTTGGCTGAGCGTTATGTAAGGCACTAACTATCTCACTTTTTTCATAAAATACCAACCAGACCTGCACCTGGAATATTCACAAAAAAGTAACACGCGATAGATATTACCGGAGGCCTTACCAGCTTGCTAGCATTATTATAAGTTATTTTTTGCCTCTATTCTGGTAGGTTAAAAAGTCTTCGTTTCCATATCGTCTAAGAAAAAAAACCCACAGATTATCATTTATCTTAGAAATAATATAGAAATGTCTTCAGAACCTGATTCAAACCATTATACCCGGAAAACTTCTAATGATGTAATAACAAAATCTCATTACCATGGTAATGTAGATTTGATTAAGGTAGATGTGATAGAGCAATATATGAAGGCTCCTATGATTTATGCATCAGGGAAGCCAGAATGTTTTTCTTGAGAAAGTCTTGGTTGCATAAAGAGATCTCATGAATATTGTTTTGTTGCGTTCAGAGAGAGAGTTTCTTAAGGTAAACGGTATCCTGCCAGGGTTGCGGAATATGTTCGAAAGAGTTACCGCGGCCCTGGAAAGAAAGGCACTAGGAGGATTATGGGTGGGTTTTAGTCAGTAAAAGTCAGACATTCCCTGCCGCTCCACCCAGAGCGGGAGGGGTCATTTGATGATTTCCCATCCACAAAAAAAAATAAAAAAAAATAAGATAAACGGTATTTATAAAACGAAAAAAGATATGTATTTGCAATTTTTCTACAATTTGCTTGCTACCGGTGTGGTAATACAGAAAAAAAAATACTTGTGCGGTCAAGGGACGTTCATCAGAAATAAAGTTCCTCACGCGTTTTTTAACACATACACTAGAAAAAGTAAGAAATACAGAGGGCGCGGTGTGCGTATATGACTGCTCATAGATAGATGTACTGATAGTCAGGGAAAGGCGTATATCACAAAAGTTACACGTGATGTTACATTTTCTACCCATCACACCAAAACTTCGTAGCGCCGAAAGTGCATAGTGCGCATTACTTCTGCCACATCTTCTAACTTGAACTAAACGTTACGTTACTTTGTGTAGTGCGAACAATCGGTGACACGCTTGGTTTTAATACAGTGGATTGCAATGATGATTCTGAACTATCGGTAGCAAAAATTTTCTAACACATGTGTGGTCAAAAACTTGTCAAAAACTTGTCCAATATCCTAGCTAAACCTTCACCACCGTTTATGTATGTAGTGCAACCTAAAAAACCGAAAAAGAAGCCATTTACGTAAGAGTTCCGTACCAACGCCCTGCAATATAAATTAGGCGCGCTGCCGAACTTGGCGTCGAGCCAAACTCAATCCGTCATGAAAGTGCACAAACTCAATTCTAAGTTTTAGACACTATCTGTTACGGCCGAGGGTGGATTCGGTAAATAAAAGTGGTGTTAAATCTCTGGAGCGTGGGCTTGGTGGTCTTACTAAAAATTAAACAGTGTGAAGAAAAGAGTAGTTGGTAAAAGAGTTGTTTTGGTAGCAGTCAGGAGTTGGATTAATGCTCGGGTGATAGTAATAGAATCGCCCCCACAGATATAGACAACGCAAGAGCAACTACTTCGCGTGCCGGTTTCGGTGACCAACTTACGATGAAAAATCGTAAGCCGCCCCTTTCGCGCTCAATTTGTATCGGTGTACGCCAGTCGGACGTTAGCTAGATGTCAGTTATGTGGTTAGGTCAGTTAGGTGCTGCACATGATAGCGTCTTTGAATGGTTTTGATTTTCCCATCACAGACACACACACACACATAGTGCTTGTGTTGACGTCATAGTAGGTAGTAAAAAAATGGCACGCTTGCTTTTCATACAGTTCGTAATACTTGCGTTATCTATGTCTATCTATATCTGTGATCGCCTCCTATTACGGGGATATTTTTTTATGATAGTTTACAATTGTGTTTCACTGCTGGGAAAAGTCTGTCTGTCTGTCTGTCTGGGGGAGGCTCGTCTGTCCTAAGTGATCTCTGGCCCTTTTTTCCTGCAAAAATAAATTCAACACATTATAACACTTTCACCGCGGTCGACATGAGAAAATAACTGGCATTTTCCTAATTATATTAGGGTCGACTTCCAGTTAAACCGCCAGTTGAATCTGTCCGTCTGAATTCTGTCAGCTGAATTTCATATCAATGTTTTAATTATGCTCAGGAGCAACAGGTCTTGAGTGGCGGGCGCAGTGGCTGATGTTCGCCTGAACGAGGCGTAATGGGGCCGTTAATGGCAGTCCAATTCAGCCCCCTCCTGGGACCCTGCTAGGACTCCACCACGCTGTCGTAGTGGCAGTGGCGGCGACAGTGGCGACGCTGGCGGGGAGCGCAGGATGATCCGGAGGTGCCTGGAGGATTCCAGGACAGAGAACCGTTGCCGAAGAATTTGGAGTTCTCCGGAGCAGTCCCCACTTTCTTGTGTCGCTGAACTGATGCCAGATGCAGAGTCAGAGCCGGTATGAATAACTCTACCGGCAAAGCTCCAAGATCACTGAGACACACAAGCTCCAACACGACTGCAATGTGGGGACACCCGCGGTGGGGATAATCATCAGCCTAGGCTTTTCGGCTTACAGATTAAGCTGAATACCAGTATTTTCAGAGTCCGGTTCCGGTTGTCTAAACGTAAAGACGTAGTGAAACGTAGCTCAGATTTTCCTATAAAAACCACGTAATACCGTCACACTCCATGTCGGAACACCAAAAACTTATATATATCGCGCTATAGTGCATTGAAAACAAAAATTCCGTGTGAGAACTGTGCTAGAAAAACCTTTTCGAGTGCATAAACATTGAAGAAGATTTAAGGTGACACCAAACAACTGACAGTACCAGAACAGTGTTGTAACCTCAAAAATATCACAAGTTAGTACCAACCTGACAAATTAATAACGCGCAATTTCGTTCCGTTCCACGCATAACACCGACTCAAAAAATGAATAACCTTCAAAAATTATTCGACCAAATAAAAATTGAAATGTCAAACCAACCAAAGAAATTATAGCACAGCTAGATGAAAAATTGGTACCTTTGACACGGGAAATACAAGAATTAAAATCAGAAAATGAGACATTGATAGGAAAAATATATTATTTAAAAAAAACAAAGAATTAAAAATCTAATTTTATACGGCATAAAAGAAAGCGAAAATTCAAAACATACACTTATTGAAATAGTTAAGAAGAAATTTTAAGGTGATTTAAACATAGTAGTGGAAGACAGAGACATAAATATGATATACGGAATTGGCAAAATTGATACGAAAAATGAAAAATCCCCACCAACCGTGTCTCCACGTTGCCGTCGTGGTGGGGCTTGCGTGTCTCAATGATCTTGGGGGCTTTGCCGGTAGAGCCACTCATGCCGGAAGGTCCCAAGTGAGAGACCAGACCAAGAGAGACACAAGAGGGGCACACCGTTCGGAGACTTGAGCAGTGTTCGGGTCCTCGGACGGTGTGCGTCTCATTGGCTTGCTCGCTGCTCTCTGGTACGCGTCTGATCATCAGACGTGACTGTGAGGGCAGCGAGCAAGCATTGAGAGAGAAGGGGAGAAAGGGACCGCACCCTCAAAAAGGAAAATATGAACAAGAGCAACGAAAAAGAATTACCCCAGGGCGGTACGGACTGCACAGCAGGAAGAGAATCCGCCACGCTTGCGTCAAGCCCCACGTATTCTGGGGGGGGCAACGTTGTCTTTTGTTCGCCGCTTGCCATTGGCAACAAGGGCCGAGGAGGCCCCCGATCCATACTATCCGAGGAGGACCTGATCGGTTTTAGTTTTGACTCGCCCGACAGAGTGTCGGTCGGGCGGAGCACGGGCGAAGGTGCGCTGTATTGGGAGGAGGGCTCGCTTGAGCGTCGCGCGGGTGTAGAGTCGGAGTCTGAGTTGGACTCCGACGACCTAGCGACCGTTAGCTCGGCGAGCTCTATACCCGAGGGAGCGGGGGCTGCTTCGGAGGACTCCAGGTCCTTCCGCAAGCGGCCCAGACCAGAGCAAGACCAGGGGTCGTCCTGCAGCGACGAGGTTGCCTCGGCTCGCAAGATCCCCACCAGCAGGCGGGGTAAGGGCCGAGAGGGAGGCAAGAGCAGAGCTCCTGCCCCCAAGGAGACTGGCCGGCGAGCCGGGGAGCTCGCCGATGCTGGACGACCCCCCGGAGAGGGCGGTCGCAGGGCTCCTGGTTCGGAGTCCTCCGGCGGTGAGCCGGATGACTCCGGACAGGAGCTTCGGAGGGCCGGGTTTGCGGAGGTGGTGGAGGCCGCGCTTCGCGATGTGGCCCTGAAGAGGAAACTCTCCTCTAAAAACAGGGCCATAAGAGAAGCGCTGACCTCCATCCTGGCGGCAGCGGAGGCTAACCGAGGTGGGCCTCCGGTGGACGAGATGTCCAACCTGCGGGCGGAGGTCGCCCGCTTGGCTGCCGCCACGGAGCGCCTCCAGAGGGAGAATACGGGGCTCCGAGCAGACCTGGCCAGGCTACAGGGAGCCGGCCCACAGGGGGTGCCTAAAGGGGGGCGCAGGGAGAACAGCCACCCCGTGCCGCAGGAGGGCCAGGTGCTGGACCTGGTGCGGCAGGAGATGGCTGCCTTCCAGGCGCGGTTTTCCGTCCTGGAGGGCATCGTCTTGCGCCCCCCGTTAGCGGCGAGTGGGAAGGCTCCAGCCCAAAAAAAAGGCGGCGTCGTACGCGGCCGCCGTGGCTGCCACACCGGGGTCGTCCGGCCAGGACAAAGGGTCCGGGCCGGCACCCGCGAAGCCGGTGTCGGGAAAACCGGACCCGGCCCCGGGAAGGAAGAGGAAGGGTGGGGTGGCTGCGCGGACGGCGAAGGCTCCTGCGCCAGCCGTGCAGCAGCTCCCCCCGGCTTCCTCGCCTTCTGAACCTCCCCCGGCTCAAGCCGAATGGCAAGTGGCCGGGGAGAAGAAGAAGGCGGGAAAGGCAGCCAGGGCGGCAAAGAGGCGGGAGAGAAGGCGGCGGCAGCGAGCGCGAGGCGTCGCGGCTGCGCTCCGCGCCCCGAAGACCGCGGCTGTAGTCTTAACACTGCAGCCGGACGCGGTGAAGAGGGGCGTGACGTATGCCAACACGCTCACCAAGGCCAAGGAGGCCATCAACCTCGGTGAGCTTGGCATCGTCGGGGGTCTCCGGCTCAGGGTCACCATGACCGGGGCCAGGATGCTCGAGATCCCTGGAGCAGGCAGCGGTCCGGCCGCGGACGCTCTAGCCGAAAGGCTTAGGGCCTCCTTGGGCGCGGATGACGTCCGAGTGTCCAGGCCCACGAAGTGCATAGATATGCGCATCTTGGGCCTGGACGACTCCGTCACGGAGGAGGAGGTGTTGGCCGCCGTCGTCAGGACGGGGGGGTGCTCTGCAGAGGAGGTGAAGGCGGGCACCATCCGTCCTGAAAACACGGGCATGCGAACCGTAGTGGTGAGCTGCCCCGTGTCGGCGGCCAAGAAAGTCTCGGAGGGCCGAAGGCTTTTGGTGGGCTGGGTCTCCGCGCAGGTAAAACTGCTGGAGCTCAGGCCTCTGAGGTGCTTCCGTTGCCAAGTTGGCAACCACGTGGGAGCACGCTGCACCTCGGAGGTGGACCGCAGTGACCACTGCTTCCGCTGTGGTCAGCCCGGTCACAGGGCCGGCTCGTGCGACGCCGCGCCGCACTGCTTCGCATGTGCGGCAGCTGGCAAGCCGGCCGATTACTGGGCTGGGGGCAAAGCCTGCGGTCCACCCGCCAGGGCCGGGTCGAGGAGAAAACCCTCTTCCACCGCCGCCGCCGCCGCCGTCGCTTCCGCCGCAGCCGCCGCCACCGTCGCCGCCGCTGCCACTGCTCGGGAGGGGGCCGAAATGGAGTGCCAGTAATGGCCCCATTTCGCCTCCTCCAGACGAACGTTAGTCGCTGCACCTCTCAGGAACTAACGCTCCTGAGCAAGGCGCAGTGACTGACGCCTGCGGACAGCGAGCAATGGGTAGCTCGCTGTCCGATCAGGTCAGGCCAGAGTCGACGGCGCGTTTCACTCCGAACGCGCCGGAAAGAGCAGTCAGCAACGGAGACGGGGCCCGCCAGGGCCAGAGCCTGCCAGGGTTGCGGAATTGTTCGAAAGAGTTACCGCGCCCCTGGGAAGAAAGGCACCAGGAGGACTAAGGGTGGGTTTTAGTCAGTAAAAGTCTGACACTCCCTGCCGCTCCACCCAGAGCGGGAGGGGTCATTTGATGATTTCCCATCCTATAAAAAAAAAAAAAAAAAGGCCGATACTCATGTCATTTGTCAACAAATGCAAAAAGAGCGAAATTATGAAAAACAAAAACAAACTGAAAAACAATGTTTATGCTTCTGAAGACTATACGAAGGAAATTCTTAACAAGAGGAAGGAACTACTACCTAAACTCAAAGAAGAAAAGAAGAAAGGCAATTATGCCGTGATAAACTTACGATAAACTAATCATCAAAGAGGGAAGACCAGCAAACGAGAAGTGTAAAAGAGACACTTCCACTTCACCGAGTCGATCTGAACAGCCTGGCAAACAACACCTGACAACACTTCCTCTCGATTCCCACCCACCCGAACAGAAAGTATAGGTTAGAATCATCAGCCGGAAAAAAACAACAACCAAGGAAGAACTGAACAAAATCGAAAACAAAACATTCCCCAAACCGACTGGTCCTCGTGGGGAATTAGACCACTACTCTCTACTAAATAACAAAACAGATTGAAACGACGAACCAAACCTAAAAGTGTGCACATTTAACGTAAGATCATTATCATCTACAGAAAGATACCTCGAACTAATCTAGGTCTTAAAAAACATTAACTTTGATATCCTAGGACTCCCAGAAGTCAAAAGACTGGGATGTAATATAGAAGAACACCAGAATTACATCTTCTGCTATATCGACCAGACGAAAGGCCTATTTGGAGTGGGGTTTCCAACAAAGAAAATGTATAAGAGAAATATAAACAACTTCATAGGAATATCGGAAAGAGTAGCACTTCTACTATTGAAATTTGAAAGCTTTTCACTGTCGATAATTCAAGTATATGCACTCACAGAGAAATCAACCGATGATGAAATTGAACAATTCCACAAGGAAATAAAAACTGCACACGAACTATTCTATGGGAAAGTAATAGTAATGGGTGACTTTAACGCTAAAATAGGAAGCTCAAAAACAGACCACTTTTCAATCTTAGGTCAATATGGTTACGGAAAACGCAATGCACGAGGCGACCGCCTTATTACCTACGCTTCCCAACACAAAAAATCCATAATGAACACATTTTTCAAGAAAAAACAAAACCGCAGATGGACTTGGGTATCACCTGACCAAAAAATCAAGTACGAAATTAATTACTTATTGATAAACAATCCCAAGTTAATAAGAAACATGGAAATACTAAGCAATGTACAATTTTCTTCTGATCATAGATTATTGAGAGCAACAATACTCCTGAGCCATCCACGCAAGATTAGAAAGAACTTTGAAACACCAATTATGGTCCCGAAGACGGAAGAAGAAATTAAAGACTATAGAACTAATTTACAAACAAAATTAGGATCTAAACAATTGGACGCAACAACTGATACTCAGACCTATTACAACTTCTTAGAAAAAAGCATATTAGTTTGAAGTCGAAGAAAACAGTTCAAGCAGAAGACCATAGAATATTCAGTGACGAAACGGTTCAACTAATTAAAAGGCGCACAGAATTAATAAATATTAAAAACAAAACAAAAGAAATGAAAACCAAACTAGGTAGAATATACAAAAAAACACGCAGATCAATTAAAAAGGACTACAACAGCCATAGACACAAAATAATAACAAGAAACATAAAACAATTTAGAAGTACCAAAAGAGCATACAAGGAGCTGTCCACACACAAAACATGGATTCATGAACTAGAACTAAATTCAAAAGCTACGAATTCAAGGAAAGATGTTATACTCGTAAATCATGCAAAAAAAATTATAAGGAGTTATATCGAAAATGAAGTACAAACTAGCAACCATAGCGATGGTAATGACATTAAATTATGAGCTGGCAGGACTATCGATTCTGAACTCTACTGCGAACAACTGATGAGATTAAAGCAAGAAGTTGAGAGAAAGCGGCCGGAATTAATCAACAGAAGGGGTGTGGTTTTTCATCACGATAACGCTAGACCTCACACATCTTTAGCCACTCACCAATTCAAAACTCAGAAGTTCACGAACACATTATACTGTTAAAAGCAGAGAAAAGCCCAGGCCCGGATGGACTATGCAGTGAAGTTCTGAAAACAGGTGCACCCATTTTAATCCACCACTTAACAAGACTATTTAATATGGTAATGAACACGGAAACTGTTCCAGAACAATGGCGCACATCTGATATAATTTTGCTATTCATAAAAGGAAATCCCTTAGATGTAGGAAACTATACAGACCTATAAGCCTACTATCAAGCAAATACAAGTTATTCTCATCAATACTTCTAAGGAAAATATCACAAGATATTGATGAAATGCAACCTACAGAGCAAGCAGGGTTCAGATCAGGCTTCTGCACAACGGACCACATACACACACTAGAACAATTAATCATAGAAAAGCATAAAAAGTTTATTACATCTCTGTATGTGGCCTTCATTGACTACAGTAAAGCATTTGACAGCATTAGCCACTGCTCAATCTGGAATTCACTGCAACACTCAAATGTCCACCAAAAGTACATTAACATCCTAGAACGTATTTATTCAAATAGTACTAGCAGAATTAAACTTGAAACCAGAGGAGACAAAATAAAAATAGAAATAGGTGTCAGACTACTAGTAAGCGGAAACTACCTAAACCACTTAAGATTCGCGGATGATATAGCTATTGTAGCCGAAACTCCAAAGGACATCGAAGAAATGATGAGAACTCGAAGAAATCATGAAAGCTCTAAAATTGGTCTATAAATGAACTTAAATAAAACTAAAATAGTGACTAACAGTCTAAAGCGACCCACTATAATCAAAGGGAATATCATAGTATATGTTCAAAAGTATATATATCTGGGAAAACAAGTGTTTTCAATAAGTATAACAATGAAGAAGAAATAACCAGGAGTATCAACACAACATCAAAATAAATTTTAAAAGGGGATTATGGAGTGCATCTGAAAAACACTGTGTTGGATACATATCTGCACCTGAACTGTCTCCTGTGTTGACACGCCTGTACCGCCTCTCTCTTGAAAAAAGAACGGTGCCGAAATCATGGAAGCTTGCGAATTTGCAACCGGTGCCCAAAAAGGGAGACCGTGCTGACCCTGCACATTACCGTCCAATCGCCATTACCTCCATCCTATGCAAGGTTATGGAAAGGGTTCTGAACAGTAAGCTGCTGACCTACCTTGAAGACAATGATCTCCTCAGTGACCGTCAACATGGCTTTCGCCAGGGACGGTCAACTGGTGATCTTCTTGTGTATGTCACGCACTGCTGGGGCGAAGCCATCGAGAGACACGGCGAAGCACTTGCTGTGTCGCTCGATATCTCGAAGGCTTTTGACAGGGTCTGGCACGCAGGTCTACTCAACAAGCTTCCTGCTTATGGCATCCCAGCTGGTTTTTGTAGCTGGATATCAGACTTCCTAAATGAACGGTCGATCCGAGTAGTCGTTGACGGCTGCTCCTCTGACCTCATGGCTATTGATGCCAGAGTTCCTCAGGGGTCTGTACTCTCTGCAACTCTTTTCCTGCTACACATCAATGACTTACTTCAGCCTGGTCTTGTTGGGTACGCAGATGACAGTACGGTTTAAGAGAGATACTTATCCAGCGCAACAACCGGCAGGGATGAAGTCCGTTCCTTGAGAGAGGCCATGGTAGAGCGGACAAATTTGACCTTAAGCGTTGTCTCCCAGTGGGGTGATGACAATTTGGTCACTTTTAACGCCACCAAAACACAGGCGTGTCTTTTTACCGCAAAAAGAAGTCGCTTTGACCAAACTCCTACTTTTCGGGGTGCATCTGTTCCCGTCACTGATCGGCTCGAGCTCCTAGGCATGGAGTTGACATCCAGTCTCAACTTCGGCGCCACCATCGAGTACAAAGCCCAAATTGCGGCCAAAAAGCCGGGCATCCTAAATAAGGTGAAGCGATACTTCAGGCCTGGACAGCTTTTAACCCTTTACAAAGCACAAGTCCGATCCTGCATGGAGTATTGTAGCCACCTTTGGGATGGCTCAGCTAAGTATCAGCTTGCCGCGCTTGACTCGGTGGAACGCAGAGCTAAGAGGCTCATCGGTGACGCAAAACTGGTGGATGCCAAGCTACATAGCTTGGCTCATCGCCGTAAGGTTGCCTGCTTATCGGTCTTCTACAGATTGTACTTCGGTGAGTGTGCCCAAGAACTCCACGACCTCATCCCACCGGCCCCCTTCTACCATCGGACATCCAGACCCACTGCATCTTACCATCCCTACCACAAGGTAGGGATGGTAAGTGGTACATAAAAGACGTTTGGAAACGCTTAGTGCTTAGTGCGCACAGCAAAGGAGTGGAACTCTCTGCCTGCGTCTGTGTTTCCAAAAGCTTACAGCCCTAATCTCTTCAAAGTTAGAGTGAACAGGCTCCTTCTGGGTAAGCTCGCTCCATCGTAGACTTTGTCTCTGTCATATCTGACATTGACTAGAGTCAAGAGCAAACCCATCACCAATAAAAAAAAAATATATCTCCTACCATGCCTACTTTATGCATGTCAAACTTGGGTTTTCACAAATAAAGCAAACAGAAGATCAAAAGCACCCAAAACAGCCATGGAAAGGAGTATGCTGAAGATAAGAAAAATACACAAAGTGAAAAATGAAACCATCAGGAGGAAAACGAAAATCACAGACGCTCTCGAGCATGCACTTACACTAAAATGGAAATGGGCAGGACACATTTCACGCTACACTCATAAAAGATGGACCATAGAGACCACTCGATGGAAAAGCCCAGGAGGGAAAAGAAATGTTGGTAGACCAAAGAGAAGGTGGGCTGATGATATTATACAGGTGACAGGGAACAATTGGTTAGACCGAGGCAAGGACAGGGACGTGTGGAAGAAGCTGGAGAAGGCCTTTACCCAAAAAGGGGTCCATATTCCAAACAAAGAAGATTAACATAAGTACTAACGTTTTTAAGGAAAATATACTAACAAACTACAAACAACATTTTGAAATGTAAATTGGTAAAATGAAATAAATGGCTTTATTATTATTATTATTTCCTTTAATACATATAAATTATGTTTTTAAATATTTCTACAAAAATTAAAAAAAAAACATTTAAAAATATAAAAAATAGTGGCCTACCGGTTATTATTGCCAATATATTATATTAGCTACCGATTATTTTACGTAGAGCGGCTGCCTATCTGACCTACACAACCCAGAAACTGGGTAATATGGTATTTATTATAAGGAATGATGTCAGAAATCTGGCTTCTGAGAAATGGGTGGTCACCAATCTAAGGACACCATATAGCAGAATTCTCTAAGAAAATCTCGACAACTTTGTTGTAAGTTTCGTGTATTTTTAATTTAAGACAATTTATGACTTATGTACGTCATATTTGTCTACAGTACATGTTTTTCTTCAGCCTCGATAAGTAAACGTCTTCAATCTTGAAGGTTGGCCTATGTGACCTGTGTTATATTTACAGAGCCTTATGATTTATGGTATGACCAGGCCACCGTAAAAAAAGAGATCTTTACTCAACAATAGGCTGAATATTATCTGCCAAGACCGAATTATGCTTCCAACACCTTTTCATTCAGACGATGAAGTTCGAAAAACTAACATTCTTTTTGTTGGAACCTTTCTTTTGTTGAAACTAAATTTTTGCGATGGGTAGGGCGTGTTCATGTGACAGCGGATTTCAATACTGGCATTTTAATAATGGTATTCGGGAAATGGTAAATGGTAATGGTAATGGTATGGGGAATGGTATCGGTATTTGGTATTGTGGTTTTGGTTTGGTTTCCTTTGTTAGTATTCCAATGAGGGTAGTTCAAATGTGTTGTTTTTATGATTTTATAACATGAATAATATCTGATTCAGAAATACTTCGATTGGGCGGGACATGAAGTTTGTCGCCTGTGCTAATAGCCAGGTTTTTGAGCAGAACAACCGATTTCGAAAGGCTGCTGGCGGGCCACAGCCAGAAAACCGTTTTTTATCGACGTGAAAGTTCTAGTACCTGAAGCCCTTATCAATGACACTGTAATGTTTTAGGACTTTTCTTGAAATATTAAAATATTATGCCATTATTTTAGAATCTTTCTCTCTGTCGTCAGTCAACCAATATTTTTCACCTCATGTTACCCAAACAAATGTTAAAAATATTTTTAACATTCGTTTTGGTAAGCTTCCCGACGATCAATGAACTGTATTTCATGAACCGTAATAGGTAGACAGTTGAAATTTTCACAGTATGTATTGCTTCTGCCGCTGTAACGACAAATAATAAAAATCAAAGGGACCGTAGAGATACGGAAGCCTTTGTGTGCAAGTTCAATTCGCAGTTGGCCGGTTTTTAAAACATATGAGGGTTTGTCCAAATCTGGCGAATGCGCCGCGAATGAGCCGCTCGCGAACCGCACGAGACATCCTTACGTAAGTTCAATCACGATGATTCACTTGAGATTCCGTGAGTCATAGTCTTCAACGCTCCCACTGAAACCACAGAGTAACATTGATGAATGGAACTTATCAAAAAGTTAGTAAAAACAAAAAGTTACACTTCGAGCGCTGAGAAATGGCGCATAACCTGACGCCTTCTGTGGTGAGGCCAGAATCAAATTAGCTGTTCAAGGATAGTAGAAATAGTTCAGTTGTTTATTCGGCCCAACATTCTGCTACGGTAGCACGTTTTTCTTGGCGCGTTGTATTCCACGCGCGCCTCTAAGAGGTGTCAGCGAAGTAGACGGGGCCCGTTACTTATTTAAATATATTTAGGATAATTCAATAAGAAAACAATTCTTAACATTAAGGTATAAAATATATTATCATCTTTACTACCCAGTATCACAAACAAAATCACAGAAATGGTGTAATAATCATCTTATCATTACAACAGTTTAAATATACAGAACAGTCAGATCTACAACTAAGCGCGGCTAAAGAGTGTTTTGTAATAATACGAGTAAATTTTCTCTCGCGGATTAGATAGAGAAGCAGTTGTTTTAAATAGTTGATTGATGTTAGATATTTAATTTAACTTTGGAAGCACGTTGAAGTTTGGGGAGTACCTACTAAATCCCCGCGGAATAAGTCGCGGGCGAAGTGTCATTATACGGCGGGCGAAGTCCTATCAATTTAATTTAAAAAAAAATAATTGGCGAAACACCTGCAAGAAGCTAGCTGCCCTACCGCTTTTTTTTTTGGGTGGGAAATCATCAAATGACTCCTCCCGCTCTGGGCCGAGTGGAAGGGAGTGTCAGACCCTTACTGACTAAAACCCATCCGTGCTCCACCTAGTGTCCTTTGCTTTCCAGGGCCGAGGTAACTCTTTCGAACAAAATCCGTAAATCTGGCTCTGGCCTGTGCTGGCTCTGGCCGTTGAGAAGCTGGTGGTATTTACGCACGCACTGCGGCTGCATTGATCCACATACATTTATCAAAAACAGAAATAAAGACATAAAGCTATCCCGAATCGACATCTATCGCGATCCTCTACTTTCTCTAATAATAAAAAACGGTTCATAATTTATTGTTCGGGTATCTACAAAGGGATATTAGGGAAAGGCCAATGTACTTTATATCGGGTGTTATTAAAATGGTTAGCATAGTATTTGTATTTTTGTGAGCAGAAAAATATAATCTGTGAGCAGAAATAGCTAATTGATCAGCAACTCATGGCCAGCAAACATTCCAAAATCAATCAGCAATTTATGTCATTCTGGATGGCTGTAATTATTTTTGTACAGAACAGTCAGATTTACAACTAAGCCCGGCTAAAGAGTGTTTTATAATAATACATCAAATTTTATTAAACAGGAGCAGCTCATTGCAGCTTATATAATTAATACATTTTATAAGCTGCAATGAGCTGCTCCTGTTGAATAAAATTTTGGTAAGCACTCAGAGGGTAAGCAAAAAATTCATTTTGAGATTCATTCCGTATTTTTTTTTAGTTACAGACATTTTTTCGTATTTCTTCGTAAGTTCCTATGGGATAATTTTCACATTTTAAGTGGGCGGCTTAAAAAAATTACGGCGCCATTAAAATAAACTGAGAGAAATGCAAGCAAATCATGACCTCCAAATGAAACACCAAACATTTATGCATCCCAAAAATAATATTAAGCTTACCAAATGTTTACTTGTTTCCGGTTGTTGATATAATGTATGTGACCTACAAGTATCTCAATATTTGCACGACCAAAATAGCAGGAGATATATTATATACAGGCAAACAGTTTCACCTTTCCTAAGCTACAGGTCGCAAAAGGTCTGTGTTGTTTATTTCCTGTGAAAATAGCACGATATACGCTCGTGTTGAAATGAACGAAAAATTATTTTAAAACTTCAGACTTTGTTCACGAAATTGATTTTGATTTTTTTTTTCATTTTAGGGCTCCGTACCCAAAGGGGTAATTGTTCCGTATGGTGTCGGACGTAAAAAAATAGCACCATTCCATCACTTCCCATGGGTGTCGTAAGAGGCGACTAAGGCACTCACCAGAGAATGCGAAGTAGCAGTATCTGTACGTTGCAACAGCAACACTGCGATCGCCAACCCGCCTGCCAAGCGTGGCGGTTATGGCAAACCCCTTTGAAGGAGGCCTTTATCCAGCAGTAGACGTCTTTCGGCTGATATAATGATGATGATGACCCAAAGGGATCCTCTGCAATTATGCCTCCGGTGTCCATCCTAAAATGCATGAAATTTTACACAGGAGTTCCTTAACATTACAAAGGTCAGCACTAAAAATAAGTTTTTCTTCGGTCATCTGACAGCAAACTAAGTAAACAACATTGTTGCCATCGCGGGTAGTACTTAATTAAGGCTGGCCCGGGAGCGTGGGGATTGGCACAAGAAACAAAAGGTCAATGCTCAGCAGTGAGCGAAGTCTTATTTTGTACTTGATGATGAGAAAGGACTAAGGAAGGATTTCGCCACAATGGAAATTTGGATGGATGACCATTTTTTTATTATTTAATTCTCAATAGTTATGGGCTAATGGATAATTATGAGCTTTTAAAGGTTTTAAAAAGTCCGCTATAAATAAATTATGGAGACCGCTTCTGTACATTTTTGTGCCACGCATGAAGTATTAAATAATAGAAAACAGAAACAGACGAGACACATAAAGCTTTTTGACAAGAAAAAAGTTGTCACAACTTTGGCTCGAATGTCGCGAGCAGGGGCAAGTGACAATGTCATCATGATCTCATCATGAAAAAAGAATACGGCTGTTTATCCTGTGTAGCTCCGTTTCTTTCCTACACCAGTTTCTTCCTATACTAATGACTAAGTTGTCTTGTTGTTGCATCGTTTGATAAGCGAGCTTTTGTGTATCATTTAGACACACGAGCAGGCTACATAATAACATAACAAACGGCCCTACGAACTAAATTTTACGACATCACACCTGTAGGATACCCCGGAGGGGTTAGGCAGAGGCGTTGCTACCTACAGTTCCAACAGCCACATTTCAACAGTGATTTCCTAAGTTCAAGGTGGCAAGCCTTTTGTTATCAGCCTCTAATCTAGACTCCGGACTATTGCTGAGAAATCAAATAGCGCTACGCCCGTTCCGAAAATCGAACCCAAGGACCTCAGGGACAACAGCAATGCTCGCGACCACTAGACCAACAAAGCTTTTCAAAATCAACGAACTTAAGCAAACACCATTCTTCAAACACTTGAACAAAGCCAAAGCGACCGTCGCTTCTGCATAAGCACCAAAAACAAAGGAACAGCGCCTACAGTCTTCAAATACTACAATATCTTTCGATACTTATACGAAATCTACCTCCATTGTAGACGAGGGTGTCCCTAACAAAAGATTTCAAAGGTTCGAAGGGTCTGTCTTGACCCTTTAAATCTGTGATCGGATATTTAAATGGATGTCTTCTGAAAACCTAAGCCCTGGTGGGGTTGTTAACCTTGGGGATTTTCATGTACTGCTGGCAAAAGTGTTTGGTAAGCAGGCGTTTTTTTTTGCTATACCTACGTAATTAGCAAACCTACATTTATTTTGCGAATACAATATGAAGGGAGAGAAACGTAAAAGGGCTTTACGTTGAGCGGGGTTTCTATTGCCATTGAATAATTAATTTTAGAAAGAAAAGACAGTTTTTGTTTAATTTATTAATTTTTGTATTTTTAAAGCTATGACAGATTATAATGTAAGATACACAGGAGATTTATTAAACATAAATAATATTTTTAAATATTCTTCTTTCTTTCTTTTTCTTTCTTTCTAATAATGCGAGTCGTGACCAGAAGTACCGCTTCTGAATCAAGCCCTTCCAGCTGCTTAACGCCTTCAAAGGTGTGAGTGCGGAGTGTTCGAGGCTCTTCGCTATTAAGCCATTGGCTGACACGACAATCGGTACAATGATGACGAGGTTGTCGACATGTGGGACGTGGACTCAGCAAGTCCACTTCCCACATGTCGACAACCTCGTGAGCCAAGTCAAGATATTGAGTAATGTCCCAACCGTTGAAGGCGACCTTGCTTCCGCCCGATAGAAGACTATTGAAAACCTTCTTCAGGCTGCCAAATAAGCTCTCCTTCAAAATGTATTATTACTATTTTTTTATTTTTTCAATGATTGCTTCATGTCACTCATTTTTTATTTTGGAAGGTAAATTATCAAATGCCTTCTTTCGCTCTGGGCGGAGCGGGCTAGCGGGAGTGTGAGACTCTTACTGACTAAATTCCCACCGGGACCCGTGTTCCTACAAATGCCATTAACGTGAACTCTTTCGTACAATTCCGTAACAAACAAAGTCTTTTTCTTTTCTTTCATTTTCTTTCTAACCCTAGCAGGGTAGGTAGTCCGCAGTATTAATTTGACCCTGATAGCCAAGACATCGAAATATGGGTGTGCGAAGGTACACAAATGTGTCACTTTTTTATCCTGATTTTATTTTCCACTTAAGTGCTTAAACATCGCATAAGCTGTCAGGTTAGTTTTCAGGCTAAAATCCAGCGTTATCACGTTTCTTGCATAATAATATTCTTCGGAAGGTCGCGAGTATATTCAATAGGTTTGTTCCTATTTGTCACTTGTATTTATTGGCATTTTGACCCGTACATTTTTTTGTGATGATCCTGCTTGTGGTGACAATGAGGTTAACGATAGAACAAGAAAGCCCTGATGATGCCTATGCCCGTTCATTCTTGTTTTGAAGACCGCCCACCACCATCTTTTTTTTAAGGATGGGAAATCATCAAATGACTTCCTCCGCTCTGGGTAAAGCGGAAGGGAGTATCAGACTCTTACTGACTAAAACCCATCCGTGTTCCTTCTATTGCCTCTTGCGTTCCAGGGCCGCGGTAATTTTTTCGAACATATTCCGTAACCCTGGCAGATTCTGGCCCTAGCGGGCCCCATCTTGTTTGCTGACTGCTCTTTCCGGCGCGCGTGGATTTAATCGCGCCTTCGATTTGGGCCTGTTCAGAGCGGACAGCAAACTACCCATTGTTCGCCATCCGCAGTCATCAATCACTGCGCCATGCTCAGGAGCATTAGTTCTTGAGCGGCACTGTGACTAACGTTCGCCTGGTGCCTGCCTTCACCTCCTCGACAGAGTACTCCCCCGTCCTGACGACGGCGGCCACAACCTCCTTCTCCGTGACGAAGTCGTCCAGGCCCAAAATGCGAATGTCTATGCACTTCGTGGGCCTGGACACTCGGGCGTCGTCTGCATTCAGGGACGCTCTGAGCCTTTGGGGCCACTGTCTGCCCCAGGGATCTCCAGCATCCAGGCACCAGTCATGTGACCCTTAGCTGGAGGCCCCTGACAATGCCGAGCTCCCCAAGTTTCACCACCTGCTTCGCCTTGGTGAGCACGTGAACATACGTCACGCCTCTTTTCACCACGTCCGGCTGCTGCGTTACCACTACAGCTTCAGTCTTCGGGGGGCGTTGCCCCACACTAGGAATTTCTACTGTATCGTGTGTGCATTTACAAACATACAAACTCACATACACAAAGAGCCAGAAAAGCTATTTGTAGGCCATACAAATATTTGTTCCGTGCAGGAATTGCTGCCGAGACACGCAGCGCTGCACCGCTGGCGCTGGAGCCTTCGCCGCTTGTGCAGCCGCCCCACCTTTCCTCTTCTTGACCGTTGCCGGCTCGGCCCCGCAGTTGGCCTGACCGGTCGACCCCGCTTCGGCAGCCACGGTGGCTGCGTACGAAGCCGTCTTCTGGCCCGCTGCCTTCTGGCTCGTCGGTAGCGGAGGGCGCAAGCAGCCATCTCTTGCCGCACCAGATCCGGCACCTGGTTCTCCAGCGGCACGGTTTGGCTCTCCTCCTTGCGCCCACCTTGAGGCGCCCCCTGTGAGCCGGCTCCTCGGAGCCCAGCCAGGTCTACTCGGAGCTTCTTATTCTCCTTCTGGAGAAGCTCCGAGGCGGCCGCCAAGCGGACGACCTCCTTCCGCAGCCTGGACATTTCTTGCTTGACGCTCGCGTGGCGGATTCTGCAGCTGCTGAGCAACTGGTACCACCCTCGGGTAGTTCTGTTCCGAATGTCTATTCCATTTCTTGTTTATTTCCATTTAAAGGGTGTGGTTCCTATCTCCCAACCTCTCCTCTCTGTTCTGATGAGCAGACGCGTACCAGAGAGCAGTGAGCAAGATTCCTCCCAATGAAACGCACACCGTCCGAAGACCCGAACACTGTTCAAGTCTCTGAAAGGTGTGTCCCTCTCGTGTCCCTCAAGGTCTGGTCTCTCACTTGGACCTTTTCGGCATGAGTAAATCTACCGGCAAAGCTCACTAGATCATTGAGACACACAAGCCCTACCACAACGGCAACCTGGGGACACCTTCGGTGGGGACCACCACCACCTGCGCGAGTGCCTCTCTGCGATATTTTCTCTCTAATATGCATGCATTTTTTATGTACAAAATGAAATACTAGTTAGCTTTGGGAAGCACACAAGAAATAATTTTAAAAAATTAATATAATGAATATCGAGAAATTCCCTTCAAAAATAACCATCAATATTCCAGATTTTTAAAAAAAAAACACGAAAGGGTTGCATGCAAACAATTTTAGTTTTATCATTTTTTGAAATAAGACCTGAAATATGCCCAGGTCTTACTTACGTATTTAGAGAAAACAACCCTTCTTCGAAAAAATATTAACCTCTTCATAAGTTTTAAAAAGCCGTACAGGGCTGTAGTGTTGTAGTGTCCTCAAACTTTGAGTCGATTGATCAAAGAGACTTAGTGGAAGTGGGATCAATATAAACATATATTTACAGCGCACAGTACAAGGCACGCAGACTACATCTGCTGCGCATAACTGAGGAATAATTTAAGATCTAATTAGAAAGACCGCTGGGTGGAGCGGCTCTTCAGTTACATTCTATCAATTCTATAATAGAACTATTAGTAATGTAAACACTATTGAAAATATTTTTATTACAGCGACACCATATTGGAAAACATGCAAAATAAAATGGTAACATTGGTACTCAAATTGAATGCTATTCAATTCGATTGAATTCATTGGACAGTGTAAGTATTCGGTTTTAAAACTTTTATATAAATTCCCTATGTGTGTGAAAATTTAAATCGAGAGAGAATCTTTTTATTTGGAAGTATTCAGTATTGCCTGAACCGTAACCTAAATAAATCAATACAACTATGGCATTCGATCCGCCCTAGCTCTCCAAGGCAAGCCAGCAACGCCCAGGGCGGGAAGTCTCGACATAGTTAACGATCGCATAACGACCGAATTCATGAAACTATGGAGCGGGAGGGTGTGTCAGACTCTTACTGACTAAAACTCATTTGTGCTCTTCTTCGTGCCCTTTGTTTTCCAGAGCCGCGGTAACTCTTTCGAACAAAATTCGCAACCCTGGCAGGCTATGGCCCTGACGGGCCCTGTCTACTATGCTGACATCTCTTTGAGGCGCTCGTGGAACACAACGCGCCGACAACCCAGGCCTGGCTTTGATCGGACGGCGAGCAACCCAACGCTCGCCGTCCACAGGCCGTCTCCTTATGTTGCGGCGGCTGGGGTGTGAGGATTGTCTCTCCCTCACGCGGCCCGACTCCTCCTTTACTAGCATTACTGCTCCCGAATATGTCGAAGTGTACACGTAAATATGTTGACAGTTTTCTGACTTGTAAGATTTGAAAGACTTGAAAAGACTTGAAAGGCCAATCTGGAGATTACATTGCACCCTATAGATAAGCCCCAAGTTGAGCGAATAATGAACATTTCTGACAAATTATTGTTTTACAATTGTTGAAAATACAAACAAAAGAATTTGGAAAGACGCTGTTGGGGAAGCACAGACTTGGCAATTAACAGCATCTTTAATAAAAGCACTGGTCATACTCCTTTCCAACTTTTGATGGGCTGCGATCAGTCACCTCCTGCTATATCAGCTTTGCTAAATGATGTTGAACGTATGGACCTTGATATGTCCCGTCAAGATTCTAAACTTAGGATGGACGATCTTGATAAATCTCGAAAAGACGATTACGATAAATCTAAGGCTAGAATTATACCTTTAAAAGTCGCTTATATTGTATTAGTCAAACAATATCCAAGAGTGATTAACAAACTTGACAGCAAATTTAAAGGTCCATGCGTCAAACTCATTACTGAAGTGAACGATAACGACAGATATACAATTAGAGTTAATAAAGCTGGCAATGAGTTGTATGTCTCGCATGATAATTTACAAATCACTCCCGAAAGGGATGAGTTGACTGATTCTCTAAATATTTATGATATCTGTACCAAAGATAATTAATAAACTTCCTAATTAATCCTGTTAAACTTTTATGTTGATTATGTAATTTGTAAGATTGTCCTGCATATTATTAACTCAGAACGTCCGGCCAACGATCATTGTTATGCTTGACAATCGCAACCGTGTCATGTAAATTGACAGTGGTCATGTGATTTGGCATCTGGTTGTCATGAGATTTCACAAGTTTACAACAAGCCATGTGATTTGGCGAATACAAAATCATGATGCCATGTGATTTGGCTAATATAAAATGAGATATAAAATGTATGTGACTTGGCGTGTGTGGTCATGCAATTTGACCATGTAGTTTAGAGACCATTAGATGATAAGGTCATGTGATTTGACCATTAGTAGCAATTGAGTTTTTTTTGAGTCATGTGAGTTGACGTGCTATACTTTTACATGAATTATGAGTTTAGTTCGCGAGCCATAGTGGCTGCTCATCAGTATGGCCGTGTGAGAGATAAATTATTTTATCTACACTCACAACGTAATGTTCCAAATATGAGTTCAAAAACGAATGCATAAACACGTACTTTTTTTTCGTGGATAGGTAAAATTTAAAAAAAAAACCATTACAGTTCAACATTTTCCTTCGATTTTTAAACAACTGCATCATAAAATAACTTTTTAATTTTTATAGCACACTTTTTCTTTTTAATTTTTGGCGCGGGCTCATTGACGCTCATTGAGCCAGCTTTTATCTTTGTCTATGGATGAGCGCGCTGCGCAGTCATTCGAATACGCAATGAGAATATCCGCCATATTGGACTAAACTATTTTTCCACTTATTTTATTTCAACTGTATGAGTGAAGATAAAATAGTGTATGCAACGGCATATAATTAGGTATTAAAACACTCGTGTGATGCTATTATCACGATAAACCCACACTCGTGTTTTAATAACCCTTTTTATATGGTCGTTGCATAAACTACTATAATGTTTTTAAGAACTTTTAGGTATTATTTTGTATTACCTCCGGTCTATAATAGTATTACTACTTTTCCCCCACTTTGCTAGCGAGTTCGCCATTTAGGCTAGGATACTGGAGCAATCGGCGGGTGGTCACCAATTAGGCTATATCAGAAAAAAAAAATTGGGTGACAAGACGATTTTAGGAATACTGTCTAGTGTAATACATACAATATAATTATGAGGAACGATAAAAATGATTGGAAATGAAAATGCGTATCACAAAACATCGCGAGTGTTTAAAAAAAAATGTTTCTGCAGAATCCTTAAAATGTTTCTATTAATTTTAGCGTTCTGTTTGCTACTGCTGCAACGACTATCTTCCTTGAGAAACTCAAAAATTTCATCTTCATCACACATATTTTTATATAAACGGTATACAAAGGGCTTAGAGAGGATCTTCTGTTTTCAATACTTTGAAATAACATCCGAATTATATTGTATGCACAATTTTACACTAACTTGCGTTTTTATTGTTAAATTTAGTTAAAACCGGTCATTATAAGCTACTTTCACAAGCCTGTTAATTGTGACGGCTGGGTAGTTCAATTGTTGAATTTTAAAATGTCAAAAAGGCTTAATGGTATGGATAAGTTGCAGGGCCGTCTGCTGAACTGCTGTCACGTAGAGTCAGTCCAACGAAAGAAGTTCCGCAACCGCGGCGCTAGTTTCTATGCGACTGCTGGGGGTCGATTCTGCTATTGCAATCGTGTCTCAATGACCGGTCAATGATCGAATTTTGACGTATAACGTCAAACTTTTGACACATTTCCCATACAAAAACTGTCAAAGTTGTCAAATATTCGATCACTGACCGGTCATTGAGACACGATTGCAATAGCAGAATCGAGCCCCTGTGACGTTCCAAGTTTGTAATTCATGATGGCTAGCGACATCTCTTATGATTGAGTGATTTGTAGTATTGACATATTATCTTGTATCTCATCGTTCAGCAAAGAGATGGCGCTTGAGTCGTAGAAAATTAAGGAGTACATAAACTGAATTAATTTCAAGTTTATTATTGAGCCCAATAAAACATAGAATTGGTTTTTTAATGTTCCTAAATTAGATATTGTCACAATGATTAAAATGGTGATTTGGTTTCAATCAACATAAAACTGTTTGTCTTTAAACAATTGGAGTGTAAGTCAGTAGGTTGACTTGTTGGCAAAGACTACAATAGTATACTGGCTATAGACAGGCAACTCTACCTTATTTTTTAATATTAGGAAGTGGTCGAACTCAGCGCCATCTAGTTTTTAGTTAAGGGAACTAATTTATATAAATAAATGTATAGGTTGGTAGGTATATAGCTGCTGTCTGATCCTTTATGATATTAGGTAGAGAGATGAGTGTATCCGCTATATACTACAAACATACGTACTACATAAAGGAAAAAAAATCACATAATTGAATATTAAACCATTTTATTTAGAAAAACATCACACATTTACAATAAAAATTTATGTTCGCCTTTTTCCTCCCTTATGATTAGGGTAGTGCCGATTGGCCTTTTCTTTCATTGAATCGTTAATATCCCAAAAGGTTATTTTGCCAGTGAGAACATTATTGATATCTTTGCACCAGTTGTTTACAACAACAACACACACAACACAACACAACACGAACGTACGAACGAATTGTAAACCGGCTCAACAACATGGAGAAACGAAAGCTCAATTCAACCTTCAGATGCACTAGCGAAACAACAAAAACTCTATTGCAAAAGGAAAATAAATGCGCACGAGTTGTTACAATCTCACGCAGCCATTTGCAATTCAAGTGTGGCCATTCAAAAACAAACTTTTGCACGTTTAAATACCAAAATATAACTTCTTCACTATTAAAGCTCATAATAAAAACCTAATTATGTACTAATTCATATATTCTATTATTTTTATATGAGAAGATCATGAAATTATATTATTTTTCTTGATTAATGTTATAAAGTAACTCCCAGAACAAAAAAAATATTTAACCGTAGCAACACCGCAATTTGTTTCCCTTAACTAAAAACTAGATGGCGCTGTTTTCAATAAAAAAAAAATGGAATTTTAATTTTGTTCTAAGTTGCCATAGCATGCTTGTTGGTTGGGGACACAGACCAAATAGGTTTAGACAGGGCACTCTCACAGAGAAAAATCGACTCGCCTAAGGTTAACATATCATGAATGAGTTTTTTTTTATATGGCATTGCATCCGGGATCCGGTACAGAACTTTAGGCAAAGGCGTGGTACGGCTTCAGCCTGAAAGGGTTTTCTTGCTAGGAATTAGTAATTTTTAGTTTTACTTTATGAGCATATTGCAATAATTACAATGTTAGTACAATTATTCCAATATACTCGTACTTATATTTTATGAAAAAGTTAGAAAAGGAAGGTTAGAGAAGAAAAAACTTTTCTTTTTAATTTCGTTTCTTTTTATATAGACATTTTTTTTTATATAAGTAATGAAAGTTTTTGGAAGCTTATGGCTTCGCAGACTTTCACAGTTCCCTTCACTTCACTTTACTACCTATTTTTTGAGGCCTCACTTTTTGGAAACATGAAAACCCTTTTCGTTTATATGCACAGCTCACAACACAGCACTTATTATACACATTGCACGTTAATATTACAGCTTCAGAAATTGGGAGGATAAGTTACGGAAATAAATCAATGTAGAACTTCATTCGATCAACTTTGAAACTAAAACTTCTTCAATAATCAGATCAACAAACATGGCATCATATAGACAGAAATATGGAAGGCGGGAGGGGTGGGAACTGCCAAATGAGATATGTGAACCATAGACATAAGGTTGAGATATATTACTTGAAGATTACCTGACCTGGTCGGGGAGAATCTAGGAGCCACGAGCGGGGACGGCTGCGCGCATAAAAGCACGAGGTTTCTGCTGTAACGCGAACCCGTTACTGGCAGCCGACGCAGACGATGGAGTTGCTGCTAATATTTCCTGTATGTGGGTTTCGATCCTGAATTTGGTTCCCGAGGTAAATTAAGACCCACGTAGTTTTCTGTTCTGTTTCCCTCCCGAGGTGCTCGTGCGTGTTTCTGATTAGGGGGTTGTGTTATTACAGATCTGGCTCTTTTAACTGGCCTGAATAGCCTATATTCCTGAGGACGGATGCCGAGAGACGTGTCGTCTTGTTGTATGCTGAGGTTAGACCAGACGAGGGTGGATGGCGTGCCGACCCATGTAGTAAGACACATGATCCGACCATAGTCCAAGGAAATCATCAGGTACAGACGACGTTCGTTCTAATTCGTTCCGGTTCAACATCCTTCCCCGCTGGATACGTCATCGTGTGGTCTACCCGTGTTTTGTCACGTGGAGCCGATGCCAAGGGGTCTTTGTTCCGTTATTTGATGCTAACGAAACGCTGATTAAATGCTTACGGTAACGATAAATGACTGACTCGCTAATGCGAATATTAAATTCGCTAATTACCAGCTTGCTAACCTAGAAGATATTTTATTGTAAGTTACATTTTGAGAAGAGAGAGAATGTGAACCTTCTGTTCACTAAGGATAGAAAGATCGATGAATGGTTGCTACTTGCTATACTTTAGAGCATATAATAACATGTTTAGTTTCTGCATCGAGCACACCTAGTATATCCATAACTACTTCTTCGGTTGAAGTTGCTAGCGGTTCACCTCACGAATCCATTCAAGCGACCCTAAGAGTATTTATATATTTTATTTCTCATGCACATTTTCCCGCTCTGGTACACCTTGGTACGGAGACGGGGTGATCCAAAATTGGAATTGTGCTACTGGGTTTAGGGATAAGGAAATAAACCTATGTATTTGATGTTAGTACCTACTTATGGTTTGATATTAATAAACTTTGTGTTGTATAGAATGGTACTTGTTTAATTCAACTTATTCCCTAACTTATGTACCCCATTTTACTGTAGCACAGTTAGTGGGTTCTCACACCCACGGGCCGGGAGACAGTACGCTATCCTCTAACAAATCTTGTTAGTTTCATTTATTTCTGCGGAACTTCTTTCGTTGGACGGATTATAGTCGCTTACCGGTTCAGGTCACGTGATCGCTGGATCGCCTGCTACAAGGCGTGCACATAGTACAAAATTAGCACGACAGGTTATTTTTCGTCTAAAATTGACCTGCTATAAGAGTTCATGGTAGGCCCCCAGTTTGCCAAAGAATACACTCCCAAAAGATATAATGTGCGGATTGATCGTATTCAAGGTTAGATGTAGAATATTGACAGTAAGGAGAAAACACAAGCATAAAGGTAAATAATTTACTCTAAAGTTGCCATGACCTGTTAGAAATTGGGCAACATAGTGATCCACCTCCAGCCATGTCCTATCCAGCCACTCACGAACGGATGGAAAGAACTGGTAAAGGTGACGGCCTTTGATGGAATTTTCCCACCTACATTGCCATTCGGATAAAAGTTCCTCCTAGACGTCAGTCTGGGATTTAAGTAATCTAGAGATCTTAGCACGGTCGCGTTGCGGTAAGAACTCTGGTTTCGTGATCTTTCGAGCGTAGTAGTACATTGCAGCACGTCGCTGCACCTCTACGTCGACTGGGAATACACCTGCCAGTACCGATAAGGCTTCAGTACTAACCGTCCTTCCCGCCCGGCATCTTAATGAGGACCAGTTTCCCCGTCTTCCAACGAATAGGGAACTGGCCCCTCTCTAAGCATACGCTTAAGAACCCCCTTAGTCAAGGCCCCAGAGCTGCCGAGGTCAGAATCCAGGCTTTCCCGGATAAGCCGTCGGGTTCTGCGGCAGTATTTCTGGCCTTCAGCCTATTTACCGCCACTCTCCGGTCTACCTCGGTCACTTCCGGAGCATCGTCGTCGTCGTCACCGTCGTCGGTGTGGTCCGCAACGGGCACCGCGTAGTTGCGGGGTTCAGGTATATTTATACTACTGGTTAGAAAGGTTAAGGTAAGGGTTAGACCTATGAACATTTAATTACTTAAGCTTTTTCAAAACCAGTCTTTTCAAAAAAGGTGAAGATATAGAGCGCTTTGTAGATACTTTTAAAATTAATTATGAACTAGCATTTGGCTGCGGCTTTGCCCATGAGCATGTCCAATATTATGTCACTGGCACGTACTGCCGAGATAAAATAAAGGTATGATTGATGACATATGGAACTGAAACGTGGTCGCTCACAATGGGTCTCATAAAAAGGCTTATAGTCATCCAAAGGACAATGAAGAGTGTACGACTTTACTAGCGCGATCGAATATTTTTTTATACTATTAACATACATAATTTCAAAGTTATTCAAGGAAATACCTAAGTGAAGTTGAGAGCCTATAATTAAGGAAAAAAAACATAGTTCTTTACCTACATTTTATAGTAATTTCTATAAAAAAAACTATGGTTTAAAAAAAGCATGTGTGAAAAAGTACTTCCATTTAAGATTTAATATTTGTTCACGATAGTGCAAGTTCATTTTATTTTAAAAGTAGTGGTCTTGAAACGAGCAGAACAAAACAGGTCAAAAAATGGTGGTGATCCAAGACATGTAATCATTTTGTAAGTCAACTATTTCGTTTTCAAAAGCACAGGGGCCTAACCACCAACTCTTAAAGTATTATTACTTCAATATTACTTCCAGTGGGAAAGAGACGGAGCTGTATAGCTAAAAACTGGTAGCACTCAAAACTTTAAGATTCAAAGTTACTATGTCACAGTAAGCTGAAAAGAATTTGAGAACTTAACGTAAACTTTACACGAAAGTCACTTAAAACCGTCTTGAGTAAAGATTAACAACTCTTTCGCCGCAAAGTACGAACATTTGTGGAATAACACCAGTGTAAGAACTTTCTAAGTAAACATTTTATTTGTAAGAACCCATTTGTAACTTAAAAATAAAATTATTTTTTTACTTTTACTTTGATAAACCAGAGGTATATGTAGTTACCACTGCTTTCTCAAAGTGGTATTTTTAGTTAATGAATGGAGTTCATTTTTAAGAAACTTATTTCATCTAAAACAGATTCTAGTTCGCCTCCCAAAGTTTCGTCGTCAATATACCAAACATTAAATTTAAAATTTAGCTTTCGAAAAATTGGGTGAATGGCTAAACTAAAAATCATTGGCCTGAGGGGTTATCCTGATACAGTAATTTGGATGGGTGTCTGTAGTTAGTTAGTTAGTTTCTGCCAACAAGGTGTCCCTGTTTACTGATTTGAAGGTGTTCTTTATGTCAACCTTCAGGATGACCTAATTTTGCCCAGATTTTAGGTAGGTCGAAAAAGCGTGTACGGCAGCCTCACAGCCTCTTTTAGACCCGTAACCTAGCTGCAGGGGCTGAAATTTTTCCGAAACACCCTCACCGTAAATAGTTTTTAGTTGCATTGCTGTCTTGCATTACATTAAATCACAATCCCGACGTAAATAACAATTGAATGTGTCACTTGGGTACTTTAAAATCCATAAAGACTAAAAGTGTTTGCTCACTTCACAGCACAGGCTTAATCTAAACAAATACATTTATTTATTTATTTATTTTATTTGGGAAACAAACAGATGCAATAACAAACATAAGTATACAATTAGTACAACACAATCCAGAAACAGTTTCCACAGATTAATATACAAGTAGATTATATGTACCTAAGTGTAACAACAACCAGAAGTTCACACAGTTTACAGAAGTTACAATTTAATAATATATAACATTAGATTATTTAAATTTCGATGCCAAAATATTTCTTATGCAAAACTTAAATTTGGGTAGAGAAAGGTGAAAAATATCTAAATCTTGATTTTCTTTGAATGAGATTGTGTCGTTGTACAGACGACATGACATACATAATTATAAATACTTCAAACTGAGGACCGTTTGCATTTGCATCGCAGTCGCAAACTGTCACAAACACCTCTAATTTCCCTACATTTGACATGTTTTTGACATTAATTTGATACTATGAAGATATTGCAACTTGAATTTGAACGTTTTTAGGTACGTGAATTGGCCTCTTGTTTGTTTATTTGAAAATAATATTCAAAGTTAGACAGTGCCAGCATTTTTGAACGTCAACGATCAAATAGCAAAAAGACAGGTCCTCCAAAACGGGACTAATATGAAGATTCGAGTGCCTTTAATGCGCCGCACGCTATTTCGAATAACTTTACGAGTGGTACGCCAGTTCGAAAACACATTGAGTCGAAAACCGCTATAGCGAATGACGTTGCCGCGAACACGCTGATTTGAAAAACTGTATAACTGGTAGGTACCTAACAATTTAAAGTTTCCTAAAAGGTGTACTGATCAAATGTAGGTATGTACAAAAGGTAATGTTATTACCGTTACTAGGAGAACTTTGGGCACCGAGCTCATGACTTAGGGCACCCCGACTCGAACAGGTTAGGTCAGAAGGAGAGTTTGAAAAAAAAATAACCACGTATGGGATGGCGGGGTTTGAAAGACCCCGCCATCCCCTTCGTGGTTATTTTTTTTTAATCTTTGAGCCCCGCGAAACCGGGCTCCGACTACGCTTTGAAGTTGGGTTCAAAGATGGGACATTGAGTTGGACATTTTGAGATTTAGACGTTGTGATAATTGGTCGATTTAAGATTTTGACATTTTGCCACCGTTGGACATTTTGACCCTGAACGATATTTATTATAGTATAGGCAACTAGTTCAGAGTCAGTTTTACCATCGTAGCGTAGGTAGTTCTTTGTAATCACCGGGTCACGAGTTCGATCCCCCGACAAATTTAGATTGGTATTATGCTATTCGCAGCAGTGGATTTCGATACCAATACTTTCGTATTAGCGTACCAGTCAAACAGTTTTTCGAATCAGCGTGTTCTTTGCCAACGTCATTCGTTATAGTGGTTTTCGACTCAATGTGTTTTCGAACTGGCGTTCCACTTGTAAAGTTTTTCGAAATAGCGTGCGTTGCAATAACGGCATTCGAATCTGCATATCACTCCCCTCTAAAACACCCACCCGTCACCACTTCCTAATCTTTAACTGGGAAGAGGATGTGGCGCTACAGACTCCCTAGCAACACGTTAAAATTTTATTCATTTCTTAGAAATACTTATTACTAATCCGATTACAATTATTTCAATGATAGAAAGCTATTTATCTGTGACACAGAATAAAAAAATAAAAAATTAAAAGCACGGTATTTTTTGCAAAGCAAAGCCGAGGAAAAAAGCTAGTTTTACAATAATTGCTCCTATCTCCGCACATCACAATATTTATTACTAAAACCCAAACTTAGATGCACGAAAATAATCTTAATCGAATTTTAATCTGAACAAATTGATTCCAAAACTTATGGTCTTATTTAAAATTTGAGACATAAGGACATAAATTCAAAACTTTAAACCATTAGGAATATTGTTTGCCAACTAAAACAATAAAATTTAAAGTTCGCTATATTTATAGAGGGTACTGTATAAATTATTTGAACGTTTTCTTGGTTTGGTAAAACCAAGTTTTGACAAGCAACAAGGAAATAGATTTATAAACATTTACACATCGCACATTCGCGATCAGCGTATAAATCACGTTTATGAGCTGTCAGTGTCACTATTTTTCTATGGAATATTGACACTGACAGCTCTTGAACGCAGTTTAGATGTACTGATCGCGTTCAGTTTCATTGGTGAAATTTGCTCTTAGTTATGGAACAGCAAATTTTTTGATCAAAGTTCCTATTCAGAATTTGTAATCATAATCGTTATTATTTTATTTATAGTTACTTATCCGTTCTTCTTCATAAAAATACCATTACAAATGGACAACTAGGACATTATGGTTAAGACTAAAAAAAAAACCCACTTTTCTTTTGTTTTAATAACAACAGAAATGTGGGATTATTTTTCGTCTTTTTAAAGGGTTTGTCTTCTTAACCCCATAATACAGCTTTAAAGTTTCTAATTTAATAAGTTATAATTAGTTTAATTTTTAAACGACAAAAAAGAACCTAATTTCTTAGACGCAAGAGGAACATTGTATCCAATATCTAAATCTGTGGTGAGTGCTCTTCATATCAAACCACCCTGTAAGCGAGTTTCGCGAAGACGATACTTTCTTTCTGTATATAATTTATGTTAAAAATAGGCGTAAAGGTACCCATTGTTTTGAAACATTCTGATTGTGAGCAAAGTAGGTACTTAATTTCATGCCACTTATAAAAACAAACCATTTATTTTTTGACAGCGTACTATTATTCAACACTAAGGGCCATTTTCACCAATGAAACTGAACGCGATCAGCGAATAAACTACATATATAAGATGTCAGTGTCATTATTTTTCTATGGAGTATTTACGCTGACAGCTCTTGAACGCAGTTTAGATGAACTGATTGCGTTCAGTTTCATTGATGACATTGGCCATAATAGTGGATTTCACCAATAAAACTGAACGCGATCAGTACATTTAAACTGCGTTCAAGAGCTGTCAGCGTCAATATTCCATAGAAAAATAATGACACTGACAGCTCATAAACGTGGTGCATGCGCTGATCGCGTTAAGTTTCATTGGTGAAATTCATTCTAAGACATTATGTATAGGTAACTTAAACTAACTACTAAATAATAACGGTCTAATCAATTCGCGTAATTCTAAACCAATGCATAGGTATGTCTAAAAATAAAATAAAAATCATTGGGCCTCACAAAATTCAATGGGAAAAGAGACAAGAACACCGTCAGCATTGCCGCGTTGAATGGCTATGCTGATTTTTCGATTGAAGAATAGCCTAGCCCTCTGGTCACATTGACAATCAACTACCTAGCTGTATCCTGATGTCCCGAAAGACCAGAGGAGCAATCGGACCCCAAAATTAAATTAGGTAATCAATACTTGTTCATAAAATTTTGATAAATAGTTCGTGTGTTACATTATATGGTGTGCCATTTGGTACTATGGTACCAGGAACAGGCGGATATCGTTTTCCGCAACTTAAGGTTTAAAAATGAGACATGATAAGTTTTGTGCCTTGACTTGGCTCACGAGGTTTTTGACATAATAGGTACACACCAACGGCATAAGAGCCTTGACAAATATCTGAGGAGGCTCTCGTTGTGCAGTCGGGTCAAGGGCTTGATCCCCAAAGCGGTACTCCTGGACACGACGCATATTGTTAGTAGGTTCCTTAGGAGCTCTCAACACAGGTAGCTTGGACTTTGTTTCCAATACCAAAGGGCTTCTATTTCTATATAGATAAATGTTGGTTTAATGTTGTATTAAAAAAATATATATATATAAGTGAATTTATTTTTTTACGCCATTGACACGCTCGCGTTTAACCACAATCTCGCCTGGTAGAAAGCGAAGATGTGGTCAACAATGGATATCCCTACTAATATTATAAATGCGAAAGTAACTCTGTCTATCTGTCTGTCTATTACGCTTTCATTCTAAAACAGCTTAACGGATCAGCATGAAAGTCAGATATAATTAGCCTATGATAAGTTTTGTGCCTTGACTTGGCTCACGAGGTTTTTGACATAATAGGTACACACCAACGGCATAAGAGCCTTGACAAATATCTGAGGAGGCTCTCGTTGTGCAGTCGGGTCAAGGGCTTGATCCCCAAAGCGGTACTCCTGGACACGACGCATATTGTTAGTAGGTTCCTTAGGAGCTCTCAACACAGGTAGCTTGGACTTTGTTTCCAATACCAAAGGGCTTCTATTTCTATATAGATAAATGTTGGTTTAATGTTGTATTAAAAAAATATATATATATAAGTGAATTTATTTTTTTACGCCATTGACACGCTCGCGTTTAACCACAATCTCGCCTGGTAGAAAGCGAAGATGTGGTCAACAATGGATATCCCTACTAATATTATAAATGCGAAAGTAACTCTGTCTATCTGTCTGTCTATTACGCTTTCATTCTAAAACAGCTTAACGGATCAGCATGAAAGTCAGATATAATTAGCCTGGGATACGGAGAAGTACATAGGCTACTTTTTTTCGCGATAACCGACATAAACGCGGTTGGAGCCGCGGGAAAAAGGTAGTTCTGAATAAAGGATAACAAGAAAATTGCTCTAAATAGCTTCCCCAACCAATGAACAACTCTAAACAACGACCATTTAAATAATGATTCCGCAATCTCTTGGGGTGGTTGTATTTTTAGAGGGCGGTATTTTTAGGCAATACTCGACCGTGCCACGTGAACAGATTTGTGTCCGCTACCTATCGTAAACTTAGGCTTAGTACGTAATAAATTTATAAATATTCTTTTGCGTAGCTAGTTTTATTTTTGAATGTAAATTATTCAGGTAAAGAAGAAAGAGTGTGCGTACTTCGGTTTTCTTCGTATTTCCGAATTTACACGAACATTGCTGTACAAAGTGACCCTGGCACAGAGGTAAGAGGCTTCTGACTTCTATACCACGCTTTGTAGTTGAGCATTTACCCATTGCGCTTGCATTCAGTTTTCTAAAACTTTGCCTCGCTAGTATGGAATATTATCAATACGAAAGTAACTAGCTGTCTGTCTGTCTATCTATTGGTTACCTACTGACATAGCGTGTACAGACCATGAACCGGATCAGAACATATGACACTTTTTTATCCGGAGGTTTCATTTCCTAATTACACGTGGACGAGGCCGCTTGCAGAAGCCAGTATTATATTCAATTCCCTTCTGCATATTCAACTCCCTTCTGCTAGCAGTTGTCTGATAGATTATTTCTGAAGTTTTATTTTTTTTTAATTTATTTATCGTTTATACGAAAGAATACAAGATTATTCATTGAAATAGCAACCAAAAAACCACTAAGGTTTAGACTTGTGCTATCATGAGTTCATCTTAATATCGAACTATTAGATACAATATTTATAATGCACTTCACATGCGCACGCTACTGTCGACAACAATCGTAATACAGATGGTATCAACTATTGTTATCGACAACAACGCACACATATAAAATGCATTAATTAATGTATTAATTATTTAGGTCTTTAAATAGTTACATTCATTCCTAAATATGTAATACTTAAGTAATATTGCTTAAGTTTACATTTGATATTTTTTGTGTAAAGTTTGTTGTGTTTTTGTTGCATACTTGTGCATACTTTTCTTGGGATATATGCGAGCAACTCTGTGAATGGCACAATTATCTTGCACGAAGTAAATGTATGTGTTAAGGTAAGCTACACGCACAGTCGGTAACATTACGTCCCATAATATTTCTAAGTATTGGTGACTATTAAAGCGGCCACCAACTTCTACCAGTTCACCAAGTCCCTTTGAAGATATCCAGCCCCAGTAGCCCAGAGTTATTCTACTACTGGTTCTACACGACTGTAAACAATCTTCATTATAACGTTCACTTTTCTTTCGCCATAAAATTCTTCGTCCACCCTTACCTATCGGATTTAAAGAACTTCTCGTCAGTAAATATGCCAACATTATCTTTCCAATTAATATTGAGATATTCTTGGGCAAAGCGGACCCTTGCTTGGCAATGTGCAGCGGTCAGTTGAATTTTACGTGCTGGCTTGTATATTTCAGTAAATGTTTACTGATTGTCTGAACAGAAACATTATACTGCATTGCAGTTGATTGAGTAGGCAAAAATGGTTGTTGAGTATGCCTTCTAACAATTGCTTGGTGACGTTCTGACACAGGAGTATACATTACAGGTTTTGGTCCAGGACGATCCTTTTGAATATTCCCTGTCTCTTCAAAACGTCTTAGCCACAATCTAACTGTATTTCTCTGAAACAACACAATAAGTATAATTTTTCGAATAAGTTTGCAAAAATACGTTTTGATAAACCACATTAGACCAGTAAATGATCTCATAATGAAACACAGTTAATTTTCTATTATTCTACATTCACCGGCGTTTTTAAGCCAACTAACGAATTGAGGAATATTGTATAATTATAAATGAAGCTTAAAAAAGAATACACTTACCGCTATATTAAGTTTTCTAGCAATCGCTTTAATACCAACATTCTCCTCATGCAAATAGATTTTGTATTTTAAATAATCACTCAACTGAGACATGACTGTAATGTCTCAGGAGCCAATAAAACACACTTATAAGCACTCAGGTGGATATGGGGTATGCAAGATACAGAACACGTGTGCCCCCGGCTAGGCTGGTGAATGAATGACTCGCCACCGCGTTTGCGCATACACTACATCCCTTCTTTATTTTAATTGATTTAAATTGGTTCAAAATTACATCAGGTGTTGGTACAACAGGTAACTCATCAGATGTATATATTATTAGTACTTAAAATAGGTATTATATTACAGATTTTGAATACATTTTTCACGAATACTTTTTCCCCTATTTCCAGGTATATACCACACTTTTCCCTTCACTTGCTTCCTAAAATGTCTTTTATAATAGTTTGACTTTTACACAAAACGTCAAAACTTTCATTTAAATTAGGCCATCAAACGGCTCTTGAACGTCATCATTTACATCCAAATACTATGTTTACAAAATAAAGTGACTCTACTGTCCGTTCGCAAAGGTAGATTCTTATGGAGAAGAACGGACAAGAAACTCCATAGTTACTCTTTTCAAATAAATATTTTACAATATTTGGAATACAAAAAATTACTTTAATATATGTGAGGTCGATGCACCTAGAATGTACCTACTACTTATTGGATCAAATTATTACCAGCAGAGGTAAACTTTTCTATTTTTTAAATAAGTACATGGTACTCACATATTTACAAATATTGAAACCATTAATGAAACAGTGTGTGAGTTGACAGAAAAATAAAAACTCAAAAAAACTACATCTATAAAGTTAATACAAATATTGACCAGTTTTATTTTATCTACAATACACCCTTGCTTGTTTTATGCAGCAGCAGATGGCGTAGTCATTTGTATCGTAGCGCCATCAATCCACGACACTGCCATCCGTGACTAGCACCCATCCTCGGGTGTAGTACAATACCCAGTCATAGGGGCTTCGTACACCGCGCTTCGCCCAGCGTGGTACTCAATGGAAAGATATCCAATCTAACAAAATAAGTTTCTGAAATGCATGCATCTCAACTCATGAAAATTCCGTTATAATCTGTGCAATCAAATTGAGCTTTACCTTATACCACAGTGTTTAAAACTCTCTAATGAAATCTCACGGACCTCATCTAATCGGCTTTAGTATCTACTATTACTAAACATCACTAATAACGGTCTCGAAATTTCCCGAATTAAAAGCTCTACAGATGCAGCCTATTACGCAATATATCGCGAGCTATTGCGCCTATTGCACCTAGTGCGTCTTGTTACGATTTGCTATCGTTAATCTCTACGGTAATAAGTCTACAAACTTTTCATGTCACAGAGCTATTCCATATCACTCTAATGTCATTCAGTCGGTAAAACTTTGACAGACCGACAGTGGCTTTGAATGGTTTCATTGAAACAAATGTTTTAGGTTTGATCCTCGATTAGCTAGTATTCGTGATTACCAAGTCCAAGCACCAGTAGTAGTCATCGAAATCACATTAATTTGAATAAAGAAAATAAAAAACCAGGTATTTTATTCGCAGTCGACAGCTTTCTCATAGCTCAGAAACAGTCACTCTAACTGTTCCCGACTACAGACTCCCTCGTCTATATCACTCTGGGATACTGTTAAAAACGATACCCTGGTATACTCTCCGATCCACAGAACTAAGAACCTGTTCACACGTACTAAATTGATGCTAACTCATCATCTACTTCAGAACTTTACTACGTCAATTGGTACTTGACCTCTGGCATCTTCCCGACACAGAGATTTTAAAATATACTAACTGGTAAATGCACATTGGAGCTTACAAAAGGAAGAACATTTAGCCCTGACAATGTTTGTGTCTAACGTTCATGTAAAGGAGTTACGTTTACTCAACTCCTTCGAACATCACGATCATAGCTGTACTGTACAGTTAGAATCGATCAAACTTGAAACCATCACCGCCAGTAGGAAACTCTTTTAGTACTCGCTTTACTAAACTAAGTATGTCAATATTACCTAGCATTATCAATCGAACCACTGGATTGATATGAACAATTTTCAAGCGTTGAATTTCACAATCAAAATAAAATTGGAGCGACTTGCTCAGTATTCCTGTCGGCATTGAACGCCCGTAACCCCACAGATGTTGACATGATAACAAAGATAAGTCCAATCAAAGCTGTGGTGGAAATAAAGGTTTCATGTTAGCATAGTAGCCACAGTATCAAAGTAAATATTATAAAATTTTACGGCATCTGACTCTACGTGTAAAATTGTACGTGATTTGACATTAAGCTTTACATTCGATTCTACATTCGACTTTACATTTGACGCTTTTCAGTGATTTGGTCAATAATGTACTCCTATATTATGAAATTGACTTTTTCCGGCCGGATTTTTTTCGTTTTTCTATTAGAAAATATAAATTTCGTTACTCTGACTTTGTTCCAAACTTAAGGAACTGTCTCATTTCTGTAGAGCTAATGCATAGACATCGACACCTTCCCCTTCTTCAGCATGAACGTTGACTATAATCTACCCAGAAGATTATAGTCAACTTCTTGTTTGTGGTGCTATTCCCCCAACGTATTAACGTAATTTCAAGAGCCTTCTTCCATTTCTCCCTGCGATTTTCGACAATTCTGTCGGATCATCTTCGCAATCAGAATGGTCTCAGTTTGGAAGTGTGGATGAGGCACGTGTCATTTTGGGTTTTAATAAAATTGACTCATACTTTTGCGTGGCTTTTTAAGCGACGCGGTGCTTGTATTTTACTAAGAAAAAGACTGTGTTGCCAACCTCAAAAATATCTTAGGCCGAGCCCACTCGCACCTTGCAACATCGTGTTTATTTTTAAAGAAAACTTTCACACATTGCCGACAGATGGCTATAAGGGTTATACAATTATCAAATAAAATACCTTTGCAAGTAGTACCTATAACTACCTACTTATCGTTAATGAGGCGTGCGTCGTCCACACATATTATACAAGAATTGCTCGTTAAATGGTATTAGATTTATCACAACATACCAACCATACCATAATCATAAGAAAACAAATGTATGCCTATCCCTTTCTTTAACGAAAATCCCAAAAATGATACTCGATACCTTAATCCAGACCCTTACCCTAAAGTGCCGGCGATTCTCCGGTCAGTTTTCAAGAGGAAATTTTCAAGAAGCGCACGTGTTATACTGTGAACCATCACCGCCCCCTTCCATCGATCCCTACTTGAGTTACCTCTTGAAAAAATCTTCAAAACTTTGATCGATATTCAAGGATGGGATACGAACTCATCTATCAAGGTTGAGTGGGTTGATTGAGGCAAAAACCTTTATTGTTTTAAGAATATTTTGAGTTAGTGTTATATTAAAGCTTCATCAGGTTTAAGAGATTTATTTTCGGACAGAATTCTGCCTCTTTGCTCAGCAAAGTGCGGGTCAACTCCTTCCTGAAGACCATAGCGAAAAGGTACGATTCTCCTTTGCTAGGTGATATTGTTCGGAGATGCATTGCCACCAACAGTCATTCATGCACAAGCACAAGTCACACGTTTATTGACAGTAGGTCAATTTATAGTCCAAGATCCTATAATGTTTATTATTATAGTCTATCAAAGTTTACATCAGGAGAGATCTGGCGCATGACCAACGGATTTACTTGCTTTCCGATGCATGGAGGTGTCGTACCACCAATTTTTAAACTACAAGCTGCCAATATGAAATTCGTCATGAAAAAAATCAGCAGCACTTTTTACCCGACATGGGAATCAAACTCAAGACAGACTGACGCTCGACAATGCCACTTGCGACCACGAGACAGCAGGGCAGTAATCATTTAATTTATTTCATAGACATACCTATAACAAAACTGGGGACCTACTTCTAATTCGATTGGTATAATTGCTGCAAATAAATAAATAAACAACGAAATATTGTAGCTACCACATTCAGAATGACAAATGATAATGAATAATGATGATGATGATTGATAATGATGATGGACAATTATGACAACATGCAACGTAGGTATTAATTATCTAAATGAAAATGATATCGTTACCTAAACAAGTGAGCTAAATCATGAAATGGATGTATTGATGTTTCTGGGTTGTTAATCTATATATTTATCTATCTATCTCCTCCTGAGTCTGCCATATTTATACCGTACGATATCGGAAAAGCCGGTTGTCCTTAATAACGGACAAAACGGCAGAAGACTAAGTCCTGAGATTTTATTTGATAATTACAGGGTTACCATTGCATATCATGATTTTTACCAGAACAAAAGGTTTAGTGTTTTTTTTTACTATTTTTTGACGTATTTAGCTTTGACGTAGCAAATGTCCAACAAAAAGGACTACCGGTCATAAAAGACAAACATTATTACCGGAAATTGTTCGTCTTATCGGACTTTCGGATATTATGGAATGTAAACTAGTAAAATAAATAAAGTTAAATACATTTCAAATTTCACCAAAAAAATATATATTTCTATCAAAATAACGTGCTTAGCAAGAAGTAAAATACTTCCCCATTCAGAACCATTAACAATTAAGTTCCATAACACTATGAGATCACTTTAATTAATTAACTTAGGTACTTTATTTATTTAAAAAACAGTCAACAATATCTGGTGTGAAAGATTAAAGCAGTTTTTGTTGTAAACATAAAGATATATTTCAACCGATACATTTAACCCAGGTCTTTTTGGTATATCCTTGATTCCTGCAGTGATTCTGAACAGTAGACATAATCTGGTAAATGGTCGATTCCATGCTTTCTTTTCGCCCTCGACGGCAGTGGTACTATTCAAGAATTTGTAACTGCAAGATCCATGAAATGCAAAATAAATCTAACAGTCCACTTTCTTGTTCTCGTTCTTGCTGGACAAACTGTCAGCAATCTGTCGACTAAGCCCACAGCTCCCATGTTGCAGTTATTCTCCTAATTATTTCTGGACGAGAGACGTCATTATATGTCTTTGACTGCCTATATTATCTTCTGCAGTGGTCGGTATTTTCAGCAGCATGAATCGTTAAAAGTATTATGGTATTCTAGATAAGTCTGATGGATTTCAAAATCAGGGTCACCAAAATCCGCCTCGTCTTCCGATATGTCCTCAAAATCTGAAAAATCTAATTGATATACAATGTCGATCAGTTGGCTTTCCGTCAAATCTGAAATGATAAAACACATAATTATAATTTACCACGAAATTGTGGTAAAAGACGGTAATTGTGAAATGTGAATTATGTAGGTAGCAGTGTATCATTTAATAAAAGCCTAGAGTACTATAGAACGAACAAAAAATGTCAGGCTCTTGATATTGTAAAAACCGAGATTCCGTTTAAAAGGACGATTTTTTAAATGGCATATTTTACACAAATTTATATAAGAAATTTGTGTAAAATATGCCATTTAAAAAATCGTCCGTCGTTTTTCATAAAAATTGTGAAAACAACAAAATCTAACATGTTGGCAATTTAAAAACGTAGCATTATGCCAAAATGAATTAAAGATCAGTAAGTTAATAATAATAATAATAAGTTTATTGCCAAAGGAAAATACATGACGTGTTAGTTTCAATGAATTCTTTTTTTTTTGTACTATATTATATTTCATGAATAATGTCCCCTATGCTAGGAAAGTCCTGTATTATAGGAGACATCTCTTCGTCCGTTGTCACAATCCATAAGTACACGGTAAACAAAGATTAACTCACCTCTACTCAGACGGCGTTCCATTATCAAACACGCACGCCGGCAAAGTGAACGAATGTCAGTTTTGTTGCTGGCTCATTGAATACAGGAACAATCCAACATTTGAATTCTCATTGGTTGACGAAAACAGGTGCAGCAGCGCCGATTTTTAAACGAAAAACTAATATGTGTGTTAGGTAGTACGTCCGGTTATTACAAATGGTAACCGTGAAAAATGTCAGGACTTTATGACATACGATAATTTGTCCGTTATAATGACCACAGGGAGGGACTCAGGAGGTTGTTTATGGTCAGATTTACATGAAACTTGATCTAATAATGATATTTGATATTTGATAAACGTCAATTTCAGCATTTTCTAAAATTCTTTCTTCAGAGAAATTCTTTATACAGTGAAAAGGGGTGGCAAAGTATAATATAGTAATTCTGTTATTTTTATTTTGGATAATTTTTCTATGGGATAGTTTTAAAATTCAACTATTCGGTCTAACAATTTTTATATGGAAAAACGTGTTTGCTTGGTCTGACAACTTCAAACTTTCAAATTAGCTAAGATCCCAGAGCTTTTATTTTTGGGACAAGCCCACTACACCACATTCCCAAGCCACTGCAACTTCTGAAAGCCAGAATCAACATTGGCGATCACCAGAAAAACGCCGAGTCAATGAAGCTCGACGAGTCCCAGAGAAAAGATCCCAGAGCTGCCAGACCTTACTTATTTTCTCACAAACCACAAACAAAATGTGTGGGATAGAGTAGGGTTAGTATGTACTTTTAGCATACGCATACCGGCTAGCTAGGGCTAGGTATCAGGTGTTAAAACCATTATTAAATGACTTTTTTTTTAATTCCGGATGTTTTTTTTTTTTTTTTTATTCATTAATGGGCTAGCTCTTGATCTCGATCACGCCTGATGGAAAGCGATAGATGAGGTCCATGATGAAGCGAGCGTGCCCAGAAGATGCCTTGAGGCACTGGTACTCCCACGCGTCGACGAAACACAGCAGGCTGCTTGACGCCGAACTCCGGTGGGAGGGTGGTCGCGAACCAGGCGGGTGTTAGCCCTACCACCGCAAGGGAAGGATTGGCCAGTCTTATAAGGTGTTAGGTGAGACTGTCCAGGATGCGCCGAGCGCTCGGTTCATTGAGTGTCTGCTGGAACAAATTGCACTACACGGGGAGGCTCCTTCATGCATCCCAAAATGTTGATTTTTTATAGCTATGTTTAACAGAATTTTGTTAAATTATTAGTAATTAAATAATGTTTAAACGACTGATTAGTCATAGTAATAGTCTAAGGGCTGGTCGCCACCTCAAGAGAGCACTTATTCACGAGGCTGAAAATTGGGCATAGTTTATTGACTAGGTGCAAATAACGAAAACTAAAATCTGCCACGATTTGAGTGGACGCAAAACGATATAACGTATCGGCGTTTCCGCGGCCGGCTTCGCGACACCTCGCAGCGTAACATGACACCGTCACTTCATGTGCAGTAGTTTTTAAGTTTTTTTTTGTACGTAAAATATGTATTGTGTTTTATGGGCCTTAGTTGCCTGAAATAAAGGATCAAATAAAATAAATAAATAAATAAAAACTGCCTCCTTGACCACTGAAATACCTTTTATAAATAGAAAAAAAACATTGACCGTCGGCCTTAGCTTATAAGTACATACTAACACTACTCTATCCCACATCATTCGTTAGTAAGTAAATAAGTAACGTCTGAGGACTCTAGGATCTCAGTCTAAATATTTGTATCGTTGAAATAAAATGTCGAGTTCGAAATTAGAAAATTTAGCAACAAAATATTATGTGAAGTATTCCAAATTCAAATAAATAAAACATTATTTTTATTGTTTGTATCCGATTTGAATCCGAAATTCATATTAAGGCGCTTCCGTGATCAAATGACCTTGAGCATTCGTTCCCTCTTTGCCGCACCCCACCTCTACAATACTTCGTTAAACACTACTAGCGCCATCTGGTGAACAATTTACGAATACAAGTAAAAGTCACAGACCTTAGAATTCACAGACCCGGCGAAGCAAAAAGGAGGGTTATGAATTTGACCGGTATGTATGTGTATGTTCATCTGTTCACTCACAACTTCTAAAACATCAACCATTCGATAGATGATGATCGTGATGGGTCGTGATCGATATCTGAATGAATGAATGTGGCGAATTTGGTCAAAATGAAAATCCAAGATTGCGGCTGCAAAAACTTTCATTATTTTTCGTCATGGGTGTCGTTTTCATGGTTTTTGAGGCTGTTAAAGCTGATAGTGAAGTAAAAATGAAAATTCAATATGGCGGCTGCGAAAGTTTTGTTTTTTATTTAAATCATCGTGGAAGAAGGAACTTCGTTTCTGACATTTCTAGTTTACATATCCCCAAAATCTAAATAACGGGTACATGTAAGTGTGTTTACGTCCGAAGGTTCGTTAACTACACTTCTATCTATAACTGCTGTCAACTCAATCTCTTTATTTAATTGAGGTTCAACATTTTCTTTATTTTTTTTCTTACTCCTCATTGCCTTTTCGATGAATGAAGGATTTCTTATATTCATACCTCAAGGGTACCGGGGGTCGAGTAATTCTGGCAAAAAACAATCTACATAAAGCTTTAAAAGCTTTTCTTTCATATTCTCCTTCCAGAATTTATCGTCTCTATCGATGTATTCCGTTTTCAGCGGAAGGTTCTCATTTGACCAAACTGCAAATAAGCACTTTGATCGTTTAGTAACGTGTAGTTGCCCCTGCACTTGATAATTCAAGTGCAGGGGCAACTACAAGGGCTTAAAATCAATAAAAACCACCAATGGTACTAACGATTGGTGGTTTTTATTGATTTCCGGTCCTTTTTTGTGATTTTCCAAAAGCTCACTTTTCTTTTTTTATGGCTTCTTCTAAACCCAATTTGAATGCCGTTATCGGGCATTTTATTTCAACAATAGTGTCGTCGCTACATAAGCCATCTGGAGTGGTACCTAAAAATGGCAACTCTTCGTCAATAAATAGACCACAAGGTTAAATTTTAATATTTTCTTGCCTTTCTAATTGCTTAATAGTAATGTTTCCATTGTCTTTGCCATTTTTAATTGACGACACATGGTCAATGTTGGTTTTGTACAATAAGTCTCTTACAAAGTTATGACAACGTGTATCATTTCGCCGTTTGACAACTTTTCCAAAGTTGGAAGCGGTTAATAGCGATCTACGCAACTCTGGCCAGTCGCTGCATGCACATTGTAAAACGGTTGTCCGTTTGACTAAACTTCTTTCATCATCAGTTTTCTTTAAATTTTCCATAACATTTTCTTTAATTTTATTGAAAACATCGATTGGCATGTCAGGTTTTGTGCAGTCTTGATCCTAATTGTGGTCCTGTTTCGATTTTTCTAAGAACAAGGCATGCTTTTTTGGTTTCCTATTTAGCTTCATTTTCGCATTTTTGTTTATTCTTTTACTTTCTAGCCGTTATATTTTGCCTTGAGGGTTGTTCCCTTTATTAATAGATTTATATAGGAGGGAAATTTAAAAATTTAATTACAAAGGTAGACATTTAGCGGAATAAAAGTAGGTAAACTTTGCATAATGCATCAAATTACTTATAGAATGTCATTCATCTAGAGCTGTAGCTTACTTGATAATAAAATGCTTCTTATGACAATAACACAATCGTAGCGTCTTTTCGCAGTAAAAAACAACGGTTGATAAGTAGCTACATATACTCTATGGTAGGTACTCATACAATATTAAACATTTTTGAAAACAAAACACGGAGCGAAGACGACGAGAGCGACACGGCCTCCTCGTACGAAAGCGCGCAGCGCACTGCCGCCCGCACCCCGCACATGCCTTTTTATCATAGAATTCACACAATTATCTTAATAAAAAAGAAAAGCGATCTTTTGAAATGAAATGAAACGTGAATAATTTAGATTTTTAAATTACCTATCCATTAGTCTAATCCTCAAATGATTAGAACGTTGCCTTTAGCAACAGATACAAGAAATCAATAATTTTAGTCATTTTTTAAAAGTCTATTTTAAATGTATTTATAACACATAAAATCAAATTAAAACGTGGAATGTGATGATAGGATATCAAAAATTAATAATGTGTTTTTAGATGTAGTTTATTTCTCTTATCTAATGAGTTAATAGCCTCTGAATAACGAAGAAAAACGCACTAGCGCAAGGTTTTGGTCGGGGTAAAGCCTTAAAGCTCATGAATATCGAAACTCCCGTCTGTAACATCTCAAAGCAGAGTAATGCAGCCCAAATCCTGCACGATTGTAAACTTATAGTTTGGGATGAAAGCACAATGGCGCGTAAAGGGGGCTTCGAAGCACTGAATAGCACTCTAAAAAATATCAGAGGAGCGATAATGTAATGAGAAGAGTTACTGTCCTGTAAGCTCGAGACTTCCGCCGAGAGCTGACGAACTCTTTGGTCCTTAAACAAACATGTGAGTACACTTAAGGGCGATAGTTGTACTGAACAATTTGCCAATCTCCTTCTTAAAATAGGGAATGGAGAATGAAACCTGAAACTGGGGGCAAGATTACAATTCCACTAGATCTTGCTTCTGTTGTTTCGACGGTTGACATCTAATAGCCCAAATATAGGTACCCAGGCTGATGTCCAGAACCTACTCAGCAAATCCATGGAATGGTTATGTGAACGTGCGATTTTGACACCTAAGAACGATCAGGCTTCAGTTGATATCGTTCGAAGAATCAGGATACCAATACAAATCTGTGGACACTAGTGCATAACTGATGATGCTGTCCAACCCACCTGGTCTTCCTGGTCTCAAATTAACTGTTAAAAATTGGTGACGGCATACACTACCTACACTCAAGAAGATTTTTAAGTTATTTTAGTAGAGACTCTGTGTTAAACCGTAGCTCCACAGCAAAAAATCATTTCTTCTCTGTACGTTAGTCCCACCGAGCTCAGAAACTTTGACCCTTCCTGACTATGCCAATGAACTATTTTGGCCCCTCACAAAGACCATGCAATAAACACCAATACGAAGAATATTGACAAATGTTTCTGGGGAAAGTAGGGAATTATTCGGTAAAGTCTTATGATTTCTATTCTGATAATTAATTTTTCTAAAACTTTGCAACTAACGAAATTAGGAAAAAAAGCGAGACTTCTCTTTTGATGGTTTTTCTCATGGCCATTTAGAGGTAGCGGAACAGAGTAAAGTCCCGCATACCTCCGTTGAAAATGGAGGATCCTCCGACCAGACGGTTGTTGGTGTCCGGTGGGCAACTGCCCGAGAGTTGATATTCGGGCTTTGCATGTTCTAATCGCACGGTAAACTTTGATATCGCGATTTAGGATTTTGTAAAGCTAGTTCGCAGCTGTCGAGATAGATGGCGCTGCGAGTCTCATTTGTTGATTCTGCTACGTTGATTTTTTGTGGCGGTATTAATGTCGCCTACAGCCAACTGGCTCAACATGGCTCTATGGCGTGTTAACAACCCTATAGTATGCGCCAGATAAATGAAGAATAACGGTCAATGACCCACCTATTATTGACACTTAATTTAAAAAACAGAAATAATGACATAAAGCTGTCCTGAATCGACATCTTTCGTGATCCTTACTGTTCTAGTAATGAAAAACGATTCATAATTTACTGTCCGGGGGTACCTACGAAGAGATATTAAGGAAAGGTCAATGACCGTTATTCTTCATTTATCTGGCGCCTACTATACTAACTTTTTTATGTACGCTCCGGGGTGAAACAGCCAGTGTCTTGCAAAATAATCCCTTGGCCGAATTTTGATCATGGTGGACCAATCTCAACGGAGATTAGCCAAGTGCGCAGTACATTATTATAGTGCACAAGTGTGTGCGCAAACACAGGTGCACTTTCTGTTTCATCTACACTAATATTATAAAGAGGAAAGATTTGTTTGTTTGTTTGTTTGTTTGTTTGTTTGAAATGAATAGGCTCCGAAACTACTGGACCGATTTGAAAAATTCTTTCACCAGTAGAATTCTACATTATCGGCGATGGTCATAGGCTATAGAATATTTTCAAAAAAGTTAGGGATCCGTATGAAAACTTCGATAATGTGACCCAAGGTGTGAGAAAAAATCCTTATATCGCGTATGCTGCGGAATCTATTGACAATAGAGCAAAGTGATGTACTACAGTTTTATAGAAGTCATCAATATCTACAAAAAAGTCCGCGATACCATATGTCTAACTATTATGGATAAGTCACCATGACCGCTTTTTGTTAATATTAGTCAAGCAAATCCCATGGTGAAATAAAAAATGGTGATTATAGTACCATGATATTAATCCTTATCCATTTAAATGGTTTGATAATTAAGGTTGATTATGTCCGTGTAAATTACACTTTAAATCATTCAAATCGGACCTTTCGTTCAAAAGTTACGACGGCAATAAACATGCTCGGAGTAAGAAAAATGTCGCGGCTTGAGCGAACTGGGGAGAATCGTATCAATGCTTGGTCCGATGAAGTTGAAACACCACGGCATTTAAATGTTTTCGATAAAACATTAAGGATAACAAATGTTTGGATTTTTCGAAAATCAACTAGGTACCTACATACATAATAAGGGGTGAAGCGAAGTGAATTAGTTTTTAGGGGAGGAAATTATAGCTTGCTTCAATTTACGTCGGAATTCTATGAACAAACTAAAAGTGGGATAATTGAAACAGATCATGTACCTAACAATTTTTGCATAATCAACCCCTGACGGGCTGAACGGGGGGGTGAACAGTTGCGCTGAACCAATAATGAGAATCGTTGTGCTTAATTTTCCAAAACTAACCTTTATAAGGGGATATGTGCAGGGGCGTCGCAGTTTGTGGAGTACCTACTATACCCACGCGGACGAAGTCGCGGGCGAAGTGCTAGTCACTCATATAGTCTTTTAGGATAGGAGAGCCGTCTCATGGAAAAACCCAAGTACACGTTTTTCACGACCTGGGAATCAATCCCAGGACCTTACGCAGACAAACGGGGCAGTTCCAGAATGCAGTTCAGATTGTGCCTTGAACAACACTTTCAAATTCCTAATTCTATCAGGGGTTAGGCATCGCTGGATATTGATTGTTTGTATAAGATAAACAAACAGTCGAACCTAAATCTTAGCGATCTTATTTAGCGACATCATTTTATTTTTTCGACTTACATGCGAACGAAGTCGCGGCCAACAGCTAGTTTATGTATAAAATGTCTGCGGCTTCGTCCGATTGAAAAGTATTTTATTATATCAAAGTAACTAATTACTTAACAAGCGACATGAAAAGCCCATCCCATATCCTAATCCAGATCGTAGTCTACTATTGTGCCAAGTTTCACGAAAGTCTATCCAGCTGATTACGAGAAAACGTAACAAACATACAGACCAACTAACAAGCACACCATTGCTGTCAAAGGAAAAACTGTTCAAAAGGCCAGCTGTTTGTTTAATGGTAATGCTGTTTCTTCTTTTGAACTATTTCTACTACTAGTTTCTTATTATTTTCTAGTTTATTTGTTCAAATCGTAATGATTTCGAATAATTATAATTTTATCTTCAGTCCACAATAATTAATTGTTTTTCAAAGGCCCCAAATGTCGACTTCCTGAGACGGGAACACACCGCAAACGCCTGATTTGATATATTACGAGCGGAAAAAAGCTTTTGCCGACTTAGCCAGATCAAACCGCCTTTCATTAGTCTTTGTCTTCCTCATTACTCTGTTCGTCTCTTTTCTCTGTCTCTCTCATTATTCTGTAACTTTATGCTCAGAGTATTGTAAGTTTAGGCATTTAGTATTTCTGCTAGGGTTGCGGAATTTTGTTCAAGAGTCACCGCGGCCCTGGAACGCAAGGTCATTAAGAGGAACACGGATGGGTTTTGGTCAGTAAGAGTTTGACACTCCCTCCCGCTCCACCAAGAGTGGACAGAGTCGTTTGATGATTTCCCATCCGTATTAAAGGCAATTAGTACTAGCATATTGCAATGGTTTCGCTACCTTGGTTTATCGCACTGAAAGTATACGTTTTTCCGCGATAAAAGTAAAAGTAGCCTTTGACACTCAGCAATATAGTATAAGTATAGCTTTCTATGACTTTAAAAAAAAACATTTGATCGGTTCCGGTGTCCTTAAAATTACTTCTGTCTTTAATAAACTTATGAACTAGAAATCAAACTTTCCTTTCTATATTATTAGTAACATGCTTTTGCCTTTGCCTATCCCACTAAAACTGAATTAAAAAATCACTCTTCTTACACCATTTTTCCGTGATAAAACTAGCGTGTCTAAGTATTTCTCACATGACTATTTTGAGTAACCTGGAAACCTGTGAAACCTTGGCATCAAAGTACGGTTTGCGGTTCGAGTAACAAACACACATTTTTCTCTTTATAGTATAAGTTAAGAGAGGAGCTCGTGGCCAAGTTGCTGGGCGCGGCTGAGGCGCTGTCAACGCTGCTTCCCAATCTGGGGGACCCGAGCACCGCCGGTGAACGTAGGGATCGTGCGATCGATGGCCCTGTATGGGGCCCCGATCTGGGTGGCTGACCTGACGGCCGGCACCATTTCTGTTCTGCGGAAACAGACACAGGTCCTCACGGGGCATGGCTGCTTCGGGAGGTTCCTGTAACGCATAAGCAGGGAGCCGGACGCTCAGTGTCACCACTGCATCGACTGTCGGGAGGACACGGCGTGGCATACGCTGGCAGAGTGTGCCGCTTGGGAGGAGCCGCGCCGTGCCCTCGTCTCTGTGGTAGGCAGTGACCTCTCGTTGCCGGTCGTAGTCCGATAAATGGTCGGCGGTGAGGAGTTCTGGGACGCGGTGGTCTCCTTTTGCGAAACAGTCATCGCGCAGAAGGAGGCCGCGGAAAGGGAGAGGGAGATGTCGAGTGCTCTCCCAGCCCGCAACAAGCGCACCGGGTGTCGGAGCTACGCTGCCCTCCTTCTTCCCCCCTAACTGGATCCAGAGGCGGCGGACTTGGGGACGTCCGTCACCCCTCATTCATCCGGACCCGAGATGGCGGCGCGTGGTGTTCCCGTGCGCTCCTCTGACGTCGCGGGGGGAGTTAAACACCTCACTCCCCCCGCTTATGAGATGTGGCCCGCGGAGGTGGGCCGGCACCAGCCGGGGAAACGGAAGTCGCGTACGTTCCCGCGATTCCCGGCGTAGGTGGAAGATGGAACACCGGGGTAGTTTTAGTCAGTAAGAGTCTAACAGACACCTCCGCCCGCCCCCGGGCAAAGGACATCCATGAGGATTTCTCCCCGTAAAAAAAGGAGCTCGTGGCCAAGTTATAACAGCCGCACGGGCCGATCTTCAAGGTTAAGCAACGCTTGCCGAGGTTGGTCTGTGGATGCATCACCATCAAAACATACCGTGACTCCTCTGTGCCTCGGAAAGCACTTTAAGCCGTTGGTCCCAGCTGTCATCTATTTATTTATTTTCCATCATACAATATCTTTACAGGCTTGTCACCTAATGCGATAATGTAGATAACTAATATTATTACAACTACACATATACTTAATAGGTACTTAAATGCTACTACAAACACATTATAATTATTATCATCTCTGTCGCAGTAGGACCATAAAGTATCTCAAAGAGAGGTCTCACTATGAACCCACCCAGAGTACAACAAAATATGTCTATGTCTTACGCCATACTGTTGAGGATACGGTGTGCGCGCGTAAACGGCACCTCACCAGCTTAGAAATAATCATCAGATGCTAGAAAATCTAACATCAGTCCTGCCAATTAGTACCGTGTTACCCAGTTAATGGTTGTGGAGGTCTGATAGGCAGCCGCTCCACGTAAAATACTGGTATTCAGCTGAATCCGGTTTGACTGGGAGCCGACCCCAGTATAGTTGGGAAAAGGCTAGAAAGATGAGTGTAAGTTAAGGTAACTAGTAACTTAATACAGCGACCATTGTGTAGAATATTAAGATAATATTGTGATTCAATTCGGTGGTGATCATATATATATACCTAATCTTTGTCAAGATGTTGCTTTGTGCTCGGAAATAATGTGGGCGGTGATAATGTGAGTTAATTATGGATATGTGACCTTTGAAGAAAGAGCCCACATCATTTCATTATACGAGTATATCTTTTCATAGGATTAATTAGATAGCAGCTTCCGTCGAAGGAGACACAAAGGTTCTATTACCTCATTAGCATTCTGTGAGGGTGTCCTTGAAGCCATGGTTTTCTATGTCAGTTTACTACTAATGGTAGAAAGACTGTCGTATATGAGGGGGCTGAACTCTATGACTCTATACCTGAAGTAATTAAGGAATCGAAATCACTTCCAACTTTTAAACAGCTATTAACCACTGAACAATGTATGAATGATAAGTTTTTCTCGTTTTATAACTTAATTTTAGTTTATTTCCAAGTGAAACCGTCGCTTATCTTAATTATTATGTTTTTCCTCATAGAAGTAAATAATTGTATTCTTTTTAAGCTAAATGAAATTCTTAAACCGTAAGTACCTAACACTTTTATCATCATCATCATCATCAAATCAGCCGAAAGACGTCCACAGCTGGACATAGGCCTCCCCCAAGTGTCGCCACAACAACCGGTCCTGTGCGCATCCATCGGCTACCATTGACCCTCACCAGGTTATCGGTCCACCTTGTGCGGCTTTCCAACGCTGCGTCTTATGCGGTCGCCACTCCAAAACTTTTCGGCCCCATCGACCATCTGTTTTGCGAGCAATGTTCCTTGCTCACTGCCACTTCAATTTTGCGATCCTTCGGGCTATGTCGGTAACCTTGGTTCTCTTGCGGATATCGTCATTTCTGATTCGATCACGCAAGGAAACTCCGAGCATTGCCCACTCCATTGCTCTTTGGGTGACTTAATTTAAGCTTTCTGATGAGGCCCATTGTGAGCGACCATGTTTCAAGTCCATACCTAGGTCATCACTGGCAGCACGCACTGGTCATAGACTTTCGTCTTGAGACACTGTGGTATGTGAGACAAGAAGATACCGCGCAACTTTCCGAAAGCCCAGTCGAGTAGGATTCGACGGTTGACCTCTTTCTCACACTTTTATATTACAACAATATTTTAATCTAAACTCTGAAGCCTTACTTTATTGTAGAAACTCCTCCCACAGAGTTATTATTATAAGATTCAATATCCCCTGTGAATTCCGTCCACCATCCACCTTCAAAATACCCGTTTACTCTGCCCTGATAATATAACAGAAAAAAATACAAGTTACAGAATATTAGGTACGTTACAACATAATATGAATAATAATGTTAGAGTATGTATTTAGACTTACTTTTTAGATAGAATAAGCCGTGTCAAGGATCTAGTGACATATTTTCAAATATAAAATGAAAGTTTAATCTTGACTGACCACTGACCTACCTGATAAACCATCTTGGAATGGGAATCGGGTCTTTGGCTTCATACAACCTAGGCACTATTTCGACGACACCACTTTCTGCTTCGCTGCTTCTTTACGTTTAAGAGCCCCTTGTTGTCCTATATAGTAACCTTATTGGTAACTATATTTTCGAGTCGTTATTACAAAAAGTGGCGAGTAGGTGTATGTTTGCCACTTTTTGTAATAATGTCCACTCCTTTAATCTTTATGTACATTGGTGTAGTGTTTCTCTACCAGTCACCCAAAGGCTGATTGATCGGAGTCTCTGAACGGGGACCCATGGGGGCGCCCTTACAAAATAGTGCGGGATAAACTCCGCGCCTGGGCCCCCCCGTTGACGCAGAGTCTCCGGCTCCAGCTCGTTGAGGACGTGGTGAGTGCTCTGTTCGCTTCGCAAACCGAGCACACTCTCCCGCCCATGGCTCCGCCACATGCGGTACCTGTTGCGGACCACAGCGACGACGGCGACGACAACGACGATGCTCCGGAAGTGACCGAGATATAACTGAGAGTGGCGGTTTAACCGGCTAAAGGCCAGGAATACCGCCCCAGGACCCGACGGCTTGCCTGGGAAAGCCTGGGTCCTGGCCTCGGAGGCTCTCGGGCCTCGACTAAGGGGGTCCTTCAGCGCATGCTTGGAGAGGGGCCAGTTCCCACTTCGTTGGAAGAGGGGGAACTGGAAGCCGGAGTACCCTGTGGACTCTCCGTCCACATACCGGCCCATCGTGTTGCTCGACGAGGTGGGCAAGCTCTTTGAAAGAGTAATTTTTGCAAACCGCCTCGTCGCGCACCTGGTGAGGGTGGGGCCGGATCTGGCGGAGAACCAGTTCGGTTTCCGCACGGGGCGCTCGACGGTGGATGCCACCATGCGCGTGAGAGCTCACACAACTGGGGAAGCGGTATCCCCGGGCAAGGTCGTCTTGGCGGTGTCTCTTGACATCGCCAATGCCTTCAACACCCTGCGCTGGAGTTGCATTAGGGAGGCACTCCGGTATCACCGGATGCCGACCTACCTCCATCACGCGGTCGAGGTCTATCTGACGGATAGGGCTGTCACCTAACACGGTCGCGAGGGAGAGTGGATTCGGCGAGAGATGTCGCCGGGGCGAAACTCTGCTGCCGCGGCAAATTGCAGCGTGGCGGACGGCGGGACGGAGCTCCGGCAAGATACCATCGCCACGGCATCCTCACCTTCCGCTTGACGCAGGTTCTCACCGGACACGGTTGTTTCGGGAGGTACCTGTCTCGGATTCGGCGGGAGGAAACGCCCGGGTGTTTTCACTGCGAGGATCGCCCGGAGGACACGGTGGAGCATACGGTGGAGGTCTGCCCCACTTGGGCGGAGCACCGCCGTGTCCTCGTCGAGGCGATCGGCGGCGGCAACCTCTCGCGTCCGCGTGGGAAGCCGTTACCTCCTTCTGTGAAGCAGTAATGCTAGTGAAGGAGGAGGCGGGCCATGTGAGGGGACAACCCTCACGCCTCAGCCGCCGCAACATAGGGAGACGCCCCGGGCCTCGGGAGTCCCGGCCACCGTAGGCCCGAGTCTACGGTACTGACGTTTTAAGCGGCAAAAAAGTGATCTTTCTATGCAAAAAAAACTTTCGATTCCAAATATGATTGTAACTTAATATCGGCCACGATGTCGCTTAAAACAAATAGCCCGTGAACCCTCGTAACATTGATTCGTCTAGAAACAAGTTCACTGAACATTCATTCATTAGAAAGCTGCCTCACAGGTGGTCACTGCCAAATTATCCATAATGATACCTCAGACTCCTGCCCATCCCTTACAGTAATCTCTTAGTACGGCCCCCATGGGAAGTATGCGGTGTTCCTTATCGCTTCCCGGAAACCGCAAAAAACTGTTATTGATGGCATAATAAGCCTTACTGTCTATTACATATAATATTTTTCGCCAGATGAATGAGAAGGTTTTTATACAGAGTAGATCTGTCTCCTAAATCTTGGTGCTTTAAAGTTTTTTGATATTTTGTGTGAAGAAAAGAGACGAAGCCTTTACACAAATTTAATAATATGGGCACAATGGCGGTCTTTTAGCCGACAGCGAAATCTTCTAGACTTCCTTAGGACAGTGTAGTTCGAATTCCACCTAGTAACTGGCGATTGAATAAAAAAACGGGTGTGTAGAAATACCAAACCAGTTAATCAAATCAAATCAAATCAAATCAAATTGTTTATTTCAGAATTCCATCCATAAATTGTTAGTAGTAGTATAACTTAGCCTAATGTTAGTATTAAATTAAAAATTTATCCGGAGGCACACAAAAATTTGTAGGTCGTGGGTTACGGAAGTCTGTTGTCACTCCTGCAGAGATAGGGCAGTACCTATCTCTGCAGCACGTCGATTCTGTAAAATTCAAACAACAACTCGCATTTCAAGTCGTTATTCGCTCTCACTTCGCATAAGGTTCAAAATGACCTTGATTTTGCATTCTGTAAGTATCACCTAGGCACTTGCGAAGTGAAGTGAGCTCCAAAGCGACCAACACTGTACTAGTGACTACCACACTCAACAAAATCTAAGTCGGGATTTATCGGTTTTTCATTTTACCAGTTTTTGACACAGATTTTTAGCTATTACGATGTTTAAATTAAAATTTCTTATTTTAAGTAATTTAAGGCAGCTAATAAGTAAAAAAAAAACAGAAAACTCTAAATTCGTGCCGTGAATATAATCTATGCTTACCTTACGAAAAGAAATGACTGACAGATAATATCATAAGTAATCTGTGGACAATATTTTCATTTATTGCCGTTGACGTTTAAAAGTTCGTTGCATTCACAGAGTACTTTTGGTTGCATTGTTTTGTTTACGTTCTGTTTGTTTTTTGATCGATCAGTGCCGATAATAATAGTGAAATAATCATGAAGTAAGTTTACATTTCTGGTTGTAAATTTCAAAAATAATATTAATTAAAGAAGTGTTTATTTTGTTTTCTAATCCATCAATAATGTTTCAGTCCAAATGAGACACGTTCTTCTCATCCATCGTCGGCTCAGGTTGAAATTCTGGTAGAGTTTATGGAAAGAAACCCTGGCATAGCGAAGGGTTTCTTGAGAACTCAAAGTGCCAGAGAGCGAATTATTATTATCACTTATTCACTTTATAACTTTAAAAACTTTATTTAAACACTATTTAACTATGATTTATTCTATTTTCACTCGTAAAATAGATGCTTTTAATTTGACACTTTGAATCGCGTTCGAGTGCAAAGTGAACGTCGAAGTGACAGGGGAATTACCTTATAGAATGCCACTTTTTACGTCATCTCATACTTTATCTGTCAAAATCTCGAGGTAAATTTAGTTCAACTCGCAAACACGCTCGCAATAGTAGCGCTAGTGTAGATTCGAATTATCAACCGAGTTTTAGAATGCCAATCAAGAAACTCACAGCGGATTCAGATTCGAAGTTTAGAATGAAGTCTTACAGAATCACACTCCACAGGAGTTTAGTTTTTTAGTTAGTTGCAGGCGATATTTCGCTGCCGGCCAGAGGTGGAAGTTGGCCGAAGTTCAGAGCTGTGTTGTACGGTGACGTCACCGGTTGATAAAACGGTTCAGCCGTCCGACTTTCTCAGCATACCAGTGGCGAAGCGTCGTAGCGGTCTTCGGTCCGCTGCAAGCCAAACGCGAAGCTGCTGGCGTTGACGGCTTGAAGGGTAACATAAAAACCCTAAATTGGGATTACACTATAAACTTGATTGGCACCTTTTAGCTTATAGTGGTTTAACCCTACAATGCACGATTTTTTTTTAAGCTACAAAAAAAAATTATATGATTTTAAATGCCATTCTTAATTATGGAAAAATAATAAAAAAAAACATTAAGCAATATTTATTGAAATATATGTATTTTTGTGTATGTGCCCAATATGTCCCAAAAAGCATTAACACTTTAAAAAGTATTATGTAGGCTACTCAGCAGGAATGAAACAAAATAGTATTTAATTAAACTTCAATGAAATAATAAACAAACTTTAATGAAATTATAAACAAACTTATGGAATTATCAACACATTATAGTAGATATTAAGTAAACAAACAAATAAAGTTTAAAAATTGAGATCAAAATTTTGTAAATGCAAGTTATTTACTCTTTGACATTACAATTGTTTTATTTACTGATGAAATGCCAAAACACAGTTCTTATCTTTATTCAAGCACAGTGCCACTCCGCATTTCTGGCACATAATGAATGATTTTCCCTTACAAGCAGGTAATTTACACCGTTGTCTAGGAGTGGACCATAATGGGAAGTGATCGATGCCATCAGTTCTGGCATCTTTAGGTGGTACTACAGTTTTTGGCTTTTTCTTCTTCCTTTCCTCAAGCATATCGGCGACGAATGATGACGGTCTTCCTCTTTAGCGTGTAAGTGAGGGTCCAGATAGACAAAGAGCTTTTGCAACTTCCAGCCGAAATTCGCGTAGTTTTATATTTATATTATGTTGTTTCTGCTGTTCAACTCTCTTGAAAAGAAGCCAACTGTTTATGATCATCATCGAGCAGATGGTAGAATATCCTCATATACCATTTCCTTGTACGCATTTTATTTTATACCTTCCAATGAAAGAGTCCAGCAGGTCTACACCACCCATATGGCGGTTGTAGTGGCGAATAATGTTAGGGCAGTCGACATCGTAGTACTGCTTAGTCTTCTTACAAAATCTTCTGACTTTCTCTTTAGGTTGCTCGCTGACAAATGAAGGCGCAATTGTCACAGGTTTATTATCTAACCACATGACAGTGACCTCTGGTATACCTTCAATAGTAGTTTGCCACTCTTCAGAATAACCACGCGGTTTTTTTTTCTTTGGCCTTTAGGAGCTGTTCCTGAGATGGTATGTGAGTATTCATCAATCCCAAACGAGCTCTGTTCACTGTTCCTAGTGTGTGGATTCCCAATTTGGCTAAATGAGCAATCATCAACTGTTTCACTCAAAAAGTCATCCTGCAGCAGTTGAGGTACCTATTCTTTCTACTTCATCCATTACCAAATACCTGAGTTAAATCAGGTTATCATCGCTGTCCCCATCAGATAATTTCAGTTCATCTTCACGCCCCGATGGCACATTCAAAAAGTGTTCAATTTCTGATTCTGTCACCGATTTGTGGAGCTTCATCTGAATTAGAAACAATGTTTTATATTACCCTTATTGCACACTGTGCCTCATTGGGCACATACGAAAACCTGTCGAAAACTCATTGATTTATTATAAATATTGTAAATAAAAGTAATTCACAAGACAATCATAACATAAACTTACCTTTGATAACTTGATATGCACAAAAATACAATATTTTCCATTTATTTTGTCGGATCGAAACTCACATACTTGAACTTTTTTTCAACTGTCCGCAAATTCAAATTCAAACTTACTCTCTAACCTTTACCGCCACTGTGACAAAAAAGGTGACCTATTTTATACTTCACTGGAGTGCGTAGTAATCATAATTTTTACTAGATGGCGTTTAACTACGTTCCGTACGAAACTATGAGCAATATTTCTATATGGCCCATATGGGGCACAGTATGCGCTGTAGGGTGGACAAGATTAAAATTTTAAGAACAGTCGTGTCTGCTATTGCGCTCAACAGGACAGAGCGATACGTGTACTCTCACATCAGTCTAAAAGTTTGCACGATGGGTCGTACAAGTGTTCTGGATTGGAGGGTTGAAAGGCGACAAGATACTGTCACTGTGAAGAAGTTGGAAGTATTCAAATGAAAATACTATTTCCACTATCGATAGTAGCGAGTACTGTTCCTGCTGACTGAGCCACGTCCAGTGTCTCGTAGCAGATCTCAAGTCGGAACTAACTTGGAACTATGTCGGGAACTGATTGTGAACTGACTTGTTTGGACCCGCTGGCCTCTTTTATATGGATCTTTGGCGTCAGTTTCACCCCGCTTAGTGGGGGTAGAACGGTACTCGCTACGGCACTGTTTATTCATAAAAATAGAAAACATTTCTGGCACGGGTTACAAATGGTTATTGCCGGCCGTTAAAAAATATTTGAAACAAATACACAATTCTATTAATAGGCACGGACATAAAAACATTTACAAAAATTATAGAAAGCAAGGGATCTTAACTACCATGGCGCTCGGCCATTACCTAAACCATAACTATATTGACAATGCAACCCAAAAGTTTCTGACCGTCGAAGATTCCCAAACATCTGGCTACTTTCTAAACATATTTTCGTAAGTATAACTATTCACTAAAAACCAAACACTATGTGTGCGGCTGTCCTGCACAAAAAGCGACTGGCGTGGCGGACTCGGGTCAGCTGGTCGGTCGCAATGACTTTCACATCCTTTTGTCCTATAATGCGAACACCCGCCCCGCACCACACGTACCCGGGGCTTTCCAAGTCGTACACAATCAAACCATAAACAAATTATGATTATTTACGTAACATTCCGTTACAGTAAACTAAGCCATTTTTTAAAAGCTTTTATTTAACTTGACTTGTATGTATGTTTACAAATCTTGAAAGTTTTATTTGACCCACTTCCCGGTATCCGATTGAGTTGAAATTTTGCATGCTGGTCCAGAACCAAGAACAATGCATGTTAATAATTAACGTGACCTGATGCTGCTGCCAGGATCGGCTCCGTACGAGAGATCTCCAGCGGTAAATAGCAGGGACACGAAATTTTGTAAACGCATTCGTTTATGATAGGCAGTTGGTAGGCCCACCATGAAATAGATGCCACATCCAGGGGTAATAGTTTTCCCCGTTCCTTAAGTTTTCTGTTGAAGGACTCTCCGTTTTATAGATGGACTTTCGTATTGATCGATAACTATCGATTGAAACTAAAAAATATAAAAAAAAATAATGATACAAAATCGTTTCAAAAAAGCTTTTATTTAGGTGCCCTAAAAAGATCAAAATAAAATTTTAAATCACATTTACCACATTCATTTATGACTTTACAGAATTAAAATGATAATAAAAGCTTGTCGCGATGCCTAGAAGAAACCTCTTTAGAGGTAGCGGAACAGAGAGTAAAGTCCCACATACCTCCACTGGAAAGAGAGGATCCTCCGACCAGACGGTTGGTTTGTCTGGTGGGCAACTGCCCGAGAGTTGATAATCGGGCTTTGCATGTGTTCTAATCGCACGGTAAACTTTGATATCGCGATTTAGGATTTTGTAGTTAGTTCGCAGCTGTCGAAATAGATGGCGCTGCGAGTCTCATTTGTTGTGTGTTGATTCTGCTACGTTTATTTTTGTGGCGGCATGAATGCCGCTACACCTCTACATAATTATTCACTCAGATGAAATTTAAATTAAGAAACATTCTGACCGAACAACTAGGTACTGCAATAAATTATCGCGACAAGCTTTTATTATAATTTCAATACTGTTAAGTCATAAATGAATGTGGTTAATGTGATTTAAAATTTAATTTTGATCTTTTAAGGGCACTTAAATAATTTTATAATGGCTTTACAACACATAAGTACTTGCATGGATATAACAGCTTTGAATTTCATTCATCATGAGTCTCACACATTCGCATAATCCACAGAAAGACGAACATTTTTGAAGCGCATATTTTCCTGGACAACCTATAAAAAAGTTTTTTTCTCTCTAATGTTGATGCTTTGTGAAAATTGAAAAAGTTTGAATAAACTAATTCAATGTTTTGAAACAACTTCGTCAAGTGAAATACTTCCCATAAAAACGAGGTCCCTGGATTAGACCGTATTATTCAGTATCCACCTATTAAATAAACCTACCTCAATATCTAATGATATGAAGGAAAAAATCGTTTGAGCAGACAAAGTTCTCAAGGTTAACAAAGCAGATTTTACACTACCTGTCCTAGTTTCCAAGCTCAATATTTTACAACCTACAAAATCCAGGTTATTTTTCAGGTGAAAAAGCACCTTATATTTCTACTCCCACCGTTAATATATCTTTATTATTAACCCTAAAAATGTATAGGTACTTAAAAATCATAAATCAAACACTTTTTGCTTGAAACCTCATTTTTTCATCAGAATTTTTGAGTGAATCCCGATGGAAATTTTAATATGAAATGAACTGAACTGTGTTCTGGCTGTCTAGTAGCTTGACAAGAAAATATTAGTGCTGTCTCGTGTTGTTTGTTTATTTAATGAGGCATCACAGATTAGGGACTCACCAGAGAATGAACAGCAGCATTCTCTGTACATTGCAACAGCTATATCGCGATCGCCAACCCGCCTGCCAAGCGTGGCGATTATGGCCTATATCCAGCAATGGACGTCTTTCGGCTTTTATAATATGATGATGATGATCACAGATTAAGGTAGGAATACTTCTACCTGATGCCAGCATCATTTGTATACCCGATTTCTTCATTTTTGGAGGTTCAGCTCATCTTTAAATCTTTGATGGATTCACTGACGAGCTATTCTCTGGCCACTCTATCTTCGGCTCATCCCAAAGCCGTGATAACAGTGCGTCCTGTAACTGCCTTGGTCTTCAGTGCTACTGCTGTAAACATCACACCGCGGAGTGAGCTGATATGCGTCATGCCAGGTCCAATAAACTCTTTTTCTTTCTTTTTCTTTATTTTCTGTCAATTCGTCATTCTTTGTAACTGGTGAGTTGACAGCTCATTTCAAGTTTACTTTACCTATGATAAACGGTGATCTGAATTTTTAGTAGCTAAACACCCACTTCGTCGTTTTCCCAATACTCTCTTCGCCGTAACGTCGCGCGTCGTATCATTGAGTCGATGCGCCATTTAGACCAGGGTTGATATTTTTTTAAACAAATTAAATTATATCAGGATGAAACCCATTGGGAAAGGAAGAGAATATAACAAAAATAAAAGGAAAAATAAATTACGGGCGATCTGAGGTCGGGAAGTGGATGGTTGTGAGCTTTTAAGGGTAAAAACCGGTTTATCTCGATTTCTGGCAAAACTAAAAGTCTTATGGAAAAAAAATGAATGGCAAAGTTATAGGTAATAAAAAGATCTACAACTTTTGCATTCACACTTTTCTCACATAACCTCAAAATGTATGTGAAAAATTCGAATAACCAAGTTTTTGGTTTTTATTTGATCTTGGAAATTTGGTGAAAACTTGCCTGTTTATGTCCCAAATACACTGTAATTTTTTTGATTTAAAATAAAAAATTTATAATCTTATTTTGACTTACTATCGAAAAAGACCGACATGGCCCGAAGGATCGCCAAATTGAAGTGGCAGTGGGCAGGGCACATTGCTCGCAGAACAGATGGTCGATGGGGCCGAAAAGTTTTGGAGTGGCGACCGCGTACCGGAAGACGCAGCGTTGGAAGGCCTCCCACAAGGTGGACCGATGACCTGGTGAGGGTCGCGGGTAACCGATGGATGCGAGACGCACAGGACCGGTTGTTGTGGCGACACTTGTGGGAGGCCTATGTCCAGCAGTGGACGTCTTTCGGCTGATATGATGATGATGATGATGATCGAAAAAGCACCCTAATTTTCAAAAAAGAAAAATCACCTGTCAAAATATCTGACTTTTTTTTAGATTCGGTGGGCTTTTTGTTTGTTGAAATCTCTACTTCTGGTGGTGTAAAAAAAGTATACATTCCTTTGGTAAAATTTCTCAGAAAATGTAAAAAACGAAAAAAACTCGAATTTGACAATTTTTTGAGCTTTTTATTAAAATTTACACTTTAATTACTCTAAAAACGTAGGATTCCTTGTTACATTTATAAAAAAAAACATTTGCCAATCGAAATATACTACTATCATAGTACCAAATTACATAAAAAATAAATACCGAGACAATTACTCAGGTTTATTTAAACATTGCAAAGTATTACTTGTTCTAGCGCGCGCTGAGTATCTGTTCCTCATTGAACATTTTGATAACAGTGATATTCAAATTACAGTAAAATATGACGTGAATACACGACAAGCCAAATCAAAATCATTCCAAGTGCCACGCAAAACTAACTTTTATAGCAGGCGTACCGCTTCTTTCACAATACCCAATTTACTAAACCAGAGAACTAAACCTGTGGACATTATTTAGATGAACAGTAAAAACATAAAGCGCAAGCTGAAAGAACATTACATCAACCTGATTAAAACTTAACGGTTAATAGCGCGTTGATCAAATCTCAGGCCATGGTATGCTAAGACAGACCCCAGGGGTCTAATTGTGTGCCTTGTTTAAGAATAATAAAAACATTGTATTTATGAATAAATAAATAAAATAATCAGGTGCTCTAGACCTTCATTTTTTTATGTCGACAGAAAGTACTCATCATGTTGACCGACTTTTCCTAAAGCGGTATATTAATATCTCTTATAGATTAGCCGGGCTGCTAAGGTTCCACGTCTGGTATTCAGATCTTCAAAATAAATTATAGCCTATATGTTGGCGAGGAATAACAGCTATACAACCAAAAAAGTTTCATCAAAATCCGTCCAGTGGTTTTTGCGTGAAAGATTAACAACAGACAGACAGACAAAAAAAAAAACATATTTTTGGCTTCTACTGTTTATATGAAGCACCCCTGGAATATTTTTTTTAATTTTTGTTCAATGTACAGAATTGACCTCTTCTACAGTTTTATTACATGTAGGTATAGATAGATAGATGTATAGATAAGGGCACTTAAGTAGGGGTAGTGACGTCTAGCAAATGTTGTTTTTATGTGTGTTATGGGGCAAGCTGGTTTGGGTCTTCTCCTTACTGTTGGGCTGTTATTTACGCAGTATGGAAGAGTTACATGACTGCGCGAAGTATGTAAAATTGTCGAACCGTTGGTGTTTTGAAGTATATGTAAAGTTGCCGTGTTGAGAATCTAAAGGGTCTTTTAAGAATGACTTTAATTACAGCCCTCTGAGCTCGTTCCACCTGTATAATGTCGGTCTTGGCGGCCCCTCCCCAGGCAGTGAGGCAATAGCTCAGTACCTACTGATTCGGCTAGTGGCGAGTAAAAAATCTTAAGAATTTCGCTGTTTGCACGTAGCTTCTTAAATAGGAAAATAAGTTTTCGTATTCGTGCAGACACTGTTTGTAAGTGTGTTTTCCAGGATAGGCAGGCGTCTAATTAAAGGCCGAGATAACGTACCACAGGTGCTCTGGTTACAACGGGACAAGTGCAAAGGGGAAGAGGGTTAGAACATTTGTGGGCTTTAAGGAGTATTGAACCGTCCTGTGGTAGGGTGCAGCGTCTTGGGCCAAAGGTGATAAAGTTTGTTTTCGCAACGTTTAGTGGTAAATATATTACGTGAATAAGTAACGGAAGTTTTGTTGTGCAATAATTTTGCTCTGATGGCCGCCGTATTTTGTTATGTTTTGATAATAAAGATTCTTAAGTGTTCGAAATATAAACGTAAGTAGCAAGCATACCCACCGAAGGTGTCTCCACGTTGCCGTCGTGGTGAGCTTGCGTGTCTCAGTGATCTTGGGGGCTTTGCTGGTAGAGTCACTCATTCCGGAAGGTCCCAAGTGAGAGACCAGACTATGAGAGACACGAGAGGGGCACACCGTTCGGAAACTTGAGTAGTGTTCGGGTCTTCGAACGGTGTGCGTTTCGTAGGATTGCTCACTGCTTTCTGGTACGCGTCTGCTCATCAGACGTGACTGTGAGGGCAGTAAGCAGGCAGAGGCAGTGGGAGAGAGAGAGAAGGGGAGATAGGGACATCACCCTCTAAAAGGAAAAAATGGACAGTGACAACGAAGAGATATTACCCCAGGGTGGTTCGGACTGCACAGCAAGAAGGGAATCCAGCACACTTAATGCGTCAGGCCCCTCGTATTCTGGGGGGGCAACGTTTTTCCCTGTTCTCCACTTGCCATTGGCAACAAGGGCCGAGGAGGCCCCCGATCCAAGCCGTCCTTCAAGGACATGATCGGCTACAATTTTAATACGCCTGACAAAGTGTCGATCGGACAGAGCGCGGGCAGAGGCGCCCAATCTCGATGTGGCCAACAAAGCGTATCCAGCCGAGCCGCAACAAGGCCTGCAGTGCGGCCGCGGCCTCCATTCTGGTGGCAGCGGAGGAGGCGTACCTCCATCGCGGGTCTTCGCTCACGGACGAAATGTCCAGGCTGCAGGCGCAGGTCGCCCGCTTGGCGGCCGCCACGGAGTTTCTCCCAAAAGGAGAACGGAAAGCTCCGAGCAGATCAATCTAGGGGCTGGGTCGGCTCCCGCAAAGACACCGGCAAAGAAGAAAGGTGGGGCGGCTGCACGGGTGGTGAAGGCTCCAGCGCCGGCAGTACAACCGGCGGAGCCTTACCGTCAACCACAAGGAAGCAGCACGTATTCCGGGGTGATGCAGGCTCACGCTAACCAGCGTAGACTTACTGTCGACCACAAGGAAGCAGCACGTGTTCTGGGAAGATGCGAGCGCACGCTAGCCAACGGAGACTTACTGTCGACCACTTTACTATACCTCTTCACCACGGAGCCAACAAATACAATGGTGCAGACGAATGGAAACGAATTCGCGACGCCTACACCAGATCCCAGTACTCCCTTTTTCCTGATAGGACTTCTGACACCAAATTTGTTAGGATGGCGCTCCGTGGGTCCTTTCAAGAAAACACTTTTACTGCTGTGATAGTTAATTTAATTAATTAAAAACACTGGTACACTTTCAAGGAGATTTTGAATTTGACTGACTATTAATAATGAACTACTTATGTGTGGCTCAATGTGAATTTTCTGAACTAAACTCTCTCTATCACACACGAAACAAAACACGTGTAAATAGCTTTTATGCTAGGCATAAAAGTAGAAACTGTCTAGCTATCACGGTTCATGAGATACATGCAGCCTGGTGACAGACAGACAGACAGACGGACAGCGGGTCCCGTTTTTACCCTTTGGGTACGGAACCCAAAATTAGTAAAATTGGGACTCTGGTGTCAGGTTCTGACTACTTATAATGGCTGTCAGACCAACACGTGCTCTCCGAGCCATGGAGGATTCTCTATACGTTAGTAGATGGTCATCCATTTACGGGCCGACTTCCGCAACCGTGTATGAATGAAAAATGAATATGTAGATCGACCTGAGTGGATGTTATTATTTCATTTCAAAGTTAGTCATTTTTCATAAATTCACGCGACGAATAATCGAGCCGAAATAGTTACACCAAGGATTGATTTAATTTATTACCATTACAACCAATTTTTCTTTTCTTTTTTCCTTACTGACTGACTGATTGGCTGACAGACAACGCACAGACGCAACTACTGGTCATAGAAAGCTGGAAATTTGGCATGTAGGTTCCTTGGGGAGTGTAAGGGAGCACTAAGAGAGGAGTTTTCGAAATTCCTACGCGAACAGCAGTGCGATTCTGTAAACATGTCGAAGTGAACACTTGGGCGGAGCGCACGACGGGTGAGTTGTCAAACCATATAAATAAGATGGAGTGACAGTTCAGTTGTCGTTCACTCCGCCTAGGTGAACACCGTGAGATGTCGACAGAATCGATCGGCAGGAAATAATGGGATATGCGCGAAGTCGCGCGCAAAGCTTGTATCATATGAGACCAGTGCCTAAACCATTTTATTACTTCCAGTGGGAAAGAGACGGAGCTATACAGGACGTATAGCTCCGTCTCTTTCCCACTGGAAGTAAAATTAAAGTAATACTGCTTTAAGAGTTGGTGGTTAGGCCCCCAGTCGTAGGATTAAATTTATTTACAACAAAGTAGACACGCTTAGTAATTTCTAGACAAAACATCTCACGTTAAGTTGCATAACCAAATATGAGTAGACAGAACACATAAATAATGTATTTTGTAAATAATTATTTATCCAATCCTACTAATATTATAAATGTGAATGTTTGTATGTTTGTATGTTTGTATGTTTGTATGTTTGTATGTTTGTATGTTTGTATGTTTGTATGTTTGTATGTTTGTATGTTTGTATGTTTGTATGTTTGTATGTTTGTATGTTTGTATGTTTGTATGTTTGTATGTTTGTATGTTTGTATGTTTGTATGTTTGTATGTTTGTATGTTTGTATGTTTGTATGTTTGTATGTTTGTATGTTTGTATGTTTGTATGTTTTTGTATGTTTGTATGTTTGTGTAACAATCAGGCAAAAACGGCTGAAGGGATTTGGATGAAATTTGGCACACATGTAGTTCATATCCTGGAATGAGACATTTGCTACTTTTTATCCGGAAAGTGGCATGGATCAATGAAGACTGAGGAGGAAATGGAAATTCAGAGCCGCTGCTGCCTTAGTACTACAGATTCACAAGTACCAGGAGACCAAAAACATCAAGTACCAGGAGACCAGAAACATGTCATAGTATTTTTTGGGCTGGTATAAATTATGTAGGTAGGGTAGGTGTAGGGTAGGGTAGTGTAGGGTAGGGTAGTGTAGGGTAGGGTAGGGTAGTGTAGGGTAGGGTAGTGTAGTGTAGTGTAGGGTAGGCTTGTGTAGGGTAGGGTTGTGTAGGGTAGGGTAGGGTAGTGTGAGGTAAGGTAGTGTGGGGTAGGGTAGTGTAGTGTAGGGTAGGGTAGTGTAGGGTAGGTGTTTTCTGAGTAAAAAATGTAAGATATAAATCAGGAAACCTTCCTATTTCCGATATTCACGCGGGCGAAGCCGCTGGTAGAAGCTGGTAAATAATATACTTACTAGTAAATTAAAGAAATACCTTCCAAGAATACGACAGAAGAAAACTGTTGGCCTACGTTTCAGTTTCAGTGATGAAAAATTATCTGAAGACGTTGGAAATTATGACAAATGAACGAGTTTCAGCGAATGAGTTTTGTATTTTTGACAGTTATTATAACGTAAAATAAATGTGCGTGTGTTTTCTTAATATTACTATTTATGTTTCAGCTTATGTTCCTGTGAGTTACCGTATGGTACGGGTTAAAATACGAATCGCATTGACTTGAAGGCATTGTTAAACCTTGCAATAAATGAAATAATAATCGTTGAAATGTGGCGATATCATAGAGAAAACGAAACTCAAAAAATTAATAACTTATTTTAAAACGGGATAAAATACCTACTATTGCTTATTCAACCGAAGTTATCTCAGAGCAAAGTAGGCCAAAAAAACGGCAAATTCATAGGTACCCAACATGACAAATTCAAAATCTAAACTCCTCACAACATGTCCTCACCTCCACCCTCCTATGTTATACCACGACAGCCGATCTTTTTCAATAAATGTACCGAAGTGAAAAATTTTACTTCGGTACATTTATTAAGAAAATGTACCTATCTAAAATTATGTTAATAGTTCAGAATCGTACCATGCACATCTATCAACAATTCATGGGAAAAACATTTTAAGTATGCAAAGTATTTTATTTAAACATACTTTTATGTTAAAAAGTAATGATTTGACTACCCATTTGAAAACGCGTCCTTAACTAACTGGCTTATCTTTGTCGAAAGAAGAAGACGACAAGAACTACCACAACACAAACTTTGATACCAATTTTACGTAATCGTAACTATTCCCAAAAAGGAAACCTAAGAACAACACTAAGCTTATCACTTGCAATTTAAACCTTATGTCCAATACATAAGTCAACATTCGCATTGGCAGCGAATATATAGGGTGTTATAAGAAGCCCAAAAATAACTAATAAAGCAAACCGTCAGTTGTTCCTGAGAGCACCCCTATGCTAATACAGGGTGAGGCAATATGAGTAATAACATCTTCGCGAGCACACTGAGTTTTATTAAGCGAAGGAATGACTGCTGCCGTATATTTTATTGTATTCGCTATAGACGGCTTGGTTCCAGCTCGCATTTTTATCTTACCTAATTTAATCCAACTCATTTTTATCTAACTATACAGTCTGTTCCATAAGTGCGTAGTCATATTTAAATATGATGTTGGGTAGCTGATGACACTGACAAAGAAAAAAATAGCAAAACCAAAAAAAAACTTGATTATTAAATTCGACCAGAAAAAACGACTAATAAGTTCCGAAGAAATTAGTTTTGAAGCCACTTGTTACAGTTGGTGGCATTTACTGTAGTTCAATCACAAATTTGATGTCACCAACTTCATCAAACTGCTTGAAAAGTAATTTCTTCGAAACTTTTTAGTTGTTAGTTGTAGTCGTTTTTTTTAATCTTTTTTTTTGTTTTAATATACAACTAATACCACGATATTCTAAGCTGATAACAACCCTTTGCTTTGCCATCTAAAACCATTCCACCAAAGAACGCCAGTATTCACACTAATCACTGAATGTTACGACTGTATATCACCTAAAGAAATCATTCTTAGATTGCGACGAATAATTGCATAAATAATCTTTTATTTATTTAGTACCTGTAATGTCTCAGGAGCCAATAAAACACACTTATAAGCACTCAGGTGGATATAGGGTATGCAAGATACAGAACACGTGTGCTCCCGGCTACGGCTAGTGAATGAATGAGGCGCCACCACAATCGTGCATACACTACATCCCTTCTTTATTTTAATTGATTTAAATTAATTCAAAATTACATCAAAACTTAAATCTTTGTAATATGACTGGTAACTCATCGGTAATATATTACAGATTTTCAATTCATTTTTCACGAATAATTTTCCCCTATTTCCAGGTATATACCATACTTTTCCCTTTTTTCTTCACTTGCTTCCCAAACTGTCTTTTATAAAAGTCTAAGTCAAAACGTTCATTTCAATAAGGCCATCAAACGGCTCTCTTGAACCTCATCATTTACATCCAAATACTATGTATTCAAAGTAAGGTAACTCTACTGTCCGTTCGCACAAGTAGATTCTTATGAAGAAGAACGGACAAGAAACTCCATAGTTACTCTTTTCAAATAAATGTTTTACAATATTTTGAATCCAAAAATTAACTTAAATATATGTGAGGTTGATGCACCTAGAGTATACTACTTATAGGAATCAAAGTATTACCAGCAGAGGTAAACTTTTTCAGTCTCTTAGTAAGTACATGGTACTCACATGTTTACAAATATTGGAACCATTAATAAAACAGTGTGTGAGTTAATGGAAAAATAAAACTCAAAAAAAGAAAGAGTACACCAACACCAACAGTACCAGTTTGATTTTGTCTACACTACACCCTTGATTGTTCTATGCAGCAGCGAATGGCGTAGTCATTTATACCGTAGCGCCATGAATCCACGACACTGCTATCCGTGACTAGCACCCATCCTCGGTTGTAGTACAATATCCAGTCATGGGGGCTTCGTGTACAGCGCTCCCCGCACAACATTACTCAACGGAAGATATCCGATCTATCAAAATAAATTTCTGAAATACATACTCACTCATGAAAATTCCGTTATAATCTGTGCACCAACACAGACCAGCCAGTCGATTCTGTCGACATCTCACGGTGTTCACCTAGGCGGAGTGAACGACAAGAGCGCTGTCATTCCATCTTATTTGTATGGTTTGACAACTCACCCATCGCGCGCCCCGCCCATGTGTTCACTTCGACATGCTTACAGAATCGCACCAACAATTTGAAAATATCTAGCACGATATGTGCTACAACACATTAAGCGCTATGTGCTTGGTGCACAGACAGAAATCGTACCAACGATTCCTTGGAGACCCATCGCCTCATGTTATTCATGAGGTGCGGTCAAGAGTTTAGTAAACAAGCCATCAGACTTGTTTTCATTATCACTGTCATCAACTATGACATCTAAGTCTCGAGGCAGTGATCGGGGATCTTTCTCACACGATCATGGAGGTATTTATACATTCGCTTAGAGTCAAGCGCCCTTAGTCGGTATACCCAGGTCCATTTCCTTGATAATTTTTAAATGAACCTTTGAATTTAATATTTTACTTAATCCGGTTTCACTCTTAGTTTGCTAAAAACTTCTGTGCAATCAAATTGAGCTTTACCTTATACCACACAGTTTTTAAAACTCTCTAATGAAATCTCACGGATCTCATCTAATCGTCTTTATCATCACTAAACATCAATAATACACGGTCTCGCAATTTCTACAGATGCAGTCTTTTACGCAATATATCGCGAGCCTATTGCGTCTTGTTACGATTTGCTATCGTTAATCTCTACGGCAATTGGTCTACAAACTTTTCATGTTACAGAGCTATTCCATGTCACTCTAATGTTGTTCAGTCGGTAAACCTTTGACAGACCGACAGTGGCTGTAAATGGTTTCATTGAAACAAATCCGCGATTGGCTAGTATTCGTGATTACCAAGTCCAAGCACCAGTAATAGTAATCGAAATCACATTAATTTGAACAAAGAAAATAAAAACCAAGTATCTGACTCTACGTGAAAAATTGTACGTGATTTTACATTAGACTTTACATTCGATTCTACATTCGACTTTACATTTGACGCTTTTCAGTGTTTTAGTCGATAATATACTCCTCTTTATTATGAAATTGACCTTTTCCGGCATGATTTCTCAAGCTTAATAAAATCGTTAAAATGTTTCTACTTCCTCCTGTTTTCTTTTTCTGTTAGAAAATATAAATTTCGTTAATTCGACTTTTTTTCGAACTTAAGGAACTGTCTCATTTCTTTAGAGCTAATGCATAGACATCGACACCTTCCCCTTCTTCAGCATGAACGTTGACTATAATCTACCCGGAAGATTATAGTCAACTTTTTGTTTGTAGTGCTATTCCCCCAGCGTAGTAGAGAGTAACTCGTTTCTTAGCAGGATTGTCGATGATGACAGGCAATGTGTTAAATTCAAGAGCCCTCTTCCATTTCTCCCTGCGAGTGTCGACAATTATGTCTGATCATCTTCGCAATCAGGAAGTTTGGAAGTGTGGATGACGCATGTCATTTTGGGTTTTAATCAAATTGACTCTTACTTTTGCGTGGCTTTTTACTGAAAATCATTAACAGAAACACACAACTGCGTAGCCCTAATATAAAGATGCAAGTACTCTTTACGTGGCCCTTTGTGTGTTATTTACTCTTTGCGAGGCCCTATGTGTTATTTACTCTTTGCGTGGCCTTTTGTGAGTTATTAACTCTTTGCGTAGCCTTTTGTGAGTCATTTACTCTTTGCGTGGCCCTTTGTGAGTTATTTACTCTTTGCGTGGCCATTTGTGTGTTATTTACTCTTTGCGTGGCCCTTTGTGAGTTATTTACTCTTTGCGTGGCCTTTTGTGAGTTATTTACTCTTTGCATGGCCCTCTGTGAGTTATTTACCCTATGCGTGGCTTTGTAAGTCAGCACTGGTTTAGCCCTTTCCCAACTAAAGATGGGTTAATACCGATATTTATCAGTATTAGCCAATAAGAATATATTAGTCTAGAAATATCATAATATTTTAACTAATATTTATTTCAGTAATATTTAACTAATACTTATTAATACATATCACTTTACGAATGTCAGAATGATTGAGTGAGTCTAATCCCGCCAATCCGTGTCAAGTGAATGGAATCCCAGATTATGTTAAAGATTATTGTACATGTTAGTAATAATAATAATAATAATAATAATAATTGTTTATTCATCATATAAGCATTGTAGTACATGAAAATCTACAGGTTTGACAAATTAGTGTACTAAAACTACAACTGAAATGTTGGTGAGGTGCTGCATTCCCAGCTAGGTTATAGAATAACCTGTATAAGGGAGTACAGTGCCAGTCCCCATAGGGTATTTTAATTATATTGTACACAGTATTCGGCTTATTCTACTACAATTTTATTACTACTGGTGACATACGGTACGTGTTAGTAATCTGTGGATTATGTGAATATTAAATATGAGCTAATATTAGTTCGTCAGATTACTGATACGTGAATTCATGTAATATTACTAATCTCTTAATACCAATATGTTCGTCACACTCCTACTCCCAACTATATTGGGGTCGGCTCCCAGTCAAACCGGATTCAGCCGAATACCAGCATTCTACGGCTGCCCACCAGACCTCCACAAGTCATTAACTGGCTAGGTAATACGGTACTTCATGGCAAGACCGGTGTCAGACCTTCCGTTCTCCGACAATTCGTAACGACTGTCAAAGGTCTACAAATGACAGCCGGGCCCAATGGCTTAACGTGCTTTCCGAGGCACGGAGGAGTTACGGTATGTTAAGATCCACAGACCAACCTCGACAAGCGTTGCTTTACCTTGAAGATTGGCCCGTGCGGCTGTTATAATTTAGCCACGAGCTCCTTACTCTTTTAGGTAAACCTTTGATAAAACTATGATTCTCTCAATATGAATTGTGCTAATATACTATTAGATAAGTACCTAATCGCTAAATTCTACCATTGCCCGTTTTTTTAATGGTACTCGTATAATGGAGTGTGCTAGCTAACATGTTGTAAATAATATTTAAGTTTATTATTTCCATGTTGTTGGATACATATTTATTTTTATTCCTGTGTCTTAAAATACTTTGCATACTATTGTTTAATTTAAGTTCTTAAAACGTAACAGACAGATGTGTTGCTGGGGAGTTTGTTGCGCCACTTCTTCTTCCCAGCTAAAACACTAGGAAGTGGTGACGGGTGGGCGTTTTGGGGGACTGTCTTTATGTAAAATTTGACGTTCAAAAGTGCTGGCTCTCAGCCTAATTTGAATAAATGACTTTTGATTTTGATTTTTATTTCAATATTGTGATGTAATTGTTGTTAATAATATAATAAAAGTAACCATGAACATAATACATCTTTCATATCTTGTCCAAACCCAATTGAATTGTTAAAAAACGTAAATAATTGTAAATGTGGGTAACATGTAAAAACATTTTTTTTTGTTTTGTTTTTTTTTTTAAATGTGGGTAGGTATGATATATTTTTAGTGGGCTGTGCAGACGGCTTTGATGCCACCTGGCGCAAAAAGACAGCTTCACTGCTTAGCAGATTGCGTGGGAGCAGTAACAGCATCCTGAAGGTTATAAGCACCAAATTCGACAGTCCACTGGTGTGGAGCCTCACCCAGAGGACTAAGTCTCTCTTAGTTATTAGGTACTAACATAGTTTTTAAGTTCACACTAACAATATAAATGTAATTGTAAATTTGAATTGGATCAATGGTTGTCGGAATAAAAATTATTATTATTTTTATTATTATTAAATACGCTACTCGACATTATGTAAATGTATAAGTAGACTAAGATAAAACTATGAGTTTTATACGTGTGTGCCAAATAAACTCATTTTCTTTCTTTCTTGGGATAACCATCGCATTGCAAGGGTTCTACCGGTCGTAAATTGGACATTTTGAGCGACCTGAAACAATGTCAATTTGCCTTTGTATTGCACCCTTGCCGCCATTGGATAAGGTGTTTCGTATTTTATTTATGCTTTCAGTAAAATACAAATTACTGGTCTTAAATTTCCTCGCAATATTATTTTATTAGCAATCTGTAACCCAATCATGTTTATTTATTCAAAATTACTATCTGAAATGTGCATACCATGTTCTCACACTGCAAAATCCTAGATAAGTCCTAGAGTTATTTTACCACGATGACTGTATAACGAATAAACTACAATTTATGTCTAATTTACACATTATTATGTCCCCGACTTGAATTTTATTGTAAGTTTTTTTTATATATGCGGCGTAAATGGACAATAATAGAATAATTATTACAGTGGCTTAGCATGGGTGTCAGCCACCCCCTTGTTTAGGTTTTAAAGGGGCCGCCCGGGGCGGGTCGCCCCTCGCCCCTACTACTCTACGCCACTGGAGTGATATAAATCTTTGTTACGCGAACTAGATATGGGTTATGCCGGTAACATTTATATTAGGTTTTTACATTAGGTTTAGTGATATTTAATTTTGCTAAAACTTCAAAACGACAAAGGAAATATTCAATAATTTGATCCATGTAATTTGCATTTTTTATGGATATATATGCCCTTGGCAAAATTACACCTTAATACTCCTTGGCACCTTGATTCACATTGGAAAAATACTACTTTGTGCTCCTTGGCACCTCATTGCACCTTGGCAACATACACTAATACACTTTGGTACATTTGTTATGATAGCATATTGTATTACCTACCTATATCAATAAGTAGTACATCTACCTATTGCGCTGATTGATTGCACACATTTGACTTTTCTGCTTTAATATTACTAACGACATTTGCATTAGGTACTTTTAACCTTAAAACATCATTTAACTTAAGAGAACGCGATGAATAGTGAGGAATTATAATTTGACTGAAAATTCTTATTACCTACGTAGGTATTTAAATAAATAATGTCACTGGATAAATTACGTTAACGCGGACTTACACGGTATGCCGCGATTTCTACTAATAGGTACCTACGTCGAAATTATCGTCACAAGATATATTATAAGAAGACTGTTACCACCGAGTAGGTACTTTTTTTAAAATTTTAACTAGAAATATCCACGGCTATAGTCAAGAACATAACAATAATTATGATAGAAATTATTTTTAGAAAAGTATTCATTGCTTTTTTTTCATGACAATGATAATAATAACTTATCATTGATCGATCAGACAAATAACACTGTATTTGGGTCAGTGGGTCGTCTTAGGATTTGTTATTTGTAATGTCTAGTCATTTGTTTTAATAGTACTTGGACAGATAGATACATATACCACTTAATCGATAGCACCATAAAACCGTGAGGTTGTTATTAGTTTTTTTTTCTTTTTTTTTTTGTGTGCACGTGAGTTCATCTCCCTCCTTTTTCCATTTATTTTCCATATAGCAGCATAATTTACCACTTACTTGAGGGCTTGTCGCCACTTGTGGTGTCCTCGTTTTGCTGCTGGGTTTGTAAATCAAAGCCACACACTCTTTTCACCAAGGAGCGCAGACACGTCCGCACCGGCCGGCGGTTGGGCAAGCAATGCCCCTCCCGTCCCGCGGACGTGCATGCGCCGCTTTCACTTTATTAATACGTCACAGTCCCGTAGTTTTGTTTGTTTGAAATCCCGTTTTTGTTTATATGAAAATGTTAAGTTTAAGTGGGGAGTGCAAAAAATAAAAAGAAATGGCTAAATAATTTATTTAAAATTATTTTATTATTTTATACTTGAGTATGATGAGATGAGATGAGTCCTCAGCGAAAGACAACTGTCATTCAGAGTTTTTCTGTATTAAAAAAATTAGACAATGTGTTATAGAATAAACGGAATACCTGAAAGAGGTCATTGTACTTATCATTATGAACAACTTTTACTATGGGACCAACCCTGTTTAGTACATTTTGTCGAGTTATGCGCACTTAAATGCAAGGGGTAGTCTATTTTTTTTCGCTATTTCAATGTTGGTCCTAAAGTAAAAAAAAATAGTTGTTCATAATGATAAGTACAATGACCACTTTTTAGGTGTTCCGTAAACGACTGATGAATAAAAACCTTTGGTTTTCATTACACTACGTTTATCGTTTTCCCAGACTGTACAAAGTTTCAGGGACAATACTTCTAAAGCATAAGAAAGTTTAATAGAGAACCTCTTCTAAAAACTCGTTTAAACAATGTCAGCCACTGGTTCCTGTCGTATAACCCCGAATGTGTGGAACCCTAAACCGAATCAACAACAGCTGTATTTTTTTTTAATTTCAGTGATTATTTCCCGTTATACCCTGATTAATGGCCATCATACGAATCTATGTGAGTTACGAGTGATCGGAATCTTTACATCCAATGGCTTTTAGGGTATTGGGGAAGTTTGGTGATTAATGTAAGCGGCTGTTATTATTTAGCTACGAATCCCTCGTAAACCTTTATTAACTTGTATTTAAATATAATTTATGCCTCACAGTAGGTACACCGTACCGTACATAACAGGTAGGCGAAGATCGTCCCTCACTGGATGCTTGAGGAAGGAGGTCTTCGAGGTCGACCGCGTCGAAGGTGGTGTGTCGATAGTTACCGCGGCACTAAAACGTAAAGGGCAATTGAAAGATCACCGGATAGATTTTAGTCAGTGAGTCTGACACTCCCGCCCATTCCGCCAAGAGTGGGAGAAGTCATTTGATGACAATATCATAAAAAACGAAAAATGAATTGTGTGACGATCATATTTACGGGGTAAACTTCGGCAGAGGTCACCCAAGAAAGGGAGGGCACAATAGTGGGCTAAATAATTATCTATAATCTTCTAATAGAAGATCGTATACACTGTATCATAAATTGTCACACGACACAAAACATTAGTAGTTTTTGGGATGCATGAAGGAGCCTCCTCGTGTAGCGCAATTTGTTCCATCTGACACTCAACCGAACCGAGCGCTCGGCGCATCCTGGACAGTCTCACCTAACACCTTATGAGACTGGCCAATCCTTCCCTTGCGGTGGTAGGGCTAACGCCCGCCTGGTTCGCGACCACCCTCCCACCGGAGTTCGGCGTCAAGCAGCCTGCTGTGTTTCGTCGACGCGTGGGAGTACCAGTGCCTCAAGGCATCTTCTGGGCACGCTCGCTTCATCATGGACCTCATCTATCGCTTTCCATCAGGCGTGATCGAGGTCAAGAGCTAGCTCATTTATTAATTAAAAAAAAAAGCTGTGTTTTTTATTAATATAATGTGTACTACCAACGTTTTTCATAAGTTGAAAAAGCTGCCTTTTACGGCACTGATCAAAATACTCTTTCTTCGTGGCCGGATATTATAATATTTTGCTTTGTATTAAGAGTACATATAAATTATCCACTATCCTGTTTTTTAGTTTAAAATGTATATAAAGTGTGGTGAACATAGTGTCAGGATGGCAGCTTATTAATGTTTTGACAATTCGTTTTTTTTCTGGCAGAATAATAATGTAACAAGCTGGTATTAGCCCACTTTGGCCTACTGAGAATATCTACACTGCTTTAACTTAAGTTTGGAATAGTAAGACCTATCCATAAGAATGGTTCGTACACAGATGTTAATAACTACAGGCCTATAACTATTTCATCATGTATTGATAAGATAATTGAAAGGTATTTCCGACTAGAAATTAGTAAATTCTTGAATTCAAATTATGTTATTAATGACAAATAATACGGCTTTCAAAAAAACAAAAATACCTCACAATTGTTATCTGCGTTTAGTGATGAGGTCAACAGGTACCTGAACAATCGTGAACACGTGCTTGTTGCCCTCATTGATTTTAGCAAAGCTTTTGATTGTCTAGAATATAAGACACTATTTAATAAACTACAGCAAAATGGTATACGGGGTCCATTCTTAGAATGGTTTAAGAACTACCACAAAAACCGCTTCACGTCGGTGAAAGTCTCAGGGTCATTAAGTAGCATGATTCCAACCGATAAAGGCACAGCACAAGGTTCGATTATCGGGCCGACCGAATACTTACTGTACGTGAACGACATGTGTAACATCTTCACGGAAGGCTCGGTGTACCAATTTTCTGACGACATATGTTTGGTCGCTGCACACAAAGACATACGTGAGGCACAGAGAGTGATGCAGTGTAACTTCGACCTCTTATGCAAGTGGGCTCACGACGTTGATCTTGTAATTAACGCTAAAAAAACAAAACTACTGCATATACACTCACCTGACCTGACGGCGTCATTTGTGCCTTCTGTCATTGCCCATGAGCATCTGTGTCTTCACCGACCGGTCACAACGTGTAGTTGCCAGAAATTAGAGTTGGTGACTCATCACATGTATCTTGGTCTGATAACAGATAGTAACTTCCACTGGCGGCCGCACATTGATCATGTATGTAATAAGCTGAGGTCTATATTAGCAAAGTTATCGATACTTAAGTATAAACTACCCTATAGAACACTTAGAACATTGTACCCAGCACTGGCCGATCCCGTAATTGACTACGGCCTAAGTAGCTACGGGCGTACATACAAAACTTACGTCGAGGATATTTACAAGTTACTGTGACGCATTTTAAAAACAATTGTAACCACAAGAATAAAGCATGAATTCCAAGATAACGACATGGGTTTGTTTAAGCACTGTAAAGTTGTAAATGTCTTTGACAAGGTACGTTTACGTGTCATAAGCGAATATTACCACTGACACTAGGGTGTGTGAGGTCGTTAGACCTTACTGCCCACACGATAAAGAAAGAAGAACCACAAGATCAGTAATATTCGTAAATATGAAAGGCTAAAGTCGTTTCGTAGCTTGGCATACTTACCCATATTTATTGTACCTAAATCTAATAATGTTTATGGAGCACGGACGTGGGAATGCATGTTACCATCTTATATGAATGACCTGCCTGTAGAAATCTGCAATGCAATAAATGCAAAAAATTGCTCAAGAGTACTGAAAAGATACTTTCTGGATCACAAGATGATCTAGAAAGTGTATTTTTAAATGACGAGTTATAATAGTAGTAACCTACCAAATTGTTGTACCTAGCACCGAGTGGCTGTTGTCTGGCCATACCACTGTTAAACCCGCGATGGTTTCTATTGGTATGTATAAACGTGCAGCAAATGCTTGTAAAATTTTTTTTTTTAGTTAATAAACAAAAAAAAAACGAACTTTTTAAGCCGAGAAAAAGGTCATTAGTGATTTTAAAATCAATAGTAGGATAACATAATTATGATTTTCAAAATTGGGTAGGTACCAGTGTCACCAGCTATAAGAATAATTCTTATTTTTATTTTTTATTTACTTATTTATAGCTCTATCCTGTTTTTTTACAACGGATTCATGACTCATTGTAGGCAGCACTTCAAAGATTACCCCCACATCATACACACTATGTCCTCTTTATTGTATGTTACTCAGCTTCTAAATTTATTGTGAATTCGTGGCCATATCTGACTGTTGGACGAACTGTTTTAATAATATGTAAAACGAGTAAGTAAAATTCTCTTGCGGACAAGACGCTTTTGGAAAAAAAATAATCTCGATGTTTCTGTCTCAAATTTTTATTTCAATCAAAATAAAGACTCAGTCTCAATCAAACAAATATCGAAATACAAAGTATTTGTTGTTGTCTGAGTTCCAATCTTAGTCTGTATTAGTCTTCAAAACATTTTCTCTAGGGAGATATCGCAGATTTCATTGTACTCAGAAAATTATTCTCAGCTGATAAGAAATATCTGTGTTACAAAGTATTGTTGTAATTTCGTTGAACTCTCAAAAGATTTGAGAAATATTGTAAGATCGTGAAACGAACCAGCACCAAAAAGGTTTGTCTTTATCGTTAGAGACAAGTCTCTTTGGTGCTATTCGCTGTGTTTTCTACAGATTAGAAGGACAATTTTCGTAGGTGCTTAAAAAAAAACTTTTTTACAAAAAAATACATAAAACGCACTACCAAATAGTGTGTTTTTGGTGACAGTGTTTTTGGTTCTGTTTCTTGGTTTTTTTTAATACCGTAGAGTCTTATCTCACATGCACTGTGACCGTTGGGCAAAAGTCTCCACACAATGGGTGCCCAAAGATGAACGGCGCCACCGAGGTAGGCCCAGAAAGAGATGGCGAGACGACCTGGACGCTCATCATGAGGGCTGGTACGAAGTGACACATGATAAGATTTTTTGGAAAGACTTGGGGAAGGTCTTTGCCCAGCAGTGGGACAGCGAGGGCTAAAATAATAAAAAAAAAACCTCAACAGTGGTTGATAAATGAAAAGTCGTTTTTTTTTTTGTAAGTTGGTTGTAAATAACACTTTTACACGTCAATCTTTTTGGTCGTTTTAAACTAGATGAGGCCGGTGTTACCTAGGTGACTACCCTGAGAAGAAACACCGAAACAAACTCAGAACTCTCTTTTTAAGTCCATACAATTGTACTGGTCAAATCATATGAGAACCATGTAGGTTAATGTCTGAAGTGGTATTTAGAGGAAAGAACCACACAGATTTGAGTGGACCTGTCCTGACAGTGCAAGACTTAGCTTCTACTACTGGCCAAGGTTTGCACTGGCTGGCTTGAGCTCCTTATTGGTTCTTAGTTGAGCTCAACTTAGAACCAATAAGAAGTTCAACGACTCGATGAACAATGCTAATGTGGGCCACAAAAATACTCAAACTACCTGACATTGTTTAAAAAATATACCTACTAGAAGAGAAAATAAAAGAAGAAAATAATAACTCATATTATATGGTATAGTCCTCAAATTCGTAATATAAATGCACAAATCCTCAAACGCTTCTCTATAGTGTGTGTAAAGTTTAATAAACTATCTTTCACATATATTTTCCAATTGAGATCCAACATAAAATTTCATTTTGGCTTGAAATTAACGTTGTTCACATCGTTGGTCTTCAAAATCAGCGGTAACTAACATATTCCACGCTAAATAAGCTCTTGCAAACATTATTTTGACTTTATTATACTCAAACACGTGTATAATTTTAATGTAAACTTATGTTTCACACGGCAAAATGCTAGTGAGCTACGTAACTAATATCGTAAGCGTATTGTTCGATAGCTTCTGTCAAATTAGTGACTCATGGTGCCGTTATGTATGGTGATAGCTGAAAAACGTCAGTGACCATCGAATAGATTACGTTAGGTTTTTAACCAATCGAAATCTATAGTGCTCATGGTACGAATTTTAATTCTTTCTGTGACCGCTAGGGGCGCTGTACAGTATGTCATACAAATAATTTACGGAGACGCTAGTGAGTTTTGGCTGCATAAACTCATGGTAGAGGTACTTAAGTAAAATTCCCGAATATAAAAAAACGTTCAAATTCAACTCACAATTATCATCTCAGCGACAACAAACAAGCACAAAACACTACAAAGTATAAAATAATTATAATTTCGGAAGGCGGTTGTATTTTTAAACCCAACGCAAAAAGAATCATCAAGATCGGTTCATAAACAATAAAGTTATGCCCGAATAGATAATCCCAAAACTATGGTTGACTTGTACACATTTTTGTACCCCTTCTCAGCGTACCGGCGTGATGTTCTGTTATGAACTGTTGTAAACAATATATAGACATACGATTTCGGCAATTTCGGCAGGTTTGCTGTCATTTAGTGAAGAGTTCCGTTACCTATCTGCGAAGCTCTTCATCAGATCTTCACCAAATTGAAATGGAACCAATCCGGAAAGATACTTTCCAAACAAAAAAGAATCATCAAAATCGGTTGACAATAAAATTGACGAAAAAAAAAAATCAGTCGAATTGATAACCTCCTTTTTTGGAAGTCAGTTAAAAACATTTCAAAATGTAGGGAAATTAGAAGTGTTTCCAGCGGGAAAGATTGTGTTCAAACACGAGCCTATCTATGGTAAAAATAAAACGCTTTTTAAACGACTCCTAAAAAGGAGGAGGTTCTCAATTCGGATGTTTGTATTTTTTTTTTTTTTTTTGTTTGTTCGGGCATAGCTCCGTTGCTTGCCAACCGACTTGAAAAAATCTTTTTTTGTTGGAAAGAGTATACTTCCCAAATGGTCCCAATGAAATGTTATCAAAATCGGTTCAGCAGTTTGGTTATTAAATCCAAATAGCTGGAAAAAATATGTGGAAAAATCATCCATGTATACGAAATTGCGTATTTTTGCTTTCCTGTGACTTTCCATTGGTGGTTAGGTGTGGGGTACCACTAAAAAGTGAAAAATAAAAAACTTTTTCACAAAAAAAAAGAAACCGACTTCCAAAAAACACTACAAAGTTCAAAATAACTTTAATTTCGGAAGTCGGTGTCAAATAACAAAGAAGCAACCAATAACACCAACATTTTTTTTTTAAAAAAGTCTCATTGCAAAGCACATTATATTTGACAGAGAAGCGTTTTTATATAAAAATGCCTCTTACTCGTACATCAGTAGGCAACTACTGATGTAAGAGTAATGGGGCTATATCCATGTAATATCGTCCAAGCATTAATGTTCGCACCATCACAAAGCTAAGGAAAAAGTCTCGGGCGCCATTAGCGGACGTCACGAGTCATTAATCAATACAACTGCTGACTGGGCGCGTAATGAGCTTGATTAGTGTGTTACATGCTGATTGATTCATAAAACTATAATTTATGGCTAATTTAGGAAAGTAAACTTATTAATCAGGAATTCAATTGTGTATTTAGCAAAATAATAATAAAATTTCGTACAAAAATATTGAAAACGTACTTTTACCATTTTTTAGTCGATTAAAATTTACAAAGATGAAGTGCATCAAAGTTCAAAAGAGGGCTGGTGACGTCACATTTTAATAAAATTACATTTTCATCGCATTTCAATCTTTTTCGTCATCATGGATACGTTAAAAATTCGAGTAATTATGGAATATGAGTACCGTCGTGGCAGCAACGCGGCACAAGCGGCACGCAACATCAACGACGTTTACGGAACTAACACTACAAACCAACGCACCACCTGTTATTGGTTTGCTCGCTTCCGTTCTGAAAATTTCGACCTGAAAAATGAACTTCGCTGTCGTCCGAAGACTTTGGTCGACAATGACGAATTAAAGGCGATTGTGGAAGCTGATGATACACATTCTACGGCTGAATTAGCAGCAGCTTTCGACGTTAGCGTCAAAACAATATTGGTCCATTTGCGTCAAATTGGCAAGGAAAAAAAGCTTGACAAATGAGTGCCCCACGAACTCAATGATCGCCAGCGCGAAGTACGCGTCGAGACGTGCCTTGCACTGCTCAACAGACACACAAATGAAGGAATTTTGAACCGCATTGTTACCTGCGATAAAAAATGGATTCTGTTTGATAACCGCAAGCGCTCAGCAAGTTGGTTGGATCCTGGTTCAGCACCTAAACAATGCCCTAAACGAAAACTTACCCCTAGAAAAGTGATGGTCACTGTTTGGTGGTCTAGCGCCGGTGAGATTCATCACAGCTTCTTACCAAACGGGGTGAGCATTACTGCAGATGTGTACTGTGAAGAACTGAACACAATGATGGAGAAGCTGGCACATCTCCAACCAGCATTGGTCAATCGCTCGTCTCCGCTCCTCCTGCACGACAACGCGCGACCTCATACTGCACAGCAGAGCTTGCAAGTTGCAAGAACTGGGGTTGGAAGCTCTCCGTCATCCGCCCTACTCACCAGACCTTGCACCTACAGACTACTACTTTTTCCAGAATTTGGATAACTTCTTGGCGGGAAAAAAATTCAATACCCGAGAGGCAGTACAAAATGCCTTTGAAGAATTTGTTGCCTCCCGTCCAGCTGATTTCTTTAAGAAGGGCATCAATAAACTGCCACTGCGTTGGCAAAGATGCATTGATTGCATGGGTGATTACTTCGATTAATACAAATAAAAAATACATGAAAAAAATTCGTTTAAATTTTTTCATACAAAACGGCAATTTCATAGGTCCATACCTATTACATGAACAAATCAAAACGAAATGTTCGACAGTGGATGAAATTTTAAATACATTCAAAAATTACTTCGAAAAGAAAAAGAATTTGACGGTGGAGCGAAATAATTTTTTTACACGGAATCAAGGTGAAAATGAATCGATTGAGCAATATGTGTTTGAGCTTAAGATATTTTCCATCAGCTGTGAATTTGAGACTCTGCGTGAGTCGCTGATAAAAGATCGATTGGTTTGTGGAATTTTGAATGCAGGGATTAGAGAAAGATTACTACGGGAAGCAGATTTAACGTTGGAAAAGCGAAAAATATTTGTCAGTCAGTAATTATTTCCAAACAAAACTCAGAAAAAATGTGTACGGAAAACCGTACGAGTACGAAATCGGTACACACTGTTCAAGAAGATAATGTTTGGAGGATCGAGTCGCGAGGTAATCCGGGCGCGTGCGGAGCCCTGTACACGTCATCGACAGCGCGAGGTCGTGCGCGCCGCGGCTGTGGCACGGGCTTTGCGAACCGCAGCGGCAATAATGGTGATGTGAGAGGTACATCGACAGCGAGGAAATCGGGTGGCAACAACAGAGGAAATAGGAATGTACGAAGTGGTCAATCAACGTCTACCGAAAATGGTCAAATAAACTGTACACGGTGCGGTATGAAACACTTTATGAATTCCTGTCCAGCATACGGAAAAAGATGCGGGCGCTGTACGCGTTTGAATCATTTCGCTCGCATGTGTAACGTATACCATATCGCAGAATCGGATGAACAGGTAATTTACACTGTAAATAATAATTATAATAATGATGAATGGTCTGTTAAAATTACAATAAATAATAATGAAATTAGTTTTAAAATTGATACGGGGGCCGACGTCAATGTATTACCAGGGCATTATTTATCAATTTTGAACATTAAAGCGGAGGACTTGTTGTCAACAACTAGTAAACTGCATGGCTATTCGGGTACGGAGATAGATGTAATCGGTAAGTGTTTTATTAAAATAACGTACAAAAATAATGATTATATTTGAGAGTTTAAAGTAGCAAATGTGAATTCAGCACCAATTTTAGGAAAATATGCCTGTGATGAATTAAAATTAGTGAAACGAATATATTCGATAGACAGATTATATTATTATTATACAATTCTATATATTATAGAATTGTATAATGCGTCATGTATGGGGCAATGGAGGACAGCTCCTTCGCTATCCAGGATGTCGAAATATCCAGAGGAATAGCGAACCGGTTAGGATCGAGCGGGGTATATTTTAGGGCGATAGTTTGAGTCTGCTTTGGTTTTGCCTAGCCTTGAATCCTCTCAGCACATTGCTGGAGAATTCAGGACTAGGCTATCGGTTGAAGAGAGGCGGTCAGGTTATATCTCCTTTACATGGATGATCTGAAACTCTTTGCCCCCAGTAATCTGCAATTGATGGAGCTACTGAAGGTTACTGAAACTTTCAGTAGTGCCATCAGGATGGAGTTTGGTGTGGACAAATGTGCGGTCATGCATGTAAAGCGTGGAGAGATTATGGAATCCGTGGGATGTCAACTCTCGGATTCCATAAACCTGAGATCCCTCTCTCCAACCGAAACTTACAAGTATTTTGTATGTCGGAAGCGTTAGGCATCAGTGTTACTGACATGAAGCATTCGTTGAAGGCTTCTTTGGCCGCCTGAAGAAGGTTTACAACACCCTTCCGTCGGGCGGAAACAAGGTGCGCGCTTTCAACGGATGGGTCATGCCGGTATTGATGTACTCTTTCGGTGTACTCAAATGGACTCAAACGGAACTTAACGCCCTGGATAGGCGGGTTCGTACACTGCTATCTGCACACCGAATGCATCACCCACGGTCGTCGGTAATGAGACTGTATATCCCGCAAAAATGTGGAGGTCGAGGCTTTTTAAGTGCTAAGACTATCCACAATCGCGAGATATGCAGTCTCAATTAGCGTCCGTAGCCTGACTACGGTTTGGTGACCTCTTTGGGGAAACCGAAGGTTTTGTCTGTGCAATTATGGACGAAGTTATCATGACGAAAAACTGCCGGAGATTTATTGTGAAGGACGGCACGGTTGACATAAATGTCGGGCATGTCACCGTCCGGGAGAATCAATTCGCCACATTATCTCTGGTTGTTCTCGTCTTGCTAACGGAGAGTACTTGCATAGACACAACCTTGTAGCCAGGATTATCCATCAGCAACTTGCTCTGAAATACTCTCTTATGGAATCGGAGGTGCCGTACTACAGGTATGTGCCCAACCCAGTTCTCGATAGTGGCAGTATCACATTGTACTTGAATTGCTACTTAGCCCTCTTCCTCTCTCCTAATTTTGCTGTGCCCGACAGGGTCCATATTGATCTTTTGCCTTTGTTTGCCACTATTTGCCATCTTTGTAATACATATGGAATGCAATAAAATATTGAGTATTGAGTATTGAGTACTGGGATCGGTCCATCATCACTGACAGGACTATTGTCGCAAATAAGCCTAATATAGTGGTGGTGGACCGAATCGAAAGGCGTGCAATGATTATAGATATCATCGTTCCGCATGACGAGAACCTCGTGAAAGCCGAGAAAGATAAACAAATCAAATATCTTGACTTGGCTCGCGAGGTTGTCGACATGTGGGATGTGAATTCGGCAATCATTCTATCGATAGTCGTGTCAGCCAACGGTTTAATAGCCACGAGCCTCGACCAACATTTTAGGAGGCTCTCGTTAGGCAGCTGGATCAAGGGCTTGATTCAGAAAGCAGTACTTCTGGACATGGCTCGCATCGTTAGGAGGTTCCTCCCTCTGGAGCCCTGACCGCCGGTAGCTTGGACCCTATTCCCGATACCGGTGGGCTACTATTTTTTACATTTTTAAATATTTTTATATCTTTGTATTTTAATATTTAAAAATCTATTTTATATGTATATACCATAAATAAAGGAGAAAAAAATATTAAAATGTTAGAACTTAAAGTTGATCACCTGGAGAAAAATTTTAAATTGGCGACAATTGAGTTGAAAAATATTCCCAGTACAAACCCTGAAACTCAACAAACGCTCAAGAAATCAGTTAAAAAATTTGGAGATATCATAAATCAGCCTGTGAAAAATACTGAAATTATAATCAACTTCCGCACAATGGGTAAAAAGGACCGTCCTCGTTGAATTCAATTCTCCACTAATTAAAGAACAGTTCCTGAAGTCGTCTAAAAGCTACAATAAAGTCAATAACTCAAATCTTCTCAATACTACTCTTCTGCAAGCTGTGGGACCAGAAAAACCCATATGTATCAGAAGCTCTCACTACTATGATAAAACGCCTCCACTATCTCAGCAGGGAATCCATCAAAACCAGTACTTACAAACAATGTTGGATTGCAAATGGGAAAGTATATGTGCGCGAAAAAGAAGGTATGCCCAGTCGGCTTATAAAAACTGAAGAGGACCTTGTCAAGTTACGAATAAAAAAATGATTAAGATACATCGTTCAGTTACGCAGCCTACTGTCTACTGTTGCTTTCCTATATTTTTTTCAATATTGTAAATCATTATTTATTTATTTATTTAACAGCTGTTCTTGTACACACATTTAACATATAGATAGGTAAGAATAAGGAATCTGAAAATAGGTACAAAGGTGTTGCTTATTTCTAATGAAATCTCTTCCAGCATACCTGCGAAAGGAAAGTCGAATAAAAGAGATGTAGACACCGTATGTAGGTAAAAGTTATAAAGTAATAAACAATAAACTTTAAATATTACAAAAAATACATAAAATATTACAAATAGAAATAGTAGTTTATGCAACGACCATATAAAAAGGGTTATTAAAACACGAGTGTGGGTTTATCACACGAGGCGTAACCGAGTGTGATAATAGCATCACACGAGTGTTTTAATACCTAGTTATATGCCGTTGCATACACTATTTTATCTTCACTCATACAGTTGAAATAAAATAAGTGGAAAAATAGTTAATTCCAATATGGCGGACATTCTCATTGCGTATTCGAATGACTGCGCAGCGCGCTCAAACATAGACAAAGATAAAAGCTGGCTCATTGACTTAAGTCAATGATCCCGCGCCAAAAATTAAAAAGAAAAAGTGTGCTATAAAAATTAAAAAGTTATTTTATGATGCAGTTGTTTAAAAATCGAAGGAAAATGTTGAACTATAGTGGTTTTTTTTTATTTTAGGCCGACAAAACGTCATATCACCCCAAAATTTATGTGGGTTATATTTTTTTCAATGACAATACTTCGAGCTGACTGTCATCACGCTGTCAAATATATATGACAATCAAGTTCAGTTGCCAATAGACTAAACATTGTCGGCGGGATTTTTACAATTGTTTACAATTTTAAATAACACATATGTTTCTAGTTACAACGTAGATAAGAAATCATAGAATACGTAGAGTAGGTACTTATTTCATGGTTCTTGTTTTCAGCAAAGGCCCTAAGTTAGAAGCCAGCGCCCTAGCCAAGGTCTTAGAAACCCGAAATCTGTCCTAAAATTCATTCTCATCCCATTTTTGAAGTCGATCAATCCGAGGGCGATAAACTTTTTGCTTCCTAACTCGCAAATCGAATTCACTATTAGTGTCACTATCATCGCTAGAAGAGCTAGATTCCCACAGTATGTCACGGAGTAAAGACGTAATCATTCGTTTTTCACGTAAAATAGAATTTAATTTATCAACACAGTATTTTATAGGTTAGAACAAAGCAGTTGACACACACATAATGGCACTAACCGTAACTATAGCCCTTAACCGGCCGAAGTTGAGCGGTTAATGTTATCGTTATTTGTGACGTCATTTTAACCATTGTTACAATGGTGCAACCCGTATTTCGCTTAACCGGAGATTTGACGGCTGGTTACGCATTGGTTATCGTTATAGTAACTTGGTGCAACTCACCGGGTGAGTTGATTTTGGTTTGCAATTTTATTATTCTTTAACCGGTCAAGCTCCGCCGACACATACTTCAACATCATATTATAGTAAACTTTTATATTGTAATTTTAGAGTTCTGAGAAAATTTGGACAATATGCATTGGTTCAATTGAGAGTTAGCCATCAAACTCTAACTATAATCATTATTTTTTTACTTTCGACGATTTTTACGACACACCGGTGTGTCGCCCATTTTAAGAGTTTTAAAACTCTATTATTACTATATAAAAGTATATAATATGATGTTGAAGTATGTGTCAGCGGAGCTTGACCGGTTAAAGAGTAACTACGTTGTCGGTCTCCACATAACTTCACATAGCCATCCAAATCCAATGTTTTGTATTCCCCGGCCAACCAAAGGCAAACATACGACGTAATAATATGAAGATGAGACTGAAAACTTCAGAAAGAAAAAAAACGTGATTTTATTTATAATACGAAACCCTTCTTTTGCGAGACCGATTCGCACTTGGCCGATTTTTTGTTTTGATTTTTATCTCGGTAGTACTTGTAAAATATAAAATCCAGTGGAGTAATTTCCGACGATCACATGGGCAAAGTCACTGGCATAAGCTAGTGCCATCTATTTCTAAGTTAGATCTTATTAAACACCCACTATTGATGAAGTTCTACGTTTGTCACATTTAATTATAACTTCGAGAGGTGCTAAGTGCTAATTCGCTTGAAGTTTTAGCTATAAATCGGTCCTTCCTAGAAAAACACGAAAATGGCGAAACTTTGCCATTCACGGATTTAAGCAAAGTTTTTATACGCAAACAATCGTTCACTCGTTCAAGGAAACACATTCAACTATTACGAATACTGTTTTACATCAAATGCGGAAAAGAAGTGATGTGAAATGAGAACAAATAAGCCAGAACTTGAGGCTCTAGACCACTCACATTCTTTCAGCGATAGCGTGGCGAAGGCGATTGTCGAAACGTCAAAAATTAGTGGGATTGGCAAACGCAGTCGAAATGTCACAATGATTATTTCCTTATGTTTTAGCATTTCGACAATCGCATTCGTCGACAGAATGGCATTTTGAAAAGAGCCTCAATTTTTATACATATTATTTTAAATGTTAATGATGACATTCATAAGTGCCGTTTAATGGCCTCATTGAAAGAAACGTTTTAACTTTGACTTTGACACATATTTTGCCCGATAAGGTAATGGAGGATCCATTATATTAGCGAAAGCGATTATTGAAATGCCAAAATGTATGTGATTTGACATTTCGACAGCGTTTATCAATTCCATTCATTTTTGACGTTTTAACAATCGCCTGACATTTCGACAGCATTTGTGCTTTTCTTACATTTTTGACGTTCAGCCAATTGCCTTTGCCACGCTGACAAAATGTCACTTGTCTCGAGCTTCTGAACTCAACAGAAACGCTTGCGATCATTAGACCAACGAGACAAAAGCTGAAGCTGAAATTCTGCAAGGGTCATTAAAAATGGCGGTTGAATCAGCCCCTGTTTCGTATAACTCCCACGGTCTGTGTGCCCAGGCGTTAATATCCGCCAAAAACCAGTTTAGACCGGTTCTAAGCCGTTCAAACTAACTTCGTGTTCAAACTTTTAGGGGTGAGATTACAGCTTATTAGGAAAGTTTGGTGTTAGTATTATATTAGCCACTACTATTGTGAGTGGCAGGTCATTTTAAACTTTATAATCTTTTCCTACATAATCTTGCTTAGGCTTAAAAATTTCGCACAAGAAGGGTTCGGAAGTATACAGCTTTTGCTCAAACAGGCAAAATAGCGTTAGTAGCTACGTTAGTGGATCAATATTCGCCCAAAGATTTCTGTTAAAAGTCATGAACTTCAAACCCTACCGGTACAGTACAAAATGCCTATAAGAAAGCTGTCAAGTACTTACAGTGAGACAATTACTTACCCCTTCAAATCTCACAATAAAACAACATAAAATAATACCAATAAAAACGCACACAAAAATAAAAGAACCATCGGTAATATATGTCAAACAGTCAAATGTAGACCGCATCCGCTCGACGGCAACACCTTTAAATAGCTAAGCAGCTCTGTATTTACTAATCCAGCCAGCGCGCCCTCTTCGATTAGCACCTGCCCATCTGTCAGTTCTTACAGCAGCAAATTTTCATGTCTCAGCATAACTGAGAAGGATATTCTGTCGAAGCTAAAGATGTTGGATCATTATAAGGGAGCAGGGCCCGATGGGATTCCTCCACTCTTCATTAAAAGATGTGCCTCACTTCTGTCATACCCCCTAAAACAAATATTTAACAAATCTCTCTCAAGTGGTGCCTTTCCTGTTGAGTGGAAGCGGGCGTGTATAGTTCCGGTTTTAAAGAAGGGAGAGAATGATAATGTAAGAAATTACAGACCCATTTCCATATTATCGTGCTATTCAAAAATATTTGAAAGTATCGTCTGCCCAGTCCTGACAAGGCATACGAAATCCCTGATACGAGTAGAAAAGCACGGCTTTCAGGAAAATAAATCAGTCTTGACTAATCTTGTCACCTACATCACACCTATCATGGAAGGAATCGATGGAAACCAGCAGATTGACTCAGTCTACACTGATTTCGCTAGCGCATTCGATTGCGTGGATCACAAAATACTTGTCAGCAAATTGCAAAACCAATATGGTATTTGTGGATCAATGCTGAGCTGGTTTGCATCTTACCTAGAAAGTCGTGAACAGGTTGTGGTTTTAGCCGGACATGAGTCGGACAAATATATCGCCACATCCGGAGTACCGCAGGGATCCCATTTGGGCCCAATACTTTTTTTGCTCTTTGTCAACGACATCGTAACTCAAGTCCGCCATTGCCGCTGCTCCCTTTTTGCCGATGGCATGAAGATTTCGCGACAAGTCAGCTCAGCTGCTGACGCTGACTTGATACAAGCTGACTTAGATCGAGTTTATGCATGGTGTTGCGTCAACAAAATGAAACTAAATGCCTCAAAATGCCAGCACATTCATTTCACACGAAAGAGAAAGGTAATCGATACAGGTTTTCACATTAACAACGAACAAATCTCTGTTGTAACGGAAATTAAAGACTTGGGAGTTATTCTTGATTCTAAGTTAAGCTTTGTTCCTCATTATAGCTGTATGGTAAAGAAGGCCGCAAAAATGCTGGGTTTTATCAAGCGTAATACAAGAGACTTCAGGCATGCTGACTCTAAAATAACCTTATTCAATGCATTGGTACGAAGTGTGCTTGAATTCGGTAGTGTCGTATGGAACCCACATTATGCTGTGCACTCTGACCGTATCGAATCCATTCAAAGATCGTTTACAAGGCATCTAGCATTTGTTACCCCTGGTGTCAGCATGAGATGTTCGTACGAGGAGAGACTGCCTCGATTTCGACTACATCCACTAAAGCTTCGCAGGCGTATGCTGGATTTGCTGTTTCTCCAAAGGGTGGTGCAGAGTTCTACGTCGTGTGATGGACTTTTGGAGCGTATCGAAATATGTGTACCTAAATTAAATGCGCAGAGAAAATGTAGTGATCTGTTTAGTGTCCCCCGATACAAATCTAATCTTGGGTTGATTTCTCCAATGGCAAGGCTGCCTTCAACTTATAATGCTTGGTGTAGACTACTCGACCTAGACATTTTTCATGACCACCCCACTCGACTAAGACAAAAGATCTTAGAAATAAACCTGATCTGTACTATTATTTATTGTAATCGGCTGTTAATAATACTTTTTTTTATTATTATTATATTACCTTATGTTTAATTTATCTTAAAATAACATGAATTTTATCATTGATTTTATAATATTTTTAATGTGTCCTAATTTTACTTATTATTATTATTATTCTGTTAAATATTAGAGTTATTATGTAAATGTTGTGCACGTCTGTTATTGACATAAACACTAGAATAAGACCTTATACAATTTAATATGTCCATGTTTGTGTTTGTGTTGTTGATGTGCCATAATTAAATAAATAAATAAATAAGCAATTTATAACAAAATTCTCAATTTCAACTCACTAACTAAAAAGAAAACAAAAGATGAAACTAAACACATGGCATAGAACACTGGATTACTCACAGACAGAAAATATAGATAAGGAACATTACACTCGTAATAACTAAATAGTAATGTGAGCTAACAGTCTTTGATATAGGTAACCCAAAGCACAACCATCAAGCACAGTCACTCAGCAAACGCACGCACACACACCATTACTGTACAGACACCTATACGAGGACTATAGACGTCACCATCCGAGGATCTTCTAGAAAACCAGGTTAGCGATGACTTACCACTTTACAGAAAGAAAGAAAAAACAATATTTAGGTTGAAGAGCCTATTCGTATAGTGCTATCTCAATTTTTTTTTGGAATGACTTCCTTTGATCAATGCGAGGACCTGAATACATTCGAAAACCCGCCTGGGAAGTACCATCTGGACCTGTGTATGAGCCAAACGAGGACCCTAACCATCTGACCAGAGACAACAATGCGAGGACTTAATTTAACACACTTTTTTCTTGTTTCTTGTACAATGTGAGGACCCAGTTCAGACTTTTCACGTATAGAACTAGGACGTTTTTCCGAATAAACGTTGTAGAAAATGTTTTACACACTTAAAATATTTAACCGAAATAATAATATTGAATCATTTTTAGGCAGGCAATTTTATTCACACACGTCAATTAAAGTCAAATTCTTGTTTTAAGTACTATCAGAGGACCTAATATGATTTTAACAGACTGACAAACGCTTAAAATGTAAGAGTAATATATAACAATTAGTTATTTTCAACACATTTGCTCAAAAAATGCATTTACGAAGCCTGAACATATTGTTCGAAAGTTAAATTTTACACACCACACCATGGAATGTGCGGTAAAATAGGTACTCTCACCTAAGTACATATATTACCGCAAGGTGCTATTGTATAGCACCGTGCGGTAAAATATGTACTTAGGTATTCTTTACGATTTTTTCTATTAATTTCCTGTAACGCCACGCCACGCCATGTGTACAGCCCACGCCAAGCCAAGCCAAGCCAACGCCATCTACGACAATTTGGAGCCTGAGTTGTCAGCCAAGCCAGCCAATGCCAGTTAGTGACGTCAGATCCGACGTCTGGAAGGTATAAATACCTGGGTTGCTCATTTTGCAGTCTCTTTCTGCTGTTGGATATGGGATAAGTCGAAGCTCTGTCAATGTGTAAGGTTTTATTACTTTTAAATAAATAATTGTGATTATCCGTGAAGTCTGTGAGTGTATTATTGCCTACCCATTACACTCAGAAGTGGAATATGAAGTGTAATCGCCCTACTGCATCTGTTGGCCGTAGAGTCCGTCCGCCTGGCTGGAGTGAAGAAGAGCAAGGCCATATTAGTGAAGATGATGAATTCCCGCCACCACCTGCTAGAAAACTGCTCAAAAGCATGCTGGAAAACGAAGTAGGTAGAGCGATACACGAACTCAATGACGAAACCTTGCCACTCAACCACTTTAAAGGCGCTATCGTGCGGCGTCTCTTATCCCGGAATTTGACCCCGAAGGAGAAGATTGCACAGTGTCGGTATGGCTAAAGAAAATTGACCAGTTGGGAGACATACATGGCTGGAGCGACCAAGTGAAATCATTTCACCTTCAAGATAAACTCCGTGGTCAAGCACGAAAGTGGTACAATAGACTCGATGAATATAACAATCCCTGGGACGAATGGAAATGCATGCTTGTAAGAGCATTTCCCAAACATCGTGACTTCAGTGCTTTGTTAGACAAAATGATGAACAGGAAGAAGTTACCGAACGAAACAATGACTAAATATTACCAGGACAAAATCGCCATGTGTTTTCGTTGTAACCTGTCTGATAATGTTTGTGTTTCGTGTGTAATCAGAGGGTTACCGCCTTCATTACAACCAAACGCACGGGCTTTCCAATGTCGGCGTCCAGATGAACTGTACGAAACCTTCCTCTGTGCCCTCGATGACTATCGGTTACCGACGTTCGAAGTACGTGACAAGCCAAACAAGGATGCTAGACAACTGTCGAACTCGGAAAAAAAAGAGAACCCTGAGACCGACCCCTGTCCGCGTTGTAAGAAGACTGGCCACATCCTGCGGAATTGCTCATTACCTGATCAACGCATTTGTTTCAAGTGTGGTGTGCAAGGTCATATTGCCACGCGCTGCCCTGGCTTTTCAACTATGCATGCCAAGTCGTCTGCCGAATCGAACAGCAACGTCAAGGAAATTAAGCTAGTGCAAAATTACAATGAGATTTACAAAAAGGTCGTGAGGGTAAACGGGATTTTCATGAAATCTTACATTGATACAGGAAGCCAGGTAAATGTTATAAATGCACATATTGTCAGTCTTTTGGGACTCAAAGTTATTCCTACGAGCACCATCCTAAAAGGCTTTTCTGGTGGTTTACTTACAAGTCAATTTCTAGGTCAAAGTCAAGTAGTAGAATTTGACCTAGAAATTGATGAAATTCACGGGAGATGTACTGCGCATGTAACAGAGGCTGACATGCAGGACATTCATTTATTGATTGGTCAGCCAGTTATTAACGCTGATCGTATGTCGCTTGAGGTGACTAATAAGACTGCTACGTTAAGATTGGATCCTGACCCTTTTGCTGAACTTCAAGTAGTCAACGATATTCAGAAATTCAACGTAGTGACATCATGCAAAGAATCCTTGCCTCCCGGTGCCTCTATCATCAAAGTTCGGGTGCTGGGCAATGCTGGGGAAGATGATGTCTGCACAGCGTCGCGTCACTTTGAACTGCAGGGAGTTTCCTACTCGTTACCAGCCACGTTACTTCGAGGTGGAGGTGGCTTCATGAAGGTCATCAACACCGACACCAAAGACATCGAGTGGGAAGCCGGCCAGATCCTCGCACGACAGATAGCTGCGACGAATCGACGATCCATCCAAGCCGGGTGAGTTCAGCCAAGCCCGCCATTTTGCCAAATGAGCCAATTTGTTCAGTCATTTTTTCTAATCCATGTGGCCTTACAGTCCCGTCTGCTTCGGTTTTAACAATTACTAAAATCACTGATAGCATAGGCGGGGTACCTATATCTGAAATCAGTTTGGGGAGTTTAAATGAAAACGAACGTGATAGTTTAATAAATTTATTATTACAATATAAACACACCTTTGCAATTAACACAAAAGATCTCGGTTGCACCGATTTGTTACATATGAAAATAAAACTTAACACGCAGCAGCCAATTTATCGTCAACCATATAGGTTATCGCACAGTGAACAACAAATAGTTGATTCTAAAGTTCGTGAGTTACTAGATGCCGGTATTATTAAAGAATCTGAGTCAGATTATGCCTCTCCAGTTATCTTAGTAAAGAAAAAGAACGGTGATAGTCGGTTATGTGTTGATTATCGTGCCCTTAACTTGATCACTATAAAAGATAGATATCCATTACCAAACATCGACGATCAGGTTTCGAAGTTAGCCGGTAAGAAATACTTTACGAGCCTCGATATGGCTCAAGGTTATCACCAGCTTCGAATTGCACCCGAAGACACTCACAAAACTGCGTTTATAACACCTCAGGGCCATTACGAGTATATGCGCGTTCCGTTTGGTTTAGCAAATGCACCCTCAGTTTTCATGCGAATGATTAGTAAAATTGTCGATTCAATTCGTTCTCAAACGTCACAAACTCACAGTTCAAATAATGAAATTCTTGCATTCTTAGATGATTTGTTACTACCCTCGCATGATGTTAGTTCTGGTATAAATATGTTAGATCGGTGTTGCAAAAGTTTGAATCGGAAAATCTAAAACTAAATATGAAAAAGTGTTTTTTTTTTACAAGAAAAGGTGACCTATTTAGGACATGAAATTTATAATGAAGGTGTGCAACCGGCAGAACCAAAATTAATTGCAGTTTCGCATTTTCCTGTACCGAGGAATGTACATGAGGTACGTCAATTTATATAATAGGCCTTTGCAGTTACTTCCGAAAATTTATATATAAATTTGCGGTTATAGCTCGCCCTTTAACAGAATTGACTAAGAAAAATGTACAGTGGGTATGGAGTGATAAACAGGTCACTAGTTTTGACGAGTTAAAAAAATGTTTATGCTCTAAACCAGTGTTAGCTTTGTATGACCCTACGTTAGATATAGAAATTCATACCGATGCATGCAAATTAGGAATAGCAGGAATTTTATTACAAAAGCAATCTGACGGTACTTTGCGCCCCGTTATGTATTCTAGCCGAGTGACATCTAGGGAGGAAACTATTCACCATAGCTACGAGTTAGAAACATTAGCAGTCGTGGAATCGTTGCGTAAATTTCGGGTGTACATAATAGGTAAACAAGTGAAGGTAGTCACCGACTGTACCGCCGTCCGAGCCACTCTCACTAAACGCGATATTATACCGCGTATCACGAGATGGTGGCTGTTAATTCAGGAATACGATATTAGTGTAGAATATAGGCCTGGTGAACGAATGAAACATGTCGATGCGTTAAGTAGGAATCCAATCGACACTGTAAATATTCATCGTTTAGAAGTAAAATGAAACGGTTTCTAAATTTTGTTGACAAAGAAAATTGTGACGATTCAATAGTAAAATATCGTAGCAATTATTTTAGGATATTATATAAAAAAGTAGTACGATATGCAAAACGGTTAGTAGTTAGAACGGAAATAAATGTAGCTCGGAATTCTGGTAAAGTTATTTGGAAAATTATAAATAGTAAGAGGAAGCCAAAAAAATACGAAAATGACAATTTGATGCTTAAGGACAATAATAAAATAGTGCATAATCCCTCGGAAGTGGCTAATATACTATTGAAAAAGTTCTGCAATAAGCCGAATTTAATCATGAGTGACATTAATTTACAGCACCTCGATGTACCGATAGTCGATCTGGCACTGTTGGAGAGACTGCAGCACAGCCCAAGTCTCGATCGAGTCGAAGGCTTTCTCGTAGTCCACCAACGCTAAGCAGAGGGGCAGATTATACTCTTCGGTCTTCTGTATAACCTGCCGCAGCGTGTGTATGTGGTCTACGGTGTTGAAGCCTTTTCGGAATCCGGCTTGTTCGGGAGGCTGGAAGTCGTCAAACCTGCGTGCGAGACGGTTTGTGATGACTCTGGAAAACAGCTTGTAGACATGACTCAGAAGTGAGATGGGCCTGTAGTTCTTAAGCAGGGCATTGTCGCCCTTTTTAAAGAAGAGTACCACCACACCTCTGCTCCACGCTTGTGGCGTTTTCCCCTCGAGTATGACGGAATCGAACAGTTTCTGAAGGGCCTTAAGGACTGGTTTTCCACCCGCCTTCAGGAGTTCGGCCGTAATTCCGTCCTCACCCGACGCCTTGTTGTTCTTAAGCTGCTTCAGAGCCATCCTAATCTCATACAGGCTGACGTCCGGGATGTCTTCGGTATAATGCCGGGTCAATCTAGCTCTTGGGTCGTTCGCTAGATTTGCTGCGGGTTTGGTCATTGACGTGTATAACTGTCCATAGAATGTCTCGATCTCCCTCAGAAGCTCCGATTTGGCGGATATGGTTCTGCCATCGTCGGTCTTCAGTTTTGTGAGCTGGCTCTGCCCAATAGACAAATCCCTTGCAAAGACCTTGGAGCCCTTATTCCGCTCTATCGCGTCTTTAATCGTTTCAGTATTAAAGCGGCGGAGGTCGCTTTTCAAGGACTTGGAGATCTGTCTATTGAGCTGCCGGTACTTGCACGCATCGTCTGAAGACTGCAGAATCATCTCCCGCCTCTCCTTCATGAGCTTGAGAGTTGGATCAGAGAGCCTCTTGGTCTTATCTGTACGGCGAGTCTTGAAGAACTTAGACCCGACCGTATGAACAGTTTCCACGAACCCATCGTTGTATTCGTCCACGGAGCTCCCTAGGCACTCGAAACGATTTTGAAGTTCAAGCTGAAAGCTTTCGGAGTTTTGGATCTGGATCTGTGCTGGACGGAGCGTAGACTTCATCAGTCGAGACCTTTCCAGCTTGATATTTAGATTCAATGTGCCTCTTACCATGCGGTGATCACTTCCGGTTTTCACCGCGTTGATCACGGAGACATCATTGAATATCTGCTTCTTCGTCGACATGATGAAGTCAATCTCATTTTTAGTTGCACCGTCAGGGCTCTGCCAGGTCCACTTCCTGTGCTCACGTTTTCTGAAGAAGGAGTTCATCATATAGAGGCCCTCCTTCTCCATAAAACTGGCCAGTAGGTGTCCCCGGTGGTTCCGACGTCCATATCCAAATTGCCCCACTCGCAGCTCGTCACCGTCACGTTTGCCCAGTTTCGCGTTAAAGTCCCCCATGACCACGGTGAAATGAGTTTTATGACCATGCATGGCTCTGGATATATCCTCATACATGGTCTCTATTTCGTCGTCGGGGTGTGTTGAGGTTGGGGCGTAAACCTGTACGACCTTCAACGAATATCTTGACGATATTCTGAGTATAAGGTACGCCACCCTGGTCGACACACTCTCGATCCTCACCACATTGGACACGAGGGACCTGTGGACGAAAAACCCGACACCACCCTGGGACTTCTGGTCACCCTCCCGGAAATAGAACAGGTTGCCGGATTTGAGAATTGTCGTGTCCTCCCCCTCTCTTCGGACTTCAGACAATCCCACAACACTCCATCGCAACCTGCTCAATTCCTCCTCAAGTTCGGTGATCTTCTCGTCGGTCCGGAGTGTTCTCGTGTTAAATGTTGCCAGGTCCAGTCGTGGGTGTTTGTTACGGTAGCCGTATCCACTCCGGGGATTCTTAGCACCCCTTGCATCGTCATAACCTTAAGCGATGGGATGGTGCTATTCTTTTGCGCCCCGGCACCATACGGGCAGTACTTGGCAGGCTGGAAAGTCATAGGAAAGCAAAAATACGCAATTTCGCATACATTGATGATTTTTCCACATATTTTTTCCAGCTATTTGGATTTAATAACTAAACTACTGAACCGATTTTGACAAAAATTCAATGGGACTATTTGGAAAGTATACTCTTTCCAACAAAAAAAGAATTTTTCAAATCGGTTGGCAAGCGACGGAGTTATGCCCGAACAAACATAAAAAAAAAAAAAAAAAAAAAATACAAACATCCGAATTGAGAACCTCCTCCTTTTTTAGAAGTCGGTTCATTCGAAAATATGTAACCTCTTGTTTAAGTTGCGCCTATGGTAAGGGAGATCATGGCAGAAAGGAAGGCAAATTACATCCAATTCCTAAGCCAAATGAACCGTTTCGAATGATACATGTCGATCATTTAGGCCCGTTTTGTAGGACAAAGAAAGGTTATGCATATGCATAACCTTTCTCGTTTTTTTAACTTTGAAAACGCGTCAGTTATAACTAACATATATATGTTAGTTATAACTGACGCGTTTTCAAAGTTTGTAATTGCAGAGTGCAGTCGATCAGTAAATTCAGTAGAAACTATAAGAATACTCAAAAAAATGTTTTCATTGTTTGGCTATCCGGATAGAGTAGTAACTGACCATGGCAAAGCTTTTACTAGTAGGTAATTTAAAAAAATTGCGGCAGACAAGCAATTTAAACATACGTTGAATGCAATTGCATGCCCGCGTGCCAATGGGCAAGTTAAGCGCACCAATCGCACCATACTAAATGCCCTACGCGCGACTGACCCTAGTGAGGCCGCTAATAGCTGGTCTAACCGTCTACCCGATGTGATTTGTGGAATAAGTAATACTTTAAATGAGACTACCGGGTTTAAACCTCATGATTTAATGTTTGCGCGTAGTGGTAGGCCAGTGTGTGATGTAACCATCCCAGATCGAATATCTGAACCAACCCAGGCCAAGCGTAGCAAGGCCAGTGCACGTATCAATGAAGCTAGCGCTAGGATGAAACGTAACTTTGATAAGCGTCGTAAAAATTGTCATTTTTATAAGAAAGGAGACTTGGTTCTATGGAGGCAGGCGCCTACTAGTAGTGCTGCCAAAGTCAACACAAAGCTAGATGACTTATTTTCAGGCCCCTATATAATAACTAAGGTTGTTGGTAATGACAGATACAGGATCAGGAGCATTAAGGGTTTAAGGGGTTACAAAAACTTTACGGGGCTTGTTTCAGCAGACTCTCTGCGACCTTATCGTAGCATAGCCCCTGTATCTGACAGTGCCAGCAGCTCTGATGACCAGCTGGAGACAGAAGACTTAATTGATCAATTAGAAAGCTAATGAAAGTTGTGTGCTCCATTGCGGGAGCAATTGTTACAGGATGACCGACTGTAACGCCACGCCACGCCATGTGTACAGCCCACGCCAAGCCAACGCCATCTACGACAATTTGGAGCCTGAGTTGTCAGCCAAGCCAGCCAATGCCAGTTAGTGACGTCAGATCCGACGTCTGGAAGGTATAAATACCCGGGTCGCTCATTTTGCAGTCTCTTTCTGCTGTTGGATACGGGATAAGTCGAAGCTCTGTCAGTGTGTAAGATTTTATTACTTTTAAATAAATAATTGTGATTATCCGTGAAGTCTGTGAGTATATTATTGCCTACCCATTACATTCCATAAAAAATAAATAAGAATATCACCAAGGAGTTTCACAAGCCTACAATAAACAAGCTGAATGATCGAACCTCCTTGGAAGTGCATTTGCTCAATACGTTTGTCTCACTTTAATACTAAAGAGAAAATGAGAAAAGAATAATAAAATAAATAAATGAAAGATGTAGTTCTTATTTTCACCACGCGATTGTGGCGCCGTTTGCAAATTCGCGCCATTTTGACATTAGAAATGTCAAAGATTGTTGCGACTTTCCGACTGATATCTAAAAACAAAAAGTTTGTTTCATTATCTATTGTACGCACGTACCTAATATGTCATACAAAGTTTTTCTACACATTTGCGAGAAAACAGTACCTACATTAGGTAATATTTTTTTTTTAATTATCAGTCGTTTGCCTTTATTGTTTTATCAGGCACTTTTCCTTGGGATAATTAAAATAATTGCTACATCCTTTATTTAACATATGTTTGAAGATACAACTAAATTAGATAACTGAAGCAAATATGTAGCAATTATTGACGCAATACATTTCGGGAAACTCTGCATGCTTGGCTTTAAACTAGGAGGCGACCAGCCAACCAAACGTCAGGATGGCTGTACAAAAAAAATATGTTATTTCTAAATATATATAGTATGTAGCAATTATTTATTAAGTGTAGCAAATATAAGCAATTATGTAGCAATTTTCTAATCAATTCTCATAGACCAAAGCCACAGGCAACCAGCCATTCTGACACACATTATTTGTTGACATTAAACAGCAATATAAAATTATGGAAATGTTGTGAAACTGCTACTGGAATCGTCTCCATATGAGACAACTCTTCAACGGTTTATATCAGCTTGAAACTGATGAAACTGAATTGACTAAACAAAGAATGCTATTTGTTGACATTTACTGGAATCATTTCCATGTGATACAATACAACTCTTCAAAGGCTACTTGTATAGTCTTATTTTTATTTTATAATGGCTCTCCTACAACAAAGTCACAGAAACATTCTTACATGCAAAATTTGTATGCTATTTGTTGACATTTCCTAAAGCAATATAAAATTATGTTGATGCTATAAAGGTGCTGCTTGAATCATCTCCATGTGAGACAATTCTTCAACGGTTATTTCTATCGTCTTGAAACTTTGTGCGCTATTTGTTGACATTTCATAGCAATGTATAATTAATGTGGTGTTATGAAGCTGCTGCTGGAATAGTCTCCATGTAATATTTTTTCAACCGTCACTTGTTTATGAATATCGCAATTTGGTATAGTTGGCTGGAAATGCGATTTTCGAGGACTTTGACGAAAGCTTTGTATAAATGGGAGACAAGGCGCAGAGCTCTTACTCACGAGCGGCACGGCAACTGCAAGTGTCGCTATAGGTCGACGGCTGCCGCCGGCGCGTCGACGGCTGCCGCCGGCGCGTCGACGGCTGCCGCCGACACATATCGACGGCAGCAGTTACTTCTGCCGTTGGCAACATGCCGCTCGTGTGTAGAGCTCTAATAGGACGGTAATTTGCTATATCGGATTTGTCTCCTTTTTTATGTAATAAAATAATATTGGAATGACAGAAGTTAGTAGGAAAAATACCTGTTTTTAAAATAGTGTTAAAAAGATTGCAAATATGTGGCAGTAAAACTGGCTCCCCCACTTCGGTTTGGTTGTGATGCCGTCCTCTCCTGGGCTTTTATTGTACTTCATACCACTGAAAGCCCTATGAACTTCAAAACCGGTTATCACAGGAACAATATCAGGGCATAAGTAGTCATTATTAGATATACCAGAAGTTAGGCCTGAACTAGATATTAATTGTAACTATCTATTAGCATTACTATAGGTCTGAAGGAACAAAGTTAATAAAAGGCTTGTAGGGTAACACTCAAATTACACATTTATTATAGTTTATCATTGTTTCTCCTAACCGTTTATCACTTATATTAGGTACACAAAATACTTATGGTATTAAGAAATATAAAACATTGTACATGCTTTCTACCTAGCAATAATTACACTTTAGAATTCAACATTCGAAACAAAATAACGGCCACAGTTTATTACATAGTACTATGATATTTTAAAGAGTAGTTATTGAATCAGACTGACTTACAGGTCCTTCACTTGACTGTTACTGTCGACTTGATTTCCCGGTGGTCCGAACTTGAATGCCTCCCAGCACTGATGTTCTCAACCTCTTTTTTGAGTATCGAGTCCATGGACAAAAATTACAAACGATCGTAGTCACGTGACAGGCAAAGGAAATGTATTCAGTCAGCCAATATGATTTTAACAAAATTAAAAATGTATTAAACTAAATGTACTTTTGTAAATAATATTATAAAGCAATCTTAATTCCCTAACATCATTTCCAAGTTGAAAAGTAGTGTCGTCGTCTGAATATTTTTGTAAAATTGTGTGCAGATTTGGATTAATTTTGCCTTATCACCGTGTCTCACACCATTATTGTCCTTCAAGTGAGTTATGAAAGACCTGCCAACATCCATACCACGCATGGCTGATCTCAATGAACAGTTATTTATTAAAGCGGAGTGAGCTAGTTCAGTGTTGTAAAGTCTGATATCCTTTCGGATGCTCCGCTTGACTTTTCGGTCCAATAAATGAAACTTTTAGGATGCAATAAAAGAAACCAAAAACAATAACCTTCCTGTTTGCTTCGCCGTAGTCGGGGAATTACATTTACTTTGAAACTCATAAGTATACTTAGAACAAACCAACGCTGAAAGCTGACGTTGTCGGTAAATAACATTAAAAAGTAGATTTAATCGACAGAGTAAATCATAAAAAAACTCAAAGAGAAAATCAACTTGTCAACGCAATCTAAAGATAAGGCCGTTTATGCTCCGTTATGTTTTCATGCTCGCAAGGGAATCAAAACCTACAGACCAAATTGGCTATGACAGACGCATTAACAGACAGACTGACAGATCAGTTATCTTTAAAGGTCTCCGATTTTTCCTGTTAAGGTACCCTAAAAAAGATTACACAACAATAAAAATCTATTGTCAACAACTCGAAACATTTTAAAAGTCCTATTAGGCGTCCGTTACACGCTCATGCAAACGTCAATCAATTCCATGGTCATGATTTACGAATTATTGATGGTGAGTGATGGAATTCAATCGACGTTACCTTAAATCCTTTGCAAAAAAAAAACGGGCATCAATGGAATTTTACGTTCCAAGGGCGATAACAGTTAATTTAACTTTTTGACGTAAAGTGGATCGTTATAATCGTGTAAATGTAAATGAATTCACAAAAAAAAATCGATGAATTCAATAAAATCGATCCTGACAATATGAAGTGGTCAGCAATTATGACAAGCAGATTTTTTAATTTAAAAAATTGGAAATGTAAATCTTAGTAACGAGTGCCAAAATCACAGCTTGCATCCTTCTGAGTACGCTTTCCAAGATATTTTTAATAACGACTTTCCACTTTTTTAAATTTATTTTGTTGTTTTGTGAAGTAGCTTACACTGATGTCACCCATATTTTTAAGACATCCCAGACATGCTCAATCGGATTAAAGATAGGACTTCGAGGTGGCCATATGAACGACGGATCCCAACTTCTTTTTCGTTTGATTTTGCCGGCTCTTATTGCTTTATCAACCACAGTAAAAAGAGGTTTTGAAAGTAAAAATAACAATTAAATGAATAGAATAAATTAGTATCAAAATTTTTTTTTTAAGTAATGAGCAATTTTACAGTGATCACTAGGTTTCTTTTTTTTGTTAATTTAAAAATTTGAAATGAAGCGTACGTTCCAAATTAAATTTTATTTGAAGCATGTTGTTTAAAGTATCCTTTAAAGTATCCAGGATACTTCAAATAACATTGTTAAATCAATAAAACCCTATTCTAATAATATTTATTTAAAATAAAGAATAAAATATAAGAGCGAGATTCTAAAAAGGAAAAGGACCATTTCCATAAACATATAAAAACAGACCATTCACTTTAAAGTCGTGATAAATTTATTGAAAAGAAATCTGGAAATTTGATTAAAATATCCAGATTTTCGTCAATCAATTTCATGCCATCAGTCACTACATTACACGATAGGTTCTCTGTCAAACACAGCTTTGACTGTTGTTAAACTGACAGCGAAACCTACGGTGTGATGGGCACCTTAGAATTAATTGCATAGAAAACTTTTTCGTCGAAAATACGATGGAAAAAAGAACTTTTCAATTCAAAACAGATCTTAACTTTGTCTTATTGCTTTTACTTATGGACGAAGAAATTCATGTTTTTAAATGCGTTCAAAACATGCCGCTTTAGACGGTGATTTGTGATGGCAAAATGATGTTTAGAGTTTCCTACGTGGGTAAATGGGTTGTCCCATTTCTTTTGTGTTTGTGATCCTGTATCCATAATGACTGCTGCTAGTATACATACGTACATACGGATACACGACATACGAACATTTACGTTACGTTTACGTTACGTACATTTGGATGGATAAACGGAAGGCTGGATGGCAAGATTTTTGTTACGCAATCACGCCGCCGGCATGGCTGAACGGATGTTCAGTTGAGTTTTTTTTTTGTTTCATACATTTTAGAACGGGAATTTTCTGTAGTCGGGTTTTAGTACTTGAACTTCTTTTTTATTTAAGTTATTTTGGGGTTCAAATAATTATTACAGTATATGTATATATATTATACTAGCCTTTGCCTGCGACTTCGTACGCGCATATCCCGTTTTTTCACCGTTGGAATTCCCGTTCCCGTAAGAGAATTCTCAATTCTCCCGTTTCCCGTATAGCGGTACAACCTTTGTCATAAATGTAGCTACTTTGATAAGTAGCTACATTTATGGCGAAGGTTATATACCTACAAAAGAACTCTCGCACCGTCGCCGTCGCACGCACGCTCGATGCGTTTCTTTCAGCGGCCGCGCGTTCGATTTATAGTTACAGTTCTCGTCAAATAACTTTGCCCCTCTGAAGTTAGCCATTTGCAAAGATCGCGCAGGTGCAGTCACGTAGACGGGAGCAAGCGGGACGCAAGCATGCATCGAACGTAAACGAGCGACTGATACATAAAATCGCGCCCCGCCCCCATGTCTCTTGCGCATGTGCAGTTGCAGTGTGTTCGTAATTTTGAATACTACGCAGACACTCGACACAACTTCAGAGGGGCAAAGTTATTTGACGAGAACTGTATGTTGAATTATTTTAATTTTACATTATCTCCTAAATGGTGATTCCAAATAACATGCTGTTAAAGACAAAGTTTGCCTTCATAAAATTATCTTGATGATGAAGTAACTTTCGCTTGTAAGGATTAATATGCCTGCCTAATAATAATGCTCAAAAACCACCATTAATTTTTCAATAAATTATTTGACCTAAAATGCCTAATGTGGCTTATTTATACGTCGCGGACCTACTAAAAACCCAATAGTTTATAGAACATGGTACTTACGTATAATAAGCCATTACCGCAGTGCACGCTTCCGACTTACTTTAAAAATATTAATATTTGAGGCTTACCAAGAGCTTTAGCGTAATAGGTACTATACAGCCTATAACCCTCCTCATAAATGTGGCTATCATATACAAAAAGATTTTTCCAAGTCGGACTGGTAGTTCCAGAGATTAGCGCGTTCAAACAAACAAACTCTTCCGTTTTATAATATTATAAGTATAGATTTGAAATGTGCTAACGATAGGTCGTGGTAAGGATGAATTAAAAGAATAGTGAACTGTATAACATGTAATGAATTTAAGATAAAAGGAATTAATAACAAAACGGTACAGTTGGTTTACGTGAAATAATGAAATATGGGAAGCTAATATGCGTGAGCGCAGCCGTGCTTGGAGGCGTGCAACAGCTGACTGTAAAACCCTTTAGGTATCTATATCCAGCACGCCCATATTAATAAAAAAAAATACCGTTCATGTCTTAATGCGAACTAGAGGGCACCACATACAATTTATTGCAACATAACCTAGCATATAACCAGCGGACAATTTAGACGCTTTCAATGACACCTCATTTGTCAAATTATGAATGGCTTAGAAGTTATGAGGGAACAGATGAACATAAAATTACATACATAGATACATACCGGTCAAGTTCATAACACTCCTTTTTGCGATCTTTTGAGAAAATAAATGTCTAAAACCGTAAATAGGTCGAATCTGTCCCAAAACCGAATCTGGGCAGATTCGACCTATTTACCTATTTACCCAATTGCGATCATATAAAATATTTGGTCTAAAATTAACTTTTAAGGAGTTTATAAATCTTAATTATATAAAGATGACTGATTAAATTGGGTTTTATTTAGAATAAACGATGTTCCTAAAATTAAATTAGGTGATGGTTTTCCTTAAAAAGTTTTAGGTACCTAATAATATGTTTGTTGAACTAAGGAATTGTTAGATAATTATATTATTTTGATAATAGTTATTCGGTCAGTAAAACAGTTCTGTAAATACCATTAAACAGTATATTTAATTTTATCTATTTAGTGTGCATAATTTGTGTGCAAGTCTGTATTTTTGGTATAACTTTGAAATATTTTGTTCGAAAAAAGGGAATATACAGATATCGATTTAATTACGCCTTAATAAACTAGCAGTGGGTACGTAAAAAAAGGGGGTAGTCGACCCCTTTTTTATTTTATGTTCTTTCAGACATACATAGGCCTGGATTATACAGAAAAGGCGTTGTGAAGACGCGGCAAAGACGCGGCACAGGCGAAGCATGATGCCGCTTCAAAAAGTTTTACTTAAGGCGAGCCTAACTTGAGCGCGTAGGCATCTAACGCTTACCCCAGGCCCCACAAGGAGTAGCAATACGTAATAAGTTACGATGAGCGGGAGACGCGCGCACCAAGCGCACCGCTCCTTGTACAAACTTGAATCCAATTACTAATCATTAAAAATCAGTAAGAATACTTATTTATTTTAGAGTATATGGTGGATTTAAAATCTGACTGACACGAAAATTATGAATACGAGTACGATACAAAACTAAGTGTCGCGCGCTATTTGGCTTTGGTGCGATACCTTTGTAAAAATCAGGTAGTAGGTAGGCACACTTACTTTAGGAAAATTATGTTACAATTCTTGAATATTATAATTCAAGAAAGCTTAGAAGTATAAATGGTTTGGAATTTGCCTAGATGCTATTAAAAAAAACAAAAACGTTTTTTTTTTTTTTAATTAAATAGTTAACATAATAAAAGTTACTAGTGCAACTGGCTAAAATTCGTTGAACTGTAGCTGTCTCGGTTTGCATGGACCTAGCTGAGTAGATTGACACGGAATATGGTCCTTGGATTTGCTTGGACCTGGCTGCACAGGCTTATCATTAACATTTTCTTTGTTTTCTTTCAATATTATGACTCGTATTGGCATACCGCGATTTTGGCGCGGATCCACAATCTCTGGCAATATACATTTCAAATAAAAATCTATAATTTTTTCTCCATATGCACCCGCCAAAATTCGTCATCTCTTGAAATATTTTCTACTACTAGTTTTCACCGGACCATATTTCAAAAATGCATTGGTTCCTTTCTGTTACGTGAAGTTGACCCTGCACTTGGTAATACAAATTACTTTTTTTTTTATAACCCTGGTATGTTTTATTCTATCGAATTTAAATATATGTATTTTATTTTCTTCAATAGCAGCATTTCCCTTTTTCTAAATGCCGTTATTGGACATTTAATTTCAACAATGGTGTCGTTCCCGACTATACCGTCGGGGGTAACCCTAATAAATTAGTATTATTTTGGAGACAAGTCACGCCCTTCCGCATGCTCTATTGTCCTGTAACGCAAACTTTGATTTTGATTTGTTGGTAATTAACAAGTACAATTTTAAAAACTTACAAAATATCCCTGTTCAATAAAGATAACGGAGCTACAGTGCCAAAGACAGATACACAGGCACACAGACGCACATTCACAGAAACATAGATAGCAAACCGTTATAAATAAATAGGATAGAATTGTAATAATTATGGTGTGTGTTTAATTTCTTTATGTATTTTTATGGTGTTACAATAATGATAATGAGATATTACTTTATTCAAATCTATACTAAATAATATTATAAAGTGGAAGTGCGCTAAGTGCGCTGTGGTAATAGCTAATTATACGTAAGTACCATGTACTACAAAGATATTGTTTTTCATTCGATCTAAAAAAAAGTCCACGACGACGTTACACCTATATCTATCTCTTATAAATAAGCCACACTAAGGCATTTTACGTCAAATAATTTATTTAAAAATTAAAGGTGGTTTTTCAGCATTAATATTAGGCAGGCATATTAATCCTTACTAGCGAAAGTTACTTCATCATCAAGATAATTTTATGAAGATAAACTTTGTCTTATACAGCATGTTATTTGAACTCACCGTTTAGGAGATAATGTAAAATTAAAATAATTCAACAATATTATTAAATCGAACGGGCGCCGGGCGGTGCGCGAGACGCGGCCACCAAACGAGAACGCGTCGAGCGTGCGTGACTGCGTGCGACGCGGTGCGAGAAATTCTTTTTTGTATTATGATTAATTAATTATGAATTTATGATAGTTACATTCATGGGGAAGGCTGTACGGCTATACGGGAACGGGAATTCCTACGGGAATGAAGAGTTCCGTTACCTATCTCCGAAGTTCTTCATCAGATCTTCACCAAATTGAAATGGGATCAGTCAAAAAAATAGAATCATCAAAATCGGTTGACAATTGGCGAAAATATCGCTGAGCAAACATACAACAAAAAAAAACAGTTGATTTGAGAACCTCTTCTTTTTTGGAAGTCGGTTAATAATATACAATACAATAGTCAATTAAAAACAGTTTAGTGTATGTAATTTATAATTTCTATACATTTTTCCTCTTGCCAATAAACACCGATAAAGTTACGCAATGGATTGGAAAAACTATCCAAACTGACCACATAGTTTTTTGTATGTCTTGTCATAACTTGATACATTGTTAGTAATTAGTAAGAGGATGGACTCTAGTGTACAGCGCATAAATGAGCTGGTCCGGTAGCCTAAACGTTAGCAAAAGTATGTTATTACAATATTTTCATAGGAAATGGTCATACTGTAACACTTTCACACTATGGCACGCAACTCACGAGTGCGCTGCGCGTATTGGTTAGCATAGACGAGACCTACACAAACGTTGCAGACACCATAAATATTATTATTTGTTGTGTTGTGGTGGCTGTGATAAGGTACCCACCTAGCGTATAACAACACTTATATTTCTTCTCTACATGAACACCAAAACATTGTTGCACCGATATTCAACTCTCATGTAGGAAATACGAGCTATTATTTTGGCATTTGTTTAGGAGGAGGTAAGATAAGTGAAAACGGACATTTCTTATAAATAACAAATATTATAAGACTTATACAAACTCTCCGAAACCATCAAGACTAACGTAGCGGGGTGAACTACCTATTTGACATTTGAAAACAGTAAATCATTGTATCATGTGCGCGCGAGGTGGCTTTATGCACTCTGAAATAGGGTTCAAATTCAATTGTTTTACATACTCGATGCGGTTGGTAAATCTATTCCGCGCGAAAACTAAACCACTAAAACGCACGTCTTTATGCGTATTGAAATAAGGTTTAAATTAAACTGTTTACACACATGTTCGCGGTGTGTCAATTTATCTGTTCCGTGTCGGTACTTACCTAGTTAGTAAAGTAAATTATGTATATACCTATATACCTTTTTGTTTATTCAGCCAAAGTTTATAAAAAAAAAGTAGTCACCGCTGCAACGAAGAGCCGTGACAACTTTTGTTCCCCCATTTTTTTTTACAAAATTATAGCTACATCTAGTAAAAACTAACTATATTACAACTGTTTGAACACTAAATTGTGTACAAGTATTATTATTTAACCGCTCGACACGTGAAAATTCCAAAATAAAAAATAAATCTTACGTAAATAAACATAAACATTAAATTCGCTGCACACCGGTGTGCCGGCAGTGCTCGAGCGGTAATCAATATAGGCTTAGCCAGTAACAGAACTTAGCGGGGGTGGCGGGATCGCAAAAATTGGCACGCGTCCGACCTCCAACACGTTCCGCTCGGGACTAAATGTCACGGGGCGCGCGCATGAAAAGACAAAATCACTTGATTTTGAAATAGTGGGATACGTATTTTCATATTTCACATTATGACGGCCGATTTATTTCACATTTTTTACGACCTTTATTGTGGTATAAGTTTTATTACTCAAAACCTTATATAACTCAAATGAAATGATAATTACATCTTGATTTTGACTTGTCTTTGCGATTTAATTGGATGCAGTAAAGTGCAAGTAATCGTGTATCGGCCGAAATAGCTAGATCGAAGTGTGAAATATGTACCTAATACATTTTTTTCAAAATTTAAATCCGTGTTGTTTACGAATAAAACACAATTTTACACAATGCAAAACAACGTTTTTCCAGATAACCTGGCCTTAAGTAGTTATATTCGGCATACTCGTAGAAGACAGCGATAGTGAACCTTATCAGTGAAACAATTTTAGTACCTAATCCGTTTCAATCAGCGCTTCCAGAGATCCTCTTTATCAAACATTAATAAACACCTAAGTAAACAAACAAATTATTTTATGTCTTTATAATAAAATTATCTTCTGATATTTCGATCATTATTATAAACAGTATTTTACGACGCAAATAAAAGCTTTTAGTTTTTTCATAGCATTCCGACGTAAATTGAAGCAAGCAATTATGTCCTCCCCTAAAATCTTAATCACCCCTGCTTCACTCCTTACTATGTATGTAGTTTATTTTCGAAAAATCCAAACATTTGTTATTCTTATTGTTTTATCGAAAACTTAAATGCCGTGGTGTTTCAACTTCATCGGACCAAACATTGATACGGTTCTCCCCAGTTCGCTGAAGCCACGACATTTTTCTTACTCCGAGCATGTTTATTACCGTCGTAACTTTTGAACGAAAGGTCCGATTTGAATAATTTAAAGTGTTATTTACACGGACATAATCAACCTTAATTATCAAACCATTTAAATGGATAAGGATTAATATCATGATACTAAAATCACCATTTCTTATTTCACCATGGGATTTGCTTGAAAAATTTGAACAAAAAGCGGTCATGGTGACTTATCCATAATAGTTAGACATATGGTATCGCGAACTTTTTTGTAGATATTGATGACTTCTATAAAACTGTGGTACATCACTTTGCTCCATTGTCAATAGATTCCGCAGCGTACGCGATATAAGAATTTCTTCTCACACCTGGGGTTACATTATCGAAGTTTTTATACGGATCCGCCGATCCGGTGTTCCTGGAAACAAGCCAAGCCAACAAGCAAATTAGAATATTTAAGTTTACTAGTTTCGGAGGCAAGGGGGTAAATTTTTCATATATTCTTTCCCACTAACTAAACTAGTACAAAATGATTTATTTTAAAATTCTGTAAATTATATTTTAAATTCTCAAATGCATAATTTCACATGTTTAATGTTTTTATATTTTCTAAAATATTCCCCAAACGTGACCCGATATTCAAAATGAAAAAATATTTACGTTACGTGTCCGTGTTTGAGTCACAGAAATACAGATTTGTACTTACTTAGAAAACGTTAACTGAGTCAGTGCAATGGTTTCTGAAAATGCTGGCTGTGACAGACAGACAGACAGCCAGCCAAAAAAACTAACACAGGAGTGACCCCCACAGATATTGATAGACATCTGTGAGTGATCCTCTATGGCTTCCGTTTTGCGTATGAACTTTCGGAACCCTAAACACCAAATTTACAGTCAGGGAAATTAATTATTTAGATACCAATAATAACAACAATTCCCAGTATTTCCTCTAAAGTTGAAACTATCCATATTCAAATGCAACAAAGACAAGTAGGCATTATTATTACTAGCCTGTACCTGCTACTGTTCTACTGCTGGGCAAAAGCCTCCCTAAAAGTAAAGAAGACATAGGTACCTTTTTATGGATGGGAAATCATCAAATGACTTCTTCCGTTCCACCTAGAGGTGGAGCGGGAGGAAATGTCAGTCTCTTACTGACCAAAACCCACCCGCGTTCCTCCTTATGCCCTTTGCGTTCCAGGGCCGCGGTGACCCTTTCGAACAGATTCTGCAACAGTAGACAGTAGACTTACCTACATAGTCGTTTCAGGTCGATAAAGGAAACAATCAATTACTATTAAGTCCAAATTAATTTAGTTTGTGTGTAGGTACTCCCAAACACTGCGACCAGTGGTTGCGACCCTACACGCATCTACCTCGCTTGAATAAAATAAGATATAAGATTCGAATTTTTCATCTTCAATGGTCATCCCACATAGGAGTTACTATAACTAGCGAACAGAAGGTCAAATGTAAATTTTTTTAAGCAATGTTGCCATCGCAATCTGTCAAAAAAACCTCAATTTCCATACATTTTTGACAGCTTGCGACTGACATGCAAATGCGAACGTTTGCTTAAAATTAGAAGAATTGACACTCTGGTCACAGTGGATATACTTACCTATTTAGTAGGCCTAGAGTACATTTCTGCCTAACCTTTCGGGCAAGGTGAGCGTGATTTTATGTGATCGTTTTCCTCTTTGAATACAAAAAAATCTTATCTCACTTTTTGTTTTTTTTCCTTCTGGAAAACGAAGTTAATCTGTCCCCGAAAAAAAGAATCAGAAACACCAAAAGAAATAACTTTTAAATTCATGAATATAAGAGTCAAGATGTCTTTATGTTTTGAGGCATTTTGATTATTATTGTTTATCCTATTACTCGTATCTATCTATAATCTTGCTTGATAAGACGAATCGATAGCGAACATAACATCGAACTTGGTTCCGTACCACCTACAACTTATTTATAAGTACCTACTTAATTATTTGAGTCGATAAAAAAAAATTAAAATATAATTCTATTTAATTTCTTCCGTAACTGGTGACTGACTGACTGAGTGGCTGACAGACAACGCACAGCCGAAACTACTGGTATAAAGCTGAAATTTTAGAATGTAGGTTCCTCTAGTGTAGGGGAGCACTAGAGGGGATTTTCCGAAATTCCTACGAGTACGGGAAAAACGGGTTTTGCGCGTACAAAGTACCTACGGGGAAAAGCTAAGAGGTAATTACCTTCTTATTTACATCTACACTAATATTATAAAGAGGAAAGATTTGTTTGTTTGTTTGTTTGTTTGTTTGAAATGAATAGGCTCCGAAACTACTGGACCGACTTGAAAAATTCTTTCACCAGTAGAATCCTACTTTATCGGTGATGGACATAGGCTATAGAAAAATTTCAAAAAAGTTAGGGATCCGTATAAAAACTTCGATAATGTAACCCCAGGTGTGAGAAGAAATCCTTATATCGCGTACGCTGCGGAATCTATTGACAATGGAGCAAAGTGATGTACCACAGTTTTATAGAGGTCATCAATATCTACAAAAAAGTCCGCGATACCATATGTCTAACTATTATGGATAAGTCACCATGACCGCTTTTTGTTCAAATTATTCAAGCAAATCCCATGGTGAAATAAGAAATGGTGATTTTAGTATCATGATATTAATCCTTATCCATTTAAATGGTTTGATAATTAAGGTTGATTATGTCCGTGTAAATAACACTTTAAATTATTCAAATCGGACCTTTCGTTCAAAAGTTACGACGGTAATAAACATGCTCGGAGTAAGAAAAATGTCGTGGCTTCAGCGAACTGGGGAGAACCGTATCAATGTTTGGTCCGATGAAGTTGAAACACCACGGCATTTAAGTTTTCGATAAAACAATAAGAATAACAAATGTTTGGATTTTTCGAAAATAAACTACATACATAGTAAGGAGTTAAGCAGGGGTGATTAAGATTTTAGGGGAGGACATAATTGCTTGCTTCAATTTACGTCGGAATGCTATGAAAAAACTAAAAGCGGAATAATTGAAACAGATGTACCTAACAATTTTTGCATAATCAAACCCTGACGGGTTGAACGGGGTGAACAGTTGCGCTGAACCTGGGCTCGAGACAAGTGAGATTCTGTCAACGGTGGCGTAGCGTACGCGATTGTCAATACGTCAAAAATGCATAGGATTGACAGATGCTATCGAAATGTCACGTTTCCAAAGCTAACCTTTATAAGGGGGTATGGGGGGCGTTGAAGTTTGTGGAGTACCTACTAAATCCACGCGGACGAAGTCGCGGGCGAAGTGCTAGTAACAAATATACTGGGTATGGTACCTAGGCAATACTCCATACACGAGTACTTAATTCAGATGAAAAAAAAAAAACAAAAAAAAAAGTACGACAAAAGTATCCAGTAGATACTAGACAGGTATAAAAAATGTACGGAAGTTCGCATTTTTTATTTACGTCGAAAAATACTGTTGATAATAATGATCGAAATATCAGAAGATAATTTTAAAGACATAAAATAATTTGTTTGTTACTTAGGTATTTATTAATGTTTGATAAAGAGGATCTCTGGAAGCGCTGATTGAAACGGATTAGGTACTAAAATTGTTTCACTGATAAGGTTCACTATCGCTGTCTTCTACGAGTATGCCGAATATACCTACTTAAGGCCAGGTTATCTGGAAAAACGTTGTTTTGCATTGTGTAAAATTGTGTTTTATTCGTAAACAACACGGATTTAAATTTTGAAAAAATATATTACATATTTCACACTTCGATCTAGCTATTTCGGCCGTGCGATACACGATTACTTGCACTTTACTGCATCCAATTAAATCGCAAAGACAAGTCAAAATCAAGATGTAATTATCATTTCATTTGAGTTATATAAGGTTTTGAGTAATAAAACTTATACCACATATAGGTCTTAAAAAGTGTGATATAAATCGGCCGTCATAATGCGAAATAATGAAAATGCGTATCCCACTATTTCAAAATCAAGTGATTTTGTCTTTTCATGAGCGCGCCCCGTGTCATTTAGTCCCGAGCGGAACGTGTTGGAGGTCGGACGCGTGCCAATTTTTGCGATCCCGCCACCCCCGCTAAGTTCTGTTACTGGCTAAGCCTAAATTGATTACCGCTCGAGCACTGCCGGCACACCGGTGTGCCGCGAATTTAATGTTTATGTTTATTTACGTAAGATTTATATTGGAATTTTCACGTGTCGAGCGGTTAAATAATAATACTTGTATACAATTTAGTGTTCAAACAGTCGTAATATAGTTAGTTTTTATTAGATGTAGCTATAATTTTGTAAAAAAAAATGGGGGAAAAAAAGTTGTCACGGCTCTTCGTTGCAGCGGTGACTACTTTTTTTTTATAATCTTTGGCTGAATAAACAAAAAGGTATATAGGTATATACATAAATTACTTAACTAACTAGGTAAGTACCGACACGGAACAGATAAATTTACACACCGCGAACATGTGTGTAAACAGTTTAATTTAAACCTTATTTCAATACGCATAAAGACGTGCGCTTTAGGCCTCATTTACGGAGACGCGGGGCGTCGCGCGTTGCGTTGAGCGGCGCGGCCCGCACTGAATTCAAATATATGGCGTTGTATGAGTGCGTTTACGGAGAAGCGATTTTAGACGCGTTTGTTTGTATTAGGGCGTTTTTTGCGGCCGAGCCCGCGGATGGCACCGACGCGTCCCACGCGGCGTTTATCGCGGCGGCGCACGCAGCGGCAATTCTCGATGAAGCTATGTCCGAGGCGGAATCTTCTCAGATCAGAATCAGAAATAACTAGTTCCAATTTTTCGTCATTCATGCTGCAAGTTGCGACACGTGCGCTCCCATCTCTCGCCAACATAAAACTAGTCGATTTGATGGAGGCGAGCGTACGCCGCCGCGATGCCCGCTGCGTGCTTCGCTACACGCTAGAGGATTCGCCGCGGGCGCCGCGGCGGGCACCGCCACGCTTCCCGTCTCGCTTCTCTATGAACATGGTCGTATATTGCTATAAGTTTGTGTTTACGCGTGCGATGATGCGTGCCGCTTCACGCGCCACCCCACCGTAAACAGAAAAAACGTCCGACGCGCCGCGAGACGCCACGCCACACGCGACGCGAGACGCCCCGCGTCTCCGTAAATGAGGCCTTAGTGGTTTAGTTTTCGCGCGGAATAGAATTACCAACCGCATCGAGTATGTAAAACAATTGAATTTGAACCCTATTTCAGAGTGCATAAAGCCACCTCGCGCGCATATGATACAATGATTTATTGTTTTCAAATGTCAAATAGGTAGTTCACCCCGCTACGTTAGTCTTGATGGTTTCGGATAGTTTCTATAAGTATTATAATATTTGTTATTTATTAGAAATGTCCGTTTTCACTTATCTTACCTCCTCCTAAACAAATGCCAAAATAATAGCTCGTATTTCCTACATGAGAGTTGAATATCGGTGCAATAATGTTTTGGTGTTCATGTAGAGAAGAAATATAAAGTGTAGTTATACGCTAGGTGGGTACCTACTCACAGCCACCACAACACAACAAATAATAATATTTATGGTGTCTGCATAGGTCTCGTCTATGCTAACCAATACGCGCAGCGCACTCGTGAGTCGCGTGCCATAGTGTGAAAGTGTTACAGTATGACCATTTCCTAAGAAAATATTATAATAACATACTTTTGGTAATGTTTAGGCTACCGGACCAGCTCATTTATGTGCTGTACACTAGAGTCCATCCTCTTACGAATTACTAACAATGTATCAAGTTATGACAAGACATACAAAAAACTATGTGGTCAGTTTGGATAGTTTTTCCAATCCAATGCGTAACTTTATCGGTGTTTATTGGCAAGAGGAAAAATGTATAGAAATTATAAATTACATACACTAATCTGTTTTTAATTGACTATTGTATTGTATATTATTAACCGAGTTCCAAAAAAGAAGAGGTTCTCAATTCGACGGTTTTTTTTGTTGTATGTTTGCTCAGCGATATTTTCGCCAATTGTTAACCGATTTTGATGACTCTATTTTTTTTGGAAGTGTATCTTCCCGGACTGATCCCATTGCAATTTGGTGAAGATTTAAAATCTTCGGAGATAGGTAACGGAACTCTTCATTCCCGTAGGAATTCCCGTTCCCGTATAGCCGTACAGCCTTCCCCATGAATGTAACTATCATAAATTCATAATTAATTAATCATAATACAAAAAAGAATTTCTCGCACCGCGTCGCACGCAGTCACGCACGCTCGACGCGTTCTCGTTTGGTGGCCGCGTCTCGCGCACCGCCCGTTCGATTTAATAATATTGTTGAATTATTTCAATTTTACTAATGTAAAATTAACTCACCGTTTAGGAGAATTATTTCCTAAGCGGTGAGTTCAAATAACATGCTGTAAAAGACAAAGTTTATCTTCATAAAATTATCTTGATAATGAAGTAACTTTTGCTAGTAAGGATTAATATGCCTACCTATTATTAATGCTGTAGAACCACCTTTAATTTTTAAATAAATTATTTGACATAAAATGCCTTAGTGTGGCTTATTTATAAGAGATAGATATAGGTGTAACGTCGCGGACTTTTTTTTAGATCGAATGAAAAACAATATCTTTGTAGTACATGGTACTTACGTATATGTAATTAGCTATTACCACAGCGCACTTAGCGCACTTCCACTTTATAATATTATTTAGTATTTTGAATAAAATAGTATCTCATTATCATTATTGTAATACCATAAAAATACATAAAGAAATTAAACACACACCCCCACATAAGTACATACCTACGTAATAATTACATTTCTATCTTATTTATTTATAACGGTTTGCTATCTATGCTTCTGTGTATGTGCGTCTGTGTGCCTGTGTATCTGTCTTTGGCACTGTAACTCCGGTATCTTTATTGAACAGGGATATTTTGTAAGTTTTTAAAATTTTACTTGTTAATTACCAACAAATCAAAATCAAAATTTGCGTTACAGGGCAATAGAGCATGCGGAAGGGCGTGACTTGTCTCCAAAATAATACTCATTTATTGGGGTTACCCCCGACGGTATAGTTGGGAACGACACCATTGTTGAAATTAAATGTCCAATAACGGCATTTAGAAAAGGGAAATGCTGCTTTTGAAGAAAATAAAATACATATATTTCAATTCGATAGAATAAAACATACCAGGGTTATAAACAAAAAAAGGAATTGGTATTACCAAGTGCAGGGTCAACTTCACGTAACAGAAAGGAACCAATGCATTTTTGGAATATAGTCCGGTGTAAACTAGTAGTAGAAAATATTTCAAGAGATGACGAATTTTGGCGGGTGCATATGGAGAAAAAAATTATAGATTTTTATTTGAAATGTATATTGCCAGAGATTGTGGATCCGCGCCAAAATCGCGGTATGCCAATACGAGACATAATATTGAAAGAAAACAAAGAAAATGTTAATGATAAGCCTGTGCAGCCAGGTCCAAGCAAATCCAAGGACCATATTCCGTGTCAATCTATTCAGCTAGGTCCATGCAAACCGAGACAGCTACAGTTCAACGAATTTTAGCCAGTTGCATTGGTAACTTTTATTATGTTAACTATTTGATCAAAAAATATAAAAACGTTTTTGTTTTTTTTTTAATAGCATCTAGGCAAATTCCAAGCCATTTATACTTCTAAGCTTTCTTGAATTATAATATTCAAGAATTGTAACATGATTTTTCTAAAGTAAGTGTGCCTACCTACTACTTGATTTTTACGAAGGTATCACACCAAAGCCAAATAGCGCGCGACGCGTAGTTTTGTATCGTACTCGTATTCATAATTTTCGTGTCAGTCAGATTTTAAATCCACCATAATACTCTAAAATAAATAAGTATTCTTACTGATTTTTAATGATTAGTAATTGGATTCAAGTTTGTACAATACGTACTTAATCCATCTATAACCTTAAAAAATACTAAATAGAAAAATAAAACAAAATAAACTTATACTAATCAATTCAAGTTGATCTACTGCATTACTTTATCCTGTGACGGAACTTAGTACCTACCCGAGTCCGTGAACTCATGAGCGAGGAGCGGTGCGCTTGGTGCGCGCGTCTCCCGCGCATCGTAACTTATTACGTATTGCTACTCCTTGCGGGGCCTGGGGTAAGCGTTAGATACCTACGCGCTCAAGTTAGGCTCGCCTTAATTACGATTCCTGATGATCGACGTGTTCCCAGACCTCCACAACCCATTAACTGGGTAACACTGGAACTTGGCAAGACTGGAGTCAGAAATTCTGGCATATGACAATGAGAGCCGGGACCAACGGCTTAACGTGCTTTTCGAGGCACGGAGGTGTCTCGGTATCAAGATGGTCACCCATCCACAGACCGACCTTGGCAATCGTTGCTTAACCTTGAAGATTGACCCGTGACAGACACGCCTGCGCGTCACCATTATGTGGAACCAGATGTGTCACCCGGAGAAGACGGTGAAGCATACGGTAAGGTCTGCCCCACTTGGGCGGGAGCACTGCTATGTCCTCGTAGAGGCGATCGGCGGCGGCGACCTCTCGAACCCGGCCCTCCAATCCATAGTCCGGCACGAGAGGGCATGGGAAGCAGTCACCTCCTTCTGTGAAACAGTAATGTAAGTGGAGGAGGATGCGGGACGCGTGAGGGACAGGCAATCCTCAAGCCACCATCGCAAGGGGGCACCACCCTGGACGTCGGGAGTCGCAGGACAATTCCCGGCCACCGTAGGCCCGCAGGCCTGCGGATGGCGAGCGATGATAAGCTCGCCTTCCGAAAAGGGCCAGGCCTGGGTCAATGTGAATATAATAGAATAGAATAGAATAGAAAACATTTATTATACAGACACAATCACACAACACAACATCAATAAACACAATTATTAAAAAAAGAAATCAATAATCTAACATAGACAATAATTTTTATGACATTTGTAGGCTTCATTTATTTATCTACACTAATATTATCTACACTAATATTATAAAGAGAAAAGATTTGTTTGTTTGTTTGTTTGTTTGAAATGAATAGGCTCCGAAACTACTGGACCGATTTGAAAAATTCTTTCACCAGAAGAATCCTACATTATCGGTGATGGTCATAGGCTATAGAATATTTTCAAAAAAGTTAGGGATCCGTATAAAAACTTCGATAATGTGACCTAAGGTATGAGAAAAAATCCTTATATCGCGTACGCTGCAGAATCTATAGACAATAGAGCAAAGTGATGTACCACAGTTTTATAGAAGTCATCAATATCTACAAAAAAGTTAGCACTACCATATGTCTAACTATTATGGATAAGTCACCATGACCGCTTTTTGTTAATATTAGGCAAGCAAATCCCATGGTGAAATAAAAAATGGTGATTATAGTACCATGATATTAATCTTTATCCATTTAAATGGTTTGATAATTAAGGTTGATTATGTCCGTGTAAATTACACTTTAAATCATTCAAATCGAACCTTTCGTTCAAAAGTTACGACGGTAATAAACATGCTCGGAGTAAGAAAAATGTCGCGGCTTGAGCGAACTGGGGAGAATCGTATCAATGCTTGGTCCAATGAAGTTGAAACACCATAACAAATGTTTGCATTTTTCGAAAATCAACTAGGTACATACATAATAAGGGGTGAAGCAGGGGTGAATAAGTTTTTTTGGATTTTTTGAAAATCAACTAAGTACATACATATTAAGGGGTGAAGCAGGGGTGAATAAGTTTATAGGGGAGGAAATTATAGCTTGCTTCAATTTACGTCGGAATTCTATGAACAAACTAAAAGTGGGATAATTGAAACAGATCATGTACCTAACAATTTTTGCATAATCAACCCCTGACGGGCTGAACGGGGTGAACAGTTGCGCTGAACCAATAATGAGAATCTTTGTGCTTAATTTTCCAAAACTAACCTTTATAATGTGATATGTATAGGGGCGTTGCAGTTTGTGGAGTACCTACTATCCCCACGCGGACGAAGTCGCGGGCGAAGTGCTAGTCAATAATAAAACTATTTACCACTAATGCATATCAAGATCAAGATCAAGTGCCCTTTGCGTTCTTGGGCCACGGTGAGTTTTAGTCAGTTAGAGTTGAACACTGTCCAGGTCTAAATAGTTATCAGAAAACATTTTTTAAAAAGATTTCAGAGGGAGAGAGAGAACGATTTTAAGTTTTCTATAGAAAGTGAAAAATCACTATAACCTTCCCCCGGAACTTTTTTTCGAAAATGTTTTCTAATAACTATTTAGACCTGGATATCTAGCGTATGCATACCAAATTTCGTTAAAATCGGTTCATTCATTTTGAAGAATAAGGACTTGAAAGTTTGTATGAAATGACATACGGCGTACACGCTCATAAGAGGCATTGCGTTTATTCTGTTACACGTTGTATATGTCGCAGCCAACTAGCTCAATCAGCCTTTTCATTAAAAGCCTAGCCTTAGACAAGAAGTCTGAGAACTATGTCGAGCGTCTAAGAATCGCCAAACTTTAGGAAGTTTGGCAATTCTTAGAGGTATGTCAGTAACCTTGGTTCTCTCGCGGACACTTCTTTTCAGATCCGATCACGCAAGAAGACTTCGAGCATAGTATTTTCCCTTTGGGTGACTAAGCCTTCTGACGAGGCCCATGATAATGTAGATAAATGATGAGTAACAACTGCTAAATCTAAGGGATAAGACCAAAAGTAACATAGATAATATTTTATTCTCTTATCTGTTTAGATTTCATAAGAGATGATATGATGGTGAATCATTGTTTATCCTAGTACAATTTCGATAAGAATAATCAGTTGTAAATATAATATTGCACCTATGTAGTTCCGTAAGTCAAGTTTTAGTTACTGTAACAGTGAATACTAATGATCTGGTGGACATCTCACCTACACGCACAAAACGTTTTGGGAACACATTCATTGTGCGTACAGCTAAGGAGTGGAATTCCCTGCCAGAGTCTGTTTCCTGATAGGTAAAATCTAGGAGTCTTTAAGTCAAGAGTGCATAGGTTACTTCTAGGCAAGCGTGCTCCATCTTCGACCACATCATCGCTTATCATCAGGTGAGAAATTGTCAAAAGTGTCAATCAAGCGCGTGCCTATCAATATTATAAAAAAAATCTTTTCTTCCCGAATTGCTGCGTTACGGTGCTGATGAAATTATAAGCTCATGAAACATTTTCTTATACGCATGTTACTAACACCACGATGATTGTACATTGAAAATGGGGAAGAGACTCGGAAAGCACGTGTTGTCGTCGGTCCCGGCTGTCATTTGAACATCTTTAACAGTCGTTACTGGCTGTCAGAAAATTGACAACAGTCAGGGCTGGGCAGTATTTGAATTTAAATACGTAATTATTTAAAATACGTAATTGAAATACAACTACGTTTTTGGTACCCGACGCTGAGGTATTTTGTAGTTAGTATTTCAAATACATTATGGTTTTTTTTTTTTTTTTTTTTATAGGATGGGAAATCATCAAATGACCCCTCCCGCTCTGGGTGGAGCGGCAGGGAGTGTCAGACTTTTACTGACTAAAACCCACCCTTAGTCCTCCTAGTGCCTTTCTTCCCAGGGCCGCGGTAACTCTTTCGAACAATTCCGCAACCCTGTCAGGCTCTGGCCCTGGCGGGCCCCGTCTCCGTTGCTGACTGCTCGTTGCTGACGGCGCGTTTGGAGTGAACGCGCCGTCGACTCTGGCCTGACTTGATCGGACAGCGAGTTACCCATTGCTCGCTGTCCGCAGGCGTCAGTCACTGCGCCTTGCCCAGGAGCGTCAGTTCCTGAGAGGCGCAGCGACTGACGTACGTCTGGAGGAGGCGAAATGGGGCCATTACTGGCACTCCATTCTCGCCCCCTCCCGAGCAGTTGCAGCGGCGGCGACGGTGGCGGCGGCTGCGGCGGAAGCGACGGCGACGGCGGCGGCGGTGGAGGAGGGTTTCTTCCTCGTCCCGGCCCTGGCGGGTGGACCGCAGGCTTTGCCCAGTGATCGGCCGGCTTGCCAGCTGCCGCACATGCGAAGCAGTGCGGCGCGGCGTCACACGAGCCGGCCCTGTGACCGGGCTGACCACAGCGGAAGCAGTGGTCACTGCGGTCCACCTCCGAGGTGCAGAGTGCTCCGACATGGTTGCCAACTTGGCAACGGAAGCACCTCAGAGGTCTGGGCTCCAGCAGTTTTACCTGCGCGGAGACCCAGCCCACCAAGAGCCTTCGGCCCTCTGAGATTTTCTTGGCCGCCGACACGGGGCAGCTCACCACTACGGTTCGCATGCCCGTGTTGTCAGGACGGATGGTGCCCGCCTTCACCTCCTCTGCAGAGCACCCCCCCGTCCTGACGACGGCGGCCAACACCTCCTCCTCCGTGACGGAGTCGTCCAGGCCCAAGATGCGCATATCTATGCACTTCGTGGGTCTGGACACTCGGACGTCATCCGCGCCCAGGGACGCCCTAAGCCTTTCGGCTAGAGCGTCCGCGGCCGGACCGCTGCCTGCTCCAGGGATCTCGAGCATCCTGGCCCCGGTCATGGTGACCCTGAGCCGGAGACCCCCGACGATGCCAAGCTCACCGAGGTTGATGGCCTCCTTGGCCTTGGTGAGCGTGTTGGCATACGTCACGCCCCTCTTGACCGCGTCCGGCTGCAGCGTTAAAACTACAGCCGCGGTCTTCGGGGCGCGGAGCGCAGCCGCGACGCCTCGCGCTCGCTGCCGCCGCCTTCTCTCCCGCCTCTTTGCCGCCCTGGCTGCCTTACCCGCCTTCTTCTTCTCCCCGGCCACTTGCCATTCGGCTTGAGCCGGGGGAGGTTCAGAAGGCGAGGAAGCCGGGGGGAGCTGCTGCACGGCTGGCGCAGGAGCCTTCGCCGTCCGCGCAGCCGCCCCACCCTTCCTCTTCCTTCCCGGGGCCGGGTCCGGTTTTCCCGACACCGGCTTCGCGGGTGCCGGCCCGGACCCTTTGTCCTGGCCGGACGACCCCGGTGTGGCAGCCACGGCGGCCGCGTACGACGCCGCCTTCCGGCCCGGAGCCTTCCCACTCGCCGCTAACGGGGGGCGCAGGACGATGCCCTCCAGGACGGAGAACCGCGCCTGGAAGGCAGCCATCTCCTGCCGCACAAGGTCCAGCACCTGCCCCTCCTGCGGCACGGGCTGGCTGTCCTCCTTGCGCCCCCCTTTAGGCGCCCCCTGTGGGCCGGCTCCCTGGAGCCTGGCCAGGTCTGCTCGGAGCCCCGCGTTCTCCCTCTGGAGACGCTCGGTGGCGGCAGCCAAGCGGGTGACCTCCGCCCGCAGCTTGGACAGCTCGTCCGCTGGAGGCCCACCTCGGTTAGCCTCCGCTGCCGCCAGGATGGAGGCCAGCGCCGCGCTTATGGCCTTGTTTTTGGAAGATAACTTCCTTTTCAAGGCCACATCGCGGATCGCGGCCTCCACCACCTCTGCAAACCCGGCCCTCCGAACCCGCTCCTGTCCGGAGTTATCCGGCTCACCGCCGGAGGACTCCGAGCCAAGAGCCGCACGACCGCCATCTTCGGGGGGTCGTCCAGCATCCTTGGAGGCAAGGACTCTGCCCTTGCCTCCCTCGCGGCCCGTACCCCGCCTGCTGGTGGGGATTTTACGGGCCGAGGCCACCTCTTCGGTGCCGGACGACCCCTTCAAAATACATTTGAACATAAATAATATATTTGGCAAACTCATTAATGGGCGTGATAGGCAGAAAACAACACTCGATAGCGTTCGTAGGCAAAAAGGCTAACCTAACCTAAACACCTGACTGTATTTTGTATTTTAAATTTAATATTTTAAATGTATTTTGTATTACAAATACACGACTTAAAAGTATTAAGTATTTAAAATACATGCGAGATACTATTTTGTATTTTAATAGCAAAGCATGTATTTTGCCCAGCTCTGACAGTCTTATCAAAGGGTATTATATTTGTATTACCAAAAAACACTGTAGTCAACTGCAAATGTACTGTATAAGCTGAGAACAAGCTAGCCAGTTGATGTGAATTTTCACATTTGAATTCGTCGCTAGCGGCGCTAGTGTAGCGTGAGGTCTTAGAAATGTCAAATTTCACTGTTTCTGGACTTTTGACAAGAGTTTAAAATGAGTGGAGAATTCTTTTTGTATATGATAGCCACATTCATGAGGAAGGCTATAGGCAATACGGGAAAGACAAAATCTATCAATATTAGCTTAAAACATTCAAAATAGCTACTAGCATAATTTTGTTTTCAATATTTTATACTTTCGGCACGTACCCCTAACTTCCTATCTATAAGTTTCTGTAGCCGTTTCAGTGCATATTATTATCGAAAATTAGATAAAATATAAGGAATTAAAAATGTGTAATGTAAAATACTTCAATGCCGTGTGTGAATAATGGCGGTTTTTCTTTGATTACGTGATAAATATTAGAATATTATAAGAAAAACAAAATTATTTAATATTTGTATTGTGTGAAGTGATTCTGCATCATGGTGGCGGAAGTAAAAATAAGTTCCAAAAAACAGTTTATGTGCGGGGGATTAAGTAGGTAAGTAATTTTGTGTTTGTTTTTATAAAAATAAACATACATGTAAATTGTACGCTAACCCTATCTATAATATAAAAATAAATCGCAAAATGTGTTGGTATAAAAAAAATGTGTCGCATAACTCAACAACGCCTGGACCGATTTCACTTTTTTTTTGTTGTGTTTGTTATTGTCAGGAGAAGGATCTTATGAAAAAAAAAAATTAAAAATTTTAAGAATCCTTAGGGTAGGTGTAGGGTAGGTGTAGGGTGGGTGTAGGGTAGGTGTAGGGTAGGTGTAGGGTAGGTGTAGGGTAGGTGTAGGGTAGGTGTAGGGTAGGTGTAGGATAGGTGTAGGGTAGGTGCAGGGTAGGTGTAGGGTAGGTGTAGGGTAGGTGTAGGGTAGGTGTAGGGTAGGTGTAGGGTAGGTGTAGGGTAGGTGTAGGGTAGGTGTAGGGTAGGTGTAGGGTAGGTGTAGGGTAGGTGAAGGGTAGGTGTAGGGTAGGTGTAGGGTAGGTGTAGGGTAGGTGTAGGGTAGGTGTAGGGTAGGTGTAGGGTAGGTGAAGGGTAGGTAGCCAGTTGCCGGGAGCGAAGCCACGGGGAGAGCAATATTTTTAGTAGCTTTTAGGGTTCCGTACCCAAAGGCTAAAAACAAGATCCTATAACTAAGACTCCGCTGTTCGTCTGTCTGTCGGTCTGTCTGTCACCAGGCTGTATCTCAAAGTCAAAGTCAAAGTCAAAGCATTTATTTCAATTAAACCATTTACAGGTACTTTTGAATTGTCAAGGTCGGTCGGTCAAAAAGATGAAGCTATTTGCACGTTCCAAGGCGTAGATCTCTATGGAGAAGAACGTGCAAGAAACTCCACGGACTGTCTTTTAAAAAATTATATTTTGTTACGAAATTATGGTTACATCATTCATATTAAAATAATACATATGTGAGAACAATGTAAAAGACGTGCAGGATAAAAGAGTCCGGAGTAAAAAGAAATAGTTCAAAGAAATAATTAAAATAAACCATGGCAGCCAAGGGATGGCCAGTCTCAGCTGACGGCGCTCGTTCACGAACATGACTAGCACCATTCGGCTCAACCATTTTTAAGGGAGCCAAATGATCCAACGCACGCGCCACCATCAGACAGACTTTTGAGTGAGCATGACATTCCCAATCGCCGTGGTACATTCAAGTCAAAGACCTACTCAAAATGATCATTATAGTTTAAATTTAAGGCGAGCCTTACTTGAGCGCGTAGGCATCTAACGCTTACCCCAGGCCCCGCAAGGAGTAGCAATACGTAATAAGTTACGATGCGCGGGAGACGCGCGCACCAAGCGCACCGCTCGCTCATGAGTTCACGGGTAGGTACTAAGTTCCGTCACAGGATAAAGTAATGCAGTAGATCAATTTGATTTGATTAGTATAAGTTTATTTTGTTTTATTTTTCTACTTAGTATTTTTTAAGGTTATAGATGGATTAAGTATTGTATTGTACAAACTTGAATCCAATTGCTAATCATTAAAAATCAGTAAGAATATTTATTTATTTTAGAGTATTATGGTGGATTTAAAATCTGACTGACACGAAAATTATGAATACGAGTACGATACAAAACTACGCGTCGCGCGCTATTTGGCCTTGGTGCGATACTTTCGTAAAAATCAAGTAGTAGGTAGGCACACTTACTTTAGGAAAATTATGTTACAATTCTTGAATATCGGACTGACATACGCATTGCGATCATAAATGTCCCTAAATAAATAAAGAAAAAAAAAAAAAAAAAATCTTGAATATTATAATTCAAGAAAGCTTAGAAGTATAAATGGTTTGGAATTTGCCTAGATGCTATTAAAAAAAAAACAAAAACGTTTTTATATTTTTTAATCAAATAGTTAACATAGGTAATAAAAGTTACCAATGCAACTGGCTAAAATTCGTTGAACTGTAGCTGTCTCGGTTTGCATGGACCTAGCTGAGTAGATTGACACGGAATATAGTCCTTGGATTTGCTTGGACCTGGCTGCACAGGCTTATCATTAACATTTTCTTTGTTTTCTTTCAATATTATGTCTCGTATTGGCATACCGCGATTTTGGCGCGGATCCACAATCTCTGGCAATATACATTTCAAATAAAAATCTATAATTTTTTTCTCCATATGCACCCGCCAAAATTCGTCATCTCTTGAAATATTTTCTACTAGGTATCTACTAGTTTTCACCGGACCATATTCCAAAAATGCATTGGTTCCTTTCTGTTACGTGAAGTTGACCCTGCACTTGGTAATACCAATTACTTTTTTTGTTTATAACCCTGGTATGTTTTATTCTATCGAATTTAAATATATATTTTTTATTTTCTTCAATAGTAGCATTTCCCTTTTCTAAATGCCGTTATTGGACATTTAATTTCAACAATGGTGTCTTTCCCAACTATACCGTCGGGGGTAACCCCAATAAATAACACCAAAGGTTAGTTTTGGAAAATTAAGCACAAAGATTCTCATTATTGGTTCAGCGCAACTGTTCATCCCGTTCAGCCCGTCAGGCGTTGATTATGCAAAAATTGTTAGGTACATGATCTGTTTCAATTATGCCACTTTTAGTTTGTTCATAGAATTCCGACGTAAATTGAAGCAAGCTATAATTTCCTCCCCTAAAAACTTATTCACCCCTGCTTCACCCCTTAATATGTATGTACTTAGTTGATTTTCAAAAAATCCAAAAAAAACTTATTCACCCCTGCTTCACCCCTTATTATGTATGTACCTAGTTGATTTTCGAAAAATGCAAACATTTGTTATGGTGTTTCAACTTCATTGGACCAAGCATTGATACGATTCTCCCCAGTTCGCTCAAGCCGCGACATTTTTCTTACTCCGAGCATGTTTATTACCGTCGTAACTTTTGAACGAAAGGTTCGATTTGAATGATTTAAAGTGTAATTTACACGGACATAATCAACCTTAATTATCGAACCAATTAAATGGATAGGGATTAATATCATAGTACTATAATCACCATTTTTTATTTCACCATGGGATTTGCTTGACTAATATTAACAAAAAGCGGTCATGGTGACTTATCCATAATAGTTAGACATATGGTATCGCGAACTTTTTTGTAGATATTGTTGACCTCTATAAAACTGTGGTACATCACTTTGCTCTATTGTCTATAAATTCTGCAGCGTACGCGATATAAGGATTTTTTCTCACACCTTGGGTCACATTATCGAAGTTTTCATACGGATCCCTAACTTTTTTGAAAATATTCTATAGCCTATGACCATCACCGATAATGTAGGATTCTTCTGGTGAAAGAATTTTTCAAATCGGTCCAGTAGTTTCGGAGCCTATTCATTTCAAACAAACAAACAAACAAACAAATCTTTCCTCTTTATAATATTAGTGTAGATAACAAAATCATCTACATATTGAGACACTACTACTATATTAAGATGTTGTTGAAGTGTATATAATGAATATTTTATGTGTAATTAAATTAAATAGAAGCGGGGATAAAGGGTCTCCTTGAGCTAAACCTTTATTAGTCCATCGATCTGAAATTGAATCACTGAATTCTATTTTAGTTTTTAAATGTCTCTCATTCAAAAATGACCATATAGAAGTTCAAAATTTTGATCCAATTTGAAGTTCATCTAAAACTTTAACTGCTGCATCAACAGATACATTATTATATGCATTCTGAATATCCAGGAAACATGCTAACGTGGGTATATTTTTAGAAAAACCATTTTGTATGTAAGTAACTAGGCGACTCAATGAATCTAAACAAGACAAAGATGTGTGAAAGGATATACTTCTCGATTGGTCCCATTTAAATTTTATCAAAATCGGTTAAGCAATTTGGTTTTTAAATCTAAATAGCTGGAAAAAAACATGTGGGAAAATCATCCATTTATACGAAATTGCGTATTTTTGCTTTCCTGTGACTTTCCAGTGGTGTAAGTGTGGGGTACCACCAAAAAGTGAAAAATAAAAAACGTTTTTTAATTTCGGTAGTCGGTATTTGGTTGCTTCTTAGTTATTTGACAACGACTTCCAAAATTAAAGTTATTTTGTACTTTGCAGTGTTTTATTTGGAAGACGGATTTTTTTTTGGCACTGAATTTGTATGCAAAGCACACAAGTAGGTTTTCAATTATAAGATTGAGTAAATGTTGGAGTGTTTCGACTGGGTATAAAGTTTTGAGTGGCAGGAGATAATGTGTTTTGGTAGTTACAGTAATACATCGTCAAATATTTTTTGCAAGGTTAGGTTAGGAGAGATTGAGGGCTTTTTTTTAATTTGGAAGTCAGTTGTATTTTTTTGTAAAAAAGTTTTTTTGGAGAACAAATACGAATCGTTCAGTAAATTTTCTATGTCTATGATTTTAGTGAACTTTGGACAAATGATAGTGGGTCATACTATAGGATGGATAGTGCCAGTCCTAACCAGACTAAAGAATGCTGAAGAGACACCCTTGGATAGAGTCATCACTGATACAGAAGCATCCTGGATGTTGATCATCACACACATTGGGATTATTGGAGGTATTATTATGTTGCTAGCGTTCACATGCGTTCCATGGCCTCACTCGTGTAATACAGGGTGTCCCAGAAGTGCATGGTCAAACATGTAAACACATGTAAAATTTTATGACATTTCGTTGTATTTTATTTGTGACATTTTGATGAAAGCATGTTTAAATTTTGTACGCCATTTTTGCACGCCTAAATTAGAGGCAGAATAAGAGAAGCTTTATTGTACTAATGATTATGAAATTTATGTAGGTACCTTATTTGCGCAAATAAATCAATTTTGATTTTGATTTTGTCATATTAAAGGATGGCATTCTGATTCTGCTATGCAATTAGAAAAAAAAATAAAAAAATGATTTTTTTGTTCAAAACACCCAATCTCAAAACGTTTTTGATAGTTTCTTTTTGTTATTTTTTTGATAAAAGCTAAAAGTAAAAAAGAAGAAAACACTTTACGAGCTGTCTGATGCAGTTAGTGCTGTTTATTTTAGTTAAATCAAAAAATTAATGCCACCGACTGCATCAAGCTGCTTGAAAAGTGTTTTTGTTTTCGGTCGGGTATTTTTAAAAAGTCATTTTTTTATTTTGACATTATTTTTTTACTCTACAGCAGCTGCAGAACACCACCCTTATGAACACGCACTTTTGAAACATCCTGTATAGATTTTCGCAAAGAAAAGACGCCTATAACTTAAATTGTCCTGGAACTCATGTCTCATCAACATTAGTTCAGCGATTTAGGTGCAAAACTGTAACAAACAAACAAAATCAGTTTCGCATTTGTAATATTATTAATTACAAAAATAGAAGAAGCCGAGCTCCAGATTGAGAAAACTTCGGCATAAATGACGAAACTCCACTCGAACTTTGACCTCCTAATATGATTAATATTTTAGACGAAACAACCTCCCTTGTACTGGAAGCCTTGTCAAGCATTTAAACCTACCAAGTAACCCTAATGGGTCATAACTATTTAAGCAATGCAGATGGCTAGGCGATGATTTGGCGTAAAAACTTTAAGTATAAAAATGTTGTAAGAGTACGTAGTGGTCACAGAGGCGAAGTTGGTAACCCTTTCAAAAACGTCGAAAACAAAACAAAATTGCAATAATGATGTTAGTGACAGCCCAGGGCCTCAAGTCTGCTATTACAATAGTGTCAGAATGGTCTATCATTGATTTCATAATTGTTGATTTTGACAAGTTTGGTAATCTACTATTAGAAAAGCGTCATTATGACTTTCCAATGGTCAACCACTGACACTCCATTGACAGAAATGGCATAGAATGGTAATCTCGTACATAATGACAAATGAATGACGGACTTATGCGGTAATCTGCTAAAATTTTGACAGTTCCTTCGATCAGTGACCTACCATTAGAACGTCCTTGTGCAGTCATTGCTTTTCAAAGACATCGAATATTAAGAACCACGATTCTATCACGAGACCATTGACCGACCAATGATCGACCATTATGAATTTAACAGATTACGAACTTATAGCAAAATGACAATGGGATCGTGTTGGAATGACGAATTTATAAAAAATACAGATTTGGGGCCCGAGAGACAATAGGACATCTAAAAAAATCTGATTGAACCGTATTTTTTCTTTTTTCACGTAAACAAAAAATGAAAACGACACAGTTCGTTTAAAACTCGTGTGACGTCACAGACTGATAGCCCCCACTCCTGATCTTTGATGCGTTTTATCTTCGTCTTTTTTATTGATTTGATAAAGCAAAAAATATGTGTCCAATATTTTTCGATAATCTAACTGACGGACTAAATGGATTCATATATTTTTTAACCAGGAATCATCCCTATTCTGAACTAAATCCAGTTTAAAATATCGAATCTGTCCCCACTTTAGTTCCTTCACTACTCAAACTACTGCCATTTTGCTTTCAGGTCCTTTTATCTCCGGATACCTTTCTAACGTGGTAGGAAGAAAGCCTTGTCTATACTTCGGCGGAAGCATGCTTTTTCTATCCTACATTTTGATGGCATTTGGCAAAAATCTAGTTTTGATTTACATAGCCAGATTTTTAGTAGGAGTTGGTATCGGAGTGTTATTTACTACAAATCTAGTCTTCCTCGCAGAGTTGGCGTGAGTATCATAATAATAAATAATTTCAATGTTTAGGTGCGAAGCAAAATTTTGATATTTTGAGATTTACTTGAATAAAGCAACCTTAGAACCCTCTCTAGAATACTCTATGTCGGGGGATAGCTTTTTTATTGCTGATGATGACACAGGATTGATCACAGTTAAATATGTTATAAACCTAAATAATATTAGCCTAAGAGCTACTGGATGAGGGTGGCACAGGAACGTGGGAATTGGCATAAGAAAAGAGAAACCTATGCTCAGCAGTGGACGAAGTCGGGCTGTGGATGATGATGATGCTGAAGAGCGACCTAACCATCCGACTAACACGTTTCCCACAAAGCAAGATTATTTTTTATAAATGATGATACTATCGGATTATCTAGAAACTACTGCTCTGGCAGGCATCTCGCGGTTGCGTCATTATCCCCAAAATTTTTGTTAATGTCAAACAAAATTATAATACCTACCAATTTTTCACAAGGCTACAATTTTAATATGTTGTAATTTATTCATGTTTTAGTGTAAACAAAAATTGATAACATTTTTTGAAGGTGCAAGAATGTGCCAGACAATAGCAAAGTTGTCATCAGACTACTAATAGGTCATAATTCTGAAAGCTATTTTTTTTCAATTGTTTTAAATGAATTGTGCGTGGTTTGCCAAATCCGAAACTACGAGAGATAAAGAAAAACACTGAAAGGATTCTCGAGCCGGAGTTTCGAAACTAAAACTGAATCATTGGTTTTTTTTTTAAACTGTATTCCAGGAATTGAACCGGTTGATTTTGAAAAAATAACACGCCTTCATTATTATACCATCCGAAAATGTCGTTAATAAGGATCAAATTCTGTCCGACAAACTATAAATTGTATCCATCTATTTTTTGTTTTTACAGATCATCGAAAAATCGAGGCACACTACTAACAATAACAGGTCTGTCTACTACACAGGGCATATTGTCAGTGTACTCAATAGGAAGAACTTTTTCTTTCTCAATAACTAATGGGGTGGTTGCGTTTTTGTGTGCCCAATACATTGCTTTTATATTCTTTTTGGTACCTGAAACTCCTGTTTATCTTGTTATGAAGGGTAAGTGTGGATTTAATATAATTATTATAATAACCAACATCTACATTCATAGGAAACTAGAGACTCCCTCCGGATTTGAACAGGTGCAAATTAGAGTTTTGTAGCACCGTCATAGTTCAGCATTGAATTTTTCAACATTGTTCAGATTTGATTGATTGATTATAGAAAATCAACTCTTGAGTTGAGTTTTCACTATTCATATGAAACTACATCTACATTTAAAGGAGACTAGCATAGAGTTCCGTCATAGTTTGGCAAAATACTTACAAATTATATATGTTGCAGTCAGAACTCGTAACCAGTCACAAGTACTTTTAACTAGTAGCATAGTTTTTTTTTTCAACTGCTAAACCGTACTATCCTGTGGTGACAAATAAATTTAAGGCCAGCCAGGGTTATTTATCAGAATAGTCAATACTTTTGACTAATTCTTTTGACTGCTAGCTCTCGTCAATAATTAATAGTACTTTTGACTGAATACATTGATGATTTTGACTAATGCACTAGTGGGTAAAAGTAGTTTTGACTAAGAGCGTTAGTCAAAATCACTTTTAACCACATATTGTCAGTTAAAATCACTATTGACTACAAATTTTCGGACAAAACTATTTTGACTAATTTGTTTAGTCAAAACTAGTTTTGCCAGATTTTTTCAGTGAGAAGTACTTTTGACCGATAAAGCCATCTGACTGCAACATACCAACAAACATTATGGCTGCAAATAGAGCTTACTTTAGAACCCAAAGTGTTATGAAGGTAGAGTAGTAGCTGCAATTATAGTGTGTGACGACAAAAGAGTGTTAGTAATAAAATATAACGCTTATAGTCACAAAGCAAGTTTATAAGAGCAATGTATGAAGGTTAAACGCGTAGAGCAGCGATTATTATCCCTACAATATAGACCAAAGCTTCTGTGTAATAGCTTTGAACGAATCTTACGACTATAAGATCCATATAAGAAATTAACATATACTATTAACTTCTAAAGTTCTAAGCAAGCTACCACAAACTCTTTCGGAGCGCTGATAGTTGCACAAAAGGAGCAATTAACGCTACTAGCTCTACAATGGTGTTCAATAAATCTTTTACAACACCAAACTCCTTAAGGGATACAAAACTCCCTTGTATAATTTAAGGCTGAATAGTAGAGATATTTCTCCCTATTAATAGAACTTATAGTGTCAAGTATAGCCTCTATAAACTCCTTAAGGGATACAAAACTCCCTTGTATAATTTAGGCCTGAATAATAGAGATATTTCTCCCTATTAATAGAACTTATAATGTCAAGTATAGCCTCTATGTTATTTAAGGTTAAATTATTGAGTTCGTTACCACTTTAGTACCGTGGTCCCGTGTATAAAATGGCATCGCAACATAAACATTTTTGTCTACTACTCAATTTATTTTAATAGAAAATAAGAAAAGATAGGTACTAGTACTTAACCTAAAATAGCTGCTATTTGGTAGTGATGTTTCTAAATGGCTAGTATTCAGGTATTCGTTTTTCTATTATAATTTTAATTTTATTTAATTCTAATATAATAATATTACTTTGTTTACATTTAGATAAGAACACAAAGATACATATCTAAACATCTATTGGTTATAGCAACAACTAGCTTAAAGTAAACAATTATATTTTAATTTGTCTTTGTAACTAAAAGATATAACTTATACTTACTTAAATCAGTTATAAAATTATGTTGGTTATTGTGTATTGTTAATAATTAATGAGTTATAGCAACAAAAATAACCTTAGAAAATATAAATGAATTAAAAAATTAGCATAGGGACTCTTCTTCGACGTCGATTGAATCGTCACTTGGGGCTAGTATTACGGAATCATTTTTGATTCCAGGTATATCGCTGGGTTGACTTTCAAAATTATTTTCGGCAGTTGCCGCGAATGCTATGTTATGGTTTTTTTCAGTCTTGTTTGCGTCTTGTTCAATATTTGCGGCACTCTTTAAATCACTATTTTCTTGTGTTTTGTCTATAAAGTCAAAATGATTTGAGAGGAAGACTCGCTGGACTCATCGGGTACAGAAATTACGGGTGAATTGTATTGGTTAGTCTGAAAAAAAACACAAAGGGGGTTGTGTATCGTAAAAAAATCTCAGTCTGCATTGTAAAATAGTAGTTTATGCAACGACCATATTAAATTCCATTGCTACAAATATTCAGTCTTTAACTGGCAGAATTGTATAGTATGTATTTAAATATGTAGACAGACAGGGACGTGTGCGTATCAAACAATTTAGCACTCGTCTAGCTATGAGATACGTGTACTAGTCGTGCGTAGGCTAGGTAGTGGTTTTGGGAAATGACTACGGATCCCCAAATTCATGCTCCCACCATTTTTAGATTATGAAGTTAATTAAATACAGTAAAATGTACGAAACGAAAACTTAATACAATGAAGGTATTTATTATTCTAGCGTATAATACCTGGGTCACGACAGTTTTAAGTCAATAGGTTAGGTTTTGTTACATATTTAGTAAAAAAAATGTTTTGCTCCATGTAAAGCAAAACATTTTTTTAGATAAATACACATCAAAGAGTGGGCCCTTCAATTATTTGCTAATAATACATACACATATTGACAGTTTACTTACCTTCGCAATGAAAATTCCGCTTCAGCTTCCACTAACAATAAGTTAAAATTTTAGAACTTAACTCCGCCATTTATTTTCGTAAACACAATGTTTGGTTTTTTGACAAGGGAACATATTATTCATAACAACGTTATAAAAAACATACCGCATAGCAGTCTATGAAAAAAAGTATAAAATTATATCCTTCGACGCTAAAATTTCCTAATGTATATCCATACTGCAACTCAAGGTGTAACAATTTACCTTATTACCACCCTCTAACCGCTCAAATAGTAAGTAAGATACATCATAGATCTACTATACCCTTTACGGATATTATATTCATACATTTGCTCCCTTTATAGCGCTCAAAAAGTCAGTAAGTAGCATGTAGTTCTATCATACCGCTTGAGGAGTCACTAGTCACTTAAATACTACTCTCACAGAGCTTTAAGTCTCAGTTAGCGCTACTGTACCTCCACAATTGCTCTAATATATCTCTTAAATTCATTTTTTAACTCCACTACATCGCCATAATGGAACCTAAGACCATAAGAACTTGTGCCCAATCCAGGGGTATAGTAGAGTTATAGCTCGCTATAACTCCCATGTGATAGCACTTATTGATGACCTTAGGATCTGTTTAGCTCTTTTATATATCTGTTCTAACTCTTATATTAGCGCCTAATGTTAGTTGGGATACACAAACCTTCCACATTTATCATAATAAACTTATTATTTTAATATTTCAGGCAAAGTAGAAGAAGCTACGGCTACTCTCACAGCACTTGGTAGACAAGCTGAAGTAGATGAAGTCGTAGCACAAGCAAAAGATAAGCCAAATCCAAAATTAACTCAAATAACTGAGTTGTACACACACAAGGCCAACAGAAAAGCTGCGTTGTTAATAATAAGTTTAAATATTCTAACACAATTCAGCGGAGTGATAGTTGTGCTCGCTTTTGTGTCATATGTCTTCGAAATGACTGGTTCGGATATCGAGGCACATTTATCTTCTACATTCATCGGTGTTACACAACTCCTTGTGTTAATTATTGTTCCTTTATTTGTCTATAAAATTGGAAGGAAAATCCTGCTTTTGACCTCCTGTGCAGTTTGTTCTATAAGTTTGGTAAGTTCTTTTTTGTTTCGGTTTATTTCAAATGTATTATTTTGCTCTTATATTTTTTCGTCTTGTAATTGCCAAGCTATCACTCCGTCCAGAGTGGAAGAAGTCATTCGATAATTTTGCATAATTAAAAAAAAAACTAAACAATATTGGTCTTGGGTACTAAAAGTCAAGTGTCCTATAACGGACCTGAGAAATTAGGACACCTTCATTAATAGTCCAAACAGATCTATTTTATATTCCATAAACTTTTTATTGTTTTTCAGTTTTTCCTTGGAACTTATTTCTACCTGTACAACAATGATTTCCCAATCACTGATGACTTCAAATGGGTGTCACTAGTATCTATAATGGTGTTCTGCGTTGCATATTATAGTGGTAAGTTTATGTTAACTATGATTTGACTTTTATAATCTATAATTGTAAAAGTATCAGTATAATATCATTTTGGTATCCTCAGAGGTGCCGCCAAGGATGCAACTAGCACATATTTTGTGACTTCTCCAAAGCCTTTGATTGCGTTGTAAACAATACACTAATCTGTAACTACACCACTTTGAAAGTCGTGGACATGCTGCTGATGTATGTTATTTCCTATTTATCAAATAGGCAGCAAAAAATAACCATTAATGGACCGATATCCTCGGGGTTTTTAGTCAAGATGGGTGTACCTTAAGGTTCATCTTTTGGCCCTTTCCTATTTGCTTGTTTACATTAATGATCTTCCTGATGGCCATCTTATTCGATATGTTTCCAACCTTTGATGACACTTCTTCCATTTTTAAAATAGATAAGAAATGATACGGATTAAATGACAAAATGATAATGCATTTCAACAAAAGTCTGGCTGTACTTTCAAGAAGTTAGCAGCTTATTTTCTCTCACGTAATGCAAACAATACTAAACGTCTAATTTTTCATTGCCAATAGTGAGTAGTCTCTGTAATCCACCACGCGAGACCTATACGTGTTGGTGGATGTCACAAAAATCTATGACTATTTTGTTCATGCCATGTTTTTCACTATGTTTTCCTTCACTGTTTTACGACTCCACATTTAAAAACCTAGCTACATATAATAAAGTAAGCTAGCCAAAATGATATGTACGAGTATCATTTCTTTGTTCTCCAGGTATGGGCTTTATCCCCAACACATATCTCGGCGAAATGTTCACGGACACCTGCAGAAGTTTTGGTGTCACGTTTACAGTAACCATCAGCTGGTTATTCGGTTTCGGAGTGGCAATACTATTTGGTTACGTCTTATTGGCGTGGGGATCTAGCGTGGTCTTCTGGATGTTTTCTGCAGTCTGCGCTTTTGCCTTCGTCTTCACTATAGTTTATGTACCAGAAACAAAAGGAAAGAGCATGCCCGAAATCCGGGAGCTCTTGAGTAAGTGATTGGATATGAGCCCGTGATATTATTATTAAATGATTGGACAAATTACTATGGTTTTTATTTTGTAAATCAACAAAGTGGGCGATTGAGGATGGACAGTTCCGCAGAGTTCGATATAGGAAGAGGTGGCGAGACGACCTAAGCGATTACTGCAATGGCTGATTCAAGGTGGCTCGAGGAAAGAATACCTGGAAGAATTTGAGGCAGGCCAGGTAGTGGTACAGTACAGACAGAATAAAAAATAAAGCCTACTACTAGAAAACATGGAAATTCAGGTTGACTTGTATGCATTTGCGTACCACAGCTCACTTCACAGCGTACCGGCGTGATATTATGTTGTTATGAACTGGTGCAAACAATAAGGCGACATAAGATTTCACAAACCTGCTGAAGTGTTGTGAAGAATCTGCCATATTCGTGAACGTCTTCAATCGTGAACCTTTACGTTCTCTAGCAATGAAAAACGGTTCATAAATTTATTGTTCGGGTATCTAGGAAGGGATATTATGGAAAAGTCAAACATCATATTTATTAGTTTATTACTTTGGCATGTTTAAGTATTTTATTAGATTTATACAAATACTGTTATTTGTATTTATGTACTTTCTATTTAAAATTTTATTATTTTGTTATACAACTACCACTGTGGAGTCTTTTTAACCCAAATGTCTCTGACCGGTAGAGAATACCTTGTTGCATTAAGTCCACTCATGTACCACTGTTGTACATAAAGTTTTAATAAATTAATAAAGGTCAACGTAATTTATTGCTAGGTTATCTGGCGCCTACCATACCTTCTCATCAAAAAGGCGCCTGTCATAATTATTTCGCATTCTCTACCAATATGTGCAATATTGCTATAAACATAAAATCAACAGGCTTACGGTCATTTTACTTTTTTGTAGAGACGCAGCTTCACTCTTAATTCTTTAGTAATAATACACTGCTTCTTTTGAAGTCGTAGTTAAGATGATTTGGGCCTAGCATGAGGCCACGATAACAGCAGCGTCACTGGCATTCTTTAGGATCTTCAAAAGTTCAGATGTATAGTCACTTGGGGTACTCCAGATTGAGGGTTTTGTTCTGTACAAGGGCACTGCACTCACATTCTGTCGTTCTGTCGACTGGCCCACGGCTAAAAGAAGCCGGTATCAATAAAGACCACCATAAGTACACAAAATATAGAACGGGAAGCTCCGCGCAGACATAGCCGGGCTCCGGGGAGCCAGCTCGGAGGAGGCACCTCAAGGGGGGCGCAAGGAGGATGGCCAATCCGTGCCGCTAGAGAGCCAGGTGCTGGACCTGGTGCGGCAGGAGATGGCTGCCTTTCGGGAACGGTTCCTCCGTCTTGGAGGGCATCGTCCTGCATCCCCCGCTAGTGGCCAGCCAAAAGGCGGCGTCTTACGATGCTATAATGATGTGATAGATATAATGATGATTTTTTCGTACAGTATACTTGATATGCGTGTACGAAGTGAGACAGAAGCTAGAACTGTATAAAACTTACCCCTAGAAAAGTGATGGTTACTGTTTGGTGGTCTAGCGCCGGTGTGATTCATCACAGCTTCTTACCAAACGGGGAGAGCATTACTGCAGATGTGTACTGTGAAGAACTGAACACAATGATGGAGAAGCTGGCACATCTCCAACCAGCATTGGTCAATCGCTCGTCTCCGCTGCTCCTGCACGACAACGCGCGACCTCATACTGCACAGCAGACGGTCTCCAAGTTGGAAGAACTGGGGTTGGAAGCTCTCCGTCATCCGCCCTACTCACCAGACCTTGCGCCTACAGACTACTACTTTTTCCAGAATTTGGATAACTTCTTGGCGGGAAAAAAATTCAATACCCGAGAGGCAGTACAAAATGACTTTGAAGAATTTGTTGCCTCCCGTCCGGCTGATTTCTTTAAGAAAGGCATCTATAAACTGCCACTGCGTTGGCAAAGATGCATTGATTGCATGGGTGATTACTTCGATTAATACAAATAAAAAATACATGAAAAAAAATCGTTTAAATTTTTTCATACAAAACGGCAATTTCATGGGTAAAGCCTATTATTTTTTATTTTTTGTTCAGACAAGAAGAGGAATCATGACATCTAGAATTACATAGCACTGAATGCTTCTTACAGCTATTTCACTAAACTTAATCTAGTAATATAAGTATTTCACTAAACTTGGACCGTTTTATAACTATATTCCTAGTGAGATAGTAAAGAATCGCTTTCGTATAACTATGTTACGGTATATAATTATATCCCTAGGGATATAACTATATTACGGCTTCATCTATCTTACTGCGACATATATATTATACGTGGCTTAATTGAGAAGAAACAGTAATCTACAGTAATCTTATTAACTTCGGAAGGCCACATATTACACACTAACATCATTGAAGATAGTTAAGTTATAATTGTTTATAATAACATTACATAATACAGTCAGTGAATAGTCGTCCTGCCGTTATTATTATCCAAAAACATTTTGAATTTAGCAAATGCGTTTAAACACGTGACTTCTACCAATTCGCACTTGCCCCATCTCGTGTACCTATACCCGATTATCAGAGATAAAAGGCCTGCGTCTCAATAGTGGAGAGTATTCTATGAAAATACGTTGTCCCTTGTGGTATCGTTGTGGTTGTAGCATTGTCTCACCAAGGAGTAAAGTGTTCACCAACACAGAGGCTGGACGCAGACAAACTATCATCATCATTTCAGCCGAAAGACGTCCACTGCTTCACATTCGCCTCCCCCAGGTGTCACCACATCGACCGGCGTTTGTCTCTCATCCAGCGAATTCTCGAGACATTCATCTTTCTACCATGTCAGGCCTTCCAAACGCTACGTCTTCCAGTCAGCGGTCGCTACACCAGAACCTCCGACCCTGCTAAAAAGTAATATACTTGTAATTTTTCCTGTTTGGGTTACATAAAAGATGATTCAATGAAGGTGAATCATTGTATACACAATGATTCACCTTTCTTATCACACCTTTTTAACACCTAACAATGATTTCCCAGTACAATTTTGATAAAAAATAATCAGTTATAAATATAGTATTATACCTATGTGGTTCTGTGTAACAAGTTTCAGTGCCTGTATCAACGATGTGTAATGTATGCCATCTATTTAAAATGTTTCTTTCTCAATGCTATAATCCGTTATGGGTCCGGGGGTATGGGTGCCGATGGAAATACACACATTTGAATTATTATTTAACGCGTGTCACTAAACGAATGATGAGTGATACCAATGTTGATGGATGGGTTGGGCGAGGAAGACAAAACAAGAAATGGATCGATTTTGTAAGGCATGACATTATAGAAAAAACCGCTGAAGTGCGTGTCGGACCACGCGCAGTGTTGTTGCACGTCACTCAAAAAAATTGCCGACTCAGAATAGTGCTTTTTGCTTGATTCTATGCATATATTAGCTAAGTTAACGTCTAAAACGGGCCAACGTATGACGATGGTAACTGAAGAGGATTTCGTATGAAAGGAGATGGCTAAATGGAGAATGGACGATTGCCCTGAGAATGTATAAACATGGTACCTAGCAATATGTAATGCTGAATAGCTGATTATAAGTATTTCGTTTAAAAATTGTTTCAGGAACTGTTTATAACCTTGCAATCGTGAAAATAAAATCATGTTACTCCTACGTCAATACGTATCGAAAAAACTTCAAACAAACGGCATTGCTATGAATTTTTGCGTAGGCGTTTGAATGTATCTGCGATTTTATTGATAAATTGTATTTTGATATAGCGAGCGACCCACCCCGATTTCGCACGGTGGAACTTACTTACCTAACCCACTTGAGTAAATATCTACAAAGGGGTAATTGCACCAAAAAACATGATACAACTTAATTTCTGCAATCCGCGAAAATACGCTCCCGCTCGCGTGTAGGTACATGCGAAATATTAAACTCTCGTAAAGCCTTACTACTTATCCAAAGGAGTTGAAATAAAGACAGTTTTCACAGACTTTTTAAATAATGGTTAAACATATTTGAAAAGATAAGGATTAATATTAACTGACTCAAACAAACTAAAGATTATTGATTTTGAGGTAAGTAAACAATTCTGCAGTAGGTAAGTACTTTATCAAATATTAGGTACTCACGTTTTAAGCTGCACACGCAAGAAAAGACCTCAGGATTTTTCTGACTTGATTTGTACAATAATACCTACACGAATGTACACCTAAACCTTCCGGAAGAACCAATCTACCTCATAAGCAGTGACAACCCCATCAAAATCTCTTTCTACATTCGTACAGACAGACAAACGCGCCAGGGGGACTTAGTTTCCTAGTATATGTTGACTGATAAATCCAGCCTTAACAAGATAACTAACGCACTGAGTAACCAAGAAAATAAAAGATTACCTATTGAAATAAAACATAAAAATACGATTCATTTATTTATTCAATATTCTGTGTGTCTTACAAGAACATTATCGAAAAATGGAGCTGATAATGTGTTCAGCTGGTCGATTCTGTCGACATCTCACGGTGTTCACCTTGGCGGAGTGAACGACAATAGAGATGTCATTCCATCTTATTTGTATGGTTTGACAACTCACCCGTCGTGCGCCCCGCCCGGGTGTTCACTTCGACATGTTTACTTTGTTTACAGCCGGTCGATTCTGTCGACATCTCACGGTGTTCACCGAGGCGGAGTGAACGACAATAGAGCTGTCATTCCATCTTATTTGTATGGTTTGACATCTCACCCGTAGTGCGCCCCGCCCGGGTGTTCACTTCGACAGCACTGCAGAATCGCACTGCAGAATCGCACTGCTGGTGTATCGCCCATCCTCAGATACGAGCACTGTCATGACTAGGAGTGTGACGAATATATTAGTATTAGTTAAGAGATTAGTAATATTCTATGGATTCACGTGTTAATAATTTGACGATCTGATATATGCTTGTAGGCGACATTAATATCGCCACAAAAAATCAACGTAGCAGAATCAACAAATGAGACTCGCAGCGCCATCTATCTCAACAGCTGCGAACTAAATCCTAAATCGCGATAACAGAGTTTACCGTTCGATAAGAACATTTACAAAGCCCGAATATCATCTTTCGGGCAGTTGCCCACCGGACAACCAACAACCGTCCGGTCGGAGGATCCTCCCTTTTCAACGGAGGTATGTGGGACTTTACTCTCTGTTCCGCTACCTCCAAACTGGTGACCCTCGACGTTGAACGTCAGCGCAGCATTCGTACAACTACTCCATCATGACGTCATCATCATCACTTCTCCTCATCGTGACCTCAAGCTCTCGAGCAGCGAGTCATACAGCCAGCCAGAACCATCGACTTCTACGGGTATCCTGACCACCAGCATGTAGCGGACGCGCATTCCTGGTCAGCATCCTCAGCCTCTATCATCAACCTCATCAGCGACCTTGGCAAGCACACTGCGCCTTCGGCCAGTCACAAGAAGAGCCTTGAAGAACCTTTCCTGTTCGACGCCAGCAGTCACGCCAACAGAAGACAGTTCCGACTCATCGTGAACTCTGCGACGCAGATAGTTCCGGCTCACCGAGAACTCTGCGACTTCCAGTTCCGACTCACTGAAACCAACCTTACACTGGCCTGGCAAGCATCGCAAGATATGGACGAATCATCCACTATCGACCTCCGGTCTCCGGAGGGGGGTGATGTAGGAGACCGCCACAAAAAATCAACGCAGTAGAATCAACAAATGAGACTCGCAGCGCCATCTATCTCGACAGCTTCGGACTAACTGGACGAAATCCTAAATCGCGATATCAGAGTTTACCGTGCGATTAGAACATATGCAAAGCCCGAATATCAACATTTGGGCAGTTGCCCACCAAACACAAACAACCGTCTGGTCGGAGATCCTCCCTTTTAAACGGAGGTATGTGGGAGTTAACTCTCTGTTCCGCTACCTCCAAATGCTAATATACATTCACATAATTCGATTTCTAACATGTACAATAATCTTTAACATAATTTGAGATTCCATTCACTTGGCACGGATCTTCTTGGATCGGATTCGTGAAGTGATACGTATTATTAGGTTTTAGTTAAATATCACTGATCCTCAAATATTAGTTAAGATATTGTAATTATTCTAGACTCAATTATTTATATATTCGTATTAGCTAATACTGATAAATATCGATATTAACCCATCTTTAGTCATGACACTCATGACAGATAACTGACGTTGGTTTTTGTTATAATAAGAGATGGGATTGAACTTCAAGTGTAACAGAATCGATAAAATAATCGAAAGGTTTGTAAAAAAAATGAATTTGTTTTGACGACCATTATTCAGTTAATATTTTTCGTTACAAAATACATAGGTAGTAAAAATAAACGAAGAAGCACATTCCGAAGCTTTCATCTATTTTTATTTGATTTCGATTAGAATAACGTGGAATCGAGTGAAGTTGATTGTCACTTTAAAACAACCCTGATTTCCGAATCAAAACTCAATTAACAAACAACAAAACAGAACACCGAATTGAATGCCATAATTCCCGCCAAAATCTCTGATTGCCACTTCTTAGTTCCGAAGAAGCTTCCTATCATTTAGACATAATTATGCCTATTCAAAAAATCCGCCGACCGCCTACTATGTCAGTATTTTTCTCGCTAGCCGCCACCAAATGTCATTTTCTAGAATATTTTGTCATATCAATGGCGCAAAACTAGCACAAAAAAGCAGAATGTTCTAAACATCCTTTCGCCAGTGGCAAAAATCGAACTAATGTTTTGCCTTATGTTTGAAGTATTTTTGACCACAGCAAAAACATAACCGTAGACAAATGAGGTCAAACCGAACAAGCTAGGTAGTCAGGAAGTCATTATGACGGTCATCACTTGACAATGATTCGAGCTAAAGCCTCACGAAGTGGTTTCGAAGATCATAAAATGCATGTTGTCGATACCAGCTTATGATCACCATCGAATCGAGTCTAATGAAGTTAAGCCAAACATCATAATGTCCAATGATCCAAAACGATCCCAAGTCGCCCGAAGTGCGACCTCTCGCGTCCGGCCCTGGTTCAATCCATGGATGGGTTTTAGTCAGTAAAAGTCTGACACTCCCTGCCGCTCCACCCAGAGCGGAAGGGATCATTTGATGATGTCCCATCCTTAAAAAAAAAAGTGGCCCGAAGTGTTAGTATTGCTTATCCAGCCATAATTAGGTAGTTTCAGAAAATAAACCGATTTGAAAACTGTTTTCAAAAATCGATTTAAGTACAGTTTCTATTTGACATTCTGGAAAAGCGACATGACCCCTCCCTAGCTTTCCCTTTGATCTTATATTGTCAAACAAAACAAGCTTAGAAAACAATTCTGATACTTTTTTATGTCTTACAGTTCAATAAAGTTCTATAAAATTATCAAAATCTAAATAATTCACGAATTAATATTTCAATATTTCGAGTTAATGTAAGATTCTTATACATCCTGAGGGTAGTCATTTAGCCATGTCCTTTCAGCTTTCTACAACCAGTTTCGACTGTGCGTTATCTGTCAGTCTATCGACTGACTGACAGATAACGCACAGTCGAAACTGAACAGACAGCTTTGACCACAATCCTAATATATAAAATTCGTGGTGGGTACAATGTGATCAAAGCTAATACGTTTTTGACCGGATCTCAGTAACCAGGAACAAGAGAGAACTTGGACTGGATGACTACAGCATATGAAAAGTATTCTTTTAAAGATAAACTATATTATCCCACCGTTGAGGAGAAGTCTTTTGCGTTGTTTTCCAACATTTTTTGTATTTTTGCGTTTCCGGTCAACCCATCAGGGTCGAGTCTAAATTGTCACGCCAGCTTTTCTTTGGCCTACCTTGGAGACGATGCCCGTCTTCAGGTACCTAATGCGTGACGATCCTGGCCCATCGGTCCTGACGCACGTTGTAAGTGTGATCCACCCTAGTCCCACTTAAGCCTCGTAGACTTATCGCCAACATCGGCGATGTCTATCATGTTTGGTAGGTAAGTATAACGTCGACAAAATGGAAAAGGTGGATTCAAGGAGTTTTTATGCCATAGATACATAATTATAAAAAATCAGGCATTCCACCTGTCGATTAGTGATCACCGCAGCCAATGGACTACTAGTGGTTGCGTTGCCTACCGATGAAATCAAAACTAAAAGTCATTTAATCAAGATAGTCTGAAAACCAGCAATCTTTGAACGCCAGTTTTACGTCGTCAGTATTATAAGTTTAAGACAGTCTCACAAAACACCCACCCATCACTTCCTAGAGCGACTTTTCCCCATAAGCGTCTGCATGCTGGAGAGTTTATTATGCCACTTTTTGTTAAGTATCAAAAATTATAAAATCTTCTGACATTCAAAACGCAGAAATACGATACGTACATTTTCTGACGGAAAATCTCTAGACACATCCAGAATTTCTAATCTCATAATTACAACGTATTTCAAAACTATCCCCCGATGAATTATAATGGACATTTACCTTTCGGAACGGGTGCCTATCTTACCGCTAACGACTCGTAGTTAAACAAGTACGATTCACTTGTTCCCGTTGTTTGTGTTATATCTAGCCCACAAAACAGAGAGGTACAGAATGTTGAATTTAACCAAGCATGGCTGATGGTGCCAAAGCGTTCGAGGAGTTCTGGAGTTGCGTCCGCGTATAGAAAGACGTATTGTTGGACAGCTTCCACAGCGTAGACCGATGACCCGGTGGAAGCCGGGGAATCTGCTGAATGACAGATGCAAGGAACCGGTCGATGCGGTGATACTTGGGAGGGCCGCAGCAGACTGGATTGAGGCTTGTCCAGCAGTAGACGTCTTTTGGCTGAGCTAATGACCATGACTGAAAAAAATCTGCGACCGGAACGGAGCTGTGAAAACTGAGCTATGCCTTTACAGGGGGCGTGGGTCTGTGGCGTGACGTTCCTGCTAATTAGGAAACACGAAGATTGCCGAAGTGCATACCTTTACTGGTTTACCTGTTGAGCGTCTTTGTGTGCGTGCGCCTGTTTTCTTTCGTTGTATGGACCTGGCCTTCTGTTCTTTTCCGTGGCTATCCCTTAATTGTTCGAAAACTTGTTCGATTTATTTTTGGCCCTTAGGATGAAGGGTTCAAAATGGTTTGTATATTGTTAGTTTTGTTAGAAATCTCACAAATTGGCAGTCTGATTAATGGATTTGATGTTCAGGACTGCCGTTTCGGATTAGTTCGGGGTTTGTGGTTCCAGAGAAGTTTAGATTAAGTTTCACGTGTGAGGGAGTTGTTCATTTATCAATTGCTGTCTTAACAAAGCTTCGTTTTCGTTGAAATGGATTATCATTGATAACTGACTTGGTAAACAGATTGCTGATTTTTTTTTTATTCATCAGATTTAATACTATCGAATATTTTATTTATAGAATGTTTATCTTGTACCTCGCACAGCACAGATAATTAGTGACTAACACTGATTCACGCTGATTGCAGTTTTTCCAATCATCATGTTCCTGCCCTTATCCTATGTTACTTGGGGTCGGCGCAACACGTTTTTTTCTTCCATTCTGTCCTATCAGCCGTCACGCTATCCCTTTTCTTTCATATCGCTCACACAATGCATCCATCTTTTCTTTGGCCTCCTTCTCCCTCTCCATCCATCCACATTTATATTCATAACCCTTTTAGTTACATGCGTTTCCTTCCTCCTCTTTACTATTTTAGAAGGTAGCGGAACAGAGAGTAAAGTCCCGCATACCTCCGTTGAAAAGGGAGGACCCTCCGACCAGACGGTTGGTTTTCTCTGGTGGGCAACTGCCCGAGAGTTGATATTCGTGCTTTGCATATGTTCTAATCGCACGGTAAACTCTGATATCGCGATTTAGGATTTTGTTCAGTTAGTTCGCAGCTGTCGAGATAGATGGCGCTGCGAGTCTCATTTGTTGATTCTGCTACGTTGATTTTTTGTGGCGGTATTAATGTCGCCTACACTATTTTTTTTTCAAATAATGTAAGTATTTCGAGACGTTGCCGGTGCAGCAGTTTTCTTTATCCATATATTCCAAGTACTCAAGTTTCTTGCCATTTGTTTTCCACCCCATCTGTCACTAGTGCCAACATTCGTTGCTCTACTCTTATGTACATACACTAGTACTTTTCTCTAAATACCTATGTACATAAATAATTTCACATTCAGGAAAACAATCATACAAAACCGAAGGCTGTTTTATTACCTATAAACATACTTATTTTCCATTACGACTCATAACAGATTTTCTTGACAGTTCACTCCCTAATAAAATATCAAAAACACCTTTGTTATACTTATAATGTATGATAGAAACCCAACGAAATAATCCAAGAAAAGTCGGCAAGAAAGATTTCTGTTTTATATCCTAACAAGACCATTTCTAATAGACCCCTACTTTTAGTCACTCACAAAAAAGTGATCCTCAAAAACATTCCAGCTAAAGAGTCCAAGTTACGCTGGTTTTTGAGGTCCCCAATGAAAGTTTTGTTGCGCCCGTAAATCTGCCCGGATCTATACTGTGTGACGTTTTTATTGGCCTCTATGTGACCCTCTAAGTACAGGTAGGTAGGTATCAAATACATAGAGAATGAACTGAGTTTTCCTTTTTCAGGCATGTATTTCATACGGGTAAAAGTGAGAAAGTAATAAAGTAGTTTTGTGGCCAGAGGCCTATTTAATAAAGCCAACAATATGTGCCAACTTATGAGACATTTCGACAATTTTGTAAGTATCATAAATGCATTTTCTGCTTCAGTCATCAACAGTATCTTCCGCAAAAATATGACACTTGTGTCATTTTAGTTAGTTATAATAATAGTTATAGTTTTCTTATTCTAGAATTCTGTTTGAAAACGTCACAGGCAATAGCAGTGTCATCTTTGCCATTATGGCATTAAGAAAAAGAAAAGCTATTGGCCACACAGCCTCTTTATCTCTTTCTACAATGCGATCAATGATGTAAGATGTATTGACCGCTCAGTTCATTCTCCACGTTTTGAGTGGGTAAGTATAATTAGGGCACAGGAACAAAATTTATTGGGACATTTTTTACTTCCTTCATTTTGAATAGGTACCGGAAGAAATTCTGGCGGAACAAATGATGAGGAAAGTGGATAAAAGTACGTGGTCACGTTTGTTTGTTTTTCAAATGAACATGGTGTCCAGGGTGTCAATTTTACTTATTTTTAAACAAAGTTCGCATGCGCATCTAAGTCGGGGAGCCTGCCATTTTGCCGAAAAGATTTTGACAAACATTCACTACCCAAACAAATTTTAGCAATCTTTTTTTTATACCAATGCAATATTTGGAATGATTTTAGTAAGCCCTTTTTCATTTGGTAAAATTTTTACTCGACAGAATTTTACCAAAGATAATGTCATTATGGCATATAGTCTTTAATCAAATGATTTATTACAGCAAACATTCTTTTGACAATAAACGTGCGTTCAAATGATGATTAGTTCTATGACAAAAAAAAAGGTAAATTAAAAAAAAAAAAATTAGGTTATGTTGGAACTGTGACCAGGAACGACTAGATTATAAAAAAAGAAATATGGAAAAAAAACCTAAAAAAAGGCTACCCGAAACTGAACTAATTAGACGTTTTGCGTAAAATGTGTTATTTCAACTGAAATTTATCCAACAGCTTCAAAAAGTCCAACTCCAATTACAGCTTGAAAATTATGTAGCTGAAAAGGTACTGATTTCTGAACGAAATACGAATGATTTCGTTCAAAAATGAACGTTTTTAGCGCAACTTTGAAGCATGCTTTCAATTCGATCCCTATTGAAAATATTACGCGCTGGAAACTTAATTTTCTCTCAGTTCTCAATTTGATACTTTCCCATTTCCGTAGCGAGCAACATGATCAACAACAATAATAATTGAAAAATAAGGACTGTTTCACGAATATTTGGGGATATATAAAAGAGCCTCCTCTTGCAGCGCAATTTGTTTCATCAGGCAAATCGCTTTGTAGCAAATGGTCACCCATCCACGCATCCCGGTGTTTCCCGTTGTATCGATGAGGTTTTCGCAGTCATTTAAATAGTTTGAAATTTGCGAATATAAAACAGCCACCAGCGCACTATTTTTAAAAAATACTGTTTTGATAATTAATAACGATAATTGGCCATTTTTATTCCTGAAACTGGGCTTATGTCGTTAACAGAAGATTTATTTCAGACATTCTCTTTTATCGAGATTAGTTATTAGGGTTCCGTACCCAAAGGATAAAAACAGGACCCTATTACTAAGACGCTGCTATCCGTCCGTCTGTCTGTCTGTCACCATGCTGTATCTCATGAACCGTAATAGCTAGACAGTTGAATTTTCACACATGATGTATTTCTGTTGCCGCTATAACAAATACTGATAACAGAATAAAATAAATATTTAAGTGGGGCTCCCATACAACAAACGTAATCTTTTTTTGGCGTTTTTTTATAGATAATGGTACGGAACCCTTCGTGCTTGAGTCCGACTCGCACTTGGCCGGTTTTTAAACTTTTGAGTTTCTCATAAAATGGTTGAGAGTAATAGCCTCTTTGCTTGCCTGTCTGTCCGTCCGTCCGTCCGTCTGTCTGTCTATCAGTGGGCTATATCTCAAGAACCGTTTTAGGTAGACAGTTGAAATTTTCACAGAGTGTGTATTTCTATTGCCACTATAACGAAAATAAAAATTAAATTAAAGGGGGCTCCCATACAATAAACGTGTTTTTTAAGCTATTGCATAGCTTCTATCGCGGGCCTTGAGCGTGGAGACCGAATCCAGAAATTCCGTAACGAAAATAACCTAACACCCCCCACTCCGACCGGCACAGCGGTGATAGTTTTTGTTTCTATGACGATCTGTGTTCTTAATTTGAAAGTTTTGTTTTTTTGAAATTATTTTTATAAGTTGCGAGTGGCATTTTTGAGCTGTCAAATGCAATGTGACCGCTTTTGAACTTTTTGAGGTTGGTGCCCTATTTATTAGTATTGCTACTTTCCCGCAGTTTTGCTTGCATAATTATTAAGCCATTGCAATAGCTTTACCGCGGCAGTCTCCAAGTGCCACACGTCTTTTTTTCTGTCTCCTTCTTCTTATGTATTTGTTAAATGTGTGTATATAAACTGTTAAAGAAGTAATCATCATCATCCAAAATGCACTGATGACATCAACAATAATCAACATAGTTTTTTTCCTAACGCAGATTTTTGCTTCAACAACCAACATTTTTTCTACATTGAATTTTACACCCAGTGAACTAAGCTACAGGGTTCATATTTAATTGTGGAGCGACACGTACAAACAATTCAATATGTGTAGTCATTTGCGACAAAGGCACATATTTAGGTCAAATGGTTTGATGTGGTCTAAAGTGTTCCTTGTTTTATACTCTTCTATTATTAAGGAGAAGATTTCTCTTAATGGTGGAAAGAAGTCAATCCACATTTTTTTTGCATCACAACTTTTAGTTTTACCGTCGTACAGTTTTTTTACCCGACTACGGCAAAACTAAAAAGAAGAGTTATGATTTTAGCTGTGTATGTTCCAACGTTGCGCTTTAACTACTGATCCATTTTTGTCTTATATTTTGCAAGGTTTACATGAGATCCTAATCATCGAAGATAAAAATCGCATTATGATTTAATAAGTAATTACTAACGTACCAGACGATTTCCATTTTTATTTTTCCGTGCAGTATTGAGTCTGTTTACTATGTTATTATTTACATAATATTTTCATGTTTATTTGCCAGATGGCATCAAAACATAGGTAATTATTACATCATACTTGTTATAGTCTCTATTGTTCAATTCTTAAGGTACCTGATTGTTTACTAATCTAAACAGAGACTTATCATAATCTACGATATCTAGTTTATTTCCTAGTAGTGTATCAACTTCTTTTGTTTAAGCTACATGTATCCGGTAGTACTTTAAAAAAAATACTGAATAATCTTTTGTGAAAATTAAAAATTAGAAATGTGATGATAACATTCCATTCATGATTTTTGATAAAAAGGGAGTGCTGGAAAAGTATTTCTTAGTGTTATAATATAATAGCGACTCGTCTTCAAAACAATATCTTGAAAATGTCATTAAGCTTTATTTGATGATTGTCTTCTCCTTAAACATATAAAATTACGCGCATGTGGCGAACTCTTTACTTACCATTTCATGACATTGAACTAATAATTACTTGGCATTCAAACTAATAGAACGACCGACCATCCACAAATTCAGTTGTATCCAAGACGCCATTTGAAAACCTTTAGCGGATGTTTTATAAAAAAATATCATAAAATTGTGTGTTATATAATATTTTTTGCGGTATTTAAATATTTAATCAGTGTTGAACTTTTCTATAAAATAAAAAACACAGCAACAATCCAAACACCCGGTTATTATATGGTGTCCCGCAAGCAAGCATATTGGTGCCAACATTATTTAAATCAATTATAACAGTGATAAAAATATCTTATATATATTGTGAAAAACAATACTGAAAAATGGTGCAAATAAAGTATACACTGAATGTAATTGTATTTATAATCTTATTGATTCGGATGATAAAAGTTTGTGGTAGAGATCTCAGTGAGCAAGAAAGAGCATTAAGAGCGGAATTTATACAGAAATTATTAAATAAGCAAAATAAATTAGAAGGAAAAATCAAACTGTTGGGTGGTGCAAGCAAATATGAAGGTAAGATCATTCAAACGATGTTCAAAGAAAAATCTCAAAATATTAGTACATTATGTAATTTACTTTGAATGGGGTTCCCGGTGGATTTACCAGCCCGTTACTAACCCACAGAGAAGGAATGAGCAATAAAGTCACTGCTTGTTAAGGTGGAAGCGCCAGGGTAGCCCACGAAATTCAAATTTTCTTACGTTTTTTGCAATTTGCAGGTCAGTGTCAGGTTGTATCTTGGTCAAAATATGATTCGCGGCCGTAGCAAGTATGTATCCCTGGTTAAATGTAACCTTTGTGACCTTTTTTCAGGAAATGTATATATTTATCATGCTGGTCGCTGGGGTGCCGTTTGTGATGACTCCTGGGATGATGAAGCGGCTGCAGTGGTCTGCAGATCTTTCAACATGACTGGAGTAGCGACGGTTGGAGGACAGTATGGAGAGACTGTTGGTCGGTTTCATTTTATTAATGACCTTTTTTATTTTGTCATTCAATTTAGTGTGCTTGACAGTGAATTCAACTTAACTGTCGCATATCTTGTTGCTGATTTTATCAGCTTAATTTGAAAAAAAGAATAAGCTTCTAAGGTACTAAATACACTGACAAAAAGTTTAACTAATAAGTGCACACATTATTTGTAGATAATGTGAATAATAAACTCAGGCTGCAGTGAAAAATAGACTTAGGTGACTACTCATCCGCAAACTATTTCATCCGCGGACGAAACGTTACCCTTTAAAAATTGTTCTATCTCGGAAGAAATAATACTTACCAATCTTATGACGCGTGATATGGGGGCAAAATTTTTCAGATTTTAACTAATCGCACCGATCTGTTCTAGTTATTAATTACTAACATAGGCTAAGTTATATTGTTACTAACACAGTGGACTTCTCTGTAGTCTGGCGAATTAATAAATAATAGTAATAAAGTACCTACTTATGATATTTTTGCTTTATTGCATTTTCTACAGAAAAATACTGGTTGGACGACGTGATATGTCAAGGCGATGAACCACTTCTATCTAAATGTGTTTTTAACCGTTGGGGAGCATCAGACTGTGGTAAGGATGAAGCAGCCGGCGTAATGTGCATGCCTGAAGCTGAGTCACCTAGGAATAACAGACTCGTGATAAAAGCTTGGCCAGGGGGAAAACTTCGAGACGTTTTGAATGTGTCAACTACACAATTGAGGCTCATTGGTGGTAAAAATACCAAAGAAGGAAGAGTTGAGGTAAGATTTACATTAATCAAAACAAAACAATCAAAACAAAAAACTATCAAATAATACTCCGTTTTAAGTTACTGTTAGGATTACTGTAATCCAAATGTCTTTATGTACATTGGTCATTGAGAAAACCGAAAAACGTATTAAAAATCACTAAAAAAATATCTCTACTAAAGTCTACATTATGCTTCCAAATAAATTTAGTTATGACAGTAAACGATTATCATTTTCTTTTTTTTTGCTTTTAGATTTTCCATAACCACACTTGGGGCAGCATCTGCCCCGATGGCTGGACTCATTACGAAGCTTCTGTCGTCTGCAAGCATTTAGACCTGGGCTATGCTGAACAGGCTCTTCAAACTTATACCTTTGGCTTCTCCGAAGTAGTTATCAGTGGTATCAACTGTGAGGGCAATGAGACTAGCCTTTTTGACTGCAAACATAGGCAGCATGGTGAAGTTAGGTGTCCTGGGGATTTTGGTGAGTACATTCAACTCTTTTTCTCTATTGTCCCAATTAATTTGTTTTCCACTTTATGTGTATCTAATCATCATTCAGATCGCGGTGAGCACATTCTTATTGTTACTAACCTATATTTATGAATAGAAAAGTGCTGAACCACTCATTTACTCTCTGATTCTCAAACGTATAAACAATCAGGCTAAACTAGTTTGGAGGTAGCGGAATAGAGAGTGAAGTCCCGCATACCTCCGTTGAAAAGGGAGGATCCTCCGATCAGACGGATGTTATGTCTGCTGGGCAACTGCCCTACAGTTGATACTCGGGCTTTGCATATTATGTTCTAATCGCACGGTAAAATCTGATAACGCGATTAAGGATTTTGTTCAGTTAGTTCGCAGCTGTCGAGATAGATGGCGCTGCGAGTATCATTTGTTGATTCTGTTACGTTTATTATTTTTGTGGCGGTATTAATGTCGCCTACACTAGGCTAAAGAGAATAGAATCCTTAGATTTTTACATAGGTCTGGTTTATTTTATGGTGTGTGTACTAGGAAAATTGGGGTTGGCAAAGTTTGTATGAAATCTTTAGTGTTTGGTCAGATTTTTCCCTTTCATGTGGGCAAAGCTTCGGGAGAAGCTAATAACTAGTAATAATAAAAAATAATTAGAAAGTCTGCGACTATGAACGTATAATTAATCAGTCACGTCTCAAACGGCTAAACTTATTTTGATTAAAGGTACCTGGCTAAACGAACGATAACCATGATGATGATGATGATGATGATGATGATGATCTTTTTAACGTGTCTTCTATGAACTTTTTTGTGGTCTTAAAAAGTACATAGAATATGATCTACCGAGAAATATACCGAAACTCGTCCGTGCCTCGTAAAGCATGCTAAGCCGATGGTTCCAGCTATCAGTTGTAGATCTGTGGCAGTCATTACGGATTGTCAGAAGCTAGAATATCTGATACCAGTCTTGCCAAAAAGTACCGTATTACCCAGTTACTGAGTTGTGAAGGCCAGATATGCAGTCACTCCATGTAAAATACTTGTATTCAGCTAAATCTAGTTTCACTGGAAGCCGAACCAAATATACGGGGTGTTCCCGAAGTGCGTGGTCATATTTAAGGGTAATGTTGGGTAACTGATATGCATTATGGGAAAAATGGCAAAAACAAAAAAGAAGAGACAAAAAAATATACCAAAAACTTCCGAACAAAAGTAGTAAATGCCATCAACCGCAACAAAATGAAAAGTCATTTGTTTTTAGTCGTTATTAGTGGTCGTTTTTTTTAAACATGATTTTTGTTTTGGTTTTTTCCTGAATGTATACCAGCTACCCAACATCGCCCTTAAATATGACCACGCACTTCTGGGACACTCTGTATACAACCACATTTAGTTGGGAAAAGACTAGGCAGGTAATGATAATTTTAGTTACAGTACTTTTGCATTTTCTATTATATTTACGACCTGGGTTAGGGTATTAGCAGTGATCGGATAATCGGGCGCTAATATGCCTAAACTTCACTTTTATTCCCACGAAAGTATAATACGGACATGCTTTTCAGAATCCCGGATCCCAAGATCGTACGAAATTCCTGAGATTGATTGCTAAAAATGGCCGCATTCAAAATATATTTAGAACTCGTTGTGAACTCTCATTGTAATTCTTTTTAATTGAAAAAGCCGATTCGACTGGAACTTTTTATTTTGAGTTTTTATAGGTTTTGAATAAAACAAAGATACTAAATTAAAACTGCTATAATTAAATTATGTTTGTAATAGTTATTTTTACAAAATTGTTCAATCCCGGGAACCCAGGATTACTTATTTATTTAGAAAGAAATGTCCATATTATTCTTTCTCGGGATGAAGTTTAGGTATATAAGCGCCCGATTATCCGATCACTAGTTATTAGTATATAAGGTGCTATAAAAATATCTGCCAACCTCTTGAGGCGTCATTGTACCCATTATTATGAACAACTTTTACTATAGGATCAAACCTGAAATCGCGAAAAAAAAATCAGCTGGTCCCTACATTTATTTTCGTCTAACTCGTCAAACTGTAGGGACCAGCTGATTTTTTTTTCGCGATTTCATGTTGGGTCCCATAGTAAAAGTTGTTCATAATTATGAGTACAATGACCCCTCAAGAGGTTGGCAGATAAGTTTATAGCACCTTATATTTTAATCAATAACCTGTATTACTTAAAGCAGTTTTTGACTTATAATACACGATCAATATTTTTTAAGTATGTATCAATATTACTCCTGTGCACCCCATAACTTTTCACCCCATTATATTGAACTATGAAGGTTGATTGAATAATTGTTGGTTCACCATTCCCATGAAGTGTACAACTTAATATAAACTACGTGAGAAGCACGTTCACTAAAATAATTACAAATTCATTACTGATGCAAATTGAATCACGGTTAATAGTTTAATACCCAAAGATTAACATTAGTAAGTGGAACGGGGGAAAATTGGCAGTTTATGCTTGTTTACGTAATTTAGATTTCATGTGTGTTGATAAAATAGAGTTTTTTTCTAAACCGTTTGTGTGATGAGATTTCTCATTGAAAATGCAAATGGCAGCCCCATGTCCAGTTATGACTGAAAATTATCCGATGGATAAATACTGTAAAGATAATTTAAGTATTTCATTCCAGGACATATCCTGGAAGGGAATACTTTTTATTTACGGATTTGGATGAAACTTGGCACATAGAAAGACCATGGTATATCCGTCGCAGCCAACTAGCTAAATCTACCGTTTCATTAAAAGTCTAGCCTTTTCATCGAACTGTGCCGTTTAATCAGCGACATAAGAGACATGAGCAAGTCATAAAACTATATTGAACAAAAGATGTCACTTAGGTCGCTTAAAAATCCGGACATTTAAATGAAAAGACTAGGCAACCAATTAAATGGCTGATTAGGCTAATTGGCTGCGACATAATTATCCATGTGCCAAGTTTCATCCCAACCCGTTCTGTCGTTAACCGAAGAGCTAACAAACATACACATCAAATATTAGTGTAGAAACCTTTTCAGGTTAGGACATCTGGAGTGAGGCCATCGAGATACTCTTTTTCCCGCTAAAAGGAGCCAATTCCACCCAGCTCCATCTTTCCGAGGTGTAACTGTAGGTGTGCTGATAACCGACCAACTTGAGTTTCTTGGTGTTACGTCAACATCTACCCTCAATTTTGGTCCATTTATAGAGGCAATTGGCTGCCAAAAAGTTGGGGAACCTAGCCAAAGTTCGACAGTTCTTCATGACGGAATAGCTGTTCAAACTTTATCAAGCGCAAATTCGATCGTGTATGGAGTACTGCTCTCATCTTTGGGACGGATCTGCCAGATATCCGCTTGATGCCCTTGAGTCATCAGATTCCCCCAAGCCCATTCCATCATCGGACCACAAGACGTACGGCGATGCGCCACCGCTACATGGTGGACATCCCATCCACACGCACTAAACGTTTTGGGAACACATTCATTGTGCGTATGGCTAAGGACTCGAATTCCGTGCTCAGAGTCTGTGTTTCTTGATAACTAGCGCGGAAGTCTTTAAGTCAAGAGTGAATAGGTTTTTGGGGGTAGCGGAACAGAGAGTAAAGTCCCGCAAACCTCCATTGAAAAGGGAGGATCCTCCGTCCAGACGGTTGGTTTGTCTAGTGGGCAACTGCCCGAGAGTTGATATTCGGGCTTTGCATGTGTTCTAATCGCACGGTAAACTTTGATATCGCGATTTAGGATTTTGTAGTTAGTTCGCAGCTTGTCGAGATAGATGGCACTGCGAGTCTCATTTGTTGTGATGTTGATTCTGCTACGTTGATTTTTGTGGCGGCATGAATGCCGCTACATCACTCCCCTCCGGAGACCGGAGGTCGATAGTGGATGAGTCGTCCATACATCTTGAGATGCTTGCCAGGCCAGTGGAAGGTTGGTTCCAGTGAGTCGGAACCGGAAGTCGCAGAGTTCTCGGTGAGTCGGAACTACCTGCGTCGCAGAGTTCACGGTGAGTCGGAACTGTCTGCGGTGCCCCGATGCTGCTGCTGGCGTGTCTGCTGGCGTCGACCAGGAGAGGTTCTTCAAGGCTCTTCATGTGACTGGCCGAAGGTGCAGTGTGCTTGCCAAGGTGGGTCGGAGCTGTGCGACGTGCTGACGTGACTGCTGGCGTCGACCAGGAGAGGTTTTTCAAGGCTCTTCATGTGACTGGCCGAAAGTGCAGTGTGCTTGCCAAGGTCGCTGATGACGTTGATGATAGAGGCTGAGGATGCTGACCAGGAATGCGCGTCCGCTGCATGCTGGTGGTCAGGATACCCGTAGAAGCCGAGGGTACTGGCTGGCTGTATGACTCGCTGCTCGAAAGCTTGAGGTCAAGATGAGGAGAAGTGATGATGATGATGATGACGTCATGATGAGGTAGCTGCACGAAGGCTGCGCTGACGTCCAATGTCGAGGGTCACCAGTTTGGGGGTAGCGGAACAGAGAGTAAAGTCCCGCAAACCTCCATTGAAAAGGGAGGATCCTCCGTCCAGACGGTTGGTTTGTCTAGTGGGCAACTGCCCGAGAGTTGATATTCGGGCTTTGCATGTGTTCTAATCGCACGGTAAACTTTGATATCGCGATTTAGGATTTTGTAGTTAGTTCGCAGCTTGTCGAGATAGATGGCGCTGCGAGTCTCATTTGTTGTGATGTTGATTCTGCTACGTTGATTTTTGTGGCGGCATGAATGCCGCTACAGGTTACTTCTAAGCAAGCTTGCTCCATCTTCGGCCACATCATCGCTAACCATCAGGTGAGATAGTGGTCAAGCGCGTGCCTCTCAAATTAAAAAAAATGAAAGGCGTGGTAGAAGTTACTGCCACAAAACATGAGATAAGCCACAATATCAGCTGCCAGGGTTGCGGATTTTGTTCGAAAGAGTTACCGCGGCCCTGGGGCCTAACCACCAACTCTTAAAGCAGTATTACTTTAATATTACTTCCAGTGGGAAAGAGACGGAGCTATACAGGATGTATAGCTCCGTCTTTTTCCCACTGGATATATTATTAAAGTAATACTGCTTTAAGAGTTGATGGTTTAGGCCCTGGAAAGCAAAAGGCACTACGAGGAGCACGGATGGTTTTTAGTAAGTAAGAGTCTGACACTCCCTCTCGCTCCACCTGGAGTGGCAGGAGTCATTTGATGATTTCCCATCCATAAAATAAGCCACGATATCAATCAATAAGTTCTAAGGTTCGACGGAATCTTAAAAGCTCACCAACCCAACGCTTTAAACTCAGATAAACCCCGCAGAGACCCTTTTAAAGTTTTTCACGGATGAATTATACAAAATCCCGGGAAATTATTAAACCCGTTGTATTGGTAAAATGCGAAACAGAATCCGATTAATTGAATTATAATAATGTAATCGGATTAACCTGAACCATCGAAATATAAAAAGGCACGTCCCAATAAACAGAGCACAAATTGGAACAGTTTTTTTTATTTTTTTTTTCGCTTTTACGAAATTTAATTAAGTACTTACCTCTCCGTAAACAATTAATTCTAGTCGAGATTACGTTCACGGCGACGTACTATTGCCTGCGTTATCAAATTAATTGATCTACGAATAAATATTTATCACTCAATCATGTCGCATTGTCGTCTCGCACCTGTCTACGGCAGCCTTTCCGACAGTGGTTCACAACCTTCTACAATGCACGTCCCTCGTACTTTCTTTAAAATTATTATGCTCACCTTTACCCCGGACACTCACATGCCCGCAAACTTTTGTACATTATACAAATGATTTTTACAGAGTTGAAGAAGCCGTTTGATGATTTCCCATATAAAAGACAAAACTCGCACTATCTTTATAAACATTTTTAAGCTCGAATATAGTAGTTTAACATTACTCTAAAATGACGAGATAGTTTCAGTTACCAGAATGTTCACAAATTCTGTACCTATCTAGTCACTTCCGTATCTGGTTACTTATTAGGTTACTATCAAACTTACAGTTCTCGTCAAATAACTGTGCCCCTCTGAAGTTGGCTACGAGTGGCTGCGTAGTAGTCAAAATTACGAACAAACTGCAACTGCGCATGCGCAAGAGACATGGGGGCGGGGATTATGGCCGCGCGATTTTATGTCTCAGTCGCTCGTTTACGTTCGATGCATGCTTGCGTCCCGCTTGCTCCCTTCTACGTGACTGCACCTGCGCGATCTTTGCAAATGGCTAACTTCAATAACTTTGCCCAAGTTATTTGACGAGAACTGTACTGACACAAGGTATCTCGTATCGGATTTTGGTCGCTATCTGGCTTGTTCATTAACTACATTAATTTGTCTCGGTAATGAAACTTGCCACAGCTGTTTCCGTTATCTAAACGCTCTTAAGAGGGTGGCGTATGATGAATTGTCCAGTCAAACGTAATACCAAAATAATTTGCGATTTTAAAATATTTCTAACCAATTCACTCAACTCAAAATATTTCCGATCGACACGCACAGCCGAAGGGTGGCAGGGGGCTCTTACAGGAGGCCTACCACAACCTCTTAAAACAATATTATTTTAATATTACTTTGTAATTTCTGTTGTTCCATTTTCAACGCTCGGATCAGCGCCGAGAGTTGAAAATGCAACAACAGAAATTACAAAGTAATATTAAAATAATATTGTTTTAAGAGGTTGTGGTAGGCCCCCTGGTCGTAGAGGGCTAAAATATGGCATGTAGGTTCCTAAGGCTGTGTAGGGGAGCACTAAGAGAGGATTTCCCGAAATTTTTGCGGGATCGGAAAAACGGGATATGCGCGTACGAAGTCGCGGGCAAACGTAAAAAAAATATAATTATATTTTCTTTCATTATTGATAGCGTCGCGCTTGCCTTGAAGTAATATTGAAGACTTAAAGAGACACATACTATGGCAGGGGTTTCCACTCCTTAGCTGTGTGCACAATGAAACTATTCCCAAAACGTTGATCACTGCTTCCTACTGCCATCACAGTGAAGCTTGCTGGCTTTTTTCAGTTCGTATACTTCGTTTGTAACCTACTGATTATGGTGTCTTCCAGGGTTAGTTTTAGTCAGTCGAAGTCTGACAGACCCCTCCGTCCGCCCCAGGATGTAGGATATCGATGAGGATTTCCACCCCGACGCAAAAACAAAAAAAAATGTTGGAGTGGAAGCTGACACAAACATGGTTGGGAAAAACCCCGGCAGATTGATATTACGGCACCGTTTATTTTTTTTTGGATGGAAAATCATCAAATGACTTCTTCAGCTCTGGGTGAAGCGGAGGGGAGTGTCAGACTTTTACTGACTAAAACCCATCCGTGCTCCTCGTAGTGCCTTTCGCGTTGTATACAGGGTGTCCAGTAAATAGCACGACATACTGCAGGGGGTGATAGCTTGGGTCAATACCTACCAAAAGAACACAATATATGTTCAGCAAAATCTTACGGATTTACAGTTTTACTAAATTTTCCGAAATATCGAAAAATCTCTAAGTACCTTGAAACAGACTTTTAAGCATTATTGTTTTTGATAGAAAAAAGACTTATCAATGAGTAAAACTAGAAATGAAATTTTTCATTACGAGATGCTTAAAAACCTGTTTCAAGGTAGAGATTTTTCAATATTTCGGAAAATTTTGTGAAACTGTAAATCCGTAAGATTTTGCTGGACATATATTGTGTTCTTTTGGTAGGTATTGACCCAAGCTATCACCCCCTGCAGTATGTCGTGCTATTTACTGGACACCCTGTATACACATCGTATATAATGTTACGGCTAAAGGTGGGTGTGAACATAAACTAGTTCTAACCTAACCTCAAAACACTTTAAAATTCCTATTTCTGAATGGTTTAAAAAAATTTTTTAGCCATCAAACTGACGAGCTGAATAGATTTTTTAGAAATTAGTAGCTATTTGCAAATAGCAACCGAAAAACAACATAAAAAGGGAGCCAACTGGAAAATTGTTCTGGATTTTTAAAAGTGGCAGTTAAATAGATTTCAATTTGCTCTTTTCGAATTTTCAGTTTGCCTCCTCATATCTTTGCCGCGCTGGCTGTCATATTGAAAAAATTGTCACTTGACAATATCTCCCTTTCATACATCATTTTCATTTTTCCGTCGTGGCTTTTTCCGTACAATCAATTCAATGCGATATTGTAATTTTCTTTCAGTTAGACAGTTTTTGCAATTGAATTAGAGTTTCAATTCTACTAATTTTTAAACAATGTTCAAATTCGCATCTCAGTTGTAATCTGTTAAAAAAGCCATAACTTCCATACATTTTTGACAGATTGCGACTGACATGTGAATGTGAAGTTTGGTCAAAAATTTGTAGATTTGGCCCTCAGAACTTTCAGAGCATACCATAATAGCTGTACCCCAACTGTAACCACAAGCTTCAAGCTTACTTGATATTCTATTCAAGTAACTAAATAACTTTGTAAGAAAACATTATATGCCTTCACGAAGTTGAAGCAAATTGCGACAAAAAAATGTTCAGAACTGTGAGTAATACACAGAAAAAGAAAATTTATTAGGGTTCCGTATTAAAATAGGAAATTCCTTTAACCTATGCGTGCATACAAAAGTTGTTCACATTCATGAATTAACTTTTATCTACACTATATAATAATAATAATAATAATAATAATAATAATATGGATAGTGGCTCTGGAAACCCATTCAACATGGAGACACGTTCAAAAAGAAAACGTATAGGACCGCTGCCCGGGGGCGATCGCCGGGGCGCACCTGGAGCTGACGCTGGGTGTCACAGCATGCGAACCGTCAGCGGTGAGGAGTTGATCAGGCGGGCTCCCACCGACAAAGATACTACAGCCGAAATCATTGACGATGGTGACAGACTTACGGACAGGACAAACACCCCTGTAGAACCGTATAGCCCAAGCACTGTATCATACGCACCTTCTAGGTCATCATCACTATCCATACCATCGTCACCTACCAATACGTCACCACCTCCCATTCTTAGTTTAAATACAGTCCCACCCACTCTGACCTTGAATGTTGCGCGGGAGGTTAGTTCCTTTTTACCCGCGTCCACCAAGGCTGGAAAAGCCAGAGTTCGCATGAGATGGAGCAAAGAAGTTAACCTATTTATCATGCGAACTTACTTCTACATCACTAAATTAGAGACTGACATGACCACCTATAGACAACAATTGCATGAACTTTTTACACAACAATACCCTGAAGTAACTGTTTCAGAACAAAGAATTTCTGACCAGGTAAGAGCTATAGTTAGAAATAAACTTTTACCTCCACAACTTATAGAACAACTTAAAGAAGAAACACGAATACAGCTACAAGAAACAGAAAATACTATATATATTGATTCTACTCCAGTGTCACATAACATACCCGAGACAGCTCAGCAACAACAACCACAGCCTAATAGTCAATCTCAACCACATAACCAATCACAAAGTCACACGCAAACATCACATATGTCCACACAGACTGAATCTATAACACTAACACTAGAAAATGATATCGAAACCTTAGTCGCTGCTGACCAAAACCTACCAACAGATGTGTATATCCAAGAAGTACTTGATAAATTTAGATCAATACTTGTACAGTATTCTGGTATGGACCCAGCAGTCCGACCAAAACTGCCAAAACTTCGGTATTGCCCCAATCTTTTCCGGTTAGTCAGTTTATTTAATGAACATATACTAAATCAATTTATTTCTGATGACACTCAACTTTTAGATATTCACACACTTATATACTGCACCGCGGTAGTCATATCGGAAGAACTTAATTTTAAAATTGCGCAACACACAGGGAATATTAGTCCAAAACAGAATTTTAAACCAGCATGGCAAGTAAGGCTGGAAAAAGACATTGAAAAACTCAGAGCAGATTGCAGTAGACTTACACAATACATTTACAATAATAGGTCAAGAAAAGTAGTAAGCAGGGTTGAGGCTATATTTAGAAGTAATTTAACACATACCAGACATGAAAGTACTAACAAAAAACCTGAAGAATTTCTAGACACCTTAAAACAAAAATTAGCACTCAAAGTTCATAGACTCAGAAGATATAAAAAAGCACAACGACGTAAACTTGATAACGCCATTTTTGTAACCAACGAAAAAGTATTTTACAGAAACCTAGACAAACCACCCACCGACACAAATCATGAGAATAGCACAGACACACCTAACCAACCTACAAAAGAACAATTAGAAGCATACTGGGCTAGTATCTGGGAAGAACAAGTACAGCACAATGATAAAGCTGCGTGGATAGCAGAAGAAGAAAGCAAATGGAGGTCAATAGATGAAATGGAATTTTTAGAGATTACAGAGTCTGATATCACACACATAACAGGCAGGTTACACAATTGGAAATCTCCTGGTATAGACAAAATACATAATTTTTGGTATTAAAAGTTAACATCATTATATAAACCCATCGCAAAAAACTTAACAGAAATAATTTTAGGACAACAAAGTATACCTGAATTCATTGCAACAGGCATAACTTACATGCTACCCAAAACTAAAAATTCACCACAACCTTCCCAATACAGACCAATCACATGCCTACCCACGATATATAAAATATTAACATCATCAATCACAGCAAAAATCAACTCACATATTGAACGCCACAACATTATGGCAGAAGAGCAGAAAGGATGCAGGCGGGGCCACATGGGATGCAAAGAACAGTTAATAATTGATTCTACTATTCATAAACATGCCACCGCAAAAAACAGAAATCTCCATTGTACATATATTGATTATAAAAAAGCCTTTGACAGTGTACCACATTCTTGGTTGATTCAAATATTAGAAATTTACAAAATTAACTCAAAAATAATAGATTTCCTACGCAACATAATGCCTCAGTGGAAAACCACCCTGCAACTAAATTTTAATCAGAACAGTGTTACAACGCGACAAATTTCTATCAAGAAGGGTATCTACCAAGGTGATTCCCTGAGCCCCCTGTGGTTCTGCCTCGCATTAAACCCTCTGTCACATTTGCTGCAGCGCTGTCGAGCTGGATATTGTCTCAAACACACTACAGACCAAACAACAATCTCACATCTTATCTACATGGATGATATTAAACTTTACGCGCAAACCGAAAAAGATATGAAGGGACTAGTAGAAGCTACAGCAGAGTTTAGTCAAGATATTAACATGCAGTTTGGCTTAGATAAATGCAAAACACTTCACATCATACGAGGCAAGATACGGCCCGGCAGCTATGTAGTAAATGACACAGACACCATAACAGCAATGGAGTCGACTGATTTTTACAAGTATTTAGGATATTCGCAACTAAAGGGACTAGATCATGTTAGGATTAAAGATGCGCTCGCAGCAGAGTACCAGAAGAGACTTAACACCCTATGTAAAACTCAACTTTCTGGTAAAAATCTCATCAAGGCCCTAAATACATTTGCCATCCCCATATTAACTTACTCATTCGGAGTTATTAAATGGACAAAGACAGATGTAGAACAATTAGAGAGAACCACCCGCACAACACTTACTAAACATAACAACTTACATCCTAAATCTGCAATAGAGAGACTTTCGATCAAAAGGCAAAACGGTGGAAGAGGCCTTATTGATATCCAGCATCTGTGGCGAAAACAAGTCTATAGGCTTAAAACATTCTTTCACTCAAAATCTTGTACAAGCAACATCCATAAAGCAATAGCTCTAAATGATTTAAAGTACACTCCACTTAATTTAAATGAACAGTTAGATACAGAAGATATTACCAACAATAACCCACAAACACAAAAAATAGAAGATTGGAAGAAAAAAGTACTGCATGGCCGACATCCTCACGACTTAGAACAAGCCCATGTAAACAAAGTAGCTTCAAACAAATGGCTTAAAGTAGGTAGTTTATTCCCTGAAACTGAAGGATTTATGATTGCGATACAAGACCAGATAATTAACACTAGAAATTACAGAAAATATATCATCAAAGATCCTTCAGTAACAAATGATAAATGTCGTAAGTGCCATATACAGCCGGAAACTATCCAGCATATTACCGGAGCGTGCACAACTCTCACGCAAACAGACTACACGCACAGGCACAATCAGGTAGCAAATATAATACATCAAAAATTAGCAGTTAAGTACGCACTCATACAGGACACAAACACCCCTTACTACAATTACACACCACAGACTATTCTAGAAAATGACACACATAAACTTTACTTTGACCGAGCCATTCTTACCGATAGAACAATTCACTACAATAGACCGGATATAACTCTACAAGATAAAATAAATAAAGTGACCTACCTGATAGACATTGCTGTACCCAACACACATAACATACAGAAGACAATAACTGAAAAAATTAACAAATATGCAGAACTCAAGGATGAAATAACTAGAATATGGCGACAAGACAAAGTTTATGTGGTCCCCATAGTTCTGTCCACAACAGGCGTTATCCCGAATCATCTTCTCCACAGTCTAAAAATGCTTAATTTAAAAGAAACCCTCTACATCACCTTGCAAAAAGCTGCCATCTTAAACACATGTCGTATTGTCAGAAAATTCTTGCAAATAGACGATAGCGAAATAGGTCCTCTTCATAACGCATCCTCTACATAACCCACCACACGCTGCATTTACTTGGTTTCGGCCCGTAAATGTAGCTTAAAACCAGCCAAAGAGCTGAGAAGAAAAGACACTTCGAAAAATAATAATATTATAAAGAGGAAAGATTTGTTTGTTTGTTTGTTTGTTTGAAATGAATAGGCTCCGAAACTACTGGACCGATTTGAAAAATTCTTTCACCAGTAGAATTGTACATTATCGATGATGGACATAGGCTATAGAATATTTTCAAAAAAGTTAGGAATCCGTATGAAAACTTCGATAATGTAACCCAAGGTGTGAGAAAAAATCCTTATATGGCGTACGCTGCGGAATCTATTGACAATAGAGCAAAGTGATGTACTACAGTTTTATAGAGGTCATCAATGTCTACAAAAAAGTCCGCAATACCATATGTCTAACTATTATGGTTAAGTCACCATGACCGCTTTTTGTTCAAATTATTCAAGCATATCCTTGGTGATTTGAAAAAATGGTGATTTCGGTATTATGATATCAATCCTTATCCATTTAAATGGTTTGATAATTAAGGTTGATTATTTCCATGTAAATTACACTTTAAATTATTCAAATCGGACCTTTCATTCAAAAGTTACGACGGTAATAAACATGCTCGGAGTAAGAAAAATGTCGCGGCTTGAGCGAACTGGTAAGAATCAAATATCAATGCTTGGTCCGATGAAGTTGAAAATGATTTCGATAAAACAATAAGAATAACAAATGTTTGGATTTTTCGCAAATAAACTACATACCTACATAATAAGGTGTGAAGCAGGGGAGATTAAGATTTTAGGGGAGGACATTATTGCTTGCTTTAATTTACGTCGGGATGCTATGAACAAACTAAAAATGGGATTATTGAAACAGATGTACCTAACAATTTTTGCATAATCAACTCCTGACCGGGTGAACGGGGTGAACAGTTGCGCTGAACCTGAGACCATAGAATAAGTAGAAATGGCTAAGTAATAAATGTAAATTAATGAAAATCGTTGTGCTTAATTTTCCAAAACTAACCTATATAAGGGGGTATAAGGGGCGTTGAAGTTTGTGGAGTACCTACTAAATCCGCGCGGACGAAGTTGCGGGCGAAGTGCTAGTATTTTAATAAAGACCTTTTCTGCTTGTAAATCACCTTCAGCAGAAATTATTTAGGTAAGCGAAACAGGGTATAATAAAGTCTCGCAAACCTCCATTGAAAACAGAGGGTCATTCGACCAGATCGGGTGTTATCTGGTGGGCTACTGTAGTAGGATTACACATTTTTAATTTCTCTCTGGAGCCAGTTCTAAATTTCGCGTAGACAAAGTTGCGGGCAGAAGCTCGTCTAAAATAAAATCTTTTATTTACCTTATGACATTACTAGCTGTCTCCCGCGGTTTTGCTCCCGTCAACTGGGTACCTACCTACCCTTCACCTACCCTACACCCACCGTACACCTACCCTACATAGCCCCGGCAATACTTTGACATGTTTCTGGTCTCCTGGTACTTGTGAATCTGTAGTAATAAGGCAGCTCTGAATTTCCACTTCTCCTCACTCCTTCTCCTCAGTCTTCATTAATCCATGCCACTTACCGGGATAAAAAGTAGCCTAGTCTTATTCCAGGATATGAACTTTGTGTGTAAAATTTCATCCGAATCCCTTCTGCCGTTTTGCCTGATTGTTACACAAATATACAAACTTACAAACTTTAACTTTTATAATATTAGTACGACTTTTTTTTTTAGTTAGTTTGTAAATTTCCTATTGCAAGCTGATGGGTTCCGTAACCTACTAAGGAACCCGTGGTGACTACGCGTACATACACGCACTTGTGAGTATTTTTGCACACACTCAAGGCAGTTCAGTGACATCCAATACATTATTTTTTAACGATATATATGTTTCACGATAAATAATATGGCGCAATACGCGCCATAGTTTTATATCATACCCACACATGTCAAAGAAGAATGAAAATGTATGTGCGTCTTAAATTATTTGAACTATTTCTGATAGTTACCTACAGGGTTTGGTCACCCGTTAACTTTATTCTTAGGAAGTAAAGCTCTCTTAAAAAGTTTTCCGTCAAAATTTCTTAAGTATTTCCTGTGGTCTGGTTTATTGGGTAGCTTTGTTTAGAGAAATAATTAAAGAAACTACTACTAATACAATATTATTGAATCAAAGAGTTTGTTTTTTTTACTGTACTGTTTTTCGGGGGGTCCCAGTCGCCGGAAGAAAAATATTTAGATCCGGCAACTGGGACTACGGTCCCAGTTAATTCGGAAGCCTATGATGATGTATGAGATAAGTAACCGCATAAATCCTATTTTTTATTTTCTGTCTCTACACACAAAAAATAACAGCCGCACGGACCAAGCTTCAAGGTTAAGCAACGCTTGCCGAGGTTGGTCTGTGGATGGGTGACCATTTTGACATACCGAGTCTCCTCCGCACCTCGGAAAGCACGTTAAGCTGTTGGTCCCGGCTGTCATTTGTTGATCTTTGGCAGTCGTTACGGATTGTCAGAAGCCAGAAAATCTGACACCAGTCTTGCCAAGAAGTACCGTGTTACTGTTACCCAGTTAATGGGTTGTGGAGGTCTGGTAGGCAGCCGCTCCACGTAAAATACTGGTATTCGACCGATACGGGTTTGACTGGGAGCCGACCCCAATATAGTTGGGAAAAGGCTAGGCAGAAAAGAAAATGTGCGCAAAAAATAAAATAAAATATCGTATTACAGAAATTCGCAGTTACCATGCTGAACTCTCATATAGAACAAAATATCCAGCAATTAAATAAATCCATACCTTATTCTATAAACCAGGTCACGCAGCAGCAGTCGTCTGCACCAACTTCCTAGCAGACCTGGTGCTGGACATGTCAGCGATAGAACGATCAGCGCACCTGCAAGATGTTCAGATGTTTCAGCTCCGATGTGCTATGGAGGAGAACTGCTTGAGCAAAAGTGCTTATGAGGTCAGTTGGTCAGGCCTTTGGTTTTTTCTTATTTCGTTGTTACTACAAATGGTTCAAAACGTTTATAAATAAACTATAGCGTATTATAGATGAGGCGATCGGCGGCGGCGGCCTCTCGAGTCCGGCCCTGGTTCAATCCATGGTCCGGAGCGAGGAGGCATGGGAAGCCGTCACCTCCTTCTGCGAAGCAGTAATGCTAGTGAAGGAGGAGGTGGGCCGCGTGAGGGAGAGACAATCCTCACGCCCCAGCCGCCGCGGCATAGGGAGACGCACCGGGCGTCGGGAGTCGCTGGGCGATTCCCGGCCACCGTAGACGTGCGGGTCTGCGGATGGCGAGCGTTGGGTGGCTCGCCGTCCGATCAATGCCAGGCCCAAGCCGACGGCGCGTTGTGTTCCACGCGCGCCTCAAAGAGATGTCAGCATAGGAGTAGGGGTCCGTTAGGGCCAGTGCCTGCCAGGGCTGCGGATTTTGTTCGAAAGAGTTACCGCAGCCCCAGAACGCAGAAGGCAAGAAGGAGCATGAATGGGTTTTAGTCAGTAAAAGTCTGACACTCCCTGAGGTCCACCCAGAGCGGCAGGAGTCATTTGATGATTTCCCATCTCTAAAAAAAAAAGGGTATTATAGATCCTGCCATGGTTGCGGAATTCGTTCGAAAGAGTTACCGCGGCCCTGGAACTCAAAGGGAAGGAGCACAGAAGGGAAGGAGCACAGATGGGTTTTAGTCAGTAAGAGTCTGACACTCCCTTCCGAAAAAAAGGGTATATAGATAGAAAGGTTACATACGTTTAAGTTCCATTTAGACAGGGAAAATTGTTTAGTGCCATCAATTAGGCACAACCCCAGCCTTGTGACTGGTATTGAGTAAATGTTTTGAGGAAAAACAAAAATAAACTGATCATTAAAACTAGGACCACTTTTTCAATAGTTTTGCTTGCATTTTTGCATAATTCCTCCTTCGCAATTCATTTCTGATTTATTTTATTGCAGAATAAAATTTAAAATATAAAATTAATTATTCAAAATTAAAGGTCTTTTTTCAAACTCAAAATGTACGTAAAGACAGTACTTTTAAAACAACCGCCCAACACCAACAATGACTACCATACCGTTTTTTTTGTTAGATTTTTTTTTTCGATGCCTAACACTATGTATTTCTCATGTATCGTGGGTGCTTTTACAAATATACAAACTTACATACACAAACATTCAGACCTGGAACAACTATCTATAGCTATAGGTTTAGGGATGCATGAAGGAGCCTCCTCGTGTAGCACAATTTTCCATCAGACACTCAAAACTGAACCGAGCGCTCGGCGCATCCTGGACAGTCTTACCTAACACCTTCTATGACTGGCCAATTCTTCCCTTGCGGTGGTAGGGCTGACACCCGCCTGGTTCGCGACCACTCTCCCACCGGAGTTCGGCGTCAAGCAGCCTGCTGTGTTTCGTCGACGCGTGGGAGTACCAGTGCCTCAAAGCATCTTCTGGGCACGCTCGCTTCATCATGGACCTCATCTATCGCTTTCCATCAGGCGTGATCGAGGTCAAGAGCTAGCCCATTCATAAATAAAAAAGGTCATAAAAAGTTCTGTGCGTGAATGGAACCCACGCCGATACGAAGCGCAGCAGCCAATATAGTTCAATCGTATCTCCAGATGCTCTCGACAAACTGCCATTCTTTCAGCGAATGCGACTGTCGAAATGCCAAAATACAAGGATACGTGATGTTTCGACAGCGTTGGTTAATCCCTAACATTTTATCGTTTTAACAGTCGCTTTCGCCAGGCTACTACTGACAGAATTTCACTCTCTTCTTCAAAAGATTCATTAAGATCACATAAAGCGCTGTGTCAAACTGCAGAAAAAATATAAAATAATTGTGTTAATTTTAACTATATTTAAAAGAACACTGTAGTTTCCGAAACAAGTTTAAATTTAATCCTCGATAGAAACTATCGTCAATGTAATCCTTAACTTTGAGCTTAGAAAAAAAAAAACCATATGGCTGGCCTATTTATTCTGGCCTGGTGTATTTTATACCAATTATTGAATCAAATCTTAATGCAAAACTTTGTTGTTTTTTTGAGTAAATCGATTGAATGCTTCATATTTGGCACTAAATTGCAAGCATTGTGTCTTCGCTCTTCTTTTTCTTTTCTATTCAGTCCGAGAGTGACCGATTTCTTGCTGATCACAGCGCCTTAATTCCGGCTTCAAGCAAAGTAAGAATCGGAACATGTTCATGATGCTTGCCTCAATATAAAACAATTTATTATTGTAAGAAACTTTGAACTGCAGAACTAACGCCTCTTTACACTCATCACTAGGTCAAGGAGTTGATACCTGACTGGCAGTACGAGACCCGTCGTCTGCTCCGCTTTACAGCAGCATCGCTCAACGCGGGCACTGCAGAGTTTAGGCCGTACCTGCCGAAGCATTTATGGCAGTGGCATTTGTGTCATATGTGAGTTTTTTTTTGCTTTTTAAAGATTATTTGAGAGCTTTTTTTGTGGAGGCGAAGCGGGAGGAACTGTCAGTCTCTTACTGATAAAAACCTACCCGTGTTCTTTGAAATGCTCTTTGCGTTCCAGGGCCGCGGAAACTCTTTCTAACAATGCCGCAGCCCTGGCAGGCACTGGCCTCAGTGTGCCACCTGCAGGTTCAAATGATTCGCTTCTTTGTTGAAGTACTTTGTTAAAGCCTGTAAATTGAAATGAACGGATCATTGATGATCGATGATGATAGTAGTTAAGTAAGTAATAGCAACCAATAGCCTCAAAGACTTGTAGGATACATCAGAAGTAGTAGTAACAGTAAAGATCTGATGGTAGACGTGCTGGCAACTTAGTGCGACATATTTAGGCAAAGGAAAACATTAACATCACTCTTGTTTTCCACGGAGACTTTTGCAGAGGTCCTGATATTGGGCTCCTAATGATTTTTTAGTGGAAAAACCTGCCATTACTTTGCTTGATTACCTTCCTTTGAAAAAGGGCTTGTGACCACTAGACCGTACGGAAAATGATTGTGTATATCTTTATTTTCATCTCTTTGAATTTTTTTATGATTGCTTAGTATTTTACCTGTGTGTAGTGTACTTACTTGAACAAAAATCATATTTCTGCCCTTAACTTTTAGGCACTACCACAGCATGGAAGTTTTTGCCACGTTTGATGTCCTAGACTCCAGGGGTCTCAGGGTCGCAGAAGGTCACAAAGCGTCGTTCTGTTTAGAAGATAATACTTGCAATGCAGGGGTGCAGAAGAAGTACTCCTGCAAGAACTATGGTGATCAAGGTACGATGAAGAGCTTTTTTCAACGTGAGAAAAATACAGGTTGTTCGTTGTGAATGAGCAACAGCTTTATTGTATCCCACTTTGAAGATTCAGGCACCGTCTCATGGCCGCAAGCGCGACTGCCGAGCGGGGGATCCCAGGTTCGATTCCCAGGTCGGGCTAAAAGAGTAATTTGGTACCTATTTCCATTAGGAATTTTTCAGTAACAGCCCGAAGTTGGTGGTGTGACATCCCCGTGCCTCAGAAAGCACGTTAGCCTGTTGATCCTGCACCTGATCTCTCTTTCCTACTGGATTTAGTGATACTGTATTTTGATATTTTTCAGGTATATCAGTAAACTGTTCAGACGTCTACAAGTACAACATTGATTGCCAGTGGGTAGATGTAACGGATGTGCCGCCCGGAGACTATACGTTCAAGGTACGTTTACATACAGTAAATTTCAAAACCCTTTGCCAGTATTGAAATTCCTCTACCAAGTCGAACACAATAAATGAAACTGAGGCCGCAGCGCTGAGTGAACTATATTTAACTAGCTTTTGTCAGCGGTTGCATCCGCGTGAGGCATGAAATTCGAAAATGCCATGCCTACCATGCCTACTATTGGGATAAAAAGTATCCTTTGCCCCAATCCTGGATATGGACTGTCTGTGTTCCACACAATTAAATACGTTCAGCCAACATCCATCGTATACATTTCTTAAATAAATGATAATTTAATTTTAATTTTCAATTTTAATTTTATTTATTTAAACACACTTCTTATATTAATGATAGATTACATTTAGATATTTTGTAAACAGGTTAAAAGTGACGCTTTTTAGACGTAAATGATTTTGGACAATTTAAACTAGAAATTAATAAATCACTAAAGCGAGGTGTCCTTAACTCAGTAGTGGACGGACGGACCAAGGTTACCAAAGATAATGACGGTAAATGGAGCCTTACACTTGCCTTTTCATTTCAGGTGGCAGTCAATCCCCACGCAAGAATTGCAGAGCAGAGTTTTCACAACAACGCTGCATCTTGCCACTTGCGGTTATCTGAAACTTATGCGATGGTGCATGGTTGTAAACATGAAAGACCGTGAGAGAATCTGTTGGAATTTTAGGATAGATTTTAATATAGGTATTACAGAATATGTTAAGGACATGAATTATTGGCATTTTTCTTATTATCCTTCTCCACAGAGACCGGAACCAGCGGGTAGGCAGTGTCTTGAATCGGTACTACTAATAAATTTTGTGTTGCCGAAAATGTTTGGACATAATTTCTGACGTGAACGACTGTTTTTATTAATCAGTTTCTAAACGCAATTTGTACTGTAATGTGAGTAAACGGTGACACGCTTGGTTTGTAAGAAAATTGTGGGAAATATCGGCTCGGCTAAGACCTTTCGTTCTCAATGTTCTCGTCCTTCTTTGTTTTTAACCGACTTCAAAAAAGGGAGGAAGTTCTCAATTCGGTTGTATTTATTTATTGGGTCCTAGTTTCTGCCGTGATAAAAAAGAATCCAATTTCCTATTCCAGGACACATTCTACCAGTGAACCAAGTTTCATCAATCTGTTCAATAGTTTAAACATAAATAGGAAACTAACAGACAGACAGAGTTACTTTCGTATAGTTTAATAATGGAATCTTAGCTATTCAAAATAATACACATCACTTCAAAATCTACAATTTTATTCATGACTTATAATATACTATCACAATGTCATTGTTACTAACAAATACATTTTGAGCTGATTACTTCAAACTAATTGATACCATATTACCAACAATTTTTGGGTGTATTATTCAATAGAATATTCTTGACCGCTTTCTAGGCCAATTTTCAATAGCAGAAATTAAAATAGAAATACTATATTTTTCTTTATTCATGTTTACCATTTAAGTACCGTTTCAAAAATACTTTTGAAAACTGATAAACTTAAAAAAAAGCCATTTGTTCAACTCATGTACAAATTGTACCTTAAATAAATTAACCTATATCGACTACAATATAATAATATTTACAATGGATTCTCGCAATAAAAAATAACCTTTACCTAAAACGTATCTAAATAAATATATCAAGTACTACGAATTCCTATTTGTTCTCTTGTGTACAGAAACTAAAAAAAAAGTTTCTCTCCCCTTGCTCATACTGAAACTAACTTTGAGCCCTCCTTTTATACCTTACTCTGTGTCATATTAGCTACTAACAGATTCTCTTATAAATTAACAAAAAGGAAACTACTAGATAACCTAATAATCCTTATTGTAATACCTCGTAATAGAAAAGGAAATTCTTGTATACAAAATGACGAAGCCACCCCTTTGCAATGAACCGGTACCCAAACAAAAGTAGTTAGAAAAAAAAAATTAAATTCGACCTTTAGACCATCGCAATTTCTAAGAAAAAGAGCTAAACTTCAGGTCCATAAGAATAAAATGAACTTACAAAAACTCCCGAAATATTATTTCTATTATCAATCATCAATACTTAAAAGTCTCTAAAACTAAATCATTTATTTGTTCCGTATTGAGGTATAGTTGTTTTATCTAAGCATGTAGGTAAGTGTTACAAAAAGGTATAGTTATATTAAAAAAAACAGTTTTTCATAGAATTATGAACAATGTTCTTCAAGGAAGTCATAGCCATTTCCCAACAAAAAAAAATTATCTCCCATTCTAATTTTGATCAGCTCATCATAACTTTGTAAGTATAGAAAATTCATTTTGTTTTTTGGTCATTGACTTAAGATTTCATTCATGAAAACAAAATGAATTTTCTATACTTATGTATTTATTTAGTTGATTTTCCTAAATAAATAAATAAGTATAGAAAATTAATTTTGTTTTTTGGTCATAGATTTCATTCATGAAGAAAATATTATAAATCTAAATGGACCAAAATAGTTTTTAAATAAACATGACTACACCTTTCTGTAACACGCATGTAGGTTACATTTTAGTAACAAAATGTGGACGATCACGATTGATTGTGAGCAACTATATTTTGTTTTGAAATTAAGTTCATTACTATATGAATGTAGGGTAAATGTTCTCCATTCCCACGCTAAAACGAAACAACTATACAATTTGTTACTCTGCAATCTAACCCAAAAAATCTAGTCTATGGCAAACTAACTACACGAAGTGTTGAGCAATCACAAAACAACTTAACTACAAAATAGGTCTAAGGCACTTCAGCCCTTCTTGAATTTGAGTAGCAGGATACTCGTAGTGAGGTAGACAGCGATCCAGGTGCCGATGGAAATGAAACCAGCGTAGACTGTAGGTTGGTGGATGTCCCAGCCTCTCTGGAGCATGGATCGAAGACCCTCGGTGGATAAGGTGAGGGGTAGGAAGTAGCTGATCCATTGGAGGATAAAATGCATACCTGGGAACAGAAAAATTTGGGTTAAATTTTGCGTGTACACGTTTATTCTTGCAGGAAGTCAACTTGCGTGTCGAAACCTATTAACGCATACGTCACAGGCAGGGTATTCTTAAACAGGACCCAGTGTCACATTTATGAATCTTTGGAAACTAAAAATAATTCTGAAGTGTCATCAACTTATCATAATCCAATTATGTATTCTCGAAATAGAGCATTTTTCTATATTTATGGTACACCTAAAACTATCTGCAGTAGAATTGAATAGCATACCCTTTTTTATGCACACCATATAAGTAACAAAAAAGATAGATGAAGAAAACATTACATAGGGTGACACAATAGGCGGCCTTATCGCTAAAAGCGATGTTTTCAAGACAACCTTTGGATGGATTTTAGAGGAAAAGGAAAGACAGTACTTTTTGTGGGTCTTAACTGTACTATTTATTACATACAAAAAATAATAGATAAATAAACACTATAATAATTATGAAACAAAAGCAGAGAATCGTAGTGATTTTTGACCATACTTTTAAAATGATTGAGCACACCTTACCGACACGGGCATGGCATTCCATAACCGCACCGCTAGAAACGTAAATCCCGTAGGCGTTAAATTGGCACCTGGCTCGACACATTTCGAATGACGTTAGAAATAAAGCGATGAATATAATATAAACGCGTTAGCATCACTGTTACCATTGTGTTTATATTATTATCATCGAAATCGCATTGTTCAATTTGAATTAAAATGTCAAAACGTAATTCAGGTGCCAACGCGTACGGGTAGTAAAAGATTTGTCGTACAAGCTGGTCAAATGCATCGGCAATTTCTATTTTCAAGTTTTCCAATGACCTCAGATGTCTATACATGTTTTATGAAGGAACTTGAAACGTTCCGACAAACGAGGTGAATACAGACAAACCTTTGATAAAGTTTTCCACTTTAAGATCATAATATCGGTTGTCTTAGAAAACAATGTTATTTTATTTATAATATCAATACAGTAAAATTGGAGACCGCAAATGTTGCAAACAAGATTTTTAAAATAACGTTAAAATGGGGTTCTAAGTTTTGTGGCGATTCACCCCTGCATTCATATTCACTCCGTTTGCAGGTTTTTTTTATGATAAGAAGGAGTTAAATGATTAAACAGAATACTGTAGAGCAGAAATTAAACATGAGAATCCCGGCCAAGACGAATGTTTAGCCACTTGAGCATTGTGCGTAAAAGTTTATTAATCTGCTCCACATAGTTGTGCCTGAGTGAGATCGAGATAACTGATATCAGCATAGTCAAGGATGGGAAGTAGAAGGGACTGCGCAAGCGCAGTTTTAGAGTCAGCACTATCTCCTTCTCTCTTTAAAATCCACCTGAAGGTTGTCTTCAAAAGTTTCATTTTAGCGATGAGGCCGCATATTGTGTTATACTTTCTTATGTTTAAAACTTTTGGCTGATATGGACTGGCTGAAGGAAGTGGATGACTAGAGCATCCGTCTTATGGGCGACTTGCAAGAAATTGTGAAACAATTTTTTTAAATTTAGAATGCGACAGCGCAAAAATATCAAACTCGCTGAATTGTGAGTTATAGGTTTCTAAAAGTCGGCGGAGAGGGGCTCGCACCCCAGCCTTCGTTCGACATCGCGCAGTGTAGAATAGTTGAGGCGCGCGCACCTCCCGCCGAATAACAGTTCTAGGTACTACGTAACACAATCTATTCGACAGCTCAGAACAATTAAATTTGTTATTACATATACCGTACAACATCACAACCATTATCAATGAACGTCTAGAATCCAAGCTCAATACTCTAAAGAATAGCACCATCCCATCACTTCCGGTGGGTGTTGTAAGAGGCGACTAAGGGACTCACCAGAGAATGAGCAGCAGCATTCTCTGTGATTGCAGCAGCTACACTATGATCGCCAAACCGTCTGCCAAGCGTGGCGATTATAGAAAACTCCCCCTTTTGGGGAGGTTTATGTCCAGCAGTGGACGTCTTTCGGTTGATATTACGATGATTTAATATTCTTACCTTCAATAGGCCAGATGATTCCGCAAAGCAGCACCATAGGCAAGAAAGATCCCAAAGCCAAATATGTTGCTGTCCTGTCTGTATCGCAAATTGTGGATACCACGAAACCTGAGAAGGAAAACAAAATTGTAAATATTCCTAAGGATATCATGATGAACTTATAATGATGATAATGCCATCTAGCTAATTTTGGAAACCACGATTGCATTATTTACCCATTACTTTTTTGTCGCTGGGAAAACATTGAACGACTCCTCCCGCTCTGGCCGGAGTGGGAGGCAGTGCCAGACTTTTACTAAATAAAACCCAGCCTTCTTCTTTTAAATACCCATTGCATTCCAGGGCTGTGGTAACTCTTTTGAAAAATCCCACAGCTCTGGCAGGCACCTATTAGCTATTATTCAACAATATTGATGCGACAATGCAATTTATGCGATGGCACGGTTGGAGCACGCGCAGTTGTTAGCGATCGACTGCTGAGTTGGTGTGTCGTGGGTTTGATTCCCGCATGGAACAAATATTTGTATGGCCTACAGATAGTTGTTCCGGGTCTGGCTGTTTGTGTATGTGAATTTATATTATTTTAACTTGCGGTAGGTGACCTTTGTCCGGCCATAAGTACTATTCGATCACTCTGCCTGCCTACCTTTTTCCCAACTATCTTGGAGTCGGTTTCCAACCTAACTGGTTGATTTCTTCTATCAACATTTCAGCTCAAACTTAGGTGGAATGACCATGAAGTGAAATCTTCGTTGAATCTGGTTAATATGGCTTGATAGCTCACTTCACCGAAGATTATACGGTGACAGGTTTGACATAATTTTATCCACTTGATTATACAAACTGGTTTGCGACTTCAGTTGGTATCTTCGTTGTTGTAAGCATAAAATAATTCGATGCTCCAATACTAAAATGTTGAGACTGCTCATGGATGAAGAGGACTATTCTATATCAAGAAACTACTCCCTTCCTCGATATATCAATATCTATAAAACTCTTCCGTTACTGAGTGACTGACAGACAACGCATAACAGAAATTACTGGTCGTGGAATGCTGAAATTTGGCCTTGTGGAGTGTAGGGGAACACTAAGAGAGAATTTCTCAACATTTCTACGGGAACGGGAAAAAGCAGGATATATATGCGCGCAGGAAGTCGCAGAGAAAAGCTAGTCTTCTATACTTAATACTTAAAATGTCAACCTTCAAATCGACATTATTTCACTTACCGAAAGTCATTCCACAGAATCCCGTCCTATAAAACTCTTCCGTTACTGAGTGACTGACAGACAACGCATAACAGAAACTACTGGTCGTAGAATGCTGAAATTTAGCCTTGTGGAGTGTCGGGGAACACTAAGAGAGAATTTCTCAACATTTCTACGGGAACGGGAAAAAGCAGGATATATATGCGCGCAGGAAGTCGCAGACAAAAGCTAGTCTTCTATACTTAATACTTAAAATGTCAACCTTCAAATCAACATTATTTCACTTACCGAAAGTCATTCCACAGAATCCCGTCATAAAAGTTAAGCAGATGACCCATCCGACAGGTCCCTTGATGGTCAGCCCAAAGACCAGGAAACCAAGGAGCAGCACCATGCCCGACTGCAAGATCATGATCAGCATTTGGACGATGACGTGGGAGAACAGGATCTCAGTACCTGGGAACAAGTAAAAGATTATTGGGGCTTTGTTTTTTGGAATAACTTTACTTCGTTTTTCACTCTCCTCACAATAAATTCGACTTCGAAACAAAGGAGGAGGATAACAATTCGACTGTCTTTTTTTTAAAGCTTTTTTTAACTAGCAATGGATGTATGTCACTATGTTTGTTCGGGTGGATTCTTACAACTCAATTTTGAAGCTGATATCTTCAACCGATTGAGCTAAAATTTGTGTGTGTTTGTTCAGCGATCCAATGTCAACCGATTTTGATATAATTTGGTATTGTATTTTCCCGGACTGGTTCCATTTCAATTTGGTGAAGATCTGGTGAAGAACTCCAGAGATAGGTTACGGAACTCCTCAATAAATGGTAGCAAATCTCCCGGGATTGCATGTCTGTTTATTGTTTACACCAATTCATAACATAAAATCACACCGGTACATTGTGACTTGTGACCAACCCCGAAATCGCGAAAAAATTCAGCTGTTGTTTGTCGAGTTATGCGCACATCAATGTATCGAGCATGCGATTTTAGTGTTAGTAGTTGTTCCTAATGATGATTACAATAACCCTTTAAGAAGTATTGCATTTATTCTGTTACACATTGAAAAAAAACAAAGAGTATGAACAAAACCTCAAAAGGGTTGAACCTATCCTTTCAACACCTTCAATATTATCAAAACTAATGACAACATTAAAAGGGCTAACAGCGTATTCAGGCCAGCAGTTGTTAGTACGAGTACCTTTCATGTAACAGTTTGGTCTAATAAAATTATATTTAAGGGACCATTGAGGTGACCTTCGTTGTAAAGGTTGTTATCGTTGCCTTGAAAATTAAGGACATGATAGAAGTTAGGTTTATTAACTAGCTAGCTTCTACCAGCGGCTTCGCTCGAGTTAATATAGATTTAGGCCGGGACTCCACCAAAGCGGAGAGGAGAGGAGATGTGTTGAATAACAACATAATACCTCTTTTCCACTCCACCCAGAGTGGAAGAAGTTATTTTTTGATTTCCCAAACTTAAAAAAAGCAGACAATATCTCTTCAGACAGAAAAAAACGTCAAATATTGAATTAGTCAAAAAATGAAGACAAATTCACCCAACCATTGCCGCTTAGCTCCTAAACTATATAAAACATAACATAATTCGTTTAACAGTCAAGGAGTCAGTTTGAAAACCAGTTACGGAACCCAACCTTAATCAGTGTTAAGAACCACGGCAGTTATAAGTGGCACCCAATTACGCTTTTGTGGAATCCTAATTAGATTTTCACCCCATCCGGGAAAAGTAATGACGCTTGAACTGATAAAAATTAAAACAAAACATTTTGAGGTTAGGTATAAAAGGTACTGAGGTTGGTGGATTAACCACCAACTTCAGTACCTTTACCAACTAATATATTATAATATATTTTATTGTTATAACATACATGCGAAAGTGAGTTTGTTTGTCTATTTATTTTTTACACTTTCGCGCCTAAACCGCTTTTGACGAATTTCGGTTCAGAGATTGGTATGATATTTTTTTACGTACTTTAGTGCAAAAATCTATAAACGCGAGTGAAGCCGTCGGTAAAAGTAATTAAAATTAATTTTGTGCTAGACTAGATTTGAAACGTGATTACGGGAACACGATACAAAATAATATCACACTTGTATACCCCAAGGGGTTAGGCAAAGATGTTCCTATTAGATGAAATTCAAAATTCCTGGCCCCTAAAAGCGAAACTTATTTCACCGTTCAGTAAACATATAAAAATATATAAAAATAAATTGCTGTTGTGTCTCGCTAAAACTCGAGAACGGCTAAACTTATTTGGCTAATTTTGGTTTTGAAATATTTGTGGAAGTCCAGAGATGGATTGGGAAAATATATGAAAAAATACACCCGGGCAAAGCCGGGGCGGGTCACGTGTTACGAATAAAAAAAATCACTCGTGTGTGTCAGCTCCGTCGCACGACTGTAGTTTATTCCTTTTTTTTTTTGGTTGGGAAATCATCAAATGACTCCTCCCGCTCTGTGCGGAGCGGAAGGGAGTGTCAGACTCTTACTTACTAAAACCCATCCGTGCTCTTCGTAGTGCCCTTTGCTTTCCAGGGTCGCGGTAAATCTTTCGAACAAAATCCGCAAGGACTTAATTCCTTATGGTTGAACTAGTCGCGGGCTCGAACTAATTGGTAGGCATGTCCAAAAAGCACGCTGTCTCACCGGCCATCATGCCCGACAGAGACAGTATCAGTGTTGAACAGTTACACGCTAGTTTATACCCACAATGTATAGTTCCCCACACACAAACACCGTTTCGAATGGAAACCACGTTAGACGATGCACGAAAAGTCTATTGGAAAGTTGAGTTTTATGAAAAAGCCACTGTATAAATCAATTACAAATAAAGTTTATTGAACTCTTCTATAATTGAGGTTTGTCGGTACCGACTTTGTATTTAAGATTTTACATGTCTTTTATTACTTATTTACGCCCGAAGTTGCGTTAAAATTAGCAAGTAAAACGAATCTTTGTTGGCTTATAACTTTTTGATGGCTTTTTATTTTACAATTCTGTTTCTGTACTGGTACAAACGATATCATGCTTTACTTTGAATGTATAATGTCAAACGGTGGAGTAATACACCCCCCCCCCCCCCGAAATTTGTATGGACAAAATATTGACTAGTGTAACCTTAAGAATTATTATTGTGTAGATTATGTAAAAAGAGGGTAAAATTAAAGCATCCAAAAAAAATAATCAAAGCATAAGTATATATTTTTAATTTTTTTTTAAATGTTTGTAAGAATATAATTTGCAATATTGTAATAAGGAATTATGACTAATATAACTTGGAATTGAATTTGTATGTATTAATAATTTGGAATATTTTAATAATGTATCGAGACTAATATGACTATTTGTGTTTTAAATTCTGATTTATATTTTATTATTGTATGCCTCAACGGCGGGACATAGCTGAACTTATTTTAATTATTTAAGACCTGCATTTATGTGTATACCTATAGTCCACAATAAAGATTATTTGATTTGATTTGATTTGATTTGATAAATATTTATTCATATTATTGACATCCAATGAAAAAATAAGCTCAGTTCTTTTTACAAACACACATACATAATCTCGACGTGAAAGGTGCGCAAAGTACGTTCCGCAAAGGAACGTAACGCCTCACTTTTAGTTAACGCTCGATTTTACTCCTCATAAAATTTACATACCGCGGGCTAAATATATGAAAATCTCAAGGAGTTGACTCCAAAAACCTACATTCAATATCTTTAAAACTAAAGCATGAATGAATATTCAAAAACCGGTCAAGTGCGAGTCGGACTCGCGCACGAAGGGTCAACGACGGCAAAAAATCACGTTTCCATTAAATATTTGATTTATTTTAATTATTATTTTTAAAGTGAATATATAACTAAATATTCTGTGAATATTTCAAGCGTCTACCTGTTGCCGTTATCAATATCGTGCAAAAACTAGAAAAAAAATCACGTTTGTTGTATGGGAGCCCCCTTAAATATTTACTTTATTCTGTTTTTAGCACCTAGGTATATGTTGTTATAGCGGTAACAGAATTACATCATCTGTGAAAACATCAACTGTCTAACTATCACGGTTCATGAGATACAGCCTGGTGGCAGACTGACGAATGGACGGAAGGACGGACGGACAGCGAAGACTTAGTAGGGTCCCGTTTTACCCTTTGGGTACGGAACCCTAGACAGAATAAAGTAAATGAAAATAAAGATATCAAAGATTATGAATAAAAATATTCTCAGAAACCATTTGTAGGTATAATATTATATTAATCGAAGATCCCTGAGGCATTTCTAAATTACCTTTCGAACAAACACCGCCTACGGAGCAAAAACTCTTAATACGTACAAATAACTATTTGTATTGATAACACAAAACATTACGGTAATATCTGTTTTTCTTTCTGTTTGTTTAGGATTCAGTTGAAATTTTCACAGATGATGTATTTCTGTTGCCGCTTTAACTAAAAACAGAATAAAATAAATATTTAAGTGGGGCTCCCATACAACAAACGTGATCTTTTTGCCATTTTTATATAGATAATGGTACGGAACCCTTCGTGCGCGAGTCCGACTCGCACTTGGCCGGTTTTTTTTATTTTATACTAGCTTTTGCCCGCGGCTCCGCCCGCGTGGATGTCGGTTATCGCGTAAAAAGTAGCCTGTATCCTTTTCCATATCCCAGGCTGTATTATCAGCCGAATTTCATGACGATCCGATCCGTTCAGCCGTTTTAGCGAAAAAGCGCAGAAGACAGACAGATAGTTACTTTCGCTGTGATATTTATTGATTGTGTACCTATGCACAATTTCCGGACTATGAGGTATTTTTACAAGGTCAAAACCTTATGGAGGTAGCGGAACACAGAGTAAAGTCCCACATACTTCCATTGAAAAGGGAGGATCCTCCGACCAGACGGTTGTTGTGTCTGGTGGGCAACTGCCCAACAGTTGATATTCGGGTTTTGCATATGTTCTAATCGCACGGTAAACTCTGATATCGCGATTTAGGATTTTGTCAAGTTAGTTCGCAGCTGTCGAGATAGATGGCGCTGCGAGTCTCATTTGTTGTTATGTTGATTCTGCTACGCCGATCTTTTTGTGGCGGTATCAATGCCACTACAACCTAAACGAAAATGATTGTGGCAAAAACCCACAGTTGTTTCGTATGTCATTTCTGAATTACCTATAACCTTTTTTAACTAGGAACTCGTGTTATTGTTGAATATGAGTTCTATCGTGTTAGCTATGCGTCATAAACTCACATAGATTCAAGAAAGCTGTAGGGAAACCAGCACTCTTAGAAAAAACACAAACAGACCGCGTTCCGTTTTCCGGCCTCGCCGCCGACAGCCGAGGCCTGTCGCGACGACCCATTCAAAACCCTCCTTTCTCTCCTCCTTTTGCCCCCGTCGAGCCAGCCCGCGTCGCCGAGCCAATAGCTTTAAACCCCCTAATGAACGAAACGACCCAGCCTGTTGTCCCTTGCTGTCCCGAACTGACGCTGCTAAGCCGAGGTCGTATCCCACAGGGGATGCCCTTAGCGAGCGGATTCACTTGTTTATCAGTCTTTTACGTGGAGCGGCTAACAGACTTGCACAACCCATTGATTGGGTAACATGGTACTTCTTGGCAAGACTGGTATCAGATTTTCTGGCTTCCGACAATCCGTAATGACTGCCAAAGATATATATTTTCCGAGGCCGGGTGAGTCTCGGTATGTTAATATGGTCACCCATCCACAGACCGACCTCGGCCTCGGCATCAACCGTCATACACCCACTGCTACAACCATAGTACCTACAACCTCAACTGAGGAGGTAAAAACATGATTATTCCATATTTTACTATATTTTAAATTTTTGTTTTAACCATGAATTAGTTCAAATGCATTTTACATTGATTGGTCAATCATTAATAAATAATAATAATAATTTCGGAAGTCGGTGTCCAAAAACGAAGAAACAACCTAATATTTTTTCATTTCAATTTTTTTTATAAGTTTTTTATTTTTCACTTTTTAGTGGTTAGCTTTAGCTTAACCCAACGCAAAAAGAATCATCAAGATCGGTTCATAAACAAGAAAGTTATGCCCGAATAGATAACCCCAAAACCATGGTTGACTTGTACACATCTGCGTACCCCTTCACAGCGTACCGGCGTGATGTTATGTTATGAACTGGTGTAAACAATTAAGAGACATGTGATTTCAGCAACCCCGGCAGGTTTGCTATCATTTATTGAGAAGTTCCGTAACCTATCTCTGAAGTTCTTGATCAGATCTTCACTAAATTGAAATGGGACCAGTCCGATAAGATGCTCTTCCAAACAAAAAAAAGTCATTAAAATAGACAATTGGTGAAAATATCGCTGAACAAAAATACAAAATAAAAACAGTTGAATTGTGATCCTCCTCCTTTTTTGGAAGTCGGTTAAAAAGTAGAATAAACTTGTTTTGTTCTGGCATAGGGGAATAATATATATATAAAAAGGGTTTTGACATTCCGCTATACAAGGAATTATCATGTTTCAATTTGCCGACCGAGATTATTATGCTACATATTGATTTCAATGTTGCCGACCTAAAAATAAAATAAAAAAAAGACTAAAAATTTAATAAACATCTTTCGAAAAGTACTTCCTTGTTTATGGTAAACTTACCAGTAATTCCCGAAACCAGCGACCTCTCCAGGATACCCTCGTTCCTCTCAGCTAACATGGAGCCAGAAGTCAGGGCCACAGCCAAGAAGAACACGATGCTGTTGACATAAAATATTAAATTGTAGTTGGTAGAGGCGTGTCCAAACAAAGAGAGGCACTAGTGTACGGCTTCTGCGTTAATATCAGTTTGAATTGAAACTGGATAAGCAGCGTCTGGTGACAACATAACTGAAAAATATTGCTTCAGCGATGGTATGACTATACAAACACACGTACTATATAGTACGCACACTAACTAGTATAATCTGCCAGCTCTGCTCCGTATTTAACAAAGCTAGCTACAACCATTGACATAATATTCCACGAAAAGACAAGAACGTTCAAATACCGGTAAGTGAGAACTAAAGTTCGCTGCAGCGCTAAAACATTGCTGTCGTCTAACTAAACTATTAAAACATGCAGCGATAGATCGCTAGTAAAGCATAATTTTCTCGCGACTGAAACGTCGAAAGCGCCTTGAAATTCCTGGCGCTTACGCGTTTACGTCAAAGCCACATTAATGAACGAACAGAATGAGTGTTTGGAAAGTCACATCTAGTACGTAGTACAAATGTATATCGATGGCTACAAAACTCGTGACTCCTTAGCACGAATCCTTAGCATGATTAATAGCTCAAATTCTTAGCACACGTCCAATTCTTCAATTAGTATGAAGTTCACTAGAACTACACCAAGCTAAGCTATTAACATCGAGCAATCCAATAGGATTGCTCGATGTTAATAGCAGAAAGTAATAGTAGAAATAAAACACATCCAGATAGGTAAGCAGCTTGGAGATCTTTACAGCGAAAATATTTAATTGAAGAATTTACTCTTAAAATACTATTGCTTTAACATTAACCAATAATATAACAGAAATCCGAAAACTTATCGGCGATGAAAAATTCGGAATTTATTAAATTTCCATCGTGAATTATGATAATACTTACGTAAGAATAACGCCGGGCCCGGCAAAGTCCGTGAAGTTGGGCACGTCCAAACCGTAAATTGGCTTGTTGAACTGAAACAAAAGAAATTCAATGGTTAATTGTCTGTTTAAATATCAATGAATCAGCATCTTATTAAGGCTGGCTGTCTACAGGAACGGAAAGTAGAGGAGTGGATCGAAGAGGAGTGGGGCGGAGAAGAGAGGAGTGGAGGGGAGAGGAAAAGAGTGGAGCGGAGAGGAGCAAAGTGGAGCGGATGCCAATGGAATTGCATAAAATCTCCGCTCCACTTCAGTGAATAGGGATTGGCAAACGGGTTTAAAAATTCATACAAAACCGTGAAGCGGAGCGGAGAACCGGAGCGGGCTAGAGAAAAAAAAACCAGCCGCCAGCTCAAATTACACGTCTCGTGAGCTCCGTCACACTGCACAGTCCGCTACTCCGCTCCGCACTACCTCGCTTAGCATCCACGCATAACTCTGTCACTCATCCGCGACTCCGCGGCAATGGACAGGCAGCCTAAGGCAGGCCTTAAACGCCTGGGATTTCTTTTTTCGTTGAGATTGGCCGCCATGGCCGAAGTCGATCAGGAGGACTACACAACATATTATAGTAGGAAGAAGGTCAGGCCGATTAATTATTGAATACTTACATAGACAGGGCTGGCCATGATCCGGGACGGCAGATCGCACACCTTCGCTAGGTGCTCTGTAGCTTCCATGAAGGCGAGGGACAGGTCTCTGTTCAACATCCATTCGACTTGCTTGTCTGTGAACAAAATAAATTAATTAACCACTTATTTCATTGTAGGTACATAGCAACCACCAAAGAAAAAATATCGTTTATTGGAGAGGTAAGAAGAAACACGCTGTGACCAAATAATATTCCGTAAAATTTTGTTTCAGTGGTGAAAATATGGCAAATAAATCATTTGGCAAATGAAAAAAGTTCAAAAGAGGCTTCGGCCAATAGCAAAAAGTTATTTTGTAAATACCTAATACCTACGACATACTTCAAATATCTAAAAATATGTCAAATAATGCATACAGCAAAAAAGACGTCGGTCAATAGTTTTCGGTAAAATGCAAAGCGAACAAAAACATTTTACTAAAGTGATCGGTTCCCCATAGTTGCGTATACATACTTGATTCACATGAAAAATTCAGTCGTACTGCAGTATATTATTGCCTCGAATTTAAGGACAATCCAAGGACGTCCACAGAAACAAACAACACGATCTGTCCTCAGTACTCGTAACTAGGTCGTAGGACACCAAACATGGCTATTTAAACCCATACATTTAACCCAATTCGACCCTTTGCTTACAGTAAACAAGGAAGCTAGGAGTATTTGTTACCCCCCAGCAATAAAAGCCACCTCACCCGGAAACCCGTGTCTAATGGCACATTAATTTTAAGAAAACCTTAACTTTGGGGGTCGAGTAGACCCCGTGATTGAGTGTTTAATTAAAGGTGAATGAAGCAATAGTGGGTTGGAATAAAGACCTTTTAATTCCCGTTGACTGGCTTAGCTTGCTCACCCAAAGGTGAGCAAGATTCGTTTAAAAAACAAAATTTACCTAGCTTTTTTCAACAATTAGCAACTCCCGTCTGATTTCCACAACCGGTACTTGGCATGATTGGTTGTCAGAATTTGTGGTTTCTGACTGTCTATAATTACTGTCAAAGACCCACCTACCTACCACCTACCTACTATTAATTTAATTTGTTATAATTTTCTGTTTGTCTCGTGCGAGCCCAAATAATTATTTTTCTTTCTTTCTTTCTAATAACAGCCAGCGAACCATTGCTAAACGTGGAAGTACATTCCGAGACACGGAGATGTGTCGTTATGTAATGGCTGGTCGCCCATTCATATAACGACTTCAGCAAGAGTTGCTTCTTTTTCTTTAATAGCCCTTTGTATCCCACTGCTGGGCAAAGCCCTGCCTCATATCCTTCCAGACACTCTTTTCTTGCGCCATCTCGAACCAGTCTTCACGGTGTGCATCTAGATTATCTCGCCACCGCTTTCTGGGCCGGCCTCGGCGACGCCAACCGTCCTTTGGCACCCATTGCGTGGAGACTTTCGCCCAGCGGTCACTATGCATGCAGCCGGTGTGACCCGCCCAGTCCCATTTCAGCCTGGCATTTTTTTTGTCCACGTCTATGATACCTGTTTTGGAGCGCAGCGTGCGCAGCGTACTCTATCAATACTCGGCTGTTCTTAGGCCCTATTTTAAATAGTTATCAAGCATTTAGTTTTTTTTTTCCTATTCTTCTATAAAGTTACTAAAATAACATGACTGTGCTAAAATGGACTCACTTGGTATTGCCGTATTACTATCTGATGTTCGTTTTAATCAGGAACTCACGGGTGTCATAAGCAATATGTGCTTATCGAGCCGCCAAATTGCTTCTCATGAATTAGTTTAATTAATACATTTTCCATACTAATTCTTAGATCCCCTGAAAGTTCCTTTTCACTTCACACTCCCTTCTTCGTAAATACGAATTAAAATTTTAATTCCAAAGCTACTTAAGCCAGCTAATGAAGATCAAACAATACTTCTCAATCCCTTTCTCGTCTGAGTAAATAAACAAACGGTTAATCTCTTTGCTGAACCCGGGTTTAACCTCAAACCGGGTTACGAACGAACCCGCGTCACAGACAAAGTATGTAATCAAAGTTACAGGAGTTTTGTTTCGAAAAAGGAGTAGGTATAGAATTAAAATATTTATAATGTTTAAAGGCTAATCTTTCAATAGTCAGATATATTTTTTTTTTTAGGTATGAAATGATATGTTTGCAATGCAAAAAAACTGTATTGTATCTCATTCTTCCACCAATTTGAATTATTCCATGGAATAAAATTTAATGAGGCAATTAAAAACATTTTCTGATGGCAATGGTTTTGATCAACAAGATCAAAAAACCGAAAAATCTACAGTAAATTCTAAACAACTTCACTTTAATCTCAATTGATTGGTATTTCACAAACACGTAACCCCGTGGCTCAGTTCAACCCACTTCTAGCCGTAAAATACTTAAATCGTGTCGATTTAGTGGGACTGTAGGGACGTTATTAAGGTCTACTTTAATTTGCATACCCCTTCACTACTTTTAGAAACAGCTCAGCTACATTTCCATATCTACATCATACATTTTTGAAATTATTTCTAGAGAATCTGGTGCACGTTATTGAAGAAAATCCTCATTGACACGGTTCTGCAATTTCTATGAGGAAATGGTGACGGGGCCGCTCATTTAGTATAAAAATGTTTGCTCTATTTTCAAAAACCTTTACATAATTTTCATTCAATATAAAGTTCAAATTGTATTACAACATTATATTAAAACAACATACATTGGCCCGAGCAAACAAATGCAAAAATTCAACTCGAACTCTAAATTGAATTTATGACAAGCTCCTAAGAAGTTGGAGTTCAAGTTGAGTTTGAGTTTACGTTTTGGAATATGGGCCATCATGTTATAAGAACACTTCCTCTAACGCTCGTTTAGTAAACGCTTATTTTATGTTTCATTTTTTTGATGTAATATCATTTTGTATACCCTAAAAGAACACTGGCGAACTCAAACAAATTTTTGTTGACATTTTTTTTTGCTGTCTGCCTATGAAAAATATAGACTTTGAATTCCTGAACAGTTTTGTCTTAAGTTATACTTTCATAGGAATTCAGGAATTATAGATATTCCACACATATCATCGAAAAGTAAGTATTACCTACTTACCACTTATAGTATAATTGATAGAAATGCATTTATACAAAATAAACTACGGATTCAGAATATTAAGTCCAACCGACGTGCCTAGGTCTGCCCAGAGCTGGGCAAAATACATGTTTTGCTTTAATTATAATATAAGTAAATTACAAAATATTTCAAACCTCAAATCAGATAAAAGCGAAAACGAGACTGGGCGATTCACAACCAAATCTGTCATAATAATTATATTGTCTGTGGTGGTATTATATCGCGCAAAATCGACAAAACGGAACGTAGAAAAAAGGATGCTATTTACGTCATGTGTCACTGTCATCTGTTTTCTATCATTCCGTTTCTCCTCGAGTTTCGTGAATGTGTTCTGTGTTTTCCTTGGTATTGTTGGGCTTCTTTCGAAGACCTTGGCTTCTCCCCTGGACTTGAATTGTTTGCCTTTACGATTGACCTACGCTTGCACACTGGACACTGATTTTCTGCGTAATCGACTGACTTTTACCCCACTGATCACATGTGTGTACAAAAGGCAATGTTACTGCTGTTACAAAGAGAACTTAAGTTGCAATTGTCTTTAATTTTGTTTTTGTTTTGCATTAGAAAGCGGGTGTAACACATTCTAATGTTTGCTGCAGTATTTGACAGCAAATATATCGAGTCAGCCTTCTCGGCAAGCTTCGCTGTGGTAGTCATACAAAAATAAAGGTCACAGCTCCACTTTACCAAGATCGCGTCTACTCAATGATTTCACATATTGGCCAGCTGTGTAGACACTTGAGACATAAAAGAACACCAATTTTACACCACAATATCTACTATGAATCAGTTTGCGAATAATAAAAACAGCCACTAAACTTCACTCGTTAAAATCCCTTCAAAAACTTATTGAAATGTATGTCATGTGGTTTTTTGTTGCCATAAGTCATTTGTTTATAATAAATTTATTATGACCAGTGAATAGCACAAACAATCATTTTTATTTTAACATTTATATTCTGATGAAATGTATTATTTCTTATGTATATTAATGCAATAGGCACAGCCAAGCATTTTATGTAACTTGACTAACATAAAAGTATAGCAAGCCAAAAGGCATGAAGTCAAGCCAGAAAAAAAACTAAGCCATGATTATTTATTATCAAAAATAATCTAGTCAAATAAGCTCTCAATTATAACGACTTTTTTCCAGGCTTTGATAAGCCTTACGCTTGATTTGATAAAACTTAGTAAATTATTTCGTCGGTATCTATCACTGTGACATACGTAGACGCTTAATAATTTCATCAACAATATCCTCGCTAGTATCCTTTGATTCTACCGCTGCACAAAGGACATGCGAGGCCAGCTCGGGAACTTAGGGCCTCTAAATTATTTTATCTACACTCACAACGTAATGTTCCAAATATGAGTTCAAAAACGAATGCATAAATACATACTTTTTTTTCGTGGATAGGTAAAATTTAAAAAAAAAACCATTACAGTTCAACATTTTCCTTCGATTTTTAAACAACTGCATCTTAAAATAACTTTTGAATTTTTATAGCACACTTTTTCTTTTTAATTTTTGGCGCGGGCTCATTGACTTAAGTCAATGAGCCAGCTTTTATCTTTGTCTATGTTTGAGCGCGCTGCGCAGTCATTCGAATACGCAATGAGAATATCCGCCATATTGGAATTAACTATTTTTCCACTTATTTTATTTCAACTGTATGAGTGAAGATAAAATAGTGTATGCAACGGCATATAATTAGGTATTAAAACACTCGTGTGATGCTATTATCACACTCGGCTACGCCTCGTGTGATAAACCCACACTCGTGTTTTAATAACCCTTTTTATATGGTCGTTGCATAAACTACTATTCCCCGACACGGGTATAGTAAGCAAGAAAAGCGAGCGAACTTAGTTCCCGTGATCCCATGATCCAATGGTTATTATGGTTATCCAATGACTCACTGACAAGCTTGGTTTGTATTGTAGATTTTGACGACGCCATCTCTACCCGCCAGAGACTGCCTGTCCCTCAGTACTCTGTGACCAATAAAGTACGGGAAAACTCTCTAAGGACCTCCTCGACTTGTTATCCGAATTTTTTGGTGAGTTTACATGCAAAAAAGAAGTTAGATGTTGACGTACGAATAATTTATTACTTGTGCGAATCTTCCTTACTATAGAATGAGGTTCTATGTTCCCTTGGGTGTAGTGCGAAAGTACTAAGAAAATACACCACAGGACTGTGTCTCTAGAGAGAGTCTTGAAGTCCTCAATTAGTGACACAAATGTGATACGAACGTAATGGCGGTCTTGTTCAGATAGTAGAATCGATACCTAACTTCTGGTATTGTACCAGTATTTTGTGGTTTTCTATCATTACTCATAATTCGGCAATGCACTTATTATTGAACAAGTCTTAGGTGGCGTAGAAAGAGACGACCGCGTAAATACGCGATCGACGCGATTTCATCAGTCGCGATTTGAAGTTTTTTCGTTTCCAAATTCAAAAAGTCACTGCGTCAAAAGGTCACAATTGGTCGCTTCGTACAATTTAGATTCATATTTTTTTATGAACGCATATTCTGATGAGTTTTCAATTTAGTGTGGAGTAAGGCAAGGGGGACTGACCTCTTCAAGACTTTTCAATCTGTATGTCAACTAGCTGATAGGTGAGCTCAGCAACAGCCATATCGGGTGTCACATGGACAACGTCTGTATCAATAACATCAGTTACGCTGACGACATGATGTTGCTGGGTCCACCGTGGGTTGAGGAAACTGTTGAATAATAGTGAGTAACATGCCGAGATTCATGGTTTAAAGTACAACGATAGAAAGAGTGAGTATATGATTATCAGAGGTAAAAATGAACAACCTGAGTTACCACCAGTATATCTAAACGGGGTATCTTTCAGCCGTGTTTCTGTGTTTAGGTATCTAGGTCACATTGTAACTGAAACCCATAATGACGACAGAGATATTGAGAGGGAGATAAGAGAATTGTCGGTGCCCGCTAATATGTTGGTATGATTCGCAAGGTGTACAGCACAGGTAAAGGTTGCTCAGAGCATACTGTCAAAGCACCAGCGTCTTATGGGCCAACTATACGCAGCGGGCCTACAATGCTCTTAGAGTGCAGTAGGTACAACAAAGCCTTTATGATTCTGGTGCGACTGCCTCGGTTTTGCAGCGCCTCGGGCATGTTTGCCGACGCCAGGGTGGATAACTTTTACACCATAATGCCCAAAAAGTCAGCCTCACTAATTCTCCGAATTCGAGGCAGAACGGAATCCTAAGGATGATTGTGGAGAGACCTGAATCTGCAGTTGTAGGAAGGCTTGCAGTTGAAGGAAGGATGCATGTTGTCTAAGCTATTTTTCTGACTAACATAGTTTTAAGATAATGTTACTAACAATTTATGGAATTTATTACCTTGTAGGTAGTTATATTTTCGAGCCGTTTGGGGTTGAAACTCTTGGGTCGTGGGGTCCGAGTGCTCATTACTTGTTTAAAGATCTGTCAAGACGCTTAGTTGATACTTCGCGTGACCCTAGGGCTGGCTTTTACCTCGGACAAAGGATAAGCATTGCCATACAACGTGGCAATGCTGCCAGCCTTTTGGGTACATTACCAGTGGCCTGCGATGCGGAGGAATTTTTTGACGCCATGTTTTAGATTACTTTTAGTTTTAGTTGAGTCTTTTATTTAAGTGTGTGTATATAGTTTCCTTTATAATAAAGCTTTTTTATGGACATTTTATTAGTCTGAATTAAACGTATTTAATTTTATTTTATTGTTTGTTTGTAATTTTATTAAAAACCACTGTCCATTCTCCGTCCTTCAAAAACCGTTATAAATAAGGTAAAATAAAATACCCAGCATAACTAGCTACCATATTTTTTCGCCAAACAAGGAAAACTGCGGAAAAAATCGTGCGTAAATATTCTTTTCACCTCTATTTTTCCAGTGAATTTCTAGCCCCTGGCGTAAATTAAGATAACTGGTGCTTATTTCAACAAATAGGGCGCGTATAATGAGGCTTAAGACAGGAAGAGCATTAGTAAGTGTAAGTAGAAACTGAAAATAATGATTCTGCACCCATTATATTTCAACAATTCAGATTATTTAATCTTTACTGTAAGGTGAAATTAAACAGTGACATGTTCGCAGCTATCATTAAATATTATACACTTAGATAAAAAACACTAAACTAACTAAAAATAATCTAAAACATGGCGTCGAAATATTCCTCCACGTCGCTGGTAGCTGGTAATGTGGCCGGCAAGCTGGCAGCATTGCTACGTTGTATGGCATACAACGTATTCAACAATACTGTATTTCTAGGGTTCCGTAGTCAACAAGAAAACCTTGTGCCTGTCCACGGTTTAACTCAGATTCGTTTAGCACTATTAATCTGCAATCAGTCGCCAGACTGTAATCAGTTGAGTTGAGTGGTTAATAGCCTTTTGACCACATTGGTATTGTCTAGCAATCCTGAAGCAAGAGGATTGGGATGATGTGTAAGACGTTCAACGTGTTGTTTCTTATAGCGCTCTATTTATGAGGCCAATGTTGCAGTGTTCAAGTACTCGTGTAAAACATGGAGCATTTACAATATTCCTCAGTGTGTTGTTTGCCACCCTTTGCAAGCACATAACATTGCTCTTGCTGGCGACTCCCCAAAAGGAATTTAGTATGGATATAGGTACTTTGACGCACAGGACCGGGTGTTGTGGCGACACTTGAGGGAGGCCTATTTCCAGCAGTGGACGTATTTCGGCTGATATGATGATGATGATGATGATGATACATTGTCATATTAGTCACGATGACAAAGTGGTATTCGTACTACCTATCTTTATTTCTGTACTGTACTGAGTATACGTACTGTGTATACGTCTTTAGTGGTAAAATTTAACCTTGAAAAAAAAAATTTTTAGGCTATGTGGGTCCTCACGTTAACTGGTGATGACGTTTTTAAAACTATCCCATGGTGTGGGATGTTGTTGGACAAGTCGTTTATAGTAGTTTATGCAACGACCATATAAAAAGAGTTATTAAAACACGATTGGGTTTATCACACGAGGCGTAGCCGAGTGTGATAATAGCATCACACGAGTGTTTTAATACCTAATTATATGCCGTTGTGCCGCCGTACACTATTTTATCTTCACTCATACAGTTGAAATAAAATAAGTGGAAAAATAGTTTATTCTAATATGGCGGATATTCTCATAGTGTATTCGAATGACTGCGCAGCGCGCTCATCCATAAACAAAGATAAAAGCGCTCATTATAAGTCAATGAGCCCGCGCCAAAAATTAAAAAGAAAAAGTGTGCTTTAAAAATTAAAAAGTTATTTTATGATGCAGTTGTTTAAAAATCGAAGGAAAATGTTGAACAGTAATGGTTTTTTTTTAAATTTTACCTTTCTACGAAAAAAAAGTACGTGTTTATGCATTCATTTTTGAACTCATATTTGGAACATTATGTTGTGAGTGTAGATAAAAAATGTTAAGGGGGTGCAAAAACCATTTTCCATCCAAAGATCGGTTTGCGAAATATGCTTTAAAGTGCCAATTTTTGTTAGAGTCAAGTGTCTCCCCCCTCTGCCAACCAAATGGTTGTTTTTGGAGACGTGGAAAATTCATGGTAGTATCATATACAGGGTGTAAGGGACAGCCCTCCGCAGGTTGATAGGGTGCATTAAGCTCCTTATTTTGAATCATATTCCACCAGAATTTCTCAGGAAATTTTTCATTTTTTTACCGTTTTTTCAGTTATTTTTCCTTTCTTTCAATGTAAATTACATTCTTTGTATGCGGGACTCCATTTTTGTAGATAATACAACCAAAATAAAAAAAACAGCAATGGATGTTGAAATATTCGTAACGATCGACGCATGAAATCAGCTGTTCGGAAGGGCCCCGTAACGGCTTAATGCTAGCTGCACTTTCCGATCGCTATGCGATTGCCACGGTCACGATACATTGCGCATGAGGTTTTGAAACAAATCAGTTTCATTGGATTCCCATAACGTTCCTGAAACAATTTCATGTACCTACCTTAGTATAGTATACTGAACTTACCCCATCAGTCTGCGGAGGGCTGTCCCTTACACCCTGTATGTTACGGCTTATAGCCGAGGTGCGGCTACATAGGTGTAAAACTAGGGTTTTAGCCGGCTACAACTAGATGCAACCGGTTACATGCGGTTAAATTTACTACTAGGCTAGGTAGATGATGTAAGTATTAGTTGACTAGCCCTGCCTCGTGGCTTGACCACAGAAACCGTGAGTCAATTGATGGAGATAATGTAGCTTTCTATCCGTGTATATTATGTTGCAGCCAACTCACTTAATCAGCTGTTTAATTGGTTACCTGCCCTTTATAATTAACTGCGCCGATTTTACAGCGACCTAATTGACGTTTTTGGTTCAATACCGTTAAATAACATGTTACATATTTATGTCGCTAATTAAACCGCGCAGTTGTATGAAAAAACGGCTGATTAAGCTAGTTGGCTGCGATATACATTGTGGTTACCTGAATCAATACTTTCAGAGATTATCCAAGATTGTTTAATGCCTCTTACTAAATAATATTGTGACCTCTTTTGCTACAGGCAGACTAGTTAGTCAATGAAACTTTAGAAGGGTCGAAATATTAATGTTTTATTTTCAAAGGGGACGAGGTGCCATAGTGTTACATTACAGAGGCCATAAGAGCCAGAGCGGCCTAACGAGCCAGAGTGGCATAACTGTATTTTTTTTAAAAAAATGCAATTACTTTTACCATTTAGAGCAGTTTTTTCAAATAAAATCAGTGAGAGCTAGGGTGGCCTATATGTCATTTTTCTATACTGATTTTATAAATCGCAATGACTTTTACCATTTAGAGAAGTTTTTTAAAATAAAATCAGTATTGAAAAATTACACTGTGGCTCTCATGCCCCGATTCCGCAAAAAGAACGGGAATCTAATGACAATTTTGAAAGTTATGAATTTTTGAAGTTGTAAAAATTTTGAAGAAAGGGGTAAGTACCAAAATTAAAACCATCCTTGCAGAAAAGTAAAATGTGAGTTGTCAATAATTTAGCGGAGGCCTATTAAATATAGTTACAGTCGAAAACCGCTTCATAAACGCTATCCAGAAGTATTCGATTAGGATTTCTAGATTTTATGATTGGTATGTATGCATGTCACTTTTGTGACAATAAACCCTTTTTCTCTATTTTATCTTAATTTTAAATAACAGTATTCGTCCTTTTATTTAAATTAAATCACAAACGGAAATAAAAATTGTATTTTGGAATATTACCATTGCCTACAATATGGGAAAGAAAATAAATACAAATCTAAATTAATTCCACAGAATTGCATGGTAACCATGCGAAATTAAACTGTAATGCTTTCCAGTTAAGGTCCATAATATTTGATGGCGCACCTGTTTCTATAAAAATAACATCAATGGTCCAATCACGGTAATTGGAGCTTGAAAATGTAATTTAAATGCAAATGATACAAGTACCTATTTGTAAGGACCCTCGATTTTAACGATGGACCTACAAAACGGTGATTAAGGACCTTATATAACATTCGATTGATTTTAGGTACTTAGCTAAAATAATTAATACGTTAAGCCGTTTTGGTCCCGGCTGTCATTTGAAAGAAAGAAAGTAATTAGATAAGAAGATCTTTGGCAGTCGTTACGGATTGTCAGAAGCCAGAAAATCGAACTCCAGTCTTGCCAAGAAGTACCGTGTTATCCAGATGGGTTGTGGAGGACTGGTATGCAGTCGCTCCACGTAAACTACTGGTATTCAGCTGAATCCGGTTTGACTAGAAGCCGACCGCAATAAAGTTGATAAAAGGCTAGGCAGATGATGACTTAGCTAAAATAATTACCTTTCATAACTTTTGCTGTTAACTATAAACCGAATCAACTCTGGATGTATGAAATGGTGACAGGTCACTGGAACAACTTGTGACCCACGGATGCCCCTCAAGTTGAAGGGGAAAATCTGTAAATCCGTGATAAGACCTGTCGTACTGTATGTATCAGAATGTTGGGCTATGATAAAGGCGGATGAAAATAGATTTCATGTAGCGGAGATAAGAATGTTGAGATGGATGTGTGGAGTAACGAGAATGGATAAAGTGAGAAATTAGTACATTAGAGGTAGTTAAAAAGTGGCGCCAGTGACGGAAAAGTTGAAAGGTAACCGCTTGTCCTGGTATGGTCATGTGAAGAGGAGGGATGAAACGCATGTAACTAAAAGGGTTATGAATATAAATGTGGATGGATGGAGAGGAAGAGGAAGGTCAAAGAAAAGATGGATGGATTGTGTGAGGAGCGATATGAAAGAAAAGGGAGTTAGTGATAGTGTGACGGCTGATAGGACAGAATGGAAGAAAAAAACGTGTTGCGCCAACCCCAAGTAACATGGGATAAAGGCAGGAAGATGGTGCTGTTAACTACTATAAAGTTAAATGGGTACCCAGTTACCGATGAACCGTGAATATCTAGGCATTCTTTTAAAAAGCCTGAATTAGAGATGCTTTCAAATAAACTATGTACAGGAAGTTTTGAACTATCAGACAGTTAATACCCGAACCATAACGTAAATCTCGGATCCTAGACGTAGCCCGTTAGGGCTAAAGCCTGACAGAGTTGCGAATTTTGTTCGAAAGAGTCACCGCGGCCCTGGAACGCAAAGTGTATGAAGAGCACGGATGGGTTTAGTCAGTAAGAGAAGAAAGAAGAAGAGAGTCTGACACTCCATCCCGCTCCACCCAGAGCGGCAGGAGTCATTTGATGATATCCCATCCATAAAAAAAAAGACAGTTGGGAAAAACCTAAGCTGGATGCATGATCTCAAATCGATTGCAGTTGAACTATTATTGTTGCTTCAATACGTAAGAATTACGCAAATAAAGACGGATTCACTCTGAACGGCCCTGTTTCCAACAAGCCGACTGACTTGTCAGCAGTATCAATTCCTGATATCGTTTAAAACCATCTGCGTAACAGACACATGCCTCCCGTCAAACGCATGGTGTATATATACATGGCATATTTATATTAAATATTTTATTTACTTAGGATTCCAGCAAGAAAGGCTTGAGGGATCAAATTGTCGTCGTTGTAACATGTTTGCTTTCGTAAAATAAAGGATCAGGCTCTAGACAGTATTGACATCAATCATCCAGAAAAAAAACATAGTTTTTTTTTTATTTATTTTGATGTGCTCAGTGTTTATTTAAATACTTTCTTGGTGCAAGTGACCCGTCCCGACATTGAAAGAAAGAAAGAAAGAAAAATATTTATTTGGGACTCGCACAAGACAAACAAAAAGTAAAAAAATAAAATTAACAAGAGGTAGGTAGGTAACAAACATTAATCTATACTAATATTATAAAGAGGAAAGATTTGTTTGTTTGTTTGTTTGTTTGAAATGAATAGGCTCCGAAACTACTGGATCGATTTGAAAAATTCTTTCACCAGTAGAATCGTACATTATCGATGATGGACATAGGCTATAGAATATTTTCAAAAAAGTTAAGGATCCGTATGAAAACTTCGATAATGTAACCCAAGGTGTGAGAAAAAATCCTTATATCGCGTACGCTGCGGAATCTATTGACAATAGAGCAAAGTGATGTACTACAGTTTTATAGAAGTCATCAATGTCTACATAAAAGTCCGCGATACCATATGTCTAACTATTATGGTTAAGTCACCGTGACCGCTTTTTGTTCAAATTATTCTAGCAAATCCTTGGTGATATGAAAAAAGGGTGATTTCGGTATCATGATATCGTCGGTGCGCTTGCCAAATCTGATATGTGCATTTGAAGAACTTTTCAGGACAACAAAAAAACCGTTTTTTTTCGCAATTATTATCTTCTGAAAATATAAAAATACTACAAAATATGGCAAAAAATATCTAATTTAGTCTATGCTAATAAAAAACTTATTACATTCGTGTATGGGAGCTCAATAATTTTGTTTGTTGTTTGAAAAAACGAAAAATCAAAAAAATGCACATATCAGGTTTGGCAAGCGCACCGACGATATTAATCCTTATCCATTTAAATGGTTTGATAATTAAGGTTGATTATGCCCGTGTAAATCACACTTTAAATTATTCAAATCGGACCTTTCGTTCAAAAGTTACGACGGTAATAAACATGCTCGGAGTAAGAAAAATGTCGCGGCTTGAGCGAACTGGGGAGAATCATAACAATGCTTGGTCCGATGAAGTTGAAAATGATTTCGATAAAACAATAAAGTAAGAATAACAAATGTTTGGATTTTTCGCAAATAAACTACATACATAATAAGGGGTGAAGCAGGGGTTGCAGCAAGTTTTTAGGGGAGGACATTATTGCTTGCTTTAATTTACGTCGCAATGCTATGAACGAACTAAAAATGGAATTATTGAAACAGATGTACCTAACAATATTTGCATAAACAACTCCTGACGGGGTGAACGAAGTGAACAGTTGCGGTGAACCTGAGACCATAGAATAAGTGGAAATGGCTAAGTAATAAATGTAATTATTGAAAATCGTTGTGCTTAATTTTCCAAAACTAACCTTTATAAAGGGGTATAGGGGGCGTTGAAGTTTGTGGAGTACCTACTAAATCCGCGCGGACGAAGTCGCGGGCGAAATGCTAGTTAATAATAAAATTAACAAAAGCATCATAAATCTGTGCGAGGCCAAAATATATATACTTTAGCACTTTGCATGGGTGTCATCTTTTAATTTGGCATGGTCTAGAGTCTAGACTATACTTATAACAATTACATTATTATTTGTAATCAACTATATTGTCGTCGACGGCTTTGGCTGTAATGATGATAATAATTTAATAATTGACGACACGATTGGCGCAGTGGTTGAGCGATCGACTGCTGTGCTGCGTGTCACGGGTTCGATTCCCGCACGGAACAAATATTTGTATGGCCTACAGATAGTTGTTCCGGGTCTGGCTGTTTGTGTATGTGAGTTTATATGTTTGTGAACGCACCCACGATACAGGAAAAATTCCTAGTGTGGGGCAACGTTTTTTTAAAAACAAACAAATTGATTCATCAAGATTGGTTCAGTCCGCTGAACCAATCTTGATTAAACGTGAATCAAACAGAGTTACTTTCGCATTTATTATGACCTTTTCACCGCAGAACCATGTTTCATTCAAAATGAACAAATGAATATATTAGGCCTTAAAGTACAAAGCCTCCTTTATACTAAAAAATCGTATTGTTCATGTGCTCAAAAGCTAATTTCAATTCAACAATGTAAAAAAAATCTCTGCCAATTAAAAAGGTGCACATTCAATTAAAATTCCGAACAACAGAGGATTAAAACAAAAGAATTGGTAATACGTTAAAAAGTGTTCATTTGTAATTCTCGAATTGCTGTTTCAGAGTTTCTGTGTTCAATAATGGAAGTCTACCGTTGCATTTATGTCAATAGCAGGTTTTTATTCACGTTCTGAACTGAGGCTGTTTTAAAATCAGACGCATTTATGCTTATGAAGTTGCTAAAGGTGAATTTTATAAAAATATAAAAGGTATGAATGAAAAATACATACTGTTTTGAAGTCGGTTAATAACGGTTAATTTTAAAGATATTTTAATAAGATTTGCCATAAGTAATCTTGGTTCGTAGTAATCTTCGTTCCGTTTGATGTCCGGACGTAAAAGAATAGCACCATCCCATCACTTCCCGTGGGTGTCGTAAGAGGCGACTAAGAGACTCACCAGAGAATGGGCAGCAGCATTCTCTGTAGGTACATTGATACAGCTACACTGCGATCGCTAACCCACCTGCCAAGCGTGGCTTGTAGACAAATGTTATTATTCTGTGCTGTTCTTAAATGATAATCTTTTGTAATGTACCTACCTATTTTGTATAAATTTGCATGCTGTATTATGGCAGAATTTATTCTATTCTACTCTATTGCCTGAGGGGGCAATAGAGAGAATCTTTTCTTTCATTATGATGATGATGAATCTTGGCTTTGAATAAAACTTTTTGAACATTTATAGCCTCATGTAAGTACCGAAACAATGCAACACTATTATTAATAATATCAATAAAAACCACATTTACATTAGACCACTATTTTTTTTTTGTTAAATCGCGGACATACAAACTTACGGGTTCAATACAGAATATCCTTTTTTTGATGTAGATTAAAAATAACTATCGGAAAACTAGCTCGCTTTTAATAAATTCTTCCACTTACCAGTCTCATCCATATGGGCTTCCATGTCGGAACTCTTGACAGTCCAGAAGTTAGCCTTCCTAGGGTCTGTGATCCTCATTTGCAAGGACTCGGAGAAGTTGGCGGAGAACACCAGCACAGCTCGCGCTTTGCCATGGGAAGCTTCTTCCATTGCTAACTCTTTGTTTGGGTAGTATATCTGATGGAGACCATAGAAATTATGAATTAGTAACTCAGGTACTTAAGGCGCTGTCATCACCAAAAACTGATAAATGGCTTGTTTTCTAAAATAATTTTAGCCAAATCTGTTTAGTTTCAAGCTGCAGAAAAAATATATGTTGAATTTAACTATATTTCCAAGAACTATGTTGTTTTTTGATAAAATCCTCGTTATAAAATGATCGTCAAAGTTACCTCTAACTTTGACCTTTGAAAAAAAATTCCCGTATTACTAGCCTACATATTGCCGGTAAAATTTATAACAAATAATGAATCGAATATTAATGCAACACTTTGTTGTTTTAGATTATTAATAGCTCAACTTAGTTTTGAGTAAATCGATAAAATGCTTCATATTTGGCAATAAATTGCAAGCATTGTGTCGTCGCGCTTCTCTTTCTTTTATATACAGTCCGAGAGTGACCGAGTTTTTGCTATGTCAGCGCCTTATATAGGTATATAATTTTATTTTTTCAATTTCACTAATTTTTTCGTAATTTACTGGCACGCAATAAAAGAGAACAGACGTGTGTGGAAAAAGGAGAGTGAGGTTTTTTACGGTTTCATACCAAGGGGTAAAAACTGGACCCTAATACTAAGAATCCGCTGTCGTCTGTCTGTCCGTTTGTCTGTCACTAGGCTGTATATCATGAACCATGATAGCTAGGCAGCAGAAATTTTCACAGATGATGTATTTCTGTTGCCGCTCTATCAAAAAATACTAAAAACAGAATAAAATGTATATTTAAGTGGGGCTCCCATACAACAAACGTGATTGTTTTGCTGTTTTTAAAAGATAATGGTACGGAACCCTTCGTGCGCGAGTCCGACTCGTCATCATCATCTATCATCTACCAAAATTTATTATAAACCTTCATGCTCGAACATTACAGCATTCTCTGTAGGTACAATGCTACAGCTACGCTGTGATCGCCAACTCGCCTGCGAAGCGTGGCTATTATGGCAATCCACCCCTTTGGGGGAGCCCTATGTCCAGTAGTGGACGTCTTTCGACTGATATGATGATGATGATGATTTACAACAACACTCTACTGTAAATGATCCATAGTTAGTTTAACTGAAAACACATTCACAAACAATTCAGGTTGGTTATTGGCTTGTCCATAGTCGAACTTTAATATTTAAATCTATGAGCACACTATAGTGTGGCCATTAGTGTTGTGCACTCCCTGAGGTATGCGCGCGGCGAGACAGGGGGGGAATCGTCTGCTGCACTCTGTCAGTGCGCCGTCATTCTTCCGTCGCCGTCGTCGTTCTTCGCCTCCCACCTCGCCGCGCATACCTCAGGGAGTGCACAGCACTAATGGCCACACTATAGGCTTAAACCTGGGATTTTTTGGGTAGTATTAAGCTATTGTCTCCTTTTCAAGGATATTTCTCGCCGACTGATCGACATTTTGCGTGTCCAGAAGGCTGGCTCGTTTTTAGCCCTATGAATAAGCATTACCATTTCACGTAGGAATACTGCCAGTCTTCTGGAAATTTCTCCAGATGACATTGACATGGAGGAATACTTTGACGCCCAATATATAAAGTTCTTAATTAAGTTTTAAAAAATGCAAATTGCATGTTAAATAGATAGCATATTTATCAGAACTCACCAAATTAGACTGTCGTTTCGACAAGAAATCCAGATATTCGCAACTGAATCTCGTCAAATTCCATTCGTATGTATTAGGGTCCTGCGGGCAGAGGTTTTTGTCGTAATCACAGAGAGGTTCCGTAGAGTTGACTTCATAGTTCACCACGGCGATCGGTAGGCCGACCGGGTAGTGACCGATGGCGAGGCAGAAGAATATCATTTGGGAGACTGGCAGGCCGAGGAGGAAGGCTAAGGCACTAAAAGAGTTAAATAATTATCATTAGCACACATTTTCACTATTATTCATTTGTCGTGAAATTAGACAACTAGTATTTTGTTCATTTACAATAAGCCATTGATGCGATATGGTTCCATTTCCAACCCAGCTTATCATGGTGTGTATATTCTTCAAAACCCCAATAAAAATATTGCAGATAATGAAATTTCTTTGAGAGTCCTCTGGACATGATCGTTAATTTAAAAAAATGTAGTGTATTTAGTACGTAATACATGCCAAACAAGCTGTTACAGCTCATTCGAAAAGGAAGAAGCAAAAGAAGACTTGCTGATGGAAAAATCAATAACAAAATAGTTAAAAGGCTTATTCCAATGCAAGGAACCAAATGAAGCCTTCAAATGATGGACCTACATATTTATTCACTTACGCAAAATTCCTAAACAAACTCAAGAAGTTCTTCCAGATCAATGCCTTCATGTGGTGCCACTTCATCGGCATGTAGGACTCCAGGCTCCTTCTCGGCTTCTCTTCTGGGGGCATAGCCTCAATGGGGTTGATCAGTTCAGGAGTAACCACCACGCGACCCTTACTGCTCATGGACACATTGTCTCCGAATTCACCGGAGATTTCACCAATTTCTGCTTCCTCGAGGTCTACGGCTGCTGGGTTCTGAAAAAGAGTATCACTCTTACAGTTTGTGTCTTGTTGGTTCTACTCGTACTTCTTCCGATACAAAATTAAGAACTCCTCTACAAAAATAAAACTTCTGGACTTAAATAATGGGGAGAGTGGCGAAATGATTTCAAGGGTTATAATTCAGAAAGCGCATACATTTGTTCTATCGTTATCCTTTAGATAAAGCTCATAAAAAAACATATTGCAATATAGTATCACACTTCCATCTACGTTATCCTAATTTATTTGGGGTCTGCTCCGATCTCAAATAATTTCGTGTAAATTACTTGTCAGATTCTTCCCTTCATCTCTATTAGCCGTAAACCTAATAGTCGGAATTTTTGTTGTCATAATCTGGATATGGTGCTGCATCGCTTTTTGATTTTCCATTTCGTACAATAATTGCTTTTTACAAGCTTTATACTTATGTCCTTGTTTTTGTACCTATGTGTCTGGTGGGATTTTAGTAATCCATTTTTTCTGACATGGGCTGTCAGATCATCTGCACAAGGTAGGTACTTATACTTACTGGTATCGCTGGTAGTTCCACTCTCTCAACCACATCAGCCAGGATGCTGGATCTCCTCCTCTTGCCCAAGTTCTGGAGTACCGACAGTTTCAAGAACACGTCTTCTAAACTCTCTCCTTGGTAGCGACGGATCAGCTCTGTTGGTGATTCTTCTGCTAAGAATCTTCCACCTCGCATGAGTCCGATCTAAAAACATAAATGAGAAACAGTTAACTTAGGATTTATGTTATTAGTATTCAGATTGAACTAATAAAATTATACTTATGTGAGTATAATATATTATTATAGTTCATTACGAAGATTTTTATTTTTTTCGTTTAAAAGGGACACAAAAAATGTCATCTAATAAAAATAAATTATTGAATCTCAAAACGAAAGGTATGCCCGTTTTTAGGAAAATATCTAAAATTACGCATTAGCGTATTTTTTATCCTTTATGTCTAAATATGAAATGAAAACATTTTTTCGCACTTCCATTTCATTGTTCCATCCATTTTTATTGGCCCAATAAAATTGAAGATGACTAGCGAGGCGAAGTTGAATTTAGTTCAGGATCCCAACGGTCAGAGGTAACAAAAACTATTAACTTTTCAGCGGCAACCTCAAACATAATAATACTACTTTCTGCCAGCGGCACTACCCGCGTGAATATTGGAAATTATCCCAAGGGAGCATAGTTCCGAGATGAAAAGTATCCTTTGAGCTATTCTAGACTATAATCTATCTCCGTGCCAAATTTCATTCAGATTCGTTGAGTACAACTTGGGATGCTTTGTTCCATCAGGCACTAAACTGAACCAAGCGCTTGGCGCATCCTGGACAGTCTCACGCAAGACTGGCCAATCCTTTCCTTGCGGTCATAGGGCTAACGCCCGCCTGGTTCGCAACCACCTTCCCACCGGAATCCGGCGTCAAGCAGCCTGCTATGTTTCGTCGACGCGTGGGAGTACCAGTTGCCTTAAGGCATCTTCTAGGCACGCTCGCTCCATCATAGACCTCATCCATCGCTTTCCATCAGAAGTGGTCGAGGTCAAGAGCTAGCCCATAACTCAAAAAGACATCCATCCATCCATCCATGTATCCATCTATACATTCAATCTTTCGCATTTATAGTAGAAATAAGGTTACTTACGATATCAGCCTGCTTAGTCTCATCTATGTAATGAGTCGTAATAATGACAGTAGTGCGTCCACCCTTAGTGATATCCACCAAATGGTCCCAGATGCTGCAAGAAAATTTTAATAATAAAAACTAGAATATAGAAACAGTACTACCTTAAACCTTGGACAAAGGTTAAGCATTGCCATACAACGTGGCGATGCTGTCAGTTTTTTGGGCACATTACCAGTGGCCAGCGATGCGGACGAATTTTTCAATGCCATATTTTAGACTATTTTCAGTAATTTTATTTAAGTTTAGGTATATAGTTACGGCTCAGTACAATGCTCGATAACCTCAGTAGAGCTTCCGAAAGAGTGGGTCTTAAAATGAACATGGACAAAACCAAGGTCATGGTAAATACCCATGTAGCACCCAGTCCAATAAAGATTGGAGGCTCTACACTCGAAGTTTTAATAGTATTAGTCGTAACATCTAAATAGTAATAGTTAGTTGAGAATGTTGACAGCACTGAGGTTTAATTTTGGTTCAAAACATTTTTAGATGGTTGAAATCACAGGTATAAATAAACATAGATAATAGACATAGATCACAATCTGTATGAAAACCAAGCGTGCCATTTCTTGACTACCTACTACGACGTCAACACAAGCACTATTTGTTGATGAGAAAATCAAAACGATTCAGAGAGACCGCCACGTGTAGCACCTAACTAACCTAATTACATAACTGACACCTAACTGACGTCCGACTAGAGTGTCACACCGATGCATACTGAGCGCGAAAGTGGCGGCTTACGATTTTTGATCGTAAGCAGGGCACCGAAACGGGCACGCGAAGTAGTTGCTCTTACGTTATCTATGTCTATCTATATCTGTGGTCGAAATAGTTAAATTTGGTAATAAGTTAAAGTGTCACCATCTTTAATGTTTTATCAACACAATGAATTAATAGTTGGATAAAGGCTAGGTTGATTGAAAAGTAATTCTAGATTCACTTAAAGAAACTCACCCCTGTCGCAGCACAGGGTCGACTCCGACTGTAGGTTCGTCGAGGATCAGCAGCTCAGGATCGTGGATGAGGGCGGCCGCCAATGAGGTCCTTCTCTGTTGACCTCCTGATAGGTTCTTCACTTGTCTGTAAGATAATGATGTTATTAGCTTTTATTTTTACGTGAAAGATCTTGTAGTGGTCGCCATTTGTCCTTCCTTAAATGGAAATATTTTTCTTTTATATTTACTTGTGAATACAGGAAATTTATAACGTGAATTACTTTTAATTAAAATACCTTTACCGGACACAATCTATCAAAAACCTTTAATTTCCCTACTATCCTGTGTTATCTGATGCTTATGAAAATTAGCACTCAGATCTAATATTATTAAATGACGGCATGGTTGGCGCAGTAGTTTAGCGATTGACTGCTACGTGTCGTGGGTTCGTTTCCCGCACGCAACAAATATTTGTATGGCATATAGAATAGTTGTTCCGGGTCTGGCTGTTTATGTATGGGAATTTATGTTTGTAAAACGCATTCACGATGCAAGAGAAATTCCTAGTGTTTGTCACATACTAGAAATGTCTCCAGTATCGTGCGCACTGGAAAAAAAGTTATCAAGAATATATATTTTTTTGTTTTTTTTTTTAAACGTACCCAACGTTTAAAAAAAAGGTACCCAGTATATTATATTATGGTATCACCACTTACTTGGTAGGATTTGGTAGCTGCAGCAGTTGGATCAAGAAGTCTATACGTTCCTCCACGTCTCTGGTTTTCATGTTGGCGATCCATCCGAAGTAGATCAAAGTCTCTCTGATGGAGAACTCGCCGAATAGGGCTAGTTCCTGCAACATAAGATTATGAGGTCAAAACTTTTCTGAGGGTCTTTTCTTTTCTGATTTAAATCTACCGTTTATAATAATATTAACGTATAATCTTGTGGAGCACAACTTAACGTGCTTATTTTCTGCATTTTCATTCTAAAATAAAAGAAATAATCAAACAAACGGTGAGGACGCCACTGCGCGCTCGGCGCCCTCTTAATGTTTGGCAAATAGACATTGAGCTGTTAACTCCTACAGTTAACAGCTCAATGTCTATTTGCCAAACATTCATCTTTCTATCGAACCTGCTATGTTCCTTACCCAAAACTGTATCTTCACTTAGACTATTAAACAGAAATCTACCCTGTAAATATCTATGAAACAAAATCTCGAGATTTGTCACATTTATTTGACAACGGTCCATCAGTACACGGTACACGTAACCAAAAAAAAGGATCATTTTAGCAATGTTACCAGACAATTGTTTCAAGGGTTCCCAAGACAGGTGCGACATGACAACGCAACAACCCTGTTTTTTATGAATTAATTAATATGAAAACGCGTTTTCATAATGTCGCATAGCTTCTGTCTGCGAAAGCCTTAAAGTAAAAATACACCAGGGTCACATAAACAGTAAGACTTACACCCTCATCCTCATCATATTGCCTACGGCCACACCTATCCCCATTTTATTGGTTAAGGCTCTTAATATTTAATCTTCGGTCACTAATGTATCTCTACAGTATCTGTTTGTTTAACAAAGTGTTTAATATTAGCATGCTGAAGACTAATCGCTTAGGAAAACATCCGGATTACCTTCGGATATGTACGGCACGAGGATTATAGTGGTAAGAGTTACTATCTACCTGGGTACTGAAAACATAAACATACCCTCAGTTTGTGTAGTTTTAGAGTGTCCGAGCTGTGGCTTATAAAATTAGTTCGAAGAGTCGTTATTGTTGGGTTGAAACCTTTATTATTTAAGGTCTAAATCTTCTGCCCCTTGTTTTTTTTTTAAGGATGTGAAATCATCAAATGACTCCTTCCGCTCTGGGTGGAAAGGTGGCTGGGGCATGAGGGTTGTCTCCCTCACGCGCCTCGCCTCCTCCTTCACTAGCATTACTGCTTCGCAGAAGGAGGTGACGGCTTCCCATGCCTCCTCGCTCCGGATCATGGATTGAGCCAGGGCCGGACGTGAGAGGTCGCCGCCGCCGATCGCCTCGACGAGGACACGGCGGTGCTCCGCTCAAGCGAGGCAGACCTCCACCGTATGTTCCACCGTGTCCTCCGGGCGACCCTCACAGATCTTTTGCCCCTTGCGCTTATTTACCATTGAGCTCGATAAAGTTGTTAGTTGAGCTACACGATAACTGACAAATGTTACACAGTCTGGATGGGTCTACTCAAACCTGTGTGACACTTACCTCAAAAGACAATCCCAAATATTAACCCACATGGTTCGCTTATTATGATTTGACCAGTACGAACTATATGGCTTAAAAAGACTTTGACCTCTGAGTATATTTCGGTGTTTCTTGTCAGGGTAGTCAGCTAGGAAACACCAGCCTCATTTAGCTAAAATGGTGACAAGAAAGATTGACGTGTAAAAGTGTTATTTTTATCCTTATTCCAATATGAATATGATTTATTAATCCTGAAGTTTTTCTTCGTGACACAAGGCAGGTGACTGTGCAATTTTGATCCACCATTTTCCAGCAAAACCACAAAAAATATTCCAACAACCACACAAATTATTGCCATCTTAGACTATAATAGACCATTTTCCTAACAGATATGTATGATGACCATTATTCTATTGTTTCTTGACAAGGTAAGAACTTATGTGTGATCAATTGGTCATAGTAATAGTACAATGAGATTGTCTATATTAAGTTCCTGTCATTTGCTTGCGGAGTTTTGTAAATCTTGGCAGTAACTCGCCGAACTACGTTGGCCAATCTGATTATCTCTTTGAAAAAATCTGGGCACACTGGACGGACCACAGATATAGATAGACATAGAAAACGCAAGAACAACTACTTCGCGTGGCCAGCTTACGTACAAAAATCGTAAGCCGCCACTTTCGCGCTCAGTTTGCATCGGTGTGACACTCTAGTCGGACGTCAGTTAGGTGTCAGTTAGGTGGTTAGTTCAGTTTGGTGCCACACGTGGGGTCTTTGAATCGATTTGATTTTCCCATCACTAAATAGTGCTTGTAACGTCCTAACGTCGCTTGGTTTTCATATAGATCGTGATACTTGCTTTACTATATTCATGTCTTTCTATACCTGTGGGACCGACAGAGAAGTTGAGTCAATCGACATGAAAACAAGCAGAAACAAGAATATCTGCTGATATCTCAAAGTTAGAACCAGTTAAAACATTACAAAATATGTAAGTAGATTTCACTAGTTGATTCCATTTAGTAAAATTTTCGGTTGTTGATTTATGAATTGCAGATAGATTTCTGCTTATCTAAGCTAATATACCTAGGCCTATATTCCAAAACGTAAACTCCAACTCAACTCCAACACCGACTCCATCGGAGCTTGTCATAATTGAAGTTTTTGCATTTGTTTGCTCATCTCTTGAGTACGAAAACGTCAATTAGATATATGCTTCCATTGACATTTTCGTGCTCATGTTGGGGTTAGAGTTCGAGTTGAGTTGGAGCTTTTGTACTCGATACTTTGTATTCGATACTTTAACTCAATCAGTACTTTTTGGCTGGTATCGCATCGAATGAATCTTAGAAATTATTATAAACTAATTACTATCAACTTAGCTTTACGGGCACGGCTAATATTTATGATGACGCCACCTTGTCAAACTTTCTTTAGCATTATATTGCGTTCAAAATCGTTTTAACCAACTTCAAAAAAAGGAGGAGGTTCTCGATTCGGTTATTTTTTATGTTTGTTACCTCATAACTACGTCATTTATGAACCGATTTGCACAATTCTTATTTAATGTGAAAGAATATACTTTTGCAATTGGTCCCATAATGTATATGTCACAGCCAATTAGCTTAATTAGCCGTTTAATTGGTTGCCTAGTCTTTTCATTCAAATATGATTTTTCAGCGACCTAAGTGACATTTTTTGTTCATTATCGTTTAATGACTAGCTCATGTCACTTATGTCGCTGATTAAACGACACATAAGCATCGTGACGCACTCGGACCGACTTTCTTCAACCGCGCATACGCGTTCATAGTTTAGAGGTAGCGGAACAGAGAGTAAAGTCCCACATACCTCCGTTGAAAAGGGAGGATCCTTCGACCAGACGGTTGTTTGAGTCTGGTAGCCCGAATATCAACTGCCCGGCAGTTGATATTCGGGCTTTGGATATGTTCTAATCGCACGGTAAACTCTGATATCGCGATTTAGGATTTTGTCCAGTTAGTTCGCAGCTGTCGAGATAGATGGCGCTGCGAGTCTCATTTGTTGATTCTGCTACGTTGATTTTTTGTGGCGGTATAAATGTCGCCTACAATAGCACCACACGAAATATTTATTGAACGCGCAAGAGCGTTTGCCGCACAGGGTTAGTGAGCTATTTAATTAGCATTAGCATAAAATGTTCACCATAATAAATTCAGCAGGCAATGCATTAATGACTTGCCCATGTCACTTGTGTCGCTGATTAAATGGCACAATTCAATGAAACGGCGGATTCAGCTAGTTGGCTGCGACATATATACCGCTAACTAAAACAGGCATATCCCTAAACTGTCATAATTTTAGCACCAATTTTCCTACTCAATAAAAACAAACAATAAGACAGCAATAATTGCCTACAAACCACGAAAAGACAGTTATATAACTACCCTGACAAATAACTACCCACATATCAAATGAATATCGCTTCACTGATCACTATATTATTATTTCTGCTTATGACATTGACTGGACCATCAACCAGAACCAACCTTAATGTCTTTCACATAAGAATGATTGTCTTTCAGCAATCGGTTGTTTGTTATGACGTTTTGCTAAGTAACGTAAGTGTCATATTAGACGCTTTCTGGACACAAATTGCTGTGACATTAACAGAAACTTTGGAACTATAAGAATGATGGGTGATCCTAGTTTTATCAAGGATCAAGAGTTCGCTTTGGTACCGAGTATGTTCTAGTTATCAAGGTGCTTGTTGCTACAGAAAAAGAAGTTTCGAGAAGATAATTCAGTATCCGGGTCATGTTATAGGCGTTAAGATTAATTATCAGCTGAAATTTATTTTTTGTCAGTAAAACAGAAGCTCTACAGACATTTTGAATTCTGGAAAAAACTATCGACAACTTGCCCGGAACAACTATCTGTAGGCCATACAAATATTTGTTCCATGCGGGAATCGAACCCGCGACACGCAGCGCAGCAGCCGATCGCTCAACCACTGCGCCAACCGTGTCGTCAAAAAAACATTTAATTTAATTTTAAAAAAATAATTTAATTTTTAAAATTTTAATCAACATTTATGCGCTACAGTTCGCGTCAAATAACTGTGCCCCTCTGAAGTTAGCCATTTGCAAAGATCGCGCAGGTGCAGTCACGTAGACGGGAGCAAGCGGGACGCAAGCATGCGTCGAACGTAAACGAGCGACTGAGACATAAAATTGCGCCGCCATAATCCCCGCCCCGCGCATGCGCAGTTGCAGTTTTTTTTTTCGTAATTTTGACTACTACGCAGCCACTCGTAGCCAACTTCAGAGGGGCACAGTTATTTGACGCGAACTGTGAACGTTACACATTTTATTTTTTAACCATCCGCTGATATCGTAAAAACGTCAACGTAACTAAGCAAATCGTAACGTTGAAAGTCGAATTGAAAAAAGTCAAAGTCGAAAAAATGCATCGTCGAATTAAAAAGACCCTGAAGTTGAAGTATCTGAGGTAGATGAATGGCACACCCAATCACGAGTCTCAATGCCTAGAGAATATCATCATTATTTCAGGCCAAGGAGCCCCCCCTCCAAATCCTCGCATCAAGATTATTCCCATGGCCAACACCAGGTCAACAGTCCACCGTGTGGAAGGTCTTCCAACGCTGCGTCTACCGATACGCGGCCGTCACTTCAGAACCTTTCGACTTTCTTAAAGATGACTTAATACCTAAAACGCAAGCTCCACCAACTAACCTGAGGCATGTATCCGATCCTCGGCCCAGGAACTCCACTACCCGGACTGCCCGGCTTTCCACCCAGCACCCAAATCTCTCCGGAGTTTAATCTTCGTCTGCCCACGATGCAGGACAGCAGGGTGGTCTTCCCGCACCCTGATGCCCCTAGTAGGCCGTATCTGGTAAAAAAAGATTGATAAGAAAAGATGGTAAGGAATTTTAAATCTAAAATTACATGTCATTTAAGAATATTTTTTCAGGATTTGATTCTTATGACAGTATTGGACGGTTCCCTTTTGCCTTTCAATTTGAGTAAAGTAACCAAACTTACTTTGTCAGCAGTTTGTAAAGTTGGGCTGAGAATGATTAATAATAGAATTGTGTGCCATGGGTACCTATTCATATAGCAGGAGGCTACAAGAACGGCAAACACGAAAAATGCACAAAAATGCTATGCTGTGCATGCTACGCTATGCGTGCTACGTTATGCAAGGTACACTATGCATAATACGCTATGCATGCAAGTCTTCTGGGCATGTTTGCTGTTGACAGCTATGCGCAGGAATACTTCGACGCCTGTGTGTATTCTGTTTTTTTTTATATTCAAATGTATATATAGTTTGGTTTAGTAGATATAAATAGTTAAATTTAAGTTTTCTAATACAAAATAAAACACCCAATCTTAATAAAACAAAATGAATTTAATCGTGTTAACTTAAATTAATTCATTCAACTGTAAACATACTGTAAACTCTTTACTTCAAGAGTCAAATTCAAAGCTTTTAATTTAAATAAACCATTTACAGGCACTTTTGAATTGTCAAGGTCGGTCAGTCAAAGAGTCCAAAGCGTAGATCTCTTTTAAATCAATAAATTGATACAATTGTGGTTACAGTGTTCTCGTTGAAATGATTAATTTATGTGAGAACAATGTAGAAAGACGTTCACGATGAAATTGTCTGGAGTATTAAATAAGCAATTCATAGAACAAACAATTAAAATAAACCGAGGAAGTTGATAGATGACCAGACGGAGCCAAATGATGAAACTCATGCGCCACCAGCGCCACCATCAGAGAAACTGTGGCTGACTCAAGTCAAAACTAGAAATAAATAATTGTCCTTTGTTGTAGCAGTTGGTGATAAAAATTACGTTATTAAATCTTAATTTAAGTTTATTATTTGTAAACAAAAGTTTTACAATTGTTATCGAGGGCAACTACCGACAAACTGTTTTGCAGTTTGGCAGAATTTATATGACTATGTTTTGTGTAGATTTTGAATAAAAACTAAATAAAATAAAAGATAAAGTTACCCAGAATTTCATTCCTACGGGTCACAAACAATATAATAAACGGAAAAGACACGAAGCTTCGACTCACATCAATGGAACAATGTCAAACAAACAATACTTCAAGTGTACTGGTTTGAAAAATTGCTAAAGTTCGCCTGTAAAACTATGTACAAGCGAAACTGACACAGGAGAATAACTTCCCGTTCCTACATATTGACTTTGGGAAAGCTTTTGACTTTGATTTTCTCGATTGGTTTTGTTGGAAACATTTTATTACCATGTAAAATGAATGTATGATGAGAACGTAAATATTGATTCTTTTGAACTTGAATATTTATTTCTCAAAACTTTAGAATCATTTGCAAATTTATTGATTGCACGGCTGCATACGGTGAGATAGTGGTTAAGCGCGTGCCTTTTATTAATAAAAAAAGCATTTTCTCAAATTATACAAATAGAGAAAACCTTTAAATTAGTACCTTCTAAAGAAACAAATACTCCAAACATATTCCAAAAAGTGAACTTCAACTCAACTCGAAATCCAACTCCATCGGAGCTTGTCATAAATTGAACTTGCTCATGTTGGAGTTGGAGTTTATGTTTTGGAATATGGGCCATAGAAACTATAAAATAGTACCTGCTAAAAAAACAAATACAAAAGAATAATTGTTTTGTTATCTTTCGATTATAAACTCCTGGTTAGTTGTCCAAGAACTGAACAATATATGAATCCTCATGAAGTTAATCCATGACACATTTTATTGCACGAAATCCCAATCATTTACTTTTCTATTCGATAGAATTGTTTATTCAGAGAATTTTATCATGAGTTTCAATTTTATATTTTTCAGGCTCTCATCTTGGTCCGCATTATCGTTTAGGCCACAGAGCACCGATAACCCGCGTTGGGCACTGCTACAGAAAGCTTTGTCAAAACTAATACAATACACTAATTCAAAACACTAATTATACAATCCAAGAAAGTCAGTGACTGTCATCGTTTACTCATAGAAATTGACGGCCCGTGATAATATCAGGTAATTACTAGGTAGGTAGTGAATATTTTTTATTACTTTTCATAAAACCTAGAGAAAAGACAAGACTCAATTAAAAAAAACACGGAGCTGTGAGCATTTTAAAATCCATAATAAATAGAGACACTACTAACTGCATCTGACATCACTCACAAGAGTGTATAATGCCACCGGATAATTGCAAACTCCGTGAGATTGTAATTAATATTTTTTAGATTATACTTTTTCGAAATAATGAGAGCATAATAATACAATTTAAAAAGCAACAAATCGCATCGTAATAGTTTCTAATATATCTGTGCCTTATATTTTACAATCTTACGGCGTCTGCAATTGGCGCCAGTACAAATGATGTTATGCGTGACAACAATAGACTAATAAGTTCAAGTGTGTAATTTCTCCATTTTTCCATAAATTGGTTTACATACTTAGTAACATCTTTCAAATGAGGCAGTATAATTCATGGTATATTTTTATAGCTGTCAAATACCATATTATTCTGACAATGGCTGTCATACAAAACGAAGTTCTCTAGGCTCAGCGAAATTGCTCGGCCACGAATGTGACAAGAAATGCAAATGGCTTCTCGTAGAGTTCCCAGTACTGTGGTTCAGACAGTTCACAGTTCACACCATTTGCCTCAAATTATTTAAAAAGCTTACTAGACCATTGCCTCGAATGATCTTGGCCGTTTGTCAAATTGAAAAGGCTCGCTTTGACATTATTTCTGGCAAGAAATTCTTTGACATTTCTTCAAATGGGAAGGCGGACAAATAAAAATGATTACAGCTTAATTTCTTAGGGAAATGTGGTCGTTTTCTTAGAACTAGTAATTACGAAAGTAATGGACTACAATTTTATAGTTACCTAGGGCCATCAGACGTATGGCATTTCATACAAACTTTGAAGTCCTTATTTTTCGAAATTAATGAAATATGGTACCTATGCGTACGCTAGATATCTAGGTCTAATAGTTATCAGAAAAAAAAATCGAAGGAAGGATAATAAGGAGGGAAGGATAGAGTGATTTTTCACTTTCTATAGAAAACTTAAAATCGCTCTCTCTCTCCCTCTAAACTCTTTTTCGAAAATGTTTTCTAACTTTTTAGACCTGGTTGGATGGCGTATGCATACCAAGTTTCATTAAATCGGTTCATTCATTTCGAAAAATAAGGACTTGAAAGTTAGTATGTAAAGCCGTACGGCGTAAACGTTCTTAAGGTCGAATAATTATATAATTAATTCGAAAAAATTAACGGTCAGTATAATATTTTTGCTAATCGACCGATATTTTTAGTGAAAAATCTGTCTGAGAGTCTTTTCAATTTTTTTTTTAAACGTTTAAAAACCCGGAACAACTATCTGCAGGCCATACAAATATTTTTTCCGTGCGGGAACCGAACCCGCGACACGCAGCGCAGCAGCCGATCGCTTAACCACTGCGCCAACCGTGTCAAATCTTGCAAGCTAAATAAGAACCCTTCTCGAAAATTTTACATTTTGGATCAATTTCAATGACAAATAATTTTTATGATGATTATGACCTAATTCTCCCCATCCAGGATTGGCTCGAGCTCAAGTCAGTCCTTAACCATCCACAGTATAGAAACATTTTATTTCTTCTTTTTAAAGCGTTAAAATAAAAGCTTGTTTGTTAACTATTAATTTATTTATTTCAAATCTCAACCATCTTTTATTTAACAAAACTAAAACAAATGTCGATCGTCTTTGTACTACATTTTTGCGAAAATGCAGTGCAAGATCGATCGATTTTGTTTTAGATTTGTTAAACAAAAAGATGGCGTCGAAAACTCTCACGCTATTTTGCATAGTTGCCAAACATGTCATGGGAGACGAGTCAATTGTTACTTAATGAATACATGGCTTAAACCGTAAACAATCATTACGAACACGAATGATGATGAGTCTCAGAAAAAAGCCATGTTTATAAATAACAAGAATCGAATTTGGTCGACTGGACGGAGTCTAAGATCTAGTGGTATTAGTATTCTATATAAATCAATCAATTGAGCCTTTTGCAGTCTACTGCTGGACAGAGGACACCAGCGTCTTCCAAACTGTGCCAGATAACACTGGGTGTATTATAATTGTTCTGTTTTTTTGTAAATATTTATTTTAATTGTTCTGTTCATTTTAATTTTATGTTTTGTTAATCATAATAAGTAATATTTAAAAAAAAATTGAATGCTGTGTTTGTACTAACATAGTGTGTAAGTTTTTTACTAATAAATTATGGATCACTGTAATCTGAAATAAATATTTAAATTTGGAAAAATAGGTTTTCTATTTTTTACTATACTTCTCAATGACAATCAGGAATTGACTGAATCAGGACTTGTGGTGTACTAATCGAATCTGCCTTCCCATTCAAAGAATATATACTTACAAGCAGGCATGATGTTATGTTAAATATAAATAAAGTTAGTTCGACTTACATGGCCCCCTTAGGTACTGTCATGTTCAATCCATCTAAAATGATGTTAGGATTCTTCTGAGTGCCATATCTCTTGTGAGCTCTCCTCACGCAGACTGCCTGTTGTTTCCTGTAGATAATAATAAATATTACGTCATTTCCTGTAGTAGTTGTATTTGGGATGTATCTTCTGTTGTCATCACCAGTTAATCAAGATATTTCATCCTCTGCTGTCATTGCTGCCAAAAGCATTCCACTATACATTTAGTTAGACATACATTCAGCTACACATACAGAAGAGCTCATGGCAAAATTATAACAGCCGCACGGACCGATCTTCAAGGTTAAGCAACGCTTGCCGAGGTTGGTCTGTGGATGGGTGATCATCTTAACATACCGAAACTCCTTACGTGCCTCGGAAAGCACGTTAAGCCTTTGGTCCCGGCTGTCATTTAAAGATCTTTGGCAGTCGTTACGGATTGTCAGAAGCCAGAAAATCTGACACCAGTCTTGCCAAGAAGTACTGTGTTACTCAGTTAATCTGGTAGGCACCCGCTCCACGTCAAATACTGGTATTCAGCTGAATCCGGTTTGACTGGGAGCCGACCCCAATATAGTTGGGAAAAGGCTAGGCAGATGATGACATTCAGCTATACACGCGCGAAATCCCCCAAGATAAGATACATTAAGATATTATAATTTTTTCCTCAAACATGTATGCTATTTGCCATGAGTTTTCTCATAACAGTTTGAAGGTTAAGCATGGCTGAATACCAGTTTGTCAATACTGGCGATTAGCCCATACTTCAGGAATTGAACTTTCTGGCCGTTGTTGGCGAGGCATTTTAACTTCAAACTATGGGCACAAAAGCGCTAACTGGGATTCTATCAGAGAAAACTACTATTGAAATGTCAAAAGTGTTATGGGAATGTACACGTGATACTGATATCACGTAGAAAATCCAAAAAAACCGGTCAAGTGCGTGTCGGGCCACGCGCAGTGTAGTTCCGTAGTTGCACGTCACAATTGCCGACTTAGAATGTGCTTTTAGAATTTGTATGAAATTTTACTTCTCAAAGTACATTTTACAGGTTGGTCAACTATTAATCGTTAACTTGTAAAGCTTACTAAGCTGTGGTAGTTTTCCTTTTAAATTCGTTTAATATGCTACTACCATGATTTATTCACGTCTCTCAAAACAATCGTTTAGTTGGTAGAGGGGAGGGGGGACACGTGACGCTAACAAAAATTTGCAATTAAAAGCTTAATATTTCGCAAACGGATCCTTGGATGAAAAAATGGTTTTCGCAAACCCTTTTTATTTTTAAACGAGCTACCCAACGACGGGATAGACAAAAAAAAAACATCGCCACATTACAACACTTTTTTTTAATATACAGGGTTATTTTTTAATGACTGGCCAAACTTTCACCATGGGACCGACTCTGAAATCACGAAAACAAAATCTGCTGTTTCATACATTTTAGTCGAGTAGGTATTGAAATATTGTATGAAACAGCTGATTTTTTTTTCCGTATAAACCCTACAAAAACTTCAACTTTCTATTGCTATGCGTCTCTGAGCTGAACCGCGGACAGTCAGTACAACAGGTGCTAATAATACCATGAGCTGAAGATACCCACCTTGAAGCGACAGTAGACTTCTGCGTCTTGAACATTTTGTGTCTCCTGGCAATGAGCTCCGCCTCGATGGTACTGATAGTGATGGGAGCCTCCGGGGCCCGAACATCCTCCATGGATATAGTCGCCCCCTCATTGTCGTACGCTGGCATCGTTTACTGTAACAAAGAAAGCCACTGTTATACTTGAATTGTCATACTATGGAATATTTTTTGTTATTCAACAGTGAGTACTGTCCCACTGCTGGGCGATACTGAAACGGTTGACAAACAGTCGATTGGTCCATGAACCGTTGGTCAACATAATCTTTAAACCATTAGCCTTTCATTCAAAAAACTTTTCACCCACGAACGTTTCGCCAACATAACTGTAGGTCAGTGAATGCTTAACCAACAAACTGTTTTGACCAATAACTTTTCACCCATTTACCATACCTACCTGGCGAGATGGTATTGACCATCTCGCCAGGTAGGTATGGTAAATGATTTTGCTAATTGGTGAACAAATTCATAGGCTAAGAGTGGATTTCTGTTGCGAAATTTGTTCGAATGATACAATGCAGCCGGAACGCAAAGGGCCATTAGCTGGAACACAGATGGGTTTTCAGCAGTGAGGTTTTTTTACAACACATTGAGGTACTTATGTGTTTTATTTGTGCGTTTAGGTTTTGTAAAATCTGTCATCTATTGCAGAGTGTCATGACCAATGTATTAAAAAAATATACAGCAGCCACGGGAGGAAAGCTACATGAAAAAGATAGTCGCAAATACTGTCATGTAGAGTCCTTGTAAATACCATAAATGACATTAGAACTCTGAATGCAAACAAGGTGTCTAAGTATTTTTGTTGATTGAAATAAATATTTAATAATAGAATTTGATAATATCTCTTCAGTTTAGATGTAAACAGTGTTCAATTTAAAATGTAAATAATTTACCTACTAGAATAAGTTAAACAATGTACTTATACAATTTATTCAGTAATAATATGTTTAAGAATGTGTTAATAATTCGCAGAATCATTTTGTCTTTTATCAAGCGTTTTGACGTATAAATTAATTCGAATGTATTATTTTTTTTTTACATATTTTTTCACGATTATAATTTCATACGCAATTATGAAAATAATATTAATATTTATGTTAATATAAAATGGGAAAACGCATTTTGACAAAAACTTTTATACCTGTCACAGTACTTTAAATATTATATTATTATAAAGTACTTACACCGGCTGTCTTTAATAATTATTTAAGTCAAAGTTAAAGCTTTTATATACAATAAAAAACCCTAACAAAATACTGTTTGCGACTAAAATCATGCTAAACCAGTAAGTACTTTAGAGGATCTATTTTCGTCGCATTTTCATTTAAATCCGAAAAACGTCTAATTTTACTGCTTTAGCTAAAAACAAGGTTTTAAGTAAGACATCATTATGGCATAATTAAATTGGGCCAGACATGTCTGCCGCATGTCGAACGATTCATGGGCTAAAGCAACCACAATGTGGATCCCAGAAAATGTCCGACAGCATCGTGGCAGACCCAGGCGAAGATGGCGGGACGAGCTTGACGCCTATCGACAGGATTGGTCAACACTAGCCCAGCTCCGGGAAGAATGAAATGAAGAAAGGGAGGCCTTTGCCCTGCAGTAGAATGAAATAGGATAAAATAAATAATATTATTGTCATGAGATTAGATTACTGACAACCTTCGTCGAGGTAGAATAGCTAGATAAATCCTTCATTATCATATTACATAACATCACGTCTATATGTCTCGGATTTCTATGTATTGGATCTAGTTCAGATATAAATTTGGCTTCCTCTCTCCTACTATATTTTTAATTCTTTTGCTGTGCCCGACAGGGTCCATAATGATCACATTTTTTTTTAACTTACCACCTAAGTACACATTGTGGAATGCAAATAAAGTATTGAGTATTGAAGGGTTAGGCAGAATTATGAAGGCCGCCGGAAACTCTCGACAAATTGCTCTTCTATCAGTGAATGCGATTGTCGATGTACCAAAATATAATATAACTAGTTTTTGCCCGCGACTTCGTACACGCATATGTCGTTAGTCCCGTTCCCGTATAGCCTATAAAAGCCTTCCTCATTATTTCACAAACTATTCACATTTATTTTATTACTGAAGCTATGAAGAGTTTGTATGTATGAGCTAATCTCTGGAACTCCCAGTTGGATTTGGAAAATTCTTTTTGTATATTATAGCCACATTCATGAGAAAGGCTATAGGATCGAAAATCATCATCATCATATCAGCCGAAAGACGTCCACTGCTGGACATAGGCCTCCCCCAAGCGTCGCCACAACAACCGGTCCTGTGCGTCTCGAAAATATTCTCTATTAACTATTGTTAGATTATAACTATGCATACCAAGTTCCATTAAAATTAAATGTTTGTATGAAACGCCGTATACTTCGTAAACGCTGTAAAGGTCGGAAATCCATTACTTTTTTTGTGTAGATACGTCTTTTTTAGGGTTCCGTACCCAAAGGGTAAAAACGGGACCCTATTACTAAGACTCCGCTGTCCGTCTGTCTGTCACCAGGCTGTGTAGCTCATGAACCGTGATAGCTAGATAGTGGAAATTTTCACAAATGATGTATTTCTGTTGCCGCTATATCAACAAATTCTAAAAATAAAATAAAATAAATATTTAATGGGTTACCCATACACCAAACGTGATTTTTTTGCCGTTTTTTCATAGAAAATGGTATGGAACCTCTCGTTTTTTCCTTATGGTGGCAGTTAATAGTACCTTCACATTTCACCAGTTATAAATATTTAAGTTCCGTGTCAAAAGGGCGAACACTAACTGTTGTCATCAACCAGCGACAAATCAAATCAGACTGGTATGTTGATAAAACCCTATACACTTTGCCCGTCCTGAATACAGAATCCAGGACCTCGTGCAGTCCTCAGCAATAGAGCTTACAAATACTAGACTCGAGAGGCAGTTTATGGTTACGGATTTTGTTCGAAAGAGTTACCGCGTCCCTGGAACGTAAAAGGCACTAGGAGGAGCATGAATGGGTTTTAGTCAGTAAGAGTCTCACACTCCTTCCCGCTCTACCCAGAGCGTAAGGGGTCATTTGATGACTTTGACGACCTGATCCCACCTTCGCCCTTTTATCACCGGAATACCAGACGTAGTGCTGGGTACCATCCTCACTTCGTCGATATCCCGACCAGTCGTACTCAGCGCTTCTCCTCCACATTTATTATGCAAATAGCCAAACTGTGGAACTCTCTACCAGCGTCTGTGTTCCCTTCCACAAATAACACCCGTCTGTCTTCAAAGCAAGAGTAAACAGGCATCTTCTGGGCACGCTCGCTCCATCATAGACCTCATCTATCGCTTTCCATCAGGCGGGATCGAGGTCAACAGCAAGCCCATTCCTCAATAAAAATAAAAAAATGAACCATCCTTAAAAAAAAAAGCCAGTTTATTGATTAATATCTCTATGTTATTTTAATAATTACATAACAAATTAGGTTCCGGCACAAAAAAGGTTATGGCACAAGGTCCACAGCCTTTTAATGGTACCTACTTCTTGTAAAGTTATGCAAATTAATTGTAGGCATGTGTACCTAGTAAACATCGTTAGTTTTGATCAAAGAATGTTTTGTGATCACAAAATTAAATTTAAATTTTTATTTTGAAAAGAGAAAAATATATTGTTTCATTCATTAGACTTTTAAAAGAGAGCTCTGAGTTTTTTGCAACTCCTTAACGGCAAATAGCACAACCACTCAATATGGGAATAATGAGAATTTAGTTGTGGGATATCACCACTGTACACACATCATAAGTACCTACCTACCTATAAAATAACTTTATTTTATGCTTTGTTCTTACTATTTTTTAATTCGAATTCGGTTGTATTTTTTTGTAAAAAGATTTTTAAATTAGCAAAACTCTTTAGAATTTTATAAACCAAGTAGAAAAGGCTCCGTCTCGTTTGCTGACTGCTCTTTCACGTGCGTGCGTGGAACGAAACGCGCGGTCGGCGTCGACTCGGGCCTGATCGGACAGCGAGCTACTCATTGCTCGCCGTCCGCAAGCGTCAATCACTGACAATTGGCGACCTAGAATGGTGTGTTTTGGTTGTTTCTATGAACATATTCATTGAGATTACGGTTTAACGGTTAAAAACGTCTGAAAACGGCTTTCGAGATTTTCCTGCTCTAAGTACATTTTATAAATTGGTCGACTATTACTCATTAACTTCTAAAGCCTAATTGGCTGTGATAGATTTCCTTTTAAATTCGTTTCAAATCTTATTACTAAGATTTTGTCACGTCTCAAAAACAACCGTTTAGCTGACAGAAGTATGAGCTGACCTTTACATGTAGCCTCTCATTACTGTCATGTTAGGTTATATGTCAATTACCAGGCAGCCATTACTGCAAACGAGGAGATTAATGTACCTGCGCGGAAAACATTATTGATAATAAAATAAACATAGTAAGTATATGTCTACATTTTTTTTAAATTATGGGAAATAAACTTATCAAATGACTTCTTGCGCCCTCGGCGGATGGGAAGGAAGTATCAGACTCTTACTGACTATAACCCATCCGTGTTCCTCCTAATGCACTTTGCGTTGCAGGGCCGCGGTGACTCTTTCGAACAAATTCCGCAACCCAGGCCAGTGCCAGGGTTGCGGAATTTGACGGGTTTTACTGACCCGTCCACTATGCTGACATCTCTTCGGTGCGCTCGTGGAAGTCGTGGAACATTACGCGCCGTCGACCCGGCCATGGTTCTGATCGGACGGCGAGCTACCTAACGCTCGCCGTCCGCAGGCCCGCGCCTGCAGTGGCTGGTAATCGCCCTGCGACTCCCGACACCCGGGGCGTCTTCTTCTGTTGCGGCGGCTGGGGAGTGAGGTTTGCCTTTCCCTCACGTGGCCCGCCTTTACCATCACTAGCATTACTGCTTCGCTAAGGAGATGACTGTTTCCTATGCCTCCTCGCTTTGAACCATGGATTGAACCAGACGATTGAAAAGACGCCGAGGTATATGTTTACTTGGGACTTGTAGAAAATGTTTTTATACTAGGTAAGTACGTACGGCCAATAAGGCCGTACTCCTGATCTGGAATTGGTTCATCTCAAGGTCTTTGTCATCTTGAACAAGTGGAATTTCCTTCAAACAATCTGTGTTTCCTGATAGCAACAACCTAAGGGTTTTTAAGTCAAGAATGAATAGCTCACTAGACAAGCGTGCTCCATCGTCGACCACATCATCGCTTACCATCAGGTGAGATTGATATAAGTAATAATAAATTGTTCCGTATGGTGTCGGACGTAAAAGAATAGCACCATCCCATCACTTCCCGTGGGTGTCGTAAGAGGCGACTAAGGGACTCACCAGAGAATGGGCAGCAGCATTCTCTATAGGTACATTGCTACAGCTACACTGCGATCGCCAACCCGCCTGTGAAGCGTGGTGATTATGGCAAACTCCCCATTTGGGAGAGGCCTGGGTCCAGCAGTGGAAGTCTTTCGGCTGATATGATAATGATGAATAAAAACAAAACATTAGTTAATGTTACTGAACACTAACAAATTTTTGTGATCACTTTAAAATACCTTTTAAATGCAAGCCTGGGCCAAAAGGCCTTGCGGACTCGGGATACGGAAATTCATCAACCAAATACCTTAGAAAAACGACTATTAAAATTAATTATCAGATAACCTCAAAACTAACTTAATCAAATTCAATATTTCCTGAACGATAGGTATGTGTACAAAAAAGTTGTTTTGAACATCACAACAACAATTTATGTCTAGTACAAAGTACGAATGTGGAAAATTACTAGCCTTCTGTCATTTAAAAGTAGATAATAAGTAAGAAATAAAGTAGATAGATATAATTTATGAACGTTTCTCGGAATGGCAAACGTCTTAGCTCTTACTATAATATTCTAAGAGATTTGTGTCTGTAAATGGGATTACGTTATGAAGGACTGATTATACAACGTGACGGAATAAACGCAATAGGTACCTGTTAAGGGGTCATTGTACTCATCATTATGAACAACTTTTACTAAGGAACCAACACTGAAAAAAAAATCGACAGCCCCATACATTTTTTTTCGTATAACTCGACAAAAATTACTAAACAGCTGATTGAGAAAACTTTCGAAAAAGAGTTCAGGGGGAAGGCTATAGTGATTTTTCACTTTCTATAGAAAACTTAAAATCGCTCTCTCTCTCCCTCAAAAATCTTTTTCAAAAATGTTCTCTGATAACTATTTAGACCTGCATATTTAGCGTATGCATACCAAGTTTCATTAAAATCTGTTTATTCATTTCGAAAAATAAGGATTTGAAAGTTTGTATGAAAGGCTCTTAAGGTTGATTCACACACAACCGGGCCGCGTCCGGGACGTGGCCGCGCCGTGGTCCGTCCGGAGTTGAAAAAAAATATAGTTGCATACATTTTGTATGAACTCGTTCACACACTTCCGTGTATGGGCAGGCGCTCGCTGGAGCTTCCGTGCCCGGGCCGACGCACGGAAGTGCAGATACGGATGCACGGTCCCTGCACGGCCACGGCCCGGCTATGTGTGAATCAACCATTACTGTCAGATGAATACCGTCATAGGAGTGTGAGAGAGACAAAGCAATCGGGTGGCCAGAAATTGTATTTTTCTAGAATTCTGATTGTCTTTCACTGTCAGTGTCACCATCGTCACAACCGTACGATCTTCAAAAAACATTACTAAAAAGACTTACTAAGACTATGCTGTCCGTCTGTCTGTCACAAGGCTGCATCTCATGAACCGTGACAGCTAGACATTTGAAATAAAATAAATATATTATTTAAGTGGGGTAACAATACTTGTACAAGTTTTTTTTGCTGTTTTTATAGATAATGGTACGGAACCCTTCGTGCGCGAGTCCGACTCGCACTTGACCGGTTTGTTGTCTTAGTTTTCTGATACAGACTTATAAAATAAGAAAAAAAAAAAAACGATTTTTGAAAGACGTAGTTATGAGATAACAAATACAAAGGGGAAAAGGCACAAATGCACAATTGATTGAGAACCTTCTTTTTTTAATTAAAGTCGAATACAAAGAGGCGGTATTGGACGGCACATTAGCTTTGTCTCTTTCTAAAAATTGGTCAATTTTGTGACGGTAATCCTGTTTAGCTCTCTACGTCTATAAGAAATACTTTGTAAAAGTCGTAAAGATTGATTAGTTCTTCATTCATTAAAAAACAAAACAGCCAACGTGCTAGAGTCTATGACCGCAAACTGGTTTTTCTGACGTCATCAGAAAACCCAATAACCCAAAGAATAAAGGTTATCGATTCTCCAACAAGAATAACATGGCTTTCAAACTTTAATTCAAGTTTTGAAACCAGTAACTTACTGTTTATTATAGGCTCACTTTAATCACAATTTCTTGTAATGGAAAGCGACTTTAAGACACATAGTTAAAGTTCAAATTCCTTTGCAAGCTTCAGACAAACTAGCTACAGTCCGCGGTTGCGACAGCTTTAAAACTGTTATAATATTATCCCAAGGGAAGGGAATACCGGGATAAAAGTTATCCTGTCCTAACCCAGTTCAAATTCGTTCACAACAGACACACTTTCGCATTTACCTATATAATAAATTATATTATAATAATATTATTATAATATAACTTATTTAATATTATATAATTATTATAAAATAATATTATATAATAATATTATCTGCCTTGCCTTTTCCCAACGATATTGGGGTCGGCTTCCAGTCAAACCGGATTTAGCTGAATACCAGCATTTTACGTGGAACGGCTGCCTACCAGACCTTCCCAACCCAATAACTGAGTAACATGGTACTACTTGGCACTACTGGAGTTAGATTTTCGAGGAGTCTTGGTACGTTAAGATGGTCACCCATCCACAGACCGACCTTTGCAAGCGTTGCTTAACCTTGAGTATCGACCAGGGCCCCAAGTCTGCTATTTTTTTTAAATTCGTCATTCCAACACGATCCCATTGTCATTTTGCTATAAATTCTTAATCTCCTAAATTCATAATGGCCGATCATTGGTCGGTCAATGGTCTCGTTGGTAATAGAATTGTGTTTCTAAATATTCAATGTCGTTGAAAAGCAATGACTGCACAATGACGTTCTAATGGTAGGTCACTGATCGAAGGAACTGTCAAAATTTTAGCAGATCACCGCATGTCTGTCATTCATTTGTCATTATGTACGAGATTACCATTCTATGCAATTTCTTTCAATGTTACTATTGTTGTTGCTGTTATTATTTAGCCAAAAGCGACTCCTCTTCCTTTATAATATATGTCACCGGAAAATTACAGACGCCGCAAGATTTTAAAATATCGCGTGAAATTGTAAACTAATTTTTCTGAGGCATGGATATTTTTTAGTTCTGGAGCGCAGGGTGGAGCTTCTAACGCGATCGTAGTCAAATCATTAATTTTTAACACAAAAGTATGTTTATTAAATAAAATGCTTTGCATTCTTAAAATGTTTTTTGCCAGAACTGTTGATAGATGTGCATGGTACGATTGTGAACTAAAATGTAATTTTAGATAGGTACATTTTCTCAATATAGTTATAGTTTCTCAAGTATTGAGAAACTGTACCTATCTACATAAAATTATATTTATAGAGCCTGGACTTTTGTTGTTCAGTAAGAGACCGAGTTTCTGCATCGTAGGTTAGGAATATAGTAGTTATAATAAAAAAATTAGTACTAAAAACTAGCGGAACTCCTAAGTCAAAGGTTCGAAACTCGACCTCATATTACTTCCAGTGGAAAAGAGACGGAGCTATACAGGACGCATAGCTCCGTCTCTTTCCCACTGGAAGTAATATTGAAGTAATACTGCTTCAAGAGTTGGTGGTTTAGGCCCTGATCTGTGGATCGTGTTCAAGATAGACAGTGTACCAACTTTAGGAATTATCGACGGTATTTAGTCGGTAGACGATCGGTAACTATGTCGAGACTTCAGGCCCAGGAAAGCACTTGACAAGCCGTTCGCGCTAAATTTCCCGTCGACAAACTGGGGACGTGCATTCCAAGGGACCGGCAAACTCAGAGCAAAGGGGTTGTAATTTGATCAAATCGAATTTAGACATCACTGGCCTCTAAACCGCGAAGGAGAGGAAACTGATACTGACCAGAAATGTTCTAGAACATAAAATCGAAGACAAGTGACATCCACAGACTGGAATCGCATGCTAGATGCCCCCACTCTCTTTCCTAAAGAGGAGGCCACTGTACAAACAGTAGAAACATTAAAGGCTGAATATTATGCTACTCAAAAACCGAATAAGACTGGCTAAATAAAACACTTTTTTTAAGAATATAAATTGTCAAATGACTCATTGTGATACACACTTGTGTGTGGAGTGTCAGACTCTTACTGACAAAAACTCATCCATGTTCTAATGCCCTTTGCTTTCCAGGGGGCCTACTCTCTAAGCCCGAAGTCCGTAGTTCCGAGTGTGATACGTGACTTAGAAAAGTGTAACACCGAATAACACGTCCCCGTAAGTTTACGAACACGAAACACTTAACAACGAATGCACGCTACCACGAAAAACTTAACGCCGTAGCAATGCGATCTCGAATAACTAAATCTCTAATTCACTTTTTCGAAACACTTTACAACGAATGCACGCTACCTCGAAAAACTTAACGCCGTAGCCATGCGATCTCGAATAACTAAACCTCTAAAAGTCATCGTAAAAAGTCTTTATTCATATAACAATCAACTAAATAGAGAAAAAAAAGTCATAATTACATGTCAATCAACCAAATCAATAGTTTTTCCATGACAATACAATCAACCAAATCGAACATTTAAAAAAAACTAAAAAAAAAGGCTAACGTTTAAAATAGCACAAGTATGCAAGACCATCTAAAAATGTAGTTAAGTGCATTGTTTTCTTTTTTCCAAATGTTTTTTAATTTTTTCTTCCCTATTTTCTTTTTTCTGTGCCCTTTTGGTTTCTTGAGACTGTGAATTTAATTTTTCAACTATTCATTCTACATGTTTTTGTTCCTTGTTTAATTCTTCAATGATTTTATATAAATTCCATTTCTTTCTGCCCATTAGGGTGTTCCAGCGGTTGTGCCATGATTACATTACATTACCTCATTTTGTGTAATTGGAACATTCGAGATCGCATGGCTACGGCGTTAAGTTTTTCGAGGTAGCGTGCATTCGTTGTTAAGTGTTTCGAAAAAGTGAATTAGAGATTTAGTTATTCGAGATCGCATTGCTACGGCGTTAAGTTTTTCGTGGTAGCGTGCATTCGTTGTTAAGTGTTTCGTGTTCGTAAACTTACGGGGACGTGTTATTCGGTGTTACACTTTTCTAAGTCACGTATCACACTCCGTAGTTCCGGCCTTAGTGTCGGGCGTTTTCTACTCCGTACAGACTTACGATTAGTCTTGAACCCGAACTAAGAATGAATGACAAAACGATTTGACAGTTGTGCTTAGTTCGGGTTCGGGACTAATCGTAAGTCCGTAGGTGATACGGAGTAGAAAACGCCCGACACTAAGGCCGAAACTACGGACTGCGGGCTTAGAGAGTAGACCTCCAGGGCCGCAGTGAGTCTTTCAAAGAAACTGCGCAACTAAATATAACGCTACAATGGATTCTTGGGTAGAATAGCTAGCATTCAGAAATCTAATATTAGAACCGTCCTTATCAGGTATATTAATACCAGTTAAACTCGATTTTGGAAAAACTGGTTTCTCCTAGGCCAATGTTTTTATTTTAGCCTTTGTTTTTGATAAAGATCGTTGCCTCAAACGAGTTTATTTATTTACTTAGAACCTAGTCTTTTCCCAACTATGTTGGGGTCGGCTACCAGTCTGACCAGATGCAGCTGATACCAGTATTTTACATGGAGCGGCTGCCAAATATAGGTACCTCCCTAAGCTAGTAATTGGGTGATACGATATCCCTTGAAAAGACTGGTGTCAGTTGTACTAGCTTCTGACTACCAGTATCGTCTGTTAATTATGAACTTACAAGTGACAGCCGAGACTGCTTTCAGAGATGTTAGAGGCATGGAGCACATGGTGAGATAGGGACGTTTTTGGCCTCGGTTTTCTATCGGTTGCATTTTGGAGAGTGTGCAACGGAATTACAAAGTTTGATTCCGCCTAGCCCGTTCCATCATCGGACCACAAGACGTACGGCGATGCGCCACCGGTATATGGTGGACATCCCACCCACACGCACAAAGCGTTTTGGGAATACATTCATTGAGCGTACAGCTAAGGAGTGGAATTCCCTGCCGGGGTCTGTGTTTCCTGATAGCTACAACCTGGGAGTCTTTAAGTCAAGAGTGAATAGGTGACTTCTAGGCAAACGTGCTCCATCTTCAACCACATCGTCGCTTACCATCAGGTGAGATAGTGGTCAAGCGCTTGCCTATCAATAATTAAAAAAAAAACATGGTGTTAGCTTTTGTTATTTTAATTATTTTTCTATTACCTACCTACTGTTTAATTTTAATTTGGTTATTGATTGTTTTGTGGGAGTCCCATTTTTTTTTGTCTTTCTTTCTTTTTTTCTCCACTGTGATTGAGTCACAGCGAAAAAACCCTCGATGAATGTCACTAATGTCAATTCCAAGATTCGAGGTGGATTCGAGTTGGAGGGAATTACTTGAAATAGCTGAATTAAAAAGCAAGGTCGACGCCTTGCTGCTGGATACTAAAAATAATTTTTCAAAACGGTTCATAATTGACGGAGGTAAATATGAGGTAACAAGAAATACAACTGAATTGACAACATTTTTTTGAAGTCGTTTAAAAACGATGTGAATATGTTTCGTTGCTTCAACAATAAATAAGGCAATGTATCAAAAATCCTAAGATTTAAACAAAGTCTGGCGTCAAAAGCAATAAAACTTTTATGTGTGTTACTTGCATCGTTAACTTGTACCAACATAATGGCGTTGTAAATCATTCTAATAATGCTTGTAAGACAACCATCAATTACGTGGTTTCCCTAATAAACTTTGCCTCCTGTCTTCTCGTTGTAAGTGTTAGGGAAAAAAAGAATCAAGTAACTTAAAAAAAAACAATCAACTAACTTAAAAAAAAGAATCAACTAACTTTACAAAAAATCAACTAACTTAAAAAAAGAATCAACTGACTTAAAAAAAGAATCAACTACCTCAAAAATTATTGCCCTGAACAACTTACTCCTATCAGCCTCATATCGGACACATTGCATCAACAAGTGACGACAAATCGACAAGTGAGTCTATAACTCACAGTTGGGAGAGGTTATTTTTTTCATCAAAAAGCAGTCATTCGCTCAACCACTGCGCCAACCGTGCCGTTAATTCAAATTACTTGAAATCTTCAGCAATCTACACTATTTTCGAAAAAGTTCAACTTCATTTTTAAGCAGGCTTCACACGGCGCGTAATATCACGAGTCACGCCCTGCCAGCTCGGGCAACGCGCCTTGTGAAGGCAATGGCTCGGCGCGACTCGGGCTGGTGCGTCCGATCCGCTAAACGCGCCATCCACCAGCGCCTTGTGACCTTTGAGTTTTGCGTGTGCGTATCAAGCTTCATTCAAATCCACCCATACATTTGCAAGTATAAGAACTGCGAGTTTGTATGAACATCCCGTGAGGAATAAACGCTCTTTACGAATTTAAAAATGCGTTAGAATATGACCAGCTTTTGCCCGCGACTTCGTACGCGCGTATCATGTTTTTTTCTGTTCCCGTAAGATTTTCGGGAAATCCTCTCTTAGTACTACCCTATACTCCAAGAAACCTACATAGCAAATATCAGCTTTCTACGCCCAGCAGTTTCGGTTGTGCGTTGTCTGTCAGTCACTCAGTCAGTCATCATCAGTAACAGAAGAATTTTATATGTTAGGATTGATTGATGTTCTGAAGTGTCGCGTTGTCGTGATATTTGCAATAGGTACATGAGAACTATATCTTTATTGAAAAATCATAATGGCGATGCCCGACTCGCCCTTTTTGACAACAATGTAGCCTCGAACCTAGAGAAGGACATAATTTCACTCAAACAAACACACCCCCCTCACACTCACATTCTCTCCCACACACACACATACACCTATTGTAACACCTACATATTATGTTACATAATATTTATTTATTTTTATTTTTATTTATGGATGTTATTTTTTGGGCCACAGATGGAAATAAAGGAATATTAATAACAAAATAATAATCAAACTTCAGACAAAGTCGCTGCCAATATAGTTTGTCAATAAAGAAATAGACTTTGTCTTTCTCATCTCTGTCATTGACTAGAGTTAAGAGCAAACCTAATTAATCTAATAAAAAAAAAACATTAATATATTGATGTAAGAAACCAATCTGTTGTATGAAAATTAATAAAGATGAAATAAAACTTCAACATTTTATAGCGATAAAAACAATTTCCCAAGTGTGAGAAGATTTATAGGAAATAATAAATTAATATAATTAGCACCTTTTACTATGCATTAAAAGTCAGATAATTAAAATGAAGAACAAAAGAATGATTCATATGAAGTCATTTGTATTCAGGGTTGGGCAGTATTTGAATTATTAAGTACTTGTAATCAAAATAAGTAATTGAAGTACAAATACGTATTTGGTATTTGTATTTCAATTACTTATTAAAACTGTTATTAGTATTTCAAATACCTGACGCAGAGGTATTTTGTAATTAGTATTTCAAATACTTATGGCTTCAAAATACACTTGAACTTAAATAGAAAGAAATAAAAAAAACCGTTTGTTTACGTGAAAGTGACGCACATACACAAAATTGCTATTAGCCTGAAATCAATCTTATTAATGGGTGCGTTCTGCAGAAAACAGCACTCGATAGCTTTCGTAAGCAAAAAGGCGAAGCTAACCTAACACGTAACTGTATTTTCTTATTAGTATTTTAAATAAAAATGTTTCAAATACTTTACTTTGTATACAAATTTACACAAAATATAAAAACAAGCAAACCTTCTATTTTACATCTTCAGTCATATAAGTGTAGGGGTGAAAGGATACAAAGTTTTAAAGGGGATTTCGCGTTTTTATTGGAGGCAGTATTTACGATCTGTAATAATAATTTTAATAAATTGAAAATGCTTCTTAGAAAACCAATAATAAGATATTACAGGGAAAATCCATGCGAAAGTTTTGTTTCGTCCCCCTCCCCCTCGCCGTACTTATTCGCCCCGTTTGACGGTACCTACACAGTAAACTACTCCTTTTTTTTTTTTTTTAGGTATGACCACTAGCAAGTTAACACACTTGGGATATCAACTGCTTAACCGGACTAACCTGTGGTGGCCTCAAATGAATTTAAGGCCCCCAGCCAAGGCAACAAAACTAGCTACAAGCTAAAAACACTACTGACCGCTCACTAAGGGCATTCCCTGTGGAATACGACCTCGGCTTAGCGGCGTCAGTTAGGCACAGCAAGGGACAATCAGTAAACTACTCCGATAACAAACATTCTTTTACTATAGCTAAACCATCGCCAAGTGAAAAGGAAGTAATTTATAAAATCACGTTGTTATAAACAATTTAGGTAGGTAATTTATTAAATAACACTTTAATAAAGCCTTATAAGACTTTAAACTAAGTAGTAAACTAATAAAATTTATGTCTTTTTTTATGAAATTACGTCAAGTGTCGACTAGGTTGAGTAAAAAACTGATCTATGACACCTATTGACTTAGTCACAAATCAATTTATTTTTTATACAACTTGATAATTTATGTTCCTCTGTCAAGTAGTGAGGCGCCACTTATTATTTATCTTCAGTCTTACATAAAGGTAAGTATATACGTATGAGAAGGCCACATACCAAAGATGTGTCTAAAAATGATCCTACTTTTTTTTAAGTAAGAAAATATTCTTCGATCTATTCCGTGAAAAAAAATCGAAAGCATACTCAAATTCGGTTCGACCTGACAACCTCCTTCGTTTATCGATAGCTAGAATATAGCCCAACATTGATTTCAATAAAAGAGAAATCAAGTTTGCAGTTAATAAAGAATTTAATTAAAACATTTAATATTATAAACACAAATAAATCAAAGTATCAACAGTAAAATCCACACCTCTGCGTCATCTATGGAAAATTCTATATTGAATGTTGGTACCACTGACGCACCGCTGACGTACAAACACATGCGGACCGGTCTGAAACCAGTCATTGAACATTGATCCTTCCAAGGAAAAAGCTAATCTCAGGTTACATTAGTTCACCAAGCAAAAACTTTGATTGGGTTTTGTTTTTAATTGTACGTAGGCATTATTTTTGTGGTGGTGATTAGAATATCGGAAAATGGTGTTTTGAATTGCAGTTTAAAATCTTTAAAATGTGATTAACTTGATATTATGCAGTACGTCTCAAATAACATGTTTTATAAAAAAAACACTACAAAGTACAAAATAACTTTAATTTTGGTAGTCGGTGTTTGGTTACTTCTTAGTTATTTGACACCGACTTCCGAAATTAAAGTTATTTTGTACATTGTAGTGTTTTTTTGAAAGTCGGTTTTTTTTTGTGAAAAAGTTTTTTATTTTTCACTTTTTAGTGGTATACCTAACAACACCACTGGAAAGTCACAGGAAAGCAAAAATACGCAATTTCGTATACATGGATGATTTTTCGTGTCGACACAAGTAGCGTACCAAACTAATGGCCTACCCATCTTCCATGGAAATAATGACATGCCGTCCGGTCTCTTGCCATCGTCGCGTGCCAGGCCATTGGGTTCTAATACAGCCGGAACGCCTACTAATGTAATTTAATATTAATTTTACTGTTTAATATAACTGTGGCGGGACACAGAGACCCATTTTACCCTGCAATTGTTCCACCTTTTTTACCTGTGTACACAAATAAACGTACTGATTAGATTTTTTTGATTTGATTTGATTTGATTTGTCCATTCCAGGTTGCCTGGAAGAGATCGCGGAGTGCGAAAAGGCTTCCTATTTAAAATGTTGTATGCGATGGTAAATGTGCAATAAGACCATTGACCCACAAACTTTTGTTGAGTTTTTTAATATCAAAAACAAAAATAATGCTATCAAGCTGTCCTGAATCGATCGCTATCGTGATCCTTTACGTTCTCTAGTTATGAAAAACGGTTCATAATTTATTGTTCGGGTATCTACGAAGGGATGTTAAGGAAAGGTCAGTGTACTTTATTACAAGGTTATCTGACGCCTACCATAGTTTTCTTTTTTAACCGACATCTAAAAAAGGAGGAGGTTCTCAATTCTGATTATTAGTTTTTTATTATTTTCATTTTAATTTTTATCAAAATCGGTTCAGTAGTTTGGTTTTTAAATCCAAATAGCTGGAAAAAATATGTGGAAAAATCATCCATGTATTGCGTATTTTTGCTTTCCTGTGACTTTCCAGTGGTGTTGTTAGGTGTGGGGTACCACTAAAAAGTGAAAAATAAAAAAAACATTCACAAAAAAAGAAACCGACTTCCAAAAACACTACAGAGTTCAAAATAACTTTTATTATATTTCGGAAGTCGGTATTAAATAACGAAGAAGCAACCAAAAACACCGACAACCGAAATTCAAGTTATTTTGAACTTTGTACTTAGTGTTTTTTGGAAGTCGGTTTCTTTTTTTTGTGAAAAAGTTTTTTTGCACAATAAAGTTTATAATAATTGAATATTAACAATACATTTAAATAAATTTCTTGGATTCACCCAAGTAGCCGGCTTTTGAGTAATTTATTTCAACATCACTGATATCAAAACGGAGAAAGAAACATCGTGAGGAAATTGGCAAGTACTAGAACCAAAAATTCGTAGAACCGTGACATCTACCAATCGGCTTTGGGCCCGCATGATGGATTACGGCCCAGCAGTGGAAAAGCGAAAAGAAGATTATGTTTTATGCTGAAACAACACCTTAATAATCACAGATGTGTGTATCTTTATAAGAATTGATTTTTATAAACCTTTTACGCAGTCTTAAACTTCTAACTACTATTAACAATGCGAAATTTTGGACGGATAGAAGTTTGTCCGCTCACAATTCCAGCCTCAGAAATACTTCGACATGTTTCTGATCTCCTGTCTGTCTGGTCTGGGATTCTGGGATACCACAAAGGCTTTTCTATTTTGAGTCCGGGAGTATGGTCCCTTGGTATAAAGTGGGCGAAGCCGTTTACAGAAGCTGGTCATTCATAAACACAACTCTGTTATTTATCATAAGTTAACTTCAACCACGTGAGGCCTACGACTTCGGGCTTCCCGACGCGATGACCTTTGCAAGCGGCAATTTCCACGCACAACGAGATGTAAAAATAACACACAATATTATGCACAATGTTGGAATGTCTTTCTATAATCAGAAATAGTAGTTTTATAACGTTGTTGTGACGTGTTCAACTGTGGTTATTTTATAGTAGCAGGTACGTTCTAGTACTTGACTGCCAGATCATATGAGAAACACGGATTTAAGTATATCTACGCGAAATTAACTACGCGGTTTAATTCTGAGCGCGGTAATATATGGCGCTAAACATTTAAGTAAAGAGTGAATAGGTTACTTCTAGGCAAGCGTACTCCATCTTCGACCACATCATCGCTTACCATCAGTTGAGATAGTGGTCAAGCGCGTGCCTATCAATAATAATAAAAAAAAAACATTTGGCGAACAGTACCAAAGTAAGGACATTTGGGTATTGGCTGATTGTTCGATAGAGTTACCGAGACCCTGGAAAGCAATGGCCAATTGAAAGAACATGGATGGGTTTTATTTAGTCTGTAGAGTCTGCCACTCCTATCTACTCCGCCCAGTGCAGGAGGAGTCATTTGATAATTTCCCATCTAAAGTATATACTACACTAGCTTCTACCAGCTGCGGCTTCGCCCGCGTGAATATCGGAAATAGCAAGCAATTTTTTACTCAGGAAACGCTCACCCTACACCTACCCTACACCTACCTTACATCTACCCTACACCTACTCTACACCTACCCTACACCTACCTAACACCTACCCTACACCTTCCCTACACCTTCCCTACACCTACTCTACCTACATAATTATACCAGCCCAAAAATACTATGACATGTTTCTGTTCTCCTGGTACTTGATGTTTCTGGTCTCAGCTGGTACTTGTGAATATGAAGTACTAAGGCAGCAGTGGCTCTGAGTTTCCACTTCCTCCTCAGTCTTTATTAATCCATGCCACTTTCCGGGATAAAAAGTAGCCTATTTTTTATTCCAGGTTATGAACTACATGTGTGCCAAATTTCATCCAAATCCCTTCCCCCGTTTTTGTCTGATTGTTACACAAACATACAAACATACAAACATAAAAACATACAAACATACAAACATACGAACATACAAACATACAAATATACAAACATACAAACATACAAACTTTCACCTTTATAATATTAGTAGGATTTGGGTAGGTCGCAAAAGCACTCATTATTTATTTATTTATTAATTGGCACCCACAAATACATGATGATATTATAAACAATTTCATTTTATTATCATAAAATGGCAAGAGATAATTCCCTTCACTTAAAGTTTGATAGTTATGAAAGGAATTTGACTGCGGAGGACCAAGTTTCCAGAACGGATGTCTCAATTCAACCGTAATTTTCACAGACTTTCGACTAACTTTAACAGTTTCAGTTTAAGCTTACTTCAGAATTTCAGGAACCTTTTAAGTTTTCGCAAAGAGGTACTCTTTGGTTATTTAATTTATATGAAAATATTTTTTTAGTGTTGCTATTCTTTGAATCTTTTATTTTGGTAATGATTAGTTTGACAAGAAAATTTGAAAATAATACGAACAATAGAGTCAAAGGTCTCGGATTTATGTGTATTAGGTCTTTACCTATGAAATTGCCGTTCTGCAGTACTGGCCATTTCAAATCAAAATAATTTTTGTTTGGCTAAGAATTCTAATTTCAAATTAATTTTATTTTAAAAACATGGTTCTTTTTTTCCAAAAGTAGTCATTTGTTTATTGATTAGTGTTACATTTTCATCGCATTTCAATCTTTTTCGTCAGCATGGATACCTTAAAAATTCGAGTAATTATGGAATATGAGTACCGTCGTGGCAGCAACGCGGCACAAGCGGCACGCAACATCAACGACGTTTACGGAGCTAACACTACAAACCAACGCACCACCTGTTATTAAACTACACGCACCACCTGTTATTGGTTTGCTCGCTTCCGTTCTGGAAATTTCGACCTGAAAAATGAACCTCGCGGTCGTCCGAAGACTTTGGTCGACAATGACGAATTAAAGGCGTTTGTGGAAGCTGATGATACACAATCTACGGCTGAATTAGCAGCAGCTTTCGACGTTAGCGTCAAAACAATATTGGTCCATTTGCGTCAAATTGGCAAGGTAAAAAAGCTTGACAAATGGGTGCCCCACGAACTCAATGATCGACAGCGCGAAGTACGCGTCGCGACGTGCCTTGCACTGCTCAACAGACACACAAATGAAGGAATTTTGAACCGCATTGTTACCTGCGATGAAAAATGGATTCTGTTTGATAACCGCAAGCGCTCAGCAAGTTGGTTGGATCCTGGTTCAGCACCTAAACAATGCCCTAAACGAAAACTTACCCCTAGAAAAGTGATGGTCACTGTTTGGTGGTCTAGCGCCGGTGTGATTCATCACAGCTTCTTACCAAACGGGGTGAGCATTACTGCAGATGTGTACTGTGAAGAACTGAACACAATGATGGAGAAGCTGGCACATTTCCAACCAGCATTCAATTGCTCGTCTCCGCTGCTCCTGCACGACAACGCGCGACCTCATACTGCACAGCAGATGGTCTCCAAGTTGCAAGAACTGGGGTTGGAAGCTCTCCGTCATCCGCCCTACTCACCAGACCTTGCGCCTACAGACTACTACTTTTTCCACAATTTGGATAACTTCTTGGCGGGAAAAAAATTCAATACCCGAGAGGCAGTACAAAATGCCTTTGAAGAATTTGTTGCCTCCCGTCCAGCTGATTTCTTTAAGAAGGGCATCAATAAACTGCCACTGCGTTGGCAAAGATGCATTGATTGCATGGGTGATTATACTTCGATTAATACAAATAAAAAATACATGAAAAAAAATCGTTTAAATTTTTTCATACAAAACGGCAATTTCATAGGTAAAGACCTATTATTATAGATCGTGAGCTCAAACCTTTTTTTTTATTGATCGTAAATCATTAAAATTGACTTCTTCCGCTCTGGGTGGAACGGGAGGAACTATCAGACTCTTACTGACTAAAACCAATCCGTGTTGCTCCTAATGCCCTTTGCGTTCCAGGGACGCGGTAACTCTTTCGAGCTTTCTAGCCAAACTGGAAACAACTTTACAAAGTATGCTTCCCATGGAAATCGAACCCACAACCACTGGGTCACAAGGCAAACGCCCAAACCACTCGACCACGGAGGCAATTCTCTTTGAGGCTAGGTATAAATGAAGTGATTATATTTGTGCATAATAAACACATTCCTCGCAACACATCCTCGTTTACTCTGGTGGAAACACAGCCTTATGGCCCACCCCCTGGTATACAGAGTAGGACTTTGTTCTAGGTACGAGATCAAAGTCAAATCATTTGTTTCAATGAGACCATTTTATGTCGCTTTTGAATGCTATAAGTTGGTTACATAATTATGCATCTATGTTCGTGAAATAAGACAGAACTCTGCTTTTTTTCGTAGTTTTTACTCAACTTCCAAGATTGAAGAAATCTATACTTATATAATATTATGAAGAGGTAAAGTTTGTGAGGTTGTAGGGGGTAATCTCTGGATCTACAGAACCGATTTTGAAAATTCTTTTTGTATATGATAGCCACATTCATGAGGCTATACGGGAATGAGAACGGGAAAAAACTGGATATCCGCGTACGAAGTCGCGGGCATAAGCTAGTTATTAATAAAGACACACCAATGACACAAATTAATCAGCCTTGTGTAATCGATAATACACTATTTTTGTCCAGTAAATAGCTATTGGACTTAAAAGGAAGAAGATTTATATGACACTGAACTTTATGGTCAGACAGCCACAGGTACCTTGACACCGATTGGTAATGGTCCCATGGTACCTATACGAATTATTCAATTGATGAGATCGGGCTCTTCTTTGACCGTATTTGGGAAAATGTACAGGTATTAAAAGTGAGTAACTACTGGTTTTTAATATGTAATTATTTATTGAAGGTCGTACGGTATTACTTTTTTGCGGTGTGGTCTGATAAATTTTAAAGACTTGGTTGCATCTTGATTATTTTCAAGGTGAATTGGTCATGAAATCAAGAACCCCTTGATAAACTAGCCCCTGGCTATATTATTATCATTTTAAACGATCTTGAGAGTGAAAACTTATTATGTCGTATTAATTGTATCCGTTCAACGATTATAATAAATAAAATCAGCCTTGCCATGGGCATCCGAATTTGCGATGCCTGACAATCTTGGTTTCATTTAGTGTCTAAATATTATCATGGTAAAAACACAGCCAACTTAAAATGCCGACCACCATAGTAATATATTTAATTTAATTTAATTCTATTTATTTTATATCTTAATTAATTTAATTCAATCTTATTTAATTTAATTTCAAGGGCAAAACATTATTGACATTATTGTTATTATTTCGAATTGCATTGATATCCACCATTGTTTGAATTTATCATTATATTGAGATCTACACAAAATGCTGTGCTTACCTTTAATTTAGATACATGCAATTATATTTTACTCGTAAACAATCGTGTAATGTCTTTGTGTGTATTTAGTTGGTTTGCCTAAATAAATAAATAAATAAAATAAATTGTGATTGACTGAAGAAATTAAAAATATTGAAGGATATGACTGGACTGGAAGTCTAGGTATACTCGTCGCGAGATCCTAAATTCGATTTCCGGGTTGGGTAAAGTGTTATTGGGGTTTTCCCATTTTTTAGGGTTCCGTACCCAAAGGGTAAAACGGGACCCTATTACTAAGACTCCCCTGTCCGTCCGTCCATCCGTCTGTCACCAGGCTGTATCTCATGAACCGTGATAGCTAGACAGCTGAAATTTTCACAGATGATGTATTTCTGTTGCCGCTATATACTGGATAACTTTTTTTCTAGTGCGCAAACTTTGAACAAAATTGAAAAAAATTTGAAGTTCCCATACAAAATTGTCATCAACTGACCACAATTTGTATGGGAGACTCAATTTTTTTTTTAGGAATTGACTATGGCTTTCTTGGGGAAAGTTGTTCATTTACATGGGCAGAAGTGGTTCTTAAAGTTTGCGCACTGGAAAAAAAAATACCCAGTATATACAAATACTAAAAACAGAATAAAATAAATATTTAAGTGTGGCTCCCATACAACAAACGTGATTTTTTTTCCACAGTCTAGCCATCACGGTTCATGAGATACAGCCTGGTGACAGATAGACAGACGGACAGCGGAGTCTTTGTAATTGTGTTCCGTTTTTACCCTTGGGTACGGAACCCTAAAATTAGTTAAGCAATTATGTCGTACCCCACTACTCACAACTTGACTCTCCTGTAAATACATCAATCGAATGATTAAAAAAAATATTTTGAAATGCAGAAATTAAAAACTAAGCAAATAGTCATTAATTATTCAATCATGTACTTAGTTACATTACGTATTAACAAATTACTTTTGGCATAAGGGTAGGCTCACACCGAGACGTGATGCAGTGCGTTATTTATAAAGATGGAGTTTATACATTATTAAACTTTATTTATTTTTAAAGGGACATATTCCAGTGAGAGAATTTAAATACAAGCCAGAGATTAACAATTTGTTTGAAAATGAATGGCAATCAGTTGGTGATTTTGATTGTTTGTGTGCAAACTGTGGGTATTCAATTAGTGGATTGAATTTTTGATTTATCGCGACATAACAGTTTTGCCTGGTGACAGACAGACAGACGGACAGCGGAGACTCAGTAATATGGTCCCGTTTTTACCCTTTGGGTACGGAACTCTAAAAACCACTATTTATTACCGTATAATCCACCTCTATGGCACAATAATCAACTGATTACTTAGCTTAGGAAATACAATAATACCTCAATGTTGCCTTGACTCAAGCCAGGCGGAAACAAGATGGAAATTATTTGCAAACAATGCTATTAGATTTTAATATTCATAATTTTATAAGAGCTATGATAATATTGACAATGACCTTCAATTGCAGCTGGCTAGAATAGAAACTGTATTCAATATACGTAGAAAAAGCCTGTTTTTTAAGAGACTATTATTCATAACTCCTACCAGTGGCTTCCCTCGCATTCAAGTTTGATGTTCGCAAAATCTTTTAAGGCAACACGCAAATTCCTTATTTTTTTTAGGAGAAAAATTGATTTTGCGTGAATTCGAAACGCGTCAAAACATCTGCTTTGGAACCCACTGCACCTTAAAGGGTCACTGTACTCATCATTATGAACAACTTTTACTATGGGACCAATCGCGAAAATAAATCAGCTGTTCAGTACATTTAGTCGAGTTATGCGCACAAAAATGTACTGAACAGCTGATTTATTTTTCGCGATTTTAGTGTTGGTCCCATAGTAAAAGTTGTTCATAATGATGAGTACAATGACCCCTTAAGAGGCATTGCGTTTATTCTGTTACACATTGTATACTAATATTATAACGGAGTTAAGTTTGTGTGGTAGTAGGGGGTAGTCTCTGGATATACTGAACTGATTTTGAAAATTATTTTTGTATATAATAGCCACAATCATGAGGAAGGCTGAAAAGCTATACGTATGTACGGGAACGAGAAATAACGGGATATTCGCGTACGAAGTCGCGGGAAAAGCTAGTATTTAATAATTTTGAAAATTATTTCACGGAAAAGATTTACCGGGATAAGAAATATTCCATGTTCTTCTCCAATTTTGATTCTGTTAGTACCTACGGCTTCTAGTCCAATCAGCACCTGAATAACAATATATTTTTGTTTAAAGATAGGAAATCATCAAATGATTCCATCCACTCTAGGCAAGTATCAGTCTTTTACTAACTGACTAAATCCCATGCGTGGTCCTCCTATTGCCCTTTGCGTTCCAGGGAGTCTACTCTCCAAGCCGAAGTCCGTAGTTTCGGCCTTAGAGTCGGGCGTTTTCGACTGCGTATCACCTACGGACTTACGATTAGTCCCGAACCCGAACTAAGAACAACCGTCAAATCGTGTTGTCATTCATTCTTAGTTCGGGTTCGGGACTAATCGTAAGTCTGTAGGTGATACTAAGTACGAAACTCCGGCACTAAGGCAGAAACTACAGACTTTGGGCTTAGAGAGTAGACCCCCAGGGCCGCAGTAACTCTTTCGAACAAATTCCGCAGCCTTGGGTATACTCATACCTACCAACATAACTATGTTGTGTAGGTCTTAAAAGCTGTTGGTCATATCGATATCTGAAGTATCAGTTAACATTATAGACATTTATACAAAATGCCAAAATGAACCTTACAACGATTACTTCAAGTGGCATTTATCAAAAATTCTAAAATGTCGCTTACGTTTGACACTACTGGATCAATATTGGCAGTTATAGCCCACAACAACTACCCATGACGATGTTTTAACGTCATTGAGGTGGTCAGTTTTTTCTGACGTCGTGTGGTCTGACCACCGGTTGACCTTAGTGGTCGTGGTAATGAGAAAGGCATGCTGTATAAGATTAAGTTATGAGTGGGTTTCATCATAAAACGTAAACTTCCATTGATTTCAGACTCAAAGGTCAATCAATTTTATAAGCGTAAAGGCCAGACTTTACCAGATGCGCAATGATCCAAATAGACCAAACACAAGCATGTTTTTTTTTTTGTTTTATTTATTTATATTAACCAACTTCAATTAACAGTTAAACCACACAAACAAGTTATTGGTTTTATTTTTATTTAACTTGTTAGTGCCTAAAATGGAGATGAAAAATGAACAATTTTATAAAATTGCTTTGTCTCGAAATATTTTCCTAGTAGTTAGTCCCCGTTAGTTCTCAACCGGACGTCAATGTTTATTATGAATTTCTTCAATATTCTGGGTTTCTTATTACAAAAAAGTCTCATTGCCATGCATTACCAGTCCTTATGTCGGGGCCTCATATAAAATGTCCAATGCGTTACCAAACAATATTTTTTAATATTCTTAGCCCACATATTTCGATAAAAGTTATCATTCAGGTGAGCTTCTGCAATTCTGAATAAAAAAAAATAATAGGTTTTTCAAAGATTATCTTAACGAGTTAGAAATTATGCGTTAAAATGTACAAAGAACGTTTTGTAGGCATCGAAAAGTAGAATGGCCCAAAAACTACTAAGACTAGATGATTGACTTGATGAAGAATTCGATAACACGGACATAGTAAGAAGGCTCAAAAGGACTAAACCTTTTGAGTTAGTGTAGTGTAATATATTTGTAACTTAACCGCGAGTGTTATACTGGGTAATTTTTTTTCCAGTGCGCAAACTTTAAGAACCACTTCTGCCCATGTAAATGAACAACTTTCCCCAAGAAAGCCATAGTCAATTCCTAAAAAAAAAATTGAGTCTCCCATACAAATTGTGGTCAGTTGATGACAATTTTGTATTGGAAGTTCAAATTTTTTTTTAGGAATTGACTATGGCTTTCTTGGGGAAAGTTGTTCATTTACATGGGCAGAAGTGGTTCTCAAAGTTAGCGCACTGGAAAAAAAGTTATCCGTATAGTACCTAGCTATTTATATGGACACAAGAACAAAGTGACTTCTTAGATATAATTTCACTTTTAGCAAATTAAGTTAGATTAAAATTGCTTATTTGCCTTATTAGGCTAGATCGTAATAAAACAAACAAAACAAAAACACCATCATAATCAGCCTAAAGACGTCCACTGCTGGACATAAGCCTCCCCCAAATGGGTTTGCCATATTCGCCACGCTTGGCAGGCGGGTTGGCGATCGCAGTGTAGCTGTAGCAATGTACCTATAGAGAATGCTGCTGCCCATCTCTGGTGAGTCCCTTGGTCGCCTCTTACGATACCCACGGGAAGTGATGGGATGGTGCTATTATTTTACGTCCGACACCATACTGTGTAGTGCAAACGCATAATAAAATTGATAAACACGCGTTTGACCGCAGTCTCACCTAGTGGAAAACGCTGAGGCCACCTTTGCGCCTTTGTGTTGCATGACGTTTTAATAAATAAATAAATGAGGTGGTCGATGATACACAACACTCATTCATCATCATCATCATATTAGCCGAAAGACGTCCACTGCTGGACATAGGCCTCCACCAAGTGTCGCCACAACAACCGTAAGTACCTGTTCCAGCACTCATTAGCTGTACGATACTAGCGGAATGTCCACCATGCAACGGTGGCACGTCGCTGTTTGATGACTGATGTGATGATGGACCAGCTAAATCTGTACTGTTTCTTAATAGAGCTCCCTATTCCATGCGCTCCATTTGTAAAACAAATTAAAGGTAAACATTTGAAGTTCTTGCCAGAAGCACCAAAATAGAAATTATAGGAGTTTCTTGGAATAATGTCAATAATACAACAGTTAATTAGGTACCTAGGTCAGATTGGTATATATTTCCCTTTATTAGACTAACGATGGTTTTCTCTTCCTAGAGTTCATACTAATTATGATAATATACCAGCAGTACGATTCTGTAAACATGTCGAAGTGAAAAGGCTTTAGTGAAGTGATCACGAGGTGAGCTGTCATTCCATCTTGATCACATATTTTGACAGCTCACTTGGTTCGACATGTTTACAGAATCAACCGGCTTATATTCATGTGAATGGCGTCTAGATTTAATTTCCATAATGTCAACAAGACACTGGCCTCGAGGTATTACTCGTAAACTATGTGTGCGGATATGTAGGCCATTAATATTATTGGTAAACCCCTACTAAGGGACTTGATGACGGGGTGAGTCATACCAAGCATTTTATTAACTTATTTAAACTTTATGTACATGTGGACAATCTGGTCTTGATATTGAGTTGAGAAAGGACAATCACATTTGTGCGTTTGACTGTCCATGGGATACGGAGCATCCGCCTCCAGCACCACATTTCGAACGCGTCTATCCTCTGTCTTTCTCTAGCTCTGATTGTCCATGTCTCAACTCCATAGATGAAAATCGGGAAAACGAATGCTCTGACCAACCGAGCCTTTGTTTTGACACTTTTACCGCGATTTCTTCAGATGTTCTGAAGACGCGTCATAGCATCTTTAGCCATAACTGTCCGTCGCTTTATCTCCGGGATAAAGAGAGAGAGATTGTCCGCTTAAAGGGGTCCAGTGACCATGATCCTCAGTAATGAAGGACCGACTGAAGAAGAGACATGTGGACTAAATGCAACAGTACATTCTCTACCGGTCAACCTTTGGGTAAAAAAGACTAAACTGTGGGAGGCGTAGGTACAACAAATAAATAATATTCAAAATCAGTTTTGTAACGATTACGAAACTAATTACGATTTTTATTTTTTTATAAATGCTAAATAATAAACATTCTAATTCAAAGAACTCATAATATGAAAACTAATAATTATGATGAAGAACAAACTCGGACAACAAATGAGGACTAAGGCCCATATTCCAAAACGTAAACTCCAACTCAACTCGAACTCCGACTCCATCGGAGCTTGTCATAATTGAAGTTTTTGCATTTGTTTGCTCATCTCTCGAGTACGAAAACGTCAATTAGACAAGCTTTCATTGAAATTTTCATGCTCATGTTGGAGTTGGAATTCGAGTTGAGTTGGAGTTTATGTTTTGGAATATGGGCCTAAAACTTGAGTTACATTTCCAGATTTTGCTCTTGAAGTAAAATTTACTCTAAACTTTATTTTTTTGGTTTTCCCTAACTGTGTTGAGGTCGGTTTCCAGTCGAACCGGTCACAGCTTAATACTCGCACTGGACATGGAGCTGTCCCCGGATAATTGCAAACTCCGTTAGATTGTAATAAATCTTTTTAGATTAAAATTTTTCGATATAATGTGAGCATATCATTTTGAATACAACGAATCTCATCCGAATTCAATAGTTTCCATATATGAGAAAAATGTGTTTACAATTTCACGCGATATTTTACAATCTGCGGTGTCTGCAATTTTCTGGTGACAGAGCGACAACCCAGTATATTCTGGATAATGAGTTAAAACTGGTTGTCAGATTTTCGGGCTGCTGGTTACCAGTAACAGCTGTCAAAGATCTACGAATGGCAGTCGGGACCAAAGGCTTAGCATACTCTCTAAGGCCATGGATAGAGTCTGTGTTTCATAATAGCTACAACCTGGGAGTCTTTAGATCAAGAGTGAATAGGTTACTTCTAGGCAAGCGTGCTCCATCTTCGACCATATCATCGCTTACCATCAGGTGAGATAGTGGTTAAGCGCGTGCCTATCAATAATAAAAAGAAATGAAAAAAAAAATACTGTCAAAAAAACAGGACCGCTAAAAACGACTAAAAAGTTCCAAACAAGTCGCTTTTCAATCAGTCTGATGCAGTTTGTTGCCTCAGATCTGTGATTGAACTGCTTCAGACTGCTTGAAAAACGACTTGTTTGGAACTTTTCTACATTTTAGTAAGTTTTGATAATTCATATAGCCTATGTCACTACCACAATTCTGACGAATTCAACGACACCTCAAATGTCAAAATCTGTCCAGCCATTTGGGCTGTAGGGCGTGCCAATGAAATGGACGTATACATACAAACAAACATACATACACTCGAAAACATTACCCTCCTTCTGACGCAGTGGGGTAAAAATAGATCTGCATAACAAGGGTTCTTTTTTCCTTAAGTCGAAATGAACTATCAGGTGAGATAGTGGTCAAGCACGTGCCTATCAATAATAAAAAAAAACTTATGAGAATATCTTTTGCGAAACTGGTTTATGGCACAATTGACTACCTAGTTGCTTTTGCCCAGTTTCTGGAACGGAAAATAGTCGAGCTTTTGAATCAATGAAGAAAGTCATTTATTCTATAAGTGAACTAGGTTCTTCTCTTGTTTAAAATATTCACTTATCATTTCGGTAATTCATTTCAAGTTTCGATATTATCATCATCATATCTGCCGAAAGACGTCCACTGCTGGACATAGGCCTCCCCCAAGTGTCGCCACAACAACCGGTCCTGTGCGTCTCGCATCCTTCGGCTACCAGCGACCCTCACCAGGTCATCGGTCCATCTTGTGGGAGGCCTTCCAACGCTGCGTGTTCCGGTTTAACAGGCAAGTTTATACAGCCATCATGAAAAATAAATTTCTGTGATCAGTTCAGTGTATTACATCACATTGATCATCAGCATATTCTACGTTTACGCCCTTAGTCACTGCTTAAATAGGACCACAAAACTACAAAGAAAATGACCCATCAGACATTCCGCGAACTTCAAAACATAATTTTCCAAAGAAATTGTAACATTATTACCTAGAAGCGTGTGACTCATTTACGTTAAACAAATGGTAATCCCATACTAATAGCACTACATTAACCACTACAGTTAAGTTATGGGCCTTCAAAATTAACTATTAAATACACCTGCCAACTGAATGAGCTGGGTTGCACATTGTAAATGAGTTTTGAAGTTTATTTCGTTAATTTTCAGGGAAGTGTTGGAGTACACAGCGGGCTCAATGGCCGTGAGAATGAGTGATATACTTATAACGGAGCTAGTGCTCCTGCCAGCAGATTCTTCTCCGTAAATGAGAACGTGATCCCTGATGAAAAGTATCCTTATTCAAATCAGCAGGTTTAATCCAAATCCGTAGAGGTTACAAACAGATTTTTTTTGTTTAGGAATGGACTAACTCTTGACCTCGATCACGCCTAATGGAAAGCGATGAATGAAGTCTATGGTGGAGCGAGCGTGCCCAGAAGATGTCTTGAGGCACTGGTTGAGGCTATTTATTCCCAGAGTAGTCGAAACATTCCCGAAGAAAACGTTTCAACTTTCCCACGGGCAAAGCCGCTGACAAAAGTTGGTTAGACGTACATAAACAATTAGATTTATATAAGGCGTTAAAAAATCAACTGCAAGAAATTGAAGGAGTACACTAACAAATAAAAATTAATCACGAAATTGTTTTTATATATTACAATCCGTTACAAATATATGCAATATTTTAATAACTACGCACACATTTATTAATTATGCGCACTGTACTACTCCACGTAGGCTGCCGCTGCCACCCTAAATGATATGGGAGGGTGGATAAAATAATAAAAAAATGGCTACAAAAGAAAATAGTTCATACCGAGTATGTACATGAAATTCTTGCAGTGGATTTTAAACACCTTATATACTTATTATTGCATTGTTCACCTGTCAAGAATCAAGATAAGTTATGCTATGCTGACCTACAGTACAAAACCTATACTATAAATCAATTGACTCATCAACTGTACGGAAGGAACTGCAGTTACTACCGACACACATATTGTATGTTGTAACCTCCAACGTAAGAGAATAGAAGTGGTGAGTTGGTGACAATATTTTTTTTTTCCGTATATTTGAAGGGCGACAACTTTCTTCTTGGTTTTTAGAACGCGTAATTTTATTTACGGCTTCATACCGACTTGTGCCTTTTCCGGTATGGAAAAGTTTGAAAATGGAGCCCTGGCTTGGAGCTCAACAGTTATTCGAGCGACCACTTGATCATTATTGAGAAATGCAGAGCAAGTATTTATTACATACAAGCTGATCCGACAGACGTCGTTCTTTTTGTTTTCATGCATTTTTTTTTCGGCATGTAGGTAATTAAATCGATATCTGTATTTTCCCTTTTTTCTAACAAAATATTTCACAAGTTAAATCAAAAATACTGACTTGCACACAAATTATGCACACTAAATAAATCAATCATGTTTAATGGTAGGTATTTGCAGAACTGTTTTACTGAACGAATATTAATATTTCTGGGTGGTTTAAAAAAAATTCTAACCTAACCTGTCCGAGTCGGGGTGCCCAATGACCGGCTACTATTATAACCATGATAACCACCTGCTATTTCAGGGAAGTACAATTAAAAGTGCAAGTTAGTATTTTTGATAAACAATTCGTATTTTTGTTTTATAAATCATATATCCGATGTACGAACCACATTTTTGGTGTGAATTCGATAAAAAAGGTCATCTCGTTTTGGGTGATTTTTTTAGTTTTTACTCAATTGGTTTTTTTGCACAGCATTCTTTTTTTCTGGTATGCATTCAGTAAATTAGTGGAGTTACCTAGTGTGCTGAAAAATTATACAGATGTGCACTTAAAAATATCCCTTCTTTTTCTTCATAAAAACCTTCTTCGGACTTATATTTTTCTTTAATCTGCTAAATTGGTCCAGCTGTTTTCATTTTAATATATGTATTTAAATAATCCATTTACTAGTACTTTTCAACTGTCAAAGTAGGTCAGGCAAAAACATGGAGATAGTAACGTTCTAAAGCGTAGATCTCTATGAAATAGAACGTGCAAGAAACTCCAGCGTCACATATTATTATTTCTCTATAGCTTAAAAGCGGATGAGATGTAGTCATGATGTTATGTGGCGAGACACTCCCAGCAGAGACTCTCCTTTCCTATATGTAGTCAGCCTTCCAGGTGACTATTTTGGTCAAAAGATAAATCAGTTAAAAGTTACAAAATAATGAAGGAAAACCAAACATGTTGAAATTATTAACTGCCTCAAAAGGAGGATAACATAATACCAGCCATGAATAAGATTTATAAATCCTGTTAAACCTGAAAACCTTATAATTTCCTACCTCTAACATTTAAATCACAATTTAACTTTATGTTATAATTATGGAAATTAACTATTTTATACACATGTGACCCATTGTGAAACCCATTGCTTTCATTATTTTAATTAATATCAATTATTTTATAGCAGATTATTTAAGATTGTTTTTTTTTGTGAATTAATTGATTGCTTACGGATGTCTATTCTCTAATAATCAAAATAATTTAGTATCGTGGTCAATAGAGAATCGTGGTAAACAAAAACCTGAAATCCGACTACAGCGCCACCTAGCGGGTTCAATTATGAACCTAAGCCATTCAGTGACCTACGCAAACGCAAAACATTTCAACCAATTTCGATCTAGCCTTTTAGGAGGAGTTCAGTGACGTACACAAAACGCGTACAAAAGAATTATCTACACTAATATTAAAAGAGGAAATATTTCAATTAAGATAGGTACATAAAGACTTACAAGTTTATGAAAACAAAAAATCTCTTTCTTAATTATCAAAAATCTTACACAACAGTAATATTCAACAGCGGCCCTACCATGACGTGTTGAAGCGTGAGTAGTTCGAGCGAGAAGGAGGGATGGAGCTATATAGGGTGTATAGCTCTATCCCTCCTTCTCGCTCGAACTACTCACGCTTTAACACGTCATGGTCGGGCCGCAGTTCGCAAAATAATTACCTACCAAAAAATTTTGAGTCATGTAATGACTCTTGTAATGACCTTACATTAGCATATCTTTAAAATCTACCAACCAAAGTATAAAGTTAAAGACAGCAAAAAATTCTAACAGAGTTTAGCAAAAACCAAACGGAGGTTTTGCTTATAATCACAAAAACGGTTTGAACAATCGTCGGAATCGTCTGAGAAGAAGTTTTTGTTATTTATTCGCCATTATTAAAATTTTCAGGTTATGTACAGTTGCCAGCAAATCAAGCTACAACAATCTGTCAAATTTATTTAATAGATTTTCAACTTTATCGCTACAGCTTTAGGTTCAAGGTTGGCTGGGAAAAATCGTACCCGTACGCGTTAACTTGACACCTGGCACGAGACATTTCGAATGACGTTTTAATTTATATTGAAAAATTCCGAATTCGATGAAAACAATATAAACGCATTAGCTCACTGTTACCGTTGCGTTTATATTATTTTCATCGAAACCGAATTGTTGAATTTAAATTAACGTCAAAACGTAATTCGATCCAGGTTAACGCGTCGCTTAATAGGTATTTTTTGTTTACTTGGTTTTCTCAATGAGTTAAGAGTTTCGCTATCCAATCTAATGCGATCCTATACAAATCATTTTTAATTTTATAATAGGCTCCCCAGATGGTGAGATAGTGGCTAGAGGCCACTTACCTAGAAGTAACCTATTCTATTTTGTCTTAAAGACCCCCAGGAAACACAGGCTCCGGCATAGAACTCCAATCATGCATGGAAGCACAATAAAAGTATTAATTCCAAAACGTTTCGTGCAAAAGGGTGGAATATCCGCCATTTACCGGTGACGCATCACCGTACGTACATACGTCTGCAGAACGCAGGTCCGTAATACGCAGCAGGGCCGTTGTACCTACGCAGTGTTTAAGAAATAAAACATAACATTCTAGAGCCAGTGTTACCCTAATTTAACACATTCTGTTACAATGTCATGTCGTGATAAATGTTCTTACTAAATGTGTCATAGCTCGTCTTAAGTCGGTTAAACCGTGTCACATAAGTTATGATAACGTCCAACTTGAATACAAGCTCAAATTACTTGAATTTTAGTGATGTGTCGACCCAGAGTCGAATTTTCTAGACTAGAGTCAATTCTAACGTTCTATATAAATATTTCATTTCACATAGGCTAACATGAGCACTTAAAAACGTAAGAAGCTGACCATCATCATCATCATCATATCAGCCGAAAGACGTCCACTTCTGGACATAGTCCTACCCCAAATTGGGTGGGTTTGCCATAATCGCCACGCTTGGCAGGCGGGTTTGCGATCGCAGTGTAGCTGTTGCAATGTGCTGCAAACCTACAGATGTTCCGTATGGTGTCAGACGTAAAAGAATAGCGCCATCCCATCATTTCCCGTGGAGGTCGTAAGGGGCGACTAAGGGACTCACCAGAGAAGGGGCAGCAGCATTCTCTGTAAGAAGCTAATGCACGGTTCGAATTGATCGTTTTCTATGGAGAAGAACCGGCAAGAAACTCCACGATTAATCTTCAGTCCGGTGGGAAATTCAGTATTCTGGGAGTAGAGGGGTCTTCAGTATAGTGGGAAATCCTCATGGATACCTTCCGCCAGGTTCTCCCCAAACGGAATAAGGTTTCCATGTGGACTTCCCCGTACCTCAGAGGATTATATCGACTCCTGGCCAAAACTCTACAGATCCTACTGCCACCATGACTCAGGGGCCCGGGATACAAGTAAATGAGCGCGAACCCTAAACTGGCTTCGGTCCATCTTTCCTTTTGTGTGTTTATCTCCGAGAGTACTGATTTGATTACGATTTTTTTTTTAACCGGCTTCTAAAAAAGGAAATTCTTCAGGTTCTCTTCAGGTTCAGGTTCTCAATTCGGATGTTTGTATTTTTTTTTTTTGATGTTTGTTCGGGCATAACTCCGTCGCTTGCCAACCGATTTGAATTCTTTTTTTGTTGGAAAGGGTATACTTTCCAAATGGTCCAATCAAAATCGGTTCAGTACTTTGGTTATTAAAACCAAGTAGCTGGAAAAAATATGTGGAAAAATCATCCATGTATACGAAATTGCGTATTTTTGCTTTCCTGTGACTATCCAGTGGTGTTGTTTGGGGTACCACTAAAAAGTGAAAAATAAAAAACTTTTTCACAAAACAAAGAAACCGACTTCCAAAAAACACTACAAAGTTCAAAATAACTTTAATTTCGGAAGTCGGTGTCAAATAACGAAGAAGCAACCAAAAACACCGACTTCCGAAATTAAAGTTATTTTGAACTTTGTAGTGTTTTTTGGAAGTCGGTTTCTTTTTTTTTGTCTATAGTAAATCATCAAGTGACCCCTTCCGCTCTGGGTGGAGCGGGAAGGAGTGTCAGACTCTTACTGACTAAAACCCATCCGTGTTCGCGTGTGGCCCGCCAATTTTTTTTTTGTGTGGCCCTGTAACGTAGCACATTATGGATGCTATAATATATTTAGTCAGTGTGTCAATGTGCATGTGTCTATACTGTACTGATTCACTTCTTGACGATATGCTGAGACTATTCCTCACCCAATATCAACTTGAAAAAGTGTGCCTATGCTATATGAAAACGGTCAAAAGGACCGTTTAAACATGGCCAACTTTTTTGTCACAACTTTCAAAGTCCCATTCATGTAGACACTATAAAATGTAGAATTTTATTTTACAGTAGGTTATTGCGGCCGATCATGACATTAGTAGAAGTGCAATGTGGCCCAGAGAGAAAAGATGTACAGTACGGCTGTTTTAGACGAATGACATAGGCTAGTTTTCAACTCGAAAAATGTTCGATTTATGTGGGGTTGGCCAGAGAAGCAAAACCATGAGAAAAACCTTGTACCCACGTTACCCAGCTAGCGAAGAGGTGGGTACTCGTTTACGTTTTCGGGGAAAACATCCTGTCCTAGGCACAAATATGTCTTATATCTTTTTTTTTTTGCTCAAAAATCTCTTTTTCTGTAACTATTAATTTATATTTTTAATATTAAAAAAAAAAAAAAAAAAAAAAAATTCTTTCATATAATCATGCTATGTCCAGAAACGAAGGTCCTTACTGAAATGAAATGTAATGGCAATGTAATCATGTAACATCATTTAATGATTGAAGTTAAAGTTACTACAATGCTTTGTGTACAAATTATAAATTAAAGCACACGATGTAAAAGCTGTGCACACCTATAAGTGATATGGTCACATTAGTACTTATTTAAGGGATTTTGCATGTAAGAATGGTTTTGTGACTTTCTTGTTGGAGTGCCATTATAAAATGAATAAATAAATAGGGCTTAGTGTGAGTTTTTTACGTACTTGATTGCGTTAACGTAAACGTTCGCTTATGTCAAATTGTATAAGGTTTTCCGTGAGTGTCACCAGACGGCGCTTATTCAGTTTCAGTACAAATTGACGTTTACGCTAACGCGATCGATAACGTTAAAAAACTCGCAATAAGGCCACTGGCCGGTGCTATTTGCTATAAAAAAAACTATGAAACAAACTAGTTTCAAAACGCACTGGTGGAAAATTTAGAATGGTTATGTCGCGATAAATCAAACATTCAATACACTAATTGAATATCTACTGTTTGTACACAGACAATCAAAAACAACAACTGTTTGCAATTCATTTTCAAACAAATTGTTAATCGCTCACCGCTACGCCGTTTAGTCGACACATACAATAAGCTATTTTGTACAATTGATATCTTATTTGTAAGCAGATATACATTTAGAACTGACATAATCAAAATTTTGAAGGATCAACAGTAGCTTCTAATGTTTCTATGTACATATCCTGGCTACAGTTATTAACGTTTGCTAATCAGTTTGTCTTAGTTTAAGTAGTAATCTGTGGAAAATGTAGTGGGTAGTATATTTGTTAAGTCATATGTTAAAGACACTTTGTATAGTTTTAGTATACTACAGTTTGTTTTCCCTACAAAAAAAAAAAAAAAAAATTAAAAAAAAAAAAAAAAAAACTCTCGCACGTATTTGAATTCTGTCACTGAAATATGGTCCCTCTTCTTTTTCTTATCGTGTGGGCAGTAAGGTCTAACGACCCCACACACCCTAGTGTCAGAGTTTCTAAATAGCCTCAAGGGCCTCTGGCATAGTTTATTTGACGACCGCCTTTTGGGGGCCGGGACCACCGGCTTATACGTGCCTTCCGAAGCACGAAATCATCTTTTTATCAGACAATCAGGTGATTCAAGCCTGCAATGAAAACAACTTAAAGTATGCTTCTTGTATGAATCGAAACCGCGACCACCGGGTCACAAGGCAAACGCCTAAACCACTCGACCACGGAAGCAGTTTTCCCTCTAAAAGTAAATATTATATTGTATTGTATCTCATATCCTTATAAATAACGCGCTGCATCACGACTCGGTGTGAGCCTACCCCTATGCCAAAAGTAATTTGTTAATACATAATGTAACTACATGATTGAATGATTAATGACTATTTGCTTAAATTGTAATTTCTGCATTTTAAAATATCCGCTGCGGCCCCGACATGTGAAAATTCCCGAAAAAAAATAAATCTTATGTAATAGGTAAATAAACATTAAATTCGCGATTAATTCGCGACACACCGGTGTGTCGCCGGGGCCGGAGCGGATATTTATTTTAATAATCATTCGATTGATGTACTTACAGGAGAGTCAAGTTGTGAGTAGTGGGGTACGACATAATTGCTTAACTATTTTTCAAGTTCCGTACCCAAGGGTAAAAACGGGACCCTATTATTAAGACTCCGCTGTCCGTCTGTCTGTCTGTCTGTCTGTCACCAGGCTGTATCTCCTGAACCGTGACAGTTGAAATTTTTACAGTTGATGTATTTCTGTTGCCGCTAAAACAACAAATACTAAAAACAGAATAAAATAAATATTTAAGTGGGGCTCCTATACAACAAACTTGATTTTTTGCCGTTTTTTATAGAAAATGATACGGAACTCTTCGAGCGCGAGTCCGACTCGCACTTGACCAGTTTTCTCTAAAGATTATAAATATTAATAATTAAAAACCCGCAAGAGTTTCTTCATTAAAATTTTAAAGTAGACAGTTAATCATAAAATAAACGAAAAACGTGTAGCATGCTGAAATGTTACTAAAATATTTCAAAAATAAAACAAGATTATGTCTAACTAAAAAGAACATGCTTAGCACATTATTCATTATAACCAAATCAGCATAAATCGGAAAAGATCGCTCAATATAACGATCAGCACATACTAGTGATGTAAATAGAATATTAGGTACGAGTATCAGGCTATGCAATATGACGTAGGCCTGAATAGATTCGTTTCAGTGGTGTATCCCGCGCCATGACACATCATCATCTGCCTAGCCTTTTCCCAACTATATTGGGGTCGGCTTCCAGTCAAATCGGATTCAGCGGTTACCAGTATTTTACGTGGAGCGGCTACCTACCAGACCTCAACAACCCATTAACTGGGTAACACGGTACTTCTTGGCAAGACTGGTATCAGATTTTCTGGCTTCTGACAATCCGTAACGACTTCCAAAGATCTCCAAATGACAGCCGAGACCAATGGCTTAACGTGCTTTCCGAGGCTCGGAGGAGTCTCAGTATGTTATGATGGTCACCCATCCACAGACTAACCTCGTCAAGCGTTGCTTAACCTTGGAGATCGACCCGTGCGGCTGTTATAATTTAGCCACGAGGTCCTCCCATATCAGCCACGACACATCACAGTAATGTAAATCTAATAATTTAAGATATTAATAATCTAGTACTACTAGTTACATTTACGTTACTTCACGTTTGTAAAAGTAACGTAAAATAAAGTGATAAATGTATTAGTGTTATAAAATGTTTGTAAACATTTTTAACAGCAGTGTGGTCACCACTTGACAGTCCTTGGCTAAAGCAGTTGCTGAAGTAAAACTGCTCTCAGCAGTCCAAGGTCACCCTGGTTACCGATTTCAAAATTCGCGGCAGGGTTCGACCATAAGACCGACTCACCAACACTAAAAAAAGGCATAATTTATTTATTCATCAAAAATAATCACACGATAAGTCGAGTTCGCGGCCACAGTTACTCGCTCGCTCCATCACTAGCTCTGACCGACTTGCTACACCGCGCTCCGCTGCCATTCGGGGCATGTCCACACGAGTTACACAATTATTACGAAGAAGTGACGATTACGATTATTTTGTTTTTTGTCTCGAATGAATTATTGCGGATATGTCCGTTAATGGGAAGAATTGGGAAATAAGGACAGTATCTAGCTGTTTTTCGTTACATTTTATTAAACTTAAAATACTAGTCGTAAAATGAAATGGGTCAACCATTTTTTAAGGGTTAACCATAATTACCATAATATTATCTGTTCCTATATTCTTAATCTTTATTGAATACCAAGTTGAAATACTGTATTATCTCTAAATGACAATAGATTAGATCGTTGTTTAAACACTAAATTGTATCACATCAAAATTAACACACAATTTCGTGTCGCGAAAATGTGAGAGCTGTGTCATTTTTGTTACAATAATTATGTCGTATAGCTAAGTTTGGCTATGGCTGCTACTGAGAATATCAAAGACGCAGCACTCGACTAATCGACACTCAGATATATTATTTTAGTTCAATGTCAAATCTGATGCCAACTGACTCATCTTATCAGCCGATTGACGTCCACTGCTGGACATAAGCCTCCCCCAAATGGCATAATCGCCACGCTTGGCAGGCGGATAGAATGATGCCCATTCTCTGGTGAGTTCCTTAGTCGCCTCTTACGACAACCACGGGTAGTGATGGGATGGTGCTATTCTTTTACGTCCGACGCCATACGGAACCCAGACGCCATACGGAACAACCTACATCCAACTGTTGGTGTTACTTGAAAAGTGATCTGGTTATCACTATTTAGTGGTTTTCTGCAGTCTGCAGAAAGTGCTCTAGGCATATTAATATTTCTTTGTAAATTTTAACGCAAATCATTGTTAACAAATAAATCCATAACATTGCAAGTACTACTAAAAGATGGACACTAAGATATAAATTATGAACACGTTAATAATGATTTCCTTTGCGAATACCGAAACCAGCTATGTATGTAGCAATCATTCGTTATGGAAAAACCCCAAATGTACTGTTTCGCAAACAGTTGTAGATTGCGGTTTGAAAGAACGTAAAAAGTAGCTATAATTTGGATGTCTGGCTTCCTAAGCAGATTGGAGGTCTATCACTTCAGACGAAAGACGTCCACTGCTGGACACAGGCCTCCCCCACGCGTCGCCACATCGAGTGGTCCTGCGTCTCGCATCCAGCGAGCTCTCGTGGCCTTCACCAGGTCCTCGGTCCAGCTTGAAGGAGGCCTTCTAACGCTTTGTCTTCCGCTACGCTACGTTACAGGTTCAAACATGGCTATTATTTCTTCAATAGCATAAGCAGGATTTTTTCTAAAATTAACTTATGATGCCAATGAAATTGGCTGTATGCAAGTAGACCGTATAAAAACGTTTTTAAATAAATGTTTATTTGTTTTTATGTCGTAAAGGGTGATCTCTGAAAGTACAGGTCCGATTACAAAAATTCTCTCACTGATACAATGGCTACCGGATTGTAGTTAGATATGAAAAAAACCACGACTGCCCGGACCAAACCAGAAATGAACGAAAAATACGTATTTACATGTCGTTTCTTCACACTTAAGAAGAAATAAAGACTACAAATGAATCTCAAAAACTACGTTACATTGCTGACTCAAAAAATACAAAGACTTTACTAATACTTAATGTCATTAAGTAATCTTAAGAAGAAATAAAGGCTACAAATGAATCTCAAAAACTACGTTACATTGCTGACTCAAAAAATACAAAGACTTTACTAATACTTAATGTCATTAAGTAATCTTAAGTTGCAACATAATCGTACACCCACCAACGTAACCGGCCAATGTTCGCCACTCATTGGGGCCAAGGTTTGGGCTAACGGAACTCGTTTTCGAGTCGAAATAAATTGTTTTTGTATAGTTATGTCATTGGTTATGCGAAATTTTAAAGTAAACAATTGAATTGTTCGGTAATGTTAGTAATAAATGTAATTTGTGTAAAACAAATGATTGACATAAACATTGAACTCTATTGTAACTACTATAAGCATGGAAGCAAGCAAGAACACGGATGAGTTTTAGTCAGTAAGAGTCTGACACTCGCCCCGCTCCACCCATCCCTTTTAGTTACCTACCCGTTAGGTACGGAATCCTAAAAAAGAACAGCGGTTTAAACGCGTTCGATAATTTGACACATTTTTTAGTTCCAGAAACTGATCTCTTGATTGTCCACTAAAATATAATATAAATCAACTACACCAATTTTGGTGTAACAACAGTATTTTCCTTAACATTGGCCCTAAATGTATTGAATCGATACTTAGTAAACAAAATTAAGGCCACTGACCATACGCAGAGCATGCAAGGCCTGTGATTGGTGCAAACGAGATATGGTAATAATGTTTGTTAAACTAATGTTTCTATGTTTGTTTGTTTAAAATTATGATTTCACTAGTTTTTACTTGCGGATTTGCTCGTGTTAATATAGATTTTTGCACGTCTCCAGGGTCACATCTAACTCCGAACCAAAATTCAACAGCCGGTCGATTCTGTCGACATCTCACGGTGTTCACCTAGGCGGAGTGAACGACAATAGAGCTGTCATTCCATCTTATTTGTATGGTTTGACAACTCACCCGTCGTGCGCCCCGCCCGGGTGTTCTCTTCGACATGTTTACAGAATCGCACTGCTGAGTCGGTTCAACGATTTAGGTGTGGGGCCGTAACGAACAAACTCATTTTTGCGTTTATGATATTAGTTAGAATACGAAGCCTACTAATATCATAAATGTGAATGTGTGTTTGACAGTCGTTACGGATAATCAGTACTCAGAAGCCAGGAAAACTGACACCAGTCGTGCCAAGAGGTGTCCGTGTTCTAGTTTAAGAGGAGGCGGGCCGCGTCAGAGAGAAACAACCCTCAAGCCCCAGCCGCCGCAACATGGGGAGACGCCCCGGGCGTTGGGAGTCGCAGGGCGATTCCCGGCCACCGTAGGCGCGGCTCTGTGGATGGCGAGCGTTGGGTGGCTCGCCGTCCGATCAAAGCCAGGCCCAGGTCGACGGCACGTTGTGTTCCACGCGCGCCTCAAAGTGATGTCAGCATAGTAGACGGAGCCCGTTAGGGCCAGAGCCTGCCAGGGTTGCGGATTTTGTTTGAAAGAGTTACTGCGGCCCTGGAAAGTAAAGGGCACTAGGTGGAGCACGGATGTGTTTTAGTCAGTAAGAGTCTGACACTCCCTTCCGCTCCGCACAGACTGGGAGGAGTGATTTGATGATTTTCCATCCATAAAAAAGGGGTGTCCGTGTTACCTAGTTAATTGGTTGCAGAGTTTAGATAAGCAGTCACTCCAACCAAATACTGGTTAATAGTAGTAGGAAAAACGCTTGGCAGGAATTGATCCTCAAACTTTATCCAAATAAAATTTGTGACCCTGACCGCCATTACTCCTAAATTCAAAATGGCGGCACGAACGGAAATATCACTTTGTTTTCCCATTGTTTTCAAGTAAAACTATCAAAATTGATTGTTAGATTTTACGGTTACTGTCTACCTGGACCTGGACAAAGGGAGGCTTCCTCTTAAAACAAATTGTTATTATATTGATTGGTTTTAACCCCATAGAATTTATGGGAGGCAATATTGTATATAGACTCTATTAAGTTGAAAAGGTAGATACAGAATTCTGGTCACGGTGGCTGATCTCAACGGTCTCAATTTACCAAATACGCAGGAGATAATGTATAGTGCAGAAATGCGTGCGTATGCAAACACAGGAGCACTCATTGCCGGTCGATTTTGTAAACATGTCGAAGTGAAGGCTTGGGTGAAGCGATCACGAGGTGAGCTGTCATTCCATCTTGATGACGTGGATCATGTTTACAGAGTCGCACTGGTTTTCTACTCTCATAGTCAGTTAGCTTAGAACGGCAATCCGAATCGGACACGACCCGTTAGAGATCAGGTTCAGGACGAACAGTTTTCAATAACTTCCCAAGCTAGGCTTCAACTGAGTTGCGGAATTTGTTCGAAAGAGTTACCGCGGCCCTGGAAAGCAAAGGGCACTACGAGGAGCACGGGTGGGTTTTAGTCAGTAAGAGTCTGACACTCCCTTCCATTCCACCCAGAGCGGAAGAAGTCATTTGATGATTTCCCATCCGTAAAAAAAGACTGCTACTGAGGATTTTCTTATGATAAAACCCAATAACACTGTATGTTAGTTTTTCTCCATTTATTGGCCTAAATAACAAAAAAATATATGACATAATGGTAAAAACCGATGAAAACTTATAACATCGTAAACACGCAAGGCCATTTCATTTAATACTCATAATATTCTTTGTACAAACATTTTGTATGGATTAGGTAGTACCTACCAAGTTAGGTAAATAAAGTGATTCACATAAAATAAATATTTTATCATTTCAATAAACGTTATTATTTCTTTGAATCGAGTGGCTTCTAATAACTTCCTTATGACTACAATTTTATTTGTTTTGATATACTTAAACAAATAAAAATATGTTCTGCGTTTGGGGTGGAAAGGACACAGTAGGGAAAAATATTAAAGTACTGAAAACCATCATCTGTCGTATTTTGATTTCTTACAAGATCCTCAGCAATATGAATACTAAAAAGCAAAACGGAAATAGCCGCATATGTTTAAATTTCTGCCTTTTTCTTAAAACTAAAACTTTAAAAATATCTATTAGGTACTAAAATAAACATTTTTTTAAGTATTGTATAACAGCGTAGGTATGTTTGTTCCTACAAACATACCTACGTTGTTATACAATTTGTCAAATGGATTGGGCAGCTGCCGGAACAAATAGACAATTAATGTCGAACCCTTGACTTATTATTAGTAAATATTATAGTTGACAATTATCCTGAGGGTAAATAGTGCCCCACACTAAAAATTGTGTGTGTCCTTGGGCTTGAGACAAGTGAGATTCTGTCAACGGTAGCGTGGCGGAGGCGATTATCAATACGTAAACAATGCATGGGATTGACATAATAATAATTATGCTTGGGATGCATGAAGGAGCCTCCTCGTGTAGCGCAATTTGTTCCATCAGACACTCAACTGAACCGAGCGCTCGGCGCATCCTGGACAGTCTCACCTAACACCTTATAAGACTGGCCAATCCTTCCCTTGCGGTGGTAGGGCTAACGCCCGCCTGGTTCGCGACCACCCTCCCACCGGAGTTCGGCGTCAAGCAGCCTGCTGTGTTTCGTCGACGCGTGGGAGTACCAGTGCCTCAAGGCATCTTCTGGGCACGCTCGCTTCATCATGGACCTCATCTATCGCTTTCCATCAGGCGTGATCGAGGTCAAGAGCTACCTCATTCATAAATAAAAAAAATAAAAAATGCTATCGAAATATCACGTGATCAAATCCCTACATTTTGGAATTTCAACAGTCGCATTCGCTAATTGAATGGCACATCGTCCAGAGCCTCTTGTATCTTCTATATTATTTGAGTACGTTTAGTAAAGACTGATGTGTCATTTTATGTTAAAAATCGAATATAAAGAATAAGTCATCGAAAGTTACTGACGAATAAACATAATGTAGGTAACCTGCTATATATTAAACCCTACATGTAAAACCACCGTGTACAAAATTTTGTTTTTTAGCACCTTGAAAAAAATCCGATTCAAATAACTTCAAATAACGACTGGTAGAGAATGCCTGGTTGCATTAAGTTCACTTAAGTACCACAACTGTACTTAAAGTTTAAATATGTATCTATAAGTAACTTGAAACGTAATAAATGAAAACCAATCAGTTTCGTTATAAATCTTGTATTTCCGATCAAATGATCAAACATAGTGTTTGTATCGTGTCCGGACGTAAAAGAATAGCACCATCCCATCACTTCCCGTGGGTGTCGTAAGAGGCGACTAAGAGACTCACCAGAGAATGGGCAGCAGCATTCTCTGTAGGTACATTGCTACAGCTACACTGCGATCGCGATTATGGCAACCACCACCCCCATTTGGGGGAGGTTAGTCCAGCAGTGGACGTCTTTCGGCTGATATGATGATTAAACATCGATCATCAATGGCTGGCTGGCTATGGCTTGTGAACACTTTCCCGCTCTTTTTTAGCTAGCTTGGCATGGCTATATTAAATACTGGCATGGCTACACGAAAGTGTCACGTTGGCTGACGGCTGCATACTGGCTGGCTGGCGTTACACTTAGTCTTATAAACTTATGACAAACAAAACGCAATGCAAAACCCGAAGGTTAGGTACATCAAAACTTTCATATTTACACGTCCAATATAACAGAGGAATGAGTCAGCGTTAGTGGTGTGTGACAGAGTATTGCAAGATCATCGTGATACACGTATATTAAGAAACTTGCTGTGCCCGCAACTTCGTTCGCGCGTGCGTTTCGTATTTAGGAAGATAATCAGTATAGCAAATAGGAAAGTAATATGATGTCGCTAGGTAAGATCACCGAGATATATACGAACAGTCAATATCTAGCATTGCTTGACCCCTTTTTTATAGATGGGAAATCATCAAATGACTCCTTCCGCTCTAGGCGGAGCGGAAAGATGTTTCAGACTCTTACTGACCAAAACCCATCCGTGTTCCTCTTAATTCTCTTTGCGTTCCATGGCCGCGGTGGATCTTTCGAATAAATTCCGCAACCCTGGCAGGCACTGACCCTAGTATTAAGAAATAAATGCGATGGTTTTAGGAATAGAGTTTGGTAATAAATTCTTGTTGATTATTATTTTGTTTTAAGCCTCCCACAGATGGTTACGACACGACATGTCAACCATGCGTTTTATGTAGTATAGGAATTGTTCAATATATTTTTTTTAAATTATTATTGAGAGTCTCACGTTTACCACAATCTCACTTGTTTGAAAGCGGAGTACCAATTCCACTATTTTTAAGCAACTTTCGCATTCACCTGCCATAGACGTTCAAGTAGTTTGACCAAACAGACAGGTTCAAACAGTTTTATCAAATTGGCAAGGCAAAATCAAACTGGTCAATTTATATATTAACTTTAGAGATGTAAAAGAGTTTTTATTTTTCTGTTAACACGCTCTGTTTTATTAATGGTTCCAGAATTGTAAATATGTGAGTACCATGTACTATGATCCTATAAGTAGTATACTCTAGGTGCATCGACCTCACATATATTAAAATTAATTGTTGTACTCAAAATATTGTAAATCATTGTTTTGAAAAGAGTAACTATGGAGTTTATTGAAATAAACGTTTTGACTTTGACTTTGGCATGATCTTTCAAGCGACTACACACCTTCATACAGGCTTGAAGCGGCTTCGGTTCTGCATCGAAGCGGGCAAGAGTTGTTGTGTTTCTTAACAATGTCTGCAGAAGACGCCTTAGCTATAGTCAGTTTAGTGTTTGCTTTGAAAGCCCAGAAAAGATAAAATCATTTACTGTATGGTATAAAATTACGGCTTTTTTGACGGATTCGAACGTTGTTTAAAAGTGGAATTGGCCTTGTGATCGACGATGGAATGTATCGTGGGAAAAACTCACACTCGCCAGACCCGGAACAACTGTCTGTAGACCATACAAATATTATTTTGTTCTTTGCGGGAATCGAAAACGCGACACGCAGCGCAGCACAACACTCCATAAATATACTAAAATTGCTTCCCAGATTCTTTTTTCTATCATCATCATCATCATCATCATCATATTGTAGGTAGCTAAAAGAAGTCCACTGCTGGACATAGCCATAAACGCCACGCTTGGCAGGCGGGTTGGCAATCACAGTGTAATGAACCTGCAGAGAATGCTGCTGCCCATTCTCTGGTGAGTCCCTTAGTCGCCTCTTACGACACCCATGGAAAGTGATGGGATGGTGCTATTCTTTTACGTCCGACACCATACGGAACTTTTTTTTCTATCAACGATTGTAAAAAGTATTTAAAAGTTTAAAATATTAGCACATACCATTTCACTACAGCTTGTCAACGTCATACATTACGGAATTATTTCTGACAGAAAGTCACTCTGTTTAAAACCCTTACGTGCGATATTTTTTTTTCGCAAAACAAAGAATATGTTTTATTGCAATTCTATTTTTATATCAAACAAGCTATTTCATTTACCTTATTGGCACTATCATTTTTAACATAATGTCACCTCTAACCAGAAGTGCATTGACTTTTAAATAAAAAATTTATTGAATCAATAAAATTCAGTGTCCGATGTTTTGCACCTAACTATTAATTTTGGTAGCCATTCATCAAATGATGTATTGTTTATTCTGTAGCATTCATAGCTCGTGTTATTAAAAACTAGCTCTTGCCCGCGACTTTTGTCGCGGCAACGTCTTTGGCATGGCCAAATTCATGAGGAAAAACGGGATGTACATGTACAAGTGTACATGCCGTTTTTCCTCATGAATTTGGCTATCATATTCAAAAGAATTTTCCAAATCCGACTGGTAGTTCCAGAGATTAGCGCGATCAAACAAACACTCTTCAGCTTTAATAAAGATAATATTTTTCGACACTGCTCGAAAAGTAGCTCCAATTGCCCTAGTTTAAGTTAAGTTCACAATGCAGTGTTTTTCACACCTGTCTGTTTTATTTTATTTATTAATTTCATCACTTTTTAATATTGAGTCTTTTCGCGCCCGTAACAGGGGCTCTAGACAAGTGACATTCCGACAGCGGTAGCGTAGCGAAGGCGATAGTTAATACGTCAAAAATATATGGGATTGACAGATGCTATCGAAATGTCACGTGATCAAATTCCTACATTTTGTCATTTCGACAGTCGCATTCGTTAATTGAATGACACATTGTCTAGGGCCTCTTTGCATTGTCCGGGATAAACAGTAAGTATGATACGCAGTCTTCGAGTAACTTTTTATTAAAGAAAGATTTTTTTTGAAATCTGTCCTCCAATCAAATTAATCGTTTATCGTACCTATAGCTATTCATTGTTCATCTAAAAACCTAACAGACCAAGCCAGATCTAGAAATTTCTTTTTATAACCATTTTCACACGAATCAAGGTACGTATTAACACTTGTAGCTTCGTTTCCAATAAGGGTCTAGAGTTCCAGACTTTAGCTCTAAAAATAAAATTTCCACTTCCATTCAATATATCGACACCAGCTTGCAGCCAGCGAGTTATTACCCCTGGAGGTGAATGAACTTCAATAATAAGGATCTTTTTGTTTATATACCGTTAGTACAAAAAGCTTTTAAAAAGGTTGCAAGTCACTGGATTGAATAAAATAAAAAATAAAGCTGATTCAGTGAAATGAGATGAACGGAAACAGTTAATAATGGTAGATGCTCTCAGAGTTTTAGCGTCACGAAGATCAAGCAACAGGAATAGTATTGATCATACTAACATTACAAATGCCAAAGTGACTCGGTCTATATGATACCTCTTCACGTCTTATGGCGCATAAGCCTCCTAACCAATTTGATGATTTTCGTAACAGAGATAGGCTGAAAATCAGAGAAGGTTTTTATCTTAGTAGTGCGTGCCCTTGGGATTCGCGGAGAGAAATTAATATCCAAATAAAAAAAGGTCTAAAACTAAGTCACCATCCACTTTTTGTGTTGACTGTACAATGTACAGTTAAGATGACAAGTTTAACATATTGAAGTCCAAAAAAGAAATTGAATCTCAAAGTTTTACTTCCAGTAATGAAAAGCTGATTTGTATGTAAATAATAATTTAACTAGGTACCAATTTTCATAAGTACCGTAAAGTCCAAAGATATCTTTATGAATTTCAAATGTCGTCTAGATTCGTCGATGATTTCAAACTTAGACTAACATTATAATAGTTAACGAATTAAATAGAATTGCGAGCTCTTGCTATAATGGAAATTTTCTGTATTCTGCATAACATTTTAATGAGAAATAACTGGCTTCGTTATGATTACAATGTATTGTAAACCTGTAGAAATTCCATCACAATTATATTCACGAAATTCTAATTAATACCTTCGGATTTAACAAAATGATGATTTGGAAATGTATTCTCGTTAAATTTTACTTAAAATTTCTAATAAACTGTAGAAACTATTTAAGCATTTTCAATAAGATTTTGACCCAGAAAAAGAGTTTTCATCGACTTCAAAACCTTAGTATATTTATTCGAGTTTCAAAGGTGAAACGTCGGACAGTGCTGCCGCTGTGTATAATATACGATAGGAATTTGTTCGAGATGCAGATAAATAATCTTAATTACTACATGGGATAAGTTTTTAATAAGAAATGAGTCATGGTTTCTTGAATAAATAAATTGAAATTGAATTGACCATGTAATTATATTCTCTGTATTCAAGTTAACAGTTATCTTTTTACTTACCTAGGTGTATTTCAGGCAGATGACTTTTTTATCTGGAAAGAAAATAAAACAATAGATTAGTATAAAACTTTCCAGTGTTCTGGCCAGTCTTTTCCCTACTAATTTGGGGTCAGCTTCTTGTATAAACGGATGCAGCTGACTACAGAGCCTATTCGGTACACTTCGCGTCAAATAACTGTGCCCCTCTGAAGTTAGCCATTTGCAAAGATTGCGCAGGTGCAGTCACGTAGACGGGAGCAAGCGGGACGCAAGCATGCATCGAGCGTAAACGAGCGACTGAGACATATAATCGCGCCGCCATAATCCCCGCCCTATGTCTCTTGCGCATGCGCAGTTGCAGTTTGTTCGTAATTTTGATTACTACGCAGCCATTCGTAGCCCACTTAAGAGAGGCAAAGTTATTTGACGAGAACTGTACGTCATGGATGGTCACCTATCCAAGGATCGACCTGGCCAAGCATGGCTTAACCTTGTAGATTAACACGTGCGGCTGTTAGTATTTAGTCATGAGCTCATGAGTCACTCTTACACACAAATGTAATTTCCTTCAATTAAATGTTATAATTAGGTTATACACCACTAATTTTGAATTAGTACAAATACTTAAAGGGCTTATTAAAGAAGGTTTTGTTACTATACATATGTAAAGTCTTAATAAATATTACTCATAAACAGCAAAGTTATTAGCGTTTGTTTATATCCCAAAATGTCACTCAATTTATGGAAATATTGTACAGGCTATTCATTGTCGGGCTCTATGAATGGCGACCGAAATGGAAAAGCACTGCGCGTAGTATTTTCTAGTAGAAATTGTTATGATTTTTTGATTCAGGAATTTACCAAATAAGACAAATTTTCGTGGACAATTTTAATTAGATTAGATTTTTTGGATTTCGTTTTTTTACTTTTGTCTACACAAATATGCTTAGTAAGTAACGGGTACGGATAGAGCCCTTTTTATTTTTGTACTAATTATAAAATAGAGGTGTGTGTGGTAGAGGTGTAGGTGTAATCAAACACGTTAGTCCAACTTATTAGTATGGAAGTTGATATACAAAGCGCCACGGTGGGCACGCGGCTGAAATTGTTTTTTTTTATTGAATTGAGTGGGTTAGCTCTTGACCTCGATCACGCCTGATGGAAAGCAATGGATTAGGTCTATGATGGAGCGAGCGTGCCCAGAAGATGCCTTGAGGCACTAGTACTCCCACGCGTCCACGAAACACAGCAGGACGCCGGACTCTGGTGGGAGGGTGTTCGCGAATTAGGCCGACGTTATCCCTACCACCGCAAGGGAAGGATTGGCCAGTCTCATAAGGTGTTAGGTGAGACTGTCAAGGATGCGCCGAGAGCTCGCTTCAGTTGAGTGTCTGATGGAACAAATTGCGCTACAAGAGAAGGCTCTTCATGCATCCCAAAAAAATGTATGGAGTTTGGTCACGTGCCCGCGACGCTAAGTATATTTCGTTCCTTTGACGCCATACATTTTATCTTGTCAGCGCCCTGTCCGCTTTGTATATCAAGTCCCAGAAGGATATCCGGTTAAATAGGGCCCATCAGTCTAATCTGCTTACGTCTTACACCCAATTGGTACCTTTTAAAAGTTTCTTTTCAGAGAAGAAAGAGATTTAAATTGTTTGATTGAGTTTTATTCGGAGTTAGGCACTGGGTTTTATTAAAGTCTTGATACTAGTAAACTAACTGAAGAATTAACTGTGGGACATTTACATATTATGTATGTATTCATATGTTTTTCCAGTTCATGTGGTGTATTCCATATAGCTTTACAAATACAACGTTAAACAGAATAAACGCAATACCTGAAAAGGGGTCATTGTACTCATCATTATGAACGACTTTTAATATTTCCATAGTAACCTGAAATCGCGAAAAAACATCAGTTGTTTCGTGCATTTTGACGAGCTAGGCGCACAAAAATGGGGGAGTCGATTTTTATTCGCAAAAAAAATAAAACGATTTTTTTGAGGAAGCGTTGTTTAGAAAACACCGTGCATGTACACGTTTCTGCAGTTGATTTTTAAACACCTTATACATATTTTGATATTAATTCATAATTTAATTAATTTGATTATTCTTCCATCATTCTTTTATTTTAGTAATCCCGATCCTTGGTATTTCCTCTTTCGCACAAGTCATCCACCGTTTATTTAGCACTATCCTTTTTTCATGGTCTAAATAACAACATAAATTAACTATAATGTGTTTAAAAAACTATCTCTGAGCTGAAAGCTGGTTAATAAATTGTCTACGTAATAGACTATTACCACAATAAATACAGGAGACCTTTGCCGAAAAGCAAACTTAACTCTAATTAAAAACTTAATCTTTAATTTATGACAACTAATAACAATTGGGTAAACAAATTGTGAGTTTATTCAACTTTAAAATTAAAAGCTTGGCGATACGTAAAATACCTTATTGTTACTATAAATTACCGGCCTCATCTAGCTTAAAATGACCCAAAAATATTGACGTGTAAAAGTGTTAAGTTTAACCTACTTACAAAATAAATATCATTTATCATTTATCAAATCTAACTTGCAATGGTTATTGACGAAAATTCGTCTTTATTGTTCTGGTACAAAGAGATTGCAGTCAACCATCTGCATCGAATTTAGTGTTGTGATACAAAGGGATTGCAGAGCTACATATTTGCAAAAAAGAGTGAATGAAACCTCTGTTCTATCAAAACAGAAGTTACCTTTCATTTGGATGTTGTTTTCATATCAATATTGTAGGTAAGTGGATCCCAGAAAATGTCCGGTAGCATCGCTATAGACCCAGGCGAAGACGGCGGGACGAGCTTGACGCCTAACCGACAGGATTGGTCAACACTAGCCCAGAGCCTCTAGACAAGTGACATTCTGAGGCCCTAGACAATGTGCCATTCAATTAGCGAATGCGACTGTCGAAATGCCAAAATATAGGGATTTGATCACGTGACATTTCGATAGCATCTGTCAATTTCATATATTTTTGACGTATTGACAATCGCCTTCGCCACGCTACCGCTGACAGAATGTCACTTGTCTAGAGCCCCTTGACGCCTATCGACAGGATTGGTCAACACTAGCCCAGGGCCTCTAGACAAATGACATTCTGTCAACGGTGGCGTGGCGAAAGCGATTGTCAATACGTCAAAAATGTATGGCACTGACAGATGCTATCGAAATGTCACGTGATCAAATCCCTACATTTTGGCATTTCGACAGTCGCATTCGCTAATTGAATGGCACATTGTCTTGGGCCTCAGATCCGGAAAGAATGGAAGGAAGAAAGGGAGGCATTTGCCCAGCAGTGGGACGGAATAGGCTAAAAATAAAATAATATTGTAGGTTGAAAGAGGCGAGAAATGTCAGGCACATTTATTTACTTGGGACTCGCCTTTTCTCGCGACTTCGTTAGAGCATAATGCGCATAACCCTTAAAATAAATCTAAAAGTCTAGGTTTTTCTTTAATTCCCATATTCAAATCATGATAGGCGTATGAGGTTTCGAATAGGTATTATTAAGACTTAACTTCATGGTCTGGTCTTAAAATTTTAAACTGCTAGCTAGATTTTATGATACCGTACTTTAATATTTTAGATAGAAAAATGTATAACGAAAGATCATTTATAAAAATCTCATAATATTTAACTAGCTTTAATCAAAACCCTTTTTATGGATGGGAAATCATCAAATGATACCTTCCGCTCTTCGTGGAGCGGGAGAGGGTATCAGACTCTTACTGACTAAAACCATCCGTGTTCCTCCTAGTGCCCTTTGCGTTCCAGAGCCGCGGTGAGGTGACCCTTTCGAACAAAATCCGCAACCCTGGCAGGCTCTGGCCCTAACGGGCCCCGTCTACTTTGCTGACATCTCTTTAAGGCGCGCGTGGAACACAACGCGCCGTGGACTCAGGCCTGGTTATGATCGGACAGCGAGACACCCAACGCTTGCCGTCCGCAGGCCCGCGCCTACGGTGGCCAGGAATCACCCTGCGACTCCCGAGGCCCGGGGCGTCCTTTTCTGTAGCGGCAGCTGGGGCGTGAGGGTGGTCTTTCCCTTACGCGTTCCACCTCCATCTTCACCAGCATTACTGCGTCGCACAAGGAGGTGACGGCTTCCCATGCCTCCTCGCTCCGGACCATGGATTGAACCAGGGTCGGAAGCGAGAGGTCGCCGCCGTCGATCGCCTCGACGAGGACACGACTATGCTCCGCCCAAGCAGGGCAGACCTCCACCGTGTCCTCCGGTGATCCTCACAGTGATAGCACCCGGACATCAAAATCCTTACAGGTGGAATTTTTAAAATGCTTTTAAACAAGTAATTTTAGCCATCTACCTTGCAAATTTTTTTTTGTATTTATTCAATAGTATTCAAATGATATTAAAATATGATTAGTCCTGTTCTATTGAATAGTCCTAATAATCTCATAGAGTCAAATCTTCGAAAATACACAAATCCTGGAACGAATATTTGCAAACCATTCGAACGCGTATTTTCTTCCATAAAATTCCCAAATGTGACACTAATGTTTTTTCTCCACATTTTTATCAGCCCCCTCTTAGCCAGAGGGTATAATAAACCCATGGGGTACATAACGACGCAACTTCAGCAGTTTTAAGTAATCATTCGACTTAAATGGGTTGATTTAAGAGACTTATGGTCTGTTTACCCTTGGATCCCAAGTAAAGACATTTTTAAAAGAACGGAACTAAGTATTTTTAAGTCTCCGCTGTCCGTCCATGTTTTTTCAAAGAAGCAAATGTCGAATCTGTCACCTATTTGCGAGGTTAAAAATGACTCATTACAACACACTTTATGCACAGCAGTCTACGTTAGCAGTCTAAACTTATTGTTAGAAGAACGACAAACAAAATTTTAATTTCCAAAAAAAACCACTTATGTCAGACTAAATGTTATAAGCATCTTTGACGTCGGTGTCTTGTTTATTTTTCACTAAATAAGTACTCACAAGGTTGGATAAACTTGACGAACGTATGGGAATTAGTTGCACAAACAGTTTTTAGGGCCCCGTACCTTGTAGTGGTAAATAATTGAACCATATGTCGCGTGATCAGCAAAAACTCGATCACTCTCGGACTGTAAAGAAAAGAAAGAGAAGCGCGACGACACAATGCTTGCAATTTATTAGCAAATATGAAGCATTTTATCGATATACTCAAAACTAAGTTGAGCTATTAAAAATCTAAAACAACAAAGTTTTGCATTAAGATTTGATTCAGTAATTGGTATAAATTTTACTAATTCCCGTAAACTTTGACCTAGGAAAAACTAGCCTACTAATATGTAGGCTAGTTTTTCCTAGGTCAAAGTTAGAGGTTATTTTGACGATCATTTCTATCGAGGATTTTATTTTTAAACATGTTTTGGAACAACAGTGTTCTTTGAAATATAGGTAAAATTAACATTTATATTTTTTCAGTAGCTTGAAACTAAGCAGATTTGGCTAAAATTACGTTAGAAAACCAGCATTTTTTTAGTTTTTGCGGATCATAGCCCCAGAGTACGCCATAGTCAATACAGAATTCACAGACGTATCCTACGTCCGTGAAGTGTTAAGTAGCGGCGATTGACGAAGTATTGAGAAGAGGCGTCGCCACCACATGCGAACTACAAGTTATAAAACTGATGACCGCAAATCCTACATCGCGGTTTCAAAGTTCTCCTGCTGGCTTTGAACGTGTACAACAACCCGTTATCGATGATCGGGTTGACGCCCCACCAGACACGACACGAAATCATCCCTTTTCAATGGACGTTGCGGGACTTTATACCCTATTCCGCATACCTACAACTGGATGACATTATTAAAGATCTTAAAAAACGGTAATTTAACTTGCGTATAGCTTGATTCCAAGGTGATCCAGGGGCCGGAGGTGCTACTGCTGCTAATTTAAGCCCTAAGTTCAATTCCCGGATCGTAAAAAGTAAGTGTTTTTCCATCTCAGTAGCAGAGCAAGGATGGGTAATCATCAAATGACTTCTTCGGGGAGGGTTGCGGAATTTGTTTCAAAGAGTCACCGCAGCTCTGGAACGCAAAGGGCATTTGAAGGAACACGGATGGGTTTTAGTTAGTAATAGTCTGACACTCCCATCTCGCTCCGACGATGTCGATCCCATATATTTTTGACATTTTGACAATCGCCAACACCACGCTACCCTTTACAGCATTTCCCTTGTCAAGAGCCTTAAGGTTCACTTCTGCCAAACCCTGCAGTGAAATACAGGCGTGGTATTATGTTTTTGGCGCATTTCAGCATAGTTCTATTGACGAGACTGAATGACAATATTGACACGTTGTATTTGTTTTGGTATGCGTCCTATTGTGTTAATTGGTGCAACAAAACAAGATATTATTTACAAACTGCCAAAGCAATCAAGCTGGGTCCGGTTTACTCTGGAAATGCGACATATCTGACAAAAAAAAACATAAAATTTGCAAATTTTTACGACCAATGCTTTGCTTTAACCAAAAAATTAATGAAAGATTTTACAAAGTTGTCGCATTGTCAGATATTTTTCGTGACACCTGTCGTTTTTTAAATAAACACCTTTAAAATTTTAACACGTATTTATCTTTTAATTTGCTACACTGCACACAAAAACACTGAAATCGTGACAAAAAAAATCGACTACACCCGCCATTTCTGTGCGCATAACTCGACAAAATGTACTGAACAGCTGATATTTTCGCGGTTTCAGGGTTGGTCCCATAGTAAAAGATATTCATAATGATGAGAACAATGACCCCATAAGAAGTATTGCGTTTATTTTGTTACACGTTGTATAACAGATTAACAGCTACATAGGCCCAAGGTAGGTCGTTTAAAATAATTTCTTAAACCAGTCCTTTAGTTAAAACTGGCAGCAACGGCAAATCAGAATTTAACGATCATAATTAGTTTACAAATTGAAACAGGTTTTAGTTTTCGCCTAAAATACTATAGGGCTAACTTGTTTTTCGAATCTCGGTGGTATGAGTACTGTAGAGCCTTCTTGTCTGCAGCCTCTTGCAGACAAGCTTCATACCTTCTTTGGAAGTGTCCGGTAGGAATGAGCTATTATTCAAATTATGAAATATAGTTAGAAACGTTTTGTTTAACAGAGACAAAATGTAATTTGAACGTTCGAGCCAAGATGCCCTTATACACTCTTTTGCAAAAAAAACGGGCACCTAAGGAAATTTACGTTCTAAGGTCGATTTTAGTTAATTAAATGAAATTTATTTCTTTGACGTAGTCTGTATACTTATAATCGTGTAAATTAATGCGCGTGAAGTGAATTCGAGCAATTAAAAGAAAAAAAAACGATGGATTCTTTAAAATCGACGTACACGCCCAAACAATAAGAAGTGGTCGGCAATAAAGATAAGTTTTTTTTTTACTTTTTTTAATTAAATAAAGTTACAAATGTAAAAACCTAATAACGAGTGTGACCTCCTCTTGCCAAAATCACAGTTTGAATCCTTCTGGGCATGCTTTCCACGATGTTTTTAATAACGTTTTGAGGAATACGTTCCCACTCTTCTGCAATGACTCTTTTTAGCTCCCTGATGTTTTGTGGAGCAGGTTGCACTGATCTTACCCGTCTTTTTAGAACATCCCACACATGCTCAATTGGATTGAGGTCAGGACTTCGAGCTGGCCAATCTAAACGACGGATCCCAACTTCTTGCATGTACGCTTCCACGTCGCCAGAACGGTGCGGGCGAGAATTATCGTCCATAAAAATGGAATCTTCCCCAAGTGCAGTCAATGTGGGTTGTGCATATGGAATTAGGACTTCCATTATGTACCGGTGTGCATTTAATGTTCCATTTTCTATGAAAATTAACTCCGTACGCTCCGTCGAATTAATTGCTGCCCAAACCATAACGGAGCCTCCGCCATAAGGAGTGATTTCTTCGAAACACACTTCCGCATAGCGTTCCCGTGGTCTTCGCAGCACTCGCCGGCGTCAGTCCTCTCCACACAAAGAGATTCTAGCTTCATCAGAAAACAATACTTTATTCCAGTCCTCCAGAGTCCATGAAGCGCAGTTCCGAGAAAACTGAAGTCGAGCAACACGGTGCTCACGGAGTAATTTAGGGCCCCGAGCTGGGCGGTAACTCTTGATATTGGCAGCCAAAAGCCTCCTCCTGACCGTCCACAAGCTAACTTCTACTCCTCTTACTTCTTCAAGGCTCTTCTTCAGGTCCACACTTGACGCCTTACGATTACGCAACGCCTGACTCACCAAAAAGCGGTCATCTCTTGGTTCTGTGCATCGTTTTCTTCCCGAACCGGGTCTTCTTTTGACCGAACCAGTCTCTAGATACCGTTGCCAAGTCCTCTGGACAGTTGAACGACTCACATTTAGCCGCTGAGACACGTAAGTTTGCGAACAACCTTCTTCAAGTAGGGCTATAATTTTACCGGTCCTTATCGCTTTATCACTCATATCAAAAAGTGGTATTTAATGTAAAAAGAAAGATTAGATTGTTTAATTTGTAGAAAATATCCAAAAAGTTTTAAAATATCGTAATCAGTTAAAAATCGTTTCAGCAATTCGCGCCATTAGTAAAGCAATTTTAGAATAATCCACAATAATCATTATTTTTCTTTTCAAATTTTAAATTTGGAACGTAAAGAATCATGCCAGGATGCTTCAAAAAACATGCCAATACATCGTCAAATTAACAAAACCTATTTCTTGTTCTTCTTCATTGAAGTAGAGAAAGAAATCTAAAGTGCCCGTTTTTTTTGCAAAAGAGTTTAGACTTACAGTAGAGTCACTTTATATTATTTGAAATGTAAATGATGACGTTCAAAAGTGCCGTTTAATGGCCTTATTGAAATAAACGTTTTGACTTTGACTTTGACATTAAGGAAAAAATGACAAAACATAAAAAAATTGTTTTTTTTTAAATTCGACCAGTTAAGACGACTAGGAAGTAACGAAGTAATGATTTTTCAAACAGTTTGTTACAGTTGGTGGGATTTACTTTAGTTCAATCACAGATTTGATGTCACCAACTGCATCAGACTGCTTGAAAAGTCATTTTCTGCAGTCGAATTTTTTATTCAAGCTTATTCTCGGTTTTACATATTATTAAGGCGCTGTGATCAGCAAAAACTCGTTCACTCTCGGACTGTTCGGCACAATGCTTGCAATTTATTCCCATTTCAAGCATTTTATCGATTGAATCAAAACTAATTTGAGCTATTAAAAATCTAAAACAAAAAAAGTTTAGCATTATAATTCGATTCATTATTTGGTATAAATTTTACCGGCAAAAAAAAGTAGGCTAGTAATACGGGATTTTATTTCTTAGGTCAAAGTTTCTAACTTTGACGATAATTTCTATCGAGGATTTTATTTTTAAACATGTTTCGCAAACAACAGTGTTCTTTGAAATAAAGTTAAAATGGTTTAGTCTAGGAATGACTAATTCGCGAAATGACTACATGGTCTATAATTGACCAATTCTTGAAATGTACAATTCTTTAAATGACTGATTCTACAAATGACTGATTCTATAAAAGACCGATTCTTCTAAAGACCGATTCTATAAATGACCGATTCTTCAAATGACTGATTTTTCAATTCTATGAATGAGTGTGAATATCGTAAATAAAATGCTATGTAAGGGTTGGCAAATCATATATTTCAACTAGTTTCACACACACACACACACACACATAGTTTCACATTTATTGTATCGGAATAAAAACCAATTAAACATATATTATATTATCATATTAATTTACTTACATGCATTATTTCCTGTTGTCTTTTTGCAAAATGCATGTATATATTTCAGAAATAGCGCCATCTATTAGGATATTGCGAAACCACGTCGTTGATTCATGCATACTACTATAGTTACCTAATAGATTGTTCGAAATAATAAAAAGTTATGGTATCAAATTTTAAAAAATCAAATGCTGCTACGAAGTTGCTGTGATCAATGCATTGCTAACCCTTACATAGCATTTTATTTACGATATTCACACACATTCATAAAATTGAAAAATCAGTCATTTGAAGAATCGGTCATTTATAGAATCGGTCTTTAAAAGAATCGGTCTTTTATAGAATCAGTCATTTGTAGAATCAGTCATTTAAAGAATTGTACATTTCAAGAATTGGTCAATTATAGACCATGTAGTCATTTCGCGAATTAGTAATTCCTAGACTAAACCGTTAAAATTAACACATTTTTCTGCAGGTTGAAACTAAGCAGATTTGGCTAAAATTTCGTTAGAAAACCATACATTTTTCAGTTTAAGCTGATCACAGCTAATCAATTGTATAATTAGCCATGTGAGGAGCTGGTGTCTGAGATAAGCATAAAATGCCTGTATAACAAATCACCAGGTCCCCCACCCCACGGGAGAACAGATAGTTTTTATTAAAATATTTACGCATTTGGTTAGATTTAGAAATTTGGTCGATAGGGACCTATGGCCCTTCCATAGGTCCCTATCGACCAAATTTCTAGACTAAGTAGATTGATTGATTTTGGTTTTAAGGTGAACATGGATGCCCAGCGATTCAAGGATTGGGCTCGTTTAGTGGTGTGGGTGGAAGTGGTGACGGGTGGGCGTTTTGGGGGACTGTTTTTATGTAAAATTTGACGTTGAAAAAGTGCTGGCACTCAGTTTAATTTGAATAAATGACTTTTGATTTTGATTTTAATATTATCTGGTATCATATAAACATTACTGGTACGTTCCAAGACAGACCACAAGTCAAGACAGCGAGCCAAGACAGAAAACCAAGATAACAAGCCAAGACAGCAAGCCAAGACAGCAAGCCAAGACAGAAAGCCAAGACAGCAAAACAAGACAGCAAGAGCCAAGAAACTAATCTCGAGTCTCACGAGCATAAAATGAAGTTTGAATGCGTATACGACGAATTAGCAACCTATAAAGGGAAGAGGGAAATAATTAATTGAACATCAAAAAATTTGTTTGCATAGCTGTCAATCAGAAAAGTGCCCAGAACATTGGCAGCATTGCCACGTTGAATGGCAATGCTGAATTTATGATAGATGATAAGGCCAATCCTCTGATCACGTCATGAGTCGACTAATCAGCAAATTAAGAATGGTTATTACGAAGTTATTTTCTGTCATTTTTAATTAAGAATTAATTAGGACTCTCATGTTAATAAGTCTTGGGCGATTACAAATTATATTATACATTTTTATATTCATTTAATAACCTCAAGCGGCGGAAATATAATAACCTTGTAGGTAGTTATATTTTCGAGCCGTTTGGGGTTGAAACTCTCGGGTCGTGGGGTCCGAGTGCTCATTACTTGTTTAAAGATCTGTCAAGACGCTTAGTTGACACTTCGCGTGACCCTAGGGCTGGCTTTTACCTCGGACAAAGGATAAGCATTGCCATACAACGTGGCAATGCTGCCAGCCTTTTGGGTACATTACCAGTGGCCTGCGATGCGGAGGAATTTTTCGACGCCGTGTTTTAGATTAGTTTTAGTTGAGTCTTTTTTTAAGTGTGTGTATATAATTATAGTTGCAATAAAACGGAATTTAATAACGGTTTGATAGAACAACATAACATAGCCATTAAAAGTTCCAAAAACATGCGTCAGTAGGAAAACCGAAACCAGTTCCTCACTTTTCGGTGTTTTCCTAAAAAAAACTATTGAAAAATATTGCTATTCTAAGAGATTGTCACAAAAACACGATAATTGTTATTAGCACTTATCAGCGTCATTAACACATTCGTGAGAAAAATAAACGGATTATTTTTATTGATGTCACAGGTATTTCTGTCTAGACCTGGGGCCCTACCATGATGTGTTAAAGCGTGAGTAGTTCGAGAGAGAAGGAGGGATGGAGCTATATAGGGTGTATAGCTCCATCCCTCCTTCTCGCTCGAACGACTCACGCTTTAACACGTCAACACGTCATGGTAGGGCCACTGGTGCCGGAACTCTGGACCTTATGCTCTACTGTCACAATCTCAATCACTTCATTCAACCATCAAAGAGGCAGTGGGAATCCTTTCTAACCGACTTCAAAAATGGAGGAGGTTCTCAATTCAGTTGTATTTTTTTTTATTATACCTCATATCTCTGTCATTTAATTTTAAAAAAATTACGAACTGAACGACTATTAAGAACTGATTTAAAAAAAATCTTGTTTTTGTGAAAGGATATAGGTACTTCTCGATTGGTTCCATTCCAATTTTATTAAAATCGGTTTAGTAGTTTGGTTTTAGCTGGAAAAAATCATGCATGTATACGAAATTGCGTATTCTGAAAAATAAAAACTTATTTATAAAAAATACAACAGATTTCAAATTAAAAAACACTACAAAGTACAACAGAAGTCGGTGTTAAATTACGAAGAAACAACCAAAAACACCGACTTCCGAAATTAAAATTATGTTGTACTTTGTAGTTTTTTTTTTATTTGGAAGTCGGTAGTATTTTTAGAGACTAAAGAGGAGCCAGTACTAAATCATTTAAAACTAAAACGTTCAAATCCAAGTACCAATCTAATCACTGCGACAGTCAATGTAAAAAATACTTTCGGTCACTGCCCTGGCCTTGCCAGGTGATGGCCAGGTGTCCGCCCCATCTCCTTAATGTTATGTACCCACGTTGATCAGGTACGTATCACTTGAGACTGAAATTGAGTGAAATCAAAGATTCTCTCAAAATTCCTGTCAGATACAAACTCCTTGATTCAACATTCAACTAAGTAGGTACTAAATATTATCACATGAGCATTCATTTTCTCCATTGTTTCATGTCAAAATTAAATACGAACGTAAGTAAACATTGCGCAATGGACAACGTTTTTATAATAAACTTAGAATGTTTTGTGAGAAAACTTGGCGTGGCTATTGTCTAGGCAAGTACTTGGGATCGTATGTTTAATGTAAGAGGTCCTAGCTAGACAATTACAGGCTTATTCATAAAAAAAATCTAACCATATTAGGTATTATGCTGATTTGAAATATTGGTTAGCAGATTCTCTGCTCAGCGTTATTCTATGGTGAATTTGAATTCGAATTGTGGTATTTCAAATAGTGTAATTATCATCATCATCTGCTTAGCCTTTTCCCAACTATATTGGGGTCGGGTCCTAGTCAAACCGGAATCAGCTGAATTACCAGTATTTCACATGGAGTGATGCCTACCAGACCTACACAACCCATTAACTGGGTAAAACTGGTGTCAGATTTACCTTCTGACATTCCGTTACGACTGCCGAAGATCTAGCTCTATCTGGATCTAGCCGGGACCAACGGCTTAACGTGCTTTCCGAAGCACAGAGGAAACTCGGTATGTAAGATAGTCACCCATCCACAGATCAACCTCGGTAAGCGTTGCTTAAGATCGACCCGTGTGGCTGTTCTTTAGCCACGAGGTCCTGCAAATATAATAATTATAAGGTATATAAAAAAATAATAGGGCTGTTAGTAGCCTACTAGGTACGTGAAATAAGTAAAATGTACCTACAAACAGAGTGCCTCCGCATATAGTAGGTAAGTATTTGAAGTTCTCTCTCTAAACTCATTTTCGAATAAGTTCTCTACTAACATTTGAGGCCTACGTATGACGCGTATGTGTATCAAAGTTAATTAAAATCGGTTCATTAATTTCCAAGAATAAGTACTTTCTAGTTTGTCTATCTAAGTATAAAACGTGTAACAGACTAAACGCAATACCTCGTACTCATCATTACGAACAACTTTTACTATGGGACCAACACCGAAATCGCGAAAAAAAGTCAGCTGTTTAGTACATTTTGTAGATTTATGCGCATAGAAATGTATGGAGGAGTCGATATTTTTTTCGCGATTTCAGTGTTGGTTCTATAGTGACCCCTTAAGAGGTATTGCGTTTATTCTGCTAAACGTTGTATAAACGCGAAATTGAGTTCATTTGTTATGCTTCCTCGGCTAAATAGCTGAACCGATTTTGATGAGTTTTGGTACAGAGTTAGATGGGACCATGAAGACAAATCTATACAGACGAGAGCAAACCCGCGAGAAAATCTAGTTACTTATAGAAACAAAAGAAACGCGTTAATTTTTCCATTCTTCACAATATCTTTGCAAATGACTAATCAAAATATCTTCGACGCGACCGCCGCACCGATTGTACTTTGATTAATAACTACAAAGGTTCCAATGTCAGTTTAATTAGATCGTTAGCCAAGGGAAGGAAATGACTGCCCGCAATTATGATTTTACTTTGAACGCAACTTAAGGAGTTGATCGGTCTTGCGACTTTTTTATTATTCGCCTCTTTTCGCCACTTTTATGCGTGTAACAGAATAAACGCTATTATTGCGTTTATTCTGTTACCACAACTAAGACCACACTTTTATTTGTGGTCTTATTTCTCTGGCCTTTTTTCAAGTAGAATAAGTAAACAAACACTAAAAAATAAATTAAAAACTGTTTTCCTTAAAGAAGTTGTCGCAAGATGTGATAATACCCACTAACTTTTGTTATAATGAGAAATCATATTTATTTTGTAAGTAGGATGTCAATAACACTACGCGTCAATTTTTTGTTTTTTTTTTTTTGTTTTGGTCACAACACGTCAATCTTGTAGTTTTGTTGTTCAAGATAGCTGTTGATAAGCCTATTATAAACATTGTAATGAGGTACCCATAATCACCGAGCTAGTGACTATGATATAAGAAAATTGCGCACCTGAGGTGCGACGGCTAAACGTTCGTAATTCATTACATTGTATCGCAATATAATATTTGAACCAAATGACGTATCAAGACGAGCGCTATTCCCGCCGACAAACTGTTACGCAGTTTGGTGGGTGTATTTAAAATGTATTTGTGTTTGTCCTGAATAAACGATTTATTATTGGGGACTATATTTCTTGTCACCAAAATTTATATTTGTCATCAAGTTGCATCACCTAATAAATAGATCTATCGCCACGAAGTATTTTCATTCTCAGATATATAAAAAGTGTCGCCAGTATGAATTACCAAATTAATGCCAATATGTATGTAAAATAAGAGATGGATTATCAATAAAATCGTAGTTCATTCCTTGGATAAAACTTTGTTCTCAAAATAATAGGTTTATTCCTTTAACTTCGTACTCAGAAAGGTATATCTGTCACCAAATATTCGAATATAGGGCACAGGGAGCTTAGGGCACCCCGACTCGGATTATTTTTTTTAATCCACCCAGTAATATGGTTTACTTCCCGTTTTATAATAAATCCCAACCTATTTATTTGATACTTGATAATATATCCCGAGGATTACATGTGATTTATTATGGAATTGCTTTTTACAATTATTTGGCAACTACATTTTGGTGACAGATCCACTATTTTGAGGACAAACCCTATAATTAAAGAAATTCAAAACGAATAAAATTGGCGATAGCTTAAATCATACCCTTTATTATTTATTTAAGTGCAAAACGGACATCTAGTGTATTCTTGATCGAAGGACATAGGATATTCTGGAGATTTCCTATATTCACGCGGGCGAAACCACTGGCAGAAGCTAGTATTATTAAGTAAAAATGCGAAAGTGAGTTTATTTGTAACGCTTTCACGCCTCAATCACTGAACCGATTTTGATAAATTTTGGTGCAAAGATAGATGAGACCCGAGACGTTAATGACTAGTTTTTGTTGTGAGAATAAAACTTAAACGCGATCGAACCCACGTGCAAAAGCAAACTAGAAGTAACCGGGAATAATGTTGTTGTAACTAAAATCATTTATTGATACAGTAAAAAAATACCGTCTGTTAATAACTTCGATAACTTTGGTTTTACAAGATAAAGCATTATTAATCAAAACAGGTTTTATTTGAACAAATAAAAAAATTACAAATCTTACGTCTAGCATTTTTTAACGTTTAGATGGATATTAATCTCCAAAAAATGGTTAAAAAAACTTAATATTCCAGTATTTACAACTACAAAAAGTTAACCGCAAAAACATTTGACGCAATGGATCACAAAAAAATTATAGATACAGTCATCCACACATCACAGATAACAATTTAACATTGCCAGCGTCTTTACGTCGTAGTTGTAAAAGCTATTTTTGCAGACACTGAGACTGATGTGCAGTTGACAGTACAACTTGTTTGTTGGTTATTAAAAATATAAGTTACATACAAACTAACAAGCTTGGCGATTAATCTTGTCGATCAATGTTATCGGCAAAATGAATCCTATTAACAATTTAATTTGTGTAGGTAAGGCTTAGTTATTATTTTCTGACGTGTTTGTTAAATTATTACATACGATATAGTATGGCTAAATATCTATTTTATAACCTTTTAATTCCCTGCAAAATATTTCAGAATATTGTACCTATACTAGTTAGTATTATTTTTTATTTAAATTCTGATTTAAATTTTAATATAGTTAGGTATACTTACCTGATGTAGCGGCACAGATTCCTTTCTCAAACTTAACAACGGATAATGAACTTTAAAGTAATATATTATTGTCTAGACATTATGGATGAAAATTATAAGTACTAAATTTTTACAATGGCTCAAAAACTCAACTTTGAGTTAAGCTCGCCTTTGAACATGAACTTTTCTTCACTGTATTTTAATTACTTTGGTGTACAATAAAGAATAAGAATGGCTTCGCCCGCGTGAATATCTGAAATTATCCCAAGGGAACCTGGCCAGCAGGTAAACAGGCTTGGAAGGCCTCCGGCGGCGAGCGTTGATCCGCGCGCGCCTCTCTGGAGGAATTACGGACATTTTGCGGTCGCAGAGGGTGATGAGGTCATCACGATTACATGCGGACCAATACGTAGCCGGAGGTTACCACTCCAGCGCCCCAGCCAAAGGTAGGTGCAGAACACTGTGTGGTTTTAGTCAGTAATAGTCTGACAGACTCGATGAGGCCTTATCTTTTTGACTGACCGACCTTGGAAATTGCCAAAGGTTGACTGGTAGAGAATGCCTTGTTGCATTAAGTCCGCCCATGTACCACTATTGTACATAAAGTTTAAATAAATAAATAAACAAATAAAATTCAAAACTGCCTGTTTTTACAGGCAGTTTTGAATTTTCAAGGTCGGTCAGTTAAAAAGGTCGGAGGTTACTTAAAAAAATCTTTGATTTGATTCGACACCGTGACAAATTAATAATCCTATCCGCGAGCACCCTAACAGAACTGTAACAATCGTAGCTCAACATAACGACTTTCCTTATTCAAGCTTTTTTAACTCCCATTAGGCAAGAGTTAAACAATTGGCATTGTGTTAATTGCTCAGCACTATTGTTGAAGTACGAATTATAATGTTGCTTTGAATAATTATACTTTATTGTTCTTTCATCCTGGTGCTCTTGTGAAGGTTGGGCTCCTGCTTTTTTTAAGGATGGGAAATTATCAAATGATTCCTGCCTTTCTGGGCGAAGCGGAAGGGAGTGTCAGACTCTTACTGACTAAATCTCATCCGTATTCCTCCTAATGCCATTGGCGTTTCAGGGCCGCGGTGACTCTTTCGAACAAATTTCGGCGGTGGTAAATAAAAGTGTTGTTAGAACAGCTGTGGTTTGATGTGTAGAGGACGAGGACGATAATGAAAATGTTTATAGAGAGTTTGGCACTAGCTTTGATGCCTTACATGGTGTAACATTATTTTCTCGTACTTTTAGGGAAACGGTCAAAGATATAAAAAGGACCAGCAGCCTTTGTAATGTTATTGGATAGAGAAGTGCCAGTTTGTGCTAGGTATGTAATTTGAACGGGCACATAGGTAGAACGTTATGTCCAAGCATTTTTTAATGATAAAATTAGTGATGCCTGGAGGCTCGGAGATCTTGTTCTACTTCATCATCACATCATCATTTCAGCCGAAAGATGTCCACTGTTGGACAAAGGCCTCTCCCAAGTGTCACCACAACAACCGGTCCTGTGCGTCTCGCATTCATCGGCTACCCGCGACCCTCACCAGTTCATCGGTCCACCTTGTAGGAGGCCACAAGCCCACTCCAGAATTATTCGGCCCCATCGACCATCTGTTCGGCGAGCAATGTGCCCTGCCCACTGCCACTTCAATTTGGCGATCCTTCGGGATATGTCGGTAACCTTGGTTCTCTTGCGGATATCGTCATTCCCGATTCGATCACGCTGTTCTACTTATAAGGTGCTAATCCCCAAGTTACAGTGCTGTCCTCACCTAGTGCCTCCCCCAATTGATGTATTTACGTAATATACGAACTTTATTATTAGATGATTGATTTATTTTCCAGGGCCTGCAGTCTCGACATATCTACCGACCGAGATCGGTCGATAAATTCTAAGGCCGCCCGTACACGATCAATCTGGAACGCGATCCATAGATCAGATTATTGACTTTGATCGTACGATTGACTATGTATCGACCGAATTCAGTCGTTAAGTCCTAAGGCCGCCCATACACAGTCAAACTTGAATTTCATACAATTCTTTATACAAATAACAGAATAAAGCAATTGTGTGCAACATTTGAATACGTTGGAAGGCGTCAAAAAATTGGGTAATGGCTCAAGTATAAAGATCTCGCGAGATATCACAGTAGCGAGGTGTTACAACATTCTGTGAGTACATTCGGCTCATCACGTGTTTGGAACACGTTTTAAAACTGTCTGGTTTAGTGCAATATGAATAGCACTTAGTAGATAGATTTGTAAATGAGTTTTAGGATAACTGGAGGATAGCAAAAGTTGTTTTTGATATGTTGTGTTGTAGAGGAGCTCGTGGCCAAATAATAACAGCCGCACGGGTCGATCTTCAAGGTTAAGCAACGCTTGCCGAGATATATCTGTGGATGGGTGATTAATTTAAATCACATCTTCCCTATTGGCCATGGGCAAAAATACTTGTTTTACAAATTGTCATTAAATGTGATGTTAGAACACGGAACGTAACTATCAAAGAATCAGAGCAAAAAATTTAATATGCTGATGATTCACGTATGATAAGACGTCCACTGCTGGACATAAGCCTCCCCCAAGTGTCGCCACAACAACAGGTCATAAGTCATACCTATATTCGTTTGTTAACATGGGTCCTGTGCGTGTCGCATCTATCGGCTACCAGCGACCGTCACCAGGTCATCGGTCCATCTTGTTGTTCTTGTATGTATACCTATTTGCTTAAAATAAGTTCCCAGGCTTTACCACTAGACCGCCTTCTTTACAAGTTCAAAATCATTGCACTATTTTTTATAACACGGGCCAAAATTCGTTTGTCCATTAGACCGTAGTGAACATGGCTAATTAACTTCTGGTTTTGATTACGACACCTGCCTAATTAATTAAGTGGCCTTCCTTGAGATATGCATCGTACCATAACCATGTACGTGCGTATCGCCATGTACTCTATTTATACCAGGATCTCTCGTCCCGTGGATAAGTAAAATATATCAAAGTCAATGTCAAAACGTTTATTTCAATTAGGCCATTTCGCGGCACTTTTGAACTTCATCATTTACCGTTAAAATAATATGTATAAACAAAAAATAAAGTGACTGCTGTCCATTCGCAAAGATAGATTCTTACGGAGAAAAACGGACAAGACACTCCATAGTTACTCTTTTCAAATAAATGCTATGGCATTTAGCACAAACATGAAACACGCACGGTATATGGAAATAACTGTTATTATTTTCCTTTATTTCCTTTATACATACTATAAAAAAGGTAATGTCAAAAACTGAGTGTGTGCGTCACGTCTGCAATAAATGTCCATTTCAGCGATATGTCAGATAGACTGGTGACGTCTGGCCGTCATGACTTTTAATTTAAAAAAAAAAAGAAACCGACTTCCAAAAAACACTACAAAGTTCAAAATAACTTTAATTTCGGAAGTCGGTGTTTTTGGTTGCTTCTTCGTTATTTGACACCGACTTCCGAAATTAAAGTTATTTTGAACTTTGTAGTGTTTTTTGGAAGTCGGTTTCTTTTTTTTGTGAAAAAGTTTTTTATTTTTCACTTTTTAGTGGTACCCCACACCTAACAACACCACAGGAAAGCAAAAGTACACAATTTCGTGTAAATGAATGATTTTTCCGTATATTTTTTCCAGCTATTTGGATTTAAAACCGATTTTGATAAAATTTCAATGGGACCATTTGGAAAGCTGTACCCTTTCCAACAAAAAAAGAATTTTTCAAATCGGTTAGCAAGCGACGGAGTTATGCCCGAACAAACATTAAAAAAAAAAAAAATACAAACATCTGCATTGAGAACCTCCTCCTTTCTTAGAAGTCGGTTAATGATCCGACTTTGACCATGAAATGAAGTGGCCATCTAACCAATACACACCAGCAGCTTCCAGAGCTCTATTAATACAGGGAAGGAAAACATCGTGAGGAAACTGACATGTCTTAGAGCCGAAAAATTCGAAGACATAAGTCATCTGCCAAACTGCAAAGGTTCCGCGTAGTAGACTACGGCCCTACGGACCTAACGCAAAGGGCGTGAGAAGGACCACGAATAGGTTTTAGTCAGTAAGAGTCTGACACTCCCTTCCGCTCCACCCAGAGCGGAAGAAGTCATTTCATGATTGATATGATTTGCCATACATAACAAAAAAAAACTACGGCCCTTCCTCTCTAACAAAAAGGATGCGGCCTGTGTCCCAACAGTGGGAACGTTATAGGTTGATGATGAGTTCTTTCCAAAGTGTGGAACTCTCTGCCAGCATCTGTGTTCCCTTCCACATATAACCCGTCTGCCTTCAAAGCAAGAGTGAACAGGCATCTTCTGGGCGCGCTCGCTCTATCATAGTTCTCATCCGTCGTTTTCCATCAGCCGTGATCGAGGTCAAGAGCAAGTCCATTCTTCAAAAAAAAAAGCTTCAAAGCTGTTCATCCGAGGAACCACCACAATTCATACCTGCCAGACTTGTCAAGGATAACGTTGATCATAAAAAGGACCACTAAAAACATTATTTCCGCCAGAAGGCGTCTGAATAACAATAATTTATTTCGAGTACCAATGAGACTCTTAGTATAAGAAACAACAAAAATGTCAAAAAAAAAAACATAAAATGATTACCTTCTCAAAAAAAACATTCATGAAAAAAAACCGAGCCGAAACTAAACAGGATTCCAAGTAATAAAAACTGGTCCAATGACGCACATGTAATAAGACCTTCGCAGGGGTTCTGGACCTAAACAGGTTTCCCGGTAGTGAATGTTGTGTACACTGGGTGTATTCTTGATGGCAGAAAATGTTTTTACAAGCCTTGAGTTTGTTATTTTCGTTTTATTTCGATAGGCTCGTATTTGACTCTATCTGTAAGGTAAGTAAGGTAATCCATCTGGTAAGCGGTGTGTGTGTGTGTCTATTAACCAATTCATTCTTGACTTGAAGACCCCAACCAACTCCTTAGTTGTAGGCAGCATGAATGTATTCACAAAAATTATTATTTTTTTCATAAAATTCGAAATAGGTTAGTTGACGTTTAAGTTTTTAATTCGACATTTACTTTTGACTTGCTATATTAAAAAATTAGAATTGATAATTAATAATGACGAATTCTTTTTGTAGTGGATAAGGGTATTTCCCTAATATAAATTTGTTTTATTTTTAATTTATCTATTATTGGACGAAAAACCATATTATCAATCAATTTTTAGGTGCTTTTATAGCGAAAATCGATTCCCTTCTATTTAAGAGTTTTTCCTTTTTGAAAAATTACCTGTTTTCGGCAAACTGGGAAATGTATCAGTTTTTGGATTTCTTTTTTCAATCTGAATTTCAATTTTGAGTTTGACTTCCATCCTTCCTTCCTTTCTTCCTCACGAAAAATATCCTTTATTAAGTCATAGCTTTGTAAGTCTAAATGTCTATCAAAGGTAGTATATTACAAACAAGTATTTAACCTCATCAAGTAAGAATTGAAAGAACGATTAGCAAGAACGACTAGATTCCAGCGTTTGTCTTCGCTTGAAGTAGACGCTTGAATGAAAAAAAGGAACGGAATGAAAGATAAAAATGTGTTGCACCGGCTCCAAGTAACATGGGGCAAGGTCAGATAGATGATGTCTATGCATCAGCTCTAAATTGAGGGTACCCGGTAGAGGAACATGTGGCTTAATATATTAAAAGCCGTAGGGCTCCATCTTCGGGATTAAGCAACGTTTCTCAAGGTTGATGGGTAGATGGGTGACCTTTTAATACAGACCGAGACTCATCTTCGGCGCCTCGACCCGGCTGTAATTTTTAGGGTAGCGTACCCAAAGGGTAAAACGGGAATACTGGTATGCATGCTGCATCCGGTTGGACCGTATGGTGCTATTCGTTTACGGGCGTAAAAGAATAGCACCAGCCCATCACTTCCAGTGGATGTCGTAAGAGGCGTCTAAGGTACTCACCAGAGAATGGGCAGCAGCATTTTCTATAGGTAAATACATTGCAATAGCTACACTGCGATCGCCAACCAGCCAGCCAAGCGTGGCGATTATGTCAAGCCCCCTTCTGGAGGAGGCCTATGTCCAGCAGTGGACGTATTTTGGCTGATATGATGATCCGGTTGGACTGGAAGTCCAATAAAAGGATGTATTTGCTTCAATTAACACAACTAAGAACCTGCTAGGTCAAAGGAAAGAGAGCATGAACATAAGTAGACGTTCTTCTTGACACATGGCCATGATCGGACGGACGTGGGGAAACAGTGACGTCACACCAGCAATAAATAAGCCAACAAGTCGTAATGGACAAGTAAATAGTAATTTACATGAAGGTCGTTGAGAATTGTAGGTGAGACGATGTACATCGATGGTTTTGGTAGATTTGACTTCGAAGATTAAGGTGCATAAGAGGCAATGGATTGTGTGGTAAGGTGTATAGTTTTAGTTTGCGTTGTGCTAGGGGATTTTGCTAATTGATAGTTATGATATTTGTAATTTAATAACATGTAAAGAGCAGAAGCCAACATGAAACTTCATAAAAAAGGATAATGGGAATGATAAGTTTCAATGATATTTATTTCGTTAATTGGTAGAAAATCTACACGTCTATTTTATTTTTTACAATTTAAACTAGATGAGGCCGTTGTTTTCTAACTGACTACTCTATGATACGAAAAATTTTTCTTTACTAAGAAAGACGATACGAAGATTTTTTTAATTAACGTTTATTAATGTGAAACTACATAATATAGGTTTGTGCAATAATCACCTATTTTATGTCTTCTTTTTTCTGGTACCTACAAACAGGGTGAATAGGATTGCAGGGGTGAATCGGCACAAAACTTTAAAGGGGATTTTTACGTTTTTTACAGCATTTGCGGTCTCAAATGTTATTGAATTGGTATAAATAAAATATAGTTGCTTTCTTAAAGTGATAAACCTTATAAAAGTTTTGTTTCTATTCACCCCTTCGTCTCTATTCACCCCGTTTGATGGTACTTAATAATTTATCAATGATGTAACAAAATCTTGAACAACTTTCCTCAATAGACGCATGCCATTGCATCTTGGTTTTAGCAAATAAAGGTCAAGTACTCGCAACTGGCGTGCGTGTATGACCAGAAGGCCAAATCTCGTGATTTAAAATCGTTCAAATGCGAGAGGAAATCTTATCAAAGAGAAAATCAATGTGAAATTCTTATGTAAAGAAGTTATGCCCGCTTGCGCAAACCATTTTTCTTTTAATTCAAAGGTACTTGGTTACCATGGTAGGCGCCAGGTAAATGTGTTATAACGGTCTTTGACCCACATACATTTCTTGACCTACTTAATTTCAAAAACAGAAATAAAGACAAAGCTGTCCGGAATCGACTTCTATCTCTAGTAATGAAAAACGGTTCATGATTTATTGTTCGGGTATCTATGAAGGAAATTAGGGAAAGGTCAATGTACTATATTACAAGTTTATCTGGCGACTACCATAACATGAGGTTGAATAACAAAATAATATACCATACATAATGACCCCGGGGTAAAACTAACTCCGTGCTACAAAATAGCCCTAGTTTGTAGTGTACAAGTAGTCCTTAGAGGTGTATGATAATAGGGATGATTCCTGGTTTAAAAATATACGATTCTATTTAGTCCGTCAGTTAGATTATCGAAAAATATTGGACACGTATTATTTGCTTTAACAGCTGTGACAGCGGACAGACAGACTGAGTCGCACCATAAGACCACCCTAAAAAAGGAGGTTCTAAGAATCGTTGAGATAGAGGCTTGTACGTCTGCCTTCACAGCAAGAGTGAACAGGCATCTTCTGGGCACGCCCGCTCATCAAAGACCTCACCTATCGCTTTCTATCAGGCGGAAGAGCAAGCCCATCACTCAATAACACAATTGTAACAAAAATGTACAAACAATTATTGGTAGATTTTTGGTGAGTGATTCGCAGGCATTTTGTCCGACAATTAAGGTGATGACACTTCCTTCGCTCACGCAAATTACAAACATTCAAAGTCCATGTCCTGTCTGGTCACATTAGTATATTGACTTACAAAATATAATTATGAAGCTCTACAATGACGCATTTGATCCAAGAACTTAAGAAAAAAGATGTCATGATGATGCAGCAAGTTTAAACCTTAGGTATTAGGCATTATAAACCGATCATCATTTTGATGAAGGAATTTTTTGCACATTTTCTGCCTTCTTTTAATGTCCGTCTCATGTCATTTTCGATACTCAATAGTTCAATTTCAGTTATTTCGTTTTTTTTCAGTCTTTTGGACGCTTCTCTGGATGACAGCGATGGAGATGAGTACTTCGACGTCTAAGGGCCATTTTCACCAAGCCAAACTGATCGCGATCAGCGTATAAACCACGTTTATGAGTTGTCGGTGTCATTATTTTTCTATGGAATATTGACGCTGACAGCTCTTGAACGCAGTTTAGTTGGATCGCGTTTAGTTTCATTTGTGAAATCCGCTCTAAGTGTATTTTGTTTTATATACAACGTGTTACAGAATATACGCAATACCCCTTAAGGGGTCATTGTACTCATCATTATGATCAACTTTCACTATTGGACCAACACTGAAATCGGGAAAAAAATCGACTGCTCCATACATTTCTGTGCGCATAACTCCACAAATTGTACTGAACAGCTGATTTTGTTTTTACGTCGAACGGCTGCCTACCAGACAGAAATCTTAATAAAAAAAGTATTTTTTGTTCAATTATGTTTTTTAAAAATAAAAGGCATGTCAAGGAGCACTGATCCGATTATTAAAAATCTTTCACTAACAGAAAGCTGCACAACCGCTGAGATCTTCTCTTGCATATATCACCTTGAACGTCCTGATGATGGTAAAACGACTATCTATACATTAATGTGACCAATTAAACAACGTAGTCGATTTTAAAATAACGGCAAAACAGTTGAAAACAATACCTACAGGCAGTATTTTAAAGTTTGATTCCCAATTTTAAACCAACAAAAATTTACCCTGAATGTTATCGCCAAATCCTCTTCGCGAACCCTTTGAACACTGCCAACATTTCAGTTTACCAACCCGCATGCCAAAAAGAACCACCGATAAAGTTATGCACACAGATTCATGCTAACATTGACATTTGACTGACAGCACAGATACCTTTGTGCAAAGACTTGTGAAACTATTTGTTCTATGGCGCTAATATTACTAAGAACACTTTGTAGAAGAGTCAAGGCAACTAACATTTGAACCTTGAACTCTATAAGTCTTAGAAACAACTGAATATTTAGTCTTGAGTGACATAACCCTTGGTAAGGGTTGAAAAATCAGAAGCTACTTTAGCGCCGAGGAATCTATCACCATGTGTCGTGTGAGTAGTGGCTTCCGAATTAGCACATTTTTTTGGAACAGTGAGCTAAAGCTTGTGTAGCCCTCAGGATGCATTTGAGCTTCTGAGCGGGAGCTAGGCTAACCCCCCACGCACAACAGACCAAGATGGGAGAACTTGTATGGTCTATTTAATGAAGAATAATCTATTTTATTCAATTCTAAGTGCTGATGCTGGTGTCCATATGGTGAACATCTACAACTAGGGGGGAATCTTGGGAAGCCGTCACCTCCTTCTGCGATTCAGTAATGCTAGTGAAGGAGAAGGCGGGTCGCGTGAGGGAGAGGCAAACCTCACGCCCCAGCCGCCACAACAGAAGAAGACGCCTCGGGTGCTGGAAGTCGCAGGGCGATTCCCGGCCACCGTAGGCGTGGGCCTGCAGACGGCACGCGTTGGGTGGCTCTCTGTCCGATCACAACAAGTTCGGGGTTGACGGGCGCGTTGTGTTCCACGCGCACCTCAAACAGATGTCAGAAAAGTAGACGGGGGCCGTCAGGGCCAGAGCCTGTTAGGGTTACGGAATTTGTTCGAAACAGTCACCGCGGCCCTGGAACTCAAACGGCATATGGAGGTACACGGATGGGTTTTAGTCAGTAAGCACATTTCACACTCCCTTCCGCTCCACCCAGAGCGGTAGAAGTCATTTGTTGATTTCTCTTCCATAAAAAAGAGGGGTAATCTTGTATGATACCACTACACCAGCAGTGTTTTTCTACAACTATGGTAGAAAATGGCATGTAACGAATTATAAGGGACTTTGGGCCCAGGACAAGTCGAGTTGAGTCTGAACCAAACCTTGGTTAATTTGAAGTATCAATAATGACGATCTCAAATTCGTTTAAATTGCTTTGATAACTAGCGGGGTTTTAAAATATTTGAGTGACAGCGGAGACTGACTGTGACTTCGAGTGACATATATTTCTTCTACCTTGCTAATATTATGACATTATGACTTTGTAACGAAGTCAAGCTATCTAGCACGAAAACCTTGACTTCTACAGGTCCTAATAAGCTACTGAATATTTTAAGGTCTCAAAGTTTAAAGTTTTGACAAGGAAATAAGTAACTTCTAGATAAAGTGTGACAGGACTTGGCGCGACTTGAGTGGCGTGCTCTTAAACTAAAGTTACCTACTTAGTGTAATAAGTTACTAAATGTAAGAAATTACTAAACACTGAGTTAGATTTTATAAGCCTATACTGAGGAAGGTTTTGTTTATGTTTAGCTGCTTGTATAATTTAACATTTTAATGTTTCCTGTATTTTACAATGTTCTAAATGAGTGAACCTAATGTTTTGACCATTAATTGAATTAAACACAATGATCAAAATTGCACGCCTCTATCCGTATTGGTTTCTATAATATTTAAAACGCCCTAAGTGCACCATGTGCGAAATTACAAAAATAATTCGGTGAACTAGAACTACTTAGAATATCAATTTATAAAACACATAGAGAATGCCTGGCTGTGGAGTGTCACCACCTCTTGATGGTAATCTCTTTCTTCTCAATGAGACACGTACCTAAATCAATAGTACCTAAACTGTCGAATTTGGATCGCATTTATTGTATTCAATTTTTTTTAATATCCTATTCCTGTTTTATAATTTAATGGCGCTTGCAATAATTAGGCAACTGGAACATTATAGAGTGATTTGATTACATTACTGATGACTATATAAGTGGACCAATTTCTAAAACCAGTACAATTAACAATCTATTAATAACATAACGCATAGTATCACGTACGCATCTAAATAATTATCTTATTAACAACACGTCCGCTCACATTTAGGTTGACGACTTAGGTCGTTAGTATTGTAACAATGGAGGACATTCGGCCGCCATTTTGAAGACTGCTTTATTGGCAGTTTTTGATGCAAGCTGTTGCGACAGGTCACAGGATATTCTTTTGTTATTCCTTACGCTGGTTTTAGTTCCAGTTTGTTACTTTAAATAAATGGACTTACCCTAATTTAAACGGAAGAATGAAAGAATAAGCAACTAATTCATAAATATGTTTTAAAAAATCATTTGACTGACCAATTATTACCCACACTTTTAGACACAAAAATTAAAAATCCTAATTGATTTTAAACTTTCTGTATCTAACGGAAAGCATGTTCAGACACAGTTTCTCAAACGAAAATGTTCTCAAAATGTTTGTACCTTACCAACTGTCTAAGGGCCCTATCTCACTAGGACACCATGGTGGCAGCCACCGTTCGCGCCACCAGAGCCGAACCAGTCCCGAACACGAACTAAGAACAACTGTCAAATCGTGTCGTCATTTATTCTTAGTTCGGGTTCGGGACTAATCGTAAGTCCGTAGGTGATACGGAGTAGAAAACGCCTGACACTAAGGCCGAGACTTCGGGCTTAGAGAGTAGACCCCCAGATACCAGGTGAGGTACCCTTTATACAACAGCATACATTTTGTTGGTGGCGCGACCGGGTGGCCGCCACTACGGTGTCCTAGTGAGATAGGGCCCTAACGCGCGTTGTCCAGTTATTTTTGATTGAAAGAGTTTTCACCAGCCATTCGCATCACTTGTGTTTAATTTGTGACACAAATATATTTTTTCCAGAACCCGGGTTATGACAATCAACATTCCAAACCCTTTTGTTATGGATGAAAAATCATCTAATGTCTTCTCCCGCTCTGGGTGGAGCGGAATAGAGTGTCAGACAGATTGACTAAAACCCATCCGTGTTCCTCTTAATGCCCTTTGCGTTCCAGGGCCGCGGTTACTCTTTCGAACAACTTCTGCAACCCTGGCAGAATATTCCAAGCCCTACACTTATTTTCTACAATTTATCTGTATACAGGGTGTCCCAGAAAGGTGTGGTCATATTTAAGGGTGATGTTGAGTGGCTGATATACATAGAGGAAAAAATTACAAAACATAAAAAATGACTTTTTTTTTCAAAAAATTCGACCAGAAAAAACAACTAAAACCTTTATAAGAAATCACTTTTCAAGCAGTCTAATGCAGTTGGTGACATCAAATCTGTGACTGAACTAAAGTAACTAAAAAATGCTACAATTGTAAAAAAACTGCTTGAAAAATCATTTCTTCGGAACTTTTGCCGTTTTTTTTTCATCGAATTTAAAAAAAAAAAACACATTTTTTTTATTTTTTTTCCTTTATGTAGAACAGCTACCCAACATCACCGTGAAATATAAGCGCACCTTTCGAGAGCACTCTGTATACATAATATGGTTTTCAAATCTAAATCTAGTATCTTATACCAGGGTTATCTTTAGGCTCTGTTTCCCAGACCGGATGAAGACGGATATAATGAGAGAAGCAATTATTATATTATTATTTCAATGCTACAAAGTGTAAATTCGAATTAATGAACGTGTTTTATAACTTAAAAATTAACAATGTAACTGAGTTGCTATAAAACTATTAAACAGGTTTTGATACTGAATTTACAGCATAATACAACGTGTAACAGAATAAACGCAATACCTCTTGAGTGGCCATTGTACTCATCATTATGAACAACTTTCACTAAGGGAACAACACTAAAATAGCGAAAAAAAAACCGAATGCCCCATACATTTCTGTGCGTATAACTCGACAAAATGTACTTAACAGCTGATTTTTTCTTGCGATATCAGTGATGGTCCGATTCGGATCGGATGCAGTGCGATGAGAATGCCATCATTCTTTAAAAAAACTTTTTTTACAAAAAATACCGACTTCCAATAAAACACTATCAACAATCGATGTTTTTGGTTATTTCTTCGTAAATTAACATCGACTTCCGAAATTAGAGTTATTTTGTACCTTTTAGTGTGTTTTTTTAAAGTCGGTTTTTTTTTTGTTCTTCACTTTTTAGTGGTACCCCACACCTAATTGCACCACAGAAAAGTCACAGGTAAGCAAAATACGCAATTTCGTATACATGGATGATTTTTCTACATATCTTTTTCAGCTATTTGGATCCAAAAACCAAACTACAGAACCGATTTTAATAAAATGGGACCAATCGAGAAGTAAATTCATTTTTCAAATCGGTTCAAAATTGACGAAGATATTTATGAGGTAACAAACATTAAAAAAATATGCAACTTAATTGAGAACCTCCTCCTTTTTTGAAGTCGGTTAAAAAAAGGGTTTGATACTCAGATAGGTACGTCCAACTCTCTCAGAATAATATGTTAAGTTTGTTATTTCTCAGTCTCAATGACTAGTACCTATGTTATTAATGCTACTTATTCATTCTCACAGGAGGTATTGAATCAACATCCCCGTTCAGTTTTGTTACAATTATTATAAGTAATTGTTTTATGTAACAGACTAGTTCACGCGTCGGTTCAGCGCCCTTTGTTAGTTTGTGTTAAACTAGGAGGTAAACTGATCATATGTAGGTACAAAATTATATTAAATAAGTTAGTTTAGTGTTAAGGTACAGGTTCGTATCCAGCGACGTGTCGCGGCAGCAGACGACATGTCGTCGCGACACTACTGGTTTCTATGCATTGCTATGAAATTCCCTCCGTAGCTAGCGACACGAAGCTAGCGACGTGTCGAGCGGCAGACGACACTGTCGTACGACCGCAAGTCAGCCGGTCGATTCTGTCGACATCTCACGGTGTTTACCAAGGCGGAGTGAACGACAATAGAACTGTCATTCCATCTTATTTGTATGGTTTGACAACTCACCCGTCGTGCGCCCCACCCGGGTGTTCACTTCGACATGTTTACAGAATCGCACTGCAGTAGTGCCCTTCGCTAATGCTTTTCGTTTTTTTTTTTTGTATAATAAAAACAAACCATCATCGTCTTCTGCCTCTTACAATAGAAGATATAAAAGTAAATTCGATCACTGCTCTCGAACACGTCAGACATTTTGTTTCACGGAACACTCGGAACCAACTGGCTGACGTTTGCTGTTGCCGTCTGCAGTCGGATTCTAAATCATGACTGCAGCGACATGCATGACGCTACAACGCGACATGTCGTCGCGACATAACGCGACGACATGTCGTCTGCTGCCGCGACACGTCGCCAACTACGAACTTGGGACCTTAAGTTAGTTCTCGTAACTGAATATTAACTTATTATTATTGTTACTAACACTGTAAAAAGACTCATTGTTCCTCTCAATGAAGAATTTAATATTATTATTTCCCTTATTCAATTAACTATACTTACTTAAAATAATAAAATAAAAAAGTAGCCCACTGGTATGGGGAACAGGGTCCAAGAAACCAGCGGTCGGTGCTCCAGAGAAAGGACTCCTAACAATGCGAGCGCGGCGGTATCCAGAAGTACCGCTTTCTGAATCAAGCCCTTGATTCAGCTGCCTAACGAGAACCTCATAAGGTGTTTCTTTTTTTTTTAGGTATGACCACTAGCAAGTTAATACACTTGGGATATCAAATGCTTAACCGGACTAACCTGTGGTGGCCTCAAATTAATTTAAGGCCCCCAGCCAAGGCAACAAAACTAGCTACAAGCTAAAAACTACTGACCGCTCGCTAAGGGCATTCCCTGTGGAATACGACCTCGGCTTAGCGGCGTCAGTTAGGGACAGCAAGGGACAATCAGGCTGGGTCGTTTCATTAATTAGGGGTTATTAAAGCTAAAGGCTCAGCGGCGCGGGCTGGCTCGTTAGGCAAAAGTCGGGGAGGGTTTTGAATGGCTCGACGCGACGGACCTCGGCGGCGAGGTCGGTACCTCATAAGGTGTATTATTAGTATTAATAAGGTAAGAAAACCGGAGGTACCTAACACCAATTTCTAGATTAAGAATTTAATAGTACCTAGCTTTGCCGAACTCTACAGAAAACCTGCCAAAAGCATGAATGTAAGCCATACCTTATATACAGTATCTAGCTTGTTTATAAACCTGTAAGAATTCCTCATAGAGTTTCCAGTTGTTTTATACTCCGTCTAAGTTACAACACAGGTTTTTTCTAACTTAATATTTAGCGGATCTTACTCATATTATTGCAATCGTAACAGATATGCTTTACATCATAATAATCACAGAAACATCATAAATAATCATACGAAGATTGCGCGGTCGTCTCATCATGAGACGAATAATTGCGCTATGACTTTTTGTGGATTTGTGGAAATATCATGCACAAATACTCAACCCACTAAAGACATCATTCGTGTGTCCATAGGTACTTAAATTTTAAAAGCAAAAGTATTCTATCTGTCTGTTGGTTATCGTTTTTTTTTGTTGCGTTATCACTCCAGGGGGTCTTCTCTCTAAGCCCGAAGTCCGTAGTTTCGGCTTTAGTGTCGGGCGTTTTCTACTCCGCATCACCTACGGACTTACGATTAATCCCAAACCCGAACTAAGAATGAATGACAACACGACTTGACAGTTGTTCTTAGTTCGGGTTCGGGACTAATCGTAAGTCCCTAGGTAATACGGAGTAGAAAACGCCCGACACTAAGGCCGAAACTACAGACTTCGGGCTTAGAGAGTAGATCAACTGTATCGCTGAACCAGTTGATAAGAATTCTTCTTAGCATATCGATGGGAAATAGACTTAAAATTTTTATGTGTGGCCCTGTACTCAGCACTACCATTCGCTGATGCAGCTACAAGGTCCTCACATGTACTGGTGACAGGGCATGCGGTGCAAGACAAACACTGAAGATCGAAGCCATCCGAGAACCCCCACATTAGGAGGTTATCTTCAGTGCGACCGACCTGAGTGTGGAGTCTATTTAGAGTTTTGCTATTCGGCCACGGCAGCGCATTTCAAGGTGGGAGTTTCCCCGAGGCCCCGATGAAATAATCAAGGGATTGAGCTTCTCTCGACTAAGTTGTCATCTTTCCGAGGAGTGTTGCCGGTAGATGGATGGATAATAAGTTTAGTATAGATTGGATTTTGTAGAAGGACATAACACTAAACTTTTTATCCGTAAGAAATCTGTTTCCTTAGGATAATTTCCGACTGTCATGAGGCCGAAGCCAGAGGCAGAAGCTATGTGTTCAAACTCACCACTTGATCTCTACTGCAGAAATATTATTTCTACAGTTTTTCTTTTTAGAAAAAAATAAATAATTACAAGCCTTTCTAGAACATCCTGGTTGTTATTAAATTTAATTACTGATAAATTTCAAGATATTTTAGATTATAATCGGCATCAAGCGTGAAGTTTTGCGTTATATTTTAATAAGCTAGAACTAATCTTATTCCAAAAATAAAATTTACTGTCTAACTTGAGACTCCTCTAATAAGGCTCCCACAGACAGGCATTTCTTTTACACTCGTATGAATTGATTTATCTGTACAACCGAAATGGTATAACGTTTTCAAAGTGGTCGTTGTTGCAGTCTCCGCTTTTTGACTTCAATATTATTATATTCTACTAAAAAAATCTAATTAGTCCTTCACATAGATTTCCAATAAATATAGGAAACGTATTTTTTCTTTTTTCACGTAGGTACTTAAACTAAAAATTACGAAGATACAGTGCGTTGCACTCGCGTGACGTCAGAACGATAGTATATTTTTACTAGCGACGTTACGTCACCAGTCCTTCTCTTGAACTTTGATGCGCTCATTTTTTAACGATTTTAAATGGCAAAAAATACGTGTCCAAATTTTTTGAAAATCTAACGAACGGACTATAAATAGAATTATATTTTTTCTTCCTAGCAGAATAGTCTGTTTGTAGGTACTGTCTCCTAATTCAAAATTAAAATCCGGGAGGGAACAAAAAAAATCCAGGGCACAATAATAAAAACAACGATTACAGGTTTCTTCGCGGATTTTTCCGTCATCATCATCATGATCATCACCAAATCAGCCGAAATACGTCCACTGCTGGACATAGGCCTCCCCCAAGTGTCGCCACAACCACCGGTCAAATTTTTCCGTCAACTTAAGAAAATAATCTCGTCATATTATATGAGATTATAATCATAAATGACCGAAATGGCGCACACATGTCACTGGTCAAAATCTTATTTAATTAATCTCTTTGTTGGTTAGGCAAAAAAACAGGTTTATGAGCTACCTTACTTTTTATGCTTCAAACATTTACGTCAATTCCTTATAGTGATATGATAACCTAGAGAAAAAATCACTGAACAGCACATTTCCTTGCTATCGAAATATTATTTAGCAAAAAGGAGTATTAATTTTTCCTCAGTCTGTTTTTCAGTTAAAATCTTTGTACCGCCACAAGAAACACTCACGAAACGAAAATTGTACAGCAACAAAAGAAAACCGCAACGCTATCTCACCAGCAGCGGTCTACTAACGAAATCCTGCTTAGCGGTATCAGAGTTTACCGTGCGATTTGCATATGCAATAAAATCGACTATCGGGCAGTTGCCCACCAGACACAACAACCGTCTGGTCGGAAGATCCTCCCTTCTCAATAGAGATTTGCGGAACTTTACTCTCTGCGCATTCATATTTTTGCATTTTATAGCGTCAGTCGTTCGAGTGAGAAAGAGGGATGGAGCTATACACACTACATAGCTCCATCCCCCTTTCTCGATCGAACGACTGACGTTTTAACACGTCATGGTAAGGCCGCAGTTCTTGTGAAAGATAATAGACTACTTACTAACTTATTTACTGACCAACGAATTCACTCGCGTCTAAAGCCTTTAACAGTCTTCTGAGTCCACCATGTTTCTCTGTAGGTACTACAATTCATCAAAATTGGTTCAGGTAGGCGTGAAAGCATTTGTAACATTGGTTATGATTTGACAGCATGCTACGATACTTAAGGGCCGAGCAAAAAGAAAAAACCTAGAAAGAGCGATAGCACGGGCGGGAGTAACCGCGTGGCATAACTAGTTAATAATTTGGGATGCATGAAGGAGCCTCCTCGTGTACTCAATTGAACCGAGCGCTAGGCGCATCCCGGACAGTCTCACCTAACACCTTAAGAGACTGGCCAATCCTTCCCTTGCGGTGGTAGAGCACGCTCGCCTGGTTCGCGACCAGGTCACGGAGCCCACCGGTGTCCAGCGTCAAGCATCCTGCTGTTATTCGTCGACACGTGAGAGTACACGTGCTTTAAGCATCTTCTGGGCACGCTCGCTCCATCATAGACCTCATCCATCGCTTTCCATCAGGCGTGATCGAGGTCAAGAGCTAGCCCATTGCATTAGACCTCAATAAAAAAATATATATATATGTAATCGTCAGCTTAGAGGCATCCTTGTTCGATCATCAATCAAGTAACACTATCATAATCCACTGAGCTTAAGCCTATTCTCATTTATAACAAAATACTTGTCATTGAGATGAGGAAATATTTAAAATATGACTTAAGCTTTTAATAAAGATGTAAATTTACTTTTTTTTCTAAAACTAGTCATTTAAATAGTGTGATGCATAAATGAGGAAGAATATGCAGAAACATATTATGCACGTGACTTTTAAAATGACACACAATTTTGAACGTGTTTCATTCGAAACGTAGCTATTTAAAGACTCTGTGTGTTGACAAGACTTTTATTGTAAACACAATTACATTGTGTTGTGTTTATTCGTGTTTTTACTTTAAATCTATCTGTACATATACTATATACTATATCTATCTATATACGTACAGCCTTATTCATAAAAACTTTATAACCGTTATTTAGCTAAAATACCGATAAGCAGACTCTTAATTCAAAATTTTCTATGGAGAATTTGAATTTAGAATCTCTTAAACAGTATTTTAACTAAGTAATGGCTGAAAAGTTTTTATGAATAAGGGTGTATATCTATAATACGATAATAATGCTGAAGAGTTTGTTTGTTTTTTTTTATCGCTCTCATCTCTGGAACTACCAGTATGATATGGAAATTTATATTTGTCTATGATAGACATTCATGAAGAAGGCTTCACGGGAACGAAAGAACGGGAAATTATTACGGGGACAGGAAAAAACGGGATATGCGCGTATACGAAGTCGCGGACAAAAGCTAGTCATAAATATCCTCAAAAGGGTCCCAATCAGACTATAGATTGTACGTAAACGATGCTTAAGGATCCCAGCAGATGGTGCTTTGAAAATCACACCTTTTTCCTTCCAGATAGGCAGCAGCCTATCCCCATCATATCCGAAAGGTGAAGGTAAGTTATATAGGATTTACGAGTATAGTCCATAAACATACCTCTGATGGCTCACAATGGCCCTCATCATCGGCTAAACGGCACCCAAAGGGCAATGGAAAGGAGTATGCTCAGAAATTCCATGCGTGATCAAATGAGACATTCGAAGAATGTAGAAAAATCTGCCGGAGTACCAAGTTTACCGACATAGCCCGAAGAATCGCCAAACCTAAGTGGTTGTGGACAGGGCACATTGCTTGCAGAGCAGATGTTAGATGTGGCGGCTAAGTTGAGAGTAAAGTGGTGACCGCCTACCGGAAGATGCTCAATTAATGTAGCTATGTTTATTTTCATGTTTTATTAACGGCACAACGCAACGGCATTGTGTGAGTACTGTTTCTTTGACTTGAATGTGCCCTGGTGGTTGGGAGTGTCATGCTCACTCAGGAGTCTGGCTGGATCATTTGGCAACCTTCAAAGTGGTTGAGCCGAATGGTCTCATGGCGCAGGCATCGTATACGTGAGCGAGCGCCACCAGCTAGGACTGGTCATCTCTCAGCTACCACGGTTTGTTTCAATTAATTGTTCTTTGAATTGTTGCTTTTTTACCCCGGACGCTAGATCGTGCAAGTCTTTCTAAATTGTTTTCACACGAATGATGTAACTATACCATTGTAAAAATCTTTGATTTAAAGGAGTGTCCCTGGAGTTTCTTGTACGTTTCTCTCCATAGAGATCTACGCTTTGGAACATGCAAATAGCTTTATCTCTTTTGACTAACCGACGGCGACGTTGACAATTCAAAAGTGCCTGAGTTTTTAGTTGAAATAAATGTGTGGAGTTTTTGAGTTTTGAGTTTTTGCAGCGTTGGAAGCCTTCCCTCCCACAAGGCTGGCAGATGTTCCGGTGAAGACCGCGGGAAGTCACTGGACGCGAGACGCATAGGTCCGGTTGAAGTTGCGATACTTGGTGGAGGCTTTTGGCCAGCAGCGTTTCGGTTAAATTTATGATGAACATGCCTCTGCGTATCAGGGGGTCTATTCTCTAAGCCCAAAGTCCGTAGTGTCGGCCTAAGTGTTGGGCGTTTTCTACTCCGTATCACCTACGGACTTACGATTAGTCCCGAACCCGAACTAAGAACAACTGTCAAATCGTGTTGTCATTCATTCTTAGTTCGGGTTCGTTCGGGAGTATGAATATACGGAGATGAAAACGCCCGACACTAAGGCCGAAACTACGGACTTCGGGTTTAGAGAGTAGACACCCCGGCCGCAGGCTCTATTCAGCTAAAAAAGACATCAAGTCTGATGTTACTATTCCAAAACAGACTATTTGCACAATCGCCCTACTGAAAATGCACGTATTGACGTCGTGTATTCGTGATAGGTCTCTTCCAGTTGCTTTGTACGTTTCGACACCACGCGATGAGTCAGATGAAACAATAGTTATCTCATTGGGTACATCTTTGGTACATACTTGGATTTATTACCTACTGCTAAAACACACAACGTGACCTCTGATTGGAGTAAATAAACTTCTTTATTTTCTGCCTATGTTCCTAAAAAAGTTTATAAGCATTATATACTTAATAGAAGCCTGATTAGCAGATAAAACATTCAATTTTTCTTTTATTATTTGTTTATTGTTTAGTTTTAAATCGTTTTTCTTTTTGTTTCTGATTGCATAAAAACTAATTGTATCACTTTTCGGGAGAGGGCACTGGATCCTGTAACACAGGTTTATCACCTAGCACAGGAGTCAGGGACTTCACTGATTTTGTACCTTTCTTATGCAAATAAAGATTATTATTATTATTATTATTATTAATTATCTATAGATTTATGAATTAGCCTGCTTATGTTTCCTTGCAAAGGAGATTGGGGACTTTGCCCAGCAGTGGGCTAATGACAATAGATTCGATTTTTTTTTTGGGTTAAATGTACAAAACGAACAACAACAAACGAACATTAATTTTACTAATCATGATTTCAGTAAACAGGAGCGATGCGAGAATGCCATACCTAGCAATGTTTAATTTTACTTTTCCTGCTGATAAATTAAACTATTTCTTTGTATAAAAAGGTCGTCGTTGGTCGCGTTACAATGGCTGCCTATAGAACCTCTAACTGAGGCATTTGCAGAAATAACAAATGGAAGAAATCTAAACTTAATTAGGTTCAAGAGGGTTACATTAAAATATTGTTGATATCTATCCGGGTTTTACCACACTGTCCTGTTTTTAATGATAATTATTTATCTGGATCTTCCCGAAATTGAAACCTTAATATTCTCGAATACTTTAAAAGAAATATACCTACGCTTATTCATTGCTGATTTGATGCTCTATAATCTCACTGATAATCACTGATCTTTTTATATAAAAAAATAATGATCTTTTAAATAAGCATTCTTCAAAAGTGCAGACTTTACTTTCATGATTATTCATCTAAATATTGGTCTTGTATTAACACTTACCTAATTAAACATAACTAGACAAATATAAAAGTAATATTTCTTCTTTTTCATAAGCAGTTAACCGGTTATCAAACTGGCGAGTGTATTTATATTTAATTTATGTTGAAATCTTGGACGCTCAGTAGCTGAGTTGCTCGATTGCGTCCTAGAGGTCAGGCGATCGAATCTTTTCCTAATATGCAATATATATTGGCAATTGTCTTTCGAAAAAACTCATAACGATGTTCTAATGATTTCGTATGTCTGGTCGAAAATGGCGATGAGCAGTTTTTCAGGAAATGGTGGCTGGCAATCATCAGTAAAATATTAAATATTAAGGTTCTGTACCCAAAGGGTAAAAACGGGACCCTATTACTAAGATTCCGCTGTTCGTCTGTCACCAGACTGTATCTCATGAACCGTGATAGCTGGACAGTTGAAAAAAAAACAGAATAAAATAAATGTGAGTTTTTGCCGTTTTTTATAGATGATAATGGTACGGAACCCTTAGTGCGCGAGTCCGACTCGCACTTGACTGGTTTCTATATTACATCATAATTATTGTGGAACGAGCACAATTATCATTAAGGTATATCTGCCTTTAATGACCGGCAATTTTTGTAAATTACGGGTTTTGTCGATTAACAACAGCAGACATGACTATGATAAAAACTTATAACTGCTTAAAAAAAAATTTGATGGTCCCTGCAATGGAAGGTTTAACAATAATGTTTACCTTTTATTTTTCTTAATCCTAATAAAATTCCCACACTATTATTGCAAAAAAAACTCACGGTTATCTTCCGATCTTCAAAGGCAAGAAAACATCAACTTTAAAAAATACAAATAACTGCACAACACAACACAAACACTTTAAAATTATGAATTCGTAAATAAATAAAATAAATCCGCGTTCTTAATTCAAAAAGCCTCCACGTCCGAACTCGTCGAACGTTGGTATAACACTGAACTTGAAATAAAAATCGTACAACTCCGGCGCAGGTTAGCGCCTTGCTTACCTTCGAGAAACTGCTTTCAGAAGCCTGTCTTACGACTTAGAAGATAAAGTTTAAAATCCCTTTTTTGTTGTTATTGCTAATAATCCGATGCTTGTCTTATTATAATTTATACATTTTGCGGATTTTCCACTTAAAGCTAACATACTTGGTCAATATACTGGATGGTCTTTGTTAAGACTGACACGGTTTTTTAATCCAACTTTGGTCGTGTACGTAATTGGTCTAACTAGAATACTGGAATTATTCTAGTTAAGGAAAATTAAGAACCATAATATGGTTCTTAATTTTCCATACGACTGTTCGTAAGTTCGTTGAAGGCATAAGGTCTCTTACAAGAAAATATGCTCCAAAACATAGTCAAACTGATGAATAGTATAATTTTATTCATCGATCGCGATCGGTTAAAAACATATTTTTATTTTTACTAAAAATATAAATTGTAGCATGAATACCTCTAAGGTTCTTGTACAAACAAGAGTTAGTTGCTAACCCGGGGCCAATAGCACGTTTTTAAACCCGATGTTAACAACTAACTTGGTTTTAATAGAAAGAGAAACTCTAGTCTGTGCCAGTGGCCCTGTTTTTGATAAACAAATGAATATCAATTTTCGTCGAATTCTTTAAATCATTTTTTTTAAATTTAATTTCCTCATTTTATCTCTACCTACTCGTACTTCATTTTTTAAATATAATGAGTGGAAGCTATAAATTTGCACCAATCGCAGATAAAATCACCGTAAACTGCCTTCGCTGGTATGGCCATGTCAGAAGACGAAGATGAAGCGAAGGCTACGTGGTTCAAACTGCATTGAACCTCCCAGAGCAAAAGAGAGGGAGAAGCCACCCGCCATTGACCTGGTAGAGCTCCATGAAAAGAGGCCTTAAGAAAGCCCAATTGCACGAAACGACAACCCAAGTTGTATACTTTGATTCTCCTGACTTCTGACGGGTTTCTGTCGTCCGCCACAAGAAACAATCATGTTGGAGTCGCTTCCGATTCTCGAGATACAGTTAAATACCTGATCCTGTAATTGGGCATAACTACACTCAAAACTTGTCTTGGAGACCGGACTAAAGTGGCAAAACCTCTTTAACTAACATCATCATCATCACTACAGATGCCATGTCCTCCCGCAAGATTAGCCACATCGACCGCTAAGTCTACATCCCCGACTAACAAAACGACTACTCAGCCAAGTAGAAATAACCTCAGAATAATAATAGACATAATAATAATAGATACAATTACGGGCCATTGCCCCTAAACAAACATGTCTTTAACATTAGGCGCCACGGACAACCCACTCTGCAGAGGCTGCTTTGATGCCGAAGGATCTTCCACCCACGTCATTCTGGAATGCGAGGCCGTGGCTACCCAACGTGAACAAATCCTCGGAAAGGCGAGGTCACTCCGCAATGCCTTTGCAGCTCCCAAGAAACTTCTGTGCTTCTGGGCGGAGCTAGGCTGGCTAACATAGCCAACACACCTACGCATAACGGACCAAATGGAAGTCTAAGTGCGGAAAATAGAGTACCTAATCTACTCTAGCCAGACCGGTCCTGTGCCTTTCACTTTCAGCGAATTCCCGCGACCCTCACGGTCATCGGTCTCGATGTGTGAAGCCTTTTAGCAGTGCGTATTCTGATATAAGCAGTCGCCACTCCAGAAAATTTCGGCCCCATCGACCAACTGTTCTGCGAGCCATGTGCCCTACCCACTACCAATTAAATTCGTTGGTAACTTTTTTTATTTATTTTCTTATTGAGGAATCGGCTAGCTCTTGACCTCGATCACGGCTAAAGCGAAAGCAATGGATGAAGTCTATGATGGAGCGAGCGTGCCCAGAAGATGCCTTGAGGCACTGATACTCCCACCCGTTGACGATAAATACAGCAGGCTGCTTGACGCCGGACTCCGGTGGGAAGGTCGAACAAGGCGGGCGTTAGTTAGCCCTACCACCGCAAGGGAAGGATTGGCCAGTCTTATAAGGTGTTATGCGAGACTTTCCAGGATGCGCCGAGCGCTCGGTTCAGTTGACCTTGGTTCTCCTGCGCACACAAACAATTACTTTTACGTAATCCAACATTTCGAAGCTTGCCTAAGACCTTACCTCACAAAACCAAATCTGAAACTAGACCACCCAACCCTTTTATAGCCATTTCTATTACTCCATTCCTTCATAGGATGCCCTGCCCACCTACACACACAGTTGCCCATTCTGGGACATCCTTGATAACCAGTTAGCCTTATCGACATCCAGTTAGAGAATTTTTGGACATCCCTCAAGGTTAGTCCTGAGTCAAGCGTGTCAAGGTGCCTTGTGACAAATATATATATTGGCAATATTGATATTGTGAGTCTTGAAGTTCGGGTATTAAATGGCTGTAAAGTATAATATTGGTTAAATCCGTCTGTAATGCCAGAAATTAAAGTCGAAGATTTTCCGAAAACAAAACGCATTTTAATGTTCTTGTTCAATGCATAGGCTTGTGAGTTAACTAATTTACTAATCCAACCTTTTAGTATGTCTACGCAATTATAACCTTCTTTCTCGAAATTAGACAATCCTGTCTAAAAAACACTCGTAGAGAACGTTTGAGAAATTATTTAATATTCTCAATTTAGAATTCTTGCACTCCGCGGGACTCGTCTTACAAGAAGGATTTAACCGTCATTTTTATTGGTCCTTGGCCAAAGTTATAAACACTCTAACGTACACAAAGCGCCTTATAGAATCCTTAGGGAGACAGGGGTACCTATTGTCAATAATATTGTCGTGTGCGGGCGCGCGGCTATTTTTAGTTGATGAAGAGATTTCAAGGCGTTCGTGTTTTATTGTTAAAAATGACAAAAACGATAGTACTCTCACGGAAACTCTATATTTGTTAGTACCTATTTATTAAAACATAGGAAACTTATCCAGAATCATGGAATACATCCTGCGAAGCATATCGCGACAAAGTTAGGAAAAATAATAAATAAAACGATAAAGTCAGGAAAAATAATAAATAAAGCGATAAATTTTTGAAAACTTCTGCCAGTCGCTAAAAAGCGTAACGTAACTGCCAACTTCTCCTCAGGCGCTAGCGATTTTCACATGTGTATCTTTTTTTAGGGTTCCGTAGCCAAATGGCAAAAAACGGAACCCTTATAGATTCGTCATGTCTGTCTCTCTGTCTGTCCGTCCGTATGTCACAGCCACTTTTTTCCGAAACTATAAGAACTATACTGTTGAAACTTGGTAAGTAGATGTATTCTGTGAACCGCATTAAGATTTTCACACAAAAATATATAAAAAAACAATAAATTTTGGGGGTTCGCCATACAGACCTGAAACTCAATTTTTTTTTTCATCAAACCCATACGTGTCGCCTCTATGGATAGGTCTTCAAAAATGATAATTTTATTTTATTTTATTTTATTTATTCGGGAAAACAAACAATTACACATTAAGAATTATAAAAAGATAGGATACAGAAATGATACAAATGTGAAATCAACCACGTTCTCCACAGATAAACAATGAGACAATTTGGTAAATTTTAAGACTAATGTTGAAATACAACAAAAAAGAGGAATATTAAAGAAAAGTATCTACAAAACATAAAGCTATCAATAGTGCCGCATAAGCGTCACAATAGTGTCACATTAATTTTTTAATAAGTTAAGCAGCATGAATCTAAACTTTCCACGCGGTAAATCAAACAGATCTAAACTGCAGAAATTCTTATTAAAATTGCTCATTAGGCGACGAAGAGGTGCACGCAAGCCCGCATTTGTACGACTGGTAGTAGTGGCGAATACAGGTCGTGCGCGCACTTTGCGTCCGTGGCATGTTCTGGGAACTATATAACACAACTTATTACTAATATCTAAACAATCATATGAGTTATTGCATAAGTCATACAAAAATGTAGTTTCAAGAAAAGTACGCCTGGAACTCAAAGATAGCACATTATATTTCTTACGTAGCTCGCTATAAGAGAGATAACAACTTTTTAAGCAGCGATAATGCATAGACTTCAAAAATTTATAATTATTGAAGTTCCTAATATAATTTTTTTAAACTGAATAGTTTGCGCGACAGACACTTCCAAAGTGGTAAAATGTGTGTGCCCCTGTAACTTCTAAAATAAGACAATGATAAAACTAAAAAAAATATATGATGTACATAACCACATGGTTATATTCATCATATATTTTTTTTTGTGTAAACCAATTTTGAACGAGATCTAGTATGTAAGTAGTTTTTTTTAATACGTCATAAATCGTAAACCGCAATTTACCTTTTACTTGCTGCTACGGAACCCTTCATGGGCGAGTCCGACTCGCACTTGGCCGCTTTTCTTCAAGTAAGGTGAAACCAGAGACTATATGGGTGAAACTAAAGATAATAGTTTTTGGAATCTCCTATTTCTCATTCTCATACATTTTTTTAAATCATTTTCTTCTTTATTTCGTAATTCATTCATTAGATTAAAGTGATTTAACTGAGTTTTTTTTCTCATTTAGAACTTAATCCATCGTTTCTTTAAAAACGGGACCCTATTACTAAGACTTCGCTGTCCGTCCGCCCGTCCGTCCGTCTATCTGTCACCAGGCTGTTTGTTGCCTATGTTTGTTACCTCATATCTCCGTAATTTATGAACCGATTTGAAAAAATCTTTTATAATGTGAAAGGATATACTTCTCGATTGGTCTCATTTAAATTTTATCAAAATCGGTTGAGCAGTTTGGTTTTTAAATCCAAATAGCTAGAAAAAAATATATTTGGAAAAATAATCCATGTTTTAAAAAGTGATTGCGTAATTTTGCTTTCCTGTGCTTTCCAGTGGTGTTGTTAGGTGTGTGTCGCAAAAAAAACGACTTCCAAAAAAAACACCACAAAGTACAAAATAACTTTAATTTCGGAAGTCGGTGTCAAATAACTAAGAAGCAACCAAACACTAATAATAAAATGTGCGCACATGAATCTAGCTGCGCAGCATCTGAGTCAGATTGTACCACAAACAATTGCCAATAATATTACGTAGTGTGCGGGACCATATTATATTGATGAAAATTATTGACAATCTTGCATTGACAATATTACTGTGTGTGTGCGGCTAGCCTTAACGACAACTAGGCAGTACCCATGGTACCCAAGGTAGCTCTACTCTATGATGCTCTATGCTCTCCCCTTAGGTCGTTCTTAAAAGCCTAAAAGGTAAGTTATACATTTTATTTCATCCAACTATTACTTAAATAACTACTCTTATTAGTACATCGTACCTAAATTGTAACTGTGGCACGGGTCGAACTTCAAAGTTAAGCCACGCTTGCGGAGGTCCGTGCATGGATGCGTGACCATCTCTTACATATCGAGACTCCTCCGTGCCTCGGAAAGCAAGTTAAGCCGTTAGTACCGGCTGTCATTTGACCATCCTAAACAGTCATTGCGGGCAGGAAAACTGACACCAGTCTTGCCAAGAGGAATGGTATTACCCGGTTACTGGATTGTGGAAGTCAGATTGGCTATCGCTCCATGTGAAGTGCTGGTATTGAACTGGATCCGGATAGACTGGAAACCGACCCGACATAGTTGAGAAAAGTCTAGGCAGAATGATTTTTAAATGATTTATAGTGCGCGCATTCCTGTTTTTAGGAATTTTCCGTTCCTCGTGAATGTGGCTATCATATACAATGAAATCCAAATCCGACTGGTAGTTACAGAGATTAGCGCGTTCAAACAAACAAAAACAAACTCTTCAGCTTTATTATAATAGATTTATAAATCTATTTAAAAAAATTGGCAAGCTCGCTCCATCATAGACCTCATCTATTGCTTTCGATCAGGCGTGATCGAGGTCAAGAGCAAGCCCATTCCTGAATTTAAAAAAAAATTGTAACGCGCCGGCGCAACCTAGCTAACGTGATGTATCTAAAAATCACATAACTATAATTATAATACGTGCTTACTTGTCGCGGTCACAAGGTTGCATTGAACAAACAGTCTCATTTCCGCATTCATAATTGTGTTTTTATGCTGATGTTCTTATTAAAGATTGGTTCAAATTATTTGAACCCTAAGATGCTGGACACACAGAAAAGACGTACGACGAGGACGGGAAGCGGACATAATATGCCTCTTCCGCGTCCCTTTCATACAAAATGTATAGAAGCGTCGCGATGTAAAACACATAAGAAGGACAGGGCACGGACACAACGCTTACTCGTCTCCGCCCTATTGTAAAACATACAGAAAGGACGGGGCACGGGCGCGAGCGGACTAGGGACGGGCGAGAAAGGGGTGCGGACGGGTGGGCGCGGGTGCCGGGACTCGCGCGTCGCTGTCACACGCAATAACACCACCACAATTAACCACATATTCATCTACGTAACTCTAGCGCCACCCGCAGCATCACGTCCGTGCCTCGTCTTTTCTATATATTTTCAAAGTCGCGACGGCGGCGCCCCGTCTGTGCCCTGTCCGCGCCCCGTCCTCGTCTTACGTGTTGTCTGTGTGTCCAGCGAGTTAGATGATCAGTTGAGTAGGGACTTACATTATTAATTTTTGTCCTATTTTTGTGAGGGTATGGTGTGGCCTCTTTTTTTCCTGGGAATAGGAAATCTTCAAGTGACTTCTTTCGCTCTGGGCGGAGCAGGAGGAAGTGTCAGAGTTACTGACTAAAACCCACCCGTGTTCCTTCAAATACCCTTTGCGTTAGCTCGTTATCAAATAAAGTTCCTTTCTTTATAAAACACTAGCTGCTGCCCGCAGCTCCACCCGCGTGAATATCGAAAATTATCCCTCCAAGGGAACATACTCCAATTTCATTTTACAATCTTAGATAGGTTTCAGTCAATATAAGGTACTGTGTTACTTAATAAGTTTTGTAAGTAGGTAATAAAAGGCATTTTTATTTATTATTTTTATTTTTTACGGGAGAATAACCAAAGCTTTGATTTACAGTAGTTTTATTATTTGATTGATTGTATTATTTATAATAAATACTAAACAGTAATTTTCTCTTAACGGCTTAAGCAAGTTAACCCTGTCTATTTTAATAAACAACGGATTACATAAAAATTCTTATAACAACACGCATCATTCTATTCTTAGAAGATATGTGACCGCGACCCTGCCCCGCAGGTTTTTTATTAATTTTTGAAGGTTGACAGTATCTTATATACCTACATTAATTACAGAGGCTTTGAGGTCACAGGTTAAATAAGAAAATATATAATTAATTATTTCTACAAAATTGCCTACCACGGCAACGAAATGAAATACTACATAAATATGTTTTTTTTTGGGTAAATACAATTTAAATGCTCATCAAAATAATTGTTAGAACCTAAGACTAAATACCAAGTTAAATATATTAGCTTCATGTATACCAATCTTTTTGCATATCAAAATGAATAAATACTCACCAAATATTGTACTAGAAGAACTAAGGATGCAAGAGCGAGCGAAGCAAACCTAGGACTTGGGGCACCCCTACTCGGACAGGTTAGGTTAGAAGAGGATGGCGGGGTGTAGTGAGCGAGCGAAACGACCGAACTCAGACCCCGCCATTCCCTTCGTAATTATTTTTCTTTAAACCCTTTTAGGCAACTTTAAAGTGTTTTGAGGTTAGGTTACACACAATTTGGTGAATATTTGTCCATTCTGGCAGGTATTTGGAATTTATTGGTAGTAAAATAGGTGAATTTCTGATAGGCGTGTAAACACTTCATGAAACACAATTTGGTGAGCATTTATCCATTCTGGCAGCTATTTCGAATTTATTTGTAGTAAATTAAGTGAATTTCTGATAGGCGTGTAAACACTTCATGAAACACAATTTGGTGAGCATTTATCCATTCCGGCAGCTATTTCGAATTTATTTGTAGTAAATTAAGTGAATTTCTGATAGGCGTGTAAACACTTCATGAAACACAATTTGGTGAGCATTTATCCATTCTGGCAGCTATTTCGAATTTATTTGTAGTAAATTAAGTGAATTTCTGATAGGCGTGTAAACACTTCATGAAACACAATTTGGTGAGCATTTATCCATTCCGGCAGCTATTTCGAATTTATTTGTAGTAAATTAAGTGAATTTCTGATAGGCGTGTAAACACTTCATGAAACACAATTTGGTGAGCATTTATCCATTCTGGCAGCTATTTCGAATTTATTTGTAGTAAATTAAGTGAATTTCTGATAGGCGTGTAACCACTTCATGAAACACAATTTGGTGAGCATTTATCCATTCTGGCAGCTATTTCGAATTTATTTGTAGTAAATTAAGTGAATTTCTGATAGGCGTTTAAACACTTCATGAAACACAATTTGGTGAGAATTTATCCATTCTGGCAGCTATTTCGAATTTATTTGTAGTAAATTAAGTGAATTTCTGATAGGCGTGTAAACACTTCATGAAACACAATTTGGTGAGAATTTATCCATTGTGGCAGCTATTTCGAATTTATTTGTAGTAAAATAGCAGAATTTCGAGCAGTTTTTTTTTAATTGCATTTTATGTGAGCAGGCACTATTCCAGAATTATTTTACTTTGCGCCATATGCCTACGTAGTACTTAGTTATTACTTGTGTAGGTACATTATAATCCTTTACTTATGTATTTAATTAAAAATTGGGGTTACGCAATTGTAATCTGAAAGATCGCTTTCAGCGATAAGGCCGCCCATTGTGTCACCCTATGTAATGTCTTCTTCATCTATATTTTCTGTAACTTGTATGGTGTACATAATATAGAGTATTCTATTCTATTCTATTCTATCTGCTCCACTTACTGAAATCAATTTGCGGGGCAAAGTAGAATAAAATTATTGTTCCACACATATAACCACATTAAGGCTCCCACAGACAGGCGCTCTACGAATATGTGTCGCAAAGCGTGTCGCGTTGTCTCGTCACACGTGTCTGCTTTAACAGTGTGGTTTGTGATAATTTATTTTACCATAACTATAACCCTAAAAACTTCAAATCTATGGACGAGTAATTATTATAATCTATATTATAATCGAGTATCTTTAGTTTTTAATATCGGTAACCGGGTTAGTCCGGGTTAATCAAGTGTGTTCAATATTGACTTCACAGAAAAACTCATGACTCAATACCTATTTGTAAACGCACTCAAGGATGCATCTCCTTAAATGATATTTATATTGGAACTTTTGAAGTGTCCTATCATTATCGATCACAACTATCATTGAAACATTTACATCAATAACATAGACAACGTGTAACAGAAACGCAAACGTCTCCTCTTCATTATGAACCACTTTTACTACGGGACCAACCCCGAAATCGCAGAATCGAACCAGTTGGTTCGATTCTGGCTACGAATAGGTAGGTACCTACATATTTTTCAAAAACCCAATAATGCAGTTTTAGTTTCCCTCAAAATCGGGCTCGAAACAGCTTCTTCAGTGTTTTTTTTATATTTTCGGATTTTGAACATCCACCCACACTTGAAAAATCCACCCTATTTACAACGTGTGGCAGAATAAACGCAATACCTGAAAAGGAGTCGTATGTGCTCATCATTATGAAGAACTTTTATCACCCGGACCGGACCCCAAGACCGCGAAAAAATGGGGCACAAACACATGGGCGTACAACGTTTTTGGGGCAGTTGATTTTTTTTCGCGATTTCAGCTTATGGAGTCAGATGTGCCAAAAACATTGAACTATTTTCCGCAAATTTGCAAATGATGCCCAAAAAAACGCAAGTCGAATTTCATATAAATAAAAACTGCTTTGGTTATTATTGTACGTAATACCTGCCTACTCCTCGTATCTCTTTCGTCCTTCATACATATTCTAACGTACGTAATAATCTATCTCGTAGTATTAAATACTTACCTACTAGCTTTTTCCCGCGACTCCGTACGCGCATATCCCAATTTTTTCTCGATCCCTTAGGAATTTCCAGTTCCCGTATAGCCTTCCTCATGAATGTGGCTATCATATAAATATACAAAAAGAATTTTCCAAATCCAGGTAGTTCCAGAGATTAGCGCGTTCAAACAAACAAACAAACTCGTTTATTAAATTCTGTAACACGGTGTATTATGTAGTCATAAATGTATGTTTTAATTAAAGACCCGTGGTTCACTTATGGATGGGGGGGGCACAAGCTTGGATTGCTTAGTACATCAAGTAGGTAGTTGGTCTTAATCCAGCACTGTATATAATAGCTATGCTCGCCCCAGCATAGCTATTGCCATCAACTGGATACAATGACCAAAGACTGGTCGGTTTCTTTTTTTTTCTTTTTTTATTGAGGAATTGGCTTGCTCTTGACCTCGATCACGCCTGATGGAAAGCGATAGATGAGGTCTATGATGGAGTGAGCGTCCCCAGAAGATGCCTGTTCACTCTTGCTTTGAAGGCCTTATAAGTGGAAGGGAACAATTTTTCTGAGGTTGTAAATTATATTATCATAGTTTTATAATTGAATTGATTGGACTCTACAGCAGTTGTTCCCTTTCGTAACAGAATATCTTGATTTATAGTTGCAAAGATAACTCTAAAATTAAATTGCGATCCTTACCTATTCAAAAATTAATAGGAATTTTCTGCACCAATTTCATCAAGCTATTATTGTCCAATTTAGTAAAATAAGTTTCAAGTGAAACAATTTCTTTGCTAGACAATATTGTTACCATAACTCAAAAACTGTTATCAGTAAGAACATAAATTACATCGTTTTTCGTTAAAAAATCTTTTAGTCAGATCACGTACTTATGATTAATAGCAACAGGCGAGCATTGCCCTTTGCCCTTGTAGGTTCATAGCCTAACTTAATCTCCAATTTCTAAACCAAACAATAGGTACATTTTAATAACAACAATAATTTAGCTCACATTTTTTTAAAGCAGTGCCATCTATTATCGATGGCTATAACTAATAAAGCAAGTTGACAGCATGAAGGCTTCATACCACAGATCATTTTTACAGAAGCCATTATTTAGTTTAACGCCATCTATTCTCAACACACGGAACTAAGGCTGTGTAGTTTTCAAACATGTTTCACAAAAATACGATAGATGGCTGCAAGTGGGTTATAGTTTTCATTTTCCACGATTGCTGCGTTTGTCAGCTGGAAGTGATGCTGAACAGTCTGAGCGATTCTTCAAGGTGAAGAATCTGGACAAAACCAAAGTCATGTAGGTACAATGGTCATGTCAACTCCAGACCTGTAATCGTAAATGGCGCTACGGGCGCTACCCTCGAGGTTGTGCAAGAATTCATAAATGCCAAACTATACAACTGGGGCCACACAACTTTGAGAAGGAGGCGACCAGAAGAATTCGTTTGGGCTAAGCGGCTTTCGGGAAGCTGCGTGATATCTTTGAATCGTCGAAGTCATTCGCCAGAGAACTAAAGTCACCGACATTGCTCGAAGAATCAGCATGCTGAAGTGGAAGTGAGCCGGCCATGTCTGTAGACGGACAGACGGTCGATAGAGCATATGTGTTAGAGTGGAGACCGCGTATGGGCAAACGTAGTGTGGGACGCCCTGCAGCACGATGGATGCGGACTGCTCAAGACCGAGATGGTTACCGCTCTTTGAGGAGGCTTACATTCAGCAGTGGACGGCAACTGGCTGATATGATTAAAAGCGTTATATATAAGTGAGTGATTAAACGATATTGAAACAAAGATGCCACTGAAAATTCGGCTCAGTTAAACAAAAAGGCCAGGCTTTTAATGAAACGGCTGATTAAGCTGGTTGGCTGCGACATATACCTACACAGTTACAGACAATGCTTAACTTAGGATGGAAACATTACCATGTTAGGGCGCAGCAATCAACTTATGGCTTATAAGTTTAATATTAATCGGCTCATTATCCGTTTGATTTGCGAACACCGCCAGCAATTTTAAAATGAATGAAGGGTAAAGCCGAGATAGATGCCCCGGTGGTATAGGTGCCCCAATTGTAGTTTCTCTAGGTTCGCGAATGAATCGCGTGCTTTATTAATTATCTATCGAGAGACTTTCCAACTGAGTGGACCGTCATGATCTCATGTCTCTGTGCGATTGCATGGAAAGGTAAAGTGCGATCATAGTTCTTTCGAGATAGATAGATGCCGTTTTTCACCAGGTCGTCTATCCTAAACGTGATTTATATGGACTAGGCAACTATCGCAAATATGGGATAGATGTCCCAAAATGTAGAGAGACAATGTTTTTTACTTTTCATAAATTTGTAGACAAAAAGCCAAAGTACCTACCTACTTGCCAGTTTTGAAAATAAAATATTTTAATTTTTGTAAATATAAAATTATTTCAAAAAGTGTGACATCTATTCCGATTTTACTATTTAGATAATTACCAAATTCATGTATCGTCTTCAAATATTTTAAGTCATCAGTTTATACAACATTTTACCCTTTTTTTTTTTTTTTTTTTTTATAGGATGGGAAATCATCAAATGACCCCTCCCGCTCTGGGTGTAGCGGCAGGGAGTGTCAGACTTTTACTGACTAAAACCCACCCTTAGTCCTCCTAGTGCCTTTCTTCCCAGGGCCGCGGTAACTCTTTCGAACAATTCCGCAACCCTGGCAGGCTCTGGCCCTGGCGGGCCCCGTCTCCGTTGCTGACTGCTCGTTGCTGACGGCGCGTTTGGAGTGAACGCGCCGTCGACTCTGGCCTGACCTGATCGGACAGCGAGCTACCCATTGCTCGCTGTCCGCAGGCGTCAGTCACTGCGCCTTGCCCAGGAGCGTCAGTTCCTGAGAGGCGCAGCGACTGAAGTTCGTCTGGAGGAGACGAAATGGGGCCATTACTGGCACTCCATTTCGGCCCCCTCCCGAGCAGTGGCAGCGGCGGCGACGGTGGCGGCGGCTGCGGCGGAAGCGACGGCGGCGGCGGCGGCGGTGGAGGAGGGTTTTCTCCTCGACCCGGCCCTGGCGGGTGGACCGCAGGCTTTGCCCCCAGCCCAGTGATCGGCCGGCTTGCCAGCTGCCGCACATGCGAAGCAGTGCGGCGCGGCGTCGCACGAGCCGGCCCTGTGACCGGGCTGACCACAGCGGAAGCAGTGGTCACTGCGGTCCACCTCCGAGGTGCAGCGTACTCCCACGTGGTTGCCAACTTGGCAACGGAAGCACCTCAGAGGTCTGGGCTCCAGCAGTTTTACCTGCGCGGAGACCCAGCCCACCAAAAGCCTTTGGCCCTCCGAGACTTTCTTGGCCGCCGACACGGGGCAGCTCACCACTACGGTTCGCATGCCCGTGTTGTCAGGACGGATGGTGCCCGCCTTCACCTCCTCTGCAGAGCACCCCCCCGTCCTGACGACGGCGGCCAACACCTCCTCCTCCGTGACGGAGTCGTCCAGGCCCAAGATGCGCATATCTATGCACTTCGTGGGCCTGGACACTCGGACGTCATCCGCGCCCAAGGACGCCCTAAGCCTTTCGGCTAGAGCGTCCGCGGCCGGACCGCTGCCTGCTCCAGGGATCTCGAGCATCCTGGCCCCGGTCATGGTGACCCTGAGCCGGAGACCCCCGACGATGCCAAGCTCACCGAGGTTGATGGCCTCCTTGGCCTTGGTGAGCGTATTGGCATACGTCACGCCCCTCTTCACCGCGTCCGGCTGCAGCGTTAAGACTACAGCCACGGTCTTCGGGGCGCGGAGCGCAGCCGCGACGCCTCGCGCTCGCTGCCGCCGCCTTCTTTCCCGCCTCTTTGCCGCCCTGGCTGCCTTTCCCGCCTTCTTCTTCTCCCCGGCAACTTGCCATTCGGCTTGAGCCGGGGGAGGAGCTGAAGGCGAGGAAGCCGGGGGGAGCTGCTGCTCAGACGGCGCAGGAGCCTTCGCCGTCCGCGCAGCAACCCCACCCTTCCTCTTCCTTCCCGGGGCCGGGTCCGGTTTTCCCGACACCGGCTTCGCGGGTGCCGGCCCGGACCCTTTGTCCTGGCCGGACGACCCCGGTGTGGCAGCCACGGCGGCCGCGTACGACGCCGCCTTCCGGCCTGGAGCCTTCCCACTCGTCGCTAACGGGGGGCGCAGGACGATGCCCTCCAGGACGGAAAACCGCGCCTGGAAGGCAGCCATCTCCTGCCGCACCAGGTCCAGCACCTGGCCCTCCTGCGGCACGGGCTGGCTGTTCTCCCTGCTTCCCCCTTTAGGCGCCCCCTGTGGGCCGGCTCCCTGGAGCCTGGCCAGGTCTGCTCGGAGCCCCGCATTCTCCCTCTGGAGGCGCTCCGTGGCGGCAGCCAAGCGGGCGACCTCCGCCCGCAGCTTGGACATCTCGTCCCGCGGAGGCCCCCCTGGGTTACCCTCCGCTGCCGCCAGAATGGAGGCCATCGCCTCGCTTATGGCCTTGTTCTTGGAGGACAACTTCCTCTTCAAGGCCACATCGCGAAGCGCGGCCTCTACAACCTCCGCAAACAACATTTTACCCTTGGGTATTATTCTTGAATTCTCAAAATAACCATGGGCCGTGGGTCAATAACTTGAAACACTTAAATAAAACTGGTTTTATTTCGCGTATTTTAGTATCACTGACTTCAACAAATTGAGTGGAATATTAATTGCTGATTAGGGATAACTCAAGGCTTATTTTTACAACTTGGAGCCGTAAAAATGGCAAGAGATTTGCTTATAATGAGTTGGTAAGTATCTTGTTCGGTTCCGTATGGTGTCCGACGTAGTTCCGTATGGTCGTAAGAGGCGACTAAGGGACTCACCAGAGAATGGGCAGCAGCATTCTCTGTAGGTACAATACTACAGCTACACTGCGATCGCTAACCCGCCTGCCAAGAGTGGCGATTATGGTACCTCCCCCCCCCCCATTTGGGGAGGCCTATGTCCAGCTGTGGACGTCTTTCGGCTGATATGATGATTGATGAGATAGGGAGTCTTGTTTACTAATAACAAGAGGTCAAGCGCAATAACGATTACAATATACTCGTACATTTATTGATTTTCTTATTTTCTAAAACAGAAATAAAGCTGTCCTGAATCGACATTTATCGTGATCCTTTACTTTTTCTAGTAATGAAAAACGATTAATAATTCATTGTCCAGGTATGTACCTTTTTCATTTTAGGGATGGGAAATCATCAAGTTACTCCTCCCGCTCTGGGCGGGACGGGAGGTAGTGTCAGACTCTGACTGACTAAAACCCATCCGTGCTCCTCCTAGTGCCCTTTCCTTTCCTGAGCCACGGTAACTCTATCGAACATAATCCGTAACCCTGGAAGCTTCTGGCCCTGACGGGCCCCGTCTACTATGCTGACATCTCTTTGAGGCGCGCGTGGAACACAACGCGCCATCCACCCGGACCTGGCTGTGATCGGACAGCAACCCACTCAACGCTCGCCGTCCGCAACACATATCCGGGCGTGCCCGGGACGTGACCCGACGCTTTCCAAGCCTGGACACGGACGTGAGTGACCGAGTTCATTATAAAATGTACGCACTGATGTTCTTTGAGCACTTGATAGACCATGGTTCGTGTACCGGGCGCGGCTTGGGACCGGATATGTGAGGATTAACGTTCACAAACTAGTTTTCGGTCAAAAAGGTCAAAGTCAAAGCCAAAGTCAAAACGTTTATTTCAATTAGGCCATTAAACGGCACTTTTGAACGTCATCATTTACATTAAAATACTATGTATCAAAATAAAGTGACTCTTCTATCCGTTCGTAAAGGTAGATTCTTATGGAAAAAAACGATACAACGATACAATAATATTCCGTTGTTTTTGATGTCTTCGATCACTCCAGGGCCTAAACCACCACTTTTATATTACTTCCAGTGGGAAAGAGATGGAGATGTACGTCCTGTATAGCTCCGTCTCTTTCCCACTGGAAGTAATATTGAAGTAATACTGCTTTAAGAGTTTGGTGGTTAGGCCCCAGTGCTGCTATTTATAATGTTAAGTTTAGGTTCGTTTCATCCGCATCCCATTCAAGGCAATTCAACTACTCAACGAGAGTCATCCGGAAACCAACCTAAAACCATGAATAATTTTCTCAAAACTATTTAAACTTATTGCTTAAAACTAGTCACACCTAACAACTACCTAGTGTTTCTAATTTGTTTATTAAAATAACGACTTTTTATTTCTCTTATTCCTGGTGTTCGAAGGTCAAAGTCATCATTAGCTTAAATCTTTTCCTTGTTCAATAAAATTAAAGGATTCATAATTAATCAAAATGTTTTATTTAAAAGGTAGAAACCTGTAAAAGCCTGTTTTAGTAGGAATTTACATAGAGGTATTAGGTTCTATCTTAATGGATATACCTACACAACTATTAAGAGTTATACTTAATAGTTCCTGATTGTTAATCAAAAGTGTAAAACCACACCAATTTTTTTACTAGGTAGATACATAAGTACCTTATTTTATTTATTTTGAAAATATCCAGCATTATTTTAAAAAATCACGCTAACAATTTTAATTATTACAGTCAAATAAATAACCTGCTAATCAGTGTTTAAAAATAATAATAATTGCACGCGTATTAACTATACAATGACATAATTATAATATTTTTTTATTAGGATGAGAAATCATCAATTGACTCCTGGGAGTGTCAGACTCTTACTGACTAAAAAAAAACATAGTGGTTACCACGTTCCAACATAATTCTACGTATTTAGGAAGAATATGAAAATAGTGAACCAGAGGAGAATACTTGTCTAAGATAGGCAATATTGCAGATATTTATTTTAACGTAGGTACTGGTAAATGTTAATATGAAAAGAACAAAAAAACACGACAAACTAATTAATAAACCTTACTCGTTGACCTAATACGTATGGCATCTCTACCTTATATTTTGGCTGTCTGAAAAAATGACCTTATTTCATACGAAGAAAATGTACATATACCTATATTTATTTGAATCAATATTATTTTTAGGTCACAAAAGTTCATATGTGAACCAAATGTCAATAAAATAGTTATAGTAGTTTCGAAGCAAATTGCTTGTGACATACGAACAGACAGACACACGAGTGATCCTAAAAGGGTTCCGTTTTTAATATGGACGTTGAATGGATGAATTTTCCATATGAAAAACGGAACCGTAAGTCCGCAGTTTCTGCCTTAGTTACAGGCGTTTTCATCTCCGTATCACCTACGGACTTACGATTAGTCCCGAGCCCGAACAAACTCTCAAATCGTGTTGTCATTCATTCTTAGTTTGGGTTCAAGACTAATCGTAAGTCCGTAGGTTTTACGGAGTAGAAACCGCGAGTAAAAACAGCGAGAGTACATCCCCAATGCTTCTTGCATCTAGGTCCACCTTACCACTCCATAACCGTTTTGGCTACATAGGGAATCCGCGAGCAATTCTGGAAATCTCTTAACCGCTTGCGAGCCCAGGTTGACTGCTATAGAAAATATCTGGCCTAATTGGGTATAACAATTGTTTACTACTATACTTACAGTTTTCACCAAACCGTATAGCAAGCCAACAACATAGAATTCTAATCATAGACCCATTCTAATCACAGTGCCAGTAAGTATTTATTTATTTTTATTGATGAATAAAAATGACCAGCTCTTGACCTCGATCACGCCTGATGGAAGAGGTTTATGATGGACCGAGCGTACCCAGGTACTGACATGCCCGCCACACCACATTCCCAAACCACTGCAACTCCCGGAGAAATGATTTAACTGTCTTGGATCCCGCAACGAAATTAATCAGAAAATAACAACGGAGGAGTAGGAAAAAAATAAATAATTTCCTCTTCCCTCCTTATTACCTAAGCAGGAGACAGAACAGAGCTAGGCCAAATAGGCATCAAGGGACATATACAACTGGGTTAAGCCCAGTTGCCAAGCACCACGGATTATACATTAACACTAATAATAATACCCAAGAGTACCCAGGTACTCCCATGCGTCGACGAAACACAGCAGGCTGCTTGACCGGACACCGGACTCCGGTGAGCCTCTTCACAGGATATGCCAAACTAATTTCCCGCCCTTAATGCCCAACCAGTTACACCTTTCAGGACCTGCGGGCCTACCATGATGTGTTAAAGCGTGAGTCGTTCGAGCGAGAAGGAGGGATGGAGCTATAAGCTTCTCGCTCGAACGACTCACGCTTTAACACGTCATGGTAGGGCCGCAGTACGTGACTAACGACGGAGCGGTCCAAGTGGCCATATATTGGTCGGACAACATTTCAGAAGAAATCAAGAAGAAGATCAGACAAATCGCAGCGTTGTCATCCCAAAGACCAAGCGCAAATATCACATGTGCATATTGAACGACATTCAGCTCTCATAAACTTCAAACCTGAAACGGAACCCAACACGGCACACAATAAGACATTAATTCAAGTTTTATTATTGTTTGGTAGCGAAAAATGCCATTGTTCGTTGGCTATTATGGGTAAAATCACGGGCAATCAATAGAGTAGGAAAGTAGGTCCAAATTCCAAATATCAACAGCTTGAATGTCAAGCGGACCCACTCATGCTGCGGAAGTCTCAATTTCAACAGACTATTGCGAAAAATAATTATATAATGTCGACTGAGCTGTGGACATAACTTTATGTTCAACTTTTATGAACATAAGTAGGTAGGTAGGTAATGATTTGACATTTTTCGTTATGGTGAGATTTTATACATGGCTTGGTATTCCCGAAATTGGGACCAGAAAACGATGATAGAAACTAGGACTTCTTTAAAAATCTTCAAGGTCAGTAGGTATGCCTTAATTTTTCCGCACGAGTCTCTTGGGGTAGATAAGATGCATTATGTCGTAGCCAACTAGCTTAATCAGCCGTTTCATTAATAGCCTAGCCTTTTTACTGAACTGCGCCGTTTAATCAGCGAAGTGAAGTGATGACATGGCAAAGTCATTAACGACATTGAACAAAAGATGTCACTGAGGTCGCTGAAAAATCGGTGCATTTAAATGAAAAGGCTAGGCCACCAATTCAAAGGCTGATTGGCTACGAGACATATATCTTATTTTTTGTTAGTTTCGACTTCAGTCTAACCAACATTGCACAACCCAGTAACTGGATAGCCAATAGACAGAAATTGAAGTGTCAAACGAACTCGGGGATACCTAAGGAAACTATCAGAAAGTTTAAGGATCCAAAGTCTTTGGGCTCAGATGACTTTGAACAAAACCAGTGACTGTTTACCCTGACACCAAGGTCAATCAAAGGTAAGTCCAATAAATATTTGCATTCATTTATAACGCAAAAAGTATAAATATTTCACTGTCAAAGCATATTTAAAGTTAAGTCCTGCACAAGGTCAGTAGTCAAAAATAAAAATAGTAAAAATATGTAGTCACATGAAAAAACCGGATAAGGGCGAGTCAGATTCGCGCACCGAGGGTTCCGGTCAAGTCTTGATTTTTAGGGTTTCGTACCCTAAGGGTAAAAACGGGACCCTATTACTAAGACTCTGCTGTCCGTCTGTCCGTCTGTCTGTCTGTCACCAGGCTGTATCTCATGAATCGTGACAGCTAAGTTACTTCTAGGCAACGTGCTCCATCTTCGACCACATCATCGCTTACCATCAGGCATCAGATAGTGGTCAAGCGCGTGCCTATCAATAATAATAATAAAAAATATATTTCTGTTGCCGCTATAACAACAAATACTAAAAACAGAATAAAATTAATATTTAAGTGGGGCTCCCATACAAAAAACTTGATTTTTTTTATATACAATGGTACGGAACCCTTCGTGCGCGAGTCCGACTCACAGTTGGCCGTTTTTTTTTTCGAGTTGGTATACATTGCCTACGGAAGTTTATGAACTATAAAAGCAGCATATAGCAGGTACGATTGAAGGACAAACTTAACTTAATTGTTGAAAAAATGTTCTCCCATACATCAATGTACGTCACGGTCAATTCTTCAACCAAAAATAAAAGTTTGTAATCGCATAAAAAAATATTTTAAATATGATAAAACTACAAATTCCCAATGTTTAGACTTTTTCCTGTACTTGTACTGAAATAATTATTATTCTTCCCAAATTTCATGACTCTAGGTCAATGTGAAGTACGTATGGTTTTTACTCCCTTGCGAGCGTCAAAATATGCGCAATAAACGGAGCATAAAAGGCCTTATCTTTAGATTGCGTTAAAAAACTTAGAAGTTTTATTTTTTCACTGCTTGAGGCCTGTCAGGCCTGTGTATTTTATATTAATTTTAGCTTGATTCCTCCACGCGTTCCTGTGAAAAAGGGCCTTGACAGACAGACAGACGGACGGACAACAAAGTGATCCTATAAAGGTTCCGTTTTTGGCGACTGAGGTACGGAACCCTAAAAACAAAAATGTTTATTGGCAGTTTACATTGTCTTACAGCATTACAACAACAAATTATATCTTGATAAAATAAAATGCATGAAGGTTTATTTATTGAGGTACCTTTAGCCTAAAATGCGATATGTCATTTTTGGCTTCTCTGTTTCATACAAAACAAAAGGGACTAAAAATAACTAACTGCATCAAAAAAACTTGACTTACCACCATACCATCATATCAAATTTAAACATATTATAAGCTTGTAATATTTAATATGTTTTCCTGTATAACTATATACGTCAATACCTACATATGTTTATCGTTTTTCGAATTTAAGCAAAATTATTATCATATTTTTTCCGGTCATACCGAGACTCCTCTGTGCTTTGGAATGCACGTCCAGTCGGTCCAGTCATTGGTGCTGGCTGCCATTTGTAGACCTTTGGCAATAGTTATGGGTAGCGGTTACAGGGGGTCTACTCTCTAAGCCCGAAGTTCGTAGTTTTGGTTTTATCCCGAACCCGAACTAAGAATGAATGACAACACGATTTAACAGTTGTTCATAGTTCGTGTTCGGGACTAATCGTAAGTCCGTTGGTGATATGGAGTAGAAAACGCCCGACACTAAGATCGAAACTACGGACTTCGGGCTTAGAGAGTAGACCCCCTGGAGCCAGGACTATCAAATCATAGGCGTGCTTCCCCTTGGTAACAGCCCGAATCGCTAAACTGAAGTGGCAGTGGGCAGGGCACATTGCTCGCAGAACAGATGGTCAATGGGGCCGAAAAGTTCTGTAATGGCGACCGCGTACCGGAAGACACAGCGTTGGAAGGCCTCCCACAAGATGGACTGATGACCTGGTGAGGATCGCTGGTAGCCGATGGATGCGAGACGCACAGGACCGGTTGTTGTGGCGACACTTGGGAGAGGCCTATGCCCAGCTGTGGACGTTTTTCGGTTGATATGATGATGATGATGATGAGGCCAATTCAAAAAGGCGAAAACATCCTAATTACTGTTAGGAATGCGGCAATGAGTTTGTATATTTGTTATCAGTTTATCACGCTCAAATCGCTGAACCGATATTGATGAATTTGGAATGGAGATAGATGGGACTCTGCGAGACCATTATAGGCTACTTTTTATGGTGTTTATATGAAATCTTCCCTGTGGTTTCCTACAAACGTTTGTCGCTAGTAAAATAATAAATTAAACTAAAAGAATAGAGTCATTCAGAAACCATTCTCATAAAACCAGGACATAAACTTGAGCTTTGCCATATGTTAACTGTTTACAAAGAACTTAAAATGGGCACTTAATGTAAATCTACACGTTAATGTACTGCTCATTATTGTGTACAATGTACATACCTAGGTACATAAATGTAGGTGCCTATTTACATAAACGCAATTCTTTGTACAATCTGTACATGTTTTGATCCGTATCATCATCTGCCTAGCCTTTTTAACCGACTTCTTAGTTTTATCAAAATCAGTTCAATAGTTTGGTTTTTAAATACAAATATCTGGAAAAATTATCGTGGTGTGACTTTCCTGTGACTTTCCAGTGTGTGACTACTAAAAAGTGTGAAATAAAATAAAATATTTTAAATTCGGAAGTCAGTGTTAAATAAAATTAAAAAGAAACAACCAAAAAGACCGACTTCCGAAATTTTGTACTTTGTAGTGTATTTTTTATTTGGAAGTCGGTTGTATTTTTATGTAAAAAAGTTTTTTCCAACTGTATTCGAGGGGTCGGCTTGCAGTCAAAACGGATTCAGCTGATTATCAGTATTTTACGTGGAGCGACTGCCTCCACAACCCAGTATTTAACAGGCTAACTCGATACTTTCCGGCAAGACTGGTGTCAGAACGGAGGAGTCTAGGTGGTTAGGGTCACCCATCCACAGGCCGACCTCGGCAAGCGTTGCTTAACGTTGAAGATTGACCGGTGTGGCTGTTTTTATTTAGCCACGAGTTCTTCATCCTTGATCCGTATCTAATTTGTACAATTATTCTGTGGAGCATTGCAGTTCCTACTATATGTATATATACATGACACGGATCAAGGATAAAGAACTTCTGGCTAAATAAAAACAGCCGCACCGGTCGATCTTCAAGGTTAAGCAACGCTTGTCGAGGTCGGCCTGTGGATGGGTGACCCTAAATACCATAGAAATATTGTTCACTAGCTTTTACCCGCGACTTCATACTCGTATATTCCGTTGTTTCTCGTTCTCGTATAGCCTATAGCAGGGTTGGCGAACCTTTATGTATCAACGTGCCATTTTTTCTAAAGTAATGTTAAATGAGGTCATAGACGTGCCATCACATAGCATCGCAAGTTAGGGCCAGCTCACAATATAATAATAATAACAAATACTATTTATATCTCAAAACTCTTTATTTACTATAAAAAAAAAACTTTTTGCGATGTCACAGTTATACCTCCGCGTAATTTAAATATAAGTATAATTAGTGAGACTTCTGTTATGATATACATAGCCCAACGGACTTCGTGAAATAGAATATCTGTACCTACTTTACATTTTTTTTATAAGTGCATTATGAGTTTTTGTGATAGCTGACGTGCCCAAAATATTGTGTCGCGTGCCATTGGTTCGCCGTCCCTGGCCTATAGCCTTCCTCATGAATGTGGCTATCATATACAAAACGAATTTTCAAAATCGGTTCAGTAAATCCAGTGATTACCTCATATACAACCTCACAAACTTAACCTCTTTATAATAAAGTATAGATTATATCTATGATCTATCCTAATTCAGTGTCGTGTTGTCTTAATGTTTGTTTTATCTCTTATGTGATAACTTGTTAAGTGTGATGATAACACACATGTCATGATAACAGTCTTCTGTGTACTTCAGTTTAGCATTAATTATCTCAATTAAAGTTCAAAGTTGATGGTTTTTGGTTAGTAAAGCGATGAGTTACGACAAAGACTACAATAGTATACTGGCTAAGTTACCATTATAGTCGCGTAAGTACCCTAAATGCTGAGTTTGTTTGTTTTTTTCGTTTGTTTGTTTGTAACCTGTTCACGTCTTATCGGCTGAACAGATTTGGATGACAGCTGAACTTGGCAAACGGGTTGACTACGGCCTGAATTAAGACATAGGTACGATTTTATTCCGGTGATATGTTCCCTTATCCCCGGGATAATTTCTAACTCACACGCCACGCACGGCAGCAGAGGTATAGTTGTTTTACAACGCAGTGAAACGCTAAACGGTAACCAATAAAACCATTCCACTTAAAAATCAAAAAATCACGATGACGGCACTTTAGACCATATATTTTTTGAGTGTTCAAACAACGTCCCTCCTCTTGATTTATATAGACGTCTCCCTAAATTTAAGATCCCTCTTCCAATTAATTTCCCTTCTCTATTAACATTTTCCTCTCCTGACCTGCTTGTGGCGCTGATGACTTTCATCCGCCACAACAACATAAAACTATGATCCGTTAACTCCAAATCATTGTCTGTATGGATGTGGCATGCAATAACATTTAAAATATTTTAACCATACCATTTAAAATATTATTATTATGTACTTTTATTTTTTTTGTTTCAGTCCCATACTAACCCAACAAGTAATCAACTGTATTATTTGAAGAACTTATTTGATTCTGCAGAAATTGTCGCTTCCTCTATCAGTAAAACAATGCACACTTGCTTCTCCAATCTACTTTGGACACTGGCAGAATAGTCGACATCGGCTTTGCTTGCCATATATAAAAATAGAATAGAATAGACGAACATTTTTGTCCAAGTTTTCGGGCACTGGTCAAGTGCGTAGAGGGGTTTAGGTTTTATAATTTTAGCCCGGCACAACCGTTCAAGTAAGGTTGGACCTTAAGCCAAGATGTGTTTCTGGAGTTTCCTATCGAGCCCCTGCTGCGGCAAGTACATTGTTTCTTTTTTTAAGTTTGGCAGCTATCAGGTATATATTTAATTAGGTATGCATGTATTAAATTGAATCACAAAAGTGGTATAAAGTAGGTAAACTGGTAGTAATTAATTTTATTTAAAAATATTAACTAATTACCTATAATTAGTTAATATTTTTAAATAAAATTAATTCGTTTTGGAAAATAAATATTCGACCGTTCGACCCCAAATTAGTCCCGTTTTGGTATACAAAAAATACTATCATCGAGGTACGACCAACTAGGAACAACTAACAAAATCAAAGTTCAGTTCCATTTGTTAAAAAATAAAGGGTTATTTTTTAGAAGCCTTGTCATAATAAGCTATTTAATCGTTATTTATTTAGACACAATACACCATCAAAGAAAAGTATTACACACCGAGTTTTTGTCCGTGCCTCGGAAAGCACGATAAGCCAGTGACACTTTTTTTTTCTTTAAATAGTGATGATGAAAGCTTCGTAAGTGTTCCTTCTTTAGCCGACACTCTCGTCTCCGTATTTTCCGATGTCTCCAAGAACTTTAATGTAGTCCACATAAATGCCCAGAGTATTCCGGCTCATTTCGCTGATATGCTGGCAAATTTTGAATGTAAGAATATTCATGCGATTCTTGTTTCTGAGTCATGGTTAAAGCCTTGTCTTCCGTCTTCTTCCTACTCTCTTCCAGGTTTCCAACTCATCAGGAACGATCGCGCGGTCGGTGGTGGTGGTGGGGTGGCCATTTACCTTCGAAATTATATTTCCTTTTCTATTGATGGCATGTCCACTCAGCCGCCTCCGCCGAGCGCCGGCGAGCATCTTTTCCTGGAAGTTGAACTACATCATTCTAAGATTCTCCTTGGGGTCTACTACTGTCCTTCTCTTCGAATTAATTTTTTCTCTACTTTTGAACGTATTTTAGAAGCCTTAATCCCCTCTTACAGTCATAGCATCATTATGGGCGACTTTAATACATGCCTCCTTAAAAATGACTCTCGATCTAATTCTCTTCGCCGTACTATTGAATCTTCCAATCTCTCTATTCTCGATCTAGGTGCCACTCACCATTTTCCTAACTCCGTTCCCTCACTTCTTGATCTTATTTTTGTCTCATCTCTCGATCACGTCGCTAAACATGGTCAATGTTCTGCTGACGCCTTTTCATATCATGACCTAGTTTTTACCTCCTTTAAAATTCGCCCACCTAAGCATAAGTCCAAAACTCTTTTGCTTCGCAATTTTGATGGGATGAATATTGACCGTCTTCGAGAGGATGCCAGCAAAATTGACTGGACGTCTCTTGTCACATCCTCGTCAGTCGACCAACAAGTTGAAATCTTAACTTCTACCCTGATACGGCTTTACGACACACATGCGCCTATTCGGGCTGTGAGAGTAAAGCATCTACCAGCGCCATGGCTTACTGACGAGATAAAACTTTTGCTAAGCAAAAAAGCAGCCGCGAAGTATAAATTTAAAATTCGGCCCAACGACACCAACAGGGAAAAATACGTCGCAATCAGAAACCACTGCAGCAAGGTGTGTAGGAACGCAAACCGCCAATATATCCATAGTTCTGTTCAAAACAGTGATCCAGCTAAGGTCTGGAATTTTCTCAAATCAATAGGTATCGGAAAAAAGCCTCATGAAAGGATTCCTAAAGACTTAGACCTCAACTTACTCAATAGTCATTTTTCTACTTCGCCCTTACTGGATAGGGCCACCAAAGCTGCTACACTAAGTCATCTTTCAAAACGGCCGATACCTGATTATTCCCCTTTTGTCATAACTCAATTCACTGCTTGTGATGTTAAAAAGAGCATTTTATCAATTACATCCAACGCTGTGGGTAGTGACTGTGTCAGCCGTAAGATGATTATTCCTATCCTCGATAACATTCTTCCGGTAATTCTTTACATCCTCAACTTCTCTGTTTCCAGTAGGGTCTTCCCAGAAGCCTGGAAAGATGCCCAAGTTATTCCTTTACCTAAAAAATCACATCCTGCATCTTTCTCTGACTATCGTCCCATTTCCATTCTCCCATTCCTATCCAAAGTCCTTGAAAAATTCGTCCATCAGCAACTTAGCACATTCCTTTCCAAGCAAAATCTGCTGAATCCCTTTCAATCTGGTTTTCGTCCTGGACACAGCACTACCTCAGCCCTCGTGCATATTACTGACGATATCAGGTCAGGCATGGAAATGGGAAAGTTAACGGCACTCGCTTTGCTTGACTTTAGCAATGCTTTTAATATGGTTTACTTCGATATTTTGCTTGGAATTCTTTGCTCTTTTAACATATCTCCTTCGATAATTGACTGGTTTCATAGTTACCTGTTTGGTCGCCGGCAGCGTATTTGCATTGAAGAATCTTTCTCTTCTTGGTGTGACACCTCTGCCGGTGTGCCGCAGGGTGGCGTGTTATCTCCTCTACTTTTCGCACTTTTTATTAATGGTATCACTCAACGACTATCTTCTTTCTACCACCTGTATGCTGATGACCTCCAAATTTACACCCAAGCCCCTCTTGGTGAGCTATCAGATGCGATTGAAACTATTAATAGAGATCTGGCTCGAATAGGTGAATGGAGCACTGAGTTTGGGCTGAAGATCAATCCAGCAAAGACGCAAGTGATTGTTGTTGGTAGTTCCCGGACCGTCTCTAGGATTGATTGGTCGTCACTTCCCCAGGTTTCTTTCAATGACACTATAATTCCTTTAACTCACATTGTGAAGAACTTGGGGATTTATATCGACGACACTCTTTCCTGGACTAAACAACTGCAGGAGGTCAGCCGCAAACTGTTTGCTTCAGTGGGCTCCCTGAGACGCCTTCGTAATTTTCTTCCCATCACCACTAAAATTGCCATAGCACAATGTCTTCTTCTCCCAATCTTGGACTATGCTGACGCCAGCTATATTGAGTTCACCCAAGACCAATTGGACAAGCTTGAGCGACTTCAAAATCTTTGTATCAGGTTCATATTTGGCTTACGCAAGTATGACCACGTTTCCGAATTTCGTACTAAGCTCAAATGGCTTCCTATTCGTCTTCGCCGGAATGCCCACATCCTTTCTCTGCTTTATAATGTACTATTTAATCCTTCTACTCCTTTTTATCTTAAAGAACGCTTTCAGTTTCTTTGTGACACACATTCTAGGTCCTTGAGATCATCGGAGAATCTTAAATTAAGTATTCGTATGCATTCCACATCTTTCTTTGACAAATCTTTCACTATTCAGGCAGCTCGTTTGTGGAATGCATTACCCATTGATGTGAGGCGTTCTCAAACGCTACCAACGTTTAAAAAATTGGTGAAGGAGCATTACCTCTCACTATAACTTTTTTTCTCCTTTCCCAATTATATATAGATATTTATTAGTATATTTTTTTTTAGTATTGTATATATTTATTTTATATTATTATGTCTAATTAATATTATTTATGATGTTTGTACACTGACTGCCCTAAATCTGACTTCTTTCGTTCAGTCCATTCTAAGGTTGTCTGTAAGAGATTGCCCTGTGCGATAAGACCGCCCATTGTACACTTGTTTTTATAAAATTTTTACTTGTGATTGATGTGAGGTGTACAATAAAGTATATAATAAATAATAAATAAGCCGTTCACATTATCCAGTTACTGGGTTTTAACCGTCAGATAAGCAGCTGTCCATGCAAAATAGGGTATTCTACTGATAAAAACACGTTTTTTTACTTAAAAAAAAATGACGAAGATACAGCGCTTTGAAAACTTGCGTGACGTCTCCAGCCCCCTCTTGAACTCTGGCGCGCTTTACCTTTATATTTTTTAGCAATTTGAAATAGGAAAAATACGTGATCAATATTTTTTGAAAATTTAACGGACGGACTAAATAGAATTATATTTTTTTCTAACTAGTAAAATAACCTCTTCTGGTATTTATCTGTATCCGGTTAGACTGTAAACTGACACCAACATAGTTGGGGAAAGGCTAAATTAGATTGATAAATTGATTGGACTCCTAAGGAGAGTACGGACAATAGGGATGATTCCTGGTAAAAAAATATAATTCTATTTAGTCCGTCAGTTAGATAATCGAAAAATATCGGACACGTATTTTTTGCTTTATCAAATCAATAAAAAATTACGAAGATAAAACGCATCAAAGATCAGGAGTGGGGGCTTGTGTCGTCACGAGTACGTAAAAGTGTACTTACAAGTGACGTCACACGAGTTTTCAACTTACTGTATCGTTTTCATTTTTTGTTTACGTGAAAAAAGAAAAAATACGTGTCTAATGTTTTTTGGAAATCTATCTGACGGACTTATTAGATTTTTTTTAAGGCATCTACCCATACTTCTGCCACCCAAAAAAATATATTATCAACTTTTATTTCATTACCAAAAACTGGGTCAAGCAAGGTAAAGGACCGGAAAGTGTGTCATAAGAATTACAATAATAATAATTGGCTAGTTGCATTCCCTAGTATCGGTGCGTTTGCGTTCCGATACAGAGAAAGGTGTCTTAATTTCTTGTGACGTCACTTTCGTTGGCCAAGTGCACACAGAGCTATGTTGGGTTAGAGGTGTACGTTATGCACTGGTTGGATTAAGTATTTTGTGTTCACAAATGTTGGAGTAAATGGCAATTAAATAAAAAAAAACTTGCTTGTTCGAGAATTTAGGTGATTATAACTGTATAATTTTTTTAGTAGAAAAATGTAGTATTCAGTCTCCGTATGGTTGTTGTTAAGGAATAATATTGATTTATCATCATCCGGCCGTTATATCATGATATTTGGGGTCAGTGAACACGTTTTCTTCCTCCTCGTTTCATCATCATCATCATCATATCAGCCGAAAAACGTCCACTGCTGGACATAGGCCTCCCCCAAGTGTCGCCACAACAACCTCCTTGTTTAATGAATGAAAATTGCAGAAAATAAACACTATTTTTATATTTTTTTTTATTGTGGAATGGGCTTGTCTTGACCTCGATCACGCCTGATGGAGCGAGCATGCCCAGAAGATGCCTGTTCACTCTTGCTTTTAAGGCAGAGAGAAGTGCGCATAATAAATTTGGAGGAGAAGCGGTGAGTACAACTGGTTGGGATATCGAACAACACGTTCTTATTAACAAAAAAATAGGTTATCACGATATCATTCTTTTATTGATTGTGAAGATAAATCAATAGGTCTCTCAACTCCTCAAGGTAAATTAATTTCATCCAAAATTTGATCATCTAAATGTCATTTACCTACTCTTATCATTGTTTATAATTTGTAAGTTATCGCTGCGTCTCATTTAATCATTAAACAAGACTGATAACTTAATCCAGACAACGTTTTGACGTATTTTTTGCGGCAATTAGAACAATCCAAATTTAAAAAATGTTGCATTAATCCGAGATCACAACATTTTAAATGAAAATACTGCATCAGACGTATAAACGCTTCAAGTCAAATATACAATAGGGTCATTCATAATGATCCTAAATCATCATCTGCCTAGCCTTTTCATAATAAACTTGAAATATTATTATGCCTTAAAAACAAGTAAGAATGTGTGAACAATTATGAAGATGTCCCCTCTCTAAGTTCATGACACTACATCAACTTCGGAGAGAGCGATCTGCGAGCTGGCTGTCAGTGCGTTCTCGGGCTCGGTTCTAGCGCGACGTTTAAAAAAAATAAACGAGTTCCTTTTCCGAATCGCTGTCAAATCGCGCGCCGTTTCGTAAATATTTTTCAAATCGCCACCTTTTCTTAGTTTTGATTTGATTAAAAGTGTTTTTGTATTTTAATTTCATTTGACGTGGTATTTAAATTAATATTTGTGTGAGTGTGTTGTACGAAAGTAAAAGGAGGTGAAACTTTTGTTACTTTTTCGGTGAGTTGTGTTTGAACGTTCTCATTTTTTATGTAATATTATTTTATTATCTACATTGATACTTTAGCATAAAAGAATACGATTATAATCTGAAAGTAACAACTCTGATGGGTATTTTGAATGTATTAGGTAATATTATTATTCCATATTATTTTTCGAGAAAAATATTAAGTGTATATTAAATAAAAAAATTATAGTCTTAGTTAATTGAAAAATTAATCATTGCCTAGATCATAAGACATGGTTATGAAACCACATTATACAGTAGTTAGATCCGCTATCTCGATAAATAATGAATTTAATAAGCTTTACTCGTGCAATTACGAATCTTTCAGTATGAATAATTTTCTTTAAATCAGGCTGAATGCTTGTTTGTCGTTGCCTACTTTTACGAAGTGTTTTGTTATAATTTCTGCGTCTTTTAAGAATCGTACAGTGAGTAATTTGCAACAGGTACCTACGTAGCTTTCGCTGACACATTTAATATAAAAATATGCTTAGTTTTCAAGAAAACTATGACTTTTAGGTACCTAATTAATTTTATCATAAGCTCCTCTTATTAACTTTTCAATTTAACAGGATGAAAAGTAATTTTCCGAGTATTTAACTCAATTTTCACTTTGACATTGGAACTTCTATTACCTATAACATTATGTATAAAGTCAAGATAAGCACTAGAGAGAAACTTGGCCAACAGACAGTCACACAAAGCCACTAATAAATATAATATTGAATATTACATTCCCTAATCATTTGATAGTAAAGAAAGGTTTAATTTTTAATTGACCATCGCCGTAGCTTCTTAATAACCCAACTTACTACCTACTGGTTTTCAGTCCTCTTCAGAACTTTCCACACTTTCGCAAATATATAAATACATTATTGTCCAATTAACGAAATAAGCTTCTAATAGAACACGGATGCATTTTCTTAGTCGTTTATTTAATGTACGGTCAGCTAAAAAAGTCAAAGAACACACTAAGTATTTTCCATGCGTGTTTGAGAAATTGTAGTGATATCCTGTTACCGTTAAAACATAGTGAAATGAGCTGTCGGTCCCAAGCATCATCTGGATTAACTGGATTGAACTCTCCTCAAGTTGACTTCACCATAGGAGGCGGCGGCACCGTAGAAACTTAACTGAAGTGATTCCAATCAAGTTGGAATGATAGTTCACTTCAAACTCAATCCACCTAAATTTTGACTTTGTAATGTTCACAGAATAGATCGGCTTTAGTCTTATTCTGTCACATTATCACCGTGAAAACTACGTACTGACTAAAACCCATCCGTGCTCCTCCTAGTGCCCTTTGCTTTCCAAGGCCGCGGTGACTCTTTCGAACAAAATCCGCAACACGTCTTAATACTAGACTTTGCTCGCGACTTCGTACGCGCATATCCCGTTTTTTCCGCTTCTCGTAGGAATTTCGGGAAATCTTTCTCTTAATGCTCCCCTACACTCCCCTAGGAACCTAAATGCAAAATATAAGCGTTCTACGACCAGTAGTTTCGGCTGTGCATTGTCTGTCAGTTAGTCAGTCAGTAACGGAAGAGTTTTATATAATTATGAGCTGTCATTGCTGTCAATCACCAGAGCTCAAACTCACTTTACCTGAAGACAGACATGCAATAAATTCTGATTGGTCTCAATATCACGCAAGATACTTGCATACTTTTTTAGTGCAAGTTACAGGCACGCGTATTACCGGTAATGAATACACGTGCCTGTAAGTTTCATGGTGATGCTTTTACAAAATATAACGGTTGTTGGTTGCTTATACACCTACTGTTATTTGGAGTCAGCTCTCGACGTCAGTCTTCGTCAGACGTGGCCGGGCTGCTTCTTTGAAATATCTATGTTTTTTTGCCTTAATCGTTCTTTTCGACTATCATCTAGATTCTTATCATAATAAAATTTAAAAGGAAACTAACAGGAACATTTCAATTGAGCTGCCTTATCGCATTCCGTAACCTCTTCCAAACAGCCTGGAATGGACATTTGCCTGGACATGGTGTGGCAAAACCAATATTATAATATATAATATACAATACATATTATCTATATGTATAGACATCAAACAACACAAATTAATTTCTGATATAATTTTAATTTTTTTTTGCGAGTTTTGTTGTCGACTGTACCTTAATCGTATCCGCTTGTAGACAAGTGATTGTTTTACGATTAATCATCTTCCAGTTATTGAAAACTTCTCAAATATTCTTTATATATACACGAATGCAATGTTTCCATTGTTTTATTCCTTAAGGACAAAAAAGCGCGTAGTAAATTCTCTTAAAAGGTTTTTTATTTAAAACTAGCATCGGCGAGCGGCTTCGCCTAGAAGTTAGTTATTATCCCAAGGGAAGGTTCTCCCGAGATAAAAATCATGTTTTCTTCTCCAAGGTTAAATCTAACTCTATGGATATACCTACCAGCATTTATCAAAATTAGTTCAGCAGTTTATTTATGGGCGGTGACGTAAAAACCAGACGGAGTTAGGTACCTTCGCATATATATTATGTATCACTTTGGATCAGTAATCACGTAACATGATCCATTTTCAGTCTTCAGAACCCGAAATATAAGATTCCACAGACTTGTATACAATAAAGTTGCAACCCCATTAAACAGGTAGAAATATTTTTTAAAGCCAGGCAAATACATTTGTCAAGTTGCGAATACAATAAAAACACAATATTTTATTTTATTAGGTAAAAACATACATAGCTAGATATAAAGTGCGGTGTTGATGAGTAACATACGAAATCTGGTGAAACAGTTCACCGCATGAAGTGAACTGTCATTCAGTCTTATTTGTATGGCAGCACACTTCATGTTACATCATATTATATGTTTACACGATTAGATGTTTGCAGAATCACACAGCTCATAATTTAATTTTAGAGCCAAAGAGCTAGAATCCTAGACACTTGTCAGTCTGCCACTGATAAATTACTAGCATTAGATTACGAAGGTCGAAGCTAAAAGGTTATGGCCAAGTGTTAAAATGTTGTAAAATATTTAAATCTAATATTTTGAGGGTCGCAGTAATTAATTAAATTCGTCACGGTCTTGAAAAAAATGGGAGGAAATCGCCATTTTTCATTGAAAACTTCACTATGATTAATGTGTATGAATTTCTTTATCTTAACACTTGCATTTTCATTGCTAGACTATTCAATAAAAAAATATTGTTGGATAAAATCCTCATTAATATCTATCCATACTAATAAAATATAATAGTTTGTTTGTTTGGACACGCTAATCTCTAGAACTGCCAATTGGATTTGTAAAATTCTTTTTGTGTATTGTGTATTATAATGTGCCACATTCATGAGGAAGGCTATAGGTTTTTATGGAAACTGGAAATTCCTACGGGAAAGGGGGAAAATGGGATATGCGCGTACGAAGTCGCGGGCATAAGCTATAATATTAATATTATAAATTTGAAAGTATATAATACGTATGTTTGTTCCCTCTTCACGTCTTAACCACTCCACGAATGTTTATGAAACTTGGCACACATGTAGACCACGTCCTGTAATAGGATAACTGATAATTTTTATTCCAGAATTATGTGCCCTTTAGGCAATTTACGAATTTCACTTGTGCGAAGCAGCTGGCAAGAATTAATTGAAGAAAAAATAATTTTATCAATACATATGAACGGTCTTTAGTCTTCTCCAATCGAATGAAACTAGCACGTCACCCGCGGCTTAGTACAGACGCCAGCATATCAAGCCACCCGAAACTGACAAATCCCAACAAAACTTGCAAGAACGAGAGACGCCAGCTGCATAGCTATAGCTATAAAGTTGAAAAATCTTGATAAGCTAGCGTCAATACAATGCATTTTTACCCTTTTCAACCCCTAAAAGGGACCCCTTTCATCTACATCATGAAAGGTAGCCTTTTGTAAAATGTCATGTTTCAAGTCCCACAGCTGTGCATTGATATGTCAGTCAGTCAGTCAGTTTCTGAATGCTCGCAACAAATCTATGAAACAACAGAACTATTGTTTATAACTAGTCGGTAATAGTGTCATTCACTCAGTTCTTTATTATATGCGTGACAAAAACAATTATCATGTAATCTTGTCCCACTAGAATATCGATTACGAACTGCCTTGGATAACTGCTGTATACGTGTCGAATGACCAGATTGACCAGGGATTTATAGTTACCATTAATGCAGTATTTGAGAGCGTATACGCCCCACGGTATTTCATACAAACTTTCAAGTCCTTATTTTTCGAAATGAATGAATCGATTTTAATGAAATTTGGTATGCATACGCTAGATATCCAGGTCTAAATAGCTAGTGAAGAACATTTTCGAATAAGAGTTCAGAGGGAGAGAGAAAGCGATTTTAAATTTTCTATAAAAATCGCTCTATCTTTCCCCCTGAACTTTTTTTTAAGTCGGTAAAAATGGTAGCCCGTCAAGACTAAGTCTCACTTTTAGACAGACTGACCAGGGCCTGATTACCTTCTAAATAGATTTAAATCCCACAGTAGAAACTGTCTTTTCCTTTTTTTTAGCCAAAAATATACAATTTCTGAGTAACTACATAAGGGGTGAAAGCTAAAATGATAAACAGTTTGAAATTACCGAAATTGCTATAATATACCAAAAACGTCGTACAATACTTTCTATGATATTTCTCGTGAAAACTTTCTCACGCTGATTTAGGCTTCACGTAGCATTAGGGTCAAGTTTTTTACAGTAATGAGCTAAATTATGTGAATCTGATTTCTGAATATGCTTACTATTTGCTGTATTCAAAAGAAAGGGAATCGTTAACGTTCGTGATTGAGTGTTTGACAGACAACGCACAGCCGGTCGTAGAAAGCTTAAATTTGGCATGTAGGTTCCTTGGGAAGTGTTAGGGAGTACTAAGAGAGGTTTTCCCGAAATTCTTATGGGAACTCAAAATAACGGGATAAGTGTGCACGAAATCGCGGGCAAAATAGTTTTTGCCCGCGACTTCGTACGCACTTGTCCCATTCTTATCCCGTAGACAATATTTATTTAAAATCATACTTAGAAAAGTATTTTTTAATTGCACCATAGAGATATGGTATGGTATTTATTTCGTTCTAACACGTCCCTCAATGTTTATCATCTTTTAGTGTCTTATTGTTGTCTGTGACCCTAATTCAGGTTAATATTACACAAGTTTTTATTTCTACCAGTAGAATAATGTTGTCTGAACAAACAATAATTCTACTCAATCTTCAATACTTTCATTGTGAGTGGAATTCCTTGCCAAAGTCTGTGTTTCTTGATAACGACAACCTGTGGGTCTTTAAATCAGGAGTGAATGTTGCTTCTAGGCAAACGTGCTTCATCGTTGACCATCCTTGCTTACCATCAGGTGAGATGGTGTCGCGAGGCTAACAATAAAAAAAAACACTTCTGCTATGGATCCCCGGCTATTATAAATACCTAAATATTATGTGACGCAATTCAATAGAATATCTATCAATCTAACAATGCCTCATTTTTCCTCTATTTGAACTACTTATGTAAACAATAAATACACAAAAGATCTTCGCACTTATTTGCAAATTATTTCTTGTTCCCGTTAAGAGCATTGTCCATTGTTTTAACATTGTAAATATGAACGATCTTGTTTTTAATATTGACTGGACATGCGATATTGACTATGGGAATTACTTTTTTATTCTAGGAAATGTTTTGTAAAAGATTCCGAAGGATTTCTTTATGAAGAGCTAGTTCTCAATTGATGAACATAGGGTACAAGTACTTCGTTACTATCTTACGAACAAACAATTTTTGTATGAAATACCTTCATACATTAGAAACTCACGCTTCCTTCCCATGGGTATAAGTACAGGCAGTTTTTCAGGAGGATTAAGCTTCATTTTTTTTTTAATTCACTAGAATTTCTCCTGTATCGTGGGTGCGTTAACAAACATATAAAGTCACATACAAAAACAGCCAGACCCAGAAGAACTATCTGTAGACCATACGAAAATTTGTTCCGTGCGGGAATCGAACCCGAATGCGAAATCGAATTTGTGTTGATCAGCTGCAAAACATAAGACTACATTTAATTACCTATGTAATAGGTTAGATTAGAATCTCGATTTTTAGTGATAATATGAAAATGTAGTTTTTAAGAATGTGTAGTATTTATATAAGGGTGCTAATTAAACAGACATCTTTTTAATAGCATTATTTGCCTCTAAAAATCTACATTGCCTTCTAAATTACTAAGTCAGCCACAATTAACGAACGTCTGAATGATACTATCTTAGCCACTAGTTATCTTCTATGCAAGCTACTCTAAATACAACTCAGCATGGTGGTTATTTTTCAGCATCTAAATTTGTCCAAATTTAAGCAGTAAACTTCTAAAATACTATTAAATGACATCAAAAAATATATTCTATTAGCTTCTATTTCATTAGTATCATAAAAAAAAATATCCGAGTCGGGGTGCCCCAAATCCCGAACTCGCTGTAAAATGGTGATGAGATATAAATTCCGTGGCTGAGTTAGTAATTAGGTGGCAATGTATGAATAAAAAGGATAAGTTAATATAATTGTTGATCTTTACTTTGACGATTTCCTTAGAATATTTAGTTGGCGTTGTAAAAAAGACGAATTAGTTTATTAGAGTTTGATCACGTGGCTAATAAAATAAAAGTGTGGCTAGACTTATTATTTCTCTTTATATAATATTGTACTATAGTATAGTACTAAAATCTAATTTTGCCAAAAAACATGTTTTACGACTTTTTGCGTGAGAGGTATCACTTTTCATGACACCTTCATGCATCTGTTCCAAAATTATAGCTCTTTATTATATCAGTTTACATAAGGTAACTGCTATAGTAATTGGCCACGCTATAGTAACTGGCCACTCATAACAAAGGAGGTAGAAACAAGGTAATGGAAGCAAGCCCATAAATATTCCTGTATCAGATACTGGAATATTATTTGTACACTGCTTCGACACTGACCAACAAATAAATCTTATCTGCGCTAGAAAAATTTATACTCAGTGGGCCACCAGCTAGATTTAAAAGACTGATACTCAGCTGCATCGGTTTAGTCTGGAAGCCGACACAAAGGCTAGGCAGATTGTTTGAGATTTAAAATACATTGAACAATGTATGTTTGGTATTGGTTATGCCAGAAATATGCTTATTGCAACCTCTATGACCAACAAGCTAACAACGTATATGTAGTAAAAGGCCTTTGTTATCAGCCGTTATATTTTCATAACAACCACGATTGAAAATGGAATGGCGATAATAGAATGGAGTAGTGAGCCCTTGACGTAATAATACCATTAAAGAGGTATGCGGAACAGAGAGTAAAGTCCCGCAAACCTCCATAGAAAAGGGAGGATCCTCCAACCGAACGGTTGTTGTGTCCGGTGGGCAACTGCCCGATAGTCGGGCTGTTATTGTACATGTTCAAATCGTACGGAAAACTATGATAGCGCGATGCAGGATTTCGTTTAGTAGTTCGCTGCTGGCTGGTTGTTGACTCTTACACTCCCACGTGGAGTAAGTGGGTGGTCGATTTAGTTCCGGTAACTACAAAGCCACCTGTGGTCACTTCACCTTGATTTTAAATAGCAGGTGACTATATAATGGATTCGACTCTCGATGTCGTAAGATCCACGTAAGTCGTAAGAGAAATGATTGCGATAGCAGTTTGTGTAGCTCTTGTAGCGATGTTCTCTTGTCTCTGAATTAGAACATGATACGGTCAGTCAGTAATCGTGTCGTTGATAAAAAACATCCGCTCTATTCTGTAAAAAAAAAATATTTAAAAACTTTAAGAACCATAGTCAATTCCTAAAAAAAATTGAGTGTCTACAAATTGTGATCAGTTGATAACAATTTTGTATGGGAAGTTCAATTTTTTTCTTAAAGTTTGCGCACTGGGAAGAAAATATTACCCAGTATTTAGCCGACTTCAAATATTTGAGGTGGTTCTAGAGTAACACAGTAAAAACTGTAGTATATTATATCTTGGATCTTTGCCAACAAAAGAGTTTTTTACTCCTCATTCAGACAACGCTGGTTTTATAACGCAACAAATTTATACACACTCAATTCCTGATCCCCATGAATCAACAGTACCTACGGCATCCTTCCATTATTATTCGTCTCGAGTATAATCTCCGTCGAACATCTGTCTGTATATTTCGAAAAGGAAGTCGTCTTGTTAGTATGTCTGTCACGGATGGATGAACCACGTTAGCTCAACTTAGGTTTTGGTATCAGGTGTTCGGGAAAATCCCTCCTATTTTAGTAGATTGTGGTGGATTGATGGTTTGACACTCTTGTTAACTTTTAAAAAGCAATGGCAAGGCTTGGGTGAAGTGATCACGAAGTGAGCTAATAATCCATGTAATCAAGATGGAATGACAGCCGGTCGATTCTGTCGACATCTCACGGTGTACAACTAAGCGGATTGAACGACAAGTGAGCGGTCATTCCATCGTAATTGTTTGGCTTGACAACTCACCCGTCGTGCACCCCGCCCAAGTGTTCACTTCGACATGTTTACAGAATCGCACTGCAGTTCACTTCGGCTCACTCCACCTGAGTTTTCACGGTGAGAGATTTACAGAATCGACCGGCAGACTGTTAGAAGAGAGTGGTCATAAATTCAGGATGATCTTACAATCTCTTGCGTGGTCATATTTAACGATGATCTTCTGGATCTGATTAAAAGCAAAGAAACAAAATGCAGAAATTATAAATTGATCGACTTTTATCTAAAAACCCGACCGTAAAAAACGACTCGGTACCTAGTTCCAAAAAAAATTAAGTACTTTTAATTTGGCATTTATTTTAGTTTAATCACAGCTTTGATGCCACCAACTGTATATCAGATTGCTTTAAAAATACTTTTTGAGACTATCTAGTCGTTTTTTGCGGACCAGTTCGGGTCTATACAGAGTCTGTCATACCTCACTGCGTTTTCACGCATCACGAATTAAGTTAACACGTGTTAAAGTTTTTCTAACAACCCATAAATAAAATTTCCACTACCTCACAAGCTAATTTCCCAGATTATTATCAGTACCTTCATAAAAAAATTATAACAGGCAATTTTAATTACTAACCTGCTTCATTATATACTCAGCCAAGATCATTAATTATAACAAAGGCGGACCCTTTTATTGCAAAAGATCGTCTACCCGATCAGAATCATCTACTCCGTACTTTAGTTATGCAATATCCATTAGTAGAACCTTCGTTAATGGCGTACTCAGGACTGTCAAATATTTAGAAATAAATGAAGAAAAGAAAGAAAAGAAAGAAAAGAGAGAAAAGAAAGAAAAGACAGAAAAGGAAGAAAAAGATATTTTTTAGTGCCACTGGCACTCATTTCAGCCGAAAGACGTCCACTGCTGGACATACGCTTCCCCCAAGTATCGCAACGTCGACTGGCCCTCTGCGTCTCTCATCTCGGATCTCGGATTCTCGGAGCCTTCACCAGGGCATCTGCTTCAGTTCATTGATGTAGTGAGGGACCTTCCAACGTTTCGTCTTCCGGAACAGTTGCCACTCCACAACCTTTCAACCTCAACAACTAAGTATTTTTTCTGCGAGCTATGTGCCCTGCCCACTGCCACCTGATAAGTTTGGCGATTCTTAGAGCTGTCGGTAACCTTGGTCCTCCTAAGGATATCTTTATTCCTCATTCGAACACGCAATGAAACTCCGGGCATAGACCTTGTCCTTTGGGAGAGTTTAAGCCGTCTGATGAGGTCCATTGAGCGACCACGTTGCACTACATAATTCTACAACATACATTTAGCGCTAAACATAATTAACCCAGAGTAAAGTAGACCGTCTTGACCACAGAAATATAAAAAAAACAGTTGTTAGTTACATCTATGGTCTTGTGTATTTTCTTTATCAAATAAAATGAAATATTTAAGTAGACATTAAAATAAAGCCAGACGTTTCTGTTTATTTTGAATTCCAAAAAATAGCAGGTTGACATAAAATGAAATCCGGTTCCATTCAAAATAACGTATTATAATAAGAATCCGTCAGAGTTTCTTTAATAATATCCTTAATTCTCGGTCAATACAAACTCGAAAATGTTTTAACTTTTGCAACACAAGTGCGAAACTCGATTTATAATAAATAATGTTTTATTTATTTGATCCCATCAAATAAACAATAATTACTACTTCGTTTAAATTATTTTTGAAGTGAAAACTTCTTTAGCGGCGTTGTGCACTTTTTGGGATGGGTAAAAAATGTTAAACTCTCGTTAGGACACGTGACCGTCAGGACACGTGACCTGATCGAAAATTCGTAAGACGGATAATGTAATATGTAATATAAATTGTCATGTTTGTGTACGATAGCGCAATAAATGAATATTGTATTTAACCTCATAAATGATAGCACTTTTATACTGACAAATAAAGCAATTCGTGCGAAATTATTCCCTAATCATTCCAAAATATTAAAAAATGCACAACGTTAATGTTCAAGTTTTCACTTCTGCCGGCACTCCTGGAGTACAACCCGTTGTTTTATTTTTCACAAAGTGATTAGTAAAATATAATAAAAGTAATAGTAGGTAAGTGAAAGTGATAGGAGGGCTACCGAACTATCCGACTAACCCGTTTCCCACAAAGCTAGAATTTTTTAAATCATGTTTTATTATCAGTCAATTAAGAAAGTACCGTTCTAGCAGGAATCTCGAGTCTGGACCCACAAGGCTACAATTTTATGTTGTAATTTTCATAATAGTTTAAGTGTAAAAAAAATGCTAACCTATTTTAAGGGTTGCAAGTAGGTGCCAGACAATGGCAAAGTTGTCATCCGGATATTATTTCATAACCTGCCCCCACAAGGCTAAGATTTTGAGGGCATGTTCTTTCAATTATTTTAAAAGTATGGTGCCACACGAGTGTCCTGTACCTCTACTCTGATTATTTCAAGTGTGCCTGGATGGCCAAATCCGAAACTATGAGCAATAATGAAAAACACTGAAAGAAGTCTCGAGCCCGATTTTGATGAAAACTAAAACTGCATCATAGAATTTCTCGGAAGGAATTCAAGAAATTATAAACTATCAAATGATGCGTAAAAAAATTCCAACAGCTCAGTTGACAATTTATCGAGAGTTCTCTCTAGATATTTTATAATTTTACGGAGTTAGCAATTATCCGGTGACAAATATAAAGAAAGAAAAAAGAAAAAAGAAAGAAAAAAGAGTTTATTTGCGCCAAGCATGACGCACACCATAAAAATATATAGGTATATATATAAAAGTAAAACGGGATTTTGAGGAAGATATGCGTCACATCGGCGCAAAACGGCCATCGCTCAGCATAATGCTGGAACTCGTGTGCGAGACAGAGCCACAGCGCTGGTTTTCAGCGACAGCCGGCTCAGACTGAGAGACGTCGGCCGGAGCAGCCTAAAGGTAATTGAATAAAAAAATAAATAAATAAGACAAAACAATATATATATAGGTATGGACAAATAATAAACTGTTGCGGAGACAATCGCAGGTCAAATAGTGATGCGAAAACTCACAATGGGCCTCATCACTAGGCTGAAAGTCACCCAAAGGGCAATGGAGAGGGCAATGCTCGGACTTTCCTCGCGTGATCGAATCAGGAATGACGATATCCGCAAAAAAACCAACATAGCCGGAAGGATCGCCAAATTGCATTGACATTAGGCAGGGCACATTGCTCGCAGAACAGATGGTCGATGGGGTGGAAAAGAAAGAGCCATGTTTTTCTAAGGGAAAACGGCACACTGAATATTTCAGAATCATGTCATTGTCCAAAAAATTACTAGTGCAGAAGTTATTTAATAATAACCGCTTGAGACTATCCAGTTTTTTTCCTGAGATTCAAGCGCTTCAGATCTGGCACATGTTCAATTGTAAATACTTACCAGCAGGTGGTCGCTGCTTGATTGCCAGTTAAAAAATTGTGATGTAAAGAAAACCACCAGCCAGCAGACGACCGCAGAGCCGGCGCTAAGTTATTTTATTTTTAAATATGCTAATATAGAAACCTTTTGGGCCTGGCCAAGGTAAAATTTATGATGTTGACTTGCATTACCTCGTTGTTAATTCATTTTATTTTGTTGTTTGTCTTGTGCGAGTCCCAATTTCTTTTTTGCTTTAAAACATTACTTTAATATTATTACCGATACCATCAAATCTACCTCCAAATCCGAACTCAAATCCATGAATAAACAGAACACCGTCCAACTTTACCATGCACAGCACGAACCTAGAAGTGTCATTAAACCGTTTGATAGTCCACAAAAATGTTACATACGGTATTCTACGACCACCGCCAGTGAAATTAACCTTGGTTTAACCGATGCAGCTCACGTTCCACGGTGTAACCCGCCCTTGAGCTAAAGTGCGGATATGTATGTGTGTGCTTCGATTCTTGTGCAAAAGCATGATTGTCGGTGATGTGCCAACTGAGATCGTGTAGATGGAGCGGTAAAGTTAGCTGCTATGAGATTGGCGTAATTCCAGTGTATAGGTTACTTCTAAGCAAACGTGCTTCATCGTTGACCATCAGGCGAGGATGTTGAATTGTCAGTTAGTGGTTGATTAATGCGAGTATAAACTTTTACTATAATATTATAAAGAGGTAAAGTTTATAAATAATAATAAATAATAAATATCTTGGGACAACTCACACACGGCCATCTGAACCCAAGCTAAGCAGAGCTTGTGTTATGGTAACCAGACAACTGATATACATACTTATATAATTTATAAATACATACATATTTTAGATAAATTACACCCCGACACAGAACAAACAATTATGCTCATCACACAAAGTTTGTGAGATTGTAGGGGGTATCACTGGATCTACTAAACCGATTTTGAAAATTCTTTTTGTAAATGATAGCCACATTCATGAGGAAAGCTATAGGAGAACGGAAAAATCGGGATATGCGCGTACGAAGTCGGGGGCAAAGTGCTTGTAGTAAATAAAATAATCAGAGCATTAAGTAGTTTGACCAGCCGTATTAAGATCATTATCATTCAGTACGTACACACTACATGAATGCTATCCAAAATTAAGCTTACATTTCGGATAAACTAGGGTAAAACAAATCATTCAAAGGCATGTGTGACAGCAATCAACTCGCACTGATGGATCAGGGCTTCTCACATTTAATAAGTCTAGTCCTAAACTAAATCATTTGAAACCGTTTTTAGGGTTCCGTACCCAAGGGTTAAACGGGACCCTAAAAACGGTTTCAAATGATTTAGTTTAGGACTAGACTAAATCGAAGGGTTAAACGGGACCCTATTACCTATTACTGTAACCTATTACTGTCTGTCTGTCTGTCACCAGGCTGTATCTCATGAGCCGTGATAGCTAGACAGTTGAAATTTTCACAGATGATGTATTTCTGTTGCCGCTATGAAAACAGAATAAAATAAATATTTATGTGGGACTCTAATAAAACAAACGTGATTTTTTTGCCATTTCTTCGTGCACGAGTTCGACTCGCACTTGACCGGTTTTTTTATGATTTAGACTGTCGGCAACAGCCTTAAGTCCACTTTTAAAAAAAGAACAGACAGACAGATTATTTAAACAGTAGAGGTGGCTCTGTGCAATGTTAAGTAAAACATGCTAATACTTAATTTATAGTCAATTGAATCATTGCAATTGACTTTTATTGCCATATTTACGAGTCCATCAATAATAACAAACAGGTATGTGTTGTTTGATGACAACATCGGTGTCCCTGACCCTTTGTTATTTGTTGACCCCAGAATATGTCTACAGGCTAAGTTTCTGAGATGGGACTGACGTCAAAATCTAATTTTCTGGTGAGGTCAGAGAAAACTTGATCTGATGATCTTTGAAATACAAATACAAAATCTTTATTGCAACAACAAGTATTTACATTTCATGTGCAAGCCCTGTTTCCCAAACTAGCGTGAGCTGTATGTTGGGAATCAGTTCCTTCCAGATAAATATGTCGAGCTAGTGTTACAATCATAACTTATAATAATTTATCTATTAATTAAGTTTATAACCAAAAGTTTACAATCTGCGAAACAAAAAATGTGTGTGTGTGATGGTGTGTGCGTGCGTGTTTGTGGGTGTTCGTGTGTGTATGTGACAATGTGAGAGTGGGTTTTGTGTTTTACTGCTTTATTTTTATTTTAAAATTAGGAATAGATTTTCGATTTCGTCGTAATTTAATGGTTTCAGCCATAATTTTATTTTATTTTTAAACTGATAGTTGGATAGTTGTTTGGTTATAAAACCGGCTTTTTATGTATGGGAAATCATCAAATGATTTCTTCCGGTCTGAGTGGAGCGGAAGGGAGTGTCAGACTCTTACTGACTAAAACCCATCCGTGTTCTACCTCATGCCATTTGCGTTCCAGTACCACGGTGACTCTTTCGTACAAATCGGCTGGAACTAAAAATTCTAACACATGTGACGTCCACCAATCCGCACTGGGCCCGAGTTGTGGCCCACCCTTCTCCCAACTATGTCGGGTCGGCTTCCAGTCTGACTGAATGCAGCAGCAGAATGACTGAAGCGCCTTGAAAAACACTGATATATAACCAGTGTTTTACATAGCGCGACAGTCTTTCTGACCTCACTCCATAAGGTACCACGATACCCCTTGGCAATACCCTCATTAATTTTCAACATTTGTTTTTCGCATTAAGGACACATGCATTTCCGTATTGGCTTGTTCCATCTTCCTTGCATTCAGGATCGTGTTTAACAAACTTGTAATTAATTAAAGCGTCCGTAAGACGTTGTATTAATATTCTTTGCACGTCTATAGGACGTAAGGTGCATCGCATCTATTGTTTGTTTTGCTTTGTAAAATTGTGATACAGTGACGACAATGATACACAATGATAATGTGGTACTAGAAAAGTCTACGTACACCTTTAATCCTTTTTTGGGACTGTCTGTCCCGAATTTAGAGTATGTTATGGCCTTTCTCTACCTCATTGCAATAAATGATGTAGGTTCAGATTTCCGCATAGAAAAATCCACGATGTGGATGTGACCGGATTATTGCAAACACCGTAAGATTGTAATAAATATTAATTATGCTATACACTCTGTAGTTTCCTACAAATTGTGAAAAGATCAATTCGAATACAATAAATCAAATCCAGATTCGGTAGTTTACAAGATATCCGAGTTATCAAAAAAGAGTGAAGAAGCGATTCGATTCGAGATTTTTTTAACAAACATTGATCTGAATAAATTGGGGCTTCCAGTCTTTTATTTACGGAAATACTAATATTAGGTGCCTATCACTTACCAAGCGCACATTGGATGGCTAGGAATAGGCAGTTGTATCATTATCTCTAGGTTTATGATGAAAACTGGTCCCTGGCTTAGTTTTTCCAAACGTCCGAAATAATTCAAATTAATATTTTCAGCGAAGTAAAATTCTTTCTAAACAGCCACGTGAACAAAGGAAGATTGAAACAATAAGAAAGATAAGCAAAAAACAATCTAGAGCATCCTCTTCTAAAATTATTCAACGCGCTTTCTCCACAATATGGCGGAAATCATCTGGTCGCAGCTGCGCAAAACGTATAGGAAACGGAACACAGCGCTAATGTCAACATTATATTATTTTCTTGTACCAGGCAAGAGCAAACTCATTACTGTAAAGTTTGTAATGTGTTAGAATAAATATGGTGTGCCTGTAATGTTGTTTATTTAAAGTATTAACGACTTATATCGAGCCTGTTAGAATCATTTTAAAGACCATCTCCAAAGAATTTTAACGTACAGGACTCATTTACTAAACAAACCTATTGTCTGGATTCCTTTCTGTTCGCCCACGTCATCCCCTTCGAACCTTACCTGTCCGTGGTGGGGTGCACTAAGTTTCCGAGTTCGGTTTGGTCGTTCTTGTATTAATCAGTTCAGACGTAGGTTTAGTTTTTTCATCGTAATATAACGAAGAAATCACAGTAATACGTCAAATACGTGTTACTTAATGTCCTCTATCAAGACAAATATCATCATCAAATCAAGCTTCCCCCAAATGGCCTCGCTTGGCATTGGGTTGGCGATCGCAGTGTAGCTGTGGCAGAGAATGCTGCTGCCCATTCTCTGGTGAGTCCCTTACTCGCCTGTAACGACAACCACGGGAAGTGATGGGATGGTGCTATTCTTTTACGACCGACACTATACGGAAAGTAAGAAGAAGACAAATATACAAAGAAGGTTTTTAATAGTTTTCATGGTACGGATCCCCTAGTGCGCGAGTATGACTCGAATTTGGCTGGCTTCTCAAGGACTGATTTTAAACTTGATTAGTTTTGCTATAGGTAAGGCAAATATCAAATGTAGTTTAGTGTTGTTTTAGTTAATTAGCGAGAAAGAATTGTGTATTACTTTGCGATATTTACGTAAGAACGTGTCATGTTTTTTTGCCCTTTGAAGAATTTAAAATTATCGAACCAACAGGTAGGTTTATTTGATATCTGAGGAAAACTAGGTAAACGAAGGATGGACATAATAAAATCCACGCAAAAACATTGAACAATAAATTGTGTATTTTGAAAACTCAATTTTGAGCAAAACCTCGCCTTTGTACATGAACTTCATTATCACTGTATACATAATAAGTTGTAATCATCATAATCGTCATACCAGCCGAAAGACGTCCACTGCTGGACACAGGCCTCCCCCAAATGGAGGGCCCCCCCTCCATTTGGGGTGGTTTGCCATAATCGCCACGCTTGGCAGGCGGGTTGGCGATAAGTTGTTATAGTGCAAAATAACGAATTTGGATGAAGCATTACAGGCATACACACAAAACACTTATTAGAGAAAATAATAAATACAGATAGAAGAGGGCAAAGGTGCAACTTATTCCAAAAGAAACTTCCAGTTCCAGGAGACCTGCGAAAGGAGAGCTAAACACGATAATAATACCTACCTATGTTAACTGTAAAGTTTTCTTAGGTAACAATTTTCTTCCACCGTTGCGGTCAGCTACCATCCTAATTACTAACTAAAGCCATTTAGGATGATCGCTGACTATAAAGATAAATAGATATGGACAAGAAACAAGGGCAGCACTGACATAACATGCACTGTATGATAAAGTCTAACTGCCTTGTAAGGCGCTAGTGATCGCAAGTGCTACTGGTGAGGTCCTGATTTCGATTCCATGCAGATTCTGCATCTGGAAATTCTCAGTAGTAGTCTGAATCGGGCCGTGTTGATGAATTGCCCCTATTAAATGGGAATTAAACATAACAGACTAAATGTATCTACTATTGGTACACCTCTGCTTATCCTGGTGATTAACATTGACTACTGGGCTTATCCTATTTGTAAACATCCCGCAAAACACACGTCATGCAGCTGGCGATCGCCTGCAAACAACCTGACTGACCATTAACACTGTCGATTTTAGTTCAGGCTTGTCGCCGCACAGCAAAAGCCGGATGGCGCCCAACTTTGGAGCTTGCGATTTTAGTCACTTGCAGCCTAGTCGAATTGTCTTTTAGAAGATTGATTTCGGGGGCGAAAATCCCCTATTTGAGCCTATTGACCTATATATGATAATGATGTGTTTTTTACTCCTCCGCTGTTCTTTTCTGTTCTGACTCATCGAGCTTCATTTGCTCGGCGTTTTCTGTTGATCACCACTGCTAATTCTGGTTCTCAGGAGTTGCATTGGTTGGGAATAGTGTGCTGTGGGTGCGTGTGTTTTGTGCCAAAAGAAACCTTAAGAGCTGAAACGATAATGTGGCAAGAAGGACCAGGCCCTAGTTGCCTGCGTGTTGTGTTCCACGCGTGCCTTTCAGATGTCAGTTTGTTGATGGAGGACCCGCTAGGGCCTGTGCCAGCCAGGGTTGCGGGATTACCCGAAGAGTTTATGCGGTGCTGGAAAGCAAAGAAGAATTGAAGGAATATGGATGGGTTTTAATCAGTAAGAATATACCTACATAAGACATTCCCTCCCACCCTTCAGAGCGGGAGGAGTAATTTGATGATTTCAAAACTTACAAAAAAATGTGTTACTAGTTAGTATGATGGTCATATTATAACATGCACACGACAAAATATAACAATTAAGGTGATAACCAAGGTAACGTCAACACAATTATATCTGCACTTTTAAATTATTAACTTTTAATTTAACTGTCATACATTGTCTGCAACAATGTTTCTGATTACTATTATACAGGCTGTTCCAGAAGTGCGTGGTCATATTTAAGGGTAATGTTGGGTGGCTGGTAAGAAAAAACAAGCAAAACCAAAAAAAAATACTTTTTCCAAAAAAAAAATTGGTTCATATCCCGACTATTCCCGACTGGTCGTACTCAGCGCTTCTCCTCCACATTTATTATGCGTGCAGCCCAAGTCTGAAATTCTTTGCCAGCGCCTGTGTTCCCTTCCACATATAACCCGTCTGCCTTCAAAGCAAGAGTGAACAGGCATCTTCTGGGCGCGCTCGCTCCATCATAGACCTCATCTTTCGCTTTCCTCAATAAAAAAAACTAATCAAATGCAAGTAATGACTCAGAATAACGAACTGCAGAAGGGAATGATGACATTATGCAGAAAAAACTATTTATACTTTGTAAACATGATCGGAGCCAATTCAATTGTTCCTTGTAACAATACTTTGCATAATTGTTTAAACTATGGCACGTAGGTATTTACATGGACAATTAGCTGTTTATTTATTGCATTATAATAAGCTTTATTGCAGTCGTAAATAAATAGAGAAACGTGATGAAACTCGAGTGTTTTGATTATGTGTATTTTTGTAGCTCGGTAGGTATTGTCTGTGATTCCTTTTGTTTAGAAAATTTTAACTCAAGTTCAGACCGTCGATTCTGTCGACAACTCGACATCTCACAGTGTACGTCTAGGCGGAGTGAACGACAAGTGAACTGTCATTCCATCTTATTTATATGGTTTGACATGTTTACAGAATCGCACTGCTGACTCGTTCAAGGGTTGAGTGCGAATTTTTCAATTGTGTTTTATTGTCATTAAATAGCGGTACCAATTACATAATGCGGAGTTTCTCTAGCTAATTTTATTTGTCTCAGTAAATCACAAGGTGTGCAGGGATTGAATTTTCAGTGCTTACCATAATATAGTACATTATGGAATTAACTCCACGTCATAATGAAAACATCTGACCAACAATAGATCGGTCGAGATTGTTCCTTAATAGCCCTTCAGACTTTTTAGCACCAATAAACAGATAGTTTGGTGGAAAAAAGGGTTATCAACATGTCGTATAAGTACCTACTGGACAAAACGTATGTAGATCACTGAATCGCTGCTAGACACGGCATTGTCAAAACATTACCTACAATCATACAAACCACGCGTGTCAGTAATTGTCATTTACTTACTCGTAGGTACTTGACAGCCGAAACTTAGCGCACACACAGCAAGGATACAGGCGATTCATTACGGAGTCTAATCGCTGCCCGTGCAATTCCTAGCTCTATGATATTAAGGCGCTGTGATCAGCAAAAACTCGGTCACTCTCGGACTGTATAGAAAAGAAAGAGAAGTGCGACGACACAATGCTTGCAATTTATTGCCAAATATTATGAAGCATCTTATCGATTTACTCAAAACTAAGTTGAGCTATTAAAAATCTAAAACAACGAAGTTTTGCATTAACATTCGATTCATTATTTGGTATATATTTTACCGGCTTATGTAGGCTAGTATTACGGGAAGGTCGAAGTTAGAAGTAACTTTGCCGATCATTTGTATTTTAAAGATTTTATTTTTAAACATGTTTTGGAAACAACAGTGTTCTTTGAAATGTAGTTAAAATAAAAAAAATCTGCAGTTCGAAACAAAACAGATTTGGCTAAAATTACGTTAGGAAACCAGCAATTTTCAGTTTTTGCTGTTCACAGGCGCCTTAAAAGAGCTACTTTCCGTCAGCTGCTCAGACTTATAATAATAACAAACATTACGTATTGGCTGTGCTAGGAAACACCTCACGCCGCGTATCGGATGTGTAACTCGAGACGCACATAACATAAGCATTGACGTTACCAACACAGACATCTGAGCTAGATTCACGATTTATCGTGTCTACCGGATTTGTGTGGCGATGTGTCAGTTGTTCACCTTATCATCTGCCTAGCCTTTCCCAAATATATTTCAGTCGATTTCCATTCAAATCGGATTCTGCTGAACCGGTCAAGCTCCGCCGTCACACCGGTGTGTCGCCAGATTTACGCGTTTTAGATCTATTATTAGTAAAACACCAGATATATAATAAGATTTTGAAATTAGACATGTCGGGAGCTTGAGAGGTGAATACCAGTATTTTACGTGGACCGGCTGCTTATCTGACCTCCACAACCCAGTAACTGGGTAACACGGAACTCCTTGGCAAGACTGGTGTCAGATTTCGAATGACTGTCAAATATCTAACGCTTAACGTGTTTTCCGTGGCATGTTGAAATGGTAACCCACCCATAGGTCGACTTCGGCAAGAGTTGCTTAACCTTGAAGATCGACCTGTGTGGCTGTTATCATTTGGCCACGGGTTCCTAACCTAGTTGGGAGTTGTTCACCTAACAATAAAGTTCCAAAACAGTAACTGGTGGCCATAATTGCCGATGAAAGCCAGATGTTTCAAGTTATATCTGCCAAAAATATTTAACCTGAACTACTCTCAAGATTCTCAACTCTCTTTTTCTTACTCCATCTCTGTTCAGATTAATTACGTTACGGGATCCAAGTACCTACCGCATGCAATTATCCGGCCCATTTTACTATCCGAATATTACCAAAACGCTATCCGGATTTATTCGGATAATCCTGATATTTCGGATATGATATCCGAACATCATTATCCGAATAACATTGTTCCTTTATGCTGTTCAGTAGGCCTAGACAAAAAACTTTTCTGTAGCGTTAGCGTCAGACGCTGACGACAAAATGTATGGGAATGACAATGTATAGGTGATGACGTTTCCTTTCCACAAATTCCACACCTAATGTCATTCCCATACATTTCGTCGTCAGCGTCTGACGTTAACGCTACAGAAACAATTTTGTCTAGGCCCCCAGATATAGCTACTGTCAAAATCATAAAATCTGCGATGACGACGTCAGATCATAATGTGCAGGTAAAAAGCCTATTACGATTCAAAGCACAATAACGCTCCCTGGTAACAACACACTATGAAAAACCCGATTACACTTTTTTGTATCACTTGGTAAAACCCAGGATTTCAATGGACTGCTGACCAGAGTAGTAGTGACGGTTCAAAAAATATATTAACATACAAATGGGCCTATTCTTCGGCTGTGGTCCGTAGTTATAATTCCTGAAGGCTATTTCTACTAATTTATAAGCAACGTTCGCATAATGGGCATGTAGGAAGAACGAGAAATTGTTATGAAAGAGTACATGGGGGATGGGATTTTGCAAGTCCCAATAAAGAGGGAGAGACGCTGCTGCAATCCGCTACTGCATTTGACCTGACAGTAGCCAACACTTGGTTCCATAAAAGAGACGAAAACCTTGGGCTCGAGACAAGTGAGATTCTGTCAATGGTAGCGTGCCAATTCTACTAATTTTGAAGCAATGTTCGCATTCGCATCTTTAACGTAATCTGTCAGAAAAGCCTCAATTTCCATACATTTTTGACAGATTGCGACTGACATTCGAATGGGAACGTTGCTTAAAATTAATATAATTTAATAGAATTGCCACTCAGATGTCTGCCAGTTACTAGGAAACACTTAACACGACGGCCCTTACCTACCTACAGCATTTATTTTTAGGATTCCGTGCTTCAAAGAGTCAAAAACGTAACCCTTCTAGGATCACTTTCAAGAGCCTTTTTCTCACAAATGCGTAGAGATATCAAACTGAAATTTAAACACGATGGTGTGTCCTTTGTGCTCTAAAACTCATTTGTCCATTTTATTGTGGTAGTAAATCCTCTGAATATGTGCTCTACTTACAAAAAACCTCACAAAAACGTGTCAAAAAAGATTCACCAATACGAAAAAAAATGCTTATCATCGACGATCCCACACGTTATGACTTAGCAACATTAAGACGTTAAGATTCGCGTGAGATGATCGCGTATTACGAAGCCAACCGGAATTCCTTTCAGTGAAAGTTGATATGGTCTTATTTAGAATCAGATGCTGGATTTATTACAACTAGTTTCGTTTATTTGGCGTCTTTTGCAATAATGGCGGCGAGCAGCTCGTGGCTAAAATACCAATAGCTGCACGGGTTGGTGTTCAAGGTTAAGCAACACTTGCCGACGTCGATTCGCGGATGGGTGACCATCCATAACATTCCGAAACTCCTCCGTGCCTCGGACCGCTGCTGTAATTTGTAGGTATACCTATGGTAGTAGTTACAAGTAGTCCTGCCAAGGGGTATATTACCCAGTTACCTACTGGGTTGTGGAGATCAGACAGGCAGTCGCCCCATGTAAAATACTGCAACTCAGCTGCATCTGGTTGGACTGGAGGCCGACCCCAACATAGTTAATACTCAATACTCAATACTCAATATTTATAGTGTAGTATTGTATGGTATGTATAGTTTATATAATAATATATAATATAATATATCTTTACAGTAAGTAATTATATATAAATCGCGTTTCTGTTTTTTTTCTTTTCCACATTGCACCTACCACTATTTGTCTCTGCATCACCCAAAGGTTGACTGGTAGAAAATGCCTAAGGCATTAAGTCCGCCTCTGTACATTTGTGTGCATGAAGTTTTAAATAAATAAATAAATAAATATTTTATTGCATTCCGTATGTATCACAAAGATGGCAAACAACGGCAAAACATCAATATGGACCCTGTCGGGCACAGCAAAATTAGGAGAGAGGACGAGAGCTAAGTAGAAATTCAAGGATTTAAATATTATTAAGTACAAATTATTCAGAAGTGTTTAATTGAGTGTATATCTATGTATGTATTATTATTATTTATCCTATATTTCAACTAAGGCTCATATAACATGTCTAAGCATAAAAACCATAACTATAAATTAATACATATATACAACAAAAATAAGAAATAAAAAACAGGCAAAGTGCGAGTTGGACTTGTGCACGAAGGGTTCTGTACCATTATCTATAAAAAAAAAACAGCAAAAAATCACGTTTGTTGTATGGGAGAAAGTTGAAAACCTTATTAAAGTTTTGGTACCTATTTTCTTCTGAACAACATTTTCGCTCATCAAAAATCTTTTAGGTATGAAAGTCTTCTTGTACCATCACAAATCAAGGACACTCCAACCCAGGCATTCCGTCCATCTGCCATAACCTACACAACATGAACAGGTACCACGAACCACGATATAATTGAATGCACTCCGTGACGCAACGCATTACGTCTCGTCTGTAGGTCGGCCAACCGGTTGGTAGGGAGCACTGTGTCAGCCAATGAGGTTACCGTAATCTTCGCTGGCGGAGTATTTGATTGAGTGGATTGTGGTTTTTGAGAATTTGATTCGATTTTTAAAAATCGTCATTACTGAGTCCCTCGTGCACGAAACTCCGTACACAACAAACGTGATTATGGTACTTACAGAACCATTCTTGTGCGAGTCGCACTTAGTACGTTTTTTGGACTATCCTATTCAGTAATTCGTTCGGTCTTATTGTTAGATGGACTAATAAATAAATGTCTTGAACCTCCTCACTTAATGTGCGTCATTTGCTTAGGTACTCATGGTTTACCTTAATAGGTACTTAACATTAAGATTACAATAATCAGAGAGCCTAGCACGAATGTTTAATGTGAGTGAATTTTATCGTTAATTTTCCGTATGGTGTCGGACGTAAAAGAATAGCACCATCCAATCAATTCCCGTGGGTGTCGTAAGAGGCGACTAAGGAACACACCAGAGAATAGGCAGCGCATTAAACTAAACCAAAATACTATGAGGTTTTTTTTTTAAATTCAAAATTCCCTCACGCTAACGATACTGTTACGTTACTATACGTCAAAATATTTTTATTTGTTATTATTTATAGCTCCATCCCTCTTTCTCGCTCGAACGACTGACTGACGTTTCAACACGTCATGGTAGAGCCGCAGTACAGAAAAAGAGCAGTAAAAAATACATGTAATAATAAAAAAAAATATTAGATCTTTATTTGTTTTAGCAGTTCCATCAACTAAAAGTGTAGTTAACTAACAGGTTCTTTCAAAAAAAGAAAAAGCTTATGGACAGACAAAGATATATACAGGGTTACTGGTAATTCGACGTATATCCGTCAGGGGCTCATAAGGGGGCCAAAATGCAACAAATTGAACCCCCCATATGTATGGCCGAAATTCAATAGTTTTCGAGATATTTGAATTTTAAGGGTTTTTCGAAATTTACCCAAAATTTGACATTTAATTCCAAATAAAAAAACCTACATACCCATTTAAGGGTACCATTAAAAATGATGTTGTAGCTGGCACTTCAATTAAGCTATGGGCATCATTAAAACTACTTAATTTAACAAAATAATTAAAATAATGGCCGAAGTAAGAATAATATCTTACCAATATTTTCATTTTACGCTTCAAAAATGTTGTCTCGTCAAAAAAAATTATATGACATTAATCGTACAAATAACTAAAACAACTTGCCTATTCAGTAGGCTTTCCAAAAAGGTATAAAAGTCAATTTTAAAATACATAATTCGTGGCATGGCATGTGTTTGAACCGGCGCGGGGAGAGAAATCATCTGTGTTCTTAGTTTATCATCCTCGCTAAAACAACCGATTTTACTGGCGAAATTCTTCCTGATGGGGCGAGGTGTGCGGGCCGGGGAGTACACGGCGTTTGCTGCGCTCGCGTCGCCTTCCTTAGTACAGTTCGCGTCAAATAACTATGCCCCTCTGAAGTTAGCCATTTGCAAAGATCGCGTAGGTGCAGTCACGTAGACGGGAGCAAGCGGGACGCAAGCATGCATCGAACGTAAACGAGCGACTGAGACATAAAATCGCGCAGTCATAATCCCCGCCCGCGCATGTGCAGTTGCAGTTTGTTCGTTTTTTACAGTTCGTGTCAAATAACTGTGCCCCTCTGAAGTTGGCTACGAGTGGCTGCGTAGTAGTCAAAATTATGAACAAACTGCAACTGCGCATGCGCGGGGCGGGGATTATGACGGCGCGATTTTATGTCTCAGTCGCTCGTTTACGTTCGATGCATGCTTGCGTCCCGCTTGCTCCCGTCTACGTGACTGCACCTACGCGATCTTTGCAAATGGCTAACTTCAGAGGGGCATAGTTATTTGACGCGAACTGTACTAAGGAAGGCGACGCGAGCGCAGCAAACGCCATGTATTCCCCCACCCGCACACCCCGCCCCATCAGGTAGAATTTCGCCAGTAAAATCGGTTGTTTTAGCGAGGATGATAAACTAAGAACACAGATGATTTCTCTCCCCGCGCCGGTTCAAACACATGCCATGCCACGAATTATGTATTTTAAAATTGACTTTTATACCTTTTTGGAAAGCCTACTGAATAGGCAAGTTGTTTTAGTTATTTGTACGATTAATGTCATATATTTTTTTTTGACGAGACAACATTTTTGAAGCGTAAAATGAAAATATTGGTAAGATATTATTCTTACTTCGGTCATTATTTTAATTATTTTGTTAAATTAAGTAGTTTTAATGATGCCCATAGCTTAATTGAAGTGCCAGCTACAACATCATTTTTAATGGTACCCTTGAATGGGTATGTGGGTTCTTTTATTTGGAATTAAATGTCAAATTTTGGGTAAATTTCGAAAAACCCTTAAAATTCAAATATCTCGAAAACTATTGAATTTCGGCCATACATATGGGGGGTTCAATTTGTTGCATTTTGGCCCCCTTATCAGCCCTTGACGGATATACGTCGAATTACCAGTAACCCTGTATACATATATTTTATTTAATTCCATGTGTGTAATTTTGGTGGTGTACCTAATTGTGTGTGAAAGCGACGCGCGAGTCCCGGCACCCGCGGCTACGCCCACGCACCCCCCGTTCTCGCCCTTCCCTCGTCCGATCGCGCCCGTGCCCCGTCCTTTCTGTATGTTTTAGAGTAGGACGCAGACGAATAAGCGTCGTGTCCGCGCCCTGTCTTTTCTATATGTTTTGGTCACGACGGTTATTTACATTTTGTAAGAAGATGACGCGGAAGAGACATACATGTCCGCGCCCCGTCCTCGTATTACGTCTTTTCTGTGTGTCCAGCGCACAAAAACTTTCGACCAAAAAGATATTCTCATAACTGACCTTAGCCATACATAACATAATCATACTTAAACAAACCAGAAAATCTATTCTTATACCTCTGCGTGTCTAATTTCCTTTGAAAAAAAATGTTAAGAAAAACATTGCGTATTAATTTAACGGCAGAGATGTACCCGTTACGTAGGTATGGCATGGTCCACTGCGTTCAAACCATGGTCTTGCATGCTGGCCGTAAGGTGGGGCCACAAAATGAGCGGCGAGGAGCGGTGCTATTATGTTATTATCTTATCGTGGAATCTTAGGTAAACTGAAATAGCAAGCTGGCCATTCCTTTTCCTAGCTTTATTGACAGTTAACTTCAATGGAACGACAGTATAGTACTGCTATAGAAGTAACTCCGCGGAACAGACTGCGACGAGTGTTTTGTCTGGTGGGCAACTGACCGTCTGGTCGGACTTTTTTTTTATTGTGGGTGCGTTTACAAAGATATAAACTCACATACACACGAGTGAATTTCAACAGGTCCTATAAAATCTTCATTTCCGTGTATTTTTTATCTTAAGGTTTTTTTTAAAAAAAAAAACGCTTTTATTAAAGTTTTTGATAATGTATTGTATTCTTGCTTAATGTCTAGCAAATAACTTAAAAAACTAACGAGATATACAGGATTAAAAATTCCGTGCCACGGCGATGAAACATGCGTGCACGGCAATGAAACAAGCGGGCACGGCAATGAAAAAACTGTGCCATGGTAATGAAAGAATCAATCCATGGAAATGAAAAAATATTATATCTCTCCGAGAGGGAAAGGCAAACCCAGACAAACTGTGTATGGGAGTAAGATTTGGATAGATATTACAAAAGGAAGAATGGGAGTATGTATAAGAATAAAGGCTGTAGTATTAAAATCTCTAAGTAGTGTTGCGAGTGTAATTCAACAGTCTTTCTTTACTTATTGTACTCTCATTCTTCTTTTGTAATATTTCCTCGCCCAAATTTTACTCCCATACAAGTGTTGGAATCAAGACCTTATCCTCCTACAATATTGCGAAGAACTACTCCTGCAGCCTTCTATTTAAGATATCGTTCTCTTTCTTTTCTTCAAAAATTAAGAAGCGACCCTGTATTAAGAGAGGAGTATCTCTTAATACAGGGTCGCTTCTTAATTTTTGATGTCGCTTTTCTTCCGCCAGTCTTTTCCTGTCCTTTCTCTCCTCTTTAGATAATTTTGGTTTAGGCATCTTGGCATCCTAAAAATAAACAATCCATTATTAAAATCAGACTGTAGTATGTGGAGGTGCGTGCGTGTGTGAGGGTGTATTATACGTGTGATAGAGTACCTACCAAATGTTACATCATTTTGTTAGGTTACCATGAAAAAATCTTTTTGTAGTTGACTGTACAGTAAAAACTCATCAAGTCTATCCTTAAATGTTTTATCGCATTGCAGAGAGAGTTAACTTGACGAGTCCTGTAATGTCAGTAATCGGTATTACCTGTATATCAGATAAAAGTTGATAAAGATATTTTCTTTGCCTAATCATACCATGGGGATGAAAACACAAGTCACGGAAATGAAATACCTGGCCACGGCAATGAAAATAAATTGTTTTACAAGGCATGGCAATGAATTTTTTTTCATTGCCATGTCTTTTTTTTCATTGCCATAGAAAATTTCGCCCACAAAAACCACGGCAATGAAAGCACGGTGATGAAAATCAAGGCAAAAAATATAAATAACAAAAAATCTATTAACTATTTGAAGAAATAAACACTTCACAAATAAACATAAAAGAAATGGCGTTCTATCGAATGCTTACTCAAGAAGACAAACTTAATTCAAAATGAGGTTATACCTATCCACGGCGATGAAAGAAAAAATGTCCAGTAACATAAAAATTGAATAACTTACATTATGGCTCGAAAACGCAGGCACGTGTGTACGTACTTCCACGTCGAGCACTTAGGCAGCACTAATACGAAACGTTTAGCGTACCGCGGGGGGGACGCAAGTCATTAGGTAAAACAATATCCTTAAACATGATTAGGACACGGCGATGAACGGTAGTTCTGGGACAAATGATTTTTTATTAACCATTTGTTGTATTGTTTAAATATTTGAATAAATGTATTCCGTAACAATACTTTAAATATTCATGTATCAAATAAAACAAGGATTTAATATAAATAACCAATAGATTTTTATCAATGAGGAATAATACACAACAAGGTGACGTGTGGACAAACACGGCAATGAAATATTTCGAGGTTTAATTAATTATTTTGGAGTATCCATTAATCCTATTAATTAAATATTTAGTGCTACACGTAGATTTCTATTTCACCTAACCGGAAAAAAATGTTAGAACATTATAACTTTGTTTTTTAGTACCAATTTCATTGATGCCAAGCAATTTTTGGTCCCGGGAAATTCACTCACACACAACCAGACCCGAAACAACTATAGGCAATACAAATATTTGTTCCGTGCGGGATTCGGACAGGCGACACGCAGCGCAGCAGTCAATCAGTCAACCACTGCGCCAACCGTGCCGTCACTTTACAACCTTCAGTGCGATTCTGTAATAAAACATGTCGAAGTGAAGGCTTGGATGAAGTGATCACGAAGTGAGCTGTCAATCCAACATGGAATGACAGTTCCCTTCGCGCTCACTCCTCCTGAGCTTTCACGGTGACAGGTTTACAGAATTGACCGGCTGTTCCGCATACTTCTATACTAGTGACCCCGACGTGATTTTGAGAAGTTGAGTGTTTTACAAAAGCAAGTTGTGGTGATTTATTTATTAATTTATTTATACATATAATCATCACTGTTTTGATGCTATATTTTAGTTTGTTGTAAGTTTTGTGTATTTTTTATATTTAAGTTATCATGGCCTAATTGGAATTAATCATCGCTTAGAACTATACTTACAGAGTGCCAATTCTACAATTTTTAAGCAACTTTCGCATTCCCATGTCAGTTGCAATCTGTCAAAAATATAGGGAAATTAAGGCTTTTTTAACCGACTTCTAAAAAAGGAGGAGGTTCTCAATTCGGATGTTTGTATTTTTTTTTTTTTATGTTTGTTCGGGCATAACTCCGTCGCTTGCGAACCGATTTGAAAAATTCTGTTTTTGTTGGAAAGGGTATACTTTCCAAATGGTCCCATTTAAACTTTATCAAAATCGGTTCAGCAGTTTGGTTTTTAAATCCAAATATCTGGAAAAAATATGTGGAAAAATCATTCATTTACACGAAATTGTGTACTTTTGCTTTCCTGTGACTATCCAGTGGTGTTGTTAGGTGTCGGGTACCACTAAAAAGTGAAAAATAAAAAACTTTTTCACAAAAAAAAGAAACCGACTTCCAAAAAACACTAAAGTTCAAAATAACTTTAATTTCGGAAGTCGGTGTCAAATAACGAAGAAGCAACCAAAAACACCGACTTCCGAAATTAAAGTTATTTTGAACTTTAGTGTTTTTTGGAAGTCGGTTTTGACAGATTACAACTGACATGTGAATGCCAACGTTGCTTAAAAAAATGTAGAATTGGACTCATGTATAACCCAATTCATAATAATAACTTATTTTTCAAACTTATTAAATAGGGTGTAGACCGCTACAGGGCTTCATCGCAGAATACACCAGCAGATCTGTGTCTTCTCTCGCGTCGCCATCACCCCGTTCGGCTACCGCTCCTTTCCGCTCGTTTCGTACCCCCCACACTAAAAGTAGCCATTAAGGCGATTTAGACTGGTATTTAGTATCTAATTGAGAGAAGATTCAACTCTGTTGTTTTATAGCAAGTTATAAAAAATAAACTAATATAAATATTTTTTAAACTGATTTCATCGCAGTTAACCTTTTTATTTTAATATAATTTAGTATCAGCAAACGATATTTTAATATATTTACATTTTTACGATTGATACAAATGAAAATAAATGATACAAACTTACACTTATTACGGTTTATGAGATGTAGCCCGCGTACTGACGGACGGACGGACAGCGGAGGCTTAGTAATAGGGTTCTGTTGGCTACCCTTCGGGCATAGAACCCTAAAAATTAGTATGAGATCCTATTCCCAGACCATAAAGTTTTAAAATCCTTACACTTGACTGCATGCGATGCCATTGATTAGACTTTGAGCTGTCAGCAAAAACTATGATTGGCATTCGCGTGCTTGACTGTACTTATCTAAGCTTAAATTGCAGCTGCGTTCATTATTTTGCTACTTAATTATACTAGTGACCGTATTTTAAGAGCGTTTACGCGGTACGGCTTTTCATACAAACTTTCAAATCCTTATTCTTCAAAATGAATGAACCGATTTTAACGAAACTTGGTTTGCATACGCTAGATATCCAAGTCTAAATAGTCATAAGAAAACATTTTTGAAAACGATTTCAGAGGGAGAGAGAGAGCGATTTTAAGTTTTCTATAGAAAGTGAAAAATCAAATTCCCCCTGAACTCTTTTTCAAAAATGTTTTCTGATAACTATTTAGACCTGGATATTTAGCGTGCGCATACCAAGTTTCGTTAAAATCGGTTCATTCATTTTGAAGAATAAGGACTTGAAATTTTGTATGAAATGACATCCGGCGTACGCGCTCTTAATAAGTCGCAAATATTTTAATAAGCCGTTTGCCGTCAATCATTTTAAGTAATGTTTCCCTTTCACCTTAGCATAATGGTAAAGTTTTATAACGCTTTAATTTTGTAATGATAGAAACAGGAGGCGGTGCATAGTGAAGCGGGAGAATAAGCTCCCTCCATACATATAGTTCCTCGATTATTCAATGGTAGCTGCAGAACACCGTGTGGTATTAGTCAGTAAGGATCTGACAGGCGGAGGATATCCAGAACGATTTACAAAAACTCCAAAACAGAAATAGAACCTTCAACCATTGGCGGAAAGTTTAAAAATATAATTCAGATTTTGCTAATGTCAGTATGATTGAATTTTTCATAGATGGCTAGAATTCGAATCGGGCCTTATGCTTACCAGGATATCCATCTTACACCTTTTTATTTTATGGATGGGAAATCATCAAGTGACACCTTCCGCTCAGGGTGGAACGGGAGGGAGTGTCAGACTCTTACTGACTAAAACCCATCCGTGCTCCTCCTAGTGCCTTTTGCGTTCCAGGGCCGCGGTGACTCTTTCGAACAAAATCCGCAACCCTGGCAGGATCAATTACTAGATGTAAGATGGATCCTGCCAGGGTTGCTCACACCGCCCTTGCTAGCATATAATATCAGAAGCTTTCATTCAATATCTCTCACTGAATTAATGTGAGGCAAAATACAGCAATTAATTTCCACATAAATTCGTCAAAAATTCGAGACGCAATTAGCTTTAGTTTCTATATGACTTTTTGCCTCACAATCCCACAATTTCACGTTGTCCTAGCTAACAGTCACCCTGTACAATGACCCCGATCCTCTAACTGTGCATTGAGTATACATTAGAAATTAGAAGCGTACACGCAAGTGTCGCCTTTGTCAATAGAGGTAACAAGAGTCTTGTTATCGAGTTAAATTTTGAGGTTATACCAATAAACTGTTCCCTATGGTACGGATTTGACAGTTGACAGATTGGTACTTGACTTTTCCGGTACGAATTTAAGACTTACAAAAATAGTTCAAATTGTATTTTTTTTATCAGTTTTAGGCGGTCGTATCGTATAGAATGAACGATATACCCGAAAATTGAGTAATTGTACTCATCTTTATGAACCACTTTAACTATGGGGCCAAACCATAGATACGTATGTGCGCACAACACTCGACAAAATGTACTGAACAGCTGATTATTTTCACAGTCACTTCCACGCTAACGTGATCCACCATCGACCACAGACAGACATCGCGAAACACCAACTGAACTAGTGGTCAACGCATGCCTATCAATAAATAAAACGGTACCTACTCAAATCCAGATTGTATCTATAAAACTGACAGAATGCCCACTAACATCCAACGTCGACCACATCATCAAACACGAGTAAATAAATAATAAGAAAAGACTTAGGTACAAAATCTCTTTATAATCCGACAGTCCGACTAAACTATAGTTCGATTTGAATTTAGAAGTTCTAGAACACGGACCACAAACAAGGAAATAAGCATAACCAGCCAGCAGTTTCACAATCTACCATCGAGAAACCGACAGTACTTTTTTATTCTGAGGCTGGCGGTAAACAATCAGACGCGCCATGACACATTACATCACACCCACTTCTTGTCGATGGATTGAGTCAGATTGAGTCACCGTATCGGACTGTAAAGGTCCTCTGCTGCTCTGCAGTGATTGGCAGAAGTAACGCCCAAAAATTTTAATAATGTCAAAGTCGAGCTTAAAATATTCTTTTAATTAAACATTAATTCCGTATGGTGTCCGGACGTAAAGGAATAGCACCATCCCATCATTTCCCGTGGGTGTCGTAAGAGGTGACTAAGGGACTCACCAGAGAATGGGCAGCAGCATTCTCTGTAGGTACATTGCTACAGCTACAATGCGATCGCCAACCCGCCTGCCAAGCGTGGCGATTATGGCAAACCTCCTCCATTTGGGGGAGGCCTATGTCCAGCAGTGGATATCTTTCGGTTGGTATGATGATGATGATGTCACATTAATTTTCAAAAACGATTGGTATTTGATCTTAAAGCTGGGTACTGACCGGTGTTACAGGGTGTAATGTAATATGTAAAAAAAATAAGGACTTGAAAGTTTGTATGCAGTGCCGTACTCTTAAAAGCGCTAAGTTTTTATTAAAAACGTAATAGTAAGGTACAAAAACGGCTTTTAAGAACTTTGTAAGATTTCATCTAAATATCCTTTTTTTGTGAGGCCCATCATCGTCACAAATTAACCAAAAAAAATCTTAAGATGTGCGGAAAACCGTGGAAAATAAAGTTAAGAATGTGTAAAAACAGTCATTATCGATCGTTAAGCAAATTGTTCTGTTTTGATGTTCGAGTGTTTAAGTGGTGCTCAAGAATGTGTCCGTTCTTGTTTAAGTTTATATTGACGTGTAGGTACACCATTTAAGGATCTTTATACTTAAAGCTGATGTAATAATTTCTGTCCAGAGTGTCAATTTTCAAGCAACAGTCGCGTTCTCATCTGGCAATGCGACAAATTTGTCACAAACTGTCAAAAATGTATGAAAATTATGGCTTTATTGACAGTTTGCGATTGACACGAGAATGCGAACGTTGTTTTAAAATTAGTAGAATTAGCCCTCAGATATAGTGAAATTTGATCGGGGCAGAACTGAGGCCTATTTAATAAAAACCGACTGGAGACAAGTGATAAGCGTCAATCTGTCAATGCGACAATTTTGTAACATTCTCTGCTTTATTAAACCACACCTGTCGCGAAGTAGTGACAATTATGTCAGTTTATGACAAATTTGTCGCATTGCCAGTTTTCTTAAATACGGTCCACTTTTAATAAATTTCACTTTATCTGAGGGCCAATTCTACTATTTTAACCGACTTCCAAAAAAGGAGGAGGTTCTCAATTCGATTGTATTTTTTTTTTTTTGTGTTTGTTACCTCATATCTCAGTCATTTATGAACCGATTTGAAAAATTCTTGTTTTATCTGAAAGGATATACTTTTCGATTGGTCTCATTAAAATTTTATCAAAATCGGTTTTGCAATTTGGTTTTTAAATCCAAATAGCTGGACAAAATATGTGGAAAAATCATCCATGTAAACGAAATTGCGTATTTTTGCTTTCCTGTGACTTTCCAGTGATGTTGTTAGGTGTGGGAAAAAGTGAAAAATAAAAAACTTTTTCACAAAAAAAAACCAGCTTCAAAAAAAACACTACAAAGTACAAAATAACTTTAATTTCGGAAGTCGTTGTCAATTAACTAAGAAGCAACCAAACACCGACAACCGAAATTAAAGTTATTTGGTACTTTGTAGTGGTTTTTTAGAAGTCGGTTTTTTTAAAAACAACGTTCGCATTCGCATGTCAATCGCAAACTGTCAATAAAGCCATAATTTTCATACATTTTTGACAGTTTGCGTCTGACATACGAATGCGAACGTTGCTTGAAAATTAGTAGAATTGGCACGGTCATCTGTACAGCTAAGGAATGGAAATCTCTGTCAGAGTCTGTGTTTTCTTTTCTTACAGTCATTCATGAGTGAATAGGTTCAATAGGTTGCTTTTAGTCGAGCGGATTCCATCGTCGACCACATAATCGCTTTTCATCGAGGTGAGATTGTGACAAACTCAAACACAAGTTATGAGTCAAAATAAAATAAAAAACCGGCCGAGTGCGAGTCCGACCCTCACGCGAAAGGTTCCGTACCTTAATCCGAAAAAAACACGTTTCTTGCATGGGAGCCCCTTTAATTTTTAATTGAATTTTTATTATTTGTTGTTATAGCGGCAACAGAAATACATCATCTGTAAAAAATTAAACTGTCTACCTATTACGGTTCTTGAGATACAGCCCGCTGACGGACGGACGGACAGCGGAGGCTTAGTATTAGGGTTCCGTCGGATACCCTAGCGTACGGAACCCTAAATACTAGACATATTTTTCATCAGTGTAAATGCCAATCATATTCACTAGAAATAGTCGTTTAATTTCCGATGGATTTAAATAAATTGCTGTTTTTCGAAAACCTGTCTTTCGACTTTTACAGTTTGTAAACTTTTACTTTTTTAACACAGAAAAACTTAAGTTGCACGTGCATATCCTACATGCAGCATGACACACAATACAGAGTGTATGGTCAATATTAAATTATTCAACACCCTGTATACGCCATTAAAGAAAATAAACAATATCGAATAATAAAAAGAGACAGTACTAATAATAAAAATCAAATATCCTAACTAAGTTAACCCTAAAATATGGCGTCAAAAAATTCATCCGCATCGCTGTCGACTGGAAGTGTGCCCAAAAGACTGGCGGCATTGCCACGTTGTATGGCAATGCTTATCCTTTGTCCAAGATAAAAGCCAGCCCTTGGGTCACGCGAAGTGTCAACTAAGCGTTTAGCAAGTTCTTTAAATAACGCATGAGCACTAGGACCCCACAACCCGAGAGTTTCAACCCCAAACGGCTCGAAAATATAACTACCAACGAGGTTGTTATATTTCCGCCGCTTGAGGTTCTCCGCAGCCGCAGCGGCAGCACCAGCACAGCACGAAGAGCTAGGAAGATGGGATGGCGCAAGAGTATCGACACAAGTAGCGTCCCACACTAAAGGCCTACCCATCTTCCACGGAAATAAAGACATACCGTCCGGTCGCTTGCCATCGTCGCGTGCCAGGCCACTGGGTTCTAATACAGGCGCAACGCCAACGGTGACAAGAGCTCGTCGGATGATGTCGTTAATATTCGCGTGCCGCGCTATACTTATAATAATAAAAATAATTATTATTTTATAAACGGAAAAATAATTATGCAAATAACAGAGGTCAATACCCCGATAAGCGTTCTTTATCATCAGTAATTCAAAAACAATATTTTTAATTTAGTTGCAACATTTGAAAGTTCTTCAAATATTATTTTGTACCAGCACTTTAAGGCCAGTGCATTGCTCAATTTGAGTGGCAATCTAAATTTTTCTCATGAATAATTGATATATCATAAAACTAGTGATGTGACCCCGTTTTTATCGTATATTTTTTGACCTCAGAATACTTTAGTTTGGCCACTACCGGACGTCCTTAGATGGCAGTTTGTTAATAATTTTAGAGATTTATTGCAAAAATTATTTTTTATATTTTTGCACTTTATTTTACACAATTACGTTTAATATGACCTAATTAATTTTATAGGTAGGTATTGCACATATTTAACTAAATGAAAAAGTAATTTTAGCGATAGTTACTAGTTTAAGTGACAGTGGCAAAATAGTGATGTGTATTCACAATTTCTTTTAATATTCCAAAAAGGACATTTTCGGATATTTTTTCACAGTTTTTACCTACTATTTTTTTTTTTCATTTGTCGATACAATACTTACAATCGGACGTGGTTGCTTCCGATGTATTTAAACGTGATCTGAATTCAAACAGGCGCCATATCAGATATCAGGAAGGAAACACCGTTGTTACAAATTATTTCAATGCTAAATATAATTTGGTAATCAAATTAAATAGTGTCACGATTGGATAGTTTGTGAATTACTTAGAGCCTGAACCTACCCAGACGATATACTTCTATGTGTGTCGATGACATGTATTTATCATAATCATCATCATATCAGCCGACAGACGTCCACTGCTGGAAATAGGCCTCCCCCAAGTGTCGCCACAACAACCGGTCCAGTGCGTCTCGCATCCATCGGCTACCAGCGACCCTCACCAGGTCATCGTTTCATCTTGTGGGAGGCCTTCTAACGCTGCGTCTTCCGGTACGTGGTCGCCACACCAGAACTTTTCAGCCGCATCGACTATCTATTCTGCGAGCTATGTGCCCTGCCCACTGCCACTTCAATTTGGCGATCCTTCAGGCTATGTCGGTAACATTAGTTCTCTTGAGGATATCGTCATTCCTGATTCGATCACGCAAGGAAACTCCGAGTATTGCCCTCTCCATTGCCCTGTGGGTGACTTTATGCCTTCTGATGAGACCCATTCAATACAATTCATTCATCGACCTTCTTCTTTTCAAGTCAATGGATGGTTTGGGCCCAGTAGGTGGCTACTTTAATAGCAGCATCGGTGGCATTAATCAAATCCTTCAAAGAACAGGTTTTTAGGCACTTGGTGCTCTCTAACATGTGTCTCATGTTCTGAACAATTAATTGATCAACCTATAGGAGTGTCAATTCTACTAATTTTTAAGCAACATTTGCATTAGCATGTCAGTCGCAAACAGTCAAAAAAGCCTTAATTGTCATAGGTACATTTTTGACAGATTGCAACTGACATGCGAATGTAAAAATTTGTAGAATTGGCCCCCGGGTTGCTTCAAGTGTCAGTATCAAATACTACAATAGTATACTGGCTAGTCAGTATTCAATCACACACAGGGACAAAAAGGTGTAACGAATTCATTCATTTACTCAAATACAGTTCTCGTCAAATAACTTTGCCCCTCTGAAGTTAGCCATTTGCAAAGATCACGCAGGTGCAGTCACGTACACGGGAGCAAGCGGGACGCAAGCATGCCTCGAACGTAAACGAGCGACTGAGACATAAAATCGCGCCCCACCCCCATGTCTCTTACGCATGCGCAGTTGCAGTGTGTTCGTAATTTTGACTACTACGCAGCCACTCGACACAACTTCAGAGGGGCAAAGTTATTTGACGAGAACTGTACTAAAACTTTATTTGCATTCCACAATGTGTACATAAGTGGTAAGTTCAAAATATTTGATCATTGTTGACCCTGTTGAGCAAAGCAAAAGAAAAAAAATATATAGTAGGGGAGAGGAAGCTTTATACAGTCAAACTTAATGCCCCAAATCCCGAGCTGGCATCACTCGCTCTTGCGCACCAAATAAAACACCAAAATGTTAAAACCTCAATTGGAAAAATCATCTCTATCTATCATATCTAAATCTATCTATTGAAGTTGCCCTCTCTGTATTTCTAGTCGCTCACTTAGTAATTTAGCCGCACGATTAGAATTTTAATATCTGAAATGGATTAATTACAACCCACTTTTTGTAAGCTCGTTCTTGATTTTATTATTAATCAATATTCGTCGTTAGTTTAGCTAATTTTTCGCTTATTCAAATTCATAGGTACCGCTCAAGTTATTAAAACAGTATCTCAACATCAGTCGCTAAGTTATTTTTTTATTCGATCGTTTTATAATTTCCCAATAATAATTCGGTAATTTCGGAAGTCGGTGTTAAATAAATTACGAAGAAACAACGAAAAACACCGACTTCCGAAATTAAAGTTATTTTGTACCTTGTAGTGTTATTTTGGTTATTAATTAATAGTTTATATACAACGTTTTTTCATTAGACTTTTGTTCAAACTAAAAATTAATCGAAAACCCCAAACAAACTTAAAACAATTTTTTTTTTTACTATTCGTTGAGTTTAAAACAAATAAAAGAACTTGCTCTCAGCAGAATCCATCCCATAATATTTTCTCTAAACAAACATTTAAGTTCGCGTGCACCAAAATGACATTGAAAACTGTTTATGTTAGCGTTTGAACTTTCTTGCTTCCACACAACACACATATGTATCTACATACATAACAGTTATTATGTAAGAGTCGTTGCACATAACTGGTCAGTTTTGAGAGTGACCTTTTGTAAGCTACTAAGACTATCCGGCAGTAGCAGGGCTGGCTGATTTTAATAAAAAAAAAATATTCTAATAAAAAAATAAAAAAAAAACAAGTTTCATAACATGTTTTTAACACAATCAGGTTCTTTTCGATGGTCAACGTTAACGTTACTATCGAATATTTTTTTTAATGCCTACGAGGTACCACGTTCGTTCCATTGTCTTTATCATCTTCCTGCACTTATCTCTAATTGGGGTCGGCGCAACACGTTCATCATGAGTCAAGATATCCTTCTCTCCCTTCATTTAAGCCGTTGGTCCTGCGCCTGAGTGATGGAAGAGGGAGTGCACCTGTGTTTGCGCACACACTTGTGCACTATAATATTATGTCCCGCGCCGATGGCTAGTCTCCTTGAGATTGGCCGCCATGGCAGAAATCGGTAAGGCAAAGTTTAATGGATTGATTGTGGAGTGATAATATAGTCCATATTATCACTCCACAATCAATCCATTGAACTTTTCATTGGCCGCTTTCTCTAAATTTAAAGCTAAAAAAACTATTTCTGTCCATCCCTAGACGGTAGTAAATATCACTATCACTAATCTTATTCGAATTTATTATCCACCATAACCTCACTATAAGGTCGTCCAGTCTCTCTCTAAACGTCTAAAAATATTTATATTTAAAATGCAAGTCATGCAACGATATGTAAATGAATATATTTCGTCTGCAATTTTATTTATTTCAAGGGTATTAAAGTAGTTACAGTTAATGGTGTTTTTACCCTTCTATTGTCACCTTGGGCTCTGTGGTACTTTTGATGCTTTCAACATCTTGTCCATTGGTTAGTAAAGAGGTGTGTTCGATATTCATTTATGTGATGCTGTGAACACTTTTGGTAACTCAAGATGCGCTTGAAAAACACAAGAAATAACTTTTTCAACACATTTGCTCAAAAATAACTATTGTCTTATACCAAAAGTTTATTATAAGGGTGCGTTTCCGCCTGAGATGTGCGAGGTAGCTGAGTGTCGCGAGGATGCGTAGCGACGCTATGAAACGGTGCACAGATGACCGGTGCGGGGACGTGTAGCGGACTCTTTCCAGTTTCTCGCTCGCGTCCATCAAATAGCACACATCCCTCGCGCACATCAATCGCACCCATCCCTCACTTGTTTTGTACGTACAAAAACCTCGCGCCGCTAAGCAGTTTCCACCGGAACTGCGAAGAGCGAGGCTAAGTAAATGAAGCGATTCTATTGGTTATTAACAATTACGTCCTATTTCTACTCCAGAAATACTATTTCTACTCCAACTTTCGAGCTTGTGAAACCATAACTGTGTAACCGGATAAATTAATAAGTAATTATGACATACTTTCCAAACAAAAGTGGTCAAATAGCTATAGGTATTTATTCCTCAAACAAAAGTAGCGAAATGTGTCACTGACACGCCCCCAAAATTCCACCTCAAGTTTATTTCATGAACATTATTTTTTTAATAGAGCCTCCACCTACCTAAACGCATAATCTAACCACACAGGAAGATACTTACACCGTTTCGATCAATCCTCTAATCACGTATTCACTCGTCCCTGTTCACTGGCTGTCTATCACACCGTAACGAGCCACCATTGTCACTTTCACTCATCACACGGTGTGACGGTGTAACGGTGTGACATTTCATTTATTTATGTAATAATGAATACGTAGTCTTTTGTTAATTGTGCTGCGCTTGCCACAGATTGTCGTTTGTTTTTTTTTGTCATACTTTTTTTCCGTATTTTAAGATATTTGTACTTTCTTGGCACGTGTGGTTTAAGGGTATGTATTTAAACAAAAAATATTCGTGAAGTAGATATTAGTTGCGTAGAAAATAATTATTATAATAGATACCATTTCAGATAGACTAACACGGTTCGTACGGTGAAGTACGAAAGAGTCGAAAACCAATTTGGTTCTGATTATGTTTCAATATTTCAATCGAATTGGTCCAGTAGTAAAATTATTAGTCAGAGGCACTCAAAGGCTTGTATGGGGTCCGCTGTGTTTCAGCTGTTAGGAAAAGCTCAGTATGATTTTTTGGACATCGGTCATTTCTTCATAAAGTGCTTTGATGGTCTAAACAAGGGACAATCTGCCAGCCGTAGCGTGGCAAAGGCGATTGGCGAATGGCGAGGAAATCTATGAGAGTGTCAGCTGTCGAAGTGTCACGTGATCAATTCCTAATATTTTGGCATGTCGATAATCACACTCACTGGTAGACTTTTTGTTGTATGGGAAATCATCAAATGAATTCTTCCGCTCTGGGTGGAGCGGAGGGGAGTATCAGACTCTTACTGACTAAAACCCATCCGTGTTTCTTCTTATGCCCTTTGCATTCCAGGGCCGCGGTGACTCTTTCGAACAAATTCCGCAACCCTGGCAGGGGGATTGATCACCTGAAATTTCAATAGCTTTTGTCAATCCCATACATTATTGACGTTTCGACAATCGCCTTTGCAACGCTACCACTAACAGAAATGTCACTTTCTAGAGCCTAAGGACGTAAGTGAAATTCTACTTCCCGGATATTTCAAAAACAGCTGACGGTTTATTCTGTCAACATCTCACCGAGTACACTTAGGTGCAGTGAGCATAAAGTGAACTGTCATTCCATCATGTTTGTCCATAGACAGTTCATTTCTTGTTCACTTCAGGTGTAGTCCCGAGGTAAGCTTACACGGTGAGAGGTTCAAAGGCCCATATTTCAAAACATTGTGGCGTGTTCAAATCACGTCGGGGTCACCAGTTAGGAGGTAGCGGAAAAGAGAGTAAGTCGCGGGACGGAGGTATGCGGATACCTCCGTTGAAAAAGGAGGATCTTCCGACCGGACGGTTGTTGTGTCCGGTGGGCAACTGCCCGACAGTTGATATTCGGGCTTTGTAAATGTTCTAATCGCACGGTAAACTTTGATACCGCGATTTAGAATTTTGTCAAGTTAGTTCGCAGCTGTCGAGATAGATGGCGCTGCGAGTCTCATTTGTTGTGATGTTGATTCTGCTGCGTTAATTTTTTGTGGCGGGATTAATGTCGCTACAACATAAACTCCAACTCAACTCGAATTCCAACTCCGTCGGAGCTTGTCATAAATTGAAGTTTTTACATTTGTTTGCTCATCTCTCGAGTACGACCACGTCAATTCGACAAGCTTTCATTGACATTTTCGTGCTCATGTTGGAGTTAGATTTCGAGTTGATTTGGAGTTTACGTTTTGGAATATGGGCCAAAGAATCGCACTGCTAATCATAACCTCTTAGTTTTCTACTTCAACCTAGACCAAGAACCTCGTGGCCTCGTCACTAGGACACTGATTAACAAAAATGTCGTTATCCACTTGAGTCGACAATTTCGCCAAGATACGAGGTCGATGACATAACTAAGGTTGGCTCACTGTGTTCCGGTCATCCGAGATCACACGTAACGCATTGCATCAAGTATCTACGAGTGTGCCTGTGTCCATTGACGCCGACACAACATTCTTTTTTCTTACTTCTCCGTTGTTATTTTCTGATTCATTTCATTGCGGACTTCATTGATTCGGCGTTTTTCTGGTGGCCGCCACCTGGGTCTCGGGAGTTGCAGTGGTTGGAACTCCTGAGTGTTCCTAAAAAAAAAGCCGTGCGTCTCGGTTGACTGATACAAAATGCCTGAGGCATTAAGTCCCATCTATGAACACTGTTTTTACTAATAAACTATAGAAAGCCTATGTTAGTAATATCTTCACTTTACTTGACTATTGCTTTTGACCTCGCTCTCGCCTGATGGAAAGCAATGGATGAGGTCTCCGAGTCCAGAAGATTCTGTCTTTTGCCTCTCTTAACTCTTGATTTGAATGCTGAAGGATTAAATGTGGCACATACAGACGCTGCCAGAAAGTAGACAACAGTTTTATCAGATCTCGATCTTGAATGATTTAGATAACTTACCCGACCCGTAATTTACTCGTTTTTTAATAAAATTGTTCGTTGAATTTTGAGTCCCGTTTTGCAAAGAATTAATTAAATCCATTCACATATAATTGGTAGATATTAAAAAAAAGTTTATCGTTTCACAATACATAACTTAGGATCATGCTCGGGAAAAATAAATGAATGTAGATTTCTGTTTAAATATGTTTTCTGTTTTTTAATACCAATTACATACATTTTTTGATGATAATGTTGTTTATTAATGATAATTTTAAAGGAGGATGTGATGTTAGCGTGACGGTTGAAAGGACGGGACAGAAGAAGAGAACGTGTAGGTACCGCCGACCCCAACTAACATGGGATAAGGTTAGGCGGTAATGATATAAATTACAACAATAACTACTTTTTATTAGGAATAAAACATCTTGAATGCTGTTTTTGTTCTCTGCATTATAAAAGAACGTGTTTTGAATATATTAAAACAAAGCGCCGCTATTGTTTTGCATTATGATGGTCTATTTAAAAAAATAATGTTCTCATAACAATTTAACTTCTTGAATTCAGACAATGGTCTATTTGTCATGTATTTTATGTTTTATTTTTCAAAATAGATAAAAATTATAATTAAAAGAAACATGTTTTTATAATAGAAATATTATTAGTAATATAATAAACATTAAGATTAATTTGCTGTAAATGTTTCTGTAAAGAATTCGTTCGAGTGCCGAAATCTATTCCTAACTAATATTATAAACGCGAAAGTGAGTTTGTTTGTTATGCTTTCAGGCTAAAACGGCTGAACGGATTTGGATAAAAGGTAGACCATGACTTGGAATGGAACATACGATACTTTTATTCAGTAATAATTACTTATACGTTCACGTGGGATAACTTCCGACCCCCAGCGGGTGAAGCCGCGGGCAAAGCTAGTACCTACTTAATGTTATAAATGCAAAAGTTTGGATGGATGGATGTTTGTTACTCAATCACGTCAGAATGGTTAAATGGATCTTGATAAAACTTGCACAGAGGTAGATTATATTCTGGAATAGGTGATACATTATTCCCTTGGGATAATTTTCGACATACACGCGGTCGAAGCCGCGAGCAGCAACTAGTAGTAAATAAATAAAACTCTAGAAATATTAGTTTAGTTTTAACTTTTTTGTAGTTAGGTACAACTGCTAACTCATTAATATGTTAGTTACATCGATAATCATCTTTGGTCTTTAACCAAAAAATTCTGAATTCGTAACACGTTAGTGGAGACGTCAAGGAATTAATTGGATGACTTCGAAATACTAATTATGTAATTTATTGTTTCGTTTTTCATTTTCATATAATAATGTACCTAAGTACGTAAAGATTGTTTTAATTATTTATGTGTCTCATTCTCATGTCCACATTATTGTAAAGTTGTAAGTTGTTATCATATCCGCGATCAAGCAAAAATTTTACATAGAAAAACTTCATCAAAAAGTAGACTTTAATAGACTACTTACTGAAAATTTTCGTCCTAGTCTTTGTATTTGAAGGCCATTCTCAACCATGTTGAAAACGAATACGTAAGTATGAAAAACTCATGATATTTTTTTTCCAATGTACCCGAAGAAATCTGAAATCTGCAAATCTTAACAATCATCTGCGCTGTTTCAAAACATCAGGTTAGGTTCAGCACTGCTAACAAAAACAACCTTAAAATAAACTTCACTCTAAGCAATGATATATCAAAACAAAATACAATCCAAAAAGAAAAAGTCGACACGTTCATAAAAAAACACGTGTAGCATTGGACAAGCGCATCAATCGCACACACACACGCACGTTCATTAAATAAAGACTCGGCGCACGTGTACAAACATGGCCGCCTCTGTGTGTGTGTACGACGAAAGAGTTCAGTGGGCCATACACACAGGTTTGATCGCCCGACTATGGATACGACTCTGTTTCCGAAGTCGAACTTGCTTGCACTATGATTGTTTTATTAAACATCGGCTAAGCTAATTGTATGTGTTCATATTGTGGAATAGTATAATGCAGTAAGCTCATCATCATCATCATCATCATATCAGCCGAAAGACGTCCACTGCTGGATATAGGCCTCCCCCAAGTGTCGCCACAACAACCGGTCCTGTGCGTCTCGCATCCATCGGTTACCCGCGACCCTCACCAGGTCGTTGGTCCACCTTGTGGGAGGCCATCCAACGCTGCGTCTTCCCGTACGCGGTCGCCACTCCAAAACTTTTCGGCCCCATCGACCATCCGTTCTGCGAGCAATGTGCCCAGCCCACTGCCACTTCAATTTGGCGATCCTTCGGGCTATGCCGGTAACCTTGGTTGCAGTAAGCTGTCATAACTATATTCGTGACAATCTAAGAAATCGAATTTGACAGCTGATTAGAGAGAGATAGAAGATCGCTCGAAATAAATCTCTTTCGCACTTAGTGGTAAAGTGCGAAAGAGATTTATTTCATGTCTCTTTTATACTTACTAGTAAATCAATGTTATATCCTGCTGTCAAATACGCCTTCTTAAATAGTCATGAATATAGGAGCTCGTGGCTCAACTGCCACACGGGTCGATCTTCGAGGTTAAGCAACTCTTGCTGTGGACGGTCCGTGGGAGGGTGAAAATCTACTACACACCGTTTTTACTCCGTGCCTTGGGAACCACGTTATACGTTGGTCCCGCCTGTCATACGAACATCTTGGACAGTCTTCACGGGTAATCAGAAGTCAGAAGATCTGACGCTGGAGGTCTGATAGGCAGTCGCTCCATGTCAAACACAGAGAACCTAGTATTAGGAATACAAAACTGAAATACAAATAATCTATAAGTATAAATAAAAAATTAATGGCGAAATGTGTTACCAAGCGCGAAACAATTGGACAAATTCGGCCTTTTTTTAGGAAGGTTCTTATGAAAAAAATGTTGGAAAAAACACCACCGGGGTACAACTAAGATGAATTACACTCGCAAACGAAGTCACTCGCGGACAGATGCTAGTCTATAATATGTTTTATGTAAAGCTGTTGGTTACCTAAATATAGGAAATAGCATACACGCGCTGATACCGAATCTGACGACACAAGTCTAAAATTTTTAGTATTATTCGCTCACAGTCCAGCGACGCGATTACGACTGATAGATCATAAAAGAATAATTATAAATGTATGCGGAACTTTATTACATAATTTATAATATAACTGAGATGACACCATCCCACGATCCGTTTGTCTAATAAAATGTCTTACAATCTTACTTATTGATGATAACAGTTATATGTATTATGTAAAGTAACTACAAAAATTATCATAATCTTGGTTGTATACGAAAGCAAAATAACGTGATTGTTTATATTTAAGTTTTATTTATAATTGTATATACACTTAAATAAAAACTAAAAATAAACTAAAATATGGCATCAAAAAATTCCTCCGCATCGCTGGCCACTGGTAATGTGCCTAAAAGGCTGGCAGCATTGCCGCATTGAATGGCAATGCTGATTATTTTATTCCCGGGAGTTTCTTATTCCCTTGGGATAACTTCCGATATTCACGTGGGCGAATTCGCTAGCTGAAGCTAGAGTCTACAAAAAATATTATAAAACAACCAGAATAAAAAAATCGTGAAATTATGTACCTAAGTACAAATATAAGACAAATAAATCATTAGGCATCAAAAAATTCCTCCACATCGCTGTCAATGGTAAAAGTGCCCAGAACACTGCCAGCATTGCGCATTTAATGGCAATTTTGATTATTTGATTCCCGGGAGTTTCTTATTCCCTTGGGATAATTTCCGATATTCACGCGGGCGAATTCGCTAGCTGAAGCTAGAGTCTAATAAAATGACTTATAATCTCTCATAAGAATAATTTTATTGCGGACATAATACAGCTGCTTTGTGAATTGGTTATGGGTTTTTTAATGGTAATTCAAAACGTGTGAAGTACCCCATTAATCCGTCGTCAATGATCTCTGTATGTGCATCTCTGATGCAGCTGCATTAATAAATTTATGTTTGTATCTTTATGCTCAGGGAAGAGTGGTACAAAAAGGAGGAGGTGGAACAAGGTTGCTTCTGCTAATGATGTAGATCTTCATGGCTCACCTTTTTTAGTAATTGTTCTCCTTTTTAAAGATCCATTTCTGTGAAAACCGAAACATGTCATCTATCATTGTAGTAGAGTCACGTCACAAGTGTCTGTGTGTCCTTTAGGTACAGTCAGCGACAAAATGTGATGAGCATCTAAAAGTCCCCAAAGTCGTCAACACCTCAAAACAACAAGTCACTGAATAGCTTTGACCACAAAATGCGGTGAACAAATCAATGTGACCAAATTCGATTATTTGACATTTTTCTTTTTATTTAAAAATAAAAATAAACTACTGCAGAAAAGTTCATAGGTATATTATGTTTTCGAAATAAATTTGTTCTGTACTCCTTTCTATAAGCAAATAATTCTGGATGACAGTTAGTTCCAGTCAAAAATCGAATTCCTGATTTATCAAAAACATACCTATTTTATTAATTGAATTAATAATCTACTGCGTAGAACACAGTGGTCAAAATTGCGCGACACTATGCCCGATTGACATGGCTTTTATAATATTTAAAACATCTTAAGTGCACCATTCGGGAGAACTTGAATATCATATTATATTATAAAATTTTATAATATTAGTCGAATTTTCTACATTGATCAGAGGGCCAAGTCTACTATTATTAAGCGACGTTCGCATTCTCATGTCAGTTGCAATCTGTCAAAAAAGCCTTAATTTCCATACATTTTTGACAGATTGCAACTGACATGCGACTGATTGCGATGCTATTTACCGCATTTTGTGGTCAAAGCTGTTTAGTGACTATTGATGTTTTAGGTGTTGACGACTTTGATTTTTTGTACTTCCTCATCAAATTTTGTCGCTGACTGTAACCTATGCAATAGTACTGTATTGTTTACGTAAAGTCAGAAACAAAATTACATTAAGTATATTGATATATTTATTTATTGTTAATGCAATTATCAATCTCTTACTTTATAATATGATTGTATGTCAGTCGGTCTAGAGCTAAATCTTTACATTATCACTGTAACGCGTGGCTACGTCAGCTCCATTAGATGCTGGCAAGGGAATACTAATTGACCCTCCCTCATGTGAACCAAAACCGAGAAAAAGATCGTTGAGAAACTTTTGAGTATGGAATTGAATATTTTGGATGGCTTAAGAGAAGAAAACCAAAAGAAACTGTGAACTATGTGAAAGATGAAACTAGTGGCTAGAAAATGGTCGACCACTGTGATGACTAGTAGGTAATAGAGAAGACGGAAGAAGAAGCTATGTCGCACCGACCCCAAATAAACTTACACTAGCAGCACGCCGCAGTTTCACCCGCGTAGTTCCCGTTCCCGTGGGAATACGTGGATAAAATATAGCCTATGTTACTCCCTAATAATGTAGCTTTACATTGGTGAAAGAATTTTTGAAATCGGCACAGTAGTTTTTGATTTTATTCATTACAAACATACACACACACACACACACACAAAAATACAAATCTTTCGTGTTTATAATATTAGTATAGATAACCCAAGAACGATGAAATCATTACCACATCCACTGCCAACTTATCAATAAAAAGTATCTTGATAAATACGTCATCGTGCGTAGACAACAATCACATTGAAATCAATGGTTTCCTTCTAAACACTGACTTAGCAATGTAAATTGGCCACACTCTCTTATAAGGGCGCGCATTCACTGACGTCGGTCGACAAATGACTCAACGACGCCAAAAAAAAGTCGGAGTGTACGTCTGGATGATTTGCGACACTCGAGTATGGAATGGTTACAGTAGTGGGTATGAACGCAATCATTTATGATTAGTAATGTTGTAGTTTAATTAATATTGTAATTAGTAACTAGGTGGACTTGTTTGATTTCAATAAGGGCCTATCGCCCTAAATGGGACTTAGGTACAACTCGTGAATAGCGGGTGACTGCACCCTGAGCCAATTTTGACAATCCTAGTAAATTAATAATAATATCTGTCCGTCACAGAGAAACAGAAGTTCTTCAAACTATTCTCGTTCTCCCTATTATACCCTAGCAGGTTGCGAAATTGTTCGAAAGAGTTACCCCTTAAACGCAACGGGCATTTGTAGGAACACGGGTGGGTTTCAGTCAGTAAGTATCTGACACTCCCTCTCGCTCCACCCAGAACGGGAGGAGTCATGTGATGATTTCCCATCACAAATAAAAATGGGTACACCTCTAATTACCTCATTATACCTACACTACATTTTTACTTTTTGACATTAGTCGCAACTTGAATTTAAACGTTTTTAAAGTACGAGAATCAGACTTTTTGTCGTAGTTACATACATTAGTTAGAGATAAAAAGCTCATCTAATTACACGAGTATCTATTCCTAATTCAAGTATCTTGCGTTTTTTTACAATCTAGCAAATTGCAGTAACAAGAAACTCACTTCAATTATTTGGTCTTTTTGCTCGCTTAATTATTTTATGCATTGTGAATATTTAGTTTTTTGTTAATTAGTAAACAAAAAATAGACTTACTCTAGCATTTATAATATAATATTAGTATGGTTAACCTCATCTATTTAAAGTATTAAAGCCGTATTCATAAAAATTTTATAATCATTTCTTAGCTAAAATACTGTTAGGCAGACTCCTTATTCAAAATTTTCTGTAAAGAATTTGAATTTAGAATCTCATAGACAGTATTTTATCTACGTAGTGGTTTATAAGTTTTTATGAATAAGCCTGTTAGTGTATAAATTTTATATTACACAATATTATGAAGTTATCTATTTAGATTTGAACACATGTTACCATCAACGTTATCTACACTTGAACCAATAAATGTTTCATTTACTAATGAAATATTAGTAAAAAGTGTTTATTATTCAACAATTTTAACAATGAATCACACAGCTGAGGTGTCCGAGTGGTTAAGGAGTTGGACTTGAAATCCAATGGGTTATACCCGCGCAGGTTCGAATCCTGTCCTCAGCGACTCTTTTTTAACATTTCAATTAAGATTAAATTTGATTAGTGATTATAAACAGCGCTTAAGTAGAGACATATTGATAAGAAGTAGGTACCAATATATAATTTGTTTTTTTTTATTTATCAACTGTTTACTCTCTCTTCTGAGTACCGTTTCTCGTGGGATCTATTTTTAAAACTGGACAAGTGCGAGCCGGACTTCCACACGAAGAAAACACTTCGTCATGGAGTCCGACCGAGTACCTATCAGAAACCGAAAATCACCTTTTATTTTGTTTTAGCGGTTATAGTGATACACACTCTGTGATCAATTGTCTACTGTACATGAGATGCAGTACATTGACTGACAGACGAACGGACAACGGAGATTTGGTAGTGGGGTTCCGTCGGCTTGGAGTACGGAACTCTAAGCTAACTACTAACCCTTTTTTGTGCTCATATTATTGCAAAGAATTTTTAAATGTAATATTAGTATGTACTTATAATTTATCTATTCAAAATATTAATTCGTAATACTTACACAATATTAAAAATGTATTTAATATTTAGATTTTCACACAATCCAACGTTATCTACACTTGAACTAATAAATGTTTCATTTACGAATGAAATATTAGTAAATGCCTTTAATTCAACAATTTTAACAATGAATCACACAGCTGAGGTGTCCGAGTGGTTAAGGAGTTGGACTTGAAATCCAATGGGTTATACCCGCGCAGGTTCGAATCCTGTCCTCAGCGATTCTTTTTAACATTTCAATTAGGATTAAATTTGATTAGTGATTATAAACCGCGCGTAGGTAGAGACATATTGATAAGAAATAAATATTAATAATTCTTTTTTTTTCAACTGTTTACTTTCTCTTCTAAGTACCGTTTCTCGTGGTATCTATTTTATTACCCCGATTAATAAATCAAAATAGTATACATTTCATCAATATTCGAATGCTAAATGTATGTTATAGTATCTGTCGACTTTAAAACAAAAAAAAACTGGACAATAATTGCGACTCGAATTCTCACATGAAAAATTCTGTATTTTTTATTTCTTTTGTCTTTATTTTTTGTTTTAACGGCAATAGAAATACACACTGTGATTAACAGAACTGTGTACTGTTCATGAGATGCAGCCCACCGAAAGACGGACGGACAACGGAGACTTGGTAGTAGGGTTTCATCGGCTTCGAGTACGGAACCCTAAACTAACCCTTTTTTTGTGCCCATAATTTCAAAGATATTTTATTTCGTTTAATCATCATTACACCTACACGCAAGATTTCGTCCTTCACACAAATGATAAAACCAAGTAGGTACCTATATTCTACGTAAACTCTTTTATGTTAGCATTCTTTATTATGAAACTGCTCACGATCTTGTAGTACCAACCTTCGTCATTCACTTATAATGTCATACGTAATCAAAGATTCTTAACGTTGTTACATCATTAATATAATTAATTATTACTAACTACTGTTCATACAATCTGTTCGTGAGTAGCATAAAAAGAAACCGACTTCCAAAAAACACTACAAAGTTCAAAATAACTTTAATTTCGGAAGTCGGTGTTTTTGGTTGCTTCTTCGTTATTTGACACCGACTTCCGAAATTAAAGTTATTTTGAACTTTGTAGTGTTTTTTGGAAGTCGGTTTCTTTTTTTTGTGAAAAAGTTTTTATTTTTCACTTTTTAGTGTTACCCCACACCTAACAACACCACTGGAAAGTCACAGGAAAGCAAAAATACGCAATTTCGTATACATGAATGATTTTTCCACATATTTTTTCCAGCTATTTGGATTTAATAACCAAACTACTGAACCGATTTTGATAAAATTGGGATGGGACCAATTGGGAAGTATACCCTTTCCAACAAAAAAAGAATTTTTCAAATCGGTCGGCAAGCGACGGAGTTATGACCGAACAAACATTAAAAAAAAAAAAAAATACAAACATCCGAATTGAGAACCTCCTCCTTTTTTAGAAGTCGGTTTAAAATAGCATCAATCATATTACAATTTAATCAATCTGAAACACTTCGGGAGCTACCTAGATCGAATTTGGCGGGAGGATACGTCCGGGTGTTGTGACTGTGAGGATCGCCCAGAGGGCACGGTGGAGCATACGGTGGAGCACCGCCGTGTCCTCGTCGAGACACTGGTTTAATCCATGTTCCGGAGCGAGGAGGCATGGGAAGCAGTCACTTCCTTCTGCGAAGCAAACTTTTCCTTTCATCTCCCGGGAACATGTTCCTTTGGGATAAGTTACGACTTTCACGCGGGCGCAATCGCTGAGAGAAGCTAGTGATAGATTAACCAAATTCAGAACCGCTTCAGGATCCTATAGGTATTCGTGGAGTTTTGCATTTGTTAAAGTTATTACTTCTCAGAATTTGATGCTCAGTAGTGACGCTTTCGGATGGTGTAATAATACAGGTTTCAAAATCAACCGGTTCGATTTCCGGCTAGGAATACCGACTTATCAAAAACGTTATGATGCAGTTTTAGTTTTCATCAAAATCCGGCTCGAGACTCCTTTCAGTGTTTTTCGCTAATCCTCATAGTTTCGGATTTGGCCATCCGCGCACACTTTAAAAATTCACCTGTACATGTTGATATGTTTTTGGCGATATCTTCAACAATCATCGTCATATTTTAGCCAATTTACACAAATCTTTCCATTGGTGAAAACGTTTTCGTCGATTGGTGAAAAGGTTCCCGTCCATTGGTGAAAAGGTTCCCGTCCATTTGTGAAAACTCTCCCGTCCATTTGTGAAAAGGTTTTCGTCCGTTGGTGAAAACCATATGAAAATTCGTTCGGTACTTTTTTAATTTTTCGCTTATAGACAGACGCGACGGAAAAATTTACCCAGTAATAATAATGAGACCTCCACAAAACCACAATTTAAAAAAAAATTATAGGTACTGGATACAAATCTATGTCATCACAACCAATCTTAAACTCAAGTGCAAGATAATCCGTATAATCAACACTTCTAAACACCCGCTTTACTTGCACGTTCTACAATTATACAGTTCGTGTATAATTCACGAAATAACAGTTAAATACTAGAGAAACCTTGGAGATCATGTATAATTGCACCTTTACTATAATAATATAATAATAATAATAATAAAATTCTTTATTGATATAAAAAAGAGGTACATAAAATTTGTAGGATCCCCTAACACCTGCGCTAGTAAATACTGTGTTACAGGTGTTAGTGTCTTCCCCTGTGTATGTTGACAATGATATCAAAACAGAATAACAAACAAAATAATAAAAAAAAAAGTTGATGAAAATTAAAATAACACAATTAAAACAAACTTTTATAACAACAATTTTGCTTGAATGCTAGTGTGTCTGTGTGTGTGTGTAGGGTGCGCGTGTGTGTGATGGTGTGTGTGTGTGTGTGTTTGTTTTAAGTACCATGCGAGGACATGCACCTGAATACACAAGGCACATCCGAGGACATTTTCAATCCGAGGACCTTTTCGTACGTCCTCGGATTGACCCGACCAATTCACCGTATTCTCCATTCGATTTTGAGCCTTTCTATATACTTAATAAGGGAAACTTGATGTCGACCTCGGTGGACCTCGGTTTGATCGCGGAAATTCATGTTCACATTCCGAACGTGTGTGAGCTCTCATAAATTTTTAACACACTACATTTACACTTCAGTCATATTTTAAGTACCTTGCGGGGACTTATGTGTTATTCTTCACACATATGTCCTCGGATGGAAGTTTTTCCACGCAGTGTGTTTAAAAGTCCTCATATTGATAGCTTTTCCGAACATGTGTATTCAGGTCCCCATTTGGATAGATTTCCATGTGTATTGGCTTTAAATTGTTTCAAAATTGTCTGATTTTATAAAATCACTTCCTTCTCGAGTGATCACAATCAAATCAATCTACAGAGGCCTTAAACTACGTAACAATGAAATTGGGTAATTTTTCCAGTGTAACAGAACTCTCGTCCTTGATGGTGAAATTGGGGATGACCATTTGCAAGGAAGTACGTTATATTCACAGTACGAGACTAAAAGCTTTTGGAACTCTAGAACTATATTAATTTTTCTTTGGATGTGAAATCATCAAATGAATTCTCCCGCTATGGGCGGAGCTTGAGGGCGACTGCTGACGCACAGGGCGTCTCTTTCGGCGACTGGGACATGAGGATTGCCTCTTCCTCACCCATCTCGCCTCCTCCTTCGCTTGCATTTCTGTTTTGCAGAAGTAGGTGACTGTTTCCCATGCCCTCTCACTCCGGACCATGGATTGGACTAGGGCCGAACGCGAGAGGTCACCATTGCCGATCGCCGCTACAAAGACAGATAGTGTCCACATTACGATCCACACAATGGTGACAATTGGGTGTTGTACCGTCTCCGGTGAGGACCTGCGTCAGATGGAATACGAGGACGTCGTGGCGCCTCTCTAACCACTCCTCAAAGAGTTGACTTTCTCGCCACGATTGTGGCGGGCCCAGCGCTGGGTTGCGATTGCGACAGTCACTAATTCCATACTACAATGAGATCGCGCCGGAGCTTGCTCCAACGTTCTGTTATTTTAATTAAGTGTGTACGTAATTTTTTTTATGGTTAAATCTATAGAACTCCCTTTAGCATTTAAGGTTGTAAATTGAAGCAAGGATAACACTGAAAACAAGCAATATTTTTTTTTAACTGCCCCCAACCTGGCTGTACAGCTGTAATCAGTGACAATCACTGTTGCAAGACTACGACATTTATTCAACCATCATCCTTATGGCTGGCCATAAACAACAGGGCTCGGTCCTAGAGCTACCGCTGTGGAACATTGAACTGCATATGACTGGGCACTGCACTTCTCGACGATGTCGATGAGATATGTTACGCTGATGATACCCTGGTGACGGCCCGGGGGCAATGACATTGGCAAGCGGTAATACTGGCCACGGCAGGGGTTATGCAGGTCGTCGGAAGAATCCGGCGTTTGGGTCTCGAAGTGGCTTTACATAAGTCCGAAGCCCTGTTTCCCCATGGAAACCTAGGAACAAGCCAGCTCGGGATTAACATATAGTGGTTGGTGGCGTTCGCATCAGTATCGAGCTGATAACGAAGTACCTAGGACTCGTCCTCGATAGCCGATGTGACTTTGAGCCGCACATTCAGCGACTGGTCCCCAGGTTGATGTGTATTGTAGCTGCTCTTTCGTGGCTTGTACCCAATTTGGCAGGGCCGAACGTTTCGTTTTGAGACTATGTGGGGATCGTGCGGTCCATGGCCTGCCCGCCTGCTATTTATGGGGCGCCCGTGTGGGCGGTAAACCTAATAGCCCGAAACGCCGTGGCACTGCAAAGACCGCAGAAAGGGATGGTCATTAGGTTCATGAGTGACTGGATGGGCAACATGGCGCCCTCAGTTTCCAGCTGACTCAGGTGCTTACTGGATACGGATGCTTTGGGAAGTACCTGCGTTGCATGAGTCGGAAGCGGATGCCCGTTTGACACCAATGCGTTGACTGTCCCGAGGACACCGTGCAGCATACGCTGGGGGAACGTTCGGCGAGGACGCTGGGGGTGGTTTATCGCTTCCGTCTTCGTGGAATGCCATCAAAGATACATTCAAAGGAGACGTCGGAGAGGGAAAGAGAGCATACCTCTCAATCCACCTGCACCAGAAAGGCAGCCGTGCGTCGACAGGAGCTCAACGATTTCCGGGCACCATGAGGAGGGGATACCATGAGGAAAGAGGCGTCGAACTTTGGGCGGAGTCGTTGCCTGACCAGTGAGGCCTAAAGAGCCATTGAGCAATATGTTATGTGTATGCCTTTTATGAGAGTATGTGCTGCTGCGGTCGTTGGATCAGCCACATTAGGTGATGGTGTGCGACGATGCAAGTCGGGGGTGCACTTGAATAATATTGTCTTTCGAGCTCCAGAAATATGGTAGCAGTAGTTCTCCTCTCCGTTTGAGCAGCAGCTATGTATTGCTATGAAATATCAACAAAAAGCACACAGTTTCAAGCCGCTACAAGTAACCTATGAAGAGTTGTACCTACGAGTTAAAAGAAATGATTTAGTTCGTCTTTGTGATATGATTTGATTATTTGATTATAAATACAATTATCAATCCCTAATTTGCATTTTCTTTACCTGTAGCACAGTAAGGCCGTATTCATGTAGAGCGCTGGTAACCGGCGCCGATATGTCGGCGCAGCCAAATTTTCATACATTTTGCAGAATCAGATAGGAACTTGTCGGCGCTTATCGCATACCAGCATTCTACATGAATACGCCCTTCAATAGTTAATGTAGAAAAAAAGGTACGTTTTGCGAAAGGTGCATTATGAGAAAGGTGCATTTTGAGAAAGGTACGTTTTGCGAAAGGTGCATTTTGAGAAAGGCACGTTTTGCGAAAGGTGCATTTTGAGAAAAGTACGTTTTGCGTAGGGGGTGCATTTTGCGATAGGTACATTCTGCGACTGAGCCCATGTACATTTAGAACGTTTGTCAGTTAAAATCAAATTAGGTCCTCTGATGGTACTTAAATCAAGAAGTTGACGTGTGTGAATAGAATTGCCTACATAAAGATAATTCAAATATTATTACGGTAAAATTAAAAGTGTGTAAAAAGTTTGTATTGGAAATTTGTAAAAGGTCCTCGCTTTGTACACCGTCTACTCGGAAAAACGTCCTCGTATTGTACACGAAAAGTCTAATACTGCGTCCTCACATTGTACAAGAAACGAGAAAAAGTGTGTTAAATTAGGTCCTCGCATTGGTGTCCCTGGTCAGATGGTTAAGGTCCTCGTTTGGCTCACACACAGGTCCTCGGATGGTACTTCCCAGGCGGGTTTTCGAATGTATTTAGGTCCTCGCATTGTTCATAGGAAGTCATACCAAAAAAAGATTGAGATAGCACTATACGAATAGGCTCATCAACCTAAATATTGTTTTCTCTTTCTTTCTGTCTTGTTAATAAAGTCGTAAGTCATCGTTAACCTGGTTTTCTAGAAGGTCCTCGGATGGTGACTTACAGCTATAGTCCTCGTATGGATGTCTGTACAAGTAATGGTGTGTGTGTGTGTGTGTGTGTGTGTGTATCTATAAGTGGACAAGATTTAATTCATTATCAATAGATTTTCTACTGCTTCATAACTCATCGATTTCAACCAAGTAGTTAGAACCATTTTAAATTTGTTATTATTTAGTTTTTTTACTTTGCAAATTTTATCGCACGCAACTATGTTCGCGTGGCCACCGTAAATGCTCATAAAGTGATATGGGTGCTCAAATTGCTCACTTCCGCTATGACTTTTAATATACCTTCTTTGTGAGTTGTCTTCAAAGTGTAAAGAAGACTCTCCTGTTTCTTTTTGATATTTTTTCATGCAGCCATTGACTTCCCATCATTATCTTGCCCATCTCCCAATAGGGAATATGCATGAAAAAATATTTATCATCTATACAGTTTATTTAAAAATTTAAATATACTAACAGTAAAAATAGAACCAAAATTCATCGAAAAACAAGGGAGTTATAACTATTTTAAACAAATTTATCTGTCCCTCTCGCTCAGCTGCATATGCGTGGTATATGACGTCAGAGTTCGTATTTCGGATTTCTCTTTCTAATTGTCATCTTTGAAGATTTAAAGCTTCATCGCTGATGAAGGGTATTTCAAAAAATATTTCAACTTGAGAGAACTTTAACTACAGCTAATAAGTTTTTCTCTTAGCAAAAAAAAAACATGCTTAATCCCTAATCTGCTTTACTTAATAAATTGCGTTAATGTTAATTACATGTTAAGTGTAAGAGTGTGTTAAGTTTGTTGTGATCAGCAGTGCGATTCTGTGAACATGTCGAAGTGAAGGCTATGGTGAAGTGATCACGAAGTGAGCTGTCAATCCATGTTAACCAGATGGAATGACAGGTCACTTCGCGCTCACTGCACTGAGTTTTCACGGTGAGAGGCGAACTGTTAGCCTCTATTAGTTATTATTATATTTTTAATGCATCTTAGGGTAAGCGGATGTTTGCCAAATTTTATGGGTAGCCGAAATGTCGTATGGGTAGTTGAAAATTGAAAAATTTAACCTCAGTAGTCATAATAGTCTATCCATCGTTTGATCTACCCTACTCTTAAGCCATCCACATTCATATTTAAAACTTTCTTCGTGACATTTTCTCTTTTGCTCCTTCCTTGCTCTTTCCTTTTCATTTGGATTCCGTATTGTAACCGAATAACTCTCCTAACTTATGCTAATCATGCATGTAAGGATAATTTCCGCCATGAAGCCGTCAGACGTCTCCTGCTGGCTTAACCATAACAATTTGTCCTGTGCCTTTAGCAGCAGTTTCTCGCAATATTCACCAGAGGTTCAGTCAATTACCGATGACGATTGTCCGAATGCCAAAATATAAGGCTTTTGCCTGCGGCTCCGCCCACGTGGATGTCGGTTATTGCGTAAGAAATATAGCCTATGTCCTTCTCCAGATCCCAGGCTATATATCTGCTAAATCTCATGACGATCCGTTCAGCCTTTTTAGCGTGAAAGCGTAACAGACAGACAGATAGAGTCACTTTCGCATTTATAATACGAGTATTAGTAGGGATTAATCACGACAAAATCGCCTTCGACACCGTACAGCTGACAGGATTTTACTTGTCTAGATCCTAAGGTCGTCAGTAGTTAGACCTTGAATACATATTCTAAGTCCAATAGGTATAGCAAGACTCAAAATGATGACACCTCACATACCTAAGCATAAGCTGGCACAGAGAGAACATCGTTCGTTCATCAAGAACTGAATTCTTGATGAACGAACGATGTTCTGTAAAATCAATTGTGTATGCAAGACACAGGAAGATAACTCAATCGTTAAATTATTAATTACTGGCAAGGTCCAAACGGATTTACCATGTTAGTCACAGACTTATACTCATCAATAAATTACCAAAGCGAAGGTTATCAATGCGCAATCTTTCTGATCTGAGTGCCATTTTACTAATTTTTACAGTTCTCGTCAAATAACTTTGCCCCTCTGAAGCTGACTACGAGTGGCTGCATAGTAGTCAAAGGACATTGCTCAGCGCCCATACATTGTTCGCCCTGGAACCAAGAGCATCGGAAAATTATGTGTTGTGTTGTTGATCATTGGTAAACTCCTGTAAGATCTTATTTTTGTAGCGGACTAGCTGCAGAACAGATATATTTAAGAAAAAGTTTCAGATTTTGAGGTTATAATCGAACCATAACCACGAATATTACGTTTAGTTTTTCATAGCTCAGAGTGATTTTTAAGAAACAAAAACAACAGCCGTGTGTGTAAATGCAACTTTTAATTCTCATATCTATTTAACATTACGTTTTGTATTTGTGTTAAAATAGAATCAACAGTGAGAGCACAGTTGAGTGACTGACAGTGACAGCTGACCATTTCCTGGCGTCTAAAATAGGGATGGGACGTAAATAATCGTTTAGTTAGTAGTAAACCATACACTTTTCTAAACGATATTGGATAACACCGAATAACGATCGTAATGAAATATATCGGTTTGTTCACGCGAGCATTATTGTAACTACCTATTTAAAATCGAGTACGACCTGATTCATAAAGTATACTTATTAGGTTTTTTAAATGAAAGTATTCAGGAAATAATAATAAATGGAACAGTAATTGTATGTGTATATTGTAGCTTCTATTTGCACTTTATTCGAAATAAATAAAATTGAGATTCAGATTATAAAAAATGAAACATTCATTCGCAAGTCATTTAAAATTCAATCGATCGATTATTACAATCGATTGGACATCCCTAATCTTTTTCGATACGACATCGACATGACGTTTCACAAAGATGGCGGATGTTTTCGCGTTAAATACTTCATAATATTCATTTTACCAAACAGCTAGTCCGTGCTACAAAAGTATTTGCAAAAAATATGATAAAACAGGCAATGAATTATCGTGCATGTCCGATACTTCAGTTGCACAGGGCGATTCTGGACATTGTCCTTTACGAACAAACTGCAACTGCGCATGCGCAAGAGACATGGGGGCGGGGATTAATTTTATGTCTCAGTCGCAAGCAACGTTCGCATTCGCATCTTTGTTGCAACCTGTCAAAAAACCTCATTTCCACATTTTTGACAGATTGCGACTGACTATGATTAAAATAGACTAAATTATGAATAAATTTCAATTGTTTTTTTTTACAAACTGGACATAATTATGATCTTCGCAAATGATCACTGGGATACTTATATTAAAATGCTTTTTAGTTCAGTCCGCGTGTCTGTAAACGACTTTAGTGTGTGTGTTGATATTTTTTGGAAATGCAGAGAGATATCAAATGAAACTCAAGGTGAATCAACCAAAACAAAGTTGATTAGTTGATGGAATCAAGATTATCCTTAAATATGAAGATAATAATATGTGCGGATAATGCAGTGGGCTGCAATATTGTTACAACTAAAATTATTATTTTTAAGTCAAAATTGTATATTGTTGATGTTTATTGTCCCTAAATAACTAAAATATAATCTCAAAACCTATATTTAACTAGTATCTATTTGGTTTACCCTCGTTTGTGTGTCGCTGCTGGGTGCCAACTGAAAACCAGCGCTCGGAGTATGAAGCCCAACAATTACTGACATGGTAACCCTTTCGGTAGGGGCACGCTCAGTACAATTAAAATAAAAAGGACAATACAGAATAATGCATAATACAGAATAATACAATTAAAATAAAAAGTACAATACAGAATAATGCATAAAACAGAATAGTACAATTTAAAGACAAAGGCTTCCCCTAAACATCGACACTACGACCGATCCTATGCTTCTCGCATTAACTAGGTACTATTTTACTGATAAGAAACCTTTCTTTGCCAACAGAAAGAAGATGTCATCGTGCTAACCGGGACCAGTGCACGCACAATCCAAGATGGCCGTCTGTTCGGCCGCAGTGATCATCGAGAAGGCCAACAAGTACTATGGCAGGCCCGATAAGGCTGACTTCAAGCCTGTTCTTAAGGATATGGACATGGTTGTCGATAGGGGAATCATGTAAGTAAACAAAGACTCTTAATACAAATAATTTTATCCTCCTGGTCGATATCAGCCATGCCGGCTAATCAGCCAAGAGGTATAAACACAAATAGATGCACTTCTTCTTCCTTCGCTCTCATTGTGCGATGGGACGGCAATCCTACACGAAGGAAGAGATCTGGCGCAGAACCACCATAACGTGCACGGATCACGTATCCGAGGCACGGGGGTGTCACACCAACAACTTCCAAACCCCGGGCTGTCACAAAGAATTCCTTATGGAAAAACCCCTGAAACTGTTTGCTTGACTCATAATATACAATATACTTCAATTTCTTTAAAGCAAACATATGGATTTTAGATGTCAAAAAAACTTACACGAAGAAAGAAAGACACTCCAACTCATAACTCCTCAAATAAACTCTTCAAAATTCTTAAATTAAGCCTGGAATCAATATCCTGGTTACAGGTAGAAATCAGTACATCATTTTGACTGCAGCATCAAAAGACAAGTGCAGTTCTTGTGAATCAATCTTCTCCAGGAATCCTTTTTAAATTCATCTGTTTTTCTATGTTAATTTTAGATTCCAACGAAAACTCTTACTTTTACCTTAGCTCCCTAAATCCAACTGTATACTCCCCTACACTTACAACGACTCTACTAAAATCTATTTTCTTCACAGATACGGTCTACTAGGACCCTCAGGATGTGGCAAGACCACATTGCTATCCTGCATAGTAGGCAGGAGGAAACTGGACAGTGGAAACGTGTGGGTCCTCGGTGGAAGACCTGGGGAGAAGGGCAGTGGTGTTCCGGGTCCCAGGGTTGGGTATATGCCTCAGGTAAGCATAGCATATTAGTACTCAGTCTCTAACCGCTCGAGCACTGACATGTGAAAATTCCAAAATAAAAAATCAATCTTACGTAATAGTAATAATAAACAATAGAATCGCGAAAATCTCGCGGCACACCGGTGTGCGGCAGTGCTCGAGCGGTGTTTCTACTGCTGGGTCACAGACTTTCTTGCTTGACTAAGAGGGTGCGCCCATGTAGGCCCAGTGTGTGTTCGTAGATGACACAGTGTTCTTTAACATGGCGTAGGCATGAGTTCGATCCCAATGTTATTTACTTAATAACTTGGCCGAAAGGACTGACCCGCAATGGCCAAGGACAGACGTGTATGTAAAAGGCTACGCCCAGCCAGGACATAACGGGATAATACAGATTAAAAATAACCCACCGGATGGAAACTGAAGACAGCCACCTTTAGGAACATGCAGCACCTAGTAATGGTGGCCGAAGTATTTTCGACATTGGATTGATTAACACTAGCGCAATAAAATTCAACTTTTACGGTTTCTAACCTTTTCGTTTAAGGTTCTACCGTACTGGGCCCTTCTTTCTTTATTTTAATGGTAATCAGTGGCACAATTTGTCGAAAATCACTTCGATAAGCTGATTGATTCACTACGATACAAGCCTAAAATTTGCCTGCTTCGGTTGCGGAATTGTTCGAAACAGTTACCGCGGCCCTGGAACGCAAAGGGCATTTAATAGAACACGGGTGGACTTCCATCCACAAAAAAGCCTAAGATTTTGCCTTACAGTCAATTTTATATTCGTGTCAGGGGCCTAACCACCAACTCTTAAAGCAGTATTACTTCAATATTACTTCCAGTGGGAAAGAGACGGAGCTATTCAGGACGTATAGCTCCATCTCTTTCCCACTGAAAGTAATATTAAAGTAATACTGCTTTAAGAGTTGGTGGTTTAGGCCCTGGTGACTAGTCAGACCAATGTCTTTACCTCATCACCAAAGAAAGCCTAACTGAAATACTTCTTCTCTTCCAAGGACATAGCCTTAGTCGGCGAGTTCACAGTCCGCGATGCCATATACTACTTCGGGCGGATCTACGGCATGCAGATGGAGAAGATGGTGGAACGGTTCGAGTTCCTCTCCAATCTGCTGGACCTTCCCGCTGGGAGCCGCCTCATCAAGACCTTATCCGGAGGACAACAGAGGAGGGTCTCTTTGGCTGCTGCCCTGGTGCATGAACCTGAACTCCTTATCTTGGATGAGCCGACTGTGGGACTGGATCCTGTGTTGAGAGAAAGGTTAGTCATTGTCAACATTTTTTAAAGAGAACCTGCTCTGCATTCTGCCACGGACCGCGTGAATTTCAAAAATTATCCTAGGGCACATAGATCTGGAATAAATAATGTCGATGCCGGGGAATGGTCTACCCGTATGCCAAGTTTCCTCCAAATCCGTTCAGCCATTAATACATGAAGGGGTAACAGATAGACGGAGTTATTTTCGCATTTGTAAGGGTCGGTTCACATCTGGCGGAAAATGCGTCGCGTATTATCGGTCGCGTAACGCCAGAACAGACAATTATTATGATAAAACATTCAACCTCGCACAACCGATGATGCGTTATACCACGTTATACCGAATAGACGCGACCGTTGATACGCTCGACGCATCTTCCTTCAGATATGTACGGACCCTAATATTAGTATAGATGGAATGGAAGGCTGGAAGCGGAACTGCGTGAAAAGTTTTGCATGCACTGACGATCCTTCGACGTCTGGTCGGAGAGCTACGTCTGATGGGCAATTGCCCGATGGTTGTTGCCGGACTCTCGAGTGGACAACTCTGCTTGATACAGGGTTTGTGTAACGTCACGCCTGATCTATAGTTCGCATAAAGATAGATGGCGTAGCTATATTCCACAATTTTAGAAAAAAACATTTTTTTTCTTTATTTGATTTTTTTTTAGATTTTTAACCTTTAATGTTATCATCATACTTCAAACCACAATCTGGACGATATTTTCATACTCAAACTATACCTACATAAGTAAGAACATTGAACAGAATATACCTGCTATTTAAAACTTCACACAAGGCCTTTATTGTCCCCACCAACCGTGTCTCCACGTTGCCGTCGTGGTGGGGCTTGCGTGTCTCAGTGATCTTGGGGGCTTTGCCGGTAGAGCCACTCATGCCGGAAGGTCCCAAGTGAGAGACCAGACCAAGAGAGACACAAGAGGGGCGCACCGTTCGGAGACTTGAGCAGTGTTCGGGTCCTCGGACGGTGTGCGTCTCATTGGCTTGCTCGCTGCTCTCTGGTACGCGTCTGATCATCAGACGTGACTGTGAGGGCAGCGAGCAAGCAGTGAGAGAGAGGGAGAGAGGAGGGGAGATAGGGACCGCACCCTTTAAAAGGACAACAATGGACAGTTCTGCTAAACAGAAACTACCCCAGGGCGGTACGGACTGCACAGCGGTCCGAGAATCCGCCACGCCTCGTGCGTCAAGCCCCTCGTATTCTGGGGGGGGCAACAGGGCTGTCCACCAACCGTTTGCCGATGGCAACAAGGGCCGAGGAGGCCCCCGATCCGAACCATCCGAGGAGGACCCGATCGGTTTTAGTTTTGGCTCGCCCGACAGAGTGTCGGTCGGGCGGAGCGCGGCAAGAGGCGCGCTGTATTGGAGGAGGGGCTCGCCTGAGCGTCACCTGGGTGCAGAGTCGGAGTCCGAGTTGGACTCCGACGACCTGGTGACAGTTGGCTCGGCGAGCTCTGAACCCGAGGGGGCAGGGACTGCAGCGGAGGACTCGAGGTCCTTCCGCAAGCGGCCTAGGCCGGAAGACGACCGGGGGTCGTCTTGTAGCGAGGAGGTGGCCTCGGCCCGTAAGATCCCCACCAGCAGGCGGGGTAAGGGCCGAGAGGGAGGCAAGGGCAGAGTCCTTGCCTCCAAGGATGCCGGACGACCCCCCGAAGATGGCGGTCGTGGGGCTCATGGCTCGGAGTCCTCCGGCGGCGAGCCGGATGACCGGAGGGCCGGGTTTGCGGAGGTGGTGGAGGCCGCGCTTCGCGATGTGGCCTTGAAGAGGAAGCTTTCCTCTAAGAACAAGGCCATAAGCGAGGCGATGGCCTCCATTCTGGCGGCAGCGGAGGTTACCAGGGGTGGGCCTCCGCCGGACGAGATGTCCGAGCTGCGGGCGGAGGGCCCGCGCGGAGGCGCCCGCTTAGCTGCCGCCACGGAGCGTCTCCGAAAGGAGAACGAGGGGCTCCGCGCAGACCTGGCCAGGCTCCGGGGAGCCGGCCCACAGGGGGCGCCGCAAGGGGGGCGCAAGGAGGACAGACAGCCCGTGCCGCAGGAGGGGCAGGTGCTGGACCTTGTGCGGCAGGAGATGGCTGCCTTCCAGGCGCGGTTCTCCGTCCTGGAGGGCATCGTCCTGCGCCCCCCGTTAGCGGCAAGTGGGAAGGCTCCAGGCCGGAAGGCGGCGTCGTACGCAGCCGCCGTGGCTGCCACACCGGGGTCGTCCGGCCAGGACAAAGGGTCCGGGCCGGCACCCGCGAAGCCGGTGTCGGGAAAACCGGACCCGGCCCCGGGAAGGAAGAGGAAGGGTGGGGTTGCTGCGCGGACGGCGAAGGCTCCTGCGCCGTCTGAGCAGCAGCTCCCCCCGGCTTCCTCGCCTTCAGCTCCTCCCCCGGCTCAAGCCGAATGGCAAGTTGCTGGGGAGAAGAAGAAGGCGGGAAAGGCAGCCAGGGCGGCAAAGAGGCGGGAAAGAAGGCGGCGGCAGCGAGCGCGAGGCGTCGCGGCTGCGCTCCGCGCCCCGAAGACCGCGGCTGTAGTCTTAACGCTGCAGCCGGACGCGGTGAAGAGGGGCGTGACGTATGCCAATACGCTCACCAAGGCCAAGGAGGCCATCAACCTTGGTGAGCTTGGCATCGTCGGGGGTCTCCGGCTCAGGGTCACCATGACCGGGGCCAGGATGCTCGAGATCCCTGGAGCAGGCAGCGGTCCGGCCGCGGACGCTCTAGCCGAAAGGCTTAGGGCGTCCTTGGGCGCGGATGACGTCCGAGTGTCCAGGCCCACGAAGTGCATAGATATGCGCATCTTGGGCCTGGACGACTCCGTCACGGAGGAGGAGGTGTTGGCCGCCGTCGTCAGGACGGGGGGGTGCTCTGCAGAGGAGGTGAAGGCGGGCACCATCCGTCCTGACAACACGGGCATGCGAACCGTAGTGGTGAGCTGCCCCGTGTCGGTGGCCAAGAAAGTCTCGGAGGGCCGAAGGCTTTTGGTGGGCTGGGTCTCCGCGCAGGTAAAACTGCTGGAGCCCAGACCTCTGAGGTGCTTCCGTTGCCAAGTTGGCAACCACGTGGGAGTACGCTGCACCTCGGAGGTGGACCGCAGTGACCACTGCTTCCGCTGTGGTCAGCCCGGTCACAGGGCCGGCTCGTGCGACGCCGCGCCGCACTGCTTCGCATGTGCGGCAGCTGGCAAGCCGGCCGATCACTGGGCTGGGGGCAAAGCCTGCGGTCCACCCGCCAGGGCCGGGTCGAGGAGAAAACCCTCCTCCACCGCCGCCGCCGCCGCCGTCGCTTCCGCCGCAGCCGCCGCCACCGTCGCCGCCGCTGCCACTGCTCGGGAGGGGGCCGAAATGGAGTGCCAGTAATGGCCCCATTTCGCCTCCTCCAGACGAACATCAGTCGCTGCGCCTCTCAGGAACTGACGCTCCTGGGCAAGGCGCAGTGACTGACGCCTGCGGACAGCGAGCAATGGGTAGCTCGCTGTCCGATCAGGTCAGGCCAGAGTCGACGGCGCGTTCACTCCAAACGCGCCGTCAGCAACGAGCAGTCAGCAACGGAGACGGGGCCCGCCAAGGCCAGAGCCTGCCAGGGTTGCGGAATTGTTCGAAAGAGTTACCGCGGCCCTGGGAAGAAAGGCACTAGGAGGACTAAGGGTGGGTTTTAGTCAGTAAGAGTCTGACACTCCCTGCCGCTCCACCCAGAGCGGGAGGGGTCATTTGATGATTTCCCATCCTATAAAAAAAAAAAAAAAAAAAAAAAAAAAAAAAAAAAAAAAAAAAAAAAAAAAAGGCCTTTATTGTTCAAAATTTATCACTATGATAGGTTTATGTATACATTATTATGTTAAAATTACAATAAAAATGACAACATATTGACGTTAATTCTCTTAATTATAGCCACCATTTGACACTTAATAATGCTAAAAAGGAAATACAAATTATCACTATATTTACAATCACGTGAAGATTTTTTTCCTACCGTTTTTTGCGGAATAATATGACTATTATAGTCAAAACTATTCATTTGTAAAGTATGACAAAGTGCTGTCAAATCGTGTGTCATCGTTAACTAATGGAACAAAAAATATAAATACTTAAGAACACTTTAAGTATCTAGGCATGTGATTTCATGACGCATTTTGTAGGCGAAGACGTGTCTAAAGAAAAACTGCTAGAAAAAGTGGTTCCTTTGAAAATCTTCAATTGCTTAACGTTTTTTCTACAACACCCTTTGTGTTGTAGAAAAAACGTTAAGCAATTGAAGATTTGGCAGAAGTTAGTAGCACAGTTATATCCCATTCCGATTTATATAGGTATTAAGAATTTGAATTTGAGTACCTACCTACAAACGGGGTGAATTGAAACGAAACTTTGTAGATTTTCACGTAATAATCTTGTTTGCAGCATTTATGGTCTCCAATATTATCGAATATTTTTATAATTTTAAAAAAACTTCGCTTTCTTAGAAAACTAATAATGTGAATTTAAAGAGAAAATCCCTATCAAACTTTTGTCTCGATTCACCCCTCCGTTCCATATTTACCCCGTTTGACGGTAGGTATGTGTCAAATTTAGCTTTTGCCTGAAAAGCTGTTAAAATTTGTTAAAATTAGGGGGGTTCGGTACGTTTTTAACTCAAAATACTCATATCCAGGGGCTCGAGTCTGCTATTGCAATCGTGTCTCAATGACCGGTCAGTGATCGAATATTTGACAATTTTGACAGTTTTTGTATGGGAAATGTGTCATAAGTTTGACGTTATACGTCAAAAATCGATCATTGACCGGTCATTGAGACACGATTGCAATAGCAGACTCGACCCCCAGGTTCCAGGCGGAACGTCTTTCTATTCATTGATAAACTTGTGACTCTCCAGCCAGAATTTTACAGTAGTACAGGGAAAAATGGCCATCAATCGTAAACCGCTTATAACGTTCCCATTACTGGGACACTGGCCTCCATTCTAAGACAGTTAATTCAATAAATCTTCGCTTTCTAGCCATGCAAGATGAACCGTGCATTAACCTAAATCATCATCAGCATCATATCAGCCGAAAGACGTCCACTGCTGGACATAGGCCTCCCCCAAGTGTCGCCAGTGCTGTGTGTGTTGCATCCATCGGCTCAACCACATAAATAACCTAAATTATACCAACAAAAATTTGTACATTTGTACAATATAAGTTACGATAGGATAAAATCTACAATAACTGCGTCTTGTTATGGTCTTGTTCCTTTGGATCTGCTCTCCTTTGGAGCTCAGAGAGGTCAAAAAACGACTAAAAAGTTCAGAACAAATCACTTTTCAAACAGTCTGATGCAGTTGGTGGCTTCAAATCTGGGAGTGAACTAAAATAAATGCCGGTAGCTGCATCAGACTGCTCCATACCTACTATTGCCTCCGTTTTGATCAGATGATAGGACTCAGAAGCAATCAACAAATAGAACTTGCTCGCTTAATTGTTGCTGTACTTCATTGAAACATACAAAAGGAAATATTTATTAATAGATATTTACAGTTGTTTTAATCAATACTTAACTAACTATAAACACTAAAAATAAAAATCTTAACTAAGTTAACCCTAAAACATGGCGTCAAAAAATTTAGTCGCGTGCCAGACCACTGGGTTCTAAGACAGCCGGAACGCCGACGGTGACAAGAGCTCTTCGGATGAACATATAAAATAAAATGCATAAGACAATTAAGTCTTTCAAAAGTTTACTCCACATACGGAACTCACTGAGCAGTGCAAACTTTACCTAACAATTCCTAAATTACGCAAGCCAGCAATGTTAAGCAAAAAATGTGTCATCTTATAAAAAATAATGACATGTGAATTGTCGCATAGATTTATTAAAATACAAAAGAACTCTTCAAGGATTTTTGTACAATAAAATATGATAATAACTCTTGAATTTCAGAAGGAAAAATTACATTCAGAAAAAAAGAAAAAAAAAGCTATTTCGAATTCTTCTAGAACTATTTGTATTAAGATTTCTCTGCACAAAACGAGGGTTGCATCATCAGGTGTGTCAAACCCTGGTTTAATGTCAATGCAGATTTCATTTGCTAAGTGATCTCTCCGTACCCAAAGACCACGTCAAAGTAGCGAACTGAAGCTTCAGTTTACTTAATGAACTGCCTAGCCTTTTACCAAGTAAGTCATGGTTAGCTAAAAGTCTATCCGGATTAAGCAGAATACTACATGGTTCACCTGAATTTTATATTATTTCTTAGAACCTTTTAAAGTGGTTGCATGCTTGAGCTTAAAGAGGAGAGGACCTCGTGACTGAATAATAACAGCCGCACTGTCGATCTTCGATGCTTGCCGAGGTCGGTCTGTGGATGGGTGGCCATCTTAACATACCGAGACTCCTCCGTGCCTCCTAAGCCGTTGGTCCCGGCTGTCATTTATAGATCTTTGACAGTCGTTACGGATTGTCAGAAGCCAGTAAATCTGTCTTCAGTCTTGTCAAGAAGTACCGTGATACCCAGTTAATGGGTTGTGAAGGTCTGGTAGGCAGCCGCTCCACGTAAAATACTGGTGATTCAGCTGAATCCAGTTTGACTGGAAGCCGACTCCAGTATAATTGGGAAAAAGGCTAGGCAGATTATGATGCTTGAGCTTAAACAACTATCGATCTAATTAAGAAGTTATTTTACAAAATCTAAAAAATGATGGGTAACAAGACTGATTGGAAGAGGAGCACCAGCTATCGTGAATTGATCTAAACATACCGTACCAGTGACCACTGGCCTAAAAACTTCCTTTCTTTCTTAACAATGACAAATAACATTGCCCAAATAACATAATAAGTATTGTCTTAGCACGGACGTCCATTGTGTTAAATCACAATGAGTTTGAGTTTGATTAGATAGCTATCTATTGTCCATCAGAAAACGTTACGTCAGACGCTTCTGAATTTCTTTTAATAGAATTTCCTTCGGTAGTACTGTACAGACTTTCTTGGAATAAGACCTTGGTGTTCTGACTAGCCTATTTTATTTTACCCTTGGCAAAGCCCTCCCAACATTCGCGATCCCACGAGCGATTTTGCCATACCTGACTGGAATCAAAAGTAGCTCACAATTTAGGACCAATTGTATTAGTGTTAATGTATAATCCGTGGTGCTTGGCACCTGGGCTTAACCCAGTTGCATACGTCCCTTGGTGCCTATTTGGCCTTGCTCTGTTCTGTCTCCTGCTTGATAAGGAGGGAAGTGTAAATTATATTTTTTCATACTCCCCCGCTGTTATTTTCTGATTAATTTCGTTGCGGGATCCAAGATCATTTCTCCGCGACTCGTCGAGCTTCATTGACTCCTCGTTTTTCTAGTGGTCGCCACTATTGATTCTGGCTTTCAGGAGTTGCAGTGGTTTGCGAGCCCGCTCATCCTCCTTCCAGTCTTGGCAAAATTGGTCTAGCCTCGGCCTTTTTTCAACTTTGTTGGGGTCGGCTTTTCATGTTATCCTGATGCAGCTGAGCACCAGTATTTTGCATGGAGTAGCCTATCTGACCTCCACAATCTAGTGGTTCGTGTGGGGAACACGAACCCCTAGGTAAAAAAAAGGCTGTATTTATAAGTCCTTTTGAAGAAAACTCCCTCCGCTCCCATGTACTGAGTCACCGCGACGACGAAAAAAACCCTCAATTAATATCAATGAATAAGGTACTTATAACTGTCAATTTGATTGAGTTGAGGGGAGGGAATGACTTAGAATCATATTATTATAGTTTACTCATCACAGTCTTCGATCAAGGATACACTAGATGTCCAGTTAGTACTTGAAAAACGGCCAGAGAAATATGACCACAAATACATGCAACAAGTGTGGTCTTATTTCAAATTAGGAACGTCCAACCGTAGCCAAGAAGAAATACAAATATATTGTAATCGAAATTAAACAGACCAGATTATACAATTTCTACTCGGGATCAGAGAATCGAAAATATAAGTCTATTGAGTTCAGAGATCAATTGTTCTAGAATAAAGGTTTATAATTTTAGGTAGTTGATGTTTTTATCCTGTTTTGTGTATTTCATTGTGGCTAATATAGATGTACCTACATATATGGGCAAACGTGGACCTTGATCGAAGATCACAGTGTTTTAAAATTTAAATGAACTTCCAAAACCTTGTTCTTGGAAACGAATGAACCGATTTTAATTAAACTTTATTGCACTTTAAACAATGAGAAACTATATTATTACATAAGCCATTCTTTTGAAAAATGTGTGTGAAATTATGACGTGTTTTCACTCACAGTTGACAATGACATAAATGTAACTTTGAGTACACACAATATTTTTGCACGTCTTTATTTATTTTACATGCACAATGCCTTGAGGTCATCGTTTCTCCAGCGAGGCTACCAAAATATTTTACAAACATAATGGTTACGAGTAACATGACTGGTCTGCTTATTGCCAAGGTATTTATGCAGATAATTTAGGGGCCCTGTGCTCTCAGCATTTTTAAAGAAATTTTGAAACTGCTGGTTGACACTTCCCGTTACCCAAGAGCTGGCTTTTACTTTGGTCAGAGCCTAAGCTTTGCCATAGAACGTTGCAATGCCGCCAGTCTCTTGGGCGCATTTGCTAACAGCGTTGAGGACATTTTTTGTATGTAAATTTGGTAAATCAAAAACATCAAAAATTTCTTTAGTAGACACATTTAATTAAAATCAAAATGACCAGTTAAGAGGTAAAACTGATTATTTGTTCGACCCCTGTGCTTCCAACGCAGGGTCGTGCCAATACCAGTTGTTTACGTGGTGGAAAAGAGATAGTGATATGCGACTTGTATAGCTCCGTCTCTCTCACACCGGAATCATAATGGTTTTAAGATGTCATGGTTGGGACCCGGAACGAATTATTTCACTGAAAAAAAGTTTCACTACAACGTGGCAATGCGGCCCAGTGTTCTGGGCGCTTTTCCCATTGACAGCGATGTGGACGAATTTTTCGATGCCCTTTGAGTTCTTCCCCTCCCCCTTTTTACTCCGCTTGTATATTTTCTACTAGTTTGTATTTATTTAGTATCTATAAGTTTTATGTGTTTAAGTAGTTGATTTATAATAATAAGTGAATAATAAATACAATTTAACACTTTATAATCTAACTAACAGCTATCGCCTTGGTATAAAAAGGCGGGTTATTATTCTTTTCCTAAATTTATTGAAATCCTTATTATTATACGAAAAACAAAAAGTTTTTTTAAATTTTTTACATTTTAAAATTACTCCATGATCTTTTATTTTACTTAAAAATCGAACCTCTAAAACATGACCTCTTTATAAAATACTAAAAATGATAAATAATCACCTCGGAAGTAACCTTCGCAAAATCTCGAAGTTTCGTCGATTTGCATAAGCAGATGACCTATAAAGTCTTGTCAGCGTTACCTACAAGATAAATATTTCTCATCCTTGTGTTGAATCAATGTCAAGAGAAACCAACATGACTGACCCTTAAGTACGGCGAAACGGTTTCACAATTCAATTCGCATGTCATAAAACTTGGAAAATACTAGTGACATTTTTATAATGCCAAGGAAAAAATATTCAACCACATTATGTCAACGGTTAAAAACTTGCTTTTTGCTTGATGCAACCCAAATTAAGATTTTCCGATTCGTTATTCTTGTGTTTTCTTGTGGACTAAGGAAGTTGGTGACCACATGTGAGAGGTATGCGGCGCTCATGGCTTGAGGTATATTGTCACAAAAAGTGAGGTGTTGGTTTTTAAAATTCGTAATAATACACCCACTAATATACCACCGATGACATTACTAGGAATACCATTAAAAGTCGTCACTCAATTTAAATACCTCGGTCACGTGGTCACGGATTCTCTCACGGATGACCAGGATATAGATAGGCAGCGCAGGGCGTTAGCAGTCCGATGCAGTATGCTTGCTCGCAGGTTTGCGCGGTGCACTGACGAGGTAAAACTGACGCTCTTCAGAGTCTACTGCCAGTCGTTTTACTCTTGCAGCTTGTGGGTTAGGTATACGCAGAAGGCTTAATAGGCTAGGCTTGAAGTTGAAAAGAAGTACACTTTGATGCAAGTGGGCAAGCTTTGTCATTGCAGCCAAAGCAGAATAGACGCCCGAACTCGCAAAGCCGTAATGAAGCCATGAGACTGCAATGACAAAGCCCACGTTAGTAAAACGACGTTTTTTAAATTTTCATAAACATAAAATTATCAAAATACATATCAGCAATGGATTTGTAGCTGCATCAATGCCGCCACAAAAAATCAACGTAGCAAATTCTACATCGCAACAAAAAGAAGCGTGACGCCATCTATCCCGCCAGCTACGAACTAACTGAACGAAATCCTGCATCTCGATATTAGAGTTTACCGTGCGATTTGAACACATACAACAGTCCGAATATCAACTATCGGGCAGTTGCCCACCGGACACAACAACCGTCCGGTCGGAGGATCCTCCCCTTTCTATGGAGGTTTGTCGGACTTTAGTCTCTGTACGGCATAGATTGATGGCAAATTAATTTTTCCAGTGGCTTGTTCTTTTTTTGAAGGAGTAGCCAGTTGCCAAACAGCCTTATAATTATCTAATTATGAAAAACTGAATGCGAATGACAAAGCCTGTCCACTTGAAAAACGGACCACTTTTATTGTATCTACTCGTGCTGAAATATCTACTTCTCCAAAGAGCAATTCATCCATGTTTACTTATTCAACAACTGTTACTAATATTGCTTTACACCATTTGGGTGCTGTAAGGTGCTCAGTGATGCACGTCTTGCCATTGTTGCTAAATCAGAGGCTATCTCGGCGCTACTGTGATCGCAATCCGTTAAGAAATGGCGCCACTGTGATCGTTTTTTAGACTGCGTACTGATTAGACATCTTGATCGAGAAAAACGTTGCGATTACTTTTTAGAGTTCCAACGTCGTACCATGGGATCGTATTAAGCCTGTTCTTATGGATGGGAAATTATCAAATGACTCCTCCCGCTCTGGGCGGAGCGGAAGGGAGTGTCAGACTCTTACTGACTAAAACCCATCCGTGCTCCTCCTAGTGCCCTTTGCTTTCCAGGGCCGCGGTAACTCTTTCGAACAAAATCCGCAACCCTGGCAGGCTCTGGCCCTAACGGTGGTTATGGCCGCTATGACTAACAAATTATAAAATAAAATTAAAACATATCTACTTAAGTATATGTCGCAGCCACTTAGCTTAATCAGCCGTTTAATTGGTGGCCTTTTTCATTTAAATGCGCCGATTTTTAGCGACCTAAGTGACATCTTTTGTTCAATATCATTTAAGGACTTGCTCATGTTACTTATGTCGCTGATTAAACAGCGCATTTCAATGAAACGGCTAGGCTTTTAATGAAACGGATGATTAAGCTAGTTGGCTGTGACATATAAAAAACCTTTTTTATTTTCCGGTTTATGGTACGGAACCCGTGTGCGAGTCCCGATTCGCAATTTTCGTAGTAAAAGATCAAACATCACTCCTATATATACACTACAGAGCTAGGCAGGGTCGTTTCATAGTAGGTAAGTACACGCACATAACACCTTATTTGAAACTTACTGACTAAAACCGGCCCGTGTTACAACTAGTGCTCTTTGCGTTCCAGGCCGCGGTGAGTCTTTCGAACAAATTCCGCAACTCTGGCTTGCACGGGCCCTAGCAGACCCCGTCTACTTAAGGGGGCTTTCAGTTGCCATTAAACGGGCACTAGTCCATAATCAGGGCTAGTACTGAGAAATTTCAAATGGGAAAACCAGGAAACAACACTCTTTGCCGTCTCGGAAATCAAACTTAAGCAAAATTCGTTTTAACTTTAAGAGCGTTTACGCGGTACGGCTTTTCATACAAACTTTCAAATCCTTATTCTTCAAAATGAGTGAACCGATTTTTACGAAACTTGGTATGCATACGCTATATATCCAGGTCTAAATTGTTATCAGAAAACATTTTTGAAAAAGATTTCAGAGGGCGAGAGAGAGCGATTTTAAGTTTTCTATAGAAAGTGAAAAATCACTATATCCTTCCCCTTGAACTCTTTTTCAATAATGTTTTCTACTAACTTTTTAGACCTGGATATCTAGCGTATGCATACCAAGTTTCGTTAGAATCGGTTCATTCATTTTGAAGAATAAGGACTTGAAAGTTAGTATGAAATGACATACGTCGTACACGCTCTTAATGTCTGGTATGAAATATGAGGAGTAATAAAGGCTATCATTGACTTTTAAAATATCTTAAGAGCGAAGTTATCCTTAGCTTTATTAGGTATATGCGTGATTAAATCTATCGCTCAGGTATGAATAGGCATTTTAATAATATTCCGAAGGCCAAATCAACTTAAAAAATAACAGTTGCTAATTTTTAATCGATTTTATTAAACTAGATTTTCAACCAAAAAAAGATTTTTAACATTTTAAGTACGAACGGCCTTCAGGTTACACGTTATCGCAAATTCAAATAAAATATTTTATTACCATCCTATTGAAAATTTTCTATACTCTGCGATGAAAATAATTTAATGCTTAGCACAAAGAATGTCGATTAATCTTTACGATTGGTTTTACACTACGATTACATAATCAGCCTGTAAACCCACTGCTGGGAGACAAGCCTTCTTTGTGAGAGGGAGTGGACCCTAATCCACAACGCGGTCCCCAGGGTGAGTGGATGTCACGTCCTTGATTTTGTTCCTATTGGATAGGCTACGGGAGCAAATCCGGGTGAAAAAGCTAGTATATTTTTTAAAGCTAAGCGCGAGTTTTGTTTTTGATCAGTTGATAGTAATTATTAAAAATTATGGACACCTTTTCGTTCGTGTGCATATTTAGTTTGATCAATGGTCAAATAAATAAGTACAAACACTCTGAGTGCTTACCTTTTTGGAGGATGTGAAATCATCAAATGGCTCCTTCCACTCTGGGTGGAGCGGAAGGGAGTGTCAGACTCTTACTGACTAAAACCCATCCGTGTTCCTCTTAATGCCCTTTACGTTCCAGGGCCGCGGTGACTTTTTCGAACAAATTCCGCAACCCTGGCAGGTTCAACACTTCGCCCAGAGAATCCTGGTATCTTATGTTGTGTTTTATTCTTAGGTATTAATTCTGTATTTATTTGCCAAATGTGGCAATATTTACCGTTGCATATAATTACGCATATCTATCGAGGAACATTCCACTCTGCGTCACCCACTTGGCAATGTCGCGGTCGTCAATTGTCGGCAACGGTCGGCTGTTGCAACCGATCGCGATTACGTGCGTTTGCGCAACTGTTGCATGCTCCGTTGCTGATGTTGATGCTGATGTGATAATGGCAAATTGTGTGATAATAGTGATTGTTTTTTCTTGGTTTGATTTGTTATCTGTTGATAATTTAATGTAAATCAATATGTCTATCCTTTGAGATTGAGGTATACTTTCAGTCTAATCTAAACAAGAATTTTACACGGATTTAGGGGCTATCGGATGTATAAAACCCAGTAACTGGTTAACATGATACCTCTTGGCAAGACTGATGCCGTTTTTCTGACTTCTAACTAACCGTAACGACTGTCAAAATCTACCAATGACAGCCAGAATAACAGGCTTAACATATAATATCGACCCGTGTGGCTGTTAAAATTAAGCCACTAGCTCTTCCTTCCAGAACTCGGAGAGTTATCTCCAATTTTGCCGTTGGAGGACCTTTTTTTATTTTTTTTATTTATTATTGATAGGCACGCGCTTGACCACTATCTCACCTGATGATAAGCGATGATGTGGTCGAAGATGGAGCACGCTTGCCTAGAAGTAACCTATTCACTCTTGACTTAAAGACTTCTAAGTTGTAGCTATCAGGAAACACAGACTCTGGCAGGGAATTCCACTCCTTAGCTGTAGGTACGCACAATGAATGTGTTCCCAAAACGTTTTGTGTGTGTGGGTGGGATGTCCAACATGACGTCGTCCCCCAACGGTAAAAGACGAAGCACTCATTATGGGAATAATGACAATTTAGTTGTGGGGTATTACCACTAAAGACTGAAAAAAAATGATAATGAATGAGGCATATTATTTCGTGAAAAAAGTGAATTGAAAGGAGGTGACTATTGAGGTGATGCTACATAGACTTGTATGGAAGACGACAAACGACGCTGACCCTAAATAAATTGGGATAGCTGGTGATGCTGAAATACCATAAATCCATATTAATATTTTTAAATCTGTCTGTTTGTGACTTCTTCGCAACGTATGGCTGTTCGGGATTGGACAAAACTAGGCACATGTCTAGTGCATGTCCCAGATTAGGACATACGGACATACATTTTTTCCCGAAGAAGTACAGTCAGCTAACTGCTATAGCTGACTGTACACTTACTTGGCATAATTTCAGAATTTCACGCGGGCGAAGATGCTAGCAGAAGCAGGTACCAAATGCAAAAAACGTAATTACGACTGTCGTTAAAGCCGAATGTAGCATGCTCATCAAAGTCGAAATAGCAGGCTTTCTGCTACTAGGAAACACAACGAGAACATATAAAAGACAATGTTCAAAAACTCCACAGAATGCCAATAGTAAATAGGTACAGTGCACACCACTGCTACGGCACATGCTGAGCCTTCTGAGTAACGGTGTGCACCACAGACTATAGAAGGTCTGCGTTTTGTTATTGCGAACTGACGGAGTATTGAACACCGATATTAATCGAACGATCATCGATTTGTTGAGTAAATTACGTTTAGTTTTTACGATGACGGAAAATCAAACTTTTTCTAAAACTAAAATATGCCATATTTTACGACCGGTTATTGTACGCATGTCTTAAAGTCGTATTATCTATTCATAAAATCATCATAGGCAGAACAATACTTTAAATTAATTTCTATTAATAAGTGTGTAAAAACCAGTTATCGTCCAATTCAAGGCAATAAAACCTAATTTCCTTGTAAATCGTATTCTCACGTTTTCCAGATCGTGTATAGGCCTCGTTATAAAAAAATTTTGAATGTTAATTTATTGTAATAATTCTATTATTATCTGCTCATGTTATCTTGTACTAAGTCTAACGATTTGTTTTCGGATGGTTAACATAATACGCAGTATAGGTTCTTCATCATATCAGCACTGCTGGACATAGGCCTGCCCCAAATACGGGGTTTGGCCATGATCACCACGCTTGGCAGGCGGGTTGGCGATCGCAGTGTAGCTGTAGCAATGTACCTTCAGAGAATGCTGCTGCCTATTCTCTGATGAGTCCCTAAGTCGCCTCTTACGATACCCACGGGAAGTGGTGGCAGTATACTTACCTAACATTAAGTAATTTCGCATATGACATATGGAATCGTTTCTTCATATGGAGTTATAAAACCTGTTTTATATCTGATGCTCAAGATTATCGGGTATAAAATATCAGGTTTTCTTTACATTTTTATCAATTTTATTGGTAAGAGCACTTGATGGAAGGCGATGTTGGAGTTTCTTGTCCGTTCTTCTCCATAAGAATCTACCCTTGCGAACGGACAGGAGAGTCACTTTATATTATTTTAAATGTAAATGATGACGTTCAAAAGTGCCGTTTAATGCCCTAATTGAAATAAACGTTTTGACATGAGTTTGACTTTGATGATGTAGTTAGTCGACAATGGAGGACACGTTTTTTACCTTGTATATCAGCTACCCAACATCACCCTTAAATGTCTCCACGAACTTCTGGAACAGCCTGTATAGTTGATGGTAATAGGCTCGTAGATAACGCGAGAACAAATACTTCGCGTGCCCGATTAGGTGCCCAGCTTACGTACAAAAATCGTAAGTCGCCAATTTCGCGCTCAGTCTGCAGCGGTGTACGCTATTCGGACGTCAGTTAAGTGTCAGTTAGGCGGATAGGTCAGAGGGCTTAGTGCGAGTTTTTTAACGTATTCGATCGCGTTCACGTAAACGTTCGCTTATGTCAAATTGTATAGAAAAAAAGGTTTTCCGTGAGTGTCACCAGACGGCGCTTAATCAGTTTCATTACAAATTGACGTTTACGCTAACGCACTAAGGCCACAGTTGTCTTACGTTGTGGGCGTCTTAGAATCGATTTGATTTTCTCATCACATAATTAATAGTGCTTGAGTGTGACGACATAGTAGGTAGCGAAAAAATGGCACGCTTGGTTTTCATATAGATCGTGACATTATTTTAGTATATGATACTTGCGTTATCTATGTCTATCTATGTCTGTGGCATTGAATAAACAAACTGGTGAAATGTGGGTGTAGGTGCCCAAGCCTTTGGGGAAACAGGTGTGATGTTAAGTATATAATTATGAACAACGTAGACTGAACATAAGTCGTAAAAAATAAATACATAACGTACAGGGTGTTTATTCTTTAGTGCAGTACAAATATAGAATACCTATAGCTGTTAAGTAAATTATTTATTCTGTGCTTAACATCAAATAAGGTAAACGTGTTACGTAAAATAGTCAAGTAGGTATATCTCATTATTCTAAAAAAACTGGCAGTACCAGTCGTAACATAAACCAATTACTTTTCTTGTATGGTTCATTTTTTAATTAGGGTGATTTCAAAGATAAAAGCGAATCCTCCTTTTTTAATTATTCCTCTTTGCCCCCATACTGTCCCACTTGACTAGTCACAATTTTGTATAATCTGCCCCACTAAAGTCAATTAGTGGGGCAGAAAACATACTCGCATTAATTCTATGTCTTCCGCACTTTGTGTTCCACGCGCGCCTCAAATAGATGTCAAAATCGACTTGTAATGGTCTAATTGAAACAAATGATTTGATTTTGATCTCGTACCTAGAACAAAGACCTACTCTGTATACCAGGGGGTGGGCCATAAGGCTGCGTTTCCACTAGAGTGGGAACGAGGATGTGTTTATTAAACACCAATATAATCGCTTCATTTACCTAGCCTCGCTTTTAGGTTAGAATCATGATAACATAGGTACTATAGGCACTTCATGTCAGCAAAGTAGACGGGGCCCGTTAGGGTCAGAGAATGCTAGTGTTGCGGAATTTGTTCGAAAGAGTCACCGCGGCCCTGGAACGCAAAGGGCATTTGGAGGATTCGGGTGGGTTTTATTTACTCAGTAAGAGGCTGCCGTCTGTCAGTCTGCTGACACTCCCTTCCGCTCGGCCCAGAGCGGATTGAGTCACAGCCCCGGATCTAGGGGGGGGCAAGCCGGGGCCCATGCCCCGGGCGGCAAGTTCAAGGGGCGCCAAACTCACATGTTTGAAAAAAAACTTATTCGATGTGGGTGGTAAAATTATTGAGCTTTCTACATTCGCTCTTGAATTTCGCATTCTCTTGAATCTCTATTTTTCTGCATTTAAGTCGTAAAAGTGACTCCTAAGCAAACTTTGGAAACGTTTTCTTTTCCCCTTTCAAGGATCTAAAATCGACTGAATGTGAGAGTGATCAGAGTTATCTATATAGACCTCCTTCAGTAATACAAAAGCAAAATCTTTGTACCTCTTTTTACGAAAAAAACGCAGGCACAGATAAAGTCTATGGAGAATGAGTCCAGAAAGCTAATATTTTTTTAATAATGCTTAAAAAATTGATAAATTATTAAAAACGTATGGTCGAATTTCGATCACTACTTAAAATAGTTATCGAAAGTTTCATAATAATAATGTATAAATAAGCAGATGACCCGGTGAAGATCGATTACCTACATATATTTGTGTAAAAACTACTCTAAACCTAACCTACTGAATATACACACAAAATTTCATAAGAATCGATCAAGCCGTTTCGAAGGAGTTTTGTAACAAACACTGTGACATGACACGAGAATTTTATATATTAGAAGAAGTGTGGAAGAGAGGAGGGCGCCACTATCAAGTTTTTGCCCCGGTTTGGAAAAATCGTAGATCCGGGACTGTTGAGTCATTACATGATTTCTCATCCAAAAATAAAATAATGTATGTTTTAATTATTTTCTTTTCATCTTGGACTCTTCAACAGGATTCCCCGAGCCCAACCTACACTATAGGTCGTAAAACAATGTAACAAGTAACATTTAATAGTAAATCAATATAACATAGGATAATAACTCGTGGCTCTTTTATTTGTGCATTTGTTCTTCAAACAAGAGATTATTGTCCCATCACGTGTGTCAGTGTGTCTTGACTTATACCTATGTATTCTGAGTACTTATCTTTAGGTAACATCATAAGACGTCAACTGCTAAAAAGCCACAGCCAATCCACCTGATTTTTCGCAATCACTAGGTACTTCACAACAGTCTATGGAGCAAACTGTCAGTTCAACCCCATCGACCTAAGTATTTATTATTATTTTCTACAAGAAATGTGACATTGCTACTTAAGTTTGGCAATTCTTCGGGCCATTGCGGTAACCTTGGTTTTCCAAAGGATATCTTATTATTACTGAGATAATCTCACCGTGATAGCTTAACTAAGGGCCTAGCACAAATATTTTTAACGTAAGGTTAAATGTTACTAAAACTACTCGTACTCTCGTTTCACACTTAGTATATATTTGAATTGGGTTCTACCTATATTCATATTTTTGTTTGATACAATTAGTGTACAATAAAATTAAACCAAAATACTATGGGGTTTTAGTTTGTTAATTTACGTTAACGATACTGTATCGTTACTATTGTCGATGCCAGATAAATTTTCAAAAAAGGCTCAATTTCCCTACATTTTTGCGACCGACATGGGAATGCATATGTTGCTTTTGTAAAATAAGTACAATTGGCACTGGTCATAGACAATCGTCTTGAGACATTGTGGTATGTGAGTCGAGAAGATACCGCGCTCTACTGTATGATGCAAATGAGCCGCCACTCGCTAGAGCAGCCGTGAGACACACACTTAGAGCGGATTTCACCAATGAAACTGAACGCGATCAAGTACATCTAAACTGCGTTCAAGAGTTGTCAGCCTCAATATTCCATAGAAAAATAGTGACATTGACAGCTCATAATCGTGGTTTATACGCTGATCGCGATCAGTTAGGCTTGGTGAAAATGGCCCTTAGTTTTTGGCATACCTATCATTCTTTTTGTTTTTTCTGTGCGTGTTTCATGTATGTGCTAAATAAATATTATTCTTTCTTTCTTCTTTCTGTACAAGAAAGCGTAAACACTTTTCATCTTCACGATAAAGCTACCGTCGGCGTCGCAAAAATTAAATAACACACGTAGCCTACATAGTTTGGAACGGTAAATATTTTCATCAAAGACCCTAGTTCTCATAACACTATTGTAAGTTGAATAATACTGATTGAGATCTCTGTGCCAAGTTATAATTCCCACTGGTTCTTCCATTGTAATCTACACTAGTCGCATTTCTTCGGCTGTATTAATTTTTATTTTAATAATAAATGTACGTTTCGCAAAACAATGTTCTTGCCTTTTTTTATCTTGTCCCACACTGAGGATTCACCCTTTGGATAGTGTGCACAATAAAGTATATTCTATCTATTTATTTAGCTAAATGGGGCGAGAGTCCCATCCCAAAGGTGGCGAGAGTATTGTCTCAAAAGAGGCGAGGTAGTATGTATCACAAAGGGGGCACGAGTCCCATTATGTAGGAGGTGATAGTCCAATATATTAAGGGTCAATCAATAGTCCCAGTACACGGTAGTGGGAATCCCATAAAGGACGAGAGAAACAATTCAAAGCAGGTAAGAATCCCATTTAATAGGGGCTAAAGCCTTTGTAGTAAGGGACGAAAAAACATTACCCCCTTTTTTATGGATGGGAAATCATCAAATGACTTCTGCCGCTCTGGGTGGAGCGGAAGGGGGTGTCAGACTCTTACTGACTAAAACCCATCCATGCTCCTCCTAGTGCGCTTTGCTTTCCAGGGCCACGGTAACTCTTTCGAACAAAATCCGCAACCCTGACAGAACATTTCCCGCATTCTTGGGCAGTTAGGTAAAAATACTTCAAGACCAAAATATAGAGTAGTACAGTTAACCATACCATTTCAATCGTCATGCACCGAAAGAAAACATAATAGCAGAATGTGTAACCGACACCAGTTTTCTTTTCAACATAGGTAAAACGCAAAAACATGACTTGCGCAGTTTTTATGAAAGAGACGTTTCGTAGACAAGCAAAATATTATTTGGTGTCGTATTCGTAACTCTAACCAACATATGAGAATAATATGCTACGGTAAACAATAGAAATAAAAAAATATTTACCCTACTGTAATGGAAAAATGAGGTAGGTTCATAGAGATTTCTATGAACGTTATCATTTCATCCATGTATCGAAGGGCGTTGGGTTGGCAATTTATCTTCTTTTCAAGCTATTTTAAAGTAGAAATAGTTCAGCGTAGCTAGGGGGGGCGGGGGAGGGACGCCCTGCTTCAGGTGACACCCGACCGTTCGTTGACGGTTTTTTTGTCACTGTCGGGTATGGCCCCTAAACGTTTAACGCAATGAAACCTGCCGGAAAAACAATGCAAACATTGTTGAGCCCGCTTCGCTCGCTCTTGCATTCTGCGCTCTCTAACTTCTTGAGCTTTTCTGTATAAATCATGGCCTACGGCATTTCATATTAACTTTGAAGTCCTTATTTTTCGGAATGAATAAATCGATTTTAATAAAGCTTCTACGCATAAGCAGGATACATAGGTCTTAAAAGCTATCAGAGAAAATTTTCGAAAAATAAGGTGTGTAACAGCTGAATTCGACTGATTTAAATATTCCATAGAAACAGAGATTTCCAATTTCGTATGAAATGCCATACGGCGTAAAAACTCTTATAAATTAGTAGAATTGACCCTCAGATATAACAATTTTAGCTAATATTTTAATTTTTTTTTCCATTGTCCTCAGGATATGGGACTTCCTCGCCGAACAAGCGCGACGTGGAACAACGGTCATCATCACCACACATTACATAGACGAGACGAAACAGGCACATAAGGTAAGCTAAACTGTTTATATACCTACTGCCTACAGTTCAAAACCGTTTGCAGATTATGAACGAAGACTATTTTGCATAGTTGAAGGTGTACAGATAAGAAGGTGCACATAAGTAAACAAAGCTGTGTAAATATGAAAAAAAACCACTAGTTAGGAAAAAATAGTAAATTTATTCATACTTTTAGTTTAATATAACTATGTACGGTATGCGGAACAGGGTGTGAATGTGAAGTCCCGTAAACCTCCATTGAAAGGGAAGGATCCTCCGACCGGGCGGTTGTTGTGTCCGGTGGGCAACTGCCCGATAGTTGATATTCGGGCTGTAGTAAAGTCGCACGGAAAACTCTAATACCGCGATGCCGGATTTCGTTCAGTTAGTTCGCAGCTGGCGGGATAGATGGCGTTTTCGGTTCTTATTGTTGCGATGTAGATTTTGTTACGTTGGTTTTTTAACTACATTAATATTTTGGTCCAAGTGTCGTCGCGTTGCGAGACCGTTATTATATTTCATTGGCTAAGTTATAATGACTTATTTAAGCTAGCAGTATTTTATTGAATCATAGCATATATAGCATATAACTTGATTGAAGATGTTCTTACATCTTCAATCAAGTTCATTTCAAACAAAAAAAAATTAAAATCGGTTCATCCGTAGATACAGCTATATGAGCTTCAGTGACACATACAGATACACATTGAAAATGGTTACTTAATTGTTTCTTATCTTCATATTAATCAGGTTTTCAGAAACCGGTAGTATATAATTAAAATCTAATCTAATTAACCGTGAACTCTAATAAAATGTGCAAGCGACAATTAAAAGCAATGATTGCGTTATTTGCGTAACATTCAACATCCACCCATTGTAACAGTGCGTTCATAATGAGCCTTTATTTAAGATAATTGACATAGACAACCTTGAAGTTTTATGTCATGGAAGTTTTATTTGTATCGGTTTCAACATGGCGTTGAGGAAACGTACTTGTTATGGCATGGATTTCATCGATAGACTAGCTTAACGAAAAAAGTCTTCTCTTCATGACGTTGAGATGGATACCTACATCCATCTCAACGTCATGAAGAGAAGACTTTGCTATTTTAATACAGACTAGCTTTAGCCCGCGACTTCGCACGCGCTTATCTCGTTTTTACCCGTTCCCGTATAGCCTATAGCTTTCCTCATGAATGTGGCGCTCATTTACAAAAAAGAATTTTCCAAATCCGACTGGAAGTTCCAGAATTTGCGCGTCCAAACAAACAAACTCTTCGGCTCTATTACATTAGTATAGATATGGAAGTATGGAAAGAGCGTTCATTAAAACACTTCGGAAACGAAATAAAAAAAAATTGAGTATGGGTATAACTTTTGAGGGACAAACTAGAAAATTTAAAAACGTAGGTACCTTGTGACATAACAAATAAGCTTGAAATATTAATGACTTATGGATTGTGAGGTTACAAATATTATAATTTTAAAATAAATATTTTTGAACTTACGCAAGTTTGTAAGCTAACTGCATCGGTCAACTTGCAAAGGGATTTTTAGGAACTTTTTAGACGTTTTTTGCGAAGGAGTTTTTCAAAAATGTCAATGTTTTTATTTAATGTAATTGTATATCAGATACAGAACACCACCCTTAAATGTGATCTTGCGCTTCTGGGACAGCCTGTATAAACCTTTGAATCACCTTCCAAAAGTTATTCACTGTATTTTTACTCAACAGATTGGTCTACTCCGAGACGGTCAACTCCTAGCCGAGGATTCTCCCGAAGATCTCCTGAGGAAGTTCGACTGTGACACTCTTGAGGAAGCGTTCCTGAAACTTGCCATGAGGCAGCATGAGATGCCTAGGCGGCGGTCTAGTAAGTTTACCTTACGTCTTTTTGGCTTGGCTTGGCTTATTCTTTTAAAAGATACGAATAAAAGCTCTCCTGGCCGCTTTTCGCCTTGACGGGCAAATTTCATCAGAGACTCCACCATCAGCTCGGGACAAATTATAGAGCACAAGGCGTGTGTGCGCAAACACAGATACATTCCCTCTCCCATCACTCTCAAGGAACGGGGCAGGTAGGGTGTAAAGGGGCATAGGTTTTTTCTTAGGCTAAGCGGGGATCAAAATGCAAACAAAGACTTAGGACCTAGCTTTTTTTTGGCACAACATCAAATATAAGCTACTGGTATCAGGGAACACAGACTCCGGCAGGAAATTTCAATCGATAGCTGTACGCTCAGTGAAAGTATTCCCGAAACGTTTTGAGCATATTATTATATGAATGGGATGTCCACCATTACCTGTCCATGGTCGTACGTCTTGTAGTCCGATGATGGAACGGGCTAAATGAATGGTCTCATGAACGATTGTTTATTTTAATTGCAGCACTAACAGCATCCCCAGACGTGATTCCTGACAGCAGCATGTGCAACGGCGTGGACAGCCGCTACCACTCGCGAGACGACTTCCCCACCATCACCACCAGCACTGATGTGAGTACTAACGATATTACACCAGCCAGGTAGAAGAACCTCTATCTACTCGTATAACCGAGAAACTTGCACTCTCTGACTCACAAAATGGTTTGAACTATAGCTTCATCTTTCTTAAACAACTAAATATATTAAAGTACTCAAAAAAAGAATGTGTGAAACGAGTTTGGCTCGCAGATGGCTATGGCTTTTCAGTCTCTCGGCTCCATAACGACCTCTCGGCTTTTCAGTCTCACGGCTCGGGCGCCTATTCTGCCTCGAATGCAATGACAAAGTTTGCCCTCTTCCATTAAATACGTTTTCTGTAATCTTTATCAAAGTTTTCAACATTGTTTACTTGATCATCGTCACGTTTAATCATTAAAGGTCATATTTGCCTATGAGGGCTTCCTTAGATATATCAGATACTAGTCTCTATTTTGTTACCTACGTAAAGCATTTCAACCATTTTCAGTGATAGGAATCCGAATAATTTCACCAGTTCTATCAAATTCTTATTTTTTATCAGATTTATCAAATTTCCAAATTGAGATGGACGCCAACACCATTAGAGGTGTATCTTTCTGGTAGTCTTTCTACTTCGAATCTTGGCTTGTCTTGTGAAAAAATGTATCTACTTACAGAATACTGAACGGAATATCTTTTTAATAATATTTCAGGTGTTAACAAAGAAAGAGAAGAGGCCTAAGGACAGCAAGAGATTAATGAAGTCGAGGTATAAGGCTGTCTTCATCAAGAGTATACAGCAGTTCTCAAGGCATCCTGGGTAAGAATCTCATATAATGTTGTTGGGTCCATGTTGTAGAGCTCCTTGTTCCAGAGTTCTTCACAAAGAAAGCCATATAGTCAACAAAAATATCTCATAATTTTCTGCCCACTCTTCTCCAGTGATAACAGTGATTTTATCCAGGAAATGCTGGGATAAAAATATATTTCCTTCAAATCAAATCAATAAAAATGTACAGAGATAAAACGCAACAAATGTGGGGTCTTGTGGCGTGCGCGACTTTTATGTAAAAAGTGTACTTACGAGTGACGTCATGTGAAATTTCAACGCACAACATCGACTTTAGATCTGTTTGCGTGACAATTTATTTGATACTGACTGACGGGCTTCATTGAATCTTTCAGGAATCTACCATTTTGTTAATACTCGCTTAGTTATACCATTTAGAATACCTACAGCATTCTAACCGGTTGAATCCTTGACAAATCAAGGAATATTAGCCTAATAGACCAAGGCTCCATTTTTCGCTAATACAACAAATATGTTCTTTTACAGCGGTCTAATCTTCTCCGTGTTGTTCCCCATCATCCAAGTGGTGGCTTTCTTCGCGGCCGTGGGCCACGACCCGCGGGATCTGCACATCGGAGTGGTCAATGAAGAAGCAGCCTTTTCTCCATGTAAGTAATATGGTTATTGTACAAGTCTGCATTGTTAGAAACTTCATAGCAGCTAGGTTTGTTCTTGAGCAAAAATCTATTTCACATAAAAGAGAGAAACACAGCGAGAAATAGAAGGAATGGAGGGAGGTCCCTGTCCAGGAATGAGACGCGAGGAGGCCTATGTCCAGCAGTGGACGTCTTTTGGCTGATATTATGATGACGATATGACCAAGTTAGTGCTAAGAATCTGTGGAAACCTTTCAGAAAATCCGTAAGAGCGATTTTACGATGTATTGTGAGTATTAAACTCTCTAATAGCTCTGTAGTATCTTCTGATGGAGGGTTTCTAGGAAGATTTACCCACGGAATAAAAGGTGCAGTCTATTACAGGCCAACTAAATGAATGCCAAGATTGTGATAAAATCTAAGCAAAAAGTCCCTTGAACCAGACATACTTTACTCCATTGACGTACTAAGCACAACAGAACAGCTCAAGCAGTGTCGGTATTAAGGACGCGTTTACAGATGGGTAGTCAAATCATTAGTTTTTTACATAAAAGTATGTTAGTTTATTAAATAAAATGCTTTGCATTCTTAAAATGTTTTTCCCATGAATAATTGTTGATAGATGTGCATGGTACGATTGTGCGTCCTTAATCAAGATAGCTACGTATACGCGCCCGGGGTATCTGTGCTGTAGTTAACTTCTTGTCAAGTCGCCATTTCGGAGTGCGGGCAACGCATCTACATCTAACTTATGGTTGGCCGGGCGCCATAGCGGTCATTGACCCACCTACATTTATTGTCATTCTTAATTGCAAAAACAGAAAACAAGACACAAAGCTGCCCTGAATCAACATCTATCGGAATCCAAGATTTATAGACAAAAAATAAATCTTGAATCGTTCAAGATTTATTTTTTGTGCGCCAATGAATAGATATTAGGGAAAGGTCAATGTACTTTGTTGCAAGTTTATCTGGCGCCTACTATAGTACTATTATAGATGCGAAAGTTTAGATGGATGGATGTATGTTTGTTACTAAATCACGCTGGAACGGCTGAACGGATCTGGATGAAATTTGGCACAGAGATAAATAATAGTCGGGAAAAACATGTGAGCTACTTTTTATCTCTGGTGTATATTCCCTTGGGATGATTTCCAACATTCACGACTGCGGGCGAAGCCGCTGCCGGAACTTGTGGTTTATTAAATCACTAGCTTTTGCCCGCGACTTCGTACGCGTATATCAAGTTCCCGTATGAATGTCCCGTTTCCATATAGCGTTCCTCATGAATGTGACTATCAAAATATACAAAAATAACTTTCCAAATCCAACAGGTAGTTCCCAGAGATAAGCGCGTTAAAACAAACAAACACTTCTGCTTTATTATTAGTATGTATAGTATTAGTATAGATTAAGTATTATAGTATATCCATATATAGTATAGATTGCTTGTACTAATGAAATTCTCTTGAACATTTCCAGACGGACTGGACATATGCAGTAACTCAAGCCTGGTAACAACAACAGTAAACGAGGATGAGACATGCGACTATTACATGCTGAGCTGTTGGTTCCTAGAGGAAATGGAGAAGAAGATGCTGTACCAGGTAGGCATTTTTCAACCAGGGCCTAAACCACCAACTCTAAAAGCAGTATTACTTTAATATTGCTGCCAGTGGGAAAGAGACGGAGCTATACAGGACGTATAGCTCCGTCTCTTTCCCCCGTTGTTGTTAGGCCCCAGTCTGCCTTCTAAAGTCGATTGCGGAATTCATCATTCTTATTGTCGCCATTTCTGTTCTTTTTCAATGTTCTTCTTCTTATTCGTTGTCTTCATTTCTGATGGTTCTGAAGGTCGTGCCCGTCTTGGAATGCTTTGACGGAGTCACAGACGAGCTGCTTCCATGCCACTCTGTCTTCGGCTTTTCTTAGGGCAGTGGTCACTGTGAGTCCTGTGATCGCCCTTATCTAGTCTGACCAGCGAGTAGTGTTCAATGTTACTCATGGTCAAAACACGTTTTCTTGTTCCATTCTATACCATGTCAGCCTTCACACCATGGCCCATATTATAAAAAAGAACTCCAACTCCATCGGAGCTTGTCATAAACTGAAGTTTTCGTGCTCGAGAAATGAGTTTCAGCTGCGCGTTTACACATTTGCTTGCTCATCTCTCGAGTACGAAAACATGAATTAGACAAGCTTTCATTGACGTTTTCGTGCTCAAGGAGTTGGAATTTGAATGGAGTGGAGAGAGAGTTTACGTTTTGAAATATGGGCCTATGATTCAGAGAGAAAGAAAAAAATAAAGTAAGCAAATTCAAATCCTTCACTTTGCAGTCAAAATACCTACATATAGAGACAATGAAGGCACACAAGAATAATAACTTACCTGAATAAAAGACCTAAGTGCTTATTCTACTAATGTTTACGCAACTTTCGTTTTCGTATGTCAGTCGCAATCTGTCAAAAATGTATGGAAATTGAGGTTTTTTGACAGATTGCGACTGACATGCGAACGAAAACGCTGCTTATTTAGTAGTCCGTCCAACGAAAGAAGTTATGCAACCGCGGCGCTAGTTTCTATGCGACTGTACGCTATCCTCTAACAAATCTTGTTAGTTCCATTTATTTCCGCGGAACTTCTTTCGTTGGACGGACTCTAGAATTGGCACTCTAATCAGGATTAATGTCAAAATGAGACGAAGCGAAAACGAAAATGCACAATAGGTACTTATTTATACCATTGCGTTAGTTGGCATTATCAAGAAATCAAAGTTTTTGGGATGCGGCAACAAGGAAAAACCTCTACCTTGTCAAGTCAATGCCCCTCAGTTTTCGCAAAACCTGTTTCAGTCCCAAACCCCGGTTTCTGAGACCTCAATAAATTAAATCAGTCGGTTGGAAATGCTTTGATTATTTCGACAATATTTCAAAGACCGTTTAAAATCAAAGGTTTTTAGGCAGCTGCTCGACGCAAAATACTGGTATTCAACTGAATCCGGTTTGACTGGAAGCCAAACCCAATATAGATGGAAAAAGGCTAGGCCGATGATGAATTATTTGTCGTTAGAGAAACTGGCTGTTAATGTGACATTCACATAATTCAGAAACATATTACGGAAATACCGTGATTCCTAATATTTTTTTTCTCAACTTTTCAGACGCCATTCAACACATCAGAAGAAGCGAAGGATGCTGTATCAACAGGCAAACTATACGGAGCGCTGCATTTCTCAAGAAACTTCAGTTCTGCGTTAGGCAAGAGGATAGCGGATGGCGAGGTGGATGACGACATAGTGGATGACAGCAGCGTCAGCGTGTGGCTGGACATGACTAGTGAGTGACATCCAAACATACATCCTACTGTAGTACAATGCTGGGCATGAGAATAGCGGATGGCGAGGTGGATGACGACATAGTGGATGACAGCAGCGTCAGCGTGTGGCTGGACATGACTAGTGAGTGACATCCAAACATACATCCTACTGTAGTACAATGCTGGGCAAGAGAATAGCGGATGGCGAGGTGGATGACGACATAGTGGATGACAGCAGCGTCAGCGTGTGGCTGGACATGACTAGTGAGTGACATCCAAACATACATCCTACTGTAGTACAATGCTGGGCAAGAGGATAGCGGATGGCGAGGTGGATGACGACATAGTGGATGACAGCAGCGTCAGCGTGTGGCTGGACATGACTAGTGAGTGACATCCAAACATACATCCTACTGTAGTACAATGCTGGGCAAGAGGATAGCGGATGGCGAGGTGGATGACGACATAGTGGATGACAGCAGCGTCAGCGTGTGGCTGGACATGACTAGTGAGTGACATCCAAACATACATCCTACTGTAGTACAATGCTGGGCAAGAGGATAGCGGATGGCGAGGTGGATGACGACATAGTGGATGACAGCAGCGTCAGCGTGTGGCTGGACATGACTAGTGAGTGACATCCAAACATACATCCTACTGTAGTACAATGCTGGGCAAGAGAATAGCGGATGGCGAGGTGGATGACGACATAGTGGATGACAGCAGCGTCAGCGTGTGGCTGGACATGACTAGTGAGTGACATCCAAACATACATCCTACTGTAGTACAATGCTGGGCAAGAGGATAGCGGATGGCGAGGTGGATGACGACATAGTGGATGACAGCAGCGTCAGCGTGTGGCTGGACATGACTAGTGAGTGACATCCAAACATACATCCTACTGTAGTACAATGCTGGGCAAGAGGATAGCGGATGGCGAGGTGGATGACGACATAGTGGATGACAGCAGCGTCAGCGTGTGGCTGGACATGACTAGTGAGTGACATCCAAACATACATCCTACTGTAGTACAATGCTGGGCAAGAGGATAGCGGATGGCGAGGTGGATGACGACATAGTGGATGACAGCAGCGTCAGCGTGTGGCTGGACATGACTAGTGAGTGACATCCAAACATACATCCTACTGTAGTACAATGCTGGGCAAGAGGATAGCGGATGGCGAGGTGGATGACGACATAGTGGATGACAGCAGCGTCAGCGTGTGGCTGGACATGACTAGTGAGTGACATCCAAACATACATCCTACTGTAGTACAATGCTGGGCAAGAGGATAGCGGATGGCGAGGTGGATGACGACATAGTGGATGACAGCAGCGTCAGCGTGTGGCTGGACATGACTAGTGAGTGACATCCAAACATACATCCTACTGTAGTACAATGCTGGGCAAGAGGATAGCGGATGGCGAGGTGGATGACGACATAGTGGATGACAGCAGCGTCAGCGTGTGGCTGGACATGACTAGTGAGTGACATCCAAACATACATCCTACTGTAGTACAATGCTGGGCAAGAGGATAGCGGATGGCGAGGTGGATGACGACATAGTGGATGACAGCAGCGTCAGCGTGTGGCTGGACATGACTAGTGAGTGACATCCAAACATACATCCTACTGTAGTACAATGCTGGGCAAGAGGATAGCGGATGGCGAGGTGGATGACGACATAGTGGATGACAGCAGCGTCAGCGTGTGGCTGGACATGACTAGTGAGTGACATCCAAACATACATCCTACTGTAGTACATTGCTGGGCAAGAGGATAGCGGATGGCGAGGTGGATGACGACATAGTGGATGACAGCAGCGTCAGCGTGTGGCTGGACATGACTAGTGAGTGACATCCAAACATACATCCTACTGTAGTACAATGCTGGGCAAGAGGATAGCGGATGGCGAGGTGGATGACGACATAGTGGATGACAGCAGCGTCAGCGTGTGGCTGGACATGACTAGTGAGTGACATCCAAACATACATCCTACTGTAGTACAATGCTGGGCAAGAGGATAGCGGATGGCGAGGTGGATGACGACATAGTGGATGACAGCAGCGTCAGCGTGTGGCTGGACATGACTAGTGAGTGACATCCAAACATACATCCTACTGTAGTACAATGCTGGGCAAGAGGATAGCGGATGGCGAGGTGGATGACGACATAGTGGATGACAGCAGCGTCAGCGTGTGGCTGGACATGACTAGTGAGTGACATCCAAACATACATCCTACTGTAGTACAATGCTGGGCAAGAGGATAGCGGATGGCGAGGTGGATGACGACATAGTGGATGACAGCAGCGTCAGCGTGTGGCTGGACATGACTAGTGAGTGACATCCAAACATACATCCTACTGTAGTACAATGCTGGGCAAGAGGATAGCGGATGGCGAGGTGGATGACGACATAGTGGATGACAGCAGCGTCAGCGTGTGGCTGGACATGACTAGTGAGTGACATCCAAACATACATCCTACTGTAGTACAATGCTGGGCAAGAGAATAGCGGATGGCGAGGTGGATGACGACATAGTGGATGACAGCAGCGTCAGCGTGTGGCTGGACATGACTAGTGAGTGACATCCAAACATACATCCTACTGTAGTACAATGCTGGGCATGAGAATAGCGGATGGCGAGGTGGATGACGACATAGTGGATGACAGCAGCGTCAGCGTGTGGCTGGACATGACTAGTGAGTGACATCCAAACATACATCCTACTGTAGTACAATGCTGGGCAAGAGAATAGCGGATGGCGAGGTGGATGACGACATAGTGGATGACAGCAGCGTCAGCGTGTGGCTGGACATGACTAGTGAGTGACATCCAAACATACATCCTACTGTAGTACAATGCTGGGCAAGAGGATAGCGGATGGCGAGGTGGATGACGACATAGTGGATGACAGCAGCGTCAGCGTGTGGCTGGACATGACTAGTGAGTGACATCCAAACATACATCCTACTGTAGTACAATGCTGGGCAAGAGGATAGCGGATGGCGAGGTGGATGACGACATAGTGGATGACAGCAGCGTCAGCGTGTGGCTGGACATGACTAGTGAGTGACATCCAAACATACATCCTACTGTAGTACAATGCTGGGCAAGAGGATAGCGGATGGCGAGGTGGATGACGACATAGTGTATGACAGCAGCGTCAGCGTGTGGCTGGACATGACTAGTGAGTGACATCCAAACATACATCCTACTGTAGTACAATGCTGGGCAAGAGGATAGCGGATGGCGAGGTGGATGACGACATAGTGGATGACAGCAGCGTCAGCGTGTGGCTGGACATGACTAGTGAGTGACATCCAAACATACATCCTACTGTAGTACAATGCTGGGCAAGAGGATAGCGGATGGCGAGGTGGATGACGACATAGTGGATGACAGCAGCGTCAGCGTGTGGCTGGACATGACTAGTGAGTGACATCCAAACATACATCCTACTGTAGTACAATGCTGGGCAAGAGAATAGCGGATGGCGAGGTGGATGACGACATAGTGGATGACAGCAGCGTCAGCGTGTGGCTGGACATGACTAGTGAGTGACATCCAAACATACATCCTACTGTAGTACAATGCTGGGCAAGAGGATAGCGGATGGCGAGGTGGATGACGACATAGTGGATGACAGCAGCGTCAGCGTGTGGCTGGACATGACTAGTGAGTGACATCCAAACATACATCCTACAGCAGTAAAGTGCTGGGCGAGAGGATAGCGGATGGTGAGGTGGATGTACTTAACACGGAGCTACTTCGTGGACAAGACAATCTCCTTGGTACGACTGGTTTTCGGCCTTTTGGGCTTCGGACTACGTGAACAGATAGAAAGAAGATTTCTCATGATCATAATCATAATCAACGCCAAGCAACGTTGCTATTCAGAAGAGAATAAATGTTTGTGTTTTTATTATTATTAATAATATATACAGGCTGGAAAATAGTGAATAAATGCACTAACTCAGCTTGGTGGGTGGGAAGATATCTCCAGCGGTCAGCCTTTTTTTACATTACATAATTTTATCGTAGGTGACTTAACTATGTGTTATTCTCCCCAGATCATCAGATCTCGAACTTCATGAAGAGCCAGCTGCACAAGGCGTATGAGAGCTTCACGAGACGAGCCATGATTGGCTGTGGCAGACCCGAGAACTTAGTACAAGTATGACAACTATCTACTATTCATCATTTCAATTACCTATTATTGTGTATATATTAAAAAAAGGAAAGTAAATTAATTCACTGATTAAGATTATTGGGAACTAGGTACCCACTTTCATCGAAATGAACTTCATTAGGGAAGATTCCAATTACCAAAAAAAAATTACACACGAATTATTACACATTATGACGATACAGTGCGTAAAAAGATCGCTGTGACGTCACTTTAACGTACAAGTGTATTATTTTTCACCGTTATAGTGACATAAACTGCGACATTTTTTTTGATTTTATAAATCAAAAAATACGAGTCCAATATTTATATATACATATTTACCTATATATTTTTTATTGATAAACTTACTGTCGGACTATTTTTTTACCCAGGAAACATCCCTATTGAATGTAAAATCTTTTTATTACAACTTAAATATTTGCCAGTCAATCCTTACTTGTGTAACAAAAATCAAAATCAAATCATTTATTTAAATTACGCTGAATGCCTGCTCTTTTTGAACGTCAACGTTAACATAAAGACAACCGGCCGTCACCACTTCCTAGTGTTTTAGCTGGGAAGTGGTGACGGGCGGGTGTTATGGGGGACCGTCTTCTCTTCATGCTTACTACCATCGAACAACCTCTGTTTGTTATTTTTTTTTATTTCATTACTTATGCACCACTGCTTCAGATATTTTCTTATCGAAACACACTCATCATCACCATATTAAGTTTATACGAGTAAGTACCAGTACCTACCTACAAAATCCTACTTTCTGCTAGCTACAATTACTTTACTACTGATTTGGACTTTTCAATTTGCAATTCATTTTCAATAATGGTAGGAGTACCTCCATATAAGTATTTCATTATACAGCAGATTGAATTATATGACCTGTAAAAGATATCTACCTTTCCGTCAAAATAGCAACAATCTGTAGATTTGTGAAAATTTTCAAATTTAAAAAAGTGTTCTATTTATTCAAATTGATTATTATCTATTTATTTATTTCATCGTATCCATTCCATAAGCTTGCTTAGTAAAAAATAGTAAAGTTATTTATTTCCTAAACGTAATATCTAGCGTAGCCATATCGTAGAATTGGCCATTTCATGAAATGGTAGGCCACATCATAAAATGGCGTCATCCCATTCGAACCTAATATAAGTGTCGGGGACAGGATGACCTAAGTTTCCCTATACCTAATCTCGGCCAAATCACAAAATGGCCAATTCTACGAAATGGCAGCAACATATCACTTATTTCTAATACTACGTTGTGTGCTATAGATCCCAGTGCACTTTGAGAAGCCGGTGTTCGGTAAGAGTGAGCCGCAGGTCGTCAGCTTCATGGCACCAGGGATCCTCATCACGTAAGTAACTTTATACTAAGCAGCTATAAGCAGATAGAGATATGTAAGCAGCCCGTGCCTTCATAGTAACAACCGCACGTGTCGGCAACGCTTGCCAAAGTCCGGGTCATAATAAAATTTGTTCATAATAATGAGCACGTATTGCGTTTATTCTGTTACATGTTGTTTAAAGGCTACAAAGGCAGTAAATAATTATTTACATGCAAATTAGGGATCGCCATTCACAGCTTGGAATGGAAGTTTTCTCTATCAATGAAATATTTTCTTTTCTTTCAACAAGCGAATTGGGTTTTTTCTGAGCATTTTTTTATTTGGAACCCCAACCAGACAAAGATTAGATTCGAGGGTGACTATAGAGAGGGCTACTTCTAGGACGATTCTGCAACTTCGTCCTCAGCATTTGAGTTTCGTTGTGTCTGGTAGTAAAAGTTACTACAAGGTACTAGCCTCCTCTGCAATACCTCTGTCTACATGTTCTAGAGATCAATCTTTTTTTTTATTACAAGTAATGTCCCACAGCTGGGCAAAGGCGTCACCTCGAACCAGCCTTCTTGCCATCATAACAGCCTGGTAGCCATTTTGTCCACGTCCAGAACTCTTGTTTTGGAGCTGCGCTCGTACGTTCCGTACGTTGTCTATTGTTTGTTTTTTTATGGTTTTTACTTATTTGCGCACGCACTCATGCTCTATAATATGTCCCGAGTCGATGGTTAGTCTCCGTAAGATTGGCCGAGATTCAAACAAAATTTTATTCATACACAACACATGTTAATTCTTGTTAAATATGTATGTCCACAGCATTATCTTCTTCCTGTCAGCCATTGTGACATCGACGCTGATGATCACGGACCGCCTGGAGGGCGTGTGGGAGCGCTCCGCTGTCGCCGGCGTCAAGCCCAAAGAGATGCTCAACGTGCACATCACGCTGCAGTCCACTATCATTATGTTCCAGGTTAGTGAAGTAGCATAGTGAACCATCGTGATGGCGAGGCTGATGATCAGGGACCGGCTGGAGGCACAGGAATAGATATAGTGGCTGCAATGGAGGTGAAACCTCAAGATCATAGACCTCATCTATCGCTTTCCATCAGGCAGGGGTCGAGGTCAAGAGCAAGCCCATTCCTCGGTAAAAAAAAAAAAAAGAAGTGCTCGTTTTAGACCGCTTTGCTCAACGCCAATCGATGTCGTTCGATGGCATCAATTCAACGATCGATCGATTGGTGTAATAACCCTTAGTTAAGTTCAGCGCACTGAGCCGAGGCAAAGTGTCATTCTATAGATAGACGATGGCGACTGTCGAAAGAAAAATGAGTACCGACAGACAATTTATAACGCACGTGGTATTTCGGTAGCGCATGTCAATCCTATACATTTTTTACTTTTTGACAATCGCTATACAATCATTCATAGATAAAATCACTTTGTCAAAAGCCAGTGCGCTATAAGCTAGGGCTAATAGCGTAACGTTGATGGCGATGATTCGAAGTGTCAAGGCCCAAGCTTTATTTGTGAAAGATAATAAAATGTATTTTTTCCAAAATAGGTAAGTTATCAAGAGTTCCAATGAATAAATGACTTGTAATTTGACGTAGGATTTTCAGCTTTTCCTCTGTGATCTACTAATTTATCAATCCGAGCCATTTTCTCCAGATAGTGGTTCTCCAAAATTTTTTAAGTAATCTGATTTTATCTTTTACCTTATTCATTTCCAGACGGTCGAGATGATGGCCCTGGCCTTCGTCGGCTACGGCATCCCCTCCGTGGGCTCCAAGCTAGTCTGCGGCGTGCTGCTGTTCCTGCAGGGCATCTGCGGCATGTGCTACGGCTTCCTGCTGTCCGTCTACTGTCCCAGCCACACCATGTCGTTCTTCGTGGCCACGGGCAGCTTCTATCCTATGATCTTGTTGTGTGGTAAGTTTTTGTAGATTCTTTTTATCGATATTTGAGGTCTTCTGGGTCCAGTCGTCAGTTGGGTCAGCGGATTTTACCATTACTAAAGTACCTATCTTATCATTCACTCCTCACGGTATGTCATACAAACTCAAAAGTCTATTCGCATTAGTTCTTGAAAATGAATAAACGGCTTCATCTAGTTTAAAATGACCAAAAAACATTGACGTGTAAAAGTGTTATGTTTAACCTACCTACTTATAAAATAAATATCGACTATAGTGAAACTTGATACGCATACGCTAGTTATGTACAGAGCAACTATTATCTCAATGTCCCTCGGCAATCATCGCATTTCCGAATACATACGAATGTCAATTTCCATGTCCATCAATAATTAGATTTATCGGGTAATCATACATTGAATTCATAACTAATATGGTAAGTACTTTATTGTCGTTTTATTTTGATTTCCGTGTGAAATAAATAACAATAAAGTACCTACTTAGTTCTGAATTCAAATTATGATACCCGATAAATCTAATAATTGATGGACATGGAAATTAGCATTCGTTTGTTTTCGGAAATGCGATGATTGCCGAGGAACATTAAGAAAATAGTTGTACTGTGCCTAAGGTCGAAAAAGAGTTTAGAATAAAAGAATAACTTTAAGTTTTCTATAGAATAAGTATCACTCTCTCTTTCTCTGTTTTAACTTTTTGTGTAGACAAGACACCCATGCTTGGTTGTTGTGGTAGCCTATTTAAATCTTGTTTTCTGATATCCCTTTTTCTCTATTCCCAGGTATCCTCTGGCCCCTCGAAGGCATGTCCTACACGCTCCGCATCATAGCCCTGACCCTCCCGTTCACGATTCCCTCCAAGTCCCTCCGAGACATCATGGAGAAGGGCGCCACCATCGCGGACCCCTCCGTCATCTACGGGTTCCTCACCACCATCGCCTGGATAGCCATCACGCTAGCTTTAATTTACTTACGGCTGAAGTTGAAGAAAACGTAGAATAAGGAACTGGTTTCTGAAGACTTTTTATAGATAGTGTGTTTTGTGATGTTGAAGGCAGACGGGTGATTGGAATTGCTTGTGTGGAAATGGAAATAATTAAGTAGTTCCTAGGTCAACAAAGTTTATTTCAGTGGGTTGAGTAACAACAACGTCAAAATATTTTGTAAGAGAACTGTTAATAAAAAGTATAAAACTATCATTAATTAGTTCAGATTATGGACTTGGATTTTTAAAAGACTCACTTTAAAAAATTAGGACTCACTTCTTAGCTGAAATACCGTTATGCACTCTTTATTCAAAAATTTCTAAGGAGAATTTGAATTTAGAATCTTTTAAACTAAGTAATAGTTAAAAAAAAATAAAAAAATCCATAATAAAAATAAAATAATCCTCATACTTATATTACCCTTATGCCCAGATGATGGTTTTTAGAAAATAAAAGTTACACAAGCAATTCAGAATATCAATGATCTATAAATGTTGTCTGACAGTAAAATGAACGAAATTCAATTAAAATGTGCATTGTATTATAGGGCCTTATTATTAAGGTCGATTCACACATCGACTGCACAACAAGTACAGATATAGTGCTGAAACTGGTCTGATATTCCGATATCACAGCGCACTGGTGTGATATTCAGTAGCGAAATGTTACAAATAATTTATTAATACGAACGATACTTAATACAAGTCTGTAAGACTTTATTTACGTAACGAAATAAATGGCATTTATGTCCTTTCATCGATTTTGGCTTCGAAGAATGGTGACTTTTTTGACGTAATCGTGATATCTAGTGGGATATAAAGATTTAAAAATAATTCTTTAAGTACTTCAAAATACGTGGTTTCGGATGGCCTTGTTACTTTTCTTGTATTTAAACTGCACTTTTATTTTGTGAATAAAATTAAAATTGCCAATATTAAAACTTAATCCAAGTGTGAATCGACCCTATCACCGGTTAAAAAACCTGTGAATAATCTATATTTTCGGTTAAGTGGTATTTTTAGTTGACATAGGATTCTTTCACAATACCAAAAGTTAGGTAAAATTGGTAGATATTTTTCAAATTGGTTTCTATTTTGTGGAAATAAATCCTTTCTATCGGGTAGCGTGTACATAGCTATTAATTTTATTTTTATAACTCTCTGGGTTTGCAGAATATGTGATAATTATCTACTTAAAATATTCTGTAAAATATATGAGGTCAAATGAGATTGGTCAGCGAAACTACCACGTGGGTCTGAACAGGCCTTAAGTCTGCGGAGTTTCGCTGACTAATTTATTTGACACTATATAGGTAAGTACTAGCAGTATATTACTGCTAGAAAAGTTAGTTGGAGGTAAATCATGACAAATGATTTTAGAAGCTTGAAAAATGATGGACAGTGATTGTGAAAATGTTAAAGTGCTGAAATATCTAATGTTCAAATATAATTTAGAAATCTTCTATGAAATACTAGTTGACAAAAGTAAAATGTTACTCCTAGCCTAGCTAAAAGTGTATTTTCTATACCTTTACAAATATATATGGAATTATTTACTTTTCTAAATGATATTATGCCGTAATTTTAAGCATTATTGTTAGAATGGCACTTTACAAATGACACTAAATAACTGTAAAAGTATTTGTTTTAACGCATTTTTATTGTTTAGTTTCTACAGTCGACGTCACGTCATCGACAAGACTTTGGTCCAGTGTAATACGGATTTTCAATTGAGTAAGAGGCCGTGTTATACTGGTTTTGTTACCAATGACGTGTGGTCAACGGTACGTATAATATTAGAATATTTTGTTATCTCTTTCTTCTTATAGAGAGAGCTTTGCCGAAGTGGTTACGTGATACCATGTGATTTGGGTACCTATTTATGAATAAAGATTTTTTATAATATAAGTATTTGTTACGATGTCCTTTTACATATGCACCCTTCCGTTTACGTCGTGTTCAATTCGAGACACCTTAGTGTGAGATCATCACGCTTTAGTGGTTCGGTAGGTACAGGACACTCCAAACCGTGTTCAGTTTGCGTCGAACGTTCGTCGTCATTGTTGATCAAACTTGTCTTTAATTAACAAATATAATCAGCGTAGCTAGGGATTGGCAAGGCGGGCGGCTGCCAGGGGCCATACCTTCAAGGTGCACTTCGCGGATCCACAACGCAGCTGAGCGGCTCAGCGGGGCCACAGAGTTATACTTACAATTTAAACATTACCTATGCTAAAACAAAAACAAAACGAACTTTAGAACGACGACGTCGCCTTGGTACAACGCCTTAGAACGACACCATAGAGCAACGCCCAGGAACGACGCCTTAGAACGACGCCTTAGGACGACGTCTTGGAACGACGCCTTTGGGCGACACCTAGGACGACGCCTTTGAACGACGGTTTAGAATGACGGCTTAGAGCGACACCTTAGAACGATGCCTTAGAACGGCGCCATAGAGCGAAGCCTAATGACGACGACTTAGAACGACGTCTTGGTTTCACGCCTTACGACGCAATAGAGCGACAACTTAGAACGATGCCGTAAAATGACGCCTTAGTACGACGCCATAGGACGACGCTTTAGAACGACGTCTTAGGACGACACTTTAGAACGACGTCTTAGGCCAACGCTTTGATAAGAGCGACGCCTTTGATCGAAGCTTTAGTTAGGAAAACGCCTTAGTTAGAGGGACGCTTTAGTGCGACGCCTTAGAACGACAAAGCGTCGTTTGTTAAGGCGTAAGCGTCTTATCAAAGCGATAAAACGCTTTAGAGCGACGCCTTACAAAGACGCCTTGGTACGACGCCTTAGGACGACGCCTTAGGCGTCGCTCTAAGGCGTCGTCGAATAGTCAATAAAACTTAAATAGAATTAATTATGTTGACTGACGCAAGTAAGCTCAAGAACCAAAAGACGACGCAAGTTCGAGCAACGCAAGCTCGAAAATTTTTGTATCACACAACTTTGACAGGTTTTATTATCTTTTGATCATTCATACTCAAATAGAAATTAATTTAGTAACTTATGCAAGAAAGCTCATTAACAATTAAGAGAGGGCAGAATACAAGAGCGAGCAAAGCGAGCTCGAAAATATTTACACCCCCCACCTCAACCCACAGGTTTCATTGCGTCACCCGTATAAGGGTGACACCTGACCGTGACAAAAAAGGCAACGAACGGTCAATCGTCACTCCTAAATGGAGAAAACCACAAGAAATGACACGATTTTTGCACCCAATCTCGTAAGGATTTTATTTTCTATGTCTTTTGTTGATTTAAACAGAAAAGCTGTATAACTTATAGAGTGCAGAATGCAACAGAAGGCAAAGCGAGCTCAAAAAAATTTAGACCCTACTTCCGAGCACTTCCGACAGGCTTCAATGCGTCAGTCAAACGTTTAGTGGTGACACCCTATAGTGACAAAAACAGTCAACGAACAATCGGGTATAGCGCAACCCCGCTCCCCCCCCCCCCCCTAGCTACGAGACTGGTCTCCTGATACTTGTGAATCTTTACCGCTCATGTGCCGTTCACCCATTTTATTGTTATTCTGGTATTACCTACCTTTAAATAACACAAAAAAACATCGTCATCGTCAGATTAGCAAAATTGACACTTCTTAGCTAGTAATTAATTCCCCTTATCTTAATCTGACGACTTTAATTTTGAAAACATAAAATTTTAGAATTAGTCGGCCACTAGTTCAAAAGTTATAAAGGTTTATAGGCGGTCGATCTGGAGTCTCACCCAGCTTGGCCCAATTTGAATCGCAAAATCTAGGACACCCAGCCATTACCGGTAAAGTCGGGTTACTTTGGCCCTTGAGGGTAACTTTGGCAATAACTCGTTAACCAATAGGAACACAGCACACTGTGTTTACTGTAAACCTATTGGTTAAAAGTTTGAGCCAAAGTTGTACTCCAGAGCTAAAGAAACCCGACTTTACGGTATCTGTTTTCTCCCAAATTTAGTCGCTAATTAGTCTGAATCAGTCGGCAAATATCAGAATCTGTCGGTCACTGGTTCAAAACTTATAAGCATTTCTAATTTCTAACGGCCGCTTTCTATAATATATCTCAATCCCAATCTTGATCCCGATCCTTGTCTGTAACCAATCAAAGGTGAGGATTGTGTGGTGAAGGACACAAACTCGGCCGTTGATTGGTTACAGACAAGGATCGGGATCAAGATTGGGATTGAGATATGTTATAGAAAGCGGCCGTAAATGGCCAACCTGAGGATATTCTCCCTAGCTTGACCACATTTGTGATAATTTAAAGGTGATCTTTGCATCGCTAATATCTGGAGGATAAATAATAAAAACACAAAAATTCAGATATAAAAATTTTATTATTTATAGGAAATATTTTGATTTAACAACAACTCTTTCCGTGTGAAGCGCCCGCGCCACCGAGCCGACGAAGATCATGGCACATTGATATTAACTCTCGCTTTAACTTGAATCGATACCGCTAATTCACAACTTAGTTACATTTTTGATACGGTAGCCGTAACTTATTGCATCGCAAAAGTAACAAGGGTCAATTCCGCGGCCCCAAAACATTTCACTGTAGATTTCGATTTACGAAGCCAATAGTGTGTTCAGTACCAGCATTTAACGTCAACATTCGTCCGGTCGCTTAACTTCGTAAATATGCGCCTGCGCAGAGACGCGAGCGCTCACACTGACAGCACGAGGTTTCGTTGTAGAAAACCGTCCGAGGTTCCTCACAGCGCAAAACGGTACCTCAAAAAGAAAAAAAAAGTCTATCCACTTCATCATTTCGTCCGCAGACCACAACACACCGCTTATTGCGACATTATCACATTTATCAAGCATTATCTGTTGATCCCTCGATACAGGAAAAAAAATGATTTTTTTAATTTCTGTGTTTTCACAGTTTTCGCCTAACTATAAACTAGTACTTAAATTATAGCTCACTCATCACCTATTTCGCTCGCATTCTCGCTTCGCAACCACACTCTATACAAGATGTCTTTGCATTTATACTACAGAGCGACATATTTTTACATTGGATCTCACGGGGGACAGTCAATTCCTATACTATTTATTGCTTTTGAAGCAATTATATATTTTAAAAATAACACTCTTCCCCTTACAACCGTGTTAGACAATGTTCGTGCATTATTTAGAAACGTTTATAAGAGGAAACAGTACAAGCTGCATAGGCATATTTTTAAATATCACACATTTTTTAAATTACATAGCGAAACAGCGTGTTCAGCTATCATCGGAACATCTAGAAGGAATTGACCGGGCCCCTTACAAAATAGACGAGAAAAATAACTAAAACTTAACGCAGTTCCTATACAAATCGATGAACATAAAAATGTTGTGGAGATTATGGAGAGGGCCTGAATACAGCCGAATATTAAAATAAATGTTAGCCGTTTCACGTGTCAATGTACAGAACCATAATAATTTGGGGTCCGCCTTGCAAAACTATCACGCGTTCGAAACAAGTTACTTATGTACAAAACTGGATAAGTTCGGGATGCTAGCGATCACAAACAGATGAGTTACACACGATGCACGATATTGTGGACTACACTAGGCCTTGTAAAGGTTTGTTTCAACTCCAAAATCCTATTGATATTTTTTTGCAGACTTATAAGTTTTGCAGAAACAGACACCATTCAGGCGACGTTCTATCGAGCGACACACCTTCAACTTACTCATTAAGTGGCTAGCTTTCATAAACACTACCATTTAACTATTAACACAGAATTATCATGTATTCAAGGAAGATTCCGCTCGATGCAACGTTGGTTTAAAGCCTCGATTTACATATTATTAGAACAATTTCAGTTACAAAAGTATGTATAAATGTAGATACATTAAACTCTAGCTGTTAACATAGAACTAGACACAATCGTTAAAAACAAATTCACATCATATAGTCGAACATAATTTCAAGCATTACACAAAATATATATAATATTAACTGTACAATTGTGACGTCTATCTGTTCAGGCCTCCATTCAACACTACATATTTACATTATAATAAACATACTGTTCAAGCTTCGAATCACAATTTTTCAATAAGTAATATTTGCCGAAATTACGAAATAACGGTTTAGTCTTGATGAGTTCAGCTGGTGTGGCAAGAAGTAAAGAAACCGAGACATTGTTACGATTCAGAGACGTCGGATGACATCTCACCATAACAAAATTTTTGGTACAGAAATTAAAAGCTACATAAAATGAGATTTGACTTTTCAACAGCGAGCGAATCCTTTAACTATCAAGGAGAAAAATCACTGAACAGCTTTTTGGAAATTGGGAAAAAATACACATGAAGAAATCAGAAAACAATTAGTTGTGACATTTTATTCTTCAAATACAATAACACTTAAGTACCTAATCTAAGATCCAGGTATTACCAAAAACTACTATATTTTCACATTACGAAAAAATGCCGGAAAAACACAGCCTCACTCATCAAGACTATGAAAAAAACAATTTAAACCATAATTATATAACAAGAAAACGTTAATCGCCAATGATTGTAAAAACATAATCACAAAGAACTTAGAAAAATACATTATAATATATAATAGTAAATAAATAAAGCATAGTAATATTATCAACAACTTCGAGCGTAAGGCACATTGCCCGCAAACTTAGAACGGCGTATTACGCTGAAGTTACATTTTACGTATTGTATCTGTCGATTTTTTGTACTGTAACTGCGTTTTATAAAGCCTGTGCTACACAGTTTAAAACGGTAGTTTCAAACAGTGCAGACGGCGGTTTTATGCCAAATTTAGTAAACATAAAACCGCCGTCTACACTGTTCTTCTTCTTTTGGTGTCGATTGACTCATATCAAATTTTGTCTGACCAGTATTGAGCACTTGTACAGCTCCATCATTGGCCTCGTCCAAATCTTGGATGGTGCAGGTAGTTGTGCACAACGGGCATTAAGAAGGTGACGTCTACATTGTTTGAAACCTCTAATAATTGAAACTACCGTTTTAAACTGTGTAGCAAAGGCTTTAATCAATGTATTTAGCTTTTTCCCATCTATCTAACTGCAGCTGAGCATTAATACTTTATATGAAGAGACCGCCTATGTAACCTCCAAATACCCAGTAATTGGGTAACACGTTACCCTTTGGCAAGACTGGTGAAATATTTCGCTTCTGACTACCGTTACGATTGTCTAAATTCTACAAATGCCAACCGGGACTTCACGTGCATTTACACCACGGAGGAGTCTGGGTATGTTATCTCCCATCCCGAATCGATCTATGCAAGTGTTGCTTAACCTTGAAAATCGACCTATGCGGCTGTTATTACTTACATATAAGCATATTGGCATAAAGTAGGCTTTCTGTCTCCATTTACTTCAAGGACTACAGCCGTGATATTATTGTTTCTTTGTTTACTTTGTTCTACTTGAGTTAAAATTGGCCGTGAAAATGATATTATGATATTCTATCTAATGTTTCCCACTGTGAGAAGAATAGTATCACTATATTGAGCGCATTTTAATGTCTAATACCAGTGTTATGAATGCTGCGAGTGGAGAAAAAAAACCTTACTTGAAGTAAGGTTTTTTTTCTCCTGAAATAAGGTTCAAAATGAATCTATAAAAATCAAGAACCAGTTTTTAATCAAAATGAGACATATTTAAAAGTTTTTAAGAGCTATTTTCACGTAAATAAGACGCAGTTACAGTACAAACAGACCTTTTCATTATGGCGGTGGATTCCTTCAATTAAAAACCCTTTCGGTTACCTTGAATTCGATACCTTTCTGAGCGCAGAACTAAAAATGTATGAGATCTAATCAAATGTCAAGAGATCATTCTGCCTACCCCGCAACCTCGGCTTGAAGATGTGTACGTACATTGTAAATGTGCTCTGAATTCGAGATTATCAGAAACTACTGAACCTAATTTGATGGAACTGAAATTGGTGGATCTGATTTATTCATAAGATTTTAGCTACTCGATATTTTGAAGTTACAAAATTTCCCGAAGTTTATCTTTCAAAAAACCCTAACTTTACTTCATGAAATTAAGAACCTACTACAATACGTATTTACACACAAATGTTATATCGTATCGCCAACAATGAAAGAGTCCCATGCATCTATCATTCAAAATTGAACGACTCGCGAATGAGACGTCCAGTCTTTCGATCTCATACATTCTTTCTTTCACGCCTATTTAGACATTCGTTACACCTAACTAATCTCATACAGCGGATGTGTCCATTCCTTAAAAAAGGGATCGTTTATGTTTAAACAATAAATACTTAATTACCGCTTAGAACCTTAAGTAAGAAAAGCGTATAAATTATTTTTTTCTCAGAAAATTTGAATTAACGGACTTAGTTCCTATCTACCTAGATGTTGTGTCGTATTGTATGGGAACATACAATTGTATGAGAGTCACTGGTAACGAATTCAGTATTGTATGAAACAAAAATCAGGTAGTTGTCGAAATGCGATCTTTACATGTCAAGGGAACGCATTATTGAGCACTCTTGTGCTATCGTCATTTAGCACGCTTTTTTACTCAATTCTGTTAAAATTAAGACATACTATGCACACAAATTGACGAAAATTATATAATTTCTCTATACAATACGACGCAACTATAACAAGAGCGGCTTTCAACGACTCAGTTTTAAAAGCAGTAAGATGGATTGCTTATTTTATTTTATATAATTCCCATTTGCTACAAGGTCGACATATCTGAAATTTATGATTTTTTAGTTAATATCAGCAAAAAAGCTCTATGTATAGTAAGAGAGAGAGAGAGCAAACGGAGCGCAATTTTTTTAACACAACTGTATAATATTAACTAAAAACTAACTAACTAAAAAATCATCGATTTTAAGATATATCGACCTTGTAGCAAATGAGTGAATCAATTAATTTGTCAACTGTCTTGTTCAGTAGTGACAAAACTCCACCAACAACTTGATAAATACTACATGCATTTTGTAACTACCCAATACCCCTTTATTTTATTGCAGTCTATTATTTCCCGAAGATTCTTCGGACTATAAAATTCTCGAGTCTACTTACAACTGAGTCAAACTGTCTAAGATATGAAACTGAACTCAAATCTACATTAAATAGAGATCCAAATTGAGTATCCAGACTTAAATGACACATCGAACTTTAGAAACCAAAAATTTTCAAAATGCGATGTACCATTTTTTTTCCAATCTGGATCAAGGGCCTTATTTATAAAAAAAAAACCGATTAGCTGATTCTAAATTTCAAGTCTAAAGAAAACTTGAAATTAAGAATCAGTGAATCAGATTTTAAACGAATTTATTTTTTTACTTTTTATAAATGAGGGCGTAAGTATAAGGGTAACCTACAGCAGCGACTTCAAAAAACGCCAAACCAAAATTGTGATGCAGCGTTATCGAACTCGTCATGAAAGCCGCCTTGCAAAATGTAACAAGTTTATTATTTTGACGCCCGACGCACCGAGAATACGCTTATAATGTCTATGTACTCCTTCTGTAGTTCAATGAGCTTTAAATATTTACTGTAGTGAATTATATTGAGCACTGTTTTAATATTCATTGAACCTTTAAAGGAAACCCAGTTTAAACTAAACATGTAATTGTGTTATTACTATTTTCGTCCGCATGCGGTTTTGTGAGATTTTTAAGGTATTTTGTGAACTGACTTTTAGCAAGATTGAAGGCTCCCACATTGTCACAACTTGTCCGCATAATTTGTCGCCTTGCGATTCTCCAAACAGTGATTTCCTACAACTCGCATCGAATCGATAGAAAATGAATGTGATTGATATCGCAAAACTACAAATTGCGAGAAAAGTCGTGTCCAGTCCTTTCACAGTTATTTTCCCTCTCAAACAACAATCTTATTGCAACAATTATGAAGATCACTACAATGCAAAAAAAAATTAGGGGCCGTACTATGACATATCAATGCCATCATGATTCCATTGTGAAAAAGGGATAAAAGCTATTCGTCCTGGACAACTCCCGTCCCTCTCTCACACTGGCACAACAATAGCTTAAAACATCAAGAGGTAACTATGAAAGGACTGTACTGCCCTCGTAAACCAAAAAACAGTATATCAACTCAGAATCTCTTTCAAGACGCTGCTTTTTGGCTTTCAAGGATGTATGTGCCTTGAAACAAGTATTTGCCGTAACTATGGACTTACAATGCCCGCATGCAGTACAGATCCACAAGAACAACATCCACATAAGGTATTTAAAACAAATTATTGCTATATCTGCGTATACGCACACTATAGTCCACATGGTAAGTGTATAGAACGTTCATAAGCCCATGCCACCGTCTGGATAACGGGTCAATGGTGCCAACTGGTGTTTGTAGTGTTTTTGGTGAAGGTGCAACTTTGCTGTTGATTGAAGAATGAAAGAAAGTGTCATTAAGTCATATTTTTAATGTGTAGCTTTTTCAATACGAGTAAAGAGAATCAATACAAGACCTCAGCTTTATTATGACCTGGAGCCGACATCACCACTTCACCAGTACTCTCACCTGATGGTAAGCGATGATTTGCAGCACGATCGATAGAAACACTGTTGTCCTTACACTTTTGGAATAGTATGTATACTTCAGATAAAGTGGCAATGGCATTAACATAATTAAAATTCTATTACCACTTACCAAATTGTTTTTGATTAAGTTAGCGGTTCAAATCTTGTTAACTACCTCAGATTCCGATTTCTAGTTTATGACATCAATCAACAGCTATGTTGTATCATCACTACCCACATTTGTGCATTCCCCACACACACTTCACAAGTCTCACTACGAGGCATGACGTAACGTGACGTAACGTGACGTACCGGAGCGCATACATACGACACGTCATCCGTACGGGCGGTGCGCGCTGCGTTAAGCGGGAGGCGTCTGCTAGAACTTGTCTTGGAAGATGAAGAGGTTGTTGGTGGCGGCTACGGCGATGATACTCTCGTGGGGGTGCCATGCTGTATGCAGGATTTTCTTGTTGAAGTCCAGGCAGTCTACGCTTATCTCGTCCTGGAGGAATGTGGAGAGAATTTTGTTAATATTTTACTTTCATGCTGCTTCACGCGCGTGGTATTCGAAAAATATTTCAAGGGCATATACTCCCAGAATAAAAAGTTTCTTATGACCTATTCTAGGACATGTTCTACACGTGAGTCAAGTTTCATTGAAATTTGTTTAGCCGTTAAAATGCTCAGAGGTAATAAACGACAGTGTTACTTTCGCATTTATAAGTTTGTCTGAAAGTTTCTGTGAATAAGTTGTAGTAAGAAGTCAGTTCAGAAAAAAAGTGAACTGTGATGATCATCGATTTATTTGTCGTTGTTAACATAAATTTTTAATTTAACGACAAGAACATGTTACTATCCTATTAATTTTATAAATATGTAACATTTTGCCTTACTGCTTTTTGACGCAGTAATGGAACAATGTGATTTGTTCATAAATAGTTTCTGGTCCAAAGATTATTACTACATTGAATGAATGGCGCAACTGATTTATATTAATGCTAATCACTTGTCACTGCACAATAGACAATATTAGTTAGACCAAGCATGACTAGTTTATTAATCAATAATTGAATGGTGAGGACGGAAACATATCTACATCTACACTAATATTATAAAGAGAAAAGATTTGTATTTTTGTATGTAACAAATAAACTTAAAAACTACTGGACTGATTTCAAAAATTCTTTTGCCATTAGAAAGCTACATTATCACTGAGTTACATAGGCTATAGAATAATTTCAAAAACTTAGGGATCATTATGAAAACTTCGATAAAGTAACCCAAGGTGTGAAAAAAAAAACCTTATATCGCGTACGCTGCGGAAACTATTGGCAATAGAGCAAAGTGATGTACTACAGTTTTGTAGAGGTCATGAATATCTAGAAAAAAGTCCACGATATCATATGTGTAACTATTATGGTTAAGTCACCATGACCGCTTTTTGTTCAATTCAAGCAAATCCCAAGTGAAATAGAAAAATGGTGATTTTTGTATCATGATCCTTATCCATTTAAATTCAAAAATCGCTGTTTCATTTTCCAAAACTAACCTTTAAAAGAGGGATGAGGGGGCGTTGAAGTTTGTGGAGTACCTACTAAATCCGCGCGGACGAAGTCGCGGGCTAAGTGCTAGTCCAAAATAAAGTGTAGAAGAGAAGCTGAATTGGGAGTCGCTAAGTAAGCAGTCGTAATGTAGCAGCCACCTTCCGGGCCCAAATAGTGTAAGGAGTAAAAAAGAAGTAGTTAATGTGACTGGTACCTTCTTCCTCTTGGCGGTGGTGGCGACCCGGCGCGCGCGCAGCGGCTGGCGCGGGCGCGCGGCGGCGTCCCGCGCGGCCTCCAGCGTCAGCTCGCCGCGCCGCGCTCCAATATCCTGAGAGGTAGTTAGTGTGACTGGTACCTTCTTCCTCTTGGCGGTGGTGGCGACCCGGCGCGCGCGCAGCGGCTGGCGCGGGCGCGCGGCGGCGTCCCGCGCGGCCTCCAGCGTCAGCTCGCCGCGCCGCGCTCCAATATCCTGAGAGGTAGTTAATGTGACTGGTACCTTCTTCCTCTTGGCGGTGGTGGCGACCCGGCGCGCGCGCAGCGGCTGGCGCGGGCGCGCGGCGGCGTCCCGCGCGGCCTCCAGCGTCAGCTCGCCGCGCCGCGCTCCAATATCCTGAGAGGTAGTTAATGTGACTGGTACCTTCTTCCTCTTGGCGGTGGTGGCGACCCGGCGCGCGCGCAGCGGCTGGCGCGGGCGCGCGGCGGCGTCCCGCGCGGCCTCCAGCGTCAGCTCGCCGCGCCGCGCTCCAATATCCTGAGAGGTAGTTAGTGTGACTGGTACCTTCTTCCTCTTGGCGGTGGTGGCGACCCGGCGCGCGCGCAGCGGCTGGCGCGGGCGCGCGGCGGCGTCCCGCGCGGCCTCCAGCGTCAGCTCGCCGCGCCGCGCTCCAATATCCTGAGAGGTAGTTAATGTGACTGGTACCTTCTTCCTCTTGGCGGTGGTGGCGACCCGGCGCGCGCGCAGCGGCTGGCGCGGGCGCGCGGCGGCGTCCCGCGCGGCCTCCAGCGTCAGCTCGCCGCGCCGCGCTCCAATATCCTGAGAGGTAGTTAGTGTGACTGGTACCTTCTTCCTCTTGGCGGTGGTGGCGACCCGGCGCGCGCGCAGCGGCTGGCGCGGGCGCGCGGCGGCGTCCCGCGCGGCCTCCAGCGTCAGCTCGCCGCGCCGCGCTCCAATATCCTGAGAGGTAGTTAGTGTGACTGGTACCTTCTTCCTCTTGGCGGTGGTGGCGACCCGGCGCGCGCGCAGCGGCTGGCGCGGGCGCGCGGCGGCGTCCCGCGCGGCCTCCAGCGTCAGCTCGCCGCGCCGCGCTCCAATATCCTGAGAGGTAGTTAGTGTGACTGGTACCTTCTTCCTCTTGGCGGTGGTGGCGACCCGGCGCGCGCGCAGCGGCTGGCGCGGGCGCGCGGCGGCGTCCCGCGCGGCCTCCAGCGTCAGCTCGCCGCGCCGCGCTCCAATATCCTGAGAGGTAGTTAATGTGACTGGTACCTTCTTCCTCTTGGCGGTGGTGGCGACCCGGCGCGCGCGCAGCGGCTGGCGCGGGCGCGCGGCGGCGTCCCGCGCGGCCTCCAGCGTCAGCTCGCCGCGCCGCGCTCCAATATCCTGAGAGGTAGTTAGTGTGACTGGTACCTTCTTCCTCTTGGCGGTGGTGGCGACCCGGCGCGCGCGCAGCGGCTGGCGCGGGCGCGCGGCGGCGTCCCGCGCGGCCTCCAGCGTCAGCTCGCCGCGCCGCGCTCCAATATCCTGAGAGGTAGTTAATGTGACTGGTACCTTCTTCCTCTTGGCGGTGGTGGCGACCCGGCGCGCGCGCAGCGGCTGGCGCGGGCGCGCGGCGGCGTCCCGCGCGGCCTCCAGCGTCAGCTCGCCGCGCCGCGCTCCAATATCCTGAGAGGTAGTTAGTGTGACTGGTACCTTCTTCCTCTTGGCGGTGGTGGCGACCCGGCGCGCGCGCAGCGGCTGGCGCGGGCGCGCGGCGGCGTCCCGCGCGGCCTCCAGCGTCAGCTCGCCGCGCCGCGCTCCAATATCCTGAGAGGTAGTTAGTGTGACTGGTACCTTCTTCCTCTTGGCGGTGGTGGCGACCCGGCGCGCGCGCAGCGGCTGGCGCGGGCGCGCGGCGGCGTCCCGCGCGGCCTCCAGCGTCAGCTCGCCGCGCCGCGCTCCAATATCCTGAGAGGTAGTTAGTGTGACTGGTACCTTCTTCCTCTTGGCGGTGGTGGCGACCCGGCGCGCGCGCAGCGGCTGGCGCGGGCGCGCGGCGGCGTCCCGCGCGGCCTCCAGCGTCAGCTCGCCGCGCCGCGCTCCAATATCCTGAGAGGTAGTTAGTGTGACTGGTACCTTCTTCCTCTTGGCGGTGGTGGCGACCCGGCGCGCGCGCAGCGGCTGGCGCGGGCGCGCGGCGGCGTCCCGCGCGGCCTCCAGCGTCAGCTCGCCGCGCCGCGCTCCAATATCCTGAGAGGTAGTTAATGTGACTGGTACCTTCTTCCTCTTGGCGGTGGTGGCGACCCGGCGCGCGCGCAGCGGCTGGCGCGGGCGCGCGGCGGCGTCCCGCGCGGCCTCCAGCGTCAGCTCGCCGCGCCGCGCTCCAATATCCTGAGAGGTAGTTAGTGTGACTGGTACCTTCTTCCTCTTGGCGGTGGTGGCGACCCGGCGCGCGCGCAGCGGCTGGCGCGGGCGCGCGGCGGCGTCCCGCGCGGCCTCCAGCGTCAGCTCGCCGCGCCGCGCTCCAATATCCTGAGAGGTAGTTAATGTGACTGATACCTTCTTCCTCTTGGCGGTGGTGGCGACCCGGCGCGCGCGCAGCGGCTGGCGCGGGCGCGCGGCGGCGTCCCGCGCGGCCTCCAGCGTCAGCTCGCCGCGCCGCGCTCCAATATCCTGAGAGGTAGTTAGTGTGACTGGTACCTTCTTCCTCTTGGCGGTGGTGGCGACCCGGCGCGCGCGCAGCGGCTGGCGCGGGCGCGCGGCGGCGTCCCGCGCGGCCTCCAGCGTCAGCTCACCGCGCCGCGCTCCAATATCCTGAGAGGTAGTTAATGTGACTGATACCTTCTTCCTCTTGGCGGTGGTGGCGACCCGGCGCGCGCGCAGCGGCTGGCGCGGGCGCGCGGCGGCGTCCCGCGCGGCCTCCAGCGTCAGCTCGCCGCGCCGCGCTCCAATATCCTGAGAGGTAGTTAGTGTGACTGGTACCTTCTTCCTCTTGGCGGTGGTGGCGACCCGGCGCGCGCGCAGCGGCTGGCGCGGGCGCGCGGCGGCGTCCCGCGCGGCCTCCAGCGTCAGCTCGCCGCGCCGCGCTCCAATATCCTGAGAGGTAGTTAATGTGACTGGTACCTTCTTCCTCTTGGCGGTGGTGGCGACCCGGCGCGCGCGCAGCGGCTGGCGCGGGCGCGCGGCGGCGTCCCGCGCGGCCTCCAGCGTCAGCTCGCCGCGCCGCGCTCCTATATCCTGAGAGGTAGTTAGTGTGACTGGTACCTTCTTCCTCTTGGCGGTGGTGGCGACCCGGCGCGCGCGCAGCGGCTGGCGCGGGCGCGCGGCGGCGTCCCGCGCGGCCTCCAGCGTCAGCTCGCCGCGCCGCGCTCCAATATCCTGAGAGGTAGTTAGTGTGACTGGTACCTTCTTCCTCTTGGCGGTGGTGGCGACCCGGCGCGCGCGCAGCGGCTGGCGCGGGCGCGCGGCGGCGTCCCGCGCGGCCTCCAGCGTCAGCTCGCCGCGCCGCGCTCCAATATCCTGAGAGGTAGTTAATGTGACTGGTACCTTCTTCCTCTTGGCGGTGGTGGCGACCCGGCGCGCGCGCAGCGGCTGGCGCGGGCGCGCGGCGGCGTCCCGCGCGGCCTCCAGCGTCAGCTCGCCGCGCCGCGCTCCTATATCCTGAGAGGTAGTTAGTGTGACTGGTACCTTCTTCCTCTTGGCGGTGGTGGCGACCCGGCGCGCGCGCAGCGGCTGGCGCGGGCGCGCGGCGGCGTCCCGCGCGGCCTCCAGCGTCAGCTCGCCGCGCCGCGCTCCAATATCCTGAGAGGTAGTTAGTGTGACTGGTACCTTCTTCCTCTTGGCGGTGGTGGCGACCCGGCGCGCGCGCAGCGGCTGGCGCGGGCGCGCGGCGGCGTCCCGCGCGGCCTCCAGCGTCAGCTCGCCGCGCCGCGCTCCAATATCCTGAGAGGTAGTTAATGTGACTGGTACCTTCTTCCTCTTGGCGGTGGTGGCGACCCGGCGCGCGCGCAGCGGCTGGCGCGGGCGCGCGGCGGCGTCCCGCGCGGCCTCCAGCGTCAGCTCGCCGCGCCGCGCTCCAATATCCTGAGAGGTAGTTAATGTGACTGGTACCTTCTTCCTCTTGGCGGTGGTGGCGAACCGGCGCGCGCGCAGCGGCTGGCGCGGGCGCGCGGCGGCGTCCCGCGCGGCCTCCAGCGTCAGCTCGCCGCGCCGCGCTCCAATATCCTGAGAGGTAGTTAGTGTGACTGGTACCTTCTTCCTCTTGGCGGTGGTGGCGACCCGGCGCGCGCGCAGCGGCTGGCGCGGGCGCGCGGCGGCGTCCCGCGCGGCCTCCAGCGTCAGCTCGCCGCGCCGCGCTCCAATATCCTGAGAGGTAGTTAGTGTGACTGGTACCTTCTTCCTCTTGGCGGTGGTGGCGACCCGGCGCGCGCGCAGCGGCTGGCGCGGGCGCGCGGCGGCGTCCCGCGCGGCCTCCAGCGTCAGCTCGCCGCGCCGCGCTCCAATATCCTGAGAGGTAGTTAGTGTGACTGGTACCTTCTTCCTCTTGGCGGTGGTGGCGACCCGGCGCGCGCGCAGCGGCTGGCGCGGGCGCGCGGCGGCGTCCCGCGCGGCCTCCAGCGTCAGCTCGCCGCGCCGCGCTCCAATATCCTGAGAGGTAGTTAGTGTGACTGGTACCTTCTTCCTCTTGGCGGTGGTGGCGACCCGGCGCGCGCGCAGCGGCTGGCGCGGGCGCGCGGCGGCGTCCCGCGCGGCCTCCAGCGTCAGCTCGCCGCGCCGCGCTCCAATATCCTGAGAGGTAGTTAGTGTGACTGGTACCTTCTTCCTCTTGGCGGTGGTGGCGACCCGGCGCGCGCGCAGCGGCTGGCGCGGGCGCGCGGCGGCGTCCCGCGCGGCCTCCAGCGTCAGCTCGCCGCGCCGCGCTCCAATATCCTGAGAGGTAGTTAGTGTGACTGGTACCTTCTTCCTCTTGGCGGTGGTGGCGACCCGGCGCGCGCGCAGCGGCTGGCGCGGGCGCGCGGCGGCGTCCCGCGCGGCCTCCAGCGTCAGCTCGCCGCGCCGCGCCGCCGCGCCCGGCCCTCCCAGCAGCCCGCCGCCGCGCTCGAATATCCTGGGGGAGACCATTTTGTTAAAGCCGACATCTAACCGGTTTGACCTTATTTATGAAGATATATTTTGCTGGAGAATTTGTTGCGCCACTTCTTCCTAGCTAACACTAGGTAGTGGTGATGAACGGGCGTTTTGGGGGACTACCTTTATGTAAAATTTGACGTTCGTAAAAGTGCTAACTCTCAACCTAATTTTAGGTTTTTTGCTAGTGTCTTGGTGAGAAGTGAGATTTTTGTAGATGCGAAAAGGAACAAGCCGCCGCCTGATTCAATTCAATCAGTTTACACAAGACCTGGATTTGAGAGCGACTCCAAAGTACTCTACAGTTGAGTGCGACAGAGCACCCTTCTCTGTTTTTGTTTCCAGGATGGAAACTGACCCTAAGCAAGGCCTTACCTTGAACTCCTTGAGGTTCGCTCAGTTTATTCACAATAAAGGGTTTAGGGGTGTTGTTCAGGGCAGTGTCAAGTCAATGGGCCGTAACAGGATGTCTGTTGATTTTATTACATATAACGATGCCAATCAATTTGTCAACAACCCTATTTTATTAGACAACAAATATATGGCGACTATACCACGTTTCCATGTCACACGAATGGGAGTTGTTAGGGATGTACCCACAGACTGGACACTCGAGGAGCTAGTGTTAGGCATAGAGACACCACGTAACTGCGGGAAGTTATTAGGGCTAGGAGGCTCAATTTTAAAAATAGAAAAGAGGGTTCAGTTTCTTAGTCTCCTTCAACAACAGTAGTGCTGGACTCTCTCCGGCCAAATGCTCCCAGAAAAAAGTATTTTGTTATAATGCAGATCCAAACCTCGTTGCTACTGATGTGCTCAACCACACCCAGATGATAGCTGCAATGTCCTGGATTCACCAGTCACATGTCTGTTGTGTGATGGTGGAAGCCATAAGGCTACTGATGACAAATGCCCCGAACACTCAAGACAAAAGTCAATAAGAGTGGTAATGTCTCAAGAAAACCTAAGATACCTAGACCTAGTATAGAATTTAACTCTATCCTTTCTTCTATCCCAAGCCCCTCGATTGTGCTAGGTGATTTTAATTGCCAGCACACCCTTTGGGGCTCTCACTGTAATGACCCCGCCTCTAGCTTTTTATTAGATCTCTTGGATGACCGTAACCTTTGCATCCTTAATGATGGATGTGCTACCCGTAGGGTTTCGCCTACCCAAAACATCAGTGTCCCCGATCTTACTTTCTCTTCCCCTTCCTTGAGTGTCATCACTTGCCTGGTCGATTCTTCCTAATTCTTACGGGAGCGATCATTTTCCTATTCTGATTTCATTTCCAAGTACTCATCCTCGTATTCCTCCTATTCCACCCCTACAAAAATATCTCCTTTCACAAGCAGACTGCTCTCATTTTTCGTCCAAATTGGATTCTGCCCGCCACAAAACTCCTTCCCCTCCTTGGTGGGATGCTGAGAGCTCTGATGGCGTTCGTAAACGTTAAGAGGCAGAAAACATTTTCGCGTCTAGTTTAAACATGCCCGATTACCTTAATTTTAAAAAGACTTCAGCAAGAGTGTGCAGGTTATTGGCAAAAAAGAAGAGATCTGGCTGGCTCAAGTTTTGTGAGTCACTGTCTCCACGCTCTCCACTTTCTCTTGTATGGAAAAAAAATAAAAACCTATCGCAGAGTTTGTGACAATCAGACTGCCGTAGCCACAACCAATGACCCTAGCTCTTGGTTGGACGACTTTATTACTAAATTAGCCCCGCCTTTTGTTCCTAGTTTTGAATGCCTTCCAACTATAGATCCCCCTTCTCCCACTCCCTCTGAAAGTTTCGATGACCTTTTTTCTTATTCAGAATTGACATGTGCCCTGGAACATCTTCGCGATTCTGCACCGGGTGTCGATGGAATTCCCTATTCCTTTATTTCCAAATCCTCTTCAAACTGTAAATTAGTCTTCCTCAACCTAATCAATTCCTTTTTCGCTTCTGGTCAAGTTCCAGAGTCCTGGAAATCCCAAATTATTATACCCATATTGAAGCCCGGGAAAGACCCAAAGGACTCTGCCTATTATCGTCCTATCGCCCTATCCTCTGTATTGGCTAAAATCCCAAATTATTATATCCATATTGAAGCCTGGGAAAGACCCAAAGGACTCTGCCTCTTATCGTCCTATCGCCCTATCCTCTGTATTGGAAAAATCATGGAAAATCTCATCAAGAACCGACTTGAATGGATCTTAGAAACCAAAGGCATCTTAGCCAGGTCTCAGTTCGGTTTTCGAAGAGGCATGGGCACTCTTAGCCTCAGTATTTTCTTGTCTGATGTTTGCATTGCTTTTTCCAATAATGAAAGTGTTCTTGGTGTTTTTCTAGACATAGCCTCTGCCTATGATAATGTCCAGCTTCCAATACTCAGGCAAAAGATGCTTCAGCTGAGTATCCCTGCGAGGACGGTCAATATCATTTGTAATCTTCTTATGTCCCGCTCTATTTCTGTCCACCATCAAAACACCCTCTCTCCATCCCGTCTAGTGTGGAAGGGACTGCCTCAGGGGTCGGTTTTAAGCCCTATCCTGTATAATTTATATACATACGATTTGGAGTCATCGGTGAACTGTTTCTGTAAAATTTTACAATACGCCGACGACATTGTACTTTATTTTAGTTCAGCTTCCCTCTCCGATGCCACATTTCGCTTAAACTCTGCCCTTCAGTATTTAAATCAGTGGCTTATCGATCATGGCCTAAACTTGTCTGTACCCAAGTGCAATGCAGTTGTATTTTCTCGTAAACGTAACATTCCCCCCATAAACCTATTTGTTGAAAACGAACCCATATTGATCTTCGATAAGGTGAAATTTCTTGGCCTCATCCTTGACTCCAAATTATCTGGTCTTTTTCATTTGGATTATATTTCGAAGAAATGCGAAAAAGGCGTTAATGTACTACGTACGCTCTCTGGAGTTCGCTGAGGAGCCCATCCCACCTCCCAGAAAATTCTGTACCATGCCATAGTTCGTAGCCACTTTGACTATGGAAGCTTTCTTCCAGAACCATGCAGCAAGACACTGTCTAAAATAGGTGTAAAAAATTCTCGAGAGAAGGTTCTCTATTCCATACATATTACTATACTCTTTGGGCCCGACTGACGGCCAGCCGGACGGTTGCTACACACACTACGCGAATAGTGCTAGTTTGCGGTTGCCCGCCATTGACAGTGTACGTGTTCACCGACGCTCGCGCATTTTATTGATGACAACAGATAATTAACTGTATAAGGTACCTTTTACCTTTTTCTGTTTTTTTTTCTTAATAACGCAAGTAAATATAATACATTGCTGCGACTTCTTCGACGTCCATCTTGGAAATGAGTCGATCCAACCGCAAACCACGACGGTTTCTTAACCGCACGTTCCGGTTGCGGCTACTCGCCACTTGGCTAGTCGCAAGCGCAACCGCATTCTGGTTAACCGCATAATGCGTAGGTAGCCTTAGAAAAGCGTCACAATATGGAGCCAGCACAGGTTTATTTATAGTGTAGAAGCTAGTTATCTATTACGCTAATTGTGTAATTGAACAAACAAATCAATTAATCGTGTTTTCAGTTTCCTCGATTTATCTTTATTTCAGACGTATTTTTAACAATTAAACATGTTGAAACATTTAAAATCGTTTTATTTCATAAATTGTAACAACAAATACCTACTGAGTACAGGCAGCTACAAAGCAAAACTCACTTTCGAGCCTGTCCAGTTAGACAGGGCGTTTTACGCGCGAGTCGACTCGCGCGTAGCAATTTTTGTTGCGTCCAGATAGAGCGTTTTACGCGCGTGTGTCGCGCGTAAAAATAATAAAAATACGTGTGTGGCGATTCGGGTATTGTTTTCAGAGCCCGTAATATAACGGGGTCGGTGCTTTAAGGGTTAATAAAGTATTATTTACTTACCTAAAGTTTTTTTTTTCTCCTCGGAATCACCAGCTTCACAAAAAATTTCGACTATTTCTTCCCAGTTCCATTTATTTAATCCCATATAACTACCCTTTTCTCAACTTCATCAATAAAAAGTTCCGTGTCAAAGTTATCACGCTCCATTTCGAACCGAATACGTCCACTCGCGAAGGACACGCGCGTAGTTCTGGACGCTGCAACGGCGCCGGCGTTTTACGCGCGAGTGAGGTAACGCGCGAGAGCATCTGGACGCGATGTATGTAGCTCTAGTATCTCGAGTACGCGCGAGTGCCTACGCGCGAGTCGACTCGCGCGTAAAACGCCCTATCTGGACAGGCTCTTACCTTTGTAAGGTTAGGTACATTTTCGTTCACAGCGTCTAGCGACTCGAAGGTGTAAGCTATTGTAGCAGTAGGTAGTGAAAATTTTGTTTTGAGTGATTTATCTGGTAATCTGTGCTAAAACCACATTTCCACCTGCAACCAGCGCGCATGCATGCTGCATTACATTGCGGCCTACCGAAGTATAATGGGATCAATTGCTCAATCGTGTCCTGCAATGTAATTAATCTTCCATGCATGTTGCTTACAGATGGAAATGCAGCCTAACCTTCGTACCTAAAGTACTGATTGTTAGTCAGCTACAGTTCTCGTCAAATAACTTTGCCCCTCTGAACTTGTGTCGAGTGGCTGCGTAGTAGTCAAAATTACGAACACACTGCAACTGCGCATGCGTAAGAGACTTGGGGGCGGGGCGCGATTTTATGTCTCAGTCTTACGTTTACGTTCGATGCATGCTTGCGTCCCGCTTGCTCCCTCTACGTGACTGCACCAAGCGATCTTTGCAAATGGCTAACTTCAGAGGGGCACAGTTATTTGACGAGAACTGTACAAACATTTTAAACTAAATAAGAAAACACACATTTATTTATTTCTTATACAAAGACTAAGCCCACTCACCTAAAGAATCCGTTATAAGAGCCAGTCATGAGCCGCTGGTCGTCGCCGCTCCAGCAGCACTCGAACTTGTCGAAGATGCAGTCGTTCTCGTACAGCGAGCACAGCTTGGAGCGCAGGTACTCGTGCACGGGGTACGTCTCCACCGGCTTCGTCTCCATGCGCAGGTCCCACACTTTTAGACCTAGGTAGTCGCGAGACATCATGTATCTGGAACGAGATAGAAGCTTGTTAGTGACTTTAATGTCAGTGATAGTGTTTGAAGGTTTCGGAAAAAATAATGCCGATTGGTTACTTTTTTTTGCTACCCGTACGAAGCTGGTCTGGGTAGCTAGTAATAAGATAACAGTTTGTCTTGGACGCTTACCTGCCAGAATTACTAAGCTTAACATCACTGATGGAGGATATGATCTCTGAGAAGAAGGACCGCGCGTGCGGGTCCTCGGGCTCCTCGAACAGCTTGGCGTGGCGGTCGCACAGCGCCGCCGCACGCATGTCGCACAGCCTTATCGTACCTACACACATACAAATAAAACTTTATTATGTAAAAAAATTTAATGCAAGAGTGTTCTAAAAATGAGTGTAAACATAAAGTCGACCTGAATCGACTTCTATCGTGATCCTTTCACGTGGAGCGGGGCCGCACTCCACCACGTGGAGCGGGGCCGCACTCCACCACGTGGAGCGGGGCCGCACTCCACCACGTGGAGCGGGGCCGCACTCCACCACGTGGAGCGGGGCCGCACTCCACCACGTGGAGCGGGGCCGCACTCCACCACGTGGAGCGGGGCCGCACTCCACCACGTGGAGCGGGGCCGCACTCCACCACGTGGAGCGGGGCCGCACTCCACCACGTGGAGCGGGGCCGCACTCCACCACGTGGAGCGGGGCCGCACTCCACCACGTGGAGCGGGGCCGCACTCCACCACGTGGAGCGGGGCCGCACTCCACCACGTGGAGCGGGGCCGCACTCCACCACGTGGAGCGGGGCCGCACTCCACCACGTGGAGCGGGGCCGCACTCCACCACGTGGAGCGGGGCCGCACTCCACCACGTGGAGCGGGGCCGCACTCCACCACGTGGAGCGGGGCCGCACTCCACCACGTGGAGCGGGGCCGCACTCCACCACGTGGAGCGGGGCCGCACTCCACCACGTGGAGCGGGGCCGCACTCCACCACGTGGAGCGGGGCCGCACTCCACCACGTGGAGCGGGGCCGCACTCCACCACGTGGAGCGGGGCCGCACTCCACCACGTGGAGCGGGGCCGCACTCCACCACGTGGAGCGGGGCCGCACTCCACCACGTGGAGCCTGCGGGGGCGAGGGCGAGGTGGCGGCACGACAACGAATTCTTATTTGAGAATTGGCAAGAGGCATCCAGGAACGGTGGTAAGAATGGAGGGAGGTCTTTGCCCAGCAGTGGGACAGTTCCGGCTAGATTTAGTATGGTATAGTAGTAGTTTTACTCACCCTTACTACTAGAATAGACAAAGAGATTGCATTCAGTCGGATGAAACTCCGCCGCGGTTATCACCTGAAACAACACGAAAAAAACATGTTAGTCATAAAAATCTCATCAATTAATTCAATTATATTACTTAGTAGTATATGGCTTAGCATTGAGTACATTTTCCTATCACAGGTTATCAGGCCTTAGCCTTATCAGTCTGTTTATTTATTTATCGATTACTGATTTGTTTACATAATTTAATTAGAACAGCCCAAGTGCGCATGTCATGTAACTTATGTATTAACATGCAGCATCACATCATAATAAGGTGTACTTTAAATACTACTACGAACTTGTACCGACACTACTGGTTTCTATGCATTGCTATGAAATTCCTTCCGTAGCTAGCGACGCGAAGCTAGCGACGTGTCGTCCGACCGCAGATCAGTAGTGCCAGGCTGTACAATCTTAGAACATTTAACTATGCAAGTAGGAAAATAGGACCACATCATCACTTACCATCAGGGATAGTGGTCAAATGCAAACTACAAAAAACATCCCTACATACTTTCATTTTATTATTTGTATTTTCACTCTGTATAAATTTCAACTGTCTACCTATTACGATTCCGGAGATACAACTTGCTAACAGATAGACAGACAGACAGCAGAGGCTTAGTAATAAGTTACTGTTGGTCACTTCAAATACGGAACCCTAAAAAAATACTTAAACCGATTTGTAAACAACAAAGGGCTGAAGATACATAGAAAATTACGACTCCCTACTTTCTCTTAACTTTTCAAGTAAGTACATAATACATACCTCTGTAAGCTCCTCCATATTGGCAGGTTTAATATCAACGATGTTGAAGCTCTGGTCGGTGATCTCGAGGTGCCACAGGTTGATGCGCAGGTCGTCGGCGGACAGGTACGTCTCCTGGTCCGAGTTCAACGATATAGAGTTTATGTGATACGTGTGCGCGTTCGCGAATATTCTCCTGGGGACAATACAAACTAATTGTTAGATCAAACATTGCTAACAGAAGTTTGACAATCAAGCCGGTCAATAACATTGGGTTTCTGCTACATATATCAAAATCAGCACCTTTTGAACATCTAAAATTTACATAAAAACATTCCCCCAAAACGCCCGCCCGTCACCACCTTCTGCTTTAGCTGAGAAGAAGTGACGCACGCAACAATCTCTCACGCATCGCACCTGTAGCGGATTTTGTTCAAGAGTCACCGCGGGCCTGGAACGCGGCGGGCACTAGGAGGAGCACGGATGGGTTTTAGTCAGTAAGAGTCTGACACTCCCTCCCGCTCCACCCAGAGCGGAAGGAATCAATTGATGATTTCACCTTCTGTCTGAACTTGAATTAACCTTTTATTAAGAAGGAAGAAACAAACTCCCTACATTTATTGATTAACCTAAATAATGGTAACTTCCCTAAAAGTGAGAAGAATATTCCAAATCACAACTACGTCAGAATGTAAGATCAGCATTGCGCGTACATAGTACATAGTAATTATTGATTTTTGCGATTAGCACATACCGAGAATACTGCCTATAATTAAATAATCACGATTTACGGTCTGGTAGCTGAAATGGATGATCATTGGATTTGCGTTTCTTTGCGCGGTTCGAACCTCAGCAGGATAAAACCCCCTCAGGAAGGCGTTAGGAGTAATAAAAAAAACCGCGGAGTTGGTGCTTCGTCTAGCCGATGGGGCCTGAAGATAACCTGACTGATCTTAACCATTCTGAGGTTTTGCGACCTGAATGTATTTCTTATTATTTCCCCAACAGGTTGGTGTTATGATTTTAGAAGAAAGAAAAAGGGGCTTGCATTGTAAAACCACCTTGCATTGGGACCACATCACTGGTCTAGTGGGAAGCGAAGGACGTGGTCTACGATAAAGCGAGTGTGCCCAGAAACAGGGTTTATTCCCTGTAAAATCTTGCTTTGATGATTGACGAGACGATAGGTAGTAGGGAACACACAATGCTTGCAGAGAGGTCCAAACCATTAAGTTTGAGGAAAAACCCATGTAATGATAGATTGTCAACGTCAAACAATTGTTCGACAAAGCAATATTGCTAAGCCACTAAAACCATAAACCAACGAATTTAGCCCAAAGCCTCTAATAACAAACCGACTACCGTTAACCCACTTTTCCCCCATAGATAACCTTCGCTATATGAAAACAGGATGTCAAGATAATGTGTATATTAAAAACGTTTCATAATCCTATGGCTGCGCTCAAGTGTTAAGGTAAATATGTCTGAAATATAATTAAATTAGATCGTCGGCGCTTATCGCGGGGTAACCATTGGATGTCGATATTGAGGTTCTCGATTTTTGCAATATGTTGATCGATTTGCATTGGATATTTAGAAGCCAAAAGCGTGAATTCGTGTCCACACGGAAAGCAGATGTTTGAAAGACAATCCAGTGGTTGATCAACACCGCCTATGGTCAGATGTGTCAAAACAATTTCATGAAAAAGAGAATAGTGCAAGATCTTAGCCTCCAGGTCTTCGACTAGAAGTGCCTCGGTGCGCATGTGTCGCCGTTGATCAGCTGACATCTCACCAATCGGATGGTATAGTCGTATTGCCATCCAATCGACTAGTGTATAAAATTTGTGTTTACAGTCACTTGTGTATTATAATATCTCCCACGACGCTGGCTAGTCTCAGTTGAGTGTTCGGTCATGAGGACAAGTATTTGGATAATAGATCCAAATACTTTTCTCAGTTTTCTGTGTGATGTATTGTAAACTAATTGTACGTATAAATTCGTGTTCTTAAGACTTAACAGACAGATGCGTTGCTGAGGAGTTTGTTACGCCACTTCCATGCCTTCGCCCGCTCGTCACCACTTTCTGTGTTTTGGCAACACTTGGAAGTGGTGACGAGCGGACGTTTTGAGGGACTGTCTTTATGTGGAACTTTGACGTTCAAAAAATGCTGGCGCTCAGCCTTATTAGAATAAATGACGTTAGATAGATTTAGATAGTCGTTACCTAGGCGACGCCTCCACCATGAGCTCGGCCGGGCGCACGGTGGGCACGCGCAGCTGCGTGATGCGCGCCGGGTCACGTGGCCGGCCGCCTTCCTCGCGGGTGTTGTAGCCCGTCACGCGCTTGTCGCGCTCGGACACCTGCCGACGTTGGGAGGTTAATATCACTAGTCTCTGACCTTGCTAAACTGTGGGGCCTACAATAAATGTTAGGAATGTTTCAAGTTGGTCTTGTGTCAATCTAAAGAACTCTCTGATCAACACAATGGGACAGCGTATATATAAAGGCAAGTTTAACCCACATATGGCATTTCTTACAGCAAACCTCCTTAATTTGTCTGAAATTTACTGTCAAATGTCAGATTTATACAATTATCAGTAAAACAGGTTCTTTAGCCTGCTGGTACCATGTAATACCGGAGATGAAGTTGCACTTTGTGGTAAAACGAACAAACTGTCACCACATCATTGACCAAGAACTTATGGCAAAATTCCTTCATAGTTCAGCACTGAATTGATAAATCAAGATGTATAGAAGCAGTATAGCTGGCATTTTAACGTCTTTCACCTTTATTAGGTCATAAAAAGTAACTATAAATGTTATGAAACACAATGCATACTGGACACATTAGATTCGTATCGAATGACGTCACACGACGCTAGTCAATAACGATCAATGGCACATGATCAATAAGTCGGGAGATTGTAATACGAAGGAATGTTAGCGTCCAATTACATGGGCATTTTTAGAAGCCAAGCTATATTTAGTGTGGGGACAAGACAATTTGCTGTGTATTTTCTTTAGGTGTCTGCAAATCGTTTCTTAAAGAAAACTCAGGGTCTATTGACAATTTAGTAAATGCTAACATAATACACGCTTTTTTCAATATCCCTATATTGTTTGAGAATATTTGTGAGCTATTTGGGACTCACACAGACCACAAGCTTTTCCAAAATATTTATGTTATGAGCATTGGACCAGTGTTAAAATTTTGCAGTAGACTATGAAACCCTTGTGCTCTACTAGGGAGTCAAACCCAGAAAACGAATAATCGTGCTAACAACCGCACAACTAAAGACAGCCCATTGACAGTCGTTACTGGGTGTCTGAAGCCAAGAAATCTGACGAAGATGAAGTTGAAGAAGTCTTGCTCTTGGCAAGACTCATGTCAGATTTCTTGGTTTCATTACATTTCAGCTGTTACAGTTCGCTGGTCTCATGTTACCGGCTGGGTTACACCACACCTACTGTTACACACTAAAGTCAAAGTCAAAGCATTTATTTCAATTAGACCATTTACAGGTACTTTTGAATTGTCAAGGTCGGTCTGTGAAAAAGATGAAGCTATTTGCACGTTCCAAAGCGTAGATCTATGGAGAAGAACGTGCAAGAAACTCCACGGACACTCTTTTAAAAATAATATTTTGTTACAAAATTATGGTTACATCATTCATATTGAAATTATACATATATATGTATAATTTCAATATGAATGATGTAACCATAATTTTGTAACAAAATACACTTTACTTTTACTTTCTTACTTTTCTTTTTTTACTTTTACATCGTTCTCACATATGTGAGAACGATGTAAAAGATGTGCAGGATAAAAGTGTCCCGAGTAAAAAAGAAACAATTCAAAGAAATAATTAAAATAAACCATGGCAGCCGACTACTAGGGTGTGGAGGTCAAATAAGTAGTCATCATCATCATTATCAGCTGAAAGACGACCAGCGCTGGACATAGGTATCCCTCAAAAGGGGGGGTTCACCATAATCGCCACGCTTGGCAGGCGGGTTGGCGATCGCAGTGATGCTGTTGCAATGTACATAGAATGCGGCTGTCTCTGGCGAGTCCCTTAGTCGCCTCTTTAATTACGACACCCACGGGAAGTGATGGGTTGGTGCTATTCTTTTACGCCCGACACCATACAGAATATATTAGAACATAATAGGTAGTCGCTTCAAGTAAAATACTGGCACTCAGCTGCATCCAGTTACATTGGAATCCGACTGCACCATAGTTGGGAAAAGGTTAGATTTATTTGCCCCATTGCAGCACAAAAGCCTTCTTTTCATTTACCATCTAATCTTACAAAATCAGCACCATCATCCACTTCGCCCCCAGCTGAGCATAGGCCTGTCTTTTCTGGTGTCAATCCCGTTCCTGTGCCAGCCTCATACAGGTAAAAAAATACTAAGTAATAAAAACTTAAAACTAAAAAATAGAAATAATAAAAAATTGGGAATACATACAAGACTAACCTTCCACAATTTGATGGTCTTGTCATTGGTGGAAAGCAGGAAGTGGGCTTGGTTCTTCCGCTTAAGCCACCGGATCTTGTTGATTTTCTCCTCGATTTCCAACGACTTGAGGTAGTCGAACTCTGGCTCGTGTGACTGGAATGTGGAGTACACGTTGTACTCGCCCTTCTTCGGTACACATTGCTTTGACGCTGGGTCCCTCTGGAAACGAAAGGAAAGGTTTTCAGGCTAGTTTGAGAAATACACAAGTACAAATGCTTCGTTAGTCTGAGGTAAGTCCGCTGGCGCTCGCCAGGATTATCTTATTAACTCCAGGTTAGTTGGTAACACAGTCTATTATGTATAACATATTTGTAACCTCAAAGCAACAATTCCTATTTGAGCAAGTTCGGTCAACGCGAGTGACCAGGCATCGCCTGGATAATGGTTCGTTTTATGTAGCCCTCATCTACAGCTACATAAAGTCAATATTATTTTTTTATCCCCCAATTCCTGTCTTATGTATGGGATAGGTTATGAGAAGCAGTAAGTAGTTGTTACACTATTGTTCAGACGAGATATTTGGCTGCATCCACAGGTCGGGAATGTAGTGACGTGACAACGGTGACAGACACAAGACAGAATCGTATGAAATGACTCATAGATGGATGACTTCGCATCAGGTGTTGGTTGACGTCGAACTAGCGTCACCTCTGACGTGATCGTATCGAAGCTAGCGTCTTATTGACGCAGCTTTGGCGTCTCATGAGCGCAGACTGTACATTTGAAAATCTTCCTGTGGTATTTCTTCACCGTATGCCAATATGTTGGAAGAAATACCACCGGAAGGTGTCGGCTTGTGAATAGTCCAAGATCCCTAATGGTGTCGCCCATTCCTCAGAGTGCCCTTTCTAAAGAACTTCTAAAAGTAAAGTAGAATTTGGAATATCTTGAACTTCCAACTTCATAATTGCAATTTCGAATTATGTTCTACATACTATGGAAGACCAGTGCCCTGATAAAGTGGGACCAATCATCTTATTGTCCTCGATTTGTCGATAGGTGATATTAGTCCAAAGGGAGATAAAGCAAATAAACAAACTGTTAAACTAACCTGAAATATAACAACCCTGCCTCCCTTATCCCCCGTAGCGAGCAGTTCGCCGTCATGGTTGAACTCCACGCAGGAGATCAGGTCAGCTTCCGTAACATCGTCTTCCAAGGTGCCCTTCACCTGGCTGAAACACCATGTCGTCTCGCCACCATTGCCTGGAACATTTACCATCAAAATGAGAACAGAGTATACCTTAAAATGCATCATCTTTGACTGTTGTTATGGGTAAACAGAAGTTCGAAAGACAACCAGGTATAGGGTGATGTTACCCAATTACTAGGTTGTGAAGATCTAGATTGTGAAGCTCAATTCTACTAGAATTGGCCCTCAGATAGGAGCGAGTGACTGCTCCATGAAAAAAAAAACTGGTATTCAGCTGTATCGGTATGTAGGCTGTAAGCTGACCGCTGTATAGTTAGGAAAAGGATAGGCAGATAGATTTGATGCCTAAAAAAATGCATATGACCGCGTCAGGGCTTATCTAGTCTTCGATTTGGTCTTTTCAGTCGTTTAAAAAGCATAGTTTGTGCTATTGGTCCGTAGGCATGGGTAACTCCGAATACATTAATATCTTCGGATATTATATCCCAAATCGGATATAAATTATCACCAGTGATCGGATAATCGGGCGCTAATATAACTAAACTTCCCTTTTATTCCCACGAAAGTATAATACGGATGCTTTTCAGAATCCCGGATCCCGGAATCGTTCGAAATTTCTGAGATTGCTAAAAATGCCCGCATTCAAAATATAGTTAGAAGTCGTGAACTATCCTTGTAATTTTCTTTAATATTAAAAGTCGATTTTTTATAGGTATTCCATTTGTTTTGAATAAAATAAAGATATAACCACTGCTATAATTTTATTAAGTTTGATATAGTTGTTTTTACAAAATTGTTCAATCCAGGAACCTGGGATTACTTATTTATTCAGAAAGTAATGTCCATATTATTCTTTAACGTTCTTCACGTTAAAGAATAATATGGACATTACTTTCTGTAATGTCCATATTATTCGTCGTATAGTCGAGTTTAGGTATATAAGCGCCCGATTATCCGATCACTGATTATCACTCTTTTTCATTACAAGACAATTAATATATCCGTAATACGTATACGTAATTTAACATTAAATATTTAGAAATTAGTTATTAAGATGTGCATATTTTTGGGAAAAAATATAAGACGGACATAGGACACTACAATATGCAAGATAGAGATAGAATACCTTATTATTTGTTACATGTTTATGTCGGCAATTGAAAGTCTGAGAAAGAAAACATCCGGATTCTCTTGGTCAAGTCACAAACAAGCTCCCAGGATAAGGAATTATTAAATCGAATATTTACAATCTTTTCTAGGAATGATATTATTATATCCAATCTTTTTACCAGAGCTATTTAGCCCATGCCTAACAGGATGCGCTGAACGGCGCAAACGGCGCGAACGGCGCACGATGCGACGTGACGACTCGGCCAGCATGCGGGAGCTAGCGCCCCTCGAAGAACGACCTATGTCAAAGGATGTTGGTGATGAACTGATGGCGTTTTGTATTTTTTATGCCATATTGTGGCAAAGGCGTAGACCGCCGAGTTGAAGGAAAGTAAATGATCTCTGCTTATTGATATACATGCGAGTATTTAAGTTATTATTTTTTTTATTTTGACGTTTTTATTTCATACCAGACTAGACTATTTTAGAATTTTTCTTATGTTGGTCAACATCCACTGTCAAATCAAATAGCAAATCAGCTATTTACAGCCTTAAACTTAATCTATTCGTTTGACCTTGTTTGAAATACTTTAAAAACATAACATCGCTTTAAAAGATTGTCAAAACCAGTTTAAGAATTAAAGCAGCATTCAAAACATCAGATTGCAAAATATTTACGCAACAATTGCGACTTCTTTGGTCCAATTTATTAATGTTAGCAACTAGGTCAACTAGGTGACAACTTCAAATTTTAAGCTTCAAATTTTTATACTTAAACATAATTATTATATTTTATTTTATTATTTTTTATAAAAAAAACCAAAGCAGAACCAGTAGCGTAGCTAGGGGGGGGGGGGGCGGGGGCGGGAGGGGCCTTCACCCCGGGTGACACCCGTTTAGGGGTTTCACTCCGAAGTGGTTGACGCAATGCAGGTTGCATTGCATCGTGAGAAGTGGGGTGCAAAAATTTTCGAGCTCGCTACGCTCGCTCTTGCATTCTGCACCCTCTTGCTTCTTGAGCGTTTCTGTATGAATCAACAAAATTAATTCTATACGTATGAATGGTGAAACGAAAATGAAAGAAAATCCTAGTTGGGGTGCAAAAATTCCATTAGTTCTTGAGCTTTTCTGCATTTAGGGGTGACACCCGACCGTTCTTTGACTTTTAAACGGGTGGCGCAATGAAACCTGTCCGAGGTGGGATACAAAAAAAAAAACGAGCTCGCGTCGTTCCCTCTAAAGTTCGAAATTAAGTGAGTATCACTATTTACCTAGCTACAAAACTTCGTCTCTGTAATATTTAGGCTAACAAAACGCTTTGTATGGTTTCTCAGCAACACAGAATTGTAGTTATGCGACACTTCAGCGCCGATTGAAATCAATAATTTCAATTTTCGACAGAAATTGAATTTGAATTGCTTCAGAGAAGTCTGTATTTCTCCACCTACGTATATTTCTAAGGTTTGTGTAGTTTTCCCCAGCTAGAGTGATCTACACTAATATTAGAGTCCAAATTGACTTTAATAAGGGAATCCCTAGAAATACAGATTTGTAAACGAAAATTATTTCGTATAGAAAGCTACACTGTACCTATCGCAGAGTTTCGTAGACTTTTATGTCCCGGAAAAATTCACAGTTCCTGTGGTAAAAACCACGGAAGTAAAACCAAGGGAAAGGTGTATTAACTGATAAGTAGAAAAGTATTCAAAATGAGAAAAGGGCACTGTATGGCTGTCAAAAACTACAAACGATAATGCTTTTTATCAGCCTCCAAAACGCCCAAATCTTCACCTTTTATCCGGGAAGAAGAAGCGTAACCAACTCTCCGAGAGTTTATTGTGCCATTCAGACTCTAAACAGTTAAAAAATCACACGGATAACACAGAAATAAGTTAATCAACACACAATAATATTAAGAAAGAAGTGTTAGTAAATAACGAGCACGATATTATAAAGTCGTAAATGCAATGTATTATACAAAAGATACAAACATTATGTCAAGATAGCGAGCGTTAAGAATAATTATCATTCAATTGTTATCAAAACATTTAGTAAAATTATTTAAAAAAAAAGTAATTATTCATAATAAACTAAACTACGTTATCTTAAAGTTAAAGAATGAAGTAATTTTATTGTTCTCTCAATGGTCTTTCATACGATAAAAATTCGTAGCTAAATTCTACGAATTTTTAGAGCAGTCGAGTTACATCATTTTTTTTATTTTTTCCGATGGCGTTAAACACGGATTATTTAGATCAGCCGTTCGATTTAGAGCCTATTTATTTTATTTAGAATTTATAGGAACTGAGAAATTTGTTTAAATAAATTGACCTGCCTCCCACTTTCGTACAAAAATGTCTAGCGCCGGCCAATTATTCGCACGTGAACGGCAATGAAACGATTTAAAATTGACCCATTTATCAAATGTACGTACAATCACAAGTCGTGTTCCAGTGCACCCGACACGAATGATGTCTCCAATTGGCGAAATTGTCCTGAATCCTAATCCGATGATTGGAATACCACGGTACTTCCTTCTTTTTCAACATCTCTACACTAACTTATCATAAAAAACAGTAAATAACCACGCATTTTACTAATTAAAAAAAAACGTTAAACAGTACAGTTCTGTGACATGTCCTGACCGTAAATGGCGGAAAACTTTTGATTTTGGAACCTGTTTTTTGAACGTAGACCAGTTAGTAATGCTATACTCGTGAATGGGAACAGTGGTTTGGTAACATAACACCTTTCTTTTGAGCCTTTGTAGGGTGGGTTTAGACAATGGGCCCACAAGGCTTGACGCGTAACAATTAGAGGAAGCACCTTGTGCATGTGTAGTACGTAATTGAAAGATATAAATAGCGTTGCCATAATAATTAGTACTGGCAGTTGCGTGTCTGCCGTGAAGATAGTTCTTGTATTGAAATACTGGGAAACATTGCCGATTCTTTTTTACTGTAGGGCGCTAATTGCATTCTGTACCTAACCTGTTCTTTTGCATTTTAACTTAGTAATCATCATGTCAGACTGTCATGTCCTGCAAAACAAGTGCTTCATTTTTTATCCATGAACGCGTCTATTGAACTATCCTTATTCAGAAGCTACTCTTTGTTCAACCTCCTTTTGCGTACAGCTAAAGGTCAGCTGTTACTATAATTTGAATTCATATCTAATACGAAAAGGGTGCCTAAATAAACACTTAACCCTACAAAACCAACGTCACTGCGATAACTGACAAGTCGGTGACGCAAATGGCTGCCTAACTTATCGAGTGTCTGACTCGATTTATAGACAGACTAATGATATTTATATACATACAGACAAAAGTTTCGTCGCCATATTTTAGAGTTGACACGAGACTTGTTGTAGTAGACTTTTCGACACTTTATAACCGATTTGGTTTAGTGTCTAAAATTAATGAACTTAGTTTTTATAAGGGTGCCTGGGTTCTAAAATTAAATTGTTAGGTTGTCCAAAATGAATTTCCCTCCTTATAAAATAGATAGGTAGAATACTCTTTATTTTGAACACCATATACGAGTAGGTTACAGAAAATTAAATTCTATAAACTATTTCACACATCAATCTTTTAAAAATATCCTTTGGATAATTTGAAAAAGGAGAAAGATAGACAATACTGCAGTCTTACAAGGTAAGGCCGCACTATTGTCTATCTCTTGGATGGGCTGGGGTCCGGGGATCATCAACTGAAACGTTAATGCGCAAGTAGAGCTCTGAGCCTCTACCATGAGATTTCATCGAAAAATTACTCGCTAGCGTTAAACTCGCTAGCGTACTAACGTGGATCGAACAGATTTCGATAGTGCTTGCACCATGAGATTTACGGAGTCTTACGCATTCGCTAAGGTAAGCTCGATAGATCGCGTTCTCTAGCTAACTTCACTCTACTCGATATAATGCTTCACTACTTATGTTTTGTTTCTCTCTTTCTCACTAATAAGAAGAGAGAACGGCTCTTAAGCTCAAAATGTAGTTATATCGCTATGCTAAAAATGTTAAGATAGTCAATATCACAAAATAAACCGACCAAATAAAAAAGTTGACGGTTAGTGGACTACTTATGGTATTTAGTGGTTTTTTAATTTTTATTCCATATAACATGTCATGTTTTGTTTGTTGGCGTTGTGTTACAGTTGTGTGTGTGTGGTTTAAAAGAAGTTTACAACAATAGATTATAATTGTTTTTTGTTTTGAGATAGCTGCATACCATACTAGGTACTACCTTTAGTTCTAATGAAACTCGTTGTGTTCAGTGTTGACGTCAAATCCGTAACATTATTCAATAATATAAATGCACAAATCCTCAAACGCTTCTCTATAGTGTGTGTAAAGTTTAATAAACTATCTTTCACATATATTTTCCAATTGAGATCCAACATAAAATTTCATTTTGGCTTGAAATTAACGTTGTTCACGTCGTTGGTCTTCAAAATCAGCGGCAACTAACATATTCCACGCTAAATAAGCTCTTGCAGACATTATTTTGACTTTATAATACTCAAACACGTGTATAATTTTAATGTAAACTTATGTTTCACACGGCAAAATGCTAGTGAGCTACGTAACTAATATCGTAAGCGTATTGTTCGATAGCTTCTGTCAAATTAGTGACTCATGGTGCCGTTATGTATGGTGATAGCCGAAAAACGTCAGTGACCATCGAATAGATTACGTTAGGTTTTTAACCTATCGAAATGTATAGTGCTCATGGTACGAATTTTAATTCTTTCTGTGACCGCTAGGGGCGCTGTACAGTATGTCATACAAATAATTTACGGAGACGCTAGCGAGTTTTGGCTGCATAAACTCATGGTAGAGGTACTGGCCCATAAAACAACATTTTGTAGAAGACAATACAAGCCCAGAGGATATTTTAGATTACCAACCAATAGGCTGTAATAGAAAACATGCAATATTTTCATGAATTCCATGTAAAATAGACAATAACTTTTATTTAAATAAAAAAAATCAAAACTAATTTATTGCCAAAATTGCGGTTTTAAACTGACAGTTTTAATTTTCGCGCGAAAACGGGCGATGACGTCACTCCTGTCTGTCACTGGTCATGAACTCACTTCACTAGACGCTGATTGTTGTTTTTATACGTCCGTTTCACGTTATTTTAATTCGTAATTATTGCTAAACATAAATATTAACCGAAATAAAAACGTTGTATTTCTTTTATACTTTTTTATTATTTTAATAAATTCTGTATTTGCATCTTCCCTATTGTTTGATTTTATTTGAGATAAGAAACCAAGAAGGGTTGTAAGAAATCAAAGCTCCCAATCCCAACCCCGAAACATCAAGCCATACAAAACCAGCCTATCAATTTCTTCATCAAAGATTCCATGAAGCCATACAAAGACGAGTATCAGTTTCTTGATAGAAATGCTTTTCAAATCAAGATACGGTTAGGTCATCAATGAGTTCAAGGGCATTTGAGAGTCAGTCAGTCAATTATCAAAGTGTAAATAGAGTCAGGTTTGTTTACGTAGTGATATCTTGATGCGCGTCAGTCTTCCTTGTCACGGCCTTGGATAGGCAGGTGACTAGAATATTTAGAATGAGGATAGAAGGGCACTTAGGCAATTGGGTTAAAAGTTATCGAATAGTTGGTTGGCTTAGAAAAAGTCAAATTTTTGTTTTGTTTGTTACTAAGTTGTTTTGGTTATTGAATTGTTGATATTATAAAATTAATTGTTATTAATATTTCCAGTTGTTGCCAAAATATTATCTTTCACATAATCCATTCATCTTTATTTCTTGAAATTTATAAATTACACTCAATTTGGTTTATAAACTATGTTAAAAAAGAAGGCCAAATATTATTATGATGTTGTTAACAAAGTATTTTTCTAAGTTTCTGAATATCAATTTTGCTAGTTTCACATTAGACCTTATCTTGTTGTCAATAGATAAAATACTGTTTGTAATAGAATAGATAGCTTGCTAATAAGTCTTTGTTTTGTGATAGAATACTCACTCTACTTGTTAGAAAATCAGTTATTATCGAGGTTTTATTGATTTCCTTGGAACATTTACTCCCATTAATTTTGTTTAGCTACAAACGAAACAGTTTTGTTGCGTTTGTTGAGCAAACCTAGATCTGGTAATTAGAATCATCATTACTGGAAAGGTTTTCATTTGATTTCAAAGTTGATGCCATTGTAAAAGTTGTTCATAAGGATCCCTTTTCAGGTGTTGCATTATTTTTGTTACACCTTTGTCTCTGAACCTACTTTACACTCAATTTAAGATGTCAAGTAAGGCCCGGTTACTTAACATTCCGCAGCAGTACTATTCCTGCCACACTTGGTGGTCTGCCAAATTAACTCGTCTAAGGGCAATACATTATTTTCCTTGAGTGTCATTTTAAGTGGCATATAATTCTTCATGATGTATTAATTTGTGGGAAAATGGAATTTCTTTGTATCTGTTTGAGAATATCTTGATTTATTATCTGTTTCAGTCTCGGTGTAGCAATTTTTAGCAAGAGGTGGTGCAAGAAAAGAATGTATGGAAAAAGATATGGGGATGGCATTTGCCCAGCGGTGGATCGATTTAGTCAAAAACAAAAACTTGATCAACTCAAAGAATACTTATATCATGATAAGCATGATAAATAATACTGAAACCTTTCTGCATTTTGGTTTTTACCAACTTATTTGTGTGACCATTAAATGAAATTCAAATTTCAGAAACCAGGAATAACAAGTAGGTACAACATAATAATAAATATATATAAATACAGTGCCTCAGTTAATATGATTGAAAATTGGGGAAAAAATATATATGTCAAAGTCAATTCATTTATTTCTAGACCATCAAAAGGCATTTGTGAACATCAAAACATAAAAATAAAATATTATAGTGACTCCAGTTGTCTATTTGCAATAGTAGATCCTTAGAAGAAGAACAGACAAGAAACTCCATAGTTACTCTTTTCAAATTAAAGTTTTACTATATTTTGTATGCATTAATCAATTGATTATGTGAGGACTATTATGATTATGACTGTTTAAGTTTAGAGTAGAAATAATATAAGCTTTTATTTGCTGGTAATTCTAACAGACCTACCTATAGTATTCATAAATTTACCTTGATATCTAAATATATAATTTCATGGATAAAAATACACATGGTATCATTATCATTGTGAAAATGTAATAAAATGCATGACTAAGTAATTTTAATTGATTACTGTCTGATCATTACAACTAAAATTCATTTTGTTTTGACAACCAAAACCAAAAAGGAAACTATCAGAAAGCCAACCGTAGGATAACAGTAAAATAAAATCTAGATAAATTAGAACAAAGATAGCACATAATATGCCTCATTTTTGCTTTTCACCATGACACATCATGTAACAATGATCATGACCAGTGATCGGAGTAGGTAGATTGATTTTACGTACTTGCATCATGAATATTCACAGAAATCATAACATGGATAAGCCATTTTTCCGGGATTTAATTTTGGTACTTATGAGATTGAATCAAATATTGTGAATGTAAAGATTTTTAAACTACTACATTTGAAATTTACAGAATGCGATGATTAAACGTTTAAAATTGTTCTTTTTTTTTTTTTAGTGATGGGTTTGCTCTTGACTCTAGTCAATGTCAGATATGACAGAGACAAAGTCTACGATGGAGCGAGCTTACCCAGAAGGAGCCTGTTCACTCTAACTTTGAAGAGATTAGGGCTGTAAGCTTTTGGAAACACAGACGCAGGCAGAGAGTTCCACTCCTTTGCTGTGCGCATTATAAAAGACGTTTGGAAACGCTTAGTGCGAATCGGTGGAATAGCTACAAAGTGAATCTTACTTCTTGTGCGTCCATTCGAAACTTACATAAATGACTAATTCAGTAGTTATTACTTGCAAGTTTATTATCTGCCGCTTGTAATATTATATATAATATTCTTGAATTAATAAATAAAATTAACTTTTAATGAATATGAAAACGGGTAAAAATGAAATAATAAATATTACCAAATCCCGGAATCCGAGAGGTAAATCCATATTAATATATATGTGAAAGTTCATTGACCCCAAAACAATCTACCTACTCCGATCACTGATCATGACACTTTATTAGTTAATAGGTATTAATTGTGATTCACCACTAATCAAGAACAACTAGTATGAGGATTGTTGAAATTGAGTTTTTGAGTTGATATGGTCGATGCCAGATAAATGTGCTATAACAGTCATACATAGCCCTTCTGGAAAATAAATTATGAATTGTTTTTCATTACTAAAAAATGGGAGCGATCATGATAGACCTATTCAGGTCTGGTTATTGGTCTATGTGAGTTTATATGTTTGTAAACGCACCCACGATACAGGAGAAAATCCTAGAATGGGGTAACCTTTTTTTAAAAAAGAAAGAATACCTTAATGTCTTTATTTCTGTTTTCGGAATTTAGTATGTCAATAAATGTAGGTGGGTCAATGATGGTTATTGCAAATTTATCTGGCGTCAACCATAGCATTTTTTTTAAACATTTAATCAACTTACAACTTGGTTTGCATGTAAGTGGTTTATGTATCTAAATTAACCATTTAGATACCATAGAGCATATCACATATCTACCAATGACTATAATCATCTTGCTACCCTCATAACATTAGTCAAATTAATTTATTTGGGGGTAGCCACTACCTCAGTATTCATCTTCTTTAACATCATACCTTCTCTACTTTGAAATTTTTTCCATTCCTATCTTACCATAGCTAGCAAAAAATCCAAACCAGTAACAGTAATACCAACATAAAAATATTTTCTTTATGCAAAACGAGTTTTTATTGTCACAACTGGCCTTAATCAGTCCCTATTTAATGGCAGATCACCCATTTAAATTTATTCCAATCACATAAACACATATATGAGCATTAATTAATGCAATTGAATATGGAACCTTCACATAATGCCTTATTATACAAGACAGACCTTAATTGAGAGTAATTAAAAAAAATTTAATCTTTTAGTTATGCAAGAATTAAGATGCTTTTTGTTTGTTATCTTATAAGAATTGGTTTATTGTCAAACATTTTAGGTAAACTGGATATAGAAATACAAAATATACCTATTGGTGCAGAAAAACATAAAACTACCAAGAATTTTGATTAGATATTGTATTTAGCAATAATATAATCTGCCTCTAATGTCCTAACTGCTGGGATATAGGCCTCTTATCTGTGAGAAGGAATATTCAGTAATATTTTCTTTTCATTTTTTAAACGAGCAATAAATATCTAGTCCCATCTGTGAAAATAGAAAGTTTTTATAAGCAGCCAGTACTATGGAAATCCACTTCTGCGTATTAACCCGAAATATAATTGCCGTTTTCAGTCAACTATGAATGCATTAGTAACTACAGTACCCACTTAAATTACAACTATTTCACAGCAAGTTGTTTGTATTCATAACCAATCTTTTTTATGTTAATGAGCCATACCAACAGTGTGTGAAGGTACAATTTTTAGCTTATCTGAACATTACGTCTATTTTCCCTGTCTGTGTTGACAATGTGCGAGGAAACTGATACCACAATGTATTCCATAGAGGTGTATTGTAACCTTTATGATATAATACAGTGACCTCTTTAGAATAATGTGTCTGTGTTGTATTAAAATATAAATGAACAGCTAAACGTGTTGCTTGAAGTCTGAGGAAGGTTGTTATGAACAAAAAAATTGGAAAATGGCACAGAAAAACATAATAATCACATTTTAATTCATCCTTTACAAAACTTTCTGAGCTCTCACTGCAACAGTTAAATTTTTTCAGTTTGTTTTTGACAGAATGATGCCTGTTGGGCCAGCTAGTGATAAAACCGCTTTTGAGTTTTCTTTGTTGATTATGCTTGACAACAAAAACATATTTTTACTACTAGCAAAAAGCATTTTACTGAAGGAATATTATTAAATTAATGGCACACTTGAGGGATCCCATTGCCCACAGAAGGATACCTTTCACAGGCAAAATAAATATTGTAAAAAGGTTTGCTTACCAAAGAATAAATAAGGGAATAGAAACATTGCATTACAAAAAGGAAATCTTGCAACTCAAAGAATGTTTCAGAATAAAATACTGGCAATTTTGATAACAACTGTCAAAACTGTCGAAATATATAAAAAAATATTCTATACACATTTATTGAACTTTGAATCTTAGACACAACTAATCACAGGTAATTCTACCTAATAGTGCTCACCTCACAAGGAAAGAAGGTCAAGAACAAATGACATTAGCTGGAAAGTACTGATTTTTACAATTAAAAAGGTTTTTCCAATGATGAAGTTTATTATTCCTTTATATTCTTATACCTTGTGATCATATCAGCCGTTAAACATAAACCATTAGTGACAGAGTGGTTGAAAACGGCTGTTTTATAAGGCAAAGAGGTTAAGCAGTCAAGTGCAGGGTAGGCACAAGTAAAAGGAGGCCTCTACCCAGCAATGCGTGAAGATGGGCTGTGAATGATGATGGGAAGCTCGTACAAATGTACAAATACGGCAGGTATTCACTTTTTATGTGAAGAAATCCTCAATCCAAGATCTGCTTGTTTGCCAGAAAGTAACATGGAATGACAATGGATACCTCATAAATAATATGGCCTAAATCCTCTCACAGAATGTCCCAGAGGTGGTTACATTATTGGCTGATATTCTGGTAGGCACCAGATAAACTAGCAATAAAGTACATTGACCTTTCCCTAATATCCCTTTGTAGATACCCAAACAATTAATTTATTAACCATTTTTCATTACTAGTGAATGTAAAGGAGGAGTAAATTAAGGACAACTTTATGTCATTATTTCTGTTTCTGAAGAAAGTCAATAAAAGTATGTAGGTCAATGCCCGTTATTGCACGCGTTGCGTTTTTGTCATAGGAGTAAACTTTATCTTGAAATTATAGCTAATTATTGAAGACTAAACCAAAAAAAATATCTTCCTCATTAATTTATCAAGTATTAGATCCCCAGCCAAAAAAACACAGGAGAATTGATATTTTGCAATATAAATACATTGACATAACTACATTCAGAACTTTCATCACAATTTACCAGTACAACTCCTTACAAGAAAAATTAGAAACTTTATAATATTGACCTCCTTGTAGAATCATAGGTCTGCACATAATGCCACTGCCTTTGCCTTTTCCAACTTCAGATGGCAAAAAGTACCTATAGTCTGTGGTGTTTATGACCAATAAAACTGATGTGAGTATGACCTGAATCTATGTTCAAGAGAAAACTTTATGATCTATGCCTGTAATTATCTGCTGAGTAATATATAAAGTTTACGAGGATGTTAGATTCATATTGAATTGTTGGTTTGTTATGCTAGTAGACATTATGGTTATCTTATAGATAGATGATGATTAAGCACAAAGATTTCAGTTTGTAGGTTATTTTCATATTTTGTTGTTAATTTTGTTTATGCTCTGATTTATTCATAAAATAATGTTGTTGCAAATAAATTAATTAAGAAAATGTGACCTTCTGGGTGTTTATTCCATTAAGAAATGTTAATATAGTCATCTCTTTCACACACAGCTGTTCAAACGCATTAGAGAGAGACTTCTGACTTGACAAATTTGAATAATGTTCCCATGATATTTAGAGGGTAGAGTATTCAGAAATTAAACTTATTTTAACACTTAAGTTACGATTTATAGCAACAATTTTTTAACAGTCAAAAATTGTTGATAAGATTTACGAGTCACTGATTATAGAGCTTCCAAAATTTGCAAATACGTTAGTTACAAAAAAAATGCTTACCTGAATTAACTTCATTGAAATAACGTGTTTTCTTGATTACGAATGAGCCCCTGGGCGTTTTACAACGTCTAGATACTGTTTTCTAAAGAAATTATGCTACGTTTTCTCTAAATACACAACCGCAACGAAATACAATCATATGTTCTCGCAAACTTTCCTGATAGACCGCATTTTTATGTAACAATGACGTTTTTTACTCGAAGACAGACGCCGAAAGACCGTTGCGAGAACTTCCTCTCATCTACATCTCTAGCAATAGTGAATTCAGATAGCAAAAGGTTAAAACTATCGGCGTAAGTAATGATAACCAAACATTAATCCAAACAAGCTATCGTCACAGGATGTAAACACTAAATACTAAAAACCAAACTAATGACAATAACATTGCATTTACCGTCGGAGTTCGAACGATAAAACATCTTCGACTTATTGCGATTCCCAAATCCGATTTCGCCCTTGACTAGCGGGCGCAAAAAGTCACCACTTACCGGCCATGACAAAGCCCAGCACAAAAACTTTAAGAAGTTCGATAGTTTTAGTACACAATCACTTGAGTGTTTTGCTAAAACATCACACAGATTTGCCGATTAAAACGGATTTAGAATCATTTCAACATTACATCGGTAAAAAGTAATGGCGCTGAGAAATACATACAAATAATTACTGCAGAATTTAGTGTTGCCATACTGACAGTCACTAAATCTACTAAGTACTACCAACAATTCGCTCGTGCAAATAACTAGTAAACCCGCAAACCACAGAGCAGCCGTCGTCGTCGTCGCGTGTTGTGTCGTCTTTGAAAATTGTGCAAATCTCAAGCAAAATAAACAACTTCAGTTGTAACAAATATTAATGAATGTGTAAATTTTGATATTTGCCTTCTTTTTATACATCACTGAATTTTTTTTTTCTAAGTGACTTTCATTAGATTTTAAATAGATATTTAATAAAAGCTATATATTATGCTAGCCGTAATTAAATTAGAAAAAATGGGGTATCACATAACGGGATAGGTACATAACTAAGAGACGATTCTGATGAATTTGGTGATAGTTATGTTGATGTTCAGCTTGAAAAACATAAAGTAAGGGTTTCTTGCATTGTTCTTTTTCAAACTTCAAGTAGGTATATTTTGTATCTCTAAAATCGTCTCATTTTTGACGTGTTGTGACAATTTAATTTTAGAACACATTTTAGCCCATACGAAGAGACATACTTACAGACTTATGAATTTTCATTCAAAAACTTTTCGACTCCACCACTGCCGAGTAAAAAGATCGAAGCAATATAAGGTGCGAGAATATATTTTAATATTCATTCAATGATTCGAAATAACTAAAACAGCTGTACAAAATAGCTGTTATGATGAATTATACATACTAACAAGAATTAATCACAACCACAACAGCTATTTTGTAACTGATTTGTTATATTTCTATAAGTTCATTCTTGTCGCATAACTATTACGATGGTAGAATTTTATCAAAGTAGCAACACCATAACTTTAAATGTCAACATGGACGTTTAGAGGAAAAAACAGTCACGGAAAAGCGCGCATTTCATTTGTCTACTGTGCTGCCACCTAATAAGTAATGCTATGAACTAAATCCTGTTTAACCGACACGCAATGTGAATGATTTGTTCAAACTGGTTCAAACAACAAAACAATTAATTATGAAGGCGGAAAAATATGTTTATTTACAAATAAAATTATCTTGTTTAGGTGAAATAGATATACTGTTTAAAATTATCACAATATAACGTATTATTAAAGAAGATCACATTCATATTTTCAATTAAAAGAATAGGTAGATATTTCCGTTTTCCGGTAGGGTGGAGATTTTCGAATTAACGATCGCGATCGTCAATTCGTCAATGTTATTGACTATTGTCATTTTGTCAAGCAAGCAAGAATGTTATAATTTTAGAAACGTGGGATTAATTCGTACTATCGGACAGACCAAAAATACAGGAAATACTTCAAAATGACTTCATTGATTGACAAGGATAAATCCTGTGAGCCTCCTGAAGAAAAAAAGTGCAAGGAACCGAAGAAACGTGTTGAAAAGGAACCTGAATGCATAGAACCCCAGCCACCCGAAGTGGTGGATAAGGTGTTGTTCGACTCGGTAAGATGTACATCTAGATAACCAGAGAGAAAGAGGACGGGCACAGGACTTGCTGGGCTGTGTAGCGAAAGAGTAGTTCTTAGGTTTACCTTGCCGAGGCCAAGGGGATGTTGGCAGATACAGTTCTCGTCAAATAACTTTGCCCTTCTGAAGTTGTGTCGAGTGGCTGCGTAGTAGTCAAAATTACGAACAAACTGCAACTGCGTATGCGCAAGAGACATTGGGGCGGGGCGCGATTTTATGTCTCAATCGCTCGTTTACGTTCGATGCATGCTTGCGTCCCGCTTGCTCCCGTCTACGTGACTGCACCTGCGCGATCTTTGCAAATGGCTAACTTCAGAGGAGCAAAGTTATTTGACGAGAACTGTTATAAGCCAACTGTAGATGTTGTTCTCGGTCTCGCTGAGCCGGGAGCCCCACAACTCGACAATAAACACTTGCTAGTGCTACTCGTGCGAGTTAACTTGCTCGAATGACGTTTAGTGACAGTACAGTGTGCAAAAAAGTTTTCGTTTCCATTTTTTACGAAAATTATTACTAAAGTATTTTTTTTTATTTATCTTGTAAGTACCTACATGTAGGTACCTATATTTATAAAGCGCATTTATGCGCTTTATTAAGGACGCGTTTCCAAATGGGTACCTAATCAAATCATTACTTTTTTACACAAAAGTATGTTTATTAAATAAAATGCTTTGCATTCTTAAAATGTTTTTCCCATGAATTGTTGATAGATGTACATGGTACGATTCTGAACTATAAATATAATTTTAGATAGGTAAGTACAGTTTCTCAATAAATGTGCCGAAGTGAATTTTTTTACTTCGGTACATTTATTGAGAAAATGTACCTATCACTCTAGGTCTTTGCAGCAGCCACCACAGCCAGTCACTGACAGTAGGTAATATTAGCGCTCTAAAATTAATAAAAATAGATGTTGATAGATTGAATGAATTTGAAACAGTCAGTAGGTTGTACCTATTCGTGTTAAAGTCCTTGAACGTCGCAATTACAAACTGTCGAAATTGCGTGCATCGAGATGGCGTACATTCGAAATTATGTGCGTTGCGATTGCAAACTGTCGATATTTCGTGCGTCGCAGTGGCGTACTGTCGGAATACCGTACATCGAAGTTTTGAGTGTCGCATTTCCATGATAGGTACAGTCATTAAAATGATGTAGGTAGGTACTAGATATTGGCTGAAACATCAATTTTTATATTTCTATGGGCTCCAGGTCGATTGTAAATTTTGGTACAAGCAGAAGAGCCATAATTTCGTACACATTGCCTTTTCCGTCAACAAAAGAAGTAGTTTCCTACATCCTTGAGGTAGTTTGATTACTAAAACCAACAAATCATAAATGCCAGCTGCAAAATACACACCTTTTGCTGTGTCTGGCGACTACTTTTTTTTTTCAAAAATTCAAAATGGATACCGACAGGTGCCAAGGTGCGCGCGCCAAGCTTAAAATGGCGGTAGGGGCAGACTAAGAAACTAAAGTAAAAGTTTTGCAGTTTTTATTGTTCGTTGGAGGCAGCGCAGCGCCTCAATAAAGTGCAAAGATAATTTATTTTGTGGAGAGGCACTTCGCCATCTACCGGATATGTGGGTGGCTTTTTTTTTAAACGCAAAAGAATTCAATGAAAGTTATTAGATTGTCAATGTCCTCAATTTAAACAGGTTTTCATAGTTTTTTACTGACTTAGGCTGACGTTTCCATGGGAAAAGGAGCAAAATAATGTTTTTCGTAGAAAACATTTTTAATTGCTCGTGTCTTACATGCAAGCTTGTGTTCTGGTCTTTGTACCTTCTATGAAGTTTCTCGGAATTAAAGTAGATGGCGCTACTTGTCTTACAGTTTCGTTATTAACACACACAAAATATAATGTTGTTAACATTTATTTCTTTAGTAATTCTCGCAAACAAATATAGCGTTTTAGATACCCTACCTAAATCATCGTCAGAATTTCGAATATTTATTAGTCCTACTTACCTAACTGTCTCCAGTTAGGGACGGGAAACAAACTCAGAAATGGTAACAGACAGTGTTGCTGGGGAGTTTGTTGCGCCACTTCTTTCTCCCAGCTAAAACACAAGGATGTGGTCTGGTGACGAGCGAGAATTTTGGGGGACTGTCTATGAGAACGTTGATATTCAAGAAGTGCTGGTAGGTACTCAGCTAGCTCAGCTAATTTGAATAAATGTACCAAGCGGGCCCAAAGCCTGTCGGCGGATTATCACGTCATGTGTTCGAATATTAGGTAGTGATAGATGACTTATCAAATATCTAATGTTTCCAGTGGTTTTTCACTTACCATTTTTATTTCCATGGTCGAATATGATGCTTAGTTTCTGCAGACTGTTTTGCCTAGCTTCGGCGAATAATCGCCTCTTGTTTTTGGGAGATGGTTGCGTGGCTAACGGTGACACTACCATCGTGGTGGTCGCCATATTGTCAAAACACCATGACCCGTACAATCTGGGGACAAATAGAGATGTTTATGGCTAAGATAGTTTTCTTCTGCTATAGAAATTATTTAAGTATTCTACACGTTATAGATATTTCTGTTCGGTAATCTTTCTCATGACATAGTTCATCTCGAGATAACTTCGAATAATTATAACACCTTGGACACCTGTTGCACATTTTAGGTTGCTAAAACTACCTCCATCACCCAAGATTTAAGATTCGACATTTTCTTTAACATGTCGTCGTGGACTGCCTCTCAGTCTCTTGGCTTTTTCAACCTTAATTCAAACTTAAAATGTTTAATTTGTCTCAAATAGCGTACAATCTGCTCCATAAATTATGTTATTCAATTAAAAATTGAAGCATCTCATCGACTATACCCATTTCTGGATCTGATGATTTCAGTCTAATTAGAGAATTGAGTACAATGTCAATGATATAATAATTTGTCTTGTACATTCAATGACCTTCCCAAACTCAACTTTATCATTTCAGTGCTTGGCAATTGATGAAAGCGAGCTTGAACTGGATAAAATTACGCCAATGCAGTTTAAAACTGGATTACTTGGTGCGTTAGGACGTTGTTCGAGAAGATTTTTTGTAAAGTAGGCGTTATCATCATCATTAGACTTCTTCTACTAGACTTCCCTCTCCCTGTCGTTGTACTCAATTCCATTGTTATCCAATTACTAATAAGCATGTAAAATCACTTTTGTGCTCACTTTGCTATTGGAGCTGAAAACTTTCCGATGTTTAGACTACAAGAAAAAATGTGGTATGCTTCTAAGTGGTATCTCTCTCACTTCGGTGATTATCGTTAATATAATTGCTAGCATATTAATGGAAAATTTTCAGCAAAGATGAAATACACAAATGTGTGAACATATATTTTATGTAGGCAAACGATAATAATCCATACGATAATGAGGAGACCAAACAGCTGTACGCGCGGTATGATATGTTGCTACAGTTTAACAATACTGCAAACATTCGTGATGGCCACATTAAGCTCACTTATTCGATGTTTAGATATCCTTTATAAAAGAGTCAACATCTTTTGGATTGGTTCTGCGAAAAAATGCAAATAGTTTTAACTGAAAATTTTGGTTGAGAATTTTCCGTGTGTAAATCCACATAAATAAAACATCTAGCAACTGCATTTACATCACTTTGTTTAAAGTAATTTATAATATTAAAATTATAAAAACACAAGCCATTGTTTCGTGTGAAAACAATGACCTTTTAATCGTCAGAAAATAATGCTAAGAAACATCTGAGAATGCTGATATACACTTACTTCGGAATTCCAGTCTCTTTGAAACAGCCGGAAGGAACTGAATTGAAAAGCACATTCTGGCGGACTAGAATTCGGTTGGACATTGAATAGCAAAAGAAAAAATAATAACATGGTGATTGTGTACCAAATCATATTGTTGATGATACTTAACTATAGATACTTATTGATACGAAAGAAGAACACGTCATTATAAAAAGTGCATGTAGGTACGAATGACAAAGAAATACATGATAGAAAGATTCCTTCCGGAAAATCACACCTACCTCATTGGTAGCGATGCCATGGCCTAATGAGCACCCTCACCATAAAATATCTATTCACTCTTTGATAAGAGACAACCACTTTACAACTTTTATTCGTACTCGAAAAGGCAACAAACGTGTTCAACCACTACACGGATGACACTTTTTGGCACTAGATTTGACCAGACCAGACTTACTACAGTAAAATTGGCATGCATAGAATATTATTAATAGGTATCATTGGAATCTTAAACATTTTAAGTGCACAATACCTTACCAAAGGGAAGTTGAATGTTTTGAAGGGATAACACCAGTTTTAAAAGTAAACTTTCGTCCACGTGGACTTCACTGTCTTCTTTGACTGGACAAAAAGGACCAATCCTATTATTGAAATGGAAATTAGAAGAGTTTTTGACATGTTGCGACTGTGAATGTTGCTTAGAATTTTGTAGAATTGGCCCTCAGATCATCAGTTCCAGGAAAAGATCTGGATTTGGCTGATACACAACTACAATCAAAGATTCGTCAACACTATTCTAGTCTGAACGAAAGGAGACAGTTATAAAACGATCACCACATACACAGATCTATAACAACTATCATGTCTACTTGACAACTAGGAGTGATATCAGACATAGTACTCTATTATTTACCAACACATGTTGTTCTACCAGACATGCAACACGGAAATAGACGTAACCCGATCAGCTGATTTTAATTCATCAGTAAGCTGGTTGTTTACGTCTAAACTGCTATTAGTTGGATGATTTCCCACAGGAATTGTAACCAACGGATTATTATTGGCTTGCACGCGACTAATGAGCGGTCTGCGGTGAACTATATTGCAACTCTGAATAGATAAAGCCGATATTGTTTTACGTGACTGAAAGCTAATCTGATACGCTGAAACTTCCAATTTGAGACATGAAGGAAATGTTACAACTCATAGAAAATATCTAGTAAAAAAAAAGAAATGAATCAAAGGGAAATGGGCCTTGAATAAAAATAGGACCCCTTTGAACATCAGGTTAGGTGGGATCTTCCATTAGATCTGTAAAGTAGTCTGGTTGTCCACAAAATTGGGGCAAGAAGAAATGTGTCAAACGACTTATGAAATTCTGAGAGAAATAATCGAGATTAAAACGTTGACACTGTAAACATGCTAAACCAGAACAAGGTTAACGGACAACATGATTATTATCAAACGAAAGCACACAACGGATTTTTGGCCCAAATTCAAGGAAAGTACGCTTTTGTGTTAGTAAAGTGACTAATTCCCACGTACAGATTTCAGAGAAGTGATGTGAATTGGAGAATCTTGTACGATTGCATGTATCATCGTGCCCCAGTAGTTAATAGGGTCAACAGAATTGATTCTTCGGGTGAAGTCTTCGTCGATTCTATGAATATGTGATGGCTTGGTACTTCGGGCTAAGCTTACGTGACACACTTGGCTGTTATACCTTGCATGCAATATAATACCCCTACCGTACATTTTGTATTTGAAGATATTCGGTATTGTAAAACCTCTTGGGATATTGCGACTAATGCCTATAAAGTAGGCGCCTGTGTGTACCGCTATATTGAGACGTCCAGTCGATACTACATCTCGGCCACATTATTTTTGGTTGTTTTGTTTTATCCGTATAATGATATTATATTATATTGGTATACATGCCTATCATTTAGTTATATGTAGGTAGGTTTTGTAGTCCAACGATAGTCATGGTAGGTACAGGAGTAGTTAATGTTTTAATTGTTGGCATCCGGCAGGGCAAAACCTGTCAAGTATGAACTACAAAACGTCATAAATTTCAACCCAACTAACCTGCCAATAGTAAAAAACGGCCAAGTGCGAGTAGCACTCGCGCACGAAGGTTTCCGTACCATTATCTATAAAAAAAACGGCAAAAAATCACGTTTATTGTATGGGAGCCCCACTTAAATAATTATTTTATTCTGTTTTTAGTATTTGTTGTTAATAGCAGCAACAGAAATACATCATCTGTGAAAATTTCAAGCTATCACGGTTCATGAGATACAGCCTAGTGACAGACAGACAGACGGACAGCGGAGTCTTAGTAATAGGGTCCCGTTTTTACCCTTTGGGTACGGATCCCTAACAAACACTACGGTTTGACGTCAATATGAACCGGTCTAGGTTAATTTTAGATGTAAACAAGAAATAAAATGGCATAGGTAACTTATTTTTTAATGCGATGGCGCGCGGCGTAATCCGAAATAAATCGAACAAGCTTTAATTATTCATCTTCATTAATTCATTGAATTCCATAGTAAACTTTTTAGTGCAAATTTTACTATAATTTTCAAGCAACGTTCGCATGATCGCATTCACATCTCAATCGCAATCTGTCAAAAACCTAATTTTGCTTCACCTATACAATATATAATATATTAATGTTAGGTACTTCTGATGCCCGACATGTGAAAATTCCCAAAAAAAAATTAAACCTTATGTTATTGGTAATAAACATTAAATTCGCGATTAATTCGGCGCACACCGGTGTGTTGCCGGTGCTTGAGCGGTAGGCTAAGTACAATTATGGACGCCGTTCAGTTCATCTTTGAGAAACCCCTCATTAGATGTCTTCAGGTATTCCTTATAAATAATCATCATAATTATCTATAAATATTGGCCCGGGGCCCGCTACGGTCAGTACCTGCCAGGGCTGCGGAATTTGTTCGAAAGAGTCACCGCGGCCCTGGAACGCAAAGGGCATTAGGAGGAACACGGATGGGTTTTTAGTCAGTAAGAGTCTGACACTCCCTTGCGCTCCGCCTATAACGGAAGGAGTCATTAAATGATTTCCCATCGTTAAAAATAAAAAAAAAGATTATTGGCCATCAATTCAGTCATCATGCCCATATTTTTTCACATACGGAGAAAACCAGGATAAGTGTCGTGAAACAGATTCATGACAGTTATCCTGGTTTTCTCCGTATTCCAGACTGTTTTTATAATCATTGCAATGTCGTTCGTTGACTTGTCTACGCTAGTTATTTTAGTCTCAGATGAAACTCGTCTGCTATGAATTAAATTTTGACTGAACGATGATGTAAAGTTCATTGAATTGAGATGTAGGAACCATCATGAAGGGTATTTTAATTGAAAGCTTAGCATTCGTATACCTAAGCTTACATAAATCAGCTTTTATGCTACCTACTGGCTTTTGCCCGCGGCTCCGCCCGCGTGTATCTCGGTTATTGCGTAAAAAAGTAGCCTATGTCCTTGTCCATATCTCAGGCTATATATCTGCCAAATTTCATGACGATCAGATCAGCCGTTTTAGCGTGAAAGCGTAACAAACATACAGACAGACAGAGTCACTTTCGCATGTAAGTGTAATATTAGTAGGGAAGTAGGGATAACGTCCCTACTGCTGGGTTTCAGCCTTCTAGGCCTCGTCTGTGTGAGAGAGAGTGGCCATAATCTACCATGTTGGTCCATTCTGGATTTGTAGTCGTAATATGTCTTCGAATGCTTGGCTCTAGGTCCAGACAAAAACATCCGTTTGATTATCCGGGTTAAAAAAAGAAAGATCAGTAACTTTTTAAGACGCAATAAAAATTGCGAGCTGTTACGAAACACGTTATGGAACGTGGCTTGCTGTATTTCTTCCTACGTTCGGAAGAATTAGAGCAAGCCACGTCTGAAGACGTAATCCATAATTCATTCGTATGACAGACAGACATAGACAAGACTGCTTTGAAGCCGAACTGAAGAAGATTAACCCATCCCTCGTCCCGAATATTATTTTATGTGGTATCAATATAATCGATAGTTTCATTTAACGCGTAATCTATATTTAATGCTGGTAATTCTGAGATATTTCTATTTAACGAGGGGCTGACATTTAGGCTTATCCCTTAATCAAAGTGGACTTCGAAAACGCTTATTATGCGGGCCATACACGTTCAAGCAATTTGATCAAACAGACTGGTTCAAACTGTTTGATCAAATATATAAATACGAAATTTCTAGTTTATATGAAATTTGATGTCTTTATCTTCATGCCATTTGACGACTCATTTTAGATCAAATTTTCCTACAGACATTCATGCTAATTTGATAAATCTATTTGAACCAGCCTGTATGATCAAATTACTTGAACGTGTATGACCCGCATTAAAAATTGATGATGGTTTTATTATAAGGGCAAAATTACATAAAATAATTAGGTATATTGTAATGAAGCTTTCCAATAAACCCTTTTTTTAAGGATGGAAAATTATCAAATGCCTCCTCTCGCTCTGGGCGAAGCGGGAGGGAGTGTCAGCCTTCTAATGACTAAAACCCACCCACACCAAATGCACTTTGCGTCCCAGGACCGCGGTGACTCAGTCGAATAATTCCGCAACCCTGACAGGTTCTAATAACCCAGACATTTGCAAAGTCTCTTAAACTTCTGAAGAGAACCAAACAAGAAAGCAGTTCATGAACCTCGACAAAAATAAATAAGAATAGAAGCTGAAACATATTTCAAAAGGCCAAAGTTTAAAGACCTTAGAAACATTTTCACTAGATTAAACTCGGGTTTGTCTTCACCACAAGAGGTTGTTACATGTTAGCTAAGCGTTTAGAGGTGCGTATAAATCAACAATGTCAAACACCACCCCATAAGGGCGACGACAATTACTACGGTCCATTGATTGTGACTTTTGGCTAGGGCTGACCAAAATCGACCAGTAATTTTTTAGAATTGTTGATAGACTCGCCACAATCTATAACTGTACAATTATATTCAATCAATCTGACTAGTATTATCCCAACTTTAAGTATTAGTGTCGGCTTCCAGTCAAACCAGGAACAGCTATTAAGCTACATGCGGATCGACCAGTAGGACTTTATATGGAGAGGCTGCCTTCCTGACCTCCACAACTGGATAGCGCGAAAGGCCCTTAGCAAGACTGGTAAAAGATCAGCAAATTACCACCAGAGCCAATTACAGCTAAGATGGTCACCCATCCACAGCATGACCTCGACAAGCGAACCTTGAAAATCGACCCGTGCAGCCGCGCACGTGTCGATTTTATTGTTTAGCCACGAACTCCTTCAATTCTATCCAGCAGAACTGTGAACCCTAACACTTGAATTGCACATTGACCTGAATGCTTCATTTATGTATGTAATGACTAACAGTGTACCGAATGTAATAACATGTGCGCGCCATTGTTTTATTACAACAATGAATAAACCCACGCATTTGGTTTTTGTGTTTTTCTTTCTTGTGGACACGAAGTTTCATGAATTTGTAATTGACTTTGAATTTTAATGTTGTGTTTGCTGTCTTCTTTCTTGATTTGTTCAGTTTAATTTCATGCTGTCACGGTTGATGATTTCTTTGTTACCTTTGAACTTTGTAAAGTTTCTGACAAGGACAAACCTTTCTATTTAGAATTGGCGATGCAAAGATTACGCGCGCGCCTCTAGCGAGGAAATTTAGAAACTGCTTAAGAACGACACTTGCAGCGTTGCCAACACCAATTTATCAAATTCCCCGAAAATCGAACTTATATTCCCCAATTTTGGAACAAAAATCTACTGATTGCCCACAAAATCCCCTCTGGCCCGATAGAAATGACGAGTTGTGTGAAAAAGGGACATGCAGGCCTTTGCCTAACAGTGGGACAAATAGGCTGGATAGATAGATATATTTCTAACGCATCGGTTGAGCGATATAAATTAATTTAGAAAAAGGGAGTCATTCGATATCCATGAGTAACCTAACAAAAATGTTTAGATTAGTATTTCGATTTCTTGAAAAAGTGTTTTGACTTGGTCCGGATTATCGATATTCAAAATCCTCGCATTTTCTTCGCATAATGCCAATCCCCAATCAACTTGAGATTCCCCGCAGAATGGAGAATTCTCCACACGTTGACAACGCTGTATGAAAACTGTCAAAGTGTCGTTCCTTCTTAAACAGCTTCACAATTTGACACTAGAGGCGCTAGTTAGAATCTTTGCATTGCCAATAAACCATTGAGCTGCCTCTAGGACTTGTTCTGGATTCCCTTTAAGAACAGATGAAATCGTACAATTAAAAACTAGGTAGTTTTTAATTCTGCTTCAGTATAACTTCCTGCATTCTCAGATCACCTTACATCAGGAACACTATTTATAGAAAATATTCGTGCAATTTGGATAACGCCCTCTTATTTAACTACACATGGTCATACCAATGAAACAGAAACTTGTCTATGCTAAGTAATTATTATTTTTCTTCTTCTCAGCAAAATAAGCAGTAGTCAATTGAAATTGAAACCGATTCTAACTGATTGGATGCGATTCGATGCAGAAACGAGCATAACGAATCGCTTGCAACTTGTTTTGTTACTGCAGTAGATACCTACCTACCTATTACCTATTGGAAAAATTATATTCTTTTACATAATTATAATGTCATTTTCGTATAAATCATGAAGTCAAATTAATTATGTCATAGGTATGAACTATTGCGATTATAGAAGCTTATCTAATACCTTTAAACAAGCAATTTTTGAATTATGTATAATAATCTGAATCTCGGAAACGGCTCCAACGATTTTCATGAAATTTAATATGCAGGGGTTTTCGGGGGCGATAAATCGATATAGCTAGGTTTCATTTTTAGAAAACGTCGTTTTATCCGTGTTTCCAAAAAAAAAAACCGAGCAAAGCTCGGTCATGCAGGCAATTTTTAAATAATAACCGAAATGACAATTACCGAATTTTGTAACATTGGGCATGTTCAGTATTTTTGTTTACATTTCCGGTCAAAGAAATTTGTAACCTTGATCTGTTCACTGCATTTTGTGGCCAAAGCTATTCACATTCAATGACTTTTGTTGTTTAAAGGTGTTGACGACTTTTGGAACTTTTAGATGCTCAAGGAATATTGTCGCTGACTGTACCCTCGCTGTAATAATTTAACCCAACTGGCTACTGCCAGCGGCTTCGCCCGCGTGATCCTTGAAAATTATCCTTAATCCGGGAACATACTCCCCGGATACTTATGTCCTATTCCAGGTTATGGTCTACCCTTGTGCCAAATCCGTTACACCCAACATAAAGTGATTACAAAAAGATAAACTTGGTTACGTTAACATTTATGGATGGTGCGCAAATGAAAAGCGCTTCTGGCACCCCAGTGTGCCACCCGATTTGAGCGTTCTACTATAGCAAGGTATTTTAAAAGATGTTGGCGTTTGACAGTTCAGTCCCGCACTGAAGCGCTTCTGGCACACCGGTGTTCCACCCGATTCACGCGTTTTAAAACTGTATTATTACTATAGCAAGGTATTTTAAAAGATGTTGGCGTTTGACAGTTCGGTCCCGCACTGAAGCGCTTCTGGCACACCGGTGTGCCACCCGATTCACGCGTTTTAAAACTGTATTATTACTATAGCAAGGTATTATATAAGATGTTGGCGTTTGACAGTTCGGTCCCGCACCGAAGCCCTTCTGGCACACCGGTGTGCCACCCGATTCACGCGTTTTAAAACTATTATTACTATAGCAAGGTATTTTATAGGATGTAGACGTTTGACAGTTCGGTCCCGCACTGAAGCGCTTCTGGCACACCGGTGTGCCACCCGATTCACGCGTTTTAAAACTGTATTATTACTATAGCAAGGTATTATATAAGATGTTGGCGTTTGACAGTTCGGTCCCGCACCGAAGCCCTTCTGGCACACCGGTGTGCCACCCGATTCACGCGTTTTAAAACTATTATTACTATAGCAAGGTATTTTATAGGATGTAGACGTTTGACAGTTCGGTCCCGCACTGAAGCGCTTCTGGCACACCAGTGTGCCACCCGATTCACGCGTTTTAAATCTCTATTATTACTATAGCAAGGTATTTTAAAAGATGTTGGCGTTTGACAGTTCGGTCCCGCACCGGTAGCCAAATAATTATCGATGATGTGCAGCATCTTCTGGTGGAATGCGTCAAGAACCAGGCACTATCAAATCAAGAGAAAAAAAAGTTCAATCATATATCAACAAACTTACAAGAACGTTTTGTCTATTCGTTGAGGCATTATTTTTCATTTGCTTTCTGTTTTGGATTTGTTTCAGGGTTCGGCCGACCCCCTGGTCCAGGAGCGGGCAAAATGTTTAAAGGGTACCTACCAGTTTGTTTACTTTAAAGCCCGCTTGCACAAAGCAGATTGTTGCTAAACCGTGACCATTGTGTATGAAATATTTTTCACTAGGTAGCTTTTGCCCGCGGCTCCACCTGCGTTGAGGTCGGTTATCGTGTAAAAAAGTAGACTATGTCTTTCTTCATATCCGAGGCTATATATCTGCCAAATTTCATGTCGATTCGTTCAGCCGTTTTAGTGTGAAAGCGTTACATACAAACACTCACTTTCGTATTTATGACGCTAGTTAGGATTCATCCTCGTGTTAGCAATATTAACTCTCGAGTTAATAAAAGATGTATCTGTATTGTGGAAGTGGGTCTATTAGTAAATTAGTCATTCATGTAATTTCCTGAGAGCGTTTACCCTATCCCTACGGCATTTCATACAAACTTTCAAGTCCTTATTTTTCAAAATAAATGAATCGATTTTAATGAAACTTGGTATGCATACGCTAGATATCCAGGTCTAAATAGTTAGTAGAAAACATTTTCGAAAAAGAGTTCAGTGGGGAAAATCGTGTTTTTTCACTTCCAATAGAAAACCTAAAGTTAATATCGCTCTGTCTCTTTCCCTCTAAAACTCTTTTTCGAAAATGTTCTCTACTAAGCTTTTAGAACTGGATATCTAGCATATGCTTATCAAGTTTCATTAAAATCATTTCATACATTTCGAAAAATAAGGACTTGAAAGTTTGTATGAAATGCCGTAGGGCGTAACGCTCTTAGGATGTCATCCTAGCGTGCTCTTGTGGTAATTTCGTGCGTTGAGTGCACACGTTTTATTTTTAAATTTTGTAGTTATCGAAAGGGGGCAACTCATAATTGAAATGCCAAATTACAGCTAGAATCAATAGTTATTTGTTTTAATTATATGAGTAGAATCAAAGCTAATGGTACTTGGCTCGGAACCACATGAACTTCGCGAGTTCATGTGACAGCGGGCTTGAGGGGTGGGGTACTGTGCAGCGAGAAGCGAGCTTATAGACTTAATTAAATTTGAATCGACCTAAAAGTAAAAGTAGGTACGTCTAGTTACTCTAGCTCCTACTAATTGTTTTTTAGCATTCCTTTCACCGTAAACTTGTTTATAGATATTGTAGCTACTCATTTGCGCCCGCCGTGCCCAAACAGGGACACCTACAAAACTTCCATACATTTTTGGACAGAAAAACCGTGTTTAAAATTGTATGAGCAGATTTAAGCTGTCCCTGTTTGGGCACGGTGGACGCAAATATGTTAACATTTCGTTTGTTGTTGGAGAAGAATGGTAGCGCTAGACACCTTGTAGTGCCACTTTTCCACCTGCGACCAGCTCGCATGCTAGTTGCATTACATTGCGGGCTACTAAGATATAATGTAATGAATCCCGCAATGTAATTAAACTGGCATGCCAGTTGCTTGGAGATGGAAACGCGGTCGAATAGAAAATAGGTACCTACTCTTTTCTATTTTTGACAGATTGCAAAGTCAAGCCAATATACGTCATATGGAAGGAATGTGATAAGAGAGTGACCAGAAAGTTGCTTTACACTGCTGAAACCTGTCATGAAGAAACCATAGACTTGATGGAAGCTCTAGACAAATGCGTCCAAAACAAGTGCTTTCTTCAGCTTCAGTAGAAATCTTTGAGCTATGAAAGAGACGTTTTTGCCTCCCTGATTTTTGAATAGCTACTTTTTGACTTTTGTATGCCTGATCACGCCAACACTAGGCAACACTTAAATACTAAGGAAAGTTAGGAATTACACTTCGGCCTCGCCGTACCAGTGAAAATGTAAATAGGCAGAAATCCGCGATGATTGTCCTCGGTAATCGTGGTCCTTGCTTATTATTTTTATTATTTTTTGTTTTAATTATTATTAGAGATTTTATGAATAAAAACAGACGCTCTTTAATGAATGAAATATCTACTGGAGAAAAACGAACAGTATAAAATATATTACTTATATTTATTTATTTTAACAATAGTAATTTTACGACTCTATCGGTCGAAAGTCGGTTCTCGACTCCGACCCGACCGACCGAACCGACTTTCGACCTTCTACATAACATTTTAATAAACTGTATTATATTATTTCATAGCTATATGAACGAATCCTTTTCCTTTTTCTGAGAAAACGATGATTAACTTGAGTAAGAAAGAAAGAAAGTTGTACGTTTGTTCAAAGACTTCAATGTGAAGTCGTTGAACAAACGTTTCTTGGGGTAAGATGTATGAAACGTCTCGTTTTGTAAAAGGTTAAAACATAACTGTGGGTAGTTGGTAATTAGCTGCCTGCAGCTCCGCGCGCGTTTTATTGATTTTCGAAAAACGTAGCCCATACCTAAGCCCCTCCAGTTACCCATCTATTTCTGTACTAAAATTCATCGAAATCAGTTCAGCGATTTAGTTGCGAAAGCATCAACAAACGAACTCAATATTGAATTAATACTATTAGGCATAGTTAGGTGTTAGGATGGCAACGATGTAACCGATTTTGATGTTTTTTGGTACAGAGATAGATAGGATCCTTTTTTTTTTAAGGATACAATCATCAAATGCCTCCTTCCGCTCTGGGGGCCTAGACAAAAAACTTTTCTGTAGCGTTAACGTCAAACGCTGACGAAAAAATGTATGGAATGACATTAGGTGTGGAAAGGAAACGTCATCACCTAATGTCATTCCCATCATTTTGTTATTCGTTAACGCTACAGTTTTTTGTAGGCCTGCAGGACCGCGGTGACTCTTTCGAACAAATTCCGCAACCTTGGCAGACACTGGCCTTAGCGGGTCCCGTCTTGTACGCTGACATCTCATTGAGGCGCGCGTGGAACTAGACGCGCCGTCGACCCGGGCCTGGTCCTAATCGGACGGCGAACTACCCAACGCTCGCAGTCCGCAAGCCCGCGTCTACGGTGGCCGGGAATCGTCCTGCGACTCCCGACGCCGGTGGCGTCTTCTTCTGTTGCAGCGACTGGGACGTGAGGTTTGCCTCTTCCTCACGCGGCCCGCCCCCGCCTTGACTAGCATTAATGCTTCCCATGCTACCAGAAGTAAAAGCTAGTAACTTAATTTCTTTTTGTATCATGGGTGCGTTTACAAACATACAAACTCACATACACAAACATCCAGACCCGGACCCAACTATCGATAGGCCATACATTTTTTCCGTGCGGGAATCGAACCCGCGACACACAGCGCAGCAGTCAACTGCTCAACCACTGCCCCAACCGTATTCAACCTTTAATCGATCATAAATCCTTGAACATTATGAATCGAAAGATGGGTAATATCGAGCTATCGCACATGTAAATCGACACGTAATATTATAAGTATAACTGGTACTTAATAAAGGCATTCGCCATAATGATGGCATCGTTATCCTTTGGCGCCTTCATTAGGACGAACGAAGTTGGGTTAGTACCTAGTGTGCGTTAATACAGATTTCGTCTCCAGGGACCCATATCTCAGTAAGGACCTGTCGCAGCCAACTAGCTTAATCAGCCGTTTCATTAAAAACCTAGCCTTTTCATTGAACTGCGCCGTTCGTTTAATCAGCAACATAAGTGACATGGGCAAGTCATAACGATATTGAACCAATGAAGTCACTTAGGTCTTAGGTTAGGAAACCGCTAGGCCACCAATTAATCAGCTGATTAAGCTAGTTGGCTGCGACTGTGACCTGTTTTTTTTATATTTCTATGGCTGCGACAGACCTACTTAGAATAACTCACTTTCGCATTTATAATATTAGTTAGGTTTTAACGCTAGGACGTATGGTATGAATTTAGTATCATGAATGAACCGTTTACTATCTAAACTATCAAATAGGATGTTGGTAGTGTTTTAACAAAACAATATTTGCCTACAATATCAATATAGAATTATCATATGTACAGTTATGTACCTACATGTTCAGGTAACTTGTCGGACAGATTTTATTGCGCCGGAAAAGTACCTTGCCATAGATATCTTCTATTTACGGATTTCGGATGAGAATGCAAAACTGAGTGACTTCATATTTTTTCGGGACGACGACTTTGATCCCGTAAATCTTGGAGCCTCAGGCAGTTTCTACATGACAAACAACTACCCTCTTCAGATATAATCCTTTGATGCTGTCAATGAAACGAATCTCTATATAGAAAACTAGTTTTTCCCGCGTCTTCGCTCCCATAGACTATGCCATAGGCAAGAACTGTGCATTTACTGGGACAAACATAGCCTAGATTTTAGTATAGGTGGTACATACCTACTCCCAGCGATCCCTTTACAAACAAACAGTTTTAGGCTGCCTCACAGATTAACTATTAATAGTTCCTTACGGCTGCGTTTACACCAGAGATGTGTGCGAGGATGTGTAGTGAGGCATTTGCTTGTTCAGAACCAATTGAATCGCTCCATTTACCTAGCCTCGCTCAGCGCAAGCGATTCTATTGGTTCTTAACAAACACATAAAAATAAACACTTTTTATTTATTACATCCCTCGCTACGCCTACTCGCACATCTCTAGTGGAAACGCAGCCTTACCTATTTTTATAATATTATGTACCTACCTACCTAGTTTTTAAAGTGGGTGGGAAATTTTGTTTGAAAAACTGCAACTCCTGAAAGCTAGAATCCATAGTGGCAATCACAAGAAAAGTGTGATGTATTAAGCTCTCGCCGAGTCCCGGAGAAACGATTCAACTGTCTTGGATACCGCAGCAAATTAAATAGGAAACAACAGCGGAGCCCGAGGTGTAAGAAAATCTTTTTCCACGTCCCTACGTGTCAAGCTGTGCTGAGCTATAGCTATACCTTAAAACCCATGCGTTGATCACTTTCTAAAATTAGAGATTTTTTTTAAAGATCTTATGATCACATTACCTGTAGTACAAATTATTGACCCCCCACCAATTTTTTTTTTAAATGTTAAATCATCAAGTGACCTTCCCCTCAGGGTGGAACGGGAGGGAGTGTCAGACTCTTACTGACTAAAACCCATCCATGCTCCTCCTTATGCCCTTTGCGCATTGTCGCCGTGCCTTTGACTCTTTTGAACAAATGCCGCAACACGTTTGGCAACCCTACAATCCATAGTCATATTAGCTTCATCCGCGATTATCCCAAAGGAACACACACCCAAGGTAAAAATATATCCTTTGTCTTATTCCAGGACAGGGTTACCCGTGTCAAAAGTTTATTCCAAATCCATTCAGCCGTTAAGAGGCTACAAACAAACAGGCGGACAGATGGAGAAACGGAGCTACTTTCGCATTTACTAGTACTATTTAGTAATACTAGTATGGATATCATCTATGTTATCTATGTATTATAGTATAGGTATAGATATAGTAGGAATAAGTACCTACATTCTTGTTCACACGAACATATTATCTAAATAAAATAAGCAAACTGACATAACCTGTTTAGCTTGCCGGAAGCGAATAGTTTACTACAACCGGAAGTACCGCCTGATTGGATACTTACTTCACTAGGAAAAGAAAATATCTTCTATATACAGACATCGCCGTAGGTATCAACAAGTGATTCATACTACTTAAAAATATGAACATCTGTCACCCTGACCTTGAGCACCCAGAATTGGGTAATACGATACCTACACATGCATCAGTCTTGCTAAGGGGTGGGGGTATCCTACCCCTTTGCAAGACCAGTGTCAGATTTTCTGGCTTTTGAGAGGCAAGGGAAAGCACGCGGCTTGTAATGGGTGTTACACATTCACAGACGCACCTCGGAAAGAGTTGCTTGACCTGTTAAATCGAAACGTGTTTTTGCTATTATAATCATTTCGAAAATCTAACAGTGGTGAGCAATAAATCGACCATGATTTATTTTCAAAACAATGTGACGTCGCTTTTTTTTGCTGGTTTGGCTCCAAACTCCAAAGTTGGGATGCATGAAGGAGCCTCCTCGTACTAGGTAGACCAATTTGTTCCATCAGACACTCAACTGAACCTATGGCTCGGCACATCCTGGACAGTCTCACCTAACACCTAATGAGACTGGCCAATCCTTCTTTTGTGGTGGTAGGGCTAACGCCTGCCTGGTTTCGACCTCCCACCGGAGGCTGCAAGCAGCCTGCTGTTTCGTCGTCGCGTGGGAGGAGTACCAGCCGGTCGATTCTGTCGACATCTCACGGTGTACACCTAGGCGGAGTGAGCGACAAGTGAGCTGTCATCCCATCTTATTTGTATGTTTTGACAACTCACCCGTCGTGCAGGTGCCCAAGTATTCGACATGTTTACAGAATCGCACTGCTGGCTGCCTTAAGAGTGCGCCGTGCAAACGCCGGCCGCGCTGTGGCGCCCTCATCGTTATTAACGTATAATCTTGTGGAGCACAACCTAACGTGCTTATTTTTTGCATTTTCATTCTAAAATAAAAGAAATAACCAAACAAACGATGAGGGCGCCACTGCGCGGCCGGCGTTTGCACGGGGCGCCCTCAAGCATCTTCTGGGCACGCTCGTGCCATCAGAAGTGATCGATATCAAGAGCTAGCGCATTCCTCAATAAAAAAATAAAAAAGTGATCTTTTAATACTTGGGTACCTTTACAGTATTTGGTACTCTATAGAAATCTCACTGTGCTAACCTGTGACAGTGATTTTTCATTGATATTTTTACAGAATAGCAACACTTATCGTGTTAATCATCATAAATAAATAATGGAGAGTACTTTAACGAAGTAATCTGACCAAAAAGGTTTGGTGTTTATCAGGAAAAGCAATTATAATTAACTTAGTGGGGAGCCAGGAAATCCTACTTCGGTAAACCACAACCTTTTAGAAACATCTTGCATTTTTACGCTAATTGAATTTATCTAGAAATAGCGTGGAATTTTGCATTAGTAATAAGTAGGCCCATAGTTGGGAGATAGAACTGCCTTCTCAAGTAAGTTCTCGGTATATTTCTAAACACTATTATCTAGCTTTTTGCCCGAGGCTTTGCTCGAGTTAAGGTTGGAAATACTGTTGGAATTAAAAATATTCTATACTTGCTTTTGCCCGCGGCTCCGGCTGCGTTTATGTCGGTTATCGAGTAAAAAAGTAGCTTCTCCATATCCCAGGCTCTACAGAATGAATTTTTAAAGTGTGCGTGGATGGCCAAATCTGAAACTATAAGGAATATCGAAAAACTCCAAAAGGAGTCTCGAGCCCGATTTTGATGAAAACTAAAACTACATCACTGGATTTTTGAAAAATCGGTAGGTATTCCTACCCAGGAATAGAACCAGTCGATTTTGAAAGAAAATACCCTAATATTATAACACAATCCGAAAGTGGCTCCTTTCAGTGTATCCTCTTAGTTTCGGTTTTGGCCATCCACGCACACTTTAAAAAATCAACCTGCATATCTGCCTAATTTCATGACGATCCGATCAGTCGTTTTAGCGTGAAAACGTAACAAACAAACTTACTTTCGTATATAATAATATAGTAATATTGTTTAGGATATAACAAGGACAAGGCCTAGGTACCTTCCTGTGTGCCAACTGCCAAGTTCAAACAAATTCATTCATCCGTTAATGCGTTAATATTCCACATACAAACATTTAAATGCAAAAGTGAGTTTCTTTGTTACACTTTGAAGCCTAAATCGCTGAACCGATTTTAGTGAATTTTGGTACAGAGATAGATGGGAACCGAAAGACGTTTACATATAGAATATTCATTTTTTTGCGAAAATCTATCGCGGCCTTAAAAATAGTATCTATAAAAAACAGGCGATATAATAAATCAATAAAATATAGATAGGTATTAAAACGATCGCAGCCGCGGGCAAATGCTAATTTATAATCAGATAATTTGGTGACAGAAATTAAAAAAGGCTTAGGTAATTCTCGTATTTTTTTAAAGAAGCGCTTGCATTTTTGTTGCAAGCGCAAACTGTGAAAAACAACCATAGGTAATGTTCTACAACTATTGTGCGTATGCGCTGGAGGTCACAAGAAAATTACCAGGATCGTAAATTACGTATTGTTAGCCATATTATCTATCACAATACGGACATTTATTTAATTGTTATTACCTACAACTAAGGACTTTATCCGACTGAAATGTTGGATGATAAATGATGTGCACTTTATCACTTTTATCACTAGGTACTTACATCTTCTTTTTACGCAACTGCTCCAGAAGGAGGGTACTAATGTTTTTACTCACATATAAGTACTTCGCAAAGAACGCGGTAATTTTATTCATTGGCTATCTTTTATGGATGGGAAATCATCAAATTACTTCTTGAGGGAAGGGAGTGTCAGACTCTTACCTACTGACTAAAACCTATCCATCGACCAAATTCTTTTCTTCTTCTTCTTTATCGTGTGGGCAGTAGGTAAGGTCTAACGACCCAACACACCCTATACTTTAAGCCAGATAAACTTGCAATAAAGTACATTGACCTTTCCCTAATATCCCTTCGTAGATATCCGAACAATACATTATGAACCATTTTACATTACTAGAGAACATAAAGGATCACGATAGAAGTAGATTTAGGACTGCTCTAAGTCTTTATTTCTGTTTTTGATTTTAAAAAAGTCAATAAATGTATGTGGGTCAATGACCGTTCTTGCACATTTATCTGGAATCTACTATAGTGTCAGAGTTTCTAAACCGCCTCAAAGGGTAAGCTTAGACATGCTTTCTTTGCTATCTTTGTTTATTTATTAAGACTTCATTTCATACAACATAAAAGTTACAAAGGCGGACATTCTCTATCCTTTCATGAAAATCCTTTGGTGAAAGTGGTAAAGTAAAGTCATGATCTACTTTCATGATCATAGTATGATCTACTTTTACCCCCTACATTTTATTAGGCTCTCCCACTGTTATTTGTTATGGTATATTTACAATCAAGAGTACTTATATCTTTCCAATGAGCCTTTTTTTACCGATGGGAAATCATCAAATGGCTGAAGGGAGTGTCAGACTCTTACTGACTAAAACCCATCCGCGTTCTTCTAAAAAAATAAGTGTCCTACATTTTTCCACACGCGAACATTACTGTGTTGTAGGTACAGCTTTTTTCATATCAGAGCTGATCCCAAAGTGGAGATATAACCCTGTAGTCACAGTTTACTGCTTCGAGATCAGCTCTGTAATAGCGAAAGTGGAACTGCTGATTTCGGCGAGGTGTTCCCTGAAATAATATAGTGTTCGAGGTGGTCAGTTTTTCCTCCTTCAGTACAAACGTAAAAGTTAATTTAAGTATTTGATAATCGCCGCGAGTTTCGTTACGCACTTCATCAAAATATTGGTGGAAAGTTTGAGATTGTTCAAGTGTAGGAGGAAAAGCCATAAACAAAAGGCTACCCTCAAAGAAAAGCTTTTAATTTATTGATTAAAACGCTATTTTACTCATAACAAAACCTTCTAAGAAACCAAAATAATGTTAAGTTACTTAAAATGTATCAACTAAACTTAATATTCGTATCTTTTACATGAAAGGGAATTTCTCGGAATTTCTTATACCCGCGCGCTGAGGGTTGTCCTTGGCAGCGCCATTTTCAAGTTTAATATTATTTATTTTATTTTCTTTCCTCATATTAGGTACCGCACCTACCGACCGACTTTCCTCATGTAAAGCGATTTAGGAAAACTCGATGAAAACCGTTTGCTAACGTAAAATAAGGCTGCCTTTCATTCTCCGACGTTCTTCATATATTATGATCTTCACCAAATTTAAATGGGACCATTCTCCGACGTTCTTCATAAGATCTTCACCAAATTTAAATAGGACCACGCCGAGAAAATACCTGTTATACTTACAGTACTCTTTGAAAAATACCCAAATCGCTTCAAGTGCGCCTATATTTTTTTTTATTTATTTAAAAACAAACAGTAGTTATTTAGTTAGCATAGGTTACATTGTTTTCATAATTCAAGAATTACCAACTATACTATAATATCTACACTTCACTTGTTTGTTTGAAATGAATAGGCTCCGAAACTACTGGACCGATTTGAAAAATTCTTTCACCAGTAGAATCCTACATTATCAGAGATGGACATAGGCTATAGAATATTTTCAAAAAAGTTAGGGATCCGTATGAAAACTTCGATAATGTGACCCAAGGTGTGAGAAAAAATCCTTATATCGCGTACGCTGCGGAATCTATTGACAATAGAGCAAAGTGATGTACTACAGTTTTATAGAGGTCATCAATATCTACAAAAAAGTCCGCGATACTATATGTCTAACTATTATGGATAAGTCACCATGACCGCTTTTTATTAATATTAATCAAGCAAATCCCATGGTGAAATAAAAAATGGTGATTATAGTACCATGATATTAATCCTTATCCATTTAAATGGTTTGATAATTAAGGTTGATTATGTCCGTGTAAATTACACTTTAAATCATTCAAATCGGACCTTTCGTTCAAAAGTTACGACGGTAATAAACATGCTCGGAGTAAGAAAAATGTCGCGGCTTGAGCGAACTGGTGAGAATCGTATCAATGCTTGGTCCGATGACGTTGAAACACCACGGCATTTAAATGTTTTCGATAAAACAATAAGAATATCAAATGTTTGGATTTTTCGAAAATCAACTAGGTACATACATAATAAGGGGTGAAGCAGGGGTGAATAAGTTTTTAGGGGAGGAAATTATAGCTTGCTTCAATTTACGTCGGAATTCTATGAATAAACTAAAAGTGGGATAATTGCAACAGATCATGTACCTAACAATTTTTGCATAATCAACCTCTGACGGGCTGAACGGGGTGAACAGTTGCGCTGAACCAATAATGAGAATCGTTGTGCTTAATTTTCCAAAACTAACCTTTATAAGGGGATATGTATAGGGGCGTTGCAGTTTGTGGAGTACCTACTATCCCCACGCGGACGAAGTCGCGGGCGAAGTGCTAGTGTTGTAATAAATAAATAAAAGAAAACTATATCTACATATAAGATAACTCACCCATCGTGCACCCCGCCCAAGTGTTCTCTTCGGCATGTTTACAGATTTTTTTTTTTTTATTAGTAATGGGTTTGCTCTTGACTCTAGTCAATGTCAGATATGACAGATATGATATCGCACTGCAGGCCCAAGTCAACGGCACTTAGTGTTTCAAGCGCGCCGGAAGAGAAGTCAGCAAAGAGGATGGGGCCCGCTACGGCCATAGTGCCTGCCAGGGCTGCGGAATTGGTTCGAAAGAGTCACCGCGGCCCTGGAACGCAAAGGGCAATAGGAGGAACACTGGTGGGTTTTAGTCAGTAAGAGTCTGACACTCCCTTCCGTTCCGCCCAGAGCACAAGGAGGAACACATTATTTTGATGATTTCCCATCCTTAAAAAAAGGGAGTCTTTCCTACCCTACAAAATGCAAATAAAGTAAACAGCAGCCTACTGAAAATTCTAAAACAAAGTATTTTTTTAAATTAATTAATATTTAAAATGATTAATAATAAGTGTGTCCAACCCTAACAAACGTAGGTCATGTTTAATTTTTATCAAATCAACCCTGCTTAATAATCTGTGGTCGAAAATTCGAGAAGAAGCCTTTGTAATTCCTTTGATCTATGGTACAATTTCTTAATTATCCGTTTACGTTTAGTATGTTAATTAGGTTTAAATAATTGAAATATTCGTTAAGTTACTTTACCAAATTCTTTGGTATATCATTGTAGGTAGGTATAAACATGGCCAGAGGGTTAATTAGATAGGTAGGTTTCTATTCTGTATTATAGGTCTGTAATTATTAACTAGGTCACCTTCTATCAAACTTGAAAGAGAGAATTTTCGGTATTTTGAATCAATCGTGTTCATCATCAGCATATCAGCCAAAATACGTCCACTGCTGGACATAGGCCTCCCCCAAGTGTCGCCACAACAACCGGTCCTGTGCGTCTCGCATCCATCGGCTACACGCGACCCTCACCAGGTCATCGGTCCACCTTGTGGGATGCCTTCCAACGCTGCGTCTCCCGGTTGCGGTCACCACTCCAGAACTTTTCGGCCCCATGAACCATCTGTTCTGCGAGCAATGTGCCCTGCCCACTGCCACTTCAGTTTGGCGATGATTCGGGCTTCGATCGTGATTTTTTGTAGGTGCAATCAATTGTACTTACCTCATCATAACATTCATTTAGATTAAATTTTGATCTCACATCTTCCATAGCTGTTTCTATACGGAACTAATATATTATTGCCTAGATATTTATCGTATACATAAACAGTATATAAGTAATACCGTTTGTTTGTCGTACACAAGGTTGATCGCGGCTAGTCAACCTTGCTGAGAGTAAATAACGACTCGTCGAGTGATCTTGCTTTGTTTACAAGCGAGATTGCAGCAAAAAATTAAAATTATTCTTTTGTATTTGTCACTTCTGTTAAATTAATATGACACCTATCTATACTAATAATTATGAATGCAAAAGTAACTCAGCTTCACGGCCGCAATGGATTTGAATAAAACTTGGCACGCGAGAAGATCACGTCCTGTGATAGGACGTAGAATGACTTTTCATCCCGCAAGTATGTTCCCATGGGACAATTATCGAATTTGACACGAGCGGTGCCGCTGGCAGAAGCTATAGTCTTATATTAAAACGTCTAACTGTCTGCTAGTGCCTTAGTTACTTGCATTTCAGTAGGTATCTGTCTAAAGTATTTTGCGTGACCAGAGAGGGCTTGTTCGATCGTTCTTTTCCCACAGATAATCTATATCTGTGGCTTTTTTTCTTAGGTATGTCCACTGCCAAGTTTACACGCAAGGGCTATCAACTATCCTGTGGTGGCCTCAAATTATTTAAGGCCCCCAGCTAGGGCAAAAAGCTAGCTACAGACTAGAAACTCTTCTCTGCTCGCGACTTCGTACGCGCATATCCCGTTTTATTCCCGGTCCCGTATAGCCTTCCTCATGAATGTGGCTATCATTTAATATCTAAGGTACTAAAATAGGCGTCGCGTCGCAAGCGTTACTGGCCTTCCTTGGGGAGATGTCGGGATCAAATGACACATTTGTCCCACCTGCACGCAAAATACGCGCTTAGTCGTGGAGTTGCGGAAACCAGCCCGATTTACATACATACATACCTTCGACCAATGTATTAGCGATCGCAGCGTATTATGATGTCATTTTTCCTTCCACTTTGATGACCGCCACACAATAGATCACAAAAATTATCTATTTGGATACTACCTATCTTATGATTTCATTTATGACTTGTCTATTGTTTTACTTATTGCATGTGGTAACCCCACATGGTTCTAGGTTCTAGAATATTCTTAGTCTAGAACGGGAGCACCCAAAGTAAGAGTCGGGACGCCCCAGGAGTGTCGTAATCCGCCAGGTTAAAAAACGCATAGAGGTATACCTACAACTGGCTGACAAATTTCAGCGTCCCAGAGGAAGTTGTAGAAAAAAAAACAATATAGAGAAACTAGGAAATATTGAGTAGTTACTTATACTTACTCTTATTCTTGTTTTTTAATACTTATTTGGTATTGAGAGATTTGATACAGAGTCATCCAGACGCCCATCCTTGATACCGAGTCCAGGGTCGTCTCAGCCGTCGCGCTTGGGACCAGTGGACCCACGAAGCAATCAATAAGTTACAGGTGAAACAAGAAAAATACAGCCGGTCAATTCTGTCGACATCTCACGGTGTTCACCTAGGCGGAGTGAACGACAATAGAGCTGTCATTCCATCTTATTTGTATGGTTTGACAACTCACCTGTCGTGCGCCCCGCCCGGGTGTTCACTTCGACATGTTTACAGCCAGTCGATTCTGTCGACATCTCACCGTGTATACTTAGGTAGAGTGAACGACAACTGAGCTGTCATTCCATCTTGTTTGTATGGTTTGACAGCTGACTTGTCGTTCACTTCGCCCAAGTTTTCACTTCGACATGTTTACAGAATCGCACTGCAGAATCGCACTACCGGCCTAGTGCGAGTCGGACTCGAGCACGAAGGGTTCCGTACCATTATCTATAAAAAAAAAATGGCAAAAAATTACGTTGTTGTGTTGTATGGCCCCACTTAAATATTTATTTTATGTTTAGTATTTATTTGTTGTCATAGCGGCAACAGATGGTGAAAATTTCAACTGTCTAGCTATCACGGTTCATGAGATACAGCCTGGGGCTCGATTCTGCTATTGCAATCGTGTCTCAATGACCGGTCAGTGATCGAATATTTGACAACTTTGACAGTTTTTGTATGGGAAATGTGTCAAAAGTTTGACGTTATACGTCAAAAATCGATCATTGACCGGTCATTGAGACACGATTGCAATAGCAGAATCGAGCCCCAGGCTGTATCTCATGAACCGTGATAGCTAGACAGTTGAAATTTTCACCATCTGTTGCTCTCGAAAGAAATTCCAATAATGTCCTTGAATGGTGTCATCGATTTGAATCCAATAACCTCCCGATTCTCAAATTCTTGATCGCTTACCCTTACCGCCCTAGGTGAATTATTTCATCAAAGGTATAGTCAGGTTTCATGAGCCAACGACATTATTTGTAAGGGTAAACAGGAGGGGTCAACGTCTTACTTTTACCCTTGAATAGGACTGCCAACTTATTTTAAAGGAAATAGAGTATTATTAGTCTGATTTTAGAAAGGGTAAATGAATAGTTTAGTCTTAGAAATAGAAACAAGAGTACCCTTTGTTGTTTTACTTGATCATGTTCATCATCATAAGTATCAGCCGAAAGACGTCCACGGCTGGACATAGGCCTCCCCCAAGTGTCGCCACAACAACCGGCCCTGTGCGTCTCGCATCGCATCCATCGTTTTCCTTGTTGCTAAAAAAACACTTCGCTGCTTTAAAAATTGTACGATTACTCGACAATTTCAATGAAGCCATTTTTTTTAAAGCCGTAAAAACAAAAGCTCTTTCATTCAGTTTTATTCAAATCAGAGTCAAAATTAATAGAGTATTTTAGCGTACTCTATTGCTTTAGTAGGTAGATTATAAAGTACACTTTCTCAAAAACATTACCCTCCTTCAGACGCAATCGGGTAAGAATAGAGTACAATAGGTACTCTATATTATAATAGGTCTTTACCAATGAAATTGCCGTTTTGTATTTTGTACTGCCTCTCGGGTATTGAATTTTTTTCCCGCCAAGAAGTTATCCAAATTCTGGAAAAAGTAGTAGTCTGTAGGCGCAAGGTCTGGTGAGTAGGGCGGATGACGGAGAGCTTCCAACCCCAGTTCTTGCAACTTGGAGACCGTCTGCTGTGCAGTATGAGGTCGCGCGTTGTCGTGCAGGAGCAGCGGAGACGAGCGATTGACCAATGCTGGTTGGAGATGTGCCAGCTTCTCCATCATTGTGTTCAGTTCTTCACAGTACACATCTGCAGTAATGCTCACCCCGTTTGGTAAGAAGCTGTGATGAATCACACCGGCGCTAGACCACCAAACAGTGACCATCACTTTTCTAGGGGTAAGTTTTCGTTTAGGGCATTGTTTAGGTGCTGAACCAGGATCCAACCAACTTGCTGAGCGCTTGCGGTTATCAAACAGAATCCATTTTTCATCGCAGGTAACAATGCGGTTCAAAATTCCTTCATTTGTGTGTCTGTTGAGCAGTGCAAGGCACGTCTCGACGCGTACTTCGCGCTGGCGATCATTGAGTTCGTGGGGCACCCATTTGTCAAGCTTTTTTACCTTGCCAATTTGACGCAAATGGACCAATATTGTTTTGACGCTAACGTTGAAAGCTGCTGCTAATTCAGCCGTAGATTGTGTATCATCAGCTTCCACAATCGCCTTTAATTCGTCATTGTCGACCAAAGTCTTGGGACGACCGCGAGGTTCATTTTTCAGGTCTCAATCTCAGGTCAAATTTCCAGAACGGAAGCGAGCAAACCAATAACAGGTGGTGCGTTGGTTTGTAGTGTTAGCTCCGTAAACGTCATTGATGTTGCGTGCCGCTTGTGCCGCGTTGCTGCCACGACGGTACGGGTCAGAGCCCATTCGTCCCCTAAGATTCGCACCCTGTGCCCACTCGTCCCCTGGAACTTTTGAGGGGCCCATTCGTCCCCTGAAGAATATTTATTTTTATTCATTCTTCTAATATAAGTACATCATTCATCATAGGTCTTTTTTCAATGATCTGTTATGATTTATTAAATTAATTCCGTTAATAAACTGTTCACAAGTGTACTATGTTAACCGTTTCTTATGTAAAATATAGCTAATTTTATCTCAGGGGACCAATAGGCACCTGAATAGGTGCCGAATCTTTAACTTATATTGTATATATATTAGAGGGGACGAATGGGTACCTTAAAAATAATATTTTTTATTAAAATATTAATTGGTCCCCCAGGAGACCAATGGGCACCTATATAGGGGCCGAATCTACAACTTTTATGCTGGGGGACGAATTTTAGGGGACGAATGGGCTCTGACCCGACGGTACTCATATTCCATAATTACTCGAATTTTTAACGTATCCATGATGACGAAAAAGATTGAAATGCGATGAAAATGTAACACTAATCAATAAACAAATGACTATTTTTGGAAAAATAAAACCATGTTTTTAAAATAAAATTAATTTGAAATTAGAATTCTTAGCCAAACAAAAATTATTTTGATTTGATTTGAAACAGTTCTCTTCAAATAACTTTGCCCCTCTGAAGTTGGCTACGAGTGGCTGCGTAACGTAGTAGTCAAAATTACGAACAAACTGCAACTGCGCATGCGCAAGAGACATGGGGGCCGGGCGCGATTTTATATCTCAGTCGCTCGTTTACGTTCGATGCATGCTTGCGTCCCGCTTGCTCCCGTCTACGTGACTGCACCTGCGCGATCTTTGCTTATGGCTAACTTCACAGGGGCAAAGTTATTTGACGAGTAAGTAATGTACGTAGTTACTGATATGAAGGTTAAAAATATTTATGGATAGGTGAAAGTACTGTGTAAATGAAAATGCTAAGTGATATATAGTCTATAAGAATAAATATCAGGTGTTTTGTTTACACGGAGAAGTTGATAACCTGAATGTAAACGAAAAAATATCTCGGTTGATTGAACCTGTTTAGTAAATGACTGATGTCCATATAACGAACGACCTTCAACGCAGACTGTAAGTATCAAACCTAAACGAGAAATTATTCGACCAAAACACGATTTGCAGCCGAAACCCTAATGGAATCCTTGTACCTAGTTAAAAAAAAAATCTGCAACTGCTAACAAAAACTAGACTAATTTAAAAGTTTAGTCTAATCGGCACTTACAAAATATAAACCGGCCAAGTGCGAGTCGGACTCGCATACGAAAGGTTCCGTACCATTAACTACGTATAAAAAACGGCAAAAAAATCACGTCTGTTGTATAGGAGCCCCACTAGAATATTTGTTATTGTGTTTTTAGTATTTGTTGTAAATTTCAACTGTCTAGCTATCACGGTTCATGAGATACAGCCTGGTGACAGGCAGACGGACAGCGGAGTCTTAGTAATAGGGTCCCGTTTTTACCCTTTGGGTACGGAACCCTAAAAATGTGTCCTATTTAGTCCCGTTTAGTCTAACCGGCACTTGGAAAAAAAAGGAAATTGAATTATAGTTGGTCTCAACTGCCACGGTTTGTTTTAATTGTTAGTATTTTGAATTGTTCCTTTTTTGCTTTTGTCGTGCACGTCTTTTTACATCGTTCTCACATATCTATGAATAATTTCAACAAGAACAATGTAACCACAACTTTGTAATAATTAGTTGATTCAAAAGAGTGTCCATGGAGTTTCTTGTACGTTCTTCTCCATAGAGATCTACGCTTTGGAACGTGCAAATAGCTTCACCTCTTTGACTGACCGACCTTGACAATTCAAAAGTACCTGTAAATGGTTTAATTGAAATAAATGCTTTGACTTTGACTTTGTAGAAAAGTGACTACCAATCGACTCTATGAGCCAACACAATTTGGTCGAAACAGTAATCGAAACCAAATGGGTCGATTTCTAATGAGAATCCTTTTATATTTGGCCCATGTGGCCTCACATAATTGTCTGTGCCTAACTACCTACCATGGTTCTACCTAAAGGCTTGCGTCTGAGTGGTAACCATGAGCAGCATGTGGAACGAGAGACTAATGCTCAACAACTACTTAAGTTAACTTTGTTATGGCTAAGTAGACTAGACCGTTAATTCATTTTAGTCAGTACCTACCCACCTATTTTTTATAAGGATGGGAAATCATCAAATGACTCCTCCCGCTCTGGGCGGAGTGGAAGGGAGTGTCAGACTCTTACTGATTAAAACCCATCCGTGATCCTCCAAATGCCCTTTGCGTTCCAGGGCCGCGGTGAATCCTTCGAACAAATTCCGCAACCCTGGCAGGAATTAGGTACCTATCTAAGGCCTCTAAGGGTGGCCTTAAGCAAGCCTGAGAAATAAGTCAGAAAATCTTAACAATCAATCAAAATGCCTAGACTTTTCTTAATTATCTTGAGATCGGCTCGACTCCCAATAGTCCCAATCTAACCGCATGCAGCTGAGTAGGTACCAGTCCAGTATTGCATATTAAGTATGGAGTGACTGCATATCTGACCACCACGACCCAGGGCTCCTTCCTAACTGGGCAATCGTTACTAGGGTTCCCAACTTTTTGTACGAGAAAAAAAGTATGAAGGGTTATTTGTAAAACACTTAGGGCGAATTCCACCAATGAAACTGAACGCGATCAGCATACCAATTTACAAACCACGTTTATGAGCTGTCGCCTGTCAGTGTCATTATTATTCTATGGAAAATTGACACTGACAGCACTTGAACGCAGTTAATTCGTCGGAGTTCAAAAAAATGGAGGAGGTTCTCAATTCGGGGTGCGTTTCATATCCTACAAAGTTATTTGGTATATTTTCATTTCACATGATAGGTACCTACCTACTTATAATAAACGTGAGATATACTCGGCTCACCAAAATTTAAGTTAATATTGTATACCTACTCCATCCGAGTAGGTAGTTAACTAAAGGTAAACAAAAAAAACCACGTGACTTAGTTAACCGACTAAACGTAATACCAGTCTATTCAGTTGTCATGAAACGTTACAGTTGTACTCTTCAATTTAGCAATGTTATGATTAGTTAATAACTACTACCTAACCTAACCAAATGGAGTATCTAGTGAAGTTACTTTCTCTTAATTTTGTGTTTTTATGCGTCATTTCTAGCGGAAAACGGAAGTATTTTCTTTCTTTTTTTTCTTTTAAAAATAAATAATTACTTGGGTACCTACTTAACTCATTTTTTATTAAATCAATAGAAACGATAGTAAAATAGGTTAAATTATGACTGGCGAAACCAGCGGTTATTTACGGTATTTTATTTTTTACAGAACAAAAAGTATTAACTAGCGAATAAAAGTCGAGTCTCTGTGTATAATGGATGGTCACCCATCGACAGACCGACCTCGGCAAGCGTCGCTTAACCTAGACGATCGACTCGTGCAGCTGTTGTAGGTATTATTTAGCCACGACTCCACGAGTTAGGTACTCTTGACAATCATCTAGGCAAAAGATGATAATTAAGTCGATTAGTAAACGCCTTGCTCAAAATGTTTAATTGTTATGTATTGATTGATTACTTAAGTATGTTTTAACTATTAGAATTTAAGATAGCCAAAAAAAATATTGTTTTTATACATATACTAGTTTTATAAAATTTCACCAAACTGTATCTAAATTAAGCTAGTAACATGTGGTAACTTAGTGGATTGTACAATTACTTATAGCATACTATGTACCTAGTTATATAATATACATTGAACGATTGTTTGTTTTCCCAAACAAAATAAAATAAAATAGATAAATTAATAGCCAACATATGATATTGATTAAGTATTTATTTTATAAGTGGGTCAATTTACCTAAATAAACAGTAGGTATACTTAGACCTGATCGTTTAATTTTTACTAATTGATTTTTGATCGCTTCCAATTATTCGTGCGTGTGCCTACGTGACTTGGGATCTGTAACTACCTCGTAATAATATTAATGTTTCAGATCATTTGCTGTATCCAGGTTGAACCATCAAGTACATCTGCAACTTTGTCGGCGTTAACATTTTTTTTCCACAGATCCCTAATCCTAAAACTTAAGTTAGGCCTTAAGTAAATAATATCAGCTATCTGCCAGTAAAAGTCAAATTCGGTCCTGTCGTTTCGGAGATTAGCCGGAACAGATAGATAAACGGACGACGCTTGTGATATACCTAATTATTAATACTTAATATAGAGGAAGATCTTATGTTGCGGCGTCGAACTTAAATAAATTGAGATTTGAGATTTGAGATTTAAATTGAGAGAAATAGAAATTAAGAAAACAGAGGGCCATTGTACTAATTTTCAAGCAACTTTCGCATTCGCATCTCAAGGCTTTTTGACATTTTGCGATTGACATGCGAATGGAACGTTGCCGCGTTGTTTAAAAATTAGTAGAATTGGCCTCAAGGGCCGGGAGAACGGGTCTAGTTCATAATATCGAGTCACTACATCGACGGTCGCTGTATCGAACACGTTCCAGCGACGTGTTAATGAATCAACAGTACGCTACATCGACAGTACACCAAATCGATACAGCGAGACCGTCGATGTAGTGACTGTCGATATTATGAACTAGACCCCGGAAGAACAATCAGAACGATGAGTGAACGGCAATCAATGAACTTTTTAAGACCATAACATCAAAATCTTTGCCCTTAGGTACCCCAATTTACTAGAAATGATTTTCTTCCTCCATTCTGTCCTGTCGTCCGTCATGCCGTCATGCTATTACTGATGATTTCACGTCATTATTTCACTACACACATAATTTATCCATCTTTTATTGGGCCTCCCTCTCCCTCTACATCTATCCACATTAATATTAGGACTATACGAATACAACATAATATGGATAAATGAATAGACATACTTCCGTTTTCAACAGAACTACTAGATAACAAGGAACAGTTTCAGCTTACTACTTAATACCTTAACAATCACATCATACATAACTACCCACCGAAATAAAAAAATCATCAAAAACACTCGATCGCCCACCAATCCAATTACAGGCCTCGCTGCACACCACTTAACTTGACAGCCACGCCACCGACGACACGCGGCACGGCTGCTCACGTGGGCTGCCACGTGTTGAGTGGCCTTCTGTCCAAATTGCACTGTCATGGCTGCGGCTGATGGTGACAGGGAATTACGATATTGCGTTGTTACAAGACTTTTTCCAATTATTTGTGACCATAGATATGTCACTATGTGTTATGGTTGCCCTACTTACTGGGTAGGTTTAAAGTATTCGGGCTTAAAACCGGTTGGTTATACCCATCTCTAGCATGTAGATTTGAGACACATTGGTATGTAGATACATTATTATCATCTATGATGTAATGTGAGGTCCTAGGAAACGCTCTTGAATTTTGTCCAAATCGCACCATTATAGCTGTGGGTGACAGGCAAGTACTACACTGCATTTTTAGTCGTACGTATTATGTTGGTCTCCTCCACTTAGTTGCCTGCCATCGCTAGCGACCCGCCCCGGCTTTGCACGGGTGAATTTATACAGGGTGTTCCATACATGCGCGGTCAAATTATAGGTGGTGTTTGTGTCTGTTATACAACGTGTAACAGAATAAACGCAATACCTCTTAAGGGGTATAATTGTACTCATCATTGAACAACTTTGACTATGGGACCAACACTAAAATCGCGAAATAAAAATCGACTGCCCCATATAATTTCTGTGCGTATAACTCCACAAAATGTAGGTACTAAACAGCTGATATTTTTTCGCGATTTCGGGGTTGGCCCCATTATTAAAAGTTGTTCATAATGATGAGTACAATTGTGATGAACCTACACTTAGGTCCACAAATTAATAGCATAAAACCAAGAAGAAATATATAATAAAACCACTGATATTGTTTGCAATGCAAAACAGACAAGAATGAAAATTTATTTCAGCGACAGTAAGGTGTCAGATATTCAAACCATAAAAAGACAAATTGTTTCCTTTTTAGCAAAAAGTCAAACTCTTACAAAAGAGGTTATTCTAACAACAATGACCCCTGAAGAGGTACCTATTGCGTTTATTCTGTTACACATTGTACAATAATTTAATGAAACAATATCAAAATAAAAAAATATTGACAAAAAAAAACCGCGAAAGAATCCTGATGTTTGGGAAGCAAACGAATCCTAGATTTAAGAAGGACTGGTGATAAGGTTAGCTGTATCTACTATACAATAACGTTGCCAAAGACTTCAAGATACATATGAATGGAAATAGGAAGCAAATAGTCTTAATCAATGCAAGACCTTACTGAAGCAGATTCTATATCAATCAATCCAAGATTACTGCAATCGGCAATCAGAAATTCAGAACGCGTTGCAGAGTATGGCTGGCTGCCAAACCTGATAGTTCCGCCCTGCGATTTAATTTACTTCGTTACAGAAAATAACTACAAGAACAAGCACGTTTTATTGCTCTCATACTTCTCATAAGCCTCGGTTACACTTCCTGACATGTAGATTGGTTGTAAATTATTTGAAATCAGTGGCTACATCCACTGGATTGTGAAAAATATTCTGGATGTTGAACTATTTCCAAAACTGGCCAAGTGCGAGTCGGTCTCTCACACAGAGTTCCGTTTCATAAACTGAAAAAAAAACACGTTTCTTTTAGGTATAGGAGCCCCCTTTAATTTTTGTTGTTATAGCGTCAATAGAAATACAGACTGAAAATTTCAACTGACTACCTATTACGGTTCTTGAGATACAGCCCGCTGAGAGACAGATGGACGGACGGACGGACAGCGGAGGCTTAGTAATAGGTTGCGTTGTAACTTAATGACTTATTGAGAACGCATAACGTTAATGTTGGAGCCACGGATATGTTTGAGATAAGATACAAGAAACTAAGATATCAAAAATGGTGCATAAATAGTTCTTAAGTTGGTTCTTCTTCTTCTTCTTCTTCTTGGCGTGTTGTTGGCCAAAATAGATAGGTACTTAAGTGCATACCTACTTAAATTAGAAGCTTCAATGACAATCAGTATTTTAAGAACATTAAAACATAAACATTTTGTTTGACCCTGAATTTCTACCACTATTTGCAGTCACAAGGACGTCGTTGTTGTACCTACAAGGAAAAGAGAAAAAAAGACTGAAAATTTAAAGTTTCCCATTCTAGACATAAAAAACAACCATCGCAATGGCCAGATCAACCTAGCATCTCGTGTATTTAAAGATTCCAAAAACGCGGTCGTTAATCGTCTACGTTTTCCCGCCTAAACATGTCCATTAGCGAGAAAATGGCGCCAACACCGTCACACGGCGTCTGAGTCGTCACGTCGCAAAATCGCGGTAATTGCTAACACAAAGTACCTAGTTGTCTCAAGATTGTTGCAAACTAAACGCGGAAACATTTAAAGGACACGGCGAGGAAAAGTCGATAAAGTAGGTAGGGTTGCTAACTTTTTTTAAAAGAAATCGAGTATTTCTGATTTCTAAAACCTGCCGTTATTATACTTTTATAACTTAGGTAGGTACTATTAATAATAATATGTAATCTTTAATCTTATATTGTAATTTATTCTTATTCTTACTAACAATAAAATATTTTGTTGTTTATTTTTAAATTATGTAATTATTGTACGACTACCTACTAGAGAATTCTAATGAAGTCATGGAATAATTTTATCATTATCATCATCATATCAGCCGAAAGACGTCCACTGCTGGAAATAGGCCTCCCCCAAGCCACAAGTGTCACCACAACAACCGGTCATGTGACCTCAGTGCGAGTTTTTAAAGTTTTCGATCGCGGTACCTACCTAACGTAAACGTATTATTATTATTATTATTGAAACTGATAAGCGCCGTCTGGAGACTGACACTCACGGACAACCTTTTTTCGGAGGCATACGCAAGATCAACAGTCATAATATCATCAGTTAAAACATCAACACCGTAAGACCAACGATTCAAAATCTCAACACTTCAGAATCTCAACAGCTTAGTAAGTCAACAGTTCAGAAGATCAAAGTTTAAAATCCCAACTTTCTAACTCACACTAAGCCCTCTGAGCGTCTCGCATCCATCGGCTACCCGCAACCCTCACCACGTCAATCTGTCCAACTTGTGGGAGGCCTTCCAACGCTGCGTCTTCCGGTACGCGGTCATACGCTATCTAGGTTTTTGGCGGCTTATTATTTTATCACCAATTTGAAATGACGAACGAAAAGGCAAAAACTCCTTGAGTGGAATACTAAAATGAAGTAAAATGGCAGGATTTAATTCAGTGTAATTAAAACACAGAGTCAAAACATAAAAAGAGTATTTAGCGTACTCAATTGCTTTTGTAGATTATAAAGTACGTCTACGCAAAAAAGAGTACAATAGGTACTTACCCTATTTTAGAGTACGGTTGGCAACCCTAAAAGAAGGTCTAGTGACTGGATTTGGATCAAGGTTAAGGAGACGTACCTAGGTACTATGACGGGTTGTCGGTTGGTCTAATAGTGACGGTTTACGCTGTCTAGGTTTTTGCTGATTCGATGCGAACTATACCAACGTCTATTCGTCGTCAACATTAAAAATTCACTACCTATATTTGTATTGTCATTATTTCCTAAAATAGGTACTTATCTATAAATTAATATTTTTAAAAATGCAATAATTTGAGTTTTTTTCTTAGGTTTTCACCTAAATTGCCGGACCGATTTTGATGAATTTTGATACAGAGATAGATGGGACCCTGCCGACTCTGAAGACGGTTGTACATAAAGGTTACACTAACGCGAGCAAAGCCGCAGGCGAAAGCTAATACCTACCTACCTACCTACAGCTACCGAAATAATAATTATCATGTGCCACGGATATAGAGATAAATCGTTAATTAAAGACAGTTTTAATGGCCGATTAGCATAGTTAATTTCGCAATAACGCCTCTTTATAAAATGGCTGCCATGACGCTTTTACCGCCATTTTGAAACCATGTGTGAAGTGGTTCATGCTCAAGAACATGGAGCAATTAGACAAGTAATTGTATAGTATAACATAGAGACAAATAGCATCTATTAATTATAAATTCTATAACCCAGACACAGATTTATAGTCATTCAATCAATTTATAAATGGTTGTCGGAAGTGTCATTATTACACTTGTTTTACCGTAGGTTTTACGAGTCTAGCCTAGATAGAACTGCAATTAATTGCAGGAATGTCAGGTACAATACCATTTAATGTCACGCTTGCTAGGGAGATGTATAGTTTATATATACCTACACATGGTGTGGTTAGCTTTTATGGAGCCTATAGGACATGTAATAAAGCCTGAGTTACAATTTACGACTAGAAGTACTTATTTTCCTTTAATAAATGCGCAGAAATATTTCGCTGAAAATCTTCTTTCGAAGATGTTGTGGAGATGACTGTGACATTCTTATGGTCACCTAAGCCACAAGTTTTTTCTGAGAACCTCATGTGGTGGTCCTTCTTCTAATCAAGGAAAAAGCTTTAGAGCTGATAGCACTGCCTGTTTCACAACCATGAGTGGCGTCCTAGAAATTCTGGCGTCCCCTTGATACTAAAGACAACTTTTGCTCTTTGCAATGTATTACGTAACCTATAAGTACCTTGATCATAGTTTCCCGTCCAGTGACTTTTTAAAGTTCCTTGATGAAGATGCATCACGTTTCTTAAAAGCATTAAGCTAGGGTCTAGGCGGCCTAGGAGGTCTAGGGTCTGGCTGTTTGTGTATGTGACTTTGTATGTTTGTAAACGCACCCACGATACAGGAGAAATTTCTAGTGTGGGGCAACGTTTTTTTTTTTAACAAAAGAAAAATTATGTTACGTAGAGTTCTCTATCTAACTCTTCACCTCAGACCAAGGTCTGATCTCTTCACATAAGGGAGTAACATAATACCATCATGTAAGGAAAAACGGTGAAATATTGCACATAGGTACATTATATTTAGATGACATTGTCGGTAGTTACATGCTACGTGATGCAAAGAAGGGAGGACTTAATGATGATGATCTGCTGATTTATGTGCGCGTTATGAAACCAGGTGTCATGCTAGGGGGTCCGGAGATTTATGACATTCGCTGCTGTGAGATTTTAATGACCTGCTTACGTAGGCACTTATTTATATCACGGAAATGACACACGATACAGATTTACATAAACTTAGAATTTTGTCTGTGCAACAAAGCAATGCACACGAATGTTGGTGTGATAGAATTTTTAATTTCAGAGTACAAAGTCTGTAGGTATTGTGTGGACCAACGATATGAGTTCGTTGGATGCGAGAAGCAATCAATCAATGTGATTGTTTGTGTCTGTGAGCTTTTTTTTTGTAAACGCACCTACGAGGCCACGATACAGGAGAAATTCCTAGTGTAGGGCAAAGTTTAAAAAAAAAAATGGGCGACTAGCGTAGCTTTTGCGAGGCAAATGTCCAGTTGTGTAGTAGATGCCTTGCGGCTATTATGATGATTGAAAAACACCATATGAAAAACCTGAAGTTGTGAGACTTAGGAAATCTAAAATACATATGATTGTTTCCTACATCTATGGTGTCATGCTCATTAAGTCATTACGTCTGTATTCTATGTATTGAGAGCGTCATTTGCCCTGCAAAATTCGGTTTTGAAATGTGTAGTTTGAGGCTGTAGTGACACGTCGAATGGGTTCCAGGAAAGCTATGAAAACATTGATGATATTTAAAAGTAGATTCATGGGGAGGTTGTCGAATTGGCGAAGTATAAGGACAAAACATAATATGTACCTGTATAGTTTACTATCTACCTACTTATCAGACTGCGAATTCGATCAGTCATATAAGTCAGCCAAGCGAAGGGACAACTGATAACGAAAATAATTCGGGAGCCTATGTTTAATTAACAGTACTATGGTGAGCCTTATCATTCAAATAAGCAGGTACCTACTTACTAATATTTATGAAAATACTAGCACCGTATCAAAAATAATCGTAAAGGTAGCATAGTCCCTGAAGAAAAGTAGGTAAGTATACTACTTACGTCCTCTTCCAGGGCCCCAAGTCTGCTATTTTTTTAAATTCGTCATTCCAACACGATCCCATTGTCATTTTGCTATAAGTTCGAAATCTGCTAAATTCATAATGGTCGATCATTGGTCGGTCAATGGTTTCGTAATAGAATCGTGGTTCTTAATATTCAATGTCTTTGAAAAGCAATGACTGCACAAGGACGTTCTAATGGTAGGTCACTGATCGCAGGAACTGTCAAGATTTTAGCAGATTACCGCATACGTCTGTCATTCATTTGTCATCATTATGTACAAGATTACCATTATATGCCATTTCTTTCAATTGAGTGTCTGTGGTTGACCATTGGAAAGTCATAATGACGCGTTTATATTAGTAGATTACCAAACTTGTCAAAATCAACAATTAAGTATGAAATCTATTGTAATAGCAGACTTGAAAAAGATGATACCAGACCAGCCGGTCGATTCGGTAAGTACTTAAACCTTTCACCGTGAAAACACAGGTGCAATGGAGTGAGCGCGAAGTGAACTGTCATTCCATTTTGATTACATAGATTGACAGCTCACTTCGTGATCACTTCATCCAAGCCTTCACTTCAACATTCTTACAGCAGTGCGATTCTGTAATAAACATGTCTATGTGAACACTTTGTCAAGTACATCCCAGAATGGATCTAACAGGAATAGAACTTTAAGTTGTAGTTCGTAGCATTGGCACGTGGCCCTTTGCTTCTCTCTCAAACGGTGTAGAAAAACATCGCTGTATCATGCCTTTTTTTTATGGATGAGAAATCATCAAATGACTTCTGCCGCTCTGGGCGGAGCGGGAGGGAGTGTCAGACTCTTACTGACTAAAACCCATCCGTGCTCCTCGTAGTGCCCTTTGCTTTCCAGGGCCACGGTAACTCTTTCGAACAAAATCCGCAACCCTGGCAGGCTCTGGCCCTAACGGGCCCCGTCTACTTTGCTGACATCTCACTGCATCATGCTTGGTGCTTACAATTAAAATACTTGAGACACCCACTAATCGGCACTGGGCCCGCGTGGCGAATTGTGCGATTGTGCCCAACTATGACGTCCTAAAATCATAATGATTTCGGTGTGGGAGTGAGACGTAGATATGCAAGACGCATGACGCATCTAGCTGTAGGTAGGTATCCCTTTTCACAACGGATTACGGACTCATAATGGCAAAGTGTTCGAAAGAGTCACCGTGGCCCTGCAACGCAAAGGGCAATAGGTCGAACACGGATGGGTTTTTTTTTTTAATACGTTGTCCCACATTAGGAATTTCTCCTTTATCGTGGGTGCGTTTACAAACATACAAATTCTCATTCTCATTTCTCTCTCACACAAAGGGGCCTGTACCTCAGCAGTGGCAACATTACCTTTAGGCTGATATAAGTAGGTACTATGCTAAGCACATCACAGACAAAAGTTTCTAGGTAGACACATGATTCCATCTACCCAGCTTAATTGAAAGAGTCCAATAACATCATTCGCAGTATAATTGTTCATTAAAGTAACAATCGATGAAAATTGCAACAATTAATCTGTTACCGGTTTTCAGCAGTAAATACCGGCTCAATCTAGTTCTTTCCGGTTACTATTAAACAATTGAACGTTACCATAGTTGAGAAAACGTGATCGACTTGTTATGGTAAGATATATAACGGGTTTGTCTGCTTTGGGTCAAAATTAAAGGTTTTACGGCAAAAATTCTGAAGAAGTACCTAGTAATTTTAAAGGCACCATTGGAACTGCGAAACACAGCTAGGTAGAAAGCACTTACCTACCTATTCGACGTTTTTATGTTGTTTACCACTGTTGCTTCTGGCTCAGGAGTTGCGGTGGTTGGGAATTGTGGCAGGCTTGTTCCGTAAAAAGCTCTAAGTTCAGCTCTTTTCTGTCTCCTGCTAAGAAAAATATTATTTCCAATATCTCTCTTCTTTTTTTTATTAGAAGGGAACCGGGAATTATTTTTTTCTTACTCCTTCGCTGTTCTTTTCAGATTAATTTCATTAAAGACAATTGAATCGCTTCACCGTGAGTGATGTGATAAACGAACTAGATTTGTGTTTATAATTTCCACCCGTCAGCTGATATCAAGTAAAAGGACGCTATTTTTCTATAATCATTGTCTCATAAACTCGCATGTCAGCGATTATTAGATAGGTAGGACTAACTACATGGTAAACGTCTTATAATAGATCAATTGGAGACAAACAAACGCACCTACGTTTTGTGCCTGCGCAGGCGACCGTGACGGAACTACGGTCTCTGATGATTTACTACTTATTATGATCTTTTGTTTTGCCGCTGTTTGTAAGTAAGTACCTAGGTACTTCACGATCGAAATAGAATGTCATTCTGAGGTGGTATCTATGCCTGTTATGGCTGAAGAGAAGATAGATATTATACATATAAAAAGGTTTCTATGTAAATTTTTTCAGGTAGGTACCTACCAGTTACCGATTTAGTAGTTTTTGGTGGACTTTGTCTGCAAAAAGAAAGAGACTTTGTCTTGAGTAATTTTAAGTCAACATTTTGAAGTTTCAAGGGCGATGAGTGAAGTGATTTTGAATGAAGCCCTCATCGCGTGTGGTCTACTAGGTCACGTAAGCAACAGGAAAACTTCCGTCCTAAGTACTTAGGTATATTTAGTTTCCTGACATCTCACCGAAAATTCCCAGGGAAACCAAACGTTTTGTCATTGCATGCGTAAAACCAAACAAGAAATAAAACGTTTTTCCTTCGATGACACATTTCAATCTCAATAGTAGAGGGGGCTGACCGTCGCATTTTTACGCACGAGTGCGAAAAACATGCCTAAAAGCGGTGGGGTAGCAGTTTAAGAGCCAGTTTTCGGATACCTGTGTGTAAAAAAAATCTGTCTAGAACGAAGTAAAATAATAAAGCAGTGTTTAGGACTATTATTGCACCAAGCCGTGATTGTGATTACTCACAAACAACACCTTCATACTCCTCTTTATTCCAAATGGTACACTAATCTACGAGGAAGCATCAACTCTATGTACATCTACTGTAACTACTCATCTAGTTAGGAAAATGCTGGTGAGACTGATCAACAATCAGTCTAGAGCCTTTTCATATTGAAGTCGGCTTCCAGCCATACCGGATGTAGCTGAATACCAGTATTACATGGAGCGTCTGCTTAACTGACCTCCACAACCCTAACTAATCAGATGTCCTTTTTTTTAAGGATCATCAAATGACTTCTTCCGCTCTCCGGGCGGAGCGGAAGCGAGTGTTAGACTTTTACTGACTAAAACCCATCCGTGTTCCTCCTCGTCCTCATGCCCTTTGCGTTCCAGGGCCGCGGTGACTCGGACAAATTCCGCAACCCTGGCAGGAATATCGACCGGTGCGGTTGCTATTAATTTGCGACGAGCTTCTCTTTTAATCCTAATTTTATAAACGCGAAAGTGAGTTTGTTTCTTACGCGTTCACGTTCACGAATAGCCGAACCTATTTTGATGAATTTTATTACAGAGATAGATGGGTCCCAATAGCTAGTCTACAATAATAGGAGTAATAGATACCCATACAATACGTATACGTACCTAAGTTGTACGCGTTGTACGCATAGTAAATGGAAGCTTGTGACTAGAAAACGACTCTCGTCCGACCTTATTGAAGGCAATCGTCTTTGCTAATTATGGCGCAGTTTGCAATACTCTACTGTAAATAGTCGATATTAATTGGCTTTTTCAATCGTTTTTATATGAGGAACAGGTGATATCTATAGCTACTTATGTAGAAGGATAAGTAGAATTGTTAATTGAATAGATTTCAGCAAATTTAATTGGGTCGAAAATGTACGATAGGTACATTTTTACGCACTACGGCATTTCATACTAACTTTCAAGTCCTTAATTTTCGAAATTTATGAACCAATTTTAATTAAACTGGGTATGTATACTACGCTACATATCTGGGTCTCAATAGGTAGTATAGAGATCATTTTCGAAAAAGAGTTCAGGGGGAAAGATAGTGAATTTTCACTTTCTAAAGAAAACTTAAAATCGCTCTCTCTCTGCTTCTAAACTCTTTCAAAAATGTTGTCTATTAACTATTTAGATCTGGATATCTAGCGTATGCTCAAGATTCATTAAAATCGGTTCATTTATTTCGAAAAATAAGGACTTGAAAGTTTGTATGAAATGCCGTAGGGTTACGGTCTTAAGAAAATCTAAATAAATCAAATCAAAGTCGGTTCATCCGTTTAGGAGCTACGATGCCACAGACAGACACACAGACACACACGTCAAACTTATAAGCCCTCTTTCTGGTCGTGGTTGAAAAAAAATTCTTAAAAGCATGATAGCCTTTTAAAACTCGAATAATACGCTGGTAGTAATTTTAAGGCTCTTGGCCCTTAGCATTTCTCCTTGTTACTGCTAGAAATTGCAATTGCACCAACAACTTTTCACTGAAGTTTCCAGCTTACAGCTATTTCAGAACTTGCCAACTAAATGCAGCTTCACATAGGTAGGTAAGTATATGTTTCAGGTATGTCTGACTAGTTTCAGACGAACTGAAACCCAACTCGGGAACTCAGCACGGGGCAAAGTCACGGGTACAATAGTTTGACATTCTTGAAAGTTGCACGTGAGTAGGTAACACAATACTACATCAATAAACATCGAAGCATTCATCAAAGTTATGGCGGGCTGGAAGACGATATTGTGGAGAATTTCTTGATCTTGGGGAGTATTAATAGAATGGTTATGGACAATTAAAAAACTATGGAATATTAAATTCAATTCGAAAACAATGGGGCATTCTTATCCTGAGGCCCTAGACAATGTTCGACTGTCGAAATGCCATAGTGTAGGAATTTGATCACGTGACATTTCGATAGCATCTGTCAATCCCATACATTTTTGACGTAGGTATTGACAATCGCCTTCGCCACGCTACCGTTGACAGAATCTAACCCCTTGTCTCGAACCCCTGGACGTGGCCCTCGGTGTGTATGACGGCCCACTTCCTTTCAATGAAAGCTGACTTGCCCCAGCTGTGAGTGGGAGCATTGGCTGATTTTAAGTTATGGTTTTTATGATGAGGAATGCTCGTGTAGGTACTCATGCTTATCATTTTTACAGGTATGAAATCTCCTCCAAACACTGAAAGAATCCGGTTCATGTTGGTCCAGTCAATGACTCCATGTCAATTTTCAAATTCATTATAATTATTTTAGCTGGATGGTTAAGTACCTACCTATAATAGTTGTGGTCTAGTTTGGTCTACAAATCACAACTTTGCGCAACTAACGAAAGATTTGACACTTAGTTAACTGATTGAAGATTTGATTAGGCTATTAGTTCAGTCAGTAGGTAGTCAGTACCCAAAAAGGGAAACGGAAAATGCTAAATTAAACTACTAAGCAAAATGATCAAGTCTATATAGGTAGGTTGCATAAAATGCGCCGATGTTTAATGCATCTAAAACTGTGATGTTTTTTCCTAATATTATATTAATAAAAAGTTTTTGTCAAATACGTAGGTTCATAAGTAGGTAGGGAATGATAGGTAGGTAGGTATATATCATTAATGCATGACACTGGTAGTTTGAATTCTTCTAATAGGTACCTACAGATTTAATTTTAAAAACCTCAAAGCTATGCTCTGCTATTTCATCGTGGTAACAAGGTGAATAATACCAAAATATCTTGGCAAATCGCAAAATCATAGTGAATCCTCTGATCCAGATCAGATGCATTCGTGTGATAACAACCTAGGTAGATTGTGTTGCCATTTAAGATATTTTTAGAATGCGATGTGGAATCTAATCGTAGACTAGGTATAGACAAGGGCATCGAAGTTTCATTTAGCTACTTCGAAAGGGCATTCAACAAGTGACGAAGGGAGGCTTAGAACAACAACAGCTTGTGATACAACAAGGGGAACCTATTTCGAAGTCATCTGCGAATTCTGCGATGAGCTAATAATAACAGAACATAAATAGTGAATAGGTATTGATGTTGTTCTGTTATTTTATGCTATTCCAGAAAGTAAGAAGGCTAAAAGTAGGTAAGAGAAATTATGCAAACTGTTTAATATTTTGATTAGGTATGATTTCGGGAAGTTCGTAATCTTATGACCTGAAGATATAAAATATTGAAACTTTTTTGTGCTTATCTAGTGCTATAAGTAGGTATCTGATGTTCTTTCCAAAATTAATACGTTGCTGATTGATATTAATGCTTAGGTCTTATTTTTACACTACAAAATGCTGATAGTAGCAGATATTTTATTTACAAACATTTATTGTTTATGTAAGCAGGTTCCATAGGTAGGTATTTTTTGTATGTCCTTAGTACCTACTAAACAATTTATAGGAAACAATAGTTATAACTGTAAACACTTACCTACCTCAGTGGATGTTATACAAATTCCTTGGCTTCAAATTGCAGAATTACCACCAAACAACAGTGCACATTTTCTTCAAAAAAAAAAAGGCGGGAAAAGAAATAAAGTTCGTCGCACTTTCAAGTTCAAGCCGACATGATGCACAAAACCACTGTTTTATCTAAAGTTTTGATAGTTTATACACTCGGAACACTGAATGTTCTGCGCGTGTGATCACAATTATAAAACGACAGTGCGTAAACAATATCGTGTTATGAATGCGGTTCTGGCGCGAACGTCCGAGGTTATTATCAAAGGCTATTGAACGGAGACAGAACATTTATATCAGCGCCATCTATGAGGTGTTTTATGAGTTTATGAACCGAACATATGACATAGGTATGTTCGAATCGTATAGCCTGTATGTACGTTCTTTGATCTTTGATTGGCAAATAAAAATTTGGTAAATACGTAGGTAAGTAAAAATAATTTAGTAAGATTACGAATGAGTCTGCAGAAAACTTTGGCAGCACATATTTAGGTACCTAGTAAATGAACGTACAAACTGCGAGTTACGCACGCCGCGCTTGTTAATCATACCTAATTAATTTACAGCTAGGTACCTAGACATTATCACGAAACGGTTTCCACGTGCCTCTGGACCAACATACAGTCAGTACGGGCATCACAGTAGAATCAATCGGGCAGGATGAAGGACTGAATTATTTTCGACTAATGTCAAAAAGTTCCAAGTTGCATGGCCTGCATTCACTTCCCAAGATTGTGTCAAGAATACCTACCTGCAGTCTGTATGGTTATTTCGAGAAACACTAACTTTGTACTTTAATTCTATAGACACAAATTATAACATACCTACAAAAGGGGTAAATGAATAGGAATGCATTATGCAGGGGTGAATCAGCACAAAACCTTGAAGGGGAGTTTTCGCTGTCTCCAATTTGATTAAAAATAAAGTTAGTCTTATACAACCAATATTATAGGTATTAAGAGAAAAACCTTTTTTTACACCCAGTTTGACAGTAGTGATTTGTGGGAACATGGACCAAATCCGAGCTGAACTAGATGGAGCTTCGATTGCACAGTACCTTAATGTTAAAAATAGAATACAAGATAAAATCTTAAATGTTATTTATTTACTTATAATTCAATACATTCATACAACAGAGATGCATTGGATCCATACCGCTTAAGACTAAGGTTTTGGAGAACACTTCTTCTGGTAGACTGGTAGTTTATTTGCCAGCTGCAGTGGCCAATGGGTTTCTTAATACTAGGATCACTGAGTCTCCACGAAGGAACATTTTTGAGATAAATCTATCCTTGTTCACAGCTTTACCCTGAAATTAAAAATATTGTTTGAGTATGAGATAATAGGATGGATGTCAGATTTGGCAACTTATGATGGACTAAGATCCCAGAGCCACAATACTTATTCTTTCTTCTTCTTCTCATTAACAAAATGTTTGGGATAGAGAAGTTTTAGTATGTAATTTTAACAACATGAGCATTTCTGCTAGATGAGCTGATGGCCATTTCCAGGTGTCAGGTAATAAAGCTACATAAAACCATTATCAATTTTTTTTAAAGACTATTATTAAGTATGATTTCTAGAATATTGTTAAATAATATTTTCACAGCTGATTAGTCATTGTAATAGCCGAGAGCTGGTTGCCACCTCGAGTGAGATTCTATTCACAAGGTTGAAGTTTGGGCATAGTTTATTACTACTAGGTGTAAATAATAAAAACTAATCTGTTAGGATTTGGGAGGATGCAAAACTACCTCCTTGGTAATAAAACTGAGTAACACACTGATACTGCGGATTTCTGTAAAACACTGATACTTGCAGTGTTTTTCCTTTTTGAGTAATGTCAAACTTGTGTCTAATTTTTAAATTAAATCAAATACATTTACTTGTGTACACAGGTAAAAAGGTGGAACAATAACAAGTTAATTGGTCTCTGTGTCCTGCGATCCCAAGATCAAGGGAGAGAAGAGAGAAGATAAGGGGAGGATTAGTCTCTTTGTAGATTAAAGAATAGGTACTTCAAACTTGTTGATCTTGACAAGTGGTTTTGTTTATGCTTTTACCAAAACAAATACAACTTTTACACTGATTTGTATCATAACAAAAATTGCTACTGGAACTTTAGAATCTAATCACTTTTAAAGGAATTTAACTTCGAGCATCTAACATCTAAAAATCAATAGATAACCTCTAAATTCACAGTAAGTATGAAAAATTAGGTATACCAGAAAGATACGAGATTATATGGATAGGTATTTGAAAGAAATTTCAAGGGAAATCTTACCTTTTTGCCTTTGCCTAGCCTTGGCACCTCAGTCCACATTTCTTTGACATTCTCAAGTACCATGTTGCAATGCCGGTCAAACGCCTTGACGCGTCCCAACAGTTTTTTGTTATTCCGGCAGTTGATTAGAACTTGAGTATTGTTCTTTACTGACTGCGTAAGTACTGAAAGAGGGCCTGTACTGAATTCTTCCTCTTCAATTTTGTTTATTTCCTCCAAAGTCATCTCCGAACGTGGCTTAGATGTTGATGCCCTGAAATCACATTATTTTCGGTAATTATGTGCTGTGGAACTACATCTCAAACTGTTTTAGTGTTCTGCTTACATTTTATGGTGGTTTTATTCTAGTATATCAAGTAAAATTCAACAAATAAGCAAATCTTGTACAAATCACAATCGCACAACGCCAAACGCCAACGCCAGGATTTTTTTTTATATTCCAGGACTTTTGTTTTGTTAGATCAGATAGCGGTCTTTTGGCACATTAGATGTTAAAAGCAACGGGTATTGCCAGTTACATTATTGCCCGTTGGCTGTACAGCAGCTGATGAGCTTCTTTGCAGGAGATCTCTGTTGCTAAACATTTTAAATTAAAAACAAAAACAAGACGGCGAGACACCAATCTCGCCATCTTGTTTTTGTTTTCAATGGCCACAGTCACTGGGCCACATTGGATTCGGCCACGAGCCAAAAGATCCTTGTTGCAGCAACTGTTGTTTTTTATTTAGTTTTGCTTTCTAGTGCTGAATCCAGTCTTGAAATCTACGGAACTGATGTTGATGGAATTTGCCCTGCACCGTTTCCTAAGTTGAATACATGATGCATTTTTACATTGTGCGTGGACGACTAACTCCGAAAATATGAGGAATATCAAAAAACACTGAAACGAGTCTCGAGCCCGATTTTGATGAAAACTAAAACTGCATCATTTGATTTTGAAAAAAGTAATTTTCCTAGCCAGGAATCGAACCGGTTGATTTTGAAAAAAAAACTAACCTATCTTGTATTATTACACCATCCGAAAGTATCGCTAATAAGGATCAAATTTAGGGAAGTAATAATACTTGGCAAATTAAAGGAAAGCGCTAATTTTTAACAAACTACTTTTTGAATTTCTGACTAAACCCAACAAGAGGATCAGCGGCAATGATAGGCTCGTCGAGTCGAACCTCCAAAGTCTTGAGCATTCACACCGAGTTGCTAGCCTGTCGGTTTTCTGTCGATTGCATTTTGGGTAGTGTGCGACAGACAGAATTGCATAGTTTCCTAGCGGAATTAAACTGCCATCCGATCCGCCACTAGTACATGGATGACATCCCACCCACACGCACAAAACGTTTTGGGAACATATTCATTTTGCCTACAGCTGAGGAGTAGAATTCCCTGCCAGAGTCTGAGTCAAGAGTGTGTGGGACTTTACTCTCTGTTCCGCCTACCTCCATACTAGTGACGTTCGACATTGAACGTCAGCGCAGACTTTGTGCTACTCCATCATGAGTGATGACGTCAACATCATCACTTCCTTATCGTGACCTCAAGGTCAGGAGGTCAAAGAGCAGCGAGACATACAGCCAGCCAGTACCCACGGCTTCTACGGGTATCCTAACCACCAGCATGCAGCGGACGCGCATTCCTGGTCAGCATCCTCAGCCTCTATCATCAACCTCATCAGCGACCTTGGCAAGCACAATGCACCTTCGGCCAGTCACATGATGAGCCTTGAAGAACTTCTCCTGGTCGACACCAGCAGTCACGTCACTACGTCGCACAGCAACGCTCCGACCCACTGGAGCCAGCAGCAGCACTACTCCGACTCACAGGAGCCTGCAGCATCATCTCGACCCACTGAGATATCATCACCCCGACAGTTACGACTTACCGTGAACTCTGCGACTTCCGGTTCCGACTCACTGGAACCAATCTTCCACTGACTTGGCAAGCATCTCAAGATGTATGGACGACTCATCCACTATCGACCTCCGGTCTCCAGAGGGAAGTGATGTAGCGGCATTAATACCGCCACAAAAAAAAAACTACGTAGCAGAATCAACGAATGAGATCAGTTTTAGTCATGTTTTAGTTAACATCAAAATCGAGCACGAGACTCCTTTCAGTGTTTTTCGATGTTCCTCATAGAATCGTATTTGGCCATCCACGCACTCTTTAAAAATTCATCCTGTTTAGTTTGTGAGAAAAGCGTGGAGACATCTAATAGGTAGGTACACATGCACTTACCTATTTTTCGTTTACCTGTTCATAAGAAAAATTATGTTATATTTTCAAAAGGTGGAGCTCGTGGCTAAATTATAACAGCCGCACGGACCAATCTTTAAGGTTAAGCAACGCTTGCCGAGGTTGGTCGTGGATGGGTGACCATATTAACATACCGAGACTCCTCCGTGCCTCGGAAAGCACGTTAAGCCGTTGGTCCCGGCTGGCTTATCCGTTTTCTTCTAGGATATTGTTCAAACTGAGCGTTTGTTTATTGTGTTAATTATTAGAAAGTCACGCTAGTATCTAGTCACTTTCGAAATAACCGACGCGACGTAGCAAATATCGTCCCGCAACCTAAACGGGATTCGTCTTGATCTTTGTAGTCAAGGCAGGTTCAACGTTTATAAATTCGTTCACGAATAGCTGGTGCCGTTGTTATCATGATTCCAGTGTGGCTCGGAGACTCGGAGCTATTATGTGACTTACAGTACACAGTACCATCCATTCATCTTTACAATGAAGTTATGGCTGCATGAATGCTTCATATGGCTCGAGGAGTCTAATGTATGTAATGTACAAAATAAAACAAGGACCATTCATGAAATAATTTTATTTATCTTTTTAAGAAAAAAAATGAAGTATTCAACTAGCTTTTAGTCTAATTTTGATATAATAATTCCATATATTTAAAGTTCACAGTCTTGGAATAAAAATAAAGGCTAATTTTAGTAATAATCATTGCCATTTTCATTCAACGTTAGTTTTTTCATCTTGCAACACATTACGTAAACTTTTAATTTAAATATTCATACAGGAACAAGCTAAGATGCGTACCGGGATCACACTCACATAAATTTCTTTGGTTATATTTACAAATATTTATGTACTTTCCCATAAAGACTTATTTAAATTATCACAACTAATGTTTGATTTAGAATTCGAGATAATTATCAAATTTTAGAGCAACAAACTTTATTTCTTACGTGATAAGGTTTAAATTCCATTGCGGCCCATCCTTTTTTATTTATAATACAAATGGTCACTTAAAAATCAACTTTAAAACACAGCATTAAAGTTGATACTTATTTGGTGGCGATTGATTGAAATTATTTATCTCGAATTATAAATTCAAGTACACATATTATTATAGCGACGCATTTACGAAAGACAAAATAAGTATGCAATAAATACAATTATGAAAAGCCCAATCACTAGGTTAAAATTTTTAACTCCAGTACGCAAATATTAAAACGAATCAAGTTTTAAATGAAAAGAAAGTTTAAAAAATGAAGCAATTGTACTCGATACAAAAATGCGATGATTGCTATAGAAAATAATAAATGAAGTGTATCCCCGTATAGAATGGCCCATACTGGACATTCAAGCTGATCCAGCATTAGCCATTCTATACAGGACCCATGACTTAAAATAAGTTTTTGGGTCCAGATAAATAATTTCTCTGTTTGACGAACTGTGTAGAGACACAATTCGTCAAACAGAGAAATTATTTCAATCACATTTAAAAAATACCAATTTCACACCCTAAACGAAAGAACCTGCTTTTCAATCCACTAATTTCGTTGTAAAGCTTAAGATATGACTAAATTATTAATCATTTTTTCACTTTAGAAATATGGTCCCTAAAGTGAAAAAATGATTAATAATATAGCTCCCAAATATATTTTGAAATATAGTTTTAGCTTTAAAACACGCTTACTTAGTGAGGAATATTGAATCTTTACATAGCTAACACGATGTTACTGCGGCCTACTCGATGAGAAGTAGTAACCGCCACTCCCGACCCGTGGTACAACTGCGATGTCCAACTGGTTGTACTACGGAGAAGTAAATAAAAAAAAATATAATGTCCGAGTCGGGGTGCCCCAAATCCCTTTACAGAAGTAAAGGGATTTGGGGCACCCCGACTCGGACATTATATTTTTTCATTATAAACTGAGATGTGTCCAACTGGTTGTACTACGGAGAACCGTAGTACAACCAGTTGGACACATCTCAGTTGTACCATGGGTCGGTCGCTGTAACCGCATCTTGTATCAGGTAGGTATGTTTCAGGGTAAGTTCTGCCAGCTGCTTCGCTCGCGTGCAATCAACCCAAGGGACATTCTCTCGGGATGAAACTATCGTATGCTCCTGGACACGGTCTGCCCGTGTTCCAACTTTCATTCCCTCCGTTCAGCCGTTAAAACGTGAAGAGGTTACAAGATACGAATTACTTTCGTTTTATTAAAGCTTTGTCTCTGTCATCTCTGACCTAGACTAGAGTCAAAAGCAAACCCATCTCAAATCGCTACTAATATTATAAATGCGAAAGTGACTGTCTGTTACACTAAAACGGCTGAACGGATCGTCATGAAATTTGGCAGATTTAAAGCCTGGGATATGGAGGACATAGGCTACTTTTTAACCATAACCGACATCCACGCAGGTGGAGCCGCGGGCAAAAGCTAGTTGATGATATTTAAAAGTATGGAAGCATGAATTTCTTTACTGCTTTAAGATTTCCAAATATGTTTACTCTGTAAAGACAAAAGGTTAACAACGCCAATAAAACTATTGCTTACTTACATTTATCAACACACTTGATATATTGAGGTTAATTTTGCGACGATCCAGCACCATTTTATTTTGTACCAAGCTGTGGCAGTGATTACATTAATGGACGACTTTTATTATGCATCTATTTATTTATAAATTATTGCATTCGATTAAAGTATACTATTGACAGGGTTATGGGCAGAATTTTATAAACTTTAATAATTAAAATATCTACATTTAACAATACACACACTTCAGCCTACCGACACATATATACTAACACACTATTCGGTTAAGCCACGTCACTTTCAGTGCCGAGGACACATGTCGTGCTTTTGAATTTTGATGTTGGGTGCCGCTGACACATATGTCCTGATTTTAAATTCCGGTGTTGGGTGCAGTGTTTGTGTCGCTGGCACATATGTGGTGTTTTTGCGATTTGTATGCGGCACCCTCCTGATAATTCACTTCATGAAAATATTTATGCACATGGACTTCATGAAAATATTGGTAGCAATGAAAGTGTTATTTCGTCAACACTAACATACAGACAAACAACTCCTTATTATAATAATAGCAGCCTTCTCAAATCCTGCCCGTAGCCCTGACAAGTACATCAAAATTTTCTGATTTTTTTAATATTACAAAAATACGTTTCTTATACTATTTTCGGTAAGCATGTTGATTCGCTGTAGCACCATTTATATAGTGGAATAAGAACTGTTTATATAAATTATTTATCGTAAAGCATCAACACTCAGAACTAACTAGGTGTCTTTGTATGTCGCCGGCTAGAATGTGACATGGAAGTTTGGTGGGAAGAGATCTGTGATGCCACAATCCCACTAAGCACAAGCCGGCTGAGGCATTTTTGTAACTTTGAAAAAAAAAAAATTAAATTCTCAACAAACCGGAAGGCGGCCGCTGTCGGCGCGCCGACGTGTTTGTCGACAGGAATATAGCAGTTGCCAAGATAAACTTGGAAACTTTTATTTGTTTTTGCAGTACTGTTTCACTATCCAGACGGCGACATTACCTAAACATAGCAAAGACACAAATTCTCTATAAATCTCAAACACTATAGTCTTTATAAAAATACGAATTAAGCATTATGTACCATAAGACACTTCTCATTAATCATCACTTACTTTAAGGAATAAAACTAACCCTAATAATATTTACAGAGATCTCTTACTTATATTTAATTTAATCAATCGGTTTTATGAGCACATTTATAAGTTTGACAATGATTACGAATAATGTTTACCTGTCTCGGTTCTTGAGTTATTTTAACCGGGGTTTATCTATTGGATAGTGTTGTTGGCTCAATTTCGGGTTTATAAACACTCTGTTAGGGTACAAATTAGCTTAAAAATGAATAAATTTTTAAATACTGATGGTAGATGGGAAAATTTAACGAGACTTTATATTACATTGACCAGTTTTTATGCTAGGTTGCCAATCTCATAAATGTGCCATAACCTAAATACGTACGATCTTACCACTTTTAAGTAAAATACATACAAATATTTTGAAATATACTCTACATTTATGTACAGTTATTTCTTACCGTCAAAAATTGCGTTTCATTATTACAAAATATGAACACTTTCGTTTTTTGCCTATATTCGTAGAAGAAGCTGAATAAGTAATAATAAAATAATTTCTTCGCTTTCGTTCTCGTTCTATTAACCTTATTTTATCTCAGTTATTTTATATTTTGAACATTTCTTTCCACGCGTTGAGTACCTACACATAACTTATCATTTTTTACTGCATTCGAGTATGGCTTAAAAGCCCAGATGCCAAACAAGTGATTCACTATGAATTACTTCTTTATTATCTGGGTTTTTTAATCATATAAAAACTCGATTAAACACTCTTTTGGACAAGCAATTTACAATACTAACCAGCCATTGACCAACCAAATCAAATTCAATATATCAATCAACATACTATTTCGTTAATCACATAAAATGCTTCGTAAAAATCAGATCCTTTCTTACTTTGTTACGACAAGTCTTCTGTGCTAATGGCCATTTAAATATATTTACAGACTAGATAACTCAATTAAATTACTCGCCGTTTGTAAAACTACTTTCATTTTTTTGTAACGACAATCTCTTTGCCTAACGACTTTCTATTTTCGAATTTCTGCTGTAAACTGGCAACATTCGATGGTTTGGCCGTCAGTTTTGTTTGATTAGGCTTATTGTCTGTCTTTTGGGTGACTGTGGAGGGTTTCGGTACAACTTTAGGCTTGTTTTTATTAAGATTGTCTGCTATAGCTTTTACTGAGTCTACTTTCGAGATGGCACGGTTTGTGGGCGGAGTTCTGTCTGTTACTTTGTTTATGTTAGAGTTGGAGTTGACTGGCTTGAGTGGGGGAGTGACTTTGTTCGGTTTTTTCGGCTCTGTAGGCGCAGTTCTTAAAGGCGGTCGATTATCATTCGGCTTTGCGGTCACCGTCGGTTTTGTCGTCAGTTTCGTTGTGTCATTTGGTAGTTTATTATTGTTTATAACATCGGGAGGCTTCACATTCTTCGCGTCAGGCACCGTACAGCTTGACACAACGTCTGGACTGTTCATTATTTTAGGTGTTAAGTTCACATTTTTAATAAATTTTGGTGATTGAGGGACATTTCTGAATTTGGAAGTGTTTTTCAGACTGGGAGGGGTGACTTGTCTTGAGAACGTTGGGATCTTAGAATTGGGTCCTGGTAATGGCGGTGGGGCTTTATCATCCTCCTTTGGCTCATCTTTTTTCAAAAAGGTGGGTACATTGACAGCTGAAGGATGCAAGTACCCACTGCTAGTTGTCGACACGTTAGATTTCGCTCCAGAATTGCTATAAACGCTTTCTGGTGTTTTATAATGTTCAGAATTCATGTACGTGCTATCTCTATTGTTCTCTCTTTTTTCGGCAGCGGCTTTGGCTTTTCTTTCCTTCTCTTTCTTCCTTGACAGCGTCGATGCTGAATATATAGACTCGAAATTACGATTCTGTATTTCATCAACGATCTCTCCTAGTAAACCCATGCTTTCAGTACTCCCAGAATTGGTCGGGACAACTTTTGGAGTGTTATACCCTTCGGGAGGTGGCTGGGGTATAGTTTTGATAGGCGGAGGAACCCCTGGTAAAGGCTTCGTGTGCTTCTCAGGACTCTCCTCAATAACCGCATAGATATTGTCTGTAGACTCTTCAGCGATATGTGCCAAAGGCGCCTGTTTTTCTTCAATGCAATCGACATAATCAACTGACTTGGTTTCGGGTTGTGGTTTTGGTATTGGTGGTGGGATTGGGTCCGAATGACTCGGTAGCGGTGGTGGTGGGGCCGTGGGTCTCCCAACTACGGATAAAGGCCTTGGAGCGGCTGGTGCTTGTCTCATAGACCCAAAGCTTTGCAAGGCCGGTTTTTGGCTTGCAGGAGCTCTCATACTCTGAGCCCTATTGACAAAGGCTTTAGGGTCGTCCCCTTCTTCGGAATCAGACACAACAGGCACAGATTTGACTGGTAACTCAATCTCTTTCTGGAGTATCGGATTGGATATCTGTAAGTTTCTTAAAGTCACTTTATCTGAATTTTTTGGTACCTTGACCTGGTGATTTGGATTCTTAGGTAGAGAGTGACTTCTTTCTACCGGATTACGCTCTTTCTCTTTGGGCTTATCATGTTTTAGGAACGATGCTATGCGATTTAGTGAAATGCCTTCTTTGACTTTCTTCGGCTCTTCAGGAAGAGGTTTTTGTGGTACGCCAGCTGAGTGCATGCTTAGAGGTCTTTTAGGGAAATCTGGGGACATAGGGATAGTTGGAGCTGCTCTAATAGGGCCTAAAGTCTTCGACCCTTGTAAGGGTGATATAAGCTCTTTAGCTGTACATGTAGAAGCTTCTAGAATCGGACTTGATATCACAGGCCTTGGAGGTGGATTGGCTGCTGAAGGTGTTACATCTTCAGTTTTCTCCGTACTCATTAAAGCTTTTATTTTGTTTTGGACGGTACTATTCGTCCGTTTCACAGAGGGACTCGTTTTTGGGCTAGTTTTCGCCGTAAAAGGTACAACTGGTAGTGGCGGGGCACTTCTCAACACCGGCTTTAAGACCCCTTGGGGCGCAATATTCTGGCTATTACTCCCACTTCGATGAACAGGCGTGATTTTCGCACTCTTATTCAAACTTTCCGCAATACTTTTCACTGGTTTTTGCACTATTGGGGCTTCACTTTCCTCCTTTTGTTCTGCAGCAGTTTTTTCTATAGGAGTTAGGGAAAAACCTTTGAAATTGCCAAAGAAGTTGACGGAAGGATTGATATTGCCTGGAGGACTTCGGTCCGAGTCGCTGCGGAGTAAGCTAGAGCTCATATCATCAGGGTTGGATAGAGTATGCACGTTGACTGGTTGAGCGTTATTTTGAGCGCTGTTCTGAAAGTTTGCGGCGAATTTGCTCGCACTGCGCGAGAGTCGATGTTGTAGGCTTGCTTTCTTTGGCGATGGGGACCTGTGGACAGATGTTTTTAGATTAATAATTGGATTGAATTGTATGTATAATGTTTGTGTATTTGAAATTTCGGATTTATTGTATGACGGATAGTAAATTGAATAAATCAAGATTTCGATCATGCAAGTTCATTTCTGTATGTCACATGCATCAGTGTCACAGACTAGCTACAAGTATAAAATTGATAAATGAAATTTTACACCATCATGTTGAAATATATTTTTTTTTGTCGTTAGAATAAGTTTAAAAAATAACCAACATAAGTATAAAACATGTTTAACCCAATAACATAGCATATTATTTAAAATTTATATGTTTTAATAATATCATCATGCAATTTGATTTTAACCATGCGGTTAGTGCCCAAACCATGCTCTTATTACTAGGATGCCATGCAATGTTAAAGAGAAGCAAAACCAGATCAAATCACTCACCAAAACAATGCAGAAACAACACCATGTATTGTTTGTATTAAGGTAAGTATTGCCAGCTTTAAAATATATTTAGAATTATTGTGTACCGATTGGGTATCAAGTTGTTTTTTATAAGTTTGAGAATCACAAATTGTTGAAAGATAAAACCAGACATACTATTTTTTTAAAGAAGAGGGACTATTCAATTTTGCAATGGATAGTTAAGTTAGTGTTAATTTTTATTAAGTATTAGAATTAAAAGTAGGTCAGTCAGAATGTGTTAAAAAAATCATTTTTTAAAGCTGGCAATACTTTCGTGCAAAGAAAAAAGAAGAATCAAACAGGCAACTAAGATAATCAGAAAAGAGTATTTATTGAGCAGTGAGTCAAATGTAACTACAATTAAACTAAATACTAGTTAAATTATATTACAAAGTAAATAATATAATGAGTTTGCCTTTACATGACAAAAATTTTATTAGAGAGCTTAGTATTTGTTTAATAAATATTAAATTTATGAGTAACTGTTAATCACTTAAATGCCGTGTAATATAGCCACCGCTTTTCGAAAGTTTTACTATACACCACTTTCAATTTTAAAGTCTTTAGTCGGTAACTCAGTTCATTTTTATAACGGCTTCGCCAAAATGCGATCAACCAACCTTCAACTAGACATGAGGTTTTAAAAATAATTTGATGAAAGGGATTTAAGAAACCGGGGCTAACTGAGGATGACATTGTGACATTTTGTGACTGTGTGTTGCTCAAAACACATTGAGCAGAACTAAGACGCCTCAGTAGACATAGAGATGACATGCTCGATGCTTTCTCTACAAACCAAGCGTGTCTCTTAGGGCCTGTTTCACCACCTAGATTAAGCTTAGGCCAGATAATTTTATACAAATTGTAATTCCATTTTTTGTATTTATTCATTAAGTACTCAGTGGCTGTTTTGAACCAGGCCCTATGAGTCACCGATTACCCTTTTTTTTTTTAAAAAAAAACGTTTCCCCACACTTGGAATTTCTCCTGTATCGTGGGGTGCGTTCACAAACATACAAACTCACATGCACAAACAGTCAGACCCGGAACAAGTATCTGTAGGCCATACAAATATTTGTTCCGTGCGGGGATCGAACTCGCGACACGCAGTGCAGCAACCAATCCCTCAACCACTGCGCCAACCGTGTCGTCAAAAAAAACTGATAGTGCGTGCCACCATATGAATGCTACATTTGAAACTTGCGCTAAGCTCAATTCGCGCGAACACCAGTATAATTGTGTGATGTCTCTGTTTATGTTTTGTTAATTAATTGATAAATTGTAAAAAAAAAACGTAGTAATACTAAAATGGCGTCTCTCGTTGCAGTCGGCGCGGCGATTCCCTACTCTGTATTTAAGTGTCATTTTAAAAATTACACTAAAGTAAAATTTTACATGTATTATTAAGATCTAAATTTATATTTTAAAATTCCCATTTTTCTAATTGGCGATGCAAAGATTACTTGCGCGCCTCTAGCGGCGGAATTTAGAAGTTGCCTAAGAACGACACTTGTAGTGTTACCAACCCCAATTTATCACATTCCCCGAAAATCTAAGTTAAATTCCCCAATTTACGGACAAAAATCTACTGATTCCCCACAAAATGCCCTCGGGCCCGACAAAGCAAATGCCAACGTTGTGTGGAAAAAGGAGAGGGAGGCCTTTGTTCAGCAGTGGGATAAAATAGGCTGGATAGATAGATATATTTCAAACGCTTCGGCCGAGCGATATAAATCAATTTAGAAAAAGGGAGTCATTCGATGTCCATGAGTCACACAAAAATGTTAAGATAAAATTTCAATTTCCTGAAAAAGTGTTTTAATTTGGCCCAGACTACAGATATTCAAAATCCCCGCATTTTTCCCGCTTAATGCCAATCCCCAATCAATTTGAGATTCGCCGTAGTTTGGGGAACTTCTCACACGTTGGCAACGCTGTACAAAATCTGTCAAAGTGTCGTTCTTAAACAGCTTCAAAATTTGACACTAGAGGCGCTAGTTAGAATCATTGCATCGCCAATATTAATTTATAATTAAAATATACAGGCCAAAAGTATCACAGTAAATAATAAATAAATCCCATTCACTTTTTATTTTAATAAAAAAAGAATATATTAGAAGAGGAGAAGTACCGTGTTACCCAGTTAATGGGTTGTGGAGTTCTGGTAGGCAGTTGCTCCACGTAAAGTACTGGTATTCAGCTGAATCGGGTTTGACTGGAAGCCGACCTCAATATAGTTGGGAAAAGGCTAGGCAGATGATGATATAAGAACGAGTTGCGCCGAACCCAAAGTAACATTGGCAACTAACGATTTAGGCAGTCTTACAAAAAAAACAATTTGACGAGTAATGCGAACAAAAATGTACTGAACAGCAATTCTTTTTTTACCCTTACAAAATTTGAAGGTGGAATGAAAATCAGGTAAATGGAGGACTGGACAACCGAAAACAGAACCTAGAATTAATACAAAGGAAGGCTGATTTTTAATTCGTTTAGTGATTGGGATTTCTCAGACAACAACATATTTGCTACAACAAAAAATATTTATTTTTAAAACTATAAATAATCATTACATAAATCTACGTACTAATTACTTAAAAACTAGGAGATTATGGCCTCAGTCATTTGAAGTTTATTAAATACACAACAATGATACGAGAATCTTTTGTTATTGAATTATATCGTCAGAATGTGCCGGCTGTCAGTAAAAATATGTGCAATAGGGTATTTTCTTCGTCAGTTAGATTATTATCAATAAAATTTTGGACACGTGGCTGTTTTCTTTTTTCACGCAAACAAAAAATTACGACGATACAGTGTGTTGAAAACTCACGTGAAGTCACGCGTTGGTACACTTTTCCAAACAAGTGACCAGCCCCCACTTCTGAACATCGATGCGCTTTATATTTAATTTTGTATTTATTTCCTTATATGAAAATGCAAAAAATACGTGTTCCATTTTTTTTTATATTACGGACGGTATAAATAGAATTGTTATTTATAGAGGAAAATACCCTATTGTATTAAAAAACAAGATGGCGGCATTACTCTCGATTTTGGCCGCACACCAAAAGATCCTTAGATGGCTACAGTGAAGAATGCGGATAATCAAATTCCAAGAAAGATGTAGTGATTCAGAAGGCCCAGTGCGAGTTTTCATACTTACTCGATCTCGTTAACGCAAACGTTCGCTTATGTCAAATCGCATGGAATAAAAGAGGTATATTGTCACCAGACAGCGCTAATTCAGTTGTAGTTTTTCGTCAATTTGATGATTACGATAACGAGATCGAGAACGTGTTTATTAACTCTCACAAAGACCACAGCCCACTAAAATGCATTTTTTTTTCATGCATATAATGCACGGTACTAAAAAGTCCCTTCTTATTTTTTAAATCTGTGCAAATTGGCAACATTGACATCGTCGCCAACTTGACCAGCATTTCTATACAAACTACTTTTATTGCCAACATTATGCATTCTATGCTGACTGTTCGCTACCATTTCATTAGTCGTGGACGCCAAACCCTGCTTTATTATAACCACATTAGGTTTGTTTCCCTGTGGCACATTGTCTAAATTAGGCTTCGGTTTGACCAGCGGCCTATTGACTTTAATATCAGTTTGACTCGCGATTTGAATATCATCTTTGTTAATTTTTTTTACCGGTTTTTTTAATGGTACTTTTGCTTGATTTTTCTCAGGGATTGGCGGTTTTTGGATAGCTTTAAGTTCTTCTAAATTGGAATAAATTGGGCCTTCCGGTTGTGGGGGGTCTGTGCAAGTATTAGTGATCGAATGTGTGCTATCATTTCTTTTGATGCTCAAGAGGTTTCTTAGGGAAGAAACGCTATTTTGGAACTTGGCGAACTTGTCAGCGAAGAGTCGTTTGGTGTTAGGTTTAGTGCAGCCGTTACAGATGTTGTTTACGTACGATTTCCGTGGCTTCTTCCACCAGAGGAGGACGTTGTGCCGCGAGTAGTAGATGAGGAACAGCACCAGCAGGATCGAGGGTATGATGCCGAGGAATATCACGTACATCGCCACCATGAAGTTGCGTTGGACTGTAAGAGAGGATTTGAGTTAGATTACGGAGTTATTTTAGCTAGCTTGTAGGGGTTGCGTATCCACAAGGATTGTGGAATTGTTGAAAACCGGATAGAAGTCGCCCAGTCTGACACTCCCTCCCGTTCCGACCAGAGCAGGAGTTTTTGATGATTTCCCATCCACAAAAAAGGGCTGGGTAGTGTGTAGGTACCCATGTAGATGGAGATTTCGAAAGTAACTTCTAAGCTAATGCTTTCATATTGTTAAACAATTCGTGTTTGTCCACGGCAAGAACGTAGTAAGTGTTGAATTTTCAAAATTCTTTAAAATACAAGGCCATTGATTACGCTATTTACTCCACACCTACTCCACAGGGCTTCGTTTGTTTTTTTTGGGACAAGTCCGCCACACATTCCCAATCCACTGCAACTCCTGAAAGCCAGAATCAACAGTGGCGACCGCCAGAAAAACGCCGAGTCAATGAAGCTCGACGAGTCCCGGAGAAATGATTCAACTGTCTTGGATCCCACAACGAAATTAATCAGAAAATAATAGCGGAGGAGTGAGAAAAATTCGTTCGTTTGCCATCAAATTATAATCTTCTTCTTTTCGAATCGATTTCAAACTCCTTAGATTATTTGGGCTCAGTAGGTGTCGTTCATTAAATTCCCCAAAGTACAGGCGAATCAAATAACATATAAAGTACTGACTGGTAGGATCAGTGGCCGGGCCGGAGTCGTAGGAGCCTCCCGCGCCGGGCAGCGCGCACAGCGGAGGGGCGAAGCCCGGCTCGCAGTGGCAGTGACCTGCGGGGACACAATCCATATTAAAATCAATATTTCCTAATGAAGTCATTTGGACACAAGAAAATGTTAACTTTTCTTTTATTTCGTTTCTATGAAACAAAAAACAATCGTAAATTCAAATAACTAAACAACCAGTAGCTTTTGTCCCCATAGTCAGCAGTAGGTAATTGTTGAAATAGACTTTTTCCGCCGACAGCTGCGCCACAACAGCGACAGCCGAAACAACAAAAAACAACTTTCATTATGGGATCAACACCGAAATCTCGAAAAAAAATCGACTGCCTCATATATCTATTTATGTGCGCATATCTCGACAAAATGTACTGAACAGCTGTTTTTTTTCGCAATTTCGGTGTTGGTCCCGTAGTAAAAGTTGTTTAAAATGGTGCATACAATGACCCCTTAAGAGGTTTTGCGTTTATTCTATTACACGTTGGACATATCAATTGCGCAAGAGTAGAAAGACTATATTTGTCTTCACTAACATAATTTTACTTCTCATACTATCGTTGAGGATTTTTTTTTTAGCGACTTACAAAAAAAAGGAGGTTAGGTATGTTTTCGCGACTATCTCGCGTTTGGCTGAACCGATTTTTTTGAATAATTTGTAGGCATGTCAGTTTTGTGACAAAAAATACTTTTTCTTTCTTCTGTTCATACCTGCAGAGTTACAGACGCCATGTCCAGAGCAGTTGGAGGGGCAGACAGAAGTCTCCATCGCAGCTATCGTATCTCTCAACGCTGATACGGGCTTACATTCTTGTTTGTAACACATCTGTGGGGAAAATAATAATTATTATTTGAATTATTTCTTAATGAAACTCATTGAAAGAAATGATGCTTTTAATTTCAGTCGCTGAGAAATTGATAAAGGATATTAATTTTGTAAAAAAATAATAAGTTTTCATGCCATTCCTTTATGGGCATGAGTTTAAACTATACGCGATAATTTGCAAGATAAGAGCCATCAACCGGCACAAATTAATCTTCTGGGTAACCCCTGAAGGAAAAGCTCAAAAACACTTTGCCCAACCCAGGCTTCGAACCCAGGATCTCATAATAATCTCACCGACATCCAGACAAATGAAGCAAGTTTTTTTCATATCTGATTTTTTTCTGAAAACACGCTACCAAATTATTTAATCAGTTGTAGAATACATACCATTTTATTTTTCATTTTTTTTTTTAATATAAATTTAGGGGATTTTGTCCAATAAGTATATGTCAACCCCATCATACCTTATAACATAGTAAATTCATAGTAATATAACTAACACATGAAAAGAAAGCTTACAATTAGAGTAACTAAAAATACTGCTGCTCACTGCTGAACGACTAATACTAAACTACATAATTTTTTTGCTGCCTCCGATTTAGGGTTTGCTAAAATACTTTGAATCAGACCTACATCCAGCCTATTTAACTTTAACTCGTTCAGTAGTGAGTCGCGTTCATCTTGATTCCGGACACATTCCATCAGCAAATGCTGCACATCTTCAATTTGGTTACAAGTTAATACATACCATTTCATCGCCACATATCGCTCCGTCGGGTACTAGGCCAGGATCCACGTCGGTCAGCCCCAAATCTATGATGGCGGTACGGCAGGCCATGATGACACCTAAAAATACAAGTTCATATCTATAATGCACTAACCCTCGCTTCCTGTATTCTACTTTAGCCTGAAAACAGGTAAAATGAAAATTTTCAATACGATTTTAACTTCAATTAAAAAACCGGCTCATAATAAAAAAAATCGTTTAGCCTAGAATCGGAATTTCCGGAAAGACAGACTCCCGAAAGGACCGGGCGTCACCACTTCCTAGTATTTAAATAGGAGGAGGTGGCGCAACAAACTTACAAGTAACATAGTGCCATTATAAATTCATTCCATCCTTTAGCCATTATCACTGTCCAATAGTGAACTAACGTACCGTTACCGCTGTTCAACAATGAACTAACAAACTGTTATTATAGTCATTCAGTGGACTTACACCCTACGATTATCAGTGTCCAACATACCGTTGTCACAGTCCAACAGCGGACTAACATTAAGTTATCGTTACTAACATACCGTTGCTGTTGATGAAGGTGGCGGACAGCGTGGCAACAGACTCCATGCCGAACTCCAGTCGTTCGTTGAGGTGTCTACACTGTAGTGTACCACATTTTGCGTCTTGGTATTTACATTGTTTGTAGCGTTGGTTAAGGCGATCGAAGCCACAGTTGCCGTTTCTGTGGAATAATTAATGGTTTTTAATAAATAGTATCAAGGTAATGATAGCGGGACGAGCGCGATTCCTACGGAAAGGACTGGCCCGATCTAGCAAAGGACAGGGTTGTGTGCAAAAGGGAGAGGGAAGCTTTTGCCTTGCAGTGGGACAAAATAGGCTGGATAGAGAGATAGGTAATACTAACCCATTAAAGTGGGCAAAAGTCCAAATTATTGAGTGTTCTTAGACCATAATGAACTGTGTAACTCAACACTTACCACTTCGCGACGACGGCATGTGCGGCCAGAGCGAGCGCTACGTATTGCCGCCAAAGAAAAAAGGACTTATCGACACAAAAGGAAGTAACCGATTTCCGACCTTAAATCATTTCCTAAATGTCGGAAATCGTTACTTCAATTTGTGTGGATATACGTTTTTTTTCTAATGACGGCAGTGTACTTAGGCGGTCTGTTCGGCGGTGCCTTTGACACGCTACACACACATGCACACGAGTAGTGTGCTGCAACTAGACATGCGTTGACCTTTCGTTTGAACTTTTGCAAAACAGCTGAGCAGATACCTAATTCTGGTTTTATTTACATTGCATTATTTAGTGAAAGTAGTGAATTAATTACTTTTATTAAAAATCAGGATAAGTAAGAATAACTATTATGAAGGTTAAAGCAAAATAAAACCCCTAGAAATAAAAAATGAGGAGAAAGCCAACGACAAATTCCAACGCGAGGGTCCAGCATCATGTCCTGGACTCAAGGTATCCCTTTGTGCGTCGATGTCCCTTACACCGTCTTCTCAATCTTTTTAATTTATTTGGCACCCCCCCTGCCATAAGAAATAGTTTAAATGCGCGTATGTTAGTTACTAACTTGTTCCCCTTAGTGTTGGTGCTGTTGTAACAGTGGTGCGGCGAGCTCTCCCCCGTGCTGCCCCACAGCAGGCGACACTGGTCGCTGTGCGAGCGACACGAGCCCTTCACGCAGTACGTATGTTAGTTACTAACTTGTTCCCCTTAGTGTTGGTGCTGTTGTAACAGTGGTGCGGCGAGCTCTCCCCCGTGCTGCCCCACAGCAGGCGACACTGGTCGCTGTGCGAGCGACACGAGCCCTTCACGCAGTACGTATGTTAGTTACTAACTTGTTCCCCTTAGTGTTGGTGCTGTTGTAACAGTGGTGCGGCGAGCTCTCCCCCGTGCTGCCCCACAGCAGGCGACACTGGTCGCTGTGCGAGCGACACGAGCCCTTCACGCAGTACGTATGTTAGTTACTAACTTGTTCCCCTTAGTGTTGGTGCTGTTGTAACAGTGGTGCGGCGAGCTCTCCCCCGTGCTGCCCCACAGCAGGCGACACTGGTCGCTGTGCGAGCGACACGAGCCCTTCACGCAGTACGTATGTTAGTTACTAACTTGTTCCCCTTAGTGTTGGTGCTGTTGTAACAGTGGTGCGGCGAGCTCTCCCCCGTGCTGCCCCACAGCAGGCGACACTGGTCGCTGTGCGAGCGACACGAGCCCTTCACGCAGTACGTATGTTAGTTACTAACTTGTTCCCCTTAGTGTTGGTGCTGTTGTAACAGTGGTGCGGCGAGCTCTCCCCCGTGCTGCCCCACAGCAGGCGACACTGGTCGCTGTGCGAGCGACACGAGCCCTTCACGCAGTACGCTCTCTGTACACAAAACACAACAAAGTATTTACTATCCGCTTGTCATCTATAAATAAGGTGTATATTTTTTTGAAATAAGTGAAACCTGATAGTAAAAACGGCTGTTCCAAACATTTTGATGCGTTAAAAGAATGCATTTACTTGGGACATTCTTTTTAATGATAAATGATTTTTTTGGTTAAACATAACACTTTTAAACGTCAATGTGTTTGAACATAATTAGGCTAGATGAGGCCGGTGTTTCCTAGCTATCAAAACAAACTCAGAGATCAAAGTCTCTTTTAACCACTCTGCTCGACCAGATTTTGACAAGTGACACACTAGCTGAGTCGACGGGGTTCCGCGTATTACGTCATGAATTTCAGGAATTTCATCAACTTTCCAAATCGAATTTATTATGAAAATATTGTTTCCGTAGCTATTTTATACAATAACTTTGTGAGAAATATCTTAAATTATAAGTTATGATCGTTCAAATTGCGCTAGTCTACTTAAAAATGTGTCTTAGATACGAATTACTAAACCTTTCCAAAAGGTAGTCAACTTAAATTCGCTGAAAATAAATACGTTAACAACCTTCTCGCTAGCTGAAAAACTGCAAGAGGGCAAAATCAAAACATAATCATGCTATTTGCGTTCTGCATTTTGTCATTTTTCTTAAATTAGTTTATGAAAAATACGATCAAATATTGACAAAAAATAATTATGTTGCAATTTTCGTGGCACTGGTTTTCGAGGCTAAAAAACATAAAAATTGTGGGATTTGGACACCCAAACTCCATTACAGAGTTAGTAGTTTCCTAATCATATGATTATTTGACGAATTCATCCATATTTCTAACGCTATACGTAGCGGTAATGATTTTTTTTGATATCCAACGTTCAAGTTTCGCGCCAACTGTGTTTGTTTACGTTTTTATTTTGCACAAATATCACAAACTCACATGTAGACATGATTACAAACATGATCATTATGATTCTCAATATCGTGAAGAACCGGAAAAAGCCCAGATCTAAATGTAATTTACAAACACAGATCCAATAACACGTAAAATTCATTACCGCCACTTTATTTTTGTTCAAAATCGACAACCATATTGTTTTTTTTAATTGTTAGGGCGTGCCAAAACGATTATGGTAATCGATTTTTTTTTAATTTAAACTACTCGATGAAATGAAATGAGTGATTATAATAAAACGATTCTTAGAAATTAGAAAAACACGTATAAGGTATAAAATACAATAAGCACATGATAACTATTAATTTTGTGCTTCGTTAAGTTAATTTAAATAGTTTTCGGACATCTAGAAATAAATCCAACTCAACAAAAAAAACTTAAACAACAAATTCATCGGACCCGCGCGGATTTCGCGCCCAATTGTCTTTATTATTCAAAATTTAAATTCAGAATGCGTTCGTGATTCAAATTTGTTTTTTTTTATCTTTATATTGAGTAAATTACTTATGTATGTCCCTATGGTATGGTTACCTAGTCATTGAATCGGGTTGATTTAAAAAAAAATATATATTAAAATTCGTTATGCAGCAGATAATTTAAGACGTTTTTCTATCCTGCCTCAAAAGGAGGCTGAGAATGTTTTTCGACAATATTGTATGTGCCTAAGTAAGTAATGTATAGTATATGTCTATGTATGTTTGTAGTTATCGTCTATTTCTGTGAAACGCCCGGCAGCCTAAGGGACTTGATACACAAAGCGCTCAAGGCGCGCGGAAGGTGCGCGGTGGCCGTCGCGGTACGAAAATGTAAATGAGTTTGGCCGCGCGCCCGCGACACTAAGTACAGTTCTCGTCAAATAACTTTGCCCCTCTGAAGTTTGCCATTTGCAAAGATCGCGCAGGTGCAGTCACGTAGACGGGAGCAAGCGGGACGCAAGCATGCATCGAACGTAAACGAGCGACTGAGATATAAAATCGCGCCGCCACAATCCCCACCCCCATGTCTCTTGCGCATGCGCAGTTGCAGTTTGTTCGTAATTTTGACTACTACGCAGTCACTCGTAGCCAACTTCAGAGGGGCAAAGTTATTTGACGAGAACTGTATATTTCGTTCCTTTGACGCCATACATTTTATCTTGTCAGCACCCTGTCCGTGCGCCCTGTCCGCGCGCCCTGTCCGCTTTGTATATCAAGTCCCTAAACGGTTGGACAGATTTTTCAAATGAGGTACAGATTCGTCTTAGGTGTCATAGATTTTGAACAAAAACTTCGCGTCTTTTTGTGAGAGGTAGTCATGTCTGCCTAGCCTTTTCCCAACTATGTTGGAGCTGAATACCAATTTTTCACATAGTGTGACTGCAGCGTGCTTTCTGGTGAACGGTGGATACTCAATATATAATTGATGGTCACCCATCCACGGACCGACCTCGGCAAACGAAGCTTAACTTCGTAATTCAATTTTTGCGACTTATTATTTACATTAAACAACATAGTATCAAACAACCCCTTTTTTGAAGTCGGTTAAAAAGTATCAAAAAGCCTCTAGGATCACGCATGTCACGCATCTACTCACACATAGCTACAGCTACATACCGGCTATGGCAACATGCAATATTTTCAATTTGCTTTAATTTTGAAGAATTCATGAAAATTTGACGTTGCCCGAGAGCGAGCCGACCAAAAGTGTGCAGTACAGTTGGCCGAGCCTGTTGGCCGAGAAGGCCGTTTTCTTTATAAACATTATTTGGTCACACTCAAATTTACTCAAAATAAAACAAAACGAACGAAACGTTGACATTAGTTTAAAAAACTTCTATAATCTACATACACCATATAGTGTAGTCGAATTAGCAAAAAGATTGGACTTAATTCGTGTAGTTGTAATTTTTTATGGAATCATTAGAAAACATGAGTATAAGTCTCCTCTGAGTTTGCACCATTCCTGTTATGTACGGAACATCGTTTAATATTAGGTGTTAACATTAAAGTCTCATTATTTTGAATTTTAATTAATAACTAACTGTTGTATGTTTATATATATGTACATACCCCTTTGTTGTATAATTACTTTTCACCAAAAAAGGTGTGAGGTGTATGAAACACTAATAAATTGAAAAAAATCATTTGCGGCTCAAGGGAAATTCAGTCGGAAGTGTTGGTGCAAACTCAAAATAAGCTTTTTAGAGCATAATTAACACCCAGTTATTTTAGCACCCTTTTGCACCCCTTGGAAACCAGCATTTTACAATATTTACAAATTGTACTTCGGGGCAAATTAGTGTAGTCATGAATTTTTTAATACATAATGTATTCTACATATACTACATTCGCACCTAATAAAAATAAGAAATATACCACTGGAAGTTTATACAGCGAGCGTGGTTATATCGTAGCGTTCGCAGGGCGAACGCGGGGTTGAAGCAGGACGCGGGGCGGGCGAGCAAAGCGTAGAGTGCGTACTATCATATGTGGCAAGAAGCGATTCGTGCGTTACGCAAATTTACGAACGCGGGGTTGAAGCAGGACGCGGGGCGGGCGAGCAAAGCGTAGAGTGCGTACTATCATATGTGGCAAGAAGCGATTCGTGCGTTACGCAAATTTATTATTTGTCATTTCCTTTTATATTATTTCACTAACTGTGTTTGTTCAATAAATGTGAAAAATGGATTAGGTATGAAGTGTATTGCATTGTTTGTCGTGAAGGTTTACTGAGTGGAGATGATACTGTTGACCAAGTCCGTGAGAAAGGTAAGACCGTTTGTTACTATGCCACCTTTTTTCTACATTTACTGATCTCTTGAAAGATAGCTCTAGGTCATGCAAACTGAGAGCAATCCTTGAATCGTCGAGTCTATCTCTTCTCACATTGAGTCCGACTCATCATAATCTAGACACGAGCGATTCCTGGCTTGATCTCATGCTCCTTCCCCAGTAAATCTGGTTGCTAACCATGGTCAGGTTGCGGTTCCTGGGTTGTCTAGGCACGACTTAATCTATCTCACATACAAAATTAAGCCACCCAAACAGCGACTTGCCATTGTGTTTCTCAGGAATTTCGCGAGGATGAACAAAGACCAGCTCAATAAAAATGCAAGAGCTGTTGATTGAGTGGATGAGAAAGTGGACATTTTCAATAGGTGTGTTCTTCACCTTATTGAAACATGCACCTCTGAGGGCCGTCCGTGTTAAGCGTCCACCCGCTCCATGGATTAACCCTGGAGTTCGTATGGCGATGAGACGGCGTGACAAGGCCTTTCGAAGATATAGAAGAGATCGCAGTGAGCAGAACTGGAACCTGTACAAGGTGGCTAGAAACCCAGTGGTTTCTAGCCACCTTGTACAGGTTCCAGTTCTGCTCACTGGGATACATAAGCGGTATATAAGCTCTTACCATCTGGTTACAGTTAACCAGATGGTAAGAGCTTAAATACGCCGATACATTTGTGAAAATGTCCTTAACTCTTCACCGGCTGGATGTGGAAGTTTCTCAAATCTCTTGGCATAACAAAGTCCTCCCCTAATGTCATTTCTTCTAACGTGTCCTTGAGTGATTTGAATAAGCATTTTTCATCGTCGGATATGCTTGTAGATGCCGTTAAAAACAAAACTCTTCTTGAGATTACTTCCACGCCAATCTTACTTCCCGATTCTTTCTCTTTTTCCCCAGTGACCGACCCTAAAGTCCTCAAAACCTCCAATGCAATTAAGTCCAAGGCTGTTGGCTGTGATGGTGTCAGCAGAACTATGATATCCCTCATAATTAAAAGTATTCTCCCTATTATTACACACATCATCAATGCCTCCCTACAAACTGGAGTATTTCCTACAATCTGGCGTAAGGCCTTCATAATCCCTCTTCCTAAAATATCCAACCCCAGTTTATTTAATCACTACAGACCAATCTCCATTCTCCCTTTCCTATCTTAGATCCTGGAAGCAGTTGCTCTTAAACAAATATCTACTTTTGTGTTTAGGAATATTCTGTTATCCCCTTTCCAATTAGGTTTTCGGCCTGGCCACAGCACAGCCACAGCTTTGCTTAAGGTTACAGAAGACGTTAGGAATGGCCTGGAGAACTCAAGATTAACGGTGTTAGTTTTAATAGATTTCTACAATGCTTTTAACACCGTTGATCACGACATTCTCCTGGCTATTCTGTCTCAAATTGGAGTTTCTTCGTCGGCCGGGATTGGTTTTCATCATATCTTCGTGGTCGCCAGCAAGCGGTCCGTGCTGATCAGAAGTTTTCTGAGTGGTGCGCCCTGAAAACTGGCGTTCCACAAGGCGGTATACTCTCTCCATTCTTATTTTCTCTTTTCATAAACTCTATTACCACTATTCTCAATTGCTCCTACCATCTGTACGCTGATGATCTACAGCTCTACGCGCAAACTGACACTGACAACCTGGATAACTGCATCTCATTGCTGAATGCTTCTAGCTATCAGTGATTGGTCAAGCAGATTTGGGGTTACAGTCAATGTCAGTAAATGCCAGGCTATCCTGATTGGCAGTCCTTATTTTTTACGTAACTTGGACACCAGTCAACTACTGCCGCTTACTTTCAACAATGCCGTCATCCCTCTCTCGCCACACGTTAAAGAGTTAGGCCTAAACATTGATGACAGGTTAAGTTGGAATAAGCAGATTGCTCAGGTTAGCCAGAATGTAACTTACTCATTCCGATCTCTCTATAGATTCAAGCATTTTCTTCCTTCTAGCACTAAAACCACTTTGGTTCAATCACTTGTGCTTCCTATAATTGATTATGCTGATGTTTGCTACTCTGATCTATCCCAAGAACTTCCTAACAAACTGGATCGACTACTTAACAACTGTATTCGTTTCATTTTTCGTTCTCAGCTTAAATGGCTGCCTATCTGTCAAAGGAGATCCCTCAGATCCCTCTGCATGCTCTTCACTATTATGAATGATCCTTGTGCTCCTGATTATTTAAAACAATATTTTAAAGTGTTGGGCAGTTCTCACAGTCTTAACCTTCGAGCATCCAAAAACTTACTCCTTCATATTCCTTCTCACCGCACCGGGTTTATGTCTAATTCCTACGCTATCTCAACCATTAAACTATGGAATACGCTACCCCTTGACTTCAAGAAGGCTGAGTCCAAGTTTTACTTTAAGCGTAAAATCCGAAGACACTACTTAAAAGCCTGTCATTCTTAGTTTGTCTTCGTCATAATTATTATGAGTTCTCTCAATCAGAAATTTTAGTAAATTAAATCATAGTTATTAGTTTATTATTTTAGCTTATACATATTATGTATTTTATAAGTATTATGTACTAGCTTTTACCAGCTGCGGCTTCGCCCGCGTGAATATCGGAAATAGCAAGGTTTCCTGATTTTTATTGTAAATTTTTTACTCAGGAAACACCCACCCTACACCTACCTTACACCTACCCTACACCTACCTTACACCTTCCCTACACCTACCCTATACCTTCCCTACACCTACCCTACCTACATAATTATACCAGCCCAAAAATACTATGACATGTTTCTGGTCTCCTGGTACTTGTGAATCTGAAGTACTAAGGCAGCAGCGGCTCTGAGTTTCCACTTCCTCCTTAGTCTCCATTAATCCATGCCACTTACCGGGATAAAAAGTAGCCTATTTTTTATTCCAGGATATGAACTATATGTGTGCCAAATTTCATCCAAATCCCTTCAGCCGTTTTTGCCTGATTGTTACACAAACATACAAACTTTCGAACCGCGACTTAGCATAACGGTCTCTTTCCTGAATCAGTGGATGCACCCATAACCTTTTAGGCCTTCTTTTTTTAATTCTTCTGTGAAGCAAAAATAACGTAACAGCTCGTTTTTTATGTGTGTTCATGGCGGTCTGGAAATCAACTAAACAATCTGATCGTAAGTAACCCGCCCGGCAAGTTTGCGGGCGAAAATCCAACGGCAGCGGCTGCGGAACCGCACAAAACTGCGGTCTCGTGAGTTCTTAGCCTTATTCCTACGTTACTTGATGACGTAGGATAATCAGCGCTGTCACAGGGTCTATAACTCGAAAGACAAATAATTAATTTGAAGGAAATAAAGGACGGGCTTGCCTGCCGTTTAATTTTTCGATTGAAAACAAACTGCTTTTGCATTAAAAAAATCTTTAGATTTGTATACTATTACTTAAAAACAGAGCATTCACAATCAGAAAGTACTCCTTCCTCGTAAAACACATCCCGCAACACAACTACGCGCTTATGTACGTGGCGACGACGCTTCTTGTCAGTTTATTATTCCGTGTCGCGCGCTTGTCTCTTCCATAGCGTAGTTGCTCAATGGCAATGACTACAATACACGAAAAATGTATGTTCCATATAAAAATGCTAATTTTTTATTTGGTGCAAATATAAAGGAAACCAAATTATATGATTGTGATGATTCTCAAAACAACCAAAATTTCCCCCGAAGTACAGCGGCAGAAAAACGTGAAAAACTAATTTCCGTATGTCACACCAGGGTGCAAAATCAATAATATATTTAGGCCAAACTGACTAACCCTTTCCTGAGTTTACAAAACTACACGATTTTCCCCTAAGCCGCAATGACCAAAAATCATGTTTATAGATATTTTATTTTTTTTCTAACGCTGCGTTGGTCTGATTAAAATAAATAAAATGTAATAATGTAGATTGAGGTGTAATAAAGCGTATAAAAAATTACGATGAGTACAACTGTATGCTCTGCTTAGTTATGAATAATAAACAGTTTTCACAATTTTTCACCCCCTTCCGTAGGGGTGCTAAATGCAATTTGTTTTTTTTACTCAATTTTTCACTCATACAAAACCATCAGAAACGTTTTTGCCTCTCCGGAGAATTTATTCCAATCTTTATTAAAAAATGACCTAATTTGACTATACTAATAAATAAATTTTAAGTATACTGGGCGTTCTGTAGGAACCTGCCGAAAGTATCAAACATCAATAATTTTAAACTAATAAGATATTTCTGAATTTATACGACCACATTCTGAATTTAAATTTGGAATAACATGGACAATCTGGCGCGAAAGTAATTTATTTAGTTAAAACCTACTTAATACATTAATTTCGCGCCAGATTCCTTGATGTCAAAAAACCTACTTCTAACCTTTAAATTATTAATTGCATAATTAAGAAAGTAGTATTAATTATTATCATCAGTGCTCATTCTATTTTATGACAACATATTTTTTCCTAATTTCTAAGAATCGATTTATGAAAATCACTCATTTCAATTAATCAAACATCGAAATTTAAAAAAAATCGTTTAGCAGAATCGTTTGGCTACACCCCAACAATAAAAAAAAACAATATGGTGGATGATTTTGAACAGTTCATCACATTTTACACTTTGATTTTATTTATGAAAATTAGTAAACTTGCAGGTTAAATATGAAAGAATTATGGGCGCTAACATTTGACCTTTTTATCCAATTGTTTTAATTAATGCCCATACATAAGATTTTTTAAGTAGTATCAATAACAACATTATTAATTAGGATGTCGTATGACATAACTCTTAGTACCTAAAGGTACTACTACCGAGCCGGCGCACGGTGGGCTGAAATCGCGAAGTTGGGACTTAAGGATTTTTAAATATATATTTGCATTGTATATACTTATACCATACTTTTATGTTTTGGAACTTTTTTTTTAAAGTAGGTTATTACCCTAAAATTTCAGAGATTTAATTTGTATGAATAAAACAAAGAATTCGATGCATGGTGCATATTATTAGGATTATTATTATTAGTTTGTTGTAAATATTTTGTGCAACTGCATTCCACACCACTCTTTCCACAACACCAAAACCGGTTTTCTTATCAGTAGACGAGTCGTCATTAGTGACGTGCGCCAATCAGAGGGCAGTAAATTTGCAGGTAAAAAATATTTGGGGTAGCAAGTTGAAAACAATGATATCAGTTCGTTGTAACCACCCTTTACATACGGACTACCCGCTCGTTACTTGATTTTTGTTAAAAGTTGATTTTCGAGAATTTTGTGAAAATGTTTAGTGATTTAGTTACTAATGTTGATATGTTTGTGAAATTGAAATCAAGTGGTAGTATTAAGGATCATAACTTTTTATACAGTGCTATCAAGTCAAAATTGTGTGATTTAAATCAAGATAATGATAATTTGCTAAAGGAATTCTGCGCAAAGTATTGTTATAATACTTATAAAAAATGGGAAAATGCTAAACGAAAAGAACATACATTTAGAAGTAAATACAGTGATTGGTTGGCATCGGAGATAGTTTGGCCTGAGTTTATGAAAGATTTTGCAAAAAACGACGACGATCCAGTTCCTAGCACATCAACTACATCTCATGAAAAGGTGTCTGTTGGTACATCAACTCAAGTAAGTCCGAGAAAACCATTTACAGAATTAGGTCCTAAACAAAAAAAGAGACGTACGGAACTTACTACGCAAACTATTGCTTCAGAGGAGTTGTCACATGCCCATGTTTTTAACTTAAAAGCAGAAGGAAAGGAAGATGTTGCTGACATATTACAGCATCTGCTCAAGCATCCACAGGACGTGCAAAAAGTAAAAGATTGTCTTTTTGGAAATAAAAAGAAATCAGTATCTGGAGAGGATGAAGCTTTAGGCTTGTTTTTGTCTTTGAAATTGTCAAAATGGCAATATAATACGCTACGAAAAAGTATCGCAGAAGTAACTGGTACCAACATATATCCCTCTTACTACGCACTGCAAAATGAAAAAATTAAATGTTATCCACCTAAAACTGCTATTGTAGTAACAGATAAAACGGCTACGATAGAATTGCAGGCACTATTGGATATTACTGTGAAGAGAATTATAATGTCAAACGAAATTAGTGAAACTTGTAAAGATTTGACACTGATTAGTAAATGGGGATTTGACGGAGCTTCGAATCAAGCCAATTATAAGCAGAAAGTTGGAAGAGAAAATGAAGAAGATGAGGACTTTGACGATTCTAGCGTATTTATGGGTAGTTTGATTCCTATCAAATTAGTGTCTAGTGACAGAGTTATATGGGAAAATGATTCCCCAAATTCCTCATTATGGTGTCGTCCGCTGTTTTTTAAATTCATGAAGGAAAACAAATTCAGCATTTTGCAAGAAAAAAATGCGATTGAGGCAGAGATTAACAATTTAGTTAAGACAGTGGTTGATGATTTGACCATCTCGCACAACCTAATACTAACCATGATAGATGGTAAAGCGACTGCAGTTCTTTGCGATACATCAACACAAAGATGTGACATATGTAAAGCTACTCCAAAGGAAATGAATGATTTGTCCTTGGTTTTGGCAAAAGAAATTGATGTCGATTTATATAAATATGGTTTATCGTCGTTACACATCTGGATACGATTCATGGAATGCATTCTTCATATAGCGTACAGATTAGATATGAAGACATGGATGGTGAAAGGTGACAGTAAAGCTATTATGGAGAGCAAAAAGAGAAATATTCAGGAAGCATTTAAATCCGAAACAGGACTTTTAATTGATGTTGTGAAACAGGGTCATGGTACAACAAATGATGGGAATACTGCGAGGAGATTTTTCGAAAACCCCGATATTGCAGCTTCGATCACAGGAGTAAATGAAGAATTAATAAAAAGATTTAAAACTATATTAGAAGCAATTTCGTCGGGTCACCGTATTGATATATTGAAGTTTAAAGATTATACCGAAACCACCATGGAACTATACATTGAATTATATAATTGGTTTTACATGCCTGCAAGTGTTCACAAAGTTTTAGCTCACGGAGCAGCTATTATTGAAAGCTTGGGTATAGTGCCCATTGGAAAATTATCCGAAGAAGCAGCTGAAGCACGCAACAAAGATTTTCGGAGATATCGTGCTCATAATTCGAGGAAATTCTGTAGAAAAGCTACTAATGAAGATATTTTGAACAATTTGTTAATCAGCTCTGATCCACATATTTCAAAGATACGACACAAACTGGTGCGAAAACACAAAGCCTTTTCAGAAGAAGCAACAGCTTTGTTGATCGTTAAGGATACATTTGTTGACGATGATGATCAAGAAAATTTAGGGGTTTTAACTGAAGACCCGTTATTGTCAGAGCATGGTGTTGAGCATGGTGCAGGCCCCTCCTAAAAATATTGGTAAATGATTTGAATTTTGAATTTGTCTTTGTAAGTCTCACACATACAGAACACAGATTTGTAGTCGTGGATTAGGCCTATTGGGGAGACCACTGATAAAAAAAACGCGCCTAGTTCTCTACCTCTGGGGTGGTGTGGAATAGAGAATACAATAATTATCACTGCTAAGTATTCTGAGATTTAGGTGACTTTTAAGATATTTTCGTTCAAAAAAATCTAAAAAAGTCTAACTACCTACTAATAATAATAATAATAATAATAATAATAATATCTTAGGACAATCAACACATCGCCATCTGATCCCAAACTAGGCAGAGCCTGTACTATGGCAACCAGACAACTGATAAACATACTTATATATTTCTAAATACATACATATTATAGATAAATTACACACCCAGATACAGAACAAATAATCGTACTCATCGCACAAAGATTTGTCCTGTGTGGGAATCGAACCCACGACCTCCGTCCTAGCAGTCAGGGTCACTAACCACTAGACCAACAGGCCACTAAGTCACAGTAAACTACAGTAGACGATTAGATGCAAATAAATTGTACTATTAAAATACTTATCCAACAATTGGAAGAAATTTGAGATTTTGTAGACTTAAATGCGATTTTAATAAGAAAAAAAATAAAAATAAAAATTTCTCCTAAATCGCAGCAAAGCGCAGTAGCTGACTAGTTGTAAAAATAAGCTAATAAATAGTACTATTTTAATATATACATCGCAGTTGGAGATGTTTTCAGATTTTTGAGATTCTTTAGATTTTATGATTTTTTCTATACAAAAAAATATTTAAAAAATTGTAGTACTAAAAATAATGCGTAAAATAAAAAGTCATAGAACAATAATTTACTGTATTAGATAGTAGAACAAATTTGCATCATTAATCAGTAAAAATAAGATGACTTTTTTTTTAATGTCCTAAGTCCACTACGTATATAAATCAACCCACCGTGCGGCGGAGGTACGCCTGTCTGGTACCTTTAGGTACCACTACCGAACTATACGGTTAAGGTCCATACAATGCGTACTGGTCAAATCATATGAGAACCTTGTAGGTTAATGTCTGAGGTGGCCTTTTGAGGAATGTGCCACACAGATTTGAGTGGACCTGTCCAGACAGTGCAAGCATTTGTCAGTTATCGTGAAGCTCAAACTTAGAACTTTAAGGAGCTCAATGTTTCGTATTATATTCCGTTTTCTATTCCATTCTACGACATTATACACTATCAAAATTACTCTATCACTGAGGTTGCTGTTAGAGAACCCAATTCTGTGTAAAACTCGCTTTTATAGATAAACTTACCCAAAGTATGTGTACCTAGAACAAAGAATAAGAAACACCAAAGTGTCCACATACCTCTGTGCCCTTCCCGCACTCCGTGGTGTCCATCTTGAAGAAATCATCAGGACAGTACTCCGAGTGCCCCGTACAGTATTCCGGCAGGTCACACTCTCGCTCCGCCGACCTGCATACTGTGCCCGCCGATTTCGGACGACACGTCTGAAATTAAACGTTTCTCATCAATACAAATTACGAATAAATATGAAGGTCCTGACTTATTCAGTGACTAACTCTTGAACGCCCAGCCTAAAATTATTATAAAAATATTGTGATCTTGCCACAGTCTCTTTATTCCCCTTCCCCCGTTCTGTTTGTTTTTCATCATCATCATCATCATCATATCAGCCGAAAGACGTCCACTGCTGGACATAGGCCTCCCCCAAGTGTCACCACAACAACCGGTCCTGTGCGTCTCGCATCCATCAGTTACCCGTGACCCTCACCAGGTCATCGGTCCACCTTGTGGGAGGCCTTCCAACGCTGCGTCTTCCGGTACGCGGTCGCCACTCCAAAACTTTTCGGCCCCATCGACCATCTGTTCTGCGAGCAATGTGCCCTGCCCACTGCCACTTCAATTTGGCGATCCTTCGGGCTATGTCGGTAACCTTGGTTCTCTTGCGGATATCATCATTCCTGATTCGATCACGCAAGGAAACTCCGAGCATTGCGCTCTCCATTGCCCTTTGGGTGACTTTAAGCCTTCTGATGAGGCCCATTGTGAGCGACCACGTTTCGAGTCCATAGGTCATCACTGGCAACACGCACTGATCATAGACTTTTGTCTTGAGACACTGTGGTATGTGAGACGAGAAGATACCGCGCAACTTCCCGAACGCCGCCCAGCCGAGTCGGATTCGACGGTTGACCTCCTTCTCGAAGTTAGCCCTACCTAGCTGGATCGTTTGTCCCAGGTAGACGTACTCATCAACAACTTCGAGTGCAGAGCCTCCAATCTTGATAGGAGTGGGTGCTACATGGGTATTTACCATGACCTTGGTTTTGTCCATGTTCATTTTAAGACCCACTCTTTGAGGAAGCTCTACTGAGGTCATCGAGCATTGTACTGAGGTCCTCCGTGGTCTCAGCCATGAAATTGCCATTTGACATTGTTTTTGAACCACGACTAAATGAATTTGGATGAAATTTCGTACACAAATAGACTACGGTCTGGTTTAGAGTATAGGATACTTTTAATCCGAATGCGTTTAATTTTTACCCTAGAAAACGGCAAAATCGCGACTTACCTAACTATTATTACTAACGCAAAATTGTGTATGTTTGTCCTTACTTCACACGGAAACAGACCAACGGATCGACGTAATTTTTTGCATTGACAGAGCTTGCAAGCCTGCCAGTAACATAGGCTGTATTAAAAGGCCCTGGGATTTAATATTCACCTGTAAGTCGCAGCACATGCCAGCCCCGCAGGTCGCGTTGGACCGCAGCATGCAGGTGTCGGGGTTGCAACACGCGTGACAGGGGTTGTAGGCCTTAGGGTCGGCCATCATGCCGCAGTCGCATTGTTCGCCCGGTTCTGTGAAGCCGTTACCGCAGGTTGGAGAGTCGAAGAGGAGTTTTGGTTTGTTTCTGGAAGAGAGAGATATTCAAAGTTAATCACTACATATTACGAAACAAAGCAGATACAGGCAGACGTGGCGGGGGGCGCCACGTCTGCCTGTCTGTCTGTACGCGATAAACTCAAAAACTACCGAACGGATTTACATACAGTTTTCACCAACGGACGGAGTGATTCATAAGGAAGGTTTAGGTGTACAATTTATTAAGGTTTTGTGTTAAATGGCTGAAATATAACAATGTTTGTAGAAGATATCGGAAAAATTATTTCACTGGTACAAAGTTCCGCGATTGCAGAGTGTTTAAGGCTATTTGTGTCGTCCCTGTAAACAGCGTGTCACATATAAAAAAAAACAATTAAAACATACAGAAGCCTCTTAGACTAAACAGTGCATTACAAGATACAAAAAAATAAAAGTCACCTCAAACAATAATCCATGCCTCGTTCAAAAGCCAGCGCCAAGGAGTTCAAGCTGCACGACGACCAGTGTACCGGCGTGACGGCCGTGCTGGACGGACTCATGATACACTTGGCGTCGGGGCACGCGCACAGCTCGTCCGTGTCGTGCTCCAGCCCGAAGTTGTGTCCCATCTCGTGCGCGATGGTGCTGGCCACCAGCCCCAGCACCTCCGAGTGGTTGGTGGCCACTCCGCCCGAGAACTCGTACGTACAGATGGGTCCTTTTAACGCTTTGCCCACCACACCGTCGTTGAATTTTTGGCGGCTGAAATGGAGACGTGATTTATTAGTATAGTATTATTAAGAGGAGTTTCATTAGTATAAGAACTCAAAATTAAAAATAAAATGTGTTCCTTTTGATATCCCATAAATTGAAATTATCATTCTATGGTTAAAAATCTTGTATAATGTCTAAGAAACATGAGTTCCGAAATGCATAGTTACGCAGATAACAGCAAACTAAAATAGTTCACAACTCTTAAAACAGTATTACTTTAATGTTACTTCCAGTGGGAAGGAGACGGAGCTATACGTCCTGTATAGCTCTGTCTCTTTCCCACTAGAAGTAATATGGTGGTTACGCCCCAGATATTGTCACCAATATACCAAGTCTGAATACCTAAAAAATGTCATTGATAAGTAAGTTCATGCACTCATGCGACGTTGTCGTTCAGGTGAAGTCTTCTCAGTTTCGTCAAATTATTTTGAAAGAATATTTTAAAAAAAATGCTGGATTGTTAAATATTTAAAATGCTATAATATTATTTTAGATCTTTGGCAGTTGTTACGGATTGTCAGAAGCCAGAAAAATCTGACACCAGTCTTGCCAAGAAGTACCGTGTTACCCAGTTAATGGGTTGTGGAGGTCTGGTAGGCAGCCGCTCCACGTAAAATACTGGTATTCAACTGAATCCGGTTTGACTGGGAGCCGACCCCAATATAGTTGGGAAAAGGCTAGGCAGATGATGATGCTATAAGAGTATTTTAGGTGATCTGATTGATACCCTATTGTTAAAGAATATCAAAAGGACGCAACGTTGTAATTTATGGTAAATAGTGCGAGCCTACAAAAAAGTTACTCATTTCCAATTTATCAAATTTTTATTGAGAAAAATGAGCACAATTTAACGCGATAATTATCCCGTGACGGTTACATAATGAATAACAAATCAACTCACGTCAACAACTGAGCATTATCATTAGGTATAGCCTTGACGAGCACCGACTTCCTGTAGCTAAGGAAGTTGGTGAGCGTCCTGTCTCCGTTCTCCTCGAGCCCGATCTCGTCGGTCTCCGTCCACACCACCACGCCCACCAGGGCTATGAAGATGTTTAGAGGGGAGTATACCTGAAAATATTAGGATATTTAAACAAAATCCCAATTTTAATAAAATTAGTTAGCCTTGAACATCGACGCAGAGTTTCCAATCTTTCATTTTCTATCGGTCACACTTCGAGGAGTGTCCGTTGGGATTGCACAATTTAATCCCACTTAGCCCGTTCCATCATCGGACTTTTTTTTAATGGATGGGAAATCATCAAATGACTCCGCTCTGGGTGGAGCGAGAGGGAATGTCAGACTCTTACTGACTAAAACCCATCCGTGCTCCTCTTAGTGCCCGCCGCGTTCCAGGGCCGCAGTGAATCTTTCGAACAAAATCCGCTACAGATACATGGTGGACGTTCCAACCATACGCACAAAACGTTTTGAAACTATATTGATTGTGCGTGGAGTCTGTGATTCCAGTTAGCTACAACCTGAGGGTCTTTAAGTCAAGAGGGAATGGGTTACTTTTAGGCAAGCACACCCATCGCCGACCACATCATCGCTTTCCATGTGAGAAAAAGAGGAAAACTAAGCAAAAACAGTCTATACTGTTAAAATAATTTCTAGCTAAAAATTAAAAGATTATATTTAATGACGGTCCTACAAACGACAGATTTTTAGTTTTTTACTACTCCTGTACTATCGACTAAATCGATAAGTATGCAGGTCACTATATCCTGCTGATGCAGTGTTATTAAATAGTCGAATATCGTAACATGGGAAGGCCAAACCCTGAAAAAACATATTTTCTGAAATTCATGCTTACATTTTGACCTTAGGCACACTTTGATCTGCCCGGGTTGCGGATTTTGTTCGATAGAGTTACCGCGGCCTTGGTAATTAAAGGGCACTACGAGGAGCACTCCCTCCTGCTCCACCCAGAGCTGCAGGAGTCATTTGATGATTTCCCATCCATAAAAAAAATTAAAAAGGCACACTTTATTATACTAGGATATCAAATACTTAAGATTATTTAACTGAGCAGTTGTCATTATGGCCCAGGTGATCTCAAAAGACCCAAAATCATCGTAGTTTTTTTTTCTCGTTTATAACTTACCGAATTAATAATATTAGCGACATCCTTCAGCTGGTGATGCACCGTGTTCAAGTTCTCGCCGTTCGCTTTGTACTCTCTGTTGTCAGCTACCAGCACTAGCTCGACGTATCGAGACAACTTGTTCGCGTTGTACGGGCCGCGGACTTGCGTGTCGTCTGCGGCGTATCTTTTGTACTGGAAAGATAAAGAAATCATGTTTAACATGCTAATATAAATGATTCTTCAAAAATTCTATCAACCAATTCGTTTAGAGTTCGAGAAAATTTTCTCCAGTCGTCCGCGTTGTTCGCGAGTGTTGTTATCGTGTTTGTTAGTTACTTTGGAACCCCACTGCTGAGAAGATGACCGGTCGCGGTAAGGGAGGAAAGGGTCTGGGAAAAGGAGGAGCCAAGCGTCACAGGAAGGTACTAACATCTAGGGTATCACGAAGCCCGCCATCCGTCGTCTGGCTCGCAGAGGCGGCGTGAAACGTATCTCCGGTCTGATCTACGAGAAGACCCGCGGTGTGCTTAAAGTGTTCCTCGAGAACGTGCTCCGCGATGCCGTCACCTACACCGAGCACGCCAAGAGGAAGACCGTCACCGCCAGATTAGATTAGAGTACATGAAAATCGAGCACGAGACACCTTTCAAGTACTTTCAACTATTCTAAAATATTCAGCCTGTTTAATGCCTGATATTTTTTATCGAAGTGCAATTATTTTCCAGTTATTAGTTAAACAATCAAAGACACGATTTATGCGAAAAAAAAAACAACGTTGCAGTAAATTTTCGTTCGCATAGCCCGACAAAAAGTTGGGAACCGATGATTTTTTAAGTAGATTTTTGATGATAAAAAAACCAATCTATAAAGATTGGTTTTAATTGGTAAAGTGAGCAAAAGTAGGTATTGTAAATACCGAGATGGATATATTAGAACTCAATGTAATAACGAATTTGCTGGTAAGGTTCCGATGAGACCTCCCATTCATTGGGTTGCAGATAAGCAGATCGCACGTGCCCGTAAACATCTGCAATGGCGGAGGCTTGATGATCTGAATTAGGATATAGGATATCTTTCATCCTTGGGATAACAGAACAATTTCAGCTGGTCTATAAGAGTATCCGTGGAGTTTCTTACACGTTCTTCTCCATAGGGAAGAACACTCGCGCTCGTGCGCGGTATCTATGCTTTGGACCGTGCAAATAGCTTCATCTCTTTTTTGATTGACAAACCTTGACAATTCAAAAGTGACTGTAAAGGGTTTAATTGAAATAAATGCTTTGAGTTTATGAGCGCGAGTGCAGCCACGGGCAATAGCTACCCATAATTACTTGTTGACTGGTTTGGTAATTCCTGGGTTAGCGATTCCTTTTGCAACTTCCACATGATCTAATAAGAAGATGCAACTTCCACATGATCTGATAAGAAGATGCAACTTCCACATGATCTAATTAAACACAAAGATCGCACCTTGCGACATACTTAATTACCTCGTTAAGCGTTCAATTGAACCTTAGCTTCTTAACCAGTGATTCAACCAGGAACAATTCATTACTAGCATTTGCCAGCGACTTCGTCCGCGTGAGATTCACAATTTTTCCGCGAGAACATACTACCGAGGTACAAACGTCTTCCATGTGCTAATACAGGAAATGATCTAGCCCTATAAAAATATTTTAACTTACAAGCTTTCACAATTATAATATTAATAAGTAAGTACCTAAGGAAATGTAGACATAATTTAGTAAGGCTAATTATTTTTGAGGCGAATAACAACTCATTAGGCGACTAACTACTTGGTAACAAAAAATAATGACTTGGCGGCTAATATTAACAGTGGGATGTCATACGTATATGTGTTTTAATTGGTGTAAGAGTCGGGGTGCCCCAAGTCCCGAGCTCGCTTCGCTCGTAAGAGCGAGCGAAGCGAGCTCGGGTTTTGGGGCACCCCGACTCGGACAGGTTAGGTTAGAAGGGAATGGCGGGGTCAAGTGAGCGAGCGAACAGACCCCGCCATCCCCTTCGTGGTTATTTTTTTTAAACCACCCAAAAATATTTATTTATTTATACTAGAATCACTGCCAATTTAAATTTAAACAGAGCTCACAACTCTATATAAAGCTGCTACTTTATACTTAAAATGCTACTTCACTGTAGCTGCCAACCTATTATTTTTGCTACCCATCTTAATTATTTTTAAAACCCTATAACAGGTTAGTTTGTCGCCGCGTTAAATACATGCCATTTAGTAATATTTAATTTTAACATTTTTTTTCCTCGCTTGAGCCAGATTGGAATAAAAACAGACCAAATATAGTTCTAACATTTATAGAAAGATGATGTCAATAATTCTTTCTCGACGTCAGTCAATAATTAATTTTGTAATTTCACTTTAACCAATTTTACATACATACATACATTCATGAATAAACATTTTTAAGTGGTTTTATTAATTACTAGGTTTTTCCCAAGGCTTTGCGTATGTGGCCTACAACCAGCACTCCGGGATGACTACAATAAGCCTATGAGCGCTCAGAAAGTGTTGCTTTTGTTTATTGTAAAAGAGTTGTGGTACAATTTTAGTGCACAATAATAACATAAATGTACCTATTTGGTTTCACATGGTGGGTTTTTCAATTAAAACCTAATTTCCTCAAAGCATTAGTAAACCACATGCTAAATTGATACAATATTTTTAACAAACTCCTAACTTTAAATTTAGTTTTAGTTAATATTTCTATATTAATTGCAGGTTAATTTTAATGTTATTTGATGCATGTTATCCCCAAAGGATAAAATGACAGGTTTTACCTTTCAGTATATTCAGTTATGTAGGAATAGTATAGGTAAAAATATATATATGTTCAATGTTAATTTCAAATATTTATTATGTTAAACATCATTACATTAAAGGAAAATATACAAGTATTTATGCATCTAACAAACAACAAAATTTTGTAAAGTCAAAGTCAAAGCATTTATTTCAATTAGACCATTTACAGGCACTTTGAATTGTCAAGGTCGGTCAGTCAAAAAGATGAAGCTATTTGCACGTTCCAAAGCGTAGATCTCTATGGAGAAGAACGTGCAAGAAACTCCACGGACACTCTTAAAAAAAAAAAATTGTTACAAAATTATGGTTACATCATTCATATTGAAATAATACATATGTGAGAACAATGTAAAAGACGTGCAGGATAAAAGAGTCCGGAGTAAAAAGAAACAGTTCAAAGAAACAATTAAAATAAACCATGGCAGCCAAGAGATGACCAGTCTCAGCTGACGGCGCCCGTTCACGAACATGACGCATACGCTAGCACCATTTGGCTCAACCATTTTTAAGGGAGCCAAATGATCCAACGCACGCGCCACCATTAGACAGACTTTTGAGTGAGCATGACATTCCCAATTGCCAGGGTACATTCAAGTCAAAGACCTACCCAAAATGATCATTATAATTTAAATTTAATGTGCCGTTAATGCATGAAATTATACAATGCTAAATAAATTGAGTCCATACAATGAAAAATATTGCATTCTTACAATGTTCATCCGGTCCAACAATATTTCCAAATGCTAATAGATTACTTTGTGTGCCCTAGTGGCTGTGGAGCAGGACCAGCATTGAGCCAAGCATTTTTATCTTCAATATACGGGGAGTATAACTTATAATATGCTTGCCTGCATAGTGTGCGTTTTATACAAGATTTCAATTTTGTCTCATTTAGTTCTAATATATGGGGAAGTATTTTATTATAACATTTTAAACAGTACCCCATAAAAGATGAGGCTACTTTAGCCAGTCTGAAACCTGGTTGAACTAATTGGTCCCTATTTCGAGTAGCATAATTGTGTTTGTCGCCTCTTTTACTAAAGAGATGTAAATTCTTTCTAACATATATGATGTTTTCGTAAATGTATTGACAAGGTACCGTCATGATGTTAATATTCTTAAGCAGTTCCCTTAGAGAATCGCGCCGTCTGAGTTTGTATATGGCTTTAATGGCTCTTTTCTGCAGAATAAAAATAGACTCGATGTCTGCAGCCCGTCCCCATAGTAAAATACCGTAAGACATGATACTTTGAAAGTAACTAAAATAGACCAGTCTCGCGGTATCAAGTCAATCAATCAATCCGTAAATTGGTGGATTTTCCTAACAGCATATGCTGCTGAACTTAGCCGTCCTGCAAGAGATGTTAAATGAGGACCCCATTGTAGCCTTAAGTCAAGCGTAATTCCCAGGAAAACCGTTTTATCGACGAATTCAAGTTTTTCCCCGTTCAATACTATGTCACAATCACTGCCTTCGACATTTGGTAAGGCAAATCTTATTGATTTTGTTTTCTTTTCATTTAGAACTAGATTATTGGCAGTAATCCAATTTTGGACTTGCATTAGGGCGTTATTTATGACGTCAAGATTAGTGGTCCGTCTATTTATCTTAAAAATTAAAGAAATGTCGTCGGCAAACATCACCATATTAAGTTTATGTTGCAATAAATGGGGCAAATCATTTATATATACTAAAAATAAAAAAGGACCTAAAATTGAGCCCTGGGGTACCCCCTTTTCACGTTTAATCCCGACGAATTGACACCGTTTACTTGAACTAACTGCTGTCTATCATTTAAATAAGATTTAACAAGGCTTAAAGCTGTTTTGCCCAGCCCGTAATGCCCAAGTTTCAGAAGTAATGTCTCGTGATTTACACAATCAATCGCCTTAGATAGGTCACAGAAGATGCCTATGGCATCCTGTGCCTCTTCCCACGCATTAAAGATGTGCTTCAATAAGGTAACACCAGCGTCAGTCGTACAACGTCCTCTGGTGAAGCCATACTGTTTATCATGCAAGATGTTATTGGTGTTAAAATGAGCATCTGATTAAGCATCACTTTTTCAAATACCTTGCTGAACACTGGCAACACGGATACTGGTCTATAATTGTTTGTGTCTTTACTGTCCCCGGATTTGAAAAGTGGTATCACCTTACTGAATTTCATTAAGTCCGGAAAGACACCTTGATCCACACACAAATTAAATATTAGAGCTAAGTAAGGCGCTATAGTCTCAATAATTGAGGTACAAACTTTGATAGACAATCCCCATAAATCCTCGGTCAATTTAACCTTGATTTGTTTGAAAGCTTTCATTACTGTTATGGGGTTTATATGTTTGAAATTAAATTCAGTCGGTATGTAATAAAATGAATTCAAATATCAATTAAGTTTAACTTCTGAAAATAACAAATAGTTGTGAAACACAGATGTTGTTAGTTGCCTACATACCAATTTCTTTAGTAGTTAGTACATCTGTGGCTGTTTGCTATCCCTATACATATTTCTATACTAAACCTCTGGGAAATATCAAAACATAGCTGAATTGGTAGAAAAAATAAGGTTTATAAAAGCACAAGAAAACCGAATAAACTTTACATTTTGGCGTTCCAGCCGTACTAGAACCCAGTGGCCTGGCACGCGACGATGGCAAGCGACTGGACGGTATGTCTTATTTCCATGGAAGATGGGTAGGCCTTTAGTGTGGGACACTACTTGTGTCGATACTCTTTCGCCATCCCATCTTCCTAGCTTGTCGTGCTGCTGTGCTGGTGCTGCCGCTGCGGCTGCTGAGAACCTCAAATGGCGGAAATACAATAACCTAGTTGGCAATTATATTTTCGAGCCGTTTGGGGTTGAAACTCTTGGACCGTGGGGTCCGAGTGCTCATGCTTTATTTAAAGAACTTTGTAAACGCTTAGTTGACACTTCGCGTGACCCAAGGGCTGGCTTTTACTTCGGACAGAGGATAAGCATTGCCATACAACGTGGCAATGCCGCTAGTCTTTTGGGCTCACTTCCAGTCGACAGCGATGCGGATGAATTTTTTGACGCCATATTTTAGTTAGGAGTTTTCTTTTTGTATTTTATTTTAAGTGTATATAGTTAAATTAGTATTATATTGTAAATAACTGGGAATTATCAAAAAACGTCATTGCCGCTACTTAAAGTAAGAAACAATATAGATTTTTTATCTTCTTTTTGTGTCTGACTCAACTTTTCAAATTTTGTCCGCTCTGTCGTTAGCCACTTCAGGTCCTGAAAGCTGCAGGTGGTTGGACATAAAGATCAGGAAAGTAGATGGGGCAATATCCTATACATTTTTTTGAAGAAAAAAGAAATCTCTCCACTTCCCGTGACTCAAGGGCTTATACTTCAGACAGAAGCTAAGCATTGCCATACAACGTGGCAATGCTGCTAGTCTCTGGGGCACGTTCCCAGCTGACAGCGTTGAAGACGAATTTTTTGATGCTATATTTTAGTTTGTTGTTAGTTTTTATTAGTTAATAAAATAACGTAAAATAAAAAAAAAACTTTTTCACAAAAAAAGAAACCGACTTCCAAAAAACACTATAAAGCGAAATTAAAGTTATTTTGAACTTTATAGTGTTTTTTGGAAGTCGGTTTCTTTTTTTGTGAAAAAGTTTTTTATTTTTCACTTTTTAGTGGTACCCCACACCTAACAACACCACTGGATAGTCACAGGAAAGCAAAAGTACACAATATATTTTTTCCAGATATTTGGATTTAAAAACCAAACTGCTGAACCGATTTTGATAAAATTTAATGGGACCATTTGGAAAGTATACCCTTTCCAACAAAAAAAAGAATTTTTCAAATCGGTTAGCAAGCGACGGAGTTATGCCCGAACATAAAAAAAAAAAAAAAAAAAATACAAACATCCGAATTGAGAACCTCCTCCTTTTTTAGAAGTCGGTTAAAAAAATACAACCGATTTCCAAATAAAAAACACTACAAAGTACAAAATAACTTTAATTTCGGAAGTCGTTGTCAAAAACGAAGAAACAATCAAAAACACCGACTTCCGAAATAAAAGTTATTTTATACTTTATCATCTTTCGTAATTCGTAAACACAACTGGAAAGTCACAGGAAAGCAAAATACGAAATTTCGTTTACATGTATGACATATTTTATTCAGCTCTTTTGATTTGAAAACCAAACTACTGAACCGATGTTGATGAAATTTATATGGGACCAATTGGAAAGTACAGTTCTCGTCAAATAACTTCGCCCCTCTGAAGTTAGCCATTTGCAAAGATCGCGCAGGTGCAGTCACTTAGACGGGAGCAAGCGGGACGCAAGCATGCATCGAACGTAAACGTAAGACTGAGACATAAAATCACGCCGCCATAATCCCCGCCTGCATCTCTTGCGCATGCGCAGTTGTAGTTTGTTCGTAATTTTGACTACTACGCAGCCACTCGACACAACTTCAGAGGGGCAAAGCTTTTTGACGAGAACTGTATAACCTTTCACATAAAAGAAGTTTTTTTCAAATCGTTTCATAAATGGCGGAGTAATGAGGTAACAAACATAACAAAAAAAAATACAACTGAATTCAAAACTTCCGTTTTTTGAAAAAAAAAAAAAAATTATTGACTTACTCGACTGATCCTACTTTTCTGCCTGCCCTGTTCGCTTTCGTGCTTCTTGTAAAGTTCCGGATCGTAGCTCGAGTTCTTTGTGACACCGCCGACGTAACCGCAGTGGTATTCGTTGTTCAGGTCCGCATGATCGTAGATGTAGTGATTCGATTGAATTTCGGAGCCTGGGGAGAGAGAACACCGTTACAAAATATACTGCTGAGATCAAGTTCACTCGACTCAGTCCTCGCACTCGTCAAATTGACAGTTATATAAGTAGCTTTATACTTAGTCTGCGTTTTCACCAGAGATGTGCGAGGATGCGTAGCGAGGGATATGTTTGTTATGAACCAATAGAGTCGCTTCATTTACCTAGCCTCGCAGCAAGCGCAAGCGATTCTATTGGTTCATAAAAACACATCCCTCGCAACGCATCATCGCACATCTCTGGTGGAAACGCAGCCTTATTGTCAGGAACGTACTCGCCTCGAGTTATTATTCAGTTGCCATGGCGACCTAACTTGGAGTGGAAAAAGTTTTTGTCACAATATGAAGGGCGAGTTTGGGTGGTATTGAGTAAATGTGTTAAAAATCGTCGTTTGATGCACGTGGGTATTTGTCATAGGGCTCGCCTTCAGCTCGGGCGTCTATTCCGCCTAAGCTGCAATAACAAACTATCCCCACTTGCATCAGAATAAACTATTTTCATTTTATATTAAGTGTAAAACAACAAACATCTCTCGACTGCCATGGTTTATTTTAATTATTTCTTTGAATTGTTTCTTTTTTTACTCCGGACTCTTTTATCCTGCACGTCTTTTACATCGTTCTCACATATATGTATAATTTCAATATGAATGATGTAACCATAATTTTGTAACAAAATATTATTTTTAAAAGAGTGTCCGTGGAGTTTCTTGTACGTTCTTCTCCATAGAGATCTACGCTTTGGAACGTGCAAATAGCTTCATCTTTTTGACCGACCGACCTTGACAATTCAAAAGTACCTGTAAATGGTCTAATTGAAATAAATGCTTTGACTTGACTTTGACTTTGAACAAATACCAAGAGCAAGCTTAATACTCAATAAAAAAAAATTGATGGCATTGCAAAGGTAAGAACCTAAATTGTTCGTCATATTTGAACAGACACGTATTTAAGTATAAAAATCTATACAACCAGTTTTATTTATCAGCAAATAACTGTATTAAGGAAGAATAAATAAGTTTAAGCCAGTCTACCACACTTTCTCAATCATTGCAACTCTTGAGGTCCAGCTTCAACAGTGGCGACCACCAGAAAAACGCTGAGGCAATGTAGCTCCCGGAAAAACGATGCAACTGTCTTAGATCCCGCAACGAGCCTTATCCAGCGAGGAGTGCGTGTACCTCATTTATTTCATACAGACTTCTGTAGGTCTAACGCTGGTGTACGTGTGCCTCTTCGCCGCCTTGTGGACACGTAGGTATATATAATTCACATTTTATGGAACTTGATTTATTATCACTTTCCAGCCATAATTTTACAGCAAAAGCACTCAGGCTAATCAGACAAATATTAAATAACTTACTTATGAACCTAACCAGTCGCAGAATTTAATATTTTTTTACTAATTACGATTTCATTAATTTAAATATTGATGATCTCTGTTTTTAACCTTCCTTTCATTTGTTAACTTGTGGACAATGGTGTGGGTTACATATTTGTTATTTTAGTTTAAGAACTTTTATGGTACGCTCTAATATGTAACTGTTTTTTGTCCCTAATAAATAAAATAAAAACGAAATGATTCAGAAAATAACTTTGGAGTAGTAAAAAAACATGTTTTAGCAACATACCTTCAGCAGGCTCGATGTATTTCATACTCTTTCCATCGTAGACAATCCCTCGGACACCATGACAGGTGGACACCGCCACCCTTGAGCCAGGCTTACCTCTCACTGTCCCTGAGTATTGACATAAGTCTATATCCTGAAACACAACAAGGGAACGGTCAAGTGTTTATAACCTCAAACTTAATGACGTCTGTGAATTTGCTACTGCGCAGGGAATCTAGGAGTGTCCCTAGCCTAGGTTTGATTCTGCCTGTACTATTCGTGAAATGCCGTTCTTTTCAGAAACTGCTTAGCCCAGTATTTGATGGCGTTTCCTGGATTATAGAATCTGGGCACAGTCTACATCGTCATCAGCACTAAACAGTCCACTACTGGAGTAAGGCCTTTCCTATCATTAAGCAAGATATTCTAGTCACCATGCGAAGATTGTAACTACGGGCTTTCTTTTTACGTTTGCTGTTTTGTAGCGTCTTCCCCAGCCAGTCTGTCTAGCTTACGCTTACTGTTCATCAACATTTTCTCGTAGCCTTAAAAGTTGGCATTGAAGGGGGAAATAAAAAATTAAGAACATTTTCAAACTCATAATCATTCAACCTTGGTCGGTCACAAATTGATGTCGCAAGTTCACAGGTGAACGAATGTTACGACAACAATGGAAAATGATCATCCACGGGGAAACCATCAAAATAATTACGGTACTAAGCGTTTGTCCGGCATCCGGGCACTTAAACTTAAACGCACTAGTTACTTGGTAATTGAATAATGTAAGCACATTTTATTACAGCGCTTCAGTCTCGTACTGAGAGAAGAAAATTCTATTGAATATGTACGTGGTACGTAGGCTCCTACGCTTATGAAAAGGAAGTTTTCAGAGTCTAATTACAGAATAATAACTCAAATATGACCCCGATTGTTTAATTAAGAAATTGAAATTTGAAAACCTGTCATACATAAGCTTTAAAATAGAGTGCGGTTAACCAAAACTTGACCTATTTGTTGGAATGCCCCTAGTGCCTTTACACCTGCACTTTTAAGAAGAGCGCTTGAAGGGTCACCATCGACTCGAATTCGAATTTTTTGTTCTGTATGGTATCGGACGTAAAAGAATAGCACCATCCCATCACTTCCCGTCGTAAGAGGCGACAAGGGACTCACGAGAGAATGGGCAGCAGCATTATCTGTAGGTACATTGCTACAGCTACACTGCGATCGCCAACCCGCCTGCCATGTGGCGATTATGGCAAACCCCTATTTGGGGGAGGCCTATGTCCAGCAGTGGACGTCTTGAAAAACAGAAGACATTTTTTATTTTTATTTTGACACGTATTTAGCTCGAAATTCTTCATTCAGAAACCGGTCATCATTCACAATCGTCACTAATATGCCTCAAACTGTCCTAGGTGTATTGTAGCGAAAGAAATACATTACACACAAAGAAATACATTGAAGTAACCCCCGAATATTTAAAAATCACTTCGTGGATTTTTAAATATTCGGAGGTTACTTCAATGTATGATCCCTCTTGTTGCAACATTGTTGCCATCGCGGTTAGGGCTGGATGAGGCTGGCACAGGAACGTGGGGATTGGCACAAGAGAAGGGAGCCCTATGATCTACAGTAGGCGAAGTCGGGTTCTTCGATTTAGCTAGAATAAATACAAAAGTTACCATCAAACTTACCTCTTTTTTAGGTTTATGTACAACAGTCTTGCCGTTCTTCTGGTACCTAAGTACATGGTTGTCTGTGACTAGGTCTCGGTTCAGTCTGAGGTCCAGCACGTACTCCTGCCCGTCTATAGGGACCGTTATAGTCACCTCTGAATGATGTGCACCGCTCTGAAACAGATGTTGGAAGATTAGGGTGATTCAATCATTTGAACTCGGACCTTAAGTCTATGTGTTTAAGGCAACTGATAGGAAGGCACATGGCCAGAAAATCAACATACATTTCTCTTGGGTCTTGAAGATTTTACTTTGAGTCAAGTTAAAAAAACAAATTGGAAGTAGGCAGTTATTTCTGAGATGCTTGGGAATGCCCAAGCCTCTCAGAAATTACCACAAGCCATTAGAAAGACACAAAACTATTCATCATCATCATCATATCAGCCGAAAGAAGTGCACTGCTGGACATAAGCCTCCCCCAAGTGTCGCCATAACAATCGATCCTGCGCGTCTTGGATCCATCGGCTACCCGCGACCCTCACCAGGTCATCGGTCCACCTTGTGAGAGGCTACAAAACTATTAGTCACAACAAAATTATGACCAACAGTCAAGTAATTTCAATGGAACCGTTAGAAAACAGCAATTTTTGCCGTTGGACACAGCACAGCGGCGCTACTGGCAGAGGTCGGCAGCATGTCTAACTTCCGTTCTAAATGGTGTTCCGTAGTTTTATTTTACGGTGTTACACGCGATGCATGAGCGAAGGTTATGTAAGCCTTCCACTTATAGTAATGCTTCTGCATGCATTGAGTTTTACTTAGGTACTTTTAGTAATGACACATTTAGGCCTTTGGACCTTTGTAGATTTTTACTTAACTTTTTGAGAACGGTTTCCTAATATTGGCTTTGTGAGAGGATCTTCCTGTTGTGGAGTACGGAGGGTTATGTCTCATACCGAATAAAACCCCACAGGTCTTACCGCTACCACGGGTTTGGGACATACAAATAAATCTTAGAGAGCTCAGGCAGTAGGTAGGAGATCCTCATTATCCTCGTTATCCATTCTTACACAAAAGACTCCAAAGCTTCTTCACAAAGAAATAATGATCTTACCATCCGATTCGATCGCGATGTCGATGGTATGCTGCGCTTAAGGGATAGCACACACTACATTGCATATTGCTTAGTGCGAGTTTTTAATTGTGCGCCATCGCCTTAACTTTAACGTCATCGATCATGTAAGTATAAAAACTCGCACCAGGCCCTCTCGATCTGCCAGGGTTGCGGAATTTGTTTGAAAGAGTCACCGCGGCCCTGAACGCAAAGGGCATAAGGAGGAACACGGATGGTTTTTAGTCAGTAAAAGTCTGTCACTCCAAGAAGACATTTAATGATTTCTCTCGATCTGTCCAGATAATCGGATCTCATTCTATGTATTTGCGTATGGAACTGTAGAAGCTCTCCTAATGGATTAGGGCTATCAAAACATTACTGCCTTGCCTGACATTTGAGAAAACTAATGAAGATTACAATGGCACGTTTCAAAAACAATTTGAAAATAACCGCGTCAATCTAATAGTTATTATAATCAAATCTTCATTCTTGTTCACGGTTCGAGAACTTGAGACCATGACTTATGGTTTAGCAGTTGGAATAATATTTATGGTTGCAAAACTAGAAATATTTCTTTGCTAAGCTGAAATGTTTTCCCAATGAAGCAGGATTTCAAATCAACGCTATCGGGAATAATGGGAATGCAGTTTTCCTTTCAAATTGCTATGAGTTCTTGTTCGTATAGATTCCTTTGGGACATGTTCTAGTCGCAAGTTAGCCATCACGCTGCTAGGGCTCAAGCCTGGACGTTTGAGACAGTACTCCAGCAAGCGGCTCCTGTGCGAGTCAATATATGTAGCACGTTTTCGATTATCTGGTTCTAGGTCATGCCGGTTTCCTCACCATGTTTTCTTTCGCTTTTTTAAGAGGCTCAATGTTGTTGTACTCGTATATTCTGACCGAAAACACGCAGTCAAAATTACCTGTGCTGAGTGGGAAAGTGGTGATGTTTTGGGCCTGTTAAATTTTCATCTCAATGTAATATCTATGAAGCAACGAGACCACTTTAGCTAGGGCCTTACTATTGTCTACAAAAGTCTGAGACATGAATCTCAGAGTTCGCTTGTTGTAAGCCTCCTGAGCAATTTAGGCCATGGGGGCCAATATCACCGGAGACTAGACATCGGAGCGGGAGATATTCTAGTGCACAAGATGTGTGTGCACAGACATAGGTGCACTCCCTTGTCTATCAATCTCATATTCCGACGGTACGGCAATCCAACACGACCGGAAAGAGAAGTTTCTCTATAATGGACGTCTTCTTCTTTACGATCCCCAAGCTAAAAAAGTCTAATGACATATTCAATATAGAAATATTTGTGTCTCTTACCGTATCTCTGGTCGTCGAGATCTCTCTTTTCGTTCTGCCATGATGGACAATAGGTTGAACTAGTCTGTGCTTATTGAAGTCTAAGGCTGGTGATCCTGAAACAATGAAAACACTACTTTAGACTAAGGAGGTTCTATGAGACACACAAAACACGCCGGCGCGGCGCTTAACGCAAGCAAAGCAAAGCAGTTGATTGGCTATAACTCGTTGTGATGTGACGTAGGCACGAATAGATTCGTTTGATTGGTGTATCCCGCGACACGACACAGTAATGTGAACCTAGCTTCACCGCTACACCGTTTTTTTCTTTGTATTTGTCCTAAAACCTTGTTGTGTGTCTCTGTGTTTGTGCCAAATGTATATTCGTTCTTTTCTTTCTTTCAGCGACTAAAGGTGCCTTTTCATATACATATAGCTGCCATAGCCATAATCTGCATTGTCAAGGGCCGTCAATTTCTATGAGTAAACGTTGACACTCACTAACAATGCCGGTTCTCTAGCAGTGGACGCTGAGGCGTGTGCTGTCATGATGGCATCTTGTATCCCCACGGAACCACTCCACCACCTCATCACTCCTCACCTTACCTCTACCACTTCCGTGGGCATACAAGACGCCATGCCATTTCTTGACCGGAAAGTGCATGATTAGATAATTATAAATTATTAAGTATTTAATTATTCACATTTCCCGTTTCCCCATTAACGAACACGAAGGCAAGATTAAAGATAGAAGCAAAAGGCACAGGAAATACATTCACTTTGCCAATAAAATGATTCATTACAAGAATTTTAATTTGCATACACCATTGTACCGTTACCGCGAAGTCTTTGTTTTAAAACCGTGAAGGAATGGTAGATAATGTCGATATGCAGTTTTTGATTTTAATTTATGCAGTTAGTTAGCTAAATTAAAATCTTTATGATAATCTCTCCCATCGAATGCATCGTTTGAAATGTGTTATGGCCAACCATACCACATCTACTTTTCCTTTTTTTTCTATCCATTTAGTAAGTATGTATATGTGTTTGCCAGAGTTGCGGATTGTTCGAAAGAGTTGCCGCGGCTCTGGAACGTAAAGGGCATTTAAGGGAAACACGGGTGGGTTTTGGTCAGTTACGAGTCTGACAACTCCGGAGCGGTGGAGCCATTTGATGATTACCCATCCAAAGAAGGAATGTAAGTAGGTATGTGCTCAGACATTTTGAGCATTTACTCAATGTCAGTAGCTGGGGCCGTACTACGAAGCACCAATAATGTCATCATGATTCCGTCGTGAAAAAGTGACAGTGCTATTCGTCCTTATGGCTCTGTCTCTCTCTCCGGTTTCAATCATGATGGTTTGAAGACGACATAGTAGTTTTTTTTATGGATGGGAAATCATCAAATGACTCCTTCCGCTCTGGGTGGAGCGGAATGGAGTGTCAGACTTTTACTAACTAAAACCCATCCGTGTTCCTCCAAATACCATGTGAAAAAAATAAAGGCTAGCGCCTACGGTGGCCAGCAATCGCCCTGCGACTCCCGACGCCCGGGGATAGTAGGTCCCTTAGTCTTTTAATATTTACTTCATGATCATCCCACTGTTATCCCAATTTATTTGAGATCGACGCATCATCTTTATCCATACAACTCTATTTGCCTTCATCTGAATAGTCACCTCCTTTCCAGCTATTTCATCTTTCAAACAATCCATCCATCGTTTCCTATTCTCTTACAAGCTTATGCCCACGAGAAATGTATTTCTTTGGCTTGTTCATTTTTTTGCAAGGAACCCTACCTAGGTAATCCTTTTTCTAAAATAAGTTATAGCATCAGCTATCTGCCAGTGACAGTGAAAGTCCCGTCAAATTTGGTCTAATCATTCCGGAGATTAGCCGGAACAAACCGACAGACAGATAGACAAAAAAAACAGACAGTATTTTTTTATTTGAGCTTACGTAATAGGTATCGAATATAGTACTTTCCTATGCATTTAGAATATCAATAAATACTTATGCCAAAGTATAAAATAAGATAAACTTTTTAAGTGTTTTATTTTTCGTTTTGCATAAACCTACGCAGTTGATAAGTATCAATAATTACTGTTGTTGTTGTGTGATTTGCGGAATTCACGTGCAATACTGTGTTAATATTAGTTTACTCTTACAATAAAAAATGCACAAATAAAACAAAAAATCAAATCAAACCTATATTTAAAGCCAATAGGCGTTCTATATAAGATCGCGACAGGATTCCTCATGAACTGCACAATACACTGCACGCACGTGCGCTCATCGCGGTGACCAATCACGTGGCAGTCAAAATTATAGCTAGGTTAGATCAACGACCGGCTTTTATTACCATAAGTGACACGCCACTGGTTCGCAAGGTTTTTACGACTTGACAGAACATCAAGATTTCTTTACCTACGTTAAATATGAGTGTTATGCTTTAGAAATAAAACTAGTAAATATAGATTACGCGGAGCGATATATTTTCAGTAAGTATTAACTGTCAGAATGCACTGGAGGAACAAAATATTTTATCATCTCTCCTTTCTAATTTTCTTTTCTTTTAGACACCCATTTAGTTTTGAAAAGGCTGGGCAGATGATGATTATAAAATGAAGCCGTTTTTCATGTCTGAGCTGCCTGTGGAGGAGCCGCGATGTTTGTAGAGCGATATATTTTCAGTATTACAAAATAACAGATTGTAATACTGAATCCGCTCCGCGTAATCTATATTTCCTAGTTTTATTTCTCAAATGGGCTTTCCGGAAAATAAAATCTAAATGTTGCTAAAAATCAGCGGCGAGATGGGCAGGCGACATTGTTGCCAGGAACTTGGGGATTGGCATAAGATAAGAGAGGCCTATGATCAGCAGCAGCAGTGGGCGAAGGCGGGGTGTGAATGACTATGATGATGATGCTAAAAATCCAGTTCTCGAAGGAGTATCTCATCAAAACCCGTTGCGAATTTTTAAAGAACATCGCGGTTCCTCCACAGGCGGACAGACTTGGAAAAGGCTTCATTTTATAATCAGCCTAGCCTTTTCCTAACTATTTTGGAATCAGCTCCCAGTCAAACCGGATTCAGCTGAATTCCAGTACTTTTTCCAGCTTTTTTTATAATATAGATAGATATTATTATGTTCTATGTCAGAAACGGATGAACGAACATGTCGACGGAACGTTAATTTGCTGCAAAAAAAAAAGCAATTAAGTAGCGAAATTAATTACACGGACATGCGTAATGTTTTTGGAGCTGTCATAATGCAAAATGGCAGTTGAATTTGGCGTTAGTTTTTTGTCGGTCTGTCGCTGTACATGTTACACAAACGAAACCGTTTTCATCCGGTTTTTTGCAGCACAGTCATCATCACTCTCACTTTAGACCCATTTGGAATTTAATCGTACTCGAATGAGAGCAAGATGTGGCGAAGCTACGATTCCAATAAAAAAACCCCTAAACCCCCCTACCTAAATCCTTAAATCGCATTCGAATGAATACAACATGTGGAGTGGAAGACCCGACTCTAGCAAGACAAATAATACCAAAATTCTCTATGAAATCTCCCAAGATATCCAACAGTGTTCTATAAAATAATGTACCTAAGCAAGTGGTAACAAAAACGTCGCCAGCGCACCTCGCTGTCGACAACACAAAGGCACATTGTTGTAGACTAAAATGGTGTCAGTAACACTGTTTGGGCACTTCTTTGTTGATACTATCGCGTCTATCAGCCTTTTTATGAACCTTTTGAAGGAAAGAAGAAACATGTAACGTTAGTGGTAGATAAAGATGATGAGGTGAGCTTTGACCTTGGTCTACTGGTGATAGCAAGGAGTCTAAAACGAGATGTTGATGTTAGTGTTCGAGTCAGGGTGTCGTAATTCATTAGGTGAAATCAAAACCCTCATCTAAAACACAGGAAGGGGTGACGGGCGAGGCTTTGCTTTATGTAAACGTTGATCTTCAAAATGTGCTGACACTCAGCATAGCCTAATTTGACTAAAAGACTTTTGATTTTTGAATCACTTTGCAATGAAGTAGAAGATTGGGTGTATTAGCAACGGACGTTTTCAAGGATGCATCCTTGAAACGTCCGTTGCTAAATGATGGTATGAAATATCATCCTCCTTGAACGTTTTACGTTTGGAATCCACTATATAGGAGTATAGCGTCCACTGACAAACTAATATTCTCAAAAAACCTTTAACGTTACCAATTGTATCAAGTTTAAAATTACTGGATAATAAAATGAATCCAGTTTAGTTAAGATCAAGAGCGCAGTAATTGGGCCGGACGTTACACCATCATAATAAAATAAAATCGACTTGGACACATTAATTGCACATTATTTAGGACTGAGTAACAAGTCTTGAATAACTAACACTTAAATGGACGCTATAGTGCATGTAGACCTTAAAACAGTTTGGCATTGAGACCTTAATTATGATATCACAATTACAGATGGTATACAAACTGTAGGATGTTCTGCGTTTAGAACAAAGACACTATTTAATTTGTGATGCTAGAATGAATTTGTCGTTGTTCAAAGATTTGGGGTTAACACAGATTTGCAACAACAGAGTGGGGAAAAGAAGAAATGGACAAGAACAATGATGGCGGGGGGTAATGGTACATTTTAAACTAATCACGTGGAAATCGAACCCGTTCTGGTTACCCCAGTCCCGTATGATGAGTACAATATTTATTCACTTTCTTGAGACACGCCCTTCCAGCTGAAGTCTTCGACAATCTTAAAGACAGGACCAAAAACAGGAACGAAACTTTCAACTAAACAAATCAATAATTAGAATGTAATTAGTAGAAGAATCATAATAATTATTATTCTGCCCTTATCCCAATTTTTTTGGTGTCTTTACCAAAAAAAATTGGTTAAGGGCAGTCTTCTATACTTCTCAAATAGTCGTCATCTCAGTAATCAACTACTTTCTAGCCGTGCCATTACCTAGCGATGCCACGAGTAATGATTGTGCCGAATATTCGGCAAGGCTCTCGGCCGAAGCGACAAATATTCGGCACTTGGTACATGTCGCGGGTGACTGTTTCCGACCATCGTTGAAGTCTTTGGGGTAACTCCGCCATATATGCCAATTTGCGAGTACATACGTCGTGCCACAATACGCATTATTTATTTTGTTGATTGTTACATTAGTGAATACCTCTTAAAAAACACTCTTTATGACACTTCCCACTGATAGATTTTAAGCATTAAATATGCTGATTTATTGTTAAAATAACAATTTTGTGACCAATATTATGCGTTTCTTTTTCTTCTTTTGTATTCGGTATTCGGCCAAATAATTCGCAACATTCGGCCGATTACCGAATAGTGAAAAAGTAGCCGAATAGACGGAATACCGAATAGTTGCCGAATATTCGCTCCCATTACCATTTGTCACATCCATCCCGTGCATCTACCGATTCCTTTGTTGTTCTACTACTGTAACAGTCACATATATACTTAGAACTTACCGCAAGATTTCTTACTCAAAGATGAAAATATTGTTTCAAGTTTAGAACTTGGCATAACTTCATATAATTTATTGGTTGGAATGGCGGTTTAAACATTGCTGTCTCGACATTGCATCTAGCTAGCACATAAGCGTACATTTTAAAGGACATATTTGTCACTTTTAATTAAAACTTAGCCGCCTATGTCCTAAATGGGCAAATAGCTGAATACCACACGCATTGTGCTCCCGCGAGTTTTGGGCTGGCCCAGTTAGATCTATTTATAAACCTACAAAATAGCGTGATCTGTTAACAGTTTTATTTCCTAGATTGTTAAGACAATTAAATTAAACCTACCATTTGTTTATGGGTATGTGCCGGTTTTTGCTATTCAGCCAGTGTCACGTTAAGTAGGTACTTAAAACTGTAGAAAGGACAATTCTTGCCGTCAGAACTGACAATTTTGGAAGTCACCAAAACTGTTATTGTTTTATTCTTGGAAAATTCGCAGCGGAAAAGGTCTTTGACGTTTATATTGCCAAAAATAATGTGCAAATTGATCAATTGTGCCAAAAAAATATCATTCCATACATTAGCAACTTTTTAGTTAGTCAGACGTTTTAGCACAACGTATTTATCACTATCCAATATAAAAATTATCACTGATGTTATCGTACCTTTAATGTTTTTGGGGAGGCCCAAAAACGTTTTGAAAACATCTTTGTGTAAAGGATTATTACTGCAAAAGTTCTGGGACCCTGACTAAAGCTTTTATGCGGACTATACATTTGCAATACTTATGATTAAGTAGGTACTATAGTGTTTAATGTTGCATGCCATACGGTAGAATGTACTGGATCCATTTTTTTCCTATTTTACGACAGTAAAACTATGTTTTGTTAGTACCTACATAATTTTTTTCAAATAAATGATTTCTGATTCTGATTCTATACTGATATGAGTTACTCACAGAGTGTAAGTATACTATACTAGGTTTTTCTTTTGGCTTTGCTCCCGTGGCACTCAGCAATAGTTAAGCTTTCTAGATCAGTGAATGCTTTATCAAATCGAATTACCCGTAAAATAGTTCCAGAGATTACCTCTTATAAACATTTAATCTAGACCAACAATTAAACCTCCTGTAATAATTACTACTTCGTTTAGATTTATTACGATCAAACAAGTTTGTGTTATGCTTATGACGTAAACAAACATGACTGGGAAACAAATATCAGGAAACGTATGACAATCATTTACTAACGGTATAACGTTTCAATGTTGCAAATCAATTTGTGTATATTTAGAAGCTTTTGATAATGTCACTTTGAGATACTTATTTATACTCAGAAGATAACTTTAGTCTTCATCTGTACGGGCGTACAACTTACTACAAAATAAACACATTCAGCCTTATAAAAAAAAACTTTTTATACATAGGCTTAAAGTGGGGCTTAAAATGAGTAGAAGAAACCCATTGGCAGAGAATGAAATTTTCTTAAGAATTTTAACCTTAAAATCTGCTAAGCAGGACTTAAACTAAGCAAGTTAGTTAGTTTTTTTATGAATAAACCTGAATATGTATATTACTGCAGACACGAATATTTGGAGCATTCACCATTACAAGACAGATGGCGATACCAGTCTGCATACTAATCTCTTTTGCTTATAGTACTTTTGTTCAAGTTTGCTAGACAAAGTGCTATTCTATTAGCGAATGCGACTGTCGAAATGCCAAAATATAAAGGGGTTCATCATGTGACATTTCTACAGCGTTTGTCAATCCCGTACATGTTTGACGTTTCGTTATTTTGACAATTTTCGCCTTTACCACGCATTCGCCTTTGGTGTCCTACCGAAAGCTTTTTTTCCACATTTCGCCACACTCCTCCTATCTACAAAACGTCGTATAAAGTTGTTCCACATCCTGTTCAAGATAAATCTTATGTTATCGCCTGTTGTCACACCTTACCAGATTTAAGGAGATTAATACCGAGGTGAACGTGTGAAAATAAACTTAATGCTTTAAGTTATAAATCTTGGCATATCATGAAGGCGGTCGTTGTAAAGGCAAGTGTCAGCTGTGTGACTGATTCAGTATGTCAGTTGAATTAGTACCTATATAGGCCCATATTCCAAAACGTAAACTCCATCGCAACTCGAACTGCAACTCCATCGGAGCTTGTCATAATTGACGTTTTGCATTTGTTTGCTCATCTCTCGAGTACGAAAACGTCAAAAAGATAAGCTTTCATTAAAATTTTCGTGTTCATGTTGGAGTTGGAGTTCAAGTTGAGCTAGTTTTTTTTAACCATCTTTGAAGAAGAAAATTTTTATTTAGCGCCAGATCAATTTGCAATATCCTTTCCTTCTTTAATATTAATATTTCTTCGAAGCTATCCTAAAAATAATTATGAACCGTGTTTCATTACATTACTTACTAGAAAATGTAAAGGAACACGATTCATGACAGCTTTAGGTCTTATTTCTGATTATAAGTAAAGGCATCGATATTTTTTAAAGCGTAAATGGAAACGATAAGTTTGATGACCCTAAGAAAACAGATACAAAAAATCAAAATGATGTTATAAAAAAAATATAAAAATATTTTATACCTTCACGAATATTTCCAATCCAACAGTTACGGCCGAATATCTGTAAATGCATGCGATAACCCTCCATTGCACTTGCAACTCTAACTTTGTGAAATAAAGTTCAAAATTGTGGGGTTTACGTTCCAGACTATGCAAATTAGAGTCATATTCGATAGTCCTTTGGCTTCATAATCTAATTTGCCGATCCTTGCACATTTGTATAGTATAAGGAAATTTCTATAGCATTGAAAACCATAGCAGTTCGAAACAAAAGACGAGTGATATTTTCCGCCTTATGACTAACATAAGCTTGAAGTGTTTTTTTTTTATTTGTTAATGCCATAAACTGAAGAACGAAACATGAAAGAAAGCTAATACCAAGGAAAACATGGACCAGGGCAGTTTAACAGAACCAAATGGAAAAACATGGAGAAGGCCTTTGCCAAAATTTAGCAGAAAGACGAAGTTGTCTATGTCATAAACTCATTATAGCCTCTTCAATATTTTAAACTTAGAACTATTGTGTCTCCACTTCTGTGGCTTTATTATAATGCCATAAACCAGATTATTATAATTCATAATTGTAAAGATTTATCACCTACCTGCATTCTTATTCAAGTTATTTATACTTCATAAATTAATGTAGGCATTAATGTATTGTCTTGAACTGAACAAGAACAACATATCACATTCTTATGCAAAATACTAAAGGGCCTACAAGACACTCCAATAAACTTAAAATGCACGTCTTTTGAACCTTTTTTTTCTGTTTTACTTATATTGTAAGTCCCGCACCATCGTCACATGTTATCAAAGCACCCCTATGCTTCATACAATACTTTACAGTGTTAAACAATTAATGGTTCTTAAAAAACTGTCACTAACGTTCTATAGTTTTTTAAACAAAAATAACATGGTGCAACATGAAATGCCTATGCTGGATCAACATTCTTTATCATTTCAATGCTGGGAATTGGCCTCCCGGTCCCGTGTTTTTTGTATGACGAATGCAAAACGTTGTTGCAGTACTTACTGCTTTCTTTAGGGTTCCGTACGCAAACGGTAAAAACGGGACCCTATTACTAACTCCGTCTGTCTGTCTGTCTGTCCCTTCTGTCTGTCTGTCTGTCTGTCCGTTCTATCTGTCTGTCTGTCCGTTCTGTCTGTAGTCTGTCCGTTCTGTCTGCCTGGCTGTCTGTCTGTCTCAATGAACCGTGTTAGCTAGACTGTTGAAATTTTCACAGATGATGTATTTCTGTTGCCGCTATAACAACAAATACTAAAAACAGAATAAAATACATATTTAAGTGGGCCTCCCATACAACAAACGTGATTTTTTTTATATAGATAATGGTACGGAATCCATCGTGCGCGACTCGCACTTGGTCGGTTTTTTAAAGTTACCCAGGAATCGTAATTTAAACGCGGAATGCTATCCAGTTGATTGATGTGTGTGCAATTATTGAATATCGATCCTCCGGTGTGTGGAAAGAAACAACACAAAATAACGTACAGTTCTCGTCAAATAACTTTGCCCCTCTGAAGTTAGCCATTTGCAAAGATCGCGCAGGTGCAGTCACGTACACGGGAGCAAGCGGGACGCAAGCATGCATCGAACGTGAACGAGCGACTGAGACATAAAATCGCGCCCCGCCCCCATGTCTCTTACGCATGCGCAGTTGCAGTGTGTTCGTAATTTTGACTACTACGCAGCCACTCGACACAACTTCAGAAGGGCAAAGTTATTTGACGAGAACTGTAAGTCAAGTGACTCGATTGTCGATTGGCTGCAGAAAATTCATTCAACCAATCACAGCTGCTAAAGATCAAATTACTTTTGATATAATTTGCATTGCTTTTAAACGCGGTTACACATGTCTACATTTTCAGTCCTATGTCTATGGGTGTTGAAGCTTCTCTTTCAAGAGAGCAACGAGTATTAACCATTTTAGGTGCTACAATCATTCTGCAATCTTATTACAGTTTTGTTTACGGAAAACCGTCTCGCAACTTGGTCATACCATAACAGGGCGAGTAGTAATACACAAAGACAGAAATACTTGCTCTCCTAGTCACCTTCTATGCGCAAGCGCTATCAACATTCTGCGCGAGATTGCCATAATATTACACTGATATAGCTTTTAACTGGTTGCTGATATTATTGCCTTTAATGTTTGATTTAATCATAAATCTTTTGTTGACAGGAGACAGTACGTTGGCGCATACGCATGTACTCTATGCGTGTCTACGGTGTCTTCCGATAAGTTTTGTCAGGAAATAAACAACTTGGAAAAAATGCTAGAAACAGTCAGAACATCTGAATAAGAATACTGCAAAATCGAAGAAGTTGGAAGTTTTGCTGCGAGAAAGTGCTGAGTTTTTGTTGGGAAAGTGACCAATCAGTGATGATAAGTTAGAACAACGCTCGGTGCCATCTTGCAAAATAGCGACAAAGATAACATGGAACTCCAAGAAACTCCATTGGCAAGAGTGCATTGGCCTAACAGTCTGTTCTACTAACAAAGAGTACGTCTATTTTGAATTGGTTAATAAGAAGGAAAGAATTTGACGTTAGGATATTTATAAGAGAAGGACCGAAGACACATGAATGAAAACCTTTATAGCTCGACAAACAATCTTAACTGGCAACATTTATTTATATACACACTATACTATTTATTTATATAGACACTGGTAGCATGCGAAGGGCAATTAAATTGCAACAAACATCAATAAAATATTAATGTCAAAGACAAATCACTTGATTTTACTGCACAAAAGTAAAATGACTTAACAACCAGAGTACCAGACATGACTAGACAGTTAAAAACCTCAGTTCAGTTTTAAAAATGTTTATTGCAAATCTTAGCCACTAGCTTCTAACGTTTCATAGTCCTCGTGTAGGTTTATGTGAAATAAAATATTTTGATGAATTTGAACCGTTAATAACATGAAGATCTCCTTAATGTTGATGTGATCCTGGTACCGTCTCTAGAGAAAAAATATAATTTACCGCGGACCTAAGGACCAGGATTGTTCAGAAATTAGTCAGCAGGATGGTAAATTGGTAACATCATGAGGAAACCGGCATATCCAAGTATTAAAAATTCGAAGACACGAGATTCATCAACATTCACTGGGCTCACGTGGTGGATTACGGAACAGTCCTTCTCACTGAGGGGATGTCTAGGTTCTAGCAGTGGGAACAATTAAGGCTGATGTTACTTGTGCTAAGACGTTAGCCTACATTCCAAGTGCTGGCAGTAAGATTCTTTTTAAAAGTTGTGTATCTTTCCACTAAAGGAACTACTAGTAGTGAACACGACAAGAGGTATACGTTAAGAGCTGTATATCCTTCTGCGTAAGGACTAACTCCATTTCAACAACCACTCACAACTCTCGGGAAGGGATCTATCTATTCTTAGATAGAAACTACACACGACCCTCCACACTAAATCTATATTTATTCTCAAAATGACAGTTCGTTCCTCGAATACGCAAAATTAATGACAGTTGTTCCGCTACATTTCGGATTCATGTACTAAATCATAATAAACATGGGTGATCTTAGTTTCTGTGTTAGTATCTAGTAGATCTCTTTAGACCGTTATAATTATGTAGATCATGAGGTTCGCAATCCAACCTGCTGGAATAAACAGATGGCAGTAGAATTAGCTTCACAAGTGAAGATAATTTAATACCTAGAAGATGTGTCCAACTTTTGTTGGTCGGGCGATCCAAGACAATCAGCTCTGCCCGTCACCATGCTCGTTTAGAATTTTTCCTACTATGTTGGATGTAGACGACTATCAGTGTAACCGGATGCGGCTGGATACCAGTATTTGACATGGAGCGACTGGCTAACTTTTAGAGCCCAAACACGATACCCCTTTCTAAAAGGTCGTCTGACATTTTGGTGTTCAACTAACCACTACCACCACCCCGTGTTGACTGACAAATAGCCTTTGGCGACGCAAATGATGAAAAAAAAGGGTGTAGCATAGGTAATTTTCTAATACCAGGGGACCTAAAACTAGCGTATCCAGCTAAATTACTGCATTTTGAAAAAATGCTGTAGTAATTGCAAGAGTCCAAAATTGCTACCTCAATGGAATACAGGCGCGAATTCATGAATGCGTTAATAATATGTATAATTAGCATGTTTCGAATAGGCTATCGTAACAAAGATTAACATCAACGCACTTCCGTTCAGATGAGTCATGTTACCGGAAACCATGGAGAACTAAATGTTTGGAGGAGCTATTGTGAATTCTAAGCAAATATTAAACCATGCTTATCCTGGCACCTATGTCACTTCTATCAGGACATGTGCCACGGAGTTAAACAATTTTTTTACGAAGTGTTTCGATAAAAATTAAGCTTATGTACCTGTAGCGTTGACATCTTGTCGTAAATGGCATCTATGGTTAAATCTAGAGCATTATGATAAGCAAGTGTTTTGTCTTCAGGCTTTCTGCATCTTTGTTCTGTATTCAAGTAAACAGAGTACTATTACTAAGCGTAATGATTTCAGTATAGGACCAGTTTAGCTGTAAAGTGCAGTCTTAAGAATTCTAAGAAACGAAGTATAACATATTATGAGTAATACGAAATCTGCATGGCCGGACGTTTTGCATCATGCAAGTATGACTATTACCCCATTTTGGTTTAACCGTTACTAATATTAATACGTAGGTACATTCATTTTTAAAATATCCATGGAAATCTGCTACGGGCCCGCTTTCCTTACTGCCACAACCGCTTTCTCCCAATCAGCGCTGCAGATTATCTGACGCGGGAAAAGACGGCCATGACAGTTTGACAGATAACAAATTCCCGCCAGATTAACCATAGATATCTTTATTCCATAACTCTGTTAGAAAGAGACGATCAATCCTGAATTATGGGCGTTGAATATGAATTGCGGGTCATAAATTTTCTACGACCCATTAGTCCCATGAAATAGCTTCTAACTTCCTTTGCAGTTTGCACGTATGTCTTGTAATTCAATTGCCATTTCTTATTTTATGCGAGAACTTTAGTTGAAGAGACGTAAAATACATCAGCAGGTAAACGCCCACTTCCGAAACTTTCAGTCAACTTGCAGCAGTCGACTGACAGTTCAAAAGAATAAAAATACTTACTTATGGACGGTTGTCCATAAGTAAGTATTTTCATGCTTTCTCTACTATTTCAGTGTTGGTCCCATGGTTATGGGACCAACACTCCTCTGCCCCCACATCTCCTTTGTCCTTTGCCCCCACATTAAAAGTGTTGTAATCTGTGGTAAATGTAATAATCTTGATTTATAATATGGCAACATCACCACAGAAAATATCTAATACTTTTGCACTGTCATGGCGTCGCTTGCTTTTAATCCGTAACTCGTTTGTATAGTTTGTAAGATGAAAAATACTGTTAAAGTTATTTGGAAGTAATAAACTTATTTGATATGACTACTGGCCTAACTTATTATTATCCACCACTCCAACATGGTAGCAGAGCGTGGTTGGGTGGTTAAATAAGTGAAATATAGTGAGAAAAAGAAAAAGGCCACGTGGAAAGTTAGTTCGCGCCTTGTGTAAGTTAGAGTCAAGAATAAAAAACGTTAACATCACAAAAATGGCCAAACAAGCAAAAATAGAAGACATCATGATGCCCATATTTGATGGAGTAAATTATTCAAGCTGGAATTTGAGGTTAGTAACTTTACTAGAATACAAAGAATGTAACGAGCCCGCCATTAGCGTGATGCCTGCAAAATATTTAAATCAAGAGGCGGATTGGAAGAAAATGGATTTAAAAGCAAGGACTATAATAATGAGCACCATTTCCGATAAACAATTAGAATATATCAGTGAATGTACAACAGCTTACGATATGATGAAAAAGTTTGACAAGATGTATCTAACACAGTCTACTGCAATGCAAATAATATGTAGAGGAAAAATTGAAGAGATTAAATTAAACAATTACAATACGGTGGAAGATTTTTTTGTTGATTTCGAGAAAACAACGAATGACTTCAAAGCGGCTGGTGGAAATATAAATGAACCTGAGAAGATGAGATACTTGCTCAGAGCTTTACCTCCAAGTTACAGTTATATTGGAGATTTTATTGATGTGATTCCAGAAGAACAAAGAACAGTAGATTATGTAAAGTCTAAAATAAAAGAAAAAAATATGACAACTAGTAGTGACGCAGACAAGAAAAGTAATATGAGTACATTCTCAACAAAAACTAAGGCACAATGTTTTATATGTGGAAAGACTGGCCATCTCAAGAAGGACTGTTGGCACGGTCAGAAAAACTACCAAGGAAGATTTCCAACCAGTCAACGCCAGCAAGGACTACAAAGAGGTTACAACAGAGGTGGATATTACCGAGGTCGTGGCCGAGGCACAGGTCAAGCTCATCCCAGAGGTGAGTCAACAAGCACTCAGCAAGAAGGCTCTGCAGCTGAGTCATGGACAGCTCAGGTATGTTATCCAGAAGTAAATCAGGTAACGGGATGTAGTGAACAGGAATATGATAATAATAGTGAAATTAATTGGTTGTTAGATAGTGGATGTACTGATCACATTATAAAGAATGATACATGTTTTCATAATTATGTAGATTTAAAAATGCCCATTGATGTGAAACTGCCAGATGGTAAAATTTTATTTATTTATTCATTTGCCTTCATGCACAGCACACATTTCTACATTATTACTGTCGGTTTTTGTACATGAACCCTGTCAGGGCACTGCAAAGCACAATGCTGGTTTGCTGTTGAGTTATGAAATTAACATAATAAATAAATTGAGTCAAAACTTATTAATAACTTACAATAAACAATAGAATACATTTCATTTCAAAATATGTCCAAAAGTCGTTATGATGTCCAGTTAACAATAATAAACATTAAACAATAATACACGTAAGTTCATATAAGTCAGATTGAATAGGATAAATAATAACAATATTATGGAATAGGTAATAATTACAATCATGTCATGTCAATATCATAAGTGATTAAATTAAATTAAATTGAATTGAATTAAATTGAATTGAATTGTGAATTGAATTATGGTGTGTCATTTTACAATACAAAATACAATAAAATAAAAATGTCGCCGAAATAAACAATATTTATGTTTTGATCAGACCGGATCTTACAGAAAAGGTTATAATCATAATTTGTGTAGGTACATCTATAAAGTTTTGTCCGTCATGAATTGGTCCACCGTATAATAACATTTCTCTATTAAAAGTAATCTTAGTTTACAATAGAATAAATTTGCATTCTCCTCATCTTTTATGTAGTTTGGTAACTTATTATAAATTGTTGCAATTCTATAGTTGGGGCTATTTTTCATTATTTTTAATTTTGGTATTGGTGTAATCAACTTATTTTTATTTCTTCGGTTATAGTTTTGATTTGCTTCTATGTTTGATCGAAAGTAATTCCTGTGTTTTTGGACGAACGTAGCTATTTGTAATATGTAAAGAGAGGGTAACGTTATTATTTTATTTTTTATGAAATGTGGTTTACAACTTTCCCATGGCTTAATGTTCATAAGGATGCGTATACACTTTTTTTGCATGATGAATATGTCATTAAAGTTTGTACTTTCGCCCCACAATATTAAGCCATAGTTAAACCATGCATAAGCATAAGCATAGTATGCTGAGAGCGCGGTCTCATAGTCTGTGTTGCTTTTTAATTTGCTTAGTGCGTATATGAATTTCGATAGTTTAGTCTTTAGGTTTTCGATATGTTTTTTCCATGTTAGATTATTGTCCAATGTTAAGCCAAGAAGCGTTAGATCGTCCCTTTCTGGCATATTTAATTGGTTACTAAGGTTATTTATGTTTAGCGGCGTTCGTTGGTATGTTCTAAATTGCATTATGTTACTTTTTTTAGTATTAATTTGTAGATTGTGCTTCTCTAACCACGATTTAACTATTTTATAGGTATTTTCAATGTTGGTCAAAGTTTCGGTGTTCTCAGTGCTTCTGAACACTAGCGATACGTCGTCCGCGAATAGAACGCATTTCGAGTCAATCGTTTTAGGTAGGTCGTTTATATATATGATAAATAATATACACCCCAACACACTGCCTTGTGGAATGGAGTGATTAATAGTCTTTGTCCGTGATTTAATTATTTGTATTTCGTTTGCTTCTTTGTTGTAATATTCTATTTCGACATATTGTTTTCTGTTTTTCAGATAAGATTTTAGCCATTTATAGGCCGTACCCCTAATTCCTATGCCATATAATTTCTGTAATAAAATGTCATGGGAAACCTTGTCATATGCTTTAGTCATGTCTAGGAACAGACCTATGGCATGTTGTTTGTCATTAATGTAGTTGTATATTTCTTGTACGTAGTTATATACTGCGAGTGTGGTCGATCTTTCTTGCCTAAAGCCAAACTGATTTATATCTAAGAGATTGAATTTTTCTAAAAATTTGTAGATTCTATTGGACATTGTTTTCTCGAATATTTTGGATATAACTGGTAGAAGGGCTATTGGTCGGTAGGAACAGGGATCTTGGGGCTTGCCGCCTTTTTTAAATATTGGTCGTAGTTTAGCTTCTTTTAATTTATCCGGAAAGATACCTTCGTCAAGGGATTTATTTATTAGTTTCGTTATAGGTGGTGTCAATTCATTAATGCACTCTTTAATTAGGAAAGATGGTATTTCATCAACTCCGGCACTGCGCTTGTTTTTCATTTTGCGTATTATATTATAGATTTCACGCTCCGTGGCGGGTTGGACAAATAGAGAATTTATTGATGAGGTAAGAACTGGGCATGTATTCGTCGTGTTGTTGGGTAGCGGTTCGCCGACCGAAGCAAAGAAGTCGTTAAAGATATTAGCAACCGTTGTTGGTGTACTTGTGACGGTTTTATTGTCATTATAACGCAGGGTAACATTTTTAGTATGGCACTTAGAATCTTGTTTATGGTAATTTTTAATAATGTTCCACATGGTCTTAGATTTATTTTGTGACCGCTTCATTTCCTTAATATGATTACATTTTTTTGACAGTTTTACACACTTCTTCAAGATTTTCTCATACTTTTTATAGTGTGTTCTTAAAAGTTCGTTATTGGTCTTTTCTACAAAAATTTTAAGTAACCTTTTGTGCTCACACGATTTTTTTAAGCCTACAGTTAAGTATGGTTTCCTTTTATTCATTTTTATTTTTACGCGTTTTTTAGGTATAGTTTCATTTAGTATCTCATGCATCTTATCATGAAATTCTGTGTAGATTTCGTTAACGTTTTTATTTTTGCATAGTGTTTCATTCCAATTCGTTTGGCTAAGTTTAAGTTTAAACTGTGATATTGATTTTTCATTAAATAGTCTTTTCGTCACGAAGTAATTAAGAATATGTTTTTCTAGTTCCGGTGATTGTTGCGAATAGTTAAGGCTTTTGTGGTCAGAAATACCAGTATTGTCAATAGTTAATTTATATTGTCTTTGATTGGTAAATATTAAGTCAATGCATGATGACGTAGTCAGTGTCTGTCTGGTTGGTTCGTTGACGATTTGGTGCAGGTTATGTTCTAACATTATGTTTTGTAGCCGACGGTAGTCTTTGTTTTTAGATGATTTGTCAATATTAAAGTCGCCAGTAAGAATTATATGGTTTTTGTGAATTTTGGGATGTAATTTTTTAAATATTTCTATAATAACAGCAAAAAATTTCTCAATGTCGCGATCCGGTCTGTAAATATTAATAATAATTGTGTTTTGTGATATGATTTCAACAGCGCAGCACTCAATTACACATTCAATCGATAAATTAGTACAGTCCTCTAGGTGCACGTATTCTATGCCGTTACGTAAGAGGATTGCTACTCCTCCTCCTCGATGGTCTCGTCGGTGGTAGGCAGAAGCAAATGTGAACCCGTTTATTTGGATGCTATCCTTTTGGTTTTCACGTATCCATGTCTCTGTCAGACATATTGATTGGTAGTTCTTATCTTCAATAAAATCCTCGAGTATGTGTGTTTTATTATTTATACTTTGTATGTTTTGGATCAGTATCTTAAAGACGAAAGGGATCAGGTCTGGTTTGGTTAATAGTGGGTGATAATATAGCGTGTCTCGTTATGTTTGGATTACCGTAATTCTGTGTTGAAGTCATTCTTGCACTATAGTCACAAGTAGTATTAGTGTTACCGTTTTGTTGTGTTATAGACCGTCTTTCTCTTTGTTGTCTTCTTCTCTGTAATGATTCTTTATCAAGAAATCCCGAAACACATAGGCCTAAACTTTTTAAATATCCCGCATTTTCGAGGATATATTTAGTCATCCTTTTACTTATTAGTTCCACCCGTAGTGGTCGTCTTTGTCCATTTCGTCCTATCCGATTAAGATCTTCAATATAGCCAGTGAGGTCGACATTTAATGTGTCTTGAAACGCAAATACTACCCTATCTTCGAGTTCTTTTTCCGATTCTTTATAATATTCGTTTAGGCCGTGAATAACAATCATTTTTGAGGTTTCGTTTGTGGAAGTTTCGCTCATGTTTAGATGCATGTTTTTGTTCTTCAGCTCAACTATTTCTGTTTTAAGTTTTGCGTTTTCGATCTCAAGTGTTTCTATTGTTTCGTTTATGTGAATAATACTGGTATTTATTTTTGTTTGTTCAAGAGAAAGTTGTTCGGTTTTCTGACTTATTTCTTGTTGCAATTTTAGTACAGCTATATTAATTTCGGATTGAATTGTACTTTTGATTTTTGTTAAGATAGATCGTTGTTGTACTTCCAATTTTCTATCTAATAGTTGACTAATTTTTTCTAACGTAATTGGCTCTGTCTGTAATATGATGGGCGAAATTATTGTAGCTGTGTCTATATTTGTCGGTGGTGTGTCATATTTGCCTGTATCTCCCAGTATACTTTGGTCGTCTTGAATCTGGTCGTCAATGGACATTGTTGTGTCGTCAAGTTTCGGTGGGGATTGTCTCCTAACAGGTGTGTCGTCATTCCTAATCTGCTTTTTAGTAGTTGTACACGATGGACAGCACCATGAGTTAATTAATTTATGTTTATTTTCTACATAATACGACGACGTCATGTTGATGCATCGGTAGTGGTGAAGTTTTAGGCATTTACTACATCTTAGCAATTCTCCGCGAGCTATCGGGAGTTTACATCCAGCACAATTCATTTTTGTGGGTATATGGTCAAAAAACGTTCTGTTGACTCACCTCAGCGGACTTCGCGCGAGTTGTCGTAGGTCAGGGACACAGTTGTTATAAAATGTTTTCACTTATAGCTTTTTGTTGGCTCGGTGTATCACTTTACACTTTTGACCACTCGTTAGGTTATTCAAATCTCTGCACTTTGATATATAAAATCATAACTAACAGTAACTTTAGACCTTGTTTTTAATTAAAAATCGAAGAGCAATTCGTAACACGTCTGTTTAACTCAACAGCGCACTTTAAAAGCAACCAAAGTAGGTACGGTTAAAATTTATTTCAAAAATTATTATAATGAAAAACACATTGATTTAAAAAATGTATATTTTGTAAAAGGTATTACGCAAAACTTGTTAAGTGTTTCAAAAATAACCAAAAATTGCACAATAGTGTCAAGAAATGAAAATGCAAAAATTTATAATCAATCAAGAGAATTAGTAGTTGTTGCTAACAAAATAAACAATTTGTATTATATAAAAAGTTTTGTTTCAAAAATTGAAAACAACAACATGTATGTGAATTCAATAAAATTAACTGATAAAGAGAAATGGCATAGGGCACTTGGTCATGTAAATTTTCAATATTTAAACAAGCTAATAAATAATAAATTAGTAGAAGGTTTGCCAGATAAGATTGAAAGTACAGAAATGAAATGTTCAAATTGTATTGAAAGCAAAATGGCTAATGTACCTTTTGAAAATAATAGAACTAAGACTACTGAAATTTTAGAACTGATACATACTGATCTAAACGGTCCACATAGCACAACTGGTTATGGTGGAGAAAAATATTTTTTGACATTTATCGACGACTATAGTAAATGTACGAGAATTTTTTGTATTAAAAGCAAAGCAGAAACTGCAAATTGTTTTATAGAATTTGTTAATTTAGTAGAAAATAAATTTAATAAAAGAGTAAAGAAATTACAGTGTGATAATGGCAAAGAATATTTAAATCGAGATATTTATAATTTCATTAGACAAAAGGGAATAGAGTTATTACCATGTCCACCCTATGTCCATGAATTAAATGGAGTAGCGGAAAGGTATAACAGATCTGCTATGGACATAGGCAGATGCTTAATGAGAGAAGCTAAAATTCACAGAAGGTATTGGCCTGAAGTTATAAAAACAGCAGCATATTTAAAAAATCGTACAATTGCTAATACAGTAGAAAATAAAACTCCCTATGAAATATTTTTCGGTATTAAACCAAATGTTGAACATTTAAAGATTTATGGAAGTCGAGTTTATGTTAGGATTCCAGAAGTTTTAAGAAAAAGTAAATGGGACGATAAAGCCCAACTAGGAGTGCTAGTAGGTTATAATGAGAATGGTTACAGAGTTTTATTGAACAACAGAATAATAAATGCTAGGCATGTACAGGTAGTTGAAGAAAATACTCAATTAATTTGTTTGGAAAAACTTGATGATGAAAAGGATAGGGACTTGGAAAATAAAACTTCAAATATACAAAACGAAATAGTTAAAACTGACATTAATGATGACTATGTAGATGCAAATGAAACTAACTCTAATAATAATGTGGAAGATCTTGTTAATGACAATAATTTAAGTAACAATAGGGACAAGCTTGTAAAAGAAGAAAGGTCAAAAAGAAAGATAAGTCCAGTGACCAGATATGGTAATCCAGTATCACATTTTATTTATGTAAATTACATTGATGCAAATGTACCAAATACATTTGAGGAGGCGATGAGTTCCCACGATTATAAGCAATGGCAGGTAGCGATGGACTCTGAAATAAATAGCTTAAACAAAAACAACACATGGCAAATTGTTGAACGGCCAAAAGATAAAAAGGTTATTGATGTCAAATGGGTCTTTAAAATTAAAAGTAATAATGTTTATAAAGCTAGATTAGTTGTACGAGGATTCCAGCAAAAGGATTATCTTGATAATGTTTATTCACCAGTAGGAAAAATGCAAACATTGAAAATTTTATTATCATACTGTTGTAAAAATAATTTATTTATAGAACAAATGGATGTTGAGACAGCATTTTTAAATGGTCATGTAAAGTCAGAAGTATTTATAAATCAACCAAAAGGTTATGAAACTGGAGACAATAAAGTTTATAAATTACAAAAAGCACTCTATGGTCTCAGAGAGAGCCCTAGAGTATGGTATGATTGTTTCAACAAATTTATTGAAAAATTGAACTTTGTTAGAAGTAACTATGATTACTGTTTATATGTAAACAGATCAAGCAAAGATCCAATATACATACTTATATTCGTTGATGATCTCCTAATTTGTTGTAAAGATCAAGATAAAGTAAAAAAGGTAAAAACTAGCTTAATGGAAAAGTTTGCAATGAAAGACCTAGGAAGAATTAAAAGCTATATTGGCATAGATATTGATTATAATGATGATAGGAATAAAATGACCTTAAGTCAAACAAAATATATTGAATCTTTGGCTGCAAAATATAATCTGGAAAATAGTAAGTTATATGATACTCCAATGGAAACAAACTTAAAATTAGAACAAGCTAGAGAAGTAGATGATTGTATAAAGTATAGAAATATTATTGGAGAACTATTGTATATTAGTACAGGCACTAGGCCAGATATAGCGTTCAGTGTAAATTACTTAAGTCGGTATCAAAGTTGTTATGACCGAACACATTACAAATATGCCATGAGAATCTTAAAATATTTGTATAAGACTAAAGATTTAAAGTTAACATACTATGATAGTGTAAACTCTGAAACATTAGATTGTATGGTAGATTCTGACTATGCAGGAGATAATGTAGATAAAAAATCTACAACAGGTTTTGTAATTAGATTATTTGGAAACTTAATTTTTTGGAAAACACATAAACAAAGTACAGTAACTAAGTGTTCAACTTTTGCAGAATATACTGCTATGTCAGAAGCAGTGACAGAAGTACTTTTCATTAGAAACTTGTTAGGTGAATCATTTAATGTAAAATTTGATAAACCCATAAAATTATATGAAGATAATTCAGGTGCAATTTCGATTGCTAAGTATGGCAATTTTACTAAAAATTCAAAGCACATTGAAGTTCAGTATCATTATATAAATGAAAACTATGAAAAGGGTATAATAGATATTGTAAAAATTGATACAAAATTTAACTTAGCAGACATGTTAACTAAAAGTTTAGACAAGAACAAATTTGTGAAAAATAGGTTAGGGTTAAAATTAATTTAGAGATGTTTATAACAATATTGTAGTTGTAAAATCAAGATTATAAATTTAAGGAGGCGTGTTGTAATCTGTGGTAAATGTAATAATCTTGATTTATAATATGGCAACATCACCACAGAAAATATCTAATACTTTTGCACTGTCATGGCGTCGCTTGCTTTTAATCCGTAACTCGTTTGTATAGTTTGTAAGATGAAAAATACTGTTAAAGTTATTTGGAAGTAATAAACTTATTTGATATGACTACTGGCCTAACTTATTATTATCCACCACTCCAACAAAAAGTTTACACACTTATGAGTACCTACTTAAGTACATCTCCTGAAAGTTATTACCCAGTATTTAGAAAAAACTTCACGAAAAAAAAAACGCCGTATCCTCATTGTAGTTTTAGTTTTTTTTAATTCTACGGTGGAAATACCGGTTCTCCCAAACGCATTCAAGGGTTATTTTACATAATAATGCCATGCACCGATCCGGAACCCTCCAATGCAGTTATGTGACGCGAATTGCCATTGTCCGGGACTTTTGACAGCCAGCCAACCTTAACAGCCTTCAATTACTACACCTGGTTTAAACGATTATGAACTTTGCAGTGTTGTGTTAAAGATTAAGGTGTGTGAAGTCGTTATGTTGTTCAGGTGTCGTCCGATAGGTCAGTGACACGCGACTTTTAGAACTCTATTCATACACGGTGCTCTGTAAACAGAATGACGTGGAAACTGTGATATACACATCATTTAAACTAGAGTAATGAATTGTTAATATGCTACCTAATTCATAATTTCCGTTCATTGGGATTTTTATGAAAAACCTACATATTTTGTAAATAATTTTTGGTTTGGTGAATTTTGGTGGAAACAAAATCTTTAAATTGTAATTGCTGTTTAGGTCGCTGCCAACTAGCTTAATCAGCCTTTTCATTAAACTGCGTCGATTAATCAGCGACTTAGGTGACATGGCAGAGTCATTTAACGATATTGAACCAAAGATGTCACTTAGGTCGCTGAAAAAGCGGCGCAGTTAAATGAAAAAGCTAGGCCACCAATTAAATGGCTGATTAAGGTAGTTGGCCGCCATTAATTACTGTACAGTGGCATAACATTATTCATCGAGCAACGCCCATAACCAAAATATAACGACGATGCAGCTATTCAAACGCAAATAAAACACATCTTTAAAAACAAACAATATCTATGTTTGGACTATTCGAATTTCGAATGCAACACATGATACCTTTTTTGAATAACCAGCCCCGGCCAGTGCGTATAAAAAATAAAATATCAAATACGTTCGCGCCTTTTTTAAACTTTTTTTTACCACAGAGTACAATAATCACTACGTTCTTTTTTTACGCGCGATGACGCACGGTCTGTGAACTTCCTTCCATTGTGAGAATATCTCCGAAGCCAGTTCGGGCTTGGCCTAATACGGTAGTCAAAAAAATAAATGACGACCTATTTATGTCCTGTGCAACTGTACGATGCATCTAAACTTGAATCCTTGAGGAAAATACGAGTTGAGTAGTTTAGTAGAGTATTTTAAATTCTTCTTTGTATTTAACAAAGAAGAATTTAAAATACTCTTTATTAGCAGTGCTTTAAATCGATACGCGTAATGAATATTAAAAATCACGATGCGTAGCGTAACGTTAGAATTTATAATGAACAAAAAGTTTTCAAATGTATTTTTAAATATTATGGGACGTTATAATGTAAGTAATCGATTTACAGTCATACCCATGATTACATTTCCTATACCCGTGTTCACGATAAGGCAATCTTACATCAACTTGTCACCATTCTCATGGTGTTGCCAACTTGCCAATACTTAGGTACATAAAAGATATTATTTTATGATGTATTGAAAAGTAACTTAGCCTCACGGCTAGCCTATTCCTGTTCTGTCCATGAATTAAGTCTAGGTAATTATATCACTTTAATGAGGTAATTCAAACGTTTATGTCCTACGCATAACTCAAGGGAACTCAACGCATATTAATTCGACTGTTAAATTTTTTTATAGGAAAACCATACCTTTGTTTTATTAACAGGATATTAAATTGGGATTTGCCTACTCGTAAGAATAGATTAAAACTAAAGAAACTCACCAAAAAGGTGAGAGGAGAGCTAAACTGACATAAACGGCGACCTCGACTTAAATATAAATTACAAAAAGACCGCAAGGGCTGAATCGAGAATTTGGGGGAAACTTTTGCCCAGCAGGGAGACAGTGGAAGCGTCATACAAAAAAAAAAGTTAAGGACAGGGTGACGTGCCGATGCGACTGTCTTTTCCAATTGAATAAATTAAGATTTTTATTATTTAGTACTTTACCCGCCTACCAGCCTCCATATTTTGTATCGTTTACCTTATAAACACAGTAACACAATCCTGTTATTATCGCAGTAGGTACAGGTCCAGTGCTATAGGTCGTAATTTACGTAATATGAGAGAAAGCAAACTGACCAACTGGTCGACCTTGCCTTAATTAACGGTCAGCGAAAAAATATGAATGTGGTAATAATGTTCTTCTATCGTGTTCAATTGTAAAATATAAAGTAGACTAAAATATAATAATGTGTATTTTATTTGAGTGTTCTAAAAATTACGGCGCGGAAATTATGACCAATTATTTTTATAAAACGTATAATTATTTTAATGCAAATTATTATTTTTCCCTGCTGTTATGTAAGCTTTACTATTTGAGTATTTTATTAAAAAGTCAGCCCCAAAAAAGCAGAAAAATCATCAGTTGAGGGCACTTGAGGGTGTGAAAAGCTTATCGACACAAGGACCAAATCTTTCTTTCATAAAAAGCATTAGAATACGTTGTTAATGAAAAAAATCCCAAACTACGCCTACATTGCTAAACAACGCAGTTTTCTGACGAAATATTCCGAAAACAATACCGGTCAATGACAAATTTTCGCGGCATCAACTTGAATAACCCAACAATAACTTTACTATATTTTTTGTTGTTTCACAAATCTGAAACAAAAACGAGGCCAACAATATAGTCAAACGAGACCATAGACGAAATCCGTTTCAGACATAGACGTATGTTTCTGAACGCACAGTGCACCTGTCAAACGAACAAATGCAAATTGCGTTCGGATTATCACGAGGAGTGTGTGACAACTGGGCGTATATAATCGATTCAACATGCTAATTCCATGCGTACGGTCCACGATTTCGCCTGGTCGTGTGCTAGCCAGTATTGTTTTAAAAACGAGGCTGTATAATCCAATGTTTTGGTCACGTTTCATAATCGATGAAGGTATGATTACTGGTAATGATTGTTTTATTTTTATTAAATGCTGCCGTTGTAAATAATTTATGTATGGAAACGATCAAACAGTTACTGGTCTTAATTGCTTTGCTGATCTTACAAGAAAGTTCTTGTATTAACTTCAAACATAAAATAAATACGTTTTCTAACACGTATGCTGAATTAAATGGAAAAGTGTCTTGAGTAGAAATTACATTAGTAAAACACTTTCTCCCGTTCTCTTATCACGAACGAATCTGGTACAGTTGTTAGTGTCGCCACCTGCTGGGATTTATTAACGTTTTTGCATTAATTTGTTGAAACACGAACCTCAGGAGTGAGCCTTGACTTGACCACTTTTCACGGTTATCGAACCTATTGCTAGGGTCCGAAAATCTGCAAAATGCTCAGTAATTTGGTCAAAAGCAGTTTGTTTGTTACCTTTCAATTATAATAACAATAATAGAAATTTTCCCTCTACTTAGTACCTGCTCTTATTTAAAAAAACGAGGTTAAAATATAACCAAAATTCGTTTTTTGATGAAACTCTTTTCTAATACTGGTCTACCTTAGGTGATATCTTGACACTAATGACGTTAACCACTTCAAATCTTACCAAGACATTACATTCGTCATGCCTGAATGAAAAATGAAGGTGGTACATATTGGTCATCGGATCCATTAGTTCCATTTCTCGACGTCTGCAACGTATATGACTCATACAAGACAAGTTTTTTCCCGCGGCATCGTTCCCTGGCTTATCTATCTCACAGGATCAAGCATTTTTTCGGGATGAAAAGCCAACGACACTCGACAATTTTTACATAACTTTTTTATACACATACACAATTATTATATAACTTTTTAATATTAGGTTGATAATTTATAGTAAATGCAAATCTGTTATATATAGTAAAGGCAGGTCGGTTCCCCTATTTCAAAGAACTTAGGGTGTCGGCCATCTTCCCTATTGCAAACAAAAGCCGATGATTTATGCAATAAAAGAAGTCTGACTCCTCAATTTTGCCCCAATTGCTAGACCATAGACAACAATCACTAATTTGGCGCCAAATTCCACGTCAAAGTCAACAAGCGTAAACTTCTAAGTAAATTGTAAAGCCATTAAAAGATGACTATCAACAAACAAATTAACACCTGTTGTGATAAAACACGTTGAGCAATATTTTATGAATGAATGACTCACAGATTTTCCCGCCATTAGCGTTGTTATTTTTTTTTCTAACGTTTCTGTTGAGATGTGACAAAGGCGTCAGTTTGTAGTCGTTATGTAAGCGAATAGGCTTTGTTATTTAGACGACCTTCTTTTATTATGTCTTTAGCTTAACGAGTTGCAATTTAGCTTGGGAAGAAGTTGGGAAGGTACAAATTATGCAGTTGTCAGTGTCTTAAGACTTGTTTTTATTATCAAACACTGTCTACATGTTAATCTATTGTAGGTATGTATTTTTCTCATCTTTCATGTGTTTAATATTTCGAGTTTATTCAAATGAATGATCTCCTTTGAACATAAATGGACTGCCCCATACATTTCTGTGCGCTTAACTCGACAAAATGTCCTGAACAGCTTTTTCTAGGACGTATCCATACAATTTATTGCAATGTAATACATAAAACTTATAGATACTGAAAACAAACTAGTAGAAAATATAAAAGCGGAGTAAAAAAGGGGAGGGGAAGAACTCATAGAGCGTCGAAAAATTCGTCCACATCGCTGTCAACGGGAAAAGTGCCCAGAACACTGGCCGCATTGCCACGTTGAATGGCAATGCTGATTCGTTGGCCAAAGAAAAGGCCCCAGCCCTCTGAACAGCTGATTTTTTTTAGCGATTTCGGGGTTGGTCCTATAGTAAAAGTTGTTCATAATGATGACTACAATGACCCCTTAAGAGGTATTTATTGCGTTTATTCTGTACACGTTGTATAATGTTTCCCTACAGAAGAACATTTTAGTACGTAGGTAAATATTAGTTCTGTGGTTATCCTGTTTTATGTTAGCCTGGAAGTAATTTACCTGTTGTGGTAAATTACTGCCAGGCTACCAGGAAGCAGTGATTCAGTTTTATAACGTTAATTGGAGTTGACATTAATTAAGAACCTACCTACACAGTTATACATAGAGATGTTGTGAACACTGGGTTATGCGAGCCTGGTACCTTCGCCAGGATATACATGGCGTAACTGATAAATTCCTAGGATTTTTTATTCGCGAAACGTCAAAATGTAGGTACTAAAGTCAGAAAGAAATAAAAAGAACGAGGAAGAAAAAAGATGAACATCTGCAGGACTGTGACAGATCTCTGAATCAATCATCTGCCTGCTAAGCCTTTTCCCATGAATTTTGGGGTCGGCTTCCAGTCTGCCCGGATGCAATCTGAATGCCAGAATTTCACATGTAGCGACTAGTTATCTTCAGGGTTGCGGAACGCAAAGGGCATGAGCAGGAACACGGATGGGGTTTAGTCAGTAAGCGTCTGACACTCCCTTCCGCTCCACCCAGAGGGAAAGAATCTAAGTCTTTTGATGTTTTCTCACCGAATTTTTTTATTTAAAAACGGAACTTTAATTGGGATATTCACTTAAATACCATATTAATTAATTTAATGGTTGCTCACACATCATCCATTTAAAAAATATACTTGATTAAAAAATTGGAGTTCTTCATGATTGCTGGAAACAATATTTAAATAACGTTAACGTTTTAATTCACCCCATTTTACCAGGTACTGTTATATAACGCGAAACCCCTTGCCGAGATTTGCCAGATTTGCTGGCTTCTGACTACATGTTACGACCGTCAAAGATCTACAAATGACAGCCGTGACCAATGACTTAACCCGCTTTCCGAGGCACGAAGGAGACTCGGTATAGATGGTCACCCATCTACGGACCGACCTCGGCCAGCTTTGCTTAACCTTGATTCGATTCCTGCAGCTTTTATTCTTTAATCACGATTTCCTCACGTATTTTGTTGTTCTTTTTATTTACCAACTGTGCTGAGTGTTTCTTGCGATCTTTCTGCCGCAGCCAACTTGCTTAGTCAGCCATTTAATTGCCTGCCTAGCCTTTCCATTGAACAGCGATTTCATAGAATAGGGTAACCGTGTAACGATAATATATGAAATATTTAATTTTGGGACACAAACCACAATCCATTTCAACATCTGGTCAAGCACGTGCATAAAAATAATAATAAAAAATAAAAAAAAAACTTCAAAGACGGAACCCGCTGTGCGGTGCTCCTATTTCTGTTTGCAGGGTTAAAGGAACCTGCCCTAAGCTACCTGTGCCCTATGTTCCATTACTTGGTTAGGCAAGTCATTAAAAGATATTGAACCAATTCATTTGCCTAGCTGTTCAATTAAATGCCGGATATCACTTAGGTCGCTGATTAAACGGCGCCGATCCATGAAAAGGTTAGGCAGCCAATTAAACGGTTGATTTAGCTATTTGGCTGCGACATTTCCATGCATAATTTTTCTCACAATGTTTTATATCCTTTACTTCAGTATGACTCATTCATACACATTATAAGTAAATAAGAACAACAATGTGTCCCGATTTATCACCAAACGAGACAGCAGCATTGTTCTCGTGTTATCACGGGTTATCAGCCAGTGCTGTGTATTATTACATGAAATTAACATAAAGAAATTCATTATTTTTTATAAACTTACTAATTTTCTTGTAATTAGTTTTATCGCAATTTTTTAATGTACCATTTTATTGTGATAAATGTTTATGTAATCAACATGACTTTGTGAATTCCACAAAAAGTTTTTTTTATTTGTATTATTTTGTTAATTGTCTTTTATATGTACTTCCGAAAAAAAAAACAAAACGTAAGCTACCTAACCTAAAAATAAGACAGTTAGTAACACCAATAGGTTACGTCAAAAGGACTCAATGCGCTCTAACCTTCCCGACTGGCCAATATAGTTACTACGAGATAGCTATTCTTGACTTGTCTCAAGTTGAAGAGATTGTTAAGTATGTGAAACGTTATGTGAAAAATAGGCAATAGAATTAAAATAGAATAGAATAGGCTTTCAAGTTTTTATTTTTAATTTATTTATCGTTTATACGAAAGAATACAATATTATTCATTTAAATAGCAACCAAAAAACCACTAAGGTTTAGACTTGTGCTATCATGAGTCTATCTCAATATCGAACTATTAGATGTACAATGTCTGTAAAGCACTTCACATGCGCAAGTACTTTACGTCTCATTTTGCATCACTGTTCCAACCACAGCGATCCCTACTCCTATTGCAATAAGGTTACTGGTGGGTAGCAGTCAGAGGTGGAACAAGAGTGAACTCACAGCATGCCTGATCATATCTGGTTAAAGACCACGGTTACACAAAGGAAAGAATTTGGTCTCTCAAAAAATCCCAACAGTACGTCAACTGTTAACGTAACGAACGTTAGGCGCCCGCGATCGCCAGGGCCAGTGCCTGCCAGGGTTGAGGAATTGTTCGAAAAAGTTACCGCATTTGAAGGAACACGGATGGGTTTAGTCAGTAACACTCCCTTCCGCCTAGAGCGGGAGAAGTCATTTGATAGTTTCCCAACCACAAAAAAAAACCCAACTAATAAACAAAAAATTAAGAACTGTCGATAGAACTTCACATGCAGAAGCCATGAAGAACATAAGCAAAAAGTATATTACTGATCCTGTTTCTCAGCTTAATCTCGACAGTCTAGACCAGGCCAACATTGCTGATAACCTAGTTAAACAAATGAATTTCCTCGGCCCCGTTACACAAAGCCACCTGTCAACATTCGGTGCACGTCTTCAAATAGACGCAGGATGAATCAACTAGTTTATGCAGCGGTACTAAACATTTTTGTGGCGTTAATGTGAACTAGTACATCGTTTGCATCCTGGTATTTTGATCCTAAAGTTTAGGGCAAAAGCTTATAAGCAGGAGACGGTACCTTTTAGACATCACTTAGTTTTGTTTTTCGTATCATACAGCAAGCTATCAGGTTTCTCAAATAATTTAGTGAAACCAAGTCTTTCTCACCCTTGATGAGCTACATTGGTAACATGACGATGAACTTCCGAAGTCGAACAAACTGTCATATCTTCACAAAACTGCTCTCCAAAACGCAAACTTCTGAGGAAAGACATTTCGGTTCGATATTTTTACCTTTCAAGAAACCAACGTCAGCGCTATCCAGGCTACATAGTAGCGGTCAGGCAAAGTTTAAGTCAAATCGACCCAAAAAGAAGAAGAAGGCCACTGACAAACAAATTGCATGACATTGCAGTATAAGGCACGCAGCAGGTTGAGTATCACTGAGCTAATGAATCAATGGAGATCACAGGATGTGCGTAGGCGGCGCTTACAATCAACGCGATGGCGTTTCGAAAGACAAGTTTCATTGAGGTTCTAGGTTTTGCGAAATTAGCTTCGAGATACTATCTTCACGCTATGGTTATTAATGGATATGCTGTGTTTTAGAGCAATTTTAGCTTGTTCTTGCCGTCGGCATTCAGGGTAGAATGGAATGTCCAGGCAAAAACACGAATCTCCTTGTTATGTTATCAAAAAAACTTCCATTGCTTATTCCAGATGTCTAATGCCTATCAGGATTGATGCCCCTAATTCCGCTACAGAGTAGGCAGAAAATTTCTGTAATGCGAACCCACACATCGGCAATGACATCACTTCTACATCGTCAACTGCTATATTAATCTCTATTGCATCTTCCTTTAATCCTTCATCTCATAAGACTAACATATCTGCTTTGTTTAAGTAAGAATTGTTACTGTTAATTCATTACTCAAGGGCTACAGAACAATGAAAGGTTTGTATTTTGTTCTGGACTTAAATCAGACTTGCGAAATTCTCACTATCAGTATCAATCTACTAAAGGGAAAGCTGGTCGCGATAACAGTTACCTTCGAAATCGACGCATTAAGCCTTTGTGTCGAATCGATTCAGTAAACGCTATCGCAGACAAAAAACTAGGTAATGGAAGTAGGTGGCTGATAGTATACGTTTTCGGTGACCAGCTGTGTTTATTTTCTCGACCGATTTTTAACCTGAACATAATATCTTAGCAGTAAGAGTAGGAGAATTTTGTTAAGATGGTGGAAGGTTGCATACAAATCATACAATGCAGAAGAAAACTGTATTTTATGTCGAGAAACTCCGGAAGAGCAAAAATTTGACACATGCAATGAGATATTCACATTATGTCTAAAGGAAACAACTAAAGGTCTAAAGTGGAGGTTATGAAGAGGTGATACTGATTAAGAATAATGGTACAAATATATTTTATTACATAAACCCAAGCTAATCAAAGCCTCTCACATTATACATTAACATACTGAAATCTACTGACAGTTACAAACCACTTCTCTCAACCAGCTGGTCTACAGTTGTTTCCCATGCACCGTGTCATCGCTCCGTGACAAGTGTGTGTAATCAGCTTTATCGAGAAAACAAGCACATCCAACGATACTCAAGAAGTCGAGACTGTTTGATTCAACGCCAGTTTTAACTGTAACTACATCGCGAATGCAACTAATTGTGGACAAGCATTAAACTCGGTATGACTATACACGACACGACTTATCAAAACCACTCCTTCTACAAAGACAATAAGGTTGATATTCTATTGTATTTGACCATAGATTTGACGTTTTAACAATTGCGAGTCAGTTGTTAGTCAGCGTTCAATACGACTAGACGTAAGTTCTTGACCTCCCGTTATAATTTGTGGTTTCGCTTACAAACAGCTGTTAGAGACATAAACGACGACAATTTCACTTTAATTATTTAAGACTGGTTGATAATAATGATCGGGTTGCAAAATCGAGCATAAAGTGTTCATCCTGGCAAGCTTTTGCAGTAGACGGTGCTTAAGATTGTCGCGGGATAACGTCAGTTCGCATTACAGATATAAAGGACACTCATAGGCTAGACGTTTTATGACCTACAAAATGTAAAGGCTGGTTGGACCGGTCAACACGACTCGTAGGTATGTGGATTTTCAATACTTAAGTATTGAAAATCCCCCGAAAGGTCTCTGATGTGGACATGATGTGGATAGCTCTGTATCGAATATCACAACCGGACAGTTTATGAGCCCTTTCCTTAGATCTTCGTTAACCGCAAGGCTTTTAACTATCAAGACTTTCAATGCAATAACTTAGTTAATCTCGTTATAAAAGTCGTCTTACTGAACAGTCCCTGAGAATGTAGAACTATAAACTTATTTAACTACTAAATAAACTATAATCTTTAAGACCGGTATCTTTTTCTATTACTGAAGTAGCATTTTTATGGGCGTTATATCTTGGGGCTCATACACGATGACACTGGTCATATCTAAGCTACTGCACTATGCAACTACGCTAGACATTCGGATTTCTAGGTCAGTTGACCCAAGAAGCTAGTTAGGAGCCGCTTTGATAAGATCATTGTTAAACACAAGGGTAGACACTTATTTAGTATCACAGAACTTAAGATTACAGACCAATTGTGACTGGCCAATGACATTTCTAAGTTCTTTAAGAAGTAGATATTTCAGAACAGGACCCTCACAAATCTAATCTATTTTCTAGTATATTCCTTACATTTGTTCTCACACTAACACTAAGTATTTATGTAAGTGACCATAGTAAATGTCAGACTACATAACTGCACATCGAAATTGGTATTCTTAGTGCATTCAAGGAAAACTAGATCTCGAGACTGGAGTGAAATGTTAGTGTAAAATTATGTCCTTGTCTTATTAACATAATATTTACATTTAAGTGCACCTAGAAAATATAAGTGCAGTAAACTAACCTAGTTCAGCAAGTTACACATTAAAAAAATAAGCAGTTCTTTGTAAACACCTTTGGATTCAATGAAAGCGTTTCATCAGATGCAATTCGTTCTCTTCGCGGTCAAAACAGTACAAATATTAGAACAGACAAGAATAGAATACTCTTTATTATGTACACCATGTAAGTTACAGAATAGATAGATGAAGAAAACATTTCGTAGGTTGACATAATCGGGGGCCTTATCGCTAAAAGCGATCTAAGACAACACAAGAAAAGGTTTGGCTAATGAGAACCTAATTTCACGAGTGATTTTCTTCACACGACAAAATAAGAAGAGAAGAAGCATCGAGCTGTAAACTGTCGAGTTTACAGCTCGATGCTTTCGAACAAAGCGGACATCCCCATTAGGCCAGGGACACTTAAAACTAATAATTATGTCCAATTTAAATAGCCACGGTTTGCTGCTTCAGGCGAGTCAACCTGGCTTTCGCTGATAATTAGATAAGTACAATACCGAACACACTTTCCTACGATTTTCTATAATGCCTGGCGCACACGATGTTTGCTATATCGATGAAAACTGCATCTTCTTTTTCTTTATAAGCCGAACTCCTTTGATTACTTGGGTCCTGTGAGTGGCTAAGTTCATGGTAGCATCGGCACTTGAGGCACTCCAAATTGTGGCTCATGTTCTGCACAATGGTACCGCACTCACATTGGGTATCCGACGGGTCTATAAAGCCCATTTCGACAAGTTGTGTTTGCAGCGGCCTACCTGGTCACGAAATCGAATGAATGCTTTCCATATAGGCCACTGTAGTTCACGTCCAGGTGGAAAACTGCATGAATGACACAGCATAGTTGGACCGAGAAATAAGCAAACGATGTCGCTGACAAGATGCGAAAAGTATTATATTCTGTTCAACTCTTAACATCTTACCGAAAGCATTTAACAGAAGTCATAACACACCAGCGATTTTCAATACACGATTAATCTCACGGAAGCGCACGCATGCTTGATGTTACCAGATTTTATTAAACGTGCTTACATCAAAGTGCGGTTTCAGAGACCACCTGCAGATGACACATCAACGTTAGTGCAACTTTAACGCGACTTTGAGGGTCTCAACGATCCTTAGGATCTAGCGGTAATCGCTTTCAAAGCCTTTCTTATTTCTACAACGACTTTCAACGAGTTTGAAATAAGGTTTTCGTTAGCTTGTAACTCCTATATGTTTTTGGCTTTTCCACCATCATTATCGCTGATAGAATAAAGCTGTGTCTAGTCTAGACCCCATTATTTGCCTATATCTAGTCACTGATTGTGTCGATGCTTTATCGTTCGTCTGCACCAGGCGTTATTACACACTTTCGCAGTTAAGATTACTCATGCTTGAATCTAAATGACCGGATAACGTGTCGGAAACGTCTATAATTAGCACTCTATGTCTAACGATTGTTCCGGGGAATAATAATGGCCGAATAACCATTGATTAGTATTTGAAGCACGTTCCTTTAAAACGACTAGAGATACCCCTTTACTACCTCGACGAAAGTATAATTTCGTTCTTCGTTTCTATACATTTTAGTTGGCTTTGATTTTTACCTGTTTACAAATCAAACAGTGATTGTCTAGACTTACGTATTTTCCATAATGCATAAATTTTCCTCAATAAACTAATAACACTATAGTTTACGTCACTGATAATGATGACTCTTTTTTTGTTTGACTGCGCATTCGTCAAACGTCTTCAATAATTTCCCTTTCCATTGTCATTTCTACGTTTATCTCACCGAATCATCCTCAACATTTTGAAGACGATTCCATCTTGTATTTTTTTTGGTCCTTGACACTGGCGTAAGAATTATTAACACAATTTAGCAATTAATATTTATAAGAACTTTGTGTTTGACAGAGACATTGATAAAAAATCTGCTTGGTCTTTCAAATCTCCTCATTTTTTTATCTTTATATTTTTCTGCTAGCCCCGGTACATCGAAGATATCAACTAACTTGCGAGGAACACTTGGATGAGAGACGCACAGAACACGAAAGTATGGCAGAAAGAAAAGGGAAGCCTATTCAAAACTGATATGATGATGACAGTCACGGAAGTAAGAACGTATTTAGACCAACTTCACTACAAACGACAACTTCAATCATTTTCAACGAACAACTCATGTGCCGCCAATCATCGTCGAATGGCGCCTAAATTTCGGTGCCCCAACAATCAAAGCACATCAGTTCATTCAATAAAACCTAATCACGCGACCAAATGATCAACAATACGTACAAATAGGAACTTGTTATTGAATCTTAAGTAGGTTAGAATTCGTCGTACATCGAAAGATATGAACTAGCATGATAGATCCTCGGGAGTACGAAACAAGCAATGGAATATCGTATTTTGTTAAAATTAGACAGTTCTTCAAAGTTCAGTATACATTGAAGGGTTTGTTCTACATCTATGATGTTCTTGACCGTTTCAAGAAGCAATTTATGTAGCCTTATCGTTAGCATGGACGTCTTAAGAAGGCAAAGTCGTGACACCTCACACTATTGTAGTTGTACGACAGATGATATTAAACACCTGTGAATAGTTTGACAATGAACCGGCTGGTAACGGGCGACATTGTGTGGGGAAGATTATGTTTTTATTATGAGAAGCCAGTTGTAAAAGTGGGTTACGTTGTTTATAAGTTACTTAACGTAATTGTTGAGGTAGATACACTGAAACTTGTTACGCTAGGTTTTGAAGTTAGAGCCTGCCAGGGTTGCGGAATTTGTTCGAAAGAATTACCGCGGCCCTGGCATGCAAAGGCCATTTGAAAAAAAAATTACTTCTTTGAAGTTAAACCGAGAAGAAAATCCGCAAGTGACGAAAATGCTCCTAAAACTTTTAAAATCAAAAAAGGTAATGAAATTGAGCTTGCTATCTTTAATGCCGATGCAAATAAGCTACAATATCATGTTGTTAAACAAAATTGACAAGTATAATTAATGAACAGAGAATTTCGTAAATCTGAAGCTCCCCTATTCGACCTACTGAGTCATCAGTCACCCAATCAATGTGATTTGTTTAAACATTTCCATTCGTTACGGTAATATGTGATGGTAATAAAACCTTGGCTTGACTTAAAATGTAACATAAAACAAGATGTTTTACTGAAGGTATCGTGATATTTACAATATTTTGTATGCTTAACAGACCGAGAAGATTATTTTTGTGGGCTGAAATGACTTTGTTTCTTGTTTTTCTTTCAAACACATTTGTTTTCGATTTCTCTAAATTAGATTTTGTACGTCGCATTACTCGCATTGTGTATGAGTAAGTCGGCAGCCAAGAGTAGTACTATAATCTCGAAAAGACGTTAAAGTACTAACGACGAAGGATGATACAATTACGATAGGCTCTGTTATACCCGAACTAGGAATCATAAAGTGAGAGAGGTTCCAGGAAAACTAAATGTAGCAGTTGCAGAAGAGCTTGAAATAAAGTACCGATCAATAGCAAAACCGTTTACTGTAAAGACGACGAAAAAGAAATCATAATCGGTCAGAACATTTTCAAGTTCATTTGCAAAAGAATGCGAACAATATGATCTCATAACTGACAATGAAGAAGATATATTGAAACATGGCAGAACAAGATTGACTTTCTCCACAATTTGCTGCATTACCATTTAAAGTGCAGTCCGTTGCAACACCCACAGACACAGACGACCTTTAAGTGCAGTTTGAGCAACGATATATGACTTGAACCAAAAAATAATGTAATGGTCAGAGTAATTACGAGATTGGCCTCTTGAAATTATTTTGCAGTCTGCCTGTAAAGATGGCCAAACATTGTTGCTTGAGTCGGAAATGATATTTAGCTCACTTCACATAGCTTGCAATTATTTATTTAAATTATCATCGGTCCTTTTTTTTTTTTTTTTATAGGATGGGAAATCATCAAATGACCCCTCCCGCTCTGGGTGGAGCGGCAGGGAGTGTCAGACTTTTACTGACTAAAACCCACCCTTAGTCCTCCTAGTGCCTTTCTTCCCAGGGCCGCGGTAACTCTTTCGAACAATTCCGCAACCCTGGCAGGCTCTGGCCCTGGCGGGCCCCGTCTCCGTTGCTGACTGCTCGTTGCTGACGGCGCGTTTGGAGTGAACGCGCCGTCGACTCTGGCCTGACCTGATCGGACAGCGAGCTACCCATTGCTCGCTGTCCGCAGGCGTCAGTCACTGCGCCTTGCCCAGGAGCGTCAGTTCCTGAGAGGCGCAGCGACTGACGTACGTCTGGAGGAGGCGAAATGGGGCCATTACTGGCACTCCATTCTCGCCCCCTCCCGAGCAGTTGCAGCGGCGGCGACGGTGGAGGCGGCTGCGGCGGAAGCGACGGCGGCGGCGGCGGCGGTGGAGGAGGGTTTCTTCCTCTGTCATCGGTCCTTTGGTTCGAAATTGTAATAAGAACTTTGATTGTGTTTTCCAGGTAGATAGTTGCAATGACGCCTGGCTGGGAGTCTTCAAGTTTCATAGGTTCTAGCCAACCTTCGACTGCATTATAGCTTACAACCAGAGAGAGTTTAAGTTAAGCCTATCGATTTATAAAAAGTACTAGTCTCGCTATTACGAAAGCCATTTTACTGGCTTCCTCAGTCTCTAACCATCAATTCGCAAAGCCGATAAGTAACACTGCAATGCAAGTGAACAGTTAACTTGATTCCACATTTGTTAACTGTTACGTGTGCGCTGCATTCTTACCTAACCTCCATTGAGGCCGCGAGAATCAATTCATGTTTGCAGTGATATACTAAGATGGTCGCTTTTTCACGGCAAATTAGACGCGAAAGAAAGTTTAAAGACCTGATTGATGGAAAGCGGTTAACTGTAACCTAGTTTTTGACAGTGAGATTTGGATTTCCCTTTTGGCTAAGTTTTGTCTCGTCATCCATCATACAGTAAGGGCTGGCATTGATACAGTCCGTGGTCAAGATTTTATTTAACGAAACCTGCAGCGATCTGGAGTTGGAGCAGCATTTCAGATTCTCCGACGACACTCGATAAGAATTCAGTGTCAATAAGAAATTCTCCCGAAGTCTAGTCTGAAATACTCACATATTCGTCTGGCAATTTTCTGGCATCGCTATTATTTTTCCTAGCATCGGAATTTCATTTAGGATGCTTTGACGTCTGAAAGCATAATCTGGCAGTAAATACTTTGGGAGTTACGGAAATGAATTTTCTACTTAAAAGAGGAATGTAAGCAAACAGTGTGGCTACATTAGTTCGAAAAGAAACACAAACGAAATTACTCTGATTCATGAAGCGTGAAAAACCACAATGTCCAAACTAGGCTAGCTGAAGACAATAGACAAAATCTGTGCCATTGAATTGTCAAGTGACTAGACAATTCAAAGAGTTGACTAGACCCTAGTCAGCTCTTGCAAAGAATACGGGCCCAGAACGCGCCGGTTCGCGTTAAATTGAGACTTCCTCTGTCCTAGTCTCGGTAAAACAAGAGACTGGCAAGGGCCGAAGTCTACAGCAAAGGGAAGTGCTCAATTTAGAATTAAAGAACGGTCTTACCTTTGTCCTTAAGAGTTCTTGTACCAATTAATCGGACATCTTTGTGGGCTTATACAAGAAGATAATTACTACCAGTATGACAAGGAATAAATTTGATGGCTCCTGATACTTCTAACGTAGCTCTGGAGTTGTAAGTTTTTGTTACCCAGTGTAATGTCAACATAATTTACTAGCTGCCGCCCCGCCCGCGTGGAAGATGGAAATAATCTCAAGGGAATATACACCCGGGATAAAAGTATCCTATGATGGTATAGCATGGTCTACCCGCGTGCCCAGTGTCATCTAAATCCATTCAGCCGTTAATACGTGAAGAGGTTTATAGATTTCTGCAAATCTTGGTGCAAAAACTGTAACAATCGGGGCTGTGTATAGTCGGCTTAAGCAGTGCAGCAATGGCAGGTTGCCTGAAGCTCTATATTTAGTTGCCGATATCACAATTCACAATTGAAAACAGTTCACGGTCGGTCGTAGGCCTCATGGAATGAGAAAATGGCCGGTCACTTCTGGTCAGATACATTATAATCGGCGGTCAGTTATCATAGAGAGTGACGTTGTGATAAAATTCGTAATTTCGGAATGACACATATCGAATAGAGTATCATCCATCCACACAAAATCTTATAAAAGCGATAATAACTCTTTCTGTCTGTTTGTAACGTCTTCAGGTCTTAACGCCTGAATGAGTTTGAATGAAACTTGGTACACAGGTCGATTATGTCTTGGGACCTATTTCAGGACATAGGTACTCCCGGGACATAATGTAGTATCCTATGTCGGAGCGAGAGGGAGTGTCAGACTCTTACTGACTAAAACCCATCCGTGCTCCTCCTAGTGCCCTTTGCTTTCCAGGGCCGCGGTGACTCTTTCAAACAAAAACCGCAACCCTGGCAAGCTAGTCTACATACAGAAGATTCCTAAGGTAGGTATTTCGAAATACGTAGTTAAAACAGGACGATTGATACCGATTATCCAATTTAAATCCGAAACCGTATCAAATGCGGGCAGTGAAATTGAATTGCTATCATGTTACGAAGCCCAGGATAGTAAAGCTACCTTCAATGACACTAAAACTTTTACAGCTTTCACTCGCACCAAAGAAACAAAAAACTAAATTCAGGTTTAGGGCGTTCTAAACCAAGTATACCAGGTATTCAGATAATTAACATACTAGGATGAAAGTACGCGTTTGCTAGTAAAAGCAAATGATCGTAAATTAAAAGTGAAAATGTAAATTTCTAAGGTATTCCAAGTGAATCATGGCCTGTCAAAATTGTTTACGCAATTATAGGACGTATAAACAATTAATTAGAGTATAAAATGCTCCTTGTTTATTGTGTGAAGGGGTCACTGACCGGGTAGTTAGGGGTTTCAAGAAGTATGTGTCATGTACTCATGTCAGGTTTATTATTGCGCTGTGAGCTGTGAAACGAAGTTTTTGCCTGAATGCGTGTTGAACTACAAAGTATTTTAAATTTGTTTTACTTTCATGATTCATCGTTAGCCGAAAATGTTCCTATTAAAAAAAAAAGAAATAATAAATAATAGGTTAGCCCCTTTTTACCCAAACAACAACCAATCAACTAAGCCTACTATTCAGCACAAATCGTCGTATGATCGATACACAGAACTTGTCAACATGAAATCAATCAAAAGTCCACTCAGCAGATTGACTACCGTACCTACTTTATACTTGTTCTTTGAGCTTATCCTGTCAGAAACCGGTCAACTTGCGTGACTAGTAATAATAATTTTAAAACGTTTTCTACCTGACAACTATCCTAGAAAATGGCTAACGAACCGTGAAAACGTTTGAAAATAATACCTACTTTGTAAACTGACTAGAAAATTACTCACAGTATAGTTTTTTTTTAGTTGAAACTTATCGATCTAAAGCGTTAGCAACACAGCATAACAGTTCTTAATTATGTTGGTTAAGTAGTTTTTTTTTAGTTGAAACTTATCGATCTAAAGCGTTAGCAACACAGCATAACAGTTCTTAATTATGTTGGTTAGTTTTTTTTTAGTTGAAACTTATCGATCTAAAGCGTTAGCAACACAGCATAACAGTTCTTAATTATGTTGGTTAGTTTTTTTTAGTTGAAACTTATTGATCTAAAGCGTTAGCAACACAGCATAACAGTTCTTAATTATGTTGGTTAGTTTTTTTTTAGTTGAAACTTATCGATCTAAAGCGTTAGCAACACAGCATAACAGTTCTTAATTATGTTGGGAGTTGGTGGTTTAGGCCAGTCCATTTTGAAAAAAACGAGATGAGTTCGCGCTAAGAGCGAAGGAGTCATTTGGCGATTTCCCATCATAAAATAAAGATTGTCTTGTTATACTTGTTATAATATATTACTTCTGCTGACATTGGGTCTCTTCCTACTGTGACATCATCATCACAACCATGTCTGTTTGCAGTAGGTTTAGATAATGCACGTGGCACTGCGAGCAATCTTCATGAACAGAAAACAAAGCCAATGATTTCCGGGAAGCTCTGATACAGATTACAGTATAAACTTCGCGGATATTCCAGAATAACATTGCATTCAGCATAACTGTTATCGAAGGATGCACATGAGGAAAAACAAGGAAATGCGGAAATAATGTAGGGTGGGTGCACCAATTCCGCACCACGTACCAGTAGTACACAATTTTAAACTTCTACCGAAAATTTTAAGCTTCTTTTATGTTTCCCTCCATTTTTTTTGCTATTGGTAGTCTTAGCAATCATTTAGGTACTGAGAGGTCAATCATTACATAACTAAAAGCTAACAAGACGGCATCTCCAGCATTTAAAATGAGTTATTTGGCATCATCACTCGTTGACATCGTTCTGAGCCGCCATTTTAATTTTGATAAGCACTCAAAGGACAATAGGTTCTCTTAATCCTTATAAATCTTATGGTTTCACCGGTTTTGTACTAAATTAGTGTTCAGTAGGTACTTACTATAATGTATTAAACTAATGGCTTTTTACGTTTTTTGTATTTTTATTAGTGATGGGATTGCTCTTGACTCTACTCTAGTCTATGTCAGACATGACAGTTACAAAGTCTACGATGGAGCGAGCTTACCCAGAAGGAGCCTGTTCACACTAACTTTATATTTTCCCAAAATATCTTAATTTTATTATTGAAAAGCTATTGGTAAAGTAAGGGAATACCAAATACTCATTGTTTCAAAAGTTTACCATTTAGTAGACCATTGGTATCTGAAGCTTTTTAAAGATTTTAGTATTTGAACAGCACTTAAATATTAATTCATGTTAACTTATTAATATTACATTAATACAGTAAGCGCTTTAAAAAAATGCAATGAGCTCTGAGTTGACCAGTGGACATTGGTGAAATATATACGAGAAAGTCCGAGTAATTGACATTTACTTACAGACACCATGCCACCAAAAAGAGAGTTAGTGAGAGTGCATTTAATCTCGAAGAAGTCGGTTCAAAAATAGGTTAAATGATGTTTTAAACAGTATGAACAATTGTAAGAGTTCAGGCAATTACGGGCAGGCCAATCTAGATTTAATAGCTTTTGAGAAGATAGATGAACAAAATTCAAATACTTTAAACTCGCATAAAAAATCGAACTAACTTATTAATGCGATTGTTTTATTATCTGTTATCCACTGGTGCAACACCCATGTGTTGGCCATCCATATACTGGTGACTGAATGGTCAAAATTAGGCACATCACCATCACCTTGCACACAACAGTTAACAGTTACAATTTAATTATTTTAAAATAAATGGCTTATCAGAGAACTTCTATTTGATCCTTGGTTCTTCTACATATTAAAAAATATCACTTAAATGATTTGGGATCGGTGTGCTCATCCTATTGGTTTGATGATGTGATTAAATCGTTTGATTTAAGTATCACAAATCCGTAAAAACAGCACACAAAGAAAAATTGCCACTTCCCGCCAAAACAACAAAGATAGTGTCACCTGTCACTTCCAAGTTCAAATTAGCCGTTAATTCTGTCATGGCCGCCAGTTTTTGTGGCCACAGAAATTCCGCGAAGAAGTCGCGCCTAACCGGTTTTTGTTTATCTGATAAATTATATAATAAACGCGTATAATATCGGTGAGGACAGAGCACCCTACTCGTATGACGTAATTAAGACAAGCCGCATTTTGAATTATTTAATTCGATTGAGAATAAAACATTTAAAAGATTTGGTGTTAGAAAAAAAAACGTGTTATTATCGTAACAGATAAACCTCCAGCAAAAAATGGATGAATGAAATTTAAGAATGAGTGACTTATGTACCGTATCATGTTGCAAATACTACTCAACCGTGTAAACACTTCTAACTTGATACAAGTATATGATATCTGTCACAAAATGCGCAATAAAATCTAACTATCTATGTTTACGATTCTACTTTTATATGCGTCATTAACATTAGGCCCAGGTAGACGCATGTTATACGACGATTTTCGACCAAAATCGTCGTATAACATCTAAAATTGTCGTTTTCTATCTTACTACTAATATTAAAGAAAGAAAGAAAGAAAGAAACATTTATTGCCAACACTACAGTCATAATATTATGAAAAAACAAACAAAAAAATAAATAAAAAAAGAATTGTGCTGTGTGGCAAAAGGAGCGGGCTCAGCAAATGTTGAGCAGTGTGCAGCATGGCCACAACACTGGTCAACGCTGATTTACAGCCCGCCCCTTCTCTCAATACTAACTTACAAATAATAATAACATCGTAAAAAAAGAGAAAAACAAAAAAAAAAAAAAAAAACATACATTATAAATGCTAAATTTTGAATGGATGGATGTTTGCTATTCAATCACGCCATAGAACGGCTGAACGGATCTGAATGAAATTTGGTTCAGATATAGATTAAAGTCTGGAATAGCACATAGACTACTTTCTATCGGGAGAGTTTGTTCCCTTGAGATAATTTTGACATTCTGGCGAACGAAGCCGCTGGCAGAGGCTAGAACGAAAACAGGTGCCTTGCACAATCCAAAGGATTGATCACTTCGATCGAGCAGAGAGGCCTTCGAAAGGCAGCTGCTACAAAATCATGCACTAATTTCGACAGTCCATTTAGAAAGATAACGGGTCCGTAGTGTTGCAACTCTGGCATCTGCTCATCTTCTGTCCCTCTCACATCCACGAGCTTCGCCGAACGCCTTGTTTTGCCCGCAAAGTTTATTTGCTTATTTTTTTAGGATACCCATGTCATTTGAGAACCTTCGCACCTTTGAATATTTAGTTTGTGGAGCATCTGCGGGTTTCTTGTTTTTTGTATTCAACTTTTTTTAGAACGTTAGATGTTGTGACGATAAAGTATGATAGCTTGAAACCCAGGCTTTGAAGACACCCTCGTTCCTTCATCATTACATTCTAACTAATAATATAAATGCAAAAGTGTGTTAGTTTGTTTGATAAGCTTTTACACCTAAATCGCCTAACCGATTTTAAAGATTTATGGTACAGAAATTGATGGAATCCTTGATACGGTATGACGGCACGATTGGCTAATCTAACGCGACGGAAGTCGGGGCAAAAGCTAGTATTAATATATTTATGACCAAATTACCGAAAAAATCATCTTAAAAATATGAATAAACAATCATCATCAAAATTACCGCGCTATTCGGAAGTTTGAAGTTAATAATTTTAAACAAACAATTTATTTCCATCATTCAGCAGAATCAGACTTTAATAACTGTAACAAAGTTGAACGCATTTTAAGTGGGCCTTGTTTAATTTCAATACACACCTGCACTAACACAATTAACAAAGGCAGGTGTGTCTAAATACAGAAATTCAAGGCACCAATTAATTTATATTTTATGTGTTACAATAAGCTTCGCAAACTCCAAAGTGAATGCACTTCTTGAACATGGCAACACAGCATGCCCAGACGCGCTACGCGGTTTTAAATTTAGAAATGCTTTCCATCTGACATCTCGGTGTTTCAAAATTAGAATAGTGTTTGACGGTTCCTTTTCTTGCCTGCCAGTACGAAATCTGGGCCCTAATTTTGAATGTTACAACCGGGATTTTAACCGTTGGAACATGATTTGAGGAGCTTTATAACTGGCTTCAATAAATTTTAATGATCGTTGCATATGTGATCATATAATACATATCGACATGACAACCACTTAAAACATTTCGTGCCGACTATATTTATTGGCGGTTACTGAACATTGAGAACATATTAAAGTGAACTAAATCAGACTTGTTTTAAATTGCTCCTATTTACCATACTATACGTTCGGACAAGGCCAGTTGATAGATTATGATCTAAATCGTTGCTAGAACTTTACCATTCACTTAAGCTGAAAGCTGTAGTAATTAAAAGGCAAGGATTGGTACTTGTTTTAACTCTAATCGTGATCGTGATCTTAGCTCGACTTCAAAACTGGCCGTTACTAGTAAAAAGACTCAAAGAAAAATTTATTCAAATGGTTTTATTGAAAAAAAGAAATTCAATTAAACCATTTAAATTGCACAAAATAGATATTATGTCACCGGAAAATTGCAGACTCCGTAAGTTTATAATAAATCTTTAATGGGATTAATACAATAAATCCATCGAAATTCAATAGTTTCCAATATATCCGTGTCTTATTAGGAAAAAATTGTTTACAATTTCACGCGATATTTTACAATCTTACGGCGTTTGCAATTTCCTGGTGACAGATAACCAGCGAATCATTGCCCTGACTTACAGGAGAATAACAAAGCCTGACAATTCAAGATGTTGAAAGTGTAAAGAGGTTTTTAGCAATGGGACGATATGTGACTGAATTGGTAATTCTTTCTTTATTGAATAAGTAATAATCAACCCTGAAATCGCAAACAGCAACGGCTCCCTACGTTCTGTCCAAATAAGTGAAAAAGCATCAAAGTCCTACTAAACAGCATTTTTTTTCCGTATAGGATTTGCTCACATGGTAACAGTATAACAGTTGTTCACCTTTAGGTACTACTTTTATCCCTAGATGTCTGCCAATGAAATAAAGCCATCCTGTTTTCAAAGTTACATACGAAACTCGAAAGACATAAACTGCATTATATCCACACTATCTGAGTGAGGCAGCTATAGACTGCATTATGGCCGTATCGCGGAAGAGTACCAGTGTACCAGTTTATCTCCATGGAGTATTATAACATACAGGATCATAGTATTAGTATAGTACATACTCGTCTTGATCAACAAGATTACACGAGTGTCTTTAATGCTAGTGAAGAAACTACAGGCATGAGTGATGAATATGTAAAAGTGGATGCATGGAGAGGAGAGAATGTGCAGTCGACAAGATTGAAAGCATTTACTTATTTCAAATAAACCATTTAGAGGCACTAGTCAAAAACCTGAAGCTATTTGCACGTTCCAAAGCGTAGATCTCTATGGAGAAGAATGTGCTATTTTACAAAAAAATCTGGTTACATTGTTTTTTTGCTTCTATAAGTGAGAACAATGTGAAAAACAAAAGAAAACAGTCAGAACACTCAGAACAGAACAAAAGAAAAAGTGTTGCGCCAATCTCAAGTTATATAGGACAAGGGTTAGAGTCTTAGACCATGATAATATGTAGAAACTACAGGATCAAAATCTATCAAAGTTCAGTTTATCAGTCTAGTCGGCATCAGAGGCAGGAACAACGGCTTACCAACCAACCAACGGGGTAATCACACTGACTTCAAAACTACGCATTGAAAGTGTTACATTTTGCATCTTGTAACCAACCGTAGCATCACAGTTTCTACTGGTAACACTCCATAATCAAGCAAAACTACATTAAAACCTGTCACACAAGACGGAAATCTATAACACGAAGCCACTTTGCCCTTATTGAAAACTACTGAGTACATCTTCCATGGCGGGCAGACCACCTTCCTTACATGTTCTAATAACGAACCACGCTAATTATTGCAAGAACAAACACGGCGTTTTGCTAAAATCTACGTAACTTCGCATACTCGTAATTGTGTACTAATTAGTTTCACCTCTAATGCTTTTTGAGGTGTAAACATACGCCTACATTTAAGCTAGAGTTAATGGACTAATGCCAGTTTTGTATTATCTGCATCCAACAACTAGTTTTTCTTGCGCCTTTTCTGCGCGAAAATTACACAGAATTCACGTGTTCTGTCTAATTTTCTAGGATCTAAAGGAGCTAATGACAGTCTCAGCGATAGAAAAAAAAATCGATTAATCGATTATCTTAGAGATAACCTCCTATACGGAATTATCCACTTTATAATATTATTTAATACGTGCATGGGTATTTTCTCCAAGGTTATCGTTTAATATGTGGATGGTTCTTAGACAGAGGCCCCTAATCAAATTGATCCTTCTTTTCAATTTTTAACTTTCGCCGATTTAAGTTTATAAAGATTTTCAAAGGATCAATTTTGTCTACCGTAAGTACAGGATCAGTTTTGCAAAAATAATTCGTATTACTAAATTGTATTTTTTATATTACCTGCGATGAGTCAGGCTATTCGTTTTCATTTCGCAGATCTCATTAAAAATTTTCGTTAAGTAATTCTTTTGGCAGGCAAGGCATTTGACCTTACGATATCGATTGACCTTTCATGAACTGGATTTAAAGCACACCTACGAAGTAAAATAATTGAAAGTAAGTCACGTTAATTGCTCAATTTTTAATTAGCTTCAAGATAGGTTCTTGGAAGATACTTGTAGCTCTTGTCGCAAGCACAGCAGAACCAGCTTCATATTTTTGACTGACCGACCCTGACAATTCAAAAGTGCTTGTAAATGGTCTATTTGAAATAAATGTCTTTCATTGTGATGCTTACAATTTGAAGAGTCAATTCGTAATCGGATTTTTAAGTGGATGTGCATCTTTCGTCAGGTATTCGTCCTAAATGATATAATGCCGTTCGTGTGTGCGCACGACACACTTAAGATAACGGTAATACCACCATTTATCAACTGTGTATGACTATCCTACAGCACGGCGTTACGCGATCGAAGATGGCAGCACAACTTCTGATGGAGTCCACGCAAAAAGTTAGTCTGAAGAATCCAAACATAAGTGGCAGTGGGCAGGGTACATTGCTTGCAGAACAGCTAGTCGATAGAGTTGAAAAATGGAAGACGAAGTATTGGAAGGCCTAAACCGATGACCTGGTGAATGCCGAGGAAATCTCTGTGAGACGCATAGGAACGATCGATGTGCCGACACTTGGTCCCGGGAGACTTTAATAATAATATCTTTATTTCCCAATAAAAATATTATTTTTAAAGTCTCCCGGGACTTTTGTCCAGCAGCGGACGTATTTCCACTGAAATGATGATGATGACGCATAAAGTGCTCTGTAGTATGGTAACACCGTTCATCATGATCCCTTTCCCATAGTACACCTCTACTAAACCCTTTGGGAACAACAGGCGTGTCGGATGTGCCCTAATCTATCGTTAGCTATCATTTGTATGTCAAAACAGATGATAAATAAGAAGGGTCAACTCAATAACGTATTTCAGCAAGGTTAATAGATTCAAATTAGGCACGCTACAACTTTTTCACATTTAATTAACGGTCTAGATTTTTAAATTAATTATTTAAGTTTTATTATAATAATAAATTCAGTCTCGAGTTTTTCAAGGGTGTGAGCAATTAACAGGTTGATTTGCCAGGTAAAAGGTTCCATTAACTTATAGATTGCCTGTAGAAGGAAGAGCCTAATTCTATGCGAGCCTTTAACGCAGAGAAAATTGAGAATTATATGAAAAGCTTAGAGAAAAGAAACAGAAGTTATTCAAAGTTTTGATTTGTAAGCAAATTATCCCCTTCGACTTATTGGGGTATTTAAAGAACCAACTGCGGTTTTAATTACTAACTTGGATGCAGTTGAAATACCCATTGATAGTAAAAGCGCATTGAACTTGAGCATGACAAACAGGAAAATGAATCAACAAGAAGTAAAAATGCTCAAACGTTTGCAGCAGGGAAAAAAACAATTGATTAATATTAATTAATCAATTTGTAGTTTGTACCTCGCGGCGCCTAGGCACGCCTAGACACAGTTTCCATAATTCATGATATCTCACTGTTTCTGTTTTTTTTTACTCTGTGGCAACAAAAACCGAACATTCCGGTTGCCCTGATTCTGCCCGGCTTGGAAAAATAGTACAAGTCAACCGCAAAAAAACCGTTAAAAGAGCACGGTTTTAAAAGCGGACGAAATATAAAATGGCTGACCTTTAAATGTTCTTGTGCGATGACAATATACTAAAACATACAATTTATTTGAGTTGCTGTTGCTGAATAATACGATACGCTTTTTGGGTTTTAAAACAGTGAGATATTTTAAGACCTTTGAGCTAGCCTGGGAAATATCAGTATCCGGCTCGAAGGACTCGGTAGGTAATATGTAACATACGACCTGGCTCCTGCAAGTTTATGTTTCCGCGATAAGAATAGTCACTTCTAACACTTATGGAAACCATTCTGATATACAGAATGATATTGTTAGCAGGTTCATATTATTGTCTGAGAGATCTTAGTCACCTCCTACGACTCCCACGGGAATAATCACGTGAATCAGAATAATCTTAGCTGAATAAAAACAGCACTATATTTTAATATTCATCTAGTTCAGCGAACTCCGGGACTCCTACATCTCCATATTTAAGCCAAACACACAGTAAATCATGCTAAATAATAGTGCAGCCTAGGAGATCAATGAACGCTGTTTATTTCAGTAACTATGTAATGGATCTTTGTTTACCCATTAAACATGGGTTGCCTAAGTTTGGCAGATAGCCAAGGAGTAGCACTGTTTTGCAAGTCTTACAAACTTCCGGATTTTTTCGTTTTTTACTACCACTATCCTAGTTACTACACGTTTGTTCAAAAAAGCTATTCATTTGATTAAAACTCGATAAGGCAGGTTTTTATACAATTGTTGATACAATATAATATAAGCTCAAATGTGACTATTGTGAGTCATTTAGTGCTTTGTTATCGACGCCGGACTTGGTCCAAGTTTTAAGTACTTCTTTGGAAATAAATCAAGTGTGTTGACAATATTAAGATAAAATATTTATTGGCTAACTGTACAGAGATGTTAAAGGTAAATAGGAATTTTGATCATTGAGCAAAAACATGGCAGTGAATTGAAAAATATCCACAGAACACGTAAGTACGTAATCTAAATTGGTTATCCGTTTAACATGCCAAAAAAAACCAATAAAACCAGACCATACATTATTATCATTGGCAGAAACTTTCACTTCATTTAGATCCCTCGAAACTTCTCCATAGTCTTACTGCGAATTTCGAATTAAGAGAAAATTTCCCGAGCTAATACCTAAAATAGACCAATCTACTCAAAACAATATAAGCCATAAATAACGATGACTATCGCGTGCAGATCCTCTTCGAACTAAATTAGCCCATCCTGCTTTAAGTCCACACTTTCCAGGTATAATTTACAGCACGAGCCAGATACATTTTTACCACCATTAGCTATCAATTTGCCTAATTGGCAGCCATCGCTTACAGCCATATTTTTCACCTAAATATGTAACTAAGTAATGGAATCTATCTGTGGGCTTGGTCTTTTGTTTTCAAGTAGAAATACTAATTATGGTAACACTATCCAAATTGGTTCTAGAACATTTGAGTCATAGAACTGTTAAATTGGTTTTTACCAAGGTTGATGTCGATTGGAGTAAAGAAAAAATGTTAGAGCGAGTTTGAAAGCAAAAAAAAACGACAAGGTATGATTGCTCTTTGCAAACCCTATATTAAAACAGTTTCTAAAGCTGCTCGTTTTTAATATCAAGCCCATCAGAGGCAGTGATTATTTCGCTATTAAATAAATAATAAAGAAACCAAGAGCATGTCTTTTATTTTTAACGATAGCAGAAAACTAATGGACATGATATAAAAATATAACTCATAATCTCCTGATTCAATATTACGGTCATATGTTAGTCATCCTACTAATCCTACTAATATTATAAATGCGAAAGTTTGTGAGGATGGATGGATGTATGTTTGTTACTCTTTCACGCAAAAACTACTGAATGGATCTTGATGAAATTTGGCACAAAGGTAGATATGTATAGTCTGGAACAACACATAGGATACTTTTTATCCCGGGAGTATGTTCCCTTGGGATAATTATCGACATTCACGAAGGCGGAGCCGCGGGCGGCAGCTAGTATTACATATATTCTCATTGTTATATGTTGTTAACCAATGAGAACATTGCCGAATACAGTCTGCACAGCGGCAAAAGCTAGTATTATAAATGCGAAAGTAAAAGGAAAAGGATTTGGATGAAAGGACAATGAACAAAAATGTATGGAAGCTGGCACCCCTCCAATAGCAAAAACATGACCAAGACCATGTCCTGAAAAAGGACATAGAGTACTTTTATCGACACACCACGCGTGCGAAGCCGCTGGTGGAAGCTAGTTATTAGATAAAGGGGATAAAAGCATTTTTTTGTACTAGAATTTTTACATGTTAGGATAAAAAATATTCAATGAAATACTGGTGGCCGAAAGTCTACACAGGAAAAAGTATGAGAAAATAATAATTATTAGGTTTAGCACAAGGAAACCGGAAAACAAAGGTTACAGTACAATATAAGGAGAATAAGTAAGTTTATAAATCCAATGAATAAATAAAGTAGCTGTAATTTCCAAGAAATAAATAATAACCGTGATACCACGCTCTACTTAAAGAAATTATTTCGATACAATTGCCTATTACTGGCTGTTCAACCGCAAATATTATGGTTATTGAACGTTTGTGATAGTTACCTATAACCCCGAAAAATATTTATAGAAAAAAACCGGCCAAGTGCGACTGTGTGCGCACGAAGGGTTCCGTACATCTATAAAATACGGCAAAAAAATCACGCTTGTTGTATGGGAGCCGCACTTAAATATTTATTTTGTTCTGTTTTTAGTATTTGTTGTTATAGCGGCAACAGAAATACATCATTTGTGAAAATTTCAACTGTCTAGCTATCACGGGCATTCACGGGTCATGAGATACAGCCTGGTGACAGACAGACAGACAGACCGACAGCGGAGTCTTAGTAATAGGGTCTCGTTTTTACCCTTTGGGTACAGAGCCCTAAAAACAAGGAAAAACTCGCATTACAAGCACAACCCAAAAAAATAAATTGATTCGATATCCTACGTACCTATATTATTATTTCTACATATGTATAGCTACCTAATATGTGTTTCCTTAAAACGAGTTGAAGGAAAACAATATAAACTTTTTTCACATTATTTTCCTTGATGGTTACCTAAAGCTTGCCTTGTTCGAAAACTGTTCTATTGAAATTTCAAATTTTGCATGTTATTCTTCTAGTGGGAACAAGCTTTGATCTTGCACACACTAGTATGACATAATTATCACAATAAGGTTTCATCTGCCTAGCCTTTTCCCCCAACTTTATTGGGGTCGGCTTCCAGTCAAACCGGATTCAGCTGAATATCAGTATTTTAAGTGGAGCGGCTGCCTACCAGACCTCCACAACCCATTAACTGGGTAACACAGTACTTCTTGGCAAGACTGGAGTCAGATTTTCTGGCTTCTGACAATCCGTAACGACTGCCAAAGATCTACAAATGACAGCCGGGACCAACGGCTTAACGTGCTTTCCGAGGCACGGAGGAAACTCGATATGTTAAGATGGTCACCCATCCACAGAGCGACCCCGGCAACCGTTGCTTAACCTTGAAGATCGACCCGTGCGACTGAAATTACATCTCCTTTATAATAAAAGGCAGAAGGACCAAAAAAACAGAGAAGGTATTCCTAAATGACATCACTCGGCAGCTAATCGAAAGAGGCTTGGCGCCAGTTTTCTGTTTCATCGAATTGTTTTGCCGTCATTTGGTATTTTATTTTCTTTATTCATTCATCTCAATTGTTTCAGAGCTCGTATCGTTTTTTTCCAGGAAACAAGGACAAGTTATTTTAACCTTTGTTTTATGGACTGTACATATGAATATACATATGTAACGACTTGTGAGCCATGTGTCCAATGGAATTTTTCATCGACAAAAATTACGAACTTCCTTTCAAACTGTCATTTCCTATTAAAGCTGCTTTAGAAATATTTAAAAAAAAATCTGTCTTATGCTCATACCTTAGGTACTTACAGAAACATACTTCATGCTTCTAGACCCTTCGGTTAAGCCTGTCCATTATCTGTCAGTGAACTCAAGATTTTTATTAAGTAGTATTGTGTTGCAAGCTCTAAATTGAGAAGTCGGATTAAATTGCATTAATTATTACTTAATCAATTTCACAGACACATAGAGGCAAACTTAACACAGATTTGTTCTAACCTTAGTTAATGCAGACATTTACATATTTAGGACTTCAATAACTTATTAGTACACAATATAGTACGCATGTGTATATCTTACTAGTATTACAAATACGAAAAGTTTGGATGGATGGATGTTTGTTACTAAATGACGTCTAAACGGCTGAACCGATCTGGATAAAATTTGGAACAGAGATAGATTAAAATATGGAATAGCACAAAGGCTACTTTTTATATCGAGAGTATGTCCCGTGGTATAATATCACTAATTCACGTGACAGAAGCTATATTTTACGTAGTCATTTAGTTACGGTCTATCGACTAATCTAGGTGTCCTCTACTCTGTTGTAAGAAACTAAATTGTAAACCGGATTAAGCCGTTTGAGCTGAATCAAGCCGCATTGCTACAAGTTACCGACCTTATTGGTTTCTGTTTAGGTTTTTTCTTTAAGTACTAAGTATAGAGGAATCCGGCTCGAAGGACCAGTTTAAAGGTCACCAATACTTCTAGGTTCTTGCGCACTTTGGAACATATTCAGTTAGGCGGTCGATACCCGGCTGTTTTTAGTTTAACCCCTATGATATGAGGGGTCTTCTGAGATGACGGCGTATAAGACATGCTGCCTAGACCCTAAGTAAATAAAGTTCAGAGCAGGAGGATAATGAAGATGAGAAAATACTCCGAACAAAAATTAAAAAGAAACTGTATATTCGTTTTACATCCCCTTTTTTCTCACATTTTCAGGTGATATCGAAAACAGATCGATGATACCCAAATAATCATTTAAGTTAAGTTTCTTTCGTCTTAAACTTTGTACAAAACATATAACATGACATATCCACCGCAGTATTTGACTGCCAAGACCGTACAAATCCGATTATTTCACGTACTTAAAATCTTAAGTGCATTCTTGGTCCTTTCTCGTCGAGGTCACAAGAATGCATGTGTATGCAAATGTCAAGCCATATGTTTTAGCGAACATATGACGTAGTTTGTAGGGCAATGTCAGCAATACGTGTGAATGGGGAATTATATCGTCCGTCATTGTGTTGGGTGTCTCCGTGACTTTCTCTGTTCATAAACAATCATAACTTTATTTCTCAAAATCAGAATCATTTATTTCAAATAGATTAAGTTAGCGTTAGCGCTAGCGACAAGAAGAAGCTGCTAGAATATTCCTCAGCACTCATCGATTCTATCTCCAGCGCGGCAGTTGCACATTCCAAAGAGTAGATCTTATAGAGAAGAATCTGAAAGGAACACTCGTTGTAATCAATGCTTTGGTAATGTTTCGTCTACTTTCATGTAAAAGAATATATTTTTGGTTTGGTTATTAAGTTACTCTTCAGTTTTCAGAACACATCAATATCGTCTTGCTACTTGGGGTCGGCGCAACACATTTTCTTCTTTGATTACATTCTCCCCTGTCAACCATCAAGCTTTCATCATCATTTACACCCTTTTCTTTCATGTCATTCCTCACACAGTCCATCCAATTTTCTGATCATGTGTTTGTCTCCCAAATAAAGAAAATAAAAAATAACCATGGCTCCATGATATTTTGCCAAAACGAATCTTAATTCCTTTTTGAAAAAGACCCCGGAAACACCAGATAGGTTGGGTAGTGCTCGATACTCATATCCAGTTCTGTATGTAAATGTATAAAGAACACAACAATAAAACGGTAACAATACAATTTCATTGTCACTAAGCAAATAAAATGGCTCCCCAGCGATATTCCACCCTTTTTATTCAAAGTCGTAATACATAACATACTTACTTCACGGCAACCGCCTTATTTTTATGGCAACACCAGTCAAATTTTCTGACACAAGGCGACCAAGTACAGTGACGTCAGATCAAACGAATTATGAAAACAATGCTAGCAATTTTTCATGCATTTCACAGTTCTTATTAACACAGCTGTTCGACCTACGTAGCTGAAATTACGTATGTGTCCAACAAACATTAGTTATCGATTACTATTACATCCATAGAATACTTGTATGCCTTTTCTTAGAGATCTAGATATTTTGCTTTTGGTGCTGGGAATCCAACAATGCGCTTCTATTTGACCTGTAATTTAGAATTCGTCTATTGATAATTATAACGGGTAAGATTGATCTTCCATTAATCGGCTAAACTCCCAATGTTTTGGTTAAGTGTCTCAAAACATTTTCAAAGATATATCCGATATTAAACTTCCTTCGCTACTGGATTCTTTAGTGACATCAAACGGCGCTACAGATTCTAATATACTACCCAAACTTGTTCCCGTGGCCTGTCCCATAGGACCCTACTATTTTCCGAGATATGAAATAGAAGTAGCCTATGTCATTCAACGATGGTGTAGCCTTCTATTAATTAAATAATTCTCGTACTTGGACCAGTGCTTACAAATATTTGATTAGAGACCTTTTACAAACATTTTTACCGCTCTACGGTATTAGTTCAGATTTTCTTTTCGCTGCATCGTGCTTAGCTTAGCACACCTTGCTCGATAGTCTGTTAGATTAAGCCTCATAATTTCTGGTAACATGACGTGTGGTAACGGCGGATTATATCACCTATTTATTAATATTAAAATTCTTCTGTTACTGATGAGATGACAGATGGATGAGTGACCCACAGACCACGCTCAGCCGAAACTACTGGTTGTAGAAATCTGAAATTTGGCATGTAGGTTCCTTGGGGAGTGTGCAGCTTAAGAGAAGAGGATTTCGCTAAATTCCTTGGGGAAAAAATGGATTATACGCGTACGAAGTCGCAAACAAAAGCAAGTTAATTATAAAATCCAATGCTACCCACGCAAACACAACCAGACTATGTAATAAGAACTTTACTAGTGGTAGTACGAGACATGTCTACAAAATGCAGAGTTTGCCAAAGATCATAGTAAGTCAATGAGTCATGACGTGTGATAAATGTAAACAGTATCGTGAATCACTTTATTTTATTGCGTAAAGGAAAAGATTCACTGGTTTTGGATAAACAAACGGGTCTTCAAGATCAGTACAGAACCTCTTGACAGACTTGTCGACGAAGTCAGAACTATATCATTTTCCATAGAAGTAGAAACAGTACGCATAAGTAACCTTTTCACTCTAAAAAAGCCCAAATTCAGCGTCGATTTTTACACATGTACACGACGATGTATGGAAGTTAAATTAGGTTATACATTAACCATTGTTTATGCATACTTGTCGGTTTTGTCGGTTATTAAAAGGCTGAGTGGGTCATGCGAAGTGCGAATGACCGACGGAATTTATTATGATTGTTTTCGCCCAAGCTCGTTTATGGCCACTATCCTAGTTTCTGTTATTCGGGTCGCGCTAGAGAGTTCAGCTTTTATCGCAAACTGTATTGTTTGGTATGTTTTACACTATGGGACTTTGGCATGCGATGGAATGATTTAATGATGGAAGCTGTTACATTTATATTATATATTTAAAAAGTAGTACATAGCAGGCTTATATCTGCGTGAGGGCCCTGGTGACTTGTAATACAGGTTTTTTAGAGACCTACCTCAAGCACCAGTCTCTCACAAAGTTAATTTCATGTTCGTGCTCGACTGTAACCCTAGCATTAAGTAACTTGTGTAGAGAAAATAAATGATTTTATATTATGATTATATTAATTTAGAAAACAAGTGTAGGTAAAATGGGCGGTCTTATCGCACAATCTCTTACAGAAATCCTTACAAACTTTTGTAAACGAAACAAGCAACGTTAATAACTACAGCGAAAGAAGTAAATTCTAACCCTTCTTCGACTTGAAGAATGCATAGTTCCACCAAATACATCTATAAAATATTTACGAACCCACATCCACAAACATTTGGTAGCCGCATTACGAAACCAATGTTGACAATAAAGACGCAGTAATTTCATAAAACTCATGTTCTATCGGACGTGACGTCACTGAAAGGAAACGCACCGTGTCCTGGCGGGGAAGTCATCATTCCCATATCGTCTCTAACACAGCTACATCCAGAAATACATACCACCAACAGAACCGGATCCTTCGATTCCACAAGGAACAACGAACGACGAGATCAATGAAAATCGGTTGGTTCTAAAAACAGCTGTTGACGAAGAGCGTCTCTTTTTAAGTATTTTTATTTGTCAAAGGGAGACGGTCGGATTTTAATTAAATGCGTTTTGGACTAGATATAACTCGGGAATAATTAAATAATGTGGAAGAATCAATGGTATTGGTGGCTGACTACAAAGTTCTGATCTACGAGTACACCGCACTTTTACATTTGACTAGCTTATGCCCGCAGCTTCGCTCGCGTTCAAGTTTTACTTTCGCAAATGTAGCCTGTAACCGTCTCCAGGGTCCCATCTATCTCTGTACCAAAATTCATCAAAATCTGTTCAGCAATTTAGGCAAAACCAACAAATTCACTTTCGCATTTATAAAATAAGTATGACGTGCATCTTAAAACTTTAATTTGCAGATCTAAAACTACTAAGTGCATAGAAATACCTACATATTCATATAATTAAAAGACTGATTGATTTTACCTAGATATATCAAGAAAGTAGTTACATTTCCGCAACGATAATAATCGCTTAACACCAACCAAACTGGTCCTTCGAGCCGGATTCTAATTATCGGGGAAACTCAAGAAATTGCGTGTCCAAGCTATCGAGTCGCTGATTGTGATTAGCTAAGTAAAGTCAAGTATGTGTCGGCCTTCTAAAACCGCGGTTTTGAAAATCTATTCCTTTTAACTTCAAGACTTTTTTTAAATTTTTGAACAGTATATGTTTCTGACTATCTTCCCCTTGAACAGATGATAACATTACAATTTAATTGTTTCTATGCGTCCCTTCATAGCAGGAACATTAGCCGAAACGACATAAGTGCATCAGTCACCGGGCCACGCTCATAAAAGTCTACGACGAGCAATAACTATAAAAAGTTAGTTAAAAAACAAACAGGGCATCGCATCAATGTGTACACGACTCACGCGCATATGCTCTGACGTAAACTAACGCCTGATTGGTGCACGGCGCTGGCGTTCCAAATTCAATTTTCGTTTTCGATAATTTCTTTTAAACGTTTAGATGCATTCGGAATATTGAACGGAAATTGTACATGGGATGCCATTGATTCAAATTTTAAGTGTCCTTCCACAGAACGACAAAAAAACGTATTGACAATGACCTTCTAACAGCAGACATTCAAGCCCTCAAAATAATGAGTAACAAGAAGAAATTATAGCTAGTATTGAATAATAAGTGGCATCACACAACAGTAGATTAAATTAGCATATGTATTGCCAATGAATCAGTGGACAGTCAGTCGGAAACTGTCCATGATTCACGTTGACGATCAGTGGTTGTGCAGAATAAAAAAATTAAATGTCTATTAAATACATCCGCACGACTCACAAGGAACCCTGCTTAGATATGCTAAGCATCGACTGTGCTTTCGTCGCTTGATAACACTTAGCAGTCTTGGATGTATTTTTATAACATGCCTTGAAAGAAGGAAGATATTTAAAAAAACATTTGTCACAGTGGCGAGCAGATATGCACTAGCTTGTTTTCGTGTGTTTTTTTTTCTGGTTTGAATCCAATTTGTAACTCGATGCCACGTTATCAACTTTTTTAACCACTTCAAAAGAAGGAGGAGGTTCTCAATTCGATTGTATGTTTTTTTTTTTAATACCTTTTTGTGTTGGGTTCACCGAAATTGCGTAGCAATTTTGAAATAAGGGGATGCATAGGTTGTATCAAAATCCAAAAAACGATGTCTTATGAAACGCGCTTTATTTGGGAATCAGAACTGTTCCATAATCATTTCACCCCGAAATCGTAAGTACTACTGGGTATAGGCATCCCCGTTCTTCTTTGTAAAACAGGTCCATGATTAAAATAAAAGTTTATGTTAAATTATATTAGCGACAGTGCAGCCTACACTTTATTAGGCTGGCGTTGCGACCCTTATGGCGAATGTCAGATGGTCAGATATGAGCTTCCCCTTGTAATAGGCGTATGCAAACGATTGCCAGGCGGGGTAAGGATAATTTATGAGTTTAGCAAGCAGACTTTTAAGGGTTCAGGTTAATAAACTTTGTGGCGGAATAAAATGTGCTTTCCGGTTTGTTTCGTGTTAAGCGGAAGGCACATACTGAGTCGAGTTCTTTTAGCTGTAGGTTATTTTTATTGTTGATCGTTTGACCGCCTGATGGCAAGAAATGATGTGGTCGACGATGGTGCACGCTTGCCCAAAAGTAACCTGGTTATAAGACACACACGTTCTGGCTATCAGGAAACAGAGATATCGGCAGGGAATTCCACTTTTTGCTAAAGTATGAGATATCCGGGTGAGAATTTATTACTCGTATCACTGTCCCAAAACTATGAGTGCTCGAAACAAAATTACATTTTTGGGTATTTTGGTTTGACGAAGTAGTCATGGGTTGTAACCATAGGCATTGATATGGTATTGATCGTCTGTCAGCAATTTTTATTTGTAAGCAATATGGTGGACGGTGGTATCAGGTAAAAGTCGTACTGTACTTAAAAGGATTTTTTTGAATAAATTCCGGGCGGGAAGTCTCGAACGTGATTCACACGATCAAAAACAATGATCTGATCCATGGATCACGATGGAATTTGAGTGTAAGGGCGGCCTAAGGACTTATCCACCGAATTCGGTCGGTATCGGTAGGCGATCGGTAACTATTTCGAGACTTCCCGCCCTGGATCCTTTGCTTTGCGTTGTCCAGTGTTACCAGCTTATGCTTTGGAGGTAAACAAAGTAGGTTGTATACAGTAAAAGCGACGTAACGCTCAAACTATAAAGCAGTAGTAAACGAAGCAGTTTACGTTTTATGATCATATCTAGCATATATGTATGCATATCTACCATAGCAGACCTCAACATTGCATAAGAACATAATTTTTTTTGGTGTTACTTCGAAAGTCTAAATCATTTGAGAACTAAGTACCTACGTCGTCGGTCAGCTGGACGAAACACAGTTTTCTAGGGCTGGTGCGAATTGTGACTTAGTTCTTAAGTTGCCAATCAGGAGTTAAACCTACATACATGTACTAATTTTGGCATTATACGCGATTTTAGAAGAACGTTTTTTTTTTGAGTCTTCAGTCTCATATACTCACTGAGGACACAAAAGAAGTCCGTCGTTCCTTCTGTGTCTATTTAGTATGCCTGTGGCGGCGGTTCGGATTCTAACAAATGAGGAATCAATAGATGCATTTTGAGTGCTATCTGGATATTGAATGAAAAAAAAATGCACACCAATTTGCCTGGTACTAGTATTTTCTGTAACATGGTCATGTGGGGTGAAGCCGTAAGTACCGTGTTCCCAGTTGATGGGTTGTGGAGGTCTGGTAGGCAGCCGCTCCACGTAAAATACTGGTATTCAGCTGAATCCGGTTATATAGTAGGGAAAAGGCTAGGCAGATGATGAATGACTATGGGCTGATGAAAGAAATTACAGAACCACAATATGGCCCATGCATGACCATTGTGTAGTACAACGTATAGTGTAGCGAATATTTTTATCATACCATATTTAGGTTCAGCAGAACTTCGCAATAACGGAACCGGCTGGGCGGCCGCCGGAAGTTGATGATACTGCTTTTACTAACATCTCACTTGTTTTCATGCATTTCATTCAATTTTAACCTACTTTTAATAATCGTATGATTTGTCAAAAGTGTAGGTATTGCTAAAGTTATCTCCTTTACTAATATGTAGTATTGTACGAAATTATATGACAGATCATGTAACCGCCACTTATCAGGAGATGGCGAAAGAGGAAAGATTTTTTTTTAATTCGTCAAACCTACCTACCTATTTTGGTCACTGCACAAAAAAACTTAGCTAGCGTATTGTACTAATTCCATAATGTTTAACAGTAAAATGACATCAGCAAGTTGCAGATGTCTGGTCCCAAACAACCAACTGTGACAGACATGATTAGGGTTACCAGATGTCTAGGAAGTCTCATGAGCGTCAATGGTGTATGTAAAGTGTCAACGGACATTTCTATTAAATATCAGATTAATAGGCACTTGTGATTTATCCATTATGTGTGTGAATTATCAAGCAGCTGCAACTTTATTATTATTTTATAAAACTTTGCCCCACACTATGACTTTCTCCTGTATTGTTAGTGTGTTCTCAAAAATTTGAAGTCTCATACAGAAATACCTTAAAACTTACCATGTGTTTACCTAAACCAAGAATAACCAGGATCAAGGTATAGCACCGGCAAGATGGTTGGATACAATAAAGAAGGCTGTAAGGCAGAATCTACCTACTGCAGAAGAGAGCAAAACTTAGAGATGAGTCTTATATGGTGACACGGTTGGCGCAGTGGTTGAGCGATCGGCTGCTGCACTGCGTGTCGCCGGTTCGATTCCCACACAGACCAAATATTTGTATGGCCTACAGATAGTTGTTCCCGGTCGGACTGTTTGTGTATATGACTTTGAATGTTTGTAAATGCACCCACGATATAGGAGAAATTCCTAGTGTGGGGTAACGTTTTGAAAAAAAAAATGGTCGCAATCCCCAGCAGTGAGGGTAAGAGGAAGAAGAATGTGTGAACTTTTGTGAAGCACAATTACTTAGGTTGTAGACCAAGAGCTAAGCTAAGATAGTTTGATTTAGTTGGCATAGCTGATGTAGCTAGTTCTTCATGTACCTAACTTTTTTTGTTCTTAAAACTTACTTTACATTCTGTACAGCATAAGGCTAACATAATCAGCCTATAATGTTTCCACTGCAGGGACACAGACCTCCTTTCTATGTTAGGGTGTGGGCTCTACCATGCAGTACCCAATGCAGATTGATAGAGGTCACATGCCTTTGAAGTTTTAGTTCTAGGACATGCCAGTTTCACTTCTCTCCCATTTGGGAGCAGTGGTGTTGAAATACATTACAAAAGTCAAGAACCTGTATGGGTTTGAGCAGTTTATAAGTCAAAGCCATAACCGTTGGGCCTTGTTCTGTACACAACTATAAGATTAGCTTAGGTGCTTAGGCGCTTTACAACTTAGCTACTAAAAAGTTGGAATGTTTGTTCACTTCACAATAATTTATAAAAAGCAGCGCTTCCTTGGAAAATTGGCTTACTGTTTTAATGAAAATATTACAGGTGTTGAAAATTTTAATAGTTAAATTGAATACCAATTAAAATATACTGTTGTCAGTAAAATTAAGTTACCTTTGTCTAATTTTGTTTGTAAAATAAAGTCTTCATAATATACAATAGAAAATGTTTACAGGACTGTCTGTAGTAACTTTTGGACATAAAAATAATACAACCTACTAATTCTCAACTTCAAATGAATTTTGAATGATGCCTAGGGTATTTTTTTTAAGTTTATGCCATTTTTACCTACTAGCTATAAGTCCATAAATTGAGGACTAGAAAATACAACATACACAATATCAGACATAATCATAATATACAATATTGCATCCTGGAAGGTGCATACAAAACTTATTCAAGCATTTCATGCTACATTTAAGACATTTGTTAAATCTACACCAATATCATAGAAAGGAAAGATTTATTTGTTTGTTTTTAAGATAAATTCGTGTTTTAATGTTCTTTTTTTTGTATGAAGCAAAAAGTGGTATTTTCCAAATAGTAGTAAAACAAAATTAAACCTAAGTATACTGATTGCAGAAATTGCGTTTATTTTTATAAGAACTCATTCAACCTTTACAGAAGTTTCTAAGTACTTACAACAAATAATACATATAATATGTCGGTGGTGATCAATACATAATTATGCAGAACTTTATCAAACTCGATAATACGTTTTCATAAACTCTAAAGGCTATTTATAAAAATCTTAAGACTTACTTAGATACTGAGCTTCCGCAGTCCCCTTTGTCAGCGCTAATAATATTAATAAATGCACCAAGCACGTAACACAAATATTATCACTTAACATTTTCACACTAAAAGTATTTTGTGACATTGTTAAAACAAGACTAGCAGTGTGCTAGAAAACAAGCATGTTACTTAAAAATAAGTTGCATTATGTCCAAGCAACAAGGCACTGCACATCATTCAATAAACACTCGTCAAGTCCACATCTAACACAAGCAAGGCTTGCTTTGCAGTTTGCTTTGAGTTTGAGAAACAAAAAAAACAATTTTTGACAAGTAAGGATGTCACTCCACGACAAATGTCACTGCACGACACAGACTATAAATCTCTATAGAAATTAGTTTATGGTAGGCTAAGGCAGAGAGACCTACCAGTTAAAGCGGCCTATTCATGACCTGAATGGAATGCACTGTGCATCATTGATGAATACTTCGTCAAAAAACAACCTGCTCACATGTCGTGTTTTTGAATAACACCTACACAGTCACACGGAAAATCAGCTTCCTAGTAATGCCCAACAAAAAAGTTGAATGTTCGTATCAGACAGTGCGGTTGGTGAACCTTTCTAAATAAATAGGCTGTTTCGTGCTTGTTTTGGTAAATTAAATATTTAAAAAATAAGACAAATATGCGATAAAGATTTAAAAAACACGATAACATTATTTTTATGTCTTTTATTTTATTCAGTCGGATACCCAATGTGAGTGCGGTACCTTTGTTCAGAGCATGAGCCACATTTTGGAGTGTTCCAAGTTCCCATTCACATGTACTTTGAAAGATTTAATAAATGCCGCCGATCACGATGCTGCAATTAACATCGCCAGCTAATCGGCCCAAAAACTATAAAGAATTTATCATCAAATCAAAAAGTAGAAGAAGCATCCGTCCCTAAGGCTTGAATTATACAGAAAGGCGTGGTGAAGATGCGGTGCAGGCGAGGCGTAGGGCACGATGCCGCTCCTTTTTTCGTAAATCTTATTTCAGTTAATGTCCACAATAAACAAAAATGGGTATCGCGCGGTATGAAAAAAATGCAGTGAGAAGAAACGTCAATTATTGAGGCAGTATCGAATAAAACCTACTCAACAGAATAAAACGCGATTTAAGAATTACACAAAACTATTTAAAAGAATAATAAATATAACAAAGAAAGCACAAAATAATTATAAAATAAAAACATCAATAAATAAATCCAAAACTACCTGAAAATTTTAAACGAATCCAAATTAAATATACCAAAGAATAATATAACCAAAATTAGAATTAATAATGAAATTATCTCGGATCCAAAACGTATTCCTAATTCATTTAACGACTATTTAATTGACAAAATTCAACCTTCGATAAATTCAGGGCATAGAGTAACAAAAAATATTTTGAATAGACAGGATTCTATGTTTATCGCTCCAAGTTTTCCGAATGACATATCGAAAATCATTCTAGCGTTCTGTGAACGTGAGACCTTCCCTTATACTATTTAAATGTCTATGGACCTCCCTAGTTTATTTATAGTGTTCTGTGAACAGTGTGAACGTCTGACGTTTGACATATTATGATTGTTTTATTTTGTGGTTTTGTTTATTTGTAAATATTATTTTAAAAACGATTACAAAAATATTACTAGGTTAATTATTCCAACTGCAAACTAAAAAGATATCCCATACAGGTATAATGCCAATATAAATCCAGTTTAAAAAAAGATTGCTTGAAACAAAGTACCATTATGCATGCGAGGTTGGTTGTTAAGACTCGGCTACAAAAATGTTGTTTTTTACAGAAGAAAGGAAAGCTGCAAGAAAATATGGATAACAGTCAAGATGTAATAGCTAGTGTTTGTAAATAAGTCTAGTAACCAGACAGACAAACAAGTGACTGGAAAACCAAGCCAGAAGAGACTTCTCACAGTGAAGAAATCTCCTAAATCACTTTCTTCTCAGAAGGGCAACAATGTCCATTTTAAGGATTTAAGAAGAAAAGGAAACATTTTCTAGACGACCACAATCTAACACTACCAATAAAATTCTATTGCGGAAGAGTTTTTGTTGTGACTTTTCTTTCTTTCAGCAATTGGACTTTTGTAATACATGGCCATTTTTAAAAGCACTCTTTTGTAAGCATGACGTTCAAAAAGTAACAATTTGCTTTTTAAATACAAATATAAAGTTATTACAATATTGTTTAATTTTTATTCCTCCTGATCAAGTTAAATATATCAGTCAGATTAAATTAAGTTCGAATAAACCTGTCCTTACCAAATGATCAGGTTGATAAAAACTTAATCAAACCTCATAGGTTGCTTTTTACTGGGCAGTGTTACATGCTTTTTATACTGTGCAGTGATTTGCAGACTGTTCTGAACCACAATCATGTTTGATTATACCTATATGTGAAGTTGTGGAACGCAACCTTGATTTACGCTAACTAGGAAGTAACTAATCTATGCTTTACTAAGATATTCTTCTTCTTTACGTAAAGATGGTGAATGAGGCCCTAAATGCAGTAAAACTAAATTGCCTCACTGGTATAGTGGTTGCTAGGGCTACTGCTAAGGCCCTTGGCGTGATTCCTAGGTTGGGCAGTCTTAAAAAAATATTGTTTTTTATCACATGCCAATTTGGCATTAACAATAGGCCACGGCTATGGCTGATATTTTAATTCTAAGATTAATAACTCATTTGCTTGGTGGGACACTGCAATTGGGTTCCTCATTCGGAAGAGACATTATTCTAAAAATAAAATAGTATCTTGCTTTGAAATATTGTGTTAGCCAGAAGCAAACATGCTTGCTTCCCATCCACGAGGACCCTATCTTACATTTTCATGTCAAAAAAAGTAGTAAGTATTGTTGTCATTTGTTGTTTTGTTACTATTTAACTCGGTCTTACTTGTATCTACTTACTAGTAGATACCTATGTCTGTAAATCAGTAGGTACCTATAATAGAATTAATGTACTCTGTGCTGTAAATTGTGAATTTGTGATACTACTATATGAGAAATAATAAGTCTACCCACACTTTTATTATATTAGCCACGTGATCAAACTTCTCATTTTATAACTAAGCAACGGGAAAATGTGATAGCCTCTAATAAACTAATTCGTCTTTTTTACAACGCCAACTAAATATTCTAAGGAAAACGTCAAGTAAAGATCAACAATTATATTAACTTGCCCTTTTTATTTATACATTGCCACCTAATTACTAACTCAGCCACGGAATTTATATCTCATCACCATTTTACAGCGAGTTCGGGATTTGGGGCACCCCGACTCGGACAGGTTAGGTTAGAAGGGGATGGCGGGGTCAAGTGAGCGAGCGAAGCGAGCGAACAGACCCCGCCATCCCCTTCGTGGTTATTTTTTTTATGATACTAATGAAATAGAAGCTAATAGAATATATTTTTTGATGTCATTTAATAGTATTTTAGAAGTTTACTGCTTGAATGCATGTTACAAATTTAGATGCTGAAAAATAACCACCATGCTGAGTTGTATTTAGAGTGGCTTGCATAGAAGATAACTAGTGGCTAAGATAGTATCATTCAGACGTTCGTTAACTGTGGCTGACTTAGTAATTTAGAAGGCAATGTAGATTTTTAGAGGCAAATAATGCTATTAAAAAGATGTCTGTTTAATTAGCACCCCTACTATATTAGCTTTATCTACCTACTTAAATACTTGTAGGACTAGTACCACATAGTATTTAGAATTAAAACATCGCTTTCCATGAGGCGTGCGTGCTTGATCGAGGTCAAGCAAAAGCAAGCCCATTCACCATTCCTCAATAAAAATAAAAAAATGTTGCACGTGCGGAACCGTGCGGTGCCACGTGTATTTGTCTGGGGGAATCTAGACCATAATAATTATTCGTATCTTTTGATAACTCATAAAATAAAAGGAATTATTATTCGACTTTTAATGGTACCTAGTAGGTTACTTGACAGTTCAAAAACAATTTATAAAGTTTGCTTGTACCAAAATTATTCTTTCTACATTCTAATTTCTCACCAACGTTGTACTTTTAATTAAAAATAAAAATGTTGATCCGATTCCGATCGAAAACACAGGGCTGCCAGGTGCAAAAAAATTGTGATCGTACGGAAACTACAAAAAAATTCGTATGCCAAGGAAATTTTGTAATGAAAAGATCGTACAACCTAGAAGTACTAAATTTTTATTAACCTGTAAGTAAATAACTAAAATTCATTTAGTTTTAGAAAAGCAATGCAATGAAACTATTTATTGATAAAGATTATACAAATCTGTGGTCATATTGTTTAACTTTTCTGTTGTTCCCTACTTCCTTTCTCCTCCTCCTTCCTTTAGTGTTTTATAGTTTTCAAATTGTTTTTTGATGACGCACCAAAACTCGTCGGTATTCATAGTTAAACCAATTTTCATCTAAAATGTTGGGAAAACTGAGCCATTCGTCATCTATTTTTATTCCCCGAAACTCATACTTGCCACTTGCCAGTGGAGCACGTTCGTTTCATTATGAAATGTTGCCAGGTATGTAAAAATCGTACATTTTCCGTACGATCTTGGTCTAGCGAGCGTACATGAGTAAAAATGCCAAAAAATGTAGGAGTACGATTAAAATCGTACATCTGGCAACCCTGCGAAGACAAGACCTCAGAGTACATTAATTTATATGGACAAGACCAACACCAGTACTTATACTTATCTATGACCAACACACTATGCAACACCATAGAGTATAATAATTAGTAATAAATATCTTTTTTTTTCTTTAGCAAAATCATGCAAATGTGCAAAATGAGCAAAACAGATTATCCTAATTTTGGAAAAATCTGACAGTTGCACTGTCAAGTTACTGAAGAGGAAGAAGTCGAACTTGCAAATGCATTTACATTAAAAAATAGTTGTAGGCACTTGTTCTATTGTTCAAAATTACGGACGCAAACTATTTGTGAACGCATCCTTAACTGAAAAATCAATAGACAAACTTCACGCAGAATAGTGCTCTATGGTCAGGGTTTTCCAGAATCTGCAATGCATCCAGTGATATTATCAGAATTATCCTGCGTGCATTGAAATATTCATTCTTGCTGTTGTGTCATTGTGTATCGCACACGCACAGTGATAAACAGTTGTCCATTGCAAGAACAGTGTTTTCAAGTGGAAAAATCCTATTGTAAGTACATTTTAACTATGCAAACAAGTCTATTTTACAGTTATTTGTATATGTTTTCTTATTAGAATACAAGTTTGGCTGATTACTTAAGTTATTTTGAGAAGTGAAAGTTGTTATTATCTTTGTCATACCATACCATTTCTTCTCTACAATTTCTAGGCTTTATTGAAAGTTATCCGAAGCACCTTCTTTGATTTTTGTTAGTGAACAGTTCATTAGGTTATGTATGATTAACTACAACTCGTGTAAATTAACTTGCTATGATACGCCGACCGAATGACGTTTGTGCAAAGTACAGTGGACAAAAATGTTTCCGTTGCCATTTCACAGTATTTTAAAATTGTACGTGTAGGTATTTATTATTAAATAGTAGTTTCTTGTAGCTATTTACCTGAATAATAATATATATATCTTGTATTTACCTAGATAATATTTAGCAATTCAAATCTTTATTATAATAATTATGATATCGCGATCTATTTTCAAACAATTTTAAAATAGTAATCATAGAAGTTTAAGTTACAGTAGAATAGCAAATCAGTACTGGGAATCTGAAACTGGAATAAATATCCAATATTAATAATTAATATAATTAATTGTTTCACTAACTTGATTAGTACTCAAGTTAATTAAAAAATTAAATTGAAACTGAATAATTTGAACTTGAATAATTCGATTTCGATGAAAATAATATAAACGCAGCGGTAACAGTGATGCTGACGCTACTGACTGGCGCATGGCGTCGCAAGGCGACGGGGTGCCGCGCGGGGTGCTGGCTGGCGGGAAAATCGAGTTCTTCTCGCACGAGTTGTACTTAGCTACCTAAACCCAGTTCCTGGAAACAAATTGATCGATGCGTCACATACTCACAAATGAAGTACCTACGTACGTAAAGTAGGTACCTACTTAATAATTCATTCAGCCTATCACTACAGAGCTAATGCGCGTTTGACATTTTTTGTTCCAGAAACTAGGCTTGGGCCTTTGTTTAATTTTTTTTATTAAGTTAAAATATATACAAAACTTACAACAAACTAAAATATAGCATCAAAAAATTCGTCCTCAACGCTGTCAAGTGTCAGCTGGTAATGTGCCCAAGAGACTGGCGGCATTGAATGACAATTGCTTAGCCTCTGCCCAAAGTAAAAGCCAGCTCTTGGGTCACGGGAAGTATCAACCAGCCGTTTTCGTAATTTCCTTGTTTTTTTTAAAAAAATATTGTAGTACCTATATCAATAATAGGTATAGGGTTGACTTGTGTAGGTTTATTCAAACTAAATAACATGATTGCTTTTTGCCGAGTAGTACCTATTCTTATCCCCGATGTCACATAAACTTGCTATTGCGCATCATACGCTGCGTGTTTCGAACCGCCATTAAGTTTGATTCTACCTTTAGCACTACTTCTGTACATTTCACGTTGCAATGAAACTCTAGGGTGGAGGAGGAAAGATATTTGATACCTAATAAAAATGGTTCAAAGTTCTTCATATATATTTTCTGTAACTTATATGGTGTACATAATAAAGAGTATTCTATTCTATTCAAAGTGAAAACATTAACATTATTGATCTATAAATCATATATCTTACACACGTTGCATGACTGTACCTACCTATTTACTATGACTCACAGTGGGTTACAGCGTAGATTAGATTGATTCGCAGTGTACATCGATTGGTTTCAATTAATTTATCATTGTCTATACATATAAGTATAATACTACCTAAGTCCTTCGAATAAGTACTATAGTATGCGCCAGATAAACAAAGAATAACGGTCATTGACCCACCTACATTTATTGACACACTTAATTTCAAAAACAGAAATAATGACATAAAGCTGTCCTGAGTCGACATCTATCGTGATCCTTACTGTTCTAGTAATGAAAAACAATTCATAATTTACTGTCCGGGGGTACCTACGAGAGTAGGTACCCCCGGTCCCCGGTTTTTAACTAGGTAAAAGGTGTAGATTTAGGATTTAGTTAGTTAAGCCACTCTGTCGCATTGGATCATCGATCTGTAATGATAGTGTAGGTAAGATTGTTATAAATAAATAAGAAGAGAAGAGAAGAGATATTAAGGAAAGGTCAATGACCGTTATTCTTCATATATCTGGCGCCTACTATAAGTACCTACTGCTGTCGAGCGACCGGAAGGCCAATTCTGCAACGTTCGCATTCGCTTATAACTGTTGCAAATAAAACACCTAATTTTTCCCAACATTTTGACAGATTGCGAAGGTTGTTTATAATTTAGTAGAATTCTACCTATAATAATAAATATCTTGGGACAACTCACACACGGCCATCTGATCCCAAGCTAAGCAGAGCTTGTGTTATGGTAACCAGACAACTGATATACATACTTATATAATTTACAAATACATACATATTATAGACAAATTACACCCACTCCACACCTATAACTAAGTAAGTACATCTAAAAAGTTAGTTGAACAACCTTCCGAAAAAGTGCTTAGACAGATAGAAAGTGAAATTGTGAACTACTTTTACTATGGGACTAACCACGAAATCGCGAAAAAAAATCAGCTGTTCAGTACATTTTGTCGAGGTCAGATAAGTGCACAGAAATGTACTGAACTGCTGATTCTGAATTCTGTACTGAACTGAGAGTTGTTCCCCTAGTAAAAGTTGTTTATAATGACATAAAGCTGTCCTGAGTCGACATCTATCGTGATCCTTACTGTTCTAGTAATGAAAAACAATTCATAATTTACTGTCCGGGGGTACCTACGAGAGTAGGTACCCCCGGTCCCCGGTTTTTAACTAGGTAAAAGGTGTAGATTTAGGATTTAGTTAGTTAAGCCACTCTGTCGCATTGGATCATCGATCTGTAATGATAGTGTAGGTAAGATTGTTATAAATAAATAAGAAGAGAAGAGAAGAGATATTAAGGAAAGGTCAATGACCGTTATTCTTCATATATCTGGCGCCTACTATAAGTACCTACTGCTGTCGAGCGACCGTACATTTTGTCGAGGTCAGATAAGTGCACAGAAATGTACTGAACTGCTGATTCTGAATTCTGTACTGAACTGAGAGTTGTTCCCCTAGTAAAAGTTGTTTATAATGATGAGTAAGTGCAATGACCTCTAGGTATTGCGTTTATTTTGTTACACGTTGTTAAAGTTGGGAGTTGGGGAGTTCGCATAAGAAACCATAAAAGGTCGACGAATCACGTAAGTTTATCAGAACACATTTAATGGTCCCATGTCCCATTGATAAGGAACAAGGACGTTTATGTTACGGTAAACTAGATGTAGTAAGTAGGTACCTACATAAACTCATTAAATTGCAAATCAGAATTAGTGTGGTTCATTCATTTATCACATCACTCAAAGATTAGGCTGGTGAGCAACATAGTTATAAAAACCGAACTAAATCATACCTACACCACAATACTTACGTTATTTTATTTGTTACTTTTTAAAACATTACGCTGAAATCAACGAAAGCGTAGGCGGTGTCCGTTACTCCAGCAAATTTATGTTGAATATTGTTATCAGTGTACGAGATACCTACATAATAAGTTGTTGTGAAGATTTCTAAATTAGTTGCGCTAATAGCTTTAATTTCAGTTTTAGCTTTTTAATTTTTGTTATTTCATAAAAACAGTTTCTGCAGGAATACATTAAGCCCAGCAGGTGTTGTGCTTTTTAAAAATGGGTTTTATCGTAGGTAATGACATAAATTTTAGCTACTTTAATAATTTGGTGCCTCGACAAAGTTATTGTTGCGTGCGAAAAGGTTTATTTTAGTAAACAATTGAAAACCAGCCGACCTAAGGATGAGAAGACTTAGTGTGCGTGAACTTGGCATATCATATTCCAGCAGATCACAAAAAAAAGTGAGTTCTATTCGCATGCAGCATAGTTCTAGAGTTCCTGATACTTTTCGAAAATAGTTCTGACGTTTTTCCCGGAAAAAAAGTCGAATGAAAATATGATCTGCTAACTTCCGGTAGCAGATCAATTTTTCCAAAACTAAAATTTTAAAAGTGTTTTAGGTCCATAAAGGTATACTCTATAGTTCCTGATACATTTCAAAAAAAGTTCTACCAATATAGAATAAAAAAAAAATTACAAACATACTAAACCGACACCAGAAATAAACCGATATTTTTTTGTAAAACTGGCGGTAATTGCAAAATTTGAACCAAGATATTGATCATTGTCCCTAATTTCAGTAGCCAAGAGGTCAGATAAACAGAAAAAAGAATAATAAAATAACGAATAACTCTCAAGCTCCAGCAGAGCACGGTTGAAAACTTGGATTAGCCAAAATTTTTAAAAATTTCAGTATTTGATAAAAAAATCCAAAATAAATAATTGAAAATACCAAGGACAAAGAACTGAACATTATAAGAAAGATCTGTACTAGAAATGTATGTTTTCATAAAAAGTAAACCCAGAACTTAGACTCAGGCATCAGCAGAGCATGGTTGAAGACCTAGATTTATCAAATGCATGAAAATTAAAAGCGACCAAGTAAAAAATTACAAAAAAATATCTAGAAAACATCAAGAACCAAGCACTCTTCTATTTGAGATAAACCCATAGTAGCACTATACAATGTACTGCTAAGATAGCCCAGCACTTAGACTCAGGTGTAAGCAGAGCATGGTTAAATACCTAGATAAGCTGAAATTAAAAAAAAAACTTGTGGCTGACTACAAAAATCCAATAAAATATCTAGAAAATATCTAGGACCAAGCACTCTTCGCTTTAAGACAGACCTATAATAGCACAATGCATTGTGTTGCAAAATAAACCTAGAACTCAAACTCAGATATTAGCAGAGCATGGATGAATATCCAGATTCGCAAAAATTAAGAAAATTTTAGATGACTCAGTGCAAAATTACAAAAAAAAATCTAGAAAATATCTAGGACCGAGCACTCTTCGCTTTACTATAGACCTATAATAGCACTATGCACTATGATGCAAAATTAACCTAGAACTTAGACTAAGATATTAGCAGAGCACGGGTGAAGATAAAGATTAGCCAAAATAATTGAATTTTTAAATGTCTGAAAATAAAAATACAAAAAAAAAATCTAGAAACAACCCAGGAACCAGAACTCTTCGATTTCTGTTAACCCTATATTAGAACTATATAATAGTTTGCAAAGTAAACCCAGAACTCTGACTCAGATGTTACCAGAGCATGGGTGAAGATAAAGATGAGCCAAAATAATTGATTTTTTAACTGTTTGAGAATAAAAATACAAAAATAAATCTATAAACAACCCAGGAACCAGAACTCTTCGTTTTATGATAATCCCATAACCGAACTCTAGAATAACTTGTTAAATAAACCCAGAGCTCTGACTCAGATATGAGCAGAGCATAGGTGAATATTCAGATTCGCAAAAATTAAGACAATTTTTAGTAACTCAGTGCAAAATTACGAAAAATAATCTAGAAAAAACCTAGGACCAAGCACTCTTCGCTTTAAAATAGATCTATAATAGCACTATGCGTTGTGTTTCAAAATTAACCTAGAACTCAGACTAAGATATTAGCAGAGCATGGGTGAAGATAAAGACTACCCGAAATAATTATATTTTTAACTGTACGAGAAAAAAATTACAAAAAAAAATCTAGAGTATATCTAGGACGAAGCACTCTTCGGTTTAAGATAGACCTATAATAGCACTATGCGTTGTATTGCAAAATAAACCTAGAACTCAGACTCAGATATTAGCAGAGCACGGGTGAAGATAAAGATTAGACAAAATAATTGAATTTTCAACTGTCTGAAAATAAAAATACAAAAATTAATCTAGAAACAACCCAGGAACTAGAACTCTTCGATTAATGGTAATCCCATAACAGAACTTTAGAAAAGTTTGCAAAGTAAACCCAGAACTCTGACTCAGATATTAGCAGAGCATAGGTGAATATTTATATTCGCAAAAATTAAGAAAATATTTGGTGACTAAGTGCAAAATTAAAAAAAAAAATCTAGAGTATATCTAGGACCAAGCACTCTTCGCTATAAGATAGACCTATAATAGCACTATGCGTTGTGTTGCAAAATTAACCCAGAACTCCGACAAAGATATTAGCAGAGCATGGGTGAAGATAAAGATTAGCCAAAATAATTGAATTTTTAACTGTCTGAAAATAAAAATAAAAAAAAAATCTAGAAACAACCCAGGAACCAGAACTCTTCGATTTCTGATAACCCTATATTAGAACTATATAATAGTTTGCAAAGTTTACCCAGAACTCTGACTCAGATGTTAGCAGAGCATGGGTGAAGATAAAGATTAAACAAAATAATTGATTTTTTAACTGTTTGAGACTAAAAATACAAAAATAAATCTAGAAACAACCCAGGAACCAGAACTCTTCGTTTTATGATAATCCCATAACCGAACTCCAGAATAACTTGTTAAATAAACCCAGAACTCTGACTCAGATATGAGCAGAGCATAGGTCAATATTCAGATTCGCAAAAATTAAGAAAATTTTTAGTAACTCAGAGCAAAATTACGAAAAATAATCTAGAAATTATCTAGGACCAAGCACTCTTCGCTATAAGGTAATCCTATAAAAGCACTATGCATTGTGTTGCAAAATTAACCTAGAACTCAGACTAAGATATTAGCAGAGCATGGGTGAAGATAAAGACTACCCGAAATAATTATATTTTTAACTGTACGAGAAAAAAATTACAAAAAAAAAAAATCTAGAGTATATCTAGGACGAAGCACTCTTCGGTTTAAGATAGAACTATAATAGCACTATACGTTGTACTGCAAAATAAACCTAGAACTCAGACTCAGATATTAGCAGAGCACGGGTTAAGATAAAGATTAGACAAAATAATTGAATTTTCAACTGTTTGAGAATAAAAATACAAAAAAAATCTAGAAACAACCCAGGAACCAGAACTCTTCGATTTATGATAATCCCATAACAGAACTCCAGAATAACTTGTTAAATAAACCCAGAACTCTGACTCAGATATTAGCAGAGCATAGGTGAATATTCAGATTCGCAAAAATTAAGAAAAGTTTTGTGACTCAGTGCAAAATTACGAAAAATAATCTAGAAAAAACCTAGGACCAAGCACTCTTCGCTTTAAGATAGATCTATAATAGCACTATGCATTGTGTTGCAAAATAAACCTAGAAATCAGACTCAAATATTAGCAGAGCATGGGTGAAGATAAAGACTACCCGAAATAATTAAACTTTTAACTGTCCGAGAAAAAAAATACAAAAAAAAATCTAGAAACGACCCAGGAACTAGAACTCTTCGATTAATGATAATCCCGTAACAGAACTTTAGAAAAGTTTGCAAAGTAAACCCAGAACTCTGACTCAGATATTAGCAGAGCATGGTTGAAAATTAATATTACCCGAAATAATGAATTTTTAACTGTCCGAGATAAATTACAAAAAAAAATCTAGAAACTACCAAAGACATAGAACTCTTCGATTTCTGATAGTCCTATATTAGAACTATAAAAAAAATTGACAGGTTTACCCAGAACTCAGACTCAGATATTAGCAGAGCATGGTTGAAGATAAACATTACCCGAAATAATGAAGTTTTTAACTGTCCGAGATAAATTACAAAAAAAAATTTAGAAACTACCAAGATGATAGAACTCTTCGATTTCTGATAATCCTTTATTAGAACTATAGAATAGTTTGCAAAGATTACCCAGCACTCTGACTCAGATATTAGCAGAGCATAGGTGAATATCCAGATTCGCAAAAATTAAGAAAATTTTTGGTGACTAAGTGCAAATTACAAAAAAAATCTAGAAAATTTCTAGGACCCAGCAACCTTCGCTTTAAGATAAACCTTCAATAGCACTTTGCATTGTGTTGCAAAATAAACCTAGAACTCAGACTCAGATATTAGCAGAGCATGGGTGAAGATAAAGACTACCCGAAATAATTAAATTTTTAACTGTCCGAGAAAAAAATTACAAAAGGAAATCTACTACCGTTTATAATAATATTAACGTATAATCTTGTGGAGCACAACTTAACATGCTTATTTTGTGCATTTTCATTCTAAATTAAAATAAATAACCAAATAAACGTTGAGGGCGCCACTGCGCGCTCGGCGCCCTCTTAACATTTGGAGATTGACCTTTGCTATTCCAGACATTTTCGAGAGGTTTTGAAACACCTACAATTCTTAAGTACATTAAATTGATGTTTCCTATAAGTTTAAGCCAGCGTCGACCATGTGAGAGCAGAAATATCGTAGTTCTCACGACTTGTTTATAAAGTAGAATATTTTCATCACTGTATGTAAATTTATTTAGAATATTTTACACATATTAAGTTTTTAGAATTTATGTAATTATAGTGAAAACTGCATCCAAATCCTTTGCATCATTCAAAAAATCTGAGCTGGCAAACAGCTTAGTCAGATACACTTGCGGAGAAGTTTACCATGGCTCCCTAGATGGCGTTGGCGTCGAATTAGAAGTCGCTATGGTTTCTTTACGCGCGAAAGTATATATCTTTCGGAAGTAATTCAACTGTTCCATTGCTAAATAACTCTAGTAGGTATTTAACAATACTAGGCGACCCGTAAATTCATCAGCGTTTGTTCTCATTACATTTGAAAATAGACATTTTCAAATTCTAGTGTTTTAAATTGTCATTAATTGATAATTTATTGTTGTTTTGTTATAATGGGTACTATTAATCCTGAAGAAATTTATTGCAACTATAACTATATACACACACTTAAATAAAAGACTCAACTAAAACTAAAAGTAACCTAAAACATGGCGTCGAAAAATTCCTCCGCATCGCAGGCCACTGGTAATGTACCCAAAAGGCTGGCAGCATTGCCACGTTGTATGGCAATGCTTATCCTTTGTCCGAGGTAAAAGCCAGCCCTAGGGTCACGCGAAGTGTCAACTAAGCGTCTTGACAGATCTTTAAACAAGTAATGAGCACTCGGACCCCACGACCCGAGAGTTTCAACCCCAAACGGCTCGAAAATATAACTACCTACAAGGTTATTATATTTCCGCCGCTTGAGGTTCTCCGCAGCCGCAGCGGCAGCGCCAGCGCAGCACGAAGAGCTAGGAAGATGGGATGGCGCAAGAGTATCGACACAAGTAGCGTCCCACACTAATGGCCTACCCATCTTCCATGGAAATAATGACATGCCGTCCGGTCTCTTGCCATCGTCGCGTGCCAGGCCATTGGGTTCTAATACAGCCGGAACGCCGACGGTGACAAGAGCACGTCGGATGATGTCGTTAATATTCGCGTGCCGCGCTATGCGACCAGCGCTACGGCTGCATGACAGGCCGTGGTGTCCGAGACTGTTGACAGCTTCGCCACAGTGGCAGCGATGAGGAGAACAACAAGGAGCGCCAAGACGCAGGGAAGCAGCGAGGCGGAAAGTAGTATCGTCGAACAAGGTGCCTATGTTCGACGACGGTAGTGCGTGAAGCCAAAGTCCCGACTCCCATTGACCCACAGCCAACAGACGAGCACGCTCAGCAGCAGTACCAGATGTGGCCAAAAGGTTATTCTGAACCTCTCTGCAGAGTGGCTCGTCCCACCGTCTCTGGGATGATGGGTAGTCGGGTGGATTTAGATTCGGGCAAGCGAGTCTCCAGGCATCCATAGCCTCAGTGAAGCAAGGCACATCAAAACTAGTCAGTGAGGAAGTTAGGATATTCCTGACTAATTTCTCAGTGCCATGAACCGAAGATATGAAAGCCGGTAAACTGATACTAGTAATTTTGCGGACGCCGAGGCCTCCCATACGGATGGGAAGAGTAGCTTGTGCCCAAGCTCGGTCGTCCATGGCCACATTTAAAAGTGAAGTAAGTGTATGACGAATGATTTGGTCCATTTTTTCCAAGAGGTGAGGATGCTTCCATAAATGGGAAGCACGAAGAAAGTAAGTTAATTTAGGTCCGAAACAGCAGTAACGAATTAAGGTGATAGCCGAATGCATGTTAATTTTGAGTAATCTTTCCGAAATGTCATTAAAATTTTGTATTTTCTCCTCAACAAAATTGGGAAAGGATTGCTCAAAAATGGGAGACCCAAGGAGGCGAAGAGAGCTTTTTTCAATAACTTTGATTTCTGGAGCTATAGCGTTGAATTTTGGGAGTGTCAGTTGTCGGTCGGTACTATTATTTTGTTATAATTGTTATTTGTTTTTGTTAATTATTGTGTTACTTGTTATTGATTGTTAATTACTCGTTAGTTGATTTTGTTACTCATTGTTTGTTTGTTGTTGTGTTTTACCTGTTAAGTTTTTAACTTAAGGTTTCCACAATAAATTTATTAAAAATGCCAGGAAAAACGCCTTACGATAAAATTGCTTTACGGGAAATTCTATCTGATGTTAATTATCGTACCATCGATGACACGGGGCGTTTGTTTCCACCTTCTCATGGTGTCTATCAAACGGTGTCGAAACTAATGGCGGCAAAGGGATCTATAATCACGCCTAAGCATGTGTATACGATCATCAATAGTAATCGTAGTGGGCTAAGAGATCTCATCGTTGAAGTTTTCGAAATTCCAGAGCAGGAATTGAGCATTTCTGTTAGCGACGGTAATTACAGTTCCGAAGGGTGTGCAGACCAGACCACAGACATTAAATTAACCAGTTTGACTTCAATAAAGATAAACTTAGTAGTATCTCAAGAAAAATGGAAAAATATTAAGCCCCAAGAAAAAGTATACGGTAAGCGCATATACTGGAAATTGCGTCAGGGATGGGCAGATGTAATAGCTGAAGCTTTGTGGGTGCAACACAGTCTGGATTGTGTTATTGTATTCAAAAATCAATACATTTACATGAGTGCAACAGCCAAGTTTTTTTTAACAGTGGAAGGATACTGTCGCGAATGTCACGCGAAGATTTTTTGCACTCTTATTAAAGAGCCTTCAAAAGGTGTGGACGTCGTTATTCAGTGTAGTTTTGAAAGCATAAATTCAACATTACATTCAGGAAATAAAAGAAGGCAGTTGAGAGGAGCGCGTCGCCTGAAAGTTGCGGATTACCTTATTGACGGTTGTAAAGATGCGGTTACATGGCGAAGAAAGGAAGCCGGCCGTATCAAGAAATTCGGCGGTAAAAATCCCCCCATCTTACCAACCAACGAAGTGGTTCGCAAAGCCAAAGAACAGCGACTATTAAGTAAATATGGGCTACAGTTTGGAAACCCTTCACTCAATTTACTTAATAGTGCTGAACATGGCAAATTAGTGGGATGTATACAATCCATAGGGTTGTATAAATTTAACTGCATGTACTGGCTACCGGAACAACTACAAATTTATATTTCGCGTTGCCGGAAGGATCCCAATGCAACGCTTGCAATAGATGCTACTGGCGGTATCGCAAAGCGAGACAAATCGCAACATCCTCACATTTTTTTATACCAATGCGTGCTTGTGACACGAGAAGGTAGCGTACCAACATTTCAAATGGTATCCGCAGATCAGCGAGCCATTATGGTCACTAGTTTTTTAAGCCATATTCTAGCAGCAAATGCTCCAATTCCACCAATTGTGGTTACTGATTTTGGGTGGTCTTTGTTAATAGCAATAGCGCAAATATTTGGCCAGTGTGCAAGTTTTAATGATTATTTACAAAGGTGTTACGACGCAGTTGTAAATAAATCCAAGTCGTTGCCATCCACTTTCATGCGATTGGACGTGTGTCACTTGATTTCAATGATTTCACGATGGCCAAGTTTGAAGGGCAAAGAAAAATATTTGGTTAGGAGATTTTATAAGCGGTGTATAGGAAAAGCCCACCAAATTACAAATTTGATCGAACTGGCTTACTTTTTGGAGTCAGTTCTTGTAGTAGCTCTGAGTAAATATCTGTGGCCTGGTGCTAATAGGGCCAATATCAATAATCCTTATTTTCAGTAATGAGCATTAGACCAATAAACCAGCATTAATAGTTATTATTTACGTGTTATATTGTAGTATGGCAAAAATATTTTACTGTTATTTGATTTATGTTTTTATATTGATTTATGAATTAATTCTAATTTCAGAAAAATTGGGTATTTTTGAAAATATTAACTACTTAAGCCCCTTTAGCACAGATGATAATTATTATTTTAGATCATAATTACTTATAAAATTAATCAGAATTTACAATATTTCTTCATCTGAACTTGACATAACATCCTCCGTTTTGGGGCCAGCCTCCAGCGATGCACAAAATGGATGGCTAGATGAGCTAAGCATCAAACGAAGAGTCTTTAACAAAAAGGGCTAATGTTAAGTTTGGTCGTTTTAGTTCTTACTCTATTACTAGCTAAGTGAAAAAAATAATATTTCTTATCGGCTTAAGTACACTGCAGCCCTTTTATCAAATATTTTTTTAAACTAAACGGTATGAAAGCGCACACAACATTGGCCTTTTTTACGTAGTAACTTTTGAAAGATTGTTGATAAACTAACGCCCTTTTAGCACAAAAAAATATCGTACTTTTTCAATAAACTGGCGTTACAATCTCATTTCATACAAAAACGAACTTTGGCCCTTTTAGCACCAGGCCACAGATATATTGGGTTTGGAGCTAATGGCAATATTTTACCATCAGAGGAGCGTTTAAACTTTTTGAATAGTACAATAAAAGGAATTCCTAAAATCAATTACGATACCGATAATGACGATGGTGAAACTGCATACAATGAAGAAGAAAACAGTCAAAAGTTTGACAACGAATCTGACATTGACGCGATGGAAGGTGAAGCGGATAAAGTCGGCTGGAAATCGTGGCGTGACACCTTATATGACGCAGCAGTTAAAATAGCTGACCAATCATCAAATGGCGTTACAATCAACGCGTGTTACAGCGTTGATGTCGCAAAGAGGTTAAAAAGGTATCTCCTTCCTTATATTCCTTTGTGGACGGCAGTTATGGTGCCAGTTTTTGGTCGAGGTTCAGTGTCTGCTACGTCGGCTGCAGTCGAGGCAGAATTTTCGGATTTAAAACATCGTGACTTCAGGGGTGAAATTCCGATGCGCATCGATCGTTTTGTGTTGCAGCATTTAGAACGAATCGACGAAAAAATAAAGGTGCGTAGCAACGAGTCTGATGGTCTACCACAAGCCAGAAAGGAAGGAGCAACAATCACAGAGCATTTCAACATTATCGATTCGCCGATAGCTATTTCTGTTGCTGAAGCCGAAGATTTGAAAAATGGTACGCAGGTCGGCACAGGAGAGTATCAGCACTCAATTGAAATTCAGCATCAAGAACTCTCGTTTGATGAAATTTTTCCTGAAGCCAATGACTTGAATGTTAAAGAAGAATGGGGAGGTTACAACAAAAACAATAATCATGAAAATCAAGAACCACCAAAAAAGAAGCGCAAAAAAAATTCGACGTGTCTTGATGCTTGTCCCGAGTGGGAAATAATCAAAGATTTTAAAACCGCCCATACACCGATTCTGCTAAACGGCAACATTTCGGGGTCAGTGCGATTTGATTTAAATGTGACGTCAACTTGTGCATTTGACTCCATTTTTCAATTTATCCTCTGCGGGCTATTGGTAAATAAAACATATTTCGACGACCTAATTGCATCAGATTGTCCCATAGTGAGATTGGCTCAAAGTGTAATCGCAGAAAAAAAAAATCACAAAAGAACATTACTTACAACGGGCCAAAATACTAACAGGCATTCCAATTTTTCACAATTCTGTAATTACGTACACTAGAAAATTAAAACGTTTAGATGTAGAGTCTAACGCTTCTCATTTAGCGCAGTATCTTTTTGAAAACGTACCCAGCTATTCCTGCCGCGTTGATTGTTTCTGCGGATATTCGAACCAAAGAAATTATACATTCATAAGCATCAATATTGACACGATTCTATGCAATGGTTTCCATCAAATGCAGGAAGCCATTGATGATGCTATGGCGATTCAAAGATCTTGCTTCGACTGCGGAAACGAATTAGTGTGCACAAATAGTTTTGGACCGCACCTAATGATCGATACATCGGTAATTAGCGATCCTGGATATCCGAAAAGAACGAAAATTGTGACTCATAGGTTAGATTCGTTACTTAAAACCGTAAAGGTTGGTGAAAAATCATACATAATTACTGCTGTAGTTAATTTTAGTGTTGATTTCAAGCACTATGTAACGTATGGTCTTACGGGTGAATTTTGGCATAAGTACGACAGCCTTTATAAAAAACGCACTGCTATTAACTCCAGAACTTCAATTACTCCCCATTTAATTATATATACATTAGTATAAACATTTTCACAATATAACTGATAATTTACTATCAGTGTCCAGATCGAAACTTATCTTGCTGCCGTTCCATACCTGGGCCATAACCATGTACGGTAGGTATGTCGTTAACACACTAAGGTTATAAAAATATATATTACAAGCTGTTGCCCGCGACTTCGTTCGCGTGTTTGTATTGTAAAATATTGTGGCTAGGTAAGATAAATGTGTTCGTATATCTAATACGAACAGTCAATATCTATCATTGCTTGCCTTCTTTTTTATGTATGGGAAAACATCAAATGACTCCTTTCGCTCTGGGCGGAATGGAAGGGAGTGTCAGACTCTTACTGACTAAAACCCATCTGTGTTCCTCCTAATGCCCTTTGCGTTCCAGGGCCGCGGTGATTCTTTCGAACAAATTCCGCAACCCTGGCAGGCACTGGCCCTAGCGGGCCTCGCCTTTATGCTGACATCTTTTTGTGACGCGCGTGGAACACAACGCGCCGTCGAGTATCACCTCTTCTGTACAAATAATTTTTCATGAGAAACGTTGTAATGATAATGCTTCTTTCATTTCATCGAAACTATTCACAGCAGTTCTAGAAGATGTCGTTAAAAATGTGACGTATTAACGTCAATTTTCTGCCCAACTGTCTCACTTAAGATTTACAGATGACTTTGTGGTTTTCACTGAGAACTTCGATGACCCCCAGCAAATGCTTCAAAATCTTTAAGATGCTTCTTTTAAGTTGGGTCTTGGGATGAATATGACCAAGACGAAGGTTATGGCAAACACCTTCAGCGATTCAAATCTGATTGGAGATGATTAACCGATATGTTTATCTTGGCCATATCTTCACCTTCACCCATGCTCTGCTAACATCTGAGTCAGAGTTCTGGTTAAACTTTGCAAACTATTATATAGTTCTATTATAGGATTATCAGAAATCAAAGAGTTCTGGTTCCTGGGTTGTTTCTAGATTTTTTTTTTGTAATTTTGTTCTCGGACAGTTAAAAATGTCATTATTTTGACTAATCTTTATCTTCGCCCATGCTCTGCTAATACCTGAGTCTGAGTTCTAGGTTAATTTTGCATTACAATGCATAGTGCTATTATAGGTCTATTTTAAACCGAAGAGTACTTCGTCCTGGATATACTTTCGACTTGATTTTGTAATTTTGTTCTCGGACAGTTAAAAATTTCATTATTTTGACTAATCTTTATCTTCGCCCATGCTCTGCTAATACCTGAGTCTGAGTTCTAGGTTAATTTTGCATTACAATGCATAGTGCTATAATAAGTCTATCATAAACTGAAGAGTGCTTTGTCCTAGATATACTCTAGATTTTTTTTTAAAAGTTTTTTCTCAAAAAGTTAAAAATTCAATTATTTTGGCTAATCTTCATCTTCACCCATGCTCTGCTAACATCTGAGTCAGAGTTCTGGTTAAACTTTGCAAACTATTATATAGTTCTATTATAGGATTATCAGAAATCGAAGAGTTCTGGTTCCTGGGTTGTTTCTAGATCTTTTTTTGTATTTTTATTCTCAGACATTTAAAAATTCGATTATTTTGGCTAATCTTTATCTTCGCCCATGCTCTGCTAATACCTGAGTCTGAGTTCTAGGTTGATTTTGCAACACAATGCATAGTGCTATTATAGGTCTATCTAATAGCGAAGAGTGCTTGGTCCTAGATATTTTCTAGATTATTTTTCGTAATTTTGCACTGAGTCACCTAAAATTTTCTTAATTTTTGCGAATCTGGATATTCATCCATGCTCTGCTAATACCTGAGTCTGAGTTTTAGGTTTATTTTGCAACACAAAGCATAGTCCTTTTATGGGTCTATTTTAAACCGAAGAGTGCTGGGTCCTAGATATTTTCAAGATTTTTTTTTGTATTTTTATTCTCAATCAGTTAAAAATTCAATTATTTTGGCTAATCTTTAACTTCACCCATGCTCTGCTAATATCTTAGTCGGAGTTCTGGGTTAATTTTGCAACACAACGCATAGTGCTATAATAGGTCTATCTTATAGCGAAGAGTGCTTGGTCCTAGATATACTCTAGATTTTTTTTTTGTAATTTTGCACTTAGTCACCAAATATTTTCTTAATTTTTGCGAACATGAATATTCACCTATGCTCTGCTAATATCTGAGTCAGAGTTCTGGGTAAACATTCCAAATTTTTTTATAGTTCTAATATAGGACTATCAGAAATCGAAGAGTTCTATGTCTTTGGTAATTTCTAGATTTTTTTTTGTAATTTATCTCGGACAGTTAAAAATTCATTATTTCGGGTAATATTAATCTTCAACCATGCTCTGCTAATATCTGAGTCAGAGTTCTGGGTTTACTTTGCAAACTTTTCTAAAGTTCTGTTATGAAATTATCATTAATCAAAGATTTCTAGTTCCTGGGTTGTTCCTAGATTTTTTTTATAATTTTTTTCTCGGATAGTTAAAAATTTAATTATTTAGGGTAGTCTTTATCTTCACCCATGCTCTGCTAATATCTGAATCTAATTTCTAGATTAATTTTGCATCACAATGTATAGGTAGTGTTATTATAGGTCTATAGTAAAGCGAAGAGTGCTCGGTCCTAGATATTTTCTAAATTTTTTTTTGTAATTTTGCACTCAGTTACCAAAAATTTTCTTAATTTTTGCGAATCTGGATATTCACCTATGCTCTGCTAATATCTGAGTCAGAGTTCTAGATAATCTTTGCAAACTATTCTATAGTTCTTATATAGAATTATAAGAAATCGAAGAGTTCTATCTTCTTGGTAGTTTCTAAATTTGTTTTTGTAATTTATCTCGGACAGTTAAAATTTTATTATTTCGGGTAATGTTAATCTTCAACCATGCTCTGCTTATATCTGAGTCAAAGTTCTGGGTTTACTTTGCAAATTTTTTTAAAGTTCTGTTATGGGATTATCATTAATCGAAGAGTTCTAGTTCCTGGGTCGTTTCTAGATTTTTTTTGTAATATTTTTCTCGGACAGTTAAAAGTTTAATTATTTCGGGTAGTCTTTATCTTCACCCATGCTCTGCTAATATTTGAGTCTGATTTCTAGGTTTATTTTGCAACACTATGCATAGTGCTACTATAGATCTATTTTAAAGCGAAGAGTGCTTGGTCCTTGGTTTTTTCTAGATTATTTTTCGTAATTTTGCACTCAGTCACCAAAACTTTTCTTAATTTTTGCGAATCTGAATATTCACCTATGCTCTGCTAATATCTGAGTCAGAGTTCTTGGTTTATTTAACAAATTATTCTGGAGTTCTGTTATGGGATTATCATAAATCGAAGAGTTCTGGTTCCTGGGTTGTTTCTAGATTTTTTTTTTGTATTTTTATTCTCAAACAGTTGAAAATTCAATTATTTTGTCTAATCTTTATCTTCACCCGTGCTCTGCTAATATCTGAGTCTGAGTTCTAGGTTTATTTTGCAAAACAACGCATAGTGCTATTACAGGTCTATCTTAAACCGAAGAGTGCTTCGTCCTAGATATACTCTAGATTTTTTTTTGTAATTTATTTTCTCGGACAGTTAAAAATATATTTATTTCGGGTAGTCTTTAGAGTTCTAGGTTAATTTTGAAACACAACGCATAGTGCTATTATAGATCTATTTTAAAGCGAAGAGTGCTTGGTCCTAGGTTTTTTCTAGATTATTTTTCGTAATTTTGCACTCAGTCACCAAAATTTTTCTTAATTTTTGCGAATCTGAATATTCACCTATGCTCTGCTAATATCTGAGTCAGAGTTCTTGGTTTATTTAACAAGTTATTCTGGAGTTCTGTTATGGGATTATCATAAATCGAAGAGTTCTGGTTCCTGGGTTGTTTCTAGATTTATTTTTGTATTTTTATTCTCAAACAGTTAAAAAATCAATTATTTTGACTAATCTTTATCTTCACCCATGCTCTGCTAACATCTGAGTCAGAGTTCTGGGTAAACTTTGCAAACTATTATATTTAGAGTTCTGGGTTTATTTAACAAGTTATTCTGGAGATCGGTTATGGGATTATCATAAAACGAAGAGTTCTGGTTCCTGGGTTGTTTCTAGATTTATTTTTGTATTTTTATTCTCAAACAGTTAAAAAATCAATTATTTTGACTAATCTTTATCTTCACCCATGCTCTGCTAACATCTGAGTCAGAGTTCTGGGTAAACTTTGCAAACTATTATATAGTTCTAATATAGGGTTATCAGAAATCGAAGAGTTCTGGTTCCTGGGTTGTTTCTAGATTTTTTTTTGTATTTTTATTTTCAGACAGTTAAAAATTCAATTATTTTGGCTAATCTTTATCATCGCCCATGCTCTGCTAATATTTGAGTCTGATTTCTAGGTTTATTTTGCAACACAATTCATAGTGCTGTTATAAATCTATCTTAAAGCGAAGAGTGCTTGGTCCTAGGTTATTTCTAGATTATTTTTCGTAATTTTGCACTGAGTCACCAAAACTTTTCTTAATTTTTGCGAATCTGAATATTGACCTATGCTCTGCTCATATCTGAGTCAGAGTTCTGGGTTTATTTAACAAGTTACTCTGGAGTTCGGTTATGGGATTATCATAAAACGAAGAGTTCTGGTTCCTGGGTTGTTTCTAGATTTATTTTTGTATTTTTATTCTCAAACAGTTAAAAAATCAATTATTTTGACTAATCTTTATCTTCACCCATGCTCTGCTAACATCTGAGTCAGAGTTCTGGGTAAACTTTGCAAACTATTATATAGTTCTAATATAGGGTTATCAGAAATCGAAGAGTTCTGGTTCCTGGGTTGTTTCTAGATTTTTTTTTGTATTTTTATTTTCAGACAGTTAAAAATTCAATTATTTTGGCTAATCTTTATCTTCGCCCATGCTCTGCTAATACCTGAGTCTGAGTTCTAGGTTAATTTTGCAACACAATGCATAGTGCTATTATAGGTCTATCTAATAGCGAAGAGTGCTTGGTCCTAGATATTTTCTAGATTATTTTTCGTAATTTTGCACTGAGTCACCTAAAATTTTCTTAATTTTTGCGAATCTGGATATTCATCCATGCTCTGCTAATATCTGAGTCAGAGTTCTTGGTTTATTTAACAAATTATTCTGGAGGTCTGTTATGGGATTATCATAAATCGAAGAGTTCTGGTTCCTGGGTTGTTTCTAGATTTTTTTTTGTATTTTTATTCTCAAACAGTTGATAATTCAATTATTTTGTCTAATCTTTATCTTCACCCGTGCTCTGCTAATATCTGAGTCTGAGTTCTAGGTTTATTTTGCAATACAACGCATAGTGCTATTATAGGTCTATCTTAAACCGAAGAGTGCTTCGTCCTAGATATACTCTAGATTTTTTTTTGTAATTTTTTTTCTCGGACAGTTAAAAATATATTTATTTCGGGTAGTCTTTATCTTCACCCATGCTCTGCTAATATCTTAGTCTAAGTTCTAGGTTAATTTTGAAACACAATGCATAGTGCTATTATAGATCTATTTTAAAGCGAAGAGTGCTTGGTCCTAGGTTTTTTCTAGATTATTTTTCGTAATTTTGCACTCAGTCACCAAAACTTTTCTTAATTTTTGCGAATCTGAATATTCACCTATGCTCTGCTAATATCTTAGTAAGAGTTCTTGGTTTATTTAACAAGTTATTCTGGAGTTCTGTTATGGGATTATCATAAATCGCAGAGTTCTGGTTCCTGGGTTGTTTCTAGATTTTTTTTTGTATTTTTATTTTCAAACAGTTAAAAATTCAATTATTTTGAGTAATCTTTATCTTCACCCATGCTGTGCAAATATCTGAGTCTGAGTTCTAGGTTTATTTTGCAACGCAACGCATTGTGCTATTATACGTCTATCTTAAACCGAAGAGTGCTTTGTCCTAGATATACCCTAGAATTTTTTTTAAAGTTTTTTCTCAAACAGTTAAAAATTCAATTATTTTATCTAATCTTCATCTTCACCCATGCTCTGCTAACATCTGAGTCAGAGTTCTGGTTAAACTTTGTAAACAATTATATAGTTCTATTATAGAATTATCAGAAATCGAAGAGTTCTGGTTCCTGGGTTGTTTCTAGATTTTTTTTTGTATTTTTATCCTCAGACAGTTAAAAATTTCATTATTTTGGCTAATCTTTATCTTCACCCATGCTCTGCTAATATCTTCGTCTGAGTTCTAGGTTAATTTTGCAACACAACGCATAGTGCTATTATAGGTCTATCTCAAACCGAAGAGTGCTTCGTTTAGATATACTCTAGATTTTTTTTTGTAATTTTTTTCTCGGACAGTTAAAAATTTAATTATTTCGGGTAGTCTTTATCTTCACCCATGCTCTGCTAATATCTGAGTCTGAGTTCTAGGTTATTTTTGCAACACAATGCATAGTGCTTTTATAGGTCTATCTTATAGCGAAGAGTGTTTGGTCCTAGATATTTTCTATATTATTTTTCGTAATTTTGCACTGAGTCACCAAAACTTTTCTTAATTTTTGCGAATCTGAATATTCACCTATGCTCTGCTAATATCTTAGTAAGAGTTCTTTGGTTACTTAACAAGTTATTCTGGAGTTCTGTTATAGGATTATCATAAATCGCAGAGTTCTGGTTCCTGGGTTGTTTCTAGATTTTTTTTTGTATTTTTATTTTCAAACAGTTAAAAATTCAATTATTTTGTCTAATCTTTATCTTCACCCATGCTCTGCAAATCTGAGTCTGAGTTCTAGGTTTATTTTGCAACGCAACGCATAGTGCTATTATAGGTCTATCTTAAACCGAAGAGTGCTCGTCCTAGATATACTCTTGATTTTATTTTTTTATTTTTTTCTCGGACAGTTAAAAATTCAATTATTTTGGCTAATCTTCATCTTCACCCATGCTCTGCTAACATCTGAAACAGAGTTCTGGTTAAACTTTGCAAACTATTATATAGTTCTATTATAGGATTATCAGAAATCGAAGAGTTTTGGTTCCTGGGTTGTTTCTTGATTTTTTTTTGTATTTTTATCCTCGGACAGTTAAAAATTTCATTATTTTGGCTAATCTTTATCTTCACCCATGCTCTGCTAATATCTTAGTCTGAGTTCTAGGTTAATTTTGAAACACAATGCATAGTGCTATTATAGATCTATTTTAAAGCGAAGAGTGCTTGGTCCTAGGTTTTTTCTAGATTATTTTTCGTAATTTTGCACTCAGTCACCAAAACTTTTCTTAATTTTTGCGAATCTGAATATTCACCTATGCTCTGCTAATATCTTAGTAAGAGTTCTTGGTTTATTTAACAAGTTATTCTGGAGTTCTGTTATGGGATTATCATAAATCGCAGAGTTCTGGTTCCTGGGTTGTTTCTAGATTTTTTTTTGTATTTTTATTTTCAAACAGTTAAAAATTCAATTATTTTGAGTAATCTTTATCTTCACCCATGCTGTGCAAATATCTGAGTCTGAGTTCTAGGTTTATTTTGCAACGCAACGCATTGTGCTATTATACGTCTATCTTAAACCGAAGAGTGCTTTGTCCTAGATATACCCTAGAATTTTTTTTAAAGTTTTTTCTCAAACAGTTAAAAATTCAATTATTTTATCTAATCTTCATCTTCACCCATGCTCTGCTAACATCTGAGTCAGAGTTCTGGTTAAACTTTGTAAACAATTATATAGTTCTATTATAGAATTATCAGAAATCGAAGAGTTCTGGTTCCTGGGTTGTTTCTAGATTTTTTTTTGTATTTTTATCCTCAGACAGTTAAAAATTTCATTATTTTGGCTAATCTTTATCTTCACCCATGCTCTGCTAATATCTTCGTCTGAGTTCTAGGTTAATTTTGCAACACAACGCATAGTGCTATTATAGGTCTATCTCAAACCGAAGAGTGCTTCGTTTAGATATACTCTAGATTTTTTTTTGTAATTTTTTTCTCGGACAGTTAAAAATTTAATTATTTCGGGTAGTCTTTATCTTCACCCATGCTCTGCTAATATCTGAGTCTGAGTTCTAGGTTATTTTTGCAACACAATGCATAGTGCTTTTATAGGTCTATCTTATAGCGAAGAGTGTTTGGTCCTAGATATTTTCTATATTATTTTTCGTAATTTTGCACTGAGTCACCAAAACTTTTCTTAATTTTTGCGAATCTGAATATTCACCTATGCTCTGCTAATATCTTAGTAAGAGTTCTTTGGTTACTTAACAAGTTATTCTGGAGTTCTGTTATAGGATTATCATAAATCGCAGAGTTCTGGTTCCTGGGTTGTTTCTAGATTTTTTTTTGTATTTTTATTTTCAAACAGTTAAAAATTCAATTATTTTGTCTAATCTTTATCTTCACCCATGCTCTGCAAATCTGAGTCTGAGTTCTAGGTTTATTTTGCAACGCAACGCATAGTGCTATTATAGGTCTATCTTAAACCGAAGAGTGCTCGTCCTAGATATACTCTTGATTTTATTTTTTTATTTTTTTCTCGGACAGTTAAAAATTCAATTATTTTGGCTAATCTTCATCTTCACCCATGCTCTGCTAACATCTGAAACAGAGTTCTGGTTAAACTTTGCAAACTATTATATAGTTCTATTATAGGATTATCAGAAATCGAAGAGTTTTGGTTCCTGGGTTGTTTCTTGATTTTTTTTTGTATTTTTATCCTCGGACAGTTAAAAATTTCATTATTTTGGCTAATCTTTATCTTCACCCATGCTCTGCTAATATCTTAGTCTGAGTTCTAGGTTAATTTTGCAACACAACGCATAGTGCTATTATAAGTCTATCATAAACCGACGAGTGCTTAGTCCTAGATATACTCTAGAATTTTTTTAAAAAGTTTTTTCTCAAACAGTTAAAAATTCAATTATTTTGGCTAATCTTCATCTTCACCCATGCTCTGCTAACATCTGAGTCAGAGTTCTGGTTAAACTTTGCAAACTATTATATAGTTCTATTATAGCATTATCAGAAATCGAAGAGTTCTGGTTCCTGGGTTGTTTCTAGATTTTTTTTTGTATTTTTGTCCTCAGACAGTTAAAAATTTCATTATTTTGGCTAATCTTTATCTTCACCCATGCTCTGCTAATGTCTTAGTCTGAGTTCTAGGTTTATTTTGCAACGCAACGCATAGTGCTATTATAGGTCTATCTTAAACCGAAGAGTTCTCGGTCCTAGATATACTCTTGATTTTATTTTGTAATTTTTTTCTCGGACAGTTAAAATGTAATTATTTCGGGTAGTCTTTATCTTCACCCATGCTCTGCTAATATCTGAGTCTGAGTTCTAGGTTAATTTTGCAACACAATGCATAGTGCTTTTATAGGTCTATCTTATAGTAAAGAGTGTTGTTTGGTCCTAGATATTTTCTAGTTTTTTTTTTGTAATTTTGCACTTGGTCACCAAAAATTTTCTTAATTTTTGCGAATCTGGATATTCACCCATGCTCTGCTTATATCTGAGTCAGAGTTCTTGGTTTGTTTTGCAACACAATACATAGTGCTATTATAGGTCTATCTTAAAGCGAAGAGTGTTCGGTCCTAGATATTTTCTTGTAATTTTGCACTCAATCACCTAAAACGTTCTTAAAAGTTTTCTAAATTTTTCGAATCTGGATATTTATCCCTGCTCTGCTAATATCTGAGTCTGAGTTCTAGGTTTATTTTGCAACACAATACATAGTGCTATTATAGGTTTATCTTAAAACGGAGAGTGCTGGGTCATAAATATTTTCTAGATTTTATTTTGTAATTTTTTTAGAATGTTAAAAATGTCATTATTTCAAGTAATACTAATCTTCAATCATGCTCTGCTAATATCTGAGTTAGAGTTCTGGGTTTAGTTTGCAAACTATTTTATAGTTCTGTCATGGAATTATCAAAAATTGAAGAGTTCTAGTTCCTGTGTTGTTTCTAGATACTTTTTTTGTAATTTTATTCTTAGACAGTTAAAAAAATAATTATTTCGGGTAGTCTCTATCTTCACCCATGCTCTGCTTATATCTGAGTCTGAGTTCTAGGTTTATTTTGCATCACAACGCATATTGCTATTGTAGGTCTATCTTATTCCGAAGAGTGCTTGGCCATAGATATACTCTAGATTTTTTTTGTAATTTTTTCTCGGACAGTTAACAATTTAATTGTTTCGGGTAGTCTTTATCTTCACCCATGCTCTTCTAATATCTGAGTCTGAGTTCTAGGTTTATTTTGCAACACAATGCAAAGTGCTATTATAGATCTATCTTAAAGCGAAGAGTGCTTGGTCCTAGATATTTTCTAGATTTTTTTTGTAATTTTGCACTCAGTCACCAAAAATTTTTTTAATTTTTGCGAATCTGAATATTCACCTATGCTCTGCTAATATCTGAGTCAGAGTTCTGGGTAAACTTTGCAAACTTTTCTTTAGTTCTAATTCAGGATTATCAGAAATCGAAGAGTTCTAGTTTCTGGGTTGTTTCTGGATTTTTTTTTGTATTTTTATTCTCAGACAGTTAAAAATTCAATTATTTTGGCTAATCTTTATCTTCACCCGTGCTCTGCTAATATCTTAGTCTAAGTTCTAGGTTAATTTTGCATCATGGTGCATAGTGCTATTATAGGTCTATAGTAAAGCGAAGAGTGCTCGGTCCTAGATATTTTCTAGATTTTTTTTTGTAATTTTGTAGTCAGCCACAAGTTTTTTTTTTAATTTTAGCTAATCTAGGTATTTAACCATGCTCTGCTTACACCTGAGTCTAAGTGCTGGGCTATCTTAGCAGTACATTGTATAGTGCTACTATGGATCTATCTCAAATAGAAGAGTGCTTGGTTCTTGATGTTTTCTAGATATTTTTTTGTAATTTTTTACTCGGTCGCTTTTAATTTTCATGCATTTGATAAATCTAAGTCTTCAACCATGCTCTGCTGATGCCTGAGTCTATGTTCTGGGTTTACTTTTCATGACAACATATAGTTCCAGTATAGATCTTTCTTATAATGTTCAGTTCTTTGTCCTTGGTATTTTCAATTATTTATTTTGGATTTTTTTATCAAATACTGAAATTTTTAAAAATTTTGGCTAATCCATGTTTTCAACCGTGCTCTGTTGGAGCTTGAGAGTTATTCGTTAATTTATTATACTTTTTTCTGTTTATCTGACCTCTTGGCTACTGAAATTGGGGAGAATGATCAATATCTTGGTTCATATTTTGCAATTACCGCCAGTTTTACAAAAAAAATCGGTTTATTTCTGGTGTCGGTTTAGTATGTTTGTTATTTTTTTTTATTCTATATTGATAGAACTTTTTTTGAAATGTATCAGGAACTATAGAGTATACCTTTATGGACCTAAAACACTTTTAAAATTTTAGTTTTGGAAAAATTGATCTGCTACCAGAAGTTAGCAGATCATATTTTCATTCGACTTTTTTTCCGGGAAAAACGCCAGAACTATTTCCGAAAAGTATCAGGAACTCTAGAACTATGCTGCATGCGAATGGAACTCACTTTTTTTTATGCTCTGCTGGAACATGATCTGCTAAGTTCACCGGCATGAAGACTTACCGGTGAATGTTGTGAGAATCAACAAAAACAAAATTAAATCCAAATCCTTTATTTGAAAAAGTCCCTTTGCAAGGCACTTTTGAATTGTCAAGGTCTGTAGTTGTTCCGCCTGATTTCTGACAGTCAAATCTATGAAGCTAGTTAGAGCAGCAAGAATGTTCTTCAGCAAAACGCACTCACCGAACTTATCCACAATACAATGTTAACGTGGGAACGGAGGGAACTCAAAATAAATGAAACCCGTTCTGTTTACTAATTTATATCGGGTATATACACCAATGCACCCATGGGTTATCACTGTCGCAGCCAACTAGCTTAATCAGCCGTTTAATTAGCGACATAAATGACATGGGAAAGTCATTAAAACGAAATTGAACAAAAGATGTCACTTAGGTCGCTGAAACATCGGCGCATTAAAATAAAAAGGCTAAGCCACCAATCAAACGGCTGATTTAGCTAATTGGCTGCGGGTAGTATTGAAACGCAAATCAAAAAATATCCTTTTTCTATGCAATAAGATTCCGAATTCCTATCAAAATTACTGATTGCACAGCAAAATATTCAACTCAAAATATCACTAAACACACTACAATTTATTTTCGCAGCGTACAGCCATTTTTCCTAAAGCAAAAGCTTTTCCATCAATGCACAGCTAATAATCTTATATCTAATAGACCTAGCCAAACCTTAAAATATTCTATGCATGGTTGATGGTGGGCTTGGTCGACGGTCCTATTTCTGTGTGGTTTATAAAAAAATAACCACAAAGGGGATGGCGGGGTCTATTCGCTCGCTTCGCTCGCTCACACGACCCCGCCATCCCCTTCTAACCTAACCTATCCGAGTCGGAGTGCCCTAAAGTCCCGATTGCATCCAGTTTCTCCTGATATAACAACCGTTACATACCCAATGTCGAGTCAAAGTTAGTTATTTTGCTATGAAATATGGAAAATTTGCTGTGCAGTCAGTATTTATGCTATGTATGTAGTATTTTTGTACAAAAATAAATGAGCATTGATTGCATGCATTATGAGGAAAAAAGTAATGTCATATTGATGTATGATTTCGAATTATCTGCAGTTTGAGTTTTGTTAAACATTTAGTTTATTTGTAGTGAAGTAATTTATTTGATGTAAAAAGAATATAAATGATGAGTATGTATTGATAGGCGATTATTTATTTGATATGCAATTTTTAATATCCCATTGGCTGCGCTGCGACATCTCTATCACGTGACATTTTAGTAGCTAGTAAATATGCACATCCAAATGTCAGTTAGGTTTAATTTAAGTTTAAGAGCTTGGATATGGGTGTATTCAGCTACATCCGGCTAGTGTGAATGCCGACCCCAACATAGTTGGTAAAAGGCTTGTTGATTACGTTAGATAAAAAAATATTTCTACAAATATTTTTTTATTTCCAGGTCACCATGACATACAAGCTGCATATGAACGGGGTCATCACTGGCTCCTTAAACTGCTTCTGTCTGGCATGCGATGAGTTCTTCAAGTCTCCGCAGGACGCCACTCACCACATCGGAACGTCAGAGCATCAGAAACAGGCTGACGCTGTGCCGTTCTCCGACAAATTTCCAGATGAGCACATTAAAAAGGTGAGTTGGTTAGAGTAGTGCGGTATGCACTCGCTATTATTTATATCTCAGTACCTGCTGGTATACCTCCATCACCCCACATAGGTGATGAAGGTATACCAGCAGGTACTTTATTTGTAATATAATGTAGGTATAGCATTTCGCCCGCGACTTCGTCCACGCGGAATTAGTAGTTGCTCCACAAACTCCCTCTACCCCCTTTTAAAGGCTAGTTTTGGAAATATAAGCACAACGATTTTCATTTATTACCCAGCCAGTAAAATAAAATAAATAATACTGATAAATTCTTAACCTACAGGGGAACACCGCGTGACTTTAACTAACTCACCTTAGTTTTAACTAACTAAGGTGAGTTAGTTAAAGTCACGCGCGGTGTTCCCCCGTAGGTTAAGAATTTATCAGTATTATTTATTTTATTTTATTTATTTTTGGGAAGACTAACAGACTAATATCATTGTAATGACAATATTATGTAACTAGATTGCTAATTGCAAGCCTCCACAGATAAAAACAAAATTATTACTCTTATGATGAAGGAGTAATAATTTTGTTAAAGGTAAAGTCCAAGTTGCATAGGTAATTACTTTATACATTCTCTCAAAGTTGGTCAATTTCGTTAAAAAAAATGTATGCTAATTTGTTCAAATTTTTAATCTTATCTAGAAAGCAAACGGTTCAAGTGTAGGCAGGTGCCTCTTGTACAAAAAATGGCTTTGCTATGAGCCTCCTTAGCGTGCTTGCATTGTTACAGAAAAGGTCAATGCCTTGTTCACAACAAATTTCGTTAAAACGGCGACTGGCTCTCTGAAAGTATGCATTCCGCCTATAATTAGTGTTTGCATTAGGTACATGCTGAAGTGGTCGCTGTCGTAATCTGATTAGTGATTATATATGTAATAATATATATTCTTTTGAATTCTATTCATCATCAATAACTAGCTAATCTCTCGGCTTTGCTTCCATGGCCCGAACTTTTTGTGGTGTAATTTCGTCTGTGTTACTCCTTACTTGCAATAGTGAATAGTCGAATCAGTAGGTACCTACTCTTAAAGATAACCTTTTACAAATATAAACAAACGGTTCACCTCCTATACTAGTTTAGATGAATCGATTCACTTGTGTTTCCAGTTCAAAGCGGGCTACTACTGTGAGTTCTGCAATGTACTGATGGGGATCGCTTCCAAAGTGAAAATACATATTGCTGAAGACGAGCACAAGCACAACAAGGGAACTCTTCTGCTGAAGCCGCTGGGGCTCGATGTTGTCGCTTTCAGGAACGTCCTCATTGAAGAGAAGGCTTGGCACGGCCTGGTCGAAGGATTCTGCTCTCTCTGTAACGCAGAGCTCGACGATGAGAATGATCACCAGACTGATGCAGGCCACTCCTTGAATATGGTTCTGAAACCGATCCAGTTTGGAGCTGGTAATGCCATTTTTCGTCATGTAAGTACTAACTTTATAACGGAATTATAACTAGTTTACAGAAATTTGAAATTAAATGTCGAAATTGAAATACGTGCTTTAAAACTGAATTTATCAAGCATCCCTCTAGTAGATATTCCCTCAATATCTCTTATGATTTAATTTATGGCAAACCCATGTACCTACCTCTTTAAAAAGAATAGGTACCTACTCTTGGTCGTAACTTAACTCTTGAAAAATTAAATTGATCAAATTAAAATAAAATAAAGTGATAAATTATATTTTATTTTGTATGGTTTCAGTTAGATGACACAGCTGTCCAGTGCCTCACGTGCAACAAGTTGCTCGCCCCCGACAGGATGGGAAAACACATTGACGACGCAGAGCATCGCGAGCTGTACGAGAAACGACGCATTGAAACTAATGGAGCCTGTCGAAAAACCGAAGCCAAAGAAAAGTGCCAAGATAAAGCAGCCAACATGATTTCGGTAACAGAAAATGATGACGAAAAAAAGAAAGCAAAGGTAGACCACGATGCCAATGAGAAGAATAAGAATAACAACAAAAAGTCACCCTCTAAAGACAAATCTAAAATTCTCGAATTCATTGCCAAGTACCAAACTAAAGGAATCAACATTAATTTCGAAACAGAAACGGCTTTCTGTAAAAAATGTTCAGAAGTTGTAACATTTGATTTCATGGAGATAGAAAACCACATTGATAATCATGCAACAGGTACAGCGGTTGATTCCGACTTGCTATATCCTTCTAAACTGGATCAAAATTTGAATCGAGTCGACATAAATGACAAAACGACACAATCTTCTGCCGATCAACACAATGATGGAGTTGTAAGTGACACCTTAAAAGCTTTACGAGAACATGTTCAATACGATTCCTCAAGTGAGGAAGACAAGGATACCAATTCAACATGCTCAGTTCAAGACGTTGGCAGTCTCTCGACAGAAAACTTTGAAAAATGTAGCCAAGAAGAAGAGGCAAGGGACTTTGCAAAAGCAAATAAAATAACTTATAACGGGAACATTAACCAATCTTACTGCCGCATCTGTGAAGTACACGTGCCGGCTTCTTTGAGGTCTATGAAAGAGCACGTTGAAGGAACGAGTCACAAAAGAGTGGTAGCCTCCTCTATGATCCGAACGAAAACTGCAGACAAGCTGGTGAAGCAGTCAACAAGAGAATTTGTTGATTCGGTTTACGATGTACAAGGACCCTTATATACCGGCAGCATCATCAACGAGAAATATGTTATTTTTCGGAATAGTTTTTATTTCATAATAGAGAACATCTCAAGACTGAGGTGCATCTTATGCGAAGTCAACTTGCCGTCATATTTGGATATCGAAGACCACGTTAAGTCTGAACGGCACGCCACTAAGTGGGTAAAAGTGCCTGTTATTATATCGGAGAAAAACGAATTGATTAGAGAGGTGAATTATCCGTCAATGTATTGTCTAGCTTTTTATATTAAGACTAAGGAAGTTCTGACATATTTTAAATATTTTTTTTGTCTGTAACGTTACAGGTTCGTCACGGCCTGTACCACTGCGGGTTTTGCAACCTCGTAGTCTCGGGTTGGACCGACATGAATCGTCACTTGGAGTGTTCCGACCACCGGGAACATAGAACGATATGGGAACGTCGATTGAGATATCATTTGCCTGACTTACAACAGTACAAAATACAAAAACAACTGGAACTGATGGCTAGCATGAGATTATTTAATATGTTTAATTGATGGAATGATGATTCTGTGTAGTGTAGGTAACTGACTTCAGTCTTGACTAGACGTGTAATTACGATTATGATAATTAATAATAACTAATATTTTTTACTAATATAATATTTAAAATTGTTCTTAAAGTATGGGAAATGTTGTCAGTGAAATGGCAGCCTCTCCCTCTCTGCAGGTAATCTGCGCCATTGGCTTTGACTTTTGTAGATCATGGAAGTCATAACTTGGCGGAAAAGTTAGTTTCTAGGTTCTCCAGCGTAACAATTCTTCTTCTTTCTTTCTTTCTATTCTCCACTTTACTTTTCTTTAAAAAAAAAAAACGTTGCTCACTCTAGGAAATTTCTCCTGTATCGTGGGAGTATTCAGTTTATACTAACTTAGATCTTTAAGAAACCCCATAAATCGACAACAAATCACATGATCTCAGGAGCTATTCGGACGTCTCATGATGTAAACTTACACCCGTGATGTGAAATAATGCGACCTCTGAACGTTTCAAGCAATACACATCTTACATTGTGATGTATGAACATTGATGATGTGTGAACATTGCTAAATATTAATTTTAAAAATGTATTAAGATTTTTATAATTGCAGAATTTATTTTCAATCAAAATGTACACGTTATTATTTATAAATTTTTTATTTACGATATTGTTACGTATTGTATTCGTTCAAACTATCTTAGACGTTTTATTCACGCGATTTTATTTATAGCTGTCTTAATCACCCTTTGTAATAAAATTGTTACAAAATAGTGCATGCCGATTGTCGAAACAAGGGTGAAACAATTGAATTCTGTGGAGAATCAAACTGTAGTAGTTGGCGTATTATATTATTTTATTACTTATGTAAACTGCCTAAATGCAATTCAAGTATACATTAAAATTCGACAATATTATTTTATTATGTGTTTATTTTAGTACCCGGTCAGTTTGACTACCTATATTGTTGAAGGTATGTGCAGATATGGAATCAAAAGTTGGTTTAACATTTTGTAAATGTAATTTATAAAAGTGTAATGGCAGGGCACGAAACCACAGAAAAGAAAATTCTAAAAACTCTAAGATAGCTCAAGAAAATAAAGACAATAACGACGACGTTTAAGACTTGAAAGAATTTTTTTAAACGTAGGTACATGTAATTACCTCATTGGTCAAATCAAATCAATTTATTTGCTTTAAGTGTTGGTACAATTTAGGGTCAAGTGTTGCAAGTGCTACTGGTGAGCATGAGGCCCTGGGTTTGATTCCCAGATCAGGCACAGCGTTATTGGGATTTTCCATCTGTCTTTCATCATATTCAAGACAAGAAACCTCATCGAGTCATTAGTTCAGCAAAAAAAGATTTACTTGTCTTGATTTACAAGTCACTTTTCAAGCAGTCTGATGCAATTGGTGGCACTTATTGTACTTCAAAACAGAATTCTAAATAAAACCACTCCCGACCCGTGGTACAACTGTGATGGTTGTACTACGGAGAAGTAAATAAAAAAAAATTACCACGAAGGGGATGACGGGGTCTGTTCGCTCGCTCACTTGACCCCGCCATCCCCTTCTAAACTAACCTGTCCGAGTCGGGGTGCCCCAAATCCCTTTACTTCTCCATAGTACAACCAGTTGGACACATCGCAGTTGTACCACGGGCCGGGATACAATAAAACAGCTATGAAAATGCACCTATTAATTTCAGAGATCCAGCAAACGCCCGAACGTTACTCCAGCAGAATCTTAAATATCTTTGCAACCATAAAATACTAAATAATTCAAATTAAGTCGCAGCATACATCTCGTCCAGTTAACTAATTAAGAAATTAATTATCATTAAATAAATATTCATTCTTTATTTTTCTTACTTACTAAATTAAATTTTCAAATATTTCTTAAAAAACCTAATAAAAAACATTTAAATATATAAAAATAGTAGTCCGCCGGTGTCGGGAGCTGAGTCCAAGCTACCGGTGGTTAGGGCTCCAGAGAAAGGAACGGACATACATTTTTGGAATCGTCTCCTTGAGATGTCCGTGACTAACGCAAAACCCCGAACTCCAGTCGTTTCCATATTTGGTAAATGATTAGTACTCAATCATTACTAATTGGTACTCGAACAACAAAATTGGTACCTCAGTAGTTTTCGAGAAAATCGACTTTGAAGGCGGTAGCCACGCTCCTTTCAGCAGGACCACCATGAGCGCAGAAAAAGGGGGCATGTTACAGCTATTCTAAGTATACAAATAATTAGTACCCTAAAATGTAGTTCATTTCGTAAAAAAAACAGAATTCAAACATTTGTATTTATCGAGAAATCAACGATGATAACTTTCGTGCGGTCGTTCAGCCACAACTTTGAATGTCGATTCCAAGTTTCAGGAGCTTGTCGCTTTCCTCGAACATACATAGAAAGTTAGTACCCTGCTAGATAGAATTAGTACCCAAAATTCAAAGTTAGTGCTCCAGTAGTTTACGAGATATACCATGCCATTGGTGGCGGTAGTCACGGTGTTTTTTCATTTCAAGATTTCCCTATTATAAGCTCTGTAATGTTTGCCCAAATTTATACAAAAATTAGTATTCCTAAAGAAGTCATAGTGACCAAAAATCTATATTCCTAAGTGTTGTATATTTTTAAGCGAAATCAGCTTTAATTACGTTTCCATACTAAATCTCCGCGTATAACTCGACCAAATTAATTTCTGTGCATATCACACAAATATTTTGAGACACTGTTTTCGCAAATTTTAGTTCCAAAGTTCGCCGTCCATAACAGGCGGCGTAGTGGGCTTCACGACATGACAGCGTCATGTCGTTTCCCGTCACGATATGAGTTGGTTTTACTATGGTTTTACTGCCAAGGCGCGCCAATAGATGTTTCACATCAAAAGCGCAATGTAAATGTGCCGCAATGTCGCAAGTGAAATTTTGCAGACGCATGCGTCTGCGTGTATTATTCAGTCAGGGGCGTAAGTACCGCCGTATCAGCCGTATCATTGATACGGGGGGGCCCCCGAACTACCAGGGGGCCCCGACGACGTGTGGAAGCAAAAAATGTACAACCTCAAATTCTTCACTTAGTAATGAGAGGCCCGTCATTATTATCTGCCTAGCCTTTTTCCTACTATATTGAAGTCGGCTTCCAGTTAAACCGGTATCAGCTGAATACCAGTAGTTTACATGGAGTATACTATAATACTGCCTATCTGACCTCCACAACCCAGTAAGTGGTTAACACGATACCCGTGGGCAAGACTGGTGTCAGATTTCCTGGCTTCTGACTACCCCGTACGAGTTAAGACTGTCAAAGGTCTACAAATACAGTTGGGACCAACAGCTTAACGTGCTTCCCGATGCACAGAGAAGTCTCGGTATGTTAAAATGGTCTCCCATCCACAGACCGAACTTGCTGTTGCTTAACCTTGACGATCGACCCGCTTATTGTTATTATTTAGCCACGAACTCCTCCTTTCTCAGAGGCCAGTTATGAAAAAAGAATGTTTATCTAAGGGACAATTATTATATGCTAAGTTGGGCAGGGGTAGGGAAATATTTTGAGAAAAACACTAACCCTGTACCACCCACCCTGAACAAAGTATTGGGTTTTGCCGCAGTCGGGTAAAAAGGGGGCCCTCATTTTTTTATTTTAAACAGGGCCCTTTTGGGTGTAGCGTAGCTAAGCCACTGTTTTTAAAAGTAAGTACCTACTAAATTATCAGTCCTCAGAAATTTTGTGAACGCATCCATAACTCAAAAATCAATAGGCAAAGTTTACCATAACCAATGCAGAATCACGTTCAATGGTGTCTATGGTCAGGGCTTTCCAGAGTCTTCGATATCTTCAGTTGTTGATATCCTACGCCGCCATAAAAAATTCATTCTAGTGAAACACACAGTGCTAAGCAGTTGTCCATTACAAGAAGTCCAAGAACAGTAACCAAGCGATAAATACTACAATAAGTAAGTACAATTAATGTACGTTTTAAAATGCCCAGTAGGTTAATTGTAATTTTTATTGTAACTATTAATTACCATACAATTTCATAATTATAAGTAGGTGAGGCGTTTTACAAACTTAAGTAAGTACCTACCTAGTTATTTTTAGTAGTGGAAATATTCACGTAGGTTCCATACTAGGTTCCTATAGGTGTACTATAACCTCCATTTAGATCTATGAGTGGAAAGCATTTTTATTTTACCTAGACCTGTCAGGGCATGTGTAGAAAGCAAAATAACAATACCTACATAATTATGGTCAAATGTAAAAAGATAATAATTTATCCACATTGTCCACATAGAGGATTTATGTTCATATGTAAGTACATTATAGAATAGGTACATTGTGATCGAGATCATACTCAACATACCTCTCATTCACACACACAGCAATACTATGACTCACACAGTTCGTTGCAGCCACGGAGTACTTTATTATATAGGTATTGACTAGATTGATATCAATTACCTATCTATTTAAGTACGTAGGTACCCTACGTAGTTTTCTTTCTTGTCTACGGAGCGCCCGTGGCCTTCCTCGTTTAGTTTTCTTGGAAGAACGGGGTGTCCACAGCATAATTATGCTGTCCTTAAGTACAAAGCCAGTTCGTCAACGGAAGTCTATTTAAAATCGATGACAAACTTTGTTATTAGTCAGAACACACATCCTGTGGTCGCACTGATAACCGGACCTACAAGGACGTTTATTGTTTAACATGAAATAACTGTACTGTTCTCATAGCATAGCTAAATCAGAATGATTCTTTCATAAAAAGGCAAACAATCGTAATCAAAAGCTTTGTTTGGAAGTGGGCGTGCAACGGTACAAGGTACAGTAACTAAATTGATTGATGGTGGATTCCAATTTTAAAAAAAACTTAATGAGCCCCATTAAGTTTTTTTTTTAATTTTAATCCACCAGGCACACTAACAAGTCGCTGCAGAGTAGAAAATTCTTGTGACAGCGGGGGTTGGGCGTGGGCTACCTACTGCCCAGCGACATAAGCACTCATTAAGCCGCCATTAAGTTTGAATCGAACTGTAGGTATATTAATGTGTGTCGACGTAAAAAGAGCATAACATCACGCCTGTACTCCCCGAAGGGTCAGACAGAGATGTACAGTTCTTGTCAAATAGCTTTGCCCCTCTGAAGCTGTGTCGAGTGGCTGCATAGTAGTCAAAATTACGAACACACTGCAACTGCGCATGCGTAAGAGACATGGGGGCGGGGCGCGATTTTATGTCTCAGTCGCTCGTTTACGTTCGATGCATGCTTGCGTCCCGCTTGCTCCTGTGTACGTGAATGCACCTGCGCGATCTTTGTAAATGGCTAACTTCAGAGAGGCAAAGTTATTCGACGAGAACTGTACCTATATTATAGTAAACCGACATTTCACCAGTTATTTTTGTGTTGTGTCCCGTAATATATGTGGGTATCATGCATGCGCGGAGCCAATGCCATCGAACAGGCTCAAATCCTGACTACAGGTTGCAATGCAACTGACAAATTCCAGATGAAAAAACCGAATAACGCTCAAAAAGTATCTCACTCATTTTTAACACATAATATACCTACACTGGTTTTTATAAGGATGGGAAATCATCATCATCGCTCTGGGTGGAGCGGGGGGGAGTGTCAGACCCTTACTGAGTAAAACCCATCCGTGTTTATCAAAGGGTGTGTTCTGCTTTCTGCTACATCCGGATAGACTGCTGTACTTATAGCAGTTTGGGGTCGGCATCCCAACAAATTTGGTAAAGGGTTGATTATGATATTGCGATTTTAACAAATACTTTTTTTATTTCCAGGTCACCATGACATACAAGCTGCATGTGAACGGGGTCATCACCGGCTTCTTGAACTGCTTCTGTCTGGTATGCGAAGAGTTATTCAAGTCTCCGCAGGACGCCACTGACCACATCGGAACGTCAGAGCATCAGAAGAAGGCTGATGCTGTACAGTTTTCCGACAAATTTCCAGATGAACACATTAAAAAGGTGAGTTGGTTAGAGTGGTGCGGTGTGCACTCGCTATTATTTATACCTCAGTACCTGCTGGTATACCTCCATCACCCCACATAGGTGATGAAGGTATACCAGCAGGTACTTTATTTGTAATATAATTAGGTATAGCATTTCGCCCGCGACTTCGTCCACGCGGATTTAGTAGTTGCTCCACAAACTCCCCCTTTTAAAGGCTAGTTTTGGAAAATTAAGCACAACAATTTTCATTAATTACCCAGCCATTTCTGCTGCTGATTCTGGTGGTCTCAGGATCAGCGCAACTGTTCACCCTGATCACACCGTCAGGAGTAGATTATGCAAAAAATGTTGAATCTGTTTCATTCAACTATCCACTTTTAGTTTGTTCATACCAATTTTCACAAATTGAAGCATGCAATGTCCTCCACTGAAAACTTTATTACATGCCTTGAGGGGTAAGTAATGAAGTAAATGAAGTTTCGCCCCTTGAGGGGTTTATTTTCTAAAAAGCCAAACATTTGTTATTCTTATTTTTAATCGAAATCTTTACCTAATGTTTCAACTTCATCGGAACAAGCATTAGATTCTCCCCAGTTCGCGCAAGCTCTTCGCAACATTTTTATCCCGTCGTACCCACCTTTTAAAGCAAAGCTTCCGATTCCGAAGTGTAATTTACCTAGGTACATGTACATAATCAACTTGAATTATCAAACTATTTAAATGGATGAGGATTCATTTCATGATACCGAAATCACCAAGTCAATTCAGCCGTGTAAAAGGAAACTCCAAATTGATTCTCAGGCATTTATTTTTGTAGAAAATAAAGAATAATCACAACTCTAACATCATTAAATCTTACTTAAAATACTTGTTATTTAAACAGTGTACATACCTTATATTTTTTCAAACAGCACAAACTACAATTGTGTAACTGACTTATTTTTCGTCTGTACGACTCGAGTTCCGCAGCAAGACTGACTCGACTCTCTTGCCCGTTGCGCCCGCGCTTGAACCCCTTCCACTGCTTGGTGGAAGGGCGTAACAAGATGGCGAGAAAGTCAGTATTGCCAGGATGAAAACAAAAATCAATAAAATAATTATTTAGGTAATGCATTTAAGTATGTTGTAAACAATGAGTAGAAAAATATACAGGCTTCTAAAATTATCTCATAACGCTTATATCATTAAATAATATAGTCTTATAACTTACTATAACAATTCCTAACTGATTCCTAACAGCTCGGTCATCCTGCAGTTTTAGCGAGTCCCTTCGCTATAAATTACTGGTAAGTTACTTAGTACCCATGTCATTTATCTAATTCTCACACGTACGTACTCGCAGGTACATTTACTTAGGCAGTGTACTAATCAACTTAAATTATTAATTTTTAGCAAGGCAAATACCTATCTTGATCTAAGCATCTCAAACTAGGTATCTTAATGTGCCTTAAATACATAATATTTATTTAAAGTTTTACATTTTTACTGTACGTATTTGGTTCGAAGCATGTGACTAAAATTAACAGACAAGTAACTTTTGATGTATTATATATGTATCTAATATCTAATCTAAAACAAAGGATACTTTGTAAGTAAAGTAAGGAAAAAAAAAAGTGTTCTACTTTCAATCACTATCAGATTTCTGATCATTATTCTGAGAAATAACTCCATCGTCATCGGAATTTTCGGTGGAATCATAATTTTTATTAAAAACTAACCAAGGCTTAAGTTTATCTATTGCAACAATATTATTGTATGGGGGCCGGCCAGGCTTGCGTGTCAATGGCGTGTCTTCGATAGCAAATCTGTCATTAGGTAGCATTTTAGTTACGCGGTAAGGACCCTGATATTTATTAACTAGTTTTTTTGATTTTCCGTCGCTAGGCACCTCTCTTCTTACGCTTACTAGGTCGCCCACTGTATAATCATGTTTGCTTTTTCTTTTAGAGTCAAATCTAGCTTTATCTTTTTGTTGTTGTTCTATAATACGCGTACTGGCTTGTTCTCGAATTTCATTCAAATTATTAGTAGATGCGTCCCTAGTGTCGTCTATGATATCACTAAGTATATTTTCGAAACCACTATTGATTTTGAAACCAAACAAGAGCTCAGAAGGACTTTTACCGGTTGTTTTATGAATAGTAGTATTGAGCCCTATTTGAATGTCAGGTACGTATTCGTCCCAACTTCTATCATCGTTACCATGAGTTTTGGCCGACAATGCGTCTAGGATTGTTCTATTGAACCTCTCGACTTGGCCGTTAGCACGTGGCGTAGCCACTGCATTGAGAATATGCTTGATGCCGGTAGATTTTGTGAATGAACGGAAGCTGTTACTTGTGAACGATGTTCCCTGGTCTGTTATTAATCGAGTAGGAGCACCAAAATAACTTATGTGTTCCTGAAAAACCTTAATTGACGTGCTACTTTTCGTATTTCGAACTGGTGTAATGTTAATATACTTAGTAAAACCATCTATAATCACTAAAAGATAGCAGTTGCTCTTTTTACTTTTTATGAATGGTCCAAGGTGGTCTGCGTGAATAGTGTGGAATGGCACCTCAACTTTTGGTATTGGGTGTAATTCGCCCTCTTGCTTGCCTGAAACCCCCTTATGATATGCGCATTCTAAGCAAGACTTAACATATTTTTTTACGAACCTGCGCATTTTTGGGAACCAATAAGACTGTTGTATCCTAACCAGTGTCTTCTCAAAACCAAAATGCCCTACGTCGTCGTGGTTCATCTTTGCAATCTGCCATCGAACACCCTTTGGCACTAACCACCGAATATCGTTGTCCCCCTCACCCACGATACGATAAACTTTGCCGCTTTTAAGCTTATAATTCTTTAAGACCTCCACGACGTTTACAGCGTTAGGGTCATTTAAAATCTCTTTTATTCGGACTACTTCGCTGTCACTTGACTGAACAGTTGCTATCCAGTCTTCAGTGCCAACGTTTAGAACGTCCAAAACATGGAGTTCTTCAACCGCATCCCCAACTGGGTTCCTACTTAGGGCGTCCACGTGTTGCATACGAGAGCCTGGGCGGTACTCGATTTCACAATCAAATTCTTGGAGTTGTACCCACCACCTAGCTATACGGGGAATAAGATCCTTCTTCGTTAAAGTCGTTCTCAGGGCATTACAGTCTGTCAATACTTTGAAAGGCATACCAATGAGATAAACTCTGAATCTATTTAGGGACGATACTACGGCGAGTGTCTCCAACTCAAACGAGTGATATTTTTGTTCGTCGGGAGTTGTCTTACGACTGAAATAAGACACTGACCGCAATAAGCCATCATCACCCTTTTGGAGTAGGATTCCAGCTATTCCGTGCTTGCTGGCATCGGTATGAACCTGGGTCTCTCTCTTAGGATCATACAATGCCAGTACGGGCCGTTTGGTCAGAACGGACTTGAGTTGCTGGAATGATTCGTCTTGCTTTGGTCCCCAAGTCCATTCAGTATCTTTCTTAAGAAGGTCTGTGAGTGGTCCTGCCATAGTAGCAAAGCCTTGAACGAACCTTCTGAAAAAGCTGGCGAGTCCGAGGAATTGGCGCAGCTCATGTTGTGATTTGGGTACTGGAAATTTGGATATTGCATCAGTTTTCCTAATTCCAGGCTGGATCCCGCTCGCGCCTATTTGGAATCCTAAGAAGTCTATAGAATCAAGGAAAAACTTGCATTTAGCTAATTTGAGGGTTAGGCCTCCCTTTTTTAAGAGAATTAAAACCTCCTCCAGTCTGGACAAACCCTCCTTAAAAGAACGAGCGGGGATAAGGACATCGTCCATGTAAACAAGTGCGTATTTGGATTTTGCGTCTGAAAGGATTTTATTAATTGTTCTTTGGAACACAGACGGGGCATTAACTAAACCAAATGGCATCCTTGTATACTCAAATTGGCCATCTGGGGTCACAAATGCAGTCTTATCCTGTGATTTTTTTTCTATAGGTATTTGGTAGTAACCAGATGCCAGGTCTAACGAAATAAACAGTGTGTTACCAGAAAGTCGGTCTAATTGATCCTCGATAAGAGGAAGAGGATAGTGGTCCTTTTTGGTACGTCGATTCAATGCTCTGTAATCGACGCACAATCGTTTTTCACCAGTTTTCTTTTTGACTAGTACAATCGGGCTGGCGTATGGCGATGAAGATTCCTTGACAATTCCAGTGTCCAGCATCTCTTGAACCATTTCGCGAACTTGGGCTCTTTCACCATAGGACAAACGGTAGGGTCTGTAAACCACGGGGTCGGAATTTTCAAGTTCAATCTTCATCTCTCCTACTGTTGTAAAACCCAGATCTTTTAAGCCTGACGAAAAGCAAGCCGAATATTTAGCTAGAAGCTCCTGTAACTCAATTTTTTGGTCAGTAGAGAGTTGTTCTCCGCAATGTACAGAATCTTTTACCATGTCATCATAAAAAGACACTGGTAGTACGTCAAAACTATGAGTTACAGGGACAGCACGTGTTATAAGTGATCCTTTTCGCAATGAAAGTTCGTTACCGCATAAATTGTGAACAAGAACTCTCCCTAAACCGTTTTTAAGTGTATACGCACCAGGAAGCAAGTAGTGTTCCTTGTTAACCTGTCCTCGTATGTTACCGTTCACAAATATCGTACCCTGAAATCTAGTAAGGCTTTCAACCGGTACCTCCACTAACTCGTTAGGTTTTAGAGTCGTATCCACACAAGCCGTTAGGAAAATTTTGTTATTCGGACGCTTCTCAAAAATAATCTGATTGGGAGTTTTTGTTATTGTAATGTTTGGTTTCTCCGTGAAAGTGTGCCCTAATAACACGGGGTGTTTTATAATTGAATCATCCACAATAAGAATTTTAACCTCTTCTTCTATACCTTGTACTAAAATGTTAACGTGAGCCACTCCTAGTGGTTGTACATGATAACCACCTATACCTTGCAAAATCGGCAGTTTGTCGAGACTATAATCAATACCTAATTCCTTTGCTATAGACTCTTTAACTAGCGTACACTGACTTCCTAAATCTACATGTGCCATTAATGGCATTCCCTTTACTTTAATTTCTATAAAATATTTTCCATTAGCCTCTTCACTGTTATCTAATAAAGCAACTTGTTTAGTTTCAGGAATTGGTTTCTTTTCGTTTGCATAATTATTTTGTTTTGTCCTACAGTACAAGTCTAAATGTCCTATCTTACCGCAAAATGTACATTTATTAGGCGGTTTACCACATTTGAAACTTTTATGGCCGTCTTCGTTACAATTGTGGCATTTTATTTTACTCAAGGAATCGTGAGGTTTAGTTTTATTTGTATTATTAGTTTGACCCTTCCGTTCAGATTTTGCCCTTTCGGAAGTTTCCCTACTGTGCCCTGGTTTTACGGTCTTTAAATATTTAAGGACATCTTCTGGCTCCTTAAACTGGGCAGCTTGTGCTCCTACCCTAATAGCGCGGTCCTCGATACCATGAAGTAGGCAATCGACGGCCTTCCTACCTTTAATTCCGCACCTGTTTATCAAATTAATTTTGGAATAATAGTAGTGTTCTAGTGAGTCCCCATAACGCACGCGCTTGGCCAGCATTTCCGTTAACAGTTCTGCATAGTCATCCCTACAAGGAAACGACTCTACAAGCTTTCTTTTCCATTCACTCCAGCTGTAAAGTACAGTATCTAGCCCCTGGTACCATGTTTTAGCTATACCCGTCAATTTCGGAAGAGCAAAATGTATGACTTCGCGTTCATCCCACCCGTATATTTCGGCGCATTCTTCAACCTTTGTGAGCCAAGTGACTATAGTCTGATCCTTGGATGTTGGATCAAATTCTGGCAGGACGTTCGTCAAAGAAAGCTTAGAGGTCGATGACCCTTTAACATTACATAGTATATCTAAAAACTTATTTAAAATGTTTTTATCATCCCTAGGCATATCTTTAAAATTATTGTTCACGTTATTGAATCGCGGGCGACGGGATCGAGAACGTTGACGTAGACGCTTCTTTGTATGCTTCATATCGTCTTCGCTATCAGAATATGACCGATGCCGACGCCTCCTTGCTCCGCGTACTTCATCCTCAGAACTATGTGACAATTCGCGTGAGCTACTATGATCATATCGCGACCTCTTGTAGATTCGACGTCGTGGACGAGACCTTTGAGAAAAGGCTTCGTACCGACGACTGTCTTTATTACTTGGACTACTTAGTGCCGTTAAAGTTGCCGAGTTTTGATGTCGCGACTCCCTGTGACAGTCACTTTGTCGCAACACCTCCCTACTCGGGCTTCGTGAGTTAAAGTTATAAGAGCGCTTGTGGACTTGCCTTTCTCGAAGACTCCCATCCACTCCCTCGCTCTGGCCTTGTTCCGAGCGTTTGTGGACTTGCCTCTCTGGTAGGCTCCCTTCCACTCCCTCACTCAGGCCGCGCTCAGGAGTCTGCCTTCCTCCGCTTGGATTATTGCGGTTATGGTTAGTAGGCTCACCCTCCGATACAGCGTCTGATGTTATGTTATCCATGAATCTGAAACTTATTTAATGTCCCATGTATAATCCATAGAATGATGTTGAAGGTAAGATGATGTTGAAGTATATTAAGGTAAGGTAAATATGAAGAAGTGTAATATTAGGGTAAGGTAATATTAAGGTAAGCTAATAATAAGGTGAGGTAATTAAGGTAAAGTAATATAAAGGTTAGGTATCATTAAGATAAACTGTGACTGTGTGTAACTGTGTGTAACTTGTAGGTAACTTTGAGGTAAGGTGATATTAGGGTAAGCTAATATTAAGGTAAGGTGACATGAAGGAAGGCAACATTAGGGTAAGGTAATGTTAGGATAAGGTAATGTTAGGGTAAGGTAATGTTAGGGTAAGGTAATGTTAGGGTAAGGTAATGTTAGGGTAAGGTAATGTTAGGGTATGGTAATGTTAGGGTAAGGTAATGTAAGGGTAAGGTAATGTTAGGGTAAGGTAATGTTAGGGTAAGGTATGGTTAAGATAGTGTTAGAGCAAGGTAATGTGGGGTAAGGTAATGTTTAGGTCAGATAATAATATGGTAATCTTAGAGTTCTTATCTTAAGAAGGTAAGGGAACATTAAGGTAAAGCAATAATAAGGTAAGGTATCATTAAGATAAGGTAACTGTGAGGCAAGGTGATAGTAGGGTAAGCTAATATGAAGGTAAGATTATATGAAGTAATGTAACATTGAGGTGAAGTAATTATTAAGGTAAGGTGTTATTAAGGTAAGGTAACATTATGGTAAGGTGATATTAAGTCGATAGTGAAATGATAAAGTAAAGTACCAAATATTATGGTTATATAATAAGGTGCTATGTACGGTGTTATGCCGGCTTTTTTTTTTTTTTTTTTTTTGTTACAAAATATATATTTTTTATTTTACTATTTAATGTACTGCGTGTATGTACGTCGTACTTACTTGAAATTATTTAATGGCTGTTGCAACATACTTCGTTAAGTGAGAGTCGAAAGGATGAAGATGCATTTTAAAAATTTGACCATTGTTCAGGTATGAGAAATCAATATTGTAGAAGATAGGAAGATCTGAGGAGGGGGAAGACCTATATAAGGCGGTGCAGCACTAGCACCGGCCCTTTTTCACTTGGATCGTCGTGGGAGCAACATCGTGAGAACGTCACTCTGTCGGTTATATTTTTATGTGTGTCATTCATTATTTGTGTCTTAAATGTTATTTTCAGTTAGGAGTGTATTTCTTTTGTTTAGTTATTTTGTTATTAGGTTCTTGATATTAAATTGTTGTCTGTTTGGTTAATTTATTTGAATTGTTTTCTGTAGGTATTCCTACAATTCTTTTTAAAAAAGTCTTTTCTGGTCAAATTCCCTATATCAGAAGTGGTATTCTTCCCATTTCCATTGCCCACTGTTCGTTTGTTTTAATCACAAATACCCCCATTTCTTATATTTTTGTCCCGATAATTTTTCTGTTGTTGTGGTCGTAGTGGTTGCATTATTTTACTTGTGTTGAGTTTTTACTACTGACATACGTTTGTTAGTCGATTGGTTTATTGTTTTCAGTTATCTTGAATAAGGAAATTAGGATGGCAGAACGCGATCGTAGTCGCAGTCGCTGCGGCAGCCGCGATAATAGTTCGCGTCGCGAATATAGTCCTCATCACGAGCGTCGTCGCGACTCGTGTCGCAATAGCCAGAGGCGGCAAAATAGTGTGTACCGTGAGCAATCCCCTAATGAAAACGACAAGTTAAGGCTGGAGATACAAGCGATGATGTCTCGCCTTAAAACGTTAGAAGACAAAACTAGGGCTTCACCCTTGCCGGTGCGTTCGTGTGACCGTGATAAAAATTTAGTGTCTGATAGTGTTCGTGGCCGACGGGCATTGCGGCGCCCGCAAACACCATCGCTGGACCATAACAGGTTACGGTCGCCAGGTCGAAGAGAATCTTGTAACGTGCGTCATTCGTCACCACCGGAGCGTCGTCGCCGCCGTTTAGTCTCACCTTTACCTATAGAGACAGCAGTGTCTCAACATATGTCACCGACTCGCGGATATAACTACCGTCGTCATTCGCGTTCTCGCTCCAGAACACCGCCGTTACGAGTATCGAGTTGTGTATCTGAGCAGGCGTCGGTGCATGTGTCGGACCGTTCAATTAGGAATGTAAACGGTAATTCGAGTCCAGCACAACCCTCGGTAACTGATCGTATTGTGGATGCTATTCGATCAATTAATACTGCGGGTAGATCTCAGCATTTTTACATTTCAAACTTTGATCCTACCTTACACAATATTAATGATTGGTGTGCGGAGGTTGATCGCGCTAAAGTCTTAAACAATTGGAGTGATTTAGAATGCTTGTCACGTATTGGTAATTGCTTGAAAGGTGACTCTCGATCATGGCTTAATGAATGGGTTACTAATGACCGATCGTGGACCAACTTCAAAAAAGAATTTAAACCTTTGTGCCCTAGAGTACCGGACGTCGCAAATATTTTATATGATGTTATGACCAAAAATTCCGATAGCTATTCCACGTATGCGGATTACGTGCGTCGTTCATTACTCCGTTTACGAATAGTGCGGGGACTTAGCGACGAGCTAATTTCGGCGATAATAGTCCGCGGTATCACTGACCCCAACATAAGAGCGTCGGCGACTAACGCTAAGCTGTTGCCCAATGATTTAGTTGAATACTTTTCAATCTTCGTAAAATCTAACAATACTAGTACGTCTAAAGGTGCCGCGTTTCGTTCTGTGAAAGATAAACAAAACGTAGATCTTTCTCGAAAGCGTAATCTAAACGACGTTAAGTGTTATTCTTGCGGTGAATTAGGACATAGACAGGCAATGTGTACTAAGAAGCCGAAAACTGATCAACCGCCAAGCGGTTCCTCAAATAATTCTACGACTAATCCTACATCCACTTTTGTACCGACTAGGTCCGAAACTTGTAGTTTTTGTAAGAAACCCGGTCATAAAGCCGAAAGTTGTTTCGCCAAGCAGCGATCGGAAGCTGCAAACAAAAGTAGTGTTAACTTCTGCAACGAGTTTGTAAACACCAAGAATAGCGATGTGGTTGTAGCAATTATACAGGATGTAGCGGTCGACGTTTTGATTGATAGTGGGTCCACTATATCTTTAATTTCGTCTTCGATACTTAAGCATTTTAATTGTTCACGTAAGCCAGCGCTCCGTATTTTGAAGGGGTTAGGTACCCAAGAGGTAGAGAGTACAAGCTACGTGACACTATCTATTGAATTTGACGGCTTGACCCTCGAGGTAGATCTGTTTGTTGTGTCTGCCGAATATATGAACATGCCGGTCATAGTAGGAACAGATGTTCTTAATAGGGACGGTGTTAGGTACGTTCGCACTAGAGATTGTCAGTCACTTACAAGAAGCGTTAATAATTTGCATAAGATAATGAACATACAATCCGAGACTTCAATTCCAATTAATACACCCCTAGTTGACGGTAATTTGGATAAGTTGTTGGAAATAATTAATAATTTCTCTCAGTATTTTATTTCCGGTACTGCAATATCAACTGTAAATACAGGGTGTATGTCCATTAAGCTTAATACCAACACTCCTGTTTACTATCGGCCATACCAACTTTCTCACGCTGAGACTCTTCGTGTCCGTGACATAATTAAAGACTTGTTAGATAAAGGAATCATAGAGGAATCGGAGTCTGATTATGCGAGCCCGATTCTTTTAGTCAAAAAGAAAGACGGCACGGATAGGATGTGCGTGGACTTTCGTAAATTAAACGAGGTCACAATCAAAGATCGTTTTCCGTTGCCACGTATAGATGACTATATAGACCGTTTAGGGCATAACAAATACTTCAGTTCCCTTGACATGGCAACCGGATTCCATCAGATTCCACTGGATCGGGGCTCAGTTCCGCTTACGGGTTTTGTCACACCAGAGGGGCATTATCAATATTTGAAGATGCCATATGGTTTGGCGAATGCCCCAGTAGTTTATCAACGAATAATCACAAAAACACTTCGCGAACTGATTGAGTCCGGTGATATCCTGGTGTACATCGACGACATACTAATCATGAGTCATAGCATTGACCAGGGCCTTGTTCTGCTACAAAGGGTTCTTGACATATTGACTAAAGCTGGGTTTTCTATCAATTTGAAAAAGTGTTCGTTCTTGGCTACAGAGATCGAATATTTGGGTAGATCAATTTCTGAAGGTCAGGTTAGGCCGAGTCATGAAAAAGTGAAGGCTTTGATTGACTCAGCCGAACCACAAAATGTAAAGCAGGTTCGCCAATTTATGGGCTTAGCTAGCTATTTCAGGAGGTATATAGCTGGATTTGCCCAGAGAACTGCGTGCATTGCAGCACTTACTAAAAAGGGAGTACATTTTAATTGGGGAGACGAACAACGGGCTGCTCGTAAGTACATTGTGGAATGTCTAACGAGCGAGCCAGTACTTGCAATTTATGACCCTTCATTACCCATAGAAGTCCATACAGACGCGAGTTCTATTGGGTATGGAGCGGTCTTGATGCAAGTGCATGAAGGAAATCGTAAGCGAGTGGTGTCCTATTTTAGTAGGCTTACTCAAGGAGCTGAAAGAAGATACCACTCATATGAGCTTGAGACTCTTGCGGTGGTAAAAGCTCTACAGCATTTCAGGCATTATCTTGTAGGTATAAAATTCACCGTAGTCACCGACTGTAACGCCTTGAAACTTACACAGCGTAAGAAAGATTTGTTGCCAAGGGTGGCTCGGTGGTGGGTATACCTCCAGGATTTCGACTTCAGTCTGGATTATAGAAAAGGTAGCCTTCTGTCCCATGCCGATTATCTTAGTCGGAATCCCGTCAATGTGTGCACGGTTCAGAAACCCCTGAATTGGGCGCGAATTGCTCAGGCTTCTGATGAGGAGACTCTGTCTCTTATTCAAAAATTGACGGATGGCCAATTAGACTGCAGCCGTTATATTCTTAAAAACAACATCCTGTATGTAAAATTTGCACCTACTGGTGAAAATCCCAAATTCCTTTGTTATATCCCGAAAGGCCATAGACTTAGCCTTTTAAGAATTTTCCATGATGAACATGATCATCCCGGTGTCGATAAGACCGTTGATCTTATCATGAAACACTTCTGGTTTCCAGGGCTGAGGGCATTTGTGCAGAAATATATAACACACTGTTTAGTGTGCCTCTCCCATAAAAAAGTTCCCCGAGCCCCTCTACAGCCCATTCACTCTTGGGAAAAACCGGATTTACCTTTCGAAACTGTCCATTTAGATTCCTTAGGTCCTCTTCCCGAAGCCGACGGTTATCGTCATGTTCTTATAATTGTAGATGCGTTTTCCAAATTTTGTTTGTTATACCCTATGTACCGACAAGACACTGACGAATTAAAACGCCATTTTACCAACATGATCTCCCTCTTTGGAACTCCCAAGTTAATAGTAGCCGATAGAGGTCGCATGTTTCAGAGTACTGAATTTTTAAATTGGGTCAAAAACATGGGCTGTGACACTCATCTTATAACTCCTGAAATGCATCAGTCGAATGGACAGGTGGAAAGATACTGTCGCACTGTACTTAACATGGTGCGTATTGAGTGCAACCATCGACAGGAAAAGTGGCCAAGTGTTATGTGGAAACTGCAGTTGATTCTCAATATCACAAAGCACAGAACAACTCAGTATTCAGCTTTGAACCTACTGATAGGTATTGACGCTGCGACGCCACTTATTCGTAGCTTGGTTCGCGATGTGGCCTTTGAAGGTTCAAGCCCAAATCGGGAAGCTCTTCGCGAAATGAGTCGTCAAAGAGTATCTGAACGTCTCCGTTCAAACCAAGCACAACAGGACGCCTATGTAAATCAAGGGCGAAAGCCACCCCGTGTTTTTGAATTGAATTCTTTAGTTTTTGTGAGAAAACAGGCACAATGTACTGGGAAGCTGGATTCGTGCATGCGAGGGCCTTATCGTGTGGCGAAGGTACTCCCACATGGTCGCTATGAGTTGCATCTCTTGGCTGGCTCGTATGGCAAGTCAACACAAGCAGCCGCGGAATACATGATCCCGTGGCAAGGGGAATGGACTCCCGACGTGTGTTCTGCTTTCTTTAATGGTGAGTGATTTCTTTGTGGAATGAGTTTTACTTATTTCTATATCAGCTTTACTGAATCTGACCTATTTGGTTTAATAGTGTGCTTACTTGTTGGTATTGATAATGCTGAGCAATGTTGAAGGGAAGTAGAGTCTTGCAATTTGAAATGGGCCTCTGTCTTGGAGTGCATCGGACATGCTATCTCAAATTGACGGATACACTTCAAGTGAGGTACGGTTCCATTTTATTGGGTGGGCCATCTGTCTTGGAGTGCATCGGACATGCTACTAGGTAGTATATGGAACATATCTGGGAACAGCTCACAAAGGGATACTGTCTTGGAGTAGCCTTATCGGACTTATGGTCTTGGAGTAGCCGTATCGGACCTGTGTGGTCTTGGAGTAGCCTTATCGGACCTGTGGTCTTGGAGTGGTGTTCTCGGACATGTTATCCTAGAGCTGCGGTACACGTAGGGTTGGGCCATGTGTTGGTCTCTGACTATCGTGTGTAGTGGGAAATTGTGCTTGTTGATAGGCATTGTATGTAGCGTGATATGTTTACGATTGGTTTGAAACATGCTTATAAGTGAACCTATTCACACACGCAAAGTTATGCCTCACGTAGGTCTCTAACGAGTCGTGAGGTGGCGATCTTCCGACAAGTCCCGCCCCGGGTGGTTGGTTTGGATATTTGTATGTTTCACACCTTTGTGCGAGGTTATGCTAGGCTAGCCCAAAGTTATTATACTGCAGAAATCAGTGTTGTCGAAAAGAGCTATTTCATCAGCAGCTATTTTGTTAACAATAGCTGTTTTGTTAATTTACAAAATTGATTCTGTGCTGGCTATTCGTTTCTTTACAGAATTGGACAATGACAATGAGGAGTCTGAGCAGGCTATTGACGAGACTGAGCCAGTTGATGAAGAACCAGAGCCCTGTACTTCTGGCACGCAGAAGCAGATGGAGAAGCCCATCAGCACTTCACCTACAAGCAGTGAAGACTCGGGACCTTCTATGCCAACACTGGAGACAAATCTTCAGAGCTAGAAGATATAGGAGTCCGAGGACGGTCTCCTGTCAGGAAAGGCCGTGTAGAAGATAGGAAGATCTGAGGAGGGGGAAGACCTATATAAGGCGGTGCAGCACTAGCACCGGCCCTTTTTCACTTGGATCGTCGTGGGAGCAACATCGTGAGAACGTCACTCTGTCGGTTATATTTTTATGTGTGTCATTCATTATTTGTGTCTTAAATGTTATTTTCAGTTAGGAGTGTATTTCTTTTGTTTAGTTATTTTGTTATTAGGTTCTTGATATTAAATTGTTGTCTGTTTGGTTAATTTATTTGAATTGTTTTCTGTAGGTATTCCTACAATTCTTTTTAAAAAAGTCTTTTCTGGTCAAATTCCCTATAATATGATATTATTTAATCAAAATTATTATGGTTGTGTACTTTCTAGTGCGGAAATCTATGTGGTGCTGTGATGTTTAAGAACGAGATGTTAAGAGAGAAAAAAAAAATAGGTTAGGTGCAAAAATAGAAATACACGATGATCATTGTGCACTCAGCGGCGCATTCCCAGAGAGTAGCTCTGGCAAAATACACCACCCAAAGGGAATGAACCATCGGGGTGCCCCAATCCAATTCAGTCCCCAATTACGAGTAACACAATGCCAAATGTGCGTAGAAATATTTGTAAGTTTATTGTGTTTAAAAAAAAATGCATTTCCAAAAGCGGGCTTCGGTAAAATACGTTTTTGCAGAGAGAAGAAGTATAGGGGGGTACCCCGACCAAATTCGACCCTAATCTATCCCTATGGCATAATGCTAATTATTAAGAAAAAAAAAACTTGGAAATTATTGTAAACTTTAAAACTTTGCAGCACCATCAAATTAAATGTCCTATCAAATGGCCAAATTTTAAAAAAAACGAGAATCAATTAAGAATCTTAAAGAAAAGAAAAAAAATAAATAAAATAAAAATAACCGAGTAATAACATTTGTGGGCGTGGCTTTGAATCCCACTGCTGAGATAAAAGGAAACTCCAAATTGATTCTCAGGCATTTATTTTTGTAGAAAATAAAGAATAATCACAACTCTAACATCATTAAATCTTACTTAAAATACTTGTTATTTAAACAGTGTACATACCTTATATTTTTTCAAACAGCACAAACTACAATTGTGTAACTGACTTATTTTTCGTCTGTACGACTCGAGTTCCGCAGCAAGACTGACTCGACTCTCTTGCCCGTTGCGCCCGCGCTTGAACCCCTTCCACTGCTTGGTGGAAGGGCGTAACAAGATGGCGAGAAAGTCAGTATTGCCAGGATGAAAACAAAAATCAATAAAATAATTATTTAGGTAATGCATTTAAGTATGTTGTAAACAATGAGTAGAAAAATATACAGGCTTCTAAAATTATCTCATAACGCTTATATCATTAAATAATATAGTCTTATAACTTACTATAACAATTCCTAACTGATTCCTAACACGTGTTTTGATTGAATTGGTAAAATGAACAAAAAGCGGTCATTGCACAACCGTAATAGTTAAACGTATATTACCCTCGCGGACTTTTTTATAGGCAATAATGAATACCTACAGGTACCTACTTTAATCATATAATAATACATACCTCAATTTTTATGTATCATCAATAGTTTTCTCAGCGCACATCAAATATTAATGTCCGTTTCAACCGCGCGGCCACCTCACAATATTTGATGAAACTTTTCCAGGAATTAGTGCTAATTTGTTACTTTACACACCTCTTTTCGTGAATTTGTTACAAAAAAATCTAAGACGCTATGACAAAGAATAGTTGGCCGCTAGAACCGCCACTTGCCGTAGTCATCGCCCGTGATTACACAGAAACTATATAATGCAGATAGACAAATGATGCATCAAAAGAAAGGTCTTAATTTGTTCAATTTGTTACAAAACTAAAAAACGTCAAAACGTAAATAAACAGAAAGTTATGCAATATTTAGTTTTCAGGTTATGAGTAGGTAGGTATGTCACCATAAATATCAAATTAATAGAGGCTAATGTGTATGGACAATTAGTTACTAATTTGTTACAGCGAATAAACAGAAAAAAATACTAGAAAGTAGGTTCAATAATTTGTTAGAGTCGATTTTAGTTGGCCGCTCGGACGGCAATATGCCTAAAATACAATGGCGTTTATCTCGCTAATAAAAGTAGGTTTACACTTAATTAGAGTACTGATCGACGGGTAAAGTAACCTTGTTTGGATAAATATGGCAAATATAACTGCAGCATTCATATTTTAAAAGATATTTATAAAAACACAGTAGTATGAAACCGTATGAGAGTAGGGTGACCATTAATTTTCACAATGAAGTGAGACTGAATAGTGATTACTGGAATGTTCAATATTCATATCTCATTTTTTTAGGACGAGTGCTTATATAAATACATTTTAAGTTATGACATCCTGTAGCATACTTTATAAAAGTAAAAGTCACAAATCGATAAAAATTCCTTTATTCAAAATCAAAACAAAAGCAAAAACATCAAGTAATAAAAGTCAACAAGATAAATATAAAATCTTTATAAACTAACATTATATTTATAAATTAACTGACCCGAATATATGAAACAGAATGTAGACATATTTTCTTAGAGGTAGGTACTTATTTCAATTTTAAAAGAATTGTCCTCGTTACAAAAATATGTATTTTTAGCCGACTTCCCAAAAATGAGGAGGTTCTCAATTCGACTGTATTTTTTTTTTGTGTTTGTTACCTCATATCTCCGTTATTTATGAACCGATTTGAAAAATTCTTGTTTTATGTGAAAGGATATACTTCTCGATTGGTCCCATTTAAATTTTATCGAAATCGGTTAAGCAGTTTGGTTTTTAAATCCAAATTGCTGGAAAAAATATGTGAAAAAATCATACGAAATTGCATATTTTTGCTTTCCTGTGACTTTTCAGTGGTGATTTAGGTGTGGGGTACCACTAATATCGGTTTTCGGTTTCGGGTTTCGGTTTTTGTAGCCGTTAAAATGTATTGTATCCATTTTCTCTTGTGACAACCATGATTCAGACAAGCAAAATGCTTTGTACTTAGGTGTTTGTTCCATGAAGGCTTCCAGTATATGTTGCTTATTATAGAGGCTTTGGATATTTTGAAATAGTATTTTAAATTGTTGGTCTTTGTTTTCGAAATGAATTGATGGTGTGTTCTGTATTATTGTGGCTTTGAAAGTAGGTTATGTCTTGGGGATTGACTTGGTCTACCTTGTCTCTGTTTTTGTTAAATGGGTTTCGTGGTGTATCGTCTTCTTTTGTAATGAGTTTTCCCTCTATGAATAATTGATTGTTACGAATTGTTGCATGTAACCCTTTACTTCTTGCTTTCAGCATTTCTTCGCGCATTAATTTCCTTTCCCTTCGCTTATTTTCATCTAGAAATTCTGATAAAAATAATCCGGTGCCCTGGAAGACATGTCTGTTTTCTTTAACATATGCAGTCATTCTTTTACTCAATAATTCAATCACCAGTGGGCGATTTTTTGTGCTATTAGTGTTTTTTCTGCCTAATCTATACATATTTTCCACGTAACCCATCAAGTCCACTTGCAAAATATCACGAAACATTTCAATGATTCGGTTATGCAGGTCAGCTTCAGGCTCTTTGTAGTACTCGGTGAAGCCGTAGATGACCATCTTCTTGGAATTGCTTTCTGTACATTCAATTACGGTGGAAGTTGATAGTGATTTAATTTCAAAAATTTCTTGTTTTAATTTTTCATTTTCTTTCAGTAACTTTTCTATCTTGGTGTTAATCTCTTCAATATCCTGTATTCTTTGTTCATTTTGTTTTGACAAATTACTGGTTTTCCGTTCGAAGTCTTCTGAAAGTTTCGTGATTGCGTTATTTATTTCAGTTTGTATGGTATTTCGTAGGTCAGTTATTATTGATTCATTATTTTCTTTCAGGCGCATCATGATGATTTCGCTTAGGTTTTGTAGTGACAGTTCAGCGTGTTTGTTGATGATTGAGGTGGTTTTTTCTTCTTCTGGGCACATCGTATCGCCCAAAACGCTCAGGTTCTCAAAGGTGGTCGAATCGTTGCTAGGATAGGTTTTCCTCCGAATTGTTACGTTATTTTCTTCGTTGGGTGAGATTGCTCGTTGGTTTTGAATAGATGGTCGTATAGGTGTGTCTGTATTTAGTTGCTTTGATTCGGTAGGTGCACATATTGGGGTGTTTAAATTCCCGGTTTTTGGGGTTTTGCAATTGCATGCTTGACAGTTCCATGATTTCTTTTGTGCTAGTGTCATAGTTTTGTTGAAACGTGTGGCTGTTATATTTGCACATTGTAGGTCGTATCCTTTGTTGCATGATTTACAGGTGAGCTTTTCTTTAATAGGTAATTCTTGAAGGCATCCTGCGCATAGTGACTCCATCTAGTAGCTTTTTAAGTAGGTCTTGGTGAAAGCGCCCTCTTTTGTTATTTATAGATGCCTCTGGTTTTCGTTGACATCAAAAAGATGATTGTTTTGTTAGGTCCAGTTTGTTTTCGTTTGCTCAGATTCAAACACTAGTTCGTTACACTGCACTGTTTTTATTTTTCTTTCGTAATTTTGTTGGAAACTTATGAACTGTATCTTAAATCACTGATAGTTTTCACATACTGCAGTTATTTCAAGTTTTCTTCACTAAATATTAACTTTAACTATTTTTAAGGAATTAAGTTAACACAGCTGATGTTTACGTTGCGCACAGTAGCGCCCTCTCCATATATATATATAGTAATCGGCATAGTAACGAATTGACGAATATTTGCAGCATCATTACGATTTTATCAAAGGAGAATTGCATTTGGCATTAATTCAATTAAAAAACTTAGGTTCCACTACTTTACTAAACTAAAATCAAAATTACGCCGAACTAGGCGTGCCATGACTAAAAATATTTATAAAAAAGAAAAGGTAAATCCAAAAAAACAAATCCAACAAAAACAAAAAGAATTATATTTATCCAGTGATTCTATGTTTAGTGATAGACCATCCTATTTGGAGAAATGGCGAGGAAAATCGAATACACATAATCGCCTGAAAAAAGATGATGAAATGGGAAAAATTTAGCTTTGAAGGAAAGCTCAGGTTATTTCAATACATGTGCCTTCGATTCGGCGTTTTATTTGATAAGTCAAGCCTGTATTAGAAAAGTTCAGCTCTCAAAAGCTTTTTGAGTAAATTAAAAGGAGATTGTGTCATTAATTACATTTTATGCTTTTGAACAGAGCACTTGATATAGAGAAAATTTACAACTGTAGATCAGAAATAACAAAAACTTTTTTCCAAAATAAAGACTGCAGTTGCAGTGTGGCTTACTTTTTTGGTTGTTTGGAATAACAAGTTTAGAAGAAGCAATTTGTTTTGATGAAAAAATTAACACAATGTGTCAAAAATCTGACACACAGTTGAAAAGTGAACTTAAGTTAGGCAAGATCATAACATTTGATTTAAATGAAGCTGCAGACGCAGTTTTACTCACTGAAGTGCCGATTACTATTAACATTAAAGATAATTATTATTTCTTAGTTGGTACTATAGAATTTACACCAGGCACAAAAATAGGTCATTTTTTAAATAACAATACATATTTTTGTTCCGACCACAATTCTTTTAAAATTGAAATAAGTACCTCTAAGAAAATATGTCTACATTCTGTTTCATATATTCGGGTCAGTTAATTTATAAATATTATGTTAGTTTATAAAGATTTTATATTTATCTTGTTGACTTTCATTACTTGATTTTTTTGCCTTTGTTTTGATTTTGAATAAAGGAATTTTTATCGATTTGTGACTTTTACTTTTATAAAGTATGCTACAGGATGTCATAACTTAAAATGTATTTATATAAGCACTCGTCCTAAAAAAATGAGATATGAATATTGAACATTCCAATAATCACTATTCAGTCTCACTTCATTGTGAAAATTCATGGTCACCCTACTCTCATACGGTTTCATACTACTGTGTTTTTATAAATATCTTCTAAAATATGAATGCTGCAGTTATATTTGCCATATTTATCCAAACAAGGTTACGTTACCCGTCGATCAGTACTCTAATTAAGTTTAAACCTACTTTTATTAGTGAGATAAACGCCATTGTATTTTAGGCATATTGCCGTCCGAGCGGCCAACTAAAATCGACTCTAACAAATTATTGAACCTACTTTCTAGTATTTTTTTCTGTTTATTCGCTGTAACAAATTAGTAACTAATTGTCCATACACATTAGCCTCTATTAATTTGATATTTATGGTGACATACCTACCTACTCATAACCTGAAAACTAAATATTGCATAACTTTCTGCTTAGAATAATAACGCCTAGAAACCTAGTACGAGCATCAAAAGTGAAGCAACTCAGACTACTCCATATACGGAGTACTCGGCGCAGCGAGCCGTCAGTGCTCAAGGTCACGCTCTGTTGAATGCACCTCCCGAGAAATATTTAAAAATGACAGTTTGTTGCATAAAAAGATGCTCTAACACACCAGGAAAACAAAAAAAATGTGATAAAATCACGTTTCACAAGTAAGTACTTTCATTAAATCCATTATTTTTACGTAAATCGATCTTCAAATTAAAATTTTCATAACCTAATTTATCACAATGTAGTGTTGCCAGTTGTAAAGAAAAATTACCCATAATACAGTAAGCACTAACTGTTGGAGTCTACCTGTATTATGATGCTTATTGTTTGAAGTTGTAAGTATGAAACGAAAGCTAATAATTACGGTTGATCCAAATAATTTGCGCATTTTTTTAAGTGAAAAGTTCTTTAGGCGCGTTGGGCAGTTTTCATATGGGAAAAAACCATAGTCGCGACACGCGGCGACACCGACACCTGTGTATGAGATCGTGTCTTAAAATTGAAATAAAGGAACATCAGACTGGGCGGCCAACCAGGGGGGGGGGGGGGAGGCGGGAGCCTTGTCGGCCCCGCGGGTGCCGACCAGTCTTTCATGGGTGTCATTTTCGCGATGTTTGGGGTCGCTAAAACCGATTATGGGGTCAAAATCGAAATCCAAGATGGCGGCGACGAAATTTGCTAACTTTTCGTCATGGGTGTCAATTTCATGGTTTCTGGAGTCGCTGAAACCAATTATGGGGTCAAAATCGAAATCCAAGATGGCGCTGACGAAATTTGCTAACTTTTCGTCATGGGTGTCATTTTCATGGTTTCTGGAGTCGCTAAAACCAATTATGGGGCCAAAATCGAAATCCAAGATGGTGGCGATGAAATTTGCTAACTTTTCCTTATGGGTGTCAATTTCATGGTTTCTGGAGTCGCTGAAACCGATTATGGGGTCAAAATCGAAAACTTAGTACGCATACGCCATCTAACCAGGTCTAAATAGTTAGTTGAGAACATTTTCTAAAAAGAGTTTAGAAGGAGAGAGAGAACGATTTGAAGTTTTCTATAAAAGTGAAAAACCACTATCTTTCCTCCTGATGTTTAAAATTTCATGTCGAAAAGTTAGCAAATTTCGTCGGCGCCATCTTGGATTTCGATTTTGACCCCAAAATCGGGTTTAGCGACTCCAGAAACCATGAAAATGACACCCATGACGAAAAGTTAGCAAATTTCGTCGGCACCATCTTGGATTTCAATTTTGACCCCATAATCGATTTTAGCGAACTTAGAAACCATGAAAATGACACCCATGACGAAAAGTTAGCAAATTTATATCGTCGGCGCCATCTTGGATTTCAATTTTAACCCCATAATCGGTTTTAGCGACCCCAGAAACCATGGAAATGACACCCATGACGAAAAGTTAGCAAATTTCGTCGGCGCCATCTTGGATTTCGATTACAATAAGTACATACCGACAAGTTACGTACTTAACATTTTTTTTTATATTGATCTATGATTAGTCCCAAGTATATTAACATTTTTCCCGATTTTAGGGAAAGTGTTCATTCCTAGCAACATTTTTTTACGTCTGTGGCTGTAATTACATACCGCTCACTCACATATAAGCACGAAAGTTGCTTCATTTTTTGGTAGGGAGCGTGTATGAGACTCTCCTTCTAGGCGTTATTATTCTAAGACTTTCTGTTTATTTACGTTTTGACGTTTTTTAGTTTTGTAACAAATTGAACAAATTAAGACCTTTCTTTTGATGCATCATTTGTCTATCTGCATTATATAGTTTCTGTGTAATCACGGGCGATGACTACGGCAAGTGGCGGTTCTAGCGGCCAACTATTCTTTGTCATAGCGTCTTAGATTTTTTTGTAACAAATTCACGAAAAGAGGTGTGTAAAGTAACAAATTAGCACTAATTCCTGGCAAAGTTTCATCAAATATTATGAGGTGGCCGCGCGGTTGAAACGGACATAAATATTAATAGTTACCTACATTAAAACTTTCGTAGGGATCTCTATTTTTATCGAAAACAAAATATAGCCTGTTTTAAGGTCATAATGTAGATTTATAGTGGCGAAAAATTTTTTAATATCGGTTGAGTAGTTTATGCGCCAAATCGTAAGAAACAAACAAATAAATCTTTCCTCTATATTAGTTAAGATATTTTGATTTCCTCAATTTCCACGAATTTTGATCATCATTAATAACTACTAGGTACTCCCTCGGCTTTGCTCCCCCGGTCTCGGGATGCAATGCAATGCTCTTTTTCGGGATGCAATTTCGCCTGTGGTACTCGCGATAGTGAAGGAATAAGTACTGTTTTTTTTAAGGATGGAAAATCATCTAATGACTCCGGAGCGGAGAGGAATGTCAAACCACAGATTACGTCAAACTCTTACTAACTAAAACCCATCCGTGTTCCTCCTAATGCTCTTTGCGGGGGCCTCAGTGACGGTTTCGAACAAATTCCGCAGCCCTCGCAATCAGTAGGTACTCTTATAGATAAGCTTTTACAAATTTAAAACACGATTTACCTCCTTTAGTAGATAAGATGACTCACTTGTTTCCAGTTCAAAGCGGGCTACTACTGTGAGTTCTGCAATGTGCTGATGGCGATCGCTTCCAAAGTGAACGTGCATATTGCTGAAGACGAGCACAAGCACAAAAAGGGAACTCTCCTGCTGAAGCCGCTTGGGCCAGATGTTGTCGCTTTCAGGAACGTCCTCATTGAAGAGAAGGCTTGGCACGGCATGGTTGAAGGATTCTGCTCTCTCTGTAACGCAGAGCTCGAAGATGAGAACGATCACAAGACTGATGCAAGCCACTCCTTGAATATGGTTCTGAAACCGATCCAGTTTGGAGCTGATAATGCTATCTTTCGTCATGTAAGTGCTAAATTTATTACGGAATTACAACTAGTTTACTGAAATTTCAAATCTTTAAACGAAATTGATATTCATAGATAAGTACTTAAAAAATTATGTGATTTATTCAAGCACCCCTCTAGTTGAGTAAGTACCTATGTACTACCTCTTTAAAAATAATACTCTTGGCAAATAATTGTCCTCTCGCTGGGATATCGTAAGATCCCATTAAAATCATGATCCTAATCGTTAGGCCATCATGGAATTTAGTATCTTTAACTCTTGAGAAAATTAAATTAAAAAAAACAAATTTTACTGATCAAATACAAATTGAAATAAAATGAAATGATTAACTAATTATATTTTATTTTGCATGGTTTCAGTTAGACGACACAGCTGTCCAGTGCCTCACGTGCAACAAGTTGCTCGCCTCCGGCAGGATCAGCAAACACTTTGACGACGCAGAGCATCGCGAGCTGTACGAGAAACGACGCGTCGTAACTAATGGAGCCTGTCGAGGAACCGAATCCAAAGAAAACTGCCAAGATAGAGCAGCCAACATGACTTCAGTAACAGAAAATGATGACGAAATAAAGAAAGCAAAGATAGGCAATGGTGCTAATGAGAAGAAAAAGAGAGAGGATAAGAATAACAACGAAAAGTCACCCTCTAAAGACAAATCTAAAATTCTCGAATCCATTGCCATGTACCAAACTAAAGGAATCAACATTAATTTGGAAACAGAAACGGCTTTCTGTAAAAAATGTTCAGAAGTTGTAACATTTGATTTCATGGAGATAGAAAACCACATTGATAATCATGCATCAGGTACAGCGGTTGATTCCGACTTGCTATATCCTTCCAAACTGGATCAAAATTTGAATCGAGTCGACATAAATGACAAAACGACACTTTCTTCTGCCGATCAACACAATGATGAAGTTGTAAGTGACACCTTAAAAGCTTTACGAGAACATGTCCAATACGATTCCTCAAGTGAGGAAGACAGGGAAACCAATTCGACATGCTCAGTTGAAGAAATTGTCAATCTCCCGACAGAAAACTTTGAAAAATGTAGCCAAGAAGAAGAGGCAAGGGACTTTGCAAAAGCAAATAAAATAACTTATAACGAGAACAATAACCAATCTTACTGCCGCATCTGTGAAGTACACGTGCCGGCTTCTTTGAGGTCAATGAAAGAGCACGTGGCAGGGACGATTCACAAAAGACTGGTAGCCTCAACTAAGCCCTCTCCATCACAACCGAAACCTTCGGGAAAGCTGTCAAAGCAGAAAACAATAGAATTTATTGATTCGGCTTACGATATACGAGGATTTTTTTATACTGCCAGTATGATCAACGAGGACTTTTGCATTCTTCGAAATAGTTTGTACTTGATATCGGGGAATGATTTAAGAATGAGGTGCTTCATATGCGACATCAACTTGCCGCCATTCTCAGATATTGAGGACCATGTGAAGACAAGGGGGCACCAAGATAGATGGCAAAAAGTGCCGGTCATTACATCAGAGAGAGGCGAGTTCATCAGAGAGGTAAAGTTGCCAATAATTTTTACTCTTTAAGTAGCCTTATTTTCCATCTATTTTCAGTTGTCACCACCGACTTGGTCACTACTGGGAAAGTATGTGTCATATGGCCCAACTGGCAACTAGAAAATCCGCGGTGATGACTACCTGGTTAGACGGGAGACTTTATTTTCTACATAATCTTGTTTCTGTCTTTTATATATGTATGTATTTAACTAACTTAACTATTAATATCTAACTAAACCTAACTATGTTCAAACTAGACTAATAATTACGAAATTATGTTGAAACGTGTATAAAAAAACAAAATAAATCATTGGGCATCAAAAAATTCATCCACATCTTTGTCAATGACAAAAGTGCCCAGAACACTGGCAGCATTGCCGCGTTGAATGGCACGTGAACAGTCGACAAGGACCCCATTGCATGGGCCTAAAATTTCATGTTTCTGTCTTTTTAGTTTGCTTTTTATTTTGGTTATGTTTTTGGTATCGACTTTTTAAATATGATATTATCTGTAACGTTATAGATTCGCCCTGGGCTGTACCACTGCGGGTATTGCAACCTCTTAGTCTCGGATTCGACCGTCATGAATCGTCACTTGGAGTGTTCTGACCACCGGGACAATAGAAGAATTTGGGAGGCGCGGTTCAGGCAGCATTTGCCTGGCGTACATGCGCACAAGATGCGAGAACAACTGGAGTCTTTCGCCATGCTGAGGCTTTTCCATATGTTGAGAAACTGACGTCTTTATGTTACTTAGATAAGTTGAGACCATTATATTTTGTATTCTAGTTTATAAGTTGATAATGTAACTCTGTTTTATTGTAATCTTTCGGGCTTATTCGTAAAAACAAATTAACCACATACGTTAGATTAAATACTGTGCTGATTCTTCATTCAAATTTTGTGTAAGTACAGAATTTGAAATAACAATCCTCTATTCAGGTTTAAAAAGTTAACAGCCCAGTGTACCTACCCTATGTGGTAGGTACACGTGGCACGGTCTTGCCAAGTCCGTGTACCCTATGCGAAGCTCTCGGTGTAACCCTTGGGCTCTGGTGCTATGGACCAGTGAAATTTGGATTTTAAAGATATTAATAGTTTACACGTTAACGTTTTAGACGGTGTCATAACGTGTATGGTTAGATTTATATGAATAAGCCTGAGAATCCTATAAATCTTTTGAGTGCTAATTTTATAATATTTCAGTTTCAAACTCTGGCCACACTAAAGTGAGTCCCGACTAAGTATGCTTCTAATGGCTATGCTTGTAGGAAGTCACGTGACTATTCACGCCAATTTGAACACCTCTCAATAGCCTCTCGACTAGTTGACACAAATCTTTAATAGTCTTTGCACAAATCGGTTCGCCCCACCTCTCGCTCAGGAATCGCTTCAGTTTGGCCAGGCCCTTTACATTTTCTTTTCATCTAATCTTGGTATTCTTATTGTATTTTGACTTGATTATATATTTACATTTTTTTTCTTGTTTCTTCAGGTTAAGGTACTTACTATAACTATTTTCGTAATTATTGTAAATTTTATTAAATACAAAGTTATTTTTACGTGGTTTTGTTTTATATTGCCGACTGATATTTTCTATCTATGGACATGACAAGACATTTATTTGTAGGATAGGATCTTATTATCTAAGGATTTGAAGTTCTATTTAACTCCACAACGTAATGTTCTAAATAAAATGTATTATACACTTCTGGACACATCTATTGGCCCACCTTAGAGTTTACGTTCCGATGGCCCCTACCGAAATATGATTGCTAAATTGAACAAAAACTGTTGATGCAGTTTTAAACCTGATACCTTTTACCATCTTTTTCGATCGTATTGTTTTAAATTTGAATTCAGAATACCATACGACATGGAGCTACGCCTAACAAGTCGGATATGCGCCTTGTTAAAGGCAATTGATTTTTGAATAAAAAACATGTTTTATCAAATAAAGGTTTAATTTAATAACGCGTGTTGCCTCCATGGGCATCTACCACAGCTCTCATACGATAAGGCATAGAGTTTATCAACCGCTCTATGAAATTTTGAGGGATCATCTCCCATTCCCCATCTATGGCAGTTTTCAACTCCTGCATCGTCTGGGCAACTGGCTGACGAGCCCTAACACGTCTTTTTAGCTCGTCCCACATGTGCTCAATGGGGTTCATGTCTGGGCTTCTGGCTGGCCAGTCCATAACTGTGATGTTCACATCCCGAAGATATTCCCTGACGATGTCGGCCGCATGGGCTCTTGCATTATCATGCATAAAAAGGAAATTTGGGCCCACATAGTCCGCGTATGGTATCACGTGAGGTTCTAAGCACTCACGAATGTACCTTTCTACATTTAATGTTGGCAGCCGTGGTCCTGTAACAACCTCAAGTTGAGTTTTGCCGCTCGCGGATATACCGCCCCAGACAGTCCATGAGCCACCGCCATAAGCAACCCTCTCTTCAAAGCAGCATTGTGCGAAACGCTCTCCCTTACGTCGGTAGACCTTCTTCCTTCCATCATTGCCATGTAACACAATTTTAGACTCATCAGAAAAGAGTACACGGCTCCAATCTTGCTGTGTCCAATTTAAATGACTGCGTGCGAAATGAAGGCACGCTGTTCGGTGGGCTCGCGTTAGTTTGGGCCCATTAGCTGGCTTGTGTGGTACCATATCGCGTTCTTTTAACCTTCTCCGAACAGTTCGAGCGCTCACAGATACTCCGTGGAAGTCGCGAAGTTGGTTTTGTATCTCAATGGAGGTAAGGTGACGATTTCTCAAGCTGGTCGTCACGATGAATCGATCCTGCCTTTCAGTTGTGACCCGAGATCGTGGCCTTCCTTGGCGACGAACAAAGCCGCCAGTCTCTAGGTACCTCCGATAAACATTTCGGACCGCAGATCGACTTAAATTAAGTTGAGCACTCACGTTTCTTTGGCTGTGTCCGGCCTGAATAAGTGCCACAGCTTGGGCGGCGACTTCAGGTGAAGTATCCATAGATTATTGATAGAACCTCACCTTAATGTTAAGAATAAGTAATGTTTGTTGCAAAACCAAAGATATCAATCACTTTTTCAAGAATTAAATCCAAGTAAACCAATAAAACCAAGTTTTCTTAGTATTCGATTGTTTGATATCAACAAACAGGCTCCAAATTGTCTTTTGTTTCTTTAAATTCTGTGTTCGAAATTCAAAAAAAGACTATTGAATGAAATTGTGAATGTGCCAGGTTCAAAACTGCATAAAAACTTTTTGCTCGACCTAATATAAAATTTTAGCTAGGACCAAACGAAACTGAAAATACAAGGTGGGCCAATAGATGTGTCCAGAAGTGTATTATTATTAATTTATTATATGTTATATAAATTTAAGTTAGCGGTGCTTGTTTATTAACCTAACCTATTGTATAATTGCGCAGTCTGTTATAAATGTATTTATATTTTTTGCCTTACCGCGATAGACTGGACTATAGCCGCGTTCGACCGTTCGATCGTGATCAACCGAATAATTATAAAGAATTTTCCAAATCCGACTGTATTTCCAGAGATTAGTGCGTTCAAATAAACAAAGTAACATACAAACAAACAAACTCTTCAGCTTTATAATATTAGTAGCTTAGTATAAATAAGTAGGCAATTTAAAATAAAGGAATGAACTGTAGGCAGAAAGCAGATTCTTCGATTGATCGGTTCAGTTGAATACTGTGACCACCTAGGTTAGGGTAGGTAGTTTTTGAGATAAGTAATTTAAATGTGGTCAACATAGGCGTATATGTATAGGGGGGGGGGGGGGTGAATAAAAAGAAAGGGCGACCCCAGAATCGTCTGATGCTAGATTTAGAAGCGCCTTTTACTATTGCTGATAGAATTTATGGTTCAACATTTTTTATAGCAACAGGATTCCATGGTTTACATGTAATTATTGGTACATTATTTTTGTTAATTTGCTTAATTCGTCATCTAACTAATCATTTTTCTAGTAATCATCATTTTGGGTTTGAAGCAGCAGCTTGATATTGACATTTCGTAATGTAGTATGATTATTCCTCTACATTTCAATTTATTGATGAGGAAATTAATTATTTATATCGCTCATACTATTCCTGTTTTCTTCAGGCTAAAGCTTTTCAGCAAAAGTCACCACCGTAACCCGCGAGAACTCAAAGGTATTGGTTGGCCGGGGCGTCATTATTTTCGTGAAGGTCTTCTAATAGGAATGCAATGGTCCCATACCCATTACTATCCATCAATCGTGAAGTCCGATTTTCTGGACTTAAATTAGAATTTTAGGCTTCGACAGCGACGGGCGACGCGGTCCTAAAATTCCATTTTTGATCGTGAGATGATCACCGACTGCGGTGTGTGTGTGTGTGGGCGTCGCATCTCATGTTGAGGGCCAGGACCACCCTGAAAAAAAAAACCTAGATCCGCCATCAATGGTGGCCAAGTTGGGAGATTCTCCCCAGGTTGGCCACCTAGAAACGCTTATAACTTTTGAACCAGTGACTGACAGATTCTGATATTTGGCGACTGATTCCGACTAATTAGCGACTAAATTTGGGAGACAACAGATCTTCGGTCGCTACATGTACACTAGCTTTTGAGATTCAAATTGGGCCTTGTATTTTTCTTTTACTTTTCGAAACGCTAAATTAATATGAAAGGAATATCTTTATTTATCCAGTACCTAATTTGTCTTACTGCATAGGGCATCTAACTTACCTTTTTATTCTAGGATGGGAAGATCTAGAAATTACAATAGAATAGAATTTTACAGATCTGATTAGGTTACAGTACATGAAAAAAATGCTATGTTTACCATGCTAATATTAATATGTATAAAAAGTATACCTATTATAAAAAGTCGGACTCACGCACGAAGGGATCCCTACCATTATCTAAAAAAACAGCCAAGTGCGAGTCGGACTCGCGCACGAAGGGTTCCCTACCATTATCTAAAAACACCGGCCAAGTGCGAGTCGGACTCGCGCACGAAGGGTTTCCTACCATTATCTAAAAACACCGGCCAAGTGCGAGTCGGACTCGCGCACGAAGGGTTCCCTACCATTATCTAAAAAAACCGGCCAAGTGCGAGGCGGACTCGCGCACAAAGGGTTCCATACCATTATCTAAAAAAAACCGGCCAAGTGCGAGTCGGACTCGCGTAATCTGAAAACACGAAATAAGCCGTTTATCACCTCAATTATCACTATCAGCGAACATATCAATCAATTTTGACGGGTTTTTTGCCATAGTAGTTTTCTGTACTCTTGAGAGAGCTGTATAGGTACGCTATACAAGGATGGTAAATTCATTTCGATTGGACATGCATGGGTACCAAACTCCCATCATCCTTTGTACACCGCAAAAAAATGTAGAAGTTATTAAAAAGTAATTTTTAAAAATTGTATTTTTTAAATCTATTTTTGTCCTTAACTTCTGGGGCTGCGAAACTTATTGGTCCGGGGCGCCAAATTTTAAAATACGCCCCTGCTAGGACACATGATACTTCGATGATTTTAAAATATGTCAAATGAAATAATGCATACTTATAGTAAAAAAGACGTCGGTCAATTATTATTGTTTTCGGTAAAATGAATTTCGAACAAAAAATTCGGAAAAGTGATCGGTTCCCATTATTTACCCTTAAAACATTGAGACTATTCCCCACCTCATAAATCTTCATAAAGTAACACCAAATTAATCTAGATATTTCTGATTGTACACATTAAGAAAAAAAACCGACAATTGCCAATCGGACTCACACACGGATGGTTCCGTACCATTATTTATAAAAAAACAACTGTCTATAATAGCTATCACAGTTCATGAGATACAGCCTGGTGACAGACGGACGGACGGACGGACAGCGAAGTCTAATAAGGTCCCGTTTTTACCCTTTGGGTACGGAACCCTAAAAACCGACCAAGTGCCGTAAATTAATAATGAAGTAAAGTGGTTCACTAAAGTTTCAAGTATCGATAGACAAAGACTTAACCATAATGCAGCATCGCGCTCAATGATGTCTATGGTCAGGGCTTTCCAGCCTTCTCTTATCTTTAGTGGTTGGTATAAAAAAACATTCTAGTGAAACGAAACACACAGTGCTAAGCAGTCGTTCATTACAAGAAGTTCAAGAACAGTCACCAAGTGCTAGATACTACTGAAGGTAAGTACACCAAAATATAAATTATTTAAAAAAATCACATCAACAGTTGCCCGGTAGGTATATAAGACTATTTCGTTTACATGTTTTTTTATTGGGATAGTAATCTGAGAGGTTATTTGTATTTTTATCGTAACTGAGCTTTATTATTTAGTTTTAGGTTTAGGTAAGTACCTACTGATATTAATTGAATCTGGATAAGTGCCCTATGGTGACAAAAACCTGTTTTTTTCTATGTAGTAAAATTGAGTGTGAAAGAATCGAGTATGTTTAAAAATTCACAATATGGCCATAGCTTAGGCATTTGAAACTTATCGGTATTTAGAAAAAAGTGTTAAGTAGGTACCCTAATACATAGATAAATTTTTTGTTACTTTCTCAAAATCCATTCCTACATTTGTTTTCAGTAGCTAGGCAGGCATTATCTAAATGTTTAATAAACATCATTTATTAATGCACACAACATAGGTACTTAAGTAAGTACCTACCTATAAAAGAAAAAAAATAGGTATAGAGAAAAGAGCACAAAGGTACTCATTAAATTAAAAGGTATCATTATTAATGTCTTAAGTGATTATTAACAAGTTTAGCTGCCGTTATTTTTATGGTTGTAATGTAACTGAGGGTGCGCTACTAAAGTAGGTAGGTACTTTAAAAATCAAAGACTGGGATAAGGGCCTTTTGAAACTTATACTAAATTTGCAAGTGTTGTAGGTACTTAAGGCCAGGCCGGGAAGTCTCGACATAATAACCGATCGCCTATTACCGACCGAATTCGGTCGATAAGTCCTAAGTCGGTAGGCAATCGGTTAACTACGTCGAGACTTTCCGCCCTGCTTCACCTCTGGGCATGTCACCGTAGAATTGCAAACGCCATAATATCCCCTGACAGAAACTACTTATCTGTTCTGAGATAAAGAAAACTTCCATCGACGATACTACAAAATCTGCGTGCAAAATGCACGCAGAATTTGCATTTGCATTTTGCACGCAGATTTTGTAGTGTCGTCGATGGAAGTTTTGGAAGTTAGACAGTTTGATCATGCGCGGGCGGCGCTGCCAAATTAAATTGTTAATATCGCGTTCATTTTCATTTCATCTTAGAAGAGAGGATATTCAAAGGGGCTTCAGTATGCCATGATGACTTTACCTTTACTTTAAACAAGTAAAGGGTTCTTATTAGTTCGCCAACGGAAATCTAAAATATCGATGACGATTTCACATCAAGTACCTAGGTATAATAGGTAGGTAAGTACTAGGCTCTGTTAGAAATCAGAACACTATATTTCTGTGGCCGCACTGTTAGGGGACTACGTAATAGGATGTTTATCATGAACTATATCTGTAGGTACACAGAACAGCTAAACAGAATGAGTTCATTCATAATAACGACAAAACATCATAATAATCAAAAGCTTTGTTTGGAAGTGGGCGTAGGCAGAGGTACAGTACCTACTATTAGAACTTAATGGGGGCTCGGAACATTGACAAATCGCTGCAGAGTAGCACATTTTTGTGACAGCGGAAGTTGGGCGTCGGTTACCTACTGCGCAGCAAAGTAAGCACGTCACAGACGCCATTAAGTTTTAATCGTAGGTACCTACTGTATTAAATGTGTGTGATCGATGGAAAGAGCGTAACATCACGCCTGTACTTTCCGAAGGGTCAGGCAGAGGTGTAATTGTATTTATTTTGTAAAAAAGTTTTTTATTTTTCACTTTTGGTTAGCTTCTAAACCCAACGCATAAAGAATCATCAAGATCGGTTCATATACAATAAAGTTATGCCCGAATAGATAAGCCCAAAACCATGGTTGACTGTACAAATCTGCGTACCCCTTCACAGCCTACCGGCGTGATGTTCTGTTATGAACTGGTGTTATAACAGAACATCATACAGAGATGCGATTTCAGCAATCAAGGTTTGCTATCATTTATTGAAGAGTTCCGTTACCTATCTCCGTAGCTCTTCATCAGCTCTTCACCAAATTGAAATGGGACCAGTTCGGGAAGATGCTCTTCCAAACAAAAAAAGAATCATCAAAATCGGTTGACAATTGGCGAAAGTACCGCTGAACAAATTCAGTCGAATTGAGAACCTCCTCCTTTTTTGGAAGTTGGTCAAAAACCGAATAACGCTTTGCTCGAAACTCGAATTCAGGACCTCATGCTCAGCAGTAGTGCTTGCTACCAACGAGGCCATTGACCAAGAATTTTGGGAACTTGAACCAATATTGTCATATAGGCAGGCAAACAACATACAACTAACTACACAAAGTATTTAACTATGTATTAACTATTATACACACTGCAATACATTATTTTATGTGTCTTTTGTAAACATCACGCCACATCACCCCAAAAAAGTTGGTAAAGGGTTGATACATATTGACTACTTTTGATAGACAGATATTTCGACAAATAGGTAGTTTTTTTTATTTTTAGGTCACCATGACATACAAGCTGCATAAGAACGGGATCATCACCGGTTTCTTGAACTGCTTCTGTCTGGTATGCGACGAGTTCTTCAAGTCTCCGCAGGACGCCACTGACCACATCGGAACGTCAGAGCATCAGAAGAACGCTGATGCTGTGCAGTTTACCGACAATTTTCCGGATGAGCACATTAAAAAGGTAAGTTGGTTTATAGTAGTGGGTTGTGCACTAGAATCTATTATGCCTTCCTACATAGGTACTTACTTAGCTTGATGAAGGTGTACCCGCAGGTAAAGACTTCATCAGTAGGTATAATTATGTACTGTATATATTTGAATTTCTCCCTTTCCACGAATTTTGTTCATCATTAATAACTAAACTAGCTACTCCCTCGGCTTTGCTCCCCCGGCCCGAAGTTTTTTGGGATGTAATTTCGCCTGTGGTACTCGCCGTCGAATCAGTATTTCTAAAGAAAACCTTTTACAAATATAAACAAACGGTTCACCTCCTATACTAGTTTAGATGAATCGATTCACTTGTGTTTCCAGTTCAAAGCGGGCTACTACTGTGAGTTCTGCAATGTGCTGATGGGGATCGCTTCCAAAGTGAACGTGCATATTGCTGAAGACGAGCACAAGCACAAAAAGGGAACTCTCCTGCTGAAGCCGCTGGGGCTCGATGTTGTCGCTTTCAGGAACGTCCTCATTGAAGAGAAGACTTGGCACGGCCTGGTCGAAGGATTCTGCTCTCTCTGTAACGTAGAGCTCGACGATGAGAATGATCACCAGACTGATGCAGGCCACTCCTTGAATATGGTTCTGAAACCGATCCAGTTTGGAGCTGGTAATGCCATTTTTCGTCATGTAAGTACTAACTTTATAACGGAATTATAACTAGTTTACAGAAATTTGAAATTAAATGTCGAAATTGAAATACGTGCTTTAAAACTGAATTTATTCAAGCATCCCTCTAGTAGATATTCCCTCAATATCTCTTATGATTTGATTTAGTGCAAACCCATGTACCTACCTCTTTAAAAAGAATAGGTACCTACTCTTGGTCGTTTTTTTTTACGGGGGGAAATCCTCATGGATGTCGTCCGCCCTGGGGCGGGCGGAGGGGTCTGTCAGACTCTTACTGACTAAAACCACCCCGGTGTTCCATCTTCCACCTACGCCGGGGATCGCGGGAACATATGCGACTTCCGTGATCCCCGGCTGGTGCCGGGCCGCATCTGCGGGCCACATCTCGTATGCGGGGGGAGTGAGGTGTTTAACTCCCCCCGCACCTACTCTTGGTCGTATCTTATTATTATTATTCTCTTTATTCATTGATATACATATAAAATACATTTTTAAATATTAAAATACAAAGATATAAAATTATTTAAAAATGTAAAAAATAGTAGCCCACCGGTATCGGGAACAGGGTCCAAGCTACCGGCGGTCAGGGCTCCAGAGAGAGGAACCTCCTAACGATGCGAGCCGTGTCCAGAAGTACTGCTCTCTGAATCAAGCCCTTGATCCAGCTGCCTAACGAGAGCCTCCTAAGATGTTGGTCGAGGCTCGTGGCTATTAAGCCGTTGGCTGACACGACTATCGGTACAATGATTGCCGAATTCACATCGCACATGTCGACAACCTCGCGAGCCAAGTCAAGATATTTGATTTGTTTATCTTTCTCGGCTTTCACGAGGTTCTCGTCATGCGGAACGGTGATATCTACAATCACTGCACGCCTCTCGATTCGGTCCACCACCACCATATCAGGCTTATTTGCAATAATAGTCCTGTCAGTGATGAACTGATGATGGACCGATCCCAATTATTATTATTATTATTACTAGCCCGTACTGTCCCACTGCTGGGCAAAGGCCTCCCTCCATTCTTTCCAAGGCTCACGATGTTGTGCCTCATCCTTCCAGTTCGTAAGGAAGACATCCAGGTCATCCCGCCATCTCCTTCGTGGTCTGCCGCGGCCTCGTCTCGCTGTTTCAGGGCACCAATCCTGTAATTTACGGGCCCACAGATTGTCCGGCATGCGGCAGACATGTCCTGTATCTATCTGGTCGTATCTTAACTCTTGAAAAATTAAATTGATCAAATTAAAATAAAATGATAAATTATATTTTATTTTGTATGGTTTCAGTTAGATGACACAGCTGTCCAGTGCCTCACGTGCAACAAGTTGGTCACGCCCGACAGGATGGGAAAACACATTGAAGACGCAGAGCATCGCGAGCTGTACGAGAAACGACGCATTGAAACTAATGGAGCCTGTCGAAAAACCGAAGCCAAAGAAAACTGCCAAGATAAAGCAGCCAACATGATTTCGGTAACAGAAAATGATGAAGAAAAAAAGAAAGCAAAGGTAGACCACGATGCCAATGAGAAGAATAAGAATAACAACAAAAAGTCACCCTCTAAAGACAAATCTAAAATTCTCGAATTCATTGCCAAGTACCAAACTAAAGGAATCAACATTAATTTGGAAACAGAAACGGCTTTCTGTAAAAAATGTTCAGAAGTTGTAACATTTGATTTCATGGAGATAGAAAACCACATTGAAAATCATGCATCAGGTACAGCGGTTGATTCCGAATTGCTATATCCTTCCAAACTGGATCAAAATTTGAATCGAGTCGACATAAATGACAAAACGACACAATCTTCTGACGATCAACACAAAGATGGAGTTGTAAGTGACACCTTAAAAGCTTTACGAGAACATGTCCAATACGATTCCTCAAGTGAAGACAGGGAAACCAATCCGACATGCTCGGTTCAAGACCTTGGCAATCTCCCGACTGAAAACTTTGAAAAATGTAACCAAGAAGAAGAGGCAAGGGACTTTGCAAAAGCAAATAAAATAACTTATAACGAGAACAATAACCAATCTTACTGCCGCATCTGTGAAGTACGCGTGCCGGCTTCTTTTAGGTCATTGAGAGAGCATGTGGCAGGAACAAATCACAACAGAAGGGTAGCCTCAACACATAGTATATTATCTATGGCCTCAACTAAGCCCTCTCGATCACTAACTCCGGAAAAGCTGTCAAAGCAGGAAACAAAACCATTTATTGATTCGGGTTTCGTTATACGAGGATCCTTTTATAAAGACACTGTGATTAACGAGGAATATTGCATTCTTTGGAATAGTTTTTATTTGGTATCGGAGAATAATTTAAGAATGAGGTGCTTCATATGCGACTACAACTTGCCGTGGTACTCAGATGTTGAGGACCATGTGAAGACAAGAAGGCACCTCGATAAATGGGAAAAAGTGCCGGTCATTACATCAGAGAGAGGCGAGTTCATCAGAGAGGTAAAGTGAGCCAATATAATATATTATAATAATTAACTCACTTAGTAGCCTCATTTTCAACATAACCTTGTTTCTATCTAAAAAGATTTCACGCTTATCATTCGGTTTTTTTATGTTTTTGGTATCAGCTTTTTAAATATTATAATAACTGTAACGTTACAGGTTCGTCCCGGGCTGTACCACTGCGGGTTTTGCAACTTCTTAGTCTCGGATTGGGCTGACATGAAACGTCACTTGGATTGTTCAGACCACCGGGTAAATAGAAGAAGTTGCGAGGCGCGATTGATGCAGCATTTGAGGCTATGGCTATGAGGACATAATTTTTTCAATATTTTTAGAAACTGACGCCATAGAAATATAACTTAGGATTGAATACAATGAGCTCAACTTATCTCAATGATAAGTTGAGCTCATTGTATTCTAGTTTTTAAGTTGATTATGTTACCTTGTTTTAGAGTATCTAGTCTTCCAGGCTTATTCATAATAAATAATGATTGGCTGATTCTTCATTCGAATTTTGTATAAAGAATTTGAATTAACAAATCTTTTAAAAAGTTAACAGTACCGTCTCCCGTGTGGCACACAAACTCAGTGTGATCAGTGTGCTCTATGGGCTCCGGTGCTAAGGATTAGTAAAATAAGAGGATGTTATTGATTATATTTACTTGATTATATTATTTTTTTTAGATTATATTATTATGAGATTATAAATTATTAACAGCCCCCTCCCCCTTAGGCAGTGTTTGACATTACACACATTTAACACGAACTATAATTTTTATACTATTTAGATATAATGAGATTATTTGAAAGTAAATTAGGAATGATTAAGCAACTACTATTTCATAACCGTCGAGTATCTATTTGGTACTTCTCATAACCTATCGTACATTTTATTAAAGACAGTTACTTTTACGTGATTTGGTTTTATTTTGCCGACTGATATTTTCTATATAAAGGATCGGTTACATTATCAAGAATTCGAAGTTCAATAGATATTTGTAAAACTATAGCCTGTAAATCTACCAAACTCTGGCATAGTACCTAAGAGTGGGCAACTGGACACATTCAAACGAATGATTATTTCGCGATACCCATACCTACACATAGAAAATAAAATGTACTTACCGAAAGCTGAAAAATAAACTAATTACCAGTAAATAAGAAAACAAACACCTTTATTCACAAGCCTTAAAATGAACACTGAACTGAACACGTTTTCGAATTTCTCCTGTATCGGGTGCGTTTAAAAACATAAAAACCTATATAAACATATGACCTACAAACAGTTGTTTTTCCGGGATTGTTCGGTTTGTTGTTCAGTCTGTTGTATGTGAGACAAACAGACTGAACAATCCTGGAAAAACAACTGTTCAGCAGACAATCTTTCAACCACTGCGCCAACCGTACCGTCATCGTTGTGCTGTAGCTGAACGGATTTGTATGAAACTTGGCACAGGGGTAGATGGGTTGGTGGAGCATGTCCCGGAATACAACATAGGATACTTTTCACCCTGAGAGTGTATACCCTCGGGATCGTTTTCGACTCTCACGCTGGCAGAAGCTAGTTAGCCTATAAAGTTCCCACCCACTACTAGACCACAGGCCTGTGTTCTAGTAGTGTACCTCTTTATGAGAAAGAAAGATCCGTTAACCTCGAGTTTTAATAAAACACAAAATATTTTAAGATTGTTTTAATCAATCTTAGCTTTGCCCCCTTTTATCATTATATGGGTAACAAAGTAAATAAAGTCTACATACTATTTGTCAACTTAAGTTTAACGCAGTACAAAAAGGAATAACTTTTAGGCCGAGATAAATATACTTTAGTACATGGTTTGGTTGAGCATTTTGTCTGTCAGTTGATTGCAAGACAGGGAGAGGAACAATACCATAGACAAGGAGAACTGGACGGAGCATTACGTAGGACTAAACGAGGCGAACGTGCGGCCAATACCAGTCTCTTTTCTGTACGTCGTAGTGACAAAGGTGACACTGACAGGAAGACGTGGGTTAATCAGGATTCTAGAGAAAGACAACTGGCCACACTACAGCTTTGTCCTTTACACACTTTTCAGACCGTAATCACAGCCAGTTTTAGTCCAGGTCTGTTTAAATATGGGTTGAGCATTATACTTGTCTCTCTGTCTGCAAGTACAAGATAAAGACAGGAACATATACGAGTCCAAGAATGTGCTAAATGTATATTTATCTTGGCCTTAGACTCGGCAGAGTCAGGTGATGGCCAGCCACACTTATTTTCAAATCAGATACAAACAAATGCTATGTAGTGAACAACTTGAATGAGCACATTTTACGTAGTAAGTCGTAAACCGTCGTTATTTTTTTTACACAAAATATATCTTAGGTTTAATAGAAATAAAGTCCATTTTTTACTAACGGAATCATGCGTTTAATTTCACAAATGCAAAATAAAAATTTGGTTGTTCAGGACCAGCTTTCTGTCTAAAATCTGCTTTGTAGAGCATCGTCACTTGCACTGATAGATGTATTACGATCCGGGTATTTTTAGGTCCGCGTATCTGAGCCCATAGCAGAGATATGTAGCTGCGGTGTGCGGGAGGAGTGTTGACAAATGACTGACACGTCACCACACTCTCGCATCGCGCAGATAAATCCGGAATGATCTCAGTTAAACGGTCAACATACACAACTTTTAGTAACAGAATGAGCGCAAAACCATAAAAGGGGTCATTGTACTCCCCATACATTTATTTATGTTTGCATAACTGGACAAAATGTACCTACTGAACTGATTTCTTTGCGATTATTTTGTTTCCCTATGGTAAAAGTTGTTCATAATGAGAACAATAATCCCTTTGTAGGTTTTGCGTTTATTCTGTTACCTATTGTACCTAGACAAGATAGAAGACTTAAATACTCGTAAAAGGTGCACATAAAAGCATTCATATTGCAATCCTGAGATCACACACGAACATTCAAGACAACCTCGAAAATATATTATGATAATTTAAAGTCACAATATATACAAAAAACACTCGTTTTTAATCGCTGTCACATCACAGATCAATAAGCATGTTTTTGAAGAATTATTTAATGATGGCACACTTGATTAAAATTCTCTAGCACTATGCCTTCTTTGACCAATGTGTTACTTTTACTACTAAGTCTGCTTTCACTTATTTCATACATTTATGTTCAATTTTATTAGCACTAAGGAAAGCTCAAAAATACCCTAAATATTATTTCATTGTTTGATTCTCAACTCTCGGCGCTAAGTCAAGCGTTAAAAATCCAACAGTGCGCATTTATTAGACATTCATTTACCTGTGCCTGTATCCTACTTTAGGTAAAAACATGCATTAGTGTGCCATCCTTAGATAATACACCTTAATAAGAAAACTCCGAGTTCTTTGGCTCGAACCTTTGAGCAGCGTACGTTACCATACAAAACGAATTAGATACCTACTAAATCACAATATTTGTGTTGAAAACTCGTGAAAATGTAACAATATTGCATAACCAAATGGTATAAATAACAACATTACGTTAGAATAACGTATGTCGTTGTTACCCTGGCAACAGTAAACCTTAAACTATTTGGTACATTCACTTGCCCCTGTTAACAAGTTGCATAACATTGTTAATAACATGATTTTGGCGTTGCTGGGAACATGTTTCAAACACATCCTACTTATATTCTACTAATATTATAATAAAAATGTGACAGTCTTTACGTTAAGCCGCGTATCCACTAGACAACATTTGACGCGAGACATGATTCACAACATGTTGGTCATCAAGTTGAACAGCAACAAGGAACTTTTTATCATTATCAATGTTGCGCTGGCAACGTCGCGCGTTATTGTGCACGTTGCTGAACTTGTTGGGCCTTACGTGTTGCGCGTCAAATGTTTTCTAGTGGATACGAGGCTTAAATCAATCACGCCTCAACAACTAAATGGATCTGGTGAAACTTGGCACACTTCTTCTTCGATGTTCCCTCACTGCTGAAGATCGCGACTAAATAAACATGTTGTTGCCACAATGTTTTGCAACTTGTTTAAATGTGATAGGAGCAAGTGAGACCAACTATACCCCAGCACTAGATCCAGGGTGTCATCTAAACATTTTATTACAATGAAATCATACTCCAATAAATATTGTACTCCCTTCTTATTGAAACCTTTTTGCTAAAATGTATGTTTCAAACCAGACCATGAGGGCTTACACTATAGTATATCTTTGGTCAGGTATTAAAAGTTTTTTGTTAAGCAAAGTGATCCGTAACACTCTAATTGAGAAGCCTTATTTAGATCAGGAGAGTTGTCCATGCAGAATGTATTAAAGAGTGCACTAAACCAACTGTTGATTTTCGCGGATGGGCAAGTATCCTCATGTTAACAGCAATTATAATAACAATAGTCTTCATTTGAACAATCCAACAATATCCATTTGCCGAACTTATTCCAGATTTTTTTTCAATAAATATTTATATTGCTGGTTATAATATAAAACTTGAGAGCACTTTACACACTGCACATTACATTCTTTAAAATGAACAAAGTTTTTCGCTAATTTTATTACATTGTCTATTACTAGAAAACAGAATGCAACATCACAAACTAAAATTTTGTCATATGATAGACGCACCTGGCAGCCGAAAGCCGTATTTACAGTTGCTTCTTTAAAATGCTGCCTTCTTTATCAAAAAGTACCGTCAACACCTTGGTAATATTCACATAAGCACTTGAATCACTGGCTAGAGTCGTGTGTCACTGAATCACTTGGTGTGTAGGAGCGGCGTGTCCATGGTGAATTTGTAGACGTTCTGGCAGACGGCCTGCAAGGCTTGCGGCGTATCGTAGGCGGCGGCCAGGCGTATGGAGCGCGTGCGGCCCTCGCTGTACACGTGCAGCACGCCCCACTGGCGCAGCAGGCGCAGGCAGTTGTTGATCGCGTCCGTCGATACCGCCTCGCCTGGGAAGTTATTATATTTGTTTTTTATTTTTATAACTACAATAATTTGTTCAATTACTATATTGGCTATTTGGTTAAGCATACGAACATGCCGCCAGTTGTACCTAAGTCCTATGTTATTACATATGATGAGCCAGTGCTCATCATATTATGCTCATTATATTGTGTCAGTACACAGGACACTGGTCAGTGGTCAAACGAGGCAGTGACAAATAATAACCTGAGGTTTTGTTGTTGCAAGCACGCTGGTCACTGTTTTATTATTTGTTTTCGTACATTTGACTGGCACTGTTTCATTCAAAAATTCAAAGACATGCAATATCCACGAATCTGTCAAGGATAGGGAAGACCAGTGTTCCAGCAATTGATTAAAAGTGGCGCCAGTGACGGAAAATTTGAAAGGGAATCGCTTGTCTTGGTATAGTCATATAAAGAGGACAGCTAAAACACATGTTAGCAAAAGAGTTATGAATATAAATGTGGATGGATAGAGAGAGAGGGACGCCAAAGAAAGTAAAGAAGGCCCTGTGACAGGACAGAGATGGAGGAAAAAATCGTGGTGCGCCGACCCCAAGTATATAAAATGGGATACGGCAAGGGCAAGAAGACCATGATGATATGCTAGTTGTTCATACCGTAAACCATCTTGTTGTGCGTGAAGTCTTCGGTGAGCGAGTCGAGCGTGTTCTTGACGACTTCCTTCATGGAGCCGGGCGCCACGTGGCGGCACGTCGCCGCGTACGCCTCCAGCACCGGCCGCAGCGTCAGCACCAGTCTCCGTCTGGAAAGCGAAATTGTTTATTTATATATTATTATATACTGGCGAGGGCGTACCTCACGCACGGTGTAGGCGAGGCTGCGCGTGCGCTGCTGCTCGTCCTCGTCGTCGATGGAAGTATTAGTATGTATGCGGCTAGCGAGTGCGTACCTCTCGGCGACAGCTTCGGGGTTGTCGGGCACGGTGTAGGCGAGGCTGCGCGCGCGCTGCTGCTCGTCCTCGTCGTCGAAGGAAGTATTAGTATGTATGCGGCTAGCGAGTGCGTACCTCTCGGCGACAGCTTCGGGGTTGTCGGGCACGGTGTAGGCGAGGCTGCGCGCGCGCTGCTGCTCGTCGTCGTCGTCGAAGGAAGTATTAGTATGTATGCGGCTAGCGAGTGCGTACCTCTCGGCGACAGCTTCGGGGTTGTCGGGCACGGTGTAGGCGAGGCTGCGCGCGCGCTGCTGCTCGTCCTCGTCGTCGAAGGAAGTATTAGTATGTATGCGGCTAGCGAGTGCGTACCTCTCGGCGACAGCTTCGGGGTTGTCGGGCACGGTGTAGGCGAGGCTGCGCGCGCGCTGCTGCTCGTCGTCGTCGTCGAAGGAAGTATTAGTATGTATGCGGCTAGCGAGTGCGTACCTCTCGGCGACAGCTTCGGGGTTGTCGGGCACGGTGTAGGCGAGGCTGCGCGCGCGCTGCTGCTCGTCCTCGTCGTCGAAGGAAGTATTAGTATGTATGCGGCTAGCGAGTGCGTACCTCTCGGCGACAGCTTCGGGGTTGTCGGGCACGGTGTAGGCGAGGCTGCGCGCGCGCTGCTGCTCGTCGTCGTCGTCGAAGGAAGTATTAGTATGTATGCGGCTAGCGAGTGCGTACCTCTCGGCGACAGCTTCGGGGTTGTCGGGCACGGTGTAGGCGAGGCTGCGCGCGCGCTGCTGCTCGTCGTCGTCGTCGAAGGAAGTATTAGTATGTATGCGGCTAGCGAGTGCGTACCTCTCGGCGACAGCTTCGGGGTTGTCGGGCACGGTGTAGGCGAGGCTGCGCGCGCGCTGCTGCTCGTCGTCGTCGTCGAAGGAAGTATTAGTATGTATGCGGCTAGCGAGTGCGTACCTCTCGGCGACAGCTTCGGGGTTGTCGGGCACGGTGTAGGCGAGGCTGCGCGCGCGCTGCTGCTCGTCGTCGTCGTCGAAGGAAGTATTAGTATGTATGCGGCTAGCGAGTGCGTACCTCTCGGCGACAGCTTCGGGGTTGTCGGGCACGGTGTAGGCGAGGCTGCGCGCGCGCTGCTGCTCGTCCTCGTCGTCGAAGGAAGTATTAGTATGTATGCGGCTAGCGAGTGCGTACCTCTCGGCGACAGCTTCGGGGTTGTCGGGCACGGTGTAGGCGAGGCTGCGCGCGCGCTGCTGCTCGTCCTCGTCGTCGAAGGAAGTATTAGTATGTATGCGGCTAGCGAGTGCGTACCTCTCGGCGACAGCTTCGGGGTTGTCGGGCACGGTGTAGGCGAGGCTGCGCGCGCGCTGCTGCTCGTCCTCGTCGTCGAAGGAAGTATTAGTATGTATGCGGCTAGCGAGTGCGTACCTCTCGGCGACAGCTTCGGGGTTGTCGGGCACGGTGTAGGCGAGGCTGCGCGCGCGCTGCTGCTCGTCCTCGTCGTCGAAGGAAGTATTAGTATGTATGCGGCTAGCGAGTGCGTACCTCTCGGCGACAGCTTCGGGGTTGTCGGGCACGGTGTAGGCGAGGCTGCGCGCGCGCTGCTGCTCGTCCTCGTCGTCGAAGGAAGTATTAGTATGTATGCGGCTAGCGAGTGCGTACCTCTCGGCGACAGCTTCGGGGTTGTCGGGCACGGTGTAGGCGAGGCTGCGCGCGCGCTGCTGCTCGTCCTCGTCGTCGAAGGAAGTATTAGTATGTATGCGGCTAGCGAGTGCGTACCTCTCGGCGACAGCTTCGGGGTTGTCGGGCACGGTGTAGGCGAGGCTGCGCGCGCGCTGCTGCTCGTCCTCGTCGTCGAAGGAAGTATTAGTATGTATGCGGCTAGCGAGTGCGTACCTCTCGGCGACAGCTTCGGGGTTGTCGGGCACGGTGTAGGCGAGGCTGCGCGCGCGCTGCTGCTCGTCCTCGTCGTCGAAGGAAGTATTAGTATGTATGCGGCTAGCGAGTGCGTACCTCTCGGCGACAGCTTCGGGGTTGTCGGGCACGGTGTAGGCGAGGCTGCGCGCGCGCTGCTGCTCGTCCTCGTCGTCGAAGGAAGTATTAGTATGTATGCGGCTAGCGAGTGCGTACCTCTCGGCGACAGCTTCGGGGTTGTCGGGCACGGTGTAGGCGAGGCTGCGCGCGCGCTGCTGCTCGTCCTCGTCGTCGAAGGAAGTATTAGTATGTATGCGGCTAGCGAGTGCGTACCTCTCGGCGACAGCTTCGGGGTTGTCGGGCACGGTGTAGGCGAGGCTGCGCGCGCGCTGCTGCTCGTCCTCGTCGTCGAAGGAAGTATTAGTATGTATGCGGCTAGCGAGTGCGTACCTCTCGGCGACAGCTTCGGGGTTGTCGGGCACGGTGTAGGCGAGGCTGCGCGCGCGCTGCTGCTCGTCCTCGTCGTCGAAGGAAGTATTAGTATGTATGCGGCTAGCGAGTGCGTACCTCTCGGCGACAGCTTCGGGGTTGTCGGGCACGGTGTAGGCGAGGCTGCGCGCGCGCTGCTGCTCGTCCTCGTCGTCGAAGGAAGTATTAGTATGTATGCGGCTAGCGAGTGCGTATCTCTCGGCGACAGCTTCGGGGTTGTCGGGCACGGTGTAGGCGAGGCTGCGCGCGCGCTGCTGCTCGTCCTCGTCGTCGAAGGAAGTATTAGTATGTATGCGGCTAGCGAGTGCGTACCTCTCGGCGACAGCTTCGGGGTTGTCGGGCACGGTGTAGGCGAGGCTGCGCGCGCGCTGCTGCTCGTCGTCGTCGTCGAAGGAAGTATTAGTATGTATGCGGCTAGCGAGTGCGTACCTCTCGGCGACAGCTTCGGGGTTGTCGGGCACGGTGTAGGCGAGGCTGCGCGCGCGCTGCTGCTCGTCCTCGTCGTCGAAGGAAGTATTAGTATGTATGCGGCTAGCGAGTGCGTACCTCTCGGCGACAGCTTCGGGGTTGTCGGGCACGGTGTAGGCGAGGCTGCGCGCGCGCTGCTGCTCGTCCTCGTCGTCGTCGTCCAGGCGGCGCGCCAGGCGACGCGACCATCTCTCGTCTTCTAACTCGAACTTTGGCTGCCAACAATCATTTGTAACGTTAAACACTGTACTGCGCTTTAAAGCAGATCAACTGCACTTTAAAGAAGAACAACTTTTATGATCGTGGACGTGGCTCAAAATGTTGTTTTTGTTTTTGCGATGTCAGTGTTGGTCCAATTGTTAAAGTTGTTTAAAATAATGAGCCCAATAACTCCTTTTTAGGTTTCGTATTAAGATTTACACGTTGTTTATTACGTATCTGGGCAAAGCCGGTAGCGGTAACTGCAAGATTTGAATGGGGGATACCTGTCAATGAGTCAGTCACACGAGTGAGCTTGCCGAGGTAGCAAGTGCGCCCGCACTGTAACCCGATGTGATAATGAGCCAGTGATTCATACATGTCCTAGGATACTATGTTTTTCTGAATGGGAACTCATCAATGTCTTCTACGGAGTGTCAGACTGTTACTGACAAAAACCCACAAATGTTCGTTAAAAACGGCCTTTGCTATTCAGGGCCGCAGTAACTCTTTTGAACAATTCCTGTACCCAGGCACTGGCCCTAGTTGCTGACATCATTCTCTTTGAGGCGCGCGTGGGACACAACGCGCCAGGCAGCGGGCCCTGGGCCCTGCCGGCGGCCACCCATCGCCCCGCGACCCTCCTGTGGCGGCGACTAGGATCCCACACCTACCTTCTCCCTAAGTATGAGCTGGCTGGCCTCGAGCGCGTCGATGGCGTCGAGCATGCGGTCCTGAATGCGCTGGCACGGCGAGCACACGATGAACTCGTGGCTCAGCACCTCGCACAGCTGCAGCGACGCCGTCAGCAGGTCCGACTGACGGACTTCCGTGTCTGATGACGAGCACACCAAGCTCTCGAGAGCGGTTGCTGGAAAATGAAAAAAAAAAGTAAGTGTTTAGAGTTAGTTGCGAGTATTTGGTCCATTGTTAACTCAACCAAATATTAAAAAAAATAGTTTTTTCGTACTTTGAACTGGACCTGCACTGGGCCCGCGTGCTGGATTACTACAGTACACCCAATCTCATAGAGAGGAAGTCTATGTCCCAGCAGTGGGAATCATGTCCGAGTATTGGCTTATTATGCTTGTGCTTATTTCCACTGCATCCAAGTTGCAATTAAGCGCTCGTAGTATCAGTTAGACACTCACCGACAATAGCACCGGGGCGTAGTGCGCTACGACGGCGTTGGCGTAGTACGCGAGCTCCAGCGACGCGGCGATGGACGTGTGGGGCCGCACTATGAGGCGCTCGTAGTATCAGTTAGACACTCACCGACAATAGCAACCGGGGCGTAGTGCGCTACGACAGCGTTGGCGTAGTACGCGAGCTCCAGCGACGCGGCGATGGACGTGTGGGGCCGCACTATGAGGCGCTCGTAGTATCAGTTAGACACTCACCGACAATAGCAACCGGGGCGTAGTGCGCTACGACAGCGTTGGCGTAGTACGCGAGGTCCAGCGACGCGGCGATGGACGTGTGGGGCCGCACTATGAGGCGCTCGTAGTATCAGTTAGACACTCACCGACAATAGCAACCGGGGCGTAGTGCGCTACGACAGCGTTGGCGTAGTACGCGAGCTCCAGCGACGCGGCGATGGACGTGTGGGGCCGCACTATGAGGCGCTCGTAGTATCAGTTAGACACTCACCGACAATAGCAACCGGGGCGTAGTGCGCTACGACAGCGTTGGCGTAGTACGCGAGCTCCAGCGACGCGGCGATGGACGTGTGGGGCCGCACTATGAGGCGCTCGTAGTATCAGTTAGACACTCACCGACAATAGCAACCGGGGCGTAGTGCGCTACGACAGCGTTGGCGTAGTACGCGAGCTCCAGCGAAGCGGCGATGGACGTGTGGGGCCGCACTATGAGGCGCTCGTAGTATCAGTTAGACACTCACCGACAATAGCAACCGGGGCGTAGTGCGCTACGACAGCGTTGGCGTAGTACGCGAGCTCCAGCGACGCGGCGATGGACGTGTGGGGCCGCACTATGAGGCGCTCGTAGTATCAGTTAGACACTCACCGACAATAGCAACCGGGGCGTAGTGCGCTACGACAGCGTTGGCGTAGTACGCGAGCTCCAGCGACGCGGCGATGGACGTGTGGGGCCGCACTATGAGGCGCTCGTAGTATCAGTTAGACACTCACCGACAATAGCAACCGGGGCGTAGTGCGCTACGACAGCGTTGGCGTAGTACGCGAGCTCCAGCGACGCGGCGATGGACGTGTGGGGCCGCACTATGAGGCGCTCGTAGTATCAGTTAGACACTCACCGACAATAGCAACCGGGGCGTAGTGCGCTACGACAGCGTTGGCGTAGTACGCGAGCTCCAGCGACGCGGCGATGGACGTGTGGGGCCGCACTATGAGGCGCTCGTAGTATCAGTTAGACACTCACCGACAATAGCAACCGGGGCGTAGTGCGCTACGACAGCGTTGGCGTAGTACGCGAGCTCCAGCGACGCGGCGATGGACGTGTGGGGCCGCACTATGAGGCGCTCGTAGTATCAGTTAGACACTCACCGACAATAGCAACCGGGGCGTAGTGCGCTACGACAGCGTTGGCGTAGTACGCGAGCTCCAGCGACGCGGCGATGGACGTGTGGGGCCGCACTATGAGGCGCTCGTAGTATCAGTTAGACACTCACCGACAATAGCAACCGGGGCGTAGTGCGCTACGACAGCGTTGGCGTAGTACGCGAGCTCCAGCGACGCGGCGATGGACGTGTGGGGCCGCACTATGAGGCGCTCGTAGTATCAGTTAGACACTCACCGACAATAGCAACCGGGGCGTAGTGCGCTACGACAGCGTTGGCGTAGTACGCGAGCTCCAGCGACGCGGCGATGGACGTGTGGGGCCGCACTATGAGGCGCTCGTAGTATCAGTTAGACACTCACCGACAATAGCAACCGGGGCGTAGTGCGCTACGACAGCGTTGGCGTAGTACGCGAGCTCCAGCGACGCGGCGATGGACGTGTGGGGCCGCACTATGAGGCGCTCGTAGTATCAGTTAGACACTCACCGACAATAGCAACCGGGGCGTAGTGCGCTACGACAGCGTTGGCGTAGTACGCGAGCTCCAGCGACGCGGCGATGGACGTGTGGGGCCGCACTATGAGGCGCTCGTAGTATCAGTTAGACACTCACCGACAATAGCAACCGGGGCGTAGTGCGCTACGACAGCGTTGGCGTAGTACGCGAGCTCCAGCGACGCGGCGATGGACGTGTGGGGCCGCACTATGAGGCGCTCGTAGTATCAGTTAGACACTCACCGACAATAGCAACCGGGGCGTAGTGCGCTACGACAGCGTTGGCGTAGTACGCGAGCTCCAGCGACGCGGCGATGGACGTGTGGGGCCGCACTATGAGGCGCTCGTAGTATCAGTTAGACACTCACCGACAATAGCAACCGGGGCGTAGTGCGCTACGACAGCGTTGGCGTAGTACGCGAGCTCCAGCGACGCGGCGATGGACGTGTGGGGCCGCACTATGAGGCGCTCGTAGTATCAGTTAGACACTCACCGACAATAGCAACCGGGGCGTAGTGCGCTACGACAGCGTTGGCGTAGTACGCGAGCTCCAGCGACGCGGCGATGGACGTGTGGGGCCGCACTATGAGGCGCTCGTAGTATCAGTTAGACACTCACCGACAATAGCAACCGGGGCGTAGTGCGCTACGACAGCGTTGGCGTAGTACGCGAGCTCCAGCGACGCGGCGATGGACGTGTGGGGCCGCACTATGAGGCGCTCGTAGTATCAGTTAGACACTCACCGACAATAGCAACCGGGGCGTAGTGCGCTACGACAGCGTTGGCGTAGTACGCGAGCTCCAGCGACGCGGCGATGGACGTGTGGGGCCGCACTATGAGGCGCTCGCCGCTGCCTTCCCGACGGATCAGACCGCGGCCTAGCATGTCCAGCTGAAACAAAAACAAAATATATTATAGTAAAGACAGACAGAAGCTCGTGGCTAAATAATAATGGCCGCACGAATCGGTCTTCATGGTTATGCAACGCTTGCCGAGGTCGTTCTGTGTATGGGTCCACCATCTTAACATAGCGAGACTCCTCCGTGCCTCGGAAAGCACGTTAAACCGTAGGTCCCGGCTGTCATTTCGGCGGACGGCCGGAGCTTAAATCTGCCTGGCCACAATCTGGTCCACACTTGAACACACGGAAACCGCCCTTAACACTACGACTAAAAGACGCTATAATGTTAAATTTTCGCCACTAAAGTGAGGTTGACTGAGCTTGTGTTGGTGGCGCCATCTAGCTCCTCTTTCTGCCGAGTCTTATCACAACAATGTGGAGCCAGCATCAAGCCTCACCAGAGGCAGATTAATATGAGGAGTTAACATTGAACGACTGTCTATAGGGAGCGTGAACGGGTAGTACAAACGCCAATGTATTATAAGTATTTGTAAAAGTTTCGAATCCGCAACACTAGATGGCACAGTCTTCGCCGTCTACATTCCTCAGGACCCAGTTGATGGGTAGTAAGACTTATAAAACAATCGAATGTTTTTAAACACTCACAGCATGTTTAACAGCCTGCCTCGCTTCGCCCGTGTACCCTAGGTCGCGTCCCTCAGCGGCTAGAGCAGTCTGCCTGGCGGCCACGCTGGCCGTCAGTGTGGCCAGGCTGGCGCCGCGTCTGGCCTCCGTCAGCAGCACGTATGAGATCACGTTTGTATAATACTCACAGCATGTTTAACAGCCTGCCTCGCTTCGCCCGTGTACCCTAGGTCGCGTCCCTCAGCGGCTAGAGCAGTCTGCCTGGCGGCCACGCTGGCCGTCAGTGTGGCCAGGCTGGCGCCGCGTCTGGCCTCCGTCAGCAGCACGTATGAGATCACGTTTGTATAATACTCACAGCATGTTTAACAGCCTGCCTCGCTTCGCCCGTGTACCCTAGGTCGCGTCCCTCAGCGGCTAGAGCAGTCTGCCTGGCGGCCACGCTGGCCGTCAGTGTGGCCAGGCTGGCGCCGCGTCTGGCCTCCGTCAGCAGCACGTATGAGATCACGTTTGTATAATACTCACAGCATGTTTAACAGCCTGCCTCGCTTCGCCCGTGTACCCTAGGTCGCGTCCCTCAGCGGCTAGAGCAGTCTGCCTGGCGGCCACGCTGGCCGTCAGTGTGGCCAGGCTGGCGCCGCGTCTGGCCTCCGTCAGCAGCACGTATGAGATCACGTTTGTATAATACTCACAGCATGTTTAACAGCCTGCCTCGCTTCGCCCGTGTACCCTAGGTCGCGTCCCTCAGCGGCTAGAGCAGTCTGCCTGGCGGCCACGCTGGCCGTCAGTGTGGCCAGGCTGGCGCCGCGTCTGGCCTCCGTCAGCAGCACGTATGAGATCACGTTTGTATAATACTCACAGCATGTTTAACAGCCTGCCTCGCTTCGCCCGTGTACCCTAGGTCGCGTCCCTCAGCGGCTAGAGCAGTCTGCCTGGCGGCCACGCTGGCCGTCAGTGTGGCCAGGCTGGCGCCGCGTCTGGCCTCCGTCAGCAGCACGTATGAGATCACGTTTGTATAATACTCACAGCATGTTTAACAGCCTGCCTCGCTTCGCCCGTGTACCCTAGGTCGCGTCCCTCAGCGGCTAGAGCAGTCTGCCTGGCGGCCACGCTGGCCGTCAGTGTGGCCAGGCTGGCGCCGCGTCTGGCCTCCGTCAGCAGCACGTATGAGATCACGTTTGTATAATACTCACAGCATGTTTAACAGCCTGCCTCGCTTCGCCCGTGTACCCTAGGTCGCGTCCCTCAGCGGCTAGAGCAGTCTGCCTGGCGGCCACGCTGGCCGTCAGTGTGGCCAGGCTGGCGCCGCGTCTGGCCTCCGTCAGCAGCACGTATGAGATCACGTTTGTATAATACTCACAGCATGTTTAACAGCCTGCCTCGCTTCGCCCGTGTACCCTAGGTCGCGTCCCTCAGCGGCTAGAGCAGTCTGCCTGGCGGCCACGCTGGCCGTCAGTGTGGCCAGGCTGGCGCCGCGTCTGGCCTCCGTCAGCAGCACGTATGAGATCACGTTTGTATAATACTCACAGCATGTTTAACAGCCTGCCTCGCTTCGCCCGTGTACCCTAGGTCGCGTCCCTCAGCGGCTAGAGCAGTCTGCCTGGCGGCCACGCTGGCCGTCAGTGTGGCCAGGCTGGCGCCGCGTCTGGCCTCCGTCAGCAGCACGTATGAGATCACGTTTGTATAATACTCACAGCATGTTTAACAGCCTGCCTCGCTTCGCCCGTGTACCCTAGGTCGCGTCCCTCAGCGGCTAGAGCAGTCTGCCTGGCGGCCACGCTGGCCGTCAGTGTGGCCAGGCTGGCGCCGCGTCTGGCCTCCGTCAGCAGCACGTATGAGATCACGTTTGTATAATACTCACAGCATGTTTAACAGCCTGCCTCGCTTCGCCCGTGTACCCTAGGTCGCGTCCCTCAGCGGCTAGAGCAGTCTGCCTGGCGGCCACGCTGGCCGTCAGTGTGGCCAGGCTGGCGCCGCGTCTGGCCTCCGTCAGCAGCACGTATGAGATCACGTTTGTACACATCAGGGCTGTGGCTTGGGCTGCGTCTATGAAGGGAAATGAGGTTTCGTTAGAGTAGGTTTGAAGTATATTTTCAATGGGACATCAGGGCGAAAACCGGCTAACAAGGCGACCTAACAACAAAAAGGGTGCACATATCAAGTGGGCGTGAGCGTGGCTAAATCCTTAACTATAAGTAACTAACTTCTGTCTTGTTGTTGTTGTTGTTTAGGGGGTTCTCTACGGGTGACTTGTAGTTCTATCTGTGTTGTTTATACTTACCATACACCAGGTGCCTGCCGATAGCCTCGACCATCATCTTGTGGTCAGTGCTGACATCAGCGCCGTACAGCGACGAGTGACTGTGGTTGTACAGGATCTGTCTGTCTAAGTTGACAGCTAGGTTGTTGTTTGCTGGGGTAATGGGGCTCTCTATGGGTGACTTGTAATGTTGGTACTTTTGGAATGATGTCACTAGTTCCTGTGGAAGAGAGAAGGTTAAATTAGACTTGTTTGAATGAAAATATGAACGGAAATTAGGAGCACTATTGTAAATGAGACAAACAGTACCCAATAAAAGGGGCAAGAACGTACAATGGTCCGCAGGACTAAGTGCGGAAACCATACCCAATAGATACTGGATAGATTGGGACAGTAAAAATTTGTTAATTAAGGGGGCAAGAATTAAACGGAAAAGATAGCGGGAGCTTGGACAAATCCTATAATACGATACTACCGTCTAGGTATGCGTCTGTAGCGGCATCTATACCGCCACTTACGAACAACAAAATGCCTAACGTCACACTGATCCTACATCGCGCTATGAAAGTTCTCCGCGAACATACAACTACCCGATAACAACCAACAGGCACTTGTCAATCAGATAGGTACCACACCCTTCCTTTTCAATAGTGATGTCGGAATCTTACACCAGGGTGTAAGATTCCAAATACCTTTATACATCTATTGTAACAGATACTATCTGCTGCAGAATAAATATCAAAAAGCACCCACCTTGAGCGAGATAGGCTGATTGAAGTCCACCCTGATGCTGCCATGGTTGGTGTTGAGCGTCCTCCAGATGCCCCGCAGCGCCGACCAGAACGTCTCCATCTGCTTGGGCATGCCCAGCTGTTCCCGCACGAAGTTGCCGTCCACCAGCTTGTCATAGTTCAGCGTCGCCGGCACCAGCAGCGCGTCGTCGATGGTGCCGTCCAAGTATGCGTCCATTATCACGGAGAGTATACCCGCTAGAGGAAAAAGAACCCTATGTCAGTGTATTTAAGGTTTTTTGTGTCGAGTTGAACATCCTCCAAGAGTTAGTGTAAGTTTACAACACAGTTTAGCGTGTTAAATAATAATTATGTTAAGGGTTGTAGGATTAGCCCACACAGAGACGTGACGCTGTGCACAACTTTAAAATAGGTGCATTTTAAAATTGCGCGCTATGTCAAGTCACGTATAGTCTCGGTGAGTTGATCCTAAATGGAACATGGACTGAGATCCCAGAATCCCCAGACCTTACTTATTTTCTCATTAACAAAGTAGGTATGTGGGATAGAGTAGTGTTAGTATGTACTTTAAACATACGTATACAGGGGGTCTACTCTCTAAGCCCGAAGTTTGTAGTTTTGGCCTTAGTGTCGGGCGTTTCCTACTCCGTATCACCTACGGACTTACGATTAGTCCCGAATCCGAACTAAGAATGAATGACAACACGATTTGACAGTTCTTCTTAGTTCCAAGGCCGAAATTACGGACTTCGGGTTTAGAGAGTAGACCCCTAGGTAGCTTGAGTCGACGGGATTAGTTGTCCAATTCAAAAGATTAATTATTTCGTCATTTTAACTAACTTATGGGGGACACATTACGTAGAATGTGCACGGAAAGGTCTGTGGAAAAAATTTAACCAAACGGTTAGCGGGGCGGTTCATTTGTTAGCCAGCCACGCATTGTACGCCGTGCTTAGCCGGGGACCGCAGTGAGAAGGTGGCTTAAATTTAGTTATAAGTTGTGAACCAAATAATGTTTCTTCCAAAAGATAATGACATACCGAGTCTTATAAAGTTTCAGTGACTTAGGTTTGAGTGACAATACATATAAAGTGGAACTGTTTTTTTAAAAGTCTTTTCCTAAGTATGTTGGGGTCGGCTTCCGGTTTAATTGGATTCAACTGAATACCAGTGTTTTCCATGGAGTGACTGCCTATCTGACATCTACACATCAGGTACTGGGTAACATGATGCCCTTCACGAGTCTGCTTGTCATATTTTCGGGTTGACTGCCCTTAAATACTGTCAAAGAACTACGAATGACAGCCGGGACCGAATAACATGCTTTTTCTAAAACTCAATGTGCCATATTTGCAGTTGGTTACATCTTCAGCCGCCATAATAGCAGACACAATAGTAAAACAATGGCGCATCGACTCCATGAGTCGACGTTACGGCTAACGGCCGCTTTCTATAAAATATCTCAATCCTAATCTTGATCCCGATCCTTGTCTGTAACCAATCAAAGGTGAGGATTGTGTGGTGAAGGACACAAACTCGGCCGTTGATTGGTTACAGACAAGGATCGGGATCAAGATTGGGATTGAGATATATTATAGAAAGTGGCCGTTAGAGGTTAATACACTAGTTCTATAAAATAACTGGAAAATACTAACGCCCTGAAAATATAAAATTCACTAAAACTAGCATAGGAAGAGAAACAGATCACACCATCACACTAAAATTTGTGTTTGTTAAGAAACATACCCATTACATCTGCATGTAAGTGATCCAAGTACGCAAGAACATTCAAATACATCAATTAAAAAACTAAAATTAATTACATTACTATCACAAATGGCAATGAAAATGGCTTACCATAGTAAAAAAAAAACTTTTTAAAAATATTGCTCCTTTTTAACCCAAAGGTTAACTGGAGCCTTGTGGCATTAACCCTTGCTGAATAAAAAATTAGAAGTTGAGAGCTTGTAGCAAGATAACCTGCTAAACTTTAGCATGAAAGTACCTATAGTTTGACTCATAATTAACGTCTAATTCTTCATTCAGAAATGGGTGTTTGTTTGCTTATGTATCATCACTAAACATAAAGTTTAATTAAATAATTAGTCTGGCAAACTCATAAAGTTTTTTTCGCCACTTCTTCTTAGGTAAAACATTAGAAAGTGGTTGAGGGCCGTTTTAGGGGACTTGCTGAAAATCGACACTTTTAAAAGGTTAATTTTGACTTTCTAAAAGTGCCGATTTTCAGCTTGATTCCAATCATGATTATTGATTTTGATAATCGCTTTGTCATAACGACTTAAAGATATAATTTTTACCTTTAGGTGTTTGAGGTTTTCCGGTCCTGGTACGGCCTCCTTCGATGAAGAACTCCAAATTGTTACCAGCCGATAAACTGTTTAGGATATACGCCCTGAAACATTAAAAGTATACATTGATTTATTTAGATAAATATCATTTTTACTTCCGTCGTTATCAAGCAGGAGACAGAACAGAGCTAGGCCAAAATGCTCCTAGGGAAGTTGAGAAGCGAAAGGTATGGCTAGACTGGAAAAATCAACATTTGTAGCACTGTGCTTACCTAAGAGCTGATTTGTAAGTAGGATCTCCATGGTATTCCGACCCTTCCACTCTTCGCCTGATGTAGAACGCACCACAGCCTCGCAAGAACCAACTGTAACAATATTATAGCACTATTAGACAACTTATTAGGGATAAAAAATCCTTTGATTGGACTGGACATCTGCAACAACTGTCAAAAATCTAAAAACTACAGCTGAGACCAACAGTTAAACGTTTCGACCATTATAGTTAGATAAAGGCCGGCAGCGATAAGCCTGTGAGGTAAAGCGTACCTACACATCAAGGGAACATAGTCGAAGTACGAGCAGTGAAGCGGCACGAATTGGCTTTTACAAAACCGAAAAGACGAAAACTATTGTTTCGCTCAAGATGGAGTTTTTACGGAATCCTTATCATTGTTCTGATATAAAACACGTACCCAAAGAAAGGTATCCTCATATTGTCTCCGGCGGCCACGAGCGGCGGCCGCAGCCCCGTGAGGTACAGCGTGAAGGTCATGAGGATGTAGTCGAAGTGCGAGCGGTGCAGCGGCACGAACACCAGCGGCAGGCCGGCCGCGTTGGCCTTGCGCAGGCGCTCCACGCCCGCCACGCGCGTGCCGCAGCCGCCGCCCGCCACGCGCCGCACCGCCTTGTGGCACACCCATGCTACGAACCTGGAATGGAGTAGGTACATGCTTTTTTAATTTTCCTGTAAAAAAATAATAATCTAATAATACAAAAACGAAGGCTACTACAATTCGATGCAAATATTGAAGAAAGAATTGACAGGAAGGCTTGTTGGACCAAACTAACGTTTTCTCCCTTCTCAAAGCCATCTAACCATCAATACAGATTCATCAATATCTGGAAGCCGACCCCAATATTGTAGGGAAAAGGCTAGGCAGGTGATGAGTCAAAGCCATCTTAAGGTTGTTAGTAACAGATCGCTTTTAGCGATAAAACCGCTCATTGTTACACCCTATTATTTTTTAAGCTCTACAATAAAGAGTTGTATTCTATTCTACTACTCTCTTATTCATAAATAACAAATTATCTTGCATCTTCCATACACCTCTATCAGATGTCATCAATATCAGGCATGATTAGTGAGTATCGATATCTAAAATTTAACTATGTGAAGGTAAAACTTTAACTGTGGACTTACTTGAGCACATTATTAGACATAGCCGAGCTGATATCCTGCACCACCTTCAAGGCTCGCGCCTCAACCCGTTGCCTTATAGTCTCGTACTGCGCGCCCGATTGACCGTTCTCTTTGGCTTTCCTCAGCTCTTCCTGTGTGGCTTCCTCGATAGCGCATTGCACGCTGTCGTCTTTTACCACCTGAAATGATTTAATGATTTAAAGAATTATTATTTGTGATATTCTTGCTGCTGCTCTTGTCGCTAGCGCGGCAGAACTAGCTTACATCTATCTGACTGACAGACCTTGACAATCCTAAAGTGCCAAGTGATATTTGCGCGCTAAAATAACTGATAATAATAATTCAATATTTGGGTGAATCATCTAGTGTCTAGTAGGGTCTATTTGAAATAAAGGATTTAGATTTGATTTTGAGACTTGAAAGATGCATCATCTGCCTAGCCTTTTCCTAACTATATTGGGGTCGGTTTCCAGTCAAACGGATTCAGCTGAATACCAGAGTTGAAAAATGCATTATCAGATAAAATCATAGATCTTCATAAAAACCAGCAACTCACATTAGGAACAACATCTTTATAGTCATATTTGAACAGGTTGCAGCACTGTGCCAGGTCGCAGAGGTAGCGGGAGACCACGCCACCATTCGCGAAGTTCTGACGACCGATATCCAGGATGTTGATCACTGCGCCCGTGTCCTTCGCTTTGGGTTCCTGCCATGATTCCTGTGAACAAAGGAAGGGATACGTTAGTAAGCAAAAAGCATTACATAATTCCACAACTGTTTTACCTATTTTGTTGCCTGTGCCAAATAAAAAAGAAGGAGGAAAATATATAAAAAACTTTATTTTTCTTTTTTAGTCGTGACAGTATGGGTAGAGGTTGAGAGGTGTATTGTAACACTAGAGAACCCCGCTCCCAGTGTTACGCAATTATTTCAATGAATAGAACACCGATTAGAATTGGACCAATACTTATTTAGGGCATCTGCCGTAGAAGGGAGCTAATACATGTCTGCCATATAAAAACCATACATATTTTTTCATTCGTAATTCAAATACTATTTATATTTCTGCTAGACCCTTCTAAAGTTCCATCGAGTAACTTTTCTGCCAGTGACCTGCAGCCAAGAAGGTCACAGTATATTTATGTAGAACATACATGTATATGTAGAACATACATGTATATGTAGAACAACTCTTCTGCACATAATTTTAAAAAGTGAGTCTAAAATAATGAAAAATGTGAGAAGAGCCGATAATCAGTGATTAAGTAAGATGTAGGTAGAGTTTTATCTTTGTACTGGTAACATAGTAAAATATTTGGCAACACTCTAGCTGTCAATTTAATATTATTATGTTGGCATGACATACCCAACAAACATACTATCCAATGTTCCAGCACGGCAACAGAGTGTAGTAAACAAAAGAAAAAAAAAATATGTTGGCACAACACAACACTTATGTATGTATGCGCCAAAAGAACTCAGATTAGAATCATTTAGTATCCAATACGCACTATTTCAAAGATTGGAGTTATTTATTAGATCGTATCGATTTGCATATGTCAACAATTCCTGATGGACCTAATGAACGGAAACTGAAATGCCCAATCCCCCTATGCATGTTCTTAGAACTTTAGCTCTTTATAAAAAAATGTAGCTATATAATAGTGCCAAATAGTCTGAACCAAATAAAGCCTTTTCATTGGTATATTGAGTAATCATGGTAATTATGGATGTGCCTTCTCTACCACAAGAGGTTTTTAACCTGCAATAGGACAGTAACGTAGTATTGACAATGCCTTGAAAATCAGCTGTAAACTGCCACGTCTCTCCACTTGACTAAGCACTCACCTAACATTACCTAAGTTGATTGTTGGCGTTACACAAACACCGCATTGCCAATAGCATTGCAGTTTAGATGCCAAATGTGCGTATAAAATACCTGATTTATGAGAAAACACGTTTGTAGAAATGTTACGAACTTTTCTACAAATTTTTAAACAGCGCGGCAGGTTTGCATTAGCATGACAATCGCAATCTGTCAAAAATGTTTGAAAAATTAAGTTCTTTTTGACAGATTGCGACTGAGATGTGAAATGCGAACGTTGCTTTAAAATGGGTAGAATTGGCCCACAGATTTAAAAAAAAAAAAATTTACGTCTTACGTTATTTTAGGTCAGATAAGCATATTTTTTTCTTCTGAGTTTTCTTGGTTTTTATTTATCTTTATTTTTATAACATTAAAAATTCAAATTGCCAACTTTAATAATAAATACTACTTAAATATTTTAAATGTTTCTTATTGTTTTTTTTTTAATAAATATTTATAAATGTAAACAATATACATGCATAGAAATTAATAAACGAAATTATACTAGTGAAAGCCGAGAAAGATAAACAAATCAAATAGCTCGCGAGGTTGTCGACATGTGGGATGTGAATTCGGCAATCATTGTACCGATAGTCGTGTCAGCCAACGGCTTAAAAGCCACGAGCCTGGCTCGACCAACACCTTAGGAGGCTCTCGTTAGGCAGATGAATCAAGAGCTTGATTCAGAAAGCGGTACTTCTGGGCACGGCTCGCATTGTTAGGAGGTTCCAATCGCCCGCGCCGGTACCTTGGACCCTGTTCCCGATACCACGGTGGGCTACCATTTTTTATATTTTAAAACGTTTTTATAGAAATATTTAAAAATGAAAATTAAATGTATTTGTCGCAGCCAATTAGCTTAATCAGCCACTTAATTGGTTGCCTAGCCTTTTCATTTAAATGTGCCGATTTTTCAGCGACCTAAGTGACATCTTTTCTTCAATATCTTTTAATGACTAACCCATGTCACATAAGTCGCAGATAAAAAGTCACAGTTCAATGAAAATGCTAAACTTTTAATCAAAAAGGCAGATTCAGCTAGTTGGCTGCGACATATTTAAAATGAATAAAGAGATTATACTAGTATACCTTGAATGATAGCATATTAACTTTGAGTGCTATGTCTGATTGTTTACTGATAAGTGATACCTACTGTTTGTGTGTTTTCTACTGCACGACGTGGTCTCCTATAATTGAGGGAGCACATAGATTTTTGTTCTTGTTGTGTTTTTGTTTTTGTTCCTTTTTTTTTTTTGTTTTTTTTTTTGTTTTTGATCCTAATAAAATAAGATAGCAATCGCGCCACGTATAATACTGGTATTCAGCTAAGTCCGGTTTGACTAGAAGCCGACCCCATTTTAATTGGGGAAAGGCTAGGTTGATGATGAACATTGGTGGTTTAAATTGTTAAAGAGGCGTGTTCTATTTTATCTTGCTTGCCTGTTGCAAGATATTTGGCAAATTACAATCATCCGTGCCAGAAGTATTGAAGCGCTAAATACAATGATAATGTTCTGATTTTCTTATTAAGTACGAGTTTAAATTTTCATTGCCACAAGAGAATTGGCAGCAACATTCTCTGTAGGTACATTACTACAGCTACACTGCGATCGCCAACCCGCCTGCCAAGCGTGGCGATTATGGCAAACCCCCCCAATTGGGGGAGGCCTATGTCCAAAAATGGACGTCTATCAGCTGATTTGCTGAAGTACAAGTATTAATCAAGAAATATTCGCCATAACAAGGATTGGAACTTAGATCACAGGATGTTTTTATCGATTTACTTTATATAAATTAATTTACATCATAAATAACGTAAAAATGTAGTAAAACAACCCATTTAGTGTGCCAGTAACAAAATAACTTCGTGTAAGCAAAACAGTTGAACAAGCAGTGTGCAGCGTTACGACCAACTATCAAAGGTCGACACGTCAGATATTACCATAATTTTCGCATGTGCCACGTTTTGATAAAAATAACGTAAAATGGTCTGACAATGACACAGATTCATATCTTTTGGTAGATATAATTATTCAAGATTCCGTCAAAAAAATCACACCACATGGTTTGTGTGATAAACTTGAGATAAGGTTATTTATCTTGCTTCGTAATACTGATCGAAAGATTTACATTGATTTGTCGTATAAAAATTGACATACCTTACAGTTGTAAGTAAGTTATTAAGCCAAGTGAGGACTAAAAATACCGAAGAGAAACGTGTCACTATAGCCATATGCTATGGGTTATTGACCTGACCTTGACTCTTTATATGTGGAGACTGAGTAATAGTTGCAAATTGTCGAATCAACACGTTTTGCTGCGGCTTTAAAAAATGGGGAGGGATTTAATCTTTTGTTTAGGTATATGTATTTATTAATAAAATACAAATAAAAATGATTATGAAACAATGAAGAAAAAAAAATCTTTATTACATCATACTTTTCAATATCACGAAAAAAAGTAAAATATATATGAAAAGTCGTTTCGTAACTGCAAACATTGGTTTAGCCAAAACGTCGCTTCTATCTCGAATGATGCGACACACGCAAGAAATAGGGGAAAATTTATATTTATAATGAACGATCAGGTGGTCGGGCAACAAAATTGTTTATCGCGTATATAAATAAAGTGAGTGGAAGACGAGTTAAATGTACACGTGTGACTTGTCAGTCAGATAAGGACGCATGTGCAGTATCGGGGTGGAGAACAATAAATAAAAATTTGCTTAAAGAAAGAAAGAACACTTTTTATAACAATACGTATTGTTATAAAAAGTCCACTAAGGGCCGGTCACTTAGAATGACCGTCGGTGGGAACGGGCCCTAAGTGTACATGTCGAAATGGCTGAAGTGAAGAAGGGCTTAATCAATTTCACATCAGCCGTTTGACCGTTTTTAATTAAATAATTTCGTGTGGAGTGGAGTGTCGTGGACAAGGGCTCAGGACAAATTGGAACAGTTATAGTTGGGTTGCCAACAATTTAAAAAATATAGTAAGTAACTGATAGTTTAAAATGAGCTTATTTAAATATCTAATGCAGCTGTATTCATCAAGTGTATCTGCACCAAAAGGAAATAAAGATCTCCCATTGTCAACGTCAAGAGGCAAATATTCCAATTATACTTTATCGGATAAGCAGATAAAGTGTTCAAAGGCGCGGAATTTCGAATAATAATCGAATACAAGGAGAATTCATAGAGTATTGATAATGGATCGATTGTTTAAACGTATCGCAGGGGAGAGGTCGACGCACTAGATGCGCGAGCGCCGCGCGTCGGTTGGTCGGCGCGGAGTCACGCCACCGCGGCGTCCGCCCCGCTTTGTGTTTAAATTTAAAATATAAAGCGGCTATTTTCAAGAGTCACTAGATCAACGATGAATGAACGAACATTGTCAACATTGAAGCTACTTTTTGCCATACTTTTGTTATCTTCTACTTTTATATAAGGTATTCGGTCATCTGAGTGTAAGAATATTAAAGGTTATCGGTAGCTTCTCGCTCAGCTATGAGTCAGCTGTCTTTAATAAGAACATTTATAAGGAAGCCAATTATATAGCTGTAATGCTCTGCGGAATTTAATTTCAAATGCAAAATTGATAGTATTTGGAATACCATCACTCCACGTTTTAAAGCACGTGTTTCGCAGACGATGTTTGGTTTAAAAAGGTGAGAAATATGATGTCACCTCGTACGAATATTGCAAACTCTGACACTCGTAGAACGTAGGGAGTATGTGATAAAATATTTTTAACAGACAAATCGGCTCAGTCTTAGCGATTTTTAGGCCATGCCAAAAATCGCGTAAACCCAAAAATAAGATTTGCTTAAAATAAGTGGGTAAACGAAAGGGACAAGAAACTCTTTTTAGCACTTCTTCCGGATGTTTTAGTGTAGTTTGCCAAAGTAAAAAATAATAGCTTGTGGGAAATTGCCACGCATAAGTACTGATTTACAAAACCGGTACCTACCGGCACAATTTAAAACAATAATCGTGTTTTTTTTTTGTTTAATAAATAGGTACCTAATATTATTATAATAACACTAGGTAAATAAGTCTACGAATAAATTTTGATGCCATATACGATTGATTGGATATTATAAATAAGTAACTATTTCGATTACAATTTTACAAGGCCTCAAGGGACTAATACGAGTGATACATTTTTTACAATACATTTTTTTTGGAATGAGGACTCTATACGACTATACTTAACTAAAAAACTGTCATGTTATAGCTATAGTGCATGAGTTAGTTGGCTTTTTATTTATTTACATCAAAATTAACAATAATTGTGTACAGGTAACCTAATGTGAGTACCTACTAAATAAATACTAATTTACACATATTTTTTTAAAGTCAAAGGTAAAGCATTTTTATAGTGATTTTTGTTTAAGTCAAAGTTTTTTCTATTTTAGTGATTTTTGGTGATACAGTATGTCTTACAGTTAGGTTATGGTAACTCAAAAAACTACCAATTAATTTAACAATATAAGAATTTAAAATCGTTATTACATACTAATAACAAATATTTCAATATTTAGAATACAATACAAAAACTGGCAGCACTACCATTTTGAATAGCAATGATTTTTTGGCCGAAGAAAAGTCCAGCCCTATGTCTCTCTATCTAGGCTTGGTTTCGGCACTTAGTCCTTATGGTTATGTTAGGCCATTATGCGTGAAGCCCAGCACCCTTATCACATGAACATTGGACCAGATGCTTGCAGATGCTGTCAGCTAAAAAATCTTCACCTTATGTTTGTAATCATTTCAGCCTTAAATTACCTAGAATAACAATTTCCTTATTGAATTTCCGATCCATGTTAACCTTCTAAAACATTATCCGTCTCCAATAGAAAACCAAGAAATTCATTATCATCCATTGACTAACCTCGAAGTAAATGATAGACAGAGGAAACGCAAAGAGGAAAAATTAAGAACAATAGTTCCCAGTTTTCAAGCCTTGATGCGAGTTTTGATCAGCATACTGAATAGTTACGACCTTAGAGGAATAATTTTCCTATAGCATACCTAGTACAACATTGAAGTCAAAATATTTTTACCTTCTACTGTTTTGAAAGAGTTATCTATGGACTTTTCACTCTTGCATGTCGATTCTGCCGGTATTCGGTAATACCGTGAACTACTCTAATAGTAGTTTATGCAACGATCATATAAAAGGGGTTATTAAAATACGAGGGTCGGTTTATCACACGAGTGTTTTAATACCTATATTATATGCCGTTGCATACACTACTTTATCTTCACTCGAACAGTTGAAATAAAATAAGTGGAAAAATAGTTTATTCCAATATGGCGGATATTCTCATTGCTTATTCGAATAACTGCGCAGCGCGCGCATCCATAGACAATGATAAAAGCTAGCTCATGAGGTAGCCCGCGAAATTCAAATTGATTGACAAATGTTATAATTTCATGAAATACTACATTTGACATCAATTGTAACCGAAAGAGTTGTATTGATGATTTTGATGATTGTAATTCTATTAATACATACTTACATACTGCAAATCGCAAAAAAACGTAAGAAAATTTGAAGAGTTGAAGCGGTCACCTCAAGTCAATGAGCCCGCGCCAATAAATTAAAAAGTAAAAGTGTGGTATAAAAATTTAAAAGTTATTTTATGATGCAGTTGTTTAAAAATCGAAGGAAAATGTTGAACTGTAATAGATTTTTTTTTTAAATTTACCTATCCACAAAAATAAAGTACTTGTTTATGCATTCGTTTTTGAACTCATGTTTGGAACATTACGTTGTGAGTGTAGATAAAGTATATTTTGTGTAAATGACTTTTGTTTAGATAGAACACCCCGTAATTACGCTTTTATAAGTCAACAAAGTTTAAGAAATTTCATACCTAAACGACCTTTAACTGTATGAGGGCAAAATTGTTAATAGACGTGGCTTCAAAAAGGCGAAAATGAAGCATCACACCAATCCCAAATCATTGGGGGTGATTGGACCCAATGATTCGAGGTCGGCAAAGTGCATCTCATTGCTTCGTGCATCTCTATTAGCTCATCTGAGCTTTTAATTACTTTCTCTCCGGACTCAATACTGTGATCCGGTGTCCCAACATGTCTACAATCGCCTCACAAGCTTAGACGTTCTCTATGTAAGTTGACAGTATGACTACGACCGTGACCCGACCTTGTCCGCCATTTACGTGACTTCGCTTAGATAACATTTGAACTTACACCTGCGTTAATACTCGATACAGATATAATTAGAATGCGTTTATTTCCACTCTGAACTGGATAACAAACGTGTGATTTATGAAAACGTGATTATCGGTATTTATTGCATGTTATAAAAATGTTATTGACTTAAGTAAATAAAACTGCCTGGAAGATAAGGCGTTTTAAAACAAATGTTTTATATATAGATTCATAACTTACAGCTGCTATAATGTTAGTACATGCTGCACCTGGCGCAAATAACAGTTTCAACATGCACTGGATTTATTTTACTTGGGAATTAATGTCCAGTATAGCTGTTGGGTTGTGAAGACTAACGCAACCAAAGTCAACTCAAGTCAAGAGTGTTACTTCTAGGCCAGGTCCATCGTTGACCATATACAACATGTAACAGAGTAAACGCAATACCTCTTAAATGGTCATTTTACTCATCATTATGAACATCTTTTACTACGGTACCAACCCCGAAATCGCGAGTTATGCTCACAGAAATGTATGGAGCAGTCGTTTTTTTTTATCGCGGGTTGGTCTCGTAGTAAAAGTTGTTCATATGTAATGATAAGTACAATGATCTCATATGAGGTATTGCGTTTATTCTGTTACACGTTGTATATTATCGTTTACCGTAAATGCGAGTCTGTCAGTCTGTTAGTTCGCTTATAATAACGCTTACGCACGCCTAAATTGCCGAACCAATTTTGATACTAAAACTGACCAATTGAGCTACTTTAGTGTGAGCGAAGCTGCGGAAAAAGCTTATCAATAATAAAAAAAGATTTACTTGTCTGCATTATTTTCGCTTTGTAATACGTTTGCGTCAATTGTGAGTTAGTTGAATAGCTTACCGAATCCTTTAATCCTAGATGTTAATAATCGTAATCAAAATAATCCCGGCTTATTGCGATGGTTGGTGATATTGTGATAAGTTTGTTTTCTCCCTACATGTGCTGGTTATCTTAACAACGTCATTTACAAACGTGAGTTAGCTTCACGTTTAGGTTTTTGGGGGCGGGAAAATAACTTGACGGATCGTAGTATCTTAGAGGCTTATTTAGTAATATTTTTCTGATAATTATATATAAATATTTTCTAGTCAAACATAATCATCAGAAGTTAATTTAGTCTACAGTTTCTGATAAAATGCTGTTAATTCGCGACATACAACATAGGGGTGTTTCAAAATAATGCAACATCTATGTCGGAATAATTATTTTTTGAATAAAATTAAACTCAATGCGTAGGTAGATATTACTGCATTTATAGTCGAAAACATTAAAAACTACGCCTGCAGTGCAGCCTCGACAAAAACGTCTTATTTTTATTAACGACTTTATACAGTTTCTAATTACAACACTTAAAAATTTTGTAAGGCGATTTACCTATGTATTTTTTGAAGACCTCAATGTGTGTTAAAATTTTGTCGAGTAAAGATCATAATAAAATTCGTCACAGATCGTGACAAAACTTCATAAGTAGGTTTATTTTAACTGACACATGGGCGGATTTGATGCAACAAGGCATCCTCTACTATAATGGGTTAATTTATTCGAAATAGTTTTAATTTCAGGTTTAATTTATGTTCACTTACGACTGTTTTCAGTTAGATAAATGTGGACATTTCTGCGGTGAAATCAAGTCAGAATGTTATTCTTTGTAAATTGAAATAAAATTTCAATGCGTATTACTGCATTTGCTACTGTACACTAAACAACTGGTGCATTACGCAATCGGTTAGACTTGTGTAGGTACAGTTGTTGTAACTTTTACATAACATGCGCTGCGTTTGATGAGCAATAAGTTTATGAATGCGATCTTCGAATAGTAGGCTTATCACATAAATATGTTTCTTTTCCCGCGGTTTCGCTACCGTGGCCACAGGAACCGTGCATTTTATGTTCGGGATAAAAGGTATTCTATGGCACTAACTGCTGTGCTGCCACTTATAATTCCTGCATGCTTCGTATGGTGTAGCTTTGTACCAGTTAAGAATTTTAAATAATTTAATTTTTTGAAGTGAAAACTTCTTTAGCGGTGTTGTGCACTTTTTGAGATGGGTAAAAAATGTTAAACTCGCGTCAGGACACGGACCTGATCGAAAGTTCGTAAGACGGAGGGAGGTGTTTAAAATATGGAAATTGAACAAAGTGCATAGAGGTATTCAAGTTTTCACTTCTGCCGGCACTCCCGGAGTGCAACCCGTTGTTTTTTTTTTTTAATTTTAGATTTCTAATATTAATTTAAGATAAAATTCGTACCTCTATCACTTCTGAAAACCCATTAAAAGCCAGTATAACCCAACAAATAAAATGAAACAAAGCTTTATAACCGCAGAATTATTGAAAAACATTTTCAAGACGGTAACTGGACTCTGACCTTTTAATTAATATAATTTGCAGTTAATTCGATTGTCATTTACATAACTCCTTATCGCGAGCTTGATAAAAATGTAGCAGACTTCGGACCCGTCAATTTGCCGTACCCTTGAACATATCCTCTACATTTGCTTAATAAGTAGGTACTAATTTCAGGTAATACCTAGTTGACAACAGATTATAGGTAATATAAATAAATATGTAAGTAAGTACCTATTTACTTTTACTTCGAACTAGTAACCTCTGTTCAATTCTCTCCGGGAAAACTTAGAAGTGAGTCCGTAGCACTAAGTTCACTCTCGCTTCGAACTTAGTGCTACGGATTGATAACTCACTTCACTCTAGTTCTCATGGTAAGATTTACACACGATAGCAGTACAGGTACAGTCGTCATCACATCAAGCTACAACAATCTGTCAAATTTCTTTAATAGATTTTCAACTTTATCGTTACAGCATTAGGTTCCAGATTAATTGGGAAAATTTAATAGTTTCGGTTAGCTTGATGTCTGTACATTTCTTGGTCTTGAGTTGACCCAATGGTCAAATAAATAACTATTGGTGAACAACTTTTTTTAGTGAATGTCAAAAAAGTGGTCAAAAACGCATTTTAACGTGCCCACAATGTTTAACCAATCGTTTAACTACGGGTCATAAAACTCACCTCAGCGACTAACAAAGAAAAAAAATCCTTTAAAGATATACTTTATCGTACAAACCTACGTGTCAAGGACTAAATGAACAACGTAAACAAATGTAAGTAACAAAGCATTTTGTAAAGGAAACTTATTGTTTAACTTACATCTTTGTTTTACACGGAAACACATCCTTTGTGATTTACACTTAATATTTTTGTTTGATATCAAATACATACTGTAACTTCTTATTAATAGGTACAAAATTATTATTCGTGAGAAGTCATGTGCCCGATTCCAATGGGATTGCCTGTCGGCAAAAATTACTAACTTGCATCTTCAATTTAACCTCGTTATGGCGGCGCTTATACACTTGGCGTATTTGTCAAAATATTCGCCTTACTGATTTGTTCAAAAATTAACTTTATCTCGATGAATTAGGGTATAGTAACGCGAATATTTTGAAAATTACGCCAGGTTGATGAATTTGCGGAACAATGAAGAAAATATCGCGAGGAAAGCTTTGTGTATGAATGTAGATTGCTTCAAGAATAGGAGGAGAGCATAGAAACGATGGATGGACTGTGTGAATAATAAACAGACATATTGACAAAAAATCTATTGTCCACGACTTCGTACGCTCATATCCCGTTTTCGTTCTCGTTCACGTAGGAATTTCGGGGAACCTCTCTTAGTGCTCCCCTACACTCCCCAAGGAACCTACATGCCAAGTTTCAGCTTTCTACGACCAGTAGCTTCGGCTGTGCGTTGTCTGTCAGTCACTGAAGAGTTTTGCTAATCAGTACGTCAATTAATTCGAATCTGCTGATTCTTAGCTCGAATTTGAGTAACAGAAAACAACCGTTGATTTGGCAGAGAATGCCTACTAAAATACGTTTTTAAATGGTTAGATTTTTTAGTAAATAATGTTGGATATGTCTTCAGGTTATCAGCGAAAGTCCATTACATACGACTGCACTAAGAAAATACTTCTTAATAACATTAGGCTGTATGAACTGACTGATGTTTATAAATATGGCGGCAAGTGCGAATGTTTTATTTTTCAGTTATTAAAACCGTGTAACTGTAAAGTAACACAACCGTTGACGCAAGTAACAAATTCTTTCTCACACAACAAACCTCAAGTTCACAGTAATTGGACTCAAACGAGGCATTTACCCGATTGTCCGAAGTATCACGTATTTCTGACGACATTAACTATAACCTTGTCGATACGGGTGGTGAGTTATTACAACATTACATCTTCGGGTCATGGGATGTGCCTAATTAAGGACGGCAAGAATATACCAAAATGTCCTCAAATGGGCACAAGAATTGACAGGTGTTATAAAATACTGTGCGAGTTTTATTTTAATGATTATTTTTTGTATGTAATTATTTTTATTGGTTGCGAAGATGTCCAATTGTCTTGCGAACTGTAATCATAATTACCACGGCGGGTACAAAGTACTTATTTGCCAGTACAATATAATTTTGGTGGTTACCTCAATGTTCGAAGGTCGTAGAAGAGGAATATGTCTACATGTGTGTGTATCTGTGTGCTTCCGGACGTCCCCTCCATAGCTCATAAACTGTTTGACTGATTTTGACACAATCTGTGTTGTCATTTGATCCGTTCAATCATTCTGATATCCCGAGTGTCAAGGGCGTCATTTTCCGTACCATTTGGTATTATAACGATAAATGTTGTATCAATGCGAAAATTTTCTATTCTATAAGAATCTGAGAGAAAACTAGGTTGTTGAACTACCTACATAAAACTTTAGTACTTCTCTTAAACGTTATTAAAGCGTAAATAACTCAAACCCATACAAAGTCTTTGTGCTCGTCAACAAATAATTGTGCAAAATATCCCTTAATACTTCATAGCATGTGCCCGGGTGAGGTCAACGTACGAAATCGCTGGCAAAGTGGGCGTGTCTGTGCGTAACGGTTATCGAATTATTCATAGACGCTCTATAGATCTTGCTTATAAATATAAATAAGCATTATCTTGTGAGGTGTGCATTTGTGGAAACCTGTTGAGAATCTGACGAAAGATGTTTTTATGGAACTTTTTGTTAAATTCATAAACTAATACAAAAAAGAAGCTGAAAATGAAAGAACGAATACCGAAGGGGAGGAGCTAGAGGAAAAAAATTATAACCCTTCCTCTTGGCTTTGTCGTAGTAGAAATATAAATGGCTCAGATTTACCAACTGGTAAATCTACTACTTTTATTAATAATTTTAGTCCTTCATAACTATGAAGGACTAAAATTACTTATAAACAGAGGAATCTATTAAGGGAAACCGACATCATTCTGATCGAAGATTAAATAAAACGGGGCGACAAAATAGGGAAGAAAAAGCCAATAACTAGCACTGAACATTAAATTCAGAAAGATCCTTTTGGATCCAATCTCCACCAAAAACTTCATACATAATGGGCCTTTGTTAGCAACAAACTCAGGGTTAAAATAAATCTGGAACCCGAACCCTGGAACGCAAAGGGCATTTGGAGGAACACAGGTGGTTTGAGTCAGTAAGAGTCTGACATTCCCTTCCGCTCCACCCAGAGCAGGAGTCATTTGATGATCTCCCCCCTTCCAAAACAGAAAAAAGTGGGTCTTAATGAATTTGATGTTCAGTCAGAAAACCACAGTCTTCCTTACGTTTACTATTCGATCGCTAAGTGGAAAATTTGCAGTAGCAGTCTTTCACAATGAAATTGCATGATTCATATAATAGTGTTAAGTTTTGAAACAAAAGCTAGTGTGATTAACACCAACTCACGCTCTAAAATTAGATGATATAACGTGTTAAAATGTACTTGAACTCGATATTATATTTTATGCGGTTGCAAGAGCAACGGCGGTTGTAGACCAGGAGCTCAATTAATTAGTTTCAACTTATCTCGCATGGCTGAGGTACTTTTTCATACTTACACAGTTTAGTTTTCATAGTTTGCAACCTAAGAAATTCCTGTATTTTTGAGGAACTTTAAAATACGCATCATGGTCGCAAACTGTCAAAAACAGCTCTAATATCCCTAATTTTTTGAAGTAACGGAGTGTCAGATTCTTACTGACTAAAACCCATCCGTGTTCCTCCAAATGCCCTTTGCGTTCCAGGGCCACGCCACGGTGACTCTTTCGAACAAATTCCGCAACGCTGGCAGAGTGATTGTCGCTAAGATGATTTCCGACGAATTATCTTTGCGAACGGTCAATTAAGTCACTTTATTTTTTTAAACAGTAAATGTTGAATTTCAAAAATGCCTTATATATAGGTACATATATTATGAAATAAATTAAGTGTCTTATACTTTGAACGTTTTTTAAGTACGAGAATTGGCCTCTGCATACAAGTATGAAAATGTTCCTCAGCTATGCGAGCAAAGATTAAACCACTTACTCATCATAACACAAATAATAAGAATAATCTACGTCTTTTTTGTTCATATGCTACCTGGCAGCTAATGTTATATAATAATGAGGATTTAATTACATATGATAAGCGAAAATGAGGTCATCAGATAATCAAATTAGACAGACAGTTGGCTGCAATTAAAACACCATTTTTAATATGACTTTAAGTAGTAATATTGATATTAGGATGATATCAGGTATATTATCATCAAAATTACTTAGCTCATTGAGAATCACGTTAGCCACACTTCAGACTTCACGATCAAAAGGTAAACAATTTAATTGCTGATATACAAAATTCGTCAAACTGAATAATTTTCCAAACACCTTTGTTTTAGGATGGAAAATCATCAAGTGACTTCTTCCGATTTGGGCGGAGCGGGGGAGTGTCCGACTTTTACTGACTAAAACCCATCCGTGTTCCTCCTAATGCCCTTTGCGTTACAGGGCCGTGGTAACTCTTTCGAACAAATTTCGCAACCCTGGTTCCTAACACCTAAGCTCGAAACATCGCAGTGTTTTTACTATTTATCATCAAATTTCTACCCTTGTCCTATGATACATGTGGTCGGTAGTCAAAATGCCTAGCCTTCTCGCAATGTTGGGGTCGGCTTCCAGTCTGACCGGATGAAGCATGCGAGTCGTGTCCAGGAGTACCGCTTTCTGAATCAAGCCCTTCATCCAGCTGCCTAACGAGAGCCTCCTCAGGTGTTGGTCGAGGCTCGTGGTTCATAAGCCGTTGGCTGACACGACTATCGGTACAATGATTGCTGAGTTCCCATCCCACATGTCGACAACCTCGCGTTGGTCTATTTTTTTAGGATGGGTACTTAACCATCAAGCATCCGCTCTGGGCGGAGCGCAGGGCAGTGTCAGACTCTTATTGACTAAAACCCATCAGTGTTCCTCCTAATGCCCTTTGCGTTTCAGGTCGCGCAGTGACTCTCTCAAACAAATTTCGCAACTACATTATTGGATCCTTACGTCCAAATAAATTAAAGCCTAGAAAGGAAAGTAAGCAACCTAATAGAAGCGCTGGAAGCCTCGTCGTTGGTGTAAAGACGAAGCGGGTCGCGCCTCTAGCATTCACGCCACGCACGATTGCGGGGAGTACCGTAAGGTCGGTATTACATTTGTAAATTACAAAGACTAATACAAACATAGTTGAATGGAAGGACCACTTTGTACAACAAATGGAAATGGAATCTACTTACATTCTGTCATTTGTATATCTTTGACAGTCGTTTCGGGTAGTCAGAAGCCAGAAGATTCTTGCCTAGGGAATCGTTTCTCACTTGGTACAATGCTGGTACTTAGCTGCAAACGGGTTAGACTGGAAGTCTATCTCAATATGGTTAGGAAAAGGCACGTTCTAACACTGAAAGGCAACGTAGGTACCTTTTTTTTAAGGATGGGAAATCATCAAATAACTCCTTCCGCTCTGGGCGAAGCGGGAGGGAGTGTTAAACTCTTACTGACTAAAACCCATCCGTGTTTCTCCTTATGCCCTTTGCGGTCTAGTGCCGCGGCGACTCTTTCGAACAAATTCCGTAACCAAGGCAAACATCCTACAGCAAATCTCTGGATCAATAAGCATACAATTTTGCACAAGGTTTCCTTAAATAACAAAAGTGGGACCAAAAGAAGGATTTAAGGGGTCAAAACGAGGGATGAAAACATGTACGGATTGCTGGCATTCTTGCTCACGGACCCACGGTTTATAATACATAAAAGAAGTTCCACACTATGAAACAAAACCACTGCCTGCTGTTATGAGAACTAACAACTGTTTACATTGTACTCGTAGGTACATTGGTATTTTTTTTTAAAAAAAAAACGTTGTGGGGCAACGTTTTTTTCACTAGGAATTTCTCTTGTATCGTGGGTGCGTTTACAAACATACAAATTCACATACACAAACAGCCAGACCCGGAACAACTATCTGTAGGCCATACAAATATTTGTTCCGTGCGGGAATCGAACCCGCGACACGCAGCGCAGCAGCCGATTGCTCAACCACTGCGCCAACCGTGTCGTTCGTTTTGATTCTATCGTTGTATGATGTGGCTGAGATTCAAATTGCTCAGTGTTTTGTATCATAAAATAATTTTCTTGCCTTAATTCCATTTTATTTGGAGTCGGCGCGATATAATTTTCTCAATACTTCTAATTGTCTTCTCAGTAAGCCCTTTTTTGACATTGATATGCTCGCGTTTGACCACTATATCAGCTGATGGTAAGCGACGATGTCTAGAAGCAACCTATACACTCTTGACTTAAAGACCCCCAGGTTGTAGTTATCAGGAAACACAGACTCCAGCAGGGAATTGCACTCGATAGCGGGACGCACAAAGAAAGTTCTCTCAAAACGTGTAGTGCGTTTGGCTGGGAAGTCCATGTACCGGCGGTTCATCTCATCGCCGTACGTCTTGTAGGCCGATGATGGAACGAGCTTGGCGGAACGCACACCATATCATACGTCTGAAGCTTCTGTTCATTTCTATTTCGTGTGATACATTGCGAAGTTATGCGGTCCTCAGCAAATAAGGACCTCGAAATCCGCGACATGCAAAGTATCAAAGCAATAGAGATCCGTTTTGAACCTACAATGATACCTGTCAGTGTAGATTCCTCTTATATAACGCTAATAGAGCTATATTATCTTTTGTTTTAATCTAGTAGGTACTGTGTAATAGAGGTTCATTTGCATGATATCTCAATGAGAACCGTCATTATGCTGTAGCGTTTGTTTTAAGATGTCGTGAGAATGTTTATCGTATTGTGAAACGGCTTCATTGCATTAAAAAATATAAACTAACTAAGAAATTCATAGGACTTCATTATGTGTGCCAATGTCTGTTCTTTGACTTGACAATTTGTAATAGGAGTTTAAAAATTACAGACAGGAGTGACATTGTTCGTTTCGCGCGAACATTTAAACTGTAAGTTTAAAACCACAATTTTGACAATAAAATATAGCGTTTTAATTTATGAATGGTCTACTATACATGGAATTCTTCAAAATGAAAATATTGCATGTGTGCCAAAAATTAAGGGCGCTGTGATCAGCAAAAACTGAAAAATTGCTGGTTTCCTAACGAAATTTTAACTTAAATCTTTGGCCAAATATTTTCGCTAAATGACTTGTTGATCAAGCAGTCTCAAGCGTTACTCTTGAGTACGAGGTCGGACAGTGTTATTGGGTTTTTCCATCAAGAATTTCTTAATAGCTGTCCGGTATCTAGATTTGAGCCTGGTTGACGGCAATAGGCTGGCACCTTAGACTTAAACATAAATGGCGAAATGTGAGTGTAGGGCTTTAGGTACCTACCCAGAAACGGGGTGAATAGTAATGCAGGGGTGAATCGGCACAAAACTTTGAAGGGGATTTATACGTTATTTAAAATTGTTTGCAGCATTTGCAGTCTCCAATTTTATTGAATTGATATTTAAAATAACTACCTCTCAAGCGTCGGACATGTCAAAATTCCAAATTAAATAATAAATCTTGCACAATGGTAATAATAAAGATTAAAAACGCGTAAATCACGCGACACACCGGTGTGTCACCGCGGCTGAAGCGGGGTTGCTTTCTTAGACAACCAATATTGAAGTGAAAACCTTATCAAAGTTTTGTTTCTATTCACCCTTCCACCTCCATTCTTATTTAAGTATTTTAAGAGGTAACGAGACCCCTTCCATGTGCTTGATGGTGATCACCGGGGTGGTCTTAGTGAGGTAAAAATCTTTTTCCCATGAGGTCAGGCGCCTTTTGTAGGTTTACTGACGATGCAAAAAAAGGGCTATATAGGGTGACTGGTAATTAGTGACCGTTACTTAAACACATGATTATACTCATGATAACAAACAACTTTTACTATGGGACCACAAACCTGAATCGCGAAAAAAAAACAGCTGTCCCATACATTCATGTTCGCATTACTCGTCAACATGTATGGGACAGCTGATTTTTTTTTCGCGATTTCAGGTTTGGTCCCATAGTAAAAGTTGTTTGTTATCATGAGCATAATCATGTGTTTAAGTAACGGTCACTAATTACCAGTCACCCTATATGTACACCTGTGCCTCACATATCGGGGAATACACTTGTGATATTCACCTCAGTTAGTCTGCTACCTATTGCACAGTCTAGAAAAACCGCCGTTACGGGACACTCAGATGCAGACTCAACATTTATAACCACAATATCATGATTGCTTAAGCACAATCGGCATTGGACGTTGTAAAGCGTGGTTACGCCAATTACTTCAGGCTATGATTAGTTTACGTACAAGAGGACGTTGGCCAGACAGGTGGATTTTAGGAATGGTGAAAATATGTATAAGTCACCGGAAAATTGCAAACGCCGTAAGATTGTAAAATAACGCGGAAAAGAAAGAAAAGAAAATGCCTTTATTCCGCCAGAAATGACGCACAAAAATAACATAAGATTAAAAGAAAGTTAGCTAAAAAATACAACCCGTTTCACTGCCAAGCTATGTCAGGACCGGACATTAACTACCACGAGTCTCTGGTCATGCCATAGACAAAACAGAACATAGTTCTAGAGTTGTCTACGGCATAACGAACGTCCGGCACCGACTGCCGACTGACACAGTGACAAGTTGACAACTTATAAACAAATAAACAGTACTACAGTAATAATACAGTTTCTGTGGACAATATAAAATACAAATAATTCTGCAATATACATAAATTCAAGTTGTGCGTCGCATCCGGGCAAGAATCGGTCGTTACTCAGCATATTGCCGCGACTCTGGATAAATCCAACAGCGTGAAATTGTAAACTCATTTTTGTCAATAAACCACGGATATATTGGAAACTATTGATGTTGGATGGGATTTTTTGTATTCAAAATAATATGCTCATATTTTATCGAAAAATTATATAGGTAATCTAAAAAAATATTACAATCTTACGGAGTTTGCAATTATCCGGTGACATAGGTATATAATTATTGCCTATGATTCGTTTATGATATTTGCGTGATAAAAATCTGGTGTTTTATTTTTCGATGTTTTCATCAGACTTCTTCATTGTAACGTGTATACTCTATTGAGTCATAATTATGCTTAAGTATATCCTATATATTGTTTAATGTAAAATAATTTATTCAGTATTGTGACATTTGTTTGGTTAGAAATGTAAAAATGTATGGTTTTCTGCTTTGAGTGTAGGTACCATAATAATCCCCTGCCTAATACCTACTTCGGGAAAAACATGCGTGATGTTGTAAAAAATGTGAACGCGAGAGAATGTCGAACAATAAAATACATTTTTGATATTGAAATGTCATTGACCGGTACAATAACATTATCTCCGATAAGATAAATATTATGTCCGCTTTCAATAAACAATGCATATTTAGAAGACATTGCGAAAGAAGGTATAAGTATTCATGGCAAAACAAATAAAACGGATACGCATGTTAGGGCTCTCCGATATCATTTATCAGATAAAAGACTTTTCGCAAAAAAGAGGCTATAACATCACCAGGTTCATCATCATCATCATCATATCAGCCTGCAGACGTCCACTGCTGGACATAGGCCTCCCCCAAGTGTCGCCACAACAACCGGTCCTGTGCGTCTCGCATCCATCGGTTACCCGCCACCCTCACCAGGTCATCGGTCCACCTTGTGGAAGGCCTTCTCCAGGTTACCTACCAATATCTATGCACTAAAATTCATAAAAATCAGTTCCTTGATTTAGGCGTAAAAGCGTCACAAACACGTTCACAATTATAATATTAGTTAGGATATGTAATTACTGTAATTAGGTACCTATGTATCATGAAATATAACCTGGATGATATAACATTGTAGGTACTGAATAAAGTAAAGCAAGTGAATAATTAGGTCCAGGAAACAAAAGAACCAGAGCATAAAAGCAGGCAGCAGTTCAGCACGAAATCTATCGTGAAGCAATAATTGTGGACTTGAGCCGAGTTGCCATGCTGTATCTCGGGACATGACATTCTGGTTTTAAAAGAGCCTATGACAGTTATGAAAACTGTTGCTACGCAAGATAAAAGGCCTGAAAAAATGGCTAGATAATGCGATTAAAGGAAAGCTTATAAGATTTATAACCTACTAGCAGCACGCCGCAGTGTCACCAGCGTAGTTCCCGTTCCCGTGGGAATACGTGGATAAAATATAGCCTATGTTACTCCCTAATAATGTAGCTTTCTATTGATGAAAGAATTTTTGAAATCGGCACAGTAGTTTTTGAGTTTATTCATTGCAAACATACACACACACACACATAAAAATACAAATCTTTCCTCTTTATAATATTAGTATAGATTCTGATATTCCAGATTATAAAAAATAAGTAGATACTTACACTTATGGGTGTTTTTAAAGATCAATCACTGTCCAAACTTGTCGCACATTGAAAAAGATTTCCTTACCGACTCGTGTACTTAAATAATCTAATCATTTCCCCAGATTCGATGAACGATCTATTTTATTATTACCACCACCAACCTAATAATCTAGATTGAAAACATTAATCCCTAAGATAACATGATTGTTACATCCTATTGAGTTGCTAACATCTCGTTAGCAATAGCCCTACCTACACCTTATTTCGATTATTTTAATTAATAGGTACACCTGTGTATCGAGTCATTTTTTATCTTGACTGTCACTAGGAGAAATTTAGTCGTTTTACTAATATTATAATTACTGATATGAGCAGGAATTAAGATTAGGGCTGGGCTGGCATTTCAGGATGATACTGTCAAGCATGACTCTCGATTTAATACTTATCTTGGTTAAAATCGATTTATCACTGAGAATTGTTCTAGAAATCGGACCTACTGCTTTCTTTTATTTTTATCTTGTTTTTAAGTAATTAGGTAGAGTATTTATCAATTATCGCTTGGGGAATTCTTGATGCACTTTCATGCACATGAATTTCTAATTTAATTGGTTTTTTTAACATCACTCATCCTGAAAACACTATTTTTTTTATACGACTAGAGGAAAACAAATCGATATAAATTTCTTGAAAGCGGGTGTCTATTTATTGAGATGACTAGGATGGATGAATAAGACCCTGTTGCACCCACGCCACCGAGCAAATAAAATGGGAATATGACAAGAGAATGGTGATAAAAGAAGAAAGCTTGACTCAAAAACAAAAGGGGATTTACTAACCAATTTGATTTCATCATCATACAAAATTAAGAAAACTTAAATTTTTCAAACCTCGTAATGGCCAAAGTAATTTGATCAAACAGTCATTCCTGTGTAATTAAGTCACGTATGTATATAAAAACTAGCCGGCACTGTATGGCCATAAACCGAAGTCACTGACCTACGCCGCAGTCAATCATTTGGCGAAATGTAGGAGGCAGGCATACAAAAGAAGTATTCGGCAAACACTGGTGAGAATGCAGACAGTTTTTGATTTTTTTTTGAGTTTTTATGCTAAGTTTTCATTTAGTGAAAGCCAGATGAGCGTCTTCGCAGAGGGAGGCATCGAAAGCTGATGACGTAGACGGGAGATACACCGAAGACAACACATCGGGAAGCGTGGAAGGCTATGTGGGATCACTTTTGACCAGCAGTGATATAAGTAAAAAATATATATTATATTTCATTCAAGTTAAACTAACACAGTTTCAAAATTACTTAAACCTACAAAATACTTTCCCAAATAAAAATTAAGAGATAAAAAACAAAACATAATAACTTTATATATCAGGCAGAGACACAGACATTAAAAAATCGTCTACTCACAAATCTGTTTATCACAAAGAAATCGATACAGATATAGGTACCATAACAAAACGTGCAATATTGAGAACAAAGCACCACTATCGGATGTACAAAGTCCGATTGATAAAAATCAAACAACCGTTTTCAGTAGAGCCTAGACAATAAAATTATCTATGCTGTTGAAACAAAGATACTATAACATAGAAAAATCTTTACAGGTGTATTTTCATTGATAAAAATGCCACATTGTAGATTCCATTGGCGTAGGAAAGGTAGATCAAGAATTTCATAAACATGTAGCTGACAGCAATGTCAGGGTGAATTAGAAACGTTACCGATCTGAATCTATACCGTGATGACATAACTGGTAACAAATGCAAAGCCTAAACAACAACCAATATAGGAAAGCAAGCTGATGAATTACATGGCGAGGGTAATGAAGATGCGAAAGACCTGCAGTTGATAGATAATGTTTCTTAAAATGAATGCTATAAGCCTAAGCTTCGGACCAATTTTCAAAAGCATAGAGATAGTTATTATAAGACGTTAATGGCTCAGAACTCATCCTTTCTTGAACAATGAATACCATCCCACAGATACAAATGATGTGGACGATACTGTCAATACGACTCGATGCTTACCACAGTGTAGTCTTTTTAACCCAAAGGTTGGGAATGCCTTGTTGCATTAAGTCTGCCCATGTACCACTATTGTACATAAAGTTTAAATAAATAAATAAATGCTTGCTGGAAGGATCGAGCACAATTATAATGATTTGACGTCAAACAATAAAAACCTTTAGTGGTACAGCAGAATAAATAGCGATAAAAACGTGATGCGAGACACTTTTATTTCCCCCATTTTAGTTAATAATTAAACTAACTTCAGTTTTGTAGTCGGTTTAATTATTTTTAATTAAACTAATGTATTCAAAACAAAAAACAACTTGAACATTAACGTTGTGCATTTTTAAGTATTTTGGAATGGTTAGGAATAATTTCGTACGAATTGCTTTATTTATCCGTATAAAAGTACTATCATTTAAGTGGTTAAATACAATATTCATTTATTGCGCTATCGTACACAAACATGACAATTTTTATTACATATTACATTATCCGTCTTACGAATTTTCGATCAGGTCACGTGTCCTGCCTGCCGGTCACGTGTCCTGACGCGAGTTTAACATTTTTTACCCATCCCAAAAGTGCACAACGCCGCTAAAGAAGTTTTCACTTCAACGTCTTACGATTTTCGATCAGGTCACGTGTCCTGACGCGAGTTTAACATTTCTTACCCATCCCAAAAAGTTCACAAACGCCGCTAAAGAAGTTTTCACTTCAGTAAGTACTTATGCCTCCATCATTATCTACTAAGATACATAATTGACGAACCATTTTAATGTTGCCATCTAACGATTACTTTTTAAATTGCTAAGGCGCTTTTTTGTCATTTTCATCGAGATTATTTAGCTAGTCTAACTGCATGCAAACATTGATACAACATGCATCACGATATGTTTTAGAATTTCGCTGTTAAGCCAACGACAAGTTTTCTTAGTGACCGATACTCACTTAACTCTTTATCAAAAACTACTGAACCGATTTATTAATGAAACTTGCACTCTTCCCTATGTTGGTATAGTCCAACTTAGGGAAGAGTGAAAGTTTAGTCCAACTATAAAAAAAAAGTTTTGTAATTCGACTTATAAATAGTTTTTGAGATACACACGCGGACAAACATAGAACAACACTTTTCAAAATTTGACACACATGTTTAGAAGATGGTATAGACTAACATATTATACAAAAACGGTGCAATTCTGACAGTATTACATACATACGGGTCTAATTGATAACCTCCTTCTTTGAAATCGGTTAAAAAAAAATTTGGAACGGCGAAATATTCATTTCACCATAAAAAAAAGATAAATAGAAAAGATAATTATCATGTTCAGCCAATTTTTAGTAACACATCGAAGAGTTAAGAACTAGTACTGCCCTGCTGAAGACACGTAATTGATCCTAACCCTTCCCAAAATCGATATAACGACTACAAGAACGCCCGCTGATATCATCAGTGACCGAAAATGGGCACTGAGCAGTAATTGAATTACATTAAGCTCGTCATTGCTGAATCCTTTAATGAGATGACGTAACCTTTCAGTAATTTATCGCCCACGACTTTCTCTTCCGACCAAAATAAAGGTAACATCAATGACTGTTACAACAGTTGGAGTATCATAATCAATTCAGTCGAAAGACGTCCACTACTGGACCAATGATGTTGTTGTTCCGTATGGTGTCGGACGTAAAAGAATAGCACCATCCCATCACTTCCCGTGGGTGTCGTAAGAGGCGACTAAGGGACTCACCAGAGAATGGGCAGCAGCATTCTCTGTAGGTACATTGCTACAGCTACATTGCGATCGCCAACCCTCTTGGGGGAGGCCTATGTCCAACAGTGGATGTCTATCGGATGATAAGATGATGATGATGACAGGACCTATGTCCAGCAGTGAACGTTTTTCAAAGAGAGATAATTTAAGAAACGGAGGATGTTCAGGTGTAAGTAACGATACTATTCAAGTACCCAATAGTGTAATTTAAATTCAGCGTCTAACGTCACACATAAAACAAATTCTAGGTCAAGAAGACGCATAACCTTTAACTAAAATAGATGCACAGCGAGTTGTTCCGGCCACACGCAGGGACGATAGAGTTCCCTTTATTAACCTCGTGTAATTACAAGACAATTGGCTTCTTGATGATCATCAGTGTATACAATTGTCAGGTTAGAGTGACAAGAAATATGTCGCGCATTTTGTATGAGAGATTCATCGAATTCTGTGACATATGTCACTATCGTACGTGCTAGGCGTTCTTATCGATTAGAAGTCTACTCATTAGCATATACGCCATCCATCATACTAGCTTTATCCAATATAATAGAGTGCAGTTGGGATGTGCCTTGGCGAAAAGTTATATTTTAATGTATTCAAATTGAAAGTCTTTTGCAGAATATGAGGGAGATCCAATAGATCATCAAATTGCACCTAGAAAGAATCAATCAACATCCCTTATAAGATCATCTATTCTTATATCATGATTTTGTTTTGTGCAAATGGAATGTATATTGTGTATTGTTCTGACCATGTTATTGATATAAATACCATTAACGATATGGCCATCGGTAGTGATATTCACTGACCGACATGTCCTAAGGTCTTAATATGGTTCGTCAAAGGAAAAGTCCTTCGTAACGCATGATATGTGTCAGTGCGTCCTTACTCGAACATGCATCTGATTACATTGTATATGATTATTATCTATTCACATTGCAGTTGATTCATTGACAGCATCGCCTTTCCGGTTTAGTGATGCAGGAGAAGTTTGACTAACATTTTCGGGACAGAAAGCGACATAATTTGCCTGTAATGGTCTTTAGGTTTTACTGCTCAAACTCAAACCGCCTCTCTGTGAAGATTGGGTGATTAATCAATCATGTCATGTACCTTGGTAGACAGCGCTAGTTTCAAAAGATCTGATCGCAAGAAATGACTACAACGTTCCAAACAAGCCACTTTTCAAGCAGTCTCATGCAGTAAGTGGCATCGAATCAGTGATTGAACTAAAATAAATGCACAGATGGAAATGTGACTTGTCTGGAACTTGTTAGTCGTTTTTCGATACAAGTCATTTTTTTATTGTTCTGTAATAAAAGCCTTACAAATATTCATATAAAATAGAACCTTCGAATGTACAGTTGTTGTTCTTGATCGCGGCTGTCATGCATGACACATGATATACAAATAAACAGTATTGTTTGTTTTTACAAAAGTATTCAGACATTCACATTTCGATAACAAATCGCATGTAAACGCGACCATCTTTGTCACAACTTGTCCTTGCTGTAGACATAATGGAATGAAATGCTAGCCACAAATTCTCCAAATGTATTTAAAAAATACTCACAAATCTGGTTCATCGTCTACACAAAATCGGTTAGTAGCACAAAAGATACCAGTATTAAGTACAAATACAAATATGCGCAGTTCGTGTTTTAAATATGGCCGATTGAACAAAAAAATTACTGCGGAAGACATTGCTCTTTGCGTCGTGATAATGATAACGAACCTTATACTTTGTACTGCGTATTTAATTAATCAGCCCACATAATGATGTCTTTGTTTAAATTGATACTGCAATACACATTACATATTGTTTTCTTTTATGAAAAATAAAAAAAACGGTCAGTGCCGTTTTTGAAAGGAGAGAAGACAAAGGTTTATAAATTTATAACAGAGGTTTTAGGTTTTTTTCTCTTTGTTTTTATACCTGATAGCAGTCTTCATAAACTATAATCAGACGTAATCAAAAAGTTTTGTAGAATGTTTTTTAAATGGGTTCATTATTAGGTATGATTCCCGAATCAAGGCAAGGCAGAGTAATTAGTGAAAGCCCTATAATAATAAATAATCTGAACTTGTCTGTGCTCGACTCAAAAAAGCATAAAACAAAAGAAAAACCAATACCTGAAAAGATCCGGCTCTAAGGACGAGTTTTAAAATGTACCTCTGGCATATTATAGAATATAAAAATATTTACTCACATGTTAAAATAACCTTCACTACATAGTTGTAATGATGGCACGCATATTGTAATTATGTGATAATGTTAACAATACTAAATTGCACACTTTCAGTTCCCTATATTATCATTTACTGTAAAACACGCGAAATACATACATAATAAAATCACAATTCCACTTGGACTGACAAGGTAAAACAATAAATAAAAGTTTAGGTACATAATTTAATTTAAGTTGTCTAAAGAATTCATTAGAATTGTAAGCAATTTCCAGATTTTTTTTTGCGTTACAAAATAAACACTTACGATTTTAAATATTCAGGTCATGGCTTGAGCAAAAGGCAAAGGTAAATCCATAAGCATACTTTTTAAGTTTTTATAGAAATGTAAGTAATACAGTAAGTACCTACACTGTCATGACATGACTACAAAAAACATGTCTACATTAAAATAAGATAATTGCAGTATCTTGTACAGCATTGAAATGCTTTCAAGGTTTCAGAATGTTTGAATCATTTACTCGTTATACCAAATTAAATAGTTTTCAAAAGTCGTTGACTAGAGAGTGACATTCTATTTGAAACTGACCCCATGGCATTTTGGCATACATTTCTAACGTTTCGACGAATCTTTATCGATTGTCAGTTTGTCTAGACTCTACGGCGAGGCTTAGACCTCTTTCAAGGAAAATTACCATAAAAAGAGTAAAAAAGCCAGAGTCTCTGCCACAGCGCAGGTTACCCTTACTTGCCAAACTTACCCTTGAAACTGGTGCGCATCTTCCACAAGCCAGTCCAGCTGGCGGTCTTGTCTGCGGTTCAGGAGCCGGCACTATAGGTCCTTCTTTTATTCTGAACAGCGAGGATCTGCGGCACTGTTGAAAGAATTGATTGTTTTAGTATTTTTTCTGATTTCTTCTTAAGAGGTTGGCCCTTGAGGTGGTTTAGAAACTCTGACACTAGGGTGTGTGGGGTCGTTAGACCTTACTACCCACACGAAGAAGAAGAAGAAGTTGGAAGTAAGAAAGAAGTTGGTCGTCTGGCGGCGACATGGGCAGACCACATTGTTGCTATCTTCAATGAAAATGAATGATGCTGGCACAGCAACGTGGGGATTGGCACAAAAAAGGGAGGCCTATAGTCAGCAGTGGGCAAAGTCGGGCTATGGATGATGATAATGGAGTAAGAAGTAAGGAGTTGCAAAATATGTAGGGAGGTCTTTGCTCAGAACAGGACAGTACGACTAAAAAGTAAATCAATCGTAGTGGTTGTGACACTAAATGTAGATGTTCAGTATAATAAATGTAATCATCTGCCTAGCCTTTTTTCCCAACTTTATTGGGGTCGGCTCCCCGTCAAACCAGTTTCAGCTGAATACCAGTATTTTATGTGGAGCGGCTGCCTACCAGACCTCCACAACCCATTAGATGGGTAACACGGTACTTCTTGGCAAGACTGGTGTCAGATTTTTCTGACAATCCATAACGACTGCCAAAGATCTCCAAATGACAGCCGGGTCCAACGGCTTAACGTGCTTTCCGAAGCACGGAGGAGTCTCGATATGTTAAGATGGTCACCCATCCACAGACCAACCTCGGCAAGCGCTGCTTAACCTTGAAGCGGCCTGTGCGGCTGTTATAATTTAGCCACGAGCTCCTGAATAATAAATGTAATCGGAAACATTAAATTGCATCAAGAGGATACAAACATTTTCCTCGGATTAAATTAACTGATCTACTGTGCATGTGTGTTACTGTTACCGTGTAGATTAAAATTCTCACAAATATCAGTACAGAATGAAATGTAAAAGGGTAGAGGAGCCATTTATCTTATTTAAAAGGGACAACCATTCCGTAACAGTAACGAAACGAACGAAATAAATAAAAATCATCACGGAATCTGAGTCACTAGTGTATATTTTTACCAATATACAACGTACAGACAAAAAAATTCAAGGAATCGGTGGGAAAAGCGTGACTTGTGAAAACCTAATAAACGATATGACTAAGAGACATGCAAATGAACCTCATTATTAGTGTATCGTCAAAATGATTCTATTTGAAGAAATCACTGCTACTAACAATATATTTTTCAGAAACTGAACACGAGAATGTCGCAAATGAAACATTTTCCGGCTTAGATTAAGATGCCAAAAATATACAAAACCACGTGTATGAATGTAGGTTAAAAATAATATAAGTGTGATATAGAAGATGATTGCAGAAAAACTTCACAATAATGCTTGTCCATTTCATGACGAATAGGCATCGGTTATAACAATAATAATGAATTTAACGATGTTACTTTACTCGTAAATAGCGGTTAACGTAACAGATATGAACACTCAATGACAGAGTCGTTTGAGTTTACTGATGACGGTTGCCACACTCACTGTGGTAGAAGCTGGGATTGAAGATGCGAAATTGCATTACAAGATTTTGTTGATCGAGATTTAAGTTGTGACAAGATTAAGATATTGCAAGAGGTTGAAGTAGCTGCAAATGATGATACGAATTACCAAATAGTTAAAGCAAATCTAGAGATAGATATGGTTTTTTTTTTAAGGCTACAACAGTTTCTGTGTACGATAAATCTTAAGTATAGGATTATACAACTTGGACTTACCAAGTTCCCAATTACCGGTTAACCAATATAAAAAAAAAATGCGTTACATACTAGAAAATATACTAATTTAAGTGGCTTTAGAATTAAGAACATAACTTCCTAAATTTAGCAATATGGTTAGCTTTGAAGAAGAGTGGCTTGCATACTGTTAGTATACACAAGCTGTATATTATAATGTTAATGATGAAAAAGAAACCAAACGAATTAGAATCTGTCAGAACCTTTATAGACAAATAAAAATAAATTAAGTTGAAAATCCTACGTAATAGAAATATAATAAGTAAGCTTACTTGAGTTGTAACATGACACGCCGAACTTTTACATTCGAGAACTAATTTTTTTTCAGATATCATTTCACGATTTAGCTACTGTCTGTTTTACTTCAATTGAACAGAAACAAGTTTTGATAAGCAACGAGTTTTTAGTATATCATTCATTACAACAAAGGAAAGCGGAAATTATGGAATGAATACTAATACCCTAACGGCTCGTATTATTGCTTCAACGGAAGCAGTTAGTCAAACATCTTTGATGGAAACTTTAATTTTGTTTGTTTTGATATACTGACGGTTTAGGGAAATATAATTAGACGCAGAAGATAGATCACTTGAAATGACTGCTTACATCTTAGACCAGCAATTGATACGAAGCAATCGTACCTTTCTGATATTATTGCTCTTTGATTTTCATCTAACATAAAGGTAACAGCCGTCCAATAGTATCTGAAGCCATAGACTCAATCACTGATACCTTGACAAGCAATAAGACTTCTTGGAAGATATTACTGAACAGCAGCGAGAATGGCATAATAAGAAAGGCAGCAGATAATGATAGCCTAGCTTTTACCCAACTGCGATGGGGTCGGTTTCCAGTCTAACGGGATGCTAGAATACTAGTATTTTACAAGGAGCGGCTACCTGTCTGTCTATGATGATATGGACTATGGAGGTAGAAAAAACTCACAATGATTTCACTTTCAAACTTGGCATAGTGTTCGGACTGTCGTTTGCGCGCGCGCACCGCTTGGCGCAGTGAACTGCTTGTGTCTCTGCCGCACCATCCTCCGACGCGTTCGCCAACCACCTCTAGCATGTCGGCGACGCGGCTGTGGACAAAGAAGAGGAAGATAAGCAAAATGGTCCGTTTGTCAGTAGTAGCCAATAAGACAATGATAGTTGCGGCCTTAGGGGGTGGCGAGTAGGGCAACCGCCCGGGGCCTCGCACAACCCGAGGTCAAAAAACCTTACATAAACGATCTATATTTTTGCAATTTAATGAAGTTATTTCGTAGTAAATTATTGTATAAGTAATAACTAATAAGTGTCATCGATTTGAGTAATTCGTTTCTAGGTTTGCATTTTTTTCAATTGAAAATAGTCTTAGTTCGGATTTAAATAAATTAAAAAACCGGCCAAGGGCGTGTCGGGCCACGCGCAGTGTAGGGTTCCGTAGTTGCACGTCTATTTGTCGACTTAGAATTGTGCTTTTCTTTGAATCTACGAATATATTCATTGAGTTCACGGTTTAACGGTTAAAAACGTCTAAAAACGGGCCCACATAGGACGATGGTAACTGAAGAAAGAGTTATTTAAAATCCAACTTCTTAAGAGAAGTTAGAAAAAATATTAGGTTTCTATTTGAATACCACCGCGAGTAGAGGAAAGCGCTTGTAATGGCTGGCCATTGACGGTAAGCCCTATGACATTTAACTTACTCCTTATACACCGGACGCACAGGAATACAGGCGTGTTTTGTTATGTCCTTTAGGATGCACGAAATGATTAGTTTTTGGCTTCGAAGTTGAGTCATTTGACTCCACCAGTTTTGCTAAGCCCGCCCACTACGGTCGAGCCTTCTAAAGTTGAATATATAAAGGCAGTCAAAATTCTTCGATGCCTACATATATGATGTGATGAATGTATTTTACGTCATAAGCAGTGATCGGAGTAGGTAGATTGATTTGGGGTCGACGCACTGGCACGTATATATTAATATGGATATGCCTCCGGGAGTCTGGGATTTTGTACTAAGATTTTTTAGGAATTTCAAATATTGTAATGTGTAGGATGAAGAGTATATGAATAAGAAATGTTTAACCCTTTTGCTGTTTTTTTTAATAGAATATGTGATCGGCCTTCTATAATTAAAAAAAGAATATGGCATGGCTAAACTTGAGTAAAAACGTAGCAAACGTAAAGCAAGACTCTACTAATAATAGTTAAAAGAAGAAATAACTACTAAATTAGTCATATGTAAGTTTCGAATGGACGCACAATAGTAAGATTCACTTTAGTACTTACTTGATAAATAAGAAAAAAACAATTTTAAACGTTTAACTATCGCATTCCATAAATTTCAAATGTAGTAGTTTAAAAATCTTTACATTCACAATATTTGATTCAATCCCGTAAGTACGAAAATGAAATCCCGGAAAAAAGGCTTATCCATGTTATGATTTCCATGACTATTCATGATGCAAGTACGTAAAATCAATCTACCTACTCCGATCACTGGTCATAAGATTTCAAACGGTTAAAAATCTATTAGTATACATAAATATGTGTGTTGTTTTTATTAATCAAGTGATTATTCGGCCTTTTTAACCGACTTCAAAAAGGAAGAGGTTCTATATTCGACTATTTTTTTTATTTTATGTTCACCGATTTCTCTGCCAATTATGGACCGATTTTTTTCCGAAAGCCTTTACTCCTGAGGTGGTCCCATTGTCGCCAAGCCAAAATCTGATGATGGGAACCCAGGGAAATCACATACCTACTATGTTTTTCATATTATATACTTTCTAACGCAATTCAGATATTTGTGCGCAACGGAACTCCTTAACGGTAAACAGCGCGAATGTGTGTTACAATAAGGGTTCAATTTCACCACAGTTTTCGCTTACTACAAATTGTTAGTTTTTGGGGGGTAACCAGCACTAAAAAGTGTTACTACAATTTTTTTTTTTTTTTCAAAAATATACAGCCGACTTCTAAAAACACCACTACCAAGTACAAAAAAGCTTTATTTTTAGAAGTCGGTGGTTCTGATGTCGTTTCTTGGGTTTTTGGAAGTTGGTTGTATTGTTTTGTAAAAAAATTGATTTTGGAGTTCCAAGTACTAAGTTCAATTTAGCATCTTCGATGCTAGTCATACTCTGCAGTCGGTGTAAGCACTTTCTGCCTAAAAATAATGTTATGTAAGTAGCTCATTTCTAGTTTCAGTAAGACGCGGATCGCTTACAAGTTCGCCTGGGTCAACCGGTTCACTTTTCTAAACTTGAAAAGTCAATAACCGGTAGGTATCTTTAATGACGTAACTGGCAGTTAACTTATCATTTTGCGAATATATAAAACTCGCGCACTAAGGGTTCCGTACCATTATCTATAAAATAACGGCAAAAAAATCACGTTTGTTGTATAGGTAATATTTATTTTTTTGTTTTTAGTATTTGTTGTTATAGCGGCAACAGAAATACATCATCTGTGAAAATTTCATTTTTAGCTATCACGGTTTATGAGATACAGCCTGGTTACAGACAGACAGACGGACAGCGGAGTCTTAGTAAGTAATAGGGTCCCGTTTTTACCCTTTGGGTATAAAACCCTAAAAATGGTATCGTCAACACAAGTTCAGTTCAACTTCCGTCATCATCAGTGAAGTTTGAAATCCAAACTATCGGAATGCAACACGTGATTTTTGATGATAACACTGGTTTTAATAATATATGTACTGAAGTTAACAGAAGGTAATGTATGTGCGTAGGCCAATAACCTGTATTTCCATATATGCGTTTGACTTCGTCATGCTTTTGTAAGCTTGGACCATTGTTCAGGTATGTTTTCTTCCTAATCTGAAGGATAAAGGACCTTAATGACATAAAGAAGATGATAGTTTAACAGTGCCATAAGATAGTCCAAACAGTGAACCTTGAAAGAAAGTTACTTGCAAAAAGGCATACGAAGTGTAGGTACTTAAATCACAAACTTGCGCATGTAAAACGATTTGTGTTTTCAAGCATAGGTATGTTAAACCAGTATGTTATCGAGAAATTTATGGACAAATTAAAAGAAAAGCAAAGGAAACATTAATGTTAACTTTACTTAGACGGATAATCCGGACATCCTCTTTTATATTCACGGTTTTCATTTTAAACCACATGGATTTTATGTAAGATGGCACCATCTCAGATCCTCATCACAATATGGAAATCATAGAAACCCTAATGGACGTTTACAACCACAAGAATACCATGAGGAAAATAACCAGATGTGATATACATTGACTTGTATTTCTTTCAGTTCAGATCGTAAAATTTAAACTGGCGTTACAACATAAAAAGAACACAATAAAGGCTATGGAAATATCAAACGCAATTTAAATATAAAAAATTGGACTTGACTGTTTGTTTGTGGCAGCAATACGCGCCAAGATTTTTCAAAGATAAAACACAGGGAGATTGAACAGGGAAATAGGACCTCGAAGAAACTATAAACATGTTTTGACCAAACAACTCAACTTTTTGTAGTTTATTCTTAAATTTGATTTTACCTGCTAGAAACTTTATGGTAACTCTTTTAAAATGTTTATGAGAAGAAGTTACAGAGACCATTGATCCACCAATATATTAATCCATAAAGCTAGGACAAAGCTGGGGACATAACATCGACGTATTTTACTATTTGAGTAAAACAATTTCGATCCTACGAACCGCCGAGTAGTTTCATTCAACATAACTGCAGAGACACATCCGAAAAAGTTTATCATAGGCACTGCAAATAATGCATAGTCAACCATATTTACATTACAAGAACCTTTGTTTATTTATTTCTTTCTTTGTTGTTTCTTTCAGTGAATAAATTTATGTTAATGAACCATAACCTTCCTCAAAGCACAATAATAACTTTTTATAGAGATAGGTAAACAGTTGTAATGTATGACACTATCAATAATAGTTCATTTATTGATGCTTAAGGAATACATTAGGGTACAGTGTTCATATCCGTACATTATCTGTTTAGACTTCGGAATGGAGAGAAGAGGGACAAGAATTAATAAAAACATGGTCATAGCGAAAAATAGGATATACGGGCGAGAATAGTGAAATATCGCGACATAATTATAGAATCATAATGTAGTCATTTATTCACTAGTGAATTAAAATGGGAGAATAAAGAAGTAAAACAGGAGACGAATGAGAACACAATCATTTTGGGATATTCGAATAACTTAACACCGATGACTATCATAAAGATGGATGGATGATGTGTATTGGTCAAATATATCGAATACTAGCTTTTGCCCGCGACTTCGTACGCGCATATCCCGTATAGCTTATAGCTTTCCTCATGAATGTGGCTATCATATAGGTACAAAAAGAATTTTACAAAACTGACTGATAACTTCAGAGGTTAGCGCATTCAAACTCTTCAAATAAACTCTTTAGCTTTATTATATTAGTATAGATTTCGTATGACAGATATAGCTATGGAACTTCGTAAATAACCACTATCTTAAAACATCCTATTTATTTAGATAGTCGTCACTATTAAAAATATATCTGTAAGCGTGATTGTCGTTTCCCTAATCTGTGTCTAATATGCAATCTTTATCGACTGATTAGTGGTATTTTGTTTTCCAATTTTATTTACACAATGAAAATAATACGATATCAACAACTTTTCAAATTATCTATGTAGAGTCCGTCCAACGAAAGGAGTTCCGTAACCGCAGCGCTAGTTTCTATGCCACTGTACGCTATCCTAATATCAAATCTTGTTAGTTCCATTTATTTCCGCGGGACTTCTTTCGTTGGACGGACTCTAGTTGACTACGTGTTTTTTTGTCATCAGTGTTTTATACTTTACGCAATGTTTCATTAAACTTGCGTTTTTTTGTTTTTATATCATAAAGTACATTATGTTTATAAATAAAGTTTCAGACAAAATTGAGGTCATTAACATCAAGTCTTTTTTTATATTGTTATTGATTTTTTATTTTTCCCGACTACAATGGAAAGGTTATGTTCTTATCATTAACGAATGTGAGTTTGCCTAGTACATTCTTTTCATTATCTAGATATTTTTTACAATTCAACACATGGAAGATATTATTTTGAACATGACATGGAGTCGATCGCTAAAAGAACCAAAGTCCTGGATTTGGATGACAATCAATATCACTAAGAAACGAAGGCGAAAAGAAAATCTAGTAACCATCAATAGATGGAACAGTATCCAATAATTAAAAGTGTGAAAGTTTGAATAGGTAAAGCCAAATTTGATACAATAATTCAAAGTATTTACTACCTATCAAGGAAAACTAAGAAATGCTCACACGAGCACTGTTTGACCAAGATTGACTTTTAGATAAACCAAATAGTGCGACCGCAGCCATACTGTATCAGTATACAGGCAATTATCTAGTTTTTAATTAAGTAAATTGTGAAGCAGTATAGAAGGCAATCGCTTTGAACGATCGTGGGTAGGCTTTGAGAGAGTAGATCAACTTTCGATTTAATCACAATTAATAGGAGACCTAAGTATCTAGAAAGACATGTATTACATTGTGTATAAGTAGTAGTTTAGCCAGTTACTGCACAGTGTACAATTAACGAGAGAAGTAGGATGAAAACGTTACAAAATTAAAATTAAGTGTAATTAAAATACAGTTTTCGTTGGCTCTTTACTTTATAACTGCAATTTGTTTTAATATAACAGGTGTGGAGAACAACTGACCAAATTCCAGTTTTTAATGAGAACACCGGCGTTACTTCAAGTCAGTTTATATTCAGAATATTTCCAAAAGTACCCAACATTTTTTTGCTTTCATTTTTAAATGATAAAAGTAATGGTTTATTTATTTTACCCTGGATTTTGCAAATCGTCATGACTTTTTTGATTTTCAGCTGTCCATATAATTTTTAATATTTCCTTGGCTACTTCATAAAAAACAAATTGTGAATTTAATTAATACCACTTCTTCGAGATAGAGTTTCATTCTACTATTTTGTGTCCATTTATATCGCCACAATACCCAAAATAAAAGTTCCGCTTACGTCCGACACTCACTGTTAAATTGTTTTAATTATTTACTTTAGTTTAGTTACAAATGTCCTTTTGACTATTGTTTCGCACAGCTAATGGTATTTAATTACAGCTTCTAAAATTACATCATTTTGGCTAATTTAGTTCTCCTTTCTTAAATTCTAATAACATACGACTCTAAGAACTTCATCACTCTCACTTAAAAGCAGCTTATTAAAATACAAAAAGATATTAAGGGGCAATATTTCAACACGAATATCGTAGAAAAAAATAATCATTTTGTATGTACAGACAGTTTCGGAAATTGATTCTAGAAACCAGAAGCTATTGATGAAGAGTACACACCTGGACGTGAAGAACCAGTAGAGGATAGCCGTGAAGATGGCGAGCTCGGCGGCGCCACTGGCCACCCGCACATGCTCCACCATCGTCCACACGCTTATCATCGTATCCATCTCGCTGCTATTGTGCACCGACACTACATCACCAGCCGTCCAGTTCCACAACGCACTTACTTCCACAATCTTGGACGAAATCTTCACTAATTATATTTCTCAATTTATAGATTTCACTAAAAACCTCGGAGATTTACGCAACTAATTTTTATCGAGTTCTACAAAGATATAAAATTATCGATTTCAATTTCTTTGCGAACGGTGGTAATACGTGTTACCTCCTCGAAAGTCGGAATTGTATTGACAGTGTCGCTGTGCAGATGTCACAATGTGCACTCATTGACCTATGTCCGTTGATTTGCCCGAAGCGTTTGCACTAACGTGATAGATATCGACGGCAATATAGCTTCCATGCGATACCGATATGAAAACATTAATTAATAACGACCTAATTGCTTGGTGATAAACTTATGAACTGTGAGCGGGCAAAGTAAGCGCGTGAAGGAGATCACGATTGATATGGATGGCAAATTTCGCACAGGCAATCAGTAGGGAGCGAGTACTTAAAGGATAAAGAAGGGGGACAAATGGTGTGGGGATCTTTATTAGTGATCGAAGGTTAAACAAAACAAAACTGGACAAATAAAACTGTGATACAGCACTTTAGTACTAGATAAATATTACGTGTGGTAATGATAGATTGGATGTTAAACAAAAAGATGATTCCAGAACAATATGCAAATGCAAATGCTAAAATCGATAAAGGACATATTACAAGTAATCAGGAGCCAAGCTAGTCCACTGATAATATTACAAAATGATTAATTAAGCGCAAAGATGCGAGGAAGTGTGTCCTGTGTCTGACATAACAAACCGGTCGGTGATGCGGGAGGTCGAGAGCAAGAGTAAAGGTTCAGGTGTCACAAATACTTTTTCATAAGAAAACATGGATTCAGGCGTGGAAGATAACGTTCATCGAATGACCATCATGTGATGCGAGATAATGTTTAATCAAGTGTCAAATAGTCAACTATTAAACAAATAACTTTTATGAAGAGCAACAATGTTTTCTCTTCGTCTTTACTGAACTCCTTCAATTTAAAATATACATTTCGATTGCGAGAGAATTATTTTACATACTTTAACATTTTTAGGGCTTCATATAATATGGTTCACACAGAATCGTTACAGAGTTTGGTCAAACTATTTATTCAATTCGTTTTCTAGCTAAACTTGGAAGTAAAATGTAAGCAGTGAATATATTAAGACTTGACTATTAAGTACTGTCTCTTGCACAATAATTATATGTGCTACTAGTTTAAATAGCTGTGTGCTGTGTTTATAGTTTATGTGATTTCGGAAGAGTAATTTCAATATGTGACGAATTTCTTTGTCATGCGTTTGTTTGTCATCATTATTTCACGCAATCTGGCACGATAGTTGGATTAATATCTACTAATTTTGATAGTTAAAGTCTATAGGAGTCCACATAACCGCTGATTTGGCATTATAATTATTCATTGGAGGACCAGCATCTATTGATCTTTTGCACAGCGACAAGCTTCTCTACTGTGATGAACTTTTATTTAATCTAACACGCTATTGTTGCATGTATTACAACAATAGGTTAGATAAAAGTTCATCTTGGTATGAGACAAGCCCTTTGGCTTCTACACTTTCCGTGATGTCAGCGTTGATTTTTATACTAGAGGAAATCATTCATTTCAATCCTACTAATATTATGAAAGTCTGTTTTTTGGAGGTCTGTGAATCATTCACGTCCCAACAGCTGAACGGATTTGCAACTGCTGCTGGAAAAAGCTAATAATTCATATCAAAAAGTTTCATTGACGAAATATTTAGTTAGAAGGACACTGAATCACGAATCCGTATTTTTGCCCGTTCCTTTATTTAATCCTAAGTGGCGTGCGTGGCTCATTGTACATGTTACACACTGAAACATGATTGTTTACCGACTCTCGTAGGTGTAAATTGAAATAGTAAACGAAATCATTATATTAGCTGCTCACTTAGTGCTACCACAATAGAATGAATCGGTCATTGTACGCAAATTACAATTTGTACAGATATAACGTCTGATTTGATGCAATCATGCTTTATGGGTCAAATTGAATTTCCTCTATAGATATCCATCGCCAAATCATCTGATTATTTAGTAATTGAAAAATAACTATTGCAATGTATGAGGAAAATCACTGAGAATGTTAATTCGCATTTTGCGAAACTCTTCAATTGCCAAAAAGAATCACCGAGTCGAAACGACATCGTTCTTATGACTTATGCCTAAAATACTAGATGGTATCTTACAAGGTTGGAACGAGTTTATATTTGTTATCAACAACCATGGTATCACTTAACAATAATGAATAAAAAAATATATACAAGATAAGTAATCTGCAAATCTAAAGAAAGACCCACATGACGAGCTACTTGGGGTTCCATGTTTAATGCAAATTGTCAGAGGCAAAGAATTCTTGCTTAAAAATACATGACTTGAATGAGGATGATCACCGCAAGGGCAAATCGCGTATAATCATGAAAATACAAATACGCAATGTGTTTGTCAAGTATCTTCTCTTTTAAGATCAGGACCCAAAGTTGCACAAGCATGAAGAATAACGCTGCAACCTTTTATAGACATCGCATCTGTTTTGTTGACTATAAAGAGGTCTTTTAACTTGTTTCAACGGTCCGGTTTATATTTTTCTGTCTGCTGCCACATTAGTAAGCCATTATCCTTTGAAGACACTCGCACAACCTGTTCAGAATTATAAACAGTTGACACAGTAGCATCACTTAATAATGTTTCATTTCTTTTTTAATACCCTAGAATTCATTAATCTTTCTTTTTTCTTTACATGATTATTCAACATTAGAAGTTTAATTAAATGTTTTATCAAGCCGCGCAGTGTTAGTATCGTAAAAAATTCACACATCGCACCAACACTGCGGTCATGTAATGAATGCATAAATAATTGTTGATCAAGAAAGCGAAAATTCTACAGAAGCGGTCACAGTAATTGGAATGAAAAGAATACATGGAGTGTCATGAGCTTTTCACGGAAATGGAACAGTTTTCTTTAACCTACTGTTATTGATACCAGCATTTTTTCAACTAAGGATTGGATTACTAAGGTGTAAACAGACAATAGGTTATGTTTGTGACAGTTGGCTAATGTTACTACAATCTATAAATCAAATGAGAGCACAAAATTTGCTGGTAACATTATACAGTTTATTATTGGCAAAATAGGTCCAGCCATTAGAGAAAGGAGCGGAAGTACGTTGAAGATAGAAGAAATTGTAACCATTTCACACTTCAGTAAACAAAATATATGGACGATAATATAACCGCACGAATTCTATGCATCTTTATGAATGAGGTAAAACGAAGCAATCAGATCGAAACTAATGTATGAGTTTCATGCGGTCTGCTCACTAATATCATCCAGTTCTCAAATAACCATTTCCAGCAAGCATTGGATAGGTATAGCGTGGCAACAATATCGTTTATAATACCAACTAGCTGACTGTAGGGGTGTCATTTAACAATTCCAAATAACAGCTCCGACGTTGGCACAGAAAGTGAAATCGACATGCAAGCATGAATGCTCGCGAATACTGGTGTTGTGAAAAACTGCATAGGTTGTTTTCTATGCAAAAATTACTTTTGGATACTTTACCGAATATTTTTCCTCAAAAAATATTACGTTACGCTTTGGAATGTTAGAAGATTTAGGTAACAATATAATAATTTTGGAGCACTGATGTGACGTGTAACAAAAGGCGAAAGAATGCGAATTTTTATATAACACAATCGTGATCGAACATAAAAGGGTTCGCGGACGCGGTACGTGTGGCCACGCGCACGGACGACGCAATACTGAGGCCGAACTAGAAGCCGCGTGCGCACGTCACAAACGAGCAACCGTTCTATTACAGTAGTAACAGTGACTGAGTAACGCGTAAAAGAAATGGGAGCCCTAATGCTGGCTTGACCCTCCGTACTTTTCATGGTGGAGGCCATGGTGTGTCATTGAAACTAAAACATTCCATCATCCTCTTGAATGAATACTTATTTATTTAGGGTCGGCGCAGTCATTTCTCTCCCGAAAATACCTTTCTGCTTTTATCTCAGTTTTCACTTTCTAGCCATAACACTCGTAACACTATTCTTTTACAAAATCCACAATTTCTTTGGTCTGCTTTTTTTCTTATCTCTATTAATTTGTCTTTTTCTTGTATGGGACAAGAAAAACCTTGAATACGCGAGAATCCTAACTTTAAAATCATGTTAAATCAATTATTTGAAAGTAACAGTTGTTTGGGGAAAGAGGTCCATTTCATGGCAGGCCTAACCACCATGGCGGATTGTATTGGTTGTGCCGGTATTCATCATGACGACTTATCACACTCACGGCAACAGTAAAAATATACAGAAAAACCAGACAGCAAGCTTGTTATATTTAGAGAAGTAACGAAAAAAAAAACTGGAACCATGTGAACTTTGACTCAAGACTTTATCTCTGAACATAGTCAAAACAGAGCATCGTATGATTTGCGAAAAGTTGCAGAATTACCTTGTGACTGATGATAAGTAATCGAATGATGTTGTAAGCCATATCATTGTTACACTAATGGAGGTATCCAAGGATTTTTGTCACGTGTATGTGTCATATAATTCGCTAGGAAACCACTGCAATAATGTAGAAATTAATGTAGTAGATTTAGTTTTAGTGCTAATAATATTGCCAAAAGCATTTCATCGGATTTAAGAATTTTTAGACACTTTGTCTTCAAAAACTGGCTTTCAGCTATATCTTGATTAAAGATCTTGAGGGGAGACGCACAATCGTCCACAGCAGGACTAAGTGCGGAAACTATACCAAATAGAAGATCATGAGAGTTTGATGTAAGATTCAAGTACAGGGGCCTAACCACCAACTCTTAAAGCAGTATTACTTCAATATTACTTCCAGTGGGACAGAGACGGAGCCATACATGACGTATAGCTCCGTCTCTTTCCCACAGGAAGTAATGTAGTGGCATTCATGCCGCCACAAATATCAACGTAGCAGAATCAACATCACAACAAATGAGACTCGCAGCGCCATCTATCTCGACAGCTGCGAACTAACTACAAAATCCTAAATCGCGATATCAAAGTTTACCGTGCGATTAGAACACATGCAAAGCCCGAATATCAACTCTCGGGCAGTTGCCCACCAGACAAAACCAACCGTCTGGTCGGAGGATCCTCCCTTTTCAATGGAGGTTTGCGGGACTTTACTCTCTGTACCGCTACCTCTAAAGTAATATTAAAGTAGTACTGCTTTAAGAGTTGGTGGTTTAGGCCCAGGTCCGATGAATCCTAGGACATCCCCGGAACTACATTCTTAGTGTCGAATATTTTCACCACAGAATTGGCTATTGGTTATTGGCTCGCAAAGATCGTACCGCGGTAGAAGATACTGCAAATTTAGCTATAGGATAAACATAAATCGTTTTTGACACGTGCAAGTGTCATAGAATTGACAAGGAAACCACTACATTTTTGCAGAAATCAACTCGGTAGATATAGTTCGGTAATGTGCTTATAATATAGTCAAAAGCATTTCAATGGATGGATACGACTTTAGCTTCAAAAACCACCTTTCAGATCTCCCTAAATTCAACAGCACCAGGATTTGATGGCAGATTCAGGTACAAAATTAACCTTAAGTGACCTTGTCCGATGCATCCAGGGTCGTCAGCCGCGTAATCACTTTTCTAACCGTCGACTATGTTCACTACAGTAGGTACGTGCTATTTTAGTAAAGATCGTGAGAGAAGAAGATACAGTAGATGAAGGTAATAGAATTCAAAGAATTAGTCTTAATAAATTCAGTATATTATTAGTTACTATTCTAAATCCAAACTCATTCATCTAGTTTTAAATCAAGGTGCAGCACTTCATGAAAGCGGAGCAAAATATGTGAAGAGTTGAATGTTTATACTGGGTTTAGAAAACATCTGCGTGGATAATAATGGGAACACTAACACCGGACTAGTTATTCAAACGGAAACATTTCAGTGTGCTGCAGTTTTCTTGAAAGTAATTGCTTTGTTAATAACCAACTAGCAACCAGATCGGATATTGAAATAATTATTATAGGATCTACAATTCCTTTGGCTAATACTGAAACAATTGAATTTGTATTTATAACCGGTTTACAGGGTTTACAATTTAGTTTCTTACTACAATAGTAGAGGACACCTGGACACAAAGCTAGATTAGACGATAGACCGTAACTTATACATACAATATAGCTTCTGCAAGCGGCTTCGCCCGGGTAATTGTCGAAAATTATCCGGAACATACTCCCGGGACAAAAAGTAGCTCATGTGCTATTCCAGACTCTAATCTATCTCTGTGCCAAATTTCATGCAGATCCGTTCAGCTGTTCTGGTGTGTTTGAGTGTGAAGAGTAAATTCCAGCGAAATATTAAGATCATAAATACTTCTTTTTATCGTGTCGATGGTTTATATGTATTGTTTAGGCCCAGTAGGTGGCCACGTTCATTGAACTATTTAAAACACTGACGCATAAATTTAAAGATTTCAAAAAAGTAATAAAATAATCGGGCGTTAACTATAAAAAATTAAACTATTTACTAATATTATTATCTTTTCTAATAGAAAACTGCGCAGTTCGAGATTGCCTATTATAAACTTGTGGTCACTGTGAAATTGTTCTTATGTAGGTTATTTGTTGTTCTGTATGACATTCCGTTCATTCTAAGTTATTTGTATTATAAAAATGTTATCCATGGGATTAGCTGCAAAATAAGTAAATCCACTATTTAAATTCGGTACGATTATAAAATGATTTATAGCTGATTACCATAAAGTCAACAATTTCGACTAAAAGACAATAACATTGTTATCGTCTGTCGACAGAAAATATATTTTTGAGGACAATAATAATATACAAAACGAAAGAAACAAGTTATTGTATGATAATCATAATTAGAACACAAATATTGTCTGCATAAGGACTTGACCAGCTTTGTGGCAGAATTCAGAAGATGTTTAATAAATCTCAGATTATAGTGATGACTGTTGCGAAAAGAATGAAAAATCAGGCATTGTGTGTCTTCAATTTGATCTCGAATTTTTGACCTGTGTTCTTAGATAAGTTAGATAATTTTCAAACACATTGTCTTGAACTGATCAAGAAAGATAACCTAGGCTAAAACCTAATCTTTGTGACGCTACAGCAAAGCGTTTTAAGACTATAATGTATGATTAATTTCCAATAATGCAACCATACAAAATAAAGTATTTAACCTTTCTTTTTTCCGCCAGCGACATTACAAAAGAATTAATGACATAGGTACTTGCTGTCGCTGTGATTGTGAATGGTATATAAGATAACTTATAAGTAGTTAATAAGCTCAAGGTAGAGATCAGTCGTTTCATATACATCCAGAAAACCTCTATACGTACCAATCACTCCTACAATCCACAGTTTTACAGCATAAAGAGGTAGAATCTGTAAATAGGAGGTAAACTCTGGAAGTACCTACATACATTGTTGCCGATTGCCATAAGCTACCTTTTTTCCCTCGAAAATTGCACGATTCCTGTGGGATAGGAAGCGACGCCTTGGGAAAAAGATAATCATAATATCTACTATAACGCTGACTGTAAGTTAGGGGAGTATATTGAAGATAAAAATGCTTGGCTCAATGCTGGTCCTGCTCCACAACGCCACTAAGTAACCACTAAGGACTCAAAATAATCTGTTAGCATTTCGTAACATTGTTGGACCGGCTGAAGATTGTAAGAATGCAAATCTTTTTCATTGTATAGACTCAACTTATTTAGTGTTGTATAATTTCATGCACATGTGTGAGTACTGTGTACCTTTGAACTATAATGATCATTTTGGGCAGGTCTTTGACTTGGAATGTACCCTGGCGATTGGGGATGTCATTCTCACTCAAAAGTCTGGCTGATGGTGGCGCATGCGTTGGATCATTTGGCTCCCTTAAAAATGGTTGAGCCGAATGGTGCTAGCGTATGCGTCATGTTCGTGAACGGGCGCCGTCAGCTGAGACTGGTCATCTCTCGGCTGCCATGGTTTATTTTAATTGTTGCTTTTTTACTCCGGACTCTTTTATCCTGCACGTCTTTTACATCGTTCTCACATATATGTATAATTTCAATATGAATGATGTAACCATAATTTTGTAACAAATTATTATTTTTAAAAGAGTGTCCATGGAGTTTCTTGTACGTTCTTCTCCATAGAGATCTACGCTTTGGAACGTGCAAATAGCTTCATCTTTTTGACCGACCGACCTTGACAATTCAAAAGTGCCTGTAAATGGTCTAATTGAAATAAATGCTTTGACTTTGACTTTGACTGCAAAAACAAAAAATCAATGCAAACAAAACTCGAGCGGATTAAATGAGCAATGGATAAGAAAGCTTTAGTTAATTCAGAGCAGTTAGAAGAATGTCATACTGTCGAAGACGAAGACCATTCACACATAAAATGTTCAGAAAACTTACTTCACCATAAGGAAAGCCTTAACATTGATGATGGCTGAGTAAGCTTCTAAAATGATGAAGTCTACATTTTTAATTATAAGTTCGTGTAGTTTATGGTAATAACCTTTATTACTAGTATGTACAGTGAAATTAGAGCAGGCGTTAAAAGTGAATGAGTAATACACTTGACTTAACATTTTGATGACATTTAATTTTAATTAATCTAGTGACTTTATTTATTTAATATAATTATGACATTTGAACTTTAATTCTTCCAGTGACATTATTATTAGTTTTGTTTATTGAGTTTCATTGTTATTTTAATTGTGTTTTTAGATATAAATTATTTAGCAAGTAATTTTATAATAGAGCATGTGATTTGCATACCTCAAGGTGTAATATGGTTGGACTGTGCTATATTTTTAACAACTTTGTGTAATTACCCATATTAGCAAATAAATGATTATGATTATGATTATGATTATGATTATTATTTAATACAGCCAAGACGAGTTGTAGCTTGAACTAAAATAGCTCATGAGGATAGAAAATGAGCAAAAACGAAATGAGCTAGAAAAAAATGCTAATATAATCGGTTGGACAAAAAGAAAACGGATGATTTTTCGATTTTATTGATTGTACACTATCGAATGGTATATTCTCTTTTGGAAGAAAGGTCAGGTCAAGCTCTGACACTTGACATATCAACCGACACCAATTTTTGCCACTGGAGTTTGCACAAACTATAGCACACCACATGCTCCTTGCGTCCTTTAGCTTCGTTTACGTTCAAACATCTTGTCAGACTGTTGATTGATTGATTGGAACCACACATACGAGCACACTACTGTTCAAATAAACGAAATTATATCTTTGTTGTTGGCCCCGGAACGACCACAATAGGTCAATGGGATAGAATTACCAACTTTAAGTACTGTTGTCTCTTCCGGTTGATCTAGGTCGGTATTGTCCATTATAAATTTATGGTGATCTATTTTTGGAACTGGGTGAAAGACTTTGAATTTACTTTCGCTGTCTTCTGCCTCATTTATCTTTTGTTACATGTAAAACGATTCGGTGGAAGATTGACTGTCCTGATTATCTTGCTTTCACGGCGTCAATTAAAATTCCTTACATTTTTTTTAGTCTAGGTACTAATATTTTAATTAATCCTTTTATTGCTTCACCCGCGTGAATGTCGGAAATTATCCCGGGAACATGGGAACCCTTGGGATAATTTATATTTATAAAAGTAATACCCTAATATGTGCTATTCCAGACTGTAGTCAATCTCTGTGCCAAATTTCATCCAGACCGGTTCCGGCGCGATTGAGTAACCAACATCCATCCATCAAAACTTACGCATTTATCATAGCCGTAAGATAAAAACCAATTTCTGGGTCTCACTTTACTTTATCCATTCTCCTTGATCCTGTGTCATTCGGATCAGCATGCGTTATTAACATTATCTGCATATCTCCGCGCTGGGGCTCGATTCTGCTATTGCAATTGTGTCTCAATGACCGGTCAGTGATCGAATATTTGACAACTTTGACAGTTTTTGTATGGGAAATGTGTCAAAAGTTTGACGTTATACGTCAAAAATCGATCATTGACCGGTCATTGAGACACGATTGCAATAGCAGAATCGACCCCCTGGTTGCTTGTATGTCGTAATCCAAGTTATGTATTTGAACTTGTAGTTATATAAGCCGGTATTTACTTACATTATTAACCTCTCGTGGCATCCGACCATACAATTCGTGTTCTCATGGTTCTTTACAAGGTTAACATAAATTTAAACAACCTGATTGTACATCTTATTTTATGGCTCGATTGTTAGGTTGCGTTATACATAATAAACTCTGTCGGTGTTGTCCATGACTTCCGTTTATATAAAACATTATCTTATAATATTTGTTTTAATATGCACTTCTCTATGACAGATTTTTTTTTCTTTTCTTGCTTTTATTTTTATCAGGTAGCAACGGAACTGTTCTATTTATCCAAAAATCAAGGATTAATACTCTCTCAAGATCTTATCCAGGCTATTCAAAACCTCTTCACGAAAACTTCAATATTGATATTAATTAATCAGTAGAGTGTCCGAGTGCTGATAAAGATGCAATATACAGAGATCACTAAACACAAATGAACTCAATCGTGCACCTTTATCAGTGGACTTTGTGTCCGTCTGACGATGAGTCCACCTGACGGACATGTAGTGGAATATTTTCGAGCATTAAGTTGTAAAATACCTACTAATAATTAATTTGACTGACGAAAATTTTATTTGACTTATGGAAAAGTTATTTTGGACCTTTCCCGACTGAAATAACTAAAAGCGTGACGGGAACATGTAGATCAATTGCCTCGTCGTGGAAATATGTATAATCAATACAAAGTATGAAAAGCTAAAGTGAAACCTTCAGCTTAGTCGCGTAGTTTCTATTTTAGAACGTAAAGAGACTCCCAAAAGGATCGCGAGGCACTAGAGCATATAGCACAAATAGCAAAAGAATAGCATCTAGTACAACTTAAACAGGATCCGAAAATCGACTCGATCGACAATAAGGCATTATACTTACAGGCTACAGCCATAGACTAGCCTACATCCTCGAAACGACCAATTTCCATAAGCAGAATATTAGCAACATCGTAAAGTATATCCTTTCAATTTCCAGAGATGTCGTGCAAGTGGCTTTAAATGGCGTACAATTGTCATCTCGGCCACCAATGGACAGGCAATTGCCTCACACTGGTGTAATTGGTGATCTCGAACGTTCCTGTCATGCAACATCGAGGGCTGACCGATATTAAACATATTATACATTGTGGGATAATGTCGGATGATTGGTATGGATTATAGGAGCGGCAGGATAGTTTGATAAACGAGAAACTTTACTGCAAGTTTCATTTTTAACGATACAGGATCAGTCGGGGTGTACAAGACATAATTATGCTACTTGTTACCCATAAATGAAAAAGCTTTTAAACAACGTTTAACAGAATTAACGCAATCCTGAAAAGGGGTCATTGTACTCATCATTATGAACAATTTTTAATATGGGACCAACACCGTCATCGCGAAAATTAATTCAGTTGTTCAATACATTTTGTCTAGTTAAGCACACATAAATGAATGGGGCACTCGAGTTTTTTTTCGCGATATCTGGGTTGGTCCCACAGTAAAAGTTGTTCATATCAAGAGTACAATGACCCTTTTTCTGGTATTGCGTTCATTATGTTACATGTTGTATACAGCAATATTTGGTACAAAACATAAGGTGGGAAGAATATTAAATCAAAAAGCTGAAGATAGAAACAAAAGAAGAATTGTAGATATGACTACACAAGAAGAATGCTCTAAGTCTTTGCAGATATCAATCAGGCATCAGCTTACCAATAAAATAACAAGCACTTAATCTAATGAGTACCTATCATAAATCTTAAGATAAAGAAATGCAGTGTGACGCAAAAGCGCATATTAAGGACTTATGCACTATCATAAAAATACTAAATAAAACGGTAATTGTCGCTAAGCCAACCGTTCGATAGGAAAAGCGGATGCACTTGCAAATATTCAAATTGAAGATGATGAGACAATACAATTAATTTGCACAACCTGTCTAGACACGCTTATGTCGCTTATACCATAGATCGACAAAGATATCAATCCCTATTTGACTTGCACCTTGTCCATTTTCCCACGCAAAACTAAAAGAAAATAAACGGTTAAGGTGAATGGATGAATGCTCTCACTGCCATTTTGTCGCTAGATGGCGACACATCCACAATTTCGAACATTTTCAATTTTTACACTTAACATAGAAAGTTTTAATAGACAACTTTATTATAGGCTATACCTAGGGCATTAACTTGATTTTTTTAGATAATCACTATGCTTGTTAACTGCTACCATACAAAGATTACAGCAGAATAAAGATTTAGCCGCATGAATTTACTCTTTACACACACATGCAAAGTAAATAGTAGTAACTTTCGACCCTACTAGATGTCGTTTTATTCAAAAATGGTTGGAAATTAAAATGTCCAGAGGACCAAATTGTTATATTCCAATCTATTTCTTATTAATATAACCTTAGCAATGATTATCATCACGCTATACTTTCGGGAAGCTGAGCAGCTAAAAACCTTGACATAAATAAGGTCGGCTATTTGAAACAATTATCAACCGTACAAATAGACTGTCGGTTTAGAGACTGCCTTTCATTAGGCTTGGTGTGGGTTCAAATCTCAATAGTTGTATTTATTTTTGAATTATTTTTTATCTTTCTTTATCCTTACCAAACCTAATATTTTCAAATATTAATAATAATATAATTATTGGTCTATGCATATTTTTGTTTCTAGGCTCGATATCCTATCGGATTTGGTGGTAAAAAGGTATCCCTTTTCACCATAACAAATTATTCAGATAAATTATTTTGGGTAATAAACATTGCATGTTACGCTCTAACATCGCAATCAGTAAACATGGGCTCGGCGTACGACTATGCACCGAAACTCACACATCTGTGATCAGTGTCATCACAGTCGCAACCTACTGTTACCGATAGACAAGGATAGAGATAGGAGACGGCGCTGTCGTGCGAGCGAAATCGCGTTAGCTGCCGAATGTTGACGAATGTTTACGATTATGAATGACATGGCATGTGGTAGCGTTAGCAAATAAAATAAAAAACATTAATTATTTTGAGGTAGTTAAAAAAGAAATTAATATTGTTCGCTCGATCGCGCAAGGTTACTAAAGCTTTACTTCTGCCTTTGTTTTCGGACAATAACAAGCCACTTTTGTCTCCTTAATTCATCTTTAGGAAACCTGAATAAAAAAGAGCCTTAAGTATCCACCATTATGCATTTATGTATAAATAAATAAAGAATATGGCTGCACATGACGTGCAGTTTGGGAGTTACGAGGAAGCCTTGAAATCATAACCGTTTGCTTTGCCACAGTCGCGTAATAAAGATAACTAAATATAGTGAAGTAGTGATTCTGCACCAACAATTAGGTACTAAAAACTAGACTTTGTCTTATAAAACATTTTTTTTTAAATAAGTACCTGTTGCGTAAAACATAACTGTTATCAATTATTAATAAAATTGACTTGAATTTAAATAATCATGGTTGGTAAAACAATAATAATAAAAAACTATTAATATGTTTGAAGAAATTTGTGTTGCTAACCTTACGCAACCTCGGTCTGGTACTAGTCGTCGCGCGTTGTTTACAAAATCTCTCAACAACTCGCGAATTGTGCGTATCGTGTCTCTCACGCATGTTTTTAATATCTATCTCGCTCTCACAAACATGGCGAAGCAAACGATAAAATATTTTTGTTATTTTCAACAAATTAACATTTTTGGCTGTATTTACGAGTGGTGTGTCTTATTTTTATTCCTAGTATTATTAAAACACTGTTGAGCTGCAAAGATTAAAGATTTTATTACAGATTTTTGGTTTCCTATGTTTAGGTAGGTACTACTTGATACAGAAAGTCAAGTGAAGTCAATTTTTTTTCAAGTCTATGGAGTGAAGGTAGTTCAATTTACACGATAATTAGCAATAAGTACTACTAATTAATAACAATTTCCGAGATACTGATAAAAGCTAACATGTGGGTAGAACTAGGTAAGTATATTTATTCATAGTACCTACCTAAACAAAAAATCTCTAATAAAATTCTTTGCCTTAAAAATCTAGAAAAAATATAGGTATGTTTAGGTATCAAATAGGTACTAAATTTTTGTAAAGGCGAATTGAAATTTTTGAGCCTTTACGTGGAGATCCTAAATGTCGGCAGTCCATCCTGACATCAGAATGACTGCCCATTTTTTAAATTCATTTTCTCAGTTATTATTAATTAGGTACCAATTATTTAAACAAAGATATCAAATAGTAGCAAATAGGTATTAGATCTTAGTAATATTTTTAAGCTGATCGGTCATTTTGGCCAATCATTCTGAAGGTCACATCAATGATTTTCCGTGCGCGACTGAGTGCCAACTGAGTAGGACCGCTTGCTGTGACTAAGTCCCGTATCTAATGGTAATAAAGGTATATTGTACCTACACAGGTTGTTGTAATGTGACTGAACCTAAATAGTACCTAACGTGTAAATAAATTGTGACGTGTAGGTACTAAATAAATAAAAGATTATTTATGCAATTATTCGTCGCGATCTAAGAATGTTTTCTTTAGGTGATACAGTCGTAACATTCAGTGATTAGTGTGATTACTGGCGTTCTTTGGTGGAATGGTTTTAGATGGCAAAGCAAAGGGTTGTTATCAGCTTAGAATATCTTGGTATTAGTTGGTTAGAGTAGGTACCTACCTATGTAAGTACTCGTATGTGTCACCGGATAATTCCAAACATCGTAAGATTGTAATAAATGTTGTTTATGTTTTAGACTATAATCTATGATTATGTTGAGAACAGATAATGGATTGTGGAGGTCTGGTAGGCAGCCGCACCACGTAAAATACTGGTATTCAGCTGAATCCGGTTTGACTGGAAGCCAATCCCAGTAGGTATAGTTGGGAAAGGGCTAGGCAGATGATGTGTTGAGAAGAAATAATTTCGAATACACTGAATCACACCCAAATTCAATAGTTTCAATACTTGTCTTATCTAGAAGAAATTATAAGTAAGTAGGTACTTGTAAATATACAATCTTACGCGACTTATAATATTACAATCATGCGATACAAATGTAAAAAAATACATCATCTGTGAAAATGTCAACTGTGTAGCTATCACGGTCCGTGAAATACAGTCTGGTGACAGACAGAGACGGACAGACAGACATACGGACCGACAGACGGACGACCATTGCGTAGGTAGCTAGGAAAAAAATAGGTAAGTTTGCCTACGCTGATCGCCTGATTTAGGTATAGGTACCCTAAGTATACCTACATGAACTTCTTTTCTCTGATTTGATTCAACCCAAACCAATGAATTAGTACTTAACCGTGTCAGAAAATGTTTTATCAGTACCTACTTACATACAGTGGAAAGATTTTTAAATCTTTAGGTAGGTAGGCACTATTTATTTAAAGTAGATAAGTAATACAATAATAACATTAGTATTGTATCTGTGTGAACCAAAGGCAGATCGCAGATAATTGTTTTCACTTTCTAGCATTATTTCTCATTCCCTAAAAAAAAACATTTCATCAATCATAAAATATAAAATCCGCGGGCAAACCCGCGCGCCGGCGCTAACTTGCTAGAAACACAATTTTGACACACAATCACGCATGGACTGGAATTTGGCAACACGCGTTGTTGCCAAATTGCGTCTTGAATGGCAACGTCGCATCGCCGCGTCCGTCACTCGATAACCTTGGCGCTTGTTCGAATTTTCGAACAGCGCCATCTACTTAAAATGTTCACCGCACGTAAACTCGTAACATAACAGCAATGAACTTTTTCTCGGTGGTTCTATAAATTTCTGTCAGATGGCGCGATTCAGGTCACTCACACATGTAAAGATTTTTCGTTTTTTATTGGGTCTAATTCTCATAGAAAGACTGTTTTTTTTCTAAAATTTGGGCGATAGGCGATCACAATACATTATAAAATCTCATTATACTTGCTTTATTCTGCAGAAACTGTTTATTTACGGAGATTACAGCTCCTGAAAAATGTATGGCGAGGTCTCTTTAGGGATCCCCCTTAATGAGACTGCAATTTCATCACCACCGGAGTCACGGTACTTTCACGGCGTCATCGTCTTTAATAACTGTGGTTTAAGGACTAGAATAGTGTGTGCGGTTTTGCGAAACTGAATAATAGCTATCATGTGGTGTAACAGAGCCACTGTGTCTAATGATGTTAAATTGGCACCTTCAGGCTTTATTTAATTACCTCATTACCTAACCATTTTTGGGGGTAGTAATAAACTGAGGCAAAACTGAACAGGTCTTTAGATATAACCAGCTAGTCTAAGTCCACGTACCTATAATCATACAAACAATTTACTCAGATCGGTTTGTAGTCAATGTATGTCAAAGATGAAAAAATCAGCCCAATTCCAGAAGTACAATCTAGAAGTTCCAAAAACGACAATAGGTAAGGATCAACACACAAACACAACATTGATGACAGTCTCATATAAATTGTTAGAACGAAGGTGTCAAATATTATCAGTTATTTCAAAAATGATAGAAAAAAGTCGATACGAATGCTTATAAAGAAAAGACCAACATAAAAAAATAACCTCCAGAACCACATGAAAGGAAGTACAAAATTATCTTTGTTAATACAAAACGTGCGAATATAAACCACAGGTGGATGTTAAATAAAACCTGTAAATCTAAAGAGGACAGGTTTATACGGTACGCTATTATTGCGAATATTACTCCTGAGAGGCTGGTAGATGGCGGGAAGGTAATTATGCCTTTGGAAACAGAATAATATGAACCTTCTCTAATTTTATAATGATCATGGGACTATTCGGGTGAGTATATATAAAAAATAAGCCGCGTACAACGTGAGTTTGTTTTTATAATTGGGGGCTCTCGAAAATTAATGGTCGGATTTTGAGGAATGTTTCAACATAAGAGTCCATTGATCCAGCGATGAAAATCTTAAGTTAGGTTAGGTTCCTTCCTTATTTTTGGACACTCTAGATGCTAAGTAATACATTATCGTAAATAGTATTTTGAGTGACTCCGCAGCAGCAAAATAATTTGTACATACAAGTTTCGCACATTATTATCATAGTGAGTTAACCGGATTAACACCTGAGCGGTCTTTAATTAGTGCTCAACCGCGAACTTATTAGATACCTATCATAAACACCATAAGTAATCCAATTAGCAATAGTCGGAACAGCTAAAACATTATCTATCTACCTTCCTCATCAGAAAAAGAGAGCCTTATCAAACATAAACCGGCCAGAATCGGTCTATTTTCAAAGAAGTCCAGATATCGAAAGCAGGTGCTATACAAACAAGTCTAGGCAATTGAGATTGGATCTTGAAAATTGCGAACGATGAGGATGATACTAATTAACGTCACTTCAAACTTGAACGAAATTGTGCCGACAACAGAACCTGTTTTTAAGTCAATTCCGTCTAATGATGAACAGCATTAGTCAGTATCTACAGAGATCTTGCGATGATCTGGTATTTCTAGTTGCAACGAAACATATGGTCTCTCTAAATCAGCATTACAAGAATACCTTCTAAGATACCATCTCTAAGGTTTGAAGCTATATTTCTATTCTGTTGATCCCGCACTTGTCTTGGATCCGGTAGATCTATCTATCTGGTACATAGTAAGCAATAGATGCGGTTTACAAAGGAGCAGGCGAAGCCAGTTTATGCCTGATCACAGTGATCACGTTTGCTCTCTCTCTTTCTCTTCTACACATATGGGTGTAGATGAGGTCTGCATCTGGTGGATTAGAGCTTCATCAGGTAAGAAGGCATTATCATATTGACTTTGAAATGTCTAGTCAAAAGTCCAACGTCCGGCTTAATATATAACGCTGAAAATTATCTATCTTGATCCCACTGGGCTATTAATCCTGTCCCTAGTGGATCAAGTACGATTAACAGAATTATCAGAGACTGACATGTGATAAATAGGAATAAATTGTATTAATAATATAAACAATTTCTAGATAAACATAAATTAGTTGACGTCAATAGCTTGTTTGCACAACGGTCAACGTGCGGATTTGCACGAGACCTAGCTTTCTTTGTACCAACCCTATATTATAAAAAGGTAAAAGTTTTGATAAGATTATAGGATATTAAGATAGGGAAAGTGGTAATCCCGGTCATTGTATATTATCTTGTAAAAGGTTTTTCCGTCTGCACCACATGTTAATCAAAAAGTAAAATTACTCTCGATGTTGATATACCTGGACGACATTTCGTAATCATCAAAAAACTAGTAGAAATTAAGGGTAAAAGAATTGTTTTTTTTACCTTTAATTTCTTCTTAATTTTGATACGTTTTTGCTTTATTTATTACGTATGACATGAGCGAATTTTAGAACTTACTTTCACACCACGGGTCGAACCAAAATATTTTGGTGCAAAACTTTACAATTATTTTTCGGAGCATAATATATTATTTTGGAGGAAACTGAGAATAATGTTATTTCAATTTGATATTTAGCCGGACTTTGGACCTGATTGGTACGACATTGAGTTGACCGAAGCCCAGACGAACATTCCGAACTTCCAAAATAGTATAAGTGTTTGCACTCTGCGTACTAATTAACTTTTAGTACTTACACTTGTACGAGTATTCACCGTCTGAGAAGGAAGTCTTGTGTAAAATTACGTCTTGAGAACATTAGAATTTAGGGTAATCTCTGCATTTCCTTAAGTAGAGTACCTACCTAATAATGACTGTCTGAAAATAATTCAATTCATACATAAGAATATAGAGGCCATAAACGGAGAAGATGAACGACTCGATGGAGGGAATGTGGTGAATACGGTAACGACCAAGGGATAGTGATAGAATGTAAAAACAAAAGCAAACTTAAGTCCAGATAAAAAAGCCAGCCAGAAACGTACCAGTAACAAAGTGCAAAGGACACTTCTTTAGTGTTTTCTATATTTATCGTTTTTTACCCTTTCGCCCCTTCTATAGCGCAATGGAGTGTTGTCGTCCAAATTATCTTGTTTTTGACTATTGATGGGCACGCGTTTGATCACCAACTCACATGATGGTAAGCGACGATGTGGTGGAATATGGAGCACGCTTGCCTAGAAATAACCTATTCACTCTTGACTACGGCTCCCAGGTTTTAGCCATCAGGAAACACAGACTCTAGCAAAGAATTGCACTCCTTAGCTGACGCACAATGAATGTGTTGCCAAAACGTTTTGTGTGTGTGGGTGGGATGTCCACCATGTAAATAGAGGTATAGTTTCTAAAAGTAACATCTGTAGGTTTCGACTAAATACCTAGGTACACAATTTGATAGTAGGGTATCAGACGCGCAATCCCACGCAGCTGTATGGGGCAACAAATATTACGTGTAATATTAGTTCTAATCTAAAGTGCTACAAGATTATCATTACTTTTTGGTAATCACCATTGGGGTGCGCCGTTATTGGAGAACTGGTCCGGTCAAAATAGATACTCGCAGAGCTAAACATTGGTACGGATGTTGGAAACACCATTATAAATGGAATGAAACTGAAAAGTCCCTTTCGAATGCCTTCGATCCCCCATCTGCAAAAAAAATATTCAAGGTAAAAGTTCGCAATAGGTTTTTTGCATTTTTCAGGCAAACGGTTAGTTTTATCAAAAAACTAGATCAGACAACTGTAGGTCATTCCATGACCTATCCAAAAAAATATCAATTTACTTTTTGAGGTAGCGGTACAGAGAGTTAAGTCTCACATACCTCCATTGAAAAGGGAGGACCCTCCGACCAGACGGTTGTTGTCCGGTGGGCAACTGCCCGACAGTTGATATTCGGGTTTGTTCTAATCGCACGGTAAACTCTGATATCGCGATTTAGGATTTTGTCAAGTTAGTTCGCAGCTGTCGAGATAGATGGCGCTGCGAGTCTTATTTGTTGTGATGTTGATTCTGCTGCGCTGATTTTTTGTGGCAGCATCAATGCCGCATAATTGCCGCTACATACTTTCCAGAGAGGAGTAGGCTTCTCATAATTTGCAGTTTGTGATCATGAGGCAGAAAAATTATTTCTTAAAACTTTCGCTTACTCGAAAATAAAATCAATGGGGATATGGTTTTCGGGGTCAAAATCGTTGCAAATCAGCTCAGCTATAATACATTTCATGAATTGCACACAATTGACAGTCAGCTTGTAAGTATAACGTGTAACAGAATAAACGCAATACCTGAAATGGTGTCGTTTTAGGTACTCATCATTATGAACAACTTTTACTATGGGACCAACAATGAAATCGCGAAAAAAAATCGAATTCTCCATACATTTATGTGCGCATATTTCAACAAAATCCCACTGCCACTTCAGTATGGCGAAGGATCGTATGGTTCTAATTGGACCTTTTCTAAATTTGTACATGATCACCTTTTTGTACAGTCCATTCACTCCCAATTTCCTCATACCCCTCATTTCTCTCTCAATCAACGTTTTCATTAGTCACGCAAAACAAATAATATGCAAAAAACAACCAATACTTTCACGCTGAAAGACAATTTACCATCTGATCGGACTGTTGCGATATTGTGAGATAAATTACTTTATTTATCTACATAACACATTGGCAGTCATATTTCATCATTTCTACCGACTCAGTGTTTACAGGATGCTCGGTTTATCTTGGCAGTTCATGGCTGCAACTGCACTGCTTGCAATAGCAAGTCTTGATATCAACAATGTTTCAATTACGATAAATATAATTATTTAGTGTCGTGTTTAGTGGATTGAAACCGCCTCTATCGAATAGCTTTACAAACGTCCGGTGTGGCCTGGGCAGTCAGCCCCGTTTGGCCGACAGACAGTCAGGTGGACTGGCTACCATTTCTATCCTCAAATATATCATCAAATGACTCCTTCCGCTATGTGCGGAGCGGACGGGAGTGTCAGACTCTTATTGACTAAAACTCATCCCTGTTCCTCCAAATGCCCTCTGTGTTCCAGGGTCGCGGTGACTTTTTCGAACAAATTCGCAACCCTGGCAGGTTCATTTCCTAAACCTATTAAGAAAATGTTCTATTTTATATCATTTCATAAGTCACGGCAGCGAAGCCTCGGGAATACGTCAGCGGCTAATAGTTTCCCATGGCGGCATGCCCTATTCTACTGGTTGTGCCAGTATCAGAAATGAAGATTTATATATATCGGACTTTTTACTTTAAAGAATAGGAAATCATCAAATGACTCCTTCCGCTCTGGGCGGAGCGGAAGGGTGTCAGACTCTTACTGACTAAAACCCATCCGTGTTCCTCCAAATGCCCTTTGCGTTCCAGGGCCGCGGTGACTCTTTCGAACAAATTCCGCAAATATTTAACAGCCTACAATATCACTGGTATACGCCTTTTCTACTAGGCCAACTATTGCATGAATCATCAAATGTCACCAAGACATTCGAAATTCATGGCACGACAATCGTGATGAAGACCGAGTTTCTTTTTTACATAAATTGCATATTATGAGACTACATTATAGTATTCATAAGCAAAACATGTTTCTTTTTTCATTTTCCTTTTAATAAAGCTTGGGTTCAAGCCGTGCCAATAACGTAGGTTAAATACAACGAATTTTAATATGACGTTGTATTATTTACCGTTCATAATTCAGAATCATTTTGAATGACAATGTCAACAAGAAAAGAGTCAGGCCAAAGAAAAGATGGATGGAGTTTGTGAACGATGATATATTGGCTTGGGCATGGAAGAAAAAGATGGGGAGGGCAGACCCCAAATAAATCGAGAAAAGAAGGATGATTTTCAAACGAAGAAATAGACAAAGTTTCAGACAGTTAATAGCTAGTCTGAACAGAATTTAAAAATAAGCTGTCTACAAAAGATATGTCGTAATGTCTATGCGCAATGACGTCTAAACGATATTTTTAACTTTTTCCACGGAATTTTGTCTGAACATAATATTTTTAGTGTAAATATGTGCGTATATTATATTGTGATCTTAATGAAAATGCAACTGATGAGATGCTTCGTCACCATATTGGATATTTGTGAAGGTAGGGTAAGTATTACTTCAGAGATGACGGCTAACAGTGATGTTGAGTTTGAAGTTCAAAGCAGCGATGGAAGGCGGAAGGCACACGGTGAATCGATGGCCTGGTGAAGGCCGTGGGAAAACGCTGGATGCGAGACGTTCAGCACCGGTCGATGTAGCGACACTTGGGAGAGACCTATGTCCAGTAGTGGTATGCTCACATGAGGATGATGGTGATCTGACTGTGACTATTCCAGAAGACAAAACGTAGGTACTACTACATCTATTACTTCTTCCAGTACTATCAGACGTTTTACCAAATTCATAGGTTGCCAAACTACTGATATATTTTTATACGTTTATCCCGCCGAGCTAAACTGGTCATCACAAAATAGCGCAAAAAAATAGAAGTCGGTAAACAACCCAAAAATCTAAGCATCAACGTAAAATCACCTGATAGTGCTCCCACTCATACGAGTGTAGCACATAACAACAACACTATCGATGTGTGTGCACACAGCTATTTATCACACAAGTAAACAGCTGTGTGTTTACATACAGTACGCGTGCACCTAACGCATCCGTGAATTTTTGAGCTCATGAATCTTTTGAAGACTTCCACGAAGTAAAATGGACGAGAAAATTACTGCCTGGCATTAAGCTAAAAGCACACACAAAAAGAAAGCAACCAAGAACTCGTTGTTTTATGTTCTATTTTAAGAAACAATGCAGACAGCAGAAGTCACAACTCGCAAGCAATAAAAATATAATGAAAATGCAATTATACCAATCTGCTTTTAGAACAAATGCAGTAGCAGCACAAAAAACCGCGGTTTTGGCAAGCTTTCAATTGTTTCTTCTACCTTTTCGCGTCTTCTTCGTTTCTAGTTTCCCATAAGCAGTTATCAGAGAATTTGGCCAGAAAGTCATATGTATTTCAGACAGTTGGTATGGCAAAGTAAATATTTCATTATTCTTATTCAAATTAGATATTACATCAGTAATTAAGCCTTAATCTTCATACATAGTCAATAGGCTATTGTTTCGAAACTGAGTAGACGAATGAACTACACAAAGTACTATTTATGTGACATAGATAAATACTATTACTTATTCTACTACGCCTTTTTGTGTAGGTACTATTGTTTTGGAATCCAAATAAGGCGGAAAGTAAACAACCAAACTTTTTACGACGAAGATTGCGAAGGTCTAAGGAAAATGAGGAGGATGTTTACAACAATGGTCAGTAGAGGTCCGAAAAGTTTTACCTAAGACCATTGTCAATGCAATGGCATTGATCGAATTTGAATAGTCTGTAAACTGCTAATTCTTGATGCTGATTTAGAGAAATTAACTGATAAATAATAACGTCAATAGTAAATAAAATACAGTTCCACGATAGGTTAAAAATAGTGTATAGTAAACCACCACCAGTTCACCAGTTGATTATGATCTATACAGGTGAGAGAGAGACCTATGGCCATTAATCGGGCACATTTACAAAATACTACAGAAATAATCCTCTGTCCAATAGTGCCCAACCTGGGGATCAAAGACAGATCGGGGTCGTGACTCAAGTTTAATTCAGTCGTTGTACTTGCAACTAACAAGGCAGTCAGCTGGTAGAATGACTACGAAAAACCGATTTCAATCAACCAGTCGCACATATCAAGCCGCAATCGAAAAGTCCAAAACAAAAGGGCCCCGTCTGTTATTTTTAAAAATTCGTCATTCCAACACGATCCCATTGTCACTTTGCTATAAGTTCGTAATCTGCTAAATTCATAATGGTCGATCATTGGAAAGTCATAATGACGCTTTTATGTTAGTAGATTACCAAACTTGTCAAAATCAACAATTATGAAATCAATGATAGACCATTCTGCCACTATTGTAATAGCAGACTTGAGACCCTGTTCTGATACCGCACGACCCTTTAAAAAAGCAAGGAAGACACATGACTCACGATGATGGTAACAAAACGATGGTGTCATGCAAGACACATTACGGTGCAACATTAGCGGGTATTTCGCAAACGATCGCGGTGCGCGTACGCCGCAATCTTCCGCCCTGCGCGGAATAGCATTGCGAAACGTACTGTTCACATGTCGCGCGATTTGTATGGTGTTGTGACTTGTGCGTTAGGGATGCCTGCTGGCTGACGAGAACAATAGAGAGGTGACAAGTAAACGCAATATACCATCACGCCTGTAGCCCTCAAAAAAGACCCTATCTATAGTACTTGCATTTTGCTAGGTATGTTCGTAATAGCGGGTGAACCTAGTGGTGAAGGTCGATCATATGAAGGAAAACATTGATCTTTAAGCTAAAAGTTACTGGGTTGTGGAGGTCAGATAGGCAGCCGCTCCACGTAAAATACTGGTATTCAGATGCATCCGGTTAAGCTGGAACCCGACCCCGACATGGTTGGGAGTTTGGGAGAAGGTTAGGTAGGCTGATTGATCTTAAGCTAATGAAAGACAAAGCACAAACATTTTGCTGAAGACACCGATAAATTCTGACCTTTGAACAATAATACAAACTGTATTGCCACCAAGAAAGAAACAGTTTTCAGTATCAAAGTCATACAATAAGGTAGGTACTGTTTTAATAACAATACTGTTAATGATAAACAAAGATACGTATTGACTCACCTGATGGGAACAAAGAGTCATTTAAAATTATATCATTAACGTCATTTTTATGGGTGGGAAATCATCAAATGACTCCTCCCGATCTTGGCGAAGTGTAAGGGAGTGTCAGACTCTTACTGACTAAAATTTTTGACCCATTTGTGTCCCTTCAAGTGCCTTTTGCGTTCCAAAGCCGCGGTTTATTTCGAATTAAAGCTAAAAAATCAAATTCAAGCATAACCCTATCATGTTATGCAGATTGTGAAAATTCATAAGCAATCGTATGAATAATGCTAGTTGACAAAGCAATAGGAAATGTATTTCACACTTATTGATAGCTAGTTGTTGTTCAAGGTTTACTCGCATCCTAGGGAAACTACTAGGGAAGTCTGGGTCCATCCCAGATAAACTCACTTACAGGCTTCGCACAGGCTAAGATGCTAGGACGAAGGTGGGAACTAAGAACGGATTTTTGTAAGCATTTGAAAGATCAAAAAGGTTCGTCATTTTTTAATAAAAAAAACGTGACAATGGTGTGGAACCCATGACAGTTAGTAAAAGTTAGTTATATGGCAGCATCAGTTTTTGAAAACTCATTCCCTGAGACTCCAGAGAACTTGTAGGGAAATCGGAAACGGCTTCTCCTTTTGTAAACGTAACCATAGTATACCTGTGACCCAAATGTCATTCAAAACAATCGTTAAGGAGTAGTTTATTGAAATTATTGATAAACAATAGCTTCTTGAACGTGATCAATACAGTGCAGTAGTCTTTTGTTATCACTGTGATGATAAATGTTATTTAAATAAAACTTTGGTTAGAGCAAGGTGTTGCTATGTTACAAATTGTATCTTTCAGAGGTATATTATTCACTACCATAAACCAATCAATCTACATAAACCGTTAAACGGAGCATTTCTCAGGGAAAAAAAAAGGGTCAAACTCAAGAGATAGGGTGTAGTTTCTATAAGAGAAAGAATTACCAAAATCGGAAAGGACTTCCAGATATTTTACCTTTTACAACTTAAAAAGTTTACATGTTTCTCTTCATAACTTCAGTTTAGTTAAAGGTACCAACGGGCTTTTTTTATGGATGGGAAATCATCAAATGACTTCTTCCACTCTGGGTGGAGCGAAAGGGCGTGTCAGACTCTTACTGACTAAAACTCATCCTTGTTCCTCATTATGCCCTTTGCGTTCCAGGGCCGCGCTGACTCTTTCGTACAAATTCCGCAACCATGGCCAGGTACCTACGGGCTACGAGTGGGATTCGGGTTATTTTTTTGTTACATACCGATAAAGTTCTGATGTATTTGATTCGTCATTGAGAATTCGACCTTCACAGATCAAATTAATGAATACCACCCGACAAACGTTCCACGACTTATTAACAGATGAGAAGCCAATTTATCCCAATTTAAGAGGCTCTTAGGAAAACTGCAGGCACTCTTTCCAAATTCAAACATTTTGGTAAAAGGTTTTTAAAAATATTATCCTATCCGTTCTGCCTTGCAACAATGTTTTTATAAAATGGGTCAAATGCGGTCTTTGCAAATCGTTGTACAAATAATAACGAACGCGTTACGGCACGGCTCGAATCGGGTTTGGCCCAGAAGCATCAACCTTTTGGCAGATCGATCGATCGATCGATTTACCCGGCTTTTCATCAAAGACTTAAGTATTTAGGCGTTCTGGATATCCTAAAATCCAGACGCATTTAATATGACCTTCCAAATTCGGTCATCGTCCGAACGGACTACATATTGGAAGGTTATTTGTTCATTACCCAATTAATTGGCGCGCTAATGAAGTGGAATTAAAATGTATGTCTTACATGTACTTTGAATTACAGGTAGATAATAAAGTAGTATTGTATTATCTTGATTTTGATTTTAATCTTCGAATTCCAACAAGCTTACTTAGTACTGGGTACCAGTACCTAGGATTGTTAAAGTTAGTACAAATAATGAAAGGACCAGAAAGTGACGGAAAGTGTCTGATGTTATGTGCGAACAGCAGAAGCGATCCCTACTTTGTCTAAGACTGGATCTCCTACATTGTTCGCCTAGCGAGCAGAGAAAAGTACTACACATACGAAATAGGTACCTAATATAATTATAATCATAACATGTTTACACCAAAACCTCTCACTCACTACAAGCGTTCCAAACTTTATACCCACATGTCTAATAATTGCGATACTTTGCAACTGTACTTTTTATACGAGCTCAATAGTATGCATTTACATAACTTCAACTACCGTTAAAAGTATGATTAATGAGTAATGACTCTCAGCTTAGCACGTCAGAAATTCATGATTCATTTTTCCAGTGTGTTGCGGGGTAAGCTAGCCTGGAAAGAACTGACTTCTTTGCTATAATCGAGGGGGAACATCACAGTAATTTCCCTATACATATGTATACGATAGTGGACTAAGGACTGCGTGTAAGACCTAGACGAGACCAAGACACACCAGGAAAATATGGCACAGGCCGTGGCCGTGGGAAGTATGACACAGAAGGGAAAAGTCCTATGCTTAGCAGTGGATGGAACAGTGCTGTCAATGTTGATGATGGAAAAACTTACTTCAGCTGTAAAAACGAGAATGAAGGTACACCAACTGATCAAAGAAGAAGTCACCAGATGCAGAATAATCTTTATAAACATTGTTATCACTTATCAAAAACGTTCAAAATAGGCCAAATAAACATTGCTATAATTAAAATAGAAATATGTAGGACTACACAACAGCATAATCATGCAGTAATTTGTGTAGATCTCCAGTTAGATAATATTTGCGTCATATTGCGGAGAAATACTGACACGAGCAGTAAACATGCTTGACCCGAGATAAAGGACTTATAAACGCACAAAACGTGTTGTAAAACTAATAAGTACATTAGGGTTCAACGTTCAGTAAATATTGTAACAATTTATGATTACATTGTTTTGATTGAGTTAGGTACTCTTCACTATAATTGATTGTATTTACTAATCATGCTTCATAACAGTGATCGAGTAAAAGAACGCAGCTGCTGGGGATTTCTGCAAGGCATATGATCGCCTATTCATGGACAAGTATTGCTTGCACTTCATCAGCCTATAGCAGTCCACTACTGGACACAGGCCTCTCCTAGTGAACGCCATTCAACTCGATTTCCGGCAACTCTCATCCAACTGCCACCAGCCACCTTTCAAAGATCAAAAAGTGACTGAGGGCCAATTTCACCAATGTAACTGAACGCGATCAGCGAATAAACCACGTTTATGAGCTTTCAGTGTCATTATTTTTCTATGGAATATTTACACTGACAGCTCTTGAACGCAGTTTAGATGTACTGATCGCGTTCAGTTTCAGTGGTGAAATCCGCTCTAAATTGTCCGCCTTTGTACAGTGTTTCTTTTAACTAGTTTATATGGCGCAGCCAACTGGTTAAATCCGCCGTTTGATTTACGACCTAGCCTTTTCATTGAACGGTGCCGTTTTTCAGCGGCCTAAATGACATCCAGCCAATGCGTCTAATACAACATTTAATGAACAGGCTAGCAGATGCCTAGGCCGTGCATAGAATAGGGTAACCAATGTGACGAAAAATATATGTATATCGTAGCCATATCGTAGAATTCGTCATTTCATGAAACGTCCATCTCAAACCTTACCTCGACTTCTGTCTGCAGGGTTTGAAGTAACCTAACATGAATGGTATGACGGAAGCTAAGTCCGCTGGATGCGAGAAGCACAATGACATGAACAATATGAGATGTGGTGACGCTTGGGGTGGCGTATGTCTAGCAGTAGGCTTCTTGTGAGCGTGTGAGGTCTGCGGAGTCTTCCCGCCGAAATCCCTATTATCTATATATATAAAAATGAAACCCGTTTCGCGTTGTCACGGCATCACGTGTGAACGGCTGAACCGATTTCGATAATTCTTTTTTTGTTGTGTTTGTTATTGTCAGGAGAAGGTTCTTACGAAAAAAAAAAAAAAAAATTTGAAAATTAGAAAATTTAAGAATCCTTAGGGTAGGTGTAGGGTAGGTGTAAGGTAGGTGTAGGGTAGGTGTAGGGTAGGTGTAGGGTAGGTGTAGGTGTAGGGTAGGTGTAGGGTAGGTGTAGGGTAGGTGTAGGGTAGGTGTTGGGTAGGTGTAGGGTAGGTGTAGGGTAGGTGTAGGGTAGGTGTAGGTGTAGGGTAGGTGTAGGGTAGGTGTAGGGTAGGCGTAGGGTAGGTGTAGGGTAGGCGTAGGGTAGGTGTAGGGTAGGTGTAGGGTAGGTGTAGGGTAGGTGTAGGGTAGGTGTAGGGTAGGTGTAGGGTAGGTGTAGGGTAGGTGTAGGGTAGGTAGGTAGGTAGCCAGTTGACGGGAGCGAAGCCGCGGGGGACAGCTAGTAATATTATAAATGCGAAAGTAATTCTGTCTGTCTGTCTGTTACGCTTTCACGCTGAATGCATTGTCTTGAAATTTGGCAGTTATTAATGCCTGAGTCCTGGGATATGGGGAAGGACATAGGCTATTTTTTACGCGATAACCGACACCCACGCGGGCGGAACCGCGGGCAAAAGCTACTTATAAATAAGACGGGAGTTTGTCTGACTTCCCAGGGTAGGTACGCCGTAAAAGATTACTTTTAAGTTTTGCCTCTAATCTTTCTTTAGCTAAGTTATTATTTTTATTTCGATCACCTAAACTAGTTTAAATTGGTAATTGATAGGTTAAGAAAAACATTTACTAGAAGAATAAAATGGACCTATCACACATTTACCGTAAAGAAGTCCGCCAATAGTACTATCTATCTAACGGGGTTTGATTACCGCACTTAGTCCAGTTGTGTTGGACCATTGTGCGTTCGCCAAGAGCACGTTATATCCTCAAGTCCTAAGTACGACTCATCAAAATTACCGACAACTGGACAAGTCCAAATGAGAGGACTGATGACTCGATGAACATTCGAGATCGCGTGATCTTCAATTACTTACCGTCGGCATTGCCACTTACACCAAATACTTCCTGCGCTCATCTTAATGCAATTAAGGTTGTTTCACGGAATTATTAATGGGACTTCTGAGGAAGGCTGTAATGTTGCGGGGAGTTTGTTGTCTTGCGTTTTTTTCTAACCCAAAATTAAAGAGGAAAGGATTTTTGGCAATTGAAAGAAAATAATTATTTTGTTTCAGTGCTACTTTGATTTGATTCACTGGCTGATCCAGGGGAGGAGCGGGTTAAGGGGCACAAGGCCCTTAAAAACCGAGACATCTTTGGGTCCGAGGTGTAGAAACCTATTGACAGGCAATCAAAAAAAAATATAAACAAACCACTGGGCTCAGGAAGCTTGAAATTTTGTACAAGAGTTAAAAAAACAAAAGAAAAAGGTGAACACAATCAAGGATATTTTACTCTCTAAAAATTATAATGGGGATAAAAGGGTATTTTTGCCAGCGGGACAGCCCGCATGGTATGTAAAAAAATAAGGCAAGGCAGAGAATGGTGGAGTCCATATAGTTAGACAAATAGGGTCACCATTTGTCTAGCTTTATGAACAAATGACTCAACAAAGGTCATGGATAGCTATAGCATCTCCTTGGAAGTAGTTGTTGTGCTACTGATTTGATTATAATGGAGCTAAATTCAGCTGTCATAATCGGTATCACATCTGGCGGGAATCGGGGTCAAGAGCCATGTTACTGTGTTATCATTAATAAGACATTTTTCCAGAACTAGGTACTATGGTAGGCGCCAGATAAATGTGCAATAATGATCACTGACCCACATTCAGATTTATTGACTTTCTTAATATCAAAAACAAAAATAAAGACATAAAGCTGTCCAGGATCAACTTCTATCATGATCCATACGTAGTACGTATAATAACGTCAATAATATCCCTCAATAATATATAGGGAAAGGTAAATGTACTTTATTGCAGGTTTATCTGGCACCTACCAATTATGTTAAGTTTAGATAGGTACTGGATGAGCTATTGTTTTGCTAAAAATTTCGCACAGTCGAGTGTGCCTTCTGGAAAAGACCAACTACAACTTTCCTCATACCAATTCAATTGGGGTTGATGAACACATACTTACATACATATTTTATGTATAGTAGTAGTACATAGACAGACTTAATGCAACAAGGTATCCTCAACCAGTCAATCTTTTGGTATAAAGCCTACACCATGTCTTTTTTTTTTAAAGATGGGAAATGTCCTTTGCCTTCCAGGGCCACGGTGACTCTTTCGAACAAATTCCGCAACACTGTGATTCCTTTCAGTCCATATCTTTCACACAGTCCATCCATCGTTTCTTTGGCCTTCCTATAGCCATACACATTTGTAAAAACTTTTCTCACAATATTTTCATCAGTCCTTCATTTCATGCCTTAGTTTGCTGGTTGAATACCTTGCTCCCTATGGATTGACATGTAAGCCATATAAGTACACATTTCTTTTTATGGAAGGGCTATGTTCAATAGTTGGATCATCACATCCAACTAGAAAATGGAATAATAATTTTATTGGTTTTTATAAATGGCAGACTACTCTTCCTCCTTCTACGTTATTGATATTTTGTGGAAAAAGTTTTTAGAGAAAAACCATTTTTTTCGCAGTATTTTATAGTGATATCAGTAGACAAGTATTGCTGCTAATACTTTAATGCATTAGTACTACAACAAATGTCGAAAGATACTTTTTTCACGCAAAAGTTGTGACAGGATATTTTGTTAGTACAGGTAGGTAACTCAACAAATTGTTGTACAACATCGGACGACACTGTTTGCGTATGATTGGAATTGGAAGCCATTGTTGCCTTTTCGCTTATAACAACACGATCTGAGATTATCTCAGAAAAATAAGGAAAAAACGCATTGCCGGCACTTTATGAGTCACAATATGGTTTAATGACAGTAAAAACAATAACGAAGAGTCAAGGGTACCCTTTCCCATGCTTTCATTGTCACGGCTGCGAATTTACATTACAATATTCAAGTTACCAAGTAACCTCAAAATTATCAATACCGCTATTTGCTTCTGATTTCTAACGCAAAAATTTAATAGAAACTGAAACATACTGGCTAAGGTCAGCATTCGTTGCATCCGAAAGATTATCACAAATATAGAACGTCTATAAAAAGAGATGCAATGTGCCGGCGGTTGTTTTGATAGAAAATTAACTTACCTTGTCTTCTAGGATACCGACAATAACACTCCACCTCTTACTTTATTTGAAAATTACTAACATGAAGTCACATAAAGTTTATTGTGTGTGAAAAAAGAAATTTGTTTCAAACGCACCGACAACAAAATATTTGTGTACCTAACTGAAAATGAAAATATCCATCCAGTATTGCAAGATTAAACGAAAACACTGACTTCAGTTTGAAACATAATTAAGTAGGTATAAGTTCTTTAGCGAACGTTTAGTTAATCTAGTGCACTTTTTTTTTAAATACATAGTTTTCTAGTTACTTTATAGACATTAAAATAGATAGGTAATAATTACATTTCAGTCTCCTCATTTTTATTATTTTTGGCAACCTTAATTTTATGTCAATACAATGACATTCGTAACTCGTAACCACTCCATTTTACGAATAAGTTAATTGCAAGTTTAATCGATTGCAAAAACAATATAGGTATTTACAAATTAGATTATACTTATTACCTTTCTAATAAAACAATTTCAATTTTCCTTGCACTATGTGACTTTTGATTGAACTTTATTTTCGTCTTCAAATCCAGTTGATTTTCTGCGTACAATAGACATTAAAATTTATCACTGTCCACTCCATTATAAGCAAAATATAAACTAAAAAGCTGTATTTCATCGTAACAGAGCGTATTCATTAAGTCATACGTTTAAAATTAACAAATTTTGAAACCAATTACCAGTTTTATTATTAAAAAAATAAACTTTACTGCTATAGAGTAGTGTACAATATTTGAACAGTTATTACGCAACTGTAACGAAACGGTCCGGTAGTGATGAAGTCATCCCCTGTCAAAATTTGCCCATGGCCCATCATAGTTCATTCATGTCAAAACAAATTGATTTCATTTCTAAAGTTTAGAAAGAATTTAATCGGGTATAACTGTACAAAATGGGTCTTTTTGGGAAGTCTCCGGAGAGAAATCCAAAGGAAATGGTACATCTAATATCCAAATGATGGCGAACGTTAGAAATCATTAGGAATTTTCTAAATAAATCCCAATGTTTTAGGTAAACGAGTGGTCCCACAAAATACGGAAAGAAGGATATAACTTAGATAGACAAATAAGAGGTAAATCATACATATTCTGTATTAACTAACAGTAACAACAACCTAACAACTTTAGTTTAAAAGTACGACAACAGAGTTTATTAACCTACATTCACACCTTCATGGGAATGCCAAAAACCCGTTTATGGAGTCAATTGAGCCAAGGTCAAGTCTTTGTCATGAGCTTCATATAAACAAGCACATCTATGTAATTCCAAATGACCTGAAAAGTTTTTTTTTGTGACATACTTAGTTATTTTTCTAAATAATACTATTTTGTGCACTGCTGTTTTTTATATTAGGTACATAAGTATTAATCATGATGTGCTGACCTCAAAAGGAACGCCCCTAAGACGACCCACTGACCCAATTTTCTTTATTAAAGTAAATAAAAGCCTAAAAATGATATGAACTGGGTTTTTTTACAAAGACTCTTTGTAAATAAAAATATGATTATGATATAAGTATAAAGTAAATGAATGATCATAATAAAGTGAAATTAATAAACAGTAAGATAAGGTTGGAATTATTTTCTAACTTTCCTGTTTTTACTTATTACTTTTCAGCCATTCAAAGAGAAGAGGACAAAATAAAGCGGTCCCTTAAAGATGCCGCGGCAAAGAGTGACAAGCAAGTGTGCACAATACTGGCAAAGGAAATCATCCGGTCTCGGAAAGCAATCAGTAAAATATACACAAGCAAAGCACACCTTAACTCTGTACAGATGCAGATGAAGAATCAATTAGGTAAGCTATACTGAGTCATCGGCATATCAATCAGCGGTGGCACCGCCCATCCTGAACGTGGGATATGGGCAAGAAGATGATGATTTATATTCCTGGTTGTTTTGTCTGTGCAGAATAAATAATTTTCTTTCTTTCTTCGGCTGCCACTATCCCAATTTATTTGTGATCAGCACAGTATGTCTCCTGTTTTCATACTTCTTCTATTTGCTTTCATCCAAATTGTCAACTCCTTTATAGCTATAATTTTTTAACCAATTCATCCATTATTTCTTTGGTTTTCCTCCATACAAGGTAGGTTGTAAACCTTCTAAATTCATGTTCAAAACTTTCTTCATCTTACTCATTCATCATCTTGGCTGTAGCAGAATATAATTTAAACCAGTTACAGTCTTTTCGCTTATATAGAAAGGACATGATATTTTGGAATTTGGGAGGATATGATATTTTCTGGTCTCAAAAATTGATGGAAAGCTTATGAGAATATCCTAAACCAAAAATTCAAATACATGTGACAACCAGCACTAGCCCACATGGTGGATTAGGGCCTACTCCATCTCAGGGAGAGAAGTCCTGCCTGTGTCCCAGCAGGAACAGTGAAGGCTGATGATGCTGAATGTCCTTTAATATGTTATTGTGTGTTTTCAGCTACATTAAGAGTTGCAGGATCATTGCAGAAGTCTACTGAGGTATGTTTTAATTGATCCATGCCATCTATTTGAATTTGTCAGGGTTTAAGCTAGTCACTAACTAACTTCATCCTTGGCATCATAAGGCAGACTTTCGAAAAATTATATAATACTTACTTTCTTCATCTTCAAAAGTAGAATAAATGCCAGATAAACTTGCAATAGAGTACCTACTATCCCTTGGTATATACCCAAACAATAAATTATAAACCGTTTTTAATTACTAGAGAATGTAAAGGATCACGATAGGAGTTGATTCAGGACAGTTTTGTCTTTACTAGTTTATGCCTGCGACTTTGTACGGTCAGGTAGGTCAGGCAGTCACTATAAGGAATATCGGTATGATAGGCGCCAATAAAAGTAGGTATTTACATTTATTGAGATTCGTTATTTCATTTAAATCGGAAATAAAGACATGAAGCTGTATCGACATTTGTCATGATCCATATTTTCTAGTAATGAAAATCGATTTATAATAAAGTAGTTTTTACCCGCGGTTTCGCCCGCGTGGATGTTGATTATCGTGTAAAAAAGTAGCCTATCCCAGGCTTTCATAACGATCTTAGCCGTTTTAGCGTGAAAGCGTAACAGAGAGACAGTTACTTACGCATTTATAATATTAGTAGGGATACTTTGGGTACCTACGAAGGGATATTAGGAAAAGGTTAATGTACTTTAATGCAAATTTATCTGCTGATTACCATATTCTGCTGCATTTGATTAGACCTGAACTCTGTAAGCCAACCCCCAAAAAGGCTAGGCAGATTTTGTAGCCACTAATTCCCTGCCAGAGTTTGTGTTTCCTGATATTTACAAACTGGGAGTCAAGAGTGAATAGGTTACTTCTAGGCAAGCGTGCTCCATCTTCGACCACATCATCGCTTACCATCAGGTGAGATAGTGGTCAAGCGTGTGGAATCTAAAAAACATGCATCACACTGCGCATGCGCAAGAGACATGGCATGCACACACAGGCAGGCGGGGCGCGATTTTATGTCTCAGTCTTACGTTTACGTTCGATGCATGCTTTCGTCCCGCTTGCTCCCGTCTACGTGACTGCACCTGCGCGATCTTTGCAAATGGCTAACTTCAGAGGGGCAAAGTTATTTGACGAGAACTGTATGTCTTCTCTTATAACTCCATAATTTCCCAGGTAATGCAAGCAATGCAGGCGCTGGTTCGTCTCCCAGAGGTAGCAGCAACGATGCAGGAGCTCAGCAAAGAGATGATGAGGGCAGGAATCATCGAGGAGATGCTCGACGAGACCATGTCCAGCATGGAGGACGAGGAAGAAATGGAGGAGGCGGCGCAGAGTGAGGTTGATAAGGTAAATAATGGCTTCCACAAAAATATACCGTAAATGTCATGACATTGTGTCAACTCCACAACATCATATTAAGTGACGTTGTAACGAGTAGAAAAAGAAGCGACCCTATTGTAGAAAACTAGCGAATATACCTAGTCAGTTCATATATCGTACTGCTAGATCATCGCAGAGGCAACGCAAAATTTGGGAATTTTTAATTATCCTCAAATTACACGTGACATCTTACAACGTTGGTTATGTGCGTATAGTCACAGCATTTGAATATAATAAGCATATAATTTGTAGCAGTAAGCCAGTTTTTATTTTTTTATGATTTACTACTGACATGTGGTTCAGTGTAGTTCATGTACATGTAGATGGCAAAATAGATAGATATGAAGTAAGACAATAAGCTAATTAGCCCAAATCACTCTTTGATAGCACTTTTTTATTTAACGTGGGTTTAATAAAGTTACAAGAAGCAGTTCCAAGCCTGAGTTTGTGTCCCGCGACCCGCGACGATTGTTTCCCGTTGGAATTTCCTGTTCCTGTAGCCAATAGCCTTCCTCATGCCATATACAAAAAGAGTTTTCAAAATCGGTTCTGTAGATCCAGAGATTACCCCCTACAACCTCACAGACTCACAAACTTTACCTTTTTATAATATTAGTATAGATGTCACAGCCAATTAGCTTAATCAGCTGTTTAATTGGTTGCCTAGCCTTTTCATTTAAATGTGCCGAGCGTTTTCAGCGACCTAAGTGACATCTTTTGTTCAATATCCTTTCATGACTTGCCCATGCCACTTATGTCGGTGATTAAACGGCACAGTTCAATGAAAAGGCTAGACTTTTAATGAAACGGCGAATTCAGCTTGTTGGCTGCGACATAGATATGAGGTCATTATCTCAAGTACACTGTCGAAATTACAATATACCATAAGGCCGCCAGTAACAGTCACAATAGCCCCAATTATTACAGTGGGGTTTCATTCCGCACCATAAAGCAAAATGTTAATAACTTAAAACTTGACGCTCCTCCGGAAGGAAAAATAAAAATAATTCAAAACTTATTTTTGGAATCGTCTTCTTCATTCCAGGTGCTATGGGAACTAACACAAGGCAAGCTGGGCGAAGCGCCGGCGCCTCCCACAGCGGTGGCCGCCGCACCCTCCACGAGCAAGGAAGAGGAAGACGTCCCGGAACCCACCGAGAGTGAACTGGATGAGATGGCGTCCAGATTAGAGGCGCTCAGGTCGTAATGTTACCGGGGGAACTTACAGGTATGTGTTTAAGTACTTTCTTTAAATACAAACTCATTAAAACTGAGTTCTACCTTTAAGCTTGAAACTTCGACATGGTTATTGCATTTTGAACGTTATTTCGACAAATGTAAAGTTCTTAATACAGAATTGGTACTGTTGAGGGTCATTCTTAAAATAAAGTACGAAATTCAAAAACAGCTTGTTGGTTTAAGCCATGTGTAAAGAAGACCTTTCTTGACTGGTAAAAATTATGGCACATGTAGTAAAAGGCGTAGTATCTGTCACCCATTAAAATACATTACGTGTGTTGCTGAATGTTCCTTTCCTGAATGGTAACTCACATTAAAGCGTGCAGGAACTATAGCTGGCAGAACAGAAGCGTCAATGTCAAGTATTTTTTAACCTATAAAAAAACTGAGGAGGTTCTCGAGTCGACGCGTATATATTTTTTTAATATACTAATAACTTTTTACAACATAGTCCGATTTTGATAATTCTTTTTTTTATTGGTAGGGCGCCGTTTGGCCCCGACTCAAAAACTTAGGTATACTTACATTAGTTAAAGAACATAGTTATTAAGGTTAAATAAAAAAAGGTATCTTATTTTTTGCTTTTAATTTATTTTCGGCTGTTTAATTTTTTTGTTAAAAAGTTTTTAACGTAAAAGTTGCGTATGTGAAAAACGTGATAATTAATATTCTTGTATCTTCATTTGTATTCTTTATCTTGAATTTTTTTTAGTTAATTTACATGAAAAAGATAAACAAGCATGCTGTGTAGTGTAAGGCTGCGTTTCCACCAGAGATGTGCGATGATGCGTTGCGAGGGATGTGTTTTTATGAACCAATAGAATCGCTTGCGCTGAGCGAGGCTAGGTAAATGAAGCGATTCTATTGGTTCATAACAAACATATCCCTCGCTACGCATCCTCGCACATCTCTGGTGGAAAAGCAGTCTTATAGTAGGTACTTTACGTAAGCTAAACTTCGAGATAAATAACTTAATTAGATAAATTACTATCGAAGTGCGCTATTTCCGAATAAGGCGCTAATTAAGAAATTCTCGATCCAATTAAAGGTTCATAGGGTTAATGAATTCATTATGACTGTGAGTCATGCATAAGTAAGATGGCATAATATTAAAAAGATAATTAAAACGAAGACGAACTGTTCGTCGTTAAGATTATTTCCGTGATCCTTACGTTGAATTAATTAAATAATGGTTCTTATTTTTTATGGATTAGGTTATGTTACGTTGAATGGCCAGCTGTAGGACAAAATAGCCAGAAAATTCAGACACTAATCTTATCAAGGGGTCATTGCATTACCCAGATACTGAAATGTAAATGTCAGAAAAAAAAAAACTATATCCCTACTACTATTATAAATGAGAGAGTAACTCTGTCTGTCTGTTACGTTTCACGCTAAAACGGCTTTTTTACGCGAAAACCGAAATGCACGCGGGCGGAGCCACGGGCAAAAGCTAGTTTCAAGCTATTTATTTCTACATCATGCGTTCATCGAATTACATTCGTTTGTTCGACAGCTATGTATAATTTTTTTCGAGAAGCCAACGGAGTTCCTTCGTGTGTTCGCTGAGTGTTTCGACTTGCCACTGATTGGTCACTTTTCGTTCAAAATGATATTGATATGGGAAAATCCCTCAGCGCTATCTTACAGCGATGCTTTCAGTGGGCAACCCTTAGAAACAAATTATTGTGAGAAATAGCGCGCGCATATTTCTTGTGCGTTGCGCTCGTTATTGGTGCGGTGGAGATGTTTAAAAGTAAATCATTTTATATTTCCTTCAATCAATAAAGTCACTTTCTTTCCAGATACGCACTTATGTGTCGGAGACAAGAATCGAGAAGGCTACTCCAAGCCATCAGGTCGACAAATGCCTTAAGAACAATGTAAATAATTGTTGTTTAAGTATGTATGTAATTAAGTTTGTACGGCCGTACGAGAGATTTACTACGGATAATAATTTTATTATTAATGTTTTACTAAACGCTAAGACTCGTGGCAGTTGTCATGAAACGTGTGAATTTTAAGATATCCTATATTTACTAAATATAGGATTTCTTAAAATTGTACAGGTTGTAACAGGGACAACGCAATTTTTGAAAAGGGGCTATTGTACTCACATTTATGAATAAGTAATTCATAAAATGGGACAAAACATGGAGTCCCGAAAAAAAATCTACTGCCCCATACATTTATGTTTTCATAACTCGATAAAATTTATTGAAAAGTCTCATAAAAAGTTGTTCATAATGAGAAAAATGACTCTTTTTCAGCAATTGCATTGTTGTACACATTGTATAGTCGTGTCATCTCGTTCACACGTATTATGACCACAGCTAAAACGAGCATGTTTGTTAAGTATAGAGCTGTGTGTAAAGATTTTTAAAATACTTTTGTTTTAAAGAATCTTTGAGCTTATTGTAACATAGTTGAACGCAATAGGGGTCTTCCTAATCTTATTAAAATACATTTTCCTAAACTACATTTCTTAAAAGTGTTTGATTAGAATTTATTTAAATCTCACTTATTACAACATCTAACAATTCACAATTTTTTTCGTGCAAGAATTGCATCCAGGGACCATACTATGAAGTATATTGCCATTATGATTCTAATTCGAAGAAAAGGATGATGGTATCAGTTATGTGTATCTCCTTCTCACTCTAGCATCATAATGGCACTCAAACATCATAATACGGAACCATAGTTCGGTCAATCTGAACCTTGGAATGTTTTTTTTTTACTTTTTAATTATACTGCATGTTTATGAGCAAAGTTGTCATAATAAAATCTAAAATAAAACTTTATAAACCTTTTCGGTACTATGGTAGACACCAGATAAATGTCACCAGCAGTCCCTGAATTGATTTCTATCGTGATCCTTAACTTTTTCTAGCAACGAAATACGGTTGTTCGTGTAGCTACGAAGAGATAATGGAAAAGTCAATGTACCTTATTGAAAATGTATCTGGCGTCTACTATATACTTTGATTTCGATTTTTAATTGTTGTTTGTTTTTTGGACAAGGCATTTTTTTAAATCAATAAGACATTTTCTTACCAATCAACTTTCAATAAAATATACCTGGTCTACTAACTCTACTCTTATTTTTTTGTAAATGATAAATTGTTCTTTACGCCTATTTCGTGTGAAGAAGTTGTTTATGTATATTATGTTGTTGTTGTATTATGAGATAATTGAAGGCTTATAATAATATAAATGTTGCAGAGTTAGTATGTTTTGACTGGCTTCAAAAAGGAGTCTCCGTATAACCCCGTAGTTTTGTATTTATTGTAATAAATGTACATTTTACATTAGATCTACAATATTTTACGAATTAACTCGAGATCTTTATATTTTGCTAGCCGATCAGATTAATTAGGTAGGCAAGTATTAGTCGTGACATATTTAATTGTTTTGAATCTGAAAGATACTAAGGAGAATGTGCGATAAATAGCTAAACGGGCCCTAAGAGAAGCAGTGTTCTATACGGTGGGCATTTCAACTACCTGAGGCTTTAGTACAAGTTTTTTTAACGTATTCGATCGCGTTAACGTAAACGTCAGTTTATACTAAAACTGAGCAGGCGCCGTATGGTGACTGAAAACATCCTATTTCCTTGCGATTTGAAATAAGCGACGTTAACCTTAACGCGATACGTTAAAATACTCGCACTAGGTCTTCAGATTGTAGGCACTTAGCAGGTTAAAGATGAAGAAATCTATTCAGTAAAGACTTGGAAGGCTCCTCCCAGGTTACAGTTATCCATAAACACTGGCGAGGATTCTCACTCTGTTTTCATGAGAACGATAAACGATGTTTTCACTCATACTAGGCGACACGGAATGTTATTGCATTGTTGGGTTTTCGACTCGCGGCTCAAAGTCTATAAGTTGAAAATCCAAAGACTTAGGCTTTTGCCTATTAAAATACTGTTTTAACTACCTAAATGACACGACAACTAGTATCGTGTTGTTTAGTGAAAACGGTTTTTTTTTATATGTCTGACTATCTCGGGACCCTGGGGCCCCGAACCTCTGGTAGGAGTAAGAGGGGCCGAAGCCAAGTAGCAGATGCCCTATTAGACATTTCACCTGGAATCATCACTAAATCCAAGGGGAATTCCCGTTTGGTCCACTATTGCAGAAAATGGAAAAAGAAATTGAACTATGGGGTTGGCTGGCTAGAGTGGATTCATTACCAAGAACTATGAAACGTCTATTTATGGTAACGCTGTTATTGATATACACGGAAAACATGGCAGGGGGCTGAAAACAGTATAAGTATTATAACCTGGTCGGCTAGTAGGTACACATAGAATAACATTCAACGCGTGCATTATTAACGTTTTAAGTTCAGTTATGATATATTATTACTTAGCTTGTCTATTGCTAGAGTGTTGTTCAGTGAGCGCTGAACTTCTATCGAGATGTTTTATGTCTACTTCAGTTATTAGTATTAAAATGCACTAACTATTATTTATGTTGTGTTTTATTTAGCTAATGCCCTATGTACTTAATAGTTTTTCCCTAGTATCCTCTTTTCAGGAGGAATTGACAAACTTTTAGCATAATCTACAAGACTCCTAACTCATTGGTGAAATTTTAGGCTTTGCGATTTTCCAGGGGGTCGAGTCTGCTATTGCAATCGTGTCTCAATGACCGGTCAATGATCGATTTTTGACGTATAACGTCAAACTTATGACACATTTCCCATACAAAAACTGTCAAAGTTGTCAAATATTCGATCACTGACCGGTCATTGAGACACGATTGCAATAGCAGACTCGAGCCCAGGTCCCTCGTTTACCATTAATGTTGATAACGATCTACAAAGTCAAGCACTACTGATAGCGACCTCAAGTGCAACTGATAAGACGATGGTGGTCACTGTCAGCACTTATCTGATAAGTCTTCGATTCCCACTCGATTATTTGAGCATTGATTTTTTTATCTTTCAGCTCGTTGTAAGTTTGATCGTACAACTAGCTGGAAGAAAAACATATCAATGCATGGCACCAATCGACCCCGCCCGTAATATAGTTTAAAAATGATATTGATAAAGCAATATTATTCAATTGGATAATATTGGGAAACCTGTTCTGAAGGGTTAGGCAGATGTGTATTGTCATATTCGTATTGTCGCGCGCCACATTTGATGCCGGGTACACAGCGGTATTAGTTACCATTAGCGCCATCTAGTATCGAGCTGTTTCTTTAATAAATGTTGCCCGAAGCTAAATATCAAGTTAGACCAAGATCTCTCATAAAATACACTCTGTCAATATTACCATATCCAACAAAACTCCTTCTAAAATAAAATGTTGCCCAAAGGAAGAAATCTTTATTTCTCACTGCTACGAAAAAATCTTTATTTCTCACTGCTACTCGAAGATCTCAAAACAACTTACAGTGTTGCCATATCTAACAAAAATCGCCGCAAGGGTTACCACAATAAAAAAACTGATTCTTTATAAGAATTGGCTATAAATATATTTCGTATAATACTATAACAATAATATCTAAAGTATAAGTACTGGTATCACAGTTAGTTACAGCATCTTGGAGGACAGGTCTAGTTCCAGTTGCATGTCTTGAATCGATTCCTTCTTCAACAAAGGCTTGCGATCACTTTCTTTTGTCTTTTTTGTGTTTTTCTTGTTTTTCGTTAATCTGGAACAATAAATAAATCATGAATAAGTAAACTCGAAGTTTTTTGAAGTAAAAACTTCTTTAGCGGCGTTGTGCACTTTTTGGGATGGGTAAAAATGTTAAACTCGCGTCAGGACACGTGACCTGATCGAAAATTCATAACACGGACAATGTAATATGGATTGTCATGTTTGTGTACGATAGCGCAATAAATGAATATTGTATTTAACAACATAAATGATAGTACTTTTATACTGATAAATAAAGCAATTCGTGCGAAATTATTCCCTAACCATTCCAAAATATTCAAAAATGCACAACGTTAATGTTCAAATTTTCACTTCTGCCGGCACTCCTGGAGTGCAACCGGTTGTTTTTTTCCCATGGGGGTAGGCAGAAACTACAGAACGCCATCTGCTATTGGTGGAATTGAACCTAATGACGGCTCGGAAAACTGCGCGAGTCGCTGCGCAGTAGCAAAATTCATGTGGCAACGAGGGTTTGTAGTGGAGTACCGCGTAGCGAAAAGCGTTCTCAGACGTTGAGACGTCATAAACTTTGAATATACCTATACGATCTTTACATAATTCTTTTGATTAATTCTCGACTGTATTATTCAAAAGTTAGGCACAAGTTTTCTGTACATCCAAATTTTCCTAGTTGTTTGTCCCATTAATAGGAAGTGTAAGTCTCTTGGTCGAGCCTTAATCAGATTTATCTTGAAAACTTGATAGCGTGGGGCGTGATAAAATAACGCCAAGAGTATTTGAAAGTTATAGACGCACAAGGGCGCACTCTCAGATTCAAAAGGTAATATTCGTGCCTGCTCTTAGTGATAAAGGTTATGTAGACGATGTACTGACCTGTTGATGACGCCATCGGGGTGGTCCATCATGCGGATGATGTCTGCCTGGTCGGAGGAGTCCAGCGGCGCCACGGAGATGTCTCGCACTGCTCTGAACTTGCCGCAGTTGTTGAGATGCTCGTTCTCCAGACGGAAGAAGTTCCAGATAAATCGCCTGGAATAGAGAAAACAGTATTAAACAGACGGATTATTAGGAACTCCCGTTTTATGCTCATATTATTATGCGATTTATACTCAAACGTGTATAACGATTTAGAACCGAAGAATTAGATTCTCTCTTTATTTCGTTCGAACAGAATTTATTTTCGCATTATACAGGGTGTTTCAGAAGTGCGTTGTAGTATTTAAAAGTAATAATAGAAAAAAAAGTGTCTTATTTTGAAAAATCCGACTTAATCAAAAAATTAGTTTTTTTTTTATTTTGCTCACACACTTCTGGGACACCTTGTATAGCTTTATCAGACAAGATATTTTAAGCAAAGTCTTCCAACAATTAAGTCACTTCTCGTAATATCGATATCAAAACGGTTGGTCGATGGCCAAAACGCAATATAGCTTCGATGCAGTTGCAAAATCGCCTATCCGTGTTAAAGGTAGGCATTAGCAAACTCTACCAGAGATTTATAAAGCTAGCGTTCATTTTGTTTTGATACATAATTTAATTTTATAATTCTTTACCTGAACACTTCGAGCGGCGCCAGTATGGAGGTCATGGTCTCTGCGCTGACGTAGTTGTTCTCCGTCACCACGAACGATATCGTCCATACGAAGCGCAGCACGAAGTCTTCTACTATCGCGAAGTAGTAGAACTGGAAACAATAAACATGCCTTATTTAAGTATTATGAACATAATGCTAAAGTAAATAGTTGAGTAGGTACAGTTCTCGTCGAATAACTTTGCCCCTCTGAAGTTAGCTATTTGCAAAGATCGCTTGGTGCAGTCACGTAGGGGGAGCATGCGGGACGCAAGCATGCATCGAACGTAAACGTAAGACTGAGACATAAAATTAATCCCCACCCCATGTCTGACGCAGCCACTCGTAGCCAACTTCAGAGGGGCAAAGTTATTTGACGAGAACTGTAAGTACTAAACTTATTCCTAAGTTTGCCGATACAAGGTTTCCACAGCAAGACACGTGCACGTGATTATTGGTTAGTCGAGAGCCATGGCCACTTCAGCTTGCCAACTATACTATAGTTTGAAAAGGCCGAAGACTAACAGTAGCTCTGGAAGCGCTCGGAAAATTCTATGACAAAATGCTCTATGGCCAGATCCATTCATGCGCTTACCATGTATATGCAACCTTCACTCAAATAGAACTCTCAATATCTTGTGGCGTTGTCATAGAATACTACCCTCAGTAACGCTACCTTGGCATCACTCTAGTTGGTCCCAATCATTTAAATTTCACTGCTTGAAATCTAAGCAAAAAGTCGGGACTTGTAATAACATCCTGCGCCAGCTAGGGAGCATCACTAAAAGTTTTCCTAAAATCTGGCCTACATGTCTTTTACTTGGTGCATCGTAACGGGTTGCTTGAAACCGGGGCAGGTTATGATGACAACATTCTTGTGATGTTGAATCCACTGGTAGGTATAGCTCCACCAGATGTTCGCTGCGAAGAAGCCAACCCCGGGACACGAACTAAACTGGTCAATCTGGAAATTTCTTAACCGATTGCGGACCCAGGTTGGCCTATAGGAGCAATCTGGTCAAATGGGATATCATAGACTCATCCCAAACACAGTGCCAGTGTGGAGCCCCTTCGCGGGATATGCCCCAAATACTTTTCTCTCTGCCTTTTATACCCAACCACCGGCACCTTCCAGGACCTGTACGTGGCAAATGCCAGAGCGGTTCGAGAGGCCACATTGTCATACTGTCGGAGTCAAACGACACGAAAAGAAGAAGGAGCTCACCCCAGGACTATAGACGATCTCCTCTCGCAGAAACTTGTTTTCGGCGTTGGGCCCGCAGCTGAAGAGCCCCCAGTCCATCTTGACGTCCCAAGTGTAGGTGTAGAGCGAGGACACCAGCTGGCACGCGAACCAGGCGTAGAGGAACGGGTTGTCGTACGAGTCGGGGTAGCTACCTGGAATAAAGAGATGACGTTTAATTGGTTAAAAAAACGGCCAAGTTCGAGTGGGACTCGTACACGAAGGGTTCAGTACCAAAAAAGAAAGAAATCTGTGTTCTTTACTTTATTCTAACTTGAGGTCTCGCTAGATTTTGGACCATTAGGTCAATGCCTTTTTTCTCTTCTGGCAGGTTTAGCGCTATTTTTACAAAATTGTCCTCGCTGCTCCTCCTACCATGTCCATACCATCTGAAAAGGTTCGGACGCCTCTTTCTTATTTCTTCCATTTAGAATCTATGTAAATAAAAATGAATCGCCGAAATGTATGTACGCGTATAACTTCGTAACGACTGACCCAAATTGGATAATGATTTTTTCTTGTTGAGTTCGTAAGTGTCAGGGCGAAGTTTGTATAATTTTCTTCGCCCGGATGGTGGGCCACTAGTATCAAATAATACTTACTACTATATATAGTCCTGAGCGTCGAAAACAGTACCACAAAGAAGGTGGTGGAATACTTCCCCGCGTTGACCAGATGCGGGAAGGCTTCTCGACTGTCCCGGTAACGGCGCAGACATTGGAAGAATCGCGTCCACGCTGGGACTATGTTCACGAGCGCGCGGGTTATGATGAACCATTGCGCTGTTTCGAATGTTACTAGAAAGATACAGAGGTTGGTTTTAGCATGACACGGCATTTCACGGCTGTACTCCCTGAGGGGATGGGCAGAGGTGTAATAGTAGTAGTGTAGTTGTATTGTATACCCTCATTTTGCCAGTTCGGTTCAACATATCAGCCGAAAGACGTCCACTGTGCTTGCTCCCCCAAGTGTCGCCACAACAACCGGTCCTGTGCGTCTCGCATCCAGCGGTTACCAGTTCGGTTGTGTGTATTTAATTCTTTTCAAACTGAGAGTTTATTGCGTAGGTTGTTCTTTTTTTTTCTGCTGACATAGGTATTGATTTGACTTACGTCAGCATAAAAAAAATATAATTCTTGAAATTGATATTGTTTTGTCGTATTTACACCCGAAACCTGAAGGATAAGGAAGAGTCGAGTATAGTACATTTATCACATGAATCTCCATAGATTCATCCTCTTTGTGGCCCTTCTGGATTTGAGCCAGACAATTTAAGACTCCGAGCTACGGCTAGGAAGTACGTAATGGGAAAAAAACACAATAACACTTTGCTTGACCTGGAAATCGAAGCCAAGACCCTCAAAATACCCAGTCAGTAAATAAAACATAACTTACCATTAACATTAAACCAATCACTCCCCGTAGTATAGAAGGCGATGAGATAGTGAAAGTCTAAAAAGGCCGCTACGAATGAGTTCCACTGGTCAGCCAGCCAGAAGTCGGCGAATAGCACCGGCATGAACGGAGCCGCTAGTATACGACCCTGGAACAAGATATACAGTGGTTGGAGAAGAGTATTTGGGTTGAGGAATTTAAAAATGTGGTTCACATAAAATTCAAGACATGTGACATCTATCAGCCCGCACTGTGCCCTGGTGGATAACAGTCCACTCCTGCAAAACTTTTTAACTGCCAAGGAGTCAGTCAGAAATACGAAGCCCATTCTGAAGCGTAGTAGGTCCATATGAAGAAGAATGTGGCGGAAATTGTGTCCCATCTCATCTCGTTCTTACGTTTGACCGCGATTTCGGAAGTCAAGAGTGCTTCCGAAGCGGTTTAGCTGCATCTGACCGATACATCAAACCCCGCCCCTGATTGTGCAGATTAAATAGGCCGTCTGTCAATGTAAAAATATACCTGTATTCAGCTGCATCCCGTTAGTGTGGAAACCAACCCCAAAATAGTTGGACAAAGTTTAGGCATATTATGAAGCTTTATTTATCCTAAGAACGCTACTACCTTAAAATAATGTATGTCAAGAAAATTAAACATTCCAATTTAATACTTAAATCAATGACAAAAGAGTCAAATTAAAATCTCCCCAACATATTAAGTTAAATAGACAAATTCCTGACGTAGCCTGTCACAATGCATTAGCTAGAACAAGCTGAAACAAATGAGTAATTCTGAACTATTAAGAAGTCCATCATGTTGCCTTTGTCGGCATTACTGACCGATTAGTGCAATTACAGTGGAACGAGTTTAGTGCATAACTGTTTATTTTAGATGCTTGGTTGTCAACCGGATTAAAATGAACAAAAAAAACAAAATCAGCTGTTAATATTTTTGTTTGCATAACCTACGCCTCTAAATATAGGGAAAAGCTGATTGATATATATACTCCATCCGAGTAGGTAGTTAACTAAAGGTAAACAAAAAACCACGTATTACGTTTAGCCGGGTAACCCTGTCAGGGTTACCCGGCTAAACGTAATACCAGTCACTTCAGTTGCCATGCTACGTCACAGTTGTACCCTTCAATTTAGCAACGTTGTTAACGAATAATAACGTTGCTAAATTGAAGAGTACAACTGTAACTGTGTACTGTGTCGGTTAACTAAGTCACGTGGTTTTTTTGTTTACCTTTAGTTAACTACCTACTCGGATGGAGTATAATTCCTGGCAATTGGTAGACACGCACCAACAAGGCTGGTTCGAGGTGACGCAAGAAAATCTGGAAGAAAAAGTATGGGAGAGACTTTTGCCTAGCAATAGGACACTAAAGGCTTTTTTTAATAGATGGAAAATCATCAAATGACTTGTTCCGCTCTGGGTGGAGCAGGAGGGAGTGTCAGCAGACTCTTACTGACTAAAACCCATTCGTGTTCCTCCTTGTGCCCTTTGCGTTCCAGGACCGCGGAGACTCTTTCGAACAGATTCCGCAACCCTGGAGGACACATATGCTTACGAAACAAAAATAGTACACAAATTAAGATTGGCAAGCGGTCTGGTCATCACAGTGCTATGACATTATTATATGAATAATGACAATATTGGTGCCCATTCTATTTTAAAAACGATTTATGAACTCGGCATTTAACTACGCATGTACTGTGACTGGATTTTCCGCTACTTCCAGATGTCACACAGTCACATTAATGTAGTTTACTGTTTACGTTGCGAGAACCAGCGGCAAAATGATTTGTATTACGTTATGGATGCCAATAGCAGAGTCGCTAAATTGTGAGTCTGCTCTTCTGTTTTGTAATTCTTTGCTGTTATTGTCCCATGTATTACTTTTGATTTTTCCTGCAGTGTGATGCAGTGATGATTAATTAGAAAAAAATAAATTGCGACTGGCCAAGGTAACAATAAAATAAATTAATCTATATACTACATAATAAAGCTAAAGGGTTTCTTTGTTTGTTTGAACTCTCTAATCTCTGGAACTACCAGTCGGATTTGGAAAATTCTTTTTGTAGTATATGATAGCCACATTCATGAGGAAGGCTATAGGCTATACGGGAACGCGATATGTGCGTACGAAGTCGCGGGCAAAAGCTAGTAACAAATAAAAGTAAAAACATAAAAAATAAGGTTTCATGCCAAAAAGGCTCTTATCTCAGAGCATTAAAAAAAATTGTAGGTATATGTCACTGGCTGTCATAATGTAGCCTTTATTCTGTGATTACTATGTATGTGGGGTCAGCTTCTAGTGTAACTAGATTCTGCAACTGAATTCCAGGATTTTACATTTGCGTTTGCCTAACTGAGTTCCACAGCCGAGTATTATGTAACAGGCAGGACACGTCTTGATAAGGTATTACGATAAATTTTCTTTATAAAAATTAAAAAATATAATAAGAATTATAAATAGTGATACTCACACATATCCTCAAAAACCAAAACCGCGCTTCATGACGAAAAACCTTGAGCGGGTTCATGAGAAAGGCCACCATAATAATCACCAAAGCGAGCGGATTTACGAACGGCGGTATACTTAAACTCGCACTATATATAAAACTTAGTATGCTTAAAGCCCAAATAACTCCAAAAATTGCCGCTAACTCCATCAAATGTTGTTCGGAGAGGTGATTCCGGGGGTCTAACTCGAAGATCAGTACATGGTTGACCCCAGAAGACCGCCACCCGTATACATTTATGCCGATTAGGAATATAAACTCGACCAATAGGAATGGGCCACGGTACAGTCTGAAGGCAGTCTTGAAATTTTCTGTGCCACCTTCGTGGAATAAAGCTGGAACAAGAAAGTAAGTTAGTATTTGTTTGTTTAAATCGTCCATTGTAGATGCTTGAAGAGAGGAGAGGGAGAGGGTTTCCTTGAAGTTTATCATTGTCATCATCCACAACCCGACTTCGCCCATTAATTGGCAAAATTATGCCTTTTTGATGCCTTTTATAGAGCAGGAACGAGCATTGATCACGATTTCAGATCATTGCGACCAACTTTGGTCCCAATATTTGTATCATCATTTGTAGGTACACTTAGTTTGCAATAAACGGTTTGACTTTTTTTTTTTGAGGATGGGAAATCATCAAATGACCCCTTCCGCTCTGGGTGGAGCGGCAGGGAGTGTCAGACTTCTACAGACTAAAACCCACCCATGCTCCTCCTAGTGCCTTTTATGTTCCAGGGCGGCGGTAACTCTTTCGAACAAAATCCGCAACCAAACGGTTTGACTTAGAATATTAACACCTATTATGGTAGATACTTATATTGAGATAAAACTGCAGTCAATTTTGAGTTTTTGTTTTCTCTAAATAATATCTAAATAAAAGTTACGTGCTCAATCTTCGACCACATCATCACTTACCATCAGGTGAGATAGTGGTCAAGCGTGTGCCTATCAATAATAATAAAAAAAACAAAAAATAAACATTTTTTTAACATTAAATCGTTTACAATATAACTATAACTAAGAAGTAACTTGGGACACTAAGTACTCATATAAAAAGTACCCAGTCCTTGCAAGATTTTTTTGCATTAATTATCATTAGATAAGTAAGTATAAATTATGATGCGTCGTCTGTTTAAAAAAAAACTGTTTCAAGTATAAATCAGAAATAATTGTTGTACGCGTACTATACGCGTACAACAATTATTTCTGATTTATACTTGAAAAAAATAAATTACCCTAAAATAGGCTTTTTTAATGCGCAATTCATAGAATTGAAGTTCAAACGTTTGTCTAGACGAAAGTAACAGGCAGCTTTTATGGCGGCAGGGTCAATGAACGCGCAGCCTACAAATGTACCAAATACGAATGCCCCTTAGGGGTTCCCCTCATCAAACACCTAAAAAATTGGAGATTTGATCTTTATTCATTTCATTTTAGTAGATCGGTGATTAGTAAAGGTTTTTTTTAAACGTAAAACCATTTTCTGCTAAAAAACGATTATTATTTCAATAGAATGAAATGAAAAACTGACCAAAATTAAAAAAAAAAACTATCGAAGGTCAGCTCGAATTAAGCATTTTGAAAACTAGTTAGGATAGGCAATTAACTTTTGCCATTTTATTAACGACGCTTACAGCAGTCTTCAATAATTTATAGTTTGTTGTTGTTCTTAGAAGGCCCATCTATAGCAATGGTCGCCTACGAACTGTCGAGATGATGGATATCACGCCAATTCCCTACTTTGAAGATTTTTTTTATGAACCAACATCAAAAGTAGATTACAAACATTTTGGGCTTCGTATTTGAGGAACGAAAATAGACCAATAATCTGACTGTCGGAAACGGCTCCAATGATTTTCATGAAATTTAGTATGCAGGGGGTTTCGGGGGCGATAAATCAATCTAGCTAGGTCAATCATTTTGAGAAAACGTCGTTTTATCCGTGTTTCCAAAAAAAAAACCGAGCTAATCTCGGTCATCCAGGTACTATTGATACAGTGATCAAAGTGAATGCATCAGTAGACATACCTACTTATTGTATAATGTTGATTACCCCTGGATTGTCAAAAGATGTTCTTTAAGAAAATCTGCCACTGATGTGAGAAAGATTTAGAGAATTTATGTGAATGTCCTTATAAGACATTATAAGTATCAAATAGGTGAGGCCGAAATAACGATGGATAGATTGTGTAAAACCATATCATCTATCTGGCTAGAAAGAGGGATTGACTTCAAAGATGACAGCTACGAGAGAAATAAGGAAATAGAAGACATGCTGCCGCACCAGCTGAACAAGTTGGATCAGGGCAGGAGGATGATAATGATATAGTTACCTTAAAGTTATCAAGACAGCGAGATAATTCTTCTGTTAGTTTCCTTTAAAATCATCATCATCATCATATCAGCCAAAAGACGTCCACTGCTGGACATAGGCCTCCCCCAAGTGTCGCCACAACAACCGGTTCTGTGCGTCTCGCATCTATCGGCTACCAGCGACCCTCACCAGGTCATCGGTCCATCTTGTGGGAGGCCTTCCAATCTTATAAAATATTTAATGTAAACTTAGATTAAGCTTGTGCACATAATCCATTACCTACCAAGCATTTATGATCTTGTATAGCCTACTTACTTAACTCTTTCGCTGAGTGTACTCATCAAACAATTTGATTGCCCCCTATAAAAAGAGCTTCCAAAAATTGTACAACGTTCCCAAAACCGTCATAAAATTTCAATTTTAAAACTTAATCCCCAAATGATATCATTTCTTTAATCCTTGAACAGACAATCACTAAAAATTTATTAGTCGAGGTTGTTGGAACAAGATAAGTAGAATATAGCTATGTATAATCTTTTATCTTTAAATTTGCATAAGATGCTGTGGTCAGTAAATGATAAGTTTGTTTTACACAATGTTTGTAAGGATTTCTGCGTATCTGTTGGAAAAATATTACAGTATCTTGTGATAACAGAGATTAGGCGAGGATATTTTGTAATAATATATTGCATTATTGCATGTAAGGCAGAGATTTTATAGATTTATTGATAAAATACAACTGCATAGGGTTACGTTGATTGCCCTTAGATGACTGAGTCATTTTATAAGTAGGTACCTACTTATAAAATGACTTTGAGGACCGATAAAAATAACATAACGTAAACGGGTTAAAAGGATTTGAATTGATAGGATTAACCGGTGCTTTTAAATATATACCGAGAAGGCCGGCTATGTCTGTCGCATGTTATATGAACTCTAGGCTAATAGAACCACTTATTGTGTCCCATTAAATGCTAGCCGACATCGTGGCGGACCAAGTTGAAGGTGGAGGGATGAGCTTAACTCTTACTGGAAGCACAGGGCCGCAATGGCAGAGAATAGACGAGTGTGGAAAAGGGTTATGGAAGCCCAGCAGTGGGTCATAATCATTACATATCAGCCGAAAGACGTCCACTGCTGGACATAGGTCTCCCCCAAATGGGAGGGTTTTCCATAATCGCCACGCTTGGCAGGCGGGTTGGCGATCGCAGTGTAGCTGTTACAATGTACCTACAAAGAATGCTGCTGCCCATTCTCTGGTGAGTCCCAGCATTGGGTCATAACTGGCTAATTTGATCGGATGAGATTAGACTACAAGGGTAAGTACATAAGGTCCTCCAAAGAAAGAAATGCGAGAATGTTAAGCAAAAACTGCTTACAAGGAAAAATGCGAGGACGCGATAGACCGCATATTGCGCATGTGTTTTTGTTTGTAGTTTTCTTTTTTTATTTTGTTCTCGGTGTACAATTAAGTATATAATAAATAAAAAAGGAATAATTTACTTAACGCCCACCAGGTGGGGGCGTCTCCTCAAGTCCAGCGAACAACTGGTATGGCTCTCATACTCCGCTGGTCAATATTTCCAGTATGGTGTCACTCCACATGCCGTCATCCAGCTAAGAAGATACCTTAAATGTGTAGAATGTCCACTGGTTGTCTTAAACAGATTTTTAGCCGACTTCAAAAAAAGGAGAAGGTTCTCAATTCGGTTGTATTTTTTTTTCATATTTAGCAACGGTCCGCATATGGGTGACGATCTTAACATACCGAGCCTCGGAGAGAAAGTTAAGCAGTTGATCCTTTGTAGATCTTTTATAGTCTTTAAGGAAAAGACAGGACAGAATCAGAAACACCACGCTGCGTTCCAAAACGGGAATAATGGATGTAGGTAAGAAGGCTGCCAGGCTCAAATGGGATTGGGCGGGTCACGTTAGTCGCATGCACTGTGACCGTTGGGCAAAATTCTCGACACAATGGGTGCCCGAAGATGGACGGCGCCGCCGAGGCAGGCCCAGAAAGAGATGGCGAGACGACGGACGCGTACTGTGAGGGCTGGTACAAGGTGACACGTGAAAAGAATTCTTGGAAGGACTTGGGGGAGGCCTTTGCATGGCAAGCCAGTCTGATACCAGTCATGCCAAGGGGTAAGACTATGCCAGGGTTGCGGAATATGTTCGAAAGAGTTACCGCGGCCCTGGAAAGAAAGGCACTAGGAGGGTTTTAGTCAGTAAAAGTCTGACACTCCCTGCCGCTCCACCCAGAGTGGGAGGGGTCATTTGATGATTTCCCATCCTAAAAAAAAAAAAAAAATAAAGGGGTAAGACTACGTGTTACCCAGTTACTGGTTTGTAGAGCTCAGATATTACCTGCTTCCAGTGAGACTGTAAACCAACCCCAGAATACTTGGGAAAAGCTGAGCCAGACTGATTGTGCTTCCTAAACCAACTCCTTTGTATTTCAAAACTACTCGTATTTTGCCATGGACTCTTTAAGAAGAAGAATGAACGTACAACGGTCCATAGAGCGTCAGTCTATACCGAGCTGACTAGGCAACATTTTTTTAACAAGGTTTGTAGATATTGTTTCTCCTGCCAGGGTTGCGAATTTTGTTCGAAAGAGTGGCTCTGGAACGCAAAGGGCACTACGAGGAGCACGGATGGGTTTTAGTCAGTAAGAGTCTGACACTTGCCCCGCTCCACCCAGAGCGGCAGGAGTCATTTGATGATTTCCCACTAACAAAAAAAAAGATATTTTATCTACGCCCCGTCTGTAACTCGTTCTAATACTAGAGATGTTTTTGCAATTACTACAATCAGTACGTATCTGACCTTATCATTCAATCAATCAATTATGCTTGCGGTCAATCAATCGGCAATATACATTAATTAACAGCACTTTACTGTCTGTTTTTATTATTATCACTCATATCAATATATTATAATCTATTCTTTATTACCTTGAGCTTGAAATATATAGATGTGCACTCAACTTAGCCTTTTCATTGAACGGCGCCGTTTAATCAGCGGCCTAAATGACATCTAGCCCATGCGTCTAGTACAACATTTAATGAACGCGCTGCCAAATGTTTAGGCCCTTCATAAAATAGGGTAACCGTATGGCTAAAATATTTCTGGCTGCAGGGTTTAAAGGAACCTAAATTGAATGGCATCTTACCATTAGAACGTAACCTATCCGTGTCGGGTCGGGGTGCCCTAAGCACCCTGTGCCTTATGTTCCACTACTTGGCAAGGCAAGTCATAAAACGATATTGAACCAATTCATTAGCCTAGCTGCTCAATTAAATGCCGAGATGTCACTTAGGCTGATTAAACGGCACCGTTCAATGAAAAGGCCGGGTCGCCAATTAAACGGCTGATTAAGCTAGTTGGCTGTGACATAGACACTCTTTATAGTTAAAATTTCTGAGAAACTAAACTAGTTTTGGTATGAATCATTGTTTTAACTAAACTATTGCACCAGACCTATTCATTTGATACGCATTAGATTTTCCTGATTAGATTACGAGTTTCCTAATAAAATCTGCAATTTAATGATAAAGGCACTGCGTAGGTACCTGTTCAAGAAATCTGAATAGTACGGTAAGTTTTGTTATCTTTAAGATAATAATAAACAATATTGTTCCGTATAATGTACTTACGGATATGGATAAAAAACATTGCAATCTGAATGCCGATACCCGTACTAAAAAATCGTTCAAAAACAACTCGCATTATCATCTAACTAAGCGACAACTAATCTCAAATGTAGGGAAATATTAGAGCTGTTTTTGACAGTTTACTACTGCGATTCGCATGCGAACTTTTCTTAAAAATACGAGAATTTTGTTGTCCCTAGATCGTAGAGCCCTTTCTAGGAATCTGTTATCAAAGATGATGTCATTGTCAATGAATTATTGGTTACAGCTGTTGCTATTTTATTTAATACCGTACTTATCAGCTTCTGTCATCTTCTCTGTGTCGATTTCTAACAATGAAGCGCAAATTACTCGACATATTAAAAAGCCCAGAGGACAAGACAGGCGAATGTAGAAAAGGGACAGAGAGGCTTTTGCGCTTATGCTAAGCAACAAATAAATAATGTTGTTAGTTTTTCTTTTCGATTCTTGGCGCTGCGATGAGCATTGATTTTCCAACAGGGCCTTTATTATACATCTTTTTAGTGTCAAATAGTGCTAGTAAAAACGGAAAAGCATTGGCTTTTAGAAACAGCTGGTATTTCTTTCTAGTTAACGAACATTGACAAAACTATCAGATAATCTTGACTTTTCAAACACTTTAATCTCGTTTTTATGTAGGTGTTAGATAATATCTATCGTTTCTAATTTACATAAACTGTTGACTAAAGCTATTTCCCACGAGGACAGTTTGAGTTTGCGTTCGAATAAGTTTTACGAACTCATTGTGCAGTCGGTTCTTGGATAATTCACAACATGAAATGGGCAATAAGCGTATTTTTAAGGAGCATTCTTCTATAAAAACCTCGAATTTCTCTACATTTTGACAAGTTTTTAACCGACTTCAAAAAAGGAGGAGATTCACAATTCGGTTGTACTTATTTTTATTTAATATTTGTGACAGTGATTGTCGCTGAGATGATAATTATTACTAGCATTTTAACGTTTTATAAATTAGTAGAATGGACTTCTAATTGACAAAGATAAAATGGTTATAATCATCCACCTTTTTTGCAATAGTTTTGTAATTTTTAAATTTGATTTTTAATTGTAATTATAATTTCTAATAACATGTTGTTAATTCGTATCTCAATTATCTCTTGTTTTACACCTTTTCTTGCAAAGTTTTATATAGTAATGTTGTGGTTGTCTGTGTTGCAGCACTAGAATAATTTATTAATAATGCTAACTTGCTAAGTTAATTTTAGTGTTGGCAATGTTGACGATCCCCCATAAATAAATAAACCTGAAGTCTGGACTGCTACTAACGATACTTATAATTTTTATAACTCTTAAGAAATTGGACTCGGTTTGAAGTTGTCCAGAAAAAGTGATCAATGCTCACCATATTAGAAAAGTTTTTGGCCCTTAAGCTGAATGATATTATTTTTGATTATGATATGATCTTTAATAAACACATAAAAAATTACTCACCAGATAAAACAACAGTGATGAACAACACAATAAAAGATCCAGAGAACAGGCCCACTTTAAAAGTGGTCCAGGGGCTCTGTTGTTCTCCCAGCGGCGGTACCCTTAGCTTCTTCATAGCCTTCTGTCTGTCCCCTCCCTCCAGATCATTGGTGACGGTAGCCTCTGTGTCGCTTATTAGTCTGTCTATGTCTTTGTTGGTGTAGAAGTGTGATGTCTCCACATGTTCTGCTCGCCATTGCGCACCATTGCTTACGTTTAGTAACTGTGGAAGACTGATTGTTAGTTGGGTATATGTTTTTGGTAGATTTTTAAGGGAATTGGACGAATAGCTGCATCATTTTGAAGGCACTTGCCTATGTACTGGGGCCAATGGACATCAGCAATAAGCAGAGCTGGTGGCCGACGGTAGCGGGTGTGATGTCATAGAAACAAAACTGAAACGTCTTGTGTGCCGATATGCATGTAATTTTACCGGTTCTCATACGCATACTTCAGTTTGATGGGTCTCAAACTGAAATACAGCATTGCTGTTAGACGGTAGGTTTTTTTGTTTTTGTCGGGACTACTCGTATTTCGCAATTGTAAGTTTTCGTAGACGTTAGGAAATATGTACCTACTTTTATAATTGCCGATAAGTATGAAGTGTAAATTTCGATTTTTCTACACTAATATTATAAGGTGGAAATATATTTTGTTTGTTTGAATTGAATTGGCTCCGAATCTCCTGGACCGATTTGAAAAATTCTTTCACCATTAGAATCCTACTTTATCCCTAATGAACATAGTCTATAAAATATTTTCAAAAAAGTTAGGAATCCGTGTGAAAACTTCAATAATGTAACCCAAGGTCTGAAAAAAATATCAAAAAAGTCCATATATCGCGTACGCTACGGAAACTCTTGACAATAGAGCAAAGTGATGTACTAAAGTTTTATAGAGGTCATCAATATCTACAAAAAAGTCCCCGATACCATATGTCTAACTATTATGGTTAAGTGACCATGACCGCTTTGTTCAAATTATTCAAGCAAATCCCGGGTGAAATGGAAAAATGGATTTTGGTATCATGTTAATCCTTATCCATTAAAATGGTTTGATAATTAAGGTTGATTATGTCCGTGTAAATTAAACTTGAAATTATTCAAATCGGACCTTTCGTTTAAAAGTTACGACGGTTAAACATGCTCTAAGTAAAAAAAATGTCGCGACTTGAGTGAACTGGGGAGAATCTTTTCATATGCTTGGTCCGATGAAGTTGAAACATAAGAATAACAAATGTTTGGATTTTTCGAAAATAAACTACATACTACATAGTAAGGGGTGAAGAAGGGGTGGTAAAAATTTTAGGGGAGGACAATTTAAAAAAAATAACAATTTTTGAATAATCAACCCCTGACGGGGTGAACAGTTGCGCTGATCCTGAGGTCGAGACAAGTGAAATTCTGTCAACGGTAGCGTGGCGAAGACGGTAATTAATGAAAATCGTTGTGATTAATTTTCCAAAACTAACCTTTAAAAGGGGGTAGAGGGGGCGTTAAAGTTTGTGGAGTACCTACTAAATCCGCGCGGACGAAGTCGCGGGCGAAGTGCTAGTCGATTATAAAATGGTATTATCAAGGTCTTATGATAAAGCTTGTGCATTGTTTCACATGTTAAAATGTTGAGATGCTTAGAAGCTGTAGGCTCGCCACACATAGAACTTAAACGTATGTAGCGAAACGAGGGCGTGCTATCCCTTTTATATCTTCCAAAATTTTAACTAATTCCGGTACGGTTAGCATTTTGATTAGCTACTAACAAAAACGTCATAATTGTATTTTACGCGTTTTTATCAAACGTCTAACGGCACTTGAGTTGTTGACGGAAACATCTTAAGGAAAACCACAACATATAAGTAATTATGTCTAGTACACATACATGTAGAAGATTACATATATTTATGGTTTTTAATAAAAATACATCTTCTATCAGAATGGCAACTACGCTAGTTTTCTTAGAATGGTTACAAACTCTTCTTCAACTGTGGCTTTCGTATTCAGTCCCAAGAAATAGAACGCAGCCTCTAAAGATCATAACTTTTAACTCTTCGCTCATACCTGTGAAAACCCGACAAATATTATTCGTCCGGAATTCCAGACATTCTTGATAACAGACTGTAGGTAGTACTAAAGAATGTCCCGCGCACTTGGACATTACGACGATTAACATGCCATCATGATCCCAGTGCGAGAGAGACGGAACTATATGCATGACTGATAACACCATCCTTTTCTGGATAGGAATGACGATGGCATCAACATTTATGATTACGGCCCCAAGTATAGGACTTGGGGCCGTCGATCGACCTGACTGACCGGTTAACCTCGACACAACGGCAAGAGTAGCAATGGTCCTGCTAGGGTTGCCAATTCTGAGAAAAGAACTTTAGTAGGCATAGTTTCAAGGCCCTAGATCCCACCGCCCCTGCCAGCGTTGCGGAATTCGTTCGAAAGAGTCACAGCGGCCCTGGAACGCAAAGGGCACTAGGAGAAGCACGGATGGGTTTTATTCAGTAAGAGTCTGACACTCCCTCCCGCTCCACCCAGAGCGGAAGGACTCATTAGATATCCCATCCATTAAAAAAAGGAGTAGCAATGGAAGAAGTCTTCAAATTTAAAAACATTAAAGAGTATTTTCCTAGAGGATAACTTTAATACAATTTTTCGTAACATGCTAATCAAACTTTGCAGCGCATTTGCAACGCGGCAACGGCTTGATAAGGCAGTTTTTTTCTCTTCTTTTTTTCAAGTTACCTATGGCATTTTTTGCTATAAGTAAGTTAACAATAATGGCTATCATATGGTTATTATTACGTTATAAGGTCTGAAGTTCAAATCATAAAGTAAACGTGCCTATACATTTACGGCTTAATTTTAATTAAGGAAAATGTTGGGGAAACCCATAGATCTAGTAAATGACGCATTTGAACGATGCTAAGTTCCTGCCATATTGAAGAAGTAGGAATCAATTTAAATATTAATTGCCTTGCAGGTCAGCTGATGAGAGTAGGATGTAGGGTTTCATCTTTGAGTTTGTGACGTTGTAGGGGTAATCTCTCGCCCCCCAGGTACGAGTCGATCGGCGGCGGCGATCTCTCGCGTCCGGCCCTGGTTCAATCCATGGTCCGGAGCGAGCAGGTATGGGAATCCGTCACCTCCTTCTGCTAAACAGTAATGCTAGTGAAGGAGGAGACACCGCAACATAGGGAGACGCCTCGGGCGTCGGGAGTCACAGGGCGATTCCCTGCCATCGTAGGCGTGGGTTTGCGGACGGCAAACGTTGGGTGGCTCGCCGTCAGTCAGGCTCGGGTCGACGGCGCGTTGTGTTCCACGCGCGCCTCAAATAGATGTCAGCTAGTAGACGGGGCCCTTTAGGGCCAGACCCTGCCCGGGTTTTGTTCGAAAGAGTTACCGCGGCCCTGGAAAGCAAAGGGCACTAGGAGGAGCACGGATGGGTTTTAGTCAGTTAAGAGTCTGACACTCCCTTCCGCTCCGCCCAGAACGGGAGGAGTCATATTTGATGATTTCCCATCCATAAAAAAGGGGGTAATCTCTGGATCTTTTTGTATACTATAATATTATAGCCACATTCATAAGGATGGCTATAGGCTATACGGGAACGGGAAACAACGGGATATACGCGTACGAATACGAAGTCGCCGGCAAAAGCTAGTCTGATATAAAGAAACTTTCAGAAGTAGCTAATAAGTAGTCTGGATTTGTGTCTGCCTACAGATCCAATTTGTACAACATAATTGGCAAAATGTGTGAGTACTTTCACCTTTTCACTTCAGGAGAAACACGCACCATAGTTATTCTGGTATTACAGAAGATATTAGTCTTTAAGCATGGTGCCATGGAAACGCAATAAAATATTCTAACACCAAAAAGTAAACATTAGGAAGTTAACCGATATCATTTGACCACTGTGTATTTAGGATTATCCAATATAAATAAAGAGATAAGAAACCTTATCAAACCTTACCTTATCGTGTTTCTTCAATATTTTTCTGAAGCCAGTGTAGTTTAGATTCTGGTAGTTTTGTAAGAGAATGAGACTGAGATAGAATTCACTAAAGGCTAGTTTTAACTCCTGTACTTTTCGCCGTGGTATCGCCTTCTTGCTATCGCCGCTTCCTTTCGGCTTGATTGTCTCGAAATGTGATTTTAATTCACTTTGCAGCGTGGCGAATTTACGAGTCGCTTCGGCAAGCTTTTCTGAAATGTTGAAATGAGATGTAGGTTCTTTTTACGAGCTTTTGTTTTTTGAACTATGCCTCGTGGAATTAAGGTAACTATTAGTTAAAAGCTAGATGCATTTGAAATATTCATAATTCGGGTTGGGTAAAACTATGACGTATTGGGTAGGTAAATATATGGCATAAATTTGGCCGATATTTACAAGGACAAAATTCAATATGAATGAGTTGTTTTTTACTGTACACCAAAACAACTTATAATACAGTGATAATAAAGTTCTTGTTCAAAAGCGCGCTTTACTCGAAGTCAGTTTTTAAATTAGGTACCCACTTGATTTGCCTCTAATCAAGCGTTACGCGGCATGTATCGAGATAAACCTTCGGCTATGGACCAGCACATCCGTAGTGAGGTCAGTGCACTTCAAATTAGAACCTAAAATCTATATCTCACTATAAAACACAACAAAGTGGTCATTGGTTGGTTTTTTTAGGGTTCCGTACCCAAAGGGTAAAAACGGGACCCTATTACTAAGACTCCGCTGTCCGTCTGTCTGTCTATCTGTCACCAAGCTGTATCTCATGAACCGTGATAGCTAGCTAGACAGTTGAAATTTTCACAGATGATGTATTTCTTTTGCCGCTATCGTTATAACAACAGAATAAAATAAATATTGAAGTGGGGCTTCCATACAACAAACGTGATTTTTTGCCGTTTTTATAGATAATAGCTGTCCCCCGCGGCTTCGCTCCCGTCAACTGGCTACCTACCTACCTACCCTACACCTAAGGATTCTTAAATTTTCTAATTTTCCGCGCAATTTTATCTAATTTTTTTTTTAAGAACTTAAGAACCTTCTCCTGACAATAACAAACACAACAAAAAAAGAATTAGTGAAATCGGTCCAGCCATTCACGCGTGATGCCGTGACCAAGGAAAACGGGTTTCATTTTTATATATATAGATGGTAGGGAATCTTCCATGCGCGAGTCCGACTCGCACTTGGCCGGTTTTTTTTTTATATCTCTTTGTATGCCTATTGCCTATATCTCTTTTTTTTTATATCTCTTTGTATGCCTATATCTCTTTTTTTTATATCTCTTTGTATGCCTATATCTCTTTTTTTTAAATCTCTTTGCATGCCTATATCTCTTTTATTTTATATCTCTTTGTATGCCTATATCTCTTTTTTTATCTCTTTGTCTGCCTATATCTCTTTTTTTTATATCTCTTTGTATGCCTATATCTCTTTTTTTTATATCTCTTTGTATGCCTATATCTCTTTTTTTTATATCTCTTTGTATGCCTATATCTCTTTTTTTATATCTCTTTATATGCCTATATCTCTTTGTCTGCCTGCGGTATATGCCAAAATAATAAAGAAACAATCATTTCGCTCCAACACAGGAATACCCCGATGTGGGCAACAAGGCTGCCAGTCTGAAGTGGAATCGGACGGGTCATGACAAATATGGGCTAATGTTGTAACGTGTAATAGAAAGTGGACGGGTGTCGTCACCGAGGAAGGCCTTGGAAACGCTGGCATGACGACTTAAAGGCGTTTACGACGGATTGATCAGAGAAGGCAACACACTGGGACGAGTGGAAGGCTATGGGGGAGACTTAGCTGTGGGACAATACTTTGTCTGTTCTTACCTGAATAAAAAGTGTTAATTTTCTTAAGTTCCTGATCACAGTAATGGAAGAATGTTTCGTCGAAGTTTGCAAAGTGGCGGGAAAGAACCTCGGGCTCTACATTCTCAGCTGATGGGGCTTCCTCCACTGCCGTGTATAGCATAGCCTTCATTTCCTGTTGGCAACATAGATCATTATTTTACCTACACTGTAGAATAACATATTAAAAGTTCCCCTGCTTAACAAGGGTGCATTTTATTTTCAAAATACTCTTTTATACTGACCTCATCGTGATAAATTATGAACTCAACAAAAAAAAACTGAATTGGTCAAACCGTTTTTGAGTTTTAGCGAGCATAATAACAGCAATTATTTTTTTATTTATATAGACAGCTTATTATGAAGCAGGGAGTTTGAGATCAACAAACATGGATGTTCTTAAACCCAGTACCCAATTGGGTGCAGACCTAATTTATCTGGGGTCAGTGCACCATGTCCTGCTCATACTCCTTTATCCATTTGTCTCTGCTATGTTAACTGCGTGCTAGGGCATGCTCTCAAGGTATGCCCAGTTTTCAATGCTATTTTTGGTTGTTTATGTGAAGCTGACCCGTAACTCCAGATGCAAGCAAGTATTTTGTATTATGGTTTACAGATAATGCGACTCAAGGATGTAGCCATCTAGTATTTTTAGAAAACTAACATGTTTTATCAGTGTGAAACCATTCCTCATGAATTTATAGACAATTCTTAGAACTTTGCAGGTTACTGAGCCTGCAAAATTCTATAAAAAGAGAAATAATGTATACTGATTTTAAGTTTACATTGTCCACTAATAAATAAAATTGTAGATATCTCTTCAAATATTGATTCAAATCATATTTTATAAAACTAGCTTACTCATACTACGTCAGCATATTTTAGTTACAATGTTGAGCGTGCTCTAGTAACATGATGTATATTTAAACATTTTGGTTAGCACGTGTGACATTAGGCACAGCAAATTACAATAAATATGACCTTCTCAAAATATTAGAGCCACACAAATTATGTGACATTAGGCACAGCAAATTACAATAAATATGACCTTCTCAAAATATTAGAGCCACACAAATTAAAGTACACTGGGCAAATCTGGCTGAACGTGGTTTAAGAACCAATAAATAATATCATGAGTACATACCTAGCTAATTTAGTTTTTATAATGCCTTTAAAATCTGAAGGTACAGTTAAGGGAAAAATTGTGCTCAGTGTCTTTTACAGACATGGTTACTGTGGCTCTAGAGAGTGAGTGGCAACAAGCATTTAGTGCATGTTTTGCTTTGAATTATAATGTATCATGACAATAAATCAAAGCGAAACAGGCGAAAATGTTTAACAAAGCCTGTATTATTATTTGCTCCTTATAACATTTTCTACCATTTATAATACTTATAGTAGGTAGAAAAACAACAGAAATTGAAATTTTCTACAATTCCGTAATGTGTTATTAGTAGTTTTAGCCATTGTATTTGATTGAAACAAAGCAGTTGTCTAGTTTTAATATTAGTCAAGGACAATAGGTATGGCATTTATTTTTATGTTTCTCCTTGGCCCTTTTTATGAGACTGGCAATGAATTTAATTACCATTCAGTCATAAAATTATTAACTTTACACTACTTATATAAGCCATTTATTTAAGAAATTAAACATCTAAGTTCTCACTTAGTTTGTGGTATTATTTGTTGTAGGTACCTATTCAAAATTGTTAGAAACTTTTAATTATTGTAGAAATGTTCGTTAATATATACAGAAATCATAGAAAAGAATACCTATAAATAAAAGTGGGTAGATAGTAAACGGGCAAAGCGTAAATTACAATGCCCTTATCTACAAAGTTTATGAAGTAAAATAATACTTGCCTCATAATTTATGTATTGTTTACGCCACTCAGGCGTAATATGTGCACTTAAGTGCTCCGCGAACTTCATCTTAGGACCTTACTACACGACTTTGTCGCTACAACAACTCTTAAACACTAACTATAGTTCACAATATCCAACATGAAATTGTTTGTCACGGACAAACCGAGTTTACTTTGTGATAACTGGAAATGGTGACCTCATTGCACTGAGTATGTATATTTGAGTAAACACTGGAATGATACGGTATTACTTATGAGCAAATTTTTATCTTTTTGTTTTAATTTTTCCATTAAAAAACGATGGACCGTTTCTTCGGATCACCTGAGTGAATGACGTGAATGACAAATGACACAAGCACACACACCACAAGTAGTTTGAAAATGATGTGTCTCCATTCGTTTTTATTAACGTAGACGATTGATTGTTTGAATTTTAGGCGATTTGGTTTTGCTTGATTCATAGAATGTCAAGAAGAAAGCCTTATTTAAAAAAAAACGGTGGTGCGGTTTCTACTAAGTATATATCCTCAATCCTCACAGCGTACTCTCGTTGTTTTTTAATTTTGACACTAGGTAACTTCATTAACCGACTTCAAAAAAAAAAGGTTTTCAATTCGACCCGTATGTGTGGATTTTTTTTTATAATCATGTTAATCTATACCAGCTTCTAAACATGTGTGTCTTTCATAAGTGTATGTATATACGTTTGTCCATGTATATATCAAAAACTAAAGTCGGATTGCAAGGTATAGTCTAACTTAGGGAACAATGCAAGTTTCATCAAAATTGGTTTAGTAGTTTTTGAGATGGAGAGTTAAGTGTGTATCAGTCACTAGGACGTTATGCTCTGTTAAGGTTACACAAGTCGATATTTTGTCCATACAAATTTCGGGGGGTATTACTCCACTGTTTGACATTGTACATTCGAAGGTATGATATCGTTTTATTTCATTATTAATTTTGTCTGTACGGAAAGAGAAAAGTAAAATAAAAAAAACCATTAGAAAGTTATAAGCCACCAAACATTCGTTTTTCTTGCTAACTTTAACGCAACTTTGGGCGCAAATAAGAAATAAAAGAAGTGTAAAATCTCAAAGACAAAGTCGGCATCGACAAACCTCAAATATAGAAGAATTCAATAAACTTTATTTGTAATTGATTTATGCAGTGGTTTTTCCTTAAAGCTCAACTTTCTAATAGATTTACGTGCATCGTCTAGCGTTGTTTTGTGTGCGTAGGAACTAGATATTGTGCGTGTAGACTAGCGTCTAACTGCTCATCACTGTCTCTGTCGGGCACGATGCCCGGTGAGACAGCGTGTTATTTTGGCCACGCATACCAGTAAGTTCGAACCCGCGACTATTTCAACCTTAAGTCGTTGGCTTAACAGAGTAATTCTAAACCATGTCATTATCATTATTAATTAGCTTCAGTATCAAATGAATTAAAAAAAAAAAATAAATAATAAAAGTAGTTAAAAAAAGTATAGTACCTACAGTTCTCGTCAAATAACTGTGCCCCTCTGAAGTTGGCTACGAGTGTCTGCGTAGTAGTCAAAATTACGAACAAACTGCAACTGCGCATGCGCAAGAGACATGGGGGCGGGAATTATGGCGGCGCGATTTTATGTCTCAGTCACTCGTTTACATTCGATGCATGCTTGCGTCCCGCTTGCTCCAGTCTACGTGACTGCACCTGCGCGATCTTTGCAAATGGCTAACTTCAGAGGGGCAAAGTTATTTGACGAGAACTGTATCATTTTAATTTTTAAATAGTCGATTAGTAAGAAAAATAAACCATGAATTACTAATCAATACGGCACTATTGACAGCTGTTCCATGATAGATTGATGGACAATCACATCAGTCACGGTAACGTCAAGCGACGCATTTTGTTCCATTCAGAAATTGTTGTATAAAAGTAATATTATTATACACAAATCGGGCGTTCACAGGTTAAAATTTTTGAACGCATATAACCAACAAAATAAAGTCTGCTAGAAAGCTAGCAAAAATAAAAGTCGAACACACTGCTAAAGATTTATTTCTCTGTTTCAACTTCTAATTCACTGGTTGAGTTATCTCTGACTGGGAACAGAGCATGGTTGATGTTCTCCGGAATGACTCTAGCCACTTTCCTAGGTTCCTTCACTAATGTCTTGGGGCACTGCATTTCTGACCAGCTTATAGGCACCATACTGATGCCTTGAGGAGATCCTTCTGCAGTAGCTATAACTACTCCTAACTCATTCTCGGCTGTTGAAATGTGGTACCAGTGGATTTCTGTCATTGGGAGCTGAATTAAAGTGTTAAGGAGAATAAATAAGCAGTAGGTAGGCATATAAATAGATAGATATTAAAATGCAATTTCATAGTTTATTCAGGTTAATGGGACACTAATACCATTGTCCAAGTCATGCAAACAATAATAGTATCTTTTATTAGTTTGTCAAAAAGGATACAACTCTGGCTAATATCACATCTCCAGGCCTGTAACATTTGTATGGGTCCACTCTGTCTTTCTCTGTTGCTTTAATGTCTTCTTTTTTCAAAATTCCTCTATACGGCCTCACTAGGACTGATGACCCTACACACAGTATCAAACATTGGACCATTCTTGGGTTCACTACTGTCACCTTTGCTGTCACTACGTCACCAGTCTTAGGCAGAATACTGGGTGTCCTTGGGCTTTCTACTGAAACTATAGTTACCTGGAAAAATAGGCATTTCATGAAATGTTTAACCGATGCGGGACCGACATGTCAAACTTCAACATCATATAATATACTTTACCAACGTCGGCACCGGCGTGTCTTGCGTAATAGTAATAATAGAGATTTAAAACGCGTAAGGGCAACACACCGGTGTATCGGCGGAGCTTGACCGGTTGTGACTATCAGTATTCAATTAGCATCTAAATATCATGTGACTCTTTGATCTAGTCGGATGGTTCTGTTTAGAAGAATGCTATAAAATTATAGAAATGTTGAGTCAACAAGGATTTGGTTATTAAGCTTTATGAAACACTGTTTAACTACCTCATTTTCATCCTGTTCTGTCTTCAGTGTGCCACACAAAGTGGCATAAATATAACCTTTGAGCTCATAGGTCCCGGGCCCGGCGACGTGCTCTTTATTCGACACACTTAGTCGCATGCCAGGAATGCATAACTTTCCCATTTCTTTTAATTTTTTTTTATCCAATTCTGCCATGATGTGTTTTGGAGGTTATTTCGAAATAAAGTTATTTCTCAACGTTTAAAACACTGGTTTAAACTGTTAAGAATGCCTTTCCTTCTTGTAACGGTAAAGAAAATTAGTTTCATTCAATATTTATAATATTAATTACGAGAAAATATTAAGCAAAACTTTGTTGATAAACAATATTTGACGTTCCTTATTTTGGCGTACAAAAAAACAGGACATAGACGTGAAACAAGTTTTCTTAAACATAGACAACAACAGAACAAGCATAGAGCTTGTGAATGCCAGCACAAATCTTGCTTTGTTGGAGTAGAGGTGGGGTGAAAAATGCTCACGCCCAATGCTCAAGTGACAAGCCTATCTAGCCAGTGATAACGAAGTGATTTTTGTGATTATTTTGAGATTGTGCATGAATAAAACAGGATTAAAATTCACACTCGCTTAAGATAAAAGAGGAAATTCAGCCGCGCATTCAAAATTAAATTGGCGGTTTTGCCACAGCACAGAACGTCGACAAACAATTTTGTCTCATGGAATTTGCACAAGAGCCTTTGAGGCAGAGCAGATATAAGGTATTCTATCTGTCCCCTTGATGCGTCTTACGATGAGGTTGATATAATCGGAGACGGACTGAAAATCCTACTTGAAGTAAATAATGTTTTGACACGCGATAGTTCGTCCTCAGGATCAGTGCAACTGTTCACCCCGTTCACCCCGTCAGGGGTTGATTATGCAAAAATTATTACATCTGTTTCAATTAACGAACTTTCAGGTTGTTCATTGCATTCCGACGTAAATTGAAGCAAGCAATAATGTACTTCCCTAAAAAAGTTATCGACCCTCCTTCACCCCTAGTTAGTTATTTTCGAAAAATCCAAACATTTGAAATTATTTTTCAACTTCATCGGACCAAGCTTAAGAAAAGATTCTCCCGAGTTCGCTCAAGCCGCGACATTTTTCTTACTTTGAGCATGTTTGTAACCGTCGTAACTTATAAACGAAAAGTTCGATTTGAATAATTTTAAGTGTTTATATGGACATAACCAACCTTAATTATCAAACCATTTTAATGGATAAGGAAGGAATTATAGATATCAAAATCACCATTTTTCCATTTCACCCGGGATTTGCTAGAATAATTTGAACAAAAAGCTGTCATGGTGACTTATCCATAATAGTTAGACATCATAACTTATTGGGGACTTTTTTAGATATTGATGACTTTTATAAAACTGTATTAAATCCCTTTGCTCTATTTTCAATAATTTCCGCAGCATACGCGATGTTTTTTGGTACTTTTTTTCAGACACGCTTGAACGGCTATCACTTATTGTTTGATGCTGTCTGAATCATTTCTACTGTTCTACTAATTACTACACGTAGGAATCGTATAACGGAAGAGTATTGATAGGTAGCAATAGCAAATAAAACACATTATTCATTGCAAACATTGATTATGACTCTTGATAGGAGATTAAAAGAAGAAATCGTATAATGGGGAGTTTCTGACCCTAAGTGATAATAATTTATTGCAAGCAATGTATTGATATTTTTATCGATTTTTTTTTAAGAAACGTGTTTGCGCGTTCAATAAGCACATCTCTAGTTTTGCTTGTCGTTGACGTGTCACGTCAGCCGGTTCAAGTAAGTGACATTTGATTGTGTGGAGCGATTCTGTTTTATGGAATTTTGCGTGAAAATCTCTAAAATATACAAGAGATATGCTTACAAAGTTTGAAACTAAGTCAGCGCGTGTAAAAGGTATATCCTTTCATGCGAAGCGGCCATGGGTTTTGGCAAGTTTACACAACGGCGTGATACAGCTATGGGATTATCGTATGTGTACATTATTGGAGAAATTTGATGAACATGATGGTCCTGTGCGTGGCATTTGCTTCCACATCCAACAGCCGCTCTTTGTATCTGGCGGCGACGATTATAAGATCAAGGTTTGTGCTTATGATGTTCAGTTTAGATAAAAGTTAAGTATGTATGTTTCGTCATGTTTATGACACGTATAGCGTAACTGGCGTATCATTTATAATTTCCTCTTGTAATTACACTACGTATAAGTATGTGTACGCCCATACATCTGTATTTGAATGTAGTAGTTGGTTTCAAGTTTGCTACTATTTAGTAATCAGTATAAACAATATCCAGAAGTACTGAACCTGGTCTTAGTCATATACCTAGTTATGATGCAGGTTAAACTAGAAGCATCCATATTTATTATGTTATTTGAATAACTGTTGCATTGTTGTGTGTTTCTATAATTTAAGATACATATAAACAACAGGTTGAAAAATTTGGCACCCATAAATTGTCTCTACCACCTGGAATTGGTGGTTTTTTCACAAAACTGTCATGACATGTGTAAAATACTGATCCAAGGGTGCCCACTATTTGGAATCCAAATCCAAATACGAGGCACCCTTATCTTCTAACTCAACTATGGTAATGTGTTTATTTTTGTTAATGTCCCTGACATGCATCCATACAGCCTAGTAAATCCAAAGAGTTTCAATAGCTTGTCTATGATTCCAGGTATGGAACTACAAACAGAGGCGGTGTCTGTTCACACTGCTGGGCCACTTGGACTACATCCGCACAACATTCTTCCACCATGAGTACCCTTGGATATTGAGTGCTTCTGATGACCAGGTAATTGTTTCTGTATCTGAACTAAATTTCAGAGAGCCATAAATAATAGGGTAGAGATGTATGAATGTTATTAGCACATACTTTGACCAAGCATTATTCCTGTCACTGTTGTACAAAACTACTGTTAAAACTACATTAATTTTCTACAAAATAGAGATGGAAACATAGCTAAGTCCAAGCACATACAGGTTATTTTTTGTTGATCTCTTCATCTTTGTTGGGTGCTGTGTGCACCAACTAAGTATTGGGTGTACATCTACATAGCCAAAACCCTTAAAATTTGCATAAAGAAATACCAACTGTATTGAAAGAAAAGAAAAAGAAAGAAAGAAAAAGTATTTAATTGCCACAAAAACAACACACATGACGTAAGTGGATCTTGCACCAAAACCCAAATGATAGTTAGTAGTTCTTAAATTATGTTAGTTTAAAGACAAGTTAACAATTAAATAACAATAAAAAAACAAAAATGAAATTTAAAACAAGTTTAAATAAAGCATGCATGTCGTGGTTGTGGCAAAAAGGCTTTGTTAAATTAATAACAAAAATGTTAAGTTACCAGTTGGTCTTGAAATTTTACAACAGAAAATAAAACAGCTATTATGACTTTTCTCATTTATACATTCATCCAATTTTTAAAACAATCTTTCTTTTCAGACAATAAGAATATGGAACTGGCAGTCCAGACAGTGCATCAGTGTGCTAACGGGTCACAATCACTATGTCATGTGCGCACAATTCCACCCGACAGAAGATCTTCTTGTCTCCGCTTCCTTAGACCAGTCTGTACGTGTATGGGACTTCTCTGGTCTTAGGAAGAAGAGCGTAGCGCCTGGCCCCACAGGCCTAGCTGAGCATTTGAGAAACCCACAGGCTACGGATCTATTCGGACAGGTATAATAAACATTTTTTAGGTGTTGTGTGTGTTTTATGTCTTAGACGCTACGCGGCTTATTTATATGCATTTAATGATAAATAGTGATCATTATCAGTTTAATTATAATAGTAATCATTTTTTTTTATATTATCCAGTCAATATTTGAAATGAAACCATCCTGAGTCTACGGAATGCATGATATGATAAATTACTGCTTTCAGCTAATTAGTTCAAGGCTAACTAGTTACCAGTATATGTCACAGATAAATAATAAGTATTCAGTAGCTTGTTGGCATGTTTTGCACGCACTGCTACTTGTGATTTTTGTTCATTGCAATATCTTAACATTCAGTTTTATGTTTTTAGTTCAAAAAGCTTAAAAAGGTACTTATTATGAGATTTTAAAAGTAGATTTGTAGCTGTAGAATAAAAACTATCCTTCATTGTGTTGCTGTCATTATTTGTAGTAGTACATAAACTAGGGCTGTGCCCTGAAGCCCTTTTGTTCTCTTGCTAAAAGGGATGGTGCTCTTCCTGTTTTTCTCGACTTACATTAAAATTTCAACAATGATAGTCCCAGGCTTCATAACACAGCCTTTGGTTGTAGTTAATGTTATAATCTTTTACTATCTAATTCTATTTTATTCTTATTTTATGACTTAATTACGAGATGATATGGTACCTAATACATACTATCAACTTTACTTAAAACTCAAAAAATTCCGAAAAATATTCAATACACATACCTACACACACACACTTAAAAAAAACTATACAAATAATAAAAAAAACAAGCTATAAAATATGTATGTATTATATTGATGTTATAACACATCACCAATGTTGCTGAAAGCAACTGATCTTACAGGCGGATGCTGTTGTCAAACACGTGTTGGAAGGCCACGACCGCGGAGTCAACTGGGCAGCGTTTCACCCCAACCTGCCTCTCATAGTATCAGCGGCTGATGACAGACAGGTCAAGCTGTGGAGGATGAACGACGCTAAGGTACCTGGAGGATGCTATGGGATGATGGATCATACATTTGTAACAGGGTTTTCTGGTCTATCTTCGGTCATAAGAGTAACTTTTACAGCTGGTCTATTCTGTTAATATCTCACCATGAAAACAGGTTAAACTCGCCTCAGTTTAAAGTGAGCTGTCATTTACCAATGATAATGCAAAATGCATGGACAGTTTACTTCATGCTCACTCCACTTACTCACAGTGATATTTACAGAATAGGACTGCTGGTCTGTTTCTTATCCTAAGTCATTTCGTATTGGTTGTGGACGTTTCTGCTACCTCTCTCTTCATTTCATCGTGAGTTACAGTGCAAAGTATTGTTAAGCAAATCGACTGTCATTTACATTATCTGGATACTTAAGAGCGTTTAAGTGGTACGGCTTTTCATACAAACTTTCAAATCCTTATTTTTCGAAATTAATGAACCGATTTTAATAAAACTTGGTATGCGTACGCCAGATATCTAGGTCCAAATAGTTATCAGATTTTTTTTTCGAAAAAGAGTTCAGGGGAAAGGATATAGTGATTTTTCACTTTCTATAGAAAACTTAAAATCGCTCTCTCTCACCCTCTAAAATCTTTTTCAAAAATGTTTTCTGATAACTATTTAGACCTGGATATCTAGCGTATGCATACCAAGTTTCGTTAAAATCGGTTCATTCATTTTGAAGAATAAGGGCTTGAAAGTTTGTATGAAATGACATACGGCGTACACGCTCTTAAGTCGCAATTGGCGTTGTATAAAATGGTTACGACGACGCAGATGTATGTAATAACTGTGTATCAATTTGCTAAATTAATAATACATTTCGCTGACTGCAAATAATGGCGATTCAGCATTCTTCTAACTCGCTTGGTGTTAGGCTGCGTTTTTACCTGCGAGCAACTCGCGTACAAGTTACATTGCGGGGCACGATCGAGCGATTGATCACAATCAAATGTACCTCGGTAGCCCGCAATGTAGAGCGACTTGCATGCCAGCTGGTTTTAGGTGGAAACGTGGCCTTAGAGTCATGAAGCAGGTTCTCAAGATTTCTGAGTCTGAGGTTGGTATGCTATTCTATCTAACCTGTTAATCCAGTCCTTAATATTGAACAAGCATTTTTCGAAAAGGTATTTAAATTTTGACCCAAGACACATTTTCAGCAAGTGATCCTCAGGGTTCCAGGTTTCGTTCCAAACTTCTGTGGTTTTCATTTTCTTTCATTTGTGTTCCTTAAGGAAGAGGTGGTCTTTTTTGCAGTTTTCTATGCTCAGAGATTAAGTTTAACTAATTTGTAAATAAAAATATTTTATTTTATTAATTAGGTGGAACAAAGTCAGGTAAGCAAAGTTTTAATACTGTTAATTAATAATAAAAATATACTGTGTGAAATAAGGAGACTTGTTCTAAACTCGGCTATCAACTTCTTTAAAAACCACTGCTGAGACAGCAGAGGTTGAAAAAAGTTGGTTCCCAAAGGTCCTTTAAATATTCAGAACCAAGACATCCTACAGAGCCGATTTCTTGTAAAACTCGATGATTACCCGATAATACAGCTGTATATACGATTACCTTTTGAAAACATTAATCACTTAAGGCCAGTATCTAAATTGTGTATTTGGAGTTGAGAACGTTTCAAACCCTACTTTAATGCCAAAGTTTGACAGGTTTTAGGCTGAGATTGTGCGGACAAATTTGTCCGCACAATCTCAGCCTGAGCCCGATTTAAGCCTTTTCCCCCAGTGGGGTGATGACAATCTGGTCTCTTTTAACGCCACCAAAACACAGGCGTGTCTTTTTACCGCAAAAAGTGGTCATTTCGACCAAACTCCTACTTTTCGGGGTGCATCTGTTCTTGTAACTGATCGAATTGAGCTCCTAGTAGGCATGGAGCTGACATCCGGTCTCAACTTCGGCGCCATCATTGAGTACAAAGCCCAAACTGCGGCCAAAAAGCTGGGAGAATCCTAAATAGAGTGAAGCGATACTTCACGCCTGGACAGCTTTTAACCCTTTACAAGGCACAAGTCCGATCCTGCATGGAGTATTGCAGATACCTTTGGGATTGCTCAGCTTAATACCAACTTGCCGCGCTTGACTCGGTGGAACGCAGAGCTTAGAGGCTTCTTGGAAACGTATAATTGGTGGATCCCAAGCTTCACAGCTTGGCTCATCGCCGCAAGGTTGCTTGCTTGTTGGTCTTCTACAGATTGTACTTCGGTGAGTGAGCCCAAGAACTCCACGACCTCATCCCACCGGCCTCCTGCTACAATCGGACATCTAGAGGCACTGCAAGTTACCATCCCTACCTTATTGCTATTTCACAAATTCGCACTAAAGGTTTCCAAACATCTTTTATAATTCGCACAGCAAAAGAGTGGAATTCTCTGCCTGCGTCTGTGTTTCCGAACGCATTCAACCCTCTTCAAAGTTAGAGTGAACAAGCTACTTCTGGGTAAAAACTGACTCCATCGTCAATTTTGTCTCTGTCCCCTATGACCTAGACTAGAGTCAAGAGCAAACCCATCTCAAAAAAAAAATACATTTAATAAGAAATACTCGACTCCAAATATTTAATTTAAGTCAGGGGTTAGTCACATTAAAAACTAAATCGTGTAAACGTTACATGTATGACGTCACTATTTGCCATGACAAGAGAGCTTAGACAAAATGGTAAATTACAATCAATAGTACGGAAATGACGCTCCCGTAACGTCACTTGGACTATCCCGAACATTTTGGACTTATGACAATCATTATCACCGATATAGTGTCACTTTCTCTTAGAACACAGGGTTCTACATGTAGTTAAGGATCCACGATCCACCTTAACTAAATCACTAAGCAAGTCTCCTCCCCAGGCCTGGGAGGTGGACACCTGCCGAGGACACTACAACAACGTCTCCTGCGTTCTGTTTCACGCGCGACACGAGCTGATCTTGTCCAACAGTGAGGACAAGTTCATCCGTGTCTGGGACATGACCAAGAGGACTTGCCTGCACTCCTTCAGAAGGGAACATGAGAGGTAAGAGGAAGAAGATGAGTTACGAAATACTAATATCTAAAACATGTAAGTCTGTTTGAAATCAACAATGTGAAATCGTAGGTAAACGCGTGCTGCGGCTTGACATAGGGAACCAAATTACTGGGATTATACTCTAGCCCATCGGAGACTATTTTTGACGCGACAACGTCTAATAAATCGATGAACGCCGGCTGCACGCACGAAAAAGGATGACTCATTGTCCCGTTACGCTAATTGTAACGTTACGATCGGAGCGAGAGAGCTAGACGACCGAGCGAAAGGCACGATCGGTTTGAGTGAGACGTTGTCACGTTAAACTATCGTCCGTAAACCGACTTTACAGACAACCAATTTTTTTTTTTTAAGTTTTTTTTTTTATGTCGCAGCCAACAAGCTGAATCCGCCGTTTCGTTAAAAGTCTAGCCTTTTCATTGAACTATGCCGTTTAATCAGCGACATAAGTGACATGGGCAAGTCATAACGATGTTGAACAAAAGATGTCACTTGGGTCGCTGATAAATCAGCATATTTAAATGAAAAAGCTGAGCAACCAATTAAACGGCCGATTAAGCTAATTGGCTGCGACATCTACACTGCAATTATAATAATTTACCAGTAATAGGTATACAAATTTTCTTTGATGCAGACGCCCTAAAAAGTACCAAAAATATTTAGAACTAGCTTTACTTCGCGGCTTCGGTTGTTGTTAAAGTAGCCTATAATCGCATCCAGGGTCTATCTGTGTACCAAAATTCATTGAAATCAGTTCGGAGATTTAGGCATGAAATCGTGACAAACAAGCAAACTCACTTTGACATTTTATAATATCAGTTAGGATTAGGATAATCATTACCTACTAAGTTAGGAAACGAATGGTTGAGTTGTAGCGGGATCAATGCCATCTGTCCCGTCAGCTGCACTAACTGAACAAACTCCTGCATCGCGGTATCAGACTTTACCGTGCTATTTGAACATGCACAACAGCCCAGCTAACGGACACAACAACCATCCGTCGGAGGATCCTCCCTTTTCGACGGAGGTATACGGGACTACTCTTTGTTCCTCTATAGAGTCTAGCGAGAATTTTCTCAACCACGAGAATGCTTTCGTCGTTTCTGTTATTTTGATGAGATCACGTTGTAACAGAAACAGCACGATTTCTTTTATAGCCTTTATATTTTAAAGACCCTACGAATTTAGTATTGGTAAAGTCTTTAAAATGGCTAAGTAGTTAAAAAACATATTTACCAGAACAACAACTTAAAAGTAAACATACTTATAACCTAACTATCACAAGTAACATAAAGTAATTACTAAATACCATCTAGACTACTAGTAAATCGCGAAATACACAACGCTACAAACGCGTATAAAAACCAAATAAATCATTGGCCATAAAAAAATGCATCCACATCGCTGTCAATGACAAAAGTGCCTAGAACACTGGCATCATTGCCGCGTTGAATAGCAATGCTGATTCTTTGGCCGAAGAAAAGCGTCTACACAATGCTACTTCTTTCCCAGATACTGGGTGCTAGCCGCACACCCGACTCTGAACCTGTTCGCCGCCGGCCACGACGCGGGCATGATTCTGTTCAAGCTACAGCGAGAGAGGCCCGCCTACGCCGTACACAATAACATGCTCTTTTATATTAAGGATAGGTAAGTGTTATTATTTCACGATACATAGAAAGCAGTGTGTTCTATTTATTTATTGATTTTTAATGAAAAATAAGCCATGTTATAATATAATTTCGATAAATAGCGCTATTTCACCGTTTTTGTTTATTTTTGTAAAAAAACAAATACCCCAATATTTACTCTCTCTCTCTCATTGCTGGACAAAGCTATTCTATAGACCCCAGATCTCTTCTGTAACCAACCCGTCAAATTATAAAAACGACGATACAATTGGCGCAGTGGTTGAGCGATTGACAGCTGCGCTGCGTGTCGCGGGTTCGATTCCCGCACGGAACAAATATTTGTATGACATGGTATTTTTAATAGTTGTTCCGGGTCTGGCTGTGTGGAGCAACGTTATTAAAAAAAAAAGAAAATAAATTCATGTTTTTCATTATTTTATAGACAGCTGCGTAAGTTGGACATGGCGACCAATCGTGACGCGCCTGTCATGCAAATCAAGGGAGGCGGCAGAAACCAACCTTACAGGTATGTCAAATGTTTTTTAACCTATTTTATAACCTTTGACGTGGAGAACAAACAAAGCACAAAAAACAAACATATTTTATTTTTCTTGGACTGTCAAAAACTTACTTATTTTCATATTTCTGTATCACAAAAAATATTGGCATTCTTCCTATTTGTGTGTTTGTCCGGCCCCGGCGACACACCGGTGTGTCGCGAATTAATCGCGAATTTAATGTTTATTTACCTATTACATAAGATTTATTTTATTTTAGGGAATTTTCACATGTTGGGCCTGAGCGGTTAAATTTAACTTATGTTTTTAGTTTGAAGTTTGAGTTTTGTATGAGCAGATTGTTTTTTAACAATAACTTTGCCGTCGACTTCGCTCGCTTTCAAGTTTTATTCTGACAAAAAAAGTATCCTATATCTGTCTTCCTGGTCCCGTCTATCCCTGTACCAAAAGTCATCAAAATCGGTTTAGCAATTTAGACCGTCCTCGTTTCCTTTATTCACTATACTTCTCTCCTTCAACACGTATCTGTTTTCCTTGCAGCATGTCCCTAAACCACGCGGAGTGGTGTGTCCTCGTGAACTGGCGGGTAGGCGACAACAGTTCGTACGAGCTGTACGCAGCCCCGCGCGACGGAGCCGAAGCCCCCAGCTCCGAGCCAGCCCGCGGGCAGGCCTCCACCGCCGTGTGGGTCGCGAGGAACAGGTTCGCCGCGCTCGAGAAGAACAACCAAGTTGGTACTATTACTATAAAAACCTCAACCACACTTACAATAGATAGAACCCCCTAAAATATTACAAAAACTGTGCTTGCTATTGTTTCCCGTTATCCTCATGGTTTCTTCATTTGGTTTCGTATTTTAATCAACAGAAAATAACATGACTGTCTTTTTATTTGAAAGTCTCAAAGAAAGATCCCAAATCGCTTCAAGTGTGACTTACTATAAAATTTTTCAAGTTCCCACGGTTTCTCCAAGATCCCATCAGCAGATCCTAACTTGATGACCGTGGGACCACCTGGGAAGTCTACCTTTTCAAACAAAAAATGGCTTTTCCAAATCGCTCAAGGTGTATTAAAAAAAAATCCGACGAATTGAGAACCTCTCCCTTTTTTGAATTTGGTTAAAAAGTCAGTAACAGTAGTCATTCTTACAAGCATTTAAGCCGTCATAAATTAATTAATCATCGATTTTAGAACATTTTTGATTATCTTTTAAAACCACAAACACATTCTCATATGTGAAAAGTGATAACTTTCAAATTGTTCCGTAAAAGTATACCTTAACTATCTCAGACCCGCTCTAGTAAATACTCATATATTTTTTCTTTACAGCTGGTCATCAAGAACCTGAAGAACGAGGTATCAAAGAAGATATCCACCCCGACGTGTGAAGAGATCATGTACGCGGGCACCGGCATGCTACTGCTGAGAGAGCCCGACGCAGTTCAGTTGCTGGACGTTCAACAGAAGAGGACCATTGCTTCAGTGAGTATCTACAACTCTGTGTGCCCCTCAAAGAGCAGCCTTAGACCGATGCCATACGGGCGTTGCCGTTCCGTGGCTTCGTCGCAACGCTCTGATGGACAGGGTGCCACAAGAACGAATGCGGTGACGCAACCCAATGCCGTTTGACGATATAGCGGCGCTTTCTGACGTAGCAAGGTCAGTCTTTGAACGACAATAGAGTTGAATAAAGCGTTGTCGCTCCGGCGACGTCGCAGCGGTGCTCCCCCTTGCTGTCGGTCACGCGTGCGTTCCGAATACGCACGTAGTTTTAACCCACCATATCTATAGGAACGTATAGCTCTGCGTTAACGCAGCACCGACGCAACGCAGCGTGTGGCACGCTCTGCACAACCGCCGACGAGGCCGCGGACGTGTGGAAGTTTTGGCCCAGTAAAATTTTATGTACTCGTGACAGCGACACGAAGAAAACGTGTCTTGAACTAAATTATTCTACTATTTAAGAATAATTTTAATGATAATAATTTTGAAAGATACCGTTATGTGTTCTCAAATTAAACTCTAACAATAAAACTTAACTACTGTCTGCCGTAAAAACTGAGTTTCTCAAGACACAACATACTAAGGTCGGATTGCAAGCCATAATTTTTCGTTTCGAAAAGGAGATGATACTATCCGTACTTAAAGTATATACGTTTTTGTCACACACTGGAACAATCATTGACGACGGTTGGTGTACTGGTTGAGCGATTGGCTGCTGCGCTAAGTGTCGCGGGTTCGATTCCCGCACGGAACAAATATTTGTATGGCCGACAGATAGTTGTTCCGGGTCTGGTTGTTTGTGTATGTTTGTAAACGCACCCACGATACAGGAGAAATTCCTAGTGTGGGGCAATGTTTAAAAAAAAAACATGGTGTCAAGATACCATACATTTGACACCATGATTGTTTCAGTTTGTGGTTGTACGCAGGTTTAGTTTGAAGCTTAGCAAACAGATATGTGCATCCAAAAACTTTCTGCCTTATTCTTCGTTGTACAAATAAAGGCGTTATGTTTTGGGTTTGAAATTACTAAAAAAATATACAGCATTTTACTCCTTATAACCAACAATCTTCCCCCAGGTAAAAATCGCAAAATGCCGCTACGCGATCTGGAACGCGGACATGTCGCTGGTGGCCCTGCTGGGCAAGCACAGCGTCACGCTGTGCAGCAAGAAGCTGGAGCAGCTGTGCACCGTGACCGAGGGCGCGCGGGTCAAGTCCGGCGCCTTCGACGACTCCACGCCGCAGCCTGTGTTCATCTACACCACGGCCAACCATATCAAGTACTGCTGTAAGGATGGGTGAGGAACTACAACAAACTTGTCGTCTGTATACAACGTGTAACAGAATAAACGCAATACCTCTAATGTGGCAATATCGCGAAAAAAAAATCAGCTGTTCAGTACATTTTGTCGAGTTACTAATTAATGGGGATTTTTTTAACGCGTTTTCAGTGTTGGTCCCGTAGTGAAAGTTGTTCATAATGATGAGTACAATGACTCCTTAAGAGGTATTGCGTTTATTCTGTAATATGTTGTATAATCCCGCTGCCTTATTTCCTTCCTTATTCGGAGGATTAGGAAAAATATGTTACACACCTGATTTTCTTTGTTGACCAATCTTAATTGACTGGATACGATGTTTCTAACAAACAGAACAATACAAAATCTCGGTAATATTGATTTTTGACAAAGTTTACTTACAAGAAAAGTTTTTAACACGCTAATTATTACAATAAAATAATGTAAATCAATATTTTTAATTCATTCATCATTGTTTTTAGTATCAGAAACAAAGTTTCGATTTCGGTTTCAGGTCGGACACTATCTCCAATATTCTTTATACTTCACTTATCTATAAGTTATTCTCTCTCTCCCACAGTGACTACGGCATAATCCGCACACTAGACGTCCCTGTGTACGCAGTGAAGGTGTTGGCGAGCGAAGCGGGCGCGCGCGTGGTGTGTCTGGACCGCGAGTGTCGGCCCAAGGTGCTCAACATCGACCCCACGGAGTACCGGTGAGAACACAGCAAACTTGCTCCCTTAGCCTTCCTACTGTAGGACACAGGCTATATCAAGCTAGGCTAAGTCACAGTAGTCTAAATGGATGTAGCTAAATAATAGAATGCACATGGGGCTACTGTCACCCACAATCCTAATCATAAGATTGGTTGTCAGACTAACTACTACTGCCTTCCGCCTACAGAATTGACTAAAATCAACGTAGCAGAATCAACAAATGAGACTCGCAGCGCCATCTATCTCGACAGCTGCGAACTAACTTAACAAAATCCCAAATCGCGATATCAGAGTTTACCGTGCGATTAGAACATGTACAACAACCCGAATATCAACTGTCGGGCAGTTGCCCACCGGACACAATAACCGTCCGGTCGGAGGATCCTCCCTTTTCAACGGAGGTATGCGGGACTTTACTCTTTGTTCCGCTGCCTCCATAGATGTGCTTTCCGAGGCACGAAGGGTTCTTCGTATGTAACCGCTTTTCCAAAATCTTGAAAGAGGATCATGAAATATTTATTATGAAAAAATAAAATACTGTAGGACAAACACTGAAATGTTGATAATTTTGTGTTATAATATGAAAATAAATGAATGAAACGAAATACTTACAGGGCGACTGATCACCGCATCAAATTTGAAAAAAAAAAATGGTTTTAAAATTTTGAGGGCTATTTAAATTATAAATGATATTTAATTTGTAAGTAGGTTAAACAAAACACTTGTCAATGTTTATTGGTCATTTTAAGCTAGATGAGGCCGGTGTTTCCTGGTTGACTACCCTGAGAAGAAACACCGAAACAAACTCAGCGGTCAAAGTCACTTTTAAGGTCCATACAATCCGTACTGGTCAAATCATATGAGAACCATGTAGGTTAATGTCTGAAGTGGTCTGATTTGAGGTAACCTGTCTAGGCAGTGCAAGCATTTGTCATCAGTTATCGTGAAGCTGAAACTTAGAACTTAAAGTAGCTAATAATACTCCTCTTCTAACAGGTTCAAGTTGGCGCTGGTGACTCGTCAGTATGACCAGGTGCTGCACATGGTGCGCACCGCTAAACTAGTGGGACAGAGCATCATCGCTTACTTGCAGGAGAAAGGTAATGTTATGAATTTCATAAATTATAATATCCCTTATACTTTAAGGATCCTTTGCACATCGAACGAAAGGTTATCCATAGCACCTGCCCACTTCTCCAGATGGGGATGAGCAGAAAGTCAATTTCGTTGTTTCATAATCTAACTTCAGAATTGAGTGGCAATGGTGATTCTTTGATCGAAAAAAGGGCCAGCCCTCTGTGGTCACGTGAAGAGTCGACTTATCGTTTACTGATGTCACGAAAAACTCGAATAAATACAATCTATAATCTTGATTAACAAACAAAATGTTGATAAAACAAAATAATTTAAATATAAAGACAGAAATTCTAAACTACATCAAATACTGAAATGCAGTGCTTAGCAATAACTTTATAAGATCATAAACTGATGCGAAGTCCGCGCGGAATGCGGGACAGAATTGGTCGCGTTGATTGTTTCAAATAAACTGTAAGTAGGTAATAGTCATGTAGAGGCATCTATACCACCACATATATACTAAAAAAACATTACGTCACACAAATCCTAACTCGCGGCATAAAGTTCTCGGCGCGATTTGAACATATACAACGTGTAACAGAATAAACGCAATACCTCTTAAGGGGTTATTGTACTCATCATTATGAACAGCTTTTATTATGGGACCAACAGTGAAATCCCGAAAAAAAATCAACTGCCCCATACATTTCTGTACGCATAACTCGACAAAATGTACTGAACAGCTGGGTTTTTTTTCGATTTCGGTGTTGGTTCCATAGTAAAATCGCGCCGAGAACTTTGATGCCGAGGATTTGTGTGACGTTAGGTTTTTTTAGTTGTTCAGTTGCGTTGCGTTTATTCTGTTACACGTTGTATATCAGCCCAAATATCAACCATTTGGCAAACAAGACACAACACCCGTCTCAGAGGATCCTCCCTTTTCAATGCTGGTTTAAGGGACTTCACACCCTGTTCCGCATACGCATACTCTATACATAGTTAAATTAGTAAAACACTTTTTAAAACCCACTAATAACCTTACGAAAACTGGTAAAAACGATTTTAGAGTGCATGCATCTATACTATTTTTACAACAATATTAATTCTATAGAGATCATTTCCATATAACAGGTTACCCCGAAGTAGCCCTTCACTTCGTAAAGGACGCTCGCACGCGCCTCTCGCTGGCGCTACAGTGCGGCAACATCGACGTGGCGCTAGAAGCCGCCAAGAGTCTGGACGAGCCAGCCGCCTGGGACAAGCTGGCTAATGCGGCCCTGGCGACCGGCAACCATCAGGTATGTTGTACAGTGCGGCAACATCGACGTGGCGCTAGAAGCCGCCAAGAGTCTGGACGAGCCAGCCGCCTGGGACAAGCTGGCTAATGCGGCCCTGGCGACCGGCAACCATCAGGTATGTTGTACAGTGCGGCAACATCGACGTGGCGCTAGAAGCCGCCAAGAGTCTGGACGAGCCAGCCGCCTGGGACAAGCTGGCTAATGCGGCCCTGGCGACCGGCAACCATCAGGTATGTTGTACAGTGCGGCAACATCGACGTGGCGCTAGAAGCCGCCAAGAGTCTGGACGAGCCAGCCGCCTGGGACAAGCTGGCTAATGCGGCCCTGGCGACCGGCAACCATCAGGTATGTTGTACAGTGCGGCAACATCGACGTGGCGCTAGAAGCCGCCAAGAGTCTGGACGAGCCAGCCGCCTGGGACAAGCTGGCTAATGCGGCCCTGGCGACCGACAACCATCAGGTATGTTGTACAGTGCGGCAACATCGACGTGGCGCTAGAAGCCGCCAAGAGTCTGGACGAGCCAGCCGCCTGGGACAAGCTGGCTAATGCGGCCCTGGCGACCGGCAACCATCAGGTATGTTGTACAGTGCGGCAACATCGACGTGGCGCTAGAAGCCGCCAAGAGTCTGGACGAGCCAGCCGCCTGGGACAAGCTGGCTAATGCGGCCCTGGCGACCGGCAACCATCAGGTATGTTGTACAGTGCGGCAACATCGACGTGGCGCTAGAAGCCGCCAAGAGTCTGGACGAGCCAGCCGCCTGGGACAAGCTGGCTAATGCGGCCTTGGCGACCGGCAACCATCAGGTATGTTGTACAGTGCGGCAACATCGACGTGGCGCTAGAAGCCGCCAAGAGTCTGGACGAGCCAGCCGCCTGGGACAAGCTGGCTAATGCGGCCCTGGCGACCGGCAACCATCAGGTATGTTGTACAGTGCGGCAACATCGACGTGGCGCTAGAAGCCGCCAAGAGTCTGGACGAGCCAGCCGCCTGGGACAAGCTGGCTAATGCGGCCCTGGCGACCGGCAACCATCAGGTATGTTGTACAGTGCGGCAACATCGACGTGGCGCTAGAAGCCGCCAAGAGTCTAGACGAGCCAGCCGCCTGGGACAAGCTGGCTAATGCGGCCCTGGCGACCGGCAACCATCAGGTATGTCGTACAGTGCGGCAAAATCGACGTGGCGCTAGAAGCCGCCAAGAGTCTGGACGAGCCAGCCGCCTGGGACAAGCTGGCTATTGCGGCCCTGGCGACCGGCAACCATCAGGTATGTTGTACAGTGCGGCAACATCGACGTGGCGCTAGAAGCCGCCAAGAGTCTGGACGAGCCAGCCGCCTGGGACAAGCTGGCTAATGCGGCCCTGGCGACCGGCAACCATCAGGTATGTTGTACAGTGCGGCAACATCGACGTGGCGCTAGAAGCCGCCAAGAGGATATTTTTGGTTCGGCTTCTAGTCCAACCGGATGCATCTGAGTGCCACTATCTTACATGGAACAACTGGATCTGACTTCCACAATCCAGTAACTGACTGTAATAAGGTACACCTTGGCGAGACTGGTGTCAGTTTTTCTGGGTCTGACTATCCGTAACGATCGCCAAAGATACTACAAATGACAGCCGGGACCAAGCGCTCAACTTGTTTTTCGAGGCACAGAGTGGTCTCAGTACGTAATAGATGGTCACAAATTCACGGAGCGACCTCGGCAAGGGCAGCTGAACCTTAAAGATTGAACCGTGCGTCCCTTATTATTTCGCGACAAGCTTATTAGACCATGTAGGAGCGTGCAGGGACAGGTAGCAGCACAAAAGCGTCAAGTATCTATTTACACGGAAGAAGTTCGGAACTTTTATCACTAGATGGCGCAGTGATCGCCGCGCACGTTCTCTATGTCTTATATCTTAAGTTGTTAAAGAAAAAACATGTTTCATGAGTAATTTCTCTTCCTTAGATCGTAGAGATGTGCTACCAGCGCACAAAGAACTTCGACAAGCTGTCGTTCCTGTACCTGATCACGGGCAACCTCGACAAGCTGCGCAAGATGATGAAGATTGCGGAGATCCGGAAGGACTTGTCGGCGCAGTTCCAGGGTGCCTTGCTGCTTGGAGACACCGGGGAATCCATACGGCTGCTGAAAAATTCTGGACAGGTGAGGTTATCCAGTTAAAGAGTAATAAACTCAATGGGCGTGATAGGGTTTAAATTCAATTACAAGCAGAGTTTACTTAGGACCTTGGTAACAAATCTGTACATGCAAAAAATTACAACATGTTCAGTTAATACAGCTGCTGAAGAATTCTGGACAGGTGAGGCGATCAAATTAATGAACAATGAACTCTTTAACATACACGACTAGGTTCACAATCGCAATTTTAGGATCGCTTTGTAACTTTGGTAAAAAAGAAAGTCGCTATTTGTGACACCCGCGAGTCATGGCTGCTGAAGAATTCGGGACACGTGATTCCAGTTAAAGAACAAGAAAGTCAATGTTATTCTTGACATTTTTCATATTAATTTTCAAAGAGAATGTATAATAGTATATACCTTTGCAATAAATCTGTATTTATAATTCACAACTCGAATATTTGAGGTTTTGTTCAACATCTCATTCTTGTGAATAATTCAGTAATTTTAACATGTTTCCGTTATCTCCGCCCAGATATCCCTCGCCTACTTGACAGCTATAAACCACAAACAATTTGAGGAGGCGGAACAGCTGAAGGCCATGCTGGAAGCAGGGAGCCTACCCATCCCAGAACCGAACCCCGAGGCACAGCTACTGAGGCCTCCCCTACCGGTGCACAACCAGCAACCCAACTGGCCTTTACTGGCGGTTTCAAAGTAAGTCGCTGTTTTATATATATAGACTGGATTTTGCTAACGGCTTCGCCCGCGTTAATGTAAAAATAGCATTGTTTCCCATAGATAAAAAAATATGAATCTATTTTCTGACAGTGAGATTTAAAAAATATTGGACACTATTTTTTTACTTTGTCAAAATAATCATCATCTGCCTAGCCTTTTCCCAACTATATTGGGGTCGGCTTCAAGGATTCAGCTGAGTACCAGTGTTTTACGTGAGTTTTAGTGCAGCCGTGATGAGACACACTTACACTAGCCGTTTTTGTCATAATTGTTTGTTTCTGAGTAGGTGCATGAAGCACCATGCGTGTTTCATGTATGTACTAAATACATTTTATTCTTTCCTTCTCTTTCTTTCTAACGTGGAGCGGCTGCCTACCAAACCTACACAACCTATTAACTGGGTAACACGGCAAGACTAAAAAAATAATAAAAATTCAAAAGAATGAAACGCATCAAAGTTCAGGTGTCTTTGAACTGTAATGCGTTAAGTTTACTTCATGTCACGTCACGCGAAATTTGTAAGTGACAACAGAAAAATATGTGTCTTACTTTTGGTGATCCAAACGACGGAACAAATAGATTTTTTAGAGATCTACTTTATTATTCCTAGGGAACGTACTTTTGAGATAAAATTTATCCTTTGTAAATTTAAATTCAGAACATGATCTACCCGTGCCCCAAGTTTCATCAAAATCCGCTTAGTCGTTGAGGTGTGATTGATAAACATACAAACTTTCACATTTAGTACGAAATGAAGATCTACGATAAGAAAAAGGAGGACGATGTCATAAACCTTGTCTGTTTCCCAGGAGTTTCTTCGAGGTAGCGGGCGGCGCACGCGCAGGCGGCGAGGCCACCGGCGTGGCGGCCGCCGCCACCATCGACGAGCCGCTGGAGGCCGCCGGAGCCTGGGGAGATGACGACGATGTGCTCAATGAGAACCAGGTTCGTACATACAAATCATCATCTTGTCAGAAGTCAACTTTTTTTCTCCTTTCCCAATTATATATTGATATTTATTAGTATATTTTTTAGTATTGTATATATTTATTTTATATTATTATGTCAAATTAATATTATTTATGATGTTTGTACACTGACCACCCTAAATCTAACTTATTTCGTTGAGTCCATCCTAAGGTTGTCTGTAAGAGATTGCCCTGTGCGATAAGACCGCCCATTGTACACTTGTTTTTATAAACTTTTTACCTGTGATTGATGTGAGGAGTACAATAAAGTATAAATTAAATAAATAAAATCTGACACCAGTCTTGCCAAGAAGTACCGTGTTACCCAGTTACTGGGTTGTGGAGGTCGGCAGCCGCTCCACGTAAAATACTGGTATTCAGCTGAATCCGGTTTGACTGGAAGCCGAGCCCAATAAAGTTGGGAAAAGGCTAGGCAGATGATGATTATTTTGACAAAGCAAAAAATAGTGTCCAATATTTTTTAAATGTAACTGACAGAAAATATAATCCCCAAAGATTTCCCCAAATTCCTAAGGGAACGGGTAAATACAGGATATGCGTGCACTAAGTCGCGAAGTACCAAGTAACTAAATAAAACATTTGCGTGTAGGATAATGCCGAGGAGGGTGGAGAGGTGATGGAAGATGCGTGTGATGACGGCGGCTGGGACGTCGGAGATGAAGACTTGGAACTTCCCGAGGAATTAGCACCAGTCTCTGGTAAGTGGTTGATCATCTTTTAGCTGTCAAATCTGAACTGAAGCTGTGAACATTGGCGCTGAGATCTCTTGGACGCGGTTTTAGTGACTAAGCTGATCGCATTCATTTTAATTGGGATAATTAAACGCCCATAATCCATCAATCTCGCTTTTTATAACTTACTGTGTTGCACACACATAATGCCAACACATGTAAAATATTCTTTCACTATGCGACCAACACTGAAATTGCTAAAAAAATCGACTGCCCATACATTTTTGTGCGCATAACTTGACAAAATGTACTGAACAGCTGGTTTTTTTTTCGCCTTTTCGTCGTTGGTGCCATTGTAAAATTGTTCAGAATGGTGAGTAAAATGACGCTTTAAGAGGTATTGCGTTTATTCTGTTACGCGTTGCATAATTGGCTGCCACCTCTGCCCTCTCCCTTTTTTTTTTTTTTTTTTTTTTTTTTTTTCGAGGATGGGAAATCATCAAATGACCCCTCCCGCTCTGGGTGGAGCGGCAGGGAGTGTCAGACTTTTACAGACTAAAACCCACCCTTTAGTCCTCCTAGTGCCTTTCTTCCCAGGGCCGCGGTAACTCTTTCGAACAAATCTGCAACCCTGGTAGGCTCTGGCCTGAACGGGCCCCGACCCATGCTGACGTCCGCTGGCTCGGCGCGCGTAGAACACAGCGCGCCGTCAACCCGGGCCTGTTCTGATCGGACGGCGAGCTACCCATTGCTCGCCGTCCACAGGCATCAGTCACTGCGCCATGCTCAGGAGCATCAGTTCCTGGGCGGCGCAGTGGCTGACGTTCAACAGGAGGGGGTGAAATGGGGCCATTACTGGCACTCCATTTCGGACCCCTCCGGAGCCCTTTGTAGGGGCTCTACTGCGGCTGCTGCAGTAGCAGCAGCCGCAGTGGAACCGGCAATGGCGGCAGAAGAAGCGGCGGCAGCGGCGGCGGTCGCGGCAGAGACGGCGGTGGCGGAGGGCTTCCTCCTGTTTCCGGCTTTGGTGGGTGGGGCGCAGGCCCTACCCCCAGCCCAGTGGTCGGCCGGCTTGCCAGCTGCCGCACAGACTACGCAGTGCGGTGCGGCGACGCAAGAGCCGGCCCTATGACCGGGCTGACCGCAGCGGAAACAAAGACCGCTGCGGTCCACCTCCGAGGTGCATTGTGCTCCCACGTGGTGGCCCACTTGGCACCGGAAGCACCTCAGAGGTCGGGGTTCCAGCAGTTTGACCTGCGCGTAAACCCAACCCACCAAAAACCTTCGGCCCTCCGTGATGGTTTTGGCCACCGACACGGGACAGCTCACCACAATGGTGCGCATGCCCGTGTTGTCAGGACGTAGGGTGCCCGCCTTCACCTCCTCTGCTGAGCACCCCCCCGTCCTAACGACGGCGGCCACCACCTCCGCCTCCGTGACGGAGTCGTCCAGGCCCAAGATGCGCATGTCGATGCGCTTGGTGGGCCTGGACACTCGGGCATCGTCCGCGCTTAGGGACGCCCTGAGCCTTTCGGCTAGAGCGTCCGTGGTTGGGCCGCTGGCTGCCCCGGGGATCTCCAGCATCCGGGCCCCAGTCATGGTGACCCGGAGCCGAAGGCCCCCCACGATGCCCAGCTCACCAAGGTTCACTGCCTCCTTCGCCTTGGTGAGCACGTCCGCGTACGTCACGCCCCTCTTCGCCGCGTCCGACTGCAGCGTAAGAACTACAACCGCGGTCCTCGGGGGGCGCAGCGCAGCTGCGACGCTTCGCGCCTTCTGCCGCCGCTTCCTCTCCCGCCTCTTGGCCGCCCTGGCTGCCTTTCCCGCCTTCCTCTTCTCCCCGGCCACTTGCCATTCGGCTTGAGCCGGGGGAGGAGCTGAAGGCGAGGAAGCCGGGGGGAGCTGCTGCTCAGACGGCGCAGGAGCCTTCGCCGTCCGCGCAGCAACCCCACCCTTCCTCTTCCTTCCCGGGGCCGGGTCCGGTTTTCCCGGCACCGGCTTCGCGGGTGCCGGCCCGGACCCTTTGTCCTGGCCGGACGACCCCGGTGTGGCAGCCACGGCGGCCGCATATGACGCCTTTTTCTGGCCTGAAGGGGCCTTCCCACTGGCCGCTAACGGGGGGCGCAGGACGATGCCCTCCAGGACGGAGAACCGCGCCTGGAAGGCAGCCATCTCCTGCCGCACGAGGTCCAGCACCTGGCTCTCCTGCGGCACGGGCCGGCTGTCCATCTTGCGCCCCCCTTGCGGCGCCCCCTGTGGGCCGGCTCCCCGGAGCCTGGCCAGGTCTGCGCGGAGCCCCTCGTTCTCCTTTCGGAGACGCTCCGTGGCGGCAGCCAAGCGGGCGACCTACGCCCGCAGCTCGGACATCTCGTCCGGCGGAGGCCCACCTTTGGTAGCCTCCGCTGCCGCCAGAATGGAGGCCATCGCCTCGCTTATGGCCTTGTTCTTAGAGGACAACTTCCTCTTCAAGGCCACATCGCGAAGCGCGGCCTCCACCACCTCCGCAAACCCGGCCCTCCGGACCCGCTCCTGTCCGGAGTCATCCGGCTCACCGCCGGAGGACTCCGAACCAGGAGCCCTGCGACCGCCCTCTACGGGGGGTCGTCCGTCAGCGACGAGCTCCTCGGCTCGCTGACCAGCCACCTTGGAGGCGGGCAATCTCCCCTTGCCTCCCTCTCGGCCCTTGCCCCGCCTGCTGGTGGGGATCTTGCGAGCCGAGGCAACCTCCTCGCTGCCGGACGACCCCCGGTCTTCCTCTGTTCTGGGCCGCTTGCGGAAGGACCTGGAGTCCTCCGCAGCAGACCCCGCTCTCACGGGTTCAGAGCTCGCCGAGCTAAAGGTCGCTAGGTCGTCGGAGTCCAACTCGGACTCCGTCTCTGCACCCGTGCGACGCTCAAGCGAGCCCTCCTCCCAATATAGAGCGCCACTTCCCGCGCTCTGCCCGACCGACACTTTGTCGGGTGAGCTAAAATTATACCCGATTAAATCCTCGAAGGATGGCTCGAATCGGGGGCCTCCTCGGCCACTGTTGCCCTTGGCAAGCGGAGTGCGGACAGCCCTGTTGCCCCCCCCCAGAATACGAGGGGCTTGACGCACGAGGCGTGGCGGATTCCCGGACCGCTGTGCAGTCCGGACCGCCCTGGGGTAATATTTCTTTAGCAGGCCTGTCCATGATTTCCTTTTTGAGGGTGCGGTCCCTATCTCCCCTCCTCTCCCCCTCTCTCTCAGTGCTTGCTCGCTGCCCTCACAGTCACGTCTGATGATCAGACGCGTACCAGAGAGCAGCGAGCAAGCCAATGAGACGCACACCGTCCGAGGACCCGAACACTGCTCAAGTCTCCGAACGGTGTGCCCCTCTTGTGTCTCTCTTGGTCTGGTCTCTCACTTGGGACCTTCCGGCATGAGTGGCTCTACCGGCAAAGCCCCCAAGATCACTGAGACACGCAAGCCCCACCACGACGGCAACGTGGAGACAACGGTTGGTGGGGCGCCCTCACCCTTGAGGGAATATATGCGCGATGTCATGTTATATGAATAGTTGGTCGCAAGCTCGATTCACAGGTCGGGCTGAGCGTTATTGGATTTTTCTAATACAAATTTCTACCATCATCGTCATTACAGCCGAAGTACGTCCACTGCTGGACATAAACCAAGAGGATCCATATGACATACGGCCGGCCATTATGTTATTTTAATCATTATCACTTGTTTTTATTTCCAGCGGATATTGATGGCGGAGACGAGAACACAGACTACTTCGTGGCGCCCACGCGCGGCGCTAGTGTCGCGCTGTCGGGCAAACTGAAGACTGCGCACGACCATGTCGCCACCGGACAGTTCGAGATAGCGCTCAGGTGAACATTATTCATTCATTCATGTATCATTCATTCATTTAGTGTGGAGCCCTTCGCAGGACATGCGTCGTCATCTCCTTAGTTGCCCGTCGTGCACAACCACCTGCACCTTCCAGGATTTAAACGAAGCCATTTATTTTTAGACTTTTATTTTAAGACTAAAATACTATAGAAAGAGTAACGTCATAAAGACGAGTTACTCTTTCTTCGCAAGTGTGTTGAAAAACATCGTGTGATCATGTGAGCATTAGTCGATTGTGAATACCGTCTCGACATAGTGACAAAGTTTCTCGCACGTGTATTACTATATATTTATGCCTTATCCTCCCTTCAGGCTACTAAACGAGCAAGTGGGCATCGTGAACTTTGAACCATACCTGGACTCGTTCGTGAGCATGTTCGGGCGCGCTCGGCTGACGTTCGGCGCGCTGTCGGCGCTGCCGCCGCTCAACGCGCACCTGCACCGCAACTGGAAGGAGGCCAGCGGGAAGGACCTGCTTCCTGTCGTCAGTGAGTATACTTCTCGCCGTACCTGGACACGTTCGTGAGCATGTTCGGGTGCGCTCGGCTGACGTTCGGCGCGCTGTCGGCGCTGCCGCCGCTCAACGCGCACCTGCACTGCAACTGTAAGGAGGCCAGCGGGAAGGACTTGCTTCCTGTCGTCAGTGAGTATACTTCTCGCCGTACCTGGACACGTTCGTGAGCATGTTCGGGTGCGCTCGGCTGACGTTCGGCGCGCTGTCGGCGCTGCCGCCGCTCAACGCGCACCTGCACTGCAACTGTAAGGAGGCCAGCGGGAAGGACTTGCTTCCTGTCGTCAGTGAGTATACTTCTCGCCGTACCTGGACACGTTCGTGAGCATGTTCGGGTGCGCTCGGCTGACGTTCGGCGCGCTGTCGGCGCTGCCGCCGCTCAACGCGCACCTGCACCGCAACTGGAAGGAGGCCAGCGGGAAGGACCTGCTTCCTGTCGTCAGTGAGTATACTTCTCGCCGTACCTGGACACGTTCGTGAGCATGTTCGGGTGCGCTCGGCTGACGTTCGGCGCGCTGTCGGCGCTGCCGCCGCTCAACGCGCACCTGCACTGCAACTGTAAGGAGGCCAGCGGGAAGGACTTGCTTCCTGTCGTCAGTGAGTATACTTCTCGCCGTACCTGGACACGTTCGTGAGCATGTTCGGGTGCGCTCGGCTGACGTTCGGCGCGCTGTCGGCGCTGCCGCCGCTCAACGCGCACCTGCACTGCAACTGTAAGGAGGCCAGCGGGAAGGACTTGCTTCCTGTCGTCAGTGAGTATACTTCTCGCCGTACCTGGACACGTTCGTGAGCATGTTCGGGTGCGCTCGGCTGACGTTCGGCGCGCTGTCGGCGCTGCCGCCGCTCAACGCGCACCTGCACTGCAACTGTAAGGAGGCCAGCGGGAAGGACTTGCTTCCTGTCGTCAGTGAGTATACTTCTCGCCGTACCTGGACACGTTCGTGAGCATGTTCGGGTGCGCTCGGCTGACATTCGGCGCGCTGTCGGCGCTGCCGCCGCTCAACGCGCACCTGCACCGCAACTGGAAGGAGGCCAGCGGGAAGGACCTGCTTCCTGTCGTCAGTGAGTATACTTCTCGCCGTACCTGGACACGTTCGTGAGCATGTTCGGGTGCGCTCGGCTGACGTTCGGCGCGCTGTCGGCGCTGCCGCCGCTCAACGCGCACCTGCACTGCAACTGTAAGGAGGCCAGCGGGAAGGACTTGCTTCCTGTCGTCAGTGAGTATACTTCTCGCCGTACCTGGACACGTTCGTGAGCATGTTCGGGTGCGCTCGGCTGACGTTCGGCGCGCTGTCGGCGCTGCCGCCGCTCAACGCGCACCTGCACTGCAACTGTAAGGAGGCCAGCGGGAAGGACTTGCTTCCTGTCGTCAGTGAGTATACTTCTCGCCGTACCTGGACACGTTCGTGAGCATGTTCGGGTGCGCTCGGCTGACGTTCGGCGCGCTGTCGGCGCTGCCGCCGCTCAACGCGCACCTGCACTGCAACTGTAAGGAGGCCAGCGGGAAGGACTTGCTTCCTGTCGTCAGTGAGTATACTTCTCGCCGTACCTGGACACGTTCGTGAGCATGTTCGGGTGCGCTCGGCTGACGTTCGGCGCGCTGTCGGCGCTGCCGCCGCTCAACGCGCACCTGCACCGCAACTGGAAGGAGGCCAGCGGGAAGGACCTGCTTCCTGTCGTCAGTGAGTATACTTCTCGCCGTACCTGGACACGTTCGTGAGCATGTTCGGGTGCGCTCGGCTGACGTTCGGCGCGCTGTCGGCGCTGCCGCCGCTCAACGCGCACCTGCACTGCAACTGTAAGGAGGCCAGCGGGAAGGACTTGCTTCCTGTCGTCAGTGAGTATACTTCTCGCCGTACCTGGACACGTTCGTGAGCATGTTCGGGTGCGCTCGGCTGACGTTCGGCGCGCTGTCGGCGCTGCCGCCGCTCAACGCGCACCTGCACTGCAACTGTAAGGAGGCCAGCGGGAAGGACTTGCTTCCTGTCGTCAGTGAGTATACTTCTCGCCGTACCTGGACACGTTCGTGAGCATGTTCGGGTGCGCTCGGCTGACATTCGGCGCGCTGTCGGCGCTGCCGCCGCTCAACGCGCACCTGCACCGCAACTGGAAGGAGGCCAGCGGGAAGGACTTGCTTCCTGTCGTCAGTGAGTATACTTCTCGCCGAACCTGGACACGTTCGTGAGCATGTTCGGGCGCGCTCGGCTGACGTTCGGCGAGCATTATCATCATCGTCATTGCAGCCTGTAGACGTCCACTGCTGGACACAGCACAGCTTTGCCTATACTCGTGTTCCTACTGTATACGTCTCCAGCGAATTATAATCTTATACAGAAATATTTTAATTGGGAGTGGTAAGCCCTATTCATTGAAAACAAACTTACTACTCACGAGTATGTTATCATGCATACAGACATCAGATTCAAAGAAATTAACATGAATTCTTCTCTTTCCAGCCACAAAACTGAATGACCTAGTAACGCAGCTCCAACAATGCTACCAGCTGACAACCTCCGGCAAGTTTACGGAGGCTGTGGAGCGTCTACAACGCATCGCGCAGTCCGTGCCTCTCCTACATGTGGACACCAAGCCCGAGCTCACAGAGGCTCAACAGCTGCTGAATATAGCCAGGGAATACCTGCTGGGGCTGCAGATGGAGACCGCTAGAAAAGGTGAGCATTTTAATAGCTTTTAGGATGCTAAGGAAGCCCATGTGAAGCCGTTGGTCATTTCTATCACTCGTGGGTTTTTGACAGCCGTTAGGCGAAGCTAGGAGCCTGGAAGTCTCCAGTCTTACTAAAGGGTAAAATGTTTCCCAATAAGTGGTGAGAAAACCATAATACAGGTAGAATTAAACCTGATGGCTGCTCGGAAAACTGCAGTCGCTGCGCAGTTGCAAATTGACGTGATAGGAGGGGTGGGGAAATGCGCAGCGAAAAGCGAGCATCGCAGACGTCATTAGGTTTGAATCAACCTAAAGGGTATGTTCTAAGGAAATACTAAAATAAAAAGATTTTTTCTAACCCTCTGTTAACAAACTGTAGTTTTGAACCAATGAGAAAAATCACACAATAACAACTCCTTTTCATTATCTTCACAGCAATGCCGAAAAACACGTTAGATGAGCAGAAACGAACATGCGAGATGGCCGCCTACTTCACACACTGCAAGCTGCAGCCCGTCCACCAGATCCTCACCCTCAGAACAGCTCTCAACATGTTCTTCAAGCTGAAGAACTACAGGACAGCCGCCTCCTTCGCACGACGACTCCTCGAGCTAGGCCCAAGACCCGAAGTGGCACAGCAAGCGAGAAAGATCTTACAAGCATGTGAGAAGTCGTTGACCGACGAACACCAGCTTTTATATGATGAGCATAATCCTTTCAACATCTGTGGTATCAGCTATAAACCCATCTACAGAGGAAAACCCGAAGAAAAGTGCTCCCTATGCGGTGCTACCTTCCTACCCGAACACAAGGGAAAACTTTGTCCAGTCTGCGGCGTCGCGGAAATTGGCAAAGACGTTATCGGACTAAGAATCTGCCCCTTACAGTTCCAGAGATGAATAACTGAATTTAATATTATATAATTACTATTAATAATAATGAAATTATTGTGTAAGATTATAGAATAAAGTATTGTATCACGTTTTTTTGTAATAATTTATTTCGAATAACAGAAGAATACTTAAAACTATTTATAATTGGATTTCTATTTAATCTTCTTGAGATTCTTCTAAACGTCTACCGGCTTGTCTTCTTTAGTTCTGAAAAAGAAGAAGGCATATTATTATGTATTATTCAATTATTAAACGTAAACATGTACATATTATAATTATTATGTTCTGTTATTCAAACAAATGACACAATAAATTCTTACAAAGCTTTAAATTTTTCCTGGCATTTCCCTCATACGACATGATAGGAAAAGTCACTAATACTAATACAGAAACGCAACATGCCCTGCATAGAAAGCCTTCAGAGCGGGATTTTCTTACTTTCTTTTTTAAATAAACATTCCGGGGGTTGTCGACGAAGGGGGGGGGGGGGATCAAGATATTTAATCAATTTCCTACCGTCGTTTTAAAACAACGATAAAAGAAATTCTGTAGCTGAGTGTCCTGGCAACTTATATTGAGGTGTATGAATCAGGCTAGATAAGGGTTTTGTGTGTAATCAAGAAGTAAATCCAGCTATGAAAGCCTGAAGTCAGAAGTAAATCCATACAACAAAATATGTTTCAGTAACATCGCTTACCATCAGGTGAGATAGTGGTCAAGCGTGTGCCTATCAATAATAAAAAAAAACAATTGGCACAGTTTGAAGCAACAGCAAACGTCCTCGGAGGAAATCTTCAAGGTTAAGCAACGTTTGCTAAGGTCGGTTCGTAGATGGTTGACTATCTTAACATACCGAGACTCCTTCGTGCCTCGGAAAGGACGTTAAGCCGTTGGTCCTGGCTAATACGTAAATTACTTTCAGTCGTTACGGGTAGTCAGAAGAAGCCATGGGTATCGTGTTACCCAGTTACTGGGTTGTGAAGGTCAGGTGAACAGCCGCTCCCATGTAAAATACTGGTATTCAGCTGCATCCGGTTAGACTGGAAGTCGGCCTCTAGATAGTTGGGAAAAGGCTAAGCAGATGGTTAGTGCTGCAGCAGTACAATATTGTCCCAAAGGTGCCTACCTATTGTTAAGCATATCCTGTATCTCGTCGAAGGTCTTGCCCTTGGTCTCGGGCAGCAGCGTGGCGGAGAAGATGAAGCCGATGCCGCAGCACACCGCCAGGATCCAGAACGCCGTGTAGATGCCGTACGACGCCGCCACGTCACGGAAGAATCTAAAAGGAATATGTCAGCTCAGGGTATTATTAAATTAACTGGAAACTTTAAATAGACCCATCAGGTAGATGGTTATCGGTAGGTACCGAATAGCAAAAAATGTTAAAAGAAATGTGTTCCTGGAAAAACAACTTTAAACCCATACATTTAAGACCACTTGCACAAACTACGAGTCATCTTTTAACTCAAGTTAATACCAATTCATACATGGGTATGGCTCCGGGTTAGAACTTACTCGAAGATAAAAGATAACTTGGTTTGTGCAAGTTCTACCATCCGCACTTGGTCGATATCCCGACCAGTCGTACCTACTCACCGCTTCTCCTCCACATTTATTATGCGCACAACCAAAGTGTGGAACTCTCTATACATATAACCCTTCTACCTTCAAAGCAAGAATGAACAGGCATCTTCTGGGCGCATCAATTGCTTTCCATCAGGCGTGATCGAGGTCAGGAGCAAGCCCTCATTCCTCAATAATAAAAAAAACAATGGGTTGCACTCCAGGAGTGCCGGCAGAAGTGAAAACTTTAACATTAACGCATTTTTGAATATTTTGGAATGGTTAGGGAATAATTTCGCACGAATTGCTTTTTTATCAGTATAAAAGTACTATCATTTATGTGGTTAAATACAATATTCATTTATTGCGCTATCGTACACAAACATGACAATTTATATAACATACATTATCCGTCTTACGGATTTTCGATCAGGTCACGTGTTCTGACGCGAGTTTAATATTTTTTACCCATCCCAAATAGTGCACAACGCCGCTAAAGAAGTTCACTTCGAAATCCAAAAAATACCTACTTAGTTGGTCTCGTTTAGACCAACTAAGTAGGTATTTTTTGGATTTTTAACCACTATTTCAATTAGGCCAATAAGTAATTCGTAAATTAATGTAATTAAGAACCGCGTAAGGTGACATTAATTAAAGTAGAACATACCTAGTCCACACGAATCCAGCGAGCCAGCACATGAAGGAGCAGATGCCTCCCGCGAGGCACTTGGTCTTTACCGGGAACATCTCCGCCACCAGGATCCACGGCACTGGACCCACGCCTATAATAACGGAAAGGAGGAAAAATTTGTTTATTTGCACCGCGCAGATTTAGTTCAGACCCAGTTCTTATAAAAAGATTGAATTTATAAAAAATCTCGTCTCAGTGGTACCTACACCATAAAAGGAAGCCTTCTGCAAAATGTCATGTTTCTAGTCCTAATAATATCGGGTGTGCGTTGATATGTCAGTCGGTCAGTTTCTCCTATATACAGGCTGGAACTTTTAAAGTGTGCGTGGATGGCCAAATCCGAAACTATGAGTAATATCGAAAAATACTGAAAGGAGTTTCGAGCCCGATTTTGATGAAAAGGTTCCTCCTCTGTTAGGTAGGTACATGTAGAGCATGTATGCAATTATCCGGCCCATTTTTTCGTATTATCAATATTTAATTGAAATCGAAATAAAAATTATAGATTGATTACGTTCGTTTTAATTTTTTTTTTCAATTCAATACGTTTATTTCAGACAATAACAATCCATATTTTGTTAACACTAACTTAACCTATGATAGCAAGTACACGTAATACATACATAATCACATTCTTATTCATTTTAATAACTGAATAAGAATAAAATTAAACTACAATTAAAACAAAATTAAATTAAATCAAAACTAAACCAAAATTAAATCAAAACTAAATCAAAATTAAATCAAAATCAAATCATAATTAAATCAAATCAAGATTAAGCCAGTGAAAGTTCCGTCAAAATCGGTTTAGCCGTTTCAGAGATTAGCCGGAACAAATGGAACAAACATTTTAAAATTGTGTTTTGTTTATAATAATAATAATAATAATAATCATTTATTTCAATGCAATAATTTTACCACACAAATTAAAATCATAAAATAACATAAAAATAAAATAAAATAAAACAACGAATTTCAATAAACCTGCCTCTGAGTCATTTGTTTGTTTGTCAGTACATTAATCATATAACAATGATTGATGTACTGACAATCAAACCTGTTCGCAAATACGCTCAGGATGGTGTTGGAGGTGGTCCAGAGCCTCCGCCCCAGAGATGTGCACCGCTTTCGCATCGTCGTGTAGAAACAGTCGACACGGGCGTCGGCGAACATCCCCGAAGCGCTGCAATGCCGGGGCAGCCCCAACAACACCCTGAACGCATTATTATACTGAACACGGAGAGCGTTGTACTGCTTCTGGGTATATGACACCCACAGGCTGGCCGTGTACAGGGACGTACAAAAGGCTCTGAAAAGAGTCAATTTGACGGCCCCCGAGCAACGCACAAACCTGCGCGCGATCATATTGGCCCTCACAGACAACGCCCTCCGCTCCCTATCGATGTCCGCATCGTCCCTCAGGTCAGAGGTCACGATATGCCCGAGATATTTGAATTGTTGAACTCTTCTTAACTGAACACCGTTCAACTTAATAGGTGGAACAGAATCCGGACAGCTCCGACCCCTGGCCTGAAAGACCATGCACTCACTCTTTTTAGCGTTATAGAGCAAACCGTGATCAAGCGCGTAACGCTCGCAGACACCCAGCAACCTGGACAAACCACACACCGAGGCGCTCAGCAGCACCATGTCGTCTGCGTAACTAATATTGTTGACACAAACACCGTCAATATGGCAGCCGACACGGGTGCTGCTGAGCTCCTCTATCAGTGCGTTCACGTACAGGTTGAAGAGCTTCGGCGAGGTCAGCCCTCCCTGCCTCACCCCGCACTCCAACCTGTACGGCTCCGACATAGCAACCGACCATCGAACGACGTTGACCTGGTTAAGATACCAGTACTTAAATATATCTATCAGTTCGAGAGGCATTGAGATGTTAGCTAACTTTTGCCATAAGATGTCATAGTTAACCAGGTCGAACGCCTTCGAGAGGTCGAGAAAACAGGCATAAATAATTGAAACAGGAATTAATTTACTTTTTACGATGATATCCGAAATATTCGGTTCATCGGATAATATTATAGATAAATTTGACGGATTTCCGAATAATTCGGAATTCAGATATCCGGATAGCATGGCCTAAGTTCATGCATGGGACACAATTGAGTAAAATGTGGGTTCACTATGCAAATTAAATAATACATCTGCCTATTATATTACAAAATACATGGTGTTAATGACTGGGAACACGAATTAAACTTACCCAAAGTAAAGAGTATCATGTAGACGATGAGACAGAGCAGCGGCAGGAAGGCGATGGATGTGACGTCATACTTGTAGTACGAGTCCATCAGCGCGTACACGCCTATCAGGGTCTGACAACAAACATAATATATTCTGTAAGTAAGTACCTATACATATTTATTTTGCTAATAGGTTTTGTCTTAATTAATAACAGCCGCAAGGGTCGATCTTAGACTTGCTTGCCAGGGTTGCGGAATTTGTTCGAAAGAGTCACCGCGGCCCTGGAACGCAAATGGCATCAGGAGAAACACGGATGGGTTTTAGCCAGTAAGAGTCCGACACTCCCTTCCGCTCCACCCAGACCGGAAGAAGTCATTTGATGATTTCCCATCCTTTAAAAAAAAGGGTAAAAAAATCGACTGCCCCATATATTTCTGTGCGCATAACTCGAAAAAATGTACTGAACAGCTGATTATTTTTTTGCGACGACGACGGAATCAGTCCCATAGTTTACTCCATATGTTAGTTGATATGATAAGCACAATGACCCCTTAAATGGTATTGCGTTTATCATGGTACACGTTGTATAATCCTCCTGCCTCTTCCATCACTCTCATAATCTTCAGGGACGGCACCCCGACACGAGCGGAGAGAGATCTGGCGCAGAACCAACGGGATCACCTATACGTAGTTGGGAGAAGCCCATGCAGATGGATTGACTTACCAAGAATATAGTCAGTCCTAGTGACGTGGTCCACATGAGCAGCTTCCTTCCAAGTCGGTCTACCACCAGCGGAGTGATGCAGCTGGTCACCACCTGGAAATAAGCTTTAGAATCCAGAACCATAGATAGTATCAAGTTTTGTAAAAACAGACTCTTCGCCACTAGAAGTAGAGGTAAGACCATCTGCTTTTTCTACTGCAGATCTGTATCATTTTCCAAGACGCGTGTATTGACGTATATTGATTAAAAAGCGTCTCAAATTCAAGCATTTCAGCAATACTTTTATTTATATCAAAAACTTCAGGGTCTTCCACACCAACCGATCGACTGTCGATGGTAGAATGGATTAGTCGACGTCTCATCGATCAATAGTTTCTACTTCTTTCTTCGATCAGCCAAAGCTGCCACACCAATCGATCAACATAGATCGATGGCATCGATCGGCGGTCGATCAATTGTTTATCGCCCGGTATCCGTCGATCAGTCAAAGCTGATCAACGGATGAAAAACCGATCAAATGATGTAGTAACACCCTTAGAGGTGTGTTTGACTACAATACAAATGCGAACGCTCCTTAAAAATACCCTCCCAATATTCCCTCAGGACTAAGACCTTCATGGTCCTAAACTAAGCATCAAATAAGTGACAAATTTATCGTCACAAATACTGAGTTCTAAGTTAATTTTTTTGAGATGCGGGTGACTGGGGAGAACAGAAGCACCTGCTGCACCAACCCCAGATAAATTGAGATAAGGCCAGGACGATGGTGATGACTTGGCAAATGGCATAGCTTACCTGCACCACTCCCATAATGATGGTACCGTCCGATGGCGACAGGTTGGTGCCCACCTTGGCCAGCAGCTCCTCCATGTAGAACAGCAGCACGTCGATGCCCGACAGCTGTAGGAGCATGGCCAGGAATACGCAGATACCTGGCGTTCATAGAAATATCGAAAAGCATTATACAACATATACCTAATGACAGAAATATGCTAACGATGAAATCCGAAAACTCATCATCATTTACTGAGCTTAAATTTCCTATAGTAGTGGTCCATAGGCATAGGCCCAACCATCTTTGGGTCGGCTTCCAGTATGACTATATGTAGATGCAAGTGAATATTACCTAACATTTTATATATCGAGTATATTGAATCGTCACAGCTTTTAATTGGGTAATAGGTCCCTTCTTGGTGAGAAAGTCTGAATTGAGAATTTGGAGTTCAGTGTGTTCATGAATGCACTATTTAAAGATCTATCGAAAGCCTTGTTTACGCGCGTGATTAAAGGCTGGATTAAACCGTGGACAGAGATTAAGCATTGCCATACCACACGTCAATGCTGCCAGTCTTTTGGGCACACTTCCAGTCGGCAGCGATGCGGAGGAATTATTTTAATTTTAGAGTTTACTTATGGAGTTTTATTTTAAGCTAGAACTTACAACGTATCAACCCATACTTGCTAATGTTTGACCCACTCAAAGAGATACCTACAGTATATTATATATTATATATAGACACAACTTCAAAGTCATTCAGTAATCAGCAGTGCGATTCTGTATAAACATGTCTATGTGAACACTTGGGCGGGGTGCACGACGGGTGACTTGTCAACCCATACTAATAAAATGGAATGACAGCTCACTTGTCGTTCACTCCGCCTAGGTGAACACCGTGAGATGTCGACAGAATCGAACGGCAGGTGTAGGTGACGGATACGTCTAGTTCCTTACCCAGAGCCTTGACGTTCCCCCTGGTGGCCCAGAGGTCCTGTATCTTGGGCGGCTCCTTGTACTCTCGCGCCACGATCGCCTGCAAGCCCTCCAGCTCTGTCTGAACTCCCTCTTTGGTAGTCCCGCGCAGAGATTGAAGGATCGTTGATGCTTCCTCCATTTTCCCTGAGGAGATCAGACAATTCTGTCAAGGGTTTTAATGTTTCGTGAATTGATAACATATTAATCTTGATTTGTAGAATTGGATCAATATAACGATTCCAAGTTTCATATAAGCCCACCACACTATTCCCAAACATTGCCACTTTTGGATACTAGTATCAACAGTGGTGACCACCAGAAGAACGTAGCGGCAATAAAGTTCGATGGCTCGCGGAAAAACGATTCAACTGTATTGTATTCCGCAACGAAAAAAAAAACAGGGGAGTAGTAAGAAAACCTTCAGAATTTGCACTTCCTTCCATATCCAGCGGAAGACAGAACAGAACTAGACCAAAAGGCATAAAACAAGCACCACGGATTGAAATGAATAGTCTCATTTATTTATTTAAAACTTTACGCACACGCAAATGAACAGAGACGAACTTAATGCCATACACATTCAACCATTGTGTGTTGCAGAGACAAATAGTGGTAGGTTCCTACACGGTTAGCGCAGTGGTTGAGCGGTTGACTGCTGCGCTGCATGGCCTGCATGTCGCGGGTTCGATTCCCGCACGGAACAAATATTTGTATGGCCTACAGATAGTTGTTCCGAGTCTGCCTGTTTGTGTATGTGAGTTTCTATGTTTGTAAACGCACCCACGATACAGGAGAAATTCATAGTGTGGGGCAACGTTTAAAAAAAGAAAAAGAAAGAAAGAATATGGACTGCGGAATTTGTTCGAAAGTTACCGCGGCCCAGGAACGCAAAGGGCATTTGGAAGGACACGGATGGGTCTTAGTCAGTAAGAGTCTGACACTCCCTTCCGCTCCGCCCAGAGCTGAAGGAATCATTGTTGATTTCCCATGCTAGAAAAAAGGTACAATAATATGAAGAATGAAAACTTGATAGTGTTACCTTTATAAACCAAGTAGAAAGGCGTCTCCGGTATGAACCAGGTGCAGGGCAGGTACAGCAGCGACAGGATCCCACCGGTGGCTGTCAGGCCCCAGTACGAGGTGAAGGGGCCGATGGCGTAGGCCAGCAGGAAGCCCACGTTTATGAACAGGAGGAAGAAGGCGCTTAGAGCGCCACGGATTTTGTCCTGGGGCAAACGGTAGATAAAAAGATGGATGCAATATTGAACGTCAGATGTCCAAAAATGAGAATAATTTTAGTAAGACACTGTCTCTATTGCAAAGCCTAGGAGTGAATAGGTTACTTCTAGGCAAGCGTGCTCCATCTTCGACCACATCATCGCTTACCATCAGGTGAGATAGTGGTCAAGCGCGTGCCCATCAATAATAAAAAAAAGCAGTGACAACAAGAGATTCCTTTGGTTTTTTTTATAGTAAGTTCTAGGTATGTTATGTGTCAATTATGATACAAATTTTGTTCTGCATCAGTTGCTACCCTTGTATACTTTTAACAGGGTTTACTGGTTTATTTAGATGAAATAACTTTGATGGGTGATGGGGCCGGGTGCATACATACTGGGAAATCATCTGGCCAGAATAATGTAAATTTTACATTAGCATTATACTGGCCAGCTAATCCCTATTCATATTATAAATGCGAAAGTAACTCTGTCTGTTTGTTACATTTTGTTTGTTACATTTCCACGTCTAAACCACTAATCCGATTTTGATGAAATTTGGTACAGAGATAGATTAGACTTCGGAGAAGGACATAGGCTACTTTATTATTTTCGAATATTCCGACATTCATGCGGGCGAAGCGGCGGGCAGAAGCTACTCTACTATAAGTGGGTACACACGCAGCACGTCGTGTAGCATTAGGTCCGGTTTCCACCAAAGCAGAGAGGACCAGAGATGGGAGATGTGTTTGAATAAACCAATCCGATTGCGTTAGCGGAGAAGAGATGTGGAAATAACAAAATCGGATTGGTTTATTCAAACACATCTCCTCTCGTCTCCGCTCCTCTCTGCTTTGGTGGAAACCGGGCCTTATGCTGAGTGAAGGCCGTTTTACGCGAATGTGTCGCATATTTTGCCAACTTGTGTTTGTTACTCATTTTATTTTATTCGTTTTTTGTAGCAACGGTATGCCTAGCGCAATTAAACTCTTTTTCTTCTAATAGTATCTTAAAATTTTCAAAACCATACCTCAGCAATTTCTCCAATATAAATAGGCACGGTGGCAAACATCATGCCGGTGGCGCATCCCCACATAACCCTGGCCACGTACAAGGTGGTCAGGTTAGCGGTAACGCCAGCCAATAACCACCCCAGGAGCAGGGGGATGTTGGAGCCCATGATTATCCACCGGCGCCCCACGTGCCGTGACAGGGGCACGGTTATTAGAGGACCTGTGATGTAACAATGGGATGTGTCGATATTTATGACTGTTCAAGGTTTTATGATGATGCTGTATCACTTCCCAACACAACTGTGGTCACATATAACATGGTTATTGGGGGACCTGGGAGTTAACGAGACGATATCTAGATCAATATCATCATTAGCATACCTATTATTTTGTCATGTGTTTTGTATTTATAATGTGACACATAATATGTGAAATATCTAATAATCCGCATTCACAGCATAATTTACTTGGTATTCCTGAATTTTAGAGTGTCTTTTTTAGGTTTACCGTCATCATCTTCGGACATAGGCCTCCCCCAATTGTCACTACATTGGTCGACTGATGCGTCTCGCAACCAGCGCGTTCCCGCGGCCTTCATCAAATCATCGGTCCACCTTGTGGGAGGCTTTTCAAAGCTTCAGCCTCCGGTACGTGGTCGCCTCTCCAGAACCTTTAGATCCCACCGACTACCTGTTTTGTCCACTGAAACTTAAGGGTACCTAACCAAAGAAAATTAACTTATTTGTCCTCGTCCTTAGTCGGTGGAACGTGTCCTCGGTTTAAAATAAATTCGCCTTACCCAAGAGTCCTCCGAGCACTAGAAGCGAGGCTACCCACGACTCTTGCTGCAGTGTTGGCACTTGGGGCAGCGGCGAACTGTCGAGCCGCTGCAGCTGGGGAAGTACGGGGGACGTCCACCCCATTGACATTCCCGTACACAGACTCCCGTAGCTTGCTGGTGGGGGAAACGAAAAAACGGTTTATTTAGGGAGTTTTTGTGCGCCATTTCTTCTTCCTGACTTGTATGGTGGTGAAGTGCACGGCATTTTGAGGACCAAAATGTGCTGAATTTGGATACATTGACTTTAAATATTGTGAGTAAAGGGCGGACGGCTCTTTTTTTTTAACGCCATGAATTGGCGTCTAGGTCGAGTCTATGCTTACTAGCCACGCGGTCGGCAATCTTCGGGAGCCGCGGTCGTGTTTCTTTTATGGTGGACGCGTTTAGGCAAAGGTTCCCGCGGGCCCGACTTTTCTATCTAAATCAATATTATACCTTTATTATATTTACGTTACATTATCATAACGCTAAATCAGTATTCCCTGAAGGGTTTTGCAGAAGTGTCCTTATAGTACACCTACATTTTAGTAGTTATGTTTAAAAGTCTTACCTATGTATCTGTTAAGGGGCGAACCTAATGCGAACAATATATATTTAAGTGGTGATAGTAATGATAAAAGGTAACCTAGCAGTTTTTAGTCGTGAATCGTAGGAAAAATTGAAAAAAAACAAGACAACAGTAGTCGAAATCAACCCAATTTGGACTCCAAGCCAATGAGGTCGTAGATAATCGTTACAAATTAGCTCTAAAACATCCCATTTGAAGGAATGCATTCAACCATGTATAGCTAGATAGATACCTACATAGATTAGCTTCCAGTTAATGTTTATAGTTTCCATAATCTAAAGCTAAGATCGCAGTGCAGTTAGCGACTTAAGTTATATATTGTACTACCTACTTCCTAACTTGCATTGTCACGAGTGCAGAGATTGTCAACCTTTTCTACCGATCATAAAATTGTATTGTGCTGTTTGGTGCACTACGAAATCAGTATTCATGGAATTTTGCCTTAGAATTTTAGATGAAAAGGGTGGGGGGATGAACTTTGTTGTAATTATGTCAATGGATAAAATATATTTAGCCTACAGACCTATAGGTTACAGGAAGGATAAGTATTAGGCTATTCAGATACCATTCATCGTTTATAACATAACCAGCAACACTTTCAAGCTCTTCGAAGTCTTGGGCCGTAGCCCTTAGGTTGAGAACCACTGTTTAGTTCTAATACAGGTAGTTATTAACTTTATAATAATTATTCACAAGGTCGCTGCGTGCCTACTTATATGATTTCTTTTATAATACAATTACACAGTAGTGCTCTGTATAGTCGACCTTATTGTGAACGTTATTGCCTATCTATTTAATAAAACGTGAATTTTTGTTCTGCTACGATGTAGCGTATGATTTTAATTACTTAAATAAGAAGATTCAGAACTGCGTGGTCATATAGGTAAGGGGCACGTTCTCTGCCAGGGTTGCGGATTTTGTTCGTAAGAGTCACTGCGGCCCTGGAACGCAAAGAGCACTAGGAGAAGCACGGTCGGGTTTTAGACAGTAAGAGTATGATGCTCCCTCCCGCTCCACCTGCAAACACTACCTACAAATGCAAAAGACAAAAAAAACTTTTGTGAAAAAACATGACCCTGATTTTTTGAAAGTCTTTGTCTTTCAATTTTGCAATTATTGTTCCTACCTATACTGTATATTTGTCACAGCTAGAAATAGGTATGGCCACGCATTTCTAAAACACCCTGGACAGGGTTTTACTTTAATTGGAATCCCGGAAATATTTGTTTTAACTAGCTGTGCCCGCGAATTCAATCACGTGAATGTTGGGGAAAAGAATTTCGCATAGATAAAATCTACGTAGATACTGTTAATAAGTACCTTGCGCAACCTGATCCCTTTCAGAATTAAGAAAATAGAAAGAGGGCAATGCAGGGCACTGATTGTATCCCCTCTTTCGTTTGAAATGGCGACCAGCCCAGGTATCTCCAGGTAACTCCTCGAATCAAAGTCAACAAAACAGATTAACGAACGAATGTATTCTTCAAACTACGAAACAAAGAAACTGATTTATCAACTTGATTCTTAATTCCATCCAGCCCAAAGAGAAACAATTTTCTTTGATTTTTACTGAGAATTGCATAATATAGAACACTGATTCATTCAAATTAGTCATATCGTTCCGGAAAATTACAGACTCCGTAAGATTGTAATAAATCTTAATTAGATTACATTTTCTCGATATATTATGAAAAAATTAATTTACACAATTTTACGCGATATTTTACAATCTTGCGGCGTTTAACATTTTCCGGTGATACTTAGTTAATTAAAACAGCTTCGGGTTGCTAGATGGGCTCATCTTCGAGTAGCTCATTGGCTCATTTGCAGGTATTGATATTTTTTAAATCACTATTTAACTTAGTAATGAATGAGGAGACTGACTGATTGAGGTACTGTAGCTAAGTAATAACAGTCACAAGGCTCGATCTTCATGGTTAAGCAACTCTTGCCGAGGTCAGTCTGTGGATCGGAAAGCATGTTAAGCCGTTGATCCCGGCTTCTGGCAGTAATTATGGTTTGGTAGGCATCAGTCTTGCCAAGAAGTAAAACAATAGGAAACTACCTATAAAGATGCACTATCAACTCTTCCAAGTATGTACTTAGGTAGGGGGAGTCCGGGAAAGTTTAGCAGGTGGGAGACAATAGCCACTGACGAACTTTATTAAGAGAAAATACAGCTAAATAATGCAGGCGATTTGTAAGTAAGTATATAAAGATTTATGACCGTTTAGTGGAAAGCGGGATACTCTCCCGGACTCTTACTTACCGGACTTAGGTACTTAATCATAAAAAGTAAAAGCGAAAAAAATAACTGATTTAAAATTTCTACGATTTCGACTTTTCAGTGTTTCTATAAGATCGTCTAGTACTTAGAGCAATTATTTCTTAGCGTAGGCAGGTACCTACAGTCCTACATACTTACATATAGCACTACGTTTAAGCTAGATTGCCTGCCTAGGTATTGCACTTACTTAGGTACCTATGTTTATAGAGAATATTCCCGCATACCGCAACCGGTCTGCAGACTTGATAAATGGTTTCAAACGGAATAAATTGTTAGGCTTGAGTCCTATTTAATTATGGGTGAGTTAGGTCATCTACATCTTAATCTTGTATTGTTTTTGAATTATTAGATGTAGGCACTTGACTCTGAGCCTAATTACCGGAATCAAATGAATATTTCTTGATTAATTTAGGCACTCTATAGCATACTTAATTGATTTATGAACCGTTAATTGTAAAGTAGTATTAGATACCTAATATTAAATTAAATTAACTAATAAACCTGCAATTAAAATATTATGTGTGTTACTTAATTTAAAATAATACTCACCTAACGATGCCGCTAAGTATTGGCGCCATTTTATTTTCAAATGTTCTTTCAAAGTATCGAACATACTACACCACTATTTTTAAAATAAGAACAACCTCCACACTATCCCTTTCCGGGATAGCAAAGACAATATTCACTTTTTGAATCACGATGAAAGACAATTTTGTAAGTTTAATAGGTAAAGACGTCTTAACAGTCAGCCATATCGATTAATTGTGCTATACCGATTACTAAACGCGCGAATTCCCTTCACATTTTTTCTAAGTTAAAAAAGAATATCCGCGAAGCTAATTGTCTTTAATTCCAGTGATAGTGTGATTGTGATTGTTTTCGTAAGGTCAAGATGAAGGTCGGTCCTCATGAAAGGTTTGGACTATTTTAGAAAGTTTTAACCTTTGACTTTCATTTGCCCATGTCACTTATGTCGCTTATTAAACGGTGCAGTTCAATGAAAGGGCTAGGCTTTTAATGAAACGGCTCTAGTTGGCTGCGAGATATACATATTGCTATGATTGAGGAACTATTTTGACTACTTATTTATGTGCAATTTTCTTTTAGTTTTTTTTTTATCTTGTTGCTACTCTACAACGTGTAGGTAACAGAATGAACGCAATACTTGCCTAAAAAGGAGTCATTGTAGGTACTCATCATTATGATCAACCACTTTTACAATGGGACCAACACAGAAATCGCATTCATTTTCATAAAATTGTTAAGGCTTTCTATCCTTAAAAGCATTTTAACCTGCAATTTAAAACAACTCTTTTTACCTATAAGAACCCTGTAAAAAATCTCTTTTATTTGCCAAGGGAGACTTACTACATACATTTAGTAGAACCCGAATTAGATATTTCTAAATCGTGAGAAGTACCTACCGAATTACCTGCAAGTGGCTGTAACAGAAATAGCCCAAATATAGGTAAGTTAAAGATTGCCTATTAACAGTTAATCGTCTTAATTCTGTGGGTAATAAACATAACAAAAGCAAACTTAATCAACTCGAGCAAAAACAAACAAAAACAATTATAGAAATCAGTAGACCTGATCATTACTATCACGAAACAATGCCATGATAAATTCAGCTTTAAAACTAACTGAAATAAAGTTTAATTTAGATGGGTAATTTTAAAGGATTTGAGTACGTACATTCTGAGATCAAGGATAATTTCATGTACTTAATAAGCAATTAATGAATTAGAATCTTATTTTAGAATGGAAAGGTTTATTTCTAAGCAATGTTCAGCGTTATGTTCTAACACTTTTATCTAAATAAAACAAAAGAAGGAGAATAATCATCGTCCATGATTATTTTGTAGACATAAATTGAGGCAAACCCCTTGGGAGGCTAGAAAGACTAACGTAACTGACTCCCACATTCAGTCCTTTGAAGGAACTTCCCCCACGAAGAGAACCCGTAAACTGTACCTACAATTTGAAATGACTTAAAATTTAACTCAAATAACCCACTTGGTAACTTTAGTATCTGGATCGACGCGAAAATGTATTAATAACGACTTAATTATGGATGTGAATATAATATAACCTTTTGCACGAGATGTTATAGCTTTTCTATCAAGCAAATTGTATTAAAAATCAATATTGTGATCTATTAGACTTCATCTGTTTCTGTAAACGGAATTAATGCAAAAACTAGTTTCATTAATTATGTTTATTAAAACTGAATAATGAGACACGATAGTGGTTACCTCAGCAGTGGGATGTCTAGTGTTGACTAAGAGCTCGATTAGAAATAAAATCTACACAAGATCTGTGATTTTTTGCGATGTTTGGCAGTTTGAGTTAGTACTCCAAAGAAAGGACATTTGGGTAGGCCGCAGTAGTTAGCGGCCTACTCAAATGTCCTTTCCTAAGGCGGGACGCATGAAGGAGAGGCAAACCTCACTCCCCAGCCACTGCAACAGAAGAAGACGCCCCGCTCGTTGCGTCGTCGGAAGTCGCAGTTCGATTCCTGGCCACTGCACCGTAAGCGCGGACGTGTGGACCGCTAGCGATAGCTCTAGGTGTCTCGCCGTTTGATAAGAACCAGGCCCGGATCGACGGCGCGTTGTGTTCCACGCGCGCCTCAAAGAGATGTCAACATAATTGACGGAGCCCGCTAGGCCCAGAGCCTGCCAGGGTTGCGGAATTTGTTCGAAAGAGTTACCGCGGCCCTGGTGCCTAGGTAGATGATTATTATGGCATAATTTAGGTATATTACATTACGAGTCGAAGCTGTTTTATAGGCTTACTTAGCCGCTCCGGGCCCCACATGTGAAAATTCCCAAAAAAAAAAATAAACCTTATGTAATTGGTAATAAACATTAAATTCGCGATTAATTCGGCGCACACCGGTGTGTTGCCGCCAGTGCAAGGATTAGTCCGTGACGTAGATACTAGTACCTATATTATTTGGTTAGTCAGGAGAAGAAATCAATAGAAAATGACAAGGATATTTAACGGTTTCGATAAAATACTTAGGTACCAAGACACAGTGTCGCATCACTAAAGGTAATTTATAACCAACTGAGATCAACTATTATTTGCACCTGGACATGATTCATGCAAATTAAGCAGCATTGTTATCACCTATTTAAATACAGTCTCTAAGGGCAGTGTTAATTAATCGATTGCTAAGACAATCCTGCTACGAGGTTCAAACCATGACCTGAGTACTAAGGTTAAGGAAGATCAGCTTCTGTAACCATGTACTTACATTTATGAGACATGTCAATTCATTAACTGAATGAGATCTACTTGGTACCTAATAGTGTTGATTAATTTATTGGATGGGATCTAATTGGTAATTATTTTATTAACAGAAAAATTAGTGATAACTCAGACCGTAATTACCTAGTTCATCATTTTAATGGATTTAATTTAATTGCTTATTTATGTAGTACCTCATTCATGAATTGCTAAAGCAGAAAGATTGAATGTCTTTTTACTGTGTTCGATACAGTAAAAAGACATTCTATGAATAAACCGAAGTCTCACCGCAAATTTGTCATGATTCTACGAAGAAATTAATCTTATAGTGTTGCAGATATTATTCCCTCCACCAATAACGGCCTAGTATGATATAAACCATTATACCGTTCCCACTGCTAAGACACAGCACAGGCCTCCTCTACTTGAGAAGAAGGGTAGATGGCTCGTAGCCCCCGTTCCCACTGCTAAGACACAGCACAGGCTTCCTCTACTTGAGAAGAAGGGTAGATGGCTCGTAGCCCCTTTTTTCCACTGGCCAATTTTTGGCCAAGCGATCGACGGTGACCCCCTAGTTTCTGTCAGAATATTATATTCAAGTGATTGACGATTTCGAATATTATTTCAAAACTAGAATGGGATTTTTAAGCACTAGTATTTAATGCTAAAAGAGTTTTTGTTTCCAGATAATACTTATTATTACAAATACCTTTTCATTTGATGTCGCAGTCGACTAAAGTTTCGACAGTCGTATCCTAGAAAAAAGACCGTCTTAAAACTTGATCAGTTGCTTCAATATTCCTAAATTCAGCTGGAGGATGACAAAGCCGGGTGACGATGTAAGCTGAGCCCAATTAGCCGTTGTCGTTTGTTGAGCCTGCTGCGCGCGAAATTCTTGGGGATGACGCCATTTTGGATGTTTGTGTTATTCTTTTTTTTATTAAGTAGATATATTTTTTTTTTCAGTCAAACGGTAAGTTTTATCATGAAATGAAAATAGGTCAGACTAAAATTGTAGATCATGCAATCCCTACTAATATTAGAAGTAGGGAGAAGAGGCGGGGTGTCTGTTACGCCTTCACGCTAAAACGACTGAACGGATCGTCATGAAATTTGGCAGTTATATAGTCCGGGATATGGAGAAGGACAAATACTATTTTTTTACGCGATGACGGAAATCCACGCGGGCGGAGCCGCGGGCAAAAGCTAGTATGAAATAAATAGCTTGATTCAAGTAAATAAACAGTAAGTGCCATCTATTCTGTTCTATTCGAATGACTACCTTGGAAATTATATGAAGGCTACGCGTTGCCAGTCTCGGCAGTCGCTACTTCACTGATAGCTTGTTGTGTCATGTTGGCAACAGTCAGTGCACAGATGTCGCTAAGAACGTTTTCCTGTTTCAGCGGTAGTTCTAAGCTAGATTTTTGACTGTACCTTTATACATACACAGTATGTACCTAGGTCTGTTAACAAACACTGGATACGTCGCTACAAATACACTTGGTACCTAAACAAGAATATACTTCCTGTACAAAAATGTTGGTACCTACTTACTTAGTTTCTGATGATTTTTTTTTACTAGTTACTAGTTAGTTTGATATTACTGTGTAGTATAAATTGTTAAGCGTACAAAAATGAGGCACTTTTATTGCGTACTACCGGAAGATTAGCGTAGAAAATAAGATTATAACAGAAAGCCCATGCAGAATTACAGCATAAAAGATTAATCAACGCCCCTATCAAAAACATAGACAAAACGGATATCTTTTCAATCAAATCGAACGGATCACAAACGTTCGCAATCAAAACGCTGTAACGATTTCCGGAGTGTCTATGGTCATTTTTATTTTTTTTCGCCACCTCCAGCAAACGATCTCGCTTCTTCCTAGTTTTGTTTTGTATCGGTACCAAAGCCGTATGTTTTTGAAAAAACTGAACGCGATGTTGTGAGAGCATTCACTAATTGATGGCCCGGAGTTCGGATTCGTTGCGGTGTGTTCGTGTAAAGGCATCGGATTAAAAAAAACAGGCTAGGGTGTACCGAATGCAATTTATACGATGGTGAAATATTTTTAGTGGTTGTTTTTGAGGTTTGATATCTTTATACATTTTGATGATGGTTTTCATTATGTCTGCGTTGGATAGCCGGAAGTTTTAGCCAAGGTTTTCGGGATTTTAAATTGTGTTTTTTCTATTGTTGACATACATATATTTTGGTTTAGTGGTTAACTGTGTGTGTAAAAGGTTAACAACCCAAAAATAACCGGCCAAGTGCGAGTTGGTCTTGCGCACGAAGGGTTCCGTACCAATATCTACAAAAAAAAATAGGGCTCAACAAGTTGGGAAGTGCATAGTGTAACGATCGCTAAATAGTCTTTATTGTAAAATGTTCTGCGCATACGAGCGTAATATTTTCTTTCACACAATAGCACAATTTTATATAATACTAGTCTTCTAAATTGTATGAGCGCCCATACAACTCAGAGGACTATCTTAATTGGCGTCAACTATGTACCTGTGTATGAAAGATTCAAAAAAATAAAAAAGTTGGAAATTAAAGGGGGACAGCCTTTAATTTTCAACTTTTTTTATTTTTTTGAATTTTTCCTTTACTTGTGCTGTCCTTGCTTTTTGGTTAAAAGCAAGGTCTAACATCAACAACAGGGATAATTCCGAAAAATAAAAAAAATAAAATTATGGTAAATTTTGGTATCTACTCGTACTTACAAGTTTTCGCGAAAATCTATATTTGTCCATATATTTTTATCGTGTTGACTCAGGACCCTGATTTGTATACACCTAAAAGTGACTATAGAACCTAGTACCTATCTGGTATAAATCAACTTGCTAGGTCCACCCTTTCCTGAGAAAATCGGTGGTGACACGGTCAGACGGAGAGTGATCTTATAAGGGTTCCTTTTTTACCTTTTGAGGTACGGAACCCTAAAAAACTTTCATGAACGACCATAAGTATGACTACCTTCTTTAAGACCTATCTATTAGGTATTTAATTGCGACAGGGCACTATAGCCTGACTGTGAGAATAAACAAACCATTGCCGAGGGAGCATTTTGTAAGGACCGACATAAACATTCCAAAAGCAACAACTAAGTTAAAGTCGTTACCTAATTTAATCCAAATACACAGGCGTCTAACAAAAAAAAAAAGTTACCGAATGATAAATCGGATACTTCGTTCCATCCTGAACACAAATTAATCGATTCGTTTTTACAACAATCGCGCATCTCTATAAAAAGTCGATGCATCGGATCGATTTTCACGGCTGTCACCAGGCGATCTCCCGCCTGTCAACAGATGGCACTGCTTGGGAAACCAGAATCGATCAATGACGGTCCCTGATTAGTTGGCTGATGATTTAAACATGTGGATTGAGTTAATTTAAATGTATTATTGTGTTTTAATTAGATTTGGATGGCTGTAACATGTGTAAACATGGAGTTATTTGAGAGGGACGTGACGTAATGTAGATGTTGACGTTTTCGAAAAGTGGCTTAGGTTATTGGATGCAGTTTTATGAAAGCCATCACTTATACGACACTAGCTTTTGACTGCGGCTCCGCCCACGTGTATGTCGGTTATCGTGTAAAAAAACCTATGTCCTTCTCCATATCCCAGGCTATTCAAATACTAAATTCCATGACGATCCGTTCAGTCGTTTTAGCGTAAAAGCGTAATAGACAGGCAGACAGACAGTTACTTTCGCATTTATAATATTAGGTATAGTAGGGACAGTAGGGATAGGTTCCAAAGAAGGTAGATATGGACAGATATACCTACTCTTTCATGTGCACCATAACAAATTACAATAAGAGCTCATGGGTGGCCGTAACGGTAAAAGTGATCTTTTACAGATAACGTTAAAAGCATGATGCCTCACGCCGCAGCCACCGCAACAGAAGAAGATGGCCCACGTTCTGATCGGACGGCGAGCGTTGGGTGGCTCGCCGTCCGATCAGAATCAGGCCCGGGTCGTAGGCGCGTTGTGTTCCACGCGCGTCTCAAAGAGATTTCAGCATAGAAGACGGGGCCCACTAATGCCAGTGCCTGCCAGGGTTGCGGAATTTGATCGAAAGAGTCACCATGGCCCTGGAACGCAAAGGGCATTAGGAGGAACACGGGTGGATTTTAGTCAGTAAGAGTCATTTGATGATTTACATTCCATAAAAAAGCAGTCTAACAGACCCCTCCGTTCGCCCCGGGGCGGAGGACATCCATGAAGGATTGCCACTCCTTTACTAAAAGGAATAACTACTGCTAACGTTTAGGGACCTACTTAGATTTCCACAATCAACAACAAACTATGCATTTAGCATCCACTAACTTAGATATAGATAGAACTTTTCATTTCACTACTTTTTACAAAATGATTTAGTATAAACATACCTTGTGTTTGAAATGTATACCGATGGACTATTACAAAACCCAACAATCAATTCTTTAATCCAAGTCCTCTTTTAAAGATAGCTTTTTGATGTCCGGAAAACGAGACTGTCGTCGTGTCGACAAACAAATTTTTCAATGTCCCGATGAAACACCAAAACAAATCGTAGGATAGTAATCAGTAAGGCTGACACCTTATTTGTGTACAATTTGAAATCTTAATAAGCCGTCAAAGTGTTCCAGAAATAGTTAACTAATTATGTTCCGTTATAAGGGAGTCGGCGACAATTGACAAATGTGTTTTGTGCGGTGCGATACATACAATTAGTCGAGGAATGTATCCGAACGCATCCGTGCTCGTTGACAGTTGACTTACAACAAATTTTTTGGCGGGAAAATAAACTTTTTGCACGTACGATTTAGGGGTTATTTTCCTTTAGTAATTACCTTCAAATTGAGTGTTTGCGTTTCGAGGGGGGTCTATTTGAAGAAGTCTTTGTCTGTTCGGACGACGATAAATCATTTGGGCCAGTGACGCGTCTGGTTGGGTGTATGTGACAAATTACCTTTGCAATCTAGTGGGGAGCTGCGTGATAACTATTTTCGAATAATATGAATAGATTAAATAAATCAATTCTAAATGTAGTACTTACAAGCTTTTTATAGCAATCGGGGAGTTTATGAGTCAGTTGGTCATTCATGAATTCGAGTAAAAGCTTACATGAATCCAGAAGACCTGTACCAGACGTAGGTTTAATTACACAAAACAGAGTGTCATTAAACGCGAATTAGTGATGAAGCTCTTTAGTTCCGAGTTCTTTATCCATGTAGCTGATCTACATGGAAGAACAGCTAGGTACTGCTTTTTAGTAAGTAACGCGAAGCATTTTTGTTGTTTATAAAAAAAATAGAGCCGTTCTCAAGTGATGCTCCGTCATACATTTGGCAATTGATTATTTTATAAAGATTGTTAATAAGGAAACAAAATTAAGAACAAAACGACAGCCCATTAATTTAGCAAGTGATAGAAAAATAAAGACAATCTACCTGGTATTTTTATCTGTGCACTTCAAAAATAAAAGAAAAGAAAAGCGCGGCAATCACTATGGTCGCGACATACGAGCGCGCGTGCGTTCCATTACTCAAACGCATCAAAGCCGAGCTAACAGAGCAATAACAATCCAATCCGGTTTCGGAACGCGCATATTAATTCTGATTTATCCAAGGAACATTCAATTAGCTGAGGAAGATGCCGTTTGTAATTTAGTCCCCGGCTCCCGAGTAAAAGTTGAACGATGTGAAAATTGTGAAATGTATTTGCATGTGTGGTTCCGTAGGGGCTTTTCCTAGCTTTTTATAAGTAGGCACACGCATATCTTGTTTTTTTCCCGTTCCCGTAGGAATTTCGGGAAATTCCTCCTTCCTTCTTGCAAAAATTCTGCTGTTACGACCAGTCGTTTCGACTGTGCGTTGTCTGTCAGTCACTCAGTCAGTAACAATTTAATAAGTAAATTTAATAAGAATAAGGATAATGAAAGACAAGACTCTTTGAATGCTGTGCATTTCTTGTCTCATTTTAATTTGTTACACTACTATAAGGACCTGCTTACCTAACAAATTTATCGGCGAAGACAAAAATTCGTATACCAGGTATAGGTTATATTAAACCTTAAACGCTTGCTTTAGGAAGAAAGCTTTAGGAAAGTATCTTAGGATCCCACATGAATGATAACGACGTCAATTTATATACTTTATTATTGAATAACTTTCTACAAAAAGATTTATCTCCTCTGACAGTATCTAATACTTAGGTGATTACTTTCCGCTACTAAAAGTAGCGCCAAGTAGTATTGCCAAGAGAGTTAATATTATGCATAAAAAATATTTATTATCTAACTAGTTTATCGAAAAATAAGATTTATAGCAATATCTTAGATACAGTCCCTTTCCGAAAACTCTGTTTTACTATGGCAGATGTATACTCAATACTCAATATCATCGGACTTTATAACTTTGTAGCTGATGAAAATATCTTTAAAATAAAAATATTTTACAATTGTTTACTTGAACTAATAATTATTTTATTTAGTGAATAAAAATTGACTAGCACGTTTCCTATTAATAAAGATTAAGCCATCTACTACAGTTTTTGAACCATTGGCCACGGAACTCCAAACCGTCACCTTGTCTGAAACAGATTTGTTAAATACAAATTGGTTATTAAAATTCTTGGCGCACGTTACGCGTGACACGACGATCGGTGGCATACTGCTGCACCTCGTTTACTTATATTTATTACTTTTTATTTCGCTACATTTATACTGTCATATTCCGCGCCAGTTATTGTAGCTATTAGGCGGCCATATTGTTTTTTGATGATGGCCTTATTAAATTGAGATATTTTTACTTTTGTTGTGTTTGAGACTTTGTGATGTTTTTAGTCGTCGAGGGGATGGTGTTTTGATGATGCAACTGTTAACACGGGCCGGTAGGTAGGACCTACCTAAGAAATCTGACTTATAAAATAATAAAACATATTATGAATATCTACAAATAAAGTAGAGAATATCTTGAATGTTAACGAAAATCAGATCTCAGGTTGCAAAAAATAATGACTCAAAATAGTTCTAGTTTAACATGTTTTCCTCTCTGAATACATTTTCATATCATATCATGATTCATATAATTTACATCAAAACATGCTGTCTTCACGTATATTTTGTTAGATCATTCAGTCGAATGGGATTGATATATCGTTGAAAAGCTTTGAACACAAACACAGGATCAAAGCGTCAAAATAAAATGTAATCCACGACAAAATTATTGAGTTTTAAAAGTTCTGTTCAACATCCCACACTTTCAAACTAGCATTTCTCTATTTCTATCTGTTAAAAGTGAAGATTTTTACTTTCAATTTACAAATGTTTGTTTTCAAATGTAACAAATTACCTATGAGTATGGACGCAAGCTTACGACGCATTTCCAAGAAAAAAGAAAATAAGAAAAACTTTTTGATGTGGTTAGGATGATATTAAAACAAATCATGATATCTATTAATTAACTGATAGATAATGTGTTCAATCGTTTAATTAATTTTCAATTTTATTACTCCATCCAAAGTTTTTCTGGCATCTCCATCCTCCATATTTCTGGCAAGATAAACGCTGCAAATTTTCTTTTTTTTTGCGAAATGTTCATGAACATCGAGTTGTCATTATAATACCAACACAATAAAACTAACAGATAATACTTTTGCTTTCGAAATTCTTTTCTAAAATACTTGACAACATCAAAGATATTCTGAAAAAATATTCAAAATAATTCACGTTTGTTTTGACAGAATTCGTTAACGAACACTTAAAAAATAAAGTATCGTAATGAATCCGGCTAGAATTTTAATTGGACCAGAGGCGGGACTCGTCGTCCATTTTTTTTCGCGTAAAAAACTTTTTAATTAATATCTCCAGTGAAACGGACAGCTGTTTTACGGCTTCACTTGTTTATGGTACTAATGACGAACATTTTTTAAATTCAGAATTTCGCCTTCTCTGAAAATATTGAAGATGGTAGACTATGTTAATGTAACATAGTCTACCATCTTCAATATTTTCAGAGAAGGCGAAATTCTGAATTTAAAAAATGTTGCATTGCTGATTGATGCATAAATAGTTACCTATTTATTTTTTTGGACTCAGAAAAGTCGGTGGTGTATTTATTTGTGTACCTATGTGTGTGTGTTGTGTGTTTAATGTATAAATAATTGGGATATGGGAATATTCTATCAAACTGCATAGGTGTAATACATCTATGGTAGTACGATTTATTTACTAAGATTTTTTTGCATTTTCGTAGATATTTATACTCCAATGGCTTTTTGTGAGCTCTGCGATGTGCATGATGTTGCAAGCTGTGTTTGGTTCTGAACCGGGATCCCGGTGACCCCTCTCCCAGTTGGTATTTTAAGAAAACAAGCTGGTCGTCTCCTAGTGATCACTGGGGTGGTGTTGAAATAAAAAGTTCTTGGAACCGAAAAATATCGTGAAGACCAGTCATTTTGGACGTTTCCCCCGAAAATAGAGACTGCTGCTTGCTATTGCATTGTTTATAATATTATCGAAATTGAATGATAGGTATATACAAAAATTAAATACACTCAGGCGTCGAAGTATTTGCATGACCTGAGGACCGATTCTACTATTTTCTAAGCAACGTTTCCCATTCGCATCTCAGTCAAAATATGTGGAAATAAGAGGTGTTTTAACAGATTGCAACTAAGATGCGAATACGGACGGTGCCATGCTTAAAAATTAGAAGAATTTATTATTCCTCGGAAGATATGTAAGTGATCTTGCAGAACATTATTAATCACAAAAATAAACTATTCAAAATCGACATCGTCTACTTGCCCTGTTATTTATCCACTTAATAGATAACCAATCCATTTTTTCCCCCCAAGATTCCCAAACTGGACTTCATTACGATTTCATGCATTAGATAAGGAGATTACAATCACACACACCTTTTTCGTCAACAATAAATATAATTAGTGATTTTAACCCGTCCATTGACAGAATGCTCCCGCGGCGCTGTAAACTGTTCGCCGCGTGATCTGGCACAGTGTCGAAACACAATGCTCTCCAGCTGCGCGCAAATCAAATAGTTAGGAGTGTTGTTTGTTGGTGCTGTCGAGTGTTTGAACGTTTTCCAACTGCTGACACCGTGTTTTATTAGGTGGGTGATTGGGAATATAGTGTGGAAGTGCAATGTGGGCATGAATACCTATGTTATGTATGGCAATGATTGGGTTTCAGGTCAGTTTCGGGGCCAACCATTACAACTAGAAGTGCAAATGTGTTGTTGTGTTTTGCTATTTTTTCCTTAATGTATATCAGCTACCCAACATCACCCTTAAATATAACCACACCTTCCTGGAACATCCTGTAGGTATAGAGGGCGTCCTTTATAACTTCTAATTGTAATCTGAATTTATAGAGACTGCTAAAAAGACTAGATCCCCTACTAAAAGAAAATCAAGTAAATTGATTTCATCTACAAATAGCTGTCACTATTACCAAGCTTGGCGTTTCAAGTTTACGTGTGTTAAGTATTGAAGCAGAAAATATTCAAAAAAGCGTTTTTAAAGAGGCTGTAATAGTGGGAGGCCAGCGTGGGTCAATTGTCCACACAATGGGCCCCGGTGAGTCTCCAATCATTCACAGATAAAATGCTACGAGATGGAATTTGACACTTTTTTGTTGAGATTTCGACATTTATAGAGGGTGTTGTTTTTTTAATGAAATTAAATCAAGTTGGACCAAGCTCTTTAAGGAGCTTCGAAAGGCAGTTTTTAGCCCAAAATGTTTTAGATCAATGTTTGAGCCAAGTTTAAAATAGATTTTGAACATTATAATGGTACGAATTCCCGCAACGTTGCTCCCGTGCAGGAACCGCAATAATCGTGCATTTTTCGGCATTGCAAAAGTAATGACAGTTTTCACAGTTTTTTACAGTGGAAATTTTTGTAATCGGATTAGAACTACTTCCTGAGATTCCTTTCACAAACATGTACCTAAAATTAATAGAAGGCAGTTTTACGTATTGTTACAATTAATTTAAAAATAGTAATGCAATAAGTTTAGCTTTACCTTTTACGAGCAAATTAATTTCAAAATCATCAATAGTTACAACGCCTAAAATCAAAATTCTAATTTAATTGACTTACAAATAAAACATTCCATAAGAACCCCAAATCTTAAAAGCACACCCTGTACCCTTACCTCTTTTGATAGGAGAAGCGTGTCGAAAGGCTGAGATCGTGCATGTCATTGGTGGCTCTAAACGTTAGATCTTTGGCTGCGATTAGCCGTGTAAATACAAAATGGAGCAAAAGTGGTGACTCTCTGGCTGAGTTGAGAGAAGGTGGACTGTGGTTGACCTGCATGCTGGTAGGCCTCGCGCTCGGCGCTGAAGGATAACTGCTGTTGTTGATAAGAGGACCTATAAAAATTGACATAAAGATTGTAAAAAAAAAACAAACGTACGGGATTGACATGGAACCCCAAATATTTCTGAGGGCCATTCTATTAATTTAAGCAACGTTCACATTCGCATTTCAGTCGTAATCTGTCAAAATAGTCTCAATTTCCATACATTTTTGATAGATTGCGACTGACATGCGAATGCGAATGTTGTTTTAAAATTTATAGAATTGTCAGTCTGAGCCCTATTCAAACAGACAATCATTATCGTTGTTAGAATATCATTTTGTCTTACATTTTATGTAGAAAAGATATTTTTTGGAGCAGAACAAGCAGAAGTGTTTCCTGATAGCTACAATCTGGGGGTCTTTAAGTCAAGAGTTAGGGCCAATTTCACCAATGAAACTGAACGCAATCAACGAATAAATCAAGTTTATAAGCTGTCGGTGTCAATATTTTTCTATGGAATATTTACACTGACAGCTCTTGAACGCAGTTTAGATGTACTGATCGCGTTCAGTTTCATTGGTGAAACCCACTCTAAGGGCCAATTTCACCAATGAAAATGAACGCGATCAGCGAATGAACCAAGTTTATGAGCTGCCAGTGTCATTATTTTTCTATGGTATATTTACACTGACAGCTCTAGAACGCAGTTTAGATGTACTGATCGCGTTCAGTTTCATTGGTGAAATCCGCTCTTACTAGGTTACTTTTAGGCTTGTATGCACCATCGCCGATCACATAATCTCTTTCCATTAGGTCAGATTGTAGTCAAAGCGAGAGCCTATAAAAACCTGTTAGGTGCCTACTAGAAAATCATATCAAAATAACTAAGTTAGATGATAAATGATATGTATTTTGTAAGTAAGTAGGTTAAACATAACACTTTTACACGTCAATGTTTTTTTGTAAGTTCAAGCTTGTTTATTTTCTCGTCCACAAATAAAACAAATGAAAAACTTAATACTAATAAAATAAAAGAACTTAACTTCGATCATGATGACTTATTTTATTTAATTTTGTTAGGAAATACTTAACTAACTATACAAGGTTATTTGTAAAACACCAACAACCTTTCAGTGGGTGAAAATACTCATGATTATAAACAACTTTTGTTTTGAGACCAACCCTGAAAAATCGAAAAAGAAACTCTATCTACTGTGTCATACATTTTCATCGGGTGAATATTGCATTTTGTATGAAACAGCCGATTTATTTTTTGATATTTCAGAGTTGGTAGGTACCATAACAAAAGTTGTTTATAATCATGAGTAGGTACTTTCATCCACTGAAAGGTTGTTGGTGTTTTACAAATAACCAGCTGTATTCTAAAAATAAAAATAAAAAATCCTTTAATTCCTTCTTCTTAGCTAGATGTCATTCGTTAGTAATAACTTATAGCGAATGTCATGGAGTGTATCATCAGCTTATCATTGCGGTGCACTACGCCAATCAGCCGAGCGGTATAAGGAGAGGGTCAGTTAGGGTTGTCAGTCACACACACATTGAAAAAAATTACACTAAATAACTGAAGATTCCTCTAAGGTAATTACTTTTTTTAAGCATGGGAATTTATCAAATGACTCCTTCCGCTCTGGGTGGAGCGGAAGGGAGTGTCAGACTCTTACTGACTAAAACCCATCCATGTTCCTCCAAATGCCCTTTGCGTTCCATGGCCGCGGTGACCTTTTCGAACAAATTCCGCAACCCTGGCAGACACTGGCATTAGTGGGCCCCGTCTTCTATGCTGAAATCGTTTAACGTAACTAGTTATATATTGGAAGGATATTACTATTTCATATATGTGTTGTGTGTGTCGAAAATCGCCATAGTTCCTCTTTTCAAATAATATTGATTTTATAATATTGAGTACCCTACATTTATTTGTTCGGTATAGGTATGTGAGGACCATACTCCTAGAACCAGGCCCCAAAGTTACCGGGGACCAAATCGTTGCATTTTAGTTCTAAAACATTCCATTTCAAGGAACATATTCAATCACCAGTCAGATCAGACCTGTTGGTATTACTCAGTTTGTGGAGTTGAATTACGCAAAAAATGTACAATAATAATAGAGATCTGAAGCAGGTATGCTACGCAGTCAAAGCTACGCGATGCTACGCAAGCTACGCGTCAGAACGTAGGCAGTGCTACGCGATGCTACGCCGCGCTACGCAGGCTTCTACGCGTCGCTATACAACTCTCCGCAGACTAAACGCACATGGATACATTCGCAAGAAGTTGGTAGAATCATAACAGCCTTGATTTGTTGGATTCTTTGTTTTTGACAATAACATTGTTTATGTGTGGTTTGTGTTTTTTTTCCACTATCTCTTTCTCCATTAACCAACCATGTTCTATCTTTATTGTGGTAGAAAACGTCTAAGGTATTATGTCCGCCTTTGTACAGTGCTTTTAGATTTTAAAGATTAATATTAATATTAAAATTTTTAAGAGTTTTTTTAAAGATTTATTTAGAATTTATTTTTGTGAAATTTATGAATAGCAGTCTCAATCTACCAATTAATTATTACAATACATACCTAGTTCGATTGTGAGGCCAGTTGGATCTATATCAATTTTTGAGCAGGACTATCGTTAATTTTATGAGACTCACTATTACAGATATAAAGTGCAGAAAATTTATGGCAAGTCGATCATCATCTGTCTAGCTTTTTCCCAAATATATTGGGACTGAAAATCAAGTTTTAAAGCTGTTTCTCATTTTGTGTTGTTAATTTCCCTGTAAGATCAAAGTAACTAGAAATACCTACCTACTTAATAGAGATTTTTTATATTTTTATATTTTTTAGGAAGATGCTACCTATCTATTAACGATTCACTAATATTATTCAATTTACAAGAATGAAATCTAAGACACCGTCAAGTGATTGCTATATAACGAGCATATTTACTGTGGCCGCAGATTATTTACAATTATATTTCCCAACAAAACAAAAACCGAAACTGAAACGTAATACGCTGAAACCGTTTCCACGAAAAGTCGTTACGTTGTCGACTAAACAAACTGAGCTAATGGCGCAAATGGCCCGCGGCTCGCGCCCAAACCCATTAAGTTCAAAACTCAATAAACATCATTGTTTCAGCGCTTAACTAGGAAAATAACCGCGCGAGCCGCCCGGGGCCGCTTTAGCCCGATCTTCAGCTCGCCGCGACCTCTAATATTCATAAGTCAATTTCCTGCCCCATTAATACGTAACGAAGTAGCGCAAATGGCCTTATCGCTTGTGCGCGATTACTTGCCCGCCGCTCTCTTACATAATTCAACGTATTAAACGAAATTGTTTAAACCTTATTGCTCGATTACGTTTCTCCACCCCGGGCACGCCTCGTTTGGTGCCGCCAATCGGGTGACGAGCTTCCACTTTGGCCCCCACTTTGGGCCGCTCCCCTCCTTTGTCGTGCCCGCCCGTTTCGTGCTCCCGGGTTCAGTACATGTCGAGTTGTGATCATCGGATGTTGGGCTGGGACGAACGTGTCCACTGTGCACGCGCGCGCTCATCCGTGCAAACTGACGTATCGTGCTAATTGACCTATTAGGACTTGCCACACAAACTAGGACATTTTTTGTAAATCGAACTGTAAAACGCTCAAGTGCAGTGAAAGTGTTTATTAATGTAACAAACTGAGATGTCAAATTGAACATTCAAATGTTTCGAGTAAAGCTTTTGACAACATAGGCCTTGCTATGACGATGCTTGCGATGGCGAGAGGTTCGGAGGAGCGCCGGGACAAGAGCGAGGACGAGGCCGAAGGGGAGGCGGAGGCGAATGGGGAAGTTGACGTGGTCGGGGTGGAGGAGGCTGCGCCGGTGGACCTCACGAGGCGGCTGGGGCTAACGAGGCCCCCCGACCGGCCCGCTATTGCGTTCTCCGTCGAGAACATCCTGGACCCCACCAAGTTCACCGGCCGCTCTGAGGTGCCTCTGCGGTATGATGAGCAGTACTGGCGGCCGCATTATGATAGGGATGACAGTGACTCCGGTGAGTAGGTGGTTCATTTTATTTATTTGTTTTCTCCATGTCTCAGTTATTCTTTGAATAAAGGCGTTATCATATTTTTACATGAGCGCCGGCGAATGAATACAGACGAAATTAAATGTTCTAAGGTTCTTTCAGATATATTAGTTTTGATTCTTACTAGATTTAATGTCATTGAATTCTAATAGGAAACTTTAAAGTTAGTTACGGCTGTTATTGACTATTGATAGGTATTATTTTATTCAAAGAAGAGTTCTGAAAATGAATAGATTTTCAAAACTGAAACTAAGAATTCCCATGAACTCGTATTATAAATAATAATATACATATATTTTTTTGATTTAGGTTTAAGTTTTTAAAATACTTCTCTATGTGTGAGATTTGAAAAAAAAACAAACTTTATCTGAAGAAATATCTAGATACTCGAAATTCAGATCTTTTAAACTATTTTTAATTAGTCGTAGGCAATATGATAATAAGCGACGTTAGAGCAATATTTGTAGCAAATCATTTGCTTATAAGAATAATTAATTATAATTGTATCTATTCCCGAAGTATTTACTAGTTTTCAGCTGCAAACAATTTAAACTATCATGAAAAATAACTTGTAAATACAAAACCAATTAGGATCCATTTAGGAACCTAAAGATTTTCAAAATAACAAATCGACTTTTAATTTTATAGCTCTTTCGGAACTCCATACCTCGTAACAGTACGTATAGGGTATAATATACCTACCGTTTGTAGAGGCCTCGAGGGTTGGGCTACATAGCTAAGTTAAGCCCTATATCAGCCCGACGGCGGTTGGCTGTAATCCTGCCGGGCTATAGGTACCTTGAATTGAATGTTTATTATAAGTGTTAGGTCAAGCAAGAATTGTACCTACAAAATTTTAGCAACTTTAATAAAATTTGTTGAAATTATGCGGCTGAAAGGAAAACTTCCCCTTTTAAAAAACCCAGTGTAGCGATCTTGGGTTTCGAACGTGTATTTTGGATATTGTTTTAATTATTTATATTTAATTTAATTCCACCATGGGTTATTGCAAACACCGTGAGATTGTTATAAATATTTTATAAAATCTAAATAATAAATATTTACATTTGTTAATTTTTTTTTTTTTTTTTAATTTATATGGAATTTATCCGGTTTGCCTGGAAGCCGACCCCTATAAAGTTGGGAAAAGGCTAGGCAGATGATGATGGTATTTATCAAGTGGAAATTTTTAAAATCACATTGCACGGGCACTATTGCAATTACTTAAAACTCTATTTACATTGTAAACAGATCATTTCGAATACCATGCAAATTCGATACTTTACCATATAAATTATCCTTGTCTTATTGAGAAGAAAGAGTCTTGTAAACAAGTAGGTATAGGGTAGCCCTCGAGAGGGTGGGCTACACAGCTTTGTTAAGCCCCGAAAGGCCGACGGCTTGATTGCGACCTTGATTTTTGAATGTTTATTACTAGGTATTAGATTAAGGATTATTACGTAATTATTAAAGTTGCACAAATTTTGTGGCTTAAAGGAAATCTTCTCCTTTGTAAACGTAACCCAATGTAGCAATATTGAACGCGTATTTTGGATACTGAATAGATTATTTTTAAAGAGTGTTTTTGTGGGTGACAGTCACCAGTTTATTGCGAACACCGTAAGATTGTAATAAATCTTGATTAGATTATAAACACTCACTTTATATTGTGAACAGATTATTCCGAATACAATAAATCTCATCCAAATTTGTTTACAACTTATAAGTGTCGATATTCTCATAAACTTGTTCTTGTAGCAGTAGGTAGCTTAAACTTGTTCTCTGAGCAATATAGCCCAACCCCTGAGGGGTTGGGCTATATTGCTCAGTTAAGTTAAGCCTCAACAGGCCGACGGCTTAGGGTTGGCTGCAATTCTGCCGGGCTACAGCTAAGCACCTTGGTTATTGAATGTTTATTGTTTAGCTGTAAGAGAGTGGGAATATTTATACCTAACTATTAAAATTTCTGAAATTTTATAGCTACTAGGAAATCTTCTGCCCTTGAAAGCAATGTTGCTATAAGAAATTTGTATTTTGAATATTGCTTTTAATATATTCATATTAAAGTTTAGATTTTTTTTGTGCGACGATAGGGGTAGCCCGAAGGCTTGGGCTTGGATTGCTCAGTTAAAATAAGCCTCAACAGGCCGACGTATATGTAAAAACATTGTACATTATGTCGAGATGTAGGTAGTATATTGTCGTTTAATAGCAGTGTATTCGAACTTTTGCATATAATTTTATATTGACAGTACATTTTAGGTTAGATAAGTATTTGGGGTTCGAAAAAAAAAATGATGGAGTTATGATAAACCGTGGTAAAAGCTGGTTGGGTTGGGTGGGCTTTCGGCTGATATGATGATGATGATGATGGTGGTAAAAGAGTATATTTTATGGCTTCCTAATAAGTAATAAAATTATAAAAAATGTTTATTCATCTCCAAAAATGTTTTACTTTTTCATTACCTGGTTTTTTGGTTACCTGAGTTTGAAACAGTAGGTCAAGTATTTGTGGAGTCTTAGGTATAGGGTAGCCTTCGAGAGGTTGGGCTATATTGCTCAGTTAAGTTAAGCCTCAACAGGCCGACGGCTTAGGGCTGACGGAAATCCTGCCGCTCTATAGCTACCTTTATTTTTTTTATTTTTTTATTTTTGTTTTTTTTTTTTATAGGATGGGAAATCATCAAATGACCCCTCCCGCTCTGGGTGGAGCGGCAGGGAGTGTCAGACTTTTACTGACTAAAACCCACCCTTAGTCCTCCTAGTGCCTTTCTTCCCAGGGCCGCGGTAACTCTTTCGAACATATTCCGCAACCCTGGCAGGCTCTGGCCCTGGCGGGCCCCGTCTCCGTTGCTGACTGCTCTTTCCGGCGCGTTCGGAGTGAAACGCGCCGTCGACTCTGGCCTGACCTGATCGGACAGCGAGCTACCCATTGCTCGCTGTCCGCAGGCGTCAGTCACTGCGCCTTGCTCAGGAGCGTCAGTTCTTGAGAGGCGCAGCGACTAACGTTCGTCTGGAGGAGGCGAAATGGGGCCATTACTGGCACTCCATTTCGGCCCCCTCCCGAGCAGTGGCAGCGGCGGCGACGGTGGCGGCAGCTGCGGCGGAAGCGACGGCGGCGGCGGCGGCGGTGGAGGAGGATTTTCTCCTCGACCCGGCCCTGGCGGGTGGACCGCAGGCTTTGCCCCCAGCCCAGTGATCGGCCGGCTTGCCAGCTGCCGCACATGCGAAGCAGTGCGGCGCGGCGTCGCACGAGCCGGCCCTGTGACCGGGCTGACCACAGCGGAAGCAGTGGTCACTGCGGTCCACCTCCGAGGTGCAGCGTGCTCCCACGTGGTTGCCAACTTGGCAACGGAAGCACCTCAGAGGTCTGGGCTCCAGCAGTTTTACCTGCGCGGAGACCCAGCCCACCAAAAGCCTTCGGCCCTCCGAGACTTTCTTGGCCGCCGACACGGGGCAGCTCACCACTACGGTTCGCATGCCCGTGTTGTCAGGACGGATGGTGCCCGCCTTCACCTCCTCTGCAGAGCACCCCCCCGTCCTGACGACGGAGGCCAACACCTCCTCCTCCGTGACGGAGTCGTCCAGGCCCAAGATGCGCATATCTATGCACTTCGTGGGCCTGGACACTCGGACGTCATCCGCACCCAAGGACGCCCTAAGCCTTTCGGCTAGAGCGTCCGCGGCCGGACCGCTGCCTGCTCCAGGGATCTCGAGCATCCTGGCCCCGGTCATGGTGACCCTGAGCCGGAGACCCCCGACGATGCCAAGCTCACCGAGGTTGATGGCCTCCTTGGCCTTGGTGAGCGTGTTGGCATACGTCACGCCCCTCTTCACCGCGTCCGGCTGCAGCGTTAAAACTACAGCCGCGGTCTTCGGGGCGCGGAGCGCAGCCGCGACGCCTCGCGCTCGCTGCCGCCGCCTTCTCTCCCGCCTCGCTCTATAGCTACCTGGATTATTGAATGTTTATTGTTTGGCTGTAAGTGGGTGACGAAGAATTATTGTACCTAGGTATTTAAGTTACTGGGAAATCTGCGGAAACGGGAAACGCTTGAAGAAGAAATGGATATTAATTTGGATAAGAGTCGTTCTGTGAATAAATAAAAAACATACCTACATTATTTATTTCTTTTCTTGTTACGTAATAGACTTATGAAAGAGTTCCTGGAAAGAAAATGATTCCAAACATAATGTGACAAATTGTCAATCGCACGTTAATTTTTGTGGTTGATTGCTTACATTTTCAACAGTCAGCCAATCGAGTGTCGCGAGGAATAGATATATCTACCCAGAAACCAAGTGTATGTTTTTTGATGAAACAAACATAAACAAATTAATAATAAGTCTTGTATCTTAATCTAGAGTTAGGATAAAGTGTGAAGTGTTCTTGGTGAAGGCCGATTTTTTATGGCTTTGCAATTAGGCCTTATGTTTTTTAAACACATCTGGGCTTATGCTTTTCTTACACATCCAATATCTCTATGACTCTATCACAAAACCTTAACCATTATGTATGACTTTGCGATGAACTTTTTATGGTTAACTGAAATAATTAAAAAACCACTAAGTTTTAAACCGAATTTAAGGAGCGATTTTTTAGCGACTTCAAAAAGGTAAATTCGCATGTTTATGTATATAATATAATTATTATGTATGTTCGGGCGTAACTCCGTCATATATAAACGGTTGGTTTTGCAGTTTTTTTTATTCAAGTAGTATTTTTTTTTCAATACCGGGGAAAACCGGCGAACTGGTTTCAGAGAATTATTGATACACTGCGTGAAAACACAGTTACTTACGACCGTTTTAAAAACGTGTTGCAACCGTGTTCTAAATCTGCATATATTGTCCGAACAAGTTTAATTATTTTAAACGTAATGGTTTCTGTGCCATATTTAGGTTTTTAATGTTAAATTAGACGATTACTTCAACATTTTTTTATCATATATGTTAAAGTTTACCATATATGTTAAGTTTATTTTATTTGATTTTGTGGTGATATTTAATTTAGACGTTTTTTTATTAATTTACAAAATTATACGTATTTAGTGTAAAAATGTGTTTTCTTCCATTTTTTTTGCGCTTCACTACCTACAGATACGGATCTCAATTTTAATGTTTATAGGCTTGTAATACAGTTTCTTGGAAAAATTGTCTTTGTCATTTTTTGTTAAGTAAGTAATAATGTTAGTCTCCAGAGTACCTATTAGAGTTAAAATAAATTTATTAAATAGTGAAGTCAAAGGTTATTTATCTTTTACAGCCAGTGTAGGTAGGTATGTCAATGATTTAAGCTTAATCGACTTGATTTTTTTGTAGAAACTAAGTAGGTAGGTACCTACTCCATTCACATTAAGTCTGCTTATGTTCTTCACAGATTCTCTTTTATTCATGTTAATTCACAATAACTTCACGCTCTATGTTACCATTTTATTTATTTAATTAACTTAAATTAAGATTAAAATATCGAAATATTCTCGCCACTCAATTAATTATGCATCAAAAGTAATAATTATCTAAAAATAAAAAGGACCATAAAGTTTTTATTCATATAATCTTCGAAACAAAATGGTTAGTGACAAAGGCGGGAAAAAAAATCAAAATGGCCGATTTCATCAAGGTTTCGCGGGATTGAAGTAATCAGCGAGTAATGGAGAGTAGACTACTGCAAAATGAGGTGTTTTTGTTGCCAGCTAATGTTAGACGACTACAATTTATTTAAAAACACCAGTGCGTGTAAAAAGCGTCATCTTATTGATAGTTTTTGTCGTAAACTGAATTCTTTAGAACACAGACCAGGGAGACACTTTGGCGCGCGACCACAGATTAGGTAGATAATGGCGCGGCGGCCACTATGGAGACGGCATTGCGACCCATACACGCACAAAACGTTTTGGAAATGCTTTCATCGTGCGTAAAGCTAGAGAAAGGATTCCCTGCTAGATTTTATGTTTCCTGATTGCTACAACCTGGGAGTCTTTAAGTCAAGAGTGAACAGGCCACTACTATGCAAGCGTGCTCCATCGTCAACAGGGTTGGCCAGTATTTGATTTGGTATTTGAAATGCCTACCTGACGCTGAGGTATTCTGTAGTTAGTATTTCAAATACTATAGCTTCAAAATATCATCATCATATCAGCCGAAAGACGTCCACTGCTGGACATAGGCCTCCCCCAGATGGGGTTTGCCATAATCGCCACGCTTGGCATGCGGGTTCGCAATCGCAGAGAATGGGCAGCAGCATTCTCTGTAGGTTCAAAATACATATGAACATAAATAATATTTAGCAATGTTATTAATGGGTGCGTTCTGCAGAAAAAAGCGCTCGATAGCTTTTGTAAGCAAAACGTTTAACCTAACCTAACACCTGACTGAATCTGTAATTAGTATTTTAAATAAAAATTGTTAAAATACTGTATTTTGTATTTTATATTTCAAATACACGACTTAAAAGTATTTTATATTACGTATTTTAAATACATGCGAGATAGTATTTTGTAATTTGTATTTTAAAATTAAAGCAAAGCATGTGTTTGATCAGCTCTGATCGTCGACCACATCATGGCTTTCTATCAGGTGAGATTGTGGACAAACACGAGCACACCTAGCGTGCAGTGGCGGCGCTTGGCCCAAAGTAAATGTCGGCGGAATCAGCTTTGTGAGACAGAGGAAAAAATAAAAAAATGAGAAGAATAAAATATACTCAAGTAGGTCTGTAAATTTAACTTTGAGAAGTTTCGAAGATGAACTGTGAGCATGATTCTGATAATATAACTTCTTCAAAATAATTCTGTGCCGTCGGTGTCGCCGACGCCTAGTGAGAATCACCGTTTACCGGTTTACTCATCGAAACTGACGGACTGTAGCAATTCTGATTGTGGCTATGGCAGTCGAAACTCCCGCTCAGTGCACATTTCCGGCAACTGAAATTATTCCAATATTAATATTCTGACCTGTTAGTATTCCATGCTCTGTGGTTTAGAACTTTGCGTCGGACATTTAAACCAGGATTACGAATTCTGTTCAATGGCACATGCTGTGACAAATTGGCGGGAATTAAACTTGTAAAATAATTCTACGCACACTAAATTGAAGTAACTGAAATTGTAATTGACTATTGGCGTTAATGTTGAGTGTCTGGTGTTTAGTTGTGTGTTTATTTTATAAAAGAGGAGACTGAGGAGCTTCTTATACACAAATAAAGTTGTTTTATACATACAGCGTTCTAACAATGCTAACTTAGGACACTGCAGGCTCATGGGCAGTCGCTATTTCTTAGACATTTAGCTATTTATATGTATAGAATAGAACAAACAATCTGTATTCAATTGGATTTTATAAACTCATACTATAATTTGCTTTTCGTATCACGTTTCTATCTGAAAATGACGCATATTTGCGGTCAAACTTTAAAAATCGACCGTATGACCAATTGTTTGTCATAGGTCCGTATATTAACATCCATCTACATCCGTTAACATTCAAAACAAGACGGCCATTAGTACTGGCAGTTTTATTTTTTAATTATAACAAGATGCTCGTTCTGTATGGCTCCAGCTCTAATGTAGATATATCTCTCAGACCGTGCTTCCTTTAAAAAACGATGGTTCCTAGTTTTTCTTAGAATAGCCTTTTATTTTATAACTATAATATAAACTGTACCAGAATCTACCGCTTTCGCAAAAAATCGTATCTAACTTCGAATCCACTTCACCTTCGCAACTTTTTAGCAGAGTCGTACCAGAGATTTAATAAAAAGAATCGGTAGAGTTATAGGTACTCGTACTTCCATGTTTTGCTCCCATGTCACTGCTGTTCCGTGCCAAGTTCAGTACCAAGTGAGCAATTTTTTTGTGAAACCGGTTTTTGAGTTACTTACCCCCAACCAATGTTATTCTAATAAACAGATATGTTATGAGCGTGCGCTAGTAAAGACTAGAATATATCCCAATTGGGTTGTATAGTCTTTAGTCTGTGTCACGCATGGCGACGAGCGAGAGGCTTTGTTGCAACAAAAAAAAAAAATTAAAAAATGCCATCGTGTGTTTTTATCAAGCCATCTCTGTTGCACCATTTCTTCGTGTAGTGAAATGTAAATTGAATGGAAAATGTGTGTGTGCTGCCGCTACTGCGGGGCACACTTTTCTCGGTTGTTTTGTGCGTGTATAATGTATTTGTTTACTAGAATATCATTGCCCCCAACCCCATTTTTGGAAAAAAGATATCGGCCTGTCAAAAATTAAACGTAAGTCAAGTGACGCGATTGGCTGTTGAAAACTCATTCAACTAATCACAGCTAGATAAAGCGCGTTTGACAATTTGCCACAATAATTTTGGGATAATTTTCGTTCGGGAAATTAGGCATAAGACTATCTAAGCCTATAAGTTGACAAAACTGAAAACTGTTTTCATGAAAATATTTATATTTTTTCCTCCAACAAGTCAAATTTAGAATATTTGTACTATCTTATTTTTTTCTTCGTGTCTTCCGCTGTCGCTGTTGGCCCCGATTTGGTAATAATTAATAATTATAATAAGATGGGTATCTTATTAAGCTGCTTGAATACGTCTTTGTAGGAATGACGGAACGTCAACCTATCACTCATGTGATGCGATTGGCTGTCGTTTCAGAAACTTGAGCTTTATTATTGTTTATAATTCGTATTTGTTTTTATCATTTACACACATATATGTAACAGGAAGAATGCCAGAAACTTGGCTGGTAGGTATACTATACTACGAATGGTGAAAGGTGGTACCGGAGCTCATATGCGACGTGCTTCCAAGTCGCAACGCAAATTCTTTTCAACTTATGTTCTTTTATTGGAATAAGTATCTTTGGTTTTTTTTTCTTTCCTCTTTATTTCTCAGACTATGAAAAATCGCAATCTTTTGCATCTCTCTACAGAGCATAAAGTTATTTGTTTTTTTTAGGCAGGTGTACGTTAATAACATCAATTTGTTTTATTTTTATACTTTTTTTTTGTAATTATCATCAATTTAAAAATAAGACTATGTTTTTGTCTGTAAACGGACATCCGTCTTCGCTAATAAAGACATTATAACATGACAACTGACCTCAAAGTAAACACAAACCACTTACTTTCAGCACGATATTAAATAAACTTTTTTTAGTACCGTACTTATCATTAAAATATCAAATAACTTTATTAGTTCGCACTTAATTATCTTCTGTGTCACGAATGCCTATAAACTAATTACAATCAACAATACACCGGATTTAACATAACAATATACTTTTCAATCAGAACAAACGGACCTTTAAAATGATAAAACATGACTTACTCCACGTGACTCATTTAATTTAGACATCAAACGTCAAACAAAACAAACATAAAAATTGCACTACACACACCAAAAAACATGCCATTATCAATTTTGCTGTATCGTGATAAGGTGCATAATGAGGTTTGCCGACGGCAAATATTGTTTGTCTAGTTTGCTAGAGTCACGTAGTTCAATCTAAAACATAATAAGTGGAAAATGGATAAAAATGGCCGTTAAGGTGAATGTGTCTGTTCTGGACGTTTCTCTATTATTCTTTGACGAAAAAGTATTTACGGCTAGGTTCAGGTCACGACGCTTTATATTTGCTGTTTAAAATGACACAATGAAATATTCTTTTTCTCAAGACGAAGCTTTTGGCCTGTGAGGCGAATTATTTTTACAGCAACAACATTGTGAAATCAATTTTAAAGTGGTGTTTGAATATACTTATTCGAACACCAATTTAAAATTGGTTTCCTGCGACATCATAATTTACTGCGATCGAATATGTCTTTAGATAAATTCGTAACGTGTCTATAATTTCTTTCCAAAAACCGGGGTTTTCTTAGTTTTTCAAAAATTAAACTTTGTTTTTTTATTTTATACGTATTCTTCGTCTTGGTACAAAAGAAATGGCTCAAATTAAACGAGTAGTCCAACCAATCAGACCTCGAAATCGATTACATTGCATCATTTGTGGAATGAAAAGTGGAATCGCTTCCTAGAAAGTTACGTGATACAAATGTTAGTCATTTGAATAACAAAAACTTTAACAAAATAGCTATTATTGTGGCTACTGTAAGTGCTTGCATTCCTGAGGTAGGTAGTTACTTTTATGAAGCGTCAAATTATAAAGAATGAAAAGAAAACCAAAACGTTTCAAGAGTTGTATTTTCTCTCATAAACGATTTCTCGTTATAAACTGAATCTAGGGCTCTAGAGTAGACAATGTGACTCCATCACAGCCAACTGCCATCACTCTATCAGCCTTAAAGATGTCAAAAAGCTACAATGTATAGGATTGACAATGCGCTACCGAGATATCCAAATATCTTCTATCTTCTGACTTATGACAGTACAAAATACCTCTTATTTCCATACATTTTGACAAGTTTTTTACATTGCTTGAAACAATCTTTAAACGACTTCAATTTGATCGATATTTAAGTACGAGAATTGGCCATATAGTAAAATTTTGAATTATTCGGCCCGTTTTAATATCCGAACCAGATAATCCGGGCCAGTTACTACTAAAACACTATCCGGAAATATCCGGATAATTCGGATATTTCTGATAGAATCGCAAAAAGTAAATTAAAGTATACAGTCAATCAATCATTTGTATTTCAATTTCAATTCATTCGTATTACCAATAGGTAATACGAATGAATTTATGTCATTGTCACAATGTTTTCATGAAACATTTTATGAAATGTACCTATATTCGATATAGCCAGCGTAGGCGCCGGATACTTCGGAAATCCGGATATCCGGATCGTAAATGCCCTAATTATATCATATTCATTACCATTTAATACGGACTACTTCGTACTTGATAGTAGTTATCTTTGTTGAAATGACACTGTCTGAGCCCTTTTAAGCCATGGCCTAAGTAGCTTAAGATTCATTTCTATTTGATTGATTAAAACAAATAATTCGGTCGGAATGTTTACACAACACCAAACACCTCTTAACAGCCAAAACATTGAACTAAAAATACGATCTTATGTTTAAAAACATCTAATTCATTTAATACTAACATAACTATTAATTTTACAAAGCAGAGGAAGCTATATTTTTTCTGGCTGACTAGTGAGGGACTTGGGACGAAGTTGACGTAAGAAAGCAGTACGTCATCGTGCAAATAAATCAGTTTGTCCGCTAGAGGTCGCCACAGCTGCTGCTGTTGGTGATGACAGTTTGATGGTTTCCCGACTGACCGGGGTTGTGAGTTTGAGAGGCGAATTAATTTCATTTTAGCGATTAAACAATATTTGAGAGCGATACGCGTTGAAAACATATAATTTTTATTGCCAACATGGACTTTTAGCGTTGAAGGTGACTGTTCAGTAGTTTGATAAAAGCACTAGCGCTGCTTTTCAAGCTTGAATTCAAAAATGCTGCATTAGTTTGTTTGTAACCTGAATTTTAAGTTAATATTTTTTGTAGTAGTTTGAGCTTTTGTGTATGTAGATAATAAGTAGTTTGTTTATTTGAGTTTTTACATAACTAACAACTTCCCAAGAACAAAAACGGTCGCAAAATTAATGTGACAAACTGACAAACGCGCGTTAATTGCTGTGATTGATTGAACGAATTTACTACAGTCAATCACGTCTTTCAAGAAAGGGTATATTTTCATTAATTAACTGACTAAGAAAGGGGGGTTCCCCTTTCTTAGTCAGTTAATTAATGAAAATATTCCAAATTCCCATGTTCTGGATAGTTTGAAGTTCTTCGTCACGGTAATTTCACTCCAATTTCGTAACACGAGATGTAACCCTTAGGTAAAAAATTCAGCAGGCCCTAGCTTAAGGCGCTGCGCTGCTAGCGAGCATTAAAAACTGAAAAATTGCTGGTTTGCTAACATATGTAATTTTAGCCAAATCTGTTTAGTTTCAAGCTGCAGAAAAAATATATGTTAATTTTAACTATATTTCAAAGAATACTGTTGTTTCCGAAACATGTTTAAAAATAAAATCCTCGATAGAAATGATCGTCAAAGTTACCTCTAACTTTGACCTAAGACAAAAAACCCATATTACTAGCCTATGCCGGTAAAATTTATACCAATGAATCGAATCTTAAGAGCGTGTACGCCGTATGTCATTTCATACAAACTTTCAAGTCCTTATTCTTCTAAATGAATGAACCGATTTTAACGAAACTTGGTATGCATACGCTTGATATCCAGGTCTAAATAGTTATCAGAAAACATTTTTGAAAAAGAGTTCAGGGGGAGGGATATAGTGATTTTTCAATTTCTATAGAAAACTTAAAATCGCTCTCTCTCTCCCTCTGAAATCTGTTTCAAAAATGTCTCTTTCTTTTTTTTTCTATACAGTCCGAAAGTGACCGAGTTTTTGCTGATCACAGCGCCTTAATCAGATTTTAATTGCTGTTTAGATTAGAACTTACTTATTCATAGTCAACGGCTCTTTTATTTTAGTTCTTCAGGGCGGTTTTATAGTCTGCCAGGTTGCGGAATTTGTTCGAAAGAGTCACCGCGACCCTGGAACGCAAAGGGCATGAGGAGGAACACGGATGGGTTTTAGTCAGTAAGAGTCTGTCACTCCCTTCCATTCCATCCAGAGCGGAAGAAGTCATTTGATGAATTCCCATCCATAAAAAGGGTGGTTATATAGGTTGCACAAGTCTACACTAAACATGTCCAATGATTTTCTGACTATCCCAAATAGTACCTACTTAAGCGCGGGAACAAAATACTTTAAATTTATTTTGGGACGAAGCAAGCATGTTGTTTGGGACGACCAAGGATTTTTTGAATGTAGGGAAAACTCAGTGGGCCAAACGAAGAATAAATAGCAATAATATAATTATGTACATTGTCTTAACGACCAGTTTGCAACTTTTGAATAAAAATAATATGATTCATTGTCAACTCCATAATCGTACGTCAAGCGTAAAATTCCCGGACTTTAGGACCCATTTTATAGCCGTCCTATTTAGATGAGACGGTCGATAGCCGTTGATCTATTACGTACTTTGACCGGCTCTTACGCGATTTGCGCGGCCAATGTGAATAACGGGAAGGAACCGTTTTGTGCAGTCGGGTGTACTATCACCTGAACATCGGGAGGGTTGATACGTCATATTCTTTTAAGATATTGAATAATGATTTTTATGATGAGTTGCTTTGACAAATATGAAGTTATTGACGAGTCACTTACTTCAGTTCACGCAAGTTGACGCGATTGGTTATTCCAAATTCATGTTGGTAAGCACAACAGCATGCGCGCGCTCGATATTTTGTCACATAATTTGCAATAATTTTCATTCCTAATACTGTCTAAATACTTTTCAATGAAACTTAATTTACGCAAGCAAAAGCTTAATCAAAAGCCATATCTACTTATTTGACCAAATTCTACTTTCAATGTTCAAAAGACGCAAAAAAAACTCAAGCAAACTCCAAAATAAAAATATTCGACGTCGACGGAACTCGTTGAAATAAACTCCGATATCCATGAAAACATTTCCACCGCGGAAAAAAACTTCCTGTACAAACCCGCAAACAAGGAAAATAAGAGAATCGAGTCTGCAACTTGTGCAACTCACTCCCGGCGATTGGGCGGGTGGGACAGGGACGGCGCTACCACCCCCACGCGGGACAGAATCAACCCTACACTACCAACGTCCCTTTGCGCACCAACCCGTGAAATTAGAGTCGTCTAAACGAATCTAACGATTATTTTATTATCCCTTTTACGCTAAGATTTGTTCCTTGCTCACTCAAATAAAAATAAAAGGTGAATAAGGCGTTGCGAGGGTCAAGAGGCGGACATAAATTTTGTAAGCGTTTAGGGTTAGAATTGGCTTATTTTTCGGGCCTTTAAGTCCGGGTGGACGCTTCGGACGCTTCCGAAGTCCGGTTTCCGGCACAGATGAACGCGCCCGTGTTATTATACGGTGTCATTTATTTTGGAGATTTAGGTGACTATAAATATGCGTATGAAGAACTGGAGTGTTTTGGTAGGTAGACAAGAATTTAAATAGAAGTAGATCCTGTCGATACGTTTGTTCAGTTGTTTGGGTTGGTAGTTTTGACAGCAATTTTTTTTAAAGTTTAACAAAACGGTAAATCACAATGAGCGGATTTCACCAATAAAACTGAACGCGATCAGTACATCTAAACTGCGTTCTCAAGAGCGGTCAGTGTAAATATTCCATAGAAAATAATGACACTGACAGCTCATAAACGAGGTTTATTCGCTGATCACGTTCAGTTTCATTGGTGAAATTGGTCCTTAGTCAGCTTTGGGTGATTTGGAAAGTCAGACCAGAAATTCAAAGAAAATAAGTAGTTTGTTTCTAAAGATTGTTCCACTATGTCATGTCATGAGCTTTGTGAATCCGTTGGGAAAAAGGGAAAGTGTTATGCGTCTTGTATAGCTCCATCGCCCTTCCTCACCGGAGTAATGATGGCATTGGCACGTTTTACAACCTAAAGGATGGTTTAGTCTGCTCTGGTTATTAAATAAAAGTAAGTGCCTATGGTCTTATTTATTTTTTTGCACATGCCGTCGTCAGATATCTATAAAAACGCTAGTGTCAAGTTTTTGCACGTCGTTAAACAGTAATAAAACGAAAATTAACGTCTTTTAGCGTGAGTTAGCATTTTATAGAGCTACGTGCAATTTGTACGAAAGTTAATTGTCCGGAGAAAAGTGTCTAGGTTATTTCTTATTGTTATTTTTTATTAAAACAACAACTAAATACTTAATTGGTATTGAAAGAAAGGTCGTTGTTCCTACATAAAGAATTTAAGGATGTGTTCATGACAGCAGTTTGTTATAAATCATATTTTATTTTTTGTTTGCCTATACTGTCACGCTGCTGGGCAAAGACCTCAAATCAATCTAAATAAATAAAAATAAAATGCTGTTAGTTGACCAACTAACAGCATTTTATTTTTATCAGCTGTTGGTCGTGCCTTTGTAGGATTTCCACTACCTACTGTCTTAATGGGTTTCTAGTACTAATTATGAAACAAATTCAATTAAAAAAGCCACATTGTCACATATTACAAATCTCATTAGCCGTTATTAGAAACAACACTAAAGTGCCTACATTGCATAAATCTTTAAACAACACAGAATTTAACAAAAATCAATTACTTTTCCGTGCGGAAAGCCGGAAACATTGAAAATTATTACAGCAGCCATGTTGCCGCTGTAACCGGAAGTGTCGCGACTGTTAACGAGGGGCTTAATGTTGGCAGCACTGTTCGTTGACTTTTTAATTACGCCACCGGAATTACGTGAGAATGCCTCGAGCTTGTTGTGAATATACAATCAGGGGATGTTTTATTATTTTAGTAAATGTTGGTGATTAGCTGTGAACTGCTCCAATGAAGTTAGGTTGTCTGTATTTAGGTATCCAATTCAACGATTTGATTGTAAATACAGTTTACGCAATACATAATGCAGAAAATCATTTTTATTTTTTTGTGTCTTATAAGTGTATTCGATATGCTTTGGAGTGAAATAATCATAAACATAGAACCTATACCATGCTAAAATGTGGATATAAGTAGCTCGCTTCGCTCGCTTTTCAATAAAAGCTTTTCGAACTGCATTCTCTAAATATCACTCAGTCAGCACCCCTTTGGGCTTTGTTACAGACGGAGAAAGCGCACCCAAACTATATACGTATGCACTAGACGCCTAAGACAGGATAAAAGCAGCCTGCGCTTCTTGACGGTGACCATCTCCGGCACTATTCACTGAGCAAACCCTTCCACATGATATAACGATCAGTTAGTAAAGAGGAAACTGTGGACGAAGGAATGGTGGCAGACATTCTGAACAAACTAGGAAGTCTAACCTGCTTCTGGAAGAACTTTCGGCTGTCATGGCTTGACATAAGAACTAGTGCGGGAACCATCCTAATAGATATACTGAAAGTTAGACTACTGAAGTACGGTCTGCTACAGAAATATCTTAGTAGAAACATACCAAGTTACCAACAATCAAATGTGTAATTTCAGACTCTTTTGGCCAAATTAGTTACACTTAAATTCACCGTGTCGTATAGCTTGTTAAATGGCTTCTTCATAAACGTTTATTCTTACTTGTGGTAAAAAGTAAAGCGATTCACATTTACTTCTTTAGATAGTTACTAGTTAGCTGATTTCACGCCATGTTATGTTCTGATGATTTGAACGTTGTTAGAAGTAATTTTGATAATGTTTTATGAATTACGAAGCGATAATTTTTTCAATAAGTCAAAGTCAAAGTCAAAACGTTTATTTCAATTAGGCCATTAAACGGCACTTTTGAACGTCATCATATATTCAAATACTATGTACAAAAAATAAAGTGACTCCACTGTAATAGAACATTAAATACTTAATTATATCGTTTAGACACTTTTAAATACAAATTCATAGACAGTTTACTTAAAAAGTGACACTGTCTGGAGCAGGGTCTACGCTACCGTTGGTTAGGGCTCCACAGACAGGAATCTCATCGTATCAAGGAGTTGGTATTGCCTTCTGTATCAGCTGGTCGATTCTGGAACAAAACTCACCGAGAAAATTTACGTGGGCTGTCTTTCCAATTGATGCAAGGGTTTGACAGCTAGCTTACTTTAAGCTATCCTATCTAAGTTATCAGGGTGAGAGTTTTATAGAATAGCCCAACAGGCCCTTGACCCTCCCGCGCAAGGGCAACTGAATATATTTTTGATCCGTGGGATCGTTGATGTCTTTTTCTTTAACTTTTTTTACTTGATTTTTAGGGTTCTGTACCTCAGTCAGCCAAAACGAAGCCTTACAGAATCACTTTGTAGAACGGCTGTCTGTCCGTCTGTCAAGACCCTTTTTCTCAGGAACGCGTGGAGGAATCAAGCTGAAATGAGCAGTGAAAAAATTTAAAGATAAGGCCGTTTATGGCGCATGTTTTGACGCTCGCAAGGGAATCAAAGGTACTTCCCGTTGACCTAAAGTCATAAATTCAGTCAGTAATATGGCAAGAAGATAGATCCTACAGTACAAGTACAGGAAAAATGGAGTTTTGTCATATTAAAAACCATTTTTTTGCTATTACAAACTTATTTGCATAAATACAAATAAATTTGTAATCGAAAAAAAATGGTTCTGGGGCTGGCTGTATCAATTTCATTAGTGATATTTTAGCTAATCGATTTTTTCTCCACTCTTCTCAAAACATCGTAAGAATGAATACATCGTTAGGAAACAATGACGGAGGGAATGTCCCAGACCAAGCAACCCAAAGACGTGTGTATTACGGTCCATTCCCTCTCGTAAATAGCTTTGTCCCAGCAGTGGGACTGGGAACGTTACAGGCAATTTTTTTTTCAGTAGGTAGATAGGTACCTATTATACCTACTGAATTCCATCTTTATAAGTTTCTTAACTCATGAAGTCAAGCACCCAAATCTACATTGAGCTAGATTTCATACTCCACTTGAAATTTGACTGCTGGCAACTTGCTAAAGCTATCTATGAGCTTTGTCCCAGCAGTGGGACTCGGAACGTTACATGCTATTTTCTTTTCAGTAGGTAGATGGGTACCTATATACTTACTGCATTCCGTCTTTATAAGTTTCTTAACTCATGAAGTCAAGCACCCAAATCTACATGCTAGATTCCATGCTCCACTTGAAATCCGTTTAAAATCCTCGTGAGACGTTCTAAGTACAAGCTAGTTAACTACAGCAGTTCAGTGTTGCCAACATAACTGCGAACACGGCACACATTACCGAGGCAGCCGACCAAGATCCTTCCTAAATTACACATCTCCATTTTCTTCATTTAACAAATTGATGGGTTTTGTTTGAAAACCCAACACCAACCGAAAAACGATCTTCCCACTCACAGTATTAAGTTCAAAATCCTCCGAGTTAAATCCACCTCACTGTTGACGCTTACGCCCAAGAGATAAGACTGGGTTGGGTTAATGGGGATCCGTTATGGGATTTTTAACCTTAGTAAACAGGTATTAAGGATGGTAATGCGTTGGGTTGTGAGTGGTAGGGGTGTGTTGGGGTGGTTGCGGTCCAAGTTTGTAATTAATAAAGCCCTCTCGATTACAAGTGCCTTTCCTCGGCGGGATTTGGGGGGTTTGGGGGAATATGGCACCCTTGTTCGTACCCACGTTAGATTGGGTAACGATTGATATTGTTACATCGAGAATAATGATTATTTAATTACGGTGTTTTTCCAATTTTCCTTGTCTTGAATAGAGAAAATTGTAGGGATAAGTTTCTTTCCAGTGGTAGATATGAGATTGTAAGCTTACTTAAGTTTTCATGTGCCTAATTAGGTATATGCCAACGGATTACTGGAAAAACCGTAAGTTTGTAGGTAAGTAACTGTAAGTACCTACTTAGCTGTTGTTTTGTTTTGATTTCCGTGTAAACTATATAACAATAAAGTAGGTAAGTACTTAGGTACTTAAATCTGAATTCAAATTATTTTAGGGATGCATGAAGGAGCCTCCTCGTGAAGCGCAATTTGTTCTATCAGACACTCAACTGAACCGAGCGCTCGGCGCATCCTGGACAGTCTCACCTAACACCTAATATGACTGGCCTCACTTGTGTTGGTAGAGCTAACACCCGCCTGGTGCGCGACCACCCTCCCACCGGAGTTCGGCAAGTCAAGCAGCCTGCTGTGTTTCGTCGACGCGTGGGAGTACCAGTGCCTCAAGGCATCTTACTTATGGGCACGCTCGCTTCATCATGGACCTCATCTATCGCTTTCCATCAGGTGTGATCGAGGTCAAAGGCTAGCACATTCATAAATAAAAAAATAAATAAAAATATTGTAAACAGTAAATTTATTAATTGATGGATATGGAAATTAGCATTCGTTTGTATTCGGAAATGCGATGATTGCTGAGGGATATTAAGCAAATAGTTGTACCTAATGTAAGTACATTCTTGTATGTCACTCACATTGTCACGTCAATACATCGCACGATATTGCAGCATGACATAAAGCCAGATTATAGCCCTGACTATCGAGGTAACTCGCAGGTAATCTTTAGTTTCATGTTCTTAGAAACGGTGTTATTTCAAAAAAACTTTTATAACCTATAACAACTGACTGCACTGCACTCCCTTCCGCTCCGCCCAGAGCGGAAGGAGTCAAAAGCGGATGATACCCCATCCTCAAAAAAAAAAGTCCCACAGCATATTGTTACCCTTTTTTTATGGATTGGAAATCATCAAATGACTTCTGCCGCTCTGGGTGGAGCGGGAAGGAGTGTCAGACTCTTACTGACTAAAACCCATCCGTGCTCCTCGTAGTGCCCTTTGCTTTCCAGGGCCACGGTAACTCTTTCGAACAAAATCCGCAACCCTGGCAGGCTCTGGCCTTAACGGGCCCCCTCTTCGCGTCTTCGGCCCGGGCCTGGCTTTGATCGGACGGCGAGCCACCCACCGCTCGCCGTCCGCAGACCCGCACCTACGGTGGTCGGGAATCGCACAGCGACTCCCGACGCCCGGTGCGTCATATTGTTACCTTAACGAATGTATTTTTTGTATGTTGTACGATAAAGAATAACCTACCCATTTCTATTCTATTCTAGATAATCGTCATAATGTCATTACCTATGATCGCGGATACCGTTGTACAAACTATCTATTAACGCCTACGTTTAGTTATGATCTAAAAATATCTCGTCTAGACGTGGGTATCATTAACCAGACGGCCAAAAAATTCATAAACTAATTTTTAAGCAACGTACCCATTCGCATCTCAGTCGCAATCTGTCAAAAATGTATGGAAATTGAAGTTTCCAAATTAGTAGAATTTTATAGGCTCTCTGTTCTACGAGTATATATAAATGACAGCGTGATACGATCTTTTCATACTCAATCTTTTTCTACTGAAACACGATTGTCGCATCGTTGATAATGTACCTATTCATAAGTTCAGTGTCGTGTCCGCTTGCCTTGAAGGATACCATAATTATAAGAAAACAAATTGAATAGACGTTTTATGTAGTCAAAACCTGGTTTCTGGAAAAAAAATAACTCGTCACAACAAATCAATTAACGCGATCGGCTGTAAATTCAATCAACCAATCATAGCTAGCTACACAATAATATGCGATAATTTTCTTTTTAAAAAATCTTTTTCTTGAACTTACCTGCCACATTATTGCTACATTTGCTACTAAATCGCCCATCTCGAACAGGTCATAGAAAACAGTCAGTATCTAATCTTCAAAGGGGATGTTCCAAAGTGATCCTATATTTAGCAGCGGAACATAAAACGATCGACTCAATGACAGGGGCGGAAACTTAACGTCTTATTGAGAACAATTACAATCTTGGGAGAGGGATACCCTCTCCTTGATTGTGTTGGGAGAGCGATTAAGACATTAGTAGCAGACTTACTATACCGATTTACAGAAAGCATTTCCGTTTTGCTGGAATCTATAGACTTTATAATAAGTCGCCAAGAAAATTCATATAGGTATAATAATCATCTGTAATTCTTCATTTTTCTCATGGTCATCTGCTGAAACTAAATAATAAACTAAAATAAAACTACATCGACAGTTGCATCGCATTTTGCATGTTAATTTTTTTTATACTATCGTGTAATGTACGCACTGGTTCTAAAGACTACAAGTGAACGTTAGGCTCCAGGACAATGTGTCACTTTCGATAACGATCGTAAAAGTTCACAGGATTGACCATGAGACATGTCTGTTGTGTGAATCCCATACATTTTCGACTATTTGGTAATCAATATCAATGATTAAAAATCACTTTGTATGGGCCCTCTAGTCCCATCCGAAATTCGTCTATGATTTTCAATAACTACTAACCAAACACAAAAACAATCACGATGCGCGATGCTCTGGTCTGCACGAACATTACAGCACACAAACAGCGTGTTTAGCTACCATCTGACGTCACAACACAACACGACGACGTGTCGCCGGCACCCCAGTTGCGGCGGGACCAAAACCAGGCTTTACGCTGTCCCGCTACACGCGTGTAAATCCACTCGCAGTTACCCGACGTGTTTACATGTTGCGTGTTTGGTAAACGTGGTGGTTTAGTTGTTGAAATAAAAATGTAGAGTGGTAGGGAAAATTTTGTAGTACTAAACTAAGTAAGTACTACGGTTCACTATGGTAGGTAGGTATACCGCTGGTCAATGTTAGCAGGTCACTTTGATCTTACGCTGGCCAATCGTAGAGTTTCAATATAATACGAGGTCATGCATTTTATTGGTTTTGTTATCAGTAAGGCTTAGAGCAGTTACACACTGCATCTGATCTGAATCCGTGAAGACACGGATGTAAAAAACTCGGACCTGATTCGGATATTACTTTGCACACTAAGTACATCTGATTCGAATTCGTAAAATACGGATCTAGAGTCTAAAAGACTCGGACCGAATTCGGATATTGCTTACGTACTTGGATCTCTGATCCAAATCCAAGCTATTCAGAGGTCATCTTTGGATATGTCCGATTTAAATCCGAGGTAATGCGAAAGTATTAATACTAATACTGCGGCTTTTCGGTCCGACAATATTTCTTCCGCATTGGAGACTTACAGATGACGTAGAGAAATCGGATGACAGAAGTCGGATTTAGTGCGTAAACTAACATACAAATAGGTCTATGACTACTTTGGAACGTATTTTCAGGAATTCGGATCAGATGCAGTGCGTAACCGCTCTTACAGACTTTTTGCCATCTGTCTTATTGAAGGCGTCCGTGAATTGTTGTTACAGCAATAAATTCATTCTGCCTAGCTTTTTCCCCACTATGTTGGGGTCGGCTTCCAGTCTAACTGGATGCACCTGAATACGTTAATCTACTTGAAACTGCGGAACACATAGTCAGGCAACACGCTAATCACCCCTACACCTACTTGTATACTACGTGTTATATTTTGAACGTTACATTTCATTTCTCACGTTTTGCAGGTCTAACCAAAGCCTGGTTTTAGCAAAGATTTATCACCTATATAGTACTGTCCTCCTGCTGGGAAAAGATCTCCCCCATAGTCAGTAGTAAAAGTAAGGAATATTTTTTTAATTATTAAGTAAGTATTACATTTACTGCCAAAATGCCAAGGCTATTTCAAACTTTCTATTCGTAAGTACATAAAATACCTATTTAATATTTGATTATTATTCCCTACCAATATTTTAAACCAACAATGTTTCACAACTACTTAATAAACATCGGAACACCCACTCCTCGCACCTCGTAAATCAGCAGCCGTTTTAAAAATGGCCGTTCAATTAATTAAGCCGTATCTGTCTATTAGTGCCAGCGATACTTTTTGTGCCGGCAGTCAATTAACAAGGTATGCGGCGCAGGCGCAGCCAAGTGCTCAACTAGTCACGGACAGACAAATGAGCTCCTTAAACTATGCGCTTTATTTGTTCAGGAAATGTTAGGGCGGTGGCATAGTGGGAGGTGAGAGCGATGGTTAGAGATGGCTGGGGATTTATTTTTAATGGTACCTAAGTATTTTCCTGGAGATAAGGTATTTCTTGATACCTATTACATATGGTTTTTTCTAAAACTCAAAACAGAAGTTAGTTCTTTGAGCAAAGAACAAGCATTGCCATCCATCATGGATATGCTGCAAAAATTTTACCCTCCTTTTATGAAGTCGGGTAAAAACGTGTAAAGTCTGCTAAAAGTTGATTTAATTTATCATCAATGTAGAAGTACCCCATTTGCTAATTCACTTTATTGTCTTTTATCAACACTAATCCACAGGCACTAAAATAATCAACGACCTAATTAAAATAATTTAAATCCTCACGTATCTTGCGCTGCTCTGCTATCGACCCTAACAATACGTATTTAATCCGAACACCGCGCGTCGCTTGCACCAATAATATATCCGTCGTCGCGACATCTGCTCCTTATTTTATAGCACTAATTCGTACTGCATGACGTGTGGCACCGGCCTTAACAAAAACATCTTTAGCGACTCTCCCTTACATTGTAATTTAAACTTTGTCACATTCGTTTTATTGATCATTATTGTGTGAATTTGTGAGGTGGTTAAGTCCTGTAATATTAGAAGGTTTTCTTATAAGTAGGTATATTTTCTAATATGGTGTTTTGTTTCTTGTTTGTGAGAAGTATTCTCAGTCGATGTTAAAGGATGAGCTGAAATAACAGTTATGGGTATGAGTTCGACTTCATTCAGTTCAGATTACTGAGATTATTTTTTATGAAGCAAACATAAGTAGGTTCCCTATCAAACTTGAACCTAATGCTGTAGCTATAAAGTTGAAAATCTATTAAAGAAATTGGACAGATTGTGGTAGCTTGTTGTGCTGGCGACTGTACCTACATACATACTCTAAAAAAAATACTATCCTTCTGGGGCACTCGGGTAAAAACACTTTTGAGTCATAAAAAATAATTCATCGTATAATACCTAAACTTAACAAATCAACTGCAATTTAACATGTTGCAAATTATGATAATGTTTGAATGAATGAAAATGAAAATTCAATATATTACTATAATATTATCCCTCGCTTTTATTCATATCCTGTTGTAGATCGTCAATAACACTTTCTGCAGCAGTCGTAATGTCGTCAGCAGAAGTCTAAAAATATTATCAGATTGTTAACTGTTTTACGCATATTTTCAGAATATCTTTCTGTCTGTAAATCGACCGTATCACCGCTGTTTAGCACCAATCAAGCCGCCATTTTGAACTTCCGAAACTCGAAACTAAACGATATAAAACACACAGCTAATTTTGCTAATATTTATACATCCTGGACACCATTAAAATTCGCATTTTAGTCATTTTACTAAACACAAAACTGTCCCACCATAAATTATAATTTAATGTTTCCGGACTTCGAATTTCTTACCAATGTTACCACATTAAAAATTAATAGCCGTTTTAAAACTATTTCGCATTGGCAACACTAGCCACACGCGCCGACGGAGAAGGAAACGGAAATGTCCATTATATCATCTGAAAAACATGAATATTTTTATGAAAATGGCGTTATGAGGAAGCGATAAAAGTTTTATTTATAACATCTGTTAAGAGTTTAGAATCATAAATGAGTTTTAAAATGAGTGTATAAAAGAGGAAAATTAAATATGAGGAATGGTGCTTAATCTTAAACGAAGATTTTCCTTCTCGCGTTTAAATATATCATTCCAAACAACTGCTTTTAAATCTTTAGACTCCAAGTACCTGCCTTATTACCTAGCTATACATATTTACTGTCTGTCGTATGACCTTCTGATGAAGTTTTGTTGAAGTTATTACCTTTGATTCAGCAAAACTTTCTAAAAAATATGAATGAATTAAAGGAAACACACAAATTCTTATCAATAATCAATGTGCTTAGCCGCTTCCAAACCATTTTAGAGTCAGCTTTCTGTCTGACCGGAAGCAGCTGAATACCAGTATTTTACATGAAGCGACTGCCTACCCAACTCCTCAAGTAATTGGTAACACGATACCCCTTGTTGTGTGATACGTCTGTCAGATGTTCTGTCTTCTGTCTACCCGTAATGACACACACATCATCATTTCAGCCGAAACATGCTGCACATAAGCCTCCTCTAGGTTGCGGATTTTGTTCGAAAGAGTTACCGTGGCCCTGGAATGCAAAGGGCACTAGGAGGAGCACGGTTGGGTTTTAGTCAGTAAGAGTCTGACACTCCCTTCCGCTCCGCCCAGAGCGGGAGGAGTCATTTGATGATTCCCATCCATAAAAAAGGCCTCTCACAATTGTTACTACATCGACCGGTCATATGCGTGTCGCATCCAGCGCTTTACCGCGGTCTTCACCAGGTCATCTATCAACCTTGTGGGAGGTCCTCCAACACTTCAACTTTCGGTACGCGGTCCCACTTGATAACCTTTCGATCCCATCGACTGTCACACACACAATATCTAATAAAAAACTTTTTCTTGTTACAGTAAAAGACCACCTCCAGCACTCAGACATCGAAGCGGACGAGGTGGAAACGGACGACCAGACCTCTAACCTCGATGACGATATCCTCACTCAATCAGACCTGGACGAAAACGGCGACCCTAAGAGCCCGACCAGCTCGAGTTCGAAGAAAGGAAAGGGGAGTTCTTCCAGAGACTCTAAAGGGGGAACAAAACCTAGAAGAGCTAGAACGGCCTTCACTTATGAGCAGCTAGTGTCGTTGGAGAATAAGTTTAAGACGACGAGGTATTTGTCCGTCTGTGAAAGGCTGAATCTGGCGCTGAGCTTGAGTTTAACGGAGACACAGGTGAGCATGCTATAATGATTTTACTTTTAATGTCCAAAAACTTTTGATCTGCCCTGTCGATCGCAATGGCTCTTCCTCACACTGGGATTATCTGGCGAAATATGGAAGAACTGGACAGTTCCACCTCTGCCTAATGTGTGATGTTTTGTGCCACAAAATTATTCTTTATTATAAAGAGGAAATAACGTTGAAAATAATAGAAGGCATTGCAGTTGTTAAATTAAATTGTTTTTCTTCCAGAATGTAATTTAACCTGCCTCAATAAAAATAAAAAGATCTTCCCAAAGCCTATCAAAACAACAATATTGAGCCCTACTTATTCCAACAACTCTATTCTTCACAGGTCAAAATCTGGTTCCAAAATCGTCGCACGAAATGGAAAAAGCAGAATCCGGGGATGGATGTCAATAGTCCAACGGTTCCACCACCTTCAGCCGGGGGCTTTCCATCAGGGCCTTATCCTGGCGGCCTGCTGTACTCCCACGGGGTTCCGTACCCATTCACGGGGCCAGGCCCTTATGCGCCGTACTTCCACCATCTCGCAGCCAACCATCATCACTCACATGGTAGCCTGGGACACTCCCACACGTGATTGTGGCAGCGCCCAGGGTCACAGGACCCTCGGGTCGAAAAAGAGAACGAAAACAGCTGTGGACTTCCAAATTAGTGGTGTTTATTAACTACATAGTGTTACGTACGAACATTTTGAAGCCTAAAGTCTGTTCATTATAGTGTGGAACGGTTGACAATTTAAAAAGAATAAGCTTTTGTGTATCAACAAAGAAAATGAGTTCGTGATTTGCTTTTTGCAGACAAAAATTAAATTGTGAAAAATACAATTAAGTAAGCTTCCTGAATCCAATTTCGTTTTTTGCATTTTGTTTAAATGACATGTGTCCCAACAATAATGCAAGTTAAATAACATGCACAGTAATTTAAATTTAGTATTTCAAAGAAACTTAATCTAAATGTCACAATGAGCATTCTTCGTGAACAGACTACAGGTTGAAAGTGACGGAACTGTATTATAATAGTGCAATTTAGTTAAGGTAACATTATGAATCGATTGTGATACGTATTTGATAAGATAAATAAGGACTTAATGGTTATTGTAAGTTTAAGAAAACACTTTCTTTGTTAGCTGCCAAACGTGTATAATTTTACGAAAGCTGTATAGGTATGTAAGTATTACGAAATTGTGTCTCCGTGGGTAATGATGTTGCTTTTTTAAAGTGACTCAATCAATTAAATAGATTTTGATTGTATTCAGTGCATTGCAACTTTTCGGAATATTTCTTTGCATTTTAGTAATTTTTCGCATAATGATCTCAAATTATTTCGACGCTTGCTTATTTTCTGGCAGAGTTTCAGAAGAGTTACATTTGTATGAGATACGAAGGACCCTTTATTGGTAAAATGCTGCTGTCAAGAACAGCCGAAAAGCGAAATTAAAATTAACCATAAGTTTGCTAAGTTTCTGGAATGAAAAATTATGAATAAAAAAACTGACAAACTGTCAAACTGTTGTGATTGGTTGTAATTTATCATCAGCCAATTGCAACATCGTCGTTCCGTTTCAATTTATGACGCGTCGATATTTTTTTCCTGGGTACACACATGTTAGTTTTTTTTTTTCAGATCAGAAAGTTGGTCCTTCGGTCCTTACTTTTGTAACCAAAAGCCAGGCGTATTTATTTATAACGCTTTTCAATTAGATACTTACATATATTTTATACACATTTTGCAATTCGACACCAAACGATATTAATAGGAAATGTAAATAAATAATAATAAGCCATGTATAAACCTTTTGTACATATATCAATACTAAATAAGATTATGCTATTTCTCAAGAAACTGCTTTAAATTTAAGCAGCTTTAAATTATTTATGTAAGTAAGTAATCATTTTGTATCTTGCTTAATTTTTATACAATTTTCAATAATAATTGAGTCTGGATTTGTGTGTATCCTATATTTTATGGCTTCAGGCTATTTAAAATATAGCTTATTGTCTGTCTTTTTGTATCCAATTCGCCATTTTAAGTTCCTATTAAACGTCTAAATAAAAATCAAAACTTTTCTTATTTTCAATTTACTTTATGCGAGGTATTTCAAGGCATCTAAAACAGCAGTAAGAAAGCTCTTTGAATGAGTGCAAACTAGAGATAGGCATAATAAACAAATACTACTGGGTTTAAACCTGACTATTGGATTTGAACCCGATTAACACGAGGTTCAAACCTTTCTCTAGCCTCTATAACACCAATCAACGTTAGTTTTTAGTACTTATGACAAATTATTATCTAGAATCAGAAAGCATGTTCAGACAAAGAGTTGTAGATAGGATAAAAAAACAACGTGCTTTTCTTTACTGTTTTTTGCGCCAATACTAAGTCCAATCCATACAGTTTAATAATATCTATGTGAAAGTAATTCTGTCTTTCGGTCTGTTTATTGCCTCTTCACGTTATAACGGCTGAATGGATTTGGATGAAACTTAGCACATGGACCGACCATGTCCTGCAATGGGACATGGGATCTTCAAAAAATTAGCTGTTCAGTACATTTTGTCGAGTTAGGCCCCGGCACCCACTAGCGACGCGGCACGGCAAGGGATTTTAGAAAGCGCAAATGACTTGAGATCTTATTTTATCATGCTTAGCATTCAAATTTCGGGATGCGATGGTATACCAGAATGTGCCGAAGGATGCCGAAGCAGGCTGTGACGTATCAATGAAATGTGAGTGTAAACAGTGTTATATAAGATTCGAAATCATCTGTATTGCAAAAATCTCTTGCCGTGCCGCGTCGCTAGTGGGCGCCGGGCCTTAGGCGCACAGAAATGTATGGGGCAGTCGATTTTTTTTCGTGATTTCGGTATTGGTCCCATAGTAAAAGCTGTTCACAATGATAAGTACCTACAAATACCCCTTTTCAGGTATTGCGTTTATTCTGTTACATGTTGTATACTAATTTCCGACCTAGATCTTAGAGATACTAGCTTTCTGCCAGCGGCTTCGCCCGTTTGTTGTAGGAAATTATTCCTAGTGAACCCTCTCGGCATAAATGTAGCGTATGTGTTATTCCAGATTATAATCTATCGCTGTGCCAAATTTCATCTAGATCCGTTCAGCCGTTCTGGCGTGATTGAGGAACAAACATCCATCCATTTATCGAAACTTTAGCGTTTATAATATTAGTGGATAAGATTGATTCCCAGTTTCAGATCATAAATCATGAATTAAATTTTTATTAAAAAAAAAAATTAACTGCGTCGTTTAATGAGCGACATAAGTATTATGGGCAAGTCATTTAACGATATTGAACCAAAGATGTCACTTAGGTCGCTGAAAAATCGGCGCAGTTAAATGAAAAGGCTATGCCACCAATTAAACGGCTGATTAAGCTAGTTGGCTGCGACATATCATGGATTACGGTAGTGAATAGATCAACACCTGATTTGATCTGTATTGAAATTATCGACGGGTCAAAACCTAAACGTCACTCAAATGATGTGATTCGTTGATAGTTTATTAATTTAACCAAACACAGATGCTGACTAGTGTTTGATTTCTTTTTTACATTATTTTGCGGTTTAGTATCTGGGCCTAAAAATCACTCAATACAATTCAGTATTGACAGAAACTGTTATTTTAATCGAGTTACATCACAAATCTCTCACGTTTATAGTAGACTAGCTTTTGCCCGCGACTCCGCCCGCGTGGGTGTCGGTTATCGCGTAAAAAAGTAGTCTATGTACTTCTCCATATCCCAGGCTATATATCTGCCAAATTTCATGACGATCCGTTCAGCCGTTTTAGCGTTATAGCCTATTAAACAGACAGGGTTACTTTCGCATGTCATTGTATAGGTTAGTAGGGATAGGGATAACAGTGAAATTTAATACCTAATTACCTAATTGGGTATGATTTTATTTTTGTTCATATTTTTAGTGGTTTGCACACTTGTTACACAACACAAGAACTTTCCTTTATTATATGTATCGGAGTTGTGTAGTAACTTTGCTACAATTATATACCTACTAAAGAAAATTAATGCTTTATATGCATGTATGTATGTGTGTATTATAAACCGATTTCTTTGACCTCATACTTTGATTTCTCCCCTTGTCTGAACATGCTTATACATAAATAGTTAAGTACTTGCTAATACAATGCTCAACGCTGTAAATATTTGTAATTAACTAGTTCGGCCACTACATTAACTCGATGTTGACATAATATAGTTTCAAGTTATAACAAACTGGTTTTATTTACCTTCCTTACCACACAAATTGGTCATAAATAACTAAACTTTCTGCGAACACCAACTGGATAAGGGCAACACTGGCGGGAAACGATTTCATCTTAAAAAAAAAGAAAAAAAAACAATAACATTTCTTTGACATAGTCATCATGATTAGCGACCATTTACCTAGTTTATTTCGACGTTCAGTTCAACCAGATACCTACTGGAATACAGAACCTATTTTACACGGAGCAAGGCTAAGGGGCAGCATGATACCTACTGGTAAGATTGCTGACCGGGTAAATATTTTTGACAGACGTCACGGGTAAATAATCAGAAGCCCGGAAGGTCTGCCGAGCTTCTGATTAATTTACCCGCAATAAGAATAACAGCCGTGACCGACGGCTCTAAAGACGCAGCTCGCAGTCCAAGACTTGGAGGGTTTTTACGTAAATAAATTAACACCAGGAAAGGAAGATGCCATATTATGAAAAGGTATATTTCCTCAACCAGAAGAAGAGGACAATGTGGTATGGTTAAATCAAACTATTTCAACAAAACAATTTACTTTTGAATTGTCAAGGAGTCAATCAGATAGTTAGAAAATTGAAGCTATTTTCGTCATGAGTCCAAAGCCCTAAATAAAGCTCTTCTATATTTATGACAATTTTCCTGGTCCTTATTTACACGATATCATACATTTATTATTTATTAAATTCATAGGGCGGGGGAACTAGGGGAAGTCTTGTCGCCTTGAGCGATCTTAAGGGGTGTAACTACCCTGGTACGTCCTTAAATATTTAAGATGAAAAATAGTGTAATATGAAAATAAAATTACGTAGTACATAAATAATAAGATTGAAGTTTGCGGTCGAATGGACCAAGTTTTTCAGCAAGTTTTGTTAGAGCTTAGGTGAGTGAACCACGTTCACATGGTATTTTTTTTTAAGAAGATCTAGCTTAACTGTTGTAGTTTCTCCACTTCCGTTGTCAAATTGGTAGATCAGAGGTAGGTAGGGTATATATAGGTAAGTAGGAAGGCCACTATAGCTTTGACACATAGTTCAAGAAAATTCTACAAAATGGCTAGTTACTATAAGTTATCATTTTGTTATCTAGCGTTCCATCATCGGACCACAAGACGTACGGCGATGCAACACCGGTACATGGTGGACATCCCACCCACACGCACAAAACGTTTTGGGAACACATTCATTGTGTGTACAGCTAAGGAGTGGAATTCCCTGCCAGAGTTTGTTTCCTGATAGCTACAACCTCGTAGTCCTTAAGTCAAGAGTGAATAGGTTACTTCTAGGCAAGCGTGCGTCATCTTCGACCACATCATCGCTTACCATCAGGTGAGATAGTGGTCAAGCGCGTGCCTATATATTATCATAAAAAAGAAATTTAAATAAGTTCTTATTCAAAGAAAATCAGAGTAAGTCAAAGAACAAGAAGAAATACAAAAGTAAAAATAAAAAAACTTTTTCACAAAAAAAAACCGACTTCCAAAAAAAACACTACAAAGTACAAAATAACTTTAATTTCGGAAGTCGGTGTCAAATAACTAATAAGCCACCAAACACCGACTACCTTACTACTACTTTTTTTTTGAATTTTTTTTTTATTTTTCACTTTTTAGTGGTACACCCACACCTAACAACACCACTGGAAAGCAAAAATACGGCTAAACCGATTTTCCTTTCACATAATACAAGAATTTTTCAAATCGGTTCATAAATGACGGAGATACGAGGTAACAAACACGAAAAATGATAACCTCCTCCTTTTTTGGAAGTCGATTAAAAAATTAAAAACGAAGGAAAACTTATTGCACACGATGACACGAACATTGTTGTAGTTACCGTACTCGATTTAGACATCTTGCGTATAGCTAGTGATCCTACCTATGCATTACAAAAATTGATGATTGTTAAAACTACAACAGCAAAGGTTACAGATGTTGTGTTATCTTATTTATCTATACTAATATAATAAAGCTGAAGAGTTCATAATTGAACGCGCTAATCTCTGGAACTACCAGTTGTATTTGGAAAATTCAGCGATAGCCACATTCATAAGGAAGGCTATACGGGACTGGAAATTCCTACGTGAACAGAAAACACGGGATATGCGCGTACGAAGTCGTGGGCAAATATCTAATGTTATAAACGAGTACCACCAGGGACAAAAACAACACGAAAACAGAAACCTCGTAACTATCAAGAAGAAGAAAGAAAAAGTACTGTCACAGAACTGACGTGCAGACAAATAGACTTAAACTTAACAATCGTATTAGTCGTACAGTATTAGAGCTCGTGGCTTAATAATAATAATAATAACCTGCGGTGCTGGACACTAACGATCGCAGGGCGGTATGGCAGAGCAAGGAACTTCACGGACGCTTTTTCCGGGCCCTACACGGGCCCGACGTGGATCAGTTAGCGTCCGTAGCCTGGATACGTTTTGGTGACCTCTTTGGGGAAACCGAAGGTTTTGTCTGTGCAATTATGGACGAAGTTATCATCACAATATAAATTACTGTGTTATCATGACGAAAAACTACCGGAGATTTATTGTGAAGGACGGCACGGTTGACATATGTCGGGCATGTCACCATCCGGGAGAATCAATTCGCCACATTATCTCTGGTTGTTCTCGTCTTGCTAACGGAGAGTACTTGCATAGACACAACCTTTTAGCCACGATTATCCATCAGCAACTTGCTCTGAAATACTCTCTTGTGGAATCGGAGGTGCCGTACTACAGGTATGTGCCCGACCCAGTTCTCGATAGTGGCAGTGTCACATTGTACTGGGATCGGTCCATCATCACTGACAGGACTATTATTGCAAATAAGCCTGATATAGTGGTGGTGGACCGAATTGAGAGGCGTGCAATGATTGTAGATATAACCGGTCCGCATGACGAGAACCTCGTGAAAGCCGAGAACGATAAACAAACAAAATATCTTGACTTGGCTCGCGAGGTTGTCGACATGTGGGATGTGAATTTGGTAATCATTGTACCGATAGTCGTCTCAGCCAACGGCTTAATAGCCAAGAGCCTCGACCAACACCTCAGGAAGCTCTCGTTAGGCAGCTGGATCAAGGGCTTGATTCAGAAAGCAGTACCTACTTATGGACACGGCTCGTATCGTTAGGAGGTTCCTCTCTTTGGAGCCCTGACCGCCGGTAGCTTGGACCCTGTTCCCGATACCGGTGGGCTACTATTTTTATATTTTTAAATGTTTTTTTTTTTTTTTTTAGTAGGAATATTTAAAAATATAATTAATGTGTATAGAAAATGAATAAAGGAAATAATAATAATAATAACAGCCGCATGAGTCGATCTTCAAGGTTAAGCAACGCTTGCCGAGTTCGGTTCATGGATGGGTGACCATATTGACATACCGAGACTCCTCCGTCCCTCGGAAAGCTAGTTAAGCCATTGGTCCCGGCTGTCATTTGTAGATCTTTGGCAGTCGTTACGGATTGCCAGAAACCAGAAAAAGAAGTAGGTACCATGTTACCCAGTTAATGGGTTCTGGAGATCTGTTAGGCAGCCGCTCCACGTAAAATACTGGTATTCAGCTGAATCCGGTTTGACTGGGAGCCGACCCCAATATAGTTGGGAAAAAGGCTAGATAGATGACGAATCGTAATACTTAAATTGTCTTAGTTAAGACAAATCAGATTAACCTATGAATGCCCGATTTGCGAATTCCTGCTTAACATTACACAGTATTGCTACAGGTTCTTCCATAGATCAACAAAATCCAAAACAATCCTTGACAAAATTGGCAAATACATCAAAGAATAAATAATTAACACGTACGTCGACTAGAAACTTTCACGCGATCTCAAAAACCACATGATTGACATCATTACATCCATCCATCGAGATTAACTAGCTAAAAATGTGTTGAACGGTTTTTTTTTTCAGCGCGGCCTTCTTTGAGCGGATCCAAAATGGCGACGACTCATCTGTCATTTTTAATTGTATGTCAAACGGCGCGTACAGGACGGTTCGCCGACGAGAAGGCATTAAGTATATTTAGTTTATTGCGTTATAAACGAAGCTATTATTGGGAACCCTAATTTGAATTTGGCTACTGTTCTGTCCGAAGAATGTGGAGGATAATTTATTATGGTTTACTCATTCTTCAATTAGGTACACCTCAAGGAATTTCGTGGAGTAGGTAGAACGGTATCTGGTTGAGTCACTGTTTGAGACATTTGGGATTCTGTTATACCTAGGCATGAGTAATTTGATGAGCAATTGATCGTTTAGGGGCTTTTTTTTCAATAGACAGATTACTTTTATCTTAAGAATAGGTTTGACATATTTTCTATACAATTGCTGTCAAACCGCCATTTTTATTCCTCGAATAAAAGTATTCTGACGTTTGAAAGCAAGAAAGCTTCATTCTTGAACATTTAGTGCACTATAGTTACAACTCAAGTACAGTAGTAGTAGATAAGCTACAAAATTAACAATAACCACGAAAGATCTAAGTTCAGACATAATTTTCCCAGACACAACCAATAATCCCATGCGGCATCCATTTTCCTTTAAATTCAAAACTGAAACCGTTTAGAATCAATAATAATCGTCGGGACTGACCGGAATAGGATGTCGTTTAGGTGTTTACAGTCCAATGCTGGCTGTTAACGACGCGATGGCAGGACATCAAAGTAAAACCAGCCATCGACGTACTAATGACCGCTTTGAACGCTATAACTGTTTCAGGATTTAATGTCTTAATTTCTTTAAGGACTGGGGTGTGTTGCGGTCTTGTTGCAAAAGGATGGGAGAGAGAGAGATAGAGCTAGTCGTTTTAAGTTGAGGAACAGAGGCTATAGTTGTCTTGTTATGGATAGTTCTTCTTGGTGTTTGCGAACTGATTGTTTATTTAGCTTTGTTCTTTAAGTTTAAAATATATTTGCTTACTCTACTAAGACTAGAACTAGACCAGACTCAGCTTAGACTAGAATCCACTCTTTATTTCATGTAAAAATTGTCGCTATTTTCTTATTGTGTTGTGGACTTGTGGCTCATCAACTAAGCCTATCGCAATACACTTCGTCATAACCTCTCCGAAGCGCATCACAACATCTGGTCCACTTCCACCCATTCTGCCCAAGGCTACACATACGGTAGTCAGTCCATAAAGTAAAGGCGTTATTTTACCTACATTTACACTCGGAACTGGTTACTATATACCTAGCTACCTTATTTTTTTGTTTTTTCTTATGTGTGTAATCGTCTTTCGTTTACCCAGACTAATTAAAATCAGAGATAATTCAACAGCCATAAAAAAACCTTTACTTAATTATTGTCCTTGCAAGCGCCACAGAACCCATCTCCAACTCACTCAGAGCCACTGCACCGCGTTTATTTCACAATAAACTATTTATATAACGTTTCTTCAGACGTTCGACAAGAACAACTGGCAATTAAAAGTGACAAATGGTATGAGTTATAAGTCCCTCACGTCATGTTGTAACGGTGTGTTCGCATCAAAGACTTCTCACCGCCTTCAGATCTTTTCACTGGCTACTTCACACTTGTTGACAGCGGTGTGATAGTTTGAAAAAAATGTTTTAGAAAAAAATGATCGCTTTTTTGTCTATGGTCCTTTGATACGTGGCTGTAAAACTTTGGAGTTTTACCTACGTGTGCTTTAGAATGGTCATTTTAATTAGTTAATTCTTTTATGCTGTTATTAAACTTCGTTTTTGAGTAGATTCAAATGAGATTCTTATTGTTTAACAGTGGATTAAGCAATAATTATCTAAGTATACCAAAAATATAGACATTTTTATTTGCTTGAACACTTGATGTGTTGAAGCAAATAAAAATGTCTTATGGAAAATGGAAATGGAATTTGCTTCAACACATCAACGAATCACTAAAGCTGAACCATTTTAGTAGTTAGTAGATTAGGTAAACCATGTCCTACTACATACCGTAGGACCAAAATCTGATCCTTTGTCTCTTTGATTTGGCATTCGTCAGTTTTTCAGTCTTATTGAAGGAAAAGATTCTTTGACAGACGAAACTTGAACAAGCCGAAGAAACTCTTACTTAGTTGTAAAAACATTGAAATGAAAAAATCTTTTGAAAAATTTAAATGCTGTAGATAGTACCTACATCTATTAAAACACCATCAGAAAATTTTCTTAATAGATTTAAAAGAAACATTAAAAGATTAACCGGAATTAGCTCGACACTAATTGAATTTAGATTTCAAACGTGACGGTTAATATTGGACCATAGACCTCCCGCCATAAACAAGGCCGTATATCTAGGCTGTTGGCGGTTGCTACTCTTGCCAGTCGTTAGCTTTTGACGGATGACAGATAAAAAAAAGATTAAAGCAAATGTCCGGTAGTGTTATGACGCGTGACCGTTGGCTGTATAGTGTATCGCCTTGTCGTCTAGTACATTAAAAAGCAATAAATGTTCCAAGAAAAAGTGTACGAAGACAATTTTGTAAATTATTAGCGGTCGTTCGAAGTTTGTGGGACAAAAATACTTATTCCCATTTCGACATGCATTAAATGATATTTTTTAGATAGGTTATCGTTCGTTTCAATGTGGGTTCGTCTGTAACTCATTTGTGAAATATGGTTTAGTGGTTTTTATTAACTATACAGTACCTAGTTAAAAAACACTAAAGTTTATTTTATCCAGTTCCGTGTTTCCCTAACCTGTTGGTTTAATTTTTGATGTCGCATTTTTATTCAGTCTAAGTTTGACTAAGTTTAAGGAAAAAAATCTACGCGTCACAAACTAAACACAAGTCAAGTAATGCGACAAGCTTATGATTATTTATTGAACGAATCACAGCAGCTAAATGTGTTTTTAACAATTCGCAACATGCTGTATGAATTAAGTATATTAATTTCATTCTAGAGGATGGCCCTCAGTAAATCAAAAACAGACATCGAACAAGAAAACCCCAATTGTAACACTAGTCAAAAACAATAACGAAAAATTGTCATGTCCACAAAACCACTTAAACGTTCGCTTATAATATTTAAATAAAAGTTTATTTTAGTATTAATTACGACCCTTTTAACAAACGATAGTGGTTGTCAGAACGAGCCAAACGTCTCCTGTTTTATTTTTTTAATGTTCTTTTTCTAAATTATTGTCTTTTGGCGCGTAAAAGTGCTGGCTTGATTATTTTCGTATGTGATACGTTGTGTTATGAATTATATTTTTGCGTTCCAAAGAGTTCAAAACTGTTTATTGTCTGCGTGGAAGATATTTTTTATGCATGATAATTTCTTTTCTTGCAGAAACTTTTCATAAACTGCGCTGTGCTGCTCCTCAACTGTAGATGAGTCGAACAAGAACAACGTTTGAAGGTCTGGATCTATTAATCATATAGGTAGCTAGTTCATACTTTAATGTTAAAAAAATAAATAGCAGTAAATAGGTAGGTATTAGATTTTAGTAATATTTTAAAAGCTGATCGGTCATTTTGGCCAGTTATTCTGATGGTCACAAAACAAATGGATCATAAACAGACGAAACGTGGTCTCTCACAATGGGCCTCATCAAGAGGCAGAAAGTCACCCAAAGGGCAATGGTAGGGCAATACTCGCAGTTTCCTTGCGTGTTCGAATCAGGAATGATGATATCCGCAGAACCAAGCTAGCCGACACAGCCCGAAGGATCGCCAAACTGAATTGGCAGGGCGCAGGGCACATTGTCCGCAGAACAGATGGTCGATGGGGCCGAAAAGTTCTGGAGTGGCGACCGCGTACCGGAAGATGCAGCGTTGGAAGACCTCCCACAAGATGGTCCGATGACCTGGTGAGGGTCGCTGGTAGCCGATGGATGCGAGACGCACAGGACCGGTTGTTGTGGCGACACTTGAGTGAGGCCTATGTCCAGCTGTGGATGTCTTTCGGCTGATATGATGATGATAAACGGACTGGACCCATTACCTACTTCGCCGATAGATTTTCAATTTAAACCAATTCCTTTGTCTGCAAACGAGAGGTATAGAAAGCCTAGTTAGTTACAAATTGCAAAAATATCACTAAACTAATAAGACATAAATTTTCAACAGTCAATCGCTTCACTTGACTGGCGTTTCATTTGTGTCCTGTCAAAGACACTGGATTATTGCAAAAATGGTAAGAATGGAATATATGTGTTGCGAGATTATAAACTCTCGAATGATGTGTAGTGAAAAGATTATTTAAAAAACAACAAATTCCATCTTAACTCGATAGTTTATAACCGTTTATAATCGAGCAGAAAGAGTTTATATTCTCACGCGATTTCTTGTAAACTTACGGCGTCTGCAATATTCTGGTGACGGGATTAATGATACTACTTGGTAGATATTTGTATTAAACAATCTTTTAAATCCAATATCGCAAGAAATCAAATTTTGATCCTAAAATCATAATGAGCCATCATAATATTAAGAGCATGTAAAATTGGCGCTCTGCATAAACGTTATGTTTAATTAAATGTATTTGCGGCCATTACGATCGTCAACGCCTGGGCGTTTGATCCGGTCACACCGAGTCACGTCGGGCGGTAGAGTTGTATGACAAGTGCTGTCATGCTCAATATTTCGTATTAGTGGAGGTAAAATTAGATGGATTTAGAGGTGGTCGTGATTTAGGTTGGGATTTGACCAGAAAGAAAGTGCATACATAAAAAACAATTTCTTTAATTTAAACTCACTTACTTTTTGACATACCTGTGAGTACTGAAACGACTGGGGGCCTATTTAATACAGACTGGTGACAGGTGACAATAAGCGACAATCTAATATTTCGATAATTTTGTAAGTTTACTTCATACATTCTCAGGCCGCAAGTTCAGAACGGGCGGAGCGGCGGCAGCGCGTGCAGCGGGCGTTGTTTTGAGCGTGCACATTCGACTACTGAACGTATGGACTTTTCTGTTGGTGTATTCGTAGCAGCGTTTTTAGTGTGTAGTTAAGCGGCGTCATCAAGTGTACTGACTACTGATCCTCTTCACATGGACATCTTTTCCAAGTGTACCGACAACTGATCTCCTTCACATGGACATCTTTGCTAAGTGTACTGACTACTGATTCCCTTCACATGGACATCTTTTCTGAGTGTACTGACTACTGATCCCCTTCACATGGACATCTTTTCTAAGTGTACTGACTACTGATCCCCTTCACATGGACATCTTTTCTAAGTGTACTGACTACTGATCCCCTTCACATGGACATCTTTTCTAAGTGTACTGACTACTGATCCCCTTCACATGGACATCTTTTCCAAGTGTACTGACTACTGATCCCCTTCACATGGACATCTTTCCTAAGTGTACTGACTACTGATCCCCTTCACATGGACATCTTTTCCAAGTGTACCGACTACTGATCCCCTTCACATGGACATATTTTCTAAGTGTACTGACTACTGAGCCGAAAATGATACTTATTCAATCCATATTTACATTTCACAAAATGTAATAACAACACACTGTACCACCATCACATGAGACACATTAGCACCTGTTCAGTCATTAGGTGTAATTAGAGCAGTGATAATCGCTCAGCCACACTCGCTAGAATTAATTGCGCTAGTGTGGTCAAATGTTGTATGCTAATTATAATTTGATACTAACAAAACCCAGCAGTACCTTTGTAAAAGAGTGTCCGTGGAGTTTCTTGCACGTTCTTCTCCATAGAGATCTACGCTTTGGAACGTGAAAATAGCTTCATGTTTTTTTGACTGACTAACTCTGACAATTCAAAAGTACCTGTAAATGGTTTATGTGAATGTGCATCAAGCAGCGGCTGGTAACGTCACGTCGCCAGTAAAACTCAACGCACTGTATCTTCGTAATTTTTTGTTTATGTGAAAAAAGAAAAAATACATGACATAACATTCGTGCTAGACCCTCTGAACCCTATATTATTCCAAATGGTTATCTTTTCATCCAAGATCACTTTAAACTTATCTCACAAGTAACAGGATCCTTTGCAATGCAAACTGCATGTTCAATGTTACGAACAGCGATATAAAACCTCTTTTATTTACAACTCTCTTTCAGCAACAAATTACCTTTACCATCCACAAGCGAGAATTAACCTTAAGGTGTTGTTTCAAGGTTGGTTTTCAGTTTTCTTTTCAGGGTTGTAAAAATATTTTGTTGATTCCGCTATATTGGATAGTTTTAACATTACTGAAGTGGAAATGTTTTCGTTTCGATATTTTTAATATAACGTACGTTAATGTTAACATAATGTTTTTGTTTTTACGCAACTGTGCTGTAATTATGATGGTTTGGTACTTATGTGTTAAAGAGCATTTCAATCATTTTATAAATCTGGATGTTTGTCAATCAATGGCACCTCAACGCCTGAACGGAATAAAATTGACAGGAGTTTTGCAAGGAATAACTTTTAACGTTCACGCGGACCAAGCCATTGGCAGAAGTCATAAAAGAAAATGGTGCAGCGATCAAGAGATTTTTAGTGACTTTATAAAATTCAATTGTTGCATTGTACACCGATGACTTGGTGAAGGTCGCAGACTTTAGAAGCTGAATCCGAGATGCACAGGACAGGGCGGCAGTCGACATGGCTTCGCTTGGAGGCTTGTGCCCAGCAGAGGGCGTCTTTCTTCAGAGATGATAGTAACTGTCAAACATGTGGACTGATTACCTACCAGACCAATTCACACTTCACAACAAATTACACTTTATTTTCAAAAACGAAGGAAAATCCTGAGCTATTACTTCATAAGTTTAAAAAGAAACTGTTCGACACAATGAAAAAACACAGACGACAAATGTGTAAAAACGCAATGAACGTTGAATTATCAAAATGGAGAGCATTGCGATTGATTGGGCGTTACGCAATTAACGCCCAACGCTGGTTTGAGTACAGCTCATTACAGACTTGATTCAAAATGACTGAAATAAAGACACTGAGTTCCAAACGTAGGTGAACCCATTCACTTCAAAAACATACGCCAGTTTAATACAATCATGTTCGAATCCATTGTACTCAAGTAAGAAGCGTGGCTTGGAGTGAATTTATCGTCTCGCAATCGGCACTTAAACGTCACAAATCGTCAGTAATTGAGTATTCAATTCTTCAATAAATTTCCTCCGCGTCTGCTAGCGACTTACGAGAGTGGGTTTCCATTGTACGAGAGTTTAGAGTTTTTTGGCTGCCATTGTAGACGTATAGGTACTGTTACGTTGCATGAAGGAGCCTTCTCGTGTATCGCAATTTGTTCCATCAGGCACTCAACTGATCCTGGCGCTCGACGCGTCCTGAACAGTCTTACTTATACCATACAAGACTGGCCAAACCTTCCCTTGCGGTGGTAGGACTAAGGCCTGCCTGATTCGCGACCACCCTCTCACCGGAGTACGGCGTTAAGCAGCCTGCTGTATATCGTCGACACGGTGGGAGTACCAGTGCTTTAAGGCATCTTCTAGGCACGCTCGCTACATTATAGACCTCATCCACCGCTTTCCATCAGGCCCGGTCGAGGTGAAGAACTTCTCCGTGCCTCGGAAAAGACGTTAGAAGTTGGTCTCGGCTGTCATAAGAAAAGAATAGAAAATCGTTGACAGCCTTTAAGGATAGTCAGAAGCCAGAAATTCTGACGCCAATGTTATCAAGGAGTAACCCGTTATATCCCACTGCTAGGCAAAGACCTCCCTCTCTTTAAAAAATAATAAAATCTTAGCCCAGTTTTTTTTCCAATACATACGTAGTTAGAAAAAAAAACTGGGCTAAGTGTTTTTAATATGGTAGATTTTTGTGTTAGCTATGTGTATTACGTCTCCATCTTCCATAACTCTATAGCTAGGTTATCGTCATCTCAGTAGTCATCTTCGACAATGACGGTCCGTTCATCGGAATCCTTAGGATCAAATCAATGGAAACGTACCGTATCTAAGACTTCATTTAAAAGCTGCATATTTAGACGAATCCTGAATGAGCTTTAAGCTTTTAAAAAGAATCATAGGGACGGCGGTGTACACCCGAAGGCAAAAGTGGTCCCTTGCTGACAAAGCCCTGATATTATTTAACCCAAACTTAGTCATTTGAACGATTTTGAATCACTAATACGTCGCATTAAACACGTTGCAGTGCGTATAGGTATTCCTATATTTTTAACATGTTACATTCGAGAATATTTGCGTTTGCTAAAACAAAATTAACCTACGTAAGTCCTTAAAACACCACTACAGGCACAAACTAATGAACTCAATATAAAACCTTGGAACAGTTAGGTATTGCAAACACAAAAAAAATTTCATTCTATTATATTTTTCTTTGAACAGAAGTAATAACTGAAATACATACTCTACCAGACACGTCACACGAGTCAGTTTCGCCTGTGCCTGTACTGTCCTCGAGCACAGTAAGATCCCGCGCTAAATCCCTACGAGAAAATTGCTTCCGACGATTTGTTCAGACAAAACTTCCCATTGCTGTACGCCCAATATACATTTACATAATTCTAATGCTATTTAAAAGAACCTATCTACGCTTTCTTTAGCTTCATTAGTTTATTATTCTTTGAATATTTACATAGCAACTAACGGCCGCTTTCTATAACATATCTCAATCCCAATCTCGAACCCGATCCTTGTCTGTAACCAATCAACGGCCGAGTTTGTGTCCTTCACCACACAATCCTCACCTTTGATTGGTTACAGACAAGGACCGGGATCAAGATTGGGATTGAGATATATTATAGAAAGCGGCCGTAAGTAGGTACATTTTTTGCGAGCTAAAAGTGATGAGCTAAAACACGATCCTATCAATAATACAAAGAACTGATGAAACATTCTTTGTTTTTTGTACCTACTAGGTACCTACATTAAAAGGATATGATACAAAGGATGAGTTTCTGAATTTCCAAATTACTTTATTGCCAATGTTTGACAAGTTTTCTGGTTAATGTACCTACCTAATAATAACATAGAAAGACAGAAAAGAAGAAAGAAAGAAACATTTATTGCCAATACTACAGTCATAATATTACGAAAAAAACAAACAAAAAAAAATTAAAAAAATTTGTGCTGTTTGGCAAAAGGAGCGGGCTCAGCAAATGTTGAGCAGTGTGCAGCATGGCCACAACACTGGTCAACTCTGATTTACAGCCCGCCCCATAGAAGAGGTATATAATTATGCTAGATAAAACATTAAAATTGAAAAACATTAGTCATAAACGTCCAATAGCATAAAACGCTCTTTATGTATTAAAAAAAAACATTTTAAAGTTAGAGAAGAATGGATTCTACTATAAACCATATGAGAGTAGTAATATGGCCGACTTTACATAACAGCTGATTGTTGATTGATGTTTCGGGGAATTTGAGGTTATTTTTATACCTACGCCAAAAAGTTTTGATATGTATTTAAAAAAAAACATGTAATTAAAACTCCTTTTGAGTGCCTTTTTTGTGGTGTTCATAACTTCGTACACAGATTAATGCAAGCTTTGCAAGCTATAGCCGCATTTGTAAGCTGTTCTGTCATGTTTTTATTTGTATGTTTTTGTGTGAACAATAAGAAAAAAAATAAGCCAGTGGCAGCCAGTTTCCACTGACGACGCTTGTTCACGAGCTCATTTTGAAGGGAACAGGTTTGTTTTAGCTGTAAGTCTTCCACTATGAATTTAATTAAATTATAAATAATATAAATATTCCTGCTTTGTTTTTCCATCCATGCTGCCAGTTTTTTGAGTTGGTATTGGTTTTCGTATTTTTATTTTCTATTAATTATCGAAACTCTCTCCCTTACCAAATCCATGAATGGATGCTATGGGGACAGAAATAAATACGAGATAAGTATTAAAACAAAACAAAAGAAATACCATAACAACTTTTTAGGTACTATTTTTGTGGATTATTGTGGTCCTAGAAAGATTATGAACTGCTGTACTAAACTTGTCTTCCTCCAGCTAATATTTTTTAAATTACTTTATTCGCTTGATTAAACATACCACATGTTGTGAAACCTTTATTAAAGAGCGTAATTTACAATGGATTCGTCAGAACGACAACATAATAATGCTAAAATATCGTCAACTTAGCTAAAAAGGCTACGTTTATGAATAAAGAACTATATTACGTTAGCCCCGGCAACACACCGGTGTGCGCCGAATTAATCGCGAATTTAATGTTTATTACCAATTACATAAGGTTTAATTTTTTTTTGGGAATTTTCACATGTCGGGCCCGGAGCGGTTTCTTGTGAGCATTTTAACCATTGAACGTTATGAACCTATTTTAAGGGATTTGTATGAATAAGACTGTTTTAGTTTATTAATTAGTGGAGCCGGCAAAGTCCATCCTTTGCATCTCAGTCGCAATCTGTCAAAAAAGTCTCCATTTCCTTACATTTTCGACAGATTGAAACTGAAATACGAATGCGAACGTTGCTTGAAGATTAGTAGAATTGACATTCTGATATGTTAGTAGGTATTTCACTTCTTTGCTCTCCCTGCCCGACTTTTGCCTAACGAGCCAGCCCGCGCCGCTGTGCCTTTAGTGAAACGACCCAGCCTGTTGTCCCTTGCTGTCCCAAACTGACGCCGCTAAGCCGAGGTCGTATTCCACAGGGAATGCCCTTAGCGAGCGGTCAGTAGTTTTAGCTTGTTGCTAGCTTTGTTGCCTTGGCTGGGGGCCTTAAATTCATTTGAGGCCACCACAGGATAGTCCGGTTAAGCAGTTGATAGCCCTTGCGTGTTAACTTGCTAGGGGTCATACCGAAAAAAAAAAAAAACTTCTTTGCTCTTTATTTTTATATAGAAGACGTAAAAGAAGACTTACAACAAACTTTTTTCCCGCAGTAAAATACCGTTTTTGCGAAAAAAGTCAGAATTCCTTTTTAACCGACTTCTAAAAAAGGAGGAGGTTCTCAATTCGGATGTTTTTTTATATTTTTTCGCGCATAACTCCGTCGCTTGCCAACCGATTCGAAAAATTCAAAATCAAATAGCTGGAAAAAATGTCGAAAAATCATCCATGTGCGTATTTTTGCTTTCCTGTGACTTTCCAGTGTACCACTAAAAAGTGAAAAATAAAAAACTATTTACAAAAAAAAACCGACTTCCAAAACACACTAACAGTCGGTTTCTTTTTTTTTGTAAAAAGTTTTTTATTTAACAGAAACTTTCCAGTCTTATTTAGAAACCAAATAAATAAGATTAAAACGAACAAGCCCGGTTCTACTTCCCTATCCGATAGCGATGTCATCCCTAACACGATTCTCGCCCTTATTAGGTGACCATCGAGGCGTGTTATTAAAATATAGATCACGGCCTGCTTACCATGACAATGGTGGATTAATGGATGGGTCGGCGCTGCTGCTATAGTTTACAGTGACACTTTAATTTAGTCAAGTGTGAAGGTAAATGGGGTATGTGTTTGATACACATGTTGATGGTTTTCTTTCCTCCTCCAAAATTAGCTCAGAGTTAGTTGCTAATCCGAGGTTAAGTTAAAGATACGTATGTCATATACTCGTATAATAGGCTTTTGGCTTTTCGCTATTATTCGGTATTCGGTATTACTCTTGACTCTTTTTGTTACTTATTCGTCGAATACCGAATAATAGTGTCAATTATTCGACATTCGGCGAATATTTGTCTAAATGAAGATAAAAATGCTTGGCTAAATGCTGCTGCTCCACGGCCACTAGCTAGGGCGCACAAACTAATCAATTAACTTTTGGAAACTTTCTGGGACCCGCTGCAGGTTGTAAGAACATAATATTTTCATTGTATAAACTCAATTTATTTAGCATTGTATAATTCTGAATAAATTGAGATTAACTCCGAGTTAGTGGCTAATAAAGGGGTTATTAGCCACTAACTCGGAGTTAATAGGGCAGTCCTGGCTAGCAATAAATATAACAGAAGTTTGAAGATAATGTTTCCAAAAAAAAAATGCAAAAATACCAGCAAATTGGAATCATATTTCTCTTTCCTGTCCATTTTGTCTTCTTTAGGTTCAATTGTACTTAGCTCAGATTAAGTTGCTAACATAAGGTTAAATAAAGAAAATATTTAATTACGCCCCATTATGTAACAGCCCGAATGGAATAAGATATCTTTGGCTGATGTCGCCGGGCTTCAGTCGTATTTAAATTCGGTACCAAAATGTGGATATTGGAATTTATCCAATATGTACACTGGTTACAACACAACATAATAACACACTAATATTTCTATCACAACCACACTGAAAAAAAAACAATTTAAAAAAACCGCGACTACCAGGCGTTCAGAAAATAAAGAAAATCCGTTCCGCTCGCGATGACAAAAGCCAATTCCGCTTTGCCGCCAGTTAGGCTATAACTACCCTCAATATCTCGTTCTACCATATTAGCTGCTTACTCAGTCGTGTGATTAAAAATTATGCAATCGCGTGCGGCCCGCCGCGGCGGACGGACGCGTCGCGTGCTCCTATTGTTGCTTTTAAAAGCTATTTAAAACGATAATAATGGGTCAAGAGCTGAGGTTTGCAATTGTTTTTTTAAGAGGAATTTTGTCGGATTAAAAGATTTGGGTTTAACTTTAGGAACCTTTAATGGCAGGACTTTTCTTATTAGAATGAAGATAGTTTTTGTTGTATTGTAGACAAAAACATTTCCACGTAGGTATTTAATAACGTTTCCTTCCACTGTTTGGTTTTTGGACCCACAAATACATTATGTCTGCATATCTTTTGCTAATCCTATTGAAATCTGAATCAATTATATCAACATACAAGCTTCTGTCAGTGGCTTGGCCCCGTGAATGTCGGAAATTATCTCAAGGGAACATACTCCCGGGATAACCATTAGGCTATTTGCTATTCCAGACTATAATCTATCTCTATGTCATATTTCAGCCAGATCCCTTCAACCATTCTGGCGTGATTGAATTATAAACATCCATCCATCCAAACTTTCGTATAGATCTTTAAACCTACTCAAACACAAAATTACATTTCTAATACTTCCAAAACACCACCAAACTCCTCAAAGGCCACATTCACATATTTTAAAGGCAGAAAATTTACGTGCACTTACCATATCACGTCGGGTTTCCATCCAAGTTAGTCGTACGGGTGTTCAGCCGTGAAATGGGTCCCTCTTAGCGTATATCGATTTAGGGGTTTGTACCCTCTCTTCAATGGAATTAATAGACTTGCCACAGCCATCCGCAGCGTTGGATGACAACGCATTCAGATTTCGTGTTCGGAAAGCGTTTTGATACTTTGTGAAGTTGTGCGACGATGGATGTTCGGATGTTAATGATTTTGTAGTAAGGAAGTGTTTTGATTATGTAAGAATTTCCACAGTAGGTTCTTAGTAGCATCCTGGAGTAAATATCTCAGCTTGTGATGCTTTGGCTAAGATATGTTTGCGTTTATACCTTAGACTTGCAGTTTGATAAATTGGCAATAGTGAACAGTTTTAGTAACCTTTTTTTGAGTCTTGGATACTCGAATAAAGAGAAATTCTATTCTATAAAGCAAAAGCAATACAACCCACGTATATGTACAGGAAATCACCACGATGATCTATATGAAAGACGGCAGGTGTATTTTGAAACCATCTGAAATAAAAGACGCAAAAGTAAAAAAAGATTTTGATTCACAAATGGCGCCCAACACGGCCAAGAGGTTTCCATGCTGGGCGCCATATGTATCTTCTGTTTATATAAAAAGATTAATTTGATTGATGAAGAATGTTGTATTTCGTTCTTTTTTTGCACGTATATAAAAACACAATGCTACAAAAGTAATTGAAAATTGGAATACTCAATCAAGGATTCATTGGCTTAACTTAACATGTCTTATCATGAATACTTAAGCAATGTAAGTAATATTCTATAGGAATGAAATCATTACCCGTGAAATTAACGCCGTAACGATTAGTGCAGTCCATCAAGTGGTCTGCTAGAGATCACGTTTTGTTTTATGCTGTGCAATAAAGAGTATTCTATGTATACCTACTAGCTTTTTCCAGCGGCTTCGTTCGCGTGGAATTCTAAAATTATCACAAGGGAACAAATTCCCGGGATGAAATGTATCCTATGTCTTATTCCGGGACATACTATAACTGTGTTCCAAGTTTTCTCCAAATCCGAAAATGACGGTAGAATAGCCGATAAGACGTAAAGAGGAAACGAACAAACTCTCTTTCGGATTTGTAAAACTAAGTTAGGATACTATGATGACTCTAAATCTCCGATCGAAGTTCTCCTACAGTCCCCCCCCCCCACTGATCGATGCCAAATATCGTGAAGTCCCCAACTCCTGAACTCTGAAGACTGAAGAAACAATCCAATTAGGACGAACTTGTTAACAAGCTGTGCAGAACAATATGACTTTGGCATGCTTCGATTGTCGATGCAAACTCCCAATTAGTATTGTGGATTATGATTTATTTAATCACATTTTTTAAGTTATTTGGACGTTTAAGGATTATACAAATACATTTGTTTTTCCTTTATGTAACTCCTTTATGTCTTGTAGGTACTCATTAAGAGGTGTCCAAAAAAAGCATATCAATATAACTAAATTCTTCCTGACGAATGACTGACAGACAACGCACAGCCGAAACCACTGGTCGTAGAAAGCTGAAATTTTGCATGTAAGTTCCTTTGGGAGTGTAGGGGAGCATTAAGAGATCGGGAAAACGGAATAAGCGCGTACGAAGTCGTGGCCAAAAGCTAGTTACAATTAAAACTATTGCCACGTGATTAGCGTTATTTATAATAACGTTACTTTTTTTTAAGGATGGGAAATCATCAAATGACACCTTCCGCTCTAGACCGAGCGGAGGGGTGTGTCAGACTATTACTGACTAAAACCCATCCATGTTCCTCCAAATGCCCTTTGAGTCCAAGGGGCGCGGTAACTCCTTCGAACAAATTCCGCAACCCTGATGAACCCTGGATAATTACAACGTTACTTAGGCTTCCGTTTTGATACAATGTTACATACACCTAGAGACGTAGAAAAAGCCTTGTTTTAAATACAAAAGATAAATAGTTCGCACTAAAAAATACTAATGCGATAAACATAATGTGGTTTTTTAATAATATCTACCAAATAGAAAAAGGACTTACTTAGTGTTTTAGTGTGAAATTAATAACTCACAAAGTTATGTAGGTACATTTGGTTGCGAGAAAAGCACTAGAATAATCTAATGAATGACGTCAGTAGTCCGTTAAATAAAAATGATTCTTAATTTGTCAATATTTGACTTTTCAAATTACTACCACTCAATCTTGAAATTGAACTTCCAAAAATTTCACCTCTTAATTTTTTTCTGCAAAACTTCGCCCAAAAATCGTGGAAACTCCAAAAATCGGGCTGGATCGTCGGCCGGGCGGGTTGTCTGGCAATCGGCGCAATACCACGGTGCAGGCTTTGTGATGCAGATAACCTTAATCCCTGTCTGTCGGCTGCGTGTCAACACCAACCGCAGGCGAGCGGTGGAAATGAGGGGATGGGACTCCATAGACAATATTTTAGGAGATTTTTTCGAAGGAACGACTTTGTTCCGATGTTTTAGAGATGAAGATATTATGTTTTAATCGGTAGAAATTAAAATATATGATAACTGTAGAACGCTGCTGGTTTGTAATAATTTTACAGATCTAATCAAAATATACTTACTTTAAAATGTTTTATATTTTGGACACCATAATTACTTTGATTTTATATAACTCTTAATTTCTTTTAACTTTAGATTTTTATTGAGCTTTATAAAAACTTGCAAAAAGCTCTTTGTATCTCAACTCCGGTCGCCGAGATACAGGCGCCCCGCGCCGCCTAGTTTGGGGACCACTGCAAGACTTAATGCACATCGTTAATGGTTACAGACCGACACTAAATTAAGCAAATAAGGAAATAATAATTGCAACAATGACTCAATAAACTTTATTATTATTATTATAAATGTTAGATCTTTGCGACGGGTCGATATTTTCGTTCCAAAAATCCGGGGATTAGCTTCCTTTACCTCCCCTTTACCTTTTGATAACCTCGCTTCTTACACAAAACAGTTCCAACTCCGGGCACATCACCATTAATATCATCGGTTCCAAGCGCCAAGCAACAGTGCGAAAGGATTATGAAGGGCTGAGATAGCAATTTGCGGCGTACTTAATTACAAGATAAATTACTATGTAAATTAATGGCCTGTTCTGCTCCACGGTGGGTAAATATCGCGTCGGTTTGAATATTCTCACTCCGAGCATTTCCGACTATAATTTCTATGAGAGATTCGAGCATTTCTGGCTGCCGTTTCTGGGAATTTCATATATACATACGTACTTGTTCTGTTAAAACTAGATAGGATTGCGTTGAGTGAGTAAAACAAGATCGTAGTTAATGTTTTGGTATGGACCAATGTTATATGAACTGAAGATGCATTGCCTGCACTATCTGAAATGGCAACATGAAAAGAGAGTAACCACCGCGACCCGATACCCCACGCGGGTATGTATGTATGGATGTTTGTTGCTCTTACACGCAAAATTTACTGAATGGATTTTGATGAAATTTGGCACAGAGACAGATTATAGGCTGGAATAATACTTTTTATCTCGGGAGTATGTTCCCTTAGAATAATTTTCGACGGTTACGCGGGCGGAGCCGTGGGCGGCAGCTAGTAAGTAGGTAATAATACGTCTGCATGGTTAAGTTATAAGTTCGCATAAACATTCGTCATCGGAAATACCGATTTCCGGTGACGATGATAAAAAGGACAATGCAACTACATAGGTACTTTCTACCCCCAGATTCCCAGATTTCCAGAACCTTATTTAAAGGACGTGTCGTCTCAGACTGTAGCTCTATAATACACCAAGATTTAGAAAAACTTGCTGTAATAAATTAAAGCTGCATGTAATCCATAGGGACCAAAATGCAAACTAAAGTTAAGCAGACCGTTTAATTCACGATCCATCACAAGTAGTAATTAATCAAAGCATTATTTGCCAAAGATATCACTTCTACCGGTCCACCCCCACTTTAAATAACTACTTAAAGGGGAGGAAACAAGACCAATTACAAAAATTATATTTGCACAATACCCCGCATAAAGAACAATGTATTTGCTCATAAAATATTAATAAAGATTTGATTCTGATTGCGCTATCGTCCGCCATGTTTGTTTAGCTGTCAAACTTCGTGTGCGCGGCGCATGCGTGGCACGTGTCCTTCAAATAGAGTAACGTTTTAATCTAATAGGCCTAAGATTGCATGCTATAATGCCAGGGGGCGAAAAAACAGGATTCTGTTGATTTAATGAAGATTCATCTTTATTAAAAATAACTTTTCTGTTATGATTTTGATAAGTTCTCACGTTTTGTGATGACCGCATTTATTAGTGATCGTGGGATCTTGTTTTTTCTAAAATAAAGTTCTAAGTTTATTTTATAACAATATTATACTAAAATAAAGTGGGTTATTATATCTCTTATTATTAAAAAATATTTAGTTTTGCACAGAAACTTTAATAATAGGTACCTATCTAGGTAAGTATACCTACTTACGAGTATTATGAGTACCTACACTATAGGTTAAGACGCTGTAAACAGCAAAAACTGAAAAAAGGCTGGTTTTAAAACGTATAATTTTAGCCAAATCTGTTTAGTTTCAAGCTGCAAAAAAAAATGATAATTTTAACTATATTTCAAAGAACACTGTTGTTTTCGAAACATGTTTAAAAAAAAATCGTATGCTGACCTATTACCTACTATAAGTATCTAACTAACCACCGACCTTGGTGTGGTGCTTATAGTAATAGGTCAGCACACGATTTAAAAGTAATTAGGTCCTTAAATATGTGCGCTGTTTTAGGTAAAACAGCGCACATAAATTATACAAGTAAGTAAATAATTACTTTTTTTTATTAAACATAAATCTCAACCATTCTCTGAAGGTAGACTCTGTGTGTGTGTGGGTATTAAGCCTATCTCCATAATCGCAAAAAAAAACTAACCAAGTGCCATAGATCCACGAAAGCCAATTACACGAACAATGGTTGTAAAATAATACCCACAAACTGACACCACAGATGAAAATGTTATAACAGATTATTATCATGGCAACACTGTGGGGCGATGCGTCGATATAAGATATCAAATCACCATTTTATTCTGCTCTTCCGAAGAAAAAAGGGTGTATCTGTCCTTTTGGTCAAATTCAGATATTTATAAATTCGGAATCAGGAAAACAAGGCCTTACAAGTAAGTATTTTTCGTGAGTTAAACTAGTGAAAATATAATAGAATTCGTAGAAGTTTTCCTAATCAACTAAATAACATGTATAGGGAACGTGCACTGTTTTGACTATGTCGTCTAGTGTTGCATATGCTAAACTTAACGTTAAGAAAACTTACTTGACATTGACGCTTCTTTGTTGCTAGTGCTACGTTTAGTTCCTGCACGCTCCATTTAGGGCAACGATCACGAAGTAGAATGTGCCACCTAGCGTTGCATATTCGAAACTTATACCTAAGTAAAATATGATTGACAATGACACTTCTGTAACACTTCTGTGTCTTCTTAGGAATTTTTATTTTTTTTCTACTTAATCATTATCATTATCACGTAAGAAGCTAGTGCGCAGTTCCAGAAGAAGAACCGGCAACCTCCACTATTATTTTCGATCGAAATGGTAGCCATACAAATTAGTCTCCTACAAATCAAAACTTTTTATTTTCTCAATTTTCTGTTTCTGTCAGATGCGCCCTTTTAGGATATGGTGACAAAATTTTGGCGGGAGATTGCGTCGACAGACTGATCGACGTCGCTTGTTTATTTGATTAGGACGGGACGCTGTTATCGATGCATCTCCCCTAAACAATTCTGTTTTGTTTGTTTGCGGTAGAAATTATTATTGTGGCCGCGAGATGAATGTGATGTGACACTGGGACGTCAAGTATTATTTTCGTATTTAGTGGTGAAGTTTCGATGCTGATAATGGCAGTAGCTTCAATTGTTTTTAGGGTTTCGTTTTTCGTACCCAAATGGTAAAAATGGGACCCTATTACTAAGACTCCGCTGTCCGTCTGTCTGTTCGTCTGTCTGTCCGTCTGTCTGTCTGTCGCCAGGCTGTAACTCATGAACCGTGATTGCTAGACAGTTAAAATTTTCACAGATGATGTATTTCTGTTGCCGCTGTAACAACAAATAGATACTAAAAACAGAATAAAATAAATGTGTAAGTGGGGCTCTCATACAACAAACGTGTTTTTTTCCGTTTTTTTATGGATAATGGTACGGAACCCTCGCACTTGGCCGGTTTTTTTTAAACATTGCAAACCTCGCTTTTGGTCAGTATTTCAGTTTCAGTCATGTGTATTTGGCACGCACGAATTCACACAATGTAAGAACAAAAATGAGGAGTCTAAATTTTAAAACAATATCATTGACAATAAACAAATTCGGTTGTAGTGTAGTAGGTTGTTCCTGGCAAGGCGGTAGTAAGAATTCTTCAGCTGATTCATCAAATTGAGACTAACTTACTACCTACCTACTACAAATAACCAACTGCGTTGTTTTGTCAGCCCACTTACCTACTGCTACTACTGCGTAACAATAAATTGGCAATTTAATGCACATTACATCTGCCAAAAAAAGACAATAAGCTTATTTCTTATTTTGACCATCTAACAACAATGAGTAATCAGAAACTGCACCTGGAAAACCAGCCAGCGAGAAACAAAAAATGCTGTCAACTTGACAGCCAATTTAAAACAAAAGCCGGTTGCCTATTAGCGCGCAATTAAAGGCTGCGTTCGCAATTTAAATCCGGGGCTATTGTTCGCGCCCTCCGCTAATTCGACAGTTTGGCTGCGTTCCGCGCTGCACTTGCCCGATAGCTATGACATTCTCTTTAAAACATAATGGAATAAAGAAACAGTAAACTGGCTTCCCTTGTTGGGGGAACACTTCGTTATCCGAAGGGTAGTTGGATTGAATGGTATTGATACTGGCAGTTTAGGATTTTTTTATGTGTCAATGTGTCATTCAATTCAAAGGACCAAAATTTATTTTTTTGGTGATCTGCACGCAATTTTCTTTGACTTAAATTCACCAACAGAAATAACAATTTTTTCCAGTGGTCTGTAACTTATCTTAGACTTAAACTGATACCTATGTATTTAAAAAACACCTACACAACGTGTAACAGAATAAACGCAATACCTTTTAAGGTGTTATTGTGCTCATCATTATGAACCACTTTTACTACGGGACCAACATTGAAATCGCGAAAAAAAAAATTGACTGCCCCATACATTTTTGTGTGCGCAACTCGACAAAATGTACCATCTGTATCTGTATGTAACAGCTGATTATACTATTCACTTAAGTGAGTCTCTAGTATACCTAATGAAATATAGATCTGTACTATTGTAAGGTACACTAGTACCTACATAATATTACTATATTCGAATAGTCACCATAATCAAGACTGTATAGCTAAAGTATACGCTAAAACCCATAGGTAGCACCATTCATAACGAATCACCGTACAAAATGATATTATTTGTAACGTAATCCGCGAACAACTACGCCACGAGATTGATATTACGCTAGGGTGATATCGACATTAATTTATATGGATACGGTTTAAAAATGTATAATGGCTGGGTCGCCGACACTAATAAAGTCCCTTGGGGCTGCCATGTTGCCCGCGACAGTTTTTGGCGCAAAATAAAATACATATTTCAGCAGAAAATCGTGTAAGCAATTTTATAAGTTAATTCTTTTATTGGCTACGGCTGTTAGGTTCAAAATTCTTTGACAGATACTTTGAGCGGCCAGCGAGATTTTGGCGCGATTTTGTTCGGATGCGTTCACGAATGATTGATCAGCTAATTGGGAAGGATGACGCGTGAAAACGCGTGCAATAACATTTATTTCTCATTACTAGTCATTCATTACACACTACTTACTTATTTCTTTACACAACGTTCACACGAGAAAATTATAAGTACCTAAGTAGGTAGGTACTTATGCCATTTTTTCCTGGAAAAATATATTATGTAGATAAAGTAATTAATTTGTATTAAATATAATTCTCTTAATACAATCTTGATTAGATCTCTTTATATTATGAACAGCTCATTTAAAAAAAACACTAACCAAATTCGATACTTTACACTATTTCCGCGTAACATCGAGAAAAAAAGAGTTTTCAATCTAACGCGATTTATGATAAACTGACTCTGCAATATCCCGGTGACATCTACAATAGATTGATTCAAAGCTTAATTTAAATAAATACTTACTATACAGATAAAGTTATAAATTAAAACGTCACAAAGCTTGTAATCGAATAGCTATGTCAAATCGTAATTGTGACTAATAAAGGGGATTATGCAAATCAGTTGGATTCAAATCACGTGTGCGTGTACAAATCAAATGTTAAATAATTGTTAAATAGCGTGTAAACATGCGCGCTTCCTTTGTATTCCGAACTAGACAAACAGGGATAATTTTATAATTTCACTTCGGACGCCATATTTTACATTCAGAATCAACTGCGTGTAAAATTTAAATAAACGATTTGTACTCTCGGTTTCATAATTATTCGCGATAATTTCAAACTGTTTGCCAGTAACGCAACTATCGACTTTACCGATGTATGTTCAAAGTTGATTTTAAAGTTAGTATTAAAAAGGCCTTAAAAAAGTATGGGTCGCAGTGAAACTTGAACTTTGTCTGGTAAGCTACAGAGCTTGTTTTTCTACAATTTGATAATATTTTCAAATTCTAATAGCGCTAATGCATTCGAATTTTGACTTGGCTGACGTCGCGGTTTCGATGTCTTTATACAAATTTCGAATAATGAGATATCAGTCACGCGCCAATGGACGCATTCATATTTAAAGTTATTCGCTCGGAAACGTTTCTGTTAGACGTTATTGTACCAATTAATTAATTCTGTAGTCACATCATCACATGTGACAAATTATCATTTAATTGGCGAGTTTGACGTGATTTATCGTAGAATTTAAGGCAAGTTTGCATAAAGCATTATGTTATCAAAGTACATAATGTGTGCACACTTGCAGGCGTAGCATACAGACAAATCGACACCTCCCGCGCATTTGGTCGTATGTTTAAGTTTGTGATTTTTCAGGAGGGAGATTTTTAACTTTAGCTTTGTGTTGATCACCCGCAAAACATAGGACTATGATCGGGTTAGAAACTCGAATTTTTGTGAAAATATGAAAATATCGTTTTCAAGAATGTGTAGTATTTTTTTAAATAGGTACCTATTGCATTGTAGTAGGTACTAAAATCTTATTTTGTCAACAAAATCTGCTTCGTTTCTTTACGTTTATACATATCTGAGTGCCAATTCTACTTATTTTAAACAACGTTCGCATTCGCACGTCAGTAGCAATCTGTCAAAAAAGCCTTAATTACCATAAATTTTTGTCAGATTGCGACTGACATGATAATGTGAACGTTGTTTAAAAATTAGTAGAATAGGCGCTCAGAGCGACAGTTCTAGTATTTTTAAGGAGCATTTGCTTTCGCATCGCAAATTGTCAAAAACTTTGATTTTCCTACAATTGACCAGTTTTGACATTAATTGTGTCGCCGCGATGATATTGCGTCTTAAATTTGATCACTTTTGAAGGGAGCATTGGCCATCTAGTCATACACGCTCGCCGTGGTAATGGATGCTACGCAAATTGCCTTTCTGAAGCACATCACCAATTAAGTCAGTATCATTAAAAACATTGCCACTGAACAAATCCTACCTTTAACAATACCAGTATCAAATTATCGCAAAACCCCCGAGAACATATACCAGACAAACGATACCGTCTAATTACCCCACACTAGAGGCAAAAACACAACACCTACGTCCCAAACTGGCAATAAATCAAGAAAAGTAAAATATCTGTCCTCAGGGGCCGCTCCAAGCTGTCAGATGACATAATAGGGTCTTTTATCGCGCGATGGGCGATAACGAGTCGCGACACTGACGATCTGTGTGCAACACTATTGTGTTTTTTTGAAAAAAGAATTTTGGTAGTGTCGGTTGGTAGGTAATTTGGATTGGATAAAAATGGACGATGTCATCTATGATTAGAGAAATAGTATAATTTTTTACAGTAGTAAATTGCATTGATAGGTTGTCATACCCAATCCCAATCCTTTAGGTAATAGGCCAACTCGTCCCGCTATCTTCTTCAAATAATACAAACAGTCCAAAAACTTGTTTTTACAAATAAATATTAACGCCCTTTCTCCCTCCTTTCCCTTCTCGTGACATATACGTATAGTTTATGTCAGTGAATTATTCTTCTAAAAATCAATAACTTTAAGACTTCTTCTTCATAGCGTGTCGAACATAAATAAGCCAATCCACATAAATCGTACCCTGGGAAATCCAGGGTACACCTGACGTAACCGAAGAAACAGTTACACTAGATACATCAAAAGCAAACATATCTACTTTAAACCCTCAAAAATTTCAACAAGACGACCAAAAAGTACCTACTCTCCAAAAAAAAAGAAAAACTATCAACTAAAGAGATCTCATTACACAGCAGAGTCGACACGTGTCCATCTAATTTAGCCCCCCCCCTCGCTGGTCGCCAGTCGCCATTAAGACTCCCACAGGATTAGCGGAATCAATGAGCTGCCCATGGCTACATCCCCTAGTAGAGGGGCACTCGTGGTTAGGATGGAGAGTTCGAACCTAAATAATGAGCTTACCCATATCATCCCAGCGCCTAAATAAAGGTGAATGAAAATGTTACCTCAAAAAACCATTGTATTGTTTTTTTACTACCTACTAAGTACGCTACATTATCCTCTTCCACCGCCTCGGAATTTTGGAGCTAGTTCATTATCAGATGTTCTTTACAAGCCCTTTTGACCCATAAGTACCAAAACTGAAGAAAAATACTTATTTTATCTCAATATTATAAACACAAATATTATGGTCATTCCGTGTTATACAATAACATTAAAATCAAAAGCTTATTTATTGAAGAAAATAGCTAAAACCGCGAACTATAGTTTTGCTTCAAACAGTTACGTTATTCTACGCACGGGGCACAGGCGTGCCGCAGAACCACTAAGTAAAATAAGCAATATTAGTGGCTGGGGTACACTTGTGCCCCGCGCGTGTAATGGAGTGTTAATAATATTTTGTGCAATACTGTGCAAAATATTTTTCTTTCTTGCAAAAAAACATGCATTAATTAGGTAACCAACATACCTACTTGTAAAAATAATGAGCAGTGTTTGTCATCCACACATCACAATGCCCAATGTTAGACAATACCCCCTAGTTGGGCCGACACAAATTAGGGTCGAATCACGTTACATTAACAGTAGCACCGACCCGAGGGGGCCACATGCGAATACACAATGGTGACAACATTGATTTATAGTGGGGCCCACCTGTTTAAGTTGATTATTTCTTGTGATGTTACATCGATATCATGTTTCTTTTATAATTGGCTATCAATGAATTCAAATTGAGTAAGTATGGTAGACTGGACCACCTTCGCCAGCTAAATTGAACACCTTCACATTTTATTAAATGTTTTCGAAAAGTCTTTAGTAGCAACACTAGCGATATGCCTCCTCCTCGCGTCGTATTCCTCATTGCTGAGGGTCGTGAGTCCCCCGATGAGTGGTTAATTTCTGCTTAACAGTGTCTCTCCACCAGTTTCTATCCTTGGCATCATGGAGCGCATCATACAGCTTGATGTTGAGTGTTGAACGGATTTGGTCGGACCATCTAATAGGGCTGCGACCTCTCGGCCTTCTGCCGTCTATCTTGCCTATCACCATAAATTGTTCAAGGTTATGACGATCTTTTCGAGCTATGTGGCCAAAGAACTCCAGGATCCTTCGCAGGCAGGTTATGGAATGCAGGTAAACCATAATTTCTGCTATCAACGGTTTCACTTTACCCCCTCGTTGGTTTTTAGAGTAATTCTGGAGCTACGGTTTATAACATCCTGGATTCGAGATTCGAGTAACGTGTTATTGGATCTCTCACTCTTTGAGTTTCCTGGAGGCAGTTAGGAGTCGGCAAGGGTTCTATAGGGCCACCTCTGCCTTAACTACAGGCGTCATGATATATATTGTGTCACTTTACAAAGCCATTACCCGATTCCCGGTTTCCCCGAACCCATCACAATGAAACACAATTCAATTGGCTGTTAAAAACAAATTCAGCCAATCGCAGCTAGATAACGCGCGTTTGTCATTTTATCATAATAATTTTGTGATAATTTGAGAAGCGTTTTTTAGGCTTTTATGGTTCGAACATTGACCACCAAACTTACAAGTGAAATCTAGATTATCTTACGACACAGAGTTTTCTCTCTCCACTAAAATGACACTACGCCCTTTTTATTTACGTTCGAGATTTCGCTGTCAGCAGTAAGCTGCCATTGATTGTGACCCAGAGAATTAAGTTTATGTTACCATTTTTGGTGAGCAATAAAGTAAATTCTATCTATCTAAATCTTTTATAGAGTTATAGTAGATTTATCTACATCTATAATACTTTTTTTATGTCTCTGCTTAAAAGTTTAAAACTCTTATCTACAAAAAAAAAAAATATTTATAATTTTTATTTGTAGTTTAATAAATACTCATTCTCTTTTCCTCTCTCTTGCTCTGTTGCTTGCATGCCTGTCTATGTTTAAGTTCACCATTAACTATTTTTCTGTTTTAACAGCTTAGAATAGTGCACTGTTAGATATAACTTTTAATAAAAGGAAAATGTCGTAGGTAGGTAGGTCATTTAAAACTCCAGTATCTATATTTATAACTTAGTATAAGATTTTAATGTAACTATAAGTACCTAACTGTTTATTTTCCCGAATAAATAGAGTAAAATACGTAACTTGTTTCTATCTGTAGGTAACTGTGCTTAGATTACAGGTCTATCTAGATTCTTCCTTCTCTAAAAGCCATTGCTTTTTACGAGAGAATTACTTTTAATTCGGAGCTTTGGCACGACCCTTTGTGACTTAACTAAAGTACTGTTTAACCTAACATGTAACCTACCATCGGTACCTAAGTGCCGAAAAGTCTTATTTCACTCAAGTACCTACTTAACTTTAAGAGTAGGTACCTACCCAATTTTAAACAAACACTTACGTTGGTGATTTGGGTTCCGCATTGAGATCTTTTTTTTATGGGAAATCATCAAATGACTCCTTCCGCTCTGGGTGGAGGGCAGGGAGTGTCAGACTCTTACTGAGTAAAACCTATCCGTGCTCCTCCTAGTGCCCTTTGCGTTCCAGGGCCGCGGTGACTCTTTCGAACAAAATCCGCAACCCTGAGAACTGAGATCTTACATCATCATCATCTACCCAGCCTTTTTCCAAGGTATATTGAACTCGGCTTGCAGTCTAACCGGATTCAACTAAATGCCAGTATTTTACATGGATCTGTAACGGCAGCAATGCCGCCACAAAAAAACAACTTTCTATATATTATGATGTACTCTGTGAAACCAAAGTAGCAAAATCTACATCGCAACAAAAATAACCGAAACGCCATCTATCCCGCCAACTACGAACTAACTGAACGTAATCCTGCATCGCGGTATCAGAGTTTTCCGTGCGATTTGAACATGACAACAGCCCGAATATCAACTATCGGGCAGTTGCCCACCAGACACAACAACGTCCGGTCGGAGGATCCTCTCTTTTCAATGGAGGTTTGCGGGACTTCACACCCTGTTCCGTATAACCTCCATAGACCTTCATAGCCTTTCTGACCTTCACAGACTGGGTAACACGATACCCCCTTGGCAAGACTGGTGTCACATCAGGCTTCTGACTACACGTAATGACTGTCAACGATCTACAAATTACAGCTGAGATCAATGCATAGCGTGCTTTCCAAGACACATTTCCGGAGGAGCCTGCATACCGGTAAGCGTTACTTAAGCTTGAAGATCGTCAAGATCGTAATTTATTTTAGAAAAAGGTCAGGGTTGAAGTCTCGAAGTATAAGTTACCGGTCGCCTACACACCGAATTCAGTCGATAAGTTCTACGGCCACCCGTACACAGTCACCCCACCCATACGCAAAACGTTTTCGAAATACTTACAATACGCACAGCTAGGTTGGAGGAACTTCCTGCCGGAGTCTTCCCGATAGCTACAACCAGGGCCTATAGTAAGTGTAGAGTGAATTTCTAGGCAAGCGTACACTATCGTCAACCACATCTTCGCTTTCCATCAGGTGAGGTTACGGTCTTATCTTCCATCTAAATACAACGTGTAACAGAATAAACGTAATACCATATAAGGGATCATTTCACTTATCATTATGAACAATTTTTACTATGGGACTAACCCCGAAATCGCGAAAAAAAATCAGCTGTTCAGTACATTTTGTCGAGTTATGCGCCCTATGAGTACAACGACCCCTTAAGGAGTATTGCGTTTACTTTGTTACACGTTGTTTATAAAAGGTTTTGTTCTGACTGACTGATGCAGGAGAGCACTAAGAAGGGATATTAATTTGGAAATTCAACCTGAAATGGGGAAAATATGTTTGTACTAAATCTGCGTAGACGAAGTCACGGGCGAAATACTAGTCAATAATAAAAAAGGAATATCAAACAAAAATCCTCCTCAAACATCCTCATATTCCCAATTGGTGAAAACCTCATTTGACACTGATACTCGTATAATAGAATCACATTATGCGGCTAGGGTGGGGCCCCTAGGGATGGGACGACATCGATTGCGCGATAGTCGAGTCGAATAGTCGAATTACTATTCGATCGTCGCAACGATCCGTGTCGAGTGTTTGTCCAGGGCATGGTAAAGGAGTGTAATTGAAGATGTCGACTTTTATTTGGTTTGTTGTTAGTTGTTTGTACAGGGAAATTGGTTTTTAAACAGGCTCGGATGACAGTGTCAATAGTGCGGTACAGTCCGGTGGGATGGGTAGCTCGCTATTAAACGCTGTGGTAAGATAAAAAAAACTTAGGTACCTACCAGTTCTACCTAACCGAAGATTCGAAACAGGCCGTACGTCAAAGAGTTTAATGTTAATTTTTTCTTTTATGAAGATCTAACGGATGATAACTGGGAGTTTATTTTTTAAGTGGCATACTGTTAAGTACTGCTAACAAAAGGTCTATACACAGCTCAATTATAGAATAAGGGAAACCGATTCAAAATAAAACAAGCGAATACGTAGAATCTAGAATTGCAAAACTCGCAATATAGAAAAATGCCGCCATCACCACTTGACGCTCGCTGGCAGAATAATCGACCTCGGCTGGCAGTTGACAAAAAGGAAAAAAAAATAAACAATTTTATAATGTTCTTACAATACAAACGACAATAACAAACACCTCATCTTATTTAATCCTTAATCCGTTACTAATTCAATCCAAAATTAAATATACTAAAAACACAAGTCCAAATAAATCGATAAACTACATACAATTAGCTACAATCCATACCTACTTTACTGGACAGATTTAAGCAAAAGATGCAAGGGGGTCATTCAAGGGGGTCATTGAAGGGGGTCCGGAGGGGTCCCGGTAAAACGTTAATCGAATCTGGACGTAATGGGATTTCTTTCTTGAGGGGCACATTGCTAAAGGATTAATTTATATCAATTTAAATGGGAGCCGTGTGTACAGTATGATTCTATTGTTGCCTGTTTTAATTTGGATTTTGTTGAACTAATTTTGGGTCTTTGTAAAGGATTTTGTATTTATGTTTTTTTTTTTTGATAAATTGGTCTAGACTTTTATGCAAGCTAGTTATCGGTATATGTCTCGAAAATTATTTGTATTGGGAAAAAGTCTGAAAAGGCACATCGATCTTGAATTTGAGAAACGTCTTCTCAAATTCAAGACCGATGTGGTTTCTCATGTTTTTGATGTAGTTCTTGGTTTGACATTAACATGGTTCGTATTCAGTGACTCTAGCGTAGTGTATTGTTATTGTAAAAGTGGAGTAATCCTAATTCAATCTATTTGTATGCGCTTTTCCCATGCAATATTAGGAGGTAGTCTTCCAGTTTTAGTGTATGCAGCTGAATACTAGCATTTTATTATTGCCTATCTTTTTTATTTAATTAATGAACACCTGGCAACGACCTGCTGACCTGGAAACGAGTTGGTCAGTTGTTTCTTGACGATTAGTATGGATTTTGCACGAGGTGATACTAAAAAAATATTAATATATTATCAAAGTTAATACTACGACTATGTGACCTCTACTCATGTTACCCAGTAACTGAGTATAAATGGCGAGAATGGTAGTCAAATTGTAGTCATATTACCAAGTACTTCCTGCCTTTTTTCCGCCAGGCATAACGCGCACCCTGTACCAGCCGCTCCGGAGAAGGTCTAATCCGCAGCGTTTGTTTGTATCGGGTAATGTATGTGAGAGCGCGCACACGCCGACAAATTGAAGACATCGCTGGACTATCGTACTCACGATATTGTCGCAGCATATCGGATGTTATGAGCGTAAGATAATGGCTGCAGATTTTTAGGGAGCGTACAATGTAGACAATGTGTAACAGAATAAACGCAATACCTCTTAAGCGGTCATTGTACTTTTTTTCTTTTTTTTTTTATTACTGATGGGTTTGCTCTTGACTCAAGTCAATGCCAGAGATGACAGAGACAAAGTTTACGATGGAGCGAGTTTACCCAGAAAGAGCCTGCAGTTCACTCCAACTTTGAAGAGATTAGGGTTGTAAGCTTTTGGAAACACAGACGCAGGCAGAGAGTTCCGCTGTGCGCATTATAAAAGACTCATCATTATGAACCACTTTCACTATAGGACCAAACACTCACACAAATCGTGAAAAAAGAATCGACTGCCCCATATATTTGTGCGCATAACTCGACAAAATGTACTTAATGAACAGCTGATTTTTTTCGTGATTTTGGGTTGGTCCCATAGTAAAAGTTGTTCATAATGATGAGTACAATGACCCCTTAAGAGGTATTACGTTTATTCTGTCACACGTTGTATAGGTAGGTGATACTCTTGAATACGAAGCAACCAAGTTAACCGGCCATTTGATTTTTCTTCTCATTGAAAAGTAATTGAATACCCTTAAGACTTAGAAATAAATCACCTCATAGAAAATAACAGCCATCTATAAAATTCGCTTAACGCTCGTGTATCAGAATCGCTCCTAACATCTGTAAAGGCTGTCGGCATCGTTTTTTTCCGCCACTATCCGCTTACAAAGAATCCAATCCGTATCGCCTGCTTAGCACCGAGCGCACATGCCACAGACATCGATTATATACATACTAGTCGCATTTATACAAAACGGTATAAATGCGACTACCTACTATATATACAGGGTGAATATTTAAAGTGTGCGTGATGGCCAAATCCGAAACTATGAGGATTAGCGAAACACTGAAAGGAATCTCGAGCCCGATTTTGATGAAATCTAAAACTGCATTTTTGGAGTTTTGACAAATCGGTAGCCAGGAATTGAACCGGTTGACACCATTCGACGGTGTCGCTACTAAGGAGCTAATTCTGGGAAGTCATAAGTCATAACACATGGTAAAGTAAAGGAAAGCGCTCATATTTAACATTCGGATTTGGCCATTCACGCACAATAAAAAGTTCATTCTACACCTATACAGAATGAATTTTTAAAGTGTGCTTTTTTAAGAATAAATTAAAGATTCTCTACACTGTAGATAATTTTTATTTTCTCACAAGCTTCTGCCAGCGTCTTCGTCTTTGTGAAAGTCGGAAATGATCAAACTCCCGGAATAAAACCTCATGGGCTATTCCAGACTAAAATCTATCTCCGTGCATATGTATGGTACATGAAGATTATCATTTTTTGTGGATGAGAAATCATCAAAGAGGAAGGAAGTGAGTGGAGGAGTCAAGGAAGGGAGTGTCAGACTCTTACTGACCAAAACCTACCCCTGTTCCTCCTAATGCCGTTTGAGTTCCAGGGCCGCGGTGACTCTTTCGAACAAATTCCGCGACCCTGGCAACATTAATTAACATAGGAATATGAAAACATAATAAAGGTATTCAGCTGAATCCGGTTTGACTGGAAGTGAACCCCAATAAAGTTTGGAAAAGGCTAGGCAGATGATGATGAAAGCATAATAAAAGCATTAATTTATTTATGCTATGCGATTCGTAGCAACCTACGTTAGCGTAGACTGGTTTAAAAAAATAATTGGTTGGTTTTAGTTTTGTTATTTTTATGCTCCAGTATATTTCCTACTTAAAATCTTCTTAAGGTTTTTTTAATGAAGTAGAATATTGTTGTTATTCCACATTAATATTATGCTCTTGAAGTCACAATGTGATATATTTCTTTTTTTAAAATCATTGCAATTCTACCAATCATTATAGGACAACTCGTTGACTATTGAAAATTTCAGTAGTCAACAAGTTGTTTTCTGATGATTTTAATGATTTCAATTGGAAATCTAGCAGAATACATGCATGCATGAAGCTGCAATACAAACTAGTATTTTTCGTAGCAAGTCGTATCGTATAGAATCTAAGAACTACGAATCCGAAAACCAAAGCTATCGCTTTAACTAAAATAACCATGTTCATAATGTGCATTTGAGTAGGTATTATTGTATTTCGATTTATCACAATATTAATTTACAAAAAAAGAAACACATCCATGTTTAATGTTGTTGAACTAAAGCGTAGCGATGTTGCTACGACTTCGTAGCACATTCGTAGCCGTAGAGGACTTGCTACGTAGGGTAACTGTCTATAGTTCTAACAACAAAATCTTTATCTGTACATGTTATTTATAAGTATTCCCGCATTTGTCAATGAATTCTGGAGCAACTTAATTTCGATAAAAAGTGTCGAAGGTTGGGTTACAATAATTAATTTTTCTTAAGAATGGTGCGTTTTTTTTTATGGGAATGGTACCAGGAAGGGAGGGTTGTACCCCCCCTCCCCTATCCCCCTCCCAAACCCCTATTCGTGCTCCTGGTTACTAAATTTTACCCCGTTTAACAGACCAAGGCGCCAATACCACAAACTTTTAAAAAAGGAATCACGCATAAAACGAAAAAAAAACATAACGCAATTCGGACCACAGGCAAAGGCAGTTAACTGAACAGCCTAGTAAAATATTCACGTGTAGTTATTCCATGCGGCTACCCGCGGATCACCGCTGCAGATTAAACTATTAACAAAATGGTTGCTGCACGGATTCCATTTTCGAATAACGTTTTGCATAGTTAAACGACGGTTAGCGTGCCATGATCTGCGCGCGAAAAGGTTTTATGAACAAAAACTTTTTGGTAGACAAAAGGATTGGCTGGATGAAGAAGGCCCACTGGTTGTGTCACACTATGTAATGTTTTCTTCGTTTATCTTTTCTGTAACTTATACGGTGTTTTCGGGATTTAGTTTAGCTCCTTAATTAAACGATTCGAGAGGTACCTAAACGTAGAATTTGATTAGAAATATTGCTGAGGGAGTCCGTTGCGCACTGCACTTTACTTTTTTTTTCTTTAATTTATCAGGAACACAAAACATAGATGCACTTGAATTAACCCAAAAAGAATTCGACGACTGTATCTAAAAGAACCGGCTACCATTTCCCGATACCTACTTCGCTCCCATGGCCTGATCGTATTTGTATGGGACACCACAAGAATGCATTTTTCTGCACTCGTGAGTCGAATTTTCGTTCAGGTACTTTGTATTTCCAGAGATTTCCTTTATCAAATAAATAAACTTCCATCTTTACTGCTCGTTTTGATAAACCACCATTGTAACGAATCAACTAATTACCTATTTGATGTTATTTGTAATAGTAAATGAATAATTATTCAGTTTATAAAGGCGCATGCAAAAAGTTTAAATCATATCTGTCAAGTGGTTTTTAAAAAGTTATGTTAACATTATGCATTTACGTAGTCTACACTTCTTATTTCATGTAAGTACTGTACCCACAGTTAAAAATATTTCGGGAATATAATCCCACACTAAACTAATTCCTTTCAAGCAGTAAGCTCCAATATTTTGAGGCTCCACTTTTGCCCATAAACATTACGCATTCGAATTTATTTCGAAAACTATGACCATCCACCATGACAGTTTGGCGCGGTTGCCTAGCAACGAACTTAATTGGCGGCAAATCGGCGAACGGATTACGTAACACCCGACGGCGCGAAATTGTATAATTTGTAGATATTATGCATTCGACTACGTTCGGATATTTAGTGTTATGATGTTATTTTGTGGAAATATTATTATGTCAATAAGTTATTGATATGCTGTTGTTATTAAGTAGGTGTGTTGAGCTCATTAGGTATGTACTTAATTGTTTGACTTTTTGTTGCGTTATCATATTTGAGAGAGAGGGACGCATGTGAATATTATTTACTAATCTCCTAATTCTTGGGAGATATTATTACGTAATGTTAAAAATTAAACGCACGACATCTGATGCGATTGGCTATTGCAATTTTTTCTTCTGCCAGTCACAGCAGCTAAATACCTAAAGAATGGTGGCAATTTGGCCACATTTTTAAGTATACACATCTAAGTTTAGATCGTCTGAGAGATCGTCATAAATTTTCATCGTAGTCATTGTACGTAGACGACACGGTTGGCGCAGTGGTTGAGCGGTCGACTGCTGCGCTGCGTGTCACGGGTTCGATTCCCGCACGGAACAAATATTTGTATGGCCTACAGATAGTTGTTCCGGGTCTGGCTGTTTGTGTATGTGAGTTTATATGTTTGTGAACGCACCCACGATACAGGAGAAATTCCTAGTGTGGGGCAACGTTTTATTAAAAAAAAAAAAAAAAAAAAAAAAAAAAAAAAAAAAAAAAAAAAAAAAAAAAAAAAAAATTGTGTTTTATGCCAGTCCTTTGTTTTCTATTTAAATTTTGCAATAATCTTCGTTCTAGAAAACTTCTCTATGGAGCAGGTAACCAACCAACTAGCTTAGTCTACACAGTCTACAGTCTTTGGATTCCAAAGAAAGATATAGGATTTTAAAATCTCTCTTCAGAAAAGTCAGATCAAGGAGACAAACGCCTATGTCATGTTTTCTTCATCTAACTTTTCTTTTTTTATAGATAAGTAGACAAAACATCAAGTAAGTTTAGTTCATCTATCATTTATGTTATACGAGTACATGGCGTAGGTACATAATAAAGAGTATTCTATTATAATTATCTCCATAACCAACCTCCATAACCACTTGAAAGCTTTCAACCTGCCTTTTAACTAAAGTAGACACTAGCACAACAACTCGACACGTGTCTAATCCACGCACACGTGCGTCAAAATATCTGAACAGGTACAATCGACATGCACAATGACGTCACTACTCACTAGTAGGGGTGGATCAGACACTATTGTATTATACAATTTATACACCTGCTTAATATTACTGAGTCAGTGATTTAGAATATTTAAATTGGTATTAAGTGATGCGCTTTTTAAAAGCGTTGAAAAGGTTTGGATAAATTAGGTCATGCGAGATTAATTCGTATTCAGCCTTTTTTGGCATTTTGCGAAACTTTTTTGTGAGGAACGATTAATCTATAACTATCTAACTTGAATCATTTCGGAACCGTGGATTCCAGAGACAGTAAAGTTGAGATTGGTAGGTAATATTACCACTGCAATAATATAATATTATTCCAAATCTCCCAATTCTCCTAATATAACTAAAAATGTAGAAACATGAAATTTAGAACTGCAAACATAAGTAGACTTTTACTGAGTGACTTTTTATTTTATTAAAATAGACTTTTAGAAAAACGATTATTTCAACTACGAAAAACACAGATTAGATTGGAGAACCAGTTTTACTATGGGATTCGACCCACATTGAAATAGAGAAAAAAAATCGACTGCCCCATACATTCATCACCGTGTAACTCAACAAAATGTACTGAACAGCTGCTTCTTTTTTCGCGATTCTGTAGGTAATAGTTGTTCATAATGACTCTTATAGAGGTATTGCATTTATTCTGTTACACGTTGTATACTACACTCTTTGGCAAGACTGGTGTCAGATTACCTGGCTTACGGCCGCTTTCTGTAATATATCTCAATCCCAATCTTGATCCCGATCCTTGTCTGTAACCAATCAAAGGTGAGGATTGAGGTGAAGGACACAAACTCGGCCGTTGATTGGTTACAGACAAGGATCGGGATCAAGATTGGGATTGAGATATGTTATAGAAAGCGGCCGTTAGTCAGAAGTCAGATAATCTGACACCTGTCATAACGACTGTCATACCTAGATGTTCAAATGAAAGCCGGAACATGCTTTCGGTATGTAATATTTCCATTGCCCATCTACGGTCCAAACTCGGCAACCGTGGCTTAACCTCGAAGTTCGACCTGAACTGCTGGCTATTATAATTTAGTCACGAATTCCTTAAAAAGTCACCTTCATAAACATATTTAGCCCAAAAGAACAGCTAAAGGCATTAATTAACCGGGCTAATTACAGCCGGTTATCAGGCTTATTGTCCGCGTGCGATTACCAGCGACATAAATTGAGCTGCGAATATTTAATAATAATTGGCTCGCCTTTGTTTAACGGGGCTGGGGGGGGGAGGGTTGCCCGCCCACTAAAGCCACCCTGCTGTACGGTTGGCATGATAGGGAGTTTGCGAATATTAAGTTATTGTTTCAATATTACATTCAACTGAGAATGTTCCTGAGTTGTACAGTAATCTTTAAAATACAGACTAGCATCCTCTTCTTTTCTCAACTTAAAGAATCTAAACCTAAAAAAAAAAAATACAAGTAAGATAACTTTATGGACTAAACATGGCGGTTTGACTTTCGCATAGAAAATATGTCAAACAGACATATTAATACACTTCTGGACACATCTATTGGCCCACCTTAGAGTTTAGGTTTCGATGGCCCCTACCGAAATATGATTGCTAGATTGAACAAAAACTGTTGATGCAGTTTTAAACTTGATACATTTTACCATCTTTTTCGATCGTATTGTTTTAAATTTGAATTCAGAATACCATACGACATGGAGCTACGCCTAACAAGTCGGATATGCGCCTTGTTAAAGGCAATTGATTTTTGAATAAAAAACATGTTTTATCAAATAAAGGTTTAATTTAATAACGCGTGTTGCCTCCATGGGCATCTACCACAGCTCTCATACGATTAGGCATAGAGTTTATCAACCGCTCTATGAAATTTTGAGGGATCATCTCCCATTCCTCTTCTATGGCAGTTTTCAACTCCTGCATCGTCTGGGCAACTGGTTGACGAGCCCTAACACGTCTTTTTAGCTCGTCCCACATGTGCTCAATGGGGTTCATGTCTGGGCTTCTGGCTGGCCAGTCCATAACTGTGATGTTCACATCCCGAAGATATTCCCTGATGATGCCGGCCGCATGGGCTCTTGCATTATCATGCATAAAAAGGAAATTTGGGCCCACATAGTCCGCGTATGGTATCACGTGAGGTTCTAAGCACTCACGAATGTACCTTTCAGCATTTAATGTTGGCAGCCGTGGTCCTGTAACAACCTCAAGTTGAGTTTTGCCGCTCGCGGATATACCGCCCCAGACAGTCCATGAGCCACCGCCATAAGCAACCCTCTCTTCAAAGCAGCATTGTGCGAAACGCTCTCCCTTACGTCGGTAGACCTTCTTCCTTCCATCATTGCCATGTAACACAATATTAGACTCATCAGAAAAGAGTACACGGCTCCAATCTTGCTGTGTCCAATTTAAATGACTGCGTGCGAAATGAAGGCGCGCTGTTCGGTGGGCTCGCGTTAGTGTGGGCCCATTAGCTGGCGTGTGTGGTACCATATCGCGTTCTTTTAACCTTCTCCGAACAGTTCGAGCGCTCACAGATACTCCGTGGAAGTCGCGAAGTTGGTTTTGTATCTCAATGGAGGTAAGGTGACGATTTCTCAAGCTGGTCGTCACGATGAATCGATCCTGCCTTTCAGTTGTGACCCGAGATCGTGGCCTTCCTTGGCGACGAACAAAGCCGCACGTCTCTAGGTACCTCCGATAAACATTTCGGACCGCAGATCGACTTAAATTAAGTTGAGCACTCACGTTTCTTTGGCTGTGTCCGGCCTGAATAAGTGCCACAGCTTGGGCGGCGACTTCAGGTGAAGTATCCATAGATTATTGATAGAACCTCACCTTAATGTTAAGAATAAGTAATGTTTGTTGCAAAACCAAAGATATCAATCACTTTTTCAAGAATTAAATCCAAGTAAACCAATAAAACCAAGTTTTCTTAGTATTCGATTGTTTGATATCAACAAACAGGCTCCAAATTGTCTTTTGTTTCTTTAAATTCTGTGTTCGAAATTCAAAAAAAGACTATTGAATGAAATTGTGAATGTGCCAGGTTCAAAACTGCATAAAAACTTTTTGCTCGACCTAATATAAAATTTTAGCTAGGACCAAACGAAACTGAAAATGCAAGGTGGGCCAATAGATGTGTCCAGAAGTGTATATGTCAGTTATAAATATTCTAACTATTAAAATATCAATTCTAAAAGACGACGGTGGCGACGATAATTTTTTATGTTTAAAATAACATAACATGAACTAACTGATGATCAGTCAGGACTCAAGAGAAAACCTCACTTTATCTAGTTTCAAGTTTATAAATATAATATGATTTACCTTCACGTATTGTACAACAATAGAAATGATAAATATCATAAATAATAATAAATATTTATGCCTTATAAGTTTCAACATTGTATCGCTTCATTTTTAACATATAAAATTGTCTTGTTCGTAGTGAAAGTGCCTTAAAAGTGTGTGCGTCCTTTAATTTTTTAAGTAAACTTTGTCCAGTATCAAGTAAAGGTTTCAAAAGATGGAACTTACTTTCAATAGAATCTGTTCAATCAGAAAATTTTACGGTGAATAATATTCTCTTAATTTGCTGTCGCTCCCCCGGCATCCGGCTACACGTTAAGCCGGTTATGAACGGCCAGTAATGACGGTGTCATTTGCGCGGTGAATTATAATTGGCCCGATAACGCCGTCCGCCCGACATTAATAGACAACTTAATTTAAACGCCCTGTATATAACGCCCGCTGTATATAAGGGGAGTATATAATGCTGACGCATGAAGCGTGGGAGGTAGATTTTTTGTAGTTAAAAATTTATGTGTTGATGGTACCTAATGATATCGACGGTTTATCTGATGTGGAGTTTATCACCAACCAGATATTACTGCAACGCCATAGGGTTTCTGGTTGCGATGATAACCCCGAATTTCACCAATGAAACTGAACGCGATCAGTGTATAAACCACGTTTATGAGCTGTCAGTGTCATTGTTTTTCTATGGAATATTGACGCTGACAGCTCTTGAACGCAGTTTAGATGTACTGATCGCGTTCAGTTTCATTGGTGAAATCCGCTAAGAAGTTCCAAATAAATCATATTTCAACCAGACTGGTGCTCTGGCCACCTCTGGACAAATACTACTTATAATTTAAGTACTTTGGCCAGACCAAAATACTTAAATTACAAGAAGTATTTGTTGTAGAGATACAATAAAGAATAAGAAATTAAAACAACGCGAACAAGTGTCATTATTGCAATAACATAAAATACCAGCACCCCACCGCCATATGCGCGCCTAGTAAACGCTGTCATTATCGTTAAGGGTGCATTCAGACACAGTCTCAGCGGACGCGTTGTTTTTATGGCATGTCCTTTATATTAATGGCACTAAATAATGCAGGACAATGACACTAAGTTGTGATTTTGATGATTGTAATCTGTTTGCAGATGTGACGGTTTTAATTGTTTCTGTTCTGTGGTGGTTGCTACATTTTGAGAGATTAACCTATTGTTTGTGAGACATATGTTTCAAGAAATACATATAAGTATACCTACTTATATGTAATTCTTAAAACACTAAGTTTGAGATTGTTTTATGCGGCCTACCCAAATGTCCTTACTTTGGTATTGTTCGTCAAATCGTTGAGCTCCTTAAAGTTCTAAGTTTGAGCTCCATAATAACTGACAAATGCTTGCACTGTCTGGACAGGTCCACTCAAATCTGTGTGGCACTTTCCTCAAAAGGTCACCTCAGACATTAACCTACATGGTTCTCGTATGATTTGACCAGTACAATTTTTATGGACTTCAAAAGAGACTGTGACCTCTGAGTTTGTTTCGGTGTTTCTTCTCAGGGTAGTCAGCTAGGAAACACCGGCCTCATCTAGCTTAAAATGACCAAAAAATAATGACGTGTAAAAGTGTTATGTTTAACCTACTTAGAAAATAAATATCATTTATCATTTATCATTATCATTTATCACACTTTCATTTCATAAAACTAAAACACTGCAATGATGGAAATCAACAGCAATTTATTATATAAATCGTTATTAATGATGGCGGATTCATGAACAAACAAATTGCGAACTATTGCGATCTTGATTAATCGTTCAGATTCATAGCTCAAAACACGTGTGTGCATATTGGATTGTTATTTAATCTTATTGTAAAAGTGAACAGTGATTTCTTTAGACTAACTCTTTAATTTTGTTTTAGGCCCTGTTTATTTAAACGCGACAGGCGATGGCGGCGGCCGCGAAGGCAAATGTGGTTTTTGACGGGTGGCAATTGGTGGGCTGAAAGGCCGAAAATGTTCTGTTCAATAGAGCAGAATTCCTTAATAAAATCTTAAGAACTGATGGATTATATTTGTCTATGGTGAATGTGTTTTTATCAGCTTTCATAAAAATATTAGTTAAGTAGGTTCCTCCTGGCATTCACCTGCCACCTGGTAAAGTTTTTCAGGAAATATTCACCATTAAAACGTGGCTTTACCTTAATTTAGGGATTTTTGTACAAGCAGAAAATACAAACCAACCTTTTATTTAATTCTAAATCTAAATTAACTACATCAATTAAACGAGTAATATCGAGCAAAAGATTACGTAACAAATCAAAGACCCCAATATTCCCCTACCTGCGTAGCGTCGACAACACAAGCTTAGACCTACCCTCTTGAAACCACGTAATAAATACCGACCAAAAACTAAAAGATAGCTCTTAAATCAAAGCACAAAGGTTTAGTTTCCAAAATTTTGAGGTTATATAACGGTAATGTTAAGTCGGTAAGGTATTCCCGCCACTTCATTTGCGAAAATGTTGGTACGCCTGGCTTAAGTGTTGCACGCTGTTAAATTAATGAGCCAATCTCAGTCGGCCGGGGTTGCCACCTCTATATTTTACAAGGTGGTAATGTGCCGTAGTGTGGTGCTTTAATATTGCCTTGTTTTAACAACACTGAAGTACATTAAGGAAAAATATGTTTGGAACTTTCGCTATTAAGGTGTAAGTATTTTTGTTTTGATTTATTTGTTTTTTATTTGAGGTTTAGGTATTCTAATTTTGAGGTAAATGACAGTCAGATATACTTTAACTCTTGTATCTACCTAACGGAAAAGATGTAGTTTCAAGTAGGGGAAGCCCGGGCAAGAAGCATAGTGCGGGTAAGAAGAATAACTGTTTTTTCCATAAATCTATAATAGATGGCGTTTTGACACATTCTCAAGTCGTGACACGTGCGACCGGCAACGCCATGACAGTTCAACCAAAACAATACGCGAGTGCATTTGTTGTGAAAAGAGAAAAAAAGGATTATTGTTGTTTTGTTACGATTTTTGTGAAAACTTAGTACACTAACTTTTTGTATTAGACATTAGTTATCTATGAAATGTTTTATTTATCCAATTGCACGTTTATTTAAGTTTTATTTTTGATCGTTACTTTTTGTTTACATACCTACTAAAATTTTCAAGCCTTGACTTGTTTCTAATATGAGCGTGTTGGGCAAAATGGATATGGGCAAAACGGATACCTATCCGTTTTGCCCATAACCAGTTTTCCCAACACGCCGTTTAGTTATTTCATTATCTTCTTATGTAAGAAATATTTAAATTAAATATCTTTTACAACTTTAAGTAAACGGAGATCTGATCTTTTGGAGAAGAAGATTACGCTCCATCAACGATGACCGACCGTCCTTCTTATGAACCGCCCTTTACTATGACTGAAGGTCCTGTAAATGATGCGCCGTCGACAGTGGGCATAGATCCTTTTAATGGCACATCGTTTACTGTGACCTTCTGCGCTTTAAATTATTCTCCAGCAAGAACAGTGACGACTGACCCGGTTTTCCTTGAAATTGCATCTGTAACCGCAAAGGAGGCAGTAGCTGAATCTTCTGCGCAGTCAGCCATTTCAGAAATAGAGATTGAAAGGTCTACTACACCTTTGCCTGATTCCAATTTGCTGGAAGAAGGATCAGCTCATTTACTAAGAGATAATCATCCAGTACCTGCAGCGAGCCTTACTCCATTTCAAATTAGACCTATTCCAACCATGGCTGCTCCTAAAACAGGCCGCAAACACAAAAGGCAGAAATCAGAGGTCGTCTAGTCACGTCAAAGCTGAGCAAGCATTAAAATTTCAGAAGGCAAATATTAAGAAGACCAAGATTTCAGAGTTAGAAGGCCCCAGCAAAACAAAAACTAAAATATCCTCAGTCAAACAACATAGCAGAAACCCAAAACCAGATGTTTACTGTTTAGTGTGCGTTGACAGATACACTGAACCACCAGCCGAAGAGTGGATTCAGTGTAATCAGTGCAAAAGTTGGGCGCATGAAGACTGCACTTCTTATGTAGGAGTTGGCAGCTACTTCTGTGATGAATGCGATGACTGATCTTAACTAATTCAACATTATCCTTTTTGCCCTTGGGGCATATCCATTTTGCCCGACCCCTTCGGGCAAAACGGATAATTGATACTTTTTGTTAATGCTCATAATAAATATAGAAATCGTTTAAGTTTTTTAATTTATATGATTATTTTCTAAAGATGAATAAACATAGTACAAATTAAAAGTACAAAGAGTTCTATTGATTATCAGGTTGTGGTTTTATTTACACTATCCCTTAACATATGCGTCTTGCCCGGGCTTCCCTTACTTAATCTAAGTATTTGTATTTTCTAAACAGAATTAATTTTTCTGACGTGGGAGCAAGACTTCATATCAGCCGAAAGACGTCCACTGCTGGACATAGGCCTCCCCCTAAAAAATGGGGAGGGGTTGCCATAATCGCCACGCTTGGCAGACGGGTGCCCGATCGCAGTGTAGCTGTTGAATTGCCCATTCTCTGGTGAGTCCCTTAGTCGCCTCTTACGGAGAAGTGATGGGATGGTGCTATTATTTTACGTCCACCACGATACAGAACAGAACAGAGCAAGACTTAGCCCACAAAAATTAAAATCCTAAACCTGCCTCAAACGCTCAAAGCCTAATCAATTGCTGCTTAGTCTTTTCCCAGCTATACTTGGGTCGGCTTCCAGTCTAAGCAGATAGCTGAGTGCCAGTATTTTACATTGAATGGAACGACGGCCTGTCTGACCTACACCACCCAGTATATTGATGGTAACACGATACCCTTTGGCAAATACTGCAGTGCGATTCTGTAAACATGTAGAAGTGAAAGCTTGCGTGAAGTGATCACGAAGTGAGCTGTCAATCCATGTAATCAAGATGAAATGACAGGTCACTTCGACTTCACTCCGTCATGTTTATAGAATCGACAGGCTGGTGTCAGACTTTTTGCCTTCTAACAGTGACATTTCTAAATTGGTTCAATTTCCTTCCGTTTTGTTAACTACAGGTACCTTATTAACCTCATAAAGACAGTTAACATTAGATATTTTAAAACGGTTAACTGCTTTAAAAATCCTCAATCTGCCTGTTTTACTTTCTACTCACCGTTTTGTCAGGTGAGGTGTATTGTTGAACAAAACTGTGAAACAACAGTTTTACGTAAGCCATTGTGATCCTAAATGGTTCATTGTTAAATGATCAGATGTCTAACTAGATTTTATGTTAGTCATCTTGACTGTCTACGTGAAATAATTAGGTTCGGCTACCAAAAATTGGATGACGATGTACAGATCTACCTAATTGAAATTTTATTGACGGTTCGCTCGTGATAATTTTTAGTTCCGATGGGAAGCCAATTGCAAATTTTAACATGGTTGAAATAAAAGATTCTTACTTTGTACTGAAAATATTGGCATCATCATCATCATGTCAGCCGAAAGACGTCCTGCTGGACATAGGCCTCCCCTAAGTGTCGCCACAACAACCGGTCCTGTGCATCCTCAAATTATTGGTATGATGATAAATAAATCATCATGGCTCTGTTATACTGTAGCTTTTTGTTAGTGAAGCGATTTTCGTACTTAAGGGCGCGTTTACAAATGGGTAGTCAAATCATTACTTTTTTACACAAAAGTATGATTATTAAATAAAATGCTTTGCATTCTTAAAATGTTTTTCCCAAGAATTGTTGATCGATGTGCATGGTACGATTCTGAACTATAAATATAATTTTAGATAGGTAGTTTCTCAATAAATGTACCAAAGTAAATTTTTTTACTTCGGTACATTTAGTGAGATATTGTCCTTAATCGGTAAAACTTAGGTGAAGGACTATGACGTGAGCAATTGATGCTAGGGATTAACAACTCACTTTGCCTAAGTTATCACGGTGAATCTATTAAACAGCTCGAATTGGTTTTCCTATGAACAACTAACTTTACGTTATACCAACATAATGTTTAGCCCAAACTAAGAACCATGTCGCCTCACTAAGGGTCCATGTCTAGTGTTGTCAATACATAATTTACTAGCCACAGCGGGGCTAACAATGGACCAGGTTTAGAGGAGCCGGCTCTAATTAGACCTCTCGCGCCTGGATAAGGTTAGTGTAGGCATGAGCGGAGCGGGAAGCGTTAGTCGAGCAGCGTTGATTATTGTCCCAATTCTACAACGCGCCAAATCATGTACACTCTACCCGCTACCCCTACCCGTGTTCCTTGAAATGCCTTTTGCGTTCCAGGGCCGCGGTTCCTCTTCCAAACAATTCGTCAACCCTGGCAGGCAATCCTTGGTACCTAGAAATCAATTTACCGCCAACAAACCCTGCGCTTATCTTCTAGCTGCTGGAATTGAGCGGTGATTTGTAAAAAAAAGATTCCTAGTGCTTTTAGACACAAACATCGCTAACAGTTTCACCCTGCCCCCTCCCTTACACAACAAAGGTATCTATTGTGTGGGTAGCGAGGTAGTTTGAAGGTACAAATGTGGCAATTAGCCCCACTGCTGACTGATGCTCGCCCGCCCGTGATTAAGGCGGACCCGAAGATAACTAATACATTGAGACCCTGATACGTGTGGAAAAGGAAATGGGTGCGCCGATGGAAAGTGATTCGAGGTTGCAATGATACCAACAAATGCTATAAGAAACAACTTTGGCAAGGTCGTCTAAAGAAAAGCTCAGAAAAGCTCGCAAAGCGTGCCCCATCGTGGGACACATCATCGCTTACCATCAGATGAGATAGTATAGTCAAATTCAAACTTATAAATAGATAATACTCGTATAAAAATCAAATGTTATGGTATCTGCTTTCCATCCTACAGCTTCACAAAATAATAGGTACCTACTTATACTTAAGAAAACTTACAAAAAGACTTGCATTTAATTTTAATGCAACAAAACTCGCACAATATCGCCATCTTCTTTTATTAGCAATAGACATTAAACTCCATACAAACACGTAACCAACACCCCAAGGATCATGATTTTAGGGTACCCTCCTCCAGACTCCAGTTGATAAGTAGTGCTTTGTACTCTTATTTGTTCACTTTAGACAACACTCTGTCTTTGAAGCAGTGCTATTAATATTGGCTACCGATAGCTGATACTACCCTCCACGTAATTTGTGGCAGAATTAGGCTATCAAACATTTACTCGGGTTTTAAGGTTAGGTGGAGTAAGTTAACGGTGAAATGATCCTGTATTTGTTTAGATTTTGATGGTTGAAATAAGAAACTGTAGAGTGAATAAGTTGCTTGTAGGCAAGCGTGCTCCACGTCGAACACATCGTCCACATAGTACTTTTTGACATCATCAGGTGAGATAGTGGTTGGACACGAGCCTTTAGATAGTTAAAAAAAACAACTAAAAACAAAAGTTTACTCAGGTTCGTTGCATTCATTTAAAATAACATGTCTAGTCAAAAACTGGGACAAGTTTAACAAGTACATCTATTCGTATCTTCAGTCGAAAAAAATATAAAAGGACCTAAATTAGTAGACAGCAGAATATTGAAATAGAGCTCAAAATGTTTTAGTAAAAAAAAAATTGGTAGGTATACGCTTAGTTATTATAATATACCACTCCCAAGTTAGTTAACCAAACACACAGCGCGCTGCGGTCAAAAGAAGGCATAAAGGGCCCTATTATAATTATTTTCTAGACACAACTTAAGCTCCTATTGCAAAAATGAGAACAATTAAGTATAGCTTACATTTTCAACCCATTCCAATAACAATGAAGTACTTATCAAAAAATAGGAGAACGCAAACCTTTTCTAAACCCCATACACTCTTAAAAAGTCAAGCAAACATTCTCGTTCAATTTCAATGCCGAGCGATATCCATGGGGTATCACAAATTGGTTCGACAAGTCGTTTGAACCACCACATCAAAACTGAAATTGCTAGACACCTTTATTTCGTTGACAATAAGGTTTATAATGGTGTAAGAGGCAGGTGATCCAATGATTGTTGGAAATTGGTGTGTGCAGTAGAACTCACTCAATTCGGCAGTCGTGTTTGATCATATAAGAACCCTTGCTTCTCAATCGAGTTCGTGTTAGTTTACATATCAGTTTTGTGGAGATGAGGCATTAGTTTAATGGGAATTTGGCTATATCTACCTCTGGTGTTTCCTGATAGCTGAAACCTGGGAGTCTTTAAGTCAAGAGTGAATAGGTTACTTTTAGGCAAGCGTGCTCCATCATCGACCACATCATCTCTTACCATCAGGTGAGATAGTGGTCAAGCGCGTGCCTATCAAAAATAAAAAAACGAACCTATTCTATTTTTAAAATTGATGGGTTTGTGTTCGTCTACAAATATTACCTTATGGAAACTTATGAAATATTATGGTCGACGATAGAGCACGCTTGCCTAGAAGTAAGACGCCCAGGTTATGGCTATCAGGAAACACGGACACCTTGAATTCCCCTCCTTAGATGGTGTGGTAGGTGGTTATCTTTTTAAAGGTGGCCAAGTATCCTGCTTGAGACCATGATGGGGAGAGAAGTGGAAGAAAGACACATGATGTTCGAGAAATAACTTTTTCTTTTTTTGCTTTGGGCTAATAATACCTTGGAAGAACATTTAAGTTTACACGTGTTTTGTTCGATATTGGTATAGGTACTCTTCATGATTTTCACTGACGAAATCAAGATTTCACAGATCAATGGGAACCCGTAACGAGGTATAGAAACAAAGATCTCTAATATCTGCATCAAAAGTTGCCTTTTTCTAAAAAGCCGATTTGATTATATCTAAATAAAAATCTGCCTAGAGTCACATAGTGTTTGTACTTTATAGCATGAATGCAGTACAAACAGGTCAAAACAATACCGCCTCGTAAGCACATAACCTAAATAAGTACAGTTTCAACACTCAACCATCATAAACCTACAGAACCCAACACATCTTCAGACTTCAGTACATAAAACATGAAAACGGAACGCCGAATCTCGCGGCGTTATCAAAACGTTGCGCTAAAGGGAGGCTCACGACGTACCGAGCCGCGGGGCGGGCTCGCCAAATAATTGATGAGTGCATTAGAGACATGTGTCCGCCATCTTTTATTCAGGCGCCCGAACTCGGTTCCTGAACGAATGGCGCGAAATGTGGAGCATAATCTGTATGAATTTGGAATTTGTTGCTACAGATAAGTAAGGCTTGGTGTAGGGGTGTGTCTAGACGTGTTTGAAGGTGTAGAGGGAAAGGCTGGTTGGAGACTATGGTTCTTATTTTTGATTTTGATCTTTATGTTCTAATTAGGTAAGCTTAGTGTAGTTCTTTCGGTTCATTCAAAGTTGGACTAGTACACGTCGCTTTCAGCGATAAGACCACCATGATTGTACACATAATTTTTTTTTTAAGAATAGCATAAATGTTTTGGTGTTCCAAAAATATATTTGATTATACTGAACACTTCACAAAATACAGTCTGTGATACTGAAAGCTGTTAATTAAAAGATATGAAAAGGCCTCACACAAAAAGCCTTGACATGTAACCTCCTTTAGTACAGTCACAATAAATACTCCTACATTCAATCGATACAAAATCACATCCTATAAAGTTGACCGAAAATCCGAAACAAGTTGTCGGCAAAGCTTTTTAATTCTCACATCCACTAGGTGGACTCTGGGACTCATGGGCCAAACGGGGCACCCTCTTATCTGAAGCACTTAGTAATTTTGTCTAATCCGATATACAAGTTTTAATACCCCGTCCCGTCCGCCCGCGGCTACAAAAAAGGGACTGTGTTAAGTCTCGAAAAACTGCACGTTTTCACACGCCCATACTCTTTTATTGGGACCAGATGGTTGAGGGTTTTTGGGAATGTCCTGGTTCTGCTTAGGTATTTATTTTTTGGGTAAGAAGGTATTTCTACATTTTTAAATTCAAAAACTGGCCAAGTGCGTGTCGGGCCACGCGCAGTGTAACTAGGGTTCCGTAGTTGCACGTCACGATTGCCGACTTAGAATGCTGCTTTTTGTTTGATTCCATGAATATATTAATTGAGTTCACGGTTATAACGGTTAAAATACGAGCGAAATTTCTTCGAAAATGTCAATAAAAAACCATAGGAAAAAAAAAATCTAACTTCACAAAATATTATCATAACATTTCAGATGAACGAATCATCTAATGATGAAAGAATCATCGTACGAAATTCAACTACATTTAATAGGTTAAGTCCACTTAGCTGTGATAGACTTCCTTTTACTTTCGTTATTTTTCACGTCTGTAAAAACAACCGTTCAGCTGGCACAGGGGAGGGGGGGTAGCTCTTGACTCTTCACTATTTTACAAACAGATCCTTCCTTGGATAGAAAAATAGTTTTCGCACACCCGCAATATTCTTAAACGACCTATCCACAGTAGGTACCTAATCCACACCATGGGATAGACGGTAAAAAAGAAGTATTATTCATTTATGGTAATTAGTATACCTATACTAAAAACGTAAAAGCTTCGTTTCTACTTAAACGCAGCAATATGATTTACATTGCATGGTTATTTACATTTATTTTTAAAATATAGGTATTTTATTTTACTTACTAAGGAGGTGTAGGTACAATAAAGTATAAAATAAATAATAAATAAATCCAGATAGAGTTTAAATTTATTTTAAATCTATTTAAATTCTTTTGCAGCGTGGCAATCCTACTCCTGAATTACGAATGGAGATTTGAAACATTCACTCCGTGTCTCCATCTCTTTCTGTTCCATGCATTACTATGAGACGACGCATAATATAAGTAGGTAGGTACCTAATTGGAGTTATTTTCAGCCGGACCATCTATCTACATCAGCAGGGGCGCTTTTAAACGATTCAGCATTTTGGAACCCTTAGGCTGAATATTTCTAATTGACCTTAACTTTCCACGTTATCAGGTACTTTTAAGAATAGTTGAGTATTTGTCAAACTCTATTTAAAAAACTGTCAAACTGTAGCATTAAAGTTGGTTCTAGACAGGTTCTTTACACCCAGAACCCGGCGCATAGATTTTTTCGAAATTAATGAACTTGGGTTGACGTTGGGACGATAAAACAGCTTTTCCCTCAGTCCAGTTAGGTCTGCAAACTACACGTCTACACCATTTGTCAAAGAAAAATTTAGAAACATTGCACCACAAAATCTATCTACTAATTCCAGACTCTAAATTATATAACAAAACGAAAATGCAATTAAAACAGCTCGTAAACTCAGAACGCGACTCAACTTTGGCACCCAACGAATGAAAGTATAACAATGTTGTTTTTCGCATCGCATAAACCACGACCGCAATCTACAAAAGAAACAAGTACAAACTTGGAGTCAGACTCGATACAAAGGGGGAGCAGCTCCGCAGCTCGTTACCATTCATAATTCACGGGGCAAACTCTTCGTACGTTTTCCCATTAGAAATTTTATAAGGTTTTTATTGCTTCGCTCTCTCCTCTCCCGCCAAAAGTTCGCGCGCACCCGTTTGACAGTCAGGAGCGCCAACCGTTAGCTGCGACAAATTCATTCTACTTTTTTAAATTTTAAAAAAGGTTTAGCAAAGAAATTGTTCCTTTGAGACGTGGATCTAGATGATGTTACTGTTTCGGAGAGTAAATAATATATTTCTTTTATAACCTGGCATTACAGCCTAATAACATTATCTAATACATTTGCTTTTAATAAATTTGTGAACATTGTAAAAGACTCATGTACTTAATTTCATTTTAAATTCGCTTATAAGTGGACTTGAACTGTTCATGGGACCTATTTTATTTATTTATTATTATTTATTATATACTTTATTGTACACCTCACATCAATCACAAGTAAAAATTTTATAAAAACAAGTGTACAATGGGCGGTATTTTAACCATTTTTAGTGGGCGTTTATGAGACTATGTGTATTATTATTAGTGTATGTATGTCAGTTCAATCTAAATTACCAAATGTGTAGATGAAACCGCCTAGGTACCAAAATGTTCCAAAAAACATTTAAAAAGTAATGTTGAGAGACAAACTTAGATACCAACAAACGAACATAGAAAACTCGAAGAAGCGTCAGACTTTATCTAAGACTGCATGAAAACCCCCTATTTCCAAACAGTTCCGAGGGTCCCACTTACTTGTAGTTGATAGCGGTGCCAGACTGCCAGCCATTCTCACCGAGCTGCCGTCGGCAACAACTTTGATAAGACTTCGCGAACTTTAGGAAACCGAAGGGTTCCGAAACATTTTGCTAACTTCCATAATGACCGGGGTAACATGAGTTTAATTTTATGACAACCAGACGGTGACGGGTCCCTGAAATTTCGGGCTAGAATTTTAAGTTGGTTTAGAACTAAATTCTTTTAGGTTTCAGGATAAGAATAACGTAGTTTCTTATTTTACTAGACAGGCTCCGCTTACCTAAATAATTTCATGAAAAAAAAAAATATTGTAGGTAGTAAGTAGTTGTATCATTTCAAACGAAACATCGACCGATCCTGTAAGTTTCGCTTCCAGCGAAATCCCGCTGCCTTCACCAAACCATCTGCCCACCTTGTGGGACACCTCCCAACGATGCGTCTTCCGGTACTCGGTCGCCACTCCAGATCCGGCAGCGATCGGCCCCATCGAAAATAATCATATTTTATATAGTCTTCATCCTAGATGGCAGACATAGTTTTATTTCTGATCGGATCCTGAGTTTCAGATACGAAATGCGTGTATATTGTGAAAATCCTATGTAAAAATCTTAACCTTAGTAATACTGAGAAAATGCAGACTTCATCACACTTCCACTTTTACCATAACATGAATTAACAAAAAAGTCTAATCTCCCTGCAAACGCACGCTACTAAAAATCCCTCCTTGAATTCACTCACCCTGATATCAACTAACTAGCTTCCTTCCAATTTATATCCAAAATATTTCCACGTAAACTCCGTTTCCATTGGCAAAGTGTCAGTAGTTATATAGGCAGGCGACGTGTCAAAGAGGTATAATCTTTCGCTCGGCGAGATAACTAAATTCTGACCTGATTTATATTTCTGCGCAGATTTAGTTTGGTAACACTCCTCGTATTTTGGACGTTGGCGCCAGATTAGGGGTGTGCGTACGATTTTCAGTTGTACGAGTATATTATACCTAGTCTTTATTTTCCCTAATAAAATACCATTGTAAGTAGTAATTGTTTTATGTAGGTATATAGAGATCTCCAATCTCATAAGACAAAGATGACTGGCTAAAGAAAAAATACTTTGTCAAAAAACGCGACCGCTAACTACTTGTTTGGAACTTTTTAATCCTTTTTAGCGGTCGGGTTTTTTGACAAAGTCCTCTTTTTTGGTAGCCAGTCATCTTTGTCTTGCAAATGAGATCTTCAGTATTTTTTTTTATTTCTTACATTTTACTGAGTTATATTTTTTTTTTTCATTTGCGGGCGCCATTTTGATAATTTATATAACATACGTCTCTACCACAATTCTGACGAATTCAACGACACCTCATATGTCAAAATCCGTCCAGCATGGACAGCAAACAGCAAAATGGACATACTTACATCATACAAACATACATACATACATACATGCATGACATATAAGATCATAATTTGTTAGGTACTTTTCTTTCTTACTTATAAGTACCTACATTGGGATTATACAGAAGGTTGATGATGATGTCTTTCAAGACAAATGATGTTTTTTTATGAAAAGTGAACCATATAGCACGTACAGACACTCATAAATCTATACAGCTGCAGGTAATAGGTTCCAATGTCATAATTTCATTTTCAAGAAAAAAATCTTGTCATTTTACTATTCCTTAATTTCCTAATAAACGCTATTCACCCGATCAACAACATAATACTAAACCATAACGTCTGACTTATTTTTTCAAAACCCTCCCATTTCCAAAATTAATTTCCCAACGCCGCCGCGCCATGCGCCGCAAACCGTGCCAACCCTACACTTTCCCGGCGACCTCTATTAATTAAAACGCTGTGTAAACCGGGCTTTATCGGCGCGCTGGCCACGCCACCCAATTAGGACAGCCGACGAGTTCGCGCCAAAAATTATGCGGCTTATCAACTGCCGCGTAATATTGACAAACGACCGTTCGTTCGGAAACACGCTTCGGTGGGCCGTGATCGATTATTTGTTGTATTGTTTAAATGTTGTGAGCGATTTTGTGTTCTAATAGGTACCTATTGGTTGTGAATGTAAACGTAAAACTAAGTATGTGATAGCTAATATAAGCTAAGATGATGGTGATAATTAAAAACGAGTTATTTGTGGCTGGTAAGCGGGTTTCACTGACTATGACAATTCAAGAAGAAGAGGGATATCTACTAATAGTTATGAATGTGCTGAATGAAGCTATGTAGGTAGGTATGTGCTGTCTCAGAGATTATGACTCATACTACCAACAATTTTGCAGTGTGTTAAACGTAAATAAATACGTAGAATCATAAAGCAAGTTAAAATACACTTACCCAGGTAGTCAGGTAGGTACTTTTAACCAACTCCCAGTTTATGGTACCTATATATGCAAGCGAACCGTAGCAGCACGGCAACGTAGACATCCAAAAACTGTACGCCGCCGCTAAGATTTTCTTAGTGCATTTTATTACAGATGTCACAGAAGGTAAAGTCATTATTTTTCTGATTCAGTCAATTTACGAAACGGTTTGGAAATACAGAGAAAATTCTCTTATTCCATTACAGTAGAAACATCATTGTATCAACAGCATTGTGTCTTCAACTTGTATTAGCATTATCTTATTCAAACATTTATAAACAAATATATCATCCTCTTTACCAAAATTACTTAGAAACAACATCCTTCGTAACCCTCGCATACACTCACCCCTTACTAGGTTTTCAGATTTCGCCGGCATCTATAACATCATACCAATATGCCATTCATCAGGCGAGGCGTCGCTAAACACCGTCGGCCGCGCGAGATAACCGCGCAGTAAACCGACAACAATGCCCCGACTCGCACTCAATAAAAGATGATAACACATGAAATATGAACTGACGACACCCCTCTACGAACAAGCAAAAGAAAACCTAATATCAACTCTATGCAACGCAAGCAAAGTTCCATTCTCGTTGAGACTATCTCCAAGTTATGATATTTCAAAAGCGAAGACAGTGTTAGCATAATAAACGCTCTCCAATGAAAACAAACCGCATCCAGCTCACGAATACAGCCAAATTTCCCAAAGAAAACATACCAAGTTACAACGTTTCGGAACGAAGCGGTGACGGCGCGAAACAAAAGCGCGGGAATCGCCGCCATTGGTGGAGAAGGTGGGCGGACTCCGGATAATATGGCGGAAATATTACGAACCGAGGAGGTATTCAAGGTGCACTGGGAGGAAGGGAGGCCCGCGGGAGAGGGAGGACACCCCGGAGAGGTTAATTACCCGCCGGCCGATAAGGCAGCGGCTCGCTAATTACGTACTTATGGCGGACTGAAATTAAGTTATCGTCGGCGGGAAAACGACGCTCACTTTGTTTGCGTTCCGTTTTACGGATAATATGTATTCTGCGGCGCTCGAGAGTAATGGAACAAAATTGGCGGCTATTCAGTTTTATCTTTTATGTCTGAGTAGAGGAAGCGTAGCGTCGTTCTCAGATAATGGAATCATTGTTCAAACAGTGAGCGCTCCGGGGACTCTTTTTTAATCGTTTAACTTAATTTTTGCTTTGTTTTATATTCAAACAAGCTACGCCGATTTGCGTTTCATTAAAATATTAATCTGCCTTTTGATATACCTAACAGCAAAAAAAGAATAAGAAAGAGGGGATAACGCGTGAGTTTGCGAAGAATTTTATTTCGCAGGAGTCGTTCATATTTTAAGTAGATATTAGATAGATAGCGAAATATACTCGAGTGCGGCAAACAACACGACTGGCAGCTGAGCTCCCAAATAAAATGCGATAAAATAAAAAGATGTCGGCGACAAAACGTAGATACTTATACATGAGCAAACTTAGATACGCAACCAGAAATAAACTGTATGTGTCTTGGTGTCTTAAGAATAAGAGCTGAAATGAGCAAGCACAGAAGTTGATATAACGCAGACTTAAATTGGTAAGTTTATACATATTTACCACAAAAGCGGCTCAGCGAGAGATCGCGGGATCTGTTCCCCAGTTTTATTTTTCCAAGCTCTAAATGGAGTCGGTGGAGCATTTAAATAAGCTTCGCCGCCTGAAGTATGGTAATGTTAGTAATACGCGGAAAGAAACCGCGCCGTTGCTTTCAGTGTCGGCCATTTTGAATTTCCTTTTATTTTAGTCCTCTGAGACAAGATCCCTTGCTATGTGATTATTCGATAATATAAGAGGAAAATCTTGTTTGCCTAGAAAAAAAATATGTTGCTCAAATCGTTTTTTTTGGAATGTATGGACAACTATTGGTAGTAGTGGTAGTGTAGGTAGGTAATGCATTATTTTATAGGCTAAGAAAACCTGGGAGTGTGTATAAAATATTGCATCACTAGACTCCATTGGGCTCAGGGCCAGGTAGTTTGTATAACCCGAATAACGTCACTGAAGATTTCTAATTAAACTTCCATTCCATTCCCCATTCAATCAGTATGAAAATATTTAGACTAATCACATTGTATTTCTGTCAGACCCTATCCCCATTATTACCCAAAATCTTGTCAAACAAAGCATACAATCTACCCATTAAACAAATACCCAATAAATTAAGCCCATAACTGAACATTTCAGCAGAGATTCCTCTTCATTCCTAATTATTCCCGAACGATTAATTATTATAACATGCAAACGACATGTTCTAAAAAGGGCGGCCATATGTCGAGACTGATCAAAGACGCCGTTCGTTTTTTGGCTCATAATTAGTAACAAATTATGTAACAAAAACTCCTTGGTATCTCGGTATCTCCTCCACGTCCCCTTGGCTGTGAGAATGGCGTGAACTCCGTTATGGATCGTCTCCCGGAACGCGTTCGAATATTTAAACATAGACCACGTAATGAATGTAGTCTAAACTTGCATTCATTACTCATCTTTCTAGTGCCTGCCGGTCTCGAATGAGTAGGAAGCAATGCAGGGCTCACAGGTTCTATAATTCTAGTGTATTATTTGATCATTTACGTAAAACGTAAAAAAATTTGGCTAGCTAAGCAATCCAGCTGCCGAGGCTCAATTAGGACAAAAACATTTATTTAATTTCATGTATTTCTAAAGAAAGTACCTATACCGTTTTATTGTTTGATATAAATGTTGCGCAATCATAAACTGTTATTGGAGTCTAAATATTTTCCTTAATATTTTTCTTTAAGGTTCCTTTTTGTTTTACTTTTGGTGTACAATAAAGTGTATAATAAATAAAAAAATAAAACGCAGTAAGTAGTTTTTAAAAACTTCTCACATGAAAAAATGTTTCATTAACTTAGACACCACTCTATAAAACTTACACTCAAGATGAATGAGTGTAAGTTTCCGCTTGCACCATCTAATCGTTCTCAGTCCTGAAAGCGTCACGTTCGGATGCACGCGCGGCGCGCACAACCGACCATACGGGTTCTCCTCCCAACTAATTCAAACTAATTAGCTTCCGTAAGCTGTAAATCTTACGAATACTGCGCCGACGTCATCGCGCGCGCTTTGATCACACGCGAAGTGAAACGGAACGCGACACGTGAATGAATGAACTGAACGATTTTTGAACGGAGCGTTTAATGTCAAATGTGGCGGGAATTCCGTCGGCCCTTAAGTTTTATGATTTCATTCCGCTGGTGATACATTGGTTCACTAGAAATTTTGTGTTATACAGCTGCTCGTAAATGCATCTATTAAGCTTGCAAAGTTACGGCGGTGTCAGCTTTGGCTGATTTTTAACACTACTTAATGCCTGCTAAGTTCAGTTTCAGTGTTCAGAAGATGACGCAGTTTCCGCTTATCCAGTACCTAACAGAGGTAGGTACTATTTTTGAAGAGCTCGTGTTTAAAAAGTTACTCACGGGTTGAACTTCGAGGTTAAGCGACGACGCTTGCCGAGGTTGGTCCGTGGATGGGTGACCATCCATTACACACCGAGTCACCTACGTTTCTCGGATACCTATTCCGTTATGTCGTGGGCCCTGGCTGTGGCTGCTATTTGAACATCTTTAATAGTCGTTACGGATACCAGTTAGAAGCAAGAAAATCGGGTCTCGAATTGACCTGTAACGGCTGTAGGGTTGTGGAGTTCAGATTGGTTAGACTGGAAGCAGACCTAAACATACTTGAGAAAAGGCTAGGAAGATTGATTTAAGGTTCTAACATTTTTAAAACAAGAACTATTATCAAAATTGAGAGAACATCTTAAATATTAACAAAACGCGATAACTCGAAAACCTATCAGCCGATATAACTAGATACTCTAATTAAATTACCACCCACTCACCAACTTACAGCACACAATCCACAAACAAATCACACGGTCACGCAGCCGCTAATCGTTCTATCATATCAATCATTCGTCCAGAAACAATCAATTAGATCGCGATCCCCTTTCAATTATCCCCTGCATCGGTAGGTAATTGCCTTCCAGCTCCACCTAGGGGCGGATCGGGGAACCGATTAATGTGTGAACGGTGTCCGGTGATGGACATTGTATTGCCTTGATCGCGGTTTGATGGCTAAGATGTTGCCAGTAATAAAAATAGGTACGTTGCGGTTTTGATGGATTGGGATGTTATGGAATAATTGAAGCGAGAATTTCAAAAAACGCTTTTTCAAAAAAAGACAACCGACTTCGAAACAAAATACAGTACAAAGTATAAAATGGCTACATTTTCGGAAGACGGTGTTTTTGGTGGTTTATATCGTTTGTAACACGATCGACTTCCGAAATTATAGTTATTTTATACTTTATATTGTTTTTTGTTTCGAAGTCGGTTATATTTTTTTGTAAAAACGTTTTTTATTTTTCACTTTTTAGTGGTTTAACCGCTGCGGCCCCGACATGTGAAAATTCCCAAAAAAAAAAATCTTATGTAATAGATAAATAAACATTAAATTCGCGACACACCGGTGTGTCGCCGGGCCGGAGCGGTCAACTAAACCCAACGCAAAAAGAATCATCAAGATCGGTTCATAAACAATAAAGTTATGCCCGAATAGATAACCCCAAAACCATGGTTGACTACAAATCTGCGTACCCCTTCAAAGCGTACCGGGGTGATGATATGTTATGAACTGGTGTAAACAATATACAGACATGCGATTTCAGCAATCCCGGCAGGTTTGCTATCATTTATTGAAGAGTTCCGTTACCTATCTCCGAAGCTCTTCATCAGATCTTCACGAAATAGAAATGGAACCAGTCCGGGAAGATACTCTTCCAAACAAAAAAGAATCATCAAAATCGGTTGACAATTGGCGAAAACATCGCTGAAAAACATTTAAAAAAAATTCAGTCGAATTGAGAACCTCCTCCTTTTTTGGAAGTCGGTTAAAAACTTTACTTTAGGAGTTTTGATGATTACAGGTTTAAAATTATTTTTGTTCACTCATCATACCCCGGATACTTTCGGTTGTCTCGTAGATATCGCTGTCAGCAATCAGGTAAGTTTCTGTAAAAGAGTTACTATTTTTGATGCCTTGAAGCTCCACCTAGGGGCGGATCGGGGAACTGATTAATGTGCGAATCGTGATGGGCATTGTATCGCCATGATCGCGGTTTGATAGCTAAGATGTTGCCAGTAACAAAATAGGTGCGTTGCGGTTTGATGGATTGGGATGTTATGGAATAATTGAAGCGAGACAGTCAGGACTTTTCCTAGGGGGTTGGGATGTGGAATGATAAAATTATTCCCGTCCTATCATAAGGAGTACCTTGGGTTTAAAGATATTTGTTTCTCAAAGAAGACTAATTTATCTACATTCACAATCCACACACACAGACCACATCACATACAGAACATATAGATACCTATAATACACAGATACAGATAGAAAAAAGATTGATAGTTAAATACCTATAGTACCTACCTACGTGGATTATATTTCTATATGTGAGCTCCATAATTTCATTATCTTCTAATCTTATAGAAAGAAAAGATTCTAGACTTTGTATGAACTAACAGACTGATGGACACCGGAAGATTTAAAACATTAAAAAACTGTTAAACTTTAGGGTTAATTATGTCTTAATGTTATCATCATTCATCGATCACCCCATGTCTTTTGACAATGGTTAACCATAATGTTAACGAGTTTCATATTCTAAGGGTTCACCTTATCTATATTTTCTTCATCTGCATCACTCGTCTGCTGCTCCAATCGATACCATAAGTAATACCAACGTCCGTGGTAAGTACCTACTATTATTTGTTCAGTGCCTAATCCAATCAAGACATATTCCTTTCTTCACCCCCCTCCCCCAATTTACCTACCCATCTACATCATTCCTTTCTGTTAATCCCTCCATTTATCTAACCTTACCAATTAATGGTGTAATCACGGTTGATTTACACTCGGTTCTAAGAGAACAGCCGATCTATTCTCTAAATATAACACCTTGAAAACTTAAGTTGAATTAAAGTGAACTGTCATTCCACCTCGATTGAACAGCAGTGTGATTCTATAAACATGTCGAAGTGAAAACTTAGGCGAAGTGAGCTGTCAAACCATACAAACATAATGGAATGACAGCTCACTTGTCGCTCACTCGTAAGATGGTGACAGAATCGACCGGCAGATTGACAGCTTATCTCAAGTTCACGATGATATTTCTACAATATAGTGTCTATTCTGTAAAAATAACACCGTGAAAACTTAGGTGGAGTGCGTTTGAAGTTAACTCTCATTTCACCTGGAATGGACGGATTGACAGCTACATGTTCACATACTGAATACTAACACAGCCGGTCTATTTTGTAAACATTTCACCGTGAAAATGTATTCGAAGAGAGCGTGAAGTGAACTGAGTGTCTGACAGAAAACGCACAGCCGAAACTACTGGTCGTAGAAAGCTGAAATTTGGCATGTAGGTTCCTTTTCTTGTGGAGTGTAGGAGATCAATAAGAGAGGATTTCCCGAAATTCCTACTTGAGCAGGAAAAATCGGGATTTGCGCGTACGAAGTCGCGGGCAAAAGCTAGTTCTTCATAAACCTAAGGGTTGCTAGCTCACTTCACCAGACTCCCCTTTAAGGGTGAGCCTTTTAATGAATAGCACTACCGTTTACGTTCCACTTGGATTGGACGGATCAACAGCTTACTTCACCAATATCACGGTGAGGTTGTTACAGAATAGCACTTCAGCTCCATCGCCATAGCGTCACGTATCGTGCTCGTCTCGCCACCGTAGTCGCCGACAGGCGTGATGGACGGCGCTCGCCATTAGTCCCCTGATCGGATATCTGAGCCTGTTCAACGCACTGCCCCGCACTATTTGCATGAATTAGAATGACATCTCATTTCACCTACGTTTTCATGATGAGATATTGTTACAGAATAGCACCTACAGCTCCATCGCCATAGTGAACGTTTCGTGCTCGTCTCGCCACCGGAGTCGCCGACAGGCGTGATGGATGGCGCTCGCCGTCGGTCCCCTGATCCGAGCCTGTTCAACGCACTGCCCCGCACTATCAACGTAATTAAATTTAGATTAGCACGGCTTGTTGTAATGATGTTGGCAACCCCTGATAAGTTCATTTGGTGAGGTAGTTTTGAGGTGTCCGTGTTTATCTACATACCTGTATGGTCTTCGAAAGATTTTTGGTAGATAAGGGCATGGACACTGGACACAGCCCAAGATTTTGTAATTGAGTATTTGTCAAACTCACTTTAGCCCTGATAACCGTAGGGGGCTGAAATGGAGTGCCAGTAATGGCCCCATTTCACCCCCTCCTGTTGAACGTCAGCCACTGCGCCGCCCAGGAACTGATGCTCCTGAGCATGGCGCAGTGACTGATGCCTGTGGACGGCGAGCAATGGGTAGCTCGCCGTCCGATCAGAACAGGCCCGGGTTGACGGCGCGCTGTGTTCTACGCGCGCCAAACCAGCAGACGTCAGCATGGGTCGGGGCCCATTAGGGCCAGAGCCTACCAGGGTTGCGGATTTGTTCGAAAGAGTTACCGCGGCCCTGGAACGTAAAAGGCACTAAGAGGAGCATGGGTGGGTTTTAGTCAGTAGAAGTCTGACACTCCCTGCCGCTCCACCCAGAGCGGGAGGGGTCATTTGATGATTTCCCAAACAGAAAAAAAAAAAAAAAAAAAGCCCTAATAACCGTCAGTCTGATAATAAGGTAAAGTAGATTTCTTTATAAACCAATTCAGAATCCCGCCCATATAATATATATAGTAGGTACCTATATTTTTAGATGTTTGCCCCACACTAGGAATTTCTCCTGTATCGTGGGTGCGTTTACAAACATTATATAAACTCACAAATACAAACAGCCAGACCCGGAACAACTATTTGTAGGCCATAAAAATATTTGTTTCGTGCGGGAATCGAACCCGCGACACGCAACGCAGTCAATCGCTCAACCACTGCGCCAACCGTGTCGATTCATTTATTTAATTAGGGTGAACCAACAGCTTATGAATACGTAACAAAAGCATCAGACCTCAATAAAATACCTCAGTCGTCAATAAAATAGGTCAAACAACATTCAAAGTGTGTTATAATAACACATTATTTTAAACTACTTAATTCAATTAAAACAGAACAACATAATTATGGACATTAAATTACAATATTTAAATTAAAAAACAGGCCAAGTGCGTGTCCGACCACGAGCAGTCTAGGGTTCCGTAGTTACACGTCACAATCGCCGACAAGGTGTTACATTTATTGAGTTCACGGTTTAGCGGTTAAAAACGTCTAAAAACATCAAAATCCAATTTCAGAAGTTAGAAAAAATATTATCATTAACATTTCTCATGATTAGCAAAAATTTATATTTACATACATTTTTTACGTAACTAACAACTATATATAACTATTTTCAATGGAATTTGTACGAAATTTTCTTTCTCCAAGTACATTTTATTGGTTGCCGTTTAGTTGTTGGCAGAGAGGGCAGCAACATTTTTAAACGAAATATCCAACGGCACCCCACATCATGGGATAGACCATAGATATTATAAGCAAGGGATAGACTATAAAAAAACACTGTTTTACTACTTTGTGGGTGTGATTAAAACACCAATACCAAATTCCAAATTTTTAGTTTTTTTTTAATTGAGGAATGGGCTAGCTCTTGACCTCGATCACGCCTGATGGAAAGCGATGGATGAGGTCTATGATGGAGCGAGCATGCCCAAAGGTACTCCCACGCTTCGACGAAACACAGCAGGCTGCTTGACGCCGGACTCCGGTGGGAGCGACCACCGGCGAACCAGGCGGGCATTAACTCTACCACCGCAAGGGAAGGATTGGCGAGTCTCATAAGGTATTAGGAGAGACTATCCAGGATGCGCCGAGCGCTCGGTTCAGTTAAGTACCTGATAGAACAAATTGCGCCACACGAGGAGGCTCCTTCATGCATCCCATAGTGGTAAGCCTCTCTGAGCTACTACACCACAGATTACAGACAGACAGAGACGAAACCCTAAAAAGAAAACAAAAATATAATTATACGATAGTCGTCCCAAACCGTATTAAGTAATTATCTATTTTAACCGACTTCAAAAAAAGGAGGAGGTTCTCAATTCGACTGTATTTTTTTTTGTATTTATTACCTCATATCTCCGTCATTTATGAACCGATTTGAAAAATACTTATTTTATGTGAAAGGATATACTTCTCGATTGGTCCCATTGAAATTTTGTCCAAAATCGGTTCAACAGTTTGGTTTTTAAATCCAAATAGCTGGAAAAAATATATGGAAAAACCATCCTTGTGTACAAAATTGTACATTTTGCTTTCCTGTGACTTCCCATTGGTGTTGTTAGGTGTTTTTTTTTTCACAAAAAAAAACGACTTCCAAAAAATACACTACAAAGTACAAAATACTTAGGTAACTTTAATTTCGGAAGTCGGTGTGAAATAACGAAGAAGCAACCAAAAACACCGACTTCTAAAATTAAAGTTATTTTGTACTTTGTAGTGTTTTTTTTTGGAAGTCGGTTTTTTTTTTCTGAAAAAGTTTTATTAGGACAAAACTAGGTATCATGTTTTCACCTTGCTTATTTTAGATTAAAACCTTTTTAAAATTCGTGCGTTAAATAAAAAACCAAAAAAAAACGTCATTCGAAATCCAAAACATGACAGCTGTCAATTGCCGATGTCAAAAATCAAAAGCAAGCAAAATGACTGTGTCGGTTTTTAAAAATCTGTAGTTGAGACCATCGTGGTATAATGATACCCATCCGATACGATGTATGCTGTGACCGCCGCTGCTCTGGTTTTGGTAATAGTTCTGGCATTACTCTTCGCTAAGTGGAAATGGATGACTTTGGAGATTAAGGTGGGTATTAAGCGTCTTGTACTTGTCTTATGGCCGGCCGTTAGCCGTAGGCATTTGAAGGGTTCCGTGATGATTCTACCAAGTTTTTAGGTAAAAAAAGTAGTGCCTACATTACGGGCATAGGTACATTAATCTTATGGCATTGCGGATTATCATGAGTAACGATTCTAGTATCAAGTAAGTGTTGTGGCCTTAATAGCTATAAAATGTCTCACAGCACAGAAAGCCTGAAAATATGTCATCATAGGAATAAACGGGTCACATATTTATCCTATAAATTCTTGTACCTATATTTTTTATAATATTCATGGTATGCGTCATATTTGGCGCAAATTAAAATAATTAGTGTAGGTATGTAGAACAGGGTGTAAAGTCCCGCTACCTCCATTGAAAAAGGACGAACCGCCGACCAGAGGGGTGTTCTGTCTGGTGGGAAACTGCCGAGTGATCGGGCTGCTGTTAATGTTCCAATCGCGAACTTTGATTGCGCGATGTAGATTTGTGTGACGCCAGGTTTTTGGTAGTTCGTGTGTGGCGGTACAGATGCCACTACGTTAAAATGCTTTAACAACTTCTGTCTTTCAGCCGGCTGAAGTGACTGAAGAGGAGCAACCCTCGACCCAGGTGTACCACCGCCTATGCCCTCACCACAACGTGCTGCAACGATTGGAGCTCGAAGAAAAAGACTCGCTTGACGAGCATCTCGATGTCCTAACCAGGAAACTCGCTGATAAGGTAATGGGATGATTGTAAATAGAGGTATCGATTCCGCGGCCTATCCCAGTTGAATGACACACTTTTTCAAGTAGCCAACATACCGATATTATATATTATATTAGACAAAAAATGGTTGAATCGGATGTGGTTTTGGACTTTATACCTAATACTACATAGCTTTTACCAGCTGCGGCTTCGCCCGCGTGAATATCGGAAACAGTAAGGTTTCCTGATTTGTATGTATTGTAAATTTTTACTCAAGAAACACCCACCCTACACTTACCCTACAACTACCTTACACCTACCCTACACCTACCTTACACCTACCCTACACCTACCTTACACCTACCCTAAACCTACCTTACACCTTCCCTACACCTACCCTACCTACATAATTATAACAGCCCAAAAATACTATGACATGTTTCTGGTCTCCTGGTACTTGATGTTTCTGGTCTCCTGGTACTTGTGAATTTGAAGTACTAAGGCAGCAGCGGCTCTGAGTTTCCACTTTCTCCTCAGTCTCCATTAATCCATGCCACTTACCGGGACAAAAAGTAGCCTATTTTTTATTCCAGGATATGAACTACGTGTGTGCCAAATTTCATCCAAATCCCTTCAGCCGTTTTTGCCTGATTGTTACACAAACATACAAACACAAACATACAAACACAAACATACAAACAAACAAACATACATACAAACATACAAACTTTCACCTTTATAATATTAGTAGTGATTAGTGCAGACGTAAAAAAAACTTGTCCACCCTACATAATTAAACCACATCTCTCAATCAAAGTAGGTGCTCATCTCTTTCTCCGACGTCGTCCAAAAACGTTATCGCGCGAATACGCAATTGATCATTATTTTGTTTGTTCGTCAAATCCTGTCGACGCGACATCGCGATCGGATTTACCGAACAAATGAAACTGTGATCGCTTTCTGTTAGGACAGCGCCTCCCTCTGCGAAGTTTCCTACTTCGTTCCCCAAGCAACAAACGTGGTGCATCAAATTTTGTCAGCAGCTGTCAGGTCAAGAAAGAAAGCTTCCATTCTTCCTCCTTTCCAATTTTTTAATCTCATATCTTCAAATCATGCTATCAGGAGGGTCGTCTCCGTCTATCCAAGTCCAAGATCCGAGAGACGCAGAACGAAATCGAAAACCTCCATGCGATAGACTTCGACGTCAGGACACGGTATCGAGAGATCATGGAGTCCCTTCGCTCGGACCTGCTGAACAATGAAAAGGAGTGCAAGAAGCTTCAGGAACAGATTGAGTGGGTTTCCCAGCGAAGGGCAGAGCTGAAAGACGAGGTGAGAGATTTTGGACTGCTTTTTAACACCAAAAAGAAAGATGTTATAAGTTTGTCGTGTATCTGTGTGTCTGTCTATGCCATCGTAACTCCTAAACGAAAGAACCCATATCAATTTAGTTTTTTTTTTAGTTTGAAAGGATATTATTGCATTCTTCCTCGTGTGTGTGTTTCTTGAAGCGAATCGATAAGTCGTTGGAGATATCGCATTTTTATAGCTATTCTATTTCGTCTCACTCTTGAATGAAGAAATTGCTCGAATGTCAACTGACACACCTCTTAAATAAATCGTCAATGTTATTCTGCAGGCTTTAGACTAGAATATTTTGCTTGCGTTAAAACATGGTAAATTGAAAGTCAAATATAGAATTACGATCTTACATGTTTCTCCAAAAATATAGTTAGTGATATTTATGTATAAAGAAGGTTATCAGTAATCTTGCATTAGGATATAAAATCCTATGTATGTTTTTTTTTAAACGTTGCCCCCCCCACACTAGGAATTTCTCCTTTATCGTGGGTGCGTGTCCAAACACAAACTCACATACACAAACAGCCAGACCCGGAACAACTATCTGTACACCATACAAATATTTGTTCCGTGAGGAAATCCCCTCGATACGCATCGCAGCAGTCGATTGCTCAACCGCTGCGCTTACCGTGCCGTCGAATGATTTGATGATTATTGAAATATGTAAGCCCAAATATCAGAATAAAGGCAAACAGGAGAAAGATAAGGTCGAACCATAGTACCTACTAAATAAGATATTTCATGATCAAATTCAAGGGCGGTGTCATCCTTCGATTCGTGTCAAACATAGTGAAGATCCTCAACGAGGAACTAGACATTGTCATGCAAGGCTGCCCAAGTAATTGATTTTCTGTTAATAGTGAGTTTGTGGCTGACATAAACTGACCATTAATATTTGTGTGTCTACAGGTCAACAGGGGGCAAATGCTCTATGGCGAGGCAGCGGCGGAATTAGCAAACAACCTAGCGGAGTTACAACGGGGGCGAGTCCCGGAGCAGAGGATCACGGACAAGCCAAGAATCCAATATACCCCATCCCTACGATGCCGCAAGGAACCCATGCCTAGGGCAGCACCACTCTCTTACACCTCCTCCGGTAGTAAACATTCTAACCACATGTATCCAATGGCCACGAATACATCAAACACTAACCAAGGTATGTTGATGGAGTGAAAGCAATTAATACGAAATTAATGTAACTATGCCTGTTTGAAATCGTGTTATTATGCAGTTTATTTATTAATGCTTTAAATTTTTGTAGTTATATTTAATTTAATAATGTATTATTTCTCCATGATTATACCTACATACAAATAAAATAATGATGGAGTTTTATTTTTTGTTCTTCTGAACGATCCTTGTAGGTAAGTAAGTATTCCTCTACGTTACGTTGTCGTTCATGCTTCCATTCCATAAAAGCACTTTCGGAAGAACGTATCACATTTTAGATGTTTTGCCTCAAATTTCAGATGCCCTGCATCCTTGATAATAACTGGTAGGTAGGTACACCCACATTACCATTACCAGCATCATTGATAGAAACCTAGAGCTGGTATGGATTGCTGGAAATGTTCGAGTTGCTACCTATTTTTTTTTTGGTTTCTTGTTAGTACTACTTACAAAAATTTTGATTCTCATTTAGGTACCTACTTACTTACTTACAATTTTTCTAACTTCTACAGATTTCCAAGTCATTGCCCTCAATCCTTAATTACGCATACCTATTCAGTATTTTGCCTATCGATAATTACTTCAATAAGTTCGAAAAACAGAAAGCCTGAAAGCATTAAAATCTGACGTCAGCACACGCATTCAAAAGAATGACAAACCACCGCAGCGCACTCGCAAACGAGCCCCCTTTTATTTTATATCTCTCGTTAATTCCGAGGGTTAAAATCCCCGAAAAAGTGAGCACTTGCCTTGTTTACAAGGTTTTAGATTTTAATTTAGATTGGGGTCGCGTTCACTTTGCGCGCGAAATGACGTAAACGTCAAATGGCACAGCGGGGGAATTGGGCTCTTTTTAGTGGCGCGATTAGGTCGCTGGGCTGGTTTACGAGGGGCGCTCTCGGCGTATCCATTAAAATCGCATTCGTATGTGATCACCTAATACAATATCATCAAGTCCGTGCCCGGGGTGCTTTGTGAATAATTTCGCGGCAATCTGCTTCCGTTTGTATCGGATTTGTATAATTTCATAATTGGTACGGTTCAAGTAACTTTTTGTTGAGTCAATCTCTGTGATGCTTTGTTGTAAGAATGGAATGGAGTAACACAGAAGTCAGTGTAATTAGAATCACATTAATTGACAAATATTTTTAACCTTTACAAACATGCACATTATATCTACTGCCTCCGTATCAAAACGTCCTATTCGCAAAAAGACCGATTAGCAAATCGTAGCCTATTGTCCCATTGTCAAAGTACAGTTATGCTACAAAATTATCATCGGTTTTTCGTCGTGACTCATTTTTTACTTTATTTAAAAAATAAAATTTGAACGAAAAGGAGATATTAAAATACCTACAACCTATGGCGACAGAATTACACATTCTCATGTTTTAAGTACAGAGGCTTACGGAGACTGTGGTAAAAGCAGGAGTTCGGAGACGAGCTGAAATCTAGAGCGGCAAAGACAAACTACCAGGAGCCCAGGAATCATGAAGAGGTATTTCCGGAGCTGTAGACATCAGCGGTAAAGATTCACTAAATACCAGGAGACCAGAATTATGAATAAGTATTTTCGGGTCTGAAACTATCCTGAGTGGTAAAGACTCACAAACCATCACGAGATCAGAATCGTTGAAAAAGAATTCCGGATGGAGACAAGCAAGGCAAGACAGTAACATTTTTTTTAATTTCAATCTAAACCTAATCCTACAGATCTCGACGCAGACGAAGTCGCGGTCAGAAGCTAATATTGAATAACGTCCTTATTTTATGAAACGATCGCGAAAAAAAATCATTACTTGTTAAATTTAAAAATCTTAAAATAATGCGCGGTATAACTGTACTTTTCCCACTCTTGTTTTAGGACGTTCTGCTAATAGGACGATTTACTCATAGGTCATTTTGCGAATAGGACGTTTTGATACGGAGGCTATCTACTGTATGCAGGCGCGGATCCACCGTTGTGGGCACTGTGGGCATGCCCACAACCCTAATTCACTAGTTGTAACCGGTAAAGTCTCACTTCCACGGTCTATTTAGATCGATAGGCTGATGATAAAAACGCTAAAAAAAATGCATGAATTACCTGATTCAACTAAAGTTTTACTACTAGGAAAACACTGGGTGCCTGCACCTAACTATGATTTTCCGCACCAAGTTTTGCAAAATAATGGGAAAACGTACCTACAGAAAATATGTTCAAAAAACAAATCTTGAAAAATTCCATTGGCTTTGTTATCAGATCACATAAAGATCAGGGACTTTATTGCAAATATTGTGCCTTATTTTTTACGCCATCTGGCACTGATTTCGTTAGATCGAATCCTGGACGTCTTGTGAAAGAACCATTAAAAGCCTTTAACAACTTATTAGGTGTAAGCGGGTTACTACCGCAACATCAACGTAATCATTACCACACGAAGGCCGTTGAAATTGGGAAGGCCTTTTTGACGCATTATCATAAACGTGAGATTGATATTGCTAACCAGATTTATACTCAAAGAGCTAATCTTATTGAGGCGATCAAGATTTGTACTTGACTTGTACCCAAACATAAAAAAAAAATCTACAAATTTTGGCTACACTCCCGGTCAGCGTAGCTACTGCGGAAAGATCGTTTTCAACACATTTGCTCAAAAAATGCATTTACGAAGCCTGTATGCATTGTTCGAAAGTTAAAAATTATGCACCACACAATGGAGCGTGCGGCAAAGTAGGTACTCTCACCTAAGTATATATTTTACTGCAAACTCCGTTGTATAGCGCCGTGCGTATTCTTTACGGTTTTTTTTAATTTCCATAAAAAATAATAAGAATTCCACCAAGGAGTTTCACATCACGAGAATAAATAAGCTAAATAATCGAACCTCCTTGGAAGCGCTTTTGCTGTATACGTTTGTCTCATTTTAATATTATAGAGAAAATGAGAGAAGATAAATAAAAAAAATAAAGTATGTGGTTCTAATTTTCACCACGCGCATGTGGCGCCCTTTGCAAATTCGCGCCATTTTCATATTAGAAACGTCAAAGATTGTTGCGACTTTCCGACTGATTTCTAGAGACAAAAAGTTTGTTTCATTACATATTGTAATGTTTTCTCGCAAATGTGTCGAAAAACGTTGTATGACACACGTGCGGATTTGGTTTTTACAAACTCGTGACTATGGTAAGCCCTCGACTTCGTCTCGTGCTTACATTCGTCTACTCGTTTGTAAAAACCAACTTACCGCACTAATATCATAAATAACTATTTCAACTCTCCGTAGGATTAAATCTTGGTTGCGCGCCTCAATGGCACAGGAATGATTATCGGGGCTAGCTCTCTTAAATTTACATAGAGATGTGCACCTGGATGTCGACGAAATAATTAAGGTTTTTGCAAAAAAGAAGTGTAAGCTTGAATTTCTAATTTAAGCATTTATCTATAGCACATACTTTAGATAAATGCTTAAATTACAAATTCAAGTTCAAATTCAAATTGTATATTTAAGAGAACTAGCCCCGATAATCTTTATGTCAAGCTTGAATTTGTAATTTAAGAATTAGTACTATATACTGGATAAATAAATAAATGACAAATTCAAGCTTACGCTTTAAGCTTCCCAAAGAAACCATATGCCTACTGGAAATAAAAATAAACATTTGTACTTTCTATACAAAGCTGCTGCTGCGGATGCTAATTTTGTATGGGAAGAAGATTTTTTATTATTATTTCCGATATATGGTTTCTTAAGAGTTTAGATCATCAATCTGAGCAACTTTCCCAAAGAAACCAAAACCAAAAGAGTCTATGCTTTAAGTCAATGGACTTAGAGCATAGACCTCATACTAAGGTATGTATGAAGGATTCGGTCAATTTTCCTAACATCCTGTATACAATACTATAATATTATAAAAAGTAAAGGATTTGTAATTTTAGATGTTTGTAACAAATATACTCAAAAACTACTGAACCGAATTTTTACTGATTGTGAGTAACGCTATAAAAATAACTGTCCACTCGTATGATACACGTTGCTAGTTTTTGATAAAGTTATTTGATGTTAAATAGTGTTTCATTTTGTTTGTAATCATCAATGTTATAATTTGAAGATGTAAAAAAAACCAAATTAAAAAATCGTTCAACACGTAGCTAAGTCCATGATTGCTCATGAGTGAGTTCGTACTCCAACTCGTACTTGGCCGATTTTTGGGTGGCTGTGCCAACAACCTTTTTTGAGGGCTGGATCCGCGCCTGACTGTATGATTTGAGACTGAGTAACGTTCTGATATATTTAGCTAACTAAACCCTTAACTAATGAATAACAAATAAAGCTGCAATAAAAAAAACTATTTAATTAACAGGCAACATCACATCTGTCGCGTTATAAACGCATGGGCATCACTCATGCCTGCCTGTTTGTTTTCCTTTGCCTCACATTTGTTCCGCCGGGGGCGGTCCACAAACAAAACTACTCGAACTTGGACTAATGTGTCAATCAATACAACATGCTTCTTAGTCATTTAATTGGGGTGTATCTTTAGTTAATTTATTGTTTTTTTTTCCATCTGGAGTCACTGGTAGCGAAATCTGGAATTATGCCCGATTCGTGGTGGTAGGCTTGCCCGCCTTGTCAGCAACGAAAGCCGATTTACTTTCTCAGTTAGATACAAAATATCGGTACACGTACAATTTACAATCCTAATTAGCTCTTATCCATGGCTTCACTCGCGTCATCGCATCATCACTGTGCCAAAATTGATCAAAATCGGTTCGGCGATTTAGGAGTATAAACGTACCTAACAAACACACATTTACAATTTCACATTTAGAATATTAGGTAGGTACTTACCTACTTCAATACAAATACCTAGTTAATTCCAAATTCAAAACAGAATTTATTCTTACTTTATAAAAAAAAATATTTTATTACAGAATGGTCAAAGTTGCACGACTCTATATATGCCCGTATTGACATGGTTTCTACAATTATTTAAAACGTCTTAGCTAAGTGCACTATGTGCCGAATACCAAAATAAACATCGTTGAACTAGAACTAGAATATCAATTTTATAAAAGTTAGTCGAATTTTGTAACATTGATGTGTTTACCGCATTTTGTGGCCAAAGCTGTTCAGTGAATATGAATATTTTAGGTTTTGACGACTTTTGATTTTTTTATGTACCTACTTGCTCATCGAATATTGTCGCTGACTGTAACTACCTAAGAAAATTAAAATACATGCATACAATAAGATAAGAATGTACCCATTTGTATGATCTCCTACACACGTCCGCCTGCCGAATACCGAAGTGATGCAACGTAGTTTTATATAGCTGGCTTGTTCTGCCTTCTCATTTGCCGGCCCACTTGCTCACAACACTGCCGCCCTAGTACAATGCAGGACTTTACCTTTGTGTTTCTTGGATTGTCTTCGGATTTGGGAAAATCTTAAACGATATTTAGTATCAATAAGGTCTACAGATTTGTTGAGGTTTGAGTAGATTAGATTTTTTTTCTGGTAGGTGTTTTAACATGTCCATTCCAGCGTAAAGGCTTAAAGGTCAAATTGGCGTGAGGTCGTAATTCGTAACCCTCTCGATGCACACATGAACTACTAAATACTCCAGACAGCTACGAAGAAATTCCACAAGGAAAAACTCAATAACACTGTCCACCGACCTGGGAATCGAACCTAGGATTCAGCCCAGTAGTCACGCTTGCGACCGACCACTAAACCTAACTAACGGGGCACATTGAACACATTTCCAAAAATAAACCAGACTGGTTATCATTTTTTTTCCCCGAGTCCTTCCACTCCATCGTTGTCGGTATGGTAAAGAGTGAAAAATTATAGTAACAGTTTAAAAACATCTCTCACAGAAATCGAAAAAGATTGAATCTTGGTAAATATGCAAATCAAATTCAAAAGCACATTTAATCCCAGTTAACAAGCAAAGGGTTGAATGTAACAAGCCATAAAAATTCAGCCAGCAATCTTAGAAAATTAAACAATCCCCTAATAGTAAAACGCTTTACCGGCAAAATTATCAATTTGTGAGAACGCTGCGCCCATAACGAATAATTACATGGAGATTAAATGAGACCACTAGCGTCATCTATATTTTTGTAGAGTAAGTTTTGGGTAGTTGTACGTTCGATGTATAAAACGCCTGTTCAATCGCGAGTAAATAGTTGCATTTTTCTATAATAAATAAACTGATACTCTTTGGTTGCATTTCGGGGCAATGCAATTATAGGGCTAACTAGGGCTAGGTAAATAATTCCCTGCCAGAGTACCTATGTATATCCTGATAGCTACAATTACCTAGGGGTCAAGAGTAAATAGGTTACTTCTTCTAGACAGGCGTTCTCCATTCTATCGTCAAACATATCATCGGTTTCCAACCAGTGAGTTAGTGGTGAAAAGAGAGACAGACAAAAAACAGCTGATCCTTTTCCTAACTACTTGTATGTTGGTAACGCTTATATCCTGTCTAACCGGATGCAGCTGAATATCAGCATTTTACATGGACTGACTGCCCATCTGACCTAAAGTAGATAGGACTCAATGGTAAGAAGCGTTTGCCAAGAAGTACCGTGTTACCCAGTAAATGGGTTGTAGAGGTCTGGTAGGCAGCCGCTCCACGTAAAATACTGGTATTCAGCTGAATCCAATTTGACTGGGAGCCGACTAACCCAATATATTATAGTTGGGAAAATGCTAGACAGATGATGGTAAGAAGCGCTTGAGGGTGCCGGGACCAGCATGAATCCATGTGGGTCAAAACCTGGCCGGGGAAGCGTGATAAAATGTGCAAGCACTCCAGCGCCCCGGCCAAAGGTAGCTGCCGAACAAGTCTGTCATACCCAATGAATGAGTTGCGTTAAAGTTTCGAATATGCTACACTAGATGGCATAGTCAACGCCACTGCACGTTCCATACGTTACACAAACACTCGGTACAGGCACAGATTACTGAATAGTTACGTACAGGCACCTAAGTATGTAGATACAAAGTCCATCAAGCACAAAACACTCCCCCGCGAGTTAGTCCCATCAGTTTTTAAATTCGCTAAGCGCTACACACGGACACCGTGTTTATATTTTAAACAAACCAACATCTTTTTACTATTCATGTTACCTAGTAACATACGAAATTGAACTTTATTTACTTGGAATAAGGTTATATGGTGAATTTAATACACAGCTTAGTTTGTTCTCTTATATCTACGGGATATTAAAAGTTGCGCCACCCTTCTAAGTAGGAGCTTTTTTCTTTTTGTCCTTAATGTAAAAAGAAAACGCAAAAAGTTTCGGGACGCAGCGAGTTTAAATTTTTCCACCCTTAATGCGCTTATTACGAGTGGGGGGAAATTTGATGGTTCCCAAACTTTTCAAATATGGACGGGATTTTATTGTGTTTAGTGGAAGAAAGTTTTTTTTACGCTCGGCGTGAGGCAAATGAAGCGGAGATAATAATATTGCGGGCTACTTAATCGTGTGTTAAAATAACATCATCGACATCACAATTATTCAAGTTACCTGCTCAGACATCGTAAATAAATTGGATTATTTAATTAATGTAATTAAAAGATGCTGTTTTTTCTCGGTATTTAACCACAATATTTAGAAAACTAAAGTAATGCTCCTAAAGATATACCTAGATAGAGTTGGCTTATTTTTTTTCTGTCAGATAGTCCTACTAACATCACTAGACGTTACGAAGGGCGAGGAAAAATCACCTTAAAAATAATAGTAGGTACATCTAAATATCCGACATCTTTTCCCAGGGACGTTGCGATCAGCTTCCAGTGGAACTGGGTGCCGAATGCAGCAGTATTTTGCATTACAACGCCTGTTAGGGCACTGCCCTGGGGAGCGTGTCATACCTACTACTCTAGATTTGAAAACCTGCATCAAACAATTATCTACGTTAAAACGATCCTTTATTTTCCTAACGAACAGTTGAGATCCGAGGCCCGGGTATAAGAATCATCCACACTGCACGCCAGCTCCGCTCGTCATTTACATTTTTATTTTATTTACAGCTGGCAATACCGACGCACAGATAATTTCGTTCCTCTAACGCGGATAGAATAAATTGGAAAGTTACAATAAGGCTTTGCCTACAACCGGAGTTAAGTAGACAATCAGGAAGGATTTTAAATTCATTATTACGTATCCGAGTTAAAGAAACGTCTATTTACTTGAAAAATATATGAAGGGACAAGATAATGTGAGACAATCTGAGTTTATCTGTTTCTTGTTCCGAAAATGTTCTTTAAAGAAGGAACATTTTCAGGCTCATTGCAAGACTCCATGGAGTCGTATAATGAGCCTAACGCTTGATTTCTATGACTGTCTGAATGAAATAAGTAGGTATACCTACGATTTCTATCCACATTGTATTGCTAAGGAGTGGAATTAATCCCTGCGTGAGTCGGTTTCCTGATAGTTACAACCTGGGTGTGAAAGACTACTTCTAGGCAAGCGTGCTCCTCGTCGACGTCATCTTCACTTTCCATCTGGTGAGATTATGGTCAAACACGAGCCTATCAATTATTTAAAACAAACTATGGTACACAAGCTTGCCGTCCGACCATCCAGGCTTTCACATTTGTAGCTAATACCTAACCAGAATATGATCGCAGAGTGAGAGATGAACCACACGTGCCAGGTAGAGCCTCCCTCTTAGGGCTGGGTTCCAAAATGTGAACACAATTGATCCTTGCCACCACGGCATAGACACTCACCGACCGTTTTAGATGAATGGTTCCAAATGGATAGACATAGAATGTCGAACGCAGAACAACTTAAGTTAGCCTAACCAGTAAAGCCATGTTCAACAACCTTTTAATTTTACACTCATCATAGGTTTGTTGGTAAACTTTGTATTTTATTTAATACCTACTCAAGGGAGATGTCCTTACAAAGAGCATGTAAAGAGCCCCAAGATGATGTAGCCTACAAACACGAGCCAGATAAAAACGTCCCCTCTTGAGCCCGCCGTGTCGTTTTCATTAGTGTTTTATTTTTCCACATTTCCCGCGCTAGCACTCGCCACCATTTTATTTATCGGAGGAACTTTTTTTTGTTTTTGAATACAAAGCTTTATAGTAAGGAATGGACTGCATTTTCCGAAGCGATTTGAATACTTAGAATTTTTATTTTTTCAAGTTAGTTCATTTTTAGGGTTCCGGACATCAGTCGGCAAAAACGGAACCCTTATAGGATCACTTTGTTGTCCGTCTGTCTTGCTGTCCGTCCGTCAAGCTTTTCCTCAAGAACGTGTGGAAAAATCAAGCTGCCATATTTTCGTCAGATTTGCCCATTTGTGTTAGTGTCCTATATGGAAAACTAAAAGTGGGCCTGACCTGAGTGGGGCTCGTAATATAATGACCTTAAGGTCAATAGAGCACTGACCGAGCGCACCGATCTGAAACTTTTCAGATAAATATATTCACGGAGTCCTCTCAGCAAGCCGCACCTACTCAGCTTTTCGCCCTGGATATGGTTGCTCAAAAACCGTTCGAATTAAAAGGCACAGTTAGGTTAAGTGGGAAATATATTCACGTGGTAAAAGGAAGAGCTGCCTAAGTGCCTACATGCTAAGTTCTTGTTGTCTTATGTAATTTAGGAAAACTGAACATTTAATCAGCCTTTTGTAATTTAGGAACATTGTAGTTGCCGTTCTCAATCTAGTAGGACTAATAGGTAGGTCCTACTTGTCTTGCTTAGCAACTGAATCGTCGATAAAGACATTTCTAACACTCTTCCTTAGTTGTTGTTTTCCTTTTACGATTTCACTCACATAGCCCCATATACATTCCACGACATTTCAGAGGTTTACAACATTTGTCGAAACCTGGATCACACTGTAATAGAAAAATATTATACAATTTAATTCCTTATTAGGTATAACATTTAGGTAGGTTCTATATAACTAGGGAATCCAATAGGGTAGGCTGGTCTAAGAACACGCATCAAATAAGAGTACGCAATGCTAGCTAATAGCCATGAACAAATGTTTCCTCTTTATTATATAATAGTGTAGACTACTGCAAATAGCGTTGACTCGAATTTATAAAAAAACTTTTTCACAAAAAATAAAAACCGACTTCCAAAAAAACACTACAAAGTACAAAATAACTTTAATTTCGGAAGTCGGTGTTTTTGGTTGCTTCTTCGTTATTTGACACCGACACGATTTTTTTTGTGAAAAAGTTTTTTATTTGTCACTTTTTAGTGGTACCCCACACCTAAAAACACCACTGGAAAGTCACAGGCAAAAATATGCAATTTCGTATGATTTTTCCACATATTTTTTCCAGCTATTTGGATTTAAAAACCAAATTGCTGAACACGTAATTTCCACTTTTGGTATGTATAAAGATATGACACATTTTTGGTATGTTTCATCTTACTTTTAAAGGTGTGATAATTGACTACAAAATAAAACCGAAGCTGACTATCTGGAGTTATTCAATTTTATTTTATAACAGCTTGAACCTAAGTGCCTTCTCCTAGAAGATCCTTCCCTTTTTTTTTATGGATGGGAAATCATCAAATGACTCCTTCCACTCTGGCACTCCTCCCGCTCCTGGAGTGCCAGACTCTTACTGATTAAAACCCATCCGTGTTCCTACTGGTGCCGTTTGCGTTCCAGGGCCGCGGCGATTCTTTCGAACAAAATCCGCAACCCTGGCATGAGAGTAGACTTACCCTACCACACCATTTTTACGAGACTAGGTGCGGGATCCTTGGGATTTGCGAGACTGAAAATAAAAATATGGATTTGGAAGGCGTAGACGTCATTCTGTATCAGGGTTTCTAAAAGTGGGACCCCTAGGGGGTCCGTGGCATGTGCATCAGGGGTCCGCAGTAGGTCAGTTAACTCGAAACAGTGTAATAATCTCGTCTAGGTTAAGCCAAGAACTCACCGCGACGACAACGTATCGTCAGTCACAAAATATGAGTAGATAAATTGCGCCTTGCTTTATCGAAGACAACCCGACAATTTAACGTTCTTATCGAGGCCAAACAGCAACATCCTTCTCATTAGCTTAGATTAGAAGTAAGAGTAATGAAACTACCAACCAATAAAAGTGATTTTTCAATATAAATAAAGCTTGTTTTCTTTACTTAAAATATTCTTTGACAGGGGTTCGCGATATTGTTTATATTGTGGAAGTGGTCCGTTACTGCAAAAAGTTAAAGAAACCCTGTTCTAGATATTGATTTTATAATTTATTGTTGGCCAAGCGCCCAACGTAAACTGGAGCCTTAGGCCGAGCCCGTTTGCCGAGTGTACTCGGCCAACGTAATACAGCCGGTCGATTCTGTCGACATCTCACGGCGTACACCTAGGCAGAGTGAACGACAGGTGAGCTGTCATTCTATCTTATTTGTATGGTTTGACAACTCACCTGTCGTGCCCCTTGCCCAAGTGTTCACTTCGACATCGACATGTTAACAGAATCGCACTGCAGGCCCTTGTCGCGGATTTTGTTCGAAAGAGTTACCGCGGCCCTGGAACGCAAGAGGCACTAGGAGGAGCATGGGTGGGTTTTAGTCAGTAAAAGTCTGACACTCCCTGCCGCTCCACCCAGAGCGGGAGGGGTCATTTGATGATTTCCCATCCTCAAAAAAAAAAGGCCCTTTTGTGTACCGAACTACCGACACTCGACGGATCGTCGGCAAGCGTTGGTTGCAAACGGCAAATATAGGTACGCAAAAGGGCCCTGTATACTGGAGCCTTAACTTTTTATGTCCGCTCAAAATGCGTAAAATGTAAACCTAATGTGAATTAATCGTTTTTAATCAATGTTTGACGATTAATTTCATGAGTAACATACTGGCACTATAAATTATCATTTTTTTTCAATGATTCACGTCTAACCTCGCAATCGCGGCAGCCTGCCTGTCCGCTGTGGGTTGACGCTGAACAAACAAAGAAGACACTGCACAACGTTTGCTTATGACGTAAGAATAACGCTTCGGGAATTCGTAAAATATTAATATATAGCTTTGATTTCATTGCAGTCCCGCCAATCCCGCGTATCCGTGGTATGACCTGGAGCGTGTAGGTACCTACCTATCTGACCTCGCCAATCTAGAAACTAAGTAGGTAACACAATACCTACTCCTTGGCAAAGCTGCTTCTCAAACTTCTGACAGCCGGGTGGGGCGTCTTGATAAAAGTAATTGATGGTCACCCATCCACAGACCGACCTTGGTCAGCGTTGCTTTGAAGATCGACCCTTATTTAGAGCTGTTATTATTAATGCCACGATTCTGTACAATTACCGTGCTCAATACTTACCAGGTTGCCATACATGAAACAGTCCTGGGCCGATGTTATCATCACGACGACTGATAACAATACAAAAAGAACAATCAACGTGGTCTTGGACATGTTCTTCCACTCGAATCTTTTCAGTACTTTGATAATCTGCAAAATATTTTCCAAATTGATTTTTATTGCCTCGGTAGACTGTTACCAAAACATTTAAAATAAAACTTTTCCTTACCAGAATAATGATATTTCAGAACTAAGAAAGTATTAATTGCGCAGGATTTTTAACACTAACAGCGACATAAGAGTATGAAATGAGTTGTCAGTCCATTCAAGTAAGATGTTTATCCGGAATCGAGTGAGTGAGCGAGATGTAAATGATCGGGGGCGAGCAAGGTCAAGAACGTGGATTTTCCGTCTATCTACCTAGAAATATCATATTTCTAGGTCATATGTCACTGATAAGATGAACAGTGGGATCGTGAGATGTTTTAATGAAACAGAAGTCGGTCTTTATGTTCGGATAAATCATGGGATTCCATATTTGTTTGAATAAGTACTTTCCTCTCATCATCACAGGTTAAATAATTACTAAAAATAAAATATTGATTTATTGTGTTAGTATATGCGATCAATGGTTAGTATTTTTAACCGACTTCTAAAAAAGGAGGAGGTTCTCAATTGGGTTGTTTATATTTTTTTTTTTTTTTAAGTATTGTTCGCGTTTAACTCCGTCGCTTGCCAACCGATTTGAAAAAATCTTTTTTTTGTTGGAAAGGGTAGTAGAGTAGTAGAGTAGGGACTCCCTTATCCGCACTTAGACTCTCATTCGGTCCGTTGTGCGTAGGTATCCTGGCTAAGTTAGCCAGCCTAGCTCCGCCCAGAAGCACAGAAGTTTCCTGGGAGCCTCACAGGCTTCGCGGAGCGACCTCACCGTTCCGAGGATTTGTTCACGTTGGGTAGCCACAGCCTCGCATTCCAGGATGACGTGGGCGGCTGATTCTTCGGCGTCAAAACAGCCCCTGCAGAATGGGCTGTCCGTGGCGCCTATGTTATAGAGATGTTTGTTTAGGGGGCAATGGCCCGTAATTGTCCCTATTATTGTTCTAAGGTCGTTTCTACTTAGGCTGAGTAGTCGTTTTGTTAATCGCGGGTTTAGACATGGCATTGCCATTTTTGACTGCCTACAGTCTGTGGCCCGTGACCATTTGTTGTTATGGAGTTCAGTTGATCTCTGGTGAATCCATGTACGAAACTGCGAGAAAGGTAGAGGAAGGAGTGGGTATGGGCCTAAAACTACCATCTCGGAACCTCTCTTCGCAAGTTCGTCTGCGGCATCATTGCCTAGGGATCCGCTGTGTCCCTTGATCCACTGGAGGGTGATCCTGTTAGACAGCGATATACTCTCCAGGGCGAGGTGACACTCGAAAATTAGTTTACTGTTGGTTTGTTTGTTCTCTAGGGCTTTGAGCACAGCCAGGCTATCAGATACGAATCTAATTGCGTAGCTGTGTATCCCTAGACGCTTTACGGCTGTTGCGGCTTGTGTTAGGGCGACACACTCGCATTGGAATATCGAGCTGTGTTCGCCTAGTGGTAAGTGAAAGTTAATGTTGAGGTCTAGGGAGTGTACGCCAGCCCCTGAACCCTGTGGAGTTTTTGAGCCGTCTGTGTAGACGCGTACTTCATTGACTCCTGACTGATCCCTCTCTTCCTCTGTTGTTTGTATGCTGTAGCTTTTGTTGAACATGAGTTTATTCGGTGTCCTATCACACGGGGCAGCGATGAGAAGTTGATACTCGATCGCCCGGTCCAGGATGCCAGCGTGAGGACTGGTATGGTTCTTGCCCCATATGCCTAAGTGCATAAGCCTGATGGCTGCTAGTGCTGCCTCCTGCTGTATGTACATGTCGAACGGGAGTTACATGTAGGGCTATCTCTATTGCTGTACTTGGGGTTGTCCTCATGCAGCCTGTGGTAGCGGAACAGGCTAACCTTTGGAACCGCTGGAGCCTAGAGACGGTGGTCGAGAGTTCAGTCCTCGTCCACCAAACCAAGGCACCGTAGGTCAGCATTGGTCTGATCATAGCTGTGTAGAGCCACAGCGTGATCTTCGGAGAGGGCCCCCACGTTTTTCCTAGCATTTTTTTGCATTGGTCAAGTGCGATTGTGCTTTTGTTTAATTTGTAGTCAAGGTGCTTGTTCCAGAGTAATTTGCTATCAAGGATCACCCCTAAGTACTTGACTTCTTCTTGGAGTGTTAGTTCGGTGTTGAAGAGTTTAGGTAGTTTATGAGGTCCAAGGACTCTCTTATTGGTAAACATTATTAGTTCTGTTTTAAGGGGGTTGACCGATAATTCGTGTTTTTTACAACAATTCTCGATTACTTTGAAAGCTTTCCTCATGAGGTCACATAAAATGCCTTCAAATTTCCCCGTGATTAGGATTGCTATATCATCTGCGTAACCCACCGAGTACAGACTGCTAGCGTTGAGCTCAGCGATGAGCTCATTTACAACTAAGTTCCACAGTAGTGGTGACAGCACCCCACCCTGCGGGCAGCCCCTACTATCTACCCTACGATTCCTCATGTGGTGGTGTTTACAGTGAATTGAATAGCGCAGTGTTTTAGCATGTTGTGTATCCATTGTATAAGCGTTGGCGCCACACCGTGCACGGCTAGTGCCTGGCCGATGATGGCGAAATTTGTTTTTCACACCACCTGATCGAAAACGTCAAATTATATGTCATGTCAACCTAACCTAAAGTGAGTCATTTTTGGCCGGTGGCATTGCCGGGTAATAATATTGTACTGGATTTCATTATAACCCGCTGGTCAATAATGTGATTTAAATTTGGAACCTCATCTGTCTGCTCAATTGGCGGTATATTAGGTACTTACAACGCCTTCTGTCTCTGTCTCTCTCTTTCTGTTCCAGAAAGAGGAAAGATATTCTCGATACTCTTACTACTTAGGGATGATATTCTCGAATTTCTACAAAATCATAAGAATTGACCAGGGTCCAGGATTGAAGACAATATTATAAGAATAATTGGTTATGTACGGATTATTGTATAAAAGGATAATAATAACACTTAAAACCCATAAACAGTCGATTTATTAATATAAAAACTATTTTCTCGAGCATCTCCTATGACGTTCTAAATTCAAATTGCATACAGCCAAGCGTCCGAACCCATTCTACCAGCTGATATAAAGCTCTGTATAAAGCTTTGTGTACACATAAATTGTATTAAGTTGCTAACATTAGGCCTGCACATATTTACTTACCCACAGAGAAGTAAAAAAAAAAAAACGAAAATCGAGTTGGTCGTGGCCGCTATGTGGTAGCTATACCGAGTGGAACGCAAAAAAGGCGCGGATATTGCAAATCCGTATGGTATTAAACTAACTTTTTTTAAGTAGGTATACAGTATAGTTCTAAATACATATCTCTACTTAGTGTTTGTAAATTTAAAATATTTTGTTTTTCGTATTATGGCTTCTTATTTTCTCACAGGAGGTGTGAAAAGTAGAGTATCCTCCTCGGGGATAAAGGTGTCTTTGCCTTGGGCTAGCTTGAATCCCTCGCTGCATTCAGGATTCTTGTATTAACTCCCTCGCTTCGCTCGTGAGTTAAACTCTAAACTCCCTCGCTGCGCTCGGGAGTTAACTCCCGAATCCTTCATTGCGTTCGAGATTCAATATGACGCCCGTGACACAAGACACTGCTTTATCCCCTGGGTGCATAATCTACTATTGTCAAAGGCACCTTCTATGTCAATGAAGGCGCCCAGTGTTGGGTTTTTGGTTTTGAGAGCATTTCCTATGCATGTTACAACGCAGTGGAGTGCGGACTCAGTTGATTTGCCTGCACAGTAGGCATGTTGATTTGGGTGTAAGGGTTTCAGTAGCGAAATTTGGCGCCTGATCTTGAGCTTTGTAGTGTTTTTTGGAAGTTGGTTTCTTTTTAATAAAGAAATAACTATTTGTATTTTAACAATAAATTATCTCTGCTTCATTTTTCGCGTTTCTTGCTGACAAATTAAGATTTTGGTGTACAGTATCCGAACACAAAACCCTTGCATGTCAAAAAATCGCAGCAGTTGTTAGTTATTGTGTCGCACTGCAAAAGAAAAATAATATCAAATATAAACCTTAATAAATGATACCGTATCACTATTACGTCTATCTATAGGTAAGTAGGTAGATATAAAATGCTTTTATCCTGACTGATGGATCAACGCAGAGACTATACTGCTGGTTGTAGAGACATGAAATTTGGAGGAAGTATTATGTAGGCATTTCATATGACAGGATTTTTGAAAATCCATACCCTGACTGGGTGAAATAGGGGGTGAAAGTTTGCATGAAAAATATGATTCTTTGGGCCAATATGCTTGAAATTTGGTTTAAATACTGGCCAATGTAAACAATAAAGTTTGTGTTAATTAGTTTTTCACAACTACTCCCAAAAAAAGATTTAGGGGATGTTAAAGTTTGTATGGAAGAATTTTATTTCATGGGCCAATGTACGTTCCCGTACTTGGATCAAATACTAGCCAAAGTAAATAATAACGGTTGCCACTTTTAGTTTTTCAAGACAAACCACAACACCGCCTAATCGTTTTTTGGGGCTACCTCCAAAAGACGATTAAGTAAAAAATCTTACTCCTGAGGCCAGTGTAAGCAAAACAATGCAAAACTTGTCACGAATAATGCCCGATGTAAATTATAAAGGTTTTCTTTTTTAGTTTTTCACAACTACCTCCATAAGACGATTTATGGGACGCGACGTTATAGTTTGTATGAAAGAATCTTATTCTTTGGGCCAATTGTACTTGAATGAAAATTGGTACGAGTAGGTACTGGCTATATTAAGTTTATTGCGTCAGATACAAAATATTGTAAGTATTAAAAACTTTTATTTGAAAAGAGAAAGAGTCTTATGGATCTACTTTTGGTTGGACAACTAGGTAATAATGTTTTTTATTTTCATTATTTAATTTTTCAACTGTAAATTTGACGTGCTTATGTGCCTTTTAAACTAGTTTTCAATACTGATAAAAAATAAGCTATGGCACAACTGTGGTACTTATAGTACACAAAACAAACATGGTCTAATTGAAATCAATTATTTGACTTTGACTTTGTTACTGCATGAAAGACAGACAAGCAAACACCTTTTTATTTGTAAATTAAGACGATAGTGTTCCTTAGGTAGGTACCTACTTACCAAACTATCATAGCCGAGGCAAGCGTTAGTCACCGCGATGATTGACAATAATGCCATGAAGACAATTAGCATAGAATTCGACATTTTCTTCAACTGGGGACTTATTTGGTTACTGCGAAAAAAAAAAATCAACTCAAATATTATTTTTAAGTATAAAATAAAAATATGCAATTATTGTACAACAACTCATGTTTACGTTAAATATTTTAGAAGACTTCAGGACAGGTTTAATTTTAATTTTGAAAAAAAACTTACCGCGCCTCTTTCTCGAAAGTGTCTCCAAGCACTTAGATAGGTACTGTATATAATATGACAAGCACGGCAACACTATACACTAACATTATGTACCTATATATATATATTTGACTTGATTTGATTTTGATTAGGTTTTGATTTGATTTCATTTTGATTTCATTTTAATTTGATTTTGATTTCATTTTAATTTAATTTTGATTTAATTTTGAATCTCCGCTTAGAAACGAAGTTATCCTTACTCCCCTTAAAAAAACACCTCTTTCCTTGCTTTATTTGAGTGGCTTGCTTGACTTTTAACCGACTTCGAAAAGAAGGAAGGTAAGTTTATTAATATAACAGGTTAACACATGGAAAGCAATAGGTAGCTACTTTTAGAACTGCAACTGTGAACAGAGTGAGTCTAACACGTAAGAGAATTCGTTACTAATAAATAATTATGCTTCTGTCCTGGAAGGTTTGAGCAAAAGGACATAAGTAGAATAGAATAGGAAAACAAACCCATTGAACCAAGACAACAAAACTAATTCTAGAACAAATCTTCAAAGCAATATAAGACGATCGACCTTTTTCTTGAGATGTTGCCTTCAAAAAAAGGAAGAGAAGTGTATATATTTCTCACAGCATATAGTCGCTACGGCATCCGCTACCATACCGCTACCGCGTGTCAGACTTGTCTGTCCCTGAAAAGTGAAATCATTATATTATTAGACGCAGTGCGTGTACCTATGTAGTTGAGCGTGTGCGCCTTCTGACTATTTTGTATTCTGAGACACAGAACAGAAGATACGGAGGATGATCGAGCTAGGCCATAGTACCTATAGATATCTACACTAATATTATAAAGAGGAAAGATTTGTTCGTTTGTTTGTTTGTTTGTTTGAAATGAATAGGCTCCGAAACTACTGGACCGATTTGAAAAATTATTTCACCAATAGAATCCTACATTATCCGCGATGGTCGGTCATAGGTTCAAAAAAGTTAGGTATCCGTATGAAAACTTCGATAATGTAACCCAAGGTGTGAAAAAAACCTTATATCGTGTACGCTGCGGAATCTATTGACAATAGAGCAATTTTTTTTTTTTTTTAGTTATGACCACTAGCAAGTTAACACACTTGGGATATCAACTGCTTAACCGGACTAACCTGTGGTGGCCTCAAATTAATTTAAGGCCCCCAGCCAAGGCAACAAAACTAGCTACAAGCTAAAAACTACTGACCGCTCGCTAAGGGCATTCCCTGTGGAATACGACCTCGGCTTAGCGGCGTCAGTAAGGGACAACAAGGGACAATCAGGCTGGGTCGTTTCATTTATTAGGGGTTATTAAAGCTAAAGGCTCAGCGGCGCGGGCTGGCTCGTTAGGCAAAAGTCGGGGAGGGTTTTGAATGGGTCGTCGCGACGGACCTCGGCGGCGAGGTCGGTATACGGAACAATAGAGCAAAGTGATGTACTACAGATTTATAGAGGTCATTAATGTCTACAAAAAAGTCCGCGATACCAGTCACCATACCGCTTTTTGTTCAAATTATTCAAACAAATCCCTGGTGATATGAAAAAATGGTGATTTCGGTGTCATGATATTAATCCTTATCCATTTAAATGGTTTGATAATTAAAATTGATTATGTCCGTGTAAATAACACTTTAAATTATTCAAATCGGACCTTTCGTTCAAAAGTTACGACGACGGTAATAAACATGCTCGAAGTAAGAAAAAATGTCGCGGCTTGAGCGAACTGGGGAGAATCGTATCAATGCTTGGTCCGATGAAGTTGAATCGGCATTTAAATGATTTCGATAAAACAATATCTAAGAATTACAAATGTTTGGATTTTTCGAAAATAAACTACATCCATAATAATGGGTGAAGCAGGGGTGATTAAGTTTTAGGGGCGGACTTATTGCTTGCTTCAATTTACGTCGGAATGCTATGAACAAACTAAAAGTGGGATAATTGAAACAGATGTACCTAACAATTTTTGCATCAACCCATGACGGGCTGAACGGGGTGATCAGTTGCGCTGAACCTGGGCTCGAGACATGTGAGATTCTGTCAACTGTGGCGTGGCGTAGGCGATTGTCAATACGTAAATGGTAGGTACATTGTCTAGCGCCTCCTGAGACCATAGAATAGGTAAGTAAAAATGGCTAAGTAATTTATGAAAATCGTTGTGCTTAATCCAAAACTAACCTTTATATGGGGTACAGGGGGTGTTGAAGTTTGTGGAGTAGGTAGGTACCAACTAAATCCGCGCGGACGAAGTGCTAGTTACCTATATGACTCCTCATTACATTATTTTCTATGCCAATTCTAAGAATGCCCGGTTTAGGTTAATAACTAATAAACTAGTGTTTCTTTAAGGTCACTATAGGATACTGGTTGAATGAGTTAGCTTAGGCGCCTGGAGGTGGCCCTGTATGGGGCCCCGATCTGGGCGGCTGACCTGACGGCCGGCACCATCTCTGTTCTGCGGAAGCCGCAGAGGGTGATGGCCGTCAGAGTCATCAGGGGTTATCGCACGATCTCCTACGAGGCGGCTTGCGCACTGGCCGGATCTCCGCCCTGGGACCTGGAGGCAAAAGTCCTCGCGTCAATGCATCGGTGGCGCGAGGACGCGCGGGCGCGCGGGGAGCGACTGACGCAGCGACATTTTGAGCTGCGTCGGTCGCAGCTGCGCGAGGTCCTGGTGGCGGAATGGCGGAACAGGCTTTCACGCCCTACCGCCGGCCTCGTCACTATCGAGGCCATCCGGCCAGTGCTCGACATGTGGCTCGGGAGAAGGCACGGCTCCCTGTCGTTTCGTGTGACACAGGTCCTCACGGGGCATGGTTGCTTCGGGAGGTTCCTGTGTCGCATAGGCAGAGAGCCGGACGCTCGGTGTCACCACTGCGTCGACTGTCGGGAGGACACGGCGCGGCATACGCTGGCAGAGTGTGCCGCCTGGGAGGAGCCGCGCCGTGCCCTCGTCTCTGTGGTAGGCAGTGACCTCTCGCTGCCGGCTGTAGTCCGTTCTATGGTCGGCGGTGAGGAGTCCTGGGACGCGGTGGTCTCCTTCTGCGAAACTGTCATCTTGCAGAAGGAGGCTGCGGAAAGGGAGAGGGAGATGTCGAGTGCTCACCCGGCCCGCAGCAGGCGCACCGGGCGTCGGAGGAGGGCATACGCTGCCCTCCTTCTGCCCCCCTAACTGGGTCCAGGGGCGGCGGACTTGGGGATGTCCGTTGCCCCCCATTCATCCGGACCCGAGGTGGCGGCGCGTGGTGTTCCCGTGCGCCCCTCTGACGTCGCGGGGGGAGTTAAACACCTCACTCCCCCCGCTTACGAGATGTGGCCCGCAGAGGCGGGCCGGCACCAGCCGGGGATTACGGAAGTCGCGTACGTTCCCGCGATCCCCGGCGTAGGTGGAAGATGGAACACCGGGGTGGTTTTAGTCAGTAAGAGTCTGACAGACCCCTCCGCCCGCCCCAGGGCGGAGGACATCCATGAGGATTTCCCCCCGTAAAAAAAAAAAAAAAAAAAAAAAAGGCGCCTGGAGGTGGCGCGCTAGCGAGTGTCTCGCGGTGATAATATTGACCTGCCACTTCATTAAAGCAACTCTATGAACGTGTCCACATGGCTATATTTTCGCCCATGGAGTTTCTTTCTCGTTCTTCTCCACAGGACGGTTTGGAGCAATTCTGCCGCGCTGGAGATGGGAGCGGTAGCTGGTACCTAAGTGTGTTTTGCTGCAGCTGACAGCCGGGACCAATGGCTTAACGTGCTTTCTGAGATACGGTACTTACGTTAAGTTGGTCACCCATCCACAGACCGAACCTCGGCAAGCGAACCTTGAAGATCAACCCGTGCGGCTGTTATTACTAGGTAGGTATTGTATAATATTATCTAATACCTATTTGAAATACTTCATTTTTTTATTTGATTTTGCGATTCGATGTGTCGAGCAAAACGTCAACGACACAGCCGCGAGACGCAACACGCAACCTCGCGGCAGTGCACTCGTCTCAAAACCTTTTTAACAAAACAAACATGCAATGACTTGTTTTTTATACGAGGCAATATAACTGTAACAAGAATACGTGGAGAATAAACCCAAATAGCAGGACGGACTACCACTCCTCCGCCACCACTCTCACGTGACCACTCGCTCGTGGAGGTGAACAAGCATAGGACCCAAAAATTGAAAACTGAAAAACAACTTTTTTATTCCAGTCTGTAGTTCCATGGAACCATGGAACATTTTCTTTGAACGAGTAAGTCCCCGACTACAATAAAAAGTTGTTTTTCAGTTTTCAATTTTTGGGTCCTATGCTTGTTTTTCATTTTTTTTTAGTTCATTTTAGACATGTTGTTTTGAATTTTTTGTTTTTTATTTCATAAGAGGATATTTTGACCACCTAATGCGTAACTAACCTAAACCGCATGCTGTGGCATGACGGGACGCGCCGCGGCATGCTACGGCATGACGTGTCTTGCCATTTCATGCCACGGGATGCCGCGGCGCGCCATTGCATCCCGCGAGACGTAATGGGTCACTTTGTGTCGAGGAATTATGATTGCTAAGTTGAAATATGGTTGAAACTTGCGCAGCGGTCATTTCGGTTAATGAGGTCCGGTCGGTGCGCGGAGATGGAATGCCACGGGAAGCCACGGGCATGCCGCGCGATGCCGTAGCGCAACCTGCCTTGCCATGCCGGCAGTGAGCGCCGGGCTTTATAAGTATATTTTGATTAAAACCACATTGATCTCAGATTTCTGAGGTAAGTCCATTTAGTACTGGCTCGTGAAAAGGGTTGCCAACTTTTTTTTTACAAAAAATACAGTATATTAAGGTTGGAGAAAGAAAATCAACAATATTTCAATAAAATGAACAGTATTTCATTTTTTTAATATTAAAAAAAAAATTGCTGCTTCTCACAGAACTTAGCAATTTAGTGTCATTTTTGAAGGTTTCATAAGCTTCACCACTGCAAGTGAAATCAAAATTAGAGTAAAGGAGGAGCTCATTTTTTATTCAATTTATAGAAGATCTATTTCTTTGCATTCATGACAGAAAAAACTCTTTCCATAAATGCTGAGGCAGGGACAGAAAATAGATAAGATTTTTTTTCGTAATATTTTTAAATTCTTCTGAAGTGTTCAAAACAAATGTTTTCACTTCGACAGTAAAAAGTAGATATAATAGTGAAAAACAGTATAATAATAATAGGTTCCTACTGTTTTTTACAGTATGGTTGGCAACCCTACTCGTGAATAAGTTTACGTGGATCAAAAACACCTAATGCCAAATCTTCTAGCAAACAGGGCCAAGATCTACGCCGACTCTATAGGTACAGTGTTGTCCCTTAAAACTTGTGCACTTTCACAACCCAACATAATGTGTGCCCGTTTTGATGGCGCGGCCATGACGTTTTTTTTTTAGAAAAATTATGCCACTATTTTGTAAAAATTTGTAGACTCCCAAAACCATAAATTTGTCAAAGCTATGGTTAAAAAGTTATAAGGGTTCGAACGTGGCCGCGCCATTGAAACGCTCCGAACCGCGCGGCCACGGAGATCTTTAAAACTAAGCATTGCAGAGACCTGAAATTTTGGTAAGTAACAGATTGAATTTGTAAAAATATAGAAAAACATCCTAGGCTTATATTTTAGGAGTTGTGAGACTAATACGCCATGGCATTGAAACGGTGAATCTCGCTGAAAAAGCATCGTCGCAGAGGTCTGAAGTTTTTTGTAAAACCTAGATCTGAATTTGTCAAAACAGGTAAAAATGCACAAAAAAAGAATTTAGAATCCTTAAGATAATATCTAATAAAATAGGTGAAAAGTTTTCTGTAAACAATATGGTCACCCTATCGTCATATTCAAGACGTATTTAAGATTCCGTTATACAGCTCCTGAAATGTAAATGGGTTTTTTGTGCATTTTTACCTGTTTTGACAAATTCAGATCTAGGTTTTACAAAAAACTTCAGACCTCTGCGATGCTTTTTCAGCGAGATATCGGCGATTACGTATTTTTTCACCGTTTCAATGGCGCGGCCATTGCGTATTAGTCTTATAGCTCCTGAAATATAAACCTAGGATTTTATTTTTGTTTTTACTAGTTTTGACAAATTCAAATCTGGGTTTTACAAAAAACTTCAGACGTCTGCGTTGCTTTTTCAGCGAGATATCGGCGAATTTTTACAAAATCGTGGCATAATTAAAAAAAAAGTCGTGGCCACGCCATCGAAACGGACACACATAATGTCAGTGGTAACTTAAACCGCTCGATTTTAACTAGATCCCGTTACATCAGTTACTACAACGCGTAGTGCACTTATTTACTTATTTTCCGGTAAGGATAGGAAATATTCTTTTCATGCATTAGGTATCCATTTAGTATTATAATAAATGTTATTTTGTGTCACTAAGAAGAAAGCAAGCTTTGAAACGAACATTACTAAATTATTAGTGAATGAATGAATATATAATACCTACTACTGATGTATATTTTTGTAAAATATTGATACTCAGTAGTAGGGTTCACACAATTAAACACGAACTATAATTCACATTCAGTCTGTATTTGGGCAGAGCAACGTTCATAACACTAGTTCACAATATAATGAATGCCTCCCTTTTCATACATTTATCCGCCATATTTAAAAATCAACTGTCAGTTAATCAGTTAATTACTTAAGTAATATGTTATGAATACTAAATTATTGTAATAAAAATCAAATAAATGAGTAAATGACTTATGGGCAAACAAATACAAAGAATATTATTTAGGTATTAATGAGAATATTTGAAAGTAATTTAGGAATAATTAAGGAACTACTACGTCATAACCGTCGAGTATCTATTTGGTACTTCTTAACAATATAAAGCACGGTCTAGACGATGATAGCATACGTAGTTAAATATTCATGAAAAAAAAATATGCCTGTTTTTGTTCATGAATCATGGCTCCTATTATTATTTCCACTATGTCCATTAGCCTATGTTAGCCCGGCATAGTATAGCGCTTCTAACGATACCACATACTTCGAAATCGGTTAAGTCGTTTAGAAGTTATGGTGGAATAAAGAAACTCACAAACATACATACATGAACCCTGAAAACATAACTAATTTTTTTGGGCAGTCGTAGTAAAACAAATTATAAATAAATAGTTTGTTGTTTACTGATTAGGTTTTCACCTAATCAAATTAATTCGTGCAAGACAAATGCGATGGAGTGTGTGGACCCAAATGCCTGTTCATTCTTGCTTTGAAGCAGAGATATTACGGGGGTTCGATTCCGATTCCGAAAGTTCGGAACTTCCGATTGATTTTGCACCTTCGATTCCGATACATTTTAATCGGAAGGAATTGGTCAATCTATGATGGTGAGGGAAGGAGTAACACAAAATAAAATATATTCATGTTCCATGATCTTTATTTATATTCTAAATAACATTCTCATCGAACGAATTAGCTAAAACATCAACATAATATTATGTTTTGAACATTGTTCAATTTAATTCAGTTACAACGGAATAACCATATCGCATTGCATAGCTTCTGGAGCCGGCTTAGGCTTAGTACATAAAGTTAAAAACTAATAATTATAATATTACATTCATAATCGTGGCTAAAGATCAAAGTAAGTTCATATAACCTGACTTTTTATCATAATTCGTTTTTTTCAAGCATTATGTTATCAATCAGGCACGATTTATGCAAAAAAACTAACATTGAAAAAATAGCTGTTCAGTACATTTTTGTTCGCAAAACTCGACAACAAGAAACAGGAAATTTTTTGTGGTAAAAAGTCAGGCAATACTTACAACTATTATGCGCACACATTTATCTATAGGAGGTAGACTCTATCTGACCATAAAAGCGGAGCTGGTATTAGTTTAACACACTTCTTTGGGAATATAATGACTATATTAATGATCTAGGGTTTTATTAACCTGAAGCAAAAACATTTTACCATTGGAATACGGACGTAAAACGTTCTAAATATTCGAATGTTTGTTGGAGTATTTAGCAGCAAACACAAAATATAACAGAATAAACGCAATACCTCTTAAGAGCGTTTACGCGGTACGGCTTTTCATACAAACTTTCAAATCCTTATTCTTCAAAATTAATGAACCGATTTTAACGAAACTTGGTATGCATACGCTTGATATCCAGGGCTAAATAGTTATCAGAAAACATTTTTGAAAAAGATTTCAGAGGGAGAGAGAGAGCAATTTTAAGTTTTCTATAGAAAGTGAAAAATCACTATAATATCCTTTCTCCTGAACTCTTTTTCAAAAATGTTTTCTGATAACTATTTAGACCTGGATATCTAGCGTAAGCATACGAAGTTTCGTTAAAATCGGTTCATTCATTTTGAAGAATGAGGACTTGAAATTTGTATGAACAGACATACGGCGTACACGCTCTTAAGGGCTTGCAGGAGTTTCTTACGTTTCTCGGATAGCACGTTAAGCCGTGGGCCCTGGCAGCTATTTAAAAAACATCATTATTAGTCAGAAAATCGGACACCAGTCTTGTTAATGGGTATCGTATACCTATACGTTTAGCAGAATAAACGCAACACCTCTTAAGGGGTCATTGTACTTACCATTATGAACAACTTTCACTACCTATTGGTCCAACAATGAAATTGCAAAAAAAAAATCGACTGCCCCATACATTTATGTGCGCATAACTCGACAAAATGTACTGAACAGCTGATATATTTTTGCGATTTCAGTGTTGGTCCCATAGTGTAAGTTCTTCATAATATAACAGAATACACGCAATACCTACAGCCAAGAACCGAGAAGGCTGACTCTGTATACAGAGTCAGCCTTCTCGGCAAGCTTGGGTGAGGTAGCCAAAACTACAGTTAGTTTCCCTCCAATCAGTTTGACTAACTGTACATTCAAATCAAATTCATGTTGTCCTTCTCTTTTTCGTTTGTCTAGATACGTTCCGCTCAACTGGCCAGACAGCCAACACTATACCTTACATGGTGCGTAAAGTGCTCATTATCAGCGACGACATTAAAAGACCAGTGTTTCTAATAATAAATAATACCCAAAAAATAATAAGTCAAATACAGCAAATATACCGCGTTGATTACTATAATTAACTATTTACAAAATTATACTAAGAGTCTAAGTAATAATGATACATTACATGTATTATACCTGTGTGTGTATTTTACTATGAATACATATAAGCGAAAAATTTGACGAGGAAGGCAAATGAGATTATTACATAAATGTGTAAAGTTTCTATCTACATCAACCGTCGTTTCATAATTACATATAAACTAGCTAACATTCTCTCATTATAACATTCCATTTACTCACAGGACACACAGGGTAGATTTTTAAAGTGGGCGTGCATGGATCCAAACAATGTGAAATAGAGAAATACTCAAAGGAATCTTGGGCCCGATTTTGATTAAAACTAAAACTGCATGATTGGATTTTTGAAAATTCGAGTTTCCTAGCGAGTAATTGAACCCGTCAAATAAATCCAGTTGTAGTTTTCATCAACATCGGGCCCGAGTATCTACTGCATCATTGAATTTTTGAAAAATATTAGGTAGGTGTGTCTGAATTTTAAAAACCGGCCAAGTGCGGGTCGGACTCGCGCACGAAGGGTTCCGTACCATTAAACCTATCTATAAAAACGAGAAAAAAAAGGCACGATTATTGTATGGGAATAAATATTGATTTTATTGTTTTTAGGTTTTTCTGTTGTTATAGCGGCAACAGAAATACATCTGTGAAAATTTCAACTGTCTAGCTATCACTGACAGCAGTTTTTTTTTTTGTATTTATTCTTTTAATCATTCAACATCAAAAAGCTAAGAAACATTTATTTAACAAGATTTTTTTAAATCTGGCTACAGTCTGAAAAAAAATCTGCAGTATGTATTTAATTTTTTTTTAAATTCAGTGTGCCTAAAATAAAATATATTTACTATAAATGTATTAAAATAATATTAGAGAATTATTTCAAAAACAGTCTATACAATATTATACTATACATTCTTATTCTTATATACCCAATATTGCTTACATGGTGCATAGTTAAATTTTTTTGTTCAACTAACCATTTTTATCTATTTTATACATTTTTCTATAATGAATAGGGTATTTTACAAAACAGAAAAATAATAATATCTGAATGACGGACTTGATTCGATTTTTTCAGTAAAATATGTCATCATCAATCATGATATTATACATTATAGTTTTCCAATAATATATTTGTCATTAATGGGATCTTTTTCATAGTACATTGAATTAAATATACCTTCTTCATACTTGTAACTCACTCTGCTTTAATATCGTCATCCATGCAAAACTCTGCATCTAATACAACCTGGAACCAAATAAAAACTTGGTTACAATAATAATTAAGAGTCCTTAAATTTATAGTAGTGGTGATAATTTACTGACAAAGTATGTTAGTATAACATATTTTCAAAAACAGCTTGTGATAGCACTGGCGCGCGATCACAGGTCCAGCCGAAACCTTGCTCAGCAATATTTCAAAAAAGCACAGAATATCCTACTCGGTACCGTAAGGCGTCGACGCGATCATTTGTTAGGAAAAACCGGAAAGCGACCTCTGTCGCGACGAAGCTTTCGAGTTTGCCATAGAACGATGCCCGAGTCCATAAGTTATTCCTCAAATTCTATGGCGTCACATATTAAACAATTCTGACACAAACCGTGACAATATTGATCTGAATGAATGTTGGATGCTTTTATGCAGCGATTTTGATCACTTGATCATAAACATGCACCTTTAATAATAAAGCATTAAATAAGCTGATCAAGCTTGTTACAGTCCCACTGCAGAGCAGCAGGCCTTTCTAATATGGCACAGACATAAATCACCAGCACCATTCTTGTTCTGCGGGTGATTTTGAGACTTACTAGCTTGTGACGGTCAGACCTATCTGTGTATATCCCCAATACAGGTAACATCGATCGCCGATTATGAAGTTGAGATCAGTGTGGCTTTGTCAGTTAACAGGTACCAAAGATGTAAAAAATTGTTTTGTAAGGTTAAACTTAACTCGGCTTCGCCTCGTGTGATAAACCCACATTCGAATTTTAATACCACAGTTGCATAAATAACTAAAAATGTAATCTTAAAACGAATGATGTTTCTTTTATGATAACATTTGGTTCTGTATGGTGTCCGGACGTAAAAGAATAGCAACATTGCATCACTTCCCGTGAGTGTCGTAAGAGGCGACTAAGGGACTCACCAGAGAATGGGCAGCAACATTCTCTGTAGGTACATTGCTACAGCCTGCGATCGCTAACTCGCCTGCCAAGCGTGGCGATTATAGCAAATCCCCCCATTTGGGCAAGGCCTATGTCCAGTAGTGGACGTCTTTCGGCTGATATCATTTTAATTTTATTGCCTGAATAAATTTTTATAGTTATATGTAGTTAGTAATAACGCTTTGTGGAAACTCACCCCTTGCATATTGGCGACGGCGCGATCGGTCTCCTTCTCGGAATCATCGCCGGCGTCTTCGTCTCCCTCTTCCACCACTTGCATCTGTGTTTCCTCACCTCCATCTAACAACAACAACAAATATATTTTAGTTTATGATCGCGCCATTTGAAAAAGTTTTTGTATCACATTAAGAAACAAGGAACAATAGGGATGATTCCTGGTTAAAAAATACAACGTGTAACAGAATAAACGCAATACCTCTTAAGGGGTAATTGTACTCATCATTATGAACAACTTTCACTAAGGGACCCCCCTGAAATCGCGAAAAAAAATTGACTGCCCCATACATTTTTGTAGCTGGACAAAATGTACTGAACAGATTTTTTTTTACGCGACGGAACTGGTACAGTCCTGCACCATTGCTTTTGCTTCCCTTCGGCTATGCTAGAGGAAGCTATCCAATTATATAATAAAAACCTGTTTTATAACTGACACTGTACAAGCTCCCAGTCGGCATGATTTTTTCAGACACTTTCAAATATCATCGCCATAATATTTCATTCAATTCACACAAAATCTTAGTGGATTATTCATCTATACCTTCCTCATGAATCTCTCCGTCCATTAGTGAACACCGTATGAAAATCCATTCAGCAATTTTCGAGTTTATCGCGTACAGACAGTGCAGTGAGAGACTTTTTTGTATTATATAATAATATGTATGTAGTGATGATAGTCATTGTGAATTATTAAGGCGTCTTGACAAATCAAATTCAAATCATGTTCTGTTGTTACGTATATCATAGCCTCACCTTCAGACGCGGCGTGTATGAGCTGCAGCGTGCCGTCCACGATCTGGCCGGAGATGACGCCGGACAGGCCGGACACGTTGATCTGCTGGCGCATCTTCTTAGCCTCCAGCTCCAGCTGCTGCTTCATGTAGATCTCCTTGTGGTGCACCTTGTTGTGGTACTTCAGGTGATGGGCTTTGGTGAATTTCTTATTGCAGGGGCCGCAGCTGTAGAATAGAGAAGTATTATTATTTTTCAAGTCCATAGATAGACTACAGAATAATCGGGGCCATGTTTGATTGTATTGGCGTTGTTTTTTTATTCCTCTGGCTTTGGGCAGAGCGAGAGGAGAAGCCTTTCCAGCCGAACGTTTAAATACCGAGCATATACTTAAATGCAAGTTTATGCAAGACTATACAGTGCCTTTAATCTATCTCTGTGAGTTATCCAGATCGTTCCAGCCGTTCCGGCGATACTTACGAGTACTTCTTCTCCCCAGTATGAGTCAGCATGTGGTTGGCCAGCACGTAAGAGTATGTGAACGACTTGCCGCACAGCGAGCATTGGTACGGCCGGACTCCCATGTGTAACCTGTATGGAGCATAAAGGACGATTAACATGGGGTCAGTTCTAGTTCTAACAGGCGTTGACCTAAAGCGATTTTCGGGTTAATTTGTACAGCAAACCCGGCCCCGTCGTCGCGCCGGCAGAGGGCGCTTTCTGGTTTTCCGAAAAAAATATCGCGAGGGTCAAGTATTTGCGCGATTATCGCTTTATGTTAGGACTACGCTTCAGGATTCGAGAATGAAGTCTTGAGGAACAAGACAAAGCGACAATCCATCAGCGATAACAATTGTCGAATAATAAAAAAATGGTATTGACATGTGCTGCCAAAATGTCAAGTGCTCCATCCCAAATATTTTGGCATTTCGACACTCGCTAGAGCCCTTTGTCAGAGGGTCACCGTGAGGGCCAAGCTCGCCACCTTGTTCCCAATCACGGCTGCTCCAGAAACCAGACTTCAAAGACCACCACCAAGAACAGTGACCACCAGAAAAGCGCCGAGGCAATGAAGCTCGAGGAGTCCCATATCAACGATTCAACTGTCTTGGAAGGAATTTTAGGGGCTTAAAAAAGATGTTTGAAGATTGTTTGCTTGTTTACTCTATAGTATTTAAAAGTGGCGTTAGTTTTGTTTAGCCTATCTAGGCAGGCCCCACTGAGGCAGGCAAAGATAGCCGTGCGCGTCCACATCGTCTCACCACTTATATCTGTCTGGCTTAGCGAGCTTAGTCATTAAACAATTTAACAGTTACGAGTAGTAAAAATAGGGCCCACAAATTGTATCGATACTTACCAATTTTGTGAAATCTAAAATATTCAATCAATCTCTTACCTTTTTTTTCAGCAAAACAGCATTCTCTCAACACTAATAATTACTTCTCGGTTAACATCTGCACCACATTCTTTTTTTTTTTAGATGTAAAGTTCAAACTCGCCTACCTCTCGTGCTTTTGCCGAGTCCCGTAATCCCCGAACCGTCGGTCACAGATCCGGCACTTGTACGGCCGCTCCCCGGTATGGCGTTGCATGTGACGCTTCAACGCCTCCCGCATCACACAGGCGAAGCCGCAGACGCTAAGTTATCGGATAATAGCACTTGTACCCTTGTTTTTAAGGTAGAAAATGATTATACCGTGCTGTTCACCTGTTATGTATTTTTTCTGGCGTCTTGTATCTGCACACGCTGTTTCAAGTTTTTTGGTTGGTTTTTTTTTGTTGTGGGACTGTTAGTGCGATTTGGTGGAAGCGTGTATAAAACAGTAAATATTCAATATCCTGCATCTAAAATATGGCCCACCTGTTGGTGTGCCCTAAAAGCCATACTTCATTGAGGACCAAATGAATGCCACTGATGCCGTTATAAATGTGGCCACCTACTGGACACGACAACGTTTAAGGGTCATCAAGGAGTCAAAACCCAAGCACATATGGAGCAGACATACGCCACAGTGACACTCGCCTCTCGTGCTTCTGGCGGCTGCCGAAGTCCCCGAAGCGCCGGTCGCACACGCGGCACTTGTAGGGCCGCACGCCCGTGTGGCGCATCATGTGGCGACGCAACTCCATGTTCAGAACGCACGCGTACCCGCAAACGCTGCGTACAAAATGCAGCCGGTCAGTCAACACTCCGATTTTGAGTTTTAGTACTAAAATTATAGGGCTGGGATTCGTTTTGAGTATTTGGGGTCAGTTATCCGTCCGATTGCAAACGTTACTGATTTTGAGTTTTATTGTCCATGTTATAAGGCTGGGATTTGTTTGAATAATTGGGGCCGAACTACATTAATAACACGAATTGTTAATTTATAAATTTAACTTTGTGTACAATAGTGGTACATGGGCGAAATTATCATGCATTACCTTTTTGTATCAGCCCGAATCAAGAAACCCAACTAGCTGTTTAGTACGAAAACTATACTTAACACGATTTGAGAAAAAATAAATAAAATTATAATATTTTAAAAAAAATACAATTCATAAAAACGAGAGCGGGTGCGGGTGCGTTCTTATATGGATAATATTATGTCGTTTTTTTTTAATATTATTAGTGTTATTTGAAACAGCGTGTGCGGAAACGATCGATAAAACATGGGCACGGGTGTTCTGGTATTTTATACTTTCCACTTTTTATTGCCATTTATTATTTTTATCATTTGAAAATGGTCAAAACAGAAATCAAGCAAAAAATCAAACTAAAATAACTTGGATTAAATTATAAAGAGACCCCACCTGCATGCAAATACTGAACGTAATTATACATTTATTAAATATAATATGTTCATTATATTATGTTGAACATATACAATATTGAACATAAAGTTGTATATGCACAAAAGTATAACCACCCGCACCCATATCTCGTCAAATACATAAAAGTGAACAATAAAAAACAACACATTTGAATAATGAAGAATTATGAAAAAAATGTCAATAAAAAATTATCATCAACCAAATAAAGAAAACAAATTGTAATACAAACATAGCTTACGGCCCACTCACACAAACCAGTTATTTTATAACTCCAAGATAGTTTCAACCAGCGGTCATTATGTATTGAAATATTTGTTATCTAACCTCGTCTTATCCAGCGACTTAAATAACTGACATAATTGTTTTACTAAAAGGACATTTACGAATGTGACATAATTTGAACATTATTTTTCTCATTGAAATTACGGTCAAATGTTTCATTATTCTCTGGAAAAATATGAAAAACAGTAAACTACCGAAAAAAAGTAAACTACATTTTTGAATAGAATACAAAGTACAAACCTGCAGACAAAAGGCTTGATTCCTAAATGACGTCGAATATGCGCTTGAAGCGACGCATTGGACGTGAATGAAGCGCCGCAAGTCTCACATGTGTGTCTGGAAATACAAAATTTAGCATTACTCAGTATTTATTTATTATGTACTTTACTAGCTTCTGTACACAGGCTTCGTTAGCGTAAATGTCGGAAATTATCCCAGGGGAACATACGCCCGGGATAAAAAATAGCCTATGTGTTATTCCAGACTATATTCTATCTCTGTGCCAGATTTCATCCAGGTCCGTTCAGCCGTTCTGATGTGATTCGAATGACAAACATCAATCCAAACTTCGTTTATAATAGTACTAGCTTTTGCCTGCGGCTCCGCCCGTGGATGTCGGTTATTGCGTAAAAAAAAGTAGCATAGGTCCTTCTCCATATCCGGCTATATATCTGCCAAATTCATGACGATCCATTCAGCTGTTTCAGTATGAAAGCGTAAAAAATATTATAAATGCGAAAGTGAGTTTGCACCTTCGCATTTATAATATTTAAGATTAAGAGAGGGACTAAGAAATAAGATTATACACCTCATAATAAGCATAGCACAATCGTTTTAAAAAAAATGTGTACCATGGGTGTTGTTATTGCAAAGGGCAATATCTCTTACAGATAATCTTTGGACGGACTGAACGAAAGGAGATAGAATTAGGGCTGTCAGTAGTACTTACAGTTCTCGTTAAATAACTGTGCCCCTCTGAAGTTGGCTACGAGTGGCTGCGTAGTAGTCAATATTACGAACAAACTGCATGCGCGAGAGACATGGGGGCGGGGATTATGGCGGCGCGACTATGTCTCAGTCTTACGTTTACGTTCGATGCATGCTTGCGTCCCGCTAGCTCCCTCTACGTGACTGCACCAAGCGATCTTTGCTAATGGCTAACTTCAGAGGGGCACAGTTATTTGACGAGAACTGTAGAAGACGCACGAGACCAGTCGATGTTGCGACACTTGGGAGAGGCCCATGTCCAGCAGTGGGCCTCTCCCAAGTGGATATTCCGCAAAATTTATTAGGAAAATGAAATCTTTAAAGATATTGTTGAAACCTGTATCCAATATTTTTTCTGCACCAAAACTACTGTCTATATATTTGTATACGAGTTTTTTTTTGTAACAAAAAAGCTAGAAAAAATGCAGACAAAACATGGGAAATAAATGTGTCACATCACTCTCAGCATTGCTGCAAACAGCTTAACTAGAAGTAGTTTGATCGTTAACAAATAGTTTTAGTAATAGCTCTAGTTGACTTTAATTCTAAATGAAAAGTCCTCGAAAAGTATCTTCCACATTTCTATAGAGGTATGCCAAGCAGGGTAGAAAGTCCCGCATACCTTCATAGAAAAGGGAGGATCCTCCAACCAGATGAGTGTTGTGTCTGGTAGGCAACTATTATAGGCAACTGCAATGGTTGATGTCGGGTGGTTATACACGTTTAAATAGCGTGGAGAACTTTGATACCGCGATGTAGGATTTGTGTGACATCAGAAGACCAATTCTACTTGTATTTTAAAGCAATGTTCGCAATAATCTCAGTCACAATATGTCAAAAAAGCCTTTTCCATACATTGTTGACACAGATTGCGACTGAAATGCAAATGTTGTTTAAAAATTAGTAGAATTGTCACTCAGGTAGTTTGTATGCGGTGGTATAGATGTAATCTAGAACATGATGTTTTAAATATTTTCATGATATAGACTCAATTTATTTAGCACTAGCACTTCGCCCGCGACTTCGTCGGATTTTTTTTTTCGGATTCGGATTGAGTAGGTACTCCACAAACTTCAACGCCCCCGATACCCCCTTATAAAGGTTAGTTTTGGAAAATTAAGCACAACGATTTTCATTAATTTACATTTATTACATAGCCATTTCTACTTATTCTATGGTCTCAGGTTCAGCGCAACTGTTCACCCCGTTCACCCCATCAGGAGTTGATTATGCAAAAATTGTTAGGTACATCTGTTTCAATAATCCCATTTTTAGTTTGTTCATAGCATCCCGACGTAAATTAAAGCAAGCAATAATGTCCTCCCCTAAAATCTTAATCACCCCTGCTTCACCCCTTATTATGTAGGTATGTAGTTTATTTGCGAAAAATCCAAACATTTGTTATTCTTATTGTTTTATCGAAATCATTTTCAACTTCATCGGACCAAGCATTGATATGATTCTTCCCAGTTCGCTCAAGCCGCGACATTTTTCTTACTCCGAGCATGTTTATTACCGTCGGCGTCGTAACTTTTGAACGAAAGGTCCGATTTGAATAATTTAAAGTGTAATTTACACGGAAATAATCAACCTTAATTATCAAACCATTTAAATGGATAAGGATTGATATCATGATACCGAAATCACCATTTTTTCAAATCACCAAGGATTTGCTTGAATAATTTGAACAAAAAGCGGTCATGGTGACTTAACCATAATAGTTAGGCATATGGTATCGCGGACTTTTTTGTAGACATTGATGACCTCTATAAAACTGTAGTACATCACTTTGCTCTATTGTCAATAGATTCCGCAGCGTACGCGATATAAGGATTTTTTCTCACACCTTGGGTTACATTATCGAAGTTTTCATACGGATCCCTAACTTTTTTGAAAATATTCTATAGCCTATGTCCATCATCGATAATGTACAATTCTACTGGTGAAAGAATTTTTCAAATCGGTTCAGTAGTTTCGGAGCCTATTCATTTCAAACAAACAAACAAACAAACAAACAAATCTTTCCTCTTTATAATATTAGTGTAGATTACATGCATTAATGGCACATGTATGAGTACTGTGTTACGTGTACAGTTGGAAGTGTCATGCTCACTCAAGTCTCTCTGATGGTGGCAAATGAGTTGCATCATTTGGTCATCTCTCAACTGAGTTTATTTGAATTATTTGAACTGTTTCTTTTTTTTACTACGGACGCATTTATCGTGCAAGTCTTTCTACATCATTCTCACATATATATTATATTATTTCGACAAGAACAATTTTACCACAACTTTGTAAGAATTTATTAATTTAAATGAGTCTTCATAGAGTTTCTTGCACATTGACCTATTCTTCAAAAGTGCCTGTAAATGGTTTTATTGAAATAAAGGTTGTGAGTTAAGTTTTTGAGCTGCCACTACAGTTCCCGATTCAAGAATTGATGCCACAGGTTTGCACGATTTTTATGACTCTCCATTGCTTAAAAATGGGATTAAACTACTCACGTCTTCTCATAAGTATACTTCTTCTTCTTGGATGTGTACTTCTTCTTTGGCTTGGGGTGTAGGATGTGGTCAGGAATAGGCTCAGAGAAGGCCATGATAGTCTCCTTCAGAAGAACATCTTCTCCGTCTTCTGTTTTGTGCTTTTGTTTCGGCTCTTGTGGCGTCTTGCGTGGTCTGCCACGCTTGCGGGGTGGTGGGTCCTGAAATGTGAAAGTTAACTTCAAGAAAACTGGTAAAAAAAATGATTTTTTTTTTGAACCTGCTAAATGATCAACAGTGATCATGGCATGATAGAGCAAGAGTGCAATCGGAATGCAATGTTTGTAGATGTTGTGGCCATATATAATATTTTCACCTCAAACCCAGTTTCACCAACAGAACCCTGCAGCTGCACGAAGCTCTTATTTCTGTCTGTAGTGTTTAAAGGAAACTAACATGAATTACGGGAGCTGATTCGAGCTGATGCTATTTGAACATATCTTATCCGTGTCAGGGTGCCGTAAGTTTCCTCAAACCTATCGTCGGTCACACCATGAAATGGCCAATTCAACAATATGTCCACGACATAGACATTTTGTAGGAGAGAATAAAAAAAACAAAGAATACTTCATTGTTTTGCTGGCTTAGTTTTGTGGTATATTTCTATGCAGCAGTTGATATCAAACTATCTCAGTTCTATTTTGTATGGCCAATCATGTATCATATAAAAGCTTACTTGCTTTGACAAGATTTAGAAAAGGCAGCATACAGAACCCAGTCAAAGGAGATCTATCTATTTTAAAGTGATTCCATACCATTTCCTTAATTTCAGGCTCAGATTCTTGTTCATCGCCAGCAGGCTCAAAATCAGGATCATCATCAGCACTAAATTCTGAAAACAAAAGATTTTTTTTTACAATATATTATTTGCAGTGTTAATCATGGAAAACATAAAGAAGAAATCAAAACGAATCTGGAAATAAGGTTTAGTAAAAGAAAAGATTAATGGACTCTTACTACCTAATTATGTTACTTATAAGAAGGGACTTAAAAGTCACATAACCAAGTAATAGTGAGGTATCTAGGAATAGGCATTTCAACATTAGGCATATTTACAACAGTGACTGTCTTCACTTATGTAGATGAACAGCTAGTCTAAGTAAACATCTCATCATGAAAACTTAGGTGAAGTGAGCTGTCAATCCATCTTATAAAGGTGAAATGACAGTTCACTCCAAGCTCACTAAACCTTACACCTCACTCTTGACTGTGAAGCGTTTACAGAAAAAACCGGCTAAGTGCGAGTCGGACTCGCGCACGAAGTGTTTTGTACCATTATCAAATAAAACATGGCAAAAAAATCACATTTTTGCTGTTGCCCCTTAAATTTTTGTTTTATTTTTAAAGTAATATATAACTAAATATTCTGTGAATATTTTAAGCATCTACCTGTTGCCGTTATCAATATCAAGCAAAAAAAATCACGTTTGTTGTATGGAAGCCCCCTTAAATATTGATTTTATTCTATATTTTAGTATTTCTTATTATAGTGGCAACAGAATTACATCATCTGTGACAGACGGACAGACAGCGGAGTCTTAGTAATAGGGTCCCGTTTTACCCATTGGGTACGTAACCCTAATAGACCAGCTGCAGTGCTATTCTGTACACATATCAAACTGAGGTGAAGTGAAAATGAAGTGAGCTGTCAATGACTAGCATTAGAAGGAATGATAATTCAGTTCAAGCTCACTTCACCTTTGTTTTCACGCTAAGATGTTTACAGAATAGACTGGCAGTATAAGCTCATGAAATTATTAATATATTGAGCACCTAAATCAACTGCCTAGGATGCACCAGATTCAGGGTCTATTTTAGCATTATTCCACTTATATAAAAGTCATGTCATAAAATACGTCCAATGTAGAAACACCAGAAAATGTAACAGAAAAGACATTACCAATGTTATACTGGTGACCCTCACCGTGACCGAAGGCATCGTCCTCATCATGGTCAATGGGCTCTTGCTTGAGATCCAGTGAACCACTCGCAAGGAGTGTGGTCAGGGCTTCTGGTTCCTTCTCCTGGCTCTTGGGCTTCTTGCGTTGGTATGGTGACAGTTCTAAACGATGGACTTGGTATTAGTATGTCACAATGTTTAGATTTTTTGATGTTAGGTACAAATTTAATTAAGATGTTTTTAAATTCCAACTGGACAAACTGATGTTTTTCTTAAGAGTTTGTTGCACCACTTCTTGCTCATGCCAAAGTGCTATGAAGTTGTGAAGGGTATTTCATATTTTTTTAGTATATTTATTTTTAGCCTCACTTAAATTCATGATTTTGATTTCCAAACCAAACAAGCATTTTGTAAGTTTAAATTTGTGTCTATATAGTTTTAACTGACTTAAAAATATAGAGAAGTTTCTCAAATGGTCATAACGAACAAAACAAATAAAACAATTACGCTTACTGAACTTACATCACATTCAAAGAATTGTTTATAAAACAGCCATGATACCATAATGATGTTTAAGCATTTCTTTTCATTTTCACACAAGCAAAAAAATTTTAACATACCTATCTGTCCCTGTTCATTCGGATATTTCCGAGGCCGACCCCTCTTTCTTGGTCCTGGAGCTTTGGTAACAACCGTACTGTTAGAGGTCTTGACCAGTGTACGAGTCCATTGACCCTGAGGGTCATGTTCCACTGGCAACTCATACTGCAGGAGCAGACCATTCTCTTGTTTGATGGTGATGGTTTCTGTATCTCCTGGTGATTAATTTATGGTTATGTACTGATAAAGAATGATTGTGGACACAATTTAAATGAGCGCAGCAATTTTGGTTGTTATAAGGACTTATTTGTTTTTATTTGTTTTCTGACTAGGAGAATTAATTTGTAACACAAATGCAGCGCCTGTCAAGACGCTGGAGATATATTTTGGCGGGAAAATAATGGGTTGATAGCATACACAAACAAGCTATCAAATTAATCCTTACCTTTGGACGTACTGCCTCCCGCTGATACAGCTTCCGAACTCTTCTTGAATTCCTCCAAACATTCTTTCAGTGTATCGTTGGATGTTATACACTGTTGCTTGAATTGATAAGCGTAAGTTAGACGATCTACGCAATTCAAGCATATTAGCGTTGGCAAACTATCATTTTTCGACACCTAAAATGTAAAACACCATTTCGATATTTTAATCACTTTCGAGTCAAATAATCACATCAATATTTTTTACTTCTGGGATGTCAGAAAAAAATCCAAAATCTGCTACAAATAAACCAATATAGCAACATTATTGTAGTAAAAAATCAAATAGGGTGGCCATCGCAACCATTTTGGTGTGGTAATTTTTACATACCTCCACGCCGCAGCAGTAGGTGTACTTGTCGCCAAGTTGTTCATTATTTTCGTCCCAATCAAAGAGGGAAACCATGTCCCCGGTTTCTAGACATACTCGACACGTTAATTGCCAATCCATTTTGTAGCATAAAGGGCGTAATGGCTTCAAGTTTAGCTAAAAACTCCACAAAATGCTGCGTTTTCTCAAACCGGAAGTTTGAACATTTGACAGGAATACCAACATGACATAGATATGTTTCTGTCAAAGCGCGGCAAAGGTTCGCTCTCCTCTGCCTCTATGATCATTGTTCCAGTTCCAGTTATCTTTTTTTTGTTTTATTTTGCTATCATCACACAATTTCTTACTTATTTTTATAAGCACGGTCTGAAGCAAAAAAACTATTTTTCTAAAAAATATGCAATTGACGTAACACGGGTAACTAACTAAGTGGACCGCACCAAAAAGTGGTGATGCCAACTTACTAAAATTAATTGAGATTCTGATTCTGCCCCTTCCCCTTTCAATAAACGTCAAATCAGTGCAAAATACAACAATAATAAACACGATGAAATTAAATCAAAACGTATTGAACGTGTAATAAATCAAGCCAAAATGGAATTATTTAGATCAGAGTCTTTTTACATATTCGTTAGAAATGAATCAAGTTTATGGTGGAACAGGATAACGGGGGCATTTTCAGTCCGATCAGGTGAATAATATTAATCTTAAAATTTTTGGTAAATGCAGTAATATTTGACCTATTTTTTCTTAAAAACATGATGCAGAGAATTGTCGTAACGTTATAAAGTTTTAATTCGTACGTAACAAGTGTTATTCTAGTTAAATAACCAATTTAATATGACTCATAAATTCTGATGATAATTCTTTGTTTTAGCATGGGATCTCTCTGATATAGAAGACATAGAGTGCCTAGGCATCACTGATGGAATAATAGGCAAGGTAGAACACACCAACATATTTGAACCACGTCTGATGATAATAAAGGAGAGTGCTCCTGTGGGTACAATTTATTTCCACCACTCAATTTATAAAATCAAATCAGTATGCTTTTTGAATATGGGACCTGTGAATCAAGAGATTGATCTGTGCGCTTGTACAAAACATGGATCTATGAGTGCTGTGGCAAGTTCAAACAAGTCTTTGAATAAAAAGATGGGGGCAAGACTGTTTGAGAACTCAGCATTCCTGAACAAGACAGTTGGTGCTGTGAAGAACGTCAGTAACACCATCAAGACGACCACACAGCAAGCAGCCACTCAGGTAAGTCAAAACTTTATTATTATATAACACACATGCAGTACAAGTCTTGTTACTTCAGCTAATGAGTAGAGTCATGAAACTGGCCACCTGCTGGTTAAACAGTTAAAAAAAGATTAAGAATTTTTTTTTTTTTTAATTTAAATATTGTATATTCGTTATAAACAATATTTAATTTTTTTTTTAAATTAATGACCTTTGCCCAGCAGTGGGTCAATGTTGGTTATAAAAAAATATGAATAAGTCTGTTTCACAAAATAACAATTTAAAATGTAATAACGTAGTTTATTATAATGTATAAATTATACTTACCACGCCAAAATCTGTAAGACCGGATTTTGCAATTTCTATTATTGTTTGAAGGTACAATAAACCATGGAAAAAGGTGTCCACTGCTTGAAATAAAGTCTGAATATAATTAATGACGTTCACTATTAGTAAAACGTGTCTAAATAACGTAGTATCAGTCTAATAAACCCAGTATTAATTCATAATAACTAGGGAAAGTACATAATTTGACTACCTACAGAACCATATTTGGTATTTAAAACAAAATTTTACTACAGCATTAGTAATTAACTCATCAGTCATCATCCTACCCTTGTCCCATGTCCCAGGCGTTGGCACAACACATTTTTCTCTTCCATTCCAGCCAGATAACTGTCAAGCTACCATGAACTCTCTTCTCTTTCATATTATTATTCCTCACACAATCCATCCATCTTTTCTTTGGCCTCTCTCCCTGGTCATCCATCCATACTTTTATTCATAACTTCTTTAGTCGCATGTGTTTCATTAAGTTTCATAATGTTTAAAAATGTTGAAAATAAGCAAGGATTTTTCAGAAACTACACCTTTTTTTGTATGGAAGTCTGCTTGCTGAAGACATCTACGCAGATGCAGATGAAGTTATAATAAAATAGCTAAATAGCTAATAATAATAAAAAATAACATAAAATATAATGATAAAAAATAACTAGAAATAATAGTCTAAGTACTTCAGGAAAATATGCAATAATAAATCAGCTAAAAGTTACAATAATTGCCCAGTTATGTATTGTGATAAAAAGGAGGAAAACTGATTTTTACCTATAATTCTCAGTGATTTGTTATAGAACCATTTTTTTTTTTATTATAATGTTGGATATTTTAAAATGTGAAAGTCTGTATTTTATTTTAATAATTTAAGGAAACCTTACAGCAGCGGAATATTAATTGATACTGAATCAATACAATCAAGGGATTTTTATAAAAGTTATGACAAAGCATAATTTTAATCTAACTAGGTATTAAGTTTCCTGACATTTTTTCCAACTTGCATGCAAGCAAAATTCACTGGTAAGAGCTGTTATTTATAAATTCAGCTGAATGACGTCCAGTGCTGGACATAGGCTTCCCCCAAGAGTCGACACATAGACCAGTCCTGTGCATTTTGAATCCAGCGGATGGATTCCCGCGGCCTTCAGGTTCTTTAGATTCTGGTTGTGGCCTCAGGTTTCTATTCCAGGTCATCACTTCATCTTATATCTCATCACAGAATGAGTAGTAGCATTCTATGTGCATTTAAACAACCACACTGCCATCGCCAAGCCAATTGCTTGCCAAGTGTGCTGATTATAGCAAAGAAATACTTAATATCTTAAAATATCTAGTCTCCATAATGTGTTATTACTTTTGCCATTGCACAAGTCAACACATACGCTTAATTTAGTTACACAATTTTTACAGTGGCTTGGTTACTTGCCAATTTCAATTGCCTTGAACTGTAACAACAACCACCATTAAACATGACACTGCACTTCTGCATTCTTTGCTTCATATCATCCGGCAGTAACATTAAGCCATGATTTGCCATTAATCCAGCAAAAATATTGCATGAAACATTTTTTTTTAATCATAATTTACTAGTTTCCTCCAGTGGCTTCGTCCACGTGAATGTCAGAATTTTTCTCAAGGGATCATACTCCCAGGAAAAGTAAAAGTAAAAGTCAATGTGCTATTCCAGACTATAATCTATCTCTGTGCCAGATTTCATCCAGATCCGTTCAGTCGTCCTGGCGTGATTGAGGAACAAACTTTCGAATTATGATAGTAGTCATCACCTCCCTAGCCTTTTCCCAACTATATTGAGGTCGGCTACCAGCCCCGCTTTGACTGGGAGCCGACCCCAATTAAGCTGAATACCAGTATTTTACGTGAAGTGGCTGCCTACCAAACCTTCACAACCCATTAACTGGGTAACACGGTACTTCTTGACAGTGTCAGATTTTTTGGCTTCTAACAATCCGTAATGACTGCCAAAGATCTACAAATCACTGCCGGGACCAATGGCTTACGTGCTTTCCGAGGCACTGAGGCTGCTCGGTATGTTCAAATGGTCACCCATTCACAGACCAACCTCGGCAAGCGTGTCTTAACCTTGAAGACCGATCCGTACGGCTGTTTATTTATGATAGCAGTAAGAAGTAAAATTATTTACGCCTTTTCCCAAGCCTTAGAGGAATACACACAATGCGTAATATTATGTCATGTGATGTTTACTTATTGGTTTACTGAGGTTGCCAGTGGCGTCGCCCGCGTGAAAATCGTAAATTGTACCAAGGAAACATACTATTGGGGTAAAAAGTGAAATGAACTACCAAGTTCCAAGTTTCATCCAAATCTGTTCAGTCGTTTTGGCGCTATTGACTAACAAACATCTAAACAGACTTCCTTATTTTATAGTTTTAGTAATATATAGTATTATTAATTTACAATTATTATTAAATATTATCTATAACTATATGGTTGATATTACATTAATTGTAATTGTATTATGAATAATGAATTTAATGATAATGTCAATTTAATATTTAATGTTATATGGTAAATATATGTATTTAATTGCATGTTAAATAATGAACTATGAAATGTTAAATTATGTATCGTATTGGCAAAAAAGGCTTAATAATATTGAACTCTTCGGAGAAACTTAAGGTTTTGTTTGTGCAATTATGGACGAAGTTATCTTATCGAACAACTACCGGAGGCATATTATGAAGGACGGGACGATTGACGTGTGTCGGGCATGCCACCGTCCTGGTGAGTCCATCAGACATATTATCTCTGGTTGTTCTCGTCTGGCTAACGGCGAGTACTTACACAGGCATAACCAAGTGGCCAAGATTATTCATCAGCAACTTGCTTTAAAATACCAACTTGTGGATTCTGAGGTACCGTATTACAAGTAAGTGCCCGACCCAGTTCTCGAAAATGACCATGTCATGTACTGGGATGGGTCTATCATCATCACTGATAGGACTATGGTCGCCTATAAACCCGACGTAGTGGTGATAGACCGAATAGCACGCCGCACAATGATAATCGAAGTTACCATCCCACATGACGAGAACCTCGTGAAAGCTGAGAAAGAGAAACAAATCAAGTATCTCGACTTAGCGCACGAGGTTGTCGACATGTGGAATGTGGACTCGGCTGTCATTGTGCCGATTGTCATTACGGCCAATGGCCTGATGGACAAAAGCTTTGACGACCATCTGTCGAAGATGGCGTTGCGCAGTTGGATAAAGGGCCTGATACAGAAGTACTCCTTGAATAGAATAGAATACTCTTTATTATGTACCTTGATACGGCTCGTATTGTTAGGAGGTTCCTTTCTCTGGAGCCCTAACCACCGGTAGCTTGGACCCTGCTCCCGACACCGGCGGTCTACTGCTTTTTATATTTTTAAATGTTTTTTTTTTATGTTCTTAAATTTGTATGTACCTACAGTAAAATGAATAAAGAGATAATAATAATATTTTTTTATTGATTTTTATGTAAATATTTAAAGCATGTATATGAAATGAATGAAGAGATAGTAATAACTCGATGCCCTGGATAGGAGAGTCCGTACACTGCTGACCGCAAACCGGATGCATCACCCACGATCGTCGGTGATGAGACTGAACATCCCGCGGAAGTGTGGAGGTCGAGGCTTTTTAAATGCTGAGACTCTCCACTCATACTACTCCTCTGACACACTTTTTCGGCGTAACTTACGATATATGGTAACTGAAAACATAATTTTGAAAGAAAGAAAGATTAAAATTTAAAACGTTATTATCTCCCGTACAGGTTAAACAATCAGTGAAGAAGCAGCGCGACCCAAAACTCGCAGAGCGTTTCGAGAAGCGCCTAACAGATGAGCTCCTCAAGATATTCGATGACTCGGAGAGTTTCTATTACTCCCGTACCCTGGACTTGACGAACAGTCTCCAGCGGCAGTATGAGATCGAGAAGATCCTGGAGTCAGAAGCTGGGACTGGGAAACCTGTGGTGGATATCACTAAGTGGTGGAAGCATGTCGATGATCGATTCTTCTGGAATAAGCATATGTTGAAGGATATTATTGCGCTTGGGGTAAGTGATACTTTTAGTCGTTTTTAGAATTAGATTCAGCATAGTTAATCACAACCATACATTTTTACCCCGTCTCCCGAACCGAATTGTTGTGGTTGTAAAAAGTGGGTGTAGCGAAAATGCTACAAAATGATGATGATGAATAGACTTTCTTTCAGCCAGAATGTAGCATTCTCCCCCTATCATAACCTTACAAACCAACATAATATCATAACATTACAAACAAACCAACAAAACAACCATTCGTTTCGAGATGGAATGGAATGGTTGTGAATAGCTATGCAGATTAGCTATACAACGTGTAACAGAATAAACGCGGAATTTGTACTCATCATTACAAACAACTTTTACTTTGGGACCAAAGCCGAAATAGTGAAAAAAAAAAATTGACAATCCCATACATTTATGTGAGCATAACTCGACAAAATGTACGGAACAGCTGATTCTTTTTTCGCGATTTCGGTTATGGTCTGATTAAAAGTAGTTATTAATTATGAGCACAATGACCCCTTAAGAGGTATTGCATTTATTCTGTTACACGTTGTACAGTAGACAAATGCCTCTCTTCGTCTATTATTGAGTTGTCAGACACTTGTCATTTCGGAATGTGTAGCAACGATACTCGATATTGAAGACGAGGATAAAAACAAACGAACAAAAAAAAACTCAGGTAGATCGGACGTAATGTGGCTTACTAAACTACAAACACGAAATTACGTTGACCATGAATTAATCGCTCGAAAATGCAAACTAAATATTTTTGTTCTTTATGCGAGTCAATTAGATTAACAAACTGAGATTTCGTAATTGTTTATCAAGCTTTATTTGAAGTTGAACACTACCTTTTTGTGCAGTAGATAAACTTATCTGGTAATAGAAACTATCGTTACATAAATTGAATATGGTGGATAACTAACAACTACCCTAATATTCAATTTTCTAAAATTACTGAGCGCAGAGGTAAAGGGAATGTAGGTAGGTACTTCTTTTAGCCTTAAGATTGATCCAAACATGTCCGTCGCAACGTGGTCCGCCACGTCCCGGGCACGGCCCAGACCTGGACGAATGTGAACGAGTTCATATAAAATGTACGCACCGATATTTTTTGAAGCTCCTGACGGACCACGGTTCGTCCAGTGCACGCACGGACCGGATCATCATCTGCCTAGCCTTTTTCCAACTATATTGGGGTCGGCTCCCAGTCAAACCGGATTCAGCTGAATACCAGTATTTTGTGTATAATTATGTGTGTATTACCCTTACCTTTACACTTCAAAGAATACAGGCGTGATTTATAATGTTATATGTATTTCTATAAACCTACTTTGAAATTCGGCTTCGGTTGACACTCAAACGCAATGTTCCGAAAATGATTTCTCAAAAAGTAAATCTGAAGCACCTGTGTCTGAAGCATCCACTTGTTGCCGAATTGAGACGACATTTCGGAGGTTCTCAAAAGTACTTCTGCCGCTCTAATACATCTTCAAGAGACAGCAAGAGGCTTAAAGGCGAACAATTCGGTTGCTAGTGGGTATAAAACTCAGAAAGGTGTGAGTGGACCAAATGAACATAGTACAAAAGCAATCGCATTATTTTCGTGAGATTTTTTAAATTTTAGTACTTATGGATAGACCAGCGAATGATCTGAGGGCCTAGTACTAGTTTCTTATCGTACGTAGTCGGGCGCGTTAAAAAAGCTAAAAAACGGTTTGATTAACATGAAACGCATTTTATATTGTTTATAACTCAAACATCACACACACAAAAAGTAGAGCATTTTTAAGTGGCCTGATTTTATAGCACTCCAATGATAATTATAAAAAGTTATTATAAAAAATACCTTTGCTAAATTACTTAGCTGTAACCAGCTTTACAATATGTTCATCTTATTAAATCGGCTTGTTCCCGACCCCTCTTCAATTATTTTTGTGTGTTCAATATAAATAAGGTTGTTTGTTGTTTCAATATATCAAGGTTGGCCTCACAGGCCAACCTTGGCGGTTCTCGTCTGCTTATCCGGACTTGCCTATGGCGGCCTTAATAGAAAACCAGCCAGGGCTTTTTCCCCCCGGGCATCCCTCTTCTAACACTGGACTTCATCTAAAAATACCCCCTTTCCAACAGAGCCCATGCTGCGACCAATGGGTGCTCCCCATCATCCAGGGTTACGTGCACCTCTCCCAGATAGCCGTGGAGCCCGCGGACGCCAACCCTCTGAACACAGAGTCGCTCAGCAATGCCAACTCCTGCGATGAAACCTTCACGCTGGGACTTATCTCAAGGAGGTCGAGGTACCAGGCTGGGACGAGGTGAGTTTTTTTCAATCAACCAAATAATTTATTTGCAAAATATGGGTAAATACAGACATATATGCAGACCACCGTGTGGTTTTAGTCAGTATGGTAAGCCGCATAAATACAACTTTTAATCAAGAGTCTATCCGCCCCGTGATGGTGGACATCCATGAGGAGTTCCACTCAATAGAAAAAAAAGGTGGTAGGTACATGACTTTCTAGGTAATATAAGAATTAGTGTCCTCATTTTGACCATTGTTGAGATGCAAAACTTAACTTTAAACGTAAATGATGGTACATGTAGGATGAAACAAATTATCTGTAGCTGATGGTAAGGCCACAGTTTAACTAATAGTTTGGTACGGCTGTTGGTTTCCACTCTTGTTTGAAGTATATAAACACCCTTTGAGATTTTATTAGAAATAGGTTTTTTTCGCGGTTGGCAATTGGAGAAAATGAGTCTAATCGGCTATGAATGGGTTTTGTCAATTGATAGGCATACTATTCTTTCCTCCTCCTTACATCATATTGTAATCGGCCCATCACCGAACATCGTAAAAAACGGAACCCTAATAAGATCACTCGGTTGTCTGTTTGTCCGTCTGTCACAGCCACACACACATATGAACTCTTTTGACCCAAACACGTCGTAAAAATAAATCTTGAGTATAATTCTCTAGGTAGAGAATTAAAAAATAAAGTTTTTCAAACTGAACCGTGTGACGTGACATATCAAATGAAAGGGCTTTTAATGTGAGGGTTTTATTTATGTTTTTTTTTTCATAATTTTAAAATAAATAATTATGAAGTTATTCAAGAAATTAGATAAAAAATAAACACCCCTCCCCCCATATCTCCGAAACTGCTGAATCTAAAATTTTGAAAAAAATTTAGAAAATAGTTATTAACCTAAAGATTTTAAGAAGTCTATAGTGTTATAGTGACATGTTACAAAAATGAAATTCGTTCGAAATCGTTTACTCGCGAATCCGACTCGCACTGTGTCGGTTTTTTTGGTACTGATTCTCAATTCTTTAGTTACTTTATTTTTGCGACTTAATATGGTTTTCCTTCAACTGATATTACCATATCAGTTAAACACCGCAACAGGATTTTGTTCTCATTCATCATAAATCATAATACAATGATGATTCAGTGACAATTTCACAGAACTGTTATCTATCACCTATTATTATCAGGCTGTCAACACTGTAGTACTAAATAAACAAAGTCAAACGTACTCCAGATAAAAATAATTGGATTCACCACATTAAAATACTATCAGTTACCGTTGTATCAATGCCGCCACAAAAAACCAACGTAGAATAATCTTTGTCGCAGCCAACTAGCTTAATCAGCCGTTTCATTAAAAGCCTAGCCTTATCATTGAAGAATTTCATTTAGTCAGCTTCATAAGTGACATGGGCAAGTCATTAAACGATGTTGAACAAAAGATGTCGCTTAGGTCGCTGAAAAATCGGTGCATTTAAATGAAGAGGCTAGGCCACCAATTAAACGGCTGATTAAGCCAATTGGCTGCGACATCAACATCACAACAAAAAAGAACCGCAACTTTTAGACCGGTTGTTGTGGCGACACTTGGCCTATGGCGAGCAGTGGACGCCTTTCGGCTGATATGATGATGATGATGATGAAGAATAATTAAATTACTTATTAGTCTTACAAGCCTAGATTGTAATAATATTAGAGTCCTTCTCTTCGATGAACTCTAAGATAAGGGGAAAATATACATTTCATGTCCACATCATCTGCCTAGCCTTTTCCCAACTATGTTCGGGTCGGCTCCCAGTCAAACCTTATTCAACTGAATACCAGTATCTATTTTACGTGGAGCGGCTGCCTACCAGAGCTCCACAACCAATGGGTTGTGGAGGTCTGGTAGCCAATGGTAATTCTCGGCAAGACTGGTGCCAGATTTTCTTCATTTCATGTCTACATCAATAAGTACTTAACCGTATTGAAATCTTCTTTCCCAGGTACAATCGTCGAGGTATCGAGCCGGGCGGCAAGGTGGCCAATTACGTGGAGACTGAACAGATCGTCTCTATCATATGCTCTGATAGCATACATCGGGCTTCGTTTGTTCAGGTCAGTTTGTAACATGAAGCACATTTGATGAGGGTATTCTGAAATGACGCGTCAGATCATTTCAGAACTGGCAGGGTTGCGGATTTTGTTCGAAAGATTTCGCGGCCCTGAAAAGCAAAGGCACGAGGGAGGAGCACGGATGGGTTTTAGTCAGTAAGATTCTGACACTTCCTTCCGCTCCGCCCAGAGCTGGAGGTCATTTCAGAATGAAGCGTCAGGTGTTAGGCACCTCAAAACGCTATATTTTCCGGCATTAGTTAAATTAACGTCAACGTCATGTTTGCCTTAAAAGTTACGTTTTCAAAGGACTGTTGGCGGTGTGGCGCGTGGCGGAGTGACGCCCACTGGTCATTGATGCGATTGTTTGACTCGGAACAACAACCTAATAATGCGTTAATATGAAGTAAAGACTCTTCAGGAATCATTAAAGCTTTAACTTGCTCCAATACTTATCCATACTTTTGTAAAATTGGTTCGAAAGAGTCACCGCGGCTCTGGAACGCAAACTGCTTAAGGAGGAACACGGATGGGTTTTAGTCAGTAAGAGTCTGACACTCCCTCCGCCCAGACCAGAAGGAGTCATTTGATGCTTTCCCATACTTTAAAAACACGTTTTATCTTCTATACATTGAATAATTAATCATCTAATTATGAAACACGACCTAAAATATTTTCTTCATATTTCTTTTTTAAACTTTGCCCCACGTGGGTGCGTTTACTGCATAATCATTTCTCATTAACATTACTCAAACCTATGATTTATGTTGGTCAGTGTGGTAATTATTGTAAAGCGCGTTTTTTTAGTATAACAAATGGCTACATTTCACCTGGTTGTGTAAAACAGTTACTTCGGACGTGTACGTAGTAAAATGTCATGCGCCGTTGGATTTAAGTGGGCAAATTAAGTTTTTGTACATAGCTGTACTTTTATGTCTTTTTTTTTCAAGTTAAAATCACTGAGGCTTCGCGACCTACATCGAATTTTAAAAGGTTTTAGATATAAAGGAAGCTTTTGCCATTTTATATAATTTATATATAGAAACTAAAAAATATTATCTTTGATATTTCCAGAGTATTGGCGATTTTTGCGGGCCTTCAAATTTTGTGATATCTGTCACATAATATAGGAGATAGTTGCCTAATCCATATAAATTACGTATAGGATAGATACTAGGTTACTTCTAGGCTAGCGTGGTCCATATTCGACCACTTCACATTCAGGTGAGATAGTGGTCAAACGTAAAAAAAAATAGTTTAAAAAATGCCCCACCGAATAAGAGGACTTTTATCTCGCAAAAACTTTGATCGCACCATACCTTCCACAACGGTCAACTTAGTAATCGTTGTAGTCTCTCAATTGATAAATAAAATAACATGTGATTCTTCCGCGAAACTAAGAGTCATTAAAATCGAGGCAACTATACCCCTCTTTTTTTTTGTTTGCGCTCGGGAAAATGCATTACGCATACCCTCCCATTGGGGGAATGGGGGGCTATGTGGGACTCCCCGGGCTAACCCGGTATACCCACTAAAACAACCCAGCGGCATTTCCGCATCGTCTGAGTGGAGGGGGACTGGGAGATCGGCTTAGCCTTTGCGTCCAGTCCTCCTTCGACGTCCGCACGCCTACACGGTCAGACTGCGGCGCGGCTCAGACCAAGCCGGGCACACCTCGAGGGTGTGCTGTGCCGTGTCCTCCGCCGCGCCGCAGTCATGGCACGCCGGAGTCTCCTCCCTCTCGATCCGGTGCAGTTGCGTGCCGAAACAGCCGTGGCCTGCCAGCACCTGCACCAGACGGAATGAGAGGAAACCGTGTGGCCGCTCGAGCCAGTCCCGCAGGACAGGACCGAGCGCGTCCAGGGTTCGGCGGCCAAAGGTGGCGGAGGCGAGGTCCTCCGTCCAATGGACGATGATGGCCTCTCGCCTCCCGCCGCACGGCCTCCCGCTCCTCCGCGACGGGGCGCTCCCCGAGGGCCTTTCGCCGCGCCGTCCACTCGTACACTCTGGCGAGCACCCACGCCTCCAGCTCCCAAGGAGCCAGCCAGAGCGCACGCCGCCGAAAAGCCCACCGAGCGGTAGGCCCTCGCCACCCGCAGTGCAATGGCCCTTTGGGGCCTGCGCAATGCTGTCGCATTCTCCCTCCTGTGGAGGGAGTCCGCCCAGATGGGGGCCCCGTATAGGGCCATGCTCCGCAGGAGGCAACTATACCCCTGGGGCAACTATCCTGATTAACCCTATTCAAAAGCTTGCATTTCCCAACAGGTACGCGGTTCGGTGCCTATCTTTTGGAGCCAACCGGAGTACAAGTTCAGACCACCACCACGTCTCGACCGAAGTAAGTGTTGCTCTCTTCATAAATCTTTGTTTCTAATTATTTTCAGTTAAAACAAATTTCAAATTTACAGTAGTGTTGATTAAGCTGATATTATAATGACTTGTGGAATACAAAAGTTCAATTAGTAGGAATTAAAATTATTTTTCCGAATATGATGAAGAATTTTTTTTACAATTTTAAAATTAAAGGAGATCGCCAAAATTTCCCCAGGCCCAACGCAAAAGATATGTACCTCAGATTTCAGAGTCATGTTGAGGAGAAATATTGTAAAGTATCGCTATTGCCAAATTCGATGAAATTACATAAGTGCTGATTTAAAAAAAACCGGCTAAGTGCGTAAAAGATTGTGTACTTTTAATTTATTTTTATTATTTGTTGCTATAGCAGCAACATAAATACACACTGTCTACCTATTACGGTTCATGAGATACAGCCCGCTGACCTTTTGGTACGGAACCCTAGTAACACTTTATGAGATAGGTACATTTCTTTTGCGCCGGGGCTGTTTTTTTGTAATAGTTTTGGTGGATCTTCTCTCTTCTTTCGAACGCGCTTTACTTAAATAATAATACCAAACTGTTTTTGTCTCACTAATGGACCAATGCCTCTTCTAATTTATTTATTTATGGAGAGTACTGCCAGCTGCCACACACACACACCATTCTTCAAATTTATTATTTTCTCTTTATTTATTCGATTGTAAATGTTTAAAACACAATTATTAAAAAAAATACAATACAATGAAAATCTAATTAAAATTTAACAATGAACACTACGAAGCTAAGGCACGAGCATTATTTTAAAAAACAAACCTCCTTCCACCAGCCGAAGAAGAATCCCACGTAGCCTTCAAGAAGCACTTCGAGGAAGAGCTGAAGACTTACAAGAACGTATGTATAGTGAACCTGGTGGATCAGCAAGGTAGAGAGCGGATCATATGGGAGACGTACGGAGAGCACGTGCTGAAGTACAACAGCCCGGATATTATCTATGCTACCTTTGACTTCCATGAGTATTGGTGAGTGTTCTCTTTGTGTATTTACTGACAACCAATCTACCTTTCATAGAAAGCGAGGATGTGCTGTGATGTGAACCTAGTTAAAGTTAAGTAGTAAGTTGCAGCTATCAGGGAACACAGAATTGGGCATGGAATTCCACTCCTTAGCTGTATGCACAATGAAAGTGTCCCCAAAAGATTGGTGCGTATTGGTGGGATGTCCACCATATATGTATACTGGTGGTCCATCGCCGTACGTCTTGTAGTCCTATGCCATCATGCGTTAACTTTCGTTTTCCATATCCTCAGCCGCGGCATGCACTACGAAAACGTGAGCATCCTGATCAACGCGCTCGCTGACGTCATAGGAGAGATGCGCTTCTGTTGGCGCGACGACCGCGGCCTCATATGTACGCAGAACGGCGTGTTCCGCGTTAACTGCATCGATTGCCTCGACAGGACCAATGTGGTGCAGGTATTTGACGTCATAGATTTTTTAGACCATGTTTTTATCTTGAAAAAAATATCCAGAATTAATTTTGAAAAAAAAAGTACATTAATTAAACTAATTTATGGAAATGTTTTGTCGTTTCCTATTTAGGAATTCTTTCTTTTGTAGTTGTTTTTTTTTTCAATTTACTTCGTTGCCATCATCGTCTACAGCCCGACTTCGCCCACTGCTGCGCATAGGCCTCTCTTTTCTTGTGCCGATCCCCTCGTTTCCTTTACAAGCCTCATCTTGCTTCTACCTGCTTTTGCAACAATGTCGTCTGCCCACCTGTCAATCTCGCTGGCGGACGACCCACACTTCTTCATCCATACAAGATTAACTTTAAATGTTTTGTGGTGCGGGTTCCGACTCATCGCCTGGAAACCTTTGTGAAGGAAGAATTTTGGCCGACGGGTGTTGTTTATCGGCGTTTTCGCGGAAGACTACCCGACACCACGACTCAGTGCAATACGTCGCCGACCCAACCAACGTAGCAAATAGATTTAACTTTGGTTATTATGTATTAGTTTATTATTTTTGTATGTTTAATTTGTGTATTTTATCTATGGGCCATAGTTGCCCGATAATAAAGAATTATTATTATAATACCTTGTGTCGGTCCCCCGTATAGTTACCACTCAATACATTTGCCAGACAGCGATAGCCAAGTACGTGCTGGAGCTGCAGCTGTGCCGCCTGGGGCTGGGCACCCCGGGCTGCGGCCTGCCGCCCGCGCTGCGCCAGGCCTTCCTCACCATGTGGGCCGACAACGGAGACGTCGTGTCGCGCCAGTATGCTGGCACCAAGGCTTTGAAGGTACGCCACGATAGTGTTTTTTTGATCGAGAAGTGTGTACAAATCAACTCATTTGTGATACTGATAAGTTGAGATGTCAATTAATTACGGGTACAAAACTGATGTCTCCTAGTGGCATGGGTATTCGAAATAGTTACCACGGCCCCGGAATGGGTGGATACATGGGAGGGGGTTAAGGGGCTCAAGCCCCAGATTTCTTTGGTAGTCTACAACCTGTCGAAGTAATTGAGGAATTTACGAAATATTATTATGTTATGTGCTTTTTGTGTTTACTTTGCTGAAACACACCATCAGCGGGGTCAAACCCCCCCAAACGACAATCCTGAATCCGCCCCTGCTGAAGCGCGGGTTTTATTTATTTATTTTCTCTTACTGTAAGTCAGTGTAAGAGTCTGATTTGCTTAAACGATTGAAGATTGCTTAAAAACAGCTTTAAATCGCGTGCGGTTGCGGTTTGAGGGGTCGATATAAAACTGTGCCTGAACTTAGTCTTTGGCATTCATACTAGGCAGTTCAAGTAGACAGTACATTTTGTCGAGTTATGCGCTCATGTATGGAGCAGTCGATTTATTTTTTCATGAGTTCAATGTTGGTCCTATACTAAACACAATCTTAATGATTACTACAATGACCAGTCTTCAGTTTTTGTGTTCATTCTGTTGTATAATAAATAGGTTTATATATTTTTCTTTCATCTAAATAAATGTAATAGCCTAAATAATTCCTCATTTTTCTCGCAGGGTGACTACACGAGAACGGGCGAGAGAAAATTCACAGGACTAATGAAAGATGGCGTCGCATCCGCTAACAGGTAACACTAACTTTCATAACATACCCACCCATTTTATATAGGGTCCAGGGTACAAACCAAAGACAATTTTTCAGATTCATCATCCGCCATTTTAACGACGAAATCACACAGTGCGCCCTGGACATTTTGCTCGGACAGGAAGTCAATATGGCGACCGTCGAGACGTTTGACAGTTTTTGGCGTGATTTTAAAACTGCGTCGCTGATGTTGGTAGAGAATATGGACACTGAGAGGCCTAAGTTAGAAATGATGCCGAGTTACTTCGGGCATGGGTTGACTAGTGAACTCTTGGGTGCGGAGATTGCGTACGGAATGGGGAGGTCAGTCTATTGGAATGTACCATAGTCTTTTAGGTATTTAAAAAAAATTGAGGCGTTGTCACCTCAAAAACTTAAGAAATTAAAATTCATAAAACTAATACACTAAGAACCTTTACTACTCATGGTGATTCATGTAAACTTTGAAGTCCTTATTATAGCGAATATTAATAATAGAAAGCTTCGATCAAGAATACACTAGATTCAGGATCAGGAACAAAATTACATCGGGAAAGTGTCCACGTTTGCACACTTATGTATAAAATATACAAAACAGGATAAAAACATCAACTATGTACTTACCTAAATCCCTACTTCCCTACTAATATTATAAATGCGAAAGTAACTCTGTCTGCCTGATACGCTTTCACGCTAAAACGGGTGAATGGATCGTCCTGAAATTGCAAATATATAGCATAATTGCAAGTATATGGAGAAGGTAGATATGCTACTTTTTTACGTGATAAACAATATCCACGCGGGCGGAGCCGCGGGCAAAAGCTAGTTAATTATAAACCTTTATGCGCGAACATAAAGTTTGATTTTGATTACAATATATTAGTATTTCTTCTTGGCTACGGTTGGAAGTTCCTAATTTGAAATAAGACCACACTTTTATTTGTGGTCTTATTTCTCTGGCCGTTTTTCAAGTGCTAATCGAAAATCTCGTGTACTATCCTTGATCGAAGATAGAAAGTAAAAAATCAATAGGTATCTCTTTCCCTGTCAACTCTTTTCCGATAAAGTTCTAAACTTAATTTTTAGACCCACGTATCTTGCGTAAGCGTAGCAAGTTTCATTAAAAAACGTTTCATTCATCTCCATGAATAAGGACTTGAAAATTGTATGACACAGCGTGAGGAGTACAGGCTCTTACAATTAGGATAATTCGTATCATTTTGCAGATTCTTTATGCATGTGTAGATAAGACATGCCAATTTGTTGAGCTCTGTTTAAATACGTAAAAGACCAGAGTACAAGTTCTTACTAACGAAAATTAGTTTGGCTTTTCTTGACCTCCTCTCCGTGAACTGTAAAGCTTAGCACTCTAAACGGCTATTGGCGCTTTTGTTTTGTAACTTTCTTGTAGTTTCTCATATTTCCATTAAAACTTTAAAATATCCGTTAGTGTTGACTACAGTGCTGTGTCAGAACTTGTAACTTTTTCAGGCCACAGCACATTGAGCAGATCTGTGTCACCCGACGCCATCTCACATGCTTTAAGTCTGTTTCCGCCCTTACTCTGCTCTCAAATAAAATATTGGCTGTTGTAAATAGGCTTCCAGATTTTCTGGACTATCTCTAATATATCTTCTGCTGTTAACATCACCTATGTACAGATTAACGTACAAGAAAGTCGGGTAGTTTGGCCCAAACTTTTATCCAACAGGAACACAGTAAACACAGTGTGATGTGATCCTATTGGTTAACGAGATAGGCCAAAGTAACCCGACTTTACGGTACTCAATACGGTGTTTGTGTGTCTTTTGTTATAACAAGTAAATGTGTCTCTGGCCATACTTAGGGCCCAATCTCACTAGTCGTGCCACCAGCAAAATGAATTCAGTTGTATAAAGGGTACCTCACCTGGTATCTGTTGCCGGCAACCGAATCACCCGCTGGTGCCAACACACTGAATACATTTTGTTGGTGGCGCGACCGGTGGCCGCCACCATAGTGTCCTAGTGAGATAGGGCTCTTATAGGTTAAGTTATCACTTTAAAGTACCTACCAAAATTTCTAACGGTTTAATTAATTTTATGCAATAATCCTTAGCTTAACTAAACATTTACATGCTTTTAAATTTTTAAGGGGCTCAATCAGTTTCAGTTAGTCAAAAAGTTGAAGCTATTTGCTCATTCCAAAACGTAGATCTTACACACAAATCCAGGCCGTGGTCCACACGTGCGTGAACGAGTTCATATAAAATGAAAGCTTCGATATTGGTATGAGCTCCTGAAGGACCACGGTCCGTCAACAACAGTCCACATGCCCATCCCGTGTGTGGATTTAACTTATTCGTTATTTGAAAGGCTAGGCGACTATTCAAAGCCGTAGATTCCTTTTCTAAACTTCCCATACGTTGTTCCAGATACTACCTCTCGACATTCAAAGACGCTCTCCGCCAGGTAGCCATAGATGTGATGACAGGAGAGTCTCGGACCATCCCTGAGCAGCTCATCGTGCCTGAATGTGGCCGATGCACCTCCGTCAAGGTTCTCATGTTCAACGTGCGTGCATGTGACGCTTGTCTTATCAGACTAGCTCGTAATATAGTGATATTGCATACTTGTGCTTTTATGTGATAGTGACGTGCTCACGAAATGGTGTAACGTTTTGCTTTATGAATAAAGTGCCCAAGTCTTTATCTTTTTTGATAGTAAGCTTTAGATGTAATCTGTTTTCAGTTTGTAAGCTAGTAGTTTAAACTCGGCATTTTACTCGTAGTTTGCTACATTATTTGGTACGATAAAATAGTAAACTATCTATATAACGTTTCTTAATCCATTTGCTACAGGACCAATCAGAGCCCGACACGGCCGCGATGGCGCAGCACGTCAAGTCGCTGATAGACGACTGTAAGAAGTTGCTCGTTGATACGGAACCCGTGCTCGGATCCTGGGGGCTTATCGATGCGGATCCTCAGTAAGTTGCTAATAATAATTACTTGTCCGTATACAGATTTGAACCTTTGATTTTAAAAATTTTGGCGCAGCTGTGACTTTTTTTTATTTTATTTGTGGGTGAACCCAGACTGACGTCAAATAAATGTTTTTTCTTTCTTTCATTATCTTCGCCTCCAAATCACAAAATTACAAATGATTTAAAGCAAGGCTATTTTTTCCACAGTACCGGCGACCCTCAAGAGACGGAAATGGACAGCGTCCTAGTTTTGACAAGCGATGCCTACTACGTAGCGGATTACGACGAAACGTCAGACCGTTTGTTGGGCGTACAGCGCGTCCCGCTCGCTGATGTCACACTCATAGAGCTGGGGCCCTTCGACGCCAACTGCAGTACGGTGAGTACAAGTGTACTACGACGACGTCGGACCGTTTGTTGGGCGTACAGCGCGTCCCACTCCCTGACGTCACACTCATAGAGCTAGGGCCCTTCGACGCCAACTGCAGTACGGTGAGTACAAGTGTACTACGACGACGTCGGACCGTTTGTTGGGCGTACAGCGCGTCCCACTCGCTGACGTCACACTCATAGAGCTAGGGCCCTTCGACGCCAACTGCAGTACGGTGAGTACAACAGTACTACGACGACGTCGAACCGTTTGTTGGGCGTACAGCTCATCCCTCTCGCTGACGTCACACTCATAGAGCTAGGGCCCTTCGACGCCAACTGCAGTACGGTGAGTACAACTGTACTACGACGACGTCGAACCGTTTGTTGGGCGTACAGCGCGTCCCACTCGCTGACGTCACAGTCATAGAGCTAGGGCCCTTCGATGCCAACTGCAGTACGGTGAGTACAACTGTACTACGACGACGTCAAACCGTTTGTTGGGCGTACAGCGCGTCCCGCTCGCTGACGTCACACTCATAGAGCTGGGGCCCTTCGACGCCAACTGCAGTACGGTGAGTACAAGTGTACTACGACGACGTCGGACCGTTTGTTGGGCGTACAGCGCGTCCCACTCGCTGACGTCACACTCATAGAGCTAGGGCCCTTCGACGCCAACTGCAGTACGGTGAGTACAACAGTACTACGACGACGTGGGACCGTTTGTTGGGCGTACAGCTCATCCCTCTCGCTGACGTCACACTCATAGAGCTAGGTCCCTTCGACGCCAACTGCAGTACGGTGAGTACAACTGTACTACGACGACGTCGAACCGTTTGTTGGGCGTACAGCGGGTCCCACTCGCTGACGTCACAGTCATAGAGCTAGGGCCCTTCGATGCCAACTGCAGTACGGTGAGTACAACTGTACTACGACGACGTCGAACCGTTTGTTGGGCGTACAGCGCGTCCCGCTCGCTGACGTCACACTCATAGAGCTGGGGCCCTTCGACGCCAACTGCAGTACGGTGAGTACAAGTGTACTACGACGACGTCGGACCGTTTGTTGGGCGTACAGCGCGTCCCACTCGCTGACGTCACACTCATAGAGCTAGGGCCCTTCGACGCCAACTGCAGTACGGTGAGTACAACAGTACTACGACGACGTGGGACCGTTTGTTGGGCGTACAGCTCATCCCTCTCGCTGACGTCACACTCATAGAGCTAGGTCCCTTCGACGCCAACTGCAGTACGGTGAGTACAACTGTACTACGACGACGTCGAACCGTTTGTTGGGCGTACAGCGCGTCCCACTCGCTGACGTCACAGTCATAGAGCTAGGGCCCTTCGATGCCAACTGCAGTACGGTGAGTACAACTGTACTACGACGACGTCGAACCGTTTGTTGGGCGTACAGCGCGTCCCGCTCGCTGACGTCACACTCATAGAGCTGGGGCCCTTCGACGCCAACTGCAGTACGGTGAGTACAAGTGTACTACGACGACGTCGGACCGTTTGTTGGGCGTACAGCGCGTCCCACTCGCTGACGTCACACTCATAGAGCTAGGGCCCTTCGACGCCAACTGCAGTACGGTGAGTACAACAGTACTACGACGACGTGGGACCGTTTGTTGGGCGTACAGCTCATCCCTCTCGCTGACGTCACACTCATAGAGCTAGGGCCCTTCGACGCCAACTGCAGTACGGTGAGTACAACTGTACTACGACGACGTCGGACCGTTTGTTGGGCGTACAGCGCATCCCACTCGCTGACGTCACACACATAGAGCTAGGGCCCTTCGACGCCAACTGCAGTACGGTGAGTACAACTGTACTACGAGGACGTCGAACCGTTTGTTGGGCGTACAGCGCATCCCACTCGCTGACGTCACACTCATAGAGCTAGGGCCCTTCGACGCCAACTGCAGTACGGTGAGTACAACTGTACTACGACGACGTCGGACCGTTTGTTGGGCGTACAGCGCATCCCACTCGCTGACGTCACACTCATAGAGCTAGGGCCCTTCGACGCCAACTGCAGTACGGTGAGTACAACAGTACTACGACGACGTGGGACCGTTTGTTGGGCGTACAGCTCATCCCTCTCGCTGACGTCACACTCATAGAGCTAGGTCCCTTCGACGCCAACTGCAGTACGGTGAGTACAACTGTACTACGACGACGTCGGACCGTTTGTTGGGCGTACAGCGCATCCCACTCGCTGACGTCACACTCATAGAGCTAGGGCCCTTCGACGCCAACTGCAGTACGGTGAGTACAACTGTACTACGAGGACGTCGAACCGTTTGTTGGGCGTACAGCGCATCCCACTCGCTGACGTCACAGTCATAGAGCTGGGGCCCTTCGACGCCAACTGCAGTACAGTGAGTACAACTGTACTACGACGACGTCGGACCGTTTGTTGGGCGTACAGCGCGTCCCACTCGCTGACGTCACACTCATAGAGCTAGGGCCCTTCGACGCCAACTGCACTACGGTAAGTACAAGTATACTACGACGATGTAGGACCGTTTGTTGGACGTACAGCGCGTCCCACTCGCTGTCGTCACACTTATAGAGCTGGGGCCCTTCGACGCCAACTGCACTACGGTGAGTACAACTGTACTACGACGACGTAGGACCGTTTGTTGGGCGTACAGCGCATCCCACTCGCTGACGTCACACTCATAGAGCTGGGGCCTTTCGACGCCAACTGCACTACGGTGAGTACAACTGTACTACGACGACGTCGGACCGTTTGTTGGGCGTACAGCGCGTCCCACTCGCTGACGTCACACTCATAGAGCTAGGGCCCTTCGACGCCAACTGCACTACGGTGAGTACAAGTGTACCACGATGACGTCGGACCCCTTACTAAGAGTACAGCGCGTCCCGCTCGCTGTCGACACCCCGTCAACCGTACTACTGTAAGAGAATTTCATTCTTATGATAAACTAGTGATTTGCCAGTGTCTCAGTCCGCGTAGATAGATTGTGGACTTTCCCGATAAATTTTATAATGATTCATCGGTAGCCGAATTGGAAATGTTAAATAACGCATTGTAAACTTTTCAAACTAATATGTCTATATAATTATAGTGGTTGCATTTTAGCAAATCAGCAGTGGCCATTGTCCTTTCTCTCGTATATTTTCAAAGGAAACCTTACATATCGATGTTTACTGTTTTTTATTATCGGATAAATGTAAATTCTAGACACTAACGGACTTCCTTTTTTTATTGAAACATCCTAGAAAATCGTTGGCTAACTATTATAAGGCTTCAATCACAATTTTAGTACTTACTAAAATATATACCTACGCTACAATATTCTAATGTATGTATAATAGTGAGCCAACGAAATATAAAGGAGGTTAATGACCTGCGATTGCCATGCTAAAACCCCACCACTATAATCTGACGCTTCACTTGGCGTATTGCTAGTGAAAAGCGAAATGTACCTTATGAAATCGTAATAAGGTTAGTTTTATATTGCAAGTTACGAGAATATTTTGACAAATACGCCAAGCCAGTACAACAATTTTTTTTCTATTACCAGCTTTTCAGCGTCGGCCGCAAGAGCGGTACGGAGCCCGTGTACTGCATCCGCATCAACTACACCAGTGCAGGCGAAGCCGGCTACTTCCACATGTTCCGCTCCACGTCGCTGCGCTTCTTCAACAACATGGCCGTGGTCATCAACACGAGGGACGAGATGATAGGTACATTATCGTAGCATAGACATTATGTGACCACTGTGGCGTCTCGTCCTAATACAACGCGATCATCGCGTGAATGCGTGATTATCACGTTACTTTGTTCGGAAATTCCGGAAGGCGCCCTCTGTCGGCACAACCACAATTGGATTAGTTGGAGTTTACGATTGGATTTGGCTAATTTTAGGTAGGGTAGGTTGACTGGATCTGAGATCATAGTTTACTTATTGTTTTGCGATGAGCAACATTTTCACTGTCTTCCGTGTTTAAATAAATAAATACGACCACAATAATGTGATTAGTTTTGACAACTCTTTGAATTTGTTATACCGATGTGAGTTGTGATGATCACCCAATGTCTCAATTTCAGAATCGCTACACTCAATCTGTGAGTCGTTGATGGTCGCGCGTGACGTTGCTAAGTTGACGCCGGTACCATTCCACGATGGGGGCAAATTGGAAAAGAAAAAATCAAAGGTAAGTTTACACTTACCTAGCCAAATGCTGACGCCAGTTGCAGATTTGGTATTGGAAATAGTTCAATATTTGTCCTGCAAAAAAAATATATATTGGGGAAATAAAGAATATTTGTAAGTTTTTCCATAAAATAAATGGCATTGAAAAAGTTCTAAGAACATAACCTGCCGTTAAAACAGTAATTACTTAACGAAGAATAAATGACCTTAATTTTCTTATATTTTATGATGATACCTGAAAGAAGTTTTGCCAACAAAGCTCCAAAATAAATAAGTCCCGCTTGTTTTTCAATTCATTACCAGGTACACCCAGGTCAGTCGGGTAGTGCCCGGTCGTCCCTGTACTTGGATCTGTCGCGTCTGCCCACCCTCACGCGAAACGTCAGCGAAACGCAACTCGTTGCGGACATCCGGAGTGTTGGTAAGTAATATTATCTCAGATTTTTTATTCCTATTTTAGGGCTACTGTTATTTGTGAAGCTGTCATTAATAGATATGAGCCGCTAGATATAGCAGCATTTATTTATTAAACCTTCAGGCGACACAGGTACAAACGAAGACTTAATGATGCCTTTGGCATTCTCTACCAGTCAACCAAGGGGTGATTAGATTAGGTACATTAAAGGAATCGACATGCGCTATCTCGGTAAAGAAGACCATTCAGATTGTAAACAAAAATTAAAGATATAATTCTACAAAAAATATTGTGTAGAAACTCCTATGCTTTAATCGTTGACTTTCGCTGTACTAGTAAAAAATGTTTAATGTCTAGAAAAGCATTTTTTTTTCACGGCACAACTTTGTGTACAAAATGCTCGACGCTTTAATCCTCAACTAAGCTTATGATAAAGTATATCATAGATTGTTGCTGAGTATAAAAGCCGTGTAACTTGTAAGTGGTAATTTGTTGCAGTGGTTAATTTCGTACAGCTCTAACCGTTTTCAACAGGTTGTAATTAAAGATACCACTATCCTGCTACTCGGGTTGGCACTGGTGTTCCACAAGGCTACATTCTCGGTCCACTTCTATTCATAATCTTTATAGTAGTAACTCCTGAGGACTCTCCGTCTCTTTCTAACCCACCCTTACCACATAATTTTTCCCTATATCCTAACAGAAGGCAGTGCTCCGGTTCCGACGAAGAGAGCTCCAAAGCTATTGAGAATAGTGTCTCAGCCGATGATACTGCATCGCAACGTTGTAGCCACTACAAGTGAACGAAGGCCCGGTTCTTCGCAGACCGTTAGTTCATCTTTTTAGAATAGGGTAGACTAGATTTTTTGTAATGTTTCTCAAAATTAAGAGAAAAGGCAAAGACACCGAACGGCTGGGTCAGCTCACAACCAGGCTCAGCATCGCGGGAACTTTTTAAAATAACTAAACAATGTAACTTTATTCAATACACAATTCAGTGAGAGAATAAATACAAAAAAAAATACACCCCGCACGCGTCTTGGCCAGACTGACCCTTCAAAAGATTTTTTCTTATGGAAAAAAAAGGAAACACATATTTCAGAGTGACTTCTATGTAGTGTTTATACGGGTTCAAATTAAATTAGCTGTCGGAACCCCACAAACGTAAAGGGCATCGATTGAATCATTTTAAGTGACTATACTCAGCGGATTCTGACCCCGTAGTCAGCAGTAGTAGGTACTTCAAATTATGAGTTATGATTATGATTTTAGAGCAGTTAGAAATCGATACCCTTCGTAAGTATGAAGTTTTGACAGCTAATTTAATTTGACTTTGTATGTGTCGTAGGATACTCGAAAAAATCGACTCTTAGCGAAAATCCTAGGACGATTGCAAAAGACCGGATTTTTGGAATCTAAGAAAGATTTTCGTAGTCGTCCGAGCTATCTTCAGAATCATTGCAAAAATCCGGCTTATCTTAGGTAAGTCGCGAATAAACGCCAACGTTCACGCTCTCAACCTGTACAAGATATACATATTATCTATCCTAAAGTCCCTTATTCCAAAGAATTCCTATCTTCCAATAACAGTACATAATAAAGATTTTATTTTCACTTTCAAATCCTTATTTTTCGAAATTAATGAACGGATTTTAATAAAACTTGGTATGCGTACGCTAGATATCTAGGTCTAAATAGTTATCAGAAAACATTTTCGAAAAAGAGTTCAGGGGGAAGGATATAATGATTTTTCACTTTCTATAGAAAACTTAAAATTGCGCTCTTTCTCCCTCTGAAATCTTTTTTAAAAATGTTTTCTGATAACTATTTAGACCTGGATATCTAGCATATGCATACCAAGTTTCGTTAAAATCGGTTCATTCATTTTGAAGAATAAGGACTTGAAATTTTATATGAAATGACATACGGCGTACACGCTCTTAAACCACAAAAAAAAAACAAGAATTTAAACCTAAAAACATCTCATTCCAGGATCAAAAGCCCTGACCAACATGACGGAACAATTCAGTAAGCTGAACAAACTGAGTCACTCTCTAAACGCGCGCGCTCGACCTAGTCTACAGCTGAAATTTGACCAGAGCGCTTCTCGTACCAAGAAGATCTTTACCCTCGGACAAAATAAGGATAACAAGAAGAAAGGCAGCCTCTCCGATGGCATGAGTTCTGATTATTCCTCAGATGACGAAAACAGGACTAACATCTTCGAACCAACTCTAGATAACTTCGAGAACACCCAACATTACTTAGGAAAACCCGGACAAAAAAGCGAGGTTGAAAACGACTGCGAGCTCATACAGAATCCTTTGTATTCCTCCAAAATTGAACCAAATGATGCGCAGGTTTTCATTCCTTCTGAAATTGTGACCAACGTTGACAAGCAAGCTTCGAAAACCCCTAGTAACGTAAACAAATTCAATCCGTTTAACATAGATGCGTCGAAGAATCCTGAAATTCAAGTGGATGGGGCGTATGCGAAGCCAGCGCCACCCAATTCCTTGTTGTTGGGTCAGAAATTATCGCACAGTTCGAACGAGTTGAATTTCGATGAGAGCCAATCAGAGGGGGTGAATTTCCACGTGCGTTCGAATTCTCAGCACGAAATCACGCTGAATATAGCGCAGTCGCACAGCGAATCTGCTATAAGGCAGTTCAAGAACATTGCCAGTCCTGTCGGAAGCACTACTAAGGATATGGTGCTCTCACCGCTGACTAAGCTGGCTAAGGGAGTCCAAAATCTTGGAGCTAATTTGGATCCGAGGAAGATAAAGGTGACACACATTTTAAGTACCTACTTAATACAAAATCATTATCCAAATATTTAAAGATAAATAAACATACTGCAATCAAAATTAAACAGTACTTTTATTTTTATTAAACTTTATGCTACCTTGTCCCATATTAACATGTTTTTTTTTTCTACCAGGCCGCACCCGCCGTAAAACAAGTAACAGAACAACAATACGAAGAACACAGAAAATTGCAGGAAAAATGGCGCGGTTGCAACACAAGGCTCGTCGCGCTCTAGTGACAGTGTTGCCAACCCCGAACCAGTGTTACCAGGTGAAAAAATATTTAGTTGTTTTTTCCAAGGAAGCTGCAAACCCAGTGATATATTTTCCTTTAATTAATTTATTTATTTAAATTTTTTGTGCAAAATTTCGTATTTTTTATGGCGTAGACATTGCATTGTACAGTTGGATTTGTAGTATCGTATTATGTGTATTATTCAAACCATACAGTATTTACTAAACTAATTGAGGGTAGTTAACGATGTTTAATGATACGAATAGTTTGCAGGGTTGAAACTTACGGTCCTTTAGTGTTAGGAATGAATTAAGACAGTTTATTGTTAATCCATCTTTGGTACAATCTAGAGGGGTCACAGGTCACAGACACTGTCACATTTTCGCGTTGTACTTAGTATTTAAATGCGAATTTTGAGGCAAGTGTCTGAAAATGTATATGTTACCAATGTACCTTGGGACTACTAAGATGGCGACTAATTGAGAAGTATGGAAGACAGCATGTTGCGTGCATGTCCTAAATAAATTGGTCAATGTATTAATTTGCGTATATGACACGCGAGAAGCTATAACCGAATCAGATCCAAAATTTACATCCAAAATAAATGAAGCATGCAAAGACGCGTTATTGGTTTATTGGTTTTAAACTAACAATACGACTATTTTAACATAATTAATAACCGATTTTCAATTCAAATTCTCTGTGGGGTTTTGAATAAAGAATCGAATAATGAGCATTATAACTAATGAAATGGTTATTTTTTTATATGTTATTGCTGTTAATTTTTAAAACGCGTGTTTTTTACGGGATCGTCATAACTCGTTATTTTATATGGTATCATATAACGCGTTGTTTTATAACGTTATATTAAACTCCACTTAAAATTTAGTTGCTTATGGTACAGAAAGCAACCGATAGATAGAAAGAAAGAGAGAATAAAATTTATTTAGCACAAACATGAAACAGGCGATAGCTAGCTGTCCCCCTCTAAATTGTACCTCATTTATCCCTTCACTTAAAACTAAATCTTCCTAAAAATCTTAAAGCTCATGCAAGTATGCTTTGATTACCTCAATATCGATTACCTAATTCCTCGTTGTTTTCCATGACTTTTTATACGTATTAATCTAGTACAGGCTTCGTATGATGCTAAAGTTTTTGAGCACTTATTACTATGAACTATCAGCTAAAATAACTATATACCACTTTCATATTGTAGATCTTTCACCCATGTATAGCCACCTGATAAAGTTAGCAATTTCTCTTAGTTTATGTTTTTCGCAGTTTTACAATCGCTAACAGTGTTTATTTGTGTTATATCTAAATCTTTTTTCGGAAATTTGTGAAAATAGTTTACGTAAATGTTTTTATATTGTCATAGAGCATTAGATATAGCTTGAAAGTATACAAATACTAACGCAAAATAAAGCTGTACTGATTAGAGGTTTCGACAATTTTTTTTTAGCTGATAGTTTCTAGCAAAACATATAAAAAGTTTATATTCAATGCGAATATGAATACAAAAAAAAGCTGCGCTGTAACTATTTCTATACTTTTATAAAATTGACATTCCTTTGTATTTAATTATAGTAAGTATTACATTTAAGGCCTCATGTAGGTAAAAAGGTAGCGAGAGTAAAAGTTGACTAAACGTAAATATATAATATATACAGAATAATATATTGTTAAATTATTAATGATATAGATTCATGTACTTCCTGTTAAATATCACTACATAGTACAGGTATTCTAGAATTGCGTGGCCATATTTAAGGGTGATGTTCTCTATCTGATGTATTAAAGAAATAGTAACAAAAGAAATTTGACCTGTATCAAAAAACCCAGCCGCAAAAAACGATGCTATTAGTGATAGCAAATCTGTGGTTGAACTAAAATAAACCACCAACTTCATCAGAAAAATTCCGACAACTGCATCAGATAAATGTCACCAACTGCATCAGACTGCTTGAAAAGTGATTTGTTAGGAACTTATTACTTAGTCGTTCATTGCTGTCGAATTTTTTTTTTTGTTAGTATAGGGAATTTGCATGGCGTAGAATGTGCCAGCTAGCACTGCAAATTCGAAATTGTTACGTTGTGAATACTTGATATTCACGCTTCTGTACTGCCACATATAGCTCCTACACGCTCCCAGGCGTGGACAGTGGCATCTAGTGGCGCAAATTCAAAACTTTTACGTTACAAATACATGACATTGACACTTTTGTGCTGCCACCTATAGCTCCTGCACGCTCCCTGTATCCGATACAGAGCATCACTCTAAAATATGAGAAACCACTTCTGAAACCGCCCTGTATAACTGTCAGTCGTCGGAAGGTACCTACTCTTGGTGTCAAAACGTTTTGACCCTTGCAGTCACCAACCCGTATTAATGTTAAACACACATCTTTACTGTTCATTTTCACCGAAAGTCTTGTTTTGTTTATACTTGGACTGTTACCAACTTATGGCTGGAGCTTTATGGTAAAATTGTTGGTTCATTATAATTATGTATGTACTGGACCGAATTTTCTATGCCGAAGTAATGCACGATTCCTCTGGGAGCGGATACGCGGTAAAAGCTACTTTTACTACTTTTAATTGAATAATGAAACAATCATTTTAAAAAAAAATTGTCCATATCCATAGTATTGAAGTGATAATTTCTTATGGGAGGGTAAACCGCTTCGTAACGTAACGCGTTACGGCGCCAGTCTGTCTGGCTTCCCTTTCTCTCACGCCTACGGCAGCGGTAGGCAGGCTCCTTCTCTCTCACTCTAACCCACAGCGCTAAGTTTTTTTTCATATTATTAGTAGCTTTTGCCCGCGACTTCGTACGCGCTTATCCCGTTTTCCAGATCCCGTAGGAATTTAGTAGTTTCGGATGTGCGTAGTCTGTCAGTCAGTCAGTAACGGAAGAATTTTATATATTAAAATGTATGTTCGTAAATCTTAAAAATAAAATAAAGTCGTCCAGCCCCAGTCATAGGTTGGAAACACATCCAATATAATGACAATTTGTACCAAATAATTAAAAATTAGCCAATGTAGTCAAACCACTTATGCGATGTCTTAGTGAGATGCAGTATTATATAATATTTAAACCATTTAGTGCGTAACGTCATTGAATAGTTAAAAAAGCTGAGATAGATCGCCGAGTAATGTCTAATCTAAGGGTTTTTGAAAATCACAAAACAAAACACTCAAAATCCATTTTACTCTTTGTACTAAGAGAAGAGGGTGTAAATTGGTAATCAGAATGTTTAAGATGACTGGGAAACGTATATTGTGTGGAACAAAAAAGTCTCTTTCTGAGAGCATACCTTCGAATGTATCTTTAAAAAAATCTCCTTGTATAAACTGCCAGTTTAGTTTGTATTAAAATCTAATATAAAAAAAGCTTCTATTTTATTCAATATTATAAACGTCACAGAACTTCTGTTAAACTTATAATATAATATAAATAGTTATTAATGCACCGACTTATTAGACAAATGTTAATTATAATATATTTCTAATCAATGTAACGTAAAATTAAGAACTGCATAGATTTAGTTGGTTTTCGAAGAATTATTAAATGCAATAATCTATTGATGTCCAGACTTATAATCTTTATGAAATAACAAAATAATATTTACATTTGTATCAATATATCAACGCTATTTTTCACTTGCACATTAAAGTTAATTGATCAAATTATTCAAAGACATTTATTTTCACATGGCAAAAATATATTTCGAAATAATATATTTTCAAACGGTTCATAAGGTTTTTAAGGCCCCTGGTGAATGTTAATATTGCATGTGAAAATATAGTCTAATTTATAATCGCATAAATTCGTGACAATATAAGAATTCGGATTTGAAAGCTGAGTAGAGAGGGATAGAAAATCGCTTTACTACTAAGTGCGAAAGAGATTTATTTCATGTCTCTTTCATACTTACTAGTAAAGGAATGTTGTATCCTGCTGTCAAATCCGACTTCATTATTGTCACGAATATAGTTAACAATATAAAAAGGTCGGTTTATTCACAAAACATTTTACTCAAATTCCTTGTAACGTATAAACGGAAAAGTGAGAATTAAATAGTATTTTATAGTAATTCCATTTAGTAGTTAATGTTTTAGTCGATATACTTAATTTTAGTCTACGTCACAATGTAAATTTACTTTGTATGTAAATCGTACGTGTTTCATATATCTGAAGAAAGCTTAAAATTACAAAATGTATAATATCATCGAATTTATTCGCTTTAAATTCGATTAGCGGGTACTCGATTTAATCCCGAAACTATATCCAAATTAAAAGGATTAGTCTTCCTTAAAAATGTGCTTGCGATTAACAGGGACAGACCGATTATATTGAGTGATGTTAAAGCCTTCTTAATAAGTGCGCATAATCACGTTGATGGAACTATATAATACATAGTGCGTTATCTCTACGCGTTCCATCTTACTGTGCAAAATCAATGTTTGAACAAGCAAGCAGTACAGTGTTGCTATTTTGTAATAATTTCATTGTGACAACTTAGATGAAGTGAGCTGTCAGTCCCTAGCATCAATTCGATCACCCTTTTTTTGGATGGGAAATCATCTAATGACTCCTCCCGCTCTGGGCGGAGCGGGAGGGAGTGTCAGACTCTTACTGACTAAAACCCATCCGTGCTCCTCGTAGTGCCCTTTGTTTTCCAGGGCCGCGGTAACTCTTTCGAACTCCTTCCCTTTTTCTTCCGCAATCCTGGCAGGACAAAATCCGCAATCCTGGCAGAATTTGATCACCTAAGTTTTCACAATGGCTGATAAGATGGCAATATATCGTATACTATGCAAAATTTGCTAAACGACATTGTACACATGTATCTGAGCCTTAAGTCCGCATGTGAATAAAGAACATCATTAATCGCCCGACATCTACTCATTTGCACCACATATTTTATCCAGCAAACCATAGAACACAGAATAACCGCGCCGGCAGCGTCTAGCTAGAGAGACGGTAGAAATAAAATTCGTGGCGACGAAAGTGCGTTGAGCGCACAACTTCAGTCACGGACCGCAAATCAAAGCCGCTTTTACAACGTGTAACAGAAATAACGCAAAACCAGATAAGGGGTCATTGTACCCATCATTATGAACAACTTTTACTTTGAGACCAACACTGAAATGCTAAAAACAATCCCCGTGCATTTATGTTGGCATAACTCGACAAAATGTACTGATTTTTTCTTGCAATTTCAGAGTTGGTCTCTCTGTAGATGTGGCACCATTGTATGTTTTACATTATTACTGTTATATCCTGTTAATGTCATGTGTGTCGTAGTGTTAACCGGTAAAACGCTTAGTTTGTGTGGAAAGTTCTACCTCTAGCCAGCGTCGTAGCTATGGACTGGCCAGGTGACCGGCTACTAGCGGCGTAACCTAAAGGGGACGCAATTTTCAGATCCACAGTCACACACTTAATTATGATGAAAAAAGCAAAGAGGACGCCAATTTTCAAATTTGTAAATTTTTCGTCTTTGTAGTGGATTGTAGGGATTGCTTATAGTCAAAATGGTCTCGAAATCAAAATCCAAGATGGCCAACGATAATTTGCAAACTTTTCATTAGCTCCATCTTGTGCTGTTTCTCTGCTTAGTAAATATTGGTGGGCGCAAAAATCTAATCTTGTCAGAGGCACTCATGTCCCTAGCTATGACGCTTCCTTTAGCTGCGTGCCCAAGCTCGTAAGAATTTGGTGAGTGTAGGATCTACCGCGTAGTGTCGTGAGTTCTATGGTAATGTGTCAAGTGTTAGCGTAGCTCGTAGGATTTTATATTAGCAGTGAAATCTTGCTTTTACAACTAAAAGAAACGTTAACAAGTCATTGTGATCTACTTGTTTTTTATAAATAAAACTCTGATGTCACACGGCTACATTTCGCTGTTGATTCGTTTAATAACAATTACAAATAAAAATATGAAATACAACTTTATTTGTATGCACTCACGAGGATAGACACTATTATTTCTATTATCGTGTGTGTTAACTGTGGAATAAATGATCTATTAGCATTATTCACAGCTAGTTTTAACGTTACTGAAATAAATACTCTACATTATTTTCGCTTCATACAAACAAATAAAATCTACAAAAATGTTTTCCGGTTTTATTCACTTTTGTGACCAAATAAGCTTAATGACTGATACATAGTAAAAATAAATATAAAATAACTTAGACGGCTACTAGTGAATTGAAGTACCTAGATTGTTATTGACTTAGTGTAGTGTTTGGACTTTTCGGAATTTCTTTTTCATGGCTTGCTATGCCATTATAAACATAATATTGCATAGTAAAAGAGCTGAGCAAAATAGATGAGAAAAACAATAGAATGTGTACCTTTACTCCATAAATAGTAACGTTTGAAAATATCGTTATGACGCCATCTTTATTTTCATGCCAATGTTATCTCTTATACCTACTACATTATTAATCGATGTTTGCAAAAATGTATTCTGTTTAATTATTTCCTTAACAATTTTAACATTAAAAATGCAGTATTTTAATCAAATATTGATATTTGCGGTTAAATTTCTTATAATGAATGGAGTATAGGTACACAGTAATAACGTAACAATGTTTGATATGTACGAGTATGCATGTCAATGTTGAACATGTATCTCTAGAACAGTATTTTGGTGTGTAATCGATAGACCTGTTGAATAAATGATTTAATGTTAGGTATGTTTATTCTTTAGCATTCTTAGTTCGGGTTCGGGACTAATAGTCGTAAGTCCGTAGTAGGTGATACGGAGTAGAAAACGCCCGACACTAAGGCCGAAACTACGGACTTCGGGCTTTATGTTCTAATTTAAATATTTTGAACATAATTGGAGCTAAAGTTTTCGCACTTAGCCAATGAGACAGCATCTTTTGTGGAGAACAAGAAAAAAAAATCATGTGGCCCATTTTATTAATTTTGCTAACGGAATCAGAATAGCTAGAGGTACATAAATGATGAAATTAGTTGATCAGTAACAGTAGGTCGCACGTAGGTAGTAACACTTTAACCACTTGAACTGGCCTAGCGTAGAACGGAGTGTCAATAGAATACGAGGCCAGCTAACGCGGGTGTTGTTACCAATGACGAGCAACCTACGCACCTTCGCTACCTTGCGTACTAGCTGGGATGATATTCTATAAGTAAAGGCGTTGGTCCTGCGCCTAATCTCTCCCCGGTCGTGTCGAATAGGGAAGATACAGAATTTTGTCATTAAAATGATAAAATAGTAGAAAAGAAGGGCCACTGAAACGTTTTTATTTTGGTTAATATTTATTTTTAACAATAATTACCAACGAATTAAAATAACGTGAAACGGGACGTATTTAAGAACAACAATCAGCGTTTAGTGACGTCACTACAGTTATGACAACGAAAAGACGAAGAGTTATGACAGCGAAAAGACGAACTTAAATAGTCTTTGAGTTGTGACAGTTCATGAACTGTCTTTGAGATACGGAGTGACTCATCGCCCGTTTTCGCGCGAAAATTTAAACTGTCAATTTAAAACCGCAAGTTTGACAATAAATTGAAGCTTGTTATTTTTTAATTATTGTGTGGTATTATGGAATTCTTCAAAGTGTAAGCACAATAAAAATATTGCATGTTCCCTATTGCCGTCCCATCGGACTATGAGAGGGAAGGAACAGAAGAGTGCACCCGTTGTCTGCGCGCACACTTGTGCACTGTTATATCACCTGCGTAGTTGGTTATTCTCTAATGAGATTGGCCATCGTTATAGAAGTTCGATCGGGGATTATTATTATTCCATCATTCCATTCCAAGAGTCGCTCTTATAAAATCCTACCAAAACACGTACAAAGCTGTTGTAGTTATTATTTATTATATTTAGCTTTATTTAAAAAATAAGTAGGTCAATTTTTGTGTAATAGCCAAATCTTTAATTATAATGGTAAAATGTGTCGCATATTTGCTGGTAGTTACAAATTTATTAGCATTTTATGATTATAATTATTTATCAGACTTCCCATCCAAATAATTTGATAGTGAGAAATTGGTCACAAGCCTTCGCCCGTTTATAAATTGTCGATCACGACTATGTTGGGGGTTTAGCGCGCCGCCCTCATACGTTGGCCGCGAAATTAAATTTTTACTTAATATGCCTTATGTACAATTTGCAGCCAGTTTCAAGGTAGGTAATAAAAAATGACACTAGTGTCACTTATGTATATAAAATTACTTACAGATTTTTTTTTTGAGATATTTTCGTGTGCGCCGACCCTAATTAACGTGGGATAAGGGCAGGAAGATGATGAAACAAAAGTTATCTAATGATTGAAAAATCTCCCCAAAACGGGCTAGGTATTTGAACTTTGAAAGTTTAACTTATAATTTTGCATCACTAATCAGTAATCACTATCAAAATAATGGATTCGTATCCAAGTTGCAATAAGGTTGCGTTTTGGGTTGCTGTCACTGGCTGTCAGAGGTAAAATAACTGAATGAACCGCGGGCTACCCTGGTTGATTTCCCATCTCTTGAATTGTAAATAAAATACTTGCTTGGATCGGTAAATTATGCTCACGGATTCATTTTAGACAGCATTTTGACCAGCAAGGAATGAATCATGTTTAACGTAAAGTAAATTACCTACAATTATAATATTTTCCTTATACACTACCTACCTAATGATTCGTATTAAAATATTTTTTCTTTGAATAAATTGTACGACTTTAACAAAAAATGTGTAATATTGAATTTGTCTGTGATTTTTTTTATGTACAGTATGATTTGGTTATTATTTATTATTATTTAAACATAAATATAATGCTTTTGACGAACATGTTGTTTCATTATTTTCCATTGTAACTTTCTGCCAAGCTCAAAATACTTACACATTTATGTGACTTGCACGAAAGTATCCAAAAGTATCTGGCATACTTTAGTGCAAGTTACAGGCATGTATATTACGGCTTATTCTCTTCAAATAGTCCCACTCCCCTTCCCTTCTGGACTCGTCAGATCCACTGAGAATCGTGAACTTTATTCCACATTTAAAAATTAATGACCTGTGATGACCACTATTGAATAAACTTTACGCAATATGAAAGTGACAATTAAGTTATGGTGAAATGGATTTATATGTGTCCTAGTTAACCCAAATGTAGCAAAATATCCCAAAATGCCTGAATGTGGCAGCGTAGGTTCGCTATTGGGTACAGGCGTAGGTACTGAATGTGGCAGCGTAGGCTCGCTATTGGGTACTGACACACTGAATGTGGCAGCGTAGGCTCGCTATTAATAATATAATATAATAATAATAATATATAATGTTTATTTCTCCTCACAAAAACAGACCTTACATAATTACAGTGTTACTTAAATCTATTTAAATACAGGTATGTGCATAGTCTAGAATATGTGAGGAGCCGGTGTATTACAGATCACCAGGTCCCCACCCACGGAAGGGACAAGACCAATAAAACTGTATTAGAGTGGAACTGATATTTTGGCATTTTTGATGTAAGGAGCAATTATATAATATTATAATAGGAGAAACAGGGGTAGGTAGTTAAATTATTAGCCTTTTAACTAAATATAAAAACCAAAACAATCGCCTCAGCGTGTGTATGTATATATTTAAGTGTGATGGAATGTGTTGTGTTGTGGTAGATGGTTTAGTGTATAAGTGAGTGGTTGTCTGTGTGTGTGGACGTGCGTGTTTGTATGAGTGTTTCTTACCTATGTCTTTTTGTGAATATATATCTTTGAGGTAGATAGTCAATATTTATTGATGAAGTAGGTTTTCTGTTAGGTTGTAGTCTAACTTTTTCAACCACTCCATAACCAAATATTTGCATTTAGTTTTTGGTAGTGAATATATTGATAGAATTCGATTTACCTTATTATATAAGTTAGAACCCTGGTAACAGAAAAAATTATGTGCAAATCTAGTTTTGAACGCAGTTGTTGTGCAAACTCTATCCTTACGTCGCTGATTTTTTAATTTATCAGGTTCATATTTCAACAGGGAATGTTGTTTACTTACAGTATTTAGGATGAAAAGCTGTCGTACCGTAAGTACTTCACATTTTTTATAAAGATCACACGTTGGGTGATAGAATGGCAGGGACAAACTGACTTTTAGAAGTATTCTTTGCGCTCTCTCAATTTTTAGAAAATGTGTTTTACATGCACCGCCCCAAGAGGTAATGCAGTAAATAAGTAGTGACTGGCAGAGAGCAAAATAAACTGATTTGATCACGTTTATTTGGGCAACATGTCTTAGAGCCTTAAAAATTACAATTAGCTTCCTTAATCTTGCAGCAAGACGGTCTATATGATGATGGAAATTTAGTTTGCTGTCAATAAACACACCCAAATATTTAGTTAATGCTGTGTTTGTAAGATTGGGGCATGAACAGTCATCATCATTTTGATCCGAGCACGAGTGACAAATAATACGATATTAAGGATCAGGCTTATCGATGGTTTTCATGGAGAAGGTTATGTAATTTGTCTTTGCAACATTTAGAGTTAGAATATTTTTATACAACCACTTAGTCACAATGTTCATCCCTCTCTGTGCATTTGAAAAAGCGTCATCCCAGGAGTCACCACAGAATAGCAAGGCTGTGTCATCTGCAAAGGTAATGATCTTGGCGTAAGGGATTTGCATCTGACAAAGGTCGTTAATGTACACAAGGAAGAGTGTCGGTCCCAGGATACTTCCTTGGGGAACTCCAAAAGTCACTGGGACCTCCTCGCTTATGATATTGCCGATTTGGACACATTGTGTTCGTCCAGTCAGATAATCTTGTAAAAGTTTCAACTGAAGGTCCCTAACACCAAGGCACTCCAGCTTCCAGCTTCTTCTTCTTCTTCAATAATAATAATATCTTGGGACAACCAACACACCGCCACCTGATCCCAAACTAGGCAGAGCCTGTACCTACTGTGGCAACCAGACAACTGATAAACATACTTATATATTTCTAAATACATACATATTATAGATAAATTACACACCCAGATACAACAAATAATCGTACTCATCGCACAAAGATTTGTCCTGTGTGGGAATCGAACCCACGACCTCCGTCCTAGCAGTCAGGGTCACTAACCACTAGACCAACAGGCCACCGTATTGGATACAGACGCACTGAATGTGGCAACGTAGGCTCGCTATTGGGTACCGACGCACTGAATCGGGATACATACAGCAACTTCGTAGGTATCGCTGGACTAAGCACCGCATTGATTGTGACAAATAGGCTTCTTCTTCTGAACTTTGGTTAAACCATTCTTATCACACTCTTGCTTTTTACACATAAGAGTCTGTATCTACATGATTGTTTACGAACCGCACTGCCGTAGAAACATGGCGGATAGATAGACGCACGTGTCTGTGGCACCTCCGACCGCTGTCTTTAACCCTTTTACCAGCAGAAGGATCCAAGTGTAGCAGTAAAATAAAATTTGGGGTATGGTTTAACAAAATTAAACTTTAATTAAACCAATTTTTGTTTTTTTTTTAAGTTCACATTTACTATAAAAAAAACATGGTGGCAATATAATGTACACTGCCAGTTGGAGGTTAAGTATTTTTGTCTTATTTTTCGTTTAGATAATCACAATGAGCCGGAATAAACCCAAATCTGATGATCTCATTGCCCAGGAGTTGGAAGAAATGTTTGGAATTCCAGATGGTATGATTTCTGAAGATGATTTGGAAGAATCAGATTCAGAACAAGGTACCCAAGAAGATTTGGTAAGGGTACTAACAGGTGATGATGTTCTACTTAGTTCTACGGCAATATCGTCACCATCCTCATCAACTTGTCAAAGTCCTTCACTCCCCAGACCCCAAAGCGCTTCAAGATCTACACCAGCAGCCCCACATCAGAGTCCTTCAGCTTCAAGACTTCAGAGTGCCTCAAGATCTGCACCAATACCTCTACAACGTCAAAGTCCTTCAGTCGCAAGACTACCGAGTGACGCAGAACCAACAGCATCACCACATACGGCAGATAGGATTGATGGAGTGAGTGAATTATCAGATTTTTCGTCTTCAGATTCAGATTCGGACATAGATGAGACTGATTGGAAAAAACAAGAATGGACCCAGAATCCAGATCTCAGCTATTTCGACACTCCGCACATTCACTCTTCAAAACAACTTCCAAACAGGACGAAACCACTGACCTACTTTGGTTTATTTTTTAGTGATGATGTACTACAGATCATTGTAGATCAAACTAATTTATACGCTTCGCAAGTAGGTAACAGGAGTTGGACACCAACCACTATTGAAGAGATCAAGGCTTTTCTTGGCGTTCTCATTCAAATATATGTTTTTCCGAGTATTGCGGACTATTCAAGGTCAAGTGACCCTGTTGCACTGTATTTCTGGCACTTGCAGTACAGGGTCACTTGTCGAAATAGCTGAGATCTGGATTCTGGGTCCATTCTTGTTTTTTCCAATCAGTCTCATCTATGTCCGAATCTGAATCTGAAGACGAAAAATCTGATAATTCACTCACTCCATCAATCCTATCTGCCGTATGTGGTGATGCTGTTGGTTCTGCGTCACTCGGTAGTCTTGCGACTGAAGGACTTTGACGTTGTAGAGGTATTGGTGCAGATCTTGAGGCACTCTGAAGTCTTGAAGCTGAAGGACTCTGATTTGGGGCTGCTGGTGTAGATCTTGAAGCGCTTTGGGGTCTGGGGAGTGAAGGACTTTGACAAGTTGATGAGGATGGTGACGATATTGCCGTAGAACTAAGTAGAACATCATCACCTGTTAGTACCCTTACCAAATCTTCTTGGGTACCTTGTTCTGAATCTGATTCTTCCAAATCATCTTCAGAAATCATACCATCTGGAATTCCAAACATTTCTTCCAACTCCTGGGCAATGAGATCATCTGATATGGGTTTATTCCGGCTCATTGTGATTATCTAAACGAAAAATAAGACAAAAATACTTTACCTCCAACTGGCTGTGTACATTATATTGCCACCATGTAGGTAGTTACAAATTGATAGTGGCATATATATGGCCACCATCGAAAAATGGATTCTAAATAAACTACGACGACTTTTTTTGAAAATAATGATACTATCGTCTTCCATACTATTTTTTTACGTAAAAAAAGAAGGTCACTTACATTTTTATCTGTAGGATTGATGAAATATTCTTAAATTAATTTTTGAAGTCACGAAAAGCGGGAACTTTTTTTTACCAAGTGTCAAATTTTTTTTCGCATATGGTTGGCACCACTGTTTTTTTTTTTAAATATAGTGATGTACATTCAACTACGTATTAGTAACGATTCCAGTATAAGAATGGAATAAACTTCTGGATTTAATACGCCTATTAGATGGTGGCACGTATATTGCCGTCATCAGTAAAAGGGTTAAAGTAGTTCTCATCATCATCATCATATCAGCCGATAGACGTCCACTCTGCTGGACATAGGCCTCCCCCAAATGGGGGGGGGGTTTGCCATAATCGCCACGCTTGGCAGGCAGGTTGGCGATCGCAGTGTAGCTGTTGCAATGTGTACAGAAGCCAGCACATCAAGCCACCCGAAACTGTCAAATTTTCCCAATTAACCTTGAACCTTTAGCGATAAAGTTGAAAGTCTATTAAAGAAATTTGACCGATTGAAATATTAATTATTATCGTCAGACACCATACAGACTGTAGGTAAATTACTACAGCGACACTGCGATCGCGAACCCGCCAGCCAAGCGTGTGGATTATGGCTTATATATCCAACGGTCGATATCTATCGGCTGATATGATTATGAAATCATCAAATGACTTCTTCCGCTCTTCCGGATATCGAATGACTCCCTTTTTCTAAGTTGATCTACATATGGCCTATTTCGTACCACTGCTGGGCAAAGGCCTCCTTTCCCATTTTCACACAACTCTGTCATTTGCTAGTATATCGGGACAGTCCTTTCGGTAGGTAAGTAAGTACATAACAAGCTCGTTCCGCCATCTTCGCCTTGGACTGCCGCGATGTCTTTTTTGTAAATTGCGCTCGATATTTCGAACGCTCAAGAACCAAATTTGAAGGCGTAAAAAGATTTTATGATAGAACAATAAAGAACAGTTGACGAACGTGACTTTAAATAGCCAACAAAAATATAAAAAATTTATTTCCCCCCGACAACTTAGGGGTCATTTTATTTTATAGAAGAAAAACGAACAAGTAAATATCGACTTGTAAATTGCAAAAAAGTAAGAAAATTTAAGTTTCGCGGGCTACCTGGGTATTAGAATAGTGTTGTATTGTCTATGACTGACTATGGGCACTATGGCTGCGGAGGAGTTTTTGGCGGGATTTTAACAAGTGAAGTTTAGTGGTTGTTTTAACCGCTCCAGCCCTGACATTTTTATATATAATTATTTTATTATTAATATACTAGCACTTCGCCCGAGACTTCGTCCGCGCGGATTTAGTAGTTTGCAAGTTTGTGGAGTTAATGGAATTTTCCAAAACTAACTTTTTATCTATAGAAGACGACCGAATCGAAAATTGTGTTATTGCTCATTCCACTTTCGTTTTAGTAGTTCCTCACCATTATTATTCGAATAACAATCGACAAACTACTAACGTGAAGTGAACTGAGCGCGCGGCCATCTAGGCTGAGCGGTGCGGTGCATGCGGGACGAAGTTGCGTCCATTGTTTACGTTTATAAGTATTGGTACTTCAATTCGTTTGCTTTAGTTGGCCTTTGACTTTTGTAGAGCAAGGTCACGGGCGCGGATTATTTATATTAAGTAATTAGTGGCACATGGACTTTTAACTATTAATTTGTGGCACAGCACAGCGCACGCCCGCCGCACTATCTTTTGTAATTACTTATTTAGTAGTTAGTAGTATGTCGCAGTAGTACGCACGTGTGTGGTAACGGGTGCGCTGCGTTACAAATTAGTAATTAAAGTTGACGCGGTAACGGTGTCAGTTATTGTCGCTCGCCGTACGACGTTAGTCGGTAACAATCGACTAACGTTGACAGCGATTGTTATCGACTAAACTGAACAATCGCCTAATACGATTAGTTTTATTAGTAATCGCCCATCACTAATATAGGGTACCGCGCCCGCCCCGCCCTCCGCCGCGTCACTTGTCAATTCGCGTAACGCATGTCTGTTTAGCCTGTCTAGTGTTTATTTCGTTTGATTATAACATATTTGCTTTATAAAGTTCTGTGTTAATGTTCGTCTATGCAATCCTTATGAATGAAGAAAAGTGATAAGGATCATATGCGCTCCTACACTCAAATAAACAATGCTCACACGTATTAAATCCCATGCTGGTAGTGCCATAACAAATGAAACAAATGGGCATAAAGATCTGCTGGAAAAGTGCAGAATATGCTTAGACGACGGCGAAATACCTATATTCGGCGCTAACGATATTTCCGATGACGTGACGGAGTTTGGAAAAATCAAAATTGGTAAAGATGATTACCTACCCCAGTATTTATGTGAAGCTTGCTCTACGCTATTGGATGCCGCAATTCTATTCCGCAAAACGGCAAAACAATCTGATGAAGTACTCAGGCGAAAGAATCATTCAAATAGTGGCACAGAAGAGTCAGATAGTAAACAAGAATATGAACCTTATATTAAAAGAGAATATCTTGAGTTAATTTACACTTCTGATTCAGAATCGGACTTAGATGACTTTGATAGGCTGAAACGTAACCATGTGTCTGAAGACGAGTCTACCTATTATAATCCTACCATATCTGAAGCTGATACACAAGACAGTAAAGATTTCCGAACAGATTTACTTACTGTTAAACGTGAAGAGGATGGATCCATCAACGAAGCTGACAATGAAACAGTCATGATTATTGTTTCCGACAAAGATGAAATAAAACTAGAGCAAAATGAAGATGAAAATAGTAACATAGAATCTGATAATGATGAACAAACCATAGAGCAGAATAAATATTCTCTAATGAAAAAACTTCCCCATCAGAGAGAATGTGAAGTCTGCCATAGCATCGTTCTAAAAACTGCATATAGAGTACATTTAAAAGAACACAGAAAAAAATATAAGGATAAATTCAACAGAAAGTATGGGAAAATAGAATGTGAATTTTGTGGTAAGTACATAAGCAAATCATACATTAAAACTCACATGAAAATACATGGTACTCCCGAGGAACTGGCTGAAAGACTTGTCAAATGCACATTTTGTAACAAAATGTTTAACATGCGTTACTACAACAATCATATTCAAAGAATGCATGCATCAAAAAGTGAAAAGTACCAAAAAATTCAAAGAATGAAGATAATAGAATCACCTCCACCAACACCCACCTATAAGAAATGTCCAGTTTGTGACAGAAAAATTAAAGAAAGTGATTTTAAATCACACGTAGAGAAACACAATGGTCCACTTCCACGATATGTTTGTGAGAAATGTGGAAAGGTGTTCAAACATCCGTCCGCCTTTAAAACTCACTGCCTCACTCACGGCAGCGAATTAAAGTACAAATGTCAATTCTGTCCATATAGAGGTTTACATCAAGGACTACTCAAAATTCATGTGAGAACACACACCGGAGACTACAATTACAAATGTACAGAATGTCCGGCTCGGTTTATAACAAAGAGTAACTTGTCCAAACACTTGAACAGGCACAAAGGTCTTTGTACCTACAAATGTGAGAAGTGCAATAAAGGTTTTTATGGAAAACGGGATGTTGAAAAACATAATAGAAATGTTCATATGTTTGCTAAACATCATATTTGTGAATATTGTGGGAAAGCATTTGGACACCGGGACAATTTGCTGGGGCATCAGCTTAAAGTTCACAAGAGAGATAGGATAATAGCCAAGGGTCGCATGCCCTCATACCTAAAACCAGAATTTATAAAACTTGAATGAAATAAAATACAATTATGTAACATAATTTGGACCTAATTATATTTTTGTATTAAAAAAATGATGTTTGATTCAACATGCCATCATCATCCATTGAAGATGTAGGTGAAAGGTCATAACAAGGCCGCTACTGGGCTCATTCAGCAGCTGGCGGCTACCTACTCCACCCTTGACGATCGTCGCCCCACAAGCTCTCCTTCCATTAGCTTAACTTATTTGGTTGTGTGATTGACTGGCATGGCCACCATCAAGGATTTTAATTCTATAACAAAAAAAATTAGTCGCCAAAATGCCAAATATCAGAATTGTTTGGTCAATGGTTCAAAAGTTTCTAGGTGGCCGATCTGGAGAGTCTCCCCAGCTTGACCTAATTTGAATCTCAAAAGCTATAGGGCCCTTTAGAGTAGGTATATAATGTTCTGTGCCTAGGGCAAATATCAGAATCTGACGATCACATTCAAAAGTTATAAGCAATTCTTTGTGGCTTCGGCCTGGGAAGAGGACCTCATTTAAATAATTAAAATGTGGTCAAACTGGGAAGATTCTCTCCAGGTCGGCCACAAAGATACGCCTTATAACTTTTCTGCCATTTAGAGTCCATCCAACAAAAGAAGTCCCGCGGAAATAAATGGAACTAACAAGATTTGTTAGAGGATAGCGTACAGTCGCATAGAAACTAGCGCCGCAGTTGCGGAACTTCTTTCGTGGGACGGACTCTAATTAACGGTTCATAGAAAAAAAAAAAAGAAAGAAAACACTAGGGCTTTAAATACCGGTAAAAATTTATAACGTTACCTTGCATTGACAGGAGTTAACGTTAATATTAAAATAACGGTAATAGGTTTAACGTTATTTATGCACCATTTTATCGTTATTCTTTATTAACGTTATTTGTAGTTTAACGTTATTTTTAAACGGTTATCTCTGTGAGGTGGTGCAGTCTCAGGTTGTATCTTGATCAAAATATGATTCACGACAGAAAAAAATATGTAAGTAGGTACATAATTATAACCATAATTACATTTCTTTTCTCTTAACTAGATTTCGGAAATCTGGTTAACTTATTATACACATCAAATCTAAGTTCATGATGATGAGTAAATGATTCTTATAGTTACATCTATGTAAATACATAAATTGTTATTGTTGCGCATCACATTTTGATTAAATTACAACCTGACGCTGACCTTCAAATAGCAAAAAATACAAGAAAGTTCGCGGGCTTATTGTAACACTAATTATTTTACCGTTAAAACGATAATTCTCGTATTTTACGTTAAATGTTACTTAACGTTATATTACTGGTATTGTTATAAATACCGGTAAATTTTATAACGTTACTATGGTATCACAATTGAAATTAACGTTATGTAACGGTTATTATTGTGTTATTTGGTAACGTTAACAAGCCCTGCTTTTATGCTCCATTATTTGACAATGGTCAAATAGTGGAGAATAAAAGAAAAAATAAAAGTAAATTCTGATTCTACATGTAGGCACCTATTTATTTTCTATTGGAATGCCAATAGAAAATAAATAGGTACATGCAGAATCAGAATACTATATTTTCAATGATGAGAAAGGCACCACGCGATAACAAAACGCACAGAAAGGAAAAGCCGTAGGATGTTCGAATTTGGTACGGTGGACTAACTCCGCCCACAAGATTTGGTAGGTACGCTCCCGGACCATATCCGAGCGTGTGTAGAGTGGTCCGCCGAACATTATTATTACTAATTGAGTCCGCCGTGGTCCGCTTGTTTGCACATCGGATTTGGTCCGCTCCGTACCAAATCTGGACGTGTGTACACGCTTGGGCCGTACCAAACTACCACAGACTACAATTCTCTGCTTTTTTCCGCTTTTTACGGTGTGATTGGGACATGGTGGTTGTAATGTTGCTGCTATTGTTACCGCTACCACCATAATTTTTGGGAACTTGAAGGCGTACAATTCAGTATAGTATATATACTCTGTGGCGTGGTGGGCCGAGTTAGTCCGCCACAAAGAGTACCTATAATAATAATATCGGTAGTCCGCCATAAGGTCCGGCGGACCACGTACATTATTAAATTTTTATTGTAGTCTGTGGCAGTTTGGTACGGCCCAACCCAAGCGTACACGTCCAGATTTGGTACGGAGCGGACCAAATCCGATGTACAAACAAGCAGACCGCGGCGGACTCAATTAATAATAGTAATGTTCGGCGGACACACGGGCGGATATGGTCCGGGAGCGTACCAAATCTTGTGGGCGGAGTTAGTCCGCCGTACCAAATTCGAGCGTCTGTAGTCACAACAAGGAACAAAACGCCACGCTTCACTCACCCACAGAATACATAGGATTAGAATACCCTCCAAAGACCATAGATGTAATGCCTAATACCCTAATGCTCACCTAAGCCACAGATTACTAATCTGTGCCTAAGCTTGACAATTGAAAAGAAAGGGTTACCAATTTGTTGTGACTATAATTTGGCTAAATAAATAAAAATATAAAAATTAAAAAAAAAAAACTAAAAACAACAAAATAAAATTTTGATAGAACAGTTCACGAACAATAGAAATAGTCAATAAAAAAATAAGAAAATGATTCCCCCCGCCACATTTGAGTGCATAAAATGAGTTTTACGGGAGCAAGGAGACCACAAAGAGCCTTATCATTTTTGTAGAAGGGCTAAGTACCAGAGCTTTGTGGAATGTCTTATCAAGTGATTATTAAAATAGAGTAAAAAAGCAGGCGGCGTTGGTAAGTTTAGCAAAATAGTACCTCGGTAGAAATAAGCAGAAAAATTAATAACTTAAGACACAACTCAATAATGAAATAAGAATGTCAGTGAGAATCGTTCACCTGGAGTGATAGACGATCTCATTCTCGTATCCTTTTTGTATTACAGGAGTAACTTTTTCTAATCAATATTTAAAATCTTCTAATTCATTCGACAGAATTTTTCATAACCTTATTTATTAAAACTTAATGTACAATAGATGTACATGGGCGGACTTAATGCAACAAGACATTCTCTACCAGTCAACCTTTGAGTTAAAAAGACTACACTGATAATTTTCTGTGCGTAACTCATTCATTAATCTATGGTAAGCTTTTATTCTTGCCTTTTTTAATCCACCGATGTACCCAAATACTTCTTTTGCTATTTTTTATCACAATCTGTAGCAATAGCGGCTGCACGACTTTTATCCATGCTGACCGAGCATCACTTACTAGTTTGCGTGTGAACAGCTCGGACACAATTTCCGGACACTTACAAATAGACACTACTCAGACACAAAAATCCTTACAAGGGTTAACAGTACAGACATTAATGTCTTACATTTATGTCAGAATTTCTGTCGTAGTCTAAGCGTACCGAATGACTCTTGTGACTTTATTTGGTTAAATAAAGTCTACATTGGTTTGTAGTGTATTGATGGATGCTCTGCTAAGCTATGCATTCATGAATTTTATTTTTCATGTTTGTACTTTTACATTAAATTCACTCTTAGGTTAGGTAAGTACGTTAAAACAAAACATTTATCTGATAGTATCGAATATCTCATGGTTTACATGGTTCCGTACCTCAGTCGGCAAAAACGGGCCCTTGCAGGATCGCTATGTTGTCCATCTGTCTGTCTGTCCGTCTTCGAACGCTTAGAGCAATCAAACTGAAATTAATATCAAACACTCAGGTCTGCCACCCTTTGGAGCACTGAAAAAATGAAACTTCTAAGTCAACACAATCTAGAGATAAGGACGTTTATGCACGGTTTATGCGGCATGTTTTGACGCTCGCAAGGGTTACAAAACCTATATGGGTCTGTATGACCTAGAGTCATGAAATTTGGCAAGAAGATAGATCATAGTCACAGAACACTTATACTAGGATCATAGTACAGGAAATAGTTTGAAAATTGGGACTTTGTAGTTTTATCATGTTAAATATTTTTTTGCTATAACAATCTTATATTTTCGGTTGAAGAATAACTGTGACGTACATTGATGTATGAGAGAACAGTTTTTCAACAACAAAGTTAAGTTTGTCCTCCAATCTTACCTGACCCTGCTATATTTTTGTCAGAGGAGTGCTTTCATCTACCTTATACATATAATAGGTTGGGGAAAAAGGTTCTTCGCATTTTTAAGAAAATTCAAAACATTAAGTTTATTTACATTTAACTGAAGTATGTAGGTACCATTTTGTTCGATAACTTTTTGCCATCTTGTAGGTAGGGACATGATCCCATTGCTATAGAAATTTTGGGACTTCTGATCAAAATACCGCGACAAGTGGTTTTGGCAGTCCACTCGTGATGTTAACCTGACACTGCCCTTAAGAATTCTGAAGAGACCGAAACAGGTGGAAATCTGAAGGTGCAAGGTCAGGACTATACGGCGGATGCATTAACACCTCCCAGCCTAACCCTCTTAATTTTTGCTGAGTGGCTAAAGATGTGTGAGGTCTAGCGTTATCATTATGAAAAACCACACCCCTTCTGTTGATTGATTCCGGCCGCTTTCCCTCAACTTCTTGCTTTAATCTCATCAGTTGTTCGCAGTAGAGTTCAGAATCGATGGTCCTGCCTGGTGGTAATAGCTCATAATGAATAATGCCTTTCTAATCCCACCACACACACAGCATCACCTTGTTGCGAGTTACCCCGGGTTTCGCCACAGTTTGTGAACACCGTCCAGCCTTTGACCACGACCCTTTTTTCGCACGTCGTACGTGATCCACTTTTCATCACCAGTTATCAGCTTCTTCAAAAATGGTTCGGTTTCATTAGTAACACGGTTCATTAGGTTTCTTTCAGTGAGCTCGTGAGGTACCCAAATATCGAGCTTTTTTGTGTACCCAGTTTTTTTCAAATGCGCCAAAACTGTTTTGTGGTCAATTCCCAAATCTTCAGCTACGTCGTAAATACTGAAATGCCGATCTTGCTCCATTTTTTTTAAAATGGCATCCATTTTATCCGTAATAGGCGTAATAGGGCGTCCAGAGCGACGTGTGCATCTTTGACAACAAAATTTCCGGATTGAAAACGCTTAAACCAAATTTGTGCTACTCTCACAGACACTGCACAAAGTCCATAAACATCGCAATTTTTTTCGCGGCTTGCGTTGCATTTTTACCTTTTTTGTAGTAAAATTTTGAAATGTATCGAATTTCTTCATTAGATTCACTCATCTTGACAGTACGAAAAACAAATGAAAATCACACATTTTCCTAATTTGAATTTGGAACATAATTCCAAATTCAAATTAGGAAAATGTGTGATTTTCATTTCTTTAAAATTTAAACTTTCAATGATACCAAAAAAACAAGTTTTTTTTTAAGGGTCCTTGCGTCTTTCTAAAATGGAAAAAAAACATGACAATATATGAAACAATTGGGAAAAATCGGTGTTAAACAGTTGCGATTAGGTGGTCCATTTATATTTTTAGAAATTTGTTATAATAAAATGTTTTAAAAACGTGATTTTGGGAATTCAATATTTATTTAATAATCTAAAAATAATGATCAACTTAAAAAGTTTAGGCTACTTGTATTTTAATTGGGCAAATTTAGGCTACTTGGGATTTTGGGATGCAACTTTCGGCGACTTGATTGAGGCTCGACTCATCTGACAACACTGCAATTAGTGATGGGTCGTTGACGGTTTTTCCGTTAACGAAACGTCAACGTTAATTTTCGTTTGTCAACTAGTCGATCAACTAGTTAAATTCATCAACGAGTTAACGTGCATTAATGTCAACTTACAAAGTAAACCGTTTAGATGACGTTCCCTTCATACTGTTTCTTCAGGCTTAGGACTGACTGAATTCCTACAATTCGCACTAAAACATATTTTATCCCAATCTATGGTGTCATTTTCAACGTAAACTTTTTAATTTGCTTAGTTCGTTGCGTTTGCGTTCTCGAATTTGGTCGAAAAATAAACGAGTCAAATTCATAAACGTCGTTGACAAATTCAACTAGTTGATTCAAAAACAGTTAACGTTAATGCGTTGACAGGAGAACGGTTGACTCAACTAGTTCGTTGAATCAACGCTCATCGCTAACTGCAATGAAAGAACAAAAACAAACGAACAAGATTTCTTACAAAAAATCAAGGGTTTTTTACAAAAACAGCACAACTTTTTAGCAACAATTTTACATGAAATAAAAAAAATGTTCTCCAATCCATATTTTTCGTTTAATAACTTAGAAATTTTAATCATTTATTCATGTTACTGTATTGCATTGAATATATAACATTTTTTTATTATTTATACCTACTGTTATGGAATGAAATGATAAAATGTAGTTTGTACTAGTGTTCTTTTTGTAAAAATAAAAGTAAAAGTTTTGTAATGAAAGACATCTAATTAATCATAATTAAGTGGTTTATTGCCATACAAAACACCCTTATTATTATTCTTCTCCTCCACTTACATCTTCATTATCAATATCAATACCTATCTTCTCCTTCCTCTGCTACAATTTCACATATTTTATCATAAATAATCATCTTGTGGGGTTCACTCAAAAAATGTTTCAAACTCTGAATATCCTTAGCTTTATTAGGATTGGAATTTGAGCCTTGTACAATGGACTAAAATTCAGTTTCAAAGGCAGTGGACGCTTTGTCCGTACATGGATTCTTGTCCATTCTCCAGTAAAGTTATACGTTATACTTAACCAAAACAAATGGTGATTCTTGATCTATTTTAATCATTCTTGCAGCTTTAATTTTCATTGCTGGTTTACAAGTTTTTAAAAAATAAGGCTCTAGACTGCCTTTTTTGACAGCTATGACTGACGTTTTATTTTTTCACAAAAACTACTTAACTGCGTTCACATACGTCGTTTTTGTAAAATTTGCACGCAGTTGTGTAGTTTTTGTAAAATATATGTTTTTTTACAGTGTGATTCTGTGCTAAATATGCTGTTTTTGTAAAATCGAATTAAACTGTCTAGTGTAACTTTTTCCATAGATCATATTGCCATCATTAAAAAAAAAACCTTAAAATTGTTAGTTACGCAGTTTTTGTAAAAAACCCTTCAAATGGTTTTCTAAAGGACCCTATAAAGGACTGAAAGGAAACTTAGGTACCTAGTATGTACCTTCTGAAAATCTGAAACTCAACCTAATTCAACTAAACTACTAAAGTTACTGAAGATAACTTCTGAAGCTTAAAAAATGGTATCAACATATCACATAATAAAGTTGTTTAAAAAAGCGACGTACGAAAGGTATCACAGAAGCGAAATTCCCGACACTACGTCTCAACAAGATACAACTGAGGACAAAATATGCAGAGTTTGCCTCAAAAAAGGTAAACTGCCCATTTTTAAAGACCATGGACCTGATATTTCCGAAGAAATTTGCACTTTCGGCGATATCCAAATAAGTGAAGACGACGAATATCCTAAATTCTTATGTGATTCTTGTCTCAAATTACTAGATGCTGCAATACTATTCAGAAAAACGGCTAAAATATCTGATCATGTTTTGAGAAGTGCTTCAGCTAAAAGCCGAAAAAAATCCAGCAAGGCACGAGAAATAGACAGTGAAGAAATTATAAAAGAAAACAAGGATAATTCATCAGCATCAGTGTTACAAAACTTCTTCTCGGCCGTGGAGAGTGACAATGACGCGTGTAGTGATGAATCTAAACAACTGAGATGCAGGAAGAAGATACCTAAAGTGCAGTGCAGGATATGCTTTAAAATCATCACCAAAGCCTACTACAAAGAGCATTTTGCTCTCCACGACCAAACTGTGGCCAAATATGTTTGTGATATTTGTGGGAAATCATTTCGCCAAAGATGTTCTTACAGAAACCATTACTTTACACACAGTTCAGAGTTTCCTTATAAATGCACAATGTGCCCATACAGAGGACGTCATTCGGGCCTCCTCAAAATACATATGCGTACCCACACAGGAGATTATAGATACATGTGCACAGAATGTCCCGCTAGGTTTCTAACTAAGAGTAATTTGAACAAGCATGCACTGAAACACAAGGAACCAATGTTCAAATGTGACGCATGCCAGAGAGGATTTCATTCTAAACTTATTTTAGAAAGACATTTTGAAGCAGATCATTTAGGAATAAAGAATCATATTTGTAATGTCTGTGGAAAAGCATTTGGATACAGAAAGGCAATGATGAGGCATCAACTTGATGTTCATAAAAGAGAAAAGAAACTGAATGGAAGAACACCGGCTTACATTGAAGCTGAAAGAAACAAATATGAAGATAGTTTATAACAGCTAATGTTTCTCTTTAGATCTTATGTTATTTTATTACAAAAACATATCACAACATGGATGTCATAATAAAAAAATTGTATAGAAAGTTGCTGTTTTCTTAAGTTTCAAAACCATGGAACATGTTTTAATATGGCTGTACTACTAATAGAAAGAGTGATAAACAATGAAGTTTTATGTGTATTAATTAACTCTCATGCAGAGCTAGGGCAATTAAGTTATAATTTATAACTCTCATCCTAGGCTTAATAATGTTGGAATCTTCTTTCAGTTGCTGATTAGCAATATTTTACATGGTGTAACTGTCTTATTATTAGCAGTAAATCACTCTTTATTCATTTATACACATCTATTTTACATTTTTAAATATTTCTATAAAAACAATAAAAAAAAAACAGTTAAAAATATAAAAAATAGTAGTCCGCCAGTGTCGGGAGCGAGGTCCAAGCTACCGGTGGTTAGGGCTTCAGAGAAAGGAACCTCCTCACAATACGAGCCGTATCGAGGAGTACTGCCTTCTGTATCAGGCCCTTTATCCTACTGCGCAACGCCAGCTTCGACAGATAGTCGTCAAAGTTTTTGGCCATCTGGCCATTGGCCGTAACAACAATCGGCACAATGACAGCCGAGTCCACATTCCACATGTCGACAACCTCGTGCGCTAAGTCAAGATACTTGATTTGTTTCTCTTTCTCAGCTTTCACGAGGTTCTCATCATTTGGAATGGTAACATCGATTATCACTGTGCGGTCTATCACCACTATATCGGGCTTATTAGTGACGATAGTCCTATCAGTGATGATAGACCGATCCCAGTACAACGTGACATGGTCATTTTCGAGAACTGGGTCGGGCACATACTTGTAATACGGTACCTCAGAATCCACAAGTTGGTATTTCAAAGCAAGTTGCTGGTGAATAATCCTGGCCACCTGGTTATGCCTGTGCAAGTACTCGCCGTTAGCCAAACGAGAACAACCAGAGATAATTTATGTCTGATGGACTCACCCGGACGGTGGCATGCCCGACACACGTCAACCGTCCCGTCCTTCATAATATGCCTCCGGTAGTTGTTCGTCAAGATAACTTCGTCCATAATTGCACAAACAAAACCTTCAGTTTCTCCGAAGAGATCACCGAAACGTAGCCAAGCTACGGACGCTAAGAAATCTACATCGGACCCATAAAGAGCCCAATAGAAGCGTCCGTGAAGCTCCTTGCCTTTCCATACCTCCTTGCGGTCATCTGTAGTATCACAGGTTTGTGCCAGTTCTCTTTAGCCATGGATAACGGGGTGAGTCCCTTGTCCACTGCGACCACATCTCGGTGCATACCCACATCGACTTTGAGAAAATATTCTCTGAGACTGCACATCTCGTGGTTGTGAAGAGTATTAGCATCAGTATCACTTAATCACTTATTATTACTGCGTCTGCCTCAGATAATACACTGACAATACATACAGAAACTGTTTGATTTTATTTCTCGTATAGTATAGATAGACCTGTTTGATTCCGTTATACTCGAGACAGGCCCATCTCACTTCTGAGCCATGTCTACAAGAGGCGACTTCCAGCCTCCCCGAACAAGCCAGATTCCGAAAAGGCTTCAGCATCGTAGACTACATACATATGCTGCGGCAGGTTATACACAAGACCGAAGAGTATAATCTGCCCCTATGCTTAGCGTTTGTGGATTACGAGAAAGCTTTCGATTCGATCGAGACTTGGGCTGTGCTGCAGTCTCTCCAAAACGGTGCCAGATCAACTATCAGTACATTGAGGTGCTGAAGTGTTTGTACGAAAACGCCACCATGTCAGTCGGACTTCAGGATCAGACATCGAAACCTATCCTCCTGCAGCAGGGTGTGAGGCAGGCAGGAGTAATTTCTCCGAAACTGTTCACGGCCGCAATGGAGAATGTCTTCAAGGTTTTGGACTGGAGAAGGTTAAGCATTAATGTCAATGGCGAGTACATACTCAACTTCGATTGGGTCTTAAAATGAACATGGACAAAACCATCATGGTAAATACCCATGTAGCACAAACTCTTAACAAGATTGGAGACTCTACACTCGATGTTGTAGACGAGTACGTTTACCTGGGACAAACGGTCCTGGTTAAGTAAGGCTAACTTCGAGAAAGAGGTCAACCGTCGAATCAGACTGGGTTCGTTCGGGAAGTTGCGTGATATCTTCTCGTCTCACATACCAGTGTCTCAAGACGAAATTCTATGACCAGTGCGTGTTGCTAATGATGACGTATAGACTCGAAACGTGGTCGTTCACAATGGGCCTCTTATGAAGGCATAAAGTCAATGGAGAGGGCAATGCTCATAGTTTCCTTGCGTGATCGATTCAGGAATGATGATATCCGTAAGAGAACCAAGGTTACCGACATATCCCGAAGGATCGCCAAACTGAAAAGTTGGGATTTTAAACTTTGATCTTCTGAACTGTTGACTTACTAAGCTGTTGAGATTCTGAAGTGTTGAGATTTTGAATCGTTGGTCTTACGGTGTTGATGTTTTAACTGTTGATATTATGACTGTTGATCTTGCGTATGCCTCCGCTCTGGTACAATGCCATTTCAGTTTGGCGATCCTTCGGGATATGTCGGTAACCTTGGTTCTCTTACGGATATCATCATTCCAGGCGGTCGATTCTGCTATTGGTGAATGGAGAGGGCAATGCTCATAGTTTCCTTGCGTGATCGATTCAGGGGCTCGATTCTGTTATTGCAATCGTGTCTCAATGACCGGTCAATGATCGATTTTTGACGTATAACGTCAAACTTTTGACACATTTCCCATACAAAAACTGTCAAAGTTGTCTAATATTCGATCACTGACCGGTCATTGAGACACGATTGCAATAGCAGAATCGAGCCCCTGAATCGATCACGCAAGGAAACTATGAGCATTGCCCTCTCCATTGACTTTATGCCTTCATAAGAGGCCCATTGTGAACGACCACGTTTCGAGTCTATACGTCATCATTAGCAACACGCACTGGTCATAGAATTTCGTCTTGAGACACTGGTATGTGAGACGAGAAGATATCACGCAACTTCCCGAACGAACCCAGTCTGATTCGACGGTTGACCTCTTTCTCGAAGTTAGCCTTACTTAACCAGGACCGTTTGTCCCAGGTAAACGTACTCGTCTACAACATCGAGTGTAGAGTCTCCAATCTTGTTAAGAGTTTGTGCTACATGGGTATTTACCATGATGGTTTTGTCCATGTTCATTTTAAGACCCAATCGAAGTTGAGTATGTACTCGCCATTGACATTAATGCTTAATCTTCTCCAGTCCAAAACCTTGAAGACATTCTCCATTGCGGCCGTGAACAGTTTCGGAGAAATTACTCCTGCCTGCCTCACACCCTGCTGCAGGAGGATAGGTTTCGATGTCTGATCCTGAAGTCCGACTGACATGGTGGCGTTTTCGTACAAACACTTCAGCACCTCAATGTACTGATAGTTGATCTGGCACCGTTGGAGAGACTGCAGCACAGCCCAAGTCTCGATCGAATCGAAAGCTTTCTCGTAATCCACAAACGCTAAGCATAGGGGCAGATTATACTCTTCGGTCTTGTGTATAACCTGCCGCAGCATATATGTATGTAGTCTACGATGCTGAAGCCTTTTCGGAATCTGGCTTGTTCGGGGAGGCTGGAAGTCGCCTCTTGTAGACATGGCTCAGAAGTGAGATGGGCCTGTCTCGAGTATAACGGAATCAAACAGGTCTATCTATACTATACGAGAAATAAAATCAAACAGTTTCTGTATGTATTGTCAGTGTATTATCTGAGGCAGACGCAGTAATAATAAGTGATTAAGTGATACTGATGCTAATACTCTTCACAACCACGAGATGTGCAGTCTCAGAGAATATTTTCTCAAAGTCGATGTGGGTATGCACCGAGATGTGGTCGCAGTGGACAAGGGACTCACCCCGTTATCCATGGCTAAAGAGAACTGGCACAAACCTGTGATACTACAGATGACCGCAAGGAGGTATGGAAAGGTAAGGAGCTTCACGGACGCTTCTATCGGGCTCTTTATGGGTCCGATGTAGATTTCCTAGCGTCCGTAGGTTGGCTACGTTTCGGTGATCTCTTCGGAGAAACTGAAGGTTTTGTTTGTGCAATTATGGACGAAGTTATCTTGACGAACAACTACCGGAGGCATATTATGAAGGACGGGACGGTTGACGTGTGTCGGGCATGCCACCGTCCGGGTGAGTCCATCAGACATAAATTATCTCTGTTTGTTCTCGTTTGGCTAACGGCGAGTACTTGCACAGGCATAACCAGGTGGCCAGGATTATTCACCAGCAACTTGCTTTGAAATACCAACTTGTGGATTCTGAGGTACCGTATTACAAGTATGTGCCCGACGACGAACGATTTTGAATCGTTGGTCTTACGGTGTTGATGTTTTAACTGTTGATATTATGACTGTTGATCTTGCGTATGTATCCCTTACCAGAGGGCTTAGTGTGAGTTTCGTTTCGAAGTCGATTGCGTTAGCGTAAACCTTCGCTTAAGTATGAAAAAAAAAGGTTTTCCGTTATTGTCACAAGTCGGCGCATAATCCCTCTCAAGAGTCTCAAGCGCCGGACATCACATGACACATCGGTCTACCGCCACCCCACCAATGGCATGGTATACGCGTAAACTGCTGGAGCACTTACTTTGAATTTGGGTAGTAGTAGGTACTAATAAATTCTATCTTGCAGGGTTCTAATTTTCTATGTATGTTCGAGGAAAGCGACAAGCTCAATAAATGTAACGAAGTAAAAAAAATCATTTCGGTACATTTATTGAGAAACAGTACCTATCTAAAATTATATTTATAGTTCAGAATCGTACCATGCACTTCTATCAACAAAACGCTCAGAAAACATTTTAATGCAAAGCATTTTATTTAATAAACATACTATTGTGTTAAAAAGTAATGATTTGACTACCCATTTGTAACAGGGCTCTTAACCAAATATGGAAGCGATGGGGTTCGGGGTCCTGCCGTAGTCATGGACATAATATTAAAAATAATGGAAAATTGACTAAAAACAAAATATTAGAGATCAATCATTTTCCCAAATTGTTCCTGGGTTTCGTTGGGTAGTACCCAGTTGACGGGAGCGAAGCCGCGGGGGACAGCTAGTTTATAATATAATTAGGATACACTATTAAGTTCAAATTCCAATGCAAATTTTAAAGCTTTTTATTACAAATGCTCACTTAAACGACAACCTAGAATACACAATAATAAAGGTGATAGTTGAGTTATTGGCAAGGGATTCAAGTTATAAGAAATTTGCCAAAAAATATTATTATCCAAGATTACTTATTTGATCATCAATGTACATTTAGTGATACAGTTCAACTGCCATCCTCATTGCTATGTTGAGCTTCTAAATAAGTAGGAACTCGGCCAAACAACTGCTTTTTTCTCTTATGAACATGCCTCTGATGCTTCGTCATTATATTTCTGTATCCAAAAGCTTTCCCACAAATATTGCAGACATGTTTTTTAATTCCCAAGTGATTAGCTTCATAATGTCTCTGCAACTTCAGTTTAGTGTGGAAAGCCCTTTTACAAGCATCACAGTGAAATTGTGGTTCTTTATGTTTCAAAGAATGGCTGTTTAAATTACTCTTATACAGGAACCTGGCTGGACATTCTGTACACATGTACTTATAGTCTCCTGTGTGAGTCCTCATGTGGGTTTTAAGTAACTCAGAATATCTTCCTTTGTAAGGACAATACTGACATTTGTATGGGAATTCATTGCCGTGTCTCAGGCTATGGTTGTGGTATGCACATCTCAGTCTAAATGATTTCCCACATATGTCACAAACATATTTCTTGTGGTCAGGGTCGTGCATGGTCATGTGCTCTTTGTAATAAGACTTATTCATGACTTTATTGCAAATGTTACAAGTCACTTTTGAATTCTTTTTTTTTTTTACTTTTTTTTCTTGTGTATCCTCACCAACCTCACCAACATCTTCATTTTGCTTTACCCACTGTTCTGGCTGTTTCGAATCATAGACGCTACTGCCGCTAAAATCATAGACGCTACTGTCGCTAAAATCTTGATCGTGATCATTGTCATAAACGGTTTCTTTTTTCTTTTTTTGTTTGAGAATTTCCTCCGATTCTCTAGCTATTTTTTTGAATAATATAGCCCCTTTGATAAATTCATGACATGTGTCGCACAGGAGTTTTGGATACTCGTCATTTTCATTCACCAATATATTTGAAAGTGCCAATATTGCTTCTATAATAAAAACAGTGTCTTCGGTCCCGAAAATTGGCATACGACCTTCTTGTAAACATACTCGGCATTTAGAGAATGAGCTTTTTGTTTTCAAACGTTTTTCTTTATTTTCATGTATAGTTTTATAATATTCGTTAACACTTTTCTTAAATTTTTCTTTTTGATTTTTTTTCATCAGGTAGTACAATGTCAGCATGGTATTGATGATTTAAACTTAAGCGTTTACAGTAAATATAGCTTTTCGGGAACAATTTTACTTTTTATTTAAGATTCGCTCAAATCTATTATACAGTGACTGTGAAACTGACGTCTGCCTAGCACAGCAGCTTAGAATAGCGATGGCCCATCGCCGATGGATGGGCGAGTTGAGTTATCGAGTTACTCGAGTCAGAGCGTTAGCGAGCGAGTCAACCCGAAAGAGACAGAGAGAGTCTCTTAATCAGAAAGATTATTATATAACATCATATTCATTAGTTTATTATTTTAGCATATGTATGTATTTTATTAGTATTATATATATAATATTTTATTATTTCCAAAACAAAATTATATTTTAAATCTTATTTATTTGTTGTACACCTACCACAGTGTAGTCTTTTTGACCCAAAGGTTGACTGGTAGAGAATGCCTTGTTGCATTAAGTCCGCCCATGTACCACTATTGTACATACCTTATACCTAGAGTTTAAATAAATAAATAAGATTTTTATAAACTTAGTTGACTCTGAGAGCGCGCGCGCGCGGCATCGAGTGAGGGGTGGCCCGCGGCCCCCACGGTCACACGCGTCTCGCGAGTCCCGAGTGGCGAGCGAGCCCGAGTGACCCGTTCAACCGAGTTGGCCCGACCACCGACAATACCGCGACGCGACGCGAGTTTACGCGACTGTGCGGACGGAGAGAGAGAGAGGGAGACACGTCGACTGTCGAGACACGCCGCCGTATTTGTTTACTTCCTAAAGCTTCATAACAGCAAGCAGTTTTCTTAGTTTTGTTCATCTTTCTTCAAAATGTCTCCTGTCAGTAAAAAAAGTGTTAGCGCAACACTTTTTTTTACTGACAGGAGACATTTTGAAGAAAGATTAGTTTTACTCGAACTTTGATTTGAATCACACAAACACAATAAACACCTAAAATAAACATCTGATTTACTTTACTTCACTTGAGAGCGGGACATTATTTTATTTATTCGAATCGACCCGACGAACGTAGCGAGTCAGCCCGCGAGCGATGCACCGAGTTGGCTGGAGCAATCATTCCTTTCTTTTTTTCATAAGACCGACCGAGTCGAGTCAACTCGAGTTAGTAACGGTTAGTTGGGTAAATTGTCAACTCAGCGCATCGCTAGCACAGAATACGCCTCACCATAGAGTACAGTAATCATCCTCCTTAAAATAAGGTATTCTGTGGCAATCAATGGGTAGGTAATCGGGTAATCACAGAACACTCTTGTCTAGTACCTATTCTAGTATTAGACTAGTATTCCTACCTCTATGGCTGCCACCCACTTTGATTTGCTAGAGGTGAGACATACTAGGTAAAATGCGCACCGAGTCTTAGAAGTACGCGTCCGCCTAAATACTTATTTCAAAAACTAGGTCCACGAGTATTTAGGCGTCTCAGGACGTTTTTGACGTTTCCATAGCTAGCGAGCGAGTCTTCGTAACTTCGAGATCGAGTAATAGGAGTAATAGAGAATTTTCAGTTTACGGATTATTAACGTTTATTAGACTACGCGTTGGTATTCGTCTCTTCTACATTTTATAATAGGTACTTACTTATTAAAAACCGCTCCGGCCCCGGCGACACACCGGTGTGTCGCGAATTAATCGCGAATTTAATGTTTATTTACCTGTTAGGGACCTATCTAAGGACTTTAAAATGATAGCAGTGGACTGTATGAATAAACTATACTTATATTAGAGTCTCCAGTAAGGTACAATATAATATTGGTGAGTGCGCGCGCGTATCGTCGTTAGAGACCGGTAGCGAAGTGACGGGACCCCAGGCCACGCGTCGCGCGCGCCCGCGCCTCCCGCCGCCTCCGCGCCGCTGCCCGACGTCAGCCGAAGGTTGTCGAAGACGCCCGAACATACCTATTACTTAAGATTTTTTTTTTTTGGGAATTTTCACATGTCGGGGCATTCTTAAAATATTTTTCCCATGATTGTTGATAGATGTGCATGGTACGATTCTGAACTATAAATATAATTTTAGATAGGTACAGTTTCGCAATAAATGTACCGAAGTGAATTTTTTTACATCAGTACATTTATTGAGAAAATGTGTAATAAACATACTTTTGTGTAAAAAAATAATGACCGGCTTATGGAAACATGGAAAAATAAATGTTGTGACATTCTAAGGTTGTGACGTAAGGCACTGATTTAAAAATCAATTATTGTCAAACATTTTCACAGAACATTGTTTTGGTAGGTACTTAGTTAGCAAAGTTATCGCAACGCTTGCACGCTGCTTACCAAAGTAAAAGTGATTCTATTGGTATGGACATTAAGTTTAGAAACGCGATACAAATAAATCGACTCGCAAACTTCGACTAACGAACCGAACGTCTCCGGAACTAACCGAGCTTGTGGGTTGCAAGTCGCAACACTCGTTATAGACGCGAATTTAGTGTCAAACGCCATACGCCTAAATACTCGAAAAGTTGAGACGCGTTTATGTGGTGCGCAAAGAATAGATCTTTACGCGTCCAGTCAAAAACCTATTCCAGTAGGTACCTATATACGTATTTTACGTCTCACCTCTAGACTTGACAATTCTTTGACATTTGGCCTCTGGTCTTTGCATTTGGCGGACGAAGCTGGATTTGTAAACATTGTAATTATTTTTTCAACAACAAAACAATGTCTGGATCTTACTTTATGTTGCAATTATTGAAAAAAATACGACTTAAAAAGCAGCAGAAAAAATGGTTAAATCGAAAAAATACTCACCAAGCCAGCGATGTGGAAACAGTCAGGACAACTATCAAAAAATGTAGGCTTTGTTTACAAGAAGGTGACAAACCTATTTACAGTTCAGAAAGTACTTTTAATATTGCCGAAGCGATATGCACTTTTGTGGATATACAATTAAATGAAAATGATGAGTATCCTAAGCACCTGTGCATGAAATGTTACTCTTTTCTTCAAAATGCTGTGACATTTCGGAAATCAGCTCAGGACATTGATAAACAGCTTCGACAGAGCCCAGCTCACGAGTCTGGAGGAGAATCAGATGTAGCGAATGATCCTGTCGACAATGATGAAATTGAAGATCTTGCCCAAAAACCAAAATACTGTTGTAAATTGTGCAAGCTCAATTTCGAAACATCTAAAGACTTGATAGTACACAATAGATCTAGAAATCACAAGAAAGTTCGTATTCGATGTCCTGTGTGCTACAGATTATTAACTGCTCAATTATATCAGAAGCATTTAGCTAGGCACCAGTCGGCGTCTCACCTTGTTTGTGATATATGTGGGAAGCTGTACCGCAAAGATAACTTAGTCAGGCACTTACAGCTTCACAGTTTCGACTTACCATTCAAATGCCAGATCTGTCCATACCGAGGGCGCTTCATGGAATCACTAAAAATCCATATGAAAACGCACACTGGGGACAAACCATTTTCCTGTGACAAGTGTGAGTTACGGTTTCTGACAAGAAGCAATCTGAACAGGCATCTATTAACTCATAAAAAGGAAAGACCATTCAAATGTCTTGAATGTGGTAGAGGTTTTTATACTAATAGGGATATGGATGTACATTTTAAATCTGATCATGCTGGTCTGCGGGAGTTTGGTTGCAAGATGTGTGGCAATAAGTATGGCACTCGGAAGGCACTAATGAGACATGAACTGAGAGTTCATAAGAGGGATAAGATGGCGAAAGGGCGAATGCCGCTGTACCTTCAAGCAGAGTATCAGAAACAAGATGAGGTAATGTGTAGCACATTGGTTACTGTCAAACTTTTACCAGACACAGCTGTACCTACTTGTTAGTTAATGTCCAATAATGTAACTTATTACAAGTAGGTAAATACTGAGAAGTTTCTCGAAAATTCTTCGAAAATTATCCCATGGTCTATAGGATAAGTTTCATACACTCTTAGGTAAATATGAGCAGGATCAAAAGAATATAATGTATTCAATCAATTTCAACCAAATCTGTTCAGCTGTTACTGTAAAAGGAAACACAGTTACCTAGTTACTTTGTTATTGATAAATTGATCAGAAAAAGAATGAAGTGTTCTTTTTACTGCAATCAATAAGGTGTTTGATTGGATTTTTATTAAATTTCTCATAACCTACATACGTACCTACTATTGGCTTTCGAGAAATAAAACCATGTGATCATTGCATAAATATTTATTCTCATATCTTCTAGCTAATAAGTGTTTATAAAAAGTTTTTAAGATCTGTAATGCTCTTCGTGATAATTTCAATTAAGACGAATTTACATTACGAAATAAGTTTCATGCATGATGAAAAGAATTTCATAACACTACTTTCAGTACCTGTGAAACTAGTTTCATTAAAATAATAGTGTGGATTCGAGGCTGGTTAGCAAGAAAGCAAGCACGACTAAAAAACACACGTCCTATCAACGCAGGCGCTTTCGTGACACTAGTTTCACGTCGCATTTATACGATGACATTAGTTGCATGACACTAGTTTTATACAAAAATCGCGCGCATCACGAAACTGTTTCAGTGTCGTGAAATCGATGCATGCATTGTAAAACTTGACGTTTACACGTGACATTGTTGGTGAAATTAATGTCACGGAACTACTTTCATGCCACTAGTTTCGTAATGTAAATCCGGCTTTAATGTTTATTATAATATTTGAATCAGAATATAAGTTTTACAATTTGATTTGACTAGAATTCTGTTTACCTAGTTTTTTAAATAATGCATTTTTATAATAATAAACATTGGTCTCTAATTTAAAGTTACACATAAAACAACATTAAGTACATTTGTAAATAAAAATCGCACACATTAATATAAATCTTTGGTGTAAGTAATATTACTACTGAACAATGGAAGATTTCATAGTAACTATTTATTTTAATAAATATCTAAATAAAGGCCACATTATCACTTATGTTACACTTAACGGATGGATACAAACAACAATGAAAAGGCTTCTATGGTCTCCTAAAATTACAATGTTTCTGTTACAACACACCCCTACTCCTACTGAGGCTTGTGCATGTGAGTCGTTATTGTCGTATTTGTTAAAATATTCGCGTCACTAGGTCAATGCAAAATACATCATTTTATTTCGAAATATGGTTAATTTTGTATTGCACAAGTGAAGCTAGGCTAAGCCAAAAACTGCATGTTAAAGGAGGAGACTCTTTGAGTTGCTCTCTGCTAATCTGAACCTTAGAATATTCTATTCAAATAGTATAACCTTAATAAATATGTTGTAATGAGATATTTAATAATAATAGTTTATAGTTCAAGATGCAAAAATATGTGATTGGTACTGACTAGAAGATAAAATCTTTAAATAGTTAACATTCAAAAATAGATGATTTTTGTTTTATTTTTATTAAACACCACTTACTGTGTTCTAGTGAACCAAGAATGAAATATTTTCAGTCTTGTAATATAAATAACAAAATACATTTTGAAATGCATTGCTGTCAAAAAATATGCCTTAATTGCATTTTTTTACTAGTACATTTGAAAAGAATATCCTTTGTCATGTATGTTTGTGCACCACACAGTTATTTTTTTAAATTTGAGTGTGATAGTGATAAGAGATTTTTTTGTGTGACACGCGGTATTTTTTTTTCAAAGAATCTTTTCTTCTTATTGTATGTCCAACATGTTGAGGTTGTTTGATTCATGTTTAAGTTGAAGTAAAATACATAGTATGTAGATCACATAATAGATTATTTAGATAAGTTTTTTAAATAAGTTATTTTTTAAAACTATATTGTAAATTCAGTATCTTAATTTCCATATTATATTGAAAATAGTTGAAATATTTATAAAATGACTAGTCAATTATTAGGACTGAAGCAGTACATAGCTAAAGTACAACACAAAAGCATTTAAATATTATAAAATACTGAAAGTTTTAGCCACTCATTGTTCTTAGGCATAGACATGATATTAAAAACTATATAATAATATAATTGTTGCATGCATGGCATTATTAATATTGCCTTTACATAATGGCCTGCTTTAGCACTTACAAAAAATCACTTTATAAATATTTTTAGTGATCAATATTAGTTTTAGATGTCAATGATAGTATTTACTAATTTGGCTTCTTATATCTGGCTGGCAAATGCAAATGAGTGGCAGCATATTATCGCATCTAGAATGTATGAATGAAAACTATGAATCATAAATTCCTTCATAGATTTCAACTGAACTGTTATAATGAAATTCAAATGGAGTGATGTCACTAAACCTTATTCTTATTATGTTAATCAAGTCAGGTCTTTGGTTTTTCTCATAATATTTCTAAGTTATCACTATGATGAGATTATGGCAAAATGCCTTCTTAATTATTATTTGTCACTGAAAGGCAGTATAGTTAGGATCTGTATATAAACAGGGAGTTTACCCATACACATTTCATTTTTGTTGGTTATCTATTAAATACTCTTTCATACATATACTTTTTTTTTCTGAATAACACTGTCCTAAAAATAGTGCTAAAGGCACTCGGTCCCTTGTAAAAGGTATGTTACAATATAATATTGCATTTTTAGTCGTAGGAGGGTCCTCTGAAAAGAGAAACTATGAACATGGATGCAAACACAAACTCGAGCATTTGAATGCATAACATGAGGGTACACCAAATATACTCTATTCTTAGGACCACTACTTGGTATTTGAGGAGGTATATGACACCCATGATGGAAGGCAGCGTTAGCAGCACTGAGAATATTACTGGTAAATCTGCAAAAGACAATTATGATTTGTATACTGCATGGATGCACCAATATCCAGTTCTTATACTTAAAAAACATTCAAATCAAAGTCTCAACGTCAGCGAGAATATATTTTTTTTAAATATTGGCCCCACACTAGGTATTTCTCCAGTATGGTGGGTGCGTTTACAAACATACAAACTCACATACACAAACAGCCAGACCCAGAACAACTATTTGTAGACCATACAAATATTTGTTCCGTGTGGGAAATGAACCCGCAACACGCAGTGCAGCAGCCAATCGCTCAACCACTGCGCCAACCGTGTTGCCATAATCTTTGTCAAGATGTAGGTAAATTTCAATATATTTGACCGATTGCAGAATGTGACTGCAAACATTCTTTAAAAACAGGATTTGCGTCTCAGGAAACAGCATAAATAAGAACAGTACCTACAGTTAACTGTAACTGTAATGAGGTCATTAAATATTGCATTAATTAGTATTAAATTTTAATTTGTAGCTTTAATGACTATTTTGGGGATGTATAAGTCACCAGAAAATTGGAGACTCCGTAAGATTGTAATAATCTTCATTAAGTAGAAGAAGTCATTTTCCGATTTATTATGAAAAAATCGTTTTGTATACAATAAATCCCATCAAAATTTGTCTATTCAATAGTTTCCAATATATCCGTTTAAGAAAAAATAGTTTGCAATAATTCATGTGATATTTTACAATCTTACGGCGTTTTCCAATTTCCGGTGATATAATATATGATACATTTTATGTGTAAGAATCTAATAAATCACTTACCTTTTTCACTTAGACTTCCTTTTCGCCCCAGTATAAGGCGGGCCGCTTCAATAATGAGCAAACCAACAAGTACTCCATAATCTTGGCCTATTTTTGTTGGATCCGTGTCTACATGATAATTCTCAATAATTAAAACAGACTTCAGAATAAGAGTGCCCAGTTCACATGTCGCGAACAGACCGAAATAAAATGAATTAATGTATAGCAGAATTTCGTATGCTAAGCTTGAATTTACCATTTTGACGTCGTAATTAACTTAGGTACCTCAAAGAAAATTTTCTTATCAATTTAATAAAAACAAAGGAACTTTCTTAAGCACTTCGTACAGAATTTTAAGTTTCTAAATCCTGAATTATTTAAAAATAGAACACTCAAAGCACGGGATGGAGGATAAAAATGACAACTACGACAAGACAGAAGACTGGATGACAATTCATGACATTAATATTTGCCTATTTGGTTTGTTGACTGACACTGACAGTTTTAAGATAATGTTGCTACTTGCTAGGAAACTAAATCCATCATAATACAACACATACATAACAGAAAATCCATAAATAAAATAGCTTGATTGTGATAAGTCGTAGAAACAATAAAACATTGGATTTGTTAAAAAAAAAAACTTTTTTTTTTTTGTAACGAAAATTATGCGTTGAATTCGATGGTCTGTGAGACTGCGACTGATGAGAGAGGTTAGTTATTATTTGGCAATGGCAATACAGAATTAAGTGCAACGAACGACGCCAGCGGGGGTGGTTGTGTTGCACGTGTTTTTAAATTCTACTCCAGTGCAGTTATTATGAATAAAAAACTTTAATTTACCTTCCTAAAGTGTCAGATTTAGAATAACAATTTAAAGTTATAGTGATCGTAATTTATGTTTTGGTAAGTGTTGAAGATTGAATGTTATGACGACCACGCGCTCAGTGGGGCATATTTTAAATTATCTTTTGATGTCTAACGGGATGATATCTCTCATCTATTTCATTTGGAAGTTTGTTGTCAGTGTAGCAGCAGCGTTGGGACAGCGTCTTGTTTCGTAACAAATGTGTTCGATGCGATAGAATGGTAGGTACAGTTGTATCCTATCATATTAGGAATGTGGCCCTAGAAGTTAGTATGTTTTTAGAAGAGAACCGCCAATTATTTTGTCTATGTGGGTCATGTAGGAACACCGGAAAAGCTTTGGAAAGTTCGATTACTGTTTTTGTGGACTTTAGTTTTTTTTTAAAGCAGGACTAGCCAGTGTAAGGTTAGATAAAAAGTAACTGTTTTAGTTCAGAATATTCTAAACATGTGCTTTATTTGCAAACAAAAAAAATTCCTACCCAGGTGTAACTTGCTGTAATAGCTACGTAAGTACTATGTATATCTGTGACTATATAATAAAAATAAAATCCAATCAGCCTAACTTTTTAACAGTGAACTCCTTTGTTTGAATTCCTGCATAATCTAAAAATAAATTCTGTCATAAAACTAATTAAAATACTGTTTCAACTCAAATAGCCTTGGAAAGACAGAATTTCTATCTATTCTTATTAGCATAATTAACTATCTTAAATTACAATAATTGTTGCAATTAAATAACCTATTAAATGTAAAAAAGGTGATTTCAGGTAATTACCTTTTCACCTTTTATGTTTTTATTGATTTCAATGTATTTAATTCTATTTCTATAATTAAATGTCAATAAAAAAACATAACATAACTTTATCCCTGACAGAATGATAATTGTCTGGAACCACTTTTAAAATGTACATTTTTATAAAAAAAAAGTTTTATTTGCATTCATACCTTTACCAAAAAAGTCAACTATAACTATGAGCACAAGTAACTAAGTAATAAGTTGTCATACAGCAGGAAATATTTAAATCAATTTTTAATGCAGTGGCACAGGCGGTCACACATCCTGCCTATTATGTTTTACACAAAGAGTGAAGTGACTCACATTCATTATTGTAATGACTTTCTTTGTAAGTACAACACTCAAAGTATTCTTGAAAGACCACCTTCATTTGTTTTGGCAGAGCAGAATGCCCTTTGCTGATTGTGATAAACAAAAGAAATAAAGTGCAGAGACAACAAAAAAGATTTTAGTTAAATTGCACTGTGGCAACTATTCAATGTGCCACGGAACAGAAAAACAGGGTTAAAGCTCATGGGTATTTAACTTAATAATATTTTATATTTTCCTTGTCTCTAAATACATGTTCAAGTGATGAAAGTATTGTACCAAAGTATTAATAATGATATTCAATTATTATAACAGCTTCTGAAATATAATAATGGTTAATTGAGCTGTTATAGCAATATGTAATGGTAACCAATGAAATTTTGGTTTTATTCAACACATGACAAGAATTGCCTTGAATCATCAGACAACAAAATAATAGTAATGATAATAGTATTCATCATCTGCCTAGCCTTTTCCCAATTTATTGGGGTTGTCTTCCAGTCAATCCAAATTCAGCTGAATACCAGTACCTTCTTATTTATACATATACAGGATGTATTTTTAAAGTGTCCGTGGATGGCCAAATCCCAAAGGATAAGGAATATCGAAAAACACTGAAAGAAGTCTCGAGCCCGATAATGATGAAAATTAAAACTGAATCAACTGCATCATTGGATTTTAAAAAAATATTTATTACGGTTTAGGTAGGTAGATTTAGTCAGAAATATAAAAAAGTAATTTTATATTTCTGAAAAAAATCGTTTTGTATGCTTACAATAAATCCCAACCAAATTCAATAGTTTCCAATATATCCGTGTCTCTTAAGAAAAAATAATTAACATTTACAATTTCATGCGATATTTTACAATCCTACGGCGTTTGTAATTTTCTGGTGACAAATACACTTTAACATTAAGGTAATTAATTCAATAGTATTAAGATTAAATCCAGACACTGTTATTAGATATTAATAGGTACCTATTATCTTTTAATTAGTTGCCATATAAACAAAATTGCAGATAATAATAATAATAATAATAATAATAATAATTTATTTCCCAAAAAACTTAGTACTATGTTACAAAAACAGTTTAGCAGTAGTTATATACAAATAAATGGATTTAGCTTCTGTAACCGAACTAGGCAATGCCTGTATTTCGGTTAACAGTGCCATACCCCCGAATGTTTTTAAAATAATGCTAACAAACACAAAGTGGTACTATTTTTATATGATTATAATACGTGTAGAAATATTTAATGCTAAATTAGTATACAATGCTAAATGAGAAATATGTAAATGAGCAAGTGTCTATGAGTGTGCGTGTATGTGTGTGTGTGTACATGTGTGTGTGTGTGTGAGGGTGTCAGCACCTGAGTGAGGTGTACTGAGAGCTAGGTATTTGTGAGTTTATCTGTATATATGTTAGTGTGAAACATTTGGAATAAATTGGCATTAAAATCATAACACGACATCAACGCGTTCAAGTCACCGTGATATGTGCATCAGGAGTTCAGTCTCATCATAGGAAAGTTGTTGTAGGTAGTCACTAACTTTTTTCTTACATTGAACTTTTGGTAGAGGGTAGATGTTAATATTTTTATTCAATTTGTTATAAATGACGGGTCCAAGGTAGGGAATGAAGCGTTTGCTAAACTTTGTTTGAAATAGCGTGTCTCTTTGGCAAACTAAGTCTTTTCTACGTCTTTGTAAGATTAGTGGATCATAAGTTTGCTTACTATGCTGTAGGAGTGAAATATTTAAGATAAATAGTTGTCTTACTGTTAAAACCCGACAAATCTGGTACAAAGTCGAAGTGGGAAAGTAAATAGGTTTAAAGTGCATAACCTTCAAAATTGCTCGCTGGGCGATCTCAACAGGTCTCAGTATTGTCTTCAGCGCTCCTCCCCAGGATGATATGCAGTACGTTATAAGCGATTGACACAATGCAAGGTATATTTGTCTCAGTAAAACAGTATCGGAAACGTGTCTCAGGTGTTTAAAAATATAAATGAATTTTCTTAAACAACCAGACAGCAACTTTATGTGGTATTTAAAACTAAGCTTACTATCTATAGTGACTCCAAGATATTTAATTGAATGGACACGCTCAAGTGATGGGCAGGTGCAGTTTACTTTTGATTGGCAATCATGCGATATAATACTTTTAGAAGTACCAGAACAATGCAAATTTGTGATGCCAAAACAAACATATTTGGTTTTATCCACGTTCAGCGTAAGAATATGGTTCTGAAGCCACTTTCCTACGGTATTAAAGCCCAACTGAGCAGCATCAAGTACTTCGTCCCATGTATCGGCAGAAAATAAGAGAGCAGTATCATCTGCGAAAGATATTATTTCGCCCTGGGTTAGGTTTAGACTTGTGAGTTCGTTTATATAAACGAGGAATAAAGTAGGTCCCAGTATGCTGCCCTGTGGTACTCCATGAGTGACTGTAAGGTCATCACTCTTAAAGCCACCCACACGCACTGATTGAGTTCGCCCAGAGAGATAACTTTTGATAAGTTTTAACTGATTCCCTCTTATTCCGAGCCCCTCTAGTTTTTCAAGTAGGATGGAAACAGAAATCGTGTCAAACGCCTTTGCCAAGTCTAAGAAGATAGTAAGACATTTTTTCTTACTATCTAATTTAGAAGAAAGGTAATTAACAAGTTTATTTACTGCTTGATCCGTAGATTTTCCTTGCCGAAATCCGTATTGGTTTTTAGAAAGTAAATCATTTTTTTCTAAATAGCCCATTAATCTAGCGTTTATTATTCTTTCCAATACTTTCGATAATGACGGTAGGATGCTAATTGGCCGGTAATTTTCGACACGATTTCTGTCACCAGTCTTATGAATAGGGCATATTTCTGCTTTTTTTAAACAGTCAGGAAACACTCCAGTTTGCAAGCAAACGTTAAAAATTTTTGTAAGCGGTGGTATTATTATATTTCTGTAGATTTTTAGAAACTTAGAGCTAATGTTATCCCAACCACTGGCACAATCTACTTTCATACTAAGGATTAAACGTTCTACTTCGTCATCAGAGGTATCAAGGAGTACAAACGAGTTGGTAGTTACATTTTTAGAGTTTTTATCTTCTATGTTGTGGTTAGGTGTGTTTAGTTTTTTTTGGTATATTTTATTAGCTAGTGAGCTTCCTACATTTGCAAAGTATTTGTTTACTATGTTTAGTGACATTTCTGGAGACCTTGTGAGCTTCAACAGTTCTTTAGGGTGACTAATTATTTTAGATGTGTGTGTTATGTCTTTAATAGTTTTCCACATTTTTTTGTTGTCATGTTTTGCAGCTATTAGTTGATTTTTTTCATATGTCCTTTTTACTTTTTTTAGTATCACATTACAGAAGTTTCTGTAACGTATATATGTTATCCTTGCTATGTCATTGTTTGGTGATCGTTTTGCTTTTTTATGTAACATATCCCTGTTTCTAATACATCGCAGCAATCCCGGTGTAATCCATGGTTTTATAATCTTGTGGCGTCTAGAGAGAGAAATTTGCTTTGTGTTGTTAATAATAGCTGTTTGAAAACTTTGTGTAAGGAAGTTCATGGATAAATTTGGATCTGTTACATTATTAATTTGGCTAAAATCTATTTTTTTGAGGTCTTGTTCTAAGCCTATGTGATTGATTCTTGTAATTGATGTGATTGCAAACTTTGGCGTATTTCTTTTTAAACTCATTTTCATTAGGACTGGATAGTGGTCGGTTAATGATGTATGCGGTACTATCGTAGAAACAGGGCAAGTTGATTTTATAAGCGCATGATCCAAACAAGTGTTACTTTTACTACGAGTAACTAAAGTGTGGGCAGGTAACAAGCCATGGGTAGCTACAAGTGTCAGATAGCGTTCACCGTTTATATTAATTTTATCGGGATTTATATCTATATTAATGTCCCCCATTATAATTATATGTTCAAATTCTGTTAGCGTTTGTAGAAGTTTATCTAGTGATGATAGAAATGCATCGATACTTTTATACGATGGGGAACGATATAGGGAGATAATAGCTATACGTTTATCAATTTTGGCTACCAAACAATTGCATTCCTGCATGTCTGGTTCATCTATGATAAGGCTAAGATTTTCATCGTAGTAGACTATAACGCCGTCATTTTGCTTTGGGTTTATTTGAGTTCCCACCTGACAGTATCCTGCAAGGTTTGGAATTACAGAGGTGTGGGAAAGCCAACATTCTGACAAGATGATAATATCACATTTGACTTTCAACCTCGCAAGTAAGACTTCCAGCCCTGGCATATTGCAACCAACACTGCGTATATTCTGAGTGAGTAGAAGCAGGTGATCCGACGGCGGGAACAATAGTTTATGGCATTCATCAATGTCTGCTGTTTGCGAATGTGATACTGATATGCTGTCAATATTTTTCGTTAAATCAATTAAATCATTGAATTTTAAATGAGATAAATATATTTTTGCAATAAATATTAATCCGCTTTAAAAGCATCTCATTAAAAGCATTATAATAAGTATTATTATATTCCAAATGAAACATGTTTGTGTGGTGAGTTCTTGTGTACTTGAAAGTGTGATGTTTAGGAGTTGTGTAGAGTGTACTATGTGTATACCAATTACAATTTAGCTGATTGATTAAGATAGTAACATGCAAAACAAAGACAAAAAATACTCGAAAAGCAAAAAATATCAGTAATACAATCCATATTTTACAAAATTTTGCGATTACAAACACTAGTCATGCTTCAATTCTTAATTTATCCAAGTCGGAATCATTATTTATGCGGACACGAGTAGAGACTTCGGTTTTTTTAAGGTAGACAATTCCGTTGGCAGTCCAGCAGAAACTGTAGCCATGACCATTTTTAAATTGTCTTGCCAAGTAGTACAGCTTTTGTGTTCTATGTGTTAAAGTCTCAGCTACGTAAAGCGGTTTTAACAGGTACTTTGGGTTTAGATGGGTAGTATTCAGTTTTTCTCCTTTAGCCTTTGATTTGTTAAAGCTTTTGACCGCTCCAAGTACTTTATCTTTCAACAATATGGTGGTGAGATCCACAACCACCGGATTTGAGGCATCTTTTGATTTAAGGCGGTAAATATCTTTTAAATTGTGGTGTTCAATATTGACATTAATGGTCTTTCCTAGTTGAAAAACTTCCTTTGCCAAGGATTCTTTAGTCTCTCCATCTTGTATGGGTATGTTTCGAATTTCAAAGCATGTTCCTCGTGTCTTTCGCTCAGCTGTTTCAAGCTTTTCCTCTAACTCTTTAATCAAGATTTTGTCCGCCTTTCTTTCCTTCTCCAAAGTGGTGATCTTGAGTAAAAATTCATCGTATTTACTGGACATTAGATCCATGCTCTCTCTAAGTTCCTGAAACCTTGTTTCCTGTTCTTTCGAAAACGACAAAAACATTTCTTTGATTAGCGCCTTTATGTCAACATTCTCTTCATCATATTTTCTTTTTTTTCTCTCGGTGACATTAAGTGCGAGTGAGTGAAGATCTGGCTCCGACTCGCAATGTTGTAGTGGTGAAACATTTGTAGCTGTGGTAAAAGTTAACGTACTGTTCCGTGCGGTATCAGGTCTCGTCGGAGTTGTTTGTGCAGTTGATGGCGGAGGTGTCCGTTTCAATGGCATAGTGGTGTATTATATATTTCTTAGCACAGACTAGCCCGTGTTCTCGCAAAAGAACGTAATTGTGATTACAGAGTTTAATAAATAATAATTACCCGCTAAATCGCTGTCGCTTATAACTTGTGGCAAGCGGCGAACGTGACGTATACGGATGACGTATCTGCACACGCTCAGGGTAGCTCCGGCCGAGCGTCGTCTTCGCTGTTTCTGTCCTGCTTACTCGAGTATTCCGCGTGCGCCACGGAGCTTATGCGCGCCTGGTACTTTACTTTAATATTTTTGAGTAATTTCGACAAACTATTATTGAAATTTAAAATAAAAATAATTTATACGGAATGAAGCACGTCTGTACGCTTACGCGGTCCGAGGGGAAGGGATAAAAAAACTTCGTAAGTTAGTACTTAAAGATTGTCATTAAAATATTTTTTACACTCTAATTTAGCAGTCAAAATAGTTTTCGAAAACAAAAATCAATTGATTTCAAAATAAATAAATAAATGAATAGCCGACTAATCCACTGTTTCAATTGCTATGGTAAATCAAAGAGGTTGGTATTTCGAATTGAAAATGTGTTGTTATCAACATTTCCATTTTCTTTAAAAAAGCTCGTGTCTAAATAATAACAGCCGCACGGGTTGATCTTCAGGATTAAGCAACGAATGGCCGAGGTGGGTCTGTGGTTGGGTCACCATCTTAACATACCGGGACTTCTCCGTGTCTTGGAAAGCACTATTAACCGTTGGTGCCGATTGTCATTTGTAGATCTTTGGCAGTCGCTACGGATTGTCAGAAGCCAGCAAATCTGACACCAGTCTTGCCAAGAAGTACCGTGTTACCCAGTTACTGGGTCGTGTAGGTGGGATAGGCAGTCGCTTCACGTATTGGTTAGGTTAGTGTAGTTATTGGTTTTGCTGAATCCGGTTTGACTGGAAGCCTACCCCCGTGTACTACCTAATTGGGAAATGGTTGGGCAGATCATATCAACATTTTCTAAGTTATAGATCTATGCAGTTATAGATCTAAGAGAACCAAGGTTACCGACATAGCCCGAAAGATCGGCAAATTGAAGTGGCAGTGGGCAGGGCACATTGCTCGCAGAACAGATGGTCGATGGGGCCGAAAAGTTTTGGAGTGGCGACCGCGTACCGGAAGACGCAGCGTTGGAAGGCCTCCCACAAGGTGGACCGATGACCTGGTGAGGGTTGCGGGTAACCGATGGATGCGAGACGCACAGGACCGGTTGTTGTGGCGACGCTTGGGGGAGGCCTATGGCCAGCAGTGGACGTCTTTCGGCTGATATGATGATGATGATGATGAGATCTATGCACTAGACAGTCGAAACTCGCGTAAATAACCCTTATACACATACCTACTCATTAAAAATAATTTTATACGGCTTCGGCATGCTAAATCAAGGCCAGACCAATGTCCGAAAGCATATAGCTGTAGGTAGATAATGTACTGAGCTTGAACTTTGTGCTCACAGTTATAGAGTAATTTACTGAAAAAATCTAATTAGTCCGTCAGATAGATTTCCAAAAAATATTGGAAACATAGGTACCTATTTTTTCTTTTTTCACGTACCTAATCGACGATACATTCTCAGACGCAAGCGCATCGCTTTACCTTTTTTTTTGTCATGATGGGAAATCATCAAATGAATCCTTCCGCTCTGGGTGGAGCGAAGGGAATGTCAGACTCTTACTGACTAAAACCCATCCATGTTTCTCCAAATGCCCTTTGCGTTCCACGGCCGCGGTGACCCTTTCGAATAAATTCAGCAACTTTCGACTACTTCTTACTTTGAGAATGGGCCTCCTTCTTTTGCCCCGTCTAATATTCAGCTAAACCTAGATTGGAGTAGGCTGTCAGTAACACATACGGGCTTAGACAAAGCATCAAAAGTTGATCCTGCAATTTCAAACACGAAACGGACCGTGTCGTCAAATCGCTAGGTCGACGACCAACTCTAGATGATTCAAACAACATTATTGAGCCGTATTCAATTAAATATTTTGACACCTAAATTAACCTACAATTGTATTACAAAGCTGTGTTATTTTTATTCGTTTGATTCTCACAATAAAAACGCTTTGTTTAAGAAACTTCTCTAGTGACGACAATTTGTTTTCATAATAATTATCCAATTATGTCAGGAAAAGTTGATAACATCGTTTGCGAGAAGTATTGAAATATTCAGGGTTGGTTAATGAAACCTTACAATTTGTGTGATTGTCAAGGTAGTCTGTTTAGAGTGAAATATTAATTATGTTGCTGTCAAGTACATGTTGTTTACGAACCTGATAGGAATCTGGATGAATCGCCAAATTAAGGCGCTGTCATAGCAAAAACTCGGTCACTCTCGGACTATAGAGAAAAGAAAGAAAACAGCGACAACACAATGCTTGCAATTTATTGCCAAATATGAAGCATTTTATCGATTTGCTGAAAACTAATTTGAGCTATTAATAAACTAAAACAACAAAGTTTTGCATTAAAATTCGATTAATTATTTGTTACTACTACTACTACTTATAAATTTTACCGGCTAGTAATACGGGATTTTTTTTCAAAGGTCAAAGTTAGAGGTAACTTTGACGATCATGTCTGTAGAGGATTTTAGTTTAAAGCAAACCGGTCGAGCTCCGCCGACACACCGGTGTGTCTCTACTATTACTCTAACGCTAGGTATATTATTATATGATGTTGAAGTTTGACATGTCGGTCCCGCACCGGACATGTTTCGGAAACAACAAAGTTCTTGGAAATATAGTTAAAATTAACATACATTTTTTCTGCAGCTTGAAACTAAACAGATTTGGCTAAAATTATTTTTCAGTATCGCTGATGGCAGCGCCTTAAGTAGCCTATAACGGTCTCCAGGGACCTATTTACCTCTGTACCATAATATCAATGAGCAATTTAGGCTTGATAGCGCAAAAACATTTAAAAAGCTGACATGCATGCTGCATTTATAATATTGGTTAGGATAACTGTAGTTTCACTAAAATCTGTGCAGTAGTTTTTACGGGAAAGAGTAACAAACATCTATCCATAATTTAAACTTTCATATTTATATGGAAAAGTAGGATACTTAACACCTCGTCCTACACTACTAATGTATTAATCGATAGAAGAAAGCACTTTTATTTATAAACAAATCGGTAGTGGATAGATAATACACTATTGCGTAACACACTTGAAAATTAAATTTGTTAGTGAAGCTTATCTAGTTACCAGCTACTTGTAAAATTGATAAAGTTAAGCCGTTGGGTAGCATTCAAACGTTTATCTTTTTAATTGTTATACAGAATTTTTATTTCAATCAAGATAAGACGCATAAACTAAGGCCGAAAGTCAACTGAATATGTTATGTCTTATTCTAATTTAATTAGTATAGTCATAGTTTATGTTGTTTTTAGCCGACTTATCGCAAATACAATAAAATTCTATTTGCAGCTTCGAGAGCAACTTGAATGTTTCAAGTATATGTTACAGAACAATTTAATTTACGCCTTCAATGATTTCGTTACCTGCAGCTCGCATGTTTCGCAATTTTGTTAGGATGCTCTTAACTTATTACATTACATCTTCTCAGAAAATCTAGAAGGAATACCTACCTGCTTTACCATGGGAAGATTCGCAGCCATCTCTGTTTAAATTTAATTGTGGCATCGAGATCTTACCCCTGTATGCCGAAGTCTTGGCGAAGTTTAAGTCTAAGTCAAGAGTATAATAATAATAAATTTATTTCTCTCTCAAAGTACAACAGAAACCTAATCTATGCATTACAATTTATAAAATATTTAATGGTTGTACAAAAGCACATATTGGATGATTTACCAACTCCCAAACTAAGCCAAGCTTGTATAAGAGTATAAGAGTGAATAGGTTACCTCTGGACAAGCGTGGTCAAAAACGAGCAAATTCTTAAAAATTTGTTGTTTTAAGATGTTCACGACTTTTGGATGTTTTAGATGCTCATCGCATTTTGTCGCTGACTGTACCTACCATTTATCCATTCTAAAACACTGTGGTGCTTATAGTATGACTAAATTTTACTATAAAAAACTTGTTTCGGATGGTGTCGGACGTAAAAGAATAACACCATCCCATCACTTCTCGTGGGTGTCGTAAGAGGCGACTAAGGGACTCACCAGAATGGGCAGCAGCATTCTCTGTAGGTACATTGCTACAACAGCTACATTGCGATCGCCGACTCGCCTGCCAAGCGTGGCGATTATGGTAAACCCTTCATTTGAGGAGGCCTATGTCCAACAGTGGACGTCTTTTGGCTGCTATGATGACTATAAAAAGACTCCAAACACCCAGGAAGATTGATCTTAATCTGCCCTCGAGTACTCTCATCCATAAACCGACTCTTTACGACTATAAAACAAATTGCAAAGTCAAAGTCAAAGCATTTATTTCAAATAAACCAATCACAGGTACTTTTGAATTGTCAAAGTCAGTCAGTCAAAAACATGAAGCTATTTGCACGTTCCAAAGCGTAGATCTCTATGGAGAAGAACGTACAAGAAACTCCATGGACACTCTTTTAAACCATTTATGTTTTACAAAAATCCTGGTTACATCATTACTTGTTGCATCTATATGTGAGATCACAACATACACATGCACAATTTAAACGCAAAAGCACTTGAGTATTCTTACCGATCTAATTTTGTTACCAGACGCCGTCGTCCATCGCGCCGACCAAGACCACAGATGCCAGTATCAGTTTTATGATATTGGTATTGCACCTGTGAGCTGAGCCATGGAGATGTCACACCAAGGAGGGGCGGAGGGCGAGAGTCTTCTGAGGCAGGAGCGGGGCCCCGTCGTCATGCCTGGACAGAGAGGACGTGAGTACCAAGTTATTTTGGAGTCGATTGTGCAAATGTGCTGTTGTTATTTTTTTTGTACTTTTGCAGCTAAGAATTGCAGAAAATAAGGCTAAGGTTAGCTTCATTTTCTTCAATAACCAAAAAAAAGACTTTAAAGGTCCTTTTCGTTTAGTTTACCATAAATTTCATTCGGTATTCTAGCGAGTCTAGTCCGCCGATGTAAGTGTGTGTAAAGTATTAAATAAATAAGGAGCTCGGCCTAAAAGCGGGGATCAACCCTTATCTTGAATTATCAACGTATTGGTCACTGCTAATTGTAGGCTTCCTAATTTTGAACAAAGGCGGACAGACTGGATGTGTTTAACCACTAGGTATCGTAGCGGAAGCATTTCCACTCCGATAAGCCACCGTTTGGCCATGACCTTATCATGGGAATGAAGGAACTTCTTTATGCCAACGAAGTACAGTCAACAGAAAGGGTGACTCATGTCATAACACTCACTGCGTTCATATGAAATGAACGAACTAACGTCTCGCGTTGTTTGCCAAAAACGTTTGGTAGGTGCAGGTAGAAGTGTCCAAATTTTTTCTCCGTAATGAAATCATGTGGGCACGAGTCATCGTTTTAAAAGCAGTTTTAAGGTTATTAAAACACGATACAGTGCTAAATGCGTATCAAATTAACCTTGACGATATGTTTCGTTGTTAGAATCTGAATACAAGAACGTTTTTGGATGATTTTGAGGTATGGTTGGATGACGGTCTAGAATTCTTTTTTTGATCTATGTTATGTGTCAGCCTAGATAATGTTCCTACGGCTGGGATACAGTCTATTCTTTATACTAGGCTGTGGGCCCATTGTGAGTTGCTGGATCTATGTCACATGTCTTCGAGCTTTTGACTCTAGGAAATGTCGGTTTCTGCCAGTGCTTTCTTTTGCGATTTCCGTTGTTTGCACCCAGTATTTAAAATTTTGCCAGTTTGGGTCGCTATGCACCGGTGCAGTTGCGCAGAATTCATTGCTCTGTGTGTGTTTCTGATTCATTTAAGATGGTTTTTTTTCTTGCCTTGTAGTTACTCCTTGGTTTAATTAAATCTCTTATCTATGCATAAACCTGACGTCATTCTAACAGCAAAGGGATCCCAAGCGTTTAATTACAATAATTATTACACAAAGGCCAAATCGACATGCGACAAAAACAGTCTTTTGTGTCATTCGGTAGCATGAACGAATATTTACACAACTGCATTGAAGTAAGGGCATTCACTTTGTTGAAAGTAGCTCAAGAAAAGTAGCTTGGTAAAAAAAAAGCTTGACAAAGAATGGTTTCCAATCTAAATTGGAAAGTTATGTACCAGAAACGAACATGTACCGTCGAAAAAACGACAATGGCGATACTAACGTCTGACAAACAAAAATATTTGACGGCATAGTTGTCGCCTGTGTATGCAAAATGCATAAGGTAACAGTTTTCTTCTTCCCAGATAAACGAAGAAATAATGACGGGCGAGTCTAGTCATTTTGTCGTTCAATAAGTGCCAATTCTCAACCGTAGGTATTCCAAAATGATTTTTTAGGGTTCCGTACTCAAAGGGTAAAAACGGGACCCTATAACTAAGACTCCGCTGTCCGTCTGTCTGTCACCAGGCTGTATCTCATGAACCGTGATAGCTAGGCAGTTGAAATTTTCACAGCAGATGATGTATTTCTGTTGCCGCTATAACAACAGATACTAAAAAGACAATAAAATAAATATTTAAGTGGGGCTCCCTCACAATAAGCGTGATCTTTTTGCCGTTTTTTTTATAGATAATGGTACGGAACCCTTCATCCGACTCGCACTTGGCCGGTTTTTTTAATTTTGATTCATCTTCAGAGCATCAGTTATCTACGCTATCAAAAATTAAACGTAAAATTGACCAACTAAGTAGTAAATATTAGTTGATTCGTGTTTGGCAAGATTTGTATGGAATATGCTGATTCACCCAATTTAAGCCAGTTTGACCCCATTAACAGCAATTCTATTCTCATTTTGACCTTTAACAGTAGGTATAATATAAATATAGTATAGTATAAGTAGTATAAATCGTCTATATATTTTCGTGATATTGACGGCCGATAATAGTTTTGAAAGTTAAAATTGCTAAAAACTGCAGCAAAATGTAAATTATAAGTTTTCTCATAAAACTACAATAGAGAAACTTTGATTTTATTTAGTTCTGCTGTACGTTTCTTCGCTGCTATAAAGTCCGATTTATGTCTATGGTGATAAAGAGTTTTTTAAATAGTTTGTACTTACTTAGTAGTAGTAGAAATGATGCTCTACAACTGAGCCTTTTAACCGACTGCCCCCAGAAGGAGATTACCTTATGTTTTTTCTACAACTCGATGTGCCATACTTACGGGCCATTGTTGTAGTAAAGATGAGGAGCTCGTGGCTGAATAATTACAGCCGTACGGGTGAGCCGCATGCCTAGGTGGATCCATAGATGGGTGACCGTTCATTTCATGGCGAGAAAAGTGCCGCAGAGACCACTTTAAGCACTTGGCTGACGGTTAGTCAGAATCAGAACCCAATACTAGGTTGTGGATGTGGAGATTAGATAGACAGCTGCTCCATGTAAGTCTGGAACTCATCCGCATCACCCCCGCAACATGTTGGAAAAAGGCAGGTCAGATTACGGTAAAGACGCATAGAATACATAAAATCTATTGTCGACTAGCTGTGCTCTGCGGCTTTACTCGCTGCTCGACTTCTGAGGGTCGTAGCGTGATGTTTAATACCCTAAAACCTTCCTCAAGAACTGGGCTATCAAATGCAATAAGATGAATGAAATCGGTAAAGTCGTTCTCAAGTCATAGCGTGACCAAGGGAAATAGGGATTTATTTTTATAAATATAGATATATCTACCATTTATAGTTCCATATTCCATTTCATTAGTGTCGCATACGCCTGTATATCACCACGTGTGGTCTGAACAATAGGTCATCGCATCGTACATTATTTACGAACGTCTCGAATGACGTGCATAGTTATGTTTTCCTTGCTTTGCAAAATATTATAATTCTATACCTACCACTAGCTTTCTGTTACACCGACTAATTTAAGCCACGTATGCGCTATGCAGAAATTGTTGGTGTACTCGCTTCGTGTCAACTGAAACGTTGCTGGAAAATGCACTGTGTTGCAAAATAATAATGTCAAGCGATTTTGCGAGGCACTATATTGGACTACCTGGTTTGTCGTTGAAGTTAGGCAATATTCTCTCGATGTTAAGTTGGTTGACGTTTTGCCAGGTGCTACCAGGATCCTATACTTCTTCATCCAGCTTAATTATGCTCAACTTGATTATGGCTCCCCTTATCGATCTGTTCCTGTTTTGCCTTTAATCCAAAGGTCGTCTTATCCATCATTCTGGTTATCGACAGACATTTTTTTTACATAATTTGAGTCCGGTTGGAAATTAGTTATCCATTTTTCAAGCACTTCCGGACATCTGTTTTACTGGACTCGTCACGCTCGGTTCAAATATTTTTTTTTTCTTTGTATATCGATCGGCCTCCAATTGGGCCCTGTTTTATATTATATTCTTGTGATTCTCTGGCATATACTTAAACGACTAGTAACTTGTTCTACGACTATTCGTTTCCCCAACGGTTTATTATAATGGCGTATTGTTATTTTTTTGCGGTCTAGAAACGGTTCAGTATAGTCTGATAAGAATATAAAGTATATTTTTTTCGTAATATGAAGAAATTATGCCATCGCTATTTTAGGTAATGTCACTCAAAGCTCGTTTTAATAAAATATTAATAACTTTAATTTCGAAAGTCGGTGTCAAAAGACGTCAAAGAAACAACAAAAAACACCGACTTCCGAAATTAAATTTATGTTTTTATTAATTGATCATGATTGATTTTGATCGTGGATCGCGTTCAAGTTTGACTGTCTACGGGCGGCCTTAGGACTTAACGACTGAATTCGGTCGTTATGCGATCGTTAACTATGTCGAGAGTCGAGACTTCCCGCCCAGGGTTGCGGTGACTCTTTCGAACAAATTCCGCAACAGACTTCACTGCCTACCAAGTGAATCAGTTTTGTTTACACGTTATAAAATGATTCCTTTATTTATAAATCGTATCGAGGAATGTCTGGCTGCCGCAGACTGCTGATTTGCAAACAACATGCACATACAATTTTAAATTGTTGTCTGCAAACCCTCAAGAAGAAAAATCAATTCTTCTAGAGTAAACAGACACTTATTTTCACTATAGCTACTGTAAAAGGTGCTATAACAGCTCTACTAACAAGCTGCCAACATAAATTTTATTGATAAAGCTAATAACCAAGACGACGCCGACAGTTTTCTAGTACCATAATTTTAGGCTCTAAAGTCTAAAATATACTAGACACCTCAGTTTACGATGTGCCAGAAATCTTAAAACGGAGAGTAAGGGTCGAGTTACACAGCTAGCTAGGAGTTACGCTTGTTGAGTAGCTAATATAGCTCTGCAGAGCACGGAATTACCTACCCTGCCGGTAGTGCAACAGTAGTGACAGATCTATACTTATGTATCCATGCGAAAGTAACTCCGTCCGGCTGTGTTTTGTTGGTTGTGCATGAGACAAGTTTGCTGGTGGAAACCTGGCCGGTGTGTTACTGTGGCCAGACTGATGCAATCGTAAAACTATGCGCTGGCTCGCTGGAGTATGTCACATTGGCATTTTCACTGAGCTCACAGCTGAATTTCGCCTTCGGTTTGCCTTCTGATGTTGCAAGATTTTGAACTTCGAAGTGTTAAGATTACAAAAGCCGACCATCATCACTGGTGGTTGCGATGTGTTCGGTATCCCACACGGTTGAATTGGGCGGCAAAATGTGGTCCGTGTGAAACTATCCATCTTAACACAAATTCTGGTCTGTGTTTCCTGATAGCTACAACCCGGGAGTCTTTAAGTCAAGAGTGAATAGGTTACTTCTAGACAAGCGTGCTCCGTCTTCAACCACATCATCGCTTTCCAACAGGTGAAATAGTGGTCAAGCGCGCGCATACCTAAGAATAGAATATAATACCTACTCTTTATTATGTAAGTACACCGTATAAGTTACAGAAAATATAGGTGAAGAAGACATTACGTAGGGTTACACAATGGGCGGCCTTATCGCTGAAAGCGATCTTTCAAGACCTCCACCTACCTACCCGCCTGTACCTATCAGCCTTTTACCGAAGCAGCTATCTGTGTGTCTCCGACCTAAGATTGCTTGAGTGCTGTGACATCGCTTTACTACGCATTTGTTTGCACATCCGACACAAACCGTTCATCATGTGTTTCCTTATTACTTGGAAAACGTCAATTGCGTTATTAAAAGATACAAGCCAAGAGAATGAATACGACAGGCTGGGTGATTATTGCCAAAATATTTGTTACCTATATAGCTGTTCGAATAATAACTATACTGTTTCCTGTGACAGCATATTAATATTCAGAGTATGGGAAAACGGGCTGGTTTTATAAACGTTTTATAAACTCGGTGATAAATGACTCCTCATGGTTTTGTTCTGCTTTTGTCTGCTCCGACTTTGAAAGATCATCAACTGTTTACAATTAATTCGAATCGAGAGAAAAGTTTGCAGGTTGTAGGACACCATCTCAGTATTCTTGTTGCATTTTGTACATTCGAAGGAAAACATTCGCTTTCCATTGTCTTATTTATTCTATTCTAGTCGTTCCATACTCAATTAGCACCTATTTGTGAAAATGTTGGTTATAGTATGTCTAACTTGTGATTTTCAGTCTCACATCAGTTAAAAGCAGAACATTCGTGATAATCTGTAAGTAAAAAATACTGAGGTTTTTTTTTGCTTGATTTTTGTTATTTTTATTTTTGTTACCTTTTTTCAATGCTAAATCCACTGTCTTCCTAAACTTAAGTGTTTTCTACAATGAAAACATAATCCTTTCTTTTTATTCTGTCGTAAGTAAGTACCTACTTCAATCGTCGGTCGGCGCCATCCAAGAAAGTATAAGCCTGACTGACAGAACGAACTTCTTAACCATTTTTTATTAGCGAGATCAAAATTCATGATGCGAGTGTCATTTAAATTAAGAGACGAGGGTCTCGTATACCTTATATCAATCATATAAGTATAAAACTCTTCCGTTATTGAGTGACTGACAGACAATGCATTGCCGAAACTTCTGATCGTAGAAAGCTGAAATTTGGCATGTAGGTTCCTTAGGGCCATTTTCACCAAGCCAAACTGATCGCGATCAGCGTATAAACCACGTTTATGAGCTGTCAGTGTCACTATTTTTCTATGGGATTTTGACGCTGACAGCTCTTGAACGCAGTTTAGATGTACTGATCGCGTTCAGTTTCATTGGTGAAATCCGCTCTTAGTGAGTGTAGAGGAGGATTACACTGCGAGGATTTCCCGAAATTACTACGGTATCGGGAAAAAACAGGATATCCGCGTACGAAGTCGCGGGAAAAAGCTAATTATATATAAAGGTGTAGATGTTCTATAGGCTGAGACAATGCAGAACCTGACCTTCACGGGTCGATGTGCTGTGTGGGTTGAAGCCGGCCCAGTCTAAGTGGCTCTTGTTCCAGCTATCGATACACATATGCCATGTATACTTACTTTCCTTTATGCTCCAAGAATGTGAAGAACTTTGAGTGCCTGTAGGCGTAGTTATAATGGTTAGATAGAAGTTTCAAAGGGGAAATTAACAATCTTGGTAGTTGGTGTTTACAAACAAAGTCGTGCCTTTTACCCATGGAAAACTACAGAACGCCTCCTATGATCCTTACCTACATACTCCTTCCTTTTCGTTGATAGGAGTTTATTTACCAAAAACATCATGTTCAAAGATCAAGGCGCGTAAATATTATTTATTTATTATATACTTTATTGTACACCAAAGGTAAATTACAAAAGGAAACTTTAAACTAAAAGACATACAATGGGCGGCCATATCGCATGCAAAATGTGTGCAAAACATTGCAATATTCAAAAATATGCTTTGGCTGCGCTTATTCCAATTTTAACTAATTCTGGATACCCGCGATCCTTTTTGATATGCGAACCGCTTCCGGGAAAACTTGTGATTGCGATAAACACAAGGAAATGCCTCGTTTATCCTGCTTGGTAAAACCGCTGAGACGATAAAAAATATTTAATTGTGAGCAACGACATGTAACTTATGATTACATGAAAATAAAGTTCACTGTTATGGGAAATACATTTGATCCTACTGTAGGCGAAGGTCGTAAAAGCGAGAAGGAATGAGCATATCATCAGACTTGCCTACTGCATTTTGGCCATTTCAGATAAGTTTCCCCCTTTTTAGAAAGACATACCATACATAGTGACCACCAACAAACTGGACAGTCTCTTCAAGGTCGTTTCTCATAGATTTAAATTACACTGCCCCACTCCTGAGCAATGGCTTACTTACCCCATACCTTCCAATTCTTTCGATCATGTGATTCTTCTCGCCAATTTCTGCTTAGTTTGCCGGGATTCCACCTAGCTATGTCAGGCCTGAGAGGTGTCTTTTTGGCTTAACACAGGTCTTTAATTTAATTTCATCGTCGGTTTTGTGAAAGTCCATAACAATCATTTTTTTTTTTCGGTAATCTTATGCGGGTAGGTACAGCAATCGTAAATAGAAAAAATCACATCAAGCAATTACTATGTAAGTAGCGAAAATGATTCCACAATTGATAAGGTCAAAGGTTGATCACATCAGTTGGACAATGCAATCAAAGAATGCAAAGAGCAACGAGGAGGCTAGGCAATAAATCAAATGATATGAACGCAGTGACGCTATCAACGAGACGACGTGAGTTATGAAGCCACAGAGCTTTGAGGTGACAACGCGACACTGGTGGAGACGGCCATATTGTCAAATACTTACCAAGCGTGTTAATAAGTGTCACTGTTTGTTTATATAAATTGACAGCCCGTGACAGTTTTCTTTTGCTGTGATCACCGTATATTCGTGACGATATAAGAAGTCTGATTTGACAGCAGGATACAACATGAAATCACATGAAATAATTTTTTTATCGCTCTCTACTCAGGTGTCAAATCCGACTTCTTATATTGTCACAAATATAACTTGTGCCCAAAAAGAAGAGATATGATAGATATCGGAAAACATAAGCGTTTTGACAGGTGTGCCTGGTCGCTTGGACCTGACGCCTCGGTGCTGTCACCTTGTGTAAAGCGCTCATTGCGCGGCCACGAACATTGCTAGTGTGGTACTACTGGTACTAGTCACCGCCGACCTTATTTGATCCAACCTGTCCCTAGCTATCCGTCGACGCCCTAAGTACAGCTCCGTACCCTACAGGGGGTGCCCTTAGCGTGTAGTCCCTAAGTTTGTAAGTCCTGGCTGGAAGCATATTAAGGCCACCACTGGCATGTATGGCAAAGCAGACGACAACCTCCTAGGTTGACCAACTAGAGGCAACTCATAAAATTCCGTGGTCTATCTATAAACCGATGTACTCTACATGCGACCGAGCTGTTATATAAACATTTACTTACGCTGTCAGTGACAGGTTTTATGATGCGAACATGTGTGGGTTGTACGACCTATATTAACAGACTGTGACGTCCACCAGAGTCCATTTATTGGTCGTATTGCCGGAATCACAGGATGTGGATCGACAAAAGAAGATCTCACACATGTGAATGCAGTGAGATCTTCCTTTGTATCAGCAGGAGTTATAATGAATGCCTTATCACCATCATCTGCCTAGCCTTTTACCATAGTTGGTAAGGATCAGGGTAGGCTTCCAGTCAAACCGGATTCAGATGAATACCAGTATTTTACGTGGAGCGACTGCCTAACTGTACTCCACAACCCAGTAACTGGATAATACGGTTCTTTTTGGCAAGACTGGTGTCATATTTTCTGGTTTCTGACAATGTATGCCTCAGGCCGTGACTAAAGTTTTAGGATAAGCAAGGTTGTTAGTGAAACTTACTTCTACGCCGAACTTCTATAGAAATCTTAAAATTCCTCTCACCGTCTCTCTAAACTCTTTTTCGAAAAGTCTATCTAGCTTTTTAGACCTATGTCTATGACGCAGCCAACTATAATTTATCTCCTCCACGATGTTCTTAGACCCCTCGTTGAAGGGCTGTTAGTTATTAGTGGCAGTAGAAGTATTTTTTTTTACTGCGGAATCGGCTTGCTCTTCACCTCGATCACGCCTGATGGAAAGCGATAGATGAGGTCTATGATCGAGCGAGCGTGCCCAGAAGATGCTTGTTCACTCTTGCTTTAAAGGCAGAAGGGTTATATGTTATAGTATGTATAGAAAGCGCAAAAACATCTCGTTTTAGTGTCGTAACATGTCACGTGGGTCGAATGCTAAATCAGACCCTTTGGGTTAAGGTCGAAAGTCATTGTCATTGTAAACGCACCTGATTCAGAAAATGTTTATCCTATTACCTTTTGGGTCAAATTTAAGAGGATTATACAGCGTCCGTTTCAAATGTCGGTTCTTCCACTTCACTTTGCACTCGACATCCATCGTCATGTCATGTAAAGTTGTTCATATCTGCTCCATAAAATATTACTTCAAATACTAGCTTTTCCCACGGCATCACTTCGTAAGATTGTAATAAATCTTTATTAGGTTATAATTTCTCGATATATTAGTATGAAGAAATCGTTTTGTATACAATTAAGCCCATGCAAATTCAAGTTTCCAATATATCCGTGTCTTATTAAGAAAAAAAAATTATTTTACAATCTTACGATGCAACCTTTGCAATTTTCCGGTAACGTAGCTGTAACTGTAGCCGTGTAATTTCAGGGATAAAAAGTAAAATAAAATCATAGGACACTGTGAGACTCGTAGTGTAGCTTTCTACCAGTGAAAGAATTTTCGTAAACCCTGAGACTACCCTTCAAAAACATATACAACACAAACATACAATTTTACCTCTGTATTAAATAAGTTCCAAAGACTCACATAACAAGTGTCTTAGGTTCTTGAAACGTAATTAATTAAGCTCTTAATAACTCCCGAGTAGTACTTAGATACTCTCCAGTTTCATGATAAGATATGTCATGTATGTAATTATCGGTCAAAAGTAATGGGTATACCCATTACTTTTGTCTTGTCTGAATAAATCTGTTTATATGTCTGTTATTAACATTCAAATCTTTACTGACCTGAACCACATGATGTCAAAATGTTATTTAGGAACTTAATTTTTTTTTTGCTCTGAGCCCTAAATGTGTGTTTTTAAACGTACTTGATTGTCACCAGACGGTGCCGGCGGTTACCTAGTTTCAATAAAAAATGAGGTTTACGTTTACGTTAACGCGATCGAGTACGTTAAAAAACGATCAATGATAAAATAAGACGACGACGCCGGCGGCACGATATCCGAAGATTTCACCTACTTGTAGCGAGCCGTTATTTCAGGGATGAAATCCAGCCTAAACCAGAGTAACGAAATAAATTGTTAAAGGTTTTACTCAAGTAGGTCAGAGACTCTTTCAAAATACTTTTTGATATTTTTGCGCGCAACTTGCTCGTAGTCTCTGGTATCTTTATGTCATATTTAATGTCAAGTTTGCCGACTCTCGTTTCCTCAGTATTTGTTTTAGTTTTATGTTTAATTTCTTAATAAAGTATGGGTTTAATATTTTATAGTGCGATTTGAAGACTAGATTCCTTGAAGTTCACTTGTTCAGTAAGTTTGATAAATTCAATAAGTCTAGTAATGAATTTTTCCGTGGCAAGTCAAGCCCGGTGCAGTGTCGCAATCGCAACGGATGATGAGCGAAATGGGGAAGCAGACAAAATAATTCTGTAATCGTTAGTAAGCTTTAAAAAACATCATTTAATTACTTAAACGATCAGCACAAACAATAGAACAATATAAAGCTGGTGCCAGGCAGTCTTGCTAATTTAGCGTCTACGTTTATTAGACGTGAAACATTATAAACTGTGGTCTATTTCAGTCTCGCGTTTACGTTTACGAGTATGACGAATACGTTATGGCATAGTCCATTGATTGAGAACTTTTCTAGCAATTGCTTTTGTGATTTGTGTGTTTACTGCTATACGACAAGACTACAGGGTTTGTGATTTATAGTTCATTGACAACGTTTTGGGGGCCGAAATGCTCATGATATTTATTTTTCCTGAATCCGCTAAAGAGTTCCCCATTATGCCGCGTAGAAATGAGCCTACTGATCCTGAACGGATAATTTCATGATCACTACACAAAGACCCCTGGCTGCGTCTATCTGTCTGTCTGAACGCGATATACTCAAACTACAATAAGGGAATTTTCACCTATAGATGGAGTGGTACATGAGGAATATTTCGGTGTATAATTCATTAAGGTTTTGTGTAAATTGGCTAAAGTATGACGATGATTGTTGAACTGGGAGCTTATTGTTCAATCTAAAGAGACATACTCTCATTTTGCATAGGAAAAGGCTTGCGCACATTTCTAGGATTGAATCCAACCGCCTTTGGAAACCAATCTTATCTCATTGAACTAGCCTATTTTGTTTCACTGCAGGGCAAAGGCCTCCCTAGATCTTCCTTTTCCATTTCGCGGATCCGTCCTTTCGGCAGGAGTCGAGCTCGTCCCGTCATCTTTGCTTTAGTGTCGCATGTCGCTTGGCGTAATGATGACACCCAACCATACGGTGGGTCTTTAAGCCCTCAGTAACTATAGTCGGCGCCAGATAAACTTGCAATAAAGTACATTGACCTTTCCCTCATATCCCTTCGTAGATACCCGAACAGTAAATTATGAACTGTTTTTCATTCTAAGAGAACGTAATGGATCACGATAGAAGTCGATTCAGGACACCTTTATGTCATTATTTCTGTTTTTGATATTAAGAAAGTCAATAAATGTATGGGGGTCAATGGCCGTTATTGCACATTTATCTGGAACATAGTATAGGTGGCTTTATTTATTTCGGAAGAGCTTCTGAGTTTCGAGGTCTTTTCTGTGTTTTCTGATAACTTCGTGCGTGGTTCACAATGATGTAGGGTGGCAGTTTTATTAAAGCCATTTTTTTCCCAAGAATTCATTTAAAGGTGACTTTTTCCAGTTCAAAGCCAGCTATTTAATATTTTGCCCCCACTGCGCCATAAATATGGCAATACATAATACATTTTTATTGGTCGTAACTTAGTTTCCTAGGATTTACCGCGCGTACGCTCGCACGCAATATTCTTAATAAATTATCATCAAAGTAGTTAAATTGTCGCTTTTAGACTTTAGTAACGTTTCTAGGGTTCCGTACCCGAAGGGTGCCAACGGGACCTATTACTTAGTCTCCGCTGTCCGTCCGTCCGTCTGTCTGTCAACGAGCTGAACTTCATGAACCGTAATAGGTAGAAGGTTTAAATTTTCAGTGTGTATTTCTGTTGCCGCTATAACAACTAATAACAAAAAGCTGGCCAAGTGCGAGTTGGACTCGCGCAGGGCGGGTTCCGTAACATTATCTTTAAAAAAAAAAACGGCAAAAAAAATCACGTTTGTTGTATGGGGAGCCCCACTTAAATATTTATTTTGTTCTGTTTTTAGTATTTGTTGTTATAGCGGCAACAGAAATACATCATCTGTGAAAATTTCAACTGTCTAGCTATCACGGTTCATGAGGTACAGACGGACGGACAGCGGAGCCTTAGTAATAGGGTCCCTTTACTCACGTTTGGGTACGGAACCCTAAAAATAAATTAAAAGAGGACACCATACAGGACACTTGCTTTTTTCGGTTCATGTCTAAGAAACCCACATACATAGATCTATATTTGTGATGAAACCCTTCGTGTGTGAGACGAACTCGTACTTGGCCGATTTTTTCATGGAAGTTTATTATGCTATTTTGTTTCAAGTTGTACTGGTACAAAATTAGGAGGCATGTGTTCCAGTAAAACGCTGATTCTCGCTGATATAATTTTCCTCACTAACCCAAATCTTTTTACGCATATCAGTAGCGTAGTAAATAAATGAGATCAAGGTTGAAAGACTGAGTTATCGAATACCAGATTGTTGAGAGTACTCGTACAGTCTATACGGGATAGTAAAAAAAACATTTAAAAGGCACGTGCAACGCGTTTAATTTAAGCACGTGTAATGCGTTTAATACAGGTACGTGTCAATGACTCTATGTGTTGTACTTGAGTGAGTGTCAATGGCCCTTGTATCTTGTATTGTTCGTATTCAACATACATTTACATAGGTAGGTAAATAGGAAAATAAATGTTTTAATCGCCGGAGCGCCTGACTGATTTTCAAAATTCATTTTTTATCTCTATTTTTCCTAAACCTTTTACGCCTGCTTGAACTAGCAAGTTATCTTATAAACTCCTATTATACTTCTCCTTAAAACCTCGTGTTAGAAACTGACTTAAGTTCTTGGTGCAACAAGGTATATGACTAAAAAAAATCTAATTAGTCCGTCCGCGTCAAATAGAATTCCAAAAAGTATTGGACACGTATTTTTTTATTTTTTCACGTGAAGATGAAGTGACATCACAAGCCCCCACTCCCTGATCTTTGATGCGTTTTATTTTCGTAAATTTTTATTGATTTGAAAAAGCCAAAAAATACGTGTCCAATATTTTTCGAGTATATCTGACGGACTAAATATAATTATATTTTTTTACTCAGGAATCATCCCTATTGAACCTTATTAATTTTGTTTTGCTGGTGTACTTTAAAGTCTTACGAGCTTTTTATAGACACGCATTTTGCACTTACGGTGGCAAGTATCAAAAACATTGCCATCCTTCTGGGTCAGGCGGGTAAAAAGACGATTTCTACAACAACTATGGGATTTTCTGCCCTTTTATTAGAATAGCGAGCTTCAAGTAAACTAATATACTTTCACCATTCAATCGGATATAGTTGTTAATCAGATTTCTCTCGATAATCCACTATCTACTCCCATAATCTGATTATACCGAGTCGGACTTGGCTGCAACTTTGATATAGTCGCATAATAAATATCAATTTCCGTGACATTTTTATCTTTAGGTACACAATATCGACGATAAGTGAAAAGTTCAGTGTTGGTGGATATAAAATGGGTACAAATTGATAAGATAGTCTACGTTATCGGATATGCTAATAGTGGATTGGCTTGGTTGTCATGGGGTAGGGTATGCCGTGTGATGTAAATTTATGTCAAGATACACGTGATCAAATTGGCTTGACCTGATTTGGCTTGTCGTTTTAAATAAAGCAAGGGAATCTTGAATAGAATAATTCTTTATTGGAAAAAAGGTAAAATAGTCACTGTATGAGTTACTAAAACTTTCCTCCTGACAAATAAATAAATAGACTTGAAAACTTTTTGTAGTCTCTAACCCAATGATTTGGAAAATAGATAGCCCACACCACGCCCTTAACTAAGGCTCAGCGGAATATGAAATGTAATCTAACACAGCCTATATCACAAAACACCGCAAAACTTACTTAGACTTTCAAAACAGAACAAGATCCTTCAGATGAGAAAACGAAAAAAAAAACAAAGGAACATACTCCTTTCAGCCTGGCTCATAGAGCAACGATACACCTTGGCGGCCACTGCTGCATAAGCCGTTATCTGCCAAGACGAGACAACCAATCAATCAATCATTAAGTTTATTTGTGAAACATAGGTGTTTACATAAATAGGGCGCGTGCGCTGTTTTGTCATAATTAAGACATACAAATTTATAAGTGACACATTAGGTGTCATTAGTTACTTATGTCATGTGACTTAGAAAAAAAAACACTTAAAAAAAAACAATCAAATTTAATAATATCAATAAATAGTCATAGTAGGTACTTATTGTGAATAAATAAAAATTACAACGGAAGTGTAGGACACTACCTACCTTTTCTCGAAGTGTTTTGTCGTATTTTTGTACCCTTATAGATTCGGTCTGGACAATGCTAGAAATCATAACTTTGCTTATGAGCCAAGCGTGTCAGTTGGAATTGCCCGTACTCTATTATAGATAGTTTGAATACTTATTGTACTTTGTTTTGAGTAGGCGTACTTTTTTATCCAAAAAGCAATTGAAATAAAATTGCTTTCCTCGCACTCTACTCATTTTGACTCAGATTTTAAATAAATTGAATGAAACCCTGGCATTTCAATGAAAACTGTAGATATTGGTCTTTTTGGCCAAAATTTGCGAATTGACAACCCTAGTGTCAGAGGGTACCTTTCACGTTTACTCATCTAGAAGTTGGTTTAGTAAAGGACGGCCAGTGAAAATGATGACTATTGCGACGACAGCCGAAAGTGCTGAACGCACATTGTACGGGCACAAATGTTGTTGGTAACTCTTGCCGCTCCCAGCGGTTCCGTGTTCTATGGACTTGCCTTTAGTGAGTGAGGATGAATATCTTTCAGAGAATGTAGTCTCCCGCAGCTATACAATCTCGGTAATGTCATACCAACTCGTTTCCGCCTTCCCACTGACCCATAATATACGATAAGTAGGGTACCCATGTTTACTTGGCCATTGAGGATAAAAGGGGATTGAATATTCGTCGTTATCGATGCTTGAAATGGTAAAAATAATAACTATCGAGTTCGTACGGTAGCCTTTTGTCTGGTCGTGTGCCTTAAAATGAATGTCTGTTTTTGACAAACATTCGTAAAAAAAATCCACTACATCTCTATATAAGACATAGTCCGTCTCCGTTTCTGTCTATCTGTCGAATACAATAAACTCAAAAACTAAGGAACGTATTTCCCCAAGAGGCGGAGTGATTCACGAGGAAGGTTTAGGTGCATAATTCATAATGGTTTTGTTTGTGTAAATTGACTGAAACATGACGATGATTGTTGAAGATGTTGGAAAAAGCACCCGTGCAGAGCCGGAGTCGGGACACACTAGCAACCCTATTATAATGATAATCCCATCTCTTTATAACGTGTAACAGAATAAACGCAATACCTGTTAAAGGGTCATTGTACTCATCATTATCAACAACTTTTACTTTGGGACCAACCCCAAGTTGCGAAAAAAAAGTCAGCTGTTCAGTACGTTTTAGAGCTAGGCACACATAAATAATGTATGGGGCAGTCGTTTTGTTTTTCGCGTATAAAGTGTTGGTCCTATAATGAAAGTTGATCATAATGATGAGTTTAAACGGAAAACCCCTTGTATTGCGTTTATTCTGTAACATAGATCTACATTCACAGCCACAAAGGTTGTTGAAAACGTGAATAAATAATTAATTAGTCTATAGGTAGCTCAGTGTGATAGTAATTGTGTTATTTGGAACGAGATACCGCCATGTGGGCATTATCGGGTCAGCGCCAATGCGCCTATGTAGCGTGTGAACTAAGTACATTGCAACTTATTAAAGCAATTATTTCACCGTTGGTTGTTTGTTAGTGTTACTAGTGTGAACGGTTTATACAGCGAAGGGATTAAGGTGTTAAAGGGACTATGAGTTCGAGCATCGGTCTTCTTCTCTCTCACTCCCGTGGCTTATCCCACAGTACCGTCAAACGGGGTTAATAGGAACGGAGGGGTGCATCGAAACAAAACTTTGAATGCTACAAGAACGTGAAAATCTACTACAAAGTTTTGTTTCGATTAACCCCTGCATTCCTATTCACACAGTTTTTATGTAACCGTGCGTTATTAAGATGTATACTCGTAGTATTCCATGCTTAACGTTATTCCAGTACGCGTAGCCTTTGACACTTAGCGCCAGTTTTCTATCAGTGAAGGATTTTTTGTAATCAGTCATTCTAGAGATTATCTTCTACTTGACAAACAAACAATTTTACTTCTTCATAATATTCCTTTTGGTTTAAAAACCCATTGCCACTGTTACACACAAACACAAGGATACGTGAATTTCCCAAATTCTGCGCTCAACATCCTAAATACCGAAAGTTCAGAATATTTAACGTTAACGACATAATATACGAAACTCGGTTCCTAAAACTCGAGAGCGGAATAATTTGATGGAATTTCTTGCGGCTCCCAAACTCGGTCAAGCATGGTGCCTCTAGCGATAAGTAAGAGTACCTAACCTACTCACTACTTGAACCCACGTGCATTGTTTGCTTACTGCATTTACTAAAGATAAAGGCGCGACTAACTCGAGTAATCAGTAGCTAACGATAATAGGGACGGCTTATGTTAATTAACCTTAATGGTACTTAGTTAAAAATTAACGGACGATTTGGGAGCAAAATATAATTATGTACTCCTAGTTAACTTGAAAGCTTTGTTGAAAGTGGTGTTAAGATAAAAAAAGTTTGATTTGAAAACTCTGAAAAAAGATTGGTTTTGGCACGGGCCTGCTTAGGGAAGACTTTCATATATAATATGCCTAATCAGGTATTTATAGATTTTAAATTACTAATTGGAATGGGTTTGTAACTGTACCGTTTTCTTCTATTGTTTCACTGCCGCTCTGTTAGTGATTGTGATTTGTTTAGTTTCCGTGAAGATAATAATATTTTAGTGCCTACTTTCCTCATGCATGAAAAATTACGATAAGTATAAAAAAAAGGTTGGTCCGAAAATACACTACTTATTTAAGTTGCGTTAGTTTATGAGTAAAACAAGCTGTTTGCTGTGGTTTCGGCGCGTTACCTTTCCTACTGGTACTACGCATTTTTTCGATGTTACATTATTTCGTATAAAAACAAACCAATAATTTTATTTCTTAAAATAAGTGTTATGAAAATTACCGAGATTCCTCCAGGCCTCTGAAAGCACGTAAAGTTGTTGGTCCCGTACCTATGTCATTTGTTGATCTTAGACAGCCATTTCGGGTAGTCAGAAGCTAGTATACCTATCTGACACCATTCTTGCCAAGGGTAAAGCATTAGGTAAGGTCTGGCCGCCGACCCCAACATACAACTATGTACGTACAGTAGGTACACAGTACAACTATTTTGTTAATGTTCGGCAATCATCGCATTTCCGAATACAAACGAATGCTAATTTCCATGTCCATCAATTATTAGATTTATCGTGTATAATAATTTTAATTCAGAACTAGGTACTTACTTTATTGTTAAATAGTTCACATTGACTGAATTCAAATTAATATAGTGTTACGTTAGTTCTCTACCGGGCCTCAATGTTTATTATGAATTTCTTCAATATTTTGGGTTTTCTTTTTTACAAAAAAGTTTAATTTATTACTAAAATTACCACTGCATTACCAGTCCTCATGTCTCCTCATATAAAATGTTCACTGCGTTATCGAAAAATTGTTTTATTAATATTCTTAACCCACATATTTCGATAAAAGTTATCATTCAAGTGAGCGTGTCCAATTCTGAATAAAAAAATAATGGGTTTTCAAGTCAGAAATTATGCGTTAAAATGTACAAGGGACGTTTTTATAGGCATCGAAAAGTAAACTGGCCCATCTATGTAGTGGAAAAGGTTAAGCAGATTATTTTTGCAGTTACAAATCTTGATGATACTTTTAAACTTCTTGGTCTGTGAGTTATCTCTTGACCTCGGCCAATGCAAACACAATATTGATAGGTCTTCTAATGTTGTTTTGATGTCTTATAATTATTTCCGTTTATTACCTTGTCTAGCCGATAGCGCTATTTATTAGTAGGTACGACGATTATCATGGTCACATTAGCTTCTGCCCGCGAAGACGATAGTCTACCCGCGTTTGAAATTGTATTGATTAACAAACATCCATATTACTACGGTTGGAAGTTGGATGAAGGATATAAAACACTCAGTCTATGTGTTTAAATTACAAAGGTTTTATGCACATGATGAATCGTCTAAACCGCATAATTATATCTTTGTTTCCTGCATAATAATACGTAAGCATCATATTACAAACACGTACAACATAATCTTTGTGGACTTTATTATTATATTTGAAAATGAAATTTCGGCGGAAGCGATAGTTACTGTTGACGAATAACTAATCGCCAAATAACATTGTGTAACTTAAAAAAACAAAAACAAGTTTTAGGTGGTGCCAAACTCGTCGAATGGGCAACACAAGCACCAGAGACTGAATTATTATAATTTGTGGTAGTATTTGTGAGACGTGGCCACCTTACAAGTTCTATAAATCGAGACAATATTTTACTGGAGTTTTCCTTCGGAGTATTAAACTTATAATTTATAAACCACCAAGTTATTGCTTCAGCTATGAAAATCTGGCATTAAAGCAAAATGATAGCGTGCTGACTATCTTTTTTGCGAAGGCAAAATACTTCACAAAAACTCTATCCAGTTTTAAAACGACGCTCAATCCGAAGATCAATATCGTTAGAAGGAAACAAGATTTAGGTACATAATATAACTATGCTATCAATATCAAAGCATAGTTATTTATTTATGTGGACTAGTTTGTCTTGCGGTGCGTAACGAGCACACGTCCAAATACGAGACAGTGATGTGAATATTTAGTGAGATTGTTAATAAATAAGTGACAAACATGGTCGATAACTATGGGACGTTTGGCAGGAATACTGGCAAAAGTAAGTGATATTTTTTTTATAAATATTGGAACTACGTGACGACACATTGAATAAAGTCGAAACGAAAAATAAATCTGGGTGTGTAATTTCAATTGGTTACAATTCATTACGCAATAAAAATAAACGGCGCGAATGAATTGTTTTCTATAAATTATATTTACCTGGTAATATGCTAGGAATGTTTTTAATATTTTATTAAAAACATTAAGACGAAAGTAGGTACCTATATTCGGGAACAATATCCTTTTTAATTCAATATCGTGTTGGTGTGATTTGAATTTTAATGTGCTGTACCATGTATGTTCTGTGACCCGTGAATTTATGGTCGATGCAGCAACGCTGCAGAGAAATATGTAGGTAGGTATCTAAATAAAAGCTATAAAAAATTTGATTGTGCATTTTATGAGGCTTACCAGCGATCATTTTCAACAGCGTTGATTTAATTTCTTATAATCTATCAATTTTCAAATATTTATTTTAATGACTGTTGTCTATTGCGAAACAGACCAAAAGGAAAAGTTTGGATGTTCTAATCTAATAGGTACTTACACATATTAGATTTCCATTTTCAGATTGTTAGTACTTAGTAGGTATTCATTATGTCAGTTAGTTTTCTCTTCAAACCAAACTGTGGTCTATGCCCTTGAGACAACCTGTTTAACCGGAAAGTTGTTACTTGTCCGGTTATACACGGCACCTTTAGCTAGAACGTTCTTACATGTGCTGCACTTTTCTAAAGTAAATAGTTAATCTTTGGTAATCAGTACCCAAAAGCTTCAATGCAACACTTATAATATTTGGGAACTAACTAATTCCATGTCCAATATTCCGCCAAGTTTGGCACTAACTTGATTTGGCTTGAACTTAGTTTGAGAAAGGTCAAACTCAAGACATGCTACTGAAATAAGTCTATAAATAAATTGATTAGAACCGTAGTGACCTTTAGCAGGTCATTCGTAGTAGATAAGCAATCTAAAATGATAATGGGAATCTTGTTGGACGAAATCAAAAGCACGATCGTTAAGAACGGTCTATTTGAAGTTGACTGCGTCAAGCATTGTATACAATCGATGTTGGGGTGACGATAACGTCACAGTGACACGAAACACGGACGAGGGACCACTAAAGAACGCACAAAAACTAGGAGACTGGTAGAAAAGAAATGGGTCCTTCAACGTGTAACATATTAAACGCAATACCAGAAAAGGGTCATTGTACTCATCATTATGGACAACTTCATATATAAAAACGATTGCCCTATACATTTATGTGAGCATAACAGTGACTATTACTCGCCAAAAGGTACTGAATAGCTGCATGTTTTTCGCACTTTGTTGCACGCTGTATAAATATCAGTATATTTAGGGTTACCAACTTCTTTTAGAAGAAATAGAGTATTTTTGATTAAGAAAGGATAAATGAAGAGTAGGTACCTTTAATATTACCTATTGCGAAATTTTGTTGTTTTATTTTTTTTTCTACACCCTAGGAATTCTCCGTTTTTTCATTGTACGGCTACTACATAATTCCAATGAAACCATGAATAACTTTTATCACCAATTTGAAATTATGAAAGAAAAGACAAATACCAAAATGGGAAAACTTCATTAAGTTTAATTAAAAGGCAGAGTCAAAATAAATAGAGTATTTTAGCGTACTCTATTGCATTTGTAGATTATAGAGTGTCTACACAAAATAGAGTACAAAACTCTTATTTTAGAGTACGGTTGGCAACCCTAAGTTTATCTAAACTGAAATGATGATGATCAAAATTGTGTCGTTCCAAGGCAAGACACATTTTGTTTCTAGAGCGAAGCGAGTCTCGTACCATCGATTTATTACATATATTCACTATCGCACATCTAGTAAGTACCTTGTTTGACCTGACGACGTGTTAGACCTATTTCTGGCCTATTTTCCTACACTTATCAAGTTCTTAATCAAGTACTGTCTAACTAAATGTATATAGGTCTAATCATCGGTATGAAGCATTTCTACGATTTCCAATCTCATTGGTTCGTGTCTCATTTGAGTATCTAATTGGTTAACCATCGGAAATTCCTTGCTCTTGGTTTAAGACGAAGGTTTCTCACAAGATAAACATTTGTATGGCCTACGAATGTTTGCTCAGAGTTCGGATATTTGCGCATATGATTTGTGGAGTAATGCTAACTGCACACACAGCAGGAAAATCTTGCGTTAGACAAGGACTCTCAAGAAGTAAATTATAAATTCGTCTGTTGCAAAAATGTGCCAGAGCTACAAGATAACAAGACAACTCTTTAAACATGAAAATTAAATAAATTCTTGATTTCTTCTCGACAAAATTTCAGCTTAGTTTGCGAAAAATGTAAAAGCGTTACGTTGTCCTGAAATGACTTTGGACAATTTTGAAGTTGTCTGATAAAATTATGATAATCAGGAAACTTTGCTAACATGGTCTTGTAATTGCTTTTTCACGAGTTCTTCTTTCTGCCAAGTCTTGTGGCCTTTGCTGGAGAATGTTTGCTTTCTTCCTTAGACAGTTAATAGCCATTAAAAATTCAATCACTTGTCTATGCAACTGTATCAGCGAGCGAAAAAAATTAGAAAAGTTTATGACGTGTGCATTATCGCAGCCATTGTTTAGCGGCTGTAAGAGTATTGAAAAGGACACCTCTAGTCAGGTCTAGAGGTTTACGTGCATTGAGTGAGGAAATTAGTCTGCCGCAGTGTGTTTAACCGTATTTAAAGCAGCACGTTCGGGAAATGGTTTAACATAATAACTAATGGCATGTTTTGTGACCTACTTGTTGATTGCTGGTGAAAGTTCACGTTTTGGTCGAGTTTTTAACGCGAAATGTGTGGGGTGAGTGTTTCATTTTGGTTGGTTGAACCCGGGTTTGAAGTAGGAAGTTTTGGATTTTGTGATGTGGTTTATTTCCCTATAAGCAGAAGTAGCTGTTTCAAGGTTTTCGATTTAACACAGGTATAAAAACCTTACTTTTGCTTGCCATTCTTTACAACTCCTAGACAAAGGCCTCCCTCCACTTTTTCCACCAATTCATCAATAAGTATGTGTATTTATGTAAAAGATTTTCAGCTTCTTTATTTTCCAGTTATTTTCACCCACACAGAAGAGTATTTTCACAACCACAGAAGTGACAAAACAAATCATAATATGAGTAAACAGCCGCATGAACTGCATAACTCATTTTTCATCGTGCTCTAAACTGACAGCCGTGAAATAAGCAAAACGTACGACTTTAGGGCACATTACTAATAGGTGGGAGGAATATAAAGAATAATATTTTCTCTTTTCCCTCATTTTTAATATTACCTACCTATTACGCAAACTGTGGTAATATTGATAATTTTAGTAATGGTTCAGTCCTCTGACAATCTGCCTAGCCTTTTCCCAGCTATGTTGGGGTCGGCTACCAGTCTAAGCAAATGCAGCTAAATACTTCTACAACCCAGTAAAATATATATGAAAAAAATCTCTGAAAATGTCTTCTCATGCAATTTGCATTGATTCAATAAGATTTACAACAAATTCCCCTTGCGCACCAACATTCCCTTTTTATAGTTAAACTTGTCAGTTTTAAATAGGGCGATTTAAAAATGTTGTTTCGCTAAGCGCCCCTCGTGTCTACAGGGTGGAACAAACGACCACACGGCTCCCTCCGTGTTGAGTGTACTCGTAAATAGCACAGGCTCCCGTAGTTTTAAAATGTTTGTTATTAACTACATACATACAGTTTACTTTGTTGTAAATGGTTGAGTTTTAAGCGACGTTGATTTTAGTGAAACGGTAAAGGTAAATATTGTCAGGAAACAAAATTCGAAGACATGTGACATTCGCCAATTCGGGTCCGCGTGCTGCATGCTGCATGCCTTGTCCCACGTATAGAGAGAAGATCTTTATCCCAACCCAATAGAGTGATCGTTCGTTTCTGCCTGAATTTGTATACGAAACTAAAATATTGTTTTAAATTTAGATTTTCTTTCTCATCTTGCTAGGAGACCGTCAAAGTCGTGTGTCCACCGTTGCTGCGGCTGATAACAGAACTAGTTTCTTGTAATGACATTAAAAACTTGATCTCACCAACATAGTTATGCAATCGTTTTATCCAAAAGTGCTCTTGGGTGCTCATAAGGTCCCATGTTGGAACATCAGCATATTTCAGATTAATTCCGTACTATATAAAATACGTGTCTATAGCATAATTTTATAGTGATATCGTTGCCAAAATCATCAAATAGTTCCTCATAACAGTCAATATTTTAGAATCTGTCTATATACAGATACCTGATTCTTGTTTCCACTTGAAACTTGAACACGCTTCCCGTAAGAGGCACTATTTATGTCGTGTTGTTTGTCCCTGGCTTTTCATCCGTAACTTTTAGTACAAACAAGTTTGTCCCCGGGATGAAGATGGATTCGATTACAAGGGTCGAATCTTCTAGGCTTTGTTACTGCGAAAACCTTTAAAAACTATTGCTTTTTCGATGTCGGGATTTTTTGTTTGTGATGTAATTTTCAATCTGAACGCTGTTTTGGCTGTTTTTCATCTAGGTTCCTATATTGCAATACATAAATTCGCGCCTTTTCCCATAAAGGGTAAGCAGAAAATACAGGAAGTGTTTAGTTTAGGTTCATATATCTGGTCATACACGCATGTCAGTCGAAATCGCAAGTACTACGCCACACTAAGACCTAAATGAAGAAAATCGAAAGTAAAAAAGTGCATTGCCCTTTGTGCTCAAGTAATTGGGTCCCGGTTTATTTAAAACCGTAGTGTCTTATTTAATAACATGAATAACATCCTTATCTGTGAAATACCGAATTTCTCCCTGAGAGCTGGAAAATAATCCGGAGTTACAGATTATCACTCGATTCGTGTCTTTAAAGGCCTAATCAAAACTGTTTATAACTTCATGTCGCATGAGCCAGCCACAGTTTCTATTATTAGATAAACACAAGACCTCTATCGATTATAAAAAATGTTAGGTTGCTAAGCAATACTATACAGTCTTGTCTGACCCTCGAAAGAACTCCCTGTAGATTTGTTGGGTTCAACTTTTCTCAGAAGTTACGTCTTTTCAGTTTTACATTTTTGACTGGCCTGTTGGTCTAGTGGTTAGTGACCCTGACTGCAAAGCCGGAGGTCGTGGGTTCGATTCCCACCCAGTACAAACTTTGTGTGATGAGCATTATTGTTTGTTCTGTGTCTGGGTGTAATTTATCTATAATATGTATGTATTTATAAATTATATGAGTATGTATATCAGTTGTCTGGTTACCATAACACAAGCTCTGCTTAGCTTGGGATCAGATGGCCGTGTGTGAGTTGTCCCAAGATATTTATATTTTTTAAATTAGCTGTTCCCCACATTTTGTCGAGTTACACGGTCAAAAACGTACTGAACAGTTACTTTTTCCTCTTGTAGATATGATCTTGCATAAATGTGACCTTGATTGATAGCATTGTAAACTTATGCCTAGAAGAAAATTGAATAGTAATAACAAAAATCTTCCAGTACATAAAATACTGTAAATAATATACCAGCCACGTTTCGTTAGTATTGTAGCAACGTAATGCAAGATGGATGTTCCGTTGTACGTGAGTCGTGTTCGTAATAATAACACGGAGTAATGCAGGCATTCAGTATTTATGTTTAGTGTTTATTTATGTGATATTAATTGACTTCCCTTGTCAGGTCGTGTGTATGGATGGCTTTATCTTGGCTTGGCTTCAGTTAGTCTATGAATCAATATGAAATTAATTTTGATCGTATACCACATGAATCTTAATTGTGTCGCTATCCCAGGAATGCTTTTTCCCGCAATAGGCAATAAATGGTATTGTAATTTTCATACAGTATCAAGAATTTTTGGTAACGGGAGAGTGCCTACTTCAAGATAACCCCCAAGCTCCAAATGAACAGCTTGACGTCTTTATAATATAAGTTACTATTTTTGTGTTGCTGTCTTCAAATCCTAATGAATATCAACTGAGTTTTAATTCATTGGCAATATTTTAGAAGGTAAAAGTACTTTCTCTAGACGATTACCAATAATTTTAAAGTCACAATGTATAAACAGCTATAAAACTATCAATGTTTTCTTTTAAGTTTTATGTATTTGTTAAGTTCATCCCACTACGCAACAGAGGAAACATCAAAGTTGTGTTTCTTACTTTTTGATGTGGGTACAATAATGCTTTCAACCTAATTACGGCTCAAGTTTCAGTCTGTGAACTTGGGTTAGCGTATTATAGCATAAAATAACGAGGAAACTAACTAACGTCGATGATTGTTTAAATTACGTCATTGACCAACGAAGAGAATTCTTAACCAATATTCTCTTGCCTTCAGTACCAATTCTAATTTAAAATTAGTAGAACTGGCCTTCTGGTCCTTATTACTTCCTTAATACAATTAAACCTGCCAGCCTCAAAATTCATGGGCCATTTCATCATTACAACCCATCATCGTTGCATAGTCCTTCCCAAATCCACATTAATTCTTAAAAATGCATCATCATTCTAATCTTTATCCCAATTTCATCTTTACTCTCTATTAGTCCGTTAGTCGATATCACAGTATACAATCATAGCCATATAATCTTTCTTATCATCCATAGTGTCTTTGTCTGAACAGGACAACCAATGCTCACACAACTCCAAGTGCGCACATTTTTCAGAATTCATCTGACGTATTCTTGACCATTGATTTTAAATTATCGCAGATTACCTTACTGCCCTTGTCTAATGCTATTTGGGGTGGATTCTATACGTCTTCTTCTTGAATTCCGTCCTATCAACTGTGACGCTCACGTTATCACTGACTCCCCTTTCTTTCATATCTGTTCTCACACAATCCATCCGCAAAGATCGCAGGGGTCATAAGGTCATCATAACTTTTCGAGTAGATCCATTGACTGCCTGATAAATAAATGTAATTGAAGCTTCATTCGCGTCAATTGATCGTGCGTGAATCAGATATGTAGATACTGCGCCGTTAAACTATTGTACGTCAAACCGGGCGTGTATTTAGCGGGATAAAGGGCTAGGGCATAGAATTATTCATATTGAGTCATCTTTTATAATGGTTTTAGCTTCGGTAGGAAGAAAATTTGCTAGTATTCTTGTTTCAGTCTTGTTTGACACTTATGCTTCATGCCGTTAAGAAAGTTATAAGATGTGTATACCAAATAAACGATGATGGATTGTGTGAACTGAAAATTGATTTGGCAAGAAAGAAGGCGATTATTGAATTGTTGCGCCGACCCAAATAAATTAGGAAAAGGGTAGGAGAATGATGAGTATGATGACATAGGTACGTCTCAACCAAAAGAGTCAATCATAATGCCTGTGTTCTCTTTCTCAAACGATATTTATAATGTGCTAAGCAAGTACACTTAAGACAGATGGTGGAAAAGATAATTATTTTCAGTTGTTATGAAATTGTATTTGTGAGCCGCACCACCAGAAACTGCCCAGCAATAATTATTTGGTGTTTTAATTAAGGCTTGTGTTGTACTGCCAGGTTCAGACTATGTCCACTTAGCTGGGGTGTCCCAAACGTCCATTTTTCTGCACTCTAGATGACTTAAACATTGCCTCCAACGAAGCAATAAACATGGCCCCAGTAGGGGGCCAATCAAACAAGTTTGATGATACATCGACACGATAAGAACAAGAAGAAGGCTTGAAGACCGATGTTAAACGTTGATATTTGATTGTCCTCAGGTTGGGATGCGGCGGACGAAAAGGCGCCGTTCCTCCGCAACGAGCCGGTAAAATTAACGCCCGCGTGGGAAGGCAACAACTTGCCAAATGACACTCTCAACTTGAAAGGTAAGATGCTGCTATTGATAAAGTCCTGTTTCTTTTGTGTCACATAGGCCGGAAGAACTTCGACCAGGTAGAAGGGTACACAGGCACACAGATACACAGGTAGACAGATAACTCTACATAAAGCGCCTTAGTATATTGTGCGCGAAACAATACTTAAACTGTTAAACACCCGGTTATAAGCAACCAACAGAAGACGTGGTTTTGTCGAAAGGATCCTGACAAGGCCTTATGCCTTCTTGAGTAGGCTGTAGGCCCGTAGGTTGTATGGGAAATGTTACGTTTGATAAAAAATGTCCTACAAACAAAAACTCCAAGAAAATGGAAACATACAATAACCTAGCACTGGGATTTTTATTTTCATTATTCTGCATATTTTGTCCCACTGTCGGACAAAGGATCCTCTAAATCTTTCCAATTATTGTTTACCCGGACCACCTCGAACCGACCCTTGCAGTAGCCGTCTAGGTCGTCTCGCCACCTCCTCCTAGGCCAACCTCGGCTGCGCCGTCCATCCGCAGGCACCCACTTTGTGGAGACTATTTATTTACCTAGCGGTCACTGCAAGCGGCTAGCGTATAAGTAATATTTGATTTTTAAACCATTTACCTTAATCTATTAATAGCCTAATCTTACTGTGTCACGCATATATTCTCGGTAAGAACAACTGTCTCAACTGTCAAACATATGTCCCATGTTCTATGCCCATAGAGATACCTTATGCTTTACACGTGGCTCTATGCTTAGTTGAAAGTAAAGAAATACCTCTGATATTATTAGAAGGTTCCATCGTGTATTAACCCTCGGCAGGGATGTGATTAAATGTCCAATTACACGCTCAACTTGAAAGGTAATCTACTGTTAACGCGAACAGATTCGGATCACATTGAATAGGGAATATGCATGAAGAATATATTTAATATCAAAAAGTTTTATTATCAGTTTATAGGCAAAATAAAATGAAAAACTTCCGAGATATAACAATTTTAAACAAATATATCTGTCCCTGTGATAGATAACGCTGTTTTTTTAGCAGCTGTATGGGCGTCACGGCTTATGACGTCAGAGGCCATGTCGAACTTCCCATTCTAATGATGTACCTACTTACTGACTTAAAAGCTTCATAACTTCAAAAGTAGAGTTACTTACCAAGTTACCAACATACCTAGGAATGTGTAAAGGGGCTTGTGATTGGATGTCAAGTTGATATGCTCGACTGGAAAGGTTGTTAACGCAAGAGGAAAATCAGCCGTCACCTCTTGACAGTTTGAAGCGCAAAAATCTGCTGTCAACACGCAGCGGTTTTAAATACAGTCGTGGCCTGCGGGGGATAATTGCAGAAAACAGAAATCCATACAGTCGATCGAAAACCCTCTCATTTTGTCACTTCAATAGTATTCATTCCGTGTTTAATTTAGTCAAGACGACGAATTAAACAAGAGCGAGTTGGACTCGAACGAAGGGTTCCGTACCATTATCTATAAAAAACGGCAAAAAAATCACGTTTGATGTATGGGTATGGGAGCTTTTATTCTGTTTTTAGTATTTGTTGTTAGAGCGGCAACAGAAATGCATCATCTGTGAAATTTTCAACTGTCTTGCTATTGACACGGTTCATGAGATACAGCCTGGTGACAGACAGACAGACGGACAGACGGACAAACAGACTGACAGACAGACAGACAGAGACGGAAAGCGGAGTCTCAGTAATAGGGTCCCGTTTTTACCCTTTGGATTTGGAACTCTAAAAAAATAAGACGCAATGTAACTTATCAGAAAATTCATTCAGTTGTAAAATATATATGACTTTCGCAATTATGGTGCAGTTACGCTGAATCTGCGGCACTATTTTGACTAAAAGTTAATACATGTTTTTAAAGTCCTCTGAAATTATTTTCTAAACAAATATGAATAAATCAGAGATCGTGAAACAGACTATCAAGTTGTCTAACGGCCGCTTTCTATAACATATCTCAATCCCAATCTTGATCCCGATCCTTGTCTGTAACCAAACAACGGCCGAGTTTGTGTCCTTCACCACACAATCCTCACCTTTGATTGGTTACAGACAAGGATCGGGATCAAGATTGGGATTGAGATATATTATAGAAAGCGGCCGTAAATGTGCTTGTATCTGAATAAATATGTATCTACAAAAAAGAATAATAAGAATAGCTACGTTTGCCCACGCGCAGCCATTTTTAGTGCTTTATCGGCCAAGTCAATAACCGGCTGATTAGAAGCATCGATTCGTCATTCGAATCGATTTACAGATAAAGAGAATAAAATAAAATAAAAATATTGAATTTAATCCCTAGTGTAGATATTATTTAAATAATAATTATGTTGAAGGGCGTGAAAAGTTGCGTGCTGTATATCAATGATTAATTATAATTTAAAATCAATAACAATTGTTACATTGATTGTACACCATTAATGCCCGCCTTTAACTTTTTCCCATAAACATAAAATAAAGAGCAAAGAAAAAAATCGATTTGAACTTGACACCAATCACGCCATCTATCGGTGTCTCATACAAACGTAAAGTTCTGAATAGCGCGAGTTTTCAAGACCGGCCGCATGGCATACCTTATTTCGATCACCCGTTGACTTGTCCGCTTAGCCCACTTCCCAACGCAGTGGTTTCAGTTGCATAATAACTGGTTGTCACATAAATATTTCAGTGGGTAAATAAACGCTTCACTAAAACACATGCAATTTCCAATGAAATTGTGTGCACCTAAGTATTGCGACATTCCTTTTTATTCCAAAAGTGGAAAAACTTGCAAAGAAAAATGTCTGGTCAGTGCTTATAGCATTTTTATGAGAAAATGGTAATCAATAAGCTTTAAAGTTAACTCTAAAATGCATAAAAATGAATTTGCCAAATGCAAAAAGAGCTTTTAATCTGAGATTCGAAGTCGAGACTGTAGTACATCGCGATGTATGATTTGGTTGTGAGTTCGATTCCCACGACCGGAAAAACTTTTTGTATATTTCTTGTTTGTTTGTGTTAAGTTTGTCATTTTTTTTAATAGGTATCTTTTATTTGTGAACTGACTTTTTTCTAGATTTTCATTAGCAAAAATCTTTTTTTTAAAGGCTAGAAAAATTCTTATTAACCGACTTCTAATAAAGGAGGAGGTTCTCAATTCGAATGTTTGTTTTTTTTTTTTTTATGTTTGTTAGGGCATAACTCCATCGCTTGCCAACCGATTGGAAAAATTCTTTTTTTGTTGGAGAGAATACTTCGCAAATGGTCCCCTTGAAATTTTATCAAAATCGGTCCAGTGGTGTTGTTAGGTGTGGAGTACCACTAAAAAGTGAAAAATAAAAAACTTTTTCACAAAAAAAAGAAACCGACTTCCAAAAAACACTACAAAGTTCAAAATAACTTTAATTTCGGAAGTCGGTGTCAAATAACGAAGAAGCAACCAAAAACACCGACTTCCGAAATTAAAGTTATTTTGAACTTTGTAGTGTTTTTTTATTAATCGATGTATCCCACGTTAGGTTGTTGTAAGACACAAAATTGTGTTTTTAATGAGTGGGTTTTGGTAGATCTACCTAAGAGGTTGTCGTCTGCTTAAGCGGACATGCCTGTGGCGACCTAAATATAAATATTAAAGCCTCCAACCAAGGCTTATGAAAAAAAAACTTACAAACTAAGCGACTACTTTAGCGAGTAGTCGCTTAGTTTGTAAGTTTTTTTTAAGGGCACCCCCAGTTGGGTACGGATCTCGGCTTTGGGCGTTGCTGGGGGAGCACAGTTAGGGACGGGCTGGATCGAACTAGGATTATTATTTAGGGGCTAATTTAAGACTACAGGCTCAGCGGCGCAGGCTGGCTCGAGCAATGGTCAGGGCAGAAATTAACGGGGACGTCGAGACGGGCCTCGGCGGCGAGGGCGAAAGGACGGTCGTGGTTTGCGCAGTGTGCTTGTCTCTACAAAATTGTGGTACTTACAGGATAATTTACATTAAAATAAACACTTTTAAGTAAAAGACACAAAAATACAAGTTGTTTTTTTATTTTAAAACTTTACGCCACCTTTCTAAAAACGTTTTTCTTAACACAACTAATTCTTACCTCCCTTCCCAGGTATAGCGATGGACCTAGCAGCTCCCAAAGACAAATACTACATAATTTTCCTGACACTTATGCTACACGGCCTCGGCACCCTGACAGCTTGGAACATGTTCATCACGGCTAAGGACTACTTCGTGAGCTATAAGCTGAAGCCCGAACCGGAGTACGCGGACCATTACCTGACGTATGTGGGCTGGGCCAGTCAGATACCGAACTTGCTGTTCAGCTGGTTTAATATTTTTTATAAGACAAGGTTTGTATTTTTTTGTTACTTGTTAGTACCTGGATGACCGAGCTTTGCTCGGTTTTTTTTTTTTTGAAACACGTATTATACGACGTTTTCTAAAAATGAAACCTAGCTAGATCGATTTATCGCCCTCGAAACCACCTGCATACTAAATTTCATGAAAATCGTTGGAGCCGTTTCCGAGATTCAGATAATATAATATATACCTACATATATATTCAAGAATTGTTCGTTTAAAGGTATTAGATACCAAGCAGCTTGATTTAATTATTATTTTGTACTATTGCGATAGTCTGAAACCGAATAGAAGTTGAAATGAATTTTAGGTTCTCTCTCTTTTTTTAATCTTTCTTTTATTTTATATATAAATTTAGGGGTTTTTGTCCAATAAGGATATGTCAACCCCATCAGGTTCTCTTTAAACTAACACCAACCTGTAAATCCAAAGATTTGATATACCTTATATCTAATTATACTACAAGTCATTGAAGTTGGTTCCCTGTATACCTTATATCTAATTATACTACAAGTCATTGAAGTTGGTTCCCTGTATAGTTAAAATATAGAACTGATCAATCAGTGATGGTAATTTTAAACAGGTCTGACAATTGACTGTTACAGTTTATGAATAGCCTTTGCCTCGCGGCGGTGACATTGACTGGCGGCGGTACGATACCCCTTTCTTATAGATATTGTGTTAATTGTAGTAAGGTACCTACATTTTAGAAGAAGTTTTCGCATTGTGCCTGTCTGTTGGAGACTTTAAAAGCAAACCTGAAAACGTATCTAATCCGGCCTGAACTACTACCTACTGGACCTACATTATAATTTAACCAGTCGTACTAAACCTTTTTTCTCTCAAGGCCACCATTGCGCTACTACTATTATTATAGTCATGATGAGCGGCAATAACTTATAGTAAAATATACTCTACATTTAATAGTATCAACATGATTGGGACTTTGTGACATAAAGGACCGTTTTCATATGGCGTAAACCAACTTTTTCACGTTGATAGTGGGCGAGGAATAGTCTCAGCACATCGTCAAGAAGCGAATCAGTACAGTATAGATACCTACATACACATTGATACACTGACTAAATATAGCATCAATAATGTGCTAGGCTACAGGGCCACACGGACAAACTTGGCGGGCCACATGCGGCCCGTGGGCCGTTGTTTGAGTATAGCTGATTTAAACCTATTCGCGTTAGTACGGGTTTAAAGTTTTTAATTGACGGCTCTGAAGTTGTTATGTGTATTTTAACCGTGGATTGTCGACGATATTTTAATTGGTTCCGTACGGAAATAACTCGTAGGCTTTTCAATCCTGAATATTGAGAGGCTATTAATGGTAACCTTAATAAGCTGATTGTCTACTTCAGTATTAGACATTTCTTTAATTAAATAGTTTAACTCATTATTACAGCCTAATCTGCTTAAAACTTGCTGAAATAAAAATCCTGTTGTATGAAATTTCAAAGTTACTCGTACTCGTATCCCAGAGGCGTATAAATCAAAGTTAACGCAAGCTTAAACATAGTTTAAAGTACCGGGTAGGCAGGCGGCTTGCCAGACTATTTTTCAACATATTTGCATAAGTTTCGAGCGGGAGGAACGAGCTGCTACGGGATTAAAATGATTAAAAGTATGCACTTGCAGATTTTTGTTATAAACGCGGGGCGGGAGTTGAGTTTAAACGTAGTGGAGGAATTTCCACTTTGTTGAGAGGAAAAAAAGAAAATTTTAAAAAGAATTCATGATATAACATTGCGTTTTTGAAGTATTTTCAATAGATTTATTTGTTTTTTTTTTCTATCTATCCATCTGAATCCGTGCGATGACCGCGTTCTGGCGACTCTAGGAAATTGTGCAGGAGAGATGCCCACTACCCAACGCAGTGATATTCAGCATTCAATCTGATTGATCACATTATAAAAGTGGGCAAATTAAGGCTTTACTAAAACACATGCAAGTTTCTTTCCATAAACTTGTGTGCACCTAAGTCTAGCTACAAAAATAAATAGACTGCACTAATATTAATTTTAAGGACGAAATAATACTTAATCATTATGAAAAAATAACTAGAAAGCAAGATGGTAGCGGGGTTGATTGGCTATACCGAAGTATCGGCAATCGCGTAGGCTATTGCAACGCTACGCTTGCCCATTGCAGGTCAATCCGTGGATGGGTGACCGGTGACCTTCCATTACACATCGAGAATCATTCGTGACTCCTATTGATTCCGACTGTAATTTTTAAAAACAAAAAAGGGGAGGTTCTCAATTCGGTTGTATTTTTTTTTTAGATCTTTTCTTCACGGTTAGTTAGACGCCCGAAAGTCGGACAACCGACTGGTTGTGCATATATTATGTACTTATTTATTCTGCTACCAAGGTTGGGTTGTGGAGTTCAAAGGTTCATGTTAAATACTGGTATGCTGCGTCGAGTAAGACTGGACGCCGATCCCAAAATAGTTAGAAAGAGGCTAGCATATGATAAATCGTAAAGGTAAACTTTTAAAATCAATAGAAGAATAAATAAGACCAATTCAACGACACACAATAAAATAACATTATGTAGTACATATTATATGTTGATATTATCACAAAATTGTTACGAGCTTGGGGTTCGTGACAGTTGAAAAAGCCGATTAAATAACCAAAAATGTCACTTCAATTAAACAACACTAGTTGCAACTTTCAAACACTAATTAAAAAACACTATTTCACTAGTAAACAATTCACACTCGCAGTTGCAGATCGCTTCCGAAGTTATCGATCGTATCGCAAATCCAATACTTACTCGGTCGCGGGCTATGTGGTCCTTATACAGGGCGTCAGTAATTCTAGAACCTTCTATTGTAGAAACATCTAGAAAGAACGCGTACATTGTCCCGACTGAACAGATGTCGAGAACTCTAGAATGTTCTAGCATAGAAAAGCCTAGAAATACTCTTCTAGTTCTGCGACTCGACACGAGATGGCGCTAGTAGTAGCAGTAGCATACCTCATGAGTACCCGATATCTTTGGCGCGAAACAATGTTTTTCTTGTTAAACGATGTAGCATTGTCTCAATATCCAAACCCTTATGTATGGGGAATACATACATAATTTATCAAGTCAAATGGCTTATCCGCGCGTGAAGCACTAAGAAAACAAAGTTATTTGAAGCCGTTCCACCGTTGTCGTGAGAATTGTGTTTAATTTATTCATTATGGAATAAGTGGCTATTTGTCTAACTATTAATTTTAATTGGCTTATTAGTTTTTGCTGTCTAATGGCTAGTATTTAAAATTAAATTGTTCGTTTGTTTCTCGAACTGATCCGATAACGAGCATTCTCTCAATGATAGAAAGACAAAATCGCCAAAGTTCATGGGGTAGGCCATAGGAACGAAGCCGTTGGAAAAAGCTTCATTTTCATATTCAGACTATGGTAGGCGCCAGATAGATGTGCAATAATACTCATTGACCCACATAGGTACATTTATTTATTGACTTTTCAAAAATCAAAAACAGAAATAAAGACATAAAGCTGTCGTGAATCGACTTCTATCGTGATCCTTCACTTTCTCTAGTAATGTAAAACGGTTCATAATTTATTGATATTTAATTTTTTTGGTAGGACCACGTACTTGTGAATTGTTTAATTTTTTTTTTTGCTAGCCTACTTTTGTGTCCCACTGCTGGGCAAAGGCCTCCCCCTTCTTCCAAACCTCTCTGTCTTGGGCGATCTCTGGCCAAGCTTTCCCCGCAAACATGTATTTTTTTAAACATATATTTCCTGTTTGTTTCAGCGGCAACCTCACAGTAAGAATCGTGTGGTCGCTGATCATAGAGGTCCTCATATTCGTCATCAACATCGTCCTGGCTATGCTCGACACCACAGATTGGACAGCCGGCTTCTTTTGGATCACCATGATATCTGTATTCTTCCTGAACGGTAACTTATTGTTTCTATTTTGGGATTTTATTTGTTAAAATGATCTTTGAGGTAACTGATTGTGGAAGTTTAATGCGGATACTTTGAAAATATTTTAGGGCATTTCACTTATAATTTTTTGATGAAGTCAGAATTGGAATTGCCTCAACCTTAGTGTTAACTGTACGATATTAAATCGCAGGATCGATTTATTAATAATTGGTCAGCTTTTAATGTTTTCGGTTTTAGAATTTTCTATTTTTGTTGACTTTTTATTTTTTTTATAAAAACTCGTACTTTATATTGTTATCCCACTACGCAACAGAGGAAGCATTAAACATGTGTTTCTTACTTTTTTAAGTGGGTAAAGAAAGAAATGCTTTACTTTTTATTTGCACATTTTTTAAGCAAATTAGTGTGCACAAAAGTTTTGCTACATTATTATTTATAGATGTCAAACTTGAACCTATCAAAAATAGTTAAAAAAAAAACAATATTAATACATAAAAACTATTTATTAGGCGAACTAATATTCAAATACTTATCGACTTTAACTGTCGAACAGTGCTCATAATTGTTTTATAAATCTCGCCAAGTATCAATAATACTTCTCAGTAGCTCGAGTAGCTCTTAAGGTTATCGCTGAGGGGGGGTATCGACCGTTGTTTCATCAATAATACATTACCGTCTCCCTATAAAAGAGCTCAGATTTCCATGATTAGCTCTGACAACTGAATTGAAACGACGAACAAACATTCCTTCTGTGTTTCAATTGTGATTGATATCAGATATCCAATTTTATTATTGAACTCGGGAACGTATATTTTTATTAGCTTTTGCCCGCGACTTCGTACGCGCGGTTATTTCCCATAGGAATTTCGGGAAATCCTCTCTTAGTGTTCCCCTCCCCATGAAACCTACATGCCAAATTTCAGCTTTCTACGACCAGTAGTTTCTACTGTGCGTTGTCCGTCTGTCACTCAGGCACTCAGTAACGAATGTGTGTTATCTATATTGATTAAGTACAGTAGTAAGTACTAACTAAGCTAATCTTAAAGGCGTAATATTGTTTGTTTGTGGAAAAAAATGTGTGGAATTTCTTCTTCTTCTTCGTGTTGGTAGTAAGGTCTAACGACCACACACACCCTTTTTTTTTTTTTTTTTTTTTTTTTTTTTTTTTTTTTTTTTTTTTTTTTTTTTTTTTTTCCTAGGATGGGAAATCATCAAATGACCCCTCCCGCTCTGGGTGGAGCGGCAGGGAGTGTCAGACTTTTACTGACTAAAACCCACCCTTTAGTCCTCCTAGTGCCTTTCTTCCCAGGGCCGCGGTAACTCTTTCGAACAAATCCGCAACCCTGGTAGGCTCTGGCCCTAACGGGCCCCGACCCATGCTGACGACTGCTGGCTTGGCGCGCGTAGAACACAGCGCGCCGTCAACCCGGGCCTGTTCTGATCGGACGGCGAGCTACCCATTGCTCGCCGTCCACAGGCATCAGCCACTGCGCCATGCTCAGGAGCATCAGTTCCTGGGCGGCGCAGTGGCTGACGTTCAGCAGGAGGGGGTGAAATGGGGCCATTACTGGCACTCCATTTCAGCCCCCTCCGGAGCCCGTTGTAGGGGCTCTACTGCGGCTGCTGCAGTAGCAGCAGCCGCAGTGGAACCGGCTTTGGCGGCGGAGGAAGCGGCGGCGGCGGCGGCGGCGGTCGCGGCAGAGACGGCGGTGGCGGAGGGCTTTCTCCGATTTACGGCTTTGGCGGGTGGGGCGCAGGCCCTACCCCCAGCCCAGTGGTCGGCCGGCTTGCCAGCTGCCGCACAGACTACGCAGTGCGGCGCGGCGACGCAAGAGCCGGCCCTGTGACCGGGCTGACCGCAGCGGAAACAAAGACCGCTGCGGTCCACCTCCGAGGTGCATTGAGCTCCTACATGGTGGCCCACCTGGCACCGGAAGCACCTCAGAGGTCGGGGTTCCAGCAGTTTGACCTGCGCGGAAACCCAACCCACCAAAAACCTACGGCCCTCCGAGATGGTCTTGGCCGCCGACACGGGACAGCTCACCACAATAGTGCGCATGCCCGTGTTGTCAGGACGTAGGGTGCCCGCCTTCACCTCCTCTGCTGAGCACCCCCCCGTCCTAACGACGGCGGCCACCACCTCCGCCTCCGTGACGGAGTCGTCCAGGCCCAAGATGCGCATGTCGACGCGCTTGGTGGGCCTGGACACTCGGGCATCGTCCGCGCTAAGGGACGCCCTGAGCCTTTCGGCTAGAGCGTCCGCGGTTGGGCCGCTGGCTGCCCCGGGGATCTCCAGCATCCGGGCCCCAGTCATGGTGACCCGGAGCCGAAGGCCCCCCACGATGCCTAGCTCACCAAGGTTCACCGCCTCCTTCGCCTTGGTGAGCACGTCCGCGTACGTCACGCCCCTCTTCGCCGCGTCCGGCTGTAGCGTAAGCACTACAGCCGCGGTTTTCGGGGGGCGGAGCGCAGCCGCGACGCTTCGCGCCTTCTGCCGCCGCCTCCTCTCTCGCCTCTTGGCCGCTCTGGCTGCCTTTCCCGCCTTCCTCTTCTCCCCGGCCACTTGCCATTCGGCTTGAGCCGGGGGAGGAGCTGAAGGCGAGGAAGCCGGGGGGAGCTGCTGCTCAGACGGCGCAGGAGCCTTCGCCGTCCGCGCAGCAACCCCACCCCTCCTCTTCTTTCCCGGGGCCGGGTCCGGTTTCCCCGGCACCGGCTTCGCGGGTGCCGGCCCGGACCCTTTGTCCAGGCCGGACGACCCCGGTGTGGCAGCCGCGGCGGCCGCATAAGACGCCGCCTTTTTCTGGCCTGGGACGGCCTTCCCACTCGCCGCACTCGCTAGCGGGGGGCGCAGGACGATGCCCTCCAGGACGGAGAACCGCGCCTGGAAGGCAGCCAACTCCTGCCGCACCAGGTCCAGCACCTGGCCCTCCTGCGGCACGGGCCGGCCGTCGTCCCTGCGTCCCCCTTGCGGCGCCCCCTGTGGGCCGGCTCCCCGGAGCCTGGCCAGGTCTGCGCGGAGCCCCTCGTTCTCCTTACGGAGACGCTCCGTGGCGGCAGCCAAGCGGGCGACCTCCGCCCGCAGCTCGGACATCTCGTCCGGCGGAGGCCCACCTTTGGTAGCCTCCGCTGCCGCCAGAATGGAGGCCATCGCCTCGCTTATGGCCTTGTTCTTCGAGGACAATTTCCTCTTCAAGGCCACATCGCGAAGCGCGGCCTCCACCACCTCCGCAAACCCGGCCCTCCGAAATCGCTCCTGTCCGGAGTCAACCGGCTCACCGCCGGAGGACTCCGAACCAGGAGCCCTGCGACCGCCCTCTACGGGGGGTCGTCCGTCAGCAACGAGCTCCCCGGCTCGCTGACCAGCCACCTTGGAGGCGGGCAATCTCCCCTTGCCTCCCTCTCGGCCCTTGCCCCGCCTGCTGGTGGGGATCTTGCGAGCCGAGGCAACCTCCTCGCTGCCGGACGACCCCCGGTCTTCCTCAGTTCTGGGCCGCTTGCGGAAGGACCTGGAGTCCTCCGCAGCAGCCCCCGCCCCCTCGGGTCCAGAGCTCGCCGAGCTAATTGTCACCAGGTCGTCGGAGTCCAACTCGGACTCCGACTCTGCACCCGGGTGACGCTCAAGCGAGCCCCTCCTCCAATATAGCGCGCCTTTTGCCGCGCTCCGCCCGACCGACACTCTGTCGGGCGAGCCAAAACTATAACCGATCGGGTCCTCCTCGGATAGCTTGGATCGGGGGCCTCCTCGGCCCTTGTTGCCAATGGCAAGTGGTGGACAGGAAACTGCGTTGCCCCCCCCAGAATACGTGGGGCTTGACGCGCAATGCGTGGCGGATTCTCGTACTGCTGTGCAGTCCGTACCGCCCTGGGGTAGTTCCTTTTCCTCAGTTCTGTCCATATTTTCCTTTTTGAGGGTGCGGTCCCTTTCTCCCCTTCTCTCTCAGTGCTTGCTCGCTGCCCTCACAGTCACGTCTGATGATCAGACGCGTACCAGAGAGCAGCGAGCAAGCCAATGAGACGCACACCGTCCGAGGACCCGAACACTGCTCAAGTCTCCGAACGGTGTGCCCCTCTTGTGTCTCTCTTGGTCTGGTCTCTCACTTGGGACCTTCCGGCATGAGTGGCTCTACCGGCAAAGCCCCCAAGATCACTGAGACACGCAAGCCCCACCACGACGGCAACGTGGAGACACGGTTGGTGGGGACCACACACACCCTAGTGTCTGAGTTTCTAAACGGCCTCTGACATGGTTTGACGCTTATACGTGCCTTTCGAAGCACGGAATCTTCTATGGAAGTGATGAAATTTTTTTCACTGATAGAAAGCTTACACTTACTGGTTTCTATGGTTTAGACTACGTGAGCGAAGCAGTAGCAAATAGCTAGTTTCTTTGTTTAATAACTTCAATGACTCGCTTACGTTAAAGTAAGCGTAAAAAACTGTACCGTAATTATTCATCAAAATCGTTTCGACGATTATGGAGTGAAAGCGTCACAAACTCACTTTAGCATTTATAATAATAGTTATTTATTTATTTAGTACATGGAGGACTTACAGCTAATAAAAACAAACAAAAAAGGTAACTGTAGTCACCAGAAAGCCAATTACAAATCCTCACGAATAGACTTAAATTATGTTTATGAGTATGTGAGCACAAAAACACACCGCTTTACACAACAAAACTTACACAAAATTACAATAAAGCAATATAAATACCAAGCTTTCAATAAATATATCTGAAATAATAGAAAAAATAAGAAAAGTAAAACAAATAATAAAAACTAATAAAAACTTTCCGCTACTTGAAAAATTTGAGGCACCTCCTGGCCGAACTCACACCAATTGTAAATGGATCTAAATCATGTTCTTTGCGTAGATCATTGAAATTCCTGCTTGCGCGCACAATATAACTGTTCCGTCTATAATTCGAAGATGTATGAGGTACACGTACCTATGGGTGGATTAAAACGAAATGTTTTACTTGGCACATTGAAATAAAGGGCTATCAATATCGTTATTGAGGATTTTCAACATGAAAAAACAGTCAGCCATTTTACGTCGATCTATCAGTGGTAACAGATGATATTTCTTGCAGAGTCCAAGATACTCGGTTGACTGATATGAAATCTTTTGATGAAAACAAAGATATTTAATGAACCGTCTTTGGATGTTTTCAATACGGTCAATGTATTTATAATAACGTGGATTCCATATCTGAGACGCATACTCAAGCTGAATTCTTACAAAAGTGCAATACAATATTTTTAGTATTTTAGCATCTGTAAAACATTTAGAGAGTCGTATTATAAACCCAAGCAGTTTAGAAGCTTTTTTGACAATTTCATCAATGTTATGATTTCCTATCTTTTTCTTTTGTATGTCTCCTCTTTGTCTGTAATATTTTATCGGACTAATGGCTAACAATCTGAGTAACGATATTAACATTCCCAAACAAATTAATATCTTGTTATTTCCATCAAATTCTTGTTTAAATTTTGTACCTGTATAACCCATTAAGATTATTACCGAAATTAAATAAGACATTAGAACGCCGCGCCGTCTAATTTACATTGTATAAAATAGTTCTGCTGAACTATTTACAGATCAATTGACACAGTTTCTCTTGGTTTGTGTTTAGATCAAAACAATTTCGTTAAAACTATTTCGGTTTTAGTTCGAAACCTTCGGACATTTTCTACAGTTCCATGTAGTTATTTCGTTAATTAAACTAATACGACGGTTCATATAATGACGGTTTTAGGTTTAGTTCTTTTGCGTTAGTAATATGTTTAAGAATGCTTCATTGGTTTCGACTCATTTTCTGAAATACGTTTTCCATCTGATGTCAGTCAGTCCGAAGTTAGTCAGAAGCCCAAAAATCTGAGAAACAGTCATAATTATGGGTATCGTGTTGTGGAGGTATAGAGGTAGATGCGGAACAGTTTGTAAACCAGGGTGTCTCTTATTTTTACTTTGTATTAATGACCTATCTGAGACCATAGAAGGGCCATGTGTCTTATTCGCTGATGATATATCCATATAAGTCCCATGCCAAAACAATGAAAATATAGAAGAAACTCTCAATTCCATACTATCTAGAACATGCAACTGGATGAACGAACATAACCTCGAGATAAACTACTCCAAAACCAAATTAATAACTTTCCACCTGCACCAAAAAAACACCTTTAACTATAGATTTTATTTTCAACAACTCAAAATTAGAAATCGTTAACGAATTTACCTTACTCGGACTAGTTATAGACACACATACTAACTGGAAATCACACATACAGAAAATTCACTCAAAAATTTCGAAATTCTCTTGCGCTTTTCGTGAAATAAAAAAGACCACCAATTTTCAAACAGCTCTCACCACCTATTATGCATATGCTTATGCATGGCTTAGCTACGGTGTCACCCTTTGGGGAAACAGTACAGATGCACAAACACTTTTCACCCTGCAAAAGAAATTGATTAGGATTCTGGTAAACATTGAGCAAAAAGATAACTATCTTTTTGCTCAATGAATATTATGTTTTTGCAAACCCTTTTTTCAAAAACATAATATTTTAACCCTTCCCTGTATATACATTTTAGAAACATGCAGATTTGTACGGAAACATTAAGAATTTTATTCAAAACGTGAAGACATCTAGACACGCTATTTACTCAGACACCCATCTAGATTAAACTTACCAAGTTCTCGATTAAAAATGTACTCTTCGAGCCCCTATGTAATGTCGATTAAAATATATAATAAACTGCCCGCACAAATAAAAAAAGAAGACAAACTTCATTTATTTATAAAAAAACTTAAACAATTTCTGCTACATAAAAGCTATTACTCGGTAAACGAATACCTAAATGATAGACTTATAAGTCATAAATAAATTAAGACTAATTAATAAATTATAATATAGCAGTGTGTTAAGTAACGTTTTATAATTAGCTAATGCTTCCTCTCTCCTAGTTCACTTGTTTGCTGTGCCCGACAGGGTCCATATGATCTAACTATAAGCTTACCACCTAAAAATACTAATGTATTGAGTTAAAGTACAGCAAACTTCCATAGAAAAGGGAGGATCCTCCGACCAGACGGTTGTGTCCGGTGGGCAACTGCCCGATAGTTGAAATTCGGGTTGTTATACATGTTCAAATCGCACGGGAAAACTCTGATATCGCGATGCAGGATTTTGTTCAGTTAGTTCGCAGCTGGCGGGATAGATGGCGTTGCTGTTATTTTTGTTGCGATGTAGATTTTGCTACAGAGGTATTCGCTCCATGTAAAATACTGGAATTCAGCTGCATCCAGTTATATTAGAAGCCTCAACATACTTGGAAAAAGGCTAGAAGGTAGATTGATGTTCAATTACTATGGTGAAGCATGCATTTTGTGACTTGCGGTAGTTCTCAAAACTTAGTTGATAAGTTCTCAATCGGATATACCTAAAACCGTACCCACAGGTTCTTACTGTAAAGTTCCATTTAAGACATAATAGTAATCAAAGCTTAATTAAATGATTCTAGTTTATGTTCATATCAGTGTGTAAATGTGTCTCTGTCAAAGGTTAAGGACAAACAGTATCAGCAACGATTCCCGTTTTGTTTTTGTTTGCGTGTGGTCCATCTTCATCTTCTTTCTTAAAGTACAATTATGCCAGTCAAATTAGCTTTGAACTTTGCAAAAATTCCTAACATTTTTTCTTGAACCGTGTATTTGATCTTAGCTCTTCTAATAATATCAAAAAATTAAACATTTTCCATAACCCACCCGATCATTCAAAAAAAACTTGAAAAAATAAGTTATAATCTTGAATTTTCTTTTTACAACATGCAAAGAATAGGTAATACTAATTTATTTTGTCAGAAAAAAAGTCGCCCTCAGAAATGTCATACCGCTCGAGCAATGACATGTGAAAATTCAAAAGTAAAAATAAATCGTACGTAATAGTAAATAAACATTAAATTCGCGGTACACCGGTGTGCCGGCAGTGCTCGAGCGATAAATAAAAACGAAATTTTGAAAAATTGGTTAGATGTGTTTATTTTTTTTATAATTAAGTCAGACATGGTATCTTTAAATTAAAATTAAACCCAATTTAGGTAAATCAGTTACATTCTTGCCTGAATCGCTATCGCAAAAAAAACTGATAAGTATTAATAACTTGCGCCAACAGATATTGTTCGATTTTGTTGGTTTTCATTTTACTAAAAAGAGATTAATTTTATGATTATTTTTCTGACCCACTTTTAAAACTCGATCTCTTCTACAAATGCTCCAAACAAACATGCCATTTAATATATTTTTCCATCGAGTTATTATTGAAATCCATGTTCTTACTTTTCAGGTTTCAACGCGATCTTTCAAAACTCGGTATTCGGCGTAGCGGCCTGCTTACCACCCAGCTACACAGGCGCGGTAATCATGGGCAGTAACCTATGCGGCCTGCTCATCGTGGGCCTCAACTGGCTCTCCGTGCTGTTCGAGAACCAGCGCACGGCCGCCATCTACTACTTCATAGGCGGCATGTTCGTGCTGCTCATCTGTATCGACACCTACTTCGCGCTGCCTCTCAATGTGAGTACTGCTTATTTGTATCAACACTGCCTCTCAATGTGAGTACTGCTCATTTGTATCAACACTGCCTCTCAATGTGAGTACTGCTTATTTGTATCAACACTGCCTCTCAATGTGAGTACTGCTTATTTGTATCAACACTGCCTCTCAATGTGAGTACTGCTTATTTGTATCAACACTGCCTCTCAATGTGAGTACTGCTCATTTGTATCAACACTGCCTCTCAATGTGAGTACTGCTCATTTGTATCAACACTGCCTCTCAATGTGAGTACTGCTTATTTGTATCAACACTGCCTCTCAATGTGAGTACTGCTCATTTGTATCAACACTGCCTCTCAATGTGAGTACTGCTTATTTGTATCAACACTGCCTCTCAATGTGAGTACTGCTCATTTGTATCAACACTGCATTTAAATAGGAGTAGCAACCAATTATCAACCTTATAGGTATGGGACTTAAGTTCACTATGAGCTATCATTCTTAATTAGCCTCGGCCACCTACGAACTCATTTCGAAGATTTCGCGCGCGTTTCGAATTTAGAAGAGGATTCGAAACAAAAAGCGATTGTCTTTTGTTTTCTGTTTTTTTGCGATTGTTTTGCAAGTTGTAGATGGCGCCACTGCCACTGACGTCACAGCGCGCGAAAAGCTTTTGGATGTGAAGTAATACAGAGAGGTTTCCGACAGAATTATATTCGTCTAAGGATTACCATGCCATCCGTAATTATCAGAAAGATAGTTTAATAGTAATGTTTATGAAATTTAAATGAAAAATGTTACTTTTATTTAAATTAAACATTTCTATAGTCTTCTCTTCCCACTACGCAACAGAGGATACATTTTATTTATGTTTCTTACTTTTTTAAGTGGGTACAGTAATGCATTACTAATTAACATGCGTATTTTAAGTAAATATGTGTGCATGATGTTTTGTTACATTTTATTAATTTTATGACTTCCCGGATATGTTGTAGTTTATTTGTGTACTAGCACGTCTCCCGCGACTTCGTCCGCGGGCATTTTAAACAAACTTCAACGCCCTCTCTACCCCCTTTTAAGGGTAGTTTTGGAAAATTAATCAGTAATTTACTAGTGAGACCACAGGGTCAGTGTAACTGTTGATTATGAGAAAAACGGCTTAATTTAAAGGGATCTACCCTTTAAATTAAGCCACTTTTCCAAGTAAATTGAAACAATCAGTAATATCCTCCTCTAAGAACTTCACGACCTCTACCTTTCCAGAGGCGGTTTTTAGAAGAATCCAAAAACACGTATTTTTATTTCTGTATCAAGATTGTTAATGCCGAGTTTCAATTTCATCGGACCAAGTGTTAAGAATCTTCCATACAAACTTTAACGCCGTCTAAATCGTCTTTTGGGGATAGTTGTGATTACTGATGAGACTATTAATGACAACCTTATTTATTCACTAAGGCCAGTATTTACACTAAGTTTTAGTAATATTGGCCAAAGGAATAAGATTTTTCATACAAACTCCCACCCCCTATTTCACTCCTTTACGGTAGGAGTTTCCTAAAATTCTTCTCCTAAAAACGTCTCCTACTTATTATAATTTTATTCATATGTCAAGTAGTGTGAATGAGTGAGTGAGTGAGTGGGTGACAGACATATTGTCGTTAGTTTAGTTGTCACAATTGCGAGTGCTATGCGTCGTCCTGGTTATGATATTCAAGTCGATATTTATAATTTCAATATCACTTTCTTCTTTCTACAATACCTGTTTTAAACTTATTCATGTATAGGATAATACAGTCATAAAAACAGAACAAAAAACATGTTTCGTTAAACCAATATACTTTTTGTTCTACAGAAATTCTACCGCTACCACGACCAACTGAACCAGAAACGTAACGCAGACAGCGCAAACTCTAAAGCCCTCAACATTCCCCAAACGTCCCGCATTACGCTGGTCAAGCAAGCGTTCGTACAACTGTACAACGTGTTCATCATTTTCTTCGTCACGCTGTCCGTGTTCCCGGCCGTCATATCAGGTGAATATAATATAATGTAACATTGTTCTCGTGGCACGCTGTTGAAGCAAGTTTTTGTTCAGCTCTACAACGTGTTCATCACTTTCTTCGTCATGCTGTCCGTGTTCCCGGCTGTCATATTAGGTGAATATAATATAATGTAACATGTTAACGTCACACTGTTCAAGTCAGGTTTTGTTCAGCTCCACAACGTGTGTATCATCTTCTTCATCACGCTGACCGTGTTCCCAGCCGTCATATCAGGTGAATATAATGTAACATAGTTCCCGTGTCATACTGTTCAAGCAAGCGTTCGTCCAGCTCTACGTGTTCATCACCTTCTTTATCACGCTCGCCGTGTTCCTGGCCGTCAAATTAGGTGCGTAGTGTCTTATCGTTATTATTTCAGCCGAAAGATATTTCGACTGCTGGACATGGGCCTTCCCCTTGGTGTTGGCCCCTACACCGACTGGTCCTGTGCGTCTCGCTAGCCTTGTAAGTAAATAAAGTTCTTTAACATTGACCAAAAAAGCACAGCCTAAACCATTGGGTCAAGAGAAGCATGAATTTTGCACATTCTTGTTTACCGCAGGTAAGCATCAAAGTTTCTTTTTTAAATTCGCCTCCGAAATGGTTTGTCATTTTCGCCGAAAATAAATCCTATCGATTGCAAGGCTTGTTTCATTTTCTTTTTTCATCTGTTTCATAAAAACAAATCTCTTTGAATCCCACTACGCAACAGAGGAAACATGATAGGTATGTTTCTTACTTTTTTAAGTGGGTACAATAATGCTATAATTAACTTATTCAAGTTACAGTCTGTGAACTTGTGTATGACGATGAAAGCTACAAAAAATATGGTTTCAGAGTAACTCATAGGGACAATAAGTATTACATAAGCAGAATTTTTGGGCATTTTTAACACCATTTCCCTCCCCTTTTCAGTGATATTAAGCAAGCTTGTACTTCTCCCTCCTGTGCTATGTATAGCTCTTCCAATTCTTAATTTCGTATTTAACCATGAAACACCGCGCGAGAGCGGGCAAATCCCTAAAAAGATTATCCTAATTTTCAGAAATCGCAATCTACAAAATTAAACAAAAAAAAAAGTAAAAAAATTATAATTTTGACCGAATCGCTTTCAGATTCAGAATTCATGGCACCCTGGGTCAGATTATATTTTGTCGTTAAAATCTCCGTTATGTTTGTTTGTAATAAATAGTCAGTTTTACACTAATTATAAACGTTCCTGATTTACAGACGTACAACCGAACGTCGCAGGCTTCCTGGGAGCGAACTTCGTGCGTATCACTTGCTTCCTGACGTTCAACCTAATGGCCACGATCGGCAACATTACGGCCAGCACGTGGCAATTCGTAAGTATCTGCCGTGTATTCAATGTTGTAAGAGTATAGGGGTTGTGTGTAAGCGAAACTTACTGTTAATTGGTATTAGATTTAATTACTAAAATTAACATACACGAGGAAAAGTTACAGAACTTTAAGAGGAAGTACGTTCGCGATCGGGTCGGCGCATGCATGTGGATGTTGGACTCACGTTTTCGGACTAACTATATGAGCGTGCGGCCCCCCGCGCCCGCTCGCCGCCTGGGGTGCGGGGGAGGGGTATGCGCGGTGGTGCGATCCGGTGTCGTACGATGTAGGCACGCTATGGAGATTATTAAAAAACCAGCTAAGTGCTAGTCGGAATAGCGCGAAGGGTTCCATAACATCGTACAATATTAAAATACTATATACTTTTTAAATAATTTTTAACCGACTCTAAAAAAGGAGGAGGTTCTCCTCATAGTATCTTGATAGTATGTTTGTTACCTCATAATTCCGTCATATATGAAAAATACTTCTTTCCGATTGTTCCCATAGAAATTTCATCAAAGTCTGTTCAATAGTTTGGTTTTTAAATCATGATAAAATATGTCATCATCAATGTAAACGAAATTGCGTATTTTGCTTTCCTGTAACTTTCCAGTGGTGTTTACGAATTTCGAAAAATGATAAAGTACCTCTTACTCAAAAGCGTAAAATAAAAAATCTTTTTACAAAAAAATACAACCGATTTCCAAATACCTAAATATAACACTACAAAGTATAAAATAACTATTTTCGGAAGACATTGTCAAAAAACGAAGAAACTATCAAAAAGACCGACATCCGAAATTATATTACAGCGCCAACAGAAATACACACGAAAATTTCAATTGTCTACCTGATAAGATTCATGAGATACAGTCCGCTGGTAGAAAAATGGACGGACAGACAGTGGAGGCTTAGTAATAGGGTCCCGTTGGCCTTTGGGTACTGAACCCTAAAAATGCTATTTCCGAAAAATTATAAGAGGTATTTGGAAGCAGTAAACTCTGCCTCTGCTCTGCCTGATTGGCTCAGGCTTAGTTAATAACAGCCGCATATATCTCCCAAGTTAAGCAATGTTTGCCGACAGATGGGTACTCACTCCATGTAAATCACTTCATACATCCGGTTTGACTGGAAGCTGCATCCAACATAGATGGTAGAAGCCTAGCAGATTGATTGATTGAAAAAGACACACATGATGCCGATCCCAATGAATGTCTTACCAAATAATAAATCATGTCCTGGTCCTCTCCACCTACCAATAGGGATGTTTCGTGAGTAAAAAAATATGATTCTATTTAGACCGTCAGACTATCGACAAATATTGGATGTTTTTTTGTTTTATCAAATCAATAAACAATTAAGAAGATAAAACGCATCAAAGATCAGGAGTGGGGGCTTGTGATGTCACTTCTCGGTAAAAAGTGTGTCGGTCTGTGACGTCACACAAGTTTTCAACGCACTGTATCGTTTTATTTTGGTTAATAAGTGAAAAAATAAAAAAAATACGTGTATTTTTTGGAAATCTTATCTGACAGAGTAATTAGATTTTTTCATGAAACATCCCTATTATAGAATTGGGATCTGGAGAGGACCTGGGGATCATTAATTATTCGGTAAGTCACACTATGATGGTCTACGAAAGATAATAACGCAATTTTTAAGATAGATAGTATTGTATGTTTTTATCTTTAATGTATAAATGGATTCTCGGACTTCTATATTTTGCTATGTTTCATAAGAGTCAGTTTGAAAAAGTAGTTTTTTTTTAAAACCTTTTTCCCACTACGCAACAGAGGAGACATGATAGATATGTTTCTTACTTTTTTAAGTGGGCACAATAATGCTAAAATATAACTTATTCAAGTTTAAGTCTATAAACTTGCATATGACTATTTTAGCAACATAAAAAAAATACATTTGTTTTGAGAACCTCCTCCTTTTTTTGAAGTCGGTTAAAAAATGTGGTTTACGAATCATAATAATTATGTTACATTTCATCAGGAATATTCATACGAAATGACTGTTCACAAGGCACTTGGAAAAAAAATAAGTTTTGACCTATTTCCGAAACTGGAGCGATTTTGACGGAGTTTTCAGTTGGCAGATAGCAGATTTTGTAATGAAAAACTTGCTTGGCTACTTTTGTTTAAGGGGGATCCCTAAAGAGACCTCGCCATACATTTTTCAGGAGCTGTAATCTCCGTAAATAAACAGTTTCTGCAGAATAAAGCAAGTATAATGAGATTTTATAATGTATTGTGATCGCCTATCGCCCAAAATTTAGAAAAAAAACAGTCTTTCTATGAGAATTAGACCCAATAAAAAACGAAAAATCTTTACATGTGTGAGTGACCTGAATCGCGCCATCTGACAGAAATTTATAGAACCACCGAGAAAAAGTTCATTGCTGTTATGTTACGAGTTTACGTGCGGTGAACATTTTAAGTAGATGGCGCTGTTCGAAAATTCGAACAAGCGCCAAGGTTATCGAGTGACGGACGCGGCGATGCGACGTTGCCATTCAAGACGCAATTTGGCAACAACGCGTGTTGCCAAATTCCAGTCCATGCGTGATTGTGTGTCAAAATTGTGTTTCTAGCAAGTTAGCGCCGGCGCGCGGGTTTGCCCGCGGATTTTATATTTTATGATTGATGAAATGTTTTTTTTTAGGGAATGAGAAATAATGCTAGAAAGTGAAAACAATTATCTGCGATCTGCCTTTGGTTCACACAGATACAATACTAATGTTATTATTGTATTACTTATCTACTTTAAATAAATAGTGCCTACCTACCTAAAGATTTAAAAATCTTTCCACTGTATGTAAGTAGGTACTGATAAAACATTTTCTGACACGGTTAAGTACTAATTCATTGGTTTGGGTTGAATCAAATCAGAGAAAAGAAGTTCATGTAGGTATACTTAGGGTACCTATACCTAAATCAGGCGATCAGCGTAGGCAAACTACCTATTTTTTTCCTAGCTACCTACGCAATGGTCGTCCGTCTGTCGGTCCGTATGTCTGTCTGTCCGTCTCTGTCTGTCACCAGACTGTATTTCACGGACCGTGATAGCTACACAGTTGACATTTTCACAGATGATGTATTTTTTTACATTTGTATCGCATGATTGTAATATTATAAGTCGCGTAAGATTGTATATTTACAAGTACCTACTTACTTATAATTTCTTCTAGATAAGACAAGTATTGAAACTATTGAATTTGGGTGTGATTCAGTGTATTCGAAATTATTTCTTCTCAACACATCATCTGCCTAGCCCTTTCCCAACTATACCTACTGGGATTGGCTTCCAGTCAAACCGGATTCAGCTGAATACCAGTATTTTACGTGGTGCGGCTGCCTACCAGACCTCCACAATCCATTATCTGTTCTCAACATAATCATAGATTATAGTCTAAAACATAAACAACATTTATTACAATCTTACGATGTTTGGAATTATCCGGTGACACATACGAGTACTTACATAGGTAGGTACCTACTCTAACCAACTAATACCAAGATATTCTAAGCTGATAACAACCCTTTGCTTTGCCATCTAAAACCATTCCACCAAAGAACGCCAGTAATCACACTAATCACTGAATGTTACGACTGTATCACCTAAAGAAAACATTCTTAGATCGCGACGAATAATTGCATAAATAATCTTTTATTTATTTAGTACCTACACGTCACAATTTATTTACACGTTAGGTACTATTTAGGTTCAGTCACATTACAACAACCTGTGTAGGTACAATATACCTTTATTACCATTAGATACGGGACTTAGTCACAGCAAGCGGTCCTACTCAGTTGGCACTCAGTCGCGCACGGAAAATCATTGATGTGACCTTCAGAATGATTGGCCAAAATGACCGATCAGCTTAAAAATATTACTAAGATCTAATACCTATTTGCTACTATTTGATATCTTTGTTTAAATAATTGGTACCTAATTAATAACTGAGAAAATGAATTTAAAAAATGGGCAGTCATTCTGATGTCAGGATGGACTGCCGACATTTAGGATCTCCACGTAAAGGCTCAAAAATTTCAATTCGCCTTTACAAAAATTTAGTACCTATTTGATACCTAAACATACCTATATTTTTTCTAGATTTTTAAGGCAAAGAATTTTATTAGAGATTTTTTGTTTAGGTAGGTACTATGAATAAATATACTTACCTAGTTCTACCCACATGTTAGCTTTTATCAGTATCTCGGAAATTGTTATTAATTAGTAGTACTTATTGCTAATTATCGTGTAAATTGAACTACCTTCACTCCATAGACTTGAAAAAAAATTGACTTCACTTGACTTTCTGTATCAAGTAGCACCTACCTAAACATAGGAAACCAAAAATCTGTAATAAAATCTTTAATCTTTGCAGCTCAACAGTGTTTTAATAATACTAGGAATAAAAATAAGACACACCACTCGTAAATACAGCCAAAAATGTTAATTTGTTGAAAATAACAAAAATATTTTATCGTTTGCTTCGCCATGTTTGTGAGAGCGAGATAGATATTAAAAACATGCGTGAGAGACACGATACGCACAATTCGCGAGTTGTTGAGAGATTTTGTAAACAACGCGCGACGACTAGTACCAGACCGAGGTTGCGTAAGGTTAGCAACACAAATTTCTTCAAACATATTAATAGTTTTTTATTATTATTGTTTTACCAACCATGATTATTTAAATTCAAGTCAATTTTATAAATAATTGATAACAGTTATGTTTTACGCAACAGGTACTTATTTAAAAAAAATGTTTTATAAGACAAAGTCTAGTTTTTAGTACCTAATTGTTGGTGCAGAATCACTACTTCACTATATTTAGTTATCTTTATTACGCGACTGTGGCAAAGCAAACGGTTATGATTTCAAGGCTTCCTCGTAACTCCCAAACTGCACGTCATGTGCAGCCATATTCTTTATTTATTTATACATAAATGCATAATGGTGATACTTAAGGCTCTTTTTTATTCAGGTTTCCTAAAGATGAATTAAGGAGACAAAAGTGGCTTGTTATTTTCCGAAAACAAAGGCAGAAGTAAAGCTTTAGTAACCTTGCGCGATCGAGCGAACAATATTAATTTCTTTTTTAACTACCTCAAAATAATTAATGTTTTTTATTTTATTTGCTAACGCTACCACATGCCATGTCATTCATAATCGTAAACATTCGTCAACATTCGGCAGCTAACGCGATTTCGCTCGCACGACAGCGCCGTCTCCTATCTCTATCCTTGTCTATCGGTAACAGTAGGTTGCGACTGTGATGACACTGATCACAGATGTGTGAGTTTCGGTGCATAGTCGTACGCCGAGCCCATGTTTACTGATTGCGATGTTAGAGCGTAACATGCAATGTTTATTACCCAAAATAATTTATCTGAATAATTTGTTATGGTGAAAAGGGATACCTTTTTACCACCAAATCCGATAGGATATCGAGCCTAGAAACAAAAATATGCATAGACCAATAATTATATTATTATTAATATTTGAAAATATTAGGTTTGGTAAGGATAAAGAAAGATAAAAAATAATTAAAAAATAAATACAACTATTGAGATTTGAACCCACACCAAGCCTAATGAAAGGCAGTCTCTAAACCGACAGTCTATTTGTACGGTTGATAATTGTTTCAAATAGCCGACCTTATTTATGTCAAGGTTTTTAGCTGCTCAGCTTCCCGAAAGTATAGCGTGATGATAATCATTGCTAAGGTTATATTAATAAGAAATAGATTGGAATATAACAATTTGGTCCTCTGGACATTTTAATTTCCAACCATTTTTGAATAAAACGACATCTAGTAGGGTCGAAAGTTACTACTATTTACTTTGCATGTGTGTGTAAAGAGTAAATTCATGCGGCTAAATCTTTATTCTGCTGTAATCTTTGTATGGTAGCAGTTAACAAGCATAGTGATTATCTAAAAAAATCAAGTTAATGCCCTAGGTATAGCCTATAATAAAGTTGTCTATTAAAACTTTCTATGTTAAGTGTAAAAATTGAAAATGTTCGAAATTGTGGATGTGTCGCCATCTAGCGACAAAATGGCAGTGAGAGCATTCATCCATTCACCTTAACAAGTTTGAACAATTCCAAAACCCAATTTTAACGTGGGCGTAGTCGCGGGCACCAGCTCAAACAATCTGCCTGCCTGTACCCAGCTATATTGGGGTCGGCTCCCAGTCTAACCAGATGTAGCTGTGGATCAGTATCAGGCCTCCACAACCCAGTTACTGGATAACACTGTACTTCTTGACAAGACTGGTGTCAGTTTTGCTGGCTACTGACAATCCGTAATGACTGCCAAAGATCTGTAAATGACAGCCGGGACCAACGGCTTAATGTCTTTTCGAGGCACGGAGGAGACTTGGTATCTTAAGATGCGCCGACCTCGGCATGCGATGCTTGACCTTGGTGGTCAATCCGTGCGGCTGTTATTAGTGAGCCACGAGTTCCTGAGGAGGATATGATGTTTACTAAAAGCTTTTTTATTTTTCCAGCCCGGTCCCCGCTTGCTGGTAGTGTTCACGACGGTCCGGATGTTTTTCATCCCGTTCTTCCTGCTGTGCAACTACAAGCCGGATGTGCGCACGCTGCCGGTGCTGGTGAGCAACGACTGGGTGTTCTGGCTCGCCTCCGCGCTGATGGGCTGGTCCTCGGGGCATGGCAGCTCGCTCGCCATGATGTATATCGGGGGGTGAGTGTCTGTAACAACTACAAGCCGGATGTGCGCACGCTGCCGGTGCTGGTGAGCAACGACTGGGTGTTCTGGCTCGCCTCCGACGATAGATTCGTTGCTGAGAGGCTGCTCAGCAACGAATCTGTCGTTTGTAGCTTTACTGTGTTGTGACTACAAGCACTGGTACGTTCCATGTCCTCATAATCATCACTACATGAGTATTCGGCTCATTGAGAGGACACACAGAATAGCATGAAAAAAGGCTTTGCAATGGGACAATACAGGCTAGTTAGATTACATGATTTATGATAAAGATTCTTGTTTTTTTAACTGTCACGAACACTTGTTTGCTATGAACGAGTAATAAAAAATAAGTAAATATCGGTTTATCTTACTAATTTATTCATCTTTCCCACTACGCAACAGAGGTTACATTAAAAATATGTTTCTTACTTTTTTAAGTGGGTACAACGACGCTCTACTTGTACAAAACATACAATTATTTTCCTGTTTTTGTATGAACGAGTTTTGCTACATTCTTACCCCCGGAATAACTAGGCACTTTTTATGTTGGGAGGATGTGCCCTTGGAATAATTTTCACCTTTCACGCGGGCGAAGTATTTGGCAGAAGTTAGTCATAAATGAAAGTGTAGCTGTCTAATTTTTTATCCTTTTTTTCCAGCACGGTAGCCCCCGAAAACGGAAGTCTAGCCGGCATGATAGGCGGCGCGGTACTCGTGACGGGCTTGGTGATGGGCATCACATTCGCTCGGCTCTGCCCCATCATCGTGACGGCAGGATTCTGGCAGACCGCCTAGCGATCACTACACTACGTCTCTTCAGCGTGGGACGTGCTAACACGACGGTTAGGACAGTGAACAATCCTTAAGTGATCGGCAAAGTGAAAGTGACTTTGTGTAGGAGATTGTAAAGCTTAGTATCCATTGCACGGCCGCCCGTGAAAATTGTTAAAGGTGGAATGTTTCGGTCCATTCATGGATAAGTGTAAATTAAGTGACAATAGCATCTAAAGAGATTATATCTAATGTATGTGACGTTAAAAGTTGGAAGTCGAGTGTGTTAAAGAATAAGGAGCCTGGATTACAGTGATATAAGGATTGTGACATTCAACAACATGTGTTCTATAGCAATATATATATATATTATATGCAAGTTATTATCGCCATTTTTATGTTGTGTAGTAGCTTGTTGATTTAATATTGAGAAGGTTTGAGATACAGTTTGCCAAAAACTAATAGTTTTATCAGTTTGACAGTGTTTTTGCCTTTTTATTTATTTATTTGCTTGCCTTTGTGTGGTATTGCTATAAGGGTCCCAATGACATATCAATATAATAATGATACCGTTGAAAGAGAGAGGGAGACAGCTATGCAGGTTCAATAGCACTATCTCTTTTTCTCAACTGAATCATGATGGCATTGGAAAGTCACAGTATGGGGGTTTATATCTGTTGTTAAGATTATAATGCATTTACTATTATTCCCAACTCGGTTTAAGTAAAGTTAGCAACATAAGTTCAAACCAAATATTTTGTTTTGTCTCGAACATCAATATCTCATTGGAGTTGATTTTAAATTATCAAATATTACGAATTATACAATATTATTTGTTCATGGTGCTTGTTAAGAGTAATATTAATTGTTTGATCTTATAAAATAACAGTTTAATATCCACTGTTGTTATTGACATTAATAGGGGCTAAAATGGTATTAGATTTATATCTTATAGATTAAGGCTATTGGTCACTATCGTTGTGGCTATTTTAATGACAAGTCAGAAGCCAAACTCAGGCTTTGGACTCGCCATCAAAAGATTATAAACTGTGACCGACGGTATAGTCAAAATCAAGTTGACATATTTACGAAAACATGAAAAATCAGAATATTTCTATTATAATTGCTAATATACATATAAATACGCTATATAAAAAATATATATGTAAAGTTAAAGTTTGTAAGTGCATAAAATATATTTAATAGGTAGTACAATGCCGTTGAGATGAAGTTATTATATGTATTTGTTAGCGTTACTATTATATTTGTATTGCTTTAGTTGCCCTGTTAGTTATTTATGTATTTCTTATAAATATTGACCTAAAACTGTGTCCTGTAAACAGAGATGAACTTGCCCTATTACATAAGAACAAAGGGTTAGGCTCAAAGCTACGCGTGTGCACTTATTCAAATATTGATGCAATATTGACCTTTATTTACGAAAGGTACAGAATGAAATAGTTCATATAAATTCGAATTCCAAATGGTTTATTTGAATTTTGTAACTGAAATATGTGTGGTAAAGTACGGTTGATAAATGTTAATATTGTATTTGTATCTTAAAAATTGGTTATAGCGTCGTGTCGCGCCTATCGTTAGCTAGACCTTTAAGGTAAACCGTGTGTGAATCTTTGCACTTGGGTAAACAAGTTATTTGTTCTTATAATTTATGTGACTAAATACTAATCCAAAGTGCTTGAAAATTTTGACTAAAATTAAGTTAAGTAGTGATTTGTACCAACATTGACGTTACTTTTGTCTTAGCACAAAATTCCTAAAGACGCTGTGGATGACTTTTGTGTAAATAATGAAATAGTAGGTTGTTGTTCCTTGTGCCTGTAAATTATTATAAAAGAAAGATCAAACGAGATTTTTATACTTTTTTTATCAGTATGTGTCAAGTTAGTAGATTTTTTTCTAAAAGTTCCTCAATTCATAATATTTCAACAAAATGTCATTCTGGTATTTATTAGGTAAATTCTAACAAATTATTATTATGTATGTTTTACAGACTGAAACACTAACAATCATTTGATTTTAGATTATTATAAGACTACTAGCTAATCATGTTTTATTTGTGTAAAATGTTTGAGACATTTGACAAGTTATAACTTACTTTTAGCAGTTGTAGTGACTAGGCAACTTGTAAGTCTCGACTCTGATATTATTTTTAACTTTTTGTGTTCATTAGTGCAAGCCAAATAATTTATCATCTAAAGTAGAACAAAATATCTCAAGCAGACTTATTTTTTATAATTTATTATGGTCGCTCTAAATTTCTAACGGAGCATGCGCAATAACTATCGCCTGTGCAAATTGGTCTGTACCAGTGAACGCAAATAAAACATGGAAGCATTCCTAGCTCAAAAAAATGGCCTAACGCAGATTGGGCTGCGGTAGGCCGGTCTTACCGATTGCGCCGCTATACGTTAGATGGTAATATGAACCCAAACCTCCAAGAAATAAGGTCCATTTATAACTGTGAATCCGAGTAGTAGTAATATTGTTTTTGTGGTTTGACGAATCAGCGACGTAGTTACGATGCTGATGTGTGAATTTGTTTGGGATTTTGTGTCAAGTTGCGCGCTTAGATCCCTTGAAGTAAAGCTTCCATGTTTTATTTGCGTTCACTGGTCTGTGCATATTCGGCTGTTCACAATATTCCCTTCAGATTCGCGTGCGAAGTTTCATAGCGACCACAATTGCCGAGATAAACCTGATTTTATGTTTTCAATCCCTGGCATGACAGTGTTAGTCCTATTTATTTGAAAGTAAAATGTTATTTTTTAAATTTTACGTTTTTTATTTTATTTTTACCTCATCCCTTTTACTTTATATATGAAAGTAAATAATACACATTCAAAATAATATCTTTTAGAAGGGAGTAGAGTAGTTCGATTTTGAAGTACTTATGGAGATTTTTTTTTGTATGTTGAATATTCTTAGTAAGCTGTGTATCAATACGGACAAACTACAATTTTGAAATAAAAAAATATACTACGTGCATAGATCAATAACAGATACAGAGAGATATAGAAAAAAAAGAGAGTTGTGTAATCATTTTGCCGTAAAAAGGTCACGCTTTGATGTATCAATGAGTTTTGTGCCAATATTACAATTTGAAAATGTAAATTTTCGTGTTTGATACTTAGTTTACAAAGTTTAGCAGTAATAAGTACAAACAAAGAAGTAGATATTAATTCAACCAAGAAAGGCGACATGTTTGGTTCAGATGCCTATGTACTGTTCTTACACAAGGCTACGCAATTCTCCGATACTTTGACATTTGGTTGCAGAATCTTCAGTATCTTCTTATAGTGTGGGCAGTAAGGTCTAACGACCCCACACACCTTGGTGTCAGAGTTTCTAAACAGCCTCTGACATGGCTTGACGACCGCCATTTCGCGGCCGGGACCACCGGCTTATACGTGCCTTCCGAAGCACGGAATCATCTTTTTATTAGACAATCATGTGAAACAAGCCTGCAATGTCCTAGCCAAACTGGAAAACAACTTTACGAAGTATGTTTTCCGTGGGAATCGAACCCACGACCACCGGGTCTCAAGGCAAACACCTAAACCACTCGGCCCACGGAGGCAGTTAAGTTTAGATATCTTTAGTACCTACCTATATCTAATTTTTATTCAGGAAGATTCAAATTAATGACGGTTCGGAACAAGAAAGAAAAAAAGGCTTTCGTTTCAAATTTAATGGTCAGCTTTTCTTATGAACCTATTTATAAAGAGTTGGGTTCATATTTATACACGCGATTATGAGGCTGTTTGTCATGCAAATATGACATTATGCCAAAAACAATAAAGTTCATATTCCATTGATTTGTCGAGTAATGGAGAATGCGGCGCCTTTTGTTTGAAGGAGTAAAGCTTAGGTTGGTGTTGTATGACCCTGGTGCCTTATACATCTTCCATTGGTTTCTTACACCGCGTAGAATAAGTGGATATTTATTATTTTGCCTACGAAAACGAGAATATTTATTTGTGCAATAAGGAATTGTATTGTTAGTGAGCTAAAGTCCATTTTATCAGAACCTATATGTAAGTATCATGAAAATACTATGGTTTGTAATGCTGTCAACAATACGTTTTGGTTATTTACGAGGTATGTAGCCTCTGAACAATTTTTGCGTGGGTACAGTCAGCATCAATAATAAAATTAAGGATTTTTTGTTGATCAAATGTTCAAAATATCGTTGTGGTATTCGAATTTTGGCTATTATAATATTTATGTCGACTGTACCTGTATCAACTAAAATACTTAGTTGTGCAGCATTATTACTGTACCTATTGTTTCAATATAATGACAATAAAGGGGATTATCGGAAATTGCCATAAATATAGTTGTAAGGAATAAGTTACCAGAGAAATATTTAATAGTATTAACTTACGTAAAAATATATTATTAGTGGATGTTAGAGCTGATTTCATCACTTCTGTATGTAGGTATAGGTAGGTACCGATGCAGGGCAATAATTTTAATTCATTAGCATTGAAAATGTTTCACGGGTTGAAACTACAACTAGTATTATACTTAGGTACCTATTCAATTCAATTCAGTACCATGTCACACATATAATACCTAGGTACTGACTGTTGCCATGTTAACATGTTTCAAATATCGACAAAAATGTAGGCAACAGCCAGTCCCGGATCTATGATTTTTCCAAACCGGGGCAAAAACTTGATAGTGGCGCCCTCCTCTCTTCCACACTTCTTCTAATATATAAAATTCTCGTGTCATGTCACAGTGCTTGTTACAAAACTCCTTCGAAACGGCTTGATCGATTCTTATGAAATTTTGTGTGTATATTCAGTAGGTTAGGTTTAGAGTAGTTTTTACACAAATATATGTAGGTAATCGATCTTCACCGGGTCATCTGCTTATTTATACATTATTATTATGAAACTTTCGATAACTATTTTAACTAGTGATCGAAATTCGACCATACGTTTTTAATACTTTATCAATTTTTTAAGCATTATTAAAAAAATATTAACTTTCTGAACTCATTCTCCATAAACTTTATCAGTGCCTGCGTTTTTTTCGTAAAAAGAGGTACAAAGATTTTGCTTTTGTATTACTGAAGTAGGTCTATATAGATAACTCTGATCACTCTCACATTCAGTCGAATTTAGATCCTTGAAAGGGGAAAAGAAAACGTTTCCAAAGTTTGCTTAGGAGTCACTTTTACGACTTAAATGCAGAAAAATAGAGATTCAAGAGAATGCGAAATTCAAGAGCGAATGTAGAAAGTTCAATAATTTTACCACCCACATCGAATAAGTTTTTTTTGAAACATGTGAGTTTGGCGCCCCTTGAACTTGCCGCCCGGGGCATGGGCCCCGGCTTGCCCCCCCCTAGATCCGGGGCTGGCAACAGCTAATCTTTTTCACGTTTTGAGGTTTGGTCCCCATAAAAAAGCTGCAGTGCGATTCTGTAAACATGTTGAAGTGGAAACCTAGGCGAAGTGAACAACAAGTGAGCTGTCATACCATAAAACAAGATGGATGACAGCCCACTTGTCATTCACTCCACCTATGTGCACGGTTAGATGTCGGCAGAATAGATCGGCGGTTCACATTCGTGAGTATTTTCACCCCTTGGAAAAATTTTAAATTAACCTTTTTTGTGAAGTTGGCGTACAAGGCTTTGTTTGATACTCGTAACTATGTAAAAATGGCGTTTAAAGGTTAATACCATATACAGGGTTATTTGTAAAACAACTACAACCTTTCAGTGGGTGAAAGTAATCATGATTTTAATCAACTTTTACTATGGAACCAACTCTGATATAACAAAAAATAAACCCGATGAAAATATATGAAACAGTAGATTTTTTTTTCGATTTTTCAGTGTTGGTCTCATAACAAAAGTTGTTTACTGAAAGGTTGTCGATGTTTTACAAATAACTACATACTGAAAAATGTATCTATGTCTGATGCCTATAAACATATCAGAAGTGATGAATTTAATTTTAAATTCCTATATCTTGCACTTGCAACACTTCCACTGTTACCTACCTACTTCATCTTCAAGAGCCTATCACTAATCTATATCTACTTATTTATAAACTATCCTCCGACTCTATATAACTATGCAAGATAGCTTATTTCATCTCACTCTTCTTGTAAAAGTATTTTGTACTACATCATAATATACTTTTCACACCACCTGATCGAAAACGTCAAATTATATGTCATGCTAACTTAACCTAAAGTGAGTCATTTTTGGCCGGTGGCACTGCCGGGCAATAATATTGTACTGGATTTCATTATAACCCGCTGGTCAATAATGTGATTTAAATTTGGAACCTCATCTGTCTGCTCAATTGGCGGTATTAGGTACTCACAACGCCTTCTGTCTCTGTCTCTCTCTTTCTGTTCCAGAAAGAAGAAAGATATTCTCGATACTCTTACTACTTAGGGATGATATTCTCGAATTTCTACAAAATCATAAGGATTGACCAGGGTCCAGGATTGAAGACAATATTATAAGAATAATTGGTTATGTACGGATTATTGTATAAAAGGATAAGAATTACACTTAAAACCCATTTATAGTCGATTTATAAATTTAAAAACTATTTTCTCGAGCATCTCCTATGACGTTCTAAATTCAAATTGCATACAGCCAAGCGTCCGAACCCATTCTACCAGCTGATATAAAGCTCTGTATAAAGCTTTGTGTACACATAAATTGTATTAGGTTGCTAACATTAGGCCTGCACATATTTACTTACCCACAGAGAAGTAAAAAAAAAAAAAAAAATCGAGTTGGTCGTGGCCGCTATGTGGTAGGCATTCCGAGTGGAACGCAAAAAAGGCGCGGATATTGCAAATCCGTATGGTATTAAAACTAACTTTTTTTAAGTAGGTACCTATACAGTATAGTTCTAAATACATATCTCTACTTAGTGTTTGTAAATTTAAAATATTTCGTTTTTCGTATCATGGCTTCTTATTTTCTCACAGGAGGTGAGAAAAGTAGAGTATCCTCCTCGGGGATAAAGGTGTCTTTGCCTTGGGCTAGCTTGAATCCCTCGCTGCATTCAGGATTCTTGTATTAACTCCCTCGCTTCGCTCGTGAGTTAAACTCTAAACTCCCTCGCTACGCTCGGGAGTTAACTCCCGAATCCTTCATTGCGTTCGAGATTCAATATGACGCCCGTGACACAAGACACTGCTTTATCCCCTGGGTGCATAATCTACTATAGTGTTTTATATATATCAAAAAAATATGCTGGAAATAGGTCTGTACCAGATTCTTCTGCATCGATGGTTAGGAAATTCTTCTGTCATGACACTCCATGTATTTTATGGTACCATAAATATCTTTACACAGGATCATGTTCTGACCAATAAGACTATTTCCACATGACTGAGGCAAGTCAGGTGTTGGATATCAAAATTTAGAGGATAGTCAGGGGTTCCTTAGCTGAAGCTTGACTCTGTCGTGATAATGTAACAGTCAATAATGGCCAATGAAATCACAACAACATTCATTGATTTATTTACGTTCTCGGGATGATAGGTTTTGCAAACTTGAGAAGCAATGTTTTAGGGATGTCCTTCAAAATCCTTCGTACAAAGACAAAGAATGTGTTACGTATTTGAATGCTAAATTTCTTTACGGTCCTTAGTTAAAGCATAGGTATTCCTGAATGCCCGATCAACCTGGGGAGACTATAGAAATTGGAGTTGATATGAAGCGTGCAATCGGTCAAGCGCACAATGTGCTGAACTTTTAAGTTCTTTCACTATTTTAAGTTTTTTTTCCTATGTGACCGTTTGAGAATTTAAAAAATGAAAATTCACTACAATTGTAGTGACTAGGAATTATTGTGAAAGGTGGCTATGTCTATGTACTTACCTATTTGATAAAATATTTGTACCTACCTATGTATCTATAAGACTTACTTTTACTTGTTATGTCGCATAATATTACGGATTCGACATCGTATCTATGTAAAATATGAAGTAAAACTACCTATATATACCTAAATAACCTACTCGCGTAAATGTATAAAATACTCCACAGGGTCATATTAAACTACCTAGCGCAATTCTGGGGTGATGAACGCGTTGACGCAAAGGCTGTTGATCCCGTACTCAACATGATGTTAAGAGATAAAAAAAACATTAATAATTGAAGTTGAGTAATTTTTAATCCTATTACAGCAAAAACTAAATCAAAATCGGTTCAGCCGTTTAGGAGCTACGATTTTGAGATGTTCTTAATCCCAAATACTCAATTCAGTAGTTGGCCTATGTATGTGCCAACTTTGTAAATAAAGTTTATTTTACAATTTATGTACATACAGAGAAACAATACAGATACAAAAGTACAATTTATGTACGCACAGAGAAACAATACAGATACAAAATTACAATTAGGTATTAGTACAAAGGTATCTACTGCTTATTTCTAAAGAAAATTCTTCCAGCTGACCTGCGAAAGGAGAATTGAAGAAATGTAGACAGTAGTGTGTAAGAAAGAATAAGAGAAAAAGTATGAGAAGCCATAAACTAAAGTATCAAATAAATTCATATGAATTCATAATAAAATTACAAGTCTACCTGACTACGCGATTTAAATCATCGGTAGTGTAAATGTAACACACAAAATTAAGTGTACTTACTTACATAGGTCTTGCCCATTCATAGCTATAAAAAATCCGGATTTCTGCTACATAAGTAATTTAATATGACCCTGTAAACTCTTCAAATCTTCTCTCCTATGGCTGTTCACTATGAAGAGTACCTTATGAAGCACTCCTTATTCGAGGCTGTGAAATAATAGCTTTAACCTTTCCATTGTAGATATCACAAGGCACTAAGAGTCCTGAGGAGCATTTCTCGTATTATTAAGGAGCGTTCGCATTGGCATCGCAAACTGTCATAAACATCTCTAGTTTCCTTACATCTTGACAGATATTGACGTTACCTGTTTCTTAGATGATATTGCGTGTCCTTGGCATGGCTTCCATCGGGGATTTTAATTTTGATAACACAAAAAATTAGTCGCTAATTAAGTAGTCGAATAATTAGTCGCCAAATATCAGAATCTGTCGGTCACTGTGTCAAAAGTTCTAAGCGTTTCTAGGTGGCCGATCTGGGGAGAATCTCCCCAGCTTGACTACATTGCCCCACACTAGGAATTTCTCCTATATCGTGGGTGCGTTTACAAACATACAAACTCACAGAAAGCCAGACCCGGAACAACTATCTGTAGGCCATACAAAATTTTGTTCCGTGCGGGAATCGAACCCGCGACACGCAGCGCAGCAGTCAATCGCTCAACCGCTGCGCCAACCATGTCCAACCGAGTGTGTGTGATTATTATTTTAATGTGGCCAAGTTGGGAGATTCTGCCCAGGTCGGCCACCTAGAAACGCTTATAACTTTTGAACCAATAACTGACTAATTCTGATGTTTGGCGATTAATTTCGACTAATTAGCGACTAATTTTTTGTGTTATCAAAACTAAAATTCCTGATGGTAGCCATGTAAGTGTGAGGGACACTGATACTGCAATTTGAATTTAAACGCTTTTTGAGTACGAGAATGATTATTAACCTTCTGTTCAGATGAAAGAGTCTGTGTTGATATTGTTTGTATACGTTTCAAATACCTATGTGTGTAAGTACCTGTAGTGCTAATCTGTTAATATGTCATTGTGAAAACATAGGTGCTGGTCCCTCTTATCAGAAGTGAATGATATAAATTATTACTGTTTTTTTACAGAATAGCCCGGCCCTACCTCTTTATGAATTTATTAATAAACCCCACAGTACTTAAACTTTATAAAATTAATATTCTATATTATTTTTGTGTGTGTGTAAATTAAATTGAAGAATCAGAATTATTATTATTAGGGAAGGCATAAAAATGTCATCATCTGCCTAGCCTTTTCCAAACTATATATTGGTGTCGGCTCCCATTCAAACCGGATTCAACCATAAAATTGTATCGAAAAGTAAACTTTACTTATCGGTATTGATGTTGGTTTTGTGTTCATTTTATACTTTTTTTTTGTTGACTGTATATCAATAAAATGACACTAAATTCTTATATAGAGTTAGTAGGAATGATGTGTATAAACGTATAAATAATGCCTTCGTAACTTTTATTTTAATTTCATATTTCATCTGAACAGTTGCCTATGATTTCCTCTTCATTATTCACCTGTTTTATGAGTACAAAACATTTTGTTTAATTTATTCGACTAGATAGTAATTTTTACTCTTCAAGTAAGGTATTTTTTTATTTATCATTTAGGTCAAAATAAATGGGCCAGCGAATCTCCACAAAGTATACCACGTGTAACAGAATAAACGCAATATGAAACCTTATGAGGTTTTGCGTTTATTCTGTTACACGTTGTATAAAAAAGTCAATTTTGTAACTCATCATTTTCAGCAGTCAACTAACCTATAGTCACTTGAAATTAAGAGTTAAGACTGTTACGACTGGTCTGTGGAGTTTTACTAACCAATTTAATTTAACCCCGTAGGTTAATGTAGCGTCCTTGTATAAATATCTAGTGTGTTTGTACAGTGTTTATATATACCTACTTTAGTATATGCACGACCATTTCTTAAACTTTCGTACTTGTGGGCGCCAATGCTAGTGGAAAACTAATTATTTCGAAAGTTAGAGTGTAATAAATAGGAATCTGCTCCTTGTTTGTCGGGGATTGAGAACGTTACAGTTTTTCAAGTTGATAATATTATGATAAGATACGATAGGTATATCTGAAAACAATGCGCCCATTTTTTTAAAGCATATTTTTTGTTTTCATACAAAAAATTGTTTCCAATTCGTTCTTTTATTCTTTTCCGCCAAAACGACAAAATATAAAGTGAATTTCCGAAAAGTAGAAAATAAAAGATTTGAAAATTCTAGGATCAGTATTCTGATTTTAGGGGCTTTAAGGCTATCGATTCCTTTGGGTAATAGAAAGTATTTATTACGCTCTAACTAGACTACTGTTACTTAAGTATAATCCATTTTCTATCTAGAATAAATAAATTGTTACCAACCTAACACAACAAAAAATACTACCTTCTAATTTCAAACTCTAAACTTTTATATCAATTTAATATTTAGAAACTAGTGACGGAAACCATACCTTTGTGACAATAATAAATGAACTTATAACATCTTTGTAACTATACCGACCTATTTTTCCACTTTTCCACACATTTGTGTATACTGAAATTATTACTTAGGTACCTATATGAAACACTTTTTCCCAATTCTTCACCCGATATTGTGCTAATCGAGTTAAAATGAATAAAGTAAAGAAAATGATTATTGAATTTGCGCTTTTTATTTATGGACCTCCTTTGCTAAAGCCAGTTGTAGACCAAAAACTTACATAACTGGAGTTACATTCCCATCTGTCCCCGAATGGGGACAAATGGGAATTTTCGTCGACGGATGACACAAAAATCCTCATTTGTCGCCATTCGGGAATAGATGGGAATACTCCATATAACTTAGGATATTAGGTACCTACTACACCAATCGATCGACGTTGATCGATTGGTGTGGTAGCTTTGGCTTATAGAAGAAAGATATCTGTGGTAACCCCCGTACCTAAGATTTTTTTTCTTATTCGTGTGCTGTCCAAAACTATGAAAAATTACTTCAGCATATGCGAACTCTCCGGTGGCGTTATGAAAGATGTACATACTTTGATGTTTTTTGTTTTGTATTTTAAAAATACGTTTTTTTGGGACTTTACTATGGATAACAAACACTGCCTCGTTGATTTAATGGTTGCAAGTTCGACAACTGAGTGTGGTATCCTGGGTTAGAATCCCAGGACTGGCAAAGCGTTATTGTTACTTTTTAATTAGGAATTTCTTAGAAGCAACCAAAAGTTTGGAAGTTGGTGGAGACTGGTGTGACATCCTCGTGTCTCGGAAAGCACCTAAGTTTGCATGATTCGACCAGCGGGAACAGAAACTGCAGCGGCGCGTTGACCGTTGTGTTCCACACTCGACTTAAAAAGATGTCAGCATAGTAGACAGGGCCAGTGCCTGCCCCCTGGCAGGAAGGAATTGAGGAATTGTTCAAAAGAGTTACCCCAGCCCTGGAACGTAAAAGGCATTTGATGGAAAACGGGTGGCTTTTAGTCAGTAAGAGTCTGAGACTCCCTCCCGATCCTATGGAGTTTCCTATCCACAAAAGAAAAAAGAGAGTGCGCCTGTGTTTACGTAGATTTCTTCTTCCTTGGGCTTGAAACAAGTGAGATTCTGTCAACGGTATCGTGGCGAAGGCGATTGTCAATACGTCAAAAATGTATGGGATTGACAGATCTATCTAGAACACAGAACTATCGAAATAACACGTGAACAAATCCCCACATTTTGTAATTTCGACAGTCCCATTCGGTAATGGAATGGCACATTGTCTAGGGCCTCTGGGCTAGTCTGCACAGATAATCGTCGTGGCCCAAATTCGTCGGGAGAATTATTATGATGCCAACATTCGAATAACAATTCTGTATGATCTACTCTTTAGGATATCTAATTTTCATGACGGAGCATGCGAAGGATGTAACTACCCCAGGGAACAGGCTTAATTGAGTCTACGAAACAACTGGCATAAAGTAGGAATATTTGAAAATTAGATACGATAAATGGAGAACTTTCAAAATATTTAAAATCATGATGCCAATGGTGCATCATTACCTAGATAGATGGGTATCAACAAATCTGTCTGAAGCCCGACTATGCTTTACATAAGCGAAAGTTCCAGCTGCTAAATACGGAGGAAGGCAATGACTCGCGATTGATCATCCTGTTGTACTGTGTTTGATGAACTCATACTTACTAGATATATATTTTTTTAAATATCGCAGCTTATGCTGACATAGGAACCTTTTTGGCCTCGCACAGAATATATATGATGCTTTTGTTATTTTTTTTTTTAATTAATTTTTATTACCTACCTACCCATCGTTAATTTTATTTTATTGTTTTACTTTTTGTTTGTCTTTTGCGAGTCCCAAATAAATATTCTTTCTTTCTCTTTCTTTGTTATATAATGTGCTTAGTAAATAGAAACAGCCGGTCGATTTTGGACAACAACTCACCGTGAAAAGTTAGGTGAATTGAGCTGTCATGGATTGAAAGCCTTGACGCTTCATCCTAGCTTCATCCATATTGGGGTCGGCTCCTAGGCAAACCAGATTCAGCTGAATACCAGTAGTTTACGTGGAGGCTGCCTACCAGACCTCCGCAATCCATCAACTGTGGGTAACACGGTACTTCTCAAAGATCGGGCCAAAGATCTCCACATGACAGCTGGGACCAACGGCTTAATGTGCTTTCCGAGGTACGGAGGAGTCTCGGTAAGTTCAGATGATCACTCATCCGCAGACCAACCTCGACATAGCCTTGAAGATCGGCCCGTGCGGCTGTTTTAATTTAGCCACAAGCTCCACGATTGTTAGCTCATGTCATCTAAGACAGTACGGTGAGACGCAGTGCGATTCGTACATTGTTTTTTTCAGAATTGGTTCATAGGGAATAACCATGCCCTGTTTGATTTGCTGAAAAGAGAACTAATTAGCACTAGATCTTTATTAATTGAAAAGGAATATGTAGATTTAATATTATATTCCACGTAAAATTAAAATAAAAACTGGTAACTAAAACGTGGCGTCAAAAAATTCGTCCGCAGCGCTGTCGACTGGAAGTGAGCCCAAAATACTGGCTGATTAGCACTTGTAAAAAATCTGAAGGATTCTATTAAAAGTCCTCAGGGCCATTCTACTAACTTTTAAGCAACGTGTTCATTCGCATCTCAGTTGGAATCTGTAAAAAAAGCTTTACCTAATTTCCATACTTAGGTACCTAAACCTGCCATAGAAAACGACTTTCTCATACTCGGAAAGTAGGGTTTGTTTGATCCGAGTAGCGGGTGGAAGACGCTGCTTCCCACCTAAGGGCGGGAAAGACTCGTAGTGCTTCCCTCTTTAAGTCCCTAGGGCGGGAATGAATTTTAAAAATAGAACTAAAAGAGATGGACAAAGTTGGACCCACGGAGTACAAACATGCATTAATTGCTTTTCACACCACCTGATCGAAAACGTCAAATTATATGTCATGTCAACCTACCCTAAAGTGAGTCATTTTTGGCCGGTGGCACAGCCGGGCAATAATATTGTACTGGATTTCATTATAACCCGCTGGTCAATAATGTGATTTAAATTTGGAACCTCATCTGTCTGCTCAATTGGCGGTATATTAGGTACTTACAACGCCTTCTGTCTCTGTCTCTCTATTTCTGTTCCAGAAAGAGAAAAGATATTCTCGATATTCTTACTACTTAGGGATGATATTCTCGAATTTCTACAAAATCATAAGGATTGACCAGGGTCCAGGATTGAAGACAATATTATAAGAATAATTGGTTATGTACGGGTTATTGTATAAAAGGATAAAAATAACACTTATAAACCCATTTTCACACCACCTGATCGAAAACGTCAAATTATATGTCATACCAACCTAACCTAAAGTGAGTAATTTTTGGCCGGTGGCACAGCCGGGCAATAATATTGTACTGGATTTCATTATAACCCGCTGGTCAATAATGTGATTTAAATTTGGAACCTCATCTGTCTGCTCAATTGGTGGTATATTAGGTACTTACAACGCCTTCTGTCTCTGTCTCTCTTTTTCTGTTCCAGAAAGAGGAAAGATATTCTCGATACTCTTACTACTTAGGGATGATATTCTCGAATTTCTACAAAATCATAATAATTGACCAGGGTCCAGGATTGAAGACAATATTATAAGAATAATTGGTTATGTACCTACGGATTATTGTATAAAAGGATAAGAATAACACTTAAAACCCATTTATAGTCGATTTATTAATTTAAAAACTATTTTCTCGAGCATCTCCAATGACGTTCTAAATTCAAATTGCATACAGCCAAGCGTCCGAACCATTCTACCAGCTGTTACAAAGCTCTGTATAAAGCTTTGTGGCCTGCACATATATTTACTTACCCACAGAAAAAAAAAAAAACGAAAATCGAGTTGGTCGTGGCCGCTATGTGGGGTAGGTATACCGAGTGGAACGCAAAAAAGGCGCGGAAATTGCAAATCCGTATGGTATTAAACTAACCTTTTTTTAAGTAGGTATACAGTATGGTTCTAAATACATATCTCTACATAGTGTTTGTAAATTTAAAATACTTTGTTTTTCATATTATGGCTTCTTATTTTCTCACAGGAGGTGTGAAAAGTAGAGTATCCTCCTCGGGGATAAAGGTGTCTTTGCCTTGGGCTAGCTTGAATCCCTCGCTGCATTCAGGATTCTTGTATTAACTCCCTCGCTTCGCTCGTGAGTTAAACTCTAAACTCCCTCGCTACGCTCGGGAGTTACCTCCCGAATCCTTCATTGCGTTCGAGATTCAATATGACGCCCGTGACACAAGACACTGCTTTATCCCCGGGGTGCATAATCTACTATTTCATTTGAATAAAACAAATAAATAATTTTGAATAGCTTTTTATGCCCATGCAGAAGTGGAAAAATAATCTAACTTAAAAGTTTTTCTGTTGAATTTTGTTCTAAAATGCCTATTACTGTTACCTTAAAATATTAACAAAGATCAAAACAGGTAAAAATAATAGCTAAAAACAAAACGCCGTGATGAGTTTTGTTTTTCATAAGCGGCCTAAAATAATAGGTTGGGGAAAAAGTTTCTTCGCATTTTTTAAGAAAATTCAAAACATTTTTTAATATAGTTTATTTACATTTAACTAAAGTATGTAGGTACCATTTTGTTCGATAACTTTTTGCCATCTTGTAGGTAGGGACATGATCCCATTGCTATAGAAATTTTGGGACTTCTGATCAAAATACCGCGACAAGTGGTTTTGGCAGTCCTCTCGTGATGTTAACCTGACACTGTCTAAAGAATTCTGAAGAACCTTGCACCTTCAGATTTCCACCTGTTTCGGTAAACAGGTGGAAATCTGAAGGTGGACTATATCGGCGGATGCATTAACACCTCCCAGCCAAACTCTCTTAATTTTTGCTGAGTGGCTAAAGATGTGTGAGGTTTAGCGTTATCATGATGTAAAACCACACCCCTTCTGTTGATTAATTCCGGCCGCTTTCTCTCAACTTCTTGCTTTATTCTCATCAGTTATTCGCAGTAGAGTTCAGAATTGATGGTCCTGCCTGGTGGTAACAGCTCATAATGAATAATGCCCTTCCAATCCCACCACACACACAGCATCACCTTGTTGCGAGTTAACCCGGGTTTCGCCACAGTCAGTGAACCCAGACCGGCCTTTGACCACGACCTTTTTCGCACGTTCTTGTCGTACGTGATCCACTTTTCATCACCAGTTATCAGCTTCTTCAAAAATGGTTCGGTTTCATTACGTCGTAATAAAGAATCACAAATGAGTACACGGTTCATTAGATTTCTTTCAGTGAGCTCGTGAGATACCCAAATATCGAGCTTTTTGTGTACCCAGGTTTTTTCAAATGCGCTAAAACTGTTTTAAAAAACGTGGGACCTGGGGCTCTAAACAAGGTGACAGCATTGGGATAAGGCGTTGAGAAACAATTCCACCCAGTTGTCGAAAGGTTATGGTCGGCTATTGCTTTCTGAACTACTGTGGTCTTATAGACTTTGAATAATGCATAGGGACCTATTCAGCCCAGTATGTCGACTGTCCCTAAACACGATTGACTGGCCCCTCATAAGCATGTCAAGAAAATCAGGCCAATAATATTCTATTGTCAATAATAATGGCTATTGGTGAAAGTTCATAGGAATGCAGGACACATTCATATAGGTACATATTATGGGGCCAACGCTATTAAAGCCCTAGGGAATTTTTATGGGCCAAGAGGCATTAATTTCCCTAGCCTTTTGAAAATATGACCCGGATATTGGCCCATTCCATAGTGATATTAATGCTTTATTTATTTTTCTTTTAAGAAGTTTTGGGGGTTTAAAATAATTAACCAGTACTAAAACGACAGTTTCTTTATTGTTTCTCAATAAATAATAATAAATTAAAATCGTCAATAAATAACTCTTCTAGACCCTAGCCGTTTCATTGGTGCGTGCGTTAAAACACTATGTACATTGCGTTTCCCGTGCGTATTTACATGAGGTAGTATTCGTTTAGTTGGTGGCTGAGGAAGATGATGAAGACGAGGAGACCGAAGACACGCTGGAATAGCTCGGAGACTGGTTCGAGGCGGCTGACGGGTTGGAGTCACCAGGGTAGTATGAGCTGTAAGCCAGCTGCGACGGGTCCCAAACTCTGGCGTAAGGACCACTGCTAGCTGGCTCCCAGGCAGGGCTGTAAGAGTCCTGAGGCGCGGAAGGTCCAGGGGTCGAGGGAGGTCCGTACTGATTGGCCGGGGGACCGTATTGGGGTGCGGGAGGGGCGGCTTCTGTAGGCGGCATCATCATCATGGGCATGGCTGGCAATAAAAACAAAAAAAAAAGTTAGTTTAAAGTTCAAGTTCAAATTTTGATAGTCGACAAGAATATCCGTCGATGTCTAACCTCCTTTCTTCATGATCAAGTTGTAGATCAGGAATCCGAGGACGAGAGTGATGGCCAGCTTGCTGAGGATCAGCGCTTTCATGGACTTGATGCCAATGATGGCGACTAGGATGGGCATCAGAGCCTTCATCTTTAGCTTCAGCAGCAGCAGCACGGGGAGCAGGAGCTTCTTCTTCAAGATGCCTCGAGCTGAAAGTAAAAATTGGATTAAGCTCGATGTCTAATCTTAAAGTTCATTAGTTTGTCTTTGTTAATCCCGTTACCTTCGCCGTTTTCACTGTCAGTTTCCGGGAATTCCACATCCAAACCCCTGTCAGCTCTATAGGAGACCTCAGCACTGTCAAACAAAAACTCAGGAAGCTGGAATCTAACTTCATGGTTGCTCAGGTACCGGCCGACGCGGTCAAAGATCACTTTGTCAATGTTCTTGTCGTCGAAAGCCCTCGCAGATTCAGAGCTCACTCCTAGTTTGGTGTCCAGGAACGAGAGAACTTTCACTTTGAGACATGACATCGGAGCTTCGGCTTCGAAACAATCACTGATCACACTCTGGAGCAACTCATCACTTGATCCTAACCGTGCCGTTTGAATCTCATTGTCCTTGATGCTGTAACCGCGAACGATGGCGACGGAAGCCAGGAATATACACAAACACTTCATTTTGTTTTTTTTCACTTTGTCATTAGATTTGATTAATTAGACGTTTGGCCCGGCCGGTTAATGGAGCAACAATGATTTAATTTTTCAATGGGCTTGGTTTTTATACTGTGATCCTTTGGGCGGCAAGGCACGCGGTCTTTGCGCATGCTTCGAATGTCAATGGCTTTCATACTTGGCAAACTATATATTTTCATTTAAAGAAAGTCCTGGTGGTGAGAGTGAAATATTTTGGCGATGATATGAAAAATATTAATAGCTATATTTTCGGGATTCCTTTTGATTATTTCGGAATGCGAAGATATTTTCAGGTTGTGGTTTTTAATATTACATTGTTACGTAACCACCGAGTGCTGATAAATTAGACAAGTTTTAGCTGTTTTTTTTCTGAATTCGACGCCTCTTATCGTTTTAGATAGATTTGTTCTTAAAAGACAACTTGGATTATCTGCTCCTATATTTCTAGCTGTTAGTGATGCCTATAAGCGATATGTATCGCTGTCTGAATTTTTGGATTTATGAAAGTACTACTACCCTACTTTATGCCAAAGGTTTCTTTACAGGTTTTCTGTCTAAAGTATGGTTTGAAAAATGCTCAAAATTCATAATCTTTTATTTAAAAAATTACTTTGAAAAATATTTAAGTACATATAACTACTGTCAAATTAACTTACAATACCGTTCAAAAAATTTAAAAAATTGCCACTGCAGAGACTTACTTTTTTATAAATTTAGGTAGGTATAAGACGTTCATAGGTATCGTTATAATATAACTTATGTAATCTAATAAAAAAGCGGAGTAATCTCTTATTGTTATGTATAAGATTGTCACCGGAAGATTGCAGACGTCGTAAGATTGTAAAATATTACGTGAAATTGTAAACTCATTTTCCTCAATAAGGGACGGATAGGAAACTATTGTATTTAGATGGGATTTGTTGTATTCAAAATGATATGCTCACATTATATCGAAAAATTATGATCTGAAAGATATTTATTACAATCTTACGGAGTTTGCAAAAGCTTTAGAAGAAAGTAAACAAACATGACTCTTTCGTTATTCTTCACTAACATGTGGATATAACTTTTCTAGTCACGTACGGTTAACTACAGGTATTTACGTAACTTTATGGAATACTATACGGTCTATTACCGGTTAGTAAGCTCTACTAAGAATCACATTTATTATTCTAGAAGATGACTTGATGAACCTTTTTTTAAGGATGGGAAATCACCAAATGACTCGGCGGAGCGCAAGGGAGTGTCTGACTCTTACTGACTGAAACCCATCCGTGTTCCTCCAAATGCCCTTTGCGTTCCAGGACCGCGGCAACGAACGGTCTTTCGAAAAAATTCCGCAACCCTTGGCATATTCCATAGTAAACTTACTCAAGGTGCATCGTCCTCACGTCCATATATTAAATTAATCAATGTAGGTACTTATACCAAATATTGAAAAACTTATTTGAAAAGAGTAACTATGGAGTTTCTTGTCCGTTCTTCTGCATAAGAAACTATCTTTGCTAATGCACACTAGAGTCACTTTTTTTTTTATAAATAATTTATTTTATTCTTTCAAATGTAAATGTGATGTTCGAAAGTGCCTTTAACTTTACCTAATTAAAATAAAAGTTTTGACATTGACGTTGCCGATCGCCTCTACGAGAATACGGCATGGTACGGCGGTGCTCCGCCTAAGCAGGGTAGACCTCCTCCGTATGCTCCACTGTGTCCTCCGGGCGTCTCCTCCCGCCGTATCCGAAACAGGTAGCTCCTGAAACAACCGTGTCCGGAGCGTACCTGTGTTAGGCGGAAGGTGATGACACCGTGGCGCCTCTTAAACCACTCCTCAAAGAGGGGACTTATCGCCACAACAGTGGCATGCCCAACTGATGAGCCCTGAGATTTAGTTCTAATACTAAACTTAAAGATACTAAATACAAACTGGTAAAAAATATACAAGTGGAGTAAAAAGGGGAGGGGAAGAACTCATATGGCATCGAAAAATTCGTCCACTTCGCTGTCAATGGGAAAAGTTTTCAGATTTAGTTTTTGTGTTTCATCAGAAGAAAATATATACTTAAATTGCAAAAACTTGAAAAAATGTAGGCAATTTAGAGCTTTTGACAGTTTGGGACTGCCGGAAGGTTAATACGATAATACGGTATTTTATGTTTTTGCTTGTTTCAAAACGACAAGATGGAGCAAAAAATACGGAGTTATTAGCTTTTCATATTCTATGAAAGCCAGAAGCAGCAGTAATTACGTATGACGTCACTCTTATGTTACGATTTATTGAATTTACGCTTTCTAGTATAAACGATGTTTTTCGTTACAACGATAGAAGAATAATTTCAAAAGTGTTTTCTATTTTCATTTAATATTTTTTTCACAAATCTTAATATTTTGCCATTCAAATACTTGTCATTTCATTTATAATTTTGATACTTAGTAATATCTTAATACTTATAAAATTCTCAAAAGTTAGATTATTAGAGACGTAGACCGGTACCACATTTTTCATTGCCGGATCTGTAATTGCATCTTTCTGTTGCAATGCTGTTGATGAATGCATGCCTTCCCTTATGAGGTCATACGAAACGTCAAGAGTAAGCAAGTAAGTATTTCTTGTGTCTTGTGATATGATTCATTCCATTGTTCAATACAATAAATGCATTCTAGGTGTTGATGGGGTTGCCGACTGCCGTGTTACTGCAGTGCTTGCGGCATGTTCGCAGAGGCGGAAAATGACGGCTTTCATGCCAACATGCGCAAGCGCCTTCATCATGCTTAGGGTACCTACGCGCTAGCCCCAACTGCATCCTGAACATGACATGAGAGATTCTCGAAAGCGCTGAAAACAACTGAAACCACATTGTATTTTGAAATAAGTGATAGAATAAATAAGTTATGAGTGCTCATAAGTTAAACTGCAATGTTTCTATGTCAATTAATTCCACTCATTTCTCCAGACACCGGTTTTACAACCACAATTATGCGGAAAGTAACCAGTAAGTGTTCAAACTCCGAAAACAATCGAATATGTAAAACAGGATCCATTCCTCAACACTTTACAAAGTTGTACGTAACATCGAAACATGTTCGATGTCTTTAACCTTCCTGTTCGATTGTTGGACATAGGAGTCTCCCCAGACGAGCCACATGCAGCCACTGTTGCACACGCAGTTGCAAAGTTCGTTGCTGGGCAGTAGCGATGATATTGTAATTACTTGAATTTGCATTTTCATCATCATTATCCATAGTTCGACTACTGAGCATAGGCCTCTGTTTGCTTGTGACAATACAACCTCACCAGGTTCTACTGCCACTGGGATCCAATTAGTTGCGTTGTGGCATTGCCAACATACTCAGTGATCACAATGTGTTCAGATGCTCGGGAGTAAATGCCATAAGTGGTTGCTTTTGTGACTACTAGATCGTCAGTAATTACTTATAAGTTTGTGAAGACCATTGGATGCGATTGCAGCGGTATAACAACTGCACATTAGGAATAATCAGGATCCTCTAGTAACAATTCAACGTAAATACGAACACACTCCGACAGTTATGATGGAAAAAAAAGGTAATGTCAAATTCAAACTTCCTTATGCTTGTGCATTTATTTATGCGTTGATGTTGTCAACAAGAACTGCATGTCCTAGACAGTAGGTATACATGCCATTAATCACAAGAGATTTAAGCTTCTATGTGCTTGTATCTCGTCTGCACAGTCCCAGAGTCAATCAGCTTGTTTATCATGCAGTGTCGGACTATGCTCTCACCAGTGGCGTGTACATACCAATCAAGCGATGTGTCGCTTTTGTAATGCCATTCATTCGTTTATGCAGCGTATTTCGTTAAAGCTGTCAGACTCAACGGCATGGTCGGCGCGAATTTGATTTGTGTGTCTGAGAATAGACTTTTTACTTTTAGGAATATATATTTGGTTATCTTATTTATCAATAGATTCATAATGTATGCTTACAGTACCAAGTTATAGTTATAAAGTTAGTAAGTTTGCTAATTTGTCGTGCAGAAAATACTACTTTGGTTCGGGCGCTGAAAGAAAACTCATCCTAGGTACTTACGATAACTACAATTAGCGCAATGAGAAATTTCTATTTACACTTTGTAGAACGAATGTGAATGAAATTAGGTCAGGTGAAGTCGTTGAATACAAAGCTGATATAGATAAGTATTCCATTGAGCAAAGCTCATTCATAGTCACTTTAATATCTATTTGCGAATGATTTTTAGTGATAGAAATACATAGCTAAACTTTTAGAAAAAATGCGTTATTACTTGTTGCTCAAGTTAGTTCGAAAAGAGTGTGGATACAATGATTTAAAATATATATATATATATACATATATTTTCCATTCATTCTTATTTGTTATTGCAAACATAAAAAACATAAACACAACAGGACAGCTTATGTACAAAGGCGATCTTAACCCATGCTTGGGTTCTGCAAACCTCAGTGCGATATAAATTTAATATATATAAATTAGTGATTCAATCACAAACTCTATTAACAAAAACTTACACCACGTTATAACAAGTTACGTAAAAGCTCCTGCATAGTTTTACAACAAAAGTGAAACTGCTCCGGTTTAGCAAAATGTCCGCGCACATCTCCATTATGCAATAAGGGTTGTTCATCGCGAATGCAACTCGTGCGCACATTTGCATTGCTCGCCATGTCCGGATTGTGAAATGGCTGTTTCACTTCCGTTCTGATACTGTTCGGCTATAAATCTGTGGATTGAGGACTGTTTTATTGACGTTTTGTATAAAGGTTGTTGCTATGTGGATGATAATAATATAGGCCACTTTGGGTTAATCCTATATTTTTATCATCTTCCTGCCTTTATTTACATAATACTTTTGAGGTCAACGCATCCAGCCGTTATCTCAGTATTCAACTGCTTTCTAGCCAAATAATATTTCACAGAGTTATTCCACGGCTTTTTAGGTTTTCTTCAACTGTAATCCATATTAATTCTCAAAAAAAATCGTCGTTATAGGAAAATGTTTTTCACTTTTTCACCCCCCTAAAAAGTAAATTTCAAAATGCAAAATCATCAAAAAATAACAGTTATTTTACTTCTTTAATTTGCAATAAGAAAGTAAGTAAACAATTTATGCTGTCCGTATTAGGTAACAGTCATCCACATAACACTATCCACTTACAAACATTGCGATCGTGACAGACATACAAACAGGGCCAAAACTCCATCATCTACTTCTACATACAAATAGACAAATTAACCTTTGCCATCGCTGACATTATAGTTACACAATTCTGAACCTTATCCCATTGTAATACTAAGAACTTTAAGCTAATAGATTGAATTTTCATTTGGCAAGAGCGTTCGATAAGGTGTGTATGCTATAAGGACCTAAAAATAGTTGAGTTATGGTTTTGAATCCGTGCTAATGTGTGCCGAGTGGGTCAGCAGGGTAGAGCAGGTATGCCGGGCGACGGCCTGTCGCATCCTGCGTGAGGACACTGCATTATAATGAGGAGTGCCGCAGGGCTCCTGTCTGGGCCCCCCTAATTATGTCGGTGATTTGGTTCAAGTTGTCGATGTCATTTGTTAGATTCGATATTTTGATTGATCGGCGAGGTTTTTTTAATGGCACGAAAGATTTGGTTTTCAAAGTTTATTTGTTCGGCAAAGTCGTCGAGATTTTTTCTCTCAAAGGACAAAACTTAAATATGCATTTATTTATCAAGGTTTTTTTAATGAAGAGTAGGATAAAATAGGATAAGTAAGTAGCCCTACTGAGGGCTCATTTCTGAAAAAATGTGAGTTCTATCTCTGAGAAGAGCCACCTGTCCGCCAGCAACGTAGTCTGTCGTCATGGCCCAAAATAGTGACTAATCAGCTGTTTTAGTAAGGCTCTGTTTTACATGATTGATAGTAAATAATCTGCCATTCAAATAAGGAACATACCGACCTAGTTTTCTACGATTCTATGAAAGACAACTAAAAATAAAGTCAATGTGGCCAATGCTGCCTATTAGCCATAGTAAGGTTCAATGTTCGGGTTCGATGAGGACTAGGAAGTGGTGACGAGCGGGCGGGGACTGTCTTTTGGAGAACTTTGACGTTCAAAAAGTGCTGGCACTCAGCCTAATTTTAATAAATGACTTTTGACTTTGACTTTGATGTCCAAACTGTTATTGGGTTGGGCAAAGTTTTGTTGGTTATTTCCATAAGGAATTTCTCAGTAGCAGCCCGGAGTCCGGATATGGGCCCAGTAAATTGAAATAGGCTAAATTCTTTAATGTGGGACTTGAATATAACTTGCGTGAAATGCGAGATATGCCACCTCAATAATATTTCAACTCAACTATTCGTCTGAATGTTTTAAGATCAGGGTGAGCTTGTAACATTTTTAGGTCGACTTTGCCTTTTGTAAAATAACTAGTATTTCTTTAGGTGGCACCTTAATAACAGTGGACCATGTTCTTAATATCCTTTGTTCTTATAAATATGATAAATAAAGTGATTATTGCTACGTATATCGTCACTATACCAACACGATCGACAGTAGTTATATTGAAATTAATAAAATGATAACGTTATTGTCACCAGTTAAAAATCAACAAAAAAAAACTAACGACATTTTTATATCAACATGGATTTCAAAACATTTCAAATGCACCGCGTTTTTGACTTGGCCTTTTGACCTTCTTTGTTAAGGATTATCAAAATCTTAAAATTAAAGATCGCATAATATTAGTTGATTAGCTGACCTTATAATGATTATGAGATCAGCAAACATAGGGAATTTTTTCTAGCCTTTTACCTCGAAAACTCCTGCTTCAAACAGTAAATCCATACTTGATCGATCAGCTGGTGTAAATTCTATCATTGGATCAAAGTAAAACGTAGCTGGTGACATTGATAGTATCTCGTACGTGATCCCCATGGCAGATGAGTAGAAGTGTCGGTAGAAAGCGATTGGCACTCGCATGGAAACTTAATGTGTTGCAAATGCCACCTCGTATCGAATTTTCCTCCCTTTAAGAGAAAGTATTTTATTACCGACAATGTTTGAATTTTCTTGCGTTTCTGTTTTTTGTGTATGGTCTTGTTTCGTTGTGTAGGTGGGTGGTACTTTGTTTTTTTCTGTATTGACATTTTATTGACCCATATTTTTATTATCATTGTTGTTTATATTATATTCACTGGATGACATTATTTTTGAGTCTTTTTGTGCCCGTTGGCTCGTTGAAATTCTAATGCTAAGTTGTTACCTAGATAAGTTGTATTGATGTTAATAATGTAGTGAATTACTTTCGGAAAAACCTAACTGACATTTTATTTCGTCAATTTGATTGAACATGTTTATCACATATTTTCTAAATCGTCGGAGCTAAAGGTTTGAAATACTGCACATTATAAAGAGGTATTGTTGAATGCCTGTTTATTTCATTGACTGATTGTTTAGATGAGTTAAGCACTCTCATTATATCATGACTTTTCAATGAAAAAGTCCATTAAAATTTTAAGTTTCCATTGCATCTTTTCTAAAGGGAACACTAAATAAAGTGAAATAATTTAATTCTTCAAAGATTTATTATTAATACAAATAAATAACATCAGTCATACATCACAATCACACGCTCTCAAGCACAATATTTTAATAAATAAGTTGCATTACATAGTATTTACACGGTCTCGATTTCTCGACGAAATCATTTATTTGGTCTTTATTATCTGTGCCCGTCAACCAGCTGTCAAAAAACGGCGGGAAAAACGGAGTTCGCATACAGGTCGTTGGGTTGAGGTTGCGTTCGGATGGTTTAGTGGTAAGCGTTGTAGGCGAGTTCCTGGGCCAGCTCTTGGGGCTCGGCATCCCTCCTGCGGCGGGTGGCGGCGTAGGCGGCGTCCCAGGGGCCATGCGCAGCGATCTGCGGGTGCGAGTTGTCCGCCGCAATCTGGGTAAACTACAATGTTAGGCTTATGGATAGTAGAGTTTTGAAAGAAGGTTAGTACACAATAACACTTCATTTATGGGGTGATAAACTCAGTGTCGGATTAAAATATAAAATTAATTGTGCAAATCAAGTTCAAACGGTGCCAATAGATCGTAAAAGTTGTGCCAAAGTTGCAAATAGTTCTGGAGAAAGTGCTGTGCTTTTGCAAAATAACTCAGTGCCACTTTAAAGTTTTTGCATTGTTTCTAGAGGACTACGTTGTTAATAAGTGAAATGTCAACTCACCTTTTTGCAAAGCTGGAAGATGGCCAAAGCGACGGAAACCACGAAGGAGAAGAAGGACAGCTGCAGCGCGTTCCAGGCCTTCAGACCGAGGACACCGATGGCCAGGGGGATGAGGGTCATAGCCTTGAGGAGCACGAACACCAGGATTGGGACGATGATCTTCTTGAGCTTGGCCTTGCGGGCCTCACCAACGGAGCGGGCACCCTCTTTGTTGAACTTAACGTTCACAGAAAGCTCATCGTTGTCAAGGTTCCTCGGACTGACTGTGATCTTGGTGTCGGCGATGGGCAGCATGAAGGTCACGTCGTGGGACTGGATGAAGTTCTCAATGCTGTCGAAGAAATCGCCAGTAGAGCGGCCAGTGACGTCATTGGCAGCACCATTCTTCGTCACTTCAACGGCGTCGGAGATCTGAGGAGAAAGCAATTAATGTGAAACTTTCAATTCTTTGGAAAGTGGAAATCAAAACTATTTGCGAAATGGAAAGTCGGATACCTGGAAGGTGTCCTTCTTGAAAATGGAGTCCAATAACGACATGACCTTGTACTTGATGCAGGCAGTGGGGTCTGATCCTTCGGCGCAGCCTGATCTCATCTCCTCGACCATGCCATCCATGGGGGTTCCCTTCCAGAAGGCTTCCTTGGCAGGCTGGGCAGCTGCGCTCCCGAAAAGGGCCAGAGCCAACAAGCACATTACTTTACTGGACACCATTTTGCTTAGCTCCTCGTGGTGTTCACTGACTGAAGGTTGGATTGTTTGTGATAGTTTCGACAAGGACCCCGCGGTTTTTATACAGCTATTTCAAATTCAGCACGTCGAGTGCAGTTCCGGTACGCATTGTCTTTCAACGTACGAGTCGATACGTGCACATGCGACCTTCTGGCACGGAGGGGACCCAAGTGTAAGGGAAAGCTATCTGATACGAATCCTCGTGAAGATATGGAATACAAAACGTCCTAAGTTCTAACATTGTCAGTCGCTTATCGTACATTTTAGAATAGTTATTCGTTTGTATGAAGCGCCTTTTCTGTTGTTTGTGACACCGTACCCTGAATCGAAGAGCCATGATCCAGTTCGTTTCTTTTTGTCTTATGGGTGTTGAGGAAGGTGTGAGCGAGAGGTGCGATTGGTCAAGTAGTGAGGTATTTGATATGGAGGAGCAGATGCGCACACGCGCGGCTTTGCATACGTAATGGTGTTTAAGTTGATATCATTGAACTTGTACGTCTAGGAGATAATGACATTGTTGATCGGAAGATCATCGTCTTGTTCATGAACTTCAGAGATTTATGACCTGAAGCATGTGGCCTCTGACCAGGTAGAGCTTCAGCATGAATTTCTTCAGAATCTGGGTCTACTTTGCATACGTGCAGTTTATAAACTTGGCAAAAACAATTTGAAAGTGAAAATGGATAAAAGTGAAAAGCTTTCTTGGAATCTGGTTCAACTTTTACGTGAGGATTTTGTTTGTAGCAAAAGGTCCTTTCCTGTTTTGCTTTTATTTAATTTTAAATACTGTGACAAAAGAAATTCCTACAGGTTAGCCTTGGCTTGGATTAAAACCTTATAAGCATACTATCTGACGCAAACAATGAGTCAGGTGGATTACGATGGCTTTAGCAGACGATGCGAAGCGACGGGTAGACGTTTTATCTGGTTCAAATTTAATGACGTCGAATTCGACATACAATACGAGTAAAATTTATCTTGCCAATAAGGCAGGATAAATTGTATTACATGTCGAATATTGTTATTGAATTATCATAAGCCTATTTTGTCCCACTGCAGGGCGACGGCCCCTCTACTTTTTCCACTTTTCACGTTCTGATGCGTTTGGGAATATTGAGTAATGCAAGACATTAAATTCCACCATCTCTTTCAAGGCCTGCCGTGTTGCCATTTGCTACTGCTGTTTAGGAACCAGTACATGGTTATTTTAGCTTACAGCTCCTTCGCTATGCGTATTTTTTCTAAATAGTGCAGATTGACCAATTAGGTACAAAATCAAAAGGCGTATGTAAAGATCGTAATCGGTTAGATGGTGGAGAATATCGTGTTGCATTAAGTTCCCCTATGTACTAAAAGTTTTATCATTTCTTAAATTTTAGCCTACTCGTCCCACTACAGGGCAAAGGCCTCCCTTTCTTTCTTCCATTCTTCCCGGCTCAGGGCTTGCGTGGACCATTCCTGCTCCTAGCTCGTCCGCCATCTATGCCTGCGTCTGCTGCGAAGCGATTTTAGTCCATGAATCGTTCGACATGCGGCTGACGGGTCCAGTCCAGTCAAGCTTGGTTACTTTTTGAGTGACGTCGGCCATTTGTGTTTAAGAGCGCAACACTGTGTTAATCTGACTCTCAGTATACTGCGCTCCATTGCTCTCTATTGTCTGCAAAAACTTTTAATAAATAAATATATTTAGCTTTGGAAGTTTTTGCAAAACTCCATGGTAAAAGAGGCGTGAGTTTATGTGTAAGCATGGGTATGTGTGTACAATCATGTTTTCTTTATTTTCATGTCGGCTCGTAAATACACGCACAAATAGCTTAGAGAAGCTGATGCCGTTAAACTATACAGGGTTATTTGTAAAACACCAGCAACCTTTCAGGGGGTGAAAGTACTCATCATTATAAACAACTTTTACTATGGGACCAACTCTGAAATATTAAAAAATAAATCAGCTGTTTCATACAAAACGCAATAGTCACCCGATGAAAATGTATGAAATAGCAGATTTTTTTTTCGATTTTTCAGGGTTGGTCTCATAGCAAAAGTTGTTTATAATGATGAGTACTTTCACCCCCTGAAAGGTTGTTGGTGTTTTACAAATAACCCTGTATACAGGAAGAAATCTGTTACAACCTTTAGATCAATAAACCGATACAGTTTTATTAAGTCCAGGCTCTTGATCGACTGATGCAAGTAAAGATAGCCGTGTCATGATTTGAATTGGAATGTTATCTGACAGTCATACAAAATTAGAGAAAACTTGTTGGAAAACATGGTTTTCTTCCGATTGGTTTTATGTCATTGACAGAGCTGCTGAGTATTGATAGGGTGTTTAGTGTTCACATGCTTTACGAGAGAACGTTTATGTAAAAATAAAATTTCCTGATGGCTTTGAGATAAACTTTTCGTCTTCACCCAATATGTGTATGTGTGTGTGTGTAATCTTACAGGACACCTTAAGAATTAGGAATTAGGTTGACTCTGAGCTTTAAGGACCCGATTACTTCTAAATAATTTAATTGTATTTTATAAAATACTAGCTTTTACCCGCGACTTCGTACGCGTATATACCGTTGTTTCCCGTTCCTGGGGGTCGATTCTGCTATTGCAATCGTGTCTCAATGACCGGTCAATGATCGATTTTTGACGCATAACGTCAAACTTTTGACACATTTCCCATACAAAAACTGTCAAAGTTGTCAAATATTCGATCACTGACCGGTCATTGAGACACGATTGCAATAGCAGAATCGAGCCCCTGTTAGAATTACCCGTTCCCGTATAGCCTTCCTCATGAATGTGGCTATTATATACAAAAAATTCAAAATCGGTTCTGTAGATCCAGAGATTACCCCCTACAACCCCACAAACTTTACCTCTTTATAATATTAATATCGACTAGCTTTTGTTCTTGGCTTCGTTCGCGTTTGTCTATAACCGTCTCCAGGGTCCCATCTGTCTCCGTAGCGAAATTCATAAAGCGGATGAGCCATTTAGGCGTCAAAACATACCAAACAAATTTTAAAATTTTTATAATATTATTTAGGATTTACGCTCTTTATTTTCCGAGTGAAAAGTCGTCAAAGTCGAAGACTTTATCCTGCAACAAGATGTGTACCCAATGGGATCTCATCGGCAGAAATGATGATCTTCAATAAGTGATTCCATTTTCAAAAAATCTTCCTTTGTCGTTCTGGGACTCTAGTGCAACTTTGTCAAAGTTTTAGACCATCATTTTTTTAGACTGCTCGTTCGGTCTGCACAGCCTAAATGTCTGGTCAGTGAATGAATTAAACATCATTATAATTTCTGCCAAGAGACGACCACTGTTGGAGGTAAGCCTCCTCACAGTATCGACACATCGACTGATCCTGTGCGTCTCGCATCCAGGTCATCAGTCCTTGCGGAAGGTTTTGCGTTCCAGAATCTTTCGGACCACCTGTTATGCAAGCAGTGTGCACCTGCCTACTGCCACTTAAGGTTGGCGATTCTGCTAACTGTGTCGGTAACCTTGGTCCCACTGTGGGTATCTTCATTTCTGATTCGATCTTGCGACGAAACTCCAAGCGTGGCCCTCTCCATTGCCTTTTTGGTGACTATTTGATGAGAAAATCATAACCACCAACTGCTAATTCTACACTTCTGGACACATCTATTGGCCCACCTTAGAGTTTAGGTTTCGATGGCCCCTACCGAAATATGATTGCTAGATTGAACAAAAACTGTTGATGCAGTTTTAAACCTGATACATTTTACCATCTTTTTCGATCGTATTGTTTTAAATTTGAATTCAGAATACCATACGACATGGAGCTACGCCTAACAAGTCGGATATACGCCTTGTTAAAGGCAATTGATTTTTGAATAAAAAACATGTTTTATCAAATAAAGGTTTAATTTAATAACGCGTGTTGCCTCCATGGGCATCTACCACAGCTTACATACGATTAGGCATAGAGTTTATCAACCGCTCTATGAAATTTTGAGGGATCATCTCCCATTCCTCTTCTATGGCAGTTTTCAACTCCTGCATCGTCTGGGCAACTGGCTGACAAGCCCTAACACGTCTTTTTAGCTCGTCCCACATGTGCTCTATGGGGTTCATGTCTGGGCTTCTGGCTGGCCAGTCCATAACTGTGATGTTCACATCCCGAAGATATTCCCTGACGATGCCGGCCGCATGGGCTCTTGCATTATCATGCATAAAAAGGAAATTTGGGCCCACGTAGTTCGCGTATGGTATCACGTGAGGTTCTAAGCACTCACGAATGTACCTTTCAGCATTTAATGTTGGCAGCCGTGGTCCTGTAACAACCTCAAGTTGAGTTTTGCCGCTCGCGGATATACCGCCCCAGACAGTCCATGAGCCACCGCCATAAGCAACCCTCTCTTCAAAGCAGCATTGTGCGAAACGCTCTCCCTTACGTCGGTAGACCTTCTTCCTTCCATCATTGCCATGTAACACAATTTTAGACTCATCAGAAAAGAGTACACGGCTCCAATCTTGCTGTGTCCAATTTAAATGACTGCGTGCGAAATGAAGGCGCGCTGTTCGGTGGGCTCGCGTTAGTTTGGGCCCATTAGCTGGCTTGTGTGGTACCATATCGCGTTCTTTTAACCTTCTCCGAACAGTTCGAGCGCTCACAGATACTCACTGGAAGTCGCGAAGTTGGTTTTGTATCTCAATGGAGGTAAGGTGACGATTTCTCAAGCTGGTCGTCACGATGAATCGATCCTGCCTTTCAGTTGTGACCCGAGATCGTGGCCTTCCTTGGCGACGAACAAAGCCGCCAGTCTCTAGGTACCTCCGATAAACATTTCGGACCGCAGATCGACTTAAATTAAGTTGAGCACTCACGTTTCTTTGGCTGTGTCCGGCCTGAATAAGTGCCACAGCTTGGGCGGCGACTTCAGGTGAAGTATCCATAGATTATTGATAGAACCTCATCTTAATGTTAAGAATAAGTAATGTTTGTTGCAAAACCAAAGATATCAATCACTTTTTCAAGAATTAAATCCAAGTAAACCAATAAAACCAAGTTTTCTTAGTATTCGATTGTTTGATATCAACAAACAGGCTCCAAATTGTCTTTTGTTTCTTTAAATTCTGTGTTCGAAATTCAAAAAAAGACTATTGAACGAAATTGTGAATGTGCCAGCTTCAAAACTGCATAAAAACTTTTTGCTCGACCTAATATAAAATTTTAGCTAGGACCAAACGAAACTGAATATACAAGGTGGGCCAATAGATGTGTCCAGAAGTGTATATTTAATCAAATAAATATAGAATTAAATTATATTGAGACAGCCATTAATTTTAAAATGTAATCCCAATAACTGACACAAATCCTTTTTAATGGAAATCATCAAATGTCTTCTTCCGCTCTGGGTGGAGCGGAGGGGCGTGTCAGACTCTTCCGTGTTCCTCCTTATGCCCTTTGGGTTCCAGGGCCGCAGTGACTCTTTCGAACGAATTCCGCAATGACACAAATACTTGCTACAAGCTAACGGGTGATATCCAATTATTATTGATCCGGCATAGTGTGGCAACACTGAATACTAATGGGGTTGCCATATGTGTCCCATAGTTCCGCCACGGTGAAAGTGAACGACGAAGTATTAATTATATTAATGAGTTAGCGACGAATTTTCGAAGTTACGTAGTATTTGTGGATCGGGTATTAAAAGGTAATGGTTTCGAAGGAGGTTGGTAGTTTAGCTGGTGACTTCACGGAGACAACTGTGCTGCTGATGTCGTACAAGTTGAGCAGGGAGGTGGTTGATAGGCACCAGCTTCTGACGTTTTATTAGTGCCCATCAAGGCCATTTTTACAGAATGTGTAGACACTGAGGTTTATATGGTCTTGTTAGGGATTGATTTAAGGGTTGTGTATAGTAATTTATTTTGAGGAAAAATCGTGATTGCTAGTCGTAGCGTAGAAAACCATAAGGGTTATTAAAGCAATTACCACTTGGATTTGTGAATTTTAACTAATATTTAAACCTACAATTCAGAAGTAGCGGCGGCGGCGGTTAATCTGAAAACTACAATAACAGACCTGACGCGATGACGTCACAAAAATCTTACATTGCGCTATCAAAGTTCTCCACGCGATTTGAATAAAGACGACCACCCAACATCAACGGTCGGGCAGTTGCCCACCAGACACAGTACCTGTCTGGTTGGAGGATCCTCCCTTTTCAGTGGAGGTTTGCGGGACTTTCCACCTTGTTCATACCTCTACGGATAACTATCCGTAGAGGTATGAACAAGAAAAGGCGGATGACGAAATACTAAATAAATTACCTGGGCAGTTATATCTTCAGCGGCCATAATAGGCGACAGAATAGTATAACAATGACGTTACGCCAGGTTCAGGTGTCGCGGCTGTCGAGAGGAATAAAATAGTCATGAATACAATTCTGTTCTCATCGTAGTTTTAAGACAGCACTCTACTCTTGCAGCAACAAGCATTGAGTGCTGTCTTTAAAAACTACGGTAAACTACGGTAGCTACCGCTGCTTGTGTTCTGTTTCAACGCACGTTTATTTTTAGATACTCATCTGGGAAATGTGAGATTGTGTTGAACATTGCCAACAGTCTTCACTTGATGAACATTGTTATTTTGTGAACGAGCTGTGCTTTAGATGGGGGGGGGGCGAGTCTTGTATTATTTTGACATTAATATTGTTGCTGAAATGATGTTGCAACTTGAATTTGAAAGCATACAACTTGGGCCGTTGATAAAGTATTATACTAACAGTAATAAACAATTGTCAAAATGTAAATACTGAGTGATTGAGTGACTGACAGACAACGCACAGCCGATACGACTGGTCGTAGAAAGCTGAAGTTTGGCATGTGGGTAGGTATCTTAGGGAGTGTAGGGTTGTAGGATTTCACGAAATTCCTACGAGAACGGAAAAGACAGGATATGCGCATACGAAATCGCGGGCAAAAAATAGTACTATAAATAAACAGTCTTGAAGCTCGTAACTCGAATATTCGTCACACGAATGTGATAACATCTAATGTGGGCGATGCACGATGAATGACGGCCGATAGTCACCAGTCGATCATGTGCAAATAGCCATATGCAGTGCGCGTTGGCAGTCCATTGATATGTTGGTGTTGATATGTTATTCTTTTAAGGATCAAGGTGTCGCATAGTGTTTTATTTATCTATGTCATAAGTGCGGCCATAGAGCTGTGGGAGCTACTGACCTTGTTTTTTGTTCAGAGCGTGCAGTGCTTTCAGGTTTTTATTATCAGAAAATTCTTAGTAGTAGTAGTTAGTACTTTACTGGAAGCTTAGGTAGTTCAATGGAATGAGCTAAATAGAATATCAATCTTAATTTCAAGTCTTTATAGTAATTCATAATATTACATGTATACAGTTTAAAGTATAAATAAATAGAAAAAGTTATGGGCCCTGTCGGGCACAGCAAGATGCAAACCGATTTATTTGTTTTGTGTCGAAATTAATACTTATGAAAGTATTGAAGTCCTTGGGTTGGGTTAGTAAGAATAAACCCTCCCTTTAACTCCTTCATGTATTTTTTTTAAACTTACAAACCACTTTTAACCTACTTTTATGGTATACATAATAAAAAAGTATTCTACAGTAACTACACAGTGTTCCTCCAACTGCGGCCCTGTATCGAAAAAAATTAAAGTGTGCATATTTTTAACATTTCTAGTCAAATTTATTATACCTTAGAAACAAGTTAATAACCTCCGTTATTACGCTTAGATCAGGCCATCATAATTAATTCAGTTTACCTAGGTATATCAGACTATTGACATTCACAAGTACAGTCGAGGCGACATCTTCGTCAGTTCTCATTTTTGTGCAAGTTTGTCATTTCAGTCGCTATGGAGTCGAGAAACTGTAATAATAAATACCCACGTGCATCAAACGACGTTTTCAAACTACTAACTCGAAAAAATAAATAAATTGTCATATAAACATAATATTCAGTAACAAATTATTGTGAAAAATGGCAGGCGGATTTTTTCCGTTCGCCGAAATCGATTTTCGTGGGGGTTGACGGGCGACCAGGGTGTGTATCGACCAGCCTAGTATGATAAGTAAAATCAATTGAATTGGCAGGAGCTGACCAGTGACTCTTCTATACTACAGCAAAATACACTTCATTTCGTGCGTAAAAGCAGTGGGTTAGAAATAGTTTTTGAGTGTGTTGAAAAGTTCTTTTCTGAATCAGGTCAAAGTTACGCTTGTCGAGATCGGTCAGTGGATACGTGATCTATTGCATACCGATTTTCCTCCGTGCCACGGAAAGCACGTTGAGCTGCCATTTGAACATCTTTGACAATCGTTACGGGTAGTTAGTAAATACACACACAGTAAATACACAGTAAATCTGACCCCAGTCTTGCTGCGAGGTATCTCATATTATCCAGTTACTGAGTTATGGAAGCCTGATGGGCAGACGCTCCATGTCAAGGACTGGTATTCAGCTGCCTCCAGTTAGTCTGGCAGCCGCGTAGCTGGGAAGAGGCTAGGCAGATCGATAGACTCATACTTACTAATAATACTTTTTTGACTTACCTCAGCACTCAAAATCAAAGGTCAAAATACCATAAACCTTTCAATTCCTAATTGATATAATACTAGTTTATATAAATATTAGCTTTTGCCCGCGACTTCGTACGCGCATATCCCATTTTTTGCAGTTCCCGTAGGAATTTCAGGAAATTCTCTTAGTGCTCCCTTAAACTCCCCAAGGAACTGAGCTTTCTATGACGAGTAGTTTCGGCTGTGCGTTGTTGTCAGTCATTCTGTAACAGAGGAGTTTATATATAGGTACTTGAATGTTTTGAGTGTTATTTATTTATTTATAAATACTAAACTAACTATATGCACTAAAAATAAAAATTAAATATCCTAACTAAGTTAACCCTAAAACATGGCGTCAAAAAATTCATCCGCATCGCTGTCAACTAGAAGTATGCCCAAAAGACGGGTGGCATTGCCACGTTGTATGGTAATGCTTATCCTTTGTCCAAGGTAAAAGCCAGCCCTTGGGTCACGCGAAGTGTCAACTAAGCGTTTAGCAAGTTCTTTAAATGACGCATGAGCACTAGGACCCCACAACCCGAGAGTTTCAACCCCAAACGGCTCGAAAATATAACTACCAACGAGGTTGTTATATTTCCGCCGCTTGAGGTTCTCCGCAGCCGCAGCGGCAGCACCAGCAGAGCACGATTGAATGTTAAGTTTACATTATTTTTAATTAGCACCCGAGTGTTTTTTTGTGCATTGATAAGATGACAATCAGAGTAAATTAAACACTAAAACAGATTCTTTACTTATGAAGCATTAAAAATAGTCCTTTAGGCGACGAACCTATTTTTACTGTGACTGTACCCACGACTTAAGACAAAATATTATTATTCCATTATTTATTTAAGTTTTAATCTAGTGTGGGTTTAAAAGCTGTATTATTTGTTTATAAGGAGCCAGTTTGGTAATGTGTTATTCAGTTTGTTATCAGGCAAAACTTGGGTAGGTATTACTCTATTTCCCGAGGGTTTCTGGAGAACTGGAGAAGGAAGCAGTTTTTTTTTGCTTGCTTGTATTTCCTGTTCGAGTCGCAAATAAACATTTTTAAGGTTTCGGCGTATCGAACGTCTGTCCGTATGAAAAGAGCAGGGGCTGTTAGCTAGTAAGCCCGAAGTCCGTAGTTTCGGCCTTAGTGTCGGGCGTTTTCTACTTCGTATCACCTACGGACTTACGTTTAGTCCCGAACCCGAACTAAGAACAACTGTCAAATTGTGTTGTCATTCATTCTTAGTTCGGGTTCGGGACTAATCGACAAATTGATTCATCTATTGAACCGATTCAGTAGAAATTTGGTACACATACTACTGTCATTCCTTCATCCTTCTTTGGATTTAGTATCACTGCGATCATTACCTACTAATACCTTTCAGTTCGTTTTTAGAGGAGACCCATGAGCATACTTACGAGTACTATGTTGATGTTTTCTTGCTGACGAACATGATGCGTCATGGAGGAAATTAAGTGTGTACTTCTGTCTATCATTGCGATGCTTCGATCAACAGTGTATTTTTGATCGAATTTGCGATATTATTATCGTTTTATATTAGAAGAATGTCACGAAACCATCCTGTAATGTTTATTGGTTTGTAGAAGCCATGCTAGATGATAGTGTTAACCACCACGGGTTTTTAATTGACAAATATTTGGAAACGGCGTTCTTCTTTATACGGAAAATATTCCACACATCTATCAAAAAAGCCTTACTTTCCATAAATTTTTGACAAATACGAACGTTGCTTAAAAAATTGTAGAATTGGTACTCAGAATTAGGAACTTGAAGTTGAGTATATGTCAAACTTTGGCATTAAAGCATACTTTCGTATGTTCATAAATAGCTCTAAATACTCAATACAGAAACAGGCCCTAAGGGAAACATTTGAAATATTTTGGATCAAATTAAAAATAAATAAAAAACTTTTCACTCGTCATAACATAACCACCGTTAACGTTTATCTCAAACGTTTGCTTAAACGTAGTACTGTCAACATTACAATGCAAACTGCATTAAGACACACGCCAGCCAATCAATACAGCTTATAATAAATTCATTGCCACGCCTAGGAAGCGCTGACAAACCAAAACTAAGGAGCGAAACCCACACTTGGTGCGCTGAGGCCAACCGTTCAACATTTCATATGACCGCTCACTTAGTACCATGATCGTCATCAAAGTGAACACAAGCCTCAGTGAAAAAATCCAGTTCAGTGATACGAATTTTCATCGCCATATTTAGACACACACCGTTTATAGACGTACCTAGACATGTCTAAGCTGACAGTAACAAATTTCACCAAGAGAACTGGAAGCCCCTTCCAGAAAGGCAAAGAGAGTCCGGAGGAAATTAAAATCGTGCACGAAGAAGTCATCGAGAAGAGTACTTTTGAAAAACAAAAGGAGAAGCAAAGTGAATTGATTCAGAAGGTGAATAAAAAAGCAGCGGAGTACCAGTCGAATAAACCAAGTTCTGGTGTGTTTACTGAGGTGGTCTCTCATGGTGCTTTTACATCCAAAAAGGGGAATACAAAGAACACAACCAATACTAGTTCTCCAAAAGTAGAAAGTCCGACTCCACCGAAGTCCAACGGATCTAATGGCTCCAAATCCTTGCTTGGGTTCCCGTCATCAGCTAACGATTTAGCTCTAGATGCAAAAACTGACTTAGAATCAGACGTAAATATATCAAAAGCGGTAAAAGACAAGGTGATTGAGAAACTATTTGCTCTAGTCTCGATGGTACAACACACGTACGAGTCGAAAGTGAGAATAATGACGGAGTTCGAGAAATATAAGGACACACACATGAAAAATGAGATGAGAAGAGAAAAAGAACATTCAGAACAATTGTACAAGCTAAACATGAATTTCCAGAATGAAGTTGTACAAGCAATACAGAGGTTGAAAAGTGAGTTAGATATTTCAAGAAATGTTAGTAAAAATGTTGAAGAGAGTAACAATAGTGCCAGTTTAAAGGACACTTCTGTGGATTTCAATACTTTCGATGAAGTGAGAGATTCTGATTTAATTGAGAAAGGAGACGATACTGTTGATGAAACTGTAGTACCCACTAATCGACTTGAGGATGACAATGCAAACAGTGATGTAATTAAGGATGAGTAATGTATGTTTAAGAATTAATTTGTACCATTAGTCATAGTCATTAATAAAAATATTATAGTTCTTTTTGGGTTTTTATTTTAAAAATGGCAAAATAATGTCAATAATTTACTACGTCGCGTAGGTGTCTTATAAATAATTTATAAGATAATTACTTAGAAATCGTAATGTATAATTATTATACATTACGATTTCTAAGTAATTATCTTAAGGACATTGCCTTTTGGCAGTAAGCCAAAGGGCGACATTATCAGATCCTAGTACCTTGAAACTCAAGAATATACATAATATACGAACGGAAAATATCACAATATTTCGAGATATTTGTAGGTAAGGTAATAGGCAATATATTTAATAGGTCAAGGCTGCAGAGTATTAATGAGTTTTAGATAAGTAGGCGTGAGTGGGAAGCATACTTAAAACTTTGGAATTTACACACTACGACGCAGTTAAACATTGATGAATTTGTTGAAAGAGTTGTGAACAACGACATCTAGCGAATATTGTAGAAACTTTATTCTGACTGACATCGCGATCGATACGAGTTCAACACAGTGACTTGATGTATCAAGTTTAAGTTTTTGGTATTTAATTTACCATTGTTATTGAAATTGCCGTTGTCTTGAAGGTGTTCTTGATGACGCATCTTTATTACATAGATAGATAGATAAAATACTTGATGCAAAACAACAAATAATAATTATATTACACAAGCACAGGCACAGTGAGGACTACCGTTTTCATGCTCACCAGTTGGCGCCACTGGCGAGTACCTACGGCATAATTATAAAAAGTTTAGTTTGAAGTAAAATAATGTATAATGCCGTAACTTCGCTATTTATTACAACATAGATATATAGTGCCGTAGTGTTGTAACGGGGACACATTTGTTCGTAAAAAAGGACAGACCTACCTACCTACACATATTTCTGACAGAAAGAAATCTCAACGCAGTGGTCGGAATAAGCTTAAGTAAAACTGCCATAAAAAGGCGGTTTTAGAAAATATACACATAAATCATAACAATTATGTAAGTACATAGACTCGCGTCAAAAGCCAAAAGATAGTGAAAATTGACATTTCGAAGAACTCACGTTACACTAGCGCCTCTAGCGGCGAATTCAAACACGATAGCCCTCAACAATAAAATTGAAACACTCGCAAATTTCGCGAATATGAAAATAATTACAATAATTTTACAGTGGTGTTAGTTAGCACAAAATATTAAGCTGAAAACAAGAACGATAACGCGGTGTGTGCTTCAAGGTTTTGGTTATATTTATTTAATTGCTAGCTTTTGCCCGTACGCGCATATCCCGTTTTTTTCTCGTTCCCGTATAGTCTAGAGCTTTCCTCATGAATCATCATCTGCCTAGCCTTTTCCCAACCAAATTGGGGTCGGCTACCAGTCAAACCGGATTCAGCTGAATACCAGTATTTTACGTGGAGCGGCTGCCTACCAGACCTCCACAACCCATTATCTGGGTAACACGGTACTTCCCGAGCCTTCCTCATGAATGTGGCTATCATAATATACAGAAATAATTTTCACCGTCTTACTTCACCGATCATCACTGCACCATATCTTCCATATGTCCCAGATTTTCGATATCGAAGACCTTCGTTTTACTTCGCAACTCGACGTGGTCACCTACTGGGCTCAAGGGATAGAAGACTATGTACTGGTGGGATAAAGCTGAATCTTATGTCACGGGCGTCATTCCCACTGTCAAGAAAAGATGAACGGATTGTGTATGGAGTGAGATGAAAAAGAAGGGCGTAAGTGATAGCATGTGATAGGAGAGAATGGAGGAAAAAAACGTGTTACGTCAACCCCAAGTCACATGGGATAAGGGCTAGAGGTGGGATAGAGGTGATGTCACGGGCGTTATATTAAATAGCGAGTGTTATGAAGGATTTCAGTAGTGCGATTCTGACAACAAGTCACCTTGTGTAAACTTATGTGAAGTAAACATATTATATAATGTGTGCTGTCAATACATACAAACAAAATGAAATGAGAGTTCACTTCACGCTCACTCCACTTAAGTTTACACGGTGAGACAATGTCAGAATAGACCGGCTGACTTAACTCTGCAGGGATCCAGCCATGCCAGGTTGCGGATTTTGTTTGAAAGAGTTACCGCGGCCCTGGAACGCAAAGAGCACTAGGAGGAGCACGGATGGGTTTTAGTCTATCATTCCCTCCCGCTCCACTCAGAGCGGAAGGAGTCACCATGTGGGTTTTGCTGCTTTCTGGTCAAAGTTTCCTGAAATACATATTACATGAAAGACTGACACAAGCCGCGACTTCATGCACGCGTTACTAAAGGTAAATAATTTTACATAGTCACCTCTTCAATTTAGCAGTTAGCAGAATTAAGACAAACGTAAATAGAATATCCATGTTTTTATAATTTCATTAGAACTGTGACGCATTAATGAATGCGACCTCAATAGTACCATAATGAAGTAAGTCTTGTGCAAAATGAGGAACAATGATTAATTTATGAGAAGAAATATTGGATCAATCATTGAAAGTATTAAATAAGGTAAATGACCCATACTATATAAATCGATTATCTCATACTTAACTGAAATTAATGAAACTCTACTAAGTATCTAACAACCCAATGAAGTAATTCACAAAAATAGACGAATGCAGCGCGATACCTAATTTGCAATATGAATGAACAAAACTGGGAAAACCCAAACCACAAGAAATCTCGAGAGAGATACTCGTACATGTCACTAACTTCATATTAGTCGCGTAAACCGGCTGAGCTGCACGCGAATCGTTCTCAAACTTATTTTCATATTGTTTGTGGATTTTTTTGGCCATGTTACTGAACGTATGACATGCTTAATTGTATTATTGTGAACGATGAAGTGATAACCTCAGTGTCAAGTGAATCGTAGGGAATTTGTGATATCGGTAGCAAGACTTCGGATTCAGGGAATTTGAGAGGTAAATAAATGTAATGTTTTGTTCCTTTTAGGGTTCCGTACCTCAAAAGGAAAAAACTGAGCCCATAACACTTCGTGGTCCGTCTGTCGGTCTGTCACGACCCTTTTTCTCAGGAACGCGTGGAGGTATCATTTTGAAATTAATATCAAATACGTTTATGGCCACTTGGAGCCCTTAAAAAAACACACTTCTAAGACAACGCAATAAAAAAATCGGCTATTTTTGCAACATACAGGTATTGCAAATCGCAAGTAGGTATATCAAAACTTATAGGTACTTCCCGTTGACGCAAAAAGAAAGGTCTTACAAGGGAAAATTGTTAATTTGTAGTTTTATCACATTAAAAATACATTTTACGATTACAAACTTTTATTTTCAGTTAAAGAATTGACCCTGACGGTGTGAGAGTTCTCCCACACATAGATGTAGGTACGTTAGGGTCAACCTACCTACATACATATCTTTTTGTCAGAGTAGTGAGAGTGCTTTCCTAGTTAATACACTTCAATAGGTACCTAATGTATAAATACCTACTCGGAATAAAACGAGATTCACATTTCGTATTAAACGAATTATCTTCATACGAGTTTGTAGGTACGGAGCCCCCGGTGCGCGAGTCATATCTACTAATTTAGAGTCAGTAATTTAAATAAGGAAATTAAAACGTACTCAATGTGTGTTTGGCAGTTTATTTGTCAGGTTTTTGCAAATCAATCGTTAGATTTGTCGCAGCCAACTTGCTTAATTAGGTGTTTTTAATTAGTGGCCTAGCCACCAATAAAAACCAGCATAGTCATTTAAATGCGCCGATTTTTCACCGACTTGCCCATGTCACTTTGTCGCTGATTGACGGCGCAGTTCAATGAAAAGGCTAGGCTTTTAATGAAACGGCTGATTAAGCTAGATTGGCTACGACATTATACATTTATAAACCTTTCCCGTTACTGAGTGACTGAGTGACTGACAGATAACGTACAGCCGAAACTTCTGGTCGTAGAAACTAAAATTTGTCATGTAGGTTCCTTGGGGAGTGTAGGGGAGCACTAAGAGAGGATTCCCCGAAATTCCCACGGGAACGGGAAAAAACGGAATATGCGCGTACGAAGTCGCGGGCAAAGCTAGTATGTTATATCTTGTCAGTTATATGAGGCGGAGAGCTATAGTTTCTTACGAAAATGATAGAAGAGCATATTGTATAAGACATATCCTATACGTTAATGGAAACAATATTAAAATTAGAATGCTGGTGTACAAACAACATTCGCCTTCGTTAATATAATTATAATGGCCACAGTCAATGACAAAACACGATGTATTGTGATTTGTTACAATAAAATGTAATGTAATAATGTTATTTTCTGTAATTTCAGGCATGGCTTCAATAAGAAACACTCTAGTCGCCTTGCTGACCGTACTAGTGATCGTCGAAGCGGCGAAGCCAAAATGCAAGACCTTTGCCGATAACGTCATCTGCAGTGCAGGAAAGTCTGATTATAAACTGGTCAGAGGTCTAATATCTGATAATAACAGGACTACAGGGATTACCTTGAGAGCATGCAGAATATCTGACGTCGACTTCGAATCATTCAATGATCTGAATTCACTAACGTATCTCGATTTATCCCAGAACAAGATACAAACACTGAAACTTGGCGTTATAGATGAACCAAAAAAACTCACTCATCTAAATCTGTCATACAATCAACTCGCAGAATTTCCTTTAGGATTATTTGATCAGCTCACTAATCTAGAGCTCTTAGATTTGAAAGGAAACCAATTAAAAAATCTGGAACTGGGCATTCTTGATACATTGACCAAGTTAAACTATGTGGACTTATCAAGCAATGCTATTGTCGGAAAAGACTTTAGTCCTTACATATTTGATCAGAGTCCACATGTGAAATTTATGGATTTTTCTAGAAACAATATGGAAGATTCTCCAGACAATTTGTTGAGCGCATTTCAATCGTTGGAAATCCTAAATCTTGATAGATGTTTTTTAACTGAAGTTCCTGCATTTGCTACTAAACCTAATTTAAGGAGTATGAAACAATTGATACTGTCAACAAATCAAATATCAGCACTCGATAATGCTGCCACTTTTGTTAATTTGGATGCTTTAGAACTACTTGATCTCACCGCAAATATGATTGAGAGCATTAATGATAATATTCTGTCACCGTTAAAGAATCTTGCAAAGATTGATTTGAAGCGTAACAAGATAAAAATTATACCAGATAATTTGTTCAGAAATATGCCAAGATTGATCTCAATCGATCTATATGGAAATCAAATCGAAGATGTACCAGTCAACTCCTTTAGAGGAAGTCCATTGAAGAATTTAAATCTATCTAGTAATAAAATAACATTTTTGCCGGATAACTTTTGTCTCGAGCTGAGAAACTCTGGAGGCAAAATAAAGAAATTGTTGATGGACCCAAATCCATGGCAGTGTGCATGTCTCAATGACTTACTCAAAGAATTGAAGAAACTTGGAATTGAATACAACAGTGGGAAGTATGACGGAACTCGTGTAGTTTGCGTAACAACGAATGAATTCAACTGCAAAAGACAGAAGAGCTTTAATGAAATTTATATTGACATGTTTAATGAAGTTAAACAAGTACAATCCAGAAATGCAAGAGCAGCGTAACGCCATCTGTTTAAACCCCTATAGAACTACAATGTAAAATAGCTATTGACAGATGGAGTAGCGCCATCTATTGTGATCTACATGCACAATGAACAATTAGTTCTCGGTTTAACTGTAAGATGTCTCTGATTAAAGACTGACTGATTGAAGGCTTTTTATGTAAAATTGTTTATATTTTCTGAAGTTTTTGGATACTACTACTACCTATACTACTTTTGAGTTCTACCACGAAATGCCTATGATGCTGAAATCAAAATAACTTTAGTAATACGGATACAAGATGAGACAATCATTTATAATAATTGCTCCTCACGATGACAACTGGTTGCTACAAATCCTACCATGGTTACTTTAGTGATCCTATCCTACCGTTATCAGTCGTATCACCTGATCCTAAAATGTATTTGGGAGTAGGTACAACCATGGGGCGTGAATTCGAATCCAGCCAGGCACATGTACTGAAACGACAGGGCGAGGTACTTCAAATTAATAGACTTATTTGGCGTATTAAATAGGATTTCTTAGTTCTAAGTATTCTGTAAAAGTAGCAGTAGGCAAGCTTTCTATTAACTTTTTACATAATTAACAAAAACGTCTATGGCCTGACAGCCATCCCAAAATTCGAATGAGTGTTTATAACGTTAATAATGTTCGGAAGTAACGAGAGAGTTTGTGTCTTGAGCACAAATTCGCACTAACTTTTTTTATTTTTATGGATGGGAAATCATCAAATGACCCCTTCCGCTCTGGGCGGAGCGAGAGGGAGTGTCAGACTTACCTAAAACCCATCCTTGCTCCTTCTAGTGCCCTTTGCGTTCCAGGGCCGCGGTGACCCTTTCGAACAAAATCCGCATCCCTGGCAGCACTAGCAGGCCTAGTACTGCCGAATTACAGCCTATTCCCTTTTACAGAGAGCTGGCAGTGTCTCATCAGTGTGAACATTGGCAGATTACCTCGGTATGGTGAAGCTTGCCTCTGACAGAAGATACGTTGAAAGCTTTGATACAGTACTAGCTACCATTTCAAACAGGCTGTTGGGTGCAGTAGTTAAGGCAAAATGTTTTCAAACTATAATTGAATGGAATACCTTATAAAATTTAAAACAAAATGATACCTCACGACAGCGCTAAATAGGATCATTACAGCGATGTATATCAGAATCTTAATTCAATTTAACATTAGTACATTATAGCCGAGTATTTCACTATAGTTTCATTTACACACCACGCGAGCGAAGCCACAGGCAGTAGCTGTTTATAACGTAAGAAGTCCGCATTTTATAAAAAAAGTGCTTAAATAAATTATAGCTCTTAGATATTATTTCCCTAATGGTCCAAACTTAAAAGGAAACGCATTTTAAAGGTTCATCGTCGATGTTTAAATTACGACATTTTTAAAACTCAATTTAGCAAATGAATCTACTCGTAAACAATGTTTTGCCATCATTATTGTGGATCGTTTTCTATCCATTTATAATTGAGAAAGCCTATTTTTATATTTTTGGACGATTTCATAGATCTGAGGACCGCACACTTGAGTTTAGAAAAAAGATGTGTGAGAGCTTTTTTGTCGTTGGGTTCTGTCGAGTTAGAAATATTATTTTTGATGCTTGAATTATATAGTTTACATTCTCTGTTAGCAGTAGAACATTCAATATTGATTCTTTGGTAATTGAAGATAATAATATAACAAATCTTTATTCAAATCTTTATTCAAAAATTCAAATTGGTATAATAGAATTATAAATCTTAGATAATTATATAGGTCGAACAATGTTAGATGCCTGTACTAGGAGAGTCCTGTATCACAGGCGGCAACATAACTTAAAGCGTTAGGTTAGGTTAGAATATCACGGCTATATTCTTCGAAAAGTTAGGCAGAAACCCTAAAAGGTCAAACGTTATAGTTACAAAATACCTTAAGTCTAAAGATTTAAGTTAATAACTGAAAACAACATGCAGTGTCTAATAAATAACAACTCAAAAAACTAATTTAAATACCTCTGTCAGGGTTCGTTTTGGGATCCGTACTTCCATATGTGTAAATAAAACACAATTTTATTTCAGAAATAAAGTAAATAAAGTCATAGTCAATTACTAAAAAAAAAACAAAACACCATTTGTTTGATTCATACATACTGCCTAGTAGGTAGTGCCTAGAAATACTTGGATAAATATAAATTTTACACAATATTTTATACAACTGTGTAAAGTGTTCAGTTCAACTAAATTACCAAAGAACCCTGAAATATCAAAACACGTGCAAGAAATTTATAAAACCAACATCTGCGAAATCGTATTTTTTTTTCTGGAATTTCTTTCAAAGTTTTGATAAAAAACGCGGGCTCTGCTGTTTTTTAGCGCTTACAACACATATCCGATAGATTCGGTGCACGTATGTGACGGGCCCCTGCTTATACGGCGTGGTGCACTTTTGAAGAAAGAATGCAAACTGTAGAAAAATATAACGCCTTTTAAAATACCTTTTCCAGACATTATTAACATGGTGTTAGTTTGTTTAGAGATAAGTTGGTATTTTTGATATTTGTTTTGTTTCCGGACACCTAATAATTACCTGTTCATTTGTTTTATACCTTGTGTCAAAGTTTTTCATTCATGTTTTTGTACTTGATCTAAGATACACATAATTAAGAGGAAGAAAGATTAACAGCACAAGTAAAAACGTATAATAATTTCGCCCATTTAGATAATGTACTCGTAGGTCAAACTCCCAAAGCAATGTAAAAAAATAATTTCAAAATAAAGCTCACACAGAAACTATTCACCAACTAAAAACTTAAACTATCACAATCGTTAAAACATCCACCTGTATACATAGAATTTAGACAACTCAGGTAAAAAACTTTTTTCGTAATAAATACCTCAAAAGCCTTAATTATCTAGCACGAGATCGCACAGTTTTCAAGTTTTTTTTTTATAACTTGGCGCAACGTTCCGCGCCATTTGGCTGCACATCACATTATTGCTATCAACTTAATCTGTTGTTTCTAATTTAATCTGTATGAAATTGATGCTGTTTTTGATGTTTTAGAAATGCAGAGTTATTTTGTTGAGGTTTGTTTTGATTTTGACTCCGCCTTATCCACTGAGGTGAGGCCTGTGTGGCTTTGTCACACCAGTGGGAACGGGTGAGGATATGCCAAATATTACTCATTCATGTGATAGATGTTGCTGAAACTAGTTATAGATTTGGGATGCATGAAGGAGCCTCCTCGTGTAGCGTAATTTGTTCCATCAGACACTCAACAGAACAGAGAGCTCGGTGCATCCTGGACAGTCTCACCTAACACTTCAATCGGATGAATGTTACAAATTAAATTAATAATTAACTTCTAATTTCTACGCTGAACCGTAATTTTTCGAGTTATCGCTTACATATTTATTGTCACGTAGACGCCTGTGTATAAGTAGGTAGTGGAACTATACACTATTACTCCGCAACTAATTTCCATTTAGACTTCCTCAAATACTGATCGATACGGTAATAATATGCTCACATTCGAAAAATAGGCACTTGTACATGCATTTGGCCAAACCATCAATACCTACTTACGTCAAAAATGTAGGGGATTGACAGATGCTTTCGAAATGTCACGTGATTAAATTCCTACATTTTGACAGTCGCATTCGCTAATTGAATGGCACATTGTCTCAGAGGTTCTAGCTGCAAAATATCAGTGAAACCGATTGTCAAGCAGTCCAAATTGTATTGGATTGTAACGACAAATACGAGGCTCGTGTCAGTGTCATTAAAATAGAAATATATATAAGGAATTGGTCACATGACATTTCTACAGCGTTTGTCAATACATTTTTGACGTTTTGACAATGCCTTCGCCACGCTACCGCTGTAAGATTGATAGTTTGTCTAGCTTTCGATTTACAGCCTCATACAATAACATACTAGTTTATCTACATGATTTACACACTGTTAAAATGTTCGAGCACCCAATGTCGATGGCAAATGATGTTATGGCTTATGATAATTATGGCATATGATAATTATGGCATGTGATAATTAGGGCATGTGATAATTAGGACATGTGATAATTAGGGCTTACAATGATTATGACAAATGATGTTATGGTAAGTGACTTTATGGGAAACAAAGCTTCTAGCACGTGACTAATATAGCAAATAAGAGTAGGGCAAATGAATATTACGTCGTATAATATTATGGCTGTTGACTATTATGGCAAATGATATTAGGATAAATAAAATTCGGGCAAACGGCGGTATACCCGCTTCGCTCGCTGTTGCATTTAAAAAAAAATGGGATTCAAGACATTTCTCTTTTTGTTTAATATGGGGCGGTACAAATATATGGCCCGGGGCGCTATAATCTTCAAAAACTTCTCTCCAGCTATCATTTTTATAATTAAAATATCTTTTACGGGAATCAAATTAAACTTTATTTTATTTATATGGTTAACATAAAATACTTTTTTAAATGATAAAACTAGACAGATTTTTTCTTGTACTTGTACTGTAAGATCTATCTTTTTGCCAAATTTCATGACTTAGGTCAACGGTACTTCCCGCTGACCTAGAGGTTTTGATTCCCTTGCGAGCGTCAAAATATGCGCCAAAAACGGCCTTATCTTTGGATTCCGTTGACTTGGAAGTTTGATTGTTACACTGATCCAAGGGATAGTAGGTGTAGTAGGTTAGTATTTGATATTGATTTCAGCCTGATTCCTCCACACGTTCCTGAGAAAAAGGGTCTTGACAGAGTGACGGACAGACGGACGGAAAACAAAGTGATCCTATAACGGTTCCGTTTTGCCGACTTGGGATGTTTTTAGAGTACCTCACTCTAAAAACATCCCAATTCCTAACAACAGTTGTCACTAAGCACAGATGTTTATTAGATCTATAATGATCACTTTCTATGCGAAAACGCGGCGCTAAATCGCAAAGAAAGCAAAAGTATGTCGAAACAGCTGTCGTGGACTCGTGGCACGAGCTCCATCCGACTTTGTTACTGAGATGATAAAAAAACGCCAAAAAACTTTGATAAAAAGGCACAATTTGGCAAGGAAGTTAAAAAGACAGGAAGAGGCGGCCATACTGCGGCTACTTCCGCGGTTTTGGTGCAGCGATATCTTAGTATGGATGTGGTGCTCTCGCGAATGAATCATTTATACTAAGAATTGTTTTCTGTGGCTGCTAAATAAATATGGGGATTTACATATTTTATAATTTATGCATGTATGTATATACAGTGAAACAGTAGCAGATATAACATCGTAATTGTAAGTACAAAGGAACTGCTTATTTATAAAGAAATTTCTTTTCGAATTTCTTCTGAATTGTCTGTGAATAGGGACGTCATCCCATCTAATATTATAAATGCTGAAGCGAGTTTGCTTGTTGATTTTGATGAATTCAGTTTAGTACCTACATTGATAGATAGACCTGGACACGAATGTAGGCTACTTTAACGCGAGCGAAGCTGCGGACTAAAACTAGTTGGTAATAGCACTCATGGCCGCGCATTTGCACTGGGCTCAAGTTTTGGCTGTCAAAAATGAAATGCCCGTGTGAATTTTGACTATAGTTATTACGGAAAAAATTGTCACAGGCTGCCCATTTTAACGGGTATACAGTGACAGTCACTGCCATGCTTGGTTTGTATGGAAAACTTTTACAAGTCTCTCTTAAACTGCGGTCGCCGAAGTGTCTCGCTGCTCTGTAGTTTAAGATCTAGTTTTCTTCGCCGCTTAAGGGAATTTAAGTATTAGTCATGCTACATAGAAGTTTTATAAAATTGCAAAAAAAATTGTAGGTACTTAAGTATATACCACGATTTTTTTTCAAATAAAAAACTATATCCTAAGCTTTGCGGCGCCAGTCTTTGAACATCAAGACTTTTCTAACGACAAGACCAATTCATATAAAGAGTTTGAAATTTTTATTTAATGTTTATTATCGTTCACCTGTCAGCTAATGGTATCAGACTCCTAGAACTAAATTCTTACTTCAGGCCATTCATTCATATCTATTAAAATACATAGTCTGTTGTTGGAATAATTCTTATAGTAGCATAATTTTGTTAGGTTACGCCCGCGGCTTCGCTTTGAAAATTATCCCAAGGGAATATATTCCCACGATGACATGGTCTACCTGTGCGCAAAGTTTCATGCAAATCTGTTCAGCCATTAAGACTTGAATAGATAACAAACAAGTTCACTTTCCCAATTATAATAATACATAATTATCAGTTAGGATTTCACAGTTGTGTAAATGTTTTAATAAACGGTATTTTATAGAGAATGAGAAACTTAAAATTATAATATCAATTGTTCAAATCTTACAATATTAACTAAAATCGTTTTGTTAAAAACATTGTCATTCTGTATGCAAATCTGGATATGAAGTCCTTCAGAATTATTATACTTTGTTACAGCTATGTTTTGTTAGGTGATTATACTTTTGAACAACGTCATAGGTGCTATATTATTCTGAAGCCTTTTCATTTATAAAGACGTCATACTCTTAAAGAATATAATTAATGCCACGTCTTTTTTAAAGAAAATGTACATACCATTTCAGTAAGTAAATATAAAATAATCAATGAGAAATGTTAAAGGTCGTTTAATTTTTTCTTTTTTCTTTAGTTTTCATCATTATACTCATTAAAACAGTATTTTGCTACTACGTTTAATACATCTTACTACTATTATTATTAATGTGAAAGTTTGGACGAAAGTTTTGTATTTAATCAGGCCGAAACGGATTTGGAAATTTGGCACAGATAAAAATTATCTGGAGTTACTTTTTATCTCGGTAATATATTCCCTTAGGATAATTTCCGACATTCAGCGGCTAAGCTAGTACTTATTTACATTTACTATATTTTCTTATTTTTTTTTTCTATATTTTTAGTTTCCAAAATATATAAATGTAGATGGATAAAATAGACTTGTAGACTTTTATTGCATTTCGCATAACCATCTTTCTTATCCATGTTATGTATCTCGCACAGTTAGGGACCATATCTTTTTTCTTAATTTGATCAGCAATTGTTCAGATCATAATAACACACACTGGCAGGAGAGGAGAAATTAAAAAAAAACGTGGCTCGTGCTTATGCCAACCTTTTTTTTACTTTTTGGGCACCATAGACTAATGCCATTCGCTTTTTTATTTCTTTGTGTTTTCGTGCAAAGTAGTGAAATTAATTTTGGAAGCATGTGTTTATGACAAGACGAATAATTCGACAGATGCAAAAGAAACATTGTGGTCTGCCTAGTGCAGAAAATAAAATAAAAATTGAGAGTATTTTTTTTCTTTAATGCTTTATATGTTTGATTGGATGATTACAAAAAGGTACTTCGAACTTCATGTGTAGGATTCTAATGAGTCTAGTAATAAAAAAAAATGTTCCATTAAATGTTGGTAACATTTAAATGAGCTGCAAACAATTAACATTTTATAAAGTTACGAGACGATAATTAAGAGTTAATTATGCTAACAGTAGGGAAAAGAGCGGTCATTATTAAAATTATAATGGCTATTTATATTCAGGAAACTGGTTTTAATAAAGATATAAATACCTATTTGTACCTAAACCATAATTAAGTCATTAATATTATTAATCGATTACTTAATTTTAACTTTAGAATTTTTTGCGGTCAAAAATCGAAATAGTACGGTCAAATTTATCAAATAGGTACCTACACTGAACTTTTTACGTACTATCTGTTTGCTCCTATTTTAAAACATCGATGGTCAAGAGCGTATGAAACAAACAATGAAGAACAAAAAAATATTCGCTGAAGTGTGCATTATCGTTCAATATAAACAAATACCATTAAAAAATTAAGCATTGCACGGCCGAACAGCGGAAGTTTGGCACATGCCGCGATCAAAAAACTCCAGCATTGCCAACATAAAAAACCATAGTCTTATTTAAACTTTTTTTTTGTAAACCACGCGCTTTTTAGCAAGTATTTTTTATCTGTGGGCACAAAATGTTTTTATATTGACCAGATGTTGTATGCAGATGACAATTTTTTATTTCTTAGTGCGATTTTTAGTGGTTTGTCGATAGATCGGGACTTTTTTGAAGGCAGATGGTTTGCATATTTATATTTTTTTGTTTGATAGGCTGTATGGCTGAAAAAAAACGCGCGTGCGCTATCAGCTGCTCGTTATGGAATTTGCATAGGTATATACAGGTATTTATGATTAACTGATAATGTAGGTGAAGAATAGCAAACGTGTAGGCTTTGGACTGAATTTAATTGATGAAATAATGAGTTATATTTTATTTGTTTGGTCTTATTTCTAAATGCCGACTACTTGTGCTAGGGACCACAACGTCTTACCCGTGAGTCTTAACTCTTGACATAAGTTGAGAAAGCTTTGGTTATAACACGGTTCTTCAAGTATGGTAGTCATTTAGTAAAGCAGAACAGACCAAATCTCGGTTTAAAAAAATCGATGAGTCACAATTTAAACGCAAGTTTAATTATACCTACCTTTAACTGAAATTGAACCACAGTAAGTACCTAATTTTGTGATCAGTTTCTTTCGACTTTGCACTATAGTTCGCATGACAGCAGTGCACCGAACTACATATTAGAGTCACTATAAAAATTAATAGAAAAATCTAAACAAGATGCAGTCGCGTGCCACAAAGCTGTACAAGCACAAACCGCTTAGTTTTTCATAATCACGCCATTATCTTACGAGAACGTTGCACGATGCTTAGCTTTTTGTAGTTAAGTTGCCAACCGAGACGAATTTCGCGGAAATTAGACAGTAAGGGATCATGCGAGATACTTTTATAATAAAATAAAATATAATTGCTATTCAAAAACAAATAAGTCGTGTGCCTGCCTGAGGCTTGGCCGACAATCAAAAGATTCTTGATTTGAATAAATCAATCCCTTATAGAAATGCATCGATATACAGGAGATGTCGGTTTGATGCGACTCAAGGGCAGGCTGTTCTTTAATGGCGTTTTTTAGGGCATCAATGAGTAGGTATCATGACATCTCCTTGAAATTGGCTCTCACAGAACACTGAAGTTAGCTAGTCTTCAGGCTAGTAGAACATGTAACTTAAAGCTTGAATTCTAATTATAAATGAGCAAGTTCCCATAATATCAAGGGAAGTTACGAGTATTCATTAATTCCCGATTTATTGTGCCCAATTGTACAGTCTGTGTTCATTTATAAAAGTCCTATCTCACAATTACACATTCTGATTAGCGCATCAGCTGATTCCTATGAAATAGGAATCACCTGTTGCGCTAATCAAATTTTGAAATTTTCAAAATTTGAATAATATAGAACGTCGCATAGATAACATTCTCGCATTTTTTCTTCTGTTGAGTTTTATATGAATAAGTCTGAAGTGTCACACCCTGTATCCGAGCACTTTTTCCTAACGTTTGGAGGTCGCTTTTTGAAAGGTTTTTTCTCCATTTCGATGCCAATTATGCACATTTTTGCCGACGCGGTTCGTTTGGCGGGCGATCGCTCGCCCTCTTCGCATCTCATACTTGCTTGAACGGAATCCTTCAAATAAAAATCGGGTAGGACCCTTTTTGTGATGGTTTTTGTCCGTATATTGATGAGTCTTCCAGATTTTGAAGGAATTCCTGAGAGGGCGTCGAGGACAGACGCTATTGTGTCGTAGAACCTGATTTCTGTAAGTTCTGGAGTCCTGTAACATACGTATGTGGGTAAGTAGGTAGCGATAGTGAGAATGTGGCCTTAAGCAGTTCGATGTGAGATTTTGGAAGATAGAATTATTTTCAAGAGCCTATGACCTAACTGTATCTTCCAAAATCTCTCCTGAGTGAGAGGATTACCTACTCACTATTTATTATAAGCGGTGACATCGATGTTGCACGAAAAATTCTGCAACTCCAGTAGGTACGACGATTAGTTATTCACACATTTATCACCAGATAAACACTTTTCGACCACTATTTTGCTGTTCTTGAGACACCCTTTGACCCTTTAGCAATTGGTTTGCCCGCCACCTCTGTCTGTTAATCATAGAAATCAAGCAGATATTCCAGCAAAAAATGATTTATATTTCACCCACCACTTTGCATGTTTCTACCTAAGTACTGACTCATTTTTTTAATCCAGTATATATCTCATGTAGAAAAACTAGAGCATTAAGTAAAAGACGTGCTGACAGTCAGACCAATGTCCAGTAGCCACTAACACACACATTTGAGCTCCAATAAATTCGCTATTACTACCCATTAATTTACTGTTTTGCATAGAACGTGCTCGGTATTGCCAACGTAAAAAAACACCACTTAAATAGTACATAGGCAAAAAACTTCGCAGTTTCGTTGCACAGGTATGCACGCAGTAATCCTATGTGACAATGCCAGTCCACCTGTCAAAACAAGACTTGCCGGTACAGGTGGACTCACACCTGACAGGGGATGCAGGAGGGTGAGCGGGGGATGACCAGGTGACCAATACTGTATTGAAATAACCCATTAATGGACCTCGCACGCGGGATGATCTATCATTTATAAGCCCTTATACATTTGTGCTTATTTCTTTAAATAGAATTTTCTCGAGTGACCCAGTAGGAAAATGGGATGGCCAGTATTACCTCGAAGTGTTGTCTTGTTATAAATGAGGTTTTATTTAGTCATGTTTAAGTTTTTGCTGCTCGATATCGGTGTTAAGGCTATGTATGGCGGTTAAATTTAAATTGAGGAGTATATATTTACTCGTGTTAAGGACTATTGCTTATTATGTGACATTGACTTCTTTATGGGCAGTCGTCGTCATTGATATGGCAACACGTGTAGAAACTTTTTTCTCATACCTGCATAGTCTTTAAAAGCATTTCTTTACATTCAAATTCTTCCCTGATTCCTCCCAAAACTTGAAAAGCAATTTGTGCACAAACAACAAACGTGTCTTGAAAGAAATCTGCCGAAATCCTAACGAAAACAGAAAGGTAACCCATGTGAAGTCTGACAGACTATCATACAACTTGATGTCTAAACCACTCATATAATAATATTTCTGAGAAGTGTTTCTGTTTAGTTCCAAACATTGAGAAAAATAGTGAACAGGGAAGACCCGATTTATGGAACACTACCTAATTGAGGCCTGAAAGTTATTTCGCGACTGGCGAGCAAGTGGATATCTAAGAAGTCTTATAATATAGACATATCACTTGAGTATTTTATCGGTCTTTAAAGGCACACTTCTACTTTTGGTGATAACATTTGAGAGGCACCTGTTTGGTTGTATTTATAGACTTAAGAGTAGGTCCCCTGAAGGGACAGATGTTTGGCGCGAGCTAAATGTAAATATTTTAGATAGTAATTTTAACTACCTACGAATATTATTACAATGTGGTTATTTTTGTAAAAAATGTGTATGCAAAAATGTTACGTACAGGTTAGTTTTTTTTAATTACCGTTTTCTCGCGTCCTTTTCCCTTTAGGCCCTCTGTACTTGTATGCGACTCGTATAAGTGAACTTTTCGTGATTACTAGGAAAAAATCATATTTTTATATTTTTAGCTAAAAATCACGAATATGTGAAAATTCGCAGCGGATAGGAGTTACTACACAAACGCCCTACAGGAACCTTGCATTTCTCCAGGAATTTAAGTAGTTTTCTATCAAGAATTTTCGTCGTCAGATCAGTGGGTATAGACACCTCCTACAAACAAAGAAACAATCAATTTTATATTTTTAAAACAGCAAAAGTTGATTGTATCTACTTTTCAATTGACCAACAGACGTTTCCCTAACTATGGAAACACGCAGTGAAAATGATATCACATAAAACGCGCTATTTTCGCATTGAGAAAGGCATAGACGATACAACTCTATATTTTTCCCCTGTGACCAACATTGGCGCGAAATGTTTTATAAAATGTAATCACCTCAGCTGTAGTAACACAATAAAAAATCGCGTTTTAAAAGGGTTTAAAACAATACAAACAATGTATTGTTAATGTTGTAAGCACATGCCACAATCCTTTTTGCAAACACATTTTATCGGATTGTTGCAACGGTTGCAAATTAAATAGGAAATATTGCAAGTAAGCTGATGTATAAAGAGGGAGAGGGTGCTGAAAGTTCCATGTAGGTAGTAGAATAGAGAGCCAAAATAAAACGAAAAATAATAATCAAATCCGTCAGGTGCGAATCGGCACCAGGGCCTAAACCACCAACTCTTAAAGCAGTATTACTTTAATATTACTTTCAGTGGGAAAGAGACGGAGCTATACGTCCTGTATAGCTCCGTCTCTTTCCCACAGGAAGTAATATTGATGTAATACTGCTTTAAGAGTTGGTGGTTAGGCCCCTGGTTTGATGTTTCATATTTACAAGGTTAGGTTAAAATAATGGCTTAGAGCAACGCACAATCATGGACCCTGTAGGGCACAACAAAATGTTATAAAAGAAAACAAAACAATAGGAAAATTAGGAATAATTAACAATAAAGTACCTATAATTATATGAAAAATATTTATATAGTGTTAATGGTAGTTAAATATTATAGTAAAACATTTATTAATTATTGAGAAAATATTTTTATGAAACCGGTCTTAACATAGTCTGCGAAATTTTCAACTGCCTGTCTGTAACAGTTTAGGCACAGTTTATAGGTTCCGAAAACTCTTGAAAAAATATGTAATATCATACTATAATTTCTTTGATGAAATAATTACTATATTTTTGAGAACTGCAGAAAAAATATGGGACAAGCTATTTCATGAACAGAATCTTAGGCTAGGTTAGGATAAGTTACCTTTTACGGGTTCCGAAAGAAAACAGGAAGGAGTTATAACACGATCTATACAGGACTACATTATACGTTCTTGTACCCTTTATTTCAGTCTGGGCAATATTATAGTCTCATTTTACCACATAGAACTAGTTAGAAGCCCTGTCTATGTCTATAATGGGCCAATTGAGCCCAGAGAGCTTTAAGATTAGTCTAATGCGTTACTTCCTCTTTACACGGAGCACTTATAATTTAACCGCTTTAAACGCGATTTAACTTAATCTATAACAAACTCACTACTTAGGGATAATATAAAGGGTTTTTACAATTTTAATATTTCAGTATTTTATGTAAAAGAATGTCATTATGATTTTCATCTTCCTCGTTTTCGTTTCGAGTAATCTTCCACCTGGCCGTAAAACTTGCCTTTATACCAATTTTATAAGAATAAAATTATGGAAACTAGCAACTATACTTTATTTTTTTATTTTATCATCTGATAGCTTGTCTAGGTTTAATAATATATCTACGAAAGGTGTTCGCTGAAATATTAATTGGATTTTTTTAATGATTCAATTCAAGGATAGGGAATTTAATAAAAAAGTTGTAAAACCCTTTTATTGCGTCACAGCATGTGTTGAGAACAGAATGGCGCGTAAGTGGCGTTTACAATAGACTCGTGCCGATTTTTTTTTTACCGGAAGACGATAGGCGAAAGCAAACATTTGACAGCCACAAAAGACTGGCACACTCCACTCAAGATCGAGTTTCTTGAAAAAAAAACGAGAAAAAAAGATAGCACATGCCGAAATCTGATTACACCACCATATTTGATCAAAGGGTTGCCGTTTTGCCAAACATTGTTGATCACAAAAACTATCGGAACGTAGGTACCTTTTTGCACCCGCTTGTTTTTTGTGGAAAAAAATGCAAAATCGATTTCGGCAGATGTCCACAAATAGAAAGGGTTTGATATGTTTTTTTTATTAAAAAAAATAGCGGACGCATCGTCTGTAGACAATGGATGGACCGTTATGGATCGACTGTCAAAATTCGCCATTATTCAAGCTAAAGAGTTATTTTGTTGCATCATTAAAGTGATGTGTTAAATAGCTGTTTTCTGTTGCATATTGGATAATTACTTTTTATATTAAACGGAAAAGGATGCATGGTTTTTATTCAGGGCGTTCTATAATCGTTTAGGAGCTATCTGTATCGGTTCAAATTATAAATTCTTCCCTACTTAATGGTTATTAGCGATTTTTTCTTTATTTTGGTTAAGCGGGATGATATTGTAATAGTTGAATTTTAATTCGGGTGCATTTTTTACCCCACTGCGCGACGCAAGGGAGGGTAATGTGTTCTTTGTTTAATTTACGACAATTCTTCTTTAGAAAATTAGTCAATAGAAAAATTATTCCTTGAATACTATATAAGTATAAGGAGGATGAAAAATAAGCTCATTATATAATATTAAAGATTTCGATTATCTTTAATTTAAATGTCGATTATATTTTGGTTTCAACGTTTTATTATAACCTTTATTATAAGTAACACGGTCTATCTCTCTTGTTTGTAAGTTTTTCACGCCTAAACGAATGAGCGAATTTTAATGAATTTTGGTATACAGATACGTTGAATAAAAAGAAGAAAATAATACGTTACATTTTATCCCGACAGTACGTTTCTCTAAGTTATATAATCTAGTCAAATATGAAAATTAAATTACGCAGATTTATACAGGTGTTGAGTAATTGTTCGTGTTCATGTCAATATATATTTCATCGAAACCTTCATATGGCGGAATGTCGTTTAATTGTGCAAGGATAACTCATTTTATTTTAAAACAAGCATTTTTATATACGCACGGCGTTACTAAGCCGATTTTGTTTTATTATTAAAGTGGTCAGCTTATTTTTGAGTAGCACTTATTTTAAATCATATTAATTAACTTATTAATATTTTAATAAATACATACATATAAGAGTGGTTTTGTGCATAGCGGGTGTAAACATGTTGTTGGTTATTTTGGTATCTGGCACTTATCACATACTTGTATGTAAAACAACGTGTTTACCGCTTCCCGGATCGGGATAAATAAATTTATTTTTAAGATTTATTTATTTATCTAAACTTTAGGTTTATTTATATAACAGCGGTACCTACATAGGTGGTATTAATGCACATAAAAAGCATTCTTTATAACTCAATATCGGTATCAAAAACTATGAATTTAAGAAGCTGGAGCTTGATGAATTTCCTAATGTATTTGATCGAGCTTGCATTTTCCTAATGTATTTGATCGAGCTTGAATTTTTACTGTTATCTAGGAAAAGTTTAATATAAAGCAGTTCAAATTAATCGGTTACAAATTACTAGCTTTTGTCCGCGACTTCGCTCGCGTTTATATGGATTTTCGCAAAAAAGTAGCCTCGCCTCCAACGTTCCGTCAACTTACCTATCTTTGTAATAAAATTTATCAGAAATAGTTCGGCGTGAAAGCGTTACAAAAAACTCACTATAGGTAGTTTATTATCAGTTAGAATTAGGATTATTATTTATTTATTTATTTATTACAGACAAACATACCTATAGCTATCATCACATCACAGTAACCCATTGTAGAAAAAATAATAATTACAATAACAAATACATTAAAAATCTTAGTCACCCTCGTTCGAACCACATTAAAGTAATTTTCTCGAATAATCTCATGTTACAAACTTGCAATAAACATCACATGGTTCAGAATACGGCCGCAGTTTTTCTGAGCCCAGTATAAAGCCAAAAATGGTCAGACGCCACACTTCATTAGGATTCATACTAAGTAGCTTAGCTTAGACTTAGTGTACACTATGGTTTCTAACTCTTCAGTACTTAGCTACGATTAATAATGATGTGCCTACTAGCTGTTGCCCGCGGCTTCATAAATTGATTTTCTTATCTTGTGGGGAACTTTTTTTTCTAAAATAAAATTAGCCTAACCTAACATCAGTTTTTTGCAGAAACATTCCGAAAAAAAATTGTTTTTTTTTTTCTATACTTATTTAATAATATTGTAAAGAGGTAAAGTGTGTGAGTTTGTGAGGTTGTAGGGGGTAATCTCTGGATCTACTGAACCGATTTTGAAAATACTTTTTGCATGTGATAGCCACATTCATGAGGAAGGCTATATATAGGCCATACGGGGAAATTCCAATGGAAACGGGAAACAACTGGATATACGCGTACGAAGTCGCGGGTAAAAGCTAGTTTGTTATTTACCTAGCATCGTATTATACACTTTCATAAGCATTTAGTAAAAAGCTGTTATTTTTTACAAACAGACACACGACGTATGTCATACCTCATTCCAGAAATTGGTCACGTCTGTTTAGCAAGTTGGTCTACGTAAATTTTCACCAAGTTTTTTTTTATTATTGGGTCGCGTTTGACCACACGCGTGTCTGCTGAAGGAAAGCGACGATGTGGTTGGCAATGAAGCATGCTTGCTTAGAAATTAAACTATTCATTCTTGACATAAAGATCGTGGAATAAGTTTTGGGTTTTTTTTGTCTTGTTGCAGACCGTGTGACAGATGGGATTTTGCAGCATCCTGTATTCAAAGCCCTCAGGGGATAAACTTTAAGATTATTTTTTAATCCACAGTCTAAACCGAGTGATTTAGACTGTAAGTTGTCTGCCAGCAAATTAATGATTTTTAATATTTTTTTTAAACTAGAAGATTCCTGTAGGTACAGCAACCTTTTTTTATATACAGGGTTATTTGTAAAACACCAGAAACCTTTCAGGGGGTGAAAGTACTCATCATTATAAACAACTTTTACTATGGGACCAACTCTGAAATATTAAAAAATAAATCAGCTGTTTCATACAAAATGCAATAGTCACACGATGAAAATGTATGAAATAGCAGATTTTTTTTTCGATTTTTCAGGGTTGGTCTCATAGCAAAAGTTGTTTATAATGATGAGTACTTTCACCCCCTGAAAGGTTGTTGGTGTTTTACAAATAACCCTGTATATTTGAGTCGTTTTGGGACGAAACACTAGACTCATGGGCTTAAAGACTTGCGTGACAACAGGTAACGGTAGTTGACACTTCATTTGACCAGAGTGTCAATCATGCTATGGCAACTTAGAACAAAATTAAAATTCCATTTTTTTATTGAAAACAGCGCCATCTAGTTCTTAGTTAAGGGAAACAAATTGCGGTGTTGCTACGGTTTTTTTTTTTTTTTTTTTCTAGTAGTAACTTTATAACATTAATTAAGAAAAATAATATAATTTCATGATCTTCTTATATAAAAATAATAGAATATATGAATTAGTACATAATTAGGTTTTTATTATGAGCTTTAATAGTGAAGAAGTTATATTTTGGTATTTAAACGTGCAAAAGTTTGTTTTTGAATGGCCACACTTAAATTGCAAATGGCTGCGTGAGAGTGTAACTACTCGTGCGCATTTATTTTCTTTTTGCAATAGAGTTTTTGTTGTTTCGCTAGTGCATCTGCAGGTTGAGTTGAGCTTTCGTTTCTCCATGTTGTTGAGCCGCGTTACAATTCGTTCGTACGTTCGTGTTGTGTTGTGTTGTGTGTGTTGTTGTTGTAAACAACTGGTGCAAAGATATCAATAATGTTCTCACTGGCCAAATAACCTTTTGGAATATTAACGATTCAATGAAAGAAAAGGTTTATCGGCACTGCCTTAATCATAAGGGACGAAAAAGGCGAAGTTAAAATTTTATTGTAAAATGTGTGATGTTTTTCTAAATAAAATGGTTTAATATTTAATTATGTGGTTTTTTTTCCTTTATGTAGTACGTATGTTTGTAGTATATAGCGGATATACTCATCTCTCTACCTAATATCATAAAGGATCAGACAGCAGCTATACACCTACCAACCTATACATTTACTTATATAAATTAGTTCCCTTAACTAAAAACTAGATGGCGCTGAGTACGACCACTTCCTGGTATTCAAAAATAAGGTAGAGTTGCCTGTCTATAGCCAGTATACTATTGTAGTCTTTGGTGTCAATTCTACTAATTTTTAAGCAACGTTCACATTCGCATGACAGTTGCAATCTGTCAAAAATGTATGGAAATTAAGGCTTTTTTGACAGATTGCAACTGACACGCGAATGCGAACGTTGTTTGAAAATTAAAAGATTTGGCCCTCAGAAGACTGGCTTTGTCTTAGGTCAAAGAATCAGCATTGCCAGTCAAGGTGGCAATTTATTAACAACAAAACCTTAGTAAAAGCGTTTGCTGTTTTTTTTAAAGGTACCCACAAAGTTTTACAAACAACTATGCAGTTAAATAAAATACAATGATAGATTTCTTCCACAGGTCAGATGATTCAAAATAAGAAGCATAACACTGTAGTAATTGACTTGAAGCAAACAACCCTATTATTGAGTTTAAGAAGAAAATAACCTTCTCTCCACAAAAACTGATCAAAACCATCGTACGTTTGATCGGAAGATTCTGACCAGACCCTAAAGACCCCTCTTTAGACTACGCAAGGCAATATTGAACTTTATTTGTTGCAAGTTATGGTTCGTAGTAGTAAAAGTAAAGGGCGAGTGGGTTCAGTATGTGTGGTGTGTCTTTACTATGGAACGCGGCGTAAATTCTATCTTGAGGGTTACCTTGTATGGAGATGAAAGGGAAAGCCCACGGCTTCGAAATAAACGTATCGGTATTTTTGCCTTTAAAAAAAATTGCGTCTATGGTTTTTATATTTGTTTTTTTTTTCGCTGGAAATTGTAGGAATTTTCCGATGTTGCGGCTTGATTTTCTTGTAGAATGCTAAATAAAATGTAAGCAAAAAATATGTTTTCACATTCTGTCAATCTTAGTCATCAAACGGCTTGCAGAGCTGCAACCCATCCAGAAAATACCAAATAAATCACAAACTAACCATATAGAAATCCGGTATAATATCGTCAATATACATTTCAAATCCCTATTGTATTTTAAGCGGTTCGTTTCAAAATAAAGGTATGTATCGTTGAGGTCTGCCGTCGCCATGTCGTGCGTTCAAAAATGCATTGGCAGGATGTGTGGAATCTCTGCCTTACCCTTATATAGAGGAGGCTTAGACTAACAAGGCCAGCCCGAACGATGTGCAAAATCGATTAAGCATTCGAATTAATCGGTTAATTCGAATCGTTGCAGTTGGCTGGTTTGAATTATTTGAATTAAGTACATGATTAAGTTAATTGACAATAATAGTGCATTCGTTTCGGTGGTTTTAATCGTTTTTAATGGCCTTATTGACTTTATCAAAGACTTAAATTCAGTTTATAATATTATGTAAATAAATTCACATAGGAGTCTTCCTACAAATCTATATCTTGAAACTTGTTAATCCATAAATCTAATAATTGGTCTCTAACCGATTATTAGATTTATGGATTAACAAGTTTTCGTCCGTGGCATCGTTTGCATTAATATAGATTTTCGCAAAGAAAGTAGTTTACAAACGTCTACAGGGTCCCATCTATTTCTGTACCAAAATTTATCAAAATTGGTTCTGCAATTTAGGTCTGTAAACATAACAAACAAGCAAACTCATTTTAGCATTCATAATATTAATTAGGATAGAAGTGCTATTATGTATTCAAGCGTTTACACGTTGCCAGGGTTGCGAAATTGTTCGAAAGAGTTACCGAGGACCTGGAACGCAAAGGTCATTTTAAAAGAACACGGGTGGGTTTTAGTCAGTATCAGAGTCTGACAATCCCTCCTGCCCCGCCCAGAGTCAACCGTAATTTGATGATTTCCCTTCCAAAAATAAAAACATTTATACAATGTGCATTTACTTGTCATTTCCGTAAGAAAAAATAATCCGAAGTACCATTAAACAAGAATTATGATAATGCATAAAGAAAACCCGACTCCATTAGTACAATACTTTAATTTATATTAGTTGATATTGTTGTAAGGGCGTTACTTTTGGTTTTATGACGTTAAGCAGTGATTGCAAAATGGCTTCATTGGTTTACAATGTACCTACAGCAAGTTTAGCATTGACTTGTCTTGATTTAAATTCGCGTTTCCTAGTACATTCGACGACAATCTGCTTTTATTTTAAGTTTTTTTTTCAAATTCATTATGTAGACCATAGGTAAACAAAAGATGTAAATATTAATAAAATTAGCGCTATGTCTTGCCCTCAACGGCGTACAAATATTCTAATTAGTAATAATTTGTAGAAATACATTCAAAATCCATTGGTGAAATAATTTTTAAAGTCGGTTTAGTAGTTTAGGTGTGAAATATATAACAAACAAACAAAGAAACAAACTCACACTCGCATTTATAATATTAAGTTCGGATAGCATTATTATTCAAATACTATAGACTAAAAAAGAAGTGTGGAAGAAAAAAGGGATAAAGGCAAGGGGACTGAATAATCATAGACAGTTATTATTGCGATAAAATAAATATGTCCAAAGTAAGTTAAAATTTTCCATACCAATCTTTGAGGAATGGTAAAAACATGACGTAGATAATTATCATTTCGAACGTACATTTAGAAACGTCGTCGGTACAGTTCGCGTCAAATAACTGTACCCATCTGAAGTTGGCTACGAGTGGCTGCGTAGTAGTCAAAATTACGAACAAACTGCAACTGCTCATGCGTTTATGTCTCAGTCACTCGTTAACGTTCGATGCATGCTTGCGCCCCGCTTGCTCCCGTCTACGTGACTGCACCTGCACGATCTTTGCAAATGGCTAACTTCAGAGGGGCAAAGTTATTTGACGCGAACTGTACCTGACTACATGATGAGAAAAAAGAAGGATATTAAAAAAAGTTCTAAAAGATGCACTCATGGTCAGCTGTTTCTGTGTTCTTAAATCGATGGTATTCTTAATGGGGTCGAGCATAGTCCCTTGGGGGACGCCAAATGACGTTGTCAGGTTTACACACAGTAAATCATCTCAAAATTTTTGCAAGGGTTGTAGCTAAAAATTAAGATTGCATATAAACTATGTAATAGGATTGCTCTTAGTCTATAACTTGCCGATTTATCTTAATTAATCAAATGCTTAGAATTGTTTTTCTAAAGTTGAAGTTATAGAAAACAATGTTAAGTCTTTCTATTGACTTGATAACATATGAGTACCTACGTAATAATATAAAATGAGTCTTAACACGTGAGTACCTATTGTTTAAGCTAATTATAAAGTGTAATGAGTAGGTAGTACATTGAAAAGCGAATTTGTATTAACAATATTGTAATTCTTATTGATTGACCTAAAACTCCACTTTCAATGTCTGACGTAATGTTTGATCTGACATTTAGCTTAATTTTTAATTATTATCTTTTAAAATTTTATTATTATGAAATTGACTTTTTGTAAGTATTATTGACTGGTTAAAAATCAGGTTCTTAGTTCAGACCGTTAATGTTTTAGTCAAATCATTCTTAATCTTGTTTTTAATTTGATTAACTTGTTCACCATCCGGGAATTTATTGAATAGGGTACTTTGTATAATAAGCAAAATAACATTAATAAAACTATGCACAATGTAAACAGATCTGAACCGACTTTCATACACTTAATAAAAAATGCTACTCTTGAATACCATCTAAAGTGCCCAAAAGACTGACCGTATTGGCATTGCCATGCGTTTAGAATAGCTAGAGTAGAACATAATTTCTCATGGCACAGCACTACTGGAACTAGGGACATGACATTTTGCACAAGGTTTCCTTTTAGGAGATAGGTGAGAACTAAGATAAATGGAACATGAAATTGTGGAAATCCACCTTTAAGGGGTTGAAAAGGCAAATATAGTAGAGCATAAATGGTTAGTAAAAGTTACGACTGTTAGTAAGCACGTAGACAGATCCTTAAACAATATAAATGTAAAGCAATGCGAAATGGCACGTTTAACTTGTTATCTCATGTTCTATGTAGTGTGAAGTTGAACAGCCCGTAATCAGTAGAAGCTAGCAAATAAATCGAAAAAAAAAACTATTTAAAATCGGTTCATTGACATGTTAAAATGCGTTGTTAGTAGGTACTTGCTAGTTACTTTTTGTTTTCTGATAAGTCTGAAATTATATTTCTAAATACTAATGAAATGTTAATTTATTTTTATTCTTAAAACTAGATATTTCTTTAATATCTTTGAGAAAATCCGTTACATTATTTTGATTATTGTTCAGAATGTAGAAAGAAAGCTTAACTCCACAAAGGTCTAATATTGGGTCCGCTCTTAAATGTGTGTGATGTTTTCCCAAGGGTAAAAATAAAGAACAGTAAAATATTGTACCATCTCAAGAATTTTTGTCAATGGCTAACGTTTGTGCTGTAATGAAAACAACTAGAAACTAGACTTATCAAGTTGAACCAAAACGAACTTCCGCCAATTGTTTCAGATAGCCATGTTGAATTTCCTCTAGACTCTAGATTACCCATGATAACTGGTTTATTAAACATACCTACTCTACTAAACCTATACAACGTTTAGCTAAGTCTCCAAAACGTTCACACACAAACATATGCCTGTAACCTGCACAAAAGTATGCGTGATCCATTCCAGTGTGCTATAACAAGTTCTGATTGGTGTAATGTCACTATGGTTTACAAGCTATTTGCATTCTTTTGGGCATGTAACAGGCATGTGTTATGGCTTTTAAGTCGCAAACATATCTGTAATTTGCTTAAAAGTATGCTAGTAGCTTGCGTGCTATTGTGTAACAGCTTCAAGCTATAGAGTGTCAATGCTGTAATGATTCCATTGTTAAAAAAGATAGTGCTATTCTTGTTCCAGTTTCAAACTGGAACAATGGTGGCTTTAACACGTCATAGACGGACCCAAAGAGAGAACAGACTGAACAATATCATCACAAAATTCACCAGTCTGAAGAAAGAGATAGATATGACTATGCGACCAATACTAGTAATTTCACATTCTTAATGCGTCTGAGCAGAATTCACACTCTTCTACAAGTCCGTGACGCGGCACAATCAGAATTATAGAAAAAAACTGGCCTTACTTGGTTTTCTCTCCTTCACAATTTTCCGCCCGCAATCACTTCATAAGTGGATAGAGGAACGCTGGGACGCCCAGTCTGTCTGTCAGACGCAGTCTGTATATGGTACGTCTTCAGATTGATGAATGTCACAATGGCATGCTAGCTACTCGCATACTTTTGTGAGAGCTAAAATGCATTACGAGCTCAAAAGGTGTACATAAAGCGGCCCTGCCCCGACTTGGTCCATCTTTGTTCCTTTTACGACCTCGTATCATATCATTAATAGCTCCAATTAATAGGTCTTCGTTAATATAATAATTGTATATTTTTATTACCAAACCGCTGCTGTCTTCGAGATTACTATGAAATAAGGTTATGGATACATTTCGTTGCGAGTAGCTGACGCCTGTGTTAACTGCAACGCAAATGTCATGGCCGTCTTTATCACCGTATTATGGATATTACGATTACGTACTGAATGTTTATTGATTATCATGTTCGAGCTATTCAAAGTTAATGTGGAGTTTATGGCTTAGGGTGTCGAATGCTTTCGACGTTTCAAAATTTTTATAAGGAAGATTTTTCTGAGTAATTCTACTTTAATCTGTTCAGTCTACATATTCCTTTAATGGATGTTGCAGCTTTTCGTTATTTTTAGAACTATATGACAAATCGTCTGTAAGATTATCGATTAGGTATGTGTTTCATATTTTTTCTTCTTGAACTCTTTTTACATAAAATTTTTAATGTTCTCTAACAGCTAAGTTAGCAAACAATTTATTCAGGATATTCAGGGAATCGCTATCATTACCACAATCGATTAGATATGCAAATGTAGTACCTGTTCCACTGTTAATAACACTAACGCATCATAAGACACAATATTCGAACATTAATTTGTAGTTTGTACAGGTGATCTAGTATCCGGCTATTTTTAGTAGTAACAATATAACTATTACAAAGAAACACACGAAAACCAACCTTATCATCAAAGAAAGAAGAGTCATACAGCGTGTATATAGATGTGTGAATTACAAGCATATGGCTAGTAGTTCTGCAATTATAGAGGAACATATGCGTTGAGGCACGTGCCACTGGCGAAACAGGAATGGACATCAAGAGAGCCATTTTTTACATTCCAAAAAAGTTGCTTGTTTCATCTTGAACGTTTTTAAAGTATACAAAAAAAATTATAAGTATTACAAAGAAAAGATAATAACTTAAACTACATTATTACTATACCATGATAATTTTTGCGTTTATAAAATGATTCGGAGAGATGAAGAAACATGTTTGGTGATTTTTCATTCATGAGAAGTTTTGTTATTTCTGTCATCGGAAAATTGCAAATGCTTATTATTATTTTTTCTTACACGATACGGATATATTGAAAAATGATTGAATTTGAATGGGATTAAATATATACAAAACGATTTTTTCATAATAGGTATATCGAGAAATTATAATTTAATAAAGATTTATTACAATCTTACGGAGGCAGCAATTATCCCCGGTGAAGTTTCTAATCGAATATAATTTGCATTAATTGTCCCACTGCGGGGTAAAAAGGGGCTTCTCCTCTCTTTTTCGCACATCACCAAAATGCATATGAAAAATGGACATTGGACACGTATTACATTTACTTTTTTTGAAAATTGGCAGTAAATAACTCTAATTCAAATTCACATAAAACAATTGAAGACGAGTGTGACAGTTTTGAAGATGTGATGCGATTACATTTTTGTCAAATTTCATTGATAAATCAAAAAATACGTGTCTGATTTTTTTGTATCCAGGAAACATTCCTATTCTATCTTCAGCCAATGCGGAGTCAGTTCTAACGATAAGAGTCATACTCAATCCTTTCGCAATCTTCACTTTGGTATATTTTTAACCGACTTCAAAAGAAGGAGGAGGTCCTCAATTTGGTTGTATTTTTTTTCCTCGTTATTTATTGTTGTATGCCTTTTTATTTGTTTTGTTCACAGTAAAAGTTCTAATTTCCATAGCACACTAAATAAGTTATCTTTAATCTAACGGTAATAATGAATCTAACTGCGTATTAAAAATAAAATTCCTAAGTTTTATTCTGATAAAAAATAATGAGAATTGTAATGAAAAAAGTAATTTAAATTAAGTTTTGCTCCGATAAAATGTACTTCATACGTTTTAATTGCAATGTATACCTAAATGCATTAAACTTGATAGTAAAATTTTAGTAACCTACTTTATAGAAGTTAATCAGAAAAATAAACTGGCCAAGTGCGAGTCGGCCTCGCGTGCAAAGGGTTCCGAGCGAATCTCATTTTTGTAACATTGTACCTTAACACTATAGACTTCTTATAGGTTTTCCTGTAATCTATAGGTAAAGAACTACTATCGGCTCAGTAGTTCCGGAGATAAGGAGTGAATGATCATTTTACATGTAATTTCTTGAATAACCTCAAAACTATTCATTATAAAATAATGAAAATAATTAAATTATAATTTTATATATCACACGGTACAGTTTGAACTTTTTTTTAAGTTTTCTAGTTTATCCTCCAAAAATGCCATGCTCAAAATTAATTTATTTGCGTAACGCATCTGTGTTTGGGTCACAGAAGTTCATATGTGTACCAAATTTCAACAGATTCTGTCCAGTAGACTCGAAGAATCTTGGCTGTGACAGACGTACAGACTGACAGACAGACAGCCATAGAACTGAGTGATCCTATAAGGGTTCCGTTTTTACGGATCTTCGGAACTCTAAAACCACTTTCTACAATACTTTTGGACTCATTCCTTCATGTCTTATTACTTTTCCATTAGTCGTCATCGCATTAGCGACCCTTTCTAGCTATTGATATTTTACACAATCCATCGCTCTTTGATCTGGAGTAGTGTAGACTAAATGAAAAGAAATAAAAATGTATATTTTCTCTTGTAGACAAGTAATTGGAAAACTTTTTAGAAGGAAGATGGGATGGCGTAGGAGTATCGTCGAACAAGGTGCCAATGTTCGACGAAGGTAGTGCTCGAAGCCAGAAACCCGACTCCCATTCACTCACAGCCAGCAGGAGCGCACGCTCCGAGCAGATGTGGCAATAGGGTTTTTCTGAACTTCTCTGCAGAGCGGCACATCCAACCGTATCTGGGATTAGAGGTAGTCGGGCGGATTTGAATTCGAGCAAGTGAGTCTCCAGGCCTCGACAGCCTCAGTGAAGCACGGCACATCAAAATCAATTTTTTACCTTTTCTGAAGCTATAAATTAATTTTTAAAACCGAAATTGATGACAAATAAGTGAGTAGTCTATGCTCTATTTGCACTATGACTGACCTACCTCTAGCTCCATATTACTCTACAAACATGACATAACAATAAAAGATAGCTAACTAATAGCAATAGCCATTACGATGACATAAGAAAATGTTATCGTTATTCTTAATAGGCCACGAGGTTGCGTCACGGACATCTCCTATGCGTTCGTGGAAGCCTGGTACTTCGATCCGCTGTTAAGACGACTTAATCCGGGTTTAGAGGTTTAAGAGACTATCTAAACCGCGTTCATTGAGTCAGTTTTAATGCTCTACGACAATAATGACATTGACAGCACTCTTGAATAGAGTTCAGGCCTAAACCACCAACTCTTAAAGCAGTATTACTTCAATATTACTTCCAGTGGGAAAGAGACGGAGCTATACAGGACCTATAGCTCCGTCTCTTTCCCACTGGAAGTAAGAGTGCCAATTATACTAAATAATTTTTGAGCAACGTTCCAATTGGCATCTCAGTCGCAATCTGACTAAAATGTATGAAATGTATGTATGTATGTATGCTTATTTACAAAAAATCTTAAAAACTACTGCACATGAAGTGACGGCGTCATGTTAACTATGCATCCAAATACTTATTAATTAATCATATTAGGTAATTATTTTGAAATGGTTTTGTAATATTCTTTCCTTCCTAGTGTGGCTCAGCGTCAGTGGTGATTGCGACCTTATAAGTCATGCTTCAACGTACAAAGGTTTATTTTTTAATTATTTGATCTGAAACACAGGTTTAAATTAACCTAGATCGGGCGGGTCGCTACCTAAATTGCAATTCTGATCCACCATTACTTGCACCTGTAATAAATATTATTATCTTAGCTTTAGTTTTTTTTTTGGCACTATAATTATGAGGATAAATTATTATTACTGTTGGCTTCTTTTGTAAAAGCATTTATTTTCATTTAAATAAATTATAAATGATTATTTGTAATCCGAATCAGCAAGTGTACATTGCCTTAAAAGTAATTTGACATATTTAGTATTAAAGCCACTTATTAATCTGGAATTTAGCTGGGAAGAAGAGGTGCAACAAACTCCTGCACTGAACAGTTAGCAGTACAGTCTACAACTGAGACATAAAAGTGCACTTGTGTAGACAGCTTCATAATAAACTCTTGCATTACTACAATAAAATATTTTTATTTGGTTTGAACTAAGGTACCTACAGTTTAAAATAATGAATAAACACAACCCTTATTAAAATTCTTCAAAAACAAAACATACATAATTACATCTACTTAACCATATTCGTACCTACTCCCACCCTAATTAACTACAAAACTATAATTGACGTCCCAATAAAATTTAAACACAATTTGCAGCTTGTATGTTACTGTTGATAGTCAGTGCCTGGATCTAGATGCAATCTAGACAGCTTAGGCATTATATTGTGATACACCTTGGCTTGATAAAGGTATTCAATTCAAAATGGGCGTGTTTTGAGTGGCTCTGTTTTTATGAACGCGTGTGTACTGTCATTGGTAAGGCAAACCGTGGTAGTTTTGTCTAATTTACATTTTATATTCTATTTATTTATTTTATAGGGAAAGCAAACATCGACTTACATTTACTAAGTAGAAAAAAATAGAAAATAATATGGTTAAATAAATGTGTAACCAACTCCATTTTCCACGGAACATACACTATAATTTTAGATCTACAACCTATAAAGTACTTACAACAGTTTATATTATAAAACATTTTCAGACAGACAAGTTCCAGAGATTAACAGATCTTACAAATAAACAAAAAAGTTACATACAACTTCTGGTATAATAGGTAATTAGACTAGGTATGACTGAAACTGACAGATTTATATTGTGGTTGATAATTTTACCTATATGGACAAATCCTTATATTGCGTTCAAATCCTATAAACATACATTTTATTTATACATTTAACACTATATTACGACTCTCATATACCACCTTTTTTCAAAAGAACGCATTCAATAAATCATTTCTAACGGACACGCACGATCTTTTTAATTTTTCGCGTGAACCATAGACAAGATGTTTATCTGCGCGGGATGCGTTTAAAAACTCTATGATAAACGATTCACGCGTAGCAGATGATACTTTCTGGTAAAAAAATCTGTTTACGAACGAAACGTGCTGTTCGAAAGTTAAAAAACATTTTTTTAAATTTTATTTTATGACGTTTTGTATGTGCGGATATTATATTAGTCGACCATACAACATACAAACACACACACGCGTGATACATACGGTTATATTTAGTCCCGAAGGACGAGCAGGATAGTTTATGCCTGGATTCCGAGTTTGCGACAACTGCCTACCTATGTAATTCGTGACGTATGGTAACGTAACGTAAAATTTTACTATAAGTAGTATAATACTCGTCTCCCACATAATATTTATTTGAATTGAATACTATATTCATTTTTATATGATATACTATACTGTGTATGTCGCATAAAATTAGCATTTATAATATGAGATACGAGAAACTATTACTCGTGCGAGTTAACTTGAGATCTGGTTCGACACATTTCGAATGAAATTTTAGTGAACATGAACAATTGCATTACAATGAAAACCATATAAAAGTGTGAGCATTACTGCTACCGTTGCGTTTATATTGCATAATTTATCGAAATCAAATTGTTCAATTTAAATTGTCGAAACGTCATTCGCGTGTCAAGTTAAGTTAACTCATGTAAAATGAGTAGTATGGATTCTGCTATGCTAAACGAAGTACCTAACCTAAGTTACATCCTTTATAAAATATACAAAGTAACAATGCAATGTTTAGGCCTCTGAAAAATTCCTTCATTACAAAATTCTCTCTTGTATCAACCCGTGCTCTTATCAATCTGTAAATATTGAAAATGTCGTTAAAGTACTTCATAATTTTGTTTGTAAACTATTTTTCATAGTGGCTACTGTTTTGGACATGACTTTTTCTGTTTTCACTGGTATCCGGTTCCAGAAGGGTATTTTGTAACACATTCAACTGACTGGTAAATCAGAAACTTAGTACCTGCACTGAGTTATAGCAATCAACTGACCTACCTTTGCATAAATGGTGGAGTTTTTTTTTTTGACGAATGGGCTAGCTCTTGACCTCGATGACGCCTGATGGAAAGCTATGGATGAGGTCTATGATGGACCGGACGTACCTAAAAGATGCCTTAAGGCACTGGTACTAGGTTTTTTAGATTACGAACATTCTCTCAATCTCGACCGCTTACGCATGTAGGCCGCTGCAAGTAGGTGAAATGTGGGATTTTGATTCATCAGACACCGAGTGCGAGGAAGCAGGAAGAAGTTTAGTGATTTTGGTAACCAGTCTCACCAAATACACCTACAACCAGCCGATCCATCCTGTCAACATCTCACTGTGCAAACTTCAGTGGAGTGAGTGTGAAGTGAACTGTCATTCCATCTTGTATGAATTGACAGCTCACTCCACGTTCACTTCACCTCAGTTTACACGTTGAGATGATCACAGACTCGCACTGCTGGTAACCTAACCCCTATAAACCACTGACTCTTTCCGTTACCCACATGCAGTTACCTAACGCTAGATTCCTCTTCAATGTTAGAGGAAGCAACGACCTGATTAGAATACAAGATGCATTTCTCACGCGGCCCCGTACACGTGAGTGATCGCAAAAACTGCCGCCATCTTTATACGGAAACGTTTCTGATTACGAAACTCATTTAGGGTTGCGTAGGTGCTCGAGAAAATTCTCTGATGGGGATAGCAAAGAAAGAAGGAAGATGAGGAAGGGGAGGGAAGGATGTAAGAAGATAGAAATAATGGAGCGCTTTATGCACACTTAAAATTAAGTTCAAACACACTTCAAATGATGGATGAATGATTGAATTAAGCAGTTATTCAATAAAAGAATTCTGGTAAAAAGGCCTGGACACAAGATTAATACCCTGGATCTGCAATACAGGGCCGACGACGAAGTAGATGACAAGTCACCTTGAATGTCTACTTAAGAATTGGAAAGAGATGACGCAGAACCGGGAACAAAGGTAAGCATGGAGGAAGGCCTTTTCCCAGCAGTGGGACAATACAGACTAATAGTAATACAGCTCACTTCTAGCCGCCCCTATATTCGGAATTGCTTATTTAACAAACATAAGCCTTTGTTTGCCAGTTCATAGTAACAAGTTGCGTAAGGCGATGCATTTCGCATTTACCTAAGCCCTTGGTTGGCACAAATTCGGTAACATATATTATGCTGACTCGTAATCGTAGATTGCTGTAAATTTACTGTTGTTGTGGGCAGGGCACAATGTTTGCAGAATAGCCAATGGGGCTGAAGAAGGTCCCATATGGACACCGGAATTCCCTGGATGCACGACACAGGGGCCTGTCGATGTTACGACGTTCGGTGCAGGCCTATGTCCAGCTGTGGATGTCTTTCGTCTGCAATTTATATGATGTTTATTATGAGAAACCGTTTTGAAACTGTTTACCTGTTGCTGAAACAGTAGCAGTAGATTCTTTAAAGGGATTTTTTCTCTATTTTTAGACCCTGAAACTGAGTCACAATTGAATGGAGACTGCTATTGTAGGAACAAAATTCTATTAACGATAACCGACATTGAAAAGGGAAAAAATTAAAGGTCTGTTATTTCTGATACAATAAAATCATAAGTATGAAATATGTTTTCAAGCGTTCTTTAATTATGAACAATCCAATTTTATAGGTGGTGGTTTTCTGATGTTGAAATAACACCTCACATTTTAGTACTTATACTGTTACGGAATCCATGTTACGACGAGGTTCGGACTTATCCCACTTTTTTATCCACCAAATGCGCTCAGAAACCAAATGGCCCGACCACATTTCACACCCGGAAATACATCTAAACTTTTTTGCCGCGAACCTTCGTTGAGTTTAATTTTTAAATCGTATGTCGCCATAATTTTAAAGATAAGAAGTAGAGGAACAGGTATTTTTTAAAATGTATGATAACTTTTGGCGCTAAAATACCAACATGTATTTATTTTTAGGTTACTTTGGTCCAACTTTATTAACGGAGTGCTATAGTGCTATAAGTGCCATATGATATGAATGCTTGATAGCATCACAGGCCATGGAATATAGAATTACATAATTTATTCAAACAAGGCTTGTTAATATAAAGAAAAATGTACTAGTCATAAAATGTTCTTAGAGCATGTTAGGTCAAGACTTATATCGATTAAACACGCAATTAGTATGTAGCAATTAAAATATAATAATACAACTTGACAATAGACCATTAACAATTAAAATAGATTACCAGTCCAGATCCTTATCAACTGTCAACTTTGACGCGTGTTTGACAGTTCATTTATCAAGATGATGCCGTTAGTTAACGGTCAACGTGTGAGGTGGCGCTACCTGTCGTCGTTGCCCGGATTCTCTTTTGACCCCTGTCTATGAACGGATTTTTGTAAAACTAAATCTAAATCGATGATTTTGGTGCAACGAACACTGCTTGAAGCGAATGGTTTAATTTTTTGTTTGCGAATGGATTAGTATTTAGCAAAGAAGCTGTGTATCAAACCAACTATATTACTGTTGGCAATATTGTGATAATAGTATAATAGTGTTGTCCGGACGAACTTTCACGTCCCAAGACAAATAATTATTTCACAAGTTAATTTAAGTCTGAAAATGGTAACAGCTATTTTAAGCTGATTATACCAAGATTAAAATGAAATGAAATATATTAATTAGTCTTAATTAGTTCGCTTAGCTAAAGCAATGTGTCAACACCTGTGGGCAGACCGTAAACAGCTTTAAAGTATTTTTTTTTGCGGTAATGTTTCATCATCACCATTTTAGACGAAAGACATTTACTGCTGGACATAGGCCTCCCCTAAGTGTCACCACATCGACGACTCTTACGCATCTTTCAACTATTTGTTCTGCGAGTAATGCACTACCCGCTGCCACGTTTAGCGATTTTTTAATTAATAGGGTAACATTGTCTCAATACAAATTTTCAATTATGGCAGAGAAGTCTCCATAAGGCACCAGCTACATTTCAATTTGCTAGATAGGCAAAGGCCAGCAACCCGTCCAAACATCCTTAAAATTAAAAACGTTATTATAATCAGTCACATCCACTGCTGCTTTATCGTAATAATATTAAAATGAAGTGTCTAAGCCTTAGTTGGCTCTATAAACACGTCACCAAGTTCATTATAAGGATCGGATTCTGTAAGTAATGAATTTCAATCTCTTAAGGGAATTGAAATAAAAGTCTTAGAGGCTGGTTCCTCTATAAATTGTTTACGTCAAGGGAGAGTAATTTTATGGTGTTTATTTAATGCTAGTGGCTATTACCGGCGGTCTGTGATAGTAAGATCTAACCCTTTTTTTTGAGTTATGTACCAGAATTTATTTGTATTAGGGCATAGGGCCCTGCTATGAAGTCCATCTTGATTCCGGTGTGAGAGTGACTCGGAGCTATAGCTAAATATGCCATAGAAAAAGACATCTCTTTGAGGCGCACGTGGAACACAGTGCACCGACGACCCCGGCGTGGATCTGACCGGACAGCGATCCACCCAACGCTCCCCGTCCGCAGGCCTACGGTGGCCGAGAATCGCCCTGCGACTCCCGACGCTCCGGGCGACTTCTTCTATTGCGGCGGCAAGGGCGTGAGTTTGCCTCTCCCACACGCGGTTCGTCTCCTCCTTCACTAGCGTAACTGCTTCGCAGAAGGAGGTGACGGCTTCCCATGCCTGCTCGCTCCGGACCATGCATTGAACCAGGGTCGGAAAAGAGAGGTCACCGCCGCTAATCGCCTCGAGCGAGCGGAGTACCGCCTCCTCGTTATATTTCCATATGACGAGGAGGCGGTGCTCCGCTTAAGTAGGGCAGACCTCCACCGTGTCCTCCGGGTGATCCTCACATTGATATATAGTCGAATTAGAAACTGGTAGCTCCCACAACCTGTTCCGGTGAGTACCTGCGCCAGGCGGAAGGTGAGGACGCCGTGGCGCCTCTCCAGCCACTCCTCAAAGAGGGGACTTATCGCCACAATAGTGGCGTGCCTAGCACTGGGTTGCGGTAGTCACTGTCGCCATACCGCCATGATATCTTGCCGGAGCTCCGTCCTCCGCGCTGCAATTTGCCGCACCGGCGTAGCGCCTCCACGCGCCACGCGCAAACGTGCGCAAGGGCTCTCGCCTCCAGATCCCATGGCGGCGAGGCGGCGAGCCTTCTTGACGGAGATCGTGTGGTATCTCCGAGCCAGCCGGATGGCCATGACCCTTTGGGACGCGTTCGTATGTTTTGACGTATAGTAACGTAACACGTATCGTTAATTTGAGTGAATTTTACTATTATCGTACTCGTTTCGCACATAATTTTTATTTGAATTGAATACTATAATCATATTTTTGTGTGATACAAATTGTGTAAGTTTGTCATAATATAAATTTAAGCCATTTTGGTATTTATATTATGACACACTATGGGGTTGTAGATTTTTTATATTCAAAATTCACCTACGTTCACGATACCTTAACGAAACATTCGTGTTAGGCCCTCAGTAAACGTGAGAAATAAAGTGATATTTTATCAGTAAATATGACTGCAACTGTCAAAAATATATGAAAATAACAAGTGCTGAAATATCATGTGTGTAATATCATCACCGAACGAAAAGTTTTGAATTTTAGAGTAACCATCACTTCGTCTCTTATAACCAAAATAGCAACTAAGCTAACCAAAAAATGGTACTTAGGGGCAATTCTAGTATTTTTAAGAAACATTCACATTCGCATCGCAGTCGCCAACTGTCAAAAACCACACTAATTTCCCTACTTAGATATGACAATGATTATCTCTGCGACAGTCATATTTTTAAGGAGGCAGCTACGAGAATTGGCCTCCATTACTCAGTTATTTAAGAGCCTCTCCCCAAGACCAGAAGCTCATTGACTAAGTACAGAGAAAGGGTGTCTTTCTCAATAGGTTTTAACGACTGGCACTAAAATTATTAGCCAGTAACTCTCCTGGGCGAGTCATAAAAGTCGATCATACTATAGTTTTAGTTGCGTATCGCCGCGAAAGAGTCTTTATGAGTCTTTAAATATAGTATAAATTATCTTGTGCAGACACCCTGTTACAGTTATTAATCTCAGCACCTTTATAAGAATAAGAACCAGAGGTTCTAGCACGAATGTTTTGACGTATATTAACATTACAGTATCGTTAACGTAAGTGAATTTTGAGTATAAAAATTACAACCCCAAAGTATTTTGGTTACATTTTATGCGACATACACAATTTGTATCATACAAAAATATGAATATAAGTAGTATCCAATTCAAATAAATGTTATGGGTGAAACGAGTATTATAGTTTTAGTAAAAAAATTACGTTACGTTACTATACCTTCGTCCATACTAATATTAACTATGTCTGTGTGTTTGTTCGTTTGTTACGGTTTTACGCTGCTGCTAAACAAATCTTAATTACTAAGGACCTGGACATGGATACGTTTTTTTTCTGCACTAGCGCTATTTCAAAATCTTTGACAAATTCGAGAGATTGTCGTCGTTCTGCCAGTTTTTAATACCTTCAAGTAAACTAACATCTAGATCTATGCAGTTTCTTGTTCCTACGAAAATTTTCACAATATCATTGTAACAAATTGTTAAACGCAAAATATACTTTTCCCAGAAGCAGGGGTTAGTTTGGTAATTTCTTACGTAAGCAGTCCCATTTCACCATTCGTTTATGGCTTATAACAGGTAACTTACATATTCAAAATCTACAATTTTGACACTTGTGTATGTCAATAATGTCAGAATAGAGTTGTCAAAGCATTATGCATTGAGTAATTGGCAAAGAATCCTAAATCACGCCTTGAGGTTGGTTTAATGGTTTTTTTTTTTGCGCCAATTTAATTCATAACGCATCATCATTTATCAGCATTGATTCGCCTATTGAAAATTGCTATTTAATGTGAAGTTGGTATGTAATGGAAATAAGAATTGACGTTATTCAGGCCATACTACACTGTAAAAGTTGCGTAGGGCGAGATTTTATCTAAAAACGCCATTTAACCACAACTTTTGACTATTAGTTGAGTTAACTAGGCACGGAACAAAAATTCTCGATCTAGTGTACCTACCTAACTGAAAATGGTTACGACAATTACGTTGCAAACTTGCGACTCATTTTTTGGCACGTGTGAATGCAAAGCAACAGTAATGGTCACGTGAAATGCAACGAAAATCTGCGGAAACGGTACTCGTAAAAAAATCTAAATATTTATGCGAAAATTACCGCTGTTGGCTCATAATGTACAACATTATGTGATAACCGAACGATTAAGGAAAAAAAAACTGCTGTTAAATAAACCACCGTTACCGGCTTAAGTTCACAGTACTTCTGTTTGTACAAATTATATCATTGTTCTCGTTTATTAATCTGTAGATAATCGTTTTAATTGCGCAAATTATGTTAGCATTACCTAAGTTTCATGTTTTCTAATAATTAACTATGACAACCCTTTTTTAGACCCTCTTCGGGTTATTAAATCGTACATGCAACAGTATTAATTTAAAGGTCCTCCAAAGATACTCGTATCTTATTAAGAAGACTTTAGGTCTCTTCCATCTTAATACTAAACTAATTCTGAGTTAAAAAATAAACTTTTATCTCCCAAAGAGAATCAAAACCGTTGACTTGACAACAAAGTTCGGATACACACACAAAAATATGTCGTGCCGTGTCCTTTAATTCAAAACCTTATACTTCTTAGAATTATAGTCCTCATTCCCGAGAGGAATGGCTCTAAAACTAGATGTTATCACGGCAGGCAGGATGGTCAGTCGTCGGCCAAGTAAGTAATGTCCGAGCCATCCTGTACCGAGAGTACATACAAGTTGGGCAATTTAAACATGGAAGTACTTATGAACTGCCCTGACTGCTCCGCAGGTTTAGGGGAGCAATGACCTATATCCTAGCCGTACAGCGCACGCCACAACGATTCAACTACACGAACACCCAACAACTATACTAAACTCTATTTTTTGTGCATTAGAATCGAGTTCTAATCATAGATTTCAGGATGTGCATCCAAATTAAAAACGTCATACGTCAGTTTTGGCGGCAATTCCAATCTGATTCGTATTGGAATGTCAAAAAGTTCGGAATTTAAAGATCGTTCGTGTCATTTATAGTCTGTTTGGATGCCGTGTGCGCCTGTGAAGTTTATGTTTTTTAAGAATTTATACTGAGTCGACCGGTGGTGCTCTTGCGCCGGTTATTTTTAACCAATCCAAAAGTTTATTACATGTGCTTACGCAATTAATAGGAGTTTTTATTGGACCGGTAAAGGACTAAAAGCGTTTGATCGAGCTAGAGATGCGTCCGATGGTATTATTTCGGGAACATTTGAGCGCTGCGCTCATAAAAGGAATGTTCTTACAACGTTGTATGAGTTTCTCATCAACGTAATTGTTGATTTTAGTCCTGGATGGTAGTTGTCAAGCTTTTCTGATCAATTGTCACTTTAGAACAGGACTCGTTGCCTATTGGGTAACGTTAAGGATGTTATATTTCTGATGTTTAACTAGAAGTAGGTACCTACCAACCAAATTCCTTCTAGTAACTTCATGATCTTTTCTGTGTGGCATCTTAGATATCTAATGTGTTGTTTATGATCAAATGTCGTCCTTGATGCAGTGAAGCGTAAAACTGTGGACTAATCTAAAGCAGATCAAAAATAATAAATCTCTCTAGGGTTAATATAGGTAATTCAATCGTAACGACACTATACACTTATCCTTAAGATCACTCTTTCTATCGTTTTGTAAATTTCTGGTGCTGTTTCGATAGCTTGGGTATGTAAAGAAATTATCTAGTGGAAACCGGTGCGTCCTAAGTCCCAAATGTTGTTTTATTGAATGCATTATCATTTACTTCCCACGCATTCTCACCTAAAACGTCACTTTATAAGTCTATGGTTTGCTTCTATATTTTGTCTTTGCTAATTGGAAACCGGTACGTCCTAGATCCCAAAATGTTTAGCCGTGTAGGTAATATTGTGACACCCATCAAAATAGGTAGGGCTCGCGTTTCGATGCTGGCCCTATCTGGAAGGAGACCTGAGGGATCCCTGAAGTGGAAAAAATCGGCTTATATTGTGTTTTAGCGAAATTGGTTTTAAATAGTTTCCCTGGTACAGAACCGTAGTATCTGAATCCGATTCGCACTAACCAGTATTTTTCTATGAGGTCAGAAATAAGCACGTTTTAAGCCAAATTAATTTACCTACTTGTGTCAGAGACAATCCAAGTGATAATAAATAAAGCCTAATTGCAATGGTCACAGACGTTTGTCGTAATTAATTACCGATTTTAATTCTCTAATTAAGAAGTTCTTTTTTAAATAACTAGATTTTGCACTTTATAATTATATATTTTTCTTTTTTTAATTCCTAAATAATGCTGGTCGTAAAACTTAGGTTGTAAGTAGGTCTTGGTCTCCTTAATATTCTTTTTATTAATTAGGTGTGTAAAATATGTGAAATTCCAATGTTTATACTTTATAGCTAAGTAAGTATACGCTGTTCTTATTTTAGAGTTGGAATAAGTCATTTGCTAGATGGTGAGACAAAAAATCAAACAAATTTTAATGTTTTTATTATGTAGGTAGGTAAGTGTATCACTTTACGTAAGTATGAGTTTAAGTGGTAGCTCGTGGCATAAAGAATGACAGCCACACGGTTCGATCTTCAAGGTTAAGCAAACCCTGCCGAGGTCGGTCTGTGGATGGATGACCATCTTAACATACCAAGACTCCTTCGTGCCTCGGAAAGCACGTCAGGCCGTTGGTCCCGGCTGTCATTTGTAGATTTTTGGCAGTGTTATGGATTGTCAGAAGCCAGAAAATCTGACTCCAGTTTTACCAAGAAGTTACTGTGTTACCCAGTTAATGGGTTGTGAAGGTTTGGTAGGCAGCCGCTTCATGTAAAAACACTGGTATTCAGCGGAATCCGGTTTGACTGGAAGCCAACCCCAATATAGTTGGGAAAAGGCTAGGCAGATGATGATCATTGATCAGTTCAAGTACCAACTGTGAAAACTATACCAACCTACTGAATAGTGATATCTCCAAAAGTCATCCACAGTAAATAAATGCTGTCTACCATTTTTTTTTGTAACCAGTTAAAAAGACGAATGACGTTAACCGCCATTTTTGAAACAATATTTATTCAAGAGCATTAAAAACTAACTTGCACCTGTACCCGTAAACGAAAAATGTCTGTCGTTGTCATTTGTAGCGAAGATAGCTACTTATATTTGCCAAAGTGGGTAGATACTAGAGGTGTACTTAATTTACATTTAAAACATTCACTTAATCAATTAAAACGAAACGCATTATCATTTACTTTCCCGCGCATTCTCACCTGAAAACGTCACTTTAAAAGTCTATGGTTTTTGACTATTTTTGTCCTTGCTAATTGCCACGCGCCATTTCATTTGTTACCATGACTGGTTTGTTACAGAGTTAACAAAGTAGCATTATCTAAATTAATATTATAAAGAGTAAAGATTTATTTGTTTGTTTGTTACCATTTGGCTCAAAAACCACTAAACCGATTTTAAAAATTCTTTCGCCATTAGTAACCTACATTTTTAACTTAAAACATAGCATAACATATAGGTATATTATTCATTTTTTAAATAGTGATGGCTGCGGAAATGGCAATAATGGAACCCAAAGTAGCAAAAGTTTGCCTGATAAATTCATTATTTGGCGTGCGCTGAGAAAACTATTGATGATACATCAAAATAATGTACTACATAATTAAAGTACTCATTATTACCTATAAAAGTCCCCAATTGTATATGTCTAACTATTATGGTTAAGTCACAATGACCGCTTTTTGTTTAAATTATTCAACCGAAACCCGAGCAGTATCGAATAGTGGTGATTTTGATAACGTGCTATTAATCCTTATCCATGCAAATGGTTTGATAATTAAGGTTGATTATGTACATGTAAATTATACCTTAAATTATTCAAATCGGTACTCTCGTTTAAAAGTTACAGTTATGTATAATTATAAAAATTAAGAATAAACTTGAAACTTGGTACAAATACTGAACTAAATAAAAAAAAAATAACGACATCATTAGATTTCAAAACTACCCCTCAGTGGGGGTTTAGGTGGTATCCAAGTTTGTATGGAGGGATCTTAATGCTTGGTTCAAAGAAGTTTCACACGGCATTAATGATTTTGATAAAAAAAAATGACAACGTGCATTTGGATTTTCCGAAAATAAACTCCTAAAGGGATGAAAAAGAGTGATGAAGTTTTTAAAGGATGACATTATTGCTTCATTCAATTTAAGTACTTGGAAATGGTAAAGAACAATCGATTTTTTTTTCACAATCAACCTCCAGCGCGCTGAAGGGCACAACAATTGTGCTGATCCTGAGACCAGCAGCAAAAATGGCTGGGTAATTATTGATTATAATTGTATCGATTAATTTTCAAAAAAATCCTGTTAAGGTATATCCCCTTAACGGGGCGTTGAAGTTTTCTGGAGCACCTACTAAATCCGCGCGGACGAAGTCGCGGGCGAAGTACTAGTTTCTAAACATGAGTAGAAATATGATGCATGATTTACTATAAATCAATTTTCTGATGGTTCTAAATGTATGCTAGGTACTAGTTTTTTACAGTAACCAGACATATAATGCCTATTAGACATATTTACACAAAACCTAAATACGAGTTAATTATACACCTCCTAAACCTTGCTCTTGAATCACACCGTTCATAGGTGAATGCCGTACCTAGGAATATCCTATCGGTAGTTTTGAGTTCATGGTGTACAGTCCACCAGAGATGGCGGGGAGACATTGATTGATGTAGGGGGTTTGTTTGAGGGTGCAAAAAGAATCATTAAGATCGGTTCATAAACAATAAAGTTATTGCTGAATAGATAACCCCAAAACCACGGTTGAATTGTACACATCTGCGTACCCCTTCAAAGCGTACTGGCGTGATAATATATTATGAACTGGTGTAAACAATAAACAGAGATGCGATTTCAGCAATCCCGACAGGTTTGCTATCATTTATTGAAGAGTTCCGTTACCTATCTCCGAAGTTCTTCATCAGATCTTCACCAAATTGAAATGGGACCAGTCCGGGAAGATACTTTTCCAAACAAAAAAAGAATCATCAAAATCGTTTGACAATTGGCGAAAATATCGCTGTACAAACATACATACAAAAAAAAAATCAGTCGAATTGAGAACCTCCTCCTTTTTTGGAAGTCGGTTAAAAATACCCTAAATACTTCTGACATTTAGGGTCACGAATGCTGCAGACTACAGAAGTCCTGAAGTAACTTCAAGGTAAATTAGTGCAGTCAAGATAAAAGAAACAAAAACAACGCTTAAAGATATTTTATCTTACATAACTATAGACTTTTAAAGGCAGGTGGGGGCTAATTTTAGTTACTATCGTCTTGTCTGGTCCGAATACATTGTATCCAGTGTTATTATTATTCAACGTGAATAAATAATTGCTATCATCTTTGTTGAATTAATAATTTTATTTAAATGATTATGTATGTACTTACCTATGCGTAACTTTTAGTATGAAATTTTGTGGTAAGTACTTAGCTTTGTTGTTTTATGGTTGATTTCTGTATTGAGTATTTGGAGATAAAACGTGTCTAACTATATATGCACTTATAAACTTACTTTAATAGCGTTTACGCGTTGTTGCCAGGGGAAAGATAGAGTATATTTTCACTTTCTTTATAAAATTTAAAATTGCTTTCTCTCTCCCTCTAAACTTTTTTATTTTAAATATTCTTGACTAACTATTTAGACTTGGATATTTAGCGTATGCATACCAAGTTTCATTAAAATCAGTTCATTCATTTTGAAAAATAAGTACTTGAAAGTTTCTATGAAATGCCGTAACGTGTAAACGCTCTAAATGCCAAGGTTTGACAGTTTTTTTGACGAGCGTGTCAATTTTGTGAGCAGTAGGTAGTAATTTTGGGCGCATAGCTTTTCGATAAAACTGCCTTTATTTTCTTAATTATCGATCGACTCTTGGCTTCTAGCCCCCAAGTTGTAGCCATAAGAAAAATCTATACAGGCTCTTACAACCGTGCCAATTTCACAAATCGCACGACTATTTTGTCGCATTGTCGATCCTTTGTCCAAGTCCTTATGTAAACGGTTTATTTAATATTTTGATTGTTTAATTAAGATTGTGTTCAAGCCACAGTCGTGACTATTACATTACTAGTACAATAACTGACTTATGAATTCATTATTTCTACGGTTTACTAGATTTTAATAATACTAACATACCAAGAGTTATTTTATTACTGTTTCACTAAGAAGATAAGGTGCGATTGTAATATGATTTGTCAATATTTGTTTTTATATAGTGTTAATTTTTAACTGTTTAGTATTACTGTCTGCAATGAGTAAGACTGAATAATAAATAGTGTTAAACTTTGTTAAAATAATGAAGTAGGTACTTAAGTTACTAGCAACCATATGGTAGGTAGATAAAATCTCTGTATCCAAAATATTGCTATTATTTTTGTTATGGGTACGTATGCGTTCCCACCAGATCTGAAGTGATGATGTGGTCGAAGATGGAGCACGTTTGCCTAGAAGTAACATATTTACTCTTTATGTTAAGAACGTCAGGTTGTAGCTGTCAGGAAAGTCACACTGTGACAGCGAATTCCACTCGCTGTATAGCTAGGGAGTGGAATTCGCGGTCACAGATTGTCGTATGTCAATGAAACCATTTGAACAACTAAATTAACCAAAATATCATAATTTTCTGAGCATATCTACCAAAATAAACAACCACAAAATCTTAAATCAAAACAATACTTTACACCAATTAAATGAATGGCTTTCTTAAAAGAAATAAAAAACATTATTACGTCTCAAAAGGCAGAGTATCCTATAATGAGACCATTCAATCTAAATAGGTCATTCCACCCCATAGGGTCAGTACCCTGGGCTAACAGGACTATGGTTTTTTGGTCGATAGGCCGGACAGGGTCCATTTTTTATCGAGCGCCCTACGAATGATTTTACTTACATAGGTACCGTTAAGACGCACGGGTGCACGAGGCAGTGGGTGCTCGAGATCTGTTCGACGATAGATCTCTGGCTATTGGAGTAGGATTTATTAAATTAGTATTTGGGGTTTTAAAAATAAATTGTGTTTTTAAGACACGGTCATACTAGGAAACGTAATAGGGAAAAATTGCGCATTTATAGATATACTTAGTAATATGATTAAAGCATAAACTGCTAGGACCAGAAGTATGACATCTTACCCAAGTGTCACTTAAATCAAGGATAGCATTGAGAAAGGAGTTTTGAAAAATCTTGCCCTAGGGCTAAGGGGTTAAAAGAGGATGAAAGATTTCATGGCAGTTTGTCATTTCTGCAAATGAGATTTAAAATCGTGCATCCGGCTTATTTTTTGATACAATACTATTTCATCCATATTTTCTTCTTCCTCCAATGTGCAGTAAAACTGGCGTTTGCTAATGATAAACAAAACTGCAACACTGTCTACAAACAGCTGTCATACAAACAAAATTACAGTGCTGTACACCAGCTCGTACAATACAGTGTTAATAACTCAATGAAAACTGACGCCCGATGAATATCGGATCGTGTAACCGATACTTACAAGAAACAATGTCTCGATTTTAAATTTCGAACAACAGTCAAAGGTCAAATGACAGGTGTCATTTGACCGTCTCATAATGACAACGACATTCACCCATACTGACATTAAATCACATAATTACCATATTTGGTATGTAAACAATTTAACGAGACGCTGTATGAACTTGTTTTAAGATTTCTGAGGGTCAAAAGTATCGAACTTCACCTTTTGAACTGTTAAGTTCGTTAATTAAAATGTATGATCCGTTAATTTCTTGAGTAGTTCTTGCGGATTTCATTTCACTTGGTCGCAAATGCTTCCTTATTTACGTGATTCGCAAATCAGTGTTGCTTCCCATTTGTTTAGTAAAGGAAAAACACAAGAATGAAAGTACTATTTCCCTTTTAGTAGATTTTTGTTTTTATTCTGTATCATTTTTTCTTTGCCATAGCTCTTAACTTCGAATTTGTTTCAAAAGCCATCTTTATTTGTAATAGAACCCATTTTGTAATCAGTTTCTTTGACTAGATTTATATACATTTAAAATATACTTACACCTAAAAGCAACAAAAACTATAAAAAATAGAGTATACCTTATTCAGTACATGCAAAATAATTGCAATATAAGATATTTTGCTACGAAAAACTCACACGCTACGATAATCCGTAGCAATTCATTCTTCATTAATTTTGCAATCAAAGTACCAGGCTCGCATAACTCAGAGGAACATCTAATAATCTGAATCGATATCACAGTTATCGTGAGTTGGACAAATCCTACGGTCGCGCGTGTATAGCTGAGAAGACGCCCTTCCGCATTCCGACCGGCCGGCGACCTACTGCGCCACTGGCCAAGTATCCCTGATCCTGCCGCGGGTTGCGCTAGCGCACTATCGATATATCAACTATCGATGTTTTACTACTTTAGTTCGGTGTTGGTTGTTAGAAGAAAAATGGGATTAAAAGACCGGAAGCGTTATAAATTAATTTATTGAAAAAGGACTATATTTTTGGTGTGTGTAGAGCAAATCAATAGAATTTATTAATCATTTTGAAAATTATGTTGATGTTAAATTTTATTATACTAATTAACATTATAATAAGAGTCACGTGTAGATGTTTACAATTAAACAGCATATTTTTTATTGTTCTTATAGAAATTTGCAATTTAAGTAGCAAATACCGGTAAGGTCGTACCAGTAATTGTTTGTCTACATCTGCTACTTAAAATTAGAGTAAACAATGTGAAACGCAAAAATTACTGTAATGCTATATTTTTCTTGCTTTTTCTTCACCTTCCATTTTCAAACTCAGATCTTTGACACTGCAATTGCGGCTGAGTGTCGATGATTTGAGTTTTCACATCACTCGAGCTCAGTTTAACGGGTCCAACCCTACATAGTCGGCTAGCTTACATGGATACCGCTAAACGATACGTCAAAAGGTTAGTACTTCGGTAATAGCTTATTATAGTCGCTCCTATCTCGTAAGTGGTCGCGATTATACCGTAGCTGGTTCGGAATTTAGGACTAACGGTTGGCCTTTATCGTTCTCCTATGATTTATGCTCTCCTGGTAACATTACTTATTTATATTTGTTTGGTCTTCGTATTGAGAGAGCCTATCTGTTGTTTGTCTGTCAGTTTTTTTGGTCGTATGGCACTTATTTTGTGGTATGTGTCTTGGTAATGATTACACAATGTACATTCTCGACGTACCGTAAGGGTTATTTAATTGAAGGCTCGTCTTGTGGAGGTTCTTTCTTGTTTCTCCGATGCTCAACGTAAGCTTTGCTTCTTAGTATGCAGTTTTTATCAAAATGTACATAGTGATGCATCAAAAGTATTTATTTCAATACCGAATGCTTGCACAGAAACAAAGATATTATTTTGCGTTATTTTCATAATTCTTAGTTTCGTGTCTTTGACTACTGTATTAACAGTATCAAGTACTTGAAAATAATCTGTTATTGGCATATTTAAATTGCTTACCCTACTAATTACTTAGGCTTTAATTCTTAATCCATCTACAATTGTAGCAATTACATTTTTGCCAACTGATTTTTATGGCTTTCAGATTTCATTCGTTTTAATTAAAGTTGATAATGTTTTATGATAGTGTATTGAGTGCAATTACGAGTACACTTGACATTTGTGGTGTTATTTGTCATCAGGAGGGTCACCATGAACTCTCATTGCGTCAGGTTGAATGCTGTTACTTACCTGCTCTGGGAGTTCGTAATGTGGTACGGTTCCTATATCTTAACGTTATCGACTAACTAGTTAACCCTGCAATTGATAATTTCTTTAGCATGTTAAGTGAAAATTATGTTTTTCTTACTCCTCCGCTGTTTTTTTCGTTGCGGGATCCAAAATAGTTCAAAAATTTCTCCAGGACTCGTCGAGTATCATTGATTCGGCTTTTTTCTTGTAGTAACCACTGTTGATTCTTGTGTACACTTCACTTGCTCTCAGGAGTTGCTGTGGTTGATGATTTTCATCTCGTTTATATGATGAACTAGTGCAGTGTAGTTCTTTTAAAGCAGTATCCAATGCAAAATCTCCTATAAAAATTATCTGAAGTTGATATGGTGTCTCTTTTAAGGCCTTTCTTTTTCACTTCCTTTATAGGAGTGAAAATAACGTTTTGGATAAAATAATAGATCTATAGATAAGGTCTACTCACTGTTAACTCAATCAGGTGGTCAGACATTTAAATCATTGCGAATACAAAACCCTGTCGGGCATAGCAAAGTAGGAGAAAGAGAAATAGAGTTGTAACTTAACCAGAGATCGGAATATTTAGACTATATTTACCTAAATAAAAAAAATAATTTAAAATATGAATTTATTACATACCAAATTTCATAACTTTATAATATAATATTCTTATAATGTACCTTGACTGCATGCAGCATCTAGTTTATATTTAATATTTCTACACCAGCAATGGTAGTATATGTGAAACGGTGTTTAATGTAAGATCTCAATGTACCATATACTGAGAAATAAATACTTACTTACTACTTACTAAACTTCGAAGAAGTAAGTAACATAGAGTTGATAATACCTAATATAAATCCCGGAATTATAAATATGACCATTTGAATCCTGGGATTTAAGAAATTTGAATTAAATTATTATATTGAAGAATCTTGTAATGTTTTTAGAGTTCCGACTCAAACTGTTAAAATAAAGAGCTTTGTACATACCTATAGAATTGGAATATGATTCTTAAAAAAAAAATGTACTATATACTCAAGTCCAGTTCATGTTTTCATAATCTCAGGTTTTAATCGTCATGTTTATGATTCCGGGATTTTAGAGGAGGTATTACTCTATGTTACTTACTTTTTCGAACTTTAGATAATTATAGTCTACCTATTGTGATCTCTGAACATAACACAAATAAATCTGAATTTCTGGGTGCAACCTGAACACTGCTAAACAAGTCAGTTTACTATCAAGCCTTTGATCCTCTCTCTTAAAACCATACAGCGAACAACAGTCTCTATTTTGACTATCATGAGTCAAAGCATACGTCAATACGACTGTCGAAGAACCGTTAGTAATTGGTGCTGGTAGAAAGGCCAGTGAAGACACAACTTATGATGAGTTGGCGTAGGTCATAGCCATATATCTAGCATTGTCATTGAGTATTGTTTGCCTTACAGATACGTGCGAGATTCCTTAATTATGGATGATGAAAATGTGTAGTTTATTGTATGTTGAAGTTAGTATGCTCTAAGTTTGTGTACGGTAAAATGCAATAGCCCATGCAGCTCTGACAATTGACATTCTGTTGACGGTAGCGTGGCATGAGTGATTGTCAATCCTCAAAAAATTATGGGATTGACAAACGCTGTCGAAATGTAATGTTATCAATCCGTAAAATTTTGGCACTTCGACAATCTCATTCGATGATAGAATAGCGATAAGTGTTTCTTTGGTTTTCTCCAAAGCCATCTTATGCTTCTAATACTTTTGAATTTAGTTTGATGACAAGCGTATCTCTTTAAATAGTCGTTTTTATATCTTCTCCATTGATTTTGGTTCTTGCGACCTTAAGAGTGGTTTTAGATCTTATATTATGTGATAGGTATGTGAACAATTCTTAGAAACTGCGATGCTTACCTTAGCTTCGGCCAGGGGCTCTGTTCTGTCCACTCGTGGGCCTAGTTCAAGTTTTACAAGTCTACAATGTTGCAATTACTTTAACATTCATGTTTTTTTCATAAGCTCGAGTTTTACCACTATTTCACATTCTCACTTGATGGTTGCCGGTGATATGGTCGACGATGGAGCACGCTTGCCTAGAAGTAGCTTATTCAAATTCGTAGCTATTAAAGGAAATATCCCTGATGGTTTTAATAAAAAAAAATTACAATATTGGAGTTGATGCAATCTCATTTTAATTCTTTGTGGATTTCTTTTGAAGTTCCCCGTGCCACTAGTGTCCATCGTTAGGTGTTATGCAATTTTTGCACCTACCTGTGAGCATCTTTTAACAATAATGGCAAAGACACAATTGAATATATTTTACAACGTTTAGTGTTTGCGAATGTGTGCCGATTGTCTTGTGTTATTGGTCATTCGTTTTATACTGGTATCTTTATCTATTTTGCGAAGTTTTTTTCTATTGTTTGCTTTTATTCTGAGATAGCAGACGTCTTCTTGGGTGTTGGATTCTTTGTCAGGTGTTACTGGTCGAAATATTCTCCTTTTGACTATCTGCTGGTTGTGTATGTCTATCTCGTTCGTGTGTATAAAAGGAAATAAAAACTCAGTTTCAAAATAATATAAACATCTTTATTATCCCCTATATTATGCCTTTACTTTCGCTTACAAATATATAAATTTCAAATATACTAGGGTGGGACTTTCTGGGCCTTTTTACCAAAAGAAGGACGAAAGAGGTTAAATTCATTAATTTTAATAATTCAGTCTTTATTGGCAACACTGAATTTTTAAAAGTAGCCGCTTAAATTTAACGCAGTCTTATCTACTTTATCTACATAATAATGAAATACACTTATATTTAGACAGAATTATAAGTAAATATCTAAGGGGCTAACGAGAAGCATTGGAAAAGCGTTGCTAATTTATTTACATTTTATCAAGCGGAAGGTATATTGTGGTAACTCGAATTGTGTTGGAAGTTACGTATTCAAGGAGCCGAAATATTACAAAACTAAGAACTTAGAACTAATAATGTTTTCTACATATAATTTGCGGTAAATTTTTGAAGGTTTCTCTAAATAATTTACAGTCAGGGTAAAGAAAACCATTCAAAATCCCTTTGCCTCTTTTTGCTTGTCATTTCAATTTTCTTAACCTATTCCTAAATGACATTACTTTATTGACACAAAAAAGAATACAACTAGAAATGGGAAATACATTATGTCAACAAAATAACAGCGTCTTATGTTAAAGTTATAATAATTTATATAAAAATAAAAATGCATGAAGGATATGTGCAATTCCTTGAGAAATAATATCAGTCGTATAATATCTTATTCACTACTGAGTATTTGTCATAATGGAGTAGAAATAACGAACATGGAGTTGGATGATGATCACGATGATGATGATGATGAGATTGATGATGTAGGTGATAAAGTTGATGTGAAGCTGAAGGCCGATGTAGTCGCATTAACATCTGGAAAAGAGGAAAAGGAAACATTAATATCAAATCATAAAATACATGAGGAAGAAGAATTTTGAAACACATCACAGATTGTTTTATCAGAAGTAGGGTTGATCAAAATTCCTAAGAATTTTCTTCTGGCTGATTTTAGGATTTTTTCATCAAGAAATATATGAACTTGAAACTTATAATTCGCCAAATTCGATAAAACGTTGGATCCCTTAAAGTGTATTTTTATCGGAAATAGCGGAAAAAATGTTCCGCGACTTATACAGAGACACCTTTTAAGATTTAAATACAGTGATTAAGTATTAGAATTACTAGGTGCTCGGTAAAGCTAGATGGACATACAAGACGCAGTGCACCGTGTCGTACATTAACTATTAGTTTCCTGTGCTGAATCTTCTATAGTACCGGCAATAGTTGAGTTTTTTTTTCTCGGGGATTAGATTATTTCTTTTTTATCTTTGTTTAGTTCTGAGAATGAGACTAATGCTAGAATTGCACGGTTCACTTTTGCCTTTCAATTTGGTTGAAGCAATAAAATGGAATCGTGTTCTCATAATTAAAGTGTATACTAGTTTAGTGTTGGCCATATAGTTTATGTTATTTATATCTGTGTGTTTCAAACCAATGTACTACACACCTACTACATAATAATATCTACTACATTAGGTCGGCTGGCTTGCTTGAACTAACTTTTCAGGAACTACAGGCTTGATGTTATGCTGTGTTTTGTTTTGTTTTATGAAAACACTTTGTAACATCTTCATGTCCCGCAATAACAATCTCATTGAGTCTAATGTCTTAAATTATTTTAATAATTTACCACTACAAAATTTTTGTCTCAATTGTTTCCTATACCAGCCACATACGTAGATGTAGGTTTATATTTGTATCTGTGTCTACAAAACATTTTATCTATATCTTTCATCTTAATCTGCATCTATTTACGCTCTTTACATTATGGTTCGACTTTGACACACTGAATGACCACATCTCGTGCATTGTTCCTTTTTTAAATAAATACCCGTTGTAAATTAATACTGTCTAAACTGGGCATGGTCCATGTAGGCTAATGTGTTAAACGTCAGATGGTACACAGTGGTTTCTTTTTAATTTCATGTTTTTAATAAAGGTACTCTAGTTGTCAGAGTTTCGGTAATAAAATAATTATAATGTTACTTAAAACTGTTGTGGTTAAACCAGAACTTGGTTTGTTTTAGAATTTTAACTTTATTTTTTTTTAATCTCATGTATCGTGTTTTGTTTGAGTGTGTTCATTTATATTATTTTTCCATAGACTTTATTTTTTTTACATATATCAAGTTAAAAGTAAACGGTAGCTTATTATTTTCAGACGTGATTAACTTCGTCTACCAAGACAACTAGCCGAGTGGAAGTAATAGTCTTAAGTTTCATGACTTTAAAAACTCAAAGATGCTGTCTGTCACCAATCTAACAAAAACATAAAGGACAATGGGCGGTGCATTCTTTGATATCCGTAACACAATTGAACAATAATCATAAAAACGTTTTTTTGCAAAACATTTGGGCGATCGGCGACCACCTAGATCACCCCGAAGCTATTGCGCATACTTTTATTACCAAGGTCGTTTCGAACATTTTTTAATTTTTTTCGCAAAGGCATAAGTACACATTTTTTAACAATCCGCATTGCAAAAAGTGGTCAATTGTTTTTTACAGTTTCACATCTATTTGCGCAAGTTAATTGTTGCCCATTGGTTTCTGTCCCTTGTTCCTTATAAAGTTTTAGTGCTCGGCTAGCTATTGACGAACCCCAAACTGCCGCAAAATTATACACTCTTGCGCAGGTTTTCAATAAAAACCTGGTTGATCAGTCTTTTATGAACTTTAATTTTTCAAGTGCAGGGCTTACTCACAAGTTTAACGATCAAAATAAACTACGGAATAAAAACACATAAAAATAGAGACTATAGATTCTTTTCATTGCGCATCCTCTCGATTATGATCTCGAATTATTTATAGCGATTCAATTGAATTTTTTATTTCAAACACTCATAAATATGGCACGGTCATAGATATATTTCATATTTTAATTGAGCAGCAGAACAAGCGTTTAAATGTTTACTTTAATGACGCGGCAGTTGGCAGGCGCTACATATTAAATTCACAATTGCTACACATTCTGGACACAAAAGATCTAGTTTTTAACGCGACGCATCCAATTACAATCTACTGATAAAGACACTAATTATAATAGAAGTCTAGTGCGTGTCCCGTTCATGTCCTAGAGCAAAAAACTAGGCAATATTTGCCGCCAGTTGCCCCAGTGTGCACCGGCGGCACCGGCTGCCCGGCCGCGCGCGCACTGGTCATCCTTGGCTGGAGCAGGCTCCATGCACCTGTCATTGTTCAAACCTGGCGACACATTGCCTTAAATAATTCCTCAAATTGTATGCTCGCATACAACGCGTATCGAAGTATTTTTTACTTAAAAAAATACCATTCTTCTCAGTCTTGTCTGTTCATAAATTTAGTTGTTTGACGCTAGTCAACAACAGATGGCGCAACCCAGCATGATGTTCTTTTAGTATTCAGTTTCAGTTTACATTATATTCTTTTGAAGTTTTTTTACAATTAAAATATTACTCATTTCATCTCATTAAAACTAAGTATGGAATCGATTAAAGTTCTCGAATTACGATCGTCATCTCGTGACCGCTCAGATCGTCAACTAGAACACTTTGTACCAGGCTTGCAGAGACTATGAAGAGTTTGTGTGTATGTTACGTCGCGTAGTTACGTACTGGCAACGCCTTCTTAGCAGTTCTGAATACCGAGTGTAAGTGTAAGTCATATGAAAGGACTTGCAGGTTTGTTCGACCTGCCAAGAATGGGACACTGGGATTTTTCTTATAACCCAATGTAATTAATTAATTACAAATTAATTTTTGGAAAATATTTCGTTTCTGTTAACACTCCTGTTTCATTAACTAGGTACTTAATTGCATCGCAAATTTTCAAAAACATTTTCAAGGTGTATAATTTTCTTAATCCTTATCTAAAAAAAGAACACGGAAGTTAAAATGCCTTCCTTTATTGTAAGATCAAGAAAAGCGAGTTATCTTCAGCTTATTACGGGGAGACGAGGTACCAGGCTCTCAGAGATTGCGGGAGGCCAACTTGTGACGTACGCTGTAGTTTCAATGTTGTAGCTATATACACAGACATAAGTACGTGAGCACGGCTGGAGGTGTGCGTGAGCGCGTGTAGGCGCGTCACAATCACAGCGCCTGACGACATTTTGACGTATACATTTATTTTCTTATCGTTAAGTTTTATTTAAAAAATCTCGCATTTTTTATTCAGTCAGAAATTTTCAGACAAAATTAAATTGGTTAACCTTAAAATTATTTGGTACGGATTTGTGGTTTATTTTAAAGAAAATTCCTAATTCTAAAAACGATGAATTTTAAAATCCGGGCAATGCGTCAAGGCGAGGCGTAAAGCGACTTTTTTCTAATTCGTAAGGTTGACGCTCTCGTGTTCACACGGGGGCAAACCTTCACACGTTCGTGTTCGTTGCCTCTACGAACTGCCTATGCGGAAACACAACTTTGCTATTAACACGCGTTCCTTTACTATGAGATACTGGCACTTATGCACGTATACATACATACATAGAATACGTACGAGGAAAGCGTTTTCACTACAACACACAGGCATCCGTCGAAATACAAGCAGAATGAGAGCATGCGCCGTGTACGCATGTAGATTTACACTTGTGTATGATTTTCCACATGTGAAAGTTGCGTTCATGTTGTATTTTCAGATTCGTTCGTGAGCAGTTTCTACGTTTCGGGTACTAGGGAAGCAGAAGTTCCGTGGAGTTATTCACTCACACGTGCTTGTTTATCTGCTGGTGTGTGCGTTATCTAAACAACGCTCTTATCTAATAGACACGACAAACACATCAATTGGTGTTTTGATTAGAATTTAAAAATAGTTGGATATTTTGTGATGCAATTACGTTATTGTTTCGGACGTTAGCATGTTAGCATGTTGAGCGGTGTTGATAAGGTGGATGCACCTAGGGTTGATTGAACGCCTGCGATCTCATAATATCCTAGTATATTGGCGTTCAGTGCAGTCGTGTCAATGACTTGATCGATGACGAATCCATCAAGTAGCCACGTCAGAAAAAAGATACGAGGAAAGCTATCTTCAGCTAACTAAAATGATCACCCACAATTATTTTATCTTATAATGGATCTACAAGGCAGATACTAAATGACATTGGATGAATAATAATGACTGCCTAATCTTAATTTAATTTTGGTCGGTAAATTATTATTGTACCTGTCCACTAGTTGTATTTATTACAAGCTGAAGTTACTTGTGTATAATATGATATGATAAATTTAAAACACGACGCACGTGGTTATTGCGTATATCGTTTGAATAGTTTCTATTGTGGAACACACACGAATACCGTGTGAAAAAGACATAAATTATACCCAAGTTTGAAAATAGATCCAATGTAAAACCAGAGGATAAAACACATGTGCAATATATAAAATACCTGTATACGCAGTAGATTTTATTTATGGGCAGGAATTTTTAAACAACCTTGAACCAAGGAGAAACAATATTTACTTATTGGGACTAGATAGCACGCTGTCGAAAATAAATAACAAAGAAAAAGGTAAAACGACTAAAAACAGAACGACCAATTAAATAAAAGTGCAGTTCAAATCGATCAGTGTAAAAAGGAACGTTCACGCGGATATTACGCCAAGCGATACGTTATGCAAACTCTGATGCAAGGCGGCTTGTATTGTACAAGTAAAGTTGCAGATAAAATATTTAATTTTAGGTGTCTGTGGCCAATATTTGACCCACTGACTGCATTAACTGACCGCCAGGCTGATGTACATTCGGCACGAGTGCGGTAAATGCCAAATTATAAAGTTAAATTCGTTCCAACTATTTGTGAATTCATTAATCCTATTGGTAACGTCATTACCATTATATTTTAATGTTCTACTCCCAAGTGTTCCATTTAATGATAATTTAAAAGAGACGTGTGTTGTCCTTTTTGAAGAGCAAGAAATGATAAAGAGGAAATTCAAAATTAACTATATATAAATAGTAGATATAGAAAACAACGTTTCTGATTTAAAGATTGTAATGACAGGTTACGAACATATCGCGTGCAAGTATGAAAAGAAAACCTTATGTAAGGAAGATAAGCGAATAAACAATGCAGTTTTTTTAATTTCCAGATAAGCATAGATTATTAAATGTTGAAATAAATCAGCTCACCATATTGCAACATTATATGTTTCGAATAAACCAGTAGCAAATATTTACAGGTTAAATTAGTGCCTTTAATAATGTCGAACGGTTGAAATTGCACATGATAGCACCAGCCTTCGAGGTCACTCAATTGTGAAATTATTACACATTTTATTTTATACAGATCTGACAAACCTTTTGATATTAAGATGGTTCAAGTGAAAGGATTTGTATTTGATTTGAGTCGATAATAAGTAAAGGAAACAGACAAAAATGTGGCACAATTCATGCAAATAGCACTCAAGGTTACATTCTTTTATAAAGTCGCACTTGCAAAAAATGCTAGTCCTAGCGACATACCTGCATAATATTTAGCAACAAGTTGAAAGGTTACCACATAATAAATGAATGATTTGAAATAAATTTGCATCTTTTGTACCAAACAGCATGTTCGGCAAATAAGGAAGCTTTTAAAATCAATGAATTCATAAATGAATCACCAATAAGTTCCTTTCGATATCATGAAATTCTTCAAAGTTTTCGATAATTATGTACAACAATAAGCCCAATCAACCCTCAATAAATTAATTGATAACTAATTAAGCTACGTGGATATCTATCGACAATATAGTATGTATTACCTTTTTCCTAATGTTTGGTCAAAGATGTGTTCAAACAAATAGGAACTGGTTCCTTACAAGTTTATTGACTCCACAAAACTACCATACATTCCATGTCTCATATTTTTTGATAGAAAATTAAAAACATTGGGTGATTGTACGTGTTTTTTTCCTTTGCCTCCTCGTGGTTACGTCATTATGTGACTTTGTATTCGTTGAATGCTTCTAGTTTTTTTAAAGATTTTAGGTAATGCTAGTTAACTAACTTCTGGAATGTACGTTTGTGTTTTCCTTACATCAAAGTTTTTTATGTTTGTCTTAAGGAGTGAAGCGACCGCTTCATCATTATTCAGTGACTAATCCTCTTCTAGTCTTTCCAAAAGTCCTTGAAGCAACTAAACATATACCCATTGGTGCTATTAATTAAGAAATAATATCGCTATCAAGACTTTGTACGGATAAAAGTTTGCACACGTCTGCAGGAGCCAGATCAATTTGAATATGCAAACATCCAGTCATAATTTCGAGCTGACATAAAACTATTGTACACATATTCAAACGAGCGTTTCGAGCAATTTATCTTACGTGTGCACAGGCAATAATAGTACCGAGACTATATTATTAATGCAAGTAATTTGGCATGTCCCTAAATAATGATTTTATACTTGCATAAACAAGATGACACCTGCTGCAGTGCAGCGTGGCTTGGCACTGCCCACTTAATTATTTAAACATAAAACCTTTAATTAGACCTACCAGCTGCCTCGCGACCTTGTACTGCACCTTTGTAACGCGACAAGCAGTATTTTGCATCGCAAAAAGTATACATTTTTAACTTCAATTCATGTGCTGTTTTTACTTGTTGCAGAAAAAATGGCGATCTCGCGTCCTTTGTTGATATTTTAAGAATCGATAACATTATTGGTCTAATTTGCATGTTAAACGGAATTATATGTTGAAGTGCAGCTATTACTGCATCTGCTTCAGTAGTCTGATGTGCATTAGCTCCTGTGCGTGTTTGTTCTCGTTTGTCTATTATGTTTCTGTGGACACCTGTATGTCAAACTGCATGTTTCGTGTGCTTTTAGGACATATGCTGTGAATTTAGACTGGAATTAAGATCTATTTTTGTCGTAGTTAACAAGATAGTTTTACTTTATAATTTTGAGCTGCGCTGTTATCTTTTTTAGAACTACATACTGAACGGTATATTGATGGACAAGGCTAAATATTCCGTCAGAACTTTTAGGTTACATGTACTTAAATGTGTTAAAGTAAAACATTATCTCTCTTGTATGAAAAACCCAGCTTCGATTAAGTATCTCAACAAATAACTAACAATCAGTACTTTTAAACCACAAATTAACCTCGACGCCCGATTCTTTATTTAAAAGTTCAAAACGAAAACCGGTCATTTTACATTTCAACCCTACAATTTGTGTACTAAAATGTTGTTTGAGAGTTTTTCAAATAATGCATTTTATTTCGTCACAACACGTTGCAAATTCTTGAGTTGCTGTCGTAACATTGATTGTTAAGTATGTGTGTCGCACTTGATTTCATGTTTTTACATAATGTTGTGAAGTCTGTAGCAAATATCTGAGGCAAGTTCTTTAAAAATTAAATTAATGTTTACCCGAGTGAGTAAGGTTTTAACAACTGATTGGTTCGGCTCGTGCAACTTTGTGAAATGACTAATTCCCTGTTCAATGTCTGTAATTTATGCTCACGTAATGTCGGTAAAGGACGCGCAATAAATAGCCTATGGTTGGCCACATATCATCGCTAGGGTTATTTTCATCGTGTAGGCATATTTTTTGTTTTTTTCCACTTTGATTATCTATTCAAAAACTAACGTTTTAGGAAACTTGTACCGGAGTCTTTAACCTGACCATATAACGCGTTTTATTACTCCTAGTTGCCCTAAAAAGAGAAATAAAATGTCTTTTCCAACTCAAGTTTTATCACAATCAAATTACGCCACATTAAGTTACGACGCGACCAGTCTTGACTATATTAAGTTACCAAAATAGATGGCATGAGTTTAAATGGACTAACAAAGGAAGAAACCAACGTGCGGAGAATATTATGAGCAAAAAATATGGCGGACTAGGGTGGTAGTGACCTATGATGACGCAATGCCAAAAACAGGCCACACTGCAGCCGACAGAGGCTCGCTGCCGAACAGGGGTCAAGGAGGTTCATCGCGGAATATTGCTCAATCTCGTACAGACATGTGCGAACCTAAATTTCACGTACCTACTCGTGATTCGTGAAACACCGTGTCATCGCCACGACCAATTAAAAGAAAAAAATAAATCAGTTTCCAAATTCGAATTACGTAAAGACTCTTCCGCAGTGTTGCATTTGTCAAATATCTAGTTCAGTGTTGCAATTCTATAAAATGGATATAGCTACCTAAAATACTTTTTGCGTATTAAATTGGTATTAGCGCGGTAAAGTAACGACATTTTTTGACATCGGTCGTCGAGGAGCGTCGTGGAATCGTGTCCGCGTCTATTTTGAACTCCCGATCGGACGTTCGCCCGGTTGTTGAACTGGAATAATTCGGCAAACACAGCCACATTACGCGCTTGTTAATCTCGTGATATTATGATACGTGTTGGGCCGTGTGCCGATTAATAAATACCTTTCCACGTACTCGTCGACACACGCGGTATCTATATGTACTTTATAACACCTAATGTTATTAACGATGTCTTGAAGGAAGTCGATACTGAAACCATATTAACTGCAGATTCCTATCAGATAATTGAATATCGAAGTATCAATAAAGTTAAAACCTTGTTTTAAAAGTTGTTTTTTAGGTTCGCGAGTAATAATGACACAATAATGATAATTAATTATAGCAACGATTACATTCGCAATACAAATGAGCGGTGTGCTATGTTTACGCGAAGTGGACGCAAACATGCAGAGATGGGACGCGGGCGTGTGGGTGCGCCGCGCCAGTGTGGGTGTGTAGTCTCTGTGTGTGTACGTGGAAGCGCGCGATGAAATAAAATATGTCCGGTCAATGAACTCGCGGTCGGTGCCATAAAAATCGCGATACTGGCCGAAATTCGGACAGAAAGCCGAATATTCAACCTTATAATTGATTTAAAAATATAAAGCTTATGGTAGCGTGGCGGCGTAGCGCGTGTTCTAAATTCAAAATGATCTTGTTTCGGTGTCCAAAAAGTCCGAATATGGCGGCCGGGGAATAGGAAGGATTACAGCTGTGCAACGAACTTTAATATGCCGCTGCATGCGGCTGTCGTGTCCGCCACGGCGACAGCTGTCCGATTCGCTCTTTGTCTCTCAGCACCCATGCCTGAATCCTAATTTTGACCAACCCTTAAAAACGGAGATGTCTGTCAAATAAAACAGGACCGTTCTGATTTTGAATTGAAAATTTGACAGGCATCCCTCACAAAAAGAAAAAGAAAATTAAAAAAAAGAATACTCACTTGAATTGAATTTTAGTGTCGTCCGAAATGAAACAGCGTTTTGCAATTTTTCTCCTCCAAACGTTGGTGTTGTTTCTATGGGTGTTCATTTCCGGATTGCACGCGGCGCGCGAGTCAGCTGATTTCCATCCAATGACCTTGCGAACACGTCCTCCCTTCATTTTATTCGTAGTATTTACAGGCGATGAGTTGTTTATCGTTCAGTGGACTCGTTCGGAGGTGAACCTTCTCTTTCTACAGGAGGAAGTCTCCCCGGGACTGGTGCCTGTGAATATCCTGCGTCTTCCGCAACACATCTTGTCTCATCGGAGTTGGGGGGTTTAGTATATTTCCGTGGGGTCTAAACCGATCATTTTCACTTTAGTATTGCCCAGTAGGATCGAGTACTTTAGTGTCCATGCTTTACTTAAGATTCTTATAGGATTTGGATAGTATAATGTGGGGTTGTAGAACTTGTAGAAGTTAGTACTGACCGGTGGGGTCCAGAGTGGTGTCCATGGCGGTTGTTTTGTTTAATAAAGTCCAGTTGGATCCAGGGTGAGTATATCCATGTTAGCACAGTCAACACAACAGTTCGTTAGGTGCACGGTCGCGAGTAGTTCGGGCACTGGAGTGATCGCGCGTGCGTCGTGCCGGCCAATGAGACGATCGCTGCGCCCGCGCGCTTATAAGATAGAAGCGGCCTCTGCGGGCGGCATCTGGCGGCGAGTGGACGAAACGTGGAAAACTTTTTCCGAACGACGATACATTGCACTTTGTGACCATTCTTGGAGCTCAAATTTTTCTTCAAAAAGGGAAAAAAATCTGAAAATTGTGTTTAAATTAGACTTTTATGCAAGCAGTGAAGGTCCATGTAGTCCAAGCACTAAAAAGGTTGTTGAACTTGCCAGACATCGTATTTGTAATTAACTTTAACAGGTGGTATGTTCCTCTCGAACTAGATCAATGACTTCTAGGCAATGAAGGGTTAATGATCAAACCTTGAATAAGTAAACAAGTCGGTATTTGCAGAATGTTGATAAGCGAATGGAAATTTCCTGAAAATTTTCCCAAGTCACTTTAGTAGCATATCTTGTAAAATTAAATGGATGCAAAAATATTGTCATGGATGTCTTTATCGAAATGAGGTTTGACTTAATCTTGGGTTAAGCTCGCTTTTTATTATAGGTATATATAAGCTGTTCTTCTGTAGCCTTGTATTTTTAATTTACAAATGTTATAACTTTTAACATATAATTAAATATTACAATCGTAGGGTGCATGATTTCAATTGGCAAAAAAACTACTAAACAGATTCTGTTCAAGTTTTGCATTTAAAATTAATACGGTCAAGTTATTTTCAATAAAACTCCTTGTCTCTAATTTTCTTATAATAATCAAATCTCGAGAAACGAAAACATGCAAAAGTTTAAAACAATTGATTTTGACAACGCCCAATTGTTTTTACTAATTTTTAATAAAAGTATATATAATTATAAATCTGCAATCTGTCCAAATTGTATGGCTTTCTTTGACAGATGGCGACAGACATACGAATGAGAACGTTGCTTAAAAATAGTAGAATTGGCCCTCAGGGGCCTAACCACCAACTCTTAAAGCAGTATTACTTTAATATTACCTCTAGTGGGAAAGAGACGGAGCTATACGCCATGTATAGCCCCGTTTCTTTCCCACTGGAAGTAATATTGAAGTAATACTACTTTAAGAGTTGGTGGTTTAGGCCCTGCAGTGCGATTCTGTAAACATGTCGAAGTGAACACCCGGGCGCGGCGCACGACAGGTGAGTTGTCAAACCATACAAATAAGATGGAATGACAGCTCTATTGTCGTTCACTCCGCCTAGGTGAACACCGTGAGATGTCGACAGAATCGACCGGCTGATCTTCCTGTATTTATTTCCTATCATTCGGAAAGATTCAAAGATCGATACGAATGGAAACGAGTCATATCCGTATATCTATTTTGTTTATTAACAAATATTTTTATAATTATAATAAATTATATTGTTATGTTGCTTAGTTCTAAATTTAAACATGATTATTATGTACTACATTATTTGTTGCTTAGGCATGATACAAATATATTTTGCGTATGAATGTCTAAGATACTAGATAATAAGATTTATTTACTTAACTGCAACAGACCTGTTTTAATTATTTACCTTAAGAAATGGAAACCCATGTACTTACCTTTTCTTTTTTTCCTTAGCTTTTCTTATCTTTTTTGTCTATTTAAGTCTGTCCTTGACAGTGTCTAACTGCCACAGTCAATGTCATAAATAATTAAATGAAAATGTACTAATTAATGGCATGCAAATTGTTCACTATTTTCTATTTCGTGTAATTTTATTCAAACACTGTAGTTTGAATAAAATTACATAAATGTGTAAAATATCTAGCATTGGCCAAGTTGAAATATTAGCAATCAGTGAGTAAATATCGTGATTTTTTTTGTCTTATGTGTTAAGGACGCGTTTCCAAATGGGTAGTCAAATCATTACAAGTGAAAATTTTTACTTCGTTACATTTATTGAGAAAATGTACCTATCTAAAATTATGTTAATAGTTCAGAATCGTACCATGCACATCTATCAACAATTCATGGGAAAAAAAATTAAGAATGCAAAGCATTTTATTTAATAAACATACTTTTATGTAAAAAAGTAATGATTTGACTACCCATTTGGAAACGCGTCCTTAAATAAAAAATAATAGCACGAAGTATTAAAATCGCTTTCGAATATGTAAATATTATATTCCTTATATTGAATGCGATTTTTGTTAATGCTGTAATAAATAGAAGTTTACAGTTTAATCAGATTATTATTGAATTCCGTTTTCTACAGACAGAAAGACCGTTCTTTTGAGTATTTTGCATATTCTAAAATTAGAATCTAGATCAGTAACTGTTATTTTCTAAAACAAAAATCTTTGATATATATACTTCTATATCTATACTTCTATACTAATATTATAAAGAGGAAAGATTTGTATTTTTGTGTGTATGTTTGTAATGGATAAACTCAAAAACTACTGTGCCGATTTCAAAAATTCTTTCACCAATGGAAAGCTACGTTATTAGGGAGTAACATAGGCTTTATTTTGTCCACGTATTCCCACGGGAACGGGAACTACGCGGGTGAAACTGCGGCGTGCTGCTAGTATACTATAAAAAAACATAAAACATACTATACGAAAACACTAACCTTACTGGAGAAACTAAACCTACGCGAATTCAGTAACAGTAACAATAATGATCACATCTTGTAAGATATGATAATATTACTGTATTCTTTCTGAAGCATTTATTTGATTTTGTTGATGACGTCACAGAACACTCATTCATAAAGAATGTATTCAAAGCATATTTTAATTAACTCGACTAAATATTAGTACCCATAGCTTATTAAAACTCAACATTAAAAAGATAAGTATTATAGTGGTTTTTTTTTAGAAAAAATATTTTTGTTTTTCACTCTTAAGTGGTGATAGCTCACAACAAAATTTATTATTCCCACGTTAAGGAATAACATTGTTTGCGTTGAGCGAGGCTAGATAAATGGAGCGATTCTATTGGTTCTTAACAAACACATTCCTCGCTACGCATCCTCACACATCTCTGGTGGAAACGCAGCCTAAGTCCAGACCAGCTCTAAGAAAAGTAGACATTTATATGACGGCGCGCAGCTAAATTAAAAGTTAAGCCAAGATTTAAGATGAGAGACTGATTGTGTTATTTTGTTGAACAGTAATTCAATATTAAAATGGTGATTTATTTCAACTGGTCGAAAATATAATTATGGTGCTTTAAAAATATGAGCGGGTAACCCCGAATAGGGTAGCAAGTTTGCGTCTACGCCGTGACAGCTGGCATTCTTTTGACAGACAGCGTACGAAGTGCACGCGTGCTAACCTATTGGCTCATAATCTAGTTTCATCTTGTGTTTTACCGTATATTTTGTTTACAAATGTAATCGAATAAAACGAGTGACTGTTATGAATCACAAACGTGCTATTATTTCAACGTTTCTTCTATAACACGCCCATGATGGATGACTATCACAAAGACCGCTCCGCTGCCCATCCTGATACTCCGATGTATATAAATAAGATCTACTTTTTCTTTGGAATTGACATAAGTCTAACAATATCTCACTTTATTAGATTTTATTGATTTTAAGTTGAGGAGGTTTCTGGTTTATCATTGAAGTTCAACGACAAATGCAAATTCAATAGCTTTAACTAAACCCAACGCAAAGGGAATCATCATGATCGGTTCATAAACAATAAAGTTATGGCCGAATAGATAACCCCAGTAACATGGTTGATTTGTGCACATCTGCGTACCCTTTTACACCGTAATGACGTGATGTGATATAGCTGCAGAACTAGCTTTATCTATTTGACTGACAGACGTTGAAAATTCAAAAGTGCCTGTAAAATTGGTCTATTTGACAAAAGGAATTTGTGTTTGTTAAGTTATGAACTGAGGGCCAATTGTAATAATTGATTACTATTAAAAGCTTTTATTTAACTTGACTTGTATGTATGTTTACAAATCTTGCAAGTTTAATTTGACCCACTTCCGGGTATCCGATTGAGCTGAAATTTTACATGCTGGTCCAGAACCGATGACAATGCATGTTAATCATAAACGTGACCTGATGCTGTTGCCAGGATCGGCTCCGTACGAGAGATCTCCTCAGCGGTAAATAGCAGGGACACGAAATTTTGTATGCGTATTCGTTTATGATAGGCAGTTGGTAGGCCCACCATGAAATAGATGCCACATCCAGGGGTAATAGTTTTCCCCGTTCCTTAAGTTTTTTTTAAACCAACGTTCGCATTTGCATGTCAATCGCAAACTGTTGGGCTTGAGAATTAGTACTCTGGTGTAAACAATAAACAGACATGCGATTTCAGCAATCTCGGTAGATTTGCTATCATAAACAACCTGTAACAAAATAAACGCAATAACTCTTAAGGGGTCAATGTACTCATCATTATGAACAATTTTCACTATGGGACGACCAACACTGAAATCGCAAAAAAAAATTGACTGCTCCATACATTTTTGTGCACGCAACTCTACAAAATATACTGAACAGCTGTTTTTTTTTGCGATTTCGGTGTTGGTCCCATAGTAAGAGTTGTTCATAATGATGTGTACAATGGCCCATTAAGAGGTATTGCGTTTATTCTGTTACACGTTGTATTGAAGAGTTCCGTTGCCTGTCTCCGAAGTCCTTCATCAGATCTTTATCAAATTGAAATTGATAAAGAAAATGCTCTTCCAAACAAAAAAAATAATAATCAAAATTGATTGACAATTGGATAAAATATCGTTGAACAAACATTAAAAAAAAACATTCGAATTGAGAACCTCCTCCTGTTTTTGAAGTCAGTTAAAAATTAGGCGTACCACGGGGCTTGAGCCCCGTGGTACGCCTAATACGCAATATTTTAAGGGCCTAGGCTTGAGCCTAGGCCCTTAAAATATTGCGTCCTCTACTGGGATCTAGGTCTTCTGTCTGTGTCCCTCTCCTACAGAAGGCCGTACTCAGTAGCAAGCCACGTAAGATAATAATTAATGTAAATAAAAAAATGACTAATTTCACACCAGTACTAGTCAAGAAATTAGTCAGACGATGACAACAAGTCACAATAAATTTTTACCTACGGGTCTTCCTTTACCCAATTACCTACCTTTAAAACGGTCAGTCACTAAAAGTAATATATACAACTAAAATTAAATAAAACTAGACACAGAGTTACCGTCATAATTTTGCGGTTAACAAATTGCGTCAACACTTAATTAGAAATTATTAATTCGTATGTGATCTTGACTCACACGCACATTTTTGTTAATATATTCATACTTTGGTTCTATACAAAGACTTTTGAAATGTCATGTCATTTCTATAGCGAGTTTTATGAATGAGTACAACATGGATTTACGTCATAAGTATACCTATACATGGCATAAGACTGACCTCATTTGGAGTTTTTTTTTGATGAATGTGCTTGCTCGTTTAAAGCCGATAAAATAAAATAAAAACAGTAACTCCGTTTTTCATTTGAAATATTACTTTGAGTCGTTTTGAGTATATGTGTGTGTACTATAAAAAATTCTGGAACATCGCAATATCTATAGCAATTTCTTCAGTCTATACTGAAATTAGTTTTCAGTAGTTTGTAAATAGTATATTCTGTCCTGTAATCTACTTTTTCTATTTATTATGTTTAACAACTCGCTCCGGCTTCCTTGTTTATAGCTCTTTTATTAGCGAAAACCGAATCAAAATCCGTAACCTAAGAAGTAAGCTGAATTTCTTTTCATATGATTGGGCTCTTGCAGGTCAACCTATGAGGTTGTCGGCTGCTTAACCGGACTAGCTTGTGGCGGCCTTAATACAAATTTTAAAACCACCTCTAGCCAGGGCTTATAAAAAACTTACAAGATAAGCGACTACACGCTGACGGCAGTCCCTGTGGGGTGCGGACCTCGGCTTAGGGCGTCGCTGGGGTAGGACTGCTTAGGGCAGGCTGGATATAATACGGATTATTATCTAGGGGCGAATTTAAGACTACAGGTTCAGCGGCGTGAGCTGCCTCGAGCAAGGGTCGGGGCGGACATTGACGGGGACGTCGCGACGGGCCTCGGCGGCGAGGGCGAAAGGACGGCGGTCGTGGTTTGCGCAGTGTGCTTGTCTCTCTACGGCTCTCTTGGAAAAGTTTGGTCGAGTCATTGGGAGTGACCAGGGTATGTCTTGGTCGGCGAATCTGGGAGAGGCGCGGAGGTTTGTATCGGGCAGCCGAAGAAGTAAGCTGAACGGCATCGGCCTCTTTTAGTCCTGAAATAAAAATGATGATGAATAATTCCTCCGGGATAGACAACGGTAGCCAAGCCGCAGGAAAATGTTAGTAATAAATAAGTACATCATAATCATTATTTCAGCCTAAAGTCGTCCACTGCTGAACATAGCCAACCCTCAAGTGTCGTCACGTCGTCATCCAGTCTAGCGTGTAGTGCATCCACCGGATTCACCCGACATTGGCCAGGTCATCAGTCTACCTTGTGAAAGGCCTTCCAGCACTGCGTGTTACGGTATGCGGTCACCACTCCAATCCATTTCGCCCCCACCATCGGTTCATACATGAAACGTGTGACATAACTCACATAACCCGATGAATCTTCAAACTTAAGCAGCAGTGGGCAGGACACATTTCTCGCTAATACATAGGTAAGTGCTCTATAGTTATAAAAAACTTTTTCAAAAAAAAAGAAACCGACTTCCAAAAAACACTACAAAGTTTAAAATAACTTTAATTTCGGAAGTCGGTGTTTTTGGTTGCTTCTTCGTTATTTGATACCGACTTCCGAAATTAAAGTTATTTTAAACTTTGTAGTGTTTTTTGGAAGTCGGTTTCTTTATTCTTGAAAAAGTTTTTTATTTTTCACTTTTTAGTGGTACCCCACACCTAACAACACCACTGGAAAGTCACAGGAAAGCAAAAATACGCAATTTCGTATACATGGATGATTTTTCCACATATATTTTCCAGCTATTTGGATTTAATAACCAAACTACTTAACCGATTTTGATAAAATTTCAATGGGACCATTTGGGAAGTATACCCTTTCCAACAAAAAATATTAAGAATCACAGTCAATAGAGACAAAATGGCATTTTCATCATCATCATATCAGCCGAAAGACGTCCACTGCTGGACATGGGGTTTGCCATAATCGCCACGCTTGGCAGGCGGGTTGGCGATCGCAGTGTAGCTGTTCCAATGTACATACAGATAATGTTGTCGCCCATTCTCAGGTGAGTCCCTTAGTCGCCTTTTACGACACCCACGAAAAAAATATACTTTTTCCCATCACTATGAGAAATGGCATTTTAATAATTTTAATTTATTTAATGAGCCAGCCTTAGGCCTGTCCAATGCCAACTGACCTACGTATGATAAACAATATCACAAAAGGTCACCAAATAAATTAAAACAAACAAATTAGGTATTTGTATAATTATTTCTATACAATCACTCAAAGTGCGTGATTCATTTACATATGAAAGAGTTCAACGCGCTAGCACTTAACCAATGAACTTTATTTCGAAAGGGTTAAAGTTGAATTTGGTTTGTGTTTCATAAAGAGCTGAATTTTGTGGTTTCCCAACCGAGGGGTTTTTTAAAAGATAAAAACTTGTAAATGTGTGTACTATGGTTTCATTCGCAAGTTCCTTGAAAAATGAATCCTTATGACCTCAATGTTATAAAATAAAACGATTGATTTAAACAGAAGCTCTTTGTTGGCAGTTCATGCCATATTAACTTAAGGTCACTTCTGCATTTTACCAAAAGTTTATGTTATAAGTAGCCAATGGTATGCACCAGATAAAATATTTTTTTTTAAGAAATCATCAAATGACTCATTCATCTCTGGGCGGAGCAGAAGGGACTGTCAGATTCTTACTGACTGAAACCCATCCGTGTTCCTCTAAATGCCTTTTGCGTTCCAGGGCCGCGGTGACTTTTTCGAACAAAATTCGCAACAACAATCCTGTAATTTGTTTGTGAGTCTTACCTGTAATTTGTTTGTGAGTTAGACCAACAGTCACAAAATACTATTGGTAATAATAGTAACAACTGACTCATTAACTCATAACCTAAAATTATTTGAATTAAATATCGCCAAAACTTTTATTTTAATTTTATTTATCGCCAAAACACCTTTATACAAAATGGAAATCGTTCGGTCCTTATTTACCACACAAATACAAAAAGCATGAGATTAAATAAATATTTATGAAAAATCTCTACCTTAGTAACTGGAATGTGGTAGGAATTGTAGGAAAAAAACTGTACCGCATTACGCTGATATGGTGCTAATTACTGGCTTCTTGGTGGGTTTTACTTTTACCCCATGAGCATACAAGATTCACCACTCACAGAGGGGCCATATATAAAATACTAGCTTCATCCAACGGTTTGGCCCGTGCGGAAGTCGAACAAAAGAGAAAAAGACCCGAATTAAACTCATATAATAAGAGACATATGTTGTGTCGTGGACGTCTTTCGGCTGAGATGGTAATAATTTTCTTTTGATGAGAGTAAGTAGATAAGGGGAAAATATATAAGTCCGAGATCAGACCTGTCCTACTGTATGGATCAGAATGACGGGCTGTGAAAAGACGAATGAAAAAAGATTGCATCTAGCGGAGATGAGAATGTTGAGATCGATGTGTGGAGGAACGAGAATGAATAAAGTGAGAAATCAGTACATAAGGTGCCAGTGACTAAAAAGTTGAAAGAGAACTACTTGTCTTGGTATGGTCATGGGAAGAGGAAAAATGATGATGATCAGAGTATATAAATACGACATGTTGACTCATTCTTCCTCTGATAAGTAGCTAAGTACAGTAGTGAGACAAGCTAAGCTGGTGTTAAGAACAAAGAGCTCTAATTTTGACGTGTTAAAGGATCGTATGAATGGCCGAGGGTTTGTGTGGTTAGTGAATACGTTATAGTTGTGGATACAGGGATCCCCCAGTAATTGAGCATTGGAGGTCAAATGGCGTGACTTCATAAAAATAATTATTTCTGGTAACTTTTAGTCAGATCTACTGACCCTAGATATTGTTGAGACATTATAACAAAAAATATGACTGTATGAAACGGTCTTAAGTCAGTTTTAAAGATTTTGGAGCTTGCCCTTAGGGACTACTCTACTAATTTTCAAGCAACGTTCGCATTCATAAGTCAGTTGCAATCTGTCAAAAAAGCCTTAATTTCCATACATTTTTGACAGATTGCAACTGACATTATTATGCGAATGGGAACATTGCTTAAAAATTAGTAGAATTGTCACTCTGGTCATTCCAGTTAACTACATTTGAATCTGAGGTACCTAACGAAAAAGATTTCATGTTTTGTTGACTGCCAGTTACACTTATTTTTTTAAATGCACTACGGCTTACAGTTCTCGTCAAATAACTTTGCCCCTCTGAAGTTAGCCATTTGCAAAGATCGCGCAGATGCAGTCACGTACACGGGAGCAAGCGGGACGCAAGCATGCATCGAACGTAAACGAGCGACTGAGACATAAAATCGCGCTCCGCCCCCATGTCTCTTACGCATGCGCAGTTGCAGTGTGTTCGTAATTTTGACTACTACGCAGCCAATCGACACAACTTCAGAGGGGCAAAGTTATTTGACGAGAACTGTACTAAATATCATCGTCCCGTTTCAGACAATCATTTGAAGATGACAGAGACAAATGTATGTTTTGAATGCGTTGGACATTATTTTATTGTATTAACTTCTTTCAGAATGTAGTCATGTTATAGATGCAACAATAATTACTTTTTCCTATTATTAATTTTTATTCGGTGTGCCCTTTGGCAAAGGATGTCTCGACACCTTCAAAACTTCGTTAAGCATTATCATCATCATCATCATCATCATATCAGCCGAAAGACGTCCACAGCTGGACATAGGCCTCCCCCAAGTGTCGCCACAACAACCGGTCCTGTGCGTCTCGCATCCATCGGTTACCCGCGACCCTCACCAGGTCATCGGTTCACCTTGTGGGAGGCCTTCCAACGCTGCGTCTTCCGGTACGCGGTCGCCACTCCAAAACTTTTCGGCCCCATCGACCATCTGTTCTGCGAGCAATGTGCCCTGCCCACTGCCACTTTAATTTGGCGATCCTTCGGGCTATGTCGGTAACCTTGGTTCTCTTGCGGATATCATCATTCCTGATTCGATCAATCATTTGGGGGGGGGGGGGGTTTGCCATAATCGCCACGCTTGGCAGGCGGGTTGGCGATCGCGTCCTGTATGGTGTCGAGACGCAAAAGAATAGCACCATCCCATCACTTCCTGTGGGTGTCGTATGAGGCGACTAAGGGACTTACCAGAGAATGGGCAGCAGCATTCTTTCGGTACGTTGCAACAGCTAAGCATTATGTTAACTTATAATTGTTAGGTTGGCAAGAGGTCCTAAGGCCTCGTGTAAAGACTCCTGAATTATCTATAACATTTAGAAGTATCTACATTTTTTTGTTTCGGGTATGAATAATACATAATTAAATTATCACGATTGCAGTTATATTGTAGAATTCCTAAGTTCTTGTGTTATTGATTTGGAGATTCCTTGTTGACAATGAGTCTGAGTACTTAGTACGCAAATACTTAGAACCTATTTATGTATTTTATATTTGGGGATACATAACAGATTTACTCCAAATTGAGGGAGGAAACCAAGTTAAATATTATTCATAATATTACCTAAGTTATTCATACAAATAATTGTGAATGAATTGACGTAATAAAGTTTATATTATTAAATTCGATCGCGGAAAACAACTTGGATTTAATTCGATGGGTTTTTAACAATACTTTATTGTAAACATGTGGTATATGACTAATTTACTGTTTATTATGTTAAATAATATTAAATAATAACATTGGCATTGGTATTGGCGACGTGATTTGTATTTATGAATGAAATTACTGGGTATTTTCATTTATAAACAAAATACTTCTAGAAATTCAAATTAATTAATTCTTTTCAAATATAAATTTTAATATTAATTGCACTTTCCTTAATAAATAACTGAAAAATAAATCATTAAGTTAGTGATTTTATAATGGTCCTATATTAAATAGGATACAGGGTGTTCCAGAAGTGCGTGGTTATATTATTTATTATATTATTATAGGGGTGGTGTTCAGTAGCTGCTATACAGTAAAGAAACAATATCAAAATAAAAACGTATCATTTCAGCTCCATAAAGTCACAATTAACAGTAGCGAAAATTGCGCCATCCCATCTTCTTAGTTCATCGTGTTGTGCTGGCGCTGCCGCTGCGGCTGCGGAAAACCTCAAGCGGCGTAAATATAGTAACCTCATTGGTAACTATATTTTCGAACCGTTTGGCCGTGGGGCCCTTGTGCTCATAGCCTTTTCAAAGAAATTTCGAAACGGCTTGTTGACACTTCCCGTGACCCAAGAGCTGGCTTTTACTTTGGGCAGAGACTAAGCATTGCCATTCAACGTGGCAATGCCGCCAGTCTCTCGGGCACATTACCAGCTGGCAGCGTTGAGGACGAATTTTTTGATGCTACATTTGACACACACACAGATTCGATGCCACAAACTGCATCAGACTGCTTGAAAAGTGTTTTTTTAGAACTTGTTAGTCGTTTTTCAAGGTCAGTATGTTTGTTATTTTTTATTTATTATTATTGTTTCTTTAGTGTATAGCAGCTACAGAATACCACCCGTAAATATGATCACGTACTTCAGGAACAGCCTGTAGAGGTGGAGCTTGCACGGTGTTTTAGCCACCATATTCAGGGTAAAAAGTTGATAGCCGAGCTGATGTGGCATGCCGCACTCAGAAAATCACGTCCAAAAGTTTCCTTTTTGAAAATCTGAAAATGCGCCCCTGACCACAGGGTTCTTCTCTGAATCTTTCACATGTATTCTTAGGGTCCTCTCAGCATTCCACACATGGAATATGCCCAACAAAAACTTTGCTAGTTCCCCCTCCAGTAATATTTCTTCAGGCCTGGATAGCTTTAAACCCTTTACAAAGCATAAGTCCGATCCTGCATGGAGTATTGTAGCCACCTTTGGAATGGCTCAGCTAAGTATCAGCTTGCCGCGCTTGACTCGGTGGAACGCAGAGCTAAGAGGCTCATCGGTGACGCAAAACTGGTGGATGCCAAGCTACACAGCTTGGCTCAACGCCGTAAGGTTGCCTGCTCATCGGTCTTCTACAGATTGTACTTCGGTGAGTGTGCCCAAGAACTCCACGACCTCATCCCACCGGCCCCCTTCTACCATCGGACATCCAGACGCACTGCATCTTACCATCCCTACCTTGTAGCTATTCCACCAATTCGCACTAAGCGTTTCCAAACGTCTTTTATAATGCGCACAGCAAAGGAGTGGAACTCTGCCTGCGTCTGTGTTTCCAAAAGCTTACAGCCCTAATCTCTTCAAAGTTAGAGTGAACAGGCTCCTTCTGGGTAAGCTCGCTCCATCGTAGACTTTGTCTCTGTCATATCTGACATTGACTAGAGTCAAGAGCAAACCCATCACTAATAAAAAAAAAATTAAAAAAATATTATTAATAGTCAGTTTAATTAAGGAAAGTGAAATTTTCCACATGTAAATATATTTTTCCCAATCATGGAATTTCTTAGCATGCATTTGCTAAAATCTCTCATTTAATAGGACTAGTTTTCACTATTAAATAATAGTTTATCTACCTAAATTTCGAAAATCAATAAAATCCACTACCTTTTTTTAACCACATAAAAAAATTAAATCTAAAAATACATTTCGTAGACGAAATAAAAAACGTTAATTTCAAGTGTACCTATTAATATAGTGATGTCCTTCGACATATTGTAATGTCGATAGATCCGCTTACATAATGTTGTGCACAGCGATATCGAAAGAAGCGCGGAAAATGGAGGGAACTCTATGCGTAGGTAGACATGTCTTTATGACCTAAAGTATAATTTTTTTTTTAAACATTGCCCCACACTAGGAATTTCTCCTGTATCGTAACATACAATCTCACATACCCAAAACAGCCAGACCCGGAACAACTATCTGTAGGCCATACAAATATTTGTTCCGTGCGGGAATCGAACCCGCGACACGCAGCGCAGCAACCAATCACTCAACCACTGTGCCAACTGTGTCGTCATAACGTCATGTCACAATATGTTATGTACAGGTATCCTAAAGTAACTAGAAACTAGATACTACATACTAATAAACAACGTAGGCGCCAGATAAATGTGCAATAACGGTCATTGACCCAACATTTATTGACTTTGTTAATATTCAAAACAGTAATAAAGACATGAAGCTGTCCTGAATCGACTTCTATCGTGATCCTTTACGTTCTCTAATAATGAAAAACGGTTCATAATTTATTTTTCGGGTTATTGCAATTTTATCTAGCGCCTACTCTAGACTTTGCGAAATTATGTACAAACGCGTATAAAAACAAAAGAAATCATTGGACACCAAAAATTAATCCATGACAAGTTAATACTTCTAGTGGATATTTTCATTCATAAAAAGCATTAGCTTAGCATTAATAAAACAAATAAATTAGTCATTCATTTGTTTCAGGCCTGAAGTGAGTGAAAACCAGGGACCAAACAGTAAGTAGATAAATATGTTACTTTCAATACACTTAGGTACCTGAAAACGGGCTTTATTGCACTGTTTTTAGGCTCACCATGTGGTATAAATATATTTTCACTAGCAGCAGCAGCAGTGCGTTTTTTTTTTTTTAACAGCACTAGTTCGGAAAAGTGCACGGCTCGCTCATGTTATTAATTTTATTCTATTTATAAATATTACGCAGGCTGGAGGCCAGCTTTTCTTTAAAAAAGCAATATTTTCTCACAATTATTTGTCTCAAAGCTTATTATAAATTTAAGTGTGTTGAAAAACGTCGTTTAGGCAAGCGTGAGAATTTGTCATAGCGTTGTACTCTTCTTGTATTTAATGAATGAAAATTATATTATATTTATAAGGGAAAATAAGAAGCCAAGCATAATAGTGTATACTTAAAAAACATTATTAAACAATAAAAAGTTTAGTTCGCTTAGTGTGTCCGTCTATAAATCGTAGTGTAGTCCCTCTACATGCCGGCAGCTATCAGGCGGTCGGCCGCGACGTTTCCTTTTCCCTGTGCGAGAGAAAACTGCTTTCTTATCTGACGATATCCAAGCCGCGAGTACAGACGGACACGTAATCTTAAGATATTTGCAATTGGGTGCGTTTTACGAATAATTGCGGACTGAAAATAATGTTGTTGTTGTTGATGTTGTTGTTGTTGTGTTTGGGTTTTGGTGCAGGATCTACTAATGTCATGTGTGTTGTTTTTGTGGCAATTAAATACTTCTTCTTTCTTTCTTTCTTTTAGCACCTTTAGGTCTATAATAAAATAATAATATTAATCAAATCTGTCAATCTCTTTTAACAAACATTTCTTACAAACATTCCTAAAATTATAAACATACTATAAATACACTTAAATAAAAAAACTCTTTGCTAACCGAAACAAAAAACCTGAAAACTAAACAAAGTAGGTACAAGCCCTACTTGAGTTTTAGTGTTATTGACATTATAATAATACTGATCAGTAAAGCAGAGAGCAAATTCAAATCTAAATCGAATTCTGTCGTAAACGGAGAAAATAAAAACAGATTTATTTTACCATCTGAATTATTCTGCATCAAGTTGAATTACGTCATTTGTTCGAACTAAGATTCAAAATTCGGTTTCTCAACATCTGATTGTCAATTGTACTAATTTTCAAGCAACGATCGCAATAGCATCTCAATCGCCAACTGTCAAAAATGTATGAAAAATAAGGCTTTTTTGACAGTTTTGCGACTGACAAGCGAATGCGAATGTGGTTTAAAAATTAGTAGAATTGGCTCTCAGTTTAGCTTTCCAAAATACAAGTATGAATTTCCGTTTAAATTTGTCCCAATACTCCAATCTATAAAGTATATTTATTGGGTATCGACACACACGGGGAAAATAAATTAAAACAGCATTGTCTCAATTTAGTTAAGATTAGCGGCCCTATTTACCTCCTGTATTTATTTAATTATATATCGACAAGTTTAACAAGATACAGAATCAATAAATGTGATAATCATGAGGGTGAATAAACAAATGCTCATTGGCTTCGAGTGACGTCAATCTATCACGAATTCACGATTTCTCGAATAAATCTGAATGATGCATCCCTGTTTCGGCACATTATATATCCTGCTCAAATAAAATGCTAAACAGATAAAGTCAATGCCACTTAGTTCCCCTTTAAAGCTGAAGCTGTGATGATTATTGACTGTGATGATGATGATAAAATGCTAAACAGATAAAGTCAATGCCACTTAGTTCCCCTTTAAAGCAGAAGCCGTGATGATTATTCTAACATGAGTTTGTTATCCAACTTAGCACGAAGAATTGCCAAATTTAAGAGGCAAGGGGTCCTCCTCCCTGCCAGAGCCGCGAAATTTGTTCGAAAGAGTCATCGCGGCCCTGGAACGCAATTTGGTGGAACACGTATGGGTTTGTGCCAGTAAAAGTCTGACACTCCCCTCCGCCACTGCTCTTAGAACTCTTGGCGGATGACGATTAAAGGTTCTGCAGTGGTGACCTCGTACCATAATCATGCGATACTAATTCCGAACACTGCCACTCCCGAAAGTAAAACATAACGACTGACATAGGTTTACCAATTACAGCCGGGACCTACGGCGTTTTCTTAGTAGGTAGGTACAGGTGTTTCGTTGATGAAGAATGCTTAAAATTGTTATTATACAGTTTGCTATTTTTTTCTACTTAAGTAGGTAGTGCTACGAGGAATCTGTTCGCCAATTAAGAATTAAGGGCCTTTTATTTAACTTGCCATTTTTAGGCCTTTTTAATTTTAAGTCTTGTGCTTTAGTCTTTAGTGAAAGAGCTAATCCTATGGCGAATAGATCAGCCAGTTAGCATTGAGGCTTAACTGTATGTTTGATGTTTGACAGCTGTATGTTTGACATTTTGTAATTATTTTTCGTGTTTGTGCTGTTTATGTTATTCTTATTTAATTTAATGGTTTTTATTTAATTTTAAAAATGTTTTTATTTGATTTTGATTTTAAATGTATTTCTAATGTATGGACAATGTCTGAAATAAATGAATATAATAGGTAATAATTAGCACTCCAGAGAACGACAAAAATTCTTCAGAATCATCGTCATCATGATTTCAGCCGAAATACGTCCACTGCTGGACAAAGGACTCCACCATGTATCACCACATCGATTGTTCCTATGCGTCGCGTATCCAGCTGACCCTCGCGGCCTTCATCAGGTCATCGGTACACTTGTGGAGGGCCTTCCAACTTCTACACCTTCGTCTTCTGGTATACCGTCACTTCAGCAGCAACATAAAAAATTAGTAAAAGATTTTATTTATGATGCAACGATACATTTATTGTCCACGTTACTCTGAAGTTATAAGACCACGTAACAATCAAGAAAACAACATAATAATGATGAAACAAGTGCTATAAAGCCACGTGTTCTTGCTATCGTTTTTAATTCCAACGCTACACATTGTCTCATGTTACGACACTGCAGGGAATACCTCGATGACGTTTAGTCATTGTATACTGGTGTAGTGGACACATCATCTGATTAATTGCTAAGTGTATTGACTTCGAGATTACGTTGGATTTATGTAAGTATTGTGTTTGTTTCATCATTAATCAGTCTGTTAATGAGTTGTGGTTAATGAGATGATGGCTGAATATGAATTATGATGAATATGGTAGAACTAGTTTTTGCTCGCGACTTCGATCGCGTTAATATTGATTTTCGAAAATCCATCTATCTATATGTATCCGTATGTTCAAAATTCATCAAAATGGAACATCGGAAACCATAAACTCACTTTCGAATTTATATTATTGGTTAGGATGAGCACTATTGAGCTTGGGCTGTAATTTTCGCATCTGGTCTTCCGTTAGCTTGCTCCAAGCTTACATAAGTCACAATGTGTGACGCCCAGCAAATGCTGACATGATAACCTTTTCTCTTTGTAATTGTATCTACTCACAATATGCTTAAAAAAATGAAAATTATGTACAGAGAAAAGAGCACACAGGTACTGCTTATTTCCAATTAGTAAGCTTTCAGCAGACCTGCGACAGAAGAGTGGGATAAGAAATGTGGACACAGTGTGTTAAGAGACACAGAAAGAAACCTAAAATAGACTTTACGAACTAAACTAAAACATAACATGTCAATGTCAATTTATCATGTTTTCTTCAACTTGCTTGTGTCTTGTCCGTAGAGAATAGATTACCCGCTCCGGCCCCGGCGACACACCGGTGTGTCGCGAATTAATCGCGAATTTAATGTTTATTTACCTATTACATAAGATTTATTTTTTTTCGGGAATTTTCACATGTCGGGGCCGCAGCGGTTAACATTGTTTTTTTTTAAATAGAAATCTTGTCCTTGGAAAAGACTTAATAGCGCGTACAGGAAAAAAGGCATATTTCAATCAACCAAGAAACGTCATACATAATATATGAATAAGTTATGTGTTTTTGAATTTTATACATTTGACTCATCTATTTATCTTTCGTAGGAACTTTTCATTCTTCACGTGCAAAAAAAGACAACAATAGTCTTAGCTTAGCTTATTATTAGCCAATCAGCGACAAGGTCATGATTTTATAAGTCAAACCAACCTGAACACATTTCCACGCGACTGTACACAAGTTATTAGAAAACGAGTATGTACTATAACTTAGATTTCTAGTTCCTAGTTTTCTAATCAATAAAATGTGTGTTTTTACGGCGTCCACACTCGAACTAAGCATATAAGGAATGTTGTAAAGTGTTAATTGTTAAATTAGTGAAGATGGTTTGCTTCCTAAATTACTTATTTATGTAAAAAGTGTTGGTTAGTGTTTGTGTCAGATTTACATGAAAAGTTTAAGCAGTCGATAATGAAGCAAAGAAACTTTGGCATAGACAAAGTTACTTTCTGTCTCCATGCTGGGCACATTCATTTCGATTATACGATCTTAAACCTACTTCTCCCTTCAAATTCTTAAAGACATTAAATTCTTCCCTTCAGATCTTCTGGAATCCAGAATCACTGTCTCAGGGTTAAAGTCTTGTGTTATTATCACTATCTTCATTTCAGCTCAAAGACAACTGTTGGATATAGACCTCCTTCAAGTATCGCCACTTAGACCGGCCCGATCGGCGGACCCTCAACATGTCGTCGGTTGACGTCGTGGAAAGCCGCGCTAACGCTGCATCTTCCGATACGTGGTTGCCACTCCAGAGGCCCTTGACAATATGCCATTCCATTAGTGAATGCGACTGTCGAAATACCATAATGTAGGCATTTGATCACATGAAATTTCGATAGCATCTGTCAATCCCATACATTTTTGACGCCTTCGCCACGTTACCGTTGACAGAATTTCATTTGTCTCGAGCCCCACAGAACCTATGGGCGCTATCGACTACCTGTTCTGCGAGAAATGTGCCCTGCACACTGCCACTTAAGTTTGGAGATTCTTCGGGCTATGTCAGTAACCTTGGTTTTCCAGCGGATATCTTAATTTTTGATTCGATCACGCAAGGAAACTCGACGATAGATCTAGCGAATAAGCTGTTCTGATATAAAACGAACATGGTTCATTTATTAACACATGCTAATTCAGATGATTTTATTATCGATTACTTAACTTTATTTCCCGTAGCTGTGGTTTAATTATCGGTCTTCTGCAAATCTTGCATTGATTTTCCTGGTGTACATGTACATTTATTTATTTATTTATGAATATAGGTACATTTAAAGTGTGCCATTCTGCATTTAATCATATGAACAGAGTGTCAATTATTCTACAAATTTTTAAGCAATTAAGGCTTTTTTGACGTTTCTTAAAAATTAGTAGAAGGCCCTCAGAGGTCTATTCTACTCATTTTTATAAGCAACGTTCGCATTCGCATCTCATTTGCAATCTGTCAAAAATGTATGAAAAATAAGGTTTCTTTTATAAAATAAGGTTGTTCTTTCAAAACTAGCACTCAGATGGCCGATAGTGCGACCATTTGGAGTGGCAAGCGCCTATTGAAAGATGCAGAACTGGAAATATGAAAACGAGAAGCACAGGACTGCTCGATTAGGCGCCGTAGGAGACGTCGTAAATGCGCAAGCACTCACACTGACACTGTGTGTCAGTCAGTAAGAGTCTAACAGACCCCTGCAACCGCCCTAGGGTGGAGGCCATTTCCACACGACGAAAAAGGAGAGGCCAATAATACCAGTACCAGTAGGTTTACAGTATCAATTAAGAAACTTACACCTACTTAAGCAAACCGCAGTAGCAAGATAATACGGTAGAAACAAGGTGTCAGTACGTTATATAGTTCGGTAGCTATTATCCTGGCGGTACATAAGCGGTGCGCGAGTTTTCACCACGGTGACGCGCCTGCAATAGTAATGCAGTCCTGGTTACTTATGCACTCCGCGTCCCAAGCTTGCGCAATGTACTGATATCCTCCATTTTACAATTACGATAGATTCACCGGGAGTTTTTTTTGTATATTTACATATTTTTTTATGTGTGATGTTGTTTTTAGTTGTCACGTGCGGAATTTTGTAGCTTCGTTCACGTGAGAATAATTTGTTGTAAAGCGGTTCTTTTAAAGCTGTGCGCGTCGTGTGCTAAGATTTTTGAAGCTTTTGAATTAAGTGTGTTTTTACATTTGATTAAACTGTGTACTGGACGCAATGTCTGTGATCCCTTCCACATGTAACCCGTCTGCTTTCAAAGCAAGAGAGAACAGGCATCTTCTGGGCACGCTCGCTCCATCATAGACCTCATCTATCGCTTTCCATCAGGCGTGATCGAGGTCAAGAGCAAGCCCATTCCTCAATAAAAAAAATGTTTTGAAATGAATACAGTTAAATCTCGTATAGAATTTAGGCAGTTTGTGTTTACGATGAGTCCACTTTTGTAGAACTAATAAACTAGGTAAATTAAGAATTTCGTTATTTACCATGCAATCAGACCAATCCTTCATTGTATCCGCTTACCTTCCTGACGAACTATACCAGCTGATAAATCCCCTTTAGAACTCGACTTCGCCTCTCGTTTAAACGTGGATAGAGCTCTTTTCAGACGTGAATTTGGTCTTCTTAAGCTAAGGCGATTCTTATGCCAAAGAGGAATTTTACTGAGTCCTCTATAAGGGTACTGTTTTATTTCACCACGATAAGTAATCCTTTACATTTATATCATCAATAGTTCAAAGTAAACATGGCAGGTGACGGACGTTACGTGAATATATTAGAGATTAGCATTTACCTCTGTGTTTAGCAGTTCATTAACTAATTCTAGTAGATATAGGTTCAGCCGCAGGCTTGAATAGCTGGGCATTATTAAATTTAAGAATTCATAATGTTATGGAGAAGCAAGTCTCTAATTTCAACGGTAGCTGTGCTAGTGTGCAAGGGACTTAGTTAGATAAGGTACTTTAAAAATTCGAAGACATGTAACTTCTACCAAGATTATCTTGAGGACAAAAAGACTTGGGTCTAAGCTGCTTTAATGATGTACATGGCCCAATGTTTATTTTTACTTTTAATCTTTGTACTTTTATATTCTACACATTGACATTTTTATATTCTCATTTTTGTATACTTTTTGACATGACTGTTTACTTTGTAAAGTATTATATTTTTTATTTTAATTCACGATTGTGAATATGAGTACTATATAGGTTATTATTTCGTTTTTTTCTTCAAGTATTTTTTTTAACAATATCTGGCAGTTTGAGTACTTTTGTGGCCTACGCAAATACCCTTTCAATGGCATTGTTCGTCGAGTCGTTGAGCTACCTTATTGGTTCTATGTTGAGCTCGACTACTGACAAAAGCTTGCACTGACTGGACAGGTCAACTCAAATCTGTGTGTTTCCTTCCTCAAAAGACCATTTTAGACACTGATCTGCATAATCCTCATATCGTATTGTGAATGTGAAGAACATTTAGATCGCTATGTTAGGGGTTTTTTTTGTGTGATTTCATGTTAGTCTGGCAGTTTGAGTTTTTACTTTGGTATTGTTCGTCAAATCGTTGAGCTACTTCAAGTCCTAAGTTAGAGCTACAGGATAACTGACAAATGCTTGCACTGTCTAGACAGGCCCACTCAACTCTGTGTCACTTTTCAAAAGACCACCTCAGACATCAACTTACATGGTTCTTATATGATTTGACCAGTACAATTGCATAGACTTTAAAAGAGACTTTGACCTCTGAGTTTGTTTCAGTGTTTCTTCTCAGGGTAGTCAGCTAGGAAACACCGGCCTCATCTAGTTTACATAAAAAGGGCGAAAAAGATTGACGTGTAAATAAAGTGTTATTTATAACCTACTTACAAAACAAATATCATTTATCATTAATAAACAGCACAGATAGATCATGACCACACCAGAGAGGAGGCCCATACCCCAGCAGTTGGAACATTAGACTCTGATTACTCCGGGTAAGGTTCTGAGGAAAAGATTATAACTGTGTAGACTGAAGATGATAATCAAGATAGATGATAAAATTGGCAGCTTTTAATGATTCACTTCTGGAATAGAGAACATGACTTCTAGGAATTTATTTATACTTTTTCAGTCCAGACTTAAACGTTGACCTGATTTCTTTTTTATATTAATATAAACGCTTGCTGAATTTACTAATTTTAAGGTTAATATTTTTCTTGTTCTTGACTTAGTTCACGAAATCACAAATTTATCACCATACTTGATTGTGTTACCACTTATATGTGGCGGCACTTGTGAGAAGCCTTTGTATAGGAGGACATTTTTAGGTTAGAATATAGTTAATTACTGCAGCGGCCAGCAAAAGAGGCATTGATGGGCGAACGTGTAAATGTGGGCCGAGGCCATATATGTAAGTCCATCAATGCCTAGTTGTGGCCAAGGCTTGTATAGTACTTTTCTCAAATAATGTGAAGAAATTAAAACTTAGTAGTACAGAACCAGGCAAAACTTTTTATTTGAAAATACAGTTATTGAATGTACAAATAAAAAAAAAAATCTTTCTATTTGCAAGCCAATTCAAAATTTAAACAAAACCTTTGATAAGTTACCTCCTTGGTAGCCAAGTATCGGAGTAAAATATCGTTTTTTTTTTTAAATTGTACGATAGATATATGAGTTTACTATGTAATTTATTTGGCCGCAAAATACGACAGATATGGATTTTCATTCAACTTTGGCCGGCCGCTGCTCCATGTATTTGGCCAGTACAGCATTTTCGATTTATTTGAAGAAGGTTGTCAAAATAATGCTCAAATTTCCAAGCATGTTTGAGAAAATGATATAGAGATAAAATATACTTTTTGTACACCAAAATATTTACACAACTCTTTAACACAAACTTAATTCTATGGGTACAATGGCGGTCTTATCATCGATTCATACATCATTCATCGTGGTCAAACCATTGCGTAGTCCAGCCACTGCTGGATTGTCATTAAAAAGAAGGACGTCATGCTTGTTATTTATGCATGTTCCTCCTGGCAGCCAAGTTGTTGCCTTTGCCAATAGAAAAAAGTCGTGAGCAATAGATACATATTGAACTTTCTAGGAAAGTATTGCGTAGTTAGTCTACTGCAGATAAATGGTTAAATCAGCTATTTTGATTTTTTTCTAGATTTTAAATGTACAGATATCAGAGAACATGTAAGTTGGCTCAACAAGGTGATTGCAGGGCTGCTTTCAAAGTACGCCGTACGATCATTTTGAGTTTTCATAAGAAGAACTCGACATTGTTTTTGTAATATGCAATAATAGTGGACCTATAGTTATTCCCTGTGGAAGGCATATTTTCTTTTGAGGATGTTGTATGAAATACTAAGGAGTTTAATTGTAATTGTGACTAACAACGTCTTCCTGTCTACTAATAATAGCTGATTGCGATTACTGATTCAAGTGTATTTAAAAATGGCATTTTCTTCCTCGGTCATTTTATGTTCAATGGAGTCAAAGGCCTATTCATGTCTTGCAGTAAAAGTTAACATAATCTATGGTATTGTGTTGCTGACGGAAGCAATGGCCCGTTTATATAAGGTATTACAAGTTTTATAACCACTCAATTAGATTTTCAATACGTAGTTTAAATTATTTAACTTTAGTTAACCTGTCAAAGATCAGAGTCGTGAACCATCTATGTTTACAAGTAAATAGATGACCTGTTACGAGATGTAACGAGTTAAGATAGATGTTGTTTATGGTTAAACTTTGCATACAGTAGCTTTCGTGTAATATTAAGTATAAATAAACATACAAAATACATATATCTTTTTTCATTGATAGATTTAACGTAATAGTGTCTACGCAATAGGTTCCTAAAGATGAAGAAAGGCTCTTTCGAGGCTGGCCCAGACCATGAAGCTTACCATGAAGCTGGTCGTAGACAGCACAGGAAAAAGTTTCGAGAAGGGCTTGGGGCCTTTGTCCAGTAGTAAGTTAAGCTGTAGAGTATGTGAAAATTTTCAGAAGGAGCTTATTTGTTTTCCTACAAATTGCTTGGATAGGATTAGGATTCCTAATATGTTGTTGTTCGAAATGTGCCCAAATGCTTATACATGTTAACCACCGAAACACTACACACTGAAACTTTACCCTTACGGCGCCTCCGGTATTGTAAGGGTATTAGGGAGACAGCCAGCTTGTTCACCAGCCAGTAACATTTAAAAAACGAGAAATAAAGATTCCTTTGCATGACAGCTTTCGCTGCTACAAAAAGTCGTGTTCACTGCAACTATCATTCGCTTCTGAGAATGTTTACTAATATAGATTTGACGTAAGCGCTCAAGTAATAGCGGCTGTGGCGTTAAGGAGAGAGTAGTCACTTAAGATGCGCGCCACCTAGCTTTGTTTAGATGCATTTTTGGATAGAAGAAACTGTGGAGTCGAAGTTTTGTAGATAAAAAAATATTTAGAAAGGTTGCTAGTTGCTATTTATTTTGATGAAAAATTACAGACAGAATCACCGAAAACCGGATTTTTAGACTATTTTGAAAAAATAATAAGCTACGAGATTATACTAAAAATATTTAATGTTTTAGAACAAGAAATGGTTTCATAACTTCTAGTTCCTCGATTACCGTCAGGCGGCGGAACTTTTTCTATTAGTTTTACTTACTTACTTAGCAAAATAATTTATAATTTTGAGTCTATCCTAATAATACTATCAATTAAATACTGAGTAGGTCAAAATAACAGTTAGGAGAATCCCATCAGTTTTCATTCGTTGATAATTTTGATTGAGGAAAATCGCAACTAAAAGGTGTGTCCATCATGTCATCGGGCTTCCCGGTCATGCATTTGACATTATGTAATGCATTAATGTTTCAAACTGATTGAAAAATTCCGTAGGAAAATGTAAACAATATTTCATTAATGGAGGAATCCCCGTATAGTAAAGTAAATGGGTCATTTTGCCCCACACATGTCCGGGGCTCTATACAATACCTACAGCGATATTCGCTCAGCCATAACGATTGTCAACAATCCAAATTGGCCACGGCCATTAACAACTGACCACGTGGCAATTCAAACATGTTTAGAGTTTTTGACAGTCGTTGTCTAGAGCCTCTCAGAAGATTAATATTCAAAGATCAAACTTCAATCGAGCCTATGACAGTACATAAAGAGACAAAACGATCAACTAATGGATTAACATAATCTTACGCCTATATTCCCTAGACCTATTGGGCAGATGTTTTTTAAAACACCCACACCGGACCCATTGGTATCTGGATATATTTTCAGCCTATACTGGGTTGAAAAGTAACAATTAATAAAACCTTTTTTTATCAATTAATTTGGTCCCACTTCTCTCTCTGGTGTGTGTTGCCTTCTCCAACCAATTTATTTCCACAAAAAAAAAAACTTGCCATGAAGCTCACAAGCTAAGCGACTCAGTCCGACAGTGCGCTAAAAGTGGGTTAGCGCAAGAAAGCGTCGCGCGCACAGCGCATGCGCGAACTGCGCCCACCTGCGCGCGCGAGTACACTTTTTACTATTTTGTTTTGACTTTGTAGATCTGTGGACTTGCTAGTTTGAATGTAGAATGTTTCATGTGTCGGTTGGTATTATTGTTTTAATTTTCAATTAGAATTTTGTTTAAATTTTAACTTGTTTTCGTGGGTGATGCAGATGATGCTCTCGGGTTCTGATTTAAGTTTTGCCCTACCTTAATGCTTGAAATATTTTTCGACTCCAACGCGGCCGAAGCTGCTGGCAGAAGATAGTAAATGAGATAATTTTAACCTGTTTTTTTTTCTATACTTATGTACATATTATATATCTCTAGTCCTGTCAGAGTTTTGGCTATTTCGGTCAATCTCCCATCATCATCATCAGCCTAGCCATACCCCAACTTTATTGGGGTCGACTTCCAGTCAAACCGACTCAGCTGAATACCAATATTTTACGTGGAGCGGCTGCCTACCAGAACTCCATAACCCATTAACTGGGTAGCACTACTTCTTGGGAAGACTGGAGTCAGAATTTCTGGTTTCTTAAAATCCGTAACGATTACCAAAGATCTACAAATGACAGCCGGGACCAATGGCTTAACGTGCTATCCGAGGCACGGAGAAAACTCGGTACCTATGTAAAGATGGTCACCCATCCACAAACCGACCCAGGCCAGCGTTGCTTAACCTCTTCATCATCGCGCGGGAGATATTATAGTGCACAAGTGTACGCAAAACACAGAAAGCCCTTCTCTTGATGTCTTCAAGAGGAGAATTAAAGAGCATTTCCTCTCGGTTTTGACATAATTTTATTCGTATATTATATGTATGTGTATATATGTAGGTATATTTATGTTTTATAAACTAAGTAGTAAGTATTTTAATGTGCACTGGATCCTTCCCTCTGTTGTGATCTCTCTCTATCACTCAAAGGTCTCTCTCTGATTCTGATTCTGATTCTGATTCTCTCTATCACTCAAAGGTTTGCTGGGACAAAACTCAACTTTGAGTTAAGCTCGCCTTTGTACATAATTTATAAGTTGTTATGGTGTACAATAAAGAATTAAGAAAGATTTTTTTTTGTAAAAAGTGTTTGAAGGATAATATAACCTACAGGGCTAAGTCCCGCCTATATACCCGCCCATTGTGAGATGTGACGTCCTTCCATTGTTTATTAAAACTTGTGAGTTTCTTTAGTGGTTTACTTAGAAGTTATGTATTTATTATATACTTACATAGGTAGTACCTACCTACATTAGACTGTAAAACACGCCACGAAACCGCATTTATTCAATCAATAGGCATTCCTTTTTTAAGTTAAATTGGTACGAGTAATATAAAATTGTTATTATACAGGTAGTATTTTTTATTGTCTTTTGTTATGTTTTGTATGAAAATCGCCAAAATAAATCAGCGGTTCAAGTACATTTTGTCGCGTTATGCAAACAAAGATTTAATTGGCTAGTTGATTTTTAGCCGCGATTTGAGGGTTGGTCTCATAGTAAAAGTTACTCATAATGATGAGTAGGTACCTACTACGACCCCTTTCAGGTTTTGCGTTTTTTCATTTTCAGTCTGTATAGTAATTTATTTCAATTGTTGAAAAGAAATTTTATGATAGTAGCTTTTTATAATTTTGTTTACCTACTTAGGCACTCGATGTACCTACAAAGCGGACAGGGATAAGGGACAAGATAAAATGTACAGCGTCAAAGAAATGAAATATACTTAGCGTCGCGGGCGCGCGGCCAAACTCCATACATTTTCGACGCCACGCGCCCGGAACGCTTCGAATTTTTAGGATTCCGAACGCCCGTGTGGAAATACAGAACCCATATCAGGCTGTCACGTTGATAATTAAGGCTCAGTAGTTTGGGAGATAGCGGGGGGATCCTAAATTTCAGCAAAAAATACAGCCATAAATAGATTAGGTACTGATAGATTATGCAAAACATATGTGGTTTCAAAGTAACTAATCATGTTTACATGATAAACATGATTCGTTTGGATCTCTTTGTGTGCGAGTCCAAGCCCCCTCTTGTCCAGTTTTTTTTTTCTTATAAGTAATGTTAATTTTCTAGCAGGTCCATATTCCAACATTTTTATAAAGTTATGTTAAGCTCTATGACTTCTATCCGGACAATTTTATGTCAGTAAATTTAAATAGCTTTATTTAACACAAGTAAATAGGACATGGTAATATGGGTTTCTGGCACGAAGCCCTGAGGCAATGATCGTGGACGTGACAGCCACACGTAAGGACCCGACATATATCTTGGTGTAATGTCATAAATAACAGTAAAAACTTTTATGAGCAGTAAATTGTTATATTTTTAATAAATTTAGATACCTATAGTGCTTCAGTTCGATCGGAAACTGGACTATACGAGTTAATTATTTTGCTGTTGGTATTTTTATGCTTTTTGCTTCCCTTTTGTTTTTTTTTCAATTCAAGAACCTTAGCTCATTAGAAGGCTAGGATCTTTAGGATGTCCCCAAGCAGGTACTCACGCCCCAGCCGCCGCGGCATAGGGAGACGCACCGGGCGTCGGGAGTCGCATGCTCGATTCCCGGCCACCGTAGGTGCAGGTCTGCGGACGGCGAGCGTTGGGTGGCTCGCCGTCCGATCAAAGCCAGGCCCAGGCCGACGGTGCGTTGTGTTCCACGCACGCCTCAAAGAGATGTCAGTATAGGAGTAGGGGCCCGTTAGGGCCAGTGCCTGCCAGGGTCGCGGATTTTTTTCGAAAGAGTTACCGCGGCCCTGGAGCGCAAAAGGCACTAGGAGGAGCATGGGTGGGTTTTAGTTAGTAAAAGTCTGACACTCCCTGCCGCTCCACCCAGAGCGGGAGGGGTCATTTACTGATTTCCCATTTAAAAAAAAAAGCAGGTATCTAACATAGAACAAAGGCAAGGAGATGAAGAAGGAATTCTTCCAAGATTTTAGAAGCAGTCAACCACCATAACAGCATTAAACCTCCACCTCTTGAGTTTTTAGATCCGTATTGATGTGAAAAATTACTGATAGCCTGTAATTGAAGCCCGCGGTGATGTCAACCTGCACGCACGCCCATGGTGACAATTTGACTATAAAAGCGTCACTTCGTTGGCGTCGTAGCACTAAAGGTGATTCTTGGTTCAGGAGTAAGACCTGACATGATTGTACTGTGCAATTTATTCCCATATTTACTCATATTGGTATGATGTCCAGTTCATCAGAACTGGACATTTGCTTTAGCAAGTCGAAGACGAGAATTTGAGTCCAATTTCTAGATATTTATAGAATTACACTAGGAAAGTTCCAACTAGACTAAATTGTCTGCCTTGCACATAAGTAAGAAAGAAATGATGAATGTCATCCGTACTAATTTAATTACCACTTAACGTTGACTTTCTAATTATAATTGAATCAAACATGATGCACGTCCATTGCAATAAAAACTAAAACACTAAAATCGAGCTGCAATTATCTAGACGAGAAGAAAGTATTAATTTCTTATTTTGAGACGCAGGTGTTTAACATTTATGCCCAAATCAAGTAAACCCAAGTGGTTCTCTGTTCTGTTTCCCTCGATTGCGATTCTGTAAACATGTCGAAGTGAAAGATTAGGCGAAGTGAACGACAAGTAAGCTGTCAAACCATACAAACTAGATGTAATGACAGCTCACTTATCGTTCACTCCACCTAAGTGTACATGGTGAGATGTCGACAGAATAGACCGGCTGATCGCGACTAACATAATATTATATTATTTGCGCTAAAATGCAAAAGAAATGTATAGAAATATTTGATTGACCGTACATAATTCTAGAAATCATTGATTTCGATAGTACGGGTTTACCTGGTTTCAGAGTCAGGAGTTGAATTTTACGGTGTCACACTTTGCTCTTGTATCCATTTCTAGGGTTCCGTACCAAAAGGGTCAAACGGGACCCTATTACTAAGACTCCGCTGTCCGTCCGTCCGTCCGTCCGTCTGTCACCAGGCTGAACCGTGATAGTTAGACAGTTGAAATTTTCACTGATGATTTATTTCTGTTGCCGCTATAACAACAAATACTAAAAAACAGAATTAAATAAATATTTAAGGGGGTCTCCCATACAACGAACGTGATTTTTTTGCCGTTTTTGTAGATAATGTACGGAACCCTTCGTGAGCGAGTCCGACTCGCACTTGGCCGGTTTTTTAAGTAACTTGTGCCTATGTTTTATAATTCTACGAAAAAAAAACAATAATTATTGTCTTAACAAAGAATAAATTGATATTTCAAAATGCCCATTTCCTGTGGAATAAGGCCAAGGGAGCGATACGGGGAAAAAATCATTAGCAAACCACATTGCTATCAAACTTTTGTTTATTAATTAAGCTACAAACAAATATGGTTACAAACCTTCATAATGCTATCATAATTTGATTCATGGGTATTTTTACCGTATGTATGTACCTACGTACAAACAACTATGAAATAACACTAGTTGCAAACAGGGAATAATACCAGAAAACATATATTTTTCGGGGATATCCCGACTCATATAATTATGTATCGTAGTGGTGCTTATCGGTACTATAGATGGTCGGTCACATTTAGGCATATTTGGGTAAATTTGGTATCATCATCATCATCATCATATCAACCGAAAGACGTCCACTGCTGGACAAAGGCCTCCCCCAAGTGTCGCCACAACAACCGGTCCTGTGCGTCTCGCATCCATCGGTTACCCTCACCAGGTCATCGGTCCACCTTGTGGGAGGCCTTCCAACGCTGCGTCTTCCGGTACGCGGTCGCCACTCCGAAACTTTTCGGCCCCATCGACCATCTGTTCTGCGAGCAATGTGCCCTGCCCACTGCCACTTCAATTTGGCGATCCATCGGGCTATGTCGGTAACCTTGGTTCTCTTGCGGATATCATCATTCCTGATTCGATCACGCAAGGAAACTCCGAGCATTGCCCTCTCCATTGCCCTTTGGGTGACTTTAAGCCTAATTTGGTATAGTAACATCTATTTCTTTATCGGCCACCAATGGCAAGGCGACGTATTATTTTTATGAAGTAACCTACTGGCTGAATTCCCTGCCAGAGTCTGTGTTTCCTGATAGCTACAACAAAATACAAAATCCTTGATTTCAAATAGACCAGTTACAGGCACTTTTGGATTGTCTAGGTCTGTCAGTCAATTATATAAAGGTAGTTCTGCCGCGCTAGCGACAGGAGCAGCAAGTTGTTCTGCAGCAAAACACACTCACCGACCCTATCTCCTGCGCAGCAGTTGCAACCATAGACATTTTTGGAAACGGCTCCAACGATTTTCATGAAATTTAGTAGGTATGCAGGGGGTTTCGGGAGCGATAAATCGATCTAGCTAGGTTTCATTTTCAGAAAACGTCGTTTTATCCGTGTTTCCAAAAAAAAAGCCAAGCAAAGCTCGGTCATCCAGGTACTAGGTTACTTATATGCAAGCTTGTTCCATCGTCGACCGCTTCGTCAGGTGAGATTGTGGTCAAAACGAGCGAGTAATAAAAAAAAACACAATATAGTTTCATGAACTTTTTAAATTAAGGCGCCCTTCTCGTCTTTAATGTAGGTGTTCTTCGAACACTCGAACATTAACGCCAACGCCATTTTGGCAGAATGAGCCCTGAAAACTTAGCCAATTCAAGAGCAAGCCCATTCCTCAATTAAAAAAAATCTACGCCATCGTCGGGGCGCTTAGATGGGCAACTATACTGCTAAGTTAGATATATGTAAAGTATTGATTCATTACCTGCAATATGTTCTACTGACGTACAACGTACGTATAGGAAATTTCGTTGGGAAAACAATAAAAATAACGGTAAAGTGTGACCACAGATTAAAAAAACCTAGTGGTTTGACGTAGGAGCGACGTGGATGAAGTCGTTGGTGAGGAGTTCTTTCGGGGAAGTACTACTAGCCAGGTACCAGGTAACTGTGCAACCAGCCAGGTTCTGCGTTGGTTGGGTGCCGGTAACATTATAAGTTATGTGCATAAGTCACTTAAGATTGTAACTTTGACGTCAGAAGGCAGCGCTATGGGTACCCCTAACTGCGGGGTGCTTTTCACCAGGTCGGGGGGCTTTAAGAGGCTATCAGGGCATTTGAGCAACAATTTGATAAATTTAAACAGAAGACGGCATATCTGTATTTTTTTTTGTACCCTGGCAATGCCATGAGCAGTACACAAAAGGCTGTGGCACACAAAAGGACCGGTGGTTCTCTTGGTGGCCTTCCTGAAAATAAGCAGGGTGTCGCCGTTTATATGAGCTCTCCGGTATTGATTGAACATTTGAGAATGACTTTCTGAAAATATTAGTAAAAGGGTCAACGATCAAGGTACTTACGCCAGAGCTCAAAGATTTCGTCCATAGGCCGTAAGATTGTAAAATATCGTGAAGATTTCTAAACTATTTTTTCTAAATAAGATACGGATATATTGGAAACGATTAAATTTGGATGCGATTTATTGTATATATCGCAGCCAATTAGCTTAAGCAGCCGTTTAATTGGTGGCCTAGCCTTTTTATTCAAATGTGTCCATTTTACAGCAACCTAAGCGACATCTTTTGTTCAATACAGTTTAATGACTTGCCCATGTCACTTGTATGTCGCTGAATTAACGACGCAGTTCAATGAGAGGGCTAGGCTTTTAACGGCTGATTAAGCTAGTTGGCTGCGACATATCCATAATTATTTTTTCATAATATTTCTACAAGTTATAATCTAATCAAGATTTATTACAATCTTATGGACTCTGCAGTTTTCTAGTGACATATACATAATATATGTAAACAGGAAGTGTCCGGCCTGTAATGACAAATCCTAAATTGGGACGAGTCTGGCGATGAAGTGAAGTAGCTAAATTAATATCCAGAAGATACTTCCTTCCCTCTACAGTACCTCTGAAACTGCAATAATGACGCTGCCTCGTATTTCCCTCCCTGACGTGACAAGCTCTATTATACAACTAGATGTTACAATCGTTTTCCTCGTTTGTATTCATCTTCATAACAATAAAACCTATTTTGAATGTAAATTAATTTTATTGGCTGAATGTTGTTTACTTCCTTAAATATAAAACCCTCAATGGAACCCATTCAGGGTTTTATTCAAGTGTGGCGTAGTTTTAATATTGGTCATTCATTCATAAACAATAATTGTTCGAGTAGGTCCAGCATCCTTACGTGTAGAATAGCATGGTAAACTTTAAATTGACACAGACACAACACAACAGCAACAAACACTAATAATAAGAGAAGAATATTGTATAGTACAGAATATTAAAACAGGAAAATTGCGCTGATCGTCGTCATATCGAAACAGTTACCATCTCAGCATTTGTTGGGCGTCAGAGCCCCAGCGCTGGTTTGGTCAAAGTCAAGCGTGAGTTCGATCCCCGAGCAGCTTTTTCAGCTATTTGTTCCAACTTCGTTCCAATTTTTGATCCAGTAATGCAAAATATAGAAAAAGTACTTAAATTAAAATTGGGTGGGAATTAGTCATTTCGATATTGAAGTGAATTCTTGAGGGTTATCATCTGTGTTTCCAAATGCTTACAACCCTAATCTCTTCAAAGTTAGAGTGAACAGGCTCCTTCTGGGTAAGCTCGCTCCATCGTAGACTTTGTCTCTGTCATCTCTGACATTGACTAGAGTCAAGAGCAAACCGATCTCTATTAAAAAAAACCATATCGTCAAATAAACCATGTCAGAGGCTCCTGAGGCGGCTTAGACACTCTGACACTAGGGTATGTGGGGTCGTTAGACCTTACTGCCTACACAATAAGAAGAAGAAGGGTTACCATCAACGGGTTCTAATTTCATGTCCACTCTGGTTGCCAGGAATAGGCTGGCATTTACTTTAGTTCAATCACAGATTTCATGTAACTAACTGCGTCTGACTGCTTGAAAAGTCCTTCTTCGGAACTTTTTACTCGATTGTGGTCGTTGAAGTCACTTTTTTTTGTTTTGATATTTTTTCTTCAATGTCTATCAGCACAATCACCCTTAATATGATCAAGCACTTCTGGAACACCCTATATAAATAAGTTAAATCTGCCAAGACTTATAATAATAAAAAACCATTTATTTTCAGGTTACAAAGACCCATAGATAAATACCTTATACTAAGTATACATATAATAACAATAGGGATGATTCCTGGTCAAAAAATATAAAAAATACGTGTCTAATATTTTTTGGAAATCTATATTTAATTATGTTATTTTAGTCATCTACCCTATTGAATAGTAAATATAACTTAAAACTAAGTTACACTTAGTTGCACTCAGTCTTTGAGCGTTCCGGTGGCACTTGGTGGAATTTAAGACTGATCCCAACAATGTTGGGGTCAGCCTTAAATTTAACTGATCGAAGCTGAACACTAGTATTTTACAAGGAGTGCCTCTCTGTCGAGCCTCCATAACCCAGCTCAGAGTCTGGATATGTTGACGCGATCAAGTAAAAATGTCAAATTGGATAGAAAAAACAGGTTGTCCATGAGTGTCACCAGACGGCGCTCATTCAGTTTCAATACAAATTAACGTTTACGCTAACGCGATCGAGAACGTTACAAAACTCGCACTAAGGCCACAGAACGTAAAGGATCACGATAGAAGTCTATTCAGGACAGTTTTATATATCTTGATGTTAAGAAAGTCACTATAATATTTATGAGGGCCAATGACCGATATTGCACATTTATCCGGCGCGTACCATAGGTTGGTGACGACAGGTTTGCTACCTTCAAATGGGACTTGGACATAACTGGCGCTATGTGGGTTTACTACTAGAATACCTTTGCCGAACCCTTTGAGAAATAGGTGTACTGACATCAACTATCCGAATTTCATAACATCACGATCTTCCTAGTAGCCTACAACCCGGGAGTCTAAGTCAAGAGTGAATAGGGTACTTCTCAGCAAGCGTGCTCCATTTTCGACCACATCATCGCTTACCATCAGGTGAGATAGTGGCCTATCAATAATAAAACAAAAAAAAAAATCTTGCTAGTAAATGTTTGAGGAATTTAATAGAGTAAAAATAGTGTTCAAATTCAAATCGCAATATCACCTGAGTGCCAATAATTCTACAAATTTTTAAGCATCGTTCGCATTCGCATGTCAGTTGCAATCTGTCAAAAAAGCCTTAATTTCCATACATTTTTGACAGATTGCAACTGTCATGCAAATGATCGACAATCAGTGTCAACTTGTTAACATTTTATGAAGTCTGATGTGTTTCTGTCAATTTGCGACTACGTTGAGGATGCTAGGGTTCCTTAGAAAATCTACAATGGCCCCTCCATTCATCAACTGTCGATCATTTTGACAATAATTTTGGACTCTACTAAACAAGATTTCTTCAAGGTAATATAGATTACTTTATTTATTTTTTAAGTATGCTGACAGACAATAACAGCCGCACGGGTCGATCTTCAGGGTTAAGCAACGCTTGCCGAGGTCGGTCTGTGGATGGGTGACCATCTTAACATACTGAGACTCCTCCGTGCCTCGGAACGCATGGTTATCCGTTGGTCCCGGCTGTCATTTGTAGACCTTTGGCAGTCGTTATGGATTGTCAATAGTCAGAAAATTGACTCAAATCTTGCCAAGAAGTACCGTGTTACCCAACTAATGGGTTGTGGAGGTGGTCCGCTTCATGTAAAATACTGGTATTCAGCTGGATTCGGTTTGACTGGAAGCCGACCGCATTATACATAGTTGGGAAAAGGCTAGGCAGATGGTGATGACAGTATTGGCACCTTAATTCAACCAGGCATTCTTCAGTCAATATTTGAGTTAAAAAGACCAGCCCAGAATTTTGATAATGAATTTCGCTGTAGTAGCAATTTCTACCAGGGTTGCGGATTTTGTTCTAAAGAGTTACTGTGGCCCTGGAAAGCCAAGGGCACTACGAGGAGCATGGATGGGTTTTAGTCAGTAAGAGTCTGACACTCCCTCCCGCTTCGCCCAGAGTGGCAGAAGTCATTTGATGATTTCCCATCCATAAAAAAAAAAGCAATTTCAGAAGTGAAAATTATATCAATGTTTTTTTAGTTTAATACACAGTTTTCGAAATATCCTAAAAAAACTATTGTTTTTGGATGAATCTAGTGGATGCTGTATTTTTCCAGATAGGAGCTCAAGCCCTTTGAGCCGGGGTGAAACTTTATTGATACCCATGTACAAAAATATTGATGTTTCGATACCTAATTTACCTTAGCAATAGTCTGACCTACTTTCCTTGACCGCAAATGCAACTGATTATAAGCATATTAGTATTACATGACCTAAATTAGCGGCAACATAAATTGCTGTTGGATTAATATACAGGGTTATTTGTAAAACACCAACAACCACACAGGGGGTGAAAGTACTCATCATTATAAACAACTTTTGCTGTGGGACCAACCCTGAAAAATCTAAAAAAATATCTGCTATTTCATACATTTTCATCGAGTGAATATTGCGTTTTGTATGAAACAGCTGATTTTATTTTTGATATTTCAGAGTTGGTCTCATAGTAAAAGTTGTTTATAATGATTAGTACTTTCACCCCCTGACAGGTTGTTGGTGTTTTACAAATAACCCTGTATATTATCAATGACGTTAAAACGGAACGTTCAGTTTTAGCTTTGTTTTGTTAGGATACTGATAGGGAAGTGTTAGATAACCTTTAGCTATTTTTGTTTGTTTGTTAAACGCTTTTTCCCTTTAACAAGTGGGGGAATAACCTAAAATTAAACTAGGACTGTTTGGGATACCGGAAAATCGCATTTGTATTTGCAAAACTGAAAGCTGGCGTCTACTACTATCAATGTCCGTAGTATTTTACATACAGCGACTGACATCTAACTCGAAGTTTTGTAGACGGATTTCCAACCATGAACCAACCTCGGTATGCGTTGCTTTCCCTGAAGATCAACTCATGTGGCTGTTAGTACTTAGCCAAGACCTCCTTTGCACCCGGTGATGATACGTTGAGCATCACCCATCATACATTGCATGACGTAAAAAATATTCCACCCTAGTTTTGCACGGCACTGTTATTCCTGAGAGCCAGAATCGCCAGTGATGACTACCAGAAAAGTGTTGAGGCAATGAAGCTCGACGAGTCCCGGAGAAACGATTGAACTGTCTTAAATCCCGCAATAAAAATAATCAGAAAAGAACGGTAAAAAAACAGGTCAAGTGCGAGTCGGACTCGCGCACGGAGGGTTCCGTACCATTATCTATAAAAAAACAGCAAATAATCACGTTTGTTGTATGGGAGCCCTACTTAAATATTTATTTTATTCTGTTTTTAGTATTTTTTGTTATAGCGGTAACAGAAATACATCATCTGTGGTGACAGACAGACGGACGGACGGACAGCGGAGTCTTAGTAATAGGGTTCCGTTTTACCCTTTGGGTACGGAACCCCTTAAAAAAATACATAATTCCGCTTTCGCTTCGTATCAAGCAGGAACCAGAACAGAGCTAGGCCCAAAGAGACGTTTACAACTGGAATGAAGCTCAGTTGCCAAGCACCACCATTAAAACTAACATAAATAAGGTGTACCTGCTATTTTCTTTAGTCTAGTCTCAGAAATATGTATCTAAAACAACTTCATGACAGACACAAGTATGATGATGTAACCAAATTTTCCCGGATGAGCCCTTTCACATGGACATTTCCATTAGTCAATTTTACAATCATTTCATTTGAGTTTATTGCATAAATCTGTCTGTACAAGATTCATTCAATTGGCCTCTGAACTGTTAACTGTGCAGTAAAAGTAAAATGAACGTGCTATAGCTTATTTACACGAAGACAATTACTCGCTTTGAATGAGCGATTTATCGAAAGAAGATAAAAACTTGAAACAGTACGTATAATATTCGCGTGACGACAATCGTAAAGCACCCAAAATCGTCTGTATCAGCAAAAACGAACCGTCTGTAAATTCAGTATTCGGCTAAATCGCCTCTAGGGTCTCGTATGACATAGAGTTTTTTCTCTTGAAGCCTCGTTTGAACCTTTACTCAAGACTCGCAAGCAAGAGTATTCAGTCGCTCGCTTTACTCACTATTATCCTGTAAACGATACTTTTTTATGAGTGGCCTCTCGCAGGTCAACCTAGGAGGTTGTCGTTTGCTTAACCGGACTTGCCTGTGGCGGCCTCAATATAAATATTAAAGCCTCCAGCCAGGGCTTATTAAAAAAAAACTTACAAACTAAGCGATCGACGCTAAGGGCAACCTATGGGGTACAGACTTCGGCTTAGGGCGTCGCTGGGGGAGGGCAGCTAGGGACGGGCTGGCTCGAACTAGGATTATTATTTAGGGGCAAATTTTAAAACTGCAGGCTCAGTGGCGCGGGCTTTCTCGAGCAAGGGTCAGGATGGACATTGACGGGGACGTCGCGACGGGGCTCAGCGGCGACGGCGGAAGAACTGCGGTCGTGGTTAGAGCAGTGTGCTTATTTCTCTACGGCTCTCTTGGAGGAGGGTGGTGGAGTCATCGGGAGTGAAACGATACTTAAAATCCGACAGCATGATATTCGCCTACCGCGTCTCGCATGGACATTCTTATTCTCGCCTCTGAGTCATTAGTGCGAGTTTTTTAACGTACTCGATCGCGTTAACGTAAACGTTCGCATAAGTCAAATTGTATGGAAAAAATAAAGTTTTCCGTGATTGTCACCAGGCGGCGCTTATTCAGTTTTAATACAAATTGACGTTTACGCTATCACGATGGAGAACGTTAAAAAACTCGCACTAAAGCCACTGGACTTGATCGAACAACTCGACTCGTGTGACCGTTCCTTTATTCTCAGAAAACACACCCACGTCTGCCAGCCGGTACTGGCTCGCGGATACATAACACAGAAACTGTGTCCATCAAGGCCCTTCACATTAACTTGGCGTTAAGTAACGGATGCCTGTCTGTCTCCGGTTGGCGCCTTGCAGTCTGTTGATAAAGGTGGCTCTTCGTAAATAAAATTGAAGTAAGTATGTAAATATTCTTCGCAGACAAAGAAATGTATACATACTTTGCGTTAAAGTAGGTACATTTAGTTTAAAATTCTAACCAACAGAAAACAGTAGGTACATAGATGGCGTCTGCGTCTGTCAGCTATGTATCTGGTATTTTCTTAATTAATTAAAAATAATTAAAAACAGTTATTTTAAATTAAGTGAAATTATAATGAGTAATTCACAGAGCAATAATCCCCTCGAAAGATCAGGAATGAATCATTGAATGATTTTAGTCAAGTACGCAGGAGATATTATAAGTGCACAAGTGTTGTAAGTGTTATAAGTGCACCAGTATTTTACGGAGCAGCTGCCAACCAGACCTCAACAACCCAATAAACTGGGTAACACGGTACTTCTAGGCAAGACTGGAGTCAGATTTTCTGGCTTCTGGCAATCCGTAATGACCGCCAAAGATCTACAAATGCAACTGGGACCAGTGGCTTTACGTGCTGTCCGAGGCACGGAGGAATCTCGGTATGTTAAGATGGTCACCCATCCATAGACCGACCCCGGCAAGCGTTGCTTAGCCTTGAATATCGACCCGTGCGCCTTTTAATATTTAGCCCCTCGGGAGTTTCACACCATCAATCCAAAATATCTAATATCTCTTCTGTATCAATAATATCTCTGTTTCCACCGCAATCAATGTAAATAATATACGTGAATATCACAAATTATTTCAAGAACGAAAAAATAAAGCTGTTTATTTGGCATACACAGTTCCCGAGTTCTAACCCAGTGGCCCTACCATGACATGTTAAAGCGTGAGTCGTTCGAGCGAGAAGGAGGGATGGAGCTATACACCCTATATAGCTCCATCCCTCCTTCCCGCTCGAACGACTCACGCTTTAACACGTCAAGGTAGGGCCGCTGGTCATGCTCAACCATTCTTGCTTCTTGCCTCAATATATTCAATTATGAATAATATCTTAAGAATTTGAACAACGCCAAAATATTTTCCATACTCAATTTCATTACAAAAATAATAAAATTAGAGCTGTGTCATAGCTTTCGCATTCATTAAATACGTAACAATACGAATGAGATCAGTGCTACGAACGATCACATATTCAATATATTAAGAATTTATTTTATTGTCAACATCTTTGTTGATTGTTCAAGAACTTATGTATGTGGAATTATGACGTAGCTTCTGCCTAATATCATTATTAGTCTATTCAGAATTTTATATTTTAAATTCAAAAGTCTTTATTTCCAAATTCGAGTTTACAATTTGCATCATACAATTCGCATCGCATTCACTGATAGTTGTCACTCGTCTGAAGCCGTCTTGGGTTTGACAACCTAGGGTGCATTTACCGAAGTAACGTCACTCGTAGAAAAGAGACATAATGCACTAAAATGACCTTTCAAATGTGACTAAACTCATTAGCGCGTAAGAAGTATTATGCATTAGGCAATCATTTATATTTCCAATTGTGTGTTTATTTCTAAAAATGATTTTATTATTTTATGTAAATTTCCTTCAAAATAAAAGCAAAAAAGTCATTTCTACCATCCAGTCATAATATTGATATAAAAATGATCAATTGTCGTAAGGGAAATTAACCCAAAATGCTATCGCCATGTAACCCATGTAATTGAAGGGTTATTATTTTTTTTTTTTTATTGGTGATGGGTTTGCTCTTGACTCTAGTCAATGTCAGATATGACAGAGACAAAGTCTGCGATGGAGCGAGCGTTATTTACCCAATATTGCCAAAATTACCCTTAGGTTAAAGATACCTCCAGTATCACTTCATCGTTTATTTAGAATTTAATTCAATTTTGTTAATAAAGTTAACAAATGTCATTCTGATTGTGTATCCATTCTATTAATAGTAGGTACTTCGCAAATGACGTCACTTCTAATGATAAATGGCATGTCAGTATTTAACGCGGCGACAAACTAACCTGTTATAGGGTTTTAAAAATAATTAAGATGGGTAGCAAAAATAATAGGTTGGCAGCTACAGTGAAGTAGCATTTTAAGTATAAAGTAGCAGCTTTATATAGAGTTGTGAGCTCTGTTTAAATTTAAATTGGCAGTGATTCTAGTATAAATAAATAAATATTTTTCGGTGGTTTAAAAAAAATAACCGAGTCGGGGTGCCCCAAGTCCCGAGCTCGCTTCGCTCGCTCTTACACCAATTAACACACATATACGTATGACATCCCATTGTTAATATTAGCCGCCAAGTCATTATTTTTTGTAACCAATTAGTTAGTCGCTTAATAAGTTGTTATTCGCCACAAAAATAATTAGCCATGATAAATTGATTTGGTCATTTTGCGGCTGACGACGTTGTTGCTATCAGAAGCTGGATGAGGCGTGCTTGGCGTAGAAGCGAGGGAGACCTTGCACAAGCAAAGAGAGGCGGGAGCGAGAGAAGTATAACTGCATTTTGATGATCTGTTGTAGAGACAACTGGTTTTATCTTGCTTACCAAAGTAGAAGTTGAATTGGAAAGCTAGAAAAACTCCAACCAATAGAAATCCAATTGGAAATTATTTCATGGTGCGTACAGCCAAGGAGTAGAATTCCCTATTGGAGTCTTTTCCCTTATAGCTGCAACCTGAGGGTCATTAAGTCAAAGAGTCAATATGTTACGACTAGGCAAGCATGCTCCATCATCGACCACATCATTGCTTTCCATCAGGTGAGATTGTGGTCAGACGCGAGTCGATTAATAATAATATAACAAAAACAACACAAAATTCACAACACGTGAATTCTCAATTCAATGCTCAATAAATTGAAATTGCGCACCATTGCTGTAACAATATATGATTTTGGGATTCTTTTGCTATATGGAGAATCGTCTGCCTGCTCTATTTGATTTGTGCTGCTCCTTATATTTGATTGACCCTAAACATCACATATAGCTAGCATCATCATCTGCCAAGCTTTTCCCCAACTATATTGGATTCGGCTCCCAGTCAAACCGGATTCAGATTAATACCAGTATTTTAATTGGAGTGGCTGCCTACCAGACCTCTACAACCCATTAACTGGGTAACACGGTAGTTCTTGGCAAGACTAGAGTCAGATATAGCTAGCATGATGCTACAAAAACACCATTGATACAAAACATAATCCCATCAGAAATAGCTATGATTTTTTACACTTGGTATGTACAATTAAATCGTTGCCAAGGCCACCGACTGGTTTTAGATAATTAAATATAAATGATGACATTGTGCGAGGTCAAATAAATGGTGGCCCTTCGCGGACTTCACCTGGATATTGCTAATAATATTATGTAGTATCGTATTTTTGCTATTGATACTTTATAATGGATTTTTTTTATCTCAGTCCTGTTGGATGTTCCAAAATCTTCTTCTGAGCCTTTTCCCATGGTTGTGTTCCCTGTCAAAGATCAGTCATTAGCATTACGGATTGTCATTTCGAATTGAAAATGTGTTGTTATCAAAGGTTAAGCAAAGCTCGTCGAGGTCGGTTTATGGATGGATGACCATCTTAACATACCGAGACTCTGTGAGAACTCCGTACCTCGGAAAGCACGATAAACCGTTGGTGCCGACTGTCATTTGAAGATCTTTGGCAGTCGTTACGGATTGTCAGAAGCCAGAAAATCTGTCACCAGTCTTGCCAAATAGGTACCGTGCTACCCAGTTATTCGGTTGTGAAGGTCAGATAAGCAGTCGCTTCTTGTATAATGCTGGTATTTAGCTGCATCCGCTATGACTGGAAGCCGACCCCAATATAGTTGGGAAAAAGCTCGATAGATTGATGGCATTTTCCTGTGGTTACATCGCTTTAACTAGGTGTAGTAATGATATTTGTAGCGTGGATTAGACCTTCTGCGAAGCAGTAATGCTAGTGAAGGAGAAGGCGGGCCGCGTGAGGGAGAGACAAACCTCACGCCCCAGCCGCCGCAACAGAAGAAGACGCCCCGGGTGTCGGGAGTCGCAGGGCGATTCCCGGCCAACCTAGGCGCGGGCCTGAGGTCGGCGTGCGTTGGGTGGCTCGCTGTCCGATCATAACCAGGCCTGGGTCGACGGTGCGCTGTGTTCACGTTTATGAGTTGTCAGTGTCACTATTTTTCTATGGAATATTGACGCTGACAGCTCTTGAACGCAGTTTAGATGACCTGATCGCGTTCAGTTTCATTGGTGAAATCCGCTCTAAGAATCTAAAGAAATGGCCTGCGATTGGAAAGGCCTATATCCAGCAGTGTACTGCTCTAAGGTGATGACGATGATGAGTGCAAGAAACCACCAAAGATTCGTGCACTCAAAAACAGTTTCAGTGAAAAAGATATAAGTTAAAATCGTATGGCCACACCTTATTATTCAGACTATTCATAATTATCCTTATTTAGTGAACTAGACCGTCCCACAATATAGCTAACTAAAGTCAATACTTTATACTTCATTGCCCAGCTAAATTGTTTCAATACAATATAAAGATAAGCCAAGTATATTTACGTTTGTATTTTAGATAAGATGGTATCTTTTCATTTTAAGTTTCAAGTTGCCACCGTAAGTTAGGCGATTGATTTGGGAAATTTTAATAGATGTAGTTACTTGTAAAATATTTGAGTGTTTCTACAATGTAGAGTGTTTATTATATAACTAGAATAGTTCAAGTTTATTTGATACTATAATTTATTATTTTGTAAATTTTCACAACTATTACTATACACACTTAAATAAAAGACTCTTAACTAAAACTAAAAATAATCTAAAACATGGCGTCGAAAAATTCCTCTGCATCGCTTTTGGTAATGTACCCAAAAGGCTGGCGGCATTGCCACGTTGTATGGCAATGCTTATTCTTTGTCCGAGGTAAAAGCCAGCCCTAGAATAGTTATCAATAATTGAACAACTGTAAAGGTTTACACCTGGGGGTCTACTCTCTAAGCCCGAAAGTCTGTAGTTTCCGCCTTAGTGTCGGGCGTTTTCTACTCCGTATCACCTACGGACTTACGATTAGTCACGAACCCGAACTAAGAACAACTGTCAAATCGTGTTGTCATTCATTCTTCGGGTTCTTAAAAAACGCCCGACACTAAGACCGAAACTATGGACTTAGAGGGTGGACCACCTGATGCAGAAAGCCCTGCTCTTTGAGCTTTACTGGCATATTTATATTTTGACTATGAAGAAAATATCTATCGGAAAAGAAAACAAGAACGCAAACAAGCAAATAAGGTTTGAACTTTTTGAACTTTAAGGGTCATAGAACCCGATATCTGAATTAAACATTTAAAATTGAGTATTCCCTCTCAGTTGATTTTTCTCATTTTTTTTTCTAATAAACCTTACCTTTGGCATCAAAGTTCGCGTTCATAACATTTGACAAGAAGACCACGGTAAACAAAATGTAAAATTGTTTTTTTTTTGTGGGGTGACATTATTGCTCATTTGCGTCCAATTAAAGACCAACGAGAAGATAGAGTGTGCCAGAAAACATACCGAAATAAGAACTAATACCAAGGTAAACGGCTAAACAGAAGAAAACCTCAAATATGGCCAGAGAACTATTATGAAGACAAAAGACGACTCGGTTAGCTATTGTTACAGCCATGTATATCGCCAATAACATTTAGTGTACGCCAAACCACATTATCACTCGTCCCTGAGCACCAAAACGCTTTCATTACAATGTATTAATGTCCACACCGTCCTCGCGAATCATTTTTATAGCAAATTGTAGGTATACATGCAAATGTGCTGGTTCCAGCTGACCTAGGTATTAATACGGCAATGTTAGTGTATTGATATTATTTTGATGATACATTATTCAGCACACGTTGAATCTAATGCGGGATGCAGAACGTGGTTGGTTTCGTGGGCTTATGTTTTGAAAGATTATTACAATTAAATAATTTGATCTGACTGCAAATACTTCATGAAACACAATTTGGTGAGCATTTATCCATTCAGGCAGGTATTTCGAATATATTGGTAGTAAAATAGGTGCATTTCTGGTAGGGCTTTAAACACAAGCCTCAGAAACATCAAGAGTGCCAATTCTACTATTTTTTATGCAACGATCGCATTCGCATGTCAGTCGCAATATGTCAAAAAACCTCAATATCCATAAATTTTTGACAGATTGCGGCTGAGACTTTTTTTCTCGAATATTAAGGACGCGTTTACAAATGGGTGGTCAAATCATTACTTTTTACACAAAAGTATGTTTATTAAATAAAATGCTTTGAATTATTAAAATGTTTTTCCCAAGAATTGTTGATAGATATGCATGTACGATTCTGAACTATAAATATAATTTTAGATAGGTACAGTTTCTCCCCTTAACGAGCGGTCAGTAGTTTTTAGCTTGTAGCTAGTTTTGTTGCCTTGGCTGGGGGCCTTAAATTCATTTGAGGTCACCACAGGTTAGTCCGGTTAAGCAGTTGATATCCCACGTGTGTTAACTTACTAGTGGTCATACCTAAAAAAAAAAAAAAGGACAGTTTCTCAATAAATGTACCGAAGTAAAAAAATCACTTCGGTACATTTTTTTTTCTTGGGAAAAACATTTTAAGAATGCAAAGCATTTTATTTAATAAACATACTTTTGTGTAAAAAAGTAATGATTTGACTACCCATTTGAAAACGCGTCTTTAAAACAGTAGGTTACTGTTTGAATATTTGTGAAAGAAAAAACTTGAAGGCTGTAAGCTCGAAATTACATATAAGTAAGTAGGTATTTGTTACATTATGCACTGATGTTTTAAATCGAAAAATATTGGAATATAAAAATATAAAATGTAATAATCCCGCTCAAAAATTTATACGAGCATTACCTACGAATATATTCCTGCCATGTGTACAGCACATGTCCTTGTGTCGCTAGTGCATTCTGCACACCTGTTGGGCGTTCATTGTTTCAATAATTGCTTCATATTGTTTAAACTAATCAGTATTTATGAGCGGTGAGAACTTCGAGGAAGTCGAAAGACTTGAAGTGATGCCTAGGGCATAGGACTTCGCTTTGGGTTTCTATATTCGTCAGTTGTTTCACAAATTAGGATTGTTTACTTCAAATTATAGGGTTATTGTTAAATTCAGCGCCCTTTGCGTCATGGGGAATATGCTTTGTTATTAGCTTTAGCCCGCGACTTCGTACGCACACATCCCGTTTTTCCCGTTCCCGTAGGAATTTCGGGGAATCTCTTAGTGCTCCCCTACACTACTAGGAACCTACATGCCAAATTTCAGCTTTCTACGATCCGAAGTTTCGGCTGTGCGTTATCTGTCAGTCACTCAGTAACGGAAGAATATTGAATCTAACTAATATTATAAATGCAAAAGTCAATTGTTTATTTTTTATCTCTTCACGTCTTACCGGCTAAACGGATTCGAATGAATCTTGGCGCACAACTAGATCAGGTTCTGGATGACAACATAGAATCCTTTGCATTCCGGGAATATTATGTTCCCTTGATAATTTTAGACTTTCACGAACGCGAAGCTGCTGGCAATAGCTTGTAGGTAAATATTCTTTCTTTATATTGAGTCGAGTAGCGTGTACGTTGTCTTCACTGGCAGGTGTTGATCCACTGTCTGTAAGAGTCCCATCTTGTATTTCTTGCCCTTTTTCAGTTAGTGTTGGGAAGGATTCGTACAGTAGTTCATGATTGTAGACTGATTTTGGAGCCTTGTATGTGATGTAGTGTCATTTGATATGTCATGTCCATGGTATTGCTACTATCATTTACAAGGCGTTGTTGTGCACCTACGTGAGAATCGTATATCGTGGCTGCAGCCATTTCAGTGTTCAAAAGACTGATTTTGTATACAATTATTAATCTAACCTAGGTTTTTTTGAATTTTGTAAAATAGACCATTAATTCTACTTAATATAAAGCAACATTTTCATTCGCTTCTCAGTCGCTATCTGTCTCAATGTAGGGAGATTAGAAGTGTTTTTACAGATTGCGACTGTTGCTTAAAAGTTCACTGAGATGAGCTGAGAGCTTTCTTGTCCTTTGTAGCCAAATTGAAATAAAACTGTTTGTTTGTGATCAAGCTTACTTACTTACATACATTAACTGATCCAGATAACTGCTAGTAGTAGGTACTTAGAAGCAAGTACTATCAAAACCATGAACTTCCATCACTGCCAACGGTAACTGATGTAATGTTTTCATTTTGTTGCACGGTAATGTTTTCTATAATGTCATTAACAAGGTTGAATTTCAACACTTTCAGAATTCTTGTTGTGCTCGGTAGTCAAAGTTAGATTTGAGTTCTTTCTCTCTCAACATATTTAAAAGATATGTTTTGGGTTTGTTTTTAGTACCTACTAATGTCTCTTTGGCAAAATTTTTGACTTGTTTCGAGTTGTATTTTAATTTAGATATTTTTCTTTATCTTTTTCAAATTTACACATTAAAATATATTTGTTAATGTTATCGAAAAATAGTGTTTTGGCATTTTTAATTCACTGGCATTCTCAATGACGATCACTTCTGGAGGACCAACATTCTCTGAGAGTGGTGGCATTGCTTGCAATCTCTTGGCTGATGCAACTTAATCCATGTTCTTGTAATATATTACATAAATGTTACTTATTTAACATTTTATATAATTATAAAATCATTTTCTAAACATTAGATGACATCTGCTATGTAAAAATTTTAATCTATCAATTTTTATAAGTCATGGAAATGTTAAGATTGCAATTCAGAATGTGTTTGAAATCCAACTAAATATTGACAAGTTTTAAAATTCATAAGAAAAATTAGTGATGCTAAATTAATGTATTGCATAGGTAATTTATGTAATATGATGTGTGTGTGCGGTGTTGTGTAATGCACATTGTGTGTAAGGGTTTTATAAAAATAATAAAATATAAACAACAGTTTAAAAATTTTCAAATGTATATTTTCTACATTTTTCAATGCTTATTCCGCAACAATTAGCTAGAGTATTCATCTAACAGTCTTATTATTTTACAAAGAGTATAAATTCACTGCCATAGTCGAAAAGAAATGCAATGGGTACATAGAAATGCGAGAAATACAGTTTGGTTGACAACGTGGAACATCACAAACATAACATAAATGATAACACAGAGTTGTCACACCAACTCTAGATATTTCAACTAAACTATTCGACTTACCTACTGTTAGTCAATAAATAATCACTTACTATAAGGTAACTTCAATAAATTAAAGAACATTATTTCGTTCCTTGTCTTCGAGCAGACTTATAAACGATCAGTTTATGAGCGGATAGGCAGTTACAGTCTTTGGTTCCCTATTTACATAATTACAAAGTTTAATTTACTTTAAAATGAAACAGTTTCCTCTTCTTCCTATTCGATGAAAATGCAGTTCTGCTGAATGATATTAATTTGTGGCGAATTGACGAACATATTACTGACATTTTATTTTAAAATGAAATGAATAAAATTATTTGATATGAAAGGGGATGCAACATTACGCTAACTTAACTAATAAACTCCCGTAGGATCTAGAACCAAAGCCATTTTGAAGGAGTAACAATAAGACGAAAACTAAAAACTAAAATTAAACCTAGTACACATTAGTGGGGTCAAGCGCGACCATTTTGTTTGTTAATTAACAACACTTAACACTAAAACAGTTTTTTTCAGTACACTCCGGTGGGATCCAAGCCCAACATTTTGAAGCACAAATGATAATCTTCACACGAAACAAAAAAATCTTCAGTACACTCCCGTGGGATCGAGCACGAACATTTTGACGAACAGGATGAGGATGCAGAAACTCCAAAAAAGTAACTTGAGATATTTCGATATTTGAGACGACGATGGTGATGATAATCTCAAATCAGTAGACACCAGTGGGATCCAGGATAAACATCTTGATCACTTGAATTATAATTTTCTTCAAAAAATTAAGTCTTCCGAAAATCAATAAACTCCAGTAGGGTCCAACACGAACATTTTCGCTGATTTTCTTCAAAATATCAGGTATTCTCAACTTAATTGATGCTTTTGGGATCTTCAATAGATGCCAGTAGGATCCAAAACTTTGATATCCATGTTAAATTATTCTTGAACTTGAAAATATCGATCTTATTTACGATTTATAAGCGCGCGCGGAATAGAGTGACGTGCGTTCGCTTCCGTGGATGTCTCACGACTGTGGCTACGCGTCCACGTGCCTTGCTTTTATAACGCGGTGCGCACTCGCGCATATTTTTTGCGATTCGAATTTGGAAGCTTTCAGCCGGGTGGGCGTCGAATGCGCCCCCGCCCTTACAATTTTTTTGCTTTATTTTTTTAATGCCACGTTGCTAGTTAGCACATGCCGTAACAGATAATGCACTATTTAAATAATCATTAATTTTGTCAATAATCTAATGGAAGTTTGATTTAAAAAATAGTTTGATTAATTTAATATAATTATATTTTGATATTTTAAATATACCTGGCTGGTAACCATTGTAACTATTTCATTTTTTTTTCAATAAGTAGAATTTATTTATCCAGTAGCGACCTGAAGTCAATATTTGCACTATTGGAGATAAATGGTTTAATAACCCTATTTTTAACTAAATTAAGTAATTTAGTAAATTAAGTGCCGTAAAAATAAACACGTATCCAAAATTTTAATCACAAATTGAAATTTAAAAAAATAGGTCCAGTTCAATATTGTTACGGCTTGCATTCAAATAATTCAAATTAAACTGAGTGTAGTAGGTATGTTTAACAATGCTGGTATTTAAAATACGTGATGATTGACATCCATTAAAATGTAAACAGTGCGATTGTTTTGATTAATCAACATTACGATTAAATTCTATCGCGGGCTATAATAGACATTAATATATGTGTGAAACAATAAGCGTTTTGATAACAAGCTATTGACTAGTTTATTTAATTATTAAAACGCAGATAAAAATAAATAACCTAAAAAAATGTCCATAACGAGAAGGTACTGAGTATTTAGATACTTTAAATTATTACTTTTTAAAATACCTAATGCTTAAATTATTTCTTCAATGCTGCTAGTATTGTATTTTTTCAAGAATTAACAATGTTTTCATAAAAATACATTATTATATTATCATTAAATACTTAGACAAGAAATTAATTTAATTTAAATATGTTTTTATTTCATAGTACCTAATGTATTTAATTTATTTAATCACAAAATGTAAGTTATTAAAATGCAGTAATAGGTACTAAAAACGGGTCATGGTTTTCCCAAACGATACCATATTACGCTCGTGACATATACTATGTACAAAACATGAACATAGTATGTAATGTATTTATCATACATATTATTTGTTATTTTGCATTAACATTCAAATATTTCGATGGCCTTTATACCACGTATGAGAAATTCATTGAGGAAACTTATATTATGAATGAAACTTGTTTACTACTGCGATTTAAATAATCATTACACCACCAACAAACTCATGCCAAATGTATATATAATTAAAATGTCACTCCGCCCCCCCTCCCTCTTCGGTTGTTAAAAACTTATTTTAAAAATTAAAAATTTGAAATTTTAAAAGGCCCGAATGTTTTTGCCACTAAAAAGTAATGAGGTTAAAATTTTTTCAATTAAAAACAAAAATATAGAAGTGACATGTACAATCTTTCGAACTTGTCGCGTCAAGATGTTCGGTCTGGGACTTTGAACTTGTCTCAAGAGAAATCGTTACGTACACTCGTGATATCTCGATATTGGCCAGTGCCGATAATTCACTACAACCTTTCAAGATCGTAGTGACATACTTTTGATGTTTTAACAAGTCTGACTCAGGTCTCTAATCTTTCTTTTTAGTACGGCACTACAAAGTGTTTTACAATCCATTATTTTGGTTTCTAGTAACCAGACTAAATGCCACTTGTTTGCCCACAAATCCTGCAACCCGTTCATCATAAAACCTCCCTCATCATAATCCTGTAAACGATGCCGCTTTTGTTTTAGAATTCCGGCCATAAATCAAAAAAAAATAGAGACAATTGTTTACAAGTAAAATATATTCAATATTTATCGGTTTAAAATAGTGGGGTTTTTTACACCGTCGTCGACTGATTACGATAGTCTTTAGTGGAATATAAGATAACATAATAGGCTGGGAGCATAACAAAAGACTTCATGTTTGACGACAATATTGATGTTCCGACAACCTAATTTTTAATCCCCTTCGGCTCTTTTTATGTCATGCGGGTGGTAATAAAGTTTAGAAAAAGACCAGGAAAATTGGCATAGTTTAAGAGGATTACAATGAAGGAACTTATTGTTGTCTCCCAGTGTACCCGCCTTCTTGGGTCCGTGAAACAATTTTATGATTTGGTTGGTATTAAGTACCTAGGTATTTAGGGTAAATTGACGTTAAAAAAGAGTGTTATTTTCCTGTGGTGTTATGGACGTCATAGAAAGATTATAATTACTGGGTATTTTTGTTCCATGGCATGGTGAGGCGATTAAAAAAATAGGTACCTAACCACAATTGCCAAAGGAGGTATATTTTTTTACCTCTCTTAGCAAAATATGCTGTATTCCCTGTCCAAATTCAGAGAAAATTCTCAAAGTGCTATGCAGAGGTGTCTTATAGTACACCCTCATTTCACGACATGTCTTAATGATTTTAAATTTACTTTTTTTTAATTAATGTGTGTTAAATATTTTATAATAGGCAATATAATTTTAGATGTGAAATATTTAAATTTTATTAATACAAATAACTTAATATAACACTATGTTAGACAAATATAATTAATTTGTAAAGTTATGTCTAATGCAGACTTAAAAACGATAATCACACCAAAATTATCGGTCGTGTTTTATGGAATTTCAAACTTTTTTAAGATTTGCTATGTATAATATGTCGCAGTCAACTAGTTAAATCAGCCGTTTCATTAAAAGCCTAGCATTTTCATTGAACTGCGCCGTTTAATCAATGACATAAGTGACATGGGCAAGTCATTTAACGATGTTAAACCAAATATGTCACTAAGGTTGATGAAAAATCGGCACAGTTAAATGATACGGCTAGGCCACCTTCTAAACGGCTGATTAAGCTAGGTGGCTGCGATATATATTGTAGTAAACGGATTTTTATTATTTTAAAGTCACAGATTATATAAGTATGGGTCTGTTTTACGATGAAACTTTGGGTCTCGTGGTATTGTAGCACGTGTCTGTTTTACTCAGTCAAGGTCGCTGACGCTTGTAGACGCCTAGAGAACTAAGCTATATAGGACGAGCCTATTGCTATCAACCTGGCATACCTACTATTTAAATAACCCTGCATATCAAAATATGATAACAAAATCTTCAACACCTATTTCGAAACTCATAGTAAAACTGACCTTTATTACCTAAATTCATGATGTTGTATTACCAACATACCAATACATCACTGACCTGGTTCCGGTTTTTGACGTTTCTGACATTTTAATGGAACATATTATTGGCTCATCAATTTGTGGTTGGCACGTTCTTGTTTCAAACAATGCAACAATGAATGTTTTTAAAACTATGTTCACTTGATTCTGTGACGTGTTACTTGTGTAATAACTATGGACACGTTTCTGTAATTGGCTTACCTATTAATTTATTCAGGGGGATTTTCAAAACGGTTATTATTACTTTTATTATCATATTGTGTACCTAATTTGATTGAGAATGGAATGAATGCAAGATGTTACAAAGTGGAAGTCTATTGTTGCACAAAAATGATTGTTAAATTATTAAATAGGTATTATAGAATAAGAAACGATACAACGAAAAATAGGTAATCTGGAGTTTATTAATATAGATTGATTTCGAGGGTGATATTTCTATTTTATAAAGTCTTTTTCCGCTTTTTTAAATTCAAGTGACTTGCATGTGAAAATAAGCATGAAGCAAAGAGATAGTTACATATATGTAGGTAATGTCGAGATGACGGTCATTGCAATATTGTTTCTTTCTAGTTTTAAATAAGTAACACTTACTTTGTCTTACATTAAGAAATCCATCATGCATGACCCATTAAAATCGGACGTATTAATGCAAGTATTATTTTCGTCGTACATTTTATTTTATATTATTGCAACACCATGAATTGATTCTAATAAATGTAACTATATATAGTAGATCATACCAAGTGAATCTAATTTATTTTATTTATGTTTGTATTGTTTTTTAGAGCCAACTCTTAAACTTAGTTTAAATGTACACACGCTATATTACACTCTGATTTCTCGATTGGCTGAATTTAAAAAAGTATGAAATAAAAAAGAAATTGTCAAAATCGGACTACTCTGTAAGAAGTTATGCGATGGTTATGCGTGGTCATTCATAAAAAAATACACGCGTCGACTTGAGAACCTCCTTCGTTTTAACGTCATTTAAAAAAATAATATTCCAAATTACCAGCCAGCATATTTCTAAAACCACACATTTTTTAACCGCGTATTCTAAATACAATTAAATGGTTCGATAGTTCTATTCAAAATAACCACAAACCATTGGCTATCTCGTTCCAATGTTGTTGGAGCACTAAACAGGTATCCTAACGACTTAATTAATTGTTAAGTAAATAAGAAAGTAATTACTACTAATATTTAAATATAGATGTAAACTAGCAAGACATTGCGATTGTATAATTGGTCTTTTGATAAGTGTATGTTACTATAACTATTAGAGTAGAAGTAGATATAATAGAAGTACCTTACACAGAAAGGACTGTCTTCTCGACCTATACTTTGTACCTATCCTAACTAATATTATTGTCACGGGAAAATTGCAAACGCAGTAAGATTGTAAAATGTCGCGTAAAATTGTAACCATTTTTTTTTAAGGCACGAATATATTGGAAACTATTGTATTGGAATGGGATTTATTGTATACAAAACGATTTTTTCATAATTATATCGAAAAACTGTAATCTAATCAAGATTTATAACAATCTAACAGAGTCTGCAATTTTTCGGTGATATTTTCAAAGCGAAGAGTTTGATGAATTCTGGTACAGAGATAGATGAGACCCTGGAGGTGGTAATTTTTTTGTTGCCAGTATCATCTATATTAACGCGTGCCAGCGCAAGCCACGGGAAAAAGCTAATTAGTTATAATGTGTGACTTTATTTAATCTAAGAATTATCACAATCTGCTCTAATAATTTGTTTGCTTTTGTCAACTTATCGATTAAGGAGAGCCTTAATTAGGTGTTTATGTACTTGCACCATTTTGGGAGAAATTACAGTACGAATAAAAGCTCTTTTTTATGTGAGATTTAAGATTTTTCTGAAGTGAATTATCGAGTTGGCTACAGCACCTACTTGCTTTGATGCCAAATTGCTAAATTAACAACACGCGGGCTTTGTCATGTTCACAAAATATTTTTTTATGTCTTAAAGTCTCAGGCATGTCAACGGCAAAAGTTCTAAGAAAAATATAATAAAATGCGCCGTGTACCGAATTTTGATGATTTGATGGCTTTTTGTATTGTAATCAAGAATTCTATCTAACATTAAAATATTTGCTTTAAAAATGCTTTCGGTATTTCAGGCTTAAACAGGTAGGTGCTAAAATCATAGAAATTCGGAAATAACGATAAAAATAAAAAAAGGTTCACAGTACCCATTAACTTTTTAATGACTTACAAACTTGCGCAAATAGTTTGTTTACCCAAAAACAATGTTTTTATTACTTTTTATACCTCCTGATATTATTGCACTTTTGCGTCATTCTTTGTACGTTTTTTAATAGTTTTATAACCCCATAGGAGCATTGTGCAAATGTTTCGAAGGCCGCCATTTTGGATATTTGAATAGTTGGCAACAACGAATTTTTAATTGCTTTTTTATTGCCAATACAAAAATACAAACGTTCTTTGTAGGTAGGTGGCCATTGTGCAAAAAATTGCAACTTTTTAAGGGTTTTTTGTGATTAGAAAGTGCGTAAGGGCTGACTTTCTTTGGTTTCTAGGAACATGTTTTTTAGCTAAGCTTAAAAAAGCTTGGATTGTAGAAATAATGTTTCTTGACGCCAGAATAGCATCTTCTTACAAGGACGTCATCGTAAATTTCTCTGAATTGCAACAATTTGTTACACATGCATAGTTTTTGTTATTTTTGCTGTAATTTTTTAACCTATAATAGTCCGTTTGCCATAGTTACCTAACTATGATATAAAAACAACATTTTAGTTAATATTTAACAACTACTTATCCTGTTTTTATTGTAATATTGACGTAGATAATGTTTGTAACATTACCGTCAACGGACGCACACACGTAAGCTTTACGTCATTGACAATCAAAGAAATACCACGTTTTACTGCTTCTTCCTTCCTTTAGCATCTTAGCAAGATAATACACATGACGCTGATAAAACAATTAACTTTGATTCTATTGTTAAACGGAACCACAGATTATTAAATAAACAACACACTAGGTACATCTGGCCGCGCAGTTTCTTAGAATAGAACATAGTTTTATTTTTCGCATCATAGTTACTTACATTCCTAAATATGCTATTTATGTTCATATAATTAAATTATTTTAATTTCAATAAATAACTTTTATTTTAAATTTATGAAGTCATTATGCAGTGAGACGTTTGTTCGTTATCTAGTGCGTCATATAAACTAACCACTGTTACTTTAACCCTCTCTTCGCTACACCCTTTCTTTTACGACCTGTTTTTAGTTTTTCTTTCTCTCTGTTATATTTCTATGGCCCAATTATTTAACAATCTGTCAGTCTGGCTACCGAATGGATTGTTTTAAATAGCTCTTCTGAATGCCCCAATTGTTCGCTTTAGCAATTGAAATGGTAACAATAACGCGGATTGCAATTTTTTTGCTATTTTTTGGTGTCCAATATTAAAGGTGTGATGGGATGCATTGTTTTGTCTGTATTTATTATTCTGGTGTTTTAGAAACTTCTGCAGGTATTTTGATTTTTGGAAACACCTGTTGAGCAAAATTTTTTGAATTAATTCATTAAAATACGTCAATAGATTTAATTAAGTCGATGAAACTGCATTTCATTTTCATAATGCATGGAATTAAATGTTTATATGCATGGCTCAACATAAAAATCGTATTTTAAATACTTTTTAATCGATTGAATCCAATTAATCAAAAGTTTCGCTATCTATACCCATTGACAATATGTCATAAATCGATAGCGTTATTGATGAAAAATTGAAAAAAGCTACATAATACGAACATAATTTATACGTCTGCTAACTTAATATACAATTATTGGTTTCACTACGGACAAATTTGAATAAAAGAAAGCAGACGTGAACTCGGTTGGAGAACGTTTTTCGCGGATAACCCTACTAACTTCCGTAGCACCCAATTTTGTATGCCAAGTACGAAAATACCTGCCATCAAAGTTTCGATGGGTAATGCGAGGCCTAAATTAGAAATGTCAAAGTCAATGAACTGAGACCACCATGTGACTAGGGTCACAGATTAAATAAGTGCTATTAGGTTATCTGTGGGAGAAAATGTTTGTTTAGAAACCAGCATCTGCTTGAAAATCTGCTAAATTGTATGTTAAAAGTGTGGGTTTAAGCTGTCTACTAATACTGACTAAACAACATACGCGTAAGCCTAATTTGGGACCTGTTAAAAGTCTTGTTTTTTTTTGGCGAATTTTTACGACATTTTTGAAAAGAGAAACGGTGGGTTGTCTATGGGCTAGCAACCTGATATTGCACTAGTGCGATCGTTAAACCCGACACGTTGCTTGCATGTGGCTTCGAGCGGCCAACGCACCTATTACTTGGTACCTCTTGAAAGCAGGTCACCCCACAACAGATGAAAGGATGAAGATAAGTTTGAAAATAATTTCTGAAGCACTTATACAGAAACACACAACGCTGTCTAGGGATTATTCTTAGAAAAATAGGCCGAGGATAAAATTTAAAAAAAAATAACTTTAATGGTCGCAAAACCTACACTGAAAAAAGCTTGTAAAGAAGGGACTGAATTACAAACATAAGAAGCTGCAAAACCCTATAAAAGCACAAAAAATAATAATAAACAAAAAAAAACATTCAACCAAAGTACCAGGGCAGCAGAAATCATAAGAAGGTCAATCAAGAATTTCCAAGAGCAAAAATTCGCGCGTTCGGTTGAAATCACTGTTTTCGTCGAGTTCAAAGTACGGGGAAAATTGGAGCGCATCGTTTTCCCGTATCTTGAACTCTTGGGTGGCTGACAAGGAACAATGCCCCGAGAGCCGTAGATAAATGTGTCTGTGAAACTAAATACTTAAAATTTATTTTTGAAAAATTATAGTTTTATTCCACAATTTCTTTACAAAAATGTTTTCATGTTTTTACCTGCTATTCTACAGATTGAAAATAAAATTACTCCGATCAACAAAAAAATTCATGGACATGCTTGTAAATAACACGCATTTTGGAAATGTAAGATTGTACGCGTCATGATTCGTTTGGCGAAATTCATGCATAATATTGCCAATTCAAGAACTCTAAATAATCATTATATTACCAAATTAAATAATATACTAAATCTAAAATTGATTCTAATTAACGGCATCCAGCATCCGGCTTAGTAACAAAACCTATCCAGGAAAATTCAGAAATATTCAATAATTCCGGAGAGCAAATGTAATAATTAAATTTCTAATCTGTAATGAATTACATTAATTACCTATGTATATTGTATACCCACGCACGTTTTAGTCAAATATAATTTAAATGTCAACGAATTAAAGGTGTCCTGCCATATGACAAAAAACGAATCACAAATTTTCATATTTTAAATAAAATAATAAAAATTATTCTTGATAAAGATATTGCTTTACCAACTATTCTTTCTTTAAATAACTAATTTGAAAAACTAATCCTTTTATGATCATGTTAATTGGTAAAAAAATGCAAAGCATAAGTATAACGTTTGACAAAATGCATTGGTTGCTATTACTTATTGACCCTAAGATCAATAATGTTTGACAAAAATCAAATGACAATTCTGATCATTTTAAAAATGACTTTTTAAAAACTGATCATTTGATATAACCATAATCCATGTTTTATTTAAATAATATTAAATATGTAAGGCAATTATTATTGTATTTGTCCTGTCATTAATAAACAGATTACTTCTAGGCATGTGTGCTCCATCGTCATGGTGGTGAAAAGCAAGGTTTCAATAATAATAAAATTTAAAAAATCTAACAATTAATCTAGAACGGTAATCTAAGTCGAAAATGTGGATATACAGTTTACTTCGAAAACTGTTTATACTTTTACAAAGGACTAGTATTTTACCAGAAATGCAAAAGCGAATTTTAGAAACAGCTACGTTTAAAAACTGTCGTCAATGATGTAGAATAGAATAGAAACTCTTTTATTATGTTTGTACACCATATAAGTTACAGAAAAGATAGACAAAGAAAACATTACATAGGGTCATAATTCAAAGACAGACTATTTTGTCGTTAAGTCGCTAATCTTATAAAAGCAGCCGCTGCAAGACCATTCCGTCAAAATATTTCTAAGAGATTTAAAACAATAGTAATTTTCTGGAAATCACAAGCGGATGGATAACATTGTAATGAAGTAGCCAGGGATTATATTTTTAATCTCTTTAGGTACTAATTGAATAATGGGCTCTAAGACAGATAACAAACTACCCTTTGATGAAAACGACCGTGACTGAGGTAGCTACCGATTCAATGACAACATTTTTTTTCTTTTAATTTTAAGAACTGCTTTCAATGTTTTGGGTTTTCAGTACCGTGCAAAAAAAATTTGGAGCGAGTTTTTTCGGAATTCGACTTGTTTGAGCTTTTGAAATTTCGTGGGAATTTTGGTTCTTTCTAACTTGTGTTACTTTTCCTATAGTAACTATAATAACTTAGTATTGTAAAGGTTTCCATCCAGATTTCATGCTGTAAAACCTTACAGCGACATCATTTAAGCAATTAAAAAATGGTCCTGGCTGGATTTGAACTCTCATTCGAATTTAGAACTATTTATTTGGATTGATTATTATTCGTCTCTGACATAGGCAGCAAAATTTGAGTATTGTAATAATATGAATTTTAGTCATTTTTAGGAATAAATTCCTTTACTAGCGCTAAAATATACTAATATTTACTTTAGAAGCACTTTTACCACACAGTTGGTGCAAGTGGTTAAATTTATTAAACAAATCATTCGATATTTTGGAAAGAGACCAGTTACAGCCAGGCACTTTTGAATTGTCAAGGTCTGTTAATCATATAGATAAAGCTAGTTCTGCCACGCTAGCGACAGGAGCAGCAAGTGGTTCTGCAGCAAAACACGCTCACCGACCCTATATCCATCGCGGCAGTTGCACGTTCCAAAGAGTAGATCATACATTATTAGGTAGGTATAGTAATACCAAAGGTTTCGTTTATTTCCTGCTTTTCAGGTGTTGGTTGAGGCTTTTGGCTATCAGAACCTTGCCCGTTTCTTCGGGCAAAGTGTAGGTACCTGGGCTAATATTTTTTATAACTTTTACAGTACTTAACGGGAACTTTGCTAACATTTTTTAACTGGTAGGTACTTTTTGAATGGTACGTTTTGTTTTATATTTTAGTATTTTTATGACGTGCGCAGTTATCGGTTTTTTTAAGTGTGCGGAACATTGCTAAAATTGCAACCTTTGAGAATATTTTTACGATTAGAAAGTGCGTAAGGGTCTCTTTTTTATAAGGTAATTATTTTATTTTTAGCATCTGTATTGAAATATTGTAGGTAATTATTCGCAACTTTCATACGCAATTATTTTAAACTTTTTAACTTCAATACCAGTTACAGACATCTGGCGCATATTTTTGTACTGATTGTTAACATTTTTACTCAAGTAAAAATGTTTGTGTGGTACTAAATAAAAAAACATGGTCACGTACTAACAGGAAATGACAAAACAACCCTTTACTCCAATATTGTCAATTAAGCATGCTACTAAACAAACTAAAAATTACAAAAAAATAAAATTAGATCGCTCCAAAATTCAAGGACAGAAGTTTTAAAACGATGTAAGTACCTAAATATTTAATTGTTTTGCAAACAGAATAATTATAATATCAATAAAATAACCATTTTTCTTCTTTTTAGTAAACGGGCGTGTTTTTTATCAATCTTTGGCGGCGTTTTACCTATTTTTATTGCGGTCCAAAGGGATGCTGTGTTTATTACCTTTAATGGCGGACGTATGTAAACACCACGACATAATTTGACCTCATTGTTTGAAACTATTTAAAATATTAGGTATGTAATTTCAATTTGTGAATCGAACAATTTAAAAAAAATTAATTACATTTTAATACTTAGTTCTTTATGCAAGTTGTTGGTATAATGTAAAATAAAGGGTACTTTCTGGTAATATTACGCATTTTCCAGTTGGGATTATAGAATACTTAAAAAAAACGTGCCACATCTTTGAAAATATTTGGTTAGATGTCTGCGACGACGACATGAGCTGATGTTTTTGTGTTTAAACGAAAAGCGTCTTTCAAAGCCAAAATTGGACCAAGTTGGTTCTGTTTTGGCTTTTCAGTTTGCTCCAAAGACTACAATAGTATACGTTTGCTCAGAAGGGCTAAGCAAAACATAACAATAATATTCTTAATACAATATAACTACTTAACATGACTTCATTGAATTTCCCGGCTAAAAAACACACACACACGATTTGCCTCTATACTTCGCTCTCAAACACAAAAACTTATCTTTTACTAACACATATTGTATGAACGACAACCAACCCGTAATTTAATGAAAATGTATTTTTTAAATAAAATAATCAATGCATTTGAATCTATTTTGGTTCAAGGCATTAAAAAAATAACCAACGAATGCATGTAAATTACGCATAATTCCTTTTAACACTGAATTAAATTATCCAGTTCAATGCCTTGCCGTTATTGGCTATTCAAAAATTACAATTGATATATTCTTTCACGAGATTTTGCGTCTGCATTTAAATGTTTTCTCCATTGATTCTGAATTTTAAATTTGAGTGAAATTCCGTTTCGTTTCAGTCGCTTGGTTTAACCTTCGATTTAATTTTGTAGAAAAAAGTTATGTGGGTGAGACAGTTCAATGTTACTGCTATTTATAGAAAGTAAATATCGTGGAAAATGTATTTATGTATGTCTACCTAAAATGACTGTGTTGTAAATGTGTGGAAAACAGTCCAATTAAATCTATATTACAAACAATATTTGCACCAAGACGTGCAAATTCATTTCGTATTCTGGCTATGCCAGTCCATTATAGGATGCCTGGAGGAAATGATGAAATGTGATAAGGCCGACATTTTTTGTTTTTCTTCTTTAAGAATTTCTTTAAGTAAGTAATTACTCATTTTGGTGTTCAAATAAAGAAACATATGAATAAATAAAGTTGAAAGCCATACCTGAAAACTGAAACAATTTTGCGTATTTAAACATTCTAAAGCAAACTGCTTTATTAAATCTTCGTCCTTTTCCTATACACAGTCTGAAGTAAAAATATTCGATTCGAGTCCCTATTTCAGTTTAAAAACCCGATAAATAGAGAGATTATCAGTCTTTAACTAGAAAACTACGCAATATACTAATCCAGTTCGAAAAATAGCAAATTTAGGTTATGGCAGCGTGTGGTATGGTGGTAAAAAAAAATATACGAATGTGTGTGTGTGAACTCTCTCATAACCTGCTATCCTATACTTACTGCTAAAATAACCAACCAGAAATCCCACCTTCCTCAACATACTCGTACAAAAATCACACAGAATGGACCATGCTACCAATATTATAATACGAACTTCACACAAATGAGAAACGTGAAGGAAAAACGTGATAAGAAATAGTTTCACAGTCTCCGGTCGAGTTTCCTAGCCCGTCTCGCGACCGTTGACGTGACCACATGGACTAAGAACTTATTATATTTGCAAAAAAGAATGGAATTATGCTTTGGTATACAATACACATATTAGGCAATAAATATTTAACTCTTTATGTATGTCTCATAGCATACCTAAGTTAGTTCGATTTTCTGCCCAGTTAAAAATGATTTATCAAGATACAATCTTGTTACCGCGGCTTCCCTCTTGTGTCGTGACCTATTTACTACAAAAACCATGCATCTTCAGCAAGTTTTTTAATAATTATATTGTTCTACAGGTGATAGATTTTTTTTAAACGGATCAGAACTTCGTGAGATTACCCCTCTAATAAACAAACAAATAGTTAAGAAGTATTTTCGTTTAGATAAGTACCGTTAATGGGTTTATCTAATATCTTTTAAGTCACAATATTGCAGAACCATTCTTGAAGATTTAGCATTTCTTAAAGAAAAGTTCTGTAATAATGTGACTCTGCTGCATGCTCATAGGTCTTACTAAAGTCACATTGACTAGGCAGCTTGCTATAATCAAAGTTTAACAAAAAGCCAGTCGAGTTTCTATCAGTTTTCCTGGCTGAAATGTTTGAAAAATGAATTCTTAATTATAATTTATCTGAAATAAAAGAGCTATAATGCTAGTCCCAATACAGAAATGATTTTCAGCGAGAAAATATAGTGAATTGTTGTGTTAATTAATGAAAAAGAAAATTTACAGTTCGGGTAATTTTAGTACTTACCTTACTTTAAATAGTCTGCAACCGGGGTTATACAACGTGGTTTTAATCACTCACCAATTATTTTCAAGCATAACGTATCAATCAAAAACATGATGATATTTATGCAAAAAAGCTTTGGTTGATCCTAAAAGCACTAGGTAACTTAAGGCGGAAATAAAAAATATAAGGAAAAGATTGCACGAATTGAAGATTACTCAGCATCCGTTGAATGCAAGTAGCAAAGATAGAGATGTTAATACCATGGAACTACTTTCTAATTTCTCCGTATTGTTTTGCTGGTGCTTCTGACCCATGCTGTGGTACTCAGAAAAGCTTACTAATCAATCGATACAGCTCTATGAAATAACTTTTACTAACTGAAATAACTTCTTTCTATATTTCTTCTCATTTCTCCTTTCGCAGGTCTGCTGGAAGAAATATCGTTAGAAAAATGGAGTTCCTTTGTACGTCATAAATTATAATGTTATCTTTTACCATATTTCTGTGCGTATTTATGTAAGTACTAACATAAATAATAAAATAAATAAAACATTGATGTTTGTGAAAATGGATAAAATGCGTCAAAACTAGACAAATGGTTTTTCAGTATTTATTAAAAAAAAAATAGAGGGGAGATCAAGGTTTAAACAGAAGGGTTTGATTCCAGTTCAAATGACGATGATTAATCTATCAAACATTAGAAAATGTATTTGTTTATAGATATACTTGCAGTATTAATAACTTAATGCAAAAAATGGATCAATTATTTTAAATAAGAAGGTATTTACACTCCCATAAAATAGTTACTTACTTAACAATGAATTATTCTATTTACCATGGTTACCCAAGACTTTTTACCAAGCATTGCAGTGTACACACAGATCCTATCACAGATCTTTAGTTCTAACGGTGATTCAACCAAAACCCAGTAAATGTGGCTGCTAAATAAAAACCCTTTATCTCAAAAACGATTACCAGAAAATATTACCCATAAATACGATAACTTTATTTGACACTGTAAAACTTAATTTTTCCAAAATAAAACTATGACCGGTATAAAATTTGGCCACGGTACCGCTTCGCTCTTTCTCTTTGATTTACGGTTTTACTGCCTGAGCTTTTAGGGTTGTACCGTTACTCTAAGAAAGGGTTTGATTATAATATATTCATAGAAAAGGTCCGCTTTGTTTTTCTTTGGCAAGAGTGACAATGCTTGGCTACCGAGGCTTTTGTCCTTTGTTTTGTCTTGTGACTGGCTGGTCTAATTCTTTGTTATTTACAGTTTTGAGTGCTACTGTGAGCTTGTGAGAGTTTTATTGACTAGAGAAGATTTTCGAATGTTCGATTCATTCCAGTTATTACAAAAACAAAAACTTTCCTGCCATTTTAAAATCGTTTTACCCATTTTTTAACCAATTAGTTTAGTTCCAAAATTTACCTAACTAGTCTGCAGCGGCTTTGCTCGCGTGAAAATCGAAAATTATCCCAAGATCTTATGGCCTGAATGTAATACTTTGTCCTATTCCAAGCCTAGCTTTGTGCCAAGTTCCATCCAAATCCATTTAGCCGGTAAGACGTGAAGGGTAACAATAAAAAAACACACAAACTCACTTTCGGATAATATTATGTTATACAAGATGTTCAAGAAATGCGTGGCCATATTGGGTGGTGTTCTGTATCTGCTGTACACCCCAGAAATAATATCAAAATAAACTTTGAAAAAAGCCCGACCTATAAAAACGAATATAAAGTTTAAAAATAACACTTTTCAAGCAGTTTAATGCAGTTGCTGCATCAAATCTGTGATTGAAATAAAATAAACGCCACAGATTGCTTCAACAGTCCTTTTTCTTGAACTTTTTTTGAATAAGTCAATATTTTTTTATTTTGTTATTATTTCTTATTTGTATAGCAGATACAGAACACCCCACTTAAATATGACCATGCACTTCTGAAATACGTTACTGAATCTTATAATACGATTAAATGCTGAACATTTTGCATTACTTATTAATAAGAGTGGTTTTGATACTTAGTTACAGGTAAATTGAAACCGCGAATTAATTATTGAAGTCTGATAATTACTCACATGGCAGCAATGAAATATAGTGACAATTTTTAATTAACAGTTCTTTTTGAGAAAAACCGCAGAAATTCATAATTATTTGGAGTTTAATGTATAGGTATATGGAAAGGAAAACTAATTCGAAGAACAGTATAATTTGTTTAAATATGATATTATTATGAAACATTCGGAAATGCTTACGTGAAATTCCTACTAAATGTTTGTGGATTAATTTATTTCAATTACTATGACTCCAAGATTCCGTTCCCATTGTAATACATATAATAAAGAATACATGGTCATGTAAGCGAAGCCACGGGCACAGCTGGTACGTATTATATTAAATCATTTGATCCACTTTGATCTTGTACATCTTTGACAATCTCGGGCTCCCTATGGTCCCGGACCTTTGGTAGGCGTACGTGGGGCCGAAGGCTCTTTTAGACATTTCTAATGGAATGGGCCACAAAACTACGATTATCCCTATACTAAAATCTATAGGGATTTTATATGTAGAACCTTCAATAGAGAATTTAAGTTGCAGAATACGGAAACAAAGAAATTGGATTACGGGTTTGATTTTATTACAATCATTTCAAGAACAACTTCTGTGTACCGCATATTTTCGGTGTTTAATTTTGTTATAAAGACATCACCTTATTAGTACCTTAGCCAACTATATGGGACATTTCCACCGTCCGGGTCATACAAAAAAACTTATTCACAAAAAAAAGAAACCGACTTCCAAAAAACAGTGCAAAGTTCAAATTAACTTTAATTTCGGTAGTCGGCGTTTTTGATTGCTTCTTCGTTATTTTATACCGACTTCCGAAATCAAAGTTATTTTGAACTTTGTAGTGTTTTTTGGAAGTCGGTTTCTTTTTTTTTGTGAAAAAGTTTTTTTTTTAGTGGTACCCCACACCTAACAACACCACTGGAAAGTCACAGGAAAGCAAAAATACGCAATTTCGTGTACATGGATGATTTTACCACATATTTTTTCCAGCTATTTGGATTTAAAAACCAAACTACTGAACCGATTATGATAAAATTTCAATGGGAATTTTTGTTGGAAAGTATTTCCAGCAAAAAATATTTTTCAAATCGGTTGGCAAGCGACGGAGTTATGCGCGAACAAACATAAAATAAATACATACATCCGAATTGAGAACCTCCTCCTTTTTTAGAAGTCGGTTAAAAATAAATTACGTGACTCACTAAATCGATGCTTGCTTGTTAGTGACAAAAATATTGTCACACAATATGACAACAATGCTTATCCGTCGGAATGGCCTGTTGACTTGACCAAATGACAAATAGTCAATCACCATAAACTTTCTGCAAGCATCCCATCGTTTTAAAATATCTCATATTCCAAAGAGATACGATTTCTAATCGTCTAAGAACAGTTTTAAAGCCAGTACTATCTATTTAAAAAATAAATGCAACGTCATCAACCCAATGGACCTGTCACTAAAAAAAACCAAGTACAGTTTTACAAACGTTCCCGTTCATTATATTTTTGTTTAATTTACGATGCTGCGGGCCCACTGTGCCAACGGGATCTTAAACAGACGCCGCTATTGAACAGTGGTCTAAACAGAGCTCCCGCTAGAAAAAAAACTTTTTGACTTTTTTCGTAAAACAACGAGAAATCTTTGGAAACTTTTATTGCTTGAAAGACGGTGGCCGTTTCTAAAAATTCCATTGAATTTTTGAATATCATTATCCTTTATTTAAAGTAGCTGGCAGCGGTATATCATAATATGCCAAACTGTCACAAAAAATGTCGTCAGCCACAATGAAGTAAAAAAAAACATTGTCTTTTGCTCTAACTACTTACCTCCACGGGAAACAAAGAAATTTTATATTTGTATACTGAATTTGTGTATTTTTACATTTACCACAAAGACATCTCACATTAAATTGTATCGCCTATATTTTAAACATAATAAAAAAAAAATGACAAACTGAAAATTATGCCTAAGTGCTCAGAAAGAATTGGTTCGAAAATAAAACGTCGGCTAATTCATAAGATATTCTATTTGACTGCGGTAATTATCTGAAATCCAAATGACAAATATAGAGGTATTGTGTTTTAAGCGTAGTGTTGCTACGGAAAAATGTAGCACGCTACAAAATAATCGAAGATCGTTAGGTGAAGTCCATTAAAAAATATTCTACGACCTATAATAAGTTTTCTCCATTAGAGGTTTCGTAACGTCACTGCAATTAACTATTTATCTGTTTTTTTGAAAAATAAAACTATTCATTCATTTTTAAGTGATCCAGTTTAATAACTGTCTCCGTCAGCTGGGACTGGTCATCTCTCAACTGCCACGGTTTGTTTTAATTTGTTAGTATTTTGAATTGTTCCTTTTTTGCTTTTGTCGTGCACGTCTTTTTACATCGTTCTCACATGTCTAGGAATAATTTCAACAAGAACAATGTAACCACAACTTTGTAATAATTAATTGATTCAAAAGAGTGTCCATGGAGTTTCTTGTACGTTCTTCTCCATAGAGATCTACGCTTTGGAACGTGCAAATAGCTTCACCTCTTTGACTGACCGACCTTGACAATTCAAAAGTGCCTGTAAATGGTTTAATTGAAATAAATGCTTTGACTTTGACTTTAACAAATTAAAATCTTTTTTTTTTATATTCCATTTCATGCTAATAAGAAAGTCACCCTAACATTTTCCAGTTAGACTATATTAGACTGTATAAATTATTTGTGTAAATACTAAATAAAAGTGTTTTTACTAGCCTTTTCTGATCCACTTGTAGACCATGACCGTACTCTACTTTATCCTTCTTTCACAAGCAAAATGATTTTGATTTTTTTCTAGCGTCACTTGAAAATAACACCAGTGGGATAATTTTAGCATTTTAAGATGCGTTCGCGTTTGTATTCGCACCGCTCTCGCAATCTGTCAAAACTCCTCTTCTTTCCCCACATATTGCCAAATTTATCAAATTGATTGTCACTGATGATATTGCGACTTGAATTTGCGACTTTTATATAATTTAAATGGCGTTAAGACCATGAAGACAAACATGTATACCTAGCGAAAAGCCAAAAGCATAAACAGTCTAAGCGACACACACTTAGGTACGAGCCGAAGTCTTAACAATCATTTCAATTGGTAAGTAGCAAACGACTTCTGAATACCAACGTGGTTCAAGGAACGGTCAATTCGGTTTAATACAAGTAAATTATGACATTATTGACTTCGAAATGATCCGTTGCGTAAGCGAGCGGCATGTATTTGAATTTGTTTTTTTGAACTGTCGCGATTTGGTTTCGGTCTTTTTTTTCGTTTCAGATGGCTATAGAAACCAGCTAATTACTAAACATTAATTACTAAAAAAAATCATCTGAATTGCAAACTTCGGTTTTTAATAAGTGAAGGCGTTTTAAAAAGAAAAGGTCGCCTGATTTCTATAAACGAACTTTTCGACCATCGGGGTAAAATTTTAGGATACCTACTTTAATAAAAAATAAACTATAGAACTATCCAAATGTGTGGATTCCGACACGCGGGGTCAATCACTTGAATTGCAAACTTCGGTTTTTAATAAGTGGAGGAGTTTTAAAAAGAAAAGGTCACCTGATTTCTATAAACGAACTTTACAACCATCGGGGTAAAAGATTAGGATTCTTTAATAAAATAAATTTAATAAATGGAAGAATTCACACAGTTTTTTTGTTGAAGGAATACAAACTGATATCCAAACTTAGCTCTCATATTTTTGTCAGGATCTGTCAGACTCAGAACCATTCTCTGATTCTGAAAGCTTTTAAAAGTTTATATTAAATATATAAATTGCTCAAGTTTGCCTGAAGCAATCCTGAAAACATTCTACAACACTTTCAAAACCGCGAAAAACTGAAGTGCTATTTATCTATACTTTTATACTAATATTATAAAGACGTAAATTTATTGAGTTTGTGAGGTTGTAGGTGGTAATCTCTGGATCTACTGAACTGATTTTAAAAATTCTCTTTGTTTAGGATAGCCACATTCATGAGGAAGGCTATCAATGGGATATGCGTGTACAAAGTTCCGGGTAAAAGCTAATAAGTTACAAGTTTAAATGACTCATTTTGAGAGAGGAATCAATTTGATTACCGACTTTATCATCCATCCATAAAATCATAGCTTTTCACCACTTTTCTTTAATAATTTGAGTCATAGAAATACGTAAACCATTATGAGTCACAGCCTAGAGTAACATACGCCAATTAGGTATTTTGTCACATAAGTGACATAACACTATGACACAAGTCATGGCATTTAATAAATAATATTAATAACAGTTAATTTGTGTCAGCACATTTTCCTTTTTGAACAAAAATATGGAGATGTTTGGTGGACATCGCGTCGCCAGTGTTCGTATTTTTGTTATAATAATCCTTCAATCCAAGCCCCCACACTTAACTACTTACAAAAATCTACACTTTATATTGGATTTAATCTACCAAAAAGGCAATTCTCATATTTTGCGCTCAATGTGGTATTCTACTGAAAAAATCTAATTAGACCGTCAGATACATTTCCAAAAAATATTGACCAAGATTTTTTATTTTTTCATGTAAACAAAAAATGCTTAAGATCGTGACTACGATAGTACAATTTTTACTAGCAACGTGACTTCACCAGACCGTCATAAGTCTTTATGACTTAAAAGAACCCTGTTTCCCACTTTTTTTTCTTTTCGTGTTTTTTGACACATTTTTTTTCCAACCAGTATTTGGCAACTAGTATATATGTTACTGTAAAAGCCGGAACTGCGGTCAATCTTAGGATTTACCGGTAAATCCTAAGATTTACCAAGTCTCACCGGTAAAAGTCCGAATTGTTCTAAAATAATCTTTAATTTCAGACTTTTACCGGTATTCAGTCGGTAAATCCTAGGTTTTACCGCAGACACCGGTAAATGCTCGAAATCAAAGATATAATAATGGTCGTGTCAACTCGTGTCTCGCTCGGCTAGCGGTTAGTGTATAATCCCCCGAAAGACTGATTGCACAAATGAAAGAGGAGAATGGAGAAATCTACTATTACATTGGACCCTGTTCCCGATACCGGTGGACTACTATTTTTTATAAATTTTAAATGTTTTTTTTAATCTGTATTTTTTTAAGAAATATTTAAAAATGTATTGAATAACTTTAAAATATGAAGAATAATAATAATGATTGTACCGAATAACGAAATTATTATCAAAAGACAGTTTAGCTTACTTAGCCAAAGTAGGTGTTATAATTTTATTTATATATAACGGGTGAGACGTAATTTTTATTTTTTTCTGCATTTTATTTTTCTAAAGCATGCTAAACATGTTTTAAGACTTAGCTAATAAGAATAATAAATTATAGTAATATTGAATAAATATTAATTTCTAATTATTAACTGCATTTTTTTACTCTGAAACTAACATTTAACGGTATCTGTGGTAAAACCTAAGATTTACCGACTGAATGGCCGGTAAATGTCCGAAATTTTTGATTATTGTAGAACAATTCGGACTTTTATCGGTGAGACTCGGTACATCTTAGGATTTACTGGTAAATCCTAAGATTGACCGCAGTTCGGGCTTTTACAGTAACATATATATCTAAAATTTGCCTCGATTAAATCCTAGAATGTACTGGTGGTGGAGCACGACGGGCCACTAGGGAGATGACGCATGTCCTTTGACAGTGCTTCACACCGCCACTGCGTTTGGGTTGGCGGATGTCCCATTTGGCCAGATTATTTTTACAGTGGCCAACCTAGGTCCTAGCGGTTAAGAGATTTGTCATGCCATGTGTCCCAATACCTAACATTCTTATTATACGAGTAAGGTATTAAAGTTGGGGGTAATTTACACTTTTTCCTCAATTTTCATGCTACCTACTTATCGTTCCAAAACAAACCAAAAAGGCCATATCCTAAAAATAAATCAATATCCGAAACATGTAGGTAATTGTGGTTTCTTCCGTTGCGCCCGCGCCGCGTTGGCTGCTGAGCGAATATGATAAATAATACATACTGACCGTGCGTCACTGGGCAACTTTCAGTCATGTTATTATCAATCTCATTTTGGAAAACTGGCAATTATATGATATTTTAAAATACTAGCTGTTTCCTGCGGCTTCGCCCCAAAGGAACTGTATTTTTTCCAGGAAAAGTACTCTAGACATTTGGGCCTGTATATACTTCCAGTGACCTTTCAAAAGCAATTTTGTGTTATTACTTTATATTAGAGAGCCGGGTGCAATGGCGACATGTCAACACATCATTTTTAAAATCTGTGCTTCATCTAATTAAAAAAAATGTTCTTGTTTGACGAAATAAATCGTCTAATAGAGATGGCAAAAACCGCATTAAAATCCACTGTGCATACTCACAGACAGACATAAAATGCTTTGTTTTAAACAAGTTATCTATACTAATATTATAAAGAGATAAAATTTGTAAGTTTGTATGTAGGGGGTAATCTCTGGAACTAATGATCCAATTCTAAAATTTTTTTCACTGGTAGAAAGCTAGATTATTCCTGAGTGTAATTCCTATAAATTATTTTTATAACATGTATACTAATCGAGCTATCACAACTTTTGTCTAGCAAGTCATCAACAAGAAATTTTCCGCGGACGAAGTCGCGGGCAGAAGCTAGTTTATATATAATTATAAAAAAATATAAATAGATTATTATCAAATAGAGGAGATGTAAAATATGTTAATAAATCCGTGCGTCAGTTGACAACTTTCAGTAAAAAATATATAAATGTATAGGTGATACCTACATATTTTTGTGTTTCGTGTCTATTTTTAGTGAGGCGATTAGTTTGAGCTTACCGTATCGGTATGGAGCTTGACATAATACATTCATTTGTTTGGGTTAAGTCCGTCACGCTATTCCCAGCCAGTGCAGCTCCTGAGAGCTAGGATAGATAAAATATACAGGGTTATTTGTAAAACACTAACAACCTTTCAGTGGGTGAAAGTACTCATGATTAAAAGCAAATTTTGTTATGAGACCAACCCTGAAAAATCGAAAAAAAATATCTGCATTTTGAATGAAACAGCCGATTTATTTTTTGATATTTCAGAGTTGGTAAAAAAAAAATTTGAACTTCCCATACAAAATTGTCATCAACTGACCACAATTTGTATGGGAGACTCAATTTTTTTTTTAGGAATTGACTATGGCTTTCTTGGGGAAAGTTGTTCATTTACATGGGCAGAAGTGGTTCTTAAAGTTTGCACACTGGAAAAAAAATTACCCAGTATACATATATTTTCAAGAAGAAAATTATCAAACCTGCATTTATTTAGAAGTTTATAATAACTACCTTATTTCATTTTAAGTGCATTTCTATGGTGCTCTACTTCAAAGGTATAATATTAAAATCAGATCCAACTTACACCAACTTGAATCCGTCCAAATAGTAAATGAAACTGATATGTTTTTATTAATTTATGATATGTTTTTATGTTTTTATAAATTCATTTTACTGCGAAGGAAGTGCGTGTGGTGATAAAAGGCATGGTGAGGGGTAAATCCCCGGGACACGACAGCCTCAGCATCGAGCACCTGCAGCATGCAGGTGTACACCTGCCTAGAGTGCTTTCTATGTTCTTTTCCCTTTGCTTAGGCCACTCCCATATGCCTGATAATCTGATGCGTACTATCGTTGTGCCAATCATCAAAAATAAAACTGGTGACGCATCAGATGTAAACAACTATAGACCGATTTCTTTGGCCACAGTAGTCGCCAAAGTACTGGACGGTCTGCTTGGTCAACACCTGGATAAACACGTCTCGCTAAGCGACGCGCAGTTCGGCTTCAGGCCTGGGCTTTCCACCGAGAGTGCTATCCTGAGCCTCAAGCAGACTGTACAGTATTACACGAGTAGGAAGACCCCAGTGTTTGCATGCTACCTTGATTTATCGAAAGCATTCGATCTTGTATCGTACGACATTCTGTGGGGTAAATTAAGGGATGAAACTTCTTTACCTAAAGAAATTGTGTCATTATTTATGCATTGGTATAATAAGCAAAGGAACTATGTAAGGTGGGCTGGCGCTCTCTCGGGGGAGTATGGGTTGGAGTGCGGGGTGAGACAGGGGGGGCTGACTTCTCCCACGCTCTTCAACCTTTACATCGACCGTCTGATCGGTGAGCTCAGCAGCACCGGTATCGGGTGTCATATAGATGGAGTGTGCGTGAACAACATCAGCTACGCTGACGATATGGTGTTGCTGAGCCCATCGATTGGTGCCTTACGAAGGCTTTTGAAAATTTGTGAGTCCTATGCGTTGGCTCATGGGCTCAAATACAACGCGAGCAAAAGTGAAATAATGATTTTCAGGCCGGACAACAAGCGATACACATTCGTTCCGAGTTTCACTTTATGTGGTTCAGCTCTAAACAAAACCGAGCAGTTTAAATATTTGGGCCACTGGGTCACCGCGGACCTAAAGGACAGTGTCGATATTGAACGGGAGCGCAGAGCGCTGTCTGTCCGATGCAACATGTTGGCTCGCAGGTTTGCACGGTGTACGGGGACTGTAAAAGTTGCGCTTTTTAAAGCTTACTGTCAGTCCTTTTACGCTTGCAGCCTGTGGGTTAACTATACGCAGCGGACATACAGCGATCTGCGCGTTCAATACAATAACGCGTTCCGGGTGCTGATGGGACTGCCGCGTTACTGCAGCGCCTCCGGGATGTTCGCGGCAGCTGGCACAGACGGCTTTGCGGCCATCATGCGAAAGCGGTGCGCGTCTATCATGCGTCGCACGCGCGACAGTCCCAACACCATCCTGCGCGCGCTGGCGGACCGGTGGGACTCTCCAATGCTGGCTCGCTGGATACGGCTGCATGCAGTCGTGTAGTGATTGGCAGCCAGCATTGGGAAGTCTACCTGACCCGCAACTTATTGTTAAAATTAAATTATTAAAAAAATACTAACCTAGTTGTAAGCTCGCAATTGTACTAACAAAATATGGATGTCTTTCCGAAATAAATGATTATTATATTATTATTATTATATTATTAATGTTATTATATTATATGGTATTTTTTATTATTTGCGACCTATTTTGATATATTTAGATTTTATAAGGTAGGTACCTCAAATAAATCTCCCGTTATTGCACGTTTAATTGTTTCATATAATACACATAATTTTATAATTATTATTTTATTTGTATTTATGAGGAGCTAGTGGCTAAATAATTACAGCTTCACGGGTCGATCTTCAAGGTTAAGCAACGCTTGCCGGGTCGGTCTGTGGATGGGTGACCATCTTATCATACCGAAATTTCTCCGTGCCTCGGAAAGCACGTTAAGCCGTTGATCCCGGCTGTCATTTATAGATCTTTGGCAGTTGTTACGGATTATCAGAAGCCAGAAAATCTGACTCCAGTTTTCCAAGAAGTACCGTAATACTCAGTTAATGGATTGTGGAAATCTGGTAGGCAACCGCTCCACATAAAATACTGGTATTCAGCTGAATCCGGTTTGACTGGAAGCCAACCCCAATAAAGTTGGGAAAAGGCTAGGCAGATGATTTTATTTATATTATATGTACCGTGAGTGTATCCGTGGCGGCACAGTATGAGAATACCAGTACTGTGATATTTATTTTTTTCAAATGGGATATTATAAATTGCATATCAAACAAATAATCGCCTATCAATACATACTCATCATTTATATTCTTTTTTACATCAAATAACTTACTTCACTACAAATAAACTAAATGTTTAACAAAACTCAAACTGCAGATAATTCGAAATCATACATCAATATGACATTACTTTTTTCCTCATAATGCAATGCAATACAGTTAAATTTAGGTTTGTACAAAAATACTACGTACATAGCAGAAATACTGACTGCACAGAAAATTTTCCATATTTCATAACAAAATAACTAACTTTGACTCGACATTGGGTATGTAAAGGTTGTTATATCAGGAGAAACTGGATGCAATCGGGACTTTAGGGCACCCCGACTCGGATAGGTTAGGTTAGAAGGGGTCATCCCCTTTGTGGTTATTTTTTTATAAACCACACAGAAGTAGCCCCGGTCGACGGAGCCCCGCGAAGCGGTGCTCCGTCGACAAAGCCCCCCATCAACCATGCATAGAATATTTTAAGGTTTGGCTAGGTCTATTCGATTTGGATAGGTCTATTAGATATAAGATTATTAGCTGTGCATTGATGAAAAAGCTTTTGCTTTAGGAAAAATCGCTGTACGCTGCGAAAATAAATTGTAGTGTGTTCAGTGATATTTTGAGTTGAACATTTTGCTGTTCAATCAGTAATTTTGATGGGAATTCGGAATCTTATTGCATAGAAAAAGGATATTTTTTGATTTGCGTTTAAATACTACCCTTTTCAAATATCGCCTCATATGCTGAGATAGGGGGACCTTTTCGGCTTCGCACAGATTAATTTCATGCTGTTAGCTTTTGTTAATGACTTTTTATTACCTATGTGTTATTATTATCTAGTTTTAATTTGTTTGTCTTGTGTGAGTCTCAAATAAATATTTTTCTTTAAATTTTTAAGAACTTAGTTTGTTAAAGTACATAGATACCTATTAATCTATTTTTCACACCACCTGATCGAAAACGTCAAATTATATGTCATGCCAACCTAACCTAAAGTGAAGACAGCCGGGCAATAATATTGTACTGGATTTCATTATAACCCGCTGGTCAATAATTTATTTATTTATAATGTGATTTAAATTTGGAACCTCATCTGTCTGCTCAATTGGCGGTATATTAGGTACTTACAACGCCTTCTGTCTCTGTCTCTCTCTTTCTGTTCCAGAAAGAGGAAAGATATTCTCGAATTTCTACAAAATCATAAGATTGAAGACAATATTATAAGAATAATTGGTTATGTACGGATTATTGTATAAAAGGATAAGAATAACACTTAAAACCCATTTATAGTCGATTTATTAATTTAAAAACTATTTTCTCGAGCATCTCCTATGACGTTTTAAATTCAAATTGCATACAGCCAAGCGTCCAAACCCATTCTACCAGCTGATATATAGCTCTGTATAAAGCTTTGTGTACACATAAATTGTATTAGGTTGCTAACAATAGGCCTGCACATATTAACTTGCCCACAGAGAAGTAAAAAAAAAAACGAAAATCGAGTTGGTCGTGGCCGCTATGTGGTAGGTATAACGAGTGGAACGCAAAAAAGGCGCGGATATTGCAAATCCGTATGGTATTAAAACTAACTTTTTTTAAGTAGGTATACAGTATAGTTCTAAATACATATCTCTACTTAGTGTTTGTAAATTTAAAATACTTTGTTTTTCGTAGTCGGCTTCTGATTTTCTCACAGGAGGTGTGAAAAGTAGAGTATCCTCCTCGGGGATAAAGGTGTCTTTGCCTTGGGCTAGCTTGAATCCCTCGCTGCATTCAGGATTCTTGTATTAACTCCCTCGCTTCGCTCGTGAGTTAAACTCTAAACTCCCGAATCCTTCATTGCGTTCGAGATTCAATATGACGCCCGTGACACAAGACACTGCTTTATCCCCTGGGTGCATAATCTATTATTACTTAACTCTACTCATTAAACGAAATCAAGTCATGGGAACAAATCACATATACCTACATCGTGATCAACATTGTGATCAAACTCAATCAATCTAAGTAATAAATAAATACAGTCGTGAATCACGCTACTTCCGATCACACACGAAGGTCGATGACTCCTGAAAATCGCGCGTTGGCTAGCCGCTGACTAACAAAAGTAAAATGGTATTTCAGTTCTGGGAAAATGACTTTGCATTTTTCTGTATCTATAGGGATCATCATCGAGTGATTTAGTTATTTAAAGATCAATCTCAACATAACTAACTTAAAGCTAATTACTTAACGATTTATATCTACTTACCTAACCTAACGATATACAAAAACAAAATACACTTATGCGTTGAAGTATACCGCTTCTGTACATTTATGTGCTAAAGTGTTAGATAAATAAATATTCCTCCGTATCGCTGTGATGCCCACCCACCTTCCACGGCACCAACGCCATACCATCTGGTCTCTTCCCATCGTCTATATAGCTATGTTACGTACCAAGCCGCTAGGTTCTAATACCGCAGGTACGAAGGCGTTGCAAGAGCCCGACTAATAATGGCTCTTACAGCAGTGATAAAATATTCCTGGTCAATACTGTGGACCGAGGAGAGGAAGGCCGGTAAACTTATACCTACTTGAAATATTGCGGACGTCGAGGCTACCCCATGCGAATGGGAAGTGTGGCTTGCTGCCATGCTCGGTCGTCCAAGGCCACATTTAGGATTGAAGAAAGTGTGATTCTAATAATTATAATTTGGTCTACTTTTTCCAAAAGATGTGAATGTATCCATAGATGGAACGAGCGAAGGCTATATGTAAATTTTGGTCAAAAGCAACAGTACCGAATAAGTGGTGACTGGTGTCAGATTTTCGAAAATCGGTCACCAGAAGACAGCCCAAAGTGACAAAATGTATAAATACTTAAGGGGTTGAAAAGTGTAACCAAAATGTCACTGGTCAACTGGTGAATCTTGCGTTAATTATTTAATTAAATAAATAAAATAGGTAATTTGAAAGAAGAAAGAAAAACGGTTGCGTTGCCAGAAAAGACGTCACTTTTCCCATTCATAGCGATGTGGATAATATTTTTTTGTTACCCAATGATTTCTGTAATTTTAAAAGCGTTTACATAATTATGTTCATGAATATTTGTTAATCTAGTTGTCTATTAGTATTTAATAGTTACTCTAAGGTACCTACGTGTACATAATATTTAGTATTTTATTAATAACTAGGTAATTAATGTTCTAAAATTACCAAAATATTGCCTTATGTTATTCATTGTGTTTTACTGGTCGCATTGGGGTACAGATCGGCCAGTACATAGTAAGAGATAGGTTGATAACCTGATGCTGTGACTAAAGAGTCATACACCTCTGCATCTGTCGACGCTGAGGTGGTTGCTAGGATAAAAGTGAACATATATATTGCATAATGTAAATAATATAGAAGTTTTTTTGTTGAGAAATAAAAAAAATATTACAAGTTAGTATATTTTTAATTTTAATTTACTTTAACTAACTTACTCGTATATAGGGTGTCTAAAAATTAACGCAAGATTTGAATTTGCAGCCATTTGCGCAGTAAAGTTTTGACAATCCCAAAAATGTATCAGCTTGATAGCTGATAGTTTAGGGTTAGGTTAGGTTAACAGGTTAAAATGGTTGAATACTCGAGAGGGCAACGTTTTTCTTGAACAATATTTGTAAAAAATAACATTATTTTTCGTGGTCAAAGTTCAGAAAATCTATCATTTCGGTGATAAGAATTAACACCACTAGATTTCTTTTTTTAGAGTTTTTTTTAAATCAAAGCTATGCCAACAAGCCCACAACCACCAGTGCATTGAAGGAGAAGATTCAACGCTGAATCAACGTAATTCAGTCATTTATGCAAAATGGTAATGGAAAATTTCGAAGGTGAAAATGTGAAAATAGAGCGTATGTGTGGAAAGCTTTGGAGACCATTTGCCCTTTGTGCTATTCCATACATAACCCTATCCTGTACACTTTATGATAGTTTAAAAATACAGTTTCAAAAGAAATACTCTGTTTTCTAGTAAAATGTAATCTTGCGTTCATTTTGGGACACCCTTTTGAGGCCCTTAGAAATTAAGTACCTACCTACCTTTTTTATGGATGTGAAATCATCAAATGACTCCTTCCGCTCTGCGTGGAACAGGAGGAGTGTCAGACTCTTGTTAACTAAAACCCATCCGTGCTTCTCCTAGTGCCGTTTGCGTTCCAGGGCCGCGGTGACTCTTTCGAACCAAATCCGCAAAGAATTAAGCACCTACGTGTCACAAATTAAGCACAAGTCTAGTAACGTGATTGACTTTTGATCATGCATTCAACATTACATTAACAAATACGCGTTTGACAACTGTCACATTTATTTTGCTTTAATCATCGTTCCTTAATTGGGACCTACGTATATACGAAAAAATAAAAAAATATATTTTATAGATGCAAGTTGTCGGCTTCAAATCATTAAAAATATTGCCTATTTATAAGCTGGAATAAATTCTCAAGATACATTCTTCTAGTCATACCTACATTAATGAAAAAAAAATACAAATTAAAACCTACCATTTTACGTGCGTATCTTATCAATGCGTGTGATCCCCGATACCATGCGTCAAGGTCATCGACCGCTGATATTTCGCTGACCACAGCCTCGGAGTCCATAGACAATGCTGAACGTTAACCACTCGTATTGGCGATGGTCGGGTCAACAACCTGGCGTAGCAACTGCCGAAATGTGCATCTAACGAGATACTTGCATATACTAGGTATATGTATAGAGTACAGTATATCAAAATATAGAAGTTATTTCTTGAGGAATTTTATTATTAACTAGCTTTTGCCCCGCGGCTTTGCTCCCGTTAATGTAGATTTTCGCCTGTAACCGTCTTCAGGACCACATCTATAAATAAAATTTCATCAAAATTGGTTTAGTGATTTAGGTGTGGTAACGTGACAGACATTCTCACTTTCGCATTTATAATATTAAGGGAAGTTAGGATAGACTCGTGGTTGACCACAACCTCACCTGTTGCAAAGCGATGATGCAGTCGACGATGGAGCACGCTTGCCTAGAAGTAACCTATTCACTCTTGACTTACAGACCCCCAGGTTGTAGCTACCAGGCAGCACAACCTCCGGCAGGGAATTCCACTCCTTACCTGTACCTACACAATGAAAGTAAGTATACCCAAAACGTTGTGTGACATATTTTAATCACGCCTCTTTTCCTTACGAATTAGGAATGGGAGAATTTGTGAAACGTCCGTTGCTTCCACAGGTTGCTTCGTACCACTACTAAAAGTAAGAAAACTTTTTGCTTGATAGCGATTAAGGGGATTTCCTGACCGAAATATTTCCGTGACATTCCTGACATGTCTGACAGAAAGTTCAAGCGCGAGTTATCTTATCATTATATTATATTGGTATCGAGCTTGGCAAAAGAAATTGTGGAAAGGTAAATATGAATTTAGATAATTATGTTTTAGTAGTTATAGAATACTAGCACTTCGCCCGCGACTTCTTACGCACATATCCAGTTTTATCCAGTTCCTGTAAAGCCTATAGTCTTCCTCATGAATGTGACTATCATTTACAAAAATAATTTTCCAAATCCGACTGGTCTCTGAATTGAGTTAGTAATTTGAGTTAAGAACGAGTCAATTGCCTGCTACCCTGTGCTAAATTTTGACCGGTTGTCACGCTACAATAAACTTTAAGAAATACTAAACTAGTATTTGAAGTTCCATTATGCAGAGAGGAAAGCCAATTAAACGAACGATGAGATAGATTGACAGAATATATTTTATTGTACGTCAATAATATTTCGGGCCATAGTCGCTGAGTTTCTTCTTTGTAAGATAGTCTGCGAACAATAAACTCCATCACCTAATTTCGCCACGCAAAACACAAAAACGCACCGTCAAACCTCTGTGTCAACTGTCAACAATCCTAATATTCAAGGTCCTATACTGACATACATTACAACAGATATACTATGATTCCGCATCATTGGGCCAAAGATTCAAGGAAAGATCTGAGTCAGCCATTATAGAGTGTAGTCTGACTCTGTAACTTTCGCAATACGGTAATGTAAACAAAATGTTACTTTCGTAAGTTTCTGGTAGTGGTGGATGAGTCATCCGTGACGTTGAGAATCGGAGTTGGGGTTGACGATAAAATGTTGATTGAAAACTTGATATACCTATGAATGCTGAAGAAAATGGTCGCTAATGGATTTTTTTTTAAATTTTCCCTTAGCGACCGGTGGTGATTTTCAGAGAGTGCAAATGCCAAAGGATATCGTTTTAATCGTTATGAATACAAGTTGTACCTATTGTAAGTAAGATCTGCTTAGAAATCCTGTAAGTTTAGTAACCGCATCATTTGAGAACGGCTAACCCGATTTAGCAATATTTATTGGCTTAAAAATGTTTGTCAGCTGAGCAGAGGCCTTCCCTTTCTCATTCCAAACTCATCTTGTGTGATCTCTGTCCAAGTTTGACCTTTAAACGTCATTGACATCGCACCATCTTCGCCGCGATCGAATAAGGATTTCAGGAAATAAAAATTTGAAAAGATCCCTAAAAATCGGAAAACCCGGGAAAACTTAGAAGTGTATTTTTCTGTAGGACTTTAAAAAAACTCAAGAAAATTCTGGATATAAACCTTTATGTTCACAACAATAACATGTCTTGGACTGGGGTCTCGGATGGGGTCAGAAGCATGTGATCTGCATGCCGGGAAACCCTTGGCCATGACTCACAGAGCTTTGTATTACGTTTGGGAGCTCAGTTTCATAACACACGCTTCATAATGTAAACATCCTCGTTTTTATCATAACTTCTGCACTTAGTCATAATTAAATTCTAAATTACAGTACATTATTAAGAAGAACTATTTATTTTTTCGTAAATAAAGGAGATTTTATGAAAAATCGGTTTTCTTTACACGTGAACCTCCAACTCCATCAGAATATCAAAGTGTCCATAAAGCTCATAAATTGAAGTTTTCGTGCTCGAGAGATGAGTTTAAGCTGAGCAAGCGCGTTTACGCATTCCCTTACTCATCTCTCAAACACGAAAAGGTCAATTTAGAACGTCAAGTAGGCAAGCTATTATTGACATTTCCGTGCTCATGTTGGAGTTCGAGTTGAGTTGGAGTACAGGTTCTGGAATATGAGAGTTTTTGCAATGTAATTAATAAAATAAACATGTAGAGGTGATTTCACTTCTAAACTAATTTGGGGAAAAATCGAATTGCTGAAAGTTCCCACAACTGAACAAAGGTTAAACGAAATAATATATAAAGTTAAAAATCGACCTACATTTATTGCATTAATTTCAAACAAACAATATCCTGCTTCATTCTGTAAATCAATCAGCCATTTTTATCCTGTGGCCAAAACCATCCGGGCTTTCCCGCCAAAACATTTTACGACGGCTAAGAAGACACGCCTTCATTTTATAGCCAGCCAGTGCCTTCCGTCGACTTCCATCCATTTTTAATCGTGTGATTTCTTTAAATTATTTCTCATATCTCGATACGGATTTCCTTTTGACATTCTTGTTTCTAATTTTTTTACATGAAAGTTTTGATTTGAGAACATATCCTCTTTTTTTTTGGTGTTCTGTGTTTTAGCTTTTCACAATGACAGATGTTAGATTTTGAGACTCAATATAGAATATGTAAAATAAAACAATAAAATTAAATAGAATGTCCCAGTCCTGGTATTTTTGATAAATAAGCGGTTAAAGGAGGGGAAAGCACGACAAAATTTCCATTACAAAGGACATGGAAAAACACACGGTATTTTTCCTACAAAGTCGAAAAATACTCACGTAGGTACACTACACAAAGTCAAAGTCAAAGCATTTATTTCAAATAAACCATTCACAGGTACTTTTGAATTGTCAAAGTCACATTAGGTACCTATGAACATATGTATTCATTTATATCATTCGGCCTACTACAAAGAAAGGGAATATAAATTCACAAAACTGCGGAAAACTAACGACATACAAATATTATTGTTTTGTGAAGGTGGTCGTCAGCGCTGACGTTTTAGGTTTCTCGGCCAGAAACCATTGTTATGGTATTGTAACCTCATTGACGTTTTGTGTATTTACCACACTGGCCTATATTCCTTGTTAATAAAACAGTAGGTACTTAGTAAGAATTTATAAAATAATCATTAAACTATGAGTTATAAATTTTCATAAATAAAAAAAGACGAACCTTCATGAAAAGAAAAATGGCATTTGAAATATTTCGAAAACCCTTCTTTCTTCCTTTGTCGTGTGGGAAGTAAGGTCTTCCGAACCCCCCACACACCCTGATACATCACAAAAGATTTTTGTAATATTTTCAGAAAATATTTATTGACCCTGCAAAACTAAAGGAAAATTGCCTTGTTGCACTAAGCCCACCTATGTACCGCTACTGTACGTCAAGTTTAAATAAATAAATGAAATTAGAGAAACTTAAAGAAAATCAGTTTCTTTCACCTCAACAACCAAGTCTAGTCACTCAAAACTCAAAATCCAAACCGTGGAAAAAACCAACCTGTCACTGGAACCATTTATCATTAGTGGCGTGATACACACCATCATCATTTAAAATCCAGGTCACCTCTCCTCGCACAAAGAGAGTTCGTCGCAGTTCAAATCGATCTTTCTAGACTTGCCAGCAGTGCCTGACCACCGGTGGTCTCCAATGTGGTCGTTGACCAGTCTCTCGACCCAGATTTTGAACACACACACTAAGGTATAGACATTACACGTCGCGAATATTTTGGCAACGTTAATATAAGATAGCTATCTATCTGACACACTATCCAACAGTGACACTCAAAACTTCATTTCATCTTCGGCTTCATTTCATTTTTAACCGACTTCCAAAAAAGGAGGAGGTTCTCAATTCGACTGAATTTTTTTTTTTGTTTTTTTTTTGTTCAACGATATTTTCGCCAATTGTCAACCGATTTTGATGATAATTTTTTAGTTTTTTTTTTTCAATTTGGTGAAGATCTGATGAAGAACTTCGGAGGGAGATAGATAACGGAACTCTTCAATAAATGATAGCAAACCTGTCAGGATTTCTGAAATCGCATGTCTGTTTATTGTTAACACCAGTTCATAACATATCATCATCACGCCGGTACGCCATTATTGAATTGGACACATCTGCGTACCCCTTACGCAGATGTGTCCAATTCAATCATAGTTTTGGGGTTATCTATTCAGGAATAACTTTATTGTTTATGAACCGATCTTAATGATTATTTTTGCGTTGGGTTTAGTTAAAGCTAACCACTAAAAAGTGAAAAATAAAAATACTTGGTTTTTATTGTTTCTTCGTTTTTTAACACCGACTTCCGAAATTATAGTTATTTTATACTTTGAAGTGTTTTTTGTTTTGAAGTCAGTTGTATTTTTTTGTAAAAAAGTTTTTCAGTCATTAAAACCGATTTTGAACTAATCTCGACTTAAACGTAGATCTTCTTCGAAGAAGAACAAATCCTTACTAAAAGGAAAACTTCGGATTTTTAACACCTGAGGGCCAATTCTACTAATTTTTAAACAACGTTCCATTCGCATCTTAGTCGCGAGCTGTCAAAAAGCCTCAATTTCCATACATTTTTGACATATTGCTACTGACATGCGAATGCAAATGTTGCTTTAAGTAGAATTGGCCCTCTGGTAGGTATATTGAAAATCGAAGAGTGCAATATGCACTCTTCGATTTTTTTTATAAACACATTAGTGTCTCTAAATGCTTTTATCATCATATCAGCCGAAAGCCGTCCACTGCCGGACATGGGCCTCCCCTAGATGGTTTGCCAGTATTGCCACGCTTTTCAGGCGGGTTGGCGATCGCATTGTAGCTGTTGCAATGTACCTACAGATAATGCTGCTGCCCATTCTCTGGTGAGTCCCTTAGTCACCTCTTACGACACCTACGAGAAGCGATGGGATGGAGCTATTCTTTTACATGTGACACCATACGAAATGCTTTTATATTTCTTCAATAATAACTGTCTTCGATAGACTGAAGGCCTAGTAACTGAAAGCAAAGTTACGATCATTGGAGACGCATGCGTGGACGCATGTCAGTGTTTTCAGGCCGTTAATTCCGGTTTTTCTCTCATGAAGTTGAGCGTTTTCCTTAGAGTGTTGCTGCCATGTTACTTCTTGGAAAGAACCGCACCTTGTGGTAAGTTTGGGACGTCAAACTGCTGGTGTGGTTTTATTTTTAATTTCGTTGTCTATTTTGATAGACGTTCGTAAACGTTGACGTTGTTAGGAATGAAAGATTTCTTTATGTCATAGTTACATATGCCTATGGCTAAACTATGTGTGTACTAGGTAAAAACATAAAATCAAATGCAATGGCGCATAATTCGTACATCAAGACAAAGCCCGAAGCTTTCGCCGCGTCAAATAGTCAATTCCCTAACTTTCTACGAGTTCCGAACTTCCGATGAAAGTAGTCTCGCACTTGTCCATTCGCGCACAGAGGTCGCGATACACTAGCAATTCAGACAGTGGCCGAATAGATGCGGCTTCGAAATTTAAAATATGATATTCTTTTTATTTTTATTTTTTTTATATGCCATAATTATACAATAAGTTGTACGAGTAACTAGGTCGCAATGTTTTTTCGGCCTTTTATGCCAAATGCCTTGTTTTGTTCTATGAAACTCTTCTTGTTTGAAGTTGCTATGTTTGATTTTGGTAAGCAGTCATTGGTTTAGAACGATCTCCACCTTTTATTTTTTCACACTTTGCATTTGCTATAATTAGTATTTTATATGAACGTTTTCAATTACCTGATAAATAAAGTACCAAAAGTTTCATTTAGTAATAGTAGTTAATTTAAAAAAGAAGGAAAAACATTAATTATTTCAGACGCTTGTAAGAAAAAATATGGACGTAAATATGACGAGTTATCAAACGCAACTTGGTAATGAATCATGAACGCCTATTATAAGATATTATGAACCAACTAAATATGATGACGTAAAACAATTCATTAATAATTAAAACCTATTTCAAATTACTTAAATAAAATTATTTTGCAGAGGTTTCGTCTTTTCGTGCTTGTCTTGAGTAGGTTGCAATCAAAACCTTACAACACTGACTGCTTTATTTCTTAATATGTCGTTACTTTATTCCTAATTTTTACTAAGTTCCTTCATACATGATTCTAGTAAATCGAAACTAAGCAAATTAAATAAATAAATTCATATCACAGTCCCCTGACCTTGTACATTTTTATTTACATACATAGACTAAATTTTCAAACTACCAACATTCAGACAACAAAAGTCAAGTATGAAACCTAATTCCGAACGTTCAATTTTGAATGTCGAGCGCAAATTCGGCCAGTAATGATAGCAATGTAATCGTACCGCGATGAGTCAACGCCCGGTGAAATGACGGCCAAGTTCGTTCACCTTTCACCCAATTTGCCTAAATACACACCGACCGAAAATAGTTGGCATCGTATCGCGACCAATGCGATATGATAAGTGTGTGCTCTACAAATTGTCAGCATATAATCTGCAGTACGATGTCATATCGAGTAGTACTTATACTTTTTTGCTTGAAGTTTTCCATAGTTTTTGTACGCTATGAGTGTCAGAGAGTGACGTATAACAAGATGTAATTTGTTGTCTATGGTTTGAAGGAGCGCAAAAAATCTTTTGTGCGTCTATGACCCGAGATTTATCCAAGTAAATGATTCTTATTATAAATCTATGTAGATATCTTTTTTGCATCAACACATTTAGCTGGTTGGAACCTATTTCTGAGACATGCGAAATCGCGGTGAATTACATGAATCTAAAATGTTTACAGAATTCGAGACTGTCATGTAGTGACGTGCGAAAATTCGGCATTGTTGACGAATTAAATTGACTATTTTTAGATAACCTGGAAAAGTATGGCACGCGAAACAAAATATTTTACTAGATTATGTGCCTGAGTTAAACAAAATCGGTCGATATACTAGCTACGCTTGTTGAGCAAGAAAAATTGTTCTGTTCTTGGATAAAGCGTCATTCTGCGCGGTTTTCGTCATATTGGAAAATGTTACGTTTATGAATGAGCGTGTACCACGTAACGTCGCACGCGCACCTCACGTCGATCAATAAACGGCGCCTTTATCGTAACGGCAATCTCATCTTGCACAGCATTTTAATGCCGCATAAAACCTAACTGTCCGTTCAAAATAAATACCAGCAAAATGTTCAGGTAGGTCGCCAAACGGTATCCGACAATGAACTCCGAAACTGGGACAACGACCGCCCAATTTGGCATTTGGTCTCTTGGTGAAAAAAAAAATATCGCCACCGGCGGTACCAGGGTAAGATGAACTAGAGAAAGGTTGAATTTCGACTGTTTGCATGTGTGCATACTGGCCACTTTGCCTGTGTGCGTCATTGTCGTCTCGTAGTAGAAAGCTTAGTGAGTTTGTTTACATTTGCTATTTAAAAAAAGAGTGAAACGGTGATACGATGAACTGTCAAATTATTTCTAGGTACTCGTAGAATGTAGGTCGATTAGACTGTTTCATTCACTAATGCGTACCGAGCACGCAATGGTATTTTGTGAAAATTGTTTTTGTGGACAGGAGAAAATCGAAAATGTTCGTGAAAGTAAAATTAAACTAAGATTCAAGTACTAAAATTACTACAATGTAGTTTAAGTGACAGTTGCTGTAAAAGATAAAACGGTAGCGCAATACTGACTAGAATAAGTCTTCTCAGACAGAAAACCTGAACCCCAAATAACCAAATAATCTGGTAGCAGACAATAATTTAATAGAGTAACTTATAAAACTGCAGGTACAAAACCTTTAGGTACCGCAGGGTACCACAGTTAGGTCCAGATATCAAATTACTTAGTTAATTTTTCAAATACAGAACCCCGCAGGAAGACAATATCTATCCTATAAACATCCTAGAGAACAGACTATAGTCTGGCAACTCATTCGCCTCCAAAATTGAAACCGGGCGATCCCATAGACATTTATTTCAAAGAATACTCAAATTAATACTAAGAACACACAGTCATAAACTATTGTCAGTTTTCCGGCTCGTTCCATTATCATCGCGGCACTTCATCATCGTCGAATTAAATATACATTATATCTTTATCCTTATGTAACGTTACGTTATATTAGTCACTGTATATAATGTTACACGATTTTCCTCCTTAATGACGTAGATTTATAAAATTCTCAAGGTGATAATCGGGAGAACAGTTTTCCTGAATGTTTAAATTAATATACCATGCATTGTGCATTATATTCGAATTGATGGTCACGTTCCTAAACCCAGTTTCCTCTATAGGGATAAGGTGTTCACGTGTTTTCAGATGCTAGGTTAAATCATCTTATTGCGGAATTGTTCGAAACAGTTACCGCGGCCCTGGAACGCAAAGGATATTTTTTGAAGGAACAAATTAGTTTAGTCAGGAAGAGTCTGAGACTACCTCCCGTTCTGCACAGAGTCATTTGATGATAATTATCACATCCACAAAAACAAAAAAAAGGTTTAATCGTCATCTTGCTACTGTGGGGAAAAGCTGCAGACATACAAAATATGTTTGTGTTATAAAAAACGGGCTGTACGAGCTATATCAGCTGGGGTCAAGTTTCCTTAAGAGAACTTTCAAAGATATTGGAATTCTTACGGTGGCATCTCAATTTATTTTTGCAAAATACACATTTTTACACTACAACTAGTAATATCCGTAACTTTAACATTAGAAACAAGCACAAATCTGTCTTCGAAACTTCCAAGGCTCATTTTGTAGGGCTCGGTATCCGTTTTTTTTACAATAAGTTACCCCTTTCTTATCTTGAGCTACCGTTTAACTCGTTTAAAACAACTAATGATAAATCTAACCTTCGTTCGAAGGCATACCATTCAATCAATGATTATTTAGACCAGTGATCGTCACGTTTTCCGGATCCTGGGCCACATAGGACAATGTGAGGTATCACTGCGGGCCGTACATTCGTGGATCGGGTAATTGACACCTTAATCAATTGCAAACGCGATTGTACCATAGATTTTACATGTCATTGTTATAATATATGGTGCATTAATGTAATGCCTATTATAATAGTGTTTCTTTATGTCGCGGACCGCACAAATACCGACCACTGATTTAGATGATAATAGTTGGTCGCAGTGTTGAACGTAAGACAGACTTAGTATTAATGTTACCTTTGCTATATTATTTTCTTTGTAATAATACTTTGCATATTATTGAATAAATGCTAGTGCTCAACAGACAGAGATGTGTTTTAAGGACGGGAAATCATCAAATGTCTCCTTCCGCTCTGGGTGGAGGGGGTGCCAGATTCTTAATGACTAAAACTCATTCCTGTTCCTCAAAATGCCCTTTACTTTCCAGGGCCACAGTGACTCTTTCGAACACATTCAGCAACCCTGGCAGGCTCTAGCCCTAAAATTGTACACTACCTTGGACAAGACAGTCACAGCTTTTTTTTTTGGTAATCCATACTATCCATACCTATAGAGACTCTACCGAGTCCGAGAGTTACTTTTTCCATGTCACCTCGTACCAGTCCTCACGGTACACGTCCTGGGGCTCTAGACAAGTGACATTCTGTAAGCGGTAGCGTGGCGAAGGCGATTGTCAATACGTCAAAAATTTATGGGATTGACAGATGTCATCGAAATGTCACGTGATCAAATTCCTACATTTTGGCATTTCGACAGTCGCATTCGCTAATTGAGTGGCACATTGTCTAGGGCCTCTGGTGTCCACCGTCCACCACCGTCTTCGCGCATCTATTGTGTGAAAACCTTAGCCCAACGGTCACAAAATCATATTTTAAAAGCTAATGGAGAGATGGATGAAAACAATAGTTTCCATCAACTGTACCTATTGAAAAATCGCAATGCAATTGTCAATTTGACATAGGACTGAAATACACAAGGTATTTCTTCTTAGGTAAAGTCCACAATCGTTCTCGCATAAACTCATACAAATATGGAAGCTGATAAATCTAATAGGTTAAATTAAATATTGCGTACATGGTTACAGTTCACATTTAACTAAATTAGTCAGGATCCGTAAGGAATCGTTATTAGTCACACAGTTTACATGCGTAGAATTTGAATGATAGGGAAGAATTTAGGGAAAAAATCCATATAATTATAATGTCACTACAAATATTATATAGGTTCGCTCCTTGTTCTTACGCTCATGGAAAATGAGTGATTCAATGAAAAGATGACACCCGACTGTTGTTGGTGAAAAAATAACCAATTTTTCTTCAACCTTTTTATAAAAAATGTATAACATGATAGATAAAAAACTGGTAGAATAATAAATTTGCGCACACTTCTATGTATAGGATCTTTATGTAATTTTTGTATGGTGTAGAATTTACTAATTGTACACCATACAAAAATTACATAATAGTAGAGTATATTTTTCTAATTTAAAGTAAAATAAAGTAAAGTTGAATGACATAAAGGTTTTAATGATATGAATCTAGTGGCCTGCTCCCTAAACTAGTTTTAACTGTACTAAATTAACTTTCATTTCGACTGAAATCCTGAACTATGTAAACTTGCTGATATCGACTCTATTTTCATTCTACAGAAAAGAGCCATCAGAGAAATTTACAATCTTCGCCTCCGGCGCGATTCTCTAAGGGAACTGTTTAAAGAAATTAACATCATGACGGTGCCTTGTCAATATATCTATGAAAATATCATGTTCCTTAGAAATATTCTTTTTAGTAAATGAAGCGACACACAACTATGTCACTAGGAATAGGAACGAATTAGTTCAACCAGGTTTCAGACTTGGTATTTAGCCACATCTTTCATGGGATAACTGTTTAAAGTGGTAGGTATAGTAAAATACCGCCACATTTATATTAGAATTGAAAGTGACGAAATTTAAAAATTGTATAAAACGCACACTATGCAAACAAGCATATTATAAACTAGGGGAGTACATTGATGATGAAAATGCTTGGCTAATGCTGGTCCGCTCCACAGCGACTAAAACGCCCAAACTTAGATTAAGATGTGAAAACATTGCTGGACCTGCTGAAGATTGTAAGACCATCTTTGCTTTGTGTAGATTCAATCTCTTTCGCATTGTATAATTTGAAGAATAAATTCTTTCAAAACAAATGTAACCATGATTTTGTTAACACTGATTTAAAAGAGTGTCCAGGAGTTTCTTGCACGTTCTTCTCCATAGGATCTACTCTTTGGGAAGTGCTACTGCCGCGCTGGAGATAGGGTCGGTGAGTGTGTTTTGCTGCAGAACAACTTGCTGCTTCTGTCGCTAGCGCGACAGTTATACCTTTATTTAATTGACTGACAGACCTTGACAATTCAAAAGTGCCTGTAAGTGTCTGTTGTATTTTTTGTACTTCCATAACAATGATCGCGTCATTTATTCAACCGATTCCAAAAAGAAAGACATAAAAAAACTAACAGTCTTCTATCAGAGTACCAGGCACGCATAGCCGTTAGGAGGTCACCCGAAATAAACGCACACCAACACACGCACGCGTTTGTTTGAATGCGCAACACGTGATGTTAGTATGCGTACCAAATATCGGAATCGTTGAACGAAAGTCGAAGAGAACTTTGGTTACCTACTTGTTTGCATGTAAGATACTACATACTTTGCGAAAAAAAAATACTGTTGGTAAATTCAAGGTTTTTCAGAAAACATGAATTTTATTTCAGCGGGTAGCGTTTATTTCTGTGATTCTTTTAACAGTAAAAATACTGCATTTTGTAAACGTCTGACAGTCTTCAAGAAAACAGTCAAAATCTATTCCGGTATTTTTAACAGAATTCCAAAAATGAGCAGGTTCATAATTCTTTTTTTTTGTCTTTTATGTATGTACACCAATTACTCCGAGGTTTCTGATTTGACTTCAGTGATTCTTTTTAGTTCGATACGGTATGTTTGCCATTTGGTCCCGTAAAAAAATATTTCATTTTGGCTCAGAAGTTTTTATTTTATTAGCACTTTTTCTTACTTGGATGATGCGTACGCGTATTTACGTACTTGGACGATGACATCGTCCCCTTAACGGCAAATAGCAAACGACCCATTATGAGAATTAACACTACCTTCTACAAAGTGAAAAATAAAAAACACATATTTTTGTAAAAAATCTTTTAAAAATTCAAGCATAACGCGAATTGTTTATTTATTTACATTTAATTCAAAAATATAAAATGTAAATGCATACTTATTGCGTTTTGATAAAAGTAAACAATTTCTTCGCAAAGTGAAAGATTTCATTATTCTTGAAAATACAAACACACCACAAACAGAACCGCCTAAGCGGGCTCAAGCCCTGAGCGCCGAGAAAACAAGTAACATGCGTGCCTGTTTTCTCGACGCGCGGGAAAAAGCAAGATGGCCGCCTGACGTTTTTCTTCACGACTCGTGTTCCGGAACGAAGGCAATGAAACTACTTCAAGTTGCTTTCAGAAAGTTGTTTACTAACTTTGTTAAATATTTTTCTTTTTGTCAGCCAGTGTTTTCACATTTTTATTTTGAAATGAAAGCAAAAATATCGGTTCTTTACCCTACTGCGCGAAGCAAAGGAGGGTCATGTGTTTATTATCAGCCTATACTAGATGAATGTATGTTTGTTCCTTTGTGCCACTCTATAGACCTAACGCGTGGGCCGATTTTGATATTTTTTAAGTTAATCGATTTGTTTTAATTGAAAGAACTTGCGAGTGTCACTAAAGGCATGTCATGTGTTTGAATTACCATTTTGGATTTATAATGATTTAAAGTTGGTAAGCAACCATTCTCATTTTTTTACTGATAGTCATGTGGGATATCAAAATAAAGGGCTCGAGGAGACGATTCCAAAAATGCAACTCACTAAAATGTAAAATTTAAAAACGACTAAAAAGTTCCAAACAGGGGCCTAACCACCAACTCTTAAATCAGTATTACTTCAATATTACTTCCAGTGGGTCTTTCCCACTGACGGCCTTTATAGCTCAGTCTCTTGACTGAGCTATAAAGGCCGTCTCTTTCCCACTGGAAGCAATATTAAAGTAATACTGCTTTTAGAGTTGGTGGTTTAGGCCCTGGTCACTTTTCAAGCAGTCTGATGGCAATTGATTGCATTTAATTTAGTCCAATCACAGATTTGTTGCCATCACCAACTGCATCAGACTGCTTGAAAAGTGACTTATTAAGACAAGGGTTTATTTACAGTTTTTTTTTTTTTAATTTAGTAAAGCCACGGAATGTGGACTTATTAAGACAAGGGTTTATTTACAGTTATTTTTTTTTAATTTAGTAAAGCCACAGAATGTGACGACTAATTTACATTTTATAACTCACACACTACTGAAATACATTAGGTAGGTACCTTGCACATTTTACACAAATATATATTGTTGAACGACATATAGAGTGTACCTATAGAGGAAATCCCTCACCGGACTTTAAAATTAGGGAAAATCAGGAACGTTTAATTATTAATTACCTAGGTATTATGTATAAAATACAAAGTACCTAGTACCTAAAAATTTTATCCTTTTTCGCTAGCCATAATCAGCTTTTTAAAAGGTACTTTTAGTTTATTATAATATAATAAACTAAGTATACATATATATACAGGTACTTTATGGTAAAATACTAATTTTACATGAAGCGACTGCCTCTCTGACCACGTGATACGAAGAAGTCTTGGTACCTATACAATGGACGGTCACCCCATCCGCGGACCGACCTCGGCAAGTGTTACTTAACCTTGAAGATCGACCCATGCGGCTGTTATAATAACGGCCGAAGCGATCAGTTTGCTGAACGCCCTGTTTTTCAGGAACTGAAGCCCGATAACATGTATTATTTACGTGCACTCATAGATTGATATTCAAAATTTGTATTCTTTTCTAGGGTTCCGTACACAAAGGGTAAAACGGGACCCCATTACTAAGATTCTGCTGTCCGTCTGTCACCAGGCTGCATCTCATGAACCTTTGTTGCAACAAATACTAAAAACAGAATAAAATAGGTAAATATTAAAGTGCCCCACTTCAATATTTATTTTTTCCCATATAACAAACGTGATTTTTTATAAGATGAATGTTATGTTGGTGGCTTGCTATTAAGGCCGCCACAAGCAAGTCCGGTTAAGCAGTCGACCACCTCCTAGGTTGACCTGCGAGAGGCCACACACTATAAAAAAAAATGGCTTGCTATACACTTTGGTGCAAACTGCAAGTATAGTAAGTAATTGTAAATAAATAAATATAACTTAGCTAGCCAAGCGTCTATAACATAATAATAATAATAATCGTTTATTTATACAACAGGGCACATTTACAATAAAATATCTTACAATAAATTTTACAGAACATAGTTGCTGATTTGCCTGAACTAGATTGAAATCTGTGTTTCAGGCTAGATAGCGCTAATGTAAAATTAATAATAATATAACAATTTATCAACTACCTATGATAAAAACTTAAAATTAAAGGACACATAACAATTTTATTTACACACAAAAAGGAGGTCTTCTGTCTCTAAGTACGAGATGCTTAATAAATATTGCACAATTATCTTTTTACAGCTATAATAATTTAACTTATATATATTTAGATCCTTGTTCAGTCTATTGTATAGAAATGGACCTAAAAATGTAAAAAATCTTTTTATAAAAACAAATTTTGAGAATGAGTTGGACTCGCAGACAATATCATTCCGTCTCTTATTGGTCTTTTCGGTGCTGTAAGTAAGCATGGTGTGCTGTTTTAATACCAGTTGCATAAAGAAAAGCTGGCGAACAGTCAGTACGTTGCAGGATTTGTATAGGAGATCTGTGGGATATAGAAAGGGATACAACAACACACAAGCCATTATTATGTACACACTGCATATCTTGCTGCTTATTCTTGGCAATGTTTTTGCAGCGTCTGCTTTTGTTTTCTATGCAATCCGGATGATGGCGCACATTGCTGGGGATAGCGATCGCGATGCATGCGTTACTTGGACGTGCTTGTATTCCACCTAGAGATATGCTGTTCATGTTCCGACACAGTAATTTTTAATTTTTATTTATGTACACAAAAAATTTTAAAAGAGAATGGAACAAATACAATCATAATATTTTACTCATTCGACATTATTTAATAAACAAGTATAAAAACGTTTTAACGTTTTCATTATATCTTTAATGGGACCATGAGGGTGTTTAAACTCCTATTACATATTTTCAGAATTTCGACGAAAAACTAAATTATAATTTTCAATTTGAAGCCAGCCCTAGTTATTTCAGGATTGGCTACAAATTAAATAAGTCCACCTTTGTACAATGTATTTTAATAGTGTATAAAGTTTTAATAAATAAATAAAACGATAGAGCCTTTATATTAATTAAATATAAGCAAGCGATAGTAATTTACACCTATGAAATGTAAAAAATACACTAAACATAAATCCACATTGTATGTACGTTGCCATCAACGTACATACAAGCATTATATTGAACACTATCAATACAGCACGTACCTTATCAATTAGTCACTGATAAAGATCAACAAATGAATACGTTAACGAGTGATTATAAAAAGTGCCCCATTTGGTAATAATGCCGGAATGAACACAGCCGTAAACAAATGAGATGCTTTCTCGTCGTGCATAGGTAATCTGTTTATATCTTACTTGTGCTGGTTTGCTTACGTTGTTAAACTAGATTTCACTGTGACTTTGCTCGTAATTATAAAAAACTTTTTCAACACATTTGCTCAAAAAATGCATTTACGAAGGCTGTACACATTGTTCGAAAGTTAAATTTTACACACCACACCATGGAATGTGCGGTAAAATAGGTACTCTCACCTAAGTACATATATTACCGCTCGGTGCTATTGTATAGCGCCGTGCGGTAAAATATGTACTTAGGTATTCTTTACGGTTTTTTCTTTAAATTTCCATAAAAAAATAAATAAGAATATCACCAAGGAGTTTCACAATCCTAGAATAAATAAGCTGAATGATCGAACCTCCTTGGAAGCGCATTTGCTCAATACGTTTGTCTCACTTTAATACTAAGAAAATGAGAAAAGAATAATAAAATAAACAAATGAAAGATGTAGTTCTTATTTTCACCACGCGATTGTGGCGCCGTTTGCAAATTCGCGCCATTTTCACATTAGAAATGTCAAAGATTGTTGCGACTTTCCGACTGATATCTAAAAACAAAAAGTTTGTTTCATTATCTATTGTACTGTTTTCTCGCAAATGTATTGAAAAACGTTGTATGATATACGTGCAGAAATTGGTTTTTACAAACTCGTAACTATGGTTAGCCCTCGACTTCGTCTCGGGCTTACATTCGTCTACTCGTTTGTAAAAACCAACTTACCGCACTAATATCATAAATAACTATTTCGAGGTTTTCTGACACAAAATGCAAGTCTTTTTTCTCAACGCCCTGTATCGTTTTCATTTTTTGTTTGTAACGTGAAAAAAGAAAAAACACGTGTCTAATATTTTTGGATATCTATCTGACGGACTAATTAGATATTTTTAGTCATCTTACCTATAAATGGTTGTTCTGACGTTTCCCTCGAATTTTACAGTAAAAAGTTATAACCGTTACGCATAGATAGAAGAAAGAAAATTGAAAATATTAATAACAAAAAAGGTGGATTCATAATGCTTGGGATCACCTATGCTGCAGACCCCTTTGCATTTATAATACCCTGGTAAACGTAATTATTTAATGGCAAAACATAACTAATTTAGTATCTAAAACAAACACTCTTATCATATCTTAGTAATGCCCAATCAAGTGCAACTAAACCTTATCAATTCTTGATAAGGGCTTACTTATGATTAATTCTAATTCATTATTGTTTGAACGAATCTTTTCGAGGTTTATACGTTCCTGGTATAAGAAATAAATTATGTTAATGTCATTAATTGTTATTAATTACTTTTTAATTACTTATTGTTATTTATCTTATCATTTTTTATTATTTTGTTGTGATTATAAATATGGTGCATAGGCTAATTGTTGACTGTGTTATCTAATACCTACCTTTAAAGGAGCAATTCTTGTATTTAAGTACCTATATAAATATAATCTAAATCTCGAACTGCTCCAACGATTTTCATAAAGTATATATAGTATTCAGGGGGTTTCGGGGGCGATAAATCGATCTAACTAGGTTTCGTTTTTAGACAACGTCGTTAAAAAAAAACCGAGCAAAGCTCGGTCATCCAGGTACTATTTTTAACAAGAATATGTATTTTCGGTCCTAATCACCTAATTTTATTTTGTTGCTTGTCTAAGTTGTGCGAGTCTCAAATAAATAATTCCTTCTAATGTTATTAATAATAAAAGTGATTGACATTGCGCAAATCCCAATTTATTTGGGCTCGGCGCAACATGTCCTCTTCCATATTTCTCTATGAGTCGTCATGTCATATTGGTCAATTGGTCACGTTTATAAAAAAAATCTACAAACGCTGAGAATAGAAAGCTGTAATCCAATCCTGACCCCCAATATCCAGGCAAATGTCTACTCTAGAGGTGACCATCCCGATCTGAGTAATTTGTACAATTGTATTAATAAATTATTACCTACATTCTTTCTGATATATACTTCAATAAGTACTTACTGCATAACATTGCTAATCTGTTATGGTTATGATGCCCTAGTATAATATTAATTATATATGTATTACAGAAAATAATTTGCCTTGCTAATTAACGTACATATCTGTGTAAGTACAAATAGAGTATCTTCGTATCGCTAAGGAAAACGATACATTTTCTTTATTTGCTTTCGACCTAGTACCTATCTAAAATAAATTATGTTTTCAATACACTTTTATGCACATAATGAAGTGTGTTTCACACTAGTGCGAGATTCCTCAACCTACATTTTTTTTGTTTGTTATGTTGTATTCAGGAGCTCGTGGCTAAAGAATAAAGCCACATTGGTCAAACTTCAAGGTTAAGCAACGCTTGCTGAGGTTGGTCTGAGGCACGGAGGAATCTCGGTATGTTAAGATGGTCACCCATCCTAACATACCGAGATTCCTCCGTGCCTCGGAAAGCACGATAAGCCGTTGATCCCGGCTGCTATTTGTAGATCTTTGGAAAAATCGGTATTGTCAGGAGCCAGAAAATCTGATAACAGTCTTGCCGAGAAGTACCCTGTTACCCAGTTAACGGGTGGTGGAGGTCTACGCAGCCGCCCCACGTAAAATCCTGGTATTTAGCTGAATCTAGTTTCACTGGTAGCCGACCCCAATACAGTTGGGAACAGGCTGGGTAGATGATGATATTGTATTTATAATATCGGGCTGGTTGCTTGGCAGCCTCCACTGGTCGCCAGTCAGCCGCCACCAAAATCGACCAAGTTAAACGAAAAAAATATATGTTGATGACTTTTTTTTCGAGTACCTAAGTATGTTGAAAAACATCGTTTGTTACACTTTGCAGTCTCTCAACTCTATAAAGGCCTCGCCTTCCGCTCTGGTGTGTATTCCGCTTCGACTGTCTTTTATGGATATCGGCAGGTGTGTTCATGTATTGCCATGCTTAAATTAGAGGGACTATACGTCATGAGGTCACGTTTACTGTTTTATAAAGTATGCGGTTACTGTAATTAGTTATTGTCACTCACGTTAACTAATTAAGCCCTACCAATTTCCTGCAACTTTGGCCGAGTACCAGCTCTGTTTAATTTGACTTCGATATGGTTTTCCTTAGTACCAGCTACTTTAAACCTTAAAATAGAATTAATTATGGCACGAGAAGAACATTTCCCGGAATTTGACCGTGATCCAGAAAATGATAGGTCAGTAACCAGATAACGAACCGACAGATAGTAACTAGAATAAGGACCGTTGGACACACCTTTTTCCTTTATTAGGAATTTCTCAGTAATAGCCCAGAATTTTGAAATTTGCTGGTGTGACACCCCCGTTCCACGTAAAGTAGGTAAAAAAGCATTTGGTTCTGCGCCTGACCTTTCTCCGGACTGTGAGAGAGACCAGAGAGTGACTGTATATACGAACACACATTAGTCAAAGTATCGTCACCAAAATGTCCTAAGTATCGTTACCGTCTTCGACTATAAACGTCCACTGCTGGACATATAGGTACATCGCTATATCAGGAATAGGTTCAGTCGGGCCGGCCTGTGTTCTCCACATCTAGCATATTCCCAAAGCAAAGTCACATTTTATCAGCTATTACCTACAATCGACTAAAGCTCAAAAACATGTGGAATAAAAAATTAAAAATGTGGCCCGCTCTATGGTACATTAGCCGACCATATTATGCGGTTAAACTTAGATGTATCCGACTTATCTTCGGTTAGAACTTGTAAAATAATACATCATATTCTTTTATCAACCGGCCATTGGGCACCCCGATTCGGACAGGTTAGGTTAGAAGGGGACGGCGGGGTCTGAAAGATCCCGTCATCCTCATCGTGGTTATTTTTTTTAAAAACCTTGAGCTCCGCTTATTGGGGCTCCGACTTGGCCTTTTAGGCATGGCCGGCTGCGCCTAGTTGTAGCCGGCTAAGACTAGGTGTAGCCGCACTTCGGCAATTAGCCGTAACATATCTATATACAAAACTTCCTCATTTATTGCTCTTTCAATTAATGAAAACCGTATCAAATTCTGTTGCGTGGTCTAGAAGAAGTTAGCGAAGAGACAGACAGAGGCAGGCAGCGTCTTTTTAACCGACTTCTTACAATTTTGATTTGGTTGATCCACCCGGCCTCATCCCGGGCACGGCCCAGATATGTATGGATCTACCTTTAGGGATTATATAAAAGATTGACAAGCGCTACCGAAATGTCAGTAAAATTTTTCAACAATAATTAATAATAATAATAATAATATCTTGGGACAACTCACACACGGCCATCTGATCCCAAGCTAAGCAGAGCTTGTGTTATGGTGACCAGACAACTGATATACATACTTATATAATTTATAAAATACATACATATTATAGATAAATTACACCCAGACACAGAACAAACAATTATGCTCATCACACAAAGTTTGTCCTGGGTGGGAATCGAACCCACGACCTCCGGCTTTGCAGTCAGGGTCACTAACCACTAGACCAACAGGCCAAAAGCCCGAGTTATCCAACGGCTGTAAATTAGTCACTAACGGCCGCTTTCTATAACATATCTCAATCCCAATCTTGATCCCGATCCTTGTCTGTAACCAATCAAAGGCCGAGTTTGTGTCCTTCACCACACAAGCCTCACCTTTGATTGGTTACAGACTAGGATCGGGATCAAGATTGGGATTGAGATATGTTATAGAAAGCGGCCGTAAGAGAATCTGATTAATATTAAGGGGTTTCCCAGAATCGTCCTGTAGCGAAATCCGAATAGGTACGTACACCCTGGAACTCGCCTGCAAAATTACAATAATAGGTAGTATAATAATAATATAATATTAACAATGACTTCTGATAACATTTTCCCGAATTATTTAACACAACATTTATCCCGAATTGATAAGTAACTTAATGATTTAATTAAACAGAAAATTGACGTTAGTAGCAATAAAGTTGCATAACGACAAAAAAGGAAATTCCAATGAATTAATATATTAACGAAGAATAAATGGGGTAACGCACGATTTCTGAACGTAGGTATTAAGTCTCCTCGGTCCGTTTGTAAGAAATCAATAAAAACTGTCAACATAAAACGCGTGTACGCACTGTATCGTTCTCATTTTTTCTAATGAAAAAAAAACGTATTCTGAATTTTTTGGTAGTGTAATCGGTGGAACAAATATTTTTTTTTTAGTCTACCGGGTGGTAGACTAAAAAAATATTTAGTGATACATCAATGAAACATTATCTATTTCTGCATAAATTGATTCATTACTTATTTTTTTGGGTTCCCTGTTTGCGTCATTCGTAAGAGGAAAACTTGAGAAATGGCCTAAAAAAAAAAGAAATGACGACTAATAGAAAAGAAGAAAAGAAAAATTGGACCTTATGCTTATAATACTTTGTTCTAGACTAGTATACCACAGCTCAGTATCAAAACGTTACCAAGCTTCCATTTTCAAAGTAATTCTAATGGCTTTATCTTCCATTTGTACACTGCCAGCATTATTACCTCCATACACCTCACTTCCTCAATCGCATACACTTGCATACAACATAATACACTCCCACGAGCCTCAAAACACGTGTCGCACAGTTACATAACCTCATTCGGACAACCTTCTCAAGTTACGACCATCTAACTTGACCTGACCACGAGATACACTTCTTTATATTACCTATACTTCCCCAAGGTCATCTTACACTGGCCCAAACACTAATGTAGTATGATCTTGCCAGTAACGGAGTACCGTTTCGTAGCGATGATATTAGCAAAGCCTTGTGACCCAGATAAATGTATACCGTTACCGGACGTCGAACCTGCACCCCGAGTGTGACATTTATGCGAAACTGAATTAAGGCAGGTCGGGTTGGTTGGCAATAATTCATAGATGATGGCTGCAAAAACGTTGGTACCTACAGTCGTGATTGGTGGTTTGGGTGCTTTGAAAAGCATTTTGTGACTTGGTAAGGATGGGCCAACGAAAATTGCACGTTGTTTTTGTAACAAGACACACAACGAGACAATGGAATTTACATCTACACGATTTGCGTTTATTAATATCACATTTCCTTATACTTTTACTGATACGCAAGAGTAAGATTGACTGAAAGAAAATAGGTCATTCTTGTATCTAACTGTTTTTAATTTATAGTCAATGTTACTTCACCTCCAAGCAACGGGATACAATTACAAACACACTAGAGACATAACAATTTTTTTAAATATCATAATAATGTTGGAGTGATTGATTTAATTGAAGTAGCAGTGAATACGACTTGAAACATGCAGCTAGAGGGAGTGTCCTGCTAAACCATCTAGTTTGAAGGATTCATCGGCCCAGGTCACTTGTGTACAGTTCTTAGCTATGGGAGAAATAATAGAGATCTGACTAGATGTGGAAGTGGTCGATGGAGTAAACTTTTCCTGAATGGTGGCCAAGGTTGGGCCAAAGGACCCAGGGTCTTCCAAAAGCCAATTGGGTGGCAATATCGTCAAAGTCGCGGGAAACACCTTTATGACAGCACGAGGATTGCACCCTACTACAGTGTAGTCTTTTTAACCCAAAGGTTGACTGATAGAGAATGCCTTGTTGCATTAAGTCCGCCCTTGTACCACTATTGTACATAGAGTTTAAATAAATAATAATAAACCGACAAATAGGTGGAAAAAAGGGGAAACATATACCCAGCAACGGGTAATTCTGAAATGATATGAACATTCCTAAGATTGTTCGCCTCAAAAGTTCAGATTATGAAAATGCATATTATGATCGAAAACCAAAACAACGTAAGACTAAAACCTGACTCATAAAGGAAATACCTTACATCCTTCGGACCGTTATTCGACCTCAATCAAAGGCATTTTTTCAACAGCCAAAATTAAAAAAGTCTTTATGTAATTTTATTTTAGCTTTATTCAAAATTTGGGTCATCCAAACTGGATACGTCAACGAATTCTGTCCCGTTATGCATTGACACAGTGGGCTTAATGTGTCTAACTGTGTCTTTTAATGTCTGTCATTTATTTCTTTGATAAATTATGTTATTTTTTGCAAAGGCTTAGTTAAGCAGGAAATAATGAGAGATTCAGATAAATTATTATGTCAGTACTGACAGATTTTATTGTGCGGTAATAAATGATTCAAAATTATGTGTGTGCTTGTAACCGTTTGATGGTTCCCAGAAATTATTTATATGAAATATTTAATTTCTGGGAAGGATTCCAAAATTTGTTGTTAAACATTTTTTAATGTGTGTAATACATTCAGTCCTGTGATAAAACCGTAAAACCAAATATTGAAACCAGATTCATATTTCAATATGCATAATAGAAAGTACCTACGTGTGCTGTCATTGTTCCTTCCACCACTACACTACGGGATTTTCAGTGAAAAACGAGAAACTCTTCAAAAGCATTCAGTAAGGACTCCTCTGCTATTCTTTATAAAATGATTCCAAAATATTTTCTGGGCGTGGCAGCTCTCGTTGTAGAGCATTTAGAGCGGAAGCAGGAAATACTTCAAAAACTTGTAGCGAATTTCTGACTGGTTATTCATTCTTCAATGAACCTGACAATGAACTTCATCACTGGCACGAATTTAAGGCATAAAATATTGTCAGCTTTTTGCAGTTACTCTTCAATTTAAGTCCCTCTCACAGAGAAAAGGCCTCTGTCCCAGCAGTGGGATCGACAAATGCGTCGACAACGCCATGTGAGCATATTCGGAACTAAACAAGTATATTTAACAAGACACTATAAGTAACGCAGATCCATATATTCATGCTTTCTCCTGTTAAAGGCTAAGTTATAATAATAAATATTGATAAACTCGACATCATGTGCTGAAGTACCGTTTTCTCCAGATATAGCCGCTACATATTAGGTTTCGATCACAATCGTCTACTAATAAGCATCTATATACAGTCCTGAGGTCGACTGTGCTGTAATTAGCTTACAAGTAAAGAAAATATATCGCCATGTTGGTTCAGATCCGCAAACACTTCCAGTAAACTGATAATACTACGTTTGACTGATATAGAAGTTCACTGGAAAAGGCTACAGCTTACCTACAAGCAGCATTTATGTTGCCTTTCTCTTGTACGAGCCAGCTAGAACTGACATAATAGCCCATTAGCAAGACGCTTCAGCAGTTTAAGATGCAATATCATATTAAAATCTGTATCTATTTACTATAAGTACCTACAGTATTTCCTAATTGTATGCAGTAACGCATTGATACAGAAATTTAATGACGTCAATAAGTAAATATTTCACTCAAAACAGTTAAGAATTCGAGCACTTGCAATTGAAAACATTTTTTGTCTATCTGTCTATTTGTTTGTTACCTCTTTGGGTCTTAACAGCTGAACGGATTTGTGTAAAACTTAGCACACGGGTGGACCATGTCTTAGATAAGATATAGGAAAGTATTCATACTGAGAGTATATTCCCTTAGGATCAGTTTTCGACTTACACGCGGACGAAGCTGTTGTCAGAAGAAAGTAACAAAAAATAATGTAAAAGAAATTCGAGCGCATTGAGAATCTCCTCCTTTATTTAAGTCAGTTAAAAATAAAGAACTAACATAGACACCACAAGCGCCACATTCAGAAAAATACTGCAAAACATAGTCTGATTCCGACAGTGTTACTCTTTGCATAGGAAAGTTGATGTAGGAAGCAAGATACAAAAGAACAACACCCTACAGATCAGACACCCCCTTTTACGCCACACACAAGAAAAGCCTTTCAAATACCACATCCAGTACAACAGGATCTTCATAATAAGCCGCCGGACAGTTATCTCAGCATCCCAGTTCTGAGAGCAACCATATCAGGATGTAACTGTGAGTTCTCTCGTTTAGTCAGTCTATTTGGGTCAACCGTTACCGATGCCACCAAGTTATGGTCCAGCTGTGGTTAGGGCGGGGCGACTAAACGGATACATTCGATAATGTTGCTGGCGTAATTATTGGGTGGGCTGGAGATAGGAAGGTATATCTTTGCTACGTGTTGCGGATGTTCTGGACGACTAAACACAACACACGAACAAGCTTCTTCTTCTTCGTGTCGCTGGCACAACAGTTGATTAAATTTGGGTGGCCCAAAACGTTGCCACTTCCACGGCATCGTTGGCATATAGGCTGCATCCTAAATGAACGTAACCTATAAAATATAACAAGTTTTATAAGCAAACCTCCAAAAACCAATTGCCAAATTAAAAAAAAATCAAAAGTCAGCTGCTCAGAACAAAAAAAATGCACAGGAGGTGCCAACGATGCAACGTGTGATCTGAATATGTGACACAAGACAGTTAGTAGTCTTGCTGGAGGGATCAAAGGCTGTATGTAGGTACACAAAGATTTCCTAAATGGAACCTATAATACATTACAGTTTAAGCAAATACGTCCTCCAATAAACCATCTGCCAAAAAAAAAAACAAACAAATGCATAGTACCAACATTACAAATGACAAGTCAACATGGTCTGAATATGTGATACAAGACAGTTAGTAGTCTCGCTGGAGGGATCAAAGGCTGTATGTAGGCCGACCGTTACGATGGCAGGTATGCGTAGTTGTGGGTAGATTGAGTGATGTTTGTTTTGATTGTCTATGGCAAATGGATGGCTGGCTAGGGAAATGGAAGAATTAAGTTGGGAACTTTAAGTAAAGGTTTAGAGTATGATTGAGAGTAAGATTAAAAAGATTATGATTGTGTTTATAAGTGTAGTAGGATACCAAGGAAATGATTGTGTCAACGATAATATGGCTAGAAAAAACGTAACTGTTGATAAACAGACGACCGCTAAATAAAGATGTGTGCATGGCGGAACAAATCCTAAGTCAGTTAGGATAGGGTCAAGGGTAAAATTGATGAGTCTCGGAATGTATATTATCAGTTCAACAAATACCTAGTAATTATAAAATTAAGCCAATTAATAATTTATCGCAATTAATTGTAGAGATTGTCAAATTAGGAGTTGCGTAAAGGGAAATCAAACGTAATCAGAATGGGTCATGGTTGGACTTGTACTTATTTTGAGGTGTAGATTAAAGTATTCAGTAAATAATAAATAAGTGCTACGTTCACTGTTGCATAATGCTAACAATGGCTACGGGCCATAAGCACGCAAAAGAATATACAGGCAGCAAAAAAGATACAGGTTAAATTGCTTAAAAATCATGACAGGATCATCAATTGAATACCAATACCAAACCATTTTCCTTAACGATAACGACTGATATCGGCATAAATCTCTTTTCCAATGGGATGTAGTATAATAGGTATTTGTCTGATTCATACTTCTCTGTTCGTCGTCATTTCAGACCTTTCTAGACATATCATCAGGGATAGTCATATATCTTTTAATAGCACGACACATTCCCAAACCACTCCAACTCCTGAAAGGCAAAATCAACAGTGGCGACCACCAGAAAAACGCCGAGTCAATGAAGCTCGACGAGTCCCAGAGAAATGATTCAACTGTCTTGGATCCCGGAACGAAATTAATCAGAAAATAACAGCGTATGAGTAGGAAAAAATATAATTTCCACAGTCTAGTCTTTTTCGGTTTCCAGTCTAACCAGATGCAGCTGAGTACCAGTATTTTACTGCCTGCCTGCCTGACTGCCTTTCTGTCCACAACTCAGTACTTGGGTGGGGAACACGATACACCGCTTGGCAAGACTGGTGTCAGATTTCCTGGCTTCTGAGTTCCTGTAACGATGCCAAAGATCTACTATAATTGACAGACAGTTCTAAAAGTTGACGTGCTTTTCGAGGCATATAGGCGATGGTCACCTATCCACAGAACCTCGCCAAGCGCTGATTACCCTTGAAGATCGACCCATGCGACTGTTATTCAACGCTATCAGCGACAGTCATACAAATTGATATTTACAGGCACACCTCAGAGCCATCCGTACATATTTTTAGAGACCATAACCTATGAATAATTCCAACACTATTCTAACCTTAGCAAGGCTTTCACAAGTGCTAAACAAAACAAGTATCGTCATAACGTAGATCCGTTCTCTGACTCAACGAGTTCTTGAGTTCCGTGACGAACTGGGTTAAACGGCACGAAGAAGTTGACGTCTTGACGAAATATGTCAAAAATCTAACAGATTAAAAAACCTTTGATAGAAGGATGTTGGATGAGGAAGTCGTGGTACTGATCCATTGTGACGCAATTGTTTTGTGCGTGGTGGGTTCTTGCGTGCGTCGTAAAGGCGCAGTAGTGGATGTAGTTATGAATGAAAAAGTTTAATGAATGAATTTGCCTGTTATATCATGTCGTCATAAAGCTTGTTTCATAGTATTGAGTCATTCAGTAGTCTTGTCGCTATCATCATCATCAACATTTCGAATGACAGATGACACAAAAAAATACAACCGAATTAAGAATCACCTCCTTTTTTGAAGTCGGTTTAAAACAGAACTGCTGGACATAGGTCTCCCTAAGCAGCGGATCGTCGTTTAATTCTGTACTTCAGGTGTCCAGCTTACTCCCGCGGCACTCAGCAGGTCCTGGATCAACCTTATAGAAAGCCTTCCAACGCTGTCTATGCTCATATAGAAAATCTCAAATTATTCAGCGAAAAACGTTGTGTAAGACCAGTTGTACACAATGTTTCTCAAATGAATTACTATTTAATGCTATGTAGGTATGTCCCTACGTAAAGTCAAGGTTAAAAGGCTGCTCCTAAGAAACTCTGATGCTGATTAGCATCTCATTTGAATGAAAGCTCGATTCTAACTCACTTGAGATATTGCTGGAATAACGACTGGAAGGATGAACGAAGTTTGAGAAGTTAAAAGTCAGAAATGGGATATAGTGGGAGAATATGGGACTTAAATCAAACTGTCATAATCTGGGTACTGTAGGTCCACAGACTAATCCTTCGGGAAATAGCAACAGAGGGAGGAAATTATGTAATGTTAAGGCATTAAAAAACTACCAAAATATAGGTGGCTATAGAGGTAGATGTAAGTCTGTCTATCCCATTTGGAAAGATAGACGTGATATAAATGAGAACTGCCAAAGGCGACGAGAATATATTACGGAGCCAACACGCAACCAACTTTCGTACGCACAGTTATGCAATGAACTTTAACCTAGAACTTGCTGCTTGAAACAATCCGCTCGTACAGACTTGTGCAACGATTCTCTGAGTGGTGGCATCTTAATCTTCCCACATGTATCACTAATGCCTTCAGGTTTTTGAATAATAAATATGCTAGTGACCTTATATCTTCTTCTAGTTGCCACCAAGCCACTTTATTTGACTAAGGCCTCCCGCTTTAAGCCCTAGCCCGCTACTTTGATCAGGTCGTCGGTCAACGCTTCTATGGTCAGTCTCCATTATAACAGCACTATTAAATGTAAGCTATTATGGCCAATCATATGTGCTGCGTGATTATCAAAGTTCGCCCCTCTATACAACATCATCTTCCTGTCTTTACTCCATTTTTATTTTGGTGCACGCAGCATGTCTTCTTCTTCTATAAATCTATATTCGCCATAGTCACCTTCTCATAAATGTAGCATATCACCGCTTTAGTCACCTTGTTTAATGTAAGTAGGTATATCATCTTTCACACATTCCATCCATCATTTCTTTGGTCTTCTTCCCCTATAAATGACAAAACCCTTCGTTCTTTAATATTATTCACCACAATATTATATTTTATTGAAGTGCCAACCCTACTCAACCTATCCTTATCCTCAATAGTGATAGAAGAAAATGTCTGTTAGAGTTGTATGCCGCTAAGTATATGTTGCAAGATTGGCAATAAACTTGAGGAGGTCGAGCCCCGGCCGGTATGTAGGTCGACCGTTCTCCGCAGTGCGCCGACGCAGCGAGCCCGCGACACTATTCTGATGCGGATATTAACATTTATTTTGTTTATTTTATTCTATTTGGTTGTATTCATCAATGGATAAATTATTAAATTATGCTTTTATGTAAATATCTTTAGCTGTAGCCAGAGGCGTAATAGTACAAAAAGCAAATTAGGAACCCGACGAATAATTAAAATAAAATAAAATACGAAAGAAGTACTTTTTTGGCATCTCTGGGCAAGGCAACGCAAAACGACCGTAGTGTGATAAGCCTAGAAAAGGATTATGATAAAACTGGCAGCCTGGCATGGCAATGATGATTGACCATGGTTGCTGATGCTCAAGAGCACAACTGCTCTTTTCAATCCAAACTACATTCTTGGATAGTTTCCACAATTTCCGTGAATCAATAACTGTTAACGGTTCGTTAGAAAATCTGTGATGCTCAGAAATTGATTAGGAATTATTCGTTCAAACTAAGATCAAAATACTTATAAGGCTAGATTTAAAATATTTATTAATCTCTTCAAATACTAAAGCATTTCATACAAGTTTCATTACTAACATGACGTTAAACGTTGCTTCACAGGCAATTTGATTTAATTTACCTCTTGGAAAAAGAACGTACGCATGAGCAAAATGACGTATAGCTTAATGACGTAAAATTCAACAATTTATTTTATAGAATTACGTCAAAGAAAAAAGGAAACAGCAGTAGTAAAAGAAGGAAGGAAGGAAGACAGAATGAGGTATTATATAAAAAGGTTTAAAAGAACAACGTCATGCAATCTGTACTTGCGTATTTCTACATGATTTTGCGTCTTTAAATAAAACCACACGTACGCAAGCGTGACGACATTAAAAAGAATGTTAAAACATATGTCAAAAATTAATCAGCTATTTAATAATTACGGTTTAAGGATAACCACGCGAGATATTTGATCCAAACGTCCTGATTCGAAAAACTTACAAAAAAGTTTTTCTCAAAAATATTCGCTCCAGAATACGGCTCCAGACCAACTTTTACGCACGAAACGACATTTCGACTATTTGAATACCAGTTAGTAGTTTTCAAAGAATTAGAGTCTAGTGGTGAATACACACGCTTCCAAACCAGGCCACATCATTATTAGTGGTTCCTTGAACTTGGTCATTATGAAAAGTAGGTTTCAACAAGGCATTGTTCGTCAAATGTTTTCAGTTTTCTATTGTACTTTTTGCAACTAATTTTGTGGCTGTGTCTATGTGTGTATGCTTTTGTTTTCCAATGTGTGTCGGTTTGGCATGACAGGTTTAGTTTCTGGGTAGTTGAAGGTGCTAATTAGTCTAGATTTAGAGTATTTTTAACCGACTTCTAAAAAAGGAGGAGGTTCTCAATTCGACTGTTTGATTTTTTTTTTTTTTTTTTTTTTTTTTTTTTTATGTTTGTTCGGGCATAACTCTGTCGCTTGCCAACCGAATTGAAAAATTCTTTTTTTGTTGGAAAGGGTATACTTCCCACATGGTCCCATTGAAATTTTATCAAAATCGGATCAGTAGTTTGGTTATTAAATCCAAATAACTGGAAAAAATATGTGGAAAAATCATCCATGTATACGAAATTACATATTTTTGCTTTCCTGTGACTTTCCAGTGGTGTTGTTAGGTGTGGGGTACCACTAAAAAGTGAAAAATAAAAAACTTTTTCACAAAAAAAAGAAACCGACTTCCAAAAAAACTACAAAGTTCAAAATAACTTTAATTTCGGAAGTCGGTGTCAAATAACGAAGAAGCAACCGAAAACACCGACTTCCGAAATTAAAGTTATTTTGAACTTTGTAGTTTTTTTGGAAGTCGGTTTCTTTTTTTTGTGAAAAAGTTTTCTACTGCTTTATTTAATCATCTTGTTAGTCTAAAAAATGTATGTTTAAATTAGTGTAGGTAATGCTTTCTGTAATGTTTTGCTACAGGGCAGTTTTAAAGGTACCTATAGGTACTTTCTTAGTGTTTTTGTTAAAACCTTTCATTTGATAAGGATAATTTCAGCCTAACAAAAAAAGAACAACTACAGAAAAATATCCAAAATGAAGCTAGACGATATTTTTTTTTACCAATTATTGGTACAATATGCCGACCGTATTAAGCCCGCCTCTGTACTTTTGTGGGCAAAAAATATATTAAATAAAATATTTAATTTAATAGTTTTCACAAAAGACACATCTCTTAAAGATCATGAAGAATTAAGATTGCGATTAAATATTAATTTTTAATCGCAATCGCCACGAGTAGATTTTAAAACTGCGACTCTTTGGATGTTGTCCACGTAAACACAAATCCTAAGAAAAATGTTACTTATTTTTTACATATTATGAATTATTTATGATTAAATATGAAACTTTAAAACTTATTATAAGACTTCTCCAAAGAATTGTAAATATTTTTCCATTTTATTTAGATAATTATTTCGACAAATCACTGCTTTAGGCAAATCAGGCATCAGGGATTGGTTTGCATACGTGAACCCTGGAACCAAAAGGCATTTGGAGGTTGTAATTGTTGTTCGAAGATTTGAAGGAACTCGGTTGGGTTTTAGTCAGTAAGAGTCTGACACTCCCTTCCGCTCCGCCCAGAGCGGGAGGAGTCATTTAATGATTCCATCAAAAAGAAAAAGTAGATTGGTATCTGGATACCTATCTACCTTTTCCAGTATTCTTATACTGGTATCCTTCTGTGGCGTTATTAAATTGAGTTAACAATGGCAAGCGGATGAGCTGAACCAGGATTTGTAAAAGGAGAAATAAAGTGAAAATAGTTAGGAAAATGATTAATGTGATGGATTTAAAAAAATCGGAACTAAATTAATAATCTAATTAAGAACATTATTTTTAGAACCCACGATTCGATATCCGCTTATAGTAAAACAATACCAAGAATTAAAACAAATAATCTAATACGCGCACGTTTCTCTGTAGCAATATAGGACAATCCGCACTATAACAAAAAGGAACCTTGAACGATTGTATTAAATCATCGACGCACCGCGGCTGTGGGCGGAGCGCTACGTCACAGCCGCCACGTCACGTGACGTCACGCCGAGGTCAACGAACGACCGCCAGTTTATTTTGGCGCGCATTCTACAAAAAAAGCCGGCGCCATCTTGTATTTCACATTTTGCAATGTATCTTGCCCACTGGCGGCTTTTTATCGTTTTGTTTGATTATTGATCGATTAAAGCACTAAATTGTTGTTGTAATTGATTATTTCGGGATTTAAATTGAAAATTAATTTTATTTCCTTACTAATTTCCTTCAAATTACGTGTAAATATACACTTATACTACTCTATCAGTTTACAAGCACTCGTTACACAAAAATAGAATCACTAACGTGTTTATAGCACCAAAAAAGAGTTATTATTGGATTGTTATGCAAACGAAGTTGATGAACGTATAAAAAATAATTACAACGCAAAAAAAGTCCTTGCGAAACTGGCTCTGACGTCATAATAGGAGTTGCAGATTTTTTATAGTCTCCGAAAATATTTGACCGGGCGACGAACTCAGCGTAGCCAGCGACCCTGACCATCGAGCCACTGTGACGAAATGTGACGAAATGTTACTATTTGTGACGTGTAGAGAATAATAATTGTGGAGTACGTGATAAGGGAAGAGTCGCTTAATTGATGTTTCGGAGTTTTTCTTGGAATAATTTCGTGATGATACGTAGTTTATGGATTTTAGGCGCGTGATTTTGTATTTCTTTGGGGATATTTGGCTTTCTTCAGGATTAGGAAACTAATCTGAAGTATTTTTCCAGCTAATGCCAATATTTTGTATAGCCACTTTTCACCACTACACGGAAAAATTAAAAATTGATTTGTCAAATTATTGTTACCATGTAGAATTCCAAAGCCTATAAACCTTAGTAAGATAGAACGAGCTAAGTCATTGGTATTTTAGGCTCTTCTCTTACTGGTCTACCAGTAGGCTGTTGTGCCATATTAATAACCTGTTCCATACCAATTACTTTGGCGTTTTTTGGGGTTTCCTGCGAACTTTACGAGGCCGTCAACCCGTCAATTGACTTCTTTGCCACCTGAGTTCACCTGACTAATCTACAAACGTTTTTAAAGCTTTATGACTCTTATTTGTAAATGATTTTGGTGCTTAATTGGGAACGTGCAGCATTTAAAAACGTTTCTTGACTTTTGTGATAAAGTCAGAATATTTTTTTTTAAGAGTGGGACAAAACCGGGAATGTTGGGATGAATGTTTGGAGGCCTTTCCCAGCAGTGGGACCGCACAGTAATAGTAGTTTTCAGGCTTCAATAAAGAAAGCAAAAATAAATCAAGGAGCCTTGCTGGAAAGGAAAGGCATTTCAATTATTTTATGCAGGCTTTAAAACGACAGAATTCTCATTGCATTTTCCTCATTCGTTCATCTTTTATTTTTCATAGTCTGTCTTAGTTTGGTTCCGATGCATTTTAATGGAACTTTGTAGGTAGGTTTTTTCGGTTCGTATTTTCCGAATCAATCACCTTTAGGAAAAATAGTTTGATACTCACGTAATTTTTCTTCATAAGTTTCAAAAGAATTTCCTAATAAATTCATAACAAAATACATGATAATGTTACATTAACAAAAAACAGATAATTAATAATAAAAATGGTTCTAACCACCGGATCGTATCATGCCGTGTGTGTGTACCATCATTTAGATCCAGTCCGGAACTCCGCCATTTTATAGAAGTTTGCTAGGAAACTCATTATTGTCTATGGATAGTGAGAGGGCTGCACATTGACTGATTCTTGAACATTTTTATTTATGTTTAATGAAAATACTCATGATAAAGTAATTATAGATAAGCAAAATCAACTGTGTATGTTCTTAAATGTTTTAGAGATGTATTCGTCGTTAATCAAGTAAATCAGAATATTTCGTTGCATTGTTTTGAGAAAAAAAAACCAAACACATTTTTCTCTTTTAAAGAATAAAAAATTAAAAACATTTCAGTTAGAAGAATTTAGGCCCAACATGTGAAAATTCCCTAATATAAAGTAAATCTTATGTATATGTAAATAAACATTAAATTCGCGATTAATTCGCGACACACCGGTGTGTCGCCGGGGCCGGACAGGTTTGTTGTTTATGATATGGATAATTGTATTAAAAATATGTTTATTGATGACTATTCTGCGAAAAAATATATGACGATGTCTAGCATATAAATTAATGTTTGATATTATGTGGAAAATCTGTCGTTTTATCAGTGTATTTTCCTTACTGTACCTAGCCATCTTCTTCATGAAATACCTCACACCAATTCCAATATCCAACTCCAACCGAAAAATATTAAATTCTTCGCAGTAGGTAGACCCCCAGAGTTCAACGTCTTTATGGTCTATAGTCCAAAGTAATTGCGCATCGTGGTGTAACCACCTGGACATCAACCCACCCTACGTGGTCATATGACTCACATTCCTTCCTAAGTACTTACCAAAATAAAAACGTAAAATACTATAATTAAAGGGGCGCCGCAAACACATAGTTACAGGTCATTAAACTTAGGTATTTTCGTATGTACTAGTTGCTAAGTAGGTACCTAATCTAACAGGTGGTCTACCTTTCGTATTAATTAATGCTTCATATTGGGTTCAATACCACCTGCAGTTTAGTGACACATGGAAAATACTGGCAATGAAGGAATGTCGTATTATTTTTAAACGAGAGCCTAGTCTATGGAAACTAATATGGTTAGAAGTTTTCCCACGCAAATTCTATTGTACGGATGAGATTGATATTATGTATGTTTGAATAGCATGTGTACCTTTTAAAGTCAGTTCGCTTCATGAATTTTCTAAAATAATATTAGATACCAGTTTTAATTCCTACTAAAAGTTTTACATTTATTTATACATTTTGGTAATTTATTATAACCTCTTTTGTATAACAATCATGATTAATTTTTTCAGCTTGTAATAAATCCTGCAAGTGTTTGTCAAGTTATTATTATTGTTACCATACTTAATAGCGTTAATATCATTGATTAAGTAACATCTTATGTTACTTACAAAACGTCCATAGGTTCATCAGATTCTTATGTGCTCCCCGTAAATTAAAATAAATATTTATTTTTTATTTATATATCGCATAAGAAAGACTTAGTTAATGAAAAAAATACCCAACTTAACAAAAAAAACCTGACGTCAACGCCAGTACTCTACTTTTTTTGTTTTAAATACCATAGACAACTTGATTGATAAGTTCGTAATCAGAATACAAAACCGCATAAAAACTGATGCAGATTGTACATAAAAAACCAACAAATCACTGTGAACAAGCAGGAAAGCGTCGGATGGAACATTTCTTCCTAGTTTCTTAGTTCCGTGGCCGTTCCAATTTAGCGTTCATTCCCCCGAGTCGTGAATACTCGCGATTTCTCCGTCACTTGTGTGGCAAATGTATTAATTATATTCAGCCTTGTCTACTGGTATGACAATACTGGTGTCGCACTATATTTTTTCTTTAACTATCTGTTTTTGCTTTTGTTTATGGTGTTATGTAATGGTAATTGTTTCTATTCTTTTGTTTAAATCTGATTTAAATGGAAAGTAGTGTCATACGCACTATGAAAGTTTTTTATTTTCTTCTTTTATAGATATCAACAGCCAGCCAGCCAGCAAATGATGAAACGAGCTAATCCTGAAGCCATTTTATTATTTACGTCATGATTGACGTATTGTTTAGGATCATTATGTATCTAGACACACTCAGCATGGACAAGTCAGAACTTGACACATTGGACTTAGATACCCTCACCTCCTCACACGGGCCTCTCCCGACCCAGAAACTATCACTCGTAGCCTCCACGCTATTCTACCACGACTAGAGGCAGATGCAGAAACAAGTGACATTCTTACTAGTAAAGTGACAAAGGCCATTGACAAAAAGTAAAAAAATGTAATGTAAAGTAAAAATGTAATGTAAAGTAAAACAAGTTAAATAAAAGCTTTTAAAAATGTATGTGATGAAATATATGGGATTGATCACGTGACATATCAACAGCATTGACCATGCTGTTGATATGTCACGTGATCAATCCCATATATTTTGGCATTTCGACAATCGTATGCGCTGATGGAATGGCACTTCGTCTAGACCCCAGGTTGGTGACCGGCATGACCTCCAGCCAGCTCGCCCCAGTCGCTGGTGACGGCTGCTAACCGTCAACGCTCGGGTATTTTGACAGCCCAGATGGTTGAACCCACTCCTCGTAGCTAATTGGATTGGAAATGTAAAATGGTAAAGAGTGAGTTGGATTGAGGAGTGTAAGTTCAGTACCTTTTTTATAATTCCAAACAATTAATTCAGACAAATTAACTTTTAATTTAGTCATGTTCAGGTTTTCATGTGGATAAGAAAAAATGACTTTGTCAAAAAGCCCTACCGCTAAGAACGACTAAAAAGTTCCAAAGAAGTCGCTTTTCAAGCAGTTTGTGGCCTCAGATCGTGATTGAACAGCATCAGACTGCTTGAAAAGCGACTTGTTTCGAACTTTTTAGTCGTTTTTAGCGGTCGGGTTTTTTGACAGTATTTTTTTTATTTCCTACATTTTAGTGAGTTTTGAAAATTTATATACCTAGCCTATGTCACTACCACAATTCTGACGAATTCAACGACACCTCATATGTCCAGCCGTTTGGGCTGTAGGGCGTGCCAAAGAAATGGACATCCTATAAGTACATAGAAACATACATACATACGGTAAAAAAATCCACAAATGGTTTTAAGACCGTTGTTTGTAGTTGTGTTTGAATTGAGTTACTCAGTGAAACTTTCGGTCTATGCTTTTTTTTTCAGCCTGTTCTAACCCATAGCAGAACAAAGGCAATACCTACACCTATGTCACTCTATATATGTACAATAGAGTGTGCCGAAAGGGGGAGCTCGTGGCTTAATAATTTCAGTCGCACGGGTCGATGTTCAAGGTTAAGCAACGCTTGCCGGGGTCGATCTGTGGATGGGTGACCATCTTAACATATCGAGTTTCCTCCGTGCCTCGGAAAGCACGGTCCCGGCTAGGGAATGCAATCTCGTCTCGCCGAGATCCCGATCTCGCGAGATCCCGGCCATATTTTACGAGATTGTATCTCGTCAAATTTCGTACGAGATCTCGCGAGATAACGAGATCGACAAATGCAGCGTGACGACGATGAAGGCTTCGATATTGAAGACACTACAATGCCTCTTTCTGCCGTCTCCACGGAAAAAAATATCACACTTCATGAAAAGCTGCAAAAATCGCTGAAAGCACTGAAACAGCCCACTGCTCGCTCAACAAATTCTACAACAAATACTTTAGACATTTTAATAAAAAAAGAAATGAATTTGTACGAAGCTGGTGGAGTAAGAGGGGAACTTTTAAACTTCGTACATAACTGCCGCTCAACTGTGGTTCCCACAAGTGTTGAGGCAGAACGAGCTTTTTCAGCAGCAGGGTATTTGGCATGCAAAATCAGAAGTCGTCTGTCAGATGATACTCTCGACATGATGTGTTTTTTGAGAAGCCATTTTCAGACAAACTAACTTGCCTTTCCGTACCTTGATAACTTCATCTGACTTCTACTTTAAACTTCTTTTATTTGATTAATACGATCTCACAACATTTATTTAAGAACTTGTGAAGTTAAGTTTTTGTTTTGTTGTATTTATTTACCAGAAGTAATGTTTCTATTACTCTTAATTATTGAAACTAAAGTAATAATTTACAAAAGACTAAATATAGATAATTATTGTTTTGTTACCAATATTGTAAGAATTTGAACTGATTAGCTACAGTAGGTATAATAATGATAGACATAAACAAATGTTATTAGAGTTAGAGACAAAATAATAAGTACTCTGTTGATTTTTAAAATAAAACTTACATTATTTTTATAACTAAGCAACGCAGTTTCTATTTAATTACATATCATGTCAATTACTAGTTCTTAAAACAAGCATTTGTTTATGTTTTAATTGCGATTCTCCCAATCTCGCGAGATCCCGTAATTTGCGAGATCTCGCGAGACTGGGTTTTGAGTCTCGCGAGATCTCGCTAGGCGGAAATCTCGTACGAGATTGCATTCCCTAGTCCCGGCTGTCATTTTTAGATCTTTAATGGCAGTCGTTACGGATTGTCAGAAGCCAGAAAATCTGACTCCAGTCTTGCCAAGAAGTACCGTGCTACCCAGTTAATGGGTTGTGGAGGTCTGGTAGGCAGCCGCTCCTCGTAAAATATTGGTATTCAGCTGAATCCTGTTTGACTGGAAGCCGATTCCAATAAAATTGGGAAAAGGCTAGGCAGATGATGAGAGTGTGCCGAAATATATATTAATTATGGTGTAATGCATAAGATAGCTCACACTAATGAAGGAATATAATATGAACCAAAAAGTTTTATCGTTTGATTATGAGGTACGGATCTCTAAATAATGCGGAAACTCTTACAAGTTATAGATCTTTATACCTACCCATCACAAGATAATTATCACCCATAAAACTATAATAAATACATGTTTTGCCGCTTCCTTTGCTGTTTCGCGATCAATTTTTTTTTTCAAACCCAATCTAGGGGACAATTAATATCTGTCAAATTAATCATTGTATTACGACCGGTTTTTGTTAGTGCACGACTAGTATGATATGACATTTCGTTGTGGCGCTGCTTGTCATGGAAATGAGAAACGTCATTGTCAAAATCCATAGAGACATAAGAGTATCAGTTTAGTTCCTGGTTTTGCCGCGTGCCAAGTGGCTCTGGCTTCATCGTATAACACAATACATATACTTATATAAATGGTAGTATAACATGTCAATCAGTTTATTATAGCTTCCTATACTAAAGCAGGTGTTTTATTAGATATTCTCATTTGTTTAGAATGGAAACTAAACTATATTCATGACTTCTAAGAAGCAGAGAACATTGCTTTAGAAGTAAGTATGAAAGAGACATGAAATAAATTGCTTTCGCACGTAGTGGTAAAGCGATTTTGGGGACGCAAATAAAAGGTATTTTCTGTCCCCTTTATTATTGTATAACCAGTTAGGAACACTAGTAATTATGTATATATCCAACTAAATATAACTATACAAAAATAATGGATTAACCTACACCGTGTCTCGAAACAGTCGACAAGTGAGCGAGGGACGCTAAAGGTAGCGCCCCGAATCGTCTCTTCGTGTTGCCACGTAACAATTAGGGTGCGTTCTTCCCTTAAATATGAAAGCATGCAATACTACATCTAAGTTGCGTTCACAAATGCACAATACGTGACGCTACACGATCTTCTATCTATCCCTTTCTACTCAGCTGTCAAATCTGACTTCTTAGATTGACACGAATTAATGATCTGAGTGCCAATTCTACTCATTTTTATACGACGTTCCCATTTGCATCTCAATCGGAATCTATCAAAAAAGTCTCAATTTCCATACATTTTTGACAGTTTGCAATTGACATACGAATGCGAACGTTCATCATCATCATCATCACATCAGCCGAAAGACGTCCACTGCTGGACATAGGTCTCCCCCAAGCGTCGCCACAACAACCGGTCCTGTGCGTCTCGCATCCATCGGTTACCCGCAACCCTCACCAGGTCATCGGTCCACCTTGTGGGAGGCCTTGCGACGTTGCTTAAATAAAAATTAGTTAATAAAATTGGCCCTCTGATGTTATATCGGTCATGTTATCATGGAGGAAAGTCGTTAGCCGAACACACTCCATTCATATTATATTAATTAAAAATGACTTAATAAAGCTTCTACGTCATATTGTAGTTTTTGCGTCTTAAAAGGTATCTACTTTATGTTATAATTGAGATTGATGAGAATAACTTCATTAATAATGAGGATTATGATCTCAGTAGGTACCTATACTTAGCCAATAAAAAGAGAACAATAAAATTAAACACTCTGAACAAATTGCTTGACTTGTAGAGGAAAATCACGAAAAGCTATTTACCTAAATAATATTTGAGGGAGTCCTCTTAAGTTCTCATGGACAAACATTTTGATGAATATGGAACTAATCAGGAAGTCCTTCCAGAATTTTCCATGTTGGGTTATAATTAAATGCACGAACCGACCGAAATGAGTACCTCCTTCTTTTCTGAAGTCTGTTAAAAAGAAGTTTACCTACTAGTTAGCCAACATCAATGTTAAGCTATATGCAGACATCTGTGACAAATAAATATTTATTTCATTCTAAAAGAAAACACAGTCGTGAGTTTTTCTTCCCATAAGTTTTCTTTACTTTTAAAACACAATAACATCATAGTCACCGACCAATCTTACCAACAGGAACCTAACCTATTCACTTTAACTCTTCCCAGGTCATAGCTTTAAATCTGTCTTTTGCAATCCTATAAAATAGGCCTCTCCGAAATGACGCCACCTCTCCTTCCGCATCCATTCACTCCTTCACTCACATTCATCATTCAAACATTCAGTTCAGTTCACACGTTCACAAACGATTGATATCAGTCCGTGTGATATCGCTTTAATTACTGGCGGGTCGATGACCGGGACATAAAAAGTTCGCGCCGAGTTTAATGTCTATGGTTCGACCACGTGCGCGTTTGTTTATGTTTGAGCGCGGGAAATCGTGTTTGTGTTTTTGGTATTTAGGTATTGGTTGTTTTAGTTTTAAAGGTGATTAAGATTTATGAGTTTTGTAATGTTCTGCATAATTTGTGACTTTAATTTTTGCTGGCTAGAAAAAAGAGAAAATAAGAAGTTATTCTGCTGATTGACCCTCAGAATTGGAATCTGTAGTACTATACTATACTTTCTCTTCGTTACTGGTGTATAGGTAAAGATGAGGAAAATCGTGTGAAACTCGATACCATTTACCTCAAGTATTCGCACAGTTAGCATTTGAATTAGATCATAATCCACCTGTCTGATTGATAAGTTATAGCAATGTCTTCTGAAGTTCTCGGAGGAACTCGTCGCTAAATAATAACTGACGACTTGGTCCCCCATCCACCGACAGCCAAGGACAGTCGGTGGATGGGTGACCATCTTAACATACCGAGAATCCCCCGTGCCTAAGCCTTAGCAGTAGATCTATGGCTGTCGTTACGGATTGCCAGAAATCAGAAAATCTAGACCCCAGTCTTGCCAAGACGTACCGTGTTACCCAGGTCTGGTAGGTAGCCACTCCACGTAAAATACTGGTAGGTATTCAGCTCAGCTGAATCCAGTTTGACTGGAAATTGACCTAAATAGGAAAAGGCTAGACACTCAACTTAAATATGCCACAAGATTGAGAATAGAAAAAAACACAGTAAACTCTACTTCGGTTTAACAGACTATATCACGAACTGAAAGCCTAATTTAATACCTGCATTAAATTTGGTAGCAGGCGGGACCCATTGATTTTCTTTCGGTTTATATTTTTTTAAATGTAACTCAGCTACCAAACATCACCCTTAAATATACACACTTCTAGAACACCCTGTATACTTGGCAGCATGTTTTAATCAAAAGTCCATTTCCATACCTACTCCAATTCATGTCGGTAACACCAATCAATCAAAAGACACACGTAATTAATCACTAATTTTAATTAACATTAGAGTCGTCAACTATTCTGATGTGCATAGCCGCAGCACATAGAATGCACGTTAAGTTTATAAAAACAGCACTAATGTGGCATCTATGGGTCCGGCTAGTGGCTCTTAATTCGAAGTTGACGGCACTAAGCCTTATTGGAAAGGTTTATTTATAAAAAGAGACGATAGAATGTGCTTTTCCTACATTTGTGCAGGGTAGTGTGGCGAGTTGATGGTGTAGACAGTTTCATGCTTAGATTGAAACTTGAAAGTCAGAAAACCAATTCTTATACCTAAGAAGCGTTGGCTCAAGGGCAATATTATCTCAGCCTCAGCGACAGTCAATTACCAAACTGTTCAAAATGTAGGGAAATTAGAGGTGTTTCTGACAGTTTGCGATGCGAAAACGAACGCTTCATAAAAATACGAGAATTACCCTCTGGTTTTAAGGAATAGTAGATTACAACCGCCTTAATCCATTTTCCAATTAACTTGATCGTCTTCATTCTAGCCACAAGACGTCCACTGCTGCACATAAGATTCTTCCAAGCGTCGCCATCTCGACCTGTCCAGTGCTTTTCGCTTCCAGCGGATTGTAAGTAAGTTATTGTAAAATATTCAAATATGTAGGTACTTTCTTTCATTTAAATGCAACTATGTGGTGTGTGAAAAACTGTGCCATTCTTCAGTGATACGGATTGACGAAAATTTAAAACGTATGGGATTGATCACATTTACCAACTTCTTCATCGTACCAACCGAACAAAATGAACTCTCACGACATCAATACTTACTTCCTCTATTCAGCCAAAGCATGGTAGAATACCTTTAGATGTGTTCCGGGTTCAAAGAAATATTGGTAGTTCAAAAATATGCTCCTTCATTTTAATTGGCTTAGCATTTGATGATGGTGCTATTGGTGAATTAATAGTTACAAGTGACAGCTCAGAGCCCTATTTAGTATAACTGCGACTTAATTGTCTAAAAGTGAGATCAGAGGATCAGAGTCACAGTTTGGTGACAGGTGCTATATCAGAAAATATTAAAAAAAACACAAAATTGACAGATCGTCACCTGTCAATTGACAGGTGACTGGTGTCTTTCTGTCAAATTTGTGTTCTTTTTTAGTAAAATGCTCTAGCTAGCCTATAAAATAGTCATAACAGACTCCTTCCCCAATGCTACCAACCTAAACAAACGAAGCCCACGACAACAACACTTGCTGTACCCAGCCAGCGCATAGTATTCCTTTAGGAGATGTGTGCCGGGTTCGATGGCCGCGGCCACGTGGCGAGCTCAACACCCCGGCTGCTCGCAAAAACACAGGGAACACTACACTGAATCACTGCCATCCGACGGCGGACGCAGGGCTGGCAGACGCTAAACTAGGGTATATTTGTCTAGGAAAACTGAGGACAATTTGTAGTTAAGGTGTGGAGTTTACACGGTGAAAAATCAACCGCATACACATTTGTCTGCATAACTCGACAAAATGTACTGAACAGGTGGTTTTATTTTCGCGATTTCAGTGTTGGTACTATAGTAAAAGTTGTTCATAATAATGAATGCAATGACCCCTGTTCAGGTTTTGCGTTTATTATTTCACACTTTGTATTCTAAGTAGGATTTGACGGAGATTCAGACCAGAAGCTATTTAAACTTATATTCAGTTTCTGATTAAAACTTAAGAATATTCAATTTAACTGGTCAAACTCTCAGACACCAATGTCAATGAGATTACATTGTTAATTGTCCATAAAAACAAATATAACTTGTCAAAAAAACAGTTTTCCATATTTTTTCGATTTGATCATTGATTTTCGGTGTAATGTCTTTAGCATCTACAATCCTCAAGTTCATTGGACTGTTACCACGTGCTATCACAAAATACCGGCGTGCAAACCCTGAGATCAACAGAGATCACGTCAGCAGCATCCACCTGTAAGTTGATGACATCATCCCGATATCACCAAGTGTCGTGACTTGTCTATCTCTCCAACATCTGTGGTTGAACAAATTAGTCGATGACAGTTTTTGTGATGACTGTCACTTTTGCATTAGACGATACCATCTGTAATCAGTAATCACTCATGATCAATACGGTTGCTTACAAATTTTGTCATCTGTGTTTTTCATTCGGTTTTCGGAAATGAATATTCGACGCGTCGCAAATTTAACGCTACTCAAGATGCGATTGGCTGTGGAAAAATCACTCGACCAATCACAGCAGCTAACACGTGTTTGACGATTGATCATATTTTTGTTTTGCTATTGTCATCCCGGGAACTGGGCGGTGTCACTCAGCATTACAGTACCAATGTTGGGTGACCTGACTCCCATTTCCTTTCTTGGCCTTATATTCGTACTAGCTAGAGTCAAGAGCAAACCCATCACCAATAAAAAAAAAAAAAAACCTAGCATTTGCTCGCGAAATCGTAAGCGCATGTCCCGTTCTCGTAGGAATTTCGGGAAATCCTCTCTTAGTGGTCACTACCCAAGGAACCTTCATGCCAAATTTCAGCTTTACGACCAGTAGTTTCGTTGTCTGTCAGTCACTCAGTCACTTACGGAAGAATTTTATATGTTAGGATTATGTTTTGAAAACCATATTCCTTGTAACCCGTTTAGAACCCGTATGTTGCTTTTCCTCTTCTCTAGTCACTTAATAATATAAAACAAAATGGCCACCTGCCTCTACATATTTCTCTGCTTAGTTACTTCATCTATACGATGAGTTTTGATACGGTTCTAATAGAAAGAGCGACAAACGAAGGTCTGTGTATATAATTTACACCCATGCAAAGCCGAAACAGGTCGCTAGTTTTTAATATAATCTGCATATTAGCTTGCCAACCCTATCGTGTACGGCACGACGGCTAATGAATAGTATTTATGTAATGAGTATAGGAAACACATTGTCTGTCTAACGCGGCTCAATTATAATTATAACCATAGTAGTTATTACTAGGATCTTAGAAAAAATGACATTCGTAGTTCAGACGTAGGACGATGACGGGTCAATCAGTGATGACTTCACACTTGATAAAAAAATGATGAGATGGACAGCAGTAACTGCAGCACCTTCTCTTGTACAGCCCAGTCATTTTTTTATTTACTATTAGTTACAACTGGAAACTTCTTAATACCTGTAACTTATGACCTATAACAATCCACTGTGATCATTTATCATCTCACAAACTGGCATGAGAACTGCAAATAGTGATGGGGATTTCTGAAGTATTTTTTAAAGCGACCTATGCGCTGCAACCGGCGGCGGCGACGTCGAGCGAAGTTGTCCTGTCAACCACCTCATGATGAAGAGGATAAATCCTACACTTCTATAGAGCGACCGAACACTGTTTGACATCGAAAAATTATTATTATTATTTGGCAGCAGCTGTTAGCTGATGTGTGTTTCAAATAGCTTGGAGATATGGAATCTGTTCAATCGGTTTTTGAAGCAGTTCAGTGTGGAAGCTGTCACAACACTTTCCGGGACCCTATTCCGTGCTGTTACGACTTAATGATGTGAAATTATTGATAAACAGCCTGTCTGTTCTGTCAACATCTCACCGTGTACACTTAGGCGAAGTGAACATGAAGTGTGTGAACCGGCTACAATTCAGAAAGCTCACTTCACCTGATTTTAGTTAGTTTTCAAGGTGAGTTCCGCAGTAAGCTGACCGCTTATAAACTATTTTGTACATATTCTACTGCAAGTACTTGCAAACATAAGGCAACATACATATAGGCGCACATGTGTAAGTACACAATGTCCTCAGTCCTGACACCGACAAGTAACGCGAATGGACACGGAGTTCCGGCGTGGACACACTGCACGGCTGTCAACTGTGTCCCTTACAATAGACACCTGTAGTGTGTACACAGGAAAATACAGTTCGGTGGAAAGTATGTAGGTATATTATGGTGAGGGCAATACTGTGGTTGGAACTTGATACGGCGTAAAGTTGTTTGTGAAAATGAGTTTTTTTCTTTAGTTTTAGCGTTTGAACAACTAACTTACTACCCACCTATTAAGTGCTTCTAAAGGTTAAAAGTTTCAACGCTAAAACTTACAGAACGAAAGGAACAAATAAAACAAGGACATTACGTCTACGTTTCTGATCAAACTCTTCTATCGCAGTTCTGCTGGAAAAAAAAATATTGGAAATAAGCTGTATCTTTATACTTTACTCTCTGTATATAATTTTCATTCTTAAGTGTTTACAGTCTTGACAAAATTATTATTAATGATTTTTCATTAACCCAATGACGGTTTTCATAGACATTGATCTACGAATAAAATGCATATAGATTAGAATACTCTTATTAGGTACACCATATAAGTTACAGAAAATATAGATGAAGAAAACATTACATAGGGTGACACAATGGGCGGATTTATTCTAAAAAGGTTGTCACATTGTCGCGTCGTTTCTGTATGCGTAAACCTTTAAAAGACCTTGTAAAACTAAAAAAAATTCAAAAGCAAGCAGTAAGGAATTCGTAAATTAATGTTAGCATTCAAGATATGACTGCAAAACATAATAAATTGTCTTGTTGACCACTTTATCAACTTATGCTAATTAAATTATCTACCGAAAGAGGAGCATCTCGTTACATCTCATTTGTTTCTACTGTCAAAACTGACATTTAGGCACCAAAATTAAAAATATTAGCGTCTTGTTTTCTACTAATAAACTACCTATTTAATTTTAGGCAATAAATAAGTTTCAATGTTTAGAGAAAATGCTTCTCTACTAAAACGTTGCTAGTCATTCATCTTCGGACTATTTTTGACGAACTTATTAATGCAACAGGTTTTTAAGAATACATAATAATGACAACTAAGATTTACGGAAAACAAGGCTTTTTCTACTAACTGACTGGGTCATGTCACCGTCTATTAAGATTTGAATTCCATGGGTTATTTCAGTCTTTTCATCCTTATCCATAGCCCGACTTCTCCCACTGCTGGACATAAATAGACTTCTCTTTTTTCTGGTAATCGTATGCGCTATTTTACCATTAATTCAAGTTGGTACACCTCAATAAGTATGTAAATAATGCTGAGTTTCACTTGTCTTGTCTATACTAATTTAGTAATTTTGACAAAATCACACGCTAAAGTAGAGTTAGACATAAACAGCTTCAAATTTTCAATTCCGGGGATTACTAACCCAAGTAAATAATGCCTAATCAACGATTAACCCAGCAACATAGTATCACCTAACAACAAACTGCAAATCTATTACGGCAACATGAAAAGTAAATACATTAACATTACTATAGTAAGATTAGTCAACGGCTCGGCATTGTTAGGAAGCCACAAAGTACGCCTGCTAACCAAATGCTTCGAATTCGCGCGAAATAACTTAGAAATTGATCTTACGTAAACAGTGTCTGGGTTGCACAGCATGTTTGTATCAGTGCTGAGGAGATTTCTGTTTCATAAGGTACTTACGATCCCATATCTTGCCATATTTATACAGAAATCCCCTCACCACTTCCGAAAATACAGCAGTCCTTCCAAGAAGTATCGTGTAACCCAGTTACTGGGTTGTGGAAGTCAGATAGGCAGTCGCTCCACGACAATACTGGTATGAGCTGAATCCAGTTTAACTGGAAGCCGACTCGAATACTTAGGAAAAAGGCTAAGCAAGTGATGACGGGGCCGATTTGAAACTGGTAAAGTTTGTATGAGAGTGCCTATACAAAGTGACTTTCCATCAGCGTAAACGATTCCTTTTTTTTAACGAGTGGGTATGTCAGCGGCGGAGAGCTCTCGCTACAGGCCCTAGTTCACTCCATTGTCCGTAGCGAGGAGACGTCACCTCCTTCTGCGAAGCAGTAATGCCAGTGTAGGAGGAAGGGGCGTCATGAGGAAGAGGTAAATCGCACTCCCCAGCCGCCGCAACAGAAGAAGACGCACCGGGCGTCGGGAGTCGTAGGGCGATTCTCGGCCACCGTCCGATCCGAAAGAGATGTCAGCATAGAAAACGGGGCCCGTTAAGGCCAGAGCCAGGGTTGTGGAATTTGTTCGAAAGAGTCACTGCGGCCCTGGAACGCAATTGATGATTTCCCATTCATAAAAAAAGGGGGTATGTCAGACTGTTGTTGACTAAAGCCACACGATGTTCTGCAGCTACCTTTGGGCGGAGCGCTGGAATGCTTGCGCATTTCGTCACGCTTCATCTAGAGTAGCGCACGTGGAACGCGGTCAGCCGCCATCTCAGCCCTTTAACTGTTCAGGCAACAGACTTCCCATGTGTGTCCAGACATCACATTGTGAAGACCTGAGATCGTATTGCGAGTGCAGACGATTGTAAAAAGTGCATAATGTCTCGAATTGACTTAGCGCTACGAATTTCACAACCATTATCGCTGATAATGTCACTTGTTGTTGTTGTGTAGTAAACATCCAGTTCAGACCAGGACCACACATGCGGAAGTTTTCTAGTTTCCATTCAGGTCCACACAACGTCAATAGTGGGATCTAAACCATTAGTTACGCAGGCGGATTTAAAATGATTGGTTTAGTAATTACCAATCAATTTATTTTAAATCCGCCTGCTATGCATACAACATCCTATGGAAATGATTTTCTTAATGACATGGATTTATATTATCTGTAATTCTTTGGAGAGATCTTACTCCCTCCCCTACCATGAGGTACCAATGATATACAAGACGAATAACACTAGCACTGTTACCGCTACATTTATATTATTTTCATCGGAATCGAATTGTTAGATTTAAATTAAAACGTCAAAAAGTCTTCCAATGACTTTTGATGTGTCGAGCCAGGTGTCGAGTTAACTCGCACGGGTAGTAAATAAAACTCCGAAAACTATAAACAAAGTGACATTCTATCTTAGATAGCAGTCTTGAACTTCAAATATCATGACAAATTAGTAGTTTTAAAATGGGCAACTTTACAGCTGATCCAGCCACGTTTACGTTTATTTGAAGCCCCTAGAACAAAGACCGTTTTACCAAACCGCAGTGCCGTGCCTCAAACATCGCCTGATACTATACTTGTATCGTCAATAATTCAGCGTAATACCTCTTGAGACCATCCATCAACGAATCATATAATTATGGCCACATAGCACATAGATCATGGTCGGTCGCTAACGGGCCACTGTTATGTATAATAATCTTGTATTTACTGTATAATGGTTTATGAGGTCGCAAGTTCAGTGGTCTAATTTATCGCATTCTCCAACCGTAGGTATCAGGATCACTGAAGGAGATGGGACTATCGGAAAGGATTTGCTTGATTTAAATATTCTTTTTTTGAGGTACAATGGCGGAAATAACGCCTTAGGCATTCTACCAGTCAACAAAGTGTGGTAGAGATAACATGGCAGATGCATTGATTTAACGAGTATCACTCAGTGAACTTATAAATCAATACTTATATTTTGACCCGACAGTACCCCCTTCCCCTCCCATCCCTTCCCGTCCCTTCTACCATCGGACATACAGACGTACTGCATCTTACCATCCCTACCTTGTAGCTATTCCACCAATTCGCACTAAGCGTTTCCAAACGTCTTTTATAATGCGCACAGCAAAAGAGTGGAACTCTCTGCCTTCGTCTGTGTTTCCAAATGCTACAACCCTAATCTCTTCAAAGTTAGAGTGAACAGGCTCCTTCTGGGTAAGCTCGCTCCATCGTAGACTTTGTCTCTGTCATCTCTGACATTGACTAGAGTCGAGAGCAAACCCATCTCTAATAAAAAAAAATAAAAAAAAATCCAACCTATTGCAGCTTCAAAACAAATGACTTTCTTTCCTACTAGCTTTTACCCGCGACTTCGTACGCGTATATCCTGTTGTTTCCCATTCCTCATGAATGTGGCTATCATATACAAAAAGAATTTTCAAAATCGGTTCAGTAGATCCAGAGATTATTACCCCCCTACAACCTCACAAACTCACAAACTTTACCTCTCTATAATATAGTATCTAGATTAAATTCGAAACCTGTAAAAACAATGAACTATTTACCTGTCAGCATGCACAAAGGTTGCATGATATGAAAAGACCTTAAATGAGGGTTTCCATGGTCTTCATATACGTCAATTTGTACGGTAGTCCATTTCAGCAATTTCTAGGAAGTGATTTTGGCTTTTTAGAGCAGAACTGTTTAAAACCACTGATTAATCGGTAATCGTCTCACTGCTTGGCAAATACCACTTCATCGCACCTCATTTTGAACCAGAGAGTCAGTAATGATACGAGTATTACCACAGGATAACCAGTGGGGTTTTTATTCACTGGGCTGAATCGAATAAAAAATATTAGAAAAACTTGCACAAGTTTTCCAATGAACCGGCCCGAATCCTGATTTGTTTGACTCAAAATTTACTTATGAAGAAAATCGTTTTCATGAGTTTGGGTAAATCTATACAATTGTTCAGTTTATATTATACTAATTTAAATATTATTTAGTAAAAACTCATAACTAAAATATGCTATCAAAAGATTCGTCCGCATCGCTGTTGAATGACAGAGAGCCCAAAAGACTGACGGCATTGCCACGTTGTATGGCAATGCTTATCCACGGTTCAAGGTAAAAGCCAGCCCTTGGGTCACGCGAAGTGTCAACTTAGCGTTTATCAAGTTCTTTAAATAACGCATGAGCATTCGGACCCAACGGTCCTAGTGTTTCAGCCCCAAACGGCTCGAAAATATAATTGCCAACTAGGTTACAGGCAAAGAATGAGATGTGTTTATAATAAATGCCTCTAGTTTGCGTGCATAATGCCTATCAATCCTCATTATGTTATTCTTAAAAATACGAAGTTTCTAAACACTCCACTTCTAATTACATTTCTGCTAACCCCATTACGAGTTAGCGTGATGTTACGTATGTAAAAGAAGTATGTTATGTGTGTATTGTGACATTCTTTGGAGGCGAGGTGTGGAGAATTCCTAGTATAGCATACCACCATACACATTAATTTGTTCCATTACTTACCTGATTGTTGAAGAAGGTACGAGTAAGTGAGAAATCTTGATTTTACTATTAGAAACAATTTGTATTGTGTTCTTTAAATACTAATAAACAACTAGGCCTCTCTAGGCCAAAAATCAAAATCACAATAATCATTATGTACAAACGCGTATAAAGAAAAGTTCTTTTTTCACAAAAAAATCCATGCTCTTGACATTTTACAGTGAAAATCGTAAATACCGTACCGGAAAAAAATGTATTCTAAATCCTCCTCCAAGGTCAAAGGCTTAGTAATGGGGTCCCGTTGGTTACCCTTTGAGTACGGAATCCCTTAAAACAGGGTTGGCCAAAATAAGTAGGTTCCCGTATCTGTTTACAAATTCATTAACACCCAATCAAGTTTTTTACTAATACATACATTCATATTTGTTGCAAACTATGATGCGCATTGTCAACAATGCGCAATACTATTGAAGCAACAGAATACCAAATTTCGCATCGATAAGACCCGTGGAAGTTGGTCACATCCCTTCATCAACTAGAAAAGAGCTGATGATCTTCAAACAGTTGAACCGATTTTGATAAAACATGTCTAAGAACCACCGCTAGAAATCCTGCTTTCAAAAAAAAAACGCATCCAAATTGTTTCACACGTTTAAGAGCTATGGTACCACAGACAGACACACAGACAGACCCCTTTCTTTGCGTCGGGGCTTAAAAACGAAACGTATTCGGGGCCTTGAGACATTGAACTAGGTTCTATCCACGAAAATAACAGCTACTACAAATTAAACGTGTAAAGTTATTCAGTTACAACATCCGGAAAGCGGTGAAAGGTCCCGATTGGTCTGAAAATCTGAATATAAACGTGCCGGTAATGATAACAAAGAACATGGTTGACACGTATGTCTGTTTCAGCGAGTATTCAAGATGGCTGAAAATATTTTGTCACCAGTTCAAAAGACGCAATGTCAAAAACATTTTTCGAACACAATTTTCATATCAATAGTATGTTCTTGGGAAAACCGAGATGATAATTAAAGCGTAATTTTTGCTACAAAATATTAAATAAATTTATTGCAAACGATCTAATATTCATTTATACCACCAATGCCATAACAAGGAAAAATAAAAACTTCACTGAAACCAGAATTAAATACAGTAACAACGTCATTTTATTGATTAAAATTGTAAATAAAGAAACCCCTTCTTCCTTAAATATGGATTTTAAAATAAACTTTTAAAAATCGTATCTTTTTAAAGATTTATTCGATTGATTTATCTTTTATTCAAAAGCTTTTTAAGATTAACATTTTTCACATTCGTATTACGTAATTTCGTAAAGTCGTGTTATACAAAACATTGTTACGAGTATGTAAACGCAGCGAATGAAAAAGATAATGAATTCTGAAAAATTAAGTCGCTATTTATAAACCGGATTTTCATGAAAGTTTCATAAAGACCTTTGTAAAGAACGTGGCAACTGATTGGAATACATGAAAAATAAGGACTTGCACTGTTATGTATCGCACCTAAAATCAGCAGTTGTATGTATGTTGAATTTCAGAGCCATTTTGTATATGCAATGAAGGAAGTTGTGAATAAAGGAGTAGATATCGTTGAAGAAGAAATTCAATTTGAAAAAACTTTAAAGTTTTTTCAAATTTTTCATGATCTAATAAAATGACGCTGAATCATCATGCATTGCAATTTATTAATTATACCTACATACTCAACCTCTGGTAAAAAACAGCAACTTAGAGTTATAAAATAGACCTACCTACACTTCACTGTCCTAGTAATATTCTATAGAATAAATTTATTACTTTTCAAATGAAAACCAAACCACCTACGAAGGTGGTTAATTCCGAATCTTTAGCAGGAACTGAAGATTCGAAATTGACAACTTTTCCAAAGTTAAATGCTAAAAATTGACAAGATCATAGGATAAAGTTTAGTTTGACAAATCCTGAACTTCGAATCCTCAAATCTGAAACCCGTACCATGGAGTCCCATGCCAAATCCTTAAAGAAAGCAGTACCAAGACCACATCAAACGAGAGAATAAAACCTTGAAACCTATCAAGTACATGTATTGACAACATTGTCGAGTTTAAAGTAGGCGGTGACAGAAGACAGATAGTTTGCCCGTCAGTGCGATAAAACCAACATGAATGACAATGCGGCCTCGAACGAAAGTACTTTTACTATGCACACACGTGATCGGGATAACACATACGGCATAGAGTAGTTTGATTCAGAGAAATTCGCAAATTCGAATTGTTGTTGGTAAACAAGATAACTGAAACTTAACAAGATGATTCAATCCAAATACATAGTAGGTACCTAAAATTTAGTTTAAGATGGCCAAAATCCCGCGTACCTACTCAGTTTTACCAGAAGACTTCCCACTACCTTTTAAAGCTGATGAAAAAAATATTACAAGTAGGATAAACCGTAATTCTAAAACATCACTATTCCTGCCAAATCCTAATAATCAAATCTAGAGTCGTGTCACATTCCTCCCACTAGCCACAAATTTCTCACTTAAAGCTAGTATCTCACCACATCTCACAAAATAACAACTTCTTCATTAACATAAATTCTCCATGCTGTCTCTATCTTCTTCATCTACTCTATACCCTATACATTAGCAGTTGGCGAGGTGCCGACAGGCGGACGCGACTTAGTCCACTGCACCATTGACCCGCACCGCGTAGGGTAGCTATGAAGCACCCGGAACCTTAGCTGATTGTAGATGGTCATATTAGCCGATATTTTCATACAAACTTGCCAGCCTGTAAACATCCTCTGTTCAGTATGGGCCTCAGCTCTGAGCAGTAGCTAAATGTCCTAGATAAGTTTAGAAGTGGCTATTGGACTTGGCAATGGCATTCGTACTTGCAATGGTGTCGTGAGATTTGTGTTAAGGTTGATGCTCATTTCAATCCTCTTCATATGGTTCACTGAAGTCTGCTGTGAGGATAAGTATCAGTGGTCGAAACTGCTATAGTGTGAGAATCATTCACTGTAACCTGTTTGTTAGTTTTTCTGAGATCATCATCTGCTATATCTTGGTCCACTGCTTCTGATACAGCTCCAGTTTGCCCTTTCAGGCACACAAGTAAGTTCCAAGATGAATGTTCTTTATCACGTCCACGTCTCCTTCTATTTCGTTTATGTACTTGTTTGCAAAGTAAATCGTTTCGATTTCAAAAACAAGGTATAAAATATCGCGTTGACATATGGAAAGGTATATTTCTACTTTTCAGCTTCTGCGCAGTTGCAAAAAAAGTGCGTTATTCAAATCTGAATATTTGTTTTTCAGATTTCAGCGATCTTCGTTTCACATGGCAAAACAAACATCATCGTATGTAAATCAGAAACGTAAACACTGGATGTACCACACAACAACAGGGGTATAAACAAGGTCAAAAAAAAAATGTAGGTATAGACGTACAAGCGGGATAAAAAGGGGAGGGGAAGAACTCATTGAGCATCGAAAAATTAGTCCACATCACTGTCAACGGGAAAAGTGCTCAGAACATTAATTGCAACATTACCAAAAAAAAACAAAATACATTATTTAAAAATCACTTTTTTTAATGAATCATAGTTAATCAAATTTGTACTACGAATGCACTAGGACAATCATAGTGCACCTACATATCCAGTAACTATGCACGGCCGCTGAGGGGCTGGGTAGCATAGCCAATGACGGCTGGACGTGCAACGCCTGCTAAGCGCTGATTGGCCGGCAGCTCCAGCATGCGCAATGATGACCTCGAGTGAAATGCGATTATTCAAGTTCTAGTAATCCCATGACATAATCTAGATTATGGTAATCGTCTGGCTGATGGCTGGTTCGTCGCTTTCTGTGAGGGACAAAAGAAGTTAGAAATTATGGGAAGCATGAAACTGAATTCATTCATTTGTATGTCTTTTACGGTTGCTATGGGTAGTTCGAAGCCTGAAAGTCTGACTTGTTATCAAGAGGAGTGACGTTAATCAGTTACTGCATTGGTAAGGCCAGTAGAATACTGGTATTCAACTGCATCTCAACTCTATTCAACATTAAAAAGTTAACGAAGAGTCGAAGTCAATTTATTGAGGAAAAGGCTAGACTGTAGTGAGCCTGAAAATAATTATATGTTAAAGTGAGCGAGTCTTTGACGAAATGTATATGATTATTATATAATACGAGTATTAGACTTAGCAATATTGCTGTGTGATAATAATGATGATGATATTTGTTACATATTTGGAAGTATTGATTCAATTACAAAAATTCATTAATTGTTAGTTATACTAACGCTACGTGTTTAAGACGAAATTAATGCACATTTTCTGTAGGATGAAATTATAGAAAAATCGTTCCTTAAAAGGTAAGTAATAAGTATATAAATTGATTAACTAAAGAGAAGTTACTAAGCATCAGTTACCAGAGGCTTCTCGAGCCTCATCTTTCTCATTCTGTCATCCGTAGCGTGGCGAAGGCGATATTCAAAACGTAAAAAATAAATGAGTTGACAGACGCTATCGAAATGTCACGTGATCAATTCCCTATGTTTTGACATTTTGAATGTAGACGATGCAAACACAACACAACACAACAGCAACAAACACATAGTAAAAAAAAGAGAGAAGAATACATTTCGCCAATCGAATATACTGGTAGAATAACACCGTCAAGGACCCCAGTAAATAATGGGTTCATCGTTAATAATCTTTATATGGCCATAATTGTCTTCTTCCTGATATTGATGACAAAGAAAACATTTGGCTTTTCTCTCCACGACATTACAAGAACTACTTACATGATTCTCAATACACCTAGCTAGAAGAGCGGGTATTAAAATAAACAATATTTCTGCCAATGGCACTGAGCAAAGAGGTTAGAAAACCTATTAAAGTGTCATGTATACCAAACCATAAAATAACATTTGGCATAACGGCCGAAGCTGTGTAGAGGAATTAGATTTATAAAATAAGTTGTTTTTTTTAATCCGATAAAGATTGTTCGCAGTTTTGTATCTTTATCTGTTATTTCCGTTAGGTATTTGGTTTTAGGAAGTTCATCTTCAGTTCAACTTGGGTATCTTTGTTATCATTATTTTTGGAAATGACATGCACGATTGACCATAGCTTTATAATATATTTTTTTTATGAGGTCATGGTTTCCTCTGAGTTGTTCTAGGGTTTCTGAATTGAGTATTTCGTGTTGAGAACATGTCAAAACTTACTCAAATTATTTGAGAAATACGAAAAATTGATGTTCAATTCAGAAATCGGGGTTTGACCAAGTGACATTCTAACATCAATAATGATTGTCAAAATTCCAAAATGTTCATGGAAAAATATAGTTTCTGAAAAATCTTTAAACCATCTAGCTCACATTTCACTTTGAAGTGAAGCTAAAAACTTAACATGTTGAGACTTGAAATTGCAAAAGTAACTTATCGACCGAACACATGGACCCAACATGAATGAGATCATTCGACAGAACCTTCATCATTCCAATCATCATCAACTCCAATACAATTTCATAGGACAATATAACCAAAGCCAAAACCGCAGAAAACCAAGCAATTAATTTCATAACAAACAAACCTTGACCTAAATGTTTGAAAAATTAATTACTGCAGAAGGAATTAAAACAAAGATGGCACCCATCAATACTTTCTACAATTTTGCGCTTAGAGCCATGCGCTTGGGTATTTCCCTTCCACACATAAGCACATGAGACTTGCAAATTGTTTTAAATAGTTACAACATAGTTACGGACCCCATGTGTTAAGGAAATGGCAGACAGTCCCATTACTTTCACATATTCTTATCAAGAATCGTCAGAGGAAAATTGCTTAAGAACTCACAGAGTAATGATGAGTAAAGTGAGAGTGATCTCATTGCTGTAAGAGGAAAATATGGACAAGGACATGAAGCTTTCTCTAAATAACAATAACCATAATATCATAATTCCAAATATGAAGGTACTCAAAGATAAACGAAAGGCAGCAGCATCCTTTTATTTTACAAAAGCAGCATCAGTAATTTATGGGCAAAACGTGGTCATTACCCATAATGGCATAATTTTTTTATTAGTTTTACCTACTTCTCAAGTTATCATTGGAAAACCTGATAAGCTATATTATATAGCTATTGCTCCTTCTTCAGTCGTTTGTCCACGTTTGTGCTGAGCATCGTGATATCATATGTGTTCTGCAGTAGATGTCTTAGAAAAGAGATAACGTTGAAAATATTTATTTATAATTATAAGTATTAGTTTCACGACCCACCAATAGGTACATCAATATGTTAATCCCTGGATTTTGACCATATCCTTTGCTCTTTATAAATCTTCACTTCCAATTGCATTTTTTATAATAAAATCTTCACTTCGTTGAACGCTTTCGTGAAATGGGAACACTTGTGTCTAGCCAAAGAATTATGCCTCATCAAACACTCATATGTATTCAGTTGCGTTTTCAGCTATAAGTACATAGATGACGTCACGAGTCAGCCGGGCAGCCTAACCTTGGCCTAAAGCCATGTGGTCACATGTGCTGTTCGTACCACGCTTGTCTAGTGGAAGTTTATGTTTGTCTGTCGGTGTGTCGATAGCTTTATGTGTGTTTGTTTATTGCTTGACTAAGTTATCATGTATTATTTTCATTCTTATGAAAGTTTTAGTGTTTCGTTAATTGTATCAACGGCTTTGTCTGAAGAACTATTATTGAAGCTGTAAGTGTTGGAGAAGTTGTCTTCATCTAGATACATATGTTCATTACCTGGTTGTTTCTATAACGTTTTCTTGTCTACGTAATCCTCTTCATGTTTTCTTTTTCATATTGGCTTAGTTTTTCCTCATTTATTAAGAGTGCAATGTGCAATTGAGGTGAATTGACTATTAGCCCTAACTCATCCAATGCTTCACCTACCTTATCTACTGCTGCCTCCTCTTTCACATTCATTCCTTATCATATCTATTTCTATCACAGATCTAGCTCACAGATACCATGTCCTGTACAGTCCCGAAGACTTGGCAGCAGTACATCAAACGGATGTCCCACGTCTAAGCGACGTGTGTTGAATACTCCGCCATTCTATAACTCGTGAGAATGACTCCCGATACTAATTCACCTATATTTATTAGCAGTTCCAGGAATACCTGGAAGTGGCGTCGTGGTTCTAATTAGCTAGTTAACGTTGACTAAAGACCTATTAGTCCGAGTTTGATGTTAAGTTTGGCTCGTAGTCAATTTCTGGTATTATGATTGATCGGTCATCCCTTTTTTTTCCTCCTGTAGCAACACTACAGCTAACAGCTGTTATAAATTTCTCCCGTGTAATTTAAATTTAAATATTTAATTTTGTTGTTATTAAGGCTAAGTTACAGTTGAGAGTAAAATGAGGCTACTTTTAGCTTGTGTAGGAAGATTGCTGAGTATAGGTACTATATAGTTTAAAAGACTGCTGTTGTACCTACATGTTGATAACCTAGTCAATTTTGTCTTCAGTATAGATAGGATAGATCTGTATCCTTATTTCATAGATGACAAAAAACGTAATAAGTTAGACGGAGTTTTTGCTTGCTATCCTAAAAAGTAGACTCGTGTAATTCCACCATTAAAATCTGAAATCGCTATCAATAATAAAGTATGGACATTATTAGTCTGAAATCATCATCATCTCAGCCAAAAGACGTCCACTGCTGGACATAGGCCTCTCCTAAGTGTCGCCACAACAACCGGTCCTACGCGTCTGGCATTTATGCGGTATCAGCGACCCTCACCAGGTCATCTGTACATCTTGTTGGAGGCCTTCCAACGCTGCGTCTTCCGTTACGCGGTCGCCACTCCAGAACTTTTCGGCCCCATCGACCATCTGAAATAAATTAATTTAATTTAATAGTGATGGGAGACAAAGAAAGAGTGCTCGTAAAATTATAGACAATTGCTTCCTTGTTATCGTGGTAATAAGAAAACATCAAGACATTAATGCTATTAGAAAGTTTCAGCGCACAGTCACCCTGACATTGACACTTAGCTACAGAAATAAAGTAAATTAACATAGTCACACAGAAGTGTTAATGAACACAGTGTTTTAATGATGATTCATATTCTAAACATACGCCTATTTACATTATAAACAGATAATTATAATCATTCCACAAGAAAGGAAGTATTAAATATGGATAAGATGAGATTTACATTTTACGAGTGTGAAAATATTTAAATGGTTCAAATCAAATTCTCCATGTTTGAGGTTTCTTGTAAAGAATGTGTTGTTTTAATTGTTGTCCTAGAATAAAATCTGAGATGGATGGATTGTAAGAAGAATGAGGAAGGTTAAGATGGCAGTGAACTGTGAGATAAAATTAAAGATGTATGGAATTGTGAAAAAGACGTGCCGATGATGCCGAAGCCGAACAAAACATACAAAAGAACACGATGATGGGATTTTTAGTACTCAAAAAATAGGGTTTTATAAGTGTTTAGTGCCAAACTAGCGAATCGCCCGGGTGCGTCACTTGAGTGAAAATTATATATATACAACTAGCTTTTGCCCGCGGCTCCGCCCGCGTGGGTATCGGTTATCGCGTAAAAAAGTATAAGTCTATGTCCTTCTCCATATCCCGGGCTATGTATCTGCCAAATTCCACGATGACGATCCGTTTTAGCGTCAAAGTGTAACAGACAGACAAACAGAGTTATTTAAGGATGTGTAGGTATTACACATGCTTCCTTGTTTATCACTCTTTCAATACAGACAAACCGTAAACCAGACAAATTAGCTGGCTGCCTAATTTGATTTATTCCACTTGTCATTATTTAGAGAAAAACAGAAGCGAACCTATCTTCATTATTGCAATGACAGGTTTATCAAACAAAATATTGAAACAATTGAATACTTATATAACATCTATTTGTCATTCAGTACCAGTAGTAGCAATTCAGTGAGGAAAACGATGACTGTGGTGCAACCCACTATTCATAGCTTGATCTATTGACCCGACACGTTATTCTTGCCTTGCTTGGTGTATCGGAGAACCCAGGAAGATATATTAGCATCATCGCCATGATGCTTAGGTAATACCTTTAATTTACGTGTATATGGATAAAACACTGTCGCGGAATTTGTTCGCAAGAGTCACCGCGGCCTTGGAACGTAAAGGGCATTCGGAGGAGCACGGATGGGTTTTAGTCAGGAAGAGTCTGACACTCCCTTCCGCTCAGAGCGGAAGGAGTCCTTTGATGATTTCCCATCCATGAAAAATTGGGTAAAACACTGGGGAATTGTAATAGGCTAATTTGTGCTAAATGATTGATTTTGTGAGGAATGGTGTGAAAGAAAAAAGGGTGAATTATAACGTGACGGTTGATAGGGGAGTGCGGAAGAAGAAAATGTGTTTGATTGACCTACGTATGAGGACAAAGGATTGAGGTGATTATTAAAATTGTCAAAATGAAACTGTTGATTTCAATTTGATGTTGCGTTAACTTTTTCTGGATGGTATATTGTTGTGTATGACTAGAGTCATTCATATAAGAAAATATTCATTAAGACATATAGAATGGGTAGATTCATGGTTATTTATTATTAGTTTATTACTTGGGTATGTTTTTATTACTCACGTATTTGTTTCAGGTTTAATTGGTTTTGTCTATAAATTATTATGTCATGCTTGACATAATTGGTAATTGAAATAGAAATTACTGTGTGCTGTCATTATTTTCTATTAATGTGTTTGTCTGCTTTTGTCTTTCTTGAATAACAAGGCTAATAAACTTTTTTATTTCTAGCTTTATTTAGTTTCCAAACAATGGGACTAATGTTATAGTATCATGAATTCATGAAGTTTTATATTATTACCGAATATAGAGTTCGATGAGCCATTTGTGTGTCATGCGTCATAACACCTACGTCCTTGGAGGGAAAGCAGAGCAATGTACTAAATGTCCATTGGCACGATTATAGCCAAACATTGCAGTGAGTTAGTGAGTTATTGGCTTTAAGCTTGATTTATATGTGGACGGACAAAACTATAGGAAATTCGGTAGTGTGAATACTAGTAGTATAATTTTCTTCCCGCTAAATAATGTGACACAACTTTATTTTACGGTTACGGTTTTTCTACAAAAGAAGTGGAGTTCCCTGCTGGAGTCAGTATTTCCTGTTAGACAACTTGGGGGTATTTTAGTCAAGAGTGAACAGTTTACTTCTAGGCAAGCCTGCCCCATCATCGACCACATAATCTCTTTCAAGAGTCAAGAGCGTTTGTGTGGTAATGGCGGTCAATAATCTAAAGTGGCTGAAAACAGAGTTCGTGGCGAGCAATTGGGAAGGCCTACAAAGGGATGCGGTACAGAGAGTAAAGTCCCGCAAACCTCCATTGAAAAGGGAGGATCCTCCGACCGGACGGTTGTTGTGTCCGGTGGGCAACTGCCCGATAGTTGATATTCAGACGGTTGTAGGTAGAAGTTGAAGAGACATGAGGTGCCGATGATTCAGAAAATCATAATAAAGTGTTGGTAGATTTAATGCAGCAAGCAATACCAAGACTTGTAACACAGCAAGCAATTGACTAGCATCAACCAAGCAAACTTTTGGACACTTCCATAAACTCAAACCGACAGCATTACCAACACAAAACAAGCCAAAGAAAGTGCCTTAGAAATTGTTTAGCATATCGACACATGTCCTTGTACTGTACATTAGAACATTACTCATCGGCGACTGAATATGCCTGGCATAAGTAATGGTTGACATTGCAATGTGCAGCCAGTACATCCTGTCCTACTTTCTAAGTATAGTCGGGAGCAGTTGCCTAGGGCACTATTACACGCTTGAAGACTTTAGATTTATCGAAAAGACTGATGATGGTGACCGCTGAGCAAAACAACGGACTCCTAACTGTTATTTTTAGTCAATATGCTTTTTTTTACTGATTCTGCGATAAAATCTTCCAAGTCACACTAATCTAATCGAATCTAGCCCGTTATGTCCCACTGCTGGGCAAACGCCTCCGTCTCCCTTTTCCACAAACATCAGTCCTCTGCCATTGCGTTCCAGTCCGGGTAAGAGTCGAGTTCGTCTCTCCACCTTCGCCTTGGTCTACCGTGATGTCTCCTAGCATTGAAAGTCAAAATTTATGTCACACTATGGAAAAAAAAAATGATTATTTCTGCACTCAAACAAAACAATGATTTTTGTGCCTTAAGTAAACTTTTGACATCCGAGTTAGGAGGTCTTGGCACGCAATGGGTGGTAGAGGATGGAAAGTAGTGGAGAGATGATCTGGACGCTGACCACGAAGGTTGATTCAAGGTGTTGCAAAGATAGAGTGTAGCTGTTCCACCTCTGAGGACTATAGCCATGGCAATAAAGAACGAAGTTCACCAGAATCATGAAGGAGTGGAGCCAATTTTGATACTTTGGCATTTGTACTTCGGTTTCCATTCTTCTTCTTGGACAATTTGTGATTGTAAAGACATGACATTACCAGCAAAAGTTTTTATATTCCCAGGGCTACAGTGACCACAAACATCACCTCAAACTTTTGGACTATAAAAGAGATTTTGACCTCTTTTGTTTCTTCTCAGGGTACTCAGCTAGGACACACCGGCCTCATCTAGTTTAAAATGACCAATAAACATTGTCCTTCATGGTAAAAATGAAAAATATGGAAGTAGGATACACATAACACTATGGAGTGTTATTTGTATCCTACTACTTCCTTATTTTTCACTTTTTCCTTTAACCAGCTCACTACAAATAACAATACCTAGTTCCTACAAAGGTACCTAGAAAGTGCATCCTGTCCCACTTAACCAAATTGTTGTAACTACCTACATTTAACGCTTCGAGAGCGGCGCCCGCGCTTGAGAGTGCTCGTAAAATGTTTATGACCTGAACTGGGCTATGTAGCGTACCTAGGTTACCTATAGGTGCCTAGACTATGTTATACTGGACAGTTTCTAATGTCTAGGACTTGTTGGGACTATTTTTTTTTTATTTGTTGTGGTCATCGATCATTAATAAAGAAGTTCCATAATAGTGATGGACAGTTGTGGTCATCATTATCATATCACAAATATTGATTAATTGCCGGAAATTGAAATTGGAAAAACCCCAAAAACATTTTGCCCGACCCTAAAATCGAGCCCAGGGCCTCATACTTAGCTCTCATAGACTTCTAAGGTCTTATTCGACCAACAAAGTAGTCTTGCCAGATTAGTAGCAGAAATCAACATTTTACCAGTCTACTAGGACCTCGTTGCACAAAGGAAAACAAACTCCACACGCATAATCGAAAGTAATCAATGTTCCAGCAAACTTCATATCATTCTTCAATATTTAATTAAAACAAGTTATTAAGACGTGACTCTTTAATTTGTCATAACTTTTTTATTCATGAACCGATTGATATAAAACAAACAAATTTTAAGTGAGGCTTACCACAATATATTAGTATAAACCGCACCCACGTCGGTTGGCGCAAAGACGCAGACAAGCAGACAAAAATTAGAAAAGTCATTGTTTTGTGTGTTCTATTGCATTAATAAAGACTCTCAGTAATAGTTTTTCTCAAAAATCTTCAATGTGCAGACAGCAATCGGTTACAGTGGAAAATGGCTCGTTTCCGGGAAGCCTAGCTGACCACCACAACCCAGTTATTGGTGTTGTTCTGACTCCTGAATATCCGTAATCATGTACAAATAACAGTAAGCCGTGCTTTCCGAGGCGCATTATTAATGGTCACCCATCACAGACTGACCTCGGCAAGTGTTGTTTAACCTCGAAGATCGACCCGACCGGTAGCAATTTGCCACGAGCTTCTCCCAAGATCAACAAACTCCCCAGACATGATCGAAAGTAATCAATCTTCAAACCAACCTCATATCAATCGTCTTCAATATTTGATTACAACAAGTTATTATTGTGGAAAATGGCTCGTATCCGGGAAGTCCGCAGTTTTCTGTCGCCCGGAAGAGAAAGCGGGCAGCCGGTACCGAGCCGGCCAGCCACTTCCGGTCCGGGATCGGTAATGGCAGATGCCAGGAATACTTGCGAGATTAAACCTGTAGTTTATGGTCATCGTCTCAATTTATTACCTAACATAAATTGTATTCAAACTTGTTTTCAAATGATGCGAAAATAGTCAGACATTTTTGCGGAATTATGTGTTTTTGGTATGTTTTTAGATTGAATTGTATTTTAGTGACTGTTTATGGGTTTAACGATTGTATCGAAGTGATAAGAAGTATTGTTTATGGGCAGTGACTATATCTTGCTGAAGAAATTAACAGAAATAAAGAAAGAAGGTTCTTCTTTCCTCTTCTAAACTTGAACGATAATCATAGTGAGAGTGTAGAGTAGGTACATAGTTCTGGAGTGGCGACAGCGTACCGGAAGACGCAGCGTTGGAAGGCCTTCCATAAGGAGGACCGATGACCTGGTGAGGGTCGCGGGTAGCCGATGGATGCGAGACGTACGGGACCGGTTGTTGTGGCGACTCTTGGGGGAGGTCTATGTCCAGAAGTGTACTTATTTCGGCTGATATGATGATAATGACGGGTATTTTGGAGGCGCGCCATAACACCAATTTCAAGTCGTCCGTGGTGCGCGTTCCGACTCATCATTTGATGACCTTCCTCAAGGAAGAGTTTTGGTCGAAAGGTGTGCTTTATCGGCGTTTCCGCGGTCGGCTACGCGATACCTCGAAGCGTAACACGACGCCGTCACTCGTGTGCAGTAGTTTTGATAAAATATACATTAGTTTAAAAAAAATTGTTTTTATACTTATTAAATACCAGCATACCTATTGTGTTTATGGGCCTGAAATAAAGGATAAATAAGTAAATAAATAGTAGTATTTCTCTTCTTTATATGAATGGCGAAAAAACGTTTAGACATTAGGGAAAACCTCAAACAAATTAATTAATAAGTACGAGTATATTATATCCAGTAAAACTCTTGTACCTATTACAAGGCTAACGAGTCGGAAGTGAGTTAACGTCAATCAGGAAAGCGCGCAGTAACTCTCAGCCTGTTCCCCTTTCACTGGTATAACTATTAGTACTAGTAGTTCAGTTAGTTCTACTAAATAATACTGTTCGATCCAATTATAATTATGTTGTTTATGAGTAGTTATTACAAGCTGTTCATATAGTTGGAAATGTATCTTGATCGTTTGAATTCAAATTTGCGACAACTTTATACGTTGTCAGTCGAATGAATTGTGGGGTCTAGGGTCGATTCTCTCCTACCAGGGTTGCGGAATTGTTCGATAGACATACCACGGCAAGGAACACGAGGGCACACAGCAGGAGGGAAAGACCGGCTTTTATTGACGAAAACGGTTGGGTTTTCGTCAATATAAGCCTGTCATTCCGTCCTGCTCCGAGCGGAAGAAGTCTGATGATTGCCAGTCCAAAAGAAAAGCCTCGATTTTCTGGAAGGGTCAATAAAATGGATGGGGGATTGCATGATAGCTTGGAATGCAATAGCCTAAATGCTGAGTTTCATAAGCGATATGGCTGTGCGCTGGCGCAGAATGATGAATCATTCTGTAAATGAATTTTAATACACTTATTCCTTTTTAATTTTTAAAAAAATATTAATACGATAAAACTTTGATGTTTACAAATCTTATTTACAATATAATACTAATTTAACTATATAAACTTAAAATAAAATAAAAAAGAAATCATTATGTTCGTCTATGTTCGTCAACGAAGAATCGTTTTTCGCACAACAATTAGGAAAATCTGTCATAATACTGCGAAGCAGTTTTCCTCTAAGCCACCTCTTACTTTTCTAAACAAATACCAGCTTTCCAACACAAATAATATTAGTACAACGACACTAACTAAGGAAGTATATATTACAGAGTCGGAAGAAGGAAGTTGTGCTCAGCCGGGCACCGAACCCGGCCCCTTTCACTCGCTGAACTCTTGTGGCACTTAGCTAGCCGCTAGTTAGGTTGATGCAGTAAGCAGAATTATAGGGTAGGAGTGGCTTTATTGTGTTTTATTTTTATTTATTTAAACTTGATGTACAATAGTGGTACATGGGCGGACTTAATGCAACAAGGCATTCTCTACCAGCCAACTTTTGGGTTAAAAAGACTACACTGTGGTAGGTGTACAAGTGCACAACAAATAAGATTAAAAATAGAGTTTTGTTTTGGAAAAAAAAAACAATAACATATATAATACTAATAAAATACATATATAAGCTAAAATAATAAACTAATAAATATGATTTAATATACTAAAATTTCTGATTGAGAGAACTCAAAATAATTATGACGAAGACAAACTAAGAATGACAGGCTTTTAAGTAGTGTTTTCGGATTTTACGCTTAAAGGAAAACTTCGACTCAGCCTTCTTGATGTCAAGGGGTAGCATATTCCAGAGTTTAATGGTTGAGATAGCGTAGGAATTAGACATAAACCCGGTGCGGTGAGAAGGAATATGAAGGAGTAATACAATTGTGTGAAGATAGATTGTCATATTGATGCCTATCCATCAACATCGTCGTCGTCTGCTACATAAGAGCGGGTCTTTTTTTATGAATGGGAAATCATCAAATGACTTCTTCCGCTCTGGTTGGAGCAGAAGGGAGTGTCAAACTCTTACTGGCTAAAACCCATCCGTGTTCCTCCTCATGCCCTTTGCATTCCAGGGGCTCGAGACAAGTGAGATTCTGTCAACTGTAGCGTGGCGTAGGCGATTGTCAATACGTCAAAAATGTATGGGATTGACAGATGCTATCGAAATGTCACGTGATCAAATTCCTCTATTTTGGCATTTCGACAGTCGTAGCGAATGCGCTAATTAAATGGTACAGTGTCTAGGGCCTCAGGTCGACTTATTCGAATAAATTCCGCAAATCTGGCAGAAAGTTATAGTCTACGCTCTTTTGTAGCAACCGATCTTTTCCAACTGAAGAATCAGTCAAAAGACATAGTTACGTTGCATCGACAACAATTTTATTGTCAAATATCCAAAATTTTGTAACTGACCTCGTTACATTTTGTTAGCGCATGTCAATACCATACATTTTGGAATAAATTTTGAAAATCTTCATCGCAGATTGTGTCACTTAGTTTAGAACTCCAGGCCAATTTATTTATCTCTCTATCTGATGATCATCTTAGCGGTTAATTCATCTATACTTATGAAGATTTATTTTAACCTGCAATAGTACCATTACAAGCTAATACTAATGAAAAGATCAAACACAATAAAAGCAAAGAAAAACAATAAAAATTGACACTAGTGAGACAATGACCCACACATCGCTTGACCCCGTTCATAGACTAAAAACACTTTATTCTTTTGTTTACATAGTACCTATACGTAACAACTACTAAGTAGATATGGTCAGAAGGTCAACTCAAACGAGTGAAAATGCATGTAGACATAGATCAAGGTTAAACTACGCTTGCCGAGGTAGATCTGAGGATGGGTGAGTTACCCAACTGAGATAGTGAAAGGCAGATTTGCTGAGGCTCTGTGTAAACCTACCTAAAGTTACCTAGTCGTATTCAGCTGCATCCTGGAAGCCTATCTCAAATTCTCAACATAGTTGAGAACTTTGAAAATGATGGACGAAGCCTGACCTTCTGCAATACCTGTCTATTTTGTGTTACAAACGAAGGCGGAAAATCACGCATTTGCTAATTTGCATTTAAAAAGATACGAATTTGCGCTTGATGAATCAGTTTGAGAAGAAATACTGTAAGTGTGCCGACGACCTGAGGATAACTCTTGAAGGAGTTATTCATACTTTTTGTTTAGTAAGCCTTTTTGGTTCATTTGATTTTGTTTTGTTTTGTTTCCTGGTAGGTCAAATGTTTGCTGGTTTTGACTGGAGGTTATTTTTGTCCAGACAAACTTATGATCTTTTAATAAAGTAGGGTTCCGTACCTCAAAAGGAAAAAAACTAAACCCTTATAGGATCATTTCGTTGTCCGTCTGTCGGTCTGTCACGACCCTCTTTCTCAGGAACTCGTGTAGTATCAAATTAATATCAAATACGTATGTCGATGGTACCTTAAAGTTCTAAAAATAACAAGGTTCGAAGTCAACGCAATAAAACATACGCTATTTATGCATCATTTTTGTAACATATTTTGGCATTTGCAAGTAAATCAAAACCATTACTTCCCGTTGACCTAGAATCATTAAATTTGGTCTTACAGCAAAAGTAAAGGGAAAACTCAGCAATTTGATGATTAGTAGACATAACACGTAAAACACATTGTTTGCGGTTAAAAACTTATATTTGCAGTTGAAGAAATGACCGTGTCGTACTTCGATGTAACGGAGAGCATTTTTTTCAATTAACCGCTCCAGCCCCGACATGTGAAAATTCCCAAATAAAAAATAAATCTTATGTAGTTGGTAAATAAACACTAAATTCGCGATTAATTCGGCGCACACCGGTGTGTTGCCGGGGCTATAAAAGAAATTCAACAATATTTATTGGCTGGGCAGTCTATATCAAATCAGCTGGTTCATGGTTGCCGAAAAATTATATAGTAACATTACTAACTTCAGCCAGCGACATTGCTCGCGTGAATATCGAAAATTAATCAAGGGAATAAAAAGTATCCTATTCCAAAACATTTCCATTTGTGTGTGGCTATTTTTTTTTTTAATATTTGCTTTGTTCATAATATTAAGATTGTATTGTTGGCAGTAAATGTTTCTTTCTTTCTTTCAAGTTTCAACCAAATCCGATCAGCCGGTAAGACGTGAAAGGTAACAAACAGACAGACAGAGTTACTTTTTCATATTTTATAATATTAGTAGGGATGTACTATCCAATGGATAGAATTTGTTAACACGAATTTTCTATTCGGCACGATTCTTTAGTCACGATTCTGTATTCTCAAAAAGAATTACCAAAATGAGGACAGAACTTCATAATTTTTACGACTCACGTATGGTCGACGCATGCCTATTATCATGTTTAAATAAACACATGATACTTTTCAGTTATAAAACAGATGCCTGCAAAAATTTTAATATTGCTCTGGAGTTGATGATTGTAATCATCATCTGCCTTTGCTTCCAGTCCGGATTCAGCAGAATACCAGTATTTTATACGTGGAGTGACTGTCTATCTGACCTCCAAATCCCAGTAACTGGGTAACACGATACTTCTTGGCAAGACTGGTGTCAGATTTGCTGGCTTTATGACAATCCGTAACGAAAAGATTTCGAATCATCGCATAAAATTATCAACATGATTTACACGGCCATATCACAGTGTTGAAGCGAAACAAAATTGTCGTTATTTTAGTAAGTATTAAACCGTCCTAATGATGAACAAACACACGACATTTAAAAAACTTCATCTCTGAATTCCTATTTAAACAAACTACATGCCTAAACAAATTCCCTCCTTACCATAATTCATCTACTTTCCTATATTAATATGTATATGGATTTTCAATCGAACCGTGAACAATTGAACTGAATAGCTTCCTGCACGTTATGCTCGCACAATGCGCCCATTCAACACTCATCTGGACAAAAATGACAGATTTTTTTCCTCAAAAGCCACATAAGGGTTGCGATTCCTTAGGGATTATCTTTTCTAGAAGTTAGCGCCGGTTCCTTTCATTTTTTTGTGGACTCTACACAATTGTTGCAATATTTTACATAATTTTTTCTTGCGGTGGTCAAGAAATAAAGGTTTAAGGGGTTCTATTAACAATATTAGTGAACATTTTTAAAGGATTAAGGGTCCTTTATAGTTTTCTTTACTAAATTTTTTTTAATAAAATAAAGACAGATTCATACACGTTTTTATTTTAGATAAGTACCAAATAACATGATATAAGTAGTTTTGAAATAAGAAAACAAAAATACAAAATCTTTTTAAAATTGAAATGTTGCAAAATTTTAATACGCGGGTTATGTCCAAACAACAAGAAAGAAAGTGTCTCATATGTTTATCTCAAGTACCCACGCATGACTATTGTCAGTCTAAATTCGGTTTCAAATATTTGAGCCTCCATATCGTAAGTAAATAAAATGAAGAGGAAGCTTTCTCGTAACAAAACAAGTTTAACAAAAGACAAGCAATGTCGTACGGCTGTCGTAATGTGCGTAATCCTTTAAATAAATACTTGAAAAGACCACTTCGATCCTCATCCCATTTCTGAGTTTACCACCCAAGGAAGAATGCTAATTCTACATAATATGCTCACCCAATTTTGCACCACTTAATAACTCCTCCAGTTTAATGCTCCGTAAATAATGATTTTTGGGTGGCATTTTATTGTCAACTTTATCCAGGATCGAAGTTTTTTTGCCCAGTGTGCGGCGTTTGAAGTGAAGTAGCGAAAACTACTGAATATTTTTCGGCTAATTAGCTTTAAGTTGATAACAATACACGCAAATTCATTTTAATTTTCGGCGAAAACGAAAGGAAAGATGTAACATTTGAAACGTTTGTGTGTGGATGAATGGGAATCATAGCAACTACGACACGGTTGGGTAAATGGAGTTATGTGTAATTTGCTTGAACTTAACGTTTATAAAAAATAATATTTTGTACATAATTAGTTATTCCGACAGTTACCTACGTTTAGAAAGCGGGTGACCACTGTGATGACGAAGAAGATAGAGAAGAATGGAAAAAGACAATGACATGTAACGCCGACCTCCAATCATTTGGAATATGGGCAATTATGATGATGACGATCTTAAGATATTTAATTATTTAAATATCAAACCTTACCTACACTAAAGATGAGATGACATCATAGTCGACTACCAAAGAGATGCTATGAAAGCATATAATAATATTTAAACTGTATACAACTGATGAGTTGACGACGCATAAAAAAAAAAACTTCAATCATTTTAAGCCATAACAATATAAAGCAGCACAAGTCAACTCAAAAATCCTTGATAAACACGTATTTGACATAACATATTTCCCGCTTAAATTTTAAAGATGGCATCGTTTACACTTATCAAAAAAAAAGATGGAAGGATTCATTCGAAATCCGAATGAGAATAAATGATGTGCTATATCGATTCAGACATCATCGATTCGAACATTTGAACATCGAACACGCATCGGTGGACGCGTGCGGAAGACATAATAAATGACAATACAAGCACTTAGCGAAATATTTCATCAATCAACAAATGAAAATGAACCTTAAACCAAAGAACTAAAGTACAAATATCATGCTTGGGGTTCTTAATCGCGGTAGGCACGCGCGCGAACACTTCTGGTCAATCTGAGATTGGGTTAGATTGATACGGAAAGGGCTTTCGCAATATTTATGTTATATTTACATTGAAAGTACTCGAGCCCGATTTTGATAAAAACTAAAACTGCATTATTGGATTTTTGGAAAATCGGAATTCCTAGCCAGAAATCGGACCGGTTTATTTTGAAAGAAAAAACACACCCTGTCTTACTACACCATCCGAGAGTGTCGCTGGTAAGGATCAAATTCCAGAAACTAATAACATATAGTAAAACAAAGGAGAGTGCCTATTTGTAAGAAAATACTTTTAAATTAAATATTAACAACTGATAATTTTTTCAAAAATCTATGATGCAGTTTTAGTTTTCATCAACATCGGGCGCGGGATTCTACAACTGCGTCTATGAATTTAAAAAAAAACGGTTCAGGTTTCGTCAGAAATGAAAAAAAATGGTATTAGCGCTTGCGACACATTCGGATGGTGTATCAAAGATCGGAATAGGTAGAGTATATTTACCTAAAGTTCGAAGAAGTAAGTTACACAGAGTTGATAATACCTCCTCTAAAATCCCGGAATCATAAACATGACCATTGAATCCTGAGATTTAAGAAATTTGAACTAAATTATTATATTGAAGAATCTTATTATGTTTTTAGAGTCCCGTACTCAAAATGTTAAAACAAAGAGCTTTGTTTTACATACCTATAAAATTGGAAAATGATTCTTCAAATATTTTTTTTAATTTTACTCAAGCCCAGTGCTTTACGCAAACCATGTTTTCATAATCTCGAGTTTTATTATACAGGATTTTTTTTTAAATCAACCGGTTCGATTCTAGCTAGGAATACCGATTTTTCAAAAATCGCACCATTGCCACAGTCTTTTCATTGTTTTTCGCTAATCCCCATAGTTTCGGATTTGGCCATCCACGCACACTTTCAAATTCACCTGTATGACCTAACATGTTTTCTGCTAATAAATAAAATGACAAATGAAAGGTGTTTTCGTATATTTTGAGCCGTCGTAAATAGGGAAAACCGATTCACTTCATGAGAAGTTTCCCATTTTTAATGTAAATTTTTCCTAATGCTTTATTGCGAGTGCACTCATACGTTTTAGTTAGACAACAATAATACAATATATTTCCATTTACGTAAATATTTTGCGGTTATGTTGTGCGTCAATTAACCAGTGAATTTTCCAAAAGTGTTTTTTCATTTCAGTGAATTAATTTTATATTTTTGTTTTGTTACCTATATTCCCCTTTTTACTTTATGTGACCATTATTCGTAACATATTTAAATATCATGGTTTTTATGAAAATGATATTTGCTTGTTTATAAAAGACAATCTCTGGAAATAGGTACTGATCTGATTACGAAAATTCTTTTACTGATAGAAAGTTGAAAGAAGACTCAAAAAAACGCTTATCACAAATAATACAGAACAGTGTATTTGCTAAATCAAGTTAAGGTTTGCTGTGATTTTGCTTTCAATTAAATACAAAAGATATTTACTTTAATATCCAAGACTCTAAAAACTGGAAACTTCTCATTCGCATCGTAGTCACAGTCTGTCAAAACACTCTAATTTCCCCATATTTTGACAAGTTTTCGTTGACATTGATTGTCGCTGCGATGTTACTGCGACTTGAATTTAAAAGATTATAAGTTCGAGAATTAGCCTTCTGGTTATCATACATAGATCTCTCTTCTTCCAAACATTATATTTTTATTTCAAACATGAAATACCCTTCCGTGCTAACCAACCCTTACCAGACATTCGTCGGACAACACACGGGTGATCCATCATCGCATGCAATTGTGTTCATTTTTGTCCGCTGCGTTTTTTTCAGTGATGTACCGGTGGTCAGCCAGCACCTTGCTTTCGGATATTTTGCGACATATCCGCAGTATTTGTGTGGTAAGGATGGGATTATGATGTCGATGATTTTTGTTTAGGAAGAAGCAAATCTATACCAATAAAACAATGTGAAAATAACTCTGTATATCTATCTGTTTGTTTGACCTCTTCACGTGTGAACGACTGAACGGATTTGAATGAAACTTAGGACATGGATAGACCATGTTCTGAAACAGGACAGAAGCTACTTTTTATCACATTCCCTTGGAATAGTTTTCGACATTCACTGGGGCAGAAGCTATAGCCTACATACAATTATTCTGTTTCACAAGTTTTAATTCGATATTTTTACAGCCTCTTTGTTAAATATCTAACGTTAATTTGGCAATTTGTTTACAATTCAGCGTATTCTGGAGTTTATTTCAAGACAAAACAATAGTGGGAAAAATCAGAAAATATTCTGTATAATTATTTCTTTTGGGATTGCCCGCACAGTTCTAAATGTCCAGATTACACACTTTATAGTAGGATTATCCCAAAACATTACACAAAGTAAAACCGTAAACCTAAATAAACATGGATAGTATGTCATGAAAGGGACTTGTGGTAAAATATTAACAGTCACACGGGTCGAGTAGAGTAGGGACTCCATTTTCCGCACTTAGGCTTCCATTTGGTCCGTTGTGCGTAGGTATGCTGGCTACGTTAGCCAGCCTAGCTCCGCCCAGAAGCACTTCGCGAAGCATTGTCATTTTTCACTGCCTGCAGTCTGTAGCCCGGTCGCACGGGTCGAACTTTGAGATTAAGCTACGCTTTCCGAGGTCGGTCTGTAGATGGGTGAACATCTATTACCGAGTTTCCTCCATGCCTCGGAAGGTACATTTAGATCCCGGTAGTCATTTGAACATCAGACACCAGTCTTATCAAGGGATATCGTATTTATCCAGAAACTGGGCTATGAAGGTCCGGTAATCCTGGTCTGGTTTCGAAGCCACTCGTTCGTATCGTAAGTGACAGAATGTTTCGATAAAAATCAAAAACATCGATATCTTACCCCACATACCTCCTTAACCCTTTACAAGTAACTCAAGCCCACTTATTCATAACTTTCATAGAAAAAAAACATGTTCACGCGGCGACCCAATCTATTGTCAAGAATGTATTACAAGATTATAATCCTTATTTTTTTCTAAAGTGGACAATATGGCCGACTTGACCACAATACGCTTATTTGAGTTTTGAAGCATCGATGAGGTGGGTTACGTATGTATGGCTATACGAAAGTACTGGTTGGAGTATCAGCTGGCTTCCGGGCGGAAATATAGGTCTCGGAATGGACAGTTTCATTGAAAGTTATAATTATCGTCTCATGTCAAAGTTGAAGTAAAAGAAAGAAAGATAACTATATCAAACAGGACTGCTGGCATCCTTGTGCAAAGACTAAATTGGCTCTTGCGTGTTGTTGTTGTCTTTGATAACAGCCACTGAAAAAGATCACCATATGATATTTAGCCCTCATTCGATGAACTTCCACGATTTCTCACCTAAAAATATCCAACTATTTGATTGATCCGTACTTCCTGGTGCCATGCATGTCGCCTCGTGCGGGCTAGTGCAGACGTGCGAATTACGAACTGTCTGTGCATTGTGTCCGCAGCTTTAGTGACCAGCCTCGCACCGCCCGCTGCAAGGATACACATTACATACAGCGTGATGTTTGTAAAACCATCTATAATAAACATCTTAAAATACTAGTTTTACACTAGTTTCTGCGGCTTTGCCCAAGTGAAAGTCGAAAAGTATCCCATGAAAACATACTCCCGGAATTAAAAGGTAAAAAGAATGATGATCTACGAGTACCCGTGTGCCTAATTTCATCCAAATCTATTCAGCCGTTAAAATGTGAAGAGGTGACAAACATACAGACAGACGGTGGTAGTATGAAATAATATTTCATCTTCAGAAGAGGATTCTTGTCTTCGGCTTTTTACTTGGGAAACAGGATCCTGAGAATCCAAAATAAGTGATTCAACAAACAACTAAGTTAGCTCTTAGTCTGAAACTGGCTTAAAGTACTTTTCTACAAGCACTTTATTATTATCTACACCTAGGCCTTTCCAAAAATATAGGAGCCATACTTCAAACCTCCTGTACACAAATACATCGGTCATTCATGTCCGAACATATTTTTTGCACCTTGTCTTGCGACAATCGCAAAATGCAGACCGCTTGAAAATCCACACTTTATTAAGTAATCACAAAAGGATTACAGTAACAAAGGCCCACAATGGGCTACAACAATCTTCAACGGGCCACAATGGCCCAAATGTGCATTACATGCCTTCAAATCTTTTTAAATAATATTAATGATAGTTCAGAAGTTTATTTTCGTAAACATTGTCAAAACCTTAAAGATCTATGAAAAATGATGTTTTTAATATTTATTTTTATTGTGATTTATGAAACTGGATTGGAATTATTCATACACAGGAGCGAAATTGATAGTTTTATTACAATATTTGTTCTCTGGTTTATTTATTATATTCCTTCTGCAAACTTTGCTTCCTTTATTTGGCAACTGTGACTAAAATATTATTTAAATTATCTATGTTATGTGTTTTCTAATTTACGATATTTGATCAAAACCACTAAATTATGCCCGAATTAAAATGAAATTATAAAATAACCAGTTTGTAACTTGATGTTACGCTGAATAAGCCACTTATAAGAAATTAAACGTCTCATGTGATTAAAAATTAACGTAAAAAGTGTAAATTCAATACTTGCGCGTACTGACTGTTTAAAAAAAAATGGAATTAAATTTGACCGGAAAGAGACGCCATATTGTCTATTTTAATTTTTAAAACCATGTTATTTCCATTCATGTCCCCTTCGCAGCGTGCATGCATAAAATCTGCCATGATTATTATCCGACGGAGTTAAGTAACCATCCTAAGTCCAGTGTATGTGTACACGAAAATTGTCACAACCCTATTTTTAAACTTTTAAATGTTCATCGAAATTCTGAATTCATAATAGTTACCTTTACAAGCCTAGCTTTTTGTTGTCTTCAATCTTTACTCTTTTTAAGGGCCAATTTTCCAATATTCTATAATATTTTTATTATGCTGTGTATTTTTACCTAATTTAGTTAATAACATAATGTGTAAGTTTCTCTGATAAACATGTATCACTGTTGTCCACAATAAATAATTAAAGAAAACTAAAAAATAATAACACATAACCCTTAGATCTGTGTTACCTAACATACACAAAAAGTCATGTTACATTATTAATTGTCAGCCAATATACTTCCCCTCTACTTTGAAAGTCAATGGTTCAAAAACACAAACCTAATGTTATGTTTTATTTAAAAATATGAATAACACATGAAAGCGTGGCGTTGTTGACAACTGATTTGTTTTTGTAAAATGTTTGAGCATAATTATTTTTCTTGAAACTCTATAAAAAAGCAAATTAACATTTTCTTCATGATCCCTGAAAATCTGATACCAGTCTTGTCAAGAGATACTGAGTTACCCAGTCACTGAGTTGTGGACTTGTGGAGGTAAAATACTGGTACCTACTCAGCTATTCTGCTGGTGCTGCTGGAAGTACAGCTTGTCAAAAAAGAGTTTGGAAAAAATGAGGGCGCCACTATCTCACTTAACGCACCATAATATAGGAAATCAGTAAGAGAATTTAATCAAATCGTTAAAAATAAATGTGGAACAATAAACGATACTCAAAATCTAACACTTGTCGGCCGAGTAGTGTCGACATCATAGGTTTCCATTTAGTAAAATATTTAGTTCCACTTGTCACCACGTCATGCTCTTTTTTGCCAAGCTGAACTTTCAAAGTTAGAAGTCTTGAAAAAATTTGATTGGTCCACCAATTCAACCAAAAATATAATCTATGGAAGATGGCCACATTTTGGTCCCCCGACCCCATCTTGATGACACAGCCAACTGCGTGATCCAACTCACATAAGATTCACGTAAACCAGCACCCTGGCCCCATTATATATCCTAGTGCATTGACTCCACCGAGCAGCTGAATAAATATGACTCCATGAAGGTTCATTTCGCAAGAAATTAATCAAATTCTGTTGTTTTTGACCTCTTTGAGTATATCAGTGCATGATGGCTACATAATGCATGCCATCTATTTTATGATGTAGCTTTTGCACGTGACTCCTTCTGTAAAAGTAGGTTTGTTGACACATTTCTTCGGAAGTGACGAAATGTTACTCAAGTTTTTTGGGAGGTGGTGTAACAAAGCACTTAGTGATTTTTAAGGTTTTTTAATGTACCTTTGTCGTACCGACCTACATAATTAAGTAGGTGGATACGACAAAGGAGCTAAGGAAGGAAGAAGGACATTCGACGGAGAATTTTAGCTCATACACATAATTTTATTATGTCAATGAGCAAAAATTCCCCGTCGAATCGCTATGATAAAAAACACCAATGTCTCGTGTCATATTTAGTATACAAAATCTCCATAAGTAACTTAGAAAGCTTCAAGATCTAACTCAGAATATTTAGTTACAAGTCTGGTCCAATTAAAATGGTCATGGCCAAGTGGTAGGTATGTGGAACGTAAAAAAGGCGCGAATATTGCGTGAACTAACTTTTTCTAGTAAAAAAAGCTCTAAATATATCTAGGGTTTATAAATATAATAATTACTTTGATTTCAGTACTGTGAAAAGTAGAGTATCCTCCTCGGGAATAAAGGTGTCTTTTCTTCGGGCTAGCTTGAATCCGCTGCATTCAGGATTCTTGTATACTCTCTCGCGACGCTCGTGAGTTAAACTCTATACTCCCTCGTTGCGCACGGGAGTTAATTCAAATACATATAAAACATTTGATCTTGAAGTTCTATGGGAATTAAAAAGAAAGCCAATTATCAGGTAACATATTTACGAAAAAATCATCGTTGAGTTATTTCTTGCAATAATTTGTTTTTCGAGTATGTTGAAAAACGTCGTTTGTTACACGTGGGTAGTTGTCATTGCAGTTTCTCGGCTCCATAACGACCGCGGCTCCTTCGGCTCGGGCGTCTATAACTTAAACTTTGCCCACTTACATCAAAATTGTTTCTTAGCATCACGCTGTACTCTTAGTGCTTCATTTTTCTTCGAAATTTCCAAATTTCATCATAATTCAGATCATCCTGTAGAAGAAATCAGCATGTTTACAGACATAAATAATTCAGTTATGACAACGAGATCGTTATTCGACCGAACAGTTGTTGGTAATGCGTATTTTTTCACCCAAATCTGTGCTGTCCAGACACACAGTGGACACATTCAAAATAGCAGCATAACGTACACGTCTCGTGTCCTAATAAGATCCCGCAGGGCTGCAGAATAACTGTATTGTTATCATCTAAAAATTTTAAACAGTTTGTTCAAGTTTAATACCGTATTTTTCCCTACTGATTGGCTCAGTAGCTTCCCAAAATCTGGCATTGTGCCCTGTTGATTTCAGGGCTCCCCTATTACATGAGACTTCTACATAACTTCTATGTAGATGTAGTATTGGTTCACTTCTGCTTTGTTCAAGGAATACAGGCGCGATAATACGTTTAAATCAGTGGGTGCCTGATGAGAGGTTGTCATTTATTTTGATATTTCAACAATATTCATTGAATTTTGCTGCTTCAGACGACATCTTCGTCGGCTGTCACTAGAACCAGATCGTGGTGTAGTGGCATTGATGCCGCCACAAAAAATCAGCGCAGCAGAATCAACATCACAACAAATGAGACTCGCAGCGCCATCTATCTCGACAGCTGCGAATTAATTTGACAGAATCCTAAATCGCGATATCAGAGTTTACCGTGCGATTAGAACACATACAAAGCCCGAATATCAACTGTCGGGCAGTTGCCCACCAGACACAACATCCGTCTGGCCGGAGGATTCTCCCTTTTCGAGGTATGCGGGGCTTTACTCTCTGTTTCGCATACCCTCCAAAGTGGTAACGCTGTCAGTTTGCTAATTTCAGTAGGTTAAAAGATGTGAAAATCTTTGAAAGCGACTTTTACTGCTAAATCCCAACATGAAAATTCTTCCGTTACTAACTGAGTGCCTGACAGACATTTAACGCACGGCCAAAACTACTGGTCGTAGAAAGCTGAAATTTAGCATGTAGGTTCCTTGGGGAGCACTAAAAGAGGATTTCTCCAAATTCCTACGGGAACGGGAACGAAATGTGCGCGAACGAAATCGCGGGCGGAAGCTAGTCTACGTATAATTTGATACTAACAACACATTCCATTACACTTTTTCACACAAGCTTAGTTTTCAAGCCCAGCTGTTCAGTGTTTCTTGTCAGATCAAAAACTCATTAAATTTTCAGCAACATCTGCCATCCTTACAACAAAAACACTGAAAAAAATACAAAATAAATGAAACCATTCAGCGCCTACATAAAATATCAAACGCTGTCAACAACCTGAAAATTGTATTCAGCAACGTCACTGACTAGGAGATTATGAAGCCTAGGTGGTAATGAATAATTCACTGTAGTGCGATAACACTGGCTTGTATTTTTGAGGATTTTTAGAAGATTTTTCAGTTCATCTTCATATCGTGTGGGCAGTAAGGTCTAACGACCCCACACACCCCAGTGGGCTAGTGTCAGAGTTTCTAAACCGCCTCAAGGGCCTCTGACATAGTTTATTTGACGACCGCCATTTGGCAGCCTTGACCACCGGCTTATACGTGCTTTCCGAAGCTCGAAATAAGGTAATTCAAGCTTGCAATGTCCTAGGCAAACTGGAAACAACTTTACAAAGTATGCTTCCCGTGGGAATCGAACCCACGACCACCGGGTCACAAGGCAATCGCCTAAACCACTCGACCACGGAGGCAGTTAATTATTTTTCAGTTAACCCCGAGTTTTCTCTGGTTCAGAGGAATAGTCTGTATTTATGATAAATTTAATATGTTCGAGGAGCTCGTGGATAAATAATACATGCCACTCTTTGTTTTTACATGATCACTTTTTTATGGATGGATGGGAAATCTTTAAATGACTTCTTCCGCTCTGGGTGAAGCGGAAGGGAGTGTCAGACTCTTACTGGCTAAACCCATCCATGTTCCTCCTTATGCCCTTTGCGTTCCAGGGCCGCGGTGACTCTTTCGAACAAATTCCGCAACCCTGGCAGAACCACTTGCAGATCTACCACGCTAGGGCTATAAACTGCTTAACAGGACTATCTTGTGGTGACTTCAACTGAATTTAAGGTCAGGGTCGATCTTCTAAGTTAAGCTACGATTGTAAAACCCTGTTACTGGGTTTTGGAGGTCATTATGGTCCATGTAACAACGCTGATTTTCAGCTGCCTCCTTAAGGCATTTTCTGGGCACGCTCGCTCCATCATAGACTCTCATCCATCGCTTTCCATCAGGCGTGATCGAGGTCAAGAGCTAGCCCATTGCTCAATAAAAAAAAACCATTTAGGAAGCCGACCCCAACAAGGCTAAGTAGACATGCAGAAAGAAAGTGTCCCACACCAACTTCAACCAATATATCTAAGTAATATTCTATCCAACTGCCCTTTTCCCATATATAAGTTAGAGAGGGACGGACACCCTTTTTCTATCTGTCCGAGTTTGCAGGTAAAGATGTCCTTAAGTACAATATTACCTACAAAGGATCTTAATATTTCAGCCGAATGCTGTAATTCAGTCAGTTCTAAACCAGTAAGATAACGCATGTCTCAGCCATGTCAACGACTCCTTAGGATACAGTTAGCGGTACAAATACATACGTTTTCATCTTTACAGCCGCTGGACTGCCTGAATTGCTTTACATTATTATATTTTTGATCCCACCATCTCGGAAAGAGTATTTTTAATCTTCAATATCTGATAAATATCTGGAAAAGCCGTTTTTATTCTCTAGAGGATAAAGTAAATTGAATTTAGAACATCGTGTGCACTAAGTTTGTGAATTAAAAAAAACATTAAACCTATTTACTGCTACCTCTATGGTGCCGAATTTATCATACAACTTTTTTTAAATTTGTTAAAAACTCAGACTCGGAACCTTCTTGGTGTTCTTTTTTCAATTTGCTTTGTACGCGGTTCTTTACGCGGCATTTTTTCACGTCATTGTTAAACCTTATATTAAAAACAAGAAACTTGAAAACAAGTGAAAAAACTAAAATGAGTGATTCTAGCGACGAGGAAGTTTGTTTGACGCCAACAGAATTGACTGAAACTGTTAATAATGCGCAAATGAGCTTTCTCCCTCAACAATCACGCGAGAAGTATTTAAAACAGTACGATATGTTCAACACGTGGCGACTAGCAAAAGGAGCCAAAACTTTCTCAGAAAACGTTTTGCTGGCATATTTTATAGAATTATCCGAGAACAAGAAAGCAAGCACTCTATGGAGTACGTATTCGATGCTTAAAGCAACAATAAAGATGAAAAAAGACATACATATCGATACCTATCCTAAATTAGTGGCATTTTTAAAAAGAGCCTCATCTGGTCAACCAAAAAAATCGAAGGTTTTCACAGTATCTGATATTGAAAAGTTTCTTAACGAAGCACCCGATTCCGTATATTTGGCGGCAAAAGTAAGTCAGTTGTACATTTAGTATCTACTTAAGTATATTAATCTCAATTAAGTAGTATACTTAGTAGATGTTGATAGGCATAATTATGCGTTCATATCAATTTTTTTTAATTTATCTACTACAATACTCTTTACGTTACAGGTTGTTCTTATTATTGGAATAAACGGAGCATGTCGAACTAATGAACTAACACAACTTAATGTCAAAAACATTGAGAAACATTCAGATGACTTACTTTTAATTAATTTACCTAATACAAAGACAAAAAGAGACCGCAACTTCGTCATTCGCAAGGAATACGTAACGATTGTTGAGAAATATCAAGCCTTACGCCCGCCTAACACACCAATCAATCGATTTTTTCTACAGTATCGCAATGGAAGTGTGTTAGACAGCCTATGGGTACTAATAAAATTGGCAGTATCCCACGAGAAATACCAACATTTCTTGAACTTCCAGAACCCCTGTTGTACACGGGTCATTGTTTCCGACGAACTTCAGCCACACTTTTGGCTGATTCCGGAGCTAATCTCCTGTCCCTTAAGCGCCACGGAGGCTGGAAGTCCAATGCAGTTGTAGAGGATACATAGAGGATTCCATCCAAAATAAGTCTAAAATATGTGAAGGCATCGTAGGAGCCATTACACTGAAAGAGCCTCAATCGGGTCCTTGGACTGGCCCTTCTACATCAAAAATAAGCCGTTATGAAACACCTAACCATCTCCCTCTGTCTCCAACATTCACGCCAAGGGAATCCGATGAATCGGTACAACTATTAAGTATGACAGATAGTTTACCGAAAAACAGTACACAAGAGACTAACACCAATATTACAGTACCAAACAAAAATATTACACTCAATTTAAATAACTGTAGCAACGTTACTTTAAAATTTTCTTAATTATACCTTAGTATTATTTTGTTATAATTTAAAGATTATTCTGTAGTACTTACCTGTCATAATGTAGTAATTAATACCTAAACTGAAATAAAAGTGTACCTATCTTGTGATTGTAAACGTTTTTTTTTTGCATTTAGTCATTTCCCGCGCTCGCTGTGGTGGAATGAAAAGTTACGTGTTGCACTCGAGTGCAAAGATTTTTCTCCTCGTGCTCTTTTGATTCCCTCGCTAACGCTCAGGATTCTAATTTTGAATCACTCGCTGCGCTCGTGATTCAATTTTAGAATCCTTCGCTTGCTCGGTCATCAAAATTGAACACGCGGTTAAAAAGCAACTTTGCACTCTTGTATAACAAATAACTATTGTTTTTCAGGAGATTTTGGGATTATGAATTATTTTTTGGCAGACGTAAAGTCCCTAGGTACAACACTTGTCCTACATTGGTACGTACTCAACAGTTTTTGCGATGGCAACTGGCTTTTGTGACGTAAATATGGATACATTAGTGTAGGTACTAGAGATGGCTTAATCCAATAATTGTTGAAAAAGCAGCTTTTCCAACAATTATTGGACTTAGTAGTCCAAGAAAAACTTTTTTGTTCTTGCATTACTTCATGTTTTCTCATCAAAGAACTGTCTATAATCATTGTAATAACTTACATACCTAATGCAAAGAGAAATGTATATAAACGTTAACAGTTGTTTAATAAATAGGTACTTAACTACCTATATACACTAAAAATAAAAATCAATAATCCTAAGTTAACCTTAAAATATGGCGTCAAAAAATTCATAAGCATCGCTGTCGACTGGAAGTGTGCCCAAGAGACTGGCCGCATTGCCACGTTGTATGGCAATACTTATCCTTTGTCCAAGGTTTGGGTCACGCGAATAATTTACTTGGCTTACTTGTTAAACATTTTCTTTGTTTTGCTTTCTTGTTCAACTTGAAAACTTGACAATTACACTCAAAACGACCAAAATTCCAAACTTGGAACTCTATTCTTCTGAAAACGACCCCGAACGAACAATAGCGGCAAAAATAAAATCTAGAAACGGCCTAATTAAAAACCTAAGACAGAAGTAGCTTACTACCAGGATATTATAGGCATGGGGAACTTTTTGTTCCGCTTCTGATAATTACTTATAATTACCTATCGCAAGTCTGTGTCTGCGTTACTCGTATGAAATATTGAGGCACCTCGCTGGCCCACCAGGAATTGTTCCGGATTGCACAACCTGTTTTTAGTGGGCTATTTTTAGATGTAAACTCCTTGACGTTTCTGTGAGCCTGGTAGCAGTTCGGAAAAGGTATGTTTTTGATTGCACTTGGTGATTTGTTACATCTCGAACTAAGTTAGGTTAAAAAAAAAGGTTAGGTTAGGTACTTCATAAAGATGGTATGAAGTACCATTGAAGTCATTATAAGTGTCCGTTTTCACTTACATTACGTTTCACTGCTAGGAAATGCTTAAAATAAGCAGTTCTTACGCAAAAGCTCCCGTTTCACCATTCATTTCTCAGAACTAGAAACAGCTTCGGAATCATAAAATATTGACACATAAGATAGTTCCATTATTCTAATACCTCCCACAAAAGTATTTACACAAAGGAAACGTCCAGTCACCCAGAGTCAAGAACATAAAACGACATGAATGATACCGCAATCGTCAAAATCTATTTAATGTTTATCCCTTTATGTTTTCCTCATGGCCCATAAAAATTACGCCTTCTTGGTTTTCACCCACCATTATTTAGCACCATAAACAAAATGGAAATACCTCTTTTGTTACTTAGTACATCCGCAACAGACTGGTTTTGTCGAATTGTTTTGAAAAATAAATCCATGTCCGCATTCCAGAAAAATGCAAAATAATCAAAGTGAAAGAGTTTTTAATTGGCTTTCGAGTTTAAATGGGCTTGAATAGGGTCCTTGGAGTTTGATTTAATATAACCTCCAACAAAAGGAAAGTAACGAAAGGTAACTGAATCGAAATAAGAATTGTTTATGCCGAACACGAAAACAAAAACTCAAGGTGAAGAAAAATCTGTGAATGTAATCGATTTCTTCTAGATTTTTCTCGATAATACGAAATCTCTTTGGTAAGAAATCGAAAGGATTATGTTTTATGATAAAATTGTAGTAATAACCTAACAAACGCGTATTTTCTTTTCAAATACATTTTCCGGATTTCCTTACAAATCTTGACCATATTTCTAAATATACTATTATCTGAAGAGTTTTGTTTGAACGCTCTAATCTCAGAACTACCCATCGGATTTGGAATTTTTTGGGTGCAAGGGGTGCACTAGCACCTCCAAATCATACGGAAACATGAAGAAATTTAAAAAAATTGTCCTACGCCCATGATTGGACGACGCAGTATCAAGGAAACCGGACGAGATTCCCATATGCTGAAGAAAAACATTATATTTATTTATTCAGGCTTAATGCACGTAAGAACTAAGGCAGACTTAAGTTTAGTGGTGAGATAAAATATCAGGTGCATTGATTAACAAATGACAGCCGGGAAAAATAGCTAAACTTGCTTTCCGAGGCACGAATGAGTCTCGGTATATTAAGATGATCATCAATCCACGAACCAGGTGTGGAAGTTAATATTTAGCCACGAGTTTCTCATAAACTTTTATAAGGTGAAAAAACAAACGATCACTTATATTTCCTTACAGAATGAATAGCATAAAGGTTAAAGACTTGTTGTTTTGATGACAGCACCCGCATTAAATCGGGTCAGTGATTAGCATGAACACACTTACAATGCAACATTGCGTTGACGGACAGTAATCAAATCACATTTAGGGTTCTGTCTTGGGAATGAATGGGTTACATTAAAATAATTCAATAATTATGGTTGGCGAAATTGTGAATATACCAGGGTTGCAGAATTGTTTGAAAGAGTCACCGCGGCTCTGGAACGCAAAGGGTATTAGGAGGAAAACGGATGGTTTTTTAATCAGTGAGTAAGAGTCTGACACTCCCCCCCGCTCCGCCCAGGGTGTCTACTCTCTAAACCCGAAGTCCGTAGTTTCGGCTTTAGTGTCGGGCGTTTTCTACTCCGTATCACCTACGGACTTACGATTAGTCCCGAACCCGAACTAAGAACGAATGACAACACGATTTGACAGTTGTTCTTAGTTGATGGAATGACAGCTCACCACGTGATCACTTCACCCAAGCCTTCACTTCGACATGTTTAGGTGGGTGGCTCTAAAAAACAGCGCAAGCAATATCTGTACTAACCTGTACCAAGATAGCCACTACGTATCCGCATGCGGGTCATAGGATGGCGGTACTAGCCTTCTTTTTACCATGTTGCCATTTCAGAGTGCAACGCAACGCAATGCAACGCAATGCATCAATTCATATATCATTTGGTTTCATCTAAAAATAAAATAAAAAATGTGGCACACGGTACACCGACTCTTAAAATATAATGTCACAAGTCCAGACACGTTTTCAAAGCCACGTGGCAAATAATGGGAAACTATTCATGACGAAATCAAGACTCCTTTATATTGGAAGTCGGTTGAGGGATTGCTTCATCACACACGTGAAACTCAACGTGTTTGAAATTTTCCTCTATCAGAAAATGTGACAGATAAACTTTTTGCACAATAGATTAATCATTTTCTTCTGGAAAATCATTTTCTTTCAAGTGAGCCGAATTTCAGGAAAAATATATGTTTTCAATGAAAATGTTTTAATATCAAAACTAATCGGGTTACGTTGGCCCCGGGGTATAATTTTGAACCTAACTCGTGTGCTATGTTTTTATTGGTTAAACATTTTGGACCACAGTTATACCGACTTTACTGGATCTTGATAATTAAAAAAAATACAAACGAATTGAGAAATTCCTCCTTTTTTAGAAGTCGGTTAAAAATAAAGAGGTATTTATTGTTTTCTAGCCGACCCGACATACGCCATTCTGTCAAAAGCTATTGGATTGCGACAGCTAGGAAATATAAACCTTTCTCGGAATTAACACTTGAAAAAAAAACCGAATTGGTTCAGCCGATCTCGAGTTGTGCGCTTATCAAAAATAACATTCTTTCTCTGGTAGGAGGCTTAACATCATATGCTACTTTTTATCACGGAAGAATGAACGCTTAGCTAGGAGATACGAAATGGAAACAAAGCCGCGGGAAAAGCCAAATACTTACTTATTTTTTTCATCCAATCTAAATCCACAAAGATTTCTTCATAGCAATAAACTTTTCCGGCTATCAACACAGAAACAAACACTGTTTTAATTGTAAATGAGTTTCATACATTCAAATACATTCAGATCGATGAGTTTCAAGCATGGCGCATGCAATGACAGGTCGATGAACCCTCCAATCAGTTTTGATTACTCGCTTCAATGATGAGAGATGAATCATTTTGTTTATTAAACTAGTGCCCGATTCCTATATACCAGAGTGCCATTTCTACTAATTTTCAAGCAACATCATTTGTATCTCAATCGTGAACTGTCAAAAATTTATGAAATTTAAGGCTTTTTTGACAGCCATTGACATGCGAATGCGAACTTTGTTTAAAAATTAGTAGAATGGCTCTCTGGTAGGCATATCCGTATATAGAAATCGGGTACTAGTTTTATTATCGAACTAATAGACATGTATAAGCAGGGGCAGTTGAGGGTTTGTCATGCTCACTCGAATGTCTCGCTGATGGTGGCGCGTGTATCGGATCATTCGGTTCCCTTCAAAATGGTTGAGCTGAATGGTGCTGATGCACGCGACATGTTCGTGAACGGGCGCCATCAGTGGAGACTGGTCATCTCTTAGCTGTCGCTGGCTTATTTCAATAGTTTATTTAATACTTAGAATTCTTTTTTTTCTCTTTCTTTACATTGTTCTCACATGTCATTGTAGAAGCAACAAAGATAATGTAACCAGGATTATTGTAAATCATTAAATGGTTTAAAAGAGTGTCCATGGAGTTTCTTGCACGTTCTTCTCCATAGAGATCTACACTTTGGAACGTGCAAATAGCTTCATGTTTTTGACTGACTGACTCTGACAATTCAAAAGTACCTGTTAATGGTTTATTTGAAATAAATGCTTTGACTTTGACTTATCGTAAATATCGAATTTTTAAAATTGCGTAATCTTTCAGGATTTAGACGAGTTTTCAGGCAGAAAAGCTATACTACAAAATATTTTCAAAGAAACAATTCAGCATGATTGATGATTCAGCAAATTATAAACCGAAAGAAAATTAATGGGTCCCGCCTGCCAAACATAATGCGGGTATTTAACTTGGGTTTTCAGTTCATAATTCTGCTAAACCGAAGTAGAGTTTAGGTACTTTGTTTTTAGTTTTTTTTTATGTTTTCTATTCTCAATCTCGTATTGGTCTTTTTGCATTGCTTATAAGTTGACTTTTTTGCTGTTTGAAGTGTGTTTTGTGTTTTGATTTTTAAATTATTTATTTTATTTAAATTCTTTTTTTATTGAAATTTGCACCTAGCTTGATATATTCGGGCTAGATATAGTAAAACAAAGACTTATTTTTTAGTTTTTAAATATGGTCTGACAAACATACAAACACACATAACACTTATGAAAGGCACACATGTTAGAAGTTGGTGTATACTAACATATACAAAAACGGTGCAATTCTGACAATATTACAAACATAATGGTCGAATTGATAACCTCCTCTTTTTGAAGGTGGTTAAAAAATTTACAAAATTTGGGGAAATTAAAGGTGTTTTTATGCGAATGCGAACGCTCCTTAAAAATACGAGGGTTCTTCCTCTGATGATGATCAATTCAACATATTCCATTTAGTCATACGTTTTTTAACCGACTGAAATAAAGTAAAAAAGTACTTGTTAGAACTAGTATAAACCAAACAATGTAAATTGTCATAGTTGTCTAAATAGCTCACTAGTTGGACCTACTGTCTATGCCGTGACATCGACATTCTGTTCGGTCGTATAATACTCCTCTCTTGTGTCAACTTTACTGTATTGTTGTTAACTGGATTACAAATAAATCTTAGTTTACCAATTTAATCCTTGTTATTTTCGCACCATCCCATCAGTACTTACTTAATTTAAAAAAAAAGTTTTATCTTTTAAAAAATCAGAATGAAATATAACAAATACCTATTTTTTGAGGTAGGTAGATATCAGCCTAACTGCGGTAGGTGATACCGAAATACGACATACAATATACGACTACCAAGTGTTATTATTATTAAAGCTGGCACCGACCTCAAAAAAATAATTGACATATTTACCTACTTTGGAACTCAACAATAGCAAAATCATGATGACATTTTTGGGCCCAACCTACAACAATTTGATGTTGTTTTCCCGTCTACAACTATTCTTAAACAGAAAATGCTAACAAAAATACGTGTTTACATTATAAAAATCCCCCAGTTGCATTTATTAATTTTATGCTACCTTGAACTGCAAATTGGGTTTTCCGCCGTCCCTGACATATTGTAGGTACTTTTAAACTCATTTCACACATGATTGCAAGGGAACTTTCATATGCAGCCTGCAAAATTATTTTTAAAGGGTTAACATATGGGTTTTTTATGTATTAAAATGGTTGTTTTCTTTGTTCAAATACGGGTTTTTCAAAAGACAACTGACAGCTGCTTCCGTTTTCAGTGTACAAAATTTGAATCGGTGAAGGTTGGTTTTGATTTAAAAATTCGCGTTGCTTTTCGCAATAAAAGTTCTCGTGTTATAATGTAGATCATAAGTCATAACTAATCATAAGTAGCTTCATAATAATATCATTTGATGTAATAAGGAATTAATTTAATAAAGATTTTTTTACCGACTTTGGCCTTGAAACTCATCTCACTAAGTTTTGGATGCGTTTGAAGACATATATTTTGTCTATTTACGAAAACGGTCAACCCAATTTTGTAGTTCCCCATCCTTACTAATTATAACTAACTAAACTTTTTTCTCAGACGTGGACACCCACGCAGGAAGCTATGCACAAGTTCTAAACGTTGAGATTTGATGAACTACGAAGGTCTCCGATATTGAAAAACGAGTTATGGAACTCAAATGTAGTTGGGCAAAGCGTGGTGATGACCGATGGAGTAATGTAGTGACTGAATGACGTCCAAGTACTGGTTTATGGACTGTTGGGTAGAAAATGGATGAGGGATATGAGCGTAGAGATTTGCACAAGAAAAGAGAGGCCCTATGCCCCGCAGTGGGCGAAGTCGGGCTATGGATGATGATGATGATGATGAAATTCGTTTTCTGATAAATTACATACACTCACAGTTACTTTAACCAACTCTGCCATAGCTCCACAACAAGTTTAGAAAACCTACAAGGCTAACAATAAATGAAAATCAGTTAGCACATGCGTTATTCAGTTGTTATTTGGCAGAGATTTAGTTCGATGACCCGTGGTGCGTCGCAAGGCAATATGGCGCCCGCAAAACAAATGCACCAGATTACGTCTGCATAAATAGAATGTTCTGGAACACAAACCATTAATATTTAGGTAGGTACTTGATTTTGTGATTCTGACTACCTACGGAGACTTTTTATTTTTGATGTTTTAAAGCGCTTTGTTTGAATATGTTGCTTTGTTTGATCAGTGAACATAAATAAAAAAAATATTTAAGTTTACAGAAGAAATACTGAAAGATCCTGCAAAATAGCTCAGAGTTCAGTTCTACTATTAGTCCAGTTTTAAATATGTTATATCAAATTGGACCGCAGGGGATGAAAAATATACCAATGTGTATGGAAAAATGCGACTCATTTCATATTAAAATTTTTAAGCTTAGCGACCCCACTTCTAGTACATTCGATACAAGTAATCTAACTGGTTCATAGACAAACGATAATGTGGTGACGTCAGATATCATGACGATTGGAATAAAGTAGTAAATATAAAAATAAAATTTTAAAATAAGATTTTTTTTTTTGTTGCGTTTATTTGAAAAGTTTGCGCATGGCACGCATCACGTGACTGGGGCCCGGCGCTATTACACGATAAGCTGATCGTTTGGCGAAAAGTGAATAAAAAATAATTGTAAATAAACGGTGCATTATTTTGCACGCATTCCTATCTCCGTATCAAAGAGAATTAGGTATGGAATCTACAAGCTTACATTATTTGTTTCCGCCAAAAATTGCGGAAATTTTCATTAAATAATAATTTTAACATTTTTAATCGGTGGAACTATCCTTTTTTATTTATATTTTGAACTTCAAGCTAAAAATTGACTTATTTTTTATAAATTAAATATCTTAATTCGCTAACCAACAAAATTGAACATTATTATTAGAGCAAGTTATTAATACTTATCAGTTTTTTTTTGGAAAGCGATTCAGGCAATAATTTAGGTAACTGAATTAAATTGGGTTTATTTTTTTAATTATAGGCCATGTCTGCTTTAATAAACAAAAATTAACACATCTGAAAAAATTAACAATATTCTGTAAGTATTTATTTTTAACGATTTTTCTTAAGGCAAAAATATTTAATTCTAACAAATAAAATAATTTTACAGATTCTCTACTTTACTTTAGAAAAAATAGAAAAAACTTACTTCTCCTAGCTTTTATTGAAATAAAAGCGTTTTTGTTATTATCAGAATGAGCCGGTTTATTTTTTTTATATTATTAGAAGAGGTAATATCAAATACACTATCCAAGAAAGAAACCTGAGTTAGGAATTTTGGCAAGGTTCAAAGCTAATTTGACAGGCCTAAATTATCATTTTTCTGATCCATGTGCAGCTTAAACATTTTGATGTTTGATCAGGGGATTTTTCCCTACACATTGGTATATTTTTCATCCTTTGCGGTCCAACTTGATGTAACACATAAAAATAAAATCTGGACCCTGGAAGAACAGGATGGGTTTTAGATTGACCAGACTATAATTTAAAAAAGCCTTTATTTCCATACGTTTAAGATAGATTGCGACTGACATGCGAATGTTGCTTGAGAAATAGTAGAATTGTCACTCTGAGCTTTTTCCAGGGTCTTTCAGTATGTCTTCGGTAAACATAAGTAAAATTTTAATCAATGCATGGATCTCTTTTAAATCATCTAAAAGCTTGTCCATTTTGTATATCAAGTAATCTTGCTTCCTAATTAGCAATGTTTTTAAAAGTTCCTTTTTTATCTTGCCCAAGAAGTGAAATTCATCGCTTCTATTTTACAAGCTAACTCCTCCTATCCAAATAAAAACAACACTACAAAGTATAAAATAACTTTAACTTCGGAAGTCGGTGTTTTTGGTTGTTTTTTCGTTTTTGATACCAACTTCAGAAAATGAGTTATTTTTCCGATCAACGTGCAGCATGCATCCGCGTCCAGCGTGCAGGTTGTTTTTTTTTGTAAAAAAGTTTTAATTTTTTATTTTACACTTTTTAGTAGGAAGTACTTTATCACTTTTAAATTAGTAATTCATAAACCCCACTTGAAAATCACAGCAAAGTACGTATTTCGTTTACTTGGATGACATATTTCATTCAGCTATTTGTATTTAAAAACCAAACTACTGAACCGATTTTGATGAAATTTCTATGGGACCAATCGAAAAGTATATCCTTTCACATAAAAGAAGATTTTTTTGGTTCATAAATGACGCAGTAATGAGGTACTTAACAAACATAAAAAAGAACATACAACGGAATTGAGAACCTCCTCCTTTTTATGAAGTCGATTAAAATGTTTATAAAAATGCCTGAAATCTTATGAACAAAATACTAATTCATAACGCCTTCTGAAAGCACGTGGAGAATATAAAGGAATTTAATAATAACAGGAAGTCTTACAATAAGCTTTAAAGCAATTTGAACGCTGGAATACCTACGGTATATTGTAAAATATCTAGGTTTACTACTAAATTGTGGGAGCATCTTTGGCGCCTCTTAGTGCAATTTAACGCTCCAGAAATAGATCAGATAAACGAAAGCTAAATAATGTAAGGAATTTGGGAGATTTAGTGTACCACTCACACTATTCAGCTCCATCCGGTTGGACAAGAAGACGAAGCCGACGAAGCCCAATAAGTATGAGGCAGATCACGAGTTTTGAGAACTATATTGGGGTCGGATTCCAGTCTAACTGGACGCACCTAAACATCAGTATTTTTCATAGAGCGAGTGCATTTCTAATAATCTAATTTGTACACCAACAATAAATGGCTAATAGATGGACAATAATTAAAAAAGCCTAACTTCTAACCTAGGTTTTTGTACCTGTATCTTAGAAGCCAGAGAACCTTCGAAATTTGAGTGCAGTAAAAGGCTCTTACGTTATACCTAGTAGATAGGACACGAGTACGTACAATAATCCATCATTTCAAGTTGAATTTAATTAATAAAGGATACAATAAGCAAAAGAAATAACCATTAAAATTCAAAAATAAAATCAGAATAATAATAATAAACAAACAAAGAAACAAACAAAAAATAAATATTATTAAAATTAAATTGAAATTAAATTAAACAAAATATCTGACTCCAAAGTCCAAAACCTGAGTAACACGATAACCCATAACATGACTCGTGGAACATCTTCTGGCTTTTGACTACCTCTGACAACTGTCAACGATCTATAAATGAGCTGTGGGTTCCGGCTGGACCCACAGCTTAACGTGCTTTTCGAAACCCGAAGGAATCTCGGAATGCCATCACCAACCCATTTCTGAATCATAATCATCATCATCAGCCTATAGCAGTCCACTGCTGGACATAGGCCTCTCTTTGTATCTCGATTTCTGAATGCATCGTGTTAAATATGACTCCTCTGAAATATATCGTCGCTCAAAATTTCCTTTCGGCCTTTACAAAGTCAAAACGTTTATTTCAAGGCCATAAAACGGCACTTTTGAACGTTATCATTTAAATTTTAAATTTAATAAGTGACTCCACTGTCCTTGTCCGTGTCCTCTTGCCATCCAAGCGTCGTCGGTCAATGCTGTATATTCAAAATGGAAAAGTACCATTAACAAAACGATTGTTTACTAGAACCTTTCCACTACTTTATTCAGTTCATAACCTCAATGTCCCTTCAAAACATTTCATTTACACACTGTTTTCCACGTGACTGAAGATTTCATCTGAATACCGTTAATGCAGCTTTAGTAAGGCTATGTTTACACTGCGTCACGACAAACTTGTAACAATCTGGCCACTCGTAATGAGAGGTCTAATTTTTAAGAAGCGTTCGTTTTCGCATCGCAATCTACATTTTGACTATTTTTTTCATTGATTGTCGCTGAAATGACATAGCAAGACGATTTCTAAGTACGATAATTGGCCTTCATCTTATAAAATATCAGAGTGTGCTAATTGTTGTGGAATTAGGACGAGTAAAGTTCTCACGAATTTATATCTAGATGAAAAAACATTAAGGTATATTAAATAGCAGTTTAATAACAGATCAAGAATCAAAAAGTCATTTTATAAACAAAAGTGGTAACCTAGCAACTTTCAGCTTTGGATTCAGCCAGTATTAAATTGTTGGAGCAAACCTCCTTATATTTCAACACTTCAGACTATAATGTTGCCACTCAACATCACTCTGTGTCTTCTTACCATGAGGGCCTAGTGCCGGTTGGTGGTTGTTTTCTGTGGTTGTTTAGGTTATAAACCGGTTTTCGACGACTTAGGACGATGATTTCCTTTGCCGTTATGTATGCAGTGGTAATGAAAAAAAAATCACATAGTACAGCAATACCCTAACTACGGGTAAATGGCCACAGCTGACTATAGTAAAGTTGTTGGGACTTTTAATCACGTTTTTAGTCACAGCAACGGCAATATGCTGCCCAAGAATTACAAAAATCTTTTTCTTCTTCCTTTGACACTTCAACTCTTTGGAGATATTGGTTCCCTCAACGAATCTCTTCTATTTTGCATGCTCCCTTCACAAAGATGTTTTCCTGCCTGTGATTTTCAAATCTTCCACAACACAATATTCTTCCTAGACCTTCTCATCTTAGGCTTGGCGACTGGTAGAACCTGACAATAAGTTTCCTATGAATCAGGTTTTCTAGATTACAGTAAGGCCTATGAACTTTAACATTGCTGTAACATAACTGGCGAAATTCAACCTAAGACCCTTGAGGGAAATTCAAGGAATACCAGGCCTGGTATAAACACGCATTGCTCCCAGAACAAAGTTGTAGGGGCCCTAAAGGTTTTTAAATGGCACCTGCAAAACGGAAGACGCAGTATTGGACGGCTTGCCACAAGGTGGATCGATAACCTGGTGAAGGACGTGGGCATCTGCTACATGCGAGACGCACATGAAATGTGGTGACACTGTCGATGCGGAGACACTTCAAGTATCAACCGTCAGGGAGGCCTGTTTCCAGCAAACCCGCCACACATTCCCAACCACTGCAACTCCTGAAAGTCAACTCCAAAATCAACAGTGGTGACCACCAGCAAAACGCCAAGTCAATGAAGCTCGACAAGTCCCTGAGAAACGATACAACTCCCTTGGATCTCGCAACGAAATTAATCAGAAAAGTACAGCGGAGGAGTCGGAAAAAATATAATTTAGACTTCCCTCCTTATCAAGCAGAAGACAGAACAGAGTAAGGCCAATAGGCACCAAGGGATATAATCAACTGGGTTAAGCCCAGTTGCTGAGCACCACGGATTATATTATGTTAACACTAATAGGTACTAATGGGTCCTAAATTGTGAGCTACTTTTGATTCCAGTAATAAGTATGGCACAATCGCTTGACCGCACGGAAATTTGTTCTGGTTTCTACCAACACTGTGTCCAGCAGTGGACATCTTTCGATTGAAATGATGATGATGTTAAGTTTATTCTGGACTAGGCCTTACTTTTAGTTGACATGCAAAGTTAAGTACCGCGTTCTGCAGCAAATCTGAATGTACAATACTGATACTTACGATGTTTTATTTATTGTGTTTTGATGGACTAATATATTTTTGGTAGATATGTTTGTTTGGTGCAAATGCTATATTGATGTTTTGGTACAAATGTACGCACACAGATAGTAGTTCTTAATTTAACTGGTTCATTTAACTATACGTACATAATAATAAAGAAAACTTCAGTAATTTTGTGCAAGTATGTGTAGCAGCCAACTAGCTTAATCAGCCGTTTAATTGGCTGCCTAGCCTTTTTATTGACCGGCGCCGTTTAATCAGCGGCCTAAACAACATTATAAAAAAACAGTTTTACAGATAATTGACGTAGAACCAATGACCGATGATAGACCTGTTCTTGAATGGAGACCACGAACCAGTAAACGAAAGGTGGGACTTTCTCAAGCTCCTTTAACTCGAGGGTCTTCGCAGGGTGGCTGGTACCAGCTAGATGAGTTGCCGAGAATCAATATAAATGGCGTGCGAGTGGAGAAGTCTAGGTCCAGCAGTGGACAGCTCTCAGCTGATGAAGATGAGGAAGCAATAGTACTGATCTGCCTCCATAAAATGAAGTGTCAAATTTTGTTGTGAAAAACGGATAGTCCTATTCTGCCTGTGCTCATAGCTCGGTCAACCTCCCACACCGGAATCATGGTGATTTTTAGTAGGGCCCTCATAGTAACTTGGGATATAAACTTCCTTCATTTAAGAATTTTTCAGGAATTCAAGCAAAACAAGATGCAATCGGTTGCATCCAATATTTCTCAATCTGGTATTCGTATAAGTACCTGATTATAATAGAGGTATGGCTCATTTGAATTTAAAATAGGTTAAAGGAAGCATCATGAATTTTGCGCTTTTTTTGCATAAGTAGGTTCGTTGCATATTAGATTGACATGCACTTAAGAGCGTTTACGCGATACGGCTTTTCATACAAACTTTCAAATCCTTATTTTTCGAAATTAATGAACCGATAAACTCGGTTCATTAATTTCGAATAATAAGGATTAATAAAACTAATAAGGATAAAACTTTGTATGCGTACGCTAGATATCTAGGTCTAAATAGTTATCAGAAAGAGAAGGAAGCAGGGAGGATATAGTGTAAGGTAGGCTCTTGTAAGGTTAGATTTTACTAGAGATCAACTTACTAATTTCCATTTCCATGTGTAAAATTAATTTGAATTCAGAACTAAGTACTTTATTGCCATTATGACACCAGAGGGCCAATTCTACTAATTTTTAAACAACGTTCGCATTCGCATGTCAGTTGCAATCTGTCAAAAAAACCTTAATTTTCATACAATTTTGACAGATTGCAACTGTCATGCGAACGATGCTTAAAAATTAGTAGAATTGGCCCAGGAGCGTTCGCATTCGCATCGCAGACTGTCATTCATTGACATTTTTTCACGTTTTTGGAGTTTTAGACATTTATTGTTGCTGAGATGATATTGTGACTTGAACTTGAACGTTTTTTCGAGAATTGGCCTTCAGGTTATTGTCATACCAATATTCACGTAAATATTAACGTTTTTTAAATCAAAAGAGGTCAATTTCCGTATTGCTATGGTAAAATTAAACAGTATAATTACTACTTAACTATACTAATATTATAAACAGAACAATTTACTGACCACGTCTGCTCCTACTGCTGAGCGTGCGCGCCCGCTGGCTGTGGGAAAATGGCAGTCGGGTCTTTGGCTTCATGAACTACCGTCGTCGAACCTAGGCACTTTGTTCGACGACACCACTTTTTATTTACGTTTAGGAGCCCCATGTTGTTCTCCTCATCGCTGTCACTGTGGTGAAGTTGTCAACAGCCTCGGGCACCACGGCCTTACTTGTAGCCGCAGTGCGGGCCATTTTGCCCGACACGCCAATTTAAACGACATTATCCGACGAGCTCTCGTCACCGTCGGCGTTCCAGCCGTATTAGAACCCAATAGCTTGGTACGTGACGATGGCAAAAGACCGGTCGGAATGTCTTTGTTTCCATGGAAGATGGGTAGGCCTTTAGTATGGGACGCAACCTGTGTCGATACTCTTGCGCCATCCCATCTTCCTAGTACATCGTGTTGTGCTGGCGCTGCCGCTGCGGCTGCGGAAAAACTCAAGTGGCGTAAATATAGTAACCTCATTGGTAACTAAATTTTCGAACCGTTTGGGGTTGAAACCCTTGGGCCGTGGGGCCCTTGTGCTCATAGCCTTTTCAATGAAATTTCGAAACGGCTAGTTGACACTTCCCGTGACCCAAGAGCTGGCTTTTACTTTGGGCAGAGACTAAGCATTGCCATTCAACGTGGCAATGTCGCCAGTCTCTTCGGCACATAACCAGCTGACAGCGTTAAGGACGAATTTTTTGATGCTATATTTTAGTTTGTTGTAAGTTTCGTTTATTTTTAATTTCAGTTATTTTCTTAAATAAACAGGTGTTTTTATTTAAAAAAAAATATTATAAAGAGGTAAAGTTTGTGAGTTTGTAAGGTAATCTCTGGATCTACTGAACCGATTTTGATTTTTTTTTTTGTAAATGTTAGCCACATTCATGAGGAAGGCTATAGGCTATACGGGGACGGGAAAAAACGGGAAAAATCTTAAAGGGGTGGGAGTTTGTATGAAAAATCTTATTACTCGGGCCAATATACTTGAAACTTTGTACGCAAAGTGAATTATAAAGGTTGTCACTACTTTTTTTTTCACAACTACCTCCATAAGATGATTCAGGAGGTGTTAAAGTTAGAATGGAAGAATCTTATTGCTTGGTTGACTAACTTAAAATTTGGCACGAATACAACCAAAACAAATAATACCATATTTTTTTTTTGGGGGTGTTACATTTTGTATGGTAGAATCTTAACGCCGATAAAGGTAAAATGTGGCATTTATTGTTTTGTAAAAAAAATTAAGAATGTATTATTATTTATGACATTTTAATACTGGGTACGTAGCATACGATTTCTTTATAACCAACCCCCATTGGGGGGAATAGGGTAAAAACGGTGTCTATGACAAATCTCATTTCATCAAAGAACTCAGGTTTCTAAATTTGAACTAATACCTACTTCATAATAAAGTTTTTAATGATATTATTAAAACTCCCTTTCAAAGGGTTGAATTTATATCCATCCCTGCTAATATTAAAAATGCGAAAGTAACCCTGTCTGTCTGTTACACTTTCACGCTAAAACATCTGAACAGATTGTCATGAAATTTGGCAGCTGTTTAACCGGATGATGATATATGATGATGGATATGGAGAAGGACATAGGCTAGTTTTTAAGAGATAACCGACATACACGCGGGCGGAGCCGCGGGCAAGAGCTAGTATTGTATATGTAGAAAAATCTAATGGCGTTCATGAATTCTTGATGCAACCCACACCCATAATGACGAGTCGTTATGATCACTATTGATGGTGAAATCAAACCAATAAAAATAATTAAGATCTTAATCATTGAGTTTTCCGAAACTACCTTCCATACAGAGAGATGGAAGGTGGTGTTTAACTTTGAAGAGGAAAGTAGTAAATCCGCGCGGATAAAGTCGCGGGCCAAGTGCTAGTAAATTATATTGCCAAATCTACAACAAACAACCTCAAATTAACATTAATAGGCTTCAATAGTACCTATAATAATAGTACTACATCCTTCCTTCGCGAAGAAAGTGTCAATGGTTAATAGGACCATTTAATAATTCAATGCTATTACAAACGACGTATTATCAAAGCGTGAGTGAGCTGCCCTGATTACTAAATAAATTAGCAAACCAATACGCTTAATTGATATGATGTGTACTACCAGGAAGACACCACAATCGACCTTACCACTTTCACTATAAAACAAGAATAGAATCTTAGGTCGTTGACTTAAAGAAGGAATTCGGATGTCATCGAACGAAGCGCTTCCGACGTTTTCATTTAGCAAAATAAATTGCTACAAAGCTCAATGATCCCTCTTCCGTGTGCATCGAAAAATGAGCTCTAGGTGTAATTTTTAGAGTTGAAATTATCTTGTTGTGAAAGTTGTGTTTTAAGGCTTTCTCTGTGGCAGATTTATCTCGCGCTCGCGAAGTTCAACGTCCGTCCTAGCCCCCCCTCCCCTGCAAGTCGACTGCTTTTGGTAATTAACAACAAAAAAGTCTAATTATCAGGGTGTCCAGTTAGAGGAAATGAAGTCTCGATTAAAACCAACATGGTCGCAGATGTGCAGGATTTTATTTTTAATAAGTTTATGGTTTATGCGTGGTAGCACGCTGAGCCTGGGAACACGGCTTGAACAGGTGCCTTGGCGATATTTACTGTCGAAATACGTCAAACCTTTTCTTGTGTTATCATTCATGAAAAGGCAAAATATTTAATTTTAATAATAAAAAGAAACGATGTATAAACAGGTTTAAAACATTGTAGGTCTTACGAAAATGTCCTCCATAATCTTGCATTTTAATTAAGTTTTAATTTGTTTTCTTGCGTTTCAATATTTGCTTTAGCCACGATGAAAGTAATGCGATCACATTTTTTGCCACATGTGTGGTCAATGAATCTCTTATTCACGAAAGTGAGGATTTTACGAGAAAATTATACATGACATGTTTGGGAAGACGTGTTTATTCTTATGTTACTCACATACCTACAAGTTTTTTCTTAAGTCAATCTGGCACGGTTTTTGACGTCCAAAAACCGAGACTAAACGTCAAAGTTTCAAGCTTTTAAGCAAAGTTATGGAATCAGGTGTTACTTGCGGGAATCCATGACACTAATATACTTAGACTTATAAGCCGTGCTTTTTTAAGCCTTTTTACCCTTTCTCATTTTATTGTTCGATTAAATCTTTCGCCTCGCAAAAAAACCTCTAGGTAAGTTTACCTACTCATTTTGACTAACTCTTAACAATTACTCCTTTCATCGGAAGCAATAACTAAAAGTTTTCCATAATAAACTTGTAATAGATACAACTATCTAGTTTAAATTGCAGGAAACAGAACAAGTATTTAAAATCAATTCGTCTAAACTTGGTCTAGACTATCGAATTATCGATTCTTGTGTCGTCCGAGCGCCAAAAGTTCGGTCGTCGACCCGGCACCCCTATTCTGTACTAATTGCTATCGAATATCGATTCTATTCGAATACCACTGATTGGTATTGGAAAGCGATTGTTCTTTTTTTGGAATATGACTGTGTTTGTAATACGTCAATATTGTGTCGTGGTCGTTTTAAAGTTTATCAAGATTTCTAACAAGAAGCAAAGAAATATTTATTTTTCTTCCGAGAGCGCCAAAAGTTCGATCTTCGACTTGACACGCTCCATTCTGAACTAATTACTATTCAATATCGCAGATTGGCATTGGAAATGTATTGCTTTTTATTCTGTTAGGTAAATTAATGCGTTTGTAATACTTACGTGAATATTGTGGTCTTGTAGGTACTCTTGTTGAAGTTTATCAAGATTTCTAACAAGAAGCATGTCAAAAAATTTATGTGTCGTCTGACCGCCAAAAGTTCGGTCGTCGACCGTACCCCTATTCTGTATCTATTAATTGCTATCGAATATCGATTCTATTCGACAACGCTGATTGGTATTGAAAGTCGATTGCTTTTTGTTTTGTTATGAACTCATAGTGAGTAGGAGTTATTTTTTTCTTTTCTTCTTAGAATATAATAAGTCCGTAATAATGTAGTCTTGTTAAAGTATATCAATGTTTCTAACAAGATTCAATTACATATATTTTCTTATTACTAATTCCTATTAGATTTTTTAATAAGAATTATTAGCCACATTTCAATTTTTTTTATTTATTTATTTAATGCACATAATATACCTATATTTCATCAGGATGGTCAGAATTGCCACATTTTACGAGTAAATTGACGAGATGGTTAAAAATTAAAAACAATTAAAATTAGGTAATATAAAAATTAAACATAAAGATAAAGATAATATTTTAATTGTGTAAATGAATTTCGGGAACTCAAATAAGTATCATTTTCATGATAATAATGCGATGTTCAAACCAAAACATGGCTGCTTCGCATCAAATCAGAATAAAGGTGAACGATTTATAATGTGAATCGAGACAAACCAATAAACTAAGTAAGTTATTGCTTTCCTCTTAACTTTAGCAATTTAATTGCTTTATTACTTGCCGAAGATTCGACGTTGTGGGAATGACGATTTCGTACAGAGTTATTAAGTTCCACTACTCGCCGATAGATGGCGCTATTTTTCGTAGTGGGGAAAACAGTGTTAGAAAATTGAAATTGCATGATTTTTTGCTGGTAAATTATGATTTATATATTTTAGTTAGATTATTTGCTAAATACACAGAACTTTTTATATGTATTTTAGTTTTAAGCTTTCACATAACTTAGTCAAACCGCAAAGTTGACTTTATTTTTGATTTAGGTACCTAAACTTATCAAAGATTTTGTTATTGCACTAACTTAGGTATATTTTTCTCATTCTTTTACCAAAAAATAAAAAACCGAATAGGTACGTAACCTCCTCCTCTTTTAAAGTCGGTAAATAAATTATACTAGTACCTAATAAGAGGTACATAGATGCGAATACCAGCAAACAGCACATGAACCTAATCGATTGCAACAAGATCATTCGATATTCCTTTCGCAGCTGGGAATAGATTAGACATTTTTTATTCGTCACTAATTCCGAGGATTCGCGTAAAGAATACGAATGTGCTCTTGTGTCATCCGACAATCGATAAGTTTATTAACTTCTGTACATCGTTTTTTTTGCCATAGAGAAGTGGAGTTGGGTTATAAATTGGCGCCATTTTCTTCGTCAATTACTGTTATGCTGTTGAAATATCTAATTTTATCTTTGTTCCTATTATTACATATATTATAATTTATGTTAGCAATGCTGGTTTTTTAATATAGATTAGATAAGTACTCATAAACAGGCGTTTAGGTAAAATAGCAGAGCATTGAAACATCACATATTTTTTCAATGGAGTAGGCGGAAAAGCTAAATACAGATGAACGCTATTTACTAAGATCATAACTTATAACAATAACCACGTCCACATATTTCATTATTTAATTTCATGTTTCATTACAAATATGTAATGAAAAATGGCGTACTTATCTATATTTTTCCAAATGATTTACTAACACATAGTTCGAAAAGGCAAAAGCGAATACTATCGTTATTATCATTACTGTGCAACTATGCAGGTCAATTGGCAGTACGGTAATAAATACCTACTTTTTATTTCATTTTAAAAAATACCTAAGTCTCGAATCAATTCACAATCAGTTATTTTTTTGCGGCAATAATTGCCTTCTCTACTATAACTAATTCAGTGCTTAATATTCTCCTAAACGCAGTAAAATATCCATCAATTACGATTTCTCGTTAAAACAAAAAACGTCGATCACTACAATAGTATCGATTCATTTCCAAAACGTTTGCGCGCGTGATCGGAATCGCTTGCAAAGGTAGGCGTCGAACACAGACTTGTCACTAAATATACTTACATATTATATTCCCACTTACATATATATTCGTTGCAATACGTTTTTTCTTAATGACTCCTTCCGCTCTGGGCGGAGCGGAAAGGAGTGTCAGACTGTTACTAACTAAAACCCATCCGTGTTCCCCTAATGCCCTTTGCGTTCCAGGGCCGCGGTGACTCTTGCGGACTAATTCCGCAGCTCGTTGCAATACCTAGTATTTAAAAACAATTTTGTTACAGTTTTCGATAGTTAAGTCTTGTATAATTTATTTTCAGCCTGTCTACAGTTCTCTCGCTCTGTTCATTCCCGTATCTATTTTATCTGCTAAAAACACCACTATTTTCTCAACAACTAAGTTTTAGGTTCACGTCCGAATGAAAAAACCAGAGCTCTTATAAGATCACTCGTGTGTTTATCTGTCCGTCTGACACAGCTTTTCTCCAAATCTGCTGCACTATAGGGCTTATTGTGACGCTCTTAAATATGCACCTATTTGTATTCTTAATTTTAAAAATATATTTAAAAAGTTAAAGATATGAAAATTGACCAAACCCTTAACGACAAATTTTGAAAAATTCATGGTGATCGTGGATCATAGGATGTTTCGCGTGATTTCTAATGCCGAGCAATCACAATTCAATAGTCCTGGATTAGGCTTTAGGGTCAGGAAAACTGAAATTAGGCTTTTCCCTAGGCATCACATTCTCACACACTGTAACTCCCTTGCCTACTTTAGAACAAACAAGCGTGATATCATGTGCGTTTATTAAATAGACAGCTTTTTCAACACAGGCTGAACAAAGCTCACTAGCACCAATAAATTCTTCCACATCATTTTTCTTTTTCCCATTTCTTTCTGTTACTTTTTTAAAGAGAAACCTTTATTACCTTGTCATAACGTAGCAATAGTGGTCCTCAGACCTAAGCTAATCAGAACGAGAAATTATTATGATTACAGATGCGCCGATAGTCGATATAATCGACAATCTGGTTTATCGTAAGTCTTTAGTCTATTACTCGTTATGTTCTCAAGATTCGATTGATCAGACAAACTAACAAGTGCCAATCCGGCGTACATCCTTTTATTACGTGTAAAATGAACACGATTATCTGTTTATTCCTTCTATATTGCATGTTATGAAAGCGTAAATGTATTTCCGAGAAAAACTATAATAAACTCAACTATTTCAAGCACAATATGTCCGGAAGCAATTCATTAAAAGTCAATAGCTTATATTTACAATGTGTCTCCAATAATAGATACATTTTCTCCTGAGAAATCATTATTATAGTCAAACGAGCGCATGTTTAAGCAGCATAGAATTGCAAATGACAGTATAAAGCGTCCAGAACAAAGGGACAGTGTAAACATGGCATTAAATGCGCGCCACTATGCAGCCTACCCCATTGTACACCATAGATACTGGCCACACAAGCACAGCTAAGTATAGTCACTCGCCAGAGTTTACTGGGCTAAAAGTTGAACGAACCTAGGAAGCGCTTGCGTCTCATTGCTCTCAGTTCTCGCACACAGCGCCAGCCAGATACCATACGTACACGGTACACCAGCGAAGAAACAAAGATGGACTCGACACACACCGATGGAAACTAACCGTGAGAAATGTTGATAACTCACTTGCGTTAGTGAGCCCGATCGTCACTTCCGACTTTGAATAGAATCAACACGTTCGAAACGCTTTTCGAAAATCAAATTCTTTGTTTAAATTTTTTACGTGTGAACGAACTTTTTGTTTGTGTGCGTAAGATTTTGGGGCAGACAGAGACAGACATAGCCAATCAGCCGCAATGAATTCATGACACGTTTGCTCGGAATCGAAGTGCAGACAAATTGATGATAAAAATTTATAATTTATCATTTAATCTGAGACACCTGCGCGATCACAATCGCCTCACAATTTGACGTATATTAAAATTAAGTGTTAAATTAGAAAGAGATGGTGTTGCAATTAATATTAGAGCTGTGGCGTGAGTGAGCGTGTGGGCGATATGTTTAATGAGAGTCGGCTGTAGCCTGTAGTTGCGACTCGTATGACTGGGCGGCGAACTCCGTCAGCGTATGTAAGCCTGGTAACTTGGATCTCGTTTGCGCATACATTTTAGTACGAGTTTTTTTATATGCAGTTTAAAATAACCCAACCGGCTTGACGGGGCCATTTCTTAAAAGTGTCTTTGCATTTCCGCGTTGAGTAAAAAGGGCATTCGCGCCTAAAATTCATTTCAACTTGAGAGAGACACATTCTTTGTAAATTTCTCATGGACATGACATTGTAACGATTATATTCGAAGTGCTAATGTGACCTTTATAATTAAATTAGTGTGATTTAGGCAATTGAATGTTGGAGATGCGAATCATAAGTTATTTTTAAATAACTCAAGATGCGCATCTCTAACATTCAATTACTTGTAACACTAATTTAATTATCAATTAAGTATGGCATCTTAACATTTCGAGGCGTCATTAGAGAGTTCATGTCCAAACGTATGTTTGGCTGTAAAGCAAAGGTTTTTAAATTAAAGTAAGTACTGGGTAGACTCAGTAGATACCTTTTAACTAACTGGCATCACATATCGTTTGCCTGCTAACAAAATATTTGCAACCATGTAAGTATGTACTTTAGATATATTGATCGAACATATTCTTCAACTACTTAATATCAATGAATTGATCATTACGGTCAATTCAGACTCATTGACAGCGTCTGACTCTCAATACAAAAGCTTTGTATGTGAGTTTCTTCAATAAAAGATAATGGCTGCTCGCTTCTTGATATTAGTCATTGTGAACGAGTCAACAATCGATTACACTAACTTCTTGTTAACGGCTCTCTCATTTAAAGACAAAACGAAAGAGAATGCGTTGTTTTGAGTGAAATGTATCGTAAAATCTATTTATTTTATTTTTAAAACAATTATCGCTTTTATAGTACGACTAACGTTAGAAACTTTTTATACCAGAAGAAAAAGAATAGAAAATACTTTTTTTTTTGTTTTCTCAGACGAGGTACTCACAGCAAAGTCTGTCAACAATGGCAACTTACCATGAAATCAATCAAATGTCAAAAGCTCTGTGTTCTATTCTATTTTTAAAAAATCGATACTGCCACAAGAAATGTCAATTTCATAAAATAAACAAACCTAGACAACTTCTACGAACATTTTCACGCGAATTTTCCTCTACCAGGAGCGCAGTGCTTCGAAGAACATCAGTATTAGACAAGTATTAGAACGATCGATAGACTGTCTCGTGATAACAGAATTTTATAGGTCGGTGACAAATAGTTAAACGATGTATCTGATAGCGTGAAGCATGAGACAGATAATTTTCGTGAAATACCTATGAGGTTTAAGCTAAAAAATTTATCTCCAGGATTTTTTTGTGGGTGCATCAATTAGCTTAATGAAAACTACCACGGTAAATGTAACGTTTGGTAATCACTATAGGTAATCAAATCACCTTAAATAAATATGATACTTTTGTCGTTTTCCCCATCAAATAACATGAGTAGGTACTACAAGAACATTTTTGAAAAAATAGTGCTACAGCTCAATTCGACCGATTTTAAATTTTCCATAGAAACGGAGATTTTCAATTATCTTTTTACAAATAAGACATTTCAAAAATATTCTCTGATAACTTTTAACCTGCTTAAGGGTAGAAAGATTCATTAAAATCGATTCGTTAATTTCTAAAAATAAGCTTGTCTGAAATGCCGTACGGTATTAACTACAAAATTAGAAAATAAAAATCAGGAAAATATTAAACTTTAATCTATTTTCGTAGCCTAACAAAAACATTGTTTTCGTAGAGCCTACTACGATTCGTAGCGCTACGCTGTACTACGCACGTATTGTAGCATTTTGTAGCAAGCAGTGCGTGCGATTTCAAGCGTTTTTGTGAATATTTCTTAAAATATTAATCAATTGACTGACATTTTGGTTTACTATAAGGAACATAGCTTTGCCTAACTGGCGTTTAAAAATCAGAATCAATTAATCAATTTTCAAAGAGATACATACGAATTGTTACAATACGAAAATGATATGCAAGATGTAGTTAATATTTATTGGAATGTTGTATCGCTATAGCCTTGCGTACTTCAAGCGATGTAAAACCAAGCACATGGAATATTTTCAATAATGATTTTCATATCTTCCGTAATCTAAAATAATACGTTGGAAAGAAGAAACAAATATTTTCCAGCATACCTTGTGCAGCACCTAATAATTTCGAGAAAAGATCTATTATTCTTACTCTCTTTTACCAAGGTACCATAAGTTTCATAGAACAAAGAGGAGTCCACAAGGAACATTCATGACTCAACTGATCAAAGCGTGTCTTCCATTCATTCCATTCACTCAATGTTCATGATGCTGGCCACCTCATGCAGTGTTCCGGGTTGAATGACTACGGATGCAAATGTAAGGAACCCGTCGCGCGTCAATTAATGTGGTACCGGCGGGAAAATCGCGAGAAAATCGGAAATTATTACAAGTTTACACGGGATGGTTTATAGGTGTTTACGTTGTTAGTTGCTGTTTATTTTTATAAGCGTTTTCAGTTCATGTTTTATTCGTATTGTAAGGTACAATTTGTTTAGTCTTATACGTGAAACGTTGAGATGTTTTCTACCTTCATTTAAAATCTTTAACGTTTATTTATTAGGTAATAAGTTATAAACAATTTATTTCTATTTCTATTGACCAAGCTCATAAAAATAGTCGTAACAAAGAATAATTCATGTTGCACACATTCTAGAAAAAAAAGTATCTTGTAGAAGAATAAAAGTTGAAACTCTGTTGTGATACAGATGACAGATATTATTTAGAAAACTGGTTTCCAAAAATTATTAAGTCGTAGGTACTAGTACGGTATCTAACATAAAGCCTTAATAGGTGGCGAATTCACCTCATAAAACAAATTGTCAAGCAAAATTTTCATTCCTAACAGTTCCGCAGAATAAAGTAGAATTTACCTAAGACGCTATGTATCTCTGTCAATCGCGTTGCAGTCCGGACGTTGTAAATCTCGATATATCTTGTAATCCCTTCTATTCAAGAAGTAATTACCTTACTATGATACAAACAAGCCCTGCTCTGGACTTACCATTAGACTTAGGGCTGAGCAGAAAAAATGGTCTACGTCAAATAAAAAAGAACGAATTTGGTCAATGGTTGTCAATGTTGAATTGAGCAACAGTCAAGCTCAAATTACATTTTTGTGAGACAAACCTGTTTCAAAAATCGAATGCTTAGTAGTTACGGCTATTCATGGAATGAGCAGAAAATAACCCCTTTCCCATTTGACTACAAGCTTTTGACCCCACGGCCTAAGAATGTATGTTCTATTTGATCAAGATATGAACTATTAATGGTTATTACAATCCTGTAGCCAGTTAAGTTACTTGTCGCTACATAATTCTGCTTCAAGTGCACCATGTTTAGAACCGTTTTACTGCCTCAGGAATGGGGAAGTTGACAATTTATAATATCTTAGATGGGAAGCTAAAACAATATTGGAAAATAGTTTTCATGCATCTTTAGCGTTTGTCGTGTACGTTTTTAGCGTGAATACTCAGTCGGACGAATTCATATGTGCATGAAATATGCCAATTTTTCGCCCATTTATTACTAGGACATCACAATCTTCAGCGGATATCTACTCATCGATTGGCAGCAGTTTTCAGTACATTTTAAATCTATCAACATGATTAAACCAAAACAAATGTTTAATTTATTTTGTTTATTATTTGATTTAGGGTCGTTTTATCAATCTGAAGTTATCTTTTATGCGCGGAATGTAAAAATTGATTTAATAGTTTTCATTATTATGCATGACAAACCGCCATATTTATTTAAATAAAGGTTATCTGAAAAAATCGGCCCGAATGTACCTATGTGGAACACAAGTATTTAATTAACTCTTCCATATTAATTCAAAAATAAAATGCGCATCATACATTAACCTGCTCAGTATGTAGGTATTATCAAACATAGTGAAACATACTCTCCGTTCTGACTGATATAAGTAATCAGGGGAGCAGGATGTATCAGATGATATCGAGCTGACACAATCGAGGGGCGATCGTTAGACTTTATCATCGCTATCTGTGTGAACGTGATGCTGCGTTCGATACTCCCGTCTTCAGGGATGGCGAATGTCAAAAAAATAAAAATAAATGAAATAAAAAAAGTAATTACTGAGCAATTAGTTCGATTCGCCTACACATCACATAATTTCTTTTTCTTTGATTTCACTCGTACTTTCTGCCCTTAAACAAGAAATAGCGATTTTTATATTATTGTTTTCATTAAAAAAATAAAACAACTTTGTTTCTCTGCCAAATCACATAGAACAACCTATCAGTGAAAACCAACATTTTCTTCCATCTTTCATTTTATGCACTCCACGCTAATACTTCGGTCGCAACCCTACCAGGAGCGCATAATTCTAAGCAAGTTGTTCCTGCACCCGTCTAACTCGCGCGTCTGCCAGCACTGGGCTAAAAGTTCAACAACCGTTCAAGTGGTGACATGACGCTTATCGCATTTCTTATATTGTTGCATAAACGAGTTGACGATGGAACATGGATGGTAACTATGGTATTACACATATTACAATTGGCAAAGGATTTTTAAAATTCTTTGAATTTACAGATGGTTTTGCATAGTGTACGCGTCGTAGATTTCGTAGCAGCCAATGTTACATTGTCACCTACGGGCTACGAGGTTCTACATAGGCGTAGCACTGTAACAGAGCTTCATGAAATTCCTCATTTTGTTCTTAACGTTTTTGCTGTCTTCTTGCAAAAAAGCAGTATAGGATGAAAGCGATTACGATTTCTAATTTTTAAGATACTTTTCTATAAAAGACAATCAGTCCGATTTGTAAAAAACTTGTAGCTAGTTTTGTTGCCTTGGCTAGGGGCCTTAAATTCATTTGAGGTCACCACAGGTTAGCCTGTTAAGCAGTTGATATCCCATGTGTGTTAACTAGCTAGTGGTCATTAAAAAAAAAAATGCAAAACAAAAACTACCCATATTCTAAATTCGAACTTGAGTAGAGCTGTAGTAGTGTGGAGTCGAGTAGGGACTCCATTTTCCACACTTAGACCAACTTGAAACTTGAATAAGAGTAGCAAAAATTCAAACATTGATTCGAGATTTCGAATTGTCTATAATACTCGTAGATTCTAAACTCAAATCTATTTGAGTTAAGTATCTGTAATGGAATAGGATTAGCTTTTTTTAAATTCTTTTTTAATTCACATTGAGCAATACTTCTTCTTATTTTTTCCTGGTTCAATGCCACGCCTTTTCTTCTCTTCGCTTTTTAGCTGTAAAAAGCTTCTAATCTACTGATCTAGCAGGACTGCTAAGGGTAGGTTCTTGGATCCGATCCTCAGGTTAAACAGGTTCTATGTTTTCCCAACAAACTAGAACTACTCTTACTACTCTTTGCTTACTGTGGTTTTGTTACTTTGTTTATCATATAACTGGCAGAATGTGGGTGTACCATTATACACCTTTGTTTATCTTTCGGGGAGACATACCTGAATACCAATTGACAGAAGTACTCGTATTTGACAGTTTGCTACTGCACTGCGAATTCCTTAATATACGAGAATTACTCCTCTGATGTTATGAAAGCGTCCAAGTAAACGGCCCCACCAAACTATAATGTATCTTTTTTCAACCGACTTCAAAACAAGGAGGAGGTCTCAATTCGGTTGTATTTTTTTCAAAGGAAAAATTGTATGTTTAATCCATGAAAGTATTGGTCATCACATCATCATTCTCTTGCCTTCATCGCAAGCAGCGCAACATTTCTTTCAAGTACTGATCCGATAAGAACAAACATGGTCTTAGGAACAGTGCCATATTAATTAGCTATTTTTATATCGGAATGTTATGATAGGATTATGTGGAATAGACCACGGGAGCTATGCCGCGGGATAAAACTAGTGAGCGAAGGGTTCAACGGCCAGAATCCTAAATGTTGACAAGATGGTTATCACTTCTGAGATATTGTTGCATGTTTGAACGTGTGCACATGAGCATAATAAGTCCCCCTACATGTCTTGCTGCCCACTTCTTTACAACAGGTTGTCATAAGTTCCGTGGTAGCTGGGTTGAGCTTCTCCCTGATTATGTACAAAAGGTTGTGTTCTCTGATCATTGCAGCTCATTCTATCTATTCGTTATTTGTTTTTAGTCCTGGCAAATTACTCCGAAAATTAGGCTAACATTGCAATTATTTTTAAATCTATTTTATTTCCGTCAACTTGTAGAGTAGGTATAGGCTTGGAAGTATGGTAAAATGTATCCCGCAAAATGTTAAACCCGGGTGTTCGTTTTTTTTAAATAAAATATCTAATTTCAATAATAACTCGATGGGAAATGTTGACTGGTATGTTTGTTTGGAGCACACAACATTTTTATCATCCGTGCAACTGGAATTTTAATTTTTTATTTTGTACTTCAAGCTAAACATTAATAACTTTCTTTTCACAAAATTATTTACTTAAATAAATACCTTAATTCGCTAACCAACAAAATTGAACATTACCTATCTACATATTAGCGCAACTTATTTAAATTATTTTTTTTGGAATAGCGATTCAGGCAAAAATGAAACTGAATTAAATTGGGTTTCAAATTAATTTGTAGGCTTTGTCTAACCTAATCATTAAAAAAATAAAAGCATGTAATTTTATAAAATTTCGTATTTATTCATGCATGTATCATGTACACCATGTTTAAACAAATAAAATTTTACTTACTTACTTATTATTTTATTATTATAATCCTTGGTCCGAAAACGTTTAATTCCGTCAAAATAAATTAGTTTTACCTATTCTTCACATAATATATTGTAAAACAATATTTATGATATTTTGTCGTTTATTCATTTTCAATACACATCATTTACATTTTAAATATTTCTAAAAAAAAAAAAAACATCTAAAAATAAAAAAAATAGTAGCCCACCGGTATCGGGAACAGGGTCCAAGCTACCGGGTCAGGGCTCCAGAGAGAGGAACCTCCTAACATTGCGAGCCGTGTCCAGAAGTACTGCTTTCTGAATCAAGCCCTTGATCCAGCTGCCTAACGATAGCCTCCTGAGGTGTTGGTCGAGGCTCGTGGCTATTAAGCCGTTGGCTGACACGACTATCGGTACAATGATTGCCGAATTCACATCCCACATGTCGACAACCTCGCGAGCCAAGTCAAGATATTTTGATTTTTTTTATTATTAGAAGGCCTGAGGTCAAATACACGATTCAAGAAAAGGATTAGGAAATTTTGCAATGTTCAAAGCTATGACTGACCTATTTCTGTTTTGGAAACTGTTAAAGACGTCAGACAGACGAACGACAAGAAGTTTGTAATATGTAGTTTGATTGTACCAAATCAAGTAATTTCCACTTGAAACCTTTTATGAAACTTTTGTTTTTTTTCTTATACTATCTTAGTTAGCCTCTAGACAAAGTGACATTCTATTAGTTATAACTATTTATCGAAAAGTTCAAATGTTTCAGATGCGATATCAAGGTATTTTGAGATATCTTTATCGGTAATAAAATGTCTCTAAAATTTCGTAGCCAGCACTGAAAGGCTTTTCTGTCAAATGCTGAAAAAAGTTGCTGAATCTACATAAGTGATAGGGGGATGAGCCATTTGGACCGGGTAGGCTCTGCTTAGGTAGGTATCCCAAAACCATGAGCAGATCGTAAAAGAAGCGATCGATGGTCTGCTGTGATTCAATTTGAAGTTTCAAAGTCCTACGGGCTACACAAATGGAAACTATTGAGATATTGCAATATCCAGAGGAAGACGTCTTCTCTGGATATTGCAATATCTCCTGCTCCTGAAAAACTAGGAAGCGGTAAAGGATCTCATTTTTGGTCACCATCTTTTACTTTGCCTACAAAAACCACTCATTTTTAATTGAATGCTTTATACAAAATTGATACCTGCCTGTCCCTGAATTACTTCGTCGCTCCTCTTGATACATTACGTGACGCGCAGGCATTTTCTTTATAGGTTCCACTTACGTCATTACTGTCAGTGCCTTGTGCCACCTACCGCGTGACTTCGGGATGCGTCGGGATTCTTCGGCATATCGTCGTTTTATGATCGGGGAAGACTGGGACTATGAACGAAGCTGCTATGCTATGCTTTTGGAATGGATCTGTTAAGTTTTCTTAGAACAAACTTGGTAGCGTTGCATGAATTGATTAGTACGGTACCTACTGCTGGGTTATTTTGCTGTCAAATGAATTCCATTCTAATCAATGGGTTTCGCTATATATTTAAGCTGGTCAACTATTCATAGAGTTACGATTGTTTTTCTGATAAACCACGGGGCTCCAGCATGACATTACTTTTGACACTCCTCAATCTTTCTTTCAACACACCTCCATTATGTCTAAGACGAATACTGTTTATTTGCGCGAAAGCACTTTAACACTTAATCGCAAAAACCAACAATTACGCGGATGGCCACCGCAGCATCCGCAAACCCATATGTGTAAAGCCGTCATAAGCGTGCTTAGAATACAAACTTACATTTGCCGTCGATTCTCCTACTCATACAACAAAGTCGACACAAACTTTGATTACGGAGACGCATTTTAAACTTTGCACACCACTTGCAGCGACAGCTATAAATCTCCTTTTACAAACACCAATTTGAATTCTAATCCTACATAATAAAAGTTATTTTAAATTGAAATGGTTGCCGAGACGAGTCAATCGCTACGATTGTAAAAGAAAGCAGAGACCAACATTAACCAGCAAGGTACTAGGAAAATAGAGAATTGAAGAGGTGTAGAAAAGTTCGTAGCGCGCCAGTGTGATCCATCGATCCATCCACTCCTCCGCGGAATTACGTTAATTAACTGACATTACGAGTTTATGGCGGCATTTTTACGATTCGAACGTCGAATGAATCTATTACAAAGGTTTGACGTTTGTCTATGGTAGTAGTAAAATTAGGTTTAGTGTAATCGGATTTTTTTACGATTTCGTCCATATTATCTAGATACATAAGTGTATTTTTATTTCAAACTACTTACTCTTTTTCAGAATTTAGATCGTCATCATCTGCCTACCATTTTCCTATCTATACCTACTGGGATCAGCTTGCTGTCCAATATTTTCCATCGGAACTTAGATAAATTGGTTAAATTCTACAACATCACCTTGCATGACATCATAGACCATGTCCAAACCACAATACTTGAATGATCCTCACCTCACATTTACAATAAAAAACCGGTACACCCACCCAGTAAACATAGACAATGAGGTATTTACACAACCAGATTGCTATGAACCCCGGGTTTACTCACTTGCGTCCCTAAAACGACCCATCTTGTGTGGAATGCGGAAAACAGGAGGGGTCAACCCACAATAGTGGTCGAAGACATGATTTCACGTGGGCAACATTTCTCAATTCGGTATTTCTTTGAACGTGTGAACCTCTAGTTGTGATATACGCAACATTTTTGGTATTTATTTGAAACATTCGAGAGACAAAGAAAAATACAAATAGGTACAAGTTTAGTCTATGGTTTTTTCGTCGAAATCGAACTTTATAGTTTCAAACTTTGTAGTTTTAGCTCCTTTTGAAAATAGGGTCGATATCGAATCTGTCTGATTCTTGCACTATGATTCTCAGCAGTTCCTTGGAGTAAATAAAAGTGCTTTATTCAAGCAGCAGGCCAGCTGACAAGACACATAAATTAATGAAGTTGTGATGTGCTAAGTTTATAATTAAATTAATTTATCAAAAGATTTAACAGAGCACATATTTCTTAATGTTAAGGCTTGTTTGTTGATCTTTATCAACATTTATGAATTTCCATTTTTACAAAAAGGTCTGGCGGTAACGACATCTCATTTGTTAACTCCTGTAAACGCTTAGGTAAGGATGGATTAATAAATCATTAAAGTTTTTTAAAAGCCCTTTGTCGATTAAGGAAGTAATTAGAAGAGTTCATTCTATCATTTTTTACATCTTTGTGACAGCTAAGTCTTACAAAAGTTGCAGAATCGGTTGCCTTATTGTTCCATTTTCAAAAATTGCTTAGTATTCGGTCCACGAAAAGGTTGAATGCGAACATTGCGCATGTCCAAAGTCACGTTGATAAAAAATCGTGGCTCGAATCGGGCATGTGCTGTGGTTTCGAAATTTGGTGAATTCAGAAATGTAGTAGCCTGAATTCACCTTTGATACTTACCTACTGGCAAGGAAAAATAATTTAAGTAGGTATTCTAAAAGAAAATAGGTGAAAATTATGTTCGATTGGAAAAACTAACTAAGATGGATTTTTCGACAGTCAGATAACTTTAGTTGAATAAATAATATTATGGTGGTTTAACATATTTTACTATAAAAAACTGTCAAAATTCAATCCTCATGTAAAATTTATCTGATTGTTGAAAAATCGGTTCTTAGTTGGGTCCTTATCTAACTACAATTACCACTCGTGAAATTGTTTCGATCAAAATTAGGATTATACAAAACACTACATATTCCTTCAAAAACAGAATCACAACATTCAATGTTATCGATAAGCAAGCCCAGCTTTCGCTGAAACATTCATAAAAACCATACAAAGAAGTTGTATGAATTTCCGATCATCGACAAGTCACGTGACGCAAACACATCATAGTCACGTTATCTATCGATATAGCCAACGTAAACCGTCAAAAGTACCAGGCAAGCATAACCAAAACAAAAGTAAACTATTTCGACAGCCGTACGCTCAATAAAAACTTCTATACTTGAACATACCGCGGGACAGAGACGCCGCTATCTGTCGATTCTCCCGTCCCATTCTCTTTACGTCAGTTGACAAGCAGTGGGTGAACGAACTTCGAGAGTTTAGTGGGCTAAAAGTTGAATGTACCTCCGTTCGCGGACATTACGAACAAGATAGCAACTTTACCATACGCATCGCGTCAATGAAATGACGCGAACACGTTTTGGTGTGGCGGCAAATTTAATCAGTAAAGCGGGTAATTAGAGTCCATTTTATTTTGCAAGTGAGTAGTTTATGTTTCATTTTGGAATAGAACAGCAAGTTTCTCACGACTACCACTACATTGGCACATTCGTAGTGAGACGCGTGTGCAGATGGGCGGCGGTGTATGTTTGTGTGCGCTCGAGGTTGGTGTAGTCTTGAAAATAATTTCGCGGTCACACCAAGCCGGCGGGTTCATATAACCTGAACCACCTGTCTGTGTTGTGCGCCTAGTTATTTATATCTATGCGCGAACCTATGTAACATAGCTATATGTATTATATATTATCAAAATAAACCAACGTATCTTGGTATACGAGGTAGGCAGTTTTCAGAGATAAGTATATGTTGGTTGAGCAAGATATAGCTACCTTTTCGTTTTTTTGTGTTCGTGTGCGATAGCAGTCGTAAATGTAACATACAATGGCCTGTTAATTTATCTTCGTTCAGCGATTACTCTAAGAAAAAACGCAATGAAATCGAGAGCGTAGTTTATAGACGCGAAACGGCGAAACACCTGCGTCAGACAATGCTACAGCTGCTAACAACTACTTAGTGCATACTTTAAAAAGCAACTCTTCAAAGTGTAGCTATCATTATGGCATCTTCACACCATGTCTGAAATAATTGGAACAGTCTTATTTTTAATACAAATACTTACATTAGCTTTGTCTTGTCTCTGCGTCGTAAAAAAGGAGTTCCATGTTCAAGACATGTGTGGTAACTGTGCTAAGTAAAACAGCTCCATGAAACATATAATTAGAATATTGACACTTTAACAAAATAGTTTAGTTAGAAGACTCAATGCAGCTGTTTTCAGCGTTTCCTATCCATACCTGCCTACCTAATTGATACTTCTGGCATCGATATACTAAAGTTTAGGGATGCCAGAAGTATCAATTAACGTAGGGGACATTTTTGCAGTTTTGATAAATGCCACGTATGTAATAAGCTATAAGTTACATTTTGGTACTTTGGTTAAAATCTCATATGTGAACCGACACTTCCGGTATCGATATTATAAATACGAAAGTATCTATGTCTGTTTGCTACGTCTTAACGGCTGAACGAATTTTGATTAAGCTTGGCACACTGGTAGACGGAATGCCCTGAATTAAGACATAGAAGCTTTTCTTCCCGCCTGACAGAAACTATTGGCAAACCTTAACTTACATAGGTAGTATTCTTATATAAAGTTTGACACATTCAAGCATTATTCTTTTTTACATTTGACATTCCATAAAGTGCTTTATAGGAATGTAAAGGGTGAGGAATGATACTCCTTTCTTCTACCAACTTAACATCTTGCAACTCGTACAAACGGACATCTATTCGTCCTGTCTGACATCGCTGAAGTTGTTATTTTAGCGTAGCCGCACACACCTAAACGGCAATTCTCGCACTTAAAAAGCTTTCAAATCCAAATCGCACAATCAAACAATTTTATTAATGTCAAGAAGTTGTCAAAATGTCGGGAAGTTAAGAGGTATTTTAGACATTTTGCGATGTGAAAAATACAAGAACTTCCCCTCGATGTTTTGGCTCACCAGTTTTGTTTGTTACTTAAATTCTCTGTCGAGCGTGCATGTATGTGCTAAATAAATGTTATTTAGTATTTTGTGTACATCATAAAAGAACAAAAGTGTATAATTACTTTGTCGGTTTTACGCCTACAAGAACAAAAGTAATCGATTTCCTCCCCGGCTACCAGTTACCACCATCCGCGTAGGCCGACGACTAGCTAATACTAATACACTGATTTATCGATTCTCTTCATCATTTTGCAGTCAGCTTCGGAAACTGGATTGTGATGTAGTTACCTATAAATAAATAATGGGTAATCCTTGAAGTAAACTTAGGTTTAGTTAGTGCTAGGATAGTGTAAGATAGGAAGAAAGAAAATCTTTTCTAATAAGTAGACACATCTCAAAAACCTGCCATAACGATTTAAAAAAAAACACGTCTATCCTGATTGTTTGAAACATTATTATAATAGCCTATAAGGCGGCCGCTGCCGTATAAAGCAAACAATTTGCAAAGGTACTGTAAAATATTTGGATACTTACTTTTCTTTGGATATATCTACAATATTAAAGTATAAGTTATATTCTATATATATCAATCATTAAAAGAATCACGATAGAAGAAATTATTGATTGTTATTCTATATAAAAAAACCGACTTCCAAAAAAACTACAAAGTTCAAAATAACTTTAATTTCGGAAGTCGGTGTTTTCGGTTGCTTCTTCGTTATTTGACACCGACTTCCGAAATTAAAGTTATTTTGAACTTTATAGTTTTTTTGGAAGTCGGTTTCTTTTTTTTTGTGAAAAAGTTTTTTTATTTTTCACTTTTTAGTGGTACCCCACACCTAACAACACCACTGGAAAGTCACAGGAAAGCAAAAATATGCAATTTCGTATACATGGATGATTTTTCCACATATTTTTTCCAGCTATTTGGATTTAATAACCAAACTACTGATCCGATTTTGATAAAATTTCAATGGGACCATTTGTGAAGTATACCCTTTCCAACAAAGAAAGAATTTTTCAATTCGGTTGGCAAGCGACAGAGTTATGCCCGAACAAACATAAAAAAAAAAAAAAATACAAACATCCGAATTGAGAACCTCCTCCTTTTTTAGAAGTCGGTTAAAAACAGCCAACAACATGTTCAATTCTTTTTATTGACTTTTATTTTGTTTTTCGTAAAAAATTATGATTATTATAACATATTTCTATTCCAATTTTAAACGTAAAGAAAATGGCCAATCATTTTTTTGCCGATGTTTTTAGTTCAAAAATCATCAAAAACTTCTTTTGTTTTTCGTTTAGAGGGCATAAAATATGAATATTCTCGGTTTCTGATTCTAAAGAAGGAGTAGCCGCATCTTAAATGTTCTTTTAATGAAACTCTTTTGTCCAACCTCTTTTATAAATAGGTATCTAAGATTTCAGTAACGTCAAATGTGTTCGACATGAAGTTTTGAACTCATCAGTAAGTTCGATGACCTTCAACAAGCCCCAGTATGTATTGGTCCGATTAATGGCATTTTCATCATCAACGATCATCGTAAACGGTACAAACATTTCCGCAATGGCTGCCCAGTTCATAAAATCCTTTTAGCTCGACATTATCTTATAATCGGTTGTAAAGTTTAATGTCTTTCTTTGTTTAATATTATCTGAGGAGATTGATGAGTCTGTTGATTTGAAGTGGTTTTTAAAGTTATCTTCGAAATTTTGAGTTAATATTAATAATGTTTGGGATATTTAATTAAAATTAGATTGAGGATTTGCACTTTTTATTAACTAAAGTTACAAAATAGGAGTGTATAGCCCTAGAACGCGAGGGTGGTTGGTGAAACTTCGGCACTTCTTAGTGATTCTGCTAGAAACACAAAATATCTACTAGCGTCATAATCTCCAATAATACATAAATAAATTGAATTATTAGCAGAACAGTACACGACTGGCTACCTCCTTTTCATTTTAAGTTCTTTCAATCCATCTAGGTAAAGATTGTCTGGTAGATGGTTTTCTGACAGATCCGCTATTTTACCCATAATCGGCCCGGGCTTTTTTTTTAAAGTTTGCAACACTACGAATTTCTCCTGTATAGTGGGGGCGTTTACAGACATACAAAATCACATACACCAACAGCCAGACCCGGACCGGACCCGGACCCGGCCTTTTCCGAACTACTATGTTGGAGTCGGCTTCCATGCAGTCTTGCTTGCCGACTGCCGAATGCAGCTGAGTACCAGTATTTAACATGGTGTGACTGGCCGACTGCCTATCCTCCACAACCAGACTAGATCAATCGTTCCGTCATGGCTAAAAGTAGGCTATGGTAGGCGCCAGATAAACTTGCAATAAAGTACATTGACCTTTCTCTAATATCCCTTCGTATACCTGGTTCATAATAAATTTGAACCGTTTTTCATAACTAAAGAATGTAAAGGTTCACGATAGAAGTCGATTCAGGACAGCTTTATGTCTTTATTCGTGTTTTTGATATTAAGAAAGTCAATAGTTAAATGTAGGTATGTATGTGGGTCAATGACCGATATTGCACATTTATCTGATGTAATGCAAAAAACAAAATAAAATGATAAATGTTTACCTATAGTAGTATAGGTAAACATTTATCCTTTTATTTTTATTTTTTGCATTCTGCTCACTCCAGTGAAAAGAAGGCAGACAATATTTATGTTTATAATGTTATTACGTCATCACAAACTGAGTTTTCCATTTATGTTGCAAGAAAGTCGCCCACTAACAATGTGATCAAAACAAAACTAAAAATAGCGGATTGTATCATCAATGAATATGTCGCAGCCAACTAGCTGAATCCGCCGTTTCATTAAAAGTCTAGCCTTTTCATTGAATTGTGCCGTTTAATCAGGGACATAAGTGACATGGGCAAGTTACTACACAATATTGAACAAAAGATGTCACTTAGATCGCTGAAAAATCTGCACATTTAAATGAAAAGGCTAGGCAACCAATGAAACGGCTGATCAAGTTAATTAGCTGCGACAAATACATGCCAAAACATTCATATAGTTTTATGTTTGTAGAAAAACACGCGTTTTTTAAAAAGGCTTTGACTCAAGTCAATATTTGTAAAGGGGCTTTTCATTGAACTGTACATAAAAATTTCAATTAAATAAAATTTTGACAACATGAAGTCGGTTAAAAATAGTACCTATGGTAGGCGACAGATAAATGTGCAATAACGGACATAGGTACATTTATTGACATTCTTAATATCGAAAATAGAAATGAAGACGTAAAGCTGCCCTGAACTGAATCGACTTAATAACGTGATCCTTTAAGTTCTCTGGTAATGAAAAACGATTCATAATATATTGTTAGGTTATCTACGAAGGGATATTACGTATAGGTCAATGTATTTTATTGCAAGTTTATCTTGCGTCTCCCATAATTGTAAACTCAGAATCTTTGTACAAAAAGAAAAACGTGAAAATTTCTCCCTCGTTCACATAGGTATATATGATTTTCATAAGCACCTAAAATTTTTTAGGATCGTTTTCGACACGTTTTTTTTTGTATAGAATTTTATTCAAAGTCAAAGTCAAAACGTTTAATGCGAACTAAGTACCTACCTACACAATGTTAGTTAAGTATTTTGGTATTTCCACTTACAAAGTGGAGAGGTCATACCTAGCCTACATACAGTAATAGGTGATGAGATATTTAGGTAACTACATATAATTACATGGAGGTATTAAAATGACCCGTAAAGTGTGAGCGAGCCTCGCACATGAAGGGTTCCTTAATATAAACTAAAAATAAAACACATTTCTTGTATCATTCCTTTTGCCTTTCATTTTTAAGGTGCTTAATTTTATTTGTTATTGGTTGTTAGATAATTAATGAAAATACACACTTTGTGCAAAATTCAACTGTCTAGGTATCTATTACGATTCCTGAGATGGTCCTCTAACAGACTCAATTCGGACAGTGGTAGGGTTCCGTGGGTAACCCTTAAAATATTTATTTACTTGACTGTTTCGCTAAGCAGTTTTACTTAGTAACTGATCTCTTGGTGGTCATAGTTACGACTATATTAACTTGAAATTAACTAACGCGACAGTTAAACTAAAATGCCAATGAAGATACAACACTTAAGTAGTAGAAAACCTTTTAACAAAGTGAGTTGGAAGTAGGTACTACATCAGTGGTAGTACTCGTACTACCAGTATAAGTACTATGAAGTTTTAATTCGCCATTTCCGAAGACAATATCGACGATATAGGAATATAAAGCTGTTCTCTGATTGAGCCAACAATGTAAATTGGTTATTTACAACTCGTTTTTATCGTTTTTCCGGGATTCGTCGATCTTCATTGACTCGGCGTTTTTCTGATGGTCGCCATTTTTGATTCTGACTATCAGGAGTCGCAGTGGTTAGAAATAGTATGTCGGGGCTGTTGATGTTTTGGACTGGATGTGCCTAACACGTCCAGTGACCCAGATACACTGGCCAATAGTTCTAACTATACTTCTATACTAATATTATAAAGAAGTAAAGTTTGTGAGTTAATAGGGGGTAATCTCTGGATCTACTGAACCGATTTCACAAAATTATTTTTGTATATGATGGCCACATTCATGTGGAAGGCTATAATAGGGGAACGGGAAACAACGGGATATAGGACGCGTAGGTACGATTTTTATATACCTAACTGGGTAATTATAATTTGTTATTGTAATTATCATATAGTGGTAATCAGAATTTACAGAGATTATAAACCTTTACAAACATAAAACAACTTTACCTTTTAATGCTATACGGCTAACTTGCGCAATTCAGAGCAATTTTTTCAACTCGGGGCTGAGTATGAGACAACTCTGGGTTTGCGCAAGCGGGGCTAATAAAAATAATACATAGGTATCATTATTCATTCATCTGCCTAGCCTTTTCCCAACTATTTTGTTGTCGGCTTCCAGTCAAACCGTATTTAGCTGAATTGAATTCCAATATTTTACGTGGAGCGGCCAGACCTCCACAACCCATTACCTTAGTAACACGATACTTCTTGGCAAGATTAGTGTCAGATTTTCTGGCTTCTGACAATCCGTAACGACTGTCAATGATCTACAAATGACAGCCGGGACCAACGGCTTAACGTGCTTTCCGAGGCACGGAGGAGTCTCGATATGTTAAGATAGTCACCCATCCACAGACCGACCTGGGCAAGCGGTGCTTAACCTTTCCATCCGTGCGGCTGTTATTATTTCGCGACAAGCTCCTCTTATTCTAGTATGCTAGGAACTGCCTCTTCATAATGATGGTTATCTGTTTCAGTACATAGTATTTTATCTGTCTCTGTGTATAGTTTCGTATAGAATTCTGTCGCTACTCTATATACCGATGATCTTTTTGTCGTCAATTTATGATTTTCGAAGGACAACCTGTCCAACAAACTGGTTGCTGAAGAAATAACTTTTTCATTTATTTTTACTATTGTTACCTATTTAATCTAGATTCAAAAATTAACATACTTAGGTACTTAGGTTTTAACTGTAATTTATGTTGGTCAGCGAAAAAAGGCTTTTTTTATTTATACTCATTCAATAGTAGTGAAAAACAAGTAGGGTCAGGTGGGCTACAGTGAGCCAGTGGTACACAGAGAATCGGTATTATTAAATTCAAAACTAGTAGTTATCGGATCATGGAACCGACACGTCGCAACGTGTTTCGTTACGTCTTCCTCACTCCCCAGTTTAGGGCGAGCGTCCGTTGTAAGCGGTCGTGTGGTGCGACGATTTGTGTTTTCCCGCGCGAAAAGTAAAAAATAGGTAAGTTTTGCTTTTCTTCTTCAAAGTCGTGTTTCCTGAGCTTTTCGTACCGAATTTTATATACATGTAAAGTCACTATCTAGCAATAATATGGTTATTATGTTTTAAACATATTCCTTGATCAATTGCCTTTTTTCAACATCAAATATCAAATAACGTAGGTGGTACACAGTGACTCAGTATTGCAGGGTACACAGTGAACCGTGGTTCAGTGTGTACCGCTTGATGGTTCATTGTGTATCAAAGTTCAACATCAAATTAGTTAAATAGATAGGTACAACTTTTTTTGCTTCAGAATGGGTCGAACTAAGGCAGTGAAAAGAAGGATTGGGGGGCATAGCAAGGATGATGAAGGATGGTGCAAGCACTTCAGCTTATAAAAGATGGTGCAAGCATACGCAAGGCCGCTAAAGAGTGTCACTTGGCATATCCTACGCTACGGAGGTACGCTAGAAAAATCCAGTCGGATGAAAACACTAACTTAGTTCCTAATTACGAAGTCAATGCAGTATTGTCCCAGGACCAGGAACTAGTGTTAAAAGATTACATTAAACAATGCGCCTTAATGTTTTATGGGCTCGGGGCAAAATAAGTTCGTCAATTGGCATACCAAATGGCAAAAACCAACAAAATTAAAACAACAAAGTGTATCATAAGTTTTCCGAGCCTCTTGAACCAGATTGTGCAGGAGTCCGGAAAACTGATATCAAATATATTTTGCCTAAACCAAAAGTGGATGGAAGCAGTCGTCGCCAAGCGACGTTTAAATTCCTCGTCAATATTTCACTTCTGAAGTTCACATATTAGGCTTTTTTTTTAAATAATTATTAGGATTTTTTTTTATTGAGGCTGTAAACGCAACTTTGAGACCGATTTATAATAAGTTGATAACATAGATCTCAATTAATAAAAACCGCATTGATTGTATTTTTTTAGAATATTATATTTTGTTACTGTTCTACAGAAATTTAAAGGTTATGTATACCAACTTAACAATTATTTCTAAATACATGTGCTGTGTATGTTATCCTGATTAAATTATAATTCTATTTTTTTGTTTTTTCTTGACATTCTTAGCAATAAACCTTCTTGAATGAATGAAAAACTTTGTTTTAATGACGCATTTTTGATTGATGACCGATTTACCCGAATTAGTCCAGGTAAAATATAACTTATCTTCGTTTTATTCTGATATGGTTCACTGTGTCCAACGGTGGTTCACTGTGAACTTCGTCATGGATCAGTGTGTACCAAAGAGTGTACACAGTGAACCAATTCCCATTTTTTTTAAAACACTTGGTAATGTCTAACCTATCAGTTTTTGAGCTTAATTTTGTAAAGAAACCTTCAGTCTATTAGACACTAAATGGTATGTATGAAAAAAGAAAACGAAAACTTGTAATTTGAGTACATGACACAACTTTGAAATTTTTGTGGTTCACTGTTGCCCACCTGACCCTACCTAATCATCTTTTAAATCCATTCAATATATTGCCTGAATATATTTTTAATAGGTAACAATAACACTTATTCTTCTGGTCGTAAAAACCTCGATCTCTTTTATAAATTCTCAGAAAAAAAGAATGTACCAATTTATTCGGTTCAAGTGAAAAGTGTTGAATGTGGAGCGCACATACCAAAATACAGAAACGAAGATTTGCATCGCAAGCGAGGCCAGTGACCGATCCCGCGGACTCTGATTGAATTTCAGACTTCAATTTAATAATAATATGTTTTTTTATTGCTTGCAATCAAAATATTGTATTTATTTAAGGTGTGCTTGCTTGTAGAGTAGGTATCACATAAAAATTGGTTTGTTAAAATTATTTATGGGTAAGGTAACCTGTTTTCTATGGATCGATTGCGTGTGTTTTTTTTATAATGGTAACTACTTTATTCACGAGGTGTACAAAAGTACTAAACACCAGAGCAGCGGAGCTATACAAGTCATATGAAATTCACTATTCCATTTTATGGTTTAAGAACTTTATTTCCTCATAAGAATTAACAATAATTCACTTACGCAGAAACAAGATTTACAATTTGAAATGTTTAAAAACAAGCATACTTACAGAAAAAAAAATGGCGGGTAGGCGATGCACACAACACTATGAATATCACCAATCACCAACCAAGCAACACGGATACAAATTCAAAAATTACAACACACTGGATGTGACATACAAGGCAGCGTACTGACTAATTGAATATTTTTATTTTAGTTTTGTATTATTTGATTAATTTATATGTACAACACACTAGATGTGGCATACAAGGCAGCGTACTAACTAATTAAATATTTTTATTTTATTTTTGTTTTATTTGATATGTTCACAACGGAATCATGATGACATTGGTACATCATTATCATTACCAATATTACCACAGTCTTTCCAATTCCATAATGCTCAAATTACAAAATGTTTACTTCGTCTTCTATCTTTACATCATTATTATTTGATTTAACCTCCAGTTTATTATAACACTAGCTGTGCCCGCGACATCGTTCGCGTGGTTGTCGGAAAAAAATGATGTTGTTCCTGAGATTAGCGCGTTCAACCAAACAATCAAACTCTTCAGTCTAACAAACAAATCTTTATAAGTATACATACGCTATAACAACATTTTCCGTTCAAAAAAACCGAAGAGCGAGCTCGGTGAATTGTAACATAGGCACCCAAACACGAATACGTTCGGTTCGAAGGGAGCTTGAGTGAACGAGCAAAGCGAACGAACAAAGTCACCGTCATCCTCTTCATGTTAGGTTCCTTTTAAACCTGCAGACGAAAATAGAAGATCCAAACGGTATACTCGTATTACATTAGGTACACACCCAGATATCATTCTCTACTTTTTCTTTCATGTCTTTTTCATACCATTTTACTCGAGATTGCCGTAACACATTTTCTTGCATTTTCTGCTGTGTCCTCACGCTTTCATTTACTATATCATTCCCCACACAATACATCCATAATTTCTTTGGATTCCCTCTCCATCCATCAACATACATATTTGTAGACTCACACTTCACATCCCTTCGAAGAATTAATTACATTAAAGTGATATTATTTCTATGATGATGACATGATACGGTGTAGTTTAATTTATAAATGTTGTTATAAATGGATAAACTAATTCTGCCAAAGAACTTAGCGAAGCAACAATAAGTTGTGAAAATAACGACATGAAAAAGGTGGGCCTGATATCAAATAATATCACGGTGTGACTGGTTTTGTTTATGGCTTTAATGAGGAGAAAATAATGGACCTATAAATATAGATATTACTATCGTGAATTCGTAATCATCGCACACATATCTTCAATATTTTAAATGAAAGCACCTTAATTAATCCGTTTAAGTCTTTAAACTTCAAGATAAGACAAACCAAAATTTGTAATTACAAACAAATTAGTTGCAACTAATCCACCTTCACCCACTTCGAAATGTTTTCGGAGACGAAAAACTTGCCGTCATTTTCTATGCACCACTAGTTATATAGTATTTTTGCAAATTGTTCTAGTTTAGATACAAAAACAAATAAACAGCAAATAACAATGACATTTACATTGAAGCTAATGAACACACTTTTGGCGAAAAAGCAACCTACTTTTATAAAATAACCAAAAATAAGGAAAACAATACACACAAACCTAGACACGTAGTTGTGTACTCTCATTCACACGACAATAGTCTCGCAAAACATCAGCTGTAAGACTAACAAGATGAAAAAAAACAAATACAAACGCTGCTGCCATTCCTTTCAACAGCCACTTAATATTAAGCATGTCCATTCATCACCGGCTTTTTCCTTCTAAACCAGTGTTAGTTTGTAAACACGTACTGAGTCACCGGCACAGTTCCGATAAACAGCTCGTGTTATAGTCGTTTTGTCTGTCTGCCTGTCTGTATGCCTCGGAAGTGAAAGTGTATAGAAAGCGGTGAAAATCTCGGCGGGCGCACGATCTTTCCCCAGCCAAACACTCTAGACAAATGCATCGCCTATGCAGCTCTGTTTCTGCGTACCTACGTATTGTCTATGTTTAACGATCAGTCGGAGACAACGAAATGTGAAATCGGAGACCGCACAAGAATTCTAATCTGACTTTACCAACTATTGAATGTTTCTCTAGTTTCAATCTTAGACTCATCTTTATTACGTGCTGCGATCGAGAATGTAACAATCTCGAATAATCTCGATTGAATGACTTACCTGTTAGCTGTTAGTCTCATTAAAAAGATCAAAAAGAAATCATCATTAAAACACAATCATAAGAACATTGTTACTTGTGACCTACATTTGATACACGCGATTGTGGCATCAAAATTTACGGTGATAGAGTTGAAATTGGTCTGGATCATCAGAAAAAAGTGAATGGTTAATGTCAAGAACACGATAAAAATATCTAGGGAGAGTATGAAGAGTAGATCACGGTCAAATATAGACTTTCTCCACTTTCTCCGACCTAAATGTGTGTATTGTCGTAGGTCGAGTGGTCGGCCTTCGGGGTGCTACCACTTTTGGTTTTATCTGTCACTTTCATTAACCTATGTCGGTAGAAAGTTGTGACGTAGCATTTTAGGGCGTCGAAGGTAAAAGTACCAGGAGAGAGTCGAGAAATAGGTCGATAGATGTCGGAGATAAACGAGTACACAGAGCTCTTGAAGAGAGGAACGAGTCATGTGATAATTCGGACGAATCCAAAGCGGTGGCAACAGAAAGAGAAATTATTGACAGCAAATATCTGAATATAGAAACCCAGAATGCACGAAAGGTAATTTATTTTATGTCACATGAGAAATTCACAGCTGATGATACAGGATAGTTACAGTGTTTAGTCGTTAAAGCCAATAACAAGTTTGCACTTACAATACCTACAAATGAATAACAATTTCTAGACAGTAGATTCAAGAGCCTTTTGCACATGGTCCGCGGGTCTCCTTATACAAATATACAGACACATAATGATTTAGTCAAATTCAAATCAAAGCACAAGGATAAATACACCAAGCATGTACGTAATGTTGTCTCTGCACTTCGAGAAAAAACCGTTACAATTTCATAACAAATCACGTCCATGGGCGCTTAGCAGGACTATTTTCAGGGGGGTGTATCTTCAAAACCCCGCCTCGAAAGAACATTATAGGTTTTCTTTTGCCCATTCACACACAGATAGAAACAAGACACACTCACTAAAGAAGACGGGTGCAAGACCGTGCGAAGGGAGCTCGAAGTACCTACCTCGTCCCGTATTTGCTTGGGTCTCTTTTACTACATTCAGCTTGTCTAACATATATTTTTTAAACCATGTCAGAGGCCCTTGAGGCGGTTTAGAAACTCTGACACTAGGGTGTGTGGAGTCGATCGATACAATTAGTCCAATTGATATCTCCTCGCAACACAGAATGGTGGATGAATAATTTATGTGGATGGGTGAAGGGGGAGTGGGAGGCCATTAAAGAAGGGTGGATTGTGTGAGGAGAAATATATGAAAGAAAAGGGAGTTAGTGATAGCGTGATGGCTGACAGGACAGAATGGAAGATAAAAACGTGTTGCGCCGACCCCAAGTACAGCACCATAGATGAAAATAACAACATATAAACAGTGAAATGCATCTTCAATGATAGATGGGTATGACATGTAAGAAGAAAAGAAATTGAGACAGACATTTAAGACATGGATGAAAAAAAAAAAAAAAATCTGAGGAATGGGCTTGCTCTTGACCTCGATCACGCCTGATGGAAAGCGATGAGAATTGCTTTAAAAAAAGAATACCAAAGACAGGATGATTAGACTAATGAAAGATGATAATGGCTAAAAAGAGGATGACTACCTGCGATGACGTCTATTAATAGAAGTATGGAGAAGACGACATGTTGCTTCAACACGCAAATATTAACGACATCATCCGACGAGCTCTTGTTACCGTCGGCGTTCCGGCTGTATTAGAACCCAGTGGCCTGGCACGCGACGATGGCAAGCGACCGACGATATGTCTTTATTTCCGCGGAAGATGGGTAGGCCTTTAGTGTGGGACGCTACTTGTGTCGATACTCTTGCGCCATCCCATCTTCCTAGCTCTTCGTGCTATGCTGGAGCTGCCGCTGCGACTGCGGAGAACCTCAAGCGGCAGAAATATAACAACCTCGTTGGTAGTTATATTTTCACGTCGTTTGGGGATGAAACTCTCGGGTCGTGGGGTCCGAGTGCTCATGCGTTATTTAAAGAACTTGCTAAACGCTTAGTTGACACTTCGCGTGATCCAAGGGCTGGCTTTTACCTTGGACAAAGGATAAGCATTGCCATACAACGTGGCAATGCCGCCAGTCTTTTGGGCACACTTCCAGTCGACAGCGATGCGGACGAATTTTTTGACGCCATATTTTAGGGTTAAGTTACTTAGGATATTTGATTTTTATTAAAAGTACTGTACTCAAAATAAATTTGATTAAGGAAAACAGAATAATGATGACGTTCTTCTCCATAAGAATTTGTATTTGCAAATAGTAAGTTCAGAGTGCCTTTTAATGGTCTAATTGAAATAAATGAATTGGTTATAAGTTCATACATCTTACCAAGTTCTCGAGAAACTTTCTAAAGCTATGGAAAATGTTAAACTTTGATTTAATTGTTCAGTTTTCTAATTTTAGTACACCATAAAATTTTGATGAATGACTAATATAAATCATTCATGGGCTGAACCGATAGTTGGCTGCACGATTTATGATGCCCTTACTCTGTATGCAATTCTAGGTACTTTATAGCTGTAGAAAGTCCTTACTAAATATTACTATTCCAATTGTTGTATTTTCGTAATTTCAATCGGGGCAGTCTTATCTGTTTTAATAGACATCCTGTTCTGCAAAACCTTTGCCCAATTCCTCAGTTTGATATCATTGAAATTTTAACGCGGATGCTGATCGCGGAGTGCTGCGTTTGATTTCCTGGGCGGGCAGTGTGGTTGAGTTTAATAGGAATTTCTCAGTGGCAGCCTGGAGTTTGTAAGTTGCTGATGTGACACTCCCGTGCCTCGGAAAGCACGAAAAGTTGCTGGACCTGCGCTTTATCTCTCCCTGGTCTCCCTGGTCGTGTCGCAATTGCCGTCCCATCGGACTATACATATATCTACCTGTTTTTGTGCTCACACTACAAAAAAAAAGGCTTCTGCCAATCTTCGTTATCGTTCCACAATGGCAGATATTTCCGAAAAAAATAAATTAATTAATCATTGCTCATCTACCTTCCATAGTGAAAATCGTGCTAATGTTACATTTTTATGGGCAACGTTGTATTCCGCAAACAATAAGATTTCCCATGATGTGTCAATTGCCAGCCCACGCGTCGGGCCTTGCCCTTAGATTTCACTTTAGAAAAGCAGTATAGAAATAGACACTGTTGTTGTAAGAATGGAACATTGAACTTCGAAATACGCTCCTGCATTACATTGTTATCTCCAAAAGAAAACAGTTTAGAATAGAATACTCTGCACTCTGCTAGTTTAGTTAGCTAAGCTAGGTACTTTATTTTTCAAAAATTGTTAAGTATGATTAAAATGTCAAACAGGTTTCCTGAATTCCTACTACTAACATAAATTTGAAAAATTGATATTCAAGCAGTGAAGAGTTATGTGTTTTCTGGGAACACCACTAGTGTTTTTTTATCATCCTCGTCCTCAAGTATTATCCCACTGCTAGGCAAAGATCTCTCTTCCCGGTGTGTTTTTTTTTTTAATTCATTTGCCTTGGGGTACCTATACCAATGGAGCGCAGTACCTTTTCTGGGAATCTGAGTTTAAAAATGAACACAAAACTGCGCTCCAAGACAAGAAATTGAAGTCGTGGGCAAACAATCTGCCAGGTTCAAATGGGATTGAGTGGGTCACGTCGGGTTCATACATGATGACCGCTGGGCAAGTTTCCACTCAATGGATGCCAGAGGATGGACTGTTTCGCCTAGGCCCCCCCAGAAAGCGGTGGCGAAATGACTTGGACGCGTATGACAATGGCTGGTTCGTAGTGGCCGGAGTAGTGCAAAAACGATATGGGAAGGCTTTTGCCTAGTAAAAGGGCTATTTAGGCTAGTAAAAATAATGTTTTTTTAGACTTGCTAGGTAGTAATAGTTCTTAAAAACGGCTCTTAATATGACGTTGGGTTAATTTTTATATGCATATAACATGCAGGACATCAATGTTCTCCGCAGATATCCTTGTTTTATTTCTTCGCACTTTGAATTCAACTTACGAGTATTTACCGGAGAATAATAATGCATAGAATAACTAGCGTAGGCTGGCCTACTGTAGGTTTTAGAAACCTTACCTAAATATAGGTAGGTGGCAATAGAAACTGCATTCGAAACGCTGAGTTCGATTTAGAAAACTTTTTAGAGAAAGTGAAAAAATATGCCATTTCATATTCATGGTAATCTGGGATTAGAAATTATGGGTAGACCATTTAGCTAACCACGTAGTTTTCCCACGCTTGTCAATAATGTAAATCCACATCATGCTAGCTTACAATGTCCCACTTCTGGGTCTTAGCCAATCTCACCATCTCTAAAAGCCACAATAAGCCAGGTCAAAGGCTTTTGGACTCCGTAGCAACTGGCTACATCAGACCATTTTCCAGAACAATGAGGCCACACTGTCTCTGAAGGGCCCAGATTCCGTAACAACGGAGCTACCAACATTATGTAAGCACCTGCATTAATTTTTGAAAGGGAATTTAATGAAGTTTATCACACCGCGTAATGGTGTGTTTATTCCAATATTTACGCCTCATTGTTTAACCTCATTCAAAAGCAAGCAAGCAGTCCCTTCTCCGGTGGAACCCTGTTTGAGCTGATACCTACGTTTGGACCAGGTAGGTACTTTCAATACTTCTTTGGGTACTAACTCACTCTGAAAAAGCTGATATCCACAAGTCAAATGGTGCCACCAAAAATATAGACAAGTGAACACTGTGAACAAACTTCGTAGTCTGTAGTAGGTCATTGAACTCGAGCCTTTTCTTTCCGTCTATAGCCCAAAAAGGGGTGAAATTAACAAAAAACCGAGCAGATAGTACCCGATAGTAGACTAAGTTTGCCCTAACTCTTTTCCTGAAGTCTGAAAGCCGTTTAATACAAAGAAAATGATCTACTTACTTATAGCTATCTACAAAATTTAAAGCTGGTCTGTAGTCGCGTATACGTGTAGGCCCCCAAAAATCCAGCCAGACTCGTATGGTAAAAGTTGCCAACTAAATGTCAATGACCTCCGGCATGTGCGATTTTGACCTTAACAAAGTTTGTGTAGCAAACTCAGTGAAAGTGGGGGCATCAATCAGTTTGCAGGGAAAGTGCAAAATGCCCTTCGAATATGACGTTATAAAAATACCAATTTCGTAGGGCAACACCGTAAAAGTACTTGACTGACATTGATTGATGTTGACGTTTAAAATCAGAACGAAATTGGAAAATGTTTTCTCGTAGGTACTTAATTTTAGTCGAAAATTGTTCACACTTTTCTGATTGTGTTTGAAATAATTGCCAGACTGATTGATTGGTAATCGATTAATTTGAAACTAATCCGATTAACTGACCTTAAATTTAAATGTATTGGATTAATTAGTCTATAAAAAATTAATTAAGAACTCTCGTAAAACATGCATGAAAGTTTATTTGGGTATTTTTGTTTTATAGTGACAAAGGCGCCATCTGCTAACAGACGGAATTGAAACTGTATTCAGATACTATGAGATTATTCAGTAGGTATAGGTAACTACTAGCTTTTGCCCGCGACTTCGTACGCGCATATCGTTTTTTCCCGTTCCCGTACGAATCTCATTCCGGTATACCTAGCCTTATACCCTTCCTCATGAATATCATAATTATACAACAAGAATTTTCCAAATCATACTTCTAGTTCCAGAGATTATCGCGTTCAAACAAACAAACTCTTCAGCTTTATTATAATATTAGTATAGATTTTCCTATAGGAACATACCTTTACCTACCTACTACCTACTTTAGATAGGTAGGTCAAATTCTCATGCCACAAAACTGAAAACTGCATTAGAGGCCGTACCTTCCTGTGCCCAACAGTCCAGCAGTGCTGTTTTGATGGAAGCTTGTTAAAAAACCGGCCAAGTGCGAGTCGGACTCGCGCACGAAACGTTCCGTACCATTAGGTATCTATAAAAACGGAAAAAAACACGTTTGTTGTATGGGAGCCCCCTTAACTCTTTTCTTCATAGTGGTCAGTAGAGCTAACCACCTATTTATTCGCTTGTTTTACGATATAGCGACCTCTGTTGGTTACAATTTGTATTAATATACACGACATTAACGTGTAACATTTAAACAGCGCCAATTGTCAGTGCTTTGGCGGTCAGAAGGATAACCAAACTGTCAAACGAAAGTTGGTGAAATTTGAATTCGTTGTTTTGCAAGTGTTTTATTTCATTGGTAAGTTATTATTTACAAATATGAATTATTTATATGCTCAAATTGTTGAAATATGATTATTTTTTTCTAATAAGTATAAATATTATAAATAAACATAAGTGGTTCTTGACAATGACAACTTATTTAAAGTGGTTAGCAGCGGTAACCACCGTACTGTAAAGGCATAATTTTTCGATAACAAGTAGTATATTCTAGATTGGTTTTATTTTTGCAGATAATGCAAAGAAGAGTTTTATCAAACAGTGATATAGAGAATGCCTTATCGGAATATGTCGGTATACCTTCTGATGATGACAGTTATGTGGGTGGCGGCGATGGTTCGGATATCGAAGATGAGCTTATCGTTGAAAGTCGAAGTACGACAACTGGAGAAATTTTCCTCGGAGAAGACTTCCAAGGTACTGATCTACCTAACTATGAATTTGAATCCGAAGATGACACACCTCTAGCCAGATTATTTTCTTCTCAACCGTTACCTCCATCATCATCACTAACGCCACAACCCGGACCATCTACTGCGCGGGCTGAAATACAGGTTCCAAAATGGAAAAGATCGTACTCAATTTTACCTCCTGACGAGTATGACCCCTCCACACATCACATACCTAATGACTTGTCATCTCTGGCTGCTCACAGAGAACTATCTCCACTTATAATTTTTCAGTTATTCTGGACAAAAGAGCTTGTTCAACTTATCACATTTCAGACTAATTTATATGCTGAACAAAAAGGAGGATCTTACAAGCCTGTCACAGAAGAAGAAATGGAAGTATTCATTGGTCTCAATTTGGTGATGGGAATAAAAAAGAGCCCAAGTTACCGAGATTACTGGTCTTCTTCATCCGACTTACGAGACGAGTACATATCGTCATTCATGCCTTTGACGAGATTTTCTTGGATTCTAGGGAACCTTCATTTGAATGATAACAACTTGATTCCAAGTAGGACAGATCCTAACTATGACAAGCTATACAAAATCAGGCCATTTATTGATAAAATTAGAGACTCATTCATAAAAAACTGCTACCCTACAAAGAATATTGCTATAGATGAGTCAATGGTAAAATTCAAAGGAAGAAGTTCTCTCAAGCAGTACATGCCCAAAAAACCAACTAAACGCGGGTACAAGGTTTGGACTGAGTGTGCATCCTCTGCACACTTAGTCCAAGCCTGCTGCCTTGACTTTGAGATCTATACTGGAAAAGTTGGAGATAAAGTGGAGACAGACTTAGGAGGTAAAGTTGTTAGGAAGTTTTGCAATGGCCTGGAAGGAAAACACCACCGTGTGTATTTTGATAACTATTTCAATAGTTACGCTTTACAAGCAGATTTACGAGAGAAGCAAATTTATGCTTGTGGAACTGTCAATGCTTCTCGTAAACACCTGCCGGAACTAAAAGCAGACAATTTACTGCAACGTGGTGAATCTGACTATCGTATCAGTGATAATGAAATGGTGTCATATATGAAATGGAAGGATAAGCGATGTGTTTATTTGTTGACGAACTTTCATGACCTGTAGATCTGTCAAAAACGTGTAAAACTGTATTCAATAATAATAAAAAAATCTAACTATATTTAGCTATTTTCTTCACAGTGGTCACCCACAGTAACCACCCCATATCTGACCCCCCCATCAACCCACATATGAAAAACCAACAAATCTACTTATAACTAACCCTAAGTAATTAAGAACACACAAAAATATTAGTTTTACTCTGAAAATAAAAATCTGTGCCGCAAAGAGTTAAATATTTGTTTTATTTTAATTTAATTATTCATTTTTAAAGTGAATAATGTAACTCAATATTCTGTGAATATTTCAAGCGTCTACCTGTTGCCGTTATCAATATCGAGCAAAAACGAGCAAACAAATCACGTTTGTTGTATGGCAGCCCCCTTAAATATTTATTTTATTCTGTTTTTTAGTATTTGTTGTTATAGCGGCAACAGAAATAGTGGAGGATTAATATAATACCGGATAGGAACACTTTCCGTACCACGTATCTACCATACCTATTCTTTAGTAGGTGATGCTTATATAATATCGACAGCCAAGATGAAGTTTAACTAACATTAACATTTAACAGAAGCCAACAGTTTAATAACTAACCGATAACGGCAGTTTATTTGTCATGGCTCCCCGTCCACGTTATTCGCTTGATCGCATGCAATATTTTGCCGCAGGTGCAATTTGTCCATGCGATTTGCCATGCATGTCGATTTACAAGTCATGCTCTTTATCATCACATTTTATTTACACGATCTACACATTTGGTCAACTTAACGTAGGTACGGTTTTGCGAAATATTTTGTCCAGCTGAACCTGAAAGTAAGAAAAAGAAACCGGCCAAGTGCGAGTCGGAATCGCGCACGAAGGGTTCCGTACATAAAAAAAGCGGCAAAAAAATCACGTTTGTTGTATGGGAGCCTCATTAAAGTATTTATTATATTCTGTTTTAGTACTTTTTGTTATAGCGGCAACAGAAATACATCATCTGTGAAAAATTCAACTGTCTAGCTATCACACTTGACGCTTCATGAGATACAGCCTGGTGACAGACTGACAGACAGCGGAGTCTGAATAATAGGGTCCCGTTTTACCCTTTGGGTACGGAACCCAAAAAACTAGGTACTGAAAACTTTATAAATAACTAATATTCATGAGGATGTAGCGACATCTATCGTCGACACGATGAACTGTATTTAAATCTTGTACAAAAGCGCCATCTCTTAGTTGGTTGAAAAACGATTTTGTAATGAGTTTTCCTCAGTAGTTAAACTGTTTTATCGACAATGAAAAAGGTTTGGCATTTAGGAAAATGTTACCAAAACTTCGAAAAAAATGTACCATACAAAAAACCAGACAAACCAGACGTCAAACTTACTGCCAAATATTGACTGGTTTTCAGAATAAAATAGATATCAATCAATCAATCAATCAATCAATAAAAAAGGTAACGTAGAGTGTTTCGCCATGTTGCTGTCCGTCCGTTCGCCTGTCTGTCCGCGGTTTAGCTCAGAGACGCTTAGCACTAGAAAGATGGAATTTGCTATGGGTATAGGTACATAATTAATTACGCCGACAAAGTGGTAAAACGAAATCTTGAAACATTTTTTTTAAGGTAGGTACACGAAAAGTGGTGATTATATTTTTTTATCATCTATCCCACGGTGTGGTGTGTCGTTGGATAGGTCGTTTGGTGTGCGAAAACCATTTTTCCATCCAAGGATCCGCTTGCGAAAAATTAGAGACGTGAAAAAAATTATGGTAGTAGCATATTTATAAAGTGTGATTCTTTATAAATATACTACTACCATATTTTTTTTTCACTTCTCCAAAAACAACCGATAAGTAGGCTTTACTAGTTAAGGAGTAATAGTCGATTCACCTATAAAATGTATTTGCTCTCAAGTTTATTTGGGAAAATTTGAAATTTTCGGCCAGTTTCGGGTAGCTTGATGTGTTGGCGTCTGTACGTTACACGTAATACAACCATGGGGTTAGAATATTTATCTACCTAATACAGTTCTCGTCAAATAACTTTGCCCCTCTGAGGTTGGCTACGAGTGGCTGCGTAGTAGTCAAAATTACGAACAAACTGCAACTGCGCATGCGCAAGAGACATGGGGGTGGGGATTACGGCGGCGCGATTTTATGTCTTAGTCTTAGTTTACGTTCGATGCATGCTTGCGTCCCGCTTGCTCCCGTCTACGTGACTGCACCTGCGCGATCTTTGCAAATGGCTAACTTCAGAGGGGCAAAGTTATTTGACGAGATCTGTACTAACATTGAAAATTGATTTTAGTTTATTTATAAGTACCTAGACATTTTTACGATTTAATAATATTAAAAATGATTTTGTATTCTATTTTCTATACTAGAACAACAAGAAGAAATTAACATTCATAATTATTTAGGTAGTAGGTAATAACTATCTACTATGAGTCTACGAGAAACAGATCTTGGCAACACTAGGCAGCGGCTGCCATCTGCCATTCTGCCATGACATGATTTGATTTGGTTTGGCGTTTGTCTTGTCATCGTCAGGTGCATCGTCTAGCAAATTACAAAAATGCTTTATGAAAAGCTTTATTGGGTGCAAGTGTTCTTAGTATCTATACTAGTTAATACTATTGTAGCAGAATGGAACACAAGGGATTACATCAGACGAGAGCATTCTCTCACAAAACCTTACCAAGGTGAGTGACCCCTGCCCGGTGACTTTGATCTTACCTCGAATTTACGCTAACAATAAAATTAATCAATTGCCTACAGGAGGTGGGTATTCGGTGCCTTACTGGGACTTCTTAGGTAACACGATAGTGACTTCGAACTACGTACGACTAACGCCGGACTTGCAGTCGAAGTCTGGTGCTATTTGGAATACAGTAGTGAGTACACAGCTATTATCACTTACTCAGCTATGAATAAAAGCATGATAAGGTGTTATTAACGTATAGAGAGCGCCACGAGGCGCCTCTGATCTGTTCTATAGATAAGCTGAGCTAAATTGGCAGATTTTCATGAAGCTGTAAAGAGTTGATTATCATGGTACCTGCAATGTAACATTTTCACATGCCATTAAAAACTTTGTTTGTTCAGTTGTGTTGTTAAATGATAATCTTTTATTATTTCAACATTTAATGAGAATTCTTTATATTTTGTGTCTAGAATACCTGTCCACTTCATTTCCTATAGGTACCTAACAGTTTTATATTGAATTGTGTGACTAACACATTCTTCCATTTTAAAAAAGACAATAAAACTAAAACTGATTACTGACATATAATGTAAAACTATATTTTTTTTTTTGTATTGCTTATTTGAATTTGTGAATCATTCTTTTTTATATCAATTCATTATTTTATTTCATATATTATTCCACCACCACCATACATTACCCCGCCACACATTTTCCCGTGATAAATCTACCTTTTGGTACTCAGCAATAGCGTAGCTTTGTATCAATAACTTAGTTACGTACAAAGAAAAACCTGCTAAGTCCGAGTCGGACTTGCGCACAAAGGGTTCCGTCCCATTATCTACGGCAAAAAATCACATTTGTTGTATGGGAGCCCCACTTAAATATTTATTTTATTATATTTTTAGTTTTTGTTGTAACAGCGGCAACAGAAATACATCATCTGTGAAAACTTCAACTGTCAACTAGATTATGGTGAATCTTTTATCACTGACATGGTATTTGTTGAGGCACCCCTATTTTTTTTTAAATACTGCTATAGCTATGGTGGCTCCTTCTCTGTTACTGCAGTGCGAGTCTGCAACTCGCTCCCACACTCCCTACGCGACAGTCCTCCTCTTGATGTCTTCAAGAGTATAGTTAATGAGCATTTTCTTTCAGTTTTACATAATATTCGTATAAACATATGTATATATTTATAGTTATGTATGTAAGGATATTTATTTATGAATGATGAAAAGCAATGATGAGATTGAAAGATCCACAATTGTGTTCAGGCTTTGTAACTTGATTCTGTTAGAATCATATTAACAATTCTATATTATCATTATCAATTACAACTTGATCAAGTTATGCAAAGTTCCCTCAGACTCTCAAGTAAAGACAAAATAATAATATACACGCTAAGATTATTATGCCTACACTCCATTCATGTAATAATGACACTACTTCATGAATAAATCATAAATATTGTTCGGTTTTATGCAACATGGTCTATTGTCTGTGGCTAAAGCAAAAACCTCTTCCATCTTGTCTATGAATACTGTAGTAAGTCAAAGACCTCCTCAAGAACAATATTATAACTAGTACTTTGTACACAACTGTGTCTACATGAATTGTGTAACATACCTACAATACAAATGAACAATTGATAAAAATAATTCAACAAATTAATTTTGTGACGATTTTACCAACTTCTAGTGTACCTATGTGTTCACGCATTGGCGGATCTAGGGGGAGGCTAAGGGACTCAAGTCCCCCTCCCCCCCCCCCAAAAAGACCCAGATTTCTTTGGTATTCTAGATACAACCTGATGAAGTCATTGAGGTATTTACGAAAAGTAATCCAAGGAGGCTTGTTATGCATTAAGCAAAATAAAATGTTATGTGCTTTTTTAGTGATTTCTTTATTAAAACCCACCCTCAGTGGGGTCAAGCCCATCTCATAAATTAAGATATAGCACGGGAGCTGGCCGCTCCAAACCCTACCTCATCTTATTACCGGCAAGAAAGATTTTGCAGATAAAGTAGACCATTAGTAGTCTTAAAATAAGTTGGTCTGCCATGGCGTAACCTAAAACGTAAACGTTTCAAACGCTAATGTATATTGTTTGTTCATTGATTGCAAAGTCATTGGTTTTACTAGGTTATTAACCCACTGTGATACTTTTAAACAATGTCTAACAACATTAAAGTGAATTGATAAGAAAACAAAGGGTTTGGTGGTGATTCACTAATTGAAATAGGAAATAAAAACATTGTTATCAATACCATTAGTCCATAGATTTGCAATATTTTCTACATGAAATCATAATCATCTTCCTACCCTTAACCCATGTTACTAGGGGTTTACAACAATACGTTTTTTTTATTCTATTCTGTCCTATCAGCCGTCACACTATCACTAACTCCCTTTTCTTTTATATCGTTCCTCACACAATCTATATATCTTTTATTTGGCCTCCCTCTCCATCCATCCACATTTATATTCAAAACCCTTTTAGTTCCATGTGTTTCATTCCTTCTCTTCAAATGACTATACCAGGACAACTGGTTACCTTTCAACTTTTCTGTCACTGGCGCCACTTTTAAACTACCATAATGTATTCATTTCTCACTTCATCCATTCTCGTTACTCCACACTGTATCCATCTCAACATTTTTACATAAAATAATAAGTGTTTAATTACTACATCATTCAAACATTCATTAAACAGGTCAGGTTAGGGCTATCGTGAATAGGTCCAATAGTTTTGAAGAAAATTTACTCTTATAGACAGACACATGTGATCCTATACGGGTTCGTTTTTTCATATGGACGTTCGGAACCCTAAAAATTAATTTAAATATTGATAGCTCATTGTTTTACTAGTTTCATTTCACACATTCCACACACTACAAACTAAAAGAATATGCATACAATTAAAATTAATAGTCATAACTTTTTTGACCAGCAAATTTAAAAAAAAATTGTAAGCCTAGTACTTACATAAGGAAAAAAATGCCTTTTGGTAATTTGTTGGAGCAACCAACCAGAACGAGGTCACATGCGTTTTACGAAGAAAATACAAAACCTGTGACAATGTTATAGAGTGCTAAATTACATGTTATGAAAGAGAAGATAAAGTTCATTTTTCAATAATGAGTGTGTCAAATTCAAATGTAATGCCAAACAAAAATGTTTCATGCTTTTTCATGACTGATTGGTTTGACGTGAAATTACTTTTTTTTGTAATTAAAATCCTACTGACTAACGACTCTGTACTGAGTTTTATTGTTAACTAGCTGTCCCCCGCGGCTTCGCTCCCGTCAACTGGCCATGAATGTTTTTTATGGGAAAATATTTTTTCTTTTTTTTTTTTTTAATCAATTTTCCAATGTTTTTTATTAATAGTTACTCTGATATACGGGACGAAGACAAATAAAACAAATCAAAAACCATGAAAATCGGTCCAGCCGTTCTTGAGTTCTCGTTTTCGAACGAACCCGACTTTGTTTTATATACATATATAGATTTTTTATATATTGTCTACCAATGTTTCAAGTTTCAACCAAATCGGTTCAGCCGTTGAGGCGTGATTGATTGACAAAATAATATCCATACATAGAAAGCCATTTACAGAATTGGAAATTTGTAGTTAAAACGTGTCAAATTCGAATTCCAAAGTTGGACATGTTGTCACACTAAATTAAAACTTGACTAATACTCTATTTCAAATTCAGAAATCGTGGGACTGCCTGTCATAGGATAGAATCAAGACAAAATTATTAATGTACTAATTTATCTCTTATAGGACATAACATCAAGGTAAATGCTTCACTAACTTAAGTTTTTCTGTTTTTGAAGAAATAAGTACAAAACTAAAACTAGTGTTGCCAGCCGCTTTGCCCTCGTTTTTAGGGTTCTGAACGCAAAGGGTAAAAACGGGACCCTATTACTAAGACTCCGCTGTCCGTCTGTTTGTCACCAGGCTATATCTTATGAACCGTGATAGCTTGACAGGTAAAATTTTCACAGTTGATGTACTATTGTTGCCGCTATAACAACAAATACTTAAAACAGAATAAAATAATAAATATTTAAGTGGGGCTTCCATACAACAAACGTAATTTTTTTTTTGCCGTTTTTTATAGATATTAATATAGGTAATGGTACGGAAACCTTCGTGCGCGAGTCCGACTCGCTCTAGGCCGGTTTTTTAAGCTGGAAAATATCCCAAGGGAACAGACGCCATCACATCAAGCTACTATCTGTCAAATTTTTAATAGATTTTCAACTGTATCGCTAAAGCATTAGGTTCAAGGTTGATTGGGAAAATTTGACAGTTTCGGGTAGCTTGATGTGCTGGCGTGTCTGTACATAGGAACTCTCAAGATAAATAGTATCCGATGTCCTTTTCCAAGGACCAATATAATTAAACCAAAATTGGACAAGATTAGTTCAGCCGTTTAGACGTAAAAAAGTAACTAACAGACTTACAGAAGTTACTTCCCATGTATTTCCCTTGTATATTAGTATGGATTAGGTAAAAATTGAGTTTTTTTTAACCTAAACTACATAAAGCAGACATAAAAAATAGCTATTATTGTATGACTTTTATGTTTAGGTACTTACAAATAATGGTGGTAAACTCATAAATAATGGTGTTTAGAATTCTCACGTAATAAGACTCACTAAGTCACTAGTACTTAGGTATGCATAATATTATATGTTTGATTTGAACTTTGTCCACTGCAATTTGCATGAATTCTTGTCTATTTTTTTAACTTTAAAAAAGAAAAGGTATTTTATTTAGGGTTGCGTACCTCAAAAGGAAAAAATAGAACCCTTATAGGATCACTTCGTTGTCCGTCTGACGGTCTGTCAGTAACATTTCCAGTAGTAATTCTTTGTTTTATTGTATTCTTCAAACATTAGGAAAAGAATAAATAGAAAAATATAAATTAATCTTGTACTCTTGAAGGTGTACTTAATCAATTCAATCAGTATATTTGCTCAAATATTCCCCCTGCTTATTTGTAAAAAAAATTGGTTGATTCCAATGATTTTACGTTATATTTTCTATGTATTATAGATTATCCAATTAACACGTTTTATTTTATTTTGCGCGAGAAAGTCTTCTAGATAGTCATAGGTATTTAATGACTATCTAAAAAACTTTCTCGAATGCCAGATGAATCCATAACTCTTACGGAGTTAAATAGTTAAGGTCGGTCCTCAAGGAAACACCTCAAACTATAATAAGCACTGTGTTTTTATATTTTAATAAATCTCTTATCGCTTAGATTATTCATATCTTCATCCGGCGGCGTCGAAAAACATAACGTGTCGCTTTTTCCCTATACGTGGCACTTAGGAGTAAGTACTACCATGTAAGGATCGTAGCAGATAGCGTTCTATAGTTTCTACCTGTCAAAAAAGGTGTGAATTTATGTACGTCTGTTCTGTACGTATACCAGAATTTCTAATTAGGTAGGTATGTAGATCCGTATCCATTAATTTCCTTGAGTGATAATTAGGTATTCATTAATGCTAAGGTTAGCCAGAAAACTTGAACCTCATTTGAAGAGGCTCTCGTTAGGCAGTTGGGTGGAATTGGGTCAAGGACTACGTAAAAACGTACCCTTGGCACAACTCGCATTGTTAGGTCCATCTCTTTGGAGGTCTGTGCCTGGTAGCTGTAGATTTTACTTACTTATTAAAACAAATTGAATGAAGGTTACAAAAATAAACCCATTTAACCTATTATTATATTTCCCAAACTTATTAATTGGTAAAATAGCGCATTATGATACGGAGATGCCAAAACGTACGTCTATGGAGGACCCTGGCAGTCTTCACTTAATAATTTAAACTCGGCAATAACTATTACGGTTTCTTCACACATAAATTAATGATTTAGTTCGTTCCGATGTAAACCGACGAGAAAACCGTAACATTACAATTTCACACAGTCTTAATCGATCCCTAATAGTTCGTTTGGCAACAACTTACAATCCGTGCGCCAAAACCAAAAACACTGCGCGTGTTTTAATAGCGTTTGTTTATTTAGATTCAGTTCCTAACGACTGAACTGACATCAGTAGACGTATCAACAATAATAGATAGGTAATTACAATGTTTTGTGATACGATGTGACTGGTGGTGGTGACGTTTGGTCTGTCGAGATGGGTCGTTGATAGATAAAATGAATCATTGTTCCATCATCAAAAGTTGAACGGATGTAGGATATTATTTTAGGAAGTTTCACATGTAAAAGTGAGCATGTCGAAATGTGGTATTTGATATTCAAATCAAACTTAACTCCATTCTATTATTATCATAGAATAAACCTTACATCATAATTCATACATAACTCAACAATCGTTTGCAACGACGTGAAAATCTTTATGATGTAGGTAGTAGGTATGTTACGGTGCGGTGTCGGAATTTATTTTTTATTTATTTATTTATAATGGCACTCCAAAAACAAAATCACAGAAACATTTTTACATTTTTTTTTTAAATTAGTACTAATGTGACCTTTTCACATAAAGGAATGGAATAATTAAATCATTTAGAGGAGTTAGTTGCCTCACTATTTCTTCCCAGTTAAAAAACTACGAAGTGGTGATAGGTGGTCGTCTAATTTTCACAATTATGATTTAATTTAAAACTCCACCGGCAAGAACCATAGAGCAGTTGCCCACCAGACATGCCACCAGTCTGCTTAGAGGATCCGCCTTTTCAATGGAGGTTTGTGGGACTTGCCACTCTGTTCCGCTCACCTCTATATGTATTTCAAAGTTCTTAACCCAATTTTTCTCCCAATTCCAGCCATGTGTCACCCGAAACTGGGAGCTGCAAGTCCAGTTTAAGGTGCACGGTCGCGGCAAAGATCTATTCGGCGACGGGTTTGCAATATGGTACGTGCGCGACCGAATGCAGACCGGGCCCGTGTTCGGCAGCAAGGACTACTTCCAGGGCCTCGGCATCATTGTCGATACCTACAGCAACCATAATGGTGCTCACAATGTGAGTATTACGTTAACTTACACGTGGGATTTTGCTTCCGTGGTTGTGTTGCTTATCATTACACAGGGACCATGTATGTTGTTGGGAATTTGGGATATCAAGTAGCTCAATTTTACTCAACAGCCCAAGTCTACGCTGAAAATCATGTCGATCCGTTGCCACGTTTCGGCGTGAAAGAAGAACTACCATTGTTGAGAATTTACTTAGGAATGGGACCTTAATCTGCCGTTTCATGAAAAGCCTAGCCTTTTCATTTAACTGCGCCGTTTAATCAGCGACATAAGTGAAATGGACAAGTCATTTAAGTAACGATATTGAACAAAATATGTCACTCGGCGCATTCAAATCAAACGGCTGATTAAACCAATTGGCTGCGACACATACACAATCCATAGATTGTGTGGCAGATGGTAAGGCTGAACGGATAGTTAGCTGAGATGACGACGGATAGCGATGTATGCTCCAAACAAATCCTTATAGGATAATCTTTATAGGGCAGAACGTTGTTATAGTAATGTTCGTTACACTAATAAAAGGCGACTCAATGATTTTCCAAACGCAAGCACACTGTTGGAGATTGAACTCTCGGATCAAGGCCAAAAGTAGAAAATCCAACAGCAATCACGTTCGTTAGTAGAAAATCAATCAGCTCGTTTACCACTAAATCCCCTTTTCCCCTTACAGCACCAGCACCCGTACATATCAGCGATGATAAACAACGGGTCGCTGCACTACGACCATGACAGAGACGGCACTCACACGCAGATGGCCGGCTGCGAGGCCAAGTTCCGCAACTACAACCATGATACGCACGTATCTATCACTTATATGGACGATACACTTACTGGTATGTTCTTTTTTTTCCCTCGCTTTCAAAGTCTAAATTCACAAATCGCAAATCTGTGTTTGCGCATACATGTCTGCACATCTCCCTCGTCGATGACCAAAATCGATCAGGCGGTCCATTACTATAATCAAGGAGCTTCCATTTACCTCTCACAACCTTCTTTTTTGAGACTGACCATTTGAACCTTATGCCTTGAGCGAGTTTTTGTTCGATCGTGCCCAGTTCACATAATTAGATAAATCATTTTAAAAGACATTTAAGAAATAAAGCGAGGTAAACTAATTATACAACACACTGTTCATTAACATCCTATTTTGAGTTACTGTTAAGTTGCCCATAATAAAAATTGGAGTGTGGCCTCCATGTTGCATGCATCTATAACAGTTTAATAGTTGTGAATCACACAGTCTAGATAATTTACACCTTTATTTACGTCATAGCGTACTGAGCAATGAACTTTGGACAGTGTCAAATTAAATACCATCTGCATAGACTATCAATTTGTCTAAAACAATTTTGTATTTTCTTCCTCCCAGTATCAACGGACCTAGACGGCAAGAACGCGTGGAAGGAATGCTTCAAGGTAGAAAACGTGTTGCTACCCACCGGCTACTTCTTCGGCGCGTCGGCGACCACTGGCGACCTCAGCGACAACCACGACATTATCGCTGTCAAGATGTTCGAGCTTGATCTGTTGGAAGCTGTAAGTTATTTCATTACTAGCTTTCAATCAGTTTTCAAAACTCAACAAACAGATGTATCGCTGGGGAGTATGTTGCGCCACTTCGTCTTCCCAGTTGATTTTGAATCTATCTGTCTAGCCTTGTCTCAAATACTTTGGGGTCGGCATCTATTCTAGCCGAATGTAGCTGAGTACCAGGACTTCGCCCGCGACTTCGTTCGCGCAGGTTTTGTAGGTACTCCACAAACTTCCGTAAATTTGTAAATTACTTATTTATAAACTAAACGTAGGGCAGTTCGCTCAAACCGCAACATTTTTAATTTTTTATAACCGTCGTAACTTACGGAAGGTCCGATTTGAAAAATTTCAAATGTAATTTACATATACATAATCAACTTTAATTATCAAACCATTTAAATGAATAAGAATTAATATCATGATACCAAAATCACCACTATTCCATGCCACCTTGGTTTTGATTGAATTTTGAACACAAAGCAGTCACTGTGACTTAACCATGATAGTTAGACATAAAACCTTGCGGTCTTTTTATAGTTAATTTTTTTTTTTTCTCAGCGCACACCAAATAATGAATTTATTAGGCAAAATGTTGCTACTTTGGGTTACTTATTGCAGTTTTCATAGGGGTCTCTATTTTTTCGAAAATAAAATATAGTCTGTTTTCAAGTTAGTAATGTAGCTTACCAATGGCGAAAGAATTTTTTAAATCGTTAGAGTAGTTTTTGAACCAAATCGTAACAAACAAATCTTTCGTCTTTACAATATTACTAGCTTTTACCCGCGACTTCGTACGCGTATATCCTGTTGGAATTTCCCGTTCCTGTATAGCTTATAGCCTTCCTTCATGAATGTAGGCTATCATATACAAAAATAATTTTCAAAATCTGTTCAGAAAATCCAGAGATTACCCTCTACAACCTTACAAACTTTACCTCTTTATAATATTAGTATACAAGTAGATAAGTATAGTATAGTTGGAGTGACCGCCTATCTGGCCTCCACAACTCAGTCATTTGGTGCTTCCCCTTGGCAAGACTGTTGTCAGATTGCAGGTTTCTGACTACCCATAACGACAGTCGAAGATCTACAAATGGCAACCAGAACCAATCTTTGATTTTTTAACTGGAGAAACAAAATCATCATCAGCCACAAAACCGCAGATGAGACCGTAAATGTAATACCTGAAACAAAACGCAAAATAAAAACTTAAATATTCATTTTTTTTATCTTTTCAGCAAAACAAAGACGAAGACCGTTCCCAAATAGTCCCATCAGCGGCCTCGTTCGAGGCTCCTCGCGAACGGATCGAAGACACCAAACCCGCCATGTCAGGAGTCAAAACCTTCCTCTACATGATGGGCATAGCCATTGTCATCATAGTTCTAGTCGTTCTAGGCATCATGTACTATCAGAAACGTCAAGAGCAAACCAGGAAAAGGCTGTATTGAAGATCTGAACTACAGAACAGTTGGTGGTTCAAAAGACATTCCTTTTTTGTGACAGTTCTATTTTCAAATTTAGAAGTTTTTCGATTTTTTCTTTTTAATTTCTGGTTCTAGGAATGTCTGGTTTATATAGGTTTTATAGTTATTTGCGATGACACTAAGATTGAAACAGTGTTATATGAAAGGTAAGGTTTGAAAAGAGACGAAATATCATCTGGTTTTAAGTGTCACCGTCAAATAATCTTCCTTAGTAGATTTATAAAAAAAAAAACGGAAAAAGCAATATTATGATTGTGGAACAATAATTTATTGATTGATTGTTTTTGAGTAATACAGAATTTTTCATGACCAATAATAATATGAGATGATAATGACTAATTTTAAATTCTGACATCAAATAAATTTTCATTGATGTATTTATTATTGTTACCTATATTCGGTGTTAGATTGATCTATCCACAAAGGTAATTTAAAAAAAATATTAAACAACAATGTTCTATTTTAAAAAGGTGGAAAAGGTAACGCAAAATCTCAAATCTTTATTTCAAATCAAGCAAGAACATGTAATTTGTTTTCAAATTGTAAAAATATTTAAGTAAGGCTTTGAATATTATCCTCGCCAAACATAAATTCAGGAATTCAGGTCACTTCAAAATGGCACTCGTCTTGTTTACTAAAGAAAGATAACGCTATATTACAAATTCTGTGTGAAAAAGAAAAAGAACATAACCTTCGTAAATTCCACAAGCCCGCCTTTCTACATCACCCATTTAAAGCTTTACCAAATGATTTTACTAAGTTTACGTCAACCTAAAGATGCTATACGAAATTCGCAATTATCAACCTTATGCACATCATGTTAAGAAACATTTTTGTTTAAATAATTTGCGTTATTATGAATGAAATCTCATGACAACTTTCTTTTCTCTTTGGTTCTTTATGGTCACTTGTTTAGGTATAAAGGGTAAATAGTCATTAATGCCCCAAGTATATCCATATTGTAATAAAAATCGTGAAGTTTGACTGCATTTTTATATGTATTTATATTATTTTATAAAGGGAATTTATCTGTAACAATAAAAAAAAATGTATTTGTTAATCAAAGTATTTTTGGCATCAATGTTATATTCTTATTTTTAATAGAGGAACCATAGCGTATTTTGTGTATTTTTAAATGCAGTCCAACATTTAGAAATAATAGCCGTTACATATACATTAAGTAAGTACATAAACATTATTATAGTCACTATTTTATTATTAATATTATTAAACATACATTTTTATTTTCACTACATAAAGAACTAGTTATCCACATTATATTTACGTTTTCAATTATTTTGTAAGATGAAGCTATGGTTTACAAATTGTCTATTATCGATTAGTGTTGGGACATGATTGTTCGATTTTTTGGAACGAAGTTCAATATCGCACGTTAGAAACGAGAACTAGGCCGAAAGAAGTGTATAATCGGCCATCACGACAGTACTTACTGTCAATAATCACATGCGTCGAAACCGCTATTTAGTCACTTGTCAACAAGTTCTGATGTTTTAATTACTGGCTTTGCAAGCTGTAAGTACATTCTCATATTTGATCCCAAATTTCTGCCTACTTTTATGTTTTATTTCGTATCTGTTAATAAATAATATTAGACCGACAGGAACTTCGTTCCAACCGGGCGTCCCATGACTCTTCTCGTTTTTACAATGGGCAGGTACTTTAGTTTTCATCCCTTTTCATTTAAGCTTTGTCTGCATTAATAGATCATAATTAAATAAACAATGGTTTCCATCACAAACGTATATATGCCAAACACGAGTTTTTTATTAGGCCAAGTAGATAAATTATGTTCAATCTTGAACACACTAAGGAGAATATTCATCTTGTAATTTTTGACATTATTGTGTTCAAAATTTAACTGAATTGAAGAAAAATCTTTTAAAACAATTTTCTCTTTCGTGATTGTGGAACAACGCATAATTGAAGTTTGTTATTACTAATTAATTTAATTGTAAGTCGGTTACACTTGAACTATTTTACACACGAATTCATAATTTAAAAAAATGAGATAAAATTATTTATTTACATTAAAATTTAGTTCCTTTCGCTTATTAGCCGATGCGCGATGTTTAAAATGGTTCAAATGTAATTTAATCATTATGTGAACGAGTGGTGTATGTGTGTTTAATAAAAAAGATTTTTAAACTTTTCATCGCGTTCTTTTATTTCGACGTAACTTTCTTCTCAAATAAAGCTACTGCCTTTAAAAAGAATCTCCATCCAGAATTCAGTAGAAGTGACTAGCGTGAATTTAATCTCGTTTTAATTTGTACTGCGTCAGCCTGCAGTGCTAGAGTGCGAATAGTAAAAGTTGCGAACTTACAACACTAGATGGATTCGTCGTGCACGCGCGCACGTTCCCCTAAAGGAAGCGTGTATTGCCCAAAGAGTAATCGGCCCTGGAACGTAAAGGGCACAATAGGAGGAACAGGTATAGGTCATGAATAGGTTTTATTTACTCGAACACTTATAACTTGAGAACGGCTGGACCGATTTTCATGGCTTTTGATTTGTTGTATTTTTCTCCGTCCCGAATAGCAGAGTAACTTTTAAAATCACTGGAAAATTGACGAAAGAAATGAAAGAAAAAACATTTTCCCATACAAAATGTTTATAAATGGGTTTCGTAGGGTAGGGTAGCCCAGTAGACGGTCGCGAAGCCGCGGGGGACAACTAGTAAGTAGATAAATTATAAACTGGCATGTTTAATGTTTTGTATTTTAATAAGTACTAGCTGTTGCCCGCGACTTCGTTCGAGTGTATGTATTGTAAAATGATGTGGCTAGGTAAGATCAATGTGTTCGTATATCTAATACGAACAGTCAATATCTATCATTGCTTGCCTCTTTTTTTATGTAAACATCAAATGACTCCTTTCGCTCTGGGCGGAATGGAAGGGAGTGTCGGACTCTTAACTGACTACAACCCACCTGTGTTCCTCCTAATGCCCTTTGCGTTCCAGGGCCGCGGTGACTCTTGCGAACAAATTCCGCAACCCTGGCAGGAACTGGCCCTAGCGGGCCTCGTCTTTATGCTGACATCTTTTAGTGACGCGCGTGGAACACAACGCGCCGTCGAGTATCACCTCTTCTGTTCAAATATGTTTTCGTGAGAAACGTTGTAATGATAATGCTTCTTTCATTTCATCGAAACTATTCACAGCAGTCCTAGAAGATGTCGTTAAAAATGTGGGTATAGATTGGGACTATAGCGGTATTAACGTCAATTTTCTTGCAGATGAGTTTGTGGTTTTCACTGAGAACTTCGATGACGCCCAGAAAATGCTTCAATATCTTTAAGATGCTTCTTTTAAGTTGGATCTTGGGATGAATATGACCAAGACGAAGGTTATGGCAAACACCTTCAGCGATTCTAATCTGGAAATGAATTGTTGGAGATGATTAACCGATATGTTTATCTTGGCCATATCCTTTCAATTGGCAAAAAAAAACAACAAACGGAGGTATCGAGAGGAACACACCTTGGATGGGCCGCTTTTATCAAAATGGACGACATTCTGTAGCCTGCCAAAATTCCGCAATGTCTGAATTCCCGCCTTTATAACCAGTGTGCTTTTCCCACCATGACTTACTTACCTACTTACATGGACGCTCACGCAGGAGGCTGTTTACAGACTGATAGTTGCTAAGAGAGCCATGGAGCGTTCCATGCTTGGCAGAGGTACGTCGTCGAGATCCGAAGACGTACGAAGGTTTTCAACATCGGAAAACGAATTGTAGAACTAAAGTGGAGCTGGGCAGGACATTTGGCAAGGCGCGGTGATCATAGGTGGAGTAAGGCAGTGACTGAGTGGCGTCCGAGGACTGGAAGAAAAAGTATTGATCGACCGGCGGCGAGATGGGCGGACGATATTGTTGCCATCGTGGGTAGAACCTGGATGAGGCTGGCACAGGAACGTGGGGATGTGGCCCGCAGAGGCGGGCCGGCACCAGCCGGGGATTACGGAAGTCGCATATGTTCCCGCGATCCCCGGCGTAGGTGGAAGATGGAACACCGGGGTGGTTTTAGTCAGTAAGAGTCTGACACTCCCTTCCAGTCTACCCAGAGCGGAAGAAGTCATTTTGATGATTTCCCATCCATAAAAAAACCCCGCAACGGATAAAGTAGAGTAGGGACTCCGTTGTGCGTAGGTGTCCTGGCTAAGTTTGCCGGCCTAGCTCCGTCCAAGAGTACAAAAGCAACCAGGGTGCTTTACAGGTTGAGTAGAGAGAACTAACCGTTCAAAAAAATTTAAAATAACGTCAGTGGAGCAATCAGACCAAATCTTTTTTTTATGTTATGCATCAAATGCATAACGGGAAGTTTTTATCAAAAGAATCACTGTTTATGACGTTTTAAAAGTACCATTAGTAACTAAAAAATATATTTTGGTGTAATTCTCATGCTTTCGATAGTTAGTACTTTTTTCGGTCAACAGATGGCATTACGGGTATCTGAATTATGTAGATAATAAGTTGATTTCTTCTAGATTGCTACAATTCCTATCAGGTTTATGTGTAAAAATTATCTAAATGGTTTTGTAACTAACTAACATGTCATTTTGTGCATTCAATTACGAACAAAAACCTTTTAAAATCAATATTGCTTACCTCCCATAACACACGGCGTGATAATATGTAGCCTAAAGTATTCCTTGGTTTACAAAGAACATTTTTGTTGAATTTCAATTCAATCTATCCAGTAGTTTTGGCGTGAAGCCCTACCATATGCATACACACATACAAACAGACAAACAGACAAAAATTCTAAAAAGTCACTTTTTGTCATCAGTTACGTTTTTCTAACAAAAGCCACTTATTTTTTCTCGAAAATTCTCAATGTACAGTTTTTCTTTCGTTACTGTTTTATTATATGTATAGATAGATTACGTACCTACATACTAAGGTACGTAATATTATGCGTCTGAAATAAGATTAGATAGCTCAATGACCTCCGTTTGTCAACTGTCATATTTTGAAAATTACGTTTAGCAAAAATCTACTTTGTGCAAATGTGCAAACTAATTTTCAATAACATTTATTATCATTTTTATCTTGTCAATGTTATTTTCATATGATCAGAGTTTATTTAACGTGCAAATGTAGAAAAGCGTATACGACGTCAAAATATGGCACCAGCCGAGCGCAGGTTTGTTCATAGTGTAGAAGCATAGTACCTGATAGTACCTACCTAGTTACCTATTAGTTATTACGCTAATTGTGTGAAGGAACGAACAAATCAATTAATCGTGTTTTCAGTTTCCTCTATTTCGTATTTCATTCGTATTCGTGGCATCTTTATTTCAGACGTATTTTTAACAATTAAACATGTTGAAACATTACTTATAAAGCATTTTATTATTTTATTTCATAAAGTGTAACAACAAATACCTACTCACATCTTTATCGAAAAAGGCAACTTTGGCAATTCACAAAAACCACGCAGCGGCGCGCAGCTACAAAGCAAAACTCGCTTTACGCTTGGTAGCGTTAGGTACATTTTCGTTCGCAGCGTCTAGCGAGTACTAGCGACTCGAAGGTGTAAGGTGTAAGTAGGTAGTGAACATTTTGTTTGGAGTGCTCTATATTCTGGTAATCAGCTAATATTACGTATCACTTCTATATTAGATTAGTGTTGATATCATATAACTGTTCATAGGATTACTAATATGTGATTGCACAGAATGTTACTAATCTAACTAATAATCCTACTAATATTATAAAGGTTTTTTATTATAAAGTTTGTATGTTTGTATGTTTGTGTAACAATCAGGCAAAAACGGCTGAAGGGATTTGGATGAAATTTGGCACACATGTAGTTCATATCCTGGAATAAAAAATAGGCTACTTTTTATCCCGTTAAGTGGCATGGATTAATGGAGACTGAGGAGGAAGTGGAAACTCAGAGCCGCTGCTGCCTTAGTGCTTCAGATTCACAAGTACCAGGAGACCAGAAACATGTCATAGTATTTTTGGGCTGGTATAATTATGTAGGTAGGGTAGGTGTAGGGAAGGTGAAAAGTAGGTGTAGGGTAGGTGTAAGGTTGGTGTAGGGTAGGTTTAGGGTAGGTGTAGGGTAGGTGTAAGGTAGGGGTAGGGTAGGTGTAAGGTAGGTGTAGGGTAGGTGTAGGGTGGGTGTTTCCTGAGTAAAAAATTTACAATACAAATCAGGAAACCTTGCTATTTCCGATATTCACGCGGGCGAAGCCGCAGCTGGTAGAAGCTAGTAGTACTATATTCGTCACACCTACTTTTGACATTTCTGTTCTGTCACTGTCAAAAGAGCAGAACAAGCGAAGCTTTGCGAAGCGGTGTTTCGCGTGTCGGTAATTTAATAACCAAAGTTAAAATATTTTGAGTTTAAATATTCGTCTTATTTACGAAAGAAGTGCATCTGGACGAATCCAGAATGGATGGTAAATCATTCCTGTACTCTTGGTGCGCCAAGAAAGGGCTTACGCCGGTTTATGATATCCGGGCCACAGGTATGGAAAATTACTGGATATTTACAATATATCACTGTAATATTACTTAATTACTATAAATTCCTTTTTTTATGTTCAGCATGTGAATTTTGCACTTAGACTCCATTTCAACGACAGTAAATAAAAGCGTCCGTTGCAGGCCTATGTACAAACTATAACCATTGCAGCTGCATCTTTTCATTGCAAAGCGAATTAAACATGAAACACACATAGCACGCCTTTTTATAAAATAAAACCTAACCTTCTAAAATAAAAACTAAACCCTAAACCTATCAGGGCCGCGTCATCGCCAGCGTTTCCTATGCGAGGTTCGCGTCGATTCTATCACATATGTCGGCGCCGGGAATTCCACGACGAAGAAGGAGGCCCAGATGAACGCCTCCAAGGACTTTGTCAGCTACCTAGTGAGGACTGACCAGGTTGCGGCCTCCGAAGTGCCTGAAGACACAAGGGTGCCTGTGAAGGCTGAGGAAGAGGATCAGGGGCAGGGGAATATTGGAAATGGGGATATGCAGCAGCAGGAATCAAGACCGCAGCAGCAGAGATCTGTGTTTCAGGTTGGTAATTTGTTTGTTTTAACAGTAGACATATTGAATACTTTTTTGTAATAAATACTGCCTAAGCTATTGCTACAGTTCGAATTACAAAAAAAAAACTTAAAATGACAATTGCAAATAAACATGGTAGCATATAACCATAATAACCATACTTTTTCGCTGATTACCAGAAGCCAGAAAATCTGACACCAGTCTTGCCGAGAAGTACCGTGTTACCCAGTTACTGGGCTGTGGAGGACAGATAGGCAGTTGCTCTACGTAAAATACTGCTATTCAGCTGAACCCATTGGGAAAAGGCTAGGCAGATGATGACTATAAAATTTTTATCATTCTAGGATGGTATGGGACCCCAAATGATGGGTCAAGCGTACCAAGCATATGGTGGTCAAAGTCATGGAGGCGAAAGATCTTCAACCTTCACATACATGGACCGCATGCAACAGCAGAAGAATGTTGAAGAGGCCGAAGACTTAGATGTTAATGCCAGTCTCCATGGTAACTGGACAATGGAGAATGCCAAGTCGAAGCTACATCAGTTCTTACAGATTAACAAGATAAATACGGACTATGTGTACAAGGCTGTTGGTCCAGATCATACAAGGTTTGTTTTTTAAAATTTAGTTATTTTCTGCATCTTTTTGTTAAAATTTAGTCTGGCTTGCAACTCGTTATGCTTATGTGCTTCCTGTCAACAAATCTCTTTGAGGACATCATCAGTTCTAGTTTCTGTAATAATGCTATCTTAATGCGGCCTGCATTAAGATAGAGGCTCTATCTAATAATAAGAGATTGCACAAGGCGGTTTGCCTTTTCTTTGCATCACCTGCTTATTTAGTGATCTTTCCTGGCATGCATTTCAAAAAACTATTACAGTTCAAAATATTAAATTAGCAGATTCTATAATCAATATTTCTATAGAGAATTTGAATCTACTTATAATATTCTATTGGTTCAAAACTCATATAGTTGTTTTATCTCACGAGTGCGGGCGAGCCATAGTTGTGTAGGTAAATGTACGTGCACATTGTCTTAGTGTGTGTAAGTTCGTTTCAGTCGCTCCCAAGCATACTCACACTTAAACAATGTGCACGTACATTTACCTACACAACTATGGCTCGCCCGCACTCGTGAGATAAAACAACTGTAGTAAGAAGCATCAGACACTTTGCATGTAGGTAAAACTATTAATTTATAAAATATAAAAATACCTACCTAAATCAAAGCATTCTTGGCTAAAACAGCTTACATAATTATGTTGCCTCATATTGTTCATGAAACCTTGTTTATCATGACTGTGCCTGGGTGTTAATATGGCTCAAGTTTTAAGCAAAGAATTCGCTTAAGGTGGATGCTTCAGGGTAGCCCGCGAATTCAAATTTTCTTACGTTTTTTTTTTTACAATACAACTCTTTCAGTTAGAATTGATGTCAAATGTCATGAAATCATAACATTTGGCATCAATTCTAACTGAGAGACTTGTATTGATGATTTTAATGATTACAGTTCTGTAAATACGTACTTGGTACAGCCGCGAATCATATTTTGACCAATATTCAACCTGATACTGACCTGCAAATTACAAAAAACGTAAGAAACTTTGAATTTCGCGGGCTACCCTGGCGCTTTCACCTTAATGCAAACAATGTCTGCTAGATGTTGCTATTATAGATGCTTTGTCTGTGTGTCAAGCTCTTTACTGAATTCCGTGGTTTACAAAGAGACCGATATGCGTGGTCCTAAGACAAAACGACCATCACGGGAAAACACGGTCGTCGCGTTGATTTTTATGACAAACACGGATACGTCGTCGCGTCGGCGGAGGCCGTTTTGCCATACAAATAAGCGCGACGTTCCCCTAAAGGGAAAGTAATCGGCGTTGACTATACCATCTAGTGTTCCATATTCGAAACTTATAAGTAGCTTCTGTGCTGCCACCTATAGTTCCTGTACGTTCCGTATTCGCGCAGTGGTCGCTTTGTAGTAGGATGAGGCCTCAGAAGACAATGTGACACTACAAACCTGACTACAGCGACAGCAACAACACGAAAAGTTTAGACTTTAGAGACTTTATTTTAGAGTTCAAACTGTTTGTGTTTGCGCTGGTACTGCACTTTAGGTTCGGTAGAGCAGCCGAGGTTTTGCCCGCCTACTACACTATTTTTTTTAGATATGTATGTATCATAATTTTATTATATGCTTGAACAAGCCACTGATTATTCATATTGTACAAATGAAAAATCATTGGCTACAGAATTAATTTCGACAACCTGGAAGTGTTGTCAAGTAAATTTATTTCACTGCTGGCAATACTTGTGATCTAGTTTTGACGAGACGATGTAAACCGCATGATAAAGCATGCTGTTGACAACGTTTTAATATTGATTTTCACAGGAATCGTTTTTCATTCTCAATGCTTCCTGTGTACCTTTCAAATTATGTGGTCAACTACCTTATTCTTAATGATAGCGTACAGTTCTCGCAGTGAGAAATGAGCTGTGAATGACGAAACACAGATTGATGATGACAAATAAAAGTGTACAATCTGTATTTACCTATTCATACTGTTAGAAATCTTCGTTCTCATCTCATTTCTAAGACAGTAGTTGACCATCTACCCACAATACAGGTTACAGTCGAATGATGCGCTTCCATGGGCAATTAAAAATGTGCAATTATTGGCTGTTTCAAGATTTACAGCCGTAAATTGATTGCTGTTGCCAAAACTGCACTTTTGCCGAAAAATTTACCTATGTAAGCACATCTCAAAACTTAATAATGAGTGTTTCCAGCTAATGATAATTAAAGGTATAAATAAAAAAATTTATTGAAGCTACCTTTGCGATTGTAAACGGCAAAGGTGACTTCATGACTGCCCAAGTTGGTTTGAAGAGCTAAGATATTTCAACCACACAGAACGAATCCAAGACAGAGAAATGTTAATAAAATATATAAAAAATATGAAGTGTTACAAATAATGTATTCTCTGAATTTGTATAGTTGGTAACAATAGTCAGTAGGTAGTTAATATGCAGTTAGTAGTTACGCGTCATTGTTTCAGCAACATGTTGCTGTAACATTGTTGCTTAACCTTTTTTGCATGTTTATTGTCACTGATCTCACCATGAGTTTTATATAAATCTCGCGAGAACAATCTTTCTATGAATACATTGCGAACAGAACATTTTCTTTACAAAAAACGCTTTAAACGCGCTTACGAAAAGTTCTCAATTTAACGAGGTTTTATATCATCGCGTGGTTTATATTAAACTTACGGTGTTTGCAATAATCTAGTGACGTATACATGAATTAAGTTAAACAGTCTGTCAGTATTCATTGGTGTTTTACCAATAATTTTAACTTGCTATTGTTTCCATCTATAAATTACTAAAAAACCTCCAATTGGTTTATTTTTTAAACAAAATGATAGTCTTGGATTTTGTTCTCAATACAGGTGTGTTTGAGCTCTTTAAACTGACCGTACTTGGCGACACTTCCAGAATGTAACAATTACGTCACTTCTAGTCTACACACAGGTAAGTTTGTATACTTTTTACTTGTTTTAATTTAAATATGGGTAATTTTTACATTAATCTACATCTAATTAGTTGAAAATTTTTCAGAGATTGAAAGTACTGATGAATTTGATAATTTTCACTATGGCAAAAATTCTGATATAAAAACAGCTACTAACTACTTTGTCGAGTTATGCGAACATAATTTGTCATCTATGTTCACAATGCAGAAGTTCTCGACTTCTTGCATGAGTCGTCATTCTTTGTAAACTCAAGATTATTTATTATTTCTCTTCCTCCATCTCTCTTTTCCCTTCCCATTCGTTCTTTCTTCTTCTCCTATTCTTCTCTTATTTTTCACATAATTAAAATGTTTTGTAACGCATTTAATTCTAACACAGTCACACATTGAAAACTTCATCCTTTAACCAATTCAAGCTCAAATAAATTTCTCATTAACATAAATGGACTAATCCTACCCCAATTTCGTTCTCAAACTGACTCATACCAAAATTCCAGGAGTTTCTGCTGCGAGATGTCGATATTCGTCCGCCAATTAGGCCGCAACGTGACCGGTAGAGAGACTGCGTCGAACAAGCAGACGGCGAGCAAGTCCTGTGCCTTGTCCATTGTGAGGCAGCTGTACCATCTCGGTGTCATTGAGGCCTTCAGTGGCACGCTGAAGAGGGACAGGTGAAGTTATTTCTATTAAATTAATGGTAGTTTACATCGTGACCGTCCGAGAGACCACGTTGAACAAGCAGACGGCGAGCAAGTCCTGTGCCTTTTCCATCGTGAGACAGCTGTACCATCTCGGTGTCATTGAGGCCTTCAGTGGCACGCTGAAGAGGGACAGGTAGTGTTTTATCTCATAAAGTAGCATTTACAGGCTGAGAGTAGACAGTGATGGAGCATTCTATGCTTGGCATAAGGCTACTAAACCGAGTTCCAAACGTCGTTATCCTAACTAGGTGGAACTCAAATGGAGCTGAACAGGTTACATGGCAATGGCAGTGCGCGGTATTGATATGTGGAGGAAGGCAATGACTGAATGGTGTTCAAGGACTGCTAGAAGGAATTTTGATCGTCCGGCGGCGAGATGGGCAGACGTTGTTGCTGTCACGGGTGGAACCTGGATGTGGGTGGCACAGGAAACGAGAGGCCTAAGCGCAGCAGTGGACCAAGTTGGGTTGTGGTTGATGATGATCCCTTGATTGTGCAGAGGGTATTCGGTTTTTCCACTAGGGAATCGGCTTGGAGTATGGTTGTTGACCATAGGTTTGGCCCTTGTGACATGGATCCTGTTATATAAATGGCGAGACGACAGGGTGTGGTACACTTCTGCCTCCATCTATGGGGAACAATAAACCGTAAAGTGAATCTAATTAGCCCGTTAAGTCAAAAGCCTCCCGCTCCCTTTTCCACACACGTCTATCGTCTGCCATTGCGAGCCCAAAAAACGTAAATAAATTATAATATTTTTTTTTGTATTTCTTTTAACAGGACATCTGAAGGTATTATGAAGCCATACCCTGTGGCTATCAGTCCTGACTTGGAACGTCAGTTAGAAGAGACTCTAATAGGTATGTAACCGGCCTCAAATCAAAAGTACACTACACATTCTCTTATCCCTACTAATGTTATAAATGCAAAAGTAACTCAGTCTTTTTGTCTGTCTGTTACGTTTTCACGCTAAAAGGGCTGAACGGATCGTCATGAAATTTGGCAGATATATTACTTGGGATATGGAGAAGAACATAGGCTACTTTTTTTTACTTCGGCGAAAATGACAAAAACGGATTGTGTTAGCTTTACTTCTCACGGTAATTCATAAAAACTGGTAAAGAAAGACTTCCAGTGATTTCACACTTTCTATAGAAAACTGGAAATCTATATCTGTTTTTTGAAAAAGTTATCAACTACCCTTTTAGACCTAGTTATCTTGCGTATTTGTATCAAGTTTCATACAAATCGATTCATTCATGTCCAAGAATAAGGACCCACAAATTGTCTTAATTACCGCGAGGAAACGCTCTTAAGCTTTGATAATAAATGCTATCCGCTTTGTTGTGACTATCGCTAGTTTAAAGATACTAGCGATTTTCACAACAAATCGACACCATTTTTACCGTCAAAATGTCTTACAGAACTAGAAATCGACCCAGTAAAAATCGACCCCGCTTGCACATACTCAAGCGCAGAGGAACAATCGGGAGGCCTGACACTGCTTCAGGTGGATCGAGTGAAGGCGATGCGAGAGGCGCGGCCGACGCCCGGGGGCGTGGTCTCCTGGTCGCCTCCGCAAGCCAACTGGAACGCGTGGACTGGCTGTAACATTGGTGAGCCATTCATTCCCACTTTCAACCCCTGGCTTTGTTTCCATCATTCCAATGATAAATTATTCTAGAAAAAAAAGTAGCATAAAAGTTCCATGAATTCATTGCGCAGTTGCTGTGTAAGAAGAATTAACTAACACATTTTCATATTTATTTATTTTATTTCTGTTGGAAACTGCTCTGCCCTAGCCGATGTCCGGCGCCGATGGATAGTCTCCGTTGAGATTGACTGCCATGGTCCAGATCAGTCAGGAGAACTATTATTATGTAATTCATGCTGAGGACGCTCTTGACTTCCATCTGTTCCATCTGCGTGATAGTAAGCAATGCCCGAGGTCTATGGAGCGAGCGAGCTAGAAGATGCCCGTTCACTTTTTTTCTGCCAGCAGGCATGTGTAGAATATTGTCTAAAATATTGTATTGACACCACAGATGAAGGCCCGCTAGCCACCACAAGTCTTGAAGACATCAGTGCTGACCTGGAGAAACATCACAGAGATATGTGTCAGAACAGTACTTTGTATCAGGTTTGTAATAATATTTCAAATATTTCCAAGAGTTTTTGTTGTAATCTTATTGTAACTATGGGGCGCGGAACGCGTGAGGTGAAATAACAGAAACACGCACTCTCTGATAGCTTATAATCGACCAAGGTCGCAGACCACCCGCAACTTACTACACTAACACTTCCACTTGATTTCACTAACGTTAGGTGACCCAGTAGCTTAGCGCCGCGAGTTGAAAACCGTGTAAAAATATTTGGGATTATTTTCGTTTTAAGTGAGATCGATGCACGCTGCGTTGAAAATGTATTAAAATTTTCAATTGCGTCATCCCCCGGAGGAAAGGCGTACGACCGGACTCGCTCTGGCTGAGCTCGTGGCTAAAGAATAACAGCCGCATGGGTTGATCTTCAAGGTTAAGCAACTCTTGCCAAAGTTGGTCTGTGGATGGGTGACTATCTTAACATACCGAGGCTTAACGTGCTTTCCGAGGCACGGAGGCTCTCGGAAAGTACGTTAAGCCGTCGTTCCCGGTTGTCATTTGTAGATCTTTGGCAGTTGTTACGGATTGTCAGAAGCCAGTAAATCTTACTCCAGTCTTGGCAAGAAGTACGTTGTTACCACAGATATAGATAGATCAAAAATGGTAAGCCGCCACTTTCGTGCTCAATTTGCATTGGTGTACGCTAGTCGGACGTCATCGTCATCGTTAGGTGTCAGTTATGTGGGTAGGTCAGTGAGGTGCCACACGTGGCGGCGTCTTTGAATCGTTTTGATTTTCCCATCACCTAATAATGCTTGTGTTGACGTCATAGTAGGTAGTCAAAAAATGGCACGCTTGGTTTTCATACAGATCGTGATACTTGCGTTATCTATGTCTATCTATATCTGTGCGTGTTACCCAGTTAATGGATTGTGGAGGTCTGGTAGGCAGCCGCTCCACGTAAAATACTGGTATTCAGCTGAATCCGGTTTGACTGGAAGCCGACCCCAATATAATTGGTGATGATGATGTGGTCGAAGATGAAACACGCTTGCCTAGCAGTAATCTATTCACTTTTGCTTGCTTGCTGGTCTAGCTAACAGGAAACAAACTGCGAAAGGGAATTCTAGGCTTTAGCTGTAAGCACAATGAAAGCATTCTCAAAACGTTTTGTGCGTATGGGCGACAGGTCAATCTGTTCGTCGTTATATGTTTGATGCTGACTGTACATAATGTCCCACAAAACAAACTAATCACCCGAGATATTTTCTTAATCATTCTCTTGTATTTCAGGATAGTCTCCGCGAGAGGGAACAGTTACCGGTTCACGCAATGCGGTCACAGATCATGGAAGCTATCAACGAAAACCCTGTTGTCATCATCAGAGGTAACACAGGATGTGGTAAAACTACGCAGGTACGGTACACATTACCTTTGAAAACCTATTTCTCTCCTAGTGGAAAACGGACTCCTAATGGGATCACTTGTGTGTCCGTCCGTCTGGCACAGCCCGTTTTCTCAGATTCACTTGAAATTTTATACACATAAACTTCAGTGACCCAAATACGGTCCATATACTTTTACAACGAGTTCTTGACGTCATCAAACTACCAACACCATTACTTTTTGCTTCAACTGCCAGCCAAAGGTCGTATGATATGACCCCAACATGAGGTCTTTTTAGGGTTCCGCAGTAAAACAACAAGGAACCTAAGGGGCGTCGCTCACATACTAAAGAGTCGAGTCGACGGCGAGGCGTGGGCTGTATTTTGACTTAAGGCGAGCCTTACTTGAGCGCGTAGGCATCTAACGCTTACCCCAGGCCCCGCAAGGAGTAGCAATACGTAATAAGTTACGATGCGCGGGAGACGCGCGCACCAAGCGCACCGCTCGCTCATGAGTTCACAGACTCGGGTAGGTACTAAGTTCCGTCACAGGATAAAGTAATGCAGTAGATCAACTTGAATTGATTAGTATAAGTTTATTTTGTGTTATTTTTCCATTAAGTATTTTTTAAGGTTATAGATGGATTAAGTACGTATTGTACAAACTTGAATCCAATTACTAATCATTAAAAATCAGTAAGAATACTTATTGATTTTAGAGTATATGGTGGATTTAAAATCTGACTGACACGAAAATTATGAATACGAGTACGATACAAAACTACGCGTCGCGCGCTATTTGGCTTTGGTGCGATACCTTCGTAAAAATCAAGTAGTAGGTAGGCACACTTACTTTAGGAAAATTATGTTACAATTCTTGAATATTATAATTCAAGAAAGCTTAGAAGTATAAATGGTTTGGAATTTGCCTAGATGCTATTAAAAAAAAACAAAAACGTTTTTATATTTTTTAATCAAATAGTTAACATAATAAAAGTTACCAATGCAACTGGCTAAAATTCGTTGAACTGTAGCTGTCTCGGTTTGCATGGACCTAGCTGAGTAGATTGACACGGAATATGGTCCTTGGATTTGCTTGGACCTGGCTGCACAGGCTTATCATTAACATTTTCTTTGTTTTCTTTCAATATTATCTCTCGTATTGGCATACCGCGATTTTGGCGCGGATCCACAATCTCTGGTAATATACATTTCAAATAAAAATCTATATTTTTTTTCTCCATATGCACCCGCCAAAATTCGTCATCTCTTGAAATATTTTCTACTACTAGTTTTCACCGGACCATATTCCAAAAATGCATTGGTTCCTTTCTGTTACGTGAAGTTGACCCTGCACTTGGTAATACCAATTGCTTTTTTTGTTTATAACCCTGGTATGTTTTAATCTATCGAATTGAAATATATGTATTTTATTTTCTTCAATAGCAGCATTTCCCTTTTCTAAATGCCGTTATTGGACATTTAATTTCAACAATGGTGTCGTTCCCAACTATACCGTCGGGGGTAACCCCAATAAATGAGTATTATTTTGGAGACAAGTCACGCGAGACAAGTGACTTCACCAAATTGACATGGGATCAGTCCGGGAAGATACACTTCCAAAAAAATAGAATCATCAAAATCGGTTGACAATTGGCGAAAATATCGCTGAGCAAACATACAACAAAAAAAAACAGTCGAATTGAGAACCTCTTGTTTTTTGGAAGTCGGTTAATAATATACAATACAATAGTCAAGTTTAGTGTATGTAATTCATAATTTCTATACATTTTTCCTCTTGCCAATAAACACCGATAAAGTTACGCATTGGATTGGAAAAACTATACAAACTGACCACATAGTTTTTTGTATCTCTTGTCATAACTTGATACATTTTTAGTAATTAGTAAGAGGATGGACTCTAGTGTACAGCGCATAAATGAGCTGGTCCGGTAGCCTTAACGTTACCAAAAGTATGTTATTATAATATTTTCATAGGAAATGGTCATACTGTAACACTTTTACACTATGGCACGCGACTCACGAGTGCGCTGCGCGTATTGTTTGGCATAGACGAGACCTACACAAACGTTGCGGACACCATAAATATTATTATTTGTTGTGTTGTGGTGGCTGTGAGTAGGTACCCACCTAGCGTATAACTACACTTATATTTCTTCTCTACATGAACACCAAAACATTATTCCACCGATATTCAACTCTCATGTAGGAAATACGAGCTATTATTTTGGCATTTGTTTAGGACTAAGATAAGTGAAAACGGACATTTCTAATAAATAACAAATATTATAAGACTTATACAAACTCTCCGAAACCATCAAGACTAACGTAGCGGGGTGAACTACCTATTTGACATTTGAAAACAGTAAATCATTGTATCATGTGCGTGCGAGGTGGCTTTATGCACTCTGAAATAGGGTTCAAATTCAATTGTTTTACATACTTGATGCGGTTGGTAAATCTATTCCGCGCGAAAACTAAACCACTAAAGCGCACGTCTTTATGCGTATTGAAATAAGGTTTAAATTAAACTGTTTACACACATGTTCGCGGTGTGTAAATTTATCTGTTCCGTGTCGGTACTTACCTAGTTAGTAAAGTAAATTATATATATATACCTATATACCTTTTTGTTTATTCAGCCAAGTTTATAAAAAAAAAGTAGTCACCGCTGCAACGAAGAGCCGTTGATGACAACTTTTATTCCCCCATTTTTTTTTACAAAGTTATAGCTACATCTAATAAAAACTAACTATATTACAACTGTTTGAACACTAAATTGTATACAAGTATTATTATTTAACCGCTCGACACGTGAAAATTCCAAAATAAAAAATAAATCTTACGTAAACAAACATATACATTAAATTCGCGGCACACCGGTGTGCCGGCAGTGCTCGAGCGGTAATCAATTTAGGCTTAGCCAGTAACAGAACTTAGCGGGGGTGGCGGGATCGCAAAAATTGGCACGCGTCCGACTTCCAACACGTTCCGCTCGGGACTAAATGACACGGGGCGCGCGCATGAAAAGACAAAATCACTTGATTTTGGAATTAGTGGGATACGTATTTTCATATTTCACATTGTGACGGCCGATTTTTATCACATTTTTTACGACCTTTATTGTGGTATAAGTTTTATTACTCAAAACCTTATATAACTCAAATGAAATGATAATTACATCTTGATTTTGACTTGTCTTTGCGATTTAATTGGATGCAGTAAAGTGCAAGTAATCGTGTATCGCACGGCCGAAATATCTAGATCGAAGTGTGAAATATGTAATATATTTTTTTCAAAATTTATATCCGTGTTGTTTACGAATAAAACACAATTTTACACAATGCAAAACAACGTTTTTCCGGATAACCTGGCCTTAAGAGAGAAGAAGATAGCATGTGCATGCTTTTCCTCTCTCTTAAGTCGAAATACCGCCCGCGCCTCAACGCCGACTCGACTCTTTAGTATGTGAGCGACGCCCCTTATTGTTTCGCGAAGGCTGTACGTCCGCGGCTTAATTCAGAGACTATTGATGTAAAAATTATAGCTTCGTATGTAATTTGGGGCAACTACAGAACCTTAAACTGTGCGTGTCCGAAACACTAGCTTGGTTTTAAGTATAACTGTTCTCAAATTCTAAACTTTTCCTCCAGGTCTGCCAGTTTATCCTCGACGACTACATAGCCAGTGGTCAAGGCGCCTGGGCCAACGTTTGTGTGACACAACCAAGACGGATTTCAGCTGTGAGCGTCGCTGAGAGAGTCGCTAGCGAGCGCTGCGAGGAACTGGCTAATAGTATTGGGTATGTTTATTTATGTACTCAAAAAGACAGATTTGTTTTAGGAAAATAAGTTCTAATCTATGTAAGACAAGGTTCAAATTCCTTTGCAACTGTATTTTTGAAAGACCTTTTGATGCTAACAGTCAAAAAAGGTAGTAAGTACTAGCAAATATGTAAAATATAATGCATTTAATATAGACTGTTTGACTGAATAAAAAAAAATGCAGTCCCATCGGACTATGACTGTAAAGTTGGAATCCTGATGATGCAGGCTAATTTATCAGATTGACTGACTATCCTGGCCGTAATTCGGTCCGGAGGTTTTTACTTAAATGTACCACCCCACCATCATTCAGAAAAAAGAACACCGAAACTTTAGCAGACGATTTGCTTCTTATGCAATTTTTCACCCACAGTTACTCCGTTCGCTTCGAGTCCATGTTACCTCGTCCGTACGGCTCCATAATGTTCTGCACAGTTGGTGTCCTACTGAGGAAACTGGAGGGTGGGCTGCGCGGCGTCTCTCATGTGCTGGTCGATGAGGTATGTTGCTCCAGTTGGTAGTCCGTTCCTCTCCATAGAACTTTATAAAACGGGCCTACCTCGGTTGTCCCTTAAAGGCCTATTCGCTGTGGATAAAGAATACCACGTAGGTCTTAAGTTCTGAACAGTCCAAATATCTCGTCTACTAAACCAAGTAAAAATGATCTCCATTTCCCCACAGGTTCACGAGCGCGACGCCGACACGGACTTCGCGCTGATCTTACTGCGCGACATGGCGCACACGTACCCAGACCTGCGCATCATCCTCATGTCGGCCACCGTCGACACTACGCTCTTCACCAACTACTTCGGCAACTGTCCTGTTATCGAGGCAAGTTCACAATAAAGGTCCTATGGACCTTGTCATGCAAAAAAAAATACAGTTTCCACAAACGACTCTTCTTTATTCAAAATAAGAAAAAATCGAAAAGAAATGAACTAAAACTTCCGTAAGATACCTTCAGAGACTTTTGACAGATACTAAACAGCTTTATTGCCAGACTGAAAATTAATATTTTGAGGCCATTCAATAATTTGTCATGTTTTTAGTTGATAATAACTCCAACCTTACACTATAACACAAATCAACCACACCTACGTCCCCAGGTCCCTGGACGCACGTTCCCAGTGAAGCAGTACTTCCTAGAGGACTGCGTGGAGCTGGCGAAGTTCGTGCCGCCGCCCGACATGCGCAAGCGCAAGGCGTCCGGCAGGAAGGCTAACTCGCGGGGGGATGACGACGACGATGATGATGAAGGTACTACATCTTGCTCATATTAGTTTAAACAAGCGGTGCCAGCGATATAACTTTATAATCAATACATATGCAACAAGTAACAGAATAAACGCACTAACTCATAAGGGGTCATTGTACTCATCATTATGAACAACTTTCACTATGGGATTAACACTGAAATCCCGAAAAAAAATCGACTGCCCCATACATTTTTCTGAGCGCATAACTCGACGAATGTACTGAACAGTTCAGCTTAGTGGAGAAAATACTTAGAAAATGTAGACGTTATTAACCTTCATTGTCTTACTTTTGAATGCATTTTAACATTTTAAAGTTTCTTTGCCCGTTTTCTATCTGTCAAAAGGATTGGCAACATGTAAGTATTAGTAGTCGTGTATTCAAGAGATAATTTATTTAAAAACCTTATGTCTATTAGCATAGCTCTGTGTAATTAATCGCTTTTAAAGTGGGAATTAATGAATCTAAGCTTCCATTTAAAATTTTAAGTAACCGAGTAAAATACTAGAGCGGGCGTAAAATATACTGAATGGTCGACTAAACAAAGTTTACGAGCTCGGGACTTGGGGCACCCCGACTCGGATAGATTAGGTTAGAAGGGGAAGATTTTTTTTAAACCATCCAGATATAGGAGCTGAATGAAAAGTTTATTAGACATTTTAGCTTAGGTATAAAAATTTACGATATTTTGATACAATTTTATAGTTAACATTTGACTTAATTTCCTTCGATTTCATTATAAGGGTATGCGCGCACCACGAAAATAAATCGTTGTGAAGAAAATTCGTCAATCTGTGAACAACAAATGTACTACAATCTGCGCACTGCGAAAATAAATCATTTGCGATTTATTTTCGCAGATGCGAAATCGTACTTATATTTTGTACCCTATAAAGCGGTACTAGCTTCGCACATTGCGGAAAAAATCGCAAGCGCAGCGGTAAATTTTTTATCATATTCACGAAGATCGGTAAACCGTACGTAAATAATCCTTTAGAACGTCTTACTGCTGTCAAAGGATGGACCCAGTAACGTTTAGTTATCTTCTTTTACGTAAAATTAAGTAGTATGTAATGGCTATTTTCTTTTGTAAATCCATGTTTCGATTAGTATAGATACCATTGGTTGTAAATCCACCCTAGTTTGGATCTAACCCTTATTTATAATTCAGGTGCAGTTGATGATCAAGAAGAGGATCTGAACAAGAACTGCCAACTCAGCAGTGACTATCTACCACAAACCGTTCAGACTATGTCGCAACTCTCAGAGAAAGATGTAAGTGTATAGGTACTTGAAATTGATTTACTTAATGTTTAAAATTCATTTCCTAAAGTACCCGAAGTTTTTGACCCAAAGGTAGATTTTGATTTTAAAAATATACGAATTATCACTTTTTGTACCAAACTTTATATTTTATCAATTAATTACTAGCTGATATGAAAACATGTCAAGGGTAAATTTAAACCAAGTTTTAGAGTAGAAAAAAAATAAATACCCTGAAGGAAAATATCGAATTATCACTTTTTGTTTCTAACCTCAATAATTAATATACCCCATTATTTGTTTCAGCTAAGCTTCGAGCTTATCGAATCCCTCCTGCAATACATTCGCGACCTGAAAGGCGACGGAGCCGTCCTGGTGTTCCTCCCAGGTTGGAACCTCATCTTCGCGTTGGCCAAACATTTGTCCCAACACCGCGTGTTTGGGGACACTTCACAATATGTGATACTGCCGCTTCACAGTCAGATACCTAGAGACGACCAGAAGAAAGTGTTTGTTACTCCGCCACCAGGCATGACTAAGGTAAGCCATCTGTCTAACTTCATAACCCAGTTACTAGGTACCAAGAGTGGGTTTAATCCAGTATTAGAACTGCAATGTGTGGGTTGAAGGGCTATGCTCGTAGCATAATGCAACCAGAAATTAAGATATCCACTGGGGAATTAAGGATATCGACATAGCCCGAAGAATCGACAAAGTTAGTTGTGGGTAGGGTACATCGCTCGCAGAACAGATAGTCGATGTGTCGGAAGGTTATGAAGTGGTGTGGCGCTTACCACGTGGTATGCAGACAGCATTGGAAGGCCTCGACCGCTATCGACCGGTCCGTTCGATAGGGTGTCTTGGGGGAGACCTCGTCTTTCCGTTGAAATGATGACCCTTGATAAGATTGGCTGACAGATTTTCGGCGCGAACTTACAACTGTCCTGGGCAAATAGGGTATGAAACACATGGTGATTTTTTTTAGCTTATTTGTGCGTCGGTTACTTAGTCTTATTATTATTGATGAGCCCGCATTTAACCACAATCTCACCAGGGCGGAAAGTCTCGACATAGTTAACGATCACCTTCCGACCGAATTCGGTCGATAAGTCCTAAGGGTATCATCGGTTTTGATCGTGGATCGCGTTCGAGATTGACTGTGTGCCTTATGACTTATCGATCTAATTCGGTCGGTAGGCGATCGGTAACTATGTCGAGACTTTCCGCCCTGATAGGGTCGACAATGGATCACGCTTGCCTAGAAGTAACTCTTTTATACCCCTATTTATGTGTAAAGGTTTTTCTAATTGGATATTTGAATTCTATCTCTCTAATTCGTCAATGTGATCCACAGGTGATCCTCTCAACGAACATCGCCGAGACGTCAATCACGATCAACGACGTAGTGTACGTTATCGACTCGTGCAAGGCTAAGATTAAGCTGTTCACCTCGCACAACAACATGACTTCGTACGCCACTGTCTGGGCTAGCAGGACCAATCTGGAACAGGTAAATGATTTATATGATTCTTGAAAGTGCAGGCCCGAGTTGGCATGCTACAGCTTGGGATGTAAGTTCCAAGTTACTATACTACAGCTCGGGCATAAAGGTTGGCTGTATCGGCATCTTGCCGCCACATACGAACTATAAAAGAAGACATGACGTCACAGAAATCTTACATTGTGCAATCAAAGTTCTCCGCGCGATTTGAACCGTTGTCTCGGAGGATCCTACTCTTTTCGATGGCGGTCTATGGGATTTGTTGCGAAGTTACGGCTACGGAGTTGGCATACTACAGCTTGGGATATTAGTCAGCAGGAATTCCCATTACTCTTCCGATGTTTCACCGAGCGCCGCGATTTGGAAAAAAAAGTCACAGCTATGCCATAAAAGTTATAAATCCCCTTTAAACCTGCTTTTATTTTCCAGCGTAAAGGCCGTGCCGGTCGAGTTCGTCCCGGCGTGTGCTTCACCCTGTGCTCGCGCGCTCGCTACGACAAGCTGGACGAACATCAAACCGCGGAGATGTTCCGTACTCCGCTGCATGAGCTGGCTCTCAGGTAATCACGATGACACGTATTATGTAGTGAATAGACACACGCGTGACGTCACGTCACTGGGAAAAAATGTACCATCATAGTGATGTCACGTGACTTTACAACGCACTGTATCGTCTTCATTTTTATTTATGTGAAAAAAGAAAAAATACGTGTCCAATATTTTGAGGAAATCTATTTGACGGACTTATTAGATTAGATTATATACACCAGCGAAGCGAGCGAGTTGGTACAAGAATCTGACTGCAGCGAGGGATTCAAGCTAGCCCAGGGCAAAGACTCTTTGACCCTCAAGGGTGCGCGCACCGTGAAGAGAGCTGGCTGCCAGCCGCGCGGGGGCAGGTCGCGCGGTCTATGTTTTAATACGAATATTCAGTTGAGTTCCAAATTCAAATCACATTATTGAGCTGCGGGCAATAATGTTGTACTTAATTCCATTAATGACTAACTTTAGGTTAGGTTTGCACGACAGACAATTTGACGTTTTCGTATGGGTGGTATGATTTTTTTTTTCTCTTCCCAGCATTAAGCTCTTACGGCTGGGTAGCATCGGTCACTTCCTGTCGAAGGCGCCCGAGCCTCCGCCGCTGGACGCCGTCATCGAGGCGGAGGCGCTGCTGCGCGAGCTGGGCTGCCTCGACGCACAGGACAACCTCACGCCGCTCGGGACTATACTCGCCAAGTTGCCCATAGGTCAGTTATAATCCGAATAACGGTCTATGCATTTTAAGGACATCGCTTCAGCCAAAAGACGTCCCCCTCAGGCATAAAAAAATAAAATTATTTATTTCAATTTTACCATTTACAGGCACTTTTGAATTGTCAAGGTTGGTCAGTCAAAGAGATGAAGCTATATGCATGTTCCAAAGCGTTAGCCGCATAGCCAATTCATCTGTAATCAGCAAAATCATCAAAACAGCAATGCTGTGAACAGTGCTGTGAGCTTCATTATTGTACAGTTTTAGTTCTCATATATTCGTAAAATAACAATGTAACTGTTCCTATTTAATATGGAACAACACGTGTGTGTACTAAAATATAACTTAATATCGCTTTGCAGAATATTAGTTATTGTAACACTGTATATTTGCTTTTAAGAGGTCTGGTAGGTAGTCGTTTCACGTAAAATACTGGTATTCAGCGAATCCAGTTGGACTGGGAGCCGAGCCCAATATGTTACGATAAGGCTAAGTAGATGAAGTGTAAAAAGCATTTGGGAACTTTCTAAATGATTTAAGAGTACTGAATTCTGTGTTATCATTGTATTATAATATTTTAGAGCTTTAGATTTCATTTTAGTAGTATTGATCAAGTGAAATGAAGGAAACGATTTGGAGCAATGCACCTTCAGCATATCTCACTAATGAAATTACAAGTCAGAATTTATTGTTTTTTATTTTTTATACCTAATCTCAAATGTTTAAAAGTAAGTTATTTTTCTCGTTAGAGCCCCGCCTTGGCAAGATGATGGTGCTAGGTTTCGTGCTGGGCGTGGGCGACGCACTGACGACAATGGCGGCCAACTCCACCACGTTCCCCGAGATCTTCGTCGTGGAGGGACGCCGGAGGCTCTCCAACCATCAGCGAGCACTGGCCGGAGACAGGGCTTCCGACCATGTTGCCATGCTTAACGGTTTCCAGGTAAGGATAATGGGTGGCAATATGTCATTGATGTAATAGCCAGCGGCTCTGTTCTATCGTCATTTTTAGATCTTTGACAATCGTTACAGATTGTCAGAGGCCAGAAAATCTAACACCAGTCGTGCCAAACGTGTTACCACAGATATAGATAGACAAAGATAAACGCAAGTATCACGATCTGTATGAAAAGCAAGCGTGCCATTTGACTACCTACTATGACGTTACACACAAGCACTATTAAGTCATGGGAAAATCACATTAATTCAAAGACTGACCTAACCTAAGTGACGTCCAACCAGCGTACACCGATGCAGACTGAGCGCGAAAGTGGCGGCTTACGATTTTTTTTTTTTTAGGTATGATCACTGGCAGGTTAACACGCAAGTGCTATTAACTGCTAAACCGGACTATCCTGTGGTGGCCTCAAATGAATTTAAGGCCCCCAGCCAGGGCTTACGATTTTTGTACGTAAGCTGGGCACCGACACGGGTACGCGGAGTAGTTGCTCTTGCGTTATCTATGTCTATCTATATCAGTGCGTGTTACCCATCCCGGTACCCCTCGGTCCTTGTGGAAGTCATATGGAGGAGGTATCTGTATAGAGTGGAAGCTGACCCCAACAGAGTTGAGGAAAGGCTAGACATATTGATTGAAATCTATTTCCTTCACAGATGTGGGAAAGAGAGCACGCGAAGGGTGAAGAGGCAGAGGTGAGATGGTGCGAGTGGAAGGGACTGCAGCAGACTACCATGAGGGTTACCTCCGAAGCCAAGTACCAGCTAACCAGTGAGCATGACTAGTTAATTTACGAATCCTAATCCATTACATAATACTACTAGCTTTGCCCGCGACTTCGTACGCGTTTATCCCGTTTTTTCCCGTTCCCCTAGGAATATTAAATAAGTAATAAAAAACATTAAAAAAAAACGGGCCAAGTGCGAGTCGGACTCGCGCACGAAGGGTTCCGTACCATTATCAATAAAAACCCGCAAACGTGATCAGATTGTTCTCATAAATTTATTATCAACCATTAAACTAATAAAACTATTAAATTTAAACTACTAATAACCGTGTAACTTATTAATGACCGCCAAAAACAACAATCCGTATGATTGACCAATTCAAGGACAAAAAATCTACAGTGAAATATTTATTTCAGATATCCTAACAACATCCATCGGTTTCTCCGAAGAGTGCTGCATCCCTCAGCGCTGGCAACCAACAGGTTCAGACCCGACCCTGGACCTGGTCATAGCCCTCATGTGCATGGGACTGTACCCTAACGTGTGCCTGCACCAGGGCAAGAGGAAGGTAAGGAGTTACCAGTTATATTTTCTACAGATTTTACAATGATCCATTGACATAGCTTTCAGGAAACAGACTCCGGCAGGGAATTGCACTCCTTAGCTGTCTGAATCTGAAATCTTTATTTTAACCTGTATTTTTACAAGTTATTAACTCTTCAGGTCCTAACAACAGAAGGCAAGCCGGCGCTCATAGCGAAGACCTCAGTGAACTGTAGCAACCAGGAGCAGCGCTTCCCGTCGCCGCTGTTTGTGTTCGGCGAGAAGGTAGGATTTTCACTATGTCGAGTTGACATTTATCCGAAAATCATGACATTATTAATTGTATTTTACATTTCAATTATATTCTAATATTATGACATTAAAATAAATAAATATCTTGTCCCAAGATATTTATTTATTTTAATGTATGCCTTTATTCTAGCAAATAAATAATTTGATTTGATTTGAAGGTGCGCACGCGCGCCATCAGTTGCAAGCAGACTACGATGGTGGCGCCGCTGCATGTGCTCTTGTTCGCCAGCAGGAAGGTGGAGTGGGTATGTTGAAAAGTCTAATCACTTATCGACTTTTTCTATCTATTGCACAGGAGTCATGCGTTTCTCCGGGGTAAAAACTAGATTATACACTACAAGCTTTTTCCCACAGCTTCGCTCGCATTAGGGTAGATTTTCACAAAAATATTTTAGCCTATAACTGTCTCCAGGTTCCCATCTATAGCACCATCCCCATCTGTACCAAAATACATCAATATCGTTTCAGCGATTTAGGGTGTAAAGCGTAACAAATTCACTGTCGCGGTTATAATATCATAGCTAGATTATCTTAAAAAAACCACGTTGATCAGTTATAGCATGAAGAAGGGAAAAAAATAAACACTTCTCTTTTGTATTTATATTTTTCGGACTAATTTAATGAATCTTTGGTTTTGTTGGGTGGATTCTTCCGGGATAAAAATTTGCCTGACAGACTGATTTGTCTCTGCGCTTATCTGTAAAAAAAATGTTCGTGGTTGCGTTAAAGAAGGGTCAATTAATCGTCGCTCATCGACTAGTTGCGATGATGTTTGAGCAATTAGAAGAAATCGCTTCTATTATTTCCCTACGAGGCTTTTTTCCTTACGAGGAGTCTTTACGGACGAAAAACATATCCAGACCTTATTAACCTCATCATTCGTTTTCAGGTTGACAACGTGGTCCGTTTAGACAACTGGCTGAACTTCGACATGAACCCTCGCGCGGCGGCCCTGGTGACAGCTCTGCGGCCTGCCGTCGAGAAGCTAGTCGAGCGGGCAGCGGCTGAGCCTGACGCCGCGCTGCAGTTCACGCCTACAGAGCAGAAGGTAACCTTGTACAGCTTGGGTCATGGTTAGAAGTCCGCCCTGGTGACAGCTCTGCGGCCTGCCGTCGAGAAGCTAGTCGAGCGGGCAGCGGCTGAGCCTGACGCCGCGCTGCAGTTCACGCCTACAGAACAGAAGGTAACCTTGTACAGCTTGGGTCATGGTTAGAAGTCCGCCCTGGTGACAGCTCTGCGGCCTGCCGTCGAGAAGCTAGTCGAGCGGGCAGCGGCTGAGCCTGACGCCGCGCTGCAGTTCACGCCTACAGAGCAGAAGGTAACCTTGTACAGCTTGGGTCATGGTTAGAAGTCCGCCCTGGTGACAGCTCTGCGGCCTGCCGTCGAGAAGCTAGTCGAGCGGGCAGCGGCTGAGCCTGACGCCGCGCTGCAGTTCACGCCTACAGAACAGAAGGTAACCTTGTACAGCTTGGGTCATGGTTAGAAGTCCGCCCTGGTGACAGCTCTGCGGCCTGCCGTCGAGAAGCTAGTCGAGCGGGCAGCGGCTGAGCCTGACGCCGCGCTGCAGTTCACGCCTACAGAACAGAAGGTAACCTTGTACAGCTTGGGTCATGGTTAGAAGTCCGCCCTGGTCACAGCTCCGCGGCTCGCCGTCGAAAGTCGTTTTCGAACTTAGTGTAATCTTACGTCATCTTTGGTAAATCTCTATTCCAACAGGCATGAAGAAGGATTTTAATTTCCACAAGAACTTCCGGCAAGCATAATAACTTTTTACTCCTTTCAAAGAGATGAATGTACCGAACTATTTCCCACAGGTTATCGACTGCATAAAGTCCCTATGCATCATCGACGCTGGTGACTACAACATCCAACGCGAATGTGGCACCCCAACCTTCAGGCTCGACGGAGCCAAGAGAGGAAACAGAGGCTGGGGGACCTTCGGACCCCGCGGCGGAAGTGGCATGGGAGGCGGCTTTGGAGGCACGGGTGGCGGCTTCGGAGGCACGGGTGGCGGCTTCGGAGGCACGGGTGGCGGCTTCGGAGGCACGGGAGGCGGCTTCGGCGGCAACCGAGGAGGCTTTGGCGGCAACCGCGGCTTCGGCGGGAGCAGAGGCGGTTTTGGCGGCAACCAATTCGGCTTCGACGGTAACCAAGGCGGCTTTGGCGGCAACCAAGGTGGATTTGGCGGCAACCAAGGAGGCTTCGGTGGTAATGGCAACGGTTTCGGTGGTAATGGCAACGGTTTCGGTCGAGGTGGTTTCGGCGGCCGAGGAGGCTTCAGAGGAGGATTTAGAGGTAGGGGACGCGGAGGAAATAACTGGGGATCATTCAATTCCTAGTAAGTGATATGTTGTGATCGTAATTATTATATTATAAGTAATAAAACTATTGTGTGTAAATTTTGTTTCATTTATTTATTGATAGACACTTGAAACAATATTGGATATAAAAAATCCAATGAATACAAATAGTGATGAAAAAGAATTGAAACAAGAAAATCATCCAATAAAAATAATTAATTTTATGTGAAAGGGGCTTTATTCGAGTGTGAGTCTATCTGGCGGGCCCCAATTTTTGTGACCTATACTTTACAAGATATTCGTTATTTAACCAAACGTCCAACCAGCGAGATTTTTAGGGTTCCGTATCTTCTAAAGTATAGGTCACAGAAAGTCGAAATTTTGGATTTGTATGGAACGTAATAGTATCAAGCTCCTAATGCTATTGTATGATATAAAATAATAGCATTTAAAAAGGGGCTTGCTGGCTGGACGTTTGTTTGAATAAGGATTATCTTCTGAAGTATAGCTTGCAGAAAGTCGAAATTTTGGATTTGTAAGGTACATAATAGTATCAAACTCCTAATGCTATTGTGTGATATAAAAGAACATCATTTAAAAATGGGCCCGCTGGCTGGACGTTTGTTTGAGTAACGAATATCTTATAAAGAAATAGAATAGAATTTACAAAATAGCATGCTCCTAATGCTACTGTATGATATAAAAGAGTAGAATTTAAAGAAGGGGCCCGCTAGCCGGACTTTTTTCTAAAATAACGAATAACTCCTAAAGTATAGCTCTGAGAAAGTCGAAATTTTGGATTTGTAAGGTAGATAATAGTTTCTAACTCCAAGCACTATTGGGCGATCTATAAGTATAATAACAAAAAAAATAATCATAAGGGGCCCGCTAGCTGGACACTTCATAGAAACGTCATTTAATCAAAAACTGTTGAGGTACAAAATATATCTTATTTATTTTCTTTAGGTACAAATAAATGTCTATATGAAAAGCTATGACCTATTGATAAATCTCGTTGGGGCCCGCCAGATAGACTCTCACTTTATTCGTTTGTTTTAATCTAATATGATAAAGCTGGAGAGTGATTGTTTGAACGCGCCAATTAACCACTAGTCGGATTGGAAAATCCTTTTTGTATATGATAGCCACATTCAAGAGGAAGGCTACGGGAAGAGATATACGCGTACGTAGTCGCAGGCAAAAGCTAGTATAATAAGTAGTTCTTGGAGACACGGCTAAAGCTAATCCGGCTGATGGCGCTTTTTTAACGTCCGTATTTTTTAGGTTTACTAGCTTTTGCGGGCGGTTCCGCCCGCGTGGATGTCGGTTATCGCGTAAAAAAGTAGTATATCCTTTAGCCCTACGTCCTTCTCCATATCCCAGGCTATATATCTGCCAAATTTCATGACGATCCGCTCAGCCATTTTAGCGTGAAAGCGTAAAAGACAGTTACCTTTCGCATTTACAATATAAACTAGCAATTCGCCCCCGACTTCGTCCGCGCGGATTTAGTGGGTACTCCACAAACTTCAACGCCTTCTCTACCCCCTTCTAAAGGGGGTATTAATTACCTAGCCATTTCTGCTTAGGCCGCTATCCCACTGGCGTTTTACGAGCGTTGACGTCAACGTCGCGTCTGCGCGTGACAAGCATTAACGTCCGCTGAACGCGACGTTAACGCTGCGCAGACGTTCGAGAGACGCCGACGCTCCTAAAACGCCAGTGGGATAGCGGCCTTCTTCTGTGGTCTCAGGAGACCCTAGATAATGTGCCATTCAATTAGTGAATGCGATAACATCTGTCAATCCCATACATTTTTGACATAGGTACTGACAATCGCTTTCGCCACGCTACCGTTGACAGAATCTCACTTGTCTCTACCCTAGGATCAGCGCAACTGTTCACCCCGTCAGGGGTTGATTATGCAATATTGTTACATCTGTTTCATTTATCCCACTTTTAGTTTGTGCACAGCATTCCGACGTAAATTGAAGCAAGCAATAATGTCCTCCCTTAAAAACTTTATCACCCCTAACCGTTAGCGAAATAATTTAAATGCCGTGTTTCAACTTCATCAGACCCCAGTTCGCTCAAGGCGCGACATTTTTCTTACTTAGAGCATGTCCGTGATTACGGCAGGACCACGAACCCCAATAAATAATTAGTACTCAATTGGTAGTAATTGGTCTCGAACAACAAAACCAGTACCTCAGTAGTTTCGAGAAAATCGACTTAGAAGGTGGTCACACTCCTTTCAGCAGGACCACCCTGAGTGCAGAAAAAGAGGGCATGCTTCAGCTATTCTAAGTATACAAATAATTAGTACCCCTAAATGTGGTAAATTTCGTAAAAAAACAGAATTGAAACATTTGTATTTACCGAGAAATCAACGATGATATTGATAACTTTCATGCGGTCGTTCAGCAGGACCACGACTTTAAATGTCGATTCCAAGTTTCAGGAGCTTGTCGCTTTCCTCGGACCTACATAGAAAAGTACCCTGCAAGATATTAGTACACAAAATTCTAAATGAGTGCTCCAGTAGTAAATTTTATGACTGGAAGCTGAGCTGGAAGGGGCTAGAAGACATGGCATGCTAGGTAGGTACTTCATTTGACCCCCTATATTTTCAAGCCACATAGGTATTTATATTGACAATGTTGATTTCATTTAAATAATAAGACAGTAAAATAAGTGTATTTTCTTCCTTTAATAAAAAAAACTATCATTATTATTGCTATTCATAGAATCTTAAAAACTAACAAATATGGCAGTGACGACAAATAATACAAATAAGTAACTTCTGATAAAAAGATTTAACTTTTCCTCTCCAGTAAAGAAAATTGTCACAAATATTATAGTATCAATATATTGGTGAAATATGCTGTTGAAACAAGTTAATTTTATATTCTAGTATCCCAAAGTGTTTTAGGTAAAGTCATATAGAATAAGAATGCTTTAAAAAGTGAAATTTGGACTGCACTATATTTTTTTTACCTACCTGTACTCAGGGCTCTCTTTTCCACTAGGCACTAACTTGTACTTAGATGCTAAAAGAGTTTCTATTCCGAATGATATTACAATAATTATCTTTTAATTTAAAGTGACATTAATCAAATAAATGTAGAATTTTGTTTATTTTTTTACCTGATTTACCTAAATATTCCTCTGACAAATTCATAGGCCCTGCTTATAATGTCTCTTATGTGCTGGTTTCGTTATTTTCGGAAATACCAGTCAAACACCCTATTGACAGGGAGTAGGACTATGGTTTTATAAAAGCTTTTGGTCTAACCCTCAATAGAAAGGCCCTGTTGTTTCATAGTCTCTACTTGCAAATACAAAGGCATCCTCCCACTTTTGAGTTTTGCTCTCTTATGCACTTTTAGCTGATGTTTCATCATCTGCTTTCTATAACCAAAAGCCTTCCCACAAATGTTACAAACGTGGTCCTTTATACCTGTATGGTCTACCTTATAGTGTAACTCTAGTTCACGTCTAGTATAAAAGCCTCTACCACAAGTTTCACATCTAAAATCATGTTCGCCCTTATGTGTCAGTGTGTGTTTGTTTAAATTACTTTTATTAATAAATCTTGAAGGGCATTGTGCACATTGGTAAGGTCTTTCTCCTGTGTGTGAGCGCATGTGCATTTTCAGGGATTCACTGAACCTCCCTCTGTAAGGACAAAGAGAACATTTGAAAGGTAGTTTATAAAAATGTGTAAGTCTATGACGAGTGAAATGCCCCTGCACAATAAAGTTTTTCCCGCAAATATCACACATATATGAAGGCTTATCTTTGTGTAATGCTAAATGTTTCTTGAAATACAATTCTGTGTAAGAGTTGTTGCAGACAGGACATACAATCTTTTTATTCTCATGTTCTTCAGTCTGTCTGTGACCATCATATTCTTTGAACGAGTCAAATGACATTTCACATTTTTTACAATGGTATATTTTATACTTTTTGTCTTTGGGTTCATATTCCCACGATTTGTTGTCATCTTCAGGGTAGTCAAATGTGTCATCATTATCAGCAGTTAGCAAGTCTTCAGGTGGATGCTTTAGAATTTCATCAGACTGTTGTGCAGTTTTCCTGAATAAGATTGCTCCTTGAAGAAGAGTGTAACATGGCTGGCACAAATACTTAGGGTAAGGATCATCTACTCTTATTTCAATGCCTTCAAAGGCGTTTAACGATTCGGCTAAGTCTTCTGCTGTTTTGTTCTCGTAGATTGGTATACCACCTTCTTTGAGGCAAACCCTGCAAACGCTTTCGTCCTTGTTTTCCTTCTTGATGCTGATTTTTTCTCGAGAGTTTTCTTCGAGCGAGATACTGCACGCTGATTCGTTCCCTGCTCTCGTACTTCTGCCATTCATATGTTTGCAATGTAACATTTTTAGCAGTAACATTGATAACGTCATAATTATTTTTGTTTTCAGCGACTTACGCTGATCTTGTAGTTAATTTCTTATTGTTTTATTTTGATTTTGTTTTCCTCGGTTACCAAAACAACGTAGAATTTGACTGAATGTGTCAGTCAAATTGTCAATGTCATTCGTACTCATCATAGAATAGAGTAGACGTGAGGCATAAATATTGGATTAGGTATGTTGATTAGGTATTTTTCGATGAGAGTCCGTACCTAATCCAAAGCGTCGAGGATTAGGTATGGCATTAAATATTTATACAGTCTACTAAACACACACAGAAGATATTCCGTACCTTAAAATGTGGGGGTTAAGTTTCAAGTTTAATTAGCACTGCCGCCAGCGCAATCTATGTAGAATACCACTAGACTTGTTAGTGTTCTAGCGATGTATGTCGTAACGAATATACGTCGAAATACACCTTTTGTGTGAATCTACACAAGATGACAGTCCTAAGCCTGTGAGAATGACTAATAGACGACATTTTAAGATTCTCCGCCGCACCATCATTAACACAATGTGCAGGTGCATCTTTAAGTATGAAGGGTAATTTTGATCGCTCTAATAGACGTTATAAACAAAGTTAGTATTCACGTTGAGTAACGTTTGCCCGTAAAAATACGAAATTTATTCCACCGTTCCACAATTTATCAGAAACGGAACGTCCATAATCCATGCCGAATATTTCTTACCCAATCCACATACGATACTTAATATCGGTAACAGGCCAGTGGATTGAATAAAATTAAATATTCGATCCATGCCGAGTATTTCTTACCCAGTCCCTAACGAATCATACGATACATAATATCGGGAACAGGCCAGCGGCTATATTGAATAAATATTAGGATTAGGTAAATGGATTAGGTATTTTTAAATACTAGGATTAGGTGGATTAGGTATCGTTTTCACCTAATCCAACCCATGTCTAGAATAGAGTAGTCGCAGAACACTATACTGTTACGAGCTTAGGGTTCGTGACAATAAAAATAGCCGATTAAATAACCAAAATGACACTTTAATTAATCAACACTAATTACAACTTTAAACTCACTAATTATAAATCACAATTGCACTACTGATCACTTTAATTCGCAGTCGAAGTTCGCTCTCGAAGTTGTCGCTTGTATCGCAAATTCAATACTGACCCGGTCACAGGCTATGCGGGCCTTATATAGGTCGGCAGATAATTCCAGAACCTTCTAGTATAGAAACATCTAGAAAGTTCGAGTACATACCGGTCCGGACCAACCAGACATCGAAAACTCTAGAATGTTCTAGCATAGAAAAGTCTAGAAGGATCTTGACTCTACTAGTTCTGCTACTCGATACTAGATGGCGCTAGTAGTAACTTTTATCTTTATGTACCCGGCATTAATTCTGGCGCGTAACACTGCCCCCTCCTAAGACATGCTCTTCCCGAGCATTATCGGTCCCCTAATAACGCAGTCGATCCACATGGACGATCTTAGGAGCACTTCTTATACCTTTCTGTATGCGGTAGGTTACGTCATTGATTTTCGTCACAATCCGGTACGGCCCGTCCCATTTAGCTTGAAGCTTAGGAGATTTCCCTTTGCTGCGAACTGGATTATTATTACCTTCGTCGAATCCTTAATTGTTCATTTTGCGGTCATAACGGGTTTTCATCTTTTCAGACATTTGCTGGCCCGATTGTCTGACGTGCTCATAAATGTCATTCATTTTGTTCCGCAAGTCATTCGCATAATCGGTTATACTGCGTGGGGCATCAGGTGGTATTCCGGTAATCAAGTCTGCAGGCAGCCGTAATTCTCTACCAAAGTTTGCGAAAGCTGGTGTCACTGATGTGCTTTCGTGAACAGCACTTCGGTATGACAGCAAAAACGGCTGTATATGCTTGTCCCAATCCCGTTGCCGGTTCTCCACCACTTTTGCCAGGTATCTCTCCAATGCCTGATTAAATCGTTCCACCATTCCATCCGATTGTGGGTGGTAAGAAGTTGTTCTCGTTTTATGAGTACCCATAACTCGACAAGTTTCCTGGAATATTTGGGACTCAAAATTCCTTCCTTGATCGCTGTGAATCTCCAAGGGTACTCCAAAACGACAGAAGACTTCATGAACTAGCTTATCAGCAACTGTTGGAGCTTCTTGATTTGGAATGGCGAAGACTTCCGGCCACTTAGTGAAGTAATCCATTACAACCATGAAATACATATTACCACTTTCACCTTCCGGAAACGGTCCCGCAACGTCTAGGGCTATCCTTTCCCATGGTGCACCAACATTGTACAACTTCAATCCACCTCTACTACGAGTCTGTGGTCCTTTTACAGCCGCACAAGTTGTACATTTGCGACACCAGTCCTCGACATCGTCACGACAGTGGACCCAGTAAAACCGTTCCCGTTAATTAAACAATACTTACACACTTTAACAGCGTTCCTGCTAAACCTTTTTAGTACAAATTCTACCCCAACTGACCTTATCAAAATTTTTCTCTCTTTTTCTTCTGATATTTTTGCAAAAAAAAGTAATAGCGCTGTAACTATAACACAGTCAGAGAACATTTTTACGCTGAAAATGTGTAGGTCTGTGCCCATGTAGATAGTTTAGTTTAAAAAAGTTAAGTCTAGTCAAGAAGTGCAGTCCTGTTATGTTCAATTTTTTTTAACAGTTGTTTTGGGATGCATGAAGGAGCCTCCTCGGTAGGGCTAACGCCCGCCTGGTTCGCGACCACCCTCCCACCGGATTCGAATGACTACAAAAAAGCGACGGATTTATAAATCGACATAGTCGATGACCTTCACATAGGTACCTACAGTGATTTTTGAGATACACGATTTTGCAAAACGTTACTCCAGCAGTAGGTAATTGCAATATCTCGAAAACCTGAACACGCACAAATTATATTTTTGGCGCACATTTATGCACAAATATAAGTTCTATGCACAATATTTCTCTCTTCGATCATTCGTTTAAAATTTTCCTGCTGGAACAACGTTACCCCAGCAGGAAGTTTTTTCAGTTTTTTTTTTCAAAACGACAAGATGCACATTTTTTTATTTAGCGCACATTTACAGCACATTACGCACTAATTATACATACCACTCATATCTCCCTAGGAGTCTTTTTCCAGCTGCAGTAACACACTCTTATTTTTGAGGCAGGGTTGCGGATTTTGTTCGAGAGTTACCGTGGCCCTGGAAAGCAAAGGGCACTACGAGGAGCACGGATGGGTTTTAGTCAGTAAGAGTCTGACACTCCCTCCCGCTTCGCCCAGAGCGGCAGAAGTCATGTGATGATATTCCTATCCATAAAAAAAATATATATATCAACAGCCTCAAACATGACCACGCACTCCCGGAACGGAACACCCTGTATTGGGACTGTAATGAAACTCTCGTGCTTAGTTTTGATTTCATTTATTGATAAAGGCACTTGAAGCATTAGTAAATACAAATGGTAGGTACCTACATGCAGTGGTTAAAATGAATGCACACCATGGATAAAAATAAATAATACTAGACAGGTAGCTACTAGTCCTACATTCAAAATTAAAAAATAGATTTCATATGGGTCCAGTCAAATAATAGATTACTACCTGAAGAAAGGCCATGTATCATTTGAATAAAAACAGTAATAAATCTACAACTAGAAATGGGCAAAATTAAAAACTAAAAAAAAAAGGCCGCAGCATTAAAAAATTGGCTCACGAGCCAAAGCCTTCGTCATTCAACCGGGTTCTGAACGACGATCAGTATAAATTCTTTATCTGGAGCAACCATCACTTCACTTTTTCTACTGCGTATCCTTAGAAACGTTAAATCATTCGAAGGGTCCAGATCTCGTACTACGGCCTTCGCTTTGTCGACCAAGGAACTCATAAGGCCCGCGTATTGAACCGAAACATGGTTGTCCAGTGTAGTCTTGATCGGTATACCTTCCCCATTCACAACTATGACTCCTGCCACTCCTTTATGCAGTGATAACTTGCGAACTGTCTCTTCAGCCTCGTTTGCCATTTTTTGGTACGACTTTTATTACACAGCTTTCAATTTAGCCCAAAATTACGGATTATTTCGGCGAAGTGGCTATTTTGCTGTCAAAGCGCAAATTCAAATTATTTTTTTCTCGTCCGTATGGCCAGTACTTAGGTACTTTTAAAAGGGCCGCGAAAGGAGGCTCGAAGATCCCAACCCTTTTTAAGAACACTCTATAAAGTGTTTAGCATATGGGGCGTGCGTGTGCGTTATCGCTCAATAAATATTGAATAGGCTATTACGAGTGGTCGTAAAATTTTACTATTTAATTTGTAAGTACCTAATGTTGACACTTTTAGTTGTCGGGTCAACGAGTCCTGTTGCGACTGTTGCCTTGGTTCCTATTGTAGCGAGCTGGCATCAGATAACAAGACAGTCGTCGCCATAGGAATGATGATTACACACTACAATAGCAACAAACCCTGGATAGACCCGCGACATTTTACGCGACGCGAGACATGTTGCTTGCTTCCGCTCCGAGAGCGAGCGCTTGCGCGACATACCTAGAATATGTGTGGGACATTCTACGTAAGTAGGTAGTTGCTGAGGAACTTGTTCCGTAACATGTAGCTTAATTTGTCCCCTAGTGTATCTCTGGCTTTATATGCACGACACGAGTGTACATCTCCTTAACAGCACAATAACATTGACAACCTCTTTCGGTCGGGTTATACGATTATGTCACAGATTACCTACACATCCTACGCGGAGTAATAGTAGTAGTACTTCTTTCATTCATCAGTAGGTACTAATTTTTGTAGGTATAATTTAGGGAGAAACCACAGAGTTTTGAAATGAAACTTAAACACTGTGCGTGACAACCGCCACCACACCAATGGTATTGTGTATGGCTGGTTTTATAGTGACGCCCCGCTGGGCAGCGCGCTGTTAACAGCGCGCGCTCGAACAGCGGTGCACTGTGAAACGAGATTGGTACCGCGCGTTCCGCTGCTGTGAGACCATGAGACAGTCGCGTAGGTACTTCCTTGATTACTCGTCCCGTATCGATGTAATTCATTTTGTAAACAAATTTCTTACGGCGTGTCTCAACAGCGTGAGTACGTTCAGATGACAAGCGCTCAACGCGCGTTGAACGCGCGCTAGAGTTTTGTATAATGTTCACATGACACGCGCTTGTCAGGCGTTAAACACGCGTTGCCGCGACCGCCATGGTTCAGTCTTTAGTAGAGTTCTTACATTTGTCGAAGATGGACGTAGAAACAGTTTTAACGGTGATTCTATACCGACGTCACAAACGACGCTACAGAAGACGGAGATATTGGGTCCACCCTCAGTTCGTATCTGAATAAACGCTATTAGTCATGTCCCTTATCGCAGGACGTTTCTCTATTTCATCTATAAATAATTCCGTATTAAAAGCGTCGGTTTCCATTTCGAGATTTTCTGGACGGACTGATACTGAATACGTCTATCCGCGTCGAAATTATGCGCTCAACTGAATGGAAATATAGAAAACCAATGATCTCAAAGCGCGCGTTGACGCGCGCTGACAACAGTCGAGCGCTAGCGCAGCGTTCAAAGCACGCTTTATTAAAACTCGCGTTAGCATGTGTACGGCCTAGATAAAATGTATGTAGTTGTAACCGCGCGTTATCAAAACGCCGTAGAAGCAAACGAGTGGCGCGCGTTTCGGCAGCGCCGGCGAACAGCGCGCGTTTTGGCGCGAAACACACGGCGGGGCGGGCCGCACGGTTCATAGACAGGATTTCAATTTGCAAGTGCCTGATTTTTTTGCTGGATATCGCTTCTATTAGTTGTTACTATATACAAAAATTACACCCGAGTTAATTCTGTCCAAAAACGATTTTTTTTTTACGAAAAATTCACTCCCGACCCGTGGTACAACTGCGATGTCCAACTGGTTGTACTACGGAGAAGTAAATTTACCCATGGTTCAACTCTTTTTTCTGATGATTATGACCCGCGGTACAATGGTGGAATTATGTCCAACTGGTTGGACCACGGGGATAGGATGATCGTGTAAAACAAATGAACGTCTATTATCGTTTTCGGGGCTCCGTCGTCGGTCGACTACACTCTGCCAACGCATTGAGAAGTAGCGCTCGCCGGCCGCTGCCGCGGCACCGCTCGCTTCGCTCGCTCGGCTCGCGCGCGTTTGGTCACCGTTCTAACCTAACCTAATTACATCTAGCAAATTTATTCAGTCGTCATTTGTGATTATGTAATTTGATTAGTAATGATTTGATATTTTAAAATTACATCTAGCAACTTTTGATCAGTCGTTCATTTGATGTCACATACATTGGGATTTTAATTTTTTTCTAAATAAAACATTTGGTCAATATAGGTATTCAATTCCCAGAAGTAGGTACAACTAGTTGGATCAAGGAAAGAACAACTCACTCGAGTTGAACCATTGGTAAAGATATTTCCCCATCTAAGAACAACCAGTTGAGCCATGGGTAAATTTACTTCTCCGTAGTACAACCAGTTGGACATCGCAGTTGTACCACAGGTCGGGAGTGGAAAAATTTGTATGAAGCGAGTTTGAAAACTCTAAATATCACTTAAACGAGAAGGAAAACGGTAATATCCTTACATGTGGTTATAGTACTAATTATTTATGATTTTTTGTCATACTTCACATTATTAAATTCAATGCCTTTTTTTAAACTTTATTTCAGCCCACCGTGCCGGTGCCCGGAGGGCACTGGCGGCACGGTTGAGCGCGGAACTAATCAGTAATCTGTGTTTTTACTTTGTAACCACTGTCTCACAATGAAGATCTTTGACTTTGTATTTCTAAAGGTAAGTAAAACTCTGTAACCACTGTCTCACAATGAAGATCTTTGACTTTGACTTAGCAAGCGAATCGCCTCGGATAAGTTACATGATGAAACGAAAAGGGGTTTTTGGAAGTTCTAAAATGTACTTGTGTATATATACCTCCATAAATTACAAAATTCATGAAATTGCTTTTTTACTAGCCACCAAACGTCATCAGTTTGCCTGGCTAACCTCCTCCCCCCCTAGATCTGGCCCTGAATAGGGCTGAGCTTCACTGGGTGCTAGTGGTAGAGTCTAGTTGGCAAGGTCCAGGTTGTAAGCCCTGAGATGGCAGCGTGTGGTGTTTCGTGCGCACCTTTCCAGCTCTGGCACTCCACCTCAGGGCGGAGAACATCCATGAGGATTTCAATGCAATGAAAAAAATGAAGTATAAGATAAATAGTTAACTTTGATAGAAATAAGTATTCCCTTTCTCAATATAAATTAAGAAAAGTTATAGTTAATTAAATGTATCTGGTCTAACTATCAACAGTCAGACCCTGTTGCTTCAGTCTCTACTTGCAAATACAAAGGTATCTTCCCACTTTTGAGTTTTGCTCTTTTATGAACTTTTAGCTGATGTCTCATCATGTGCCTTCTATAACCAAAAGCCTTCCCACAAATGTTACAAACATGGTCCTTTATCCCTGTATGGTCTACTTTATAATGTAACTTCAGTTCACATTTAGTATAAAAGCCTTTACCACAAGTTTCACACTTAATATCATATTCTTCCTTATGTGTCAATGTGTGTCTGTTTAAATTACTCTTACTAATAAATCTTGAAGGGCATTTTGTACATTGATACGGTCTTTCTCCAGTGTGTGAGCGCATGTGCATTTTCAGGGAATCACTGAACCTTCCTCTGTAAGGACAAAGGGAACATTTGACAGGTAGGTTGTAAAAATGTGTAAGTCTGTGACGTGTGAAGTGATGCTCTGTCATTTGTTTCCCACAAATTTCACACATAATATAATAAGGCTCTGTGTGTAAAGCTAAATGTTTCTTGATATCCAATTCTGTGTAAGAGTTGTTGCAGACAGGACATACAATCTTTTTATTCTCATGTTCTTCAGTCTGTCTGTGACCATCATATTCTTTGAACGAGTCAAATGATGTTTCACATTTTTTACAATGGTATATTTTATTCTTTTTGTCTTTGGGTTCATTTTCGCAGTTGTTGTAGTCTTCAGGGTAATCCAATGTGTCATTATTATCAGCAGTAAGCAAGTTTTCAGTAGGTTGTTTTAGAATTTCATCAGACTGTCGTGCAGTTTTCCTAAATAAGATTGCGCCTTCAAGAAGAGTGTAGCAAGGCTGGCACAAATACTTAGGGTAGGGATCATCTATTCTTATTTCAATGCCGGCAAAGACGTTGAACGATTCAGCTAAGTCTTCTGCTTTTCTGTTCCCGAAGATTTGTATAGCACCTTCTTTGAGGCAAACCCTGCACACGCTTTCGCCGTTGTTTTTTTTCTTAGTGCTGACTTTTTCTCGTAAGTCTTCATCCAGCGAGATACTGCACGCCGATTCGTCCCCTGCGGCAATCGTGCTTCTGTTAATTATCTGATTGCAATGTAACATTTTAAGCAGTATCATTGACAGCGACATATTGAGCTCCAGCCCCGGCGACACACCGGTGTGTCGCGTATTTGTCGGGAATTTAATGTTTATTTACTATTACGTTTTTTTATTTGGGAATTTTCACATGTCAGGGCTGGAGCGGTTCTGCGACTAACGGTGAACTAAGAGTTGAAGGAAATCAAATCAGTAGATGTTCAGAATCTGAACATCAGATGCACTGTCATAATTTGTTTGTTTTCTCCTGACTAATATAGGTAGTGTAAAACACGAACCACGACCATTAGACAGGGTTGACAATCTTAGTAGTTGCTGACGGGAAATCGTACTTCTATAAATACACAAAATAGGGTTGGACAGCAAAAGTACTGCGAACCCTTAAAAGAGACTGACATTTTAATTTAGTTTCATTATATTGTCTTTCTTCTATGAAACACCATACAAGATGGCAGTATTTTGCGGTTTTTGACTACGTAGTTCTACTATAATACGTAAGATGGCGTGAAAACAGTCATGCATTTGGTTCTTCGGTGTGACCAGCCCTCGCTCAATTTCCACAAGCAGTTTCCTCAATTTCCACCTAATTCATAACTAATTCATAAAAACAATACAATGATAAAACGAAATAAAAAGTCATAAAACAAAGACATATTGATAAATTTATTTTTGTATGCAACACTTCAACATGTCAACTAATGTCAAGTTTAAAAAACAATTGGCTGCCGGTTTGCGTATTTTCGGTGTCTTGCTTGTTTTTATCTCTTTTTTTGGATTTTAATCGTCTTAAAGTGCTTTTTCCACCTAAGTCCGTTGAGTAGAGCCTCTACTCCTCCGGCCGTGTTGATTTTGTGGTTGTGTTGATTGTTAAAATCTAAGTATTGAGACAGGACTATGACTACCCCCGCTTGCCGCTTGGTGCTAGCTTTTGTGTTTGTGACATTGAGAACTACTTATAATCATGTCTAACAAAAAGTGTTGCGTCCCCGGATGTTTAAATAGCTTAGGTAAGTGTTTTATTAATAAAAGGCCGCTGGGCCAATGCTTCGTTTTTAGGGGGGCTGATACAAAGTAAGCAGTTCAGCATCTTTAGAACAAAGCCATATGGGTACGGCACCCGTAGATTTCATGTTTTGACTTACAACTCCACTAATTACTTACTCGATTATTTCAGATACCAATGCGAATTTGCATAAATTCCCTAACCCAGCTAAGGATAAGTAGCTATTTAATACATGGGTCTATTCCATTGGTGGTGAAATATTGCAACTTCAAAATTAACATATTTTCAAATACCGCCGTGTATGTTGTGTACACCTTGAAGAAAAATATTGGTGCCAGAATAATCGACTCAGCAAAGACGCTGTACCAACAACAAACATGCCAGGTTAGTTATAATTAAATATGGAATAAACACTTAAAGAAAACAGATTTAGGATAAAAACAGCATCTGACTTTTTAAACTAATATGAAAATGTATTGGCAGACGGTATAATAGATTCTTAATTTATAAATGTGAAAGTATATTTACTGGTTTGTCCTTTTTTGATGCAACCACATTGTTATACTTAGAGATCAGATACCTAGTTCCTGGGCCCGAAATTGACATCGGCTACTTGCCATGGGGCAGAAATGCTAATAAAACACTATTCACAAAGTGTACCAAATAAATAAGCTGGTTATAATTCCATCTGTTGCCCTATTCCTGTAATTAAAATTATATTTATCAACCCATTTATGAGTAAATAACTTAACTTTAGAATCCAATCAGTGGTTTTTGCGTGATGCTGACACAAACAATTGGACAAACAGACAAACAGACAAAAATTTCAAAAATGCCATTTTTGCGTTTTATGCCTTTTTCCTAACATTTCTCAGTTATTTTTATGCGAAAATATTCAATGTACAGTACACGGCAAATCTACGATTTTATTATATGTATAGATTGTTGAGAAAATCAAATTAGTTTTGAACAAATTCTGACTGAACCAAAGTTAAGTTACTAATTTTTCTTATGGAGTTTTATTGTTATTACAGGATTATCCGTCTTAAAATTCAACTTGGAAAGCAGAGTGTTTAGACCTCTTCAGATATCAGAAGTATCTACATCAAAAGGTAAATTAACATTCTTTTATCAAAATACTAAATTTCACATCATGATTTATGAGCTCTTATAAAATCATCATATCAGCCGAAAGACGTCCTCTGTTGGACATAGGCCTCCCCAAATGAAAAGATAGGGGGGGGGGGGGTTGGTTGCCATAATCGCCACGCTTGGCAGGCAGGTTGACGATCACAGTGTAGCTGTAGCAATGTACCTACAGAGTATGCTGCTGCCCATTCTCTGGTTAGTGAGTCCGTTAGTGAGTCCCTTACTCGCCTCTTACGACACCAAAGGGAAGTGATAGGATTGTGCTATTCTTTTACGTCTGACACCAAAGGGAACTATAAAATGCCCAATAATTAATTGCCCCAAGTTGGGAATGGAACCTTATGCCTTAAACCCAGTGCTTGCAGTTCACACTTAACCGGTCAAGTGGCGCTAATAAAATTAATTTGTCATTCCAGAACCTGTTACTTCACATTTAAGACTCTGTGGATATGCAGCCATACACCGGAAGTGCTGTGGTTGATGTACAAATAAAAGAAAATCTTGGTAAGTGAAATACAGGATGTTCCGAAACTCAACGTCAAGCGGTATGGGGCGATAGATAGGCTAAGTTATAACAGTTCAGGCGAAAATAAAAAATAAATTCGATGTTATTAGGTTAAGTGATAATAGGAATACTTTTGAACATGTGGAAAATCAATACCCTAGATCACACATTTAGGTAGGTACCATCCATGATCACAATTTTCCCAATTTTATAGTTTTAATGTAATCCTAAATAACTATGCTATTGATTGCACTCACAAATCCAACAATTAATATGGGCAGTTTAGTAAAAAAAAAAACCGGCCAAGTGCGAGTCGGACTCGCGCACGAAGGGTTCCGTACATATACATTATCTATAAAAACGGCAAAAAATCACGTTTGTTGTATGGGTAATTAAATTAAAATAAAACAAATATTTAGGGGGGGGCTCCCCTAAATATTTGTTTTATTTTAATTATTTATTTTTAAAGTGAATAAATGACGATATATTCTGTGTATATTTCAAGCATCTACCTGTTGCCGTTATCAAGATCGAGCAATAACGAGCAAAAATATCACGTTTGTTGTATGGAAGCCCCTTTAAATATTTATTTTATTCTGTTTTTTTAGTATTTGTTGTTATAGCGGCAATAGAAATACATTATCTGTGAATATTTCAACTGTCTAACTATCACGGTTCATGAGATACAGCCTGGTGACAGACGGACGGATGGACGGACGGACAGCGAAGTCTTAGTAATAGGGTCCCGTTTTACTCTTTGGGTACGGAACCCTAATAAAGTTTTATTGAGTCATGTTTAAAAAACATTTTGTTAGACAACTGTGAGACTTCATCTTTCAAAAAAAATGTACAATACTACCCTACGCAAGTTATTTAAAAAACTGGCCCATTTAATCAAGATTTCAAAATGGTCCAACACTTGCTAGTTATCTTTTCAATAACTACCTATATTATTGCTTATTTACTTGCAAAAGGACCTTATTTCAAAAAACGAGCGGTTAGTCACTGCATCCGACACGAATCCGAGAAAATACGTTCGAAGTAGTCATAGAACTATTTGTATGGTAGTTTACGCACTAGATCCGACTTCCGTCATCCGATTTTTCTTCGTCATTCGTGATTCTCCAGAGTATTCAAATCGGACATATGTGTCCGTCTTCGTACATACAATCGATCGATAGTCGATAGATAACCAATAGCATAATTATTTAGAATTACATTAAAAAAGAAAAACTACGAAATTGAGAAAATCGTGATCTCAGTACCTAAATGTGTGAAAGTCTAGGGTATAGATTTTCCAGTTTCAAAACTATTCCTATTATCACTTACTTAACCAAGTAATTTGGAATTTATTTTTTATTTTTGCCTGAACTGGTATATCGCCCTATAATACCCGATTGACGTTGAGTTTCGGGACATCCTGTGTAATCATAACACCATTTTCTAATAAGACAATAATTTTTCCTACTTTTCATGAGATTCAAACCACCTAAATAATAACCAAGATAATTAATTGTCATTCCAGAACCCATTACTTCACACAGATGTGTCAGAGTACACGAAGATACTGTGCCTATGCATCTGAATGCTACAATTGCTGTGGAAGATGTACAACTTAAGAAAAATCTAGATAAGTAAATATAATTTCATCTTACCCTACCCTTACCCTTGCTCTTCTTATTTAGTAAACCATCTTGACACGTGATTTTATAAATTAATAAAGATCATTCCATTTTAGTCATCAAAACAATCTAATTGTATTCCAAATAATTTTCTGTAATATAAATTTTACTTCATTACAGAGCATCGCAAATCGCAAAAAGAACGAAATATCAAACTCAAAGTCGGGTGACACATGTTGCTGTTACTAAATCTGAGCAAGCTTAATACAGAAAACTTGTGCTAGTTGGAGTAAAACTAATAGTGCCGCAACAAGCTCAAACATCAGGCAAAAAAGATCAAGTCACTGCAAAACCTTACAACAAATCCACAGTTTTTGAAAACACTCGATGAATTACCTAGCACATCAAAAGTGTTGACTTTATAACAGTTCAGAGAGCATAAGCAAGGTAGCTTAATATCGCAGATATAAATCCAGGAATCAACAAAAATCAGCAAATAAAGAAAGCTACTGAAAAAATGAAGTTAGAACATAAAATATGTGTTGTTCTGTTTGACGAAATGTCACTCAAACCCAATGTGACATACAATGAACGAAAGGACAAAGTGTGTGGGTTTGTGACAAATGGCCTAGAAACACAACCCGATTATGCAGATCATGTGCAGGTGTTTATGGTAAGAGGTTTAATTAAAAACTATAAGCAATACCTGTTGCATACACTTTTTCACAAGCTGCTAGCAACAGTGTGCGACCAAGGCACAAATAATGTGAATTGCATAAAATATCTTTTGCAAGAGACAAGGGGTAACCTGTTGAGAAAGGGAGAAGAGCTCCGAGATAACATTTTTATGATAAATGACCAAGAAATCATACCACTATATGACCCACCCCATCTGATTAAATGCATACGAAGAATTTAAACAAAATGGGTTCATATCATGGGCGCCTTACACCGAGAAAACCCAGGGTACAAAGGAATCCGATTGGTGCCCAAATTGACAGATGACCCCAGCAAAATTGAACGTCGAAATTTGAATATGAGCTATCTAGCAGGTAAATGACACCAGTACCTAAGTTGTCTTTACTTTTCTATTGCTAGTTCATCATCATCTGCCTAGCCTTTTCCCAACTATATGAATGAATAGCAGTATTTTACGTGTAGCGGCTGCCTGCCAGACCTCCACAACCCATTAACTGGGCAACACGGTACTTCTTGGCAAGATTGTGTCAGATTTTCTGGCTTCTGACAATCCGTAACGACTGCCAGAGATCTACAAATGACAGCCGGGACTAACTGCTTAACGTGCTTTCCGAGGCACGGAGGAGTCTCGGTATATTAATATGGTCACCCATCCACAGACCAACCTCGGCAAGCGTTGCTTAACCTTAAAGATTGGCCCGTTCGGCTGTTATAATTTAGCCACGAGCTCCTCCTCCATTTTATTGCTAGTTCTTTTCTTATTATAAGTTTTGCATTACACAGATTAGACATAAAACATTATTTAACAAACTATATTTTTTCACAGATAAGGGAAGAGAAGCCAAAGACACTGCAGACATCCTGCTATTCTTCGACAAGCTTTTCGATTCCCTAAACGGAAGCTCTGGCAAAAGGAAAAATCATGGCAAACCTCTTTTAGGACCTGCAACGCCTACTTCTATCCATCACAAAACCTGAAAGGAGTGTAAAGTTCGTATGAAAGATATGAAATTTATAAATCCCAAAACATCAAACTATGAACATGTTCCCACATTGAACAATTGGGTATGGACACTAGAAGGCATAGAATTATTATTAAAAAAATTGCAAACAAAATATGGTGTAACATCAGTTTGGTTGCATCTAAATCAAGGCCCGATTGATGACACCAGAAAGATTTGGAGCAGCATTTGCGATATTACTGGTAAACAGCATGTCTAGTGTCCACGCCCCTGGAGCTAACTGTGAAACAGACAATTGTGAAACTTTACATGAAGTACTCATCACAGGCGGGGGCAGCAAAGAGCAAACAAATTGTGAACTTGGAAATATTCCCGATATAACTTTCACTCCCCTTGAAGAAAAAAATGACCCACGTGTAATCGGGGGCCTACAGTAAGTACGTAAGTGAATATTTTATAAAAAGCGCCAAGAAAAAGGTCTTCAAGGGGTGTGTTGAATGTACAACAGATTAAATATCAAACAGTGAACACGAATATTTAAGATATCGGGAATACGCAAATAAAAAATGGCTTTGCTGTCCCAGCGATTCCCTTTTAAACTGCATCTCAAATATACAGGATATAAATTATACTATAGTAAAAGAAAATTTAGCAAAACAAAATTTAAGGGAATTAATAACAACTATGATTTTTTTAGCTGTAGATTTCTCATTTATAAAATGCTCAAAACATAAAGAAAAATTAATAGATTTTCAAATAAAAATATCCTGCAGATTTATTATTTATTATTATTTACAACTAAAGATATTGTAGTAAAGATATTAATAACATATTATTAAATAAAAGGGAATGTGATGATGATACGGATTTGCTAAAAACTTAATAAGAAGTGTTTGCTATAAAACTTAATAAAAAGTGTTTGTATAAAAAGCTATAAAATATAAAAAGCTATAAAACTTAATAAGAAGTGTTTGAAAAGAAAGAAATAAAGCATAAAATCGAAGTAACATTGTTTTATTGTTTAGTAATGTGAATTATATTACTTTTCGCTTTTCAACATAGATGCAAGTGAATTTGTAATTCACATTTACCCAAAAAATATCAAAAATAAGTAGTAGGCAAAAAGAACTAAGTATACGGGTAGTAGTAGGCGAGGTACGTATGTGTGCTAGCTACACATACGTACGTATAAACGTATTAATGTTGGCATTAGTTCCAAAACCAGAGTCCAGATGGCGACACTTGACGTTTCTCACTTTGGTTGCAGAGTTGGACCTCTATTCCATATACAGGGTTACTGGTAATTCGACGTATATCCGTCAAGGGCTGATAAGGGGGCCAAAATGCAACAAATTGAACCCCCCATATGTATGGCCGAAATTCAATAGTTTTCGAGATATTTGAATTTTAAGGGTTTTTCGAAATTTACCCAAAATTTGACATTTAATTCCAAATAAAAGAACCCACATACCCATTCAAGGGTACCATTAAAAATGATGTTGTAGCTGGCACTTCAATTAAGCTATGGGCATCATTAAAACTACTTAATTTTAACAAAATAATTAAAATAATGAGCGAAGTAAGAATAATATCTTACCAATATTTTCATTTTACGCTTCAAAAATGTTGTCTCGTCAAAAAAAATTCTATTACATTAATCGTACAAATAACTAAAACAACTTGCCTATTCAGTAGGCTTTCCAAAAAGGTATAAAAGTCAATTTTAAAATACATAATTCGTGGCATGGCATGTGTTTGAACCGGCGCGGGGAGAGAAATCATCTGTGTTCTTAGTTTATCATCCTCGCTAAAACAACCGATTTTACTGGCGAAATTCTACCTGATGGGGCGAGGTGTGCGGGTGGGGGAATACACGGCGTTTGCTGCGCTCGCGTCGCCTTCCTTAGTACAGTTCGCGTCAAATAACTATGCCCCTCTGAAGTTAGCCATTTGCAAAGATCGCGTAGGTGCAGTCACGTAGACGGGAGCAAGCGGGACGCAAGCATGCATCGAACGTAAACGAGCGACTGAGACATAAAATCGCGCCGTCATAATCCCCGCCCCGCGCATGCGCAGTTGCAGTTTGTTCATAATTTTGACTACTACGCAGCCACTCGTAGCCAACTTCAGAGGGGCACAGTTATTTGACACGAACTGTAAAAAACGAACAAACTGCAACTGCACATGCGCGGGCGGGGATTATGACGGCGCGATTTTATGTCTCAGTCGCTCGTTTACGTTCGATGCATGCTTGCGTCCCGCTTGCTCCCGTCTACGTGACTGCACCTACGCGATCTTTGCAAATGGCTAACTTCAGAGGGGCATAGTTATTTGACGCGAACTGTACTAAGGAAGGAGGGACGCGAGCGCAGCAAACGCCGTGTAGGGGAGTACCCGCACACCTCGCCCCATCAGGAAGAATTTCGCCAGTAAAATCGGTTGTTTTAGCGAGGATGATAAACTAAGAACACAGATGATTTCTCTCCCCGCGCCGGTTCAAACACATGCCATGCCACGAATTATGTATTTTAAAATTGACTTTTATACCTTTTTGGAAAGCCTACTGAATAGGCAAGTTGTTTTAGTTATTTGTACGATTAATGTCATAGAATTTTTTTTGACGAGACAACATTTTTGAAGCGTAAAATGAAAATATTGGTAAGATATTAATCTTACTTCGGTCATTATTTTAATTATTTTGTTAAATTAAGTAGTTTTAATGATGCCCATAGCTTAATTGAAGTGCCAGCTACAACATCATTTTTAATGGTACCCTTAAATGGGTATGTAGGTTTTTTTATTTGGAATTAAATGTCAAATTTTGGGTAAATTTCGAAAAACCCTTAAAATTCAAATATCTCGAAAACTATTGAATTTCGGCCATACATATGGGGGGTTCAATTTGTTGCATTTTGGCCCCCTTATGAGCCCCTGACGGATATACGTCGAATTACCAGTAACCCTGTATATAAAAGTACTCTGTGGATACTACAAACAAATAGGTAGGTGCCGATGACGTAGACGTAACGTAGCATTTAGCAAGTGTCAAACTGAAGTCAGTGTTGCCACTTGCCAGATGAGTCGAGCCCCGACTCGCCGAAAATTGCATTCCAAGTTGACAAAATTCGCTCAAATGCAAGTAGCCTAAACTCGTAGCCTAACATTTCAAATTCAAATCCTACTAATATTATAAAGGTGAAAGTTTGTATGTTTGTATGTATGTGTAACAATCAGGCAAAAACGGCTGAAAGGATTTGGATGAAATTTGGCACACATGTAGTTTTTGTTTTTTTATAATAATTTATTTAATTCAAAAACATTACATCTTGTTTACAAGTAACACTGGACCCCACACTAGGATACCCTGTGTCGTGGGGTCCAGTCTCTTTCATCACAAGGTTCGTATTTATGCACTGTAGAAAATTACATGTAATACGGAAATAGTTGTTTGCGTGGTATACAGGGTTACTGGTAATTCGACGTATATCCGTCAAGGGCTGATAAGGGGGCCAAAATGCAACAAATTGAACCCCCCATATGTATGGCCGAAATTCAATAGTTTTCGAGATATTTGAATTTTAAGGGTTTTTCGAAATTTACCCAAAATTTGACATTTAATTCCAAATAAAAGAACCCACATACCCATTCAAGGGTACCATTAAAAATGATGTTGTAGCTGGCACTTCAATTAAGCTATGGGCATCATTAAAACTACTTAATTTAACAAAATAATTAAAATAATGAGCGAAGTAAGAATTATATCTTACCAATATTTTCATTTTACGCTTTAAAAATGTTGTCTCGTCAAAAAAAAATCTATGACATTAATCGTACAAATAACTAAAACAACTTGCCTATTCTGTAGGCTTTCCAAAAAGGTATAAAAGTCAATTTTAAAATACATAATTCGTGGCATGGCATGTGTTTGAACCGGCGCGGGGAGAGAAATCATCTGTGTTCTTAGTTTATCATCCTCGCTAAAACAACCGATTTTACTGGCGAAATTCTTCCTGATGGGGCGAGGTGTGCGGGTACTCCCCTACACGGCGTTTGCTGCGCTCGCGTCGCCTTCCTTAGTACAGTTCGCGTCAAATAACTATGCCCCTCTGAAGTTAGCCATTTGCAAAGATCGCGTAGGTGCAGTCACGTAGACGGGAGCAAGCGGGACGCAAGCATGCATCGAACGTAAACGAGCGACTGAGACATAAAATCGCGCCGTCATAATCTCCGCCCCGCGCATGCGCAGTTGCAGTTTGTTCATAATTTTGACTACTACGCAGCCACTCGTAGCGAACTTCAGAGGGGCACAGTTATTTGACACGAACTGTAAAAAACGAACAAACTGCAACTGCACATGCGCGGGCGGGGATTATGACGGCGCGATTTTATGTCTCAGTCGCTCGTTTACGTTCGATGCATGCTTGCGTCCCGCTTGCTCCCGTCTACGTGACTGCACCTACGCGATCTTTGCAAATGGCTAACTTCAGAGGGGCATAGTTATTTGACGCGAACTGTACTAAGGAAGGCGATGCGAGCGCAGCAAACGCCGTGTAGGGGAGTACCCGCACACCTCGCCCCATCAGGAAGAATTTCGCCAGTAAAATCGGTTGTTTTAGCGAGGATGATAAACTAAGAACACAGATGATTTCTCTCCCCGCGCCGGTTCAAACACATGCCATGCCACGAATTATGTATTTTAAAATTGACTTTTATACCTTTTTGGAAAGCCTACAGAATAGGCAAGTTGTTTTAGTTATTTGTACGATTAATGTCATAGATTTTTTTTTGACGAGACAACATTTTTAAAGCGTAAAATGAAAATATTGGTAAGATATAATTCTTACTTCGCTCATTATTTTAATTATTTTGTTAAATTAAGTAGTTTTAATGATGCCCATAGCTTAATTGAAGTGCCAGCTACAACATCATTTTTAATGGTACCCTTGAATGGGTATGTGGGTTTTTTTATTTGGAATTAAATGTCAAATTTTGGGTAAATTTCGAAAAACCCTTAAAATTCAAATATCTCGAAAACTATTGAATTTCGGCCATACATATGGGGGGTTCAATTTGTTGCATTTTGGCCCCCTTATCAGCCCCTGACGGATATACGTCGAATTACCAGTAACCCTGTATAGTGTAGTGTAAGTGTTTAGTGTAGTGTAAGTGTGTAGTGTACATAAGTGTGTAGTGTAAGTGTAATGAATGTGTTGTGATAGAGTGAGTGTTATGGTGTGTGTTTGTGTATGATTTGAATCAGCCAATAGTGATTATACTTTCAGTGTTCAAGTAATCCAAATCTAGCAGCCAATTAGTTACAATTTTCTTACAAAAACGTCTGGTCGAGTTTAAGATGTTCACTTCTTCGTTAATTTTTACGTATAGGTGAGGGCCCATAAAAGCAAAAGCTTTTTTGCCAAAACTCAGCTTGCAGGTTGGTCTTTTCCATTTACATCTTCTTTGTGAACGCTTATCGTCAAGTATAGCAAAGTGCGCAGTTTTGTGAAATTTAAGCACAACAGCCAGTATGTATAGTTTGCGCACCGTGAGTACTCTAGACTCTTGGTAAATTAAGTTTGTTGGGTAGCGAGTTCTCCTCTTATGCATTACCTTTAAAATTGCTCTTTGTGCACGCTCTGCAGTAATGAGATAACTTTTACTTGCTGACCCCCAGGTCAAGACACAGTATCCTAGGATTGACTGGCATAGAGCATGGTAAATCATCCTAAGCGTCGACATATCTGCCAGTGATCTAAGTCTCTTGAATATATAAAGAAGTTTTCTGACTCGAGCACTTAGCGTTTCGATTTGTTTCTGCCATTTCAGATGCTGGTCAATAGTAACACCCAGGTATTTGATACTATTCTCCCGTTCAAAGGCTGTGCAGTTGCAAGTGTTACCAGAAACATAGCCACATGTGTGTAATTTAACTGTGAACAATGATGGAGCCAATGTTTTTTTGTTATGCTGAAGTCAATGATTTTGGTTTTTTCCACGTTCAATGTTAGTAGATTGTGCTGCAGCCAGTTAAAAACTATCTGCATTCCGGATTCAGCAGCCTTATAGGTTTCCTCCTAAGACCTACCATGAAAAATGATGGCAGTGTCGTCTGCATACGCAAAAATCTGTGCCCTGTTTAACTGGAGTGAACAGAGACCGTTTATATATATGAGAAATAGTGTGGGGCCAAGGACACTGCCCTGAGGCACCCCGTATCCAACGTGCGCAAGAGAACTCTGGTAATCACCTAAGCAAACCCTTTGTTTGCGGTCAGTTAGGTACGAGTCGAACCAGTCCAGCGCAGTGCCCCTGATACATTCAAGTTTTTTTAACAGTATTGGCCTGGAAACGGTATCAAAGGCTTTGACCAGGTCAAGGAAGACGCCGCCACACTTCTCTCCAATGTCTAATTTAGCAGTCACGACATCAACTAAGTTGGAGACTGCGTCCTCCGTCGACCTGTCACTGCGAAAACCAAACTGATTAGATGAGAGTAAGTTTTTTTCTGTAGGTAATTTAACAGTCTCTTGTTCACCAGCTTTTCGAGTATTTTTGACACAGATGTTAAGAGGGAGATAGGTCGATAGTTGGATGCCACCGTAGAATCTCCTGCTTTGTAAATTGGACATACATTAGCTATTTTCATCTGTGCTGGTACTTTCCCCGTTGCGATACTTAAATTACATATGTGCGTAATTGGGGACACTAGGTACTTTATACCTAATTTAACAACACGGTTAGTTATTTTATCCCATCCCGGAGCAGACTCATTCTTCATGTTCAATATAATTGAACCGATCTCATTTTCGTCAGTGGGATTCATAAAGAAAGACTCTCGAAAGGATGTACGGGTTACCATATTAGCTAATTCAGTTTCAGTTTTTTTAAGTCGCTTCATGGTGTTTTCAGCAAGTTGCTCGCCCACATTAGCGAAAAAATTGTTAGCGATATCAAGTGAGGTAACCTGGTCTTCATGAGCATTCAATAACTCAAGGTTCCCTGCTGCTTTTTTGTTTAGGTTACATATGTTTTTGACAGCAGCCCATGCCTTCTTACTGTTACCGTTAGAACGGTCTAAAAGTTCTTTTTCAGAAGCATTTTTAAGGTTTTGCAATGTATTATTGCAGTAGTTCCTGTAGTTTTTATATTTTTGTTGTAATACAAGATCATTTTTGTTTACTTCTTTTCTTGCTTCTAAGTGTAATGAATCTCTTTTACGGATACAGTTAAGTAGGTTTTCGGTCATCCAGGGTTTTCTTATTTATTTAGAATTTTTAAAAATAACAGTCTCCGAGTGTTTCTCTATACATTCAACTAGCTTGGTTGTAAGTTCTTTCGTGGCCTCGGTAATGTCGTTGTGGCTATATAGTAAAGTCCAGTCTATATTTTCGATTTCCTTAATTAAGTTAGGGTATTCTATTTTAAGCTGTTTTTAATGTTTCTCACGTAGCGTTTTTGGTGTAGTGTGTTTGCTGATACTTATTAATACCGTATCATGGTCTGTCAGCCCACTTTCACATATTATTACTGAAGCCGATTTTTTGGTCTTAATCAGCGCGTGGTCGAGGCATGTTCGATCGTGTGTAGGATATTGATGACCGGGGTAGAGACCGTACTGTCCTGTAATGTCAAGGTACTCGCTCGCACGGTTGTCACGTATATCAGTTTTAATATCGATGTTTACGTCACCAGTCAAGACACAGGTAGGCTTTACACACATTTTAAGAACGCTATCCAGGGAATCACAAAAATTTCGGGTGTTATAAAAAGAAGGGGATCTGTAAACCGCACAGATAGTCAATTCCATACCAACGTGTATCAGTAAGCAGTTAGCTTCCTGAAATGGTGGTTCCTCAATTGTTACACTCAGTTCGGTTTTGAAGAGTATTGCTAGACCATCGTTTTGATTTAGGTAGCACCTAGAGTAGTGACACTCGTAGCCATTAAGTTTTACCTTAGGAGTTGACTCGTTAAGTCGACATTCAGTCAATATAATGATATCTGGCAGAAAATTTAATCTGGTTAGGAAGACTGTGAAGTCATCAAAGTTTTTCTGGATGCTTCGTATGTTTTGGTTAACAATAGTCAGTTGAGTATTTACATTACCAAGGAAACTTAAACATTGCTCGGGGCAATTTAGTTTGACATTGGAGAAGATATCCGTGCTGTCTATGTCCATTATTAAATCATTTTGATTAAGCATTTTTGTTTTGAATTGGGATTATGAGTTTTCTTTTTTGCTAAAGTTGGGAAAATATTAGATTTGGATAGTAGTATTAAGTATGTAGTATATGTTTTACCATTATGTGTGTGTGAGTGTGATGCGTGAAAGTGTGTGTTTTGGGAGGTTTTTTGAATAGTGATAGGTTGTGTTTTGTTACAAAAGTTTTCACAATATGTATCAAGAGTTTCATAATTAAGTGAAAATAGAAGCTTAAGCAATATTATTATCTTTTCCGCGCAATTGCTGAGTGTATTTTCATTCTTGACATAAATATATTTATCGCCTTAATATAATATAGTTCACATCCTGGAATAAAAAATAGGCTACTTTTTATCCCGGTAAGTGGCATGGATTAATGAAGACTGAGGTGGAAGTGGAAACTCGGAGCCGCTGCTACCTTAGTACTTCAGATTCACAAGTACCAGGAGACCAGAAACATCAAGTACCAGGAGACCAGAAACATAATTATCATACTATTTTTGGGCTGGTATAATTATGTAGGTAGGGTAGGTGTAGGGTAGGTGTAGGGAAGGTGTAGGGTAGGTGTAAGGTAGGTGTAGGGTAGGTGTAAGGTAGGTGTAGGGTAGGTGTAGGGTAGGTGTAGGGTGGGTGTTTCCTGAGTAAAAAAATAACAATGTAAATCAGGAAACCTTGCTATTTCCGATATTCACGCGGGCGAAGCCGCAGCTGGTAGAAGCTAGTTCAAAATATTTATTTGTCACACATAGGTAAAATGTTGAACATTGGTGGAGTAATTCTTTTAATTTAATTAAGTGTTTCACTATATGCTGCCTTGCTGGGCATACAATAATATTGTACAAACAGGTGTAATAAACAAAAAACAACAAGACACACATAAAATAAAATGGAACATAAAACAAAAAAAAAAACATAAAATAACAGTGGATTAACAGTACACAGGTAAAATTATTTATTTTAAAGTTGATCATGTTAGAATTTCCTTTTTAAGTTTTAATAAAAAGGAAACAAACTGTAAATAAATTCTTCTCATATGATTTGACCAGTAGGTACGGATTGTATGGACTTTCAAAGTCAAAGTCAAAACGTTTATTTCATTTAGGCCATTAAACGGCACTTTTGAACGTCATCATTTACATTTAAAATAATATAAAGTGACTCTACTGTCTACTACTTTAAAAGAGACTGACCTCTGACTTTGTTTCGGTGTTTCTTCTCAGGGTAGTCAGCTAGGAAACACCGGCCTCATCTAGCTTAAAATGCCCAAAAAACATTGACGTGTAAAAGAGTTAGATATGTTTAACCTACTTACAAAATAAACATCATTTATCATTTATAAATGATTTGAATATTTTTGACGATCTGTCTGTGAAATAAATTTTCATTCTTGTCTGTTTTGCATTGTAAACAATACCTGTGTTTTAATTCCTACCAAAACAACTTTTGGATAATAGTATGAAAGAGGGGTGATGTTCTTTCAAAGGAAATAAAAAATATCCGTTTATTTTGTGGGTTTTTACAGTTCTTTGATTTTCTGTTTAGTTTTTAGGTTAGTTTTGTAACAAACCTTTCACCAAAAAAATCAGTTCTTTGCAACAATGTGATTTGAATTCACATAAGACAACAGAATACAGTTTCAAGAAACCAATAAATGATTTCAAATAAATAATATTTCATAGGTAGGTCATGCTAAATGTAGGTTTGTACCTAGTAGAAAATAAAAAATGCTTGTATAGAGCAATTAAATAGTTTTATTGGTATATATTGTCAAATTCATAAAATACTATCGTCTAAAATCAGGGCCGGCGGATCAACCGAACTAAATGGAGCCCAACTTAGATGGTACCGCAAATCGGTCATAACGTGACCACAGCATCCTACTCTCTAATTTTCACCAAACATTTGCTATAATAGCCAGTAATATCAGCCACTGAGTTACTTGTAGCCTTTTTAACTAAAATGAAGGCATAGTACACTTTACTGTTAACATGTTGTGACTTAATTATTCTTCCCCTAACTAAGTACTTTTCCGTTCTCAATACCAATGGCAAGTCATCCTCAATGCCATTTGCTAGTTCAATTTCGTATTTTCCGTTCCTACGGACATGCTCCCCGTAATACGATCGAGCCAGAGCACAGGAACAGTACAATCGCAATGGTCTTCAAAACAGTTCTTAATCGTACAGGAATCTGAAGACTCGAATGGACACGGTCTCAACGCAATGACACAGAAATAATAGTTCGCAATGATAAGTTCACAAGCAGCACAACAATCTCAACAACTATAAAATAAAAGCAAAAGTTCTCTGCCAAGTGCCGACAAGATGCTTTGTTTGATATGCTACGGCTCCACCTGCGTCTTAACGCGTAAATTAGCACGTTAATTTAGGCGTTACGTAGATGTGGTCAACGTTTTAATGTGTGAAATTACAAACGTTATTACTAATGGCATTAAAAGTTAAGCGATAGCTCGGGTGTCGGTTTTTTTGACACATCAAAGGGTTTTAGCGCGAAGTTTAGATCGCTAAGCGATGTTAGCTACATTAACGCAGTCTCGTTTTAAGGACGGTTTTAGGCGGGAACTGCATTCAAGAACGACAATGGAGTGGTCGAATGAGAAAGCTTTAGAGTTTTTAGAACTGTTTCAATTAGAGCCGTGCCTTTGGAATCCAAAACTGCAACTAGAGTGTAGCTGCTTCAAGCTCCATTGTGTCTTTAACCACTGAACCGGACTAACGAATTTTTGGAAAAAAATTGTGTGTTAACGCGTGACTTCTTGAAGAATTAACTTTTAACGGCATCGTAACCTAAATGTAGCCAACGCGCATTTTTAATGCCTTAATTAACGAGAAGTTGGCCATTGCCATTTACGTTAACGCTAACCCAAATGGGCCAGTAGCATTATGCTACGGCTCCACCTGCGTCTTAACGCGTAAATTAGCACATTCATTTAGCTGTTACATAGATGTGGCCAACGTTTTAATGTGTGAAATTACAAACGACACGTTAAGCGATAGTTTGGGTGTCGGTTTCTTTGACACATCAAAGGTTTTTAGTTCAGCGCGCTAAGCGATATTGGTTACATTAACGCCATCTCATTCCGCGGGATGCGCGCGCACAGCAAGGACGGTTTTAGGCGGGAACTGCATTCAAGAACGACAATGGAGTGGTCAAATGAGAAAGCTTTAGAGTTTTTAGAACTGTTTCAATTAGAACCGTGCCTTTGGAATCCAAAGCTGCATCTAGAATGTAGCTGCTTCAAGCTCCATTGTGTCTTTAACCGCTGAAACGGACTAACGAATAAAAAAATTGTATATTAACGCGTGACTTCTTGAAGAATTAACTCTTTAACGGCATTGTAACCTAAATGTAGCCAACGTGCATTTTTGATGCCTTAATTAACAAGTAGTTGGCCATTGCCGCTAACACATTGTCATTGTCATTGTCTTTGTCGATATTTTTCCATAGAATCATCGATATTTTTAATCACGATTTATCAAGATTCGATATTTATTTCAATGTATCGAAATTGAAGTTAACGATGCGCGAGGAGCCTGCATGCAAGGAGTATATAACACTACTATATACTCCTTGCATGCAGGCTCCTCGCGCATCGTTAACTTTAAGAAAACCCATCTATATGAAATGCAATATAATAACAGTACTGGCTGCGTGCACGAAAATACTATCTAATACTATTATACCATCCAGTGTGAGACTTAGGACCCTGAAGTTAACAGTTATGAACTACTGTCGGATTTTTTTTAACAACTAATAACAAAAAAGAAAGAAAACTAAAAATACGCATATTATGTAGAAATAAAAAAATAAATTTCAGTTTTTAATTTAATTTTTTGCTGTATTTTTTTTCGATACTGTTTTTCGTCAATCTCTTTTTAAGACTCTAGGTCAACGGGAAGCACCCTATGTTTTGATTCCGTTACAACCGTCAAAATATGCCACATAAACGTCCTTATCTTGAGATTACGTTGACTTAGAAGTTTAATTTTTTCACTGCTCCGAAGGGCAGTCCTGAGTATTTGATATTAAATTCAGCGTGATTCCTCCACGCGTTCCGGAGAAAAGGGGTTTATTAACGGTACCAATCATGTTCGTCGTTCATTATTATAATGTTGATTAGGCAGTTAATCCTGAAATCGCCTAAAATTGCTTTTTTTTTGATGTAGCCTAATTGGCGACCAGTCGCCGATCGTAAAAATTGGTCGCCGCGAGGCCTAAAATGGCGAATAGTCGCCTTATTTGGCAACACTGAACTGAGTTCATGGTTCATGCTGACTTGACAGTGACAGAATTATACTGGTTACAGATAATAAATAAAATCATGTCACTCACGGTTCGTTCGGGTTCGTATTATTATTGTTGTAACAATATTATACGTAGGTATATATCCTATACACGTGTATTATAAAATAGATGATATTCTTTGGTTTACTTAGAAATGAGCCTACTATTGCGTGATAACGAAACGTAACGTCGCCGTCAAGTTTCTGAATGTCAGTGTCAATGTCATAACCAGGGTATCCATCCAGGCAGGACCGACCGACCGAAGTCATAGATCGAAGTAAACATGAGGTTATGTTAAAAATAACAAAATATATCTGAGTAACTTTAAATAAAACTCAAAATAGTTCTAATTCCAAAAACCTGAAGCGTTTTCAATAATCAAAAATGAACACTATTAGGGTAAGGTAGCTTCTAGACCTATCGTCCTTCGTTGCCACTAATCGTCAGTAAACACTGATTTATTATTGTCTTCGGCCGATTTAATTTTAATGCCTTTTTTTTTAGAGTTTATGGCGTTCAGCGCCCATGGTACGCGGCGTATTGGCAAACTACGCTATCCGACCTCTTTCGGCAGCTGCAGTAGTTCCAATACAGAAGCCTATCGAGCCAGTACCATCGACGACCGTGGAACTCGACAAGTTATATAAACGAGTAGAACTTGAGATGAGGGGCGTCGACCCCGCGGTACTGCTGAGTTATACCTGGTTCTGTGTGGCGGCTGCTTCGCATTTGGGCATAGAGGTCACTAAGAGGTATGTTTTGAGGTTATTTTATTTACATCTACATTTATGTTGCTTGTTAAAAGAAAAATTATTGTGTCCTTTCCTTAATCAGTACTGGGTGGTAATATATCACATTTCTGATTCTTTGATTTATTATTATCAAGTACCAGTGTTTTGTTGTAACTACAGTCATTCATTATCATTTTTCAATAAATTGCAGTTGGGCACTAAGAAAAGCAGAAAAAGAAAGGCACACCCTTCTCCGTTGTGTCCACATTTACAAGAAGCACAGAGTCCAATACGAAATAAGAACATACTACAGATTCATACATCTTCAGAGGCTCACGGGATCTACTTGTGATACGTTCTTAGAGTACATCCAGAGGAACCTTCCTGAAGGATGTGCACTAAAAGTTACAAAAATTGAATGCCAGAAGCTACCGGAACATATAATGCCTCCTACCAATCAATAAATCGAAGTTTGTTACATAGAATTAGAATAAAATACTGTAATAGTATGCATTTAATTTTATTTCAATATAGTTAGAACTTAAAAACTATAAAATTGAGCTTTTTATTGGGCTGTTTAAGATGCCAGCATTATTTTGGTCCAATATAGATCAGAAGAAGCGAGTGGATGATAATCTGACTATTAACAAGAAAAAATGGAAGATGAAAATAAGTTGCAACAAGTAACATGGAAGACGGGCAGGAAGATGATGATTTAAGCTGGCATCTTTTATATAATTCATTGATGATATTGAATACTTAGCCCTTCAATTTTATTAGGGCCATCACTTAAATTACACAAAATTGAAAATCTAAAAGTAGGCACAGAAGATGTTGAGAAATATTAATGGATCTAAAAGTACATAACATCCATAGTTACTAATATTAAGTTTTCTTACACAATTCAAAAGGGTCTTATATGCAGTGACTAAACACTATATTCCAGATAAACAACAGTATGATGGTGACTTTAATATTGGATTACAGTAGTGAGTGATAGGAAACCTTATTTTTTGTAATCAAGATACATACAGTTCTCGTCAAATAACTTTGCCCCTCTGAAAGTACACGGGAGCAAGCGGGAAGCAAGCATCGAACGTAAACGAGCGACTGAGACATAAAATCGCGCCCCGCCCCCATGTCTCTTACGCATGGGCAGTTGCAGTGTGTTCGTAATTTTGACTACTACGCAGCCACTTGACACAACTTCAGAGGGGCAAAGTTATTTGACGAGAACTGTACTCAAGCTTAGTTCTGGAACATCTTTAGTTAGGTATATTTTGTTTTTATGTAAATGTCACCGGAAAATTGCAGACGCAATAAGATTGTAAAATATCACGTGAAATAAAATTGTTCTTGTTTTTGTCAATAAGGCACGGATATGTAAGAAACTATTGAAATTGGATTTGTTGTATTCAAAATGACATGCTCTGTCTACTACTATCTGACATACACACCTCACAAAGAGTTTTTAGGTAGTTTTAATCGTACAATACTGGTCTAAAAATTCATCTAAGTAACAGGTAAAAATTGGCTACCTATATTTAAAAGGCTTAAGCCAGTTGCAGATCAAGAGGAAAACACATAGTTTGAGCTTATCTTTCAAGCTGAGATAGTTTTTCATACATCTAACTATGTAAAAAAAAATACCTCGTCTTTATGAATTAAGCTAAACTTACTTACCTAGCTAAACTCTTGGTTGATAACCAGGGTTGCACATACACAAAGATATAATTTTTCTATGATATCTAATAAAGCGGTAGTTTCTATTATAATGAGGCACATCAATACAATTAGTAAGGTCAAAAATATCCTAATAATTAGTAATTTTCTGAAAACTAGCTACTAATCAAAGCCATTACAGAGTAAATACTTAAAGTTACATAATACATGTAGAACTCAATCAACATTTTGGCATTAATAATATCTCTTTGGCAGTATTTTGTTAACATTCTATTCATATTGCTGATGTTTGCACACTGTGACAATGAAGAGTATAGCAAATGCTAACTCTAAAGCGTGAAACATTAACATTACAGCACACCAGATGTATTCCAGTCGCAGTATGTAGGTCTGATATATGAGGAAGTAGCAAACGCCTATTGCTGAAGGTATTGTCAGTATTACCGAGAAAAATACTGGCACTTCTGAAAGAAAAAATAAAAGGGTTTCGATTTTTATTGCTGACAAGGAATTTTATGTAATGAAATGGGGAATCTGGTAAGAAAGAAATACTTATTTGTTAAAAATATTGATTGTAAAGTAAAGTTTATCTGGCCCCAGCTGCCAGGAAAACGTTTTGAAAATGAGTTCCCAAGTTAGTCAATTCAGTCCCATTTGGTTAGAAAAATACTTACGCTTACAGGCTAAATTCCCTCTTCTTCCCAAGAATATACGAACAACTTCCACAAGGCATAACGCACAAAAAATCCCGGCTTCTGTCCACAACGCATTCTCAGGGTAAGAAACATTGATGGCTTTTAAAATGCCCATGGCCACTTCACACACAAAAAACATCCCAAGATAAAAACTATTCAGGTATAACAGTATCTCATATGCTAAACTAGAATTCATATTAGTCACTTTGGACATTTTCCTGAAGGAATCAATGATGAAGGCTATTTGTTTACTTTTGTTGACGTTTTGATATTTTTTTTGTTTATTCGATCGACCGCCTAGACAACACAACGACAACAGCTTACCGGAGACCGGAAAAGCTAGTGACGTACGTATGGTAAACTGTCAAAATGGAACAGCCAATGAAAAGTTTGCGCGCGCATGTATTGATTTCCGCATTTTGAATGATAATATAAAATTACGAAATGGAAAACGCTTGATTACTTATTTGTTTTTTTATTTATAATTTCTTTGTACGTTGAGATGGTTGAGACATAGTTGAGGTAACAAAACGAACTAAATAACCCTTCTGCTGACGATAAGAACTCACAAACTTCCAGAACATCAGAATCATAAAGATTTTTTCAGGGCTAGAATAAACTGCCCACTTCCACAAATCAGAGTAACTCTGATGACACCAGAGTTAGGGTGCGTTTCCACTGAGGCGGAGCGGAGCAGAGCGTGCCGCGATTCACCAATCAACCAAGCGGAGTGGAAAAGAGATGTGAATTTCAAGCCTAGTGATGCCTACTGTTCAGGATGGCCGCCTATGAGCTTTTCAAAACTGTATTCCAATTACCAACAATAAAAACCGGCCAAGTGCGAGTCGGACTCGCGCACGGAGGGTTCCGTACCATTATCTATAAAAACCGGCCAAGTGCGAGCGCGGAGTCGCTCACGGAGGGTTCCGTACCATTATCTATAAAAACGGCAAAAAATCACGTTTGTTGTATGGGACCCCTCCGGCTTAAACATTTATTTTATTCTGTTTTTAGTATTTGTTGTTATATCGGCAACAGAAATACCTACATCATCTGTGAAAATTATATTTGAGTTTATTGAATGAAAGGTAAATTGCGATTTACGATTTATGACGTACCTATTAAAAAAAAACTACTTACTAGATCTCGTTCAAACCAATTTTCAGTGGAAGTTTACATGGTAATGTACATTATATATATTTTTTTAGTTTTATCTTTCTCTTATTTTAGAAGTTGCGGGACACACACACACACACATTTTACCACTTTGAAAGTGTCTCACGCGAGAAGTAGGGCCAACATAATAAGAACTCCTTCTTCAGAAAGCATTAGCACAGGAAGTGGACCTGGCAGAGCCCCGACCGACGGTGCAACTAAAAATGAGATTGGCTTCATCATGTCGACAAAGAAGCAGATTTTCAATGATGCTTCTATGATCAACGCGGTGAAAACCGGAAGTGATCACCGCATGGTAAGAGGCACATTGAATCTATATATCAAGGTGGAAAGGTCTCGATTGATGAAGTATACGCTCCGTCCAGCACAGATCCAGATCTGTGCTGGACGGAGTCGACGTCCGACTCGGCTGGGCGGCGTTCGGGAAGTTGCATGATATCTTCTCGTCTCACATACCACAGTGTCTCGACGAAGACGAAAGTCTATGACCAGTCATGTTGCCAGTGATGACTTATGGAACCGAAACGTGGTCGCTCACAATGGGCAATGGAGAGGGCAATGCTCGGAGTTTCCTTACGTGATCGAATCAGGAATCCGCTCAATTCAAAGTATTAGTAGCAAAGAGTAGGTATTATAAATAAGGAATAATACTTTGGAAAAATAGCACAAAAACAACACGAAAACAATTCGGCGCACGTCTGCAAAACTGTGCAACCAAGGTGCAACTTTCCTCTATGGTGCAAACCGTTTTAGTTGTGACAATTTAGAATTTTGACATTTGATTTTTATTGTAATCGATTAAATAAATCGAAAAACCCAAAAAAATATACCTAAGTCCGTAATTCAAGACTTTATAATTAAAATAAAATAATGACTTGTATTTTCAGTAGTCTAAGTCGTTAGTAGTGACATCTAGTACGGCTTATGTGAATGATTTGTCTATTCGTTGATTGTGTGAACTTGACGAAGACAATATAATTATCTTTCTGGTTTTGTCCGTTCGAGCACTGACATGTGAAAATTCCAAAATAAAAATAAATTTTATTAATAGTAGTACCTACTTAATAATAAACATTAAAATCGCGAAAATGTCGTAGCACACCGGTGTGCCTGCAGTGCTCGAGCGGTTGCCAACTCCTATACGTAAATTCGAGTCGCTAGTAGAGGTTTGCACCGGAGCAATGAGTACCGGAGAATCACCGGTTATTCTCCGGTGAAATTATTCGGTAAAAACACCGAAGAAAAACCGATTGATCACCGGTTTTATTGGAGCAGTATTTTTTAAAGGTGATTTAAATAAAAAGAAGGTTTGTTATTCAATATTGTTCTTTATTTTATAATATTTAGTTATTATTTCTTATTTGCTTCTTTTCTATAACAATATTTCGGACATTAACTCAAAGCACTGACCAAATAGGTTACTCAAAGCGTGCCTGTCCATTTATATGATTCATTTCACTTCCTACTAATTTCCCAAATAACTCGTTGCAATGTGTATGATTATTCCCCATATTTTCGGTTTAAGTTCCTATTTCACTATAAACACACATCGTCACACACAAACATCGTCGTTTGCGGCAATTAATATAAAAATGTACATAGAAACGCATTTTTCAGATATCAATCATAACTGGGATAATGGGGTGGATTTTTGTTTGAATACTGTTTTTGACAAGCACAGGACCGGTTGTTGTGGCGACACTTGGGGGAGGCCCATGTCCAGCAGTAGACGTCTTTCGCCTGATAAGATGATGATGACCATTTTTAAGTTGTGAAACTTCAAAACAACTTTAATTTCGGTAGTCGGTGTCTTTGGTTTTTTGGAAAAAGTTTTGTTATTTTTTACTTTTTAGTGGTACCCCAGACATAACAACACCACTGGAAAGTCACAGGAAAGCAAAAATACACAATTTCGTTTACATGGATGATTTTTCCACATATTTTGTCCAGCTATTTGGATTTAAAAACCAAACTACAGAACCGATTTTGATAAAATTTCAATGGGACCAATCAAGAAGTATATCCTTTCACATAAAACAAAAATTTTTCAAATCGGTTCATAAATGACGGAGATTATGAGGTAACAAACAAAAAAATAATCGAATTGAGAACCTCCTCCTTTTTTGGAGTCGGTTAAAAAATGAATGGAAACTGTATTTTTTTATTAGCAAACCCATTCAGCAAACAATATTCATTTCTGTCATAGGTTTATAATTCCAACGCATCAACCGGAGATCACCGGTAAATCACCGGAGATCGCCCAATCACCGGTGAATTTCACCGGTACTCAAAATTCCGCTCCGGTGCAAACCTCTAGTCGCTAGACTCAATAATTATCAAAGTCGACAGAAAGTCGCTAAAACTGATTCTATCAGGAGCGGACTCAGCATTTTGTTCTGGAAGGGGCATAAGAGGCTAGGGGTGGTAATTATTTTTTATGTAATTATAATTTTATTATATATTTATTTTATTATATTAATTATAATTAATATATTAAATTATAATTTAAATCTCCACACACAATCACTCTTGGCACTGTATAATTCTGTGTCGAGTTGACAAAAAACGTACCTAAGTATTTATTACAAGCCCTAAAATTATTTGATTTGTACTCCAAAAGTCGTCAGATAAGTCGCTAAAATATTTTTGTTGAAAGTCGTCGCTTCTAGCGGCAAAGTTGCTAAATGGGCAACACTGGATACAGTTCTTAAACATACGACAAAAAAAAAAACAAAACAGTGATAGGAATCGGCCAGGTGAAAGAATCGGGAGTTTGACAGTTGTCTTTTGAAAGACTTGAAAGGGTAGGTTTTTTTCATGTTTTTTTCAATTGGAAAATTGCAACATGACGACAGTCCTCTGGAGACCCCTGCATAGCCGGAGTGTTAATTAAAAAAAAATAATATTCGTGATTGATGATGACGAACAGAAAAAAAAAGACGCACAAATAACTTCCTGATGCCATAACCAAAAACACTCCCATTCATTATCGGATTCTTTCCCGCGCTGTTTACGCACCTGGTTGCGCGTGCGCTCGCTCGAGTGAGTCCGTTACGCAACGAATGCAGTAAATGCACTATCAAACGTAAATGTATACGAAAACGGAAACGTACCGAGTAGGAAGAGGATTACGGAAGGTGTCAGACCGATTTGTGGCTGCGTGTGATTTCTACTTTGTACCTACTTGGAGATAGGAAGTTTAGGTAGTTCAGGTTTTGCCATATGAAATACCTAAGTCCTGAGGGCCACTTCTACTAATTTTTAAGCAACGTTCGCATTCGTATTCGTATCACAGACATGCACAATAAGTGTTGGCTCTATGATTGTCTTAAAAAAACAAAGTCACCATGACGCACGGTAGCGATAGAGACGCTATTCTTAAAAAACATATTGTTCACGCTAGTTTCAGCTGTCAACATATTGGACACTCAATGAATTAGGTACTTGATTTGTTTGGATCATAGTAGGTATCTCGTATCTTTGGTTTGGATAGTGTTGAAGATCTTTTGTAGTAGCCTAGCGGCCGCTGAGATGTCGTCCTACTTTGTCATCATCACAGAGTCCTAATTGGAGGGTAAGGCAGAGTTCGATTCGCAGCGGATTCAAATACAGATTAGGTACTTTCTAACAAAAATAACAAGCACATTGAACCCATCGTAAGCGTAGTTTTTACCTACCTTATTAAATTGCAGCATCGCGGCATCGGTGACATTTATAAGTCCCCCAAAGTGCAGATGTATGGGCACTAGAGGCACTCCGACCTGCGGCTCATGTTCTGAACCAGGGCACCGCACTCACACGGGCACCAGACGGATCTAACAATCGAAGAAGTCAACCATCGACTCGAAAAGAAAAAGAAGAGCTTATTCAAGCCACTGTCAGGGACAGATCCAAAACTTTATTTACAGGCCTACCAATAATAAAAAAAAAACTTTCCGTAAACTTTGTGATAATGTTTGTAAAAATCGTAAGTTAATGTTGTTTAAATTGCATAACCAGCCAGGTGTTAAGTTCAAAGAGAATAAAATCTAATAAAGATCCAACCGGCTAGACTAGTTATGCACAGTGCAGGTCCTAGGGTAACCATGGTGGATAACTTGGTAGGAGCTATTTGAGGACAAACATAATAGGTACCTACTATGTAGTTTTAAGAAGATATGTGCTTTCTTTTCGATTAGTACCTCTTTATGTAGGTGCCTACGTAGGAATAATCTACTGAGAAGGTACCTACCAACTAAAGAGTAAGACCCTGCCAATATCATAACATTATTAGTTTTCTTTAACAGGGAATCGAACCTCACGCTCAGTACCTAGTAGCGTTTGTAAGTAAGTCTAAGTTAATCTTTTCTACACATCTGATACCATTTTAAACATTTCATAGAATAAAACACATCATAAGCATTCAAAAATATAAGAAATATAGACCACCGTTATTGGGAAGAGGTACTAACTTCTAAGTCACCAGCGGTCAGGGTGAGGAACCGCTGGTGACTCTCTCTGGAGAGAGGAACCTCCTGGGCAATACCTACCTATCTCGCTACTGTCTGAATCAAGCTCTTGATCCAGCCGCTGATGATGGATAATCCTGGTTAACTCTCGACGAGAACAACCAGTGATAATGTATGGCGGATTGATTGACCCGGTCGGTGTCATCACGACAAATCTCCGATGATTGTTCGTCATGATTATAAAGTCCTTGCAATTAGTGCATGATGTTATAATTACTTTGAATTGTTTCACTACAGGGAAAATGCTTCCCATTCTTTTTTGACAAGTGTGGACCAGTCATGTCTGTAGGTGATGAGCTCGTACCACCACTGTCGCCCAATATTTTCCGGGACCCACAGGGGCTAAATGGGTGTGAAAATATTGAAGTGCCTGATAATGTTGTTACAATTTATGACTTCAAACTCGGGTGAGTTTTTAGGTATAAACTTAAACGAACCGAAGATGTCAATCAAATTCTCCTTATAATTATTTGCTTCTACGAAAATTTTTACCTGGCCCCTCAATTTTACAAACTGTCCTACCAGAAGCGTACAATACTGGCATTCCTATTGGTAGAAAGTTAACAGCTTTCTGCAACGCGAGGGAAATGCGATGCACCGATGCACCACGCAGACACAACACTTCCGTTGGGAGCAGGCACTGGACGTCTCACATACAGCATAGACAAGTTTTTTTTCCTCAACATGAAGATTAAACCAGTGTTGACGTTTTCAAAATTGGACCCGGAAACCGGTGATCTTTTAGATAGAATGTTCGACAAAAAAGATTGTATGTCAGAGATAAATCCTGGGAGGGTCATTCTGCCAGCTGATTATATGACTATTGGTCAGGATATTTTGGATATGGAAGTTAAGGATACCGATGTCTGGATGTGCTCTTATCCTAGGACTGGTAAGTGGATGTTTTATTTTTCTAATAACGTTATGTTAGTTTCTAATAGATTGTCTAACCGAGTTTAGTTTTTACAATTAATTTTATTTTCCAAACTCGCAGATCTAGGTACCTACATGCAGATTTCGCCAGCTATTTTGGCGCATGTACAAAACTAGCTTGCGCAATGGTTCTTATTAGGACTATTTTTGTTTTCCTACACTTGTGTCCCACTGCTGGCCAAATATTAAAATTAAAAACACATTTCCTGACCCAGGGATCAAGTGTTCCCGTAACCTTACAGTTGCGGATGAAGCCAATAAACCAATGGGCAAAATAAGACGGTCATTTTGGTTTTGAATGGTGGTATCTTTTTTTCGTCTAGGTTCTACATGGGCACAGGAAATGGTGTGGCTCATCGGACATGCCTTGGATTACGAGGGTGCAAAATCATTGCAACAGGTAAGTTTTCATGATTTTATACTTTCTTAAGTCGAGTAAGTTATAATAATACCATTAACGACCTGTTGGCCAAAAGCTTCGATCACCATTTTTCGAAGTTGGCGTTGGAAGGTTGAATGTGGTTGAAGAAATAAATTGTGATGCTTCCCTACTAACATTGTAATGTCGTAGATGAACATAGATCTACTTACATGACTCATCTGGTTGCATGACGGATAAATTGCTCTAATGCACTTTTTTGCAAAGAATGTTGTATTGTGTGTGATCGGTACTGTTACCCAACGTTATTAGACCATATAACGTAACAACGATTCAACATAAGCGTGATTCACATACTATCACGCTACATCACTGTCATCATCGTATTTTACACGTCGCTCGGTCTAAATAGCAGTGTTATATGTTTTCAGGGTTTATGTACCTATGTGTGTATATGTTTATTTGTGAGTTTCTTTATTCCACCATAACTTTTAAACGCTTTGACCGATTTTTACCATTGATATTTAGTTTACACATTTTGTTTGTGTGAACAGGTTGGGTTACACTTATATTTATATGCAAATTTTATGGTAAACATAACTGGCGTGACTGACGTAATATCATGTGTAGTTTCAATACGGTATAGTATAGATTTCGCTACATCAGCATTCATTAAATCCCTGCACATCACTCGTTTTCGTCTCCTAGATAAGATGTCCCTTAGTGGAGCTGTCCTGCATCATGGTGGCTGGTCACTCCACCTGGCACAAGGAGTCCGTCCAGGGTACGTCTGTGGACCTGGTGAAGCACCGCCTGCCGTATCCTCGCTACATCCGCAGTCATCTGCCCTGGGATCTTCTGCCGGTGGATATCGAGAAGGATGATGGGTCTGCTAAGCCTAAGGTATAGTAGAAGATAAACCACAGTTAAAAAATAGAAACACTACCATAACTTTGTCATTGCATGGTTAGTTAAGAAGCTAAGAAACATGTTCTAGCTCTTTGTCGAGACGTTGAGACGTTTGTATTATATTTATTGGGTTCTAAAACCGTGTGTTAAGATTCATTTTCAGAGTTAAAATATTGGTGCTGTGCCCTGTTCTAAAAGACTTTCCTCTAGTTTAGTTTTTGTAGACACAGGCCTAAAACTGTTGATCATTCCCAGGTAATATACACGTCCCGCAACCCAAAGGACATGGTGGTATCGTACTACCACTACTGCACCCTAGTGCACGGACTCAAGGGAACCTTCGAGGAGTTCTGCGACCTCTTCATGAAGGATCGCGCGCCATTCGGACCCGTTTGGAACCATATTCTTGGTAAGTTCACTGGAAAGCAATTTATTTTTTTGCAGCAACAATTTTCTTAGACCTCTCGTTGTATTTTAATCACAATACAATATATTCGGATGTTCCGTCCTATTTTGAAGTTCGTACGTAAGAATGTCATCACCGCCAGAAAAAAAGGCAAGATTCGTGTTTATGGCTATGGAGCCAATAGTTTTCAATTTTCGAATCGAGTCTCGAAATTATTAATGTACCTAAATCATGATATTTTGGCAGCTTCATGTGATTCGCCCTCTTAAAGACCCAGGGTAGGTCAACTCATACGTGTGGTTACGTACAAAGGCATGGGCACCGGCAGCAATATTTTCAGGGCGGTGGAAACCAGCACAAACATTTTAGACACCTCGCTTCGGATATGCTAGGTTTTCTATAAGTGTTTTTTTGAGTATTTTTAATGTTTTGTATATTATACTTATTATCAAAAGCTTTAACCTCCATCCTAGCGCCCATGTATACAAAGGGTGAGAATGAGATTAGTTACAATCAGTAATGAGTGACAATATTTTTAATAGCAATCAGAGGACTAATAGAAGCGCCATACTGAGTCTTATCAAGTATGTTTCTCCATAAACACAAAAAGCAAGTTTAATTGCCCCCTTTTGTTAATGAGATATACCTTCACTTTAACAATAATATTTTCTTCCCAGGTTTCTGGAACCGTCGTCACGATCCGAATGTTCTATTCATAAAGTTTGAAGAGATGAAGCATGACCTGCCGTCAGTGGTCAGGAGAACTGCCACCTTCCTGAACAAAGAACTCAGTGACACCCAGGTGGACAAGCTCTGTGATCACCTCTCCTTCCAAAACATGAAGACGAATCGAGCTGTCAACCTGGAAGCCATTTTGGAAAAGTCTTTCGGTACCAGTTATTTGGAGTCCACAGATTTGAGGTTCATCAGAAAAGGGGAGATTGGCGACTGGAAGAATTATATGTCTGATGATCTGTCGCGGAGATTCGATGAATGGGCTGAGCAGCATTTGAAGGGAACCGAGCTGAGTTTTGAGTAAGAACGGCGGTAAAGGGTAGTTAGATTTATTCTCCGGGTCTGAAGTCTGAACACGAGGCGAGTAGCTGTGAAAATTCATGTGTTTGCGGAGATGAAGGATAATGTGAGACTGCACAGAACGAGTGCAGCGAATACGGTGCGATTCACAGCCGTTAAGTATAAATCTAACTATAATTAAGATTGTTTTGTAGTTTCTAATATTTTTGAAGACATCATTTTAACGTAGAAGATTTAAGCTTACGTTTACGATAGGGGTAGCAATTCAAAGTTTTATACCTAGATATGACATAATGTAGGTACTTTGTTGTTATGTAGGTATGAATGATTATAATTAAAGGAAACAGTATTGTCCTCATTTAATGTGTAATTATGTGTAGATTTCTAATTTTATTTGTACCTAGATGTTGGCGTAACAAAGCTTCCGTCTATATCTTCCTATTGTTACGTTTCCTTATGTATCTTTCTACATTCTCGTTGTTTGTTAGTTACTTTTACATAAGTTATGATTTTAACAGTTAATTGTTATTTAATACTACCGGTGTCTATTTAAAATAAATAATTAACTTTAAATTATTATTTTTAATGAAGTTGAGTATATTAAGTCTTTTATTTTTAGACTGTATGAAGCATGAACCATAATTACGTCAAAGGGATTAAAAAAAATAGCCAAACACTTGAATGCATTTTACTGCCACAAAAGTTAGATTCGGAAGTTTGGCAATAAAATCAAAATCGTATCATTTTGAGCATTTTTTGAACTGTGGGTAGTTTTATTATTATACTAGCTCACGCCTGCGGCTCCGCCCGCATGTCGGGAATGTCGATAATTATCCCAAGGGAAGATACTCCCGGGATAAAAAGTATCCTATGTGTTATTCCAGACTATAATCTACCTCTGTGACAAATTTCATCAAGATCCATTTAGTAGCTTTTGCGTGAAAGAGTAACAAACATACGTTCATCCATCCTCACAAACTTTCGCATTTATAATATTAGTAGGATAGTAGGAAGTAGGATATTAATATTATAGTAGGACTAGAGCTACTGCTCTCAGCCCGCGGATTCGCCCGCGTGAAAGTCGGTAATCACGAACGAACGAACATTAGGTACCTACTCCCAGGAAAAGATCCTAATTCAGCCGATCGATTCTGCAGTGCGATTCTATAAACATGTCAAAGTGAACACTTGGACGGGGTGCACGTCGGGTGAGTTGTCAAACCATACAAATAAGATGGAATGACAGCTCACTTGTCGTTCACTCTGCCTAGGTGTACACCGTGAGATGTCGACAGAATCGACCGGCTGTAAACATGTTGAAGTGAAGGCTTGGGTGAAGAGATCACGAAGTGAGCTCTCATTCCATCTTGATTACTTACTTACATGGATTGACAGCTCACTTCGTGATCACTTCACCCAAGCCTTTCACTTCGACGTGTTTATTCTGCCAACATCTTACCGTGTTAACTGAAGTGGAGTGAACGTGATGTGAATTGTCATTCTATCTTGTTTGTATGGATTCGCGCTCGGATCTCTGTTGCCTTTTTCATGTCATTTCATACAAACTTTCAAGTCCTTATTCTTCAAAATGAATGAACCGATTTTAACGAAACTTGGTATGCATACGCTAGATATCCAGGTCTAAATAGTTATCAGAAAACATTTTTGAAAAAGAGTTCAGATTTTTTTGATATTTCACATTTTTTATGTTTTGATATTTTTTACATACCTAATAATTACCTAATGTATATCAGCTACCCAACATCACCCTTCAATATGACTGACACGCACTTCTGGAACACCCTGTATTTATATTATTTTAGTGCACTGCAATTAACTTAATGAGCTTTTTGTTATCCTACTAATATTATAAATGTGAATGTTTGTATGTTTGTATGTTTGTATGTTTGTATGTTTGTATGTTTGTATGTTTGTATGTTTGTATGTTTGTGTTTCAATCAGGCAAAAACGGCTGAAGGGATTTGGATGAAATTTGGCACACATGTAGTTCATATTCTGGAATGAGACATATAATACTTTTTATCCCGGTAAGTGGCATGGATCAATGAAGACTGAGGAGGAAGTGGAAATTCAGAGCCTCTGCTGCCTTAGTACTACAGATTTACAAGTACCAGGATACCAAAAACATCAAGTACCAGGAAACCAGAAACATGTCATAGTATTTTTTGGGCTGGTTAGAATAGGTGCAGGGTAGGTGCAGAGTAGGTGTAGGGTAGGTGTAGTGTAGGTGTAGCGTAGGTGTAGGGTAGGTGTAGGGTAGGTTTAGGGTAGGTGTAGGGTAGGTGTAGAGTAGGTGTAGGTAGGTGTAGGTAGGTGTAGAGTAGGTGTAGTTACAATACAAATCAAGAAACCTCCCTATTTCCGATTTTCACGCGGGCGAAGCCGCTGGTAGAAGCTAGTTTAACATAAATCACGGATGTATATCCCGAAGTATTAGGCAGAAGAGTAGGTACTAATAAGTATACTATTTTACACGTACACTCTCATACAGTCATATGGAATCCAGGGCACAAATTAACTAATGTAGTTCCTTACGGAGGGTCTCAGCACTAGAAAAGTAGAAACCTTGATCCCTCTCCCCTATATTATGTGTGTTAGCAGAACTTACAGGAAAACGTTTTGTAACCACAGGTACTTCAATAATAAAAGACATTATTATTAAAGCTTTTATTTAACTTCACATTTTCAAAATAACTCAAAAAAAGTCAAAATAAAAAAAAAAAAACAATAAAAATAAAATAAACATGTAAAATACAACATGGATAATCTCAAAAGGACTAGATAGGATACATATTAATTTAATTGACTCACAACACTTAGCTACACGGTGAATTTCAGCTATACAATTATTGTTGAAAATTAACTTATTTTTTATCTACTAGGTACGTACGCTTATTTAATGGTATTTTTTATCAATGTATGCTTATATTAAAAGATACACTTACTTTAACGATAGGTATTTTTCCAAATATGTCAGACGAAAATATAATTAAGTAGTATAGTAGTAGATTTTATATGTATAATATTCTTTTTTTCATAAAATCGGATAAATCTTTCATTTTAGTACAGCGCGTACCTACGTAGTAGGAAGCAGGTAGGTACAATAGATGTCATTATAGAAAAAACTTTAATTTACTATTTTAACTTACAAACTATATTGATCGTGGCTCCTGCTAGTTCCTTAAATACAGGATTGATTAATATTAATACAAATATTAAATAAATTGTGCCTAGTGAGGGCGTAGCAAGGCGTAGAAGTACAAAATATTTACAAAAGGTAGAAAATAATATAAATTTTCTTTTGTGCAAAAGTGATTATCATATAATAGTAAAAAATAATTAATTAAAGCAAATTATTAACAGCAAGTCGTATACAAATTTTTAAAACCCCAATATTAGGGATTACCATTAATAATTTTAAAATGTTTTTGCTATTATTACATTACAGAATTATAATAAAATGTTAGGATGACTGCCTGCTACGCCCTTTAAATTCTAAAAAAGACGATCCGAAAAGACCTTTCGAAGTCACTAAGTAACATTCTATCTACAATTAAAGATACAGTAAAAATATCGTCTTTGCTTCGTGTACAAGAAAATACATTCTATAATTTATTAATACATTTATGGTAAATTATCTATTTTTCCCTTACGCCAAAACCGCCGTCACACGGCGTCAAATATTTTGATATATTTTTTTAATTATGTTTAGTTTTTTTTTCTATTGTCATCGTGTAAAGCTCTCATCTTGATTTTTATTCTTTCGTAACAATAATCTTTGGAATTATTTTTGGGATGTATTCGTCTGAGATCTATTAATATTAATAAAGTAAAATATTGTTAATGATAAGAATGTTCCACCAATTTTGAGCTCATAGAGGAAATCTTTTCAAGTGATTTTGAGACAAAATATGGTGGAGAAAATTTAATTTGCACGAATTAAAGATTGTATTTGATACTTACAAAAACAATTAAGTACAATAACTACCTACGTAATATCTTCTACAACTATTTTTATTATTTCATAATATAAAACTGTGTATGGACTAGAGTGAATTTGTAAATATGTTTTCAAAACGATACATTAGGCCGAGATAGTAAATAGATTATTCTGTTAAAAATACTGATATCAACAATTCTGATTCTGATATTACCTACGCACTGCACCCGTTTTACCCTCAATCGACAACATGGATAAGTATATGCTTTATGAAAGACGTGGATATAACTACATTAATACAACCTTTACAGAATAAAAAACTTATTCTAAGAATCATAAGAAAGTATACAATAGTTGTAAATAACAATAACGAAATAAATAACAACAAAAACGATTCGGAACAAGCTGCACAAGAAAACACCGAGGAATATAACGTTACAGTTACAGAATGGTGCATTAAGTAATCAGAGGGCAAACAGGTGAATTAAAGAACGAATGTAAACTTTAAATAAGACTACAACTTGAATTATTTTTGTGCCTCACATGAGGGTTGCCGAACGCTCCACAACACTGGTGATGGTTCACATTCTTCGTGTGATGGTGACCATGAGGATGGACGTTCCCCTGTTGAAGTTGCTGTTTCTCTTTATTAGAAAAATCTCTGGGTACCTGCTTTTGTCCTTGCGAACAAGTTTTGTTGTGTCCGGGAGCTATTCGCGCCTTGAATCTACTGACTTTGCCTGGTTTGGGATGGTTCTCGATGGAGTCTTGAGTGCATAGGTGTGGGACTTGGTTCATGTCGTTGTGGGCGTCTTGGTATTCGGTGTCCGTTTCTGAGGAAGATGAAAAAAATATTATTCAACATAAACTTTTACTTTAATTGGATATCCTGTCGAAGATTGGTTTGATTCCAAATAGTAGATTTAGCTAATGGGTATCATCAATATAATTTTATTATTTTGTAATTTCTAATACAACTACATGTTATACCTAGATTAACATTCCAATACTTTTGAATAAAATATTGAATCACACGGAATTAAAGACTGGAAATATTAATTCAATAATATGGATGATTTTACATTTAAAGACAAATACTATACTGATTCTATCTTTTTCCTTTATAATATTTTCATATTTTTACAAAATGTCTCTTACTGAATAATATCTGCTTACCTATTTCATCTCCACTGTGCTTGGCCGTGATCGAAGAAGCGGTCTCCGGTCTTAGCGTGGAGTAGGAATCTCCTACAGCTGGTGGAGCGGACCTAGCAGGTGAGATCCTCGCGACGCACTGTTGGATTAGCGTGAAGCACCCAAACGTTAGCCGGGGACTAGTTAACGATATCTAGAACATTCCAGCGGTCATACTAACTGATCTCCAATTCGGTAGGGCGAACAATTTTTGCATCATTTACAAACCCACCACCAAATTCTTTGTGATCCACCACCGAAATGTTGAAGCAATTTTAGGTGTCAAGCAGTTCAGAGTAGCAATTGAAGTGTTACTTGAAGCAAAAATGATTGTGTTTCTTCATGCACATGCATACTTCAAAGAAATATTTAGTAGGTATTGATTGGTGGTATTTGATCATCATTTTCTAATTTAATTATATTTAGAGAGACTCACAGTGTCAATCATATTGTCAGTATCTCGGTCTTTGGGCTGTGGCGCAGTCCCCACTCTGCAAGGGGACGTTGAACTGTAACTAAAGATTATGTTGATTTTATAAAAAGCCTGCCAGGGAGAAACATAGTCTGGAATAATCGAAGCAACAAAAACGATAAGAGGATCTACAAAATGGCATTCTAGCAGCTAAAACGTTGGTCTGGGTTTGGATTGACAAGCATAAACAAGTATTATCTGGTTAATCCCATCAACTGTGGCATTTCGATGAACTTTATCACTGATGGAACAACAATTTGTGTTTAATTCAAGGGAAATAATCCAATATCCTTAAAGGATTGGACGTCTTACGAATTTTAAATTCAGTGTTCAATTATGATTACCATATTGACGAATTTAGGCTGTCTATAGTTGTAGCTGTCGCCGTTCTCATTGGCTCAACGGATTCAGCGTCCGTCCACATTCCAGCTACACTTGTTGAATTTGATCTCGATTCTATAAAACAATAAAAAATAATATTAGTATCAAAATCTGTGTTATTGACGACCTTTTTATTGTGCGTACAGGGTTACTTCGGATTAGTTTTTTCTTCTATGCAATCAGTATTGTTAATGGAATATAGGTATTTCACGAAAAACAATAGTAAGTACCTATGTATTTTAAAACAAAAAAATACAATATTCTATTTATTTTTAATGATCTTGCTATACGTTTTTCTAAACTAAATTGGCATCACTTATTTCCTTGTAGCGAAAAGAGAGACTATTCCTGTACTTTGGTTTTTTTTTCGAATCATGGTAAAACAAAAAAATACAATATTCTATTTATTTTTAATGATCTTGCTATACAACAATATCAAAGTCAATTTTCGCACTGTCCCGAAAGCAACCCTGTATTGTGTACTCTATCTCACCTCGTTCCCTCTCAGTCCTATTAGGCGAATTAGCTATACTCCTCCTAGCTACATCCTGGAAAGTGACAGGAGAATACATCCGTCTCTCTTCCACCGGTGACGTCATCGTCGTCGGCGCATTCGGTATTTGAGAACTCCTCTCAACCGTTGTATACTGTATCATCATTAAATTCCCTGAACTGTTCACTAAGGAGTTCGAATCAGAGTTGACAGCATTCGGAAGATGGTTGTCAGCATTCTGGATTCTTCCAGAACTTTGTGCCTCTTTGTTGTTCATTTGTTGGGCTGAATGTTCTGCGATACTATCTCTGACATCAGCAGCCCTTTCCCATTCCAGTTCTGTCCCAGGAGTCAGTTGTGGTGATATGACTTTTGTCAGTGATGGCCTGGATTCACGACCTTCCAGCCAGTAGGTTTTCATTGCACCTGCAACAGTTTGTTTTGACTTATGAGAAGCATTGTATATTTCATGATTAGTCATATTTTTTACACGTAGTTAAATTACCTATTTTTCAATAACCATGATTTTATTTTCAAACACGTCTTTAACGATAGCACGATTACAGAAAGCAAATTCTCGTATTCAACCACCGTTCAAATTCGATTAATTTCACCAATAAGAATCAGTGACAAAAACTTGTTAAAATGTAGGAAGATTAGGAGTGTTTTTGACACCTATCGCAAAGCGAGAATTGCCCCTCTGAAGACAAAGACGATCGTCTATCTCTTTTAATATGACCAAAAACCAAAGAACACCATTAAAATCCTTACCTTTCCCTTTGACCTGTATCTCTCCTCTCTCCGTCACCATGTAAGAAGGCGACAGTAGTTCCTGCGTTGTCTGCGAGATGTGTATCCTCATGGCTTCCGAAGTGGACTCCATTCTTGAAGCAGTATTCACCGAGTCTCCGAAGAGACAGTACCGAGGCATCTTGAGGCCTACGATACCTGCTACCACTGCTCCTGAGTGAACTCCTACTCTGATTGAAAGGTGGGATCCTGGAAAAATTAAATGGATTTTCTTGATTAATGTATGAAGCAAGGTCAACAATTATGAGAAATAGAAGGAGTGGAGGGAGGACTGCTGGGCACAGACCTCCCTCCCTCCCTCCCAATCTGTAGATTGAGCTGATAAAATGTGATAAAAACGGTGCATAGATCGCAACGTTATTTAGGGTAGATTTTTTAACCGACTTCCAAAAAGGGAAGAGGTTCTCAATTCGACTAAATTTTTTTTTGTGTGATACAAAAAAAAAATTCATCATTCAACGATATTTTCGCCAATTGTCAACCGATTTTGATGATTCTTTTTTGGTTTGGAAGAATATCTTCCCGGACTTGTTCCATTTCAATTTGGTGAAGATCTGATGAAGAACTTCGGAGATAGGTAACGGAACTCTTCAATAAATGATAGCAAACCTACCGGCATTACTGAAATCGCATGTCTGTTTATTGTTTACACCAGTTCATAATATATCATCATGCCGGTACGCTTTGCAGGGGTACGCATATGTGTAAAATTGAACCATGGTTTTGGGTTTATCTATTCAGGAATAACTTTATTGTTTATAAACCGATCTTGATGATTCTTTTTGCGTTGGGTTTAGTTAAAGCTAACCACTAAAAAGTAAAAAATAAAAAAACCTTTTTACAAAAAAAAACCACCGACTTCAAAACAAACTTAACCTTACTTTTTTTGTAAAAAAGTTTTTAATTTTTTTTATGAATCTTTTAAGTGTATAATTCTTTCTTCATGCAGTGTAGATTGATTAGTCTTCGAATGTTTTTTCACATTCGTGATATAATTATGTTGTCTAATTACTAGCACAATCATCACGAACCATCACCGATCCTCTAAGGTCTTTAGAAACTTTTAGAATAAAACCGCTCATTTTTATTTATTTTTGTTATCTCCACCCAAAGTGAGGTAAATCATGATTGTGACAAACAATTATTCACCTGTGCTAGGATCCTTTAAGTCAGTGATGGCTTCTACCATATCGAGCGCCATATCACACACCTTCTCAGCATGGTTGTCTTCCTTCTCTGGTGCCCCCGATACAACCATGTAGGCATCGCCTATTGTTTCCACCTGGAATTAATTAGACAAAGATAAGTGTCAAATAAGTTTGTTATTGTGCATTTCAGGATGGAAGCTCACGAAAATACAGACTCATCGTCATCATCATCATATCAGCCGAAAGACGTCCACTGATGTACATAGGCCTCCCCAAGTGTCACCACAACAACCGGTCCTGTGTGTCTCGCGTCCATCGGCTACGAAGCCTTCCAACGCTGCGTCTTCCGGTACGCGGTCGCTACTCCAGAACTTTTCGGCCCCATCGACCATCTGTTCTGCGAGCAATGTGCCCTGCCCACTGCCACTTCAATTTGGCGATCCTTCGAGATATGTCGGTAACCTTGGTTCTCTTGCGGATATCGTCATTCCTGATTCGATCACGCTAGGAAACTCCGAGCATTGTCCTCTCCATTGCCCTTTGGGTGACTTCTGATGATGCCCATACAACATAAAATACAGACTCCTGTAAGCTAAAGGTGATACTGAACTAAACCTACCTTATACACTCGGTTCCTCTCAGTCAGCGTATCGAAGATGGAGTACATGGCATTGAGCATGGAGACCACCTCCATAGGAGTGATGCGGGAACAGATCTCCGTGAAGGTCACCACGTCGGAGAACAGGATCGATACGCTGTCGAACATCTGCGAGTGTAAGAGAAAGGCATGAAATAAGCTGAAGTAGATAATTATGAAGAAGCAAGTAGGTATATACGGGTTCCTGTTGAAAAAACAAAATCACATCTTATATAGAAGGTTCAGTTTCATTGTTCGTAATAATATTTGACAAAGCAAAGATGCCAAAAGTTGTCCCAAAGATTTGCTTGATTCTATAAATATATTCATGCCATGTCTGCTGGAGCGGAAGAGAGTGTCAGACTATTACTGACTAAAACCCATCCGTGTTCCTTCAAATGCCGTTTGCGGTTCTTTCGAACAAACTCCGCAACAAAATGTAGAAGACATTTAACACACGTACATTCACAAATTTATCTAAATTTTATAATGTCTTAAGATATTTCCAGAAAATTTAATTATCCGGTGACATGTTTGTGTACTGTACCTACTGAACTTCCCGATAGAATATTACCTACATGAAGAAAACTTTAAACTAACAAAACATAATGTAAAGAAATATGGTAGCTGGTACCTAGCTATAATAATTTTATGAATTTATTATATAATTAACCAGTATTAACAACAATGCAACATTCTTACTTGATTTGAATTGTGTGTGTAAGATGGACGATGTAGCAAACCATAAAATAGCAATAAACAAGATTGACACTTAGAAGTTTAGTTCAAGGGTCAAAGCATTATAAGTACCCTTGAACTAAAAACCAACAATAGCTAACGCTGAGACCACAACCACAAATTAGTTAAACCAACCCTTAAACTTTAAACCGCTAATCCTATAAATTGAGTAGATAGACCTAATAATGGTTGTTATAATAAACTAAAGTTATCGTTTATCTCATCTGAGAGCCAGTCGGCACGGATTGATGTTTGTACGGGGTGTGGCTAGTGAAACAGCGGATAAGGGTGTACAGAATTGCGGAATTGTTCGAATGAGTTACCGCGGCCCTGGAATGCAAAGGGCATTTGGAGGAGCACGGGTGGGTTTTAGTCAGCAAGAGTCTGACATTTTCTTCCGCCCCGCCCAGAGCGGGAGAAATTATTTGATGAAATTTCATCCAAAAAAAAGGGTGCACAGAGAACGAGGTCTGTTTACTGAACCGTTGCTTATTTTGATTTTTCTGGATGAATGGGCTTTGTTTCCCGGGTCAGTAGTTTGGGGTTATGGGGACTAAACTTTAGCTTGGGCATAGACAATAATAGACAAAGGGACTGGACGTGATAATTTATTATTGATATTGTCTTTATTGTAGACGATTCAAGTCATCTAGAAAACAAAGGTTTTGACAGATAGTCTACTACGAATCATAAAATCTGCCTCATTTTTAACCGACTTCAAAAAAAGGAGGAGGTTCTCAATTCGGTTGTATTTGTTAACCGATTTGAAAAATTCTTGTTTGAGCGTTTACGCGGTACGGCTTTTCATACAAACTTTCAAATCCTTATTCTTCTAAATGTACAAATGTACTATATCCTTCCCCCTGAACTCTTTTTCAAAAATGTTTTCTGATAGCTATTTAGACCTGGATATCTAGCGTATGCATACCAAGTTTCGTTAAAATCGGTTCATTCATTTTGAAGAATAAGGACTTGAAAGTTTGTATGAAATGACATACGGCGTACACGCTCTTAAGTGAAAGGATATACTTCTCGATTAGTCTCATTGAAATTCAAACTACAACGTGTAACAGAATAAACGCAATACCTAAAACCGTGAAAAAAAACAGTACAATTTGAACACCACACACATGAAGGTATTAGTCGATTTTTTTAGATACTATATTGATAGAAAAGAAATGTAAGGCAGCATATTTTACTGACGGCACAAAGAAATTGTTATTCCGATAGTGTACTTACAAGGAAAATTCGGGACGCGTGACTTATCAATATGATAGACAAGCATTGAGTTATTATAACATGATTTATATTTTATCATACCTATGGTAAGCGACTGAATAACAATGGGGGATCAAGAAGATTCCAGGAAAACTTTGGCGCAAATATTTACGAAAGTTATTCCATTATAATATTTATTATACATGGTGTCCTATACAGTAAAAAAACAACATCAATATAAAAAACACTACCTCAGAAAAAGTAAAAAAAAATACTTTTCAAGCAGTTTGCAGAAGTTGGCGGTGTTTATTTTGGTTTACTCACAGCTTCGATGCCACCGACTGCATCAGAGTGCTTGAAAAGGGGTTTTTAGGGTTCCGAAGATCCGTAAGAAACAGAACTCTTATAGGATCACTCGGGTGTGTGTCTGGCTGTCCGTCTGTCACAGCCAATTTTCTCCGAATCTACGGGACCGATTCAGTTGAAATTTCGTACCTACACAGGCTAACTAACTATTTGTCAGATTTCATATTCGATTGATTTTGTGATGGTCTCATAATCACATTTCGTAAGTTTAACTGACCTTAAATAATGGGCGTAAAGATGGGCAAAAAGAAAAAAATACACGAAATGAAATCTTCAATACTGAATTTGCATTTGAAATGAGAAATAAGTACATTTGCGATTGTTTCATTTTTACCGTTCCGTTCAGGCGTTCAAATCCCAAAGGCCACGGGAGCTTTAGTGAAGATGATCCAGTGCGGATCAAGAGATCGGATGCCTCTTGCCTCGCTGCTAAGCCTCCGATCTTTCCTATATTGGTTTACTGTTTGCTCAAGCGACTGTGGACGTATGTTTGAAGCTTGGACTCGGAGATATTTTTTTTATTAATGGAGACGATGGAGTATAATATGTAAGAAGAAATAAGTAGTGAATAGTTTTTCGTACGATTACTTATTGAGACAAATCGTCAAACGCGCGTTATCTAGTCGTGATTGGTTGAATGAGTTTTCAATAGCCAATCACTTCACTTGACTTGCGACTAAAATTTGTCTCGATTCGCAATTTTTTTTCCAGAAACTAGAATATTAAATTAAATTAACATTTTTCCTTCAATCCAACACATAAATAATTATGTTATACTGAATGAGTTTTTTTCCAGTGCGCAAACTTTAAGAACCACTTCTGCCCATGTAAATGAACAACTTTCCCGAAGAAAGCCATAGACAATTACTAAAAAAAACTTGAACTTCCCATACAAAATTGTTATCAACTGTTCACAATTTGTATGGGAGACTCAATTTTTTATTTAGTAATTGACTATGACTTTCTTCGGGAAAGTGGTTCATTTACATGGGCAGAAGTGGTTCTTAAAGTTTGCGCACTGGAAAAAAACTCACCCAGTATGTAGATACGATATTGCTATCTGGAAAATCAAAAATTACCAAATTTCAACTAATTCTTGTTGGATAATGCTTGACCCTCTACTGGTTGCTTTTGTGTTTCCCATCGCACCAGGTTTTGCTACATTAACTGACGCTGCATTGTCTTCAAATTTTAAACCATCTGACTTTATAACACTACTCACCTCACAAGTATCAATAGGGTTCTCTCCATTCCTCAGTCGATCAGCCACTTGTTTCGGTATCATCTGGTACAGCAGTTCGTCTGTCCTCTTCATTTCCTCGTCCAGTTTCCTCATGGATTCTTCTAGCTTTTTACTCTTCTGTTGTTCTTGGTCTAATGCTAGCTTCAACTCCACTGACTGCTGTGTCCCAGCTAACATTAAGTCTCTGGAATTTTGGAAATATGGTTTAAAATCAGTTTTTTTTTGGGACAAATGGAAACTGTAAATCTAAATGTAGGTATGGCTCAGCTGGCGCATTCATTATCGTGCTACCGCAAGTGGCGGCTGGACGCGCCATCTTTGAGTACCTACTGAATTTGGTTGTTTAACTAAAAACCCTAAGCCCTAAACTAGTGATTCTAGTAAACACCACATTGGCGACGAGGATAGAATTGGTTTCATTAATAATTTTTGATAAGTTTTATACCAACGGTCATTAATTAGCATCACATCCAGCGAAAGTATTAATACTTAGGTAATTACATATTGTATAGTTAAAGTGCATAGTACCTACTAATAACAATTTACCTGCTGAAATCATGCATCGACAAATCGTTGATGTAAAGGCCAGTAGACACTAGAGCAGCCAGGTCCGGCATCACAGGCGTACCCAAGTACATCATCATCCGCCAGTTGTCCATGTAGATCATTTGACCTGGATGCAGTCCATAACTTTAAAATTAGTAGGTGACTGGATAGAGAGAGATATATTAGAAGAAGAGAGAAAGAGCAAGATAGAGAGATTCTTAACTAAGGTGGTAGAGACTTTAGAAGGAGTATTATGTGAAAGTGCTGATTGAAGAATCAAACCAAACGTCATAAACATTGATAAAATAAAACAGAAGATATAATTTACTGAAACAACTGGTAGAATGTCTAAGGCATTAAATCCGCCTTTGTACAGTGTTTTTACTAGTGCATAAAGTTTTAATAAATAAATGATTTCCAGTAGTGAGGTAGATGAAGTCAAATGTAACAAAGATGGTGTAGGAGAGATAGGTACCTTTTAACACAAATATTGATTATAATATACATATTATTCTAAAAATATATAGCAATTCGGATAAGTATTAGTAGGCAGATACTTCAAGTGACTACTCAAATCGTGTAAAAGTAGGTACCTTACTTAAAATTCAGTGGGAGAAGTATTTCGACAAGGATTTACATAAATCTTCTACGAGTATCCAAATATTTGTCGAAAAAGATTGGGCTCTAAAAATAGATTTCGACAATCATATAGAAAAGTTTTCTACAGCAATCAAAAATCTTGAGAAAAGTAACTTATAAAGTGATATAGAAGTGCTTTCTAAACATCGAAAGAAATCTATGGATGGATAGGTACAGTGAAATTGGTAAAAAATCCAAATTATGTGCACGTTAGGTATAACAGTTTTTGTATTTACAGTAGGTATTACATTCAAAACTAAAGGTGCTATATCTCATTATATATTGTCTAGTGCCCAGGCTACGTTGTTTACAGCCTAGGTTTGTGCTTTTTGGTCTGGTCTACCTTTGAGATGTAAATTAATAACGTCAGGCAAACGTCTCCCGTCATACGCATAGCGCTTCTTTGGTTGCATGCCTGGAAAATTTCATTTTGTTTATCATCGTCATCAAATAGCATCAACATTCAGCTCTTAGTATAAGTTTAAACGTGGATATCGTTCAAACGTTTGAAATATTTTGCTGATGTTTGTCTCGTAGGTGTATAGGTGTAAAACAAAGTCGCGGTCTGCCTCTATCTGTTTTTTCACTTACTCCACGCAACGGATTTTGATTCGATTTTCACTAAATTAATCACAAAGAGCGATAAATGAGGTAAGTTTGTGAATATCCCTGCTAGGGTTGCGGAATTTGTTCGAAAGAGTCACTGCAGCCCTGGAACGCAAAGGGCATAAGGAGGAACATGCATGGGTTTTAGTCAGTAAGACTCTGACACTCCCTTCCGCTCCACCCAGAGCGTAAGAAGTCATTTGATGATTTTCCATACATAAATGTTTGTGAATAATTTACACCAATGAAGCATGAATTAATATTCCCATGAACTCATATTGTTTCTTTTGTATGATCTATGTAGAAGATAGCCAAAATATATTTTTCTACTTGTTATTTCTTTGCCGTAAGTTTCTGTCTCAATATATTATATGTACTGGTTGCTAAAGGACTGCTTGATATATGTATGTTTATATACTATTAATTGATCTCCTAGTTTCTAAGAATCTTTGGTTGGTAGGTATACCTACTTTCCAAGTTAAAGACGCCTCAGTCTAAAACTTATTCTCATAAGTCCTTGTACCTACCTCTAATTGAAGATCTGATTCCGAAGAGATTTCTGCTCTAATGACGTCTAAAAGTAGATTCGGAAAATCATTCTTCTTTTCACTATAGGTTTCAAAAAGTTTATGAAATATAAACAATAGTAATAAAACCAACAGAAAGCTGCCATTTTAAAAACAGAATAAGTTCGAAAGAAAGTGTCGAAAATGCATGCTGTTGAAAGACGAAAACACACTTTCATCTTGAATGAACCGGTACACATTACACGCTGCATTAACTTGGCTTTGGTCCGTAAATGAAGTCGAAACTAACCAAGAGCTGAGAAATAAAAACATGCGATACTAATAATATAATAATGTTAATTAAAACTTGTTTAGTTCCTTGTTATTTTCACATATCATTTATTTTCTAATAGAATTTCTGTCAAGTTATATTAGCGGAGTCCACGTGAAACGCGAAATTGTGGTTTAACTGGGGAGCGAGAAAACTTTATAATTTCCCTGCTGACGAATGAAATTGCTAACTCGGAGTGATCGCAGAATCTATGAATACAATTATGATGGAAGGTTCTATATGAAATTGGACAAAGATTTTCACAATTAAGTAACTAATTAAAGACTTCAGGTATTTTTTTTTCAGAAGCCATTTTGACAACAGTCTTGGCAAGGGGGATGGTGATAACCCAATTACAGTGGAGGTCAGATAAGTAGCCCGCCCCATGTAAAATTCTGATATGCAGCGGCATCCTGTTAGACCGGCCCAACCACAATATCAGTGGGGCCAACCTATATTATACCTACTTGTAGTTCGGAAAAGGCTAGGTAGATTGCATCAATTGAGAGATTATGAATATTATTTTCAGCAAAATATAAATAGATAATTATTCCTAATTAATTTCACGTTGATCAATAGGTTTACCCATCGTACCTATACAAGGTGTAACAGAATAAACGCAATATCGACTGCCCCATACATTTATGTGCGCATAACTCGACAAAATGTAGGTACTGAACAGCTAATTTTTTTTTTACGATTTCGCTTAACTCTATAACGTGTTTGATGCCGGATTTTTCCGACACTAAAAGTTTAACTGAGACCTCTTATATTTTTTTTATTTATCTTACCTACAGTTACGTAACCGACCACATTGAAAATTGTTATAATCTTGTTTGCTTAATGTGTAAATTTAATTAAATTTATTTTGTATTTGTGTTTCGTATGTTGCCTGAATTAAATGTTTTTTTTTTTAATTATTTTTGTTTAAATATAAATAATGTAAATAATGATTACTCCTTGCTAAACCAATACCTGCCCTCAAATGAAATTCAGTTCAGTAACAAAGATCATAAAGTCGAAACGAAAGTGTATCTAGCATGACTTGAGTCTTTCAAAACACTTCAGTTGGTATCAAAGTTTAGTTGTCTCAAGAGATACCCGTGCTTCTAGAGAGGGATTAATTTTGTCTTGTAGTTGATGTACGACGTCAATATCATTTGAGAAGCGAACAAAAGCGCAAGTTGAGAGTTTCGGGTCGTGAATCGTCTTGCCATCTACACGAGCGAGTGAATCGCGGCGATATTATCGTCCTGCCATTTCATTCTCCATCTACTCTCTATGGACATGGCTTCACACGGCCACAGTATAAATACCGTGACACGGCTATATTATCGCGGTGATTCGACGAGTGACATTGACAAGCAAAACTGGAGGTGGAACCTGGCGGTCGGTTCTGTAAACATCTCACAGTGTAAACTAAGGTGAAGTGAAAAGCAGTGCGATTCTCCCACTTTATTCTGTCAACAACCTAAACCTAGGTACCCGGTGAGATGTTTACGGAATCGCACTGCTGTAACATCTCACCGTGTAAGCTTAGCTGAAGTGAACTTGAAGTGAGCTGTCAATCCATACAAACAAGATGGAATGACAGTTCACTTCACGCTCACTCCAGCTTAGCTTACACGGTGAGATAATGACAGACTAGACCGGCTGTCATTCCATCTTGTTTGTATGTATTGACAAAACAAACAAGCTTACACTTTAAGATGTTTACAGAATCGCACTGTAGAGTTATTTAGTCACTTCACTCGAAAAAATCACACCTTAACTCACCCGCGATACCTAACCTTAGTCAAAATTTCTAACTATTGCGATTGAACATGTGACAAATCAATCCTATTTATTTGGTTGGCAGGATGTCATTATTGTCTAGGCCAGTCAGTTGTCTTTACACAACAATTTATTTTCCCGACTGTCACTATCGGGTGGAGAACGCCCTTTCCATTATGTCCAACTCAAAATAAATTACCATGTCCAACTCAAAATAAATTACGTCATCGCCACAAATATTTCTAAAAGCACATTTTATGATGATCTTTTAACATTTCTTAAAATATCTGGTTTCCTAAATCTCAGTGACAGTCTATCGAAGTAAATTCAATTAGGAAGGTGTGACACCGATTGATGTGGGTTCGAGTCCGGATTGTTCAACTGTCAGATCAGAATCATATCGACAATTTGATGAGTATAAGGGGAGCATTGGTTTTCAGGTCATGCTGCGAAATGTAGGTCAATTTAGAAGACGGAAGATCCATTTTTAGAAATGTGGGTAGTTATTTAACGCGTCGTTTCCAGACGTCATAAAATTAAATGGTAAAAGCTGTAAAAGTAAAAGTTTTGTAAGACTTTTGGTCTCACCTTTTTATTATTTTCCCCTTTTCATTAATCACCGGACATTATACAACGTGTAACAGAATAAACGCAAAACCTCTTAAGAGGTCATTGTGCTCAACATTATGAACAACTTTCACTATGGAACCAACTCTGAATTCATACATTTTTGTTCGGATCGAAGCTGATTTTTATTTCGCGATTTCGACGTTGGTCCCATAGTAAAAGTTGTTCTTATTGATGATTACAATGACCCATTGAGGTATTGCGTTTATTCTGTTACACGTTGTATATACTTGTGTGTAGGTACTTTGTTTTGGTAGGCAGCCGCTTCACTTAAAATACTGGTATTTAAAGCTGAATCCGGTTTGACTGGAAGCCGACCCCAATATAGTTGGGAAAAGGCTATACTTAGGTTTATATTTTTATATAATGATTTATTTATGCATGATTTTTTTTTGACATACGAAGTAGGTATGTTGTCCATGCAACCTTTTTGCATGCTGGCAGGAAACAGTTCGTTGTTTTTAATGGCCTATGAAAATATCGAATAGATTTTAAAATGTGATTGAAAAAAACATTAATTGTTTGTGTCAGTTTAGGTTGATGTCTGATCGAAATAAAAGTACTTATTTTATCTACTTACATAGATTTTTAAATGACTTTAATTGTGAGGAATCTAAAGAGTCACACAGGTAGGTACCACGATCTTCTGATGGTAGATAAAGTCAATTTTTGAACACGCGATGTAGGTAGGTATGTCTACCTATCTACAAAATCTCATTAGTTCCGTTATTTAGATTTCATTAGGTACCTATCTACTACCCACCTTTGAGCCTCAAGTTCTTATCAGTAGTCGCCTCAGTCTCATCAGACAGCCGGAGCAGCTCGTTGCGCTTGTCAGGAGCCTTCTCGTGCATCACAGCCTCCACTGTCACCAGCTCGAAGATGTTGTTCGTGCGGTTCAGGATCTGGAGCATAACACACAGTCAAAACTTAATAAAAGAAGCGAAGTTTAAATAAAAAGACCCAACTACAGAAAAATAAAAGTGTAGATCTAAAAAGTACGAAACAAGATAATATTTCAGACAAAAATCAAGCCATAAGTAGGTACAAACACGTGGTCGCATGCCATTTTACTTTTGACTATAACGTAGTCGGGCAAAAAAACCAGCGATGTTATTCTGTTAAAATCTCGCAGTTTAAAACTAAGGTGAAGGGAACATAAAGCGAGTTGTCAATCGATAAAAAAAATAAATGACAGTTCAGTTCAAGCTCGAATTACTCTTTGCTGCCAAGTGAAGTTGTAGTTGTTGATGACCGACTGTTTTCAACTTTTTTTTTTTTTTTTTTTCATTTGATGATTTCCCATCCTCAAAAAAAAAAGTTGCTGACTGCTGAAGTAGGTAATAATAGGCCCCTATTAAAGTAGGTAGCTACAAAAGACCAGGGGCTCGAGTCTGCTATTGCAATCGTGTCTCAATGACCGTTCAGTGATCGGATATTTGACAACTTTGACAGTTTTTGTATGGGAAATGTGTCATAAGTTTGACGTTATACGTCAAAAATCGATCATTGACCGGTCATTGAGACACGATTGCAATAGCAGACTCGACCCCCTGGGCTATATCAACCTAGACTTCGCGATGAGTCATCTTGATCACTACAATATTATTGAGAACAAAAGCTGCGAAGATACTTTAATATTTTATTATTACTAGCCCGCACTGTCCCACAGCTGGGCAAAAAGGTCTCCCCTATTCCTTCCAAAAGGTCGCGATTCTGCCTTTCTTTAGTTTCAGGGCACCAATCCTGTGTTTAACGGGTACACAGCTTGTCCGGAATGCGGTAAACATATCCTGCCTAGTACCATTTAAGCTGGGCAGCCTTTTCAGTCACATCAACGGTTTATTGACAAACCAATACATAAAACGTTTATTTTTCCTCCACTGTCGCTGGTCACCACCAGCGACAGTGGAGGAACACCTTGCTTGTCGCATATGCATTGTCACCGAGTCCGTTATTGCTATGTAAAAGTCCACAGGCGTCAGTAAATCTTGAAATCGTCAGAAAGATAGTTTGCTTTTATATAATAATAATAATAACCTTTCGTGAATTTACTTACAGTTTGAAACTTGAAGGCTATGAGCGGTCGCACTAGGTCGAACCAGTTAGTTATTTTCTTTCCTACCAAATCCGGTAGTATCACCATCAATGAATTGCCAATACTTCGGACTACCATGTCGGATCTGAAATAAAATATTTTATTTACTTTGTCTTGTCGTAGTAACTATTTAATATACCTACCTATTAATAATAATTAGATTAAATAAAATAGTTTAAATATCTTGAATTGATATTTAGGACCACGGAACAGAAATTTTCTGTTCCGTGTCTATGACGATTAACAATTTTGCGCCATTTTCTTCGTATGACATGACGTATTCTTTTTACAATAAAATATGGTTGACTGGCCAGTATTTTTTTTTGGCTCTTTAATCTCAAGAGTTTGAACGTTGGGGAAAACTTATTTGCCCATGTCAACTAACTTACCCAAACACGATACAAAAGGGGAATATTTCAAACAACACAGACGCACTGATGGGCAGATGTTTTTCTTCTCTAGTCATGGCTAAAGAAGCTAGCGTGAAAGCCCGATTGTCGAATGTTAGTTGAAAAGTTACATGTACTGTGTCGAATAGCAACTCTTCTCGTAGTAACTCTATTCGCATCTCTTTGTGATAGAAATGACGGGCTACCTGTAAGAAAACATCGGCATTAATTGATATTACTCAAATCAGTTTTTATGTTGAAGTTCTTCTGTGTAGCGCCATCTAGCGACAGGGTGGAGGACCGAGCAAGCCACTCAGTTGTGACATGTGCTCAATAGATGGCGCCCTAATTGTTCAGTAACGAAAAATGTTGCAAATATTGCAAATGTTTCAAACATTTGCAATATTTGCAACATTTTTCGTTCATCAAAATTGATCATGATAAAAACGTTAAACTTATAAATGAAAATTAAATTTGCTTTTGGAAGTCATGTTTATTTCACAAGAATGTCATGCACTATTTGAACTGAGCTTCTATCAGGGGGCGTAGCTCAGATGGTAGAGCGCTCGCTTAGCATGCGAGAGGTACCGGGATCGATACCCGGCGCCTCCAAATTCATCTTTTTGTGTTTTTTTTCGTAAAATACGATGTTAAAAAATTAACTTATCATTGCTAAATAAAACTCACCTCTCTTATTTGTCCCATAGCGTAAAAAACAAATCCTCTTCTTTTAGACCTATAATGTAACGTCAATCCTTGTCTTGTCTCATTTTCACAAATAAAGCTGGGCGCCCTCATTCTTGGGTAACTAAATTTTAAATACTCGTGAAGATTGTCTAATCCGTTGAGAAAATCTCGCATGTGCCTGCCAAGGACTGATAAAACTCTGTCGTAGCCATATTGTGAAACGAATCCAACGAAATATACTCCCATTTGGTCCATGAATTCACGTTCTGTCATACCTAATACCTGTAAACAAAAATAAACGCTTTAGAAAAATGATAAGCAAAACTGTAATTGGTGTGCAATCCTACAGTTGCTTAGCTGAACCTGGCCTGATTTCATTTCAAAAGTACAATACCTGCGGGAAAATAACAGGCATATTAAACTAGTATAAAGAGAGGTAAGTATACTATGTAACAGGCCTATTCATAAAACTTTTTATCCATTACTTAGTTCAAATACTGTATATTTTAATAAATAAAGATTCTAAACTCAAATTCTCCATATAAAATTTTGAATAAAGAACCTACGTATTTTAGCTAAGTAATGGTATAAAGTTTTTATGAATACCTACTGTAACTGTTTATCGTCGTTGTGATTCTACCGATGTTTTACAGTACAAAACATTTAATTATTTTACTCGATTTTAATTCATTTTTGGAATTCAATGTTAATATAATATGAGTGCAAATTAGCACCATGAGTTTATCATAGGTATTTCCTTTTTTTAGAATATGGTTGGTGAAAGTGATACAAAATTTCGCATTAGATATTATCGGGGATGTAACTCAGTGGTAGAGTGTCTGCTTCGCATGCTGAAAGTCCTGGGTTCAAATCCCAGCATCTCCAAAGCCACTTTTTGTTATTTTTATATTTGGATTCCTTTTGATTGCTCAATTATTGTAACAGTTATAAAAGTTTTGCTATACGAACATTTTTTTCTGGCAATTCTATTCAGTTTAGAATTTTATGGATAGGAGACATACTTAATAATTGTCGATAGGATAGTGGGTAGTAAAAATGTAATAATATAATTCAACTAGTTTAGTCTAGTTTGTACATAGTTAGGTTTAGTAGATATAAATAGTTAAGTTAGTTAAATATAACCATGTACCCAAATGAGAAATAAATATACTAGAGAATATAAATTAATAAAATATAATAATAAATACACATAAATAAAATAATTAAATAACCTCATGATATTAAATAACCTCATGACATTAAATAACTACTTATACTACTTAATACTAGTAATATTTTCAATAAAAATTATATTTGTATAACAAACTTGCAATCCAGTATACCTTCAAACTGGATGCTTGTTTTGTCCAATCTACCTATTATGTTGCCGTGCCCTAACCAGGTCTCATACCAGTTATTAAAAAAAAAATCTTTGTTTACACATGAACCATTATAATAATATTTCAGAGAATCCAAAAAGCTATTGTGGCCCATGAGGGGATCGAACCCGCGACCTTCGCGTTATTAGCACGACGCTCTAACCAACTGAGCTAATGGGCCGACATGTTAGATGTTAAAATAGCGGATTGATATTTATCGATGACCATTTTATGCATATAAAATCATCGTGTGTGACGCTTGAGTGATGTGATTAATTTTTCATTGTTCATCACTATTTGTTTGGAAAATGAGTATCTGCGTGGTTCAGAAGTTTTCCGTTGACGTTTATTAAGAGTTAATCATTTGCATCGGACTATATTCATGTATCTGCAACGTTTTTTTTAAAATAAGTTCATATATCTAGATGGGTATAATAGGGTTTTATAACAGCATATATCTAGATACTAATATTTTCATCTAAGTACAAGACAGTATCTTTGGCTGTTTTGTTTTCGGTAAGTACTATTTTCTGTGGAAGATTTAGTTTTCTTACTAAGGCAAGCAGAGTACCTACCAATGTTATACATATAGTATATAATAATATTACGTTACTACGTGCCTATGTACTTACACAGTAGGTGTTATATGTAAGTCCCTTTGACGTCAAGGGAAATCTTAGAAGATTGACGAGTTCGTCGTTGAGAACAATGCATAGAGTAGGTATATGTACCTACCTGGTATAGGTATTGCAATGCAGCCTTTATACATGCTGGCTGGCTGGCAAAGGGTCTTGCAAAGAAGAAGGGTCACGCACGGTCCATAATAAATAACCCTACGTCACCGTCGTTGTGCGAAATATTCCAAAAAATAAATAAATAAGGCGTACCTACTAGCTATTGCCAGCGACTTATCTGAAGTGAAAGGTAACCAGACAAACAAGAGTTACTTTCACAATCATCAAAATATATAAAACGAAGTCGGGTTATATAGCCCCCCCCCCCCCCCCCGAATAGTAGAATTGAGTGCAATTCCCTGCCAGAGTCTGTGTTTCCTGATAGCTACAAAGTCTTTAAGGGGGATCCCTAAAGAGACCTCGCCATACATTTTTCAGGAGCTGTAATCTCCGTAAATAAACAGTTTCTGCAGAATAAAGCAAGTATAATGAGATTTTATAATGTATTGTGATCGCCTATCGCCCAAATTTTAGAAAAAAAACAGTCTTTCTATGAGAATTAGACCCAATAAAAAACGAAAAATCTTTACATGTGTGAGTGACCTGAATCGCGCCATCTGACAGAAATTTATAGAACCACCGAGAAAAAGTTCATTGCTGTTATGTTACGAGTTTACGTGCGGTGAACATTTTAAGTAGATGGCGCTGTTCGAAAATTCGAACAAGCGCCAAGGTTATCGAGTGACGGACGCGGCGATGCGACGTTGCCATTCAAGACGCAATTTGGCAACAACGCGTGTTGCCAAATTCCAGTCCATGCGTGATTGTGTGTCAAAATTGTGTTTCTAGCAAGTTAGCGCCGGCGCGCGGGTTTGCCCGCGGATTTTATATTTTATGATTGATGAAATGTTTTTTTTTAGGGAATGAGAAATAATGCTAGAAAGTGAAAACAATTATCTGCGATCTGCCTTTGGTTCACACAGATACAATACTAATGTTATTATTGTATTACTTATCTACTTTAAATAAATATTGCCTACCTACCTAAAGATTTAAAAATCTTTCCACTGTATGTAAGTAGGTACTGATAAAACATTTTCTGACACGGTTAAGTACTAATTCATTGGTTTGGGTTGAATCAAATCAGAGAAAAGAAGTTCATGTAGGTATACTTAGGGTACCTATACCTAAATCAGGCGATCAGCGTAGGCAAACTTACCTATTTTTTTCCTAGCTACCTACGCAATGGTCGTCCGTCTGTCGGTCCGTATGTCTGTCTGTCCGTCTCTGTCTGTCACCAGACTGTATTTCACGGACCGTGATAGCTACACAGTTGACATTTTCACAGATGATGTATTTTTTTACATTTGTATCGCATGATTGTAATATTATAAGTCGCGTAAGATTGTATATTTACAAGTACCTACTTACTTATAATTTCTTCTAGATAAGACAAGTATTGAAACTATTGAATTTGGGTGTGATTCAGTGTATTCGAAATTATTTCTTCTCAACACATCATCTGCCTAGCCCTTTCCCAACTATACCTACTGGGATTGGCTTCCAGTCAAACCGGATTCAGCTGAATACCAGTATTTTACGTGGTGCGGCTGCCTACCAGACCTCCACAATCCATTATCTGTTCTCAACATAATCATAGATTATAGTCTAAAACATAAACAACATTTATTACAATCTTACGATGTTTGGAATTATCCGGTGACACATACGAGTACTTACATAGGTAGGTACCTACTCTAACCAACTAATACCAAGATATTCTAAGCTGATAACAACCCTTTGCTTTGCCATCTAAAACCATTCCACCAAAGAACGCCAGTAATCACACTAATCACTGAATGTTACGACTGTATCACCTAAAGAAAACATTCTTAGATCGCGACGAATAATTGCATAAATAATCTTTTATTTATTTAGTACCTACACGTCACAATTTATTTACACGTTAGGTACTATTTAGGTTCAGTCACATTACAACAACCTGTGTAGGTACAATATACCTTTATTACCATTAGATACGGGACTTAGTCACAGCAAGCGGTCCTACTCAGTTGGCACTCAGTCGCGCACGGAAAATCATTGATGTGACCTTCAGAATGATTGGCCAAAATGACCGATCAGCTTAAAAATATTACTAAGATCTAATACCTATTTGCTACTATTTGATATCTTTGTTTAAATAATTGGTACCTAATTAATAACTGAGAAAATGAATTTAAAAAATGGGCAGTCATTCTGATGTCAGGATGGACTGCCGACATTTAGGATCTCCACGTAAAGGCTCAAAAATTTCAATTCGCCTTTACAAAAATTTAGTACCTATTTGATACCTAAACATACCTATATTTTTTCTAGATTTTTAAGGCAAAGAATTTTATTAGAGATTTTTTGTTTAGGTAGGTACTATGAATAAATATACTTACCTAGTTCTACCCACATGTTAGCTTTTATCAGTATCTCGGAAATTGTTATTAATTAGTAGTACTTATTGCTAATTATCGTGTAAATTGAACTACCTTCACTCCATAGACTTGAAAAAAAATTGACTTCACTTGACATTCTGTATCAAGTAGTACCTACCTAAACATAGGAAACCAAAAATCTGTAATAAAATCTTTAATCTTTGCAGCTCAACAGTGTTTTAATAATACTAGGAATAAAAATAAGACACACCACTCGTAAATACAGCCAAAAATGTTAATTTGTTGAAAATAACAAAAATATTTTATCGTTTGCTTCGCCATGTTTGTGAGAGCGAGATAGATATTAAAAACATGCGTGAGAGACACGATACGCACAATTCGCGAGTTGTTGAGAGATTTTGTAAACAACGCGCGACGACTAGTACCAGACCGAGGTTGCGTAAGGTTAGCAACACAAATTTCTTCAAACATATTAATAGTTTTTTATTATTATTGTTTTACCAACCATGATTATTTAAATTCAAGTCAATTTTATTAATAATTGATAACAGTTATGTTTTACGCAACAGGTACTTATTTAAAAAAAAATGTTTTATAAGACAAAGTCTAGTTTTTAGTACCTAATTGTTGGTGCAGAATCACTACTTCACTATATTTAGTTATCTTTATTACGCGACTGTGGCAAAGCAAACGGTTATGATTTCAAGGCTTCCTCGTAACTCCCAAACTGCACGTCATGTGCAGCCATATTCTTTATTTATTTATACATAAATGCATAATGGTGATACTTAAGGCTCTTTTTTATTCAGGTTTCCTAAAGATGAATTAAGGAGACAAAAGTGGCTTGTTATTGTCCGAAAACAAAGGCAGAAGTAAAGCTTTGGTAACCTTGCGCGATCGAGCGAACAATATTAATTTCTTTTTTAACTACCTCAAAATAATTAATGTTTTTTATTTTATTTGCTAACGCTACCACATGCCATGTCATTCATAATCGTAAACATTCGTCAACATTCGGCAGCTAACGCGATTTCGCTCGCACGACAGCGCCGTCTCCTATCTCTATCCTTGTCTATCGGTAACAGTAGGTTGCGACTGTGATGACACTGATCACAGATGTGTGAGTTTCGGTGCATAGTCGTACGCCGAGCCCATGTTTACTGATTGCGATGTTAGAGCGTAACATGCAATGTTTATTACCCAAAATAATTTATCTGAATAATTTGTTATGGTGAAAAGGGATACCTTTTTACCACCAAATCCGATAGGATATCGAGCCTAGAAACAAAAATATGCATAGACCAATAATTATATTATTATTAATATTTGAAAATATTAGGTTTGGTAAGGATAAAGAAAGATAAAAAATAATTCAAAAATAAATACAACTATTGAGATTTGAACCCACACCAAGCCTAATGAAAGGCAGTCTCTAAACCGACAGTCTATTTGTACGGTTGATAATTGTTTCAAATAGCCGACCTTATTTATGTCAAGGTTTTTAGCTGCTCAGCTTCCCGAAAGTATAGCGTGATGATAATCATTGCTAAGGTTATATTAATAAGAAATAGATTGGAATATAACAATTTGGTCCTCTGGACATTTTAATTTCCAACCATTTTTGAATAAAACGACATCTAGTAGGGTCGAAAGTTACTACTATTTACTTTGCATGTGTGTGTAAAGAGTAAATTCATGCGGCTAAATCTTTATTCTGCTGTAATCTTTGTATGGTAGCAGTTAACAAGCATAGTGATTATCTAAAAAAATCAAGTTAATGCCCTAGGTATAGCCTATAATAAAGTTGTCTATTAAAACTTTCTATGTTAAGTGTAAAAATTGAAAATGTTCGAAATTGTGGATGTGTCGCCATCTAGCGACAAAATGGCAGTGAGAGCATTCATCCATTCACCTTAAGTCAGGAGTGAATAGGTTACTTCTAGGCAAGCGTGCTCTATCTTCGGCCACATCATCGCTTACCATCAGGTGAGATAGTGGTCAAGCGCGTGCCTATCAGTAATAATAATAATAAAAAAAACAATTGAAAGAAAATTAATTTTCATCATATTTTAAGCGGTACGAGTACATAATTATATCTACTAGGCGACGACGGCCGCGCCATCTCGAATTTATGACAGGAACAAAACACGAACCAAAATGAATTCTGTGGCGAGACGGTACGAAGTTTGCCGGGTCAGCACTCAGCAACTAGTTTAATAATATTAGTATAGATTTCCGAATCCTTAAAAAAATTGCTATGACAATTCCCTCAGGCGCAGTTATTGTGTAGAACTTAGCTGCTGCCCTCTTGAGCATTCCTCTATAGGTGAAGATTTTTTTTCTTTTATTACGTTTTGTATTCGATAGGAAAGAAAGTGATTTGTTTTATGACGTTCGATTTGTAGCTGGCATGAATATTGGCTCAAAACTATAATTGTTGATTTACCAGTTCATTGTTTTTTACTAAAAATAAAGGAATAAGTCAGATGTAAAATCACACGCTCCTCTTTGACAGTACGTAGATACCTCGGTACTTTTAAGAGGGCGCCGAGCGCGCAGTGGCGCCCTCATCGTTTGTTTGGTTATTTATTTTATTTTAGAATGAAAATGCAGGAAATAAGCACGTTAAGTTGTGCTCCACAAGATTATACGTTAATGTTATTATAAACGGTAGTTTTAAATTGTTTAGTTTTATTATAATCACTAAAACACTAAAACGAATAAGAGTGGCCACTATTTTCCGTCATAGTGATTAAAATAAAACTAAACAATTTAAAACTACCGTTTATGATAATATTAACGTATTATTATTATCGGCTCGTATTGTGAGGAGGTTCCTTTCTCTGGAGCCCTAACCACCGGTAGCTTGGACCTTGCTCCCGACACCGGCGGACTACTGCTTTTTATATTTTTAAATGTTTTTTTTTATGTTTTATTGTTAAGAAATATTTAAAAATGTAAAATTGTATATACAGTAAAGTAAATAAAGAGAATAAAAATAATGAATCTTTATTGCTAGAAATGGTATTTGTAGTAAACACTGCTGGTATTTAAGAAAATGTGCATAGATATTACAAATTATTGGGTGAGCTGCTGTTCACCTTGCTAGATTGCTGAGCAACCTGTATTAAGGAGAAACAGTTTGCTTCCCTACATACTTATTCTGTATTATATGCTACGTGTTGATTCCTTACAATTTTTTACTTTAACAGTTTAATAAATAAATATTCTTAAATGTGAAAGAAAACATGCAATTAAAATGTTTTTAGTGAGTCGTGTTTGTGTGTGTAGTGAAAATGAATTGATGTTTTTAAAGTTGGGCCAATGATATTACAAATACCTAAGCTTTGTTGTGAATGAATTTTCAAATTTTTAACAGTGCCTCTGTCTCGTCATACGTTTTGGAGAGTAAGAACGAACGAATTTAGGAGGTAATCTTAGAATCTACCTCATATCCAATTTTAATGTTCTTTCACTGATAATATTGGTGATTGTTATAGGTTTCCTTTATCCTAACAACCGGCCAAAGGCTAACAAAGGGTTCCGTATCATAAACCGGAAAAAAACACGTTTCTTGTATGGGCCCTTTTAATTTTTATTATTTGTTTAATGGCAATAGAAACACACACCCTGTGAATACTTCAACTATCTATCAACGTGTTAGGGTTCAGGAGATATCTATAATCCGCTGACAGACAGATGGATGGATAGCGGAGGCTTAGTAATAGAGCTCTGTCGGTTACTCTTTGGAAACGGAACCCTAAAAGACCGGGATAAGGGCCAGAGAATGACGAATGGGGCAAGTCTGAAACCAATTATTAAATAGTTTTATGAAAGATAACTGATAACTATAATTTTGGCCGTAATTGCACACGTGACGCGAATATTTGGTCAAAACGCCAAGTAAAGTGCCAGCTTTAGGACGACGCCTGACATAAAGTGATCATCGCGTGAATAAGTGATCATTTGATCGGCAAAACTGCAAGGCTCTGACGTATCGACAACTTGATCTCTTCGATTGCGGATAGACTACATAGCCATCCTCCAATCTCCTCTGAAATTGTCGGCAGTGGCGTAGCTAGCATGGGTGACACCCGGTCCGGATAACGTGGTGTCACCCCACAAATGGACCCCAGCTTCCTCCGAAATAATTAGGTATGGTTTCGTTAATTTTTCGGGAGGGCTGCTGCATTTGTGCCGCAGATTTTTTCCAGGAATCTTCTTACATCACTGTTTTTAAAGACAATATGAAATATATGTCGCAAGTACTGGCCGATAAGAGCATTAGAATTTGTATGCGAGCTCGAAAAAATTTGCACCACGCCTCGGATAGGTTTTATTTTCTTTTAATCGTCCATACAGTCGAAGTAACTTCGTTTACATATACTTAAATCAAATTATTACTCCCCACTTGCGACAGGTTTAGAGGTGACACCTGACCGTGACAAAAACGGTCAGTCAACGAACGGTCGGGTCAAAAAACTCGACACGGTTAGCGCAGTGGTTGAGTGATCCTGCACGTAACAAATGTTTGTATAGCCTACAACGTTTTTCTAAATTCCACCAAATGCATAAGATTGCTCGAAAAGTGACTAGATTAAAATTATTGGCTAAAAATTACTAAAAATATTAGTCAGCTAGCAAAATGTTAGCAACTATGTGACTATACTAGACATGCATTCAAGTGTGTTCGGGTGTGTGTTTCGGGTGACACCCGTTTAGGGGTAAACGGGTGTCACCCGGGGCGGGCCGAATCCCCCCGCCCCCCCTAGCTACGCTACTGAGTGTCGGCTATCGTGGGACGACGACTTTCTAGGAAAGTTAGTAATTTAAATACCTATGTACTATTTAGAAGGAAATTCTCAGACGAGCTATTAAAATACGCCGCCGTCTTCGTGTCCTCGATCGACTGGCGGAATTAATGCCTAAGTTAGGTACAATACCTATTCACATTGATGTGCTGTCCAACTTTAATTTAATAAATTGTTGGAAAAGAATTAGGAAAAGTTCAGTGAGTTTTATTACTTGTGTAGATTTCTTTTAATTAAGTTTAAGCTTGTGAAATGGTTTTGGGGAAAAAGTAGGCTGGAATATTTTGATAAGCGTTATTAAAAGGTTAAAATAATTATAGGTAGGTATTTTAAATTTAAAACGAGTGTTTTCAGGACATTTACAGCCTTCAGACTTCACATCTGGGGACACTTGAATGCATGTCTAGTATAGTCACATAGTTGCTAACATTTTGCTAGCTGACTAATATTTTTAGTAATTTTTAGCCAATAATTTTAATCTAGTCACTTTTCGAGCAATCTTATGCATTTGGTGGAATTCAGAAAAACGTTGTAGGCTATACAAACATTTGTTACGTGCAGGATCACTCAACCACTGCGCTAACCGTGTCGAGTTTTTTGATTAATTTTTTTTTTTTTTTTGCATTTTTTTCTTTTCTGTATAACATTATCCTTAAATATGATTAAGGTCTTATGAAAAACCCTGGATTAGTAGGTACTGTCCGATACAAAGAACAAGAGACTCACAGCAGGTCTTAAACAATTGTCAATACTCAAACAATATTCAAACTACCTACATTACAATATAAGTAGGTACTCTGACACATTTCTTCGTAATTTATACCACTGACACTTTTGTGCCCATTAAACCAGTGTTCAGCGTCCCTGGTCACGGGCGGAATGTCTGGGCAGAATAAATGGACCGCCAGTGGCCACGAGTGACATTTAATTGAAAATACATGTTCTGGCCACTCCTTGAGGAATGTGGCTGAGATATCTGGGAAATAAAATTACTTGCGGAAATTGTGAGTGTAACTTTCTTGGTATTGCTATGATGTTGCTATTTTTAGCTTGAAGTGTTTTACTTAGTATTTAATGTTCTGGTATCCATCGTCTACCAGCCGAACCGCACAAGACCGGTTGTTGTGGCGATACATGGGGGAGGTCTATGTCCAGTGGACGTCTTTGGGCTGATATGATGATGATTACGATGATTTAATTTTCATGCAAAGGAATCTAGCGGGAATGCGCATCATTAAGATTGAGAAGAAAAACATAGGTAATTAAGGAATCTGAACTTGGGTAGGTACCTACCTATACTAAATAGTTAGTATAGGTCTGAGATCGTCAACTTGTCTTGCCTTTTTTGTAACTAGTTATTAAGTGCATGCTGTGGTTTCCTATAATTGGGGGAACACAGGAATCAGTTCCTATTGTATGTCTCATAGTTTAAGTAATCTGTGTATCCTCTGTTGGAAATCCTAAATAAATAAATAAATAAATAAATTTCTGTAATTCTTCTCCAACTATGAGAATAACCCGCGTGGTGGATTACACAACTGCCTGAATTGTAAGGTACTCGTATTTATCCTAAACTTCCAGAAATCATTTTGATTATTATTTTTATAAAATTCCCAAGAATGAGGTTATCATAATTGGACTTCTTGGTGTGGACACTGGGGCACAGTAGGTATAGTTACTTCATATTTTGATCGTTCTCTAATCCTTTACCCAATTTATCAGGGGTCGGCGCTTCTCTATTAGTAATATCAGCCCTTTTCTAGTCATATCATATTTAAAACAGTCCATTCATCTTTTCTTTGATCTTACTTTACAGTCCTCTCTTTCTATTCATATCTACACAAAACTGAATCTTGAGTTTCTGATTATCTTCTATTTGAGCAATAAGCAACCGAAGGACGCCCATCGACAGAAATCGATAGAAAAATGCTCAAATCTCTGTTTGTGCTTTTTCCGACATGGCTGCTTTATGCTTAACTAGGTCCAACGGTCCTGAGTATAGTTATTATGCTATCAAAATAAAAAAAAACTGTGCAAAAAGACACCCACTAAAGTAGTTTTCTCAGTGCCTCAGTTGCAGTTGACATAAATTCCAGCAAGATTTTTAATGAGGTCATATCAAAAACTGCTAAATACCAACTCCTAACTGACTAACTAGTGACCAACAACAGATCAAAGAGCCATAATTTAAAAATAAGTTAGCGAAATACATAAATATTAATAAATTAATCAACACCCTGCGAAATACTAAGAAGATTTATTTTTAGTTTTTCAAATGATCTAGTGATTCTTGAGATTTTTTGCGATTGATTCAACTTTTCAAGCGACCGTGTTGGTATTATGACGTTGCTGGATATTGTGGTCGAAGGTCGGAACTCATTGACACTAAATCAAGGTGCGCGTTTTACAACTAAATGGATTCTAGACAGATAAAAAATCTATTTGTAGTCAAAAATATATCATTTTGCTTCGGTCGGATTGCTCATGGAGTTTCAAGAAGGTAGGTTCAAATGAAGAATTTTCGCAACAGGTGCCCAAAAAGTGTATCAAAATTATTTATAGAGTGGCCAAATATCCAAATAACCTAGTGTTCGTCTAATTCGAGAAACACTTGCACCATAAAAACTAGCGTTAAACGAATTGAAGACTTGCTATGTTTCCATATTTCACGATTATAGAGATAATGATGCTTTACATAGATTTAGTAATTTATGATGCAAATGATGCGGATAACGGCACAAAGTATGCTAGTAGCTTGCATGCCATATTGTCATTCAATCAGAAGTTGTTAGGACACAGATACTTGCAAACTATTGTGCAAGTTACAGGCATGTCTATTACCTACGGTATAATGTTTTATCGTCGTCACGCTCACCTCTTGTGCCTTCTTGGCGAGCCGTGTGATGAGGTTCTCCGGGTAGACTTGGTGCACGGAGAAGGAGGGCTGTTCCACGCCGGCTTGGCGCCGGATGTCTTCCCAGCGCTCCTCGCCGTACGTCTGCCGGATGTACTCGGCCATGTTCTCGAGGAGGAGCCCGTACATCCTGGAGCCTGGAACCAGAAAGAGAAGGTTTAACTTTCTTTTGTTTTTAAAAGGGTGGGTATTTGTTAGGCCGTGCTTATTTATTATTTACTAGTAATGTCCCGTGACTTCGTTCGCGTTAGTACAGATTTTTGCAAAAAATAGTAGCCTGTGACCGGCTCCAGGGTCCCATCTAGGTACCTCTGCCTCCAAATTCATAAAGTCAAATCAAGTAAATTACCGATTTCGTAGTTCAGTGATTTAGGTGTGAAAGCGTAATACACACTCACTTTCGCATTAGTTAGGATTTATTTTATTAAAACTTTATTTTACAAAATCCTTTATTCCAAAAAGGCAATTTTTGCACAGGGTAGATGACTGAAATAGATTCCATAAAATAATACGAAACGTATTTTTCTCGTTAGCAAAAAATTAAAAAAGATATAGTACGTTGAAAACTCGTATGACGTCACTTGTATGTACACTTTTTTCGTACACGTGTCGTCACCAGCCTTTTTTTTTTTTTTTTTTTTTTTTTTTTTTTTTTTTTTTTTTAATAGGATGGGAAATCATCAAATGACCCCTCCCGCTCTGGGTGGAGCGGCAGGGAGTGTCAGACTTTTACTGACTAAAACCCACCCTTAGTCCTCCTAGTGCCTTTCTTCCCAGGGCCGCGGTAACTCTTTCGAACAATTCCGCAACCCTGGCAGGCTCTGGCCCTGGCGGGCCCCGTCTCCGTTGCTGACTGCTCGTTGCTGACGGCGCGTTTGGAGTGAACGCGCCGTCGACTCTGGCCTGACCTGATCGGACAGCGAGCTACCCATTGCTCGCTGTCCGCAGGCGTCAGTCACTGCGCCTTGCCCAGGAGCGTCAGTTCCTGAGAGGCGCAGCGACCGACGTACGTCTGGAGGAGGCGAAATGGGGCCATTACTGGCACTCCATTCTCGCCCCCTCCCGAGCAGTTGCAGCGGCGGCGACGGTGGCGGCGGCTGCGGCGGAAGCGACGGCGGCGGCGGCGGCGGTGGAGGAGGGTTTTCTCCTCGACCCGGCCCTGGCGGGTGGACCGCAGGCTTTGCCCCCAGCCCAGTGATCGGCCGGCTTGCCAGCTGCCGCACATGCGAAGCAGTGCGGCGCGGCGTCGCACGAGCCGGCCCTGTGACCGGGCTGACCACAGCGGAAGCAGTGGTCACTGCGGTCCACCTCCGAGGTGCAGCGTGCTCCCACGTGGTTGCCAACTTGGCAACGGAAGCACCTCAGAGGTCTGGGCTCCAGCAGTTTTACCTGCGCGGAGACCCAGCCCACCAAAAGCCTTCGGCCCTCCGAGACTTTCTTGGCCGCCGACACGGGGCAGCTCACCACTACGGTTCGCATGCCCGTGTTGTCAGGACGGATGGTGCCCGCCTTCACCTCCTCTGCAGAGCACCCCCCCGTCCTGACGACGGCGGCCAACACCTCCTCCTCCGTGACGGAGTCGTCCAGGCCCAAGATGCGCATATCTATGCACTTCGTGGGCCTGGACACTCGGAGTCGTCACCAGCCTCCACTCCTATTTTTGTTGCGTTTTATCCTCGCCAGTTTTTATTGATTTGATAAAGCAAAAAAAATACGTGTCCAATATTTTTCGATAATCTAACTGACGGAGTAAATAGACTATGACCATTCCATTAGCGAATGCATTGTCGAAATGCCAAAATGTAGGAATTTGATCACGTGACATTTCGATAGCATCCGTCAATCCCATAGGTACCTACATTTTTGACGTATTGACAATCGCCTTCGCCACGCTACCGTTGACAGAAAAAATGAACGGCCCATACAAAATTGTTAACAACTGATCCCAATTTGTATGGGAGACTCAATTTTTATTTTAGAAATTGACTTTGGCTTTCTTGGAGAAAGTTGCTCATTTACATGGGCAGAAGTGGTTCTCAAAGTTTGCGCACTTGAAAAAAAATTACCCAGTCACCATTTGAGAAGGAACTCGAACAAAGTGTTCTCAGGGGTTAAAACTTACGAATTCAGTTTGCGTGGCACGAATCTTTAGCGAACGTGTTGCTTTTGTAAACGATAGTTGTTATAGTTAGTTCGTAGTTGAAAAGCAGCGACAACTGCATGTTAACTAGCGTTTAGAATACGTTTTAAATGTTCAAGTAAATTATAAAAAAACTAATATTCAACTGTAAAAGTCTGTAGGTATGTTTGTTAATTAAGAACGACTTAACAGCTCAGCAGATTCGGATGAAACTTGCACAAGGATATACTCTGGCGGGTGGGATAACTTTCGACATTCACGAGGACGACACTGCTGGCAAACCAACATGTACGATATCCGGAAGTATCAGTTCACGTAGGGGACATTTACCAAAGTGCCAAAATGTACCTTACGTTAACTGATACTTCTGGCATCAAATAAAATTAATTACAATAATACTAATTGCTGCCCGTTTTATTAGTGCGGGAAGTGTTAATAACACGCGGGCGTGGTGCTTTATAAATTACTGGCTTCTGCCATCGGCTTTGCCCGCGTGATACCTACTCCCGGGATGCAAATCCTATCTCCTACTCCGCGACATAGTCCAAGTTTCATCCGAATCCGTCAGCCGTTAAGTCGCGAACCCGCACAGGTAACAAACAAACTAACTCACCTGCGTATTATAATATTGTTTAGGACAGCCTGTTTTACCCTCATGAATGAGCTGAGAAGTTTCATCAAAATCCGTTCATTAGTTCTTGCGTGAATGAGTAACAAACATTCATCTATGCATCCATCCTAACAGACATCCCAACTAATATTATAAATGCGTAAGTTAATCTGTCTGTCTATCTGTCACGCTAAAACAGCTAAACGGATTGTCATTGGCAGATAAATAGCCTGGGATATGGAGAAAGACATAGGCTACTTTTTAACGCGATAATCGACATCCACGCGGGCGGAGCCGCGGTCAAAAGCTAGCTAGGTAGTATAATATGAGGTAGGATAGGATTAATAGGATTTGTTCAGCACAGATTTCAATCTAATAAAAAAAACTTCATTAATTTAGAGTTACAACCCCAAAGAGAAAATGTGAAAAATCCCGAGAGAATGTAGAAATTCTACAGTGATTCAGGCTTCGCATCGAAAAGTAGGTAATCAGAAAACTAATTTAACAAGAGTAACGTTGAAGAATTGAGTATGATTTGGGTCCACTATCGTCTGAAATCACAGCAATTTATGACAGGACGTTACTTCACCATTAGTCACGTTTAAATTACCTTATTTCCACTTGAGGATATTAAAGATATCCTTTGGATAAAAAGTTTAATTCTGTCTAGACCGGGTGACTTCTAGTTACATATTCATTACATTTATGGAGGACATTACTGTTTTATGACCCTTCTCCTTTTACACAATGTAAGGTGTAAAACATGTTATTTATTATACTTTTTATACTTATCAGCTAATAAAGACATCTAGGCCTACTTAGCTAGACCATGAAATCCATTACGTAGGTACTTACTTATTAGATGTGAATGATGTGGTCGCCTGTAATTGGAAGCGCACTCTTGTATCTGTCCCTATCTATATTATAAAGCATGTGATTGTGTAGCCTCTGTTGGCGATCCTATAAATAAATAAATAAATAAATAAATACAAACTGAGGGCCTAGCACAAATGGTTTTGACGTATAGTAACGTAACGTACAAATTATACTACAACGTTATTACCATAATACTCTTTTCGCCACACGATTTGACAGTTGTTCTCAGTTCGGGTTCGGGACTAATCGTAAGTCCGTAGGTGATACAGAGTAGAAAACGCCCGACACTAAAGCCGAAACTACGGACTTCGGGCTTAGAGAGTAGACCCCCAGATTGTGAAGTTGGGCATCCTAAATAGGGTGAAGCGATACTTCAGGCCTGGACAGCTTTTAACCCTTTACAAAGCACAAGTCCGATCCAGCATGGAGTATTGTAGCCACCTTTGGGATGGCTCAGCTAAGTATCAGCTTGCCGCGCTTGACTCGGTGGAACGCAGAGCTAAGAGGCTCATCGGTGACGCAAAACTGGTGGATGCCAAGCTACATAGCTTGGCTCATCGCCGTAAGGTTGCCTGCTTATCGGTCTTCTACAGATTATACTTCGGTGAGTGTGCCCAAGAACTCCACGACCTCATCCCACCGGCCCCCTTCTACCATCGGACATCCAGACGCACTGCATCTTACCATCCCTACCTTGTAGCTATTCCACCAATTCGCACAAAGCGTTTCCAAACGTCTTTTATAATGCGCACAGCAAAGGAGTGGAACTCTCTGCCTGCGTCTGTGTTTCCAAAAGCTTACAGCCCTAATCTCTTCAAAGTTAGAGTGAACAGGCTCCTTCTGGGTAAGCTCGCTCCATCGTAGACTTTGTCTCTGTCATATCTGACATTGACTAGAGTCAAGAGCAAACCCATCACTTATAAAAAAAAAAGAAAAAAAAAGTCCTCTCAGCATATTCCCAACGACGTTAAAGTGAAATGAGTATTTCACATAGAGTAGCTGACTGCCTGACATCATAATCATCATCATCAGCCGAAAGACTGATATGATGCAGATTCTCCTGGACATAAGCTTCCTCAAAGTGTCGCCACAACAACCAGGGGGTCTCCCTGGAACGCAAAGGGCTTTCGGAGGAACACGGATGGGTTTTAGTCAGTAAGAGTCTGACAGCTCCACCCAAAGCGGAAGGAGTAATTTGATGATTTCCCATCCTTAAAAAAAATTGCATCAATTAGAAGGGCAGCTCACTGCACCTATACTAAGCTTACACGGTGACTACTTTACAGAACCGAACGATGACCTAGTCATAAGTGACTTATTGACATCACCTACCTAGGCAGTTGCAAGTATGTGTTATTACTTAGAACTTGTTATATTTATATGTACACCATGAAATTCAAATGAATCATTAATGCTTGTCACAGATTTGAATGTGTGTGCTTGTTAAGCGTCACGTCAGGACAAGGCTGAATCTAGGAAAACTTTGACCAACGATGACTCCAGAATATTCTCTTAAAACCGTAGGATGCTATGGGCTATGGTCATCACTAAAGTTTATCAAAGTCACTATAAAAACCCACCTAACGTTTATCGCAATCGCCAAGGACCATTATCGTATAGTATGCGCGCAGTTCTACTGCGAATGTTTTCTCGATTTCCGTAGCGCCGCCATGTTGGTATCGCTGACCTGAATTGACTGCAAAGTTTCTTTTTCTCTTTGTTCGACACCAATGAAAAAATAAAAATAAATGTTGCTTATTGGTTTAGTCACGGGTTTTGGAGGTCTGGTAGGCAGCCGCTCCACGTAAAATACTGGTATTCAGTTGAATCGGGTTTGACAGTAAGCCGACCCCATTAAAGTTGGGAAAGAGGCTAGATGATGATTGATTTAGTCACGCGCAGGGCTTACGCAGACAGTTGCAATGTGAAAACACGTTTTGAATAGATTTTTTCTACGAATAATTCTCGTAGCTGCTGTGAGTATTTGCTATAGTGTGTTGATTTGGGTTTGGTTTAATTCAGTGTTTTATGTAAAACTAGCGACCCCGGGGCCGGCTTCGCAAGGGTGCAATTAATGAAACCGAAGATCAGAAACTCTATACAAAATATTTACAAATTATATTACAAATCTTCCTCGCTTAAAGAGAACATGCAGGAACTAGATGGCAGCACTGAAGTGTGTGTCAAGTATATTACTTATAAGTTTTAAAATTGCAACGCTGGATGGCACAGTCTACTTTCTGAACGTTCCCCTTAACGGAGCGTGCCGGAACTATAGGTGGCAGCACAGACACGTCAATGACAAGTATTTTTAAAGTTAAAGTTTGAATATAGAAACTAGATGACCATATATAAAAGTACTCTGTGGCGTGGACTATGTACCTTACCTTACCATAGGCTAATAGCTCTTTCTAAAGGATGTACCAAAATGAACGGAAGATTTGATTTAACTAGAAAACACAGTTTTACTTTTTAATATTGATACTTATACTTTTACTACATCATAAAGTACGCAGGATAGGGTTTTGTATCGAATAGCACAAAGAGCAAAGAATTATTTTAGATTTTATTCATTATCATTTTGCATAAATGTGGCTGTAGCGTTGATTCAGCGTTGAATCACCTTCAATGCACTGGTGGTTGTGGGCTTGTTCGCATGGACCTTTGGTTTCAAAGAACTCCAAAAAAAGAAATCTAGTGGAAAATGATTGATTTTTTGAACATTTTTACTCCGGACGCTTTTATCGTACACGTCTTTTACATCGTTCTCACATAAATGTATAATTTGAACATGAATGATGCGAGCATAATTTTGTAACAATTTATATTTTTTTAAAAGAGTATTCCTGGAATTTCTTGCACGTTCTTCTTCATAGAGATCTACATTTTGGAACGTGCAAATAGTTTCATCTTATTGACCGACCGACCTTGACAATTCAATGCCTGTAAATGGTCTATTTAAAAATAATGCTTTAAATTTTGAGTTTCATGGATAGGTAGGCACCTGCCTACCTGTCCAAAACTCAGAAAAACTTAGGTAAGTACCTACTTACCTAAGTTTTTCTGAGCTTCTGAACCTGTCACTAGATAGAATAGATATTAGACAGAATATTTATACTCCAATGATGAATTACGATACAACGGTGGTCTTATCACTAAGCAATAGCGATATCTGCCAGACAACTTTAGTATCTGAAGATTGATCCAATTTCTGTGTCGAATCTCATGTTATTAATGAGTTAGATCAACAACCAACTATGTATGTATATAGACTTAAACTTTTCAAACTATTTGTACTAGCTACAGCCAGCGGTTTCCCCCGCGTGTTAATCGGAATTAATAATTAGCATACTAGCTCGGGAGTCGCTGGGCGATTACCGGTCACTGTAGGTGCGGGTCTGCGGATGGCGAGCGTTGGGTAGCTCGCCGTCCGATCAAAGCCAGGCCCAGACCGACGCGTTGTGTTCCACGCGCGCCTCAAAGAGATGTCAGCATAGGAGTAGGGGCCCGTTAGGGCCAGAGCCTACCAGGGCTGCGGATTTTGTTCGAAAGAGTTTCGAGCGTCCCGGAACGCAAAAGGCACTAGGAGGAGCACGGATGGGTTTTAGTCAGTAAGAGTCTGACACTCCCGCCCGCTCCACCCAGAGCGGCAGGAGTCATTTGATGATTTCCCATCTTAAGAAAAAAAACGCATACTAGCTACATAATTATACTCTTTCTCCATACAAAAGATTCTCAGCACTTTCGGCGTGAAACTGTAACAGAGTTATTTCCGCATTTGTTAATTTAGTTTTTATTTTTGATGGACTCGCATTTGACCGCTATCTCACCTGATAGTATAAGCGAGGGTGTGGTCGACACTGCGGCACGCTTGCCTAGAAGTAACTTATTCATTCGTGACTTCAAATATTATTTACCGACTTCTTTTATGGATTGTGCTGCGTTTGAGCGCAGGATTTTTTACAAAAGAAAACACGTTGTCACTGTCGCTGCAACCTTTTACTACCAGCTATGGTAGACACTTCAAACTTAGCGATCATCTGTATTCAACACAAGAACTGTGAATAAGGTAGGAGCAGCGGTAAACTCTTATGTGCCACCCACAGAGAACGAAACCAGCGCCAGCAGGGACTGGAGACGCCTTTGCTAATATAGGGTTATTATTATTACTAGTCCGTACTGTCCCACTGCTGGGCAAGGATTTCTCCATTCCTTCCAATGCTCACGGTGTTGTGCCTCTTCGTTCCAATTCGTAAGGAAGACATCTAGGTCATCCCGCCATCTCCTTCGCGGTCTGCCGCGGCCTCGTCTCGCTTTTTCAGGCCACCAATCCTACATTTTACGGGCCCACATATTATAATAGGGTAAAGTCTAGACGCTGTAAAAAATGTTTAAAAAACCTTTAAACGGATCGTCAGCGTTTTAAAATCTATAATGTATAGACAGGTCAAATCGGATTGAAGAATAGAGCTTCAAAAGCGTTTAACTTCTTTATTTTTCCACAAATCGTACTGTTTTAGTAACATCTTTCAATTATTTAATCCATTCAAGTACATTTTTGATACATTTCTTGTACTCTGTGGCTCTACCCTCAGCCGTTTGATCGCATCCACATTGTGTATACTGTCATATATAGCTTCTTGATTGAGTGAGTACACTGTAGGGATTAGCTTTTTATTAACACCCAAGCTTTTATTAGGAGGAAGCTTAAAAACTAACCGGAGTTTCCTTCCAAGTAGTGTTTGCTATCCAATTACACGATATAAAATATGGAATTTAAGTTAAACATGTTAAATATCGTTAGTAAATGGGTTTCTGAAACTTGTTAAGTAAAATCTGTGGCTGGGACTTGAGGTTAGACAAACGTGCATTGTTTACTGGAAGCCTTTTAACAAACATAATGTAATTGCCACTAATATCGGCTAAGAATTGTATGTATATGTTCTGTGACAGTAGAATACTTTTTCTTTCTTTCTTTTAACCCATAATTTATTTATGCAATAAGAAAATCACACATTTGAACTTAAGACGAAAACGCACGTAACATGTTTGTAGGTTTGTTCCTATACCTATATTTTTCTTCAATACCCACCCAACATAATGGCGAAAGGGGAAAATAATAAAAAAGCAACATGAAGTATTTATTTGTCGTTTATTTACTGCGAGCTGTTTATTTGTTTGTTTTGGCCTTTCAAATAAACTTCTGGACGTAAGAATAGTCGGACGAAATACGAAGAAAAACGTTTTTCTTCGTACAAGTACTTAGTTCGTTGTTTTTTTGAAGTTATTGTCTTGGGACGTCTGTAAAAATAGAAAACTTTATTTTTAGCTTTAGTGCTTTTGTTTAAGAGTGAAAAAGACAATAGTTCTAGATGCTGTAAACTCAAACTCAAAAAATACATTTTAGTCAGGTAAACTGTTAAGAGACATTTTAGTCGGTCAGTCCGGATGAAGCTAGTGGTTCTCCAAAGCTTATATCACAGGGTCAATTCTAATATTTTTTAAGCAACGTTCGTTTTCGCATCACAGTCACAATATTTCGAAATGAGGGAAGTTACAGCAAATGCGAACGTTGCTTATCAATTAATAGAATTGGTCGTCTAAATGGAGAAGAATAGAAAATAATGAACAAGAAACTTTATAAACCCTCTTTCAAACATAAATATTGGTTACGTCATTCCTGCTGTCCAAAAGTAAGCATATTATCTCCATTTATTTATAGCTTTCTTAATTAAAAGATAGCCATCATTCGCGAAATAGGACAGTGACCTAGCTATTATTTTAATTAACATCAAAAACTTTTCCTTTGACATTACCCAATTAAATAAAAACGCTCCTTCGATGAACTACCTATTGTTTTATTTGCTGCCAGCGCTGTGATATATATTTTTTGCAGCGTATGCTGAGATAGGGACCTTTTTGGCCTCGCACAGACTAATTTCATGCTATTAGCTTTTGTTAATTCATTTTTATTACTTACTGTTAGTTTTAATCAGTTTCGTTTTTTGTTTTTTCTTGTGTATCCCAAATAAACATTTTTCTTTCTATTTGTTTAAAGAATAAATCAAGAAATCTTAGTTCACTGATAGACACAGGCCTTTTGAGTAACACCAAAACTTTATGATTGTTTCAAACAGTTTGGTGATCAAGATTAAGCCCCAGATTTCCAACGACAAATTATTGCAAAATTAATGTGACTAATTGTCAAAAGCGCGTCATTTGCAGTTATTGTTTGAATTAATTTTCAATAGCCAATCACATCCCTTGACTTTTTTTTTGTACAGTATCTAAAGTTTCTAGAAACTGCCACCCTAGTTGCGTAGGTAACTCGTTTAAATCGCGTAATAATTTACAATCCAATGGAATTTCAAATACATTGCTTCATAATGTCTTAAAAAAATTGTCTACTCGACAACGTAAAACAAGCAATGAATAAGATCGTTATGTCAATTCTACATCTACTGGATTGTTATTCTGTACTACTCGTAGGTACCTGTATTATCCTTCGTTTTGCTTATATATAGGTTTGTTGCTATTACATGTACCTACCTATATGTTCATCAAATGTTCTCTTTTCTATTCTACTCAAAAATGAAGGCACAACATTAACTTTTGTATAACGCACTTTCTTTATTTATTTATTCATCAAAGTCATACAAAACAGTTTTAAGTGGTAATAATAATTATGTAAGAAGGCTGAAATTACAAACAATGACTTCTAAACTAGGCAAATGCCTGTATCTTAGAAATCATCAGTGTCCCTCCAAGAATAAGATACAAATTAGGAGCAAGTGTGCATAATTTTTCACTTACTTCTATTTAAATAGAATAGGCAGTTTAATATATTTAGAAATTAATTTAAAAAAGTTGATATTAATTAAAAATGAAATTTAAAACAAACAATTACAATTTAAATTAAATACAGTTTTAAAATTTTACATTAACCAATAAGAAAGTATGATTATTAAGTTATGAGATTGAGAAATGGGTTCGTTATTCCTCATTTTTTCAGGGAAGCTGGCGTCCTATACCTATAAGTACTTACAAGTATACAGCATTGCAAAGCTACCTCGTTCATTGAATACGGTTTACGACTATGTATCGTCATAAACTCATAAACCAGGCGTCATAAACGGCACGCTAAGATAAACCACCCAACGTAATAACCCAAATGTCAGATGTATTAAATGATATGTATTTTTATATGTTAACACCCACTTTCTCACATTTGCAACATTAAATTTTCTCTATGGTCAGTGTTAATGTGGGGATTAAAAAAAATTATTGATTCCAGCTTCAGGAAAGAAAATAGTTCTAAAATAAATTGCCCAGTCAAATCATAATAATTTGCGCCTAAATTGTGACGTTGCTATAATTAATTTAACCCAAAGGGTGTCTGGTGGAGAATGTCTTTTTAACCGACTCCAAAAAAGGAGGAGGTTATCATTGCGTTTTTAAATCGGCCGATGTACCTACTCAGACTACTACATATTTTTCAAGTGTTCATGAAGGTTAAATAAATTATTTCGTTCCAGAATCTGGGATATTATATTATTTTACAAATGGATTGGATTGATTTCTAACATGGCAATGTAACGCGCTTCTCGTTTGACCCAACCAATTTAAAAGCCAAGTGGATCGTGTAAAGATAAAAGTGAATCATTTGTGTTTTTATTTTCTCCGTTTTTTCAATTAAAATAATAAATTTGGTTGAGCCAAATGTCCATTTTGCTTGTAACCTTTTTAGGATTGCGTACCTAAAGGGTAAAAACGGGACCCTGTTACGAAGACTCCGCTGTCCGTCTGTCTGTTGAAATTTTCACGTTTTCTATTGCCGCTATAACAACAAATACTAAAAACAGAATAAATTAAATATTTAAGTGGGGCTCCCATACAACAAACCTAACTTTAAACTTTGTACCTATTTTCAGTCTCCTTATTCTTATCTATCTATTATGTTAAATGTGTGTACAAGAACTGTTAAATAAATAAATAAAATAAATAAACAAACGTTTTTTTTGCCGTTTTTTTTTTATAGATAATGGTACGGAACCCTTCATGCATTAGTCCGACTCGCACTTGGCCGGTTTTTTCAAAATCATACTAGGTACCTTTTTTTTGGATGGAAATCATAAAATAACTCTTTCCGATCTGGGGAAGCGGAAGGGAGTGTCAGACTGGCTGAAACCCACCCGTGTTCCTCTTAATGTCCTTTTCGTTCCAGGGCCGCGGTAACTTAAACGGCCTCATCTAGTTTAAAATGACCAAAAACATTGACGTGTAATAGTGTTATGTTTAACCTATAAAATATCATAATAAATGTATATAATTTAACTCTTCCGAACAATTAAACCACGTACATTGGCACTTTTAAGTTTCAAAGGGTCTGTCAGTCTGTCTGATGCACCGTATCTACGGAACAGCCGCGAGCCGTATCTTAATACCCACACTTAATAACAACTACCTCGTAGGTCTCGGGTTTGATTCCCTGGTCTGGTAAACTCAAACTCATTTATTTCACTGTCAACCATTTACAGGCACTTTTGAATTGTCATGAAGTCGGTCATTCAAAAAGATGAGGCAGTTGCACATCTCTATGGATAAGAAGGTGTAAGAAACACCATCGGACACTCTTGTTTATCATTAGGATTGCTTTGAAAATACTTGTGGAGGTACTGAACCAATAGTTCGTGAGCCCGACTCGAAAGTGAAGTCTCAGATCAATAACTTCTTCTTATGTTAGAATTAAAGTAAACATCCCTACGGACTTCCTGTAATTATGACAAAATTAATTACGAGTATGAATATTAATGCAGATGGAGAATAACCTAAGCTTATTATCACCCCACTGAAATTTATTGCTAATTGGGAGCAGCTCGCCAAATAAGACTTTAATTAAATCGCTGTATCATTGTTCCCGTTTTATATTATTTTAATTAATGGTGACTTTCCTTATGATGTCATTCTGCGTTTACGGCTTTGGGAAATTGTCTTCTTTTATTTTGATAGCAGTTAGTTAAACTAGCACTTCGTTTTAACTAGCTTTTTCCCACGGCTCCACGTGGATGTCGGTTATCGCGTAAAAAGTAGCCTATGTCCTTCTCCATATCCCAGGCTATATATCTGCCAAATTTTATGACGATCCGTTCAGATGTTTTAGCGTGAAAGAGTAACAGACAAACATACAGAATTATTTTCACATTTAAATATTAGTAGGGATTGCATTGTTGCACTTAATAAGCTTGTTGACATTTCCTGGAGTGGCTACTGTCTACCGCATAAGTAGCGAAAGAAATAGCGTTGGAAAGCCTCCAACAAGGTAGACCGATGACCTGATGAAGGCCAAGGGAATTCTCAGGATGCGAGATGTACAAGACCGGTTGTGACACTTGGGGGAGGTCGCGCGAATGTGACGCATATCTTCCTAACTTGCATAACTATTGTAATTTTGTTTATTTTTGGTATGCGTCATGCTTGGCGCAAATAAAGTCTTTTTCTTTCTTTCTTTTCTTTTCTTTTTTTTCTTTCGACTGAAATGATGATGATGAAAATACTTCAATTTAGCTAAACTTATCATTAGTTGCGTAATCTCATGAGGAGAGGAAATGTTATATGGTGCACACTTTTAATTATCCTCCAAAATACCTACAGGAAAACTCTTTAATAAATGTAAACAAATTAATACTAATATCATAAAGAGGTAAAGTTTGTGAGTTTGTGAGGTTGTAGGGGGTAATCTCTGGATCTACGGAACCGATTTTGAAAAACCTTTTTTGTATAATTATGATAACCACATTCATGAGGAAGGCTATAGGCTATACGGGAAACAACGGGATATACGCGTACAAAGTCGCGGGTAATACACGGCTACGGGTACGGCGGCTAGTATATACTAATTTAATCACAACATTAAATTAATGCGCTATCAATCACGGGTATCTTCAACTAAAGTTAAGGCCAAGATCACATTAGCATCAAATGAAATAGTTCCACAAAACGAGTTCATCTGTAAACAAGACACGTCAGCACCAGCCCAAATATGGACCGATTGACGTAAACTCAGATAATGAAGGTATGAATATCCATTGATTGGCTATCAAAACGATATGGATTTGCCATTAGCCGTCGTCAATCAAGTACAGACTGGAGGTACTTCTGTGTGGCTGGGTTTATTCAGATTCAATAAACAAATTAATTTGTAGCATTTATTTAGTCCTTTTTGTACGGCTATTGGTAATATACAAATACATAAAAACTTTAACAAATGAATTATATAAATATTTTGATATACTTTTTAATGTTCAGAAAGACCAAAGAAAATATGGATTGTGTGTCAGTGATATACATCATAAATATAATCTGGAAATGGGTGTCTACCAAGATATAGACATTGAGAAGCATGGTAGATGAAATAAATTGCAACCTCTTCAAATAAATTGGGATTATGGTAATAGAATGATTCAGAACTATGAACGAGTACACCGTTATAATAAACCACTGTTTAAATCTAAAAATCTTCTATGTTCCCGTACTTGTCCCATGTTACTTGGGTTCGGTGCGACGCATTTTCATCTTCCACTCTCCCCAGCAGTCAGTGTATATTGGTATATCAATGACTTCCTTTTCTCTCTTTTTTCCCTACACAATCCATTTTTATTTCGCCTCCCTCTGCCTCTCCATTCATCCAAGTTCAAATCTAAGAGAAATTCTTTTGATAGTAATTTCATTTGATGTTTTCAAAGTTTAACTTAATCTTATCGGACATCAAATGCAGTCTTGCATTTCTAAACCGCTTTTACAATCTAGCCATTCCACATGAGTGCCCTCAACGGACAACCACTATATAATCTTTTCTTGTGGATATTTTTTTTCTTAATTCCAATTGCTAGGGCAAATTTCTTCTTTGCAGCCGTGGCGAAACTCAAAACTCAAAGCATTTATTTCAATTAAACCCTTTAATTAACAAGCACTTTTGAATTGTCAAGGTCGGTCAGTCAAAAGAGATGAAGTTATTTGCATGTTCTAAAGCGTAGATATCTCTATGGAGAAGAACGTGCAAGAAACTCCACGGACACTCTTTTACTTGCGAGTTTGTCGTTCAAGTTTTGGGCATTATACTCGAAGTAAATAGTAGAGATTGCAATGACAGTCGGTCACGCGTATCAAACGACGTTTTTCATCATACTTGCTTACAACAAAACCACATTGATGTTTCATAAACTATTTATCATAGGACCACAATATTGAACAGTGGACTGTAGTAGATAAGTAGTTGCAATGCTCGGCAAATATGGAAAGTATAATAGACGTATGTGAAAACCACTGCACTGTGAACCTAAAATTAGTGTCATAAAAGCCAGTTTTACGTAAAAGGTTTATTCCTGCCAACTATTGCACTTTGAAAGGCTAAACGCATACCAAGTAGGTCACCAAAACATAAAACCCACGTTCAAAGTCACTTAAAGGACACACTCACAGTTACCAACTGTACTCCAAAGGTATTATGTCAGTACAATAGACACTGTGTCTAATATTAGCTACACAATGCGACATTGCGACAATGCGCACGCGTCGTAAAAGGCGCGCCAAAACCGTCGCAGCCCAAAATGGCCGTCGCGCTAATTCATATCGTCCGTTTTCCGCGTGTTGATGAACAGTGGGCTATTATATAACAATTTGTTTGTATTGTGAACGTCTTTTGGGGGATTTTAGTGCTTGTTTGTGGATTGAGAATCTGGATTAAGTAAGCTGAGCTTTGGTGGACTTGCTTTAGAGCACGTAGGCACTTCGCTCTAGGTGGCTCTAAGCGAAGGTGGCTCTTTTTCTCTTGTACGGGTAGAACCACCTATATTATTACTATTTTAATGCGAAAGTTTGTATGGATGGAAGGATGTTTTTAGGGTTCTGTACCCAAAGGGTAAAAACGGGGCCCTATTAACTACTAAGTCTCCGTTGTCCGTCTGTCTGTTTGTCAGCAGGTTGTATCTCATGAACCGTGATAGCTAATTATAGACAGTTAAAATTTTCACAGGTGATGTATTTCTGGTGCCGCTACAACAACAAATACTAAAAACAGAATAAAATAAATATTTAAGTGTACAACAACAAACGTGTTTTTTTTTACCATTTTCTTTTTATAGATAATGGTACGGAACCCTTCGTGCGCGAGTCTGACTCGCACTTGGCCGGTTTTTTGTTACTCCATCACGCTAGAACGGCTGAACGGATCTGGATGAAATTTGGCACAGAGATAGATTATAGTGTGGAATAGCACGACTAGAGATTAGACTTTTTATCCCAGGTATATACAACGTGTAAGGGAATTAACGCAATACCTCTTAAGGGATAATTGTACTCATCATTATAAACAACTTCCACAATGGGACCAACACTGATATCGCGAACAATAAATCGACTGCCTCATACATTTCCGTGCGCATAACTCCATAACTGCTGATTTCTTTTTCGCGAATCCGGGCTTGGTCCCATGGTAAAAGTTGGTCATTACGATAAGTACAATAACCCCTTAACGTTGTATTCCCTTGTTATAATTTCCGATATTCACGCGGACGAAGCCGCTGGGAGAAGTTAGCATGAAAATATAGCACATACCATAGTCAATTTGATTTGTCTAGCCTTATCCCAGGTAAGTCGGCTTCCAGTCTAATGGAGCTACTACTCTTTGACCTCCACTACGCAGTAACATGGTATACCCGTTCAGAAGACGGGTGTTTTTTTTTTGGGACAAGCCCGTCACATCTTCCCAAATCACTGCAACTCCTGAAAGCCAGATTCAACAGTGGCGACCTCTTAGAAAAACGCCGAGTGAATGAAGCTCGACGAGTCCCAGAGAAACGATTCAACTGTCTTGGATCCCGCAACGAAATTAATCAGAAAATAACAGCAGAAGAGTAGAAAAAAATACAATTTCCTCTTCCGGAAAACGGGTGTCAAATTCCCTAACTTCTTTGCTCAATTGGTGAGCAAAAGAAAATCAGAATGATGGCCGTTTAGAGCGGATGTGACGCGTATCTTCCCTACTTGTGTAGGTTATTCATTTTGTTTACTATTCGATTTTATTATGCGTCAGGCATGACGCCTGCCATAAAATCAAGTACTGACACTTAATTGCATCTGCAGCCAACCTACGATGAAAGTGCCAAGTGCTCTATGATCAGTCGTCCAACTGAAAACATTCCTAAAACGTCAAATATATTTTTATCCCAGACACGCCTCATTCTTTAATTAATCTATCGCCAACCCATCGATAGCAATAAGTAGGTGAATGTTATAAAAACAAACACAGATCTACCTGATGACCCACTTTCATTGCCCGACCTTTTAATTGCTCCGTCCCAGACTTACCAACGTAACGGCTTACCAAAAATCATGGCTAAAATTATCATAGTTATTGCAGAACTTCATTGTCTGGTTTCCATGGAGTATTTTTAGACCCTCGACCTCGCTTCACCCTGATTGTTATTCCATTGATTTCGCTATGGTCTCAAAAAGGGGCGCGGCGCGTGACGATTTTGTGAAATGGATTTTTTCTGTTGAATCTGTTTATAGAATGATGATTAGGTGTGATAGATTCTGATGGATTTACTTTCGATGGTTGGTGTTTACGTTTATTTATTTACTAACATTTGCCCACGTAAAATACTGGTATTCAGCTGAATCCGGTTTGATTGGGATTGGGAGCCGACCCCAATATCACTCAGCCCTAACTGAGTGATAAATTTTTCATGGGTTTTTATTTTTTTTAAGGCTACCCGTGCGTGACGAAGGAACTATTCTAGATTTCTAGGCTCCTGTAGACTAAGTTATCAGATTTAAGACACGTCATAGAAAGTTAGTATGGCAAATTCAATGAATGAAGTTTCGTAAAATAACCTTTAAAATAAATGAAAGTGATCGTTGAGTACCTACCGTAAAATATAAATTGGTAATGACAGTAAGCTTGTTTACTTTGCCAAACGCCTTACGTAAATCTATTGATAATTTGAGACACTCATCTCGACAAAGCACATTTCACCTTGTTCGTTTCGGTTACAAATGTCTGTAGACACCATTTTACTTCATGCGTATTTTAAAATCATTTTCAAAACTTAATAATTATGTAATCATGAAATTGCATTATTGTTTGTTAAAGGTAATCTCTGGGAATAAGGATCATATTGCCAATTCTACTCATTCAACGGTCGCATGTCAGTCGCAATCTGTCAAAAATGTATGGAAATTAAGGCTTTTTCGACAGATTGCTTCTGAGATGCGAATGCGAACATTGTTAAAATAATACTAGAATTGGCTCAGTTTACGAAACACTTTCACGGATAGAAAGATACACTGTTGGTGATTTTCATGAGCTAATTTAACCCCAGAAAAATGCAATCAGAAAAATGACTTTCATATTCAATCTATCAAATCTTTTCCCAACTACATTTGGGTCGGCTTCCAGTCAAATGGAAGTCTTCAAGTCTAGAGTGAATAGGTTACTTCTAGGCAAGCGTGTTCCATCTTCGACACATCATCGCTTACCATCAGGTGAGATAGTGGACAAACGCCTGCCTCTCAACAGTAAAAAATGTATGCTGCTGAATACCAGTACAATACATTACCGACTGTTTTTTTGACCTCTGGGCAACATGGTTCTTTTTGGCAAAACTTCTTGATTTGATTTTCTGGCTTCTGACAATCCGTGACGACTGTCAAAGATCTTCAAATGACAGCCGGGACCAACGGCTACTACGGGAGCAGGACTAATGTGCTTTCCAAGGCACTGGAGAGTCTCAGTATGTTATGGATGGTCACCCATCCACAGAACGACCTTGATAAGCGTTACTTAACCTTGAAGATCGAACCGTGCTGCTGTTATTATTTGACCTACATTCATTAACAAAACCGAAGTCGATGAATAAATACGAATCGAAGAATGTTAGGAAGGTGATCAATTACAGTTGATCGAAGTTTATCCCATAAACTCACCATGTAGGAGTAGTAAAGAAAATAGTTGTTTGTGCAATAAGTAGGGCAATCGGTCTAGTTGTCACTTGTCACGTGTCAAGGATTCACCTTCGTGTCAAACATTGATGGGTCGCGGTGGGTAGGGTCGCGAATTTGCTATCACTTTGTGGGAATTATAGCTTTCCGTAGATAAGTGTTACTTAAATGACATTTAGCTTAACTTTTTGAACACATTGTCATCATATACTCGGAGTAACAGAACAAAACCAAAAAAAAGGGGTCATGGTACTTATCATTATGAACAACTTTTACTATGGGAACATTGGGGACAAACCAATGGTACCGAAAAAAGGGTCTTGACAGACAAGAGAACGGACGGATGGACAGACAGGCGGACAACAAAGTGATCCTAAAAAGGTTTCGTTTTTCCTTTTGAGGTCCCTAAAAATCAAGTGCCTAAAATTTATGTTGTATGGTGATGATGATGAGGGACCAAAGACTCTATGTGAGGGACCCACGTGCACATATTTATTTACACAGATTTTCACAACCCAAGAAGTTTAACAACAAAATAAAATTATTCCCAACTTCAACACAGACATCTTAATAACAACAAGAAATCCAGCCTTTGTAAAAGTAAGTCTAAGTAATAAAAGGTTTTCCTCCAATTTTACCAGAAAGACACGTAAACACGAGGCTAAAGCTAATAAAAAGTCTTAATCAAAGTCTAAGCGTGGAACAATGGCCAGAAATGTTGATAAAAATAACTTGTCCGGTGAAAGGCAGTAAATAGAGGCTCAGTAAACAACATTGGGACTACTTTATGATAATCAACAGAAAGTAGTCCCCACATTTTCGGACTTTTATGAAACATTAATAAAATTTGAGTTGTTAGAGATACCTGAGGCCCTGGATAATGGGTTGCGGATTTGTTCGAAAGAGTTACCGCGGCCCTGGAACGTAAAAGGCACTAAGAGGAGCATGGGTGGGTTTTAGTCAGTAGAAGTCTGACACTCCCTGCCGCTCAACCCAGAGCGGGAGGGGTCATTTGATGATTTCCCATCCAAAAAAAAAAAAAAAAAAAAGGCCCTGGATAATGCGCCATTCAATTAACGAATGCGACTGTCGAAATGTCAAAATGTAGGAATTTGATCACGTGACATTTCGATAGCATCTGTCAATCCCATACTACTTTTTTGACGTATTGACAATCGCCTTCGCCACGCTACCGTTGACAGAATGTCACTTGTCTAGAGCCCCTGTATATGTAAAAAAAAATATATCTTGAAGGTACCTTTCAGAGTAAGTACAATTAATAATAACAAAAAAAGATTATTCATACGTATTTCATATTTTTTAACCGACTTCAAAAAGGAGGCGGTTAATTATGTTCGTCTGTTATGTATGTTTTTTATGTCTGTTCGCCGACATCTCCGCCAATTGTGGACCGATTTTCTTATTTTCAAATAAGAACTATTTTCAGCTGCTTGTCAAGTAGACATTCCTATCTAAATATATAAACGCGAAAGTGAGTTGGTTTGTTTATTGTGGTAATGCTTTTACGCCTTAATCACTGGACCGATTTTGACGAATTTTGGTAAAGCAATAGATAGGAATGGGACCCAAGTGACGGTTATAGGGTAACCTTTTTTCCAAAATCTTATATATTATTAGTGCGAGCGAAGCCGCGGCCAAACAAAGTAATTCTTAATAAGTTTAGAAATAATTATTGTCTAGATTAGGTATTTATAAATTCGGTAAAATCATTATCTTCCTTCTGGGCTACTGGGGCAGTCAGACAAAAATACAAAATCGTGAACAATAATCGTCAGCTGTTCCCAATACCTATTTTGTCAACTTATCCGAAAATAAAAATCTGGAATGACACTTACATAATAATATCTAAAAATAGACGCTATCTTATCTCAACACTCTCTCAGGTAAACTTACTGTTGATCTCTGTTTGCACACGTTTTCCGATTAATTCATTAGAGAAACTTCCCCGCGATGTTTTCCTCATCCTGAAGGTGAACTAACAATAAATAGCTTGATGAAATTAACCTTAAGGTCACATATATCTGCTCATATACAAGTACTAAAGATTGTGACTGCTTGGTTTATTTTTGGCTTACCTGATCGTTCAGAATTTGATTTGGTTGTGGCTATCGGTTTGCTTGGTTTCCAAAGTTGTCATTAAACCGATACACACTAGTTGTCACTTTTACCGATAAGGCCGCCCAATGAGTCACCCTATGTAATGTTTTCTTCATCTATCTTTTCTGTTACTTTTTTTTAATATTCTTTGGAACTAGCCCACCACAGGGCGCCACACCACATTCTCAAGCCACTGCAACTTCTGAAAGCCAGAATCAACATTGACGACCACCAGAAAAACGTCGAATCAATGAAGCTTGACGAGTCCCAGAGAAATGATTAAACTGTCTTAGATCCCGCAACGAAATTAATCAGAAAATAATAGCGGAGGAGTAGGAAAAAAAAATTCCCTCCTTATTAAGCAGGAGACAGAACAGAGCTAGGCCAAATAGGCACCAAGGGACTTGTGGTTTTTAAAAACACCGTTTCATAGATCAAATCGATTTGGTCCACTGAAAATGTTGGGTAACATGCTTTTAGACATTTTATTTTTATTGATTAAGAATTATCTGACGAAACAGTTTTGTGGAAACCGGTTATCACGGTATCTTCTTTTTCTTCTTCGTGTAAGTAGTAAGGTCTAACGACCCCACACACCCTAGTGTCACAGTTTCTGAACCGCCTCAAGAGCCTCTGACATGGTTTGACGACCGCCATTTAGCGGCCGGGACCTGTATTATGTGGTATTATGTGAAGCAGGAAAATGTCGTGAGAAAAGCACTTAAAACTTTCCTCACGCACATGTATAAGTTGGGGGAGACCAAAGAAACGATGCATGGATTGTGTGGACTTGTACTGAGATGATGACTTGGAAGAAGAAGACATGTTGCGTCGACCCCAAACACATTATATTGGGAAAATGATGGGTAAGTGTTTGTGTCTACATTGTGTGTATGTGCTAAACAACAGGATTTATATCTTTCTTTATTATTTTAATTCGCGAGATGCCATGCAACTAGAATGTACTGCGCAACTGTGAAACTTTACATCCTTCGAAAATGGAATGTGATTAATAATGTTTGGAGCATAACTTTTTTAATAACGGCCAACAGCGATGCATGAAACTCTTTGGTTCAGCTACAGACACATTCCATATTCAAAATTGCTAGTCTGTGGACATTCAGTGGATGAAACTGGCTGATATAAAGTTTTACGGTTGACATTTTTGCAGTTCGGGTTATTTTCGGTTTATGACATGTGGCTGTAGCCATTGACCATATTAGAACTCATGTGGGTATATTTTTACTGCGGTCTCATCTTTAAAATGTAGGTACTTACTCGTACTCAGAATCTTTCAATGTGGCGATTTGATAATCTGGTATTCAACATCACCTTTGATAGATTGATTTACACTTAAAAAATTACAATCGGTCGTTTCATCGCCTCGTTAAAAACAATATTACATATATCTATTTATTTAACAGAAATTAAAAATATTCAAAATAACGCGACCCATACACGAGAAACTCGTCATTTGCAAGATGGTTACTATAGGTACCTACTTATACCTATCCATTTGCCAAAGTGGGAACTTAATTTACGTAAATGTGATTGAAATATACCTATTCCCCTTTTTATTATTGTTACACTGTAAGTTTACATTCGACATACCATTTATTGTAAGCCTATAGTTTTATTTGATCCATTTCGGCATAAAATTTTTAATTTTCCCTCTAATACCGTTTTTATTCGCCATCTTTATTTTGATCTATCAAACTCAAATCGCATTATTGTTTATGCCTATTGTTGTATAGGACATTATACAGGATTTCTTCAGACAGCCTAGCTCGCAGGTGTAAAAACCTTGATATATCGTTTAGATGTGGTTTTGTTTGGCTCTGACATATTGAGGCAATGAATTTATAGAGACAGTCTTATTTATTAGACTTTGAATTCGTGTCGATATGATTTAAGAGGGAAAATATGATTATTGATTTCAACAAAGGATTGTTTGTTTTCATCTAAAATAACTATGGAGACATATAAGTATATAAACAAAATAAAAATAAAGAAACGAATATACACTCTTTTGCAAAAAAAACGGGCACCTAAGGAAATTTACGTTCTAAGGTCGATTTTAGTTAATTAAATGAAATTTATTTCTTTGACGTAGTCTGTATACTTATAATCGTGTAAATTAATGCGCGTGAAGTGAATTCGAGCAATTAAAAGAAAAAAAAAACGATGGATTCTTTAAAATCGACGTACACGCCCAAACAATAAGAAGTGGTCGGCAATAAAGACAAGTTTTTTTTTTTACTTTTTTTAATTAAATAAAGTTACAAATGTAAAAACCTAATAACGAGTGTGACCTCCTCTTGCCAAAATCACAGTTTGAATCCTTCTGGGCATGCTTTCCACGATGTTTTTAATAACGTTTTGAGGAATACGTTCCCACTCTTCTGCAATGACTCTTTTTAGCTCCCTGATGTTTTGTGGAGAAGGTTTCGAGCTGGCCAATCTAAACGACGGATCCCAACTTCTTGCATGTACGCTTCCACGTCGCCAGAACGGTGCGGGCGAGCATTATCGTCCATAAAAATGGAATCTTCCCCAAGTCCAGTCAATGTGGGTTGTGCATATGGAATTAGGACCTCCATTATGTACCGGTGTGCATTTAATGTTCCATTTTCTATGAAAACTAACTCCGTACGCTCCGACGAATTAATTGCTGCCCAAACCATAACGGAGCCTCCGCCATAAGGAATGATTTCTTCGAAACACACTTCCGCATAGCGTTCCCGTGGTCTTCGCAGCACTCGCCGGCGTCGGTCCTCTCCACACAAAGAGATTCTAGCTTCATCAGAAAACAATACTTTATTCCAGTCCTCCAGAGTCCATGAAGCACAGTTCCGAGCAAACTGAAGTCGAGCAACACGGTGCTCACGGAGTAATTTAGGGCCCCGAGCTGGGCGGTAACTCTTGATATTGGCAGCCAAAAGCCTCCTCCTGACCGTCCACAAGCTAACTTCTACTCCTCTTACTTCTTCAAGGCTCTTCTTCAGGTCCACACTTGACGCCTTACGATTACGCAACGCCTGACTCACCAAAAAGCGGTCATCTCTTGGTTCTGTGCATCGTTTTCTTCCCGAACCGGGTCTTCTTTTGACCGATCCAGTCTCTAGATACCGTTGCCAAGTCCTCTGGACAGTTGAACGACTCACATTTAGCCGCTGAGACACGTAAGTTTGCGAACAACCTTCTTCAAGTAGGGCTATAATTTTACCGGTCCTTATCGCTTTATCACTCATATCAAAAAGTGGTATTTAATGTAAAAAGAAAGATTAAATTGTTTAATTTGCAGAAAATATCCAAAAAGTTTTAAAATATCGTAATCAGTTAAAAATCGTTTCAGCAATTCGCGCCATTAGTAAAGCAATTTTAGAATAATCCACAATAATCATTATTTTTCTTTTAATAATTTCAAATTTTAAATTTGGAACGTAAAGAATCATGCCAGGATGCTTCAAAAAACATGCCAATACATCGTCAAATTAACAAAACCTATTTCTTGTTCTTCTTCATTGAAGTAGAGAAAAAAATCTAAAGTGCCCGTTTTTTTTGCAAAAGAGTTTATTACAAGGATATTTACTCAATCAAACAAAATGTATCTCAGCCTATAACCGCGTTTCAAGGGTCATTCGCATTGCAGTCACAATCTGTCAAAAACACTCTTAATTTCTCAATATTTTGAAGTTCATGACATTGATCCTAATAATCAATAATAATCAACCTACTGGCTAGGAGCTGGAATTAGTTTGAGAATTTGAATAGCAGATCCAAATTTAAATTCTCTCTTTAAAATTGAAACAACAACCTGCTAATCAGTATTACCACATGAGTAAATAAACGATATTACTAACTGTATTTTTTATGAATAAGTCTGTCCGATAAAGTCCATAGAATTTAATGACTCCTTAGGTTCTTACTAAAAATCTATGAAACAGCGGAAAGTTAGTGTCATGAATGATTAGTTTTGGACTGTGTTTTGTCAGCCGATCAGTCGAGGGAAAGTCGGTAAATGCTGAAGATTTATCGTCTATTTGGGTGTTTGTTTTTCTTCTCGTAGATGTAGCCTTGACCTTACAATAGCGCTAGAGAATTTAATTCTATCAATAGGTGTAACTTAGTCTAGAACTTTTTTAGTGTTTTTTAGTTATCTTAGAATAAACAAGTAGGTAGAGTAAAACTGTCACAAAAGTTGTGGATAGGGCTACCAACGTTTTTAGCAGAAATATCTGTTTTACGAGAGGGTATAGAAGAGCGAAGCGTTATTTGCGGAACATTTTCGTTGTTTTGATTATATTAATTGTATGATTTCTAGGCAACAATTTCAATTTTTTTTTTAAAGAAGAAATCTCAGTGCGATGACACGAATTCATTTAATTACATTCAAAATCAGAGCCAACAGAGTATGTTGGCGTACCGTTTTGCTTGTTGTAAAGTACGCGTAAGCCTTTAAGCGAAGTATACAACCATACTCCACAATAGAGTACGGTTGCCGACCTTGGTTCTAGAGGTCAGCCGTGCGATTCTGTAAACACGTCGAAGTGAACACTTGGGCGAGGTGCACGACGAGTGAGTTATCAAACCATACAAATAAGATGAAGAGAAGAGAATGACAGCTCACTTGTCGTTCAGTCCGCCTAGGTGTACACCGTGAGATGTCGACAGAATCGACCGGCTAAGGTCCTACTATCACGTGCCAATGTCATTATGATGCCGTGTGAGAAGGGGATAGTGCTATTCGTTCTATAGCTCCGTCTCTCTCACCATGGAATCATGATGGGATTGACACGTCTCAGTAGGATTGCTAGGCAGTGCCTTCATTCAGATTAGTTGGGAAAAGGTTTAGCATTATGAAGATTAAGAAGTTCTAATTTTTGCAAATAGCCAAGAGTTAATGTTTCCAGACAAATGAATGTCAAAGATGAAGTGAGTTGATTGATGTCACATGACGAACGCAAATTAATCGACGCGTCCCAACTTCACAGCTTAAATGCCAATCAAATGATGCCATTGGCTGTTGAAAACTTATTCAGCTGATCACATGTTCATAGGTCACATGTTTGACACTTGGCCACATTACTTTTGGGATAATTTTATTTTAAAAAACTGGGCCTAAATCACTCCCCACATTTTTAACCTGTTTAAATTGAAAACGGTCGATATCCAAGTAATTGAACCGATTCGGATTCAATTTATCGGATAACTACTCGATGGCTCCACAAATCCAATTTGTGTCGTCTGCTGTAGCTACTCTGTTATATTGTAGGTATTATGAGGACTCTAGAGCCCTTCGCTCACATGGTATAGTAGGTATATAGGTATGATGTGTTTCCAAGAGGTTTACTGACAAATACAATATTTCTACGAAATAAATTGAGCTCAATTTATTTCAACATGTCAACACCAACTGAGCTCAATTTATATTGTAGGTAAAAATTGCAAACATCATCTTTTCGTATGATATTTTTTTTGTAATGGTGGATTTCCAATGTTCGAGTAGGTAATTTTTTATTTATAATTCTCACCCATCATTATCATAATATGCATCGGTTTACTAATTGGTCACAATGGAAATCAAATCAAAAGTCTGATCAATCTAATGAATCTGCTCCTTTTTCCAACTATGTTGGGGTTGGCTTCTAGTCTGACCAGATGCAGCTGAATACCAGCCACTGCCTATCTGAACTCCATAACCCAGTAAATGAGTAACACTAGGTATACCCCACCTTTGGCAAGACTGAATGCTTGTGACGATCCGTAGCGGCTGTCAGAGATCTACAAAAGACAGCCGGAACCAGCAGCATATATATAGCCTTCTATCGAGCTCCAAACTCCGAGTTTTCACAAAGAAACTCTTTAATGGAAAAACCCAATAACACTGGTTGCCCGACCTAGGAATCCAACCCAGGACGCCTCGCACGGCAGTCGCGGCTTGCGACCGCGAGACCAACAAAATAGTTGGCAAGTTGGACCAGCAGCATAACGTGATTTCCGAGGCACGGAGGCATCTCGGTATATTAAGATGGTCACCTATCCACAGACCGACCTCGGCAGATGGAACTATTTAGGCACGAGCTCAAAAGTCTGACTATTGGAATCCATACTGTAGGCGAAGTTCTATTTACAGACATCTGTGCTACTGACTGCACGCAACGATTCTTTTATTTATTTATTAAAACTTTATGCACAAGAAAAAAAAAACTTGTACTTAACAATGGCGGAATTAACCCCTGAGGCATTTACATCCACGATATCTCATTGGTCGCTCTGAACCAAAGCTTTTCATTTTTAGTCATAACGTGGAATGGTATTTGCTCACTGAATTCAGGTCAACATGTCAACATATAAATACCTACTATAAATTCGTAGACAGTAATAAAAAGGTGATAAACACAGGCAGGCGTGGTTATTAACTGAATCAAGAATCAATAACAATTATTGTGCGGATTAGTTGAATGTGTTTGAGCAAATCATTGTGTAATGTAATATTAATTGGTTTATTGGTCGGTTTCGGGAATTATTTTAGACATTGTCATTGCTTTTCAATGATTTTCTTGTGAGAGAGAAATATTAGAACCAGTAGATTATATAGTGTACATTATACTATACTGAAAATTAGCACCAACCCTTTTAAGGGTTGGTGCTAATAGGGTTCCGTACCCAAAGGGTAAAAACGGGACCCTATTACTAAGACTCCGCTGTCCATCCGTGCGTCTGTCACCAGCCTGTATCTCATGAACCGTGATAGTTAGACAGTCGAAATTTTCACAGATGATGTATTTCTGTTGCCGCTATAACAAAAAAACAGGATAAAACAAATAGTTAAGGGGGCTCCGATACAACAAACGTGATTTTTTTGCACGTTTTTGCTCGATATTGATAACGGCAACAGGTAAACGCTTGAAATATTCACAGAATATTTAGTTATACATTCACTTAAAAAATAAATAATTAAATTTAAATAAAACACCCATACAAGAAACGTGTTATTTTCCGTTTTTATTTATAGATAGTGTTACGGAACCCTTCGTGCGTGAGTCCGACTCGCATTTGGCCGGTTATTTACGAGGAATTCATGATGGCAATGACACGTCATATAAGTAGGGGGGGAGGTTAGACCGACCAATTACCATCGCTAAATAAATGTGACATATCGTCAAACATGCGTTCGCTGCTGATATTGATTGATATTGAATTATTTTTAGGTGCCAATCACATCAGTCGACTTGCTTTTAATTTTTGAAGAGTATACAACGTGTAACAGAATAAACGCAATACCACTTTTAAGGGTAGTTGCGCACAATGCGTTTTGGGAATACATTCATTGTGCGTACAGCTAAGGAGTGGAATTCCCTGCCAGAGTCTGTGTTTCCTGATAGCTACAACCTGGGAGTCTTTAAGTCAAGAGTGAATAGGTTACTTCTAGGCAAGCGTGCTCCATCTTCGACCACATCGTCGCTTATCATCAGGTGAGATAGTGGTCAAGCGCGTGCCTATCAATAATAAAAAAAAGTGAACAACTTTCATTAAGGGACCAACACTGAAATTGCGAAAAAAACATCCACGATCATGATGATGAGTACAATGACCCCTTATGATGTGTTGCGTTTATTCTTTTACACGTTGTATAAGTAGGTACTTACATGTTATTTCCAGAAACCGGGCGTCAGTTTATAAAGTGAACACAGCAGGAGTGGTTCTTATATATATTTATTGAGGTATCAACTGGACTAAGAAAAGACGTAGAGTTATTATATGGTCAAGCCAATATGACGACAGAATGATAGCTTTCTATTTGTTTTCCTGTTATAGTCAAGGATAATTTTATGAGTCTCTTTGACAACTACATGGACTCAAGGGTAAGCAAAAGCAATTTATTTTTCATTAAAAAGATGTTTTTCATTAGAAACCATTCTATGAACAGTGCTGGGTATGAGTAATTAAACCGATGTACTTACCTAAAGGTATCTAATAATCTATGTATAGAATTTATAATAGTATAAATTCTATACATTGATTATTAGATACCTATAGGTTAGGATTATAGAATCCTAACTTATTATTTATACAATTTTATAATATTATAAATGCGAAAGTGAGTTTGTTTGTTTGTTACGCTTTTTCGCTTAAAGGGCCTGATCGGGTCGTCATGAAGTGCGTGGTAATAACTGGCGGATCCAGGGCTGAAACTCCTCCCAAAAGACCGAGATATCTTTGGTAGTCTACAACCTAACGAAGTCATTGAGGAATTCACGAAAAGTTATCCAAGGAGGCTTGATATGCGTTAAGCAAAATATAGTGTTTTGTGCTTTTTAGTGTTGCTTTGGGGGTCAAGCTCCCCCAAACGACGATCCTGTATCCGCACTGGTGGTCAAATTTAAGGGTGGTGTTGTGTCATGTGTTTATGAAAAGTTGTTTTTTTTTGCTATTGTTTTTGATTATAAGTTACTCAACATGACCCTTAAATTATGACCACGCCCTTCTGAACACCCTTTTGTATAAAACTGCCATTTGAAAAAGGCGAAAAACATTCATATAAAAACAATTTCAGCTTTTAAATTTTAATGAATCGTCTCCCTGGGAAAACGGTTGGAATAAACTTAACCTCTACCTAGTTTACATTTTAATGGTCTGCTTAATATTTATACTGGCTCAGTAAAGATTTACTTAAACCCGTACTGCGGTTCATCTAACTTTATTCAAAGCAAATTGCTTCTGTAATTTGTAAAAGAAATAATATTAAGTTAGCGTAAATAAATTCACTAAATTTTTGTAGCTGCAAATGATGTCAAAGGACTGATTTGGTGTTAAAGCAAATATAAAAGTTTAAAATTTTATTGGAATTGATAAAATCTAAGCAAAGTGTAATTACCCGACTGTGCGATAGCAAAAAACAAACTACATAAGTACGAATTATTACACCTTTTTTGCAAACTGACCGATCTCCCAGAGAGTCCAGCTTCGCATTTATCTTTTCCGGATTTATTTGGTTTTCTGCACTGGTTATTTTGTTTATGTTTTTCGTATTTGCATTAAAAAAATATATTATTTAGCAAATACGGTGCCTAACACACACAACTGAGCAAAGGTCTCCAAAAAATCTTTCCAGATATTGTTCCCGAGTCACCTCGGACCAGTCCTTTATTAACTTTTTTTTAATTATGTCGTGTTCATTTTCAATATCTATGAATAGATTGGATATATAATTTTTGAAACATTATATTGATTTAAAAATCAAGAATTCTATGAAACATCAACTTTTATAAACCTATTAAATTAGAAAAGAAACAAATGTAATAACGCAGATTTTAGGTACTTACCTATTATTACCTCGATCATCATTTAAAGATTACGTGAATAAAATGTAACAAAAACCGGGCACAGCTGCTACTACATAAAAGCTTATAATATCTCAAGCTAAGTGAGAAATAGGCGAGGCTAATGTATCTACTTATTTATGCAGAAATGGAAAGTAGTCTTTATTCACCGTTTTTTCTCGTTTCTAGCAAATTGTTCCGATTTACACCCTTTACGTTTTAGGGGGCACATTTGCTTACAAACGTGCGTTGTTTATAATTTCATCATCTGCCTAGCCTTTTCCCAACAATATTGGCGTCGGCCCCCAGTCAAGCCGAATTCAGCTGAATACAAGTATTTTACGTGGCTTTGACTCTGGCTTCTGGCAATCCGTAACGACTGTCAATGATCTAAAAATGACAGCCGGGACCAAATTTGAGGCAGGGAGACACCTCGATAAGTTAAGTGGGTAACCCATTCACAGATCGACCTTGGCAAGCGTTGCTTAACCCTGAAGATTAACCCGTGCGACTGTTAGTATTTTAGTATAACTTTTAGTAACAACAGTAACTCCTGAAAGTCAGAAGAACAGTGAATCACCAAAAAGGCTATGGCTGTGGGCATGCAGATCGGCGATGGCAAGGAGGCAGTGAGATTAATCAGGAAATTACAGTGAAGGAGTTCCGTCGTAGCCGTAGACCCATCATATCACCCGAAAGACGTCCACTGCTTGACATAGGCCTCCCTAAGTGTCGGTTCATAACCGGTCCTGTGCGTCTCTCATCCATCGGTTACCCGCGACCCTCACCAGGTCATCGGTCCACCTTGTTCGAGGCCTTCCAACGCTGCGTCTATCGGTAAAGCGGTCGCCAATTCAGAACTTTGCTGCCCCATCGACCATCTGTTCTGCGAGCAATGTGCCCTGCACACTGCCACTTCAGTTTGGCGATCCTTCGGGCTATGTTTGTAACCTTGGTTCTCTAGTGAATATCATCATTCCTGATTCAAAAAACAGCATTTCAATGTTATTCAGCAGCTGCAGAGATCTTTAAATTTGGTGACGTAACCCGTTTTTCTGTGCACTCATAAATTAAAAAACAGACGAACGAAGAAGGCAAATATATCTTACCCCGTCGTGCCAAAAGTACCCATTAGTCCCCGAAAAAAACGCTTCGTCGGCGATAGAGCCGGCTTATCATAATTTACTAGACCCGATTGCAGATAACTGGCCAGGCTAAATGTCAAGTAGTCTGAATTTGAGACAGCGTATTAGTAAAGATTAAATAACATCACAAGTAAAAAAAATAAAAAAAAGGTTACAGATCGATGACGTTATCGGTCAATAACCTTTTTTTATTTTTCTTAAGGATGGGAAATCATCAAATGACCCCTTCCACTCTGGGTGGAGTGGGAGGAACTAAAACCCATCCGTGCTCTACCTAGTGCCCTTTGCGTACCAGGGCCGCGGTAACTCTTTCGAACAAAATCCGCAACCCTGGTCTGTAATCTACCACTCTATGATTGGCAGTTGAAACTATTGATTTACTAGGTTCTGCCCATGGCTTCGTCCGCGTGTAAAGTTTTTTATTATTGAATGTCGTGAAAACACGATCGGTATACAGACAGCAATATTAGGCTAGATTTTTTCAATAGTCTGATGACTTTGAATTGTAGAGTAATAAATATGGCTGGTAAGAGTTTTGAATGAATGGGTGAATGAGTTTGTCTGATACGCTTTTACGCCTAAATCGCTTAATTGATTTAAATAATTATTGGTACAGAGATAATAGGACCCTGGGGACGTTTATATGCTCATTTTTTGCGAAAAGCCATATAAACACGAGCTCTGCGGGCAAAAGATACTTCTTTATGAAAAAAAGCTGTCAAACCGTCATTTTTATTCCTAATATATGTGACTATTGAAAAGTCGGGCCCAGGTATGAAAGGAGCCTTTTACAAATAGCTCTTTTGACATCGCACGAGTGAACAGATCCATAATATCATTCCATTTAAAAATTGTAGTTTCGGGTTCAATGGTTGTTTCATCATAAAATTCTATGAAACTTGTTGGATTGTAATTTTAGTTCGTAAAAATATTTGATTAAAAAATTCAGTAAGCGTGATATTGTTTACTTAGGCGAAATAAATTGTTTTTTTTACTTGCTTTGCGAACGAAATTCCACAAATATTTTTGCATAAAGTTACACGCCACGTTGATTTATCTATTTTGAAGGTATGTAATATTAACACAGTCTTGTTGAACTAATCAAACAGTGCAAAATCAAGTGAATTTATACTTATCAACATTAAAGTAATAACTTGGATTGGAATTCAGAATAAACTGTTTATACTGCACTGCGCGGCGTAGCGAAACCAGTCAACTTGCTACGAGGCCGAGTGCTACGAAGGTATTGCTACGTGCTACGAGCCTACGAACTATGTATTTATTTTATTTAAGGGGCAGATTTACTCATCCGATTTTATTTGATTTTAAAATATAAATTTTATTTTTAATTAGCGTCTAAACAATTCGTCGCAATTTTTTGAAAATACATTCATTATTTTCAAAAAATTGCGACGAATTGTTTAAAAGGAGAGAGAGAGCGATTTTAAGTTTCCTATAGAAAGTGAAAAATCACTCAATCTTCCCTGAACTCTTTAATTAAAAGCGGTTCGTTCTCCGAAATGCCGTTGTCTCTTAGAAGCTTTTATTTCGACACAAAAAAAAGTGTTTTTGAGTGGGTCTCTTGTCTTCGACGTAACAAAACGTGTTTAACTAGATAATATGTCAAACATTGGTCACAGACGATAGAATGGTTACCCAATGCCCAACATTTGTTACCAATAGAGATAGTTGAACTAACCATAGATGCATCTATATATTGGAAGCCCGCATGAAACGCAGGCAAATATTTGGATGGGCCTATGTTATTTGTTCTTACTTTGTATAAGTGTGCATTATGCGACATCTTCATGGATCAACATAATATTGGAATAACAATATTATTTTAGAACTTATGGTGGTATTAGTACGCAACATAGGAATGCAAAACCGGAAGACGCAGCCTTGGAAGGCACAAGTCAACACCACAAGGTGGACCGATGACCTGGTGAGGGTCGCTGGTAGCCGATGGATGCGAGACGCACAGGACCGGTTGTTGTGGCGACACTTGGGGGAGGCCTATGTCCAGCAGTGGACGTCTTTCGGCTGATATGATGATGATGATGATGCAACATGGGTGACATTTTTGTCTATGTCTAAACCTCCGTAGACGCACGAACGGACCCCATGGATTACATGACTCTGGAATGAGAAAAATCCGAGGCTTGAGTTGGAATAAAAATAAGCTGCAGTTTTTTCACTTTGAATTGTATAAATTCATTAAAACCGCAACGCATCTTAATGCGGTTTTTAATTAAAACCACAATGTAAATAAAACTAGTACGAATTATTTGAAGCTTTGAGTTTTTGTAGATAATAAAGTACGTTAACGCAAGATAAAGTACAATACTCTAATTGGCAACCCTTGTCATGGGTTATGATTTAATTATTACCTATGATAGCTATAAAACCTTTAACATTTCTAGCCTCTCTCGGTGTGAGGGAGTTGGTTGGTAGATGTCGATTTGATCGGATAATTGATTTTGGGACATGGAGTTTCATCTCAATGTTTTGTAATGTTTTGAGGTGATGAATAATTTTTTTATACGTTAAGTCGCTCGCCTTGGTTGGATTACAGCAGTGCGATTCTGTAAACATGTTACTGTGTAAACTTTCTCACTCCACCTAAGTTTACACAGTTGCCACCACTGTATCCCTTAGTTGGAAGCAGTCGAAAATTTTACCGTAATATATATATAATATATTTATATGTATAATAGTAATAACATACCGAGACTCCTCCGTGCCTCGGAAAGCACGTTAAGCTCATCATCATCGTCATTTGGAGATCTTTGGCAGTCGTTAAGGATTGTCAGAAGCCCAAAAATCTGACACCAGTTTTGCCAAGAAGTACCGTGTTACCCAGTTAATGGGTTGTGGAGGTCTGGTAGGCAGCCGCTTCACGTAAAATACTGGTATTCAGCTGAATCCGGTTTGACTGGTAGCCGACCCCAATATAGTTGGGAAAAAGGCTAGGCAGATGATGATGATATATAATAGTATAAAAGTAATGTCAAAGCGAGGGCGATACTAGTCATGTATAGTCCCATTTGTTATCCAACAATAAAATATATCAATGAAATAGCTACGTTCTACAATTGTCTCATGAAACTGAAACATTATACAGGGTGTTCCAGAAAGGTGTAGTCATGTTTAAGTGTGATGTTGGGTAGCTGATATACATTAAAAATGGAAAAAAAATCAAAACATAAAAAAAAGTTTTTTATTTTAAATCGGCCAGAAAGAACGACTGATAAGTTACGAAGAAACGATTTTTCAAGCAGTTTGTTACAGTTGGTGTCATTTACTTTCGTTAATCACAGATTTGTTGTCAGCATCAGACTGCTTGAAAAGTCCTTTTTTTCGGAAGTTGTCGTTTTTTCTGGTCGTATTTAAAAAAAAATCTCCTTTTTTATGTTTTGACATTTTTCCTTAATGTATATCAGCTACTTTCTGGAACACCCTGTATATTTTTCCTAAGCTATATGATAGTGCGGGGACCTCGTTAGTTGCTTGTTAGTATCGATAACTAGTCTGATGGTTACGACCGGCTCGCTCAGTTTATGGGCTAACCTAGACCTGAGGTAGTTACGTCTACGTTGCAATTGACGTATTTATTGGAATACAGTGATGTTATTGGTCTGGACTTTTCAACGTTCTATAACGGTAAAGAGTAGCATAAAATATCAACAACGAAGTGAGTCCATTTAGGTATTATACAAAAACAATATATATTTTGTTTTTTCTGTTCGTGTGTTTTCCACTTAATTGGCTTGACCGATTTCGATGAGTGAGTGTTTAAACAATTCCTGGAAGGTTTATGTTCACAATTGAACCCGGTTGCAATCGAGTTTCTTTTTTGTAATTCTTACGAAAAGCCAACGTTCTGACAGGACGTCATTCGGGACCTGTAAGTAATTTTTTGTCCCAATTTTTCATAACTTTTAATTCATGTTTGATTCATAGTATCAAAAGTTACAACGCTTTGTGAGAGCTACAGTCTACTGAGCAGTGTGTTGATCTGTAAGGTGGATCTCAATACAGACCCCGACAGGGAATTCCACTCCATAGCTGTGGTCGCAATGAAAGTATTTGATTGATCGTACTTAACCATATACATCATACTTAACTACATTTTGATTTATTTGAAGAATCTTCTTATTTTGACGGACAGGAAAAGACGGGATCAGTCCATAATCGCGCAAAATGAACATTCAGTAAAATATAACCATTTATTTCCTGAAACATTTCAAGTGCGAATCATTTTGACAATGACGAATCGTTCGCTATCATTATTAATGCATTTTTTAAAAGGAAGACATAAATAAAATTGTCGCAACTGTGTTTTGATCGAAATGGGATATTATTGAGATTTAATTTAAAAACAAAACTGCTGTCATGCTTTAAAATAAAGTATTAATGTTTTTCGACGTCAATGCTAAACCCAATAAAATATATTATGTAAGTTTTGTTTTGGAGGACTACGCTTAGATAACGAATTTGTAATGATTTTTAGGGTTCCGTAGCCAAATAGCAAAAAATGGAACCCTTACAGATTCGTCATGTCTGTCTGTCTGTCTGTCCGTCCGTCCGTTTGCCACAGCCACTTTTTTCCGAAACTATAACAACTATACTGTTGAAACTTGGTAAATAGATGTATTCTGCGAACCGCATTAAGATTTTCCCACAAAAATAGAAGAAAAGACAATTAATTTTGGGGGTTCCCCATACTTAGAACTGAAACTCAATTTTTTTTTTCATCAAACCCATACGTGTGGGGTATCTATAGAAAGGTCTTAAAAAATGATATTGAGGTTTCTAATATCATTTTTTTCTAAACTGAATAGTTTGCGGGAGAGACACTTCAAAATTGGTAAAATGTGTCCCCTTGTGTAACTTCTAAAATAATATATGATAAAACTAAAAAAATATATGATGTACATTACCATGTAAACTTCCACCGAAAATTGGTTTGAACGAAATCTAGTAAGTCGTTTTTTTTTATTTCGTCATAAATCAACTCAAACATAATTTTCACAGATGATGTATTTCTGTTGCCGTTATAATAACAAATACTAAAAACAGAAAAAAATAAATATTTAAGTGGGGCTCCCATACAACAAACGTAATTTTTTTGTCGTTTTTTTTATAGATAATGGTACGGAACCCTCCGTGCGCGAGTCTGACTCACAATTGGCCGTTTTTTTATATCTATCGACTTAGAAACGAAAACAAGGTGCCTAGAAACAATTTCTTCGGAAAAACTCGTCGAGAATGAAACTTACTGTATCTACCGGAGAAGTGTTCAAATTGACAGTAAAATATCTCTAATTCCAAGGTTCTTCACTATTATTTCCTAAGTGTTGAGATTGTATCTATTAGTTAATTTCATATTAGTTGGTAACATTTTTTGGCCATTCTGAGTGGCCATGTTGGATTGATCATAAAATACTATTTTGTTGTGTGGAAATAATTAATTTAATAACCATCGTTAACAGGTTATGGGCCCAGGCACATAATCTTTTCGTAATTGATGAATCTGTGAAAATTGATGAAAAATGTTCAGACGACACGGTTGGTGCAGTGGTTGAACGATCGGCTGCTGCGCTGCGTGTCGCGGGTTCGATTCCCGCACGGAGCAAATATTTGTATGACCTACAGATAGTTGTTCCGGGTCTGGCTGTTTGTGTATGTGAGTTTGTATCTTTGTAAACGCACCCACGATAAAGGAGAAATTCCTAGTGTGGGGCAAAGTTTAAAAAAAAAGAATGAAACGTAGATAGAATAACTTTCTTTTCGCAGTGAAATACTATTGACATGACAACACAAAGCCGCTCTATATTAAAACCTCTTTTGACCGAATTCCACGCATAATACAATATTTCACCAAAAGCGAAAAGCCGCAGAGAAAATTCGGCGATTCCATTCATAATGATATTTCTAAATCAAATTATCTTTAAAAGAACTAAAAGAGACTTTCCTTTGTAAGAATAAAAGCGTGGGCGTAAACCGATTTCAGTACTGAAATAGCGAAGATATTTTTACGTTAGACCCAATATATCTTGAAGACAAAAGAGTACATTTATTTCAGACCTAATTTGTAGACCGTAAGGTACAGATCTTATTGTTTTTGCTTTATAAATGGGACCCATAGTTTTCAAAGTAGGGGTAAGATCGCAATTTTGTTTGGTTTCTTATTACCCTTATTACCGCGGCCAATCCTACGGGAACACTGCACTTTTCCGGGATCAGAAGTAGCCTATGGTAGACACCCGATAAATTTGCAGTAATGGTCATTGACCCATATGATAAATAAAGACATGAAGCTGTCCTGAATCGACCTCTATCATGATCTTTTATGTTCTTTATTAATGAAAAACGGTTCATATAATTTATTGTTCGGGTATATATGAAGGGATACTAGGGAAAGGTCAATGTACTTTATTGCAAGTTTATGTGGCGCCCACCAAAGTGCCACTCGGAAATATTGTTACTGAAGGAATGTTTGTAACTGGATCAGTAACCCTACTATGTCGTCTTAAATCTATTAAGAAAGATTTCAAAATTCATCTTTTCTTGCCTAATTATGATCGTTTGTCGTCGCGTACGCCGCCGTCAATATTGACCGGCTTTGAAGTATCCCGCTGTCGTATGTACCGGGTTGAGTCAACAAACGTATTCGACTCAACTCTCGATTTATAACTGTGTGGGCGAATAGGAAGCGAGTATCGACGGCTGTATGAGTAATGTCGTCTTCATAAAATTCGTATGGAATTAATATTCTGGTATTTTGGTTGTTTTTTTTGCTTGAGTAAAGGTGTTTGAACTTTGTGGACTTTGGAATTTTTACTCTATTTTTAATTTAAAGTATTCAGTTCAGTTTCTTACCGGTCTTCTTCATAAGAAACGACCAATTGGAATTTGGATTGTTTAAACGCGCTAATCTCTGGAACTACCAATCGGATTTGGAAAATTAGTTTTGTATATGATAGTCACATTCCTGAGAAAGGCTATAGGCTATACGGGAACGAGAAAAACAGGGTATACGCGTACGAAGTCACGGCAAAAGAAGTAAACAAATGTTTAAGTGGGTAATTGAAATAATAGACAGGTCAAATAAAAAGTTTACGTTAAAAAATGGCGTAGTGTAACTGTTAAATAAACACCTATTTGCTAGGATATCTTTTTAACACTTTCCAACTTTTTAAATAATTTGTGGATTGTTGACATTTTGTACAGATTTTGACTTCAGAATTTAATTGCCTACGAAATTCAAAGATACAATTACTGAAATCAAACTTTACATTTTAAAGTATACCAGAACATAGTCATATTATCTATTTTACAATCCTTTTTCCTTAAAAATAATTGTAAGGTATTCAGATAAAGCATTCAGTTATTATTACTGAATAAAATAATTTTGTTTCAAAAAACCTTTCTAAATGTGAGCTTTGTACCTATCAAAGTTATTTCAAACGTGTCAAACCAAAGTCGAACCAACCATTGTTACGCAAAAAAGTTGACTACAAAGCACTTTAAAAGTTATTCTAGTTATGTGTTAGTTTAGGGCTCTATCTTGAAAATAGAAAAAGTGTTTGGTAAGAAGGTACTAACAACGAAAAGTCCAAAATACTCGTTATTATTCACGAAGTTTACAGTGGCAAGAAAAAATTTCATTGGTAAGTTAACCTATTCATATTGTGCAAAACTATGTTTTTGTGCTGCAAACTTTTGGGATAGGAGAAAATTCTAAGAGAGAGAGAAAGTAGCAGCTTAATTTTTTAAATTCGAAAATTATCTCAAGGTGTGTCGAATGTTTCCCTATCTGAATAGGTACGTTTAGCTTTCACAACGTGAAGAAGTAATCAGGCAGATATACAAAGTTACATTCGCATTTATATATATATATTTATGTTCCGTCGGGATTATTATCGAATTTAAAAAATTAAGCCGCTACTTTCTTATAAAAATGGCATTTAGCTATCACTTTGTCGTAAAATTCCGTAAATCTGTTAATAAAAAGTGATGGATCGACCAAAATTATTAATTTTCTGGCTCATTCTCGCCTCTTCCCAACTTCGGTGATCGAGTGTCTACAAAGCTTTAAATAGGTTTATTTTATATTAGCCTCATTCTTAATTGGTTCACTTACGTTCAATTTATTATTAACATTGCCATTCAACGTGGCAATGCTGCCAGTGTTTTGGGCACGTCAAGGACTACTTCGAGACGCCTTGGATTCTATTTACTCGTAGTTTTCCTTCTTTTCAGTTTTATTTTATTGTAACACTAGCTATTGCCTGCGAGTTTGTCCGGATGCTTACTTAAGCAGTAAGCATCCGGACGCACTCGCAGGCATCAGCTAGTTATGAAATAAACCTACAGATATTCAAAATGTCAGCTTTCTAGACTTAAGTGGTTTGATAGATAAATGGTGTTCTTTAGTTTCTGCCTACCTTCATGGAAAAATCCGGATCTGACGAATCTGGTGACTTTGAAGGTCAATAAACGCTTTCGATTAATTGCCTAGAAATTATTCGTAGCAAACTTCCACTTGTAGGTGTGTCACCGGATAATTGCTGACTCCGTAAGATTGTAATACATCTTTATTAGATTATAATTTCTCGATATGTTATGAAAAAATTGATTTGTATAAATTAAATTCCATCCAAATTCAATAGTTTCCAATGTATCCGTGTCTTGTTAAGAAAAAAATAGTTAACAATTTCACGCGATATTTTACAATCTAACGGCGTTTGTTATTTTTCTGTGACATAGGTATACATATCATGATGCATGGCTCGCGGCACATTCTTATTAGAACCAGTTGTTTTGTAGGAACAAGGGATCTTGCGTGAATCAGCAAAAGATGGTTTTCCCTGCCTCAGTGTATTTTTTTAGCAAATCTCATTTCGTTCACAGAAATCGGACACGTTACCAAAAAAATGTTGAAAAAGTTTGATCGTTTTATATTCCACTTAAGAATATTCGAATTAAATTACTGAAATGAATGGCCTTTAAAACAATTCGAACAGAAATTGCGGGTCTTTAAAAAAAGATACCTAAAAACTGCAAAATTTAGCCAGAAATTGAAATGGTGGCGAAACAAAGTTGTATACATCCGGTTTGGCCACCCAATAGTAGGATAGGGAGGTATATATGTTATGTATAGTAGGTAGATATTAATATATATTATTTGTTTTTGTATATAAACATGTAGGTATTAGTAGATATAAATAGTTCTTATTCTTTATTATCAGGTGAGCAGTAAGGTCTAACGCCCCCTTATACCCTAGTGTCTAAACCGCCTCAAGGGCCTCTGACATGGTTTATTTGACAACCGGGACCACCGGCCTATACGTGCCTTTCGAAGCACGGTATCAACTTTTTATCAGACACTCAGTCAATCATATACATAGTTTAAAGTTAGTTATGTACATTTTTTACATTATAATATTATTTGAAAGTAATGTTTTTCCTCTCCCGGAACTTAAAATTATGATTGGCATAATATAAACAGTTGATGGAAAGCACTTGTTGATAAATTGAAATAAAAATAATCTCTTGAACTCAACACTACGAATTACTGTTTAAAAATAGTTCATTCACAAACAATGACGAGCAAAAATCTAACTTATATTTTAGAGGTAACATTACACATTTATTTGTAAAAAGTAATGTCTGGCTGGAAGTGCCTTGACATGACATGTCAGTCGCAAACTGTCGAAAATTTATGGAAATTGAGACTTGTCAGTTTGCGTTGAACGTAGCTTTAAAAACACTTAAAATTGACCCTCTGATTACGAAAAATCCCGGAAACATCCACGCACGTTCCTTCGACGCGAACAAATCCGTAGAAGTGAGTGGATCTGTAAAAAGCGCCGATACCTCCCTAAACGGTAGTTTGGCTTCTGCATTTAATGGAGTCTCGTAAGTACCTGTAACAAGAGTAAAAAGAACATTAGTTCGAAAACCCTGAATTTACTAAATTGCAGTTCGTGTTGAATTGTGCCCGGTTAAGGAGGTTCGGCTCGCCCTCTCCTGCCAGGGTTGCAGAATATGTTCGAATGAGTCACCGCGGCCCTGGAACGCAAAGGGCATGAGGAAGAACACGGATGGGTTTTAATCAGTAAGAGTCTGACACTTTCTTACGCTCCACTCTGAGCGGAAGAAGTAATTTGATGATTTCCCATCCATAAAAAGGCTTGCCGGCGACATATAACTTTATCCGTGAATCGCTCACTCCTGGTTTAAACCCCTCTTTTCTCTCTGCCTTGCCTCCTAGTTCTGTGCGTCCTTCATCCAGTCGATGTCGTCGACCCAATGCGTTTCTTGAGACCCTTGATTTCTACTTCTACATGGTTATACAGGCTGTTTAAAAAAGTCATTACTCACATTTACATTACCACTATTTTTCTAACGTTTCTTAACTGTTTGTCAGAAACGGAACCTTTTAATAAAACTACGCACTTCTGAAACATCCTGTATACACAGAAAATGTCTAGGTATTCTCTACCAATCAAGTAATGGGTTCTTAGTAAAACTTTCTGCCAATCAGTATTTTAACTAATCATTTGGTTTGATATTTTTATCATACGGCTGATTGTTTAAATCTGCTCACACACGCTAGCTTACTCAGCAGTATGCGGTCACTAATCGGCTTATCCAGTTACTGTGAGTGTGCATACCTAGGTACTGCACATTGAGTGTATTTTCGAGAAGTCTTTTTGCGAGAATTCCGTTAACAATCACTGAGAAAAACCGCAGATGCTGCAGTCAAAAGCCGCATCGTAATTCAAATATTTGCTTTTACCTACGTTTTCGACATTCTAAGAACGCTGCGGGTTTAGTAACTGCAAATTGTGATGAGATAAAAACGCTAGGTGAGTTTCGGTTGCTAGCTAAGACTTCAGCATTATGAGATGGTTCTGTAAGATTCTGGGGCACTTCACAGGATCATACCTAAGTTAAAAATTTGTATGCTCAACAGCGTCGCGCAATGAATATGTACTGTTAAATTGATAATGGCGATATTAGGCGACCACTGGAAATCAGCGCCGTGCTATGGGTCCGCCCATTGCACAGCATCATGCAGAGTGGGAGCCTTATGCCACAGGCACGATATGCATCTGCCTCTTTTCTGTTATTTCCTTTTTAACCAATTTCAAAAAAGGAGGAAGTTCTCAATTCGTCGAAATATATTTTTTTATGTATGTTCCCCGATTACTCGAAGACGCCTGGACCGTTTTGAAAAATTCTTATTTTGTTTGAAAGGGTAGACTTTTCAGGTGGTTCCATGATCGTCATGTCAGGATCTGATAATGGGATCCTGGAGAAAAAGAGGGATTAATTTTTTAAATTTATAGCCACACTTGAAGCGATTTGGGTATTTTTTTAAAGAATATTTTCTCGGAGGTCCCATTTCAATTTGTTGAAGATCTGATGAAAGAACTTCGGAGATCGGCAACGGAACTCTTCAATAAATAATAGCCAATGGACCAGGATTGCTGAAATCGCATGAATTTTATGGTGTACACCAGTTGAACCAGAGGGCCAAGGGGTTGATTTAATTTCGCATTCGTATGTCAATAGCAATCGGTCAAAAATTTATGGAAATTGAGGCTTTTTAACAGACTGATATGCAAATGCGAACGTTGCTTAAAAACAAGTAGAGCACTCCGTTCATTGTTATGAACGGAGTGCTTCACACCGTACCCCCTTCACAGCGTACCGGCGTGATGTTAAACATAACATCACGCCGGTACGCTGTGAAGGGGTACGCACATGTGAATGTCAATTTAGTTGAAAATAAGGATTGAAAAGATTTCATCTACCTAGCCTTTTCCCAACTAAATTGGGGTCGGCTCCCAGTCAAACCAGATCCAGCTGAATATCAGTATTTAACGAGAAACGGTTGTCGATCAGACCTCCACAACATTAACTGGGTAACACGGTACTTCTTGGCAAGACTGATGTCAGATTTTCTGGCTTCTGACAATCCGTAACGACTGCCAAAGATCTGCAAATGACAGCCGATGACGACGTGCTTTCTGAGGCTCAGAGGAGTCTCGGTATGTGTATCAGTAACATGTAATACTCGGTTACCAATCCGCGCATCAACTTCAGCAAGGGTTGCTTAACCTGGAAGATCGTCCCGTGCGGCTGTTAGTATTGTGACCTCCTTGGCTGTAGATCACAAGGGCCGACAAGTTAGTCGTAGAACTTTTGAAGCGTCCGGCAGAAATATAAATAGCGTCACAGCTATATTTAGCCTAAACTTAACATGCTTCTTAACCTTAACTATTTACTACACCGTTTTCTGTTTTGTATGCAAGAAAAAGAAATAAAGGTGCTTTTACAAACAGAACAATGGCTCCCAGGTATAATAATGTTCTTATATAGCACTTGCCGCAAATGTCATGAGTTTGTGCCAACACTGCCGACAGACAAACACACCTGTACTTTCAAGCATTTCCCACGCTTTCAGTTCAGTCACGACTAGCTGTTATCCGCGGATGAACTCGCATTCTTGGGTTTTTTTTTGTTTATGATTTAATACATGCATGTAATGGCCCCTTTTCATATGGGGTAGGTGAAAACCACAAAACGCCACGATCCTTTAGTCTCGTTTACGCGTATAGTTACTCAGATTAAAAAGATTATAATTTAACTTCGTTAAGTCAGTGATACCTTGCTGTTTATCTTTACAAGCACAGATGGGTTGCTGTTTTTGTTGTGGTGTGCATTCAGTAGATTTTTTAAAGCTACGTTTCTTTTGTTAGTCTGTTCGATGCGGCCACTGGCCGTGGTCGTGCCCGTCTAGTGCGCGAGGTGCCTTCCAGTCATTCTTGGATCAAAAACCCAACCGCAAAGTCAAGCCTATAATAAGTACCTCATTTGTTTAAATCTATCCAACCGTATAAGCTACAGGGCGTCTTCTGCTGTAGTTCAATAAAGAAGAAAGAGATAAAAGTTATTAGAGTTGCAAAGCTTTTAATTTTGTAGCTGCCATTCAGATTCAGATTCAGATTCATTTATTTATTGTAAAACATAGGTACGTTATAAGATCTTTTTGTAATTCATTGAGAGCGCTATGTTTTGCCTCTAGGGCGTACAAAAGTAGTCATACATGGAATATAATTAAAACAAGAAATTAATGTAGAAATAGAAACCACAAATAAACAAGTAAAAAAATAACAAAAATTCCTCTGCACTAACACGAATTTCCTTTACAAGTGTGCGAGTCTCAGCAATAATAACATGTTTAAACCTGACTTTAAACTGGTCACACGCCAAAATAAGTAAGTCTTACACTCGTAGGGGTTATAAAGACATGTGAAATTGAGTTTTCATGAAGAATTTCACTTACTAAAGTAATAAACGACAACAGATACTAAAACCTTATCATTTTTCATTAACTTAGACAGTATCTATTGCCTCAAATATTCAAGGAATGCTAACAAGAGAGTATCAAATTGTCTACTTTTATTACCTCGTTGACTAAAGAATTTCTGTTGCTAATTGAATGGCAAAGGACACATTGTTCTTGATTAAAACTTGATAGTAGCCTTAATTTTCGTGGAAGAAATGTAGGTTTTGTGTTTCTAGGGAAATACTGACTAACTAACTATTGGATAAGCGGCCTTTTTAGAATGATTTGCAAGGTCCCTATTGCTAAGGTCCGTCTGTCTGTCTTTATATGCCTACATAATATACTATTTATCTTCAAGTTACAAAGACCTATAGATAAATACCTTAACCTAAGTATACATATAATAACAATTGTGTTAGTAAATAAAACTTAAAACTAAGTTAGTACCTATCACTTAGTTGAGTCTTTGTGCGTTCCGGTGACACTTGTCCGCGAAAGCGACGGAATACTTCATCTTGTGGACAAAAGCTTTCTTCCGTCACCTGATGCAAGGAGCATGTTGGTATGTGCACCACAAACGCTTAAAGTTGACGTGGCGATGCGACTCCAGCAGCTGCACATTCGATTGTATTCTCTAATTGAAACTGAATAAGCGCCGTCTGGTGACAACAACGAACAACATTTTTTCCTACGATTTGACATAAGCGAACGTTATAAAACTCGCACTAAGCAATCTGCAAAATACAGTCGTTGTGTACATGCCCTTATTTTTATTATGTACCGAACTTTTGGGCAGATATAGTTGTTTTATCTCACGAGTGCGGGCGAGCCATAGTTGTGTAGGTAAATGTACGTGCACATTGTCTTAGTGTGTGTAAGTTCGTTTCAGTCGCTCCCAAGCATACTCACACTTTATTTTTTTTGTTTTTTTTTTTTTTGGATGGTAAATCATCAAATGACCCCTCCCGCGGGTGGAGCGGCAGGGAGTGTCAGACTTCTACTGACTAAAACCCACCCATGCTCCTCTTAGTGCCTTTTACGTTCCAGGGCCGCGGTAACTCTTTCGAACAAATCCGCAACCCTGGTAGGCTCTGGCCCTAATGGGCCCCGACCCATGCTGACGTCTGCTGGTTCGGCGCGCGTAGAACACAGCCCGCCGTCAACCCGGGCCTGTTCTGATCGGACGGCGAGCTACCCATTGCTCGCCGTCCACAGGCATCAGTCACTGCGCCATGCTCAGGAGCATCAGTTCCTGGGCGGCGCAGTGGCTGACGTTCAACAGGAGGGGGTGAAATGGGGCCATTACTGGCACTCCATTTCAGCCCCCTCCGGAGCCCTTTGTAGGGGCTCTACTGCGGCTGCTGCAGTAGCAGCAGCCGCAGTGGAACCGGCAATGGCGGCAGAAGAAGCGGCGGCAGTGGCGGCGGTCGCGGGAGAGACGGCGGTGGCGGAGGGCTTCCTCCTGTTTCCGGCTTTGGTGGGTGGGGCGCAGGCCCTACCCCCAGCCCAGTGGTCGGCCGGCTTGCCAGCTGCCGCACAGACTACGCAGTGCGGCGCGGCGTCGCAAGAGCCGGCCCTGTGACCGGGCTGACCGCAGCGGAAACATAGACCGCTGCGGTCCACCTCCGAGGTGTATTGAGCTCCCACATGGTGGCCCACTTGGCACCGGAAGCACCTCAGAGGTCGGGGTTCCAGCAGTTTGACCTGCGCGGAAACCCAACCCACCAAAAACCTTCGGCCCTCCGAGATGGTTTTGGCCGCCGACACGGGGCAGCTCACCACAATGGTGCGCATGCCCGTGTTGTCAGGACGTAGGGTGCCCGCCTTCACCTCCTCTGCTGAGCACCCCCCCGTCCTAACGACGGCGGCCACCACCTCCGCCTCCGTGACGGAGTCGTCCAGGCCCAAGATGCGCATGTCGATGCGCTTGGTGGGCCTGGACACTCGGGCATCGTCCGCGCTTAGGGACGCCCTGAGCTTTTCGGCTAGAGCGTCCGCGGTTGGGCCGCTGGCTGCCCCGGGGATCTCCAGCATCCGGGCCCCAGTCATGGTGACCCTGAGCCGGAGGCCCCCTACGATGCCTAGCTCACCAAGGTTCACCGTCTCCTTCGCCTTGGTGAGCACGTCCGCGTACGTCACGCCCCTCTTCGCCGCGTCCGACTGTAGTGTTAGGACTACAGCCGCGGTTTTCGGGGGGCGCAGCGCAGCCGCGACGCTTCGCGCCTTCTGCCGCCGCTTCCTCTCCCGCCTCTTGGCCGCCCTGGTTGCCTTTCCCGCCTTCTTCTTCTCCCCGGCCACTTGCCATTCGGCTTGAGCCGGGGGAGGAGCTGAAGGCGAGGAAGCCGGGGGGAGCTGCTGCTCAGACGGCGCAGGAGCCTTCGCCGTCCGCGCAGCAACCCCACCCTTCCTCTTCCTTCCCGGGGCCGGGTCCGGTTTTCCCGGCACCGGCTTCGCGGGTGCCGGCCCGGACCCTTTGTCCAGGCCGGACGACCCCGGTGTGGCAGCCGCGGCGGCCGCATAAGACGCCGCCTTTTTCCGGCCTAGGGGGGCCTTCCCACTCGCCGCACTCGCTAGCGGGGGGCGCAGGACGATGCCCTCCAGGACGGAGAACCTCGCCTGGAAGGCAGCCATCTCCTGCCGCACCAGGTCCAGCACCTGGCTCTCCTGCGGCACGGGACGGCTGTCCTCTCTGCGCCCCCTTTGAGGCGCCCCCTGTGGGCCGGCTCCCCGGAGCCTGGCCAGGTCTGCGCGGAGCCCCTCGTTCTCCTTCTGGAGACGCTCCGTGGCGGCAGCCAAGCGGGCGACCTCCGCCCGCAGCTTGGACATCTTGTCACGCGGAGGCCCCCCTGGGTTAGCCTCCGCTGCCGCCAGAATGGAGGCCATCGCCTCGCTTATGGCCTTGTTCTTTGAGGAAAGTTTCCTCTTCAAGGCCACATCGCGAAGCGCGGCCTCCCCGACCTCCACAAACCCGGCCCTCCGAACCCGCTCCTGTCCGGAGTCATACGGCTCACCGCCGGAGGACTTCGAACCAGGAGCCCCGCGACCGCCCTCTCCGGGGGGTCGTCCGTCAGCGACGAGCTTCTCGGCTCGCTGGCCAGCCACCTTGGAGGCGGGCAATCTCCCCTTGCCTCCCTCTCGGCCCTTACCCCGCCTACTGGTGGGGATTTTTCGGGCCGAGGCCACCTCCTCGCTGCAGGACGACCCCCGGTCGTCCTCCGGTCTGGGCCGCTTGCGGAAGGACCTGGAGTCCTCCGCAGCAGCCCCCGCCCCCTCGGGTCCAGAGCTTGCCGAGCTAACGGTCACCAGGTCGTCGGAGTCCAGCTCGGACTCCGACTCTGCACCCGCGTGACGCTCAGGCAAGCCCTCCCTCCAAAGTAGCGCGCCTCTACAAGCATACTCACACTTAAACAATGTGCACGTACATTTACCTACACAACTATGGCTCGCCCGCACTCGTGAGATAAAACAACTGTACGTACTTTTTTTTGCATACCTTGAAAACTCGTCTTATTTCGTTCAGATATGAACAGCTATATCCAATTTGTCAAGTGTTTCCGTTCCCATTAAAGTTTAGAATTTTCTGTACTTTCGAAGAGGTTTCTTATAAAGTGGATGTTCTTAGTAGATACCTTTGTTTAGTCCTATTGCGTGTTCAAGTTTTGTAACAAGACGTAAAGATAAAGTAGAAAGTTTTCTGTTGTACGCTAATTTGATTTTATGAGTACATCTGAGCTTCTTTGTTCTCGTTGCTTAGCAACACCTACGCTTGGAATCACTTAAGTAGACTTTATACAAGTTGTATTCGTCGCAAATATATCGTGTTAAATGCGGTAGCTGCCAAGATAATGATACTTGCATTTAATCGTTTTATTTCATGTTTATTTATATTGCTAGCGAACGAAACCAATATGCTTGATCAACTAGGTCGAGACAGTTTTTATTCGTAAAGTTTGTAAACATTTTCTCATAGTGTTAGGCGCTACCTCGACGAGCGAGTAGTGTCTCACGGCAATATTATCGTCCTGCCACTATATCAATCTATATATGTATAACTAGCCCAAGCCCGAGCCCGCGGCTCCGCCCGCATGTATGTCGGGTATCGCGTAAAAAAGTAGCCTTTGTCCTTCTCCATATCCCAGGCTATATATCTATCCAACATGACGATCTGTTCAGCCGTTTTAGCGTGCAAGCGTAACAGACAGACAGAGTTAGTTTATTTAGTAGAGTAGGGATTTCTCCGTTACTGAGTGACTGACAGACCACGGACATCAGAACTACTGGTTGTAGAAAGTTCAAATTTGGCAGATTTCTTGGGGAGTGTAAAGTGAGAAACTTAGAGAGGATTTCCCGAAATTCTTACGGGAACAGCGAAAACGGCAAAAGCTAAAACCTTATATAATATAACCCCTAAACCCCTCTATGATCGTCGTGTTCACATTGCGATATTATCGCGGCAATTCGACAAGTGACAAGAAAATCTTCGACCGCGTGCCGAGTTCAATTTGTGGCGTCAAAAATACGTAGGCAGCATGTATTTTTGACGTCACAAATTTGCCAAATTCGCCCGTATTTGGCCCGTCTAAATCGAAGCGAACTCCCTTTTTAAACGACTTCCAAAAAAGGAGGAGGTTCTCAATTCGATTGTATTTTTTTTTGCGTTTGTTACCTCATATCTCCGTCATTTATGAACCGATTTGAAATTTTTTTGTTTTATGTGAAAGGATATACTTCTCCATTGGTCCCATTTAAATTTTATCAAAATCGGTTTTTAAGCAGTTTGGTTTTTAAATCCAAATAGCTGGAAAAAAATTGTGGAAAAATCATGCATGTATAAGAAATTGGGTATTTTTGCTTTCCTGTGGCTTTCCAGTGGTGTTGTTAGGTGTGGGATACCACTAATAAGTGAAAAATAAAAAACTTCTTCACAAAACCGACTACCAAAAAAAAACACTACAAAGTTTAAAATAACTTTAATTTCGGAAGTCGGTGTCAAATACTAAGAAGCAACCAAAAACATCGACTTCCGGTTTTTTTTTGAGAAAAAGATTTTCTTACATAACATTTCCCAGCATTTTAGTAGTTTCTCCCTGCAGAAACTTTCATGAAATGCAGTAGGTAGTAAGTAGCTCTTCCTAACATCTTCAATATTACCTCTTCAATATTAAATCTTATAAGAGCGAAGTAGGTTCTTGAAACCCTCGCTTTTCAAGACCCTTTCCAACGTATCTGGAGGACTCATTAGGCAACCTTTTGACTTCATTGTTTTCTATTTTCTTAAGCGGAGTTCAAGAAAATATATTTTGTAATAGTTCTTTAAAAAGCTTTTCACTGTATTTTCTTGTTTGATGTTGTGAAGAGCGTTTATAAAAGTTGCGAACTTTTAATAATTTATTGAATTCGTTTGGTAAAAATGTTCTTCTGGTGAAAGAAAATGTTTGTTTTTTGGTTATTTGAGCACATAGAATAAATCTAAACTTTTATTTTAGTTCAACTGGATCTGGTAATGTAAGTATAGCTCATCCTAGTTTACGAAGTTCCTGATTTTTTATTTTTAGCCATTACGTATCGGTATCCATCAAGTTTACGAAGTTAATTAAATTAGCCAATTAATTTAATTGACCGTATAAATATTTTATTGGCTAAAAAATATATAATTTAGAAAGAATTTCCTCTTGTGCCAAAAATCATGCATCTAATGGTACCTCTCTAACGTAACAAACAGCCTCACTTGACTCAACCGTACCATTTGGACGACTATCGATATCGAGAGCTCTTCGGGGCCCGACAGGCCCCAATTTGCCACTCGATACGAAAGGGTTGGCTCATTATTGGCCAGGTACATCATTTATGTTGCCATGGAGATGAAGTTATATAAAAAGATTGAATAGAAGGATTGTCTAGACTTGTCTATACAGGGTGAAATTTTAATGTGTGCGTGGATGGCCAAATCCGAAACGCAAAACGCAGTTTGTGTTTCAAAAAAGAAACACAAACGCATAATACGGGTATTATTACACCATCCGAATGTATCTAATTCTGGGAAGTAATAAAATATTGCAAACTAAAGGAAGCCGCTCATTTTTAACAAATTACTTTTAAATTTCTGACTAAATCCTAAACCGTACTATTTTTTCAAAAATCCAATAATGAGTGCGAGTTTTAATTTTTGAGAATGTGTTTTAATTTTAATCAAAATCGGGCTCGAGGCTCCTTTCAATGTTTTTCCTCATAGTCGCGGATTTGGCTATGCACGAACACTTTAAAAAATCACTCTGTAAGTTAATGAAAAATAACTTCTAGGCAAGCGTGCTCCATCGCCGACCACATCATCGCTTTCTATCAGATGAGATTGTAAAACGCGTGCCTAACAATAATACAAAATACAAATTGAGGGAGTACCACTGCCTACCCTTTTGTAAAGTAGACGTCAGTTGTTACATGTTTTATCTCATATTACCCTTCCCTTGTCAAAGAATTTAAGAGATTAGAAAAAAATCCCATATAGGTGGGTACTCTAGATAATAATCTTTCCCTAAACTAAAACTAAATCTCTCAACTACCAGCAAAAACTCGCTCTAAATTGCTGAAATTGAACTGGAATTGCGGAAATTGCTGACTGCGTTGCCTGCTAGAGGCAACAAAATATTGGCTCAACGTTTATGAACTAAGACTGTAGGAGTTGGCCCACTTTTGTGACCACAGAGCAAAGAATCACTGCGATTACATTTTCCTAATATTAATGAAATGTTGGTGGCGACATAGTCAGAATAGGGATGTTTCCTGGATAGCAAAAATATGATTGTACGTGATTTTACGTGTAAAATAAAGGGTGGAGTTTCTCAATTCGGGAGGTTCCTCTGACCAGACGGTTGTTGTGGCTGGTGGGCAACTCCCCGATAGTTGGTATTCGGGCTGTTGTACATGTTAGTAGGCAAATTTACAGTGCCGCTTCTAGCAGTAGTCGCGTCTACGAGCTCTGTGTCCGGGACTTTATCCGATTATTGGACGTTTGGGAACAAAATGGTCTTCCTAAATCCAAAGGTCGGCTAACTAGGTATGTAGTTATAAGATTAAGGATTATTGATTGAGTTACAAATTCTCAGTGGATGTTGTAAAAGGAGAGGGATTACGTTAAGAAGATAGGTTTACGCTTTCCTTCTTACCATGATAATGCACGCCGCCTTTGTCTGTTTCTCTGTTTTGTCTGTTCATTTTAATTTGTTTATATCTATATACAAGGTGTAATAAAAATATAGTAAAACTTGAAAAGGGGTTAATCCAATTACTTAAAATCAAAATATTTTATTTCGCATAGGCCCAGATGGGCACTTATAAAAAGACGATAGTTCACGGTCCGAATTGGTCGTTTACTCGTTTTCTATGGGTAATTATTATTGTACTTATAAATTATGAACAACTTTCTGTATAGGATCAAACCTGAAATGGCGAAAAATAATGCTAGCGTAACTCGAGAAAACTGGGCAACAGTGACTAACCCTAGAAACGCCCTGTTTTCTTACGATCTAAGCTGCCAACTATCCGTACTTAACAGCTATTTCTATGTTAACCTAGACATAAAATAGAAACCTTAGCCTGTGGGTTGTGTAGGTATATTTACAAATGCGTGGGAGTCCAGACGAATTCTTCTGAATCGTACCTGTAAATAAAAAAGCAAACGAATTAATACAGCGAAAAAAGAAAACTGGATCATCATTTAAATCATTTAAAGTCTTTACTTTATACTCGCATCGCAGTCACAAACTGTCAACCTTTAATTTCTCTGAGATGATTTTGCGAGTTGAATTTGAACGCGTTTTAAGTATGAGAACTTTTTCCTTTTAGCTCACAGTCTCCACGCTATAATGCTTGGAAACTGATTGACAAACCTCATTGCCAATAATTACCTAGCTTTTTCCCACGGTCTCACTCGTGGTATAGTAGCTTATAACCAGTGATCGGAGTAGGTAGATTGATTTGGGGTCGATGCACTGGCACGTATATATTAATATGGATATGCCTCCGGGATTCTGGGTTATGTAATAATTAAGATTTTTTAGGAATTTCAAATATTGTAATGTGTAGGATGAAGAGTATATGAATAAGAAATGTTTAAACCTTTTGCTGTCTTTTTAATAGAATATGTGATCGGCCTTCTATAATTAAGAAAAGAATATGGCATGGCCAAACTTGAATAAAAACGTAGCAAACGTAAAGCAAGACTCTACTAATAATAGTTAAAAGAAGAAATAACTACTAAATTAGTCAAATGTAAGTTTCGAATGGACGCACAATAGTAAGATTCACTTTAGTACTTACTTGATAAATAAGAAAAAAACAATTTTAAACGTTTAACTATCGCATTCCATAAATTTCAAATGTAGTAGTTTAAAAATCTTTACATTCACAATATTTGATTCAATCCCGTAAGTACGAAAATGAAATCCCGGAAAATAGGCTTATCCATGTTATGATTTCCATGACTATTCATGATGCAAGTACGTAAAATCAATCTACCTACTCCGATCACTGCTTATAACCGTCTCCAGGGTCCCATCTATTTCTTATACCTTCAGCGGCCATTAATAGCAGACACAAGTAAACAATGGCATCACACCTTATTCAAGTGTCGTCGAGAGTGTATTAAAATAAATTAAAACGTAAGAAACAAATTTGCTCTCGAATTTATAAGAGGAATTTAACTTCATTCCGGGTACATCCCCTAACAAACAACCCAAAACTACTCGGAAATCGATTCTCCCATCCCCAGATTTGTATTACAATAACATAAGCGTTTGTACGCAGACTAACAGACTAATAACAGTAACAGTTTTCACACAATCTACTTAAACGTGGTGCTATACTGCTTGGTTGGTCACAGAGTAGTGAGCGCACAGAGTGATCATACTTGTGTGTCTTCAAAGGGCAATGCTCTCTACAGTACTAACAGCACTAATGTCATCATTTCTGGCTCAGGAGGTCTACTCTCTAAACCCGAAGTCCGTAGTTTCGGCCTTAGTGTCGGGCGTTTGCTACTCCGTATCACCTACGGACCCGAAATAAGAATAAATGACGACACGATTTGACAGTTGTTCTTAGTTCAGGATTAGGACTAATCGTAAGTCCGTAGGTGATATGAAGTAGAAAACGCCCGACACAAAGGCCGAAACTACGGACTTCGGGCTTAGAGATTAGACCCCCAGGCTTGATGCCATGTCTACGTTGCGGTCACAACAAGCAGTGCCATCAACTTCAACTCTCCGACACTTTTTCTTTCAATAATATTAGACATTCAGACTATTCCTGACCACCACAACTCTTTTATTGAGACTTAAGAGTGACGCTTGGTGTAGTGTATGCGCAAACGCGGTGGCGAATCAGTCAATCACCAGCCGTAGCCGGGAGCACACGTGTTCTGTATCTTGCATAGGTACCCTATATCCACCTGAGTGCTTATAAGTGTGTTTTATTGGCTCCTGAGACATTACAAATTGGGACCACAAGAAGAGACAATGAAGCTCGATGAGTCTCAAAGAAACGATTAAAATGAAATTCAGATTCCGCGACGAAATTAATCAGAAACAAACAGCGGAGAAATATAAACTAGATGCGTTACCCGCAGTCTGAAGTGCCAATATAAACATAAACTCTGAAAACATAATCACTCCTTTTTTTGGGCAGTCGTGTAAAAAGAAGGTAACTACAGCGACCCTATACCCTGTGCGCATTTCGTAGCTATCTTACTGCCGATTAATATCAAAATTGCTTGCGCTGTTTATTATAGCTCTGGGGGCCTACCACAACCTCTTAAAACAATATTACTTTAATATTATTTTGCGTTCCGCTCTGTTGGATTTTCAACGCTCGGATCAGCGCCGAGAGTTGAAAATGCAACAACAGAAATTACAAAGTTATATTAAAATAATATTGTTTTAAGAGGTTGTGGTAGGCCTCCTGATGTTGGAGCGCATACACGTACAACCCGTACGCGTTAACTTGGCACCTGGTTCGAATTACGTTTTGACATTTTAATTTAAATTGAACAATTCGATTTCGATAAAATAATATCAACCCAACAGTAACAGTGATGCTAACGCGTTTATATTGTTTACATTGAAATAGAATCTTTCAATTTAAATTAAAACTTCAAAACGTCATTTGAAATGTGTGTGTGCCATGTTAACGTGTACGGGATATACGTCATTGGTAAAATAGTATCATGCTGCCTATTATATTACATCATTGTTTTACAATATTCCCTCTTACTTCTTCAGGAGAAATGCGCCGCATGTTAGAACTCCATTACTATCAACATCTTTGTCAGTAATTATCCACTTCAGTAAATTAATTCCAAGTTTACAAATCGTAGACTTGAATTTAATTAGTTCGTATAATTACTGCAATGTTGTTTGATGTTTGTGGGAAGTCTTGAAAGATTTGTTTTGACGTAAAAGGGTTGATTTTAGCAAAGTGTTTGCCACGTATAAACACGAAAAGGTAATCTCAGTTAGTTTATTTATTTCGTATAGCAAATGTGCTTTTTCGTACTTGTTCAGAAATCGTAAAAAAACTAGTAACTAAAACTAAACTAGAGTGAACGACAAGTGAGCTGTCATTCCATGATGTTTGTATGGTTTGACAGCTCAACTGTCGTTCAATTCGCCTAAGTTTTCACTTCGACATGTTTAGAGAATCGCACTGGTAACACCCATGCTTACCGAGTCGGTCCGAGGTTCATCCAATTAGGCTGGAATTATTCTCTCCTACGAGAAGACTCCAAAATAATTGGGAAAAGGTTAAGACAGATTATGTTCAATTTCTCAGCCACAGCTTTCTAATCGACTGCACTTCATCGATGCTATGACCACACATTAACTTCTTCAACAGAACCCCTTGCACATGACACAGAATAAGAGCCTGCTCGTAAAAGCAAGTGACCCATATATCACCACTGGGATTCAATTAGATGTCGCAGCCGCCAATGCCTTGTTGATTACGTGAAAATTGCTTACGATATTCTAAAACTGTCAACAAATTATAAGCAAAGTGTGTTACGTTATAAAAAATAGGAATAGAGAAACCAGCTAGGACCCTTCCACAAACGTGTCAATAGTTCCTAGACTTGTATATTTTTGCCACATTGACCCCATGTTTTCGGAAATAAATTACTGTCAACAAATTAAATACAAGTAAAGTGCTGTGGTTGACAGTTAGTAGCTCAACCAATCACAGCTCAGTTGTTAATTAGTGAAAGTAATGTAATTTTTAAAAAGTTATTTCAGCCCTTAGCGTTTTGGCAATACCGATCAATTTACGGCAACATCGGTATTGTATCAAAGCAAAAAATTACATAACTTCAGTTGTCTCTAGAGCAATCCCGGCTGATTTCTAGCGTCGGTATATAATATCTACATAAGCGGAAACCTCAAACTGTAACGATGATGTAAAGATAAGCTGTCAACATTGCATGTAGCGGGGTTTAGTGCTCACAGTTCGCTGGACTAAGACCCTTGCGGAAGCTCATTAAATTCAGATAAAAAGAAGATAAGCTTACTGATGACACAAAATCCACAAATAGTTCTCCTTAAGAGTATGTATCATAATTACCCACCATAGCTTTTATCGAGGATCTTTGTTGTTTTTAGACTTTACTAAAATCAATAAAGATGCACTCACAGCTGTGTGTGTAGTCCTATTTAATAAAAGCAACAGTACAGACAATTTTGTAAGGTTCTTTCAGATTCTATATGGTACTTAATAACCTTATAGATAACTGCCAAAGCCAAACTAGGGCTTGGCAGTTATAGTTATAAAGCGCTGTAATGTGCTTAGTCTATGAAGCATTATGGTTTATTATTGTTTGTTAATTGCCATTCAATTATTTACTAAATCTTCGTACTACACTAGAACAGCTCAAGGTCAAAAGGTTACCACTGACGACCTGCGATTAAAAAGTTTGAAACCGCCATTCTTGTTTGTTATTTTACGTAATAATAATTGTATGCCAAATATGTTTTGTTTGCAAAAATGTTACTGTGGTTTTGGCAGTGCTAAAACCACAATAACTGATCAAATCTTCATGGTGGTCTAGTTCATTCATAAAGTTGTGGATGATCGGTGTAATTAGGCTGTTCTGTCCCGGTACTGCTAGACAAAGACTTATATTCCCTCTCGCTCTCCCACACACATCTGTCATCTGCAATTGTCAGTGAGTCATCACAAAATAATATAACTTTACACTTTCTATCCTTCTCATTCCGACTACGACATTCTAAATATAGAGCTGTTTGAAGACAGAAATAACTCATATTGGGATATAATAAGTTTCAACCTACGTCACCGCTTTTATAGTGCAAATTCAGGAGTTAAGTCAGTTGCGTAGGAAGTGTTTTTATCAATATTAGACCGTGTATTACAATAAATTCCGAGAGCGATGGACTGAGCGGCCCTACTAGTTAGAAAAGTGGGATTTAGGCTTCGTATATAATACATTTTGTCCGCGACTACGTACGCGCAAATCCCGTTTTTCCCTGTTCTCGAAGGAATTACACGTTCCCGTGTGCCAATGTGGTTATGATCATATACAAAAATAATTTTCCAAATCCGACTGATAGTTCCAGAGATTAGCGCGATCAAACAAACAAACAAACTCTTCAGCGTTATTATATTATAGTAAATAGATTGCCGCGGAGCGGAATGAAACGGAAACGTAATTATTGCTTAGTCGCGACCAGTCATCGAGCTATGGAGGATTTTATTCATCATCGTCATCATCATCTTATCAGCCGATAGACGTCCCCGATAGGCCTCCCCTAAATGGGGGGGGGGTTTGCATAATCGCCACCTTCTTCGTGCCACTATCCCCCGATTTCACTTACGGCATCGACAGTAGCTACGTAAATCCGAGAATGACGCGTGACCTCTTTTTGGCTCGTATCTAGTTTATAACAACGAACAATGTGCAACGATTCTGGAGGTCATATAGGCAGTCGCTCATATAATAAACCAGCTTTAGCGGCATCTGGTTATACGACACCAATATAGTTGGGAAAAGGCTAGGCAGATTTATATTGTTCAGTCCATTTTCATTGTCTAAGGGTTTCACCAACATTGTGTATAGGTATGTAGGTATGGATGACAGTGTCGGTAATGTAATAACAATCAGTTCCGATTGGTCGAATGATGCGTATTTATGTATTTGTTGGGAGGCGGATTTGAATACAAATGGGACCATACCTTGTTTGCTATAGTTTTCATACGGACTTATGTGTTGCTGGGGAGCTACCGTTACTTAACTTTGAAGGTCAATCCGTGCGTCTGGTATCACTTAGCTACGAGCGCCTCAATGTGAGTCGACTAAGTTCAGTCCAAGAATTATAAAAAAGTTAAACCCAAAACTCGGTCCTAACAGAATTTCTCATAGATGGATAGATCTAACATTACCTGGTACAACAAGAACAAAAACAGTAACAGAAAAAAGTAACAAGTTTATATAAATAAAATGAAGAAATCGTCATCATCATCATCATATCAGCCGAAAGACGTCCACTGCTGGACATAGGCCTCCCCCAAGTGTCGCCACAACAACCGGTCCTGTGCGTCTCGCATCCATCGGTTACCCGCGACCCTCACCAGGTCATCGGTCCACCTTGTGGGAGGCCTTCCAACGCTGCGTCTTCCGGTACGCGGTCGCCACTCCAAAACTTTTCGGCCCCATCGACCATCTGTTCTGCGAGCAATGTGCCCTGCCCACATGAAGAAATAAATCGATCATAAAAAAAAAAGTTTACACTATGCTATGTCTATGGCACAAGCATTCAAAAATCATTAAATACCTACATGTTATGTGACAAACTGAAAAGATGAATTTTTGCTTTCCCTTATAGGTAATAAGGGAAAGCAAAAATTGACAATACTGTACGCACAGCTTAACTTGATTGATCTGCCTACATTTAAAAAATAACTCTTTATTTCAGATATTGCAACATCCATAATTTATAGGTTTCTATTTAGGAGGCCAGTCTAACCGAAGGCAGCTGTGTGTTAGTATTTTACAAAGAGCGACTTCCTATCTGATGTACTTAACCCAGTAAATGGGAAACTATTACACCACAACTACTCTCAAAGATCTGGAAATGACAGCCGGTTTAACTTGCTGCTTGAAGCACAGACCGACCTCAGCAAGTGCTTCTTAACTTTGAAGATCGACCTGCTGATATAACCGTCCCACAAGCTCTTCGCAAAGGTAAATGTATACTTTCAATAATATCCTGAAACGAACAAAATAATGTTTCATGTAGTTACTCCAAAAGGTTTGAAATGATTAACGAAATTTTCTGACAGGCCAGTAACAAACGAAAACGGATTGATGCAAAAACAAAACGTAACTTTTGACAGTTGCGTTTTGTTTTTGCATCAAAACCTTTTCCGCAAGCTCATCACTTGTGTTGTTTTGACAGGCTAACATGTTTCAGGGATTTTCTCATGCTGAAAATATTTTTTTTTGGGTGCCGTTCCACAACAGGAAAAAACGGAACCCTTATAGGATCACTTCGTTGTCCGTCTGTTGGTCTGTCACGACCCTTTTTCTCAGGAACTCGTAAAGGTTTGTGTGTTGAAATTAATATCAAATTCATAGGTAATCTAAAAATATCACGCTTCTAAGTCAACGCAATAAAAAGATACGCCTATTTATGCATCATTTTTGTGACATTTTTGGTACTCGCAAATCTCCTACATGCCAAACCCATCATGATTACGTTGAGAAAAAGGAAGTGCTATGCGTGATCTTGTCAAGGAAACAGCTAGTGCCAAATAAAAAAAAATATCTCGTTCAATTTTACTCGTGTGTGAGTCCTGTAAATAGTTGTGTTTAAAATGTGGATAACCCTCGAGGGTTACACAGGTATATTATTTTGTTTTTTAAAACACTACTTTTATACCATTTATGTGTAATAGTTTGTTTTCCCGAAGTAAAAATTGAATAAAACAATACTTTGGTTTCGCTTGTGTTCAGGATTATAATAACAACCTCTAAAAGTTGAAATGAAATTATTTTTGTTACTAAATTGTCCAATAAACTTGATCGTATATCCTTAATCCCCGACCGATGATCCGATGATCCGATGATCCGATGATCCGATTGACCGATGATCTGGTGAGGGTCGCGGGTAACCGATGGATGCGAGACGCACAGGACCGGTTGTTGTGGCGACACTTGGGGGAGGCCTATGTCCAGCAGTGGACGTCTTTCGGCTGATATGATGATGATGATGATGATATCCTTAATATGAAAATAAACTTGAACTTTGTGCCATATCCGGAAAATTATGCGTACAATACGCGCGTTAAAACGCGCGTATTGCGTTTTAAAAATAAACAAATTATATTTAAACTAGCTTCTGCTAGTGGCTTAGTCTGCGCTAAAGGGAATATAGAAGAAAGCTAAGAAAAGAAAAAGAGTTTATTTGGGCTAAGCATGACGAATATAAAAAAAAATAATTAAACAAAATTAGGTAAGTTAGACAAGTTGCCACGGATATCTCTCAGCTTAATGCATAATATTTCCGAAATGTCCTAAACTTATAGTCTATGTCTACCCGTGAGTAAATATTCATGCAAATCCGTTCTACCGTTACGGCGCGAAGAGACCACAAATCAACAGACACACAGACTTATCTTCTCATTTACTAGGTATTTTAGTATGAATTTTTCACCTAAAAACTGTCTTAGGTCCAGCACAGAAATTTCATAAAACCGATGTGACAAAATGTCAAACGCGTGTTGTGATTGGTAGTGACGTTTTGACAGCCAATCGCATCACGTGAGTTACGTTTAATTTGTGACGCGTCGATAATTGCCTTTCTGACAATTCAGAACCCAAAGACGACAAATGCTGATCCACCCAAGCCCTGGTTACAATTTGCTGACAGTAATCTACGGAAAGGTTAACGAGTTATTCGGCTTTGCCAAAACTTTGTAAGTATATTTTATATCCCTTACCCTCCCACTCGTTGATACGGCTATCACACTTTATGAAGGACCCGTTTCCTTGGATCCGTTTTTATTCATGTCTGTCTTTTCATCCATTATACTACAGGCACTTTTCATATTTTAGGTTTTGAATTAAGAACTCATTTACTTTTTTTTTTGTAAAATTCTTTTTATAATACACTTCTGGACACATCTATTGGCCCACCTTGTATTTTCAGTTTCGTTTGGTCCTAGCTAAAATTTTATATTAGGTCGAGCAAAAAATTTTTATGCACTTTTTAACCTGGCACATTCACAATTTCATTCAATAGTCTTTTTTTGAATTTCGAACACAGAATTTAAAGAAACAAAAGACAATTTGGAGCCTGTTTGTTGATATCAAACAATCGAATACTAAGAAAACTTGGTTTTATTGGTTTACTTGGATTTAATTCTTGAAAAAGTGATTGATATCTTTGGTTTTGCAACAAACATTACTTATTCTTAACATTAAGGTGAGGTTCTATCAATAATCTATGGATACTTCACCTGAAGTCGCCGCCCAAGCTGTGACACTTATTCAGGCCGGACACAGCCAAAGAAACGTGAGTGCTCAACTTAATTTAAGTCGATCTGCGGTCCGAAATGTTTATCGGAGGTACGTAGAGACTGGCGGCTTTGTTCGTCGCCAAGGCCTTCCTTGGCGACGAACAAAGCCGCCAGTCTCTACGATCACGATCTCGGGTCACAACTGAAAGGCAGGATCGATTCATCGTGACGACCAGCTTGAGAAATCGTCACCTTACCTCCATTGAGATACAAAACCAACTTCGCGACTTCCACGGAGTATCTGTGAGCGCTCGAACTGTTCGGAGAAGGTTAAAAGAACGCGATATGGTACCACACAAGCCAGCTAATGGGCCCAAACTAACGCGAGCCCACCGAACAGCGCGCCTTCATTTCGCACGCAGTCATTTAAATTGGACACAGCAAGATTGGAGCCGTGTACTCTTTTCTGATGAGTCTAAAATTGTGTTACATGGCAATGATGGAAGGAAGAAGGTCTACCGACGTAAGGGAGAGCGTTTCGCACAATGCTGCTTTGAAGAGAGGGTTGCTTATGGCGGTGGCTCATGGACTGTCTGGGGCGGTATATCCGCGAGCGGCAAAACTCAACTTGAGGTTGTTACAGGACCACGGCTGCCAACATTAAATGCTGAAAGGTACATTCGTGAGTGCTTAGAACCTCACGTGATACCATACGCGGACTATGTGGGCCCAAATTTCCTTTTTATGCATGATAATGCAAGAGCCCATGCGGCCGGCATCGTCAGGGAATATCTTCGGGATGTGAACATCACAGTTATGGACTGGCCAGCCAGAAGCCCAGACATGAACCCCATTGAGCACATGTGGGACGAGCTAAAAAGACGTGTTAGGGCTCGTCAGCCAGTTGCCCAGACGATGCAGGAGTTGAAAACTGCCATAGAAGAGGAATGGGAGATGATCCCTCAAAATTTCATAGAGCGGTTGATAAACTCTATGCCTAATCGTATGAGAGCTGTGGTAGATGCCCATGGAGGCAACACGCGTTATTAAATTAAACCTTTATTTGATAAAACATGTTTTTTATTCAAAAATCAATTGCCTTTAACAAGGCGCATATCCGACTTGTTAGGCGTAGCTCCATGTCGTATGGTATTCTGAATTCAAATTTAAAACAATACGATCGAAAAAGATGGTAAAATGTATCAGGTTTAAAACTGCATCAACAGTTTTTGTTCAATCTAGCAATCATATTTCGGTAGGGGCCATTGAAACCTAAACTCTAAGGTGGGCCAATAGATGTGTCCAGAAGTGTAGTTTCGCGACGTCTAGACCTTATAAGTTATTTTATGAAGGTTTTAAGTCAGATTTTCTCCGGATTATTATATTTTAAAGCTTAGGTGGTAATCCTGAAGGTAAAGCGTGAATTTATTCGTTTTCTCAGAAGTCTGGTTGATGACTGTTGAGGCGTTGAACTCAAAGCTTTAATGTAATTAAGGACGCTAATGAGACTTTAAAATTTTAATTAAAGTTGTATCTAGATTATTCATGTGTAATTATAGTTGCTGTCTATTTTGCTTCAATTATAAGATGTAAATAATGTACAGACATCTTTTGTGAATTAGGTACAATGGTCTAGACTGTAGGTATTCAAAATTATGATATAATTAAGTTTTATGTGCGTCTATTTTGTATTTATAGAATTTTCACATTTCAATTTTATTTAATGAATAACCAAAAAGTTATAAGAAAAAAACATATTTTTATAACGAAAGATACAGATTATAAAAAATAGTTTCACTATGACGTTTAATTACTTAAAATGCATGACCGACACGCGACAAAGAGCTACGGAAGCATAACTCTGTTTTTTCCATCGCGCAGTCGGGTAAAAAGTGACTCGACTTCGTAGTACACGCGTAGCATTGCTACGATGCTACGGCGTAGCAACGGAGTCAATTTACAATTTACCATTTGTAATACATACATGTAGTAAACTGATAAATTGCTGTCGTGGTGTGTCGCAGGGAAATCATGAATACGGAGATTTGATCAAATCCCTAAGATAGATGATCAATTCAAGGAAGATGTTAAAGTAACTATGTCGGGGCCGGGATATAGCTACATGAAGAATACTTTTTGATTGTTTTTGGGATTGAGTTATTTTGAACCATCAAAGGAGTTGAAAGTTTTTTTCTGTAAAACTGAAGTCACCCTTATGTAAGAAACAACACGAGGAGAAATAAAACATGTTTTTTCTTACCCTTTTAATAATTACGAAAGTACTATGAAACTGACAGATGTGTTGCTAGTTTACAACCGAATTGAGAACTTCTTCTGTTTTTTTTTTAAACTTTCCCCTTTACCAGTAGCAAACAGACAGACATCATGATTGAATTACTACGGAATATTGCAAGCTCTTGTAAAATTAAACCTCAACTTTAAGGTCATAACCTCTACCAAATGTCTAGGCATGTATATGTACTACCTATTAACATTTTCCGACCAGACAAAGGACAAGTTAGCATTTAAGAAAGTGTAACTTCAACTAACTCTTAAATTAAGTCTTAAAGTGGTAGTTGAGTCAAAGGGTAAAATAGATTGTTCTAAGATTGAATAACACATTAGCTATACAAATACTAAATTTGCACGTGGTTTTGTCTGTGACATAACATAGGTTGTAGCGCGATAACGTAATTGCCACGGGAGCTTCTGTTCCTAATCGTTTGGTTCTGCATGGGAACGGGAAATTCCTAGGGGAACGGGAAAAAAAAGGGATATGCGCGTACGAAGTCGCGGGCAAAAGCTTATAATAAATGCGAAAGTTTTGATGTTTGGATGGATGTTTGTTTGTTATTCAACCACGTCAGAACGGCTTAACGGATCTTGATGAAATTTTGCACATAGGTAGATTATAGTCTGGAATAACATATAGAATACTTTTTATTCCGAGATTATGTTCTTTTGGGATAATTTTCAACAATAACGCGGGCGTAGCTGCGGGCGGCAGCAAGTGTTTTATAAAAATACTAACTTATGCCTGCACCCCACCCGCGTGGATGTCGGTTATCGAGTAAAAAAGAAGCTTATGTCCTTCTCCATATTTCAGGCTATATATCTGCCAAATTTCATGACGATCGGTTTAGCGGTTTAGGCGTGAAAGCGTAACAAACAAACAAACTCACTTTCGCATTTATAATACTAGCTTCTACCAGCGGCTTCGCCCGCGTGAATGTCGGAAATAGGAAGGTTTTCTGATTTGTATTGTATTTTTTTTACTCAGGAAACACCTACCCTACCGCTACCCTACCCTACACCTACCCTACACATACCCTACACCTACCCTACACCTACCCTATTCCTACCCTACACCTACCCTACACGTACCGCTACCCTACCCTACACCTTCCCTACACCTACCCTACACCTACCCTACACCTACCTTACACCTACCTACCCTACACCTACCCTACACCTTCCCTACACCTACCCTACCTACATAATTATACCAGCCCAAAAATACTATGACATGTTTCTGGTCTCCTGGTACTTGATGTTTCTGGTCTCCTGGTACTTGTGAATCTGAAGTACTAAGGCAGCAGCGGCTCTGAGTTTCCACTTCCTCCTCAGTCTCCGTGAATCCATGCCACTTACCGGAATAAAAAGTAGCCTATTTTTTATTCCAGGATATGAACTACATGTGTGCCAAATTTCATCAAAATCCCTTCAGCCGTTTTTGCCTGATTGTTACACAAACATACAAACATACAAACTTTCACCTTTATAATATTAGTAGGATTTGTTAGGATATGTTACGCTTATGTTCTGTGATCCTATTAATCTTTAATAGCGTTTACTCGTTACGGTATTCCATACAAACTTGCAAGTCTGAGAGTCCCTAAGAGCAAGAGAGAGTGAATTATAACTTTCCCTAGAAAAATTAAAGGAGATCTCGACGGCTCTCTGAACTCTTTTGCTAAAAAGTTCTTATTTTTGTAGACCTAAGTATGTTGCTTATAAGTATCATTTAAATCAGTTCATTAATTTACAAGAATAAGGACTTTCCAGTTTATAGGAACTACCGTGCTCGTGCAAGGACCTCTTTTATAAAACAGTTATAAATTTCGGATCATTCATTTTAGTTCTAAAATACAAAAAAAAACTTTTCATAAAAACGGAATTATGAAGGTTGATACTGCTTTTTTAACTAAATTAGTGACATTTTGATTGATGTTACTACTAAGTTTTAATCTCAAATCGTAGCAGTAAATAAGTAATTAATAGTTGAGGCTGCGGACCCCCAAGGGTCCGCGGACCACAGGTTAAGAATCACTGATCTAGGGGATACATTTTTAAGTCTTGGTCTTTTGACTAACCACTATCAAAGACAAACAATAACAAAATAAGTCAAAGTTTCAGCTTTACCGATCCGTCCTTGATCTCAAATCGCCCTGACAACAAAACCATTTCAATGCCAACCTTGCCAAAATATCACCAAACTGGAACCAACTGTGTGCCATTTATTATCGCTGTTTGTCTAGGCTGTGACGTCATCAATTGTCTTTGGTTTGGGCTATCAATCCAGACGTTTTGACGCTTACTTATAGTTCGGTTCTGATTCGATGGAATAAGTTTGGTTTGAGAACGATTTTGAATATGATTAATGGATTATCTTTGGAATACTTGTTTTAAATTAGCTATCACGAAACGCAAAACCAGAAAATGGGATATTGTTTTCATCATATAACTTTTATTGTAGGACCAACCACATAATTGCGAAAAAAATTGTTTTTTCCGTACATTTTGTAGAGTTAGCGCATATAATGTATGGGGTAGTAAAATTACCTCTTTTCAGTTTTGGCGTTTATTTTATTACCTATGATGTATATTGATTCCGTCTAAAATACAAACGAACTTTTTATTTTGGTATAGCTGCAGCGCTTTGCTAGATAATACGTTTTAAATTGGAAATGATATGGGACGCTGGGCGCAAAAAATTCCGGGTCGACGTGTCAGCTCAGCTGTCAAACACGAACGTTTGTGTGAATAGCTTCTAACCGTGGCTTCGTCCTCTTGGAATTTCGATAAAATGTACATTATATCTTACGTTCATCTCCAGATCCTAGGATATATCTAAGTTTATGGATTAGATGCGCGGCATTGACGTGAATCAGAGTTACTTTTATTTCTTAATTAATTAAAACTTTAGCATCTACAATACTATCATGGGTTTGGAAATAGCTGTAGGATCAAGTAGAGGTAGCGATTTAATATTATTAACTAGCTTTACCGCCGCTTCGCCCCTGTGTGGAGTTTCTGAAATGTGAGAGTTTAAACTAAAAAACTAAAAGAAAAATACTTCATACTCAGAACGTCAGTAATATATATCAACAACACAACATTAATTAACTTTCGAAATCATAATGTCTGCCTCAATGGATCTCCAACTACGACTTACTATTTGTATGATAAACAATCTCGAAAACCAACAGTAAACTAAGTTTAATTAACTTTATTAATATTATCATTTCTAACCTCCACTAGTTATAATTAACTTTCGGTTAACTTAGACAGACCTATTTTCATTCCACTAATATTTAATGTAGAAGTAGGTATGTACCCTTTCAGGGTTGTAGATTCTGTTCGAAAGAGTCACCGCGATCCTGGAACGCAAAGGACACTAGGAGAAGAACGGCTGGGTTTTAGTCAGTAAGAGTCTGACACTCCCTTCCGCTCCACCCAGAGCAGAAGGAGTCATCTGATGATTTCCCATCAATATAAAAAAGTATGAACGTTTCGATGTTTGTCACTTAGTTAAATCATAGGATTTAAATGAAACTAGGAACATATGTAGACGAAGACATGAGTTAAGACAAAGGATAGTTTTTATTTAGGCAAAGCGGAATTTTCGGGATTCTGCGCGAAAGCGAGCTAAATTTAATCGCTACCAGTGTGCAGTGTGGGCAGCGAATACCGCGTCGGTCTGAACAGTCCTTTACAGTAAACTTTTGACGTGACCTCTTAATAAATGATCATTCGTGTTAATCGTAATAAATGAAGTTTGCTTTTGGAAGCAAATTACTTATTTAAGGGTGATTTCTGTGAACTAGACCTTGACTGCCTCGTAGATGAAGTGGTCGCAGGTATGACTGGGGACAGCTGGTGGACTTCGGCACCAGGTTGCAGGCAATACAAGGAGGCTATGCCATCCCAGATTAGGAAGATTAGGCGGAGCATCCCCGGTTACAGCTTAGTAAATAAAGACTTCCTCATTACAGGTACAAAGGAATGTCCGTTGTGTAGGGCAAATAGAGGCGGAGGAAACGGTTGCGCGGGCTCTTTAAGTACACAGGCGTCACCGAGAAGCAGAAACAAACTATCTACTACACTATCAACTACACCGAATTCTCTTAAAGACCTCCTTAACAAACTAGGTGTCGAAATTTGCTTCTGAAGTGACGCTGGTTGGAATGTCGGCCGCTATGGGCCACGTACAATGGTCCAGCACAGTAGTAAGGAGAGGATTTGAAATTGTATTATTTAAGACATCAATTACCTACACAAACGAACAAAAGCTCTGTCTATTTATTTGAACAACGAGAATTATGAACATGAAGAAAACAATATTATTCTGAAGTCAACAAACAGTATTATTTTTATTTGTTTAACGTTGTTGTTTCCGGTCAATAAAGGGTTGAGCATTAAGTTTTAGGAGGATACAATTTGAAATAAATTGGAGGAACAATTAGTATATTTACATAATAGGGTTTGTGGGGTTGTTCATTAAAACATATTTTAGCCTTTTGGAGACTTAGTTTTCTCCACGTTTATCCATTTAAAATTAATTTACTTCTGTATAAGGCACTTGTAGCTAATAACTGACGAACGTGTTGATTTTCAAGTTTTGGCAAGATTAGTCCATTGTTGAGTGATCATTAAATACTTGCCGCGAGATACGTTACACCGGCTGTCATCAGAGTACCAATTCTACTAATTTTCTAGCAAAGTTCGCTTTCGAATTTCAGTTGCAAACTGTCAAAAATGTATGAAATTTAAGGCTTTTTTCACAGTTTGCGACTGATATCCGAATGTGAACGTTGTTTGGTAATCAGTCGAATTGTCCCTCTGAAGATCTTTGGCAGTCGTTACCGATAGTCTGAAGCTCGAAATGTTGACTACTAGTCTTACTAAGACTGTCATAAGCACTCGCTCCATGGAAAAATCTGGTGTTTAGCTGAATCTGGTTATACTGGAAACTGACCCAAGTTAGTTGGTAAAAGGCTATGCAGATTTTTCAAAATAACATTATATTACGGAAATTGTAAATCTACTACATAAGTCGATTTCTTCATCTATTTCCATATAGTTCATTGAACCCTAAATACCCCAAAGTGTGGTAAATAATATCATATTGGGTACATTAGGGACCTGTTCCAAATATCGGCGGAAATTAACGATGTCACAAGGGACGGTGCCGTACATAGGAATAACCGTAAATCATAATATAGGCCTATGTTATTGAAACCAGTTTAGGTTCGAAATTGGGTAATTATTTCGTCCTTCACATCGTGCTTGTAGCTCAATAATAACAGCCACACAGATTTACTTGGGTACGCAACGCTGGTCGAGGTCGGTCCTTTGATGGGTGAACATCCAACGAGATCATTATGTGCCTCTGAGAGCAAGTTAAGCCATTGATCTCGGCTATCATTTGACATTTGGGGACATCTGGGGATGCATGAAGGAGCCTCCTCGTGTAGCGCAAATTGTTCCATCAAACATTCAACTGAACCGAGCGCTCGGCGCATCCTGGACAGTCTCACCTAACACCTTATAAGACTGGCCAATCCTTCTCTTGCGGTGGTAGGGCTAACACCCGCCTGGTTCGCGACCACCCTCCCACCGGACTTCGGCGTCAAGCAGCCTGCTGTGTTTCGTCGACGCGTGGGAGTACCAGTGCCTCAAGGCATCTTCTGGGCACGCTCGCTTCATCATGGACCTCATCTATCGCTTTCCATCAGGTGTGATCGAGGTCAAGAGTTAGCCCATTCATAAATAAAAAAATAAAAAAATTTGTTATTACAAATATGGTAGCCGGAAGACCAAATGTTTGACACCCAGTCATGCCAAGGGATTGGATATCGTATTATCCAGTAGAACCCGAGCCTACTATAGTTGAAGAAAGGCTAGGCAGCTTGACTGGTGCCGTGGAAAAATATCTGCCTATTATTTTAGCGACTTTCACAAGATCTTGACATGTTATTAATAATATTTTATGCTGTGTAAGCTTTATTAATGTGAAGGAATAAATGTGTTGTTGTTGTAATTTAATATTGAAAACAGTCTCTAATATAGGGTTCACCCTGGAGAACAAGACACGTGTAGGATTAAAAGCGCTCTTAAAGAGTTGCTACTCAGAATATATAATTATACAAATACATACGAAACAGCTAATGCCGAGTAAATTGAGGGATGTTTTCTGAATAAAAAAATCATATTTTATTAAGTCGTAAGTTGGGCTATCAGTAAGTATTGGGCACGTATGTTTTCTTAGGTAAAGGCTGCACATTTTACGTAGATGTGACGTGACGCGTTTCAATTTTTGTTTACATGCCCAGAAGACTGGCAGCATTGCCACGTTGAAGGCATGTCGTGCTTATTCTTTAGGCAAAGCACAAACCAGCCCTGTGGTCACGCCAAGTTCGTTCTGATAGCAGTAGGCGAGAAATATCCTTGAAAAGGAGGCGCCCATTCGGTCCCCATGACCCAAGCGCAAATACACACTTGATAATGTAATTTTTTATGTAACTTTCAGGATTATATGAGGCAAATCTATAGATAGATACATTATTGATTTCGGGCGCTATACAAATAGAGTAAATAAATTCTGGTACAAAAAAAAAAACTACAACAAACTGCTCAAAAGCTCTTCTAATGCGAAGTTCTGGTCATTAAATTGTAAGTAAGAACGTAAAATTTTACGATTATTGAGCATACGAGCCATTTTCTTGGGCACGATGTTGTGGAACACGGGTGAAGGTAGCGATTAGGGTGGGCAAAGTGTCATTGTATACCGCAAGGACTCCCAATGACACTTTTGAGACTAACACTAGGTCCCTGAAACGTCTAGTAAAAAGAGGTCTTTACTACTTATACTACCAACATAGACTCGTTCCTGACTTAAGGCGCTATGATCCGACAGATACCGCGCTTACTAGCTTTTAGGGTTCCGTACCCAAAGGGTAAAACGGGACCCTATTACTAAAACTCCACTGTCCGTTCGTCCGTCCGTCTGTCACAAGGCTGTATCTCACGAACCGTAATAGCTAGACAGTTGTCACAGATGATGTATTTCTGTTGCCGATAGAACAACAAATACTAAAAACAGAATAAATTTTTTTTAAAATGGCGCTCCCATAAACAAACGTGATTTTTTTTGCCGTTTTTTTATAGATAATGGTACGGAACCCTCCGTGCTCGAGTCCGACTCGCACTTGGCCGGTTTTTTTTGGAAAACACAATATTGAAAAATTCAGAAAAAAGATACCTATATCTTATTTAAGGATCTGGCGGATCACCAATCGCTTTTAGTAATACGATTAGATTAACTTTGCTGTATAGAAAAAAATCCCAAAGTTACCCCTTTTCGTAATGTTTAACCGCTCAAGCTCCGCCGATGCACCGGTGAGTCGCCTGATTTACGCGTTTTAAAACTCTCCAGCAAAGTTAATCTGATAATCCGTAACGACTGCCAAAGATCTCCAAATGACAGCCGGGACCAACGGTTTAACGTGCTTTCCGAGGCACGGAGGAGTCTCGGTATGTTAAGACGGTCACCCATCCACAGACCAACCTCGGCAAGCGTTGACAAAACCACTCCTATTAAAGTTATAATTGATGACATGTAGATGTCAGAACTCTGACTACCTCTAAGGGGCATACAGGCGTGAAGTTATTTAACAGAATATGAACTAGTAACAAAATATAACCCCAGTCACGTTCCCACACGGCGGGCTGAAGTAAGTTTGTTTCAATTAGGACATGTTGTGAGGATTCCTGGGATACTACACAAATATTTACTGGTAAATATTTGTACTTCGTCTGGAATGGATTCAGAATACTAAATTATGGGCAGACATTACTCATTTTATATGTGAATTATACACACTGGCTGTTGCCCGCGACTTCATCCTCGTTTTCATTACTTTGCATTCTTAATCGTTTTCTGACAGTGAAAGTCCCATCAAAATTGGTTCCGCAGATTAGAGCAGAAACAGACAGACTGACACAAAAATGTTTTTTTTATATACCTATGTATGGAGAGTCTATATGCATAGTATGTATATAGACTCTCACAAGCACATTTAAAAAGCTGTTATTTTGATATAACAAACAGATTTAATTTATTTGTTAGTATGCAGTATTTAAGTAAATACATAAATAATGTTATTGAATGTTAGTATCGCCGAGAGCGAACAATTTAATCGTAACGTTTAATGAGGTCCAGGTAGATAGACATTCATCATCATATCAGCCGAAAGACGTCCACTGCTGGACATAGGCCTCCCCAAGTGTCGTCACAACAACCGGTCCTGTGTGTCTCGCATCCATCGGCTACCCGCGACCCTCACCACGTCATAAGTCCACCTTGTGGGAGGCCACGCCAGAACTCCAGAACTTTCGGGCCCCTTCGAACATCTGTTTTGCGAGCAATATCTGCCACTTCAATTTACGAAATATATTAGACTCCCTAAAATCCAAACTAGTATTGTAAGGAGGTGAAATGTTTGTTTGCAAGTGAGAATCCCAGGAAGTACTGATCCAACTAAAAAAACGCTTCTACTTATAAAAATCTATTATATCGTTCCTGCGAGATAGAATGCAAGAGCGAACCCGCGGGAAAAGCCAGTAGAGAAATTATGTTACAGTCAATTTCTTAGTCTGTTAACACACAAACACACCATGACACACACACGCACACACACATACACATTGTCAGTTTAAACAGCTGCCGAGTAAAAAAATAACTTGCGGAAAATTAGACCTTTTTAATATTCATGTTACATTTCTTTCTTCATCCTTTTCACACAAGAATATATTGAAATGATCTATCTGTTAGCTTACCCTAAATCGACCAGTTTTTCTTAATGCCACGTCTCGACTTAAAAAATCATACTTAAAAAGCCATGAAAAACAGCATCCCTACCATAGATAATAAACAAATCCCTACATACTCATCAGCTTTTCAAGATGAGACGTGTTGATACATGAAACCCGAAGCATCCTTGAACAAACTCAATATTTAAAACTTCGCCAAGGTTCTACCTATAAACAGCCATTTTCACATGATACTTCGCTCTCTCATAAATAAGTTTGTCTGGTAAAATTCGACAGAATATTCAACAGTTTTGAACAAACTTCTAATGATATGCCTGTTTTGTGAATAAACAGGAAAGGTTTTACTTCATGTATGTCGTAAGTATAATAAACAAGCGGCTCGCCCCGGCTTCACACGGGTGTTAATTATTTACCCAAAGACCCAGAGTTGGAAGGCCTATAAGGTGAACCGATGATGGTGTAGAACGAGGAGGTCTGCAGGACGCGAGGAGCACAGGAACGGACGCTTTTAAAAAACTCGTTATGATATCAATATACATATCCGTACGAGTAGGTAATAGAAGTATATTTTTTTCAAAAACTATTTCATGCATACACACCATTTTTTATCATCATCATCCACTGCCCGACTTTGCCCACAGCTAAGCACAGACCTCCCGTTTTTTTGTGCCAATCCCCACGCTCCTGTGCCAGCCACATCCAGGTTCTACCTTTTTTATGGATGGGAAATCATCAAATGACTCCTTCCACTCTGGGTGGAGCGGGAGGGAGTGTCAGACTCTTACTGACTAAAATCCATCCATGCTCCTCCTAGCGCCCTTTGCGTTCCAGGGCTGCGGTGACTCTTTCGAACAAAATCCGTAACCCTGGCAATCCAGGTTCTACCTGCGATGGCATCAATGTCATCTTCCCCTCTAGCTCCCGGACGATCAACATATTATATAAAGATTTTCTAATGGAGTAGGTTCGATACGATCCATTCTTTACTATTCTTTGTTCAGTGGCTCCGCACATGAAGAGCTAAAACAAAAGGCTTATTGTTCTCGCTTAGTCGTTTGTCTGCCTGTCATCATAGCTGAACATATAATGCCATGAACATAATAATCCTATTATAATATGACAGGTAAATATGAAAGTCTATGTATTTGGATGTTCGTTGATAAATCATGTCTCAAGAGAATTATCAAAAGTATTTGGGTGAAAGGAACATGTGTTGATCATAGCCTAGATTAAGACATGTAGAATAATGAAGTGAGATGTCATTTCATTGATTACATATTATGGATTGACAGCTCACTTCGTGATCACTTCACCTAAACCATTTTTTCTACGTTAAGTCAATGAGCTCATACGCGCCAAAAATAAAAAAGTAAAAGTGTGCTATAAAAATGTAAAAGTTATTTTATGATGATAAAGAAGATGATGAGATATTTTGTGATGTTTGAAAATTGAAGGAAAACATTGAACTGAAATGGTTTTTATTTTATTTTACATAACCACGAAAATCAAAGTACGTGTTTTAACAATCGTTTTTAAATTCATATTAAAGATATTACTACTGTTTAAAGATATTAACATCATGACGGTACCTTGTCAATACATATACGAAAATATAATGTATGTTCGGAAAAATCTCCATCTTTTTAGTAAGATTAGTGACAGGCATAATTTTAATACTAGAAATAAGAACAAATTAGATCAACCCCGATTCAGATTGGCTAAAGTACACACTTCTTTTATGGGGTACTGTGTTAAATTTTATAATAAAATACCATATGATATTCTCGGACTGAATGAGAGAAAATTTAAAACATGCATTAAACGCACACTATGTAGACAGGCATATTATAAACTGGAAGATTATATCCTTGATAAAAATGCTTGGCTAAATGCCGGTCCTGCTCCACAGCCTCAGCCGCTTGGTTCCACTAGTTAGGATTTTATATATGGAGGAGATGCTCACCCTTTTTTATTTTACTTTTTACGTTTAATAATAATAATATTCCACATTTCTATAATGTTTGGAATACACTTTTACTTTTCTGTTCTTACCAATTGATATTTATAGTTTTATATAAAGTAGAAGCATTTTTTATTTTGGAATCCTGTAAATGTGAGGACCATGGAGCCTTTTTATGTTAATAGATGGTTTTCTTGTTTGACATAAATGAGCAGGGGCAGTTGAGGGTTTGTCATGCTCACTCGAATGTCTCGCTGATGGTGGCGCGTGTATCGGATCATTCGGTTCCCTTCAAAATGGTTGAGCTGAATGGTGCTGATGCACGCGTCATGTTCGTGGACGGGCGCCATCAGTGGAGACTGGTCATCTCTTAGCTGTCGCTGGCTTATTTCAATAGTTTATTTGATACTTAGAATTCTTTTTTTTTTTTTCTCTTCCTTTACATTGTTCTCACATATAGAAGCAACAAAGATAATGTAACCAGGATTATTGTAAATCATAAAATGGTTTAAAAGAGTGTCCGTGGAGTTTCTTGCACGTTCTTCTCCATAGAGATCTACGCTTTGGAACGTGTAAATAGCTTCATGTTTTTGACTGACTGACTCTGACAATTCAAAAGTACCTGTAAATGGTTTATTTGAAATAAATGCTTTGACTTTGACTTTTGACTTTATTTGGAACATTACGTTGTGAGTGTAGGTAAAATAACTTTAAATGACCCTCGCCTTTTGACTTTCACCCACAGATAATATATAAATACCGTATTTATATATCTGTGCTTTCACCCATAGAAAGCTACTGTGTGGTAGATATTACTTACTAAACTCTTATCTTTTTATTAACACAAATCAGGGTACAAAAAAGCGGCTTAATTCAAGCGAATTTATTTTTTGTTCAGCCTCTTTATGTTCGCCTCGTCAGCGTTCATTATCCCACTTAAGGCTGGAAAATGTAAAATGATAACGCTTTAGTATTAAAATACTGATTTGGGAAACATTCTGCCTGCTATCTTCTTTGAGCTTTAACAAAGAGATCTTTAATTAAACACTATTTTAGTGTGTACAATAAATAAAAACAATATATTTTTAGCTTTAAAAATCGGAAGCAGTTGCTCTTTAATCGTAATAAAAGGATAGACATAACTTAAGCACAAAATTATAATTATTTTAGAGATATGAGTGTTTTGCTTTAAAAAAATACACACACAATCACACATTCATAAGCTTACACTTTTTTCCCAGGAATTTTACGACGACTTAATTTATTTAAGAATTTTTAACGATCCTGACATTCTTTGTAACGTTCATACATCTGGGTAGCTACTATGAAGTCTAAAAGCCATTAATATTATTATTCTAGTGTGAGAAAGAGACGTAACTATTCAGTATGCTAAGCTTTTTTTCATAACCAAATCATGTCGGCTTAAGACTTCACAGTAAGGCCCCAGGACATACATGCACACCGGTTTTAGAAGTACTACGAACCTGACTACAAAAAAAATCTTGTTCGTGGATCCTTTGGGAGATTCAAGGTTAAACATAATTCTTGACTAAATACCTAGACCGTATCGAATACCTGTGAATCTCTTTCCTAATTAAGACCACATTTTACACGAATAGCCCGAACCTGACAAGTCATTGTAATTCTAGCTATTCGGCCAATTTATTGCGCCACAAATAATCGCGTATTATTCTTGATGTAATTAAAGTGTACAAATCAAAGATGGAATCGTATTCACTTGAGATTTGAGGACTGAGTGCTCGATAATGGATGTAATTTATGTTGAAATACCTAATTTGTTGATGGAATTGCTTGATAGGATGTTTACGGTCGGTCGGATCGGTGACTACTTAATTTATTTATCAGTAGTTAAAAACGAAACATGTTTTGCTAATGAACTGAAGTAACTGTTTGCCGACAGCAATAAGTTCTTTTCTAATAAAAAGGTGATGAGTCTGAAAACTTAATCATTATGATATCTTATTAATGAAAAAAGACTATTCAATCATTTTCACACAAAACCATGAATTAAAATCCAAAAATTCTTTACTTCTATTCCAACTCCTTAAAATGGCCCTTAACAGAAAGTTTAAAGTCACGTAAAAGGCAATAGATAGACCGGTATATATCGTAGTTTCCTTGCATAATCAAATTAGTAATAAAGATATTCACAGAACAACCAGGGTTACCGGCATAGCCCAAAGAATCGCCAACCTTAAATGGCAGCGGGTACCGAAGCCACTGCGTTGAAGGCATACCACAAGGTGCACCATTGACCAGGTGAAGGCCACGGGAATTTACTGGACGCGAGACGAGCAGGACCGGTCGATGTGGCGACACCGGTGGAGGCCTATGTCCAACAGTGGACGTCTTTCGTGTGAAATAATGGTGATGAAAATCACCACACACTGACACTATGGCGACGATGCCAGTTTGCCAATGTACCCAATAGATATTCGGGGTATTTATAAGCTGCATAACCATTACCATCCCATCGCACCTAGATTCCAAGTACACTTAATAGACAATTAAGTCCCAGCGCAGCTACAATCGACAATCATGCCCGTTCCACATAAGTACCATGCATGGTTGCAGTCAGATAAGCCGGGTTATGATCCTAGCAACGTTGTGGCCTGTCCGAATGGCTTGACAAACATGTCTTCACGCCAATTTGTCAGTTATCCGACTGTTGCAGACCGAGGATGGACGTAGGCTTGTAGCAAAGTGTAGGTATAACAAATTTGCAATTATTTGAGGATGCGATTTTGGGTGATGGCTTTTAAATCACCGCTGCGTTATGTTTAGCGGCCTAAGTTAGGTACTCTTTGCAGTTTGAGTGAGAGAAAGCCATCAAATGATTTTTAGGGTTCCGAACATCCTCCGTATAAAACGGAACCCTTATAGGATCACTCAGTTGTCTATGCCTTTGTAACAGCCAATTTTCTCCGAACCTATTCGACCGATTCTGTTGAAATTTGGTACACATGTGAAGTTTTGTGGCCCAAATACGAACGCGTTACTTAAATAGAACAAATCGACTTAGACTACTTTTAACTAGAAAACTTCAACAAACAGTACTATTTGAAATATCAAATTAAAGAGCTTATTGGTGGGAGTCGACGATGAAGCACGCTCGCCACGAAGTAACCTTAATAAGTGTGAACTTGATTTCTAACAATGTTCAATTCCGGCTTACTAAAAATATAATTTTAAATATATTCTATACAAAAGTTACGACAAAACAGTAGCCAAAAAATGTGCGATATCCATTCCAGTTGGAATATCACCGCAGCTTTTAAAATAAACTCGCACACGTAAATTATGAATTGTAACGACCGTTCCCAGTCTGGTGACACCCTTATCAACTCCAAACACAGTTAATTACGGACACAAACCACGACCGAAAATAAATCTGCATTGTATAAAGAAATACCACAGAATAACGAGGCTCCGAGGCGGCCACATTAGTCAAGAAATGTTAAATATAGAAAATAAAAATAATAAATTAATTAATATAATATTATTAAAATGTATGCAATTTATGCACTCGTAAAAAAACTGTACAAAACGGACTCATTGCCTGCTAATGCATTTTCTACCTGTCGACCTTAGGGTGATGTAGGGACACCATGGCAGGTACAACTAAAGGAAAGATAAACACAATGATTATAAATACATCCACATAACCAAAATTAACAATGTAAATATTACTTTTAGTCATACAAATAAACGGACTGTGACAAATGGGTATTTGATTGGATTTTTAGTACATTTCTCAATACCAACAGAAATGAAAATAAATGAAATAAAAAATATTAAAAATTTCAAAATAAATACTGAGATGTGAGCGTTTTAATATCTAAATGATAAACGGACAGCAGTAATTGTGTGTGACGTCATTCGCAAGTCACGACAAATTAGCCCAAGGTACATTCTCCCGGGAGGTATAAACTATAAACAGACGGAGTTACTTTCGCAATTTAATAATATGGATGCCGGCGGCGACTCAACGATTCCAAGCTCTATGCGAAATATGAACAAAACCTTATTTCAAGTTGACAGCATTTTGCACTTACGTTACACAAAGTACGGACAGAAAAATAAGCTATAATAAGTCTTAATAATATTCTATGCAGTGGGCTAAGCACGAAATTCTTGCGAAATCGTATCGATATGGTAAATAAATACCAGACAATTACGTACTCGCTACAGCGACATGTTATATTGGTAGCACGAACTCCAAAAAACGTCTTGCGACAACTCGAAGATACTATTTGAACGATGGTTAATTTAGGCCGAGAATCCAAGAGCGATTAGAATGGTTTAAAGTGAATGGTGCGTTCTGAAAATGAAGACAAAAAACCGATAACTCTGTTTTGATTCAATTAGAGCCTGAAAAATACTAAAGATAAAAAAAATATTAATATTATATAAATGTTAAAACAAGTTTATCATTTTTATAAATGCTATTATTTATGTTTTTTTTTTTTGCTGACGAGGCTAGCCCAAAAAAAACTGTTTGTTTTCCGTGATAAAAAAGCAACATTAGTGTAGCTTTTTAGCAGAAAAAGAATTATCATAATCAGACCCTTCGATCGCCTCTAATAGTAATCGAAGATCGGACCTGACTTCCAGAGACTACCTTTACAAAGGAACTTAAAAACAAACAATTTTACCTTCTAATTTCTGTTTATTCAGGTTTTCTTAATGTATTACATTAATAGTCGGATCCAAAATAGAAATTGATTTAACAAACAAGCCTTTCATTTATTACAAAAGGTAGCGGTACGCAAGCCTTGCATGCGGGATGATTTGATCTAGGATTTGATAAACTATTTTCGAAGGAGTCTCTCACAGTGCGCTAGCAGTACGGTGTAGGTACCGACAGTAGATAAGACGCCGGTTACGATGGCAGGTCTTTTCAATAAACCAATCGTCACGCTGCGAAGGTGTTCTATTTCATATTCGTCCTGCTTTTCTCCCTTGGTAAGCACGGGTCTCTAGCCATCATCGATAGACTTGTAGAATGCGGCTTATTGTATAGTTCTTGCCATTTGAATAGGTGCTGCAACCATTTTCACAAACCTGCTGAAGTAGATGTTATAGGTACATTAAGAAATGTTAAATCTTATATTGTCGAGAATAAGGTAGTAGTAGCTACGGTTGCCTAGTACCTACATCATTTGCTCACTGAGGTTTGTTGCAAGTTCTATTACATTCCAATTTTGCGTTGGTATGGACCCGTTGAAACAAACTACATACGAGTACAAACACGTGCATTGTATTAGGTACCTATAGCAGGATCAGTGGGTCATCTTAGGGGCAGTATTTGTAACACCTATCACGATGCTGCGTGGTTATAACATAAATTAGTTTGAGCACCAAAAAACAACGCGGAGTTGCGGCGAATTACGCACAGAAACGAACTTCACCAAGGCGCGCGGGTGGCGCAGGGAGCTGTAGTGTGATTTGCATGAATAACACTTATAAAAATGTTTTTTGATGAGAAACTATTACGTGTGTTTACCAAGAAAATGGAAATGTTTCCTACCTCGTTTCACATCTTCTCCTAGCCTCTTTATGTATCCAGGAGACCGGATGATAAATAGGCAGCATGCCTTCCTCTTGTTTTCATGAATAAATTGCATTTTCTTGCATTAGTTCCAAAATAAATACGGAATATTTTTTGACGTAAACCGTCTCACCAAGAAAATGTCAGTGAGATTTTTTTTTACGTGACAGCGTCCCAGCTAGCGAGAAAGTCGAAACGACACAATTCGTGCTACCGATTGCTATCGATTTCCATACATTTGGTTCATTTACGTAACGTTAATGCGTAAAAACTATACGAAGGTGGTTGTCAATGTTTCGTGCTACCGATTAGTTAGTTCCAAATACGCACACACGGCGCTGATCAATTTTGCATACAAAATTTGTCGAAGGCGATACGTTTACGCTGTCGATTCAATTACGCAGAAATTCGTGCTTAGCCCTCAGAACAGTAGTCCAGTAGGGATACAATATTTTTTCCACAAATCCTTCGATAATTTCAAAGTTTTTTATTTTCGCGGAGTGGATAGGTTTAGTGAATTCATTGCTATGTACAAAAATGCTAACAGTTTAGAGTTATGCAATAGGAGATAAGCAGGTATTTCCTATTATTTCGTGTTATAACAAAATTAGAATATTTAAATCAAAATACTATGCTGGTTCTTTGTAAGTACTATCTAAAGGATATATTAGTGAAAATGCTAACAGATAGGTACTGTGGAACAATGGAAATCTGAAAATGTCCCTTAATTCATTCAATAAAAAATTTAAGTTTTCAAATCATTTATTATACACATAAAAGGGATTAGTTATACCTTACAACAAAAGTTCTAACAACTAAGTATTAAGGATCACAAGTAATTGTATTTTTACTTTGCGATTAGCGAAATATTGAATTTCAGTTTATAATTTTGCGCCTACATATTCGTATTAATAAACTCTGCCACCATACAAAAGTTTCAACATGTACATGCTATGCCTTTTGTTTAATAAATAAAATACAGTTTGGATATTGGGGCGCAGTGTAGGTACGCTGCAAATCGTGCAGCACGGGCCACGGCGTGGTAACACTTCGAACCAAACTCACTGCAAACGTACCTATTGAATGAGGCGCGAAATCATTTAATTATTGTCACATCTCACAAATTACTAGGTACGTACTTACTCTGTTCCAGTCCGTGACTTCGCCCACGTGTAATTATGAAAATCCCGTCACTGCTGTTTAAAAAATCTGTTTTGAAAATACGTTGTTGATAGTTTATTTCAAAGAATTTAATACCTACCTACCAAGATCGCAATATTTGACTATAGTTTTATTATTATTATGTATCTACTTGTTATATGGATAGAGGAACAGAGACAGAAAGTGGAGATTCCATTACAACATATTTTTCCGGGATAGCTGTCCCGGGTTTTGGGACATCAGTTAAGTAGGTACAAAAATATTTATAACAAAGCAATAAAATAATTGGATTCAATAAGTAGGTACCTGGTTTTGTTTCATTATTAATTTAATGTACACTTAGTGATACCTATCCCGATACTCGAAACAATTTCCTGAAAAAAAAGTTGTCGCATGGAAGTCACTATTTGTCTCTGATACTATAACAAATGCTGTCTACCTATTCCGATCTGTCAAACAGATGGTGCTTTTAAATTTTCCCCATTCACATAATTAAGAGGCCGTGCATAAAATTCACTTGTTAGATTCGCTGCAAGGCTATGTTCGTGTGCATCGTTCATGCAGCTACACGCACACGCGCGCAAAAATCGAGCTCAGTGAGCGCTCAAATAATGTTGATCCTTTAGAAGATATTATTTTAAGTTACAAAATTATATAGTAGTAAGGTTTATAAATAAAAATCTGTAACGTCTGTATATTTTATATTTATCACAATTCAAGTCAAGTCAAAGCATTTATTTCAATTAGACCATTTACAGGCACTTTTGAATTGTCAAGGTCGGTCGGTCAAAAAGATGAAGCTATTTGCACGTTCCAAAGCGTAGATCTCTATGGAGAAGAACGTACAAGAAACACTCCATGGACACTCTTTTAAAAATAATATTTTGTTACAAAATTATGGTTACATCATTCATATTGAAATTATACATATATGTGAGAACGATGTAAAAGACGTGCAGGATAAAAGAGTCCGGAGTAAAAAAGCAACAATTAAAATAAACCATGGCAGCCGAGAGATGACCAGTCTCAGCTGACGGCGCCCGTTCACGAACATGACGCATACGCTAGCACCATTCGGCTCAACCATTTTTAAGGGAGCCAAATGATCCAACGCATGCGCCACCATCAGCCAGACTTTTGAGTGAGCATGACATCCTCAATCGCCAGGGTATATTCCAAGTCAAAGACCTGCCCAAAATGATCATTATAGTTCAAAGGTACACAGTACTCACACATGTGCATGAAATTATACAACACTAAATAAGTTGAGTCTATATAATGAAAAAGAATTGCATTCTTACAATCTTCAGCCGGTCCAACAATGTTACGAAATGCTAACAGATTACTTTGAGTCCTTAGTGGTTACCTAGTGGCGTTGTGGAGCAGGACCAGCATTGAGCCAAGCATTTTTATCTTCAATATACTCCCCTAACTTATAATATGCTTGCCTGCATAGTGTGCGTTTAATACAAGATTTAAATTTTGTCTCATTTAATTCTAATATACGGGGAGGTATTTTATTATAACATTTTAAACAGTACCCCATGAAAGATATTGCTACTTTAGCAAGTCTGAAACCTGGTTGAACTAATTGGTTCCTATTTCTAGTGACATAGCTGTGTCTGTCACCTCGTTTACTAAAAAGATGCAGATTCTTTCTAACGTACATGATATTTTCATAGATGACAAGGCACCGTCATGATGTTAATTTCTTTAAACAGTTCCCTTAGAGAATCGCGCCGGCGGAGATTGTAAATGGCTCTGATGGCTCTTTTCTGCAGAATGAAAATAGACTCAATGTCCGCAGCCCGTCCCCATAGTAAGATACCGTAAGACATTATACTATGAAAGTAACTAAAATAGACTAGTCTCGCGGTTTCAACATCTGTAAATTGGCGGATTTTCCTAACAGCATATGCTGCCGAACTTAGCCTTCCTGCAAGAGATGTCAAATGAGGGCCCTATTGTAGCCTTGAGTCAAGCGTAATCCCCAGAAAAACTGTTTCATTGACGAATTCCAGTTTCTCCCTGTTCAATACTATGTCACAATCACTACTTTTGACATTTGGTAAAGTAAATCGAATGTACTTCGTTTTTTTTCCATTTAATACTAAATTATTAGCAGTGAACCAATCATGTACCTGCATTAGGGCGTTATTTATATCGTCAAGATTGTTAACATGTCTATTTATTTTAAAAATTAAAGATGTGTCGTCAGCAAATTACATCATATTTAGTTTATTTTGTAAAATATAGGGCAAATCATTTATATAAACTAGAAACAAAAAAGGACCCAAAATTGAGCCCTGAGGTACCCCCATTTTAACGTTTAATCCTGTTGAATTGTTGCCGTTTATATGAACTAGCTGCTGTCTATCATTCAAATACGATTTTACTAAGTTCAAGGCTGTTTTGCCTAGTCCGTAATGCTTCAGTTTCAGGAGTAATGTTTCGTGGCTTACACAATCAAACGCCTTCGACATGTCGCAGAAGATACCTATGGCATCTTGCGCCTCTTCCCACGCATTATAGATATGTTTTAGTAACGTTACACCAGCGTCAGTTGTACAACGTCCCCTGGTGAAACCGTATTGTTTATCGTGTAAGATGTTATTCGCGTTAAAGTGACTGAGCATTTGATTAAGCATTACCTTTTCAAACACCTTGCTAAAAACTGGCAATACAGATACGGGTCTATAGTTATTAGTATCTTTACTGTCCCCGGATTTGAATAAAGGAATTACCTTACTGTATTTCATCAGGTCCGGGAAAACCCCTTGATCCACACACAGATTGAATATAAAAGCTAAATACGGCGCGATAGTGTCAATAATGGAGGTACAAACCTTTACAGACATACCCCAAAGATCTTCGGTCAATTTGATCTTGATTTGCTTAAATGCTTTTATTATTGCAATGGGGGTTATGTGCTTAAAGTTAAATTCAATCGGGCAAGCTGAAACGTTCGCCTTCAATAATTCAACAGAAAGCGAGGGCGAGGAGTTTAAGGTTTCAGTAGTTTTGATTGGGATACTAGTAAAGAAATTTACAAATTCTTCAGCGACTTCTTTACTATCGCTTATGAGTCCACGTGAAGTCCGCAGTGTATAATCATTATTATGTTTTTTGTTTCTGTTTGTTTCATTATTGATAATTTTCCAAACCGTTTTAATTTTATTATCTGCCGATTTAACCTTGTTGCTAATGTATAAAGCCTTTGCTGCCTTACAAGTATTCTTAAAGATTTTTGAATAACAAGCAACATATTTATTAAAAGTTTCCGTGTTAATAAAGGGGTTAAGGCCATACAGTTCATAAAGCTTTTCTCTACTTTTCCTGACTCCTTTAGTTGCCCATTGCCATTCCCATTAAATTTATTCAATTTTGTGTTAGATGGATGTTGATACATTGAGACATTTAACAAAATGATAAATAAAAAAACGATACAATACAATGATACTTGTTTTTTGTAAAATGGTTGTACAAAAGAACACTTTCCATACGGACATATTTACGAGAATTCTCTTTTATTCTGATATATAGTAATCTTGGTATAAACTAGTGTCTAAGATGTTTTTTTGAGAATGGAATCATGCACATTAGAGTAGACCTGTTCAGTCAGTGCAACCATTTGTGAAAAATTACTTTGACAAAACAATACAAAGTTGAGGTTGTCGTTAAAAAGGAAATAAAAAGACTTAAATATACAGGGTTATTTGTGAAACACTAGCAACCTCACCTACAATACTAGCTATTTGGCATTGCCGAGTGTCGCAAACATTATTGAAAACAAAACTGGTCAACTGTTATACATGACTATTAAAAATACGAATTGTGTCGTGTATGACCAAGCAAACTTCATATCGGATTTTCTACAAGCAAGGCGTCATAGTCGAAGGTTCAACTGGGAGGCAAAACGTGAAATCCGGCGAGTTGATAGCAGATGATGATGATGGCAAAGTCACGTATATAACGTTTAAAAAGATATTGGAAGCAGAAAATTAAAGTGAACAGGCCCTTTACCTGCTACGACGGAAAAATTCGAAATGGCAATCACCAATCATAAAAGGCTTTACTCGATCGGCAAATGATTAATAAGGTTTCTAAAAGCGCAGTATTTGTCTCCTACCGAGCAGATTATAAAAAATAAGTATCTTAAACAGTCCGGTGCATATCTTTGGTTACCACCACGCTTGTAAGAACTATCACTATGCTAGAAATAGGAAGTAGAAGTTAATATCCTTATAAAACTGCACGGCTCAATTATTATTCATTAAGTAACAACAGAACTAAGCAATTTAATCAATTGCGGCAAAATTAGTACGCGGAAATCGCATAATTAAAAAGAAAAAAAATCGTATCCAGCACGCTGTTATATCACAGTTATTTCATTTAATTCTACACGACCTCAGTACGCCATATTTTAAAAAACGAAAATGAACAAGAGTCCAGGTATTCACCATCACTATATCAGGTTTATTGGCTACAATAGACCTGTCAGTGATGATGAGTTGACTGTAGTACAATGTGATATTATCATTTTGGAGAACTAGATCGGGCAAATACCTATAATATGGCACTTCCGATCCCACAAGGCTCTAATTTAGAGCAAATTGAGGGAAATAGTCCTGGCTACAAGGTTGTGTCTATGCAAGTAATTTCCAGAAGTTAATCATCATCATTACTTCATCCACAATCCAAAGAGTACCTAAACCAAAACCTAAAAAAATCTTAAAATGTTGTGTCCCTCAGTGGCATGGCGCGAGTTTTTCTCGGATCTACTATTTCTGGTAGAAGACAAGTATTGTGACGGACGGACGGACTCACACTACTTTTTTCCATAGCCATAGAAGCTTCTTCTTTACCGGCAGCAATCATACATGATTCAGCCGTAGTCTTCCACCAGTCACACAAGTTGTCGTGACATTTCTGGTAGGTCGATTTGCTAATAAGTGGCAAATTAATGGATGCTGCTAGCTCGTTCAAGTTGGCCCGACCACAACCGATACTAACAATACCCGAAACTACGCTATGGTTTACGTCCAATTCGTTTTCATACTCTCACATGTGTTTATTTCGAATCGACTTCCATGAAAACGACACCCATGACGAAAATATTGATATAGAATACCTATTGCAGTCGCCATCTTGGATGTACTTATTGTTACCACTATCACTATTGCACTATCAGCTTAAAATACCCTCAAAACGGCCGCATTAATGATTTACAAGTAAGTTCACGAATTCATTATGATCGATCACACGGACTTATACGTAATTCGATAACAATTAAATAACAATAACTAGAAATCATTCTTACCTTTCAATATCAGCAGGAAGTTTAAAATACGATAGCTCCGGTTTTGATGAAGCCTAGTTTCAAACAGCCGTATAGGTACTACGCAATACTTTCCTGGCATTTTCAAAACGATCGCGGAGATAAAGTTAAACGTGACCACTCGTCTTGATGCGGCACTCGCTACTGCTAGTCCCGCGAAGTCACCTTAGGAGTCTCGTCGGTGTGCATGTTTGTGTGAGTGTGCCGTTTCGAGCGTTTGTAGGCAGTTTCCCTACTGTCCATATTTATATTGTGGTATAAGTAACCATAAAAAAATGTCAACATTCTGTGGATGATAATATAGCTGCACTTAACCATTGTAGATGCCATTAGAGAAAGTATTTTAATTTAATAGTAGTAGTAGAGTAATTCCGCAGATTTACTTTTACATACAAACATACAACCGTTACCTCTAATTATTATAAAGGTGAAAAAAATATAATCAGTCCTAATAAACAAACAAAATATAATAATAAATAATACTTACTCAAAATGTGGTAGTCGGCGTACAATTTTGTAAATGTATTTACGTAAAACAATCGAGCGGCTGCGAAACAAAGTAGTACGTGCTGACGCTGGGAGAGCCCGATCGGTAGTGACGCGCAGACGCGATCGAGTTTGCGTGCTCACTAATATAGCTCAATTTGCTTGTAATTTACGAAATGAAGTTATTGTTTATTTATAAAATAAATTTTAGATTCTATTAAAAGGTTAACTTAAGATTATTGTGCAATTTTTAATTTTTTTAAAAATGTTTCTAAGGTAAAGAAAAAAATATTTATTTGTATAGATGTTTTCCAAGAATTCCGTTTTTTCAACACTTTTTTTCTGCCATATTTTCTATTCAAGTCAATAATGTTTTCAACGCATCTGATTGTTGACAATACAATGATGGTAGTGATATTTTTTTAAATGTTATAAATCTGTCGTAGTTTTGTGTAAAACGTAACCAAACATCACTCGCTCGTGACTTTTGCGAAAAAAGGGTTTTGAATATGGGTAATTACCATTAATACATACATTATTTTTGAAAAATTCTCAAGCCATCTGAGAGAATAAGAACTTGACTTTTATCATCTAAAACAAGTAGGTTCAAATTCTTCTCACCTTTGTCACAAACGATTTTCAAAAATGTTCAAAATGATTTAATTTCATGCACGGCCTCTTAATACCCTCAACATAATTAATTTACAGAAAGAGTACAGTTAGTAGGAATTTATAAATAGAACTAGAACTTACTCGTTGGCTCCAATCGTCGTTATGTATTTCTGCAGCCCTTAATATGGTCACTTGTGTATCTGATCTTGTGGGCTATGATACATTTTTCATTGATGTACATCATTCGGCACTTTCTATGTAATTGCAGTTCTTCTTTTCCTTGGAAAATAACATGCTTCCCGTCTTCTCGCTTATGGCTAGCGGTAATTAGTGTGTGTAGTGCCCGTAGTTTTACAGTCACTACGTCGGAATTTAGAAAAAGGTCACAAACCGCACATTTTTCACTCATTTTAAAGTAAATCGCTCGTGCTCAATGCTTTATAAACATTTATAAACCAACACAACACACAGAATGATTAAAAACAATATTCAAACGTGACGTGCAATGCAAACGCCAGGGAGAAAATTAAACAAGAATGAACAAGAGCGGTCAGTATACGGAGCTAGGTACCTACATCCCCGATCGGAGCTGGAGTGTTGCGATCGCACGCGCCGTACCTACGCGGCTCGGTAGCGAAAATAGTTATTTGCAATTTAAACAAAAGCCATAATATGCATTTGTTGAAACTTTTGTATGGTAGTAGAGTTTATTATTACTAATATGTAGGCGCAAACTTATAAACTTAAATTCAATATTTCGCTAATCGCAAAGTAAAAATACAATTACTCGTGATCCATATTACTTAGTTGTTAGAACTTTTGTTGTAAGATATAACTAATCCCTTTTATGTGTATAAGAAATGATTTGAAAACTTAAATTTTTTATTGAATGAGTTAAGGGACATTTTCAGATTTCCATTGTTCCACAGTACCTATCTGTTAGCATTTTCACTAATAAATCCTTTAGATAGTACTTACAAAGAACCAGCATAGAATTTTCATTTAAATATTCTAATATTGTTATAACACGAAATAATAGGAAATACCTGCTTATCTCCTATTGCATAACTCTAAACTGTTAGCATTTTTGTACATAGCAATGAATTCACTAAACCTATCCACTCCGCGAAAATAAAAAACTTTGGAATTATCGAAGGGCATATTCTTCTGGCTACTGGACTACAGGGAATGTCTCTTCAAGAACACACTAACTTTTTGTTTCAAACCTCTTTTGTTTTTTTATGGATTGAATATTCGTTGATGTAAAAATGGTTGAACGGGTGAAAGTTCAAACGAGATTTTACAGAAGCGGTGAGTTTTGTACTTGAACTTTATACGATACTTTTTGAGGAGTTTATTTCTGACGGTAAAGTTGAAATAAACTAAATTCGTAGCCAAATTCTTGACTGCGGGCTGATTCAATTCACATGACTGTCGTTGAGTCACTAATATATAACAAATCTTTGTTTTTTTATGAAAGAAGTCCATCTATAATAATAATAACCACTAGTTTTTTCATCGGAAAAAATCACTAGAGATGACGTAGCTTCCCGACTATTAACGAAAGAATTTTCTTAATCAGACCAAAACCAGGGATCCTCCTCAAAAATAGTGTTTCCCTCTTTATTATATTGAAACTCTAGATTTCTAGCGTAAGCTCATAATTATGAACCCTGTGATGATGAAATAGATCTTAGGCAGCTGGATCCGTATCAGCAACATATTTTAATAACGGTTTGGATCACCATTTTAAAAGTCATTGCTTTTTAACCGACTTCAAAAAAAGGAGGAGGTTCTGAATTCGATTGTATATTTTTTAGTTTTTTTTTTGTGTTTGTTACCTCATATCTCCAACATTTATGAACCGATTTAAAAAAAATCTTGTTTTATGTGAAAATGTATACTTCTCGATTGGTCCCATTGAATTTTTATCAAAATCGGTTCAGCAGTTTGATTTGCAGTTTGTTTTTTTTGTTTGTTTGGTTTGGTTTGTTTTAACTTTAATTTCGGAAGACGGTGTCAAATAACGAAAAAGCAACCAAAAATACCGACTTCCGAAATTAAAGTTATTTTGTACTTTGTAGTGTTTTTTTTGGAAGTCGGTATTTGTTTTGTAATACCTAGTTAAAATTTGTAAGCCCTTGAATATTAGGCAGTCTGTTAGGTATTATAGGGACTAAAATTAGGCATGTAATTAGTCCCAGCGGAGGAATAGATTTTATCATTTTATATCACGGGTAGGGCCAAGGCAGCCTAATCTAACACAATGTATTGTTCCCTAGAGTATATGAATGCTGGAAAAACCTGGAAATATTTAGATGTTGGAGTAACACGTAAAATTGGGCCTGGTCGTGTCGGTTATACGGCTGTTGGTTTGAACGTGTAGAATCTATAGAAGCGAGTTGCTTTATTGGTATGAAATGGAAACTTTATGGACATATTTGTTACGATCTCCATTTCTGTCCTGGTACTTGTGGTAGGTTTGAACATGGTTTTAAAGAAGTTCTACATCAAAAATCTCAACTTATGTAAACTGGAATGATATGCTCCAATGGTGTTAATCTTAGAGCCATGGATTGACTCCGGTGTGTAAAGACCGGCCACCCATCTTAATCATGACCTCGAAATGTGTGTCTTAAGCTCATGGCTATAGGTACCTAGACCTACCAGAAACAGATAACGTCGATTTAGCCTATTATCAAAGAACCCTTATTTATTTTGGACTACAAAACTATGTAGGTCTTTGGTATATAAAAGTTTTTATCATATTAAACCATACGTGTATACGGCCCAATGGCTACAGCCTAGCGACAGCTGTTGAAAAGGAAACCGCAATTAAATGCAATAAAGTTTATTTTACGGCGGCGCGGTGTAGTTTAAAACTTTACAGACTGCTATGAGCTGGATATGTTGAACGAAAATAGGACTTTGCTGGGTAATCTTTTAAGAGTATTATTGTATGTTTTGTGATAGAATAGATTATGTGTATATTATCGTTGAGCTGGTTGAAACGTGTCGCATTCGACCTTTAGAGGTTTAAGCTGCATTTAATGAGAGCCGGGCTCCACGTTGTCGGTGGGTCCACATTCAGATTACAAACTAGGTATTTATCATTGAAAATTTAATTCGAAAAGCTGAGGACCGGTCAAACAGACAAATCAGTCTTAATTCTGGGCAATTCTTAATTGAGCAATTCTTTATTTAAAACCCCAATGCCACTTTTCGACCGACCTGGGAATCGAACCTTTTTTTTATGGATGGGAAATCATCAAATGATCGGTTTCCGCATTGGGTGGAACGGGAGGGAGTGTCAAACTTACTGATTAAAACTGATCCGTGTTCATCCTAGTGCCCTTTGCGTTCCAGGGCCGTGGTGCCTCTTTTGGACAAAATCCGCAACCCTGACAGGTGGGAATCGAACCTACTAGCCCAACGGGCAATTATTATAAACTCTATAGTAGACTGACATTCAGACCACACATTGACTTCATTAGAAGCAGGTTGATCCCGCTTACTGGAGCTCTGCGAAATATTCCTAAATGTGTGCCATTTCAATTACGATACACCATCTATACACTAGTTAAACCGCATCTCGACTATTTAATCGAAGTGTGGGGACAGGCTGCTATTACACATCTTCATGGCCTACAAGTAACTCAGAACAAAGCAAAAAAAAAACAAGTAATAATTAATAAATATTAATTATAATTATTTAACACCTACAAAAGAAATGTATGCTAAAACTAAACTATTTAACCATCAAAAACTGTATAACTATCACACATGCATACTAATTAAGAAAATTTTAACGAAGAAAATACAATCACAAATCACTTTCAAGCATAAAATTCACCACAACTACACCCGACACAGGGATAGTATAGAACTGCCCTCAGTTTGGACGTTATACGGTAGAAGAACTATCCAGTAATATAATAACTTACCGAAAGAAATAAGGGATTCTTCACCATTGAATATTTTAAAAAATAGGTTTAAGTTGTATTTGGCAAACCAACAATAATAATTCATTACCAACTGTATATGCACGAGAGATCGAACGACTGTATTATATTACATTAGATATATATATATATATATATAAATTATATTTAAGTTTCTCATATTTAAGTGAACTAAGTAGGTGTTCTTTTTTTTTTTTTGAGAAATAAATTTCTTTACACCGACATGGTCATGTTTTACGCAGTATCAATATAGAACAATGTGAACAATGTCCGTCCCGCAAATAAATGGACTGTTTACCATCGTATTACAAAGTTAATATGTGATCTCTCTTGAGAGCTTATGTCCTTGACGAAAATAGAACAGCTATTGATCAAAGATGCCTACACGAGTCACATATTAATATTAATTACCTTATGTTTCATGAATGAGCTGTATTTTTCAACAGCCCACTCAAAGGGTTATAAGTAATTATAACTATTGAGGTTTGGTCCGTCCGTCTCATGGGCCTGTTGTGGTTTTCGAAAATGGATCATTAGATTGAAAATGCGGTTTTCTTTTGTTTTATCGTTCAATTAAATCCATCCGTGGTTTTATTCAGTGACGTACTTTTGCTGGATTACACGAGGCTAGTTTCTAAGCGAAGATGACAATTATTTTATAACTATTGCCATCGAAAAATGAGTCGAAAAAATATGATATTATACTGGTAAAATCAATCAATAGACAGAATGAATTTTTAAAGTGTGCGTGGATGGGTACATCCGAAACTATAAGGATTAGCGAAACACACTGAAAGGAGTCTCGAGCTGCATCAATGGATGTTTGAAAAATCGGTATTCCTAGCCAGGAATTGAACCAAAGTTTTAGATTTCATCAAATTCGGGTTCGATACTCCTTTCAGTGTTTTTCGATACCTTATAGCTTCGAATTTGGCCATCCACGCATACTTGAAAATTCCGGTACTGGTGACTGGCAGATAACGCACGGCCGAAACTATTGGTCGTAGAAAGCTGAAATTTGGCATGTAGGTTCCTTGGGCATTGTAGTGGAGCACTAAGAAAGGATTTCTTGAAATTCTTACGGGAACGGAAAATAACGATATACCGTTATTTACGTACGAAGTCGCGGGCAGAAGCTAGTATATTTTAAGAAAAAAAACATTTTTTCACCAAGGCTAGCTCGTAGCTACATAACTACAGCCGCAAGGGTCGAACTTCAAAGTAAAGCTACGCGTGCCGGGGTCGTTCCGTGGATGTGTGACCAGAGATTGCTCCGTGCCTCGGAAGCTGTTGGTCTTGACTGTCATTTGTAGATCTTTGACAACCCTTACGGGTAGTTTGAATCCTGGAAATCTGGCACCAGTCTTGCCAAGGGATACCGTAATACCCAGTCACTGGAATGTGTCGGTCACATAGGCACTCCATGCAAAATACTGGTATTCAGCTGCAGAAGATGGAAGCCGACCCCAACATAAATGGGAGGCTCGGCGGATTGTAATTTTTTACATTATACAAAATAAAAACTCTTTTATAAATAGTCTCTATTTTTTATCTCAATTTAAAAACGCCAAACTGAACCATGTTGACAGAATAAAATCTCTTTTGTGTTGGACACCGATGTGTATTGATTCCAAATAGTGACGAGGGTTCAAAAGGGTTACATCATAGATATATATCTGTGGCTTACATTCTCGGCACATACAGTGCGACATGGTGCGACTGCGCGTTGATTGATTGCTTTTAAAGGAAACTCGTTTTTTATTTCACTGTTTTGCGTACTTTATTAGTTTTGCCCGGTTTTACGGTGAGTATTCTATTTTTACATGTGGACATACATATCATGGCGTATGTGTGTTTGATAAGTTAGGCAAAAATGTGTATAGTACACCAACATCATGCAGATATATGTCTATGTCACCGGAAAATATTTTTTTTATTTTACTTATTTTGTTCGTAAGTATGTGCATCATTTTCACGTCAGTAAATAGTTTTTTTTTCTTTTTATCTTCCTCGTCGACCACATCGTCGCTTATTACGAAAAAAATACAAACATCCGAATTGAGAACCTCCTCCTTTTTTAGAAGTCGGTTAATAAAGATGAGATGTGGTAAATACACACGCACCACGAACGTCTTGAAATTGACGTTGCAGCGCGATTCCAGCACCTGCACTCTCGCCGTATACTTGGTCCCTTGGCACACGTACTCCACAATGTCCTCAGCCTTTTTGGTGTAGTGTAGGCGGGAGATACACGCCGGAGTGTTCGGCTTGGCAGCACGTATGGTGTTGGGCTCCGCAGGAGCCCTGCCACTGCGGTTTTTCTTGGTTCCCTGACGGCACTTCCTCCTTTGCACCGTCACCTAATCACCGTCATCATCATTAGCCCGCTATAGGTACCTACTGTAGGTTCGTCTCTGCCAAACTCTTCATGAAATACAGACATAATGTTGTGATTATGGTATTAAGATATCAATGCAATGGCCTTTTTGTCAGTCAAAAATGAACTTTATACAATGTATGTTATTGTCTTTATTAAGTGGAATGATCACGGTTGCCATATCAACCGTGACTATAACACTTTCAGAACAGGAAGAGGTCGTTGCCCTGCAGTGACACAGCCACTGTCTATCATAATATCATTAACTCCTATTGATCATCGAACACTAATTACTCTGCTTTGTATCAAGACATGACGCCTCGCCTTTTATGTTACGTTATCTAAGGGACAAAATGTCACCCTCAACATAACATGATATCTTCATAGTTACATAATGATACGTCAATGTACAGCCTGTGTTTAATAAAGTAACAAAATATTATCTCATTGTTATTTATATATTATTATGTACACTTCTTATTTACTCATTAACCAACATTTCGCCCGATATTTGAAATATTTTTTTTTTCTTTATTTTCTTTCCTTGTAACCTAGCTAGCCTATTGCCATCAAATTATATTTTTAGGGTTCCGAACCTCCAAGAACGGAACCCCTATAGGATCACTCATGTGTCTGTCTGTACGTCTGTTACAGGGCACAACCAATTTTCTTCGAATCTACTGGACACATTCTGTTATTTTGTTAAACATATTAACTTCTGTGACTCAAATACGGGCGCATTACTCTCTCTATTCAGAAATAGTATGAAAAACGACCATTCCCCCTTATCTCCGAAACTATTGAGCCTAACATTTTGAAAAAAATACGGATAATAGTGTTGTTTACCTATTGATTACAGGAAAACCTATAAGAAGTCGATGATTTCAACGTAACATGTTACAAAAATAAGATTCGTTGGAAACCCATGCACATGAGCCCGACACTGGCCGGTTATTATTTATAACACCCATCTTTTGTTTTTAATTATTATTCTTTATTTAAGTTGGTACCTTGTTTTAAATTTGCTATAGGTAATGTGCGTATTGCTTAGGTAATGTATTTATCTTTCTAAATCCAGATTTCGGGCTGCTACTGAGGAATCCCAGATGGAAAAAACCCAATTACAACTTGTTCGTTCAGGGATTTAAAACTAAGATCTCATGTGCAACTGTAGCGCTCGCTGCGACGAGCTACCAGAGGCTCTAGATAAGTTACATTCGTCGCAATCTGTCAAAAGTTAATAGAATTGGCCCCCAGATCATACTACTTGTATAAGAATACTATTTTCCCCACAGTGACACACTTACAGTCTACTAATACATCAACTGCTAGTGAACATCAAATAATCATAATTTTGATTTGTTAATGTATTTGATGTTCACGTCTCACAGACATGACTTTGACGTCTCACCGCTAAACAAGGTACATTGTCAACCCTTTCGGATAACATGCGACATACATGGTTACTTAATGATTCGTCAAAATATAACCTCTATGTTATCTTTGGGACCGCATTAACGTAGCCTTCCCGTAATTAACCCCTTTGATACATTCTACCTTTAAATAATTAACACGCAGATAAGGAATTTTGCAGAAGGATAAAGAGGAAAAGATAATTAACAAATCTTCTATAAACAACGTGCAACAGAATAAACGCAATTCCTCTTAAGGGGTCATTGTACTCATCATTATAAAAAAAACTTTTACTGTAACATCTGCAGTTTGCCAATTCTACTTAGTTTTAAGTAACGTTGCTTATTGGCAAATTTCCATAAATTTTTGACAGATTGCAATTTATGGAAATTAAGGCTTTTTATGATATGCCAATGCAAACGTTGCTTACAAATTAGTACAATTGGCCCTCTGTTCAGTACATTTTTTTAATTCACTTAAGTTTCTTGATGTCTTCGTAGCCCCGTAGCACCGTGCTACGAGCCCGCTACGAACCCCGCTACTCTCACGTAGCGTTCCGCCCCACTGCTGCTACGAATCTCGTATGCTACGGACATCCAATCGTAGAATGGAATGCGATTCCATTGTTTGTTTTGATCGTCGAAGTTAAGTTCACGTTTATAGTGCTGTGCTCTTTTGTTATGTTTTGTAGTGATGGGCAAAGGGTAAAATACCGCGTGTTTGTTAGGGTAAATACCCGAATGATGGGTATTTTTACTGTGATGTTTTTTGATGAATGGTAGATTGAGAGAGGTAGATTGTTAAAAGTATTTATAAGATGTTAATAAAATGAGAAGAACTTTATTACATTTGGCTCCAATGTAGCAAACCTATGTAAATTCTTAAACAATTTCAATCTTTTGTCAGTGTACCACATCTTTTTATTATAAATCCATTCCACAAATCCGGACTCGATGCTGCCAGGGAAGTAATTCCTAATGGAAAAACCCAATTATTTACTGACCGACCCTGACATCAACCTTAATTCTTAGGAATAGCGTTTTTCCAGTCGGAAATTCCCGCAATAGGGAGAATTTTCCCAGGTCGAATCCCATCCCTACTCCCTAGATAACTTGCTGAACTCTTAAGAAAGAAAGTACAGCTAAGAAGGTCCAAAGCAGAAAAAATTGGTTTAATGTAGCCTAGGTTATTTTCTGAAGCACTAAGCGATAAGAGTACTCAAAGTATATAAAAGTCTTTGTAAGCACTTCGCCTACTTTTAAGCTTATCGAACTAAGAAGGAAAGTATTGGAACTTTTTTTAATGTTATAAGTTTTAATAATTTTGCAGCAGTCAACTTAAATGATATAAAAACTTAGGTCAATATTCAAGGTTAAGCAGAGAGCAGGTAGATGGGTGACCATTTCAACATACCTAGATTCGTGCGTGCCATGGACTGCACGTTAAGCCGTTGGTCCCGGCTGTCATTTGTAGATCTTTGACAATCGTTATGGTTTGTTAGTAGCCAGGAAATCTGACACCTCAGTCTTCCCAGGGGTCAGTTTCTGGGTTGTAGAAACCAGTATTACTTGAATATTACTTCCAGTGGGAAAGAGACTGTATAGCTCCGTCTCTTTCCCATTGGAAGTAATATTGCTGCAAGAGTTGGTGGTTAGGCCCCAGATAGGCAGTCACTCCATGTAAAATACTGGTATTCAGCGGCATTCGGTTATAAATATGATAAATTCAATTCAATTCAATACGTTTATTTCGGACAGTAACAATCCATACTTAGTAGGTACATGTAATACATATACAACGTGTAACAGAATAAACGCAATATCTCTTAAGGGGTCATTGTACTCGTCATTATGAACAACTTTTACTATGGGTCCAACCCCGAAAACGCGAAAAAAAACAGCTGTTCATACATTTTCTCGCTCGTTAATTTTTCGCGATTTCAGAGTTTTCGTTTTTTTTTATTTCGTTGGAGTTCCTGAGCAGAAACACCGAAACAAACTCAAAGGTCTCTTTTGAAGTCCATACAATTGTACTAGTCAAATCATATGAGAACCATGTAGTTTGATGTCTGAGGTGGTCTTTTGAGGAAAGTGCCACACAGATTTGAGTGGACCTGTCCAGACAGTGCAAGCGTTTGTCAGTTATCGTGTAGCTTAACATAGGACTTTGGAACTCAACGATTTGACAAACAATACCAAAGTAAGGTAGGCCGCATAAAAAACAGAAACCGCCAGACATTGTTAAAAAATACTTGAAGAGAAAAAAAGCCGACCCCAACATGGTCGAGAAAGAGAGATTGGTCAATACCATAGGTATACTGAAAAAAGTTACATAATTTAATTAAGGCTATAATAAGTTACATTACGTAATCTAAACCACAAACAATGGATACTATCACTTATTAACATCTTTTCCGAGGCATAACGATTCATATAAAAACCTAATGAAACGGTAAATCGTAAAGATCACGATACTTTTGTTGCCAACATACAAACTCTGATGAAACAAGAATGTATCACTTTTACGAGTTTTCATTTCGTTTGTTAGGTTGGTATTAGTACTTTTGCTTATTCATGAAATGTATATTTTTCTACATTTTGTTTTTATGGCTGTGTGTCATTTTATGCTTGTGTCTTTATACTTTTACGCTAGAAAGGGGTAGGAGGGCTTTTTATTTTTTTTTATTTTTTTAATGATGGGAATTCACAAATGACCCCTCCCGCTCCAAAGAGCGGGAGGGAGTGTCAGACTTTTACTGACTAAACCCATCCATGCCCCTCCTAGTGCCTTTTACGTTCCAGAGCCGCGGTAACTCTTTCGAACAAAATCCGCAACCCTGGCAGGGGGGGAAGGGGTAGGAGGGCTGGAATGTTACTAAGGTAGGCGCCAATACTTGCAATAAAGTACATTGACCTTTCCCTAATATCCCTTCGTAGATGCCCGAGCAATAAATTATGAACCGTTTTTCATTACTAAAAACGTAAAGGATCACGATAGAAGTCGATTCAGGACAGCTTTATGTCATGTGTCACGATGTCTGTTTTTGTTTGTCAATAAATGTATGTGGGTCAATGACCGTTATTGCTCATTTATCTGGCGCCTACCATACGGATAGCTATAATTCCACAGTTTGTAGTTTCTTGTAATGAGGTGTACAATAAAGTATAAAATAATAATAAATAATAATATAATAAAGACCTGCCGATCGAGGAATTAATTTGTTTGACTTTTTGTGGTTTGGCGTCGACTTAAAAACTTCCCGTTTAATTTCTTGCTGTTTAGTTCCTTTTTTCGCACAGTTTATTGTTTACTCAAAAGCTTTTCTATCTATTTGCCAAGCCAAGTCTCAACTATGTTGGGCTCCGCTTCCAGTCTACCTTTTTTTTTTGGATGTGTCCACTCTTCCTGTCTAAACGGAGGCAGCTTAGTACTAGATTTTACATGGAGTGACAGCCTATCTGACCTTACGTCCCAGTAACTGGGTTAAAAGAACACGTAACACACACCTTTTAGCTAAAAAGTTTTAACCATTCAGCCAAAACTGTTATGGCACTGGAAACTATGGCATACTTTACGACCAAAATGAAAAGAACTCATGTGCATCAATTAAAACAGGAACCCTGGCGCTGACACGTCTAACAGTAACTACTTCACAAGGGCCCTCCTCAAAGGGATGGCTACAAAAGAGTTTCCGTGCGACTGCATCTGAACTTCTAAGAGAGTTTACAGTGGCGAAGCCTAAGGTGATATTCAGTCTAACATGAAATGAGCTGTAATGTGCCGCTTACTGAGATTATTTCCGTACTTTTCTGATCTACATAAAACTACCATCTCGGCTGTATTCTCCCCAGGAGTAGGCATAAGTGGTGCGCTCCAAGAACATATATTCGCATTGGCAATAAAGCCAGAACAACAAAAAACAACACTAGAGCTTACTGCTATTAAACATTCTTATATGCAGGTTTTCCGTAATGAAAAACCACAATAAACAGTAATAACAATTTGGCAGCCCAGAAGGGTAGGCAAGCGTGAGAGGTACCTTTCGAACCTGTTACTATTAACCGGGCACCAGAATAATTCAGTGTTTCACTGAGAATTTCTAAACGAAAATCCAGATAGTATTTTGTGTAACCCAGGGATCGAACCTAAGACCCTGTCCTCAGCCACCTCGACACTTTGGCCAACTTCCAGTTGTTTTAAACGATGGGAAATCATCAAATAACTCCTTCTGCTCTGGGCGGAGCGGAAAGCAGTGTCAGACTCTTACTGACTAAAACCCATCAGTGTTCCTACAAATGCCCTTTACGTTCCAGGGCCATGGTGACTCTTTCGGACAAATTCCGCAACCCTGATAGGGCCAACTTACACCTAGCTTCCAACGTTTCCACAAAGTCATCATCATCTGCCTAGCCTTTTCCCAACTATATTGGGGTCGGCTCCTAGTCAAACCGGATTCAGGTGAATACAAGACTGATGTTAGATTTATTGGCTTCTGACAATCCGTAACGACGGCTAAAGATCTACAAATAACAACCGGGACTAACGGCTTAGCGTGCTTTCCAAGGCATGAAGGAATCTCGATATGTTATGATGGTCACATCCACAGACCAACCCCGGCAAGCGTTGCTTAACCTTGAAGATCGATCCGTGCGGCCGTTAATATTGAGCTCCTCCTATGTGTAGGCTAGAGCCAAATAAATAAATTAATTTGAATATGAAAACGATTACCCGTACCTTGCTGTGGCCGTCAGGTAAAAGCAAGGTATTAAGTAGAAAATAAGCTTTCCTACAGTTATCTGTATTATTTCAAGACCCGCCTTTCCACAGTTTTACGTCAGGGAAATAAATTAAACTCGCTTTTCCAGAAGTTATTTTTAAATATTTGCATATTATGTCACTAGCACCGGAATGTGTATGCTAAAACGAACGAGCTGGTTGTAAAACCGAGTCATTCCGTTCAATGTAAGATGGGTTTGAAGTTGGACAATTAGGTAAGATCATCATACAGAAGATAAGATCATCATAATTATCATCTTACCTTTATCTCAAAATCTAAAGTAATACTTTGGAGTAAAATGTAAATTATCTCAATTTATCTAGAAGAATATTCTTGAGTACAAGGAATGTCGGGTGGCACAAGAGCATGGGGTTTGATATAAGAAAAGAGAAGCTTATGCCCAGCCGTAGGCGAAGTCGAGCTGTGGATGATGATGATGATGAATATTTTGAATAGTTAAAATTGTGTGTTATAATTATCATCAATAATCTCCAGTTATACGAATAAAAAAGCTCTTTCACTGATTGAAAACCGCTCTACCGCTGATTGTCCTAGCCAGTCCTAGCATATTTTATTTGAAAACAAGAAAAGTCCCCCTTTGCGGGCCTTTGTGGCATGGCGACTTCTCTCAATTTCTCAGCAACGTGACACTTTGGGGCTTCATGTTCTAAACATATTTTGTTTGTTTAAGTGTCCTCTTCCCATATTATAAACGTTTCATAGTGTGTGGTGATTTTGAAAAAATATCAAAATGGCGGCTGGTGGCTATGCACACGCCAGCTCCCATTAAAAAAGTTCGAACCCCTTAAACGTGTGACTTAGATAAACTCACGAGCAGAAGCGAATTTTCTATCAGTTATCATCAAATCTACTTCCCTACATTTTAAAATTCATAACCCTCCTTTTTTTTTCGCCGTAGTCGTGTAAAAATGAAAATTAGTTAAAAGTCTATTTGTCTATGTGCCAACTAGATAATTCCAACCTTAGAGAAGTGTCGAAGAACTGGGTATTGTTGTCAAATGTGGCACACAATTCATTTCCCTTTCTCGACACACATTATGTAGTAGGCTGATACCTAGGTGTAATACATACAATAGTTGTACCTAAGCTGTATTCTCCTTGTGAATACGGAGATTAAACCTATGAATGGTACGGCTACATTATATCGTCCCTAGTTATGTTCCTATATCAATTTCAAAGGGAATGCCGCATAGAACTGTATCGAAGGCTGACAATGGGACAAATTGATACCGTTATGTCTTTGTGTGATGTGTCTTTGTATGTGCCTAATTAGATGGTCAATGGTTTGTGATGTATAAAGGAATTAAAAGTATATAATTGGTAACGATCGGTAGATCAAAAATATCATTGAAGCTCTAATATAAATTGTTCCAATATGTCACGAACGATAATAAGAAATGAATTACATTTAGATTAGGCTTACTTAGGCCAAAAGCTGCCAAAAGGTCCGAGACCTCAGGGTACCGAGAAATGTCTAACAAATAACAGTAGTTATCACATCTATCTGCGAGAATTTTAACGAATGAATGCAAGGCTAAATCTGAATTCTATTTTGCGAATTTTGTTTAGTTTTCAAATTCTCTTCTTGTGATAAATTGGAAAAAATAAGTTAACCAAAACTTGTCTGTAATTAACATTGTAGACTGACATCAGTCAAAATTCAACAAATTTTAATACTTAATCTCCTACAGCTTTTCTGACATATTTTTTTCGAAACATCAAAACTGACTGACTAATATAGAAAGCCTTGTATAATTCCGCCCGTGTTCCACTACTGTACATAAAGTTTAAAAATAAAAAAATATAAAACAATAAATCTTAGTTTATCGTATTGCACAATCTCGAGATAACCTTGAAATCATCGCATCTGGCCTCGTGTGGGATGTTTGACACCGTATCGATCGCGCGACACATACTACACATAGATAGATGATGTATTTATAGGTATTCTATGTCCTGCATGTATTGCAGCCTTCAACTACCTACAAACGGGATAAATAGGAATGCAGGGGTGAATCGGTACCAGGGTTGCGGATTTGTTCGAAAGAGTTACCGCGGCCCTGGAACGTAAAAGGCACTAAGAGGAGCATGGGTGGGTTTTAGTCAGTAGAAGTCTGACACTCCCTGCCGCTCAACAAAGAGCGGGAGGGGTCATTTGATGATTTCCCATCCAAAAAAAAAAAAAAAAAAAAGGGGTGAATCGGCATAAAACTTCGAAGGGGATTTTTACGTTATTTTAATCTTGTTTGCAGCAAGGTTTCCTATTTTAATGAATAAAATAAAGTTGCTTTCTTAGACAGCCATTATTATGGTATTAAAGTGAAAAACCTTATCAAAGTTTTGTCTCTATTCACCCCTCCGTTCCTATTGTTACCGTTTGACGGTAGTTAGGTTTTTGTTCAAACGCATTCTTGTGTCCATTAGAGAGTATTGTGATCGTGTCAAGTATCAATTACATGGCTTGGAGCACAGATATTATACCGTGCGGTATATTTATACCGCGCTTGGAGCTTGTGAGCAACAATTTGTAGTATGTTTTGAGTTTTAGATTTCTTGTTTAGTTAGATTTCTTCATGAATTAATGATCATTATCAATGTTCTCATTAGGGCTGAAACACATTAACATTTAAGGTCTGTTTTATGAAGACGACCACGACCAGTCTTGCCAAAAAGTACTGTGTCACGCAATTAATGGGAAGTGGAAGTCTGATAGGCAGCCACTCCACGTAAAATACTAGTATTCAGCTGAATCCGGTTTGACTGGGAGCCGACCCCAATATAGTTGGGAAAAGGCTACCTATAATATATGCATATGATGATCGTCTGCCTTATGAAGACTGATGACATGATTAATTCAGTGATTGTTCTCTGTCACGTTAGTCTATGGAGAGATGCGGAACAGAGAGTAAAGTCCCGCACACCTCCGTTGAAAAGGGAGGATCCTCCGACCGGACTGTTGTTGTATCCGGTGGGCAACTGCCCGATAGTTGATAGTCTGTTCAAATCGCACGGTAAACTATGATTTCGCGAATTAGGATTTTGTTAAGTTAGTTCGCAGCTGTTGGGATAGATGGCGTTAGGGGTCTTATTGTTGTGAAGTATATTTTTGCTGCGTTGAGCTGCTGTGATGATGTAATAGTGCACACGCGTGTGCAGACAAGTGCACTCTCTGTTCATTTACTCTCGTAGTCGAATGGGGCAGCTATTGGTCACGACCGGGAGAGATCAGGGTGCTAATTCCACTAATTTTCAAGCAACGTTCGCATTCGTATGTCAGTCACAGTCTGTTAAAAATGTATGGAAAATGAGGTGCGAATGCAAACGTTCGCGTGGCTTAAAAATAAGTGGAATTGACCCTCAGGAGTAAGACCAATGGCAGTACGTGGTTGACTTTTGCACGGGGGTGTCACACTACCAACTTCCAAACGCAAGGCTGCTCCTACGACATTCGAGTCCAGGACGCTTGGCAGTCCGTGTCACGCTAGGAAGTCAGTAGGTACCTAAATATTAAATATAATAGTTTTGATTTATAAAATACAGTTTCTATTTTAAACCATCCATTGATAATATCGGAATCACACTTGACATTTTGAGCATAACAATAGGTACTTTCAACACGGGTCCCATGCCTCGCTGTTGGTATATCTTTGCCCCATCTTTCGGGAAATAGGATCCTTTCATCTCATCTCCTTTGCTTTGATCTGACGTCAAATGTGTGTACCATATAAAATAGGTAGCTATTTCTTCCGACGTATATCTCTTAAATTGGACATCAAGTCCAACTAAATGGGATTCGACTAGGTACAATTGAATATTTATTAATATCGAGTCGAGACGAATGGTAGCAATCTCAGATTGGGACAGTTATAGGCCATCAATGTTTATACAAGGGATTTATTTAGATAGTAACCGTAATAGGTTTCTGAACTGAATAGATTTTTATTAAAGCTGTTTTCGATTGCGAGCCTAAGGACTCCGAGTAGTCCTTTACGAGTTCAATTCTAATATTATGGTATAATGAATACGAATGTGACTTGTTTATTCATCATTCTTTTTTTCTTCTACTTCGTGTCGCTGGCACGACAGTTGATTAAATTTGGGTGGTCCAAAACGTTGTAACTTCAACGGCATCGTTAGTAGTATCACATAAGTCACTTAGGCTGCATGTTTTGGGGCACATGCACACCCTACAGTTGATCCGTCACGGTAGCCCCACTTTGCGTGGTTGAAATTACACCTTCCCACTTACGTTCTGAAGCGGTTCCGGGACTTCCAAGTGGACCAAGGAAGGTAAGACACTGCGGGAAGGGTCACAACACAAATCAATGGGTCTGATTAAACAGATATTCTTGGGTAAGATGGTGGGACGAATCAGTAGATTTCTTTCGTGTTTAGTACAATGAAAGGAGGAGGAATAGGAGTGAATCAGGAATTACAGGCTATTATTGTGGCATTTCAGAAAATCTACTTTTCGTTGTTAGCTGTTGCACGTATATATTACGTCAAGAGTGAATAGATTACTTCTAGGAAAGCGTGCTCATCGACCACAAAGTCGCATTCCATTAGATGAGATTGTAGTTAAACAAGCTTTTATATTAGCTTCACTAACAATAAAAAATAACTTCATTACATTGATCCTAATTTCACTTCAGTTTCCAGTTCATCGACCTTAAAAAATTCCAGCCTGGTGGCTGGAATTTTTAAGCTTGCTTATTTTAATATGTTTATTGGTATAAACATATTAAAATAAGCAAGCTTACATGAACAAACTTAACCAAACCAAAATGTCAGTAAACAGTACAGTTGACACGTCGTAAATAGCAAGCAGGCGTGATGAATCACTATAGTTTGTGCCCGCAGCGCCGCTCGCTTAAACTTTATAGTTTAGTTACAGTTTTGTCGCACAAACCCACGGAAATGAGGCCTGAGTTTATAAACCCTGCAGAATTTAGTTTGTGACAACTTTTAAACAAAGCTTTGGTTTTGTGAATGAGGGTGTTGTACGTGTTAGAATAGAGTCATCATTTATTTGTGTCAGTACTGAAATGTGAAGTTTTCACCTTTCGTTGTCAGTTTTCTTCTATCACAGACCACCCAATGCTGAATTCAGGAAATAGCTTCTTGACACTCCATGTATCGCGCGTCGAGACCTGTCACATATTGTCAAATGTCCTTAGTTACAACATTTATTGTTTTGGATCACTTTTAATGGTAATTTCTGTTCATAAAAAAGTATGTACCTAATATAAATAAGACCTAGGCCCATTTTACGAAACGTAAACTCCAACTCAACTCAAACTCCTACTCCATCAGAGCTTGTCAATTAAAGTTTTTGCATTAGTTTGCTCATCTCTCGAGTACGAAAACGTCAACTAGAATAGAATAGATTGGAATAGAAGAGGACAGAACAGAACAGAACAGAACAGAACAGAACAGAACAGAACAGAACAGAACAGAACAGAACAGAACAGAACAGAACAGAACAGAACAGAACAGAACAGAACAGAGCAGAGCAGAACAGAACAGAACAGAACAGAACAGAACAGAACAGAGCTGAGCTGAGCTGAGCTGAGCTGAGCTGAGCTGAGCTGAGCTGAGCTGAGCTGAGCTGAACTGAACTAAACTGAGCTGAGCTGAGATGAACTGAACTGAGATGAGCTGAGCTGAACTGAACAGACCTGAGCTGAGCTGAGCTGAGCTGAACTGAACAGACCTGAGCTGAGCTGAGCTGCTGAGCTGAACTGAGCTGAACAGAACAGAACAGAACAGAACAGAACAGAACAGAACAGAACATAACAGAACAGAGCTGAACTGAGCTGAGCTGAGCTGATCTGAGCTGAGCTGAGCTGAACTGAACAGACCTGAGCTGAGCTGAGCTGCTGAGCTGAACTGAGCTGAACGAAACGGAACGGAACGGAACGGAACGGAACGGAACAGAACAGAACAGAACAGAACAGAAAGAGAAGAGAATACTCTTTATTATGTACACCATATAAGTTACAGAAAATATAAATGAGGAAGATATTACATAGGGTGACACAATGGGCGGCCTTATCAAGTCGTTTGCAGGCGCGATGGTGTAAATTTATTGTTAGTTGGCAACGGGTTCTGGTCGGTTGAAGTTTTGAATTTAGTTTAGTTGCACTACACTAAGTTTAGAGGCAGTCCGGTACAGGATAAGTTTAAAAGCGATGGTTGTAAGTGATTAAAGCCAAAAAATCTGACTCCGTGGACTCCGTGGACGTGTGATCTGACACTTGAGATAACTTTTGGTTTGACGAGGATTCGTTTGTATTGGATATTTTGTAGACTCTTTCACGAACGCTGAAATCGGAAATGTTTCTCCATGTTAGATATTAGTGTTTGGCATATGGATACTAAGCCATTCTTCTGACAATCCGTAACGACTGACGTAATCTACAAATGACAGCCGGGACCAACGGCTTAACGTTTTTTCCGAGGCACGGAGGAAACTCAATATGTTAAGATGGTCACCCATCCACAGACTGACCCCGGCGGCGTTGCTTAACCTTGAAGATTGACAGTCGCACGACTGTAATTATTAAGCCACGAACTCCTCAAAAGAGATACGTATAATAATTCAATATAGATATTGAAGCTAAAAAAACTTTGCTAGTTCATTAAAAGCTTCTCCTAGAAAGCTTTACTTTTGTTATCACTAACTGTATCCCTCCTAAGTTCCTAACTTAATAAATGCGTAAGTGAGTTTTTATTTGTTACGCTTTCACGCCTTAATCGTTGAAGCGATTTTGGAACAGAGATATCGACACGACGACCCCAATATAGTTGGGAAAAAGGCTAGGCAGATGAGGATATTAATGTAATAAATACAAACTCCTACTCCATCAGAGCTTGTCAATTGAAGTTTTTGCATTAGTTTGCTCATCTCTCGAGTACGAAAAACAGAACAGAACAGAACAGAACAGAACAGAACAGACCTGAGCTGAGCTGAGCTGAGCTGAGCTGAGCTGAGCTGAGCTGAGCTGAGCTGAACTGAACTGAACTGAGCTGAACTGAACTGAGCTGAACTGAGCTGAACTGAACTGAATTGAATTTAACTGAACTGAACTGAACTGAACTGAACTGAGCTGAGCCGAACTGAACTGAGCTGAACTGAACTGAGCTGAGCTGAGCTGAACTGAACTGAGCTGAACTAAACTGAGCTGAGCTGAACTGAGCTGAACTGAACTGAACTGAGCTGAACTGAACAGAGCTGAACTGAACTGAGCTGCTGAGCTGAGCTGAGCTGAACTGAACTGAGCTAAACTGAACTGAGCGTACCGAAGACTCCCTCTATACCCCTCATGCAAAGAATACGCAATAAGCTATCTAGAGCAAAAGAAAATAATAACGATAATATCGCTGGACATAGAGGGAGCCTTCGACAATGCCTGGTGGCCAGCTATAAGGGTCCGACTGGCTGAGGAAAAGTGTCCGGTCAACCTGAGAAGGGTCATCGACAGCTATCTGCGCGATAGAAAAGTAAGAGTACGATACGCCGGCGCTGAGCATGAGAGAAGCACGGAAAAGGACTGCGTGCAAGGCTCAATAGGAGGCCCCATTCTCTGGAACCTCATACTGGATCCCCTCCTCAAAGACCTCGAAAAAAGAGGAATTTATGCGCAGGCCTTTGCAGACGACGTGATCCTGGTCTTCGACGGGGACACGGCACTGGAGATAGAGAGACAGGCCAATGCCGCCCTCGAACGTGTTCGGGCGTGGGGCGTGGAAAACAAGTTAAACTTTGCACCACACAAGACCAGTGCAATGGTCATTACAAACAAGTTAAAATACGACGCCCCACGCCTGAGCATGGGCGGGGTCGACATTGCCATGTCAAAGAAAATTAAAGTGTTAGGGGTCACCGTCGACGACAGGCTCACGTTTAACGCGCACGTCACGGAAATATGCCGCAAAGTCATCGCAGTTCACAAACAGCTTAGTAGAGCCGCAAAAGTGAACTGGGGCCTAAATCCTGAGGTGGTAAGAATTATATATGTGGCTGCGATAGAACCAATAATCCTATACGCCGCCAGCGCATGGGCGGAAGCCGCCAATAAGCTGGGAACGATCAAGCAGCTAGGCGTCGTGCAGCGGGGACACTAGCACAGAAAATGTGCAGGGCGTACCGAACTGTTTCACTGAACTCGGTGCTCCTACTTGCCAGGATACTCCCCCTGGATCTTAGAATCCACGAGGTGGCATCGTTATATAAAGCCAAGAAAGGAGTGCCACAGGAAATGTTGGGAGACAGAGAGGTAGAGAGGATGGCCTCTGCACTAGAATCCCCGCATCCCGCGGAGCGAAGCGACCTGAAGATCGTCGGCCTGGTAAACCGGGAGGAAGTAGACGCCAATTCAGGCCAACAAGTAAAAATCTTTACGGACGGCAGTAAGATTGGGGGGCGCGTCGGGGCAGCTCTGTCCGTATGGAACGGAGAGGCGGAGACGCGCGCCCTCAAGTTGGCGCTACCGAAATACTGTACGGTTTACCAGGCTGAGCTACTCGCGATATGCCACGGCAACGCGGGAAATCAGGAACATCACGGCGCCTACCTTCGGGGTCTTCAGCGACTCCATGGCGGCCCTTTTGACTGTGAAAAACCCCAGTTGCCTTCATCCCCTGGCAGTAGAAGCCAGACACAATATCACAGCTGCATCTCTCCAGAACAAGGTTCCCCAGATGCGGTGGCGGCGTATAGGTTAATAAGGAAGATGAAAATAACGAACATCAGGGCACAGGTCATGACGGGGCACGGTGGATTCTCCGAGTACTTGAATCGCTTCAAGTGCAAGGGGAGTCCATCGTGCATCTGCGACCCTAACATAGATGAAACCGTGCCACATCTGCTTCTGAAATGTCCTGCACATGCCGCGGAGAGATTTGAACTGGAACAGGCCCTGCAAATAAAACTGGATAGAGAAATAGTGGGGGAAGTGATGCGAGGAAAGGATAGGGAGAAATTTTTAGATAATTGCACAAAGATTGCACAGAAGGCAATAGATAGAAATAAAACAGCGTGAGAAAATATGCTGATAGTATATTTAGATATAAGAAATAAGGATAAATATAATTAGGATAAGCACCATTAAAGTTAAATAGCAATTTAAAGATATCTTAATAAACTGTGAAAAAAATAAAAGATAAAAATGTACTGAATGTAATAAAAAGATACTGTAATGTAAGAAAATTTAAAAATATTGTAAAAGACTAAGAAAAACTGTGTAAGAAGTAAAAGATAAAAATGGACTATCAATCCCCCCCTACGTAATAATAAATAAAATATAGAAATAAGGAAAATAGATAGGCAGAATAGAGTAAAATGGGAATCCCACCCAGCAAAAAGAAAGAAAGATATGATGAATGCAGAAAGAAAAAGTATGCGGCATGAAAGTGCGAAAGGCAAAATAGAGAGAACTGGAATGATAAAGAGAATTAGGCTTAGCATAGACTCCGATAATGTCGGAGGTAGATAGAGAAAAAAAAAAAAAAAAAAAAAGAACTCAACTGAACTGAACTGAACTGAACTGAACTGAACTGAGCTGAGCTGAGCCGAACTGAACTGAGCTGAGCTGAGCTGAGCTGAACTGAGCTGAACTGAACTGAGCTGAGCTGACCTGAACTGAACTGAATTGAATTGAACTGAACTGAACTGAACTGAACTGAACTGAGCTGAGCCGAACTGAACTGAGCTGAACTGAACTGAGCTGAGCTGAGCTGAGCTGAACTGAACTGAGCTGAACTGAACTGAGCTGAGCTGAACTGAACTGAGCTGCTGAGCTAAGCTGAACTGAGCTGAGCTGAACTGAGCTGAACTGAGCTAAACTGAACTGAGCTGGACTGAACTGAACTGAACTGAACTGATCTAAGCTGAACTGTACTGAGCTGAGATGAGCTGAACAGAACAGAACAGAACAGAACAGAACAAAACAGAATGAAGAGAGGATAAGAGAGGATAAGAGAGGATAAGAGAGGATAAGAGAAGATAAGATAAGAAAAGAAAAGAAAAGAAAAGAAAAGAAAAAAAAAAGAAAAGAAAAGAAAAGAGAAGAGAAGAGAAGAGAAGAGAAGAGAAGAAAAGAGAAGAGAAGAGAAGAGAAGAGAAGAGAAGAGAAGAGAAGAGAAGAGAAGAGAAGAGAAGAGAAGAGAAGAGAAGAGAAGAGAAGAGAAGAGAAGAGAAGAGAAGAGAAGAGAAGAGAAGAGAAGAGAAGAGAAGAGAAGAGAAGAGAAGAGAAGAGAAGAGAAGAGAAGAGAAGAGAAGAGAAGAGAAGAGAAGAGAAGAGAAGAGAAGAGAAGAGAAGAGAAGAGAAGAGAAGAGAAGAGAAGAGAAGAGAAGAGAAGAGAAGAGAATACTCTTTATTATGTACACCATATAAGTTACAGAAAATATAAATGAGGAAGACATTACATAGGGTGACACAATGGGCGGCCTTATCAAGTCGTTTGCAGGCGCGATGGTGTAAATTTATTGTTAGTTGGCAACGGGTTCTGGTCGGTTGAAGTTTAGAATTTAGTTTAGTTGCACTACACTAGGTTTAGAGGCAGTCCGGTACAGGATAAGTTTAAAAGGGATGGTTTAACTTTGTAAGTGATTAAACTTTATACTTTTTGTAGGTTTCTAGTAAAGCACTACAGCAGTGTGTTCTGTAAACCCTGAAACATAAATTGAACTGCATCATGAATCGTCACTGGAGACTGGCAGGTTACACCAACCTTTTTTTAGTGAATGGCTTATCATCAAACGACTCAGTGAGAGTCTAACGCAGGTAGTGTTAGACCTCGTCCAGTGCTATGGACGGAGTGAGAGAGAGTGTCAGACTCTTACTGACTAAAACCCACCCGTTTTCTTTCCAATGCCCTTGGCTTTGGACGGCGCGGTGACTCTCTCGAACAAGTCCGCATACCAAGTGACCAGGTTTGCGGACTTGTTTGAGACCACCATCTAGGTACCTAATAACATAAATAATAATATTTTTTTATTTTTTTTTTATTTATGAATGAGCTAGCTCTTGACCTCGATCACGCCTGATGGAAAGCGATAGTTGAGGTCCATGATGAAGCGAGCGTGCCCAGAAGATGCCTTGAGGCACTGGTACTCCCACGCGTCGACGAAACACAGCAGGCTGCTTGACGCCGAACTCCGGTGGGAGGGTGGTCGCGAACCAGGCGGGCGTCAGCCCTACCACCGCAAGGGAAGGATTGGCCAGTCTTATAAGGTGTTAGGTGAGACTGTCCAGGATGCGCTGAGCGCTCGGTTCAGTTGAGTGTCAGATGGAACAAATTGCGCTACACGAGGAGGCTCCTTCTTGCATCCCAAAAACATTATTTCAATAACTTAAGAATACGTAATAACAGAACAGAATATAAGCAGGCAGTTGCTTTTCAGGAGTCACAAATATAATTTTAAGCAAAACCCAAACATAAAATCACGTATAGGAAAAGCTGGACACAACACACTCACAGTTCATTAAATATTCCGTGATAATAAATAAATAATTGAAAAGTTTCCGTCAAGCGCTCGTTTATCGCTAGTTTTAACGCCAGCCACGTTCAACAACTTTGTTTCAAATTAGTTTTTTCTGTCGTCACCAACTTATAGGGGTGCTATATGAAAATACTAAATAACTCGGTAGAAGCTTAAAAACAAAAGTGTTTTGATTAAAGTTTGGTATGAGATATTCCGTCTTAACTATGTATTTTCCTAACATTGCTTAGGTTAGTACTATTCAGACTAGCAAGTTTAAGTTCTTATTTGTAACCCCAATTGCGTAACTCATAAAATCACATATTTTTTTACAATCGAAAAGACTTTCAGATCCTTTGCTTCTTCGGTTTGTAAATTCGTCTGCTCGATAACGCAAAGCACGCAATAAATACTGTTGAAATTACAAGATTATCGAATATGTAATCGCATTGGTGAATGTATAGTACCTACGCAATAAGCCTGTCCTGTCCCTGTCAGCCTTGTTTCTGTCCCTGTAGTACGCTCTCTTGACAATATTGTCGACATGCATAAGGGCGAAATCGCTGTTAAAAATTAGTCATTTAAAATAGTAAATTTATCACATGTTCTGGCGGTCCCAAATGTTAGACGCGAATGGCTTAGTATCCATATGCCTAGCACCACTCGGGCCCAACATGTGAAAATTCCCTAATATAAAGTAAATCTTATGTATATGTAAATAAACATTAAATTCGCGATTAATTCGCGACACACCGGTGTGTCGCCGGGGCCGGACAGGTTAATATCTAACCGAATACATGTAGGAATATTTCTGATTTCAGCACTCGAGATAAGTCTACAAATAATCCAATACAAACGAATCCTCGTCAAACCAAAAGTTATCTCAAGTGCGCTAACACGTCCGCAACCAAGTGACCCTTCCATACCAAAACAAAACGGAGCAATGACCTTGAAGACTTCCGGTCAAACAAGGGTCAAACTACACTGACAATATTGCATTACTTTGTTGAACTTGGCAACGAAGGGCCGAAGCAAACGGTTTGAGTAAAATAAGTTAAAGTAAAACTTATCATGCTTAGGGGATCAGCTGAGACTGCCTAATGAAGGCATGGACGGTTAAGCTAAGTGACTCTGGGCAAAGGCATCGAAGAAAAGGCTGAAAGAATTAGGAAAAATACTGCTGACTTTTTCTTCTTGACTTTTGTCTGATTTGTAACGCAGAGTAAAAAACTCTCGTCATAGAAAAGAGATACATATAATTCATCATCTGCCTAGCCTTTTCCTAACTTTATTCGGGTCGGCTTCCAGAAAAACCAAATTCAGCTGAATACCAGTATTTTACGTGGAGCGGCTGCCTACCAGACCTCCACAACCCATTAACTGGGTACCGTGGTACTTATTGGCAAGACTGGAGTCAAATTTTCTGGCTTCTGACTGCCAAAGATCTACAAATGACAGCCGAGACCGGCTAAACGTGCTTTCTGAGGCACGGAGGAAACTCAATATGTTAAGATGGTCACCCATCCACAGACCGACCCCGGCGGCGTTGCTTAACCTTGAAGATCGACAGTCACACGACTGTAATTATTAAGCCACGAACTCCTCAAAAGAGATACGTACAGTTATTGGAGCTAAAAACAACTTTGCTAGTTAATTAAAAGCTTCTCCAGATACAGTTAGTGACAACAAAAGTAAAGCTTTCTAAGCTTTACTTTTGTTGTCACTAACTGTATCCATCCTAAGTAATCCTAACTTATTATTATGAATGCGTAAATTTTTTTTAGGTTTTTTTTGTTTGTTACGCTTTCACGCTTGGAACAGAGATATGGGATCTTGGAGACAATTTTAGGCTACTTTACCGCAGGCGACCGCTGGTAAAGCTAGTCCCTGGCTGGAGGCTTTAATATTCATATTACATAAGGCCGCCACACGCAAGTCCGGTTAAGCAGACGACAACCTCCTAGGTTTAATTGCAAGAGGCCACTCAAAAAAAAATGGTAGCTACGTTATACAAAGAAGTCGATGATTGCAAAATATTTTCTTAATTTTATAAGTTTTTGTTACAAATTTTCGAAGTTAGGGGTCAATGAAATTCCTAAGTCGATGGTTGACAAAATGACAACGCATCGGTGAAAATTTGGGCTATTCAAGGAAATATGTATTACGCAGTTATCACTTTCCATCAGATAGGCCAGCCTTACAAGGGTTGGTTTGTCGTTTAACAGACAAATTACAACAGTACCGCTACAACAGGGTTGCGGAATTTGTTCGAAAGAGTAACCGGGGCCCTGGAACGTAAAGGGCATTAGGAGGAACACGGATGGGTTTTAGTCAGTAAGAGTCTGACACTCCCTTCCGTTCCACCCAGAGCGGAGGAAGACATTTAATGGTTTTTCAACCTCAATAAATCGCTACAAAATGCACCAGAAATTATTTTCTCTCTGAAGCATAATTTCACAAAATATCAAAACTAATTTATTCAACAGAATACCTAAAAATTACAGCAGTATTGGTATTAGACTGAAATAGTAGTCTCGCTCCGAGGCAACTGTCACTATAAAATAAATTTATTCACCTCGAGCACCGCCTGTGCGATGTACGGGTATTACTTGAACGCAAATTGAATGTCTTTATGTGATAAAAATTATATTATTATATTAATGTAATAAATAAAATCTGACCAGTTTTGCTAAGAAGTACCGTGTTACCCAGTTTATGGGTTGTGGAGGTCTGGGAGGCAGCCGCTCCACGTAAAATACTGGTATTCAGCTGAATCCGAATTGACGGAGAGCCGACCCCAATATTGTTGGGAAAAAGGCTAGGCAGATGAGGATATTAATGTAATAAATAGTGACTACTGCATTATAGCGTAGTTGTTGTGTAGGTTATGGTTTGATTTCCTTTGGCGAGTAGGTGTCTCAGAAAAACAAGCGTCTGTTTTTGATGGTGTTTATTTGCAACTAAACTTAAATTATCTACACATCGTATTCAATAGGGTCGGCGGCTAGCTGCTTACTATAATCAACGTGGTCTGTACGTACAACTATTTATGTATTAAAATGCTTTAACAGTAGTGATAATGGTCATTGAACCACGTATACGTTGATATTCCAAATCTCAAGAAAGTACATTTGAAGTATTCGTAATAAAAAAACTATTGTAAGATTATTTTAACGTTAAAGGAATCTCCCTCCACTCTTATCGACTCAGTCCCCATGACAACGAAAAACATCGCCGATTAATTTCAATAAATATCAAGCTATATATCATCTTCTCAACATTGCTGGAATTACTGCTGCAGGTGCATAAAATCTCAAACGGCGCAAATATTGGTAATTATATGTTTGAGTTTTAATTGTCAAGTTGATAGAATTATGATCGAGATTTATACCTCAGAATATAGATGAAAGACATAAAGCCCTATAAACTAACATCTATAGTGATACTCGAAACTTTTTACCAAAGAACAAGATACTTGTGTATTATTCGGGTTCCCACGAAGAGATATCAGGAAAAAGGCAATGACTATAATAATGAGTCGGTCGGAATAATATTCTGTTTGAATGATTGTGAAGTGCCTCATTTGTATGGCGTTGCGCTGGCGTAGGCCGTAGCAAGAGCGTAGCTCGTAGTGGCGTAGGCCGTAGCAAGAGCGTAGCTCGTAGCAAAGTCGTAGCAGATCTAATAGGGTTTTAAGAACTGAGGATTATTTTTGATTCGTAGTTCTTTGTGAGTCCATTTATGTAGTGTTTCATGTTTGCTACTAAGTGTATAGAACACTTGCTAAGATCATCGCATCTTATACCGTGCAGTATCTGTCTGATTTCCTCGTTGGAACTCAAACTGACAAGATTACAGAAAAAATAAATAACTGATAAGAATAACAAACTTTTGATAAAAAGTTCTTTGAACTTTTACCTTGGACAAAGGATAAGCATTGCCATACAACGTGGCAATGCCGCCAGTCTTTTGGGCACTCTTCCAGTCGACAGCGATGCGGATGAATTTTTTGACGCCATCTTTTAGGGTTAACTTAGTTAGGATATTTGATTTTTATTATTAGTGTTGTCTCTTTGAACTTTAAACAAGTCCAACCGAAGTTATCGCAGTTCGAACATGCCCGAGAAAAAACGTCAATTTAATAGGTTGATATACCCAATTCTAAGCAGTACACACTAATGTTTTTGTGTTTTCTGTATCTACACGTAGCAGTTTGAACATAGACGAAAAAATCTAAGATCATTCGTTCTTTTAGAATTTTAAATAATGTCAAAACTATGAACACTTTTCTATCTGCATATAAGAGAGGTATACGTGCAAGTTTAATTTCCTGTCCCGACTGAGAGTAGCCAATCCAGAACACCTGGCAACGATTTGAACTTAACCTACTTCTAGCTGATGTGCCACTGACTTGAGAGGTTTGACTTGAAATGTAACTATGGTCGACGTCAGATAAATTTGCAATAACTGTCATTGCCCTTTCCTTAATATCTCTTCGTAGGTTCATCACAACAAATTACGAATTATTAGGATCACGATAGATCGCCTACCCCATACGCGTTTGTATAACTCGACAAAATGTACTGAACAACTGATTTTTTTTCGTGATTTCAAAGTTGTTCATAATAAATATTTAATTGGGGTTCCCATACAACAAACGTGATTTTTTTGCGTTTTTTTAAAGATTATGATACGGAACTCTTCGTGCGCGAGTCCGACTCGCACTTGGCCGGTTTTTTTTTCAGTTTTTGCGTTTATTCTGTTACTATTTGTATATTGTGAGAAAACACCAGCAAGATTACTATTTCTGACGGAAGGATCACGTTAATACGATATCTTACGAAGATTAAGGAGGCCGTCCGTTAGTAAATCGCTTATCGGGACCCTTCCTTCTTAAGTAATACCCTAAATAATTAATTAAGGACAGAAGGATAGATACCCGACAGTTTTTATGTAATTCGTGAGTTGTGAAGATTTACTTCGCGTGCTCGTTTTGGTGCCCAGCTTACGTACGAAAATTGTAAGCCGCAACTTTAGCGCTCTGCATTGGTTTTTTCAATATAATAATAATAATAATAAGATTTCTTTATTAAGGCACCAAGTCCCAATATTAAAATTAAAATTATAATTAAAATTACACAAGCTTTAAAAATACAAAACATTTGACAATAAAAAAAAAACAATAAGCATCGCATCGTCAATTAGCTGATTTGAATGACCCATCACTTAATAGTGCTTGTGTGTAACATCATAGTAGGTAGTCTAAAAATGGCACGCTTTTCATACAGATCGTGATACTTGCGTTATTTATGTCTATCTATATATATATGGTCTAGAATGGATAACTTTAACTGACTTGCTCATTTCACAGAATTATCTACATACAAGCCACTTGTGTTTCAGGTAATTTTATTCAATAGGTATTTGGGTGACAGAAGGTGAAAGTTGTGTGAAATTTGGATGGTTTAAGGAGTGGAGGAAGACCAAAGAAACGGTGGATGGATTGAATGAAATACTAAATGACCCGCGCGCAACATCGTCTACGTCACATTTTTCATTAATGTTCCTATTGGTCGTAGCGCGATGTTATATAGCCTGTAGCCTTTCTCGATAAATGGGCTATGCAACACTAAAAGATTTTAACCAAACAAACAAACTCCTCAGCGTTTGCGCGGGTGTGACGCATCTTCCCATCACAATCCCGATTAACATTTAAATATATGTAAATCTTTGTACGGTCATGCTTGGCGCAAATTAACTCTTTTTCTTTCTTATAATGTTAGTATGTATAGATAATGTACGGTAAAAAGAAAACGTCCCGTCGATCCCAAATAAATTGGAATGCAAAGAAAACCTGTACATATGGCACACACAGATACACACAATGTAGGAGCAAATATGAGGTAACTTAATAAAGACAACATTTTGAGCCTCACAGAGGGGTCAAATAGGTCCAGGGCCTAAACCAACAACTCTTAAAGCAGTATTAAAGAGACGGAGCTATATAGGACGTATAGCTCCGTCTCTTTCCCACTGGAAGTAATATTAAGATATTACTTCCAGTGGGAAAGAATAAAAAATATTAAGATATTACTTCCAGTGGGAAAGAGACGGAGCTATACGTCCTATATAGCTCCGTCTCTTTAATACTGCTTTAAGAGTTGTTGGTTTAGGCCCTGGACCTATTTGACCCCTCTGTGAGGCTCAAAATGTTGTTCAAAAAGCTGCTGCTGCTGCTTTAAGAGTTGGTGGTTAGGCCCCAGCTCAGCAAAATACAAGACAAGACAACCAGAAGTTGCCTGACGCTGGTTTACGTTTAGTGTACGGATGCAAATAAGTATTGTCACAAGTTTTGCAACAATATGTATGACCCAAATACTATAACTCTTAAGTTATTCAGCTCTTATGCCACATGAAATGATCAACAAATACCAAGTTACTACTGCAATCTTTGTAGACGTGCATATCTATCATTGTACTGAAGGAAAACTTTATCTACATTGTAAGGAGTTCAGAAGCCAACAGTCAGAGAATTGATACTAAAATTACAAAATTCCGACGTCTCCGCCGCTGAATTTAAGGCGAATACAAGAAACTCACACTCAAAACAAACTTGCTGCAATTTTATTAACCTTAACTATTAGTATGATGTTGTCGGAAGTCGGTGTAAAAAAACGAAGAAACCACACCAGAAACATCGACTCCCAAAATATACTTTGTAGTAGGTTTTTCCAAACAATATTGGACACGTATTTTTTTTCTGTTTTCTCGTAAACAACAAATGAAAATGTATGTGTTGAAAACTCGTGTGACGTCAGAGACTAATACACTTTTACCGGAAAGTGACGTCACAAGCCTCCACTCCTGTCTTTGATGCGTTTTACTTTCGTAAATTTTTATTAATATGATAAAACAAAAAATACGTCTCCAATATTTTTGATAATCCAGATGACGGACTAAATAGAAAGATATAAGTATCTTTCTATTTAGTCCGTCAAATTTTTTTGATCAGAAAACATCCTTATTTGTATGCATGCAAGTTCTGTTACAATTAACAGTTTATGTTTTCTTGTTTCACGTCGAAGTCGGTTTCTTTTTTTTGTGAAAAAGTTTTTTTTTTAGTGGTACCCCACACCTAACAACACCACTGGAAAGTCACAGGAAAGCAAAAATACGCAATTTCGTATACATGGATGATTTTACCACATATTTTTTCCAGCTATTTGGATTTAAAAACCAAACTACTGAACCGATTTTGATAAAATTGCAATGGGACCATTAGGGAATCATACCCTTTCCAACAAAAAAAGAGAAATTTTCAAATCGGTTGGTATGCGACGGAGTAATGCGCGAACAAACATAAAAAAAATTCAAACTTCCGAATTGAGAACCTCCTCCTTTTTTAGAAGTCGGTTAAAACTGCTTCATGTTTTGCTATAAGTTGCATCGCGTCGTTATCGCGCATTTCAGACTCTTCCATGCAGTCCGGCAGTATTGCGCTTAAGATCATGTCAGCGTCTTAAACTTTAAGACGAGCTCAAACTCGTTTGGTGTTTACGACCGGTCTTCTTCTATTTCTATTGCGACGTTCCAGTAATGTCCCAAGAATTTGTGCTTATATTACCTGTTTAGGTATTTTTCGTGTAGGTTACTTCCATGTAAGTAAATGTACTTTTTATTATTTTTTTATGACAGTCAGAATCATACAAATATTACCCTTCTCGCTTTATGATGCTGTTTTTCGGGTACACTCTGATTTTTAATACTTTTCTGATGGGCTATTTCTACAGTTGTTTTTTTTTTTTGGTTTGGTATCTGGGCCATGTAAAAAGCTACCTTATTTGTCGTGAATAAGACTTTTAGTCAACGGTAAGAAAAAAAAACAAAACTTGAAAAGTCTCAACACACCCACTGTAAAATTAACTATCATCATCATATCAGCCGAAAGACGTCCACTGTTGGACATAGGCCTGCCCCAAAGGGGCAGCTAGGGGGGGGGGCTATAAATAAATAAATTAACAATATTTTTCCAACATTTTCAGGTCGTGTAACCACAAAATACAATAATAAGCTCTTCGCGGTAAAACCGTTGATATTAAGAACAGCTACTCCCCAAAATGTTTCCTCCCTGTAAGGCGTGTTCAAAGATCCTTTTGTTAGATCCCGACGTTATTGTTACAAGATACAAAGTTCGGGACTCGTAAAAAATATTATTGTGTCATTTAAGAATCTCTGCTTTGTGCTGTTGACTAAATATGTATAAAATATATTAGTCACGAGTGAATAGGTTACTTCTGGGTAAGCGTGCTCCATTGTCGACCACATCATCACTTACCTTCAGGTGAGATTGTGGGACACAGGGGTTTTACACGAGTCGATTCTCGCCGTTCGGCTAGGCCGCATGGCGAAAATCGATCATCTCAATGACAATTAGACTAGGCCGCAACTGACTAAAATCGCAGCCACAAAGTTGGGTGCCATCTGAATTTTGTCGTGCGGCGACAAGCCGCATGCGGTATATTTAGTAACGCTGTGTTCGACATGCAGTTTATTCATTTTTTTGGATTTTTGTCTTCTGGAACACACTGTAGATATTGAAGGCTCGCCCCGCCTATAATATGGTATAAGCGGGGTGAGCCTTTTGCTATCAACCAGGCACAAACCCGTCTGGGTTTGTCCAGTCCCAAACCCAAAATCAGCAAGTCCGAAAGTCAGCAAAGTCCAGTGTCTACTGGACAGGTGAATGATGAAATGGTGAATGTTGAAATGATAGGAAATTATCAAATGACTTATTCTCAAATGAGCGGATGGGAGTGTCAGACTCTTACTGACTAAAAACTCATCGGCGTGTTCCTCCTCATGGCCTTTGCGTTTTAGGGCCACGGTGACTCTTTCGAACAAATTCCGCAACCCTGGCAGACTGGAATGCTACTGAGATATTCCAGATGGAAAAACAATAACACTGCTCGACTCCACAATAGAACTCGTGCTCAGGAGTAGCTCTTATTACCACTGGATGAACGAGCCAGTCTTCTATTCCTTAAAATTGTTTCAACTACTCTTACGAATTTTCACCACAATCAAATAGAAATCAGCAACTTTTTATTGAAAACCTGGTTTTAAAACTTAGATTATTTTATTAAGGAGTGAATTTCAACAGGTCCTATAAAATCTTCATTTCCGTGTATTTTTTTATCTTAAGGTTTTTTTTAAAAAAAAACGCTTTTATTAAAGTTTTTGATAATGTATTGTATTCTTGCTTAATGTCTAGCAGATAACTTAAAAAACTAACGAGATATACAGGATTAAAAATTCCGTGCCACGGCGATGAAACATGCGTGCACGGCAATGAAACAAGCGGGCACGGCAATGAAAAAACTGTGCCATGGTAATGAAAGAATCAATCCATGGAAATGAAAAAATATTATATCTCTCCGAGAGGGAAAGGCAAACCCAGAAAAATTGTGTATGGGAGTAAGATTTGGATAGATATTACAAAAGGAAGAATGGGAGTATGTATAAGAATAAAGGCTGTAGTATTAAAATCTCTAAGTAGTGTTGCGAGTGTAATTCAACAGTCTTTCTTTACTTATTGTACTCTCATTCTTCTTTTGTAATATTTCCTCGCCCAAATTTTACTCCCATACAAGTGTTGGAATCAAGACCTTATCCTCCTACAATATTGCGAAGAACTACTCCTGCAGCCTTCTATTTAAGATATCGTTCTCTTTCTTTTCTTCAAAAATTAAGAAGCGACCCTGTATTAAGAGAGGAGTAACTCTTAATACAGGGTCGCTTCTTAATTTTTGACGTCGCTTTTCTTCCGCCAATCTTTTCCTGTCCTTTCTCTCCTCTTTAGATAATTTTGGTTTCGGCATCTTGGCATCCTAAAAATAAACAATCCATTATTAAAATCAGACTGTAGTATGTGGAGGTGCGTGCGTGTGTGAGGGTGTATTATACGTGTGATAGAGTACCAAATGTTACATCATTTTGTTAGGTTACCATGAAAAAATCTTTTTGTAGTTGACTGTACAGTAAAAACTCATCAAGTCTATCCTTAAATGTTTTATCGCATTGCAGAGAGAGTTAACTTGACGAGTCCTGTAATGTCAGTAATCGGTATTACCTGTATATCAGATAAAAGTTGATAAAGATACTTTCTTTGCCTAATCATACCATGGCGATGAAAACACAAGTCACGGAAATGAAATACCTGGCCACGGCAATGAAAATAAATTGTTTTACAAGACATGGCAATGAATTTTTTTTCATTGCCATGTCTTTTTTTTCATTGCCATAGAAAATTTCGCCCACAAAAACCACGGCAATGAAAGCACGGCGATGAAAATCAAGGCAAAAAATATAAATAACAAAAAATCTATTAAGTATTTGAAGAAATAAACACTTCACAAATAAACATAAAAGAAATGGCGTTCTATCGAATGCTTACTCAAGAAGACAAACTTAATTCAAAATGAGGTTATACCTATCCACGGCGATGAAAGAAAAAATGTCCAGTAACATAAAAATTGAATAACTTACATTATGGCTCGAAAACGCAGGAACGTGTGTACGTCCTTCCACGTCGAGCACTTAGGCAGCACTAATACGAAACGTTTAGCGTACCGCGGGGGGGACGCAAGTCATTAGGTAAAACAATATCCTTAAACATGATTAGGACACGGCGATGAACGGTAGTTCTGGGACAAATGATTTTTTATTAACCATTTGTTGTATTGTTTAAATATTTGAATAAATGTATTCCGTAACAATACTTTAAATATTCATGTATCAAATAAAACAAGGATTTAATATAAATAACCAATAGATTTTTATCAATGAGGAATAATACACAACAAGGTGACGTGTGGACAAACACGGCAATGAAATATTTCGAGGTTTAATTAATTATTTTGGAGTATCCATTAATCCTATTAATTAAATATTTAGTGCTACACGTAGATTTCTATTTCACCTAACCGGAAAAAAATGTAAGAACATTATAACTTTGTTTTTTAGTACTAATTTCATTGATGCCACGCAATTTTTGGTCCCGGGAAATTCACTCTAAGAACGAAAAGAAAGATAAACTATTTATTCTGCCAGATACAATCTACGTTTGTTGCCGTGTAGACTAAAAATAATCCTGCAAAGTTAAATAAATTAAGCTGGCCAAAGTGCAGGGAAGCTGCTGGCTGCACCTGAGTTTTGTTTACGATAAGTATGCCTGTTAAGAAGAATTAAATGCCTAATCCAAACCCTCCATGCTAAAGATACTTAGATACCATAAATTATTTTAAACCAGCTTTTGCCAGAAGCTTCACCCAAGTAAAGGTCAGAAATTCCATGTCCCATGCCAGGACATGGACTACCCGTGTGCCAAGTTTCATCCAAATCCGTTCAGAGAATAAACATACAGACAGAGTTTTCTACGTGTCTAGTATTTTATATAGCTTTTGCTCGCGGCTCCGCCCGCGTGGATGTCGGTTATCGCGTAAAAAGTAGCCTATATCTTTCTCCATATTCCGGGCTATATATCTGCCAAATTTCATGACGATCCGTTCAGCCGTTTTAGCGTGAAAGCGTAACAGACAGACAGGGTTACTTTCGCATTTATAATATTAGTAGGGATACATAAAATTGTTATGGTATGATTGAGTAGCTTACATCTAAACTTCAGCAATAACAACGTGTCAAACAAAGAGAAAAGTATCGTCTTACACCGAATATAAGGTATAAAGTAATAAAAATAACATAAGTATAAAGTTTCTTTAGAACTTCTACTTCTAGAAAATCTCAAAATAAAAGACTTTTTCAAAATTAGTGAACGATCTCCAGAACTCCTAGTTTATTTTTTTTATAAATACTTACTCATCAGAATTAAGACTAACTTTAAGCTGAATTTTCCTCAGCTGCCAGCCTTAAATAGAAAAATAAATGACCTATAACTATAAACTCTCTTAGGCGTTAAATATTAGCCTTATCGTGTCATATTATGGGGCTAAAAATAGCCAACTTTAAGTAAGAAGAAATTGGAAGCTCCCGTTGACGTCGCGTCGCAGACTCTCGGCATAGACGTAGGAATCTACAGAAAATCAGCTAGGATATAGGCGACTCAAAATAGGCACACACTCACATGCCTATACACGTAGGTACTCAAACATTCAAGTCTCAAACGAATGCCAGTCGCGAGTGCGCTGTCGCTGAACGTCGTCACTGTCCAGGTTTTTCCTACTACGTTGGGGTCGGCTTAACTGACCAGAGTGGCAATTTTACTAATTTTTAAGAGCGTTTACGCGGTACGGCATTTAAATAACGACTTGAACTCCCTATTTCTCGAAATGTATAAAATGATTTTAATGAAACTTCGTAAGCATACGCTAGATATCCAGGTCTAAATAGTTGATAGAGAACATTTTCGAAAAAAGTTCAGGGGGAAAGATAGAAAGTGAAAATATCTCTCCCTTTCTCCCTCTAAACTCTAGCGTATGCATGACAAGTTTCATTAAAATCGGTTAATTCATTTCGAAAAAACAACTTGAAAGTTTGTATGAAATGCCATACCGCGTAAACGCTCTTAGAAAACCTCAATTTTTATACAATTTTGACAGATTGCGACTGACAAACAAATGCGAACTTTACTTAAAAATTTGTAGAATTTGCCCTCAGATGCAGCTGACCTGCGAAACCCATACAGTTACTGGGTTACACATTATTAAACCCTTGTCAAGACTATCAGACTCTCGGATTTGTGACTAGGTACCCTTTACGATCTGCAATGACAACCGAGACCAACGGCTATGACCGGTCACTTCTGTAACCATATTTATCTGCAAATAAATCTTTGACTTTGACTTTGACCCATCTATAGACCTCTGTAAACGTTACATTAACATGAATATCGACTCGTACGGGTATTCCCCCGCTCACCGAGCCCCCTACTTAACCAAGAGCTGCTTAACGTGAAGTGGGCCAATATTCGTGTAGTGTTAACCTTCTATAGGTCTCTTTTTGTTTTATCGAACTCAAGTCGTTCTAACTACGATCACTCCCGAGCGGCCCCGACTTCCCCCGAAGAGTCGAAACACGTCGTTTAAACTTATCCCTTTTCTAATTTGTGGGTAGTGGGAAAACTATTGAAAGGTTCAGAATACGGGTTGGTTCTCACACGCACTTTTGTTTAGATTAGGGATCTACTTTTAAAGAGGTTTTTACAGTTTTCGCGTAAGTTATAGATTTGTTTTTTTACTATCTTATATAGAGAGATTTTTCCATTGGCATCGCGAAGTTGAATGGACCTTTAAACGAACTTAGAATTTATAGGCTTTACTCTGAAAAGACACCACAAAACATTTTGAAAGAGAATAAAGATTAAGGTCCACATTCTTCACATTATATTTTCCCGTCTTCAAAAGCTGGGGTTAGTCAATTTCTTATTTCATTTATATTTCGCCAGTTTAGCACAAGTTTCTCATTAGAAATACTGTTGAGGCAAATAGTTTAGCGATTGCTTTAAAGTTTCAAGCAGAACCTTGTATCATTTTGCTCCTAATTCATTTAGCTAGACAGCGACGCTTGTTAAATTCTTTGTAGAAATGAGATTTAATTTATTTCAAGCGTCCACTTGAAAGGATTATGTAAAGAGGATGGTCAAAAGCTTCCTATATATGGTTATGTCTTAAACTATAACATTCTGCAACGCTTTATAATTAAGTTTCGTGAAATATGAAATTAATGTCTATGGTTTTACTCTCTCCAACTCAACTCGAACTCCATTGTCATAATAATGAAGTTTTTGCATTTGTTTGCTTATCTCTTGAGTACGAAACGTTAATTAGACAAGCTTTCATTGACATGTTCGTGCATATGTTGGAGATAGAGTTCGAGTTGAGTTAGAGTTTACGTTTTGGAATATGGGCCTAAGAATTTATTAATTGGTTCGCCTACGAGTTTAATTGAACGTTCAGTCAGAAGCTCCTTTTGCGGCGATGTTGTGACACGACAACTACAACAAAGTACCGAGCAACCACCAACCTTTAACTACCAACCAACCTAATATATTTAATAATAATATTGTGATCTCAATTCAATTTAATTTAATTCAGGACATCTATTAATGATTTTTTTATTTTTTGTCCATGTTTGTTCATTTTAAATACGGTACTTATTACCTTAATTAAATTAGACCTACTCTGACAATGATGTGCATGCCTGTAAGTGACTTGTTTACAGAGGATCTTCTCAAAAATTTTATTTCTAACATTGATTTGTAAATAAGTCGTTGGTGTGCCTATGTTGAATAAATAAATAAAACCTGCCCAACTACAAATCAACCACCAATTCCACCTCAAACGACACACCACCCACCAGATACAACCAACCGGTCGGCTATTACCGATTTTATAATTGCACCGGTCTTGTCAGTTTCTAGACGTCCAAAAATACAACAACAAAACATTTTTTCCTCAAATATAAAACAAAGTAAAAGTAGTCTCCCTGCCTCATCACATTTCGTTCACGTCCTTCAATCACAACAAAACAAACCAGAGATGTCATCTTAAAGTTTAGTCCCGTAGCTGACGTGGAGACACCCTAATTAACATAATGCGGTGGAAACCCGTCCTAATGAGCGTCTCATGGATGGAATTACCATTTTTATATCTGCTTTCACTTCGGCAGGGCTGTATTAGGATAGTTTATTATAGGTGTTCTAAGCTAATATTAAATAGAGGTATAATCATTGTTTGCTTGTCTGATTTTTTTTTCTTTAAAAAAAAACGTTGCCCCACACTAGGAGTTTCTCCTGTATCGTGGGTGTGTTTACAAACATACAAACTCACATGCACAAACAGCCAGACCCGGAATAACTATCTGTAGGCCATACAAATATTTGTTCCGTGCGGGAATCGAACCCACGACACGCAGCGCAGCGGTCAATCGCTCAACCACTGCGCCAACCATGTCGTCGTAAATTCTTTTGCACATAAGCTACGATAATGCTTTTGGGCATTTTTTTTAACCACTTTCATTAAGAAAGTCGTACTTACTTGTAGAAAGCTTTTTTTATCTTTCCGTTACACTCTGTATAGAAACAGATAATAAAGTTTCAGAAAAATAAAATTACTTTATGGTTCGTAAATTGAATGAAACAATACTAGCTCCAGTTGACTCCACTCTAAAAATAGAAGCCCAAAATCTTGCCAGTCAGCAAGCAAAGACAGCTCAAAATATATGCAGAATCACTTTTACTTTAAAGGATCAGTAATCAAAACCCCTCCAGCTATCCAACTTACCTACCCGAAACACTTTCCCTTCAAAGAAAGTGGATGCAATAAAACATAATTTACACTTTCCCTAAAAATACCCAATCCGTCCCTGTTTTAAGTGGAATTTTATTACCGAACCGTCAGATGTCTTGTTAGCCAAAGTATGCCGCGAAAATATTTATGATGAAGAAAATTCCTGAGGTGTCCAACGTGCGATAGGTTATAAAATGCTATGTACTATAAAAGATAGGTATTTTAGATCGAGGACAAAGTTTTCGTGAGATATTTTATGGGCGGAAGTTGCTGATGTTTTCAGTAATTAATGTTAAGTAAGTTAGTTACTTTTTGTGCTTTCGGTCTTAGGCCTGTAAATACTTTAAGTGACTACGTTGATATTTTCATTTTTTTTTTCTCATACTTTTTTTTTGCATACATTTTATAAAAGGCATTTATTTATTTATTATTACTCTATTACATTGATAACGCGTGAAGGTAAGGTGATCAACACTGTCAAAAATTATGTATTTATTGTACCGTGTCCAGCTACGGGTCACTGAAGTAGGCTCACACGAAAAGATGAATAACTCGAGATTAGGTTCCCCCTTTTTATTTTAAGTTCTCTCAGTCCATCCAAAGGTTGTCTGGTAAGATATCGCTGTGAGCGATTATACCACCAGTGCTTTTTTTAACGATGGGAAATCACGAAATGACTCCTTCCGCTCTGTGTGGAGCGGGAGGGAGTGTCAGACTCCTACTGACTAAAACCCGTCCGTGTTCCTTCTAGTGCCATATCTTTCCAGAGCTGCGGTGACTCTCAAACAAATTCCGCAACAGACAGACCGCCATCGCCAGTGCCTACACATCGAATAAGTTTATGTAAAAGAGTTTTGTAACTATTTTTTGTTTTACAATGTTTATTGTATCTAGCACTTAAATAAAATCTTAAATGACGAATGCAATAAAATGAATATACCTAATTCATTTTCCATGTTAGTTCATTCATCATCTGCCTAGCCTTTTTCCAACTATATTGGGGTCGGCTCCCATTCAAACCAGATTCAGCTGAATACCAGTATTTTACATGAAGCGGCTGCCTACCAAACCTCCACAACCCATTAACTGGGTAACACAGTACTTCTTGTCAAGACTGGTGTCAGATTTTCTGGCTTCTGACAATCCGTAACGACTGCCAAAGATCTACAAATGACAGCCGGGACCAACGACTTAACGTGCTTTCCATGTAAGTTCATTGTTATTGTAATTTGTTTGTTTTGATAACTACTCCCCTCCCTATTTACCTATTTACAATGTTATATGTATCAGTTCTCTTTGTATGTTGGGTTTATTTCTATCTCGTTTTATTGGATAGAAGAAGACAGTGACAGAAAATCGTTTAAGTTATCAAAATATGAATAGGTTAACGGGGTCGGAGTTTCAGGGTAATTCAATAAAGCCAGATTTATGATTGGTTTATTACATCAAAGTGGTTATTTGTGGAATATTAGGGGAATTTCTGTGATTTGATGCGATTAATAGAGGTACAGTTTGAAACAAAGGGTACTAATGACAATAATAGAGATATTTACGAAATACTAGCTTTTCTAACAAAGGGTTGAGTGACTGCTACCTACATGTATTTACGGCATATTGTTTACTCTCAGCCAGCTTTCGCTACCTTATACATATACTTCTACTGTCTAAATCCCTACTAATATTATAAATGTCTAAGTAACTCTATCTGTCTGTCTGTTTAGCTTTCACGCTAAAACGACTCAACGTAATGGTTATGAAATATGACAGATATACAGGGTTATTTTTAAAACGCTAACAACCTTTCAGTGGGTAAAAAAAAACAACTTTTACTATGGGACCCAACCCTGAAATATCAAAAAATAAATCAGCTGTTTCATACAAAATTAAATTTGCCCGATTAAAATGTATGAAGCAGCAGATATTTTTTTCGATTTTTCAGGGTTGTCTCATAACAAAAGTTTTTTATAATCATGAGTACTTTCACTCACTGAAAAGTTGTTCGTGTTTTACAAATAGCCGTGTATATATAGCCTGGGATATGAAGAAGGACATAGGCTACTCTTTTACGCGATAACCGAGATCCACGCGGGCGTATCCGCGGGCAAACTAGTGATAATATAAGGGAACATTTTCTTACCTGAAATAAAAAATGTAACACAAACAAGCTTACCTTCACAATCTACTTACAATCTCAATATCTAGCAATTTTCCTCCTTGGGAAAGGTGTAAGGTACCTCAATAAAACAGAAAGGTAGAAGGGTCGATGTAAAACTGACATAAATCGACTCCACACTACTCTAATAGAATAATATTTTACTACTTTGCAGTTTTTGGTATTTTGTCTTTTTAGGGTTCCGTACCCACTTAGTAAAAAGGAACCCTTATGGTGCGACTCAGTCTGTCTGTTTGTCCGTCTATCACAGCTGGATATCTCAAAAACTACTAATACTATAAACTTGAAATTTGGAATAGTTTTAAATGACGTTTTCCCTATGTTTAGCAAATTGTAAGAAGGAAATTTTTTTTTTTTTGCAACGGGTCTCAAAGTTGGTCTTAAAAATTCGTTTTTTCTTTTTCTTTGGTCTGCATAATTTGATTTCTTTGGTCGACTTTTGACATAGAGAAAAAACTGAAATTATTCTATGTGACAGACGTTTATGCAAAGTTTACAGGATAAATAAAATGATGTCTCTAAATAGCACACTTTTTCAGAAAACATAGAGTGTCGTAACGTATCACCATTTCATTTTTCTTAAATAATATGTATGTCATCGGAAAATTGCAGACTACGTCAGATTGTTACAAATCTTGATTAGATTATAATTTCTCGATATATTATGAAAAAAACGTATTGTATACAATAAATCCCATCCAAATCCAATAGTTTCCAATAAATCCGTGTCTTATTTAGAAAAAATAGTTAACAATTTAACGCGATATTTTACAATCTTACGGCGTTTGCCATTTTCCGGTGACATATACAACGTGTAACAGAATAAACCCAATACCGGAAAAAAATCAGCTGTTCAGTATATTTTGTCGAGTTAAGAAGACAGAAATTATGGGATGGGTCAGTCGATTATTTTTCGTGATTTTTTTTTTTTTTATGAATGGGCTAGCTCTTGACCTCGATCACACCTGATGGAAAGCGATAGATGAGGTCCATGATGAAAGCGAGCGTGCCCAGAAGATGCCCTGAGGCACTGGTACTTCCACGCGTCGACGAAACACAGTAGGCTGCTTGACGCCGGACTCCGGTGGGAGGGTGGTCGCGAACCAGGCGCAAGGCTACCACCGCAAGGGAAGGATTGGTCAGTCTTATAAGGTGTTAGGTGAGACTGTCCAGGATGTGCCGAGCGCTCGGTTCAGTTGAGTGTCTGATGGAACAAATTGCGCTACACGAGGAGGCTCCTTCATGCATCCCAAAAATTTGACTGATTTCAGTGTTGGTCCCATAGTAAAAGTTTTTCATAGTGATGAGTAAAATTATTAATTTTCAGGGTTTGCGCTTAGTATAAAGAATCTGAAATGATATCTAGTTAAATTACATATAACCAAACTCAGTTTCATTCTCTAATTTGAAATCATTCACCTCCTACTCGCATGAGATTCCAAAGGATAAAAAATCCAATAAGAATCGACAGAGCTTACTTTGAACTCAGTAGCTTAGCTGCTTAGCTCCCCGACGCCGATACAAAAGGTTAACATATCTACTAAAAGTGCAAACGCTTTAAGCTTCTGTCTTTGTACCAGTATATTTAAATCTGGTAAGTATAACATGGTAGTATTACCTATTACTATAATAGGGAATATACATGAAAATAATATTTATTATCTAAACAGTTTATCTAGAAATATACAAAAATGTGATACTAACTGTGAACAGAATCACAGACTGAAAAACTAACGAGTTATTATAACTATTTTAAACAAATATATCTGTCCCTCTCGCGAAAACGCCGTTTTCTATAGCAGCTGTGTATGTGATGTATTTGATATCAGAGTTTGCATCGGACTTCTCTTTTAATTGTCAACTTTGAAGCTTTTTATCTTCATCGCTGATGAAGGTATTTTAAAAAATATTTATAATCGTTTACAAAAGCTAATAAAAATATAACTAGGTACTGTGGTCGACGACAGATAAATTTCCCCACACACCAACATTTATTGACATACTTAATTCTGAAAACAGAAATGAAGACATAAAGCTGTCCTGAATCAACATCTATCGTAATCCTTTACATTTTCTAGTTATGCAAAACGATTCATTATTTATTGTCCAGGTTCTTACGAAGAGATATTAAGGTAAGGGTAATGACCGTTATTGACCATAACACTGAATATTTTTACATTGGATGATAGAAAGAGATGACTGAAATATAAAGGAGATAGAACGCAAGATCATGGAGAATAGACTTCGGCCCGAGCCGAAAACTGCCGAGCGTGTGCCGAAGTCGGATAGAGAACAGGTGAGTGTTATACCGAATACCCGTTACAAGTATTTTGTAATGTTGGAAGATAATTAATTAAGGATCAATTACCTTGCGAATACCTTTAACTTGTCATTTGATGTAACACATCACCTTTTTGGAGTAGATACATAGATAGCGTAATTTTATATCAATCAAGCTGCCCAGCCTTTTCCTAACTATGTTGGGGTCAACTTCCAGTGAAACGGAAGGCCAGAAGTCGTACCAGCCTGGCCACACTCACGGCCAGAATGGCAGCCAGACAAACTGCTGCGGAAGGACCTAGGATACACTGGAAAAGCGAGGCAGGCTTTGATTAGGTACCATCATCTTCTGCCTGGCCCTTTCCCCAACTATGTTGAAGTCGGCTTATAATAAATGAATGCAGCTATTTGACATGAAGTAGTTGTGTAGCAGCAGCAATACCTACCGCCGCAAAAATCAACGAGCAGAATCTACATCGCAACAATAAAACCCGCAACGCCATCTATCCCGACAGCTGCGAACTAACTTAACCAAATCCTGAATCGCGATATCAGAGTTTACCGTGCGATTCGAACAGATACAACTGTCCGAATATCAACTATTGGGCAGTTGCCCACCGGACACAACAACCGTCCGGTCGGAGAATCCTCCCTTTTCAATGGAGATATGTGGGACTTTACTCTCTGTTTCGGCTACCTCCAAAATTACTTATCTGAACCTCCACAAGCCAGTAGTTGCTTGTGGGGAGGTACTCGATACCTCTTAAAAATACTAGTGGTCGAGTGTGACTTTTACATGTCTAAGATTAATTTTAAAACCCATCAACCCAATGTCAATTATCAAGGGCGATTGTTTTGTCTAATCAGATATAGTTATAAAATAATTATGATAAATTGGTTTGTTTTCAATTACATTAATTAAACTCCGTTTTTATGTGTTAATGTTTCCATTGTATTACGGCTATTTATCCTAGACAGTGTAAAACTGATGACTTACAATAAATTTCCATCGTAAAAATAAGCTCTCTAGCTTTTCGAATAACACATAAATCCCTGGATGAACATTCTACAAAGACATAACAGTTTTAAATGGAAACGAAGACTAATTTGTTGTACAGTTATTCTACGACTTTTTAGGGTTCCGTACCCAAAGGGTAAAAACGGGACCATATTACTAAGACTCCGCTGTCCGTCTGTCTGTTTATCCGTCTTACTCTCCGTCTGTCTGTCTGTCACCAGGCTTTATATTATGAACCGGGATAGCTAGACAGTTGAAATTTTCACAGATAATGTATTTCTGATGCCGCTATAACAACAAAATAAAACAGATATTTAAGTGTAAGTTACCCATACAACAATCGACTTTGCCGTTTTTTTTATAGATAATGGTACGGAACCCTTCGTGTGCAAGTCCGACTCGCACTTGGCCGGTTTTTTAATATTAAGCTCGCTTCTTTATACATTGTTCGCTAAGGAAATACTTGCTAGAAAGAAGAATATTGCTACTCCGACAATCAGCGTCGGACGGGACAGTATCGTTTCTCGGAAGCTGAATGCCATGAAAAATATCTTACAACCAAGCTTAGGTACTATTAAATTCTTGGATCTTGATAGTTGGATAGTTTTACTCAAAGATGTAAAGCCAACAACTTATTCGATATCTTCCGCTATATCTAGAAGATGAATTAGATATTCCTGGGATGGAGAAATATAGGGTCTATCCAAAAGTTTCCGAAATCGAAAAACCATCGAGGTCCTTTTATACAACGTGTAACGGAATAAACGCCTCTTAAGGGGTCATTGTACTTATCATTATGAACCACTTTCACTATGGAACCAACACTAAAATCGCGAAAAAAATCGACTGCCCCATACATTTTGTGTGTGCCTAACTTGACAAAATGTACTGAACAGCTAATTTTTTTCGCGATTTCGGGGTTGGTCCCTTAGTAAAAGTTGTTCATAATGATGAGTACAATGACCCCTTAAGAGCGTTTACGCCGTACGGCTTTTCATACAAACTTTCAAGTCCTTATTTTTCGAAATAAATGAACCCATTTTAATGAAACTTGGTATGCATACGCCATCCACCCAGGTCTAAAAAGTTAGTTCAGAACATTTTTCGAAAAAGAATTTAGAGGGAGAGAGAGAGAGCGATTTTAAGTTTTCTATGGAAGTGAAAAATCACTCTATAATCTTTCTCCTGAACTCTTCTTCCAAAATGTTCTCAACTAACTTTTTAGACCTGGTTGGATGGCGTATGCATAGGTACCAAGTTTCATTAAAATGGGTTCACTCCGTACGGCGTAAATGCTCTCAAGAGGTATTGCGTTTATTCTTTCACACGTTGTATTTTATTTAAATAGTTAGGTACTTTACATTTCCTTACCAAAATAAAATAAACGTTTCTTTGTCCTTGGAAACAAATCCTATTAATTCAACCGCATGCTTCCTCATTTAAGAAACGAGCTACGTTCGTGAATCTATTAGGCAAACGTGTTTCACACTAGGACAAGGAGTAATCAAGTTTCAGTTTTTACTGGAAAACCACTTTTCACAAATTACGCTGCAATAGATTCTTACAAGCAAAGGATTTTCAAACAAACTTGCAGTTTTTTTTCAGTGTTTCACCAACTTCTCCCGTGAAATTCAATCCTCACAAATCCGTGTTATACGCGTTTAAACTAAGTTTTTTTTTTGTTGTATTTTTGTAGTTCCATTCTGTTGTTATACATAGGTTTTAAGTTTTCTTTACCTATACTAAGATATGTCTTGCTAAACGCTTAGTTGACACTTCGCGTGACCCAAGGGCTGGCTTTTACCTTGGACAAAGGATAAGCATTGCCATACAACGTGGCAATGCCGCCAGTCTTTTGGGCACACTGCCAGTCGACAGCGATGCAGATGAATTTTTTGACGCCATATTTTAGGGTTAACTTAGTTAGGATATTTGATTTTTATTATTAGTGCTGTCTTAACCGAATAAAATAAATACCTACTTTTACTACTTATTGAAAGTTTTACTAATATTATAAAGAGGTAAAGTTTGTAAGGGGTAATCTCTGGATTCTGGATCTACTGAACCAATTTTGAAAATTACTTTTGTAAATGATAGCCACATTCATGAGGAACGGGAACTGGAAATTACAACGGGAACGGAAAACAACGGGATATACGCGTACGAAGTCGCGGGTAAAAGCAAGTATTAGATACGATCACACAAATTCAATCCCATTTTAACATTTATCGGTAGATTAACCAAAAAATTTGGAACAGCCGCATTAGTCTGCTGTCAAAATACTTTCATCATATCAAGACAAAGTCAAAGATGTCGCATAGTAACAGAGTTGTTACTAACAAAGCATCAATACCGAATGCCAAGTAAAAAGTTCAAATAAAAAGCTCTTAGTCAAGACCAATAAAAAATAACGAGATACCTACATCACTTCAATGACATGTATTCTATTCGTTATCCAAATAACATGAAAGTCAAATAATGCTCGCATTACACCGTATCGGATCTACTGACAAACTTGTGTGCTCAGAAAAGTGTAGATATTCTTAGCCCGGTCTCCAACTTGGATACTTTGATGGAGGTACCTAGATGCTGGAGTGATTTTACGTGGTCAATTATCATATGCAGTAGGTACCTTGCCATTAATATAAGGGCACATCGAGTTTTAGAAAAAAAAAACTCTTTGTAGAGCGTCATTCTTCTTCTAAATTTCTATACGTCATTAGAATTATACATTTTGATATGATTTGATTATTTCTCTATGGAGCAAGTTCTAAAGTTCACTCAGACGAAGTTCCAGGCAAAAGCTCATTCAAAAATAGAGAGAGTTCAAAGGGATAACAATATTCTGGTTTCACGAATTCAAAATCGATCTAGAGAAAATACTCGTAGCACGAAAGCTGCAAATTGATAATCAAAACACTTTTCATGCGAGCGAAGCCGTGGGCGGATTCTAACATAAGACCTTAAATGTACCGTGTTTTATGCAAACAAAATATTCTTATTCTACTGACTGCACGAATGCTCGCTTTGTAACATGATACATTACATGTTACATTATACCCCGTAACATCGGTCAGTACCCAGCTTTAGTTTACTTTTTACATGCTTTTTATTTTTTTGAATCTACGGATTTACTTAGTAATGGTACAAATAATCGAAATGCTTCAACTAAATGACTGCTTTATTTGTGTGACTCTGCACTGGCGTAAACACAACGTTTAGATATCAGCACAAACAGTAAGAATACGTCAAAGCAATAAGTAGCCCAGGACTACGTAATCCGTCCCTTGACAGTGAAATCGCCCGAAAGCAAAATCACCCTTATTACCTTTCGAAGCTAAATCCAATTAATCTCTCATTAAATATTTCCATTACCGGTCCTCAGCTCTTACATAATAAATGTCAAAGCGACAAGAACGATTTGTTGAGAAGTATCTTTTAGAACTCACTCCAAGAATATAATTCTCAGTAAATGTGGAAAATAAACAGATTTCATCCGTATTCAGTGTGTCTGTTTGTTACCTCTCCACGTCTTAACGGGTTTCTAAACGAATTTTGATAGAACTTGGCTCAAATGTAGAAAATATCCTGGAATGGGACATAGGGTACTTTTTATCCAGGGAGTATGTTTCCTTGGGATTATTTTCAACTTCCACGCGGGCGAAACCATTGTCAGAAGCTAGTTAGGAATATCGATGTCAGAAGTATGTAATCAGGATTTTTCTAAATCATAAAATGGTTTAAAAGAGTGTCCGTGGAGTTTCTTGCACGTTCTTTTCCGTAGATCTACGCTTTGGAACGTGCAAATGTTTTTGACTGACTGACTCTGACAATTCAAAAGTACCTGTAAATGGTTTATTTGAATGCTTTGACTTTGACTTTATCAATCAATGTAATTAACCGAGCAAAGAATCAGCCTCTGAAAAAATCCTTCTGTAAAACCCAACAACACATTCCCGACCATTCGAATCCAGGATGAAAAATCATCCATGCACTGAAATCTATTCGTGTTTATCTATTTTTTTATTATTGTTAGGTTCGTGTTTAACCACCTGCGACAAATGTGGTCGACGATGGACGCATCACGCATCACGAAATCGAGTCTAACACTGTCAGTGCACAAATACCCTGACACAACAATCGTGAAGAAGTTAATGCCAATACCATAGATTTAAAAAGGTTGTACCTACCATAAACAAGTAAACTTTTTATACCAAAACAAATTCATTGATTCCTGATATTTGTTCAACCGGAGTTTAGTTATAAAACCAGCAGGTGTAAACGTGTAAACCCATAGGAGTTATGGAGCAGAAGTTTTTTCAATTAGACTACAGGGGTACAATTTATGTAGCAGTAAGAACTTAGATTTGCTTGGAAAGGCGGGAATTGAATAAGATTGTTGTATTAAAGTCGTAGCGGTCAGTAACCGGCGGCTAGAGAACATAGACTATTTACTTAGTTATCTTTGTAAAACACACATAGACAACGATGTAAACATTAAAGTTTTCTTTCTTCATTTCTCCAGGGCTAGGAAAAGCTCGTGTGTTTACACATTCTTTATTTTAAACTAGCATGTGTGTTTGTGTTATGAATATAAATGTGGATGGATGGAGAAAGAAAAGATGGATGGATTGTGTGAGAAGTTAAATGACAGAAAAGGGGGTTAGTAATGTCATGACGGTTGAAAGGGCAGAATGGAGCAAGAAAATTAAATTAAAAATTTATTAAACCCCCTACGCAAAAAACAACCCATAAAAAGTAAAAAAATAACTATCCTAAAAAAATAAGTCGCGGCGGGGTGTAGCTACTTCAGAGTCGATATTTCAAGTTTGTTACATAGCGATACCCCGCCGCGACTTTATTTTAGGCTTTTTGAATTAAACTAACCTATTGGGCAATATATTAAATATTTCATACGTAAATAAAAAAATCATTCAATTTTATGCCAAAAATGGCTTACATCATTTTGGAAGGACAATGCTCCGCTTGAAGCAGACGGAATCATGCAGGGACCACTTTACTAGACTTCAAATTTTGACAGTCCCGTGCCTCTATATTTTGGTGTTGCTTTTTAATATTTTTTTTTATTAATTTTGTCAAGAATTTGCACAAATTTGAAACCAATGAGCAAAGATTAGCTAGATACAATACCCGACGGAAAGAGTTACCTAACATGATCCAACCGAAATTAAACGTGGTTCAGCACAGTCCCAGATACCAATCAGTTTTCCTATATAATAAGTTACCTACCCTTGGAATTTAAAACTATAAATAGCGCTAACTTATTCAAAAACCAGCTCAAAACATATTTATTGAGAAAGGGCTATTACAGTGTCGAAGAGTTCTTAGATGACAAATGACATTGTGTGACATATTATTGTATTTTTTTTTTATTTAATTTTTTACCTTTGGCATCATTCTTGTATTTTTATTCATCCTTATCATTGAATATTTTTTATTTAATATTTTTTTTTTATTTATTTTCGGGCTAGCTATTGACCTCGATCACGCCTGATGGAAAGCGATAGATGAAGTCCATGATGAAGCGAGCGTGCCCAGAAGATGCCTTGAGGCACTGGTACTCCCACGCGTCGACGAAACACAGAAGGCTGCTTGACGCCGAACTCTAAATTATTATTATATTATTACTTATTTTAAATTGACTGAACCTGATATGTTATTTGGATTATTGTTAATTTGTTTTTGTGTATGTGACGTATTTATTGATGTTTTATAATTATTGTTTTTTTTTTCTTCTCTCTGACATGGAATTTTCAATTGATTAGAACAAATTTAATTCAGAATGTGGATTTATCATTATTAATTTGATGCAGTTTGTTTTTGTTTGTGACACATTATTTAATGTTTTTTTTTTACATATTTTATAATTTATGATCTATTGTAATGTTTTAGTGGTGTTAAAATTTGGACACAATATGTTATTGTTATGAAATAAATTACTTATGACTTATGACTTATGGAAAAGAACTGATACTCTTCAAACCGCTAAACCGACTTTTTACCAAACATATTTAAGAACCACCGCAAGGTAACTGGTTTTCGAATGAAAACCGCATCAAAATTGGTCCATCCGTTTAAGAGCTACGATGCCACAGACAGACTCACCATCACACAAACATACAGACATTGACGTCAAACTTATAACACCCCTCTTTTTGCGTCGGGGGTTAAAAACGTATTGCGCCGACAGCAAGTAACATGGGCTAAGGACAGGAAAATGATGTCTGGTTGAAATGCTCTAAAAGTATGCAGGGAATTATTCAATAATGTAAAAAAATTGAATGTTAGGAGGTAAGTTAATATCTCTGGAATTGGTCTGCCTAGCCTTTTCCCAACTTTATTGGGGTCGGCTTTCAGTCAAACCGGATTAAGATTATCTCTGGAATTACTGATCCGATATCAAAAATTTTATCACTGATAGAAAGCTACATACACGACCGCTGAGATCCATGGGATGGGATTTTATCCTGAAAAAACGCACTCCACTTATAGGATAGAGCCCGGGAAAAGCCAGATTATATTGCAACAGCCTGGTTGATTCTGTGAAATATAGGTACAGGCTGTCAATCCGGTTATAAATAAGCTTATATGTCAAAGGCTTAAAATGGTAATTCGTGAGAATTCGGGTGAAGGCAAAATTTACATTACCTTTCTTATCAGTCCGGGAAAATAATCATTCCTCTGTGACAATAAATCATCTCTCTTAAAATTTTCTCTGGGACTATTCAAATTTTTACAAAATATTAGCAGAACACGGATTTTCGATTATTCCTCGCACACCATTATTGGACCTGATGAATAGAACAATTGACGTTGTCAAAATTTTGTGAACGTCGATCTATTTTAAATATTAGAGTATTGGCCCCTCAGATCAAAGAATAGATTGGCCCTAAATAAAGTCGAAGTGGAAATCTTCACTTGGGATTATGTCGCAGATTTATTTATTTTAATTTCCTAGGAAAAGTTTTAAACAACTCGGTTGTTCTCATGTTATAACGATAGTAAAATAAGAAGCTTTTAAGTAGAAAGAAACTTTTAAGCCATGTTAAAACTAATTGCTAGAATATTCAACATAGGTACCTAATCAAGTTATAAAAGAAAAAGATAAATTAAATCAATATCCGTAGGTCCCGCAAAATAACAGTAAGAACTCGATTAAGTAATAAAAAGAAACGAGTATTAATTCTAGAGCCACCGCCGGGGAATCTATTGTGGGATAAACAACGCCATTTTGTTTTCTATTACTAAAAGTGGTGTTACGTAGTTTCCTGTCGTTTTATCGTTTTAGCTCTTTTTAAATTGAACTTTGTTTATAGTTAAGTATTTCTTCTAATCTATATCTTAACTGTTATTATATAGACTTACAGTGTTGCCTTCTTATAAAAGTTTGTCTAAATGTTTGTAAAAAGAAAATCTCTGGAAGAACTTATCCGATTTTTTAAATATTTCACTGATATAAAGTTTCTTCGCCACTTAAATTCATAGAGTAGCCCATAATTTCATCCCTAAAAAAAAGTAAAAAAAAGAAAGTATTAGCAATTAAAAAAAAATTTTATTGTATTACTTATGGTTTGTCAATTCCTAATTGTGACGTATTAATAAAGTACAAGCGGCGCATGCACGTCACGGCATTGCTTGCCCAACCGCCGGCCGGTGCGGACGTGTATGCGCTCCTTGGTGAAACAAGTGTGTGGCTTTGATTTACGAACCCAGCAGCAAACGAGGACACCACAGTGGCGACGAGCCTCAAGTAAGTGGTAAATTATGCTGCTATATGAAAAAGGAGGGAGATGAACTCACGTGCACGAAAAAAAAAAAAAAAAAAAAAAATGATACACTAATAACAACCTCACGGTTTTATGGTGCTATCGATTAAGTGGTATATGTATCTATCTGTCCAAGTACTATTAAAACAAATGACTAGACATTACAAATAACAAATACAGTGTTATTTGTCTGATCGATCAATGATAGGTTATTATTATCATTGTCATGAAAAAAAGCAATGAATACTTTTCTAAAAATAATTTCTATCATAATTATTGTAATATTCTTGACTATAGCCGTGGATATTTCTAAAATAAGTAAAAATTAAAATTTTAAAATAAGTACCTACTCGGTGGTAATAGTTCTTATATCTTGTGACGATAATTTCGACGTAGGTACCTATTAGTAGAAATTGTAATAAGAAATACCGTGTAAGTCCGCGTTAATGTAATTTATCCAGTGACATTATTTATTTAAATACCTACGTAGGTAATAAGAATTTTCAATGCAAAATTATGATTCCTCACTATTCATCGCGTTCTCTTAAGTTAAATGATGTTTTAAGGTTGAGGTACCTAAAGCAAATGTCGTTAGTAATATTAAAGCAGATAAGTCAATGCAATCAATCAGCGCAATAGGTACATGTACTACTTATTGATATAGGTAGGTAATACAATATGCTATCATAACAAATGTACCAAAAGTGTATTAGTGTATGTTGCCAAGGTGCAATAAGGTGCCAAGGAGCACAAAGCAGTATTTTTCCAAGGTGAATCAAGGTGCCAAGGAGCATTAAGGTGTAATTTTGCCAAGGGCATATATATCCATAAAAAATGCAAATTACATGGATCAATTGATTGATTCCTTTGTCGTTTTGAAGTTTTAGCAACATTAAATATCACTAAACCTAATGTAATAAATGTCACCGGCATAACCCATATCTACTTCGCGTAATAAAAATTTATATCACTCCAGTGGCGTAGCGTAGTAGGGGCGAGGGGCGACCCGCCCCGGGCGGCCCCTTCAAAACCTAAACAAGGGGGCGGCTGACACCCATGCTAAGCCACTGTAATACTCATTCTATTATTGTCCATTTACGCCGCATCTAGCTAAAAAAAAAGTAACAATAAAATTCAATTCAGGGACATAATAATGTGTAAATTAGACATAATTATATTGTAGTTTATTCGTTATACAGTCATCGTGGTAAAATATATCTAGGACTTATCTATAATTTTGCAGTCTGAGAACATGGTATACACATTTCAGATAGTAATTTTGGAAAAAAAAAGCAAAAAAAAAAAAAATTTAAAAAAAAAAGTTCGAGTGAACAGGCTCCTTCTGGGTAAGCTCGCTCCATCGTAGACTTTGTCTCTGTCATATCTGACATTGACTAGAGTCAAGAGCAAACCCATCACAAATACAAAAAAAAAAGATTGGGTTACAGATTGCTAATAACAATATTATGAGGAAATTTAGGACCAGTAATCTGTATTTTACTGAAAGCATAAATAAAATACGAAACACCTCATCCAATGGCACCAAGGGTGCAATACAAAGGCAAATCAATGGCGCCAAGGGTGCAATACAAAGGCAAATTGACATTGTTTCAGGTCGCTCAAAATGTCCAATTTACCACCGGCAGAACCCTTGCAATGCGAAGGTTGTTCCAAGAAAGAAAGAAAATGAGTTTATTTGGCACACACATATAAAACTCATAGTTTTATCATAGTCTACTTGTACATTGACATAATGTCGAGTAGCGTATTTACAGCCCATTAAAAATATATCATTCCTACCCACATTAAAAAAAAAAAAAAAAAAGTGTTTTTACTTGTTACCCACATTTACAATTATTTACGTTTTTTAACAATTCAATTGGGTTTGGACAAGGTATGAAAGATGTATTATTTTCATGGTTACTTTTATTATATTATTAACGATAATTACATCACAATATTGAAATTAAAATCAAAATCAAAAGTCATTTATTCAAATTAGGCTGAGAGCCAGCACTTTTTGAATGTCAAAATTTTACATACATAAAGACAGTACCCCAAAACGCCCACCCGTCACCACTTCCTAGTGTTTTAGCTGGGAAAAAGAAGTGGCGCAACAAACTCCCCAGCAACACATCTGTCTGTTACGTTTTAAGAACTTGAATTAAACAAAAGTACGCAAAGTATTTTAAGACACAGGAACAAAAATAAATATGTATCCAATAACATGGAAATCATAAACTTAAATAGTATTTACAATATGTTAGCTAGCACACTCCATTATACGAGTACCATTAAAAAAACGGGCAATAGTAAGATTTAGCGATTAGGTACTTGTCTAATAGTGTACTAGCACAATTTATATTGAGAGAATCATAATTTTATTAAAGGTTTACCTAAAGGAGCAAGGAGCTCGTGGCTAAATTATAACAGCCGCACGGGCCAATCTTCAAGGTAAAGCAACGCTTGTCGAGGTTGGTCTGTGGATCTTAACATACCGAGACTACTCCGTGCCTCGGAAAGCACGTTAAGCCATTGGGCCCGGCTGTCATTTGTAGACCTTTGGCAGTTACGTTACGAATTGTTGGAGGCCGGAAGGTCTGACACCGGTCTTGCCATGAAGTACCGTATTACCTAGCCAGTTAATGAGTTGTGGAGGTCTGGTGGGCAGCCGCTCCACGTAGAATGCTGGTATTCGGCTGAATCCGGTTTGGCTGGGAGCCGACCCCGGTGTAGTTGGGAATAGGAGTGTAACGAACATATTGGTATAAGTTAAGAGATTAGTAATATTCCATGGATTCACGTATCAGTAATCCGACGAACTAATATATTCTAATATTTAATATTCACATAATCCACAGATTACTAACATGTACAATAATTATTATCATAATCTGGGATTCCATTCACTTGACACGGATCGGTGGAATTAGACTTACTCAATCATTCTGACATTCGTGAAGTGATACGTATTAATAAGTATTAGTTAAATATTACTGATATCAATGTTAGTTAAAATATTATAATATTTCTAGACTAATATAGTCTTATTGGCCAATACTGATAAATATCGGTACTAACCCATCTTTAGTTGGGAAAGGGCTAAACCAGTGATGACTTAAAAAGCCACGCAAAGGGTAAATAACTCACAAAAGGCCACGCAAAGAGTAAATAACTCACAAAAGGCCACGCAAAGAGTAAATAACACACAAAGGGCCACGCAAAGAGTAAATAACTCACAAAGGGCCATGCAAAGAGTAAATAACTCACAAAGGGCCACGCAAAGAGTAAATAACACACAAAGGGCCACGCAAAGAGTAAATAACTCACAAAGAGCCATGCAAAGAGTAAATAACTCACAAAGGGCCACGCAAAGAGTAAATAACTCACAAAGGGCCACGCAAAGAGTAAATAACACACAAAGGGCCACGCAAAGAGTAAATAACTCACAAAGGGCCATGCAAAGAGTAAATAACTCACAAAGGGCCACGCAAAGAGTAAATAACACACAAAGGGCCACGCAAAGAGTAAATAACACACAAAGGGCCACGTAAAGAGTACTTGCATCTTTATATTAGGGCTACGCAGTTGTGTGTTTCTGTTAATGATTTTCAGTAAAAAGCCACGCAAAAGTAAGAGTCAATTTTATTAAAACCCAAAATGACTCATGCGTCATCCACACTTCCAAACTTCCTGATTGCGAAGATGATCAGACATAATTATCGACACTCGCAGGGAGAAATGGAAGAGGGCTCTTGAATTTAACACATTGCCTGTCATCATCGACAATCCTGCTAAGAAACGAGCTACTCTCTACTACGTTGGGGGAATAGCACTACAAACAAGAAGTTGACTATAATCTTCCGGGTAGATTATAGTCAACGTTCATGCTGAAGAAGGGGAAGGTGTGTCTATGTATTAGCTCTAAAGAAATGAGACAGTTCCTTAAGTTCGAAACAAAGTCGGATTAACGAAATTTATATTTTCTAACAGAAAAAGAAAACAGGAGGAAGTAGAAACATTTTAACGATTTTATTAAGCTTAAAAAATTATGCCGGAAAAGGTCAATTTCATAATAAAGAGGAGTATATTATCGACCAAAACACTGAAAAGCGTCAAATGTAAAGTCGAATGTAGAATCGAATGTAAAGTCTAATGTAAAATCACGTACAATTTTACACGTAGAGTCAGAGGTTTTTATTTTCTTTGTTCAAATTAATGTGATTTCGATGACTATTATTGGTGCTTAGACTTAGTAATCATGAATACTAGGTAATCGCGGATCAAACCTAAAACATTTGTTTCAATGAAACCATTTACAGCCACTGTCGGTCTGTCAAAGGTTTACCGACTGAACGACATTAGAGTGACATGGAATAGCTCTGTAACATGAAAAGTTTGAGACAATTACCGTAGAGATTAACGATAGCAAATCGTAACAAGACGCAATAGGTGCAATATATTGCGTAAAAGGCGGCATCTGTAGAAATTGCGAGACCGTTATTATTGATGTTTAGTGATGTAGATTCTAAAGTTGATAAGATGAGGTCCGTGAGATTCCAATGTGTAATATAAGGTAATATAAGGTAAAGCTCAATTAGATTGCACAGAAGTTAAAAAAAAAAATATCCGTGAACGATTTCGTGTTATTAGTAAACTAAGAGTGAAACTGGATTAATTAAAATCCTAAATTCAAAGGTTCATTTAAGAATTATCAAGGAGATGGACCTGGGTATACCCCGAATAAGGGCGCTTGACTCTAAGCGAATGTATAAATACCTCCATGATCGTGTGAGAAAGACCCCCGATCACTGCCTCGAGACTTAGATGACATAGTTGATGACAGTGATAATGAAACCAAGTCTGATGGCTTGTTTACTAAACTCTTGACCGCACCTCATGAATAACATGAGGCGATGGGTCTCCAAGGAATCGTTGGTACAAATTCTGTCTGTGCACCAAGTACACAGCGCTTCATATGTTGTTGCACATATCGTGCTAGATATTTTCAAATTGTTGTTGCGATTCTGGTCTGTGTTGGTGCACAGATTATAACGGAATTTTCATGAGTGAGTATGCATTTCAGAAATTTATTTTGTTAGATCGGATATCTTTCCGTTGAGTAATGTTGTGCGGGGAGCGCTGTGCACAAAGCCCCCATGACTGGATATTGTACTACACCCGAGGATGGGTGCTAGTCACGGATGTCAGTGTCATGGAATCATGGCGCTACGGTATAAATGACTACGCCATTGGCTGCTGCATAGAACAACCAAGGGTGTAGTGTAGACAAAATCAAACTGGTCAATTTATGTATTAACTTTATAGATGAACTCTTTTTTTTTTTTGAGTTTTTATTTTTCTATTAACTCACACACTGTTTTATTAATGGATCCAATATTTGTAAATATGTGAGTACCATGTACTTATTAAGAAAATGAAAAAGTTTACCTCTGCTGGTAATACTTTGATTTCTATAAGCAGTATACTCTAGGTGCATCAACCTCACATATATCAAAGTTAATGTGTGTATTCAAAATATTGTAAAACATTTATTTGAAAAGAGTAACTATGGAGTTTCTTGTCCGTTCTTCTCCATAAGAATCTACCTTTGCGAACGGACAGTAGAGTCACCTTATTTTGTATACATAGTATTTGGATATAAATGATGACGTTCAAAAGAGCCGGTTGATGGCCTTATTGAAATGAACGTTTTGACTTAGACTTTTATAAAAGACAGTTTGGAAAGCAAGTGAAGGAAAAAGGGAAAAGTATGGTATATACCTGGAAATAGGGGAAAAATTATTATCAAACAGATGATTCAGAGGATAAAAGTGATTCGATAGAAGCAAAAGAATAGATAAATAACTCTGTTAAATTGTATAATAAGTATTCAGTGGAAGATAAATTTTACCTTGTTAGAAATGATAGAATGTGGAGAATTAATTAACTATTTGATAATTTAGTTAAAATAATTAATCAGTTATTATATTTGTTTGTTTAAACTCTTATGTAAAGGAAGAGGTGTGACGTATTAATAAAGTACAAGCGGCGCATGCACGTCACGGCATTGCTTGCCCAACCGCCGGCCGGTGCGGACGTGTATGCGCTCCTTGGTGAAACAAGTGTGTGGCTTTGATTTACGAACCCAGCAGCAAACGAGGACACCACACTAATCGTAGTATTTTATTTTTAGTTCTTGATTCAAATTTCATTTAATTACGTTTGTATAAATTTATTTTAACACGTTTTTAACTTTTCGAGTTTCGAAAAAGCAAGAACCCCTCTTATTAGAAGGAGAAGGCTTCCTCTAAGGATGACCAGCGTTCTCTATCTTTTGCTGTACTTATCCAGCGACTTCCAGCGAGCCATGGGCCTTCCTCTTTTCCTTTGGCCTGATGGGCCAGTCCATGACGTGATTCTTGAAGTCCAGCGGTCGTCATTGAGTCCGGCAATGTGTCAGACTAGATAGGTATTACTTAAAAATAATAATTTGCAACGAAACGGACAAGATCTCGCGTTGCCAAACCTTATTTCTTAAATAACAGAAGACATCCCAATCACAAATTAAAATCAATCAATTTCCAAACAGAACTCAGATATAAATCACCACGTCCTATATAATCTGTGTGTCTATGGAACTTGACCTTGAATCCGTCGGAAGTGACGGACAAGCGGCCATTATCCTTTATGACGTCAAGTTATACCATAAGCAGTAGTTGCCACCTTTTTATTAGCGCGATTGATGGCCATTAGATAATTAATATTTTGGATTGAGGCGTACGTGAAAATTGGTGGACGATTATTTTATGTGTAAGTAGGTACTTGTAGGTTTATGGTTAGCAGAACTATTGTGATACGAAGGCATCATTATTATTGAAGGCACCTACTGTTTTCAATGAGGTATAATGATTCTGTTGTAGTCAAGCTCCTAAAATAGTCAAATCCTACTTTAATGCCAATGTTTTCCAGGTTGTCAGGCTATTGTATAGTTTGGAAAACATTCAACTTTAAATTTCTTGGTTAGAATTTAAATTAAAACTAAATAAAAAAGGAGCAAAAAAAAAAAAAAAAATAAAAATAAATAAATAAAAAAATAGAATAAGGCTCTAACCCCCCGCTAAAACCATAATCTATTTTTTTATTTATGATATATCTAATTCAAAATACCTGAAATTAGTATAAATCTATGAACATTTAAATTGTTTATTAATGTTAATAAGAGTCCTTATAAATTCGTTTATACATTTAAGCGATTTATACTGAATTATTTAGGTAGATCAGATATTAATAAAACAGTACGTTTTTTATAAGTTTTCTTCATTCATTCTAAACACAATGACGTATTAATTTAAAAAACCAAAAACTTACCGTTTGTTTTGCTCCCTTCAAAACAGCAACAATCTTCAACTTCTTGGCTGCTTTACCAACGACAGTAAAATCACATTCACAACACAATTAAAAACAACAAACAAAAACTTTTTGCTACATTTAAAAACAAACAAGTTATTTTTAAACAGAACACTGGAACCACAACCAACTCATTCTTCTTTCGAAAATCGCGCGCGCGCTGAAAATGCGAACCGTCAGCTGATATAAGGGCGGGGGTAAACTGTCGCGTTTCGCGGCTACCGTTCGACTGGCATGGCGGTCCTTGCAAAGTTCGCGCGGTATAATATAACGCGTAGTACCGCAGCTCGCAGGCGCGATGCAGCCGAGATGAAATGGGCCATGCGAGTAATTAGCGCGCTTAATCGTAATTGTCGCGCCAATATAAACTGACTTTATGTGACGTCATTGTTTACGTGATTTTCGATTTTGAATTTAGAATGATTTTGTGTGGGATTTCGTTTCAATAGTTTGATAGCAATTATATGTTTTTATTTAAGTAATCATTGCTCCCAGGAACGTTTTTTTAAATGCAAATGGAGGTTGAGTGTACCTTTATGCCCCCAGCCACATCCCAAACATTGACTCATTTAAAATCAGTTAGGACAACCCTATCAAAATAAAAAAAAATCAACACCTCTGGTAAAGAGAGTTTCTCGAGGCGTAAGAAGACGGTCTATCCGTCCGTCTTGCGACTCAGAAGAACACGCAAAGTGCCTGTTTTTTGCCATTTGAAATCGCTAAAAAATGGCAAAGATAAAGCACATCAAAGTTCAAGAGATCAAAGTGCTATTGTAGTGACGTCACGCGAGTTTTCAATGCACTGTTTCTTCGTCATTTTTTGTTTACGTGAAAAAAAAAAAATACGTGTCTAATATTTTTTGGAAATCTGACTAATCAGATTTTTTCAGTGAATACTCTATTATGATGATAGCATGAATAAACAGATTTCTAGCAACAACTTTAAATAAGTTTAAAGCTGATAGTTATTTATTAAATAATTTATTTCTGAGAAAAAAATCTAATAATTAATTTGTGTTAAACCTAATATACTTTTAAATTGGACATAAAAGGGTTCAGAAAAGTTCAAAAATATTCTACAATTAAACGTTTTAGGCTGAACAGAAAATTTTGTAGAACCAAATTAGTAGAAAATTGAATACTGATACAATCTTGAAACCCAATTTACTTACTCACCTATGTACACATGTACAATTGCTCGGGTGAAAATGAAAGTTGTATTAAAAACTTACTCCTTTAGGGTTCCGAAGTCAACAAGGAACCCTTATAGTTTCGCCATGTCCGTCTGTCCGTCCGCGGTTTAACTCAGAGACGATTGGCACTAGAAAGTTGGAATTCGGTATGAGTATAAGTACATACATTTAGTCACTCCGACAAAGTGGTAAATTAATATCGTCTGTCCCATGGTGTGGGGTGTAATTGGATAAGTCGTTTAAAAATAATGAGGGTCAACAAACAATTTTTCCGTTTGAAAAATATTATGCGGCATAGTCAGGAGAAAAACCTAGTTACAAAAAAAACTGTTGTGGAAGCTTAACGTCGCCTGCCTTAGACCAATACTTATGTCTACCAATCTAACTTAAACTGAACAGTATCTAGTGGTACTTGTTCGTGCAAAGAGCTTAACACAATAAGTTCTACTCAAGTTTTCATTTCGAAGACTGCGTTAGAATAAACTTTTTTAGTCTTGCGTCACACAGTTTTATACTTATTTGTGCAGATGTCTGTTGTGTGCGCAAGTCCTTATAACGTTTTTATTTTACGATGAGTAAATAAAATAAACCTGTTAAGGGTAGTGATTATTAGATTTTTTTTAAATTAGTGATGGGTTTGCTCTTGCCTCTAATCAATGTCAGAGATGACAGAGACAAAGTCTACGATGGAGCGAGCTTACCCAGAAGGAGCCTGTTCACTCTAACTTTAAAGAGATTAGGGTTGTAAGCTTTTGGAAATACAGACGCAGGCAGAGAGTTCCACTCCTTTGCTGTGCGCATTATAAAAGACGTTTGGAAACGCTTAGTGCGAATGGTAGGACGCAGATAGGAGGTAGATTATTAGATGTGAGGACTGGAGGCAAATAAAAGAATAGTTTTTAAGGTTCCGTGGTAAAACATGGAACCTTCTTGTTTCGCCATGTCCTTCCGCCCTTCCGCTGTTTAACTCAGAGGCAATTGATGCTTGGCATGGTTATAGATATTAACCACTCCAACAAACTTGTAAAATAATATTCTGGTTATGTCATTTAATGGCTTTCGGTTTCGCATTAACGAAACTGCTGGCGCCAGCGATACTCATTTCTTGACATAACCTTAGATTTCGTAGATAGAGAAGCGACTACGGAACCCTATTACTAATGTATGTGACCCGAGACGCACTTGGCTGGTTTTTTTTTTCAGTTACCTACTTATGTCACATATGGTACTTTCGTGGGCGATATTAACAGATGGTGATCACGACTATTTATGACACACACGCTATTTTTTATTTAGGCAACGTTTTTGCATACATTTTTTTACCCATTATTGAAGGTGCGTCATAACAATTAAAATCTCGTAGTTACGTGACACAGCACATCTTATGCTAGCTTTTTTTTGCTACATTTTGTCTCCGTATCAAACCGTCCTATTAGCAGTGTCATCATCTGCCTAGCCTTTTCTCAACTATTTTGATGTCGACTTCCAGTAAAACTTTATTCAGCAGAATGAAACGTGACCTCAACCACCCAGTAACTGGGTAGGTACTTCTTGGCAAGACTGGGGTGAGATATTCTGACTTCTGACAATCTGTAACAACTGCCAAAGATCTACAAATTATCGACGGGACGAACAGCTGAACGTGCTTCCCGAGACACAGGAGTCTCAGTATATTACAATGGTCACCTATCCACAGACCGACCTCGGCAAGCGTTGCTTAACCTTGAAGATCGACCCGAGCGGCTGTTATTATTTAGCTACGAGCTCCTCTAGAAAGTTAATAAGTCTGTTTTTTTTTTAATTTCTATGGTATTTACTGTACGAAAGTACATCCTAAGTATCTAGGTATGCGAAACATTTTATCGTCGACATCCACGTGACGACAGCACAGCTAGTGAGGAATAAATGTTTGCACCGCTTTTTCTTCATTTTCTTCTTCACAATAAAAGAGTGATGAATAAATGATTGGTCAGCCATCCGCGGACCGACCTCTGCAAGCGATGCTTAACCTTGTAGAGACAACGCGCTGCAATCTGTATGTACATGACTAAAACTATTTGTATGGGGATGCATGAAGGAGCCTCAGCCCAGGCACTCAACTGAACCAACTAAACCGAGCGCTCAGTGCATCCTGGACAGTCTCACGTAACACTATATGAGATTGGCCAATCCTTCCCTTGCGGTGGTAGGGCTAACACCACTCTCCCACCGGAGTCCAGCGTCAAGCAGCCTGTTGTGTTTCGTCGAAGCGTGGGAGTACCAGGGCCCCAAGGCAACTTCTGGGCACGCTCGCTCCATCATAGAACTCATCCATCGCTTTCCACCAGGCGTCCGATCGAGGTCAAGAGCTAGCCCATTCCTAAAAAACTACTTTGTGCTTCACAAAACGGCCGAGCACTGCAATTCAGATTAATTTTCAGCACGATTTCTAACAGACTTATTAAATAAGTAGTTCAGATTGCCACAAAATAAATCAAATCCTCATACGTTTAAACTCCATTGCCAATAAAAACAGAATGACAGAAATAATTTGAGGCGTGACGTCTGTCCGTGCCGCTCTCGAACGATATTTACATATGAAACGAATCAAAATTTACGAAATACGCATCGATTGTATGACAGAGTCGTGGATAATGGTGCCATCATGAATACTAGACGTAGATTGGAAAATATAGGCTTGGAATACGATGGAAAATTGTATCTATAGTTATTAGTGGATGTGCAAAAATAAAAAGATAATCTACCTCAGTCATAGGTCTAGAGGAGTTGAACGTGTGTTCAGCAGTCGCGTTTCAACTAGTAATCTTTTGTACCATCGACTCGAAAAGAACTAGTCTCAAGAATTTAAGCCAGATCCACACAGATCTGGCTTAAATCCAAGACTTGTTCTTTTCGAATCGATGGTACCTACACTTTTTCGATATTTCGTGCTCAATAAGTGGCAACGTTGTACACACAGGATTTGTACCCAACCTCACCATTTACACTAGGGTAATTTAAACAAGGAAATAAGAAAACGATAACTTCTGAATAGATAATACTGTGCAGCTGTGCCGTGGACTTATTAATTTATTTAATTATAATAATTACTATCCAACAACACCCCACACCATGGGACCACTTTGTTGGCGTGATACCCATACAGTGCTAAGTGTCTCTGAGCTAAACCGCAGACAGACAGACATAGCGAAACTATACGGGTTCCTTGTTGACTACGGAACCCTAAAAAGGAATTCATTTTCACCCAAGCGATTGTATAGTATGTAGGGATAAGTTAGTAAGTAAATTGGGTTTAAAGAGGATCTAAAACATTTATAAATTGACCGTCTTTAAGTTTATCGATTCTTCGTCTATGTCGGTAAATTTGGTTCTTCTGCTGATCTGATATCTTCATTCGGCTACGCAAAGAAACTACGTTACTCTCTATTGCCCGTTTTGCTGACTTTAAGCATTTTTTCTTTATTCAAGACAACTCAGAAACTTTATTGAAAACATAACTCTAACTTTTTGACGAGTTATGTAAACATTTTTAACAACGAACAGAGAGTAAAGTCCCACATACCGCCACTGGAAAGAGAGGATCCTCCGACCAGACGGTTGGTTTGTGTCTGGTGGGCAACTGCTCGAGAGTTGATATTCGGGCTTTGCATATGTTCTAATCGCACGGTAAACTCTGATATCGCGATTTTAGGATTTTGTCAATTAGTTCGCAGCTGTCGAGATTGAAGGCGCTGCGAGTCTCATTTGTTGTGATGTTGATTCTGCTACGTTGATTTTTGTGGCGGCGTGAATGCCGCTACATCACTATATTTCAGAGTGTAGTAGTGTAGTGGTAAAAGCAAACTCAATTAAATTCCACCGATACCAGAGGCCCAATTCTACTAATTATTAAGCAACGTTCGCATTCGCGTGTCAGTAGCAATCTGTCAAAAAAGCCTTAATTCCCATACATTTTTGACAGATTGCAACTGCAAATGAGAACTTAGCTTAAAAATTAGTATAATTGGCACTCTGGTCTAGCTTATCTGACTAGCTATTGTATGAAAGCTCCAGAGAGAGGAACCTCCTTAGAATACTGTTCGTGTCCAAAAATACAGTTTTCTTCTTTTTTTAGGGCCAATTTCACCAATGCAAATGAACGCGATCAGTACATCTAAACTGCGTTCAAGAGCTGTCAGCGTCAATATTCCACAGAAAAATAATTACACTGACAGCTCTTAAACGTTATTTATACGCTGATCGCGTTCATTTTCATTGGTGAAATTCGCCCTTAGGTTTCCATGCAAAAAAAAACACACACACGGGCGAACCCGCGGGCAAAAAATACTCTAAAATATGATTTTATTACTCGCGCAAATGAAATTAAATCCCATACCTACAGAATACCGAGAATGTTTATATGTTACCTAGAATTCCCGCTTAAATGCAGTAAGTTATACATTTCAACAGGAATCTGGGGTAGCAGCATATCTAAGGGGAATGTTGCATAATTAAATAAAATTACATTTACAGAGGCATATTCAAGCTTTATGCCAGATTTTGTGGAAATAAGGAGTTATTTGCTCGGGTTTTCAGTTAACCGAAAGACTATAATATAATATTTCAAAGTTGCACACATTGAAATAACCTTAAACTATGTAAATAGCGAAATGTGAGTTCGTTTTCAAATATACTTACGTAAAACTGCCATATTATTTCTGCTGCATCTAGGTACATAAACACATGTGTCTAACCTGTCAAGGGAATACAGAGTTGAAGTGTGAGTATATATTATTACGTAGTACGATACCTATGTGTGCGCGCACTTAGCTATATGTAAGCAACTTTCCTTTATATTCCTTTTTATTGTACTTAAGAGTTAGTCTAATAAAAGACACCTAACTGTAAACAGTGTTTTCCTTTACTACAAGCCAAGGTTCCAACATCACATGGCGACCCTGCCAGGGCTCTGCCAAGGAACTTTGTGTCCTTTTGATTCAGCTTGTAGGTGCTAGTTGCACAAGTAAAAATTTACAGCTGGTTTCAAATGCGTTCTCAAGATGTGCCAGTCAAAAGTGGAAAAGGAAGACGCCGAGATACTCGTCTGCCTAGCCTTTTCCCAACTATATTGGAATCGGCTCCCAGTCAAACCGAAATCAGCTGAATATAGTAATAATTTTACGAGGAGCGGCTGAATACCAGACCTCCACAACCCATTAACTGGATGTCAGATTCTCTGGCTTCTGACAATCCGTAACAACTGCCAAAGATCTACAAATGAAAGCAGGAACAACGGCTTAACGTGCTTTCCGAGGCACGGAGGAATCTCGACACGATAAGATGGTCACCCATCTTCAAATCGACCTCGGCAAGCGTTGCTTAACCTCGAAGATCAACCCGTGTGACTGTTATTATTTAGCCACGAGCTCCTCGACTCACGAGATACTATGAAGTGCCAATCCCATCATTATGGTGGACCTGTAGGTTTACCTGTAGTTTACTTTTTCGGTTTAATGTTTATGCGGGAACCCAGACAATTGAATCTGGGCCTAAACCACCAACTCTTAAAGCAGTATTAGAGGAAAGTCACCAAATATGGAATATTTGGTGATTATTACCATTTTGTTTTTGGGATATAAAAAAAAAACTTCTTATAAATTAAATCAGTTTAATGTTTTTACTAATCAGTCATACATTTATACGTAGTAATTAACAGCCTTTAATCAAATATAGTAGTTATCAAATTAAAATCTAACACAAAAAACAAAATCACAAATGAGTAACCAAATATGGAATAGGTATCCATATATGGAATATAAGCATAAATCAACATAACAATAACAAAAATGGACATTAATTAATGTCCATTTTTGTTATTGTTATGTTGATATCTTTGAGATCAATTAAATGAATATAATTGATCTCAAAGATAATATATTGTGATAAATGAAAGAAGTTACATAATTACTTGCAAAAGTCACAGACCCAAGTATCAAACTCTGGACCAGCACAATCATAATGTGCCCAGAGCACATCAAGCATTTAATCCAGTTTTCTCCACTTTTATCCATGGAAAAAAGTCTTGAACAGAACATGCATCAGCAGAATAGTAATTAGAACCGACGACTGTCCATATTTGGATTTTTATACTAGTTCAAACTCTTCTAAATATTTTTTAAAGTCACAATATTTTAATGACAAAAGATCACAAAATGGTGAAATAAACATAATACCGATATACTAAATAGTATAACACTTATGTAAACAAACATATCAGCTGGTAATACTCGTTTATTACTAACATTTAAAATTTTCTGCACGACAACAAAACCAAACATGCCTGCCACACGTGAAGCATTCGCGCAACTGACTCGATGGTGTGGGTGCGATAGTCAGTAGACCAATTGAAACAGAAGATGGTCGAGTGTTGCGTTTCAAACTTATAGTCTTAGAGAAATGAAGGTATTCCATATTAAGATACTATTCCATATTTGGTGACTTTCCTCTACTATAATATTGCTTCCAGTGGGAAAGAGACGGAGCTATACGTCCTGTATAGCTCCGTCTCTTTCCCACTGGAAGGAATATTGAAATAATACTGCTTTAAGAGTTGGTGGTTAGGCCCCTGTTCACTAGGACTCATCGAGCTGCATTGACTCGACGTTTTACTGGCGGTCGCCACTGTTAATCTGTCGTTCAGGACTTGGAGTGGTCGGGAATAGTGTGGCAAACTTACTTCCTCGCAGATACCAGCAGTTGCGATTTTGGAAACATGTCAGCGACGAAGTGAGCCGAAGTCATTACATGTAATCAAGATGGAATGACAGCTCACTTCGTGATCACTTCACCCAAGCCTTCATTTTGACATGTTTACAGAATCGACCGGCTGTAGAAGATGAGCGTCAATTATGCGACTAGTGTTTAAAACCCATTATTAAGCTGATAAATACACGAGGTAACACAGTGAGTCGTTACAGTCAGGTGTATATGGCCGACATTCGATTGTGTCGTTTTTGGTGCGAAATTAATCGACAATGGCTCGCACGCGACTACGCATTAGGTAGGGCGCGCACGGATACTTGCGATTGACTATTAAATAGCTTTTAGCTATCCTCCGTACTATCATTCCTATTCATATTAAAGACAGTTGACATTGTTTGTTAATCAATCACACCTGAAATGCTGAACGGATTTCGATGAAATTTGGCACGCGGGTAGACCTTAAATTAAGACATAGGGAAGGTACTTTTTATCTCGGTAGTACATTCCAAGTTAATTTTTTAACATTCAAGCAAGAGAGCTGTTAAAAATTAGCTCATTGTATCGTGTAAAGCAATTCATTGCGCTTCTTAACAATTTCCGTAAAAGATTGGTATTCTCGTTATTTACACAGATTTTTGAAACACTTCCAGAACGTAAAACAGCTGACTAAGTTCAAACTGTTCATTAAGTTAATGAATGGAACAAAGAAAATGTCGCATTGCTGAAAATGTTCCGGCTTTGCAACACTGAATTATGTCCAAAATTGTTGTTGGACTATTTTAGCATTTTGATGTTCCGCTCTTGGTAGGTAGATAATAGGTAGGTAGTAAATTAGTTATAACCTTGACACGCGTCGAAATGTAGTGGAAGTTGTTCTGTAGTCCAAGTCTAAGTTGGTTTGTAAATATTTAGGAATCTGGAATGCTCTTGAGATTTTGAACTATAAGTCGCCGGCGTCGTCCTGATATAAAGCTATCATCACGCGAATACGCGATCGTCGCGTTCATTGGTAGGTATGAAAACTAAATCGCGTCGTCGCGGAACTATTGTGGTAGGTCCTACCCAATTGCACGACATTCGTAAAAGCTCGTTTTTTGTATATTCTCATCCGTCTGGATACCACCAGATAAGAATGCTGCTGAGTTTGTTGCGTCATTTCTTCTTGAAAGTGGTGACGCTGTCGAGCGATTTGGGGGACTGTCTTTAATTAAATTTTGTGCAAAGGAAAGTGCTGACTCTCAGCCTAATTTAAATAAATGACTTTTGAGATTGCTGGTTGCCAAAATCGTACCTTTAGCAAAAAATAACGTCTTTACCAGTCGCAAGTGTGCGCCTGACCTCTACCTACGAAGTGGCGTTGATTAAGGAAGTCATTATTGGCGCGCACAGACAATACTAACAATGGCCGCGAATAAATGACAGCCAGGCTGTTTGCTTCTCACTAATGTCGTGGAATTTCAGTCTGGGGGACGGAGGAGTGACAACATGTTATTGACTGTCACCCGTGCTGGGACCGACCTTGGCAATCGTTGCTTAATCTCTAAAATCGAACCGTGTTGTAGATATTAATTACCTACGAGCTCCTCACCTATAGAATGATTTCATATGGGACCTTATTGGGCTGTTTGTTAACAATATAGACCCACGTTAATTTCTTATTATCTAGGTACAAGTACAACCCCTCCAGTGTTAATATCAAGAAACCTTGAACGAAACTTAGACTATCGCTGGCTTAGATGACTCAATAACAGTAAATGAGCCACAATATTCGGTCAAATTATTAGTTTAGAACAATAGAAGTACAACAAATAACTTGGTCCCTCTTTGTAACTATTAAATAGCAGTGTATTTCAAGTATTAAAGGGCTTGAAACAATATTGATTTTGGTTGACAATATAGAAGAGCTATTAGGGGTGATTGCAAAATTTGATATCCTTTTAATAGGTTTGCGGTCTTAATGATTGATTAATTGGCCAGTATTAAAGTTACTTCAATTTACGTGGGTCACACTGAAAAGTTTTTAGACAATGAAAACGGAATGATTTTAATATTTTTATTGCTTTTCGATGTAAGTAGTCTCCGTGCCTTTCTAAATAGGCACCGTCGCATGCGATGGTCACATTGACTAAAGCAGTGGGTCCACTCTTCTTTAGGAATCTCTTCCACGCAAGTAAATTCTTCTTTTTTCAAACTGTTTTTCAAACTTCAGGGTTCATAAAATGAATTCCTCTAAGTTTATCTTTTATTTTTGGAAATAAATAAAAGTCACAAGAAGGTCGCGGGACCTTAAGGAGGATGACTCACTAAATCCTCACTATTCGAAAGTCCGTCTGGCGGAGTGAGCTGGAGCGTTGTCGTGGTGGAGGAGGATCCTGGTTCTTGGACGCTGCTGCCTAACATTTTCCAAGACAACTGGTAAACAATGACTGACATACCAATCTGCAGTAACACTCCTTTTATATTTTAGGACAATTATTGCGAAATGACCCGTCCTTTTGTCGGCAAATCTTGGAATGGAAACCTTCATTGCGCAGATTGTCTTATGGTTTCGGATTCGTGACAATATATCCAGTTTTCATCAGAAAGCTGGATATATTGAGTATATATGACTTTAACACTGTAGGTATATGGCATCGTTACAGGTGATCCTGTAACGATGCCATATACAGTATTTAAGTCACATCCGTCATACATTGGGCACCAATCCAAACGACGGCGTTTTTTATCTTCTGTCAAATTTTGTGGTAAGTATCCATCTAGTACAAAGCTTTCTGGCGCAAAAATGATCATGTACTTAAGACTTTTTGTACAAGACTTAACTCATACCAATGCCTAAAGATTTGAGTTGATGAGTTTGAGAGTTTGCTTCTACCACATATAAACTCATTAAACCAGTTGTAAACAGTGGCATGGGATTGGGCTTCGTCATGAAATGCTAATCGAAGTCTTTAACATTTTTGTTGAGTAAGACCGCAACGAAAGTCGTACATATTAAATCATTGAGTGAAAATGGTCTCTACTCAAATCCATTTCAACGTACGACAGACACTTTTTAAATCGCCGCCATTTTGTAAAAACAAATAACATCCCAAGTAGCAAAATGTGGCCCTGTAATTATCCTAGGAGCACGTATTTTTTAATCCTATAGAAATCCTGTAAACGTTTATAGAGCCGCATTTGGGCGCAGTTTATAGGACTATTACGCCCTATAGTCGCTTTAAAATAATATTTTATGGGTAAGCTAATATTGTGCAAGTCAGCACAAGTAAGATATTGTTGAGCATGGTATTATAACTTAGTTTTTTAGAAAGATCTATACCTAAAAAACAAATTTTTACATCACACATACCTACATTCAATTATGTAAACTAGTTAAGTTTTAAAAGGTTGTCGAAACGTAACAAGCGTAAGTCATTATGTAAATTGTTTTAAAATAAAATAGGTAATTACATTTTTAATCAACTTTAATAAATTAAAAAAGACCACCATAACAAAATCACTGACTAAAGAAAAAGTAGGTAAAATCAAGATAAAACATAACAAACGAAACAATAACGTGTAAATGTTATGTTTAACATACTTACAAAACTAATACTTTTTATCATGAACAAATAAAGTCTTTTTCAACACATTTGCTCAAAAAATACATTTACGAAGACTGTATATATTATTCGAAAGTTAAATATAACGCACCACACAATGCAACGTGCGGTAAAATAGGTACTCTCACCTAAGTACATATTTTACCGCATACTCCGTTGAATAGCGCCGTACGTATCCTTTACAGTTTTTTTATTAATTTTCTTATAGGAGTATAAATAAGTACGAGAATAAAATATTAAGCTGTATGATTGAACCTACTTGGAAGCGCTTTTACACAACACGTTTGTCTCAATTTAATACTAAAGAGAAAATGAGACGAAAGATGTAGTTCCATTTGCAAATTCGCGCTATTTTCATACTGCAAACATCAAAGATTGTTGCGACTTTCTGACTATCTAAAAACTAAAAGTTTTTTTCATTACCTATTGTACTGTTTTCTCGCAAATGTGTTGAAAAACTTCAAATCTAAAATATTTTATATATTAAAAAAAAGAAAATAGGAATATAACTCGAAGAAAGAAATCATACATATTTTTAAAGAAATCATATATATTGTTTAATCGAATGGGGAAATATTAAATCGTATTATGGCAACCCTCACACTTAATGTCACTGCTTTCGTTTGTTGACGTTTTTGTTCCAAGTAACCTAAAATTCATAGTTAATTTATAATAAAAACGATGTTATTTCGAGTACTTACAAGTGAAAAGTGTTTCCTTGAGACTTTTTATGTGATTTACTATTGTTTTTACAAATTTTTACTACACAGGAAGGCATAATTATATTTTTCTATTAATGTTTTCTAGACGACGGCTCGTGAAGTACTAAGAGCGATGAGCATAGTTTTAGTGTAGGTGTGTGGGTGAGCTTGTATATTTACTTGAAGGAGCACGGTTTTGTGGCTTCACTTTTGATGTTCACGGTGCGCTGTCTACCTTTTTTTGTTGGTCTGAGGTTGGATATAAGTTCCTTGCACATTACAGATTCCCAAACAGATCCTAATTCGAAATTTAAATTATTTTTCAACATATTTGCTCAAAAAATGCATTTACGAAGCCTGTATGCATTGTTCGAAAGTTAAAAATTATGCACCACACAATGGAGCGTGCGGCAAAGTAGGTACTCTCACCTAAGTACATATTTTACCGCAAACTCCGTTGTATAGCGCCGTGCGTATTCTTTACGGTTTTTTTTTTAATTTCCATAAAAATTAATAAGAATTCCACCAAGGAGTTTCACATCACGAGAATAAATAAGCTGAATAATCGAACCTCCTTGGAAGCGCTTTTGCTGTATGCGTTTGTCTCATTTTAATATTATTGAGAAAATGAGAGAAGATAAATAAAAAAATAAAGTATGTGGTTCTAATTTTCACCACGCGCATGTGGCGCCCTTTGCAAATTCGCGCCATTTTCGTATTAGAAACGTCAAAGATTGTTGCGACTTTCCGACTGATTTCTAGAGACAAAAAGTTTGTTTCATTACTTAATGTAATGTTTTCTCGCAAATGTGTCGAAAAACGTTGTATGACACACGTGCGGATTTGGTTTTTACAAACTCGTGACTATGGTAAGCCCTCGACTTCGTCTCGTGCTTACATTCGTCTACTCGTTTGTAAAAACCAACTTACCGCACTAATATCATAAATAACTATTTTCATTGGCTGCTTTTCTTAGTGGCCTATTCTTAATACTTTTAGTGTGATCCCCGTTATATAGTATGATTGATCAAAAGAAAACCAAACCTCTCTGAGGAGGGGCGAAAAATGTTCAAGAATTTTACTAAAAAATTATCGTGATTGAAATTTATCATTTTAGACAACATCATAGGAACATGGGCCTCTTAGCCCTTAACTTGTGAACGCAGTATGACACATAATCATCATCTTCCGTACCTGCATATTTCAATCGTCATTTCAGTATTTACCGCCCTATAGCAATCCACCTTTTTAGAATCTATTTGTCGAAACACACGATTTATAAAAACCTACAAGAGGACAAAACAATAACTAAGCCTCAGTGGTCCTTCTTTAAGGGGGCTGTATTTCATGAATCGTAACAGGCATACCTACAGGTAAAATTTTCTACTGCGGCTAATACCAACAATAAAAAATGTAAGTAAATTTAAAGGGAACCAAATAACGAAAAAAAAATGAAGGTCACACACCATCTTGTGCGATACCGGCTCACACATGGCAAGTTTAACTTTTCCTATGCGAATAGTTCATCAAAATGACAAATGTCCAAGTTGCAAAAGTAAATGCACGTAGGTAGAGCTTTTTAATTCCAAAAACCTGTGCTTTTATTTTAACAGAATCAAGTTTTGTGTACTAACCATCTCAATATCAATAGATTTTAGTCAGATTTCTCTAGAATTTTGTATTTGAACCAGAATTCGGTGAGAATTCGGAAGCCTATAGAGGTCACATAACAGAAATATCTAACTAAAGAACAAAACTGGCTACACAAAGGAATTCTGTCTACAAAGACCTTTCTTTTGAACGATTTTAATAAAAGATCGTAATAAAGGGACCGAGGGTAGTTACGCAATTTCCTTCTTGAACGGTTCAGAAAAGGGATCACGAAAACAAAATCTTATGAATACATTTAAAAGCTTTAAGGGCTCTTCAGCAGTTAACACGTTTTTAAGTGAAAAACAGCTTTTAACGAAATTTATGCGTCTCCACTTAGCAGTGAACTTCGACCGCTGAAGTGTGACTACGAAAACCATAGAGCTGTCTAATAATTTAATAACAATATTACTCTGCTTGGTGGTTTTCCACCGGTCTTAGAAGTATGTTTAGTTAGAGGCTGACTCTTCTCTCCTTTGAAGAAGACAAATCAAAACCAAAATTAGACTAACTACTTATTAACCAATTTCCTTACTCCATGCATGTAACTGTTATGAAAAAAAAAAATGCCAAAACTCAAAATGAGCACGTCAACTTTTGATGCCAGTTAGTCTTAATCATCTTATCGCCCTATGTAGTACTTATAAAATAAATATGGATGGGATTATCGTAAAAGATATGAGAGAGTGTCTGCATCCCGCATTCAGATGTTATCTAGATACCTAGTTTAATGAATAGAAAAACAGTGACCGGAAAGTTACCCTCATTAAATAAAAAGGAATAAATGAAGTAAAAAAAATCATTTTCTCTGTGTATATGTCGCGGCCAACTAGCTTAATCAGCCGTTTCAATAAAAACGTAGCCTTTTCATTGAACTGCGCCTTTTCGTTTAATCCGCGACATAAGTGACATGGGCAAGTCATAAAACTATATTGAACCAAAGATGTCACTTAGGTCGCTGATAAATCGCGCATTTAGATGAAAAGGCTAGGCCAGCAATGAAACGGCTAATTAAGCTAATTGACTACGACATACCTATACATAAAAAATGAAATAAAATTAATTAATTAAACTGATATTTGCAGGTCCTCAAAATACCTCCCAGTGTTCACAGCTGTAGGCTAATTTCGTAGTTCAGACATCCAAATAATAAATATTGGATTGTCCCATGGCCATAGATTACCTAACGATAGACTCGTGAATAGGCTGTCTGGATCCAAATATGGACGTCTGGGGATAAGCAATGTTTGTTTGATATTTGTAATAGCACCTCTGACTTGCAGAATATTAATGTAGGCTATTACTTAAACACGTGCTTATGCCAAAACAATCAAGAACAACCAGCCAAGTGCGAGTGGGACAAATACCATCGTACAAGATTTAATACTATGTACTTTTATTATTGGTTGTTATAGTGCCAATAGAAATATACACTCTGTGAAATTTTCAACTGTCTACCTATTACGGTTCATTGGGTATATTTTATTTTCGTAAAAAATAAAGATCCCTACGAAAATTGCACTATGTGACCCAAAGTAGCAAAATTTTGTCTAAAAAATTCATTATTTGACGTGCGCTGAGAAAACTATTGATGATACATATAAATAATGCACTACGTGAGTACTTATTATTACCGACAAAAAAGTCCGCGAGAGTGTATGTCATATGGTTAGGTCAAAATGATCGCTTTTTTAAATTATTCAATCAAATCCCGGGTGGAGTCGAATAGTGGTGATTTTGGTATTATGATATTAAGTCTTATCCATTTAAATAGTTTTATAATTAATGGTGATTTGATTACGTATATGTAAATTACACTTATAGTATTCAAATAGGACCAGTCGTTTAAAAGTGACGACGGATATAAGATTAAGTAAGAAAGGAAGAGAAGGGGAAGACAGAGAGGTTTGGAAGGAGAAGGGGGAGGCCTTTGCCTAGCAGTGGGACAAAAAACCAGGCTAGCAAAAAAAAAAAAAAGAAAAATGTTGCGGTTTGAGCGAACTGGGGAGAACGTAGGTAATGCTTGGTCCGATTGTCCCATATTGATATCGATAAAAAATGATAATAACAAATGTTTGGATTTTTCGAAAATAAACTTCTAAAGGGGCTTATAGGGTAACGAAGTTTTTAGGGGAGGACATTATTGATTGCTTCAATTTACGCGGAAATTGATAAGAACAAACTAAAAGTGGTATAACTGAAACAGATCAAAATTATGCTTATCTTCGAACACTATAGGTACGTGGACTGGTCGTACTAACGTCTAGGGATGCAAATCTGCCTGCTACAAGAAAAATCCATCTGACGGTAAGTGACGGCTGACGTGACCACGTTTCCAATGACCTTTGAATGTTTGATATTCAGGGGCGATTTACTGCAATACCTTCCTACATGCTCATACCAACGAGCAATCTAAAAAAATCATAAATAATTATCTTCCTGCGCTTATACCATGTTACTTGTGGTCGGCGCAACACGTTTTCTTCCTCCATTTTGTCCTATCACCCGTCATGTGATGGATTGTGTGTGGACTGATATGAAAAAGATGGGATCTTTTTCATATCAGTCCACACACAATCCATGCATCTTTTCTTTGGCAAAATTTTAAAAAATCTGGGATAAATTAAAAGTGTCAAAATCATGCTGATCTTCGAACACTGTGTGGTCGTACTTAACGTCTAGGGATGCAAATCTGTCAGCTACAAGAGAAGTCCATCTGACGGTGAGTGACGGCTGACGTGACCACGTTGCCAATGACCGCCCTGTTGTCACCAAGGTCGAGGGTTGAAGATATTCAGGGGTGGGTTACTGCGATACCTACATGCTTTTAAAAAAGTGTTTTTACTACTAAGCAATGCCTTTCTAAAGAAACCCATCATCATAGTCTCCAAGAGAAGCTTATACCAAATCCCCTTGCTGGTTTCCTTAGTATACTCGGAACCGTTACCCATTATTATAAACAAAGACTCCAGCAAGACGAAAATGAACTAGCTGTGACATTACTGCAATTGGAGTTCTCAGAGTCTACCTATAGACTCAAAAGAAAGCAAATAGCGTCAATTTAACTCTGACAAATATGGAGATGACTCATCACAGCGTGTGAAGAATCTCGAACTATAAATGAAGACAGATTATAGCTCAAATGGCTTATTGCAGATCGAAGAAAAAAAATCTACCATTGTGCTTAAAACGGACTATGTATAAAAAATAAATCCAACCATTTCATTAGTTTAAAATGTTACCTTAGACAAAAAAGTGTCGATACAATGTGGATCGAAAATCTTGATATGCTGATCTAAATTAACATTATTCAATGAAATGTTGAATAAACACTGCAAATCAGTAGGAATTAAACATAACCATGTGGTATTTTTTTAAATAAGTTGGATTTCAAGTAACTAAAACTTTAAGTTTTCAAAAACAGAAAGGGTAATATTACTAGTAAGTACTTATATCTTTGTTTGGTACATATACCTAAGTAAGTACCTACTTAATAGGTAGTAGATACGTAAATGTAGAAGGCGTAAAACAAACAATCCGAAACTTACTTTTTTCCCTCACAACACTTTTTTTCTTCAAAAACTTTTTTATTGTTTCTTTAGAAAAAGTTTTTCAAAACCTAAATGTTGTCGCAAACTTGAACAAACAATGTAAAAAATTGATAAGTCCTGTGTTCTATTTCACATGGCTTGTGAATAAAAATGTCTGAAAGAAATCAAATAACTTAGTTCCCGTAAAGTCGTGAGGCAGGATGACGAGTTTTCTGAACAAGTGTTTTTCTAGAAAAAGTAAATCTAATGCAGAGCAAGTTTCGTCCAAGGTTAGTTGGGAAAATTAGATATGGCAGAAGATCCTGATATTTCGTACCTATTCATATTCATAAAATTTTACTGCTTTCATTTCATAAAATTAGGTACTGAATTCGGTTTAAAGAAACTTATTTCTCAAAAAGAACATACGACCTACATAGTTCAGTCATGCTGTAAAATCCAAAGTTTATCTTTATAAAATTATCTTGATGATAAAGTAATTTTCGCTCGTAAGGATACCTAATAATATTATTGCTCAAAAAACATCTTTAATTTTTCAACAAATTATTTGTCCCAAAATGCCTAATATGGCTTATATTTATAAGCTTATAAAGTGTCGCGGACTTTTTTTTAGATCTACTAAAAACCAATATGCCACAAAGTTTTAAGTTAATAATGTAACTCACATTATTAACTTAAAACATTGGCTATATCTTATTTTCGTAAAAAATAAAGATCCCAACGAAAATTGCAATAATGTGATCCAAAGTAACAAAATTTTGCCTAAAAAATTCATAATTTGGCGCTTTTTTTTGCGCTGAGAAAACTATTGATGATACATAAAAATAATAAGCATACATGATTAGTAGATAAGTACTTATTATTACCTATAAAAAAGTCCGCGAGGCTGCAAGTGTAACTATTGTGGTTTAGGTTGTTTTTAACCGACTTCCCAAAAAGGAGGAGGTTCTCAATTCGACTGTATTTTTTTTTTTTTTTGTGTTTGTTACCTCATATCTCCGTCATTTATGAACCGATTTGAAAAATTCTTGTTTTATGTGAAAGGATATACTTCTCGATAGGTCCCATTTAAATTTTATCAAAATCGGTTCGGCAGTTTGGTTTTTAAATCCAAATTGCTGGAAAAAATATGTGGAAAAATCATACGAAATTGCATATTTTTGCTTTCCTGTGACTTTTCAGTGGTGTTTTAGGTGTGGGGTACCACTAAAAAGTGAAAAATAAAAAACTTTTTCACAAAAAAAAACCGAATTCCAAAACAAACACTACAAAGTACAAAATAACTTTAATTTCGGTGTCAAATAACGAAGAAGCAACCAAAAACACCGACTTCCGAAATTAAAGTTATTTTGTACTTTGTAGTGTTTGTTTTGGAAGTCGGTGTTTTTTTGTGAAAAAGTTTTTTTTTTTAATTATTCCATCAAAACCCAGGTGGAGTCGAATAGTGGTGCTTTGGTATCATGATATAATCCTTTTCCTTTTAAATGGTTTAATAATTAAGGGTGATAAAGTACATGTAAATTACACTTATAGTATTCAAATCGGACCTGTCGTATTTTTGTGTGTAGGTTATAAATTAGTCTTACCAATTCTATGCTAATTGTAAAAAAACTAGATAAATATTTTAGGGTGCTAATTAAACAGACATCTTTTTAATAGCATTATTTGCCTCTAAAAATCTACATTGCCTTCTAAATTACTAAGTCAGCCACAATTAACGAACGTCTAAATGATACTATCTTAGCCACTAGTTATCTTCTATGCAAGCCACTCTAAATACAACTCAGCATGGTGGTTATTTTTCAGCATCTAAATTTGTAACATGCATTCAAGCAGTAAACTTCTAAAATACTATTAAATGACATCAAAAAAGATATTCTATTAGCTTCTATTTCATTAGTATCATAAAAAAAATAACCACGAAGGGGATGGCGGGGTCTGTTTGCTCGCTTCGCTCGCTCACTTGACCCCGCCATCCCCTTCTAACCTAACCTGTCCGAGTCGGGGTGCCCCAAATCCCGAACTCGCAGTAAAATGGTGATGAGATATAAATTCCGTGGCTGAGTTACTAATTAGGTGGCAATGTATAATTAAAAAGGACAAGTTAATATAATTGTTGATCTTTACTTGACGCTTTCCTTAGATTATTTAGTTGGCGTTGTAAAAAAGACGAATTAGTTTATTAGAGGCTATCACATTTTCCCGTTGCTTAGTTATAAAATGAGAAGTTTGATCACGTGGCTAATAAATAAAAGTGAGGCTCGACTTATTATTTCCCAATATTTTATACTTTATTTTCACAGCTTTTATGGAAATAAACGCTTTTTTTGTTTTATTAGCATGATCCGGTTACGGAAATGGAAAATGTGACGCTGTATAATTTTTAACCCTTGCTTTCTCAAAGAAAAAATCAGAACACTACCTAGGTTCTTGTTTTTGTTTCAGGTTTACGATGTAGATGCCTACGATGCAACGTTTGCTATTCCACGAGCTATCCTCAGATTGGTCGGGCTTCGCATCACCAGGGATGATTCCAATTATATCAGGTACCTACTTAAGTAGTATTGCACAAGAATATACCTTTTCTTATGCAATAGAGATTATCGTGAAAAAAATATTTATTATCTAACCAGTTTATCGAAAAAACACTACAAAGTACAAAATAACTTTAATTTCGGAAGTCGGTGTCAAATAACGAATAAGCAACCAAAAACGGCGTATTTAGTTGTTTTAAGTTGTTTTTTTATTTATTTTTTTTTTTTTACCTCTAGTTTTTTTGGAAGTCGGTTTTTTTGTGAAAAAGTTTTTTTTATTTTTCGCTTTTTAGTAGTACCCTACACCTAACAACACCACTGGAAAATCACAGGAAAGCAAAAAACGCAGTTTCGTACACATGGATGATTTTTTCACATATTTTTTCCAGATATTTGGACTTCAAAACCAAACTAATGAACCGATTTTGATAAAATTTCAATGGGACCAATCGAGAAGTATGTCCTTTCATATAAAATAAGATATTTTTCAAATCAGTTCAAAAAAGAGGGAGGTAACAAACACAAAAAAAACATCAAATCGAATTGAGAACCTAATCCTTTTTTTGAAGTTGGTTAAAAACACAATAATAACGCTGAAAACAAAACCAAAAGTGACCGAAAAACTTACGAGATTACCTGCCAATTGTTTACGCATACATCTCTGTCCCTTTCAAGAAAACGCCGCTTTCTATGGGGCATGTCACGGCTTTTGAAGTCAATGGCCACGTCGGACTTCTCTTTCTATTAACATAAAACAAAAGGTAAAAACCTTCTTCACTAAACTCAGCGTGATCAAGATATTAGAATAGGGAGTATACATGCATTTGTTTATTTGCTTTATGAAATGCTTTTTATTAGCTCTGGTTAACAATTTTGAAATAATTTTTAAAATACCTTCATCAGAATAGAATGGAATTTAATTCTCTTTATTTACGTACACCTTATAAGTTACAGAAAAGATAGATCATAAAGAAAACATTAGATGGGTGATACAATGGGCGGGCTTATCGCTAAAAGCGATCTTCACGCGCGGTCATCAGCGGTGAAGTGATAAAGCTTCAAAGTTTACAATTAGAAAGAGAATTCCGATACGAATTTTGACGTCAAAGTTCATGACGCCCATTAATACAGCTGCCCCATAGAAAATAGCGCTTTCGCGAGAAGGACAGATACTTAAATTTGTTTAAAATAGTTATATCTCGTTTGTTAGATATTCCATAGTAAACGTTAATATTTCTATCTCCTTCTTTCTTTATCTAAAGAAGAGGGATATTTCTATGAATGTGTATTAGTGACAGCCGTTCAAATGCAAATCTTGGTTTATCTTGGTAGATCAGTACCTAGTTCGAGCGAGAAGGAGGGATGAAGCCTATATAGGGTGTATAGCTCCATCCCTCCTTCTCGCTCGAACGACTCACGCTTTAACACGTCATGGAAAGCCGCTGATTTTTAAATGGCATAATTAATCTTCTTCATCGTAGCTTTTATACTTAAAACTTTCATTTGGACCCATTTTGAGAAGTAGATAAAATTGATTTTTGATTTTTTCGTTAGCAGACTGTAGCCAAAAACTTTTTTAAGCACCAGGGTTCTAAAGGCCTACGCAGACCGGGACGGCATGGCAGGGGATTTGGCCGTGAGTCAGCGCACACTGGCCGCTTAGATACCGCGGCATTCCAGCACTTTGCCACGGCATGCCGCTTCTCTACCCCCGCCGCCGCACCCCGCAGTATATCACTACGAGCGCCGGAGTCCGTGGCATGCCGTTGCCTACCGCAGTATGCCACGAGAGCCTATGGCGCGTCTTTTAATGCCGTGCGATAAAATCCCTTTCAATGCCACGGCATCATTTTAAAGCATAGCAATTTATGTCGTATTTCTGTAACGGTACGGTTGAATGTCCATTAGTAAAAATTTAAATCGACGTCGTCGATTCTGTCGACATCTCACGGTGTACACCTTGGCGGAGTGAACGACAAGAGCGCTGGCGCTTCACTCCGCCTAGGTGAACACCGTGAGATGTTGACAGAATCGACCGGCTGAATAAGCGTGGTGTGGTGACAATATTTGAAAACCTCTTTTTAGGGTTCCGTGATAAAACAACAAAGACGCTAACGGACTACAAGGATTATAGTCCGTCCGCTATTTAAATCGGAGACTATTGATACCTCTGTGAAGCCGTAACTTTGCAAAAAATAATTTTTCTTTTTTTTTTTTTTTTTTTTTTTTCGGTATGACCACTAGCAAGTTAACACGCAAGGGCTAGCAACTGCTTAACCGGACTAACCTGTGGTGGCCTCAAAAGAATTTAAGGCCCCCAGCCAAGGCAACAAATCTAGCTACAAGCTAAAACTACTGACCGCTCGCTAAGGGCATTCCCTGTGGAATACGACCTCGGCTTAGCGGCGTCAGTTTGGGACAGCAAGGGACAATCAGGCTGGGTCGTTTTATTATTTAGGGGTTATTAAAGCTAAAGGCTCAGCGGCGCGGGCTGGCTCGTTTGCAAAAGTCGGGGAGGGTTTTGAATGGGGCGTCGCGACGGACCTCGGCGGCGAGGTCGGAATACGGAACGCGGTCTGTGTTTGTTTTTTCTAAGAGTGCTGGTTTCCCTACAGCTTTCCTGAATCGTTGTGATCTCGTCATCTGACTCGACGAGTGTATGCCGAGGACGGCGAATCTTGCTAATACGAGAGGGAGTGTATTGTGAGGCCTTTGAAATCAAAGGGTTGCTGTGTTTCTCAGCTGATTCAATAAAACGCTTTGTAAGACGTTTCATGAATTGTTTTATTGTCGGGATTTTGAGGTCGACATGAAGTCGTTCATTCCTAATAAACCACGGGGCGCCCGTGGCTTTTCGGAGAAACCGGTTTTGGACTACTTGCATCCTGTGGATTTGCTTTGACTTTGTGTGTTTGCGAATGTGGCACACGCATAAGTCATAATCGGGCGAATGCACGTTGTGTAAATGCGCAGTTTACATTTAAGGGACAGTTTGCTGCGTGCATTCAGCATGGAGTGGAGTCTACCTAGAGCAAAAGCGGCGCGCGAACGTACCGTTTTTATGTGCTCAGCAAAAGTGAGTCTGTGGTCTAGTATCACACCTAGATATTTGGCTTGCTTTTCCCACGGGATCTGCTTACCAAACATGGTGATCGGACTCGGTGGTTTGGGAACGAGTCTAGCCCGCTGCTTGTAAAACAAGACCGCCTGGCTTTTCTCGGGATTAACTTCAAATCTCCAGAATTTAAACCAATCGCCTAGGTCGATGGCCGCCTTCTGGAGTTTTTTGGCTATTGACTTTTCACTACTGCCTGAGCAATAGATGGCCGTGTCATCGGCAAAAAGAGCTAACTGCGTCTTGTCATTTCTGGGAATGTCGCTTGTGAACAGCGTGAAAAATAAGGGTGAGAGCACACCGCCTTGAGGGACGCCGGCTCGGATAGGGTGGCAAAAAAAAAAAAAAAAACAGCTGCCCCCATACATTTATGTTAGCATAATTCACAAATGTACTGAAATAAGTACCTACTAATTTTTTCTCTCAGGTCTCACAGTGAAATTAGTTCAGTATAATGAGTCAAATCTAATTTATTTGTTGTACACCTACCACAGTGTAGTCTTTTTGACCCAAAGGTTGACTGGTAGAGAATGCCTTGTTGCATTAAGTCCGCCCATGTACCACTATTGTACATAAAGTAAATTAATAAATAAATATTGAAGTACTTTCACTGTGAGACTGTCTGATTTACCAGGATTTACAGTTACTTCTGTCACACCTGTGGTTGTGTACCTACCAACTTGTTATTATGTTATGTTGATCTATGTTATCATACTTAACTGGGTAAACTGAGATAAAATGAACGAGATAGGGGGATAATGGCTTTGATAATCATTACCTATCTAATATGCAATTTATTTTCTTTAAAATGTTTTAACAATAGTGATCTATTAAAAACACTCTTGTGTTATAATATCACTAGCTTTTTCCCGCGACTTCGTACGCATAGGTATGTCCCGTTTTTTACCGTTGTCGTAGGAATTCCGGGAAATCCTCTCTTAGTGCTCCCCTACACTCCCCAAGGAACCGACATGTCAAATTTCAGCTTTCTACGACCAATAGTTTCGGCTGTGCGTTGTCTGTCAGTCACTCAGCAACGCAAGAGTTTTATATAAATTGATTAGTTTCATTAATTTTGATTAAAACCACAACATGAAATCATAAGAGAAATAATAATTCTTTATTTTATAAAAAAATAGTAATACCTACATCAATTATCAATCAGCCAGTTATACAGTTCGATAAGAATACAAGGTAACATTCGATTCACAACAAAATAATATAAATATAGCGCAAATATAATATATAAGTAAACAACTAAACACCGACAGGATGACCTGACGACCCACTGATCCACTGGATTATTGCAAACATCGTTAGTTAACAATAGCGCGTAAGATTGTACACTGTAGTATTTATTTTCGATATCACACGTGTACATTAAAAATTGGGGTATGCTCTCCAAATGATAAACCTAATAGAGAGTTTGTTACATTATCAAGATTTATTACAATCTTACGGTATTTGCAATAATCTAGTGACAGATATACTACAACTATTCATTTCTATGAGGAAAAACATAATAATTAGGGTAAGCGACGACGATAATCCGAAAAAACTCACAGATATTACGACAGTAAAGTTTTAACACAAAAGTTCGACACAAATTACAGCGCACTCAAATAGTATAGGACAACTTTGATACCCATAAAATTGGAAATTAATAATGGGATACCGAAGGCGATTCCACGCGCCGGCTGTGGCAGCGGCTTGACAGCGTAAACAAACGTGTGCAGGATGCGGCTGGCAGCGACGGCTCGGAACAGGTTAGTGGCAAGTGCAGCCGACGGCCCAGTCGTCAGGTACAACGCCCCAAGGATCCAGAACACAGGGATATTCTCCAGGTCGTTGAGATGCGCGCGCCGCACACGCTCCACATCAGGATCGTCAAACTTCACTTTCCCTCCCCGCGCAGCATCTTCAGGATTCGCGTACACTTTCTTCGCAAACCGCTGTCTGGCTGTCAGAAAGCTCATGCCTAATAGTTTGAGGGCCAGGACGGCGGAGTAGAACAAGTACGATTGTACTGCCGGGTTGTCTAACGAAATCGACGCCATTTTGAACACACTGTCGGTCTGTCGCGATGTGGTCGAGTCGGATGTCGGCGGCGGAATGGCGCGGGCGCGGCGAGCCCGACGGTAATAGCGTCGCAGTCACGCTCGCGCCGTCACGATGATGTTGCGGTTTTTTGGTTGTTATCTCGTAAACTGATATAAAAAACTGCTTACGGTAAGTACATTAATCGGTAATGCCTGCTCTCACTGGACAATCTGATCGCTGATGCAATGCAAAATATATATTGGTTAATATTCTGGACATCGCTTGGGTTCCAGAAACAATCGGTACCTTTGTAGCCTAATATAATATAACATTAAATTCAGTTTTTATCTAAAACTCCTGTAATTTAATTTTATTCCATACTAGTAGGGTAACTAACGAAACTCGATTGCTAAACCTTTGCTGCTACCTTTCAGCGTATTGCATGAATGAACCGGTAGACGGTTGAAATTTTCACAATGAGTGCCCAATTTCTATTGTCACTATACCTAACAACAAATAGATAAATAATAATAATGAAAGGCCCCATGGATAAAACGTGTTTTTTCGGTTTGTGGTGCGGTACACTTCGTGTGCGAATCCCGCCTCGCACACGGCCATTTTTACCCGACTGTGTCAGAATTAGGGTAATGTTTTTTGAGCGTATGTATGTACAACACAAAGCGATGTGTTTGGAAAATGTTTAGTCGTTTTTAGCGGTCGGGTTTTATACAGTATTTTTTTTATTTGCGGGCGCCATTTTGAAAATTTATATAGCCTATGTCACTACTACAATTCTGACGAATTTAACGACACCTCATATGCCAAAATCAGAGCAGCCGTTTGGGCTGTAGGGCGTGCCAAAGAAATGGACATACATACATACAAACATACATACATATACATACTTACGCAAATATAAAAGACTTTATACATAGATATAATATGCGGGTGGTTAACATTTTTTAACAAAACTCCCTCGTGACCTGATGCCTGCGGTCGCGGGCTGCTGCATCATCCATCCTCGACACCTGCTTTCCTTCGAAAATGGGAGGCCTGTGGGTTTAAAGGGACGTGTTATTTCATATTTTTGTAATTCCATCTCTTACTTGGCTGATTGTCATGTGTAGATGATTACTCACCTCATGTGCTTGGCCTACTTGCAAATCAGTACTTGCGTCCGGTGTCGTCGTCGCCATCAACCTCCCTGTAGTGCAGCGATATTTGTGGCACGGCAAATTATTATGACCCACGACTGACTACAAGAAAAAAAAAAGGAATGGCTACTTAATTATAGTTCTTTTTTATTGTCTATTTATCTATCTATCTATTTTTTATTGATGAGTAACACTTACCTACTTTCCTTATGTCTATAGGTATCCATATTTCACTTTGAGTCACCTCTGTGACAACGTAAAAAATGCACGTACTTAATCTGATCACAATAGTTCTCAAACTACCCGAGTATGAATACAACATTTTAATATTTAACGCAGCTTGGAATCGGCCTATTTTGTTGGCTGCTCATGGCATACTGGTTATGTAACGCGCACAGCCGCGCACCACGGCACCGACTTTCCGTGTCCAGTGTGTCGGGGTTGGGAATCGCTCGAAACCGGTTTTCTGTGTGTGCTGCCGAACGCTTTTTTGCGTGGATTACATTTACTTTTATTTTTTATGTAATTGGGTGACACTTCTGCTTGTTTTTTTTTTTTCAATTGTTTTCTTTCCTTTTTTATTTACCGACACATTATCTATCACCACACACCAAATTATTATCTATCGTTTAAAACACATTGACATAATATATATTTACCTGTATTTTTACCACCTAACAAAACTGGTTTACATCCGTACACATCAACATAAGGTTCAGTTGAAAACCAGCGTCAGGCAGCGCTTATAATAGTTGTCTGGCATTTTGCTGAACTGGACCTATTTGGCGCAGCCGCGGGGCACACAATGTTTTGTTTTAAAATTAATGTTATTCTTGTCTGTACCTACATTGTGTGTATCTGTGTGTGCCAAATAAACTAATTTTCTTTCTTTCTTTCTTTCTTTACGCTCGAAAAACATTAACCTCCTTCTGACGCAGTCGGGTAAAAATTTGAACTAGGCCCTCTGGATCCCTGTCACAGGACACGGCGAAGTGGACTAGCTATAAATAAAAACCCTTCTTAATTATCCCAGGTTACTATGGAACATATTCTACTGGTTTGAGTTCGGCAACCTGTTCGTGGTGACCTGGCTGGAGCTGGTGAACATGGCTCAGACAGCTCGGGGCGGCTCCTTCCAGGATGCTGTCGAGATCTTCCGCATGATGCCCTGTGTTGGATACCTGCTTCTAGGTTCGTTCAGAAATTAGTTTACTGTAGAAATACTTGTAAATGGGTAACTTTTGCTAATCAAATAATCCTGTATGATAGATTTTGAATATAAAATTTTTGATAGAAAACACATGGAAGACTGCTTTAGAAGTTGAGCTCCTCCCTGAATACCATTTAGAAATTTTCACTTAGAGCATCTGTTTCTGTCTTAACTAGGGATTGCAATCGAATATTCGAATATTCGAATTATTCGAATATCCATTTGAAATTCATATTCGAATAGTAAATTATAAAATATTCGAACATTCGAATATTACCACAACAATTAAGGTCACAACATTATTTTCTTTATTACGAACGCGACGTCTAAGGCGTGGTCCTCAAATCTCAGAATTTTGGAATAGATCGGCACTGCTCCGATTGACGGTCATTCGACCAATCAACGGCCTCCATTCCTCTACTTGGCGCTTGCCGCCATTTTGAGTTTACTTCCCAATCACAAGTTCACAAGACAACAGTCGCGTAGTTTTTACAACAGAGCCGTGCATTTTGTTATTTTGTAAAGAGATTTTGGGCTGGTGGTTTATACATTACTAGCTGTTCCACGCGGCTTCGCTCCAGTCAACTGACTACCTACCGTACCTATCTACCCTACCCTACGAAACCCAGAAACATTTTGGGAAAGGAGACAAATCTAACGAATTTAAAACCATTATTATCAGTCCAGCAGTTCTTGAGGTATAAGTCTTGTAACAAACCCGACTTTGTTTTATTATTAAGATTACCTACTTGTATTATTTAGCTTCAATAACTTTCAATGGAAGATAAAAGGATAAACTTTTTGCATTGTTTTAGCCAATAACATAAAACTTTAAGTTTTTGTTGACCATTTGATAGTTTTTTTTTTGTTTGTTTAATTTTATTTCTAAAATTTTTATTTTCCGGTTAAGGTCGAAGATTATTGTTTTTTATTGAGGTATGGGCTTGCTCTTGGCCTCGAGCACGCGTGATGGAAAGCGATAGATGAGGTCTATGATGGAGCGAGCGTGCCCAGAAGATGCCTTTTGGCCTTGTCTTGAGTTGCCTTGAAGGCAGACAGGTCATATGTGGAAGGAAACACAGATGCTGGTAGAGAGTTCCACACTTTGGCTGTGCGCATAATAAATGTGGAGGAGAAGCGCTGAGTACGACTAATCGGGATATCGACCAAGTGCGAATGGTACCCAGCAGTACGTCTGGTATCCCGGTGGTAAAAGGGCGATGGTGGGATGAGGTCGTGGAGTTCCTGCGCACACTCTCCGAAGTACAGTCTGTAGAAAACCGACAGGCAAGCAACATTACGCCGATGAGCCAGGCTGTGAAGGTTAGCCACCAGCGTCTCGTCGCCTAAAATAAGCCTTTTTGCTCTGCCTCCCACCGAGTCCAATATAGCAAGCACGTATTTTGCTGAGCCATCCCATAAGTGGCTGTAATACTCCATACAGGAACGGACTTGGGCTTTGTAAAGACTCAGAAGCTGTCAAGATGTGAAGTATCTTCTAACTCCATTTAGGATGCCCAGCTTCTTGGCTGCAGTCTGTGCTTTTGACACGATGGTAGAGTCGAAGTTGAGATTAGACGTCAGCTCCATACCTAAAAGCTTCAGGCGATCAGTAACAGGTACAACTCGGAAAGTAAGAGATACTGAAACGGACTCCTTTTGACAGTGAAAAGACAAGCCTGTGTTTTCAGAGCATTGAATTTGATCAAATTTTCGACGCCCCAGCCCCACTGTAAACGAGATTTAAAGTCGCTGTTTCCTCTCTGCTGGCACCTGCACTGGATAGGTATCTTTCTGAGACTGTGCTGTCATCGGCATAATCGATTGCACCTAGTTGCAGCAGGTCGTTGATGTGCAGCAGAAATATAATCGCAGAAAAAACAGACCCCTGAGGAACACCGGCAATAGGCATTTGATTCGACTTTAATCGATTGCTCACTGAGGAAGTCGGAAACCCAAATGCAAAAGTCAGCAGGGATGTCGTACGCGGGAACCTTACCCAACAGCATAGCATGCCAGACCTTGTCAAAGATATCATATTACTTCTAACTTTATTAAGAATTTGGTAATTATTTTATTTGATTAAAAGTTTGATGTTTAAAAGTTGGTTCTAATTGGGATGTTACGCCTACTTACATGAAAATATGTTACCTACTTGTTTGTAAGGCACTAAAAATGGGACAAATTATACAAAAACTCTTATTTTTAAATATTCGAATATTATTCGAATAATTCGAATAGAGCTGAAAAAACCTTCGAATATTCGAATACCAGAAATTATCGAATATTTGCAATCCCTAGTCTTAACACACTCCTGGATAAGTACCAATGGTGAAAGAAAATACGTTTCCTAAAGTAGTGACGAGACGTGGGCGTGGGTACAACGACGCGCCGCTGCAGGTACATGGTGGACATCCTACCCGCAGGTACCCAAAAAACGTTTTGGGAATATTTTGACGGGCATCTCTGCGTGTCGCATGTATGACTACTTTTATTACCTTGGGTTCCGCCTGTAAAAATAATTATATAAGTAATGATTTTTTTTTTTAATTGTGCATCGGTGTAGGTGATTCCCTGCGTCTTCCCTATTTCCTGATAGATATATTAACCTAAAGACTTCTTTAAGTGAAGTCAAGGGTGCACAGGCAAGCGTGTTCCATCGTCGACCACATCGATCGTCGCTTACCATCAGGTGAGATAGGATAGCGGTCAAACGCGTGCCTATCAGTAACAAATTATTATAAACCACGACATTCTTTAGCTTAATGTTGTCACAGGTTCAGTCCGAGTCCTTTTATATTTAATCATATTAAAGCAGTCTGGTCGATCACCTATATGACGACACAGTTGGCGCAGTGGTTGAGCGATTGACTGCTGCGCTGCGTGTTGCGGGTTCGATTCCCGCACGGAACAAACATTTGTATGGCCTACAGATAGTTGTTCCGAGTCTGGCTGTTTGTGTATGTGAATTTATATGTTTGTAAACGCACCCACGATACAGGAGAAAATGCTAGTGTGGGGCAAAGTTTCTAAAAGAGAAAAAAAGAAAAAGAAAAACCTTTAAAATCGCACGCCCTAACTAACCAGTTATTCATTTCTCTATAGCAATGGCCAAGTCTTACAAGATAGTATACCACCGCTCCGTGTATGAAAACCTGGTGAATGAACTGCGCAGCATGTGGCCCCAGGGGCAGGTGTCTGATGAGGAGTATCAGATCGTCAGCACCGCGCTCCGGCACCTCAACTATGTCATACAAGGTATGTGTCTACCAGTGCACCACTCTGTACAGAACCTGCTGAGTGAACTGCACAGCTTGTGGCCCCAGGGACAGGTGTCTGATAAGGAGCATCAGACCGTCAGCACCGCGCTCCGGCACCTCACAACTATGTCATACAAGGTATGTGTTACCAGTGCACCACACTGTACAGAACCTGCTGAGTGAACTGCGCAGCATGTGGCCCCAGGGACAAGTGTCTGATAAGGAGCATCAGATCATCAGCACCGCGCTCCGGCACCTGAACTATGTCATACAAGTTGTGTCTACCAGCGCACTGCTCTGTAAAAAACTCGTTAGGCTAAATCAAAGGCTTGATTCAGAAAGCGATATTTTGGACACGGCTCGTATGGGTTCGTCACTCTGGAGCCCTGTTTCTGATACTGCTGGACTCGGGACAGAAAGATTAGGTACTGGAAACACCGGGAAGTTCGTAAACGATCTTTTTTTGCAAAAATGTGTAGATACAGATGGATGCACAGACTCGATGGATTTTCTCCACGAGGAATACCTACATAGGGAAAGTAAGTTAAAACTTTAAAACCACCGAAGCTTGTGCTTTTGAATGTGGTCACAAAATAGAGACCTCAAAAGCCACCCCGTACCCATACCTACGTCTATATAATTTCTATCCTCCCTAACAACAAACTCCAGTCCTCCACTCCACTTAACTAATAACAGAGCAATCATTACATTCGAACTAATTAGTCCTTACCACTAACTCCAATTAACACGAGACTATCTAGGGAAGCACTGGGCTAGTAGTCGCGTGGAAAACCTTAATAATATCACCTGCCATTCTCACCAGAAGTGTTGGAATGATTATTAGTAGTGTCTGGGTATTCGCTGTTAGGTGAATGTCTGTTTTTATGTCAATCAATTTGTTTTAATTCAATTGGAGATGTTTGCTGTGTGAGTCCTTTCTTTGAATGAAATAGGCCCAGAAAATTGTGTGTTCTTTCTTTCCCTGCCTTTTTCTTATCTTGAAGGGCCTGCTACCTTCTTACTGGTTCAGTAATATTTTCTCATGGCATGAGAAATGAGCCTTTTGAAGTAGTTGACGCCAATACAAGAAAAAAGTCGAACTGCTTAGTCTAAACACATAAGTTAACACCTTTTTAAACTAGTGACCCACTAAACGTTATAAATAACTATTCTAAAAAGCCCAAAACTTTTATGACCCAGTTATTTGAACTGGGTCATCAAAATCAAAATGCAGGGCGAATATCTAATTCCATGGTTTGCGGAATGGAATGCGACAAAATATACGTAGGGGAGAAACCTGTAAGGTATGCAGAAAAAGGTAAGCACATTTTTATGATGTCCCGATTCGCCTTGCGGCGTAACATATTTTTATGAGATTTCCATATTTATCATCGTCATCTGCGTGAACTTTCCCAAACTTTGTGTTATGTCGCAGCCAACTAGCTTAAATAGCCGTTCCATTAAAAGCCTAGCCTTTTCATTTATCTGCGCCGTTTAATTAGCGACATAAGTGACATGAGCAAGTCATTAAACGATATTGAAACAAAGATGTCACTTAGGTCCCTGGAAAATAGACGCAGTTTAATGAAAAGGCTAGGCTTTTAATGAAACGGCTGATTAAGCTAGTTGGCTGCGACATAAAAGTATTATGATAACGAAAAATACCTTGAATAAAGGAGGTAAGTAGAAGAAGCTGGCCGGCCAAAATTCAAAAGTCATTTATTCTGAGAGCCAACACTTTTTGAACGTCAAATTTTAGATAAAGACAGTCCCCCAAAACGCCAACCCGTCACCACTTCCTAGTGTTTTAGCTGGGAAGAAGTGGCCATGGTGACCATTACTCGGCCACCAATAGGAATATGTTTTTACCTGAGACTATGCTTTTATCTCGGAAGCAATTTGCGCAGGTCTCCTTGGACCAAAACTAACGGTTTGTTTCAGGGAAAATCATTTGTATCTATGCATTAACAAAAGTAGCTGAAGGACATACTGATGTTCTTTTATCACTAACACACAATAACGTATTGTGAATACTTTTGAATAAGGCCCTAGTTATGAGGTTCTATAAAATATTATAGGACCTGTGAACTGTGATCAACTGGCTACCTAACTCATCATCATATCATTTGAAAAAGCGTCCACTGCTCTCGATATAAGGCTCTTTCAAATGTACGCTCTACATCGATCGGTCCTGTGCATTTCGCATCAAAGTTACTTCAGTGTTGACTTTGACTATAAAACCTATACCTAGTTATTTAACTTTAACCTTTTTTTATTAGCCTATACCGTCCCACTGCTGGGAAACGGCCCCCCCAAGTCCTTTCAAGTATTCTTTTCCCGCGCCGTCGTGCCAGCTCTCATAATACGCGTACATGTCTTCTGGCCACCTTTTTCTGGGCCGGCTTTGGTGGCGCCATCCATCTTCGGGCACTCATTATGTGGAGTCTTTAGCCTGACGGTCACAGTGCATGTGCCTGCCCAAACCTTTTAGAGTCTGGCAGCCTTGTTATACCCACGTCCATTATTCCCATTTTAACCATATTAGTTATTTATCCTTTATAGCTTTTAGTGACCTTTTCTCAATTTTCAGGCTACTATTGGTGCAACAACGCTCTCCTGGTGATCTTCCTCTCGCCGCCCTTCGTGGAGATCATTAAGATAGCCATGGGACATGAAGTGCCCCTCATCCTACCCTTCTTCTACTGGTTTCCCTTTGACCCCTTCCAGAGAGGGTACTATGAGGTTATATTAGCGGCACAGACTTGGCATGGTAAGTTATCATTTTGCAAGTGGGAAAACTTTGTCATTGCAACCGAATCGGTATAAACGCGCGACCGTTACGGAATCGATAAACTGCAATGACAAATAATATGTCTATGTTGTGGCCATATCGTAGAATTGCCAATTCATGATGTGGCGGAAAATTTCATAAAACGGTTGTATTTCATTCTATTCTATTTTTATATAATGGCAAACAAAGCCGATGTCGACTATTCTGCCAATGTCCAAAGTAGATTGGAGAAGCAAGTGTGCATTGTTTTTCTAATTAATAGAGGGAGCGAAGATTCCTGCAGAAACTAATTAAATTCTTCAAACAATACAGTTGATTACTTGTTGGGTTAGTACGGGACTTAAACAAACAAATAATAAAATTACGTAAAGGTTGTATTTCATGTAATGGCTAGTTAAAGCTGACCATATCGTTTAAACGTCAACGGTGATATATATCAATTAACGTTTGGTTATATTATCATGAAATGTCTGGCCACATCATGAAATGACAACTTCAAATTTAACTTGGACGACGTTGGGCTTATTTCCTACCCTGTCTGCAGGGTTTAAAGGAACGTAACATGAATGGTATAACGCCATCCAATTCGCACCTAACCTATCCGTGTCGGGTAAGTTCAAACCTAACCTGAACTATCCTCTTTTTTTATTCAGCTGGCGCATTATTATTAGCTTTTTTTATTATCGGAATAATTAACCACCGTCATGATGCATCACAAAAACAAAACGGTATCAGCGCCCCTAACGACTGATAAATAAATATTATCTGATAATATAACCACCATGTCATGAAGTAGCCGTGTCATTAATCTGGCCAGACCATATCATGATGTGGGCAGCGGGTATTAGCCAATTCTACGATATGGCAACGTAGGTGCCCAATGAAGTTACTTCCCTACTATATGTACATATTTTACTAATACGTTATGAAAATTGTAAAGGAGTTTGAAAATTGAGGAACATTTTTAAAATGTTCCCTTTAAGAGATAATCTCTATAAGGTTTACGGAAACAATTTTCAAACTACTTTTACACCTCCATTGTCTATGGAACACAAAATTTAATTTCTCTTTCTTTGCTTAGGCTTTGTTTTGTCTGTCTTCGAATGAATTTAAGTTTTCTGTAATAGGTACATAACGTCTACTTTCGTTGATACATTTTCCATCACGACGCCCATAATTTTGTCTGCATTTTTCCGGTTAAAAAACGGTTTCTGAACAAGAAAGTAATTAATATTGTCGTCATCTTGAAAGTCCATCGCGATAAGGCTTCGCTTTTCCTTTAAACGTAAAATTTATCGTATAAGGTTGAAACAACTTCTTTGTTTTGAAAACGACGCGATAAATCTAGTTAGTTTTGTTGAAGCTTAAGATAACCTGAAGTTAGTTTTTAATTGTGAATATTGAAGTTACCTGAAACACTGTCTGTGTTCTTCGTACCCATTTTTAGGGTTCCGCAATAAAACAAGGAACTCTTATAAGTTCGTCAAGTTCCTCGGTTTTACTCAGATCTTGTTGCTGCGAAGGTATCATTTGGCAACTCCAGCGTGTCAGATATTGATATTTTTCATGCTCCAACATGTCTCTGATACGAAATATATATTAATCTGCCGATTTGCATGGTGGAGGCCATGCGGGAGGGGTGAAAAAAAATAAAAAACGCATTTACTCGAGCGCGTCAGATTTTCAGAGGGGGTGTTCATTGATACTCCCATTTCTTAATCTGATGATTTGAAAGTCACGCAAGCTCGCAGCGAATTCCTGAAAATGTAAAAAAATCGCCATCTTGAAATACTCGAGCGCGTCAGATTAGCATACTGAAGGTTCATCATGATATCCCAGCCTTAGTGACCAAAAATCTGACAATTATTTTGAGGGGTATTGGTAATCTGACAACTTGAAAAACAAAATGCTTTTTTTATTTTTTTTAAACACGTAAAGCTGTTGGTCCCGGTTGTCATTTTTAGATCTTTGGCAGTCGTTACGGATTGTCAGAAGCCAGTAAATTTGACTCGTCTTGCCAAGAAGTACCGTGTTACCCAGTTAATGGGTTGTGGTGGTCTGGTAGGCAGCCGCTTCACGTAAAATACTGGTATTCAGCTGAATCCGGTTTGACTGGAAGCCGACCTCAATATATTTAGGAAAAAGACTAGACAGATGATGGTGAACAGCTGTAATGGTGTCTTGGCGTCGGAAAACAGTGTGGGAAAGGTGCGAGAGATTCAAAGATACGGGAAAAGTTAAAGGGATGGAGGGGCGCGGAGTGGGAAACATGCTTTACCCTACTGCACGGTCTGAACTTAATTGACGATTTGTTACCTTCGTCTTGCGGAAATCGTCAGATTATATGTTTTTTGTCATTCTGGTATTATTACCTTTAAAATAAATAAAAAAACAACCGCGCTCGAGTAAGTCCAGACATCGTTTTTTTTTTTTTGCAATTTTGTTACCCTCCCGCTTCCTTACTTAGGTTACGCTCAAATTGTCAGATTAGCAAAATTGACACTTCTTAGCTAGTAATTAATCCATGGGGGATTAATTACTAGCTAAGAAGTGTCAATTTAATCTGAAGCGCTCGAGTATGTCAGATGATCGATTTTTATTATAATCTGATCTGATCTAATCTGATGGCTTCTCCTGAGCGTACCCCCCTGTATTAAGAGCTCGTACTGGTTGAAGGTCAATATGTAAAGTATCCTCCCTTATATTACTCAGACGCGCTCGAGTAAATCCAAAAATCCCTTCTAGGGTACCACAAGTGAATATTTTCGATTCAATAATGGCTGCGAGAAACTGAACTGTGCTAGTTACACACTCGTCGTCTGACGTCTGTGTGACAGTTTCCGTAAAATAAGTAACCTTTTGCCCTTTTTGAGCGGAAAGTAGGTCAGTCCATAATCCGGTGTATAACAGGTACAAACTTATGGTACAGACCTACTAAAGGTACCAACCAAATCAATTATTAGTACAGGGTTTGGACTAATTAGATGGATGGATAAAACATTAAATTTGATGCAAGAAAAGAAAACACAGGACACAAAAGCAGAGTTACATTAGGTAGTACATTATTGCAGCGGCCAGCAAAAGAGGCATTGATGGACGAAAATGTATTAATAAATGAGTAAGTCCATTAACGCCTAGTGGCCATACCTAACTAAGTAGCACTAAGTAGGTAGGTAATAGGTACCTAGAAAATTAATCAATGACGAACAACAATAATTTTTCCCGCGTTTTTTAAAAAAACAAATGAACACTAAATTCATTTGTTTTTTTTTTCAATAAACAGCTTTCTATTTGCAAGACAGTTCGAAATTGAAATAAAACTTTTGATTATTTACAACTCCTTGATTGCCATGTTTCAGAGTAAAAGATCGTTCCATTTTTAAATTACACGACAGATATGAGTTTACTATGTAATTTATTTAGCCGCTAAACCACGACAGATATGGATTTCCTTACAAGCTCGCATGTATTTGGCCAGTACAGCAATTTCGATTTATCTCGATGAAGTTTGTCAAAATAATGCTCAACCCAGCATGTTTGAGAAAAAATTATAAAACAAAAATAAAAACTAGTGACTACAAAATATTAAAAAGAACAAACAAAAAAGACGGAGCACTATGATTATGGCCAAAGACTACAATAGTATACTGGCTAATTATAGCAATCTATGGTAGAAGTGCCAAACTAAGTCCGTCCAACGATAGAAGTCCCGCGGAAATAAATGGAACTAACAAGATTTGTTATAGAGGGTAGCGTTCACTCGCATAGAAACTAGCGCCGCCGTTGCGAGACTTCTTTCGTTGAACGGACTCTACCTACTTACTTATATATTTGAAAATGGAAAAACGTTTCGTGCGACATCGATACAACGTCGTCCATTTTTACCCGACTGTTGTTTTGCTTTTCATAGAAATAATTGTTCTTGTTGTAGTATTTTTACCTACATGTAGCCATGTAGGTAGGTAATATCTTAGTTATTTATAGCTAGGTACCTTTATTAATACTACCATGGACATAATACAAAGAATTTTCCGCTTGTGAGCGTCGAATTAATTTTACATACGTACTATCTTCTTATTCAAGTATTGAAAGGGTGACTGAGACATAAATATCACACAACAGAAGGTGCATTTTGTACCATAAAGAAAAAAAAAGTATTTGTTGCCACAGAATTGACAAGCAATACCTACTGATTAGTACCTCCTACTCATAATTAAATTTTTTATAATTTAATTAAGTAGGTACTTGGATGACCAAGCTTTGCACGGTTTTTTTAACGTTTTCTTTGAATGAAACATAGCTAGATCGATTTATGGCCCCTGCATTTCATGAAAATTGTTGGAGCCGTTTCCGAGATTCACTTTATATAGGTACAAGAATTGCTCGTTTAAAGGTATTAAATAAATTATGTAGGTACACCATAATTATGTATATCTGTTTAATGAAAAGGCCGTCTAAGCTAGTTGGCTGCGACATCGACATAGGTACTTACATATATTATATAAGTTACATAATAATTTTTGTTTTCGTCCTCTATCAAATAAATATTAAAGAAACAACTAATCAGTGTTAGAACTAATATTTTTTTATGAATACCTAGTTATGGCTGAATATTTTTTACTTTTAACTGAATTTGACAATTTCGGGAATTATCCTATACAGTAAATATTTTTAAGTTCTAAGATCACATGGATGCCATGTGAAATTAACCTGTTTTATCATGGTTTGTTCCAATCATTGATCAAAAATTTTCAGACAAGGACAGACTGATAATAAATCCAATATAAGCTGGCCTAGTAATTTAAAGAAACTTCGACGCTAGGCCAACTCATAGTAGTGTTGCCACTGGCGTCCTGTTTCCACCTTAATAGGGAATATGCGTACAAAGTATTATCTAAGCAGTCTATCAAAAATATAGTAGTAAAAGCGAAAACAGAATCTAAATTGATCGAAAAACAAACGAGATATAGGTACTTCAAACAAATAATCTGTCATTTTCGCGGAAAATGCCGTTTCCCTATTGCAGCTCTATGGACTTCGATGTCAGAGTCCATCTGTTTAAAAAAGTTTTATTACTAATGCATTGCTGATGAAGATCTCTCTTAATAAGTATCTATTTCATTTAGTAAATAAAAAATACGTATGCATATTCCCCACGGATATAGATGTTACGGCTAAAGGTGGGTGTGAACATAAATCTAAGTTTAGCCGGTCATTGGGCACTTAGCATTGGGCATTGGTTGGATTTTTAAACCACACAGAAATAGGAATTTTAAAGTGTTTTAAGGTTAGGTTAGAACTAGTTGTAGCCGGATAAACCTAAGATTAGCCGGCTAATCTTAAGTTTATGTTCACACCCACCTTTAGCCGTAACAGATACATTCCGTGATATTTCCCATCAAAATACATTATTATGTATTAACATTATCTTATTCTTAACTAACTAACATTATAATCACAGCAACACTTAAAAAATCAAGTCCAAAATAAACCCAACTTTTAACTACGAGCCCTCGACATCACCGTCGTTCAAATAAACAACAGTGTCCATATTAAGTTGGTCCAATTTCGCGTAAAACATGACTTCTCCTATTAGTTTCTCTGCCAAACATCGCTGTATCTTTGGCAGCTCCTTGAGTTGAGAACTGACGGATTTTCCAAATGCGTCTGCTGAGGAATCCTCTACGGGAGATGTTAAAAAGTTTTGAGCCGTGTCGATCAAATCTATCTGCTTTTTTAACAAGTCATCTACGCTGCATTTGGATATCGTCTTGGATCTTTTGCGTTCAGGTTCCTGAAACCAGAAGAATTACTTTGTCACCATTGATTCAATGTTTGTCAGTGAGAGATTTTTCTAAATAATTCGAAGCCATTCTTTTGACACCCGACGCCACCGATTGACGTGCCTGTACAGTACGATACAAGTCTAACGGCGGCTATTGGCGATGCAACGTTTATGCGTGCGCCTCTAGCGGCGAAATTTAGAACTTGCCTAAGAACGACTTGCAGTGATGCCAACACCAATTTGTTACATTTCTCGAAAATCTAAGTCAAATTCCCTAACTTAAAACGCTGTGCGAAAACTGTCAAAGTGTCGTTCTTAGACAACTTCACAATTTTGACACTATAGCGGCAAAAGTTAGAATCTTTGCATCTCCAATGAACACGACGCGAATTACTGCGCAGTAGCAAATGCATGCAACGAAAAAAAGCAGGGGTCAGGGGCGAGGGTTGAGGCACTGTGTTAAGAGTTGCGCCCTTCATATTTCTTTGTGTGAATCGACCACGTGGTCACGGTGGACTGCTAAACCGGTTTCCGGCTTTATTCATATGACTCAATTCTACTAATTTTTGAGCAACGGTCGCATTCGCATCTCAGTCGCAAAAATGAAGGGAAATTGAGATGGTTTTGACAGATTACGACTGAGATGCGAATGCGACCGTTGCTCAAAAATTAGTAGAATTGACCCTCAAACCCCATATTTTAAATTCTCTCGTCAAAATACTTACGTCACTCTTGTTATCGCTGTCATTATAATTCTCCGCTCTCATTGTCAGATCAGAGTCGTCGTCCAAAAACCTAAAATACGGGTAGTACCACAGCGTCGGTACATGTATAGTAGACCGACTCTCATCGGCCATACTTTTCTCCACCTAAAGCAACAAGAAAAACGCAAAATTAGTAAACACGAATAAAAGAACAAAATATGTTTACCAACATTATTAAAACGCTGACAACACTAGGTACGCGCCAAAGTCATTCATTCATTCATTCACTCATTGTTGTCAAAGTCCACTGTCAAATTGACATTTTCGATTTGACGTTTCAATTTTTATGGAAAAACAAACAAAACTGTGTGATTAAAACCTTTTTCATTACATTAATTTTGCATGAATTACTAACCTTTTTCTTCTCCCGCTTGAATGCTGCTCGCATATTGTCTAGTTTCCTTTTCAGGTCACCAACGCTTGCTTTTTTATCAAACTTGTGATAGCACACCAACAAATTTTGGTAGGCAATTTGTCGGGCTTCTTTATTATTATAAAATTCATGGTGAGGGTCCCAAAGTCCTGGCAAATCACGATAAAGAGTTAAAAGTTCACCTAGAACTTCGCGTTCTGAAACTACTGGTCGGTTATCGTCCATTTTGTAAATACGCGCGTGGGTTTGGCGAGTCGGGTTCCGACCGGCCCTGACCACGTTGCGGTCGTAACTGAATATTGCTGAATGTCAGTGCGACCGAATACAACCGAGTCGTTCACACGCGCCGATTCGGTTGCGTCGTGTTGGTTCGCATGAGGGAGTTTTTTTTAGAACACAAAAGAGGCGTAAGCAATTGGTTATGCTTTTACCTTATCGTATATTAAAACGAATTCAAAAAGAAGGAGGATTGATGTTCGACTATTTGTATTTTTTTATGTAGGTACTTACCTATCGCCGATTTTTCGGTCAATTCTGGACCGATTTTCAAAACTATCGCTTTCCATCAGGCGTGATCGCGGTCAAGAGCTAGCCCAACATAAATAAACAAAAATAAAAAAATCTTTTTTATTCAAAAGCCAACTGTAGTTCTGAGGTGGACCAAAGTTAGAATCTGATGATGGGATCCAAGGGAAATCGAAGGCAACCCTGAAATTTTAAAGGCCCATACAATGTGTTTCATATACTTACCTAAGTACCTAGGTACTTACTTTCTAACGCAATTCAGATATTTGTGCCTGGTAATCATCAATTCAATTCTCAATTCTTTATTGCCTACCATAATGTTTATAGTTGGTAGAAAATAATTATCTTAGTCACAATTATGGACCCTGTCGGGCACAGCATATTATTATTACTTATTTTTTTTTAGGTACTTTTTGTGTCTTGTGCGAGGTACAAATATTTTTTTTTTCTTTCTTTCTTTTCTTTAGATCAAGTAGGAGAGAGGAGGAAGAGCATTGGGTGTTTAATGTGATATATATGTCGCAGCCAACTAGCTGAATCCGCCGTTTCATTAAAAGTCTAGCCTTTTCATTGAACTGTGCCGTTTAATCAGCGACCTAAGTGACATGGGCAAGTCATTAAACAATATTGAACAAAAGATGTCACTAGGTCGCTGAAAAATCGGCACATTTAAATGAAAAGACTGGGCAACCAATAAAACGGCTGATTAAGCTTATTGGCTGCGACATATATATAGGATTTTTTTATTTTTTATTAGTTAAGTTGTTAGTAAGTTGCTTATTCTGTTTATTTTTTAGATTAGGTAGTCATTATTTATGTATATTTTACTTATTAAATTTTATTGGGCGCTTCATATATATTAAAATATTTATTTAGATACATGTCCATATATTTTTGTTATGAGTAAGGAGGCGTATCTTTGTTAGTGAGTATTTGTAGATGCAAAAAGACAGTTATGAATTACCTACTTATTTATCATTTAAATATTCGCATAAATACTACAGTAGCATTTGCTTAGAAGGAAAAGCTTCAATTTATTGATATAAATATTATATATATCTAAATTCTTTATTAAGTCGGGTAAATTTTTATAATATATTTTTTTATAGACATGACAAGGGTACTGTTGAAGTGCATTTTTAGTCGCGATGTTTTGTGTCTTAGAATAATTTTTGTTTGAATGTCCTCTCTTTTTGTAAAGAATTCTGGGTATTTACGCACGAACTTACAAACTTTAAATATATGGTGGGGGTAAAATAAATCTTCGCCGGCGCGATTCTCTAAGAGAACTGTTTAAAGAAATTAACATCATGACGGTGCCTTGTCAATATATCTATGAAAATATCATGTACGTTAGAAAGAATCTACATCTTTTTAGTAAACGAGGTGACAGACATAACTATGTCACTAGAAATAGGAACCAATTAGTTCAACCAGGTTTCAGACTTGCTAAAGTAGCAACATCTTTCATGGGGTACTGTTTAAAATCATCATCATCATCATATCAGCCGAAAGACGTCCACTGCTGGACATAGGCCTCCCCCAAGTGTCGCCACAACCACCGGTCCCGGTACCGGTCTGTTTAAAATGTTACAATAAAATACCTCCCCATATATTAGAATTAAATGAGACAAAATTTAAATCTTGTATTAAACGCACACTATGCAGGCAAGCATATTATAAGTTAGGGGAGTATATTGAAGATAAAAATGCTTGGCTCAATGCTGGTCCTGCTCCACAACGCCACTAGGTAGCCACTAAGGGCTCAAAGTAATCTGTTAGCATTTCGTAATATTGTTGGACCGGCTGAAGATTGTAAGAATGCAAATCTTTTTCATTGTATAGATGCAACTTATTTAACATTGTATAATTTCATGCACATGTGTGAGTACTGTGTAGCTTTAAACTATAATGATCATTTTGGGTAGGTCTTTGACTTGAATGTACCCTGGCGATTGGGGATGTCATGCTCACTCAAAAGTCTGGCTGATGGTGGCGCATGCGTTGGATCATTTGGCTCCCTAAAAAATGGTTGAGCTGAATGGTGCTAGCGTATGCGTCATGTTCGTGAACGGGCGCCGTCAGCTGAGACTGGTCATCTCTCGGCTGCCATGGTTTATTTTAATTATTTCTTTGAATTAATTCGTTTTTACTCCGGACTCTTTTATCCTGCACGTCTTTTACATCGTTCTCACATATATGTATAATTTCAATATGAATGATGTAACCATAATTTTGTAACAAAATATCATTTTTAAAAGAGTGTCCGTGGAGTTTCTTGCACGTTCTTCTCCATAGAGATCTACGCTTTGGAACGTGCAAATAGCTTCATCTTTTTGACCGACCGACCTTGACAATTCAAAAGTGCCTGTAAATGGTCTAATTAAAATAAATGCTTTGACTTTGACTTTGACTTTGACTTTGAATATTTAGTTCCTGAAAGTGGGGTTTACAGCTATCGGTGACTTCAATATTTACTAAAATTCTTATTAGTTTTTTTTGTAGGGTAAACCGTATACGATGCAATCGTTCACACGGCAACCATTCGATTCGATTTTTTCATGTATACGTCGTATACGTCGACCTGCGATCAAGGAAATAAAATCCTCGATCAATATTGGTATTCTGTCCTCCATATTGACAACCGACTGATGCAACGCACAAGGGCAACTGCGGGCCACGCGTGCGAGTGCGTACGATTCTCGAATGGGCGAATCGTGTGAACGAGACAACATGAACATAAGCGCCACTGCGTGTCGTTTTCGATAAAATCGTTTCGAGACGCGGCGTGACAACTTCGCACGGTATACGTTAAAATATATTTCTCGAACACGGGATTTTCCCGTATGAACGCCGTGTAAACAATTTTTAAGTTTTATAAAAAAAATCTCGTAGGTATACGGTATACGGGAAAATAATCGCCGTGTGAACGTGGCCTATTTGAGCCATGCGTAGGCGTATGCGTAGTACGTTACTAGTCCAGTATTTAGGTCTGTAGCTTTTTTGATCTTTTTCTTTTTTTTTGTGTAAGTTAGGTGTGGGTGGCGCGCTTTTGAAATGGTTCCAGTGTTATTTTAAAAAAGGCCCCAGTCAGTGGCGGTCAACTATTTTGCAAATACCGGTGTTTCTCAGGGATCGCATATAGGACCCCTTCGATTCCTAATCTTTATAGATGACATAGTGGATAAAATAAGACACTGTAATGTGCCTCTATTTGCCGATGACCTGGGTCTAAACCACCAACTCTTAAAGCAGTATTACTTTAATATTACTTCCAGTGGGAAAGAGATGGAGCTAATACTGCTTTAAGAGTTGGTGGTTAGGCCCCTGAAGAGATACAAAACTATAAATTCCGTTGTTGACTCTCGCCAGCAGCTGCAAAGTGACTAGTAGGTACTATAATTGTTGTTTAATTATTTGTAAATATTTTATTGTTATTGTATTGTATTTTATTGCTATTAATAGGTAATTGGACATTTCTAATATATTACATTGGACTTTTCTGTTATATTTTATTTGACATTTTTATTCATTGTTAGACAATTTAATTTTTATTGTATTGTATTTTTCTTAATAATTGTGTTTTATCACGAAGCCGAAGAATGGTGAATGTTAAGTACCTTCGCCGTTATTATCACGTGGATCAGACAACTTATTAAGTAATATTTTTTTAATATTTTTAATGTTAAGTAGGTAAGTATATGAAATTATGTGATGTGGCAATACTCTCCATAAATAAACAAACACTGACACTGTTTCACCAACTCCTGCTTAATTAAAATGATCAAATTCCATTAATCTGGTGAATTTCTGGATGGATTGTGCCTACTGGAAAACTGCGACTCCACCGACCCATGTCATCATTCACAGATAGGATAAGACAGATTTTTTTCGAACGTTGAATAAAGAGAACTTCTGTTTTTTTTTCTATTTCTTTGACGTCATCGTACCTGTTTCAGGCCTTATAACAATCTGGTTCATGCTGTGCGGAGACCTACTGTTCTGCATCTTCCTAAGCCACATCACTACGCAGTTCGACCTGCTGGCGGTCAGGGTTCGGAGACTGGTGTACGTGCCCGTGGACAAGCAACTGGTTGATACTTATCCGCTCGGTAAGTTATAATGCTCTGGGTTCATGCTGTACAGAGACCTGCTGCTCTGCATCTTCCTGAGCCACATCAGACGCAGTTCGACCTGCTGGCGGTCAGGGTTCGAAGACTGGTGTACGTGCCTCTTGATAAGCATCTGGTAGTAGGCCTTTTTTATGTATGGGAAATAATCAAGTGACTTCTTCCGCTCTGGGTGGAGCAGAAGGGAGTGTCAGACTCTTACTGACTAAAACCCATCCGTGTTCCTTCTCATGCCCTTTGCGTTCCCGGGCCGCGGTGACTCTTTCGAAGAAATTCTGCAACCTCAAGTAGGCCTGGGTTCTAATTTTATTCATTCATTATGTCATTATTACCAAAGCAGTCAATCTGCTATTTTATTTTCCTACATATTTAATTAGTATCTCATCAGTCTAGTAATCGCAAATGCAACTGCTGAAGGTGGGGTGCGGTTTTGATTCCTAGGTCAAGACTTCAAGAGTAGCAGTTTGATGTCTGGATCTATGCTTGGTTCATCATATCAGCCGAAAGTCGTCCACTGCTGGACAATGCGTCCCTAAAGTGTCGCCACAACAACCGGTCCTGCGGCCCTACCATGTCACGCTTTAACACGTCAAGGTAGGGCCGCTGTGCGTCTCGCATCCATCGGCTGCCCAAACTACAAATACATCGGGCACCGTGAGAGCCACTGTTTACATTGTATACCTACAACTCGCAGCCAACTATATTACTTATACTATATTTAATTTGGCACCGTTTATTATATATATTATCAGCGACATACATGACATGGGAACGTTAATAAACGATATTGAACAGAAGATATTAATTAGGTCGCTAAAAAATCGGCGCATTTAAATGAAAAGACTAGGCCACCAATAAAACGGCTGATTAAGCTAATTGACTGCGACATACATACATTTTCAAAATGTACCTACCACAATTTCACATTCGCACACATAATTATGTACCTACATATCATTTTTATGTTTTTTGTTTTATTTTTGTAAGTCTATGTTAATTAATGTACCTAATTAATTGGACTTGTGCCATTTTAATTAACTGTAAGTACTTATAATAAATAAATGCTGTGTTAAGTCCCATGTAGGTAGCATGAGAATACAAACAAAACTGGCCTACATCTTCCATCATGTCCACCTTCGAAGTCTGTTAGTGTACCTATCACGTCACTTCGTCGTCGCAAATTTAAACCCCCTATGTGTATAAAGTAACTTTTCGAGAAAAAAATAAAAAACTTCCTGTAAAATCTAGGTAAGTTCAGGTTTATTCATAATGAAACATACTTTATCGATATAGTAAAAACTCACAGTCACATGGGAATTTTTGCTAAGATAGGTATTCAAAATCGCTTATCAAATAAAATAAAATAAAAATGTTAAATAGGAGATTTTAAATTTGCAACTACGACTTGTCCCATCCTTATGTGCCTAGATACTTACCTAGTTCAAACTGAGGAAATTACATTCAAACTTCCGTTAGTAAAATGTGTAATAAAAAAACCGGCCAAGTGCGAGTCGGACTCGCGCACGGAGGGTTCCGTACCATTATCTATAAAAAAAAACGGCAAAAAAATCACGTTTGTTGTATGGGAGCCCTACTTAAATATTTATTTGATTCTGTTCTTAGTATTTGTTGATATAGCGGCAACAGAAATACATCATCTGAAAATTTCAACTGTCCAGCTATTACGGTTCATAAGATACAGCCTGGTGGCAGACGACGGACGGACGGACAGCGGAGTCTTAGTAATAGGGTCCCGTTTTACCCTTTGGGTACGGAACCCTAAAAAATCAAATCTCTGCCGTCTCTTAGACAAAACTTAATTTCGCTAACGATACTCAAAAGTTCCGACAAAGGGAAAGGAAACACAAAGTGAATGATCAAGGTAACAATTAACAAAAGTTTTTAATTAAACCGGTCTTTATTAGAAATGCCTAAGCAACGGTTCACGTTTGAAACGAGTCCACCCCTTAGCTTGATTAAAATGGAAGCTGCCTTGTCGCCTCACACGGGGATGGTAAAAGCCGTTACGTACATAGTAGGTACATATTCTCTGTGCCTCGGACAGCACATAATCCATTGGTCCCGGTTGTCATTTCAACATCTTTGGCAGTCGTTATGGGCAGTCAAAAGCCAGTAAATCTGACACGATCCTTATGGGCATCGTGTCGGTGGGTTGTGGAGGACAGATAGAGTCCCGTATACCAGAACTAAAAATGGATGACAACACGATTTGAAAATAATTATTCTTAGTTCGGGTTCGGGACTAATCGTAAGTCCGAGTTAGTCCTCTTTTGAACAAAATCCGCAACCCTGGCAGGGTTAAGCTGCATACTTGGACTGGTATCAGTGGCAGCTGACCCCAACATAGTTGAGAAAAGGCAATGCAGATGTAGGTTTCTCTACCTTCAAAAGAACCAAAAGTTATGACTAAAACGGTGTTTTTTTGAAAACTTGAAAATAAAACACATAGTATTGTATTTTATATCTAGTATTGTTAATTTTTTTAGCAAGATATATTGCTCGGCAAACACGTATGGTGGATCAATCTGGAGCAATCATTGGAGCAATGCAATTTGCAGCAACTTCAAGAAAATTCAGCAATTGTTTTGTTTCGGCAATATTGTTTCTAATTGCTCCAAATTACATTATTGCTCTCTCTGTTTAAAAAACAAAATAGGTATATGCGTTGGCCCACTATTTTTTACACCATCTAATCACACAATACACCGCTAAGGACCAAATTCTGCATAAAAAGTATCATAAGGCCATTTTCACCAAGCCAATCTGATCGCGATAAGCATATAAACCACGTTTATGAGCTGTCAGTGTCACTATTTTTCAATGGAATATTGACGCTGACAGCTCTTGAACGCAGTTTTGATGTAGGTACTGAATGCATTCAGCCGGTCGATTCTGTCGACATCTCACGGTGTTCACCTAGGCGGAGTGAACGACAATAGAGCTGTCATTCCATCTTATTTATATGGTTTGACAACTTACCTGCTTACGCCCGGGTGTTCACTTCGACATGTTTACAGAATCGCACTGCAGTTTCATTGGTGAAATCCGCTCCTAGTAAAATTACAATGAAAGTACAAAACAAAACACATCTTAAATCAAGGTAAACAAAAAAGTAAAAGGCTGCTACTGCTACCAAACTGTAGCACACTCTCGCAATCTGATTTACAGCCAGTCTCGGACAGAATTTCCAATTAATCAAACGTCCGACTGTTTCCATTTCCATCAGAAGTAGATACCTACCTAGCTTCCCCCGATAACCGTTACTTAGCTTTTAGGAGATAGAACGTATCTACGAGAGTACGAAATATTTCGGAGTAACACGCCGCCAGGTCGATCGGTTAAACCTTTTCTTTTGCGGCTTGATTTTTTCGTTTTTCGGGTTCAGAACGTCCTTAGAAAACGGAACCCTTATCTACTGGTGTGTGTACCTATGACTGTCTGTCTGTCACAGCCAATTTTTCTCGAATCTACTGAACCGATTCAGATTAGGTGCAAATAAGTACTTCTGTGACCCAAACACGAACACTCACACCAGACTCCCCCATGCTTATCTCCGAAACTGCTGATCCTAAAATTTTGAAAAACACATAAAATTATTCTTTACTTATAGATTACTAGCTTTTGTCCGCGGCTCCGCCCGCGTGGATATCGGCTATTATAAAACGTATATGTATAAAAAGTAGCATAAGTACGTCCTTCTCCATATCCCAGGCCATATGTATAGCTGACAAATTTCATGACGATCCCTTCAGCCGTTTTAGCGTGAAAGCGTAACAGACAGACTGACAGACGGACAGAGTTACTTTCGCATTTCTATTATAGTAGGTATTATTCTAAGCTTATAGATTAAATAATCTAGGTGAGTATAGGTAATATAGGTACCATGGTTTTAATAAAACCATGATTCGTTTGGAACCCTTGCGCGCGCGTCCGACTCGCACTTGGCCGGTTTTTAGGTAACGTACCTATTCTAGAACTATGCAGGTCAATCCCTGAATCTTGATTTATGGGTACGTTTGTGTGTTAAGAGTAGGTACGGTTTCTCGTTACCGGTAACGAGATGTGGGTGGCATAAGTAGAGGGCTGGACCCACGTCCAAAGTTCGGTTTTAAAACTGAAATAAAAAATCTAGTTTATTCAAGAGATCCAGGTTTTAAACTCAATATTATGTACAGGGTGGTACAGGTATACTTGTAACTTGTTGATTATTTTAGATCATTTGCTGAATAAGTGAGAGAGTAAGTACCTGTCTAGAAAAATCGATCGCAATAGCTGCAGGGTACCGAAGACCTTAACTTAGCTAGGTAAAAGGTAGGTTTATAGTAGGTACGATTCAAACTTAATGGCGGCTCGGAACACTTGAGAACACTTGATAGCTCTCAAGTCAAAGTGTTCTTCTCACTGTCCAGTGCCTCACCCCTCACCCCTGCGATGCCACTTGTTCCGAGCCGCCATTAAGTTTGAATCGTACCTACTATAGAGCAAACATTAAAGTTAAATCGAACTATACCCAGGTACTACCGACTACCTACTACTACTGCAGGCGGATGCAGCTGAATACCAGTAGGTACCTATTTTACATGAAGCAACTGCTTACGTCCGCAACCCAGCAACAGTTGCTAGGATACAACTGGTTACTCTCTGACATGACTGGGTCCTAACCAATTATTCTGTTAAAGGTAAATACTGCAGAGGCTACGCACAGAAGAACAAAGACCTAATTGACACTTTCGACGACAAGGATTGGGAAGAGAAACACCAAAAAGATCTCTCTGAAATTATTGTGAGACATCGTGCTCTTGTCAGGTAAGAAATTTGCAGCAAGTAATTTAAGCCAACTTCGGTATAAAATAAGATCCTAGAAAAGATTGATATTTCTGAAGGAGAAATTGCAAAAAGATAAGCCCTGTATAGAACATAAGATAGTTTCAAGCGTTAGCTCGCATAGCGATGCAAAGTTGCAAACTATTTAGATATCATCATCATCTGCCTAGTCTTTTCCCAACTATATTGGGGTCGGCTCCCAGTCAAACCGGATTCAGCTGAATACCGGTATTTAACGTGGAGCGGCTGCCTACCAAACCTCCACAACCCATTAACTGGGTAACACGGTATTTCTTGGCAAGAGTGGTGTCAGATTTTCTGACTTCTGACGGATTGTTAACCGCTCCAGCCCTGACATGTAAAAATTCCCAAATAAAAAATAAATCTTATTTAATTGGTAAATAAACATTAAATTCGCGATTAATTCGGCGCACACCGGTATGTTGCCGGTGCTTGAGCGGTACGACTGCCAAAAATCCACAAATGACAGCCGGGTCCGTGGCACGGAGGAGTCTCGGTATATTAATCTGGTCACCCATCCACAGACCAACTAAGCTATTTTGACATATAATAAGCTATACTATCCTGACGGCGCCAATGATTGTGACAAAAATGGCGCAGGATTTCACTCGCCCTGCGCTCTATTTTCACGGGGTCTGTCCGGCGACCAGCCTGATATAGGTACCAGAAGTACCTGTTTATATTTATAGGTGGTGTTCTGTATCTCATATACAATTAAAAAATATTGATATCTTTAAAAGAAAACTCGCTATACTGAGAGATGACCTATGTGACTTTTGTTTGGCAGAGATAATACTGAACAATCTGAACATGTAGATGTGAATGTTTGATAACACAACATCCTTTGTTTGTAGTGATATAGGACAAATAGTACGATTCGTTCAGAACAAACTTAATTTGTCATTGCAGCCGAAGAAGTATAGACGCCTGAGCCGAAGACAAATGCCTTTACGAGCCCAGAAAATGCAAATGATAAATTCCCACGTGTGTCAAATGACGTTTATGATTTAAAAAATATATAAGTACATACTTACATATTTCCATTACATAATATTTAGGAACAATTATTGTTAGCTTGGGCGCCGGGAGGGGGGGGGGGTGCAAGGGGATGCACTTGCACAGGGAAATGCAAGTGAACCCCTTTATGGCTTTCAATACAACATACGAAAACATGAAGATAAAAAATTAGGCAAGCTGTCATTAGCATCTGAGAACATAGGATACTTTCTAGGCGAGGTGAAAATGTTTTAACCCTTCTGCCCGTCTGCATTAGTTCTCAAGCTTCTTTGCATAAGTCGAAAAAGTTAGTTCGATCTCTGTGTGAATGGGCAAAAGAAAACCTATCCATGCGAGACGGAGTTTTGAGGATGCACCCCCTTGAAAATACTCCTGCCCATGCCTGTGAGAAATGGCGCAGGTTTTCGCTCGTGCCCTGCGCTCGATTTCGTGGGAGCCACAGATATATCTGTGGTGGGAGCCACAGATACATGGTGTGGTGGTGGGATGTGGAGTGTGGTGGTGGAATGATACTGTGGAGGGAGCTGTCCGGCGACCAGCCTGATATACAGGATGTTCCAAAAGTGGGTGGTTATACTTATGGGTAGTTTTCTGTGTCTGCTCTATAATTAGGAAAAAATATCAGATTAAAAATATAGACATCTTTCAAAATAACCAGCAGTGTGATTGTGTACACATGTCGAAGTGAAGGTTTGGGTGAAGTGATCACGAAGTGAGCTGCAAAAAACGACTAAAAAGTTAAGAAAAAAACACTTTTAAAGCTGCGTACACAGTTCTACACAGTTAATGGTGTTTATTTTAGTCTGTGAACAAAAATAAAAACCGTCATAAAACTCAGACATTATTTGCAGACTCTCGGGCGATGTCGAGGACATGTTCAGTTTTGCGTTGCTCGTCAACTTCTTTAACAGTTCCATTATAATCTGCTTCTGCGGCTTCTGTTGTGTTGTAAGTATAAGCACCTATATGTAGTTTAAGTCGCTGTGCTAACATAACCAGTATAACTTGTCCGCTTACCCTATTGAGACTCCGTACCTACTACTAAGCTAGGCCAGTAACAACAATGGCAACACAAACTTTAAAAAAAAATCTATCGCAAAAAACCACCAAAGTCACTTTTCATGTTTGTTGACATTATTTTACTACATTCACAGATTTGATGCCACCATACTATACCATTCCATACCATATACATACTATACTATACCAAGAAAATACCGAAAACAAAAGCACACGAGTAAAAAACAAGATTGTTTGGTAGTAAAAACAGTGAATCAGTGGTTGCACTATGAAAATCGCCCGAGTTAACTAGAAATTTCCCTTGTAGCTAGGAGTTAATTGAAAAAAATATGAATGTCAAGAGGAAAGGACCCCGGCAGGTTTTGCGAATATCATTTGAACAGGATTTACAATATTTCTACTATTTCATGCTTTCATAGTAAAATTCTACACTCATAAAATTTCAAAATATTATACAAAGAAAGTGGTCCCGCTATTTTTGTTTGAAATAAAAAAAAAATACAACCGACTTTGAAACAAAGAACACTAAGTACAAATAAAAATAACTATAATTTCGGCAGTCGGTGTTTTTGGTTGATTTTTGACACCTGGCAAAAATATCATTGAACAAACATACAAAAAACAACATTAATAATATGATGACTGAAAAAATCTGTCGAATTGAGAACCTCCTCTTTTTTTGGGAGTCGGTTAAAAAATGGCGGGCCATTCAGTTGATGGAAAACACATAAAATAAACACACTGAATTTGAATACGATATTATACGACTACGTTTGAATCGCTATTATACTTATAAAACTGTATTTTCGATAAAGAAGTGTTTATTTTATTTATATCAGAAAAGCGCCTGAAGAACAAGTATCATTTTAAGCCAAGTATAATTTTATGGCTCTTACAATTTATTTAGGCGTTTGGTTTGTTACAGTTTTACTTTGGGACGTTATTATTCTAGAGTGCATATAATTTAGATTGTTTGTCTGAAATTAAAAGTGATTTGAATACAAAACCAAAATGGTTGAAAAAGACAATAATTATAAATAATAATATATTTTGAGTTGTAAATTATTGTAAATTTAATTAGGTAGGAAGGTACCCACATAATTTATTAATAACAATATTTATCACAAGAAAAAACCATAGATACACAGCTAACCTATTTCCGACAATGCGTAATTGCACTAAATATTCAATTACGCACTTTCTATGCGTAATTCAATATTTTTGTAGTCGGGTAAAAAATGTGTGCATAATGTAAGTTGCAAGTAGATTTTCCGAGTATTTTTGCTTTGACCCGTAGGCTACTAAATACAGTGTTGAATGTTTCAGATAGTAGAGAAATGGAATGAGATGGTTTACAAGTCGTTCCTGACGACTGCACTGTCACAAACTTGGCTACTGTGCTGGTATGGACAGCGACTGCTGGAGTCTGTAAGATATACACACAATTTTAATCATTACACTCAGTAAGAAAATACAACCGACTTCTAAATAATAAAAAAAAACTAAAATTAGCTAGCGAAACTGCAGATGTTACGAAATCTAAAGGAATTTGCTCTTCATAATTTCAAGGAAATACACTTTCTACAAACTATACCAATCTCACACAAGTGAATGGGAGTTAGCTATAGGTAATTACCTACTTGAAAGTAAAATTCAGTCTAAAATTAACAACATTTATTCATGTTTAGGTAATCTACATCCCCATCATCTGCCAAATTTCGCTTTTGAAAATCATTGAACTGAAAGTATTCCTTCGCAGTCCGATGGAATAGGTACCTACCTACTTGCGACTTTCAGCTGAATTTATAACAAAATAAAACAAACAAAAAGTGTTCTAAATCACAAAAAAAATGTTACTTATTTATAAGTATTTTTTTTTGTGACACTTGAATTATCCAAGTTATTTAAGTTGATCTCCTCAATAAGGAAAACCCGAGGCAACAAAATCTTTGCAATCTCATTTGACGAAGGCGTCCGATTTTTTGTTATCGACGAGAATTTTAAGAAAGTGATTTTTATTTCACCCTTTTTTGGTATGTCCCGGTGAAATGAGCCTTGAAAATGTACACGGTCATCGTGCAAAAAGTTGTGGGAAATCGTTAGTCCGGAGTCCCTGACTTGCAAAGTTGAGTCCATTTGAAAAACGACTAAAAAAGAATTTGGCGGGAAAGCGGCCATTGCATAGTTATAAATACTCTTTTGTTTATGGTTGTTCGTACCTGCAGGATCTGAGTTATTTTTAGAATCTCGATTATTTCTTTTGTCTTTGCAACTATGCCTTATTTTAGGAAATTGAACCATACTATTAACATTTAACATTGTATTAACATTACATAAGTAAGTACGTAGGTAGGTATATCTAATCTAATCTAATCTAATTTAGCCCGTTGTGTCCCACGGCTGGGCAAAGGCCCCTCTCCCTTTTCCTTTAGGTAGGTATAAGTACCTATACTTTTATAGCTAACTAGGTAGGTGAATACCTACATTACTTAGGTGCCTCGGATCGTGTACTCAAAAGTTTACTCAAAATATAACTGAATTGGTTGATAAACTATTGAACCCACTTTTTGTCCCATTATCTAGGTAACTTAGGACTTCCTAACTTAAGGCCTATTCAAACCTAAGCGGTATTCGCTACCGTCTGCGGTAGAGAAAACCGAGTGGGTATGCGGTAATATAACTGTTCACACCAAAGCGGATTTCGCTATCCTTGTGGGTAGAATACCGATTTCGAGTTTCGCCCACTAAGCGAAACAATAGGTACCTATGCGGTACTATGGCACCAGCTTTTCCGCTCTAGCCGCGGAACTTGATACTAAATACTTAAGCAAAACCCGTGCGGTATGTACATCTACCCACAGCGGCAGCGAATACCGCTTAGGTCGCTCTAGCCGCGGAACTTGATACTAAATACCTGAGCGAAACCCGCGCGGTATGTACCTATACCAAAAGCGGCAGCGAATACCGCTTAGGTTTGAATAGGCCTTTAGGTAGGTAGGTAGGTACTCGACTACGCTAGTTATTTCTAGTTTTGTAGATAACAACATAATCGATCGTGAAAACTTTTTGCTTTGCAGAGTGAAGGACTCTCAGATGCGCTCTACGAAAGTGGTTGGTACAGAGCCTCCAAGAAGATTAAAAGCTCCTTACTCATTATGTTGCACAGGTATGAACTCGAACTGATTACCCTAGTGATATCGGCCTGGTTTTATCTACAGGGTGTAAGTTGCATCGACGCAAAACCGATTACCTACCATGAATGGATTCAATTCAGTAAGTGGGTACCTACCTACCTACCTACATCCTGATTCCTCGTAGGCAGCGATGGAATTTTTCAACAGATTTTTTCATATTTTTTTTTTTACTTTTTTGCAGTTTTTCTTAATATAACCTGATCAAAATCCTTTTTCTATCTAACAATAGGAGATTTTAAAAAGAAAAAGAAGATTAATGTGTACCTAACGTAAAGACTAAGGTAATGTTGTCCTTTTCATTTAAAAAATACCCAACCTTCCCTTACCTAATGAATTCCCCATTCCTATATATCTATAATAGGTATATTAGGTAAACCCTTGTTCGTAAACGACTCGTAAAGTCGTAAACCCTTTATTTGATTTGGTAATTAAGATAGCTACTAAAGGTTCAGGGTATTATAAAGGGTTACTATACTAAATTAACTAACGAAACTTCTTCTTTAGAAGTTTACTTGTAGACAATAGTAGATTATGCACCCAGGGGATAAAGCAGTGTCTTGTGTCACGGGCGTCATATTGAATCTCGAACGCAATGAAGGATTCGGGAGTTAACTCCCGAGCGTAGCGAGGGAGTTTAGAGTTTAACTCACGAGCGAAGCGAGGGAGTTAATACAAGAATCCTGAATGCAGCGAGGGATTCAAGCTAGCCCAAGGCAAAGACACCTTTATCCCCGAGGAGGATACTCTACTTTTCACACCTCCTGTGAGAAAATAAGAAGCCATAATACGAAAAACTAAATATTTTAAATTTACAAACACTAAGTAGAGATATGTATTTAGAACTATACTGTTTACCTACTTAAAAAAAGTTAGTTTAAATACCATAAGGATTTGCAATATCCGCGCCTTTTTTGCGTTCCACTCGGTATGCCTACCACATAGCGGCCACGACCAACTCGATTTTCGTTTTTTTTTTACTTCTCTGTGGGTAAGTAAATATGTACAGGCCTAATGTTAGCAACCTAATACAATTTATGTGTACACAAAGCTTTATACAGAGCTTTATATCAGCTGGTAGAATGGGTTCGGACGCTTGGCTGTATGCAATTTGAATTTAGAACGTCATAGGAGATGCTCGAGAAAATAGTTTTTAAATGAATAAATCGACTATAAATGGGTTTTAAGTGTTATTCTTATCCTTTTATACAATAATCCGTACATAACCAATTATTCTTATAATATTGTCTTCAATCCTGGACCCTGGTCAATCCTTATGATTTTGTAGAAATTCGAGAATATCATCCCTAAGTAGTAAGAGTATCGAGAATATCTTTCTTCTTTCTGGAACACAAAGAGAGAGACAGAGACAGAAGGCGTTGTGAGTACCTAATACCGCCAATTGAGCAGACAGATGAAGTTCCAAATTTAAATCACATTATTGACCAGCGGGTTATAATGAAATCCAGTACAATATTATTGCCCGGCAGTGCCACCGGCCAAAAATGACTCACTTTAGGTTAGGTTAGCATGACATATAATTTGACGTTTTCGATCAGGTGGTGTGAAAAGTGACATTTCATCATCATCAGCCATAACGATCGTCAAGAACTCCATTTCGGGGAAAGCGCGGGAAACTTCCAACTTGGCGGACGCGGATTTTTTTAATTAGAGTTTTTAAATTTTTAAATTGTATATTATAGGATCAGTAGCAGTAGTTTTAGCTTAGCATTGTATATTCTTTTATTTTTAACTTTAGTTTAGTGTATCTTCTCCAGTGGTAAGTTAATTCTATCTTTTTAATAGTTTCTAAGAATGAACGACCCGCCAGACCCGGGGGACATCGTTCCCCCGGCAGGCGTTTTTGTGACAATAATTAATTCCAATGAGTCGGGTATGGATACCGATGGCTCATCTTCGGCTCGAAATCTAAAAAGGAGTCGTTTACATGTCTGCAAGCACTGTAATAAACGTCGCCGTACCCGTAAAAACCATGGTTCTGAAACTTCAGGTTGTAACTGCTTGGATTCCAAAGTTGCTGACTCGGTGCCTCAATGCCTTGAAATAATGCCTACCCATATAACCCCTGTTATTCCTGCTCCTTCTTTGGTTCCCGCCACCCAGATTGGCAGAAATACTTATGAAAATACTGACAGCGCGCCTTTTTTGATCCATGTTCAAAAATCGTTTACTGCTCCAGACGAAGGCACGACATTGCACCCTATCACGTTTGGTAAATTCTTAAAGTTTAATAATTTCAAAAACATTATAAACGGAAGCGTCAAAAAAATTGGACGAAATAAAATAGCACTTTCCTTCTCTAATCACGTTGACGCAAATTCTTTTATTGTACATGAGAGCCTTACAAAATCTAACTACAAAGCTTTTATTCCTACTTTTAATGTCACAAGAATGGGTTTAGTTCGTGGTGTTCCTGCGGAATGGTCTCCTGAGGAAGTTATAGATAATATAACAGTTCCAATTGGCTGCGGTCCCATATTAAAAATCAGACGTTTAAATTTTAAAACCACTGTTGATGGAACAACCATCTGGAAACCATCCCAATCCATAGTTGTCACTTTTGATGGACAGGTTTTACCTAAAAGAATATTTATGTGTTATAATGCATTACCTGTGGATCTATATATATTCCCTACCATACAATGTTTCAATTGCTGCCGGTTTGGTCACACCAAAATTCAGTGCAGGTCCAAACCTCGCTGTTATAAATGCGGCCAAGGCCATTCTGGGGACAGTTGTGAAAAAGATCAAGATACAGCATCTTGCTGTCTTTGTTCTGGATATCACTTTGCAATAAATAAATCTTGCCCAGAATTCTCTAGGCAAAAGTCTATTAAAAAACATATGGCACAAAGTTCAGTTTCCTATGCTGAAGCGGCTAAAGTACATCCCCCAGTGACTAAAACATATGCTGACACTCTTTTATCCTCTCCTTCCCAAAAATTTGCAGATACCCCACTAATTTCATCCCCTAATCGTTCAAATAGTTATAAGAAAACTGTCTTCCTGAAACCACGTTCACCTCCAAAACAAGTGCATGGATATAATAAAGAAGCCCACAATGCTATTGTTAGAGATTTTGTCATACCTCAATCTTCAAATGGCTGTGCTATCACTAATAATAAAGACACAAATTTTTCCATAAACGATCTTCTTTCTGCTTTACATAATCTTCTCTCCCAGTTCAGCATGTCACCGTCCAACGTTGCCCAATCTTTCAATTTACCTCAATCAATTAATAATGGACCCATCCAAAATCATCCAGTGGAACTGTCGCAGTCTAATAAACAAAAAGAGTGATGTCATACATCTATTAAACAAATATGAACCATTTGTCTTTGCTTTAGCAGAGACTTGGCTCAAATCATATCATATTTTTAAAATTAATGGTTATTCAACCATTAGAGAGGATAGATCTGATGGGTATGGTGGAGTAGCTATACTTATCAAGAATTCTATCCCTTTTTCTTCTATTGCATTACCTCCTCACAGTGAGGAAATTTCAATTGTTGCAATTAAAGTGTATCATACTTGTCTTGTTTCCATTTACATTCCTCACCCTTCTTCTTCTGTTCTTCAAGAGGTGAATAATCTTTTTTCTTTGATACCAAAGCCATTCTTGGTATTGGGGGACTTTAACTGCCATCACCAATCATGGGGCTGTTCTACATCTAACAGTTATGGGGATGAATTACTAGATATAATTGACTTTCACAACCTATGCATATTGAACTCAGGAGAAGCCACACGTCGGTGTGCTCCCAACCAAAACCAAAGTGCAATTGACCTTTCCATCTGTTCTCCAAGCTTAGCCTCATCATTAACTTGGCATACACTAACCACTACTTATGGTAGTGACCATTTTCCCATAGTTATTACATATCCTCTTTCCAAACCAAATGCACCAATAAGGAGATCTAATTTAAAACATAAATTACCAATTAGAAATAATGAGGACTGGGCCAAATTTAGGGAAACTGTTGACATAAAGCTTTGCTCCTTGCCTGTCTTATCTGATAGCAATGAAAATATTTGTGCAGCAGCTTTAGCACACATATTAATTGCGGCGGCAGATGAAGTTTTTCCTCTAAAAAATAAAAATATGAATTCAATTCCTTCGCCTCCATGGTGGGACTCAGAGTGCACAGAATTGATTAACAAACGTAAAGAGGCTGAATACAATTATAACTTGGATATGTCTGATGATAATTTTGAACTCGTTACTAACCTAATTAACAAAACTAGTAAACTGTTCAAGAAGAAAAAATTTGAATCTTGGCGTAACTTTTGCACGTCAATTTCACCGAATACACACCCTACAATCGTCTGGCGTAATATTCGCAGATTTAGGTCCATTTATAATAACCCTGCTTCTATTCCCGATTCTTTAGCCAGTGACTTTTTAAATAAATTGGCTCCTCCTTGGGTGCCTGAGGCTATTGAACTTAATTTGCCTCTTGTATCCAGTAATCATGATGCTTTTGTAACGTTGGAGCTACCATTCACCCTCATTGAATTAAAGGCTGTTATTCATAAAACTAAGGACTCCGCACCGGGCATTGACGGAATTCCGTATTCCTTTTTTGCTAATCTAAATGACGACGTCCTCATTTATTATTTAAATCTTGTTAATTCTGTTATGACTACTGGACACATCCCTGATGAATGGAAATGTCAAATGGTGTTGCCATTCCTTAAACCAAATAAAACACCATCTGATGCTTCTTCGTATCGCCCCATAGTTTTATCTTCAATTCTAATGAAAATAGCGGAACACTTAATAAAAAATCGTCTAGAATGGTATGTTGAAAGTAAGGGCCTTTTGGCAGAATCTCAATATGGATTCAGAAAAGGTAAAAGTACCACTGATTGTTTAAGTATTTTAACATCAGATATTCGATTATCCTTCTCTAATAACCATTCCACCGTAGCAGCTTTTCTTGATATTAATGCGGCTTATGATAATGTTGTATTATCAATTTTACAAAATAAATTAAAAGCCTTGCAGGTTCCATCGAATTTGTCAAATTTCATTATAAATATCCTGACTGCACGCTCTGTTAATATGCAAATAGGAGATCATGAAGTATCTCGTCTTGTATGGAGAGGTCTCCCACAGGGATCTGTGCTCAGTCCCCTTCTATACAACATTTACACTTTTGATATGGACTCGTCCTTAACTAAACATGTTAAGGTTCTTCAATACGCCGACGATTTGTTACTGTATTCGTCAAGTCACTCTGTTGAGCAAGCTAGCTTTAATGTTAATTCTGCTTTGTCTACTCTGGAGTCATGGTTACATTTAAATGGCTTGGATTTATCTACGTCTAAAAGTGCGGCTGTTTTATTCACCCGGAAGAAAAATATACCTTTAGTACATCTGATGTATAGAGGAATACCTGTTCCAGTAAAAGATAAATTCAGATATCTAGGTGTAATATTTGACTCTAAATTAAGCAGTGTTCCCCATTGTGACTACATTGTTAACAAATGTGAAAATCACTTAAACATGCTTCGATGCCTTTCTGGTGTGTGGTGGGGCGCTCATCCCTATTCTTTGAAACTTATTTATAACGCAATCATCAGAAGCACTTTGGATTATGGATTGTTCGTTCTAGAACCTGGCAGTGTCATGGCTTTTAAAAAATTGGATCGCATCCAGTCTAAAGCTTTACGCATCATTTCGGGTGCTATGAAGTCAAGTCCCATTAATGCACTCCAAGTCGAATGCGGGGATGCTCCCTTATATCTTAGAAGACAATTCCTATCTGACAAATACTTGTTCCGCATTCTTCAGTTCTCAACTCATCCTCTCATTCCTAAACTGAACTCTTTAATGTTACAGATAGAATCATCAGATTACTGGTCCCATAAACGTGCTCCTTGTTTAGTTGTCAGCTATAAAAAATTCCTTTCTCTTTCTTCTCCTATTCACAGTTCCACTAAACTCCCCATGTTCAGCAGTAGTTATGAGAGTTTACAATTCAGTCCCATCATAACATTTGACTGTGTGAGTAAATCAGATCCCGATTGCCATTTAAATTTTAACCATTTTCTGACTGAACATTTAGATTACCACCACATTTTTACCGATGCTGCTAAACGTACCCAGACGGGTTGTGTTGGGATAGGTACTTACCATTCTCAATACAACATCGCACAAAAAATAAAACTACCTCCGGAGACTTCGGTTTTTACAGGGGAATGCTTCGGCATTTTGAAAGCAATAGAATATATTCGTGTTTTAAAGCTTAAAAAAGCTATAATTTTTTCTGATTCTCGAAGCGCTCTTCTAGCCATCAATAAATCCCCTTACGAAAGCAAGTTTCAGATTGCTATAATTTATTCAATAAGAGAATTTGCGTTCAGAATGATCACTGAGGGTAACTCACTGCAATTTGCATGGATTCCGGCTCACGCTGGAATACATGGCAATGAAGTGGCTGACGCTCTGGCCGGTGATGCGGTACATTGTGGGGATTTAGTCCCATATAAAAATTTTACTCATGACCTAGTAACGTTGCCCAAGGGATTTCTTCGGGACACCTGGAAGGTAGCTTGGGATATCAGTAACAGAACGAAGGGACATTATTTTTCTCTTATTCAACCTGAGATTCCGGATAAACCATGGTTTGGCAGGGCAAAATTTGGCAAAAAGGAGACCTCCGTTTTAATACGGATGAGAATGGGTCATGTTTGTTCCCCAGCCCATCTTGCCAAATTTCATATAATTGACGACCCCATTTGCTTGTGTGGCACAGATGTAGGCGACTTAAATCACATTTTTTTCTCCTGTCCCTTATACGACCGTTCTTCCTTTTTTAGTAACCTCTTATCTCTTGGTATTCCTTTTCCTTCCTCAATACTCTCTTTACTTTGTACGAATAGTTTTCCTGTATATAAATGTATAGTCTCATTCACCACCATTCATAATATTAAGTTGTAAATTTATCATTGTAATTTCACTCATTTCAAAAAAAAAAATACTGATCCTATTTATTCTATCCTACCCCAAATTCCGTTCAAATTAAATTAGTTATTCCTATTCCGTTTCCCTACCTTTATTTTCTTCAATGCAAATCGAAAACGTGACATTGGCTAAATGCACAAACCGTGCGAAGCCAAAGAAAAAAAAAAAAAAAAAAAAAAAAAAAAAAAAAAACGATCGTCAAAAAACCATACTTAGGATATATCTACAAACAAACCTTTTTGGCATTCTAACAATCGCTATCGTCGGAAGAATGTCACTTTGTTTATGTACATAGGTACTTAAGTAGATTATCAATATCAACACAATACTGACAGAATTGAATTGAATTTGTTTAAATTAAGTAAGTAATTATTGTATCTATACTTATATCACAATATTATGAACTCCATAGAATCCCTGCAGCACCTACCTACTGTCCTTCCTTTTCTCTTTTTTTACCTTTTAGCATTAATTAATTCATCCAAAGGTTGTCTTGAAAAGATGGCTTTTAACGATAAGGTCGCTCATTATGTCACCCTATGCCTGGGTATAATGTTTTCTTCATCTACCTATTATTTTCTGTAACTTAAACCGTTAATATAACCGTGATAATGAAGTATAGGTATTCCGTAGACCTAGCTATGTGGTTGGCACTCAGCATAGGTGGTTTAATAGTCTTTGGCACTAGGCCACTCAGCAAGAGTGTAAATGACCGGATGCACTACTTTTTTCGTGCATTTTCTCGTTATCATCAAGGCTAGGTCGCCTAAAACGTAGTAAAAAGCACCGGCAGCTCATTAGCAAGCACCGCGCGACAAATTGCACCATTCATGAGCGTAGTATAGCATACTATCCTGTTTTATATTTTTCATAACCGTCTAAAAATATTCAAGGCGTGTCTGAAATGTCCGGATATTTGCTATAAGATCGGCTAAGTACCTAGATACCTACCTACTATTATAATAATAATTGGAATTTATTTTTATTAAATTATCTAATTTAATGAAACAACACAAGAAGGGCGATCCTCCATGGCCATATCACATAAGTAATTGTGTAGGTATTTATCTATGTGCTAATGCAAATTCAGAAAAACCATTTTTTAGGGTATCTTGGCAAATTTTGCCTAAATTTTCCCAACGAGTGGAGTCCAATTCTGTCTCCTACTAATAACAGTAACTGCTCACAACGCATTATGTAAATGCATCTGAAGCTAATCCAGTATGCTTTTAATACTTTCAGGGCTCAAAAGGACGTGCATGTGACTACGTATGGGTTTTCTATTATTTCATTGGCGAGTTATACTACAGTAAGTAGGTACCAATCTATTTTAAATAGATATAACGAATTTGAGCCTTATTGCAGATGTGCAGCTTTTCGATCGCTTGACATTCACTTTCTTTCAGATAATCAAAACATCGTGGTCGTATTTCACCTTGCTCCTAAATATTTATAAAAAATGAAAGAGCAAGCCATAATTTGCTGCACAAAAACAATCACGTGGCGTATTTTAAAAATATGGTGTAGTGAGTAGTGATAGCAAGAACTGATCATAATAATTAATTCAGCACGGGATTTTTGTTATTAATAAAGAATATTGTATAATAATATCTTTGTGTTTTATTTATATACAATCTAAAATGTTGGCTTAGAGAAATAAGGAACACAAAAAGATTGGCCTTGACCTAGGTCTAGTCTAGTCCAACCAGCTTGTTGAATGAAACTGTATCCATTAGAATCAGTTCTCAATAACCAAGGTGCCATATTCAAATTTTTGGAAAATCGAAACATCTTGTCTGTCGCTCTCTCTTAGTTCATTCGCTCAATCACAGACTCTATCATTCACTCTTTATTTGTCTGTCAGAGTCTGTCATCTGCAGTCATCTGTCTGTCAGTCCATAATATTACTCTAGTCTATGTGTCAGTCTGTTTGTGGTTATTGTTTGTGTTTTACGAGCTGTGGTTGTGTCGGCGGATAAAATGTCGAATAAAAAAAATAAAGAAATAGAAGTTCACGACAGTGAAAGTGAGGAAGAACAGGATTCTGCCAGCGAAAAAGACTCTGACTTCGATTCGGATGGGAACTTCGTAGGGGACAAGGTTGGTTTGAATTATAACCTAAAAATCACATGGCATGCCGCGTTTTATTTGTTGTTTATTTAAAAAAAAAATCTTTTCAGGTCGCTTTCTTGCTGTTCGTTATTTGGAATTTCTAATTAAGTTTTGAAAGAAAAGTAGGTTTATTCGAACCTTTTGCTAGTAAATTTTCCATTAGACTATTGTTTTTTTTTTCGTGTCATGAAACGTGTGGCACTGAAAATCGTCATCAGAATTTTTTGTAGTTAGTTTTTTATTGTTGTTTTTAGGAGTTACAAGCCGACTTTGAAGGTCGTAACCCTGAGGATTGTGATTTCCATGGAATTCGGCAGCTGCTGAGACAATTGTTCCTCAAGTCCAATGTTGAATTGGGTGGACTGGCACAAATAATTATTTGTAAGTTAATACAGTACTCTTTCCAGACTTCTTGTTTATGGCCATTTTTATTCAGCTTTCCGTTTTCGTTAAGTTTCGGAATTGCATAATATTATTCCCTGATGGTATGCTACTGCAATACTTTGTACATTCTAATAATGTATAGGTAATATTATATTGTATTTTATAAAAATTCTGAATAGCTTTCTATTAATTTCAGCTCAAAACTATGTGGGCAGTGTTGTGAAACAGTGTTTTGACGATGCTGTGGACGATGATGATGATGATGATGGCAGTGATGGAGTGTTTGGCATCACCACTATTATCAATATAACTAAGAAAAAAGTGAGTGAAATAGATGTCACTATGATTAAAACTTCTAAAGTACACTCTAAAACATAGAATTGTTTGTAGAAGGTATACTTTGGAATTACAGTCAAAATCACAAAAAAAAAATCTTATTAACAAAAAACAAAAGAGGATGTTTCCGATAGAAGCTATTAAAACGCTTCCTGCCTATCTGTCTAATGACTTATAAAATATAATTGTGATTTTAAATAAATCTGTCACAACGGAACTATTTGCTGATAAGCTTCTTTCCTCTGACCCATTTATTGCACAGATAGTGCTTTTGCAAATTAGAATATCTTTTTTATGTCTGGGGTTAGTTAAAGTCTGTTACAGGCCAAGAGTAAAGCCAACTTAGTTTGGCATGGCAACTCTGCAAGGTAATTTTTCAAAAAGTGCATCACTTAATTTACATAGTTGGCCATCTGCACACAAACTGATTAAGCTTAGCTCTTGATATTCAACCAGGATAAAACATACAGACTCAACTCTTGCACTAGGGATAAATGTAGCATAACATGCAATAGTAACATAACATTGGCTGTTTAATTAACTTTCAGGAAGAACAAAGCATACAACAGATCCGGACGCTGCTCACAACACTTGCTGATGAGAATGCAGATGACAGAACTAAAGCACTTGTCAAGAAGATACTGGCAAATGATTCTGAGCATGTCGGACTAGTCATCAATGAAAGGTAAGACCGGTGTTCAATAAAAATGATAGGCTCTGAGAGTCTAGTGATTTTTTGCAGCCTAACCTATTCTGATATCATTAATACAAATACAAAAGAATAATTATTATGTTTAAGAATACAATACCACAATCCTAGCATTAAAAATTAATTGATTCACTCACAGTTGTTTGTATGGAACTGTCAATATCTTCATGTTATTATTTAATGTCTCTGTTAATTTTTGTGCTTAAAATTAATTTGAATTAGGCGAAAGGAATTTAAATATTAAACAATGAATAAGGCATTGTATAAGCCCTGATCCCCCTTAGGGCATGACTTACACTACTAATACAAGAATATTAAGTTCCAAGTCTTTAAATAAAACATTCAAATCTACATAGATCTATCAAACTCAAACATGTCAACTTTTCCAGAATCCTGAACATTCCTGCAGCCATCAGTGTCCCTCTATTCTCGTCACTGCAAAATGAACTGGAAAAAGCTACAAAGAAGAACATGCCATACACATTCCAGTACCTCATATGGATCTGCAAGACTTACAATACCGGAGGTATGTACATTTCGAAATCAGTACCTCATACTCAGGAGTTGGGCTTACAAACACTAGACAAGACCAACAAGGCAGTCCAATTTTCTCATTAGGATTTATCAGTAACATTGTGTTTATTAGTTTAGTTTCATGCCCAGTTAATGGCAATAAGCATGTAATAGGTTGCCACTTCAGGACGTTTCGGCCCCATCAACCAACTGTTGGGCAAGTCTTTACACACTGCGACTTAAGCTAGATGATTCATTGGGCTATGACACAAATAGTTAGGGCTTTGAATGTGGGCTAACCTAGGCCACATAGCTCATGCGGATATCATCATTTCTGATTCAACCTAGCCCTCTCCACTGCCGTTTGGGGGACTTTAACTGAGGAGGCCCATTGTTCACCTGGTGAAGGCTGCTTGAATCTGCTCAATGTTATTATTATTATTATTTATTTATTATACACTTTATTGTACACCAAAAGTAAAACAAAAAGGAACCTTAAAACTAAAACACATACAATGGGCGGCCTTAACGCACAAGACCAGTTGATGTGGGTCTGCTTCTGTCTACCTCAAGGGGATTACATGCATGAAGAATTTGATGAATGTGATTGTCAATTTGTAAACAATATTGTTTGCTATGAATTCACAATGTTTGTGTGACTGCAGAATACTGTTATGCTTAGTCAAAGTGGCTTTGTTTTGTCTATTCATAGCACTGTTGCAATGGTCAAGAACAATAGATAATTTCATAAAGGGACTGGTAGTCTGTTTGCCTGTGTTCTCATAAATCCTATGTAAAAATTCTTCTAAATAAGATTAACGTTTATGGAACGTAGTCCATAAACGTTAATCTTATTTAGATTATATTTTTTGTAAATTCAGGATAAAATCTGTCCAACAAATAATAGTTTTCAAGATTGATTTTCCTAGGTTGGACAGATTTTTTGATTTGAGTCAGGAGGTGCAAAAAGTTATGTCTTTTATTTTCTTTAAAAGATTGAATACTCCTGTATTCAATCTTTTAAAGTAACTAACCAACTTCATTTTATTTGTGCACTACTAGAAATCACTGATCATAACGATTTCATTTCTTTTACATTATGCTAATATTCCTATATCCGGTTATTACAGAGGAATCTTCAGAAGTACTGTTTGCGAATCAAGAAGAGAAACCAATAGCTGACGAAGCCCTGGCGAGCTTCGACGTTGACGTCACGGAGCAGGCTGATCTCTCGCAGTGGGACTACGAGGGAGGTGCGCTTACGCCTTGCAGAAAGGTAGATAATCTATACTTGCTATTGAGCTACTGGCCGACTCTCCATTATGGCGCATTGAGTTTTATTGCCCTGGGTCATGCAGTTTTTGCGTTAGAGGCATTTATTTGGCTCAAGCCTAACGAGTATCGAAGCTAGGCGTTCCGAGGTCGGTCCTCAGGTGGCTGATCGTCCAAAACATCAAGACTGTTCTGTGCCTCGGAAAACATGTGAAGCTTTTGGTTCCGGCTGTTATTTGTAGTCAAGTCTAATAACCTTTCTTACCATTTCATATCATATTACCCAGTAATTGGGTTGTGAAAGTCTGATAGAATAGCTAATTTGTATATTTTTACTGCCTATCAAACCTTCATCGTAAGTTATGTTACTTTTTTTTGTTTTAGATCCTGATATTTGACGGCAGTAAATTCAATCACCTAGTGCGTCTTATCAAAGAGGAAGTGGAGGCCGTCTGAACTTGCTTTTATCACATCCGTGACTATTATATTTATGCCATACAATGCGCTGTATTTATATTTTTATTATTACATACATATTAAACATAAGCTTTACCTATTTTTGTCTTTGATTTTCACAGCGCCTGTATTCTACAATCACAACCGAATATGGGTTTGTTTTATTATTGTGGGCAGGAGCAGGAAAGATGATCCTTCTATTATTAATGTGAATGTTTTAATTTTGTGCAACAATCACACAAAATTGGATGAATGGATTTGGATGAATTTTTGCACACAGATAGTTAACAACCTGGATTAACAGTTCTTATCCCGGTAATCTCTCCGATATGGCTCAGAGACTCAAGGAGCCGGTCTGGACAAGCGGTAAAATTCACAAGTCCAGACCAGAAACATGTCAAAGATACACATTTTGCATAAAAATTATAGATGTTGAACTGTTGTTATTTCGACATCCATAAATTAATATGCACGAGTGTACATCTCGATACCATTTACAACACTTATTTTGGTCAGTTTTATGTGGAGATTTAGTATGGAAACGTAATTAAAGCTAATTTCACTTAAAAAACAGTAAGGAATATGAATTTTTGGTCACTATAGCTTATCATGGGTACTCATTTATAATTTTGAGGATTATAAATATAAATTCTTGAAATGAAAAAACACCGTGACTACCGCCGCGCCTCCCCACCAATGGCATGGCATGGCATATCTCTTCACCGCGTGAAGCCCTGCCCGCATTTTAAATAATATAATATAGAATAGAATAGAAAACATTTATTCGACACAGACAACACAACAGCAACAATAACATAATAAAAAAAGAGAAAAATAACAAAACATGCACAATAAAATGGTGCTGAGTGTGCCCAGCCGAAAGGGTTACCATCTCAGCATTTGCTGGGCGTCAGACACCCAGCGCTGTTTTTTTTTTACCTAATTATTTGTATACTTAATATAGCTTTAGCCTTTCTCGGCGCTCGTGGTGGGGTGGTCCTCCTGAAAGAAAGAAAATACATTTATTGGCCACAGTAAGAGGCACACAACAAAAACAGCGAAAAAAACAAAATAGAAGAAAAAAAAAACATAAAAATAAAACAGTGGCTTTGAGAACAGAAGTCAAAACAATAAGTGTGCGCCTCACGGCTGCGCCAAATAGGTCCAGTTCAGCATAAAATGCCAGGCAACTAGTGCCTGACGCTGGTTTTCAACTGAACCTGAGGTGTCACGGACGTAAAACAGTAGTGTCTTGAGATAGTGTTGCATACTTAAAATAAATTAAAAACTTAAAAAAAGTGTCATTGTAGAGTGTGATAATAAAGAATGTGTAGGTATAATTTCTAAAAAGCGCGACAAAAAAAAAAAACAATAAATAATAAAGAAAGTGTATAATTTATGGAAATCAACCTGTGCAAGCCGAATGGGTGAGCAATTCCTATCAACTGTACAACTGCAGTACACTATAAGTTGTCATATAATTGAGACATTTAGTGCTATCATATCCAGCCTACGTTGTGTGTCAACCAGGTACTGCCGTAAGCGTCTTCTGAATGTACCTATCGTGTTGATTGCTCTAATAGGAGGTGGTAGGTTATTCCACACCTTGGAAGCTGCGTAAAGAAAGCTGCCTCTAAAAGCAGCTGTACAGTGAGGCTGAGTTGAAAGCTGTTGTGAGCATTGTCTTCTACCGCATTCTCGTCTACTTGTAATCCAACTCAGCTTGTTGAATAGGTAGTCGGGTTTCTGATACTTGACTACACCAAATAGTAGGCAGGCTAGGTGTAGTTTGCGTCTGGACTTCATTTTGAGAGTATAGTGCTTGTTTAAAAAAGGTGTTACATGGCTTCTACGAGGAATAGTGTAACAAAACCGAGCACAAGCATTCTGTACCCTTTGGATGAGCCGAACTGTACGAGCTAATAGGCGTGGGCCGTACACCGTGTCTGCGTAATTCAACCTAGAGAGAACCAGGGTTTCCACTAGCTGTTCCCGTAGCTTTACTGACAAATCCTGAAGGGAGCGTGACTACCGCCCCGGCCGGATCACCTACAACAAAGTCGATTTTCTCGAAATCTACTACTATCTTATACCAATTATTACCAATGTTGTTCGAGTACTAATTATTTACCAAAAATGGAAGCGATTGGCTCTGGTGGTCCAACGCTAGTTAAAGACATCACGTCGAAGTGTTTCCGGGACTGGAATTGTGAGCGGTAATTATCCACAAGGACTACAAATATGTCAGTATTTCCGGGGCTGGCAATGTGAGCGGTAAATATTCACAAGTACCAGCAGGCCTAGCCAAGTTACAAACGTTGCGTATCGAATATCTTTCTACAATCGTTAACGCCTCGGCGTAAGCGATTATAGCATGCTATGGCAACTTAGAATAAAATTAAAATTCCATTTTTTTATTGAAAACATCGCCATCTAGTTTTTGGTTAAGGGAAACAAATTGCGGTGTTGCTACGGTTAAACATATTATTTTTTTGCTGGGAGTTACTTTATAACATTAATCAAGAAAAATAATATAATTTCATGATCTTCTTAGGTATATAAAAATAATAGAATATATAAATTATTACATAATTAGGTTTTTATTATGAGCTTTAACAGTGAAGAAGTTACATTTTGGTATTTAAAAGTGCAAAAGTTTGTTTTTGAATGGCCACACTCAAAGACTACAATAGTATACTGGCTATAGACAGGCAACTCTACCTTATTTTTTAATAAGGTAGAATCATAGGGGACGAAAAAGGCGAATACAAAATTTTATTGTAAATATGTGATGTTTTTTTAAATAAAATGGTTTTATATTCAATTCTGTGGTTTTTTTTTCCTTTATGTAGTATGTATGTTTGTAGTATATAGCGGATACACTCATCTCTCTACCTAATATCATAAAGGATCGGACAGCAGTAATACACACCTACCAGCCTATACATTTACTTATATTAATTAGTTCCCTTAACTAAAAACTAGATGGTGCTGACTTGGACCACTTCCTAATATTAAAAAATAAGGTAGAGTTGCCTGTCTATAGCCAGTATACTATTGTAGTCTTTGGATTGTAGAAAACGATAAGTTGGTAGCCAAGTTGACACACTATTGTAATCTTTGGTTGACACCACAGAGTACATTAATCTATAGGGTAGTTGACACGACTGAGTCGAGCGCTCGTTCTACAACGTCTTTAGAAAATACCCGTACTTTAGTCTACGGTGAGCGTCCCTGCTAGCGGTGAGCGATAAAAACCTTCACGGTCCGAGCGACTCGTCGAGTCGAAATCGAATACCGCGTGTCTGTCCATCGACTCCTAGAGTCGACGCCACTGCGACGTCACGTTTTGGCTCATAATTCAATAAAAACTATATCGATGTTGCTCTAACATGCACAACGTGTAGTGTAAAAGACGAGGAAGGCATAATATCACACACGAAGTCTCTAAGTTCCTCATCTGGCGGTGCGTACGTGACTAAACCAGTGCTGTTTTAGACCGCGCGCCGGCCAGGCGACGTACTTTTAAGTGTTCGTAATGTTAAGTGTGTGTAGTGTATATATCGCTGTGAACATAAAAACAGGATGAATATGTAAGTAATAAACAGTTTTTAACTTAATAGATTGTGTATTTGATAAAGATTTTGTCCAGAAATAGTGATTTGATCAAGCATCGGTAGGCATTTTGCGCGCCAAACCGTCGTCATGCCGGGTACATTTCCACGTATTACGAATACTAAACAAGCTAATTGTAGTAAACTGTAATTTGTAACAACATTGCGGTACGTCACAGCATACGTTTTAAGCATTTAATTTAAGTATTACTATTAAATAATTTACATAATAGTTAAATGAAAAATACGCAACATAAACAACAGACTCTAGGAGTCGAGTGGACAGACAGGCAATTGAGGTCAATGACTCCAAACCGCCATTATTTTCGATTAGTGTGGAGAAGACTTCCGTGGATTTCAATTCAATATTATTGGAAAAGCTATTTTTTCCAAAAGATTCTTATCTATTGCAATGCTACCTTTTTTAATTATTTTTATTTATATTTTTAATTATTTTTTTATTTATGTTCACATTTCAAATTCAGATGTGAAAGTTAAGTCTTCTCCATGTTATGTTAGCATGAACATTTACATTTAGGTACATTTTGGAATTAATTGACCGTTTTGTGTGTTGATTTGTGGGATGTTTTTGTTTAGCAACATACCCTTGTGTTATGTTTTTCCATTAGTTAATATCATTATCGTGTGGTTTGTAAAAAAAGATTTCAAATAAATGCAATAGTACTTGCTCTCTGATCCAAATGATGAAAGGGTCTTTTTAGGCGCCCTCTTTCAAGTGTTTGCTTTGTGACTCATGTTCGTAAACTAAACAATTCTAACTGCAAAAACTTTGTCTGCGATAAGATTGTGTACCAAACTATGTAATAAAATAGTAATCTAAGCCACTTGGCTTACAGAGTTCCCAGAACTAAAGTGTAAACATACCCAATTTTTTTACCGGCGGCCGGGTCAAGTACCTGAGACATGTTTTTGTAAAGCTTGTGGTATGAAAAAAATGTATGGGGAGGTGTGTTATTTTAATTGATTATTGTGAAATAGGGTGTATTCATGTAAACAAAACAAAAACTTTTTGAAATAATGGTTAATTTTTTTATTTCTACCTACTTTTGTAGAGTAAAATGGAAATATTTCGCTCACACTGATTTCAAAGTAGAATTAACAATACATTACAAGGCAAAACTGGACAAATACATTTCAAATGTGATAGTTTATTCCATTAAGATTCCAATAACACACGTTTCATAGGGCTCACAAGCAAAATTTTAGAGATATCGGCATTTTAATCACACGCGCCGTTATGGCGCGAAACTTTGACAGGTGATTTTGACATAAGTCAAATTTAAAAAAAAAAAGGCCGGACCCTGAAGAGGATATAAGTACGAAATCTCTTTATCGGTACAATATCTAAAAACCGCTTACTGGCACGTTCGAAAACTATGTATTACAAAATCTATATATTGACGTACCGCTCGCTCCGCATCTCTGACTAGTTTAAATAGTATCCGATCCGATATCGCATCGGTACAAAAACTTAAATATAGTTTTTGTACCGATGCGATAAAGGATAATTATTTTATATTCGATGAAAATTGGTGTGTACGCGTACCTGCGCACAATATATAGATATTGAAATATATAGTTTTGAAATCAGATATTGAAACTCGAAATCTCATTCAGATACGATTCTCAAAAACTTTTTCACAAAAAAAAGAAACCGACTTCCAAAAAACACTACAAAGTTCAAAATAACTTTAATTTCGGAAGTCGGTGTTTTTGGTTGCTTCTTCGTATTTTGACACCGACTTCCGAAATTAAAGCTATGAACTATGAACTTTGTAGTGTTGTTTGGAAGTCGGTTTCTTTTTTTTGTGAAAAAGTTTTTTATTTTTCACTTCTTAGTGGTACCCCACACAACACAACACCACTGGAAAGTCACAGGAAAACAAAAATACGCAATTTCGTATACATAGATGATTTTTCCACACATTTTTTCCAGCTATTTGGATTTAATAACCAAACTGCTGAACCGATTTGGATAAAATTTCAATGGGACCATTTGGGAAGTATACTTATCCTTTCCAACAAAAAAAAGAATTTTTCAAATCGGTTGGCAAGCGACGGAGTTATGCCCGAACAAACATAAAAAAAAAATATACAAACATCCGTATTGATGAAAACCTCCTCCTTTTTTAGAAGTCGGTTAAAAAAGCGATACGACCCAGGCCTAGACTCCCTGCCGTAGACAGAGAAAACTGTCTACGATCTCTGCAAACGTCAAAGTCACAGTCAAAGAGTACCTATAATAATAATAATAATGGGATTGGGAGGTCACAGGTCACAACTAGTGATGGGCGAGTCGGAAAGTTTCCATCATTCCACCCGGAATATTCCTGGGAATATTCCCAAAACGGGTATTTACCCGGGAAAGTTCCCAAATCGTGGGTAAATTAATTTCTATGACGATTGAATTAGTAAGTACTGAATAAAAACAAAAACACCAACTCCAAAATCATTTAATCAAATACAGGATGGTTCAAATATGAAAATTATAGTTTAAATATCAGGTTATAGGTGACAAAAGTCACTTCAAGTCTAATACTCTTATAATAGTAAGTAGGTAAAATGTTATTGAGATTTGAAGATTTTTTAGATTGACTGTCTAAATCACTTTCATAGGAGAATGTTTTTGTTATATCGCTAAACACTATTTCTCTTGTATTTCTTCCAGAAGTTGATGGTTGAGATTCAATATTGTTTATGGTCAATGGGCTAAGCATAAAAGGACTTGAAGTGAAAAAAGAAAGAAAAGAAAGAAAGAAGAAAGAAATAAAGTTTATTCCGCCAGAAATGACGCACAAAAATAACAAAATTAAAAAAGAAAGTCTTCTAAAAATACAACCCGTTTCACTGCCAAGCTATGTCGGGACCGGACATTAACTACCACGAGTCTGGTTATGCCATAGACAAAACCGAACATAGTTCTAGAGTTGTCCATGGCATAACGTCCGGCACCGACTGTCGACTGACAGTGACAAGTTGACAACTGACATTACAACTTATAATCAAATAACCAGTAGGTACAGTAGTTTATGTGGACAATAACAAAATACAAATAATTCTACAATAAAAAAAAGTAAGTGGGTTCCTCATCTTCTTCTTCGTCTTTTTGATTGTGTAACAAAGTCCAGTTGTGTGAGCTTGTGTCAGTCGCTCTCAAGCTTACGCACACTAAGACAATGTGCACGTACATTTACCTACACAACTATGGCTCGCCCGCACTCGTGAGATAAAACAACTATAAATAACCGTTAAGCGCCTCAGTTATTTATTAATTCTTAGTTTAATTATTGTGGAATGGTTATAATATATTAATAAATAACAACGTATCTTGAATGAAACAGTGTAACACATTTATAGTTGTTATTTTTGTACAAGGAAATCGAAAACCTTAAGTTTCATAAATCGATTTATGCGAAATATGTATAAATTGATCATAAAAATATAAATACCCGAATAAATACCCATTGGGTGGATTCAATGGGAATATTCCCATTTTAGGAATTTACCCGGGTAGAATCCCATCACTAGTCACAACACAGAGTGCATTATGGTCACAGTTGTGTACATACTTTCATACTTTGTGCGCGGGTTGCACTGTTGTTTTGAATTGCTATTGAAGAAATAATTGTTAAAAGTGGTAAAAAGTAAGCGAAATAAGTTATGTTATCACGTAGTATGATATCACGGTGCGTAATGTAATTTTAAACATAAGACCGTCTCGAAATGTACCTAATTACCTTTATGATCCTGCATAATTATGAATGAAATGAAAGATATGAAGTGATAACTTGAACAGTTCGCAGCTCTATTGGAATTCATGGAAAGGTTGGTAAATTAATAGTTATTTATTAAATAAGTATCTTCCTTTGTTAATCGAAAATATATCATACTTGGGCACTTGAAAGTTTGAAAAATAAGCTGACGTTATACGCAACATGAACTACCTACCTAGTATTATCAGTTTATCACTTTACGAAAGTAACAAAACAATTATTGTGTTCGACCTTTTACATAATCAATAGACCCTTTGTTCCTCTGAAATAGTTTTTACTTATGTTCTAGCCACCATGGCGATATAACGAGGTCAGACTATAAAATAACATCTCGGTCTGAACACACCGGTATCATAATAAAGACGCCAGTTTTTTATCGTTAACTCTTGGGTCATGGTGATTGCTTGCCAATCGTTAGCGCTTGTCAAAACTGTAACATGACTACCAAAGACTACAATAGTATACTGGCTAATGACTACCATTTATATGGGATGTAGTGATCAACGTTGTAGAAACGGTCACATCTCATTCTAACATTTAGAACAATACAATAAGTTGTAAACTTGTCTACGAATTTTCTATTTGTTTGTTCTGACCACGTGATTTAACGTTGCGATGATGTCATCTCCATACATTTGATTAGTTTTCTACTAGCGTTAATGATTGTAGATTGGCAACATGGCTAAGCCTGCACAAACATGTCGAAGTATTTCTGGGGCTGGAATTGTGAGTGGTAAAGACTCCCGAACTACTAGTAGATCAGAATCATGAAGATGTACCTATATTTAACATCACACTATGACCCTATATTAGGAGCCGAGCAAACAAGCAAAAAGGTCAGGACTAACGCTAAACCAAAACGAAGAAATGGCGAGGACGCATGTTCGCATTAAAATATTAGTAGGATTACACATCTTTAATTTTTCTCTCGAGCCAGTTCTGAAGTTCATGGAGACGAATTCTCGGGCCGAAGCTAAACAGAAATAAAACAACAAAATCTTATTAATACTTTTATTATTATGACACACGGGTCACAGATCTCTTAAGCTATACCTACTTACTTATTTTTACCTCTTGATTTAAAACATAATTTTCCCTTAAACAATAGATCTACAAAAGAAAAACAAAACGTATTTGATAGAAAACCTATAAAAATGATTTTTTACTTGTCCAAAAGATTTTTACGTCATAATATTACTTTTTCGTCAATTCCTGTTTAAATATTGTTACCATAGACAACTTTTGACAGATACAAAGCATCTTTCATCATAAAATCTCTCAGAGAACAAAGTCCTTTCAGTATCTTGGAGTTTTGGTCCATTTTCTGTATGTCAGTTTCTGTTAGGTTCTTGTCCTGTGCTAGATAGCCATTGATAGCTTCCTCGGTCATCCAGTGTGCTGGGATCTTGTGCATGTTGAACTGAGCTGGGTCTGGGATGATTGGCATGGGGGTTAAAGACTTCTCCCATGGTGTTATGTACTTCTGTTCCGAGTGAAGGCCTTCGATGTACCTGCGGAAAAGCATTGGGTGTTAGCATAGATTTCAATAGTAAAAATAGCGTCGTACGATCGTTTGCTGAATGGTGTTCACCATACAAGAAATACGCTATTTTTAAAGTGTCGCGCTCCCGACCACTCGAAGTTTATCGACCACGTGCCAGGATCGCTTTGGTCTAGACTGGCCAATTTGTGGCTTCAGAAAATCGTGTTATCGACTCCGTCCTTACTATGTAAGAGTGTTGGGTGTTGTTTTCTCATATGATGTTTAGGTGTACGTAGTCTGTGAAGGGTTTACTACTTCAGAAATAGAAAACATTCACTTTGAGAGTAGAACTGTGGTATAACATTATCAATTTTGATTTTTGTGTGTTAATTAGTGATTAAGGTCTTGGCACAGATTTACTAAGGGTATGATTTAAGCTATCGCCAATTTTATTCGTTTTGAATTTCTTTAATAATAGGGTTTGTACTCAAAATAGTGGATCTGTCACCAAAATGTAGTTGCCAAATAATTGTAAAAAGCAATTCCATAATAAATCACATGTAATCCTCGGGATATATTATCAAGTATCAAATAAATAGGTTGGGATTTATTATAAAACGGGAAGTAAACCATATTACTGGGTGGATTAAAAAAAATAACCACGAAGGTGATGGCGGGGTCTGTTCGCTCGCTACGCTCGCTCACTTGACCCCGCCATCCCCTTCTAACCTAACCTGTCCGAGTCGGGGTGCCCTAAGCTCCCTGTGCCCTATGTTCGAATATTAATATTTGGTGACAGATCTACCATTCTGAGCACCAAGCTATTATTTAAGTAATAAAACTATTATTATAAGAACGAAGTTTATATTCATGTAATGCACTACAATTTTATTGGTAATCCATCTCATATTTTACACATTATATTAACAATAATTTGGTAATTCATACCTGGGAACACTCTTTGTTTATCTGAGAACGAAAATATTTCGTGGCGATAGATCTATTTATTAGGTGATACAACTTGATGACAAATATAAATTTTGGTGACAAAAAATATAGTTCCCATTTACTAATAGTTCCTTACGGAACAAATAATTCAATTCATAGAAAAATATAGATACCTAACGCTATAATTACCTACACAAATATAACAGACGTACATGCGCGCAAAAATGTACCTTACGCTGACGCCCGACAGTAACTACTCTGCCGTGGTATCGGCCGATCACGTGCGTCATTGAACGCAACGCTAGGGCTGTCTATGTTAAGAAATTGATTACTACAAAAAAGAATAGGGGACTAAAAAAGCAGAGATTTTATTAATTGCTTTAAAATTAAGAAACATGTTTGTTTTGTACAAGTCCGGTTTTTTTTAAATTCGGTTGTCAGGTCCAGTACAGTGTGTTTTTTAGTGCATTTAAACAATAAATATCCTGCTATGTACGTTTATTGCATTTTCTGTTGAGCGGTCAAAACATAGCCGCCTAAATAGCAATCATCATCATCATCATCATCATCATCATCATCATTATATCAGCCGAAAGACGTCCACTGCTGGACATAGGCCTCCCCTAAGTGTCGCCACAAAAACCGGTCCTGTGCGTTTCGCATCCATCGGTTACCCGCGACCCTCACCAGGTCATCGGTCCACCTTGTGGGAGGCCTTCCAACGCTGCGTCTTCCGGTACGCGGTCGCCACTCCAAAACTTTTCGGCCCCATTAATCATCTGTTCTGCGAGCAATGTGCCCTGCCCACTGCCACCTCAATTTGGCGATCCTTCGGGCTATGTCGGTAACCTTGGTTCTCTTGCGGATATCATCATTCCTGATTCGATCACGCAAGGAAACTCGGAGCATTGCCCTTTGGGTGACTTTAAGCCTTCTGATGAGGCCCATTGTGAGCGACCACGTTTCGAGTCCATAGGTCATCACTGGCAACACGCACTGGTCATAGACTTTCGTCTTGAGACACTGGGGTATGTGAGACGAGAAGATACCGCGCAACTTCCCGAACGCCGCCCAGCCGAGTCGGATTCGACGGTTGACCTCCTTCTCGAAGTTAGCCCTACCTAGCTTGATCGTTTGTCCCAGGTAGACGTACTCATCAACAACTTCGAGTGCAGAGCCTCCAATCTTGATAGGAGTGGGTGCTACATGGGTATTTACCATGACCTTGGTTTTGTCCATGTTCATTTTAAGACCCACTCTTTCGGAAGCTCTACTGAGGTCATCGAGCATTGTACTGAGGTCCTCCGTGGTCTCAGCCATGACGACTATATCGTCGGCAAATCGAAGATGAGTGATGTACTCGCCATTGACATTAATGCCTAGCCTTTCCCAGTCCAAAACCTTGAAGACGTCCTCCATAGCGGCCGTGAACAGTTTCGGAGAAATTACGTCTCCCTGCCTCACACCCCGCTGCAGGAGGAAAGGTTCTGATGTCTGATCCTGAAGTCGGACTGACATGGTGGCGTTTTCATACAAACACTTCAGCACCTCGATGTACCGATAGTCGATCTGGCACCTATGGAGAGACTGCAGCACAGCACAAGTCTCGATCGAATCGAAGGCTTTCTCGTAGTCCACAAACGCTAAGCAGAGGGGCAGATTATACTCTTCGGTCTTCTGTATAACCTGCCGCAGCGTGTGTATGTGGTCTACGGTGCTGAAGCCTTTTCGGAATCCGGCTTGTTCGGGAGGCTGGAAGTCGTCAAACCTGCGTGCGAGACGGTTTGTGATGACTCTGGAAAACAGCTTGTAGACATGGCTCAGAAGTGAGATGGGCCTGTAATTCTTAAGCAGGGCATTGTCGCCCTTTTTAAAGAAGAGTACCACCACACCTCTGCTCCACGCTTGTGGCGTTTTCCTCTCGAGTATGACGGAATCGAACAGTTTCTGAAGGGCCTTAGGGACTGGTTTTCCACCCGCCTTCAGGAGTTCGGCCGTAATTCCGTCCTCGCCCGACGCCTTGTTGTTTTTAAGCTGCTTCAGAGCCATCCTAATCTCATACAGGCTGACGTCCTGGATGTCTTCGGTATAATGCCGGGTCAATCTAGCTCTTGGGTCGTTCGCTAGATTTTCTGCGGGTTTGGTCATTAACGTGTATAACTGTCCATAGAATGTCTCGATCTCCCTCAGAAGCTCCGATTTGGCGGATATGGTTCTGCCATCGTCGGTCTTCAGTTTTGTGAGCCGGCTCTGCCCAATAGACAAATCTCTTGCAAAGACCTTGGAGCCCTTATTCCGCTCTATCGCGTCTTTAATCTTTTCAGTATTAAAGCGGCGGAGGTCGCTTTTCAAGGACTTGGAGATCCGTCTATTGAGCTGCCGGTATTTGCACGCACCGTCTGAAGACTGCAGAATCATCTCCCGTCTCTCCTTCATAAACTTGAGAGTAGGATCAGAGAGCCTCTTGGTCTTATCTGTACGGCGAGTCTTGAAGAACTTAGACCCGACCGTATGAACAGTTTCCACGAACCCATTGTTGTATTCGTCCACGGAGCTCCCTAGACACTCGAAACGATTTTGAAGTTCGAGCTGAAAGCTTTCGGAGTTTTGGATCTGGATCTGTGCTGGACGGAGCGTAGACTTCATCAGTCGAGACCTTTCCAGCTTGATATTTAGATTCTATGTGCCTCTTACCATGCGGTGATCACTTCCGGTTTTCACCGCGTTGATCACAGAGACATCATTGAATATCTGCTTCTTCGTCATGATGAAGTCAATCTCATTTTTAGTTACACCGTCGCGTCGGGGCTCTGCCAGGTCCACCTCCTGTGCTCACGTTTTCTGAAGAAGGAGTTCATCATATTATAGAGGCCCTCCTTCTCCATAAAACTGGCCAGTAGGTGTCTCCGGTGGTTCCGACGTCCATATCCAAATTGCCCCGTCACGTTTGCTCAGTTTCGCGTTGAAGCAATATGCTCGAGATTTTGCCATTATTATAGGCGCGGGTGCGGTATGCACTCGAGCAAGCGCGTGGTAACCGATTGGATTTTGTTCGCTCGGGCGAACGCGAGCCGTAGGTATGTTAGCGCGTGACCTTGAGCGAGAGACGGAGGCCTGACCTTGGTTTCAAAGCCAGTACCCACAAACGTGCACCTGTGTAAATCTTAAGGTACTACAGCTAACAGATGAGCAGTATCATGCCGAATACAGCGCCCGAGTCATTTGTATTTAATTAAAACTGCTTGCATGATAACGATTATAAAATAAAATGAGCATCCAATGGGAATGCTTGAGCGAAATTAGCTACTGTGTGTACCGAGTCTAGGTACTGTAACTGTAAGTATGCATTCAGAAAAGATGGTATATTACCTGATATAAGCCTCGGAATGCGTGAGCCGCTGCGCCCGGGGCGGCGCGGCGACGAAGAGCGGGTCGAGCGGCGGCCGGCCCGCGGGCGGCGCCACGCTCAGCGCCGCGCCCTCGCCGCCCGCGCCGCCCGCGCCCGGGGACGGCGTGTTGCGCGCTAGCGGCGACATGCCCGATAGCGACGCTGGGGATGGAGACATTCTATTGTACATAAGGATGGTAATTACACTTGTCGTTGTGACCTAACTGGCTCCATGATTGTACTTAGCTAAGTAAAGGCTTATAGCTATAAACCTTAATTTAACATCTCAAAAATCTAAATAACACCATTTAGTTAAATAATCCAAGGTAATTTAAATGTGAAGTTGTTACCTCCCGGTGACATAACACCACTGCGTACACTAGAGCTGAACTGTTTCGGTGGCTTCTTCGAAGACGGTACGAAGTTCCTGGAATGTAAAAAATGCCTAAGTTGTATGTTCGAATATTTTTATTCATGTCGATGAGTGAAAAACCGAATATGAGTTTCAGAAGGTGGCCTTTCGAAAGTCAAGAGAGGGAGAGAGAGAAATATTACTACATGCTGGCTTTAAAAGGTTGTTATAATGATTAGTCTTTTAATTTTGCTAATTCTTCTATATTACCTGGATCTCTCATGCACGGCCATGAGTCTTCCGTTGCCCTTGTTGACGTGGAGGTCCCTCACGTGTCTGAGTAGGCGCGGTAAGTTGGGGAAGGGCGCCTGACCCTTGCGCACGCGCGCACAGTTGCGCCACACACACGGATACTCGTTGAGCGTGCCGCGGTAGTGCTGCTGCACGTGACCGGCTGCCGATACGCATGTAAGGGGAAAGGGGTGAAGGTTAGAGAGATAGTAAAAGAGAGCCAGTGTTGCACTGAGTTTTAAAAAGAGGCTATGCTTTACAGAGTAGTACAAGGCCAAACTTAGTCTTTGACTACATGTGACTTTTATGTCTCACATACTGCACAGGTGTAGGTACAACTGTATAGACATAATGTTGATTGGTCACAGTTAATTTATTGATGTTATTTTATCTTCAGAATTCTTATTTCTTCTTTGTATCTTCATAATAAAAATGTATATCATTCATATCATGCTAAACTAACTAACGGGCCACTGCCACACGAAATACTTTGCAGGCTTTTTCTCATGTTGATCAGCAGAAAATCTGCTTGTGTAACATCAGTATATTCAGTGCACCAATATAGTTAAGTCTCTTCTAGTTAGATTGTGAACCCCTAACTCTGTTGGTAAATATATATTTTAGCTAGGTAAGGCCTTGGCTATGGTTGGTAAAGGCTGTGATGATTTTGTATTATACCTGTTGGAATTAGTTGTATCCTAGACAAGACGATATAATCAACGATTTCCAAGAAATTGATACAAACAATCAAAATATCATTGATAGCAGGGTAGATCCATGAACATAACGGAAAATCGAAACTCTAAAGAGGTAGGCTATATTCGTAACTTTCTGGAAGTTTTGTTGATTGTCACCTTGTCTATGACTAGATTAGTGATTGTCTATGCTACGTTACTTACGTTCTAGCTTGGGTTTCTTGGTCTCGATATATGTACCGATCACTAGCAGCGTTAAAACATAACAAAAACATTTAGGTATGGCAGTAAGAATGTTACTACTGATGAATATGTGAAGCAATAATTAATTTAACTTGGAGATTAGAAGATCACGAATTCGTGACTGAGTAACTTTTTTGAGGTAGTATTTTAAAAACCATTAAATTACTATGCAAACATTATTTGAGAGTGAATGAGAGCGTGGCGGTTGACAGCAAAAAATGTAGGAGACAAATATATTATAGTATACAAATATATAATAGTTCAGGCAAATAAGCAACCATGTTCACTAACCAATTCATTTTTACAAATTTTATTTTAACCCGTCAGCAGCCTTAAGTTTACAAAGACAGCAAAAAGAGACAGTTTTAACTAAACTCACAGTCAAAGCGACTGTCAAAGTAATGTTTAAGTTACTCAAAACCTGAAGTAATTAAAAACTTTATCTATTATTTTTACTGTTTTTTTTAGTTACTCATAATCTCCGCCGTTATTCAAATTGTATTTTATCTCAAGAGCTCAAATACTGTCAGCCAGTTCCAAAGGTACATACACCGGAGACACTTACTGTTACCTCCATCGCCGATGCAGTGTTCCATACAATCTGACAGGTCTTCGAACTGGTAGTCGCATGTGTCCCACGCGCATTCGTAAGTCATCTCCATGGGGGTCTGCGAAAATGTATGTGGTTTATGACGAAATAATTCAATCAATTTTTATATACAACTTTTGTGTTACTGGTGACTAAGGCGTGTGAACAGTGACTGACAGACAACGCAAAGCCGAAACTACTGGTGGTAAAAAGCTGAAACTTGGCATGTAGGTTCCTTGGGGAGTGTAGGGGAGCACTAAGAGAGGATTTCCCGAAATTCCTACGGGAACGGGAAAAAACTAGAAATGCGAAGTCGCGGGCAAAAGCTAGTGTTTTATAAAATACTGGTATTCAGCTGGACTGGAAGGCGACCAGAATATAGTCGGGTAAAGGCTAAGCAGATTGATTATGAACAAATGTTTTGTAAAAGTATGAAAACTCTCACTTGATTCACAATTTTCAATGTTACTTTTGTATTGTTTATTTGAAAAGAGATATATTCTCTGTTTCGTTCTGTCACGTCATCGATTATTTTATGCACAAAATTGTTTTAGCAACATTATGTGTATTCATACTGATTATTGCAAGATTTCACATAGCTCGAAACGACACAATAATTGTTTTTGTTTACTACGCAACCTTCCACACTATTCCCAACCCATACAACTTCTGAGAGCCAAAAGTCGCACTGGTGGGGAATATTATTACAGCGTAAACAGTACAAAAAATAATCAACAATGTTACACAACATTTGTCTACGACCAACAGGGTATAAAACAAAAACAAAGTGTACATTACTAACATGTTGCTGTAACTCCCGCATTTCCTCCGCAAGCCTCGCCGAAGTCTCCTCATTGCACCGCGCCGCCCTTTCCTCCCAGCTCTGTTTAGTGGAGGCCGGCAGCGAGCGCCACTCGTTGCCCACAATCCTCGAGATCTCGCCTACACAGACACACTACGCTAGACACGTACCTTGGAGTTATTACACCGAGATAACTTCCGCGGTGCGTCTCTCTCGCCTCCAATGTGTGCGTGAATTTAAAAAGAGATTATGTTGGTACTGGTTTTTTTTAAGCCAGCAGTGGGACGGTTATCGTTGTGTACGATCTTATTTCGACTTTATTTTTTTGAATGTAAGGTTATTTTTTTCAAATATTTCCAAAGCATATTTTACAGTGAATGTCTAGACTCGTAGTCTTTTAATAATAAACAATACTTTGATGTGAACCAAATATACAAGTCATGCCATTTAAGAAACAAATATTGCAAATGGCGGCTATTAAACTCCACCTTTCACACATCAAGTCAGAATCTGTGGTAGGTAGAATGCATTATTAGTGCCGCCATTTTAATTCCTTTCAAAATAAAATTCCATAATTATAAATAAATATAATCACGGAAATGGCAAGGATTATCTGTAGTTGATTATAACACAGCTTTTACATGCACAAGATTAAGATTTGGATATTCCAAAAATCCAATAATAAACTAGTTTATTTCTTCTTTCATACACAAGAATAACAGCCAACGATACACAACATAAATAAGTTTAGCGTGCATTGAATGAGACAAGCATTCTAATTGAGTAGAGGAAACATCACCTACCCGATTTCAAAGTTTTGTCCTTGTTAGCTAGATTTACATATAGGTGGCGTTAGGATCATTTACAATAGGATGATTTAAAGCTGTGTACACACACGAAATGGAAATACAGATTTTTGGTTTACCATTGTTCAATTCTTTTGAGATAAAATGCTTTATGTGGCGGGCTTATATATGTGCGGGCGGGCATATATGGCAGCTTTTCAGATCATGGTATGATAAGTCTATAGTGTCGCCGCTGTTGGGACACACGCCTCTCGTTGTGAAGGAGAGGGGACGTAATGCACCACGCGGGCACAGTGCGGGTTGGTGGTTGGCATTACATTGAATTTGTTATCGTTTATCTTCATCATCTGTAATCTTCATAGTCAAATTTTTGACAGAATTCGATTTATGAACTCCCCTTAGTTCAAATTCAGATTAGTTAGTATTTATTGGTTTTTCAACAGTGAAAATTTCGTCAAGCTGCGATACATTGTATTTATGTTGTTTGTCCCAAAGTTATGCAAAATAATAGGTATAGAAAGAATTGAACAATGGCAAATCAGTGCTTTAAAAAAGCAACATTTTCTTCATATTCATGAATAATGAGAGAACACAGATAAAAAATGGAATAGCAGCAAATATGAGTTTATGTTTTAAAATGTTTTCGTCTTTTAATATAATAACTATTAACAAAACAAGGAGCCCATTTGACATTATATTATTGTCATATAATTTAACCTCTTTATTCATTTATGGTAGGTAACTCGACAATTTTTTTATCAATGATGATTACTGACAATGCGAGTACAAATCTGAGAAGTAAATCGATAAAATTTGGCGTTGGTTCGGTTATGGAGTCGATCTTATAAATTTAATATAATTTAATTCATCAATTCAAGCCAAAAAATCAATTACATTTATTGTGTGTTTTAATTTATCTGAAGTATTTTTTTGTTACTTCCACAAACAAGTAACACAACAAAATCCCATCGCTCCTACACAAAAAGCTGAACCACTCACCGAAGGTAGACTCGGGGTTGTTGGCCACGATGGCGCGGCGCACTTCGCTGGAGTACAGAATGTACCCGGTGACGATCTTCTGCTTGTTGTCCTTCTTCTTCTTGCTGCTGGCGGGCGCGGCGCTGCTGACGCGCTCTTGTGTGGGCGTCGCCGTCAGCGACGGGTTGTAGGGGTTGCTGTTACCACCTGACATTTTTTGTACATTTTTTTAGTACTAGTAGGCTTTTTATCTTTTTTTGTAGAAAAAATAAGAAGATTAAAGTAGGGAATAAGCTCCTTGAAATTTAGGTTAGAGAGTACTTAAAAAAACACCATTTTATTATGTATATATATAGCCTATCTATACCTCCCAAACGCTGTTCATTCTTATTTGGCCCAAAACAAGACGTCAAAATATTATGAAATGTTATGCCATAACACAATGTAATCTATCCAGACTCATTCTCATCAAGATTGTGTGATGATGTCATCATCACCCTACAGTAGCCCTGTACTGGACTCAAAGCTTAATAGGTTTAGGGTCCTTTGACTCCATATGTTGGAGCCTTCATCCATCTTGATGGATAAATTCAGACAGCTGACAAATATTGACAGAACACTTGATTAAAATATACTGGAAATGTAAAAGCTTACCTATAGACAATGGTGTAGCGGGCGAGGCGAGGGACGAATCATCGAGCGAGTTCTCTAGTATCATCTCCACGTCCTGACTACCTATAGTCGTGTTGATCAGGTTTGTAAACTGGGGCTTACTGTCCTGTATCAAGAAAAGAGTCATGGATATTACAAATACAAAATGTCATGGATATTACAAATACAAAATCAGCTGTCGCCCTTATTTATAGTGCAATCTCTAGAAAACTTCCGATTTTCTAACCCTCGATATTTCAGTAGGTACCTATATTTATACGGTATCTTTCTTGGCAAGCATGGCTAATAAACGTAGTGAACCAGTCAGCACAAGGCTCTTTTAAAAATCTCGTCTCATACTCAATATTGTAATATTACTCTTAGGCGTCGTCCTAATAGAAGTGTGTGTAATACCAGCGGAAAACTGTCGATTTTCTTAATTTCAGTTAAGCAGATATTTAGTGTATGACGTCGTGTAAATGTGTATGGTAAGTACGAATTTGTGCATCCGGTTGGATGCATAAATTCGTACTTACATATTTTAAGTACTTGGACCTAATAACCATATTTCACCTTTACGTGTATATCTCCTAAACGGTATGCTTTTTTCAAAATCTGTTTTCACAAACATTATACACAAATTCATAGCAACGTGCGTAAAAAAAATCAACTCTGCACTAAACCGATTTATATGATTTCCTTCAAATAGCCAAACGTCAGCGCAGCGGAAACTTGAATATCTACGAAGTTTTAAGACACACAAATTTCATTTAAACATACACATTTACCTCTCGTCACACACTAATTATTTCATGTATTTTTTTTCTTGTACGTCCATAGGAAAAAAGAAGTGCCGCTGGGATGACGTAACTACGTCATCCCAGCGGCACTTCTTTTTTCCAAAAACTGTTTCCGCTGGAACTCCAGCGGAAACAGTTTTTGTTGAATAACTCCCCAGTGGTTGGATGCACAAATTCGTACTTACCATACACATTTACACGACGTCATACACTAAATATCTGCTTAACTGAAATTAAGAAAATCGTCATGTTTCCGCTGGGAATACACACACCTAATAGAAAGCGATCATCGTGCGAATACGCGATCGTCGCGTAAATTTGTACGGCAAACTCGAACTCGTCGTCGCGTTCTCGGAGGGCGCTTTTCGGTTTTGCCAAACAAAATGACACGACGATTGCGTATTCGCGCGATGATCGCTTTCTATTAGGACGACGCCTTACGTTCAATGACCATACAACATTAAGATAATATACTAAACAGGAAGCACGCGATACAACACCAACATATTACTTTTTACAAGAGCTTCATTTGAGTCAAACATAAGTTAATCATAAATAAATAGAATAGAATAGAATACTCTTTATTATGTACACCATATAAGTTACAGAAAATATAGAAGAAGAAAACATTACATAGGGTGACACAATGGGCGGCCTTATCGCTAAAAGCACACGTACAACACAACAACTAAAAAATACAACATACCATAGAGTCCATGGAGTTGCTATGAGGGTTGAACTGCTTCTGAGTGAATGCACTCGATGTAGATTGCACTTCCTGAGCCGTGGCCAATGCTGGCGGGCCTAGGGGTTTCGGGAAGAAGTAGATCTGCAAATAAAAAAATGTGTTCATTTAAAAAAATTATGTACTTATTTTTGTGTTTATTTGTTTATATTTTCATAAAATTGGTTCACCCGGACGATAGAGTTGAAGGAGGCCTATTTACCTTAAAACTTTATAAAAAGTTTCTAATTTGCACTAGGTGGCATAGTCTACGACGACGTGCACGTTCCCTATATGAAATATCCGAGACTTGAAAAATGTAGCAATAGTACTCACCTCATCAATAGTGACATCCTTGGTGTGCTCAAACTTGCGCAGGCCCGCCTTTAGTTTGCGTGCGACGCGGTTGGACTCGTCATATACTGACTCGCAGACGTAAATGTCGTTCTCTGCTATCTCTGTCGGACGACCTGAGGAAGAAAGAGACAAAAAATGTTATTGTACTGTTTTAGGATTAGAATATAAAGCCTGATTCAAACGTATGTTTCTTTTCGTCCAAACCTTTCTTTGTTTTCACGCACTTAAAGCAATGAGCATCATTTTGTAAATCAATCAATCGATTCTACTATTCAACAATCGTTTCTTATTACGTTTAGTCGACATTTGACAGATTCTACTTTTGACATCATAGTCTACTATTGACAGATTCTACATATGACAGATTCGACGTATGACAGATTCTACATATGACAGATTCTTTTTTTTTTTTTTTTTTACAACTCACACACGGCCATCTGATCCCAAGCTAAGCAGAGCTTGTGTTATGGTAACCAGACAACTGATATACATACTTATATAATTTATAAATACATACATATCTACACTAATATTATAAAGAGGAAAGATTTGTTTGTTTGTTTGTTTGTTTGAAATGAATAGGCTCCGAAACTACTGGACCGATTTGAAAAATTCTTTCACCAGTAGAATCCTACATTATCGGTGATGGTCATAGGCTATAGAATATTTTCAGAAAAGTTAGGGATCCGTATGAAAACTTCGATAATGTGACCCAAGGTGTGAGAAAAAAACCTTATATCGCGTACGCTGCGGAATCTATTGACAATAGAGCAAAGTGATGTACTACAGTTTTATAGAGGTCATCAATATCTACAAAAAAGTCCGCGATACCATATGTCTAACTATTATGGATAAGTCACCATGACCGCTTTTTGTTAATATTAGTCAAGCAAATCCTATGGTGAAATAAAAAATGGTGATTATAGTACCATGATATTAATCCTTATTCATTTAAATGGTTTGATAATTAAGGTTGATTATGTCCGTGTAAATTACACTTTAAATCATTCAAATCGGACCTTTCGTTCAAAAGTTACGACGGTAATAAACATGCTCGGAGTAAGAAAAATGTCGCGGCTTGAGCGAACTGGGGAGAATCGTAGGTACCAATGCTTTTTCCGATGAAGTTGAAACCCCACGGCATTTAAATGTTTTCGATAAAACAATAAGAATAACAAATGTTTGGATTTTTTGAAAATCAACTAGGTACATACATAATAAGGGGTGAAGCAGGGGTGAATAAGTTTTTAGGGGAGGAAATTATAGCTTGCTTCAATTTACGTCGGAATTCTATGAACAAACTAAAAGTGTGACAATTGAAACAGATGATGTACCTAAAAATTTTTGCATAATCAACCCCTGACGGGCTGAACGGGGTGAACAGTTGCGCTGAACCAATAATGAGAATCGTTGTGCTTAATTTTCCAAAACTAACCGTTATAAGGGGATATGTATAGGGGCGTCGCAGTTTGTGGAGTACCTACTATCCCCACGCGGACGAAGTCGCGGGCAAAGTGCTAGTTATAGATAAATTACACCCAGACACAGAACAAACAATTATGCTCATCACACAAAGTTTGTCCTGGGTGGGAATCGAACCCACGACCTCCGGCTTTGCAGTCAGGGTCACTAACCACTAGACCAACAGGCCTGTCAGTTTCATTCTACATATGACAGATTCTACGTATGACAGATTCTGTATTTGACAGATTTTTCCCAACTTTGAAAGTACCTATTAGGTCAACCCCGACTCGGACAGGTTAGGTTAGAAGGGGATGGCGGGGTCTAGTGAGCGAGCGAAGCGAGCGAACTGACCCCGCCATACCCTTCGTGGTTATCTTTTTCAAACCCTTGAGCCCCGCGAAGCGGGGCTCCGACTTGCTAGTATTGACCTAATAGGTACTTTCAAAGTTGGGAAAAATCTGTCAAATACGGAAACTGTCATACGTAGAATCTGTCATATGTAGAATCTGTCATACGTAGAATCTGTCATATGTAGAATCTGTCATATAATGTAGAATCTGTCAATAGTAGACTATGATGTCAAAAGTGGAATCTGTCAAATGTCGACTAAACGTCTTATTATTATAATATCTTTTACATTTCAGTGAAATCTGTAGCAAGCTATGATGACTAAACCTGCAGTTACTGAGATTAGGTGTGTGTTTGAAAAAATGTTAATTTTATGCTTTACATCTTTATCATAGATGCAGATGTCATTGAAACCTTAGGAAGCGACATATTTGCGAATACCCGGTTTTTTGTGACCTTGAATATTGTGATTGAATGAGACTTTTGAGATAACTATTAGACTGCCAAAAATAAAGGTTTATAGTAGTATATTCTCTCTTACTCCTAATTTGACTAGACTAGGTACTAGATATAAAAACAAATACTCACACTTAAGATAATCATCATAATCCAACACAGAACACTTGCCCACGATGCCCACAAGTGGGCTGGTATCGTGCATGGTCGTCAACAGCACTTCTTGCTTATAGAAGGGCTGAAAGTCAAACATACTCTTCAGTTAATGATAAATTTATTGAAAACGTTTACCAAAGAGTTTTAGAGGTACAGTCCGTTCAGTTATTTTACCTCCATTTAAATAATAAGAGCCGCATAGGTCGATCTTAAAGAATAAGCGAGACTTTCCGGGGTTATCCGTGGACGTGTAAATCGGACACCAGTGGGACCAGGGGGTCTACTCACTAAGCCCGAATTCCGTAGTTTCGGCCAGTGTCGGGCGTTTTCTACGGACTTACGATTAATCCCAAACCCGAAAATTAAGAACAACTGTCAAATCGTGTTGTCATTCATTCTTAGTTCGGGTTCGGGACTAATCGTAAGTCCGTAGGTTATAAGTACGCAGTAGAAAACGTCCGACACTAACGTAAAGGCCGAAACTACGGAATTCGGGCTTAGAGAGTACACCAGAGAGTGTCCGTGGAGATTCTTGCACGTTCTTCTCCATAGAGATCTACGCTTCGGAACGTGCAAGTAGCTTCATGTTTTTGACTGACTGACTCTGACAATTCAAAAGTACCTGTAAATGGTTTATTTGAAATAAATGTTTTGACTTTGACACCCCCTGACGACCCAGTTCCTGGATTGTGGAAGTCAGATAGAGAGCTTTATGTAAAATACTGGTACTCAGCTGCTTCCGGTTTGTCTGGAAGCGGACACCAACATCATTGGGAAAAAACGGATTGATTCTACATCACTGTCAAGACCAAAATGATCCTTATATCCGTTGCAGTAAGGTTGTTGTTTGAAGCTTGGGTAATTGTCAGAGATAAAATAGCTGTGAACGGACTGTAGGCTCACATTTGTTGAATCTAACCTTGTTTATTATGTTGGAGACCTCCGACGGGAAGATTAGGAACGGGCCGCGGAAGTAGCATTTGTTGCTGTAACAAAGAAAAGCAAATATATAAAAACTTAGCCATACCTGTGTTTTGTTTCTAAAAACGAAAAGAATTTAGGGGCTGCGACAAATAGGACTGGACTACCCAGCGCGATCTTCCATTTATCTGTCCGCAATCTTTGTTTGGCTCAACATGATCATGGAAACTAATGGAAACTGCAATAGTCAATAATGCTAAAATATCGAACTTGTATTATAACATTATTGACTATTGCTACGAAATAAAGGCGCTGCTAAGTGAAACTTTTACCATAAGCATGAAGCTGACTGGTCCATAATACAAGATGTTTGATGTTTTTGTATTGCAAACAAGATGAGATTCTTGGCTTGACTAGAAGCCAAGAAACTTAGAAACAAACGTGTCGACATCCTGGTTTGTTTGACCACGTTCTTCCAATGTATCATACGTAGGTTTCGCCTTCAAACCATATTTTCCAGATAATACCAGCCAGCATAAGTGTATACTCACTCGCCAGTCTCCCATATAGTGTCGACCTGCGCGATCATCTGCTTGCCTCCGTCCGTCACCACGTACACGTAGTCTCCTGTCTTGATGACTCCGGAGCACACGGTGTTGTACTGTTCGTAGTACGTGTTCTCGTCGTCCGTGCCCAGAGGATTGTACATAACCACGTCCTAGGAAATAGGAGGAAATTAATTGTGATAAATTTTGCTGTATGAAGGTCAAAACAAATAAAAAGTGGTCCGGCAATCCCAAAAAAGTAAAAGATTAAGGTTTTGAGAGCCTCTGTTTTGAACATGCTATAATTTTTCGTTGTGATAATGAGTTTTGAAAAGGCTAATTATTTTTGAGGCGAATAACAACTTATTAGGCGACTAACTAAATGGTAACAAAAAATAATGACTTGGCGGCTAATATTAACAGTGGGATGTCATACGTATATGTGTTTTAATTGGTGTAAGAGCGAGCGAAGCGAGCTCGGAACTTGGGGCACCCCGACTCGGACAGGATAGGTTAGAAGGGAATGGCGGGGTCAAGTGAGCGAGCGAAGCGAGCGAACAGACCCCGCCATCCCCTTCGGTTACTTTTTTTAAACCACCCAAAAATATTTATTTATTTATACTAGAATCACTGCCAATTTAAATTTAAACAGAGCTCACAACTCTATATAAAGCTGCCACTTTATACTTAAAATGCTACTTCACTGTAGCTGCCAACCTATTATTTTCGCTACCCATCTTAATTATTTTTAAAACCCTATAACAGGTTAGTTTGTCGCCGCGTTAAATACATGCCTTTTGAAAATACTAGCTACTACAAACACAAACAATAGGGATGATTCCTGAGTAAAAAAAAATAAACCAATTTAGTCCGTCAGATTATCGAAAATTAATATTGGATACACATTTATTGTTTTATCAAATCAATAAAAAATTACGAAGTCAAAACGCATCAAAGATCGAAAGTCGGGGCTTGTGACGTCACTTTCCGGAAAAAAGTGTATCGCGGTCTGTGACGTCACACGAGTTTTCAACGCACTGTATCGTTTTAATTTTTGATTATGTGTAAAAAAATATGTGTCCAATACTTTTTTGGAAATCTATCTGATAGACTAATTAGTTTTTTTCAAAAATCATCCCTATTAAGAAGGCTACCAAGTAAGTGCACTGTTTGGAATGAAAACTGAAAATGATTAATTTTTCCTACTATAAGAAACATGCTAAATCTCTTTATAACTAGACTACGGCAAAGCCAAGACAAAAGGTTTCAGCAGTCAATTGTAAACGTTATATTGATACTCACATTAGAGTTCTGGCGAATTCCGGAAGTGTTAGAAAAAAAAATGAAAAGTTAATTTCCATATTTCGACATAAAAACTAAATAACATTATGTGGTAAGAAACTTACGGGTCTTTCTTTCTCGTGTACGTTTTCCAATACTTCCAATTCAGCAAGTTCATCCTTGTGCTTTTCAACGCGTTCACGGAATACTGATACGGTTCTATTGGGTTCCAATGGCACCTGATGAAATAAAACGTGTATGAAACCGTGTTTGATGCCTCCCTATCGGTCTGTTTATCTGTTAGAGTGTTAACTACTAGAGAACCTAATAAATACAAGTGGGACTAGCAAAGTGTGAGTTACATTTTTTTATTATTTGCAATGATAGATGCCGTAGGAGCACGTATTCTATGTCAATTGTTGCAAGCTACATATTAAAATTAAAAATGATAACAGCCAAGCCCTATAACATCAGATAGACAGATAGACCAGTGGCTTGAACTTAGTGGTAGGGTTGGAACTGGAGCCTCAAAAAGTTAAATAATTCGTTAAAGTAGAACATATACAACACTAACGACAGTCGAAAATCTAGAACCCGGTAACTGTGCGATCTACAGAGTCCAATCGAGAATCTAAACCATCCAGAGACCCACCCAAACACAAAAGATTTCAACAAAATCGGTCCAGCCGTTTAAGAGTTCAATTACATACACACGTACAGAAGAATAATGCAGCTCTTTATAAAGATAACGTTTTCATTTACCTCTCGAGGTATGAGCGTAGCTTCCTTCTCAGCGCCCTCCCATACCTTGATCTTCTTGAACCAGCGCTGTTTGGTATTGTATCGGCTCTCGCATACATACACGTCCTTGTCGGCAAAACCTGATAAACAAAATTTAAACTTATGAGCTTATAATATTATGGGTTAGTTTATAATAGCGTACCCTCAGCAAGCTATAACCAAGTGAGGACCACGAATCACCATAAGGTAAAACGCTCTCCAACTAGATTATGATTAGCAGGGGAGGGTCGCCGAGGATCATGTTAAATGGAGTCATTATCATCATCATCATACCCCACATGGGGGGGTTTGCCATAATCGCCAAGCTTGGCAGGCGGGTTGGCGATCGTAGTGTAGCTATAGCAATGTACAGAGAAGATGATGAGTCCCTAATTTATTACTATTTATTTATTTTATACTTTATTGTGCACCTCATTAGAAGAACAGGACAAACATTTATAAAAATAAGTGTACAATGGGCGGTCTTATCGCATAAGGCAATCTCTAACAGACAACCTTTGGATGGACTGAACGAAAGGAGATAAATTTAGGGTTGTCAGTGTACAAAAGTTCTAAATAATCCTACTAATATTATAAAGGTGAAAGTTTGTATGTTTGTATGTTTGTGTAACAATCAGGCAAAAACGGCTGAAGGGATTTGGATGAAATTTGGCACACATGTAGTTCATATCCTGGAATAAAAAATAGGCTACTTTTTATCCCGGTAAGTGGCATGGATTAATGGAAACTGAGGAGGAAGTGGAAAGTCAGAGCCGCTGCTGCCTTAGTACTTCAGATTCACAAGTACCAGGAGACCAGAAACATGTCATAGTATTTTTGGGCTGGTATAATTATGTAGGTAGGGTAGGTGTAGGGTATGTGTAGGGTAGATTAGTATAAGTTAGGGTAGTGTAGGGTAGGGTAGGTGTTTCCTGAGTAAAAAATTTACAATATAAATCAGGAAACCTTGCTATTTCCGATATTCACGCGGGCAAAGCCGCAGCTGGAAGAAGCTAGTACTAAATATACATAATAACATAAAATACACAAATACAATAACAGTTAATATACTAATAAATATCAAATACGACACCCACGGGAAGTGATGAGATGGTGCTGCACTATTCTTTTACGTCCGACACCATACGGAACCTTAAAGGTTACGGCAAACCCGATCGCTCCGCCAAACATTGAATTAATACGATAACCACTATGTATTAGGATGACCATAATCAGGAAGAAGTCGTCAAAAGTCTTCAGCAAGGTAGACCGAGGACTTGGCGCAGGTCACGGTAATTAGCTGGATGCGAGAAGTAGGACCGGTCGACGTGCCTTGAGCGGGAATCTTAAGTCTATTGTGTAGCAGTGGATGCAATTGGGCTGTCCAGCAAAGGACTGCTATGGGAAGCACGTACCTTCAGGTCTAAACTTGAAGTACTCCTTGACGTTCATGACGTAGCAGTGCCCCACCACCTGCTCGAGCGGCACCACGCGGTGCGACTCCGTCTTGAACACCTCTTGCTGGAGGAACTTGCGCGTGCGCACGTGGTACGTTTCTTGAGGCCTGTCCATGAAGACGAACGTTTTGTTAGTAGTGTCTTATACTTTGTAAAATCATAATTCGTAAAAAAAGAGACAATGAAAAATCAAGAAAAAAACTTCAAGTTCTTTCGAATTTGTTTTTTTTTTTTACGTTCACAGCGAACTGCAGCTCGGTATTTGATGTTAAGAGGACGAATTGGAAATTTTGGCATCAGTGATCTCTATTTTTGTCAGTAATTACGAAACGAATAAAAATATGAGTTGGTGACCTGAACAGTTCATGATGAAAACCTTATTTTGTTAGTTTTCATTACATGATTAAGTAACTTTTGTAACAGAGAAAAAAATATCAAACATACCTCTTTTTAAATAGAGATTCACATTTTATGGGCAAACGTGACCGATTTTAGCCTCTCAACTTGCTCTGTAGACAAGTCTATAAATACTCCTTAAAATTGTAGAAGGAATTTCTCAAGTTATCATTTCCGACTAAATAAAATAACAAAAAGCATTTTGTCGTTTACGTCGTTTTGTTATAAGCTAACGCGCATATGCAATCCTCGCCCCGCGGAGACGCTCAGTCCCCTCTTGACCATTGTCAGCGACGGGTCTGTGCTAGTCGGCTTCCGGACTGCATCGGCGATTGCGTGATCAAATTTAGCGGTTTTATTTAATAAAAATGGGAAAAAAGAAAGAAAGATGTTCCAAAAGGAAAAGAAGAGCATGTCTTTTAGAAAAATGTGCAAATATGACGAAAAGAAAGTAAGTTTTCATAATGAAATGTGAAGCGATGGTAGTTTACTAAAAAAGATGACGTTCAAAAAGTCACTTTGACTGTAACTTCAATGATGTTTATTTTTGTGATAAAAAATGTGTAAGTAACTAAGTAGGTTAAGTACCTATTTTGTTTTCCATTTTTTGTGCTACAATCACAATAAGAATAAGAAGAAGATTACAATATCTTCTGTAAAGTGATAGTTCAATATAAGTTTTAAAAAAATATGTATATTGTGTTATATTTTAGGAAACAATCGTTGGAACAATGTTCGGAGAACGAAACTATGGAGTCGTCAACTTGCAACAAAAATAAAGAAATGACAGCTTCCTTTTTAGGGTACGTATGAAAAATTCCTAAACCTCCTAACGTTTTATAAAAGTTATAGGCATTATTATTATTACTAAAACACTTTTTTTGGTATCTTCTAGAAATGAAAACGACGCTTTACCGAATTATGCAGAGTTGCAAAATGTGTTGCCCGCGTAAGTTTTTGTTGCTATGTATTATTCAATATTACAATCAATATACCTAATTCAACGATGAAGTTAAAATTAAAGGACTTCTCTTATTTTAGAAATGCTGATACTAATGACACTAATATATCACAAAACGAGGGCATTCCTGCAGCTACAGTGAGTATATTAGACAATTTTGTTCTTTATACATAACCGACGTATTAGTCGAAATATGTTATCTCTGAAGTTGGTACTAGGCCCTAATTTATTTATATTTTCAGATTAGCAGACAGTGTTCGAGTGATAAAGTTTCTACAGAAATGACAATTGAACGCCCTACTGAGGCACCAGTAAGTACTCGGTTTATAAAACACAATATTTTGTCTGATTGGAGTTGGAAGCAGGTTTCAATGGTTGCCTAGATATGAAAACCAAAAAAAAAAAATCAATATCTGTGAAGTGATTGATGTAAATAAATAAATAAATACACAATGGGCAAGAAAAACATTTTCCTGCGCCATGCTATCACATCCCATGTACGATATTGATACTTATTTTTTATATTTGTTTCAGATGGAGCCGGAGGTACAAGATATAGGCCATAGAATAATAGATGTGAACCACTTTGTAACAGAACTCATAAAGTTCTCTGAACACAAGTCTTTGTTTAATTGTGGATTAGCCACATTAAAATTTGAGTCTGAACATCACGTAGGCTTGCAATCAGAATTTACATATGTTTGTTCATTGTGTGGTTCCAGAAATAAAATAAAATCGTCATTGGCTGATGTAAACAAAGACGCCGTTGCTGGAGTTATGGCTGCTGGTTGTGGTCAAGTACAACTCAATCAATTTTTGTCTGGAGTAGGTTTACCCAACATGTCCGATTTTACTTACAATAAAATGCATAACGATATCTGTGATGACTGGGAAGAGACTGCATGGGATGAGATGAAAAAGGCTGGCGATAGAGAAAAAGAAGCTGCAATAAAGGAAGGGAGAGTTAATAAAGACGGTATACCGCTAATAGATGTCATTGTAGATGGCTGTTGGTGTAAGCGATCTTACCGGACTAATTATGCGGCATTATCAGGGTGTGCAGCTATAATTGGTAGACGTTTCGGCCAAGTACTATATATGTGCGTCAAAAATAAATATTGTTGCATTTGCGCTCGAGCTGAGAAAAAAAAAAAAACGCCAAAAGAGCACGATTGTTACAAAAATTTCAATGGTGCGTCTACGGCCATGGAGTCAACAATAATAACCGAAGGATTTAAACAATCTCTTGACATGCATGGATTGATTTATTCAAGATTTATCGCCGATGGCGATAGTAGTACATATGCAAAATTAATAAATGCTCGCCCATATCCAGGCATTACAGTCACAAAAATATATTGTCGCAACCATTTGCTGAGGAACTACAGTAATAAACTGCTACAACTGGCCTCCAATACGCAATATATTGCAGCAGACAGGAAAAATTTAACACAGAAAAAGATATTGCGATCAAGAAAATATATTTGTGATGCTACAAAGCTTCACAAAGAAACAAAAAATGAAGATGGTTTATACATAGACATTAATGCGTCCATTTTTCATGCTTTTGATATTCATGAAAATTGTAACCGCCAATTATGCCAACATATGGGTCTAGATGATACAAATCCATTTTTTTGCAGTCTTCTTTGGCAAAAAATTAAAACAGTTGTTGCACAATTAGCTGATAAAGCACACAGTTTAATTGAAGACGTAGACAGCAATGTTGTAGAAAGATTTAATGGAGTTATAGCAAAAACGGTGGGGGGTAAACGTGTTAATTATGCTCAAAGACGTTCTTATCAGGCAAGATGCGCAGGAGCTCTGATTTCATTTAATACTGGGAAATTACTATCAACAGTTCAGCGAAAAGTTTATGGGACAAGCCCCAGATTGTCCATAAAAAAGCATGAAAATGCAATAAATGAAAAAAGGCTCAAGGCCAAACTCAACATTAGAAAAAAAAATCGGATGTTGGTACCAAGAACGCTAAATTTAGATTATGGCGAAGTAGTCGACAAACCAGACTTGGACAAAGATACTCTGGAAAAAGCAAAAAAGACTTTTGTACAAAATTTATCAAAAACTAATGAAGAACGAAAAGAAATCGAAAAAAGGACTATCCTACAAAGTGAATCTGGCGAATGGCTTGAACTTCGTTGCAACATGTTAACCGCATCAAATTTTGGCAAGGTTATAAAGAGAAGCAGACGAATTCTTGCCAAATATTTGTAAAAAATTTGCTTTACAAACCCAGCATCGACCATGTTCAGTCTATTAGTCACGGAAAAAAATATGAAAAAGTAGCACTCGAGCAACTGTCTTCAATGCATAAAATCAACATTAAAAATTGCGGCTTGTTTATAGATGAAAAATATCCTTTTTTGGGTGCTACACCTGACGGGATCACCACTAGTGATATGTTAGTGGAAATAAAATGTCCTATTGCACCATTTAAAAATGGCATAAAAGATGCAATACAAAATAAAAAAATGCATTTTTATAAAAAAACTAATGGTGAGGTGGTTATTAACCAAAGATCGGATTGGATCCAAGGCCAACTTCATATCTGCAAAAAAGATTGCTGTTTATTGGGTATATGGTATGGCAATAATAAAATAAAAACTGAAATTATTAAAAAGGATGACGTGTTCTGGAAAAAAGAGATGGAACCAAAGTTGTTAAAATTCTATTACGACTATCTTCTTCCCGAACTTGTCGACCCCAGGCACACCAGGAATAAGCCTATTCGTGATCCGGATTACGTGATTGTTCATAACAATAAAAACTCTGTGCCAGATACTTGCAACGAACAATTAGAAAAAGCAACTATTTCGGGAAAGGAAAATGCTGATTCAAATCAACAATCAGTCGTTGAATATGAGGATGTTTTTTCATTTTCGGAATTTTAATTTCTTTTATTCTTAATTTTTGTAATAATTTCTTATTACGATAATAAATATTGTATAATAATAATAATACACACGAAGTGTAATATGTGTTTTAATGTAAACTAGCTTTTGCCCGCAGCTTCGCTCCCGTGAACTGACTACTCTACCCTATCCTACCCTACTCTACCCAACTCTCCCCTACTATACCCTAATTTTTTTTCTTCATAAGAACCTTCTCCTGACAATAACAAACACAACAAAAAAAGAATTGGCGAAATCGGTTCAGTTATTCTCGAGTTTTGCGCTTACCAACACATTTTGCGATTCATTTTTATATATAAAAGATGATATCAATGTAGAATAAATTATTTTCCTTGTTAAAATAAATAAACACACACACACTCACAATAATTTAATACTTACAAGGAAAAGGTTCCAGCCTTAGAATACTTATGTAAAAGTAAATAAAGATATTTTGATCGTATAAAATATTATTAAAAAAAATATGATTTTTAAAAATATTTTACTTTAAAAAGAGATGTGCTAGTGTTTTTCAAATCACGAAAATCTTAATTTCGTTATTTGAATAACACTAGCACGTGTTAGTTTATTTCCGAAAAGACAATCAATAAAAAAAAGTCATAGGTAAATTCATAAAAAAATATATAAGACAACTCTAAGGTGTCTATGTTCCGCGCCGCTCGCCGGCGCCGCCCGTTGCAATGCATACGTCACTTACCGGGGTGCGTGCGGGTTGCGGGGTGCGCGCGCCTGGTATTAGAATTATTGTTAAACAATTCGTCGCCTTAATTTCAATGAGGTACTGATATATTTTGTCGTTTTTCGTCGTTAAGCATTCGGTCCTGCGCCAGATCTCTCTCCGCTCGTGTCGGACTGCCGTCCCTTAGGACAATGAGAGTTAAGGAAGAGGGAGTGCAGCTGTGTTTGCGCACATATCTCCCGCGCCGATGACTAGACTCCGTTGAGATTGATTAAAAAGCTGTTATTTTGGTATAACAAACAGAATGTCTGCTTGTCCATTTAGACAATATAGATAGGATGACTCGCCTGTAGTAGGACGTGCAGTACATGCAGGGCACTCCGTCGCTGTTGGTCCACACGCGCTCCACCTGCACCACCGCGGGCTCCTTGTTGCCCTTGTCGGGCTGCACGTACACGAAGTCCCCCTTGCTGTACGCCGTCTGCAGCGGAGCGCCGCCGGAGGGCATCGAGTCGTCTGTGCTGGATCTGGGGACAAATTAACTTATAATGAAAGAATGGTATTAAGTTAACCATTGAAATGGTGTTTATGTATGACAACAAAAGTTTTGCCATAAAAAAAAAACTTGTAACTTGTCAACAGTAATGTTTTGGCTAAGACAATACTCCAAAATATTTCGAACCACAACGATATAACTCCTGTTAGTCGCTATGAGAGGAGTTTGGCCAAAATAAACAATCCTGTCGAGCTACGCTTATCTTAAGAGTACACATGCCGCCCGGTCGATCTCAACGGTGGGCGTGGCCTAAACGCTTGCTATTTCATCAAGCGGCGCGCGAGAAAGGGACATGCACAATCATTGTTGTTAGAAACGGGCGCGAAAAAATGATGAGTAGGCTTCTAGAATTAGTGTTCTTATGACAAAATAACTGATTTTTTTTATTCGAAGTAAAGTTATATAAATTCTTGAATAAATAAACTACTCCTGTACGCATTTACTTTTAGAGATTTCATACTCCTTCTGTTATTTAATTACGTCCAAAGTTGCGTTAAATTACGGGTTAAAATATGGAAATTTTGAGGCTGATAACTTTAAAATGACTAAATATTTTTAAATTCTGTTTTGGTACAGGCATAGATCACAACAAGACAAAACAGTATTATGCCCGTCTTGGAACAAAAAATGTCAAACAATGGATATATCATCCTAAAAAAATTGTATGGAGAAATCCGTGGTTTGTGCAGCCTTAAAAACAGTTTTATATTTGTGGCTATGAGATGAATCTTCTCTTCCTGGGTTAGCACAAAATGCTATTCATTGTTTCTAGAACGAAATTGAGGCTAATGGAGAGGTCTTCATTCGGACAATTTCTAGAAGAAAGTTGCCTAACTTACTTCTTTCTAGCTTTCTATAGCTTACCTGGTCTCATCCTCGTCCTCATTCTCTTGCAGCAGCTTACACTGCTTGACAAGCTCCACACTGGTCGCCATAGTGTCTCTGGTGAAAGATAACGCAGGCGACTGCAGAGTTCCTCGGCAGAGCTGGTCGCGTTGTTCGATGTAGTACGACTGGAGTTCTACTGAGTCTTCGAAGATTTGGCTGTCGGTACGGGAGAGGCGACGGGCTCTGAAAACAACAGAAGTATGGATTAAGCGAGCACTCGCAAATCGGCAGTTCATAGGTTAATTTCTTACAGGATTTCATCAAAGACATATCGACGCAACTGGAGCTTTGATAGGCAAAAAAAGCTGAGTGTCATATTCGTGTACAGAGTGTATGGGGGACATCGACGCACAAACGAATACCATGGATCCAGGACATGATTCCAGAATCATGTCCTGGATCCATGGTATTCGTACCGCCCCGCGTTGGAATTTTTTGTCGGTTTTTTCCTAATTTTTTTTATCTTTTTTAAGCTTTTTTTTTACTTTAGACTGTTCATAATTGTTACTTCTTACCTAACCCAATGAGATTTTTAGTAAACAAATAATTAATTCACTACTTTCACTAAAAAGAGCAATGTAAATAAAACTAGAATTAGGTACCTATCTAATCAGCTAACTTGCAAAAAGGTCAATGCTTGACTAGTAGCAGCACACTAAACTCTTGCGCATGTGTGTGTAGTATTTCAAAGAGTACCGCCGATACCACTTCCGTACACTGCCGTCAAAAGAAAAAAAAGACGTATCCACCCAAAACAAAGCAACAGATTTCACACACAACATTAAGAAAATAGCTTAAGGTCGGAAATCGGTCACCCCGCCGTGTGTCGATAAATCCATTTTTCCTTGGTGACAATCCGAAGCGGCGATTTCAAAGAAATGTTCAAAAAGAACATAATTCTTTAACTTTTGTCAGTACTTGCTTGATGCTCATCGCGTACGTACAAGTGTGCTTTTTTGCGAAATTCGGTTATCGCAACGTTAGAGAAAATAAGTTTTGTTTTGATACCAAAACTAATTTTCTCTCTGTGTTTGTTATTGTTTGTTTTTGAGTGAATTAATAATGTGATCTAAACTTAACGATTACTAGTGCCCAAGAATACGGTAATATGCTAATGTGTTATGGCGAAGCACTGCTGGCGGCGGCCACTTTGAACCCTATCTGGTCAGGAGGGTGAGCGAGTTTAAGGTGAATTAGGTAAGTAGTTCATTAGTTTAAACCTACATCACCGGATCTCAATGTACATTGACTACTACCAAGCTTCTTTTTTGTTACCTATCAATCCTCATCGGAATCATGATTTTAGTAGGCTAATAGCTCCTTCTCTTCTCTTAACTTCTGCATAAACATGTTCCTACCATTTATAATGTAGGTATTTCTAAGTGATTAAAATGATATTATGTGATAGTACCGATTTGTGTCGGCGAAGGGCGATATTCGTAGGTACTCACATTCAAAGTGAATTAAGTACCTAGTTCATTTGTTTATACCCACCTTATTGGGTCTCAATGAACTTACAATCTTCTTTTTTGTTAACAATGCATAACGGAATCGTGATTTTAAGAGCTAAGCTTATGGCCCCTTCTCTTCCCTTAACTTCTTCATAAACAAGTTCCTACCATCAGTAGTTAGGTATTTCTGAGTGATTAAAATGATTTTATGTGATGTTATTGTGGTCGGCGCTAGGCGATATTCGGTACATTTATACAAGTGCAGCGCAGCGTCGTAGACGCGTAGTGTAGGCAGTGACGTAGGTACTACGTATAACGCTCTCGCGCGTTTTGGTCGCGTTGTTCACAATACATTGCGCACTCGAAAATGTCAATTTCTGTTACCAATCATTAGCAAGATTAGTGACTTTCACAATTTTAGATAATGGCATTAGGTGTAGCCTTTTTGCGAAGTTTGCGTTACGATGTCCCTGACACCCTGCATATACCACTGGCTTATCATCAGAGATTCTTTGTAGGCAATGGTATTTTTTTTGACAATCGCAAAGAAGAACGACGATCATGAAAAAAAAGGAATCCTATGTCCTTCTCCTTATACCAGGCTATATAATTATCTAACAAATTTCAAGCGTAACCAGACAGACAGAGTTACTTTCGCATTTATAATATTAGTAGGGATAAGCAACAAAATAACAAATACTCGCAGTCAAAAATCATCAGAGAGAAAACATAATATAAGTCCCAGAGAACAAGTATTTGATGGCTCAAGCGTACCTTTCAAATACAGCGAACATGTCCTGCTGGAAGTGATCGAGCCGCTTGTACAGCCCCCTGTCCAGCCTCCTCTTCACCAGGTCCAGCGAGATGGCGCGCACTTTCTCGCCGTTGGCCGCCTCGTCGTGCTCGGCCAGCTCGGCCATACTGTCGGAGTAGCATCTGGAATTACAGTTTTAATTTTAAAAATATATTATTTAAGAAACGATTTATGCATTGTGTGAAAGGTGGGTAGAATCAACATTCTGTGTGTCTATCAGGATGACGAACAAGGGAAGAGGAATAAGGGCAAGAGGATGATTATGATTAATCTTTATACATGAATAGCAGACATGTTGACAAAAAGATAAACGAGAAAATGTTAAGAGAAAAAGGGGGCTAGAATATCACAGATTAAGAATATCAAAAGTTTGAGAATTTCTCCTTTAACAATGCTTGTCAAGCCCCGCTGGCGTTTCTGCGAACACTGCTGATTCAAGCGCTATTTATTGTCTAAATTAGTTAATAGAATTTTAAGGCACGGATCAAAACGTCCGTCATTCCATTGAGAGTTATAAACGAGCTTCGCGTTAATAATAATCTTGATAGCTCACCTGCCCTCTTCATCTTGATGGTTGTAAACGCTGGTGAAGAGATTGAGCAGCAGCTCTTGAACCGCTGCCGGTACATCCGGTACTGCGTCGTCATCCTCCCTGCTGACACAATATTTTTTTTAGTTTACAATATTGACTTTTTTAGAGATGCCAAACAACCACGGGGTGAAACTGCTACTGAAAACGAATCCGCAAGCTATAAAGCCATTTCTCATACAAAATATTTGTGAGCATATTATGTGTTTGTAAAACGTGTGTTGGAACACATCGTTTGATACGAGTGAGCATTTGTCAATGCACGCTCGGCTTCATATTCGGCTACACTACAATATTAAACAACGACGACTATTCGACAACTTGTATTAACACGAAGTATTCCGCCATACACCTTAGGCTAACATTTTTTATATGAAACATAACGTCGACATAAAATAGAATTGCGTTTGAGATAATCTTGAATGTTTTTTTTTTAAATAAACTTGCTGAAACGTAAACTAATTCAATGGAAAATGCTACGAGAATATGATTCTGTTTTATTGGATATTGCTTTTCATACTTTCCCGATACTTCGCAAAGTAAAAGAAAGTTCAGGTGACGTAAGCGACATTCAAAATCAGGCAAACAATACTAAATACAGGATGTATATTCTGAACATGAATGAAATAAGTAAAATTGATATAATACTAATTGTTCCAATATACACCTTGTTTTTCTACAAATCTAATTAAATAACAACAACCAATTACTGTTTTCTTTGAAATTTAGAATACAAATTAATGAACACCAATCATTCCTTTACTTTTGAGCCACTATAATTTTGAGTTTTTATTTCGCACAAACCAAATAGAGCCGCAACTAAAATACCTTCATTTATTTTTAAACAAATATTGTAACTTTATACCACAAGAGAAACATCGAGTGAATTCTAATCGTCATACTATTGAGTGTTCGCGATAATTCGTTCCACCAGTGGGCGATCTTAGGAGAGAGAGATCTCAGTTGAAAACTTATGTAGGAAAACATAAGTATTTTGACGCCTCACCTCACGCCTCAGTGCTGCCACCTGGTGCACGTAATTTCATAAAACCCTCATTGCACCGAAAAATCATCAGCCAAGCATGCAATTTTAATTGCGACTCTATAGTTTCAACGTGCGATATTATTCCGAATGTAGCAGACGCACCTGATATTGGCACGGCCTGATCCTCTGCACACCCCGTAAGTACGTTGCGTGGAAATATACATACATTATCAAACGTGTAACATAATACACGCAAAACCAAAAAAGGGGTAATTGTTCTCATCATAATGAACAACTTTTACTATGGGACCTGTATCAACAAAATGTACTGATTTTGTGTTTGCGTTGTTCAAGGGTTGACTTCATAATAATAGTAAGTATCAATCACCCCTTTCTAGATTTTGCGTTCATTCTGTTACTCATTGTACATCGAGTAATATTTAATGTACGGATAACGATAATCCAACAGGACAAAGAATATACATGGCAAAGGGAAAATCCTTTCAAAGAAGCAAGAGAACTAAGTGCACAGTAACATTTATTTAGAATCATCATCAGTACTTTTCGTGGAAGTGTAAATTGATACCTGTATTTCTGAGAGTATAACTGTAGGTAATATGCTTACGTTAATCCTCCCTTTCAAAAACGATTTACAGTGCCGGTTTTAGGTATTTTCGTTGATATTTGTATGTGCCCTTAACTATTTTAGGATATTTCTTTTAGCTAGATTACGTGTGTTTCTATGTACAAATTGGAATATGAAGTTACGTACTAACTTACTGACAATAATTTAGGTAAGTACGTAAATGAATTAAATCACTTTTTTGTAAATATGTAAGTTAAAGTTTATTCTGTATACTAGCTTTTACCCATGACTTCATCCGTGTGGAGTTGAGATTCCCGTGGTAACCAAATTGTTTTTCCGTATTAAAAGAAGCCTAACTTTCCAGACCTGTGTTATGTCAGAATCTATACTAATCTATACTAATATTATAAATATTACTAATATCAGAAAGTTTGGATGTACAGATTGATGTTTGTTATTCAATCACGCAAAAACTACTGAACGGATTTTGATGTAACTTGGCAATGTTGTAGCTTATGTACCAGAATAACACATAAGCTATAGAAATACTAACATTTGCACGTGGTTTTGTCTGATATAACATAGGTTGTAGCGCGATAACGTAATTGCCACGGGAGCTCCTGCAGTGCGATTCTGTAAGCATGTCGAAGTGAACACTTGGGCGGGGCGCACGACGGGTGAGTTGTCAAACTATTCAAATAAGATGGAATGACAGCGCTTTTGTCGTTCACTCCGCCTAGGTGAACACCGTGAGATGTCGACAGAATCGACCGGCTGTTCCTAATCGTTTGGTTCTGCACGGGAACGGGAAATTCCTAGAGAAACGGGATATGCGCGTACGAAGTCGCGGGCAAAAGCTAGTCATCTATATGTGTGCAAACTTTCAACTTGTAACAGTTTGTGGGAACCACTTATTATTAGGTTTTTAACTACGATATTGTCATATAATATGGAGTTTTTCAATATATTTATATTAATTAATTTGGCACAAACAGATAACACACAACCTTACACTCTATACAAAAAACACATACATTAACACTTGTTTTGTTTATTTCTGTTAGTCTTATTGTTAGTCTATTTCCGAGAAAACCAAATACTTTTGTTCAAAAATAAAAGTTTACACACGTGCAAGTTTGCTATATCTGCCAACTCTCCCATCAATGCGTTGTCCAGTCGGTCGGGTCATAAAAATCGAGTTCCGATAAAAGTATATTGCTAGAAACTGGAAACAATAGATGCAAAAGTGTAATAAAGCGCCCTTATTGTCTTTTAGGTTTTTTTTTCAAACACAAGCTTTTCTTTACCTCTTTTGTACATTCGGCATTGTGTCTTGTATTGTGGAGGGCGTTATGATTTAACAACTAAATAAATGAACACATTATTGAAACTTGGCGGCACCCTCTTAGAACTGGAACCCCGGGCGGTCGCCCGTTCGCCCTCCCTCTCCCTAAAGCCGGCACTGTTTACAAATAAAATCGTGACTCCTCACTAAATAAACATGAAAAATAAGGACAGGTCGAGCGATAAAATAGATATTATTTTTAAGGCCCTTCTCAACCAACCATTGATAAATCTGTGTTATTTTGACACTTACTTAGCTTTAAACTTAACGAGATAGTATTATGTCATCTACACTTTAGTGGAAACGAGGCACTGAAAAGTCAATTGTTTACCGCGGATATGACGCATGTCTACCCATGTTGTATAGATTATTCTATTTTTAAGGTTTGCGTCAGGCTTGGCGCAAATAAACTCTTTTTGTCCTAAAAAATAAATGCGATGGGAAGAAATACATGGATTTCTCTCGACATAATTCATAAACATCACAACCCAGCAAAAACATGACACTCACCTCAACATTTGCTTAGTCTGCAGACAAACCCGATGCAAGATCAAAGCATCCTTATAAATCTGCGAGTCGGGCTCGTTGTACTTGCAAGCGTTATCGAACATCAGTATGAAGTCTGAAGCCAACTCGTTGACGGAACTATAGACGTTGTTCTTTAGTTTATGGGCGATTTTCTCCATGTCTATGGGGTTTTTGATTAGTTCGTAATAGTCTGGGTACTCGATTTTGCTAGGCAGCTTCATGAAGATTAGGGCGAGTTGGCGGTTGGCTGTAGGAAGAATTATCCTTATGTTATTTTTTCTTATTTATGTATATGCTACGGCTTAATAGAAATGACGAAGCGAGCGCGAACATCCAGTATTTTAAATGAATGATCGTGAATATTTCCTTAGTTACTACGACTACCGATCGTAGTATATTATCTTTTATTAGAAGTGATAATAATTGAGCTCAAATCGATTATCTTTTCCGACGATTCACGTTGAATAGAAAGGAAACGGGACTTTTAGTAGGAAACGGGATCACTTACAACTCGGAAGATTTTTGCTAAGTTAGATAACGGATGTTTACGTTTTCTCTTAAGTTTTTTTATATGTAGTTAACTCTAACATGGTTAAAAATTGGGGTTATAGTTCTTTAAAATGCGCCGTATCTCTTAAACTCGCCCTCAGATGACGAATAATATAAACGTTATAGAAGTATGAACGTAAACACGAAAGCCACAAATAAATGGTATAAAGACAAGATAATGATGACGATATTATTCAATGACAACAGACACACACTAGCATTACTTATGGACAAAGGCATTTATCATCAATACCTACCTTTAGGATCCCGATAATCCCTGATCGCATCATAAAGCGTCCTCAGCTTCTGTTCGAAAGGCGACAACTGCCTCGCCTTGGGCGCCGCCTTGAACGTTTTCAAAGGAGTTTTCTTCTCAAAGCTGCTGCTGTTATTTACTTCTTTGAGTTTCTCGTTCATCACTCGTTCTAGAAGATTGGCGTCTTCGTATATCATTGAGCCTTCTTCGTTAAATTGACGGCAATTTGAGAACATAAGCCGGAAATCGCTGACCATTTCATCTATTGAGTTGTAGCGATCATTCTGGAAATAATGCGATATATTTGTTGTGAAAAAAGGACACGTGGTTTTTAATCATTAAGCTTGGTGTTAGTTTTCAGACATTATTAAAAACATCGACGAATGTATCCTTGTACTTTTTTTTAATGCTCGTTAAAAAAGCGGCAACACGAATGATTTTTTACTAGCTATTGTTTTAAATAGCTTTTCAAAACTCTACCTTTCTCGAAATTAATAATTCAGAGAATTCAAACAAAGTTCAGACAGGTAAACCTCTGACTAACTCTTCGGGGAAAACAGGCGTGATTTAGTGTTCTGTTGTTATCATTAAAGCTACTTTATGGTTCAAGGTATTTGAAACCTTTTTAGTATTTTTGATTCCACCATTTGGGTGGAGTACACCTATTATGATTACTTTGACCACATACCTTAATATTAGTCTCAATAGTGATCATATCAATGGGCTTATCGATGACATTATAGTACTCGGGATAGAGCTTCTTGCTCGGCTTCTCCATGAACAGCAACATGGGTTGTCTTCCGTCGGAACAGGTGAACTCCATCATTTGTTTGGAGATGTAATGCAGCTTCTTCTTCAGAGGCAGGTTGGTTTTGTTAGGAGTGCTGAGGGGGGACGGAGCTGCGGCTGGCGCGGGGTTCAGACGTGGACGACCTGTAAATAGACAGTTACTTAGTTTTGTTTGTATTTCATACAAACTTTTAAGTCATTATTTTTTTAAATGAATGAACCGCATATGTCTAAAAAGTTATCAGCGAACATTTTCGTAATGTCTTATTTAAAAAGATAGTTGGAAATCTCTGTTTCTATGGAAAATTTTAAATCGATCGAATTTAGCTGTAACACTATTTTTCCGTACGTCGTAAACGGTCTAAAAACGATAACTTTTGTTGTAATCAGCTGGTTTGTCACCTGTAGATAATAATTTCATTATAAATATTTTTATTATTCCTTTCCTAATAAACATTTTGTTGGGTAATGTTTTCAAGGATGTTGCAACATGTCCTTAATGTTTGCACAAATCATAAAATGTTAGCAATATACATAAATAACGTTTGTTTTGTATTGCAACGTTCCCCAAATTAATCACGTGTTAATTAATGGGTACCGGCTTGCCGCTAGCTATGTATCTTGTGGGCCAGCCATATCTCTGTATTCTTGTTTTTATAAAACCAAATAGATGCTTGCTCGTTGAAACGTGGCCTATGAGAGGGAAGGGGGTAAGTAGTGAAAAAATTGCCTACCCCTAACTTTACCTCTAGGTCTCGGGGTTTGTACTTGCGCTTGGTTCTTCACGGACGAAAGACTTTCGTCATCGCTCGACGAACTTTGAACGATGTCCAGTAACTCCTGGACGCGTTGCTGCATTATTCTGTTGACAGGAACAAAGTAATAACATAAAAATAAATATCATCTTCCATCGTGCTGTATCATCGTCCACATTGTCGCTTACCATCACGTGAAGAAATGTTCAAACGCGAGGATATTAATAATAAAATAAAACTATCATACTGTTATTTGAGGTTCGCGCAGCATGTCCATGCATATCCTTTGTGGCCATGTTATATTTCACACAGTTGTTCTGTCTTCCCATAATCTTGTAGGCATAAAAATATATATATTTCATTCATACACATAACACAATCAGTTTATAACGTTCATACTGATGGGAGCCTCCTTTCGGTAACAGAAAGGATCACGTAAAATACCACGCAGCGTAAATAAATGTTCATCATAATCTGAAAAAACTTTCAAGTACCTTTCTTATAGACATCGATACAATCAGGTAAATATTCCAGAAAAAAATATAACACTCGCCTTGTATCATTCAATTCTAGGAACAATGAATGACTTAGCTATTGTTGTAATATTAGACTTACCCACTTGTATTAATGCCTTGCTATATACAAAGGTACTTATCGAGTACCGCCTAAGCACCTAACTGATAAGCCTAATTACCTACTTAGTTTATTGTTTCAATTCAAGTGTTACTTTGCTACCTGCATGTCATTAGGCGGATTATTTCTCCGAAATGTGTGAAAAGGAAGGAACACTGCTATCCCCACTTTACTCTATGCGTTAGGTGCTTATAAAAAGGTGAAATTTTCTGTTTTTGAAACCAGTTTGTTTAACCATCGTCGAGTCAGGACGTGCAACTTGTGTAAAGTGAACAAAGGTTTATTTTAAAGAGTGCAGTGATAATGTCTGTGTGCGAGATATAGCAAGGTAAACAAGTTTTATAACAAAAAATATTTCTTATTTGGTATTAATTTATTTTCTTCAATTAAATGTTGCTCTGATGATTTTTTTACAATATTAGATTTCAGCAACTTATTGCAAGCTTTTTAAACAATGTTGATGTACGTATATGATTAATATTCTGGTGAAATTTCAGTGATTTAATAATAATTCATCAAAAACATTGTAGTGCATGATGACAAATTTACAGAATCGTTTATAGTGTAAAAAGACTACAATAAAATGGCGGGTGAGGTGCTGTATTCTTAGCCAGGTTAATAGATAACCTGTGTTAAGGAGTACAGTGCCGGTCCCCAAAGAAATAATAGTTATTTATGCAACTGTTGTATAAGAAACGGTATTAAAACACGAATGAGTGACATGAGTGTTTTAGTACCTAATTATGTACAGTTTGCATACAAGATTTTATCCACACCCATGATATGAATCCTCTATAAAAGGCTCTTTTCTAATTCATGAAATCTTGGTACTTACGCTTTTTCATATTGTTTTCTCGACTTTTCTGGCAACAATTGGTTAGAAAAGTCCTTTGCTACATTAGAAATTATCTGGTGGTGCGTTATCAAAGTTTGTATTACTCATTTTTGTAAAAACAACTACTTGATATTTTTTGCAATGCTAATATCGAACAAAAAAAATTGCGGGACACGACGTGAATTCGAATAACCTATAAGTTTTTTTTATTACGGTGCTGTGATAGTGAAACGTGCGTGCATGACAATGTTCTATTTTAGGGTTCCGTACCCAAAGGGTAAAACGGGACCCTATTACTAAGACTCCGCTTTCTGTCCGTCTGTCACCAGGCTGTATCTCATGAACCGTTATAGTTACGACAGTTGAGAGTTGTTGCCGCTATAACAACAAATACTAAAAAACATAATAAAATAAATATTTAAGGGGGCTCCCATACAAAAAACATGATTTTTTTGCTCGTTTTTGTTCGATATTGATAACGGCAACCGAGTAGGTATTAAGTTATATATTCACTTTAAAAATAAATACTTAACTAAATTAAAATAAAATAAATATTTAAGGTGGGCTCCCATACAATAGACATGATTTTTTTACCGTTTTTATAGATACGATAGTACGGAACCCTTCGTGCGCGAGTCCGACTCGCACTTGGCCGGTAATTCATAAAGATACCACGAATTGAGTAGTGAGAATGTGGCTGTTTGGTGAATCCTTTGCCTTTTGATCCCATTTCAAAAAAGCGAAGAAGTTGCGTTGGTAATAAAATTTAGTACAACAACTCGTTTGGATGTTACTATGGTTACTATGACACTGGTTGTTATAATGTTGGCAAAAGCTAACTGTATCAGAAACTTTTATATAGGATTTATAGCATGGAAGTAGATAAACAATATTATCGTACACATATACATTATAGGACATTATGATGTTCTTACTACATTTTGGTGTATTACCTTAAGATTATTTTTTTCCTAATATGGCTTAAAACTAAAACAGGAAAATAACAATAAATAATAATAAACAAACTAAGAGTAAATCATCCAGCTAGTTGAGGCTCACCTCAACTAGCTGGATGATTTACTCTTAACTACTCAAGTTATGCTGTGCGAATAAGTAGTTTAATTTCCGCTACAGGTTACGAGTCATAACCTGTAGCCGATTAATTTTATAACTGTAACGAATGTTAGTGAGATTTCGATGTGAATCTTTATAGTAATTCTTAATTTTATTTAATGTGTATTACAATATATTTGTAGTAAATTATCAGGAAAAGATAATAAGTAACCAAGTGAATCAATTGAAATCAGTAGTTTTTGCCTTGTATAAATGAGTAAACAGCTTTTTTACACTAACTTGTAATATGACAAACCATATATTGAACAGTGCTTATTTATCTTATCCGAGCATTCTTATCCGGGTAAAAAAATCTTTTAGAGAAGGATGATCGCATTCGTGGGATTTGTGGGATATGTTGTCTTTTCGACGTTTTGTTTTTTTTCTATGGTGTTTTCCGTGTTGTAATAATATTACTTGTTACTTAACAAGTAATATTATTACAACTTACACACAACACAGCAGTTTAAGCAACGGTCATATAAAAGAGGATATCAAAACACGAGTGTGGGTTAATCTCACGAGGCAAAGCCGAGTGTGATAATCAGAGATCGGAATAGGAAGTCTTTATTTGCTTAAGTAACATAAAATGTAGAGTTGATAATACCTCCTCTAAAATCCCGGAAACGTAAACATGATTCTGGGATTTAAGAAATTTGAACTAAATTATTAAATTGAAGAATCTTATTATGTTTTTAGAGTTCCGTAGGTACTCAAACTGTTAAAATAAAGGGCTTTATTGTATTACCTACATACCTATAAAATTGGAATATGATTCTTCAAGTATTTTTTTTTATTTTTTGTAACTATACTCAAGTCCAGTTCATGTTTTCATAATCTCGGGTTTTAATTTTCATGTTTATGATTCAGGGATTTTAGAGGAGGTATTATCAACTCTATGTTACTTACTTCTTCGAACTTTAGGAATATATATTTTACCTATTCCGATCTCTGGTGATAATAGTATGTAAGTACCACACGAGTGTTTTAATAGGTACCTAACTATATGCCGTTGCATAAACTATTTTATCAACACTCACAACTTAATGTTCCAAATATGAGTTCAAAAACGAATGCATAAACACATACTTTTTTTTCGTGGATAGGTAAAATTAAAAAAAAAACCCATTACAGTTCAACATTTTCCTTCGATTTTTAAACAACTGCATCATAAAATAACTTTTTAATTTTTATAGCACACTTTTTTTTTAATTTTTGGCGCGGGCTCATTGACTTAAGTCAATGAGCCAGCTTTTATCTTTGTCTATGTTTGAGCGCGCTGCGCAGTCATTCGAATACGCCATATATGAGAATATCCGCCTTATTGGAATAAAGTATTTTTCCACTTATTTTATTTCAACTGTATGAGTGAAGATAAAATAGTGTATGCAACGGCATATAATTAGGTATTAAAACACTCGTGTGATGCTATTATCACACTCGGCTACGCCTCGTGTGATAAACCCACAATCGTGTTTTAATAACCCATTTTATATGGTCGTTGCATAAACTACTATTATCTTCACTCATACAATTGAAATATAACAGAAGTAGAAAAATGAGTTAAGTATTTATTCCAAACTTACAGCCACGGAAAAAATATGTGGTATGGCGGGAAATTTAGATTCTCATTGCGCATCATAGACAATGACACTATTTTCTACATTATGTCAATGAGCCAACACGCGCCAATAAAACCTATGAGGCTCCCTGTTCCCCGATTGGGGCGAAAATAATGTTCTGAACAGTCAGGCGTCATATGCCTCAATTGGGGCACCCACTTTGCGCATTTTAAATCTCCATTATTAAGTAACGCAAGGTCTTATATCCTGTGGCAAGTTTTATACACTCGCAGGATGATATTCTCATACAATGAAACCATTCAAATGTTAACGTAATTTTTCTATTGTTTCAGTTATGGACATCGCTTATCTACTACTGAAAGAGCTTTTCAACTTTGGATCTCTCAGGGGTAAAGTTAGTGAATAGTGCCGCGTTTTTGTGCAAACAAACAACAATAAACAATACAAACAATCATCTACATGAACAAAATTGTGTGACTGACGCTACATCAAGTGACACACTGCAGTTATATCGAAGCTCTAACCTACTGAACAAACAAGTATACATATACTACATATTATCAAAGAAAACTAGAAACCGAAGAACTACTAGTGTTTTTGTAAAGAAAGTCAAGACTACACCATGTTGATAATATTGTGCAACGCTACATAAAGTGACATACTAAAATCATCACAGACAACTAAAAATCGAAGAACTGCTAGTGTTTCTTGGAAAGAAAGTCAAGACTACGCCATTTTATAATATTGTGTTATACAACATAAAGTGACGCACTTGCAATCATCTGACTAAACTAGAAACCGAAGAAAAGTTTTAATTTAAACGTTTAAGAAAGTCAAGACTACAACATTTTAATAGTACTGTGCAATGGCACACTCTACAGTCATCTAACAAAACTAGAAACCGAATTCAAGTTTTGATTTTAACGTTTAAGAAAGTCAAGACTACAACATTCTTATAATATTATGCGACACTTTATATAGTGTCAAAACTAGAAACCGAAGAAAAGTTTTGATTGAAACGTTTAAGAAAGTCAAGACCACAACATTCTAATAATATTGTGCGACAATTCATAAAAAGACAAAACTAGAAACCGAAGAAAAGTTTTGATTAAAACGTTTAAGAAAGTCAAGACCACAGCATTCTAATAATATTGTGCGACACTTCATAAAGTGACAAAACTAGAAACCGAAGAAAAGTTTTGATTAAAACGTTTAAGAAAGTCAAGACCACAGCATTCTAATAATATTGTGCGACTCTTCATAAAGTGACAAAACTAGAAACCGAAGAAAAGTTTTGAATGAAACGTTTAAGAAAGTCAAGACTACAACATTTTAATAGTATTGTGCAATGGCACACTCTACAGTCATCTAACAAAACTAGAAACCGAAGAAAAGTTTTGATTGAAACGTTTAAGAAAGTCAAGACCACAGCATTCTTATAATATTATGCGACACTTTATAAAGTGACAAAGCTAGAAACCGAAGAACAGTTTTAAATAAAACGTTTAAGAAAGTCAAGACTACAACATTTTAATAGTATTGTGCAATGGCACACTCTACAGTCATCTAACAAAACTAGAAACCGAAGAAAAGTTTTGATTGAAACGTTTAAGAAAGTCAAGACCACAGCATTCTTATAATATTATGCGACACTTTATAAAGTGACAAAGCTAGAAACCGAAGAACAGTTTTAAATAAAACGTTTAAGAAAGTCAAGACTACAACATTTTAATGGTATTGTGCAATGGCACACTCTACAGTCATCTAACAAAACTAGAAACCAAAGAAAAGTTTTGATTTAAACGTTTAAGAAAGTCAAGACCACAGCATTCTTATATTATTATGCGACACTTTATAAAGTGACAAAGCTAGAAACCGAAGAACAGTTTTAAATAAAACGTTTAAGAAAGTCAAGACCACCGCATTCTTATAATATTGTGCGACAATTCATAAAGTGACAAAACTAGAAACCGAAGAAAAGTTTTGATTTAAACGTTTAAGAAAGTCAAGACTACAACATTCTTATAATAATGTGCGACACTTCATAAAGTGATATAACTAGAAACCGAAGAACAGTTTTAAATAAAACGTTTAAGAAAGTCAAGACTACAACATTTTAATAGTATTGTGCAATGGCACACTCTACAGTCATCTAACAAAACTAGAAACCGAAGAAAAGTTTTGATTAAAACGTTTAAGAAAGTCAAGACCACAGCATTCTTATAATATTATGCGACACTTTATAAAGTGACAAAGCTAGAAACCGAAGAAAAGTTTTGATTCAAACGTTTAAGAAAGTCAAGACCACAGCATTCTTATAATATTATGCGACACTTTATAAAGTGACAAAGCTAGAAACCGAAGAACAGTTTTAAATAAAACGTTTAAGAAAGTCAAGACCACCGCATTCTTATAATATTGTGCGACAATTCATAAAGTGACAAAACTAGAAACCGAAGAAAAGTTTTGAATGAAACGTTTAAGAAAGTCAAGACCACAGCATTCTAATAATATTGTGCGACTCTTCATAAAGTGACAAAACTAGAAACCGAAGAAAAGTTTTGAATGAAACGTTTAAGAAAGTCAAGACCACAGCATTCTAATAATATTGTGCGACACTTCATAAAGTGACAAAACTAGAAACCGAAGAAAAGTTTTGAATGAAACGTTTAAGAAAGTCAAGACCACAGCATTCTAATAATATTGTGCGACACTTCATACAGTGACAAAACTAGAAACCGAAGAAAAGTTTTGAATGAAACGTTTAAGAAAGTCAAGACCACAGCATTCTAATAATATTGTGCGACACTTCATACAGTGAGAAAACTAGAAACCGAAGAAAAGTTTTGATAGAAACGTTTAAGACAGTCAAGACCACAGCATTCTAATAATATTGTGCGACACTTCATAAAGTGACAAAACTAGAAACCGAAGAAAAGTATTGATTCAAACGTTTAAGAAAGTCAAGACCACAGCATTCTTATAATATTATGCGACACTTTATAAAGTGACAAAGCCAGAAACCGAAGAAGTTTTAAATGAACGTTTAAGAAAGTCAAGACTACAACATTTTAATAGAACTGTGCAATGGCACACTCTACAGTCATCTAACAAAACTAGAAACCGAGGAAAAGTTTTGATTGAAACGTTTAAGAAAGTCAAGACCACAGCATTCTAATAATATTGTGCGACAATTCATAAAGTGACAATACTAGAAACCGAAGAAAAGTTTTGATTAAAACGTTTAAGAAAGTCAAGACCACAGCATTCTAATAATATTGTCCGACACTTCATAAAGTGACAACACTAGAAACCGAAGAAAAGTTTTGATTAAAACGTTTAAGAAAGTCAAGACCACAGCATTCTTATAATATTATGCGACACTTCATAAAGTGACAAAACTAGAAACCGAAGAAAAGTTTTGAATAAAACGTTTAAGAAAGTCAAGACCACAGCATTCTAATAATATTGTGCGACACTTCATAAAGTGACAAAACTAGAAACCGAAGAAAAGTTTTGATTAAACGTTTAAGAAAGTCAAGACCACAGCATTCTTATAATATTGTGCGACACTTTATATAGTGACAAAACTAGAAACCGAAGAAAAGTTTTGATTGAAACGTTTAAGAAAGTCAAGACCACAGCATTCTAATAATATTGTGCGACTCTTCATAAAGTGACAAAACTAGAAACCGAAGAAAAGTTTTGAATGAAACGTTTAAGAAAGTCAAGACCACAGCATTCTAATAATATTGTGCGACACTTCATAAAGTGACAAAACTAGAAACCGAAGAAAAGTTTTGATTAAAACGTTTAAGAAAGTCAAGACCACAGCATTCTTATATTATTATGCGACTCTTTATAAAGTGACAAAACTAGAAACCGAAGAACAGTTTTAAATAAAACGTTTAAGAAAGTCAAGACTACAACATTTTAATACTATTGTGCAATGGTACACTCTACAGTCATCTAACAAAACTAGAAACCGAAAAAAAGTTTTGATTGAAACGTTTAAGAAAGTCAAGACCACAGCATTCTTATAATATTATGCGAAACTTTATAAAGTGACAAAGCTAGAAACCGAAGAACAGTTTTAAATAAAACGTTTAAGAAAGTCAAGACTGCAACATTTTAATAATATTGTGCGACACTTTATATAGTGACAAAACTAGAAACCGAAGAAAAGTTTTGATTGAAACGTTTAAGAAAGTCAAGACCACAGCATTCTAATAATATTGTGCCACTCTTCATAAAGTGACAAAACTAGAAACCGAAGAAAAGTTTTGAATGAAACGTTTAAGAAAGTCAAGACCACAGCATTCTAATAATATTGTGCGACACTTCATAAAGTGACAAAACTAGAAACCGAAGAAAAGTTTTGATTAAAACGTTTAAGAAAGTCAAGACTGCAACATTTTAATAATATTGTGCGACACTTTATATAGTGACAAAACTAGAAACCGAAGAAAAGTTTTGATTGAAACGTTTAAGAAAGTCAAGACCACAGCATTCTAATAATATTGTGCGACTCTTCATAAAGTGACAAAACTAGAAACCGAAGAAAAGTTTTGAATGAAACGTTTAAGAAAGTCAAGACCACAGCATTCTAATAATATTGTGCGACACTTCATAAAGTGACAAAACTAGAAACCGAAGAAAAGTTTTGATTAAAACGTTTAAGAAAGTCAAGACCACAGCATTCTTATATTATTATGCGACTCTTTATAAAGTGACAAAACTAGAAACCGAAGAAAAGTATTGATTCAAACGTTTAAGAAAGTCAAGACCACAGCATTCTTATAATATTATGCGACACTTTATAAAGTGGCAAAGCCAGAAACCGAAGAAGTTTTAAATGAACGTTTAAGAAAGTCAAGACTACAACATTTTAATAGTACTGTGCAATGGCACACTCTACAGTCATCTAACAAAACTAGAAACCGAGGAAAAGTTTTGATTGAAACGTTTAAGAAAGTCAAGACCACAGCATTCTAATAATATTGTGCGACAATTCATAAAGTGACAATACTAGAAACCGAAGAAAAGTTTTGATTAAAACGTTTAAGAAAGTCAAGACCACAGCATTCTAATAATATTGTCCGACACTTCATAAAGTGACAACACTAGAAACCGAAGAAAAGTTTTGATTAAAACGTTTAAGAAAGTCAAGACCACAGCATTCTAATAATATTGTGCGACACTTCATAAAGTGACAAAACTAGAAACCGAAGAAAAGTTTTGATTAAAACGTTTAAGAAAGTCAAGACCACAGCATTCTTATAATATTATGCGACACTTTATAAAGTGACAAAGCTAGAAACCGAAGAACAGTTTTAAATAAAACGTTTAAGAAAGTCGAGACTACAACATTTTAATAGTATTGTGCAATGGCACACTCTACAGTCATCTAACAAAACTAGAAACCAAAGAAAAGTTTTGATTTAAACGTTTAAGAAAGTCAATACCACAGCATTCTTATATTATTATGCGACACTTTATAAAGTGACAATGCAAGAAACCGAAGAACAGTTTTAAATAAAACGTTTAAGAAAGTCAAGACTATAACATTTTAATAGTATTGTGCAATGGCACACTCTACAGTCATCTAACAAAACTAGAAACCGAAGAAAAGTTTTGATTTAAACGTTTAAGAAAGTCAAGACTACAACATTCTTATAATATTGTGCGACACTTCATAAAGTGATATAACTAGAAACCGAAGAACAGTTTTAAATAAAACGTTTAAGAAAGTCAAGACTACAACATTTTAATACTATTGTGCAATGGTACACTCTACAGTCATCTAACAAAACTAGAAACCGAAAAAAAGTTTTGATTGAAACTTTTAAGAAAGTCAAGACCACAGCATTCTTATAATATTATGCGAAACTTTATAAAGTGACAAAGCTAGAAACCGAAGAACAGTTTTAAATAAAACGTTTAAGAAAGTCAAGACTGCAACATTTTAATAATATTGTGCGACACTTTATATAGTGACAAAACTAGAAACCGAAGAAAAGTTTTGATTGAAACGTTTAAGAAAGTCAAGACCACAGCATTCTAATAATATTGTGCGACTCTTCATAAAGTGACAAAACTAGAAACCGAAGAAATGTTTTGAATGAAACGTTTAAGAAAGTCAAGACCACAGCATTCTAATAATATTGTGCGACACTTCATAAAGTGACAAAACTAGAAACCGAAGAAAAGTTTTGATTAAAACGTTTAAGAAAGTCAAGACCACAGCATTCTAATAATATTGTCCGACACTTCATAAAGTGACAAAACTAGAAACCGAAGAAAAGTTTTGATTCAAACGTTTAAGAAAGTCAAGACCACAGCATTCTTATAATATTATGCGACTCTTTATAAAGTGACAAAGCTAGAAACCGAAGAAAAGTTTTGATTCAAACGTTTAAGAAAGTCAAGACCACAGCATTCTTATAATATTATGCGACACTTTATAAAGTGACAAAGCTAGAAACCGAAGAACAGTTTTAAATAAAACGTTTAAGAAAGTCAAGACCACCGCATTCTTATAATATTGTGCGACAATTCATAAAGTGACAAAACTAGAAACCGAAGAAAAGTTTTGAATGAAACGTTTAAGAAAGTCAAGACCACAGCATTCTAATAATATTGTGCGACACTTCATAAAGTGACAAAACTAGAAACCGAAGAAAAGTTTTGAATGAAACGTTTAAGAAAGTCAAGACCACAGCATTCTAATAATATTGTGCGACACTTCATACAGTGACAAAACTAGAAACCGAAGAAAAGTTTTGAATGAAACGTTTAAGAAAGTCAAGACCACAGCATTCTAATAATATTGTGCGACACTTCATACAGTGAGAAAACTAGAAACCGAAGAAAAGTTTTGATAGAAACGTTTAAGACAGTCAAGACCACAGCATTCTAATAATATTGTGCGACACTTCATAAAGTGACAAAACTAGAAACCGAAGAAAAGTATTGATTCAAACGTTTAAGAAAGTCAAGACCACAGCATTCTTATAATATTATGCGACACTTTATAAAGTGACAAAGCCAGAAACCGAAGAAGTTTTAAATGAACGTTTAAGAAAGTCAAGACTACAACATTTTAATAGAACTGTGCAATGGCACACTCTACAGTCATCTAACAAAACTAGAAACCGAGGAAAAGTTTTGATTGAAACGTTTAAGAAAGTCAAGACCACAGCATTCTAATAATATTGTGCGACAATTCATAAAGTGACAATACTAGAAACCGAAGAAAAGTTTTGATTAAAACGTTTAAGAAAGTCAAGACCACAGCATTCTAATAATATTGTCCGACACTTCATAAAGTGACAACACTAGAAACCGAAGAAAAGTTTTGATTAAAACGTTTAAGAAAGTCAAGACCACAGCATTCTTATAATATTATGCGACACTTCATAAAGTGACAAAACTAGAAACCGAAGAAAAGTTTTGAATAAAACGTTTAAGAAAGTCAAGACCACAGCATTCTAATAATATTGTGCGACACTTCATAAAGTGACAAAACTAGAAACCGAAGAAAAGTTTTGATTAAACGTTTAAGAAAGTCAAGACCACAGCATTCTTATAATATTGTGCGACACTTTATATAGTGACAAAACTAGAAACCGAAGAAAAGTTTTGATTGAAACGTTTAAGAAAGTCAAGACCACAGCATTCTTATAATATTATGCGACACTTTATAAAGTGGCAAAGCCAGAAACCGAAGAAGTTTTAAATGAACGTTTAAGAAAGTCAAGACTACAACATTTTAATAGTACTGTGCAATGGCACACTCTACAGTCATCTAACAAAACTAGAAACCGAGGAAAAGTTTTGATTGAAACGTTTAAGAAAGTCAAGACCACAGCATTCTAATAATATTGTGCGACAATTCATAAAGTGACAATACTAGAAACCGAAGAAAAGTTTTGATTAAAACGTTTAAGAAAGTCAAGACCACAGCATTCTAATAATATTGTCCGACACTTCATAAAGTGACAACACTAGAAACCGAAGAAAAGTTTTGATTAAAACGTTTAAGAAAGTCAAGACCACAGCATTCTAATAATATTGTGCGACACTTCATAAAGTGACAAAACTAGAAACCGAAGAAAAGTTTTGATTAAAACGTTTAAGAAAGTCAAGACCACAGCATTCTTATAATATTATGCGACACTTTATAAAGTGACAAAGCTAGAAACCGAAGAACAGTTTTAAATAAAACGTTTAAGAAAGTCGAGACTACAACATTTTAATAGTATTGTGCAATGGCACACTCTACAGTCATCTAACAAAACTAGAAACCAAAGAAAAGTTTTGATTTAAACGTTTAAGAAAGTCAATACCACAGCATTCTTATATTATTATGCGACACTTTATAAAGTGACAATGCAAGAAACCGAAGAACAGTTTTAAATAAAACGTTTAAGAAAGTCAAGACTATAACATTTTAATAGTATTGTGCAATGGCACACTCTACAGTCATCTAACAAAACTAGAAACCGAAGAAAAGTTTTGATTTAAACGTTTAAGAAAGTCAAGACTACAACATTCTTATAATATTGTGCGACACTTCATAAAGTGATATAACTAGAAACCGAAGAACAGTTTTAAATAAAACGTTTAAGAAAGTCAAGACTACAACATTTTAATACTATTGTGCAATGGTACACTCTACAGTCATCTAACAAAACTAGAAACCGAAAAAAAGTTTTGATTGAAACTTTTAAGAAAGTCAAGACCACAGCATTCTTATAATATTATGCGAAACTTTATAAAGTGACAAAGCTAGAAACCGAAGAACAGTTTTAAATAAAACGTTTAAGAAAGTCAAGACTGCAACATTTTAATAATATTGTGCGACACTTTATATAGTGACAAAACTAGAAACCGAAGAAAAGTTTTGATTGAAACGTTTAAGAAAGTCAAGACCACAGCATTCTAATAATATTGTGCGACTCTTCATAAAGTGACAAAACTAGAAACCGAAGAAATGTTTTGAATGAAACGTTTAAGAAAGTCAAGACCACAGCATTCTAATAATATTGTGCGACACTTCATAAAGTGACAAAACTAGAAACCGAAGAAAAGTTTTGATTAAAACGTTTAAGAAAGTCAAGACCACAGCATTCTAATAATATTGTCCGACACTTCATAAAGTGACAAAACTAGAAACCGAAGAAAAGTTTTGATTCAAACGTTTAAGAAAGTCAAGACCACAGCATTCTTATAATATTATGCGACTCTTTATAAAGTGACAAAGCTAGAAACCGAAGAAAAGTTTTGATTCAAACGTTTAAGAAAGTCAAGACCACAGCATTCTTATAATATTATGCGACACTTTATAAAGTGACAAAGCTAGAAACCGAAGAACAGTTTTAAATAAAACGTTTAAGAAAGTCAAGACCACCGCATTCTTATAATATTGTGCGACAATTCATAAAGTGACAAAACTAGAAACCGAAGAAAAGTTTTGAATGAAACGTTTAAGAAAGTCAAGACCACAGCATTCTAATAATATTGTGCGACACTTCATAAAGTGACAAAACTAGAAACCGAAGAAAAGTTTTGAATGAAACGTTTAAGAAAGTCAAGACCACAGCATTCTAATAATATTGTGCGACACTTCATACAGTGACAAAACTAGAAACCGAAGAAAAGTTTTGAATGAAACGTTTAAGAAAGTCAAGACCACAGCATTCTAATAATATTGTGCGACACTTCATACAGTGAGAAAACTAGAAACCGAAGAAAAGTTTTGATAGAAACGTTTAAGACAGTCAAGACCACAGCATTCTAATAATATTGTGCGACACTTCATAAAGTGACAAAACTAGAAACCGAAGAAAAGTATTGATTCAAACGTTTAAGAAAGTCAAGACCACAGCATTCTTATAATATTATGCGACACTTTATAAAGTGACAAAGCCAGAAACCGAAGAAGTTTTAAATGAACGTTTAAGAAAGTCAAGACTACAACATTTTAATAGAACTGTGCAATGGCACACTCTACAGTCATCTAACAAAACTAGAAACCGAGGAAAAGTTTTGATTGAAACGTTTAAGAAAGTCAAGACCACAGCATTCTAATAATATTGTGCGACAATTCATAAAGTGACAATACTAGAAACCGAAGAAAAGTTTTGATTAAAACGTTTAAGAAAGTCAAGACCACAGCATTCTAATAATATTGTCCGACACTTCATAAAGTGACAACACTAGAAACCGAAGAAAAGTTTTGATTAAAACGTTTAAGAAAGTCAAGACCACAGCATTCTTATAATATTATGCGACACTTCATAAAGTGACAAAACTAGAAACCGAAGAAAAGTTTTGAATAAAACGTTTAAGAAAGTCAAGACCACAGCATTCTAATAATATTGTGCGACACTTCATAAAGTGACAAAACTAGAAACCGAAGAAAAGTTTTGATTAAACGTTTAAGAAAGTCAAGACCACAGCATTCTTATAATATTGTGCGACACTTTATATAGTGACAAAACTAGAAACCGAAGAAAAGTTTTGATTGAAACGTTTAAGAAAGTCAAGACCACAGCATTCTAATAATATTGTGCGACTCTTCATAAAGTGACAAAACTAGAAACCGAAGAAAAGTTTTGAATGAAACGTTTAAGAAAGTCAAGACCACAGCATTCTAATAATATTGTGCGACACTTCATAAAGTGACAAAACTAGAAACCGAAGAAAAGTTTTGATTGAAACGTTTAAGAAAGTCAAGACCACAGCATTCTTATATTATTATGCGACTCTTTATAAAGTGACAAAACTAGAAACCGAAGAACAGTTTTAAATAAAACGTTTAAGAAAGTCAAGACTACAACATTTTAATACTATTGTGCAATGGTACACTCTACAGTCATCTAACAAAACTAGAAACCGAAAAAAAGTTTTGATTGAAACGTTTAAGAAAGTCAAGACCACAGCATTCTTATAATATTATGCGAAACTTTATAAAGTGACAAAGCTAGAAACCGAAGAACAGTTTTAAATAAAACGTTTAAGAAAGTCAAGACTGCAACATTTTAATAATATTGTGCGACACTTTATATAGTGACAAAACTAGAAACCGAAGAAAAGTTTTGATTGAAACGTTTAAGAAAGTCAAGACCACAGCATTCTAATAATATTGTGCCACTCTTCATAAAGTGACAAAACTAGAAACCGAAGAAAAGTTTTGAATGAAACGTTTAAGAAAGTCAAGACCACAGCATTCTAATAATATTGTGCGACACTTCATAAAGTGACAAAACTAGAAACCGAAGAAAAGTTTTGATTAAAACGTTTAAGAAAGTCAAGACTGCAACATTTTAATAATATTGTGCGACACTTTATATAGTGACAAAACTAGAAACCGAAGAAAAGTTTTGATTGAAACGTTTAAGAAAGTCAAGACCACAGCATTCTAATAATATTGTGCGACTCTTCATAAAGTGACAAAACTAGAAACCGAAGAAAAGTTTTGAATGAAACGTTTAAGAAAGTCAAGACCACAGCATTCTAATAATATTGTGCGACACTTCATAAAGTGACAAAACTAGAAACCGAAGAAAAGTTTTGATTAAAACGTTTAAGAAAGTCAAGACCACAGCATTCTTATATTATTATGCGACTCTTTATAAAGTGACAAAACTAGAAACCGAAGAAAAGTATTGATTCAAACGTTTAAGAAAGTCAAGACCACAGCATTCTTATAATATTATGCGACACTTTATAAAGTGGCAAAGCCAGAAACCGAAGAAGTTTTAAATGAACGTTTAAGAAAGTCAAGACTACAACATTTTAATAGTACTGTGCAATGGCACACTCTACAGTCATCTAACAAAACTAGAAACCGAGGAAAAGTTTTGATTGAAACGTTTAAGAAAGTCAAGACCACAGCATTCTAATAATATTGTGCGACAATTCATAAAGTGACAATACTAGAAACCGAAGAAAAGTTTTGATTAAAACGTTTAAGAAAGTCAAGACCACAGCATTCTAATAATATTGTCCGACACTTCATAAAGTGACAACACTAGAAACCGAAGAAAAGTTTTGATTAAAACGTTTAAGAAAGTCAAGACCACAGCATTCTAATAATATTGTGCGACACTTCATAAAGTGACAAAACTAGAAACCGAAGAAAAGTTTTGATTAAAACGTTTAAGAAAGTCAAGACCACAGCATTCTTATAATATTATGCGACACTTTATAAAGTGACAAAGCTAGAAACCGAAGAACAGTTTTAAATAAAACGTTTAAGAAAGTCGAGACTACAACATTTTAATAGTATTGTGCAATGGCACACTCTACAGTCATCTAACAAAACTAGAAACCAAAGAAAAGTTTTGATTTAAACGTTTAAGAAAGTCAATACCACAGCATTCTTATATTATTATGCGACACTTTATAAAGTGACAATGCAAGAAACCGAAGAACAGTTTTAAATAAAACGTTTAAGAAAGTCAAGACTATAACATTTTAATAGTATTGTGCAATGGCACACTCTACAGTCATCTAACAAAACTAGAAACCGAAGAAAAGTTTTGATTTAAACGTTTAAGAAAGTCAAGACTACAACATTCTTATAATATTGTGCGACACTTCATAAAGTGATATAACTAGAAACCGAAGAACAGTTTTAAATAAAACGTTTAAGAAAGTCAAGACTACAACATTTTAATACTATTGTGCAATGGTACACTCTACAGTCATCTAACAAAACTAGAAACCGAAAAAAAGTTTTGATTGAAACGTTTAAGAAAGTCAAGACCACAGCATTCTTATAATATTATGCGAAACTTTATAAAGTGACAAAGCTAGAAACCGAAGAACAGTTTTAAATAAAACGTTTAAGAAAGTCAAGACTGCAACATTTTAATAATATTGTGCGACACTTTATATAGTGACAAAACTAGAAACCGAAGAAAAATTTTGATTGAAACGTTTAAGAAAGTCAAGACCACAGCATTCTAATAATATTGTGCGACTCTTCATAAAGTGACAAAACTAGAAACCGAAGAAATGTTTTGAATGAAACGTTTAAGAAAGTCAAGACCACAGCATTCTAATAATATTGTGCGACACTTCATAAAGTGACAAAACTAGAAACCGAAGAAAAGTTTTGATTAAAACGTTTAAGAAAGTCAAGACCACAGCATTCTAATAATATTGTCCGACACTTCATAAAGTGACAAAACTAGAAACCGAAGAAAAGTTTTGATTCAAACGTTTAAGAAAGTCAAGACCACAGCATTCTTATAATATTATGCGACTCTTTATAAAGTGACAAAGCTAGAAACCGAAGAAAAGTTTTGATTAAAACGTTTAAGAAAGTCAAGACCACAGCATTCTAATAATATTGTGCGACACTTCATAAAGTGACAAAACTAGAAACCGAAGAAAAGTTTTGAATGAAACGTTTAAGAAAGTCAAGACCACAGCATTCTAATAATATTGTGCGACACTTCATAAAGTGACAAAACTAGAAACCGAAGAAAAGTTTTGATTAAAACGTTTAAGAAAGTCAAGACCACAGCATTCTAATAATATTGTCCGACACTTCATAAAGTGACAAAACTAGAAACCGAAGAAAAGTTTTGATTAAAACGTTTAAGAAAGTCAAGACCACAGCATTCTTATAATATTATGCGACTCTTTATAAAGTGACAAAGCTAGAAACCGAAGAAAAGTTTTGATTAAAACGTTTAAGAAAGTCAAGACCACAGCATTCTAATAATATTGTGCGACACTTCATAAAGTGACAAAACTAGAAACCGAAGAAAAGTTTTGAATGAAACGTTTAAGAAAGTCAAGACCACAGCATTCTAATAATATTGTCCGACACTTCATAAAGTGACAAAACTAGAAGCCGAAGAAAAGTTTTGAACGAAACGTTTAAGAAAGTCAAGACCACAGCATTCTTATAATATTATGCGACACTTTATAAAGTGACAAAGCCAGAAACCGAAGAACAGTTTTAAATGAACGTTTAAGAAAGTCAAGACTACAACATTTTAATAGTACTGTGCAATGGCACACTCTACAAAACTAGAAACCGAAGAAAAGTTTTGGTTTAAACGTTTAAGAAAGTCAAGACTACAACATTCTTATAATATTATGCGACAATTCATAAAGTGACAAAACTAGAAACCGAAGAAAAGTTTTGATTAAAACGTTTAAGAAAGTCAAGACCACAGCATTCTTATAATATTATGCGACTCTTTATAAAGTGACAAAGCTAGAAACCGAAGAAAAGTTTTGATTAAAACGTTTAAGAAAGTCAAGACCACAGCATTCTAATAATATTGTGCGACACTTCATAAAGTGACAAAACTAGAAACCGAAGAAAAGTTTTGATTAAAACGTTTAAGAAAGTCAAGACCACAGCATTCTAATAATATTGTCCGACACTTCATAAAGTGACAAAACTAGAAACCGAAGAACAGTTTTAAATAAAACGTTTAAGAAAGTCAAGACTACAACATTTTAATACTATTGTGCAATGGTACACTCTACAGTCATCTAACAAAACTAGAAACCGAAAAAAAGTTTTGATTGAAACGTTTAAGAAAGTCAAGACCACAGCATTCTTATAATATTATGCGAAACTTTATAAAGTGACAAAGCTAGAAACCGAAGAACAGTTTTAAATAAAACGTTTAAGAAAGTCAAGACTGCAACATTTTAATAATATTGTGCGACACTTTATATAGTGACAAAACTAGAAACCGAAGAAAAGTTTTGATTGAAACGTTTAAGAAAGTCAAGACCACAGCATTCTAATAATATTGTGCCACTCTTCATAAAGTGACAAAACTAGAAACCGAAGAAAAGTTTTGAATGAAACGTTTAAGAAAGTCAAGACCACAGCATTCTAATAATATTGTGCGACACTTCATAAAGTGACAAAACTAGAAACCGAAGAAAAGTTTTGATTAAAACGTTTAAGAAAGTCAAGACTGCAACATTTTAATAATATTGTGCGACACTTTATATAGTGACAAAACTAGAAACCGAAGAAAAGTTTTGATTGAAACGTTTAAGAAAGTCAAGACCACAGCATTCTAATAATATTGTGCGACTCTTCATAAAGTGACAAAACTAGAAACCGAAGAAAAGTTTTGAATGAAACGTTTAAGAAAGTCAAGACCACAGCATTCTAATAATATTGTGCGACACTTCATAAAGTGACAAAACTAGAAACCGAAGAAAAGTTTTGATTAAAACGTTTAAGAAAGTCAAGACCACAGCATTCTTATATTATTATGCGACTCTTTATAAAGTGACAAAACTAGAAACCGAAGAAAAGTATTGATTCAAACGTTTAAGAAAGTCAAGACCACAGCATTCTTATAATATTATGCGACACTTTATAAAGTGGCAAAGCCAGAAACCGAAGAAGTTTTAAATGAACGTTTAAGAAAGTCAAGACTACAACATTTTAATAGTACTGTGCAATGGCACACTCTACAGTCATCTAACAAAACTAGAAACCGAGGAAAAGTTTTGATTGAAACGTTTAAGAAAGTCAAGACCACAGCATTCTAATAATATTGTGCGACAATTCATAAAGTGACAATACTAGAAACCGAAGAAAAGTTTTGATTAAAACGTTTAAGAAAGTCAAGACCACAGCATTCTAATAATATTGTCCGACACTTCATAAAGTGACAACACTAGAAACCGAAGAAAAGTTTTGATTAAAACGTTTAAGAAAGTCAAGACCACAGCATTCTAATAATATTGTGCGACACTTCATAAAGAGACAAAACTAGAAACCGAAGAAAAGTTTTGATTAAAACGTTTAAGAAAGTCAAGACCACAGCATTCTTATAATATTATGCGACACTTTATAAAGTGACAAAGCTAGAAACCGAAGAACAGTTTTAAATAAAACGTTTAAGAAAGTCGAGACTACAACATTTTAATAGTATTGTGCAATGGCACACTCTACAGTCATCTAACAAAACTAGAAACCAAAGAAAAGTTTTGATTTAAACGTTTAAGAAAGTCAATACCACAGCATTCTTATATTATTATGCGACACTTTATAAAGTGACAATGCAAGAAACCGAAGAACAGTTTTAAATAAAACGTTTAAGAAAGTCAAGACTATAACATTTTAATAGTATTGTGCAATGGCACACTCTACAGTCATCTAACAAAACTAGAAACCGAAGAAAAGTTTTGATTTAAACGTTTAAGAAAGTCAAGACTACAACATTCTTATAATATTGTGCGACACTTCATAAAGTGATATAACTAGAAACCGAAGAACAGTTTTAAATAAAACGTTTAAGAAAGTCAAGACTACAACATTTTAATACTATTGTGCAATGGTACACTCTACAGTCATCTAACAAAACTAGAAACCGAAAAAAAGTTTTGATTGAAACGTTTAAGAAAGTCAAGACCACAGCATTCTTATAATATTATGCGAAACTTTATAAAGTGACAAAGCTAGAAACCGAAGAACAGTTTTAAATAAAACGTTTAAGAAAGTCAAGACTGCAACATTTTAATAATATTGTGCGACACTTTATATAGTGACAAAACTAGAAACCGAAGAAAAATTTTGATTGAAACGTTTAAGAAAGTCAAGACCACAGCATTCTAATAATATTGTGCGACTCTTCATAAAGTGACAAAACTAGAAACCGAAGAAATGTTTTGAATGAAACGTTTAAGAAAGTCAAGACCACAGCATTCTAATAATATTGTGCGACACTTCATAAAGTGACAAAACTAGAAACCGAAGAAAAGTTTTGATTAAAACGTTTAAGAAAGTCAAGACCACAGCATTCTAATAATATTGTCCGACACTTCATAAAGTGACAAAACTAGAAACCGAAGAAAAGTTTTGATTCAAACGTTTAAGAAAGTCAAGACCACAGCATTCTTATAATATTATGCGACTCTTTATAAAGTGACAAAGCTAGAAACCGAAGAAAAGTTTTGATTAAAACGTTTAAGAAAGTCAAGACCACAGCATTCTAATAATATTGTGCGACACTTCATAAAGTGACAAAACTAGAAACCGAAGAAAAGTTTTGAATGAAACGTTTAAGAAAGTCAAGACCACAGCATTCTAATAATATTGTGCGACACTTCATAAAGTGACAAAACTAGAAACCGAAGAAAAGTTTTGATTAAAACGTTTAAGAAAGTCAAGACCACAGCATTCTAATAATATTGTCCGACACTTCATAAAGTGACAAAACTAGAAACCGAAGAAAAGTTTTGATTAAAACGTTTAAGAAAGTCAAGACCACAGCATTCTTATAATATTATGCGACTCTTTATAAAGTGACAAAGCTAGAAACCGAAGAAAAGTTTTGATTAAAACGTTTAAGAAAGTCAAGACCACAGCATTCTAATAATATTGTGCGACACTTCATAAAGTGACAAAACTAGAAACCGAAGAAAAGTTTTGAATGAAACGTTTAAGAAAGTCAAGACCACAGCATTCTAATAATATTGTCCGACACTTCATAAAGTGACAAAACTAGAAGCCGAAGAAAAGTTTTGAACGAAACGTTTAAGAAAGTCAAGACCACAGCATTCTTATAATATTATGCGACACTTTATAAAGTGACAAAGCCAGAAACCGAAGAACAGTTTTAAATGAACGTTTAAGAAAGTCAAGACTACAACATTTTAATAGTACTGTGCAATGGCACACTCTACAAAACTAGAAACCGAAGAAAAGTTTTGGTTTAAACGTTTAAGAAAGTCAAGACTACAACATTCTTATAATATTATGCGACAATTCATAAAGTGACAAAACTAGAAACCGAAGAAAAGTTTTGATTAAAACGTTTAAGAAAGTCAAGACCACAGCATTCTTATAATATTATGCGACTCTTTATAAAGTGACAAAGCTAGAAACCGAAGAAAAGTTTTGATTAAAACGTTTAAGAAAGTCAAGACCACAGCATTCTAATAATATTGTGCGACACTTCATAAAGTGACAAAACTAGAAACCGAAGAAAAGTTTTGATTAAAACGTTTAAGAAAGTCAAGACCACAGCATTCTAATAATATTGTCCGACACTTCATAAAGTGACAAAACTAGAAACCGAAGAAAAGTTTTAATTAAAACGTTTAAGAAAGTCAAGACCACAGCATTCTTATAATATTATGCGACTCTTTATAAAGTGAGAAAGCTAGAAACCGAAGAAAGTTTTGATTAAAACGTTTAAGAAAGTCAAGACCACAGCATTCTTATAATATTATGCGACTCTTCATAAAGTGACAAAACTAGAAACCGAAGAAAAGTTTTGATTAAAACGTTTAAGAAAGTCAAGACCACAGCATTCTTATAATATTATGCGACTCTTCATAAAGTGACAAAACTAGAAACCGAAGAAAAGTTTTGAATGAAACGTTTAAGAAAGTCAAGACCACAGCATTCTTATAATATTATGCGACACTTTATAAAGTGACAAAGCCAGAAACCGAAGAACAGTTTTAAATGAACGTTTAAGAAAGTCAAGACTACAACATTTTAATAGTACTGTGCAATGGCACACTCTACAAAACTAGAAACCGAAGAAAAGTTTTGATTTAAACGTTAAGAAAGTCAAGACTACAACATTCTTATAATATTATGCGACACTTTATATAGTGACAAAACTAGAAACCGAAGAAAAGTTTTGATTGAAACGTTTCAGAAAGTCAAGACCACCGCATTCTTATAATATTGTGCGACAATTCATAAAGTGACAAAACTAGAAACCGAAGAAAAGTTTTGATTAAAACGTTTAAGAAAGTCAAGACCACAGCATTCTAATAATATTGTGTGACACTTCATAAAGTGACAAAACTAGAAACCAAAGAAAAGTTTTGATTCAAACGTTTAAGAAAGTCAAGACCACAGCATTCTAATAATATTGTGCGACACTTCATAAAGTGACAAAACTAGAAACCGAAGAAAAGTTTTGATTAAAACGTTTAAGAAAGTCAAGACCACAGCATTCTTATAATATTATGCGACACTTTATAAAGTGACAAAGCTAGAAACCGAAGAACAGTTTTAAATAAAACGTTTAAGAAAATTAAGACTACAACATTTTAATAGTATTGTGCAATGGCACACTCTACAGTCATGTAACAAAACTAGAAACCGAAGAAAAGTTTTGATTTAAACGTTTAAGAAAGTCAAGATTACAACATTCTTATAATATTGTGCGACACTTCATAAAGTGATATAACTAGAAACCGAAGAACAGTTTTAAATAAAACGTTTAAGAAAGTCAAGACTACAACATTTTAATAGTATTGTGCAATGGTACACTCTACAGTCATCTAACAAAACTAGAAACCGAAGAAAAGTTTTGATTGAAACGTTTAAGAAAGTCAAGACCACAGCATTCTTATAATATTATGCGACACTTTATAAAGTGACAAAGCTAGAAACCGAAGAACAGTTTTAAATAAAATGTTTAAGAAAGTCAAGACTACAACATTCTCATAATATTGTGCGACACTTTATATAGTGACAAAACTAGAAACCGAAGAAAAGTTTTGAATCAAACGTTTAAGAAAGTCAAGACCACAGCATTCTAATAATATTGTGCGACTCTTCATAAAGTGATAAAACTAGAAACCGAAGAAAAGTTTTGATTGAAACGTTTAAGAAAGTCAAGACCACAGCATTCTAATAATATTGTGCGACACATCATAAAGTGACAAAACTAGAAACCGAAGAAAAGTTTTGAATCAAACGTTTAAGAAAGTCAAGACCACAGCATTCTAATAATATTGTGCGACTCTTCATAAAGTGATAAAACTAGAAACCGAAGAAAAGTTTTGAATGAAACGTTTAAGAAAGTCAAGACCACAGCATTCTAATAATATTGTGCGACACTTCATAAAGTGACAGAACTAGAAACCGAAGAAAAGTTTTGATTCAAACGTTGAAGAAAGTCAAGACCACAGCATTCTAATAATATTGTGCGACTCTTCATAAAGTGACAAAACTAGAAACCGAAGAAAAGTTTTGATTTAAGCGTTAAAGAAAGTCAATACTACATCATTCTAATAATATTGTGCATAAAACACAAAAAACACAAACATACAGTCATACACAAAGTGACACACGCTACAGTGAGCAAAAAAAACTAGAAACCGAAGAACTGCTTGTCTTTATTGGAAAGAAAGTCATTGTATCAGCCGAACGACGTCCACTGCTGGACATAGACCCCCCCCCCCCCCACACGGAGGGGCGTTTGCGAGACTGGAAACCGAAGAAAAGTTTTGATTTAAACGTTTAAGAAAGTCAAGACCACAGCATTCTTATAATATTATGCGACACTTTATAAAGTGACAAAGCTAGAAACCGAAGAACAGTTTTAAATAAAACGTTTAAGAAAGTCGAGACTACAACATTTTAATAGTATTGTGCAATGGCACACTCTACAGTCATCTAACAAAACTAGAAACCAAAGAAAAGTTTTGATTTAAACGTTTAAGAAAGTCAATACCACAGCATTCTTATATTATTATGCGACACTTTATAAAGTGACAATGCAAGAAACCGAAGAACAGTTTTAAATGAACGTTTAAGAAAGTCAAGACTACAACATTTTAATAATATTGTGCGACACTTTATATAGTGACAAAACTAGAAACCGAAGAAAAGTTTTGATTGAAACGTTTAAGAAAGTCAAGACCACAGCATTCTTATAATATTATGCGACTCTTCATAAAGTGACAAAACTAGAAACCGAAGAAAAGTTTTGAATGAAACGTTTAAGAAAGTCAAGACCACAGCATTCTTATAATATTATGCGACACTTTATAAAGTGACAAAGCCAGAAACCGAAGAACAGTTTTAAATGAACGTTTAAGAAAGTCAAGACTACAACATTTTAATAGTACTGTGCAATGGCACACTCTACAAAACTAGAAACCGAAGAAAAGTTTTGATTTAAACGTTAAGAAAGTCAAGACTACAACATTCTTATAATATTATGCGACACTTTATATAGTGACAAAACTAGAAACCGAAGAAAAGTTTTGATTGAAACGTTTCAGAAAGTCAAGACCACCGCATTCTTATAATATTGTGCGACAATTCATAAAGTGACAAAACTAGAAACCGAAGAAAAGTTTTGATTAAAACGTTTAAGAAAGTCAAGACCACAGCATTCTAATAATATTGTGTGACACTTCATAAAGTGACAAAACTAGAAACCAAAGAAAAGTTTTGATTCAAACGTTTAAGAAAGTCAAGACCACAGCATTCTAATAATATTGTGCGACACTTCATAAAGTGACAAAACTAGAAACCGAAGAAAAGTTTTGATTAAAACGTTTAAGAAAGTCAAGACCACAGCATTCTTATAATATTATGCGACACTTTATAAAGTGACAAAGCTAGAAACCGAAGAACAGTTTTAAATAAAACGTTTAAGAAAATTAAGACTACAACATTTTAATAGTATTGTGCAATGGCACACTCTACAGTCATGTAACAAAACTAGAAACCGAAGAAAAGTTTTGATTTAAACGTTTAAGAAAGTCAAGATTACAACATTCTTATAATATTGTGCGACACTTCATAAAGTGATATAACTAGAAACCGAAGAACAGTTTTAAATAAAACGTTTAAGAAAGTCAAGACTACAACATTTTAATAGTATTGTGCAATGGTACACTCTACAGTCATCTAACAAAACTAGAAACCGAAGAAAAGTTTTGATTGAAACGTTTAAGAAAGTCAAGACCACAGCATTCTTATAATATTATGCGACACTTTATAAAGTGACAAAGCTAGAAACCGAAGAACAGTTTTAAATAAAATGTTTAAGAAAGTCAAGACTACAACATTCTCATAATATTGTGCGACACTTTATATAGTGACAAAACTAGAAACCGAAGAAAAGTTTTGAATCAAACGTTTAAGAAAGTCAAGACCACAGCATTCTAATAATATTGTGCGACTCTTCATAAAGTGATAAAACTAGAAACCGAAGAAAAGTTTTGAATGAAACGTTTAAGAAAGTCAAGACCACAGCATTCTAATAATATTGTGCGACACTTCATAAAGTGACAGAACTAGAAACCGAAGAAAAGTTTTGATTCAAACGTTGAAGAAAGTCAAGACCACAGCATTCTAATAATATTGTGCGACTCTTCATAAAGTGACAAAACTAGAAACCGAAGAAAAGTTTTGATTTAAGCGTTAAAGAAAGTCAATACTACATCATTCTAATAATATTGTGCATAAAACACAAAAAACACAAACATACAGTCATACACAAAGTGACACACGCTACAGTGAGCAAAAAAAACTAGAAACCGAAGAACTGCTTGTCTTTATTGGAAAGAAAGTCATTGTATCAGCCGAACGACGTCCACTGCTGGACATAGACCCCCCCCCCCCACACGGAGGGGCGTTTGCGAGACTGGAAACCGAAGAAAAGTTTTGATTTAAACGTTTAAGAAAGTCAAGACCACAGCATTCTTATAATATTATGCGACACTTTATAAAGTGACAAAGCTAGAAACCGAAGAACAGTTTTAAATAAAACGTTTAAGAAAGTCGAGACTACAACATTTTAATAGTATTGTGCAATGGCACACTCTACAGTCATCTAACAAAACTAGAAACCAAAGAAAAGTTTTGATTTAAACGTTTAAGAAAGTCAATACCACAGCATTCTTATATTATTATGCGACACTTTATAAAGTGACAATGCAAGAAACCGAAGAACAGTTTTAAATGAACGTTTAAGAAAGTCAAGACTACAACATTTTAATAGTACTGTGCAATGGCACACTCTACAAAACTAGAAACCGAAGAAAAGTTTTGATTTAAACGTTTAAGAAAGTCAAGACCACAGCATTCTTATAATATTATGCGACTCTTCATAAAGTGACAAAACTAGAAACCGAAGAAAAGTTTTGAATGAAACGTTTAAGAAAGTCAAGACCACAGCATTCTTATAATATTATGCGACACTTTATAAAGTGACAAAGCCAGAAACCGAAGAACAGTTTTAAATGAACGTTTAAGAAAGTCAAGACTACAACATTTTAATAGTACTGTGCAATGGCACACTCTACAAAACTAGAAACCGAAGAAAAGTTTTGATTTAAACGTTAAGAAAGTCAAGACTACAACATTCTTATAATATTATGCGACACTTTATATAGTGACAAAACTAGAAACCGAAGAAAAGTTTTGATTGAAACGTTTCAGAAAGTCAAGACCACCGCATTCTTATAATATTGTGCGACAATTCATAAAGTGACAAAACTAGAAACCGAAGAAAAGTTTTGATTAAAACGTTTAAGAAAGTCAAGACCACAGCATTCTAATAATATTGTGTGACACTTCATAAAGTGACAAAACTAGAAACCAAAGAAAAGTTTTGATTAAAACGTTTAAGAAAGTCAAGACCACAGCATTCTAATAATATTGTGTGACACTTCATAAAGTGACAAAACTAGAAACCGAAGAAAAGTTTTGATTAAAACGTTTAAGAAAGTCAAGACCACAGCATTCTTATAATATTATGCGACACTTTATAAAGTGACAAAGCTAGAAACCGAAGAACAGTTTTAAATAAAACGTTTAAGAAAATTAAGACTACAACATTTTAATAGTATTGTGCAATGGCACACTCTACAGTCATGTAACAAAACTAGAAACCGAAGAAAAGTTTTGATTTAAACGTTTAAGAAAGTCAAGATTACAACATTCTTATAATATTGTGCGACACTTCATAAAGTGATATAACTAGAAACCGAAGAACAGTTTTAAATAAAACGTTTAAGAAAGTCAAGACTACAACATTTTAATAGTATTGTGCAATGGTACACTCTACAGTCATCTAACAAAACTAGAAACCGAAGAAAAGTTTTGATTGAAACGTTTAAGAAAGTCAAGACCACAGCATTCTTATAATATTATGCGACACTTTATAAAGTGACAAAGCTAGAAACCGAAGAACAGTTTTAAATAAAATGTTTAAGAAAGTCAAGACTACAACATTCTCATAATATTGTGCGACACTTTATATAGTGACAAAACTAGAAACCGAAGAAAAGTTTTGAATCAAACGTTTAAGAAAGTCAAGACCACAGCATTCTAATAATATTGTGCGACTCTTCATAAAGTGATAAAACTAGAAACCGAAGAAAAGTTTTGATTGAAACGTTTAAGAAAGTCAAGACCACAGCATTCTAATAATATTGTGCGACACTTCATAAAGTGACAAAACTAGAAACCGAAGAAAAGTTTTGAATCAAACGTTTAAGAAAGTCAAGACCACAGCATTCTAATAATATTGTGCGACTCTTCATAAAGTGATAAAACTAGAAACCGAAGAAAAGTTTTGAATGAAACGTTTAAGAAAGTCAAGACCACAGCATTCTAATAATATTGTGCGACACTTCATAAAGTGACAGAACTAGAAACCGAAGAAAAGTTTTGATTCAAACGTTGAAGAAAGTCAAGACCACAGCATTCTAATAATATTGTGCGACTCTTCATAAAGTGACAAAACTAGAAACCGAAGAAAAGTTTTGATTTAAGCGTTAAAGAAAGTCAATACTACATCATTCTAATAATATTGTGCATAAAACACAAAAAACACAAACATACAGTCATACACAAAGTGACACACGCTACAGTGAGCAAAAAAAACTAGAAACCGAAGAACTGCTTGTCTTTATTGGAAAGAAAGTCATTGTATCAGCCGAACGACGTCCACTGCTGGACATAGACCCCCCCCCCCCCACACGGAGGGGCGTTTGCGAGACTGGAAACCGAAGAAAAGTTTTGATTTAAACGTTTAAGAAAGTCAAGACCACAGCATTCTTATAATATTATGCGACACTTTATAAAGTGACAAAGCTAGAAACCGAAGAACAGTTTTAAATAAAACGTTTAAGAAAGTCGAGACTACAACATTTTAATAGTATTGTGCAATGGCACACTCTACAGTCATCTAACAAAACTAGAAACCAAAGAAAAGTTTTGATTTAAACGTTTAAGAAAGTCAATACCACAGCATTCTTATATTATTATGCGACACTTTATAAAGTGACAATGCAAGAAACCGAAGAACAGTTTTAAATGAACGTTTAAGAAAGTCAAGACTACAACATTTTAATAGTACTGTGCAATGGCACACTCTACAAAACTAGAAACCGAAGAAAAGTTTTGATTTAAACGTTTAAGAAAGTCAAGACTACAACATTCTTATAATATTATGCGACACTTTATTTAGTGACAAAACTAGAAACCGAAGAAAAGTTTTGATTGAAACGTTTCAGAAAGTCAAGACCACCGCATTCTTATAATATTGTGCGACACTTCATAAAGTGACAAAACTAGAAACCGAAGAAAAGTTTTGAATGAAACGTTTAAGAAAGTCAAGACCACAGCATTCTAATAATATTGTGCGACACTTCATAAAGTGACAAAACTAGAAACCGAAGAAAAGTTTTGATTAAAACGTTTAAGGAAGTCAAGACCACAGCATTCTAATAATATTGTGCGACACTTCATAAAGTGACAAAACTAGAAATCGAAGAAAAGTTTTGATTAAAACGTTTAAGGAAGTCAAGACCACAGCATTCTAATAATATTGTGCGACACTTCATAAAGTGACAAAACTAGAAACCGAAGAAAAGTTTTGATTAAAACGTTTAAGAAAGTCAAGACCACAGCATTCTTATAATATTATGCGACACTTTATAAAGTGACAAAGCTAGAAACCGAAGAACAGTTTTAAATAAAACGTTTAAGAAAGTCAAGACTACAACATTTTAATAGTATTGTGCAATGGCACACTCTACAGTCATCTAACAAAACTAGAAACCGAAGAAAAGTTTTGATTGAAACGTTTAAGAAAGTCAAGACCACAGCATTCTAATAATATTGTGCGACACTTCATAAAGTGACAAAACTAGAAACCGAAGAAAAGTTTTGATTAAAACGTTTAAGGAAGTCAAGACCACAGCATTCTAATAATATTGTGCGACACTTCATAAAGTGACAAAACTAGAAACCGAAGAAAAGTTTTGATTAAAACGTTTAAGAAAGTCAAGACCACAGCATTCTTATAATATTATGCGACACTTTATAAAGTGACAAAGCTAGAAACCGAAGAACAGTTTTAAATAAAACGTTTAAGAAAGTCAAGACTACAACATTTTAATAGTATTGTGCAATGGCACACTCTACAGTCATCTAACAAAACTAGAAACCGAAGAAAAGTTTTGATTGAAACGTTTAAGAAAGTCAAGACCACAGCATTCTTATAATATTATGCGACACTTTATAAAGTGACAAAGCTAGAAACCGAAGAACAGTTTTAAATAAAACGTTTAGGAAAGTCAAGACTACAACATTTTAATAGTATTGTGCAATGGCACACTCTACAGTCATCTAACAAAACTAGAAACCAAAGAAAAGTTTTGATTTAAACGTTTAAGAAAGTCAAGACCACAGCATTCTTATATTATTATGCGACACTTTATAAAGTGACAAAGTTAGAAACCGAAGAACAGTTTTAAATAAAACGTTTAAGAAAGTCAAGACTGCAACATTTTAATAGTATTGTGCAATGGCACACTCTACAGTCATCTAACAAAACTAGAAACGGAAGAAAAGTTTTGATTGAAACGTTTAAGAAAGTCAAGACTACACCATTTTAATAGTATTGTGCAGTGGCACACTCTACAGTTATCTGACAAAACTAGAAAACAAAGAAAAGTTTTGATTTAAACGTTTTAGAAAGTTATCTGGATTCATAACTCATAACGCGAGTGAATCAACGTGTCTTAGACAACTAGCCTATTGTGCTTCAGCACGAAGAAGCTGGAAAGCTGTTACATCCAGTGTAGCGAACCACATTCTGAACGTCATGTGGTGGAACCCACGACTAGGAGTACGTACGGCAGCTTGTGTGGTTCGCAACCGTTACAGGACCCGCGTGTCACACTGGACTTTTCATCGGGTTTTACGCAGAGATCGCCAGCGTCCGTGTCGCATTCACAGAGTGCAGGCTTTTTTACCCCCACAGACATAGAGGATCCCGTGTTAGGTACTGTCGGTGGCTGCAACGACAGCACGACGAAATCCCTGACTTTGCTGCAAATGTGCTAAGGACGGAAGAGTCCATATTTACTGGAAACGGAATGTGGAACAAGCACAATTTTTCCCTCTCTTCTCATACCAATCCGTTCGAATTTTGTTTAATATTTTTTGCTTTTTAAAATGTATTTTTGTGATTCCTATTATTTAAGTCATCTTGTATTAAAAACAATATCGTATTATTTTTTCTTAAATAAAGTACCTATGTGTAAATTAATTTGTTGTATTTTAATTAATTTATTTTTTTATTAATGGTTCCAAGATTTGTAAATATGTGAGTACCATTTACTTATTAAGAAATTGGAAATGTTTATCTCTGCTGGTAATACTTTGATACTATAAGTAGTATACTCTAGCCCTCTTATTAATAAACACGGAATAAAGTTATTCCAAGTTTAAACCTATGAAAATGTATGGTTATTCCTTTGTTATTCCTGGTATTAACTTTATTCCGTGTTTATTAATAAGAGGGTAGGTGTATCGACCGCACTCATATTAAAATTAATTTTTGTACTCCAAATATTTTAAAACATTGATTTGAAAAGAGTAACTATAGAGTTTCATGTCCATTCTTCTCCATAAGAATCTACCCTTGCGAACAGACAGTAGTCACTTTGTATTATTTTAAATGTAAATGATGACGTTCAAAAGTGGCGTTTAATGGCCTAATTGAAATAATTAGTAGTAAATATGGCTTCAAATGTTTCAATCTCTCATGTAAAATCTGGTCAGAACCGGTTGATGTGGCGACTCTTGGGAGAGGTCTATGTCCAGCAGTAGACATCTCTGAATTAAAATAATGTTAATACTCAATCAAGATACTTAGTCTATAGACTCACCTCTGCAACTTAACAGCATCCTTATACAATCTTGAAGATGGTGCATTGTACTGTTTAGCGTTCTCAAATACAATGTTCATGTCTCCTGCTACTTCAGACAATGTCCCATAGCTGCCTCTAATAATCTTGTTCTTTATTTGAGTCAGGGACACAGGGTTCTTGATCTCTTTGTAGTAGTCTGGGTGGGCTCGGCGAGATGGAAGCTTCCAGAATGATTCTGCCACACGGCCTGGAAATAACTCATATTTCTTTAATAACGGTCTACCTTTTTGGTCTAGAGGTCGTAAGCACGTTTGCTGAGTTAAATGATCTTCGGTTTAACTGTCAGGTTAGGCAAATGTGCATCTTAGTGCGGCCTGGGATGAGGAATGATGGAAGTCTGGGATTCCCTGTTACTGGCAAAAGGCCGGCCCATATTATATGATCTTACTCATACATAAGTCATCATAACTGTCAAAATATTTATTTTTTATTTATACATGCGTGATATATTGTAGCTTGTTAGATTCACAACTTTGTTGGCAAGTTCTGACAGAATGCTTACCATTTGGGCCAAAATGATTCCTGATGGTTTCCAGTAGTTTCCATTGCGGTGAACCTTCATTCTCATGCTTTTCTTCATCACTCTCGCCCGCACTGTCTTCTGAATGCTGAACAATATTAGTAGCATTAATTAACTGTAGTGTGAGGACTGATCTGCTTCTGGATCTGGTTAGCTGGTTGGAATGACGGCCGCGATGGCTCACGCACAATGGGCCACAGTTTGACTAAGTGCAAAAACCATACCCAATAGATAGATAGACAACTGTAATGTGTTTGCTTTAACTGACTCAACAAATAAAAATCTGGTCCTTATTGACTCAGACGGTGTATATCTAGTATGGTTTTTCCTCAATAAGAGTGTCTCGTCATCTAAATCCCCGTAGCTAAAAATACTGTTGGCACACTATACTTAGTACTTACAGCCATTCCCTGCGCTTGGTCCTGGGTTCGATTCCCGTTATGCAAAAGTGATATTAGCTTTTTTCACTATCTCTTCCACCTTGTGTCGGATTGCCATCCCATCGGAATATGAGAGTGAAGGAACAGAGAGTTCACCTGGTCTGTGTCGCACACACTTGTGCACTTTAAATATTTCTTGCTTAAACCATTGAGTTATTTACTATTTTCAGCCTTACCTTAACATCAGGCTCAGTATCCGATCCAGGTGGCTCCATAATTGCCAAAGCCTTACTATTAGGCACCGGGCCAACCCGCGAGGTCCTCTTACTTCGGATGCGTTCGGAAGTCTTCGCTGGTCCGCTTCGGCCGTGCTGGTCGATCTCTTGCTTGCGCATTTGTATGATCTGTTGTATGAACTTTAACATCAATGGTCGTCTACGCCAAATGCTGATTACGTACGATGCGATACAAGAGTTCTATTGTGTGTGAATGTGCAAAATAGTGCATAGGAATAAAACTTGATAGTGATACTTTTGCAGTTTTATACTATGTAAATATAGGGCAAAATGGAATTGACTATAGTGCACCACGGGCTATCTGCGTATCTTTTCTCTTTCTCTGTCAAACTCATCCAAATGATGTCTGTAAAAGATCGTTTTTAGCGATAAGACTTATCGCTAAAAGCGATCTTACACTGACTCCTTTGGATGAATTGTTACAATCTATTACTTTTAAGTACGATAAAGTGTACTCGTATATCTCTCTATCAATAACAGTGCTGCCTCCGATAGAGTGGTTTAGGCGTTTGCCTTGTGACCCGGTGGTCGTGGGTTCGATTTCCACGGGAAGCATACTTTGTAAAGTTGTTTTCCAGTTTGGCTAGGACATTGCAGGCTTGACTCACCTGATTGTATGATAAAAAGATGATTCCGTGCGAAGAAGGCACGTATAAGCCGATAGTCCCGGCTGCAAAATGGCGGTGGTCAAATAAACCACGTCTGAGGCCCTTGAGGCGGTATAGAAACTCTGACACTAGAGTTTGTGGGGTCGTTAGACCTTACTGCCCACACGATAAGAAGAATCACAGTGTTTTAAGGTTTTATAAATTGCAACCCATGTGCAACAATGAGGAACATAGATGAGTTGTGCTTTCCTAGTGCTCACTTTCTATACATAGGATCTCTTTTGGAGACTTTCAGGCTTAGGGCGACTTGGGCAAAGATAAACACATTATCTAGTAGCCTAGACTAATTAACTTATTAATTGACAGACTTGTTTTGCACAGCGCTATTTCGTTAGCCCTGGTTAACTATTTGGTAAGTGCCAGAGACATGATTTTTATAACATTGTAACTGCCCGTTGCATAGAATCTCAAAGTGCAAACTACTTGATTTATAGGTGATAAATATGAATAACTTGACATAACTTGTTTTTAAAAGGCTATAAAAAACAAAGGTTAAAAAATACAGTTTTTGCTAAGCTACCTGTCAAGACATTTCTGAAAATTTGCAAAGTTAGCCTTGGACTTCACTAGACCATTAGCCAAGTGGAGCACCGCAAGTGGGCCTTAAAATCCCAGAAGTCTAGGCTGTGCTTTACACACTTAAAAAAAAGAACTGACAATTAATGTGCAAGAATGCGTTCCAAAAAATTATAGCACACCAACCTTCTTTAAAGTCTTAGCATCTTTATAAATCTGGCTGCCAGGCTCATTGAAGTGACAAGCATTTCTGACCATCAGCAGCAAATCCTTCTCCAGCTCCGACAAGCTGGTATACTCCTCACCCTGGATCTTCTGGGCTATAGTTTTCAAGTCTATCGGGGAATCGATGACGTTGAAGTATTCTGGGTAGCGGCGCTTAGATGGTAAGAACTGGAAGGCTGAGTATAGAGGCCGGCCGTCACTGTTTGCTGTCATTACCTGAAGAAAAAGAATATTTTAACATTTTATATTTAAGAGAAGGCGGACATTAGAGAGCGGGAGATTTGTTGCGGTGTAGATCTCGCTACGTTAGTTTTTTGTGACGGTATCGATGCCGCTACAAACATAATGGTCAATGTAGTCATGCATGGCAGATGTATCATGAAATTATTACGGAATATGGTTGACTTGTTCAGAAGCAGTCTTTTTTTTTCAAGCTTATAGTAACCATTATAATCGACGTCGTATTGTTTTACTCCTTAAGGTTGAACGTCACTTGCACATCATAAAACGACAAGAGATATCAGGCCATGTAACAGTTAGATAAACTTAGTGAAGTTTAACTTTTCCGGGATTTGTTTTCAAAAGTGTATTAGCAATTAAGACGTCGCGTCGTCTTTACAAGTGTACTGATCGGAAACTTTGACAACACAACTAATAACTTTTGCCAGTGGCTTCACTCGGGTGAAAGTTGAAAAAGAACATAGGCAATCCCGGTGTAAAAAATAACCTATTTTGTAGTAGATTGTGTCCTATTCCAGGACATGATCTACATGTGTGACGAGAAGAGGTATGATTTATAATTTAAGTATAAATGAAATTTACAGCACTAAACAATTCTTCAAACACATTATCCTCTTCATAGTTGGTCGAGGTTTCCGACAGGTCCTCGGCCACATCAGATCTTCGGCTAGACGAGCCCGTGCGAGATAGCTTTGGCATCTTGATGTCTTCACCTTAAACAAAAATACATTATTAAATTAGTGAATGCCCACAGAGTGAAGTGGCATTATGCTGTATCACGAAAAGAAGTAGGCCAATTTCAATAAAATCTTTTTAAAAGAAAAAGAAAAGAAGTTCTTTGATAGCTATTATCAAAGAACTAACTGAAAGAAAGAAAAGAAAGAAAGAAAAAGAGTTTATTTACGCCAAGCATGACGCACACCATAAAAATAAATGGGTATATAATATAAAAGTAAAACGTGATTTTGAGGAAGATATGCGTCACATCGGCGCAAAACGGCCATCGCTCAGCATAATGCTGGAACTCGTGTGCGAGACAGAGCCACAGCGCTGGTTTTCAGTGAGAGCCGGCTCAGATTGAGAGACGTCGGCCGGAGCAGCCCAAAGGTAGCTGCCTTCGTGGTTTAGGCGTTTAGCTTTGTGACCCGGTGGTCGTGGGTTCGATTCCCATGGGAAGCATACTTTGTAAAGTTGTTTCCAGTTTGGCTAGGACATTGCAGGCTTGAATCACCTGATTGTCTGATAAAAAGATGATTCCGTGCTTCGGGAGGCACGTATAAGCCGGTGGTCGCGGCCGCCAAATGGCGGTCGTCAAACCATGTCAGAGGTCGACTTTACTACCCACACGAAGAAGAAGAAGAAGAAGACCAAATAATACCTTAGTAAGCTGTTGTTGGATCTTCAATGCTCAGTATCAATAAAAAACTCAACAGTGAGGTTTTAAATCACATACATTTAGGTGTCGCCTGGAGTTAATCAAAACAGGCATACATTATCATCAGCTTTAGCAGTCCAGTGCTGGACATAAGCCTCGGATCTTCAATCGTGCGCCATTTGTAAGGCTGTAAAAGCACCACACTAGTGTAATTTTAAAAAGGTAGAAACATCCTTACACAAAGAACGCAAGATGGCGACTTACGACAGGAGAACAGATACTATTGAATCCTGTTCTTATTTAGTGTTACACCATTCATCTCAAACTCTCAAAACCCAGCTACTGCAATGCAAAGAAGCAAAAATTCTACAAATTTCTCTCACCATTTTCCAGAGCCTGCTTTGTCTGCATGTAAAGCTTCCACAGATCAACAGCATCTCTGTACTCAACAGTGTCAGGCTTGTAGAACGCCTTAGCATTGTTCACGAGGAGCTCTATGTCCGCAGATAACTCTTCAATGTCTTCATACGTGTCTGTTTTTAATTTCTGTTGAACCTGTGGAGAATTTACGTGTGTTAGATCAGGATTTGTTAAACCTTGGTTTTGCGAACCCTATGAGATGTTAAATCAAGTACCAGTTGTCCACAGACAGCAAATTGCAGTAGGTAGGGTAAATGTGTTATGCAATACAAAATTAATAGCACTGACTTTCATTTTGACAATGCTACAACATTCACTGCATTTTTTCAATAATATGAAGTCAGAGTGTGGGCATTTCAAAAGCAAGTCACAGGTGATCCACAGACAACAAGTTGCAGTAAAACACTTAAATAGAGGCCTACTACATTACAATTATTAATAGTTACTAGAATTATCAGCTATCCAATCCTGTTTGACCACTTTTTTCTCTAGCAAAACATTCAAGTACAAATAACTATACTTACTCTCAACAAGTCAATAGGTTGTGACACAACTTCATAGTACTGTGGCTCCTGCCGTCTTTTCGGAGCCCTGATGAAAGAGTCACACAGCAATGTGCCATCTTCTTTTTTGTATGACCTGATAGTGTCATAAAGCTGCTGGCAGATTTCGCCCTGATAGGACAAATGAAAATCATGAAAAAAGTTCTAATTGGATCACTGAAAAGTTTGTTTCTTTATTTACATAAAATGTGGTAAATCAGGTGTTACAAATATTTTATTGCAGGACACACATGTGTTGAATTCATACACTTTTATATTATTAATTTTAGTTAAGCATGCTCTTGAATGTGACCCCACATGATGGTAAGAAAGATGGTTGAACTCTTAGACTGGATCGAACAAGCTTAGAACATGCATGTTCACTTTTTTCTCACCTTTTAATCAGCAATGGCTTCATTACATAAAATTGTAACCAAGCCAGAAATTATAGACTATTCTAATTTTGGTCCTACAACAGTTTCAAACTAAACTTTTGTAAATAAAAATTCTAAAGGGGTTATTCAATTTGTAGGAAATCTTACTAGGAAATCGGAAGATGTAATCGTAGTAGAACAGATTGTATCTGATTTAGTCTAAATCAGATCCAATCTTCTGTTTTTAGAAACATGCAATCCAATATGTTATTACTTGATAAATGGGTGGTCTGCACGATTTAGAATCCAATTTAGTGTAGTGTGATCACTAGCTAACAATTTAGGTTCCTAACTGTTACCTACTAGTTAGATTTCCTACAAATTAAATAGTGTAATAACTGATCATGTGAAATTGTTCTGAAATAGTATTTTGATAAAACTTGTATGTAATAGCTACTCTGTTTACCTTGAAATAAACTAAGTAAACAAAAAAATAATTTGTTTCAAAACAAGCTTTCATCATTCACTGAATGATTGATAAAACGATTAATACTTGGGTACCTTCCAAAATTTCATTAAATTGAACCTAATACAAGAACAATGCCTGATTTTTCTTATACATTTTATTCACAAAAACACGTAAATTGTAAGATTTCAAAGAGCATGGCATATTATCATATAAGTACCTACATAATATAAATGCATGCAGTTATGTATCTATGTATGCCGGCTACGTCGTTATTGCGATAGAATCTATTACTTACTGGATCCAACTTCTTTCTTTTCCGAGTCGATGGTGGAGGCCCAGGGTTGCTCAGCTCGATGCCATCGTCACTGTCATCTAAATCAGCCCCACGGGAAGCACCAGATGATGCACGGCGTCGCTTGCTCATTTTTATTGAAATGTCTAGCAGAACGATGTCCAATACAGTTAGTTTGAACTCGTTCTGTTACATACTTGAGAAATAAACGTTGATTAGTAGTTTTACTTTAGAAAACACACAAAAACACTCGTTGATTAATGAAGTAAATGTTTAAGATTCATTGATTTAAATTATTTACGCCATGAAAACACAAGCCCGAATAATGAAAGCAAAAATGCGTAACATTGAGCATGTTAGTCTAGCTATATAGTGTCACTGAGTAAAAAGAGATAGCCACATATAAAGTTATACGACCACGAAAGAGTTGTAAGAGTATTGATGCTTAAAATATACGTTATTTTCCTGGAGAAGGTACCTACGCTTTCGGGGTCGTTGACAGAAAAAACTGTCAGAGAAAAATATGCCTTCTGGGTCGTTGACAGAAAAACTGTCAGATCCTGCAGGTATTTTTCAATTCGTTTCGTTATATGAGAGCTTTTACGCAGATGCAATTTTACACGCGTTAGCTTGACATGCACGTGGATCCCGCGGATGGCATCGCCGCGTCACACGCGTCGTTTAAATCCAGAATCCCAATGCCCTCCCAGCTCTCAACCAGTAGACAAAGCTCACCTAGATGTGTGGATGCTGAGGTCGAACGTAGAGCTTCCCTCCCATCAGTCGAAGATCCTGATGATCCTCTGCTCACCGTCACTCCCGATGAGGTGCAGGATATCAGCGAAAGGCTTCAGCCTAGGAAAGCCCCGGCTCCGACGGCATCACCCACTAGCAAGGTGTTCAAACTCCTCCCTGCCCTATTGGTGATGCAAAGATTACGCGCGCGCTTCTAGCAGCCAAATTTTGAAGTTGCCTAAGAACGACACTTGCAGCGTTGCTAACAACAATTTAACAAATTCCCCGAAAATATTTCCTCAATTTAAGGACAAAAATCTACTGATTCACCACAAAATCCCCCTTGGCCCTCCCAACTTAGCAAATGACAGAGTTGTGTGGAAAAGGGATCCGAGAGGCAGGCCTTTGCCCAGTAGTGGGACTAAATAGGCTAGATAGACAGATATATTTTTAACGCATCGGTCGAGTGATATAAATTAATTTAAAAAAGAACGTAATTCGAAATCTATGAGTAACCTAACAAAAAAGTTGAGATAAGTATTTCGATAGATTTCGTGAAAATGTGTTCTGAATGGGCCCAGACTACCGATAGGTATTCAAAACCCCAGCATAATGCCAATCCCCAATTCACTAGACATTCCCCGCAGTATGGGGAATTCCACACACGTTGGCAACGCTGTATGAAAACTGACAGTGTCGTTCTTAGACAGCTTCACAATTTGACACTAGAGGCGCTAGTTAGAATTTTTGCATCGCTAATTATAGCTAGTGACTGCCATCTTCAATGGCGCATTAAGCAACAACATGTCCTCCCAAGTATGGAAACAGGATACCGTTTTCGATATCCTCAAACCAGGCAAGCCCAAGTCTGATCCCGCCAGTTACCGTCCCAACAGTCTACTCGACATTCTCAGTAAAATCTATTAGAGGCTTTTTTACAAGCGGCTCAAAGATTATGCCCAAAGAGTCTTATTCCTGACGAGCAGTTTGGTTTTTCGAACCGAACACTATTGCATCCAACAAGTCCACCAAGTCTACCGCATCGTCGAGCACCTAAGCGTTGGTTTCCAGCGTGGCTCGATTGATGATGGGCGCGTTGTTCTTCGACATAGCGAAAGCATTTGATGAAGTCTGGCGCAATGGCTTAATTTATTACCACCTCTCCCCCTACTCTCTACCTACGATGTCCGCAATGAGACTATACGTAGACCTTAAATTGCCCACCATCCAACAGTTCATGAAACGCATTAGGTACTGTAGACCACAGGAATATGTCCTATGGTCTACTTATCAAATATTATTAAATAAAACCCGATTTAGGGATAAATCAGTATAATCGAGCAATAAGAAGATAAATCAGTATAATAGAGTCCAATAACATCTGAATGCTTAAACAAAAACCGTTCTACCATATTCAAATATTCTAATTATTACCAGCCACGTCCAAAGGAGGTATGTACAGCCAGATGCTGCGCAAAGAGGCATTAGCTACGCCCCTTCGAATAGAGGAAACGTAGTCGACCTCTCGTTGACATCTATTCAGCCTTTGGAAGAGTCAAGTATGACCTGCCTAACCTAACACAATTTCCCTACCTACAGGGGGAACAGGATGAACAGGGGTGCGTATACTTCTATAGAAGCAGCCTAGGTCATGACCAGCGATTAAAATATTTAGTTAATCAATTAACTAAAATTACTATGCGCCACCTGCGCTGATCAAATACGCGGTCATGCCGAAGCCCCGCCGGAGCAAAACCCCCTGAGAAAAACTCCGGTCGTATCGCAATATATAAATAATTAATGCGACAATTCACATTAATCCTTAAGGGATTTACAGCTATATTTTACATCATCATAACATTAATTTCCTCGGACGCTATTGTGTTTCGAGAAAAAGAAGGTCATAAACAGATAAAATATCATCCTATCTTTGAACCTACTCCAGCGATTATCATGTATGAATAAAATTCATCAAAGTTTATCTTTACCATCATTAACCATGAACTGTGGGCCACTCAATGTTTGCTGAACCACTGGTGACAACCTGCCACCCTTTGCAAAGGCTACGCCTCGTGAGCAAAGTTGGAACCAAACTTTGTTGTGCGAACCACTCCCCTCCTTTCAGGGTGGACCATAGTTTCAAAAAAAAACTTAAGTATTATATCGCCCTGGAGTAACTTCATCCTACCAAAATACTCCTCTGGTACGCTTTTACGTAGCTTTGGGGGTTTTACCAGCCCATATACTTTTTTACTTCTTCGTGCAAGTTTCACACCTTGCACACGCGTTTCGTCTCTACGCGGCGTTTCGTATACGCGGCGCCTCCACCATTTGTAGACCACAGGAATATGTCCTATGGTCTACTTATCAAATATTATTAAATAAAACCCGATTTAGGGATAAATCAGTATAATCGAGCACCGTGGCCCGGAGAGTCCAATAACATCTGAATGCTTAAACAAAAACCGTTCTACCATATTCAAATATTCTAATTATTACCAGCCACGTCTCCAAAGGAGGTATGTACAGCCAGATGCTGCGCAAAGAGGCTCTTACAGTACCTACCAAGCGTTTCCTCGACACTGCTGTCAAACACCGCAACCCCCTTATCGCATCGGCCGCCCGATCCGTAGAGGTACCCTACCTCATCTCCCAAATTCGCCTACCGAGGCATACCCTAGTCACTCCCGATGACTCCACCACTCTTCTCCAAGAGAGCCGTAGAGAGACCAGCACTCTTCGCAAACAAAGACCACTGTTCTTTCGCTCTCGCCGCCGAAGTTTTTTTAAGCCCAAGCTTTAATATTTATATCAAGGCCGCTACAGGCAAGTCTGGTTAAGCAGTCTACAACCTCCAATGTAGAGGCACATCACAAAAAAAAAAAATCTTCCACAGCATTTGATAGTCTCTGTTCCGTAATGATCAGATTAACAGAAAAAGTTGGGATTTGCATCCTTTTAATGGACATTTTAAAAGCTCCTTGTCTGAACAACCTCTGTCATGTGTTAAAATCGACTGGACAACGAGTGATTTGGTGTTCCACAGGGTAGTGTCCTTAGGCCTTGGCTTTTCTAGTAGAGAACATGAATTGATTGCTGTTGATTCAGCTCTCATCTCTTGATAAATTTTTGTTTTGGAATAATAATATTTTGTTGTTTTCGAGCCATAAACATACAACATAATTGTACAACATAGTTGAGAGGCTTATTGGACTAGTTTCACTAATATTAAAAAAAATATTGTGTAGGTACTAAAAAAATAAAAGCATTTCTAATGTTAGTACATAAATTTATTTTTTGTCTTGTCACAGATTTTTAGGCTTCCAACATCTTAGATTCTTAGTCCCGTTTTCAAGGACACTGTGAAATACGTGTACGTTACCCCAACAAGAAAGTGTCTCCTAGAGTTATATGAGTAGAACGTATTATTGGTGCCTTATCTGTTGTAAATGTGCCCCCACATAAAAAATGTGTGCCCCCTGTCGTTTTGGAAAAAAACGGAAAAAACGATTCTTGCTGGGGTAACGTTTTTCTAGCAGGAAAATTCTAAACGAATGATCGGAGAGAGAAAAATTGTGCATAGCCAGAGAGCTTATATGTGTGCCAAAATGTGCCCCCAAAAATAAAATCTGTGCCCCTTCAGGTTTTCGAAATATTGCATTTCCTGCTGGAGTAACGTTTTGATGAATCGTATGTCTCTAAAAGCATTGCATGTGCCCCTGTAGAATAAACATACACGAGTAGCTCTTAATGTGTGCCCCTGTGTGCCCCAATTAGATTTAAGAAAATATTTATAGTTTTCAAGTTATCGCGGTTTTATGAAAACCCGAAAAAACATCGCAGCGCCTAAATGAGACAAGGCATAACTTCGCTGAAAACTGTATTCGGTTCTTCTTGACGCTAATAATAACCATACAAAGTTTCAAAACTGTTCATGCATGCGTTTTTGAATAATCATGCTAAAAGTAAAAACGATGGTGTCATAACTTTGACGGCAAAATACAAGGAACTGGTACAATCCCAGATGTGTAGGTGTAAACCAGAATCTTGTGCCTTTAGTCAAAAATATATGGTGAAAATATTGAGCTTCAAATGTTACGCATTAAGTAAATATAAACAAAAAACCAAAATATGTAAACAACGGCTGGTTATCCGACCAAATCTGAATGACTACTAAAAAGCGACGGATTCATACATATCGATGACCTTCTTTACTTTACTCACTAACCGGTTCACACGTGTTGTGCCTGAGTACACTGAAGTAGAAAAGTAATATCTAATAAAATAAAGTTGTTATTGGATTATTTTATTAGCTGTTTGTTGTTATTAGCTGTTTCTATGACCTTACACATGATTAAGTACATTTATAAGAGCCATTTTCAAATAAAATGTACATGTGACTAACATGCTCAAAATCGTGACCAAACTGTTTTGTGACATACCTGTATTTTTATACTAATGTAAGTCACATTTATTGTAAAGCAGAGTTTACATGTAACTATGTCCTACTGCTCAAATTGAGCAGGGTCCGGCAGGGAGCTAAAATGCAGGTTTAATGATCAAATTCAGCATTTATTCGAAACCTCCAAATTATTATTTTAAAAAATTACACTAAAACTCTTTTATATCTATTTTCCGTAAATGTCAGATTTATTTATTAGTGAAACGTTTTGTATGGAGATAACACCGGACGCCGCCGGCATATAATTTGTTAAAATTTTCAGCCGCAGTGTAAACATGTTTTAACTTTACACGTAGATGTGAGTTACTATTTATTTATTTATTGGGGACAAAAAACAGTTACATGCTCAAAGAAAACAATGAATCCTTAAAATTAAAATCACAAACACGTAACCCACACCAATGTCCACGTATTCACAAAAGAATTATAGAAGTGAAGGACTGTCGTAAGAGTTCACAGATTACAGATCTCTGTGATAGCTTCATATTATAATATAATATAATTTTATGTAATACTATGTACATAAAATTCATTTAAATTATGTTTTATAACATTTAATTTCATTAATAATAATATACATATGTCTTATCAAATAATTTAATTAATACAATATAATTTTATTCATTCAGGTTAATATTAGTTTAGTTTTGTTTTTTGTTCTTTTGTTTTTCTTTTTTTATACTTTTTTTTACGTCATATGAGTGGCGAAATGTGACTCATATGTGTAGCATTTTCGTGAGAAACAACCTCAATTAGCCACAATATCAGAATAACTTGTAATATATAGATAAAGACGATACATACATGAATTGTATTAATAGGCTAATGCTATGAAAATAATACTCGCTTCTTTATTTGGAAATGCACTGTTATTCACACGTATTTTTATTGTACAAATTGCAGCGACGTTTCGTGACAACAAATAAACTGACACTAAATATGTTTGTACAAAATAAAGGCGTAGGAAAAAAGAAAAAACAGAAAAACTCATTCCTACATCTTTATGAACTTAGAGCATTGTATTGATGATATTGATGATTATAATTTTGTATCTACATATGTCTTACAGCCGCGAATAATATTTTAATCAACATACAACCAAGCACTGGCCTGCAAATTGCAAAAAAACTTAGGAAAATTCGAATTTCGCAGGCTGGTTGGAGCATTTACCTTAATAGAAGATTCCCTTTTTTCGCCTCCCCACACCGCTACATACATCTCTGGCCCCGCGGCGTCCGCTGACGTCGTCACGCAAGGAATCGCTTTGTCTAGCTTAGAGAAAGTGAGACAGCTAGTACGCGTACGGTGTTAGTGTGACAGAGACAGTTACGTGTAACGTCGCTCTATTATGAATAATGGGTACAAAGTGTTTATTGACTAGGAAGTGCGTTTGGATTATTACTTGGTATTGGTAAACAGTTGCAGTTATGTTATAACGCCAAGGACACTGTTACGTTGAGTCACGCAGTTGCACTGATACTGTTTGTTTACTTTTTTTTAAGTTGGTTGAAAGTGGCATATAAGCATTTTATAACAATTATGTGGTTGTAGGGGTGGTGAATTTTATGGCACGATCTGCGGTGGTAAGTACTTAATGGCATTGTTTTGACTTATTTAAAAATACTTGTACCTTATCAAGCACTTTGATTTTTTTTTCATTACTTTACCTATTTATTTATTTTTTAACTAATATGTTCTAAATCATGTTTGTTTTGTTTTCATCTGAAAGGATATACATACTTTCCGATTGGTCCAATAGAAATTTCGTCAAAAGCGATTCAGTAATTTGTTTACTTATTTTGTATAATACGTATTTAATTCTCTTCTTGTGCTAGGTTGATGACATATTATAATCCCTTAATAACTTCTAGTTACTATGTAAAAAAATAATTCATGAAAAGAATTCATGTCTCCAAAACTAAGACTCGACCACAATCCGTCAACACTCAACATGTCACAGTCACAGGGCTGTACCTTTTTAGCCGAAATAACTAAATAATTGATTTGATTTTTACAGAATGTTCTATGGCAGCCATAACAACACATATAGTCACAAGGTGCATTTAATATATTTTTTAATTAGCCCTCAAAACTTTTGAACGCGACTGTACGGACAACAGCTTAGGTATAATACGTCCAATAAAGAAGGTCATCGATATGTATGAATCCGTCGCTTTTTAGTAGTCATTCAGATTTGGTCGGATAACCAGCCGTTGTTTACATATTTTGGTTTTTTGTTTATATTTACTTAATGCGTAACATTTGAAGCTCAATATTTTCACCATATATTTTTGACTAAAGGCACAAGATTTTGGTTTACACCTACACATCTGGGATTGTGCCAGTTCCTTGTATTTTGCCGTCAAAGTTATGACACCATCGATTTTACTTTTAGCATGATTATTCAAAAACGCATGCATGAACAGTTTTGAAACTTTGTATGGTTATTATTAGCGTCAAGAAGAACCGAATACAGTTTTCAGCGAAGTTATGCCTTGTCTCATTTAGGCGCTGCGATGTTTTTTCGGGTTTTCATAAAACCGCGATAACTTGAAAACTATAAATATTTTCTTAAATCTAATTGGGGCACAAAGGGGCACACATTAAGAGCTACTCGTGTATGTTTATTCTACAGGGGCACATGCAATGGTTTTAGAGATATACGATTCATCAAAACGTTACTCCAGCAGGAAATGCAATATCTCGAAAACCTGAAGGGGCACAGATTTTATTTTTGGGGGCACATTTTGGCACACATATAAGCTCTCTGGCTATGCACAATTTTTCTCTCTCCGATCATTCGTTTAGAATTTTCCTGCTAGAAAAACGTTACCCCAGCAAGAATCGTTTTTTCCGTTTTTTTCCAAAACGACAGGGGGCACACATTTTTTATGTGGGGGCACATTTACAACAGATAAGGCACCAATAATACGTTCTACTCATATAACTCTAGGAGACACTTTCTTGTTGGGGTAACGTACACGTGAAATACCTAAAAAAAGTTTTATTATTGATTTTATCCAAGCATTTAGATAAGTGTCATCCAGTGTCAATGAAAATGCACACAAGGCCACTGGCACTTCATATCTGGAAATAACTTTGACACAAAACATATTTGCAAGCTCAATTTCTATCAACTGTTTGAAGTCAATAGATAGAATTATGTTTTAGTTAATTTTGTATATCTCAGAATATATTTCATCATTTGTGGTGCCAGTGGCTTATAGAACATTATTGCCACATTGTTTAAAATAAATATCAAACCATTGACAAAAATGGGACATTAGCATAATAAAATCATTATTCCATTTAGATTTTATCTTGGTCAAATATTTATTTGTGGATTCAATATATCTATTTTGCACTGACTGAGGCAGTTCTACTATATCTATGTCTAATAGCACAACAATGTGGCTAAGATGTGCTGGATATAATACACAAAATGCATTAGACGAACAATTTTCTTTGACATGTTGGACAAATGTTTGAACAAACTTTTCTATTTTAGCATCAAAATTTGTCATTATTAATAAATAGTTGAGTACACCACTGCATATTTGAAAGCAACTGGCTGAATGAGATGCCTTTTTGAGTAAATTTTTAAGAGCCGAGTCAGAATTAAATACTTGTTCTATATTAGAATCTGCCTCATTCAATATATTATGGCATACATCTAAAATATATTTTTCCATTTCCGGTTTAAACTTTATAGAAACATCTTCAGCTGTTTGAGACACTGTACTAATACAATCACTTGCCCACAAGTCATTTAGTATCCGAATATTCCTGGTTTCTGTACTGTTCCAATGAATAATGTCTTTTAATATAGCATCAAGGTATACTCCATTTTGATTTAAATTTACTAATGCTTGCACAACTTCTGGATTCAATGGTGACTTGTGACTGCTACCGAGGTTCATATCCTTTAAATTCCTGACTAAAAATGCGTCTAAACTCCGCTCTGTTGAATTAATATCTGTAGGTGTTGACTCTTCAATTATTTGCTCATAAAACTCCAATAACAAAGTTGTAAAGTTTTCATCGACTTTAATATGGTTTTCAGGTTCAGCTTGACACATTTTTCTTATATTCTCTAGTATGGATAGCCGTAAATTGTTGTTAACTTTTGAGTTCGTTTGAGATAAGTTCAGAATTTTAACGAAACTTTTTGAAAGTGCCTTCGCTACGTTTCTATCGAGCACCGGATTTTCATAAGTGAATTGAGGGCATGGTAGGTTATTTGCTGTTATAATTTTCTCTATCAATTGATTATTCATGACGAAATTCCCTAGGAATTTTAAACAAAAACAACAAAGTCGAACTTCCAAGTACCAGCTGAGCTGTCAAAGAAATGACTGACATTGATGACAGTTGATATTGAGACTGTTAGATTTTTTTAATGACTCTAATACACAGTCGTTTGACCTTTCTTGTTTACCCTATATTTTGATTTTTACTATTTGTTTCTTATATTTTATTATTTCAAGACAAAATAATGCCGAAACCTTACCGCAAAATTGATTTAACGTGCTCATTGTTTTGCCCTGCCATCTAGTGTACAATAGACAACTTAATTTTACTTCGGTTTATAATGTTCCTATTAGACGCTAGATGGCAGTAGTAGTAGCTGTGGTAATTAATATTTATTTTAGGCTTGAGTTTTTGGCGGGATTTTGAAATAACGAGTGAAGTTTAGTGGCTGTTTTTAATTATTCGCAAATTGATTCCTGGTGGGTATTGTGGTGTAAAATTGGTGTAGTTTTATGTCTCAAGTGTCTACGCAACTGGCCCATGTGAAACCATTGAAACAGACGCGATCTCGGTAGGTAAAGTAGAGCTGTGAATTTTTCTTGTAGTATGACTACCACAGCAAAGTTTGCCAAGAAGGCTGACTCGATATATTTGTTGCCATTATATAGATAGGTAAGATCATAAACTTTCTGCAATTTCAAGACAAGTGTCGCCTGCATTCTCATTCATTCACAACGTTGTGCGCACTTGCATACATTGTTTTTGTTATTGTCCACTTTAGACATTGGCAGAATAGTCGACATCGGCTTTGCTTGACTGTCGCGACACCAACATAATTCAGCTATGACGCCATTGTTTTACTATTGTGTCTGATGCGTTGACAGCACAAATATATCTATTACATAAAAATACAGAATAGAATTCTGGCAGAATAGTCGCTATCAGGGCTCAGTTGCCAAAGAAGAAAAAAAAAAATAGAATAGAATTAATAGATGGTACTATTTTCTACCTGTACCTACTTACCTAAACATTAACATTGTAGCGAGAAAAGTGTACCTACCTATACTTTATTTTTCAAAATAACGGTACCTACTGGACCGCAGTGAGTTGTCAGCTTCAGAGTTTCTTTCAACTTAAGTACTTACTCCTATCATCATCATGTTTTCAACAAATGCCCACGGCCGGACATAGGTTTCCTCGAGTGCGTCGCCACATCGACCGGTCTTGTGCTGCCAGCGGACTTGCGCGGTCCTCACCATTAACGGTTTGGCTTGACAGTTTTAGAAGCCTGAAAGACTCAACTGCTTAGAATAATAACGCCTCAATTGTTTATTTCCGACGCACGGAGAAGCAAGTAGCGTGACAATAGCTGTTTCTGACGCACGGAGGAGTCCCAGTAAGTATGTGACGATGGTTTCCCATCCACAGAACAACCTCGGCAAGCTTTGCTTATTAAGATTTACAAGATTTTGACAAATGGTAGGTAATATTTATCAAAATCTTGTAAATCAGCAATAAGGTGGGGGGTAGGTACCCATTCAATATCTTCATCCTTCTTTACAAGTCTTCTTTAAGCGTGTCGATCTTTCGGTCTCCGCGATGTCGTTCTCTGACGAAATTCAATCGACATTATAATAGACGCTCATTCTTAAATTCGCGACGATACATTATTGGCTATTATAAGAGATACGAAAAACGACAAGGACTGACCACCCATTCCATAAACATATAAAAACAGGCCCATTCACTAAAACTTTCGTGACTAATGAATTATCCAGATTTTCGTCAATCAATTTCATGCCATCAGTCACTGAATGGATAGGTTATCCGTTGACTCAAGTTGACTGTGGTTAAACTGACAGCAAAACCTATCGTGTAGGTATTGGGCACCTAATTTTGTGAGTGGCGTTTTATCAGTCGCGTAATTTAGGTACGCTGCATTCCTTTTCACACCAAAGGCCCTGTTAGCACGGAACGGTGACGCAAACATATTTAAATGTTTAATAGTTGAATGTAAATAACGCGACTCACAACTTATAAAGTTATAAATTATCTACTTACATAAAATTAGGTAGGTACTGCGTTTGACTGCGTAAGCCTGCGTTTACTCTTAGGTAAGTTCATGTGAGTCATACAACTTTTATTGGATGAAGGTAAATACCTCGTACCAATCTAACATCAATTTCCGAACACACCGTGAACCACAGATAATATAATACTCCATGAACTCTAAATCTGTTGCGCGAGTGCACTTTGACACACCTCAACACATAAAACGCTTTCACATATAAACAACGTTACGTTAAAACATTAAAATATCACGATAACGCAATAAAATTAGTAGCAGAAACAAAAACAAATTCTGAAAATGCCCCGTAATAACTCCACCTAATAGGTGAAAGTCGAATTTAAAACGCGAGTGTAAATTAAAAAAAAAATTGAGATCACTCAACATGAATAATAGGAGATTGGGATATCTTAATTAGCATGAATTTACACCGTTATAAAGCGTGTAAGATGAAAAAAGGTTAATAATAACTCATATCGCCATTTCTCCGGTATATTTCGAGCTTCGAGTTGGTATTTGTGGGGCCCGGTTAATAAATTATGATCGAGACCTCACATAGAGTGGCTTAACTACGTGGGCCACACCGCTGAAGGCTCCGCCCGAGAGAGAGAACCCAATATCTTCCTTCTCTGCCCCCCTTAAGGCTGTGTGGTAGTCCAACAATGCGTCTTTGCGATATAAAACCCGGAATGTATGTTTACTTAAAGGTCGTTTTTGGTGCAATTTAATTAAGTTTTCTAATTGGAAGCGTAAGCCGGGTATGTTATATAGCTTCCAGCGTAATTTGATTCTTGTCTAAGTAGCGGAACGAACAGTCTGGGATTGTTTTCAACGAGAATTAAATTTTAGCTCGAATTGCGGTACTAGAACTTAAAGATTACTGAGACTACAGTAAGTAGAATAGAGTTTATTATTACTTAGGAACTGTAATAATAAGTTACTTGGTAAAAGTGAAGGGTTTTCAGTAACATCTTTTAGATATTTTAGGTGTGACCAATCTGTTGAAACTTTTAAAACCTGTTTGGGTCGGGGTCCAGTCTAACTAATACCAGTATTTATTATCTGCGACTTCTTATCTGACCTCCAGAACTCAGTAACATGAGTACCCCTTTTATTTTTTATTTTTTAAGGATGGGAAATCATCAAATGACCCCTTCCGCTCTGAGTGAAGCGAGAGGGAGTGTCAGACTCTTACTGACTAAAACCCATCTATGCTCCTCCTAGTGCCTTTTGCGTTCCAGAGCCGCGGCAATTAACTCTTTCGAACAAAATCCGCAACCCTGGCAGGGTCTGGCCCTAACGGGCGCCTACTCCTATGCTGACATCTCTTTGAGGTGCGCGTGGAACACAACGCGCCATCGGCGTCCACCCAGGCCTGGCTTTGATCGGACGGCGAGCCACCCAACGCTCGCCATCCGCAGACCTACGGTGGCCGGGAATCGCCACCGTAGGTGCGACAACCGCCGCCCGGTGCGTCTCCCTATGTGTTGTGTCTCCCTCACGCGGCCCGCCTCCTCCTTCACTAGCATTACTGCTTCGCAGAAGGAGGTGACGGCTTCCCATGACTCCTCGCTCCGGACCATGGATTGAACCAGGACCAGACGCGAGAGGTCGCCGCCGCCGATCGCCTCGACGAGGACACGGCGGTGCTCCGCCCAAGCGGGGCAACGTCCACCGTATACTCCACCGTGACCTCCGGGCGATCGTGACCGGGACGAACATGGGTACCCCTTGATCTTTCTTTCTTTATCATGTGGGCAGTAAGGTCTAACGACCGCACACATCCTAGTGTCAGAGTTTCTAAACCGCCTTATACGTGCCTTCCGAAGCACGGAATCATCTTTTATCAGAAAATCAGGTGATTCAAGCCTGCAATGTCCTAGCCAAACTGGAAACAACTTTACAAAGTATGCTTCCTGTGGGAATCGAACCCACGACCACCGCGTCACAATGCAAACGCCTGAACCACTCGACCACGGAGGTAGCCAAACCCCTTGATAAGACTGTGTCAGACTTTCGTGCTACCCTTATAGACAGTCACAGGCACTAAAAGATATTCAAATGACAGCTGGGTCTAATGTTTCGTACTTTCCGAGGCACAGAGGGGTTTCGGTATAAAATGGATGGTCACGCGTCTACGGACCTACTACGGTACCTGGCGTAGCTTATCCTGATCGTGTGCTAACCACTCCAAAAGAACATTGACGGGTTTTTTTTATTTTACGATGGTAAATCATCAAATAACGCCTGCCGCTCTGGGTGGATCGGAAGGGAGTGACATACTCTTACTGACTAAAACCCATCCGTGTTCCTCCAAATGCCCTTTGCGTTCCAGGTCCGCAGTGACTCTTTCAAACAAATTCCGCAACCCTAACATAGAAGCAAGTCGTATTATAGGGGTTCCAAATTAAAGAAGCAGACTCAAGTTTACTCCTGACTAAAGCCATATAGGTATAATCGCCAGGGGTCATCAAATTCAGGCCTTTTCCGAATAGTGAGACCTTTAAATATCGCGTGGTCAGTCTCTTTTCTTTCTCGAAATTCGCTAGATACCGCTGATGGAATGCCACTGGGGGCCAGTTTTGAATTGATTACTTGGACAACGTGTCAAACTTTCTTGGTTTTCAGGCGAAAGTAATGTTTGACAAATGTACCTACTCAACTTCAAGCGAGGTGTGTGTAAGTCCTCTTGCCAATATCATTAAAAAACATTTGGAATGATATAGATATAATGCCATAGTTATAATAATCATGTACTTCCTATAAATAGTGCTTAGTACGGTACTTTAGATTACTATATAGTAACCCTCGCTAGATGGCGCTACGACCGAGATAAATAACAAGGTTGAAGCTGTGATCATTAAATATATGTACATATCTACATACAGAAGTATTAGAACTATGTTTATACTAATAGCTTATCCGTGGGAACTATCGAGTCATTTACTGGTTAGTTTAATAAAAAGGTTAATTTATAAAGTCTATTTATGAAGACAGCCTTTTGGTGTCATTTATGCCACAATAATGGTGTTATGGATGATGTTGCCATAATGTCTGTTGATATTAAACATTAAGTGTCTGATTGTACAGACCTAAATAAAAAAAATAACTATACGTGCCCTAAATGGTTAGGCATTGTACCTACCTGAGTAGACCCAAATTTCGGCAGTTATCTTCAAGTTCTATGTAATGGGCGACCTGTGTGACCTAGTTGTTGTAAGTAACAGATAAAAATTCAGTAGTCCCCAGACTACTGAATTTTTATCTGTTTGGCACTTGGCCAAACAGGTACAAATTCAGACAGCGCGTTGCTACTGAGAATTTTCAGATAAATCAAACAAAACGTTGCTCAACCCGGGCATCGAATCCAAGACTTCATGTTCAGCAGTAGCGCTTGCATGAATGGGGCTATTCGGTCAGCAAACAATCAATTTGAGTTTTTTTCTATTCCATTTGGTTTGTTTGTTTTTGAACCGTTCAAGTCGTTCTTAAATTATGCGGGTACATACATTTCGGTTTTATTTATATACTTAAGTAGATAGATAGAATGTGCGTCTGTTTAGGAGGAATAAACTATTTTTCTGTCAGTATTTCTTGCGAAAACCAAACCAACGATTTAGTAAAAATGAAACAACTCATAAACTCACGACTTTTTCCCATAAGGAAGGCAGAAACTGAAACAGAACGCCACCTGCTACGATTCTCACATAGGTCCGTCTACTCCTGTTTTTTAGTACCTATACGTTCATATTTACATGGTTTTCTTATGTAAGTTAACCTTATCGTTAGTCTTAGATTAGATTTTGAAGTTAAGGACCAGGCGTTGTGGAACGCCTGGTCCCTACTCGTAGGTAAAGACGTGTTTGCTTATCCGTGTTTTTAGCGCAGATTGTTTAACAAAAGTCGAGTCGAAGTACGATCCATAGGTACTGCCAGGGTTGTGGAATTTGTTCGAAAGAGTCACCGTGGCACTGGAACGCACAGGGCATTAGTAGGAACACGGATGGGTAAAATAAGAGTCTGACACTCCTTTCCGCTCCACCCAGAGCGGAACGAGTCATTTGATGATTTCCCATCCATAATAAAGTACGATCCATAGGTGTGGCAAGGTGTCCTGTTACCTTATAATGTTTTTCTCTAAGCAATTTCTCACTAGCAACTCGAAGTCTGGATTTGAGCCGAGAACAATAGACTCACTCTAAATTTCATTAGACTAATTCATCTTGCTCTCGAAATGTTGGTATGTGAGGTGGCTGTTTTATGCGGATTATCGCATATTTTCCCAACCAGGTACTAGGTACATACTATTTTTTTCTTTTTTTATGATAACTAAACTCTTTTTCTTTCTATTTTTTTTCCATGGTATATTTGATTTGGAACAGGACCGGTGGTTGTGGCGATACTTGGGGGAGGTCCATGTCCAACAGTGGACGTCTTTCGGCTGACAATAATATGATGATGTTTGATTTTTTTAAGTTTTTCCGAATAATCTTTTACGTTCACCGTTATGGCCTCAGTTGGAAAGCGGCCTCTGCCGAGTAAGGTGCAAGCACATTATGTATTATGATGAGTCAGACGGTAAACGCCCATAAAACTAACTTGGAAGACCGTCATCTATTCTAATACATAATCATTAGGGTGACCAGAATACACCATGTTTGGAGAATAAACAGCAAATGCTGCAATGTAAATCTTAACCAGGATACAAATTGTTTTCATCTGAATATGTCAAAATTGTCGAAAATATACCTATATGAAATTTCCTCATATTTTTTTAATTTGATTTCAAACTAGAATGCGACCTAGGCATCTGGTGGTGCCTATTTGTTCAGCGCTTATGGGCTTCGTCAAACAAATTAAAGCTATTGCGAAGCCAAATTACAAAACATATATTTACTAACATACAAACGAGAACACATCAAAGCAGTGCTGTTTGGCGACAGAAATACAATAAATAATAATAATACAAAACCTACCTATTGTGGTACCTACCTACAGTACATCCTCGGATGTGTTTTTCCCAACTTACTAATTACGCTCTACTATTTTAGATTACTATCCCGTGCTAGATTTAAAACCCATTAAAACCGTGTTCTATTCATCTTTCAGGAAATATCCTGGCAAGACCCCAAAGATTAGCGACACCACAACCCATCGTTGCCATCGTCAACATGTCCAAATGATTGATAGCATCCAACGTGACCGGTCCACCATTATACACACTTATCAAACAAAAGAATTGGCCCCGATGATCGTGCGAAAGGTGACGTCGTGGCCCGATGATTGCCGATCATTACCGAGCATTGCCGAAGTGACGCAATCAACGATACGTGACGATTGCATTAGATCGTTTTTCAGCGTAGGTGGTGAATGATTTGATTGATCAATGGCTGATTTTCGCTGAATCAAAATGATTTAGAAAAAACGTCAGTCGAAACGCTTACTATTTTCACTTTCACAACGTCATCTCAACGTCATCTGACAATGAATGTCGAAACTTCTCAAAAGTGTATGGAAATTAGAGGTTTTTCTAGTCAATCGTGGATCCTTGACAGACGTTACGGGCATTTAGGAGCCCTAAAGCCTCGCAAGACAGTCTTACCAAGAGTTACCTATCGTGCAGACTGTTTGTGGGGGTCAGACATATCTGACCCCCACAAACAGTCTGCACGATAGGGGCTGCATACAGCTCTATATAAAATACTGGTATTGAGTTGTATCTGGTTATCCTGAAAACCGAGTGGACATTCAGAAATAGGGCCACACACAGGGCCTCTGTCTACACTTTTCCCAACTAATTTATAGTTAAAACAATTGAGAAAAGGCTGTCCGAAGAGTTTAAAAAGAATTTCGGAGAAATATGCATTTTCCATTATAAAAATACCAATATCTTTAGAAAAAGACTTCAAAGTTTGCTAACATAGCAAGTTAACAGTAACCTAAGACAAAACGTATTCCTTTCCACCTCAATTTTGTTAAATATAACTCTGACAGCGCGCAATGTTAATTTTTTAACCATAACAATAATTATGTAGGTAGCATCAGATAGGAAGTCGCGAATTGATGTCACATACTCAAAATACACTGTCATTATGATAATATAAACGACGTACAGACTGCCAATTTTTATAAATTGCATTGCCCTAGGTGCAAAGGTAAAAAAAAGCCATGAAAGCTCGCACGGTAGTTTTCTTTTTAGTGATTAAAATTGCAAATTGGCAAACTGCAGCAGTCATGCCAGTGTGACTGTTTCGATCACTTGATTTATAACATGGTTTTTGATTTAATTGCAAGTTGCTGTACCTTTTTATTATGGGGACATCCTCATGGTTACTTTTAGTCTGGGAAGAACGGAGGGTTATGTCGGATTTCTACCGAGTAAAACCTACTATTATCGGCTTATAATTTTATCGAATTATGCAAACATGTTTTTTTTTTGTTACTTACTTTCCTATAGGTCCTTATTTAAGTACCTAAGTATCGAAAAGGTAAATAGTTTCAGAATTGGGAAAAAAAGAGTTACCTAAGACCCTTCATAGTTACCTAAGGTATTTTCCATGCCATGAAGCGCTCTCGTGCGATCGCGATGCTCACTGGGTGGCCCCACCCGCTGTAATGACGCCAAACAATGATCTATGGCACCGCGCATGCGCCGACGTCGACTGCGCCCGCGCCGTCCCGTGTCTCTATCTAGGATTTTATGGGCTGTGATTATACCTAGATGTTAGTAAGTAACTGTAGGTGCTGGGAAAGTTCTAACGTAACATCACGCCTGAAACCCTATGCACTCATTTAGGTGCGTACAGTGCCGGATTAAAACTACTTTCCGCCCTAAGCAACTGGGCCCCCCTATCCACTAGTCAACAAGTACCTTTACTAAACGGTTACCCATGGAAGACACGGTTGGCGCAGTGGTTGAGCGATTGGCTGCTGCGCTGCGTGTTCGAGGGTTCGATTGCCGCAAAAAGGTACCCGCCTTTAAAATTAATAGCAAACTACCAAAACGAATTTTTTATTTATTGAAATGCGAGTTTAACGTTTGTAGCGTATAAGCCCCTATAATAACATTGATAAAGCATAGATCTCTAATTCTCTACATTTCATCTATCAATGACGGCCATAAAAACTCGTACTTTAACTTACTTTCCTTTACTTTACTTCAGGAACTGAAACCTGGAACGTCCTTGGGCATTTTTTGCTTCGTCTAAGAATACGGGTCTTTAAAATCCACATCTGGTAGCTTTTCTTTTGCTCAGGCTTCTAATTAAAGAGGCCTGGTAATTTTTGTAAGGAAGGTTTGCGAAATTTCGTCCCACTTGACAGACATAAGTAGGTACCTACAACCTCTAATTCCTGTAGTTTATCTGTTTCTGTATATGGTGCCCCCCCCCCTCCGAGACATGATGCCATAGGCAATTACTTAATTTGCTTATGGGTTAATTCGGCACTGGGTACGTCATAAGTTTCTCCGGGATTCGTCGAGCTTTAACTCCACTCTTTATGTAGGAAAATGATTTAATCAAGCTGTTAACTATTATTTGAATTTAATATAATGCATCTAAACACGTTATTAGTTACTTTTGAACGATACTCATTGTTCTCACATGACGAATTTACCTCCCAATGTCTCGACAATGTGACGCTCTAGGTATTGCTAATATTTTTGTTTGTGTAACCCGTTAATGGCGCGTCGCGGGTTTGAAAAAAAAACAAAATGACGGCCGGGTAGCTATGCCACAAAGGTTCTATCCCCTTTACGCATAAGAGCATAATGAGGCAATCATTGAGTTATGAATCTCATCATCATTTCAGCAGAAAGACGTCCACAGCTGGACATGAGTTCCCGAGCTTCGCCACAGCGGCCGGTCCAGTGCTTCTTGTATCCATAAAATATTACAACGTTAAGCTACATGGTAAGGTAACCCAAGGTAGTCAACTTCCGTAAAACATAAGTAGACTCAAACAGTGCTTTATATGACTGAAGGCTAATGATTCCCGTACTTAGGTTATCCACCAAGGATCATTACCGTGGTTTGATATCTCATGAATAAATGTAAGAGGGGAGAAGGGAACCTTAGGCGCTCCGCAGACGGAGTCACTTAGTTGACGAAACTGTCGACCTTTTGTTGCAGCAACAAAAAGGACCAAACAACAACAAAAGGACCAGTTTACGGTTGCCGCTGTTGCCATTGGGCAAGACAAAAAGATACGGAAACCAGTAATTTAACCCAAGAGATACAAATTTGACAGTTGCTAGTTGCGGCAATTTAGAATTGACTTCCCCCCGGTTTCTGGATAATAAGATCACTCCGTCACAAATTAAACGCTAGTTAAGCGATGCGATTGGCTGTTGTAATCTCGTTCAACCAATCACAGCAAGATAAAGCACGTATGACGATTTGTCACTATTATTTTGTGATAGTTTTCGTTTGAGAAACTGGGCCTGAGTTTCATGTGCAGCTACCGAAAATGTAACTAAGTTACTACGTCAGCGAAGTTTCTTTAAATTACGTGAGAAACTTCATAAACAGGTTGTTGCTGTTTGCCAGTTGCCGAAAATCACAACTCCCGTCAGCGAAGCGCCTTAGCGTTGCATCATTACCATGTTTTTGCATGTGAAATATGTAAGGAACTGCTTAAAACAAAGCTACGCCGTTTGCTTCTCCAAACTCATTAGGGCTTCAGTGGAAGTACTGAAAACTTAATGAGTTTGGACTTAGTTTTGTATTCATTGCAAAGCTAATCTTTATGTCAGAGTACCTTACTTACTAATTACCATCCTTTTATGGACAAGGTCTACAGTGTATTTTGCAATACTCTACGTTTCTGAATGGTTTTAACAACCTACATCATTTCAGCCGAAACAAGTTCACTGCTTGTTGGACATAGGCCGCCCCCATGTATCGCCACATAGGCCGGCCCATCGGATAGCCGCAACTTACACTGGGTCATTGGTTACCTTGTTGGAAGGCTTCCGTCGCTGCGTGGCTGCGTCGGTGCGGTCACCAGATCAGAAGCCTTTGGTTTCATTGGTCCTACTATTATGATTTGCGAGCAAATATATGCCCTGCCAGCTGTCAATTATGTTTGGTGAATCTTAAGACTCCGTAAGCTTGATTTTCCTGTGGATTACTACATTTCTGATTCAATTTCGCAAGGGAACTACTAACATAGCCCTCTAGGGTTAGATGTTTAATTAGTCATTAAGCAAACAAATTAGGAAGATTGGTAATTCGCAAGCTGTTTCTAAAGAAGCTAGTTTGAGGAAGGACTTGATGGAGAAGCAGCGTAACTAACCTAAGTTGTCTTTAAACCACACCGGGATCATTAATCCCGGTGTGGGAGGGAGACGGGGCTATACAAGACGCATAGCACTATCCCTTTTTCACAACGGAATCATGATGGCAATTGTACGTTATAATTAGGGCAGTGTATTTACTGGAAGATTCATAAAGAATAATATCTAGGTACATTTTTACTTGGTCTTGAGATCAAAACAACGCAACAGTAATCTATATTGCATGTCTGGCAGGAAACATTTACCATCAATTGAGCTATTTGGTGTAACATAATCATCATAATCAAATAAGCCCTTTATTTAGTAGATAGGACAATCATACAATGTAGTTTATATCTTGAGATTGAGCAATAATACTTGAACGTGAAAGGTCATTGTTTGCAACAGCGATGAATGTTTCCATGTTGGTCTAGTCGTGATCAAAATAATGACATCTTGTGTAAATATCACTAATATCATTGTTAGTGTACTACTGTATCAGATAAATATTGCCCGTAGCCTCGGTTGAATGCACCAGTCTGCACCAAATAATCCCATCATATTTCCAAAACTAACCATGACCAATTCTTCAATTCTTGAGTCAATAATTATGGGTTTATTTTAACACGCTAAAAAAAATATTGTGTCTGTACTGTTGGCCGTTGAAGAGTTGCTTCGCCTGGAGCCAACCCTACATGGGTAATCAGGTCATTGCATTATAGTAATCATTAAAAATAATTGTCATCAGAACTGAACCAACATGTAAAAATTCAACTCTGTAGGATAAGAGGAAGTGGTTCTTATTCAGCTTGCAAGATTTGACATAAACTAACTAACGACATTGCAGGTTAAATAAAAGTTTGTAAAAATCAAACCTTTATTAGCCATTAAACCCGGCTCAGATCGCAAATACCTACAAAGAAAAAAATACTTATCCTAATCCTGGAATCGAACCCAGGTTCCTCCCTCGGCAGTCATACTTGCAACGACAATAACAGTATCTAAGGTAGTAAATAGAACTATAAATAAATAGCTAGAAAGAAGTCCAATCACACGGTACCTCTGACGTCAGCAGCAGCCATCCAATCTATGTTTACGTCCTCTGAACTACTTTCGGAGAGTGTAAACTAGTTAGAGTTCTCTTATGGTGAGAACATGATGCTAAATGTGGATTTACTGAGCGTCGCGGAAACCTATTAGATATACTATCTACAGATTTTCAAAATTGTAAAAAAAAATAATGACATGTAAATGCTCAAGCGTGTCAGATATTGATATGCTTCATGCTCCAACATGAAATATATATTAATCTGCCGAATTGCGTGGTAGGGTTGGCCATGCGGGAGGGGTGAAAAAAAATACTCGAGTGCGTTAGATTTTTAGAGGGGGTGTTCAGTGAACCCTACAGATGCTCCCATTTCTTAGACTGACGATTTGGAAGTGACACAAGATCGCAGTGAATTTCTGAAAATGTAAAAAAAAATCGCCATCTTGAAATGCTCGAGCGCATCAGATTAGCATACAGACGGTTCATTATGATGTCCCAGCCATAGTGACCAAACATTTGAGGATTATTTTGAAGGTAATCTGACAACCTGAAAAAAAATTTTTTTTTAGTTATTTTTCACACATAAGCTGTTGGTCCCAGTTGTCATTTGTAGATCTTTGGCGGTCGTAACGGATTGTCAGAAGCCAGTAAATCTGACTCCAGTCTTTCCAAAAAGTACCCTGTTAATTTAGTAATAAGGGTTATGGAGGTCTGGTAGGCAGCCGCTCCACGTAAAATATTGGTAGGTATTCACCTGTATCCGGTTTGACTGGAAGCCGACATCAATATAGTTGGGAAAAAGGCTAGGCAGATGATGATGAACAGCTGTAATGGTGTCATGGAGTCAGAAAGCAGTGTGGGGAGGAAGGTGCGAGAGAGTCCAAGATAAGAGAAAACTGGATCTTAATTGGCGATTTTTACTATCGGCCCGCGGAAATCGCGAGATTATACTTATGTTTTTTGTTATTCTTGTATATTTTGTATCAACCGCGGATAAACAGACAGACGGACATGGTAAAACTATAAGGGTTCCTTGTTGACTACGGAAGCCTAAAAAGGAGACATTTTGGCATCCCGAACGTTTTCTCGGGGACATAGGGACGGAGAAGCAGAAACGGGTAGTCCCGTTCAAATCGGAAAGTATGGTCAACTCATTACTTACGAGCAGTAATAAAATCGTCACTCAATCTTATTGTTGATTGAGTTGAGTTGAAAAGTTATTTTGAACTGGACTTGGTTTTACTATTGGGTTTAATTGTGTTGGTTTTAAGTGGATTTTGGATCTATTGTTTTAGTTGTTGGGGTTGAAATTCTTCTTGCTGTAGACTGTATGTCATAGACTAGATAATATATAAGACTCTGTGTGGAAAAGACGAAGAAGATGCGTAAAGTGTACTTGGCACCTGGCTCGATTTACTTTTTAATTTAAAATGAACCATTCTATTTCGATGATGACGTGTTGGTCTCATAGTAATAGTTGTTCATAACGATGAGTACAATGCCCCCTTAAAAGGTAGGTATAATGCATTAATTCTGTTACACGTTGTATATACCTACTTAGGTAGGTAATATATTCCTATAGGGGGAGCTTTTCATCTTTCTTTTTAAAATAAGGTAATACAATTGTAAATACACTACTTACCTACCTCTGGCAGGGTTGAACTTAGATTACTGCTTAGAGGGTAGTACTTAGATTGAGCAAAGAACGTTCGTTGCTCAATCTAAGTACTCAAATCAGAAACCCACCCCATATCGTCTTCTTTGTCACCCTCAATTTGGAAATAAGTATAACAAAAACCCACCTAGTTATTCCCAAAGACACCTTAACGTGGAAAAAACCATAGGTAATGCATTGTTGACGAACATTGCTTTGTAATTATACATTTAGAACAAGTAAGTGAGCTCCTCAAAAACTTTTACGAGCTGTCCTAAATACATACCTCCTATCTACAACCAATATATGTCCTTAACAAAATAAAGACAAATACTTCCATCCTAACTAGCTAGTAAACACGTCCCTCTTTAACGAAAATACTTTAAAATTATTCCTTTTACATTTTAAGTTACCTGGTGGTCCAGCCGATAATGGCAATTTACATTTTAAAACCAATCCGTACGTTGTAATCCTCCGCTTATTTCGTTATTTGCATGAGAAAAGAAAAATGGCGAATGATTGTTACTTCGAAACTACTAAAGATAAAAAGCACGAAGTTAAGCCGTCAAGACGTGTCGTTTCTTTTAAAAAATCCCGTTTAAGTATGTTAATAATTTCATCTTGGTAATTGAGTGGTGCGGGTTTGGCGTAGGGAGGAAACAGTATTGCGGATATCGATAAATATCCGCAACGTGTGGTGCGGATCAATGTTGACAACATTTAATATAAATGGTTTATTTTCTTTGTTTTTTTTCTTATTTGATAGAGTCTAATGTTTCCTGATAGCTAAAACCTGTGGGTTTGTAAGTCAAGAGTGAAAAACGTTACTTCCAAGCAAGCGCGCTCGTGGTCAACGGGAGCTATGAAACAAAACTTTTGTAAGATAAAATTACTCATGAATAATTTAGAATAGAAACAGAAATAGATAGCGGGATTAGATATACTCATAATTATTTAGATTTTGATTCACAGAATAATTAGATCGGGAAACGTGGAAAGAGGGAAAGGAGGTTCTTTACCCTGCAATGGGACAACATATTTCTATATGGCATATAAAAAAAAACAGTTTTCTGTACCTAGTAACAAGAAGGACCTGTTAGAAAATTGTGATACGTATTTTGTTAGGTAATGCTTCCATAACTATGCCATACTTTGAAATCAAATTAATGTTAACTGAAGTGTGTCGAAATAGAGCAGTAAAAAAAAACCAAATTACTTTTCTAATTACTGTGAGATTGGCTACAGCGACGAATATTAAGTGTCGCCTCTTCTATAAAAATGGAAAAAGACTTTTGACTGAGATGCAGCAATAACAATCTTAGTTAGTTCCGTTATTTTGGTTTTTCCCGAATGTAAGTGCTGAAGACTAGTTTTAAGCTATATAAATACTTCAGTAAGATTGTAGTCTATTTGGAAGTTTAAATTAAAATAATTACTAAATATAAATGTGCAATTCGATGTCAAAGTGAAAATAAAAATTAAACTTAAACTTACCTTAATTAATTAATAACTCGAAAGTGTCTATTTTTATTGGAGGGCCTATCTAACTTATTTATTTTTATATTTATTTATAACAATTTTACCTACACTATCATTAAATCACATCATTATTCACATCATCATTAAATCACATCTAAAGTCACATTCTAAAAGTCCAAAAATTATGTTTACATGCGGTACTTAAATGTCATGTTTGTCAAATTGTAGGTACAGAATTGTCACGTTTTTTTTTTAAAAAGTTTAAGAATCATTATTCATTACTGCTGGAAGTATGTCACTTCGTCTAGAGCCCAACAGATCTCGCCGAAGAAATCTCGTCACATTAATTACAAGCCGACTAATCCGCCTATTATTCGACGGCATTGTAGTATCGCTGCGCTTGCGCATCTCTATAGGTAATAAGCGTCGTGTGAGGCGCGCGGCGGTGGCGCGATCGACGAGGACCTGTAGCGTAGCGTGCGATATTATAGTACACTTGGTATAAAAACTATATGTGCTGAGTTACATGAAGGAGCTATTGATATGGGTAAAAAAACTCGATTGGCTACCGATTTAGAAATGGTTAATTCATATATGTACAGGTAATAATTGAAACATTTATTAAATTGGTACTTTTCTTATATTTATATGTAACCTATATATATGACGCAGAACCTTTGGGTTTTATAGAAGCCAAGTAGATACAAGGCTAAATGGTTGATTGAAATGAGGAATATGTCACGTTTAAAAAATAGCGAAAATCTAATAAAAAACATTTATTGAAGCACCAATTAATTTAAAAAATAGACCACACACTAAAAGTCTATTCGGGTTTTAAAAAAATAGTGTAAATACGATCACACAAGTCCACAGCAAACATATATTTCGATCAACCTTTTTCAAGCTCTACATCAAAATATTTAACAAGTACACCAAAACTAATTCCCTTTTTATCAAAAGCTAATCGCTCGTTAAGATTTCCGACATCAATCAGCCAATCAGAGGAGATTAACAGCGAGCTAACACGTTACCAACATTACGAATGACCTAATTCGGTTCAACCCGTGCGGTCCTCATTTACACTGGCTATAAAACCTCTTTTTGACATATCCGTGGCAAAACCCCTAACTGATATGACCCTTTATAACATTAAGGTGTTAAGAAAACTCTGCCTTTACATCGCAAAACCAACCTTACCCACCAAAACTTAGATCGAATTTTGAGTGGTCGGTGTATCCCGTTTATTAGACTACAAAGACGCCGCCTGGGCGCCTTTGATGCGGCGGCGTAATTACGTAAGAGCGGGCGCGATGAATGCCCCTGTATGAATGTGCTATAGTCAGGGCACCTAGGATTTACATTCACAATGGACTGTAATTGATTTTTTTATCGCTTATACGATTGGTTTCTGAAATATTTTTACAATAATGGTCTGAAAAGGTGTCTTTAAATTTTTTAGGGCTTTGAGATTTTTTTGTGGATAAACCACGGTTTGCGTCAGGAAAACGTTAGGGGTGGTTATTGAGCAGATTACGTGTTCAAAGTACTTAGTTCATGTTTCCATATTTTTTTTCAAAATTACTTTAGTTCATCACAGTGGTATTATGTATTAAATGTCAAAGCAAGCGATGACTTAAAAATTTAGTAAGCTTTTAATTACGAAATTATAAAACAAAAAAGGGGTTAGGTTAGGTATACAATCTCTACGGTCTCTACGGTCTTTATCAATTTCAGATGTGTTTAGGCCTAGCGCGCACTGCCTTGCGTTTTTTAAACGCACAATCTGTGAAGTATGGAGTGTCATAGAAGTGCGCGCACTGCGGTGAAAAAAAGGCATGCGGTGGAGTCACCGTTGTCCTCTCGCTGCAAATTTGCGGTGAATCTACCGCAAATATTTTTGTATCCTATAGAGATCTATGAAGCGCCGCGCACTGCGGTGAAATAAACGCAGTGATGCCTACTTCATAGCTAGATCTGGCTATTTTTCGGTGTCAGGCGCTACTATTTAATAAAACTTGTAGCTAAATTTTTTAGCTACATTTCTAGAAACTTTTTATTGAAAAGTGATAAATGTTGCTATACTTAATTGCGGTTTGCCAAAATAAATACTTAAGAAAATGGGTACCTACCTATTGTAGGAAAATACTCCAACTCAAAGATCAATAATGAACCTCAGTTATCGACATCTTCCTCTTCAGTTACATTAATTGATTAACGGCATTGTTATTATTAGATTAATTTTAATTACCTGCTACGTTTATCTTAAAAATAATTATAAGAACTGATTTTTTTACTTCTGTGTTTGACTTAATATAGGTATGCAAAACGTGATTATAATTTGACCACATATTGTTACCTTCCTTTCTACTATGTAGTAAGTACTAAGTAGCGATCAGCTACTTTTAGCAACTTTTTTGGATCAAAAAATTTGGCTATTTAGCAATTTTTTACAAACTGTCTAGCTACTGACTAAAGGTAGCAGTTGGTGAGTATTCAAGACAAGGATGTGGGAGGAAGTTTATGATATTGTTATTTATAATTGGAGCGACTTAACTTTATCAGAAAGAAAACCATAAGTAAGTTTAACAATTCGTTTTTAATTTCTTAGGTTAAAATCTTTTGAAAAGGTATTCGAGCTATAATCTAAAGTATAAAAATCTTGTGTTACGGTGTTTGTGTTCGTACCTCCTTTTTCGAAACGGCTCGTCCGATTTTTATGAAATGATGTGTGTTTGGTAGGTATGAGAATAGTTCGTAAAGTCACGGTAAAAATATCTACAGTAGGTACCTATTCTATCTTCATACAAACGGTCGGAACGCGAGTCATACCTACAGTTCGCGTCAAATAACTGTGCCCCTCTGAAGTTAGCCATTTGCAAAGATCGCGCAGGTGCAGTCACGTAGAGGGAGCAAGTGGGACGCAAGCATGCATCAAACGTAAACGAGCGACTGAGACATAAAATCGCGCCGCCATAATCCCCACCCCACGCATGCACAGTTGTAGTTAGTTCATAATTTAGACTACTACGCAGCCACTTGTAGCCAACCTCAGAGGGGCACAGTTATTTGACGCGAACTGTACGCGCCTCGAGTTCAGGGTGAACTCAGGACACAACCAGTTGCGAATGCGCCGCAGTGGCGAACGAACGGTGTGATGATTTTGTAAGCAGTAAGCGTGCGACTTGTGATTATGTTATTATTGAAATAAGTACCTACTTACCTACAAGTTCTTACTTAATATGACAAAGAGAAATTATAGATAACGTGCTTTTTTTGGTTGCTTGATTCTTCAATAACGCACCCGGAATAACATTTTAGATTGCCTCTAAACTCCGAAAGTTTTTAAATACCTAAAATAGTACCTACGTAATGGGTTTCTTTTTTTTAATAGGTAGGTATTTCGCTTTTTCCACCGAGTGAAATACTTGCATTAATAAATAAATAAGTAGAACGGGTGAAAAAAGTGACACGAGTAAACTACCTACCTAAGTACCCGCTCGGGTTAAAAAAGAACTAATAAGTACTTAGGTAGTTTCCTAGGCTAGGCTGTGATCTACTTACTTGTGTACTTAGCTACTTACATACTTATATTATTGAATTAGACGAAATATCATTGTGAAATGATTACCTATGAGACTAATAAAAATGGTAGGTAAGTACCTACCTAGTAAGATTTTGTAGTAGGAAGATAGAGATTTTGATTGCTGTAGGTAGCGATGAGATGGTTGGTTTGCAGCGTTTCGACATATTACTGTGGTAAAGTATAAGTACATATTTCATACCGCGCTAGCATACATGCGGGCGAAGCCGCGGGCGGCAGTTAGTGTAGATATAATCAAGGTTAACCTAACTTAAAGTACCTAAACAAAATAATTAGGTGTATTAGTGTGTATCACTTTATTTGTACTTAGCTGTTTTTTTTTGTTTTACTCAGACTTGAGATAGGTATACGTATAAAGTATCTAATGTTAGAGACGAATCTATGTTTTTTTTTACCTTTTGTTAGGTAACCTTTATTTAAACTACAAGCTGCTGCCCGCGGCTTCGCCTGTATGTGTGTTCTTAGCGGTGTGAAATAACATGATTAAATACTATACTTTACGACCTATTCTCATACCTACCAAATACACATAAAAAGAACCTCCTTCTTTTTATGAAGTCGGTTAAAATATATATAAATCGATCGAGCCGTTTCGGAGGAGTATGAACATAAACACCGATTACATTTAACCAGAACCTATTTAAATTTTATCATACTGCCATGCAACTAAACCTCTTGCTGAATTAAAATAGTTGGCAAAATAATCCCTATTTTGAATGTTGTTCATGCTAGATCGCGTAGATTTAGCTCGCAGGCTCCTTAACTGAGTCCCATAAAGTTTATCACGAAATCTGACCCCATCGTGTTTGCGTACGTAATTATGCAATACGCAGCAGGCTTTTATTTTATTATTTTATTTCGTTCACCAAAACTGATTTTCACGTCTAGGGCTCGGTGTAGGTAATATTTGCAATTTATTGGTCAGAATCCCAAATGTACATTCCACGACATTTCATCTTGCTCGTGTGAGTCTATAATTGAAAACTTTTTGTGTTTCTGATAAATTTCGCCGTGGATAAGGCCGCATAATATGCTCAGAGAGAGCGAAGGCTTCATCGCCTACAAATACATGGCATCTCTTTGTCTTCGCTATCGTTAGGCAATTTAGTATAAATGGATGATTTCTCCACATATTTTTCAAACTATTTGGATTTAAAAACCAAACAGCTGAACGGATTTTGATAAAATTTCAATTGTATTAATCGATAAGTAGGATATCCTTTCACATAAAACAATATTTTTTTAAATCGGATCATATATTATGACGGAGATATGAGGTAACAAACACAAAAAAACACGCCCGAAATGAGAACCTCCTTTTTTGAAGTCGGTTAAAAACGTGCGTTTGTTTCACCGCAGTGCGCGGCCCCGTGAATGCGTTTATTCTACCGCACGGTGGAAAAAACGCACCGCGTTCCACCGCAAGGCAGTGCGCGCAAGGCCTTACGCTCACCGGCATAAAAATAGAAAGGCTAACTCTCCAGCACCTGCTTATGTACCTATGAGCAGTAGCGATATTTTATTGAAGCAGATTTTACTGCTTGAAGAAAACACTAGTTTATAAAAAAACTTTTAAAGAAATTAAAACCAAAACATTAATCAAAACGCCATTCAAACAAGGTTAACTACAAAAACAGTGAAAAGTCAACAAACAACGTGGTCCCTTAATCCTATAACGAATTCTAACCAGAAACTGCAACATTTCGCTGTATTTAGTTTCCGCTCGTAATTAAAACCATTGTGATTAAACTGTGACGAATTAACTACAGTCAACCGGCGGGGCGACGGGGGGCGGGTCACGGGGGCGTGGCCTCTGAACATCAAAGGAGCCGCCGCCGCGCCGCAAAAGGGAATGCTTATTGATGTGCGAGAGAAACCGAACATAAAACCCCATCAGTTGGAGGGAGATGGTAGATGAGTGTGTTTGTAGTAGTAATCCTTATGAACGGGTTGATTCAAGATTGTGAGAATGGCGGATAGTGGTGTGCTGAGATTTGTATCGATGAAGAGAACCAGTATTTCTGTGGGCTTTTAGTATCGTAGGGTTTTTGTGCGTTGTGAGATTAGATTGGCAGTTTATGTGTGCGATGAGTTCTAAACTTTGTTTAACTAATATGATTGGTGTATAGCCATTTTTGGTAAACATAAAAACCGCCCAAGTGCGTGTCGGGACCACGACGTGTGACTAGGTTTTCGTAATTACCCGTCCCGTATGCCATGACAAAAATAGCAAATTTTACTATGACATTACAAAGTTACAATACATTTAGTTTAAAGTCATTTTCTAAGGGGCTACTACGAAATTTTTATCTTATCAGTTACATTTTATAAGTTGGTCGACTATTACTCGTTAACTTGTAAAGCCTACTTAGCTGTCATTGTTTTCTTTTTAAATTCGTTTATATGCTACTACCATGAGTTTTTTCACGTCTTCAAAAACAACCGTTTAGCTGGCAGACCCCTCTGCCTTGCCTACACTTGAATCTAATGAAAAGATGAAAAAATGGTTTTGGCACACTTTTAACATTTTAAACGAACGACACCCCTAAGACGGATATATCACTGGTTGTTTCAGAGATTAGCGCGTTTAAACAAGCAAGCAAACTCTTCAGCTTTATTATCTATCTATACTATACTAAATATATACTATCTATACTAATATTATTAAGCGAAAGAGTGTTTGTTTGTGTGAACGCGCTAATATCTGGAACTACCAGATGTACCAGATATATGATGGCCACATTCATGAGGAAGGCTATAGGCTATACGGGAATGGGAAATTCCTACAGGAACTTGAAAAAAACTTGCGCGTACGAAGTCGCGGGCAAAAGCTAGAATTAGTATAGATTTAGTTTGGTTTAAGCCAACAAACTTTGCCTACTTACTCAATTATGGAATTGCGTTAGTATTTAGGTAAATATTTTTTCGAAAAGCTTCAAATATGCTTGAACAGAAATGTGGTACCAAAAAACCTTTACAATTTATTTGAAGTCGTAATAATAACTACTTAATGGGGTATTCAACTGAAAAAGAAACGAATTATTCCGTCAGATAGATTTCCAAAAATGTTGCATATGTATTTTTTCTTTTTTATGACGAATATGCAGTGCGTTAAAAACTCGCGTGACGTCACTACGATAGTTTTTACTAGCGACGTGACGTCACCAGCCCCCTTTCTTGAACTTTGATGCGCTTTTTCTTTATAATTATTTTTTCGATTTGAAATGTGAAAAAATACGTGGCCATTATTTTTTGAAAATCTAACGGACGGATTAAATATAATATTTTTTTATACTTAGTAGAATACCATACTATAGCTTACACAATTTCCAACAGCAACAAACTTACTCGACGTATCGATATATCCGCAGCATCCGCGTGTCCCAACCCTAGCGATAAATCTGTGCCGCTAAAGAAGCTTACGTCATTGACGTATTGTTTATAAATCAAACGCCGCCTTGGATGAAGTTCCGACACTATTACCCGAATGAGTTGTATTGGACAGTTGGACAGTATTGTACGACAGTTCCTTGACTGTCGAGGCATTTATTGATGGCCAGACCAAGTCCTTGAGTACCGTCAAACGGGGTGAATAGGAGTAGAGGGGTGAATAAAAACAAAACTTTGAAAGGGGTTTTCACTTTAATATCATAATAATGGTTGTCTAAGAAAGCCATTTTATTTTATTTATATTAATTCAATTCAATTGGAGACCGCAAATGCAGCAAACAAAATTATCAAAGTTTTGTGCCGATTCGCCCCTGCATTCCTATTCACCCCGTTTGTAGGTAGATAAGGGCGTTGCCTGATTGGCAAACGTTGCATGATAATGATAAGTCAAAGATGATATAAATAGTAGGTGAAATGGATTTTCGTCCTTGGTTGATGGATAGCCGTGTGTTCATGCACTGTAACGCTGAGATGACTGATTATCTGATTATTAAGTATAGAGGGTGCGTGGATATATATATGGGTGTTCCATACGAATAACCCGATCAGAAGAAGTAGATACTAAGGTAAAACTACTTTCTGAGGGCCAATTATTCTACAATTTTTTTAACAACTTTCGCATTCTCATGACAGTCGAAAACTGTCAAAAATGTACGGAAATGAAGGCTTTTTTGACAGATTGCGATTAAAAGAATACTTTAGTGCGTTTAACATGTCATTGGTTGATCAGTCAACAATCAAAGAAGGATGGAAGAAGTGATTAGATGTGAAGAGAAATATTATTATTAGTATTGATTCATGATGAATGATCAAAAAAATCAAAATAGTGTTTCATTTGTCTTGGGAAAAATACAAGAATGGCAATCAACATTCACTAATAAATAGATTGTCAAAGGACTAATTATTTTTCCCTTTTCAGACAATTTTTAACTACAGAATAAACATGGCCGTTTGACATATTTTTCAAAGGCTATCAAACCGCCATATTATATATATTTGTTCCATAGTTAAAAGTTATCTCTAGAAATCTCTAAAATTCGGTTCGAGATAATTTATTTAGACCCACTTGCCCCGCTAGTTACTAAATGCCTTTAACGCTAAACATATTGAAATCATCATTCTGTCTTTGTCATCTTCAAACAAGAACTTCAACTTGATAGAAAAAGTATGATAAGTAATTTTCTAATCCATTTTTAATGCAAGTCGGCCGTACAGAGCTAACTTTATTACCTGTGTCAAATATGATGGCTGCTAACTTACGTAGATACATAAATGGATTGTTGAATTAGCTGTTTTTTTGTTACTTTAAATTTAATTTTCCGTTTTTATCGTTTTTTTTATCATACATTTTGTCTATTTAAATTATTTTCTTTTTTGTGTGTTTAAGTTAATTCGTGGTATTCAAACCACTTGTTTAATTATTATTCAAACACTACTACGTTATAAACTAGATATGTTTTCGTTTTTGTATTTTTTCTTTATTTGTAAACTGTTTTTGAATTTTAGGTGATTACTTTGAATGTGCATGTTGAATTCACATCTAGTAGGTGTCAATCATATGTTTATTATTGTGTTGTTTTTTCTGTTGTTTGTTTTGACTGTACATCAGTTTTGTGAAATACAATAAAAAAAAAAATAAAAAAAAAGTATTAAACCCTACAATACTTCTAATTCCCATACACCTAACACCATTTCATCAATATCTTAATCAGTAACCAGTCACTTAAAAATAATAAAACAAAAAAATGGCTGCCAAATCACAAAGTAAGAGACTTCCCTAATTCGATAATTACAAGTTCTGAGCTATTAAATCGAATTATCTATGACATGTTCACATCACGGGAGAAAAGCTAACTACTCATTACGTCTAATATGACCAGGGTAAAAAGAGCTGTGAAGATGTGCCGATATACCCCTCGTGAAGAAGATGTTCTTGGGTATAAGACAAGCGAGGTAGGTCGTTTTAAATGGTGCTGCGTTAATAGAAAGAATGCTGAGTCATGGGCAGTCGAGTCGATGGTTTAAAGTGGTGAAGCTCCTAATAGATTCCCACGATCGCAAAATCGATAAAGATGGGTTTTTCGTAATGTTGGTGAGCTTTCGGGTTGATGGGTGTGATTGAGCGGAATTTTGCAGGGATCGAAATAATGGAAGAACCAGAAGTTTATGAATTACTTAGTCAATTTAAAGTGGTAGAAAGACAGACCCGTTGACGACAACGTAAATTCTAAAAAGCATGATGAATCCACAACAGAAGTAACATATTATTACACTAGATTCTGCTAGCAGGTAGCAGCCGCTGCACCCAAGTGAAAGTGGAAACATTTCCGGGATGAAAAAGTCCGTGACGTGTGCCAAGTTTTATCCAAATCTGTTCAAGCACTATGTTAATGGGATTGACATATTTCAGACAGTACTGCATACAGAAATGTCACGAAGCCAATACACACACGCACACGATAGACAAACATTTAGGAGTTTTCAGTTTATAGAAATTTATTTCTCAACAAAAAAAAAAGTACATAAGTACTACTTCACTTAAATATGAAAACCTTAATCTATATATACTGATATAATAAAGCTGAAGAGTTTGTTTGTTTTATCTCTGGAACTACCAACGATTAGCGCGCTAGCCACATATCTTCCTCATGAGGAAGATAAATACGGGCACGGGAAAAACGGTATATTATTATGCGCGTACAAGTCTCGGGCAAAAGCCAGTAAAATATATTTTGTCAAGTATTAACGCGTATTTTATGTCATTGTGTCTCCTTTTTAGACAAAGGCTCCAAAAGATGACATTTACAACCTTATGTGATCTGTGTCCGAGGACAGTCAGATTGTGCAATTTTTAACAATCAATTCACAGATTTAATTAGGCATATTTTCCTCGTATTTATACCATACCAGTTGACTTTGCCAACACGAGTCATGGACAAGTATAAATATTCAAATATTGACACAGCACAGGTGTGGCGAGGACACTGCTTCCCATAGAGTGTCACGCCTTAAACAGGCACAGTTAATAACATAATTGCTTTGCATAATTAATCATTGTGTACATTTTGTTATCTTTATTAAAATTATTATGTGAGAATTTTTGCATTTTTAGCACAGGGTTAGTAATGGAGTTAATGTAGTTGATAAGTCTATTAGGTTTTGGCTTTTGGCCAAGGCTTTTAAGAATATTGAATATTTTCGAATATGGTGGTGTGGTGGAGTATATGCATGTTCTCTTATGAATGATAGCAGTTGGTATGCGAAGTCGGCTATGGTTCTAACTAGAATCAGAATATAGTATTAGTAACATAACGTAAAATTTTACTAAGTATAAATATATATTTTTGTATGATACAAATTGTGTACGTCGCATAAAATTAAACGCTAATAATATGTCGGGGTTGCAGTTTTTTTATATTCAAAATTCACTATACTTACGTCGAAACATTCGTGCACCTATCTATCTCCCTGGCCTTTTCCCAACTGAGTTGGGGTCAGCTTCCTGTGTAACCGGATGCAGCTGAGTACCAGTATATTACATTGAGCGACTGTGTAGGTATACAACCTCCAAAAACCCAATAACTAGGAGACACGAACCTCCTAGCAAAACTGCTGTCAGATTTCCTGGCTTCTGAACACCCTTTAACGACTGTCAAAAATGGAAACGAAAACCAGGATCAACGACAATGTGCTTTCCGAGGCAAGGAGGAGAAAGATAATAAACAAAAAAAAATGCTTTCGACTTCCAAATAAAATAAACACTAATATGACTTTAATTTCGGAAGTTTGTGTTTTTGGTAGTTTCTTCGTTTTTGACAATGACTTTCGAAATTAAAGTTATTTCATACTTTTTAATGTTTTTTTTATTTGGAAGTCAGTCGTTTATTTTTTGGACCTTTTATTTTTATTTTATGCTTTTAGTAGGTACTATATCATTGTTTGTAATTCGGAAACACCACTGGAAATTCACAGAAAAGCAAAATACGCAATTTCGTTTATATAGTTTTTTTTTTCAGCTATTAGGTATTATGTGAAAACCAAACTACAAAACCGATTTTGATGAAATTTCCAATCGGAAAGTATATGCTTTCACTAAGAAGATTTTTTCGAATCGATTCATTAATGACGGTGTTACCTCCTCCTTTTTTGTAGTCGGTCAAAAAAGTATCCCTAGGTACTTATCTCAGCGCGTGATAGTTGGTGTAATATAGGTAGGTATACCACACAGCAATTATACAGAAGCTGTATAAACCACAGTAATCCTCGATCATTTGAATATTATGAACACATTTTATACCACAGTAAACTGGCCCGAAGTTTTTATCATAATAATTATGAACATGTTTTTATTAAAGTTCTATAAGGTCACAGTTGTTTCTTAATTTCTACATTCGGATATTTATTGTAGCTGCCATAAATAACTTTGTCCGTTTGTGGGACTGGTCTGGTTCCGTTTTCAAACTTTTGTAAAATGTAGAAACATTGTTGAGCATTCATTCTCTGTACTTATTTGAATCAAGACGTACTTACGTGATCCTTCCATGCTTGATGCTTTTCTTCTGTTGACTTGGCAAGCAAGACGGAGCTATAATTTATTTAATATTATTATTTCAAGCAAGGCCCATAAAACACATTAAATATGTATGTAAGTATAAAAACAATAATAATAAACTAATACATATTTAACACAACAAACTTAAAAACTACTCCACACGAAGTGACGGCGTCGTATTACGCTGCGAGGTGTCGTGTAGCCGACCGCGTAAACGCCGATACAGCACACCTTTCGGCCAAAACTCTTCCTTGAGGAAGGTCACCAAATGATGAGTCGGAACGCGCACCACGAACGACTTGGAATTGGTGTTATGACACGCCTCCAACTTCTCCACCCTCAAGGTCCAGTTGGTCTTCACCCGTAGGTATGTACTCTACGATGTCCTCAGTCTTTGACTCTTCGTAGAGTGGTGTCAACGGGACACGTACAGCTGCGTCGTCGTCTGTAATCTAAATAATCAGGGGCACAAGGATCGTTCATAATAGTGAAGAGCTTGCAGAGGGATATCCTTTGACATATTAGCAGCCACAAGGGAGAAATGTGATCATAGTTAATTAACAGTCATGGCCACTAACAATGTTATTACAATGATGTTTTCTTATTTCTTTTGGGGTTCCTTTGTTTTTAATTCAGTACAATCCCAGTGTGGTCAACGGTTGTGCCAAAAACTCTGTATACTTAACATTTTCTATGCGATTGCAGACAGTCTGACTCCCCAAAAATCCGTTAAAAGTCAAGCAAACCCACTCGTCAAGCTATACCGTAACAGTTGCGAGCCAAACCATTAGATTCAGTGCGGATTCGAGGCACGCCCCCTAGCGAATGGTTCCGTAATTACTGATCATTTATCTCTGCCTCTGTCAAAATGGTGTCGTTCAACGAAAACATTTTAAAATATGCCATAATTAGGGACCCATTTGATTAATTTGACCACAGGATTTGGTGTTGCCAGTTTTCGATGGTGATTTGGATCGAATGTTGGTGAATTACGGATATAATGGAGATGGTAAATGACATTTTTAAATTAAAGTTGGAAAAGTATCTAGCTTAAATCTGAAAATCCCTTTTCCTTTATTCTTTTCCCAGCTGAGAAAGCAGCTTCCTCGTCTCTCAACAGTGATCCTGATTTCAATCCAGTAAAAATTTCTATACGACCTAATAAGGTCTTTAATCTTGAGAAAGCTTCAGATACTCCTATTAAGCACTAACAAGATGAGGAAAATGAGCCAATAATTTACTTAAATGTGAGTCTAGGCTCTACCACTCTAAAAACTTGAAAATATTCCGTGTCAAAGCACCCAAGCCCTTCATAAAATCACCCACTATAAAAGGTAATTAAATCACCTGGCAACACTAATAAAAATAAGTTCTTCATACGTCAAAAGTCTGACCGTTTGAAGGTGTGAATTAGACGATTTTTCTTTATGATAAAGGTTGACGGATGGACGGAAAATGTTACATTGTCTAATTATTCACGGTTATCTGTTAAAATTTTATTTAATAATACACTTGATAGTGTGTTCCGGACATATTTTGTTTGTTTGATTGATGAGAATCTCCGAATCTTTTGTGCAGTCGAGTTTATTAAAAGTTCTTGTTAGCTGAAATATTATGATGTGAGCGGTCAACTAGAGCTTTTGGCGGTTTATTTTTTTGTAAGATGCTAATTGAGTTTTATTTGGGATTGTTGGTCATGGTCGGCGGATTTAGTTTGCGATAATTAGAGTAACGTCGAGACTGGAGCTAAATCATTTGTGTTTGATGTTATTAATGCCTGTTTTTTTTTGTTAGGTATGTTTCTATGCGCTCCCTCATGGATGGTAGAAATAAAGATTCGATCTTCCAAACAGGCAAGAATGGGCATGGGCTAATCAACCACAATATGAGTCCAAGAAAATATCCGGCAACATCGCGCCAGTTCCAGGCGAAGATGTCGGGACGAGCTTATACGACAGTATCGGTGCACACTTGCCCAAAGAAGGGTTAAAAATAATAAATAATCCTAACTAATAAAGTGAGTTGTTGAGTGTTTGTTTATTTGTTACCTACGCCTTCACGTCTAAATTGTTGAACCAATTTTTATGAATTTTGGGACAGATATATATGCAGACCCTGGAAACGGTTACAGACTACCGTTCTTTTTGTGAAAATCTATATTAAACGCGAACCAGAGCTGTGGTCAAAAGCTAGCAATAAATAAATAAATGATTGAGGCAACAAAGGGTGCAGTCAACGGACACCTGTCCTGTCATTAATAAAATATACGTCCTGAAAGACCACCATGACTGAAGCACTTATACACAACCTTCCATTATTACCCTCTGCCCTTATCTTGGCAGACATCTTTTGTAGACGTGTATTAACAAAAAATGTAAAAGATTCACATCGTGAAACACATGTAAAGGGTTGCCCAAATTATTGTTCACAATGCCCGCGCGGAGTAACGTGTAATTTTCTTTTTGTACCCTTTCTCAAGCGCGACTATTGTTCTAAGTGTGATGTGGAAATGGCTTAAGTGACAGGTCTGGCTTCGCGATATTGAAGATATCAAATTTAAAAGGGGCTGTTTGGTTCTGAGAAGTCTGTGTAAAACCTAACAAAGTAACAATTTTGTATCAAATAATATGCCACCCCAATGAGGGTTTCCTGAAATGACTTTATACAAAGCGTCAGGTCCAGGCACCTGTCAAAACGCTAATGTCTTCAGACATTTTTGTTAACCGCTCCAGCCCTGACATGTGAAAATTCCCAAATAAAAAAAACATCTTATGTAATTGGTAAATAAACATTAAATTCGCGATTAATTCGGCGTACACCGGTGTGTTGCCGGTATGTCATGTTTACGTCAAAGTCACTTTTTTCATCTAGGTGGCGCCCACTGGTCGCGTTAATTTTAATGGAAACGCTCATTGAACACTCTTTCTTTAGCAATACGAAAGATTTTGAGAAAATACATTACGACTATCAAAATTACAATGTATAACGTAGATATTTTAATAATATTTTTGTTAATATTGGGGTTACTTATATTTAGTGTTGACAATATTTTTTACTTTCCTTCATGTCTCTGATGACATTGATGATGATTTTAGGAATATCGTAAATAGCGCAGAGTTCTATTCTCAAATCTGAGTGCCAATATTACTTATTTGTAAGCTATGTTCGCTTTCATATCTCAGTTGCAATCTGTCTGTCAAAAATGTATGGAAATTAAGTTTCCATAAATTTTTGACAGATTGCATTTGACATGACATGCGAATGCGAATATCTTCTTATATATAAAAATCAATTGCTGTTCGTTAGTCTCGCTAAAACTCAAGAACGGCTGGACCGATTTGGCTAATTTTAGTTTTGAAATATTTGTGGAAGTCCAGGGAAGGTTTAAAAGGTAAAAATAAATCCGGGCGAAGCCGGGGCGGGCCACTAGTAGCTTATAAATTAGTAGAATTGGCATTCTGATCTCGACTACTCTTACAGTGTCCAAAGTAAATTGGAGAAGCAAGTGTGCATGGTTTTACAAGCGCAATGAATGTTGTTGAACCAACAAAATTAAAGAAATTACCATTGTGTGTTACGGAACATCCCCTAGTTATGTTGTATGTTAAATGTACATAGCAACTGTAGCATCTAAAAAAATATATTGAGATATTATTTGTTTTTCAACCTTTAAAAGACAACCTACATTTACTTCTAGCCATAACGTGAGATTAACAAATAAGAAAGTGGTAAAGCTAAAAAAAAAGAACCATACAAATTAACTCAATACGAAAGTGTCAAGTAATTTAAAAACTTAATAGCTTTAAACATGTATTTATTGCGCACATTAATTGAATGTCCATCAGCAACTCGTCAATAACAAACAAAACATACCAATTAAGTTTTAAATTGATTCTTCAATCTTCAGGTTAATCAAAATTTGTGTGTTTAAAAGCTTTAATAGACATCTTATAGGTATTAAATGCAAGTATAAGACAAATGAGTGAAAACGGGGACAGTGATCAACTAGATTATTATCCGATATTAATTAAAATAGAGGTTAAGATGTATCTATCAATCAATCAGTCTGTCTTTGGACTGAACTTTCCCGAAATTCAGAAAGCTATCAGACACCAATACTAGCTTTTTCAAGCGGCTTTGCTGCCATGGCTTATGCCGCAGACTCCGTGTATTTTCTGGGGCAAAATAAGCCTATAAAACTCAGGAAATGAATTTTGCGTTATAGGATCAGTATTATCCTTCCAGGGATTTCTCTGGAAGGATAATATCCTACTATCCTACAAACAAACAAAAAATTAACGCTTAAAAATATTAATTAAGATGATAACTAGACAATTAAGTTTTTAGATTATTTTATGCTTGAGCAATAAACAGCCGAAGGACACCGATCGACAGAAATCGACAGAAAAATGCTCAAATTTCAGTTTGTACTTTTCCCGACATGGCTGCTTTATGCATAACTAGGTCCATTACTGTCCCTAGCTTCCATGAATTAAACTGAAAATTTCATTTTAGTCATCCGCACGTTAATCGAACTTTTCTTCGAAACGAACAAAAATCCTATTTCCAAAGCAAAGCAATTCAATCATTCCGAAACGAAAACACAAGGATCCCTTACACGAAACAACTGCCAACCCCAACAAAACTGACCAACCAAAAACAAAGAGTTCACTCACACGACCTGTCAATTTCAACTGTCAAAAAATTATCGAAATCAATTCACGTAATTGAAGGCTCGGATCACCTTGCCAATCGAAGTTTCGAGTGACAGAGTGACATCACTACAGCCAAGTAATCGGTTTTAACCGAGTTGGCAGTTTATATTGTCTCGTAAGTAATTTCACATTCCGTGGCTCGATTGTGAGGCGTTATAATGACAGGAGGATGACGTATGGATTTGGCGCTTACGGCGTTTGGCGGCGCGCGCCATCGGCCACATCAAAGAGGTGGCCTCCTTTGATGTTGCCGCCGCGCCGGCTTTAGGGATGTGCGTGTGAGCGAGCGGTTTTGTTGTTGTCGATGTTTTTTGTTGGATGTAAATTTTCTTCGGATGATGTTTGGTGTATTAACATTAAATTTTGCTATTGAAGCATTTTATCGTTGGATAGCATATTTTTTACAGTTGCTATTCAAAAACTGATTTTATTTATCATATTGACTGTGAGCTGTGAATGAATTATGATTTTCGCGCGACTCTACGTAGATCATTAGTTTATTCCGATGTTTCGATGGTTCCTAATTTTTGTGGGAGGATTCTCTTATATGAGTAGGATAAGTAGGTACCTACAGAAAAGTAGGAACTTATTTCTTTATTTAATATGATTTCTACAACAAAAATATGATCAGAAGCTTAATCGTCATAATATTAGGTTGATGATGATTTTGTCGATATGATGATGATTTTTATGAGCTTACATTTAAGTATTGATAGCCCAGATTCAAAACACCTGAATAAACTCTGCATTATTCCCGAACATTAGTCATTATTCTAGCTGTTTACAGTCAGCCTCAACTTTATTTCAAACTATCGACATCTAAAATAATTCATAAAAACTATCGATATCGACGTCCTGCTCTTTGGCCACATCACCGCAAGGTAATAAAACGAACGGAGCACGTATTTTGACGTGGAGCGGCGCTTCTGGTCGTGCATCCCTTTCTGACAGCTAGCCCCGTCTCCTTCTAACACCCGAAGGTGTCGGAGAAGCTATTATGGAGTATAGCTCGTCCGGACTTCGCTATAAATTATGGTGCAATAGTGCCTATTCTTTTGGTCATACCTTCGGTTAGAAGCAAAACGATATGACAGAAATTCTCTTCGGGCATAGGTAGAGTGTAGAGCTAGCTTGGTAAGTATATGGGAAATTGGAAATCAGAACTTTGGTTCATTAAAATTTAGTTTGTTATGTAAATAATTCAAAATTCTGATTTAAAATAAGTCTTAAAATGTAAAAGATAAAATTAAAATATATTTAAAAAATATCATTGCTTGTGTTTTTTTTTAATTTTTTGAAGATAAAACTAAAAACACGAGCAATGATATTTTTTAAGTTACATCTCAAATTGTGTTAAATTCTGTCATTCTTAATCCAAAGGATTTTCAAGTAATTTCAAAGAACTTCCTAAACCATTGTGAAAAAAATATCTGCTCGATATTCGACAACGTAAATAACACAAAAAATGGCAACGAAAAAACTTTTTCACAAAAAAAAAGAAACTGACTTCCAAAAAAAACTACAAGTTCAAAATAACTTAAATTTCGGAAGTCGGTGTCAAATAACGAAGAAGCAACCAAAAACACCGACTTCCGAAATTTAAGTTATTTTGAACGGTTTCTTTTTTTTTTGTGAAAAAGTTTTTTATTTTTTACTTTTTAGTGGTACCCCACACCTAGCAATACCACTGGAAAGTCACAGGAAAACAAAAATACGCAATTTCGTATACATGGATGATTTTTCCACATATTATTTTTCCCAGATATTTGGATTTAAAAACCAAACTGCTGAACCGATTTTGATAAAATTTCAATGGGACCATTTGGGAAGTATACCCTTTCCAACAAAAAAAGAATTTTTCAAATCGGTTCGCAAGCGACGGAGTTATGCCCGAACAAACATAAAAAAAAAAAATACAAACATCCGAATTGAGAACCTCCTCCTTTTTTAGAAGTCGGTTAAAAAGCATTCGCCATTGATTGTATGGTTCCAAGGGTCTGAATTTGAACCTTGGAAGCTAGTCAAAAGTCAAAAATCTTACTTCCCTAAGAAGATTTCATCATCATCATATCAGCCGAAAGGCGTCCACTGCTGGACATAGGCCTCCCCCAAATGGGATGGGGGGGTTTGCCATAATCGCCACGATTGGCGATCGATTGGGTTGGCGATCGCAGTGTAGCTGTTGCAATGTACCTACAGAAAATGCTGCTGCCCATTCTCTGGTGAGTCCCTTAGTCGCCTCTAACGACAGCCACGAGAAGTGACATGGTGCTATTCTTTTACGTCCGACACCATACGGAACAAAACAAATGAAGATTTAGTTACTCGTAAAAGTTCTAAAGTTAAAGGAAGGAGTCTTTGTCCTGAAGCCCGGATGGAATAGTCCCGATTGCTATGGGAAGCTTGTGACTCAAGTATCTCATAAACAAAAAAAACCTGTACAACTCCTCATAATCATAACTTAGTTTTAAGCCACCACACACGTAGGTATTAGTTTTTATCGCTAACTTTTTCTACTTTAAGTTTTATGTTCTGGCTTGGTTTAATCTTCATAAAACTAGAAGCTTCTGCAGCTACACATTTCACATAAAAACCGAACATCTTTATGATATTGACGGAACAAATCAATTTTAAGTGTCGCTCAAAATGTACATAGATTTTCGATTTACTGAACAAGGTATATTTACGTTAAACTTAAAAAACAGAGACGTTCAAAACGTTCAAATTGAACGATTGAATTTGAACTTCTAAGTTCCGAAGTGTTTACATAAAAACTTAGATCGGGACGGAAAAAAGGGGCCAATAAATAGTACGGGAAGCTTTGAAGGCCCGCGTGGTCATAAAACGGCCCATTAGATGTCGTATTAACGCCTATTTCGACATAATTAGGATCAATTCACTCCTAAAACGGCACAGAGTTATATAATTGTTTATGTTATATGTGTATATTAATATTAATGGAATTTAAGGGTGGCCGGCGTCCTCATATTGAAAGGTATCGATTAGCTTAATTTAATTTAGTTAAAGCTACGGGCGGTTTTTTTTTGCTAATGTTTTAAAGACTTATCTGAAAGGCTTTTGATGGATTTATTTTAAAACTGTTTTTTTGTGATCTCTGGCAGTTTAAACATCTGTTCTGTCTGTAAATGCTTTGTTATGTAATAAAAAATGAAAGAGGAGATCTGTAACCTTATTCCGTAAAACATATAAGCGATTGCAGTCGCTTAGTAAATAACAATTGGATTCATTTGTAAATGCTTTTAATGGCTTTAGTTTGTAGGTAAGTGACTATATATCGTGGCCATATCGTAGAATATGTCCATTTCATGAAGTGGCCAACCATTTCATAAAATTGTTGACTACTTTATGATATGGCCACCTCAAATCCAGCTTCGATGATGCTTCTCTGAGCGGGGCTCCTATTTCTGTTTGCAGAGTTTAAAGGAACCTAACATGAATGGTAAGATGGAAGATAAGTTCGCTCGCTCACTCTAGGTCCCGTCATCCCATTCGAACCTAACCTATCTGGGTCGGGGCGCCTCTTGGTGCCCTCAAACCTTACCTAAACTAATCACGGCCACATCATGAAATGTCCATTTCTACGATATGGCCACGACAGATAGTTAACGATTGTCGCACAATATTTCGGTAGCTCATGTCAATTACATACGTTTTGGACTTTTGACATTTGTTAAGCCTCTGGAGTCGTTTGACGTGACTAGTAATCACAATCAATTTCTGATGCTAACACTGAACTTCCAAACAACGTCGAATTGTCTTTGCTTAGAAGACACATTTCCCGAACTTAGCAAGGACTCAGGCCCATATTCTAAACCGTAAACTCCAACTCAGCTCGAACTCCAACTGCATCGGAGCTTGTCATAAATTAAAGTTTATGCATTTGTTTCTGCTCATAGTCAAAGTCAAAAACGTCAATTAGACAAACTTTCATTGACGTTTTCATTAGGTAGTAGCAGTAGCTCTTCAAAGAAATTTCTTAACAATGTGCTACTGTAGTCAGCATATAAGCGATATTCATTTCAAGTACATAATTATGTGTTGCAATTAAGACAAAGTCTTAATATGGAAGCTAACGTGCCCGCATCATACTTCATTTTTACTATAGCATCTACAAAGTTGCAAGTTTTTACCGAGAAATGTCGGTAATTAGTCTTCGCGACACTCATAGACAGACATTATTATAAACTATGTATTATAATTACTTCTGCGCTTGCATGTTACTGGATCACAGACCATGGAACCACCGTGCTGATAGCGACTGTATACCTTAAGACGCCATCAATACTTTTTACCTATATACGTGAAAGTAACTAAGATAGATAAACAGGCATGGCTGTCTGTTTGTAACCTTTTCAGATCTAAACGGCTGAACGGATTAGTTAAACTTGTCTTGCGTGTAGACTATATCCTGGATCTGGACATAAGACAGTATGCTCCTTTTGGATAATTTTCTACTTTCGCGTCGGCGAAACCTATGGCAGAAGCAAGTAGCTAATGCCTATAGTAAATGCGACAGTAATTCTGTATCTCTATTTGTTTGTTACGTCTTTTTGACATAAATCTACATGGCTACACAAGTTACGACTGTCGGACTAACGGTCCGTCGCTGACTCTTACTGCTGCAAAAGTTTTAACAATGGCATCTCTAGTCCTTAATAACCCAGTTAGTAAATATTTATAATCATGATGAGATTGGGCAAAATATGATATAGTTATATACAAACTTAAATAAAAGACTCTTTACTAAAACTAAAAATAATCTAAAATATGGCGTCGAAAAATTCCTCCGCATCGCAGGCCACTGGTTATGTACTCAAAAGGCTGGCAGCATTACCATGTTGTATGGCAATGCTTATCCTTTGTCCGAGGTAAAAGCCAACCCTTGGGTCACGCGAAGTGTCAACTAAGCCAGTCAATTATTAGCAGTGTGATTCTGTGAGATAGGTACTCACAGAATCACACTGCTGTTGCATCCGATCAGACGGGAAGCTGCTCCCAACATAGTTGCGGAAAGGTTAGGCAGCTAGCATCCATTTCTTTTTAAGATTGGGAAATCATCAAATGACTCCTTCCACTCTGGGCGGATCCGGAAGGGAGTATCAGACTCTTACTGACTAAAACCCATCTGTGTTCCTCCTAATGCCCTTTGCGTTCCAGGGCCGCGGTGGCTCTTTCGAACAAATTCCGCAGCAGCTAGCATCCCTAGCTAAGGCCGCCGAAGCGTTTCGTTGCTCTATGCACGATACATACATGTGATGCCGTATGTCATTACGTGGGAATCGCGCGATTATCTAAACGATGGCAACTAAGAACACTATTGTTTACATTTTCATTTGATATTAATTATACATCGAGCTGTTAATTTGACATAATAATGTTTTCTACGATCATTAAATGGTATGATACTGTTTGATTGCTAGTTTGTCTTCTGTCATTACTTTAACTGTTTTGCTAGCTATAAAAGTAGGGTTGCCACACATGCTCAAATATAGAGTATTGTACTCTATACCTATTGCCTATGCGTACTTTAAAATACTGTGATCATTTTGTTTCTACGTATTATTATGGCTTTTTGTCTAGCAGTCATACTGCTTTGAAACAAACATTTCGTGGTTTTTAAATACATAATTGTACAATTATTTATTTAAAAAAAACAGCTACATGTTTGTTTCTCAAAAAGTAAAACAATACTTAAAGATTTTTTTTTATGGATGGGAAATCTTCAAATGATTCCTTCCGCTCTGGGTGAGCGGGAAGGAGTGTCAGAGTCTTACTGATTAAAACCCATCCGTGCTCCTCCTAGTGCCCTTTGCGTTCCAGGGCCGCGGTGACTTTTTCGAACAAAGTCCGTAACCCTGGCAGGAATAAAGGGTACTTGCTCTTTTTTTCCTGATAGCTAAGAAAGTCTCTTTAAGACAAGAGTGAATAGATTATCTACTTCTAGGCAAACGTACTACGTCTTCGAACGTATCATCACTTTCCATCAGGTGAGGTACACTTCCCCTTGGAGACCAAACCTTGCGGCTGTTATAACTTATAATTTAGCTACAGGCTCCTCTAAGCTTTCTACAATAAGATAGGTACATTTTACTTCTTCTAAAAAACAGGCAACCCTATATAGAAGGGTACACGGTGTGCTATAAACACTTGGTCAGTACTCAGAGTATCATTGACTTAAGTACAGAGGTAACGATTCTCTGACGACATTGTAGTTATGCAGTTATATCTACGTTTACCTGACTGTCTTATGATGCTTGCAAATCATGGCTGTTAGCACTTTAAAATGCAGTAGTGACACGTTTCATCAGAGTATTATTATCTAAGGATTACTTAGACGATACATCTGCGAAAAAAATAAAATGCAATTTAATCTTCATGGTTGGGGTGGGTCACATCATCAGGTGCAGTAGTCTCTTTAGAAGAGATAAAACTCTTGCAATCGTATGTCAAAGATTCACATCCCAAAAGTGCAGTATGAACGTGACATCCTGTTGACAGGCTGTCATCTGACGACGGAGGAGTTTTAATACCAGTGCCAATTCTATAAATTTTTAAGCAAAGTTCGCAACAAAAACGTAGGTTTGGAAATTGAGGCATTTTTGACAGTTGAGATTGACCTGCGAATGCGAACATTGTTCAAACATTAGTAGAATTGGCCCTACTATTGCATACCGCTTTAGCGTTGATTTCAAATAAGGCACTATTAAAAAAGGTTTTCTTACTTCTCAAAATTATTAATTAAACTAGCCTATCCATTGTCATTGCCATTCAACGTGGCAATGCCATCAGTCTCTTGGGCTCATTACCAGCTGACAGCGTTGAAGACGATTTTTTCATGCTATATTTTAGTTCGTTGTAAGTTTAGTGTATTTTGTTCATTTGGTTGAACTTGAAATTGTAACATCAACCTGTCTGCAAAAGTCAATTCATTACCCACCAAAAGCTAAGATACCAACGACATCAAGTCACATTATTCCACTTATTTAAGCCTGTCCAAATGTTAATCTGTTTAACATGGACAACAGCCGTCAAGTAGAAACTAACAAGGATCGCGTCAATCGTATCGTCGTATCAAAGACACCGGTGTATTGTTGGACCCGCGTATTGTTGGCGTGTCTCGTTGCCGATACGACGCGTGTGTTAATCCCTTCTTTGTGGCGATTAAGAGGTGGTTAGACTGACAGCGATTTCTCCAAGCGTTTTTCTTTGCTCTGCTTGAGTTGGTTGCGTAAGTAGATCTTACATCCGGTATCTGAAAACACATTTTGAAGAGTCTCAAATTAAAAACAAGTAATGCGATTGGCTGTTAAAAATATTTAGAAACAGCAGTAGTCGCTTGATAGATAGATAGTTTGTCATATTTATTTTGCAAAAACATTCGTTCATAAAAACTGGAATGCAAATAAAGATGAATATGAATATGAATATGAATACCTCCGCTCCTCCGGTCTATTCTGCCAACAACTCACCGTGTACACATAGGTGAAGTGAGCACGAAATGAACTGTCATTCCACCTTTTTTATTGATTGACAGCTCACTTCATGTTCACTTCACCTAGGCATACACGGTGAAAGGTTTACATAATCGCACTGCTGTACATGGCGGACATTATCCCATGCACACAAAATGTTATGGGAATACTTTCATTATTACAATGAAATCCCCTGCCAGAGTCTGTGTTTCTTGATAGCCACAAGCTGGGTATCTTTAAGTCAAGAGTGAATACGTATGTTCTAGGCAAGCGTGCTCCATCGTCAACCACATCATCGCTTACCATCAAGTGAGATAGTGGTCAAACGCAAACCTATCAATAAAAAATATATGGCAACAGTAACCAGTTTCTAAAAGCAAACTGCCATGTCAACCTTATCAAAGGCTTCACCCAAATCAAAACAAACGACACAACTAATTCGAAAGCTCCAAACTTATCTAAATCACTTTAAGTGGTTGTAAAATCAACTGCTTTCATTATCTTATTTATACAACTCGCTAGATGTCGCACTCGTGCCTTAGGAATGTCATAAATAGTTTCGGTATCAATTGATTTGCTATAAGTACTAATGAGGCATGGTTCCTTTGGGCAGACCTTGTCTTTTGAGCGACACATTTGAATTAAAACCATTTACCGGTCACCTTTTCTATTTTAAACCTTATGAGCTGGCAGACAAGATGAATTGACCAGTTTTTTAAGTGCAAAAGTAAGTTGGTAGAATCGTAAGCCGATAATAACATTATTCGGGCATAGTTAATGCCGCCTTTGAAACAGGATTAGAAACGATTTAATAGTTTCGGCTTGTATAAAGTTTGATGAAGCAGCCGATACTAAGATGAAATGTTTTTGATTGTGACGTTTTGATGAATGTATGCAAAATGTCTCGGCGATTGTAAAGGAGGATATTTGGAACAGCTATAGAGATAGAATTTATAACTATTAATAAAGTTAAGAGGATGGACATCCTGTTAATGCGATCACAGTCTTGGTTGATGTTAGTGGTGATTTTTGGTTTCTGTTTTCATTTAGTCCAAGAGAACTCTTAATTTAAAACGATTCTTTATTGAGATGGGCTTAACAAAATAGATAAAACCAATAAATAGTTTGTATGTTTTCTTTGGTCTCGTGGGTCCAGTGGACACTGCTGTCATTTTGGGTTGGATTATCGGGCCGGGCAAAGTGATATCAAGCTTTACCATCTGGAATCTATATTTCTTAGCCACAGCAATGAGGTGCACAGCAATTTGAGAGTTTTGTGGATAATTTAATCTGGACCCCATCTGGGCTCTCTATGATAAATTGATATAAATATATATATATATTTATGTGACAACGACTCTTCAGCTGTTCATATATTTACTTAATTAACCAGATAAAGCTCACCAAACAAAAGAATATCCTCAATCTGTATAATCTACCATCATCGTTATAGCAATACCCGATCAAGTGGAACTAGTCCAAGAGACAGGCTAATAACAGCGCGATAGAGACAGTCGCCATGATCAATTACTTATGACAACGACGGCAAAAAACATCATAGAAAGTCCCCAATGAAAAACTATATTAAGTTAGCTTATTGGACAATTTGTTATTGCTATTACTTGCTAACTTTCGACGTAATTTTAGGCTGAGATCAGGGATGGCGAACTGTTATTTGTGATCATGCAATTAAAAAAAAATATCAATAATGTGGCCATGATGTGCCATCTTGAGAAAATGTTGAGATTGGTATTTAATAGTTTTATTTCTATTTTTAAAAATTTTCCGTTTGACCACAATCTTACCAAAGTGATCCTAAGCCATGATGTGGTCGATGATGGGGTGAGTCCGCTTGCCTAAAAGTAACATATTAACTCTTAACTAAGAAAAAAAGACTAAGTAGCACTTGTAGCTATCCTCAGGAAACACAGATTCCGGCAAGGAATTTCACTTTAGCTGAACGCGCAATTAAAGTTGTTTTTTTTTTTGTTTTGAGCAGAATATAAGCAGAATTGAAGTCTTCGCACGACAAATTATAATTATGCATGTCACGGCTACAACCGACACGCGTTCGTTGGTTTACCATCCCTGGGCCTAAACTACCAACTCTTAAAGCAGTATTACTTTAATATTACTTCCAGTGGGAAAAAGACGGAGCTATACGTCCTGTATAGCTCGGTCTCTTTCCCACTGTAAGTAATATTGAAGTAATACTGCTTTAAGAGTTGGTGGTTAGGCCCCTGGTCTAGTTGACGGAGATTGGCAAAAAGAAATGCTATTGGTTTGAGATCATAATGGGTGGCAATTTCATGTCGCTCATCAATAACTCGAAGAATAAGGATGTGTCATTTGTGATGGAAATTGACGCACGCCTTATTAGCGAAGATTTGATGGTAATTTTGATTCAGCTCATATTACGACTAAGATTTTGATAGACTTTGGGACCATCTCGGTTATCATCATCCATTAGATAGCGAGACTCGTCAGAAAGCATGACAAGCCGTTGGTCCCTACTACTATCCGCAACGACGACTGCCAAAGATTTGCAAATGATTTTCTTTGCAGATCTTTGGCAGTCGTTGTTGCGGGTAGAGAGAAACCAGAAAATCTCTCTCTTGTCTTGCCAAGAGGTATGTGTCACCCAGTAACTGCGTTGTGGATGTCAGATATACAGTGGCTTCATGTCACTCAGTAGTTTACATAAAGCGGCTGCTTATGACTGGTCGGCTTCCAACCGGCAACCAGTCGGAAACCGACCCCAACATAGATCTCACATCTCCACTACTGGATAGGAAATCATCAAATGACCCGTTCCGCTCTGGGTCGAGCGGGAGGAAGTGTCCGACTCTTACTGACTAAAACCCATCCGTGCCCTTTGTTTTCCAAACCACCGCGGTAACTCTTTCGAACAAAATCGGCAACCCTAGATGGACATCTCCACTGCTGGATCAACCTCTTCAACTGCACGTCACTAAGCTCGATCCTCGGTTTCTCTTCATAAGATCCATTACCCTGAAAGTAATATTTAATTAGTATGATCAGTATAACCATATTCATTGTACTCAGGAATAATGGGATGTCCATTCCACCTCAATGTTATTTAGCAATAAATAACTAAAGCAATGCCAAAGTAAGTTTAATTGCGACAGTTCAATAATGTTTATTGCTTTCATGTTTGGGATCAAAGCGAGGGTTATTGTGAATACGATTGTCGAAATGGAAGCGAATGCGATTCTTAAGGAGTTAAAGTTAGAGTGCTCCGGAAATAAGCTGGTGCCGAAAGAGGTGGGTAGGGATCGCAAAACGTACGGACGTACCTTTGGGTACGGAACCCTAAAAAAGGGACTCTTTTTTAGGGTTCCGTACCCAAAGGGTAAAAACGGGACCCTATTACTAAGACTCCGCTGTCCGTCTGTCTGTCAGTCTGTCATCAGGCTGTATCTCATGAACCGTGATAGCTAGACAGTTGAAATTTTCACAGATGATGTATTTCTGTAGCCGCTATAACAACAAATACTAAAAACATAATAAAATAACTATTTAAGTGGCGCTCCCATACAACAAACGTGATTTTTTTGCCTTTTTTTTATAGGAACCCTTCGTGCGCGAGTCCGACTCGCACTTGGCCGGTTTTTTAAGTACATTATGTAGATTTAAGTAGATTATGTGCAGCATCAGCAGTATTTGTGGATTTACATAACCGTTCTAGATAACGAAAAGATGTAATAGAACCATAAATTAAATGCAGTCACCGCTGCACCGTGGAGAATTTTAAATGGAATTTGAAAGGCACCATAAATCTATGATCTATTCCAATGAACTTTGGAGCTCTAAAATAATTCAGAAACAAGATGTCATATTCCATTTAATCGTACAACAGAAATCTTTCCCAGAAAACGAACATTAATTACTTAGCACGAGCGCCGAGATACCAGGATCGCATAAAACTGTAAGATTTATATCTTATTTATCGAATCAAAGACTGGAGCATCGCTCAAAGGAATATCATAATCCCCCGTTTGATGCTAGCACTTGTTTGTTACCATTTGATAAACACATACGAATTATTGTGTCAAGAACAGCTGTGATATTACACAGGTATAGTTTTATGAGTAATGTCGGCTTTGAGCGTTGTTTAAACATCCTTTCGGGGTTTAACTGCGGTTATGAATCTGAAATGATGGGTTATGATAGCTGTAGGTAGGTATATCGTTGCTGGAAACAAAATCTGTCTTTGAAACTTAAGACCTGGGCAGTGGGTGGTATTAGATAATATTGTTTATTTGGAAACGGTTTGGGAAAAATTAATTGAATGCTCAATTAACTGAAAACCTACGACTCGACCCCAAGTTTGCGGTATTCTGCAGCTTGAACCACTCCTTCTCCTCTGGTGTCTCTATAGAGGGTATGTGGAATAGGGTGTAAAGTATCGCAAACCTCCATTGAAAAGGCGATCCTCCGCCCGGACGGTTGTTGTTGGGCCACTGCCCGACATTGCTCCAGTATACTTTTTTTTTTAATTCTTAAACCACTGTTACTCCTGAAAGCCAGAATCAACCGTGGGGATCACCAGAAAAACGCCGAGTCAATGAAGCTCGACGAGTCCCGGAGAAATGATTCAACTTTCTTGGATCCCGCAACGAAATTAATCAGAAAACCTCCAAACTGCTCCAGTACAATTGAGGATGGATGTCTTTGAAGCAGCTGCCATAACTCTTGGTCAAGAACCCAAGAAACACGAACTTGGGAGAAGTTGAACACGGCACGGTTTTGGGCTGACTTACCTAAAAGACCAATGTTAGCCCGCTCTGCTTCTTTGCACTACAAAAAACCCGAAATCTCTTCTTTATCATATTTTACGGTACCTTACTTACACATTTTCAATTTTCAAGAATATTTTCAGAGGAAGGGAATTGTAGATTTAAAATTAATCCTCCAACACAATTTAAACAGCATTTTATTCCGGACTGTTTGGGCAAACATATCGAATCTCTATTATTTTGTAGAAAGTTAACGACTTCCTGCGCGTTATATTAGGTAATAAAATAATTTAACCATTTAACCTAACCGAACCTTGATGTCCATCTTTCCATTTACAAATGAGAAAGAAAGTTTAAATAAGATCTGCAATTTTTAATTGAGTTATTAGTAGGTAGATTGTGGTATTATTCTTTAACCCTCTTATTAATAAACACGGAATAAAGTTATTCCAAGTTTAAACCTACGAAAATGTATGGTTATTCCTTTGTTATTCCTGGTTTTAACTTTATTCCGTGTTTGTTTATAAGAGGGTAATAGCTTATTTAAAAAAACTTACGTGTAGCATTTGGCTTGTATTTTGTGTTGTATTTTGATTATAATGTTATCACTTCCAATTCTTACAAAAAGGATTCATGTATTCTAACTGTTATGCACTATTTCACATTAATTTGTTATGGACTGCTTCTAACCCTGGATGGCATCCATAAACATATTGGAAATAAGTTGCATAATTATCCGTATACGTAGACGTATCCAGGCTAAGATTTATGGTAAAAAGATACTCGCCACCATATTTTGTGAATAAATTCTCTTATTCGAGAATGTTCTGAAACTGATGATGTTAGTATATTACGCTGTGACTTACTATCGTCGATTACATCAGATTTAGTTAGTTAGTAGTCCAACATAGTCCATTGACTGACTCTTAAACCTAAAAACCAGTGTTTTATTGGAAAGTCCTGAAGTTTCTGGAGGTGAGGTGCGTTGCCAGACAGACGTGGTCTTCGGTCTGCGGTCTAGGACTCCATTTTCACACTGTCACCTTAGGACTACATACCATTCACCTCTGATGAGTCTAATCCTCACACCTCACTCCTCTTTTATGCTTGGAAGCCGCACTCATAACTAGCCGCACTCCGTGTCGGTCCAAGGTCGGTTCAGCTCGAATGGAGACCTTGACCTGAATGACAGTGATTGGATGCTGTCTTCTCTGAGGAACTAATTCCTGACTCCTGGGTTGAAGATGGAGATCCTTTGTTGTCACCCGGAGCAAGGCCGACTCTCGCTTTAAACCAACAAGAACTTAAACTGCTGCCTCTGCTGCATGATGTTGAGGCCTGAATCTGAACATTGAACTGCTGCCTGCTTCATGGTGAAGAAAACCGTCAAGATACTAGGATCCCAAGATACTGGATATCAAGATAAAAGGACACTAGGATTCCAGAACCAGGATACGAGGAACTCCTCCATAATTTGTGCGTTGCTCTTCATCCTTTATTAAGTCGGGTGAGCCGTAACGTTACAAAAGACCTACCTCCATCCCATGAGTAGGTATAGCCAATTTTATATCCTGGCCTGAAAAAATAATTAGGTATGTATATTAATAACACATTAATTAAATAACGAGCTTCTTGATTGCATAACGTTTTTTTTCATTGATCTAGAAAAACGCTAGGTTCAATTTTAAAATTTTTTTATGTCGTGGCCATATCATAATGTGGCCGAGGTTAGTTTAGGTAAGGTTTGAGGGAACTAAGGGGCATCGCGACTCGGATAGTTTAGGTTCGAATGGGATGACGGGAGCTAGAGTGGGCAAGCGAAGCGAGCTAACTTAGCTCCCGTTATACCATTCATGATAGGTTCCTTTTAACCCTGAAAACAGAAATATGAACCCTGCGCAGAGGGGTTCCGTCGTCTAAGTTTTGGGGTTTTTAAAGGTTTGAGGTGACCATTTCATGAATTGGTCGGCCACTTCATGAAATGAACATATTCTACGCGACATATCTACATATATTCGAACATGAAAGGGAAACAGACAGACTGACATTTCACTCACAGCCGAAACTACTGGAACTAGGAACATTAAATTTTGCACAAGGCTTCCTTGTATAATGTAGGTAAGCACTGATTTAGAAATTCAACCTTTAAGGGCGTGAAAAGGAGGAAAATCGATTGTACAAAATTTTCACGGACGTAGTCGTGGACGAAGAGCTAGTCGCTGATGTAATGTGACTTGGCTGGGCCCTCAGATTTTGACACATTGCGTGTTGATGCGGTCAAGTGTTAGGGATCCGTCAAGACTTAATGACTTTGGATGACAATGAAGCATGTAGTTAATGGAGTGTTTCATTATCTATTATGTTATTTTTGAACGGCGGGTAAGTTCGAAGACACAACTTGTTCATTTGCTATGCTTGGTTTATGTTTTTTAGTTCAGTAAATTTGTTGATAGGAATAGGCTCTGAGGATTGCGAGTTTTTGTTTTGAGTTCGAAAGTTATTAAAACAGCGAGGAAAAGAATCCGGAACTTCTCTTAATTTCATTTCTATTAACTTTCGTCCCTTTTTCTACTCCACGTGCGCAACCAGGTGCAACAAAGAAAAAAAATCTGCACCAAAAAGGTGCTCTATTGACACTACAAAAGGCACCAAACAATTCTGACAGCAACTGTACAGGGCTTTCAAAACGCAAGTTTCACAAGAACGCCTCCTCGATCCGTCGCACTAATCGTCCAATAAACGTCCATTTATACCATAATTGTGCTTTAATATACCCACACGCCGTGAAACGCCTAAAAACATGACAAAACCACTTCATTAACGCATCCATTGTCACCATTTCACTCCACTTCCAACCGCCTTTGTGCATCTCGCAACTTTTGGCAGGATGCTTTATTTTTTTTTCTCAACTACAATAGAGTTTTGATTCGCATGTTCCATTTTTGAACTTACACGTACTGAGGGCAATTGAAAGAGATTCACTTGCATTTGAATTCAGAATACATGATTTCGAATTTTGGAACAAAAAGCTCTATGTGACACACTGCAGAGTTCAAATTCTATTGCAGCCAAAACTTATTTTAGGGACTTTTTATTGCTAATTGTCACTTAATTATCAACTCAGAAAACACGACTGAAAGTCTATAATTGCGATAGTGGTGATGGATTGAAATAATCTCAAATTAAAAATTATTTGATTCTATTTTTATCTGTATTGTGTTCAGCATAAAGATTAAATTACTTTGAATGGTTTCGTCAGTTTTTGATATCAAGTGACGTTACTGGCACTCGGTAGGCAGCTTTAAAAGATAATAGGGAAACGAATGTGCGAAACAATTTATCATTGAAGCGGATTCTCTTGTTAATTCGATACAGTGAAGGCTGGATTTTTGGGTCAATTCTTTTGCCTTAGGGAGTTAAATGTGGAAAGAAAAAACTTTATGATGGTCGATGGTCGTGTGGGGTTTAGTGATGAATTTGTGAATATTATTTATTAGCATTGCAATATGGTGTTATTAAATTATAAAATTCTTTATGGCCTTAACAGACGTTTTGACCTGGTTTGGGTGTTAGAAAGGATGCTTTCTCAATAGTTGATTGATTGATTTCCTGTATTTTTATTTATTTTTGTGTGATAATGTAATCAATACAAGGAACTTATTCGAATCCGCAACATACCTGTGTACCTATTGTAAGTAGTTATTTAATACCACAAAAATATTAAGTATAGGTACTTATTTATAATTCAAAGATATTACATAAATAAAAAAGCAATTTACTTTTTTTTTTTTTTTTTTTTTTAATTTATTTATCGTTTATACGAAAGAATACAATATTATTCATTTAAATAGCAACCAAAAAACCACTAAGGTTTAGACTTGTGCTACTTAAATTATAGGTACAATACAATTTGCATAAATATTTATATCAACTCTGCATCAACAAAATAAGCTTCTTTGGTCCAAAAACTTGTCTGATGAAAGAAAGACATGTGTGATGAAGTGAAAAACCGCTAATTATGACATGCAACTGAAAACAAAAACATCACCTGAGTAGATATGTCTTTAAAGCTGTTGCTACTGATATTTGTCATTAATTAAGAAAAAAAAGCACTTTAAGTGTTCCATTTATGATCATAAAAGGACCTTTCACACTCTATTGAAACATGACATCAACCAGTATTTTATATTATATTAACTTTTGTATCAACTCCTACTTGTGGGTGGGTCTATTAAAAAACTTACAACTGTCAACGCCTCAGGCGGCGCGTGCTGTTCAAATTAATTATAATGACGCTTTAATTATAATTTAAATGACGTTTTCATTATAGAAACTATTATTTCTAAATTACGTACTCGTGCGGCAACTATCGAACAAAATGTGGCGAAAAGAAAAATTACATTCGTTTAAAATTGTCGCCTTTATATTTAGTGTGTTTAAATAATTATAGCGCCAATAAAAGAAATAGGGAAAGGTTATGTTGAGGAATAATATTTTTAGTTGCCACTTAAAATAATAATTATGCTGGCAATACATTAACCAAACAAAGCTCCCACCTTTCATTAGGGTTTTTAAAAACAAATGCTGCATAATAACATCCTATGATGTACTGTAATTATTTTGAATTTCGAATTGTTGCTTTCGAAATCAACAACTGTTATAAGATTGCCAGTTTAAGTTGGCCCCTCCTTCTTTATGCATTTGGACTTTGAAAAGATGACTCAAGAGAAGCAGCGATGCCCGAGGGTGTATTTAAATTGGTCACATTTTACAAAGCAACATTACACCCTGCCATCACGCGCGTTGACCTCAAAAATTATAGTATTAAAGTTGGAACAAAGAGGCCGAAAGCCGCAGTTTTGAGTTTTTGAGTGCAGCCCGCGAAATCAATAAAAGGCGGCCCAGTATTAATTACGGAACAATAGGCAACATAAATTAACAGCTCATGGCTCTGTTATTACTGTATTTCTTTCTTTACAGTGTGTTTTTGACTTAATTACTGTTCATATCTTTGTAATTCTTAATGTTTGTAACGTTCCCTTTAATTTCGCGTTGATATTCCTACCGCAATTCAAACATGGTCGAACAAAAAAGAAAAAAAAAATGTCTTAAGTAAACGGAACCTTAAAATAGCGAAGGAATTTGACTATAGTTATAAAACGTTTGGTGTGGGTCTTAGACGGTATTTAAGCAATTATTTATTGTTTACGGTTCATCACATCACGCTTGTGCAAGAATAGTGACCATAGTTAACGTATTAACAACCACGAATTAATATTTAAAATGTGACCGAAACCAGCGTGCGTGATAACATGAAATCCATTTTGATTGAACCTCCAACTTTGAAAATGATGGAGGTATCTGTGGGTCAATTTATTCTGGTGATTACGGGTATAGTGGGCGACCAATTAACGTTTAACAAACTTTGGTCCGTAACAAATTCTCGTACAGTTTTAACAATTTGAGTTTGGAACGTTTGGTGTAATTTGACAACGGCTGTTAGGCTTAGTTTACATTTATCACGTGTTTGGCTTTACAAATTGAACTAAAGGTCCGAGAATCTGGCGATTTTGGAAAGATCGCACTTCTAAAGAAGACAATTGATCATTAGATAAATTCAACAAATGAACTATGACAATGTTAATGCACTTGAGGTTGAGAGATCTGCACCTGTAATACCAGTACTGTACATGTACATAAAGTTTTAATAAACTAAATAATAGTGATCTGCCGCTAATGTGGCTTATCCGCTATTGTAGTCGCAGCTGATCTTCAACCGGCACGCGACGCCTACGACTAACACTCAACTTAGACAAACTCTGAAATTACGTAAGCGCAGCCTCCAGGGACAGCTATAAGCCAAAATAGAGCGATAATATTCAAAGATTTTTCCTTCCACGGAGAGCTAGGAGCAAGAGGCTAAGGCCGGCCGCATACGTACGTACGGTTACCTGATAGGAAATTCAGATTGGGAGACCTGAATACTGGCCTTACATAGAGACAAAATATTCACGTTTCTTTATTTTCCGAATCGGAAAAACAGCCTACGTTCCTTTCGAAAACAAAGCCGTGTATTCGAATTCCGAATTCTAATTCTTATTCGGAAAACCTAATCAGGAAAACATACGTATGAGGCCGACCATAAGTCCAGCAGTCGACGTATTTCGGTTAAAATTATGGTGATGATTAGTAATCACTCAATAGTCAATTTAGTCTATTGTTTAGTTGTTTAGTTTATTGTTTATTTTTGGTATGCGTCATGCTTGGCGCAAATAAAGTCTTTTTCTTTCTTCTTTTCAATTTCTTATTTTTAAAGTTTGTTCAAATTAAGTTTCAGTATTATTATTAAATTTAGTCCCAAAAAATATAGATTCTTTCTCCGTCTACCTTGCCTCTTTCCCAACTTAATTCTTTATTGTTTAGTCAATTTGTGGAAATGCAGGCTAAAGCTAAGTTCCCATTTATCTGAAGTTGCCACGCGAGTCTAAATCAAACAATTCATTCAAACACTGGTTTTCATGGAGCATGTATAAAATATAGTTCGGATAAATTTAAATACTTTTGATTGGAGGAGCTTGTGACTAAACAGCATGGTTCGATCTTCAAGGTTAAGCAACAGTGGCCGAGGTCAGTCCGTGGATAGGTGACCATCCATAATATATTCCTCCGTGCCGCGGAAAGCACGTTAGACAGTTCATTCCGGCTGTCATTTGCAGATCTTTGACAGTCGTTATGGATAGTCAAATGCCAGAAAACTTTACATCAGTATGGCCAAGTGGTAGGGGAGACCGGGGATAGTTGACTTATTTTTCAATAATGAGTCTATAATTCTTGATGGTTTAGATACTCTATCTGTGAAATAAAATATTAAGTTCTTAATCATAATTCATCATAGTTATTGTTATTCGCTGGTTTTATGTAAAACAAGAACTTTAGTAATGAAGCAACTAGAAGCTGACTAAGGGTAAAATCATTACAAGAGATTGAAAAGAAACATTATTTATATACAAATAAATCTCAAGAAACTAAACGCCTTAAGCCATTGTAAAGTTAGAATATTTACATCAAAAATACTTATGTACATTAATTAACATTCTCGAAATCTCATTTTTAGTCTAGTTTTCTTTTAATTTCTTCACACATGTATACATTTAAAGTGTTACAATGAATCTCAAACGCTATTGCTTATGCTTCATGTTTTTATAGCCTAACTGAGTGACGACAAGTTTTCGAATCGACTTGTCTCGCAAAAAATTAGTCAATCAACCCTAAATGCCATTTTTCACTTGAATTCCTTCCTAACATCAACAATTAGTGTGATTTTAAAGTACTAGGTACTTTGTTTATATATACAAGATTGACGAACAAGCTTTAGTACCTACTAAATCTGAAGGCTTCACAACAAACAAAAAGTCAACAAAAGAATAAAAAACTCGGCAGTTAACATGTTACTTTAAAACCGAGATTTCTCATAGGTTTTCTTGTAAAGACCACATATGTATGTTTTTTTTCAAAATTTTGGTCTCAGTAGTTTCGGAGACAGGGACCAAACAAACCGGTCTCCCCTACCAGAAAAATGGCTGTGACAGACGGACAGACAGACAAACAACCGAGTGATCCCATAAGCGTTTTTCCATACAGAGGTTCGGAATCCTAATAAAGCAAAATAGTTTGTTAAAGGGATGCAGTTATTTCTGACTACCATCATAGGGCAAAGGTGTTAGTTTATGTTGCCAACCACTGAAACTCCTTAGGCTGGCCGCATAAGCACAGTTTCCTGACTAGGTTTTCCGAGGAATTAAGATTCCGAATTCCGTGCCACGTTCGATTTTCCGTTTTACTGACCAGAACACACGGCTTGTTTTCAAATTTCAAAAGGAACGTCAGTTTTTTTTTTCACTCGGAAAATAAATAGACGTGTGCACCTAGTTGAACATTTGAGTAAGGCAAGCATTCAGATCTCCGAATCTAAATTCCTTATCAGGAAACCGTACGTAAGCGGCCGGCTTTAGAGCCATAATCAACAACCAGAAAAGCGACGGGTTAACGAAGCTCGACAAGTCCCGAAGAAAGGATTCAACTATCTTGCTTGGATCCCGCAACAAAAACAACAACGAAAGGGTTGGAGAATACGTAACGGGGCACTGAGGAAAAAAGACAAAATTTTTGCAATAATTTTTTTTTGGTAATTTGTTTATTTTCTCGATTCTATCGTATAGAACACCTAAAAATAAGGTGAAAAGCATCTGGGTGATTTTTGTCTCCGACTAACTGTTGGTCTTAAAAACGATGTCAAAGATATCCATAGGTTAGGTTAGTTTAGAACTGTGACCAAATACGCGCGAGCCAAACGAGCGCTGCCTCGAAATTGGTCGCGAAATTTTTTCCATAGTGCCCTGTTTCGTATCCACTGACCCGAAGGAGTAAGAACAACATATTTTCCACTTCTCTCATTATCAAGCAGGAGACATAAGTGAGTGTAACTTATGACAGAGTGAAATTAAACCTTCTTTGTATGTGGTATCTGAGTATAGACTACATCACCATCATCATCATTTCAGCCGAAATTCCTGAACGCTAATGTTTGCATAAAACAAGAGTTGCAAAACAAATAGCTCGTAGCAAAAAGCGTAGCAACGTGCTACGACTACAAGTCTACGAGTGCTACGTAGCAGCGCGTAGTAATTAAAATCTTTCCTATACAAAAAATACCATCACTACTTTCATTAGATATGTCTCACGGTGCAGTTTGAAAAACTTTTTTTTATTTTCTAACTAGTCCCCCAAACGTGGCCATACTCAAAATTAATTTATTAAAGTAATGCGTGAGTTTGGGTTGCAGAAATTGATATGTGAACCAAGTTTCAACAAAATTGGTCTCGTAGTTTTAGAGAATATTGGCAGTGACAGACAGACAGACACACGAGTGGTACTGAGCATATAAGGGCTCCGTTTTTACGGTGGTTCGGAACCCTAGAAATATAGCAGGTAGGGACATATTTCGCTTTTCAGTAATAGTCTTTCCAGATAAGTGTTTGCTAAAGGTAATGTCTGCTATAATACATTTTAGAGTAGATCGGTCGGTCGATACATTTTAGATATGTTAAAAGAGTAGGTCGGTCTCTGACATAATAGAATTTGCAACTTAAAGTCTATTCAGCAATATATCGCTATCTTCAACTGGACTCCAACCCTCTCGCTCAAGTTCCATCTGTGCCGAATTGATTCCAGCGACCAGCATGAGAACACATGTTTTTGTTACAACTAATGTCTGCACGGCATGTTTTTGATTAGGTAACAGTTTGATCTCGCTTAGTTCCGGTATTACCAAATAACTCACGGTACGTAAGAAAAACTAACACTCAGGTACTCTCGATTTCTGAATTAAAAATTTGAAATTGAGTAGGTATTTGTCACAATCTATTTTAGTCTGAAAACGTGCAAAGCTTTGGCATTTAAGTAGAGATTGATAAAATTAAATATTCAACTCCGAATACTCCATTCAGAAACCGGCCCTCAACCCCGATTTCTGAATTTAGAATTTGAAGATAAGTATTTAATTTTATCAATATCTAATTTAGCCTGAAAACCTGTTAAAGTGTGACATTTAAAGAAGAATTTGATATGTTCTTTATTAACTCCAAATAGGAGGGTACTCAATTCAGAAAGCCACCCTAAAACCAGTTCTTGTATTTTTGGTTTCAAATATGTTGGACTGTGCTCACACCAGAGACAGCACAGTCAGTTTCATTCACCTTTACAGTAGATTTTAACTAACGGCCTCGTTGGCCCAGTGGTTTTCCTATTAAGCAATTCTCAGTGGCAGCTGGATTTTTGGAAGTCATTAGTGTGCCCCTGTGCCTCGGAAAGCATATAAAGTCGTTTTCCCTGAGGCTGATCTCTCCCTGGTCGTGTTGGATTGCCATCCCATCGGACTATGATAGCAAAGAACAAAGAGTGCACACACACTTGGCTAATCTCCGTTGACGTTGTCAACAACGGCCGAAATTCGGTCGGGAGAGACCTGTTTTATTGTTAACTAGCTGTGCCCGCGACTTCGTTCGCGCGTGCATTTCGTATTTAGGAAGATATTAAGTACACAAACTCACTAAATGTATGTAGGTACTCATCATGATTATGACATGACTTACAAAATTACGAAGAACGAACGAATATTAACACTTAAAAAAATTCTTCGTAAACAATATTACTTGTTATGTGATTCATCAGTGCGTATAAACAGGCTTTGCGCGCTGCTTACTTGCGACAAAGCGACATACAGCCTGACCGTGCGAGATACAGGACTACCGCAGATCCACACCAACACGACTAATAGTTTGTCTCTGAGCATGATTAATGGTCATGCCGAAACCTTAACCTTATCAGAAGATAAGTCTCCGCAGAGGACATGATGGAGTATACGGTGGAGGTCTGCCCTGCTTGGGCGGAGCATCACCGTGTCCTCGTCGAGGCGATCGGCTGCGGCGTCCTGGTTTACTCCATGGTCCGGAGAAGAATATAAGATGAATGACAGCACGATTCGACAGTTATTCCTAGTTCGGGGCTAATCGTAAGTCCGTAGGTGATACGGAGTAGAAAACGCCCAACACTAAGGCCGAAACTACAAACTTCGGGCTTAAGAGAGTAGACCCCCTCAGCCGCCGCAACAGAAAACCACAACCCGGGCGTTGCGTCGGGTGTCGCAGGGCTATTCCCAGCCACCCTAAGCGCGGGCCCGCAGATGGCGAGCGTAGGTTGGCTCACTGTCCGAACACTAACTACCGTTGCGGAATTTGTTCGAAAAGTCACCACGGCCCTGGAACGTAAAAGGCGTAAGGAGGAATATGGATGTGTTTTAGTCAGTAAGAGTTTGACACGCTCTTCCGCTCCACCCAGAGCAGAAGAAGTCATTTGATGTTTTCCCATCCATAAAAAACCCACAACGGATAGAGTAGAGTAGAGACTCCGTTGTCCTGGCTAAGTTTGCAAGCCTAGCTCCGCCCAAATGTACAAAAGCCACCAGTGTGCTTCACAGGTTGAGCGGAGAGACGACCGACAATACTCAAGCCGCAAGGGAGTGATAATCTGAGATAAAAGTCAGCTCAATCACTCAGCACTCACAAACCTATATTTACCACCTGTATATGTACATTATGGATTGCAATAAACGATTTGATTTGAAACCTGCACCTCACCGTTCCGAGGATTTTTTCACGTCGGAAAGTCATGGCCAGGATGACGTAGCCCACTGATTCCTCGTGGTGCATAAGTTAAAAAAAATTAAGGGCAATGATCCGTAATAATAATCCCTATTATTACGGAGGTAATTTTTACTTAAGCTGAGAAGTCATTTAGTTAGTCACGTTTATAGACTTATCATTGCCATTTTTCACCATTTGTTGTCATGAAGTTCAGTTGTTCTCTGGAAAATTCATGCACGAAACTGTGAGAAAGAAAAAAAGAAGGAGGAGCGGGTACGGGTCCAGCACTACCATCTCGAAACCTATCTTCGCGAGTTCTTCTGTGGCGTCATTGCCTAGGGATCCACAGTTCCCCTTGAAGCTCTGGAGTGTGAAACCCGCTACTGGTAATTTCTGGCCCTAGGCTGGTCACCACGAATCACCAGCTGACTGGGAATTGAACAGTTTTGTTTCAAAATAAACAGAAAATAATTAGGAATGAGGGAGATCCTGGGAAAGAAATCCAAGAGGTGAAAGGCTCACCGAGTCGAAGCTCCAAAGTTTTGAGCATCGAAGCCGAGTTTTTAGCCTGTCGGTTTTGTATCGGTTGCATTTTGGGGAGTGTGCGACGGAATTGCATAGTTTAATTCCGCCAAGCTCGTTCCATCATCGGACCACAAGATGTACGGCGCCGGGGGTACGCCATCGGTACACGGTGGACCACACACCCACATGAACAAAACGTTTTGGAAACACATGGCGTGGAATTCCCTGACTGAGTCCGTGTTTCCTGATAGTTACAGTCTGGGAGTCTTATCAAAAGTGAGTAGGTTACTTATAGGCAAGCGTGCTCCATCTTCGATCACATCATCGTTTGCCATCAGGTGAGATACTGGTCAAACGCGTTCCTATCAAAAGTAAAAAAAAATGAAAACAAAGTCAGTGGAGCAATTTTTTTTTTTTGCATCGAATGCGTAACGCCTGGTAAGTATCAAAAGAATCTTTAACTAAAAAATACTTTTTGGTGTAATTCTCGTGCTGTTGATGGTAAGTACAGTTTCGCTCAACAGATGGCATTGCAAGTTTCATTAAAGATACTTTAATTATCTACTTACTATGCATGTAGATAATAAGTTGATTTCTTCTAGATTGCCACAATCCTATCAGGTTTATGTGAATGTTATCTACATTAGTTTTGTATTTTTTAACGCGATGCAAACAAATACAGAATACATATAAACAGAAAATAGGTTCTGCTTGTCTTGCTAAAAAGATATGCAAAATACAGCAATAACATATTATTAATATTTGAAAATATTAGGTTTGGTAGGAATAAAAAATAAGGAAATAAATAAGATAAAAATAATACAAAAATAATTACAAAATTTGTGGGATTCGAACCCACACCTAGTCTTTCGAGAGGCAGGCTTTAAACCAACGGACTATGAGATCTGTTGACAATTGATTAAAATAGCCGATAGCTTAGCTCCCTGAAAGGGTTCCACATCAGGTGCTCTAGACCTTCATTTTTTTTATGTCGACAGACAGTACTCATCATATTGACCAACTATTCCTAAAGCGGTATATTAATATCTTTTATAGATTAGCCGGACTGCTAAGGTTCCACGTCTTGTATTCAGATCTTCAAAATAAATTATAGCCTATATGTTGGCGAGGACTAATAGCTATACAACAAAAAAAGTTTCATTAAAATCCGTCCAGTGGTTTTTGCGTGAAAGACGAACAACAGACAGACAGACAGACAGACAGACAAAAAAAGAAAAAAAAATATTTTTGGCTTCTACTGTTTGTATAAAGCACCCCTGGAGTATTTTTTTTAGTTTATATTCAATGTACAGAATTGACGTCTTCTACAGTTTTATTATATGTATAGATTTTTTAGCAAATTCACATCTTCTTATAAATATTTTTCTAGCCAAACCAGTCCCAGGTTCAAGATTTTTTTGTAAGCAGATATTAATATTGCAGACAATTGATGTGGATACTTACTTAGTGAAAATACAGTATTTTGACATTTGTCTACACATAGCCTAATGTCATTAGAAACTCGATGACTCTTCGGAATTTCCTGAGTCGCCAATTAGGTGTTAAGAATTTTATGATCGTAGCGATGATTTGACAACCTCCATGTTGAAATTCGTCAATTGTTTCGACGCCCACATTATAATTTAATCGTTGTTTCAAATCATTCGTTTTTAATAATCGATTTCCACATAGTTTTGGTCCATAATAGGTTGCTCAAGGTCTTGGAGCACGGAGTGCAGTTGTGTTATTCCGGAGTTTCTATCAGACTTGTAGGACCATAATTATCACAAGCTTTTATTTCACTTGCATGTTAAATTAAAGTTAAAACCAATTAAACCTAAGAAAACTAACAGACGTTAGTTTGTTTTTGTCAAGTCACACAAACTGAATTCCCCTTATCTTGTTGAGTTGCATGTTGTTTCAGTTCCGATTTCAATTATTTTTTAAAAATTTATTATGACCTGATTCCCCATCCGGTTTACTCCAGACGAAGCAACTCCTCAAAGATCAGAGATAAATAAAAATTGATACTTACACGATTTTTTTCTTCTTTACAGCGGTAGTATAAATGCTTGTTTTTCAATATATATTCATTGACATTGATCACATTATAGTGCCGTGACAAATGCTCACGACTGCATTGGAGTTTTCTGTTTCTAATTTTCTGTAGTTTTTCTCTAATGGCAACTTTATCGGCACATAACACAATCTTACTTGTCCTATCTCAAATCGTACTGAACGTATGTGTAGCTGACTGTCCGGTGGATATAATCTACATCTATAGTTAACCGCATTTCTCAAGGGACCGACAGCGTGGATGAAACTATGTTTTGTACTTTGTAAGTTTTAACCATAGGAAAGGTTTTTACATGATGATTGACACTTTCAAGAAAAAGGTATCGTCATGAATGTGATACCTACCCCATTCATGACGATATCTACCATTAGATAAGATTACGCACCAATAGTCGTTTCGCTTCGATAGTCTTTTGTTCATTTTGATGATATAGGTTGGGATTATTTTTTAGTTTTGCAGAGCAATATACTGCAGTAACTAATTAGAAAAGATAAGAATAACGACTTTCATAGGCCATGGAATACATGCTGACTTAATTACAGCCTAGCCATGATATGTATATGTCACAGCCAATTTGCTTAATCAGCCGTTTAATTGGTTGCTTAGCCTTTTCAGCGACATAAGTGACATCTTTTGTTCAATATCGTTTAATGACTTGCCCTTGCTCACATAAGTCGCTGATTTAACGGCACAATTCAATGAATAGGCTAAACTTTTAATGAAATGGCGAATTCAGCTAGTCGGCTGCGACATGTACATATTTGTTTAGTTTTGAGGTTGGTACCTAAAGGGTAGAAATAAATTCAAATAAAGCTTTTTAGAACACATAATGTTTATTTACACTAAGTAATATTCACATAGTTTCCAAAGCACAGATTGTGCCTATTGTAAAACGTCAATCAAACGTTACATTTAAGTAGCTGTAGATATAATAGTAGGAACAAGAAGACACTATTAGATCAATACCTTTCCTTTAAAAAAACATAAAATTGTCTATGGATGCTGACAATTTTTAAATTCGAAAATGGATTATAGAGTTGTAGAGCGTAAAAAAATAATGTTTTTTTAGTCGAATACAAAATGTGTAATTTAGGAATCGATTCAACAATTAACAAATGGTAAATAGAAGGAAACATGTTTTTAAACATGGTATCAATCAAAGAGAAAAAATATCTGTTTATTTTCTAAGTAACAGTGAAACGTCGTCAGAATTATAATTACAATACATTGATGAAACTTTACAATGACGACGTCAAATTTATAAATAGGCAAGAATATTTAAGTTAACATACTATACAGACTGATTTCTAGTCACTATTCAGATGAAAATGTAACACAACAATCAAGTCACATTTTCAATAGTTATTTTAATACAAAAGTATTTATTGAATAGTTATAAAATGTTGCCGATTCATTCAATTAGTGATATAACTGACTAATAACGATGTATTTACACAAAGCATACAAAATTGTAAAACTGGAAAATAATTATGTTGCTTACGTTTAAAAATCATTGTACATTTTTAACGACTTGCCTTCATTATTTTGCACGTAACGGTGTTAAAATCACATGAAATTACTTAGTTTTTTTTATTACCTACCATTCATATTCGTTCTCTATTGCTGGTAGTTAATTAGTAGAAATCCACAGTTTGAACCAATTTAAAATTAGTAATTACACTTACTAATTAAAAATGAGAAAAGATCGGTAGGTACTATACACTTCATCAACTCCGTACTTCTCATTAAGATTATAAAACTACGCTTTAAGATTTAATTACTAAACATACTACCTTTACATTATTATGTACATAGTAACGTTCGCTGGAACTTGTAACTGGCTCACAGATAATGTAATTTTATAATAATTATTGCACATTTATGAAAAAAACTCCTATTTCAGTATCTACATGTCCAAAACTATTCACTGTTTCGTTACTCTCAATAAAATTAATGCTGTTCTACAAGCCAGTTAATAATCCAAGAGAAATAAATAATTTAGGAATATCTCTATAAAATATTAAGTACTTAAATAATAAAATCAACTATCACATTTATTTCGAACGAAGCTTCATAAGTTTTGTACAACGATACACTACGGTCAACTAATACTATTTACAGACGTATTAAATAGTGATGTACTTTACGAGATACTATTAATAGTGGAGATAAAACATCTAACGTCACTAGAACGTTCGGATTGAAGTCGTAACACATTGTCACTTGAGTCGATTCGACTATCGAGTTAGTAGTCGAGCACGCGTCGATCGTAGCTGGCATCGTTAGCGATCGCGCGCGAGGCCTCGTTTCATTTGGACGCGTTCACTACGAGGTTCGTGGCCGCCTCCTCACTTGCCCCTATGCTCATGGCTTTCTTCTTCAGAATGCCCAGATCAGTCACGTTTTCTAAGAAGCTTTTGTGAGCTGACAATACTTTAGCACTTTCCACGTCTTTTTTCAGCTCCTCCATATCTCGTTTCAACTTCGCTCGTCTGTTCTGGAACCAGGTGATGACTTGGGCGTTGGAGAGCCCCAAAGAACTCGCGATCTCGTCTCTATCAGCGGGCGAGAGGTACTTCTGGTACAGAAACCGCTTCTCCAGCTCAAAGATCTGGTGGTTCGTGAAGGCTGTTCGAGATTTTCGTTTCTTCTTGGGTTGCGGCCTCGAGTTGAAGAGATTCAGGTGATTTGACTGACCATCTGGAACAAGAAATCAAAGAATTAGATACGGTTATTAAGTTATTAACTATGTGTAAAAAAGAATTTAGTAAGTGGCCAATTGACAAGGTATTAAAAAGGAAAAAAAGTTGCGTTAAACGAGAGAATCAAACGAGTTTGTTGATTAGTTGAATTTACCTACATATATTTTTTTGTAACTAACGAAGTGCCTTTCTCTGAGGCCAAACGTTTATACTAAATCTGTCTACGAGTTATGAAAACTGACTGGCAAATAGTTCAAGGAGTATTACTATCAAGCTATCAAACAGATAGAATTCAAATTGCAGATCCTTGGCATAACAGTTTGATTAAAGGGTAGTCTACAATCTCTATTTTAAATGTAACCCATTTAATTCTAATCGAGCCCTGAACTCAAGTAGGTAAGTTCCAATCTGACTCCAAAAAGGTGTCACAAAAATCAGGTTCCATATAAAAAGATTAAAACTAAAAGTAGGGTTATAGTCACAGACGCACAGATAACCACTCACTCGTTATCAGGCACTAAAACATCACAGTCTATGACAGCGCAATAAAAGGCCCGCAGCGCTAAAATGTTACTGTTCCATCGTAAAAGACACTATAAAACACACCCAGGTATCGTTACATTTTAACGAGCACAGAATCATATACGGGCCTTCAGTAAAACAGTATAATAATAATGAAGAAACAATCAAATAGGACACTGTAGCTGATTTTGTTGCAAATCTATTAGTGTTGTAATTGCATTCTGTTTGTTTTTTAAAGACTCTTTGGTGTTGGCAACAGATCAGGCAACCTCGTTGCAATCGGTTATAATAATTTGCTCACAAGAGAATATCAAAAATTAGTAAAAAAACACCCGCCCTGTTGCTGGCCAACGAACACCAACCAGCTCCAAGCAACGGGGTTGCCAGATCTGTCGCCAACACTTGGGTTTATTAGGTTGGTATTAAAAATAATAGGGAGGAAATTAGTTAAGTAGGTGGTGTTCGACAAATTGATAATGCAAATTCTATTAAGGAGTAGTTAATTGAAGTTGGTTATGGGTTGCAATAATTGTTTTGTTTGTGGTCTGAAATGAATCGTCAACGACATCGATTGTCAAGAATATTTTGATCACTCATTTTAGGTTTTATTTACATTTCTCTTGTGTAAAATAATAGTTATATTTAGAAATTTTGAATCATTGGCTTGTGCTAAAACACGGATTCCCATCCAATATTTTAATAAAAACAAAATAATAAGGATATAACACCAGTCATCATAATCATCAATAACAGTTAAAGATAAAAAAAAAAACAAAAACGTTTCTTAAGTGCCAAGGTATTTAAGTTTAGTAAACATTTTCCACGCCTGTTAAAATTCAATTTTCTATTTATTGCTCTGGCAATAAACATAAAGGAAATGAATAAACACAACAATGGCGCTGTCTCAACATCCGGCAACACAGATAATACATTTCGTATTATCTGTGTTGAAATTGCACAATGTTCGTAATTATTTTTTTGAAATTAACTTGTTATTGTTTTTAGGTTTGTTTCAGTCATTTTAGCTAGCTGCTAGATAACATAACCTACACACGCAATACAATGTTATGATCACTATCTATCGGTTTATATTTTTTTATTGATTTAAGAAAAACAGAAGTAGGCAATCTCTTTCATATAGATTCTCAAGATAAACACCTACATATGCAGTGATAAACTGTCGCTAAGTCATCGATAAACTGATGGTTGCAACTCTATCGTCATACAATCACTTTGGGCGCGAAAAAATGATTAAGTAGAACGACTGTTTATGGTCATTAAAAAAGTATGAATGCAAAGCGCGACCTCCTCAAAGATATTTTGCGCGGGAATTTGCGTGGTTTACCACAGATATTAATAAAAATGACCCTTAAAATAACGTCCGTCGTTAAGTAAAACTGCCTATGCATTGTCGGATTTATTGGAATTCACAACATTGAAGTTGATGCACAATTATATTGACCACATGCTAAAATAAGTTTTATTATTTTTTTAACACTAACTAAAGTTGGTTTGGCGGTAAAAGCATTCGTCATTTTAGCAATTTGATGATTAATCTTTCAGTATGTTGTAGTGAGTCATGTATCATTGTTAAAATATTCAAATTACGTCCGTTTTATGCTGGTAAATTGTAAGTATTGCTTTTTCCAAGAAATTTTAATTTGAAATTTCCTTTAGATCGTGTCGGATAGATAGCATAATAAAAAAATAACCTAAACGTTTTAAAACTCGATTGAAAATTAAATTCCTTGATGATAAACCTGAAATAAAATGCATGTTACTTAGTATTTGTTACCTCATTGCAGTTACTTAAACCGTTTATATCAAAACACTGATTAGAACAAGCACAAAACAAGTTGTCTTATAAATAACAAGGAAATTAATTATCTTTAATAAAACCTTTTTTACACAGAGCACAAAACATTGGCAACATTTTTTTTCTTTTTTTCAAAGTTAAATTATTCTGTTGGCTAAATAACTTTTTAAAAATAGACTCCGATACATCAAAGGAATCAATTAGTACAGACAGGACATGAGATGCATGGAGTGGTAATTAAATAATAAATAAAATGAATCCCTCCCATTTATCAGATGTCAGCTACATTCGGTCACCGTCACGTCTCATTAGCAAAAATTATAAAGCAGTGTATTTTTGTAGTATTTTGGTACTTTGTAGGTACTGGTAGTCGTTTTGTGGAATTGGAGACTGATTCACCTTATTGTTGAATTTGGAATTTTAGGTACATATCTACACTACAGTTTTCTCAGAAAACGCTTTGGACTCTGCTAGATAAAAAGCTAAGAAAATGTGGTAAAAGAATTAAAGAACTTGGGTAGGTATAGTATAGGTTTCTGGGTTCACTCTTTGGTTTTTTGGTTTTTTTTTTTATTTTTTTTTTATTATTTATGAATGGTCTAGCTCTTGACCTCGATCACGCCTGATGGAAAGCGATAGATGAGGTCCATGATGAAAGCGAGCGTGCCCAGAAGATGCCTTGAGGCACTGGTACTCCCACACGTCGACGAAACACAGCAGGCTGCTTGACGCCGAACTCCGGTGGGAGGGTGGTCGCGAACCAGGCGGGCGTTAACCCTACCACCGCAAGGGAAGGATTGGCCAGTCTTATAAGGTGTTACGTGAGACTGTCCAGGATGCGCCGAGCGCTCGGTTCAGTTGAGTGTCTGATGGAACAAATTGCGCTACACGAGGAGGCTCCTTCATGCATCCCAAAACATTATCTTTACTCTTTTCAGAATTATTTGGCATCGGGTCGTTGGCATAGCAGCCAATGCAGAAACATGTTTAGGGTCACTTAGAAATAGACCCTTACCTAAACGTAACACTATGAATTTACCTCACATGGATTTTACAGTTTCGAGACTTTAACATTACAACGTCTCTTCCAAAGGTAAGCAAAGGTTACCTACACTAAAGACCGCCGACTGTATTAATCATCGCCTAATCGTATCCTTAGCGAATTCGGACCTCAATTACAAGTGAATCAAACGGACAAAGTGCGAAAAAAGAGCGGACCCTAAGACGTCGTTAAAGACTTGGTAAAAAACTTCGAATCAGTCACGGTGAGAAACACCTGACCAGCTGTGTCACTTGCTTACTTAATGGCTGGGAAGATTTTGGAAGTGTTAAGGGTTCTCCTAAATTAATGACGAAATGATTGGAACTAACAGCTACTCGTAAGCAAGATGCAGGAAATTATTAGATTATAGCTACAATCTTGGGGTTTGTGGAATAGGTTACTACATTAGGCAAGCGTGCTACATCACCTATATTTTTTTTAAAACAAATGAGTTAGCGCATTCGAATCTTGTGTAGTCTGCTTTCAAATTTCGAAGCTACGAGTATCAAATAATACGTCTGTGTTACAGAATACGGATGTTTTTTGTGACAAACGGTCGTTGTTATTTGTTACTTTTATCCCTAAAAAACAATTTAATTAAATACAATTTTACATGATTTGTTATGACAACCTTATCACACGATAAATGGATCATAACAAGAACCGATTAGCTAACATTTCCAATAAAAAACATTGCAGCAAAAACGAGCACTGCAATAAACTTAATTAATTGCACTTTTTTTTCGTCTAAAACGATGTCAATAAAAACACGTAAAGAAATAAAGTTCTTCAGAATCGCAGAGGTCGAGACTCGAGAGACATTCATTCGGACCGCATCATTTATCAGAATTAAGCTGAATCTTAATTCCATCAAAAGCTGAGGAGAATCGAGGCTTCCTTCATCGTTTTATTTTGTCATGGATGTTGCTTTACGTACTTAATTAATTCCTCAATAACATCACGTGGGACGTTGTGTGTGAGGGGCAGAGAACTGACCCTTTCCTCCTCCAAAAACACAAAGAAAACTGATCCAATCATCTTTGTATCATCCATTGCGTTATTACAACACGCGCGTCAATAAGACTTTCCGGATGAGCAAGCAATCGACACCGATTAATCGATGGTATCGCTATTCAGTGTTGCCATGTAGATTGGCCGGTAATCAATGGAGTTGCCAGTTGTCGGATCGATACGCACGTAAACTTGTAGTTAAAGGTCGGTTTTGTTTTGGAACGAACGGTTAAGTGAAGAATGAAGGGTTAAGTGGTGACGGGTTGGGTGCAACTAGCCGGCGCGAGGAGTTGGTGAGTCGTTACGAATAAGATCATGATGATTTTTATGCCAGTTATTTTTGCTACCGGATAATTGGAAGTGAACTTTTGGCATCGGTTTGTCATGCTTGTTTCAAAAAAGTTTTTATTGCAAGTCTTTGAACTTTTGTTATAAGAAGGCTATAGAAGAAGTTACATGTTATCAGTGATTGTCAAAAAGTGAGCTATCGAATTCTCACCTTGTCAATTTCAGTTGTTTTTTTTAAATCTGAGAATTGTTGTCGTTGATAATTTTATCAAATGTCACTTTGTTTGTGACAAGCCCCTGGTAGTGCTATTGCTAACCAGTCATTGTTAAAATACTATGATTATGTATCTGTGCCTATATCATTTGACCAATTCCAAAAATGTCTTGTTCGTTGCACATGCTCGCCTAAATCAACCAGCGTCCTTATTCTGCCCCAATCGTGATATTTGAACAATAGCGTTGGACAGGTCCTTAACGATCACAAATTGAATGTCCTGGCCAGTTTTTTTGATCGTACACCTTGTTATTCGGGCCCAAGACACAAAAGAAAACCTCTTTTTCTTAGATAGCACGCTCATTTGGACTTATACGCGACAAAAGCGTAGCGAAACAGGGTTCTGTGTGAGATGTATTGATTTTTTTGAACACTGATTGATTGAAGGAGTAGGCAGACTTAAGGTAGCCAACGTACTCGTAGATGTTTCAATGATCCATCTTAGACACGTCTGGCGAGGTATGAAGAGGAGAGCCGATGGGATCAAGCATAGAGACTGATTGATTAGAAGCACTACTAGATCGTAGTGCTAGTCTACAATAATCTCTCCTTAATATTTGTTATGGTGTTGAACCAGGGATTGTTACAGAAAAGAGCAGCCGCTAATTTAGATGAAGTGAGCTGTAGACATGGGTCTTCAGGTACAAGCTTACTTCACTCGAGTATTCGAGGCGAGATGTATACAGAATAGACCGACAAGAGGTCATGCATGTCCAATATATTTATTTATAACTAGCTCCTGCAGTGGCTTCGCCTGCGTTAAAGTTGAAAAATATACCAAGGGAGTGACCGGGATGAAATGTATCCTTTGTCCTATACCGGGACATGGTCTACTCTTGTGCCAAGTTTCATTCAAATCTCTTCAGTCGTTATGAAGTGACAAGGTAACAGACAGACATACTTTCATCCACATATTAGTATGGATTAGATTGAAAACAATTGCCAGTGAATCGATCTAAACTTATCAATTAACAAATCCGTGATATTCCTTAATTTAATACTTATTGCTTATTTCTGTTAAATATTTAATCTCTTGTAAAGATTGAAATATCACGTGTTGTATTAATTGAATAGTTAGATAATTTTCGCGTTAAAAAGATTATATTGATTGTTGTTTTATGCAGTAGTCTTGAAATAAGGTCATCAGGCTAATCGGCTTTGCGATGTATTTAGGTTTTTGTGACTCCACTTAAATGCATCTTTAGATTTTGCGCGGACGATTTAGATATTCGGCTATAATGGGAAATACCCACATTTGTCCAGTATTTCCTATTCTAGACAATTATTAGGTAAAAGAGCACCAGAGGGCCTAAACTATCAACGATTAAGAGTATCAAAATGTTCAAAATGTATGGGAATGACATGCGCTACCGAAATTTCACATGGGCGAGACATAATCCCTTACATCTTGGCTTTCCACGACAGACCAGTGTGGAGCCCCTTCGTGTGACATGCGCCACCTCCTTTCGTTTTCGCCATAGTGCACAACCACTTGCACCATCCAAGATTTAAACGAAGCCAATGATGGAGTTGTGCTGGTTCTTCAATATTGGTCGGACAAAATTTAATATGAGTCAATCGACACGAAAAGAAAGAACAAAGAGACTTTGTCATCAAAGCATAAGTCGCAGTTTACTTTGTGTAATTTTTCCGACACGGAAATAAATCTACACATAGGTAACAAAAACAAAAGCAGGCTTGCTTCCATTTCAAATTAGCAGTATAGAAATAGAACTTCTTTGTTAGAAAAAGCTGACCGTATGGTTGCAACCTTATAAGAAAAAGTGGAAACTGGAAATGGGGGCAGGGGGGGATCAATTGCTTATCCCCCTTTTCAAAGGTTCCAAGTTGTATTGTTTTTATACTTATACAACCATACATTAACTGTGAGCATAACTCGACAAAATGTACTGAACAGCTGATTTATTTTTCGCAATTTCGGGGTTGGTCCCATACTAAAAGTTGTTCATAATGATGAGTACAATGACCCCGCGTATAATCTGTTACACGTTGTATGTATTGTGTTTTATTGGCATAAGTTGCCTGAAATAAAGGATAAATAACAATAATTGCGTGTGCTAGCGTTAATTTTACTGACAGTACCAAGTGTCAAATCAGGCCACCGATAAATTCGTAATCGAGTTCGTTTCTGTAAGACATTAGCCACTTACTAATAAGATATTGCATTTTTTCTTGTTTAACAATGGTACTGGCTGTATCAAGAGGTGTGACTTTGCAAATGAAACCGGTTCACAGACCTCAAGTCATTCTTATTTTGTATCCTTCGTCTTGAAGTTTAATATCATTATAATTGCCTGCTATCATTAGTATTGTGTATATGGGCGAGTTTGATTTGAGTATTTTAGTTATGATCGTTTCAAATCCTACTTTAGTGGCAAATTTTGAAAGCTTTTCAGGCGAAAGTCATCACCATCTGCCTAGCCTTTTCCCAACTACAATGGGGACGGCTTCTAGTCAAACCGAATTCAGCTGAATACCAGTATTTTACGTGGAGCGGCTGCCTACCAGACCTCCACAATCCATTAATTGGGTAACACGGTGCTTCATGGCAAGACTGGTGTAAGATTTTTGGTTTCTGACAATCCGCAACGACTGCCAAAGATCTACAAATGACAGCCGGGACCAACGGCTTAACGTGCTTTCCGAGGCACGGAGCATCTCGATATTTTAGATGGTCACCCATCTGCAGACCAACCTCGGCAAGCGTTGCTTAACCTTGAAGATCGATCCGTGCGGCTGTTATTGTTTAGCCACGAGCTCCTCAGGTGAAAAAAGAGCTTGACAAATAATCAACTTCAAATTCTTAATTCAGAAATCGGAGGTACCTCCGCCTCTGTACAGTGATTTTAACATGTGCATAAAGTTTAAATAAATAAAAATAATAACACGGTTCCTGGCGGAAGATGTCCATAAAGAAATAATAAAAATAATTCACCAATTTGTTCTTTATAAACGGCATAAACATTTACAAATAAAAGCAATTTCGCTTATTACATACATATGTTACCATAAAATAATATAAAGATTACTCGATAATATCATTTCACCTGATTAATATGCAAAATGCATTTGTAAACGCAATTACGGGAACTATGCATAATAACTGGGTTGCTACCAAAAAATAGAAATAATATCACGTTGTTTGATTGCATGAATACGAATGAATGTGCTTGCTTTAATGACGGCTATTTTATAATGTTTTTATAAAAACTGTTTTGGTAGTTACTGCGTTTTTGTTTTGAACAGTCGTGTTAATTTAAAAATGCTGTGACTTGAATGTGATTAGTGTTTGTTAACATATTGTTGCTGACCGCAGCTCCGCCCGCGTTAATTTCGAAAATTATCTCAAGGGAACATACTCCTAGGATGAAAAGTATTCTGTGTGTTATTCTAGACTATAATCTACCTCTGCGCCATATTTCATCAAGATCTGTTAAGCCGTTCCAACGTGATATTGAGTATCAAACATTCATCCATCCAAATATCCAAATTTTTATATTAGTTATGTGTTTGGCAAAAACTATTATTTCGAATATCACTGCTTGTTTTACTCCATGTAACTGTTTGGAGGTAGCGGAACAGAGAGTAAAGTCCCGCAAACCTCCATTGAAAAGGGAGGATCCTCCGACCAGACGGTTGGTTTTTGTCTGGTGGGCAACTGCCCGAGAGTTGATATTCGGGCTTTGCATATGTTCTAATCGCACGGTAAACTTTGATATCGCGATTTAGGATTTTTGTAGTTATTTGTTGTGATGTTGATTCTGCTACGTTGATTTTTGTGGCGGCATGAATGCCGCTACATCACTCCCCTCCGGAGACCGGAGGTCGATAGTGGATGAGTCGTCCATACATCTTGAGATGCTTGCCAGGCCAGTGGAAGGTTGGTTCCAGTGAGTCGGAACCGGAAGTCGCAGAGTTCTCGGTGAGTCGGAACTGTCTGCGTCGCAGAGTTCACGGTGAGTCGGAACTGTCTGCGGCGCCCCGATGCTGCTGCTGGCGTGACTGCTGGCGTCGACCAGGAGAGGTTCTTCAAGGCTCTTCATGTGACTGGCCGAAGGTGCAGTGTGCTTGCCAAGGTGGGTCGGAGCTGTGCGACGTGCTGACGTGACTGCTGGCGTCGACCAGGAGAGGTTTTTCAAGGCTCTTCATGTGACTGGCCGAAAGTGCAGTGTGCTTGCCAAGGTCGCTGATGACGTTGATGATAGAGGCTGAGGATACTGACCAGGAATGCGCGTCCGCTGCATGCTGGTGGTCAGGATACCCGTAGAAGCCGAGGGTTCTGGCTGGCTGTATGACTCGCTGCTCGAAAGCTTGGGGTCACGATGAGGAGAAGTGATGATGACGTCATGATGAGGTAACTGCACGAAGGCTGCGCTGACGTTCAATGTCGAGGGTCACCAGTTTGGAGGTAGCGGAACAGAGAGTAAAGTCCCACATACCTCCACTGGAAAGAGAGGATCCTCCGACCAGACGGTTGTTTGTGTCTGGTGGGCAACTGCCCGAGAGTTGATATTCGGGCTTTGCATATGTTCTAATCGCACGGTAAACTTTGATATCGCGATTTAGGATTTTTGTAGTTATTTGTTGTGATGTTGATTCTGCTACGTTGATTTTTGTGGCGGCATGAATGCCGCTACAACTGGACAAAACAATCCTAATTCTTTACTGTAGGTGCACACCATACATGACGTACTACACAACTAGTTATTAGAAAATGTATATACGAGTATATGTCACCAGAAAATTGCAAGCGCCATATGATTGTAAAATATCGCGTAATAAACTATTTTTTCTTAATAAGACACGGATATACCTATTGGAAGCTATTGAATTTGAATGGGATTAATTGTATGCGAAACGATTTTTTCATAATACCTATATCGAGTAATTATAATCGAGTAAATGTTTTCCGGTGACTTATACAAAGGTAAGCTTTACACAAAGTTGAGTATTCTCTTGGTAGCCTTTGAGTGATAGAGAGACATCACATTAGAGGGTAAGATCCAGTGTGAAAAATATTCTTGTAGTTAGTGCGAATAAATGTTTTATTTTTTACAGTTTCTTTAATTATTGTTGCTACTTTTTTTCTACCACATGGCAAAGTCAAGTCAACTCTATCAAGCGTGGATTATGTGCTCCAATACAACTTTAAAATATATTTTCCTAGCTCTAATGTTAATCGATGGTAGTGATGCCGACTAGTTGAATATTCAACATCTATATACTTATATGCCATACCAAAGCTGAAGATTTTGTTTGTTTGTTTTAACGCGCTAATCTCTGGAACGACTACCAGTCGGATTTGGAAAATTCTACTTGTATTATGATAGCCACATTCATGAGGAAGGCTATATAAGCTATACGAGAACGGGAAAAACGGGATATGCGATTGCGCGTACGAAGTCGCGGGCTATAGCTAGTCAGCTATAAACTGACAACGAATAACCGTATTAGAATTAAATAGAGATCTGCAAGATTGTTGGTTTCTTTTTTAATTGATAGGCTAACTGAGTGCGGAGGTCCGATAGGCAGTGGTTCCATGTAAGATACTGGTCAACTGCATCGGGTTAGCCTGGAAGTCGACCTTAAAAGAGTTGGAAAAAAGCCAGACAGATTCATAGTGTTCCCCTTAAAAGCGAGTAAAACCGCTTCATAAAATGTACTGGATATCATTAAGACACGCCATTAGTGTTCAAAACTGTCACCACATTATTAACTGCCATTGACGCTCAAACATCAGTCTCAATTCTAATTATAATCCCAGACATGTGTCACATCTTAGATTCGGTATCAAAAAACGTCACAACATGGCCGTTATCAAAACACGTCACAAAGCGTTTCCATGGTAACGGCTGAGTTCTCACCACGGGCTATTTCAACTGAGCCGACTGTTTCGACTTAGTGTGTCGTTTGAGAAGCCGCCGCAAAATGGGCCGTGACATATTACGATGTTTTTGCTTCTTAATTAGGGATAAGTATCCTGTTTTTTGGAGGTTATTATTAGTTGTTTGTAGTTTGTGTTTGGGTGAATCGTTTCTGTAAAGTTAGAGAGGATAGCTGAACCGGGTCGTGAAAATTCTGTTAAATTTTGTTTAAATAATGGAGAGATTCCTTGATTGGTAATTGTGTTAATTATTACGATGGTAAAAAAATATGGTTTCGTCCCCTAAGCGATGAAAATTGTCCAGTGAAAATAAAAAAGCGGCAACTGCCAATTTGACAAACGAGTGAGTTGCGGTCGAATCGAATCGAAACGATCACAGACGATTCGGTTTGTTGCGGTGGCTTCTCGGAATCCATGTCAAAATAATATTCGAATTCTTTCCGAGATTGAGTTTTTTTGCGTAGGTACTTGGCGACCAGAATTGAATGTGAAAATAAAAAAATACTGTTTTCGGATGGTTTCATTCACTTTAATTGAACAGTACGCTTCGGTCGTGGGATGCTGCGTTAATGTAACTCTGGCACGATTTCAATGTGCATAGTACATTATGATATCGATGCGCGAATTGATGTAATAAATAGCTTCTTTAATGAAAACAGGATTGCATCATAGTTATCATTTCAATGAGTTTCTGTATTGCCGGTATGAATTAAACGATTCATTAAATCATCTTTTCTGCCATTTCGTGTCGTAAATAACAATTTAATACAATATGATTCAAAATAAATGGTTTTGGATGGTATTTTCTTTGGTTATTGATGAGATAATCGAAGGAAATGGGGGACTAGGTACCAGACACGCAGAAGTAGAGAGGGTAAATCTAATAAAACAATCGAAGTTCGACCACATTCTCACGGGCGCCTGTTCACACGGACTGAACATTCGGGTGCTGGCCGCACGTCGGACCTTCTGGTTACACGGCCCGTTGGCTACCAGATTACGAGGAAAAAATCAAATCGTTTTACAACAAAAATCGTGTTCAAATTACAACTCTGTTTGCAGTCTTAGTTTATTTTGTAAGATATCGGTAAGCGTCGGTAAACCGCTGGGAAATGCTCAATAGAACTCACTCAATTCCAAATAAGTCAGCATGACTTTTTGTCCTAGGTAACGGTACTTCTAAAATTAGAAAATTGTTTTGCTGATTTCATACAAAAGTGTGAACCACTTCTATCCTCCGCATCCGCAAGACTGCTTGAAACTAATCTGAATCGTAGAAACACGGAAGTTATTGTATAACATGAGGAAAATAAATGCATCATCCAAGACAAACAGACAAACAAAAACACAGAGAAAGTCGGATGAGTCTCGTATTCGTGTAAAAAACAAAATTGCCATGTACTCCGTTCTGCACTATGTCATACAGAACGAGTCGTAAAGACGTGTACATTTGCATGGACTATAATTGAGCCGATACGTCTACTCGATCATTACCGACCATTAAATTGGTTTAATTAATTAATGGTTGATATCAGTGTGTGTGACAACGCTACGTATTGCGCATAAAGGCTGTCTGGCCCACGCAACACTGCTACAATGTCTCATTAGTAACAATTAGTATGGCATAAATTACCAGACATTGTCTTTGGCGCGTTGGCGGCGTTCACTGCTATTATTGTCTATGATACTTAGGAATTTATAGAGATTAATCTATGGATCTTAGGCGGTTTATCGTTTTTGGCTTTTTATTCAAGTGTTTTATGTATTTTGTAGGAACGTGCTCAAATACTGTTCTCTTTAAAGAAATTTCCAAATCGTCGAATTAAACGTTCGTAAAACAGGATATTTTGATAAAGTCTAACAAATTAAGGCAATTACCAGATTAGTTTCAGACAGATATTTTTTGGGAAAAAACCAATATAATTAAAATCACAGACTAAAAACCGTTAGCGGTCTATCAAAGTTGGCGCCAAAATATCGCCATAGACACAAAATTGGCTGTCAAATTTTTCAGCCACATAAATCATAGGCGCTTACTAATTGTCCGTATTACGCATACCAACACGCATTCTAATTTTGAATTTGAAAGAAAGCCTAGTGGTACAAAAAAGCGGCGTTGTGGACAAAAACGTTGCACGCGTGGAGTATTCCGGCAGTTAGTGCATCGCCCGTGACTGCGTAACGACCGATGTTTATCGTAAGATCGGCATCTTTAGTCAAGACTCAAGACGCTTGCCGGCAGACATTTGTAAAATGTATCTATGTACTTTATTTAAATACTCTCGTTACTCATGTTTCCGTATAGAGATGTACCTAGTTGTAATTAACCTGTCAGAATCTAAGTCCGCATTTTTTAGCAGACAATTTGTCTACAACATTTTTTGAAAACATTATTAACTGACCGCAAAAAAACTAAGTACCTAATCAAGATACATACTTGATGAAACAAACTAATGTTTGCTCTTGTCATATTAATTTGCCTGTTACTCTGATTGACAGCAACGCACAGTCATTTAACCATTTGACATTCGAGGCCATACTACGCGTACCTCATCAAACAAATATGCGTACTTAATATGTAGTACATTAGGTACAGCTCATGTACCATTAAGATTCCTATCTTCCTTCACGCTGCCGCTGCATTTACAATACTTTGAATCTTTGTACAATAGACGTTAATATATGTACTTAAATGATTATTTAAATTGAAGCCGTTGACTATATTTTGCATGGAAATTACGACAAAAACCTGTGACTTACTAAGAATGACTTGTAAGGCGTAATTTGCTGTGAATCATAGTATCTAATAATGTATGTACTTTATATTACTCTTGGGGATAACCGTGTATAATGCGGACTAACTAAAATACAATTAATTTCCTGGGTGGACAAGGTTGATACGATTTGTAGATAGTAATGAAACACAATACCTTCTTTACATGTTCAATCTTTTATTATGAGAAATCGAAGTACGTAATGTAAAACGCATTTAGCTAGAGGCCATCTTTCTTTGAATCAGAAATAATATTACGAATTTTATTTACAGCGAAAACGAATCTAATAAAATACTACACTACCTTGATAGAAAGTAAATTGTATTTTGAATGTAACCATAAAATACCATTTAGCTCGCTGAAGAAATCTAAAATATAATCTTGAATACTTAGTTAAGTGATTCGGTTGAAAGATGCTTTGAAGTTTCAGTAGACTGATAACGTTTTTTACGGCCTCTTCAGGAGGGTAGTCAAAACAAACCGTTTGAGACCCATTGAGAAGCCACTTGAGTTTATTACCTCCCTTTATTTTATATTTACTGTTTTTTGTCCTCGAAGATGTTGTGTTTAACCACTGTGCGAGCATCAAGTGGACATTTTGAAGTGTTTTGGTGCACGTGACAGCTGTAATTGATATTTTCCGTTTATTTTCAGGCATTTCTTCAGCTTATTGAAGTTTTATAAAAAAAAAACAGGATTAAAAAGGAGTTTTGCTAGTGATTTTATTGTTTTAATAAAGAACGGTAATTAATATATATCGCAGGTAGAACGTGGATGTGGCTGGCGCAGGAAAGTGGGGATTGGTACAAGAAAAGAGCGGCGGGCATATGCTCAGCAGTGAACGAAGTCGGGCTGTGGATGATGATGATAAATATATGACATGTATGGCATCATCATCATTAACATTTCAAGCTAGGGACGTCCACTGCTGGACACTAAGTCTCCATTCAAGCCACACTGATCGGTCCTGTGCGTCTCGCGTACAGGCAGCGGATTCATCTGTGGCATACTATACTATACTTTAAAATGAATAAGCAAAGTTTATTTTTGCAAGCACCTTGTTTATATTTCCGTCCAACCCAAGCATAAAGGTGTTAGTTTAAGACCTAGACGTGCTTATTTCTACTTTAGCTTGACGTTATTAATACTAAGTCATTAGTATCTACTCGTGACTTCATTCTAAACATGACTCAGAAAACATAGTTAACGGATTATAATAAATCTTGCGTTTGGAGTAGATATTGAAGTAGAAGTTTATTATCAACAAAACTTATCGCCTACCTATTAATGAATTAATCTATTGCTGTTAAATATAACTCCTTGTGGTTTAAAGGGGGGACTCATTGCGAGCATTCGTTTTGAGAATTTGTGTAGCGAACATTCGTTGTGCGAGCGTTTGTCAACGAAAATTTTTAAGTGATTTGAATACAGTACCTACCTACGTAGACATGTTTACACATGTTACAGAGACTTAGATTCAGTCTGACATTCTATGTCTGTATCATAATGATTGTCCTCTAAGCAAAATGACCTAGGAACCTATTCGCAAAAAGTTTACGTACCTAATCAAAATCAAATCGAAAATAAAAAAAATATTTATTTGTGCAAATCCTACTAATATTATAAAGGTGAAAGTTTGTATGTTTGTATGTTTGTATGTTTGTATGTTTGTGTAACAATCAGGCAAAAACGGCTGAAGGGATTTGGATGAAATTTGGCACACATGTAGTTCATATCCTGGAACAAAAGATTAGGCTACTTTTTATCCCGGTAAGTGGCATGGATTAATGAAGACTGAAGAGGAAGTGGAAACTCAGAGCCGCTGCTGCCTTAGTACTTCAGATTCACAAGTACCAGGCGACCACAAACATCAAGTACCAGGAGACCAGAAACATGTCATAGTATTTTTGGGCTGGTATAATTATGTAGGTAGGGTAGGTGAAGGGTAGGTGTAGGGTAGGTGTAGGGTAGGTGTAAGGTAGGTGTAGGGTAGGTGTAGGGTAGGTGTAGGGTAGGTGTAGGGTAGGTGTAGGGTAGGTGTAGGGTAGGTGTAAGGTAGGTGTATCTACCCTAGATACAATTCAGGAAACCTTGCTATTTCCGATATTCACGCGGGCGAAGCCGCAGCTGGTAGAAGCTAGTAAGGTACATAAAGTTCATAATCATAAGTATAATAAAGCTTCTCTTATTCTGCCTCTAATTAAGGCGTGCAAAAATGGCGTACACATGCTTTCATCAAAATGTCACAAATAAAATACCAAGAATGTCATAAAATAAAATGTTTACAAATTGTCATAAAATATGTCAGAAGTTATTATTCTATTTTATAAATGTCATAAAATATTTATAAATTATTAAAATTAGAAAAAATTAGGTACTTAAAAAATTACATTATCTACTTATTAGTGATTAGGTATTATAAAATATATTAGCAGAACGTCCTAAATCCTATCATTATAGCCATGCTTGCGAACGTTTGTTCATTACACAAATGAACACTCGATGCGTTATAAAAGCTCGCAAAGTGAATATTTTTAAAATGCTCGCTGTAAATATAAATGCCTTTTAATATCTAATACTAAGTATCTCAATGGTACTAACTTTTAATATCTAATACTAAGTATCACAGTGGTATTATAACGGTTCGACTGGGAGCCGACCCCACTTTGTTTGGGAATAGGCTAAGCAGATGATGACTAAGTACCACAATTTAAAAGCCAATCCTATCCGTTTCAGATATAAATTCCAAACAATATCTAACTATATTCACTCAATTACCTTAACGTTTCTTGGTTTCTGTAAACTGCTAATTGGTTATTGTGTTTATATGCTAATCATCATTAGCAGGAGTAATGTTGATTGGCTCGTTCATAACTTAAACCATAATATGAAGTAGTCACCAATGTTTTGTAGAATTTACTATTCTTAGTTATTGTTTTCTAGGAAATTCTCTCATCTTGAGCTCGGACAAACGGACATTAAATCATCGATAACGACTAGTTATCTATCCGAATGTTTGGAATCTAAGACGACACATTTCGGTAGCTTATACAGGGTGTTCGAGAAGTGCATATTTAAAACAATTAAATGATATTGTTTCTTTATTCTGTAGCAGCTACAGACAACCACCCTTAAATGTGACAACGCTTTAATGGAACACCCTGTACTTCAATTCTCATATAGCTTGGCAGTTTTGACAATCGTTATAACTGAGTGCCAATTCTACTCATTTTCAAGCAAAGTTCGCATCTTATTCGTAATCTGTCAAAAATGTATGGATTTTAAGGCTTTTTTGACAGTTTGCGACTAATATGCGAATGCGATCGTTGTTTTAAAATTAGTAGAATTGGCCCTCAGATGTCCCTCTTAGATATTTGACAGAATATAGACTAACCAAAGAATTTTATAACATGAGAATGTAAATTTTCGTACATAAAAAGCATTCAATTTCAAGTCGCAATATCATCTCAGCGACAATCAATGTCAAATTGTCAAAATGGCGGGAAATTAGAGGTGATTTTGACATAATGCGACTGCGGTGTTAATGTGAACGCTGCTAAGGTTGATTCACACATAGCCGGGCAGAGTCAGGGACGTGACCGTGAAGGGACCGTGCATCCGTGTCCTGTGAGGTGTGCTGTTCACATACGTCAGGAGGATAAAATACGAGGATTGCCCTCTGAATGTTTGGGATCGAACACGTGGCATTTCGGTAGCGCAAATTAATCTCATTTGCTTTGGAATTTTTGACAATCGTCAAAGAAACTAAAGAAGAAAATCCTTATCCTTACTTCCTTACTTATTTATTATAAACTCGAAAGTTTGTATGTACGGATGTTTGTTACTCTTTCATGCAAATACTACTTAATGGATCTTGATTAACTTTGGCACAGAGGTAGATAACAGTCTGGAGTAACACATAGGATACTTTTTTCCCGGGAGTATGTTCCCTTGGGATAATTTTCTACATTCACACGGGCGGAGCCGCGGGCAGCAGCTAGTATTATCATAAGAATAAGTGTCAGTAACATTTTCTTTCTTTCCTAAAAACGAATACGCTTTCACGACATCAGAAGAAAACATTCTTAACGCCATTAAAAAATTTCAAAGTGCGAAAATTTCGTAAAGTCGCGCCGCAAACGTCGCATTAGGTCTACTGAATACAATCTGAGGAGACATTTGTCTTTCCTACAGCACAGTGGGCGCGGCGCGGTTGCACTGGGACATAAATCGAGTTTAACAACAATTTGTAAGAGTTACGCGACACCGCTTTGTTCCCCGGCTTTCTATACCACTGTGACTTACGTTCCGGAAAAATTATCGCAATCACCCTAAAGTAATCTCTTTCGTAACATTTTGTAGGTACTATTGGGTTTTCAATACCTAATCAGATTGCGTTAAAATTGATTTCATTTTTTTTTGTATTACGATCTTGCTTGAACTATAGAGCCCTACGCAATGGGCTGTTAACCACAGCATATTATATTGCTACTTGATTCTGCAAGACTTTTCATTTACCATCAATACACATTTTAATTAAAGTAGAGCCTAATCAAAATTCACATTTTAATCACCGAAATTCAATTACCACACAGACACTCAAACCTGCGAATCGGATTTGCACGAAGAATAAAAAGAAAGAGGTTACCAAAAACCGGTAGCGTGTAGTGTATAAATCACAGCGAGGCAATAATGTGGTGCCCCCCGGGATCGCTCGCCCTCTGAGAGAAATGCCTTCGACGAAAACACTTCCTTTGTCACATAATTGCCTAAATTGTTATTAGAAGGAATGGAGACTTATTGCTGTGGGACTCAGGAACGATATTTATAGACTGTAAGAGATGATCTTTTAATAGTGTGATGCGGATGAATCGCTTTGTGCTGGTAATAATTTTTGGGGCGTTGCAAGGGAGATCTAGTTTGATAAATGATGTGATTTGGGGATATTAAGACGGGGATTTGTCAGTTTCTTTTGGTCCTTTTGAAGATCTAGTGTTCCGTGACGATACTGAAGACTGAGATTGAGAGGAAACTGAAAATGTTGCAATTAAATTGTAGCAAAAATAGCTTGACTCACTATTCGTTCTTTGATATTTTGTAAAATTGTATGTTTTTTGTTGTAACAGTCATAAAGTAAATCACATTTCTACCGCTATCTCAATAACATTTATCATTTTGATGAGCCTAAACATTAATCGTTTAAAACAACATTCAGTACATTTCCTGGCAACCGCTCCGCAATTCATAACGACCCAAATGTTGACAAAGAGAATCTCTTCTTAATAGTTTTACGAGTTTCAAATGAAGTGACACTTTAAAAATGTATTACAAACATTTCGGCGGCCAATAACAATAATAAAACAGAATATTTGTGTGCGGTCCTAACAAATCACTGCCATGTGTTCGACACTAAAACCTACAACAAAACACCCCACTGACAGATATATTAGCGGCATTGCATTCACACAAAAACCACGGAAGACACAAACACACCAAACTCTCTGCAACACAAATTTGAACTTTATTCCCCTGTGTTAAAACCACAAATGATATTTGTCAGCCGCAAAATACATACATCTTAATTCACAACACTAAATCCAACAGAGGGTAGGCAGAATCTGGATGTTTCATCGGTTAAAACTCGAAATATCCACTCTAATACGACTCTTTGACATATTTATGTAAAATTACATTCCTTCCCATAAAAATCAGGCCATTTTTGTACTGAAATTGGTTTAAAAATAGAAAAAAAAAACTTGCGTTAGAAATAACTTGTGTGGCCTCACTTTTATGTGTTACTGATGAATGAAGGATGTTCAAGTGGTTAATATGAGGTCGTCTTTGCTATTGACATTTGTTTTGACATTTTAGTAAATGTATTTTGCAAAATCCAACTTTGCAGCAGGTAGTTGAGAAAAACAAAATCACTTTACACAAATACTTTACAAAAATCAAGGTGGTGCTTCATTACACTTCAACCATGATTTTGAACCACCTTGATTTTTGTACCTAAGATCAACAACCTCTAAAAAGTGGATACAAATTGAAGTGCAAGAAACATTTTTTGTCGCTACAATTTTGTCCCCCAGTAATCACATTTGTCGCAGTGTGCGTCACTAATTGAGACACATGGCGACGTGTGGCTTCGTATCGCCACATTAAACATAGCTGAAGTCTCTTCTGTAGACATAATGGATATAGATAACTTTTGTCTTACTATAATATATTGTATAGACACGGAGTACTAATTGAAAACGTAGTTAGCTGTTAATTAGAATCTTAGACACTTCCTGTCAAAAAATTAATAATTTTCAGCACTGGCTGGTTCTGTTCAATTTTACTTGTAAAAACTTGATTATAGGAACTTGCGGGAAACTTTTTAAAGTAAATTCATCCAAAACTACTTCTAATTAATTTACTCGATAGCGATAATTATCAATATCTTGACAATTATCGCTATCGAGTTTGTCAAGAAATTGACAATTATTGTTTGTTTTAACAGAGGAATTCGTTTTTCTTGAAAAGGACTACAAAATCGACCATATTCGCTATGAAGCTAGTGTCATAAATCGTCCTTACCTGATTCCTTAATTTCAATTTACCCAAATTCCGCCACAAATAATCCCGCAAATAACGGGACTGTGAATAAAACAAATGGCGCCTATTCCCCACAACCGTTGTACGGGAAACAGGAACGATTGTTGCCCAACAATTTAAACGTCGACGCCGAATTAGATTTATTTCGAGCCCGGGATTTATTGCCAGTGCCGGTGGGATGGCACAACACTACGGTGCGGATAAGTCAGTTTTCCATGGAATCTGTTAGTTATTGTGACTGGAAGTCATGTTTTTTCTTAGTTTATTATTGGTTTCGTCCCGTGTTTTGATTTCTCGTTGTAAGCATCAACTGCGTTGTTTTGCAGAAAAACAGATTTATTTTAAATCTTGCCATACTTATCGTCGTTTAATATTAGTTGGCCATTCGAATTCTTTACTTACACTTTGTTTAAATTACAACGTTAACAATATCGTCTAATAAAAGAAAACTAACGAGACATTGCAAGATTTCATCGACGTCAACTCATTTAACTTCCAACGTCAAAACTTCTAGTTCAAATCATCTATCCAAACACAATACTATCTACTTGCTACTAAACTAACACTAAAACAAGCATTTAAACCCGACAGGACACCTACAAGCGACACACGCGAGCTCCTTTGCTCGGAATCATTTGTCAAGCTAGCAATTCCAGTCCAGTAACAGGGCTGGTTCAATCGGGGCCCAATCGATTTGTGTCAGCGACTATTGACAAATTGATAATCGATTGTCCCTTAGCAACGTGCAAGGGATCAGTGTAGGCGAGCGTGTTTTGTTTTGTGAAGCACTAGACTTGGTGTCTCGGTGTTCCAGCGATCGATTGTTTGATGGGCTGTTGGGTCAAGGGCGTTGTAACGAAAATTGTGCATAAAGACATGACGTGTTTTGTGAGACGGAACCTTTTATCTGTAGCTCTGATCATGGTTTATGTGTAGACTAGACCATATCCGTTACAAAGATTGAGAATAGAGAAAATTATGACTGGTTTGCGGTGACTCTCAGAATAAACCTGTAATAAAAATGGGAACAGCTTTTGCTAAATAAGAGGCGACGACGATTAGAAGAAAAGTGGTAAATCATTACTAAAAGACGAATTAAACAATACAAATTTCAACGATTAATGTAACGCTCCATATTAAAATCAAAGCGTTTAAAAGATAGCTCCATTTATTTGATCGCCCTGGCCGCTGGCCACATGATTACATGTAAGTCACGTCCGTCAGCGCCGAGCGGGATCCCTTTAGCAAACAAATAGTGCGAATCCCGGGATCACCGGGATTAGGGTGACAATTTGAGCGGATAACGTGGGATCGACTTGAGAGGCGCGACCCACGTCGGTAATTTGTTACAATTACTTGGCAACCCCGCGCGAATTGTAGTAAATTGCGTTTGTTTAAGCAGTGTTTTTTCAAGATTAGGCGTGATTTTTCTTTGTATTTGATTTGTTCTTATTGACTTTGTTTAAACTAATATTTCAAGGAAGCATTTTTTAAGAAAAGGTTATCTCTGGAAGCATTTTCATTGATAAAAAGCTGCACTATTGTTGTGTGTTATTATTCTGAAAAAAAATGCACGATTTCGTTATTCTAATGGTGAGAAAGGGAAAGGAGTGAATCAGCGAAAGTCGGTATTTTATAAATACAGGATGTTCCCGAAGTGCGTGGTCATATTTAAGGGTGTTGTTCTGTATCTGATAGAGGGTAAAGAAACATTTTTTTTTACTTTGTTCAAAAAAACCCGACAGCAAAAAACGACTAAAAAGTAAAAAAAAAACAACTTTTTGAGCAGTCTGATGCAGTTGGTGGCGTTTACTTTAGTTCAATCACAGTTTCGATGCCACTGACTGCATCAGACTACCTACTTGAAAAGAATTTATCATTAAACTTTTTAGTCGTGTTTTGAGTTCAGTTTTTTTTTAAATCATTTTTATTTTGATGTCGCTTCTTTATTTTTAAAAGTTTGTGGTAATATTTAAGGTTGGTGTTCTCACCAACCTTAAATATGACCACAAACTTTTGCTACATCCTGTATATGAAAGCTTTTAATTTTTTGCATATTGTTACTACTTTGAAACTAAAAAGCGTCCATCACAATAAACTGCTAGACCCTTCAAAGCTACACTAAACACAAAGTAGCCCCCAGACTCCCACAATTTTAATTAAATATGAAAATAGCTTTTCCCAGCCCGCTCACAAAATTACCTCTCGAGGTAACGATCAAGTCAGGGTCCTCCATTACTCCGGTCTATTTGCTGTAGCTAAAACTAAAGCAATCAACAGTAAACTTGGGGCTCGCCTATTTGAACATATCAAGCGCATAGTGAATCGACCGGCGGGTTAAAGCGGACAAAATTCACTCGACAAAGTGAAATTTCGTTAGCGCACGTTAAGGGCGACAGGGGGAGGTTTGGCGCGGGGGTGGGTTGTCACAGGGGCGTTTTCCATTTCACGCTCCGTTCGCCGCTGATGACACCGCATTCCGGCGAGCAAATGGCTCGACAAATGAAGAGAAGGCGCAGCCGCGGACACGCCCTGCCCCGTCATAACTGTCACTTCAGCTAAAGGGCGACTGTGCTCCCGTTTGTACTCAAAGCCTTTGTACTGACAAATTGATTCGATTTAGACCCGTTGCCCTTGTCTTATAGACAAGCACCCCTTTAATTAACGCCATGTTTAAGCGTGTGTGTTGACTTGTACAACTGTACAAACGGATGTTTGTGAAACCAAACGTAGTAATGAACAATGGAAAGTCAAGTTAAGCACTGTCATTGTTGTACACGAACATAACGTAGGATTATTTCTCCAAACCAATTATTCTTTTTGCTCTTAATTGTTGGCTATAAGCTGTTTTTGTAACGTAAAAAACGGGCTATCTAATCGTAGGTAATTATTTAAAAGAAAGGAAATTAATTTTATTTACAAGACGTGCCGTTAGAGGTATTAATGTGGCCATTATTTGAGTTCTAAGTGTCGTTTATTATATTAATTTGTTTAATTGACAACTGCTAATAGTTACACGCGAAGAAGGCGATTCGAAAGACTTGATTAGGTTTGAAAGTATTAATGGCTTTCCTATAAGTTTTACAAAGAGAGTTATAAAATTCCATCAAAATGAAGTAGGTACTGCATCGGCATCGTTATAACAAGAATGTCTAATAAAACATCCATTTACGATCGGTATTTGTGACAATTGTTCCGTAACTGAGTATCGTCAGTGTTTTCTTGTGTTCCACGATTGTTAAGCATCGCTCGTGACAACTGTCGCCACCTTGCAACCGGTTGTGATAAAAACTTTACTTTTTGTCCACCTGACTGTGATGTGTAACACAGTGCGCGTGCTGAACGCAGATATATTAATGCTATGAAGTACTTGCTTAGTTTATTGTGGTAATCCATTACAATATCTTTAAGTATCGTATTGCTTACCTTACTTAGTTAGCTGGAAATGGATATTGGTTACGTTTTGAGTTTACTTGGACAATGGAGCGACAGAGTGAAATGATACACCGATGCAACATTTTAGATTGCTCCTTTGACGAATGCGTAATATTTCTTGTCTCTTGCTGTTTCTTTTATTTATGACTATTCTGCAATTTTCAACAGGATTTATTCTTATGAACCCAGCAGGATACTTTTTCTCTCAATATTCTTTTCTTTTCTTTCAATACTAATAAAAACAATCAAGTTTCAAAAGCTCTCTGACTAAAGATCATCTTAAGAAGAATAGTTACACACCTACGCTAATTGTTTTTTTTTTGACAAAAAAACAACAATAGAATGCCAAATGTCAAGCCGCTGCCATTTGTGATTATGTCAGGGTCATCATAACTTAGCATAACCCTTACTTAAGCAAGTATAACTTAATATTTTTTGTTTACCAAACATAGCGAAAACCATAAAACCTTCGTCTTTTGGATTGTGATTAAATCATAAGTAATCTTAACAATGTACCGGTCAGGCCCAACATGTGAAAATTCCCTAATATAAAATAAATCTTATGTAATAGGTAAATAAACATTAAATTCGCGATTAATTCGCGACACACCGGTGTGTCGCCGGGGCCGGACAGGTTAAAGACGGGTGTTCTTTTGTCAGGCAAAGCTTGAATTTTCCTTCGATTTCCATGAGAAAATCGTAAAATTCTGAATACTCATTTCAGAGAGTTTTCATAGGAATAATTTGTGAGTTGAAACATTAAGCTAGTTGTAAGCAATAGCTTGCAGCTATATTAGCATTTACTATGCAAATAGTTGCTGGTCGTAACCATAAAACATAAACAAGTAACTATTGCTCTGAAGTCTTAAGGTTGGTGATAGTTTAGAGTGTACATGTTACATGACTGTTACAGTTGAGTTTTTTTCCATAATATTACCTAAATTAGTATGACTTTCGTCTTCTGTGTGGGTAAAGATATATTTGACTTGTAATATTTCAAAATTCATTGAGTACGGACATTTTTTGACAGATTTTGCAATGTACATGACATCAAGGAATTCGAATTTCGAAGTATTCAGACTGACAGTTTTAAAAACACAAATGCTACCTTCAAATTACCTTTGCTATAACAAATATACAAACCTCATTCGATTTCGTTCGACTATACGTAATCCTAATACATAGACATCGTCAATCAACAAGTAAGTTTTTCCGTTTGTGGAACAGGTGCACAATTGCTGTCGTTCCGCTTGACTGTGTTATGTAAAACCACATTCCATTGCTTCGTCTTCTTGTATTTTATTATGTGCGCCATTGACAAGTTCGATCTGGTACCCTGCGGGGTGTACCTTTCCTGTGACGGTAGATACAGGTGCTTCGAGACGGTGAAAAGTGATGTCGTGGAACGGAGTGATATCATCTGTCATTTGATGTGATTAGTGCCGCTCGTGTTTTATAGTCTGTGCTCTGGATTCCGAAGTTTATTTATGTACTGGCCGCATATAAATTAGTTCGGGGAACTAGGTTTACAATGGTGGTATTTCTTTTGGTTTGTACGGGTTTTTTTTGGATTGTAGTTATATGCTGTGACAGTCGAAAGATATCAGTTTAAATGGGATTGGCTTTTTTACAGTTTTTCTGTCGAGTCCTCGATACGCTTACGCACAATTTTCTTTAAGTATATTTTAAGTATATTAAAAAAATGCTTTCCTGATTGAAGTATTAAGGATTTAAGTGCTTTGTTACCTGAGCTATATCATATTAGTATTTTGTATGTTTATAGGAGGTAATCTCATAAAGAGTCATTAGGTAAGTATAGGCTCTTTTTACCTCGAATAAAATTCACGGTTCCTGTGTGATAGGACACGAGAACGAAACCGCTGGAAAACCTTAGTTTAAATATGAAGTCAAACCAAACAAAAACACCCTTTAATTTTCTTAAACACCGAATAAAACAACGGAACCACTATTAATAACAACACAAAACAACGAGAACAAACTGTAATTACATTTCAGTTTCAGTCGGGAGCTGAAAAATGTCCTCGCAGTGACATTTGTTATTACCGGAGCGCAAACGAACGACGCCTCGTAAGTGGCGATAATAACGCTTCGTTTCTTTGATGTGCGGGGTTGATGAAAAAAAACCGGCTAAGTGCGAGTACTCGCACACGAAGGGTTCCGTACCGTTATCTATAAAAAAAACGGCAACAGTATGGGAGCAATTTAGTATTTGTTGTTATAGCAGCCACAGACATATCTGCGAAAATTTCAACTGTCTAACTATCACGGTTCATGGGATCAGCCTGGTGACAGAGAGACACACGGACAGCGGAGTCTTAGTAATAGGCTCCCGTTTTTACCCTTTGGATACGGGACCCTAAACAATATTGGCTTAGAATGTAGGTGTGGGTAACAAACCCACACCTACATTCTAAGCCAATATTGAAGAAATGTTGGTGTTTTCTGTTTTACTGGCTTAGGTCGTGGTTTGGGCTATTTACAATAGAGTACTCTTTGTTGTGTACACCATAATATAAGTTGCAGAAAAGATAGCAAAACAAAATATTACCTACATAGGGTGACGCAATTGGCGGCCTTATCGCTGAAAGCGATATTTTATATTAATTTTCAAGCAACCTTCGGCTGATATGATGATGATGATGATGAACCTTCGCAATCGCATCTCAATCGCAAAATAAATTAAGTTTCCGATTGACATGCGAATGCGAACGTTGTTAAAAATTAGTAGAATTAGATCTACTGCTTAAAACTAGTTACAATAATTAAGTAGAATTAGAAAAAGTCAAAATTCAAGTCGGTTACAATCAATGTCAAAAATTTGACAAATGGTAGCGAAATGACAGGTGTTCTTGACAGACTACGATTGGGCTGCGAACGTTCCCTAAAAATATATGGGAATGGTTAAGTCAGCCATTACGGTAATAGTATAAAGATACCAGGCATACCAGCACGAAGCGACTAGCATCAGAGGCTTTGTTTAGTAAAATCTAAACTAATCTATACTATATTATTAATGCGAAAGTATGGATGTTTGGATGGATGTATGTATGGATGGATGTTTGTTACTCAATCACGCCAAAACTACTGAAAGGATCTTGATTAAATGTAGGTAGATTATAGTCTGGAATAGGATACTTTTATCCCGGGAGTATTTTCCCGTGGGATAATTTTTAACATTCACGCGGGCGGAGCCGCGGGTGGCTGCTAGTATCTCATAATCCTAATATAATACCTATTTCCTGCTCTCATGAGGCTATTCCGTTACACGGAAAATGAAAATATAATGGTGGTTGTCATGATAATAAAATTTTGCCTTTACCATGACAATACCTATTTGAGCCATAAAACTTAATAACATTAGCTAGCTTTAAGATAATTTATTCTAAACTTCTAGTCCTAACATGAGGCACCAAATTGAAATTGTTATAAACAAAAGAACCATTGTCATTCCACGGGGTGGTTTATGGTCAGTATCTATTAATTTTAAATATAATGTCCCGGTGTGATTCCCAGGCCATATAGGCAGGTATTTGGAATTTTGACCTTAGACCCTGGACCCGTAGACCCTGGGAACCAATTTGTCTAGCTCTAAGTTTCAGACTGTTTCATACCAAATTTCTAACAACGATAGTGATAGTCAAGATTCCTTAATAAAAGGGGATTGATAACGTGATATTTCTTTGTCATGTCATGTCATGTCAATGCTATACAACATGTAAAAGCATAAACGCAATTCCTCATAAGGGGTACTCATCATTATGAACAACTTTTACCATGAGAACAATACTGAAATCGCGAAAAAAATCGACTGTCCCTATTATCAAAACTCAAGATCGACGATGACGATTGTAAGCGAATAGTCATCAAGTTTGACGGCTCGTATCATGAAAATCTCGTCGTTTTCAGTTATGTATATGACTGTTATTTAAATACAGATTGACGCTAATTAAACGGGCCCGTTTTATGCCGGAGGGATGTGCCAGAGATCGGAGATTCACAGGGCTGATAGATTAGATGACGGGAGAAATCTAGGTACGCTTATCTAACTAATTAATGACAGTAAATTTATTGAAAAACGATTATTATGAAAATATTATGAGGTTATCGTACGACGTATTTTACCTGGCTTTTTGTATTTTATTTGAGATATTTAAAATTTCTGAAATGCAAACTACTGGCGCAAGTAAAACAATATTGATGTTGCAAAGGTATTCTAAAAGATTACACATAACGAATGTACGAAACAAGAGGGGACAGCAAGTAAAACAGTGACAACTGTTTTTAAAATTAGAAAAAATCTACAAAAACAAAATACATCTTATATGTTTACATCACTAACGATATCGTATAAATGCTTTTTCAGGAGACTTAGTTTACGTGGCTTAGCCCCCAAGAATCGTGCATTTTTTGGAACAAAAAATATAGCATAAAGCACGCAATGGTTGAGTAACTTTGTACTTATATGGGAAATAATTTTCGGAATCGAATTAGTATTTCCAGAGATAAAGCCGTACAATATTTTACATATATTATATTAGTTCAGAATTTATGAAGACAGAGTCAACCCTAACCTCCTCAGAACATTTGCTGCGATCATTTCACTAAGATAGCACAGATTTAAATGTAAGATACACTTCTGAACAATCTGTTAACGTGGTGTATTTTCAGATCCACCATTTTGAATACGGGAATAAATTACTTGACCAAAACGATTAATGGCTGCGTGGGTTGGGAAATAATTGGACATTGAACTGACAAACTAAATACTACATTATGATTAGTCATTTCTTTATGTCTTCTCATTTATTAACGGTCAATAGAAGATGTTGTTGACATTTATTTTTTAGTTGGTATCTTGTCTATGAATACGGCAATTTTTCCCGCGTTTTTCTTCATCTTGTCAAAACTTAGGCCCACTTGCACCACAGACAATTTAACGCGACCTTTTAAATCAACTTTCTATTTCTCTCAATCGTTTGAGGGTGACAGAGACAGAAGGTATTTTAAATACGGTTTACGTTAAATGCATGTAGTTATTTGTGGTGCTAGTGAGCTTTAATATTTTAATGGAATCAAGAGGCTCTATTAGGGTGGTACTTTATAAGCTACTAACCATAAAAATAGCAAGTCATCCTATTTATTTAATCATTTCACTTAATGTATAATCCCATAATTTCAAGGAAATCACTCATGATTGCCATAATATACCAAAAAAAGCGTTATTTTTAATGGCAAGTGCCATAAACTCGACGAGTATGATTGTTGGCTGTATAAATAGTCCCCTTTGCCATGTGGGTGTGACAAATATCATCTTTTACAGTACATTAACTTGCACAAGTGTGTGTAAATTACACACTTGGGAAGCAAATCAGATGAAAACTGATTTTTTAGTGTCGGTCATCGACATATTTTGATGGAGCTTGATGAAAATAAATGGAGGACTGTTTAGATGTATATACTAAATGTTTCTGATAAGTGAACAGGAAAATGTACATCTGTAATCGGCTAAGGCAGAATACCTAGCCATGTCATAATTGTTGAACTATAGAGCATAAAATGTTCGGTAATAAGAACCATGTCCTACTGCTCAACTAGTTTAGCAACCTAATTGAGCAGTGGGAAAGAAGCGAAAACAACAACTGACTATAGTACATAAAATTCACCGAACTTCATTATATCCTAAAACTGTTACCAAAAAGAACAACACAATTTATGGGCTCAATAAATTTCCCATTCACGGAGTTTTCGCAATAGATTCCCTGTATCATAAAGGAAGGGCTACACTAGAGCGGTCCCGACGACGGATGAACGCGCCCGGACAATCACGACCGCGCGACACAATACAGGGTTATTCTGTCATTTTCCAAACCACTACGCCATAGGGTTTTATACGCACTTTTGTACGTAAGACTGGATAGTGATTGGCTCTTTGTTGTGTTTAATAGTTTTATGTTTGTTTTTAGTAGTTTTTGTAGGGTGTTTGTAAATTGATTTTGAAAGTTGTTTTTTTCGTAGGTGTAATAAAATTGGGGTAGCCGAAAAGAATGAATGAATTTAAATTTAGTGTTAGTGAATTGATGCAGGAAATTTTTATTTGGCGTTGTTTTAAAAAAAAAACAGTAAAGCTTTCAGACATCCTTCCTGCAATTAACCTGTCCATCATAGTTGTTCCTTCGTTGGCCACAAACGTTGGCCCAACCTCTGCCATGCGTACAAGTCAACATGCATGACAGATTAAGATCTGTCAGCACAACGTTGTATGTTTGTGACCGCACGCAACAGATGTAATAACTGATAACGTAATGCTGAGCATATACCGCTTGATAATTGAATGAGCATGTTTTAGATTCATTTTGTTTTATCTGTTTAGAAATAATTGTTACTTATATAACATGAAACGATTGAACAATACATAAATGTGGTGCACTTTAAAATGCTATCATGACTCCTGCATGGAACCCGCCTACCTTTATTGCTGGCAAATGGTGGCACAGGACGATATATAATATAGGTACTAATTGTTCAAGTGCAACATGCTATTAAATTGAGCATTGCTTTTGAGTTCTGCTGTACCTACATAGCAGTCATATTTTTATTTTATTTCATAGCTTTTAAACAAATGCTTGCGTCTTTTTTCGTAACGAAAAGCAGTTCAAACTCCTAACGCTACTTTTACAAGAAATAGCCCCTATTTATTCTTCACCATCAAAACACAGTTGATAAACATTAATTACACAAAAAAATATGTCAATTAAATGAACCAAAAAGCAGCAAAAAAAAACATTTCAACCGGTCCCCGTGCCCAAACTTAACAAAATGCGCAATCGTGTTGAAGCGTACCGAATCACCCTTCCCTTTACAACATTAGCACAGATTAGGGGCTTCTACCAATGTTGTCTTTAGCTAAATGAGTTTTTCGGTAACACCCAACACATTGCGCAGTACCCTTTACATCTCTGCATGTTTATTGAAGCATTAGCAGCATTGAAAAGCTTGGCAATCGTAAAGCTCGCTAAGTGTGAATGATATTGCGAAATGATTCCGGGCTTTGTTCAGGAGTGCATAAAATTGAATTCTGTTCAATTAATGTATTGATGCAAGTGTTAAGGTTACTGTTAATTAAATATTGCACTGTTTATGTTAAGATTAAGTGTTTTTTCTTGTATGTTTATGGTTTAACAATAGAGACAGAGTTAATTATTTTGTATGATTAAAATTCTTGTTTATGTGACACTCAATTATAAGTATCTACTGAGAATAAGTAAGGTAGTAAAACTGACTAGCGTGAAGTAAAATACTGCCTTCTTAGGAAAACAATTTAAGTATCATCCATTTAAAATATTACCTAATTTTTATTTATTTATTTAACAATTTATGTAGTACCTACACACATTCTTATTGCTAAGCAGTCAATTACTCTCACAGATTTTCTAAACATAGGTACTCTGCCTCTTTCCGACATCGTAAACTTATTCTCAGCGAAAACCAAATAAGAATTTATTAGTTCCGTGCACCTCGAAGTCTGAGCTACAATTAGGGTAGTTACGTGACGTTTGCCGCCGAGACGTCGCGTGCCGAACTATCGCGCGTGCGATCGCGCGTCTAACCGCGCGGCCGCACGGCATCGCGACAAATCACTGGAATTACGAACTAGGCCTCATTAGCAGCTATATTTCAGTAAGAAACAACGAAACAAGGACATGGCTGGTTGTCGTGTGCTCTTAACATCAGAATGTATGGTGGGTGGGTTATAATGTGACTACGCATGAGAAATGGGTTGGCTAATTGAATTTATGAAAAATGTTGTGACGAGGTTGAGAATTTTCTTTGAACTTTTTTGCTGTTTTTGAAAAAATTGTTCGAAAAAATGTAGGTGAAAAAGATTGTTTGAATTTAATTACGGTTAAAGATATTTATTTCTCAAAAGAATTACAAATTCACTTATAGAGAAAACATAATACACTTAGACATAATTTTATCTGCCAGCAAGCGTAGATAAAAACAAAAACGAATATGTATCTTAAAACTAACTTATCATACATTGATTTTGCATAACAAAATAAACAAATCAGAAGAAGGTAGGTCAAACATAAGAAACAGTACAACAGTTTTGAGTGGTGAGGGTAGGGTGCAATTTAATAGTTGTTGCGTGTTTACTAAGGCCTACGACACAGTGCAGAACATAAGCGATTTATTAAATTGAATTGTTCTCCGTTACATTTGTACTGTATAATACTCGTATATGTTTATTTATGTTTGTGGTTTTTTTTTTATTACATTTGTTTGTATGTTTATTTATTTATGTATTCATGTACACACAATGAATGATTATTATTTTTTAATTTTTTGAGTTCATACTTTTATAAATTAATTGATATTTGTAAAATTAACGCCCTTTTCTCACAGCACATGTTTTAGTAACCTACTATATCATCAAGATATATTAAATATTACTCAAGGAATCATCTCAGTAATATCAATTTATATGAAGCTTCAAGCACTTCAGAAGTTACCGACCAACCGATGCGTATATTGGCTGATTAACGCAGCAGTGGCAAGCGGCATAGCGGCAATAAACGGAACAACAACACATTGTGCACCTCCCACTGTACACAAAACGACTTTTTCAACGTCCTACTCAAATATTAGGCCGGACACACACCGCTCGAAAGAAAAAACAGATAACGAGTTGCACTGCTACCGGTCAAAGCAGCCGCCCGTGCCGCCACCAAGTAGGGGCGGGGCACGTCACGCGTAAAACAAACTGAGGCGACGCGTGCGACAGAGACCGACAGACCTCACTTCAACGCGCCAAACGAGACAGCAACAGCCCGGTGCTACACACACCTAATTTAAAACTCGAAAATAAATTGATGGTGAGTTCAAAACAAACAGATATGGCTGACAAAAAAGGATGGCCGCATACGAAATCTTCATTAGCGAGCGAGCTAGAACAAGGGCGCCGGCGAACGTTCTTAATTTAAAAATATTGAAAGCAATCGCGACGGTGATTCGACATTAATACGGGTTTTAAAAAATCTCATTTCTTATTCATTCAGGCGTGATGATTTTTCACAAAAGGGAAACAAAGAGGTATGACGCTGCTGAATCGCGTTCTTAATGAATGAGCTGTGGTTATTAGCAAATTGAGGCCGTTAAAACGAAATTATCTCTCGGTAGCTTCGTTTCAAACGTAATTAATGGCGTAATAAATCTGTGGAAATCTAGTGGAGGATTAAATGAGCTTCTATCGTGGTACCTCCACTCGATAAACTTCTATTTTTTTTACGATAGTTTTGCGGCCGATTAGACGAAGATAGATTTCCTAAATTGAATTGTAAAAGCTTGCACCGAAGTCTGATAAAAACCAGATATTGTATAAGAAGGATAGGTATGCAATTATTTTCAGATCAATGGTTTACAATTAAAAAATTAAACAGAGGTTTAAATTTTTTTGTACTGATTGTGTGGGGAATCGTTAACCTGGATATGAAAAAAAAAGATGTAAAGCACATAAAAATACTAACGTCTCGCATCTCTCATCACAAAAAACACCTCGCATGGTAGAACTTTATAACTTTTTTTGCATTGCACTTGATACTTGAAATGCAAAAAAAAAATGTAGATAACTTTTCCCTTTTTTGCTGTGGGTTGGCGCCAATATTTTGACAGACACGCAACGAGCCAACACTAAACAGACTCCGATGTTGCCATCATGTTATGAAATATTACTAAGTGGTAGTTCTGATAAGCGGCCTTTTTGCCGGCCCGCCTGTGTGTACTCCCTTGATCTTTATGTAATGGCCATTATTTGATTTATTGGACTATTATTTTGTTACGTAAGTAGATTTATGTGCAGTAAGTGAGAAGTGTATCTAACTAAAGTATGTAAGTAGGTACATATAAAATCTACTTAAAAAGTAATCACGTCTTGGAACAAAGAGAGAATCACTAGTGAGTAACATCAGTAGTGATTTATCTAATCTGTAATAAATCTGCACTAATACATGTTTTATATAAGTAATATACTTAACGATAGTACATATCAAATAAAGATTAAACATCGTTACAAACGCTCATGAATGAATAACAAGCCATCATTTCAAATGTTTTATAACTAAAATACGTAGTTATTATAGGTTATTAACGAGCCTTCAAGCTTGTATTGTTAAAAGCAAAATTTATTGTTTCAAACACTATAAAAAGTGGCAAATATAGCACTAGTTTCCTAAAACAACTCTACTAATGTGACCCGTACAAACATACCACCCACTGCATTGCACAAAAAGTGCGGAAACAATAACTCAGAATGTCAAGACAATACATTTTATTGCACAAGTGTGTTGACTTTTGTCAAAAACATAAGCTCAAGGGTCACGACCATGCGACCACACGTACTCTTACTCAGAAGTTTGATGTCTACCCGTTTTTGCTGGTTAACAGAACTGATCAGGGTCGTTTTTTTTGTGACTTATTATAAGATTTATTTAAGGATTTTCAGGGTGATTCTGCAATTGACCCACCCAGCCTTTTCCCAACTATTTTGGGATCAGCTTCCAGTCTAATCGAATGCAGCTGAATACCAGTATCGACAGAGGATCCACAATCCAGTAAACGGGTAACACGACTCCAACCCGACGGCAAGACTGTTGTTCGATTTCATCGCTTCTGACTACCAGTAACGTTTGACAAAGATCAATAAATGACAGCAGATCCTGCTGATACTGCCATACATCACATACTAACATTTTCTTTTACACACAAAAAAACGAGGATAGTCCTTTGTAACATTACTTTAGATACTTATGACGAACATACTTAAAAAACATTGATGTATTAAAAAGTTCCTCTTTTAATACATCAATTTTAAAAACATCCCAGCCAGATACAAACCGACAGATGAATCCTTTCAAACTCATACACCTCACAAGCACACAACCGCGGCATAAAACAAAGAGTACATCGATAATAAAGAGCTATTCGTCGCGTTTAATGATGGAACATCTTGTTCTACCGGCAAATTGGTAACCCGACCCCGCGACCCATGTGTGGCCGAGGGGCGACGAGCGCGGCCGTGTGTGTGCACGCTGCCTTATGATAGCGATCGTGAATGGGAAGCTTTAGATTTTTGATTCCTGTGCTGTGGAGATGAGCTACGTCTCTTTTTGTATATTTTTTTAAAGGAGGTTCTCAATTCAGTTTTATTTTTTTATTATTATTTATTATTACCTTATAACTCTGTCATTTATAAATAAGGCTGGTCTCTTGCAGGTCAATCTATGTGTTTGTCGTCTGCTCAATCGGACTTGTTTGCCTAAATAAAAATTGTATTCACCAGCCAGGTCTACACATGTAGCATGTGCTTACCAAGTTATTTTTTTTAATTAATTTTCCTTTTCCTATTTTGTCCACGGGTGCAGGGAAAAACATCGTCTGTTTAACGAGGTTTTACGTGACTGTTTTGGATTTACTTTAAAAAGTCTCAGTTTTAGCAAAGAGTTTTGATTTTACTCCAGTTTTATCCTAGTATTCAATAAAAACGAGAATACAAAGTCTTCTTCTAAATATTTTAAAGCAAAGATGGGTTTTTGCTAAATAAAATTGGTTCGGAATAAAAATAGAAAATTGTAAGCCAAACGTATCCGTTTCACTCAGACAAAAATTAATGACATAGCAACCACCATATTACTGCTGATATCTTAATAAAACAAAACACGCCACATTAGAAGCCGGTGTGCCTTGCATACATCATCAGGTAAGAAAAGTCGGCATATCAATTAGAGTATGTGTAATGAAGGAACAACTTTCAGTAATGAGAGATAACTTGATACTGCACGAGCATGAATACCTACCCTTATGCGCGCCGCAAGTTGAAGACGTTAGCGGGTTTGTGTGCCTAGGAGATTTCATGATTAGAGGACGTCTATGTTACGATATAAAGCGATAAAAACACTAGAATAAAGTCGTTTATCAATTTTTGTTTAAAACTTTACTAGTTAGTTACTTTTTTTTAAATTTACAAAACTGAAAACAGTAATTATAAATAACTTAAGAAGTATGTACTTCATTATTTATAATAATAATGTTTTATTTTCTTTTTTTAATTTTCCATTTCTTTCTTTTTTACTTTACTCTAAACAAAAAGGGCATTTTGGCCTGATACTTAATTAGTGGTCAACTCAACTTTTCATGTTTTGACAAGAATTATTACCTGTCAAGGTATGTCATATTTGGTTCAATAAACAATTAAGGATGAAATTAATGACACATTAATGCCCTTTCAGAAAGCTATATTTATATCAAAGAGGCAGACCACAAATAGTCGAAAACGTATTTACAACTTTAAAACCATTGAAATTGATCCTCTAACCGCTTCACCCTTATAAACTACACTCGACTATTATTTCTCAAGCACATGTAATTTATGCAGAACTAGGTAACCTTTACAAACGGGGAGCATCGTTAACTCGCATCTTTACTAACGATTATTATTATACTATTGGCAGTAATTGGGTTTGTTACTGCGAATCCATACGGGTGTCAGGGTTACCAACTTACAAAATTATTCCCGGTAACGTTGGAAAATGGAAACATTTAAACATCATCTTTTTGTTATGGATTCCTGATTTATAGTTTTTTTTCTGGTGAAAAAGAAGTTGAGAGAAAAATGATGTGTATTTTTGTAATAAAAAGGAAATGAAAAACCTTAATAAGGATTAATTAAAACAAGTAGCTGTCATTACCGTCATACTTAACAAGTTGCAATAAAAACAACGATAATTATCACCGTAAAAAATAAAAATTAAATGTTAAACATTGTTTTTGTTTAAAAAAGCAAATAAAAAAAACTGGTTCACGTCAGCCCTTATTATCCAGTGTGCGTGTCAGGAGTCAGGCATCTTTACGATCAACTTATGTGACGTAAGCACGCGAACCCAGGAACTATACTTATTGGTAATGTTGGCTTACGTAAAGCATACATTACTCTTTCAAAATAAGACACGCTTATCAAGGTTCTTAATAAGACACCCCATGTACGTCGAAGAAAGACTAACATTGGAAATCATTGTCTTCGAACATCGATCTGCATTACCTACTTAGTATTGCTTGCCACTTTGTAATTCTTTTTTTTTTTTTTAAAAGCGTTGCCCCACACTAGGAATTTCTCCTGTATCGTGGGTGCGTTTACAAACATATAAACTCACATACACAAACAGCCAGACCCGGAACAACTATCTGTAGGCCATACAAATATTTGTTCCGTGCGGGAATCGAACCCGCGACACGCAGCGCAGCAGTCAACTGCTCAACCACTGCGCCAACCATGTCGAATTAAAACTGTAATTTTAAAATTACTCTTTCAGACCTTTTAATTTTCGTAAAGGGTTTTGTAGAACATCTTTTCGATATTGTAAGTTGAGATAATTACATGCAAAGATATGCATCAACGCCTTACGCCTATAATATGGCAGTAATTAAATGAATTAATGAAGCAATTATCGATTTAACGTTAATTTGGTGCCCTTCTAGGTATATTTCGGTATATTTAGTTTAGTATTTATACGAACACTAGCTTATGCCAGCGGCCTCGTTCGCGTGAAAGTCCAAAAATTATCCCAAGGGAACGAACTCCTGGGATGAAAAGTACATTATCCTTTATCCGAATTCTGACTCCAAATTATTGGTGTACAATCATCCAAACTTTTTGTAGGATATATTACACTATTCGTTCACAGCTGTAACTATCTTTCTATGTTTAAGACTATTTGGATAACCATCATCAACCGGATTGATTTACTTCAATGTATGAAACGATGCAATTTGGTTGGTTCGTTTAAAGTTTAATCTGACGCGTGATAATCGTCAATACAAGTATACAACAGGCTGTTACTATAAATAAGTTAGTTTAAAATAAAGTCAAGTACACACTGATATGCTAATTCACTCCGCCTAAAGTAATAGGTAAGTCAAACAGCGTGAATTTATAATACAATATATTAAGTATATGATGCTTAACGGGTGATTCAAACAATCGATCGTAACAGAATCTCTATTCAACAAATTATCGAGACAATATAAATTATATTTTATTTATTTAACAAACACGGATGTACTAATATTAGATTTTTATTGACATTAAATTACATCATGACTATGTGGGAGTTGGCAACAGTCGAACACTGTTAAAATATTGTACAATAGTATCGTTTAGTATTGACAGAGAGCTAAGGTTTATACTAGGTATATGTAAGCCAATGATTTGACCAGTACGGATTGAATAGACTTTAAAGGAGGCCTTGATCTCCGTGTTTGTTTCGGTGTTTCTTCTCAGGGAAGTCAGCTAGAAAACACCGACCTCATCTAGATGAAATTACCTGAAAAAATTGTTTTTTTTTTTTATTTATTTTATTTATGAATGGGCTAGCTCTTGACCTCGATCACGCCTGATGGAAAGCGATAGATGAGGTCCATGATGAAAGCGAGCGTGCCCAGAAGATGCCCTGAGGCACTGGTACTTCCACGCGTCGACGAAACACAGCAGGCTGCTTGACGCCGAACTCCGGTGGGAGGGTGGTCGCGAACCAGGCGGGCGTTAGCCCTACCACCGCAAGGGAAGGATTGGTCAGTCTTATAAGGTGTTAGGTGAGACTGTTCAGGATGCGCCGAGCGCTCGGTTCAGTTGAGTGTCTGATGGAACAAATTGCGCTACACGAGGAGGCTCCTTCATGCATCCCAAAATTTTGTCATACGTTTGTTACTGTTTTAATCAATACTTAACTAACTACACTAGAAGTAAAAATAAAAAAACTCCTAACTAAGTTAACCCTAAAATATGGCGTCAAAAATTCATCCTCATCGCTGTCGACTGGAAGTTAGCCTATTTACAAAATAAATATCATTTTTCAATTAACATTTAACAGTAGCCGCACGTCAGTAGTAACAAAACCAGTATACACTGGCCTCTTATTCACTGACGGCTTATTGTACAATTGCTTTTTTTTTGCTGTTTGCAAAAGGCTGAAATCATTACAAAATCTATAATCAGGCTATTATAAACTCTACTTAGCTCATGTCTAGACGCAACTCATAATAAGTAGCCTTATGTCATTATCATAAGCACTGTTTAATACATGGTTGTCCTGAGCTGCACACATCTACACTTAAATGTCGCAACTCACGGCTAAGCTTTAAGCACAATGTTATTAGTAGTTGAGATGGTAAAGAGAAAAATGACCGCTTAGGGATGCAAGAATTTATTTAAAAGTTCAGGTAATGATGGAAAGATTTGAAAATTATTTCCCGTGTATATTGGGAGTTGTGGTTTGGTGGACTCTGCTGGTTCATCAAGAAAATTGAATTTCATACATATTGTTTTTTATAAGAGGTTTCTTAATCTTACGATTGTGTTCAGTGTTTAAATTGTCTTTTTGTTGGTTCCGTTTTTTTTTCATAATGGCGTTAATGTTTCTTTCAGTTGAAGAAATAGAATGCAACGAAAGTCATTTTTCCTTTCTGCGTAAGACACAACTGTCATGTTTCTACTGGCATGATAATAAAACATAAGTTATACTTCACGACCTTTTCAATTTTGCTTATTTTAATGTACTCTCCAATTTAGCGAATTAAATTGTCTATTAGGCAGGCAGGTATGCCTACTACAAACTTAGCTGGTGTCTTTTTGGACATCCTACGAACTTTTTTTTGTCTGCTTATTATTTTATTATCTGAATTATGAATGTTTGGTCTACCAATAAATTCCATAATATTGATGTCAGTGTCATAATAAAAAATTCACTGAGATAAGTATCAAATAAATGGCTAACATAAATTAAAAACCTTTAATTAAGTTTGGTGCTTAAAAAATTAAATAAAAAGTAAAATTCCATTTTCAAAACCTACTTTCTCGGTTTTCTTAATTACGCATCGAACCTTTTTCAGAGTTCAAAAGCGTCATTTGCGGGGAATTTGCACCTTTACCTGGCAACACTAGCCAATATGGAGATGGTCTTAAGGCCAAATTACACGCGACAAGTAAATTATGTTTACAATTACACGGTACAGACCACAACATGTACGTAATTGGATAAAGAGGAGGTATATTTTTATTGGCCATCAGCCGTAAGTAGGTAATTAATATGACCTCTGAGGAAAATATGGTATTTTTGAACTTATATGTTAATATCCCGTGGTCCCGTGTTAATTGATTGATGAATTTTTGTAATTATTATGAGCATTCTTATTGCCATAATAAAGGTTATACGTTTCTGAATACATGGTGATTTTTAAATACAAAAAAATGCTCATAAAAAGTCATCTAAATGAAGCTATATGAAATCGTTTTATACGGAAAAGGCTGGTGATTAGATTTTGTACTTGTCAGAGTAGTTTCTTCCCGTATAAACTTAGTCTCATATTTTCAATGACCATACAAAACTAAAACGCTTTACATAGTTTATATATAATTTTCTCATCCCTTTTATAGATACAGATAAAGTGATAACGTTTTGGGAACACATTCATTGTGCGTACAGCTAAGGAGTGGAATTCCCTGCCAGCGTATGTGTTTCCTGATAGCTACAACCCGGAAGTCAATTTATCTCTAGCATATGCCTCGACACTCAACCAGGTCTAAACCATTTGGTATATGTAAACCCAAGATTTACCTTTAGTCATCTATACTTGCGAATAAATTATATTATAAAACACTTCAGATTCTGACTCCATCTACTAAAGGATAATTGAGCCTCACGAACAATACTTAACCTAAACATTCACATACAAATACTTAGTTTAATTTGCTAGTAGATAGATAACTGACAGCATTGTAATTTTAGTACCTAGAAGGTAATTTTGTATACTTAAGCTTATGAGGCGTGACAGCCATTTATGCACAATTGCCTTTATCCACAGAGTACCAAAAAACCTCAGCGGCCACTGCTAGTAGCGGCATGGTCAAAACTTGCCTTAAGTAGGTCCAAACCAAGCGTGTGTATGTACAAACCAGTGAGTGTCAGCAATTACTCGTAGAAATTGGTGACCACTGGCCCGTGCTGACAATAGGGATGTTTCCTGAATAAAATTTTGATTCTTCATAGAAACAAAATTGACGGACTACATAGTCCATTCATTGTGCGAATTTTTATTACTAATGGTATCGCTAAAAGCTGCCACAGTTTTATTTTGTGATTTCTTGCCTTTGACCACAATCAGGGGCTCGAGTCTGCTATTGCAATCGTGTCTCAATTACCGGTCATTGATCGAATATTTGACAACTTTGACAGTTTTTGTATGGGAAATGTGTCATAAGTTTGACGTTATACAACTACAATAGCAGACTCGACCCCCTGACCTGATGGAAAGCGATGGTGTGGTCGACGAGTGAGTACATTTGCCTGGAAGTAACCTATTCACTCTTAACTTAAATACCCCCAACTTGTAGCTATCAGGGCCTAAACCACCAACTCTTAAAAAAGTATTACTTTAATATTGCTTCCAGTGGGAAAGAGACGGAGCTATTCGTCCTTTATAGCTCCGTCTCTTTCCCACTGGAAGTATGTAATATTGAAGTAATACTGCTTTAAGAGTTGGTGGTTAGGCCCCTGGAAGCATACGACACCGCCAGGAAATTCCTTTCCTTAGCTGTCTGTACGTTTTCGTATTCTATGGCCAGGTCGGAAGGCAATAGAAGTCAGGAGTCAAATATATTATCATGATACAATATTGCTAAGTGGGTAGGTTGAAAGGGCACATAGACTACCTACCAGTACACAGTACAGTGAACTTAAGTGGTAGGTAACTGTCTGACTTTTATATTGTCTTTATATAGTGCGCCGTAAGAGTCATTTTCGAAGGACTAGTGCTAAGAGCTTCTTAATTAGCTAAAAAAACGTGATTAGTAAAAAGAACATTTAAATGTCACTAGACAATTGCTAATTTAGGAGTTTTCAGAAATGTCTGTATCATTGGAGTTTAAATTGCAAGTTATATCTACTTAGTTATAAATAAGTAAATATTAGATAAGCAAAACAACATAATCGAGATATAATTTGTTCTGACCAAGTCAAGAAATTTCGTGTAAAAATATGATGAACAGAAGAACTTACGCTAATCCGTGAGAGCGGAAACTTTTGAACCTGTATGAACAACTAAAATCCTCTTTAAGCAATTTACAATAAGAACTAGAATTATCTTCAACTGCTAATATTCTTGGTAACAAAGTTATTTTTTTGAACTGGGATAAGCGAAAATCGTCTTTGTGGAGTGGTGTTAAGGTAAGTAGGGTGTGTTTGTGTTAAGTGTGTGCGTTGCTAAGTGATCTAGTACACTGGAGATCATGATCGGGCGCCCGAGGCTGCCTCATTAAAGTGAACTAACGATGTAATTGGCACACAGTCGTAGTAACCGCTAAAGTACGAAATTGGATGATTGCGGAAAAGGTAAATCGTTTTAAGTGCAGCAGTTCTCTTTATTTGATCATTGAACAAAATTAATTGTTGCACGTTATTGTGAAACCCGGAACCGTTAATGCCAATTAATGAATTTAACTTTCTTTCTTTACTAACCATAATATCAGTGTAGGTAATATTAACAGCCTGCTTAATTAATTACAAAAAGAAAAGAGTTATAACATAATTGAACTTAACTTCCTTACTTGGTTATAACATCGAATACTTGGTCAGTGGGTCGTCTTAGGTACTTTTATAAAATCAATAAAAAAACCAATAAATTCGGGTCTGAAAAATAATTGGCAATTAAAACGTCTTTTCAGTAGTTATAGCTTATGCCTGATTTGATAAATAAACCGCAACAGCGACTAGGCTCATGCCTGGCTTAAACACACGCACTGCACGCTAAGCCGTTTAATTGCAGTCTTACTGAATTGCTTGAGTCGCCAGTGGAGCGTCTGGTTTTTTTTTATGTGAAAATTTTTACTGTTTTACTTATTCTTAAAGTTTATGGAGGTAGCTCCATAAACTCACACCGAAAAGTATAAATATTTTTTTTAATGAGTAGTCATTAAAAGAAATATTTATACTTTTCGGTGTCAAATTAGCCATAGAAAGGTTTGCCAAATAAATTTCTATCTAATAAAATTCAAAACTAGGGAACCTTTTCTTTTAATCTTTTCGCTCTTTAAATTATACAACGAGTTCCTTTTGATATCCCATAACTTGAAGTTACGTTCTATCATGAATAGAAATAATGTTAAATGGGTGCATGGGTTCCGAAAAATGTCATTGATAAGTTAAGGTCAGTCGTCCACTTTTGTTTTGTTTTTTTCAGGTAAAACCTCTTGACATGGACAGTCGCAGTTTTGTCGAATTATTTTGTAGGAGAAATGAAAAGGAAAATAAAATTTTAATATATTTAATATGCTGTTTGATTCCCTTAGATGGTTTGAATAGCACCCTAGAGTATGGGATGTCAAAAGGAATACGTTGTATATATGTATTAACTTTATAAATTGATTTATTCTATATTGTAAGTAGAGTATTATCGTTATTGTTATAACATCTGTGAAATTAATCTAAATCGTTTACTCGTCTAGATTTAAGCTTAGGTACTCACAGCCAAGTTTTTCAAACTAGTAACTTCATAATCCTCCCGATTTCCAAGTTCCCCCGCAGCACTAACAACTGGCAGTCACGCTAAACGGTCCGGCTGTGTCACTGAACAATGTCGTGTTGCCGGTGGCGCACCCTGCCGGTGAGGCTGGCAACTTGACCGTTATACCAAATTATATGTAAGTACAATCAATCCACTTCCAAGTGTCCAACTTTTACAGAATACAGGACAAATCACTTAATTTAAAGAACTTTAAAAATGTAGCCGTAGTAGCAAAAAATCTCAACAAAGTTTTTATAATGTACTATACATACAAAAATATGAAGGTATTTTTAGATCCAAAGATTTCACCTTTGTGTTTCACCGTGTTGGAGTACCTTCAGATTGAAACAGAATATTTTTTTATTTTGGATATTTCATTTCTACTTCTCGAAACATGATTAAAAAAACGGTTGTCAAATGAATTAACATTTTAAGAAGGTCTACTTATGAAGCAAGTCATTTAAATTTAAGTAGGTTACTCTCTGACCTATGTTTAAATATCGAAAGAAGCAAAGGACATTGGGAATAAATGTATAGGTCTTCGTCCCTTTAAGCTTTATCTTTATTGCGCAATGATTATAATGAGTGTTACCTACACCAAAAATACACCAAAAATAATCGAATCAGCAACCACACACACCACAAAACAATGCACTATCCCCAGGCACAGATCACACTTTACGTTAAAAAAAAACAACGTGAAAGCAATAATTACATAGGTATCTTAATAGGTTCGCGAATCACCAGCGATTAGTTCCCAATTAAGGTAACACCAAACAAGCCGTGGTCTAACACCGTAATTAAAATATTATAGTCGCGAGTGAAAATAACGCCATGGCATGTCCGCTTTCTAACTATCTGATGGTGTAAATATGCAATTATTGATAAAAAACTATGCTAACGAGTTAGCAGTTTATGTGTGGGATGTGTCCTAATGAATGGAGATCTTGTGGTGTTAAATTGTGATGGGAATGTGTAGTAATTTTAGTTGTGCACACTTTAAATATTGCAACTCTTGTTAGCTGGTAGATATAGAACAAGAAAATAAAAGTGTCGACAATGAGGCTCGACACGTCCTAGGGAAATGATCCAATTATTTTGGAATTAGCAATATAAGAAAGAAAAGAAATAATGAAATCAAATATGTTTATTTGACGCACAGGAATACACACACATAAAAAAAGGTATAAGGGCAAATTTTTTTTAATTTATTTGGCGCTTACCTTATAAGCGCCAAATAAATTTGCAATAGCGGTCATAGACCCACCTAATTATTATTTATTGAGATTTTCAATTTGAAAAATATAAACTATGGCATTAAAGCTATCCTGAATCCACATATTTCGTGTTCCTTTAGTTTTCATTTTCTAATAACGATAAACGATTCATAATTTATTTTTGAGTAGTACCTACGTAAAGATATAACGAAAAGGTCAATGTACTTTAATGCGAATTTATGTGGCGCCTACCATAAGCAGGTAATAAGGGGGGCTTATGCAATTTTTTATACCTATATCGCATTATTAAATTATTATGACTAGAAATGTAGCACTTATAGCAGCAAAAAAAACCAGATTCTAGTAATCTATTTCAACTCATTGGCAACTTTTTCTACGCGAAATCATAATGTTTTTGCTACATAGTTTATGGGACCTATATTTAGGCCAAATTGGGTGTTATTATTATCTTACAGTAAAAATATGCAGCCCCGAGTTTAGAAAGTGCAGTTTTGGTGAGAATTCAAATATCATCAATTACAAAACCGTAAAATTAGTAAATCGTACCATTTTGTACCTAAATCCTAACTTACCTATTGAAAAAAATCACGACCAATAAGCTGCAAAATTTCTAGATATCCTAACTTGAAAGTCTAGTTAATAAACCTATTACTTGGGGAAAAATGTCTGAACGTCTAATTGATGCACTATAACCACGGTAAAAATATCTACTATAACTACGTTTTTTTTTTAAATTTGTCTCGATTTTTTTCTCGACATCTTTTTTCTTATTTTTATTAGTTGTTTGTTTTTATTAGTGATGATGATGATAGTTTCATTCACAGAAGATCTTTGATTCCACTACCTTAATAAAAAAGCTTATTTATTTTATTTATTTATGCATGTACACAATATACTTTAAAACAAAAATTCCTGCTTTCTCTTTCTTGTTTTCACACACTACTATTTTGTGCAACCTCCTTTCCATAGGAGTTAAACTCATACAAGGTGTATGTGGTGGAATGAATTTTCTCAAGGAATTAAAATCACATCCAATACGGATGACCTTTATAAATGCCGCACTTTCCTCCACAAGTCCACACATTCGAGTCACCAACAAGACTTCCTCAGCCCGGGGCAACAGCCTTATTATCGTTTTTAAACTAGCCCCAATCATGAGGTAATGTGTTTTAAATATGACGAACATAACACCGCGGCGCCTTTGATTTAAAACGGGACATATACTTGGTTATGTCTTAGTTTTCGATCTGGTTTTTTGGACAACCGCTTCTTAAGGCTTTCATTGGAAAAACATCTGTTTTTGATTTGGCTAGTAATTTTTGATAATCTTTAATATAATGTTGCGTATAGTTAGTTATTCATATTCTACAAATCAATTCTCAGGCTGTGAATGTCAGTCAGACAAGGCAATAATCCTAAAGAAAACACTAAGAAATTTTTTTTAAAATATTTACTCCTATTAGAGGTATAACAGGGTGAAATTTTGCGCAAAAGATCGACTCGTAAAAAAATTCGACCGATCGATTCTTGCATATGAGAAATGCTATTTATTGGGCACACGACAATTCAAATCATCCAATTAAAAAATCACTAGCAAAAATCATCTTATTTAAAAATCCTTATCCTACAGTTTTAACAAAACGATATTCATGATCGCCACATTCCATTAAGAAAACAAATTAAGAATAGAGAAACAGGACCATAGATCTTATGTGATTAAAGATAATTATAATAAAAACCAATAGTATCTTATATTTTATGATATCGACTCTCACTAGGATTTGGAGATGAATAAATTATTTATTAGGTAGTTGGCTAGCTAATTATAAGTATTTTTAGCAAGTTCAAGGTATTCATTATGTTTCAGATTTCTGAGACGATGTGCAAAAACAGTAAAATTGATTTCAATGGTTCTGAATTATACTCTATGAGCGATACATGCTCATTATCAAAATCAAATTATTCAAAACATTTTATAGCCAGAAGCAGCTATTACCACTGATCTTAAAACTGCTATAAAACAGTAGCAAATTTAGATCATAACATAAATACCTAATAGTAGTCAAGTCTATAATCTCTTCCAAGTAACCCCTGAAAGAATTTTATTTTAATCTTAATCCAAAGAGAAAACTGCGAGTAATTACACATCAAAAACCGACCATAAAAACTAAAGGCTTAACTCCGAAAATAAAATTTAAAAATAAATCTCTCACTTTTTATCATCACTAATAAGTTTTTTTCAACAAAAAACCAATTTTGTCGGTTCTAGTTAATATAATTTTAGTAAGTAGCCATGATGTGCTATAAAATGACCAGGATGACGTCATAAATTGTCGTATTAAAGCCTTAGTTAATGAGGCCGGCGGCACCTTTGAAGATAAGTTGCAAAAGCGTCGAGATTCTTATAAGTATGCTAATTTCAGTAATTTTATTAATTTAATGCGGAGATCGGATTTGACGCGCGGTGGCTATTGACAGCCCGCTTTATATCATATGTAGATATAATACTACATTAATGTGCTTCTCGTAAATAAAAAGTCGTTTATAACAAATTTTGGAGATGATGAAGTTCAGTCGTTTTTTGATTGTAATTAGACTAATTAGTTAGTAATTTCTAGTGAAAAACGATGTCTCTATAATGTTACTAGAGTCTGGTTACTTATCCGACAATTCATTTAGTATTGATGACCTTATAAGTTTCTTTTTATTTGTGCCTACATTGTGTGTATCTGTGTGTGCCAAATAAACTAGTTTTCTTTCTTTCTTTCTTTTACATAATCCCAATCCCTAATATCCTAAATAATATACCTAACCAACCAATCTTCGCTCGAATGCACCCAGAGAGGTGGGCGAGGATCGTCACTCACTGGACGCCTGAGGAAGGACGTCGTCGTCGAGGTCGACCGCGGCGAAGGTGGTGTGACGATCTCATCATGTTTGCGGGGAAAACTTGGCCAGAGATCGCCCAAGACAAAGAGATTTGGAAGGAGAAAGGGGAGGCTTTTGCCCAGCAGTGGGACACAAAAGTAGGCTAGCAAAAAAAAATACCACAGTGAGTTTATTTGTTTGATTCTCTTTCACGCACAAATCGTCGACTTATTTCGATGAATAGATGAAGACTATAGTTGGTTATAGGCTATTTTAAAGCTAGCAAAATGTACCAAACGTAACAAATGAATGAAAGCTTGTCAACATTTAGGTATCAGAAAGTACTAACGTCATTGTCGTTCTATCCTAACTATAAATTCGTCATTAGTCTTCATCTCACTGTTAACAATTATGACATCATCTTCGAAGCAGCTTCCGTGTCGCTAATCGCAGTCATTTCATCAAAATCTCTGAGATATTAGTCACACTAACTGCTCAGATACGCATAGTTATTCGTAAACCATGGTTACTACGGTGCGTATTGTGAATAGAAGAATTTTGAGACCACACGTGTACCGGTTGATACCGGTAGAAACCGCGTGGATACTGGTAGAAACCTTGTGTATCGTGTTAGTTATTAAAATTATAAAAAAGAAGAAAGTGAATGAAGCTCCCTCAGCTAAAAATCATCAGCTTCGGTTAATAGTATAAATAAAGGTATGAAAAAGCGACAAAGAGACTGACTTTTGTATTAGAAATAATCAAGACTTTCGCATTTAAAAGATCATCCTTCGAGAACATTTAACAAATTGCCGAAAAAATCGTACACTGTCCTTTTTTTATCATGACTCTCCAACAGTAGGTATCAGCCTCAAGCACCAATTTAATGCCCTCAAAAAATCAGGTCTTTATTATCGAGTTAAGATACTCCGACACTTTAATGCAAGGCGCATTCATTTCCGTGTCAACGTTGATTACAGCACAATCAGGTGTCAGGTTCGATTTTAGACAGTTGTAAAATCGAAAGTGGGAGCCAGATAGTCTCGGCTCTCTCGGCCAGCCCGAGTGCCCGACGGTCGGCTTAATCGCTCTTTAATAGCAGCGGCACTTTACAAAGAGCGGGCGCTTCGCCACTGGCGTACGGAAGGACCAGGAATGTGTTTTGAAATATTCTAATTGCTTAATACCGCCCTTGTGTTGCGTTGTTTTAGGTGTTAGTCATAATCATAAGTGTGGGTGTTCGTCTTAATCTTTAATTAATTGACACTTATCCAAACTTTTTAAAAAAAAAAAAGATCTTTTTTGAAACAAAAGAATAATCACTTTCTTTTTTTGTTTTTGAAATTCTTTTCAAATTTGCGAAAAGTTTCGCACTCAACATTTTCTGTTTCTATTTTTCGATTGAGTGTTGTGTCGGCATCAATGGAAAGCCACAGCTAGTGAGTGGGTGTCATGAATGGCTCGGCACAATGGTGTTATGGCGGCCGCCGGTTTGAACAGAGCGAGTGGGGCCGCCAAGCGATGTCTCAACTCTCGAAATGGTTCTTTAATGGATGGATGCTGCCTTTATTGGAATGATAAGGGCGTTATAAAGACGATGAGTTTTGGAAGGGCGTTGAAGGACATAGCTTTGTTTTAGAGCTGTATAAAAACTTATTTTATCTACACTCACAACTTAATGTTCCAAATATGTGTTCAAAAACGAATGCATAAACACATACTTTTTTTTCGTGGATAGGTAAAATTAAAAAAGAAACCCATTACAGTTCAACATTTTCCTTCGATTTTTAAACAACTGCATCATAAAATAACTTTTTAATTTTTATAGCACACTTTTTCTTTTTAATTTTTGGTGCGGGCTTTTATCTTTGTCTATGTTTGAGCGCGCTGCGCAGTCATTCGAATACGCCATATATGAGAATATCCGCCATATTGGAATAAAGTATTTTTCCACTTATTTTATTTCAACTGTATGAGTGAAGATAAAATAGTGTATGCAACGGCATATAATTAGGTATTAAAACACTCGTGTTTTAATAACCCTTTTTATATGGTCGTTGCATAAACTACTATTTAGCATGTGTCGAGCCCTGAAAGTTTAAACTTGTCACTTTAAGTAATTTTAGTGAGAATGTGACTCCGCACATAAACTGTGTCTTTACTAACAATAATGTTCTTTAGACTTAGCGCCAATAATGAAGTCTTTGACCGCGCTAGACATATTAATTTCGTCACAAAACATTAATTGCGTTATATGGTTGTAATAACCTTTAATATGTGTCAATTGCAATGGACAACTGTTATAAATTAATCGATGCCGTGAATAGTCCCGCATAATAGCATCGTGCCCCGATGAGCCTGAACAACACGACCTACTACGTGCCGACTAAAATCGAAAGTTATCGACACCTAATCGATGTAGCACTACCCTAGCACAAAACTGAGGAACTATAGAGTCTATGGAACCATTTCAACCGGTTTTCCAATGCCGTAAATTAGGCTTACTTTAATAAAATCGAGACTGCATCTTTATTAGAAAAAAATATGTTCAATCTCAACCAAAGTCCAGTAGCCGTGAGTTGTGAGACATTTATTACATTGCTTATAAATTTTTATCGTTAATAGGTAAATGGGACACGCAGCTAATAAATTACTTAACGCAATAAGGATTAATGTATACTTCAAAACTACCGGCAAGTAAGTCGGGCTAAGATTAGCGAATTCGTTCTACTTTTTTGTAGGATTCAAATCTCGTAAATCTATTCGATTTCATTGGGATTTTAATCGAGCATTTTTTTTTAAATTTCTCGCCAGGCGGAGGCACTAACTCCCGCTGTTCGTCATATCGCTGTACGTGACCGCGGCCTTCTTTGATATACATCCTTTTTTCTCTTAACATTTACACGTTTTTTTTCCTTTTATTTTTGTTATTGGTTACAATATTATCTGGCGGCTACTGGTCGAAGCAAAGGGCTGTTATAATTTAGTTTTATTTATGCAAAATAAAAGTGATCTTGCTGAGATTTATTGAGGCGCGGGTGGCCCTTTAGCTGTGAGTTTTAATATTATGTTCGTTTGTCATTTGTTTTTAGCATTTAACTTTCTTTCTTTTGTAGGTATCTATTGCCTACATTGTAAGCTGACAAAAAAACAAAGTTGAATAGATTTAGCTCTCATTTTTTTTGCTGTAAATGAGTCTACCTGGATTCATGTTAAAGATGGGGAAATTATTTCATAAATCAAGAAAAATATGTAGATAGGTATAGCAAAACCTATTCGGTTGTCTATGTTTATATCATTGATAGAATATTTAGAAAATATACATTCAAAAAAATCGATTCAGCTAAGAAATTATGAATGCACGTTCAGATCATCTAGTAATTCTGTGACTGAAGTATGTCCGTCTAGAAACGTTTCAATTTGCCGTCGGCAAAGCAACAGTGCGCGAAATTAGTATTTTGCTGGGAAAAATAAACTTGAATGAACTCTTTTCAATCAAAAAAAACTTTGTTTTTCTTTTGTCATCTTCATTTCAAATGATTTTTTTTTCTTTTATTATGCAAAAGTTTTGTCTGTGTGAAAGATACTTATGGCAAAAAGAGGGGGAAACTAATAGATAAGTATAAAGGAGAAGTTATGTCACGATAACCCTGTAAATCGGGAAAAGGGCAGGAGACAAATACTTACTTTTTTATTTTTGTTTATTATTGATAGGCACGCGTTTGATCACTGGTGATGGTGACTGGTGATCAGTTTAAAACTTTGAAATGAAATTTTTGCTTTTCTTTGGAAAATTTTTTTTGGTTTGGCCACTGGCAGGTCTAGCGCGCTAGGACTATCAACTGCTTAACCGGATAATTGTTTCCTTTGGACATTTTGTCACATGAATAATCTTGGTACACTATTATAAATGTAAAATTGAATTTGTTGTTTTTTACGCTGAACGGCCTTAACCGCTGAACAGATTTAAATAAATTTTGCTACAGATAGGTACCAATACACTGGAGAAGGTTTTAGGTTTTTTTTTTGTAAAACTTGCATGCGAGCGAAGTGAGAGTTAACTCATCATCTGCCTAGCCTTTTCCCAACTATATTGGGGTTGGCTTTCAGTCAAACTGGATTCAGCTGAATACACGTTTTTTACGACCCATTAAGTCGGTGACACGGTTCTTCTTCAAGACTGTAGTCAGATCTTCTGACAATCCGTAACGACTGCCAAAGATCTACAAATGATAGCCGTGACCAACGGCTTAACGTGGTTTCCGAGGCCCGGCGGAGTCTCAGCATATTAAGATGGTCACCCATCCACAGACCGACCCCGGCAAGCGTTGCTTAACCTTGAAGATCGACCCGTGCGGCTGTTATTATTTAGCCACGAGCTCCTCAAGCAAAGAGTTACCTTCTTTTAATTATTTGGTCACCAAAATACTGCACCGTGCAGGCTTGCACGATATTACCTACGTAACATAACATCTAAGCTTAGCAATTTCCCTCCCTCCTCAAACCAAGAACTTAGAACCACCGTGAAAAACAACAGTGCATAATTAGAGCCAAGTTGTTAGTCTAGAGAACTCTAGTGCTTTCGAAAATCTGCATACTAGTCCGTTTCCCCGACTAGACTGTTTGAGGCAATTGCCGTAACCAATGCCTTGGCATGGAAACAATTTGAATTTATTACGAGGAACATGCTTTTCTTGAGAAACTAATCCAAATTCAAATTTTGAAGAGCTAACGGTCTTTTTGGTTTAACCTTTATGGTGCCGATGTGGATTTGAAATTAGAAGTTTGGAATAGACTATTCCTATGGTGGAGTTGTATGGCATTTTCAGGAGAATATGGTGATAAATGACTTATCAATTATAGATACTTACTACAATTTTAAACAGACTAAATAGTTAAAAACAATCAGCTTTATTTTTCACTGTAACAATTTAAGATTGGTACCTCTAACGTCCTCTGTTTTTACAGTCGGCATAAGTCAAAATATATCTACAAGGTGTTAAAGATCGGTCATCCTGCTCACCTCTCGCCAACAAAGTCGTAAAGGTGTAGGAGTACCAACATCGTAAACTAAACAACAAATGACTTTTAAAATGTTCCCTAAATCTCAGAGTAACGGCTGTTCTGTTCAGGTATTAGACGGTCCCGAAACTAATCGCCACACACGTATCAGATTCGTCTTGGTGAAGTAAAACAAGAAGATTGTATCGCACGGGAATCGAACCTGGGCTCGCATCGCCCGCCGACGGCGACGGCCCATTCACAAAATCCGGTATTAGTGACCAATATAAACTTTTATGCGTTTGTAATTGTAGAAAATGATTATTTCCGGACAAAATGATTCTTTTTCCGTAATTTTAAAAGAACGATAAAAAATTAAGATTTAGTTAAGTCTAAGTTTATGGATGAGTTAAAAAGAGGTAAAGAGGATTAACGTTAATTCTTAATTTAAAATACGGTCAGAACTGGAAAGTGTCAACATAGTAACGAAATTAATTATTCAAGCAGGATTTCAACTACAAAGTTACAAAGAAGGTAATCCATAAGTTTGCAATCCCAGAAATAAATTCCAATCGAGCACGAAAAGCTGATTCGCCATAACACATCCTGCTAAGATGCAATAATCCCTAGTCACCTCAAAACCTTAAAACCTTACACCTCCAACGAACCAGGCTTTTAAACCAAGAAGTATAAAACGAAATGGCATCGGCTGACGGGAGGGGTGTTAGAGTGGGACGGCAAGCGCGGCACGAGCGAGAGGCCCGACAGCGGCCGGCTCAAAGCAGGCGGCAAACGCCAAAGGCGGCGGCGAGCGCTAATTGGAGAGCGCGCCGCTTCAAAGTCAGCCGCCCGCGAAGTTTATATTAGGCAGGTACACACCAGCTACGATTGATTAATTTCACCGCGAGATGGCGAGGCAATTAGTAAGCCTTTGTTAGGGTCACTCGATACGGTTCTCGATGTGTTTCGGTCCGAGGTTGTCGCGGCAGGAATCTTAAAGGAGTGGGCGGAGGATAGGTCTAGATGTAAGGTTACAGGGCTGAAGTTGAAGGGGTAGATAAAGGCAAATACAAGGTTCTTGAAAAAGTAAAAGAGGTTGGAAAAGTCAAAAGTGTTGGCACGGGTAATGAATTCCAAAGCGTTTTAAATCTGTGAGCTCAAACGACAATGCAAGAAAACGACATATAGCTAAAAATACGCACATACTACCACTACTCATGGTCAAAAATTATAGAAGGTACTTAATTAGTCCAGAAAATTGCAATAACGCAAGCGTATAACAAGATTCCAAAAACAAGAACCAAACTAGAACAGCACACAACAAACAATTTAACCAAGACACCGATGACATGAAACTATGCAAAGAATTACAAAATGGTTACCGTGAACAGGCGTTCAATTCTTTAGCGTTTACTAGAAAACGCGTGTAACTCTTGACTGAAGAACAAAGGAATCTACTTCATTGTACCACCCTACCGAGTACCATTTACTGGGATCTCCGTTAACTGTTGACACTAAGCCCGATTTCCTACCAATTCGACACAGCTTCTCTCATCTACTTCGCCAACTTATCATTACCACTCATCAAATCTTTAAGGCTTCAAGAATAAAGTTTCAATTCGCTTGGATCAGTAGCTTTAGTCATTGGTTCAGGTTTCCTTTCGGATCTTTTTGATAAGGCTTAAAGGGCTCAGATTGGTAACAGACAGACGATTGAAGGTATAAATCATGATGATAGGTGTATGTAGGTTAATCAGATGGATGGGATTGTTCGCGTTTAGTTTTGTTCTGCGAAAATGATGGGTTTATCTTTCTGTCTGTACATTCTAAAGAGGTTTTAAGATCGTGTTATGAAGACGATCTTAAAGCCTCTTTCGGTCTCTTTCGGGTTCAAGGTTGTCTTTTTTTTTTTTTTTTTTTTTTTTTTTTTTTTTTTTTTTTTTTTTCTAGGATGGGAAATCAAGGTTGTCTTGCTGTGTATGGATTAAATTAATGTTCGACATGTTTGTGATTGTTGTTTTATTATCAAGTAAGTCTATCACCTTGCGCCCTTCTACATGTTTTCATTCCACATTGTCTGTCCCAGCATCATCTTTAATGCTCATCTTTACAACATTTTAGTTACATTGCTGCTCAGCACCCTTTTCAACTTTAAACAGCTTCACGAAATAAATTTCAACCTTCATCTATAGGGTCTAATGAGTTTCGCAATAGAATTAACCGCTTTTCTACATTTTCGAAGATATCGTGTTACGTCTACCCCAAGTAACAAGGACCAGAAGATAATGAGTTTATTTTTTAATAAATTTTTCCCGCGGTTACGCTCGCAAAATAGTAGCCCATAAACAACTTCAGGGTCAAATCTAAATCTGAACCATAATTCATCCAAATCGGTTCAGCGATTTATTTGAAAGCATAACAAATAAACTCACCAGTTAGCATTAGAATTTCCGAAAAAAGAGACACCCATATGAAATCCCAAACCCACTAAACGCAGGTCTAGACACCTACACCCATTAAAAAGCCATAATGAGCACAAAAATCCCACAATTACATAGGAATGTCAGTCGAAGCGCTTCCAATCCATAATAAGAGGTTATGGTATCAAAATAAGTGAACATCAGGATGCTACAGATAACATCGGACCCCGGGCGGCGATGAAATGGCTCAATCTAACGCAGTGCGTGAGGCCCGGCACCTGATTGGACGGATTGAGTGTGCTTGTGATTTAGTGACTCACTACTTCTTGCGGGAGCGTTGTTTTCTGAAATTGGGTGAATGGTATTTGAATTTCAGAGATGGTATTACTGAAATTCAAACTGATTAGATTGATGTTGACTTCACCGAAGATTAGCTGGACTGAGTGCGGAGGGTTTAAGATATACTATAATAGGAACGTTCGGAAGAGGGCCGAGAGGCAGTCGTAATCTGTAAAAATGTAGAGAAAATGTATTGGGGGTGTTTTTGACAGATTGCGACAAATATGCGAATGCAAAAGTTGCTCAAAAAGTTGTAGAATTTGCCCTCAGCGATAGGTCTAGAAAGAAAAAAAGAAAGAAAATCCTTTTATTCCGCCAGAAATGACTCAGAAATGGTCTCTCTTCTCAAAGAAAGGTCAATGTTCAGCACTAGAGATTTTAATGATATAGTAAATGATTTAGATAACCAAGATGAACTTACAATTAAACCTTGAAATCTCAACGAATTCCTCCAGCCATTTTTTCTACAGCACTATTAATTAGCAGAAACAAATAAAATCTACCACAATGGCGGTACGCTGTCGACGTGATACCGAAATACAAAATGTTTAACGCGAAACAAATGAATGCGATCTCACTGAGATGTGTTGGGCTTGGGGATCCTCGCCCGTGGCAATACGGTAATTATAAATTTTAATCGAATCAGCTGAAACACGCGTTTCTACTGCGATAGTATCTGCTACTGTGGTTACGGAGATTGGGTAGTTTTTTTATTAGGCCTTACTAATTTTGCAAAACATGTTTTCCTGAATACTTACTAATATTATAAAGCGAAAGTAACGTTATCTTAAGGTCTGTTCGTGATCTTTTCATGTCTTAACAGCTGAAAGGATATAAATGAATTATTGGACCTCCGGATAGACGGAGGACTGAGGACAAGGACTTATATTATAATCTTGGTTTGATGTATAAGCAAAGTGATGGAGGGCCTGCTGGAGACACAAAAATGCAGCTGACAACATAAATGGATGTCAAAAGAGATATAAATGTAATGTTCAGTTAGCGCTGATATTACCGAAATGAAATCATTGACACATTTTTGTGCAAACAGAACGTTAATTTCATTCGAATGTTGGTGGAGTTTTTCTTATTTAAACCAGGCTTAGACGGAGATGGTAGGACGAGCTCGCCTCCTACCGAAAAGATTGGTCCTCACTGGCAATGGACAGAGTTGTGTGGAAAAGCGAAGGCCTTTTGCCAGCAACGGGAAAAAATAGTTTATATAAATAGAAACCACAAAAAGTATGGAAAAGATTCATTCTCGTCCTCTGATCACTGCTAAACACTCTCTTATGAAAAGACAGAATAAATATCGCCCTTGAGTATAACCCCTGAACTTCATACACGCATAATAATGTCATACAAAGACATTCGTTGACCAACAAAGTTACGACAATGACGTAAGAAAATATATTAAAGACATCATTAACTCAAAGCGACAACTTTTGAAGCAAATATTTATAAACTTAAACTGCAAAGCATTCTCTTTTCCAAGCACGGCCATAAACACTTTAACTTAGAATAACATAACGCAGTGTTAAAACTTTAAAACAATGTGTACGGAACACCTCAACAGGGCAATGGTCGTACTTAATCAATTATTCATTATGGAACTCTATAACGTCTCTATTTCTGAGTTTAATGGCGTTTCAGTGCACATTTCTAAGCTCTGGCGTATGTAGTGTTGTAGTTAGGTATGAGTATGGAACCGGTGTCATATATGTATGTAGTATTTTCTATACCTAATAAGTATTTTCGCTGACAATAGTGGGTGATGAGAATACTAAGAGAGATATGTGTGGTTACGCGAATGAATGTAATTTAGTGAGAAACTCATACTAGTTATAGGTATTAAGAAAAGCGGAATTTCTGTCTGGCTCTTTGTTACTGTTTCACGTCTAAACGTTTGTATGAAACGAACTCCTTACATTTGTACCATTTATCCTCCTAAATATCCATCGCTGCCTGTTATCTATGAACCATTATAGCACATGCCATGCTCTAAATACACACATACACCACCATTTAATCCACACGTGAGCCCACTTGGCTTACTACAAGCATTTCATAAGGCCCTACCTTCAGGAACCGGTCGCCGCGCGCGTAGCGCCGCCGGTGGTCGATATCGGAACTAATCGACGGCCATTACCGTCATTACATCTGCTGTTCCAAACGATCAGTATTTAAATTGTAACTCTGGACGAACATCAATAAAATTAGCTATCATTACTTGTTTTGCGAAGGAGTGATGTTTAAATTGAGCTAATGTTCGGAGGTTATGAAGTGGTGAGGTCCTGAGGCGGATTGCGAAATGTGTTTGAGTTTGAGTTCGAGAGGTGTCTGCCTCTTCTAATAGGCCACCCTGAAACTTTTCGTTGGTGGTCCAAAAAGTACTGGTATATTGCCGTAATGGTAAACGAAACCAAAAGAAACAACGAGGATGCTAGTTTCTTTACACTGGTACTCCTAATTCAGTAATTACAGATGACTTTAAATACTAAAAAAGCTGTTTGCAAAGCTAACGATATCTTAGCTTTACGATGCAACATTGGTAAAATTAACGATACATAATTATGCAACATTTCGTTGCAGTGTCTTATAAGTTACCTACTAACCTTCATCGTTGAAAACAGTATTATTTAAGAAATAGGTACTATGTCTCAGTAACAAAACAGACGCTTGATAGGCAAGACAGAACAATCAGCCATAAGTAAGCCGTCAATAGACACTAACATAAAACCAGCCTCATATAATACAAATACACAAACAGGATTAAGTCTAGCTAGCTGAACTGAATCTTGCAGAACAATGCATTCACTCACTCACATGGACAGTTATTAGTTTGGTACTCAATTAAACAAAGAGAAATATTTTCTTCGGAATAACGAACATCTCTCATCTACTCACATATTTTTCAATGAGAAGTAAGTACACACAGTTAGAAGTGTAGTTTATTTCCTATATTCGCGAATCATTGAAGTTACAATAACCATTGGTAACATTAAAGAATCGTTGGGAGTTACTGTTAACCATTAGTAATTTTAACGATCCGTCAATTGTATTTCATTTTATTAACATGAATGACAGTCTCATAATAAGATACTCTAGCTGAGACTGGACTTCATAATTGAAAACATCGTTTAAGACACAAGAGTCTAAGTAACAAATCAATCAGCCATAATGTTCCATTTGGTGTCCCATCACTACCCGTGGGTTTCGTAAGAGGCGACCAAGGGACTCACCAGAGAATGGGCAGCAGCATTCTCTGTAAATTGCAACAGCTACACTGCGATCGCCAACCCGCCTGCCAAACGTGGCGATTATGGAAAATCACCCCATTTGGAGGAGGCTGTCCAGCAGTGGACGTCTTTCGGCTGATATGATGATGATGACAAGCACAGAAAAGAAACCACCAACACACAACACAAACACACAACCAGGGGCTCGATTCTGCTATTGCAATCGTGTCTCAATGACCGGTCAGTGATCGAATATTTGACAACTTTGACAGTTTTTGTATGGGAAATGTGTCAAAAGTTTGACGTTATACGTCAAAAATCGATCATTGACCGGTCATTGAGACACGATTGCAATAGCAGAATCGACCCCCTGGGTCAAGTCCAGCCAGCTGAACTAAATCTCAAGAACAATGCCTACTAGTTACCCGACTATTAATACTCGTCTAACTCCAAAACGTTCGAATAACAAAACACACATTCGACGGCCACCATGTTTAATTAAACCGCCGACTATTATTACTGCTGATTACCCGTAAGCCTGGCTTAAGTGCTGCCATTCGATTAGTCAACGCGGGATTAGAACAACAATAGAGTATTAATAGCCTTGCTTGTGCTATGCGGTTGTTGTATCGAGCAAATCGACTGTTTATTGTGATTTGTGCCACCGGCCTTATGGTTCTAAGTAAGTTTGTGTATGTGTGCTGGGAAATGGGATGGTGATATGGAATATTGAAACAAGCGACAGTTTTATGAAAATGAGAATCTGGCGTATCGCCTTATAAGGCACCACGAGTTATTTTTAGCCGATGGATGCGTGACGCACAGGACTGGTTGTTGTGCCGACACTAGGGGGAGGCCTATGTCCAGCAGTGAACGTCTTTCGGCTGGTATTATGAGTTATTTTTGAACTATCACTATCTTGGAAAGATAAAGGCCCAGTTGCGAATTTTCGACTTGGACGATAAATATTTTTTTTTGTATTTGCCGCATGACCTCTTCCATAATACCATCCATTTGTACCAGTGTGAATCACGTTTAGATTTTCATTTGTTTTTTTTTCATTGTTCGTTTTGATTAACATCGCTTTTGCCATAATGTGAACGAACTTTAATGAAGTGATATACCTAATTTGAATTAGAACAGAGTGAAGTTTAGTACTAAATACGTTTTACAGGCAATCAGTGTTTTAAACACTCGCGAAACTGTAGCTAAGTCATTAAATCAATTTAGGCGAAACTTTTACTAATCACGGCTTCAATGACAGTACCTAAAGTGTCCGTAGGGAAGTATAAATCAAGAAAGACCTACATAAAAAATAGTCCATCTACTAAATTATGCTAAATTAAAATGTATAGTACACTAAACGAAATTACTAATGAGATCTTAGGCAAGTAAGATGTTCAACTAATTCACAAACTAATAGGCTGTCAAATATTTAAATTGCTCGGCGGCTTCCTACTCTAAGATTGAATGCGGTTTGTGTTACAAAACGCAACAGCCCTACAGCACTGTATTCCAACAACCAACATTACCAACGATTTCTTAACACTGTGTCTCAAATTCCTCGTAGTCTGAACACAAACCGACACGGTGTGTTAACGTGTCTGATTTAGAAACGGGTTACGGCTGAGCTTTGGTTTCGCAAAACATTTTTGTTGTCTTTTGAAAGTGGCACATTCATCAGGGTTTCAAATGGACCATTAAGATAGGAATGATTTGATAAATATTAATGTAGTTTGATAATAATTTGATTTGATAAGATCTCCTAATTTGATTACTGATACGTGCTCACAGCTCTGTCAGCACAAAAGTGTTAAGCAAGTTTGGCATTTAAGGCGAAATTGGCTCATAGTAAAAGTTCAGGGACGAATTTTCAGCGCTGTAATATAATGGCTACACCCAAAAAAACGCTAAGTTACATAATTAAAACACAGCCATCATGACTTGACTAGCTTTTTCTAAAATATATAAGATCGGCTCTCAGTTTAACGAGATGTAGCTGAATAATAATATAAATTATTTTTTTTTTATTGAGGAATGGGCTTGCTCTTGACCTCGATCACGCCTGATGGAAAGCGATGGATGAGGTTTATGATGGTCACACACACACAGTTACTGGTTATCATGATTCTCTTTGACAAGACAGGTCGGCAGGCTTTTGAACTACTCAGTATTCGTATCGATTGTCAAAAATCTATTAGTGACAGCCAGTACCAATGGCTTTCTGAGGCGCGGAATTAAAATACACCTATCGGCACCTAACCCTATTTTAATTACAAACACAAACAAGAAAAAGCTTATCAATACTCGTGTTCTCATTAACAACTTTGTTACATTAAACCGTAACGCTAATAACGTTGCATGTCCGCCATTGTTCTATATTCGAACGGGCCAATGGGAGGCCGCGGTTGACGCGACGTGTGACGTCACAAGTCATGTAAACATAATTCAATTAAGTGGATTGCGAACGGTCGCTTATCGGTGTTATCGTGTGTGAAGAATTGGCGCTAATAGATTGCTTTATCAGTACCGTGACGATGGCAACAGTGTAAACATAGCCCGCGTTGGACGTAAATTAAATTGTTATTGCGTAGATTTTCCTTTTGTTTTCGGATTTTCATTGCGTGGTAGGGAAAAGTTATAGGTACTTACATTGTGTATTACATTTCCTTTTGTTATGTAAAGAAACGACTCCGCCATTCTTTTGTTACCTAAGTATTTTCATATTTTCTGAACGGGCAGTACCTAGCACTTTTCGATTATGAAAAACAATAAAAACATCATAGGACTGTTATTAGCCAATGATTAAAAAACTAGGTCTACGATCACAACACAATGGGTTACAATAAAATTATTGTGCCTACACAAATTCGCACGCATAGAATCAAATTATTTGATTGCGAAACACCTAATTATTTCCTTGGCATTATTACTTTCACACAATAAAACGAACCCAAAAAACACCATTCTTTATTTAACTAATTAAATAAAATCGTGACTCTGATATTACACATATTATATTAAAAGAGCAAAAATCACGAGAAAGAATCCAAAACCGAAAATATGCACACAATTGATTCATCTTTTGTTCGACAATTCTTTTATCGACCATTTTGAATAGCTGTCAATAACATTTGCGACGATATTATGAAGAAGGAATTTTATTTTGCTCGTTTTTGTATGAAAATGCATTGCGTGTTATTTATAATATTCATGATGGGAAGTCGTGACCGTTTTGTTCATACAAAACTTTTGGAAAGTGAAGACTGAATTATAATGGTCTTTTGATCCGGCCGTCTGAAAGTCCTTGTAAAGCTAATAACTGGATCATACTCATTGTTATGCCTCAATTACTTAATGAAAAGCATTTTTATACAGTTTTAAATTAAAAGAGGCGGAGGCTTTTGTGCGTTGCATTTTAATTTTAATTGGTATTGTGTTTTTAATAATTATGTCGTAATTTGGGAGCCATATGACCGAAATATTATGGAAGACGTCGTGTTTAAGTTGTATTTAACGTAAATGTGGTTGGCTGGAATTAAGGACAAATTAACTGTCTCTATTATTAAACTAGTCGGTTATTAAGTAATGTACTGCATTATGATACTGTGGTTTATTATTACATTTATATGGTTCAAGAAATTTATGGAAACTAAACATGTTTTAGTAACTTCCAGTTACAAAGTGTGCTGCAATTTATCTCAACTAACCTGACACTTAGCATGTATTTTTTACTAACTCTCACTGACTTTTTTTCAAAAGTTTTATAGCAACGTTTAATTACAGTCAAAGTACCATCTCACACTGATCTGAAATCTTAACAACTTAATTTCTTTCTTTCTTAACACGTTTTCGCAATAGTCTAGGTATCAAAACGAGATAAAACATAAAGTAACCATTCATCTTCTCGAACAATAATAAAAACGCATGTTCTTCACATCCAATTAGACATGCAATTTTTTGTGTACAATCAAGGGTCAAAAGTACAGTCGCACTCAACCAAACCAAAAGTGCCTAGAATTTATTACTATAGTTTGATAAGATTTGATCCTTTCAGCAAAGTTTTAATGACTTATATTTCTTTTAGGTGGAGGAACTTCAAACCACTTATACTGGCCTGTCTTCGTCATTTAATCGACAGACAAAAAAAGAAATGTTAAAAAAGGATTTAAAATATTAATAATCGTGAACCAGTGACTTCCTCTACTAAGAAATAGACACATTTAGACGTACAGTGTGACTACACTTCTGACTCGTGACTGTACATAGGCAGATACGCACAATACATGAGTACGTTAGATACCCACGTTTATTCTACCTATTTACACATCTATCTGTTCTTAATCTCGGAGTCAACGACTCAAAACGGATGTTCGCGTTATAAATCATGAGAAATGCGTGCTTAGGTATAAATTTTATGTACATTAATTAAGTATATAAGGTATAGCCCTCGTTTAAAGTAAGTAATGTTGCCACTAAATTACCCTTTATACCAGTAAAATTGATGGTTGTCTTATGACAAGTGGAGCCATTGTTTCAATTTTTGTTGGGATTTTTGGCTATTAAATGTGTACCTTGAGTGTGCCTTGAGTATCACTTATAATTACATATGCAAATTTTATCCATAAAATTGTTTAAAAGTGTCTTATTTATTGATCATTAAAACCACATAACGTGCCACCTTTTCAATTGGATATTTTGTATATTAATTACGTCAGAATTATAAAATTATCTCAGAACAACGCAAACCCTTTGATTTTATGTTTATTAGACAATTTGGATGAAAAAAATTAAAATAGAGTTTCTTAACAACTTTGGAGTAAGTAAAATGAGGTGTCCGAGTGTCCGACCAGGGTCGCACAGGAAGTTGCTAACTCACTTACCTACTTTAGGCCTTTCGGTTGCCTATATTTCAGTAAGATTAAGCGCCGGACGGCCTACAAAATGAACTGTAGTTCTAACTAGATATGCAACTGTACCTTCTTAATTATACCAGTAGTTATTATTTATGTGGGTACATACATTATGATACCTATGATTACGCGTCTGGGTAATAGGGAAGTGTTTTAGTGCAGGGTATTACGAACTGCAAACGTCATCATGGTTCCGTCAAGAAGAGTTAGTGCTTCCTGTGTAGTCCTGTTCTCTCATACTACAATCAATAAGATTTTAATAGGTCCTACCCTGGACTCACAGCTTACCTAAGCAGTTAGTAGCTACTGGTCCATGGTCCATCCTATTCTTACCCTCTTAACAAAGGTATTGCAGTTTACGTTATGAGCTAACTTAAGGTGATTTTTTCTGCTAAAAAAAGCTTCCACTGTTTATCAACGGGTTACTAAGGTCAGTTTTGTCAATTCGGCAAAATTAACCTTGCTATTGTGTTCCCGTGTTTATATGTTTCCGTGTATTTCAGTCTTCATTACATAACAGGGCCATATATCCTATTATTGGTACCCATGTGCCAGAATTAACACGTACCCATTTTAAAAGGGCACCACCCTTCGGTGGCCTTACCTATCAGTAAAAAACCAAACACCTTTTATATATACAGGGGCTAATTAAAAAATGGCCACCTGACCCTATACCCATAGACCCTATTAGAAAACACACATAATATAATTATTTTAGTCCGTTAAAAGATACAAAAAAGTAATTCAATTGATTTTAGAATCGATTATGTTATCTAAATCAATATCTCAAAAAAAAAAGTTAAGGTGCCATGACTTTTGTCTATGGAAATTGCGGTCATTGGTGCGAAACGATATGCGGTGTTTTAGTTCAGTAAAACAATGCCATAAGATGGATGCAATATTAAAATAGGCTAAGGGACATGAGTGTTTAAGTAGATTTTCGGCAAGAATCAATGGTCTCAAAACGCCTGTGACTACCTATTTACTAGAACTTTACTTGAATTTCACCATTCAATTGGACAATTCACTTCAAAGTGCAGCCGCTAGAGTTAGAACGTTTTTATGGGAACTTAAACCGTCGTCACTTTAGAACTAGCAAGGTTGTCTACGTAGGTGCTAACGGCCCAAAAATAGTCTGTTAGGCCGACAAAGTAAATTCTCTATGGGCTAAAAGACTACTAACATGCATTTAAGAGATGAGAAAGCAATTTCTAGTACTTAAAAAGGATTTAAACTCAAGTCGCTATTTCATCTCAGTGCCAATCAATGACAAAAAGGTGCAGTTTTTGACAGTTTACGGCAAAACGAGATTTTATGCTGAGGGTAGTGCTGGGACATTCGGCTAAAAGACAGTAATGTCAAAAATACTAGTTGTCAAAACGACATAAGGTAGGCGACTATGGATACCTAGTCACCTACCTACCTTATGTCGTTTTGACAACTAATTTATTAGTGTGAGACCAAATCTAGCAATTTAACTTTGCGCAGTACCTATAATTTTCCATATTCGGTTTTTGATAATTACTGAAATATCAAGTCATTGCCAATAACTATGCAATAGAAGATTGACCAAACTCATTTTTTTGCCAAAAAACATGGTTCATTCAATTTTTTCTTTGCCAACACTAAACTGCGATAGGCCGGTCAATGCGACCAGTTTCATTAAAAATTAAAAATAACCCGCGTCCAGCCGGCGGTTTATTTACAAAAAGAGGCCTATAATTCGGCTGGGGTGTCTGAGACCCGTCAAATGTGGGGTTATTAAATAATGACCCGCTGCCGATTACGGGTTGAACAGAATGTGCTTTTGTAATCATTGGGAATGTTTATATGATAGAGTTGCGGTTTTGTAAGGCAGGGGGAAAATAAATTGAATTTATTTTCTTGAATGGGACCTATTGTGGATGTGTTTTGTGAGTATAAGTGAATACTTGATGGTCATGTGCCTGGCACTTTAAATGAAATACAATCCCTTGAAATGACTAACTATTCAAGTGAAGTTTGATGGCGAGTTTGTTGCGCCACTTCTTCCTCTTGGCTAAAACACCAAGAAGTGGTGACGGGCGGGCGTTTTAGGAGATTGTCTTCATATAAGAAATGTGCTGATTTCCTGCCTAGCTTAAATAAATGACTTGTGATTGTCCCTTCAGTTCCAACTCATGGAAGTAGGTATAACTTATTAACAATTTCTCTAAATTGTCTAGTAAAATAAAAACATAGTTTTATTAGACATACGTGCATTTCTACTAATAAAAAATATCACACACACATGCATACAATATGCAAGCAACCTGCGTCACCATCAAAGGTAAATAGTATAATTAAATTAACTGACAAATAATCTTATGTCCCCCTCTATCCCCATACGAGCGACTAGGACGGATGTATGCACCTTGCTCCTTTGAAATTAGAAGGCTAATTTAAAGATGGCGATTACATAATAAGGTGGCGTTTTATAATAGTTAAGTTATATTATAAAATAAGTACCTATATTGGTTCTTATTTGACAAAGTTATTCAGATTAAATGCAAAAAGATGGTACCTACTTACAGGTTTTTATGAGGAATTTATTAGAGAGGTCCATTGACTTAGGTAGTTCATCTCCATGCATAGAGTCATTATTTTAGTATCTACTATAAAATATTTCGCATTATGCACGTAGCTCAAAATGTGATCATTTCCACGAATCTGGAAATGAAAAGCTATTACATCCGATAGACTTTTATTGGTATAATTTTCATAGCTTTCTGGTTTAAAATTTCTGACCCCAACAACAAAAATGCTGTCGTTCGATTAAAAAAGATCTATAACTACAGTACCTACTTAGAAGAAAAGTACCTACTGACTTTGGCGCGCTATTGAAAGCAATGTTCAGTCATATTTAAAAATAGAACGAATAACCACTAAACATAATTAAGTGGCAATAAAAACCAGGAATTCCAATTTGAATTGCCAAATTAACTATGAGCAGTTAGGTATACCCTAAGAATAGCCCAAGTGGGCCGCACCATCTACACTAATCGAGGCAAAGGCATTACAGCTACAGCCTAATGCCAAGAATTAACTATGGTTGACATTCTATTTAACACTGCTTATTTTGAAGATAAATTTTAAAAGTAGGAACTTTGCTTTACCTACTGAAATTAATGTTTGTGATCGTGATGTCTTTTCTGCTAGAATGAAAATGAAACAGTAGTTCCAGTGTATTTTTCGTAACTGAATATTTGTAACATGTAGGTTTTAAGTATTGTTCTTAATTAAAACTAATGTTAGTTTAAATATTTGTTTCAGTTTTAATAATTGTCAAACCGTCGGTCGTCGTTCTTTACTTGTTTGTTTCCGATCTCCAACCCATTTTCCAACGTAGCGAAAGTCGAATTATTGACACCCCATCGATTCCCAATTTAATAAAGCGAGCCATTCACAATAATAATCAATTAGTCAGCGATTTCATTTTGAAACTGGCATTATTCATGTAAAAGCTTACTGTGCGCGCCCTTCGATGCCGGGTGCCTTTTGAGCTTATTTTTTAGAATTTTTTTTCATAATGGGGGTAATATAAACGTGTTGGGACCGACACCTTGGCGGACCCCACAGGCCGCCGGCATAATTTGTGGGATAATAAAATATAATAATTCTTTGGGTCGACTGTTAGTGTCGACGGAGAGATGATTCGATGACGTTTTTTGTGTTGTCTATGAATGTGAACGAGTTGTATTTGACGGTGCTTCGACCTTTTTAGAGTGTCAAGAAACGTCAAGAATGACAGCGGACATTTTGACAAGCGCGGGTTGACGTTTCTTCGCTCTGACGCAACTCCGGGCTCTTTTGCACGCGGCCGTCAGACGAATAGGAATTCGTTTGCATCGCGCTCAAGTAAAACGTGTTCGGTGGAGCGTCGCTGTATTCTAATTAGAAAGTGCTGATTGCAATAATTCTGTTAATGTTCTGTTAAAATAATAATCGTGCACCGTTAATAATCTTCAACACGTGGTTTTAATTCTCCTCGCCCGCCTACCCACGACAGCTCGGCAGCCGCAATGAACCCAGAATTGACTGATGATGGCTATGTGCCTTTATCAGAAGTGGGATGTGAAGGGCTTACTTCAGAGGGGAATAGTCGCACGAGATCTTCAGCGCCGGCATCAGAACCAAGCCTGTCTCAACAGATGAAGCTGTTTTTATCCCGATTGATGGCTGTATCACAACCGCAACCTACGAGCAGCACGTTTACCCAGTTGATTGAGTTTGATCCGGATGGCAACGAATCGGACATCGAAGGTTGGTGCAACGTGACAGAAATCATAGTCAACAACCGTAAGTTAGAAGGTGCAGAATTGCTTTTGCTACTTACACGTGCACTCAAAGGCCGAGCTGCTACCTGTTTAACAAGACTACAAGCATCGCAGCTGACATGGCCTCAAATGAAAGAAGTATTGCTTGCGAAGTTTGCTAAACCTATGCTGCCACAAGATTACTTCGATGAGATTCTACGTTTTCAAGTTGGTGTTAAAGAAACCGCGAGCGAGGCGGCCATGCGCCTTTGGAACATCATCGAACGCATCCCGCGGATGGAGATGTCCGAAGATGTTACAACGGGATTCGTATCTTCAGTTTTATGCCAAAAGGAAGCCGTGATTCGCCGCGAGCTCCACTCTCATAACCTGACCACTAGATCTCAACTTCTGCGCGTTCTTAACGGCATTTTACTGAAACGAATGCATGAGGGTAGCGATAACCATGATGCGGATGTGAAAAGGACCCAATTCATCGAATCACGCTTCATGGGAACATGTCACCGCTGCGGTACTTCGGGTCATAAAGCGATAGACTGCGGCAAGCGAAGAGAAGAGCCTGCTACTTCAGAGAAGACGCACGACCAAACATCCAGAGCCGCTGATAAACCAAGACCAATCACCTGCTTCGCGTGTGGACGACCAGGACACTTGGCGTCGGCGTGTCCAGATCGAGCGGGAGGCGGTGGAGCAGCGAGGGTCAAAGAAGTCCACGTATGTGAACGCAAGGCATCGAGGAGCACCTTGACTACATCATCCGGTGAGCCAGTTTCCTTTCTTTTTGACAGTGGGTCGGCTTGCTCATTAGTAACTAACAGATACGCCGAGAAGTTCCCAGGTACTGCGCAGAATGATTTAGTTTATCTGACGGGCATTGGTAGGGGATGTAGAATGTTTTTCCCAGGTAATTAGCCCCATAAATGTTCAAGGCCTTACGCTCTCAGTGTTGTTTCACATAGTACCTGATGGCACCATTGCTGAACCAGTTATAATAGGTAGGGATATATTAGAGAATAACATACACGTGCATATGGATAACGATCAAGTTACTTTTTCTCAGCGTAAAGAAGTCAATATTTCTGACAAATCTAGTAACATTGATTTCAAGAATATTGATACTGAATTACGAGGTGATGATAAGTTAGCATTGTCTAGAATTTTAGAAAAATATAGTGAGTTCTTCACAAACGATATACCAACGCGACGGGTCACGACAGGCGTTCTCCGCATAGACCTTATTGATCCAAATAAGACCGTGCAAAGGCATCCCTATAGGTTAGCACCCGCGGAAAAAGAAACAGTCAATGAGGAAATAGAGTCCTTATTAAAAGCGGGCGTTATTCGGGAAAGCAGTTCTCCTTTTGCTAGCCCCTTTTTATTGGTCAAAAAGAAAGACAACACTGATAGGATGAGCGTGGACTATAGGAAACTCAACGCCAACACGCGCCCCGAGCATTATCCGTTGCCCCGTATTGACGAACAAATCGACCGTCTCTATGTCGCGCACTATTTTTCGTCATTAGATATGACATCTTTTTATCACCAAATATTCGTTGACCCCGATAGCATAGCAAAAACGGCATTTGTGACACCGGATGGACAATTTGAATGTTTGACGATGCCGTTTGTGTTACGGAATGCAGCTTCCGTCAGCGGTGCATAACCACAGCTCTAGGTCCCCTAAAAGACAATGTAGCGCTGGCCTACGTGGATGATGTCATGTGTTATTCAAATGACGTCACTGCAGGGCTATAACGTCTAGACAGAATAGAACGTTTAACCGGGGTAGAGCAATAGTGAGACCATTTAGTGTAGGCGTTTGTCTTTATCAAGGGTAGCGAGCGTAACCAAACCAAACTACAGCGAAAGTTCAAAGGTCCTTTTACAATCGTCAAGGTATTAGATCACGATAGATACGAGTTGAGAGACATTGATGGGTCTAACCGAACCTATGAGTACGCTCATGAAAGCTTGCGCGCAGTACCAAGGGGCTACGGTGGATTGATTGATGTAGCTACTTCATTAGTCAACGAGGCAGAGGAGGCCGAGACGGCGGAAGTTCATAGTCATGAGAATGGAATGGCAACATCTGATGATGATAGTGATACAGTATCGGTATCTAGTTCACACACTTTGACCGCAAGCTCTGGCACCCTCTCTGCTTCAGAACATGATGAGTAGTGAATAGTGAGTTTACAACAATTGTGTAAATCCTGTCCTTTTATCGAGAATCGATCTAGAGCGTAGGGCACTGGATAGGCAGTTGGGAGCGGCGTGGTTGATCAATGGGGCTGGCCTAAACCGGGTCGATGCCTCTGATCAGACTACGTCTTCATACGTGGTATGTAGTGTAGTTGGTCGACTGGGCTGGCCTAAACCGGGTCGACGCCCACGATCAGACTACGACTTCTCTGGTGTGCGCTGAATGGCAGGAGATTGAGCTGGGACTGGCCTATGCGGGTCGACGTTCCGGACCAGTTGATTGCAGCAGTTGCGTGTGGCTTTCGTCACTGGTGGAAGGGGCGCTGACGGGTTGTCCGGTCCACCGCACCATACGAGTTGGTGGGTGGTCGAAGGGGCGCCTGAGGTCAGTTGTCCGCCCAGTGTGTTTAATTCAGATGTGAGGGGGTGAAGATCGAAATCTTTTCAAACAGGCAGCATAAATGGGTAGCTAGTCAGGGATGGGCGAGCATGCCCATACGTGTACTGCAGATTTGTATTTGGTCTTTGCAGATAACTCGAAGCGTGAGCAGTCGCACGAGGACGTGCGAATGTCAGTCCGGCCGTGACGGTGCTTCGACCTTTTTAGAGTGTCAAGAAACGTCAAGAATGACAGCGGACATTTTGACAAGCGCGGGTTGACGTTTCTTCGCTCTGACGCAACTCCGGGCTCTTTTGCACGCGGCCGTCAGACGAATAGGAATTCGTTTGCATCGCGCTCAAGTAAAACGTGTTCGGTGGAGCGTCGCTGTATTCTAATTAGAAAGTGCTGATTGCAATAATTCTGTTAATGTTCTGTTAAAATAATAATCGTGCACCGTTAATAATCTTCAACACGTGGTTTTAATTCTCCTCGCCCGCCTACCCACGACAGCTCGGCAGCCGCAATGAACCCAGAATTGACTGATGATGGCTATGTGCCTTTATATTTATGTTTTAATTTGAAGTGTGTTGTGACGGAAATGGAACGCGGCGAGATTTGAACTAAGAATATGAAGGGTTTGTTACTGTTGTACCTACTGAGAGTTTTTTTAAACACAGACAAAAGTAATTCTGCTCCACGTGATGTTTATTTTTGAACTTACAGTTGAAGTTTGCACTTTAATATACCTACTCTTTGATGCCAAATTCAAAATAGCAATCGCCTTTGTACATAAGAGGTCCTGTTGTGTTTGCATTTGCATGTTTTGTGTGTGCAATGCAAGAATAAGAATAAAAAGAATCCATTAATGTAGTTCGCAAAAAAAATACCTGTGCGAGCCCCTGTTAGGAAAGAAGAACACTGAGAGGAAGAGAAAGGCTTATGGTATAATACTTACGTGATGTTATATGTTATTCCCGAATCACACCTACCGCAAGCCGCGTTAAGGAACTTTATTCCCATATCGCAACCATGATAACCAAAGTTACAGAATGTTCCATTTTCTCTGGTTACTATGCCTATAGCGTATCTTGAATCCCATCACGCTTGAGCTCCAACCCATCACGGTCTAAAAGCCATATCTATTCAGTACATGCATAATTACAAGTACATACATAACATTAGTAGGTACAATTGTAAATATAGCAATCAGTAGTAGTTTAGATTGCATCGCAGTAATAACTTTAATGTTACAATATATACTAACATTTGTATTATGTACTGTATCTGGCTGTTTACCACGGTAAATCTGCACATTATCATTGTTTTGACCTTGTAGGGTATTCTTTAGTTGTAGTTTCGAATAGGTACAATCTCTATGGTCTATGTACCTGGCTGGCTTTATACTCATTTGCCGTTTGATGATTAATTTATTCAAATATAAAATGTCTATGGATTTTTATTGATTTTGTTGTATTCAGTGAAAATATCCCCATGAAAAGTTAGGTGAAGTGAGTTCAAGTGAAATGTCAATCCATCTCTTCATCAAAGCGGGAAGATGTAATATTAAAGGTGACATGTCTATAATCTACGATTAAGTGTCACATCGTTAATGAGGCACATTCTGCCAGAGACTTTCTGCCTCATACGTAAATAATGAATCATTTTATTTTTCTAAGAATTTTGCACTTAGTTAGATACCTATGTATGTCTTCGTAGCCATCGTTATATATACCATGCTGCAAGTTACAAGTCCTCGGAACGCATCCAATAACAAAAGCCCAGTTTTTATCCTTCAATAAATTATGATCCAATGTGATTCTCTCTTAATAAAAACCCTTAATTCCATCCTTAGAAAGAGGAGACACTTCCATATCCCCATAATTATAATGTATCTTTATACCACGCATTCATATAACTCTCTAATAATCACACAGGCATTACCCAAGACTTCTAATGTCCCGTAGTGAACAGGGGATGTATAAAAAAATATTATTTCCGTTCATAGACAAGAAATGACTTCCTCAATCAAGCGCTCAGTGCTGCCAATGACAAATGACCATTTGTTACATGTTAATCTCGTAACATATGGAGCATAGACAATTCCCGCCTTTTCTACTTCGAATTTCGTTTTTTTTTTCACCAGTTAATCGTAGTGATGTCTTCTTTTGTGCCAGCAACAATGGATTTTTTGCAAAGTCCGTGTAAATTAGTGCATGGAGTTTTTCAAAAAGGTTCGTTCGGTTGAATGATGTTTGATACTTTGGGGGTCTTTAAGAGCTCATTGATTTGTTCTGTTGCTGCATTAAGTGGTTAATTCTCATAAATAGCGTTCGTTATTAGTGAATAGGCGTTAATTTAAAATGCATTTGGGGTAAATTAGATTATAAGGGGCTGTGAGTGTTGTAAGTGTGAAGTTTTCTTGCTTTTAGGATTTTTTCTATTGCTGTGTAGAATTTGCATCGGGCCTTTTATTAAGATCTTTCATGCTTATGGGCTATCTTATCAAATGGCTGTTTCATTTCATAGATAGATGGAGCATTCTTACCACCAGGTAACTACCTACTGCTAATTAATAAAACATTAGGTACTGCTCTATTAATACTTTGAAAAATTATTGCTCTAAATATACTTTTCTTACTAAACCAAAAACATCATTACGTCACACAGCCATTTCTCAACCAACCATCCTTGGCAGATTCATCAATACCAGAGACAAATTAAAAAAACAAAAAGATCACGCACACTAATGACAGACCGCGGGCGCGTTCGGTTCAGAGATCATTCAATTACGACTCGCCGCTCTGTAATCATAACACAATCATCTATTTCGGCACAACACTAGCTGTTTGTCGATGGCCGACGTCTTTATCGATAACGATCGATAAATTGATATTGCATTGTTGTTACGTGTGTGACTGGGAGTCTGTTGGGTCATGCAGTTTTGTAATGTGGTTTGGCAAAATTTAATATTTTTTTTTCCTTAGGAATCTGCATGCAACTCTAGAAATTATGTGAATTCAATTGTTTTAGAAATTGATCAAAAAACGTCTTTTTCTTGTTTTCCGTCACCATAAATGTCAAATTTTGATAACTTTAGTAATGAAAGAAATCCGCATTGTATTATTTATTTTATTAAATCAAAAACAAGATTATTTTTGGAAAAGACAAACGGAATACTTTACTGCGGACGTTATAACTGTAATTTTGGAGCCACATAATTAACTAAGTACGTACTATCTTATTTATACCTAAATGGGTTGAAAAGTAATTAAATTAAAAATAAAATGTTAAAGTTATGCTTGTGAATTAAAATACCTACCTAAAATGGATGGTTCAATAAATAAAATAGGCATTTGCCTTGTTGAAAAATTAAAAAAAAATATAAGTGTTACATTTGCATAAAAAAGATAAAAATCTTTTAAAGTGCAATTATCTTTTAGTTTTGAGAGAACAATTAAGTAATTAATTTCATGGTTAAATAAGTGAAGGCGTTGAAATAATAGTGTCACAATAACAAGTATTTTATTTAAGTATTTTAAATAATATTACCGTCTCGCCATTATTTTACATTTTTTAACAGGAAAGTATTAATTGTGAGCCAAAGACATTTGCAATAGCCGTTCAAAATAACACAAAATATTTACTACTGAAAGATGATAAATATGTTATTTGCAGAACAAAGAAATATAGTTATGAAAACGCTTTGTCCCATCACTGTCGCATTATCTCTTCGCGTATGTCTGTGGGTATATTTATGATTCTTCTATGTTTAGATTATCATTTTATTAAAACTTAATTACTTAGTAAGAGGATCCAGATTTTAAAAGGAAAATAATAGCCTCTAAATCTAACACAAACATAAAATAAACACAACACACCATAGTATAACTTACTACAGTATTACTACACAAAATAATCAGCAAAAACAATCTGAAGAATCATGAAATGTCAATATGCACACACAATGTTGTCTATGGTAAATGACATGACATTTGACATGTAATAACTACATATCTACAGAAATACGTATATTTCGTTGTTTACCCAGAACAAGTATTTTACAATCATCAAATACGTATTAACTGAAATAGGCTTTGCTTATTGCTAATGACATTTCAATCAAAAACGAATAAATAAAACATTATTTAACCAAGGAGGCTTTATTATTTTTGCTTTGTGTGTGTCTGTTGAAAAAAGTGCTTCTGCTTTATGGTTATGTTGGTAAACAACAAGAAAATTTTCTGTAGGTACAGCGCGTGATTTCACGCCGGAAAAATCCAATTCCAATTTTCTCTCTTTGCTTTTCCTCGGTTTGCATTGCTTAAGAGCGCTGTTACAAATGGGTAGTCAAATCATTACTTTTTAAAACAAAAGTATGTTTATTAATTAAAATGCTTTGCATTCCTAAAATGTTTTTTGTATTTTGAACTTTTTCTCAATAAATGTACCGAAGTAAAAAAAAAACATTTCGGTTCATTTATTGAGAAACTGTACCTATCTTAAATTAGGTATATTTATGGTTCAGAATCGTACCATGCACATCTATCAACAAAACGCTCAAAAAACATTTAAAAAATGCAAAGCATTTTATTTACCTAATAAACATACTTTGGCGTAAAATAGTAATGATTTGACTACCCATTTGTAACAGCGCTCTTAAGTAAAAATATAAAAGTTATCTACTAAAGGGTTGATCTGTTTAATATCTGTTCCCGGATTCCTAAGTAACAATAACAAAGAAACGCAGCATGAAATATATCGATATGAAAATGGACACAAAAACGCCTGAGTCGCGTCAAAACTGCAAATTGCAAGTACTGTGATAAAAATTGAGAATACCAACATTACTGACACTACTGCAGTAGGTCTTTATTAGAGAAATAAAACACACAATAGCTGATCTCCGTTGAGCAAGTCCACCGTTATCGAAATTCGGTCGGGAAGATTATTACCATCGGTGCCAAATTAAAATTACTTAGTTATGACTAGGATTTTAAATGATTGCGATTGGAAACTTCGTAAGCCTGTCTTGATCGAAGCACTGCCTATAAGAAACAGAGTAGGTACCTCAAGCCTAATTTATCTGGCAACTAGCTCTTGCCAGCCAGGAATAATAAAAAAGTAATTAGAAGTACCTACAAAAACCTTTGGTAAACCTTTAGCAGGAGAAAAATCAACTTTAATTTAAGCGCGCTTTTGTACATGAAACTTATTATCCCTGTATTATTCAGTCGTTTTGGTGTACAATTTAAGAATCAAGATAACAAACAAGATAAATACGTACGTAGGTAGGGTCTTAGTCCAGGATACCGGCTATACCCAAATCCATACAATAATAAACGTGAAAAGTTAACAAATAGATAGATATAGGTTACTACCCAAATATCAAAAAGATCGTATAATCAATTACTCATACGACTATGGATCAAAAAACATTCAAAAGAAAGATCATATTATTTCAAAAAGCCGTTTATATGCAGCTTTTTGAATTTTTTTCGCATTCAACGCTTATTGGGTATATACATGTCCAGTAAACGTGGACTCGACGAATTCATATCGTATTTACTCGATAACTGTATAAAGATACTATCTTTTGCCACCGACGTACGCGCATACCCCGTTTCCCTAGGAATTTCCCGTTCCCGTATAGCCTATAACCTTCCTTATGAACGTGGCTATCTTATACAAAAAGAATTTTCCAAATCTGACAAGTAATTCCAGAGATTAGCGCGTAAACAAACAAACTCTTCAGCTTTTTATATTACATAGTTATATACCTAGATATCTCGGTCGCCTTCATGCAACCGTATATGTTATGGCACCTTATTGAAAGCAACTGAATTGCTAATTTGTCGTCAACCTATAGCTATTATAGCACTATCTTTCGATATTTAATTATTACAGTATTATTAAAGTACCTGTTCGTTCAACGAAATAGCAACTTAGTTACTATAACAGACCTTAATAATCCTATGATAGCTTTCTGAAAGGGGTTTAAACGCTTTAAAATAATCTATTAAAGCCCCAAAAGTGTTCTAAACATTATTGCAACCATACAGCGTAATAGTGGTATGAAAGCTCAATAAAATCTTTTACAGCACTGTAAACCACCATTTTGTTGAATCACCGTAAAACAACAACCGTATTTGCAATTATTTTGCGAAAAAGAACTATAATCTGTAGAAAAAAATAAAAGAAGAGGAGGTTTCTGATTGAAAGTAAGTAACGTTTGCAATTTTTCGGTGACATATAAGTACATCCGTCATATATGTCCATATATGTCACCGAAAAATTGCAAACGTCGTCGTAAGATTGTAAAATATCGCGTGAAATTGTTAACAATTTTTTCTTAATAAGACACGGATATATTGGAAGCTATTGAATTTGGATGGGATTTATTGTACACAATTTTTTTTATAATATGTCGAGAAATTGTTATATACTTAAGTAATAAAGATTTATTAAAATCTAGCGGAGTCTGAAATTTTCCGGTGACATATAGTACCTACACGATTGAAACAATCAATATCTATATTGGCTGTAGCCACTGAAGAGCGATCAAATATTAGTGCGGGTTCTGTAGGAAATATTCACGGTCCTACTGATCATGAAATTTATGAACCACCTTCTTGTAAAGTGTGTTCTCGTTTCGATTTTGCGCTTAGACTAACTGTAATGGTGCTCCTAGAAGTCGTAAAATGAAAATTTCTCGACTAAAAGCAGAGGGAATGCTTTGTGATGATAAGATGAGTTGCTATTAGAGGCGAATTAATTTTAACTCGTAAATTAATATTATGTTATTCGTTATTTATTAAGAAATATTGCGACCCCTAAAAATATTGACTAAGGAATGTAGACGAATGAAAGTACAATAAATACAACACAGCAGGAACAGAAAGAGATGGCGATATGAGCTAGACTCTTTCTCAAAGGACTGCCCCAAAATTGAAGAAGTCCGGACAAAGTTGAAGGAGGGAAAAGGCCTCCCGCCTTTGCCTTGCAGTGGGACAGCATTCATAATATCATAATAATAATATGAAAGTAAGTTCTCAATTACGAAATAATACACGAATTAGCTATTGTCATTATCGTTATGTCCTAGTCCAAGACACCGTAATAAACGTGAAAATGAACAATTTTTAAGCAACGTGGTCATTCGCATGTCATTCGCAATCTGTCAAAAATATAGGGAAATAAAGGGTTTATTGACAGTTTGCGATTGACATGCGAATGCGCATGTTGTTTAAATAATAGTAGATTTGGCACTTTGATACCTAGACAGTTACATCGCATTATAATGTTTATATTTATCATGGATTATAAATGACTAGATAACAATTGATTCTAGACCACTAATTGATATGTAATTAGTAAACGCGTATTGTCAACTAGGTTACTCTAGAGTCTAGACCAAGCTTAGCAAATGGTTACAGAAGCTAAAGACATATTGCCTAGAAATAAGCAGCATGACTAGTGGCTGACCAGTCACGCCCAATATCACCCCAATGACTTCCAATTAGTTCAATTAATTATATCATAAACAATACATCACTCTTGCAACAGACCGTCTTTTCGAGTCCTAGTAGTGCACCAGTTGTGCTTGCCAAAGTAGTCCGAGGAACATTTAGATTTATTTCTGGAGACGATTTATGCTTTCTATAGTTAATAATAGTTGAGTTTACAGTAATTAGCGTTTGTTTAATTATCTTAATTAATGAGGGGTAGAGATAAATGATATATCAATCTTCAAGTAATAGTCATTAAGATAAAAGTGTACGGTGGTTTGTTCTCCTTTTTCTTTGCTAAGGTTTCTGTATTTACGACGCGTTGTGTTCCACGCGCGCCTCAAAGAGATGTCAGCATAGTAGACGGGGTCCGTTAGGGCCAGAGCCAGGGTTGCGGATTATGTTCGAAAGAGTTACTGCGGCCCTGGAAAGCAAAGGGTACTACGAGGAGCACGGATGGGTTTTAGTCAGTAAGAGTCTGACACTCCCTCCCGCTCCACCCAGAGCAGCAGGAGTCATTTGACGATTTTCCATCCATAAAAAAGCACGTACAGCGTCCTTATAGCTTCAGGAAATATTCTTATAGTGGTTCCATTAGCCTAAACGAACTATTTTGTTTTGATGACAATAAGTTTTTTCAAGCCAGGAAAGAGACAAGGGAAAATTATAATTTAGGCATTTTACCTTTAAGGTGACATTAAAATCACAAATTATGCCACGGAGTAAAAGAAAACACGTCTAATCATAATTATGATCACAGGACCAACAATGGTATACCGTAGTACCTACTTTTTTATGCAGTTCTGATTTCGAAATTGGAGAATCATTTGTATGGAAAATCTTTGTTTTTTTTTTATTGATGTGAATGGAAATTTTCGTCTTGTAGTTGTAAATTAAACTTTATTATAATTTCGACCAGCTTAGAATGCATGTAAAAAAATCTTCTGCGTGGTGGAAATCTTTCAAGGTATGAAAAGTTCGTTTTCAAAATAGTGTTTATACAAGTATAGCTTTGAAACATTAGCAAAATAGGGTGAGAGCACACACTAACAAAATAAAATGATGAGTTAACTTTAAACTCGTCTGGGACTTATTTTTCTTATTGGATGTCAAAGGTGAGCCGTGAAGGCTTTATTTTATTACTCCTCAATTTAAAAGCTAACATCTTTACCGCCATGAGTAAAGAAACGCCAAATCGAGCTCATACTAAATTGCAGAGCTGGTTTAGCTCATTATCACTTTTTCCCTTTTTAATGTCAAAGTTGGCCAAAGTAGAAAAAAAATACATTACTTACCTCCACTGTCAGGATTATTGGCTTCGAATGTCTTGCTCGTCATGTGGAATAACGCGTCCAGAGGAGTGTGTGGGGCTGCAGAGCCCTGCTGAGGAGCTCGACGCGGCTCTGAGCAGCAGTCCGAAGCTGATGAGGACCTCTCCGACACCGAGTCGCAGCACTCCGCCGGCGCCATGTCCCGGGGACGCAACAACCCCAGCGCAGCCAGCCGCCAGCGCTCCCCATCCAGCAGAGCCGCCCCTGCCAATCGCTGCAGCCGCTGCAAGCGCTCGAACCCCGACGCATCCCACGGACGCACTATACGCGGCGGAGTGCGCGGACTGTGCGACAAAATGTCCAAAATTGAGAAACTCTTCACCCCATCCCCTCGCCTCTCCTCCGCCGGCTCCGAAGCCATCTTCAAGCGCTTCAGCGGCCGAAAGTAATCGTGTGGCGAAGGAGACCGCGACGGTGCCGGCGACGGCCGACCAACACTGATATCGTCCTCAGAACAGCTGTGTCCCGACATCGACTCCTCCTCCATGTTCAGTTCACAAATCCATCACACAACAGTCACAATTTCGGAACGTTCAGTTGATTGTGTTTATCTCACAAAACATCAAGCTAACACGAGATACGGCTGACGGCTCGACGCGCCTCGGTCAACTGACGTGGCGGGTGACAGCCCTGGCACGGGCGGCGAACAGAGGCGTGGCCCATTAGCTGGCGGCCAATGAGAGGCGAGTATTATATTGCGAGTGTATTGCGATTGGTCGGGCCGGACGGGCGAGGCGCGCCGGAGTGTCACACTCGCCTCTCCAATAAAACTTTTAAATCCGGACCTGGATTGGGGGGCGAGATTCGTGGTGTGATTAATTTAGGAGCGCGGGTGGACGAGAGCCCTGCGCGGGGCGGCGGGGGTGTGCGGTGCGGTGAAGTGAGGGCGGGGGGGCGGCCGGTTAATTACCGGGATGAAGACGCGCGTCTAACTACTCGCGCCATTATTTAGCGTCGATAAGGGCGACGTTTGTCACCGGAGACATTGTCACTCTACTTCATTTATAGTTCATCGGTTAATTGTCTAAACTCGGGTATACCGGGCTGCACACTGCTTATTGAAGGGAATTTTACAGGTGTTCAATTAAATTGCTGTTTGGTTTTCCTTGTGATGTTTCTACCGGCCTGGTATTAACTGCGACTTGACACTGTAATTGACTTGACAATTAAAGCTACTGAAGTGTCAGTAATTATAATATCTTGCCTTTTTTATTTTCTAGGTACTGAGACTTGTGGCTCTGTTATTATTAGGAAGAGTTCAAAATTAAATCATTCTGCACCTCTTCTTCCCGGTTTTTTTTGTTTTGAGTAGGTAAATAATTGCTTATTTTCCAGAGTTATGCAGGTAAATATGAAGTTATTCCAGCAGGTATTTAATTTGAACGTCAATGCATTAAGTACTTTGTTAATTTAGTTTAAGTTAATTGTAGAAGAGAATCACAGATATTTTTTTCTTAACTTACGAATAATTTAAAAATTAATAAAAATAATGAAATGAGAAAGGTTACAAATATAAAGTAGGTAGGTATGCATAGATTCAAGTCCAATCAAAAAACAAGTTAGGAAAATTGTTTTTTCAACAAAGTGTATGTTTTTATGTCAGTTCTAACGAAATTTTTAAACACCAAATGGATATATTGTGTTATGTTTTATAACTACCTACGTAGGTTAGTTAGTAGATTTAAACATCTTGAACAAACAAGTTTATTTCACTTTTATATTTCAGAAACCTTTATTTTACTTTTACCTTAATATTGGTATCTTTCAATCTTTATGAAGTTTACACAATAAACAATAAACCAGAATATTTTCTCCTTTCCAGTTCAGGATATCCAATTCCCAAAATGTCCCAGACCTAAAATGCGTAGGTACTACAAGGCCCAAACAGTCGTATCTAAAAACTTTTTAGCCATTTGCTTGGCTTACCAATATTAAAAGTTAGCACGTGGTTTATTCATTAGTTTTGAAAAATAAGCCTATAAATTTTCCAATACCCAAAACATCTCACAAAAAGAAAAAAAAATACTTGCACTTAAAATTCAAATTCCCCGTGGCACCGTTATTAGGCAGCCATTTTGTATGTTTACTTTCCGCGCGAGTCACGCTCCGTGGCTTCTGGGGTGACTGATGTGGAAAAATTAATCTAATTTGACATTGAGTTTAGTTTTAATGGGGGCACTGACTGCCACCCATTCTGCCTTGTTTGATAGGGTGGGGTAAGTGTGATGTCGGCTTTAGTTTGTTATTATAGTAGGTTGCTTACAAATAGGTATTTTCAGTGCATCATCATCATCATCATATCAGCCGGTAGACGTCCACTGTTGGACATAAGCCTCCCCCAAATATTTGACATAATCGCCACGCTTAGCAGGCGGGTTGTCAATCGCAGTGTAGCTGTTACAGAGAATGCTGCTGCCCATTTTCTGGTGAGTCCCTTAGTCACCTCTTACGACACCCACGGGAAGTGATGGGATGGTGATATTCTTTTACGTCCGACACCATACGGAACGGTGTTCAGTGCATAATGTTAAACAAATAATTTGTATAATCTATGTAGATAATTAAGTAGTCCTCAAAATTCTATAGGATTATATTTTCGGCCGAACTGTTGGAGTAAATGCCATGGTTTAAATACCCATTTATGATTAAGTTTTTCATTCAATTTTCATTATTTATATTTATTATTTATAATTATATTGGTCCTTTTTTCTGTCTCAGGTTTCAAACATATAATTCACTGTTTATCTTTAATACTCCAACTCTAACGGCTCATATTATATTTTATTCAATTCCATTACCTATATCACATCAAAAAAACCTTTTTAATTCCACGCCACGCGGCACGCCATAAAATCAATTATTTTAATATCTCAATAAACATAACAAACGAACGAAAAACAATCAATAAACAAACATTTCAACAGTTTAATCCATTATTAGTTCCGTTCCGATGTTATTTCCCACAAACCGACCGGAACCGACGCCATATTGTTCGCTTTCCCGCGCAGCCATCGACCAATCAGCGCCGATTTCCGCCGCCATAGACATGGACTGAGCAATTATTGATAATATTTTTCTATTATTCCATTTATGTCATGCCGTGACATTATTATTTTATCCATTATTTATAGTATTAGTTTCGTTTTAGATTGAATTAGATTTTCGTAATAAGTTGAGTATATAGAGTTATTACTAGTAAATGACCTTTATTTTGTGTGGGTTAATCAAAATAAGTACCTGTCTATATGTAGGTACTCTACTTACTTAGGAAAAATAATTTCTATTGAAATTATCTTAGTGGGAAATTACATGTTAATTAAAACAGCAATACAAAAGAAAAGACAAAACATATAAATTTACTACTTGAATGATATAGCTGGGTAGTTAATTGAACTTCATTTACGACATCATAATTATAAGTATTTCGCTTAAAATTCGGCTTAGCATTTTTAAGTTGTGAACTACGTAGCGTGATGCGTCGAGATCGTAGCAAATTGTGTAGCAAAGCACGTAGCCATGTTGCGCAACGTTCTGCGTAGCGTTCCGCGTAGCAAGTTGCGTAGCGTTCCGCGTAGCAAGTTGCGTAGCGTGCTATATTGAGAGCGCGTAGCGAGATGTGTAGCATTCCGCGTAGCATTCGTAGCGTTCAGCATAGCAAGTTGCGTAGCGGGCTCCGTGGTGTCGCGTAGCGTGTTATAAGCACAAAAACACACGAAAAGTTTTAGTATATTTATGTTATCCTTTATGACAAACTGCTAATGTAACTCGGCGCTCAGCAATTCAACCATAACCAAAGCTAAAACTTGATATTGCATTAAAAGAGATTTTATACAATTAAAATATGTTTTACAATGCTATGTCTGAATAAGGAGTACCTATTAAAAACCAGCACTAACTAATTATATTATCATTGTCCATATTAGTAGGTGCATACAGGGTGATCCAGAAATGTGAAGTACTCTACAGCAGCTACAGAACGCCACCCGTAAATATGATCACGCACTTTTAGAACACCCTGTAAAAACAATAAATGCAATGTAAACAAAGCCGGGCCTCCATCTTGGCACTCCGCATGTAAATAACAGGACATCCTGCAATCCTCACATTATCTCACACAAAATAATTTCTCCTAGTCTCCTCCCACTTCCTCGCACAAACTGCAACTAATCGCCACAAGGGAAAGGGGTGTATCTGAACAAATCATAAAATGATTAGCAATGCCGAAATATTTGTTTGCGGAACTAGACTTCTTATTGGTGCAGGAATGTTGAAGCTATGGCACGCGGAAAAATAATTCGGTATACCAATCCGACGGAAGCCAATCCAAAATAACATAGCATCTGGGTAATATGCAACAACAGAAATGATTCTGACTTTTACTTTTATTAAAATAACGTAAAACTGTTAACGTTACGATTGACATTTCAAATAAAGAGCTAATTTCACTAAGTCAAGATTCTTTAGCGGCATGTCATAGCAAATTATTATTCTTAATTATTATCATAAAAAATCCGGCCAAGTGCGAGTCGGACTCGCACACGAAGGGTTCCGTACCATTATCTATAAAAAACGACAAAAAAATCACGTTTATTTGTTTGGGAGCCCAACTGAAATATTTATTTTATTCTGTTTTTAGTATTTGCTGTTAGAACGGCAACAGAAATACATCATCTGTGAAAATTTCAACTGTCTATAGCTATCACGCTTCGTGAGATACAGCCTGGTGACAGACAGACAGGCAGACGGACAGCGGAGTCTCAGTAATAGGGTCCCGTTTTTACCCTTTGGTTACGGAACCCTAAAAATGGCATGCGGATCAACATCCACAGCCCGGCTTCTCCCACTTCTGAGCATAGGTCTCTCTTTTCCTGTGCCAATCTCCCGCAATGGCAACAACAATACCTACCTACAAGCATGAGTTGACGTATACATGGCTGGGCGGTGTTTTTCTATATTTTTAGTTATTTTATTACTTAGTTTGTTATTTTGTGCATCTATTTTGGCGGAATAAACGGATTCTTTATTTTTTTTTAAATTCTAGACTAATTTAAAAATTGCTTTGTTTTTCGAATTCCGAACATGCAAATAACTGAATATTGCCTAAAAGTCCAGATGCGCCCTTTTTCCTTTGGCCGACAGAACTGTTAGTATCGTAACTTCCACAAATTGCGTCCGCCGTGTGATGTTGGTCGCTTTTTACTTGCATCTCCTGATGGACAGCATTAGAAACTCTTTGGATGTTATTAAATAGTGTTTACAGGGTTTTGTTTGTATTGCGATTGAAGAGGACCAAAAAGAGTCAATTGTTAGGTACTTTTTTAATAGTCAAGAGTTTGGTATTGTTACATTTCCTACCCAAATATAATTATACATATACCTACCTACATAATACATGTGTCGTTTCCGGCATACCTTTAGATATAGAACTTATGTCGAGATAATGTGCTCTCATTTACCATAAATAGGTAAATGGAAATAAATGATCTCAAAGAAAGAAGTTTTACCAATGAAGGACCTAAGAACGAACTTCACTGACAGCTGCTGTCGACTTAACTTTAGAAAACTATTCTAGTCCTTGGGCTTTAGACAAGTGGCATTATGTCAACGATAGCGTGGCGCAGGCGAAAAATGTATGGGATTGACAGTTGCTATCGAAATGTCACGTGATCAAATTCCTACATTTTGGCAGTTCGACAGTCGCATTCGCTAATTGATTGGCACATTGTCTAGGGTCTCTCATCTACCCGATTGAACCACACTTGACTATTCTTGTTTTTCTGTTGATTTTGACGAAATAAGGATAGAGTAAAATAGAAAACTACCTATTTATTATGTCCACCATATCAGCCGGTCTATTCTGTCGACATCTCACCGTGTACACTTAAGTGGAGTGAACGACAAGTGAGCTGTCATTCCATCTTGTTTGTTATGGTTTGACAGCTGACTTGCCGTTCACGCCTAAAATTTCACTTTGCCATGTTAACAGAATCGCACTGAAAAGGATTATGAAGAGAACATTATGCAGGGTGTCTTTGATTTTATAAAATTAACTTTTGGATGGATTAAAAAGACAGAAGGAAGGCCTGGGGCTTAACCACCAACTCATAAAGCAGTATTACTTCAATATAACTTCCAGTGGGAAAGAGACGGGGCTATATAGGACGTAATGCTCCGTCTCTTTCCCACTAGAAGTTTAAAGTAATACTGCTTTAAGAGTTGATGGTTAGGCCCCAGTACTGCGGGTAGGATAGGATCACTCTTCTTACGGCCACTTTCTATAATATATCTCAATCCCAATCTTGATCCCGATCCTTGTCTGTAACCAATCAACGGCTGAGTTTGTGTCCTTCACCACACAATCGTCACCTTTGATTGGTTACAGACAAGGATCGGGATCAAGATTGGGATTGAGATATGTTATAGAAAGCGACCGTTAGTCGGACACTCTTCGCAGACGAGGTCGTGGGGAGATGTTCGATGTGTCGTCGACATTCCCGAGGACTGCTCTCTCAGCGATTTGTTTCCTTTTCTACCAGTTATAGTATACGTTACGAGTAGGTACACTAGACCATGGTGGAGCCTTGGAGGCTCTCGGGCCTCGACTGAGGGGGCTCTTCAGCGCATGTTTGGAGAGGGGCCAGTTTCCACTTCGTTGGAAGACGGGGAAACTGGTCCTCATTAAGAAGCCGGAGCGCCCTGCGGACTCTCCGTCCGCATACCGGCCCATCGTGCTGCTCGACGAGGTGGGCAAGCTCTTTGAAAGAGTCATTGCAAACCGCCTCGTCGCGCACTTGGTGAGGGTGGGGCCGGATCTGGCGGAGAACCAGTTCGGTTTCCGCACGGGGCGCTCAACGGTGGATGCCATCATGCGCGTGAGAGCTCTCACGACGGGGGAAGCGGTATCCCGGGGCAAGGTCGTCTTGGCGGTGTCTCTTGACATCGCCAACGCCTTCAACACCATGCCCTGGAGTTGCATTAGGGAGGCACTCCGGTATCACCGGATGCCGACCTACCTCCGTCGCGCGGTCGAGGCCTATCTGACGGATAGGGCCGTCATCTACCCCGGTCACGAGGGAGAGTGGATTCGGCGAGAGATGTCGTGCGGTGTTCCACAGGGAGCGGTTGTGGGGCCGTACCTGTGGGACATCGGCTACGACTGGGTGCTGCGCGCCGGCCTCCCTAGCGGCGTCAGCGTAGTATGCTACGCTGACGACACGCTCGTCCTGGCTCAGGGGGGGTCGTACCAGGCGGCGGCCGAACTAATGACACGCGGGGTTGCGATAGTCGTGGATAGGATCCGGCAATTGGGTCTCGAGGTGGCCTTGCACAAGTCCGAGGCCATGTGCTTTCATGGTCCTCGGAGCAGGCCACCACCGGGATCCCAAATCACGGTAGGAGGGGTTCACATCGGCGTCGGGTCGACGATCAAGTATCTGGGACTCGTTCTCGATAGCCGGTGGAACTTCGTCGAGCACTTCCGACGTTTGGCTCCCAGACTGGGGCGGGCCGGGGCTGCCTTCAAGCGGCTTCTGCCCAATCTGGGGGGTCCAAACGCCTCCTGCCGGAGGCTCTATGCGGGGATCGTGCGATCCATGGCCCTTTATGGGGCCCCAGTGTGGGCACTGGACCTGAGGAAGCGTGCAGCCCAAAAGCTGAACGCGTCCCAAAGGGTCATGGCCATCCGGCTTGTCCGGGGATACCGCACGGTCTCCCGCGAGGCGGCGAGCCTCCTTGCTGGATTGCCGCCATGGGATCTGGAGGCGAAAGACCTCGCGCACGTTTACACGTGGCGCATGGAGGCGCAACGCCGGGGCGAAACTCTGCTGCCGCGGCATATTGCTGCGCGGCGGACGGAGCTCCGGCAAGATACCATGGCGGTATGGAATCAGCGACTGTCGCAACCCAGTGCAGGGCACGCCACAATTGTGGCGATAGTGCCCCTCTTTGAGGAGTGGCTGGAGAGGCGCCACGGCGTCCTCACCTTCCGCCTGACGCAGGTACTCACCGGACATGGTTGTTTCGGTAGGTACCTGTTTCGGATTCGGCGGGAGGAAACGCCCGGGTGTTTTCACTGCGAGGATCGCCCGGAGGACACGGTGGAGCATACGGTGGAGGCCTGCCCCGCATGGGCGGAGCAGCGCCGTGTCCTCGTCGAGGCGATCGGCGGCGGCGACCTCTCGCGTCCGGCCCTGGTTCAATCCATGGTCCGGAGCGAGGAGGCATGGGAAGCCGTCACCTCCTTCTGCGAAGCAGTAATGCTAGTGAAGGAGGAGGCGGGCCGCGTGAGGGAGAGACAACCCTCACGCCCCAGCCGCCGCGGCATAGGGAGACGCACCGGGCGTCGGGAGTCGCTGGGCGATTCCCGGCCACCGTAGGTGCGGGTCTGCGGACGGCGAGCGTTGGGTGGCTCGCTGTCCGATTAAAGCCAGACCCAAGCCGACGGCGCGTTGTGTTCCACGCGCGCCTCAAAGAGATGTCAGCATAGGAGTAGGGGCCCGTTAGGGCCAGTGCCTACCAGGGTTGCGGATTTGTTCGAAAGAGTTACCGCGGCCCTGGAACGTAAAAGGCACTAAGAGGAGCATGGGTGGGTTTTAGTCAGTAGAAGTCTGACACTCCCTGCCGCTCAACCCAGAGCGGGAGGGGTCATTTGATGATTTCCCATCCAAAAAAAAAAAAAAAAAAAAAAAAAAAAAAAGACCATGGTGGACTCAGTAGTTTTTTGTATCAGGTCAGGAAGAGCAGACCAGCAATCTACAACATTGAAAATGTTGTTTTCAATCGAAACTTAAAATATAAAGCTGAAGAGTTTGTTTGTTTGAACGTGGGAACTACCAGTAAGATTTGGAAAATTCTTTTTGTATATGATAGCCACATTCATGAGGTCATACGAGATTGGGAAATTCCTATAGGAACGGGAACAAAGGGAATATAATTATGCGCGTACGAAGTCGTGGGCAAAAGTTAGTGGTTTTATAAAGTAGGTACTAAGACCTTTTTTAGACTAAATGCGAAAGAAAGTAAGGCTACAAATAAATTGAAATAAAGTAATCTCTGGATATTGTCTGGTCACGTGCAAGGTGCAATGTACCGAACTGAAAAACTTTCAGATTATGTACGATTCGTCAACGTTTTTTATAGAGATCTTAAGCAAAACATTTGAATGTTAGAGGCTGGAGTGAATGAAACATTTCATTGTTATTGTGGGCGCCAGATAAACTTGCAGTATAAAAAAAATTACCGTTTTTCATTACTAGAGAACGTAAAGGATCACGATAGAAGTCAATTCAGGACAGCTTTGTGTCTTTATTTCTATTTTAATATTAAGAAGTCAATAAATGTATATGGGTCAATGACCGTTATTGCACTATTGCACATTAATCTGTAGTCTACCATAGTGACAAAGATTGTTGGCCCCTTTGTTTAAAGAGTTCAGTATTTTACAGGTAAATGGAACCATAACTTAATGATTATGGCTTCATTTACCTGTTTTGTTTAAAAAGGGTTTTATGTTTTATTTATAGTTTCCTACGTACTATAGTAAGAACACAATTCTAAAATAAGACCTTAAATGTACCGTGTTTTATGCAAATATTCTTATTCTTATTCCTAATTTTCCTTACAAATATGGGTTTCTGCCTATTCAATGTACACCAATGCCAAAAGTTACATATGAAAAGGATATCTGAAATATAAATACCTACTTAATTTGCTTCCGAAGCTTCTGAATTTGAAGTTACAATGATCCATTCATTGTTTGATCCAGAATAAAAATAAAATACAAACACGGAAGCCGACCATTCACAAAAAAAAAAAGCTTAATACGCAAGCGCCAAAAAGAGCATCTGCGGTTGCCATTTACCTTTACAATAACACAACCTAACAATTATAAAGAACCCCCAATTTTAATAAATGACATCTCTATCGCTACCCTGTAGTTATAACCCGACAAACTGCTAAGTTACTTCATAGTGGCGCTGCTTGTCAAGGTAAGCTTTCAAAGAGCTGTCAAATTTAGTATATTTTACGTTAGTTCCCTTTTTTGCCGCATGCATTTGTAAATGTGTGGGTTTATATTAAAGGTGGCGAACTATTTGGTTGAAATTGATAACGGAAGCTAACCTCCGGCCGCTTTATGCGTTTGTATGTCATTAGGGGCTCTAGTACCCGTAGACACGGCATTTGCGTCTCGCTGTGATGTGAGTGCGTTAGATCCTTTTAGGACAGTAAGGCCTGTCCGATTGATTTCTTATGAAAGCTTGTGTAGATATACTTAGCTCACTGATTGATGTCTGCGGACGCCGAGCGTTGGGTAGCTCGCCGTCCGATTAGACCAGGGGGTTCTGGACGATTAGTCCCTAACCCGAACTAAGAACAACTGACAAATCGGGTTTCCATTTATTCTTAGTTCGGGTTCAGGACTAATCGTAAGTCCGTTGGTGATACGGAGTAGAAAACGCCCATTACTGAGGCCGAAACTATGGACTTCGGACTTAGAGAGTAGACCCCCTGGTCCGAGTCGACGGCGTGTTGTGTTCCACGCCGGAAAGAGAAGTCAGCAAAGAGGACTGGGCCCGCTAGGGTCAGAACCTGCCAGGGTTGCAGAATTTGTTCGAAAGAGTCACTGCGGCCCTGGAACGCATAGGGCAATAGGAAGAGATAGATACTTAGCTGATCTAAGAAAAGCTGATTAAAGACAGAATTTCTTTGCAAATAACAGCGCAAAAGCGGTATAAAGTTGATGATTTGTCGTTGGTAACCTACTCACTAAACCTAACGAAAATTCATGTAAGTAAATCAATATACGGGTAGTCAGTGTAAGTAATCATCATAAGTTGGTGTTTTTTCCGGAACCAAAAGTTATATTTCTACCATCAAAAATTGTGCATTCCATGCTTGACCCACCCCGTCGAAACCAACCGTCCTAAACGGGAACACACCAAAATAGTCGGTAATTTCGGGTGCGGTCATTATGACACATCTTAATTTAGTTTCAACACATAAATTGTAATAAGCAGACAGGGGTCCAATGCGGGTGGCCTTAAGACGAACGAGCATTCGTTCACAATAGAAAATGGTGATTGACTTGATGGAAAACGAACTATATTGGAAGATTTTGAACTAATTAGAAGTAATATCAATAAATTATCTGAATAATAACGCCGTACTAAAACGTCCATACTAATATTAAAAATGTGTTTGTCTGTCTGTCACGTTTTCATGTCTAAACCGCTGAACGGACTGTGATAAAATTTGACACATCACACACAGACAAACTAGGACCTACATTACCCTTGAGATAGCAAAACACTTTTCAAGCGAGCAAAGTCGCAGGCAGAGGTAAGTTTTAAATAAAGTTTTGTCGCTGAATTTTTATCACTATATTAGTCTATGATCTCTGACATTTCCTAATTAATTATAGTTTTGCATTGTTACTTCATATTGCGTTTCGAATCAAGATAAAATGGATTCGATTTAAAGAAATTCAACTATGATAGTATAAATCAACTATGATACTGTGTAGGTGGGGATTAGAAAATAAATAGATTTTGAGCTCTCTCTTAATAATAAAGAAACCAGCCATCTCGTATGATAGATTAATAGATTTACAGTTCAATTAATTTTTTCGTAGGTAGGTACAGAGGCCAGCACATCAACAAAATCAGTCAATTTTCTTTAATAAATTTTCAACTTAATCGCTACCATATTAGGTTCAAGGTTGATTGAGAAAATCTGACAGTTTCGGGTAGCTTGATATGCTGACGTCTGTACCACAAAATCAATAAGCCTAGTCTTTTCCCTACTTTGTAGGGGTCGAGTTCTAGCCGAACCGGATGCAGCTGAACACCAGTTTTTTTTATATGTGTTACGGCTGAAGGTGGGTCTGAACATAAACTTAAGTTTAGCCGGCTAACCTTAGGTTTATCCGGCTACAACTAGTTCTAACCTAACCTCAAAACAATTTAAAATTCCATAATAACCACGAAGAGGATGGCGTGGTCTGTGTTCGCTCGCTTCGCTCGCTCACTAGACCCCGCCATCCCCTTCTAACCTAACCTATCCAAGTCGGGTGGGATGACCGGCTAAACTTAGGTTTATGTTCACACCCACCTTTAGCCGTAACATATGGATTCAATCTAACCTGATCCACAAGTCAGTCTAAGTCAGTAACCCTTGGCAAGACTGGTGTCAGATTTTTTGGCTTCTCATCACCTCTTTAATGACAATCCAGACCAGTGTCTTAAAATGTTTTCCGAGGCATGGAAGAGGTCCACGAATCGACCTTGGCAAGCGTTGCGGCTTTATTTGGCCACGACCACCATTTAAAAAAAATTCCACCTTCATTACCCATAAGGTCCACTAAGATATCGTTTGATTGAACATTCAATAAATGGTGTCTAAAGCGACACTTTTTTTTCTACCTCCGAAAGCAGCGGAAACAAACAGCCCTAGGGGTGTATTACGATGATCGTCCCTATTTCTAAATCGGTCCAATTTCGTCATTACACGTCTATATTTGTTCGGCTCATAACGCGATGTGTGGCCATAATCGATTAACATAAGTGCTGGCTAGTGGAACAGGAAATAAATGTGCTTTTTGTGCGTTTGAAAATGGAAGGCTTTTGTTTTTTTTTTGTATTTGGGAAGTGTGATGTTTGACAGGACGGTGAATAAATTTCACGAGAGATAGTTTATCAACGGAGAAAAATTAAATATTGAAACCTAAGGTCTTTATTCAGTAACGATGTTAGTAGATATTGGGCTTATCACTAAAAAATACCTTTTATTGACTATACTTAGGGTGGACTATATCCACCTCCTTGGCTAAATAGGTATCTACAGTGGCATAAAGATTTATTATTTTGCCGTACATTCTTTAACGTACCTAAAAAGTCCAATGAATAATTATGACAAGGCGGGTCAACGCCTTTAAATTTTTTTATGTAATCACGACAGAACTCAAAAACAATCCAATTTCGACCCCAATTTTTCGGGTTCAAAATCGGTGCAAATAAGGTCTTGTATACAACGCATCTCAAGGAACGCAGTTAAAAACCAACCAGTCATCTTATTATACATATCCTAGTTTCTTTCTTTCTTAGTAAATCGCCAATTTTCTTTTTTTCTTAGTAAACCGAATAAAAACAAGAGCGCCTCGAATGTGTTTTTGCAACTTAGTAACCTAGTTTATAATTCTGCTGATGCAATTACTTTCCTGCAATAATTCTGTGTTTAGTTCTAAGTTAGTAGAGTTTAAGTTAATTAAAATAAGTTTGCCATTATGTAATGTTAGTCATTAACAAAAAAAAAAAGAATGTTCTACATTGTATTATTTGAGTTCCTGCAGCCTGTGATGCAGGATTATCCTAGTACAGGCATCTAACATTATTATACCTACATTTTTAATTATAGATTCATATTGTATTTTACCTTTTAAGATTCTGAATAAAGATTTATTATTATTATTTATTATTATATTATAATTCTTCTATCGGCGTAACTAACTCTTATATTAAAAATAATAAGAATGTTGTTATTCTAAGCATTTTCCTCAGATATTACAAAAGAGATAATAATTAATCGATAGAATTTGCACACTTAAAACCTCGCATATCCCATTTTCCAAAAACGGTAACCAAATCGCATTCCGTACATTACCTACTATGGCTACTAAATCAAAATAAACACAGCATGAAATACATTGATATCAGAACAGACGGTAGCGAGCTCTCAGGCAAATTACAGGGGATTGCATTCAATCGAGTCTTTGTACTGAACTGATTGCTTTTACTGTTTCGACGAGACCAAGAGAGGTAGACTGGTGGTGAAACCTTTTTGTCTTAGACTGTACCCAAAGTGATATTCTATCAGCGATAACTTTCGGATCTGAACTTTTTCTCCCCAGTAATAACACTAGGAAGCGGTAACGGGCGGGCTTTTTGGGGGACAGTCTTTTAAATTTTGATATTCAAAAAGCGCTGATTCTCAGCATTGATATCAGATCAGACGATAGTAAGCACAACTCTTAGGCAAATTACAGGGGATTGCATTAAATCGAGAATTTGTACTGGACTGATTGCTTTTACTGTTGCGACCAGAGGTAGTGCGGACCAGAAATAAGGTTCCTTTATTTCGAGATGTCCCTTTTGTCTTAGATCTCAGACAAAGTGATATTCTATCACGATAACTTTCCGATCCGAACTTTTTCTCCCCAGCAATAACACTAGGATGCGGTGACGGGCAGGCGTTTTGGAGGACATGACAGTCTTTATGTAAATTTTGACATTCGAAAAGCACTGACTCTCAGCATTGATATCAGAACTGATTGCTTTTACTGATGCGACCAGCGCGGTAGTATGGACTAGAAATAAGGATCCTTATTTCGTGGTGAAACTTTTTTGGCTTATTTCCTAGACAAATTGACAGTCTAACAGCGATTTTCGAATCCGAACTTTTTCTCCCCAGTAATAACACTAGGAAGCGGTGACGGGCAAGCTTCTTGGGGGGACAGTCTTTATATGTAAATTTTGACGTCCAAAAAGCGCTGACTCTCAGGATTGTTATCAGAACAGACGGTAACGAGCACAGCTCTCAGACAAAATTACAAAGGATTGCATTAAATCGAGTGTTTGTACTGAACTTAACCGCTCCAGCCCTGACATGTGAAAATTCCCAATTTATAAAAAATAAATCTTACGTAATGGTAAATAAACATTAAATTCGCGATAAATACGCGACACACCGGTGTGTCACCGGGGCTGGAGCGGTTGCTTTTACTAGAGCTAGGGACTGGAAATAAGGATCCTTATTTTGTGGAGGAACCTGTTTGTCGTAGGCCTGATAAAGAAATAAAAAAAAAACGTATGTATAGGATTGACAACGAAGTGGAAATGTTAGGCACGTGATCAATATCGCATTCGCTGATAGAATGGCACTTTATCCAAATCTTCGATTTAAATGCGAACGCTCCTTAAAAATATGAGAGTTACTGCTGACGGCCAATTTTACTTTAAACAACGATCCCATTCGCATCTCAGTCGCAAGTCTGGCAAAGAAAACTCATTTTTCATACTTTTTTGACAAGACTGATTGCGACTGCGTAAGTCGCTTTAAAATTAGTAAAATTGGCACTCTGATCAGCGGTAACTTTTGGATTGAACACGTGTCATTTGCAGCGCTTGTCAATCTCATTTTGGACTTTTTGACAATCGTTAGCGCTAATAGAATTTCACTTTTCTAAGGCCCATGGTCTGGAAGATTCAGTCTATGATCAAATTAGATTACAGAAATAGGAAGTTTAAAAAAGTTCCGATTTTTTAATGAAGTATACGTAGGTATCTTCTTAGATACAGTGCTTTGAAATTGGTGATTAATCTTTTGGAACTTGAATTAATCGTCAGGGGGCGCTGTTGGTTAACGAAACTGTCTGTAAAAATTTAATTCAATAAAACAAGATGGTGGACGGTGGTATAATAAATGTATGACGTAACTAGCTAAACCATAAGAATGTATAATTACATCGAAGTCGAACTCAATTCATTCAAAATGCCCAAAGAAGCAATCTTTGCACCTTTTAGCTTCCTGCTTATACTACTTCTCCTTCTACGTCAAACAATAAACTTGAAACATAATTTAAAGTCTTGTCCAATGTTTAATTAGACGTTATTTTATCAGCCTAGGGTAATTTATGATCACACCGACTGAATATTTTCAAATGTATTTTTACAATGCTTGGACATCAATTGGTGCATCTACCCTTCATTGTTAAGCAAGCCCATTTATGTACAGGCTAGATATTGAATTATTGTGTGCAATGAAGATTAATGATATTATTTGCCTTTTATGCTATCGGAGTGCAATAAGGTTGATTAAAGATAGAGCTTAAACAAACATTGTTTTATTATGAGTAATTAATGATACGCATTATTGATTGTGATCAATAAAATTAATAGCACACATAATACTTTTAAATACAGAACACCTTTCCTCTGTATTGTTAAGGAACTTATGAATGGATTGTGTGTGACTATGGAGATGACGGCGAAAAGAGATGTACGGGATGCATGAAGCTGGCTCCTCGTGTAGCTCAATTTGTTCCATCAGGCACTCAACTGAACCGAGCACTCGGCGCATCCTGGACAGTCTCACCTAACATCTTATAAGACTGGCCAATCCTTCCCTTGCGGTGGTAGGGCTAACGCTCGCCTGGTTCGCGGCCACCCTCCCACTGGAGTCCGGCGTCAAGCAGCCTTCTGTGTATCGACGACTCGTGGGAGTACCAGTGCCTCAAGGCATCTTCTGGGCACGCTCGCTCCACCAAAGACCTCATCCATCGCTTTCCATCAGGCGAGATCGAGGTCAAGAGCTAGCCCAATCCCCAATAAAAAAAAGACATGCAGCGGCATGGCCACCGAGAAAGGAGTGCAAGGGGGTTCATTTGCATCACCCTGGCTTTCAATAAAACATGAAGAAATAAAAAAATATATTAAAATGGATAAAAGGAATGTAGTAAAAAAGAACCTAAGAAATACGAGGCGAGATAGGTACTTCGAGCTCCCTTCAAGTCCCTTCGCTCGGTCTTTCACCCATCTTCTTTAGTTCTATCTCTGTGTGAATGGGCAACAGAATACGGCAGAATACCTATCCTGTTCGAGGCGGGGTTTTGAAGATTCACCCCCCTGAAAATAGTCCTGCAGGCACCCACGTGGAGCGGTGACCCAAACTAAATAAGGATAAGGAAGGGAAAATGACGAAATAATAGATAACTTACTACCAAGGTTTTAGGATACATTTGAATATACATCTAATTCTATTTATTCTGTTTTTTATAAACGAAGCTAGAGTTACTAGCTTGCTATTATAGTTCAGTAACAATGCCTGTACCTATCTTGGATTGAGAAACTAGCGTCGTGTATCCTGGGCGATAGGTTTTCTACTGAAAACCTCATAACCTACTAGCTTGTGCACGCCGCTTAACGCGCCTTTTTGTTACTGTCTCTAGTATCCCATCTCTAGGGTTGCAGAATTTGTTTGTTGGGCATTAGGAGGAGCACGGATGAGTTTTAGTCAGTAAGGGTCTGATACTCCCTTCCGCTCCGCCCAGAGCGACAGGAGTCATTTGATGATTTACCATCCTTAAAAAAAGGGTTCCATTTATCTCAGTACCAAAATTCATCAAAATCCATTCGGCGAATGATGCGTGTAAGATAACTCAGTTTCGCATTTATAACATTAGTTAGAATTGGTATATCATCATCCTCCAGCCTTTGAACCTTACAGTGATATCTTAAAACCATCATGATTCTGGTGTGAGTCACGGTTGGCGCAGTGGTTGAGCGATTGACTGCTACGCTGCGTGTCGCGTATTCGATTCCCGCACGGAACAAATATTTGTATGGCCTACAGATAATTGTTTCGGGTCTGGCTGTTTGTGTATGTGAGTTAGTATGTTTGTAAACGCACCCACGATACTGGAGAAATTCCTAGTGTGGGGCAACGATAAAAAAAAAGAGAAGATCTATGGCATTATCCCTTTTTCACAAAGGAATGGTGATCATAAAGTCATTGGCACATCATAGTACGGGGGCTCATCCCAATTCAATCGGGCACTATCTCAACAGTCACTTCCACTGACCAACCATTTGAGTGATCTATTTGAATAAAGACATCTAAGTCGGTGATAAACAACATCATAGAAAAAGCGTGACATTACCAAACTTTCTTTACCAGTCAATGAGAAATATTTCATGCAATTACAGTCAAATCAAGCGGAAACTGACAGTTTTTTGGATAGTTTTCAGAGGTTTTTTCCTCTTTTTGGACAGAATGAAGTAGCACTCAATTACTCAACGATTTAAGATGGCTCAAACTAAACTAAACTAGAACTAACTACAGCCCATAGCTTCGTCCCCGTGAAAAGTATTTTATTTCCCGTTGCTTAAAAATGTGTTCAATTGGCCCTCGGGTCATGCCGTGTGCTAAGTTTAAATTAAAATAGCAGATGCGTGATGATTTACAAAGAACCAAAATATATGATCAGGCTATTATAAATGTAATAGTAGCTGGAAAGGATAGAAATAGTATAAGATTCTTCTGGTAAACCACACGACCATAATAATAATAACAAATCGACTTTGATAACGCATTAACCTACATATATGGTTCTCTTATGACTAGTCATGACTTGACATTTGCAATGTATAGATTCAATCTCTTTAGCATTAGTTATAAAATTTTGCACGTTCTTCTCTATGGAGATCTACGCTTTGCAACGTGCAAAAATAGAACCTCGACAATTTCGAAATTCAAAAGTGCCTTTTAAAATGGTCTATTTGAAATAAATACTTTGAGTTTGAGTTTCGAAACAGTAAGGTTCGCGTTGACAGCACCATAAACATAAAATGGATTTAAGGCCACATTATCACCACACACCACCGCACCGCAGTGCCCAAACACTTACCTACCTTTTTGGTAAGCTGTCACCAATACTCCAAAACACAATAATCAGATCGATCGTCAATCCTCGTCAAAGCTCGTGAATGTTCGGGCGAGCTCGTATGACATCGGGTGACATCGGCGTTGACGCGTCGAGCTCGCGACAAAGCGATGGAGTGTCGGCGACGTGGCTAATCATTTGTATTGTTGTTCTGCAGATGTTCGGGGCTAGTAGGGCGACACTGTTTTCTGGAGAACGGAAATAATTTGACTCTTTGATAAAATTAAAATAATTAATGCTATCAGATTGGTGCATAATATTTGATATTATTATAGATAGGATGGGATAGGATTTACTTGGGTGATAGCTTATTAGAAAGACCCGTACAGGTTATAACATAGATACGTGAATGTTTTAAAACAAACACACACACATACACAGGTACCATACAAGCTCTTCCGGTGACTCTTATCAGCAAAGAAAAATAATTATGCAGGACTTAATATTGACTCAGCCCATCTTATTTTATCTATTGCAAAATATCACATACTTTTTGTGTCTTTTTGACCCGCAATCGGCTAACCAACTAAAATGATAGCAGCTGCAGACTAGAGACTATAGCTTATTAAGCTTTCAGAAGTGGCGGCAATGCTCGTATTTTTAAGGAGCATGCGCATTTGCATCCGAGTTGAAATCTGTCAAAAACACCTGAGTGCCAATTCTACTAATTTTTAAGCAACTTTTGCATTCGCATCTCATTCGCAATCTGTGAAAAATGTATGAAAATGCGACTGGACTTTGAACGCTTTTTAATTACGAGAATTTTTTATTCAGTTTTGCAGGCTATAGTATAGATACTTCTTAAGCATTCAGAATGTATGAACTACTGCTTTTACCTTTACATAACCAAGTTTTCATGAGCATGCAAGAAAACAAAACCAACGACGCTCTGCCGGTACATGGTGAACATCCCACTCATACGGACAAAACGTTTTGCAGACACAAAATTAAAGTAATCCGAAAACGTTTTGTTCTAAGGAGTTGAATTGAAGATTAGGGTTGTTGCGTGGGATGTGGCTATCACCTGTGGGGGTCTTTAAGTCAGGAGTGAATAAGTTACTTCTAGGCAAGCGTAGCAAGCTCTATCATCAACCACATCATCGCTTTCCTTCAGGTGAGATTGTGACCAAACGCGAGCTTATCCATAATAAAAAAACAGCAAAAATCCCGGAAAAAACCACGTAAACTCGTAGCCACCCCATTACAACAATATGTAGCCGTTTAATTACGCGTGACGGATGTACTTCAGTTATTGAGCGGCGCCATTATGCGGCGTGATAGATAGACGCGACGACGGCGACGGGATGAATGCCTAATTGAGACACAATCACGATTATGATGGAGATATCAATGTGGGATCAGGAGAACATCCCCTCTCAAAGTCAATCCCTGAGCAATATTTGTAAGTTATTATTTATTTTAAACGATTGTCACGCCCCGGTTTAGCACGGATGCAATTTCATTTCATTTCATACAAATCTTGTTCTGACAGTACGAACATTGTACATTAAAAATGAAATGAACTTTTAAAGATGCATAAATTGTGGCACGGGTCTAATTTTAAGGTCAAAACACTCTTGCAGAAGTCGATCGGTGGATGGGTGACCAGTCACTTCATACCGGGGCTCCTCCGTACCTCTGAAAGCATGTTAAGCTTTTAATATCAGTTATAATTTATTGTTGAATCTTTGTCAGAAGCCAGAAAATCTGAAATTATCTTGCCAAGGGGTATCTCGTTACCCAGTTACAGCTCAACTATTTTCTTAATTTTCAATCGGCAATCATCGCATTTCCGAATACAAACGAATGCTAATTTACATGTCCATCAAATTATTAAACTTATCCCCTCTTATTAATAAACACGGAATAAAGTTAATACCAGGAATAACAAAGGAATAACCATACATTTTCATAGGTTTAAACTGGGAATAACTTTATTCCGTGTGAAGAGGGTATGTGTATAATTATTTGATTTCAGAACTGAGCACTTTATTGTTTTGATTTCCGTGTGAAATAACATTAAAGTAGGTACGTAGTTCTTCTGAATTCAAATTATTATACACGATAAAAAATTAATCATTGATGGAAATGGAAATTAGCGTTCGTTTGTATTAGGAAATGCGATGATTACTGAGGAACATTACCCGCTCAAGCCCCGGCAACACACCGGTGTGCGCCGAATTAATCGCGAATTTAATGTTTATTACCAATTACATAAGGTTTAATTTTTTTTTGGGAATTTTCACATGTCGGGGCTGGAGCGGTGAAAATAGTTGTACTTACTGCACTTGCTACAGCTGCAGCTACAACTGCATTCCATTTGACTGGACGCCAACTACATCAAAGTCTGGAGATGGCTAGGCAGATTGGTTGTAACTTGTTACAGCCGAATTGTGTCAACAAAGATTTTGAGTTTTTTTTATTAATAGGCTAGCTCTTGACCTCGATCACGCCTTGTTTACATAAAGACAGAGCCTTTTCTTTTTTTAAGGATTGTAAATCATCAATTAATGACTCCTTCCGCTTTGGGCGGAGCGGAAGTGAGTGTTGGGCTGACTAAAACCCATCCGTGCTCCTCCTAGTGCCCTTTGCGTTCCAGCCTCTAGGGCTGCGGTGAGTCTTTCGAACAAATTCCATAACTCGACAGATTATGTTAGGCCGCTTTGCCAAACGTCCAAACGCAGTCCTGTCAAGTCTCACATTATTGTTATCCAAAGACCACACAGCCTCGAAAACGGTAGTACCTCCAAACAAAAATGTGTCATCAACATAACTGCCACTAAATCCGAACATAAAGCGTGAATTACATGATGGCCGACCTCCAACGCGGCTCATTATATTATGCGTAATGTGACATTATCACTGGCTGCAAAACAGCCATTAATAATGGTGCTAAAGCTATAAGACAATGGGGTTGTAATTAAAATGTTAATCTGTACTTAATGTGAAGGTCGTAGGGTTTTAAGCTTCTATGGTTGCCTGGGAAGTAACCAGAAGCTTTCTTGTTTCGTTGTGAGAACGCGATGGTGATATTCGTCCTGTACATCACTGTCTCTCTCTCTTAATAGAATTATGATGACAGAGCACCATAATCTCTTAAGGGATAATTGTCGGGCACTCTGGTTTTTAAAATGTATGGTTTCTTGTATAATTTGTTCGAAAGAGTGACCGCGGCCCTGGAATGCAAAGGGCATTAGGAGGAACACGGATGGGTTTTAGTCAGTAAGAGTCTGACACTCTCTCCTGCTCCACCCAGAGTGAAAAGAGTCATTTGATAGTCGCCCTCAGGTGCTTTCGCCCTTAGGTTTTCTTCAAAAGAACATAGACAAAATGTAATTCTATCAGGGAAAAAAAGGAAAGTCAAAAAGGCTAGAAAGACCACCTGAAGGGTTCCGAACCGTACTCTTTAATTATTATTTTTTTTATCTGCTGATACAACGGCTATACAAATACTCAGTCTCTAAAAAAATCAACGGTCCACCAATTACGGTTCATGACTTGACAAGGTAGACGGACGGACAGCCGAGGCTCCGTTGGTCACTTTTGGATACGGAACCCTAAAAAAGCATAAGATTGACATGCGAAGAGAGCTACAGAATGTCATTGCCATCCGTTTTGGACTTTGGCAATCCTTATCGCATTTGTGTTCTAGGCAGCTTTATTTTGCTTACTGATTAACTATGACTGTATCGCAGACCTCCCGAATTTCCTAAAATCCGCCACTGGAGACCACACGACAGTCCAAGGACTATGAATAGCTAATTTAATGGCTGATGTAGGAATTTTAATGTCTCATTATATTCATAGGCAGCCCTCAGTAGTTATGGGCTGACGATGAAATTAAAATATGGAGGGCAGCTAGCTATCTGGCTAGTAATTATATGGCATTCTTTGGTGGTGCAATGGCATGCCATATGCTGTCTATTATGGCTTGGCTTCAGAGGTATAGCAAGGTCTTTCTCTCCAGGGTTGTGGATTTTGTTCGAAAGAGTCACCGCGGCCCTGGAACGCAAAGGGCACTAGGAGGAGCACGGATGCGTTTTAGTCAGTAAGAGTCTGACACTCCCTCCTGCTCCACCCAGAGCGGTAGGTCATTTGATGATTTTCCATCCAAAAAAACGGTCTTGAGTTTTGGGAGTGCTTCTGACAGAGGCTTGGCCCGCGTCGGGAGTGGTTAATTTTTTTGTTGGAAACATACTATCGGGATAGAAGTAGCCTTATCCCCTAGCCGTGGTCTTTGCCCTCATCCAGCACATGATCTACCCGAGTGAACATAATGACAACGTAATCTGTGGTGACACGCGCTAACAACACAATCCACTCATTTTTCTTTGGTCTCTTATCTATAACAATCTTATCAAATCAAATTATTGATAAACAGTTTTTTAAATTTTTTTAATGTGCCCCACATGGGAATTTCTCCAATAACGTAAGTGCATTTACAAACCTAAACTCACATACACAAACAACCAGACTCAGAACAACTATCTGTAGGCCATACACATATTTGTTCCGTGCGGGATTGAACCCGCGACAAGCAGCGCAGCAGTCAATCGCTCAACCATTGCGCCAACCGGGCCGTCTAAGTTAGTAGTAGCTCGTTAGTCATCAAAGAATGTGCATGCTGTGGTCTCCTATAAGTGAAGGAGTACACCTACTCGACTTTTATTGTAATTTTTTATTTAAGTTTAAGCGTGGTGTGGTGACTAATCTTTGTTGGAGATCTCTCATGAATAAATAAATAAAATAAAAATAAAGAAATAAAGAATGTTGTTTGCTTTTTTGTGTTTGGTTATCTACGTTACTGGTATACAAAGATAGAAAGCTCTCAGAAAAAAAACGCTTGAAACTTAAAGTTAAGTTTTCTACCATTTCTATCTTTGCAATAATTAAATCTGTGATATCCTGCACTCTTAATATAGGTTCTGAAATCGGTCACTTCATTTTTCTAGTTCGTTAACTTACAGAACGGAGTTCATTTCAAAATATTATTCGCATGACGTGTAACGCCCAACAGCCCGCTGCAAAAAATCCTGGGTATTTTTACGATGCATCCACCTCAGCGCATTTTTCGAAAGAACTCGCTAATTTTCACAGGGGAACATGAAAACGAGGCAAGGAGGCGCAAACATCCTTATCTCAAAGTAAACAACTCTGTTTTGTACCTACATCTCAAAATGGACCACCTTTTAGCGCCTCCGTATTTAGTCACAGAATCCTTTTTGCTGGATTACAAACTTTTTTTATGAAACCATAAACTGAGGAACATTTTAGTCCATCTTGCTGAAGGTTCGATATCCATGGGCTCTTTACCAAAGGACTTGGCCTCATACTTGAGAACAAATACAGCAGTGTATATACAAGTATGTCCGATTTTGGAGTTATTAAACGAGGTTTTAAGGTTCATTTTCTCTTGAACGAGTGCAATGCAAAGTTTGTCGGTACGGTCATCTGTCATCAACGGATGTCACATTATGTCTCGTTTTTGGTCCACAAAAGATTCGGGTTCCTTTCTAATCAGTTGTATTATATTATACAACTCTTTACAGAACTTTTTTCTTCACTTTACAATACATTACCGGTTTTACTTGTCATTTGTTGAGCTGTTAAGGTTAAAGCAAGCAATGGACGGGTTTTCTGGCAGAGTTGTCATAGTTATTTGTGAGTGCACTTCAAAATAGACGATCAATAACGTTTTATTCTGGTTGAAGGTGTAAATTGACATTAAAATGCAGTTTAATCGATGTTCGGTTCATGAGAAAGAGTTTTTTGTTAGATTTCGGTTCGTTTTGGTAGCACATTGTCAATAGCTTGGTACAACCTTTTTGGTTAGTTGGGTGTTTATAATAGGTATAGCTTTGGTGATCCATTGTGTATTATAAAAACACTAGCTATTGCCCGCGACTTTGTGCGCGCACATCCTACTTTTTCCCGTTCTCGTAGGAATTTCGGGAAATCCTCTCTTAGTGCTCCCCTACACTCCCCAAGGAACCTACATGCCAAAATTCAGCACTCTACTACCAGGAGTTTCGACTGTGCGTTGTCTATCAGTCACTTAGTCACTCAGTAACTAAAGAATTTTATACAGCGTGTAACAGAATAAACGCAATACCTCTTAAGGGGTCATTGCACTCATCATTATGAACAACATTTACTATGGGGCCAACCTTGAAATCGCGAAAAAAGAATCAGCTGTTCAGTACATTTTGTTTTGTTTGTTATGCGCACAAAAATGTACGAGGCAGACGATTTTTTTTATAAATATTATGATCGTTTAACATACCTAGGCTGAAATCATTACTTGTCTAAATTAGTAGGTAGGTACCTACTAATTTATTTTTTTACCTATGCGAACCCAAGAAAAGGGTTTTGATTTTTTTTTCTAATACGGAGCTACACCACAGAAGTAGTTTGTTTAAAATACCCTTTGGAAATAAAACTACGCTCCTATTAGTAAGGGTTCGCAGATCACACTGCTATTCTAATTAAATGCAATAAACTTACTTAACTTTTTTGCCTCAAACGGTTGAAGATCGTATTGAATACCCTTAAACTTAACTGATTTTCTATTTAACATAATAATAATTATTAATAAAGCTCTAGAGGGAGTATCAGAATGAATTTATACACTTTTCGGTAAAAGAACTACTGAAGGAGGCCCTTTCAGCACAGCTTTCAGGACAGCTTAAGGCTACTAAAAAAACTTCAAAAAGTAACAGCATAAAACTACACATCTCAAGCTGGGATCAAGTGAGTCAGCAAGTCTTAGAATTTTTCATTAGGTATTCAGAAAAAAATCTCGTCTAAATACCATTATTTTAAAAAGAACTAGATACATATAATAACTACATACTTATGTCTAAAAATACTTGAGTACACTTTTTCCAATCTTATTCCAACCCAAGAATCTATTCGAAACTGGCAAATAATCAAAAGCCCCGGCATCCTAATCAAGACCAATAAAGTGATCCGCTTCTGATTCGTACGGCCGAAGGTGCGTCTTAAGGCGCCGATTAGTGGCCTCTGTCGTTCCTCTCATTACTGAGAGCCCTAATTGCACCGCCGAGGAGCCTCAAACGCGCCGACCGCTTTCATCTCGCCGACGGCGTGTGGCCCAAAGTGTGGGAGAGAGCGGATGCGGGCTCATAGGCGGTAGCGGATGGAATTATATGTAGTTAGTTTTGGTGTGGTTTTTTGTTGTTTAGTTATGAAAAACTGTGTAGATATAAAGTGCAATAAACTGTAACAATATGTTTTGTTCGGACAAAATATATACGTATGACGTCAGAGGCCGGGCGATTATGACAGCACTGTTATCACGTCATTTAGCCCGATGACGAAGATGTTTTGACGAAGTCTAGAGGAGGAGGTTCTTCAGTGAAGAAGTCTAGTATACCACAAAAATGCAATCTACTCTCCAACAAGTAAAGTCCAAAAGAAATTGTGGAATAGCAAATAGATACAATTTCAACATTCTAACCTCGTCGTCGTCGTTCCTATTTCTGCCTGCAGAGTAATTCAAAGAAAGGAACCTATCCGTATCGGGGAGCTCTAAGCTCCCTGTGCCCCATGTTCCGCTACTTGGCTAGGCAAAAAAAAAACAATAAATTGTAGAACCGTACACTGATTGGTCGCGAACATGTCGTCAGTTTATGTCGCTTCACAATTTCTCGAAATGACTTCGAGAAATTATAGACATCAAAGTTTGATGCGTAAAAGAGTATTCCAAGTGTTCAGTTGACCATTTATCAAGAGTTTACAATTTCTCAAGATATTTTATAATTTTACAGAGTTCGCAATTATCCGGTGACATTATGCACCCATGCGAAGGTGGGGCGAGTCGCTAGCCTAGTAGGTATTAAAATAATAAATGAAATGAGTTAAAACGTTACCAAATTACCTACTATTAGTAAAGCTGCCATTTCTTCAAATGTTATTCTGTGCAATACAAATCATAAAATAAACGTTTTGCCGTGGTTTTAACTTTTTATGAACAACAAAAAGTGAAGAGAGACTACTGAACAGATTAACCCTAATAAGAAAACATCTGCACACCCGGAACCTTCTTTCACGAAATTGATTAAAAGTAATTGGTCAAAATATATCAATAACGAATTAGCCATAATATACCGATTGGTCAACAAAAACTAGATTTACTATTAACTCTCGGTGTTTTCTAATTAAAAACTCGATAATTCTACATTTTTATTATTCAAACCTAATTGATATTATATAGCAATTATTAAAACCATCTAGCTGACACTAATGCCCATAGCAAAAACTGTATCATCGTTTGAAATTATTAATTTACCACATCAATATTCATAATGGAAAAACTTGACATAAAACATAATAATACGCTGTCGCTTCCGCCTGTGACGCATCGCCTCTCTTTTCACACAACGCTCTCCACCCAAAATTATTCTGCAGTTGGTAAAAGGTTACAGTTGATGAAATTTTTGAAATTGGTCTTTACACCTTTGATATAATAGCCCTGTGATTTGCATTGCAACAAGAGTGAATGTTTCGTCAAGTTGGTATTACTGTAATTGTTTTTATTCATTTATTGCCCCATAGACTATCTGTAAGGTGGGCTTTATAGCCTGTCTATTAGCGACCAAGGAGTTATCATCGCCTTATAGTGGATTTGTACTAATTTTATTATGTTCTTAACTTTATTGGCATCGACAATGTTTTTAATAAAAACGGATGCAACGTTATATTAATTAAATTTTGAAAAGCCCTGTGGATAAACTAGCTATAAAATGTCTACTGAGTTAGCAATCAAGATGGCTGTGATAAAAAATGACAGCAAATTGATAGATTGATTGATTGATTAGCGAGGGACCGTTTTGAACAAAATATTAACTTATAAAAGCAGTAGCTGCTAGTTTTGTTTGTGGTATTTTAGAAGTATTTATGTCGTTTGTTAGATTTTATTATTTTTTTATTGGTTAGTATCGTCTTACATAATTGGGATTTATTATTATGTAGCAATTTTAAAAGGAATCCAACTGATATCACATCAATATTTGGCTAGCTTCTTATTTTAAACTCCGAAATACAACTTCCATTTCTCATCAGAAACAGATCTACAAAAAACCCCAATGTAGTTATTCGCACCGCATCATTCTAAAATAGTCTGAAATTAATTGATTTCTAGACTTCTCATCTTTAATAACGATCGCACATTCAATATTTTTTCAAAGCAATCTCCAGAGACCACCGCGATGCTTTTATATTAGGAAATCGTGATATGATACCAACATTACGGCAAATGGGTACATGGATCGAGCATTTACCTTCTATAACGTAGGCGTACCAAGAGAAAGCTGTATGTATGTTTGTTTGCATCAATTTAACGTATTATTGAATGGAAATTAGATGTTTGATTTTATCATTTTGAAGTTTTTTTTTAGGATATGTTGATTTGGGCTTGAGCAATGTGTGTCAAAATATAGCGGGAAAAATGTGGCAACCCTGAAATTGGGAGATGGTAACCTGAAAAATTGTCTCACAATTTCAGCTTCAGATTGTCGACTACATTCTTGGTCGAAGACTACAAGAGAACTAATAAGAAGAATACAGGTCACAATATTTAATTAAGGTGTTGGTAATTTCTGAAACTCCGAAAGGAAACACAACCACACGTGTCAAACCGTACTTTAAGGCCAAAATTTGACCAGTTTTCAGTTTAATTTAGACTTTCAGTAATAATACTTTCAAATTAATATAAATAATATAGAAATCGAGGGGTAACAATACTTACATGTTTGGTATGCATATCGTTTGAAGCAATGCAATTAAAAGTTGAATTCATAATTCCTGAAATAAGAGAAACAATAGATAATACCTACAACACAGGATAAATTAAGTAAGTAATCAGTTTTATTGAGTGTGAAGCAGAAGCGTGAGCTAGTACAAAGTACAATGAAAGCTTTACAGAGAAACGGAATGTAATTCATTAGAACTTGTTTTATAGTTTCCGCCTACCGGGTGGTATCTCCCACATACAACTAGGAAACACTAGAGATCTGACGAACAATATGTAGGGATTCACACCGGTGCAAAATTGTTCGAGGGTACAGGCGTTCAGCGGCCTTAGAACGTATAAGGGTATTTGAAGGATCACGAGTGGGTTTTAGTCAGTAAGAGTCTGAAACTCACTTTTTAGTGTATTATAATGTATCTACTCACTTACTCCCGCTCCGCACAGAGCGGGAAAGTCATTTGATCGTTTCACATCAACAAAAAAAAAACCGGCCGAGTGCGAGTCAGACTCGCTCACGAAGGGTTCCGTACCATTATCTATAAAAAAACGGCAAAAAATCACGTTTGTTGTATTCTATGGGAGCCCCACTGAAATATTTATTTTATTCTAATTTTGGTATTTGTTGTTATAGCGACAACAGAAATACATCATTTGTGAAAATTTCTGTCTAGCTTCACGGTTCATGAGATACAGCCTGGTGACAGACAGACGGACAGCGGCGTGGCGATTGGGTATGCCTTAGTTGTAAGCGTCTTTTGGCACACATGGCGTAGTTCTGTTTTGTCGCCTGTTTGATAAGGAGGAAAGTGGAAATCATGTTTCCTTACTCCTCCGCTGTTCTTTTCTAAATTATTTTATTTGCGGGATCCAAGACAGTTGAATCGTTTCTCCGGAACTCGTAGAGACTTAATTGACTCGGCGTTTTTCTGGTGTTCGACACTAGATTCTGACTCTCAAACGTTGCTGTGTTTGTTTTTTGTATGTAACAAAAAATAATAAAAATTAAATTAAATTAAAAATATTGTTCCCATACATTGAATTGGACTCTGACCCAGAGCTTAGATGCAAACCATGGAAAGGAAACCTATTATACCTCTCTTTGTTAGTTTTTAAAATAAATTACCTATGAACTAAGTTTATTGCAAAATATCTTTTCTCTTGGCCTGATCTCGCAAGAACTCAGTATTTTACTCATTGATACCTAAATTAACTATCTATGACCGGGAACTCTCTATTGTTAGTTTTAAAAATAAATTACCTTTGAACTAAGTTTATTGAAAAATGTTTTTTCTCGCGGCCTAATCCCGCAAGAACTCAGTATTTTACTCATTGATACCTAAATTAACTTTCTATGAATGAAATTATTTTGTGTTTAGCCTATTCTCTCCCACTGTAGGGCAAAGGCCTATCTTCCTTCCTACCATTATCCTTCATCCTTTTTTTTTCCTTTCATTGTCCTTTGGGCAAGTCGGGACCAACCCCTGTCGATGGACGTCAAGCTCGTCCCGGCTTTTTCGCCTGGATCTAGAAATGAAAGATTTTTCGTAATCATTTTAAAACTTCATACTGATCAACAGGAAATTTAACTCCTTAAAAAGTATAAGATTAAATAAGACTGTATTAAATGAAACAGACATTTTTCTTCAGGTCATCTTGAGTCTAGAAGCATGAGTCCAGACCCCACGAAAAAGTCCTAAAACATACAGATTTTTCATAGATTTTCCTCAATCTGTTACGTTCGATCAACTGTATACGGCTTTAACAGCATTGTGGTCGATCTGTAAACGAAAAAAAAAGTATAATTAATACCTCTTAATTCAAATCTAATTAAAACATCTCATTCATAAATAAATAAAAAACAAAACAGCATCCAAGCCTGAACTTTATCACAATAAATCACAACGAAAGCCGAGAATTAGAGGTGGCATTACAAACACAGAGGTTTCCCATAGAGGCCATAGACCACGGGCACAATGGCGCCCCTCTAATTGTGGCCATAGAGCAGACCACACACGGCTGGATGATGGATGCTGTATTAACACGTAGCAACGATGGGATTCTTATTAAAGAGTACCTACGTATTACATTATTTATTAAATTTACTGGTGGGGGATTTATTAAGTGGAAAGAATTTGAGGAACAAGTTTATTAGGTTGGTAGTAGGTGCGTGCAGGGGATAAAGTATTGCCAGTCTGTCAACTGGTAATACTTTCACTAATTATCAAATAAATTATTAAAACAATAACATATACCTATTATTACACAGATCAGGATGCTCTGTGACCTAAACACAGACATTTGCTTGTATTTTGGGGGTCAGAACTAAATCCCCAATACGTATAAAACGTGTTGGGGAATCAGTGTTTTCAATAATTTATTTGATCGATTTCAGTTAAAACGTTTTCAACAGGTCTTCACTAGCTTAGGTTGAAAAGGGTATATCCCTCAGATCACCTACTTTATAAGACTTAAACTTTCTTTAGATGTTTTTAAGGCACCATTTGTAATGGTAATTATAGGCAAAAAGAAAACATATTCTTTTACTTTTTATGAACGTTACCGGAAAATTGCAGACTCCCAGACTCTCAGATTGTAATAAATCTTGAATAGACTATAATTTCTGGATTTATTACGAAAAAATTGTTTTTTAAATGTCACCGGATAATTGCAAACTCCGTAAAATTGTAACAAATCGTTTTTAGATTCTGATTTTTAATATAATGTGAACATATCATTTTGAAAACAACAAACCCCACCCAAAATGCAATAGTTTCCAATATTTTACAATCTTATCGCGTTTGCCATTTTCCAGGACATGAATACTTATCATTTGCGTCAATGTTTGATTAGACTATGCAGGGTTATTTGTAAAACACCAACCACCTTTCAGGGCGTGAAAGTACTCATGATTATAAACAACTTTTGCTACGAGACCAACAGTAAAAGTTAAAAGAGTTGGTCCCACAGTAAAAGTTTTTTGTAAAGATGAGTACTTTTACCCCCTGAAAGGTTGTTGGTGGTTTACATAAATAACTCTGTATAATGTGGCAGTCTGTATGATCGAATGTTTTCGACTGATCAGATTTCGATGCACAAGATTAGGATTAGGAGGAGGATAATTTTATCCCGGGAGTAGGTCCCTACCTAACGTTCTTTCAGGAAAATTTCTAGCTGAAACCGCTAGCTGTCAAAAACATTTCAGCATGACATATTTTGATATTTCAATGCTATTCTTAGTTTCGTTTACTAAGAAATTTTAATCAAAAGAAGCTTCCGTGTAATCGTCGACATTTAATTGCGTGATCGCCAAACCGCAAGAACATCATTTTAAATTAAAAGCTGACCAACTTCTTGGTGGTCGCTAGTCGCTACCGAATCTTACAAAACAGTTTCAGTAATAAGAATAAATACGATGAACTTACAAAACGAAAAAATACCACCAACCTAGCTTACGTTATACCTTTTTTATTTTATTTTTAAGCAGGTAAGTATGGGAAATCATTAAATGACTTCTTCTGCTCTGGCTAGGAGTGGAAGGGAGTGTCAGAATCTTACTGACTAAAACCCATCCGTGTTCCCTCTATTGCCCTTTGCGTTCCAGAGCCGCGGTGACTCTTTTGAACAAAATCCGCAACCCTGGCAGGCTCTGGCCCTAGCCGTCCCCGTCTACTATGCTGACATCTCTTTGAGGCGCGCGTGGAACACAACTCCCCGTAGAAATATTAACACTAAGTAGCACCCAGTTTTCGAAAAGCTAATCAGCAACGAAATTAAAGTCATGTCAACTAACTTTAATTGACTTTAACGACTCCATGATTCCATTTTGCTAATTGTAGCAGTTGACATGTGTTTAACAAATTCCGCAGCATACGTTATAACCTAATGAAATGAATCTACCCAGCCTTTTCCCAATTATATAGGGGTCGGCTCCCAGTCTAACCAGATGTAGCTAAGTACCTGTATTTTACATGGAGCGACTGCCTGACCTCCATAACCCAGTAACTGGGCAACTCGATAACCCTAGGCAAGACTGGTGTCAACATATCTGACTTCTGATTATCTATAACGATTGGAAAAAATCTTAAAATGACAAGTGCGACCAAAAGCTTAACGTGCTTTCTGAGGCACTAAGGTGTCTCGGTATGTTATAGAAAGTCACCCATCTGCGTACTGACCTCAGTAAGCATTGCTTACCCTTGAAGATCGACCAGTGCGGCAGTTATTATTTACTTGGTCGCTACCGAATGTTATAGTATAACAGTTTCAGTCATAAGAATTAATGATATTTTTTTTGCAAATGGGTTTCAAGTAACTCTTTTACACGTAAATATTGCTTCGTCAATCTAGATGAGGCCGGAGCATCAGCACATCGAATTTTCAAAAGGTAAAGTACCATCAACCTAGCTAAAGTTACACTAAATTAAAGAGTGTTGAAAAAAAAACAAATAGAAGCGTAACATGATACCAAAGAATTGATTTCAAAACGATCTAATAGTTAATAGCGAAATTGCTGGCGTATGGCTAAATAACTTAATGTGCTTTCAGACCAGAATATCAACAATCTCCAATGTGTATTAAAATTCCCTCTGTAGTTTATAAACCATGATATCCTGACACAAGGATACTCAAAAACCACCCCTATTACTGTTACGTTAAGGTTGGTTTCAAGTCCATGTGGTAAAGTTGTAAGAGCACATACAGAGGGGAATGGTAGGTCTTTATAAAATGGTGTGTAATACCAAAACGTTCCCATTAAGGCTCTCTATTGCGGCAATGATATTATCCACAATTTCGTATCATATCAGTAATAATACATTTATGCGTTACTCTGCTATTATATGATGAGCATTTACTGTTTCTATAGATATGTATAAGTAGTTATGTGTGTGTACGTGTGCTTTTTGGTAAGTGTCTAGGTTCCGTAGTCTGTTCACTGAATTTTCTTATGAAAGCAACAGGGGTACCAGGGTGACCGCAAGGCCTTCGTATTTTAAAAAATGAAAAATTTAAAATGGCGGTTGTGTGTGTCAGCTTTTGATAAGAAAATGTATCAAACAATGGGATATTTTATCCTTTAGTTAATTTGCTCAGGAGCTAAGAATATTTTCAGCATATACAAAAAAAAAACGGTGTTCTTTTAAAAGGCAGAAAAACGAAGTTACAGTGCAAGTCTTCTTTCGGAAGTTTTCCAAATTTGTATAAACGTCTTGGACCTTAAATAATAAAAAAATCTAAGCATTATTAATTTTATTGCTATGTTAAACGTGCTAAAGCTCTTGTTAAACTTATAAAAACCAAGAACCCAAATACTGTAGCCCGTTTTTCACCACCCTTAAGGAACCCTAAACCCGCGAGTTACGAATATAATGCTTTATTGCCATGTGCACTTTAGTGGTCAAAGATGCCTAATTTAATTAGATACGTATTAACGTACCCGTGGGTGGCACGCATTGGAGAGATACGTACCAGGAAATAAGAAACAGAGAGAGAGATATCAATCGTTTATTTTGAGCTTTTGTTGTTACTCAATTTGATAGGAAAAGGTCTGTTGTTGCTGTAATGAGCAATCTAGGCTTATCCTGGTCTTGCAGGTCAGAATTGTAGCTAATAATTATGTTTATACTAATTATAATAAATATAACCAATTTATGCTTTTACCGTTGCCGATATCGGTTTTCGCGTAAAAAAGTAGTCTTTGTCCTTTTACATATTCCATGTTACCTATATATCTGCAAAATTTCAAGACGATCCGTACGGACATTTTAGCGTGAAAGCGTAACATACAGACAGAGTTACTTTCGCATTTGTAACATTAGTAGGCATATAACTTAGCCTAGTCGATGCTGTCGAAAGGTTTTGGAGTGGCGACCGCGTTCCGGAAGATGAAGCGTTGGAAACATCGCACTAGGTGTACCGAGGGTCTGGTGAAGGCCGCGGGAAGCCCTGGATGCGAAACGAACAGGATCGCGAGATGCGGTGACTCTTGCAGAAGGCCGGTCATAAGGGTGGGAAATCCTCAAATGACTCCTTCCGCGCTGGGAGGAGCGGAAGGTAGTGTTAGACTCTTACTGACTAAAACCCATTCGTGTTCCTCCTCATGCCCTTTGCGTTACGGGCCGCGGTGACTCTTTCGAACAAATTCCGCAACATGTTGGGTAGGTACTCCCTGGTTTAGAAAAGTTTGCAGCTTCGAAAACTTATGCTAACTGCTCGGTGCTCGGAAATCCTCTAAATTTTTTGTCTCTTTTTAGGTTTTGGCTTATAACTTCTAAACGTTGCATCCGGTATACTTAAAATTTTCTATGAGTGAAACTGTAGCTCTGTACATTTAATACAGTACATCAAACAGTAGCCATTTTTATCAACAAGTCAGTTTTTTGCGACCTGTCTACACGACCTGCCTATGTATAAGGAAAAATATTTTTTTTTTTTTTTTTTTTTTTTTTATTATTGATAGGCACGCGCTTGACCACTATCTCACCTGATGGTAAGCGACGATGTGGTCGAAGATGGAGCACGCTTGCCTAGAAGTAACCTATTCACTCTTGACTTAAAGACTCCCAGGTTGTAGCTATCAGGAAACACAGATTCCGGCAGGGAATTCCACTCCTTAGCGGTACGCACAATGAATGTAGTCCCAAAACGCTTTGTGCGTGTGGGTGGGATGTCCACCATGTACCGGTGGCGCATCGCCGTACGTCTTGTGGTCCGATGATGGAACGGGCTAGGCGGAATCAAACTATGCAATTCCGTTGCACACTCTCCAAAATGCAACCGATAGAAAACCGACAGGCTAGCAACTCGGCGTCGATGCTCGAGACTTTGGAGCTTCGACTCGACGAGCCTATCATTGCCGACGATCCTCTTGGCTCGTTTCTCTATTGACTCAAGGGCATCAAGCTGGTATTTGGCAGATCCGTCCCAAAGATGCGAGCAGTACTCCATACACGATCGAACTTGCGCTTGATAAAGCTTGAGCAGCTGTTCCGGCGTGAAGTACCGTCGCACCTTTGCCAGAATTCCCAACTTTTTGGCAGCCACTTGAGCCTTTGCCTCTATAAATGTGCCAAAATTGAGGGTAGATGTCAACGTGACACCAAGAAGGTCAAGTTGGTCGGTTATCGGCACGGTTACACCTCGGAAAGATGGAGCTGGGTGGAATTGGCTCCTTTTAGCGGAAAAAAGACACGCCTGGGTCTTAGCAGCATTGAACTTGACCAGATTGGCATCGCCCCACTCTGAGACAGCCTGTAAGGACAAGTTCAGGCGCTCAACCATAGCCTCCCGGAGAGACCGGATCTGCGACCCACCAGCTCGTGCGTTAGACACGTATCTCTCAGCAACAGTACTGTCGTCTGCATACCCAAAGGTACCGGGTTTTAGCAGATCATTAATATGCAGGAAAAACAATGTTAAATGTTTTAAATGTTAAATAAAATACCCACAGAACAGAAGATCTGATAAAATGATGTCTTGAACGTCGTCATCTTTTCTGTAAGCTGTAATTTACCTACTCACTCAATGTAATAACAGCTTGTTACTGAAACGTAACTAGGTACGTAGGTAGACACGTAATAATCCCAAGATCGACACTGATGTAATAATTACAGGCTTGTTTTGCTATGACCAGCCAATTTATAAAAACGATAGGGAAAGAAAATGTAAGGAAAAACTGATTTGCTTTCGTCGTTTTTGGGAGTGACATTTGTCATTAATCGTGTCTTTAGTTGATTCCTGGGGCTCGAGACAAGCGAGAGTTTGTCAACGGTAGCGTGGCGAAGGCGGTTGTCAATACTTCAAAGAACAGTATAATAATTAATCTATTGTATAATCTATCTTATTAAGCTAATTGAACATTTAAAGCAGAATTTCATCAGATCATTAGGGCTTCTTTTATAACCCGATGTCGATGTGGTCTTGGATTACTTCCTGAAACGATAAAGGAATCCATATGAAAACTTTACTAAAGTAACCTGCATACGACGTCAATTTTAACACTGTATACTGGGTGATCATAAAAAATGTGTAGATAAATAAGTAAAGAACCTACCACACAATGACCAAGTTAATGACCATTAATTACTATAATGAACGCCCTGACGTCATTTACTGTAACCTGCACCTACCCACTTTACATTTTTAACGCCAACCGTGCAATTTTTCACAATGTTAAGTTTATCGGCGAGCGTCACATATGTATAATAATGCCTTCGGAAGGCAAAAAGCGGAATCTACATATTTCCGAAAAATCTGTTATCATTACGCTATACATAACTGGAACAGCCAAGAAGAACTGTGTAACCCAGTTACTGGGTTGTGGAGGAGAGGCGGAGGATAGGCAGAAACTTCACGTAACGTATTGGTATCCAGATGAACGCGGTTTGACTGTAAACTAACTCCAATATACATAGTTGACAGATAATGATGACATAACTGAGACACTATACGAATTCGTCATTAAATACGGCGTCGTCAGTTTGATGACACCGTATACAGGGTTATTTGTAAAACACCAACAACCTTTCAGGGGTGAAAGTACTAATCATTATAAACAATTTTTACAACCAACTCTGAAATATCAAAAATGTAATCAGCTGTTTCATACAAAATGCAATATGTAGTCACCAGATGAAAATGTATGAAATAGCAGATTTTTTCAGGGTTGGTCTCATAGCAAAAGTTGTTTATAATGATGAGTACTTCACTCCCTAAAAGGTTGTTGGTGTTTTACAAATAACCCTGTTTAATGTAATGAATAATTATACAAAACGCCAGCGACAGTCATAGAAGTATCCTGGGATCTGGAGAAGGACTCAAATTTATATGATCAACAAAACACACAGACGAAGTCGCTGAAGTTACAATAATATAAAAACGTGTAAATAGATAACAGGAATCATTATTAACAAACTCCATTATTCTCAAAACTCACTTCGATCGACATAGCGCTTCTTGGCTTCAGAGTACGAATAATAATTGCAATAATCAATTATCTTGTTTATAACAACCTTGCCATTAAGACTGTGGGCTAAACGATATGTGATAGGGGCCAGAGGGGGGGATGGGTTGTTAATAGCCCCTCAGTTTTATCAGTAACTGGAAACGATGTAGATAACGATGAAGTATGGCTTGTCTCTTGACCGTCTGTTCGTGTGATCCTGTGCCAAAGAGTAATGGGGATGTGAAAAAACATGGTTTGTAGTAGTGATTGATTGTATTGTAACCAACTGGTTGGTGACGAAAAGATTCAAGTTTCGATGAACCATTGATTAGGCTGTGCATCTATTCAGGATTCTTTGGACAAAGTATCTAATATTGGAAGAAGTTCAGGTTTCATCATACTGAATGTAACTGGTGAAAATATCGGACGTGACAAATCCTATTTAATAATAATAATAAGTTAATAATAATAATAATGTTTATTGGGTCATAAAAATTCATCATGCAAAGAAAATTATTTCTCACAGGAAAAATACACCTACAGTTAGGCTCTAGACAGACGGACCGCATTTCAACTGCAATCCAACCGCAAATTGTAGTCCGGATGCAGTTTAAATGCAGTTGACACGACTGCAATAGAACTGCACAGTTGGTTTGCAGTTCTATTGCAGTCGTGTCAACTGCATCTGAACTGCACCATACCCACCCGCCAGCACTACTTTAACGCTCCACCTCCCCCGCGCATAGAATCAGTAGTAGAAACAAGGTTAGAGTGAGCACACGCGTTGGTCTATCCGTAAATAAAACAAATATGTCGAGCAACAAGGTTATAAGATTTGACGAAGCTTTACTGCTACTTTTACGTCATTGCAGTCGGTGTGCAGTTCACACGATTGCACGCCGACTGCAATTGAACTGCAATCGGACTGCACGTTTGGTTTGCAGTTCTATTGCAGTCGTGTCAACTGCATTCAAATTGCATCCGAACTGCAATTTGCGGTTGGATTGCAGTTGAAATGCGGTCCGTCTGTCTAGAGCCTTAATGTTGCAGATGCTGGTTTAAGAAAGTTCTTTCTTACTGTTAGATGCTCTAATCATTTTAATCAGTAACGTAAACCATCTCGTACAATATGATGTATGTGAATCACAAAAAAAAATCAGTCAATCTTCTTTTTTTTTACAGGCCATACCCAGCCACATCACTAGGTAACGATCAACCATGCATGACCACGTCACTCCACAGTCTGATTTATTCCCACAAGGCTCGCAAGATTGTCGCCAGTCTGCGATTATCCTTACGATAATCACACGACACACGACTACACGACTAATCGCACAGTCGCCATAATTGTTTTATAGTCGTCTGACTAGCTCTCAGTCTCATACAGTTAACTCTAGATTGGTCTAGATAGGTACAGATTATGGGGACTGATCAGATAGTGGCCACCATAGAGCTGGTAGCGACTAGATTGGTCATTGATAATCGTGGCCGCACAATGAATTTAAAAAAAAATCACGCTGCCATCGCCAGTTCTTTCTTCACAGCCAGACCTGGAACAATTATCTGTAGGCCATACAAATATTTGTTACGCCAAGAAAAAAAAAGAAAAAAGAATAGTTGGTGCCACTTAGGCGGGAGGTCCTCTACTTTCAGAACATTACTAGCGACGTAAACATAATGTTGACGTCCTTTTAACTAATGTTGTTTATCATAAGCGTTTTGATGGGTGTTTGGACCTGACTGACGTCTCAGTTCTGCCTAGCGTTGGTCATTTTCGAAAATCTTCATTGCGCTGAGCACATAATTCGTTTGTAGCCAGAATTGTCATGAACCGTCAATTTCTATTACTTAATGCTGTTTTCAGAATAAAAACAGCGGCACGAGTCGATTCTTAGGTAATGAGCGTCTAATCAGAAGCCCGAAATTCTCGGACACCAACAGCCTGCTCGCCAAGGGGTTAGGTATGTGTGTTGGCTACCCAAATCAGTCAGGACTGCCTATCGGACCTTCACATTCCAGTGGCCGGGAGGTCAGATAACCAGTTCAGTTTCATCTGGTTCAACTGAAAACTGACTCCAACATCGTTGGGGAAAGACTATAGTATGCGCCAGATAAATGAAGAATAACGGTTATTGACCCACCTACATTTAGGTATTGACACACTTAATTTCAAAAACAGAAATAATGACATAAAGCTGTCCTGAATCGACATCTATCGTGATCCTTACTGTTTTAGTAATGAAAAACGATTCATAATTTACTTTCCGGGGGTACCTACGAAGAGATATTAAGGAAAGGTCAATGACCGTTATTCTTCATTGATCTGGCGCCTACTATAGTCAGATTTATTTATCACAAACACAAAATATGAAAAGGCAGTTTTCAGGATTCAAACACTTAAGTAAGGAGTTAAAACACTAATTGGGGCTTACCTCTAAGTGTTTTGACATTTAATCGTGACAATCTAAGAATCGGATTTGACAGCAGAGAAACAACATTGCTTAGGTACCTAAATATGAAAGAGTCATAAAATAAATCTCTTTCGCACTTAGTGGCGAAAACGATCTCTACTCAACTGTCAAATCTGACTTGCTAGATTGTCACGAGTAGAGCTATTATTTCGTAAAGAAACGTACCTAACCTACAAACATACAGAAAAATTACACCCTTTAACCTTTATTTTTTTATTGAGGAATGGGCATGCTCTTGTCCATAGAGCCTTTTCAGTGGTCTATGGTGGCTACCGACTTTGCTTTGAGCTCGTTTTAGTAACTTGGTTGCTCGGTAGGTACTTAATATGGTAATGTGTGCATGTTTAAATGTGGAGTCGACAGCCGAATTGCGTATTTAAATCGGCTGAGAGTAGATTTCAGATTTGAATGTCTCGATTCAAAGTTGGTGCACCAATTGCTTCTTGTATTTTTTGGAAATATCGTGCAGATAGAGGTAAGTTATTTGTCAGATAAAGTTATCTAATAATGTAACTTTTTTTAGATGCAGAGACAAAATTAAATTTATCATGAGCATTTATTTGATTTTCCATCCCCATGGCATTCGATGTTGAATCAATCCAAAATTCGTGTTTAAGATTTTCAACAATCTATAAATGACAGCTGGAACTACGGCATAACGTACTTTCCGAGACACGGAGGATTCTTGGTATGTAGGTCTGGAACTCTGGATGGTCACCCATGTACGGAATGACCTCGACAAACGTTGCCCTACTCATCCCTATCATCCATAATTATCCTGTGTAACTCTATCACGCATAAACGGCTGTCCTGGATTAGTCCAAAGGATTATTTTAATCTCTAAATGATGTGCCCTTGAGATAAATTCCGACTTCACGCGGGCGAAGACGCTAACAGCAGCTCGTTTTTTATTAAATGGATTTCAGGGAAATGCATCAGGAAACTATCTACGGCATCAACAAGCGGACATCCCTTATGGTGCTTTAACGACACAAGAAACTATCGAACACCTATACTTAGGTACATAATGCTATGAGGAAGCTATCAGAACCAATTACTGGCCTACTAGCATACCGAGAGCACTTTACATATCAGATGTGTTCAATTGAAGCGCTTGCGCCGGTTCTAATTAGTCGTTGGAGTAATTAGCAGCATCGCCTGCGAGCGGTGACCATTGACATACGAATGGGAGCAGTTGGGAATGATTTTGAATTGATTGGAGTAAAATCATACTAATATCAATTCAATTTTTATTTAAACTTTATCCACAGGCATTTTCTTCCAGTTAACCTATAGGCGCGCTGAAAAGGTGATGATTACAGACTTGTATGAATGATACCATATCCTATCTTCTTTGACCCAAAACATGCAGCCAAAGACTTTAAAAGTGACCTATGCTCCGCGACCAACGATACCACGGAAGTGGCAAAGCTTTTGTACAAAAAAAATCTATGTTCTCTTCATGCGACATGAAAAAGAACAGTAGGTATGAATGATGAATTGTGTAGTTTCCGTTTGGAATACAAAAACGAACCTTTAGAATGGATCACACAATTCTTTCTTTCTATTAGATACATTACTGGAACATACACCAATTTATCTCAGACTAATGTCTGAGATGATCTGGTGCTCCCAAAACTCTCGACAGAATTGTATTTTAGCAGATGACCCATACAAAAGTTGCTTGTTTCGAAAGTTTTTTAACCGACTGCGTCAAGAAGAGGGTAATGTTTTTCGAGTGTATGGATGTAGGTACCTATGTCCATTTCTTTGGCACGCCCTACAGCCCTAACGGCTGGACGGATTTTGACAGATGAGGCGTTGTTGAAGTCTCAGAATTGTCGTAGTATTATAGGCTATATAAATTTTCAAAATGGCGCCCGCAAATAAAAAAAAATGTAACCCACTAAAATGTAGTAAATAAAAAAAGATAAGTCGTCACACAGGTCGCATTTCAAGCAGTCTGATGCAGTTCAATCACAGATCTGAGGCCACTAAACTGTATCAGACTGCTTGAAAAGCGACCAAAAAAGTCGCTTTTCAAGTTTTTAGTCGTTTTTTTTTTTAAAAAATGACTGTCAAAAAACCTAGCGGTCGGGTTTTTTTAAAGTCAATACCCGTTTTATTTGATTTTACGTTCAAATCTTCAATTCGCTGCCGACAGGACACACTATTAGAATATATAAAAAAACCTAAAATTTGACTACTGAAGCTGGTCCTTACATGAAGCTCATTAGCTAAAAATTGCACGATTAATTAGAGCGGGTGTAGCGTCTCAACGACGAGGCAGCGCGGGCGCACCGTGACCGGGCCGTAATTACAGCAGTGTCCACACGCCGCCGGCCGACTGGCGGGACACGGAGGCACCACTATACCTACACGGGTTCACTATACAGAGTGAATTTTTCAAGTAGGTGTAGATGGCCTAATTCGAAATAAGGCAGAATAGCGAAAAATACTCAAAGAAGTCTCAAACCCGATTGTGATGAAGACTATCATTGGGTTAAAAAAAAAACAAAATTTCTAATGAAGGAACGAAGAAAAGATAAAATTCAAGTTTTTTTAAGTTTTCCGTACCTTTAACATTATCTACTTCCCTGCATTAGATCCTCAATAGGATTTGTTGAATAGGTATTTGACTTATTTGTAATTTCCTGCAAAGCGTCAATCTATGTTAGAAATACTTAATTTATTCACAAATATTCAAATGTGTACCAAATTTCACCTGAATCGGTCCAGTAGTGTCGTTGCAAATTGGCTGTGACAGAATCACAGATGGATAGACAGACAGTCATATGGCCAGCCAGTCAGCCGGACAGACACACACAGGTTATCATTTTTAAATAAGGACGTTTGAAACCCTCAAAATACAGGCCATCTATGCAGATGACTCGGACGAAGGTAATTGAAAGTTCAGCAAATACAATTCATGTTAGGTACTGTCTTTAACCAACATGATGTAAGGAGATGAAGCAGTATAGAGAACAGACACCTCATAAAAAAAACAATTGAATATCTGGGCATTACTTCACCAACATAGCATGGAACAAGATATTATCCTAACTCTCGACGTCATGGCGACCCTACCAATAATGGCCGCCCGTTTGTTGTTTTAATTTAGCTCTAAATACACGCATGTGTTACTGTCATTCATAAATAGATATTAATTAGGTGGGGACCGCTTTTTTTCGTTAGTAGGTATTTTGCTTAATTAACTATTAGTGCTGCTTTATAAGTTTCCAGGACCGTTTTGTATTTGGTTGTGACTTGGTAGCCATGTCGATGTTTGATTTTAAATATCTACTTAAAAGAAAGTAAATATGCGGTTACATTATACATCGTAAACTGAATTGAGAAAGTGACGATGTAACCTTTAGATACTTAAATCAATCCGCCTAGCCTTTTCCCAATTATCCTGGGGTCGGCTTTCAGTTCAACCGGATCCAGCTCAGTACCAGTATTCTACATGAGACGACTGCCTCCCCAACCTACACAAGCCAGTAACTGGGTAACTCGGTATGTAATTGATGATCATCCATCTATGGGCCGACCTCGGCAAGCTTTGCTTAGCCTAGGTTGCCAGGGTAGATAATCATTTTATAGCTACATGTTCATTGTGCCTACTGAAATATAGAGTAGGTAGTCATACCTTCTTCCACAACTGGGTAGGTAGTCTTCTTAGATATTATATTAACCCTTTTTTTTTTGGATGGGAAATTATCAAATTCTCCCTTCCGCTCTGGGTGGGAGGGAGCGTCAGACTCTTACTGACTAAAACCCATCCATGTTCCTTCTAGTGCCCTTTGCGTTCCAGGGCCGCGGTGACTCTTATGAACAAAATCCGCAACCCTGGCAGGCTCTGGCCCTAGCGGTCCCCGTCTACTATGCCGACATCTCTTAGAGGCGCGCGTGGAACACAACTCGCCGTACAAATATTAACACTAAGTAGCACCCAGTTTTCGAAAAGCTAATCAGCAACGAAATTAAAGTCATGTCAACTAACTTTAATTGACTTTAACGATTCCATTAGTTAATTGTAGCAGTTGACATGTGTTTAACAGTCTGTTATCGTGTTGTTAGGTTACTTATGTAGGTAGTACGACTCACTATCAAATTCTTCCATTGCATCGGTAGACTGAAAACGGGTACTTAATCTGACATGAAATACTTACGCTGCTTATTGCCAGCTTTCCTTAGGTTATTTTTTTATTGGATAAGCCAGAATCAAAAGTGGCGAACACCAGAAAAACGCCGAGTCAATGAAGCTCAAAGATAAGAAATTAACAGCGGAGGAGTAAGACAAAATAATTTTTACTTCCCTCCTTATCAAGCAATACAGAACAGAACAAGGCCAACAGCAAAGACTACGCCAACAGGCACCAAGATACGTTCACAACCGAGGTAAGCTAGGGCTGCCAAGCACCAATTATTAAAAAAAACCTCCCTGTCAACCACCTCAGGAAAATCCAAACACTACAAAAAGATAGGAAAGTCTATAAGATGTAGGTAGGTACTCACTGACGTCTACAATTTGCTTTACAAAGTAGGTACCACCTACGAACACCGGTGTGTTTCCAACGCTCCTTGATGACTAAATTATCCACAAATATAGATAGACATAGATAACGCAAGTATCACGATCTGTATGAAAACCAAGCGTTCCATTTTTTGACTACCTACTATGACGTCAACACAAGCACTATTAAGTAGGTGATGGGAAAATCAAAACGATTCAAACGTTCAGGGTCACAATGTCCAAGTCTCAAAATGTCCAACGGTGTCAAAATGTCCAAATCCCAAAATGTCCAATTCTCAAAACGTCCAATTCTCAAAATGTCCAACTCCCAAAATGTCCAATCTTTGAACCTAACTTCAAAACACGAAATGACATATATTATATAGGTAAGTGACACCTAACTGACGTCCAGCTAGTACAACGATGCAAATTGAGTGCAAAAGTGGCAGGTTACGATTTTTGATCGTAAGCTTGGCTACGTAAGTACAAGTACGTATAGTTGCTCTTGCACAAAGACTAAGTATATTCTCTTGCGTTATCTATGGCTATCTATATCTGAGAAATTATCACTCATTTCAATGGGGAACACCTCAGTTTATATAATGTAGTCTGTGGAGGACACGCACGGTTATTCAAGTCAGTTGACAAGCGCCCCTGGCTGGCAGCCAAACGTCAATTAGTTTGCGTTGCCTTTTGCTCCTTCATTCATTCAACATGTCAAGCAGAACTAACAATGTTCCTCTACCCACTCTATCACTTAGTTCGTAGGCTTATATCGTAGCATGGAGGTATCACAGAATACATAATAATATAGGGTTAACGGGTAAAGGTTTCCATTTAGTAAAATATTTAGTTCCACTTGTCACCACATCGTACCTTTTTTTTGCCACGCTGTAGTACTCCAAATTCTGCAATAGTCCAGCTCCCAACGGGGCGCGGGGATTGTACTTGAGTAGGTACCTACATAATAAACCTACTTGCATAGTAAATCGTCGGTAGGGGCTTGGGACATCATTTCATCTAAAAGGCTCCATGCAGCTTCGGCCTCTCGTTCGCCTTCCAAAGATTCGGGACCCCAGAGTCCAGATACTTCCTAAAAATTGAACGTTAGTAACTGCCAGCGCCATCTCTTACTAAGTAGCTTAACTAATGTAAAAAGTAAAATTCTGCCATCTAGCGTCCAATAGCTAAACTTCTTTAAAATTCACAATTTTGACAGCAAGTCGGTGTCAAGGGAGTTACTATTCTCTGTACTATTATGCTACAAAATTAAAAAGTTAAAGTTCAGTTTTTGATAAACTTAATAAATCGTGTAGATAACTCTGTGCAACTAGCGACAAAGAAGTTTGACTTTATACTTTTATGAATAGTTGGTTATTAATTGTTGGCTATTCAATTCATGATTGTCAAGATTGACGCCGGAATACGTAGTTCGTCGCGACGTCATCATCACGTCAAATTCACTTCGTATCGTTCGCTATTGCAACTGGTTTTCGGAGCGGGAATGGTATGAAGACATACCTTTGGCGGAGATCGGTGATTGTAATATATTTACGCGTATCAGCACAATGCCGCCAAGTAGCTTACGGGTAGTGTACGCGTTCGCAAGAGAAATGCATCCAAAAACGAGTGATGTTTTCATTGAATATGGGACAGCCGGATTCCGTACAAAGTAAGTAAAAAAATTAGAATATTTTTTTTAATTTCCTTTTGTGTATTTACCAAATAAGGCCATAGAATAGCGAAATAACATATTTTCGCTGGACCTTTCTCTCATACGCTTTGAGTTTGTCACGTAAGCATATTGTCGCGAACTTTTACAAGTAATAGTAACAAATTGTGAGTCATCTGCAGTATCGTTTACTAACGAATTCGTAACGGGAAGTCGCCGACACGGCAGCCTGTGATTATGGTCAATGACTCGTACTAATATATAGGCAAAACAATAGGATAGGCAGTGATTCACTGAGCCTTGGGTGTATTTTGTCAGACTGCATTATAAATTACTCAATAATTATGAGGAAAACAGTAATATAAAAGACCTTGTTGCAATTAAAATGTCAACAATAACAAACTAAGTCTGGCTTATACATTTTTCACATGGTTTCTGAATGATGAGTCTCGGTGGGGGGTCTCCAACATTCTTACTTATTGTGTTATATATTTTCCACTCCGTGGTGGCAAAATGTCTGCTCTATAGGATATTTATATCTGAAAGATACCTACATCTTCTAATAAGAGTTCACAGGTCATGTCTGCTATCATTTATTTTGTTGTTCGACTTAATTACCCATGCCCATGTGAATGATTTAAATCTTATTCATACTTTCATACTGGCTTTTAAAACAGGAATTAATTATGATTGCAAAAACTAAATAATTGCTATCTAAACTTCAAGAGGATATTTAATTTGTTTGTTTATTTTATGCTTGTAAAAGGTAATCTATGTAGACGTTCTACATACCAATGTGATTACAGAAAATTTTCATAAGCACCTATATAGCCACATTATTGCCGAGTCTCACTGGTTAATGGTTTGTGTAGATGATCCTACACAAACCATATTTACAACTAGATTAGTAGTAAAGGCTACTAGTAAATATTTTTGCAAAAACTTATAACATTATTTTGCGTTATTGTAAAATAAGTTTGTAAGTACCTTTCTTCATTAGGTACTTAATTAATAATATTATTGACTAACATTTACCTGTTTCATAGTTTTGTAACTCTTGAAAAAGTATTGCAACTATTTGGAATGTTATTATTCGAAAGTTTCAAGGCCAACAATAATGGTAATCGTTATTTAAATGACTGCAATATCTTACGCATTTCATTGCTCTGAGCTCTGGTTTCTTTGTTTTGCTTTAATGTTCTAAATACTTGGAGAGATTTAGTAGTAGTCACCACAAACTTAATTGGCGAATCATTTTGTTTTGAATTATGAACTAATTTCATTCACCTAACTACCTAATAAATTAATTTTATAGGAAGGAAGGAAGAATTGAAATGGTTGCAACTGATTAATTTCAGTAAAAATTAATATATTAGGTACACTAGGAAGTAAATGATACATCTTTTGTATACTTAAATAAAAATGCATTAATTTCACCACCAAACTATGTGAAAAACCTCACCATGGTCACAGCTATGGCTGACATTATTAATTAATGGGGGCATGAGTTCAAACCCTGCATTCCTGCCAACTAAACTATAGTGAACCCATTCCCACATGTAATAAACTATGTAGGGGGGACTTATTGCTTTGAAGTCAAGCATTTTTTATTCTCCAGTAAGCACACAATTTTATATTGTCTGTAGTCTCCTTTGGAATGGACAACTAGTTTCAACTTTCTGACTAACTGACTAATAAGATTTAAGTATTTGAAATACTAAAATCTTTGCGTTAGAAAACAGGAAATGCTAAATTCTCGGAAGACCTAAATGTAGTTTAGAATAATTTGCACACACATGTGCAAAATAGAAATGTATTTATATCCAGGGTAACATACACCAGATTGCACAAACAAATTCAGAAATGCAAATGCCTAAAATAATAAAAATCCCACTTCTGATGCTGTACCTTTTCCAATATATTACTTTTGGCAGGCTTCCAAACACTTACAAGATGTATTGACTTTATTATTTGTTATCTGAACATTCCCAGTTTATTATAACGGTGTGTTTTGATAGAGTAGGTTACTTTTGTTTTGCTTTGGGGTGGTAACATTGTAAATTGGGGTGGTAACATATTTAAAACTGACTTCAGTTATAAATATGTTAATATTAATACTCTGAAATAAAAAGCGCTTGTTTCATCCATGCTCGAGGGGTATAATAGAATTGCTAGAAAACCAATAATATAGTTTTTTTTTAGCTGGACTTGTTAATATTGTGGAAAATTACGATAGCTTCGGGTAAATAGTTGGTAGAAAGTTACTCATTTCAAATATAAAAAAAAAACAGTATTCTCAACAAAACTAATAACAAGTTAAGCATACCTAAGCTAATGAGCAATTACTTAACAAGCGGAACAATATTAGATTCTAATTAATACAATGTTAATTAAAGAAAAAAGTTTGCAGGCAAATGGCGTGCTAAGAACGTGGTACTCTTACGTAATCTAGTTAGCCATTTTAAAATGTTTGTTGCTTATCGTTATACCTTCATAAACGGTTAAGTTGCAGAAAGATTGTTGAATTGGTATTTAGATCAAGTGCCTGGCCATGTAATTAGATTCAATGTTTGACGATATGGCCAAATATTGTATGATCGCTACGTTGACATGACATGTTGTTTATCTGAACCGTTATGGCGATGGTAAACAATTATCTTTATATTTAAAAGTGAATAAAGATCAGCGCTTTTGATATGAGTTTGGCGACGACTTCTTCATATGGGTACCATGGTCCGTCATTAGAACGAATGAGTCCATATGGTGGAGCTCGTCACCAAACGGCTATGATCAATATATATATAAAACTAGTTTTTGCCCGCGGCTCCGCCCGCGTGGATGTCCGTTATCGCGTAAAAAAGCCTATGTCCTTCTCCATATCCCAGGCTGTATATCTGCCAAATTTCATGACGATCCGTTCAGCCGTTTTATCGTAAAAGCGTCACAGACAATATTAGTAGGGATTCTTCCGTTACTGAGTGATTGAGTGACTGACAGACAACGCAAAGCCGAAACTATGGTAGTAGAAAGCTGAAATTTGGCATGTAGGTTTCTTGGCGGGTGTCAGAGAGCACTAAGAGAGGATTTACCGTAATTCCTACGGATTCGGGATTAAAAAATGGGATATGCGCGTACGAAGTCGCAAGCAGAAGCTATTCTGTAATATGCTAGGAGCGTGCTCACCATTTTCGGATAATATAAATTATGCGTTCATCTAAGCGCATTGTCTGGAAAGGCTTACGATACTGGGCCGGGTCGAAGGAAAACGCGCTCGAGGTAGAACACCGCCAAGATGGACGGACGCAATAAAGAAGGCTGTTGGAGGGTGCACGTACAGAGAGGTCCACATTGCAGAAGACCGCATGACTTGGAGACGCGTTGTATGTGGTCGCGATTCTCAACAGAGAGGGAATGGCGAACAAGAAAAGTGAATAACAATATGATAATTGGAAGGAAGAAAATGCAGGAAATCGCAGTACAAGTAACCTAAGGTTTTTTTGGTCCCCACTTGTATGGGGACCGCTAAATACATAGCCGGCCACTACATGAAATGGCCAATTCTCCGATATAGCAACGGCATGGATAACATTAATGGAAGGATAGATACCTACTACAGTACGTATAGGTAGTCGTATGAGGTAGGCTGATTGATAATACAGGGATGTTATCTCACTAATTTAAGAGTGTTTACGCACGAGGAGGACGCTTGAATGGGCATACGAGTAGATACATGCGCAAGTATCTAGTCGGTTTAGCAGGAGTGGGTACAGTAGACTAGTCGTTGTTCGAATGATCGCAAGATTTAGTAGTGAGCATGAGGTACTGGGTTAGTTTTCCGAGTCTGGTAACTGCAGCTTTTCGTAATACAAACACCAGCTAAGTGACGGTCGCAGACGCAGACCTACCGATTCTATTATGTTCTATCTAGAACAGAATTGAAACCGAGATCATCGTCACACACACACACACACCGGGCTCCAGGCTTTTTTAATTGACGCTCTAGTAATCTAGCGCATGCCCAGAGACGTAATAGTAGGTACCTTTTTCTTGTGCATAAAAAAGTCTACGAAGTACGAAGTCTAGTACGTAGAGTCGATTCTGCCACTTTTCGCAACTCCGCAACGACTACTCGCAAGATGTACTCAGGCGCACTGAGGCAAAATCGTCGGCGCCAACTGCCGGTAACCGTGCTGTGTGCGTGATATACGGAGCTAGTACGAAAGCCATGCCTCTTTCTGACCAGCCAGGGTGGGAAGCTAAGTCTCGACATAGTTAACGATCGCTTAACGACCGAGTTCAGTCGTTAAGTTCTAAGGTCGCCCGTACACAGTCAATCTTGAACGCGACCCACGATCAATATCAATGATTTGATCTGTGGATCGCGTTCAAGATTGACAGTCGGTTGCTTGCTGACCGGGCGTTCTTCCCGTGTGTGACGCGTGGCATTGCGCCGGTTAGCGACCATTTTGTTGAGTTGGTCTTGCTGTCTTGCTGACTTTTAGACGAATCAAAATATACGTCACTTACCTACCTAAAACAAAACCTTTTTACAAAAAAAATATACCCGACTACCAAATATAAAAAAAACACTACAAAGTACTAAATAACTTTAATTTCAGAAGCCGGTGTTACCCCACACCTAACAACACCACTGGAAAGTCACAGGAAAGCTTTCTTCCAGCAATTTTGATTTAAAAACCAACTGCTAAACCAATTTTGATGAAATTCCAAATTATATTTTGGTTAAACTTGATTATATTTAGGACCAATTTACATGGTCACTACCATGTAAATTGGTCCTAAATATAATCAAGTTGTGAAGCAAAATATAAAATATCGCAATTCTATACAACATAAATTTTGAAAAATGAGGGAAATTGCAAAAATAGCCGAAATGTTAGACCACTTTTGTCAGTTGGCGATCACTAGTAGGTATGCTAGATTACGTAAACGTAGGTATACCTACTTACAGCAACTTTTTTTTATTAAAAATTACTTGTAATTTTTAACTTAATTAAATAATCATCAACACAAATAGTATTTAATCAAATAAAATATGTGGTCGAATACTAAACATGTACTAAAGATACCATTTTAGTTTGCGGCCATCGTTCTTTTCGTATCAAAGTTGGTGTTCGCAACTAACATCGTAATTTTTGAACATACAGTTCGAAAATGTGTTTCGAACTATGTACACAATAAAGAGTATTATATTCTATTCTACATGCATTTTCTCTATTTCATAGGTAAAGACCTAATGACTCAGAGCATTCGTTTTTACAACAATATATGACCTTCTTCAAGCATTACGTAACAGTATTATGAGTGGTTTAGCACTTAGCAGAACCTATCCATTATCTAGCAGTCAATTTCCTCCTTTCAGCAAACGAAACGCAATTTCAATTACTTACTCCATTTTGAATGACCTCAAACATCGCTCCAGGTGAGTAGGCCGCCCTGCCTATCACAGCCGATAATTGGCATGTATTGATCCGTCTATAACGGTGCAACGAGTAAATTCATAGATAGTAAATCTATAGGATCTGTATGATCGAATGAAGTTTTCTCCATGATGCAGCAGGGTGTATTGAAGTTCGTTTTGATTGAGATTGTGATTATCAATCTTGCAGGCTAATTGGGTTACACTGCGCGCAATTTGGTAGGTCCATTTGAACTTTTCATTGTAATCCCTTGCATAGATCTTAAATTAAGCTTTGGGCGGTTGTTCAAATACCGTGGAGAAGTAAAAGCTTGCCATCCCATAGCGGCACTACGATTGATTTGCAATGAGGATGCAATAAATGGAATAAATGAAGCACTGAACAATGAGCAAACTGTTTGAGCCAGCCTATTTGATCAAATTACATAAATGTGTATGGTCCGCATTACTCGATCACGCCGGAAAGGCTGTACGGATCTGGATAAAATTTGGCACTGAGATATGGTAGCCTGGAATATCACATGAGCTATGGCGTTTTATCCCAGACATTATGTTCCCTTGGGATAATTACCGGCATCCATACATCTGGTAGAAGCTGGTCTCCCTCATAAACAATTCCAGATTTCTGCATACTGACATAAAATCGCGGGTCCCATTCTAAAACTATAGCAGGTATAGGTAATAGATGGATGCAGTCCATCTTCATGACAACCCATCTTTTAACCGCGACTTACGACACCACGGGAAGCGGTGGGCTATTCTTAGCGACGATCACACGGCACTGCGTAATCTACATACCGATGTCTGCTATTTGTTCGTACCTGCTTCTTATTTATTTATTTGTATGGTTTATGTGACTAAGGTCGGTAATTATTTACCTAGGTACTTCAATGCATGAGGAGATTAGTCACGTGTGCCTTGAATATCTTAAGTTAGTCAGCTTCGATTGTCGCAATTGATAGCGATTCAACTTTTTGTAAATGATCCTTTGAGCATACCCTAGATTAAATTGCTACACGGGATACAATGCATAATACAGGACTTTAACTTCACAATACAGGACCTTAACTTCATACTTACTAATATCACCTTTCTGAAAGATGACGCATTCCAGCTGGCCTTGTAAGGAAAACCCCATGGCGTGTTACGTCTAGCTTATTTGAGCGGCGTTAACCTCTTCCCACTGCGTAGGCTGATTGTCTTCTGAACCACCTACATAATAATAGTTCAGCTATACATTTTTTAGCATAAGTAGTAACATTTGTAAATTAAATACTAGTTTTCTAAACTGCTCTCACCAAAGTGTGAGTTTGTAAGGTTGTAGGGGGTAATCTCTGGATCTACTAAACCGATTTTGAAAATTATTTTTGTGACAGCCACATTCATGAGGAAGGCTACCTATAGGCTATACGGGAACGGGAAACAGCGGGATATACGCGCACAAAGTCGCGGGCATTAGCTAGTTAAGTACATAACTGCCGAAATTCGGATGGAAACCCAGATTTTACCTCCACAAAACATTGCCAGCGCGAACAATAAAGAGATTATATTAATTGCTATTACCTAGATAACACCGTGACACAAAAAATCAATACAAACGGAACGAACGCAATGTTTTATCAATATAGTGATAGTTGATAACATAGACAAACAGTCGAAGACAATGCATTCGGGGATTGGTGTCAGACACTTTATGTACTACTTAACTCTTTCACGAGGTATGATTCTTAGTGACAAAATGGATCCAATGTTGTGTAGCCATTTTAAATGACAATTAGACCTTTTGATATGGAAAGAGAAGTGCGATATGCCGAATTATTCTAGGTCTAGAAATACTTTTTGTAGGAACAAATGGTAATTTTGAGTTTTGTTTAACCCAATTTTGAGAAAATATCTTCTCATTCGTTAACCTTTACCGTTTTGTCTGCCTCCGTGGTCGAGTAGTTTAGGCGTTTGCCTTGTGACCCGGTGGACGACCACCGGGTCACAAGGCAAAAGGGTTCGATTCCCACGGGAAGTATACTTTATAAAGTTGTTTTCCAGTCTGGCTAGTACATTGCAGGCTTGAATCACGTGATTGTCTGATAAAAAAGATGATTCCGTGCTTCGGAAGGCACGTATAAGCCGGTGGTCCCGGCCGCCAAATGGCGGTCGTCAAATAAAACGTGTCAGAGGCCCTTGAGGCGGCTTAGAAACTCTGACACTAGGGTGTGTGGGGTCGTTAGACCTTACTGGCCAATTGCCCATATGATAAGAAAAAGATTCGTTAACCTGTTGCGTCCATTGCTGATGGGAGTGATCTCTACAGTCAAAACATTAGGAACCTTCGATGTTATTGCTTAAATAAAACACGTTTGCGGATACATGGTTGTTTATATAACTGGGTTGTGGTCATCCGGAGGCCATGCGGGCTAGGCTGTGAGCCAATAACCAAGATAGTTGGGTTAATTCTATTCAAAATTCAAGATAAGACGTAGCTGCCCCTCTTCTTCGTATTTTTAACTGGGGAGGTACTTATCCATTATCCTTAGCCAGTGTTTAATAAAGTTATTTTGCTTGTTTCAGAGCCAATTTATTGGAACATGTGGTCTACCGCATGGGACTGCTGGCTGTCATCAGATCCAGAGTAAAAAATGGTAAGATTCTTAAATATTAGTATTACGCACGAAGAGTTTTCGAAGAGTTTGATGATTTGGTAGTATCTTCTTGTGAAACAGGAAACTATCACCATAACAAATAGCTGTAACCGAACCGCACTGCATATTAGGTTTCTCACCGGGAGCATTCGCCTGTCGCTCAGATTCGATTTTGACCATTACATTACAGGAGTGGAACACTCTGTCTGCGTCTGTTTCCGAACGCATTCAACCGTAATCTCTTCAAAGTTAGAGTGAACAGACTTCTTCTTCCGTAAGCTTGCTCCATCGTCGAATTTGTCATTGTCACCTCTGACCTAGACTAGAGTCATTTATACTGTGCTAGAGTCAAGAGCAAATCTATTAAAAAAAAAATACAATTCAGTCTCCCTGACTGACCGCATTCGCTTTCATGTAAAAAATCAAATTCGATGTTGTAATTGCAGATGGATTGATCTTACAAGTTGTATCAGAATGTAAACGATTGTATCATTACTGGTTGCTCACTGTAATGCTCGGTTCTCCTTACTCACTGATGTAATGCCCGACTCTGTAACTTGGTTCCGGTAAGGCAGCACCTTTAGCTGCTTTCCGGGTACTGGGTATGGTATATGCTATTCAACCATGTTATGAAGGTACTGATAAACAATTCCCAGGGTAGGTATTATAGGTGTGTTGTCTCTATCTCTTGAAAAATACTCCAAACTCAAGAACCGTTCGACTAAGTAAAAGCTCAACTCAAAGGTTCCATTCTACGTGCTTCACCCTACCTACTGAATAATGCACCAGTCGACCTTGGTTCATAAACTACGCATACTGCCTTTATAAATATTTAACGTTAAATACCAACATGGTGGCAAACTTGATTATGGGTTATTTTGTTGTTATTATAAGCCTATGCTGTTCCACTGCATGACAAAGGTCTTTTTTTGCTTTTTTCAATTTCTTTTCTGGTGTATCTACTGCGATTTTGACATCATGCGATAAAAAACATTACCTTGTGTCCGGTGTCTATATCATCCCACCAATACTATCTGGGCCTGCCGCGTAGCCGTTTCCTGCCATTTGGGATCCACATGCTACCAATGTGGCTACTGCACACTGGCCAGCAAATTGCACTTGAATCTAGAAGGGTGTTATGTGACAGGTGCATTATCACCGTCCACAGACCGACGTCGCGTCGCCCATTGCTTGGCATAGGTGCATTTTCTTTTCTTCTGTCACTGTAAAACCTATTCCAACCTCGTCCAGATTCTATCAAGATTGTATTCGTGATCGAAGTCACTCAGATTCTACCCGCGATGTGTTGTGACCAGCATCCGCTATAACGGAGGCAGTGGGGCAGAACAGATAGTCGATGTGGTCGAAAGGTTCTGGAGTGGCGTTGGAAAGTCTTACCCCAGTTGGACCAATGAACTGGTGAATCCGTGGGATGCGAGACGAGAGGACCGGTCGATTTGGTAACACTTGGGGGTGGCTGGTGGTAGCTGAAATGATGATGATAATCCGCTATACATATACTGTGTTTTGAAACAACGTAATCCAAATGCGTTCCTAAACTAATCATGGGTTATCAAATCGCCTATCGGTCATTCATTAAATCAAGATACCAGTCGCCATCTTCAAACGGTTCAAACGGTATTTCTGTCGACAAATTACTGCGTTGAACAATTTGTCTTTCTTTAGCCTCAGCGCTAATTAGGAGTCAACAATCGTAGGTGTGCATTAGCATTGCAAGCAGTTGCGACTAAATTCAATACTGTTCTACATAATGCACCTTGAAATGCATTAGTAACTGTCGCACCTCATTGTCTAACTGAAGCGCGAATTATATACCCCAGATTCTTTAAGAGCTAATTTGTTATTAGACAATTTAACATTAGGTACCATATTGCTTTTAAAGTAATAATATACCTTGAGGTATGCAGGACAGGGTGTAAAGTCCCGCAAACCCCCATTGAACCGGGAGAATCCAACTGCCCGATGGTTGCTGTCGGGTAACTTTGATATCATAGGGCCAATTATACTAACATTCGCGTTCGCAAACTGTCAAAAATGTATGGAAATCAAGGCTTTTTTGTAAGATTGCAAATGAGATGCGAATGCGAACGTTATTTAAAAATTAGTAGAATAAATTGGCACTCTGGTCTTATTTTTGTAGATCTTATGTGGCGGTATAGATGCGACAACAGTAACTCGAGCTTTTCCCATTGGAGTAGGCAGAAACTATAGGACACCACTTACTACGATAGTTAGACACTCCTTTTGCCCCGCGTACATTCATACATTTTGTTATACAAGCACGCCAGTTGTGAGTACCAAGCACCTTTCAAAGAACAGCACCAAAGGATATGCTAAAATAGTTTGGGTAGTATCGAATTTAAAAAATAGACCTCCCATTACAGCGTTATTCAAATCACTATTGAATGTCGCTTAAAACAGATAGATAGACCTTTGACATTTTCTAACAAGGTCGTCACGACAAACTAGAATGTTAAGTAATAAGTAGGTACCAATCTGATCTAGTAATAACGAGCCGCTCAAAGCAACGCTAGGTGAATGTCAAATTTTGATTTTTAGCAGGGCAAAATGGGTCATGCTCTCGGTTTCTGGATATAAATTATTGGTGAATCAAGTGATGCGATTGGCTGTTGAAAATTCGTTCGATCAAATCATAGAATTGTTTGGAATTTTCTTTTTCTTTCAAATAACTCCTTCCGCTCTGGGTGGAGCGGGGGGGAGTGTCAGACTCTTACTGACTAAAACCCATCCGTGCTCCTCCTAGTGCCCTTTGTTTTCCAGGGCCACGGTGAGTCTTTCGAACAAAATCCGCAACCCGGGCAGGCTCTGGCCCTTACCTAAAGGGCCCCGTCTACTATGCTGACATCTCTTTGAAATCCTTACGATCCTTTTAAAAAATGCAATGCTTGCATGAAACGGTTCGATAGACTAAGATACTCGTAAGTAGTAATAAAAATCGTCAGAAGAAATATATGCGAAATGGAATATGTTACATAAATATGGGAGTGTTTGAGAAATATTATGACACATACCTGACATACTGGAGCACCAGAAATACCACAAAACAAACCCACGTAATAATTTACTATCACGTTTGACGTTCCAATCCAGTGACGCGCAAATCCGCATATCGCGGGCTATCGGTAAACTGGAGCGAATTTTAAGAGGCGTTCACTCCACATGGTGTCTCATACAAACTTTAAGAGCTTCAGAGCGAGCAGTTTTAATATATTTCCAAGATCTCAGATCAGCCAGATCTTACTTATTTTCTCAGTAACAAATGTGTATGAAAAACATAGTAAGTACTTTATGCGTTTGATCAAAGTAATTACTAAAACTATCCCACACATTTTGTAAGTGAATTCAAATATTTTTTTATAGAAAGTGAAAAATCGCTCTTTCTTTTCCTCTGAACGGTTTTTCGAATATGTTCGTAACCAAATTTTTAGATCTAGGTACCTTGCGTATGTGTACCAAGTTTCAATAAAACCGGTTCATTAATTTTCATGAATAAGGACTTGGAAGCTTGTATGGAACTCCGTGAGGAGTAAACATCACAAGAAATAGGCTAACTGTTGAAGATACACTTAGGATTCAAGAATAGAAGTCACAGCTTCATTAAATAATAATTTATTTATTTTCACTGTGCAAAATTGTACGAACATCGACGCGGGCAATTTCATTACGGTTACCTGAGACATTCTAATTTTGAATTTAGGGAGGCAAAAATCTGGTCAAGGCCCATTTCCTTTCTATCTAATGCTGTTCTGTTCCTACTAAATTTAATTCCCTCCATCATTGACCCACTTCTTATTTCTTTCTATGCCCTCAAAAGAGATGTGTAACTAGTTTGGTGTACAATAAAGTATAATTATTCTATCGGCTTACCATAATGTCGTTAGTCTGACTGCTGGTTAACGATTAAATTGAAAAAAATCATCAGCTTGTTGGCCATTCTAAAGCACTCTCGCCAATATACTTTCGATTTTAAGCTTTTGTAAATAAAGTTAAGAATTAAATGATTTTCCTTATCGCTCATAATGTATTGCAGGTCGCACAATCGGCATGATGATAACTGCCTCGCACAATTTGGAGCCAGACAACGGAGTGAAACTGGTAGACCCTGATGGTGAGATGTTGGAGGAGAGCTGGGAGGCCATTGCCACCCAGTTAGCTAACGTCAGGTGAGATTGGCAATTTTAATGCAGTTTTTTGCAGCATTGTTGTAGAGGAGATATACGTAGTAATAGATTCATTGTGGGGGACCTCGTCCGGGAAAATATTGAAACCGTACCTACTTCATTCGCTTACCAAACAAATTTTTATCCGGTTACTCGGACCCGGAAACTCTAAAGTTTAAAGTCAGTCAGTAAGACTGCTGGCTTTGTCTGTTTTGTCTTTGTGGTTAATCCTTACCTCACCATAAGAAGAGTCGTCTGCAGTGCTATTCTGCAGCCGTGCAAACTTAGGTGAGATGAGCTTGTCGTGAGCTGTCAATCCCTAGCTTTTGGGTTTTATGTCAGTGCACTGCAGGCTCACTTAACCTTAGTTTTCACGGGGTGATTTTAACAGAATAGACTGGCTGTTCTTGTTTGCCACGCGACTTTGATTCTATGGCATATCGCATACGAATCGAGCATCTTTCATTTTATTGCAGCATGTTAAATGCCCTCAACGATAGTACCTATTTAAATTCTTTAAGTAGTAACGTGGAGGGTACTCAAAATTATCGAAAAACATTTGATCTTTTTAAATAGTAATACTATCTATCGCCCGCGGCTTCGCTCGCGTTAAAGTGGCCTATACCTAACCGTCTGGCCTATAACAAACGAACAAACTCACTTTCGTATTTATAATATAACTAGCTTTTGCCCGCGGCTCCGCCCTCGTGGATGTCGGTTATCGCGTAAAAAAGTAGCCTATGGCTTTCTCCATATCCCAGGCTATAGATAAATTTCATGACGATCTGTTCAACCGTTTTAGAGTGAAAGCAATAACAGACAGAGTTAGGTATACTTTCGCACTTTAATAATTAGGATGTAGTTTGGTATAATATAAAATGGTTTATACCATGGTATAAACGATTAAGACAAAATTACCTGTTCTTACTTGCTTTGTTCACTGCTCCAGATTTGAATCCAAGAAGATTCGGTGATAAATCTACATTGACCGCTGGAATTCGACGAATCGAGTCCGTTACACAACAGATCTTAAGAATAGGATTCCAGCTATTTGGAATAGAGTTCCGGTTGTATTATCCGCTCAATTATTTTCGTCCTAGCAATTACTAGATTTTCTCATTATCCTAACTATCTATCTATCATTATCATAGGTAGATATCAGCCGATAGACGTCCACTGTATAGGGGTTGCTAGAATCGCCACGCTTGGCAGGCGGGTTGGCGATCGCAGTGTAGCTGTAGCAATGTACCTACAGAGAATGCTGCTGCCCATTCTCTGGTGAGTCCGTTAGTCGCCTCATACGACACCCACGGAAAGTGATGGGTTGTTGCTTTTACGTCCTACACCATACGGAATAACTATCTATGTAATTAACCAAATAGGGTTTTACTAATAGGAATTTCACTGTGACAGCCCGGAGTTTGGAAGTGGATGGTGTGACACCCCTGTGTCTTGGAAAGCATGTTAAGCCAGTCCAAGTCCAGCACCAGATCTTTCACCGATCGTGTCACTGCCATCCCATCGGACTATGAGAGTGATGGAAGAGGGAGTACTTCTGTGTTCACGCACACATTTGTGCACTAGTCTCCGTTGGGATTGGCCGCCATGGCTGAAATCGTTGTAGGACTATTATTTTGTTATTAGCCTTATGATGACCCAGCTGCTTGGCAAAGGCATCCAGGTGACTTTTCCACAGACGTCTATCTTCAGCCATTGCGGGGCAGCTTTTCCGGTAGGAGTTAAATTCATTCATCCATCTCTCATCTTTATCTTGGTCTGCCGCGATGTCGCCTAGCATTTCCTAGTTTCAACAAAACTGGAATCCTACATTTGTAAAACGAAGACTAGATACCTCAATAGATAAGGAATTAAGAATACATTCTAGCATTCTGGGCACAATTGTAGGTAATTCAAGCCCACATTCAACTCCCACGATACCATCTTTGTTTCTGTGCGATTCCTTATTTCGAATAAAGTAGTTAATTAAATGAAATATGTTCTTCCTAGTGACCTAATTGGTACGATGTGTTGTGCATGTGTATCAATAACTGCTGAGTGTGGAGTCCACGTTCAATTCCCAGGTTTCAGGTCGGTGAATGATATGTTGGGTTTTTTCAAGCACGAATTACTGAATAACTCCCTGTTCAACAGTATTTTTTTTTTTTTGTTAGCTTACTTTTGTGTCCCACTACTGGGCAAAGGCCTCCTTCTCCTTCCAAATCTCTCTGTCTTGAGCGATCACTGGCCAAGTTTTCCCCGCAAACATGATGAGATCGTCACACCACCTTCGCCGCGGTCGACCTCGACGACGACGTCCTTCCTCAGGCGTCCAGTGAGTGACGATCCTCACCCACAGTATTATAGAACTCCAAAAAAACCTAACCCTTTGAGAAAACATTACCGGAGCAGTAAGCTAAAAACAAGTGCGATGTGACGTAATAATTTTTTTGTAACATTACAGTGACAATGATTTAGAGAAAACCGTCCAGGAAATCATCGCAACAAAACAGGCTGACATGGCGCTCAAAGCGAGTGTATTCATCGGGATGGACACCAGGTAACTATCAACGTTATATGGAGATGACACATTAGAAAAGGGGAATGATGCAGTAGAGTAATGTGGTGTCACCCTACTAATTGAGGACACGTCTAAATATAGGGTTGAGACTTTCGTTCTGTTGACGGCAGTCGCACAACGCAATTTTCGGGTGGTGCTCCATTAGAATTTGTGTGCTAAGAGAAGGCACGGTGAACTCGAATTTAAAACCCCGAGTCGGGGTGTAAAATTCTTGAATAGGTTTGATTTCCTATTATCCATACTTAATTCGAAGAAACTTCGTTGACTGATGCGGGTAAGCTCAGTAACTAAGATACGAATGTAAGAGCGAGCGAAGCGAACTCGGAATATTTTTGCATCTCACCGCGGATAGATTTTATTTTCTTTTGATTATTCATTCTTAAATACCTTTGTTGACTGATGCAAGAAAGCTCACTAAGAGAGGGTAGAATACAATAGCGAGCGAAACGAGCTCGTAAATTTCACAATTTGTGTACCTAATCATGTTTGGATTTGTGGTTGTTGTCCAACCGGACGCAACGTCAGTATTTTTATGTGTCTTGACCGCTGTGTTGCGCGTATGGACAGTAATTTAGATATTCATATTAAACCTTTTCAATTTTAAACCTTTTCACAACTAATAGATACCAGTATTTACGTACACCGACTGCCTGTTTGACCTCCTCATTTTTTTTTTTTTATTATTGACAGGCACGCGCTTGACCACTATCTCACCTGATGGTAAGCGATGATGTGGTCGAAGATAGAGCACGCTTGCCTAGAAGTAACCTATTCACTCTTGACTTAAAGACTCCTAGGTTGTAGCTATCAGGAAACACAGACTCTGGCAGGGAATTCCACTCCTTAGCTGTACGCACAATTAATGTGTTCCCAAAACGTTTTGTGCGTGTGGGTGGGATGTCCACCATGTACCGGTGGCAGATCGCCGTACGTCTTGTGGTCCGATGATGGAACGGGCTTGGCGGAATCAAACTATGCAATTCCCCAAAATGCAACCAATGTATCACACAAACCGCCAAAATTATGTTATACCTTATACCCCTAATTAAGCCGGGCTCACAATAGCTACTTACTCCTCTAAACTTTCCAGATACACTAGTCCTCGCTTAGCGGCGGCCGCAGCCAACGGCGTGATCGCGCTGAAGGGGACGCCCAAGGAGTTCGGCATCGTCACCACGCCCATGCTGCACTACTTCGTCAAGTGCCGGAATGACAACACGTATGGAACTCCTACGGAAGAGGGTTTGTAGACGACGTTTATATAATTCCTCTTTATGAAAGTAACTCCTGACAACCCACGACCGTACGATGTGGCGCATGGGTACGGTTCAATCTTCGAGGTTAAGCAGTGCTGGCCGAGATCGGTCCGTGAATGGGTGACCATCCAGTACATACCGAGACTCTTTCGTGGCTCGTAAAGCACATTAATCCGTCCCAGCTGTTATTTGTAAATCTTGGACAGTCTTCACGCACGAGTCAATCCAGAATTTCGTGACATCAGTCGCCTCTTACCAAGATTTACTGTTACCATTTACGGGTTTGTAGAGGTCAGATTAGCTAGACATTAGGGTTAACGAGACGGAGTTCGCTGAGGCCGGCACCAGTCGGGGGCTCCGTTGAAGATTGCTCAAGTGCTCCCGTAGCCCCCGGTGCAAGTGTGCGAGGGAACACGGGGTGGTTTTAGTCAGTAGGAGTCTGACAGACACCTCCGTTCGTCCCAGGACGGAGGACATCCATGAGGATTTACACCACGGTACCAAAAAAAAAAACAAAAAAGCCAGACTTTAGGCTAGACAGATTATTTTAATGAAAGTTACGTAATTATCTCTTGTCGGAACAGGCTTTACTGTAAAAACTTATAACACAATCAGCCTTTGGTTTCCACTGCCGGCACGCAGGCGTGGAAGGTTGGGTCGAAAGCTCAATGCGTGTTGCTAGTTACTCAACATTACTTTCAAAACTCTTGCCACTTTTAAAGGATTATCCTGTTTAAAAGCTAGTAGGACTAACCAGTCCCATACTGGTTAGTCTTACTAGCTAGCTGTTAGGAAGTTAAATGTAGGTATTCAAATTTGTTTCGGAATTTGTTCGAAAGAGTCAACGCGGCCCTGGAACACATATGGCATTAGGAGGAACACGGGTGGTTTTAGTCAGTAAGGGTCTGACCCTCCCTTCCGCTCCAGAGCGGATGGAGTCATTTCATGATTTCTCATCCTTAAAAAAAAAATATTCAAATTTGGTTTGGCCAAAAAAAAGGTGTACTTTTCCCAACCTTGTCAAACCAGTGGGCGCAAGGCTCTAGCAATTAACTCGCTCCTCGTATTAGTATCTGGGTAGAGGGTTAGTAACAATGTGTTCACTGCACTTATGCACATCCTATAGCTGAATACAAGCATGATTTTCTAATCTGATTCGGTATTCAGAAAGAAAGCTTCTCAATAAAAAAGTAGGTAATCAAATACCTACCACATTTCGAAGCACAATTAACAGGTCATAGTTCAGTAGTAAATACCACAACATTGCTAACGTTGGCGCGGACTCAACTCGATTCATTGAGAAACAACTATGCTAAGTACGGTTACTATCAGTCGCTATCTGGGCATACAATCAGTCGATGCCAACTGACCTCATTAGTACGTTGCATATATTATTGAGTTGATATTGGATAGAAAGAAAGGAATATAAAAAGTTATGCGAATTAGGATGGATATGTTTCTGCCAATCTATCTGAAGGTTGTCTTTAAAAAATAGCTTTTAGCGATAAGGCCACCTTATCGCTAAAAGCTATTTTTACACCTTTCCTTTGTGTCACCCTCTGTAATGTTTTTTCATCTATATTTTCTGTAACTGTTAAGATGTACAAAATAAAGAGTATTCTATTACGCTTGTATTTCCTGTATTTACTTCCCTGGAGGTGAGAAGATGTAGAGATGTATATGTCGCTGCCAACTAGCTTAATCAGCCGTTTCATTAAAAGCCTAGCCTTTTCATTAATTGCGCCTGTCTTGCCCATGTCACTTATGTCGCTGATTAAACGGCGCAGTTAAACGAAACGGCTGATTAATTAAGCTGCGACTTATATACTATACATAATTTTTTCACTAGGTAAGCTCTCATTCTCGTGTAAGCCATTGCCACCAAACGGGAAAATACAGATCCGGGTGTCAAAGCCAAAAAGGGTTCAGTCAAAATATTGTACCAGACAAACAAGGCGTCAGTTTTCATTATAAAAAAGGAAAAAGAAATGAAGCTGTCCATTGAAACTGCGGTTTTCATTTTTTCAGCCTTCGTCGATGCAATTATTTGGGGGTCCTCTTTTTTGCGCTAAGTTGATCTCTTCGGTTTGTCAGTTCAGGTAATTAGGGTTCACAGTTTTAAATGTTCTCCCCAAAAATAAAAATAATTTTCTCCCATTTCCTTTCAGGCTACTACGAAAAAATCGTGGGCGCCTTCAAGAACATTCGAAAGCGGCTCCCTGCCCACGGAGACTACAACCCTCGGTTATACGTGGACGGCGCCAACGGCGTGGGCGGCAAGAAGCTCAAAGCCATCAAGAAGAATCTCACAGAACTCGATCTGGAGCTGTTCAACCTGGGCGGACTGGGGGAGAAGCTTAACTTGGGGGTAAGTAGCATCTGAGATCATCTGCCTAGTCTTTTCCCAACTATGCAGGGGTCGGCTTCCAGTCCAACCGAATGCAGCTGAATACCAGTATTTTCATGGAGGAACACGATATGGTAGGGCTGTTTAACAGACCTTCAGGCTTCTGAATGTCTTGTTTTGTTACTTACCCACAATACCCATTCGAGCGATAAAGAAAGGGTTATTCGTTGAGCCTTAATTAATCGAAAATAATGCTAACAAACAGTTGTATCTCTTCAGTGCGGCGCAGACCACGTGAAAGTAACTCAAAGTCCACCAAAGGGCATCACACACCCGCCGTACCAAAGAGTAGCGTCAGTGGACGGCGATGGAGACAGGATAGTGTACTACTACCTCGATGAAAAGTAAGTATTAGTATAAAGTTCCCAATAAGTAGGTCCTTCCACGAAAACCATGTACAAGGTTGTACATGGTTTTCGTGGATTGTAGGTTAATATCTAAGGTGGGGTTTTGCGGAAAGGATCATAGATTTGAGTGAGCCAGTCCAGGCAGCTCAACTTAAAACTTTAAGAAGCGCAACGATTTGATGAACAAAACCAAAGTATGGTCATTTAGGTAGGCCGCTTAAAGCACTCAAATATTGAGACAATCATGAAATATACCCGTTATATAGCGACCTAAATAGTCCTCACATTCATAGTCTCAAACCACACAGATTTGAGTTGACTTGTCTAGATGTGCAAGCATTTGTCAGTAATCATATAGCTCACTCAATTTAGAACTACTAAAGAGCTCAACGACTGGATCGATTATGGCTACATCACGTTTTTCGTATTTGAAATGAAGTATAATGGCCTTTGATGTTTAGTAATGCAGAGGCAGAACTGCTTTAATGACAAATAATTAACTTATCCTCCCAGTTTTCCCTTTCTTTCTCTGTCATTCTAACCCGTATTCCTTACATTACAGACAAAAGATGTACCTTCTCGATGGAGACCGCATAGCGACACTCATAGCGTCCTACATACAAGAGCTGCTGCAAGCCTGCAACGCGACCGACATCAGCCTGGGCATCGTGCAGACGGCGTACGCTAACGGAGCCTCTACCAAGTACATTCAGGACACACTGGTTCGTACATAATGTAACACATATCTCGACGGAGACATAGCGACTCTCATAGCGTCCTACATACAAGAGCTGCTGCAAGCCTGCAACACGACCGACATAAACCTGGGCATCGTTCAGACGGCGTACGCTAACGGAGCCTCTACCAAGTACATTCAGGACACACTGGTTCGTACATAATGTAACACATATCTCGACGGAGACATAGCGACTCTCATAGCGTCCTACATACAAGAGCTGCTGCAAGCCTGCAACACGACCGACATAAGCCTGGGCATCGTTCAGACGGCGTACGCTAACGGAGCCTCTACCAAGTACATCCAGGACACACTGGTGAGTACATAATGTAACACATATCTCGACGGAGACATAGCGACTCTCATAGCGTCCTACATACAAGAGCTGCTGCAAGCCTGCAACGCGACCGACATAAGCCTGTGCATCGTTCAGACTGCGTACGTTAACGGAGCCTCTACCAAGTACATCCAGGACACACTGGTGAGTACATAATGTAACACATATCTCGACGGAGTCATAGCGACTCTCATAGCGTCCTACATACAAGAGCTGCTGCAAGCCTGCTGTGGTGTGATGTGTATTTATGTGTACATCAGCACATCACGTATAAAAAATTGCTGATTTCATCCAGCCGTTCTCGAGTTTTGCGCCTTTTACCATTCATTTTCATTTATATAAAATACTAGCTTTTGCCCGCGGCTCCTCCCGCATGTATGTCGGTTATCGCATAAAAAACTAGCCTATGTCCTTTTCTATATCCCAGGCATATCTGTCAAATTTCATGAAGATCTGTTCTGCCTTTTTAGCGTGAAAGCGTAACAGACAGACAGTTACTTTCGCATTTATAATATTTGTAGGGATCATGCACGCACTATGTATTTCTACCGCACGTTAACAGTTTAACGAGTATTCGTTAGTTGACTCATGGAGAAGAACGCATCGCGGTGTTGACTTAACCCCTCCTTCTCCCTACATCGCATGGCGACCCTGCCAGGCGACTGGACAGCGTTCTAGTTGCCCAACCGGGGGCTAGTGAGTCACTGCAGTCAGCTTCAGTCAGTTTCACGTCAGTTGGGTAGTCGCAGGCCATGGGGCGCTCGTTATCTAAGAAAGAAGTTATTATCGCGCAGACGGCGGCGGGTGGATCGAATACCGTCACGGTCACTCAGGAGCAGCTATCGACTATCAACGCAATGCTGTTGTTCATGGCCGTGTGTTTGGCGGTTGTCATCATTGGCGAGGCAGTCCGGCTATACAGAAGGTGACATCAGAGTTGGATCGAAGAGAAAATCAATCAGCGGGAGGTTCAGCGAGCTGTGCAGATGGACTGACCTGGAGTAGACGGAGCAGCGCGAGAAGTAAGTGAACGCGATGTGAACTTAAGTGTTGTGACGAGCGCTTGTGGTCATCCATCGGTTTAGAAACATTCATTTTAAATGGAAGTTGAATTAACGTCACTATTTATACAACTTAAGTTATTGAGAGAATCGATTGTTGAATTAGGTCCCAGTAGGCGGAACGGCAAACATTTCGATGGGAAGATAAGCGAAGTAAAAGCCCTTTATGGTAAATTTAAGTGAATAGTTTCTAAGTCTATAGCAATTTTTCGGACGAGTTATCGCAGTTAGGGAGTCAAATAGAAAACTTGTAGATAGAGACTGTTAAGTTTAGAAACGGGAGCGGAACCGGACAGGAGATGGCGTCGGAAAAATTTCCGTTGAAAACGGCGGTTAGCTTACTCCCGAAAATGAGTAGGGATGAGCAAGTGACCCAAGATTTAATTGATGCCATAGATTTATATAGCTCTATGTTAGAGGAGGCTGATAGTGCTCTTTTAATTAAGTTCGTACTAACCACACGACTTACCCAGGGGGCTAGGATGCGGTTGTCCTCTAGTTACGCGACGGTAGACAGTCTGTTAGTGGACATGAAAAAGCATTTGTTAACGGTAAAGTCGGACGTTGCGGTACAAGCCAAACTTGCTCTCGCTAGACATACGATAAGTTAGTCGCGGATTTTGGAGCCGAGATAGAGAAGTTAATGTTTAATTTGACTATATCTAAAGCCGGGGAAAATCCGGAAGCCTATACAATTTTGCGGTCTTAAAACGAAAAATATGCGATTAAAAAGTTTGCTGTTGGACTAGATAATCAACTTCTCGGTACGATTATTACGGCATGGAACTTGACTTGTTTGAAAGATGCTATCAGGGTAGCAGAAGACGAAAATTGTGCTTCGTCGGAGCAAGTCATGACATTTCAGCGCATGCCCGCGGGGATAGTTTTTCCACGGGCAATAGGAGTCGTGGATATAACTCTAGGCGGCACGCTGTAGGAAATAGGCACGCGCAACAAAGAACAGCTGTTGAACGTACGTGCAAAAATGGGAGCGTATGGCATAGCAGTGGAATGCGCGGTCGTAGCAATAATACTCATCGTCGCCAGACTCAGCAAGGTCGGCAGCGCGTAGCATGTGTGACATACACGGGGCGATGCTGACTCAGGCGCAGTGTCAATGTCACGGAGTAGCGAAGGCGAACAGTTGAATGAAACTCAGTTTTTTCGAGGCTAGGCATATATTAGCTTGCAATAGAAACCTGGTTTAATTTTCTAACAAATAGTGTGATACGGGATCCTCAGAGGTTATTTAAAAAAAAAAATCTAATGGACATCATCCCTTTCTTAGGATCTACACTATTTGTTAGAAAATCCTCAAAAAAACTGCGTTTCATTCAACTGTTCGCCTCCGCTTCTCCATGACATTGACACTGCGCCTGAGTCAGCATCGCCCCGTGTATGTTACACATGCTATACGCGCTGCCGACTTTGCTGAGTCTGGCGACGATGAGTATTATTGCTACGACCGCGCATTCCACTGCTATGCCATTCGCTCTCATTTTTGCACGTACTTCCAACAGCTGTTCTTTGTTGCGCGTGCCTATTTCCTACAGCGTGCCGCCTCTAGTTATTTCCACGACTCCTGTTGCCCGTGGAAAAACTACCCCCGCGGTCATGCGCTGAAACGTCATGACTTGCTCCGACGAAGCACAATTTTCAACTTCTGCTACCCTGATAGCATCTTTCAAACAAGTCAAGTTCCGTGTCGTAATAATCGTACCAAGAAGTTGATTATGTAGTCCAACAGCAAACTTTTTAATCGCATATTTTTCGTCTAAAGGCCGCAAAATTGTATAGCCTTCCGGATTATCCCCGTTTTGTGAAATAGTTAAATCAACCACTGACTTCTCTACTTCGGCTTTAAAATTCGCGACTGACTTATCATTTGCCTAGCGCGAGCAAGTTTAGCTTGTACCGCAACGTCCGACTTTACCGTTATCAAATGCTTTTTTATCTCCGCTAACAGACTGTCTACCGTCGCGTAACTAGAGGACAACCGCATCCTAGCCCCCTGGGTAAGTCGTGTGGTTAGTACGAACTTAATTAAAAGAGCACTATCAGCCTCCTCTAACATAGAGCTATATAAATCTATGGCATCAATTAAATCTTGGGTCACTTGCTCATCCCTACTCATTTTCGGGAGTAAGCTAACCGCCGTTTTCAACGGAAATTTTTCCGACGCCATCTCCTGTCCGGTTCCGCTCCCGTTTCTAAACTTAACAGTCTCTATCTACAAGTTTTCTATTCGACTCCCTAACTGCGATAACTCGTCCGAAAAATTGCTATAGACTTAGAAACTATTCACTTAAATTTACCATAAAGGGCTTTTACTTCGCTTATCTTCCCATCGAAATGTTTGCCCTTCCGCCTACTGGGACCTAATTCAACAATCGATTCCCGCAATAACTTAAGCTGTATAAATAGTGACGTTAATTCCACATCCATTTAAAATGAATGTCTCTAAACCGATGGATGACCACAAGCGCTCGTCACAACACTTAAGTTCACATCGCGTTCACTTACTTCTCGCGCTGCTCCGTCTACTCCAGGTCAGTCCATCTGCACAGCTCGCTGAACCTCCCGCTGATTGATTTTCTCTTCGATCCAACTCTGATGTCACCTTCTGTATAGCCGGACTGCCTCGCCAATGATGACAACCGCCAAACACACGGCGATGAACAACAGCATTGCGTTGATAGTCGATAGCTGCTCCTGTGTGACCGTGACGGTATTCGATCCACCCGCCGCCGTCTGGGCGATAATAACTTCTTCCTTAGATAACGAGCGCCCCATGGCCTGCGACTACCCAACTGACGTGAAACTGACTGAAGCTGACTGCAGTGACTCACTAGCCGGTTGGGCAACTAGAACGCTGTCCAGTCGCCTGGCAGGGTCGCCATGCGTTGTAGGGAGAAGGAGGGGTTAAGTCAACACCGTGATGCGTTCTTCTCCATGAGTCAACTAACGAATACTCCTTTAATTGCTAACGTGCGGTATATATACATAGTGCGCGCGTGATATTATTCCATAATAAATTACGAACATACCTATCTTAAATTAAACTATGTGCTATACGTGATGTTCTGATGTACGTGACTTCACACTACAACATCGGCAAAATTTATATGGAAGTTGTACCTGACTTTTAATTTCCACGAACATAAACAAATTATAGTGAGATTCGATGTTTTTCTTGTAGTAAACACTAACTCATGTGAAAATAATATTTAATAAGTAGCCAAGATACTTTATATACAATAATTTTTTTTTTTTTCTTTCTTTCTTTATATCTAAAAATATCTGAGGTTAGAATAAAAAATAATCGACTTATTTTTTATTCTAACCTCAGATATTTTTAGCTAATATATTGCTGGCAGATAATGTTCAGTTTTGTTGCGACCCCATTTTTATTTACTTGCCATAATTCGGTATATAGATTAGAGAATCACTAAAAAAGCCATAAGGAGTAAAGAAAACTAAGCCGAATGATTACCACTGTCTGTCAATCGATGGCGTAAGAAAAAAAAATAAAGTTCCGTTTTACGCATCTGTGCAAAACCCTGATAGATAGGTACTGACTTAATACGGACATACATAATTATATTATTTTTAGACAAGAATCGAATAACTAAAATAACCTGTAGTTGATTTGTTGTTTACGTATTCAATAAATTGAATTACTGCTTATAACTAAGAAAAACTAGGATAAAAAGTTATTTAAAAGCAAAATTAAACATCACAGTCAATAGGTGCGTTCTGAACAACATAGCCAAATAATTTCCAACAAATGTTTTTTAACAAAAAAAAAAGTTTATTCATTTAGAGTCGGCTATGTTACGTAAATTCTAAAAACATATATTAATTTACGCACTCTTGTACCTACACAGTAAATCGATATGTTTACGGAAATTTAGATTTGAGGCAATGGTAACACCTCGAAATTTTAAATGGTCAGCTTCAGCTAAAGTGGGGCAAGAACATGCAGTGTCAGCATACGTGCAACAATTGTGTCCGCGAATGTTTAGCTTAGTAAGCGGTATGTTAAATCTCATTGTAAATAAAATGTAATTTATTTTATCTGCATTTAATGTTAGGAGATTATAACGGAGCCAATTAGACACCCTGTTAAAACCATTTTGAGTATATTCATAGACCTCAATTTAAGATTTAGCTGAAAACAATAGAGCTGTGTCATCCGCATAAGACATAACACCATTTTGGAGTGACAGGCTGCATATTTCATATATATGTATGGATTAAAAATAAAGTAGGGCTAAAAATGGTACCTTGTGGAATACCAAAACAACTTCTTCAGAGCTTGTATACTGACCATTTTTTACAAATTGATGATCTGATGACCTGATGACTGATGATGATCTGATGACGATCGTTGAGATAATCAGAAAATAGAAGTGGTTTTCCTCTTATCCAAATTTACTATTTGATAGTAGTCTGTTATAACATATATTCATACATATAATTTGCATTGCATTATTTCCAGAAAATCCCGGTGCAATTCGTGAAGACGGGCGTGAAGCACTTACACGCGGCCGCCAAGCTGTACAACATCGGCGTCTACTTCGAGGCTAACGGACACGGCACCGTGCTCTACAACGATAAGGCTAAGAACACTATTCGCAGAATCTCGCAGGAGGGGTGAGTTATAATACCCCTTTTTACGAAAATTACGCGGACGGAGAAGTATGACATTTGGCAGAGTTAAAATTTATATGGAGTAGGAGTGCAGAAAGCACTTCTTCTCTATATAATATCTTAAGCAAAACAAAAGGGCAACCACTGGTACTTATTAATCACTTATTTATTACTGGACTAGATTCTGTACGTTGTTTGGTTTCATAGGTTCCCACAGGAACTGTGCCTTTTTAGAGGATGAAAAACTTATGTCACTGGCCGGTAAATAAACCAATCGGAACTGCCTGCCTTTTCCCATCGATGTTGGGGTCAGCTTCTAGTCTAACCGGATGAAGCTGAGTACCAGTATTTTACTTGAAGCGACTGCTTATCTGACCTCCACAACCCAGTAATGGGGTAACACGATACTCATTGTAGGGACTCGTGACCCCAGGGTTGCGGAATTTGTTCGAAAGAGTCACCGCGGCCCTGGAACGCAAAGGGCATGAGGAGGATCTCGGATGGGTTTTAGTCAGCAAGAGTCTGACACTCCCTTCCGCTCCACCCAAAGCGGAAGAAGTCATTTGATGATTTCCCATCCATAAAAAAGTGACTCGTGACAGATTTCCTGGCTTCCGACTAGCCGTAACGACTGTCAAAGGTGTAAATGACAGCCGGGACAACCGACTTGACGTGCTTTCCGAGGCACGGAGGAGTCTCGTTAAGTTACGGATGGTCGGGGTGACCATCCACCGATGGGCCTCGGCGAACGTTGCTTAACTCTAACACCGTCCGTGTGGCAGTTATTATTTAGCCACAAGCTCTTCATCACACATCTAATTACCTACCACCTACCATTACCACCTATTCAGTACTGGACAAGATACGTTCTACGGTTGCTGCAGGTTTCCAAAAGAACTGTGCCGTTTTACGGGATGAAAAACCTATCTCACTGTATCACCTTATTTTTTTTGACACGTTGTTGCCTGAAAGAAAGACAAATTGTCCATATTTGAAGTTTATGCATGGTAATTTCAATCCGCAATTTTTTGATCAATTTAATTTTATCAACTGAACTTCGATGTGTCTGAAATCAGAATTAATTTTTATATTAATCTTTGAACAAATTATTAAATTACTATTGAACTATACTATTATTGTCATAATTAAATTATTTGTGTTTTCGTTGAATTACTATTGTTAATATTATTATCGAATTATTATTGTATTATTGAATATTATTGAATTACTATTGGTATGAATGGATAATTTAAGTATGAAATTGAAATATGGAATTATAAAGATTTTTAATTTAGATGTATGATTTTAAATGCATGAAATAGTTTAGATACTAGGGAATGTTCTAGATTTAATTTGTTAATTTATATACTTTGGGATTAAATGGCTTTATTATTATTATTATTATAATTGCAATCCGCGCATAGTTGACCAGCAGCCACAATGTGTAACCCAGTCCTAATAACAATCGCTAAGACAGTCTCAAAAAAAAACTTGGCTTTGTTAAAAATCCATGCTCATGATAACCAATTCAATGCAATAGTTATTGCTGAACTGTCAAAATGAAAGCAGTTTTGTATCAGAGGTCTGTTGTGCAACATTCGTCGTACGTGAGCGTGACTGTTTTTAGCTTCCGCTTCCCTTATGTGGATTTTTTTAAAGTTTGTGTGTTTAGTTTTCATTATCAAGATAAATAAGACATTGAAAGACAGAAACTTGTGACGGCTTTGTGGCTTTGAACCGGTCATTGTTTTGGGTTCCTGATGCTAAAGTCGATTCGCCGAGGGGCAAAGTTATTTGACGAGAACTGTACAGGTTCTCGTCAAATAACTTTGCCCCTCTGAAGTTAGCCATTTGCAAAGATCGCGCAGGTGCAGTCACGTACACGGGAGCAAGCGGGACGCAAGCATGCATCGAACGTAAACGAGCGACTGAGACATAAAATCAAGCCCAGCCCCCATGTCTCTTACGCATGCGCAGTTGCAGTATGTTCGTAATTTTGACTACTACGCAGCCACTCGACACAACTTCAGTGGGGCAAAGTTATTTGACGAGAACTGTACCGTGTGTGAGGTCATGGAAGACTTATCACATTTTATCAGAATGTGTCCGGACTGGGCCATAAAGACGGTCAACCTTTGGGGAATTAAATTGATGAATATTAATAGCGTAGGAGTTTAAAACAGTATTCTGTTCTGTTCAATGTAAATGATGCTAGGATGCTGTTAAAAATTTTTCATTATTGAAAAAGAAACCCCTATCAATTGAACATAAAAAGACTAACATTAAGAAAATATAATTTACCTTTGTGCTTCCTTTTCCAGTGAACCCAGCCAACGTAAGGCAGCGCAACTGTTCCTCGACTTCATCGATATGACAAACGAGACGGTCGGCGACGCGATATCGGACATGTTCGTCGTGGAGGCCGTCCTGTGCGCGCGCGGCTGGAGCGCCGTGCACTGGCTGGAGCTGTACGACGACCTGCCCTGTAGGCAGCTCAAGGTTGTCGTTAAGGTAAGGGTTTACACTGGCTAGGGTTACGGTAACCGAGCCGAGACCGGGCCCGTTCGTGCTTTATGATCATATAAAACATGTAATAGAATAAACGCAATACCTCTTAATTATTTTAGAAGTCATCAACTGCCTAGCCTTTTCCCAACTATATTGGGGTCGGCTCCCAGTCAAACGGAATTCAGCTGAATACCAGTATTTTACGTAGAGCGGTTACCTACTAGACCTCCACAACCCATTAACTGGGTAACGTGGTACTTCTTGGCAAGACTGGAGTCAGATTTTCTGGCTTCTGACAATCCGTAACGACTGCCACGAGGATCTACAGAATCTTTTCTGAGGTATGAAATGGCCTCGCTATGCAATGTGTTGTCTTCCATTCATGTCCCAACTGCGGCAACCTTGTTACTTGCTTCGAGTCCCTCTATTATGTTCTAAAACTTTTACTGGATTGTGCGTCATTAACTCGTTTTTTCACCCACAGGATCGCAGCGTAATAAAAACGACAGATGCCGAACGGATATGTTCCGAGCCTGAAGGACTACAAACTCGCATTGAGGAGCTAGTCGCCAAGTATCCCAGTGGCAGGTCGTTTGCAAGACCTTCGGGTACCGAGGACATTGTTAGAGTGTATGCTGAGGCTGAAACGAGGGAGGTTAGTATCTATGTCTCTTGAAATAAGGTCGAAAATATGTGGTCTCTAATTATCCCAGTGGTAGGTAATTTGCAAGAACTTCGGGCACCGAAGACATTGTCAGATTGTATGCCGAGGCTGAGACGAGTGACGTTAGTAGTAATGTTCCTTGAGATAAAGTCGAAAACAGATTGTCGCTAAGTATCCCAATGACAGGTCGTTTGCGAAGCCTTCGGGTAAAGATATTGTCAGAGTATATACTCTGACAATATCTTTGTCCGAAGGCTTTGCAAATGCTGAAGCTGAGGCGAAAGAGGTTAGTATCTATGTCCCTTGAGATAAGGTCTAAAATAGCATACCTCTTACGCTATATTAAACGCCAAGATTGCTATTGATTTTGGTTTAAGACCGTGAATGTTCAGTGCGAAAATGTTGTGCTGTTTTTGAAATTAAGTGTGTCAATAAATGTAGGTGGGTCAATGACCGTTATTCTTTGTTTATCTGGCACATACTATAATTACTTTCTTTCCAATGCGACGACTTTGTTAACAACTTCGATATCGAGTCAGTCTCGCGTACCTGCGGACCATGCCTGTTATATATTTAATTATTGTCGGTATATAATATATAGGCAGAACTGCGGCCACTGAGCGAACGAAACTTATTATAAGCTAATTTTATCATATTTGTCAATGTAACAGTAGACACTGATTGATTTAGGAACATTTTGGCTATTTACACGATACAAAGAGATTTCAGTCGTTAGCGAAGTTGTTAAGGGGAATGTCACACTGCAGTTTAACCAATTCTCGTTACAAATCGACTTCTACCACCTAAACCCTCAATGTCCCCCCCAGCAAGCCGACCTGCTCGCCGCTGAGGTAGCACAAGCCGTGTTCGACGTAGCGGGCGGCGCCGGCGCACGGCCCGCGCTGCCCGCGCTGCCCGACGCGACGCAGCTGGTCTAGACACTACGATTCGTTGTATTCATATCGACACACTAGAACAAATGTTACGAGTACCACATCTATATTTGAATTCAGAATTCGAGATGATTGACAAATACAACAACTAACCCTTTGGCATTCAAGATAAAGTTCAAATTCCTTTGCAACCCATACTTTTTAGGGCCTTTGGAACACCATACCGGATACCGATAGTCGATAAATTGTACTTGAGTTGGTGGCGACAAGGGTTGAAATTATCTCGAGTTATAAATTCAAGTACTTAAACTTACTAAGAATGCGCGAAATCACGTTTTTCTTTTTTTTTCTTTTTGATGTTTTGTCTGAAGATCTACTTAATCGAATTCGTTGGTGAAACTTACACAGACGTGATGACCTAATAAAGATGAAACAATAAAAACCCAAATATCTGTGAAATATGTTAAATTGAAGGGGTATACCTCAAGTAGTTAAAATCATTATTTTATAGATTAATCGTCTGAGACATTCGCTAAATAATTAATTTAAATTTCTTCTTGTAAGGTACATTGAGTTTCAGGAATTTTGACAATGTTTTTTCTAAAGTACCGATTTTGGAAGGACTACTAAAAGTATTTTGTTGTAACAGACCTATTCAGAGTTCGTAGACATTTTATTTATATCTTATCAAAAATGTTCACATTTAATAGTTTTGAGATTATTATTTTTTAGTAAAAAATTGACAGATCTTCAAACAAAAACCATTGACTTTAAAACGGAATTATAAATTAATCATAAAACTTATCATTAAAGTCGCTGTGCGACGTTCTAGAATATTCTCTTAAAAACTAATCGACAGTTAATAATTATAATTATATACTTACAATTAATTTTATTAATTTAGCTGATAGTTTTAATTTTCAGTCATTTCGGTACAACGCACTACTAGTCTTATTGGTTTGTTTAGGTGCGTATTATTTTGGACCAATGTTTTTTTTTACATGCAAGAATCTTTATATGAGACACGTATTTACTGAAAACAAATGTAGCACGATCAATTTTCAACTCAAAGTAATATTCATAAGCATAGACATGCCGTTCATTGGAAAAAAAAAGCTCTGAAAATCAAAGTATCAGGTCAATAGTATACGACTAAATAGAAAGATGTACCGGAGTTTGGTTATAACGAGCGAAAACGCACACATTCGCAAATCATCGTACGTACATGTGTCAATTTGTGCTTGTGAATGTTTTGGCTTTTTCTGTGAATCCAACCTTCTGTATTTATCTATTTCTATAACTGCAACAACATGGTTACCATGATGCATTTATCATCAGGCAAGATCGAAGTCAAGACCGAGCAGATTCATCAGGAAATTAAAATAAATATATATGTTGTTGACTGCAACTCCATTGGTTTCCATTTCTTGTCCAGTAAATACGTAGTATTTAAGACTAGAGGCTCTCTTGCTCATAACAGAGTACCTAGGTGCTACTGCCAACTGTTGAGAAAATATATATTTGTAAAAAAAAATATTCTGCTCATATTGTACTAATTTTTGTACTGACGAACACATTTAAAGGAGCTCTATTTTACAAAGCAAAGCTTTACATTAATTTCACTGTTTGACTTTAGATTCACGCTGAAGACTCCTTTAATGTGTTTAGCAGTCGATTTAATTGTTAATATTCTATAAATTGGAGACGTAAACTAAAACAGCTCAGTTAAACTATTGTATAAGAATCTGTCCAATATTAAAAGTAGTAGAAAAAATGTCCACACATGCATTTTAATTGTACCTAACCACTGCCCTTTATGCCTTAGAAAACTTAAACTACACTTTTTTGGAAGTACTTCTGTCTCTACAATTCACCTTGAAGTGATAGAGACAGCATGAACTTAAATATGTCTTCAAAAAAGGTTAGTTTTGTTTGTGTTTTCGGCTGTTAGCATAGAATTAAGAGCTACGCACAGGCGAATAATTTTATGTCTTTGCGTATATTTCGCGAAGAAAATTCACTGCTAAATTAGCATGTAATACTTCGAAGGGTAGTTGACATTATTTCTAATTAGCTCAATATAAAATTTGTACTAAACAACTTTTTAACTTTACACGAAACAATTAATTGCTAAAAATTAATACAAAATCGAGTCACCTACCCTACATTTAGATGTAAAATATATGCAAAGAAGCCAAATTATCAGTCCTGAAGGATAAATTAACAAAAAAAATACACCTTTATAATAAAAAGTAGAATGTTCGAAATGGATGTATATTTACAAATATTTTGCAAAGTTTATTGACTGTCACAATTAGACTGGATCTTAATGTTTGTAAAATTATGTAATTGTTGGGGAGATTGGATTAATATTTCTATACAAACTAATTAATGTTGTTTCACATTAAAAAAAAAACATGCAAATCAGTTATTTTTTGCTGTTAAAATATAAATTTGGTTTCATTCAGTTTTAAAAATATGTTATTATTGTAAAGATAATGAAAGTAGAATAATGAGAGTCGTGGATAAAAAAAATCCGTTCGAAATTGTGACTTCGACGACTGATTGGGAAAGAGAAAGTGTATCTATCTATGAATATTTTTGTGAGAATGTATCGTAATAAAACCATGTATTTACTATATCTACATTAGTCATTATTATTCGAAAAACAATATTTACACAATAATTCTGCAAACACTTTTGATAAGATTTAGGTACAAGCTTGCAACCATAAAATAATGTGCAGAAGGCCAATTCTGTCAAGTCCACGATTTAATTGTCATTTTATCTGAAAAAATCTGTACTTATAGCCCGTATGATTGTTAAGCAACATGTTGCACACACATACAGCATGTAATGTTGCTAGCATCACAAAAGGATGTTGCTGCAACAGCCCAGTTTTAGGAACGGAAATAATCGAAAAACTAATGTGACAAATCGTCAAACGCGCATAAGCTGCTGTATATTACATACAGCAGCTAATGCGATTGGAATGACTGCCTAACGCCAATTACTGGCTGAATGAGTTCTTTAACATCCAATCGCATCAATTGACTTGTGTTTAATTCGTGACGTCGATCATTTCTTTGAAGGGCTAGGGATTGGTCCTTCTGTATCTAAAATAATATATAATGTTACACAAATTCAACGGAATTGAAAGTGCTCAAAATGACTCGATAACGTTATCTCGATTCTTGAAAGACTTCTTTATATTTTGCACTAACTATTTTATCGTTTTTCTAGTAAATTGTATTTTGCAATCAATCAGCATATTTTTGTACTGTACCTATATTTAATTTTGTTATTGTGTTGTGATAGATATAAAATAGTCTCGAAAAATTATGTTTTATTGGACGTATCGCGAATTCCAAATATTCATGACAATTACTCTCGGTTTCTGAATAAAGTAGGTAGGTATTTGAAGTTGAGAATTTGTCAGTCTACTTCAGCCTGAATACCCGTTTAAAAGGGTTTGTCAAGTTCTTTACCTCATCATCATCATTTCAGCTGAAAGACGCCCAGAGCTGGACAGGCCTCCCCCAAGAGTCGCCACGTCGATCGGTCCTGGTCGTCTAATATTTTCAATTTGGTAATGGACCTATGTATATTCTTCGCTGGTTGACCTAGGTCGATACCTCAATTAAGGCCAAGATTGAAGCTAATTAAACTAAAGCCTGTCTGATAAGAATCGATAACATTCGGTCGTGAACTACTTTTGAGTTCACATAAATGTATTTTTAAACCTAGTCGGTGTACGGCTTAAAGTGAATTGTGTGTCTCTGCCAAACGAGACGTATACATAGTTATCGCATTACTATTTTACTCGTCTATCAATGACTAAGCTTTTAATTGAATAAAGGTTTTTTTGAAGTGAAAACTTCTTTAGCGGCGTTGTGCACTTTTTGGGGTGGGTAAAAAATGTTAAACTCGCGTCAGGACACGTGACCTGATCGAAAATTCCTAAGATGATGAAGTGAAAACTTCTTTAGCGGCATTGTGCACTTTTTGGGGTGGGTAAAAAATGTTAAACTCGCGTCAGGACACGTGACCTGATCGAAAATTCCTAAGATGATGAAGTGAAAACTTCTTTAGCGGCATTGTGCACTTTTTGGGGTGGGTAAAAAATGTTAAACTCGCGTCAGGACACGTGACCTGATCGAAAATTCCTAAGACGGATAATGTAATATGAAACATAAATTGTCATGTTTCTGTGTGATAGCGCAATACATGAATATTGTATTTAACTACATAATAGTTAGTACTTTTGTACTCATATATAAAGCAATTCGTGCGATATTGTTCCCTAACTATTCCAAAATATTCAAAAATGCACAACGTTAATGTTCAAGTTTTCACTTCTGCCGGCACTCCCGGAGTGCAACCCGTTGTTTTTTTTTCTACATTTGTGTTGGTGTACTTCCAGGCAAGACTGCTCCATCGTCGACCTTACCCGAGTTTTAGCTTACCATCAGGTGAGACGGTGGCCAAACTAAGGGCTCTTTCAATTTAGACGTTTCTTGTCGGACTGTTGCGGCACCGCAGCGGTGCGTTTGACGTACTGCGCACGTCCGTTTGATTTTTCCATACAATTTAGGCACACAAATACTTGTCCTGCTGTCGTGCGTACGCGGCACCGGCGCCGCACTGCACTCTTGATGTATAAATTGTATGGCAAGAATCAACCGGACGTGCGCAGTACGACAAACGCACCGCTGCGGTGCCGCAGCAGTCCGGCACGAAACGTCTAAATTGAAAGAGCCCTAAATCAATTTGAGATACGTCCAATAGTCATCAAATTCTACAAAAAGATCTCGAAGGTCACATAATTGCTTATAAGTATCCAAAAGAATGTTTGTCAGATAAAAAATAAACCATTCAAGGGAAATATATGTACATGGTCTGATAAATGTAGTAGATAAGTGAATGTATCGTAAGATTGACAGCTAGATAATAGAGAACGTACTGATATCGGTATATTCGGCGTACGGAAGGTTTGATAAGGCAAAAGTGTAGGTCCTGTACCGACACTAAACTTTTTTAACCCATTGACAGTCCAGTTGAGTACTTGATGTTATAGAATGCCAGATAAACCCAACCAAGCCCAGTTAATACCTAACTTATTACAATTATAGTTCGCTGCGTTGTCACATGGATTCCAAACCGCCTTTTCGTTTGAGTCGACCTATACAAGATTGATGCCTAAAAACTTATGTGAACATGCATCCTATAGTTGCATTTATAGTAGAAGCTTATTATTCCATGATAGATATAATTTAGCCAAACATTCCTTGTTTCATACTAACGGTACCTACTGATGTCCCATGCTTGCAAATAAAATAGGCACTATAATAATATAATTATTTTGGATCGATAAGGAAAGAGTAACAATTTTTGTGGGCTACAATACAAGTCTGCCAGTAACCTTTTACCTAACCATGACCGAAACGAAACAGACTTAGAGAAGTACTATTCAGTAAACGTAAAATCTTCCTCAGATGAAGTGAGTTGTCAATCTATCCAATGAAGCTCGAATTACATCTCACTTTAACCTGACACCACCTAAGCCCGCAGGCAAACCGCCTAGTGAATTCCGCTCTGTAGCCTTTACTACCGGCCGCAGAAACTGACCTTACCCAGTACCTACTATAACCCATTCGACTTGCATTCAAAAGATGGTCTCATAATTCAAGATGAAACATGAGGAGTACATATTGATAAGGATTTCTCCGGTTCAAGTACCTAGTACTACAAAACACCATTTATTATTAAAATTCCGGAAGACCACCGTCTTGAGATAACGTCAAAGATGTTTGATAATTCAATCATTTCATTGAATGGAATGTGTTGTTACTATATATATCTGGAGATGTGTGGTTTTCCCACATATTGTTGGCGGCAGTTGCCATTCTTAGGCTAAGGGCATATGACCGCGCGGTACCGCCCGTAATTACAAATCGCGCGGTACAAGATCAGACTAACGGCCGCTTTCTATAATATATCTCAATCCCAATCTTGATCCCGATCCTTGTCTGTAACCAATCAACGGCCGAGTTTGTGTCCTTCACCACACAATCCTCACCTTTGGTTACAGACAAGGATCGGGATTGAGATATCGTCAAGCCTATATCGACTGGTTTAGTTGGTCCGCGCGGTGCCGCGCCGTCACGTGAACTTAGCCTTATTAAAAAGTCAACTGCCAACTGCTGCTAAGCATTGCATAGCAACCCTGTTAGGACTGGAATAAGAATGCCTTAAAGATTGAACCTATTGTTAGCATAAACCTGCATGTTGCTGTTCTGTCAATATTTGTTCAAATCTATTATGTGTGCAATTGTTGTGTGATTATTTAGTTTATGCTGATGATGTTATAATTCAATAAATCAATTAATAACTACTAGTGACTTTTTTTACACCCACAATTTTGCGGAGGCGCACTTAATGATATGAATCCTATAGGTATGTAGTATACCTACTCTAGGTGCATCGACCTCACTTTTATTAAAATTAATTTTTGTACTCCAAATCTTATTGTAAAACATTGAATTGAAAAGAGTAAGTAACTATGGAATTTCTTGTCCCGCGTTCTTCTCCATAAGAATGTACCCTTGCGAACGGACAGTGAGTCACTTTATATTATTTTAAATGTAAATGATGACATTCAAAAGTGCCGTTTAATGGCCTAATTGAAATAAACGTTTTGACTTTGAATTTACCTAAAACATTTAATTTCGATAATAATATTAACTCGATCGGAAAAAATATTGACTGGCATGTTTTTTGGAGCATTTGTAGAATCGTAGATCATAGATTGAGTTTTACAAGTAGGTACTTACTTTATTTTCATAAAATTAAGTATCTACTTAATTAAATATCTACCGCTCGGGCACTGCTGGCACACCGGTGTGCCGCGAGATTTTCGCGATTTTAATGTTTATAATAAAAAATACTTAAATCTTACGTAGGTAATACTACGTAAGATTTAAGTATTTTTTATTTTGGAATTTTCAGATGTCAGTGCTCGAGCGGTTAAATTACTAACACCTATTAAGTTGGTAAACCGCTGTTGAGCTGTTTGGGAGATGTATGCTCGTGCACATAAATTTATTGATGTCGGAATAGTAAACAGTTCAATATCTATAATTTTTAAACAAACTTTGTAACTAGGTAAATATTAAGAAAAAATAATTACCAATAGGTAACCTACCTTAGGTAATATAAAAAACCATTGGCAACTAAATTTGGTCGGGTTTACGCTGAGATTTAAAGGAAAAGTAATGGAAGCTATCTTAAAATAGGTAAGTAGGTACTTACAACACTTAGGATATGAATTTTTGGTCAGTAGGTATAACTTCTTCTTTTTAGAAGCATTTTTGTATAAATTTGGGGAGAAATCACCGGAGTTTTATAGAGAAATCTTGAAATGAAAATTTAAAACCGTGACTACCACCACCCCACCAATGGCATGGTATATCTGGTAAACTACTGGAGTGCTAATTTCGAATTTTGGGTCATCATCTGCCTATAGCCATTTCCGAACTATATTGGGGTCGACTCCGTCTAACCGGATTTAGCTGAATACCAGTATTTTAGGTGGAGCGGCTGCCTACCAGACCTCCAAAACCCATTAACTATACTGGGTAATTCAGTACCTACCTACTTCTTGGCAAGATGTGTCAGATTTTCTGGCTTCTGACAATCCGTAACGACTGCCAAAGATCTGCAAATGAGCCAGGACCAACGGCTTAACGTGCTTACCGAGGCACGGAGGAGTCTCGGTATGTTAATATGCTCACCTATCCACAGACCACCCTCGGCAAGCGTTGCGCGGTTGCGCTCATAATTTTGAATTTTGGGTACCTAATTACCTAATAATTTTATCTTGCAGGATAGGTAGGTACTAATTTTCTATGAGGAAAGCGACAAGCTCCTCCGTCTTGGAATCAACATTCTTGCTGAACGAGCGCGCGAAAGTTAGGTACTTATCATCATTGATTTCTCGGTAAATAGGTACAAATGTTAGTTCTGTTTTTTTACGAAATTAATCACATAAAAAGGTAGGTACTAATTATTTGTATACCTACTAGAATAGCTGTAGCATGCCGTGCCGCCTTTTTAGGCGCTCATGGTGGTCTTGCTGAAGGGAGTTTGTCCACCGCTGGACTACCTTCAAAGTCGATTTTCTCGAAAAATACTAATTTTGTTGTTCGAGTGCAAATAGAGTACTAATTATTTACCAAATATGGCGCTAATATATCGCTTGATTGGCGTTCGTGGGCGGGTAGTCACGACATTATGATTTTTTTTTCTACAGATTGACTATAAAGAAAAAAGAAACAAAATAACAAATAAAACTTTATTAACAATAAAACATCAATACTACTTCTGGGAAACGAAACTTATTTCTATAAAATTTCTTAGATAATAACAGTGCAATCATTAAATTTTGTTAAAATTTAATAAATTCAATTCTGGCATCACATAGGAAATCAAGTTTCGCTTTCCTACAATACATTTAAAAAATGCAATCTTACAGGCTTATTCATAAAAACTTTTAAACCATTACTTAGTTAAAATACTATTTAGGGGATTCTAAATTCAAATTCTTCATAGAAAATTTTGATTATAGGATCTGCATTAGCCAAGAAATGGCTATAACTTGGCTATGAAGTTTTCATGAATAAGGCTGTCAGAATTTAAACCTATGTTTTACAATGAAATTACTAACAATGTTTAGAGATCAGATAAATTAAATCATTAATGCTCTACTTTTACATGATAAATTAATTTTTTAAGGGTGGTGTGACAAATGTTGGAATGTTCATATTTTATTTCACTTTTATCTTAAAATGATATAAAATACATGCTATATAATATAAAAAAACCAATTAAAAGATGACAGTGTAAAAATATGAAATACATAATTGATAAAATAAAATTACAATAATTTAAAAACTAATCAATAAGTAGGACATGTTCTGTTGTCATTTGTAGTTTATGAAATCGTAATACATACATATTTAGAGCCTCAAGCCTACAGTTTGACTTGTCAATTTTACTTAACATAATTTCAAACTTAACAACAGTTTGTGATGATGTGCATATGAAGAGAAATCCACCATGGCCTAATGCAATAGTTTCGTGAACACTATGACAATATAATATTACAGCTATGTCATGAAAGAACAATGGCTAATCCCTATTCTAACATAAACAATACTAATGACATGTGGGTAGTTGTGAAAATAAACAATTACTGTTTGAAAACATTCTGACCTATGTTTAAAAATATTGTGCAAGGAAATTCATAATAATAGTCTTACTTCAATAGGATATCAATCGTAAGGACTATTTTGCTATCATGGATGACAGCATAATTATATTATTTCCACTGACTGTTTTTTCTATTAACACATTTTAACATTTAGATTTTCAATTTACTTATAGCTGACTGAAAAGTAACATAGCAAAGCATAATACTAAGACTAACATCGATTTGACTTAGGCATAGAACTATTCTAACAACAATTGATAAACTCATCAATAAAATTCGTCAAATACCTACACAACATTAAATTTATTCTTTTACTTTCAACAATATAATTATTTTCTTCAATACCAAAGTATGAATCCAGTTATTTGTCTGTGTTGTCTTGCTATAGGAATTTGTTAAAAATGGGGTTTAATCTGCATTCGCCCCACTTTTGAAAAACTTGGGGGCAAAAAATGGGCTGAGAGCAGAATAAATCAAAAATGGGTAACCTTAACTAGGAATCATATTTCAATACTGTTTATTGAATGAATGTCCATTCCTACATTCTATGGAGCATATTATGCTATAACATTTATTACTTGGTCTATGGAAACTAATAATGGTAACTAATAATGCTTATGGTGAATGATGTATGATGTATGTTATAGAAACATAACACCATAATTTATGAGTTCACAGGCTTGACTATTGTTTAAATAAATAAATACTGACATTTTGACTGAACAGAGGGACGCCAAAGAAAAGATGGATGGATTGTGTGAGGAGCAATATGAAAGAAATGGGGAGTTAGTAAGTGTGATGGGTGAGAGGACAGAGTGTAAGAAGAAAACGTGTTGCGCCAACCCCAAGTTACATGGCATAAAGGCAGGAAGATGATGATGACTGACATTTAACATGAAGACATTCAAATATATTTCTATGTTCACATTCAAGACTTGGATACAAGAAATTATTGAATAAACTACTTTTATGGCCAGGAACTTAACACTTAACACATTTCATTTTAAAATCCTCAAATAGCTACCTAATAATAGTAAATTTTTGTACCTAACCAAGAATGGGTCCTAAATACGGTGCTTGATCACAGTAGAAACATTTTGGCACTTCAATTTCTTGCAGTTCTACTACATTCATGCTTATCTCGTTAGAAACAACGTAGTAGCGACATCGCCTCGGTCCGATACCTTCGATTAATGTGTCATAAGGTGGAGAGAGGATGTCGAAGAACGCTGCTGGCATCTCGAGGGCTTCTATTTCATGGAAGTTGGAAATGGTTGGTGTGAGTATGCAAGTACCACAGTTTTCTGAGCAAACCTTGTGGCTAGCTATTTCGGCGAACAGCTTCCGTCGCTTGTGGGTGCCCTGGGCCAGCCGCGCCGCTTCTCGCCTCGCGCGCATTTGGAACTCCGCTGGATCCACGTGCTCCTTGACCGGATACTCGGAAAAGCTCCTGATCTTCACCGCACCTGATATCACCTTCAAAAGCCCGTGCATATGCGGGTGGTCGTGGAGCGGCATTTTGAAACCCGGTTTTAAAACAAAAATACTCATATTTATTTGGTCGTTTTGAAACACTTCTATATACGTACACGGTGCCTTATTGGGATGACTCCAAAGCGCTACGTCCATCAAATTATTGTCGTAGCCCAAGTCTTCAGCTCTTAGACCGTCCATCATAGTCTTTAGCTTATCCAAGTTAGCCCTAAGAGCATTTTTTTGACTGTCATCGAAGGTGTGCAGAGAGTGCCGGTAGATGGACACGATTGGAGGTACATTGACGAGTTCCATGGCTGACTTCTCTTCATCTCCTATATCCATATGAAATCTGACTGAATTTATACACAAAAATTTATTTCTTCTAATGAATGTAGAAAATAATCTCGACGATAACAAAGCGCAACTGTCAACAAACGTCATTTTGCTCATTTTGTTTTTACTTCTGATTGCGTTTCATTACTCCGAGCTTTTCGACTGTCATACTTTTGAAAATTAAATCAAATAAAAAAATAAGAAAGGCAATAGAAATAAAGTTTTTACAGCATACCAAAATAAAAAAAACAAATTGAGCATTGAAAATAAATACCATTCGATTTAAATTCATTAAAATTTTTAAAATTTCGTCTGGTTTCGTCTTTATGCTTTGCACTCAAGACTCAAGGCGACTTGCTTTTATGAAACAATGCCATCTAGTAACGAATAGCTGAACTTCTATAATTTCCAAACAAAGGTGGATCTATTTTCTGAAATAACTGTTTGAGTGTGTCAAGTATAAGTACCTATGTAGTATTGTAGTTCTATGAAGAAATAGATGGCGTAGACAATGGCATCACCGTCGTCGAAGTGTAGTGAGTACCTAAAGCAAAATACAAATAGCGAACTTTAATGAGATTGTTAGGTAGGTATATGGATTAATCATTTAACAAAAGAAATTATTTAAGAAGCCATTTCCGACTTCATAATGATGTGCTCACATGAGAAAAACTCATTTACCTAAAAGGACCTAAAATTGCAAACTGAATTAAATATTTAGCAGTTCAGACTACCCACAAAGGGGGATACATACGCAAGATCAACAGTCATAATATCAACAGTTAAAACATCAACACCGTAAGACCAACGATTCAAAATCTCAACACTTCAGAATCTCAACAGCTTAGTAAGTCAACAGTTCAGAAGATCAAAGTTTAAAATCCCAACTTTGAAAGTACCTATTAGGTCAATACTAGCAAGTCGGAGCCCCGCTTCGCGGGGCTCAAGGGTTTGAAAAAAAATAACCACGAAGGGTATGGCGGGGTCAGTTCGCTCGCTTCGCTCGCTCACTAGACCCCGCCATCCCCTTCTAACCTAACCTGTCCGAGTCGGGGTGCCCCATGATGTTTACTTATAGTAAACCATGTATAACATTAATTAGTATTGACCTAATAGGTACTTTCAAAGTTGGGATTTTAAACTTTGATCTTCTGAACTGTTGACTTACTAAGCTGTTGAGATTCTGAAGTGTTGAGATTTTGAATCGTTGGTCTTACGGTGTTGATGTTTTAACTGTTGATATTATGACTGTTGATCTTGCGTACATGCCTCCGCCACAAAGGTAGGTACTTGGTTTTCGGTTTTTCAGAGAGCACAAAACGTATTCTAAGTACCTATTTTAAGAGGTTCCTTTTCGATTTTCCCTCTGAAGAAAGAAAATATGACTGAAACACCACATAAATAAATCATTACATCACCACCTACATAGGTATCTACCTACCTACAAAACAACGTCAGCATCAAAATAAGGTGTACTCAGACAACAATAAAGATCGTAAATGCGAGATCGGTTTTATGTGTGGTCTGGTCGGTCGCGGGTGGTGTACCAATAATACCACTTAAATAAATACCAGCCCATTGTAAATGTTCCTCGGATTTTATTGAGTTCCAATGCGCCTGGGTTTCATCCGTTCCCGTCATTAACCGCGACCATAGACTAAAAACATAGATAAATTAATCAGGTGTACGCGAATAGAAGTTGCTATTGTAGCGGAAAAATATTAGTTTTACTTTTTTATTGTCTATGGAAATAAAATGTTTCGGTTTTATTGAGATGTTTAGACTGATTTCCTAATCATTTGGTTTTGATGTGCTTTTTGTGGTTAAGATAACTTTTTGTGTGATTATAGTGGTTTGAGAAACACCTATAGTTACTTACCTACCTACCTAATACTCATAGGTAGTAAACCTAGGTACCTCCCTAAGTTTTTTTTTCTATTTCATTAGTAGGTACCTACCCTTGTTAAGTTGTTACTGCATCTACCTACCTATTTATTTGTCTCGTGGTATACTTATGAGTTGGGTATTTTTTTAAGGATAGGGCTCCTTCCGCTCTTGGCTTAGCGGAAGGGAGTGTCAGACTCTTACTGATTAAAACCCATCCGTATTCCTCCGAATGCCCTTTGCGTTCCAGTGCCGCAATTAGGTACTCTATTGAACAAATTCCGAAACCCTGGCAGACTCTGGCCCTAGCGGGCCCCGACTACTATGTTGGCATCTCTATCAGTTAAGTATCTACCTACTTTCATAATTTTCGACTAATTATGAAAGTAGTAGGTAATTCAAGTAGGTAGGTGGCTGGTTTATGCAGGAAACTCTTACCAGCCTAGTGGGTACCTAGCAGCTGCTGGTCTTTTTTTTTCCCGAGTAGGTAAGCCATGCAGTTTAAGCTAGTTTGTAAGTCTTGAAAAGTAGGAAACCTAGTTAATAGAAATGCATGAGTTTTGTGGCCTTTTTCATATATAAAAGCTTCAATAACAGGAAGGTTTTGGTGGCATTTCTAGTAGTTACCTACCTGCCTCTTTTTATTCTGGAGACACTGAAAATCCTTAGATAATAATGGTAGCAAAAGACAGATCCAATTTCTTTGAGAAAATTTGTCACCTCTGTAAGTTTACATAAACACAAAACCAAATCACATTTCCTCAGTTGATATGCGACCACCACGACCTTGCCCGTCCTGGCAGCTCTTCACTGGCGAGCTGCTTCCAGGCCACTCTATCTTCGGCTCTTCTCAGGACAGTGGTCATAGGGAGTTAGGCTAAAATATAGTACTTACAATTTACTACTATTTATTATTAAACTAGTATTATAGGTACTATATTTTAGTCAGTTGTAGGGTAATGTACCTTATACATTACCTACATATAGAAAAATAATGGAAGTAGTAAGTACCACAGTTAGTAGTACGCAAATAGGTACTATATTTTCATCGCTAACTCAAGTGCTGAGGAGTATATTCAATAAAATCCCGTACAAGGCCAAAATACCATTAGCAATTTGAAGAAGTAGGTACCAATATTTTCGAGGTCGCTGCACTTGCTCTACCTAGCATCCTACATTCTCATGATTCTCAAACTCTTCAGTATATGCACAACTTGACTCCTATTTCTGTACAAAAATAAAAAAATATATCCGTTCCGTAGTGTTTGGGCTAGAATATTCGAACTCGCTTCGCTTCGATTATTACTATTCGGTTTATCTTTTTCGTATCCTTTCACATAAAACAAGAATTTTTCAAATCGGTTCATAAATGACGGAGATATGAGGTAACAAACATAAAAAAATATACAACCGAATTGGGAACCTCCTCTTTTTTTTTAAGTCGGTTCTAAATCGAATCACATTTCCTCAGTTATACTTCCGACTGTTGGTACCTGTGGTTGGAAGTTTGGAAGGACTTAGGTACCTATTAGAAAGAAAGAAAGAGAAAGATTAATATTTGTACTATTGTTTTTTTTTGTTTTAATAATTTTATTAATATAATATAATTTCATTTTTATTATATAGTACGTTATGCGGTACTTATAGCTGTGTTCTCTATTCCGTTCGTCAGCCGTAAGTATATCTAAACTGCCTGCCAAGATTCGTTCGACCACCACACCCATATTGGACATCCAGCTTAAACTTTCAGGTACCCACCACAATTTTCCACTGAAACCGAAGTACCATCACCGTGCTACCGTGTTCTGTGCTTCATCCGTTTGTTTGTCAGTTGGGCCGCGCTGGGTGGCCTTCCACGAACTCTTTATTAGGGTGCGCACGCGCAAGGTACGGCGATGGAGGTGATAGGTTGTGTAATTGTGCCGTTGTAATGGCTCTTGGGCAGCAGTGATTTCTGTTGGCGTACCTAGTTCTTTGCGTTGTTTGTTTCTTTTAACAATTACATTCAACCCAGGTACCCTCTGTGAGATAGTTAGTAACACCAAGGCATTGCTGGCCTTCCTTGGGGAGCTGGGGTGGATCGAATGAAATATTTGTCACACCTGCACGCAAAATACGCGCGTCGTGGAGTTGCGGAAACCAGGGGGCCTACCACAACCTCTTAAAACAATATTACTTTAATATTACTTTGCGTTCCGCTCTGTTGGATTTTCAACGCTCGGATCAGCGCCGAGAGTTGAAAATGCAACAACAGAAATTACAAAGTAATATTAAAATAATATTGTTTTAAGAGGTTGTGGTAGGCCTCCAGCCCGATTTATTTGTGTAGGTACGTCATGTGCATCAACGGTTTCTCGCGTTTATATTAGCTCGCTCTGGTAATGAGTACCTACAAACAAAAATTCATTCTTATTTCCATAAGCTCCAACATTCGAAGAGTACCAAAGAAATCTTTGGTACAGCAATATTATATTATTTCCTCTAATCAAAGTACCAATGCACCGTTCGCACTTAGATATTGTCATTTGCCTGGGACTCATCCTTACCATCCAAAGTCCTAACGTCCGGTCCTAAGTTCGAACCCAGACCTTCGTAAGTTTAAAATGTAGGTACCTACTTAACCAGTCTTTTTAGGGTTCCGTACCCAAAGGGTAGAAACGGGACCCTATTACTAAGATTCCGCTGTCCGTCTGTCTCTGTCCGTCCGTCTGTCTATTTGTCTGTCACCAGGCTGTATCTCCTGGACCGTGATAGCTAGACAGTTGAAATTTTCACAGGTGATGATTTTCTGTTGCCGCTATTACAACAAATTAGTACTTACTAAAAACATAATAAAATAAATATTTAAGTGGGGCTAAAGAAACGTGATTTTTGGCCGTTTTTATAGATACTGGTACGAAACCCTAACTCGCACTTGGACGGTTTTTAATTTTTTTTCCATTCAACGATTTTGTTTATAAAAGTAAATGGCAGCCAATAGACGAAATAGACAGTTAAGGGACTGCGTTAGATTGGTTTTAACTTTGGAGTGTGCTAGTGGTGCAATCACTAATCAGTCAGCAATAACTAAGTGCGTGTCGGGCCACGCGCAGTGCAGGGTTCCGTAGTTGCACCTCACAATTGTCAACTTAGAATGGTGCTTTTTGTTGAATTCTATGAATAATTTTATTGAGTTCACGTTTTAACGGTTAAAAACGTCTATAAAAGAGCCCACATAGGACGCTGTTGCTATTACGTGGTAACTTGTAAAACCTACTGCTGGCAGAGGGGACAATTAACTCTAACAAAAATTAAAACTTTAAAGCTTAATATTTCGCAAACGGATCCTTGGATGGAAAAATGGTTTCGGCACACCCTCAATATTTTTAAACGACCTATCTAACGATATCCCTCACCATGGGATTGACAATAAAAAAAAAACATCGCCAGTTTACGTGTAGGGGGGAGGGGGAGGTACCCTATTTTTTTTTTCAAGATGTTGTTTTGCATTTTGTCGGCATGATTAATATGATACCAAATTCCAGCTTTCAAGTGCTAAACGTCTCTGAGCTAAACCCCGGACAGACAGACCGACAAACAGACGGGCATGGCGAAACTATAAGGATTCCTTGTGACTACGGAACCCTAAAAATTATCTACTCCACAGAATTCCTCCTACATCGCCATAAAACCAGCGAATGTTTTACGAATAAATTTCATATTTTAATAGCTTATTTTTTACATGCTGTGTGTAATGCTAATGAACCGGAAGTGCCGCCATTGCAGCCGTGATGAGCGTTCACTTGTCGTAAAACGGAACGTTCATTAAAAGAACGAGGTTAGGACGTAAAAATAGGTGGAATGTGCGATAGACTGACTTAGGATGTAGTTTTTAGAACCTAGGAGTAGTTGTGTGGAGGAAAATCCAGTAAATATCGGAGATGGAGACTTTTCTTACCATAACGTAAACGAATGGTAGGTTGCCTCTTTGCCTCTGCGTTTTCCCTAAAAAATGGAGTCAAAAATAATAATTAGGTACTAGCAGTGACTGCGGCTTCGTCTGCGTGGACTTCAGATCAGAATTTAATAAACAGTATTCGATGTAGTGGATTTCTATAGATACAGGATAACTAGTAGATATTCTATGAGGTTATAAATTATCTGTGTGCATCCGTTCCGTTAGAAGTTTACCGTGAAAGAGCAAAAAAAACATTCTTCCTCACGTATAAAATTATCATAAAAGTAGGTTGGGCTAATTATGGGATGGGGTTCATTTGTTTCAAATATATTAAAATAAAATCATACAAAGCTTCAGCAAAACTTCTTCCATCGTGTACCTGTTATAAAGAAAGAAAGAAAATTAAGAAAAGTATTTTAATGTCTCAGACAGAACTGACATATATGCATACAAAATTATAAACCTCAACTCAAAAGCCATTATAAATTCTAGCTATGCTGTAGGAAAAACAAGGTATTCAATGATATCGGGAAACTCCTCTCCCCAAAAGACAGAATCATCTGTGGTTACCACCAGAAAAGCGTCGAGGCAATGAAACTTGAAGAGCACCGGATAAACGATGGACTTGGATCGCACAATGAAATTAATCAGTTTCAGTTTTATTTCTTTGCAAACATGGGTATAGTATAGTGTATATTTTTTAACCGACTTCTAAAAAAGGAGGAGGTTCTCAATTCGGATGTTTGTATTTTTTTTTTATGTTTGTTCGCGCATAACTCCGTCGCTTGCCAACCGATTTGAAAAAATCTTTTTTCGTTAGAAAGGGTAGGTATACTTCCCAAATTTTCCCATTGAAATTTTATCAAAATCGGTTCAGTAGTTTGGTTTTTAAATCCAAATATCTGGAAAAAATATGTGGAAAAGTTCAAAATAACTTTTATTTCGGAAGTCGGTGTCAAATAATGAAGAAGCAACCTAAAACACCGACTTCCGAAATTAAAGTTATTTTGAACTTTGTAGTTTTTTTTGGAAGTCGGTTTTTACACAATAAAGTTCTCCATATTTAACCGTTACATGGGCATGCAAAGGTTTACAATTTCACATAGAAGAAAACAAAAAAAATAAGTAGCAGATCATTTGAATTACATACCTACATATTAAGAAAAGCGGAAAAGTCAGATTTCTTGACGACTGCCAAAGATCTAAATAATAGCTTAACTGGCAAACAAAATACAGGAAAAGGAAACAACAGAATATATACAGATGCATGTCGTGCCTATGGCTTAAAGAACGGCTGTGACTTGTTATTCACGCACGAGCTCCTCCCGAACCCAATCTAGGTAATCCAAATAGAGTCCACTAATTAACAATGATTCACTACTATATAAAGCTGGTCAGCATTAAGCCGGTGACGTCCAGCATCAGTAATAAAAGCTATCATTGCGCCAATCGTTGTATTTACGTTTAAAATAATTTATTTTAGTACGAGCACATCTGCAAGTAGATGTTTGGGGCTCCGGTTACTAGTTATAGGAATGTTGGAGAGGGAACCAAGATTTTATTTAGTTCTAAATGACTGTCAAATCAGAGGAAAACTGTTAAAATTTTATTTCAGGAAAAAAGACAGGACATCGGATGTTGAGTCCTATCCACGGAAACTTACGTAGGATACAATAGTTTGAAGATAAAAATTATCCAGCAACCATGTGATATCAATAATTTTCATATTAGCAGGAAATGTCTGAAGTCAGGATAACTATTATTATAAGTACCTATGTTACTTATAATAATAGTTATCCTGACTATTTCGGCAATGGCGGCCAATCGCAATAGAGACTAGCCATCGGCGTGGGAGATAGGTGTTTGCGCAAATTCAGATGCACCTTCCTTTGCCATTACCCTCACCATAACCCGATGGGACGTCAATCCGACACGAGCCGGAAAGAGATCAGCGTAGGAGCAACGGCTTAACTTGTTTTCCGAGGCACGGGGGTGTCACACCACCAAATTCCAAACTCGGCTGTCAAACAAAGAAATTCTTAATGGAAATACCATATAAACACACCTAGGATCGGCAGTCACCAATCCTTTATTTATTTCAGGCAACTAAGGCCCATGATAACACAAACCATAAGGTATAAGAACAATAACTAATACATATTTTACATACAAAAAAAATTAAAAATATGAAGTGATGGCGTCATGTTACACTGCGAGGTGTCGCGTAACCGGCCGCAACCAATGCGAAAGCGAGACCAATGCAGCTTACAACCTGATTAAATCTAATTAAAACGATCGGAAATTAAATCTGCTCTTGTATTTTTTGTCACCCATGATTATGATCTGGGCCGGACGTATAGCTTCGTCTCTTTCCCACTGGAAGTAATATTACAGTAATACTGCTTTAAGAGTTGGTGGTTAGGCCACTGTAATTTTTTTTCAGATTTTGTTTCTGTTTTGAATAACATTATCCACATTTATCCCGTGACACGGACATTTAACGGGAGAGAGGTACCAACGGACACCGTTTAGTTGCGACATTCGTCACGAGTTAAAAACTAATTATATCTAATTATAATATCTTATGCCAACATAAATTAAGCTACATGTCTTGTTTTAGGGATGTTTCATCGAGTCATGAAAATGATAGCTAAGAAAATGACTCATGAGGAAATATATGGTTGAATAATCACCATTATAATTGGAATAATCGTGATTGAAACTATAGGTATTCTGTTTTATTGAAGAGAAACAAATTCTGCTCTCAAGTCCTATAGTGAGCTAATTATATTTATTTATTGAATACGGTATTTCGACCAACTTGCACGTAATAATGAGAATTGTTTCACATAATAATTAAACTGTAATTTACAAAACTAGAATGTTGAAGAGCTATTTTGGTCATACCTTTCATTTCTATCCACATCATAATTCATAATTTACCCAAAAATAACATCATAATCAACATCAAAACTTCACTCTGCGCACAATATTAACAAAATTTAAGGAAACGGCAGACGTTTCGTTTTGCGAATTATCAAACAATACAGTCTATAATTACACTACAAAGCGAACCATTTAATAGACATGAAAGTCAAAGAGTTCCTTTCATCGTGTTAGAGACAGCTTTTGATAATAATTGGCACTCCTGACGCGAATATGAAATAAAAAAGAAAAGAGAATGTGTGCCAAGTTTTTGTGGCCGTCATTGTAAATGAGATGACGTGTAAAGGTAGAAGATTACACTTAATTGTTTACAGTCCATTGTTTTTGGTTATTACAGGTGCTCGTGGCTCAATTATAACAGCCGCACAGGCCGCTACAAGGTTAAGCAGCGCTTGCCGAGGTTGGTCTGTGGATGGGTGACCATCTTAACATATCGAGATTCCTCCGTGCCTCGGAAAGCACGTTAAGCCGTTGGTTCCGGCTGTCATTTGGAGATCTTTGGCAGTCGTTACGGATTGTCAGAAGCCAGAAAACCTGACTCCTGTCTTGCCAAGAAGTACCGTGTTACCCATCTAATGGGTTGTGGAGGTCTGGTAGGCAGCCGCTCCACGTAAAATACTGGTATTCAGCTGAAACCGGTTTGACTGGGAGCCGACCCCAATAAAGTTGGGAAACAAGGCTAGGCAGATGTTGACAGGTGTTTGAGATGAGATGTAAGAAATTTCAAATTAGTGTGGTTTTAGTTTGTGAGTGTTTTATTAGAGGTACAAGCTAAGGGTATAAGAGAAGGCTTGTGTGAATGGAAAGCTTTAACTTAGTCATTTATTTGTTTAAAAATAAAATCAATGAAGGGCTGTTTATAACTGCTTCCCTTTAGGCCGGGAAGCAGTTATGAAATTGTTGAAGGGATGTAGAAATAATAATGCAGTATTTTCTAAGTTTTAGTCTTTATTTAATTTGTTGGTATTTTATAAACAGTACAATTTCCATATTATTTTATGTTACTTACTTAATTAATACCTAGATAGATTGCTTTATCTATTTTAAAAATACCCACAAAGTTACCTAAATGAAATCAGGAAATAAACATATTCAATAAACTTGGGCTATCTGATATCTCCTCTAACCAATAAATTATGTCAGAGGCCCTTGAGGCGGTTTAGAAACTCTGACACCAGGGTGTGTGGGGTCGTTAGACCTTACTGCCTACACGATAAAGAAAGAAGAAGAAAGAAAGAAGATCTAATATCTCACACATTACATTGTGCACATTCAAAGCTTATATTTTAATCTCACAAAATAATGCCAACTAAAACATTTAAATATTCAGATGTAAATATTTACTCTTCAATTCCGGATCCCACTGACAATCTTGAGTCCAGTATTTGTTTCCCCGGACAATCAAGCCGCCAGGAAAACGGACAACAAAACAAGTAAGATCAGAAGATCAACTCATTAATAATCAGTCACACGGAACTCGAAATTCAAATTGAAATCTTTATTTCTAAAAGTCGAGGTCAAGTTCCTCTCAACTAAACTAAGAAATAAAGGACATCATCCATTTTGGTCCAAATTTGAAAGAGCCGGCCAAAAAAAACTGCTGCATTTCTTATTGCTGTAGCACCACTGTAGGTACAGTTCGCGTCAAATAACTGTGCCCCTCTGAAGTTAGCCATTTGCAAAGATCGCGCAGGTGCAGTCACGTAGACGGGAGCAAGCGGGACGCAAGCATGCATCGAACGTAAACGGGCGACTGAGACATAAAATTGCGCCGCAATAATCCCCGCCCCGCGCATGCGCAGTTGCAGTTTGTTCGTAATTTTGACTACTACGCAGCCACTCGTAGCCAACTTCAGTGGGGCACAGTTATTTGACGCGAACTGTACTTACTTGATTTTAATTGAGTTAAAAAATATTTATGTTTTTTATACATTTTCGATTAAATTAATTAAAACATTTTTCATGTGTTTTATACACATGAAAAATGTTTTAATCATGTCATTATAATCATAATTATACGTAAACCCCATCTATATTATTATTATTTTTTACATTTTCAGTTCAGAAGGGTGGAGTAAAAAAACTCACATACAAATTTGAATTCTGAAAACTCTTTTTTGGGCAGAAGTGTAATAAAACACATAGGTAGTGCTCCACCGCCTATGCTGTGAGCATAGTCCGCGGTGACCATCAGGAGGGCCGTTGGCTTTTCGCAATGTTTTTGCGTTTACCGATTGGTTGGCGACGAATTTTACACTGCCTGAAACTTCTGACCCCACTCTACTATATGCCTGAACTGCCCGGACACTCCGCACAGCCACAAAGCGAGTATCCGCCGCCCGGCTCCGCCTGTTTGTGTTACACAACGCATTACCCGCCTCGACTTCGCGCCTTACACATAATACTAAGAACACTAAATTACGCCTTTGTGTTTATAGGTTAGTTTAGGTCAGAGACTTCACGGAGTCTTCATAGAGGTGGTCACACATTATATTTATACTTACCTAGTTTTAAACTTCCAAATTAATTATATTTATCTTGGTCCTTCAAATACTTAATTCAGAAATGAGATGTATGTAAAAGAATTGATCCAACTCTGCTTTAGTTTGAAAACATGACAAACTTTTCGTTTTTCAGTCTACCCTACTGAAATGTTGTTTTTTAACACTTAATCTAACTGCAGAAGTGTCCTGTGTGAATTTAATGGCTTGATCTATTGATAAAAGTAAAAAAGAAGAAGCCTAAGAAAATAAATATATTAAATAGTTTACTACCGGTTCTTGGGTAGACTTGATGCAACAAGGAAATTTTCTATAATTAGTAGAGTTAATATTACCAAAGTTTCACTGTCACCCTCTCTGTATTCCCACACTACTCTGTGCCCCATAAGAATCAAAGCTCTGGCGTGCTTCCAGGCTGGCATTCAAAGACAACTAAATCTGTCTTTTGATCAATTGTCCACTAGCGGGGTACACCACTGCAAGCCCACATAATAACACACTTTGATGTGTACGCCACTGTTTCAAACAGTAGTTGAACAAAAATCATTTTCATTGATCATACTACTGATTGATGTACCAACCTTACCTAGACGAGTTTCCGGGAATTTGTAGAAGAGATAATATAAGGTTGGTATGGGTTCCATGTTTGATTTTTGAATTTGGAACGGAAGAATAGATTGGGGAAAATTGGATGTTGAGATAATTGGGGCGCTGAAATCGGTTTGTGACGCAATTAATGGTTTCAAAATGAGACTTTGTGAGTAGTATCGGTCTCTATATAAAAATGCAGTACTCTAAGTGATAGATTATTTCATAATTGTTTAATAGGGCTTTTTAAGTTGAGAGCATAAAAGGACTAAAAAACTAGGTTTCTAGTCCTCAGAAGTTAGACATTAGTTTTACAACTTGAAAGCCGAAAATCTTATAATATAACACTTACCTACCTACCTCATTTTATTTATAAAAGTCGTAGCTCGTAGCGTCGTAGCACTTTGCTACGTTTGCGACATTTTCAGTCTTTATTTTTGATAAGGTTTGGCAGCATTATTTTATACATTGTTTTTTGTCGATACCAATTTTTTTATTATTTTATGTTCTGCAAATTTATGACCTCAGACGCATTTAAAACTAAACGTAACTTTAAAACCCCCATTTAATCATAACGAACGAAAAGTTAAAATAAACAACAATAAAATTCATGAAAAAAGTAGTTGTTATTGTAACTCCTCACCCCAAAAGACGTGGTTCCACGACTCATGTTAAAACATAACACCTTAAAAATCTTAAACACCTATTAACTCAACCTGCCGTTTAAACTGAAGAACGTACTTCGAAAGATTCGAACTTTTCTACCAAACACCTTATTTTAAATCCAATGCGCGTTTTGTACAGTTTTATAAATAAAGAAAGCAGACAAAACCAGCAATGGATACTTAAATAATCAAAAAGCAGTTTCTATTTTCGAATGCCTCGTACCTGAAAGAGTAACATAAACAGTGTCCCAGTTCGAACGACAAAAAAGTATTTAGAAATATTTAAAATAAGAATTAATAGGAAGGCGTCACGTGTGCGGGTTCTAGGAAGTGACGTGATTACTGGCTGGAAACTAATAAAACGGTGTATTACGACGAATAATAATAAAGTAACACTAACACTAATATGGCCGAGCTGATACCGTAGGAAAAAGAAATATAACACCCTTGTATTTTTTTAATATTTTTTTTGTGAGAAGTGCGTCAGTTTCTCATAATTATCTTTTATTTTTTTCGAACCAAATGTGCATCGTACGTTTGGATTAAAATACATTTGAAATGACTGCCGTATGAATTGTCATCACTTTTCCTGAATTTTCATTTTAAATAAGTAGGTATAAAATGAAAACTCGGGAAAAGTGTGCTGAAAGATATTTATAGCTAATATTTTATTGATCCATCGTTCAATATAAAAATAAAATCAATAATCCTAACTGGAAGTGGTAATAAAATTCTTCGCTGCCATTTCCTTCCTAAAATAAAATAAATCACACGTCAATCAAATCGCAAGTTATTCTCAATAATATCTAACATACAAATAAACATCCCAGTTTAGCAGATCTAGTAAAAGGCAGATTAAATCAATGGAAGTCCATTCACGAAATCACGATGCGTTTTGTGCCACATTTACATTTCAGTAGCATAAACTTTTGATATGTTTCCCCTACCTGTTTACTGAGGTCGGAAGTGAGGGAGGCGCGTTTGAATGGACGAGTTACTGTCGTGCTGAAACGATGAAAATTATTTTATTTGTTTTAGGCATATAAAATAACAATTTTATTTTATGCAATAACTATATACGATACTTGCTTGTACTTAATCTAATTAAAATAGGGTATTTAGATAAAGAACAATAAATTCATTTTGTAGGAAAGATTCAGGTCATTAAGATTTCGGTCACTGGTGTCTTTGCTCACAAATCTGATGATTTACAGGTGAAACTCGTAGGGAAATCAACGAAATGCCAGAAAATACAGAAAAAAGGCGACGAAAACTCTCGATCACAATTTTCCGAAGGATTTGGCAAAATTGTAGGAGTGCAGTGTTTGTTATAGTACAGTAAGTCCACATTTTTCGATTCCATGTCATGAATTGCCAATATCAGGGCACTGCTTCAAAGTCCAAGCTGATAACTCTTCTTCTTATAAAAAAAACCAATAACACATTTCCCAACAGTCAAGTGGACTTGCTCTTTTGCTCATTCAACTCGCCAATAAAGTAAACCCCATCCAAACGCTCCCCCAAGCCTTTCAAACACCGAGTTGTCTAAGTCGGTTTTATTTTTAATCGGCAAGGCACACGTGTGGATTGTTTTCAGCCAGCAGCTAATTCTGTGAGCTTTGTGCTCACTCTAATTGATTCCTGAACGAGCGGCTGAGTATCTGTGCCTTTGAACGTGATTGAGTCGTTTGGCTTTTTTTAAGTTCAGAAATTTTTGGTATGAAAATGTTTCCGGTGTGGAGAAAGTGATTGCTGGACATACTTTAACATATATTCGTTAATAAACGAGGGTTTTTGAAGAAGTTAATTAAAGGATGTAATACTGCATGTTGTATAGTGGCCACTGGCCAGTAACCTTTCTTCTTCAGAAGATTTTTATTTTAGCATTACTTAGTAGACGGGCAGTCTTTAATCATCATTCTATGAATTATGTTGATGATTAATACCTAGACCTTAGAATAATAACGCCACCTAGACCTAAGTATAAATTAGTACCTAATACATCATGAGTTCATGACATGTGTTAGGTGCCTATAATGTATTGTATTTCATTTCTTATTTCGGGAAATTCATTCAGTTGTTTGAATGGCGACTGTTTAATAAAGTTCTTCTTTATCAATTAAGTTATTTACCTAATCCTTTTTATGAACGTAAAAGAAAATAACATTTTATACAAAGAGAAGAGTTAAAAGGCTTTGTTTATTTTAAAAATTAAATTTCTTCTAGCCGACCTGGGGATCTACTCTCTAAGCCCGAAATCCGTAGTTTCGGCCTTAATGCTAGATAGCATTAATTTCATTTCATTAATTGAGATCGATTCTGAATATATTAAACAGGTATTATTTTCTAAATTTTACCCAGCAATGATAGAGATCGCATCAAAGTCAAATCCTCTCACCATATTGTACTTATTGTGTTTATTAAACTAGCCAAGCCACCATTCTTTCTCACATCACATAACACAAGATTAGCTAGTAAAACGACAATAACACATACCTACATACACAATACATACGTACACTCGCAAAAGCCCGTCACCGTCGTGATGAAAAACCGTTGAAAACTAAAATAGCGTCGGCGAACTAACTCGCGAATTTATGAAAACTTTCGCGAATTACCTCATTGCGTTCACTGTTTGATAGGTATTATGAGCTATTAGGACACCCAAAGAAAGAATGACGTTATGTTTAGTTGGTTGTTTTTAAAATTACTGCAGAAAAAGCTCCACTCCTTTTCAACTACTAAGAACAAGCTTACCTAAAACTAGCTTAGCCTAAGATTAGCTTGTTTTTAAAAGTCCAACTCAACGCCAGTCCCACAGTCTCTTTCTAGCTCTGCTATAATTATCTAAGATATCAGCCGAAAGACGTCCACTGCTGGACATAAGAAGCCTCCCCCAAGTGTCGCCACAACAACCGGTCCTGTGCGTCTCGCAACCATCGGCTACCAGCGCAACGACCCTCACCAGGTCATGGGTCCATCTTGTGGGAGGCCTTCCAACGCTGCGTCTCCGATACGCGGTCTCCACTCCTGAACTAAATGAATGAAATAAACCTAAATAAACCCGGCCGGGTTACTAGACGATTTTTTATCTTACGATGGACCCTAAAATCTTTGCAGCATTAGGTACGTGTTATGGTGTAATACGAGCAGGAGCTACTATAAAACCGTAACCTATTTAGTGCCAACCTATACAAAAACAATAAAAAAATAACACATTCGAATTTCGAACCTCCAACATGTGCGAGTATTGTTTATTTTCTTAACAAGTGTGCGTGTCACTAAACGGCCAGTATTTTGTTATTGTTTTTTACGACGACAGTAAAACATGGAGTTTATTTAATCTGTGCGTTGCGGTGCGATTGCGAGTAATTAAAAATGTTAATATCAGTGTCTGTTCGCTTCGTAATTTTGGTTTATGAGACATGAGAATACGTTGGCGAGTGTTTTATGGAATGTGCCTCATTCTGTATGATTGGGTTGTGTGTGGAAGATTTTATGATCGCTTTTCGAGATCTTTTACCGGATTTACTGCTCCAAAAAAATGCATTCAGGACGTAGAAGCTCGCTGAAAATGGCAAAACTTACTGATGTGTATGATTTGATGATTCGCTAAAATGAAAACAAGTTTTCGACGGTCTCCTGACAAGGTAAAAAACAGTTTATTTTGTCTATGCCAAATACTTACGCGAGCCTACGCAGCTACACCTCGGTTTCAACTTCCAAAGTCCTTATTACTCATTTACCCAGAATAAAATATTTAGGTAGGTAAGTATAGGTACCTATAAGTATGTAAATCGGGCTGGAGTCCGCAACTCCTCGTCCAAGCGCGTATTTTGTAGAGCAAATCTAGCCAGCCTGCCAGCTCCTCAAGCGAGGCCAGCAACGGCCTGCAAAGTAGGCACCAGGGATATAGGTGTCATGGTATGGGCAATATGCGTTAGCAGTATGAATGCGGATGGCTATAAGACTCCTTAGAGCATACACGCTACTAGCATCTGCCACAGGCTTAGCCCGCGTGATTGTCGAAAAGAATTGTCCCAAGCGCCACATCTTGCTGGCTAAATAAACGATGCATTGTGTGCAAGTGCATAAGTACGTCTAGAATGGGGTGACTACGGAGACGACTGAACGACTACTTAATTGAGAAGTAAGTAAGGACGTCGTACCGACCCTAAATAAATTGGAATAAGGACAAGAAAATGTGATACCTATCGCCGACATTTCTACGTAGGTTTCAAATAAATCTCTTCAAAACCATTTCGTTCTAAAGCAACAATAAACTCACAGTTCAAGGCAAAACTCTAAAATTGAAACAATAATTATTAATTTAATTATCATCACTACAATATCCAGAAGCTTCAAGCAATAAAAATTAAACAAAACATGTATTAGGGTTATTCTGTTTTAAAACAGTGAGATTATCAACAGCTTCGTTCGAGACGTAGAGCACGAAGCGACTAGAGACGCCATTACTGATCTTATTCTTGGCCACACAATTGCTGACCGATTGAAGAATACATTTCAGCGTTTAATTTAATGACTTGGCGGCCCGACTTTACTTATTAACTAAATATTAATAATACTTATATTTCCATGCAAAAAATTTGCCTTCATGATGAGGAAAATCGATTCACCCAATTGTGACGAATGTGGAGTTGTCGAGGACCTACAACATTTATTGATGGAATGTGTCCAATATGAGTCCAGTAGAAATAATTTAGTAAGGTCCTTGAATTTGAACAGAACTGATGTAGGCATGTTCCATACAATTCTATCCCAACCAAATGGCGACGATGCGAAGAGTTTGTACAAATTCATGGCCCATGTCTTGTGAAGTAAAATTGTTTAGGATACGATGGGGCTGGCATACGCTACGCGTAAAAACCCCTATAAATAAATAAAGAAAAAAAAAAAACTAATATTCTAAGGTTAATTACTTAATCTAAAACTTAACACTACACACAGTTGTTTAAATACACTATAGATACTTAATAAAACTATATTAAAGTTATGTGACGCTACAATAAAACAAAAAAACTTTATAAATAAAAAAACCCGGCTCAGAGCAAATCGACCTCGCTCAACCGTTCCGTACCATCGTACAAGATTTAATGATATGTACTTACTTTTTGAATAGATACTTTCGTAAAAAACATTTTCAACACATTTGCTCAAAAAATGCATTTACGAAGCCTGTATGCATCGTTCGAAAGTTCAAAATTATGCACCACACAATGGAGCGTGCGGCAAAGTAGGTACTCTCACTTAAGTACATATTTTACCGCTAACTCCGTTGTATAGCGCCGTGCGTATTCTTTACGGTATTTTTTTAATTTCCATAAAAATTAAAAAGAATTCCACCAAGGAGTTTCACATCACGAGAATAATATAAGCTGAATGATCGAACCGATTCGAACCTCCTTGGAAGTGCTTTTGCTGTATACGTTTGTCTCGTTTTAATATTAAAAGAGAAAATGAGAGAAGATAAATAAAAATAAATGAAAGACTTGGTTCTAATTTTCACGACGCGCATGTGGCGCCCTTTGCAAATTCGCGCCATTTTCATATTAGAAACGTCAAAGATTGTTGCGACTTTCCTACTGATTTCTAAAGAAAATTTTTTTAATTTCATATTGTACTGTTTTCTCGCAAATGTGTCGAAAAACGTTGTATGACACACGTGCGGATTTGGTTTTTACAAACTCGTAACTATGGTAAGCCTTCGACTTCGTCTCGTGCTTACATTCGTCTACTCGTTTGTAAAAACCAACTTACCGCACTAATATCATAAATAACTATTTTGTTATTTGTTGTCATAGCGACAACAGAATTACACACTCTGTGACAATTTCAACTGTCTACCTAGTTCATGAGATACAGCCCACTGACAGACAAACGGACGGATAGACTGTGAACCAAGGTGTAAAATCAACTTTGTAAAATCATCATCATCATACCAGCCGAAAGACGTCCACTGCTGGACATAGGCCTCCCCCAAGTGTCGCCACAACAACCGGTCCTGTCCTTTGTAAAATAAAATAAAGATAAAAAGTTTGTTTATATAAGATAAACAATAAGTTACGGTGCGACAGACTAGCTAGAGAAATGCAGTAGCGATTCTCGTGTTGCTGAATCTGCTCTCACTACACGCTTTGTTTTTATCGAAAGAACAATGCTGTCTCCAGCAGTGGCCACAACGTCATCTTTGTGCTCTGTGGATTTTGCCTACAGTACAGCTTCAACTTCGTAATGAAAATTATGTATAGTTTGAGTGACTTTTTGTGAGCAATTAAAAGTCATTCTCTGACGTCTTATAAACTCCGCAGACGTTGATGAACGTTCAGGAGCAATATTTATTGGTTTTATAGCGTGAATCATGTCTGAAGAATCCATACTAATCCAAACTAATATCATAAATTCGAAGAAATGTGTCTCTGTTTGTCTGTACGTCTGTAACTTTTTATTTTGTAAATTGCTGAATCGATTTTAATTTAATTCGGCACGAAGATAGCTTTAATCCTGAGAAAAGACATACCCATACCTTATAGGAAAATGACTCTTGAAAATAACTCTTATTTATTTGAGAGAGCGGGATTGTGGGATTATCCGAAAGAGTTACCGCGTTTCTGGAAAGCAAAAGGCATTTGAAAGAACACTAATAGGTTTTAGTCAGTAGGTAAGAGTCTGACCTGTCTGACACTCCCTCCTACTCCGCCCAGAATGAGAGGAGTCATTTAATGATTTCCCATCCATAAAAAGAAGAGGCTGTTTGTATGGAAAATCATAGCGAACGAAGTCGCGGGCAAAAGCTTGTGAATAATAAAGCCACCAGAAGTGTGGGTATGTAATCAGTACGTTATAATTAGACTTACTAGAAATTAGGGACGTGTTGTTAGGCGTAGTTTAGTGTCGTGTCGATTATCCGCTCGTTTTCTCGGATTTGCGGAATTATACTGTTACTAAATATGTGGTTTCTAGTGAATCCATTAGGTAAAGTTGAAGACACACATAGGTACACGTTTAACCTGACAATTACTAACCTACACTGCAGTTCTTAGCCTTTTAATATCATAATATGTTACGAACATGATGGCTAATTAAAGGTTTTCAATCTTTAATTGCATGACGACGGGTTCAATGAGTTAGAAATTTTTATATACCACATAATACAGGGTGTTCCAGAATGTATGTCAAGTCACCAACATCACCCTTAAATATGACCACACCTTTCTGGAATACTCTGTATGCAATGTTGGCAACAATGTATGAGTCATTTGATGATTTCCCGTCCTTAAAAAAAAAGATACAATTAATTAAAATCTCTAAGAGTACGTGCAGAAAGATTTACAGAAACTTGGACTATGTCATGTATTTTAACATTGTAATTATTGCCTAGACAGAATTATTATTACTTTTCCTTAAAACCTAGCCGGCGGCACACCCAATTCCCACCATAAAAATAACACATAGGTACCTATCGTCCTACCTACCCATTCTCGCTCTTATAAACACCGCACTTTTAACGACTCCCAGTTAAAATAACCACAGAACATTCATAAACTTAATACCTCACGGTTACAATACAAATAAACCAAATAACCGGAAAGTTAATCTTATGTCAGTTTACACGTCAAAATGGGCGCTGGTTACTCGCGCGATGGTCAAAATATTTGTTTTCTTATGAAGGGATCATCTAGTGTAGTGCATTAGTGCTGTTATCATTCATTCTGAACGATTGAATGATTGATTGATTGACGTGATTGTTTCTTCAAATAGTTCAATGTTCTATTATGAAAATAGTGGCGTTTTATTCGACGGTGGGTGGTGTAAGCTGGTGTATACGGAAGTTTCCCCAAAGGGTTGCGTTGTGTGGTAAAAAATCTTGTGAGCACATGATTGATTGAACGATGTTTGATTTTATAAATGTAAGATTGGTGGAAATAGATTTCGATTGTTTGAAGCTCCGAGATAGAATTGATTTTCTTACATTTTTCTCTTACCGGTTTTTCTCATTCAAGTTTAACGATTCGTTGGTCTTTAAGAAAGAAACTTACTATTCTTTAACAAATTAGTTAAGCAGTCACAGATATGTGTCAAGACAGGAGCATATAGATACGAAAAGTGTTTTATGTAAAGGAATATGGCACTGTTCTAATTTATCGCCATGTTAACGTATTGAAAGCACATCCATAGACTTGCAACTTTAATCTATCATGAGCTCTAAATTAACTGAAAATGTATATCACCGGAATATTCCAGACAACGTAAGATTGTAAAATATCGTATAAACAAATTTTTCTCAATAAGGCACGGATATTTTGGAAACGAATGAATTTGGATGAGATCTGTTGTATTGAAAATGTTGTTAATAGGTAAACAATAATAAATATTTTTTTATTCAATAAGTAGTATGTACATGGAATACAAAGTTGTCTTAAAACTTAAATGTTATGAAAAAACCAGTACAACAATAAAATGGGTCATAGGACTTTCCTAAACTAGGCAGTAAACCTGTCCGTATCTTAGGAAAGAGTATCCTTTTGCTAACGTTATATCGTTAAATTATAATCTAAAAAAGATTTATTACGATCTTACGGAGTTTGCAATTATCCGGTGACATAAATTATATATGAATGTGTGCGATACCTAACGATTGTCAAAAGTTCAAAACGTTGGAATAGGATTGACAAGCGCTATCAAAATATCACGAGGTCCTTTTGTAACATTTTGATTTGTTGACAATCATTACAGTCTTACCATGACGTCTTTTTTTTTTAAATTTAATTTTATTTAGGGTTTTTTGTTACACATAACATATCAAACCCATTGCACCTTATTACTATAATTACATAGATCTAAATACTTATTCTAATAATTTCGAAGATAGCTACGGGGGTCGGTGCTGTGTCTGCGGCATTAGCAGGTATAACGCAGAGCACTTTGTATAATTCCTAACTTCATCCTTGTAATACCATACTTTCTCAGCACCGATTCCCTCTCTACCTTGTTCAGGACACATTCCATCAGCAAGTGTTGCACATCCTCAATCTTTCCACAAGTTGGACAATTCGGTACCATGACGTCTTAAAACCATAATGATTCTGGCGCGGCGGCGTGGCAGGCACACGGAGTAATACAAGAAGCATAGCACTATATACCTTTTTCAAATCGAAATCAGGATGGCATTCGTGCGTCACAGAAAGACACAGGCACAAGTGACTTGCAACCTTAAGTTTGTTTTCATCACAAGTAATTTCAATAAGAATAATATCCATTCTTACCTCTTCCCTACTATCCCACCATACCTACCTGCCCCATTCACATAAAGTCAGCCCCGCCTGGCTAGCCAGTGGAGCGGCCCCTGATTTTCCGATAGTTTCCCGAGAGACGCTCACGTCGCGCAAGTGCCCCGTGGAGCAACAAATAAAAAGCTGAGCTCGCCGCCAGTGGCGTTTACAGCTCAAGTAGTACATAGGGTGTAGCTGCTTTTATATATTTTGATCTAGCAAAATGAGCGAGTTTTATTGTTTTTTTTTTCTCTTTTTTTCTTTTGTTTTAACTCTTTACAGAAAACATTCAATCAATTTGCCTAGAATTTTACCGACTCCATTGATGTTGACTTCCAGCCTGACTGGATGCGTATTTTACACGGAACAACTTTTCAATGGTCAGATTACTTCTTTTTTTTCCCTTTGACTGACTGATGTTCGAAAGCTTCTCCATGTTGTCTTATTTAACGACCAAGGTCTGTAATAACCAAAACTTGAGAGTAATATACCTTACTCTTAATTTTACACGTAAGGTAAGAACTGTTTGATTTTCCACAACCCAAAGCCACCTTAAAGCCAGTTGTTTCAGTCTACTTCTGAATATTGCATTCTCTTAAAAGGTATATAGCAATTCCTATACTGTGTGAAAGTCATTGACAACCCAACAATCCACTATCCTGTGAGAAACAACTAGAGGGTCAATTACACTATTTTTAAACAACGTTCGCATTCGCATCTCTGTCAAAAAAGCCTCAATTTCCATACATTTTTGACAGAGATGCGAATGCGAACATATCTTAAAAAATAGTAGAATTGGCCCTCAGAACATCTAACATCTATTTAAACAAATAAGACTTCGAATTTACTAGGAAAAACAAGAATTTACCACAACTTAAAAAAAACACCCTGTAAACAAAAAGTGCCTCGCCAATAGCCAATGATAATCGGGCCGGTCAGGTGTGACGGCACCGGACTGGGGGCGAACGGGGGTGAACGGGGCGAACGGGTCGGGGCGAAGGGGACGACAATCGCCCCCTAATGAGTCGCGCTCTAATAATAATTATCTACCTACACTTTCTGTTCGACTTTGCGAGTTTAGTTAGGGCTGTGCTGAGGGGAGATTTTATGAATTATTTTTTTATAGTTGATGAGTTATTTAGTGGTGTATTAAATATCAGTTAGTAACAGTTCCTGTTCTTAAGTAACACGTAGGAATGTTAGAAAGGAATTAAAATAAAAACTTCCTGACTTGGAAGGAAGCTATTGAAACAGGAAATGTATTACAAATATTATGATATAAAAAATGTTGTATGTATGACACCTACATAGGTAGGTAATTTAGTAGGTGAAACTGAGCTAGTGTCGACTAGGCACAATCGAGCTAGGATAGGTTTTAAAATTAAAATGTAAAGTAGGTACTTAGATTGTTATTTTATGCGTTGCAAAAAATCAAAATATCATATAAACCTGTAACTTGAAACCACCATAAAAGTCCAGTAACATTAACTCAATCACTTCCTTTAAGGCCTACAATAAACTTTTATTTTGTTAAAAAAAAATATCTCTTTAAAAACTCCAACAAAAAATCTCGTCACCAGCCCTGTCCAGCAATAATAGGAAATTTGTTTTCCGGTTCGGTAGCGCGCTCCAATTACGGGATTAACGAATTATTTCCACTTTTTTTCTTTCGATCGGCTCCACCCACCCCGCTTCCCTTACCCCTGCGCACTTCTTGTCTCCTGGTAATTCCGCGGTGGTTTCCGCCTATTGAATCCCTTTTGATTAGCCTCCTTGCCTTCTTTCCGTTTGAAGCTAAATTGTTCGCTCCGTCACGTCCGACGGCCATGCCAATCGGCGATGTATTGAGCGCTTTTTACTTTTGTAAGAGTGTTCGTCAAGTTTTGAAAATGAGGTCGGATTTTTCTTGGCGAGGTTTGTGTAAATGTGTTTTTGGATTCGCTGTGTGTTGGTGGCTAATGGGTGGGTCTCCTCTTTTCTGTTTAATATTGAAGTTTAGGCTAATCGTTTGGACATATGTAAATATAACGTGATTGAAGATAATTTACTGAATTTACATACTTTGAAGTATTTTTAAGAAATACCTAAATTTTAATTTCTAAAATCTTGATTAATTATGGAAAAACTATAAGGATAAACTATTTACAAGAGATTTAAAACTAATTGAATCCATTGAGTTTGCTTTAACTTTATTTCCATAAGTACACACATACAAGAGACTGTGATATCTTGATATCTGCTATAATTGTTTATTTTTGTATGTGATTTGCATGTGGAAACGTAAAATATGGTGATACAATGTAGGTACAATTTTTACATGATTGTACCTTTATTGTATTCTTCTGTCTGCGAAGCAGTAATACAAGCGAAGGAGGAGGCGGTACGCTTGAGGGGAAGACAAACCTCATGACCAGATGACCTAGCCGCCGGCCGCAGCAGAAGAAGACGCCCCGGGCGTCGGGAGTCGCAGAGCGATTCCGGCCAACGGAGGCGCGGGCGGCTCACCGTCCGATAAGAACCAGGCCCGTGTCGACGGCATGTTGTGTTCCACGCGCGCCTCAAAAATATGTCAGCATAATTGACGGGTCCGCTAGGGCCAGTGCCTGCCAGAGTTGCGAAATTTTTCGAAAGAGTTACCGCGGCCGGGCGGCCCTGGAACCCAAAGGGCATTTGGAGGAACATGGGTGGGTTTTTGTCAATAAGAGTTCCAATTCAAAAAGAACCGGCCAAGTGCGAGTCGCACTTGCGCACGAAGGGTTCCGTATCTATAAAAACGACAAAAAAATCACATTTGTTTTACGGGAGCCCCACTTAAATATTTATTTTATTCTGCTTTTAGTATATGTTGTTATAGCGGCAACAGAAATACATCATTTGTGAAAATTTCAACTATCTAGCTATCACGGTTCATGAGATACAGCCTGGAGACAGACAGACAGACGGACATATGTGTGTGTATATGCGTGACAGTGTAATACAAGCAAACCAACTCACTTTCGCAATTTACGGTACCTACTCGTAATATTAGTAAGGATTACAGTTCCGATATTCAGCCAATGCCATCTCCTAGGTTAGGTACTACTACTAGGTATAGGTGTGTGTAGCCATTAACCCGGATGCTCGAGTGTGGTCTAAATGCGGCCGTAATAGACCTCTTGAGTTTTGCTTGCCCAATTCAACAGCACTTCTTTAACGGACAGTCGGGGAGAGAAGTCATTTGATTTGGGTTTTTGCGAATGTGTTTTGTTTTCTTTGTTGGTTGCTTTCCGGGTGGTTTTGTCTTGGAAGTCTTTTAGTGACGTTGTAACGCTCCTTGATAAACGTGAACCATCGATGGTGCCGTAATAATGGAAAGATAATTAAGTTAACAAACGCAGTAAGCTCTCATATTAATTTCAATAACATGATTACGCTTACCTTTTACCTTTTTTTTCGTCTTTTCTCATACGTTTTTGAAATTCATAGCCCAATTTAGTTCGACAGCCATATCGTTCATTCGAGCCCTCTTAAGGCCACATACTCTCGTAAACTATCTTCTCAGCTCTCTCATATTCTGAAACTTTAATAATTACTTTTAAAAAGTAATTATTAAAGTTTCCTAAAAATAAGGCATTGATTTCTTGACACTTTCCAATTATAGGGACAAAGTGAAAAACGCTAAGTTTTCTAAAAAAGTTGAAAGATCAGCTCTCTTTCTCTATATATTTTAGACCTGAGTCGTTTATTGCGTATGCTATGCGTAGGGATTAAGTTTATTTAAAATCGGTTCATTATTTACAAAAAAACAGAAACTTGACAGTTGCATTGTAACTACACACAACGACACAAATACACCGAGGAGTTAACGTTCTTAACATATTTGAGCTAACACTTTTCTCCCCGCCCTTACGTTGCTGATTCTTTTGGCAACTGGAGTGGTCTGAACGCGTACTCATGAGTTTTTCGGACGCACTTACATTGTCGTTATCGTAAATCAATGGCTGCCGTATAAAACAGAACATCGTTGATCAATGATGGCCGACGCCGGCTATTTGGCAGCAAAGCTGAATGTTTCTTAAGTTATTTGCGAATAAATAAAGACAATCGAAGGGCAATCGCTTTGGAGTTTGTTGTGATATGCTAATAAATAAGGGGGTAACATTATGGAGGCCTTGTTTGTTTTTCATTTCTGATTTTTCTAGCTTGGGTTGTAATTTGAAGATTTGCGTTCTGGCACCTGATGGATAATTATGCATGCTTGCCTAGTAGTAACCTATTCATTTGAGGAAACGGATTACGGCAGGGGGAATTCCACTATTTAGCTGTATGCACAATGAAAGTTGTCTGCGACTGTTCCCCAAATACAAGCTCAAGCTTAGTTTGGGAATCAATAGCAGTACCTTTTGTGCAATACGTTAAATTACTCTAAGTTATTTATAACGAATGTAGTAACTGGCAACAATAAAGAATTTATTTGATAAAGTAGTAGTAGGTAAGTACGTATTCCTACAACGATTTAATAACCGAATGGTTAATTAAATTGTTGTAGTCATAAAGTCAGTAAGACGTCATTGTATTGGGTTGCTGTTACTTATTTTATTGGTCTTTTTACCCACGGAAAGAAAGGAAAACTATATTTTCTCTTTGGAAAAATCATAACCTACATTCTGGTATATACATTACCTTGAAACTACTAAACAATCGACAAAAAATATTGAGTCGTTTTATGGTGAAACACATTTATACTCTTTCATTAATTTTAAACAATGATAAACTCGAAGTGAAGGGACAACATAAAAAAAATCAAGTGCTTTTACTATCGATGACTGTGGCATCCATTTCGCCACCGAGCCTCCTGTGCAATGTCACCGAGATAACAAATATCAGGTGAAGTGCTCCTCTAGCAACTTGGTTGAGTAGTTGCTACATATTTTGACGGGTAGTGTTTGACGCACTATCGATATCGATAGATTTGTGCATAATAACAGTTTTCAATTCCAGTTCAATGTTTACCTGGAATTCTCATTGTACAAATTTTCAAGCTAATGAACAATACGTACTTATTAAGAAATAAGCGGGATAAAAACAGAGAGGGGGAGAACTCGCAAGGCATCGAAAAATTCGTCCACATCGCTGTCAACAGGAAAAGTGGCACTGGCAGCCTTGATGCGTTGAATGGCCATGCTGATACTTTGGCCGAGGAAAAGGCCAGGCCTCTGGCTAATAAGATTGTATAAAAGTGACGTTTAAACATTGTCAAGTGGAATGCGTAGGTTTTGAGTTGTATAAAAAGAAGCTGAGTTAAGTTTTAACATTTTTAAATATTGCATGATGTATTTTATTATACACTTGAAAGTTAATATTAGAGAAAATGGGATTGATTTGCGCAGACTTGAACACTCAACTTAAACGTGCTTAGAGTAAAATAGTCGATGTATCGATAAATCAAAGCAACTTGCTTGCTCGCATCCCATCACTATCAGCCACTTGGTTAAGCTTAAGCACGGCGACTTCTTAAGTGGCAAACATAACCCATTGGATAGTATCTACTGTCTGTTTAACTGTTTACGTTTCAAGATCGTGGTTATACCAACTTTGGTGTTCTAAACGTTTTTTAATAAATCTTCAGGAAGAATTCTGTGACAGGTTTTTGAAGAGGCTTGGTTAAGTTTGAGATGCTTGGCGGAGATTATAAGATGGGTGGGTTGTATTGTAGGTATTTTTGGATGACTTGAAACAAAGTTTTTTTTTAAACATTACACAACACTAGGAATTTCTCCTGTATCGTGGGTGCGTTTACAAACATATAAACTCACATACACAAACAGGAATAACTATCAGCAGGCCGTACAAATATTTGTTCCGTGCGGGAATCGAACCGGGAATCAACCACTCTGTGCCAAGCGTGTCGTCCAATAACTGAATAGCAAATTCTTTGTGCAGTTAGATAATTGTGCAAAAATATCATTTCTAGTTTTGAAAAAAAAAAATCAAGCTTTTTTATTATTTAATTTGTATTACCTGGAATAGTTTCATAATGACAATAATAATTAATGCAACTTAAAAATATTAAATGTTGTCAATTGTGATGAAAATCACAGGACAGCACTACTGCTTAGTGACATAACGAATTATTTGTGTTATGTTAGATATAATAAAGATTAGTGCTAATCATCCTGTATGAGCTTCGTCTCTCTCTTGGCATCGACACGTAGGAGGGCTGAACTTTTAAAAATATAAGCAGATCAATAAAACAATAATTCTAAATAATTTCTAAAGATAAACTCGCGGAAAACAACAACAACTACAAAACAATACCTGTTTTCCTGTTCGATTCGATTGACCTCTATGTATTGAAGTGGTCATAAAACTGAACGCTGAAAAGTGCCCTGTATTCTGTTTATATTCGACTGAATGATCATAAAAATAACGCAAGTAGTTCATACGTACAAGTACGAATACCTACAATAAAATGGAATTTGGACTTTGTGATTTCGTTGTGTTGGCTACGTGAAGTTTCAGGTTACTTTAGCTTCTTTCGGAAATGGGTTCTGTTAAACGAATAGTATTAGGTATTTAAAAAACCGGCAAAGTGCGTTTCGGATACGAAACCGAAAACGTTTTTTTATTAGTTTGTTCAAAATATTTGTTATTATAATAGCAATAGAAATACTCTGTAAAACTCTAAACTATCTACTTAGTACGGTTCATGAGATACCTGCAGTCCGCTGACATATAGACGGACAGTGAATGCTAAGGGTGAGGCTTCCGGCGACTGGGACCGCAATTAACTAGGACCGCGGTCCCAGTCGCCGGATCCGTAAAAAATAAATATTTTTCTTCCGGCGACTGGGACTACTCATAAATGATAACTGAAATCAAAAAATGTACAGTCAAACGAAAAATTTTAGATGTAGGTAATAATTGAAGAAAAATCCTTTTTGATTTAAAAACATTTATTGATATAAAAAAACAGCCTTTGACTACAGTTATGTTATTTAAAACTTTCGTAATAAAAACATACACATAAATAATGCTAATAATAATAATAAAAAAATAACATAAATCGTGCTTATCAACAATTTTAAGACAATTAAGAATCAGAATTAATAATTATACAATGCCCTTTGTGTGTGTTTTACCTGCATGTGTGAATTATGTAAAAACGGGCTAGCTTAATAGGATAAATTCATGTCTAGAACGAGTCAATGATATTCATATAAATAATTTAGAAATTTTTTCGTTTGACTGTACCGATTTTGGCTTGAATTATAGACTTTTTTAAGTTATCTATGAGTGGTCCCAGTCGCCGGAAGAAAAATATTTATTTTTTACGGATCCGGCGACTGGGACCGCGGTCCTAGTTAATTGCGGTCCCAGTCGCCGGAAGCCTCCTAAGGGTTCCGTTGGTTATCGTTATGTTGGTTATCGTTATGTTGGTTATAAAAAAACCTATGGTTATGGTATGATACCTATTTCGAAATTGGAGGAATGGTCAATTTACTTATGATTCTCGAGTCGTCTTTAACGTGTTTGTGTGACTTATTGTAGGCGCCAGATAAAGCAATAAATTACCTACATTAGCCTTTCCCTGATCGTATCTACCCGAAAAGTACATTCTCATTTTTCATTACTTACTAGAAAATTGAAAGGATCACGAAAACTGTCGATTCAGGACAGTAATTGTATCCATTTATTACCGTTCTGAAATTAAGAATGACAATATAATTATGTAGGTTGACAATACCTATTACTTTATTTGGCATCTACCATAGACAATTTTTTCGAACCGTGAGGTCTCTCTTAAGACGAGCAAAGGTCCATATCAACCAGTAGACGTTAACCCTGCTCCCATAAAAAAAAGGTTAAAAGGGCCATAAAAGCGATGATTCCCATTCAAATGCCGAAACACATTCATACATTGATGATTCGCAATAGCCCCATAGTAAAACCGTTTTATTAATACAAGTCAAGTGTTTTGCCTACTGGGATCCAAGTGGAGTGGTATTGCGCAACGCACTAAATCATGAGAGTACTGTAAAATGTAAATAGATAGAGAATGGACTGAGCTTTCCCTACAACGGAATGTACAGGAACAGAAGTGTCAAGTATTTGTATGGTAAAAGTTTCCGAATTACAACACTTTATGGCACAGTCTACGCCTTGCACGTTCCTTCAAAGAGAGCGAGTTAGTACTATCGGTGGCAGCATAGAAGCGTAAATGTGAAGCTTTTTTATGGCAAAGGTATCGAATTATCAACACTCGATGGAGTCTTTTTTATGGATGGGAAATCATACAATCATCATCGCTCTGAGTGGAGCGGGAAGGAGTGTCAGACTCTTACTGACTAAAACCCATCCATTCCCCTCCTAGTGCCCTTAGCTTTCCAGGGCCGCGGTAACTCTTTCGAACAAAATCCGTAACCCTGGCAGGCTCTGGCCGTGACGGGCCCCATCTACTGTACTGACATCTCTTTGAGGCGCGCATGGAACACAACGCGCCGTCGACCCGGGCCTGGCTTTGATCGGACGGCGAGCCACCCAACGCTCGCCGTCCGCGGCCCGCCTCCTCCTTCCCTAGCATTACTGCTTCGCAGAAGGAGGTGACGTTTTCCCATGCCTCCTTACTCCGGAAGTCCGGACCATGGATTGAACTAGGGCCGGACGCGAGAGGTCGCCGCCGCCGAAAATGGTATAGTCTACGCCATGCACGTTACCAATTGAGGTATGAATAGAATTCGGGAAGATTTAGAGATGGACAAAGCGATACCGTGACAAGTAGTTGTTTTTTTTTGTAGAATTCTGATTGGGTCACATTTCACATTATAGGCTTGCAGTATCACCGTAGTTTCTGACTACGTTGACACTGCAAGCCTACCACGACCAAGTGAAGAGAGAAGAAAAAAGAAAAAAGAGAAAAGAAAAGCTTTCTCACCTTTCGCTGAGTGGTAAATTTTGTATGGCTTGTGGCTCAACAACAACAGACGCTCCGGTTGATCTTCAAGGTTAAGTAACACTTGACAAGGTCGGTCCGTCGATGGGTGACCATCTTCACATACCAAGATTCCTCCGTGGTTTCGATAACACGTTAAGCTGTTGGTCCTGGCTGTCATTTCTAGATCTTTGATGGTCGTTGAAGTCAAGAAATCTTACACCAGTCTTGCCAAAAGCCATTGTAGTACCAGATACTGGGTTGTGGAGTTCAGAAAGGCAGTCACTCTTTGTAAAATACTGGTATTCAGCTGCATCCGGTTAGACTAGATGCCAACCCCTAGATAGGTATAAATGCGACATACATTTATATTGGCCGCACTGATTTTAGTGTGGCAACACTTGAAGTTTCGCTCTCACACTCAACAAGAAAATATCTAATCGTTTTATGTTATAAGAATTAAAAGATAAATAAAAACTTGTAAGTTCAAGTAGTGAGAAATAAATAACTATAAAGTAAATAATGAGTGTCGTTGAATTTAATTAACAATAGGGGTGAGACAGTTTGATTGGTCAATTTTGCGTGGATATTACTCAGACCATTCTCTCGGTCTACGAGTAAAGTACTGTAGAACCACTCTGTGCCAGTATTAGTGTATGAATTGTATGATCTATATGTCTAGACTAGCTCTCTAGTGTTTAGTCTACTGCGCTCTCGTATTGGGCTCAGCTTGCTTGGTTTCAATTTAGTGGAAAATTGGTTTATTAATGATAAATGATATTTATTTTGTAAGTAGGTTAAACATAACACTTTTACTCGTCAATATTTTTTGGTCATTTTAAGCTAGATGAGGCCGGTGTTTCCTAGCTGCCTACCCTGAGAAGAAACACCGAAACAAACTCAGAGGTTACAGTCTCTTTTGAAGTCCATACAAATTGTACTAGTCTATTTTGGGCCTAAGGTTCGCATTACTGTCTAGTAGCGTTGGAGCTCTCGGGGGTGAGTCGTTACTAATATCACATGTGTTGTGTAGAATTCACAAGATACTCATTATGTACTGATATTACTAGTACCAATTGTTATTACTTCGAGCCACTAATATATAATTTGATTACTTCTAATAATTTGTATTTTTTAGATCAGCAGTTGCTAAAATTATTACTAAGCATAATTAATTTTAATGTTCACAAACCAAACCAAAGCTTTCAAATCAGTTCATCTTCAAGAAAGTATTTCCCAGAGTGTTGACTAGCTGAACAGCCTCCGTTCATTAAATGGTAGGTACTCAAGTGGACCGCAGCGAGATTACTATAATTACGCTGATAAGCGCGGTGGGGTCATCAGGCAGTCCTTTGAGCGCATTAACTGCTGTCAAATTGTAGTGTAGACTTGAGAATGTATAGAAAAGATTGAAGGAGTATTTTTAAGTAATGGGAAATATTCTGAAGGCAATTTATTAGCCTTCGATTGCTTTCTTGAAAAGCAACACAATATACTAGAGAATAATTTTAGAGTATTACTGATACATGTATTTTTTTTTTTATCGCAGGTTTAAATATTTATGCTTTACGAGAATCATAGTAGCTTTATTTTTTTATTGCTGATTACAGAAGCATTTTCGTCCAAGTAATATACACAAAATATGAGGTACATATATACAATTTTGGAAAGTGAGTAAAATTAGGGCTTATCATCATGGAGAAATGGTGGAGAATCCCGTAATGTTTAAAAATACTTTAACTAATTATTAAACATTATTTCGAGATAAATATACTAGAATTTTCAGCAGAATTTTATTCTTGGATCCCTTTCTTTGAGTTCAAGTTTCCAAGCTCTAGAAACTGTCAAACATCATCGTGGGAGCCTGACCACCTCAACGTGGTAATGTGTGTCCTGGTCCTTGAAAATCAACCTCAACCGCCCACTCCAGTCTCAACCTTACCACTAAAAACAGAAGGACAAATTTCGCTTCTATTGCTGCTTTACGACCAAGGACCATTCTTACAATTCCCTACCTTACACCAGGGTTTAAAAGGATCAATTTCCCTTTTACTACGGAATGCCGTCTTAAGAACCAAAGTCCTTCACTCCATTTTCAACCTTACTTCGGGGTATACAATGTTGAATTTCCCTTCTACTAGTCTTAAGGACCAAAAGCACGTTAATTGACAATAGTAAGCTTCTGTGCCCACAAGTGTAGGATTGTATGGCTGTGATGATACTCATCATGGTCTTAAGATGAGTGTCAATTTGTTTGAGCTCCTTGAGATATTCATTACTTCGGAGATTATTATTACTTGTCCATAAACAGTGCCCAACTCTCGCTAGTAGGGTTAAAAACTTTCCTCAGAGAATGTCTGTGAAAATAATTCAGTTACTACATGAATCGAAATTACACCCCACAGGGGTAGGTAGCGATTTATCGTACGTCACTTGTCGCAATAAGTAATAGTGTAAAACAAACCTATCGAGAATGTTAGCGGCTAGTTTTTTTATCTGTAGCTGTCTGTAAAGCTGGGTACTGACAGGTGTTATGGGGCCTAATGTTACAAAGCGAGCATTCGTGTAGTCAGTACGTGGACACCAGCACGAACATGCGCATGTTACTCGGATTTTAGGACACGGCGTATCGTAATATGCTCGCTGCGAATGGTAATGTACTACGGGCCGTAATGACATTACGGCCCGTAGCCACGTCAGCCATAGCCACCAACTAGTTTTCTTGTAAAATCCTCATTCTATGGGAATAAATCTCATGTGCTGTTAAACAGTTTGCCTATTATTAATTCATTATAGCTCTGATGAGTTGTCATGAATTAATAGTATTAAAAGTCGAACTAAGTAGATACTTAGTTCGACTTTAAATTGTATTCAGTGACTTGCAGTTCAAAGACAATATTATTAACTACGTGTATCATGTTTTTTTTAAGACAAGTAAAATAAAAAGTTAGCATAAATTAAATAGGTAGGTAGGTACATTATTGAGGTTAATTCAATTTCGTTCATTTTAACACCAACTCACTATCTTTTTTTCGGATAATCTGAAAGTTAAACTTTCAAGTTACTGAATACTTAAAAGTCGAGTTATAGATCGTTTTCAAATTCAAATTCAAATTATTTATTTGTCACACATAGGTAAAATGTTGAACATTGGTGGAGTAATTTATAATTAAGTGTTTCACTATGTGCTGCCTTGCTGGGCATACTCGTACAAATATTGTACAAACAGGTGTAATAAACATAAAGCAACTAGTTAAATCTTTACAAATAAAATGTAACTTAAAAAACGAAAAAAAAAAACATAGGTAAAATAACAGTGGATTACACAGGTAAAATTATAATTTTCAGAGGCTTCTAAATATTCATTAATGCTATAGTATGCTTTGTGCACCAGGAACTTGTGGAGTGTTTGCTTGAACGAGTTCTCCAGGAAATTAATGTTTTACTAAAAGGAATTTGAGCTGTTATAACTTCGGTTTTACTTGGAATCTTAAAATCATCATCATATTTAAACCATGTTATTCCTCTTTCAAAATTTGTTATTGATTTGTTTTATTCGGTTTGCAGGTTCTAGAGACACTGGTAGCTGAGTCAATAAGTATGTATTGAGGTAATTAAAGAAGTTTCAACAAAGCAATAGTAACAGAGGGCCCACTTGCGCTGCTCCGTTCAACACTGAGTTAAAGGTCTAGTCCAAGGCTAACTTTATATGGTTTTGACAGGCAGTAAGCACTGGCTAACTACCTTGGCAACTGACATTTTTAGTTACTAAATAACTAAAAACGTGTGTAGTAACATATCATCTTCCTACGGTCTAAGATCCCAGAGCCACCAGTCCTTACTTCTCATTAAGAAAATGTGTTCATTAATAAAAATGCGTTTTGAACATTAATTTTTGGTGATAAATAAAATAAATCAATCATAGACTTGTATGTTTTTGGCGCGTCTCTGGGACTAACCAAATAGTTAACCCGGGGCTAACTAGCCTGCACTTGAAATAGCCAATTAGATACTTGGTAAGTTAGTAAAATTATTTGTACGTAAGACGCCCTAAGTGGCATAATCGTAGCAGTTATTATTTTCAAACAATCCCTCTTCTATCTTCACAGTGCTGTAAAATGTTTCACAAACAAATCGAGGCACATTAAAGTGTTGTATTGCGGTGAGGGGGGGGGGGGCGTGACTCCACCCCTGCACTACTCAGCGGATAGGCAAGGAGACAGGGGCATGATGGATTGGACCATTCGGTTTTAAAACCATTTCTTTTAGTTTTCATGTTTTACCTAAACTGAGTTTGAAATGTCGTGTGGATGAAAACTAAAACCAGCTAAAACATTCTATGGGCGGCCTTATCGCATTCTACGATCTGTTACAAATTAGCGTATGCGTTGGATCATTTGGCTCCCTTAAAAATGGTTGAGCCGAATGGTGCTAGCATATGCGTCATGTTCGTGAACGGGCGCCGTCAGCTGAGACTGGTCATCTCTCGGCTGCCATGGTCTATTTTAATTATTTCTTTGAATTGTTTCTTTTTTACTCCGGACTCTTTTATCCTGCACGTCTTTTACATCGTTCTCACATATATTTATAATTTCCATATGAATGATGTAACCATAATTTTGTAACAGAATATTATTTTTAAAAGAGTGTCCGTGGAGTTTCTTGCACGTTCTTCTCCATAGAGATCTACGCTTTGGAACGTGCAAATAGCTTTATCTTTTTTTTGACCAACCGACCTTGACAATTCAAAAGTGCCTGTAAATGGTCTAATTGTAATAAATGCTTTGACTTTGACTTTGATGAGAAACAGAAGCAGAATCAATCGAATTTCAATTAAAGTCATTTTTTATCAAGTTTTTATACAGTGATCACCAATTTCGTGTGTCACCAAGAGAAGCGATTCCCTTTTCAACTTTTCTGTAAGTAGCGCCATTTTCAAAGAAAGAAGATGATCCTATATTATTGTCGTCCTCTCCTAGCCTACCCGATTGGTGATGGATCACAGTGCGCACACAGATTTGCCTGCTGATCGTACCCGCAAACAATCACTTGACTCCATTTTAGCTTTTAAGAGGGGCGCATTCGAACCGTTAAATTTTGCTCTATTTACCGGTGTCGGTTACATTGTGCGGTTTTTGTGGATTGGATTATCGGTAATAGTATTTGGTTTATCACTTAGCCGTGCTATTGTGTTCTTATTGAATAATGCAGTCGTACAGTCGTACCGATCCGTTTAAGCATTTACTCGCTAGTCGAGACAAGTTAATGCAGTTTATAGTCATAATCACTACTGGACATAGGCCACACCTGCCTGGGTATCGTTAAATCGACAGGTCCTGTGCGTTTTGCATCCAGCAGATCCCCACGGCCTTCACCAGGTCATCGGTTCATCTTGTGGGAGGCCTTCCAACGCTGCATCTTTCGATACGTGAACCACTCGCCACTCCAGAACCTTTCGACCCCATTGAATATCTGCTCTGCATTCTTTAGGTTCTTTTGCTATTACTCGCCATCCAAAAAATGTAGCAGGAACAATGGTCCTAAAACTAGAACTACGGACCTTAGGACCATTCCATTCCATAACCATTTCGTCAGCATATTCCATGCTTATTCATTTGCCACGAACTTTTACATAACTAAAAGCTATATTCCCGTAACAACTCTTGCTCCAGTTAAACTATTTAACCCGTCATTGAATACGGTTGATATAATGAACCCTTTCTGCCGTGAAAATTTGAATGTGGTCCTAAGAAACAATTTTAATATTCCATAAATTTCGCCATCACATTGTCCATGACTAGTAATTCGCCATTAACTTTTACATAACTAAACGATCCAGTTAAACCATTAAACCCGTCATTCAATATGGTTAATATGATGAACCCTTTCTACCGTGTCGTACGTCAGGCGTGTTTGTTTTAACTCAATTTTAGTATCGCGTTACCGAGCTTTAGAAAAAAATCTGCGGTGTTTAGTGGCGGGGGTGCTCAAAGTTTTCGTTTCATAGTTTTGGAAATAAAAGTTCAACCAAAAAGTTACCCGACTGCCCGCCCCATCTGAATGTAATGATTTTCAATTTAATCTAAAAACCTGTTTAACATTAAAGTAGGGTTTAGGCAAACCCTATTTTTTCTTAATCAGTTTTTTATTCGAAATTCTCAATTCAGAATGCAAAGCAAAAAATAAAAGCAAGTGCTCAACTCTCAACTCAACTGAAGCTTCCAACCCACAGAAGACAAGAAACGATGGGATTAATTTTCTTTTTCAATCTTTGAACGTTAATATAGGGAGTGTACAGGAACTATTATAGGTGGCAGCATAAGTCAATGTCAAGTATTTAAAAGTTTGGAATTAGCAACACTAGACGGCACAGTCTACGCCGTGCACGTTCTCTATAGGAAGTTCCTAAGGTGCTAAAGTTTGAGACACACTGCAAGACATCAGTGAGGAACGACTATTAAGTAATAGTTGTGTGCCGGATGCGCCTTGTAAATATTGCCGCGCGGCAAGACAGCGCATATGTGGAGTCGTCTTTATGTTGTTGGCAATTTATTGTAAAAGTATTGGTGTTAGTCTAGTTAGTAGTGCGGATTTATAAGAGTGTTTATAAAAAAAGGTTTTTAAATTTTGCTGTTCAGAATTTAGCTTGGGCCAGCGTCTGCCAGGGTTGCGGATTTGTTTGAAAGAGTTACCGCAGCACTGAATCGCAAAGGGCATCTGTAGGAACACGGGTTGGCTATGGTCAGTAAGAGTTTGGTACTCCCATCCGCTCCGACCAGAGCGGGAGAAGTCATTTGATGACTTCCCATCCAACAAAAAGATACCTTACGGACATCTTAAAAAATATCATCGATATTGCCGTCTTTGAACATTTTTTGTCTCTAAGATAAATCTCTACTCTATATAAACTCTATATCCCAAGCGACTCAACAGATTATAGCTTCCGCTTTAAAAGCGCCAATAAATTAATTAGAACTACGTTAAAGACGTCAATAGCTTGTCTCACATATTCTATCCAACATACATCATCTACCACATCACATCTCCCAAGTTAAGCAATAATCACCTTTATTGCCCATCAAAACTGTCTTCACATTAGAAAATTTAGCACAGAACTTTACGTGTTACACTAAAAATTAAAGTAAACAAAATATAGTTATTTTTGTAGTTTGTTAATTATAAATGGGGCCCATTGAGGACGTTGCGTTCAATGAGTTTGAGAAAAATAATTAAAAATAGTGTTAATGGGTGTATGGGACCATTTTATGGGGAATTAGACGGAGGAAGTGTCTTCACGGCGTTTTATCTGGACTTTTTACGAGGAAAGAGGTTTTATATCCATAATTATGTGTTTTTTTTTAATGTGCGTAAAGGAGAACGGATAATTTGATGCCAGTGAGAAGTGTGTATGTACAGGGTTGCCAGATGACCGGGATGTGGATGTCACGATAGTAATTAGAGGTAGGAAGGTAATTATAACTAGAGATTATTTTGAAAATAAATTAGAGGCATTTTCCTGTGGAGATGGACAGTTTATTTTACGACTGTCTTGCGATTTCGGGTTTATGTTGCGTTAAGCATAGAATGCAAGTTGGTCGTTGCCTTACTCCTTACTGTAGTAACTGGTACTCAGCTAAATTTTCTTTACCTTTAATTTTACATTTTCCAGAGACAGGAGAGGAAGTTCAGCCGAGCAATAGACAGTGTTGCGTTATATGAGTGAAAGAATACTGAAGACTGGCGAAGACTGGTAAACGGGTTTTCTCTATTTATTTTTCTTTTCTTTAGGTGGCGCAAGAGTGTACAAGGAAGGAAATGGGGAAGGCTTTTGCCCAGCAGTGGGACAATAGGCAATAAAAAAAAAACTTTGTTACATCGGGTACCTACATAGGCGGCCTTAATACAACAATACATTCTCTACAGTCAACCTTTGGGTTAAAAAGACGTGTAGTCTTTGTGGCAGGAGTGCAACAAATACATACCTATTAATATTTAAAATATAACCATTTACGAAAAATATAGTATTAGTTCAGTTAAACAGATAAATACCGCTCATTACCACGGATCGATGGACTAATTATATACAGTGTCTAATCTGAATCTTCTGCCAGCCCTCAATGAACAATGGGGGTTAATGAGGTATTCACAGTCGCTAACATAAAACTGCACGCTCTGCTATAATTACTAACACTATCTGCTACTTACTAACAAAGAGATGAACACTCCTGCGCATCTCTTTACTAAATTACGTAAAATGCTTTTTTGAAAAGAGAATGTCTTGAATCTTTTGTAAAAAAAAAAAGAATACTATAGTTTTAGAGAGCTAGGTTTAATGATTCAAGATGTAACAGTGCTTTGAAATAATCTATTTTGTTTTAGCCTGTTACGCATTCATAATAAAAACGATTCGGGGATGCCTATGTCCAGCAGTAATGATGATAATCCCTTTAATAGGTGTATCATTGTCATCATTTCAGCCAAAAGACGTCTCTTAGTTTCTAGTAATAAATTAAGTACTTACGCATCACAGATTAAACACAAGCCAAGTGTTTGGGATTGTTAGTTGAAAATTAATTCATAAAGCAGCAAACGTACCAACACACAAAACGTAACAATGTGTTACATTCATTGTTCCGATGACTTTCCCTCCAAAAACTTAACCTATCCTCCAACTAATATTGAAGCAATTGTCTAAATACTGCCAGCGTCGCCAATTTTCCGCCATCTTAATTTCCAATGAGTACTTAACCGGCGGGCTCCAATATCACTTATGTTCCACATAAATCTTCCCGATTCCCATACAAATACAAACTCTTCATTTAAAAAAAACTCATTCACAAATTGGCAATAGTGAGACCACCAAGATTACTCTTGAAACACATTACTGCCGTCAAATGTAAAGAAGACGTAGGTAGGTATGTGATCTGAAAAAAAACGTACTTGCGACTTTTTTGTCGCAGGGTCGATTAGTCGGTGCGCTTGAAGTGACCGCGCCGGTGGTCGGCGACGCCTGTCGTATCGCGATGTCGCTCGTCTAGACATGTGTTACAGAACTCGAATTATTGTGGGAAAATGAGAGATGAGTGAGATTTTGGAGTGAATTGAGATTTTATGAGTTTGATTTTCGTTTTTGGTTGTAATATTATTATAAACAGCTTATTTTTGTATAGTTATTCTCTGTTCGCATCACGAGCATTACAAGTGAAATTCATGTAAATACAGAAAAAGTGGTTGAAGTATTAGCAAAGGTTGGTAGCAGAGCGAACTATTCAGAATACCTAAGGCTTATTCTGAATAGTTCGCTCTGCTACAAAGAAAAACGAAGCTACAATAATAAAAAAATAATTAATATTATAAAACATAGGCATAAACAAAGCAAGGCTTTAAAAAAAAAAACAAATACATCTAAGTACAAAACAAATACATCATAATATATTTGTGGCAGGGTAAACGAGGAAGTAATCTCGACTCACTTTCTCCTCACTTCATTCACAAGTTCTTAGTAGGGGGTCGTCGGGCGAAGCACACTTGCGTCAATGTGGTGCGATTTTTTTGACGTCGCGACAAGTCTATAGTCTGTTTTGCCTGCCGTTAAGTGGCGTGGCGAAACTTCACTAATTTGCTTTTTGCATGACCCTTTTTTTGTTTAAAGGGTTGCCGAAGTTAAAGGTTAAAACCTTTTAAATTGTCATAAAGGAATTGGTTCGGGTTTTTGCGAATAAAATTGTTTTTTGCACACTATTTTTGAGATGATTTTTTTCTGTGAACGTTTTTGATCAATTACATTTTTGAGAGATCTGGTTACCTGTTGAAAATATGTAATATACGAGTGTGTTAAATTACTTTATTTTGCAAATAAAAATTGACAATTATTTTTGAAAATCAATAGATATTTTGTATTATTTAAGATATGGAAGTAAGTACCGTACCTATCCATTAATTTTCGAAAATAACTAAAGTAAAATTTACAAAGAAACTAAAACTTACAATTTACTTTACTTTTGCAAATATGTAACAAGTAAAAAAATAGATTGACGTGTATTTGGTATACTTATACAGGTATCTATATAAGTATACCAAATTCACGTCAATCTATTTTTTTTTACTGTTGATAGGCGCGCGTTTGACCACTATTTCACCTAGGTAAGCTATGATGTGGTTGAAGACGGAACACACTTGCCTAAAAGTAACCTATTATTATCTCTTGACTTAAATACTCCCAGGTTGTAGCTATCAGGAGACAGACTAGCAGGGAATTCCTCTCCTTAGCTGTACGCACAATGAATGTGAATCTTATTATTTTGCCAAATTAAACAAGATGAAGCCAGTGTTTTGTTTCCCAGCTGACTACCCTGAGAAAATAAACTCAAAGATATACAAATGATGATATGCCTAGAAAGGGGATGAGATAACGATCAATTGATCATAGACATGTATGTTGTTTTGATCCCAAAAAAATTGCCTCAGGGGCTAGAGAATGATGATTAGTTTGAACTAAAGACCATCAGCCACCATCTTTCTAACAGGCCAACTCCATAACAGTTCAAAATCGAAACAGTTCCATTCAAATAAAAGCTTCGAGTTAAATACTAATGTTCAATCACATCCTATGACTCAGTCATCATAAGTCATACAGATGAAAGTTGTCAACATGAGAACCACATCAAGTATATTGATACCAAATGTGCGTCATCGTGTAAACAACGCGATGGGAACGATCGTAACGACGGCTATCAAGTCGCGAAGTTGCAGTTGTTGTCCTCTTGCAATTATGATGAGACCGTGCTTCGATTGTTAACAGCATATGCAAGGAATTAATATTGTTGGTAATTAAAGTGTGAGTGGTGAAACCAAAATAATAAGGTATCGTTCTCAATTCAGTTGTATTTTTTATATTTGTTACGTCATAACTGTGTTATTTATGAACCGATTTGAAAAATTATTTTATTAGAAAGGAAATACTTTCCTATTTTCCCTTAGGAATTTTATCAAAAGAGGTAAGTAGGTCGGTTTTACATCGAAACAGCTGAAAAAATATATCCTCCAAGTAAACGATAAATTGCGTATTTTGCTTTCCAGTGACTTTCTACTGGTGTTTACGAATTACGGAATTTGTGTTGTACTCCTACTAAATAGCCTAAAATAAAAAAAAACACTACATAGTATAAAATCACTTTAATTTAGGAAGTCGATTGTTTTTGACAACGACTTTCGAAATGAAAATGATTTTTTTTATTATTATTGGTAAGTTCACGTGCGACCACAATCTCAACATTAAGTTTAAGTATATAATTTTGTATGCATGTCAGTTTGCAACAGTAAACAATTTTTCTTCTCTTTCATTGCCTTAGGCTTAAGCCGGACTATCTCTGAAAATAGACCGAGGGAACTCAGAGGTTCATTTATACGTGGACCTCAGTGAACTGTAGTAACGTCCTATGTAGTTAGAATTTTGTTATTGCTACGTAAGATTATTTTTATTACTCAAAAAGCTACTCTACTCGACAGTTATTCCTCGTGAAATAACCACTTACAAATCCTATATCAAATATAGCTAAATTATTACACATAATGAAGTAGTTAGATATTGGCAATATAATAAGTTATAAGAACCCGCTCGTAGCAGCGTAGCACTTTTCGTAGCAGGCGTAGACTCTTCGTAGCACATTTTTCAACGTGTACTTCAGACGTTTTTTTTCTTTCCCCGTACCCTTTCTACCTTATTATAAACACCGAAAATAGGTATTATTTAGTTTTATTGTAAGTAATTAGTAGATATTTGTGTTAACGAGGAGTGTAGCCGTGTTTGTTTACGGCGACACATCCGGCGCGCGCGCACGTGCATGTAACTCGAGACGCGGCTGCGGAGTGCGAGTGCGACTGTTAATGCAAAGTGTAAGTTGTTGTGATGTACTGGTTGGTGTCGATAAAATGTTGAAAAAGCTTGTATTGTGCTTTTATAGAAAAATCTTAAAATAATAATAATAATAATAATAATAATAACCGAAGGTTTTGTCTGTGCAATTATGGACGAAGTTATCATGACGAAAAACTACCGGAGATTTATTGTGAAGGACGGCACGGTTGACATATGTCGGGCATGTCACCGTCCGGGAGAATCAATTCGCCACATTATCTCTGGTTGTTCTCGTCTTGCTAATGGAGAATACTTGCATAGACACAACCTTGTAGCCAGGATTATCCATCAGCAACTTGCTCTGAAATACTCTCTTGTGGAATCGGAGGTTCCGTACTACAGGTATGTGCCCGACCCAGTTCTCGATAATGGCAGTATCACATTGTACTGGGATCGGTCCATCATCACTGACAGGACTATTATTGCAAATAAGCCTGATATAGTGGTGGTGGACCGAATCGAGAGGCGTGCAGTGATTGTAGATATCACCGTTCCGCATGACGAGAACCTCGTGAAAGCCGAGAAAGATAAACAAATCAAATATCTTGACTTGGCTCGCGAGGTTGTCGACATGTGGGATGTGAATTCGGCAATCATTGTACCGATAGTCGTGTCAGCCAATGGCTTAATAGCCAAGAGCCTCGACCAACATCTTAGGAGGCTCTCGTTAGGCAGCTGGATCAAGGGCTTGATTCAGAGAGCAGTACTTCTGGACACGGCTCGCATCGTTAGGAGGTTCCTCTCTCTGGAGCCCTGACCGCCGGTAGCTTGGACCCTGTTCCCGATACCGGTGGGCTACTATTTTTTACATTTTTAAATAATTTGATATCTTTGTATTTTAATATTTAAAAATGTATTTTATATGTATAATAATGAATAAAGAGAATAATAATAATAATATCTTGGGACAACTCACACACGGCCATCTGATCCCAAGCTAAGCAGAGCTTGTGTTATGGTAACCAGACAACTGATATACATACTTATATAATTTATAAATACATACATATTATAGATAAATTACACCCAGACACAGAACAAACAATAATGCTCATCACACAAAGTTTGTCCTGGGTGGGAATCGAACCCACGACCTCCGGCTTTGCAGTCAGGGTCACTAACCTAGTGGTTAAAAAAACATTTGACTGGCCTGTTGGTCTAGTGACCAACAGGCCAGTCAAATGTTTTTTTCGGCTTTTGTTACAGTCCATATTATTTGTTCATTTTTTTTTTACTAGTAGTGAATTTCTAAACTTCACACTCATCTCACTTTTTCTTGCCATTATTTAAACAAAATTATATCTATAGCGATTACAGTAAATAAAATAAAATTCTTTTATATAAGATTGATACAGGATTCACTACAAATAAACACGTAATTTTCTTCCAAAATAATTTTTGCACATCTTCTATCGATAAATAATTCATCTAAATTTGGTCAAACGATTATTTACATAAACGAAATAAAATTATTTATATGGGACTGATATAGGATTACAAATATAAATGATATTTTATTCTTCAACAATCTTATGCAAAGAAAATCCTAGTATTATTCGCACATCGACATCTTCCATCGACAACACAACATCCCGTCCCTATTTAGTATTGAGAGGATGAGCGGTAATGCACTGTTTACAGTGTAGTGCATCGACAATCAGTTAATAGCATGCAGTCCATCGGCGCTTCTCGGGAATAGTCCACAAAACAAATGAGTGGCTGGAGGTAGGAAATGTAAGGAGTTGATTTTGACAGGAATGTTTAGGAAAAGAAGAAAAAACTCGAAGCTACATCATAACAGTCGAATCACGTTCAGTCAGACACACTGACCAGTCTTACATAAGAGTTTCGTAATAATCAGTTACTGGATTGTGGAGGTCAGATGGACAAATACATACTTTTTTTCCGAAAAATAAACGGTTTCTGTGGGATTTACGGGAAGAAGCTAGTAAAAATGTGTAAAATTAAACACATTTTTATTAGTTTCTTCCCAATTATTCACAGAAGATAGATCGTATATTATCAACAAGAAGTATGACAATATGGATATACAATGGGATGGTCTTCTCGCATATTATTTCAATCTTTGACTGCGTAAACTGTGACGTCAATTAAATCTGACCAATTCTCTGACGAGTCTACAAGAATGTCAAATCTCAACAAGTTTAAGGTTATCTAACCCATAAACTTCTTTTTTAGCTAATCAATCGTAATCGTAATAATAAAAAAATCTTCCGTTACTGATGAGTGACGTACAGACAACGTACAGCCGAAACTACTGGTCGTAGAGTGCTGAAACTTGGCATGTAGGTTCCTTGGGGAGTGTAGAGGAGCAATAAGAGAGGATTTGCCAAAATTCTTACATTAACGGGAAAAAACGGGATATACGCGTACGAAGTCGTGGGCAAAAGCTAGTTAAACTATAAGCCCAAAACACTAGTTAATTAGTATTGGAGTTGTAGAGTGTAACATAACTACTTAAACAGCTATTCGCACTGTATCCCACTTATTCTATTCTAATAAAACTACCAAGAATCTTCACTTCAAAAACTGCATCTAATTTACAATTCCCACTTTAAATAAGCATCATTTTCCCATTCTCCCCTATTCACCTCGGCTCGGGGTGAGCGCGGGAGAATCGTCACTCATCGGCGGAGTCTTAGCGAATTCTTCGTCCGGAAGATGGAGCTTGGCATTTTCATAATGTCTGCGCGGCCCGCCTCTCCCCCGTACTAGCTACTAGTATTCATATGATAATTTTATTTAAAGAACATTTGTTAGGTAGTGTGGCGACGGCTTTTGTTTTAAGATTTTTTAATTCATTTAGTGGTGAGGTTTTAGAGGTTTTTGTTGAGGATTAGTAAAATGTAAGCGGTTCACGTTTTAATAGTTACTTCTAAAGCAAAAGTATTCTGAATTGAGGATTTGGAGTTGAAACATGTCAAGCACTCTGTGATAGGTACCAAAGTAGATAGAGTTTTGAGTAAAAGTTGAATTTATTGAATTTGACAAGATCTCAACTTCAAATTCTTATCTCATAAAAGACAATTCGGTAAAGGAAATCTCCTTGCAAAAGTACCCAGTAGTGTTTTCTTGTTAGCAATAACCGATCCATAATATTTAATAGAACAGTTTGACTTTGAATGACAATCAATATATGTGGTACAATATGTATGGTACCTACCAAGTCTCAACCATTTTCCACCGGAATATCAAAGCTGTCTCCACCCAAGCGCACCGTCACAAGTAGGTATTCAAGCAATTTGCCGCGCGGTGATTTCCCGCGCATTCTTCACTCTCGCCGGCAGTTCGAGCACCTTCTTGTCAAATTACTGGCCTTCGACAATGTTTGAGAGCGTAGACTTCTATAGGAAAAGTTGAAGATGGTGTGCTTCGGTTGGCAGCTTTGGATTGGTATGGTAAGGTTGGTATTGAAATAGAATGGTTTTTTAAATGCCTGTGAGTTTGTTGTTTAGGAAGAAAAATGTAGGTGCGTAGTAAGTACTCACCATTTCCAAGGGAATACTATATTTTTATAAGAAAAAGGAACACAACATACAACTTGAATAATTACTGTGTTCAAGCAATTTGTCGCACAGTGATTTCCCGCACGTTTTTCAATCTCGCCGGCAGTTCGAGGACCATTTTGTCTATTTACTGGCCTACAACGACTCTCGGGAAAACATTTGAGAGCTAGCGACTTCTGTAGGAAAAGATGGAGACTGCTGTGCTATTTGTATGTTTTTTTTAATGAAAGCGCTTAGGTGAAGAGATGTGACTTTCACTCTTGATACTACTTACTGTAAAAAAGTAATCCACAAGTCAGTTTAAAAAGAGAACTTTTTTAACAAAACTTCTATTTTCTTGAAACTCGCTTTCACTGAGACAGCGCTTTTGTCCTTAAGAGCGTGTACGCCGTATCTCATTTCATACAAACTTTCAAGTCCTTATTCTTCAAAATGAATGAACCGATTTTAATGAAACTTGGTATACATACGATAGATATCTAGGTCTAAATAGTTATCAGAAATAATTTTTGAAAAAATAGTTCAAGGGGAAGGATAATAAATAGTGATTTTTCACTTCCTATAGAAAACTTAAAATCGCTCTCTCTCTCCCTCTGAAATCTTTTTCAAAAATGATTTCTGATAACTATTTAGACCTGGATATCTAGCGTATGCATACCAAGTTTCGTTAAAATCGGTTCATTCATTTTGAAGAATAAGGATTTGAAAGATTGTATGAAAAGCCGTATCGCGTAAACGCTCTTAAGGGCGCTGTTACAAATGGGTAGTCAAATCATTACTTTTTAACACAAAAGTATGTTTATTCAATAAAATGCTTTGCATTCTTAAAATGTTTTTTGAGCGTTTTGTTGATAGATGTGCATGGTACAATTCTGAACTATACATATAATTTTAGATAGGTACATTTTCTCAATAAATATACCGAAGTAAAAATGAACACTTCGGTATGTATTTGACTACACATTTGTACGAGTAACAGCGTCCTTATGACGGCAGCGTAGTTAGTTAGCAGAGACAATGAGTTGTAGAATTACTTACTGGATGATGTGTGCTTCATAAGAAACTAGCTCCAGCCAGTGGCTCCGCCCGCGTGAAAGTTGAAAATTATATCATGACAGCTACCGAGATGAAAAGGATCCTATGTCCTATTACGGGAAATGGTCCACTCGTGTGCCAAGTTTCATTCAAATCCCTTTTTTAAGATGTGACAAATGGCCCTAGACAATGCGCCATTCAATTAGCGAATGCGACTGTCGAAATGCCAAAATGTAGGAATTTGATCACGTGACATTTCGATAGCATCTGTCAATCCCATACATTTTTGACGTATTGACAATCGCCTTCGCCACGCTACCGTTGACAGAACCTCACTTGTCTAGAGCCCAAGGTAACAGGGGCTCGAGTCTGCTATTGCAATCGTGTCTCAATGACCGGTCAGTGATCGAATATTTGACAACTTTGACAGTTTTTGTATGGGAAATGTGTCATAAGTTTGACGTTATACGTCAAAAATCGATCATTGACCGGTCAATGCGACACGATTGCTATAGCAGACTGACAGACAGAATTACTTTCACATTTATAATATTAGTATGGATAGAGTTGTAGTAAAAACAATTTAACCCTAATTTGGTGTCGGAGTCACTATGTAGTATAGTACCAATTTGAGATATCTCTAGCTAGCAATTATTTTACCAGCTTTTCATTTTCAAGGTTGTAAAAACTTGTCTGGTTTTTTGGTGTTAATGAAGTATTTCAGAAAGATTTCTTTTATTTTGAGCTTAAAGCGGAAGCAAAGACAGAAAGTGATTAACATCTATGAGTTAAATAGACCATTTAAATATTTCCAACTTTCGAATTGGGAAAGTGAGTTCTTCATAAAAAAAGCTTTGTACTTATACCAAATGCTTTTGTTTTAATGGGTTTCAGAGGAAAACAACAAAGTAAGTCGCCATAATCTTTATTGCACCTTTATTAAGCTTAAGTCCTACTTTTGTACTATATACAAACGTGCCAATGCATTAACTATTAAAACATTTACTCCAACCTTAAAAATATTTACAATAGTAAAGACTAAACAGTAACAATTCTACTAACTACGTGCTTTGGCTAACATTATTCCATCTTTGGTTTACTTTATTGCCAGATTAAAATATTAAATACATTTCAATAAAATTACGTAAATCAGAAATCATAACTTTTCGAATAAGCCCAACTTTGAATGAAAAAAAACTTTTACATTCTGATCAGTTAAAAGTTCTCAATTCAAAAAAAAAATCTGTAGGTATTCAATTACATCGTGGCTTTAAAAAATTGTGACTTTAGTTGAAAACATTTGAAAAATAGAACGTTATCTTTGGAAGTCTACATTCGATTTCTACAAAAATTTCTGTTCAACCTTGTAACTCAAATAATTCTTTTAAAAATCTAATTTTCGATTTCAATGTTACTGGCCATACTTTCGTTACTGTTCTCATTTAAATCGATGTGAGTTTTTGGTTTTATTTCCGTTTTTTCTTTATCTTTTTCTTCAGTGAATTCTTTGCTATCTGGCCGTTCAACTTGACTTCTGTCCACATCACAAGGTACTGGCATACCGAAACCTGAATGACCTGGGTAGTACATATAGGGAAGAGGCAGATTAGGGTAATTTACACCTAAGTGTGGGCCGTATAGAGACTGTAACACTGCCTGGTTGTATGACTCTTGTAACAAAGCTTTATATTCAGGATTCTTCGCAAAATCGACGCCATAGACTCCAGCAAAATGCTTCAAAATCGGAGAACTTTCAAGAAGATTCGGTGGTGTGAAAAGAGGATTTAGTGTCTTCCCTAGCATTGGGTTTTGATAGGATTTTAAGTCAGGTATGCTGGGCTGTCCATTGTTGTTCACTAGGACTTTAACAGCCACTTTTCTGGCATGGTTTGCGGCTGCCGCTGCGGCCGCAAGCATACCATTCTCCTGCATCTGCAGTTGCTTTCTCTTAGTCTTGTACCGTCTATTCTGAAACCAGATCTTCACTTGGGTCTCAGTGAGTTTCAAGCTCACTGCCAAATCAGCTCTTTCGGGTCCAGAGAGGTATCTCTGTTGGCTGAATCTTCGTTCTAATTCATACACTTGAGCATGGGAGAAGGCAGCCCGTGATCGTTTTTTTCGTCCGCCATTTTGTGTGTATTCTGTGATGTTGTAGTTCGGGGAGTGCATGATTCGGGAGTCGTTGGTTGGAGTGGAGCATTTCCTCTGGTCGTAGTGAAGGCTGAAGGGCTTGTAGGCGATGTCTGAGCTTGGGGAAGAGTTGGCTCTTCGGACCGGGGAGCCTGTTGTGGATGAACGGGAGTCGTAGTCATCTGTAACAAAGGGAGAAGAGTGTTAGTGAGTTGTCTTTTGTTTTTATTTGGATATGGAAGAAGCAGTGGATGTGTGGTCAGACTTCACACATCCTGATGGATGGAATGAATGATCAATTGATCATCTACATTTTTAAGTTTTACCCTGCAAACAATTTGGACAAAGTGGTCTATAAGAGTGGTCTAAAAGATTTTTTATTTTTTTATTTATGAATGAGCTAGCTCTTGACCTCAATCACGCCTGATGGAAAGCGATAGATGAGGTCCATGATGAAGCGAGCGGGCCCAGAAGATGCCTTGAGGCACTGTGACTCCCACACGTTGACGAAAGATTGTTTCTAACTTTAATAAAATCAGCCTGAAAGGCCTGAAAGCCATATTTTAATCTTTTTTATGGAGAAAAATACTACACAAGTAGGTAACTTGCATGGGGAACTATTCAATGCTACCTACATGTTTGTACATCAACTTTATTTTTACCGCAAAAACTATCAACTGAATAAATAAGATTAAAACAGTGCTTCCAAATCAAACCAATCAGGTATCTACAATACCTAACCCTAATGAAATATTCAAGCCAAAAAGCCACCAGCAACAAAACTCCAAACTCATTAAGCTACCTTCACACGATCACATGGAATCAATTAAATTGTTCATCGGCTCACGCCATCCGCATATAAAGGCGCCTACACAATGGATCCATTACGCAAATTGTCGCCGCTCATTAGACGCGGTAAAAGGATGCGACGGCACGAGCGTAACAGTATTTTTGCGTGTGACGCTATTGTTGAGTTCGGGGTCGTTTTTATTGTATAGTTGACGCTTTGACGCTAATTGATGTAAGTATGAACTAAATGGGGAGGTATCTATAGTGTTTTGGACGTCATTTGGTACGCCGCCGTGCCGTTAAATTAGTAGTGAGAGTTGTGGTCTTGTGTTTTGTCTTCACTCTGTCTTACTTTGGTCGTATGGCAGATCTACCAAACTGCCATTGCAGAGTCAAAGTAGGTCAGAACGAATTCGCAACTATTATTAACTTAATTTAGTAATGAACTTTTCTACCCCTAAAATGCTTATAAATAACCAAAGATTTTACATCTATGAGACAGAAGAGACCTTGAGCTAACCTTAACGTAATCCAGGACTATGTAATCATGCTATCATTACGAATAACTTAAACAATGCTTTTATTTAATTCCATTTTTACCTTAATAATGACATAATAATAATGACTTTGAATTTTCAAGACCGAGGTCACACAAAAATCCAATCAGAAAAATTTACATTAAAACCAGACAATTTGCCAGCGAACTACAAACCTAGTAATTACTAAATTGAAAGGCTGAATGGCTTTAAGCGTCATCACTTATTATAATGAGGGGGTAGCGTAATCGCGCGAAGTGACGACTAAGTGGCGATGTCGCGGGGCGTCACGACGCGTGGTCGCAGCGACTGGTGGGACGTTGTGAACGCACCATTACTTTCATTGTCCGCCGGTCATTATTAAAGGAGCATTTTAATTTGGAACAATCGATAGTTGAGAGTTCGTTTGATTTAAATTGTTCAAGTGTTTTGATGTGTTCGAGTGTTTTTAGAGTACCTATCAATTTCATTTTTAGTTGTCTCGGATGTGATCTTCCTCTGTCAGTGACTATATACAAGCATGCAGCTTGATTTCAGACTAATGCCTAATCATAGAAACTTTTAAATCGAGAATTATTAACGTCAAGAAAGCCCAAAGTCCTGAAGTTCCAAAGCTCAAAACTCTACTTATAGCAATTTATTTTCCTAGAAATTACATTTATGCCTGTTATAAAACTGGCAACATTGATTTTGTTTTAAGCTGTATAATGCAACCTTTAACGGATATTTATTTTTTAAATAACCTTCAAACTAATTTGCAATAAATCAAGCCAATCAAATTATGAGCAAGCTCTAAAGCTCTTGAAACCGCGTCACTTCCAGTACCTATTACCACACGTCAATCTTGTATTCCTAATGTGTTTTAGCCAGATAATTATAGTGCAAACACTTAATGGTGCACTACTAATATATAATACTAACAAGTTTGTGCCCGCAGCTTCGCCCGCGTGTTGCAGAACTAAAATCGAAAGAGTTACCGCAACCCTGGAACGCAAAGGGCATTTTGAAGGAACCCGGGTGGGATTTAATCAGTAAGAATCTGACATTCCCTGATACTTCCTGTCCGCCTAGAGCGGGAGATGTCATTTGATTATTTCCAAAAATAAAACCATCGTCCGTGAAAAGTATTGTCATGGAATTTTTTTGCACACAATCCTAATTCTTTTTCCTTAAATTAAAATACCTTTAGTTACCTATATGCTCCTTATAACATCAGCTATCTGCCAGTGAAATTCCTGTCAAAATCGGTCCCGCTGTTTCGGAGATTAGTCAGAATGAACCGCCAAACAGACAAACAAAAATATCAAAATTGTTTTTAATTTTGTTAAGTATTAGAATTGTAATATGCATAAAGTAAAAAGCTGTTCTATTGATAATACAAACATAAACTTCAATTTTATTTGTGTGTAGGTATGTATAGATAGGTACTACACACTTAATAGAAACTGCTTCATCATTGCATTCGTTTCAGAGCGTTAGATAGAATGGATGATTGTTGTCTATTTTTGATTTAACCTTATGACTTTTAAGTGGGCGAGAATTTGATTGCACTCTAGTTAGGTTAATGAATAGGACCAGATGCATAGATGGGCCATTATACTTTTCGACGGACCATAAACATGTCCAACTAACGGCCGCTTTCTATAATATATCTCAATGCCAATCTTGATCCCGATCCTTGTCTGTAACCAATCAAAGGTGAGGATTGTGTGGTGAAGGACACAAACTCGGCCGTTGATTGGTTACAGACAAGGATCGGGATCAAGATTGGGATTGAGATATGTTATAGAAAGCGGCCGTTAATGTAACAGTTTTCCTATTAGGTACTTTTAGTGTGTCGTCACCGAGGAAGGCCCGGGAAAGGCTGGCGTGACGATTTCGGACGTTTACGATGGTGGAGGAGAGGAACACACCGGGAAGCGAGGAAAGCTATGATATGAGGAGACGTATGCCCAGCAGTGGGACAATAGGCTATTTCACCGAAAAAAGATTTCCAAAAAATATCGAAAAAAAAAAACGATTTAGCATTGGGCATTATATACCTACTCAAGTTATTTTTTACAAATAGGTACTCAAAGTTAATTAATCAAATACCCTATTTGATTGATTAACTTTGAGTACCTATTTGTTTTACTGAAAAAATCTAATTAGCCCGTCAAATAGATCTCCTAATGAAGTCAGTTGAAAATATTGGACCCGTATTTTTTTTTCATGTACTTGCACAAAAAATTAAAACGATACAGTGCGTTGAAAATACGCGTGACGTCACTATGATGGTACACAATTTTAACAGAAACGTGACGTCGGCGTCGCACGTGTTTTCAACGCATTGTATCGTCCACATTTTTTGTTTACTTACGTGAAAAAAAAAACAATACGTGTCCAATATTTTTAACCGACTTCATTAGTTCAATTTGTCGGACTTACATATTAGATTTATTCAGTAAAATACCCTATTTGATTGATTAACTTTGAGTACCTATTTGTAAAAATTAAATTGAGTAGGTATATAATGCACAATGTTAAATCGTTTTTTTTTCGATAAGTATCCCCATTGCCTTATCTATAAATCATGACATACCTAATTCATTTAATAAGTAGGTTTGTGGTAACAACGTTGTTTTTCTTTGGTAGGTAACACAGTCGTTTTTGAGTAAATGTAGAATGGCCCAGGTAGGTGTCGTAAAAACAGAACGGATTGCTAAAAGCATTTTCCAGACAAGTGCATAAAGGTAAATAAAAAAAAATTGCGATGACCATTGGAATCGTATGTTAAGTACCTAAGTATTGCTATTAGGTATAGCAATCTTGTGTGATCATTTGGAACTTAGACCACTTAATTTTGAGTGGTTTAATTTTACGTGAACAGGCTCCTTCTGGGTAAGCTCGCTCCATCGTAGACTTTGTCTCTGTCATATCTGACATTGACTAGAGTCAAGAGCAAACCCATCACCAATAAAAAAAAAAAATTGGAAAAAATATTGTAAACCTATAGAGAATCTGATTTTGGAGTTTTCAAAATAGGAGCAGATTTTTTTTAAATTTGTAACCTAATAAAAATGTAATTAACGTAAACTAACCTGATAATTCCGTGACAGGATACTGATTCTTTCTGGACATATCCAGCGCTGCATCACCACCAAAGTCCCGGTAGCCATTGCAGTCATCGTAATACTTTAGTCCCTTTTCCAAAGACTCCTTCTTAACACCATACCCATCCTCTTTGCTGAAACAGCTGGCCGGTTTCCCCAAAAAGTTCATCTTCCCGCCAAAACTCTCCGCACAAAACATTCCATTTTCAAATTCACACTTTCCCTCGTTCTCTTTCGTCAAAATGTCATTAATAGAAAATGGCGTCGTCAAATTAGGCTTCTCACTGTCTTGTAACGTTAAAGATTCTTTGAAGTTCTTCAATTTAGATTCCATTTTTAAAAATTCAAACACATGGGATTACACTTCACTGCGCGGTCTTGACTCGCCTCACCGCAAAAGCGTTCCTCAAACGAATAAACTTCGGGTGATAGATTGCCCGCCTGTTTGACGTGTTTAAGCCTTAGAGGGAGACGGAGCTATGTACCCAATAACAGTATTCGTTGAGGATGGAGTAGGACAGCGACACTTTTAGGTGGTCGTTTTTTAAAAAAGCTCGTGAAGTAGCGTAAGTAGTGGGGATCGTTGAGTTTTTCTTGAAGATGTTTACGTGGATGCGATTTGATCGCTTAGGTCACATGCAGATTGTGATGCTGTCATGTAGTGGCCGCTGATGGAACATTTTCAGCGAAAAATTTGTTGCAACATGAAAATTCAAGGAAAGGCTAGTATATTTTCGAAAAGGGGTTTTATTTCTCTTTGTTAATAACATAAGATTAAATAGCGTAGGTAACTCGTAAGCTATTAAATCAAAAGTTTTGTACCTGAAATTACTATCATCATACGCTTTTCGCACAAATATCCAATAGACGATATCCGTGTATTATTAACTGAAACTCATTTTGATATCCGATCATTCATTAACAAGATTACTTTTCTATTAATAAATATATATCAAGTGTTGCATAAGAAAACGTTTAAAAAGAAGCTAAAGTTGTGCCGTTAAGTAAACTTACTATTATCAACCTCTCAGATATCAATACCGCAATATATCATCAGTCCCGCAGCCAATCCGAAGAGACCCCACTACACCGCTGCACCGTCCATATAATCCAATTTCCTTAGGCGCCGTTAGCGCGCGCTTTATCCGTAAGTACTTGACAAGTGTCTATCCATCCCTTTCGCACCTAGACCCATCGCCCATGCCCTAGTTTCACCGTCCCTTTTCCCCATTGGAACCGACCAATCACGAGCGAGCAACTCTTGTGACGGACCAATAAAAGAAGTGGGTGAGTGGAAGTGTCAACATAAATTTTCTTTTTTAATTTTCGAATGCAGAAAATTCGTTCTTATGTTTTTGTTAGCGGTTGAACGTGAATTGGAAGCGGTCGCGATGTTTCCTTGTTTCTTGAGAATTTGTGATTTATTTTTGGACTGGCCGGTACTGTGGAAGTTTTATTTATTTGGTTACTCATGAAATAAATTGGAATCATATTGGTACCTATAACTAGATTTTATTGAATTGAAACTGGGAGTTGAACGACCCGTTATAATAGGCTCGTCAGATAAATAGTTTTATTATCTACATAAGAATGTATTGGACGGCAAGGACTCCAAAGCATTGATAAACCTACATTATTATGTAACTGTAATCTTTTCTGAACTGAAACTTAAGCGTCTATCTAGTTGATTTTCCACCCGAAATAGGAAGTTGAAGCCCCAATTACACAATTCACCCATTTTTGCCAGGGTTGCGGATTTTGTTCGAAAGTTACCACGGACCTGGAACGCAAAGGGCACTAGGAAGAGCACGGATGAGTTTTAGTAATTTCGAGTGTGACATTCCTTCCCGCTCCACCCAGAGCGGAAGGGGTTATTTTGATGATAATATCCCATCCATAAAAAAAACCCGTTTACAAAGTCTACGAGTGTAACTACTTTGAGCACGTGTCCTCGGGCGTTCGTTCAATAGAACTGTTAAATAAACTCTTATTCTTTTTTCAAATTTATAACGAATGTCAAAACGTGTTTACTGCGCCAATTCTCCTTCAGATAAATGAAACACATCTGGCTACGTTTTAAAATCCTCTAAATAACACAATGAGAGAGAACATAACATCAAAACCAATCGAATAAAACTGACCCAAATAAACCACTTAACCTCAATACCAGAGACAATAAAAGCCGAATTAAACCACCACTTAATAATCGAGTAGAGTATAATCGAAGCCCGGCTCGATTGATTGGCTATCGATATAGATATAATATCGATATGGCCCGGCTGACCGCAAACACACCACTTATGAACACTTAGGTCTGACCACTTATGATAACGTAGAGGAGAGAAGCGGTAGAATGGATTATAATCTATGGATTGGCAATTAAGAAAATACATTTGAGGTTGTGACACCGAGCAGCGTAACTCAACGTCACGTCACTTCGTGTGTCTTACCTTATTATAAATTAAGTATATTTTTTATGTATTAGTATAGTTTTTATAATATTTATTTAAGTATTGTAATTTGGTATGGGCCACAGATTCCAGAAATAAAGGAATAATAAACAATAAATAATTCATAATAACATTTATATTTATATCTTTTGAATTTAGATACCTACGCTGTTTGGTTTTTATAAGACTGATTGTAGATCAGAAACTTAGTATAGGTAGCTAAATAGGTGAAGACATGGTGGGTACAGTCAGCGTCGTCCTTTGTTACTTTCACGCATTAAAATAACTTTGAATAAGGGTTAGTTAATGACGTTGTCCCTACCTACCAGCCGGTCGATTCTGTCGACATCTCACGGTGTTCACCTTGGCGGAGTGAACGACAATAGAGCTGTCATTCTCAGTCATCTTATTTGTATGGTTTGACAACTCACCCGTCGTGCTTCCCGCCCGGGTGTTCACTTCGACATGTTTACAGAATCGCACTGCTGTTTCCAATCTTGCCAAACGAATTTTATATGATCAGAAAAAAATTTAAACTTGTATTGGGAAGGATGCTGATTCGTTTATTTTAGCGTTATAAAGAAAATTTATTTTTAGGTCGGTATCTGTGTCAATCAATCTACCTACCCAGGTAGGTTTGGACTGGATGTGGGTACACCCGCAGCCTTTTCTCAATTATGTTAGGGTCGGCTTCCAGTCTAACAGGAGGCAGCGGAGTACCAGTAGTTTACATGGAGCGTCTGCCTATCTGACCTCCCGAACTGAGGATCTGTGTGATCTGACAATCTGTTTCCTAAACTCAAAAAGTTATACTACCTAAGTAAATTGTAGAAAGTTAAGGACATAGGTGGTTAAGGAGCACCTAAATTAAAAGGGCGTTCTGATGGCCTATCACGAATATTTTTGACGTATAGTATATGTTATGTAAAATTTTACTAAAACTGTACTCGTCTCGCACATAATATTTCAAAGTCAAAGTCAAAGCATTTATTTCAATTAAACCATTTACAGGCACTTTTGAATTGTCAAGGTCGGTCAGTCAAAGAGGTGAAGCTATTTGCACGTTCCAAAGCGTGGATCTCTATGGAGAAGAACGTACAAGGAACTCCATGGACACTCTTTTGAACCAATTAATTATTACAAAGTTGTGGTTACATTGTTCTTGTTGAAATTATTCATAGACATGTGAGAACGATGTTTTTGAAATTTATTTGAATTGGATACTATATTCATATTTTTGTATGATACAAATTGTGTATGTCGCATAAAATTAAACCAAAATACCATGGGGTTGTAGTTTTTCAAAATTCACTAACATTAACGATACTGTAACGTTACTATAAGTACGTCAAAACATTCGAGCTAGGCCCTCAGCTGTAAGCATTCCTGGCTCTATGGCACACCACTTGATTGCAATCGATATCCTGAGCGAACATCATCTAAATGAAATATAAAACGCTTACAACAGCTTCCTTATTTCTGAGTAGCTTAATAAATAATGTTCATAGCTAGCGAGTAGTGGGGTGATGTTCTGGTGTTTCTTGTTTGGAATTTTGCGGAAATTTATACAATTTAATAGTTGAATACCAGCTGTATAGATAAGTTAGTATTGCACACCCACTGCCAGGGTTGCGGAACTTGTTCATAAGAGTCACCGTGACCCTTGAACGCAAATGGCATAAGGAGGAACACGGATGGGTTTTAGTCAGTCTGACACTCCCTTCCGCTCCGCCTAGAGCAGAAGGAGTCATTTGATGACTACCCATCGTAAAAAAAAAAGAAAAAGGATTGCACCCAAGCTTTTGGATTGTAAAATAACTGGCGAAAGCACCGCTGCCAACACCTTTCGGGACAATTTACTGGCGTGATGTTATCTCAGCAGTTGACAGCTTAGGGAGTAATCTATGTACCAAAATTACTATTATTAAACACAATTGGTTAGGTAGCTTATGAACTGAACTGGTATTAGATAAGATCCTATCCTACTTATCTTGTCCTCAAACTACATCCTATCTTTTGTTTAGATATCGCAGCATATGCTGAGATAGGGACCTTTTTGGCCTCGCTCAGAATAATTTCATGCTGTTCAGAATAATTTCATGCCGTTAGATTTTGTTAATTTTTATTACCCTACTATTAAATTAATTTATTTTGTTTTGTGCGAGTCCTAAATAAATATTTTTCTTTCTTTCTATCCACTTATATTATAAGTAGGTAAATGGATGGATGGTTAGATGGATGCACCGCCGTTTGTTAATATAAAATATCAAGCAAAACTACTAAACGTATTTGTTTACACACATAATGGCATACATCTTTGATACTTAGTTTTGATCTAGATCCACGCTGACGAAGTCGCGGGCAGAAGCTAGAATTAAGTATATTTTAGGTTAATATGGGACAATATTCATGGATAATAGGTATGACTTTCTTTCGAACTTCACTGAATCTGCCACCCCATAGCTCGCTACCCAAAAAGAACGAAATCCATTCCCTCAAATGCAAATACCGCTCCCCTCATAAACACATCACGGTGAACGCACCCGAACAATCCGGAACGCATCAAATCGATTCTTCCTTTTGTGATCACTCGATTATCTCTTGTAAACCAATCGACTGAATCAATTACACCTCTATTCGATTCAATTAAGAACTCCTTTGTTTACTAAGTGGCTATATTGTTCTTTGTTTAAAAAATCGAATTGGTTTGAAAGTGAAGCCATTTTGTTTTTTTTTGGGTTTTGAAGGGCACTTTTTTTTTTCTTTTGTTTAAAATTGGAGTTGGTTTGAAAGTGAAAAGCTATTGATGTTCTTAAATTGAATGGTTTGAAGTGTGAAAGAAGAAAATGATCAAGCGTTTCGTGTTTGGAGGATGTTTCCGGTCCTACTCTTTGAAAGTTAAAGATGAACTAATCAAATATCTTTTCTATTTCTTACAGCATTGTTAAAGCAGATTATTAATTTTATACTAGGTTTTGCCCGTGGGTTCGCTTGCGTTAATAAAGTTTTTCCCAAAAAGTGGAAGCCTGTCACCATCTCCAGGGTTCCATCTATCTCTTCAGTTCAGCGATTTGGGCGTAAAGTAACAAACAAACTCACTTTCGCGTTTATACCTGATGAAGTTATGATTGTATTGATTATTTCAGTTTTGCACAGAAGCCCTTTTTTATCATCTTTATCAGTGTTCTTCATGATTTTAGCACACCTTTTTTTTTGTTTTTGGAATGGGAAATCTTCAAATGACTTCTTCCGCTCTGGGTTGAGCGGGAGGGAGTGTCAGACTCTTACTGACTAAAACCCATCCGTGTTTCTCCAAAAGCCCTTTGCGTTTCAGGGCCACGGTGACTCTATCGAACAAAATCCGCAACCTTGGAGCACACCTAAATACCTAATTGAAGTCACATAAGTAATAGGTACCTATAGTACTTAGATACGAGTTGTTAGTCATCGAAACCCGACGCTTCAAATAAGTATTTTATAGTTTTTCTTAGTTCGTAATCTCAGTGCCAGGTAAGTACCTACTGTTGAGTATGAGGTCCCGAGTAGGTATAATTTCCAGTTATCTGTCTTTTTTTTTTTTTTTTTTGGATGTGAAATCATCAAATGACCCCTCCCGCTCTGGGTTGAGCGGCAGGGAGTGTCAGACTTCTACTGACTAAAACCCACCCATGCTCCTCTTAGTGCCTTTTACGTTCCAGGGCCGCGGTAACTGTTTCGAACAAATCCGCAACCCTGGTAGGCACTGGCCCTAACGGGCCCCTACTCCTATGCTGACATCTCTTTGGTTATCTAAGTCTTCGTTGTTTTTTTCATCTAGAAGTTCACTGTGTGGATTTGTTTTCGGTTGATGGCAATAGGCTCGCCCAACGACTATACTCTATGGGCTCGTCTTAGTTTCTAGTCCTAGTTCTGTCGCAGACAACTATCTAAATCAGACGTTTAATTAGCGGCCTAGCCAGTGACAGCCTAGTGACATCCCGGCATTTAATTGAACAGCTAGGGAAATGAATTGGTTCAATATCGTATAATAACTAGCCTAACCTAGTCATTTGGCAACTTGGAGCACTCCGACATGGATTTATAAGGTGTTTGAGTGGTTGTTGCAGTGGTTGAGCAACTGCTGCGCTGCGTGTCGCGGGTTCCCGCACGGAATAAATATTTGTATAGCCTACAGATAGTTGTTCCGGGTCTGGCTATTTGTGTATGTGAGTTTGTATGTTTGTAAACGCACCCACGATACAGGTGAAATTCCTAGTATGGGGCAACGTTTAAAAAAAAAAATTTATTTATTTTTTTATTCACCTTACATCTATCCTTACAGGGTTTTTCCCCAATGCGATAAATGCGCTTATCCTAACTTACAGTACCATTTATAACTAATTATTATATCATGCATGTGTTATGTCTGTTTCCTCCCTCCCGAGCGTCGGGGCTCCCGTGTCACGTTGGGTTTGCGGTGGCATTTTCATGAAATGGACTATTCTACGATACGGCTTAGGCATAGTTAAGTCTGTGAACGAATATTTTAAATATATTCTATATTTTCGAGACATATGTGGTTACCCTATTCAATGTTCTATTAGACGCATTGGCTGTGAGACATTTCATGGGTTCTGCCTGTAAAAATAATTGTATGTGTAAATAAATAAATAAATAAATAAAATAAAATAAATTAAGCTGATTAGATGGCGTCGTTCAATGAACAGGCTAGGTCGTTAATGAAATGGCTGATTAAATCATTTGGCAGCGACAGATATACATAATTGGCGAATCTCGCTCTGGCGTTTCTGGCAACGGGGAACAACACCACCAACGGCACCATTGATGTCATTATCCTAGATTCTCCAGACGTTACTCATTTTATCAGAAACAAAATGAGTAGTGTTAGTGTTGTATTACTATAGTGGTACCTTAATAACTATTTTTATGTCTCCGGATTATTATAAGCTCCGTTAATTTACAACAAATCGCGTACGAAGATAAACTCTTTCTTCCGACAAGCGATATTTTGTAAACTATCGAACTTGGATGAAACTAAATGAAACATTGTGAACAGATAATTTCAAATACAATATATCCCATATTGTATTTGAAATTATCTGTTCACAATGTTTCATTTAGTTTCATTATAATCTAACGGTATTTGCAATAATCCGGTGAGATCGATACCTACCTACCTACGTACCTATATGTGGTACATACTTAACGCAGGGTCTTTGACTTTTGCATAAAAAGGGAGCTCCGGCTCCGGCTCCAGTTTGACGGATAGTGCAGGAATGGGCGCCGACAGAACTATTTCCAGGGGTTTACATTTTCACCCCGCCTAGAATAAATAGGATTTATAAAACGGTTTTGCTTTGCCTGTTCATACAGATAGAACTAACTTTGTCGAATTAGGGAATGTTAGGGAAAGATTGCAAAGTGCTAAAGTTCTCTAATACATAACTACTTATTATAGGTATTAGACTTTTACATAGGAATTATAATGTTTTGTATGTTTTAACAAAAACTCAGGTCACTTTGTATGTTTTAACAGAAAATCAGGGTCTCATGGGTATACGTAAGTAATCCAGTCCCGGATCTACGATTTTTCCAAACCGGGGCAAAAACTTGATAGTGGCGCCCTCCTCTCTTCCACACTTCTTCTAATATATAAAATTCTCGTGTCATGTCACAGTGTTTGTTACAAAACTCCTTCGAAACGGCTTGATCGATTCTTATGAAATTTTGTGTGTATATTCAGTAGGTTAGGTTTAGAGTAGTTTTTACACAAATATATGTAGGTAATCGATCTTCACCGGGTCATCTGCTTATTTATACATTATTATTATGAAACTTTCGATAACTATTTTAACTAGTGATTGAAATTTGACCATACGTTTTTAATAATTTATCAATTTTTTAAGCATTATTAAAAAAATATTAGCTTTCTGGACTCATTCTCCATAGACTTTATCTGTGCCTGCGTTTTTTTCGTAAAAAGAGGTACAAAGATTTTGCTTTTGTATTACTGAAGTAGGTCTATATAGATAACTCTGATCACTCTCACATTCAGTCGATTTTAGATCCTTGAAAGGGGAAAAGAAAACGTTTCCAAAGTTTGCTTAGGAGTCACTTTTACGACTTAAATGCAGAAAAATAGAGATTCAAGAGAATGCGAAATTCAAGAGCGAATGTAGAAAGCTCAATAATTTTACCACCCACATCGAATAAGTTTTTTTTCAAACATGTGAGTTTGGCGCCCCTTGAACTTGCCGCCCGGGGCATGGGCCCCGGCTTGCCCCCCCCTAGATCCGGGGCTGAAGTAATCTACCCTTTTATTTAATCATGGTTCTAAATATGACTATAGACTGCTGAACGTGAGGTCTTGACTTCGATTCCCGGATCACGCAGATATCGTTTGGTTTTCCATTAGGAAGTTCTCGTGGCAGCCCGGAGTTTGGAAGTTGGCGGTGTAACGATGTAAAAAAAATACCAACATTCAGTCGAATATAGAACCACCTCTCGGTTAAAAATGAAGGAACGCGCGAGCGCAAATGGCAAGTTATGGACGTCTGTCGAAATGAAAAAAAAAACAAGAAACTGAGACACATAGAGCAAAACAAAAGCCACAGCGACTTGTAGCATCCAAAATAGCATATTAAAAATAGTTTTGATATACTATTAATAGCATATCAAAAAGAAATGGAAACTATGAATAGTTGCGGACTGTTAGGACAGAAGTGTAGTGTTCTGTAGGTACTGCTGGTCGCAAGAAAGAGTTATGCTAAGAACAATACTAACTGCGTGCAGACCCAGGGTAAGGTCATGTGGTGTTTTCCTTTTGAATGCTTGGTAGGTCTTGTTTGAATTAGAACTGAATGTACCAACCATTTAGTTTTTATAGCAAACAAAAAACGGCGGTAGCAGGTCTTTCCAGCAACTAAAAGCTGCGAATTTACCAAGTCTTTCGTTTCTACCAAGAATGCAAGCTCGTTAAATACAGTGTCAGCGTAGTAAGGTACAGCTTGTATGAAACTAAGTAACCTATTGATTGACTAGAGATACATTACTTGTAATTCTGTACTTACTAACCTATATGATTGTATTCAATTGGGGAGCCAGCTATCAGGGGAAGATTTGAAAATTCTACTGCTCATCATTTTTAAAAATTATGGCACCAAACTTGAAAGATTTGTCCTGCCATCTAGCGGTACGTTTTTAAAACCATGAAACCGTAGGAAGAGCGTCTTTCAAACGTCTGATGAAAGGCAATGTAGTATAGCTACTCAACGACAGATGGCGTTGTGTTAAAAATGTAGCTATTTGATATTTTTCAAATTGAAACATTATAAAAAACCGATAGCTATTTGGAAGTTTTGAATAATGTTTAAATCTTATTAAAATGTCTAATTAATATTTCAGAATAAAACACTTTTATTTATTTTGACTTTTTCTACTCACCTATAGATGGCGCTGCTTGACTTGACTTGTTTCAGTTCAGTTTCTGCAGTCGCGACTTTTCACAAGCTTTTTTAACCGACTTCAAAAAAAGGAGGTTATTTCAAATATTATTCAATGAGGATAATTTCATAATTATACTTGCAACAACAAAGCCATATCAATCTCAATAGCTAGGTACATAGTTATAACAAAGAGTAGGTAAGTAACCCTCCAAAGCTTCCCCAGACACTAACCACATGGTCGCGTCATGTTTGACCGGCGTTTTATTCTGTAATTGATACGATAATCGCCCTCTGTTGTTGTGTACGGAGATTTACGTTGCATTTAATTGACTACCCCATGGCTGTGTAGGGGAGGACGGGCGGATCACGTAAGGGCTTTTAAATGTTAAGAAAAGAAATATGCTCCTGAAAATACTGAAGGATTTTTAGTCCTGGGATAAGTTAATTCATAATTTTATTATTTTCATGTTTTATTGATAACACCATTATTTTTAAACTGGGACTACTTACCAGAATGTGTTGTAATGTAAGTGGGTATTATAATTATGTGTTTCTTTGTCAAAACTGCTCAATTGAAATGTGAAAAAGGGGTTGTTTAATATTAATTTAGGTAAGTACCTACTCGATCAAAAAGATACGTGACCGATTTTATATATTAGACTTATTATTAGTTCCTACCTAAACGTCGACAGATTTTTTTTTTTTTGCTCAAGTTCATTAACATTATCATATCAGCCGAAAGACGTCCAACCACACGTCTACACAAATACGCCTCCCCAATTGTCGCCACAAGAACCGGCTGAAGACGCTGAAGAAAAACCTTATTACCTAGTTTGGATTAACAGTGCTTTTAGCTACAGTTGAAATTAAATTAGCATATAAAAACGGGGCAAGAGCAGGAAACTGTTGAAAACTGTAGATATTTTTCATACAAAGCGATCTTGGTTATTTTGGCTGCAGATTCTAAGGGTGTGATTCACAGACCGCGCATGGGCCCATTTTCTCAAACTAATTAATACCATCAAATATTATCTTCACAAATTGTGAAATGCGCGTTATCCATACCTAACTAGCTGTGATTCGTAAAATGACTTTTCAACAACCAATAACTGCAATTGATTTGCGTTTAATTTGTTTCGGGTCGACATTTTTTCCAGATATCAAGATTTCATAAAGTAAGTAAGCTTCGTACAGACCTACAAAGTTCGTACCTATCCGTAATCACTGCAAGGTTGAAGTAGTACCTACCATTTTAGACTAGTTATAAAAAATCTGAATCCGTCCGGCGCTTGCATGATGTTTGCATATTTTTTGCGATTGGCGCCAACTAGCCTGCTCGTCCTTGTGGAAGCAATAACTCACAGACCAATACCCAATACGGACATGTAAGGTCACCACACTCCATTAAATTTGTAAGCTACGAAAACCACCCTTATTCCTTTAAAGAAACTCGATGTCTAAGTCAAACAGCTACTCTTAACATGTGGTGGAGTGTACGGGACAAATGTCATAGATCACATGGACCCAAGTGACCCCTACCGTGCCACCATTATGGTAAACAGTGCCCCGATCCCCGACCACTCTCTCCCCTCTCCCGGCGTAGCAGATGCCCTTATGGCACTGTGCGCCGCTCTTTGTACAAAGTACAAAGACGACCCCGACGTAGCGTTGTTCAACGCTATACTTGAACGTATCCAGGGTGAGATGACCACTGTCCCGTCATCTCCACCTAGGGTGTCAACCCCCCCCCCCTCCATAGTGTTGGCACCTGCAAAACCGTTCCCCCCCCCGCCACCACAAAAGTGCCCCCCCCCCCCCACGACGCTCAGTCGTAGTTCTTCCCCCGCACCCGTTCGGTGCCCCCCTCCCCCCCCCACCCCTGCCCCATCAATGTCTGACATCGCCCAATTCAGCGATGCCTTGGACAGCCAGCTCACTCCCGAGCTGAGCGCCCCCGTCCCCGCCCCCGTCCCCTCCAACACAATGGAGTATGAATCTGGCTCCGAGTCAGACTCGGATGGACACCACTCCTCGAGCTCCTCGGACAGCTTCATAGTTGTCCAGGGCAAGAGGAAGAAGAGGTCAAATGCTGCCCAGTCAGCACCCAAGGCGAAGAAGCCGACCCAAAAGGCCCCCTCAGGCCAATCTTCCCCTCTCCCCTCCCCAGCCCCCTCTCGCCCCGCTTCACGCGCTGGTACCTCCCAGCAACGAAGCCGCTCCCACAGCCCCATGGCCATTGCCACCCCGGCACCCATCGCCCCCCCTAAGATGAAATCCCCACCCCCATTCTTCGTCCACGAAAAAACCATGTGGACCGAAATCTCTGCGGCGTGCGATGCACGCCACATAAAATTCACTCGTGCCCAGACTGTCAATCTGGGCATAAAAGTAACAGTCCCCACGGCCACTGATTACAGAGGCCTACATAAACTCCTCCGGGAAAGGAACATTCCGTTCCATTCCTACTCTTTCGAGGAGGAAAAACAAGTACGTGTGGTCGTACGTAATGTCCCACACGAAATATCCGTCCAGGATATTCTCAGCGACCTTAAGTCGCAAAAAATTCCGGTGGCTGAGGTCCACCGAATGCACCGTCGTGGGGGTAAACCCTACGACATGATCCTGGTCGTTTGCGACCCAGTTGAGGGGTATCACCCCATTTTCAAACTCAGCCAAGTCTGTAGGCTCTCGGGCATTAAAACCGAGAACCCAAATAGGAGTGGCATAGTTGGGCAGTGTCATCGCTGCCAACTCTACGGCCACACTCAGCGTAATTGCTACGCTAAGCCAAGATGCGTCAAGTGCCTGGGTGACCACGGCACCGCTGACTGCACACGCCCTAAGGACCGATCACAATGTGTCGAGCCTCCCAGCTGCGTGCTGTGTGGTGAGACCGGGCACCCGGCAAATTACCGGGGCTGCCCCAGGGCACCAAAATCTTCTTCTCCCTCACTGGCAAAGCGCGGTAACGTCCGCCAGTTTAGGGAACGCCCCACCCAAGCCACCAACACCCCAATGGCTCAAAGCCATCAGCGCCCCAATCCCTGGAGGGCAGCAAACCACAAGGCCCACTTCCCGGCCTTGAGGACCACTACCCCTCAGGCTTCACAGGCCCCTCAGGCCTCCCCTAACGCCTCACCTTCTAAGGCCATCCCCGCCCTTATGGATGTAGCCATCCCCCCATTCTCCCCGCCAACGGCTTCTCGCGCGGCTCTCGCAAAGACGAGGCCCCCCGCACGCCTATCACCACCCTCCCCTCCCCCACCAAAGGCTACTCCCGCAGCTGTCCCAGCTCCCTTAGTCGAGACAGTCGAAAATGTTGATGAGAATCTGTCTCTCATCACTTTCCTGGCCTTTTATTCTGATAGGGCCCTCGCCTTAAGCGCGGCACTCAAATCCAGCGGAGGCAACCATGCCTCAATCTATAAGAACTTCAGTGATGTAAGTCACTATATTTACAAATTCAACTCCATAGTTAATGGATAAGTCCACTAACCGTAGGCTCAAACCGAAGGCCCTCCGGATAGGGCTCTTCAATGCCAATGGCCTTCTGAGCCAGCGTGACGAAATCGCCACATTCCTCCGCGATCATCAAATTGATGTACTTCTGGTCCAAGAGACCTTTCTCAAGCCCCAACATCGAGACCCTAAAATTGCAAACTACCGTTTAGTTCGCAACGATAGGACCCGATGTCACAGGGGAGGTACCCTTATCTATTATAAAAATTCACTCTACTGCATCCCTGTGGATCCTCCCACTCTTGCACAAGTAGAGGTCTCTGTCTGTCGGCTAGGTATGACAGGCCATCAGCCCATCACGGTCATCTCCTCTTACATCCCTCCTCCTAGCGCCAGCAACACGGCGGCTAACACCTCGGAGATAAAAGATGACCTCATTAAACTTCTCGGTTTGAGTGATTCCGTCATTCTGGCGGGTGACCTCAATGCCAAACACCCCTCGTGGAATAGCCTCACGGCCAACCCCAGGGGGAGAGTCGTTTTCGAACTCTCCGGCCCCCTCAACTTTGATGTCATCGCTCCGATGCATCCCACTCACTACCCTCATGACCCCAACTTTCGTCCTGATGTGCTCGACATTGCCCTCTTAAAGAATGTTAGCCTAAGGCTGCATTCTGTGGAGACAATTGACGAGCTAAACTCGGACCACAGGCCCGTTATTCTGGAGCTTGCCCCCAGATCGGGAACCATGGACCCCACTCAACCCCCTCCTTCCCGAGTGATCACTGACTGGAGAAAAGTAAGCGAAAAGCTGAAAATCACCACGTCACCTCACTTGGATAAGATTCCAGATCTCATCGAGTCTGCCGCCGACACGACGGCTGCGGTCGACTCCTTCACGGAACATGTGCGATCCGTCCTGAGCGAATGCTCAAAGGAGGTCCCGGCGATGAGCGATCATCGCTGGAAACTCCCGGACGAGGTGCGTGCTCTGCTGACGGAGAAGAACGCGGCGGTCCGTGCCTACTCTTCCTTTCCCTGCCACAGTAACAAAGTTCACATGCGCTACTTACAGCGTAAAGTAAGTCGCGCCATCGCTGAACTGCGTAGCAGTCGCTGGGAAAAGATGCTTGGCGACCTCGAACCCAATCACCAGGCCTTCTGGGAACTCCAGAGGAAGTTACGCGCCTCTGAGGTTACAACTATGCCTCCCCTCACTCGCCCTGACAATACCATCGCATTTGAAGACGATGAGAAAGCTGAATGCCTGGCCGACAGCCTAGAGTCCCAGTGCTCTCCTAGCTCCTACCCGGTTGACCCAGTTCACCTCGCCAAGGTGGACGCTGAGGTCGAACGTAGGACTTCTCTCCCCCCCGTCGAAGACCCCGAGGACCCCCTCCCCCCCATCACTCCAGATGAGGTGAAGGATATAATCGGGAAACTCAAACCCAGGAAAGCCCCTGGGTCTGACGGTATCACCAATAAGGTGTTCCGTTTTTTCCCAGCTTCCCTTATCATGTTGATGACTGCCATTTTCAACGGCGCTCTGTCCAACAACATGTTCCCACAATCGTGGAAAGAGGCGACCGTTATCGGTATTCCAAAACCGGGAAAGCCAAAGTCCTCCCCTAATAGCTATCGCCCCATCAGTCTGCTCAAGGTCTTAGGTAAAATCTACGAGCGCCTTATTTATAAGCGACTCAGAGACTATGCCGAAGCCAAGGGCCTCCTCCCAAATGAACAGTTTGGCTTTCGAGCTAATCACTCATGTGTCCAACAGGTTTACCGTATCGTTGAACATATCAGCGACCGCACTCAACGCGGTTTAAAAACGGGAGCCGTGTTCTTTGATATAGCGAAAGCTTTCGACAAAGTCTGGCACAATGGCTTAATTTATAAGCTATACAAACTCGGCGTGCCAGACCGTCTCGTGCTCATCATACGAGACTATTTGTCGAATCGCACCTTTCGGTATCGTATCGAAGGTGCGCTTTCCTCCCCCCACCCTATCCGAGCCGGCGTCCCTCAAGGCGGTGTGCTCTCACCCTTATTTTTCACGCTGTTCACAAGCGACATTCCCAGAAATGACAAGACGCAGTTAGCTCTTTTTGCCGATGACACGGCCATCTATTGCTCAGGCAGTAGTGAAAAGTCAATAGCCAAAAATCTCCAGAAGGCGGCCATCGACCTAGGCGATTGGTTTAAATTCTGGAGATTTGAAGTTAATCCCGAGAAAAGCCAGGCGGTCTTGTTTTACAAGCAGCGGGCTAGACTCGTTCCCAAACCACCGAGTCCGATCACCATGTTTGGTAAGCAGATCCCGTGGGAAAAGCAAGCCAAATATCTAGGTGTGATACTAGACCACAGACTCACTTTTGCTGAGCACATAAAAACGGTACGTTCGCGCGCCGCTTTTGCTCTAGGTAGGCTCCACTCCATGCTGAATGCACGCAGCAAGCTGTCCCTTAAATGTAAACTGCGCATTTACACAACGTGCATTCGCCCGATTATGACTTATGCGTGTGCCACATTCGCACACTCAAAGTCAAAGCAAATCCACAGGATGCAAGTAGTCCAAAACCGGTTTCTCCGAAAAGCCACGGGCGCCCCGTGGTTTATTAGGAATGAACGACTTCATGTCGACCTCAAAATCCCGACAATAAAACAATTCATGAAACGTCTTACAAAGCGTTTTATTGAATCAGCTGAGAAACACAGCAACCCTTTGATTTCAAAGGCCTCACAATACACTCCTTCTCGTATTAGCAAGATTCGCCGTCCTCGGCATACACTCGTCGAGTCAGATGACGAGATCACAACGATTCAGGAAAGCTGTAGGGAAACCAGCACTCTTAGAAAAAACAAACACAGACCGCGTTCCGTATTCCGACCTCGCCGCCGAGGTCCGTCGCGACGCCCCATTCAAAACCCTCCCCGACTTTTGCAAACGAGCCAGCCCGCGCCGCTGAGCCCTTAGCTTTAATAACCCCTAAATAATAAAACGACCCAGCCTGATTGTCCCTTGCTGTCCCAAACTGACGCCGCTAAGCCGAGGTCGTATTCCACAGGGAATGCCCTTAGCGAGCGGTCAGTAGTTTAGCTTGTAGCTAGATTTGTTGCCTTGGCTGGGGGCCTTAAATTCTTTTGAGGCCACCACAGGTTAGTCCGGTTAAGCAGTTGCTAGCCCTTGCGTGTTAACTTGCTAGTGGTCATACCGAAAAAAAAAAAAAAAAAAAAAATGACCCCTACCGTGATTGGTTTTTGTTTATAGACATACCATATTGACCTTTTCGTAAAAAAAATTAAGACAAAATTGGATGTTAGAATTGACATTCTGGAAGCAGGAGATTTGAGATTTTCTATTTCGTATTTGCGTTTTATTCTGTTTTTAATTCAGTGTACCTACGGTCAAGGGGGTCTACTCTCTGAGCCCGAAGTCCGTAGTTTCGGGCTTAGTGTCGGGCGTTTTCTACTCCGTATCACCTACGGACTTACGATTAGTCCCGAACCCAAACTAAGAACAACTTACTGTCAAATCGTGTTGTCATTCATTCTTAGTTCGGGTTCGGGACTAATCGTTAGACCCACAGGCCTGGATGCATGAAACACAGGACCGGTCAATGTGGCTACGCTTGGAGCAGGCCTCCGTCCAGCCGTGGACGCCTTTCGCTTGAACAGATCATAATGATGACTAAGCGAATGCTTGTATTACTATAATAGCTTACCCGTGGCTTCGCTCGCGTTAATATATTATATATTTTCCCATATTAAAAATAGTAGAAAACGTTATCCGGGGGCCCATCTATCTCTGTACCAAAATTCATGAATATCTATCGGTTATTTTATTCACGCTCTGAATTACTACTTGCTTACTCATTGCAATATTTTGTACCGTAATAATAAAGTAATAAACAAGTTTAACTGGTGCCTCCTGCTTCAATTTAAATCATCAACACCTGTAAGGTAGTCTACATAAGAAGCGGCCCAAGTTAACCTCACCATACTGGGCCACTTCAAGATTTTGTATATATTTGCATTCTTGACACACTCAGTGGCCACTGGCAGCTGCAGGGAGGTGCGCGCATTGGGAGCACAACATTCGCCGTCTACGGGGGAAGCCCCGAAATCTACTTCTATGCCTTCATAAAAATCAGGGTTGTTTTTATCTCATTGTCTTTTTTGACCAACTTCAATAAAAGGAGGAGGTTCTCAATTCGGTTATATTTTTTTTTATGTTTGTTATAATTGTTTTCATATTTAGGTACAGTTCAGTTCAGTTAGTATTTCTCATCTGTCACCTTATATAACAAATGAATGATAAGGACGAGAATATCATGGCTCGGAGTGGCTGGTGACTGTGAGGGCTGCTTGCAAGTGCAACCTACTGTATTTTCTTGAATCAAGCAGTACTGGGCTGTTGCCACGGGTGTTGCTCTGTAACAGAAGGGCGTAGAGCTATAATTTTCGTAAGGGGAGGGTGTCCAAGGGTCCAAAAACTTACAAAGATGCAAATTTTTGCCTGGGCTTCACGTACAATTTGGAACTTCAATCTCATTCGACAGATGACATTATTAATTATAATTATATTTTGGACACGGAGGATTATACGTGCGGTGTGGTTAATTTTTTTTTACAGATTTTCATTTTCGTCGTAGGTATGCTAAGGGCGCGAAATCTTTATAAAATCTTAAGTCGGTCTGATACTAGATATTATAGATGTACACAGAGTAGATAAAAGTGTGAAAAAATACTTTCGCTTACGCGTAAATGTCATCGAGCACTAGCACTTCGCCCGCGACTTCGTCCGCGCGGATTTAGTAGGTACTCCACAAACTTCAACGCCCCCTCTACCCCCTTTTAAAGGTTAGTTTTGGAAAATTAAACAGAACGATTTTCATTAATTACCCAGCCATTTCTGTTGCTGATTCTGTGGGGATCAGCGCAACTGTTCACCCCTTTCACCCCGTCAGGGGTTGACTTTCACAAATTGTTAGATCTGTATCAATAATCCCACTTTTAGTTTGTTCATACCAATTTCCACGTAAATTGAAGCAAGCACTATAATTGTCCTAAAACTCTTCATCCCTTAACTTTTTATTTTTTATTTTTTTTTATTATTATTTATAGGCACGCGCTTGACCACTATCTCACCTGATAGTAAGCGACGATGTGGTCGAAGATGGAGCACGCTTGCCTAGAAGTAACCTATTCACTCTTGACTTAAAGACTCCCAGGTTGTAGCTATCAGGAAACACAGACTCCGGCAGGGAATTCCACTCCTTAGCGGTATGCACATTGAATGTATTCCCAAAACGCTATGTGCGTGTGGGTGGGATGTCCACCATGTACCGGTGGCGCATCGCCGTACGTCTTGTGGTCCGATGATAGAACGGGCTAGCCGGAATCAAACTATGCAATTCCGTTGCACACTGTCCAAAATGCAACCGATAGAAAACCGACAGGCTAGCAACTCGGCGTCGATGCTCGAGACTTTGGAGCTTCACACCGCTCTAGGGGTTTATTTTCGAAAAATCCAAACATTTGTAACTTTTTTTATCGAAATCATTATTGCCTTATTTCAACTTCATTGGACCATGCATTGGATTCTCCCCAGTTCACTCAAACCGCAACAATTTTCTTACTTAGAGCATTTTAATACCCGTCGTAACTTTTAAACGAAAGGTCCGATTTGAATAATTACATGTAATTAACAGTAATTATCAAACCATATAAATGGATAACGATTAATATCATGATACCAAATTCACCACTATTCCATTCCACCCGGGTGTTCGATGCAATAATTGCAATCGACCACGTTTGCTGACCTAGCGATACAATACGGTCGCACTAATTGCGCGGCGAGCTCAGTGCATTACGGATAGCAACCGGGTGCATTCATTTTCACCATTTTAGCGATAGCTTAGCGTCAACGTAACCACGGCATAACCTTGTTAACCCTCAGCAATAAACCCTTGAAAGTTATTTGAGTGTTTACCTTAGCAGTGTAACAAATCCCACCAGCTACCACTTAGGTCGCGCCCCTACACCGGGTTTTGATTGAACAGTTTTAACAAAATACAGTAATTTAGACATTAACCGTTGCGGACTTTTTTATAGGTAACAATGAGTACATTAATCATGTAGTAGGTACATAATTTTTATGTACTTATCATCAATAGTTGACGACACTGTTGGCGCAGTGGTTGAGCGATTGACTGCCAGCTGCGCTGCGTGTCGCGGGTTCGATTCCCGCACGGAACAAATATTTGTATGGCCTACAGATAGTTGTTCCGGGTCTGGCTGTTTGTTTACGTGAATTTATATGTATGTAAACGCACCCACGATACAGGAGAAATTCCTAGTGTGCGGCAACGTTTTTTTTAAAATAAAAATAAATAAAATAATCAACAGTTTTCCCAGCGCAGGCCAAATAATTAATTTGTTAGGCAAAATTTTGCTACTTTGAGTATTTATTGCAATTTTCGTATGGAATCATATTTATTTTCGAAAATAAAATATAGCCTTTGTTTTAAGTTAATAATGTAAAGATTTTTTTAAATCGGTTGAGGAGTTTTTGAGCCAAATCGTACAAACAAATAAATCTTTCCTCTTTATAATTAGTTTAGATAATCACGGGTGAGGAACTGCCTATGCCCCCCCAAAAATGCTATAGTATGAAATGTTCCATTCCACATCACCACTGGGCCGCCACTGAACACGCATCACTAAATACAATAATAAACTATTTCTTCGCTATATCGATCATTTAGGACTTTTGGGCATGGAAACCAGTCCAACCAGTAATAACATCCTTTTGAAAGTACTCAACGGCAAAACTCAAATTCATGTCGCTGGAAACGGAAATATTAAGTTAGCTAGGTGGCTTGAAAAGCGTCCAGTTTCTATAATGTACCTATATTACCTAGCAGGCAAGTAGGAACGCCTTTGGGAGGCGCAAATTTCATTCAGAATAATATTTCCACCTGTCAACCAATTCTACTATTTTTTAAGCAACCTTCGCATTCGCATTCTGTCAAAAAAGCGTCAATTTGCATACATTTTTGACAGATTGCGACTGTCATGCGAATGCGTATCTTGCTTAAAAATTACTAGAATTCAAAATACTCTGCTATTAATAATAATTCAAAATACCAACCAACCGTGAGACACAGCTTCTAATTTCCAAAAAAAAACTAATTTTTGGGCGGTCGGGGGCGTCGTATTGACAAAATGCCAATATAATTTATCGGCGGCGCGGCGCCGGCGGGTTTCAGCCGTTTTTTGCGGAACCCTCCATGCGCCGTGCGATGTGAATGTGACCTTAGACTTGTCAGGTTTGTGATAACGTGCCCTTTACACTGCAACCGCTTTTTAAGGGCCTTTTTTAGTGAAGGTTTTGTAACTGTTTCGTGTTGCTGTTTAGGATTTAGGCTAGCCCTGAGTTCCTGAAGGAATCTGCCTGCCTTTTTTTTCTTTGCATAGGAAATCATCATGACTTCTTTCGCTCTGGGTGGAGCGGAAGGGAGAGTCAGATTCTTACTGACTAAAACCCATCCGTGTTCCTCCTCATACCCTTTGCGTTCCACGGCCGCGGTGACTCTTTTGAACAAATTCTCCAACTCGAACAAATTACGAATCGACCTTGTAGTACTACTTACCTATTTACATTAATTATTTAGAAAAGATTCAGGGCTTTTTCGGTCAGATAAGTTTTACCTGAGTAATGGAAGCGGTGATTTGACAGCTACTATAAAGAAAAAAATAATATTATGCGACTTTGTTTCTCCATAAAAATTATTAGACTATTGAAAAATCAGCCCACAATCGACAGAATTCCAGTTCTGAGACAAGTAGCTTACCTAACTTTAGTAACTACCTAACTACTACACATTTGCTGAAGCTTGGTAATAGTAGACTTTCAAAGCTTATGTCAGATTTCAACCACTTTACCAAAATCAAAGAAGAAGACATCATACTTACCTGAAAAAAACCTCAAATAAAAATAACTGATTCAATATCTGAACTGTTCCAAAAATACTTCATTCCTCATTCATTTTTCTACGTAACAGACACGCACATAGTAAAACCCCAAATCAATTAAATATCAATACAATAAAATTCTCAGAAGCTACCAAATCGATCGGGGCAATGATTTTATTTTATTCGTGGCCGGCGCATCATCGCGCGGCAATTAATTGAATGAAACCGAATGGGAACATTAAACTGTGCACATGTACCGGCCGCTGATAACGCTGAGAAAGATCATAGTGTACAGTGGCGGACACGACGAGGCGCACAGCGGGAATACCTATTTTATTTAGTAAGGATTTATTTATGTATCTGTTGTCTTACAAACAATTTCTTTCGCGTAGATGCGAAGAGAATTCAGAGATGCAAAAAAGCTCATTCTTTTTTTTTTTAATCCGAACCAGCTGCCGCCCCTAAGTTTCATCAAAATCTGTTCTGTAGTTTTTGCAGTAAAAAGTAACAAACATCCATCCATCCTCACAAACTTTTGCGTTTTTAATATAATAGAATTAGAATTTATCGGAACCTTTTAGATATATGCCATTGCGAAGATCTTCTCCTCAAGTTTTGAAACACATCACGTTCTCTACTGCACAGAGGCCTCCCCCAGGTGTCCATATCAGCCGATCTTGTGCGGCTTGCTTCCATTGCTTCGTCTTTTGGTAGTTACGTCCAGAATCTTGCGACTCAACCGACTATCTGTTCTGCGAGCAATATGCCCAGCCAACTGCCACCTTTAAATATTTACCTTGGTTTTCAATCAATCACGCAAGGAAACTCCGAGCCCCTTTTAAAATTAGATAGGTCTAAATTTATTTTAATAGCCAACTATTTTAATAGTTGTTCTCAATTGTTACATTGGTACAGCGAAGAGTACACAGGGTATACAGGGCCTAGTGCAAGTTTTTGTGTGAAATGTATGGAATAAAAGAGGTTTTCTATTATTATCACCAGACGGCGCAGACGGCGCTTATTCAGTTTTAGTGAAAATTAACATTTAAAAAACTCGTACTTAGGCCAGTGTTCATTTCTCCTGTCCGCCAGTGTACGGCGCGGCTGGAACAGGAGTCCGGCGTCCAAATAAAAGCTAACGAGCGCGCACTGCACGGGGGCTTAGTAATGCTGTACAAGCGCACGACATACTTGAAAGCAGAGAGATTTTTATATAGGTACTTAAAATATAAGTAACATAGACTTACTTTTTCAAAAAAAAAGATTTAGGTATTTTTTAATGTGGTTCTAACACTAACACAACGCGTTTGATTATTTGGTTGGTTAGATTGTACCTACTCATCATTATGAACAACTTTTACTATGGGACCAAAACCCAAAATGCGAAAAAAAAAATGATAAGTACCTATACATTTCTGTGCGCACATCTCGACAAAATTGGTTATTTTCATTTCGCGATTTCGGCAAACAATCTGATTTTCCAACATATCGACTTTCCTCTAAAAAACTGTCGTAACATAAGAAAAAGTAGACACAGATTTAATAGTAGATTATGCACCCAGGGGATAAAGCAGTGTCTTGTGTCACGGGCGTCATATTGAATCTCGAACGCAATGAAGGATTCGGGAGTTAACTCCCGAGCGTAGCGAGGGAGTTTAGAGTTTAACTCACGAGCGAAGCGAGGGAGTTAATACAAGAATCCTGAATGCAGCGAGGGATTCAAGCTAGCCCAAGACAAAGACACCTTTATCCCCGAGGAGGATACTCTACTTTTCACACCTCCTGTGAGAAAATAAGAAGCCATAATACGAAAAACGAAATATTTTAAATTTACAAACACTAAGTAGAGATATGTATTTAGAACTATACTGTTTCCCTACTTAAAAAAAGTTAGTTTTAATACCATACGGATTTGCAATATCCGCGCCTTTTTTGCGTTCCACTCGGTATGCCTAGTGCCTACCACATAGCGGCCACGACCAACTCGATTTTCGTTTTTTTTTTTACTTCTCTGTGGGTAAGTAAATATGTGCAGGCCTAATGTTAGCAACCTAATACAATTTATGTGTACACAAAGCTTTATACAGAGCTTTATATCAGCTGGTAGAATGGGTTCGGACGCTTGGCTGTATGCAATTTGAATTTAGAACGCCATAGGAGATGCTCGAGAAAATAGTTTTTAAATTAATAAATCGACTATAAATGGGTTTTAAGTGTTATTCTTATCCTTTTATACAATAATCCGTACATAACCAATTATTCTTATAATATTGTCTTCAATCCTGGACCCTGGTCAATCCTTATGATTTTGTAGAAATTCGAGAATATCATCCCTAAGTAGTAAGAGTATCGAGAATATCTTTCTTCTTTCTGGAACAGAAAGAGAGAGACAGAGACAGAAGGCGTTGTGAGTACCTAATACCGCCAATTGAGCAGACAGATGAGGTTCCAAATTTAAATCACATTATTGACCAGCGGGTTATAATGAAATCCAGTACAATATTATTGCCCGGCAGTGCCACCGGCCAAAAATGACTCACTTTAGGTTAGGTTAGCATGACATATAATTTGACGTTTTCGATCAGGTGGTGTGAAAATACAGTTTTATTAAGTTTTTCATTCTCTTTCGATCAATGAAACCGCCACAATTGTAGTTAAAACAGTAAACAGGTAAAAATTTGTAACCTAAAAGTCACAATAGCATTAATTTATCGAAAAATTATTTAAATCGTTTTTTTCTTAAAACTAGCTTTCAGCGTCTTATGACAGTTTTTCAGAGGAAATGCGAATTATGTTTTATGAATATTGTCTAATCCTGATTAAATTTAAACGATCACTATAATTGCGTCCATAGGTATTGTATAATAGTGGTAGGTAGGTACCTACTATAATAAACTTATGGATAAGCTTTTACTACGAAGCTTTTCATTTGTTTTGCAATAAATTTGTTTGGTTAGTTTTAGCGACTGTTTATTTTGACTTTAGACTTCTAGATGGTATATCCATAAATCATTCAGTCTAGAAGTCTGTCGTCAACTTATCAAGATTTTGAAGTAACAGATATAGGTACCTACATAGGGTTTTTAAGATTCATATCTTTTTCTCAAGATTGACATTACAAAATCATAATTGAAAAATTACAGAAATAAATACAACCTCTGTAACCAACACCGCCTGAAGGTGTACTCTCTGGTGGCATGGCATCGGTCTATCGGGCCAGATCACCTTCCACCCGCGATAACCTTAAAAGCAGCACAATATTAATACATCAAACGCGCCCACGTGCCTGCGGCCGCGCAACAAGCTTAGCTAGGTAGGTATGTGTTCCATACAGCCGTCTTGTACTGTAGCAGACTCATTTGGGAGATTGCGTGGCAGATTTGTTGAAGATTTGCGAGGAGAATGAAATGATTTGGGTTGTTTTGGCTAGCTGCATTTTGAGCAATCCTGACTTTTAGGTTAGGGAAGTATAATTTTAAATTAATTGCCTTGTTTTTTTGTTTTCTTGCTACTTTTGAAGTTCATTACTATCTTCGACAGCAATTTTATCAATTAACTAGTTGGCACGGTCTAATTGGCACGTTACGTTTTTGAACGTGCATGTGGGCAGGTAGGTACCTACTGTAACACCGGAGGACCTCACTCACGGTAGTCAAGTACTTAGTACCTAATATAATAAATAACACACCTACATATTAAATGCCTCAGAAGCGCTATTACATTTCCTATAAATTATTTCTTTGTATTACAATATGTCTCCTCCACCAAAAACAATCTACATTTTAACATTCCTAATTTAAATATTACCTACTTATTTATATTTTTGTCAGACCCTTCTAAAGTTCCATTGGTTAACTTGTATAGGTACCAGTGAGCTGCTGCCAAGGAGGTCAGTACCTCTACCATGAGTTTATGTAGCCAAAACTCGCTAGCGTCTCCGTAAATTATTTGTATGACATACTGTACAGCGCCCCTAGCGGTCACAGAAAGAATTAAAATTCGTACCATGAGCAATATAGATTTCGATAGGTTATAAACCTAACGTAATCTATTCGATGATCACTAATGTTTTCCTGCTGTCACCATACAAAACGGCACCATGAGTCACTAATTTGACAGAAGCTATCGAACAACACGCTTACGATATTAGTTACGTAGCTCACTAGCATTTTGCCGTGTGAAACATAAGTTTACATTAAAATTATACACGTTTTTGAGTATAATAAAGTCAAAATAAAGTCTGCAAGAGCTTATTTAGCGTGGAATATGTTAGTTGCCGCTGAATTTGAAGACCAACGACGTGAACAACGTTAATTTCAAGCCAAAATTAAATTTTATGTTGGATCTCAATTGGAAAATATAAGTGAAAGAAAGTTTATAAAACTTTACACACTCTATACAGAAGCGTTTTAGAATTTATGCATTTATATAATTGAATAATGTTACGGATTTGACGTCAACACTGAACACAATGAGTTTCATTAGAACTAAAAGTAGTACCTAAGTTGGCATGCTATGCAGCTATAATCTATTGTTGTAAACTTTTAAACCACACAAACACAACTGTAACACAACGCCAACAAACAAAACATGACATGTTTTAAGGAATAAAAATTAAAAAACCACTAAATACCATAAGTAGTCCACTAACCGTCAACTTTTTTATTCAGTCGGTTTATTTTGTGATGTTGACTGTCTAAACATTTTTAGCATAGCGATATAACTACATTTTGAGCCTGAGAACCGTTCTCTCTTCTTATTAGTGAGAAAGAAAGAAACAAAACATAAGTAATGAAGCATTTTAACGAGTAGAGTGAAGTTAGCTAGACAACGCGATCTATCGAGCTTACCTTAGCGAATGCGTAAGACTCCGTAAATCTCATGGTGCAAGCATTATCGAAATCTGTTCGATCCACGTTAGTACGCTAGCGAGTTTAACGCTATCGAGTAATTTTTCGATGACATCTCATGGTAGAGGTACAGAATGTGACAGTACTTACCTTTGTGACGTTCGTCAGAAAAATGATAAACAAATTATAAATCCAAGACCATACCTATTGAAATGGATATTATATTGGTCTATTCCCCGATTCTGGATGGTATCACTGTTAGGACCAGGACAAAAAGAAAGCGTTAAAAGCTTTTTGCAACGAATCGTTTCTTTTTGTTCCTCCTCGTTTACATTGAAATAAGATCAATGAAACACTTCAATCTGCCGCATCTGGCTACTGGCTTGTCTGGGAATTGACTACACAATACTTAGGACATTCTCAAAGTAAAATATCAAAAATAACAGAACATCACGCCTGTGAATCGAAGGGTTAGGCAAAGGTATTCCTTGCGGAATTTGTTCGAAAGAGTTACCGCGGACCTGGAACGCACAGGGCATTTGGAGAAACACGGGTGGGTTTTATTTAGTAAGAGTCTGACACTCCCTTCCGCTCCGCCCAGAGCCGAATGAGTCATATTCTTATTAAGTAGAACCACATCACATACATCGTAAAAATTTAGCATATTTGATGATTTCCCCATCCAAAAATAAAGGTAGATGTATACCTACCGTATCTCCTATCTATAGTAATTATACCTATACCCAGATTCGCCAATATGTTGTCCCACATAGTACAGGACAGCCTGATGCCATCAATCGATCACAAATGGCGACTCCGGGCTGCTACTCAAAAATTCCAAAAAGAAAACTCAAAAACCTTTTGCTCGACCCGGGAATTGAAGCCAGAAACTCTGCTCAGCAGCGGTGCTTGCGACCATTCAGAGAGGCAGTTTTTGATAAAATAAATATGCCTCAAAAAGCAGTTTCAGATTTTATTGCACATTTTAACACCAATTAATTACACATCGTAAAAGTAAAGTAACAGTCAAAAACACTAAAAAGAATATAAAATACTTTTTAAGTCAGCCTTAAAAATAATACGACCTGTCAAACCCTCAAATATCGCGCAGTAAAAATTCGCAAAAACAAAAAGCATCTGAAAAATAATTTTACCGAAAAAAAAAAGGAAAAGTTACGCGCACGCTTGGCATATAAAAGCTTTTAGTGGAGAACAGGTGGCGATTCAACATTCCCATAGAGTATAGACGTGGGCACCATAGACGCAGGTCCCATGGACACGTGTAGGGATCGATATCTTATCGGCCTGGCGCCGGCGCCTGCAAGAGACGAGATGGGGATGTGGGGAGGTAGACGAGCGGGTTTAAAGCGTTTTGAACGCCTGTATAAGGAGACAGTTTTGAGTTCTGAGTTTGCTATGATAGGAGCCAGAGTTCTTATCGGGTAATTTAGTACTCTAATGTGCTAGACTACCGGGCCAAAACAGCAGTGCGATTCTGTAAACATGTCGAAGTGAACACTTAGGCGAAGTGAACGACAAGTGAGCGGTCATACGGATACCATACAAACAACATGGAATGACAGCACACTTGTCGTTCACTACACCTAACTATACACGGTGAGATGTCGACAGCATAGACCGGCAGACAAGCTTGACGGGACAAATACGGCCTGCATTTAGTGGTTGTCAATTTAGTGTGCTAGCTGACATGTGCCATAATTAAATTTAATGTAATTTTCTAGTGGTATCATAAAATGTTTAAATATACCATTGTATATATTCAAATTCTTCAATCCGAACAGACAGATGAGTTGCTGATGGGGAGTTCGTTGCGCCACTTCTTCTTCCCATCTAAAACACCAGGAAATGGTGACGGGCTGGGCGATTTGGGGGACTGTCTACATGTAAATGACGTTCAAAAAGCGCTGATTTTCAGCTTAGTTTGAATAAATCACTTTTGATTTTGTTTGTTTCCTCGTTTTCCAGGAGGATATAAAACTGTCAGAAACGTAAGCCCTTTTGAACACCCATATTTCACTAGTTAAGAAAACGTCCCATGTCGTAGGGTTGCGAAGAACCTGACACAAGCCAGTGTCCAGGCTCAATCAACCTATCGTGGTCCACTGCACGAGATTTGCCTTTCCCAAGCTGCGCCATAATACCCAGCACTCCACGTTTCGCGTCCAGTCTGTCATACATATCTTTCAAGGCCGTTAGTCCACCTGGTTGGAGATTCCGGACTGCTGCTAATAATTCATAAAGAACAGGACCAGCGGACTGGTAGTTATGTTTGTTACACAACGCTGTTCAAACCTAATTCTGTCAGAGCGTCTAAAACGCCGCGTTCTAACCGCTCGTCTGCACCAAGCAACCCTCATCCGCCGCGGTATGGTAGCAATTCAGATAAAAACGATCTCTACAAATTGAACTGAAAAAATACTGAAACATTCAGGAGATAGACACTTTCTGTTTTATGTTCGTTTTTTTTAAGCATTTATGTAAAATTTTATGAGGCGGCTTTTATTATGATGGATGTAGTTAATAGAGCTTTAAATATGTTTAGTGTCTTGTTCTGATATGTTATGGGCTTTAAAATACTGTTTAGTGTGGGATATTTAGGTACTTATTGTACCTAGTACCTACTTTAAGTTTTTGTACCTAAATGTTATGTAACATAGAGTGGTGTGTGTACCTGGTTTCAGATTATGGAAACTGAGGGACAATTTTACTAATTTAAAAGCAACATTGAAAGTAAATAAGAGGTGATTGTTACTGGATGCAATCGCTGCTTAAAAATTTGTAGTATTGGCAAAAAAAGTTAAATGCTTCATCGATACCCATAAAAGGTTAATGAAAGTTAATAATAAATGAACATCTAAAATGATTTATTACGTGTGTCTGTATGGGTTATTATTTGGAATGGGAAAATTACGTCACTATTATTGTAGTTTGAGTAAAATGTTAAAAACAAAAAGGAACACAAGTAAAGTTGACAATTTTATTTACAAAACAGTTCTTAAAATCTATTTAATACTTTGGCGTAGCATCGTAATACGTCGTTGCACAGGCATGCACAAATATTTATTATAATTAAACAATAACAAAATTTATACTAAAATATAATACTCTTTGGCAATCAGTCTAATATGGCGCAGTCATTTTAACAAAAAATATCAGCAAACAAAATTTAAAGGAAAATACTTTTTGATTTCAGGCTCTTCATACATTTCCTTACGGTCATTAAATATCATATTTTCAGTCGAGTATAGCGTTTGCATTTCAGATGTTGTACCTACGTGTTCTATATTAACTTGCTTATTGAAATATTTTTCATTTTGATTGTCATACGCTAGGCTATCGTCGAAGTAAATGGTAGAGCTTAGTTGGTCACTGGAGTAAGATTTGTCATGGTCACATCTAGGGTCTTTGTAGGCTTCATAGCTCGGTGCTGGTATCTGAGCTTCTCTGTTTTCTGGCTTGAACATCTTTCTGCCGTTCAAAGTCTTGCTAGGTTTGGCGTCGGTGGAGGTGGAGACTTCAGGTGACTTGATCCGTTTGCTCTTGTACCTTCTGTTCTGAAACCAGATCTTGACTTGTGTGGGTGAGAGGTTGAGGGTCACGGCTAGCTGTTCTCTCTCAGGGGCTGTGAGGTACCGCTGGTTTCTGAAGCGTACTTCTAAAGCGTGGACTTGCGTCTGTGAAAAGAGGATGCGAGGTTTCCGTTTGGCGCTTTTGTCTTTTCTTTCTGATTTGGTGTCGCAGGTAGTCGTTTCTGTTGACAAAAAGAAAAAGAAGGTTAATATCTTAATAAGCAATTATGGATATCACGTTTTTAAAGGGTCATAATATCAAAAGTAGATTCTTAATTTAGTCAGACCGACGCGGTTACTTTGAAGCCTGTATAAAACATTCTACCACACCTGTTAACCAGCGTGTTTTAAAAACATGTAAAACAGGAAGTTTAGAATAAAACTGGGTAAAAGGATGGCCTGAAACTTACTGTTTACTTTCCTACACAGCCCAGAAGTTTTCTCCTCCGGCGGAAACTGGGTGCAAATACTCTTCTCAATGCTAACTCGCTTTTGTACCGTCGAAGAGTTAGTAGGCAGAGACTCTCTTTCTTCATTCTCCACTCTCAAAGATGCTTCAGCCGACACGTGAGGTCCAGGAACCATTTCACTGCTGTACTGGTCATAATTCTGATGATACAAGTTATGGCAATAAGGGTTGTAGCTATAGTATTCATCCATCTTGTGGTCGTGGTACACATCCTGGTTCCAATAAGGCTCAATGTTCGCTGGCACGGGGACGTTAGGAATGTTAGGATGATACACTGGAAGATACTCCGGCGGGTAGCCCTGGCCTTGGTACACCTGGTCGTACTCGTAGCCTCGTCGATCCCTCTCGTTGTACTTCCAAGCCTCATTCCTGTCATAGCTGTAGTTCGGCTGATTGATGTTCAGTATATCCTTCACGGAGAACGGCGTCGTCAAGCTGTGATTGATCTGTCCCTCCTCCAATTTCACTCGAAAGTTCTTCTGATCGTAGATGTAGTCTTTATTTTCTAATTGTTTTTCTTTCTCCAGGTAGGTCACGTCGACGAATTGATAGAACTCGTTTTTGCATTCGTTGAAATTATGTTTCAGGTTATTATTATTGTAGGATGTGGAAACTTCGTTGTGTTGTTCGTAGTTCTCCATTTTTCTGACACTGTCACTTCATTAGTCACTTTTGTGTTTTACTAATTGTTTTACAGCCGAGTGGTAATTAAGCTGTGGTTTAAAAGGCAAGCGGTGGAAGACTGATGGTGTATAGATTGGCGGTCGAAGCCAATCCACGCGGCCTAGTGTGTGATGGGCGGGGCCATGGGGTTATCTCCATCCCCTTCTTACATGCGAAGGGCTCGTATAGCGTTGTTTTCTTCGTATGCGGCGAGGAGTGTTTACTACGGAGTGTAAATAAAGCGGATGATTTCATTTCGGAGTTGAGATGCTCTTTGATTTTGCTAATGACTTAATTATGTTGGTTTTGAAAAAAGTGTGAAATCAACGTTAAGGATTGATGAAGTTTGAGACAGTTTGTTTAAGTAGATGCTTTTATTTGACTTTATACAAAATTAAATGGCAGTAGTAGCTTATTTTTTTATTTTTATAAATGAGTTAGGTACTTATTTGTCACTTTTGTTACTGACACGAAAGATACATTTTTAGAGATTGAAATACTTTATTTCCACCTCATTTACAGCCTGCAACTGATCTAGAAAATAGTCAACCGAAACCCTACTACTACTAACCCTACTTAATTAATTAACTGCCTAAGTTAATTAATTAAGTAGGGAACTTAGACTAACAAAAAAGACCATTTAATTGATTAAAATTGACACAGAAAGCAGAATTTATAAAACAAGACTAAGAAATAATCCATTTAAAATTTGTGTCTTATCAACTTCAAACTATGATACCTATTGCAACAAGGTCCATGAGTAGGCACTTGACTCTAATGAAAACATTCCTGTAAAGCGCTGCCAACAATTTAATATTATATTTTTCTTTTTAAAAATGTTTTAATTGGCTTTTTCATGTTTTCTTTTGTGTGAACCATTTTTCTTTCTTTCAGGTACATAATAATGTGAACTACAGTACCTATGGGAACAATTTATAAAGGTTAATGGTGCAGTGACCAAAACCAAAATCCTTATTTAAATAATAAATATTTTCCCAAATAAACCAACCCACGTACACCTTGTAAACCAAACTCCAATAATTGTCAGCAACATCAATCGTTATCGTTTGTTGGTGTGAGTTTGAGGTGTGAAACAGTTGTTTACGCCCGTGTGTCGGCACTCGCGGGTTATCGTCGCCCGGCGCGGGGGCTACGGCCCTCTAGCGCGGATATTGGTCATGGGCGATGACAGATAGCGACACTTTTTTTAGGTGACTCAACTTGGCGTGAGCATTTTGGGGTTAAGTTTGGTTGAAAATGTTGACTGCAGTGTACCTACGTTTTTGTTTGAAGGCTTAATTAGATGATTGTTTTATTTAATTTATTTGCTGAAAGTTACGCTAAAGTTTGAAGTTAACTTTAAAACAAATAAGAGAGAAAGAGAGGAATGGATACAGATTTTTTTATTATTGTAAGTCTCGCGTTTGACCATTATCTCACCTGATTGACCCGATGGAAAGGAAAGATGTGCTCGACGATCGCACGCTTGAAGTAACCTAGGTATTCAATTCTTACAAAGCGTAGCTATCAGGAGACACAGACTCTGGCAGGGAATTCCACTCCTTACTGTTTCTTTTTATTAGATAAGTGGGCATATCAAAATTTTGGGGCTTTAGGCAGGCATCAACTGCTTACCTACACTCTGAAAAACCCTAAATGTGTATTTTATGTGAAGAATGTGTATTTTTTATTTAAAAGAAAAAAAATATTTTAGGAGAAAAACTTTAGAGCTGAGTTTTGAATAGGTCAGAAACATTACTTTAAAAATTAAAATCACTGTTTGACATGGCAGCTTTTGGTATAGAAAATAGGTACATATTTCCAAACGCCTTATTCAAGTATTCTTCAAATAAAATTAGTTAGTGTTCAAAAGTCAGCCCTTATTTTTAAAATTTTATACTAAACTCATTAATATTTTTATGCCTGTAGTAGTTCTTCTCACTAGGTACCCAGCTACTACTGTTTTACTACCAAATTGAGTTTTATTTTACTACAAAATTAACGCCACTAAAATCATCACCAACTACCGGAAAGACCCATAAAACTTTTACAACTAACTTCTAATTTTTTTTACGCAAAAGAACCTAAGTATAATATTCAGTTGGACTCGTGGCAGACTCGTAAAAAGTTGACTTCTTCCGCATAGACCCGTAACGTGAACCTTGTGCAAGTGTAGGTAACTTGAACTCGTGAATGAAACAAAGGAGTCTTTTGTTGTTTTTTTGTTTGGGTTCATATGGGTGTCTGTGGGGTTGATTTGTGTAATTTTGTCTAAAGGGACGTAAGTCGTTAATTGAATTTATTTGTTAAAAGAATACGAATATAGGTAGATAATTTGATTCGAAGCTTTATAAGTTGTCATTGTAATTATGTTTTTTTAATTCAACTGGAAATAGTCTACCCGATTCACCAAAATCGAGCTAACATGACACAGACACTGTTAATAATTTATGTTAATCGTCATCTAAAATGCTACCAGCAAGGGCGCCCAATCCAAAGTTCGCGGACAACGAATTGGCCCTTCATGCAACGCATTTGGATTTGCCTACCGCCCGTCAGTAGTAAACAGCTGGCGATAGTCTTTTGAGGCACTAATTTTAATACGTGCTGCAGCGACGCGGCACGCTTACGTCTGATCACTTTGAAGCCATCAGTGTGTGTCAGAGTATGCGCATCAGCAAACATACCCGACGCACAGCAGAAGCGTGGCAGTCCCAGCCGCATCCTGAATGCATTGTTGTACTGAACTCGAAAAACATTGATGACTTTCTGGGTACAACTTGTCCAGAGGTTAATTTTGTCATAGCAAGATGTTTTTATTACAACATATTTAAGTTTAATTTAACATTGGCTACTCAAAGTCAAAATTATGGATTTATGGCCCGCATTCAAAATTTGTTGGGCGGCCTTGTTCTACACCATCTTGCCCATACATTGAAAAATGTGCTTAATTGCAAACTGTTTATAAAATGCGTACCTACCTAAATGCTTAATTACCTACGTGTTAGTCGCTATAGAAGATCGGTCAGAAAATTATGAAAATAAGTAGCCTTGGTACCTCCACCACTGTGTTCGAACCAACTGAGCAATCAAAATGGGGCGGGACAAGACAGGGGTGTCTACAATACTATGATTTATGAAAATGTAAACGTAATCAGAGCTGATTGTCGAGCAAACACGGCGGTGTGTGCTCAGACATTATGCTCGAGCGCGACCATAGCGCGACGGATCAGCCGGCCATGACCTTAGTCAGGGTAATTAAATTATTGTGTCATGTCGGATTTGTGAGGGCTGTGGCTTCTATTTGGAAAGGTTTAGGCTTGACAAAGTAAAGCAGCTGTGAAATGGACTGCTGTAAAAAAAATTGTCCCGCTTCCGACTCAGACAGGGTCTCTATTTAATTGTAATATTAGGCAGATAATGTTGAATTTTTCAGGTCACTATCGTGCACTTGATTCAGAGGTTACATTAATTCCCCGTAGGTTTATGTGTTATTAAGAAATGCTAATAGATGAATGGATGAGGTCGTGGCTAAATAAAAACAGCCGCACGATCGATCTTCAAGGTTAAGGACGCGTTTCCAAATGGGTAGTCAAATCATTACTTTTTTACACAAAAGTATGTTTATTAAATAAATATTAATAAATATTAATTTATTAATATACTTAATACACTTATTATGTACTTCGGTACATTTATTGAGAAACTGTAGGTACCTACTTACCTAGGTATCTAAAATTATATTTATAGTTCAGAATCGTACCATGTACATCTATCGACAATTCATGGGAAAACATTTTAAGAATGCAAAGCATTTCATTTAATAAACATACTTTTGTTTATTAAAGTAATGATTTGACTACCCATTTGGAAACGCGTCCTTATAAGCAAGGTTTGCCGAGGTTGATCTGCGGATGAGTGATCTAAACATATCGAGACTCCTTCGAGCCACGGACAGCACGTCAAGCCGTTGGTCCCGGCTGTCATTTGTAGATCTTTGGCAGTCGTTACGGATTGTCAGAAGCCAGAAAATCTGACAAGTCTTGCAATCTTGCCAAGAAGTACCGTGTTACCCAGTTAATGGATTGTGGAAGTCTGGTAGGCAGCCGCTCCACGTAAAACACTGGTAGGTGTTCAGCTGAATCCGGTATGACTGGGGCCGACCCCAATTGGGTACCTATATACCTAGTTAGGAAAAGGATAGGCAGATGATGAGGAAATGCTAATAGAAAATTGATCTGGTTTGATGCTGGCTACGTAGCTAATTTCTCCAAAATGCATTTTACCCTTGCTCCAAGTAGGTAAGTGATGCTAATAAATGCAACGAAGTTAAATATACTTACCTACTTAGTTGCTTGTTTTGCTTATTCACATAATATAATTTAACTGATAACTAGCAGATGAGAAACATCTGTTATGGCGATACATGTCCCTCGATTAATGATCAGTAAATACCTATAGGTTCGAATTCAAAATATCTCGATCTCACGAAAGAAGTCCATTAACCGACTTCAAAAACCGGCTAAACGCGAGTCGGACTCTCACACGAAGGGTTCCGTACCATAAAAAAATATATTTCTTGTATGGGAGCAACCCCTTAATTTTTAATTTAATTTAATTTTTATTATTTGTTGTTATAGCGGCAATAGAAACACTCTTTAATTTCAACTGTTTACCTATTACCTACGGTTCTTGAGATACAGCCCGTTGACAGACAGACGGAGGGACGAACGGACAGCGGAGGCTTAGTACAGCCGGTCGATTCTGTCGACATCTCACGGTGTTAACCTTGGCGGAGTGAACGACAAAAGAGCTGTCATTCCATCTTGTTTGTATGGTTTGATAACTCACCCGTCGTACGCCCCGCCCCGGGTGTTCACTTCGACATGTTTACAGCCGGTCGATTCTGTCGACATCACCTAGGCGGAGTGAACGACAATTGAGCTGTCATTCCATCTTATTTGTATGGTTTGACAACTTACCCGTCGTGCACCCCGCCCAAGTGTTCACTTCGACATGTTTACAGAATCGCACTGCTGAATCGCACTGCAGGTCTCCCAGTGATAATGCGCATAGAAATCTTCGTCACTGTTCGGCAATGGTCGTATTCCCCGAGCGTAGGAAGACGATTATGTAGGTATATAGAGTGGAGTGCATTTTCTTCATGCATAATTTAGTAGAATTAGTTTAGTTATTACTTAAGTTTCCGGGAATACGACAATTAGCGAAGATCTGCATGCGCATTATTAATTTGGGAATACTGTAAAATAGGGTTCAGTAGGTTACCCTTTGGGTACGGAACCCTAAAAAAGGTGGCGGTTCTATGTTCGACTGAATAATGTATTTTTTTATGTAGGTAAGTAGGTACTTTGTTCAACGATTTTGTTAAAAATCTTTTATGGGCATTGTGTGAAACAGTATCTATACTTCCCACGTGGTCCCATAGTCATCAGGTCAGGATCTGATAATGGAATCCTGGAGAAATCGAGGGAACTTTTCATATTTTATAGGCACGCTTGAAGCGATTTGGGTATTTATAATAACTTAAATCTGGAATGGATTTGGTCTGTGGAGGCGTGAAATATGGGCACAATATGAATCCTTAAGGTAGGTACCTACCATAACCACAGTATTTGCTTAGGTACCAAAGAAGTTGAGAAACCGCACCTGAAACACCGTCTTCGAAAATTTAAGTCGTTTATTATTCCTCTTTATCCTAACGTTGTAGTGTTTTTTTGGAAGTCAGTTATATTACATACGTACTTACCTACATCTCATACTTCAGACATTTTGGTTTTGTGACAATATTTTCCAGAAATTTTAAAACATAAGTAATAGGTAATACTTACTTACAAAATTAAAAAATAAACCTGTCTTTAGTAGAAAAATACCTATTTTAGCAATATCATAACTTAGAACTTAATAAGTCCCACTCAGTGACGATAAGAGTAAATTGACCATAAATAAGCTTCACAAAATATTTCAAGTTGTTGTGAACATTTGAAGAAGTTGCTAAAAAGCGTTCTCAAACCAAACTGTCAACATTCTTGTAATAAAGTAGTAAGTTTATGATGGAGATACGTGCTTAAAACTCAGTGTCAAGTGGCCTTCTTAAATTCGTTGACGTTTTGTCAGCAAAAAGGGTATTTTTAACCCCCGGCGGGCGGGTGGGCGAAAAAATTGTGTACTAACTTACCTAATAACCAAGTTTTGGTATAATAACAACCTACCAGTACCAACTGTCATGTTAGGTAGTTACAGTAAAATATAGGTAATTTATTTAAGCAAGTCACTCAAGTTTCTAACATAAGTATTTATATAAGTATCTTAATAAAAAGACAGGTACTTACACTAAAAAGAGAATAGGTACCTATCAAGGTAAACAATGACCTAAGTGTTACGTCGAAAAAATCCTCAGCATCGCAATCTCAATGTTAAACGCCACCATTCTGCTTACCCCGTTGGGGAAATAGCGTGAGTGTATGAGCCTTTGCCTACTCTCAATAAATTCCACAGGCTGTCGCTGTTGTTGCGCTCTCCCGAGTTGTGCCACAACCCCTGACTCTGCACCTTCCGCATCCGTCTCAGCTATCTTTTGATAGTCAGTCCTTCTAGGATTCAGGCAGGGGTACCTGCCTATCAGCCGGTCGATTCTGTCGACATCTCACGGTGTTCACCTAGGCGGAGTGAACGACAATAGAGCTGTAATTCCATCTTATTTGTATGGTTTGACAACTCGAACGTCGTGCGCCCCGCCCAAGTGTTCACTTCGACATGTTTACAGAATCGCACTACAGAGCTATCTCGGTGGGGGTCGTTCCACCCCTACCCTTGTGTTGTACATATTTTTTTTTTTAAATAATTCTAGGCAATTTTTAGACACAATGATTTCAGAATACTGCTCATAAAACATATTTATTGGTAAAGTTATTGTAAAAGATTACGAACTTACTTACAGTGACATCTGTTGTCGAGTAGCAAAACTGAGTGGTTTTAACTGACAGCAGCGCCATCTATATACCAAATTTGTTACTAGAAAGTGAACGACTTTGCTTCGGTATTGTTCTCTATGAGTAAGTGGTGTTGTACCGTCTTAGTTCCGAAAGACACTATAAGATGGCGCTTAATACAACCATTTGGTTTTTGGTTTGGTTTGGTGGCTAGAGAGCGTCCCAGTATTCGTCGTTAACTCATCAGCGGTCATTAAAGCAGACACAATAATAAAACAATGGGGTCACATCTCCTGGAGATGGAGTGTTTAAATGTATAATATAATATATTAAATGAATAATGAATAATGAATAATGCTCTGCGGCGGTGTGAACGAAGCTGTCGTCGATGTCTTGTACGGGGCAAACCTATGTGCCCTGCGCAAGAAAGACGGCGGCATTCGTCCCATTGCCGTCGGGTGCACCTACAGGCGTATGGCAGCCAAAATTTGCTGTAAATTATACAGTGAAGTATTATCCAATAAATTTCAGCCCCTACAGCTTGGCTTTGGATCCAGAGGGGGCTGTGAGGCTGCCGTACATGCCCTTTCAACTTTTTTAAATTCCGGTAAGAGTGAGGTTATCCTCAAGGTTGACGTTAAAAACGCCTTCAACTCCTTTAACAGGGACACTTTGTTGGCTGAAGTAAAAAAAGAATTACCAGAGATTTACGGCTTTTTATGGCAGTGCTACAGGTACCCTTCAAAATTATTGTATAAAGATATCGTTTTAGAATCAGCAGTAGGATGCCAACAAGGTGACCCTCTCGGGCCAGTCATTTTCAGCTTGGCTATCCATCCAATCATACAAAAACTAAATTTAACGTCTGGTATTTAGATGATGGAACACTAGGAGGTGACGTAGACACCGTTTTAAAAGATTTCCAATTTCTGAAGCAGCAGTTCCAATCCATCGGCCTTGACCTCAATCACTCCAAATGTGAAATTTTTATTTGTGACAAGACCGACAGACAAATGACTCTTCAGAAATTCAATGCAATAGCCCCAGATATAAAAATTTTAGAAAAGAGTTCTCTGCACCTCCTAGGTTCACCAATATTGGAAGACAGTTTTTCTTCATTCATTGACGTCAAAATTAAACATTTTAACGATATTTCGGAAAGACTATCCAAAATCAATTTACATTCGGCTTTCACCCTCATGAGATATTGCTGTTTTGGCCCAAATTTTATGTATTTCCTCCGCACTTCCCCTTTATGGAAGCAGTCACATCTTTTGGACAAAATTGATCAAATCATTCAATGCACACTAACATCTATTTTAAATGTGGCTTTGGATGACCGAGCGTGGCTGCAAGCCACACTGCCCGTTCGTTTTGGTGGGCTCGGCATCCGCAAAATTTCTAGTGTTAGCCTACCGGCGTTCCTGTCTTCGGTCCACAGCACTGAAAAGTTAACCAAAAGAATTTTAAATTCATCATTGGTTGACTGTGAAGTGCCGTGCTTGACCGATGCAGTGAGCGCCTGGAAAGTGGCTTGCCCGAACACGGCGTTGCCCGATAACCCATTTTCCCAAAGACAATGGGACGAGCCGCTCTGCAGGTTGGTACGGAATAACCTCATAAATACGTCCACCAATACTGCGGAGCGTGCCCGCCTGCTGGCTGTGGGTGAATGGGAGTCGGGTCTTTGGCTACAGGCCCTACCGTCACCCAACATAGGTACCGTGCTGAGTGACGGTACTTTCCGGATCGCTACGTGTCTGCGTCTGGGTGCTCCTAGCGGAGCTCCACATCGTTGTCAATGCGGTGAAGCAGTCGACCGCCTCGGACACCATGGCCTGTCCTGCAGTAGGAGCGCTGGTCGGTTAGCGCGGCACGCCAGCATTAATGACATCATCCGTCGGGCTCTTGTCACCGCCGGGGTGCCAGCTGTTTTAGAACCTAATGGCTTGGCACGTGACGATGGGAAGAGGCCAGATGGGATGACAATAATGCCTTGGAAGGTGGGTAGGCCTTTGGTGTGGGATGCAACATGTGTCGACACCCTTGCGCCATCCCATCTTCTTAGCACGGCGGGCTGCGTTGGGGCGGCTGCTGCAGGTGCAGAAAATCTCAAACGGCGCAAATATAACAACCTTATTGGGAGTTACATATTTGAGCCGTTTGGGGTTGAAACACTAGGCCCATGGGGTCCGAGTGCTCACCGAGTCTTTCGGGACATCAGCAAACGACTTGTCGACTGTTCACGTGACCAGAGGGCTGGGCTTTTCTTTGGCCAAAGAATCAGCATTGCCATTCAACGTGGCAATGCTGCCAGTGTTCTGGGCACTTTTGTCATTGACAGCGATGTGGATGAGTTTTTTGATGCCCAATGATCAATTTGTTTTTTACACTTTTTGTATATAATTCGCAATTTTTTGTCTAGTTTGTATATAGTTAGGTTTTGTACATTAAGGCACTTATGCAGATTTAATGTATAATTGAGATCTACATTGATTTATTGCAGTAATTACCCAATATTATGGTAGAATGAATAAAATTGTAGTTTTGTTTCAACTGAATTTGTAAGACGACTAACTAGAATCACAAATAACTAGATAAGACGACTTTGAAAATCCTTTTGGAAATCAAATTATTTTTTCTAAAAACCACAAGCAACATACGGGTCTCTACCGGGTGGAACCAATTTGGTTTCAGTAAACCGCGAATTGATACCTATAAACTTAAATTCTTTACGATATTTTTTTCATTAAATTGGTTCCCCCGGATGATAGAGGTTAAAAAAATAAACAAAACTTACATGACGCGTGCACTGTGAGTGTATGATATGAGCAGACTTGAAGTTAGTTACTGAGATACCTATTTATTGTAGAAAACTAGGAACACCCACATTTCGCCAGTTACTTACCTGCTCACAAAAATGTTATTATGTACCTGTACCTACCCACGAAATTACGAATCACAGATTCATAATAATCTCAACCTAAACAAATAAATGTATCAGATTAATTAGTAATTAATCGACTAACCATGTGCCGCGACCGCACGCGCATCACATTTCGCCGAATCATCACCTATCTCAAAGAGGATCGCCGAATCGATTCACCCGAGCCAAATAATCGAATAATAATCGTATAAACCGAATAATTCGATTGTTCTAAGTCCATAACTCTGTGGGTGGGCAATCGATTGCTCGCTAAGATTACTAAATGGGTAATTCTGCGTCACGTTTTGTGTATTAACAAATAATCATGTTCTTGTGTTTAGTGGACTTATTAGGTAGGTACTGGTTTTCTTTGTATTCAAAACGGAATCAGGAGTTGAAACTATAAGCAAGGTTTAGAGCGAATTAATCGTACAAAAAACAATTACCTACCTAAACGTGGATTTGTTAGGTAGATGATGTGCAAATCCCTAGTCTTTTTTTCTTTTTTTGTTCTTTTTTTATTATTATTTTAATTAATGACATTGTGCAGGGTATAAATATTGAATTTTTGACATTATAAAGGGTATTCATTGGAATTTTATGACATTGTATAAGGTATTAATTGTTAATATGATTTAAATAACTTTATTGATAAATTTTGCATGCCTGAATTGGTACAACACATTGGAATGCGCATTCACTTTACATCTGGAAATGTATGACTATGTAGGTACTGTGTTGAGCAATAAACATTTAAATTTGAATTTGGTGCCTCGCAAGTTCCATCTAAATCAAAATCGCATAAAATTAATATGCATTAGTTTATTATTGTTTAAGATATTGTGTGTAGGTATTTTATCTATGGGCCTCAGTTGTCTGATAAAAAATGATTATTATTGTTTCGTTTATTCAATTATTATTACAATATGTGGTAAGTAGGTAGACCTCTACCTACCACATTTTATGCGATTTTCACAATAATCATTCAGTACACACACATTGCTACATTTAGTGATGTATGACTATAATATACGTAAAAGTGTATTTACTAAAATGAATAGTCTATAGTGAGCATCATGATGACACAGGCACCTCGGTAGCCACTACTGCTAGAGACGGCATCTAGACTTTTAATACACTCAAAGCGTGTTAGTGAGTGTCATCGTGGTCCCGACTATGGGTTAAGTACTTCGACCGCTGAAACTTGTGCTCAACGTAATTGTATGTACTGCTGCAAATCTATAGGCAGTACTTACCTACTAGTAATATTATAAAGCTGAAGAGTTGGTTTGTTTGTTTGGTTGTACGCGCTAATCAGGAACTCTTGGCTAGACTTGAAAAACTCTTTTAGGGTTGGATAGCCCACTATCGAGGAAGGTTATAAGCTATATAACATCACGCTACGACCAATAGGAGCTGCTAAACGTTAATGAAAAATGTGCGACTAAAACAAACTTGCGCAGGTCAGCTATTCTAATTATGTAAATTCGCTGACAGCACACCATTCTATGCTCTGTGACTTATCTTTACCACACAAAGAAGCCACAAATAAAAATAACATGAGCTCAAATGTTACCTAGTACCTACCAAATAGAGCTTAGAAAAAGTTTCTTAGCTTAGCTTTGCCTGCCATAGACACTGAAAACTATTATAACTCAAAAATGTCAACGTGAAAGAGACGTAAATCATTTAACCCATTATTTGTTTACCTTTCAAACTATTTTGTAATGAGAAACAGTTATTTGTCTGGTAGGCGAGACCCCCGGTGGGAACCCCTCATCAGTAACGTTCTATTTTACGTAAGATTATGAAATATGTCCGGTATTATGACAAAGTTTCGTCACTTACCATTATACAGACACTATCCACTGCTGCGAGGCATGGTGTCCTACGGCATCATATGGCCGACGTGCAGCATCACACAGGAGTACTTAGAACATGGCACAAACATAGCAGACGCGAATTGGGCTAGAGCAGCGCGATTCGGGTTCTTCGGCGCATTCTGCATGGCACCAGTCTTCTACAGCTGGATGAAGTATTCCAGTCGATTCTTCAAAAGAAACGATCTAAAGACAGCAATGTTCAGAGCAGCTGTAGAACAGGTATCGTATTCTCCTGTAGCTATGGCGTACTTCTTCTTTGGAATGAGCCTCCTTGAAATGAAGCCCATAGACGCTTGCGTTCAAGAAGTGAAACAGAAGCTGTGGCCGACTTACAAGATCGGCGTCATATTCTGGCCGACGGTCCAGACGTTAAACTTTTATTTTATCTCTGAGAAGAACAGAATCGTGTTTGTTAGTGCTGCGAGTTTCGTCTGGACCGTATTCATGGCACACATGAAGTCCAGGATAACTAAACCAGAAGACTTAAATGAGAAGGCCACTTGAAGAGCCAGTATTTTTATGTGGATTTTTGAATGTACCGTTGGATCCAGTTATAATTTTCGATTTGAATTATACTTTTACAATTTCAGGTACCTACCTACGTTTTTATTTATAACTAGCTTTTGTCCCCGTATTAGCGTGACAGCGTAACAGACAGACAGACAGAGTTACTTTCGCATTAGGTAATATACATAATTGAACATTTAAAAGTAGGGATTGAGGAGTGCGAGTAATGGTCGTACAGCAAACTCTTGAGATTTGATTGAGAAAACTTAGGTACCTAAAATCTGATCTAACAAAAGCCTTCTAATACGTTCTTTAGTAACATAACCTTCGAGTGTGGCTAACGATTTCATTCACCATCAATAAGGAAAGGGTATAAAGAAGCATTCCTCATTTTTTGCCCAAAAAAGGACAATAATATTAGAATTAATAATGTGAATGGATTTTATTGGAACGTTTTTATTGGACATTAATCATGTTTTGTCATCGGACGAAGTTAATGTCAGCAGTAAGTTTATAGTCCGACGGGTTTTTTGTAATTTTTAAAATTCTTTGTCAAAAAGGTGAAGTGGCTCCATTTGATTACAGAAAGTGTTGTGTGTGAAAAAGGTAGTCGTTTTTCGAGCATGTTTGAGCTTGAAATGGTTGCTTACTGGAATAAATGCCAATTAACAAAGTCGCAAATTTAAAATAGAACTTTTTATGAAACACTTAAAGGATGAAAAATGAAATAAAATAATTGAAAGCACGAGAAAAGACGATACGATTTTTATTTGATAAATAGTACCTACCACAGTGTAGACTTTTTAGCCCAAAGACTGTCTGATAGAGAATGTCTTGTTGCATTAAGTCCGTCCATGAAGTACCACTATTGTACATAAAGTTTAAATAAATAAATAAGAGTATATCATACATAACATGGTGGAGCAAGAATAATGAATAACGAAAAAATATGTAAAGAATGAAAATAATTATTCAGCACGGATATAACACAACACAACATTCAACCACAGCTTAGCAAGCTTGATATTGTGTTGATCTTGACATATCTAAAAGTTTATATTAGTTTAAGTATGAAAGTACCAACGGTTTTCAAACAAAGTAAAAACCAGATATTTAGCCCATCTGAAATCTGCTACCAAGAGTAGAGAGCTCTTGGTAGCACACACACCTCCACCATTTTTCTCAACACCCAAAACGTATATCATACAACAAACACCACATTTATTCGTACCAAAACGTCTGTTTCCAGAGCTAAATATATGAACACACGTCGTCGGGGCCTGAACCCCATGGCTACCAATTTGATATGGGCCCCATAAACCATGGGGAGATGCGGACAATGTCGCGATATATAACGACACTGTCATCAAAACAGTAAGTTTATTTTATTTATTTTGTTAGAGCATGGCGTCCATTTTGTGGGCAGTTTGTGTCTGTTGAAAGTCTTAAAGTAAAATATGAAATGTTTTTGGAGTGACGATAGACCGATGAGTTTGGCATTGAGTTTTCGATTCAGTGGAAAGATATTTAGTTTCAACGAACGAACGAATTTCGGTCACGGTGGCCAATCAACAGAGATGAGCCAAGTAGGTAAGCAGCAGATTATTATTGTGCACAACTGTGTGCGCAAATACAGGTACAGTGCCTGTTCCTTAACTCTCACTAACCGACAAGAATAGGGAGAGATCAGGCGCAGCGCCAACGGCTTTACGTGCTTTCCAAGGCACGGGTGTCACACCACCAACTTTCAAACTCCTGTTGCTACGGTCAAATTCCTTGTAGTAGAACCCAATTAAACTCCTTGCCAGACCTGGGAATCCACTAGGACACTAGCTAGGAGCCCACGTCAGCAGTCGCGCTAACGACCTCAAAAAAGAGGGCAGCCATAATCTCACTTGGCTCAGATCTAATTGCCGTAGCGTTATCGGAGTCACTGCTGAAAACATAATCAAGGACTGGTATTAACAAAGAAACAATCAACCCTGCTATTTACAGCTCAAACTGGCATCTAACATAACATCTTTATCACTCACGCCGTCCTCACTATACCGTTTCGCCAATTTGCGTCCCGCGCAAATTAGCCAAGATTGTCCCTGCGTACTATCTCAATCCATATACATTAAAATTCGTACGTTGGTACGATTAATTAGGCTGATAACGGCAGTGTCGTATCGTTGCTACCGGCTACAGACATAGCCCACAAAAGCGCCGAAACGGGTCCTTTTTCACTTAACGATCTTGACTCGACGTTGCTACCAAAAAACATTGCTAAAAAAATACACTTTTACCTGAACCTTGGGAGTCGTATGGAGATGTTGGTACAGCTTTTGTGTCTGTTGTTGAATAAAATAGAAATTAGAGTTTATAAAGAAATATACGTTTAGAATTTCATCACAATTTAAAAGGCACAGTAGTTTTTGCAACATCTAAACTAAAAGATAATTTGGCACCATTTCAGAATAACTGTGATTATTGCTAAACCGCTTGTTAGATCTCTGCAAAGTGTAAAAGGAAATGTAATAAGCTTTCCTCCTTCTCCTGTCTATATCTCAATATAAGGATACTCTAAATATGAAAATGTAATCTGCCAGATGATTTTGATGAGATATTCAGATATCAACAGAATATTTCATAGTGTATTTTTTATGTTTTCATTGAACTAATGTGTGGTTTAACAACTCTCGAAACATCCCAAAGTGAACTATTTCACGGTACACCCAGAGGTCTATATTTTGTTAAAAGATAAAACTGACCAAAATCACAAGACATGAAGAGATTTTTTTGTCCTCCAGTCCTCGATTGTCCCACACTCCTGTCCTCACCTGCCTTGGCGACATTATTTATAGTTTTGTAAAAATCGCATCAAAAACTTCACTGTGTTATAATCGATTTTATTTCTGACGTCATATAATTAGTGTGAAATATGGTCGCTAAAGGTCGTTCCTAAAGTTTTTTGCGGCGAGTTTTTTATTTTTTTTTATTTCGGACCGCGGCAAACAATTTTTTTTGCTTTGGACGTAGAATTTAGTCCAATTTGAATCAGGAAATTGGTGACGGTTTTGTTTATAATTGGTGACTGTTTATGGTAATGTTCTATTTTGTTTATGGTAAGGAAGAACGTTTTTTCAAGGAAACTAAGAACGATGACATCTGGGTTTAAGCTCACCTCATAATTATGAGGAGTTTAAAACGAGACTAATTCGTTTCTTGGTTTGTAATTTAGGTAGGAAAATTTAGGGGGCAGTTGGTTATATACATTTGACCCTAATAATTAAGTATATCCAGTCCCATCGGAACTGCGATGTTGTGACAAGCAGATGAAATCAAAATGTGTACCTAAGCTAACACAACTTGGGTTGCGGAGTTTTTCGAAAGAGTCAACGCGGCCCTGGAACGCAAAGGGCATTTGGAGGAACACGGATGGGTTTTAGTCAGTAAGAGTCTGACACTCTCTTCCGCTCCGCCCACAGCGTGAGGAGTCATTTGATGATTTCCCATCCAAAAAAAATACGTTAACACAGCTCTTTCAAAACATGTGGGCAAAGACAGGCCACATCACTAGTTCAAAATTGTAAATAATCAAATCAAGACATAAAAGCTCCGTACTGCGAAATTTTAATTACAACAAGATTATGATATTACGAAGATATTAAAAAAGTTACGATAAAAAGTTTACGATCAATTTGGTTTAGGTTCGATTCCCCGCGGTATAAACACACAGTCGCTCTTTTATAGCTCAACTTATGGGGTAGTAATGGCTTATCAAGTGAATCAACCGGCCAGTATATTTTGACAGACGGCGAAATGTTCCAAGTTTGAAAATAAACCGAGTTTGACGTTTCTTTGACAGTTGTCTTCGGTAGAGGCGCCATCTTGAAATGTCAAGAGATTCTAGTCACTGTGTTTATTTTTTTCTGAAGAATAAAGATGTTCATTGTTCAGCTTGGTTGATTGAGTTGTTTAATTAGTTATGGGATGTGATCAAGCGATGTTAGGCTTTTAGTTTTAATTACAATAAGGCTGATTGGTTAGAAGCATCATGTTGATATGTAGATTGATGGTCTTAGGGTGTCTCTTGTACGGTGTAAGTACCTAACTAGGAAATTATAAACTTCAATTAGTAGATAATTTTGTATTTATTTATAACATCTTTTCTTCTATCAAAAGGGTTTGTTAATTTAAACTTTTTATTATAAGTTAAACGAGGTGTTATGTCGAGAAAACTAAAGAAGTTAGAACATTTCAACATAAATTAATTATGTGTTAAAAATCTCAGTGGCAGCGGAGATACTGTGATCATATAAAGGTTTCGTTTTTAATCTATTGCCAAAGTTTTAGGACGACATAAATACCTAGTTACCTGCCTACATATTTATTAGGTTTAATTATTGCCTAGTTGATTTTTAAGTGCTAAGTGTTATTTTGCTGTGCAATGGTTTGCTAATCATCAATAAAAGACAAAAATTGGAAGCTCACAAATTCGAATTAATTGTTAGGGCGTTCACAAAAAAAAAAGATTTGTTGTTTTATCCTAAAAGAAAAAGAAAAAAGGTAGGCAGCAGCCGCCGTCTTCCGGCAACCTTATTATATTTTTATGATAATTAAGATATCAGGAAAAAAAAGATAAATTTTATTTTGGGTGCGCATAATAGGTGGGCGGGTCCATAGTGGGGGTCCAAACTATGGATCTCTGACAAATGGAGTTATTGTTTTAAACAAACTTAACTATTACCAGCCAGTTACAACCTTTTATACATTTGAAACTTTATGTTATTAGAAATTAGGACTCACTTTTCTGTGATTTAATTTCAGGAACCGAAAATATAACTTGGTAATATTTTTTTCTTTTTCCCTTTTGAGTCTGACGTGAGTAGTAATTAAAAGTTAAAATTATTGTGATTGGTTTTGGCAAATTGCAAATTGGCTCTTTATAAATTTTGAAGACAAAAATTTAATGGGGTTTCCTTTTTATTGTAAAGCCGCGTTAATTACTTAGTCACAGATAAATTAAAAACATTCGTTTCGGTTCGAAAATGAATTTGCGTGGGCATGGAAAAGTATGTGGATGACTCAACATGAGTTGGTTGCATAATGTCCTCTCCTTTGTCGCCAGCCATTATAAAAGCTGATTGAATTGGTTCCTTAAAACCCTTAATTTAACAAAATTAAATTAAAACTACCATTCTCCATTGAATTGAGACAACGCTACAACTATTACTATTCGTTATTTAGCACTTATGCACTTATTTATTATTTTTTATTATTATTTATTTAAGGTCGGTGCAGCGTATCTGTATCCGTATCTGTATTCTTTCATTCATCTCTATTTACCGTCATCTCAATACTTAACTTTCTGGTGTAAATATCCAGTCATATTTATCAAATAAATCTAACCATATATGTTTGAATAACCTAAACAGACTCTTAGATTAACCAACACTTACTTAAATCCATAAGTTGATTGGTCAAGAATGCCTAGAACCATAGGAATTCTCTGCTAGACAACGAGGACCCCAAGGCATTCGTTGCTAAAAAAACGCTTCTGATTCTCTAATTCGAATTAAGAATCTGAAAACTGATTCTACAATTTTTTAAACAACGTTCGCATGTCAGTTGCAATCTGTCAAAAATGTTTGAAAATTGAGGCTTTTTTGACAAGGTTCCGACGCACATGCGAATGCAAACATTGCTTACCCCCTGCTAATCAGTATACGGTTACATTTTTTGTCTCTCATATAAGGCTGTTGAATATTCCCATCTATAGATTTTTGGCACTTTTGGTCGTCCAGGATTTGAAAGCCATTGTATGGCTACTTTTAGTGTAGAATATTAGCTGTGACATTCACTTTTAAAACAAAGCTACAACTTTTACTAGCAAACTATAAATAAAACAGCATTAAAACTTCTAAAAATTCGTCCTAATATCTCATAATTTAACAGGATACGACAGTTAACCGAGAGATGTGTACAACATACGTCACATTTCGTCAGCACCTCATCAAGCGGTCGTTAAACAAGAGCAATAAACAAAGTTGTGACAAGAAAACAAAACACGCTCGTTTATGAGCCAGCCCTGACACTGACAACGTCAAGAGTGACGAAGTGACAACGATGTTGTGTCAGTTTATGACGATGTCTCGATTATTTAGTGCAGATTTTTTAGTGTACTATCTGCCGCCCGCGTTTTCGTTCGCGTGTAGGTAAGTCGGAAATTATACCAAAGTAACAAACACCCGAAATTATAAGTTAATTATATTTTATGCCCTAATCCAAGAAATGGTCTACCCGTGTGCCAAGTTTCATTCAAATCCATTTAGCCGTTGTCACAAACAAACACACTTTCGCATAAGTAATATTATGGTTTCGCCAGATTAAACTTGCAATAAGTAAAGTACATTGATCTTTCCCTAATGTTCCTTCGTAGATACCCGAACAATAAATTATGAATCGTTTTTAATTACTAGAGAACGTAATGGATCACGATAGATATCAATTCAGGACAACTTTATGTCTTTATTTCTGTTTTTGAAATTAAGAAAGTCAATTAATATAAAATATATGTGGGTCATTGACCGTTATTGCACATTTATCTGGCGCCTACTATAAAATTATACATTTGGTTTAGGATAGGTAGTGGCTCGCAGTTTGACCACCATGTCACCTGATGGTAAGCGATGATGTGGTCAAAGAGGGAGCACACTTTCCTAGAAAACCTTGACTTAGAAAACCACAGGTTGTAGCTTGCATTTCACTTGTGGGATGGTGGTTTGATATTTATGATAAATACTTAGGTGATTCAGAGCAATTAAAGAGACATATATAGGTGCAAAGGTTTGTGATTGTGATTTTTGAGTGATTTTCTCTAAAAATCATTTTAAAATGACAAAAGAGTCATGATCATGACTAAGGTAATGCCTGGATTAAAGAAACATCGACCTTATCGACCTCATCTACTTTATTTAAATATTACAGGAAAACACTATGACACGACAAGAAAACGACGTGTCATGGTGGTTTTCCAGACCAATATTAACAAAGATCAATAACTGCTCTTCCAGAATAGTCTGTCATAAATTGGATCATTCATTTGCATTATATTCTTGGCAACATGTGGGGAAAAGATACACTTTGGGCTTGGCTATATCATAAGGAGCTGAAGGTAACTTTAAAATATTGACTAAAAGTTAACGCTAACTTGGAGAGCTTTTAGAGTGATCATTTAAAAATAATAAATAGTAAACTTTTTTTTAAACTTATTAATTCAATAAATTTTATTAATTATTTTAAAATTCGGTAAAATCATTCACTAATTGGGGAATTGCACATTACAACTTTTGCATTTGCGTCATATTAAGCGTAAGTAAGCTCATTTACTTTCATTCCTTTCTTACTCTAATTATTGTACACATGCGCCGGCGCTGATCTTGCCACCGCGGCGCGGGCGCCACTCGCGATGTCAACGGAAGAGTATTTTTAACATGTTTTACTAATGCTGTTAGCGCTTCTTAATAGAAAACATTTCGTGGGCTTACATGGAGTGAGGCAGATATTTCGATTTGTATTCTACTGAAATGTTAGGAAAGGAGTTTTATTATAATCTGGAAGTAGCTGGTATGCAGATTTTATTTATGAAATGATTAAATAACCAAGAAAATAAAACATTGGGAAAAGTATTTCAATAGCATGAAGAAGTTCATAATTTTTGTAAGAATGGGTAATAGCTGAAGGAACTGAAACAACATGCGTTCTATTAAATACAGACTTTTTACTGAAGTATTTCAATCAATACGACTCGATTCGTTGCTCTAACATAACATAGCATGTTATGAGGTATCAGAAGTAACGAGTAACGTAACGATACGACAGTAACGAGTACCTACTTATTGTTAAAGTAACGAATTCATACGGGAACGCTTTTTTTCGTTATTTTTTACACCTCTACTACACCACTCAACTCCATGTATACCAACCGCAGGACACCCACATCTATCCACACCAAAAACACTACTACCAACCGAATAAATTGTAGAAAAAAAAACATCAACTTCGTCGGCGAGATAAATAAACTTGGTGTTAAGACTTGGAGAGCGATAATTACTGGCCGTGGCGGAAACGGCCCGATTAGTGGCTAAAAGCCGTTCCTTTTAATGGCTTTTGAATAATTTAGCCAGATTGAGCCATCTTACCCGACGGAGGGTTCATACGTTAAGTTTTAGCTACTGTGCTGCGAAAAGAAAAGGTGTTTCTTTAAGTGGTGTAACGGGTTCGATTTCTGATTGGTGTGTTTGTGGCATGTATTTTTAATTTAAGGTGATTCATTATGCAAATATTTGGGCCATTTTTGGCTAAGTAGTTTGGCACATTAGTTTAATTGTGCTCTAATCTGGTTTGATTGTTGATCGATGGCGGAGCTTTAGGAATGTCATTAGAACCTTGGCTATAATTATGCAGTTTGTACATTTTGAAAAAAATTTGAAGACCGTGACTTTTGAAGTAGTATGTAAATCCTTTTTTTAAATAGTAAGGTATCGGCGAAAAGGGCAAGAGAACAAGTCCATCTGATTGTAAAAACGAACAGTCAATGATCCTGAACTGTTACACAAAATCACTAAGTGAAAGTAAGCAAACGGAGTAAAAGACAATCTTTAAAAAGATTATAATTGGCAATATCCATAGTAATATTAAAAATGCGAACGTTTCTCTGTCTGTGTTACCTCTTCCGTCCTAATGGCTGAATGGATTGGGACGTTCCCTTGGGATATTTTTTATATACCTACACACGGACAAAACCGGTGGCAGAAAATAGTATTCTATAAAATTTACATCGACAAACCATCAGACAAGATACTTAGGTATCTACCTACTTTGATACATACATCAAACATGATACTTACAGAACATCTAATAAATACATGATAACCACGTCAATCGAATCCAAACAGAAATTTTTTCCCCAACTGTACCTAACTAAGGCTAACAAGATCTGTAGGTTCCTATAACAAGCGACACAGCCGCGCGATTACGCGGCGACGACGCGCGGTTACTTCGCGAGGCGCGGGTAGAAGGCGGTACCAGTGTGTCATAATAGCACCATCCCATCCCATCACTTTCCGTGGGTGCCGTAAGAGGCGACTAAGGACTCACCAGAGAATGGGCAGCAGCATTCTATGTAAATAGCAAAAGCTACACTACGACCGCCAACCCGCCTGCCAAGCGTGGCAATTATGGCAACCCCCCTTTTGGGGGAGGGCTATGTCTAGCAGTGGACGTCTTTCGGCTGATATGATGATGATAATGATATCTCAGTTCTTCCCAGAGACCCTGAAGAAAGCCTAAGATGAGAAACATCCACGTCTTTCAAGATGCTAAATAGAAAAGAAGAAGGTTGACTTAAATAGAAAAAAGTACCTAGTAAGAGACAGCTTATATAAGCGACATCCTTACACTATAGGGACGAAAATGACAATCACTTTGATGCTTTATATATTGACAAGGTACTCGTACATTACATACATGATAAAACAATCAACATGACAAGAAACCATAATATCACAAAATACAACCGTCATTCAACCTCGAAGCCCTCAATTTTCCCTCCAACGGTACGTACCTAATTACGGCTAACAAGATCTAATTCTAGGGCCAACAGGTTCGTATAACGAGCGAGAGACTCGCGCGATGACGCGGCAACGCGCGGCTACATCGCGGGGCGGGGAGGCAGTATCAGCAGTTAATACCGGGTGATGTCTCAATACCTCCCAGTGTGCCAGCCTATTATTTCTGTCGCACACGATGCGGTTGGACTGGTATTGAGTGGAGTACGCTACTAGGGTTTATAAGGTGGCTAATTCTAAATTTTTTAAGTAATGTTCGCATTCGAATGTCAATCGCAATCTGTAAAAATGTATGGAAATTAAGGTTTTTTTGACAACGTTCGTATTTGCATCTCAGTCGATGCAAATTCGAAAGTTGTGTAAAAAATAGTAGAATTAGCCCTCTGAGGTTCTAGACCAGTGACATTCTGTCAGCGAAAACATCAGTCATCAGTCAAAAAATAAAACGCTGTCGAAATATCACGTGATCCCTTCACTTCTTCTTCTTCAATCCCTTGTATTTTGGCTTTTCGACAATCATTTTCGCTAACAAATTGCACTCTGCGTTTGCAGACTTATAAATTAATTAATTTAAGTTTTTATCGGTCGTTTTTCTCTCCGTTAACGCTGTTTGTCATAACGCCATTGGTTGGTTTGTTGCATAGATAAACGACCGATAAGGGTACCTCAGAAGCTGGGTTGCAGTATTCTTCCCCATAGAGATTTTACGCTTTGGAATGGCCAATAAGCTTCGTCTTTTGAATGAGGCGCTCCTTGACGGTACAAAAGTGCTCGTAAATAGTTTAACTGAAATAATGTATATTATTTTGAGTTTGGTGGCTGTTGAAGCAGAAGGGGACAGATATAATATAAATAATCCGTCAAAGCATGGTTTCGGACGCTCCCAACTACTTAGATAGGCCCTAAGAAAACAACTATACCTGACTGGAAATGGTCGTGAAGTGTTATACGAGGATGTTTAACCCACCTGCTCATTTATATTAAGTACATGCATAACTCGACAAAATGTAGCGAATAGCTGTTTACTCTGACTTTGGGACCAAAACGAAGTTATCAAGAGTCTGTGTTTGTCTATATCAGGTGCGGGCGTGTGGCGAATTAACAAGATCTATTTCATGGATTTCTATGCAAGATTTAATCAAATTATACTTCAATGTCTCGTCTTAATACGATCAATTGAAATGAGTGATGTTCTGCTTGTCGGTAGCAAATGTTTTACCTGTAATTAACCTCAATGAGCTCATAGAACGATATGTAGCAATATGTCGATCACTTTAGTTAACTGAGATTTTGAGACTACCTAATAATAAGATGAACACTAAACAGAAGAAAAAAATGTGTTTCTGAGTAAGTTGGCATCCCAATTTGATGGTCACGTCCGCGTCGGCGTCGGTACCAAGAAGTGTGAACCAGGATTTATTATTACCGACTAACTCTTGTAACTTTAAATATTCTAAATAATTAAATACAGGAGCCCTTTCCACACCACCGATCACCCCTATTTAGGTTGTACTAAAGCGTGGTGCATGCTTGTGCAAATGTGCACCTACAATGCGGTTATGTGTTGCTCTTCATGCATACCCGCCCTAATATCAAAACGATTCACGGATATTATCCATACATGGAAATTAAACCCTATTTTGTGACCACAAAAGCTCAATTTCCTAGATCTATTGAAATAATTTTCCCTAGTGCAAGGGCAACCGTGTCGTGTCTCTTTGTCATTTGAATATCGAATTTAACGATGTGGTCGCAAGGACTATTTTTAGTTATATAAAGTCAGTAGTAACGTCGTCTTGAAAATGACACGAGGATTTTCAGATTTTAAATTGTGTTATTTTTGGAAGAGCTTATAAAACGAAACATGGAAGAATTCAATTGGATCATAACCCGTTGGGAATAGGGTTTATTTCAAGTTGTTTTGTTTTTGGTGATAGGTTATATAGGGTTTGGTATTGAAGAAGCTAGTGTGAGGTAAGGTGAATCGCGAGAAAGTAGCGCTATTTGCTACCGTATCGCGCGCCATCGCGGCTTCAGGCGTGCGCAACCTTTTCGACCTCTGGCGCGAAGAAATGAAGTTATAACAATCAATGAACGACTTTCTTTTACAAAGCTGGTAAAGTTACTGTTGTATCGTCATATTTAGAGATTTGGCCTCAATGTAGTTGATGGACAGGCTATAAAATGTTGTGATTTACCTATCTGGTTTTGAAATATACGTATCTAAGTTAGACATTACTCAATATTATACCTCTACATCTAACTGCTTTTAACAGACTGTTTACCAACCATTTGCATCCCCAGTCCCGACCTAAGTTTTCGACGAGATGGATTATTCAAAGCAACCAAAAACCATGAGAATCATGCATTCAAGTCCCATAACTATACCAATTATTGCTCTTTTAAAAACACAAAACTCAATAAAAATGTTGGTATTACCTGTCCCGCGCATGGATGTCACATCTGCCGCTTCGCATCCGTCCAATCAGCGGCATTATATGTTAATAGCCTATTAGAATATATGCTGCAGCGCTCTTCGCGCGAACCATCTCGAAGCCACTGTAATTCCCCCACCAACGCCACCAGACACCCCCACACCATTGTCCACACTGAAAACAGGGCTCTAGTAAAAATGGATACAGACTAATACGCTCCCAAGTTATTCCAACCCTGATATATCGCATTTTAACGACCAAATTGCAGAAATAAGGACGTCTCGAACCGAAAATATAAGTTTGCAGACATTTTGCACGGTGGCTTGTTAGGAGAAGTGTTCATTGTTTTTGTTGTGATCTCTTATTGTATTTTATGTAAGTTAGTGCTTTGTTACCCAATGAGCTCGTGTTTTGGTGGGTGGCTGCTTCCACAGGCACACACTAAACGTTTTAATAAACCCACTATCTTTAACTTGTGTACAAACTAACAGATACAGAAATTCTAAGAAGTTCCGGCATTAAAAATTTAATGAAAAAAGAAAAAATATTGAACGACCCATTCCTAAAACGTATCGGGTCCCGTTTCGTGCGCGGTGTCTTTGCTCAGGCGGCGATAAGATCTCCTTTATAATGTTTCAATTAACCAGTAGCCAGTATTTATTGGGGACACGATGAGGCGGCCGGCGATTCATTACCTGCCCGCTACGAATTAACAAAAAATTTAAAGGATACGCCGCATAACAAAGTTAAACCCAACACTACTATTTTAATGGGGATTTTTGTTCTTAAAAATAAATATTCGAATTAAGAATTACCTAACTGAAAATAAAGATGTTTGCTTATTAAAATTACAACGCACCGCTTGTATTTTTATTATGTTGGCTAAACATTTTAATTAAAGTTAGTCTTTAAAACAATTGCCTAGCGATCAGATTATATTTCAAGGTATTTTTATTCTACGCTTTATTTGAAATGTAAATATACGGAACCATTAGCGTTATTTATCGCTATAAGAACGCCTTTTAGCGGGCGCGTAAGAGCAAAAAGTGGCACGATTTGTTTATTTTCGAATGAAAAAAAAAACATGGCCGCGTATTATTCGAATTAATTCAGCTGTAATTGGATTTATGGTGTCTCGGCCGCATATTTCCAAATCCACCCTGTGTGGTTGCTAATTACGCCGCTCCGTGGTATTTTAACACTATTTATTGTGCGTCGGCCATCTTAATTCTGCGTTAAGTGGTATTATCGTGCGATGATATTGGATTATCGATATTAACCAGTATGTTGGATGATAAAGTTTTCGTTGTTACAGGTATTTCGGCCTTAGTATGAAGGTATAAAGGTTTGTTGTACAGCTGTATGTTTATCCAATTATGGGGTAGTGAAATATATTGGGAAGCTTGGCGGAATCATCTGCTCATTATCGTAATCGCTGTTCATCTTGTCAGTGGCGACTGTTCTTTATCGTTTCGCATGTTTTAAGAACATTGTCTCATTAATTAACACTCGGCTATTGTTTATAATTTAGTCATCAAGGACGCTAGCAGCTGAATGTCTGTTTTATTTTTAAGGTACCTTCTCTTCATGACTTTTATATTTAATTCGGTTACTAGACAGTCAGCTATCTGTTTAGAAACCGAATTATAAGATTTTTCTAGTATTTTTTATGATTGAAACACTTCGTCAAAGTCTAACATGTTTCAAAACATCTCCATCAAGCTATCACGCACCAACTCATTCACATGCCGTCTAACCATACCCCGTTTCACCCAGTGCGAACAATATCTCAAGGAGACACATACCCTACCGTCATTCAGCGATATTATTAAACCTATTCAAACGCCATTCTCTTTAAAATACGATCAAAAATGTATACATGGCCGCCTTAAGGATACACTAAGGGTATCGTGACGCGGTTACAAGCATAAAAAAGTTATAAAATAAAAAAGATATATCGTAGCGCCATTTCTCGTTATTATTTCGGAAAACAATAGCGCCTCGGCTGTCACGTGAAGCGCGGCCCATGCAAATAATCATAAATAAATAAATAAAAATAAATATGAACCGAAAGGACGATGTCTTATTTTAGGGCCGGAGTCGCTAGCCCTGATGTATGTGGCCTAGTGCTGGATGTGGCCAGGTTTTAAAGTATTTACAAAGAAATATTTATCAGTGTATCACTTTACTGATCAATAGTAGATACAATGCTTGTAAAATTGCAAATGTTTGTCTGGGTACGGGTTTGCCGCAAAATGTTTGTCCAAAGGCAAAAGTGTCATTCTATCATCGATAGCGTGACGTTGGCGATTTACAAAGTCAAAAACGTATGGCAGTAATCAGTCCTATCAAAATGCCACGTGATGAATTTCTTACATTTTGGCATGTCGAAAATCATTATCGCTGATAAAGCGATAGTTTATCTAGAGCGTCTGGTCCTGGATTATCATTTATGTGACAACTTTTCCTGAAGTCGTAACAAGCCCACGAACGACAAGTGATATTCAATCATTTTGTCGTAAGAAAATCATAAAATACTGGATTGTCCTTGACTAGCACTCCAGACAATCGGGATTTGATTGTTTATATAATACATGTCTATCGTAAAGCTACTAGTGTAACATAATAAGCTCCTGGTGCCTTATTAGAAGATTCTCTAAAGAGACGACACATGGAGTTGTCGAGTCGAGAATTTCGGTCGATTTATTTGTTTGCCGACCGCCTCACGTTAAACTAATGAATTAATTAAGACGCGGGGTAACTCAAAGTGGTGAGGAATGCGAGATTATTTTATCTGCTACTTTGACGGGGGAGATTTCGGAGAATACGGTGGACCTAGATGTCTCTTAGACATCGCGTAGCGTGTCTTATCGGATGATCAAATTAATGTCAAATTATCTAAAGCCAGTGTTTAGTCGCTACATAATTAAATGTCTTATAAATATTTAATTTTCTTCTCGATCACTCATCATAATCATCATTGGCAGCCCAGTTCCATGAGTAAAGGCCCTCCCTCACGTGGTAGGTATGCTTCCCTGGTCTGTGCAAGTCTCAAGCAGATCTCACCCGTGATTTTCTGTGGTTGCACCCATTTGGCTGTTGAGCTACAACTTGATCTAATCTAATCTAGCCCGTTATGTCCCACTGCTGGGCAAATGAGGGCTCCCTCTCCCTTTTCCACACACATCTGTCCTCTGCCATTGCGGGCCAGTCTTTCTGGTAAGAGTCGAGTTCGTCTCTCCACCTTCGCCTTGGTCTACCGCGATGTCGCCTAGCCTTGTAAGGGATCCACTTAGTGGTTCTTTTAGCCCACAGCTCATCAGACATACGATAAACGCAATCACTTAATCGTAATTCTAAATGGAAGAATGAAGATGATGATGCTCTTACAATTCTCGTTTTCCTCAGTAAAGAGAGTTTCTGCATTTCGTAAGAGCACGTTTTCAGTGAAAAAAAAACAGAGCCATACCATATGGACTTTACATCTTTTTACCTAGGCTTCAATAAATTCACAATCGTATAAGTGTTCAAGGCAATTAAAGTCAGCGATCTGCCACCATTTTTGGATAGCAAAAACGACTTAATTTTTACCTTAAACATCCATCTATGTAGTATTTATGTGGGTAAGACATCCAGTAACCCAACATCCCTGCTCGCAACTCGTTCGAAGTTGTTCAAACAAGAGGGACTGTCTCGCGAGCGCCATCTCGAAGCGAAACAAATGTCGTCGTCATGAGAATAAAGCCACGCTACAAACTGCACTATTAACATTGTATTGAGACTATTTACTGGCGATTGTGGTGATCCGTTTGCTGTTCATCGATTTTATGGTAATTTTTTTTTTGGTTATGATTATGAACAACTAGTTTTTTCATGGGGCTTCGGCTCCGTGACATATCCAACAAGAACTGTTCATTTTTCTGAGATTAAGGGCCAATTTCACCAATGAAACTGAACGCGATCAGCGAATAAACTAAGTTTATGAGCTGTCAGTGTCATTATTTTTCTATGGAATTATTTACACGATTTACACTGACAGCTCTTAAACGCAGTTTAGATGTCATTGGTTAAATTGGCCCTTAATCTCAGAAAAATTAACAGTTCTTGTTGGATATGCCAGAGGCATAGTAGATGCGTCAGAGACCAAGCTGAAATGTTCCCGTAGTAAAATCGTATCCCAGCAACGCAGGTTGGCAGCAATAAAAGGGATGTATTGACTCGAAGTATTTCCTTACACAAGCGTCTTCTGACAAAAAATAATATATTTTATGTACAAACTCTGAATCACGAAACGAATTAAAGAAAATCAATTCGCTTTTCCCCCTGCAAACGAAACGGGGTGGTTTTCGTAAAAACACACGTACATACATCACAAGTTTGTACATACATAAGCTATAAATTGGCCCAATCCATGGGTTTTATTATGTGAACAAAAATAGCAGAACGAAGCCGGAGTGGGCGGGTGCAGGAAATCCATTACCCACCGTAGTACATTCGTAGCTTCATCGTAGGGATGGGGGAATTCATGTCGATAATTGACGGACATTTCTGTTTTATTTGAGAGTCGCGGGACGTCGTAGTTTGTGGGAAATTTTGAGATTTGATGTCATAGTAACAATCTTTCGTAGCTTCGAAAAAATTTTGTTGAAAAAGTAATGAAAGCTATCTTATCATTATTCTAGACAACGTGGGTAATAAAACAAAGTTACGAGGTTTATTACAAAAGTTTTGACATGCTTACAGTATAGATCATTTTTGCTACAGTTATTTTGGAAATAGATTTTATCTTGCAGTGGGTACTATTGCTTAACTAAAATGTTGAACTACGTGCCTACTTATCACTAAAATAGGTAGGGATTCCAGAGTACAGAGGAACATTTCGATTGTTATCCTAACCGTTTACAGGTAGGTACTAATAATTCTCCAGCATGGAAAAAGTTAACCATGTTTTCCTAATATTAAACTGCGATAATCGAAAATATAGCTATCCATCGACAAAGATCGGCACATCCCTTAAAAAAACATATTAGAGTGCACGTAGTCACATTTTCTAATCTATATTCAAATTGGCGCACGCCGCGCCTCGGCGCCATTGTGAAAATACGAATATTTTTCCAATTTCGCCCGGAAAACTCGCGCCACTGCCATTTTTACATACCTACAAACTTAACCGAGCACCTGCACCATGGAACTAAACTGTAATTCGACGATGTAAGGTTGAAAATCTCATGGTTGATGGTAAATGTAAGTTTGTCGAATATAGACGTGAAAATGTATGCGCGCAAACTTTGATTGCCGTCTCTCTCTCCCTTTTGTGTGACGTTTTATTTGGCTGCACACTGGCGCTTGTGTTGTTTGCATACTTAGATAGAAAGCTGTTGGCTGGATATTGGGTCAGTGTACCTAAAGAGGTGGGTCTACCTTAGGCAATAGGCTTGAAGTGAAACGTTGAAAATACCTACATCTCACTTACATACGAAGCCCTACATAAACTGTTATGATAGCAGACATAGGTAAGTATATAGGTAATAGGTAAGGAATATCTGTTGTTATTGGACTCATGCATGATCGTTGATAGTATATTGTCACATTATCGACTGCTCAATGTATTCCTGTCTCTTCTAATGCTCTTCTTTTTAGGGTTCCGTACCCAAAGGGTAAAAACGGAACCCTATTACTAAGACTCCGCTGTCTGTCTGTCCGTCTGTCAGTCTGTCCACCAGGCTGTATATTATCATGAACCGTTACAGCTAGGCAGTTGAAATTTTCACAGATGATGTATTTCTATTGCCGCTCTAACAACAAATACTAAAAACAGAATAAAATAAATATTTAAGTGGGGCTCCCATACAACAAACGTGATTTCTTTGCAGTTTTTTTATAGATAATGGTACGGAACCGCACAGGCCGCTTCAAGGTTAAGCAACGCTTGCCGAGGTTGGTCTGTGGATGGGTGATCATCTTAACATACCGAGACTAAACGAGAGGCACGGAGGGTGCCTCGGAAAGCACGTTAAGCTGTTGGTCCCGGCTGTTATTTGGAGATCGTTATAGATTCAAAATCAAAATCAAAAGTCATTTATTCAAATTAGGCTGAGAGCCAGCACTTTTTGAACATCAAATTTTACATAAAGACAGTCCCCCAAAACGCTCACCCGTCACCACTTCCTAGTGTTTTAGCTGGGAAGAAGAAGTGGCGCAACAAACTCCCCAGCAACAAACTCCCCAGATTGTCAGAAGCCCAAAAATTTAGGAGGTCTGGTAGGCAGCCGCTCCACGTAAAATACTGGTATTCAGCTGAATCCGGTTTGACTGGTAGCCGACCCCAATATAGTTGAGAAAAAGGCTAGGCAGATGATGGTACGGAACCCTTCGTGCGCGAGTCTGACTCGCACTTGGCCGGTTTTTTCTTATTTCTAGTGACCCGCCCCGGCTTCGCTCACGTGCATTATTAACACTGTAATAATTTAAATATACCCAAACCTTCCTGTAGTAGGTAGTCTGTCGGTTGCGTGGTTTAGAAGTAAGCGAAGACACATAGAGGCATATTTTATACTACCAGTACGTATTTTCATCAACAGTTACTCAGTCCTCACATGCCTGATAGTGAAAATTGTTTTAGTTTTTTAGTTAGTTTATAAGTTGTGCTCTTTTAATTTTGTATCTATTTTTCTTTTTGAGCGTCATTTTGGGGAGAGTAAAATTTCTTTTCTTTCTTTCTTTCTTCAGTTACTGAGCTAGTATAAAGCCCATCTTAGAAAATCAAAAGCTCCTCGTTTTAAACTTAAAAAACCCCTTACCACTTAATCGAACGGTCTTCGCCAATATATTGACCTACTTGAAAAACTTAAAAACGTGTCAAACAAGTAATGAGCCGCTAAAAGCTTAGTTTTTTGTGTTCCTGTGTTAAAACACTCTTACTGGAGTATCCGGTGTGTTAAGTACGGAGATAATGTAGGCAAATGCCTCACTTAGGGAGGATCACAGTTCAAATGTGGATTAGGAACATCGGCGGCGAGAACATAGTCTTTTGGCCACATAAAAAAAGGGTAGCTACTCGTATCAGCTCTGTACTAATCGCAGGTGTTCAAATTGGCTAGTGCGAATTTTCAAACGCATTCGCTTATTTCAAATTGTATACAAAAAAAGGTTTACCGTTATTGTCGCCAGACGGCGCTTATTCAGTTTCAATACAAATTGACGTTTAGGCTAACGGGATCGAGAACGTTAAAAAACTCGCATTAAGGCCACTGAATTGGCGTCTACGTTTCTCGTAATTGTTCTCACTGTTCTACATTCACAAACTTGACCTCACCATAGGTACCTAGAAACATGGACATTTAACATTACATAACATTGCGCCTGTAGATATTTTCCGAAGGGTTAGGCAGAGGGACAATACAATACACACATGTATATACAATACTCTCGAATAACAATTCCCTTCTTCTGAGGAAGTTGGATGAAAAACATAGGCAAACTTAGTACAAGAAATACAGATGCCTAAGTAGGTCCCACAGCTGGCGCCCGTCGGCATCTCGGTCCATCAACAAAAGGCTCCAAACGTGAGGAAACATACAATATCACTCATTACTACTTATCACTTACCTCTCCAACTAATTTGCACTTCACTCCAACTTATAGGCAGCCATGTTTGTTTACCAGTCGTAAATACCTCCCCGCTATCAAAACACTGGGATTTTGTAAAGACAATCATTAAGTAAAGAGGTTTTTATGTCCAAATAAGTTAACGTCGTCGACTAGTGGACATAGACCGCACAGAGGGTTGTGCTGTATCTATCTTGGGTTTAAAAGTGTAAAGTTTAAATTATACAGGGTTATTTCTAAAACACTAACAACCTTTCATTCGGTGAAAGTACTCATGGTTATAAACAACTTTTGCTGAGACCAACCCTGAAAAATCGAAAAAAAAATATCTGCTGTTTCATTTACATTTTCATCGGGTGAATATTGCGTTTTTTATGAAACAGATGATTTATTTCTTGATATTTTAGAGTTGGTCCCACAGTAAAAGTTGTTTCTTATCATGAGTACTTGTACCCACTGAAAGGTAGTTAGTGTTTTAAAAATAACCCTGTATATTTGCTAAATAATAACTGCTACATATTGAGCAACGCTTATCGAAGTCGTTCCGTGCATGCGTGACCATCTTCTTGATATTTGACAGTCTTAATGGGTAGTTAGGTGGTATCGTCTTACCCAGTTACTGGGTTCTTGAGGTAGATAGACAGTCGCACCATGTACAATTCTGGTACAAAGCTACCACCAACAACACTGTTAAAATGGCGAAGTCCTCGACAACACTTTTAAAATAGTCAACATTAAGATGCTGTCGTGTCATGAGAGATGAAGAATTCTCCATTCAATTAAGTAACTTAATAACACAGGTCCATCACACACCGATCTCCCTAACGTGTGAAAGTAATCCTGAGCATTGTTCTCATGGCTCTGTCGGCCATATTGCAGTAATCCCGACAAACACTGCGCGGGCGCCTCTCAACTTTGTAGCTGTGTCAATATTAAATAAAGATAATTTTTTACTGCAACTGTTTCCTGGCGCTATAGAATGATGGTTTAGGAATAAGTTTGTTTGTGTAAATTATTTGGAATTATTAGTTTTAAGTGTAAATACAGAATTTTCTTTTTTAGGCATAGTGTTACTAGTTAAGTAGCAGTGTTTGCTTTATAGGTACACTTACTGTACCCTAACCTACAGCCGCACTCTGAAAAAAATCTGCATTAAGAAAATGTTGTAATTTTACACTGTTTAGGAAATAGTTCTCTTGATTTGTGAGTGTACAATTTTGCATAATATTGTCTGGATCAATCAGACAGCTAATCTAGCAAATAATTCAGGCCCACTTGCACCAGAGTTATCTTACCTCCGAGTTAGTAGCTAATATTATTAATACTATGTCGTTGTTTTGGAAGAATACTGTAAATTATTACAAAATACAATTTTTTTTTTTACATTTGTGTTTTACCATGTGCGTCTTTAGATGCGAAATCACGTTTTCATCTTTGTTTTTCTTTCATTTTCACTAAGAAAAGTGCAATGCGACAAAAGTTACTATACATTCATAATATTAAGCATCAATCAGCTATCCTGAACAAAATACACGTTTTGAGTTGCATCAGTATACTTCTAAAGTAGCAATGTATGAAACATTTTTTATTTAACTACGTGTTAGCTACTAAATCTGAGTTAAGTTATCGGCGTAGTTGGGCCTAATATGAAAAACATTTCTCAGTACTGATCCCCAAAAACTTTCATTTTAATACCTCCATAATAAGTGACGATACGATTGTCCAATAATACCCAGACGTTATGTGTTATGTATAGTCCTTAGTGTACCTTAATGCAAGCACCTTTTAACTACCGAAATAAAACGCCAAAAAGTATCGACAATGAAAACGTTTATGAAACCGTATTCATTTTATTGTTCACCATAATCTCCATAAACGAATTAAATAAGTAATTAAAACTGAGTGTGTCAACAGTGTTGTGATTGACGTGTTCGAGCAATATGCGACGGAGTGCATCGACGTAAGCTTAAGCACCATCAAGAGCCTTTTATTGTGCCGACGACATGAAGACATGATACTGAGAGCGGAACGCAACAACAACTTGCAATACTCGTAGTATTGCAAGTCACAACGTTGCGTAAATTGGACCGTCTCGTTCAGTTTGCCTAGCCTTATCCTATACGGGGTTATTTTTTAATGACCGGCCAAATTTTCACTGGGTGTTCTACCCATGAATATGAACAACTTTCACTATAGGACCGACTCTGAAATCACGAAAAAAAATCAGCTGTTTCATACATTTTAGTCGAGTAAGTATTGAACTTTTGTATGAAACAGCTGATTTTTTTTCGTGATTTCAGAGTCGGTCCCATAGTGAAAGTTGTTCATATTCATGGGTAGAACACCCAGTGAAAATTTGGCCGGTCATTAAAAAATAATCCTGTATATGTTGGAGATGACTTCCAGTATAACAGGATACAGTTCAATACTTGCCAGTATTTTACAAGGAGCAACTGCCTATCAGGAGGCCGATTCTGCAAATTTTTAACCAACGTCTGCATCCGCATCTCAGTCGCAATCTGTCAAAAAAGTCTCAATTTCCATACATTTTTGTCAGTTTGCGACTGAAATCGAATGTGAACGTTGCTTAATTAATGATTAGTGGAATTGGCAATCTGACTTAAACAACATAGTAAAGGCCTTATTTCGATTTTGTGACTCCTGACCATCCGTGACGACTGTCAAATACCCACACTGCCGTCATAATAAAACAGAGGGTTTAGTGTGAGCTTTTTGACGTACTCGATCGCGTTAACGTAAACGCTCGCTCATGTCAAATTGTATATATGTTACGGCTAATAGCCGAAGTGCGGCTACACCTAGGTGCAACCCGGCTACAACTAGTTATAACCTAACCTCAAAACACTTTAAAATTCCTATTTCTGTGTGGTTTAAAAAAAAATAACCACGAGTCGGGGTGCCCAATGACCCGGCTAAAACTAGGTGTAGCCGCACTTCGGCTATTAGCCGTAACATATATATAGAAAAAAACAGGTTGTTGTGAGTGTCACCTGACGGCGGCGCTTATTCCGTTTCAATACAAATTGACGTTTTAACGCGATCGAGAACGTTAAAAAACTCGCACTAAGGCCGCAGGACGTATCTACATAAAACTAAGAACCTAACCGATTTCCAACATTAAGAAAATAAAATCGGTTATTTCGTTTTGTCGATACGTTCTTTTTTCGACGGCATCGGCAGTACAAATGAAAGCTGGGGCCAACCGTGCTTTCCGAGGCACGGTGGAGTGTCCGTATGTAATGGATGGTCTCCCATCCATAGACCGACCTCAGCAATGGCTGCTTAACCCCGAAGATCGAACCGTTTGACTTTTTTTATTTTATTCAACCACGAGCTCCTCGTAAATTAAAACGTTTATATTATTGGAAATATTTTTCCGTAAGTACCTACCAATTATTATTATAGCCTTTTAAGCGAGCATTAGATCATGGGTTTTATTTTCGGGAAAACGATACTGGGAAATTCACAGCAGAAACCCGCAGTTTGGCTGATTGTTATTATCTAAATATGTACTGTATAATTATTTATTAATATTACTATTATAATAGGAGCAAATAACAGGACACTGTGGTTTTATGTGTAAGGTTTCCTGGTGCAACCAAAGTTGAAAAAAACCGGCCGAGTGCGTGTCGGGCCACGCACAGTGTAAGGTTCCGTAGTTAGCCGTCTCGTAAACTATGACTAAAAATAGCAAATATTATTATGACATTACAAAGTTACAAATTATACACTTAGTTTTAATTCTATGGGGTTACTACGAGATTTTGGACTAATCAGATACATTTTATAGTTGGTCGACTTGGCTTTACAAGGTAACGTAAAGCCAACTTGGGTGTGAGTTTTCCTTTTAAATTCTTTATAATATGTAAACCCCCACCCTCTACCAGCTAAACGGTTGCTCTATCTTGACTAACAAAAATTAGCGGTACAGCTTAATATTTCGCAAATGAATCCTTAGATTGAAAAATGGTTTCCGCACACCCTCAATATTTTTAAACGACCTATCCAACGACACCCCACAACATGGGATAGACAATAAAAAAAATTATCACCAGGGGCATTTTTTTTTCAAGACTTTATTTCACCACTTTGTGATTAATATGTATACCCATTCCACCTTTCTAGTGCTAAGCGTCTCAGAGCTAAAGCGCGGACAGACAGACGGACGGACATGGCGAAACTATGAGGGTTCCTCCTTGACTACGGAACCCTAAATAAGCATTAGTAAGGATCTCATACCTATTGTTACTGCTATAAGGAAACATTGTATGTAAATACTAATCAATTTTTGTATAGAGTAATCGGGGTTTTTCTTGCTGGTTCCTCTCCTTAGGAATCGACCAATTCGAACCGTGCACTGGCTTCTAGCGTTTTTTAAATGCCCATGTAGTAGTGTTTATGTGAAATAAAATACTTGATGAAGAAAGCAACTTACTCACCTCTCAACAGAATAATTTTAATGTTTAATATTTACTATTGCTAGAGACTTCCTGTGAGCCGTAACTTATTTATTGCATACATCATAGTAACAAGTTCACATTTCATTATCTTTCCTATCATCTTTCTAAATTATACATTATCAATTACACCAAAACCAAACCATCCTTGATTCACTTTAGCAAAACACGAAAACACCCACACTCACTCTACCCTCCTTTACAAAAAAAAAACAGCGCCACTTCGGCAAGTTTTTACAAAAGCGCCACTTCACTTAAGCGCCACTTCAGAATGTGTAATTCAAAACTGTCAGTTGGCGGCTTCGCTCAATCATCTCGCCTTTAATTTTGCCGAAAGATGAACTAATATTTGAACACCTTGGCCCGCCTGCGTGATACTGATTGGCAATGTTTGGTATGTGGCTGTTTGACTTTTGTATTAGAAATTAAATTGGCGAATGTAATTTGATAATGTTTTAGTGGATTACAGGGGATGCTTATTATAATATGAAGCTTTTTTGCATAGGTAAAAATTAAAACTGAAAGAACAGATGATACAATAACAATCCGGTTAATCTCTAAATTATCTCGGTAAACAACCATATTTGGCACTAATTCATATGTTTTTTAATACCAATAACCCTTTATGTTGAGAATGATTAGGGCATCGCTTTCCATGAGGTTAGATTGTAGTCAAAAGTGAGCCTATCAATGTTCCTCCTTTCACCCCTTTTCAATTTTTTATTTTATTTTAGTAACATCCTGTTTTGAGTTTTATTGAATCACTCACTATACCTATTTTGCTTATTCCTTGTATATTAGTCAGGTAGACCTATACTTAAAGGATGTTCCATAAGTCCGTGGTCATATTTAAGGGTGCTGTGGGGTAGCTACTAGCTGGTTATTAAGGAAGTTTGAACTTTTTTCAAAAAATATTTCTTTTAGTCACTGTTTTTTTTGGTTTTGTATTTTTTCCCTTAACCGCTCCAGCCCTGATATGTGAAAATTCCCAAATAAAAAATAAATCTTATGTAATTGGTAAATAAATATTAAATTCGCGATTAATTCGGCACACACCGGTGTGTTGCCGGTGCTTGAGCGGTGTTTACCAGCTACCCAAGATCACTCTAAATATGACCACGCAATTCTGGAACACCCTGTACACGATGTCATTCTATAAATTTTCCACAGGTAGGACACAGTTTTGTAACTATATTTGCACAAAGGCTTAGAAAAGGCAAAGACGGAAAAAATAATCTTTAGGTATCAAAAAAAGAAGTGTACCATGTAAATCGTTTTTTCCACAAATGTAGGATTTCCCACACTAAGTAACCGTTATGTTTGAGATGTATTAAATGTTTTTAATTGTTTTAAAAATACGACAAAGTAGGACCGCTTATGGGCTCAGCTGTCCCCAGAATACAGAGTAGGGTACAGGTAGAGAAATCATGTCACAGTCTTCGCGAACAAAATTCCTGTTTTAGAAAATGCGCCTAAAGATTGGTTTCATGTAAAATTGTTACTTAAATCATATTTCATTACGGGAAGTTAATATTTTTTTTGGAACATTTAGAAAATTATACATTTATGAGACCGAGAGGCTCCAAAATTGTGTTTATGAAAATGAGAATAAATCATTGGCCGATTAAACATTTTTCAGAACTTTTTAAATACTCATATTTTTCTATTACTTAATTCAATGAAGTAAGTGCTTATATCAACTTAAGCTTTCCCTACAATTATACTAACAAATGATTTATTATTATTCAGAGGCAGATTTACACTACTCTGTACACCATAATATCAGATTCCCATCAATCAATAAACCCTAGTGGCTAAATCATCCCTCAAATATTAGCTCAGGGCTATAAACTGCTCGCTTAGCACCCTTGGGGAACCCAAGGCTTTCTCTCACACCCCTAATAGGAAGCCATTTTGTTTTTTGTGTCATTTTTAAATACAGAACAATACTGTTTGTTGAAGAGATTGGTATAAAGGTATCAAGTTTTATGGAATTATCGGAGGGTTGTAATTGTTTCAAGGATTTGGGATGTACAGGTGTTATTTATGTTCATGAGTAGGAAAGCTTTCACAGAAAAATCTTTTAGTCTACTCAGTGAAACAATATGCATGTTGTTTTACGCCTTGTTGATTTTATTGATTAAGTAATAAGTACCTGTATCAGTTTCAGCTTTTTCGAGGTATTTTCAAAATCTATCTGTTTTTTAGTTTTCTAATTGCTAAAAATGACTTCAAAAATATTGTGATATTGCTCGCAATCGTTTGAAGTTTGTTTTTGTTTAGCACCTAACTTACTTCACTTACTGTACTTGTCGTGTGGTGAATATTGAAGATCTTTAATCAGAGTGCAAATTCTACTCATTTTTAAGCTACGTTAGTTATTCGCATGTTAGTGGCAATCTGTCAAAAATTTATGGAAATTAAGGCTTTTTTGACAAAATTCGAATGAGATGCGAATGCAAACGATGCCTTAAAATTTGTAAAATTGGCCCTCAGTTTAAAACTAATAGTTCTCAAATATTCAGTTCTAAATGGAAGTCTTTTCACCGTGTCCAAATAAAAAGTTTCCAAACATTGCAACATTTCCCAGCGTTAGATCCGACACGGTCATTGGGCTGAAAAGATAGCCTGCAAGCTGTAGGCTTCTGGCCTGTCTATTCATGCACCTCGGCTTGGCTTGTAAGATTAACCTTTTGTTCTCGTCAGTATAGCTTGCTGGACGCTTTCATGCTGCCTTTGAGGAAAATAGTTGCTGACATACACTCGGATTCTGGGAAGAAATTAGGTGTCGACCCGACACATATTAAATGCAAGTGATGCTCTGGAAAATGTATTTAACCAATCATAGTAATTAATAACGCTCGTTTGACAATTACTTTTTGATAACTTAGTTCCAAAAACTGGTCACCCTTGATTATAATAGGCATACTTTAGTGCGTAAAATAACGTTTGTGGTTTTTATTACCTGACTCTGAGAGGAGAGAAAATATTCATGTAAAATTTTATTTTTACATGAATATTTCCGACTTCAACAAAAGGAGGAGGTTCTCAATTCGATTGTATATTTTTTTTGTGTTTGTTACCTCATATCTACGTCATTTATGAACCGATTTGCAAAAATCTTGTTTTATGTGAAAGAATGTACTTCTCCATTGGTCCCATTGAAATTTTATCAAAATCGGTTATGTACTTTGGTTTTTAAATCCAAAAAGCTGGAAAAATATATGGAAAAATCATCCATGTTACATATGTGAATTGCGTATTTTTGCTTTTCTGTGATTTTCCAGTGGTGATGTTAGGTGTGGCCGTGTTACCACTAAAAAGTGAAAATCAAAAACTTTTTCACAAAAAAAGTTCGGTAGTCAGTGTTTTTGGTTGCTTCTTCGTTATTTTGACACCGACTTCCGAAATTAAAGTTGAACTTTGTAGTATATTTTTGGAAGTCGGTTTTTTCTTTGTTAGAAAAAATCATTGGTGCATATGTCACATACGTCAATCACATAAGTATTTATTAATAATATGTACTTATCAGATATATATACTGTCTACTAATAGGCCGATCTAAAACAAGTATTTAAAGGCCATTTTCATGATAAATAGTCCAATATGTGAAAATCAGGTTGCTGTTTCAATATAATAATTCTAAAATAAATGTTATCTTTGATCATTAAAGATTTTGTCTAGCGAAAATACTGCTGCTTCCTTAATATCCTGACAGATGTTCCGACATGCCAACTCACAAGTACCAACCTATCGACACAAATAAGGAAGGGAAACCGCCAACTTCACAACACCCCCTCACTATTTATGTCCGAGATAATGTTGTAAACTGCATGTTTACGTTTGTGAATGTGTTTACAAAATTCTGGGGAGGGGGGCGTCGACCGGAAGTGGCGGAAGTGACAGGCAGTGTATCATACTAGGGCGTAAGGTGTTACACTGCGTGTCAGAAGAACGAGTGTTGAGTTATGAGGTCCTAGTGTTGTAATGTAGTGTTTGTGGCTCGAGGGTGGAATTTGTTGTGTTTATTTTATATATTACACTGTTAAATAAAGTTATGTTCTAATTTGTAGGTACTAAGCTTAGTTCGAGTCACCATACAATAATTTATTCCCTATAACGTAGCTACAAATTTATTCTGTTTTGAATACAGTTTACTACACATATGTAGGTAGGTATCAAATAAAAAAGAAACCGTGCGAAAAAAATCATTTTTTTATTTAAAATGCTATAACTGAATGCTTTAATTACATATACATTTAAATGTACAAAAATTTCAACTTTGTAATTTTAAATGAGCCGACGGCATCGTCTTTCTGTCGGCCAATGTGCCTTATAAACAATCAGTAAATACTTTGGTACTTCGATCTGTAATTATTCCTATTCAACCCCTCATCATCATCATCATCATATCAGCCGATAGACGTCCACTATTGAATATAGGCCTCCACCAAATAGGGGGGAGGGGGGTTTATTCAACCCCTATTAATAATATAAATTCTAAAGTAACTCTGTTTGTCTGTTACGCGTTCATGCTAAAATGGTTGAACGGATTGTCATGAAATTTGGCCGATATAATGTAGCCTGGGATATGGAGAAGGACATAAGCTACTTTTTTACGCGATAACCGACATCCGCGAGGGCGGAGCCGCGGGCAAAAGCCAGTTTAAAAAAAAATACCAACACCAAATATAGCTAGGTATTACAATATCAGCAAAAAATGTCCCGAAATTCAAGTAAAGTATTGAGACTCGGCAATATAATCAAATTTTATTCACCGTCATATAGACGGATTTTATCATCGTCGCTATCAAAATAAGCTATAGATTTCTCATTTTATCCTACAAAATACACTGTAAAGTACTAAATGTGCGCAAGACGCATATATACGGCGATATTATTCTGATCAGAAGCGATTTTGAATGAGGTTGAATGTTTTTTCGTCGACTTCTAAATGCCAATTGTATTTTCTGTGTGTTTATGAAAATGTGTGTAGGAGATGGTGTGCCTTTGTTTGTGATATGATTTGTAAAATAAACAGTGCTGTATGTGTATTTAGAACTCTCTTTAAAATTGCAAAGTCCACCATAAACTCAACTAGGTAATTTTGAAAATTACACATGATTGACTAGATGAGACGGGCCCATGAGCTAGCCAGTTTCAACCGTTACTTAACCGAATATTAGAACGTCTTTAAGCCTTGAAGCGTTCTTATTTAGACCATTTTAACACTAGTTCATAACCAAATTACTTGTAAATGCCTTAGGCCGGGACTCCACCAAAGCGGAGAGGAGAGATGTGTTGAATAAACCAATCCGATTTCGTTATTTCCACATCTCTTCTCCGCTTAGCCTACCGGATTGGTTCATTCAACACATCTCCTCTCCTCTCCGCTTTGGTGGAGTCCCGGCCTTATGCTCGAGTCCATGAGTTGGACAACTGATAGGTTTACCATTTTTTAAAGTATTAGCATATTAAATGGCTGCAACCAAAAAGTGCTCCCCCTCACCTGGAGCGTTCGCCTGTAATGTCAGATTTTGAGCATTACATTACAATCCTGTCTCTCTAACTTGACGAGCATTCGTCTGTAATGTAACATTTCAGATTTGATTTTGAGCATTACAATTAAAATCCTACCTCTCTAACTTGACGAGCATTCGCCTGTCACGTTAGAGAGGACACATAAACACCCCTACCTTCTCAGAGACAAACAAACTTATTAACCATAAACATTATCATAATGTTTGTCAGGCAGAGACTCGGAGCTCAGTGTAATGTGTCCCCAGCTTTAGTGATATCACTTGATGGCTATCACATTATGCCGCGTTTTTCATCACAGCTTTTATTTGTTTGCTGTTTCAAACACTGTTTTTCTTTGGGAGTTCTTCTAACCGTGCGGAGCCATGGTGCAATATTGTTTTAGATTGGGAATTGTTTTGTTAATCATGTTGTTAGTAGGTAGGTTAACTTTTAGGATTGAACCCTTTAAAACATGGTCCACTGTGAATACATCCTGTATGATGAACTTTGAACATTATCATCATCATCATGTTAGCCGGAAGACGTTCACTGACGCTGCTGGACATAGGCATCCCGCAATTGTTGCAACATCCTGCGGATTCCTGCGGCCTTCGCCAGGTGATCGGTCGACCTTGTTCCTACTTTCTAACGCTGCGTTTTCAGGTCATTCATTATAATATTTAGGATACTTTTTAGAAACTCGCAGTTGGGTAAAAACTAGGTATCTATAGGAATTCCAACACCTTTATTCTGAAATTAACGAAATGACGTGACTTAACCGAGTTATTGTTTGACAGCAATATCAACTATTTCAGTTAGCCCTTATCTAAATTAAAACTAACCAAAACCCTATTCCATCAATCCTAAACCCAAATAACTTCAATCACGTTAAATAATAGAAAATAAAAAAAAATCTACAAAGAAATCTCGGCTACAATGCAAATGGTCCTAACGGTTTATTAGAAAAGCGTTCTTTTGTCGCCACTCGACTCGATTGAATTCTCCAGAATAGGCCCCTTCGCAATAAAATCTTACGCCTACGTCTGATATGCAAAATTCTTTGAACGCGGGGGAAACGGTGGAGTATTCTGGTTAACGTGTTAATTAAATTGTAGTAACCGAATAAACTGTGGCCTGTAGACAAGTAAAATAACGTCAGTTTTCAGGAAAATTGTGTTGTTAAGGTGGCTTTGTTTCTGAACGCTGATTCATTTTCTCTTTGTCGTCCACCAACCAGATTGAATACTGGGTCTAATCTAAAGAATCAGAAAAATATTTTTAATAAAAAAATGTTGCTATCATTAAATGTTACTTTGAAATTGAAATCCACGTAGACTGAGCAAACTATTGATGGCATTCCGAACATTTATATTTTTTGTGAATAAATACTTTATATTCTCGCGAAAACTTCAAGGCAAATATCCCAGACTACAGAATAAGCACACCAAGTACCACCAGTACCTACACCCAATAACATATCGAATAAAAAAGAGTTGATTTTCGATTTGGATACAGAGCGGGCGCCGGGTGGCAATTCCGTAGATCTCGCCGATACATCTCGCATGGGAAATCACTAGTGCTCGCGCATGCAAATTTAACGCAACGCCGAAATCACTGTTGAGAGTAGGTGCCTTTACCTACTCTTTGAAATTCGTAGAACGAGATTGATTTTTCGAAGGGAAGAAAGGAAATAGGTCTGTGATTGAATAAATAGAGCTTGTTTTGTATATTGGAGAAGAATTTGGTAACTAAATGGGGACCTATGTTAACATGGTTACTTTTCTATTTGAATATCCTCTCATTTTGATAGTAACATCCAAAGCTGGTGGAAGACCCTACATTGCCAAGTAAATTAAAGCCGTTTATTTTTTCATATTAATGAATTCTCATTTACTGCATTTCCCATAATTAACTCGGAGTGTGAATTAATTAATTATACATTAAAGAAATATCTGCTGTTATAACTCAAACGAAAACACGAAACCATTCGTATTAGTCACAATTATAAACAAAAAATATGCAAAACGCCCAATTTTCTTTGAAAGAACAATAAAAAAGTAAAAAAGGTATATAATTAAATCGTGATAATATTAAACACAATTAATTAACAGAACAATAAAAGTCGAATTTTAATGTTTAACCTACACACAAAGTTTTTACTGAAAAGTTAAAAGTATTATTACGAAAAATGACTTAATTCACCGTGCGGCGGGCTTAATTAAGAAATTAAGATAAGCTCGGGTACACAAATAAAGCATTTTGTAATCTACTCCGGAAGTGACTCGGAAGCTATCCGAAACGGACAGCGAGCTTAAATTTGTGTGCATAATAAAAGCCTTAAATCGAAAACCTGAACCCCTACCCTTTGTTTCTAACGATTTCTAATCGACTGTGGGCGGGCCATCGACTTTACTACATGTGCGATTTAATTACACAGATACGTATTTAAGTTAGTACTAAATATCATTCAAAGGGCATATAAATCCACATTTCTCGTTACTGCTGTTTAAAAACTTAAATAATTTCCATCAGAAAGTGAAAGCAAGTCATGTTAATTAGTTTTATCGAGATGCTCTTTAAATTAATGGCGAAATGCTAGTACGAATTCAAACCAACTGTAAGATCCCGTTTGATTATTTAAACTTTACTTCTTAATTCTTCCATTATGATTGCTAACATTTATTAATTTAAAAGATTCAATTAAAGAAGAAATATCTATCTGAATTGCGCTATCGAATCTCGATCTCGACTCGATAAAAAAAAGGTTCGAGACGGTACGATTAGTAGGGGCTCCCGTTTCGATACAAAGCGTTCGAGTCGTATACATAAATTTCAATTAAGGGAGGTGTGACAACTCGCTCACGAATTTTATCGCGTATCGGACGCGTTAGAATACATTATCATATAACTTTATTGTTTACCTTGTTATGACAGCCGACAGTCGCCTTTGTCGAGCCGAAAACGTATCGATTTATATCTCGATTAAAATAGTAAGGGATCGATACAAAACTTTCAGAATAAGGTGTTAAAATTTAAATGGCGCCGTATTTTTATGGCTAAACACCTGTTTAATTTGAATAATTAGTTTTGTGAAAGGTTTCAGCTCCGAAGCATTTTATAACTAATGAAAGAAAATAAGCGGAACCTTATTACTTTTGACAATACGTTTATAATCTCGTATTTAATGGATTTTCTAAGCGTTTTCATAATTACCAATAGTGTTGGTACCCATGAAAAGTAATCGGGGTTTTACTTATAAAATGTAGTAAAGCATTTGCTTGGCTTGGTTTTCAATCTAAATTCAATTGTTTTTCCTAATAAGTTAGCATCGAAGGAATAATAAGTTTATATCGTTAAGAACGTGGCGGTCTTTGTTGTTTAGTAATTAAATGTGAAATGAAAAGGTGATCGTTGATTTGAATTTGAAATACATTAGTAATGCTTATAACTACGTCGTAAATGCTGAAATGAATTTACTTTTTAATAGCTGGTGCAGTTTGTGTCCTGCGTAAATCAGTGACTGGCATTTGCCTAGTTTACATACAGAAATACCTAACAAGAGGCTTGTAACAATTTGACATTCTATCAGAGTTTTGACATTTTCGAAAATCTTTATAATTGTCGAAAATGTCAAAACGTAGGTTAAGATTTAGCACGTAACACTTCGGTAAATCCCATACATTTTGGACTTTAATATGCCGTTATATATAATAATTTGCTGAACCTGACTTAAAGCTTTTTTTAATTTAAACCAATAAATTTTTATAACTTAATAAATTGCCAATCAATTTGAATTATGTTTTTGGGTCGAAAATTATTTCAATATTATGCTCTATAAAACCCCACTACCACCACCACCCTTGCCCTTTGAATAATTATGGACTTTCTGATGTCTGCTATAATAGGTACCACACTGATTTCAACATCCTACAAACGTACTTTTTTTTCAACAACAAACTGGCTACTTATACCAGTCACGAGTGTGAACTAAATCCTTACAAAATAACGCACAAGAGAACATTTATAACTTCATTACGACAAGCCATTGGTTAGTACAGTCGCTCACACAAGTGTCATTAACGACCGCGTTTGATTTTATTTCGGCCAATTAATGTCTTACCGTGAAATGCTGTAAAACGAGCCAAGTCGTACGACACGCCCACTACACTGAAATACACAAGTGTTACAGTATTATCATTGTCTGTAAAGCCGAGTTTATTACCTACTTTTATTACAGTTTCATGTTGCCGCCGAAATAAATTGAAAGTGGGTTGCCGCTTTTCGATTTTATGTTAATTTTTAATGTTGCCGCGTCGGATAAAGTTTTAATTAATAATTTCTCTTTATAACAAAATTAAATAAATTGGTACTTAATCGACTTAAAAAAAAGGCAGACGTGCATTTGCTGAGCAACGAAATATTAAATGTCGATAGTAATTACCTTTTCCATTAATTAACATTGTGCAACCATCGCAAATGTCTTGATTTATCTTGAAATAAGTGGTTGTTGTTGTTGTGGTGACACTTGTGGGAGGCCTATGTCCAGCAGTGGACGTCTTTCGGCTAATATGATGATGAAGTTAATGGTTTTGTATTTGAAAAATAAAAATGTTATAGGTATTTTAAAACTGATACTCGCTTTTTACTTCTGTGTTCTTACAACCATGTTCAAAGAACAACAGGGTATTTTGCGATTCTCTCTTATACCATTTAATAAACGCATGTTAGTAAAACCATTTCAACCAATGGACTTCAAAATTCTCAGCCCGATTTTACACACAGCTGGGCGGGCCATAGGCCTCCCTTTTCTTATGCCAATATCCACGCACCTGTGAGCTGTGCTCTCCTCATCCTGGATAATAAAATATCCACAATGGCAACAAAGTCTTCTGCCCAACTAGCCGGCCGACCAAAACTTATTCCAATCCTTGGACTCCATTTGGTCACTGACTTACTCCAAATGGGACATGTTCATAATTTAATCATGTCACACCACTTCTCGCCCCGACTGTATTTTCCAGTCATTCCCTTTGTAGTTGCTGAAAGCTTCAGCAGATAGTTAACTGTGTTCGGCGACGTCGACTGAAGTCCTTTACGAGCTAGCCCGTACCGGCGGTTCTTTGTATTGATGTAACAAGCATTGACTTTGTAGCCGTCTAAGAGTGATGGAACAGGAGGCGGCTTTGTCTATCTCAGATATAATTATTTTTAAAGTCCAAAAATATTATTTATTTTATTTATTTAGGATGGAGTATTTTATTTATGTATCTTTAAGTCAAGAGTGCAAAGGTTGGTTTTAGGCAAGCGTGCTGCCACAACATCATCTTTCTATCAGTTGAGATTGTGGTCAAACGCGGGCCTATCAATATAAAAACTTGCCAAGTGCGAGTCGGACTCGCGCACGGTGGGTTCCGTACCATTTTATATATTATCAAAAAAATCACGTTTGTAAATCGTAGCCCCACTTAAATATCTATTTTATTCTGTTTTTAATAATATATTTGTTGTTATAGCGGCATCATCTGTGAAAATTTCAACTGTCTAGCTATCACAGTTCATGAGATACAGCCTGGTGAAAGACAGACAGACGGACAGCGGAGTCTTAGTACTAGAGTCCCGTTTTTACCCTTTGGATACGGAACCCTAAAAATAGTAAAATTAATTGACGGACTTAAACTTTATTTGTGTAAGTCTTCAAACTTCCAGCTCTAATTTTATCTTATAAGCTCTGAAAAGCACATTCAATGCACCTTCTAGTCTATCCCTTTCTGTATCTCATTGTAAGTAAGTCCAGACGTATGACTTTGCCCGAGGGCGGCTTTATGTTCGTAGGCGGAGATACTCAGAACAGAGCAGTGAGATGTATTGGGAATTGGCGCCAATTTCGCTTTGTTGTTGATTTTTACTTTTCATTATGGCTGAGGGTAGGTTGGCTTCAACGAAAGATAAAACAATGAAAATACGGTTGATTGTCTCTTGGAAAACTCGAGATGTTTATTTTTATAACATGCATCATTGAAGTTGTTTGAAATAGACAAATGATATTTATTTAGCAAACTGTGGGCCAATTCTTTATTAAATGTATGACAAATTAAGTTTTTTTCGACAGATTGCAACTGAGATGCAAATGCGAACGTTGCTTGAAAATTAGTAGAATGACTTTTACACGTAAATTTTCATCAACTTAAACAAGATTATTTCCTCACTGAGTGCCTTGAGAAGATACACCAAAGCAAAGTCAGAGGTTGGTCTCTTATAAAGTCCATACCACAGAGTACATTATACTATACTAAAGTCCATAGAAAGGTAAACATGTAATGGTCAAATTAATACGACAGTAGCTTTTAACTATTGCACAAAATCAAGACTTTGAATTGAAGACAGCAGTTAATATCGAGAAAAGTATTTCTCTTCCTCTTCTACCGTATATCGAAAATAAATAAAATTAGTTTATTTCAAGTAACAAGACTCTAGACAAACAGATACATAAAAGGATACAGACAGGATAACAAGCACAGACAAACACGAACACTCACAAGGTAACAATATGTCTGCGGCAGCATCCGGGCGGGGCGATCCAGGCTGTTGGCGATCATCGCCAGGACGGTGACTGTGCCCATAGGAAGCAATCTTAACTCTTTTATTAATGCGTTTGAGAAGCCCACAAGTTTTATAGTAATTTTCTATTATTAAAAATAAAGTTCTCTTTAATTAAGTACTTGATAATATTCACAACAGACATTGTAGTAGATTCATTTAAAATAAGAAAAAACAGGCTTTCCGCCCCACAAAACGACTTATCAGATACTTTGCCTCATTTTTCTCGCAATACACAACATCAACTACACTTAAATACAACAATTTTTACAACTTACAATATCAATTAAAACTTCCCGAGCCTACAGACCAGGTTATTTTATAATTAGACTTAATTAGTGTCTGTTCTTCAAGTCAATGTAAGACATTAAACGATTCCTAGAAGTGTCAGGTATGTTGGTTTGTTTGTAATATTACTGTTAGGTTATCATTTCTATAGTTTTATTAGTAAGGGCGTGGATGCACTCTGTCGGTTGTGCCGAAGAAATGTGGCGTTAAGTTTGTTTTGTAATTAATTGGGTATACTTATCGTTAGCAACAGACTATACTTACAGTGTGAATTTTTGAAGTGTGCGTGTATGGCCAAACCAAAGACTAAGAGGAATATCGAAAAACATTTAAAGGAGTCTCAAGCCCGATTTTGATGAAAACTAAAACTGCATTATTGGATTTTTGTAAAATTTGTTATCCTGGCCAGGAATCGAACCAGTTGATTTTGAAAAAAAATACATCCTGTATTATTACATCATTTGAAAATGTCGCTAGTAAGGATCAAATTCTGGGAAGTATGGGTTCTGACTATTCGTAACGACTACCAAAGATCTACAAATAACAGTTTCAATCAACTATCCTCAATGAAGTTCCCTGTACAATTTTTTTTATTTTTTTTTATCGAGGAATGGGCCTGCTCTTGACCTCGATCACGCCCGATGGAAAGCGATAGATGAGGTCTTTGATGGAGCGAGCGTGCTCAGCGTGTACAATATGATATTAAAATTATACTTACATGAATTATCCGTTTGTGTGTTTCTACATAAGTACATATTACATTATGTATGTGGTTTTGTAGCCCAATTCACATAGAACTGGTTCTTATCTCGTTCTCAGGAAATCGTAACTAATCCAATTAGGCTATAAAATAAAAATTTACTTTAACAAAATCTTGTTTGAGACTATTAAACTCAGCGGTGCTTATTTACAAATTAATTAGATGTTAAACTATCCAATTATTTGCTATTTTAATTAAGTATGTGCTTCCTCAGTTTAAGATGTAAGTAGGTTTTTTTTTTGCTTGATTTTACACAGTTGTATGTCGGCAAGCTATACCTAGCGACCACATACGTATATAGGTAGTCAAAACACTGGCAGTCATTCTAAATATGTACTTAACAAGTATTTTTTTGATATTTTTTTAGGTATTTCAGTCGTAAATGATCAAAACCTGAAAGAGTTTGTGAAGAAGCTTCACTAATTAAGTAATTATAATTTAAACAAACTGATATCAAGCATATCAGGCAAAGAAAGTTGCACACGATTTTGATTACACTGTCTGTTTTTTGCAACAAAAGCATCAATTTACAAACAAATTAACGAAAAAAAAACCTATACATTTTTCACTTTATCCTTATTTCAGATAATTAACGCACAGATGTAACACAGCCTTAACAATTGTACACTTTAGTGCAATAAAACGGTAACAGCAGATGTTTAAGCCCAGCATTTCGTGTCAACTATTTTTATTATTTTTCGTGTTTTTTCTTTGCTAAGCTAAAAGTGGTGTTATCTGGGCCGTCACAGATAGCATGGCGGACATTGTAGAAGTAATCGTTTTTATTCTCATGTGTTTGTTTCCGATAAAAAGCTTGTTTTAACCGTTAACCGTTGCGTTTTGAGTGGGTGAACTTAGGAAGCTATTTGCATAGGCTGTTAATTGTTGTGGGACGTGTAATTAACGTGTTTTTAGGGTTCCGTACCTAAAGGGTAAAACGCGACCCTATTACTAAGACTTCGCTGTCCGTCCGTCTGTCTGTCACCAGGCTGTATCTCATGAACCATGATAGTTAGATAGTTGAAATTTTCACAGATGATGTATTTCTGTTGCCGCTATAACAATAAATACTAAAAAACAGAGTAAAATAAATATTTAAGGAGGTTCCCTTATAACAAAAGTGATTTTTTTTGTCGTTTTTGCTCGATATTGATAACGGCAACAGGTAGACGCTTGAAATATTCACAAAATATTTAGTTATATATTAACTTTAAAAAAAATAAAAATAAAATAAATATTTAAGGGCGGCGGACTCCCATACAACAAACGTCATTTTTTGCCGTTTTTATAGATAATGGTACGGAACCCTTCGTGCGCGAGTCCGGCTCGCACTTGGCCGGTTTTTTTTAAATTGATTAAGTTTATGTAAAGGTTACTTTGGTAAAACACTAACGTTTTCCCGCGATTTCGATAGCAGTCAAGTTTTATCTCTGTACCAAATTCATCAAAATTGGTTGCGTGAAAGCGTGACAAAGAAACAAATAAATTAAATTAAACATTTAAAAGTAAGGATAGTTAGTATTAAGAGATTTTTACCGTATTTTTCGCAACCGAAGTTGTCATAAATTAATATAAGCCTCTTCACAGTTTCATATACGAGTAGGTACATATTTCCATAACACCTGAATCTGATTGAAGGTTCTAGGTTTTTCTAGCAGGGTATATAAAATCCCAGTAAGTTATCCTTGCCAAATACCACAGGCGTTAAAGATTAAGCATTGGACGATGGCTCAAGACATAATTTAAATTATTGTTTATATTATTGACATGTCAATTTAAAAGTCAAATTTCATGCCCACAACTTCACTTCTTTAATCAATCGTCATCTTATACCCTCAGTTATCCCAATATTTATCTAAGTTTAAATAACTGTCACATTAAAGTTTATGGGCAGTAAGCAGATAGCTGCACCTCCCCTGCATGTATTTATAACGTGAGGGTGCGTTGTGCCAGGGGACGGTTGTAACGCCCAGGGTAAGAATTATTGTCACTTAGAGCGGTTAAAGATGTTTGCAGTGAGGGGTGATGCGTATTGTAAGGAAAAATGCTGAGGAATGTTAAATATCTAAGCAGTTGGCATAAAAAATTGAGCGGATAAGAAGTGCTATTTAGAAAATCTTGCAAGTTGGTCGTTACAAAAGATATCATTTCGAAAATAAATAATTATAATCATGTAAGTATTTAGCAATTTCTTCATGTTAGCGCAAAGGCAAATCTATATTTTGTCCAGCCAGAACTTAGTTTTGAATTTAGCGCAATTTCCATTAGTCGCGTGCATCATCGAAAATGATTGAAGGACACGATGACATCTGTCCCATTTCGTGAAAAGGTGGCATCATGAAGTTTGCATTTTGAAGTCATAGTCAAGACTGCAATCTCATTGGACCTCTTGTAATTATTCTGTAACATCAAAGCGTTGCTAAAATTTGTTCTTTCTTTACCATGGGTCGATGGAGATTCATATCCCATGACACGCGCTAACCACCTCTCACTCTACCTTAACATTCCTCCACTAGGATGTTTCCGCCTCCCGCTGCCAAAGGAGATAATTTCCTACGCTAGGGTGACCACATACTTCGACACATGGGGATACATTCTTCACGACAGTCGTCTCTGTACTGATAACGGTGACCACATATTTGTGATTGCATCAGGAATTTTAGGGACTGTTAATAGTGTTTGACGTGTTTTGGGTGTAGTTGTCTTGTTTGGGTTAATTAAAATTGATGATTGTGAGGGGAAAGATACCTACAGACGTTCTAAAGGACTTGAACTATCTAACATATCGTATTGTTCCTTATTCCATCAATCAATCATTGAGGAGATCACTGTTGTCAAGAGTGCTAACAATACAATGTAATATTTAAATTATTTGTTGCTTCTGCGTTTATTTCCTAATCAAACTCTTTTCTGTTTCACCTATTACTTTTAAGACTTCGCACGGTTTCCAGAAAAAATCTATATTATTACTAGCCCGTACTGTCCCACTACTGGGCAAAGTTCCAATCCTGTATTTTACGAGCCCACAGCATGTCCTGCTCAGTCCCATTTAAGTTGGCCAGCCATTTCAGCCACATCGACGATTTGCGTTTTGGAGCGCAGTGTATTGTTTCGAACGTGGTCTGTTAATTTAACACTTTATGTGTGCTGCGCTCTATGGCACGTTGGCAAACTTTGAGTTTGGACGGAGTTTAGTCAAAGACCAAGTCAGTGCACCATAGGTTAAGATGGGAGAATAAACATGTCCATCACGCTCCAGAGACATTGGCAAATTGCCCTTAAATAGCTGCTTCGTAGACCAGTAGCTCTTCCAGGCGTTTGTCGTTCTTCTTACGAATTCCTTATCTTGCCTTGCCTGGACAGAGAGTACTTGGTCCAAGTAGATGTATTCTTGGACATATTGTTTATTCTCCACGCCTACGTGTATGTTCCTTTTGGAGCATCGGGCATGATTTTGGCCTCAAGGCTCGCATCGCTAAGGTTTTATAGCATTTCCTGTAGTCCTGTGGCTGTGGGAGAGAAAAGAACAATATCATCAGTGAAACGTAGATTAATTAACCTCACTTGACCGATGACAAAACACTTCTCTTCCCATTTGGCTGCCAGTGCCTGAAAATAATAATTATGTAGTAAAAAAGATGATAATTATATGAGTCATACCTATATCATCTATTTAAGCACGCTTTATTCAGGTCGACCACGTAAAAAAAAACTCTATAATTATTTGCATCTTTAAAACCTAAACCCCTAAATAACCTCGCCAGCCCAACTGATCAAGCCCGCCGTGGCTTCCGGCGGCGTCGCAGTCGGCGCCCGCGCAGCGCCGCATGTGACAATTTACAGCCGCCCCCTTCCGCAGATAGATGGCGCCACTGACACAATGTTTAGCTTTGTACGAGGAGCTTTCGCGGTTTCTTTGTATTTGGTTTTGTTGCTTTTTTAAAGACTTTACGAGAGATTTGTGGTTTGAGAAACTTTTGTAGTTATGATGTTTGTTAACATTGTTTTTTATTATAATATTTAGTCTAGAATGACAGGATAGGGTTTTTTCATGAAATAATAGACTTCTTGTATTAAGTATCTATATTATTTCTGTTCTTTATTTATAACCCAGAAAATAGTAGCTACCTATTTAGAATACGCAAGCAAAATGCGAGAAATGCAAAGTAAAAAACATCAAGAAGTGTATTTTACTATCCGTCTCAGGACCTCAGATAGATGAACCAAAGTTGGACAAATCTAGATAAGCCACGAAGGCAAACCGCAGGAGGAAGGTAATATATTATTAAAACTATTTTGCCTAACATGTCTCTAATTAACCAAGAAGCCTTTCAAGTAGGTACATACCTACTTATAGGAAGTAGACCGGAATGAAAATTATAATCTAGTATTTTTTTGTCATTTATAGTTCACTTATCTTCGATGGACATTGAGTATAATAGTCTAACATTGCCCTGAGAAACCAAAAAGCGGTAACTCAGTCAAAATGAGTTTCCAGAAAATCGGCTAAAAAAAAAAACGAGTTTCTGCACGCGGCTTCTTGCACGCGGAATATTGCTACAATGTACCTTAAGTCCTTCTCCAGGCCCTAAGCTATATCTATGATACATTTCATAAGATTAGTTTAACCACTTAAGCGTCCTGGTTACAAACTGAATTACTTTCGGATTTATCAAACAAGTGAGGATAGAGTTTTTTCCCAATATTCCAATAAAGTTACGGGTATTTCAACTTGCGTATCTGATATGTAAATTTTCTAGCATTCCGATGCATTAAATAAACTGAATTTCAAAATTATTGAGATACTTTTTGACACTTAGGGCCAATGAAACTGAACGCGATCAACGAATAAACCACCCACGTTTATGAGCTGTCAGTGTCATTATTTTTCTATGGAATATTTACACTGACAGCTCTTGAACGCAGTTTAGGTGTACTGATCGCGTTCAATTTCATTGGTGAAATCTGCTATTAGGCATTGCCATTTTAACAGTTTATTCTAACCAGGGGTAAATAAACTCCTGACATTCATCAAACATCAACAGACTAATTAAACCAGTGATAATTGCATAATAAAACGCTCTAACATCAAAACTGATTGTGGACACGTTACGTTTATCTAATGTCAAGTGAGTTATTACATCAATGACTTAATGAGTTTCATTGACGTTTATGACTTGTTTGAAGAATTAAATAAGCCATTAACCTAGAAAACTGTGCTTCTCAGTAATCATAACTTGTTAGAAAATTAACTTCTTGTGCATCTCTTTTATGACTGTGGGGACTGTGTTAAAATTAACGTTATTTGTTTCACAAAGTGCGTTGGTAAAAGTTCTGGTTATTCACTGTTACACCAGAAGGTCAATTCTATTACAAATATGTCTGTCAAAAAAGCCTCCATTTCCTTAAATTTTTGACCGGTTGTGATTGAGATGCAAATGCTAACGTTGTTTTAAAATTTGTAGAATTGGCACCCAGGTCCGTATTTGAGGTACGAGTACGAGTATTTGAGGTTTGGAAGTAAAATTCATCATTCATTTATTTCAAGTTGACCATTAAAAGCTTGAACGTCAGTGTTCACTAAGAAATTTAGCCTATGCCCAGAATAGGATTGTGCGAAGATCTGATGAATTAAGTTCTCTGACTTTTGCATCTGACCTTCTAATTTCTTCAAAAGTGCATCAATCTAAAGCTACCTTTTTTTTTTGTTTTCGGAGGGGTGGGGGAAACTTTCAAAAGGCGCCTGGGCTTTTGGGGCAAAAGTCTAAAGAGTGTGGGATTTTTACTCACTAAAACCACCCCGGTGATCACCATCATTACAGAAGTGGCCCTGGTACCACTAAAATCTAAAGTTACCTAGTAATTATTTGAAGAAAACGTGACAGTAATCGAAAACTTGAATTACAACAACTTTAAAAACTCATGTTATCGTTAAAAATGCCATCAAAAATTGTGAATCGTCGCAAACGGGCCCATTGCAACTCTTTGTCGGGACACGATAAAAAATCCAATTTCCTGCAGTTTTGTCCCCCAGGCATTTTGGTGGGTTATATGTGCTGTGTTGTAATGTTATGTTACGTTCTATGTAAGTTTATGGTATGGACTCAATTGGTATAAGAAAGATAGAAAATTTTTGATTCTGCTCATACAGACGCACATTATTATACAACGTGTTACAGAATAAACGCAATACCTCTTTTAAAGGGGTCTTTGTTTTCATCATTATGAACAACTTTTACTACGGGCCAGTACCTACATTTTGTCGAGTTAAGCGCACAGAAATGTATGGGCCAATCAATTTTATTTTCGCGATTTCAAGGATGGTCCCATAGTGAAAGTTGAACATAATGATGAGTGAGTACCCCTTAAGAGGTATTGCGTTTAATTTGTTACACGTTGTAAATGTGGATTCATCATCGGCCTAGCCTTTTCCCAACTATATTGGGGTCGGCTTCCAGTCAAACCGGATTCAGCTGTTTAAGTAGATTAAAAAATAAAATCTGTAAAAGTTCAAAGTAAATAAAACATTAAAAATAGCAAAACAAGGTTTAGTTTGTTTAACTGAAAAACGACTAAAAGTTCCAAACAAGTCACTGTTGATGCAGTCTGTGAAGATGCCGTTGGTCTCATTTATTTTAGTTCAATCACAGATTTGATGCTACAAACTGCGTCACACTGCTTGAAAAGTAATTGGTCGTAGCCATTTTTAATTTTGTTTACAGTAATGTCTTTAGTGACACTAGCAAGATGACGTAAGAATCATCAAAATCAGCCTACTTGGTCCTTAGAGCGCCAGGGACAAACATACACAGGCCGATAAACACATTACCCTCCTTTACGTCGCGTAGTCGGGTAAAAATAGCTCTCTTTACAATGAACGAATTAAATTCCAGCACAATATAATTTATTTGAGACTGGCAAAAAATCCGATTCCTAGAAATAGGGTGTCCAGTCGAAGCGGATTTCCATGGATTTTTCCAATTTCCACGTCCACGCATATCATGTGTCCGCCTGAGTGACTTATGCACTTTTTTTTAAACGTACCGTTATTGAAAACGTTCGACTGACGGCTTTATTAAATGGTGTATACGATTTCGGACGTTTGAGGGATTAAAATTTTAAATTTTGTGTCGGGTTTCGATGTTTGATCTGTTGGTATTGAGTCAAGTCATTATTTAAAATGCAGGTAAAATAGCAATTTTGTGTACATTTTTGAATTTATTATACTTGTCATTAAATCATAATATTCTCACCAGATTTTGCTGCTCCCATGGCCTATCTCACGGGAATCGAATAAAAAAGTAGCATAATTATGGCACTTAGCGATATTACTTTGTAGGCAATTTTCTTTCTATTGTTAAATAATTTTCTGTGTTTTGCTACCAGAGATAACCTCCACGAATACGTCCAAAAAATATTATGAAAAATATCTACAATGTCAATTTCAGAAAATAACAACGCAAGCCAATAAAAACCACAAAATACAACCGTAACAACTGACCCCAAAAGATACATTTTTAATTAAAAACGACAGCTACAACAATAAGGCTAACACATCGAACAATTTAGCTAAATCCATAAAACCATTACAGTCCCCTGTGCAAACATCTCAGATTCACCACGATAAACTGTTGTAATTCACGAGTATCGCATTACCCGACGTTTGCCGAAGCCACCCGACGGCGCCCAATGTCGCCCGACGCCGCCCGATAATACACGACACGCGCCGATTATGAAATCAGATGTAGGTAATCGTGTGAGCAGTTGGGGTTAGATGTAGAAGGGACGGGGTTTTGTTTTGTGCCTACACACGCTTCTAGAAGAAGGAAGGGTAACTCAGTAGTAAACCATACCTAGATATAATAAGGCTGTAATAATGAACGTTGTTAATCATTATGTTTAAGCTAGATAGAGAACTTGCGTATGTTCTCTATCTTGCAGTTTTAGTTTTACAGTTGAGCGATAGTTGCAAAAATATTTTTTAGCCAAAGTTCCATTCCAAATAACTTCTATCAATCTCAGCCTTCACGTTGCCACGAAATTTAGTTTTCTTTTCGTAAACTCTTGTTACAATCATGTTTAACACTAGTGAGAAATTTGAGAGTTTTTGCGATGTCTAAGCCAAATTGTCTTACCCATATTTTAAGTTGTCAAAAATTGTAGCTGGCTCTCCAAGAGTCACCCCCAAAATAGGCACAAAACCGGCTCCCCTCATTCGCACATCTACTCTTTGCCACGTCCCTCGTTAAGGGCGAGCTACCCTTGTAAAAGTCAGCGTGAATAGAGCTAATCCTTATCACGACCGAGGGGTTAGAGTGAATCAATTAAAGATAAGCAAATATGCTCCATTGTGGACCGGAGGGATTGAATTTGTTGGTGTGAGAAAGGAAATTAACTTTTGCCGGATAAAGCGATCCGTCATCGTCTGACGCTCCCTTAAGTTGTGATCAAAAACTAAATTGTTTGAATTGTTTCGTTGGATTAGATTGGTCGTGTGTGTTTTGGAGGAAATGTGGGAAAATCTCATTTAATTTAATTTTTTATAGGTACTTAGTTTCTGAAGAGTTTTCTTTTTTCGGGATGCAGTACCTATATCTGGAGTACAGGAGGTGAATCGTAAACTAATCAGAATTAAATTCATTCAAAATCGAGTTAAAATCAAAACCCATTTATTTTGACCATTTAGGCTGAGTTACAGTACTTTTTTAACGTCAACGTTTTACAAAGATGCCCGCTTGTCACTGCTTACTAATAAGTATAATAAGCTGGAAAGAAGTGGCGCAACATACGCCCCAGCATTCGATCGCAGTAACGATATTCATCACGCACTAAATGATGACAAGGTCCGAAGGAGACATAGACAAAGTAATTTGCTGTTGTTGGTACTTATCTCTATTTTACCTAAACTGTTCCTATTTTGCAACCGCTTGTATCTGAATAAATCTTATCGCAGAAATATTCTAATACAAAAATATGATTTATGCATAAACATTTCCTGTTAAAAAGTTAAAACACATCATTAATACATAATTTTGAAAACGTTCTAGCCGTTCGGATTAAATACGCACAATTAATAATTTTAATCCAAAACTGAATAATATAACAATTAATTAAAACTGGCCACTAATTCCTTGAACCGATTTCACAGCCAATCTGTAATAACATTACCAGAATTTATTTTATCACTAATTCTGCTAATCCAGTAATGAAAATTTTACGCCTAATACATTATAGACCGAATATAAAATATAACTAAAACTAGTTTCAATAAAAGAATCGATTTGGAAAAATAATAAAAATGCCTAAAATCCAATAAATTAATCATGATGCCTATTACAAGGGACCGAATGGTTCTCCCCACACTGAATTATTCATGACTAAATTAATAATATTAACAATAAAAGCCATTATGGCGTCCACCGGTTATTATTAACATTATCCGTTCGGCTTTGACCGGCCATTATTAATAAAAAAATCAAATGTGTAGGATTACAGGCGTAAGCCATGGATCCGAATTGTTTAAAGTTCTCACAATAAAAAAATGGTTATGACTTGTGATTGTGTATGTGTGAGTGCAAAAAGTACGTGTGGGTGTGTATTATGTATGTGTGGGTGTGTATTATATATTTAGGGTGTGTTTGTGTAGGAGTGTGGTTATAGCTTAATAGTGTTGTAATGTGGTATTCGGTTAATCCCTTGTGTGAAATGTCAATATCGTTTGGAATAGGGATTCGGTTATGATAGCTAATCCCAAAGGAATCAAGAGGGATGTATGAACTAGGAAGTGTGTCTTTTAATGAAATTCATGTGATTTTAGTGGGATTAAGTAGTGGCGAAAATTATTTACATTGAGGTACCTACTAAGTTATTTTATGGGGGCATAGTTGACATAATAAAGCAAGAGTGACCAGGCATCTGCTCGCTCCATCACAGACCTCATCTATCGCTTTCCATCAGGCGTGATCGAGGTCAAGAGCAAGCCCATTCGTCAATAAAAAAATAAAAATAAAATAAAATATACGCTGAATCGCTGTTATTGAGAATATGTAGTAAAAAACTCGTCAATCCCTATGCCTCGAGCAGTAACACTTTTACGTAGATAAAAAAATCGTCAAATGTTCATAGTGATTTTTAGGTGATAGTCTTTTCAAGGAAATGACGGCGAATGCAAGAGAAGAGGCAATGGCAACAATGACTACCGCGATTTTAGAAAATAAAGAATTAAATTGTAAAATGCCTGTTCCCCAAATTTCCGCTAAATGTCATAAAAATATATATAAATAGGTGGTTAGTGACAGGCCACCATGACTGAAATAGATACAAGCTTAAGTGTCACCACTGATTTCTGAATTCAATTCAGAACCTATAAATAAACAATACATGCAATGTAGCATAGGTACCACAAAAACAAAATAAACAAAATTACCTTCAAAACATATTCGTGCGTAAAAATCGGAAAAAAATAACCCCATTATTACCGCCATCACCTGCAGATTTTACCAAAATTTTATTTATTCAGAAAACCATTAAGATTAGGCGTGGCGCCTATATCCGTCATCAACGCGCCCATTAGCGTCAAAGCGTCGCAGCATGCGCCGATAAACGCTAATACATACCGTCTTGTGACGTCACGTGATGGCATTACGCATTAATAACTTTGACGCGGAAAAATCGACAAGTGTAAGTAAGGTGTTGGGGGTGTGTTTCCATTGGATAAGACGGTACAATACTTGGAGACGCAAGCGCTTCAAAGCGCTTAGTTTTCCGTTTCTATTTTCAAGAAAAAAATAAACTCTTTGGAAACTATAAACGCTTTTAGGCGCAACCTTAGCTGAACTATTTTCAGCTAAGGTTGCGCCTAAAAGCGTTTGCGTTGCGCAAAGAAAGTTGTCTAAGAGAACTACGTATTAATAAATATCGTTTATTTAACTGGCTGATTTTTTCCGAAATTAACAGTAATTTGCCCAGAGATTAGGAATTGGTGACTAACGCTATCATAATGTTTGCCAGCGGTTAAAATTTTGTAGAAAATAAACAAAGTATAATAGTGCCTCTTTTAAATCGAGTTCATTGAACTGTGGCACCCAATAATAATAAATCGCTTTATTTTCATGCTACTTTGGCCCATAGATATATCCTTACAAAATAAATCGCTTTATTTTCAGGCTACTTTGGCCTATAGATATATCCTTACAAAATTACATTTAGATTAAAATACAGTTTGTGTTAGTACATAGAAACTCAAGCTTATGTTAGTAAAACTTCAATTCTCTTAGCATTACGTCATTATGCGTTCTGGTGGCACTTGTCCGCGGAAGCGACGGAACACCACATACTGCAGACAAAACTCAGTGTTAATGTTATGTTGATGGTTAGATGATTTCTTATAACGAAATTTGAAAGGGTTACAAATTGTCTCAAATAAGAGGATGAACATAATGTCTGTTGCAGTTTCTTCAGATTACTGTGTATCCGGTTAAACTGGAAGGCGACTCATACCTTTTTATGGATGGGAAATCATTAAATGACTACTATCGCTCTTGATGAAGCGGGGGGGAGTGTCAGACTCTTACTGACTAAACCCATCTGTGCTCCTCGTAGTGCCTTTTACTTTCCAGGGCCGCGGTAAGTCTTTCGAACAAAATCTGCAACAAGGCGACTCATACCTAAGGACTCAACAGGAAAAGAAAGGAAGCAGGAAAATACTTTAATCCAAAACGCCTAAAAACTGACTTTGGAAACCCACCCAAATCCAGCAATATTTCACGAACACACATCACAAGTCTCGCACATTATAAATGATTATCACCTCACAAACGTGGAGTGAGCCTAATGATTCGACGCTGAACAATAACACAACCAGGGGGAAAGCGTCGATAGCACTGTTCTTTCATTAGAGGCTTTTCTGAGTTATTTAATGATGTTATTGATAGGTTGAAGAAAAGTAATAATGGATACGGAAAGTTGATTCAGTTCGAGGGCATGGAAGAACAGAGAATATGCGAATCATTGTACTGCAATACGGTAAGGTAGATTTAGTAAATTTTTAAGTTATTTTTGTATGTTTGTATGGTAAAGTATGTGAAGGGAAAGCTGGTATCCATAAGGTAGAGAATGTGCAAAATAATTGCATTGCAATATTGGCTTAATGGAGTAGAAAGAAGTAGTCAGTAAATTCAAAAGCCAGAGAGTATTTCAACAGGGAAAGCTGATACATCTATTCCCACAAATCGAACGGCTGTCCAGTAAAGCAGATTTTGGTCAAGAAGATATTGGGTTTTATTTAGTCCTCCTGACCGGTTTGGGCCATGGCAAGCAGCCTCCCAGCCCAGCTTTCAACGGAGACTAGTCATCGGCGCGGGAGATTTTATAGTGCAGGCGTGTGTGCGCAAACACAGGTGCACTCCCTCTTCCATCAGTCTCATATTCCGATGGGACGGTACCCCGACACGACCGGAGAGAGATCTGGCGCTGACCAATGGCTTAACGTGCTTTCCGAGTCACGGGGGTGTCACACAACCAACTTCCAAAACTCCGGGCTGTCAATGAGAAATTTCTTATGGAAAACCCAGTAACCCTTTTTGCCCGATCTGGGAATCGAACCCAGGACTCCACGCTCAGCAGTGCCGCTTGCGACTGCGGTACCTACCAAATTGAGTTATACAAGAGTGTTGTTAGAAAGGCCTTTTTTTTAAATCAAATAATGGCATCTGGGTACAAATCTTAAGTACCTCAGTAGCAAGGTACCTAATATAGCTAAAAATAAAATAAATACGAATTAACTACGTTAATTACGTTAACATGTAAGAATGAAACGGGGAGTGTTTTAACACATTTTTAAACTCCTTATTTCTCTATTTTTAACAAACAACCCTTAACTCAACCATGGTAAACATCCACATACCATCATCCCCAACTAGTTATCTGTTTAGCGAACCGAGTGCGTTACTAACACGGGCAGCACGGGTAGCACGGGTGCCACCCCATCATTTAGTGCTCTAATGGGTTAAGCAAAGTTTGTTGGACCACCCATGCGCAGTGATCACGTGGGTAACGCATCTGTGATGGGGTTAGATGATGGGTTTCATCGAGATGAGTTGGTGTTAAGAAGACCAATAGAGGAAGAGTGGAAAATGTTTTGTAGGAGTTTTTCTAATCCATGGTTTAATTTGTTAAAAAAAATACAATCGACTTCCAATAATTAAATTAATAATTAAAATTATATTTGGAAGTCGGTGTTTTTGGTTGTTTCTTGGTAATTTAACACCGACTTCCGAAATTAAAATTATTTTGTACTTTGTTGTGTTTTTTTTAATTTGCAAGTCTGTTGTTTTTTTTTTGTATAATAAAAATGTTTTTTATTTTTCACTTCACCAAATGGCGGTCGTCAAACCATGTCAGAGGCCCTTGAGGCGGTTTAGAAACTCTGACACTAGGGTGTGTGGGGTCGTTAGACCTTACTGCCTATACGAAAAAGAAGAAAAGAAGAATTTTTCACTTTTTATTGGTAGCCCACCTAACAACACCACTGGAAAGTCACAGAAAGCAGAATACGCAATTTCATGTACATGGATGATTTTTCCACATATTTGGATTTAAAATCAAACTGCTGAACCGATTTTAATAAAATTTCAATGGGACTAATCGAAAAGTAGGTTCCTTTCACATAAAACAAGAATTTTCAAATCGGTTCGTAAATGACGGAGATATGAGGTATACACAAAATAGTCTCGACATGTAAAGATGGTCACCCATCCACAGACCAACCTCGGCTAGCTTTGCTTAACCTTTTTTTTTTTTTTTTCAAGGATGGGAAATCATCAAATGACCCTTCCGCTCTGGGTGGAGCGGCAGGGAGAAGGATCGTCCGATCCGTGTGGCTGTTATTAATTAGCCACAAGCTCTTATTATGCAGTAATCTGGATAAAATAATTAGTATTTATTTCAGTTAAGAAAGAATCACTCGTATAAAAAGACACTAAATAAATAAAAAAACTATCCTTACTTTACAAAGCATCTTGCTTCAAACAATATACCAGTTTTGGCCAAAGAAGCAATAATTTCACACGTTACCCGTTCGTTTAGCGTCCAACTGGTGGAGTGGTGGCACTATCATACTTACTAACGTGCCAAGCAAACAGTACTGCTGACCACCCGCGACGATCATCTGGGCTTTTGGGCATAGATGGTAGATGTAAATGGGATCCTATTGCTTCAAGTAGTTTTTAAACGTTTAAAGATAAAGAAAGAAAAGACAAACACACTTGAAAAACACACAAACAGTATCCTTTCTTGCATTTGGTGTATTCAACTAGAACAGTAAATAACATGACATTGCTATAAAAAGTTTGAAATTAGAAGCAGTAACTCAAATTATAAATTTTTTGGTCTCATTGCAGAGGAGCTCGTTGCTAAAATATAACAGCCGCATGGACCAATCTTCAAGGTTAAGCAACGCTTGCCGAGGTTGGTCTGTGGATGGGTGACCATTTTAACATACCGAGACTCCTCCCTGCCTCGGAAAGCACTTTAAGCCGTTGGTCCCGGCTGTCATTTGTAGATCTTTGGCAGTCGTTACAGATTGTCAGAAGCCAGAAAATCTGACACCAGTCTTGCCAAGAAGAACCGTGTAACCCAGTTAATGGGTTGTGGAGGTGTAGCGGCATTCATGCCGCCACAAAAATCAACGTAGCAGAATCAACATCACAACAAATGAGACTCGCAGCGCCATCTATCTCGACAGCTGCGAACTAACTACAAAAATCCTAAATCGCGATATCAAAGTTTACCGTGCGATTAGAACACATGCAAAGCCCGAATATCAACTCTCGGGCAGTTGCCCACCAGACAAACCAACCGTCTGGTCGGAGGATCCTCTCGTGGAGGTATGCGGGACTTTACTCTCTGTTCCGCTACCTCTAAACTGGTGACCCTCGACATTGGACGTCAGCGCAGCTTTCGTGCAGCTACTTCATCATGACGTCATCATCACTTCTCCTCATCGTGACCTCAAGCTCTCGAGCAGCGAGTCATACAGCCAGCCAGTACCCTCGGCTTCTAACGGGTATCCTGACCACCAGCATGCAGCGGACGCGCATTTCTGGTCAGCATCCTCAGCCTCTATCATCAACCTCATCAGCGACCTTGGCAAGCACACTGCACTTTCGGCCAGTCACATGAAGAGCCATGAAAAACCTCTCCTGGTCGACGCCAGCAGTCACGTCAGCACGTCGCACAGCTCCGACCCACCATGGCAAGCACACTGCACCTTCGGCCAGTCACATGAAGAGCCTTGAAGAAACTCTCCTGGTCGATGCCAGCAGTCACGCCAGCAGCAGCATCGGGGCACCGCAGACAGTTCCGACTCACCGTGAACTCTGCGACGCAGACAGTTCCGACTCACCGAGAACTCTGCAATTTCCGGTTCCGACTCACTGGAACCAACCTTCCACTGGCCTGGCAAGCATCTCAAGATGTATGGACGACTCATCCACTATCGACCTCCGGTCTCCGGAGGGGAGTGATGTAGCGGCATTCATGCCGCCACAAAAATCAACGTAGCAGAATCAACATCACAACAAATGAGACTCGCAGCGCCATCTATCTCGACAGCTGCGAACTAACTACAAAAATCCTAAATCGCGATATCAAAGTTTACCGTGCGATTAGAACACATGCAAAGCCCGAATATCAACTCTCGGGCAGTTGCCCACCAGACAAACCAACCGTCTGGTCGGAGGATCCTCTCGTGGAGTTATGTGGGACTTTACTCTCTGTTCCGCTACCTCCAAAGAGGTCTGGTAGGCAGCCGCTCCACGTAAAATACTGATATTCAGCTGAATCCGGTTTGACTGGGAGCCGACCCCAATATAGTTGGGAAAAGGCTAGGCAGATGATTGCAATTTTCAAGTGCTAAATATAAAAAACTTCAATTTGAAAAACCTTAACAGGATTCAGTCGAGCTTTAATCAAACAACGTACCCACCTACGTTACTATTGAAAAGATTGAAAAAGAAGAAGATAAAATATATACCTACATATTTTATCGTACAAAAGATAGGTCAACAACTTAGAATATTGAGTACCCTCCACTACAGTCGCGGGTAAAAAGACCGCATGAACAGCCAGCTTAATATTGATTGCCCAATTAATAGACATGAATTAATAGACATGGTGGGTAATGTGGTGTTAATGAGCCTCCATGGGCACCAAACAAACAATCTTGTTTGATCAGAGATATTCAAACATCACACAAGTTTTTACTTCCTATAAAAATCAGGCGTAATCGATAAAAATACGTTTCACGTGAACACAAGCAAAGAATGGGAAATTATACTCCATCCAAGTAGGTAGTTAACTAAAGGTAAACAAAAAAACCACGTGACAGGGTTACCCGGCTAAACGTAATACCAGTCACTTCAGTTGTCATGCTACGTCACAGTTGTACTCTTCAATTTAGCAACGTTATTAACGAATAATAACGTTGCTAAATTGAAGAGTACAACCGTAACGTATCATGACAACTGTATAGACTGGTATTACGTTTAGTCGGTTAACTAAGTCACGTGGTTTTTTTTATTACCTTTAGTTAACGACCTACTCGGATGGAGTATAGCTAGGTGCGAAAGAAAAAGCCTGGGGTACTGACTGCGAATTTTACAAATTTTAAGCAACGTTCGCATTTGACTGAGATGCTAATGCGAACGTGGCTTAAAAAACATAGGTAATTGACCCTCTGGACAAAGTCACATTCTGTCAGTGATACCGTCAAAATGATTGTTGTTAGACCACGTGACATTGATAGAGCATAATAATGTCAATTCCCATACATTTCGGAGTTTTTGACAATCGTTTTCGTTGATGAAATGTCACATTGTCTAGCCATGGTCTAGCCTTTCTGAATTTGGCTCACTCAAACACAGCAAAAAAAAGTTCTAAATGCAAATTTAAAAATTTAATGAATTAAAAAATTTGCATTTAGAGCCTTTTTATTTTTTTTTCCGATTTTGAAATCCGGCCCCGGCGACACACCGGTGTGTCGCGAATTAATCGCGAATTTAATGTTTATTTACATATACATAAGATTTACTTTATATTAGGGAATTTTCACATGTTGGGCCCGAGTGGTTAAAAATGGCAAAAAAGTAGATTGTGTCAATGGCCGCTATTGCAAGTTTATTTGGCTCCTACTATAGTTAGGATTTCTTGAATAACATCATAGTCTTAGTATATTATTATTCTCGAGGTTATTCAGACCCGAAAAGATCATCTGAAATGTCGGTACCTAATCATTTCCGATCGCTGGTCATGGCTAGTCACGATTTTGGAAATAAAAATTACGGTTAGTGAACAATTTGTTTAATATATGGCACTGAAATGCCTTATATTTAATTATTATGGTAGGCGCCAGATAAATGCGGAATAACGGTCATTGACCCACCTACTTATTGACACACTTAATTTAAAAAACAGAAATAATGACATAAAGCTGTCCTGAATCTATCGTGATCCTTCCTTTTTGCAGTAGGTAATGAAAAACGATTCAAATTTACTGTCCGGGTACCCTACAAAGAGATATTAAGGAACGATCAATGTACTTTATTCCACATTTATCTGGCACCTACCATAGCCATATCAACTCTTACACAATCCACCCATCGCATCCTATCTTTGGCCTTACTCTATAGCGAAACACAAATAATACGATCTTGCAAACCTCTATAACAAGACCATCTAATCCCCATGTAAAAGCTATTCAAATTCGATATTCAAACCGATCTATTACCACTGGCCACTAGCTATTAAAATATAAACTAAACCATAAACAATAACGAATATCCAAGGCGTTACTATAAATACTGAATCTCGTATTATGATGCTGAAGGCGTCTCCATACATGTTTCGATGCAATGCGCCACAACGTCGAATAGCAACGCTTTCATGTCATAAATATCTATACATCGAACCGTAAATATAAGGAACAAAGCGGTACAAACGTATAAAACGACCCTACATCTCTTAATGATATGTAGATTCCCTACATTAGTTACATGACTGTGTTCTCAGTGAAAACATCTCGCTAACTCCAAGGTGAAACCTCTGACTCAAAACATGGATACACTTCAGACCAAATTAACCTCTAACGAACAGATTTAAAGATCAACTTTGAGTTGTAGAACAGGGCAGCTAAGACGTTGTGATCCGAGAGCCATATCGACTCATTAAACAAGACATAATTTAAACGCATCCTGTACCAACATTCAATTTAGTGTTTCAGACCAACGATACACGTTCCAATTTTCTCTGTAAACAATTGTCCAAGTTACTGCGTTTGAGAATTGAGGCTTTAAGCTCGTGTATTTTAAACTGCGATCGAAACGAAGCTTAATTGGTTTCGCGATAAGGTTGATTTTAAATTGTTTTATCTCGGAAATTGAGACATTAGAAATCTTCGAGCGACTATTACCGTGTTCTTTTAACAAATGCACGACGGCGTACGGAGTAAGATGTAAGTTTGTGCCGGCGTGCATAAATAAGGCCCGGAGAAGTATCGGTTATTTTAATACTGGGACCCCAGGTGGGCGGGGACCCATCATATATCATCGGCAACAATTATTAAATTATCTTTTTCGTTGACATTAAGTAATTGTTTCGGTTGGTCCGTGCTCATAACTGGCGCGCCGAGCGATGAGCTATCGTTTTTAAATTGTCGTTTTAACTTGTGCTTAAATTCCTTTGTTTAGATGTATTTTTATTAATATTAAATGATGACATTATTAAAAAATACCTTTCATCGTTGTAATGTTATTTAAACTTATGTCCGTAACTAAGAACGTGAAAGTCATTTTAGAATCACATTACTCAATTTTTTATAGGATTACGTTCCCACATATTTTTGTAACAACCACTAATTCCGCATTAAGCTGTCTTATACAGAATTATGACTATTAAACGAACATAAAACGATAAGCATCAACAATTCAGCAATAGATACAATAATTGCGTTCAAACACACTGTAAAAGCAATTACGCCGATGAAATAGTTCGAAATCTTGTATATTTAGTTGTGGCATTAATCATGCACGGCAGTGTAATCGGGTCAGGCGGGCGTTGGTGTAATGAATCAAGGGGGTAATTAACTAACTAATACACTTATCACGACATGAAGTGTACACGTTCAATTGGAGCAGAATCGAGTAGAGTCGAGCGGATTCGAGCGATGTAAGGTAGATGCTGCCCGAGTCTCGAGCTCGATTTCGAGATTGGCTCCGGATTATAAATTGCAAATGGACTAATCATTCGGAATTGCTCGAATTGTTATAGACTATTTAGATCACAGGGATGGGACTGTGTGAATAGTGTGGGGAATGGCATCTTTGCGTTTAACATTTAGCGCTTATAGTTAACAGAATTAATGAATAGGTATGATTTAAAGAAACTGGTTCTAAAGGATTGAAATAAGTAGTTCAAGGCGCAAAACTACGATTGAAGTACTGACAAAACACAGATTGAAAAAACACTAGAGGGTCTAGAGTGTTGCGAATTTTTTTCGAAAGTGTTACCGCGGCCCTGAAACGCAAAGGGCACTAGGAGGAGCATGGATGGGTTTTAGTCAGTAAGAGTCTGACACTCCCTCCCGCTCCACCCAGAGCGGAAGGGGTCAGTTGATGATATCCCATACTTAAAAAAAAGAAAAAAGAGGATCTAGGTATACCTCTAGATACAAAGGGATATTCTATCAGCGCTAACAGTTGTAATAAAAAATATTAATGACGCTACCAAAACATCACGTGGTCGAACATTTTGGATTTTGACAGTCGTTTTCGCTTATGACTTACTGAAACTATTTATGTGTTTTTTATTTAAATATAATAAGGCCTGTTTGTCTAGAGCCAGCATGCCATGATGGTCCTTTTTTTTTCTTCATCAGTAACCAGGCATAGCTTTTTCCCATAAGATAATTTATCTATAGCCAGATCTTGACAGTTTGAAACTGCTGAGCAAAACTATACCACGGTAGAAAGCAAAGGCGGGTCCCAGTCAAGTCTTAAAATACCCAAGACTTATCTGCGATCGTATACAGCAAAACATTCAATATAATAAGGGAAACTCTCCGTAATAGAACGTCAATATTGTCGCAATGGAAAGCAGATCATAATCTAAAGCATTATGTTTCCGTTCTATATTATCTGGAGTAGGAAGATTACGTATTAAATTATCGATATTGCTGGCTTAGAATGTAATGATTGATGTAGGTATGTTACTACCGGGGTTTGTATCAATCTACCTTGAATTTACCTTAATATGAAGAAATGAAAGTTTGAATTTAAGAATTTTGGATTTAAAGAACGCCAAATTAGTAGAACAGCGTTGCGAAATTTGGTCGACAGAGTCACCGGTGGCCCTGGAACGTAAAGGGCATTTGGAGGAACACGAATGGGTTTTAGTCAGTGAGAGTCTGACACTCCCTCCCGCTCCGCTCAGAGCAGAAGAAATCATTTGATGATTTCCCCCATAAAAAAACCACCGACAGTGGATGAATGTAAATGAATGAGCATGTTAGGATCGTAGAAGATGCAATGGATTTTTGCTATTTCTACCTACCTCAATTGCAAAGGCGCGTTTTTGAACACCAAAATGATGTCAACCAAATCATCATCATCTGCCTAACCTTTTCCTAACTGTATTCGGGTCGGCTCTTAGGAATGAGGTTAATTAATTTAGTTAATTGATTATTTTTAATAGGCTAAAGACTAAGCACAACCCATTAGCTGGGTTACACGGCACCTCTTGGCAAGACTGCTGTCAGATTTTCTGGCGATTATCCTAAGTTTCGTTACTGACCGTACCTTAAAGTTTACTTCTAGCAACCTTTACCACATAAAGAACCATTCCACCTGTACGTAGTGATTGCGTACTGAGATCGTATCGCGACCACATTATTGTCTTAATTGATACGTTTTGTTCGCAGCCAAGCTGGGCTAGATTAAAATAGTTTAAATCGCTAATTCCTCGATTTAGCCGGGTGTGTTGTGCCGGCAGTCCTTAGTAATGAGATCAGAAGATTGCTGTAATTTATAGTTCTGTTTGGTTGTTACCTTGGTATGATTCAGTTTAATCTTTTATGTTCTTAATTGACGTTTAAGTGTTATTGGTTTTGATAATCTGGTGCTTGTGAATTTTAACAGCTTATTTTTGTAGGTAAAATGAAATTGATGGTTCTATCTTGAAAGTAATGGTGTATACCCGGTATTGTCAAAGAGTATCGTAGTTACTGGGTTGTGGAAGTCAGTAAGGCAGTCGTTCTATGCAAAATACTGGTAGGATTTGAAAGAGTTTCTGGAACGCAAAGGTCGAATCGTAAGAAGGAACCCGGACGGGTTTTAGTCAGAGTCTAAAACTCCCTTCCGCTCCACCCAGAGCTCAATCTATGATTTTCAAATCGATAATCAACAGAACGTAATGTAAAAAGGTATAGTTATTAAAACAAGATTCTAATATTGCCAGTAGATATTTATTAAGTAGGTAGGTACCTTTATTTTTACACTAACCCAAAGTTTGACTGGCGGACAATGCTTTGTTTCCTCATGAACCGTTTTTCATTACTAAAGAACGTAAAGGATCACGATAGACGTCGATTCAGGACAGCTTTATGTCTTTATTTCTGTTTTTGATATTAAGAAAGTCATAAATGTATGTACTAGCTTCTGCCAGCAGTTTCGCCCACGTGAAAGTCGAAAATAATCTCAAGGGAATATACTCACGGAAAAGTATCATTTATGTCCTATGACATGACGTGACATGATCCACCTGTGTGCCAATTTTAACCCAAATCCATACAGCCGTTAAGATGTAAAAAGGTAACAAACAAACCGACAGACTTTCACATTAAAAGTATCGATATGTTTCTGATAAATATGTGACCACCGAGTTTGTATCGATCTCAGCTTAGCTTGATAAGGAGATATGAAAGTTTCAAACACTCAGGAAGTTACGAAAGAAGGAAATGACAGGTAATGGTAAAGTTGAGTGCCTGTTGATTGAAATGAATTGTTGAAATGGTACAATAAACTGCAGCCATCTTGTGCTAGGTGCCTGTATCTGGTGTCTCACTGGTCGTCTGTTGTCGTTACGACTATTGCGACTCGCAGCTGGAAATGTGGATAAATGGAAAGGGAGACAACGGATGGATTAGGTATGTGAGGAAAGAATTTTGGATTTAAAGAACGCCAAATTAGTAGAACAGGTTAGCGAAATTTGGTCGAAAGAGTCACCTGGCCCTGGAACGCAAAGGGCATTTAGAGGAGCACGGATGGGTTCTAGTCAGTGAGAGTCTGACACTCCCTCCCGCTCCGCTCAGAGCAGAAGAAATCATTTGATGATTTCCCCCATAAAAATAAAAATGAATGTAAATGAATGAGCATGTTAGGATCGTAGAAGATGCAATGGATTTTTGCAATTTCTACCTACCTCCATTGGAAAGGCGCGTTTTTGAACACCAAAATGATGTCAACCAAATCATCATCATCTGCCTAGCCTTTTCCCAACTGTATTCGGTCGGCTCTTAGGAATTAGGAATTGATTATTTATAATAGTTTATAATAAGCTAAAGACTAAGCACAACCCATTAGCTGAGGTACACGGCACCTCTTGGCAAGACTGCTGCCAGATTTTCTGGCGATTATCTTAAGTTTCGTTACTGACCGCACCTTAAAGTTTACTTCTAGCAATCTTTACCACATAAAGTACCATTCCACCTGTACGTAGTGATTGCGTACTGAGATCGTATCGCGACCACATTATTGTCTTAATTGATACGTTTTGTTCGCAGCCAAGCTGGGCTAGATTAAAATAGTTTAAATCGCTAATTCCTCGATTTAGCCGGGTGTGTTGTGCCGCCAGTCCTTAGTAATGAGATCAGAAGATTGCTGTAATTTATAGTTCTGTTTGGTTGTTACCTTGGTATGATTCAGTTTAATCTGTTATGTTCTTAATTGACGTTTAAGTGTTATTGGTTTTGATAATCTGGTGCTTGTGAATTTTAACAGCTTATTTTTGTAGGTAAAATGAAATTGATGGTTCTATCTTGAAAGTAATGGTGTATACCCGGTATTGTCAAAGAGTATCGTAGTTACTGGGTTGTGGAAGTCAGTAAGGCAGTCGTTCTATGCAAAATACTGGTAGGATTTGAAAGAGTTTCTGGAACGCAAAGGTCGAATCGTAAGAAGGAACCCGGACGGGTTTTAGTCAGAGTCTAAAACTCCCTTCCGCTCCACCCAGAGCTCAATCTATGATTTTCAAATCGATAATCAACAGAACGTAATGTAAAAAGGTATAGTTATTAAAACAAGATTCTAATATTGCCAGTAGATATTTATTAAGTAGGTAGGTACCTTTATTTTTACACTAACCCAAAGTTTGACTGGCGGACAATGCTTTGTTTCCTCATCACTCAGTCCTCATTTACCACTATTGTACTTAGAGGTTAAATAAATAAATAATAAATAAAATGAAACCTTCTTCCTTCTTACTTTATTTTTTTCCCATATCCTCAGCTCACCGTCCCAAAAACTATATTCCCATACTCGTCACACCAAAAAAAAAATACCATTTAAACCTCTCAATTGCACACAGCCACACAAAACAATCACATGAAACTATTAATCCTGGTTCAGAGAACACGTTGAGATGGCAAAAATGGCGGCTGTTCCCTTCGTATATCATAAATTTGAATATTCCTGAGCAGTGGGATAATATAGTGGGGTATTGTCAGGCCGGCGCGGCGACGCGGACGCTGCAGAAATAAAACACGGGGAAAAATCGCGGGTTTTGTGTCGGAACTAACAGATGCAGAGTAGGGGGACAGAACAGAGAGCTTTGAGATTTTTAATTGATTTAAATTTATCAAAAATTCCTTGTCCAATATAGCAACTTTCTCTGCTGAAAACTTTGGAGGCACTGTCATTTTTCGTGGCAGTGTATGATTTTTCAACCTTCTCATTTATATATTACTGATTATTTCTCCTCCATTTACTACCAAGACTTAGGTGTGGGTACTTCTCTATAAGTAGGTAATTTATTTCTTATTTCATTTTATAATTAGGTCCTTGTGTCATTGTCATGAACGTAGTTCTACAAAAGGTTTAATTAAAGTTTGAAATACGAGTAGAAATGCAAGACTAAATCCTTTTGTTATTTTTTCAATTACTTCCACGCACTGCCTTACATTGTCTGGTCTCTTCATCTCTCAGTCCTCTTGGTTGAGGTCTCTTATCCATCATATCTACACTTCTAATGTTAGGTTATGAAAACTTGCACCTATTCCTTCATATTCATCGACCATATTGCTCTGTATCAGAATTGAGCCATCTCGCGAACGGGGCCGCGGGGCGCAGCGTCTCGCGCGGAATGTTAATATGCAAACCGACCGGCCGCTTCACTACTATCAATACCGCTCATGCTGCCCATAGCTCGCTGATTCCAAGGATTTTTCGGTTATTGTCTTCTTATAATTGTTGGTACGCAGTTGAGATCTCTTCATGGGTTGAGGCTTACTTGTATAAGGACAGTCTAATCGTCCCAGTCAGTTCTCCGTTGATGGCTAGGTATCAATTTGGCTTACCTATATTACAGGGGATTTAAATATATCTGGCGAAATGTAGGTGTATCTTAATGAAAAAACTGCTTCATCCCATGATTTTCGGGTAATCTGGTTTTTAAAAATTAATACGTATCTTATGAAGTATCTAACTGTATGTTAGATTACGCAAGTTCAATCTTTAGGTAATTACTACATATTTTCAGAAGCGTCGTCATGTCTGCTAATCAACAGATGGCAGAATAACCTTAAGAACAATTAATTGAGCTATTATTACTTATAAAAATTGATTCAAATCTTCTTGCTTCATTTATTTGATATGCAAATTAACTGCATCAACACATTCTCTCAAAAATTAAGCATGCACTCAATCAATCCAGATTCTTTTCATTCAGGAGCTGAAGAGCGTATTATGAATTTCCGGAAGACATTCAAAGGGCGGTAATCAAAGCACCCATTATATGGCAGTTATTACAACAATAAATAAAGAAATTATCGTCAAATCGACGATAAAAAGCTAAATCCAATTAATTTAATCTCAAATGGGATCACGAATTTGTTTTATTCATAAATAAACAGAAGACTATCGTTAGTTGAAATCTGTCCTCGGTCTTTTTTGATTGAAAACTATGTTTTGTTTCGACAAACTGACGAATGCTAGTCTCAAACTCCAAACCAAGCTGAATTGACCCTTATTCGTCTGTAATAAGATGTTCATTTGTTATTTTTTTGTTGCGTCTTATGTTGGTGTGTTCGCATAGGATCCTATTGTTATTTCCATACGTCACATCAAGGGTATGCGATGAAGGGAGCGCAGTTTACTATAATTAGTTTGTGTTTTATCTCGATCGTTGGATTCGCAATAGTGATAGGTGCAGAGATGTTTTGGTGTGACAGTGATTGTTTTGGTGTGATTCATTTACAGCCAGAAAGTTTATCATGTTCTACAAAGTTAAATAAATCCAGCGTCTGCAAAAACTTTAACGAATTTTGTTTGCACTAGTCTCTATTCCTTCTTTGTGATTTTCTGCCATTCAGTTAATAATCGAATCATGAGTACTTAACATTTATGACCACTTACAAAAAGCAAATACAGCAATGGACTAAGATAGACAAAATTAATGAATTACCAGTAGATTTTCACACAAGATCGAATCTACAGATTCAATACAAGACTTTAACTTCTATGGCTTAAACAACAGACGCCTTGCAAAACCTTCTTCAAAACTTCTATGTCGTTAGCAACAGCTCCCTAAAATCCCTTGTCCTCACACTTATCAAGTCTACAATCACGTCGCTTGATATCCTGATGAATGAACGTTTTGTGATGCTAATACACAGATTATGTATTAAAACTACTGTTCCAACCCTTGTATACCAACACGACGTATCCACCACCACACTTCATTTGACTATCAATCTTAGAATTTGAGTCATAGAGTTTGAATTTCATTGAGGGTGTTGGGGAAGATATACAGGCTGTAGTTTTTGCTAGGTAATGAGGTATAGTCTAATAGAACACGTGTTTCCCTTATCTCTGATTAGTGAGTTTGAAAGCTTTGTCTCTGGTTGTCGAAGGGTAGTTGTAAATTGACTGTGAATGATTTATTGGTGATGTTCATCTGAACGGGTTGATTGTTGATTTTGATTGGGTTGGTTTTAAGCTTTTGGTAAATATAGTTATTGATGGAGGGAATGATATTTTCAGCGACGGAAGAGAAGTTGAAAAGCAAAGAAACTAAGCTATGTTCAAAATGTTAAATTGGGTAAAATTGGTGTTGTTTTTTATAGAAAAACCTGGTCAAACTGATGGATTTGGGCTTGTGTAACCATGATAATGAAGAAAATCGAAGTAAATGGAGTTTGTTAGGATAGTATTTAATGTCAAAACATCGAAATAAAAGTGTTGGGGTAGTGAGAGACCCCAATCGTCCAACGGGCGCCATACATCGCGCTATATGATGTGTACAATAGCCCTAAATGATCTAGTAGGAGAATACACTGACCCTATTGATAGAGTTCCTCAAAAGTTTAATTACATATTTAAATATGAATCCCACAAAAATTACCAACCATCTTCAAGTAAATTAAACGGACATTTTCGGAATACAAAGGGTTGGGGTAATGAGAGACCCCGCTAACTCGACGGCGCCTCACATTACGCTATCTTTTCTGGCAATCAATCGCACTTGATGGATTGCATTAGACAATATCTTAGTAGGTGATGTCCTTCAAAAACTCAAGTGTTATCAAAAACTAGAGCGCGTGTGTGTCCAAATACATGAACGTAACGAGACAGAAGGAGTATTAAAGATCGATGACAAAGCTTTCAGTAACAGTAGTATAGTATGTATGCAAATACCACCAAAACTACCAACCATCTTCAACCAAAATTAAACGAACATCTTCGGAATAAAAAGTGTTGGGGTAATGAGAGACCCCAGTCGGCCGACAGCGCCATACATCACGCTATCTGATCTGGCCACCGATTGATTTTCGGAAATCGCCTCCGAATAACCCTGACGATAAAGTGATTTACGGGTGGGACATACGGATTGGGTGATTGGCGAACATAGTGGCTTGATTTGCGTTTATTTGCGTCATCAGTACCTATAACTTCTTTTTTTTATGGGTGGGATATCATTAAATGACTCCTTCCGCTCTGGACGGAGCAGAAGGGAGTGTCACTCTTACTGAACACATCTGTGTTGCTCCTAACTCTCTCTGCGTTCCAGGGCCGCGGTGACTCTTTCGAACAAATTCCGCAATCCTGACAGGCACTGGTCCCAGCGGACACCGTCTTCATTAGTATAAATTTGAGTGAATATTTTAAGGATATTGAAGATTTGTTGGATAAAATGCAATGCAAACAGATGGACTTCTTTAGTGGTTATACTCGCATCTTATAGCTTGGGTGTAAGACACCTTATTTAAGAAAAAATGCAATGATTTCAGTTAGGATCTACGGCTTTTTAGCCTCAAGGCCATTTGCCTTATGTGACTTTTATCGTCTTCTTCGGAGCCAGTTCCTTTTTCTCAAACATGCCAAACTATTCGTAGGTGCATGCCAAAACTCTTGTAAGTATATTCTCCTGTTCATTTCTAAGCATACCTACGTTCCTTCTTACCTAGGAAAGCTAACAGTTTTAGGTACCTCCTTCTCAATCACCAATGCGTTCAAAACTTCTCCTATAATGCCGATAAATATTCGCAGTGTTGTCCATCCTTACAGCCAATGCGTCCAGTAATTTTATCGATATCGAATCAGCGCCGCCGATTGGCTCCGTAATGGCTTGATTATCGTATTAGGGCGAGCTGATTATTTTCCACTTTTCCCTTTCTCTTTGCGCATTACACAAATTGTTTGTTTGTGAACTGATAAGCGGAGAAAGCTTTGGTCAAATAGGTTATTGAGAGTTGTCGTTCTGGTTGTCTTATTGTGAAATGATTGCAAATGATTCAGTGTTTATGATATCACATTGATACAGCTTGCAAATTATACTTTAAGTACTGCAGTTTTGCCTGTTTGACAGTAGGTTTGGTTATTATAGTCATTGTTGTAAATGTAAACAACGTTGACACGATTTTGTTAGACATTTTTCTAAAACAAATTAATGAATCCATCAGTAGATAGTATTTTACATAGGTAACATGGTTGATTCTCAAATCTACATCAAATCGCTATTGCCTTCGACAAGGATATGGGCCAAATCCAATCCGGTGCAAATTGCAAACGACAAGGTCTTCAGCCCTGCTTTAATTTATCATTAATATAATGCAACATCACCATTTCAGCCGAAGGATGTAATATACTACTGTAAATAGGCCTCCTCAGGCGTCGCCACATCGACCAGCCCAGCAGTGTGATTCTGTAAACATATCGAAGTGAACACCCGGGCGGGGCGTACAACGGGTGAGTTGTCAAACCATACAAATAAGATGGAATGACAGCTCTATTGTCGTTCACTCCGCCAAGGTGAACACCGTGAGATGTCGACAGAATCGACCGGCTGTTCTCCTCGCATCTAGCAACACACAACACTTCACCTAAATACCGTTGACGCAACAATACCTTTTCCAGCAGTTGAAGCAGCACAAGCTGGCTGTACAGCTGTGAAGTGAGAAAAAGGCAGTGAAAATGAAACAGGTTATTAGTTGAAAATTACCGCGCGCCCCGGCCTGTAATGTCGCCTGCAATAAAGCCTGCCCAGCGAAGAGTGGTTATGAACCCAGAATAAAAGCTGGAAGAGACAGTTGAGTTTTTTAATTTGGAAGTTAATTGAAAGACAAACAAAAAGAAAAGAATAAATAGAAAATACTTACTTTTATTCGGCATAAACACCCTGGTCTACCCAGAACAAACATCAATGGTTTTTTTTCTTTTTTGAGGATGGGAAATCATCAAATGACTCCTTTTGCTCTGGTTGGAGCGGAAGGGAGTGTCAAACTCTAACTGACTAAAACCCATCCGTGTTCCTCCTATTGCCTTTTGCGATTCAGGGCCGCGGTGACTTTTGATAGCCTCAAGATTTTTGTAATAAAAGGTGGTTTCCAATCACTGAGGCGGCATTTGTGTTCGCATAGTAGGATTAATCAATAAATTCGGCCTGTCCAGACAAACTACGACAAAGTTACGATGGCTTCGAACACCCGCAAAAAACTTAAGAACACTACTGCACCATCCACCACAAAAATACTCTATGCCCTCGTTGAAAACAGGGTGGTTGTGGGGCCTAAGCCCAACCCCCAAAGGGGCCGGAAAGGGGGGAGGGTTGCAGCGCGCAGCGGAGGGGGGTGCGGCCTTAATTACCGGCGCTTTTATAGTTTTAATGAGTTCATTTTGGACCGGGGCTAACAAGCGGCGTAATACCTATTTAAACCAATTTTGAAATTAATATCGTGAAGGGATGGTTGGTGACAATGTCGATGTTTTTGGTGTTTAGGTATTTATAATTATTATTTTAATGTGTTTATAGGGTCGTTTTTAGTAGAACGTGTGTATGACCTTCAATATCAGCAATTCCGTATTTATGTGGTAACCTTATGACGTAAGCCAATAACAGAGCCGATGATGTCTGATGCCTTATAGATTTCTGAAATATAATAATGTTTCGTGATCATGAAATTCTATTAAAAATCCTTGAATAAATAGAAGAGAGCTTGATAAAATTTAATAGATAAGCTTTCTACAGAAATGCAGTACGCTCAAAACAAGGCTATAAAATACCTCTATCGATATACGCAAAGACATACCATCAACGTCCCTAAAACTTTTATCAGGAGCGCGCAACTCGCGGTCGACTCGACTATTTTGTCGATATTAATTAAAAAGGGGTCGGTACAAGTTAATATTAAAGAAAATTAAGCAATCCCCTTCTAAAGTTCGTAATGAATTTTCACAATAAACATTTTCATGTTCGCTGTAAACCGCTTGATGGAGTTTTGTTTTGTAAGCGCTTCCATTTTGTTTCTAAATTAAATTTTGTTACAGTTTGAGCGTTTATTTATTAACAATTATGTGCTGGGTCTCAGAATTTAAGAGTACAACGTTATCAAGCTTTTTGAAATGAAATGAGAAGGGCGATGTTCGTATTATGATCTCAGTCTCATTCTACTTTTCATTGACAGATTTCAATAAAAAATGAAATTGTCCTTCATTTTAGAAAGTTCTATGATCGTTGAAATGAGATGCAACTTGAAATTGAACATTTAAAAACGTTGAACCGAAGTCCTTAAGGTCGAAGCGCGTGATGACCTTTAGTACCTACTACGGTTCAAAGTTTTTCAAGCCCCTGGACAATGAAAAATGAAATGTAAGGGCTATAGAAACTTTGAGAACCCATGACATCATGTAACCGTGGCGTCTATGTTGTTCTGAACTAAGAGTTCTAATAGGAGTGGTTGAACATTCAAATGCTACATTTAGGCCCACTTGCATAATAATATACCAGAGCTTACGACCTACGGCATTTCATACATACTTTCAAGTCCTTATTTTTATCGAAATGGATATACCGATTTTAGTGAAACTTGGTATGCATACGCTAGATATCTAGGTCTAAATAGTTACTAAACAACATTTTCGAAAAAGAGATTAGAGGGAGAGAGAGGGATTTTAAGTTTTATACAAAGTGAAAAATCACTCTATCTTCCCCCTGAAATCTTTTTCGAAAAGGTTTTCTACTTACCATTTAGACATTTTTTTTTATGGATAGGAAATCATCAAATGTCTTCTCCCGCTCTGGGCGGAGCGGGAGGGAGTGTCAGACTCTTACTGACTAAAACCCATCCGTGCTCCTCCTAGTGCTCTTTGCTTTCCAGGGCCGCGGTAACTCTTTCGAACATAATCCGCAACTCTGGCAGACTGGCCCTAACGGGCCCCGTCTATTATGCTGACATCTCTTTGAGGCGCGCGTGGAACACACACAAGTTAATATAAAACACCAGACCATCTTCCTGCATCTATTTATTTATATTCCAAAATTCTGGAATGGTATGGATAAAACTTGGACTTTGATAGGAGTATTTTCCTTTAACTAGAAGGGGTAAGCAAACTTGCAGCCGCCATCCGGACTATTTCTGTGGCGTTAAGGCTTTGTGCTAGGAGTGAAAATGCTCACACATTTCTACTCTTGTCAAAAGCCATAGAATACCGATTGCATGCACTTAGATTTATCACAATCGTCTCGAAAATTCCAGCAAACCAGGCCTTTACGCATTAAAAGCAGGTCCATCAGCCCTATCCAAAACTTCTTCAGATCTTAATTAAAAGGCGCGAACAAAAACACATGACCGAGCACCTACATACACTTGACCCACCCCACCCCACCCCAGTGGCGGCTATCGGGTGGGGTGGCCACGTAATAGCCTCGCAATTATCACCCTATTAAGTAGTTTGGAACCGCCATTCACGATGGTCCCCGCTGGGACTCCACATCCTCACAATGGCCCAACTTCGTAGCATATACGTTTGATGTATGTTTTAATATGTGAAGTGATATTTAGGAGTAGCAATTAGTATGGCGTGGAATATTAACGAGTTCGCGTGACTTAATTAGTGAATATATCTCGGTTTTTTTCGTGGCAGGTGTTATTAGGACTTATTAGAATTAAATTAGAGGGTCTTTTAATTTAATTGGATTTTCATGATTCATTAGAGACAAAGCATCATAAAACTAACAAATTGCTATTTTACATCAACTTTAAAAAGGAGCAGGAATGTAATTATGTAATAATTACATGTGTGTTCCAAATGGCTGCTTCTACTATACTACTATATTCCGAACGAAACGATGGTAAGCTAAAGTAATCATCAGTGCCATCAGGCATTGCTGAGGTACCATGGTCAGCAGCAATAGTATCGTCATGTTGGTATCAACACACACTATATTCCCCGTAGACATTATGTTCCCCATAGACATTCCTCAACATATCGTAGATATGAAATGTTGGATAGGATCCCCGTAGGATAGGGGATGAAATTTATCACCGTTACCCGGCAATTCCAATTTCAATATTAATGAGAATTCCTGACAGGAACGTACAATGGAATCACAATACTAAAAAAAATGTGTATTGCATTTAGCTGAAAATGTACTTCAATAAAATAACCCTAAACCCTTTTTTATGGATGGGAAATCATCAAATGACTCCTTCCGCTCTGGGTGAAGCGGGAGGGAGTGTCAGACTCTTACTGACTAAAACCCATCCATGCTCCTCGTAGTGCCCTTTGCGTTCCAGGGCCGCGGTGACTCTTCCGAACAAATTCCGCAACCCTGGCAGGAAACCTAAAACAATTAAACAAACTTGGCGTCAAGTCATTAGCGATTCCGTCGGGTAGTAGGCACGGTACTTTCCATTAAGAAATCTGTTACTTATGATATAAAAATGGGCATTTTAACAAATGCTTCAATATACTCCTGAAGGATTCAGTACAGATTCTACTTACTCAGCATCTTTTTACCTACGAATGGTATTATTTAGCTCAATTCAATGGAAGCTAGACTGAGCTCGTACCGTCTATTTGGCGTTGCATTAAGGAATTTTAAACTATCTAGAGTCTAGATTCTAGAGAATACTTTCTGCAGCAGACAAACACTATCTAAAATAGATTTTGAATACAGAGACCGGTTTCTTAAAACTATTCCAACTATTTACCATACTCTTGTAAGAGTAAAAGGGAAGAAAATATGCAAATTGACTGCAAAAAGGTTGCGTTCCTACGCGACACTTGCGTTATTTGCAAAACCTACTTTAATTCTACCATTCTACAGTTGATGTTTAGTTGCAGTTTCATGAGTTATGTTACCTTCTGTAATCTTGAAAGCTCCGTCCATTGTTACAACTTCATTTGCTCCTACATTCACTTTATTCTTTTTCGAATATTGATTCCAAGTGCCTCGTAAGTCGGAATGCGGAGAATTTTTACGATTTGCCACCAGAATATGAGCAAAAAGCATTATACTGTCAATTGTTTTGTTTAGAAGTATTATTTGTGGGCTACACTGGAATATATGGCTTTGGTTTTGTAAAGTGAAGTGTGCCGAGTTGTTTTCGACTCCGTTCTGTTCTCAATTTCGTAGTTATGAATGCAAAGTAAGCTCTATTTTTCTACCTTTAAAGTCCTTTTACGCGACAACAATGACAAGGTTTCTCGACACCAAGAATGGTCTAACAGAATAAACTGCGAGCCAGAAAACTGTTATTTAACTGTCTGCTTTATTTTGTAAAGAGTGGTAGATACTAGGCACCTTAAAAAATTATATTCCTATGAAAAACAAAAATAAAGTGTCGTTGCTACAACATTGATATTGTCAGACTTTCAGCCTCACAATTATCTAATAAACAATTTAATTATTTACTCCAAAACGGTGTTATTTGGGCTGTTATTTTGTGCATTTCTACAAGAGGAGAAGAAAACTTTGGATGCACTATGTGAAGCATGACATATATATCTAGAAAGGGCGACTAAGTAATAGAGAAGTAGGTATGGAGGGAGAAAATAAATTAAGTTAAAGGCAAGTTAATTGCAAGTAGTCAGACCAGAGGAGGTCAGACAAGCAGCCGCTCCATGTAAAATACTAATGTTCAGCTGAATCTCGTTACGCTGAAAAAATGCAATGCAGATTGATTGAAAGGCAAGTAAAATGATGATTTGAGATCTTGCTTGCATCAGCCACTAAAAACACACAGCACTTATTATTAATTTGCCAACAAAACGCAAACACTAACAAACTCCAGCATCTGCAAATTGCGTGGGTCACCGTAATAAAGTTATCGGGGCAGTGATTCCGCGGGGGTCCAATTGTGGCCCATCGGGTCGCGGCGGGGCCCCCGCGTTAATGGAGCCGAGCCATTATGTTATTAGCTATAAACGCGTTACGACTATGTGCTTGAGTGGATTGTTTTTATATTGATATTTTGTGCGAGTTAATTTTTGTAGGAGATCGTGTAAGTGGCGAGAAGGTTTTATTTGAGTAGGTTTCGAAAATATGTTCGTGTGTTGTTCGTTATTATCTATGTTGGGGTCGGCTTCCGGTCTAACCGGATGCAGCTGACTATCAGTATTTTACATAGAGCGACTGGCTACCTATATGACATGCAGAACCCAGTAACCTGGTGACACTGTACCCTTTGGCTATACTGATGTCAGATTTTCTGCCTTCTGGCTATCCGTAACGACGGTCAAAGATCTACAAAATAATGACTGCCTTTTTTTTTTTGAAGGAGGTGAAATCATCGAATGCCTCCTTCCACTTTGGGCGAAGCGGAAGGGAGTGTCAGACTCTTACTGACAAACCCATCCGTGTTTCTCCAAATGCCCTTTGCGTTCCAGAGCCGCGGTGGTCTTTCGAACAAGTTCCACAACCCTGGGCAGACTCTGGCCCTTTTTTTTACCCATCCATGCTCCTCCTAGTGCCTTTTGCGTTCCAGGGCCGCGGTAACTCTTTCGAACAAAATCCGCAACCGTGGCAGGCTCTGGCCCTAACGGGCCCCATCTTACTGCTGACTGCTGCTGATTCGGCGCGCGTGGAACACAGCGTGCCGTCGACCCGGGCCTGTTCTGATCGGACGGCGTGCTGCCCATTGCTCGCCGTCCGCAGGCATCAATCACTGCGCCATGATCAGGAGCATCAGTTCCAAGGCGGCGCAGCTGCTGACGTTCGTCAGGAGGAGGCGAAATAGGGCCGTTATTGGCACTCAATTTCAGCCCCCTCCGGATACCCTTTTGGGGCTCTACTGCGGCTGTTACAGTAGCAGCGGTGGCGGCAGAAGGGACGATGGTAGTGGCGGCCGCGGCGGAGACGGCGGTGGTGGAGGGTTTCCTCCTGCTCCCGGCTTTGGCGGGTGGAGCGCAGGCCCTGCCCCCAGCCCAGTGGTCGGCCGACTTGCCAGCTGCCGCACATACTACGCCGCGCCGCAAAATAGTCGGAGCCCGCTAGGGCCAGCCCTTGCGGGCTCCGACTATTTTACAAATGGCAGCCTGGACTAACAGCTTAGCCCAACCATCTACGGACCTATACCTCAGCAAGCGTTGCTTCAAAGCTCCAAAGATCAGACCGTGCGGCTGTTATTATTTATCTACGAACTCCTCTATTACAGATCGTTTTTTAAATGAATACTCATATCTTCACGAATATTGAAGCGTAGCTAGTTCAGCTGGGTGAATATTTCATGCCTGAAAAATACTGGTTTTCATTTGCTTTAGGCTTAACTGAAAGTATACCCCAAACTAGTCGTGAAATGACTAGGCAGATCAATTGCCTTATTGAAACATCGTTTTACAGTAAAGGTACCTAATACAGGAATGACGAATTCAAAGGCCCTTAAAGATTCGGATTGGTCCGCTAGTAGTTCCAATTTTAATGAAACGTAATATGTAGTACGTAGTATTGTGTACTATTAAGTACTAAAGAGTTTAGAGAAACAGAAAGAGTAATTTTAAGTTTTCTATAGTTTGATTTTTGTAGATCTTTCATTACTAACTTGAAAGTTTATATGCAACCCTTTCAGGAGTAAACGCTCTTAAAATAAGCTCTAAGAAAAATTTAAGGCATTATGTTGCCCGCGACTATGTACGCCCATATCCCGTTTCTCTCTCAGTGCTCCTCTTAACTCCCCAAGGATCAAACATGACAAATTTCAGCTTTCTGCGACCAGTCGTTTTGGCTGTGCGTTGTCTGTCTGTCACTCAGTCAGTCACTCATCATCAGTAACGGAGGAATTGTATATATTAAGATTATTGCCAGTGTCCTTCAATCTCCAAATCCTTTGCCAAATATGGTGATTACGCAATGTTTTACGCAATGTTTTTCTGATATACGTGTTCTCAAGTGTAATGGCGACTCGGAACACTTCGTGAGTCACTGCGCAGTAGTAGGTAAATTCATGTAGCAGCGGTATTGAGGGGTGGGGTACTGCGCAGCGAAAAGGGTTTTAATCGACTTGTACCTAACTACAGGGTGTTCCAGAAGTGCGAGGTCATATTTAAGGGTGATGTTAGGTAGCTGATATACATTCAAGAAAAAATAGCAAAACAATAAAAAAGACTGTTTAAAAAAATTCGACCAGAAAAAAAAGACTAAAAAGTTCCGTAGAAATGACTTTTCAAGCAGTTTTTAACCGTTGCGTTGTTGGTGGGATTTACCTACATTAGTTCAATCACAGATTTGATGTCACAAACTGCATCAGACTGCTGGAAAAGTCATTTCGTTTTTGTGGTCTTTTTTATGTTTTGATATTTTTTTCGTTAATGTTCATAGATCAGTTAACCCAACATCACCCTTAAATATGACCACGAAGGTACGTATTTCTGGAACATCCTGAATATCGCATCTAATGCTCACTTGCTTTGAAGCTATGCCGATTACGGTATAGAACATGAAGGAAACTATCTATCTAACAAATTATGACGTTTTCAGCTCAAATATCAATTAAACTATTGCTACCATAAAGTGCAGAATTGCACCAAACCACGACACTTAACTTCATAACAGTGTCGCAATCAATCAACCGATTCTATCATCGATTTCTCGATAGCTATCGATAAGGAAAACGTCGCGAGGAAATCTATCATTAGACTTTATTGACTTAGGGCCAATTTCACCAATGAATCTGAACGCGATCAGTACATCTAAACTGCGTTCAAGAGCTGTCAGTGTTATTTACACTTTTCTATAAATGATAAATGATAAATGATAAATGATATTTATTTTGTAAGTAGGTTAAACATAACACTTTTACACGTCAATATTTTTTGGTCATTTTAAGCTAGTTGAGGCCGGTGTTTCCTAGCTGACTACCCTGAGAAGAAACACCGAAACAAACTCAGAGGTCACAGTCTCTTTTGAAGTCCATACAAATTGTACTGGTCAAATCATACGAGAACCATGTAGGTTAATGTCTGAGGTGGCCTTTTGAGGAAAGTGCCACACAGATTTGAGTGGACCTGTCCAGACAGTGCAAGCATTTGTCATTTATTATGGAGCTCAAACTTAGAACTTTAAGGAGCTCAACGATTTGACGAACAATACCAAAGTAAGGACATTTGGGTAGGCCGCATAAAAAAAATCTCAAACTGCCAGACATTGTTGACTAACATGAAATGAACCCCTATCATAGCGATCTGCATGGTCCCCACATTCACAATACGATATGAGGATCATGCAGATCAGTGTCTGAAATGGTCTTTTGAGGAAAGAACCACACAGATTTGAGTGGACCCGTCCAGTCAGTGCAAGCTTTGGTCAGTAGTCGAGTAGCTCAACTTAGAACCATAAAGGAGCTCAACGAACCGACGAACATGCCAAAGAAAGGACATTTGTGTAGGCCGCATTTAAGTACTCAAACTGCCAGACCTCGTTAAAAATACTTCAAAGAAGAAGTATTTCAAAGAAGAGAAAAATAAGAAGAAAATAACCCACATGGTCCCCATATTCACAAAATGAGTTAAATAATAATAATAATAAAAATAATAATACTTTACAAAGTAAGTATTCATGTCAAACATAATAAATTGAAAAAAATAAAAATAAAATATATTACTTTACAAAGTAAATATTCCATGTCAAAAATAATAAAATAGAATACTTAATAAAGTAAACATTCATGTCAAAATTTACCAACGAGATGAAAGAAAAGTATACAACAGAGCTTAAAAAAAAGAAAAAAGACAATTTCTAAAAATTAAAAAGGTATATAACATTAGGCCATGTACATCATTGAAGCAGCTCAATCCCAAGCCTTTTTGTCTTCAAGATAGTCTTTAATTGTGTAAAAAGCTTTCTGGCATAGCTTACGTTTTATAAATAATTTGAACTTATTCATACTAAGGTCTTGAATATGGCTAGGGAGTTTATTATAAAAACGTATACATTGGCATCTAAATGAACCAACTATTTTTTTGAGCCTGGTTTTAGGAATGACAAAATTGTGTTTGTTCCTAGTATTTACGTTATGGATATCACTGTATCTTTTAAATAGATTAATATTTTTATGTGCATACAAAAGATTCTCATAAATATACTGAGAGGGCACAGTCATTATATTAATCTCTTTAAATTTGTCTCTGAGAGAGTGTTTAGGACTTAATTTATAAATTGCACGAACAGCCCTTTTTTGTAATACAAATACTGTCTGAATATCGGCGGCATTTCCCCACAACAGAATGCCGTATGACATCACACTATGAAAGTAACTAAAGTATACTAAACGGGCTGTCTCTAAATCAGTTAAACCACGAATTTTTCTAACGGCGTATGCTGCAGAGCTAAGTTTTATCTATATGGGGGCCCCACTGTAGCTTCGCATCCAAAGTTATGCCTAAGAACACAGTGGTATCTTCGGGTTTCAACTCTTCCCCCTTTATTGACACACTAGTGTTCACTTGTCGAACATGTGGTAACGTGAACAAAATATAGAAAAATAATGACACTGACAGCTCATAAACGTGGTTTATTATCTGATCGCGTTCAGTTTCATTGGTGGAATTGGCCCTTAGCCTCAATACTTCATATCTAATAGCAGGTCTACAGGTACCTAATTATCTACTCTAATTGAATACAAGTTAGAAATAATTTAATTATGGTTACGATTTATCTCTTGCTCTTGTTTATCAATCGATTTTTCGATTTTCCAAAGCATAACAATATAACGGCTGCGTTCCTCAAGAGGTTAGGCAGAGAAAGGTGTACCTATTGTACAAAATATCTTCCAGTTCCATACCCCAATAAGGGGCGAGCAAATATAGCCTTCGACCAGGCACAAATCCAGAGTCCTTGTTTGTTACTGAGAAATTCGATATGAAATAACCTAGTAGGAAAAACATGGCTCGAGACAGGTGAAATTCTGTCAACGGTAGCGTGGCGAAGGCGATTGTCAATACGTCAAAAATGTATGGGATTGACAGATGTTATCGAAATGTCACGTGATCAAATCCCTACATTTTGACATTTCGACAGTCGCTTTCGCTAATTAAATGGCACATTGTCTAGGGCCTCTTGTGTTCGACAGTAACTCTTGCGACCAATAGATTAGTTAGACAGTCGAGGTATTTCACTAAACTTAACATCAGTTAAAACTTGAAATCAAACACCAGAAACTGTAATACAAAATGTCAGCGAAAATGACTAAACTACGTACTAACAAAACTTTAGAATCTGTGTAATTTCCACATTGATCAGAAAAACCGAATTATTAGGTACGGTTATTTACACACATATCTAGAAGGCTACAGATATAAAACAAATAGGTAGTAAACTTTGGATAAGTACCCCTTTTCGAATCGCTCATATAAAATCCATAGCAGCATGACACATGAAATCAATACCTAATCATGTAGGGACTTATCAGAAGGTCATAACTCAGTCAGTCAGGTCAATTAAAATGACACCGTAGGCTGCTTCTTGACAAGCCAAGCCAACAGTAATCTGTGTTAATTGCACCATTAAAATTATAATTAGGAACCTATTGAGAAATTTATTGATAACCAGCATCCATTGTATGGTAGCATTGACATTTACGTCCTCAATTTCCTCACTGACAGATAAACAGCTAGACAGTTGCCAAATAGGCAAATACCTATAATAGTCAACACTAAAATCGCAAACGATACTAGACGCGCCTATAGCGACCGAACAATATTTTATTAACCCCTCAATGGACTCATAATAACTGTTTAATAGACACCGATTTATCTTGAGAAGAAAACCAAAATAACTTGCATCTTTGTTAAAAATATTCACGCGGTTTTCAACCTTATCGTCAAGGAATAAGGGCTGTGGTAATGATGGGGGAGTGTCGATGAAAATGGCATGTCGATATGAGAGTCATATCATCGTCATATTTGAATCGCGTGCCATGATTCGGCAGAATCGATCAAAGCAACGCCGGACCACCAGAGACTTCGCGTTATATTAGAGATTATTAAAGGTTATCGATAGATTTGTCGACTGCCGAAAGGTTATTCAGTAAGTAAAAAATATGCTCATAAATTTTCATTAGATTTCGTTAATGGTTTTGTTTGTTTAGTATTTTTGTGTCGAATCGTGATGTAATTGTTTTATCTTTTAGCACCGTTGCGTTGTAAATATTATGATAAGGTTCTACTAATTGGTAATTAAAGCTAGCTTATCATTTTTAAAGTAAATTTATCACACATTTCATAAAACAAGCACATTTTTAAATAGTTTTCCTTAACCATTCTAAACTTCGATATCGACAGAAGCCCATCCCTAGAATACTAAAAAGCGTTCTCAAGAGGCACAATCAACACACATTGAATATTTCTTTGTATCGCCGAGTGATTTATTGATTGCGTCTCTGTCAACACCGGCTGGCATTTTACACCAAGTTGAATACTTCATTTGATCCGGATTTTTATCGATAATAAAACCCGATCATGATTCACATCACTCGTTAAGTGTATTTAGTAACAAATGATTTGATCGTGTTCGTCGAGTACTTTCGAATTTTATTCAATGCTTTCTTTCTATTTGTGATATGAATTTGCGCTTATTTTCAATTTATCATTTGTGATGGCAGTCTATGGTGGCTATTAATATTCATTTAGTCATGCTCAACAGTCACAAAATCAGGCAGAGTCAAGTCAAAAGGATGATTCATTCGAACTGTAGATACTATGAGGAACCAATTATTCTACATTTTAAAATGGCAAGAAAAGCCGATGTCATTAGTAAATTGAAAAAGCAATTGTGCATGATTTTAAGAGAATCGGACAATAAAATCACTGTAGATGGTAAGATTCTTCGATTAATACAGTTGATCACTTGTTGGGTTGGTAGGTAGGCGGGACTAAACAAAATAAAATACACAAGTGATAAAATAATTGATAAAACGTTAATTTTATAATTATTAACATTGCATGCCAGATCCATACACAAGGATTTGGAATGATGTATGGCTAATTGTGACGCACAGGACCGGTTGTTGTGGCGACACTTGGGGAGGCCTATATCCTGCAGTGAACATCTTTCAGCTGAGATGATGATGATGAATTGTGACGGATGAGGTTCATCAGTTCTGGAGAGAATAATTATGTATGAGAAACCACTTGTTGATCAAAATTCATGTGGAAACTATCAGTGTCAGTGGTCCTGTGCTCAGTATCTCTTCATTGTGTGTAAGAACCGAAGTACCTACCTCAGATGTTGCGAAAACGGATGGGTTTTAGTCAGTAAGAGTCTGACACTCTCTTCCCTTCTGCCCAGAGCGGTAGAAGTCATTTTATGATTTCCTATCCTTAATAAAAAAGTACCTGAGATGTTTTCTGTTCTTATGTTTTATTAGTCTCCTATGAAGGTCCATTTGAAGATAGTAGGTACTAATGTAACCATGGGTCACTAAATGTCTTCTTTTAAAATGCCGTAAAATCCGAATACTTACACCACCCTTACTTCAAATTGGTCCTATAGGATGGACAAGTACTTTAGATATTGGAGTGGAATTCCCAACCGCAGTCTGTTTTTTAACCTTGTCGTAAAATCTTAAAGTCAAGTGTGAGTGTGAATCGATGACTCAAAGGCAAGCGTGCACCAGCGTCTACCACATCGTCGCTTACCATCAGGTGAGATCATAGAGATGGTGGTCAAACGTGACAAAACAACAAAAACCTTGCATAGGTCGATTCAAACTTCGTGAAGTGAAATAAAATGTTTGCTTCCGCTGCGCAGTAAGTACCCCCGCTGTCACATAAGCGAGTCGCGGAGCGTTCCGAGCCACCATTATGGATGATTCTACCTGTAGTTACCTATGCATAAAAACCGGCCAAGTGCGAGTCGGACTCGCGCACGGAGGGATCCGTACCATTATCTATAAAAAAACGGCAAAAAAATTACGTTTATATTTTGTTTACTCTGTTTTTAGTATTTGTTGTTATAACGGCAACAGAAATAATCATCTGTGAAAATTATATTTGAGTTGATTGAATGAAAGGTAAATTGCAATTTACGATTTATGACGTACTAGCTTCTACTAGCTGCGGCTTCGCCCGCGTGAATATTGGAAATAGCACTAGGTTTCCTGATTTGTATTGTAAATTTTTTACTGAGGAAACCCACCCTGCACCTACCTTACACCTACCCTACACCTACCCCACACCTACCCGACACCTACCCTACACCTACCCTCCACCTACCCTGCACCTACCCTGCACCTACCCTGCACGTACCCTGCACCTACCCTGCACCTACCCTGCACCTACCCTGCACCCTCCATACACCTACCCTGCACTTGCCCTGCACCTACCCTGCACCTACCCTGCACCTACCCTGCACCTACCCTGCACCTACCCTGCACCTATCCTGCACCTACTCTGCACCCACCCTGCACCTACCCTGCACCCACCCTGCACCTACCCTGCACCCACCCTGCACCTACCCTGCACCCACCCTGCACCTACCCTGCACCCACCCTGCACCTACCCTGCACCCACCCTGCACCTACCCTGCACCTACCCTGCACCCACCCTGCACCTATCCTGCACCTACCCTGCACCCACCCTGCACCTACCCTGCACCCACCCTGAACCTACCCTGCACCCACCCTGCACCTACCCTGCACCTACCCTGCACCTACTCTACACCTACCCTCCACCTACCCTGCACCTACCCTGCACCTACCCTGCACCTACCCTACACCTACCCCACACCTTCCTTACACCTATCCTACACCTACACTACCTACATAAATATACCAGCCCAAAAATACTATGACATGTTTCTGGTCTCCTGGTACTTGTGAATCTGTAGTACTAAGGCAGCAGCGGCTCTGAATTTCCGCTTCCTCCTTAGTCTCCATTAATCCATGCTTGCACTTACCGGGATAAAAAGTAGCCTATTTTTAATTCTAGGTGTGGTATATGTGTGGTACATGTGTGCCAAATTTCATCCAAATCCCTTCAGCCGTTTTTGCCTGATTGTTACACAAACATACAAACATACAAACATGCAAACAAACATGCAAACAAACATACAAACATACAAACATACATACAAACATACAAACATACAAACATACGATAGAAGTTACAGGGGGGGGACACATTTTTACCACTTTGGAAGTGTCTCTCGCACAAACTGTTCTGTTTAGAAAAAAATGATATCAGAAACCTCAATATCATTTTTAAAGACCTATCCATAGATACCCCACACGTATGGATTTGATGAAAAAAAAAATTTGAGTTTCAGTTCTAAGTATGGGATCCCCAAAATTTATTGTTATTTTTCTATTTTTGTGTGAAAATCTTAATGCGGTTCACATAATACATTTACTTACTAAGTTTCAACAGTATTTATAGTTTTGGAAAAAAAAGTGGCTGTGACATACGGACGGACAGACAGACATGACGAATCCATAAGGGTTCCGTTTTTGCATGGCTACGGAACCCTAAAAAACAGACTAATTAGCCAACGACAATTCAACATTCCTGCATAACTATGTACTTATCAGACGCACATAACATACAATAAAAACACACGCACAATAAGATCTAATGAATTTTCCTCACACAGCCTGCATTTAGCGACACACAGAAGAAAACCACCTTCATACAACTCCACAATGGGTGGTCCCATATTACAGGAAAGAATTGCATTCCTGTTTAACAGTGCATTAATTCTAGAATAGTGCTGCCACGGTATGTGGAAAATGTGAGACTGACTTTAAAAAGAATTGGTCGTCACGCTTGCGAACTTTCGAAGGGTTTAAGAAAGGTTGCGGATTTTGTTCGGAAGAGTCACCGCGGCCCTGGAAAGTAAAAAAACTAGGAGGAGCACGGATGGGTTCAGCCAGAGCGGCAGGAGTCATTTGATGACATAAAAAAAAGGGTTTATGGATGGGATAATAAACTCTCTCAGTGGCATCAATTCTAACTGAAAGAATTGTGTTGGTGATTTTAATGATTATGATTCTATAAATAATAGGTTGGGGAAAAAGTTTCTTCGCATTTTTTAAGAAAATTCAAAACATTTTTTAATATAGTTTATTTACATTTAACTAAAGTATGTAGGTACCATTTTGTTCGATAACTTTTTGCCATCTTGTAGGTAGGGACATGATCCCATTGCTATAGAAATTTTGGGACTTCTGATCAAAATACCGCGACAAGTGGTTTTGGCAGTCCTCTTGTGATGTTAATCTGACACTGCCTAAAGAATTCTGAAGAGACCGAAACAGGTGGAAATGTGAAGGTGCAATGTCAGGACTATACGGCGGATGTATTAACACCTCCCAGCGAAACTCTCTTAATTTTTGCTGAGTGGCTAAAGATGTGTGAGGTCTAGCGTTATCATGATGAAAAACCCCCCCCTTCTGTTGATTAATTCCGGCCGCTTTCTTTCAACTTCTTGCTTTAATCTCATCAGTTGTTCGCAGTAGAGTTCAGAATCGATGGTTCTGCCTGCTGGTAACAGCTCATAATGAATAATGCCCTTCCAATCCCACCACACACACAGCATCACCTTGTTGCGAGTTAACCCGGGTTTCGCCACAGTCTGTGAAGCCTGGCCGGCCTTTGACCACGAGCTTTTTCGCACGTTCTTGTCGTACGTGATCCACTTTTCATCACCAGTTAAGCTTCTTCAAAAATGGTTCGGTTTCATTATGTCGTAATAAAGAATCACAAATGACTACACGGTTCATTAGGTTTCTTTCAGTGACCTCGTGAGGAACCCAAATATCGAGCTTTTCTGTGTACCCAGTTTTTTTCAAATGAGCCAAAACTGTTTTGTGGTCAATTCTCAGTTCTTCAGCTACGTCGTAACTACTGATATCTTATCTTGCTCCACTTCTTCAAAAATGTCATCCATTTTATCCGTAATAGGGCGACCAGAGCGACGTGCATCATTGACATCAAATTTCCGGATTGAAAACGCTTAAACCAAATTTGTGCTACTCCCACAGACACTGCACTAGGTCCATAAACATCGCAAATTTTTTTCGCGGCTTGCGTTGCATTTTTACCTTTTTTTGTAGTAAAATTTTAAAATGTATCGAATATCTTCATTAGATTCACTCATCTTGACAGTACGAAAAACAAATGAAAATCACACATTTTCCTAATTTGAATTTGGAATTATGTTCTTTAAAATTTAAACTTTCAATGATACTAAAACCAGCCAGAAACAAATAGTATAGCCAAAGAGATTTTATAACAAGTTCATACATACTATAATGCGAAAAGACTTTTTCCCCAACCTTATACATACTTGCTACGGCCGCGAATCATATTTTGAACAAGATACATACAACCTGACACTGGCCTGAAAATTGCAAAAAAACGTAAGAAAATTTAAATTTCGCGGGCCACCAATTCATTAGCCTAATAAATAAACACACTCACTTGCTTAGACTATATTTTTTATGTTCTAAACTAAAGCTTTGATTTCTTGATGTTTTAGGGCTCTGTACAAATCGAAAAAAGACCCTTGTGGGATCATTCACGAGTCTATCTTTCACAGCTTATTTGCTGCGAGCCTACTTGACCATTTACGTTTTTTTTTCGTAAAATCTTCTTCAGAAAAATTACATGGTGTTTTAGACTGCTCTATCTTTTCAAGAATACGGCTAATTTAAGTCTGCAATGTAAATTCAGTTTATGTTTTATTTAATACTTAAAAAGCTAAATCGTAATTGTAATTGCATATCAACGTGAGCACATGTCATGCAAAAACCGGAAACCATTACATGTCTAAGAAAACCACCCGATATAAAGTAAACCAGGCTAAATTTTTTTAAAGTACAGACATATCTACGTGCATTTGCATACCTCTATCTTCATCTAATAAATTAAAACTAGTAGCAACATAGACAACACATTATCTATGGACACGTCAAAAAATTTAAATATCCGTTTCGAAATACCATAAATTATAGAAAAAATGGTGTTTCGTGACTAATTATCGCGCGGCATACCTTTGAAGATAATATTAATTGCACAGTCAGTAGAACTGTGGTTCTTAATTCATTACTATAAGTCCATATGTAAGAAAATATCATAGTTTAGTAGAAAAAACGGAATTAGTTATATCAATTACGAATTTAATCTTAAAAAGAGATAGTAATACATACTAAGTGGTAGCGAATAAGGTTGTAAAAAGCACATTAATAATTATAATATTCTTGATAGTGGCTATCATCGTCATCATCTTATCAGCCGAAAGACGTCCACTGCTGGACATAATCCCCTCCCCCAAGTGTCGCCAAAATAGCCGGTCCTGTGTGGCTCGCATCCATCGGCTACCAGCGACCCTCACCAGGTCATCGGTCCACCTTGTGGGAGGCCTTCCAACGCTAGTTGCGATAGCTAAATAATTCCTCCTAGGTGTTTTGCTGAATCAGCTCGTTGTTGGCAATTGTTTTCTGGGTTTGATGTAAAAAGTCTAGTGTCAGCAGATCTATTCCTGTAATGCGGGCCATACACGTTCAATAAATTTGATCAAACAGGCTGGTTCAAACTGTTTGATCAAATAGAAATACGTTTCATATTACTTCATGCAATTTGACAACTCATTTTTGATGAATTTTCATAAAACTGATCAAATTACTTAAACGTGTACATGGGCCTCATAAAACAAAAAAGAGTAGATTCAAGTTGCCCAACTTCATAAGAGTTAGGCCCGGTTTCTACCAAAGCAGAGAGGAGAGGAGATGTGTTGAATAAACCAATCCGATTTCGTTATACATCTCTTCTCCGCTTAGCTTATAGGATTGGTTTATTCAACACATCTCCTCTCCTCTCTGTTTTGATGGAAACCGGGCCTTAAGCCCTTACTTTCTATAGGTCTCTAGCTGATATTATACATGTAAAAGTCAGTACGTTTGAAGGTTTTAATGTTTATCAACCATATTTGGATAAGGTTATAGAATATTTTTTTATCTCTTAGTTTTATATGCGGACGACGCGGCAGTCTCAATAATTTCTACGACAACTGTGTATTTGTTACTGTAACTGTGACTTAGATGACCGTCTCTAGCTTTTGATTGTCCAGAAAACGCTAATCCATCCAAATCATGACAATCAGGACATATCCTCACCATTGACTCCATCATCAGCACCCTACCATCATATAACGGTGGCTCCCACGTTCATAGATAATTGCCACAGTACACCTCAACGTAATTGTGTCGTTCTTTTTATCAGAATTCATTACACGTGTCACCACTTTGTACGGGGCCAGCGATGGCTGCCAGACTACAATGTTAGCCTGAGTTATTAGGTGTTTTGTAGATAATCTAGAAAAAGTCTTATTCACTGACACTGTTGAGAAAAAAACCGGCCATTAATCCCGTCTCAGAACTACCAACCACGCACAACGGACCGAATGGGTATCTAAGTGCGGAAAACGGTGTCCCTATACTCTATTCCTGTAACAGAATTGGCCATACCTAAGATCAAGACGAAGGTTCTATACAAAGTGATTTTTTTCCAGTGATTGTGCGGTCGGTTGTCTACAGCATCAGGTTCTAGTACAAGTCTTTCTTTCATTGTTGGTTTAAAATCACTCAATTTTAGTTTGTCCTGTCCCAAATTAACAGTTTTTTTCTTTCAGATGATCTGACAACTTAGTCATGGTAAGCAGACAAGAGGTTAAATACGGGATGCTCAAAACCTGGTAATGCAACACTGGTTTAAGAGCGTTTACGCCGTACAAAGTGAAAAATACCCTATCTTTCCCCTTGAACTTTTTCTTGAAAATGTTCTCTACTAACTATTTAGACCTGGATATCTAGAGTATGCCTATCAAGTTTTATTAAAATTGGTTCATTCATTTCGGAAAAACTTTCAGTTTGTACGAAATGCCGTACGGCGTAAACGCTTAATTCAGGTTAGAGAAGGCAGCAAGTAGCCCAACACATTTGCCACCATAGTTCACGAAGATACATGGCAACAACGACATAATATGTCGCAACAAATTAGCCCTGATACCACCCTTATCTCCTCGTCTATATTTTTCACTGCGTTATGAGTTCTTCTGGTACTCTCTTTAGCTAGAGAGAAAGAACCTGTGGCTGCTGATAGTGTTTTGTTTTATTGGCAACCAAATGACAATTACCCTAACTGCCCATTGCGTTCATAATTCTTAGTCTTCTCGGCCTTTTGTCTGAGCTTTTTAGCTCGATATCTGAAAATTGCCTCACAAAATCATTCTGGTCCGTTAACCAGAACGATTTCTTGGTCATGTGGTATTTACCTTTAGTTGATTGTTACACTGTTTATAGTTTTAAACGCATATTATTCTTATAAGATTTCAGTGTATTCTAAGCAATTGTTGGTACCCCAAATAAATAAATTGCAGATACAACTGCACAGCTGAAGAGTTTAGTTAGAAGGTCAAGTTTATTTCACGGTCTTTGTTTTATGGGTGTCAAATCATCAAATGAATCGTTCCGCTCTGGACGGAGCAGAAGGGAGTGTCAGACTCTTACTGACTAAACCCATCCGTGTTTTTCCAAATACCCTTTGCGCTCCAGGGTCGCGGTGACTTTTTCGAAGAAATTCCGCAACCCTGGCAGGTACTCCACGGTCTTAACACCACAAAAGGTGAGCTCTGTCTTCCTAAAATAACTTTAACTCGTAAGAAATGACGCAATTATGGTAAATAAACTACCATCATTTATCATCATTATGACTATAACTCAGCCAACATTTTACCTGACTACAGCGAAGGAAAAAGGAGGGTTATGATTTTAGATTAATCGCGTTATAATTCCAGCGTTAATCAACTCACTAAAACATAGTTTTTTTCACACCTAACGACAATGGTGCCATAATGGGTGTTCACACATTAAATTATGAGTTTTTGTGCGGTATGCTTTATGGATTGCGAAGAGCACTGGAGTGGATTTAGGAAATTCTAGCTTGATGGTTCATTCTCACGTTAATCTTTTGTGTTTTGACATTTTGATGACAAAATTCTTGCTATTAGTTCTTAGTAATCATTAGAAACAAAGATCATTATTTAGACTTCTAGATTAAGTGGGGTTTGCCCTGAAAGTAGATTTTTTACTATTTCATGTACTTGCAGGTCGATCCACACAACCAAAGACCATTCAGCGAGAAGACCATTAAGAGAGGTACATAGCGGTTTCCTAAACAAATTGATTTAAGTGAACGTTTGCGTTAACGCGATCGAGTACCGCCACAGGAATTTTCTGGACTCGCGCGTTCCATTGTAAGCCTCATACCTGGCGTTCCCTTTTGCGGGATAACGGTCAAGAGTTGGTTCATCGATCATCAAAGGTAGGTGTCGTTTAATACACAGGAATAGTAAGAAAATGACAGCATTATACTATCCGTATCGTATGACGACCTGATGCAAATGCTAGCTAGCTAGTATGCTTCAATATTTAAGTGTCAATATAACCCTTCCGAGAATTATTAGAATAGCCCTCTAACTGGAACAAAGAAACTTTGGAGGTAGCGGAACAGAGAGTAAAGTCCCGCATACCTCCATTGAAAAGGGAGGATCCTCAGACCAGACGGTTGTTTGTGTCTGGTGGGCAACTGCCCGAGAGTTGATATTCGGGCTTTTGCATGTGTTCTAATCGCACGGTAAACTTTGATATCGCGATTTAGGATTTTGTAGTTAGTTCGCAGCTGTCGAGATAGATGGCACTGCGAGTCTCATTTGTTGTGATGTTGATTCTGCTACGTTGATTTTTGTGGCGGCATGAATGCCGCTACATCACTCCCCTCCGGAGACCGGAGGTCGATAGTGGATGAGTCTTTCCATACATCTTGAGATGCTTGCCAGGCCAGTGGAAGGTTGGTTCCAGTGAGTCGGAACCGGAAGTCGCAGAGTTCTCGGTGAGTCGGAACTGTCTGCGTCGCAGAGTTCACGGTGAGTCGGAACTGTCTGCGGTGCCCCGATGCTGCTGCTGGCGTGACTGCTGGCGTCGACCAGGAGAGGTTCTTCAGGCTCTTCATGTGACTGGCCGAAGGTGCAGTGTGCTTGCCAAGGTGGGTCGGAGCTGTGCGACGTGCTGACGTGACTGCTGGCGTCGACCAGGAGAGGTTTTTCAAGGCTCTTCATGTGACTGGCCGAAAGTGCAGTGTGCTTGCCAAGATCGCTGATGAGGTTGATGATAGAGGCTGAGGATGCTGACCAGGAATGCGCGTCCGCTGCATGCTGGTGGTCAGGATACCCGTAGAAGCCGAGGGTACTGGCTGGCTGTATGACTCGCTGCTCGAAAGCTTGAGGTCAAGATGAGGAGAAGTGATGATGATGATGATGACGTCATGATGTAGTAGCTGCACGAAGGCTGCGCTGACGTTCAATGTCGAGGGTCACCAGTTTGGAGGTAGCGGAACAGAGAGTAAAGTCCCGCATACCTCCATTGAAAAGGGAGGATCCTCAGACCAGACGGTTGTTTGTGTCTGGTGGGCAACTGCCCGAGAGTTGATATTCGGGCTTTTGCATGTGTTCTAATCGCACGGTAAACTTTGATATCGCGATTTAGGATTTTGTAGTTAGTTCGCAGCTGTCGAGATAGATGGCACTGCGAGTCTCATTTGTTGTGATGTTGATTCTGCTACGTTGATTTTTGTGGCGGCATGAATGCCGCTACAAAACCTTTAAAAAAGAATTATTTATAACCGTAAGGTTGCACAAAAGCTCAACCATAAACTCCTTGACACATAAGTAATCTCATAAATCTCTCCAAAAAGCTTCCTAATTAAATAGTATTTTTAATTGCCCAATCAAGGCACGGGTGCGTCCATAAATCATGCGAATCTTAATAGTTAATTACTCGCTCCTTTCATAGTGCTTTGAACAAAGACATAACGTTGTTTATGAATACGCCTTCATTAACCGACACTTCTTCTGGCCCCCTTTACCGTTTTATTATTGTTTGATGGTTATTATAATTTTATTATTTGCGAATGAAATACTGCTATTTTTATTAGTTTATCGATTGTATCTTAAATGGTGCTAGGTTTATCGAGGTTTATTTATTTTAATTAGGGGTTTTGGTTTAAGATTCAGGTCATAATTAAAACGCTTTGTTAAAAATATTGTGACGTGGTTTTTCCTTATTAAATTATGATGTCGATGGGCATTGTCACTATCACCGGATAATTGCAAACTCCGTAAGATTGTAATAATTATTTTAGAATACCTATAATTTTTCGATATAATGTGAGCATCTCATTTTGAATACCACAAATCCCATGTCTGTCCCATGCCTGAGATAAATGAGTTTACAATTTCAAGCGATATTTTACAATCTTCAGCATCTGCAATTTTTCCGGTGACATCACTATCATCATATTATCAGAAAGACGTCGATTGTTGGACATATGCCTTCCCAAAGCATTGGGGATGCATGAAGGACCCTCCTCGTGTAGCGCAATTTGTTCCATCTGACACTCAACTGAACCGAGCGCTCGGCGCATCCTGGACAGTCTCACCAAACACCTTATAAGACTGGCCAATCCTTCCCTTGCGGTGGTAGGGCTAACGCCCGCCTGGTTCGCGACCACCCTCCCACTGGAGTTCGGCGTCAAGCAGCCTGCTGTATTTCGTCGACGCGTGGAAGTACCAGTGCCTCAAGGCATCTTCTGGGCACGCTCGCTTCATCATGGACCTCATCTATCGCTTTCCATTAGGCATGATCGAGGTCAAGAGCTAGCTCATTCATAAATAAAAAAAAAGCATCGTCATATCAACCCTGCGAGCCTGTGGCCTTATCAGCGGCCTTCACCAGATCAAGGTTAGCATCGCTGCATCTTACGGTACGCAGGTCTCTCTAGAACTTTTCAGCCATACCGGCTGTTAGAAAGGCTGGCATAAATCTAAAAAAAAGAGTCATCTAGAATCTCAGCCGCAATCTGTCAAAAACATCTCATTTTCCCCAAACTTTTGACAGATTGTGACAGCGTTGCGAATGCAAACGTTGCTTAAAATTTAGTAAAATTGACCCTATTGAGTGTACCTACCACACAAAATAGTAAGCTATGGGACCAACATTTCATATTTCCAATACCATGCAAACAAACATGATTGATAAACCCTAAAATAATTTCACAAAATCAAATTCCTTAATCCAATTAAACTAATTTGCAGCACATTTGGGCAGCATGACACTTGGCATTGATTGGCGCATTGTGCCATTCCGTGCTACATTGTGCCACACTGTGCCACATTGCCACCCGAGTGCCTGTCACTCAAACAAACATGGGTTTAACTTGTAAACAATGCGCATCACTGCTTTTGTCAATGGAATTTGAAACGAAAGTGGGATAAGTATGGAATTTTAGTTTTTGTGTTTCTGTGTAAGATATTTTATGTACATGATTTATAAAGTAGGTGTCTTGTCTATTTTTATGGACGAGCTTTTATTACAAAATTATAGGTAATTAAGTATGAACTGTTTCCGTTTAAATAAAAATATGAAGGTATGTGTTAAGTTTGGAAGGGAAACGGTCTTTTTATAAACAGTTCGAGTACACACAATTCGAGTAGGTAGTCGTTATCTAATAAAGAAAATGTTTAAAACTTACTTCTACTCCGGTTTTCACTACCTATTACACTCCTTACATTTCACAAAATAGTATCTTACATTTTGTCTGACTGCATTTCACACCAAGTGTTAACCATATTAAGTCCAAATAATATCGTTTACCAAAAACGTAATTTTTGCACTTCTACCACTTTCTAACCCGGCCACTACCGCCTACAGACACTAAAATTATCCAATAAAATTGGATTTTGTGCGGTACGATGCACTCGAAGCGGACAATAACAAGTCAATCATTTTCGCATTATTTCGCAACGACAATAGCCAGGCTTAGTGGCACTGACAGACAAATTTTAATCTCAAAATGATGGATTTATTTCAAAAAAAAATATTTTGTCTTTTTTTTCTTAAATCTTAAAGCAGGTGTTGTTTGGCCGGGATTACAAGTAACACTTGTCAAGGTTTTTTTGATTGATTGTGGGATTCTGTTAGGATCATATTGAGTTTTGTAATTGCGAATATAAACAGAGCGGAACGTGATGCTTGCTTTTGTGCACATGAGTGAGCAACTGCAAAATAAATGCACTTGAATTTGATTAAATACAATTTCAACTTGGCCTGAGATCGCACAAGATAGAGTGGAAGTAAAATATAAGTCCAGTGGGACCCAAGTTAGGCAAATTAGGCTATTTTGAAATATGTATAATGATAGTTTTATTGATAAGTTTCTTACAGTGTTGTTTTCGATGTTCTTTGATTTATTTACTTACAATTTAAGCTCCTTAAGGTTCTACTTGCATCAGAAAATAACACAAAATGGAAATTGAAATGAGCAAGCTCACTTCATATGCATTGGTACCTTTATCTAGCATCGACGAAATAAAGAATATTTTTTACTCCATCTTTCAATTTCCTCTCTTCCTAGAATAATAAATACAATCACAAGCCCACATACATCGCACTCCAACCCAAACAGCATTATTTAACAAAAACAAATTATTTTGTCCCATTCATACACAAAACGTCAATTATTGTGAACGCACTCACTCCCGCTGATTTTCCTTTAACTCGTTCAACAAAAGATTTAAAAGTGACTTATGTCTGTTTGCCAAAGGTGTTGTAATCCATTTAAGTTCATCGGCTTAAGATTTTTTTTGTAGCGTTTGAGGTGTAAGTACTTAAATCTTGTGTTGGAGATAAGATGGAGTTACGTCCGGTTCATAGATTTTTGATGGTTTAATGGCTTTTGCATTTTTGTGGAAGTTTTAGATAAATTGGTAAGGATAATATTGTAGTTGTCTTTCTTTATGTCACTACAAGCTTTTTCCCGCGACTTCGTACGCGCATAACCCATTTTTTCTCGTTCCCGTAGGAATTACCAGTTCACAATCACGATGAAGGCTATACGGCCAATATGTAGCCTTAATCGTGAATGTGGCTATCGTATAAAGAATTTTCCAAATCCTACTGGTAGTTCCAGAGATTAGCGCGTTCAAACAAACAAACAAATAAACTCTTCAGCTTTATGTAGCGCCTCCGACCGCGTGAATGTCGGTTATTGTAAAAAGTAGTGTAAAAAGTAGCCTATGTCCTTCTCTACATCCCAGGCTATATATCTGCTTTTCATGACGATCGATGTTGTTTTGAAGTCTCCATGGAGGTCGACCCTCTGGGAAAAAAGGAGGGGATTGGTCAGACTCCAATTGAGTTCTAGCATACCAAGTTTTGGAGTGGCGACCGCGTACCGGAAGACGCAGCGTTGGAAGGCCTCCCACAAGGTGGACCGATGACCTGGTGAGGGTCGCGGGTAACCGATGGGTGCGAGACGCACAGGACCGGTTGTTGTGGCGACACTTGGGGGAGGCCTATGTCCAGCAGTGGACGTCTTTCGGCTGATATGATGATGATGGCACCTTGGTGTTCTTCTTGCTATCATGAGACGGCGGTGTGATGAACCTATACAACTATCTTTAAAACCTCTTTACTTAGCAGAGTTCATAGCCTGTTATACGACGAACTTGAGCATGTCCAAACTAAATTGCACATTACCAACTTTTGCCCCATAAAACACCTTAAATGGTGTCTGGTAGGGTATGCCACATACACATTTCTTCTCGAATTAATAACCATTAAAAACAGTAATGCTTGTCAAATGGAGATATCCAGCTGCTTATCCCCGTGTGTGTCGCCAATTTTTAACAATGATACTGATTACTGAGTAAAACACATAATTTATAATTGCTGAAATTGTCACCAATATACCTACAGGGTGATTAAGTGGAGTCATATTATAATCTTAGTCCTTTTGAATGAACACCACTGAAATCAACTCTTTTGCCATGGCAACAGAAAAACAACCCTAGATAAATGTCAATAAGCAACAAGCTATAACTTTAACACTAATTAAGTACAGTAAGCAGTAATTTAAAGGTACCAACGATTTCTTGACAGTTTCTTCAGGATTCAATAAAACTGAATAAAAGTGGCTTTTAAAATCCCAAGGTTACAAGGAGATAATAAATGTGATTTAACGGGCCTAATGCTCTATAGTTTCCAACAGAACTGTAGAACACCAACACCAATCAAATCAAACATCAATCTGCGTAGCCTTTCCCCAAATGATTACCAGTAGGTATTTTGGACGGAGCAACTGTTTGTCGCCCAGGACCAGTACCTGGGTATCATGATACCCGTTGGCAAGACCGGTATCAAATTTTCTCAACTTTAAAGACACGTGCTGCTGTTAGAATATATCTGCGAACTCAAAAAAACACTCTGTATATATACCTACCATAATAACACATACGCTTGAATTTTTAAAATTACCACTGACAGTTCCACTTCACTCTTCATATGGATGAAACCAGGTAATTCGTTGTTTTTCACGACAGCTGTCTCCTCTCAAGTAGGTACCTACTTTAAAGTATCATGCAAATTATAAATTAACAATACAAGGTGAAAATAATTATGTTAACATGTGTTAATGACGTTCAAATGATGTAAAAGTAGGCTCATTATTTATTATGAAGGCCGTGAAGGAATTTATGTCCGGTAACGTCGTATACAGATAAAAGAGTATATCAAGACTCAATGATCGAGAGGAAAATTACATCGGGTCCTACAAAGCCATGACCAAAACTTCTCTGTTAAGTGTCATGACGTAGATGGTTTGAAGATATAGACTGGCTGAAACTTAACTAATTTAACAATTATGTATTACAATTTTTTTTTTCATGTATTTATTGGGTATAAATGTGAACTTAATGCCCTTGGCATTCTCTATTAGCCAACCAAGGGAGGTGAAGGGATAACATGACAGGTGTATTGCTGTAGTAAGAAAAAAAATATACTCAATTAAATAAGCGACTCTTAAACAACGTGTAACAGAATAAACGCAATATCTCTTAAGGAGTCATTCTACTCATCATTATGAACTTGAACTGAACTTTTACTATAGAACCAACCCCGAAATCGAGAAAAAATCGACTACCCGTTACATGTGGGCATAACTCCACAAAATGTATAGAACAGCAATCCCACAGTAAAAATTGTTCATAATAATGAGTACAATAACCCTATAAAAGGTATTGTGTTTATTCTGTTACACGTTGTAGAACCAGAACGCAACGATAAGGCCTCTGAAAAGGGCGAAATAACCATCTTTTACTATAAATCTGCAAAGCGGACCAAATTTTTATTTTCAGGCTTATTTGTTCCAAGTGTACACAGATTCACACATTAAGGATATGCAATCAATCGATCTGCTTAGCATCTTCCCAACAATGTGTGGATCGGCTGAGTCCCAGAATTTTATACCCTCCCCGCTCCACCTAGAGCGGAAGGAGTCATTTGATGATTTCCCATCCATAGAAAAAAAGACCCCTTGGTGTCATAGGTACATTTCGGGCTTCTGACTATCTGTATCGATTACAAAGTCATAGTCAATTAATTTATTTCAACTAGACCATTAAAAGGCACTTTTGAACGTCAAATTTACAGTTTGAAAATAAAACATTATAGTGACTCTATAGTAGATTCCAGATAAATGTGCAATAACGGTCATTGACCCACATACATTTATTGATTTTCTTAAAATCAAAAACAGAAATAAAGACTTAGAGCAGTCCTGAATCTACTTCTATCGTGATCCTTTATGTTCTCTAGTAATGTAAAATGGTTCATAATGTATTGTTCGGGTATCTACGAAGGGATATTAGGGAAAGGTCAATGTACTTTATTGCAAGTTTATCTGGCACAAAGTATAGTTGTTCATTCGCAAAAAGTAGATTCATATGGAGCAGAATGGACAATTTAAGAAACTCCATAGAACTTACTCTTTAAATAAAGGTTTTACAATATTTTGTATACATTAATCAATTGATTATAATATGTGAGGTCGACGCACCCAAACTAACAGTACTAGACTGTCTATAGGAGATCTACAAATGACTCCCGGAACCAAGGACGTGCCAGGAAATGTACCTAATGATTTGCAAATAAATAAATGTGTTCCTAATACACGTTAGCTATATTACCCCTATATCGATAACAGAGAAAAAGTATAGCCATGATTTTACTGCATCTGAATTAACGAACCGCCGATAAGAATTCCCACTTATTCCGCTCTAGAAAAAGCGCGTAAAATGGCCACCATTACTGCCAATTACCACTCAATAACGCCACACATAATACGCACTGCAGAACTTCTATTTATTCGTCTTAATTAATCTACACATGCATAATCTTGGATCGAGTCCTAGCACAGACCACGGAATGCAGCCTAAAGACACCATTTCTAAAAAAATCGTGCGCATGTAAGGAGAAGCTTCAGCTCTAGACAAATCGCCATCACTAATAATGGCTTTTGCTGAAATAACAAAACGTAGTATCACTCAGGATCACCACATAGCACAGTATTTTGAATTTTTGAGAGATGAGAAGGTATTTTTTTTGCGAGGTAGACGTGCCCTCCGCTTGTTTTATAAGGGATGGATCACGTGACATTTCGACAGCGTTGTCAATCCCATTTGACGTATTAAAAATCACTTTCGCGACGCTACTGCTGACAGAATGTCAATGTCGTGTCGGCCCGGCCACGTCCCGGACACGACCCGGCTATGTGTGAATCAACCTTTAGGCGTCACTTGGTCGTTGAGGACAGGTAGATAGTCTCTCCGAGGTATGCTACTGGTAGGTTTCCGCTGTATCTGGATAGACTGAAAGACGACCCTGATATAGTTGGGAAAAGACAGGGCAGATTTATTGATTCACAGCCGCACGATGTGCGCTGAGCACAAGTTTCGGCTGATGTAACCAAAGTCAGAATTGTCTCGGGCTTAGGGCCCTATTTAATATAACTGACAATGCTACAAATTTGTAAAAAACTGACATAATTGTCAGTTTTGCACGACAGGTGTGGTTTATAATGCAATAATGTATGAAATAAACTTATAAAATTGTCGAATTTTTAGAATGTCGCTTGTCACCAGTAGTTTTTATTAAATAGGCCCGTAATTGTATGGGTATACGGTGACAGTTACTGACATGCTTAGTTCATAAGAGGCCCTGGACAATGTCATTTAATAATTAGCGAATGCGACTGTCGAAATGCTAAAATGTAGGAATTTGATCACGTGACATTTCGATAGCATCTGTCGATCCCATTCATTTTTGACTGTCGCCTTCGCCACACTATCGTTGACAGAATCTCACTTGTCTCGAGCCCAAGGAAAGTTCTGACAATTCCGTCTCTAGCCGTATCTACTGTTGCAACTCTCTGAGTCCTAGAATTCCGTTTCTCTGAGTGAACCTATCATGTAACTGTGTTGCATGCAATGAATAACTGTGTGTGTGCAATGGTGGGTACGTGTGTGTGTATTAAGTAGCTGTGTGTGCAGCTGATTGAATTTAGTAACGCAATCACTTTTATTGCAAGCAATTACTATTGAATGTATAATGTTTGCGCTAAGTTGCCATTTCAAGACGGTAAAGCGTGAGTCTAATATCTTGGGATGCGAGCGGATTGAATTGTTAATACAAATATGAGGCCTTTAATAAAGATAAGCGTAGCAGCTTCAGTGGAACAGAACATTTTGAAGCACGTGTAAAATATATTGAAGATTGAAAACGTTTTTATAAATAAATATAATGAAAAATATGTGAACTTAAACTCCGATTCAATAGACAGATCAGCTGGCCGCTGTGCCATTTTGGATTGCTCCATAGTTCCTCTTTGGTTTCGTCCTTTTTCCCGCTCAAGCCCTGGCGGCACACCGGTGTGCCGCCTGATTTTCGCGATTTTAATGTTTATTATTACTATTACGTAAGATATATTGTATACTTAATTTGGAATTTTCACATGTCAGGGTTTGAGAGGTCCCACCTAAAAACACCGAGATTTTTTTACCGTGGCCTGAGTGATATGACGAAGTCGATCACTGCTGCTCTGATGCGTGAAATGTTGCACCCAATACCCTTAAATTTTCTTCAATCACTTTAGTAATATCCTAACGTGCTCTCTACCAACTATAGTAAGTAACCCAACCAAAGCCCAGCCTTCCAGACCAAGAGTGAAATCTCCTGATCACTCGTGTCGCCTGACCTCATCAAAAATTGGTTTATAAAAAACTCATTATTATAAACAAGATCCCACCGTTTTTCCACCACTCCCAAACACTCCTAAAACCAGTCATTACGTCTAATTTCAATTCGTGGATTAGCAGCGATAATAGTTCGTTGAGTGATTTTTTCCTCGCCCGCGAACAATTCAAGTGGAGTGGTAATTACAGATCACTTCGCGCCGTTTACATCATTAAGTACTTACGTACTCATTAACAGTTAGTTCGTTTATTAATATGGGTATTTAAATTGCAATCTTTCTTGATCGTTTTTCCTTAATTAAGACGCAGTTTTCTTCGTTGTAGTGTGTTTGTGGGGGATAGTTATAATGTGAAAGCTTTAAGGAGTTATTGGGCTGTAAAGGGATGGTGCTAAATTATGTCAATTCGATGAACGACGAAAGCTATTCGTAAGCCACTAATAGATCCTGCCAGGGTTGCGGAATTTGTTCGAAAGAGTCACCGCGGTCCTGGAACACAAAGGAGGAATAGCAATAGGAGGAACATCCGTGTCCTCCTGGGTTTTAGTCAGTGAGAGTCTGACACTGCCTTCCGCTCCGCCCAGAGCGGAAGGAGTCATTTGACGTTTTGTATTGTATGTATATGTATTTCCCATCCTTAAAAAGACACTAATAGATGTTAATCACATCATAAACATTAATCATATTAACTTTTATGTACGTATAGTAGTGGCACATAGGTTTACTTAATGCAACAGGGCTTTGTATCCCATGTTCCCAATATGTCATGTCTGAAGTACTAACTCTTTTTTGCATATTAATGCACTTAGGTTGTTATTTGTCTACCTAGTTACCTACTGCATTAGTCTTGTCTGCACTATCATTCTTTAACTTCTCATCGTCAATTAGGTCAACGTGTAAGCCGGTAACAGATATTTTTAATAATTTGTAATGTCAACTGTCACTCAGTCATGTCATGCTCCCGATTAGGTGAAGCCAACACGCTTGAATGCCAATTCAACAACTTTAACATTATGTCCCATTGCCAATTAGCGAAGAAAACCTATTACAAACCTAGATAGTATATGTACATACATTTAAAACAATGAAAATCAATAGAGCAATACATCAGAATTTAACCCTAAGCGGTCAATGGCGGTCAGTAATGACATCGCACGCGAAAAAACGTCCACCCGAGCGTAAAAATTTGAAATTCAAAAAATAAATAAAAAAGTAACCCGCTACTCGCTACTCGAGACCCGTTGACACAAACTACAGAAATGGGGCCGAGTCTCTCTTAACTAATTTCTTCCATCGCTACCGTATACAGAGAGTGTTAATTGCCCTGTGCGACAGAGATGAACGTAGAAATTAGTACCATGTGCGAAAGGGAAGGTGGTTAACACGGTAAGAAAATAAAAAGTTGTTCATACCAGTTGGAGCACACACACAGTAGCGGACGCTCGTTAAGTCACTGCTTTTAACCCTTTAATGAGTGTTTATGTTTGATTAAAAAACATGATTTTAGTGTAACTGTTTATTTTACTGTCTGTATCGACTTTCATGACTGTTAAGTGGGGAATTTTAATAATTTGTTTAATTGTTTTTAAATGTGAGGGAATTATTGCAAATGTATGCGAAATATTTTGTGTTCGTGGTTATTTTTTATTGCGATAGTGCTACATCTGCGTTTTTCTGCATATTGTACGAATTTGTGTAGAAAAAGTGGTATAGTTGCTCGACTAGCATTAAAACATCTATTTATTCATGCAATTAATGTTTTATTTTGTAGGACAAAGTGTGTTATTCATATCAAAACATGAAAATTAACTTACGACTTTGGATAATTAATTAAGTAAGTAATTATTTATAGACTGGATCATTGGGTATTCTTCGCTTATCTATTAGGCCAGCGCATATTGATAACATTCCCAGAACTTTTAATTACACAGTGAATAGATACATACATGCATGCATGCATAAGTTTGTAATGTACATAACATGAATTTGCATAATTATTTGATTCGTTATTTTTCACTTTGGGGTGAGTAGGTAAATGTAGCAATGAATTTTACAACTTTAAGTCAAGTACAAAGTAGCCATAGCAATTTAAGTTTGAGTCTATAATTATCATCTGTAGAATAATTGCGTAATGTACAAATTAATGCAATCAACCGTCTATTACTTCATTTTGTCATTTCAACAGTATTCATTACGAGTTTTACGTTGTCAAGTCTACTAATTATTAAACATATAAAGCAATGGATCTGGAACTTCATTTGAATGTGAAAGCATAGGCGATTTTATGAGTTACGCAATTAGGGTGCCTGTTTCTGGAAATAATTATTGTTTTTGTTTTATTGACTGTTATAATTAATTCAACTAATCACAGCAATTGACGCGCGTTTGATTATTTGTCAAATTAATGTTCCAAAAAGAAGGCCTGAGACTTGTTACTTTTCATAATATTATATTTTTATTTTTTCCGAAATCATAAAAAAAAGAAGTAGCCAAATGAGAGTTGGATCACCGTAGCACTTTTTTTTGTTGATTTATACTTTTACCTACCAATAAGCGCAGGACAAAACACTTAGACAAACAAGTGTACAATCAAAGTTTTATCTTACAGAGTAATCTCTTACAGACAAAACTTAAAACAAATTGAACACTAAAAAACTCACGCCGGGTCTTAAAGACCGCACACCTTTGTTCCACAGTTACATCACCCGCTGACAGGTTGACGGCGATTGGCACCGAGCAAGGCACATCGGTATCCACGATATGGTTAATTAGTAATAAAACCTTGCCTTCTTCGGCCGCTGGAGGGTTATCTCTGCTACTTTGTTAGCTGGAAATGCGTGTAATAACACTGCAATTGTGAATCGATTAGGCTTGGCCGCCATCTTGAATTTTTGATTAATTTGTTAGGTTTGAGATTTTGATTTTTGTATGATAGATGATGTGTATTTATGGTTCTAAATTGATTTAAGGGTAAGTACCTTATTGTAACTGTTATATTTTACATGTGACAAGGAGTTTGGAACGCTTTAACGCCTAAATGATTTTGATGAAATTTGGTACTTTCAGAAATAGATAGTATTATATATAGTATAGTAATATAGAGAGACTTTTTTAATGCGAACGTTTGTACGGTAGTGACACATGATTTTTTTTTTTGTAGTGCTAAATAAACATCTTTTTTTAGGCATCAGTAAGTGTAGTTTACAAAAAGGTTGTATGTGCGTAAATTTTACGTGAGTAGGTAAACAGTTTTTCTTTCTTTTTTTCAGGTAATGTGTAAATATAATGAGAAATCCGTTTATTTACTTGAGATAATCAGCGTTTTATCTAGAAGGGTAACACACATCTGTCATGAATGTTGTTTATACACGGTGTTCCAGAAGTGCGTGGTTATATCTAAGGGTGTTGTTCTATATCTGCTATACCTACAGTAAATAAAAAATATCTAAATAAGTATTGGATTTTTTTATAAAAAAATAACGACGGCAAAAATCAAACAAAAAGTAAAAAAAATACTTTCAAGCAGTCTGATGCAGTTGATGGCGTTTATTTTAGTTTAAACACACATTTTGATGCCACCAACTGCATCAGACCCCTTGATTTTTTTTGTACCAGTGTTCAGGGTTTTTGAGAAAAGGAAAAACAAAATGTTTTTCAATTTACTTTATAGCAGATATTATTATAGAAAAACACCCTTAAATATGATCACGCATTTCTGGAATACCCATAAGTGATATCTACGCACTGTTGCATTAATTTATTCTGTAACAGAGCTTGCCATTTAGAAAATCTGTTTTTCTTTTTCTTTACTTTTGAAGGGATACCCCTAATTCAGAAGCTCAATCAATGTGGACATGGCTCATTGTGTCAACCAACAGCATTTACATAACAAGTCATAATTTGCATACAGATTTGGGATTGACAGAAAAAAAAACAGAATTCTCCATCTGCGTTCACAGCAAGGTGCACAATGGACAGAAAAGGGTTACAACTCATAAATGACAGGATATGATCAAATATAGAAGTCATTACATGATTACAAGGCACTTGCCACCTTTTAAACCCAATACACATGTAAATACGAGGTTTTCCATGGAGTTTTAGTCAGTGTTGGTCTTCAAGATTTTTTTTTTTATTAATAAGATTTGACATTTGTATTTTCAAATGAGGTGGGAAACCTTGTTTATCTTCATGTGATCACCTGCTTTTCTAGATAGTATAAAATGGCAATTTCTGCCTCAGTCGGTTTCTCCTCTTACTTCTTGTAAACCACGCACCGGATTTTAATACAGTTTTCATTATTAGATAGAGCAATAAACTAGGAAGGTTTGTGTGTATAATTTGCACGCAAGCAAAGCCGGGATGAGTCGCTAGTGATCTCATAAACAGGCTGCATATTGCAGATTTTCGATTCTGAGGAGTCGATGACTAGTGAAATTATGATAGCCGTCTTGTCTTATCCATTCCTTATTTACAACGTGTAACAGAATAAACGCAATAACTCTTAGGGGTTCATTGTACTCATACTATGGGACCAACACTGAAAAAAATATCAGCTGATTTTTTTTTCGCGATTTCGGGTTACACGTTGTATAAATCTGCTTAGTTTTTTCTCATTTAGGTTGGTTTCAGCTTCCAGTATAACCGGATGCTGTAGTACTGTAATACCAGTATTTTAGATGGGGCGACTGCCTATCTGAGCTCCACAACCCAGTGAACCACTACCCTAGGTAAGACTGGATGTTGGACTTTAGGGTTCCCTACCTACTACGAAAAACCCGTTGTCGCATTCCCAGTACCTGAGAATTTGTATAAATTTGAAGAAGTAACAAAAACCATTAGTAAATATGAGATATCTAACGAAAACTCGATTAAAACTATAGTGACGCCATATATATATGTCGTGGCCATATCATAGAACTGGCCATTTCATGATGTGGTCAAAAATTTCATCAAAAGTATTTCATGTATTTCATGTTGGCCAGCAAACACTGACAATATCGTTTAAACGTCAACGTTTGATGATATTTCGATCTCCGTTTGACCATATCATGAAATGCCTGGCCACATCATGAAATGAAAACTTCAAACCTAACTTAGACGGAGCCTCGCTACGGGGCTCCTATTTCTGTCTGCAGGGTTTAAAGGAACCAAGATAACTGTTGATTTCGTCAAACGCTGAGTTATTCTTTGTATTTTCCGTTTCATGAAATGGTCGGCCACATCAGGCCACGACATGTATTTCGTACAAAAAAACAACAAAAACTGCGTAACATCGAATCGATATCACTATTTAAAATATTTGATTGTCTTTATCAATATCTACTCTAAATATTTTGAAAATGTACCCATCTATTTCAATGACGATTTGATAAGCGTACTAAACCGAAATATATCGGGGGAATTCCACTGTTGTCGTTCGTGGCCACAAGTTTTATTTTAAAACTAGACTAGGTACCCACGAATGGGTCAGTCTTAGAATACAGGATAAGGGGTTAACGATACTAAAAACACAAAACGATATGAATAGAAAGTTAAAAACAGTTGTTTTTTTGATGTGCCAAAGTGATTATGTTTGAATCGAGGTAACAATACTACAATTACAGCCCAATTATCACCAATCAATACTGTTAACGTGATTATATAAACAAAGTTAATTAATGAAATAACTTGATTGCGTATACTTGCTAATTATTATCAATTAGGTTCAGTTAAGCTAGTTTTTAGTGCAGCTGATTTGATTGTAATGACATTTAAAGTTTTTTTCGTGAATATTCATTATAGTTCTTCTGACTAATTATTGACATTAACAACAGTGATAATAATTCGTAATAATAACAATGTTTTTCAATCAGATTATCATAAAAATTATCTTGGTTACTGTGAAAGCAGGTTTTCCAATTCTTGTGACAATAAATTGTTCAGGGTACTGGGTAGGTACATCAGCAGCATACTAGCTAAGAGTATAGCAGTCACCACAGGACGTAAGGCAAGACAGTTGACAATTTTGGACTTGACAGAACATTAAGCAGGTGCAATATTACTGTTTAAATTAAAAAAAAAAACAATTGCATCGTATTAGCCAGTTCTTTATGAACTTTCATCTCCGTTCTTCACTGTTCATCTGGCCGTTGACAAGCGTACTCACCTCACTTATGTACATAATCTGTGTCAGTAAAATTAAAACAGAATATAAAACGGGAGCGGTAAAGAAAAACAAACTGAATGTGTTATCTGTTAAATGTGTCGTTAAACGTTAATTGTCTGCAGTAATTGCAATAAAAATTAAAAGTTATTGCAGTGTGTTATCGCTGGGTCATGGAGAGATGAGACTATGTGTAAATATATATCTATACTAGCTGTCCCCCGCGGCTTCACTCCCGTCAACTGGCTACCTACCCTACATCTACCCTACACCTACCCTACCCTACACCTACCCTACACCTAACCTACAAAAAAAGAAGTATCCTTTGTCCGTCTTTCCGATTTCCTAGACAAAAGTTGTGATAGCTCGGTTAATATACATGTTATAAAAATAATTTATAGCCCTATAGCACTCAGGAATAATGTAGCTTTCTACCAGTGAAAAAAATTTTAGAATTGGATCATTAGTTCCAGAGATTACCCCCTACATACAAACTTACAAATTTTACCTCTTTATAATATTAGTACAGAAGTACAGATGTATGAATACGTGTATATGATACAGATTTGCGATTTGTTTCCATACTGTTCGAGAGGTTAGTGGGTTAAATAAGATCACATCTATCTCGAAAAAAAAATAAGTATGTATTATGGTACAACAACCGGTCCTGTGCGTCTCGCATCCATCGGTTACCCGCGACCCTCACCAGGTCATCAGTCCACCTTGTGGGAGGCCTTCCAACGCTGCGTCTTCCGGTACGCGGTCGCCACTCCAAAGCCCTTCGGCCCCATCGACCATCTGTTCTGCGAGCAACGTGCCCTACCCACTGCCACTTTAATTTGGCGATCCTTCGGGCTATGTCGGTAACCTTGGTTCTACAGAAAAATACATAAAGAATAAAAAAGTTGTTTATGAGCAACTCAACTTTTTGGAACTACTGAAAACTTCCCAATGGAAAACCCCAAATCACTTGTGAGACCTCCGGACTCTGTGACGTGCCAATACTTTCTTGATTCCTTTGTGTGTGAGAGAGAGAGACGCTTTGTAGTATAGGTTCACATAATTTCATTATCGTTTTCGGCTCATGATGCATAATTCACTCACTTCTGCCTTTGCTTATTTGCCATTTTTTTTTCAAATGATGGAAATCATCAAATGAATTCTCCCGCTCTGGGCGGAGCGCAAGGGAGTATCAGACTGTTACTGAATAAAACCCATCCGTGATCCTCCAAAGGCCCTTTGCGTTCCAGGGCCGCGGTGACTCTTTCGAACAAATTCCGCAACCCTGACATTGTTTATTTGCCTGGATAAGATTTTTTTATAAGTCTCCCTCAATCTTCATCGACCTATCCTTCTCCAAATATGGAGTTGGTTTTCAGTTTCACCAGATGAAGTAGAATACCAGTATTTCTAATCGACATTGCAGCGACTGCCTATTTGACCTCCACAAACCCAGCTACTGGGTAACATGATACCCCTTGGTAAGACTACTCAACCAAAACCGTTTTAAAATAATCAAGAAATAATAAGCTAGTAGTCAGGGGTCAGGACCTTAACCAGCTTATCAATCCATATAAAAAATATGACTTCATGAATTTCTTTGCCGCACAGTTATTGTTCGTTCGACTGCATACGATAACCTCTGATTTCTGCATTCCTGGTACTTCGTTGACGGGAAACAAAGATATTAACGAATTTCTGTTGACAGGATGAATCATTAAAATTAATCTTGTAGTGTCAGAGGTTAGAAACGTTTATTTCTGCGGGTGTCGTTAAAAATACCATAAGCAACACAATTATTTTTTTAAAGGGCATGTATGTCATCGCCATCCTGCCTGGTCTATTAAAATGTGCTGATGAGGACAAACAGTTACAATTGTTAATTGTTCAGTGGTCATTAGTGCCTACTTGTAACGAAACAAAGAATAATTCACTAGTGGTGATGAAATCTTCAGGGACAAGTTATTTTAGTGAGGTATGATACACCCTTGCTTATCCTCAAAGTGCATGTCCCTTTTCAAGGTTTCCTCGTAAGTACAAAACAAAAGATTGTACCTACCTTTATGATTTTTCATAGATTATGGTCGTCTCAATTTAGTTATTTAAAGACAAGTTCCTTCTGAATTTCATAACATGTTATTGGCGTCGTTTTAATACTGATTCGCGATCGTTACGCAAAATTGGATGTCGTCTTTTATCGGCGCGGTCGGATTTGCAGTACAAATGAAAGCGACGATCGCGTATCCGCGCGGTAATCGCGTGTCGCGTATTGATCGCTTTGTATTAGGACGACACCTTACACTTAATACTTAAAATTCTTGAGCTTAAATATTCCTTCACTAGTCATATATCTACGAACAACTCTGCAGTCCCCAGCCAGCTGTTTCGCAGAAATCCGATCACAGTCGATACTCCACTAATTTATGGCAGACACAATCACTTTTACTGCTTTCGCAATTACTTCGTTTCCTGCACAAATCAGTATTATTCGTATTATTAGTAATTTTATGGTCTCTTCTGAGAAATTCAATTTCTTATCAGTGATGAGGTGCGTCACAGGGAGTTCGATTTACATTAATAATTAAATTATTTTTAGTAACATGTGACAGATGAATATCGCTTGTTTAGTACCAAACATGGCCAGAATAAATTCGGTTACAATATAGTACACTAGCTTCTTCAATAGCGTCTCTGGCAGCAAGAACGCGGGCCAGTGGTAACAGCATTCTGAAAACAGTGGCCGAGAGTGTGTTTTCCCCTTTTTTCTGAGGCATTTTGTGGAGAAGATAACACAGTAAAAAACTTGTTCATCTTTTGTGTAGAATGCTTCTCTAACTCAAACTGTTATTATATGTAGGTCTGTACTAACACTATGTATAAGGTATGTTACTAACACTATGGAATTTCTATTATCCGATATAGAAAATAAATGAATAAATAATTTTACAAGCTTTTGCTATACTTGCACTGTTTGTATGTTTTCGAACATTTGTTGGTAACCGATTGAAAATTTTGCATACACCGTTAGTTCTAGTGACAATGCAGTGTCCAATATTCAATTTTGTAATAATTTCAATATGGCCGCCGCTCCAAGATGGCGGATTAGGAGCCGTTTAAGTATTCCGTGAGCAGAATTTTAGTAATTTTTAAACTCCCCCTTGTCAGCGATAATAAGCAAAGTTACTACCCCCCCTCCTATGCTTACGTAAACATTGGTAGATACTTCCTTACCCTACGTCGATTATTTCCACTTAACTACGGACCAGCGCATAAGAGCCAGTAAGCAACAATAATCAATTTTGCCAAATCTCTGAAATGATTTAGGAATTCAGAAAATAGGAAGGGAAGGAGGGGAACGGGGTAGTGAGAGAAATAAATGTTGATGTCGTAATCAGCACTCAGAGCCTCCCCCATGTCATCAAAAATAAGCATATGGCAAAGCCCACCCCCCTCTGGTTTTTTCTAAACCCCCTTAAATGGGTATCAAATGAAAGGACTTGAAGAGTAGAAAACGATAATGTTAGTAACATCACACTAAATTCAATAAGGATTATTTTTTCAACCCTCTTAAGACGCTGACAACAGCAAAAGCTCGGTCACTCTCGGACTGTATAGAAAAGAAAAAGAAGCGGGACGACTAAATGCTTGCAATGTTATGGATTTCCTCAAAACTACGTTGATCTTTTAAAAATCTAAAACAAGAAAGTTTTGCATTAAGATTCGATTCATTATTTAGTATAATTTTTATCGGCATAAGTAGGCTAGTAATATGGGATTTATACATGTTTCGGAAACAACAGTGTTCTTTGAAATATAGTTAAAATTAACATAGGCATATTTTTTCTGCAGCTTGAAACTAAACAGATTTGGCTAAAATTGCGTGAGGAAACCAGCAATTATCCAGCAGTTTTTGCTGTTCACAGCGCCTTGATATGGGTATCAAATGAAAGGACTTGAAGCTTAGCTTGAAGCTTGTTTTTAAAGTAAAATTTATTTAAAATAGTGGCACGCAAGGACTTCATAAGATGAAACAGCACTTCATTCAACATTGTTTTTGCCAACTTGACTAGAATGAGATCACCTATTAATTCTTGTCAAAAGTCAAAAGCGAATAAGTAAAAGGTAAAATATTATGTCATGTAGTTTTAAATTATATTCTTTTAAAATAACGTAGCAGCTATCAGTGCAAAATAAATATAACTGACCTCTGCTTACCTCTTACAGGTATACAAACTAAATGATACGTTATTAATCACTACCCAAATTGGTGCCGAAATAACAATCATAAATCATGAAACTGAAGAATAATGATCATTGAAAAACTTAAGCGCAGTCATCCGGGAACGTAGTCGGTTTTCAAGCAAATACGTAAATTGCTATGCGTTAATATAAATAAATTAATTGGCAAGATCTTTAACTAACTAATCATCGACACGGTATTGTTAAGATGAAGTCTCTTGGGTCTGTGATGCTAAGATTTTGACTCATCATTGATTATAATTGCATTGACATAAATATTTTAAGCACATGAATAACTTTTTTGTTTGTAAAACAATACTCTTGAAGACCATGACTTTTGAATGTCTATCTTCTATAATCAACTTGAAAAATATTCGGTAATAATTCAGTCAGTTCGATGCTAGAGCAATCATTTTTCTGTGATCAAGTTGCTGTATCATCATCTGCCTAGCCTTTTCCCAATTATTTTGGGGTCGGCTTCCAGTCAAACAGGATCCAGCTGAATACCAGTATTTTACGTGAAGCGGCTACCTACCAGACCTCCACAACCCATTAACTGCTAACACGGTACTTCTTGGCAAGACTGAAGTCAGATTTTCAGGCTTCTAAAAATCCGTAGCGACGTCCGTACCAAAGATCTACAATATCGATATGTTAGGATGGTCACCCATCCACAGACTGACCTCGGCAAGCACTGCTTAACCTTGAAGATCGACCCGTGAGGCTGTTATAATATAGCCACGAGCAACTCAGTTGCTGTATACATAAATGAAGATCTTCGCTACTTTCACTTTTTGAGTAATTTTGATTCTTTTTCTTGTCTTTAGTTCCACACATTTACTTATATAAAATACTAGCTTCCGCCAGAGGCTTCGCCCGCGTGAAAGTTGATATTATCGCAAAACACCCGGGATGAAAAGTCTGTGTCTTATTCCAGGACACGGTCTGCCCATTTCCATCATCATCATCATCATATCAGCCGAAAGACGTCCACTGCTCGACATGGGTCTTCCCCAGATGGGGAGGTTTGCCATAATCGCCACGCCATAATCGCTGGTGCAGTGTAGCTGATGCAGTGTACCTACTGAGAATGCTGCCCATTCTCTGGTGAGTCCTATCACTTCCCGTGGATGTCGTAAGAGGCGACTAAGGGACCCATTTCCATGTTTCATCCAAATCTGTTCAGCCGTTAAACGTAAAGAGGTAACAAACAAACTGACTTTTGTATTTGTAATATGAGTAAAGAGACCATATTTTTTTAAATTTCAAAACGGGACATCGTAGCTTTTGTCAATAGTTTCTGCGTTCTTAATTTTCTAGGATTATTTTGGAAGGACTGGCCCGCAATGGCAGAGGACAGATGTGTGTGGAAAAGGGAGAAGTAGGCTTTTACCCAGCAGTGGGACGTAACGGGCAAGATTACATTAGATTTGATTTTGGAAGGTCGCAAATCACATTATATTTTTACATAGTATTTCACGATAGTTAGACGCTTTTAGAGTATAGACTATTTGATTAGTTATGGGTGTACTTTTATATTTCCTGTTTTTGATTTCGAATTTTTATCTGTATTTTTCTGTCACTGAAAACGGGACTATTCTGTGTCCCGTAGCTTTTCTCGGGGGCACCGGGAAGTAACGAAAAAAGGGATAGTCCTGTTCAAAACGGTACGTATGGTCACGTTAAATATGAGTTACGTATATCATCAAGAATATCTCAGCCTTCCCCTTAACCGAGCAATTACACAGAAATCAGGGTTGGCACGAAACATTGGAGGAAGTATTTTAACAAGCGGTTTTACTTACTAATAACCCACTTAACATGTGATTACTTATCGCTAACTACACTCATGTATCTGAGGCATTATTACTCCAAATTATTATGACAACCCTGAATAATGAGACTAGATCTTCAAAACTACAATTCATTGCTGTTTTTTAACTGGATCTTTGCTAAGGTTGTCATACAAAAACAGTATTGGATGTCGAAACAAAAATTAGGGTATTCTCTCTTTAAAACTTCTTGGTACCGTTGCTTGTAATTTCGAAATTTGAATGCTTATGGCCGTCAAAATATCTCCGACAATGATCGTAAGCTGTAGAGGTAATAATAATAATGGAAGTATAACCTTAAAAATTAAGATAAAAGGACCGCGACTTTTAGTGTTCGGTATTAAGGACCAATTTCGAGTTGAATATTTTAAAACATGATGTTGTAGCACCCTATTTTAAAATGATTTAGTGGCACTTGCTTGCAAAAATACAAGAACCGCTACTGTGCTCGTTTTCACACTATTCCATATCCAATCAACTCTCAAATGCATCCAGTCTCTTCCAATTTATACTATAACTGTGACTAATGAAAACACACGTACAATTTTCTCCTCCATTTTCTTAAAAAACAAATAAACCCTCGACCTGTCTTCGACATAAAATCATAAGTTATTTTCTGCTTTTAATATCTTAATTAAGAAACCACCATTTACTTCAAAGAATTCATCTCAATTCAGATATAGGAAATTAGGCTCGCGGTGCAATCACGGATGCATCGCGACACTATAATCATTCAGACATAAAACTGACTTGATACGAACTCTCTATAAATAAACATAAATTAAAGAACTCGGATTTCGCTTACAAATTGTGTCCAAATCGAGTTTATAGGTCATAAAACTAATGCGAGATAAAATGGTGAATTTATAATTAACATTAATGGGTCCAAACTATTAACGGCTACCGGAAAGCTTCGGATAGAGACATTAAAATAAATATATATGTAGATTCGGAGATAAACGTTTTTATATTGAATAAAACGTCACGATGCGGTCTGCTGTTCGGTTAAGAGGATGCACTCTCTGGAGCACCCATGAAAACTTGGTCTTTATTACACTTAGAAGGATGGCTGCTATTGGCCAAGCAACATTCAAGTTGACAGATGAAATTATGTAAATTTTTGCCAACATTTTTGCGCACAACTTGTGGCGTGTGGTTAAAGATTGGATTTCCTGTTTACCAAATTATTCCAGGTCTCAAAAGTATTCTGAATACACTAAACAAGGTAGAGAATTCAGAGAACTTATGTAGTATAGAATAGTCTTTATAAGAAGAAGTTGCTAGTTGTTTATTGTGCCACTTTTTTCTTACCTCGCACATTAGAAAGTAATAACTGCAAGGCTGAATTTTATGACTCTTCAATACAAGAGTAGGTACTGATTCTCAGCCTAGTTTTAATATTTTTTTAAATCTGTGTATCGGTCCTTCTTCTTCTTCGTGTGGTTAGTACCTAAGGTCTAACGACCCCACATACCCTAGTGTGATATACATCGGTCCTGAAAATACATTGGTCGTACAGTTCATAAACTACACAGTAAAAAACTTCTCTATTCGTCTATTTTTCAGAAATAAAATCATTTCAAGATCTATTCCCAAAACTGTTTTACCATCTAACCCTTAACTGACCGGCCAAGATAAGGCGTTTTCGGGTATATTTCTAAGTTAATTGGTATCGAAGCGGCTTGTTCACTAGAACACATATTTTTTGTTTGGGTGGGCACCTCACTGCACGCCATACTCTTGATAATTTCTCGGCTTCTTTCATTTTAATACGGTGGCAATGGTTATATTAAGATTACTTACTTCCTAAATTACAGCAACAGGTTTGTTAGAAGTATCGACAATGCTCTATGAATATTAAACTTGTCTCTGGAAAAACATCTTTATTCAACGTATTCTTCGTGTGGTCCTCCTAATTCGAATAGGTAAATTAACCGTTTTCTTTCCAGCCAGAGACTCTAAACAGAGTTCCATTCTATTATAGATTGCAGGAATTCATCACGTGACATTTTGACAACGTTTTACAATTCCATACATTATGACATTTTGACAATCCCCTTCGCCACGCTATCGCTGATAAGAGTCACTTGGTAATAGCTATAGACCTTATGATATTGGAGCTACCCATTATGACGTCACAAAGGTACACACAACCGTTAGATGAGCAATGCAGTACCGATTCGCAAGTGTGCTAGACATGCAATAAGGACTATAATTGAATGTCTAAACACAACCTTCGAATCGGCTGTGAAATCCTTTACATCACACTTTAATATAGGAAAAACTGTCATTATTGATGAATTGTCTATTTCTGAAAACGATTAGATTGACAGGCGCCCCGACGTAGTCTAGTCGAAAAATGTCCAGGCAGATTATGAATACAAGTGTAAAAAGAGTATAATTACACTTGTATTCATAATCTGCCTAGCTTTACTAAAGATGATTATACAGCTCATGCATAACTAGTTCCTAAAATAATATGAAAGCCTTAAACCCGTCAAGTTTCAAACCTGTGACGACTCAGCACACTAACCAACAAAACGTCCATATTAATATTAATGAGAAAAAGTCAATTAAAACGTACTAAAAACATAATGATCGTAATTGCTTTTATGGATGGTCATTAGGGGTCTTAATTGTAGAAAATATAGTGGCCCCCCGTTGCGCAACAGTCGCCTAATTTGGTTATACACAACACCTGTAGGTTATTTGGAATTATAAAGTAGTTTACGTCAATTTACCACTTTATATCACTAGCGATTTTTTTGTAAATTAATGCTGTTTTGTTTTTTCAGCTTTTTCATAAAGGAATGTTTTTTTATGGAGTAGTAAGTAGTAGAAATGCTATCAAGCAGACACCTTTTTTAGTTTTATTTGTTTTGAGTTGCAATTTACGGTTTTAAATATGACGCAGTTAGATCTACAAAACGGCATAATAAAACATGTTTAAGTATTATGAATTCAGATAATAGATAATTCGACGAATTTATACGAGCATCACTATCACTATCACTATCACTATCACTATCACTATCACTATGGTTGGCGCCATGTATAAAGGAGAAACCCGTTTCTGGGACTTACTGTCACACGAGTCAGTTATGCACCAAAAAAATCATGAAATTTTCTTCATCATCTCCCTTCCCTTATCCCACGTTTTTTTCTTCCATTCTGTCCTATCAGCCGTCACATTATCACTCCCTTTTCTTTCATATCGCTCCTCACATAATCCATCTATCTTTTCTTTGGCCTCCCTCTTCCTCTCCATCCATCCACATTTATATTCATAACCCTTTTAGTTACATGCGTTTCATCCCTCCTCTTCACATGACCATACCAGGACAAGCGGTACCTTTCAACTTTTCCCTCACTGGCGCCACTTTTAAACTACCTCTAATGTACTCATTTCTCACTTTATCCATTCTCGTTGTTATCCAATCGTCTAATTTTCTTAATTAGCAATAATAGACATTGACCTTTCCCTTATATCTCTTCAAAGGTAGCAGAAAAAGAAATTATGAATGGTTGTTCAATCAATACTGGAAAATGTAAAGTATTTTGGTAGATGAAGGTGTAGAACAGTTTCATGTCTTTTTTTCCGATTTTTGAATTAAGAATTTTAAAAAATGTAGGTCTAAGTAAGTTTATTTGGCGCCAATCCGATAAACTCAAAAACTACTGCCGGTCAATTCTGTCGACATCTCATGGTGTTCACCTAGGCGGAGTGAACGACAACTGAGCTGTCATTCCATCTTATTTGTATGGTTTGACAACTCACCCGTCGTGCACCTCGCCCAAGTGTCACTTCGACATGTTTACAGAATCGCACTGCTGAACAGAATTTCTCCAATGGACGGAGTGATTCCTGAATAGAAAAAAGGTTTTAGTGTATAATTCATTAACATTTTGTATAAATTGGCTTCTGAAATATGACGATGATTATTGAAAAGTCTTAAAAAATCTGACTGATTTGAGAGCTAAAAATAATATGCTGTGTTACCAGTGCGAAGCCGTTGCGCGTTGCTTTTTGTATAAGATGAAACTCATCACGTTAAATACTGTAAAATAAAAGTCAAAATAATTAATTACTATTTTATTGGTGAAACTATTAACCGTTATAGTTTAAGTAGACTATGTTTACAATGTAAAATCCACCATACGGCTCTAATTCCTTAAATACGAAATTACTGTTATCATTACCACACAAACATTCATTAATTATACATTTATGAACAACTCTATCATAATTTAATATCAATACACTCCGTCTAAATGTGTAGAAATTATGACTAAATATTTCAAACTAAATATCCCAATAATAAATCGTTCTAAAATCTTAATTTACGATCACAAAATTATCTTCTTTAACACTTTAAAGGCTACTTCATAAAATAAAAATATAATTTAAAGTAAAATTCTGGCACATTATAGAGAAGAACTACTGGAGAAGTTGACCTTACTTCTCCATGGGGAACATAGGTCATTGGGGCCACTAAATCGTGGCTCGTAAAAGTTTAGGGTCCATTTTTATGTTTGTTTGTGGCCCAATATCGGTTTAACCCTCCACCGTGGATTTGATTGCCTGCTTATTGACGTGTGCTGTGAGGTGCTAGTAACAGCGGGAACAGTTAATTTGTTTCTAGGATCAATTATTAGTACCTACTAGTAAGTTATAAACGGCGGGCGTTAGCCCTACCACCGCAAGGGAAGGATTGACCAGTCTTATGAGGTATTAGGTGAGACTGTCCTGGATGCGCCGAGCGCTCGGTTCAGTTGAGTGCTTGATGGAACAAATTGCGCTACACGAGGAGGCCCCTTCATGCATTTCAAAAAAAGTCTGTTAACTTTCCAGTTTATGTTTAGCCTATCAGATATTGAAAGGTTTTTCGTATTCGTCCTCTTTTAGTCTCATTAACTATCTTAGCACAGAGTTTTTCTTCACTACACTAAGAACGGTTTAGTTCAGTGAATATTTCTGTAACAAACAATTAATTGATCTTTTAATAGAAAGTAGGGCTCGGAAGTTGTCATTCACGATCCGAAGTCAATAGGGCTTATTAAAGGCTGGCTATGTGCACAATCTTATTTAGGTTTTCAAAAAAAACAAACGAGATTAAAAAACATAAGATTAAGCACATAGCCTAGACCTCTTACTAAAAGAAAAGCTATGAATTTATTTCTCTTTCAGCAAGAGGTCTGAACAAATACTGTGAAGTTGATATCTAGTCTTCAGCATTCTATGCTACGTGGTCATTCGGGTCGCTTACGCTTCCAAAACTGTCACACAGACTATTTCTACACTATCATCGCTATCACTAGCACCCAACCCTACTCTGCCCAAACGACCGTCATTCACGGCTGCACAAAGAAGCCGCCTCCTGACGCGTCGTACGTGTCACGACTCTAAATGCACCACTAAATATTTAATAGTCCAAAACCTTTCTTTAATATCGCCACAAAATGGTGTAAATATAAACATATAGTAGATTAATTTAAAAGTTATCATATGGGCGTACAATTCGAACGAGGACATATGATCTGTTTGATGTGTTTATTGGTCGTTATGTTAGGCTTCCGTATAAGCAGGAGAAAATTTTATAATCATATTGGTAATAACTTTTAAAAGGTAGAAGCGTTAAATTCATTCGTTTCATTGAAACGACCGGTCATGGTCAAGAAAAATAAATTGTTTGGATTTTTGGAACACAATAACGATTTCTGAATTAAGAATTTGGATCTGAGTACTTATTTGTAAAATTTTACTTTAGCGTAAAAAAAAACCTACTTTGACTTGGGTTGAAACACGCTCTTAACTCCAAATACTCAATACAGAACCCGGACCTTAGTTTTTTATTTAAGTTGTACCTGTTGTATTGATTGTGTATATGTATATGTAGTTCTTAAATTGAGGCAAGAACGAGAGGCTCTAGGCAAGATTTCGATAATCCATAACGACTGCCAAACGACAGCCGTATTTTATCGGCGACAATGATTGCCACGTGAAATTTCAGTAGCAGTTGTCAATACAGTTTGATCTTAATGGCGAACGTAGTCGCTGATACGATGTTCCTTTGTCTAGGCCCTAAGAGCCAATGCATCTCATAACTCCTTAGCGAACTTAGTATTACTTCCTTTCTTTCCTTTACAAAAACTACCCATCATTAATCATCAATCATAAAACCCATACCAGTCTCCTCACGTACAACCAACTAATACAGATACCCATCTCCCAATTAAGATTCGCCAAGATAGACCAATCATTCATTCCGCTCCTTTCATTCATTGCGTTCATTCAGAGCTAAAATAGCGCGTTTATCTGTCTGTCTGTCCGTCTATCAGTCGAAGGAAGTCATAAAGCACTCAGCATCCCGGCTGTATCGCTCGCTGACTTGTGTCAACTTGGCATTTCTTTATTGTAGTGAAATTGATGTGTATATGGAAGAAGGACAGATAATGTTACATTGTATTTAACAGGAATATCTATCGTTTTAATGTTTATTGCGATTTATTAAAATATATGGCATCGAAGTACCTAACCCTCTGCTTCGCTATCATCCGGAAACGCTCCCAGGAAACTGGCAGCATTGACACATTGAATAGCAATGATAATTATTTCGGTAAAGAACGAGCCAGGCTTGTGGTCACGCAAAGTGCCGAAATATTATTATCATTAGGTATGGATGACCACGGATGTTAGTCAATGATGGCAACGCAAGCTACACAAATAAGTCAGCTACCAAACTTCTTCTTCTTCTTCTTCGTCGTCACACTCTTGGCAGAGTGGTCGTGGTCGTCACATCAGGGGTGGTGGCAAGCTTCACAATCCGTCGCCATTCCTCCTGTACTGTGGCTTTTCTTGTGCATTCGCATTAGCTACCAACCACTAGCTATCAAACTAGGTGACTTTTATTTACAGAATATGAGCTGGAATCATACACCTAGATCGTGTTGAAATCAAAGTGAAAATCTTAGAAGGAAAACAAATCTTGTATATATGTATGTCTCTTTCATGAAATAGGATCATAGATTTGGAAACCTTGGCGTAAATCTTATTCATTTGGAAATTGCAAGTATGAGTCAGATGAATTATACCGAATGACATTGTGTGTTCCTCGAAAATTGTCTTGTTGATACATCGATGCAAGAGGAAGTTAAACTTTCTATGAACAGCCAAATAAACAATTTACTGTTGTATATTCATCATCATAATCTTGCCCTTGACCCTACCCAATTTATTTCGAGTCATCGTCATGTCTTCTTCTTTCATTCTTCTATGTTAGCCGTCATTTCAATGGTCAGTGTGGTCACCCCTTTTTTGATCTATCATCCTTCTTACAATCCATGCATCATTTCTTTGGTGCTTCCCTTCTCTCATAGCCATCCACATTCATTCTCAAAACTTTTCTTACATTTTTCTCATTCTTCCACATCACAGGCATACGTAAGTAATGCACGATCACCCATCCATACACTGACCTCGGCAAGCGTTGGTTAAACTTGAAGTTGGACCCGTGCGGCCATGACAAACATACTTTTCAGTCATCGCTGCCACTTTTTAGGCCACCTCTTATATACTCATTTTCATAAAACTACAACTTGCCAGTATATTATTGACATGCGTTTCACCGATCACAAGTTTAATAGTCGAACGATACGGTATCTTAATGTGTTCTTAACGGAACAATAATTGTTACAATATAATTATTACGATAGCCACAATAAATTATTGTGTCCACCATCAATTATATGTGATTGAGAAATGTGTCTTTTGATAAAAGTGTCCGTCTGTTTTTATAGTCGAGTCGTGAATGGAAGTATTGTTTGGTTAATAATGTTGGTATGTTTTGTTAATTATTGTTTGTTATAAAAGGGTATTTAATTTTGATAGCTCTATGGCTATATGTGCTTCTTTTTCTTTGCGTACCGAAGGTTCTTCTAAGGGGTACTGTTTAGGTCCAGTATATAATAATGTAGCCACGTTTGTTGCAGCAACGGAGGCGTTGAACAGATCATTGTACCTATACTGGACGTTGAATGAATTAATGATTTCCCATTTTGTCAAATTGTCCTAAATTTTAAACTTTTTTTTGTGGATGGGAAATCATCAAATGACTTCTCCCGCTCATAGTATCAGACTCTTACTGACTAAAATGCTTTAATTATACCCTTTGCATTCCAGGGCCGCGGTAACTCTTCTGAACAAATCTGCAACCCTTTCAGGTACTGGCCCCAGCGAGCCCCGTCCATTATGCTGACATCTCTTTGAGGCGCGCGTGGAACACAACGCGTCGTCGACCCGGGCCTACAGTGCAGTTCTGTAAACATATCGAAGTGAGAAGGCTTGGGTGAAGTGATCACGAAGTGAGCTGTCAATCCATGTAAGTGACAGCTCACCTCGTGATCACTTCACCCAAGCCTTCACTTCGACATGTTTACAGAATCGACAAGGTACTTTATCGGTCGGCCACAACACATCGCTCGACAACCAGGGTATACGGGCTTACCAAATAGGCCATTCATTCAGGCGCAGTCGTGCCGTATGCACATATGTTTCTACGGAACTTACATCATCATTAATCATCATAATCATCATCATTCTGGGATTAGTAAGACATGACTTTCATCGACGTTCTTCTCCTGCTTGCCTGTGATTGGGTTTTCTCACATTCCTTTGCCAAGTTGTTTCGTCTTTCAATGTCGCTTCTGTTTTGGACTTTGGATTGACTTGGAAGTTCAATGTCAGCTGGTAACACGAGCGAGTAGGTACACTAGTTACACGAATTTCTTTTCAAGTCGGATTGAAATTCTTTTACCTAGCTTTATGTCTTCATGCTTTGTTCATTCCATTCAACGCCTGGTGGTTTATTTTATGCTTATGTCAAACAGTAAATTACCTTTTACAGTATGTATATTTTGGTTGCAATATTACCGTGGAATTGCTTGATGTTACAATTCAGTTTCCTAATATAATCCAAGTAATTTTCTCTATTGTCGGTAGGATTGGAGACCATTCGACTGTTGAGTACTAACATAAAAGTAACAATAGAGTTATGAACGGACTAACACGGAAATAACATTCCACATGGTTATTTTCATTCAACAAATTGTATTTTTACGGTTATCGGGAAATAATTTTCAGTTTACTTGCCTACATTTAATTCGCGGTAGAAGTGGATTCAGATTTCGTATTACTGCGTAAGAGTAGCTAAAGAGAACGTGCAGGAACTACCTATGGGTGGCAGCACAGAAATGTCATTGTCAAGTTAAGTTTACAAATTGCAACGCTAGATGGCACAGTCTACCTACTTCGTGCACGCTCCGTGTCAATGTCAAGTATTTTTAACGGTAAATTTTAATATCCGAATTTCGAATATCCGTTTTTAAATTTGTAGAACTGAACAACGAACAGAGCCGAGCATAGAGCCAAATATCACTACAAACATTTTCACAATCATTTTAGCCAACGCTCTAATAAACGCTTGTCAAAATGTGTATTTTTAGCACAAAACTTCAAGCAAATTTAGTGTCGTTCGTTAGAATGCTCGCTAGAATGCTCGCTAGATAGAATGCTCGCTAAAACGTTCTTATTTATTATAAGGTGCTCCCTTGTTTGGAGCATTTGCCTATAACGTAGCGATACAGAGTCGAGCAATTACATCAGAGGGGGAAGAGAACAGAACATTACAGTGCGCAACTTGATGATACACTGTAATTATACAGTGTTTCATCAAGTTGCGTTTTGATGCATTTTGACACAACAAGTACCATCAATGTGCACCACTTTTAATAAAGTGTGACGCGGACGCGCATTCAGTGATAAGTGGTATTGTAATGTAATGCTCAAAATCAAATCTGAAATGTTACATTACAGGCGAACGCTCCAGGTGAGGGTGCTCCCTCACCTGGAGCGTTCGCCTTTAGACAAAAGAACATTAGCTAGAATGCTCATTACAAGACAAGTGAATTCTCATCTATCAGCGGCTTAAAGTCAATGACGACAAAACGTGACGTCCTACTCACGTGACTGACAATTGCACGTCCACACGCTGTCGCCATTTCCATGCCACGTCTGAGATATCACTCCACTATCCGTTCTACATCGGATCGCATTACTGCTGCATTCCTGCGTGTTGTCACCTTGCTACTGTTGGCTTAGACGAAAGTTCTATTCAAAATAGGATAACCTTTACTGCCAGGAACGACAGCTATCTTCCTCTTGCGTTCTGACGAAAAACAGATAGATCAAACCATTTTCAGGCACTTTTGAATTGTTAAGGAGTCGGTCAGTTTAAAAGCGTAACTCTCTGTAAAGAAAAGAACGTGCGAGTAACTCCTTGGACACTCTTTATTGAATTTAAAATTCGAATATTGTTATCTTACAGCCAATACAGTGTTAGTATTAAAATGTAGCGATAAGATGGTTTCAGTCCCTTTCCCTTATCTATTTTTATTTGGGGCCTCCGCAACATTTGTGTTCTTCTTCCACACTTCATCACTCTAGTCACACTGTTTTCTGTAATCACTAATATTTTTCTGAAAAGTAATATATAATTCACTCAAATAGATTAGAGACCTACGAAAGAAAATAGACTACACTAAAATCTTAAAATAGGAAAACCACTCGGTAACAGTTTAAGACAAAAAGACAAAGGAATCATCGCTTCACCAGCGCAATGTGATGTGACACGAGCAATAAAATTGTATAGAGGGTTACTTCGGAGGCAGTGTGCATTTTTCTTCCATACGATCATCATCGTTAATAGTAATATCACGAAAAAAACCATCATACGATTTTTTTTTTGTGAAGAATTTGCATCACATATCTCGTTGTAATGAAAAGAGTGACCATGATAACTTTAATTTGATTATACAAGGTGTAATAGAATAAACGCAATGCTTACCGATTTCGTGGTTGGTCCCACAGTAAAAGTTATTCATAATGATGAGTACAATGACTCCTTAAGAGGTATTGCGTTTATTCTGTTACACGTTGTATACGTGTCTATTTATTTTTGAATGATGTAAAATTTGCGCACTGTCTCCGAAGAAACCCGACACAAGAGCGATGAGATAAGATCAGTAAGTTTGTATATTCACATATATACAAACTTATTGCTCTGATCTCATTGGATACAGATGTACAGATCACATAGTTTCCAATTATTTAGTCAGCGTGCCAGGATTTGCAAAGCAAATGGTAGGGAAGTTGCAGAAGTTGAAGGGAAAAATAGCCTTTTTTTTTTTTTTTTTTTTTCTAGGATGGGAAATCATCAAATGACCCCTCCCGCTCTGGGTGGAGCGGCAGGGAGTGTCAGACTTTTACTGACTAAAACCCACCCTTTAGTCCTCCTAGTGCCTTTCTTCCCAGGGCCGCGGTAACTCTTTCGAACAAATCCGCAACCCTGGTAGGGGGGAAAAATAGCCTGGGAGGTAAATTCGATTTAAGTGTTAGCTTTATTTAATATAGTTTAGTTAATTTAGTTTTGTGTAGTGGTTTTTATCAATACAAGATGATATCATAATAGTTATTATACAACTTTCAGAATTGGTTCGAATTTAAAGAGAGTTCAAGACAGAAGTAAAAGTCAAGTTTTGTTTAGTTTTTGAATTATATCTGGGGTAAAAGGTCACTTATGACCACATAGTCAGGCTGCGATTTCAGAGGCATCGATCTTAATTTGAATTCGGAAATTATGAAAAAGCTGCGTTATCGAAAAATATTTGAATTTTAAATGCTACAAAACAGAAGACATTTCTGCAAGCATACGCAATCAGTGACAGGTCTTTAAATTGCAAAATACAGGTAAACAACAGAACTTTGAATGAAATGTTTAGACTCCCTATTTTTTACTTTTTAATTTTACGTCATCATACAAATATTTTGCACCGACATCAAATAAATTATCATCGTCGGGTCCCAGCCAAGCTGGATTCGGCTGAACAGCATTATTTTACGTGACAAACAATAAGGACAAGAAAATAATTATTTTGTCTTTAGCCCAATTTATTTGACATCAGCGCAAAATATCTTCTTCCACACCTACTTCTCTTTTAGTCGCCTACCAGCAGTAGTTCTTTCTATCCATTTCATTTCTTCTAGTTTTTAACTTCTACAATATTCATGGGGGCAGTCAAAATCGCCCTCTTTGAAAATCCAATTACAAATGAAATGACCCATCTTTAACGTGCTACGCTCAAACAGCATCAAATAGCCGTGTCACTCACTCTCAAACAGTGGCCGCTCTAAACTAAATATATCTGACAATAAAATTAATTAATAAAAAGATGGCGAGAAAATTAGATGATCACTTACAAGAGATATCTTGATGCGCAAGAGTTGGTATTAATGAGCGTGTCAGGATTGAAACAACTTGGGGTGTGTAGGACAAGAGAGACAGTAAGCAAGTTGTGTTTTGAATTTAATTGTTGTAGAAACTTTTGACTGGTAAAATGGAAATTAGTAGGGATGCCTACAAATATTATAAAAGCTTGTCATTATGCTTTGGGTGTTTTTTGAGTAATTTGTTTTTTTTATGTTTCTCGGTTCCTTGACTCTGATACTTTGTGTTTTAAAAGATTCCTTTACACACAGAATGAGCTACGTACGGTCAAGTTTAACCACAAAATAAATGGCCTCGGTGTTTAGAGTTTGCATTAGACTAACCGAAGTTTCCGTTACATCCTTAAAGATTTTTCTGATTGATTTCAATTAGCTCCTCTACAATAATCCTCGATTGTTAAAACTTCGTCCATATTTGACTTTTGCATAATAATATATCTCAAGCAGACTTAGTCTACTGTCTTGTGCCTTTACTACACCAAATTCCCGAGCCAAATTCGAGCCGACACGATTCGCCTGAAACAAAGCCAGGCTTGTGGTCTGAAAATTAACAGGCACGCAACATTAACGTGATTAATTCAGTCAATTAAGTGCTCCCGTAGTAAATGAATAAGTTATTTTTAATTACGGAGTAATTGTACGTACGGCTTTATATTAATTAGGATGCAATCATATGGCGATGGGCTCCTCTTGCGGGTGATGATGTGAAGCGATGTTTAACTGGAATTAGTTTTGTGGTTTCGTTGTTTGATTATTAGGATTCCGTACCATCCACTTCGTAAGCCCTCACTGTCCGTCCGTCCGTCCGTCAGTCTATACGTCCGTCGGTCTATACCGTCCGTCGGTCTGTCCGTTTCTCTGTCAGCGGGCTGTACCAGAATACTATTGTAGTCTTTGGGGCTGTATCTCAAACGAAACGTGTTTTTATGTATGGGAAATCATCAAATGACTCCTTCCGCTCTGGGTGGAGCGGGAGGTGTCAGATTCTTACTGGCTAAAACCCATCCGTGCTCCTCGTAGTGTTTTTTGCTTTCCACGGCCGCGGTAACTCTATCGAACAGAATCCGCAACATATATGGTACCCTTCAAGTCCCACTCGCACTTGGCCATTTTTTTTTTTAGTAACTCCACTATGGTGCTTAGATGATTTCTTGTGTGTATTGTAGCTAGTCCCCAGCTTGTTATCCAGTTAATAGGTTGTGGAGGTCTGGTAGGCAGCCGCTCCAAGTAAAATACTGGTATTCAGCTGAATTCGGTTTGACTGGGAGCCGACCCCAATATAGTTGGGAAAAGGCTAGGCAGATGATGATTGTAGCTAGTCTCCGGTTAGATCTTTGATACTCGTTACTGGTAGTAAGAAGCTAGAAATTTTGACAGCAGTCAAGACAAGGTTTTCGCGTTGCCAGGCTGCAGTGTAGTGGTGGTCAGATACGTGCTCGCTCCAAGTAGAACACTGAAGTTCTTCGGAAGCCGACCTCAACATATGGAGTAGGTAGGCACCTGTATTATGAGTGTCCAGGCCCATGAAGTGCATAGACATGCGCATCTTGGGCCTGGACGACTCCGTCACGGAGGAGGAGGTGTTGGCCGCCGTCGTCAGGACGGGGGGGTGCTCTGCAGAGGAGGTGAAGGCGGGCACCATCCGTCCTGACAACACGGGCATGCGAACCGTTGTGGTGAGCTGCCCCGTGTCGGCGGCCAAGAAAATTTCGGAGGGCCGAAGGCTCTTGGTGGGCTGGGTCTCCGCGCAGGTGAAACTGCTGGAGCCCAGACCTCTGAGGTGCTTCCGTTGCCAAGTTGGCAACCACGTCGGAGCACTCTGCACCTCGGAGGTGGACCGCAGTGACCACTGCTTCCGCTGTGGTCAACCCGGTCACAGGGCCGGCTCGTGCAACGCCACGCCGCACTGCTTCGCATGTGCGGCAGCTGGCAAGCCGGCCGATCACTGGGCTGGGGGCAAAGCCTGCGGTCCACCCGCCAGGGCCGGGTCGAGGAGAAAACCCTCCTCCACCGCCGCCGCCGCCACCGTCGCTTCCGCCGAAGCCACCGCCACCGTCGCCGCAGCCGCCGCCACCGTCGCCGCCGCTGCCACTGCTCGGGAGGGGGCTGAAATGGAGTGCCAGTAATGGCGCCATTTCTCCTCCTCCAGACGAACGTTAGTCGCTGCGCCTCTCAGGAACTGACACTCCTGAGCAAGACGCAGTGACTGACGCCTGCGGACAGCGAGCAATGGGTAGCTCGCTGTCCGATCAGGTCAGGCCAGAGTCGACGGCGCGTTTCACTCCAAACGTGCCGGAAAGAGCAGTCAGCAACGGAGACGGGGCCCGCCAGGACCAGAGCCTGCCAGGGTTGCGGAATATGTTTGAAAGAGTTACCGCGGCCCTGGAAAGAAAGGCACTAGGAGGACTAAGGGTGGGTTTTAGTCAGTAAAAGTCTGACACTCCCTGCCGCTCCACCCAGAGCGGGAGGGGTCATTTGATGATTTCCCATCCTCAGTAAAAAAAAGGCACCTGTATTATGCTATTCTGCGCATTTTGTTAATTTGCAATTCTAAAGGAAATCTTGAAAGCTTCCTGCGGGACAGGCCTACCCTAGTGCAGGAAGTCTTTGAAAATCTTTTTTGTAAAGTTTTAAAAGAAAACCAAATGTTCTTATAGATTAATTGTTGAATTCCGTAAAATTGTAATTAATCTTTTTAAGATTATAATTTTTCGATATAATGTGAGCACATCATTCTGATTTGATACAAAAAGTCTCATAGAAATTAAATAGTTTCTAATATAACCGTTCTTTATTGAAAAAAAATGTGTTTACTATTTCACGCGGTATTTTACAATCTTACGGTGTCTGATTGATGATTTTCCGGTGACATATCCAAACGTTATAATCATGTACCTAGGTACCAGCCTTTCCCCAACTGTCTATCTCGACTTACAGCGCAGCCGGATGCAGCTAAATATCAGAAAAGCTCAAGCGATGAAAGTTACCTAATCAGCTGCTTCATAAAAGTCTAAAGGTATAAGTCAATTATTCAAATTAGGCTGAGTGCCAGAGCTTTTTAAACGTCAACGTTTACAAAAAGACATAACAAATGTATGTTCTTTTTTATTGAATATGGGTATTTACCTGTAATAAATTAATTTATTTACTTAAAAACACCCCGCCCGTCACCACTTCGTAGTAAAACACTACGAAGTGGTGACGGGCGGGGTGTTTTGCTGGGAAGAAGTGGCGCAACAAACTCCCCAGATGAATCTATCTAGCCATAAGTATACAGATCTATCCACTGCCCTATGTTAGCTAACAGGCGGTGTACCGCGTCAAATAGAACATGAATTATTATTAGTATTACGACGTCAAGATTAGGTACTCATGCTTAGGAACCTTCCTACACCAATTGTTATTGCACAATCGAACATTATGTTAATAACCGTTGATGATCTAAGGGTTAGCAAATAACGTACATTTTAGCTTTGCTCACCTCAATTCTGTTAGCACAGTTTGTACCTAGGAAGTACAGGCCCCAGCACATCAAGCTACCCGAAACTGTCAAATTTTACCAATCAATATTGAACCTAATGCTGCAGTGATAAAGTTTAAAATCTTTTAATTAAATTTGAGAGATTGTTGTAGTTTGATGTGCTGGCGACTTATGGATTAATACCTACTTATGGATTGCTACGCAGACGCACAGCCAGATCTTTCCTGATGAGATAGATGCGTACCTAGATAAACCCGATAGGCAAGTGATTAGCAATACCTATCGTTGCTTAATAGTCAATTTTATTATGACTGTACCTAATAACCACCTGTTACTTAATTGTTGGTTTCAACTACCCCGTTGGTCTAGTGGTCACAAGCGCGACTGCCGAGCGTGAGGTCCTGTGTTCAATTCCCGGGTCGGGCCAAACGTTGGGTTTTTCGATTAGGACTATCTCAGTAGCATCCCGAGAAAGCACGTGAAGCAGTCGGACCTGGACCATTTGTCTCCCCGGTCAGGTCAGTTTGCCGGCCCATCGTCAATGAGATTCGAAACAGACAACATAATATTTGTGCGCTATATAATACCTCCTGCGTACTTGGTTAATCTCCGTTAAGATCATAGAAATTTGATCGGGAGAATTATATTGGTGGTATCCACATTTCCACAGAGTGCCAATAAAATTAACGGCACACCACCACCATTCTGCCACCATTTCTATCATCTTCGCCATTCAAAACCATCAGTTTATTTTCGTTCAGCAGGAAAAAAATGAACCCATACAGACAGCGTGTCCATGACAATGGACATGCAAGCTCAATATCACATTAATTACATCATCGCAATCATATCATACAAAATGTTTATTATTTCGTTAATTACTGAGTGCGCAAGCGTCGAATGTGGGCCATCTTCGATGTAGGTAAATCGCCATCATAAATAATAAATGATAAAAATTGTTTTCGACCACAAAGAGTTCAAATTATTAACCAAATTCATTGTGTACAGGGTGTTTATAATTATGTTTACGTTTAGTTTTCGGCCGCGAACACGAAGCGTTGAAAGGCCTCCCACAAGGTGGATGACCTGATGAAGGCCGCTGGAATGTGCTGGACACAGGACACACAGGACCTGTCGATGTGGCAACACATGAGGTAGGCCTAACCAGCAGATAGACATCATCTGCTAAAATCATGATGATGTTCTTTTTTTCAACCATAGATCAATCATTTGACCTTGATACAAGGAAAATGCTATGGCATTGTTTCCACTATATCTCAGTTATTCTGATTTTTGCCCGCAAATTCTACTTAGTCTATCAGGGTACTACTAACCTACCTAGTACTAGTACCTACCGGTATTATACCTTGAGTGAGACACTAGGTTCCTTGTATTGTAGGCTATCCATCTGAGTTACAGAAATAGATGTTTAAAAGGTAGGTCAGACTGATTGCAGCAAGTGTACGGCAGCAGGGTAGATAGGTACTTATTTATCTCGATGAGAGCTCCAATGCTCAGAAGTCAGATTTAAAATAGAAAGTTCCTCACGACAACAAAACTTTAGTTAATAATGTTGCTGCTAAATGTTTTCTGTTATTAAATTTTTTGCGCTGCATATGCAATAAGTGATAGCTGACTAAATTCCTAATATTTATTGTTCTAGCGTACAAAATTGTTGTTAACGCTACCCTCTGCCTACCCCTTTAGGGCCTTTTTTTTCGTGCATTAAATTAGGGTATTTATTTCTCTTCCAAGTATTTTTCACCGCTTTTTGTAAGTCTACGTCACAAAAAGTGGTCTACGTGCATTTACACCATTTTCGCCAATTTTAAACATCCCCCTGTAGAGTAGCGAGCCACTATCGATACATATAGCGCGACCCGACCCCGCTGGCTATCGGGCAATTAACTTTAATAGATATATTTAAATTAGTGCTCCACACTCAATTGACAACATATTATTATCATAGCTTATTGTAAGATACTAAGATCATTCAAAAAAATCAAAACAAATTAATTGAGACTTTGTTTTTATATGAGTAAAGTTGAAAATTGATTGCAGCCGGCCTCATTAGGTTCTAGAAGTTAATCAATGAAAATGTTATGGTTATAGGCACTTTATATTTGTATTTTAATCACGTCTGCCAATATTATCAATAGGTCACTCTGCAAAATCATTCTTATCTCAAAGTACGTAATTATAAACGTAAATATTATAATTATTAATGTACGTAATTAAATGTAAGTAGGTAAATAATAAAACAATATTTTTCGTCAATATCAAAGAATATATTTAACTACACAATTAAATTAACAATTTACAAATAAAATCCTATTTACAACAAATATTACAGTTTCTGAACTCAAAAGTCTGGTCAGTGAATTTTGTATCTACAGAAATACAATCAATCAAAGAAAATTTTGGTAAAAAGGTAAGGTTTACCTACGACAAAGTTATACATTAAATTAATTCTGAATGTAACCCTAATACACAGTATTGTCTAAACTCCCTTTAAAACTATATTTACACAATAATTTACAATTTTTATCGATACCTAAGTCCAATTCACCGCACTCACAACCATACGGTAGCGACAGCAGAAAAAGAAAACATTTCTTCCAAATAATTTTTCGGAGCTTTTTGTTAGAAACTTCTTATTCACTGTTCGATTGTTCATACTTTGAATTTTCGATCACGCTTTGTAACGTCTTTTGTTTGTATTTCACTGTTGACTTGTAGTTTGTGTGCTAGGTGACGGTGATCCACCTGACACAGGTGGTTGGACCATGGTTAGATGCGGCGGCGGCAGGCCCATGGGGGGCAGCGGTCTGCCTCCCCCCATTAGGTGGTGGGGGTGGAAGTACTGCTGCAGCGCGGGGTGGGGGTACAGGTGGTGGGGGTGGCGAGAAAACTGCGCCATTTTGAGTTTCTCGATCTCCGCCTCCTGTACGCGTTTTGCTTTCGCTCTTCGGTTTTGGAACCAGATTTTTACCTGTAGACAAATAAAGAAATTATTACGAAACTTTTAGTCAATCTTTATGGTTGTTTGGCGGTTCTTTTATTTTTCACTATCTCTGAATCTTGATAATTTGTTGGTACCAGAGAAGTAAATGCATGATTGTTTTAAAAATTAATTGATCCTCACCTGAGTTTCAGATAATCCCAACGAAGATGAGAATTCAGCTCTTTCAGCGATGCTCAAATATTGCTTGTCGACAAACTTGCTTTCAAGCGCGCGAAGCTGTTGCGCGGTGAAGGGAGTGCGCGGTTTGCGGTTAGGTTTGTGCTTGCGCAGGTTGCATTTCAGCTTGGCTGGCTCACCATTAGCATCTGTAGAGAAGAAAAAAAAACAGTCAGTCGAGATTCATACAAACTTTTGGCTTAATTGCCAAACAGGATTCTCGCATAATATATCTACTCACAATTTTTCAATGTAATAAAAACGTGGGTAGTAAAATTAATCAGGCTAATTTGTAAACGAAACGATCTCTAATGATCTTTCGCAGCCTTTGTGTGATATGTCAGAAGAGATTGGCTTCAAAGATTTAGTAGATGCATTCGACAGATAACGCCCGAAATGGACATTAATATTCTAAAGTGGATCTCGAAAATGCAAACGTTTTTGGATTTCCTCAACAAGTATTTTACGACTAATTAATAAATCGTAAAAACTCCAGTTTACTCATTTAATCACATTTTTCTTGCTCAAAACAGTTTCGAAACCATCTCAAATGGAGGTGGTATGAATATTAATGATAAACGAGAACATTTGTTTGTAGACAGTCATGCCGCGCGCAAGTATGAATAGCATGAACTTTACTGTTACATCTCAATAACACAAAGCAGCCGAATGACGATCGGAATGCTGCTCCTTTCCTCCGCTGGATTAATAAATCGCATAATAAAACTCATATAAAATAAAGGCTAAAGGAAACGAACCGCGATCCAGTCCCGATTAAATCTTCACGAGGTAATTTTTAAACTTATTTAGCGACGAAAACAAGCGTATTAGTACGCAAATCGTTGATTTTATTGCCACAGCTGGTTAGAAAAGAATTGATTAACGCCCACTCGTCCAAGATGTGAGAAAGAGATAACAATTTCGTTTGGGCATCCAGTAGTCAAGTGTTCATTAAAGATCTTTGAAGTCATGTCTGGACTTTAGTCATTACGGTTTTATTGAGCAAGTGTTATGTTAATTTTGACGTCGTTTTTTGTCGGATCATCTTCGTCCACAGCACGCGTTATCCGTTGTGTAACTTTACGACCGCTTAATTCATTTAATTCATCAATCAAATTAATTCGTGATTGAATAATATATTTATGTACCTCTGAATCATTATCTTGTCCGTCTATTAGTGGATTCGTCAACAAATTTCTGGTTTTATTAGTAATTTGGGTGTGATTCAATAAAAAAAACTTGCTTGGTAATTTATTACTGGCTCCGTTCGACGGTTTTAATAGACTCTAACCTACATAATTATCTATCAACTAATTGGTATTTAAGTACTAATTAATGCTTGTGATCGTTGATTGATCGACGAACACGTGTTGTGAAGACTTTCGTTTTATTGTTTATGACACATATTTCGGTCGCACGTCATTAAGTTTAATGAAACACTGAAAGATAAAATAATCTAACCGTTACATCCGCACTGGTTCTAATAGTTTTGAGAATATATTGATAGTTTTGGCAGAAGCTTAATCTTGTAAAAATATTCTAAGATAAAAATTTCAGATTCAAAATCAGAATATTAGTTTTATTCAGTCCAACTTGTCAAAATTAAATCTTGTAAAAATATAAAACAATCATTATCAGACAGAACAGTGACAATTTACAATTCGAATTTAGAATATTCAAACATTAGTAGAGTGGCGCTTCAAACGCCGACGTATTAATCCCAATGTCAAACGGTACACTCGCTTAATAGCTAATGTCCCACAATAAAGTAAAGAAAAAAAAACGTAAATTATGTGACAGTCGAAAAAAAGCTAAAGTGTATTAATGTCGTGTTTAGCAGACGTCAAAGCAAGTACCGACGACAAGACGGAAATAAAGCTAAGAGACGATGCACACTAACGACTTAAGTGCCACGTTTTTTTTTCACTTAAACTGTGCAACCGAAATAGATAACTTAAGTTACCGTATTTTCTCCATGAACAAGTTTTTATCTTGATTTATCTTTTATAAGAAGCAGTGTATTAAATAAACGCTACTGTATGTCTTAACGAAATTTCTTGCATTATTAATGAGAAAGAAGCAAAAGAAAAAATGCAAAGTTCAAATGAGTCGGATACGACGCACGTGTGCAGCGTTTCTTAAAATTGCCCGGGAGCTGTTAAATTACCTCCTTTAAAAATACTTATATGGGACTGTCTGTTCTCGTCCTCTTGTTAATTGTATAAAGAGATATTGACTACAGATGTTATTCCGCTGAATTATGTCCGTGTTGTTGTGACTCCCTGAGCGACAAGAGAAATATGAGACGTTTTAAATGTGTTTAAATACATTTTCCATTGTTACACATCGTCATTTGTTTCTTTTCTTTTGTAAAAGGAATGTCTAGCGAATGAATTATGAAAAGTGCCAAGAGATTTTGTGACAATTTAAAATGGAAATCAATTCAGGTCCTGAACGTTTGTGCTGACGGTACCTAATGTTTCAGTGCGCTGCTAAAAAGACAGTTGATATATTAATGAGCATGTTTGCTTTTTGTGTGCGCACCACCATTAATCGTGCGAGGCGTGGTATGTCATTCATTCCAATATTTTAAACGGGCAGCGTATACTTGACGTTTTTGTTGTCTGTACAAGAGAGGCGGGCATTCTTTGCGTCTTGCGGGATACTTAACATTACAAGTTTCTTTTATTATCCAAGAATGTAAAGTAATATTAGAAGAAGTATATTACATACAACGGCCATAAAATACTTTAATTTCTTTGTAGTTCAAAGATCACGCTTCATAATAATTTATATTTCAGTTATCGAGAGCGATAAATTATCTAAAAAAAAATATTGTCTCAGATTTCAGAGAGAATAATGAAAACAACATTATTTTATTTGTCACAATCGCGATGTTTTTGCAATAAACAATCATCATAACATAAAGTAAAAAACTAACAACTAAGAACTCATTTGCCGAATTCCACCGCAATCGAGAAAAAGTGAAAATTATGTTGGGTTTTAAAAATAATAGCTCTATAATGTTAGAGAAATAGTGATATTGTTGTTAATAATTTATAATGTTCAACAAAGAGCTATTAAAACTATTAGCTGTGTGAGCCCGGATTCCTTAAGAAAACGCCCACAATATTTATCTGGTGATCAAACGGCATCCCGAACGCGGGCCATTCATCAGCACTCAATCTTTACCTCATAAAGGGGCCATAGAAAACGCGGAAGTGGATCGCCTTGGCCGTTAAACGTTTAATTTATGTTTGGAAAAGTATTTAGTGATCGCTTTTATGTTTTGTTGATGAGCTTATTATTACTTTTATTGGAATGAATCGAATCTATAGTTAGCAAGGAATAGCTTAAATCAGATAACTTGTAAAGGAGATGAATAGTTTTATATGACAAATACTTGCTTATGCTTTTTAAATCCTTTGAGAGAACAAATATTTCATAGCTTCAGCTCTGTATGTCATAAAAACTTCGCTTTAGAATATGAATGCTAATTTATGACGCAAAGAAACACACGGATGAGTTAAGAGGTACTTTACGTGCATAATAGGCCCATTATTCATGCAATACTCCTATTTTTAAAACTTCTCACTTTGATGTCAGTGGCATTTAATATGCTATATCTCATCAACATCTAAAAAATTCATTCCGAGATAAATATATAAGTTTAATGAAAGACCTTCATGTTTATTGTGAAAGATATCTTCCATCTTTCTTGATCTATGACATTTACTTTAATGTCATCTTAAACTTCGGATCTACTCTTTTCTCTAGTAAGAATTCACATGTCAGTTTTGTGTTCGTTTTTCAATTTTTTATTTGGTTAGCTCCAACTATTTTACCTATACAATGTAAAGCCTTCATCTCTCCCTTTATTATTATTTAAAATTAAGAATTCAAGTGTAATTTTTCTGTTAGTTTTTTTTTATTGCCAGTATTTTACCAGTACAACGCGTTTCTTTATTTAAGAAAAGCATCCGCTGTTTTCGCGTATTCTATGGCCTCGTCTTAAATGATCTATTAAGAGCATCGGAGCGTTAGAGCTGTGTTTATACTTGTCCCGCTCTCCTCAGTTTACAAATAGCACTATTCAATGGGACATTAGTATTATATATGGCTCGTTGCCAAAGCCTGACAGCAGCGTTTGACTGCTTGTTAAACACAAAACGTCATTTTGCTTCAGTTTTTGTGTATTATAATTTTGGTTTGGATAACATTTTATTTTTCGTTTTGGCTACTCGTTAGTTTGATCTGAGTTTAATGTTTTACTTTTGTTTCAAATTCATTGTATAAATCCATTAATATTTTGTTTTAAAAAAAGGAAATAGTGCTTTGGTGGTAGGTAGAAGTAGGTAAGAATGATTTAATTCAGTTTTACCAATATATTATGAACCAGCAATCATCAACACCAAACAGCTGCTTAAACTTAATTTAAAATTCATCACGAGATTACAATTTTGTGGCATTTTACTTCCACTCACGAACGAGATAAACACTTTTAAATTAAAATTTTATTATTAATTAATATATTTTGCTGACGCTACCGCAAATGAAGCGGTCGAAATAGTCTTGTTGCGCATACTCGGTAATTGATTGGGAATGCTTCTATAATTAGGAGCGTGACTTCGTTGCCGACCGTACTTACTTATAGGTACTTACAATAGGCCTGTGAAGTGTATATGCAAAAATATGCGACGTGAAATGGACACCATGAATAAGTTGTCTGATAAAATTGGCAATTTTGACTTGTTGTGCTGGCAAAATATAAATAATTGTTACTAAAGTGCGTGCATTCTGAAAGTTCACCAAAAATAAAAATATTCGAAAACCTATTCAACCTTAAAGTAAAGTAGGTAGTTATAAATAAATATAATTTTATTGATCCCTATATTAAAGAAATAAAACATAAGACTATCAGGAACAATAACATGATACTTAGCAATAATGGCAATGAAATGAGCAGCAATACAAGACTGTATTATTGCTGTAATTACCGATTTATAACACATTAAAATGTTATTATTATGTGTTATTATAATGTATATGTATGTATATGTTGGGCTTGTTTTTGTACATCTTATGAGTCTTTAAGAGTGAGTGTGTTGATTACTTTAATACCCTTGGCATAATATGTTCTACTTAGTGAATGAAAACGAATAAAGTGATCTGTTAATTAGACCTTCTTGATGAAACATTTACTAACAGTTAAGTTTTCATTTATTTACACTAAGTAATTAAATAATATTATTAGACTTAAATACAACTTACAGTCAGTTTACTATTTTGTTTTGTTTAAATTTAAATTATTTAGTGTCGTCAAAATTATCATAGAATGCGAAAAGTCAAATAATACCAAATAGCTATAAATTATAGTCAAACTTGAAAACAACTTAAGGTAATTATCAATATCCGTTTGTGCTAAATTGCATAAATTAGCATTGCAGTTTCTACCTCTAGGTACAAATATTAAATTATAATCTTTTGTCTAGGGACTAATAAAGCTTTGAGCACTTTGCTATCTCAAGCTTAGAAAATAAAAGAAGACAGCCGCACGGTACAAACGTCAAGGTTAAGCAACGCTTGCAGACATCATTCCGTGGATGGGTGACCATACATATGTATAAAACCGAGACTCCTGCATGCCGCGGAAAGCACGTAATACCATTGGTCCTGATTGTAATTTTTGTTTTATGTAACCACGTACCAAGGACAACCATCGTGTGAAACCTAAGTACCTAGTACATACACATTTACAGTGTACCTAATAATTTTATTACAACTCCTTTATTTTTACCTGAAGCCTACAAGAAATAAGGCACAGTTCACAATATCGTGCGCTTAATTGACAAGTGGTGTATTAATTTGCTGCACGTAGCGATCCACTTGACTCGCTCGCCACCGACGCTGGCCTGAACACGGCCTTATAATTCTGTACAATGAACATTGGCCTACGATCGTCACGGGGTGTCTTTTATGAGTACGTGGCCTTATGAAGTATAGACAAGATTTTTTTGAAAAAAGAATCTATTGCATTTAAAAAATGAAAATGTTATTACAGAGTTCGAAATTTAAATTAGTTAGACTACACGTGCAAAAAATATAACGTGTGAAATATGACATCTGTCATTAAACACGTCAAACTCTTCTGCTAAGACAATTTAAATTCAACAAAATAAATGTCGTGGGAATACAGTAGCTGAAACTCACATTAAATACAAAAGCTACTGGTTAAAGTGAAAGTTGTCTTCATTAATTATTGTGAGAACATTTTTAGGTCAAACCCGTCAATATTGACATTTTCAACTTTTTTTAACCCAGTTGCTCGGCGCCTTTCCCAATAAAGTTGATTTTTAACGTGAAACTCGATGGTTGGTCGTTTTAATTGTTTTTACTTAATTTTCTTAATGTGCGGTTAAAATGCCATGTCCGAAGTATTAATCAACTGGGTTTAATTGAGATTAAAAGGTTACTTGTAATTCGGTAATGAGATCCGAGTAATTTCGGAAAATTATTGATTCTTTCTTCGTATTCATTCATTAAAACTGTAATTCAATTAATCTTGCGATAAATTCGGTTTTTGGTCCGTTGACAAGATACTTATTTCCGAGATTTGATTACGTAATCGGTCTGTGTTTAAAATTTGATAATCCATAGACGACCACAGCAGGTGAGATATTGGTCACACGCAAACCTATCCATATAAAGAATTAAAAAAAAAAACAACTAAAACAGGCATGTCTATGTTAAACCCTCTACAACGCCATAACTCTATGGTCTAGTATATTAATAAATGAACATGTTAATGTCTGTGCGTCGCTCGCACGGCAGGGAGTCTACCGGACTCCCACGCGCTGCCCGCCTACCTCGGTCTATAGCGCAATGATACCACCAGCCATTACAGTCCTTCAATGGAAACTATGTGAAGATTCTTTCAAAGGTATGCGAGAATGTTGTATGACGGATTAATGATGGGGTTTTCGTATAAATTAGGAGTATTTTGTGTAAGGTTTTGAAGTTAATAAAGGATGTTTAAATACAAAGAAAATACAGTCTGTTTGTTACGTTTAACCATACCTAGTTAATCTATGGAAGTAGGTACTTCTCTAAGTATCAATAAGTGATAAAAACTTGTACCTCGGTAGGTACCCTTTTTAAAATTGGAATAAGTACATAGTTTATATGGAACAACAGTGCAGAGCATCTCTTAAAATAGAGAAACTTCAAATTTTGACCACTGAGCCTGGATCCGTCCAAATATGTAGATACAAATACGACTTTAACTGTGCAATGATCACTTCTATGTAGGAGTACATAATGTACATAAATCCTAGTCAGTTCCCCTACAAAGTCCCTAAAAATTTAACATAAATCTTAGCATCCGCATTATCACGAGACACCAAATTACATTTCATAATTAATTAGAAGGACTCACGAATCTTCATTAACACTTTTCCCAATCATTAATCTAATAACCGATTAAGAACGATTAAAAATCAAAGTTAAATTACAACAAATTCTATGATATTGAACAGGAATAACCAATTCGAACTAATTAGTAACCAATAATTCACACTTATAAGAACAAAATGACATTTGCCTCTGACCGTGTGAAATTCGATCAACAAAAAACCGGTTTAAAAAGCAAAAATATCAAAGAAACTAAATCAGTATTCCACGAATATAAAATGATAACTAAAACTAGCCACAAATGAATTTGAAGGGGAATAAATTATTGAACAAAACTTCAAGCTCCCGCCAATTTAGGTTGGTACACGAATGTTTTGTTAAGTTGGTCACTCATCTGACACGCGAGCTGGGTTTGCAAGACTAAGCAATAAGTTTGTATAATTTGATTTCAGGTAGGTTATTTCATATTATATCATCATTTTAGATATTTTTATGAGTCACCAAAACAAAGGTGTCTATGTCTATTGACGTAAAGTTTTGATTCCAAAATCATTGTCTGGCATCTCTTAACAAATGGTGTTGTAAAACATACAATAACGTTTTTTTCTACAAAACTACCGTTTACTACGAATAGTGTATTTCCCAAGTATAGAATTGCGAAACAAGCTCAATATATCACTGACATCATTTGGTTTTGCATAATTCTTGCTTTCTTGTCTCGTCAGTATGGCCGTCCTTATTTCCAAGAAGGCTGGATATTATAATTTATGTCTCTGGCAACAATGAGAAGCTGCGCGAGCGTCGATGACAAATTATCTAATTCGTTTTGCTTGATCATTTTAATTAACTCGGAACCAAATAATAATGGAAGATATTAATTCTATATTTTAGTAATTTATTGTTTGGAATTTATTACAACATAATTCATTTTTTTTAATTTTTATTCGAAACTCATGATAATAAAATTAATCTGGTCGTTCTTGTAGTAGAGATTACTTAATATTCGTTAAAAAATAATATCTATCAATTATGCATGTTTATGAGACCGGATTATTTCGCGTACTTCCCGAGATAACTGCCTCGTAAAATAATAATTAGGCAATTAATGGCAACTTTGATGCTTTTATTAATACGTCAACATTAAAGATAGAAGAAAATCTTTATGAATCAACTAGGAATTTTGTTAGTAGGTACACTACTATAGTTTGCAAAAAAATTGCAAAACTTAAACCTCTAAATACTCGTAGATATTGATACCAATACGAGTATTTAGAGGTTTATGTTTTGAACCGAATTTAGGTAATGGGTACTGGTACTTTTTTTTAAACTCAAACTTAAGGTACTCTAAGTTTATCTGAAAAGGCGTAAATTTCTAGGCTTGAGTAAGGTTTCATTACAAAACGATGGCCTACCATAATATGGCATGGCATTTCTCCTTCCCATCCGATGATAGTATGATATAATCTTTATGTTAAAACAGTAGTCAACTTTCATTTGACTATCTTTCCAAGAATCGGATGTATGCCACCATAAACCTACATATTTTATCTTAATTTTGATCAAAAGTGTCTTTGAATTAAAATCAAATCTGATGGCGGAGGTATTGATACCAACTGTTAGTTTCTGTTTGATTACTATCTAATTTATCATCAAAGTATTTAATGCTATACTTTTTCCGACTATCTAGTAGTTTTGACGTAATTTAGGAGATGGTCAGACCATTTATTTATTCCATTATTAATTGGACGTCAAAACGGAGGCTCAAAAGGTGTGTGTTTATGCGTAAAAAATTACTTTCGAGTTTCGACAATACAAAATGTTTATGGCAACACTAAATTCGAATAAACCTTCACATAATGACGTACCAATTTTTAGAACGCGAAAGTCAATTGAAGCGTTCCATTTTCAAAAGGGCTACCGGTGGCGGTTTGTTCGGTGCAAATTGACGGATTAAATTGCATCGCTTGTTTTCGTGAAAGAATGCAAGCGGCGAAAAAATACGAAGTTTGCCGAATGCTTTTAATGGGTGTTTCTAATTGGTCAACGCGCGGGTCGAGGCCGATTGTTACAAATTCGGCCGATTGTTACAAAACTGGGCAGTTGCAGAGAGTCCTTAGAATGCGTGTGGTTTACAGTGCAGTGAAATAGAACGTTTAGGTTCAGGTCATAATCCTAGTCTGGTTGTAACTGCACGTTAACTAGGCACTTAAACATTTAAACTGTGTGGTTCTGTTCATTGTCTTCTGTCGCTCAAGCACCGGCGTTAACTTTTAGCGTACGCTTCTGCGAACTACTAAAAATATATTCAGTGTTCTACACGACCATTTGTCTTTGCATGTCACATGCTCACATGAATTTGAACCTTATTGCGCGGGAAATAAGTGTGTGGTGTAACAAATGGTGAGCAACATTGTTTGTAGGTGTTTTACTAATTTGCCCGTGCAGGAAGCACGGATGGCGTGAGGAGGACTCAGTACCGTATAATCTTCGCCTCTGATGTTATCTAAAGATTTATTATTTACTGTCATCGTCCGAGAGATGGCAGCACGCGTCACTGACTATGCCACTGGACTTATCTCATTGCAAATATGCTTCCACATCATTTTCAACCTTAAGTCCGGGAACTAAGAGCTAAGTGTTTCATCTCCCAAGACCTCCCATAGCGTGATAGGTATTGAAACTAGGCCATTTTTCATGCCTACACATAATTGCGATTAATTTCCTGGAAAGCTACCTTATTTAGTTTCTACAAACAAGTTTAATAACAAACATTATTCATTCGGCATTATTAATAAGAAAATAACATCTTCGAGTTGGTCTTGATAAAAAATTACACGCTGAATGCCGGCTGAAATGGTAACAAATTAAAACTTAAAGTCCGTATAATCAGAATTGCAAAACATTGCCCCACATGGCAACCGCAAAATACATGAAAGCAAACAATGAAACAAAACTAAAGGAATATTTGTTAAAAAATCGAATAATCGAGCAATTGACTTGCCGGGCCAGTCGAGCACTCGATCGAGCAACTCACACGCAAACGAATCGATTAATCGCTTCGTTACACCACCGACCGCCAGGCGGAGCCACGCGTCAATAAAATACTTGTAAAACTATCGCAAAATGAATTAAAACAGATGGCGAGCCAATTAGGAGAGGCAATCGTGCGCGTACTGGGCGAAAAAAGACCTTAAACGTGGCGTCAAATTGATTTCTTCCTTACGACATTCAACTTAAGGTGTCTATTTGGTATTTTCGAGTGGCAGTAATGGGGTTTAAGTTTACAAGCGCTAACGAGAGCATTCGAAACGATAAGCCTTTCCAGTTATACTGATAGACAAATATGGATATATTTATCATTAAGTTTGCACTGAAGTGTACGCTAAGGCGCGCGTTATGTCATTATACAGAACTAATTAGCTTAGGGAAGGAGACAAATTCGTGCTCCGAGATATCGGTTAGAAATAAATAATTCAGTTTATTTATTTGTTAGTAATTTTGTAATTCCGACGTTTTGGCTCGATTTCACTGTTACAAATGGCCGGCGATATTGCGTTTGGTCATAAATCGTGATATTTACTATGGCGTGGATATGAACGTGATCGTAAATCTATACCTACCTACATATAGTCGAATTAAGATATATACAATTTTGGTACTTTCAATGAGAAAACGTTTTACATAAGTTATCTACATAGTCAATAAGACCAAAGTATGAAACAGCTAACGACGAATAAAATCAATTCATTAAAATGTTCACTTAACAGATTGGTGATAGTAACAGGAACAGCGCAAAATACTAGATAAGTATTACAAAATTAAGTTCGTGAACATTTTGATACAAAACTCAGTAATTGGCTGTAAATGTCGCACCCTGCATTAAAATCAGACAGCGATTGGAAACTAGCTCAGAAAACATATAAACGTTAAATTCAGAATGAACTCAATAAGATTAGCCTGTAACCACGATTTGCTAAAAAACTACAAATTGAATAAATTATTGGCTAACAAATGTGCTAGAGAGACAAAAGATAAAATAACTTAATGAGTAAACAAGATAGACATACTTACTTCGTCAATTGATAGAAACATTGAAAAGGTATTATGAATTTTATTAGAAGCACAGTATCAGAGGGCCCAGCCTGTTTTGATGTATAGCATCGTTAACGTAAGTGAATTTTGAATATTAAAAAACTACATACCCATAGTATTTTGGTTAAATTTTATGCGACACATACTCATACATCAATAGTATCCAATTCAAGTAAATATCATGTGAGTTACTGCAGCTCTGGAACGCAAAGGGCATTTTGAAAGAACACGGGTTTTAGTCAGCAAGTCTGACAAAAAATAGACCTATCGCTAGGTATTTCTAAGGCGTCATGAAACCAATTAGAAATTCAGTTACTTACTCCAAGTCTGCAACAATAACATCGACAGCTATAAACTTGGGGGTTAATCAACTAGTTGATAATAGTTGATATCACGCGCCAGTATAACTCAATAGGTGTGAAATGGAATGGTTTAACTTATTAAATGTTATAAACTCAGTCTGGATTGGAGCGAGGTGAGCTATGACGCCATTTAATCCGACCTCTGTGTTTATCGATCGGGGTAAGGTGGGGCTATAGTAGTAGAATGGCAGGTAAATGGTTAAATTGGGTGTTCAATCGTTTTGTGTGGGAGTTTGTAGGGTTATATTATGATATCTAGAGATGTAACCTACTGCATTCAAGTATAAAAACATAGACGTGAAACGAGCAACCCACTTAGGCGATAAAAACGATGGGAAAAGATTTAGGTAGTGTTTATTTTGCAACCTCATTTCTTCAATTCTAGAAAACTTTTCATTATTAACATTGCTTACAGAAAAAGTTACATTAGTAGATTACCTACCACTGCAAAAGCCTATCTATTGGGTTATATCCCAACTCCTTTCAGATATTTTAGTCCCGAGCCAGCTCGGACTTGGGATAGAATAGGGTTATATAAAAAAAAGTAGATTACCTTGCCAAGTTTACGCTTAATCTGGTGTCACAAAGTGCTAGGAAATGGATGACAAAAATGCAATCAGACAGATCTAAATACGAAACCAAACGAAGCAAGTTCATGAAAAGCTTGTTTACGAAAAGAGGTTTTAAAAAAAACCAGGTTTATGATTTTTACCAAATCGACCCAACAAAAGTTTCCTAAGTAGGTACTTAATTTTTGTATTTTAAATGATGACGTGCTCATTCATGAACCCATTTTAGGTATTTTCGTATAAGAATAATGACCACATTGCAGTCGCTGGTCACACGCAACGTCCGTCTGATAAGGACGTCCCCCGCTAATTACAGTCGTCACGTTTTACGACAAAAAATAAACGCAATGTGAATAGCTAGCTTTATCAAAGAGCTAATAAAAGTATAAGTGTACTTTACTAGCTTTCTCCCGCGTTTTCGCTCGCATGGCGAATCGCATAGGATCTGTGGATTATTCCACAATAAAAGAAGATAGTGTATGGTAGTCAGTATAGGGAAATGTTCATTTATAAAAGCTTTCAAATTCAAATCGCAATATCATTTCAGTGATAATCAATGTTAGAAAACTTGTCAAAATGTTGGGAAAATCAGGGTTTGCGACTGCGCATGCGAACGATCCTTAAAAATACGAGAATAAAATTGTCCCTCAGACTGTTACTTTATTTCAGAGAATTCAGAGACTACCTGCTACAAACAAGAATTATAGCCTTTCTAAAATATGACATAACATAAATTGCAGTTCTAATAAGAAAATCAATACTCTACAATCCATCAACTCTAACAATTTAATCACAGATAAGTGAACAATTGCTACTAAACTAACGTTACACAAACAAAACAATTATTTTGTTAATCAGCAGAATACGCACATTGTCGCGTTAGCAATTTAACATTCTTAATAGACCATTATTCTCGATCGTAAACAAATAGGGAAAGGGTATTAATGGTATTTTAGTTCGTAAAAGCTACCAATATTGCCCGGAGTGGCCGCAGGCCATTGTGCATTGACGATAAGGGAACCAGTTTTGCGCTGTTTTATTTTTCAGTGGTTGAAAGCGTAGCTTTTGCACCGCGATTCGCTGATACGTCCCGCATTTGTGCGAAACAACTGGTGAATGTGATCGGGCGGGTGAATACAGTATACGATACCTATAGGCTTTTTATGTGACGAGAATTTGTTCTCTAATTCATACATTGCATTGAATGTTTGATACAATATACATATTGGGTCCATTTGAAATTGAAACTCCGAGAAACAACAAACTATTAAATCGGTCCTTGTTAACCGACCCTAAGTGAAAACCATTCCGTTAAACAAATATTTGTGACGGTAACAATAATATTCTTTGCCGAGTTCCCTCCATTGTTAGTGCGTGCAAAACTAATTACTTTTTGCGCTAATTACATTTCGCTATCTAACTTTATATTTTATTTGACTCATAAACGTCCGTAGCATCATAAAATACGTTCATTTTACACTTTTTACTCCCAATACAGTTGTTAGCGACTGTACGGGTGTAAAGTAAAAAATAGATACAAATATACTGCTGAGTGAAAAAGCATAATATTTATGTATTGTTATGTAGCTTGAGCTTTGTGCCCATTCAGTTTATGCCTTCCTTGTGCGTTTGATTGTGACTGTAGGTACCCAACGAACTATACTTTACGTGGGTTATAAAATTATTTGCGAACATATTACCAAGTGGAAAAGTGCAATTTATAAAACTGATGGATCATGTTCTACTGTCCTATTTATTTACAATTCCATTTTTTTTGCAAACAACGTTCGTTAGTGACTGTACTGGGAATTGAACTCATAAAAGTAATATAAATGTACTTTCAAGTAGAAAAGTGAGATAAACTTTTTCTGTCCAGTTTGTAATGATATTCAAGTGTAACAAGCACGTATGAAATGAGGTACTAATGTACAAGCGAGTGGAAAAGTATAATGTATGTAAAAAGTCGTGATTCGTGTTCATGTGTCGTGACCATTGCATGATGGCGAACACTTTTCATTATTCGCTTGCAAATTATTTAATAGCTTTATATTTTTTATTAGGACATTTCGGGATGGCGGCCAATTGGCACCAGTCTGTACACACCTCTTTTAAAATATTATTTGTAATTATTGTGTGTTTTATTGTGAAGAGGCGTTAATTATGTTACAACTTTGATCTGTGTCATAATAAATATGGTTTCTAACTACATACATTTTATTTTATAAATATATCGTTTTGTATTTAAAATTCTGATAAAAAACCTCACCTTTTGTGATTATAACCTAATATAATTATGTTCATATACCTAGTGACTAGCGCAAGGATATGTGACTGGCAATTAAGCAGAGAAAAGAAACTTCTTATTTCCACTTTTTATGGCGCAAGTTCAATCAACCCTTACAAACAAACTTCAGCGATAAAAATCCTCATAATGCGCTAAAATGAAATATAGTTGTACTGCAACGAATAATTTCAAATGTAATTAATGTAATTCCATTTACATTTTCAAGAAAATCACAGAACAAAAAATATGGCACAACCTGGCACAACTATGAAAAGTTCAATTGCTTGGCAAAGCATACTTGAGAACTGTTACACCGTTGATAAGCAATAACTTCGCATGTTTCCGAGCACTAGTAACTAATATTAATTGCAATGTTCGCCATTTACTGTGGAAAGGAATATTTTTTTGTTTTTTTTTTTATTATAAAAGGGTTTGATGCAAGTTACAGGCAGAAGCGTCGACAAACATTGTGCCACAGTTGAATGTATTAATAAAATATTTTTAATTTTTGTTTTATTTTATTTGGGAAACAAACAGATGCAATAGCAAACGTAAGTATACAATTAGTACAACACAATCCAGAAACAGTTTCCACAGAATAATATACCTACATGAAGATTATATGTAACCTAAGTGTATCAACAACCAGAAGTTCACACAGTTTACAGAAGTTACAATTTAATAATGCTATTAGGAACTTTAGTACTATTTTTTTTGTAAAGTTATTATTTTGAGTGAAATCCACGGTACAAAACTATGTAAACACAAAATTAATACGAGAAGTTTTCGCTTAGTCGAGTAGCACTGGAAACACAACTCATTTCATCACGGTTTCCTGGCGTGAATTATTCTACTATTGACTGTACCTTATATTACATAGCTACATAATGGTGGAAGCAAATGTGAAGTGAAGCGGGAAATGGGCTAGCTCAGCTCACGTTACAAGCCAGCCTATGGCGTTGTTACACTGCTAGTAGTCGTCGTATTTGCTACTCTCTGACCCGCTGTTTTTCTATACAATCGTATGCTTATGGAAATAAGCCACAAGAAATACTAGTTTAGGTACGTGAATTATATTCAATTTTGTTTTGTTTTCAGCACTTTACGAGTTACCTGCTAATTAATGTGTTGAATTTAAAAGTAGTTTTAATGTTTTTGATGCTATAACTTCAACCAACGCTTTATGAGTTGAATTATTTATTCAGCTAGGGAGCTCTATGTCTCTCTATGGCTCTAACACCTTGGGGTTTTGGAATTGCAATTAGCGATAATGATTGTCATGATGGGCCCCCGTTTAACTATTATCTTACTTGATGGAAAGCGATGATGTGTTCAACGATGAAACACGCTTGCCTAGAAGTAAACTATTCACTCTTGACTTATAGGCTTCCAACTATTAAGAAACAGACAAATGCAGGGAAAACCACTCCTTATCATTTTTTTTTTTTTATATTGTGTTGCGTAAATTAACTTTTTTTAAGTGTTTTTTTCCCCCAGATAAATTGGGAAAACGGCTGGTGTTATCAATGCTGATGACTCAAACAGCTTAATTTTTGAACTTGTGATTAATTTGTAATTCCATAGCACTTTTAGTACTTTCAATTAAACACAGCCCACAATCAAGAAACTCCACGACCATCTACTAAGCACTAAATGTTTCTCACAATGCAACATTAGAGGCCAATAAAGCCGATAGGCCGGCTGCGGGTCGATTAGCCGCTCGTAATTGAATAGGCGTGTATGGCGGCCGATTCTATGTGTTGTAATGTGGCACGCTACGGACGCTAGGTTGACGCCGTGGCTGGGATTGTAGGAGCTGGTTTTAGAATGTTTTGAATAAGTTAGGTACTAGTCGGGTAAGATGGCTCAGATGAACCACTGCGACGTTGCCATAAGCGGCTGCATTGAAATCAACTATTTTGCTATGGCACGAGAAAATAGAGAGACCTAGGCCCGACTGTGAGCAAAGTCGGGCTGTGGATGCTGATTCATGCTATGTAGTCTTTTGTATTTTTTTATGAATTTTGGGTGTAAAGTCCCGCAATTAGGCCTCCGTAGAAAAAGGTCTTCCGACCAAACGGATGTCGTGTTTTGGGCATGGTTTCGGTTGCGATCAGTTTATGGTGGATGATTGGCTAATAGAGCCGATAGGTCGTAATTGAATAGGCGTGTATGGCGGCCGATTATATGTGTTGTAATGTGGGACATTATGGACGCTAGGTTGACGCCGCGGTTGCCTTGTTGTGAGCTGTTTTAAGAATGTTTTGTATAAGTACGTATTAGTCGGGTAAGATGGTACAGATGAACCAATGCGACGTTGACAAAAGTGGCTATATTTTTGTCTTTTTTTTTCACTAGAGAATTAAGGCCTAAAGTCGGGCTGTAGATGCTGTTCGGTTTTCATCAGTTAGGTACAGATATGTCTCAAATCTTAAATCGTTTATAGCAATCCATTACAAATATACAGGTGGTAAATATAATAATATGGTGGACGGTTAGCTAATAAGGCCCAATGGGCCGCGCGCCTCGTAGGTTATTGAATAGGCGTGAATGGTGGCCGAGTCGATGTGTTTTATTGTGGCACCGACCACGCAATGGATGCTGGATGAACTAGGTTGACGCCGTGGCTGGGCTTGTTGGAGCTTATTTCAGTGTGTTTAGAATTAAATTGGAGTGCGTACTAGGCCGGTAAGATGGACCAACATGACGCGCCGTCGCGATGTACCGTAGTTACATACAGTGTACTTATTTTCTACATAGATTCAAAGCAAGTTTTGGATGTCATTCGAATACTACAGAAAAACAGACGCGTGTTATAAAATTAAAAATTACTGGAGTTTTCTCAAGAAACGACATTGTTGCTGTCATCTTGACATCTTTGACAGAAGTAAGTATTATCCTTCATGTCGTTGCAAAACCGAAACCAATAATTCATTACATCAGTCAAGTTGCACTCACTCATTATGGAAAACTACTTTTATCTCCTACAAACAATATTTTTTATTATGTTTAGTTTATATTTAGAACGCCAATTATTCAGTTGCATTTGCTTTTTCAGCGAGGGACATTTAACTTCAAATTTTTAATTCAGTAATCGGTAGTAATTCGAAATTTGAAATTGTGTTTGACAAACCAACTTTAGCCTGAAAACCTCTCAAGCTTTGTTATTCCTAACTTCAAATATTCAAATAAATAACCGGCCTACAATATGCAGGCAGAGCAAACAAAATTCGTGAGTTAATAAGGTCCAAAATGTAGTTTTATCATGTATGTAAGTATGTAAGTACCTATATGTCACCGGAAAATTGCAGACTCCGTAAGATTGTAATGAATCTTTATTAAATTATAATTTCTCGATATATTATGGAATAATCCCCATCCAAATTCTATACCTACCAATATATCCGTGTCTTATTGAGAAAAAATAGTGTACAATTTCTCGCGATATTTTACAATCTTACGACGTTTGCAATTTTCCGGTGACATATATATAATATAGTAAAGAACTTCTGTCTGTCTCGATGGACGGAACAAGGCGGTAATAATTTAAAGTTTCATCATTCCTTTTGACAACAGCCATCTAAATCTCACGATTACTCGACTTGCACCGTGTAAACATGAATTATGTGTTTGACAATACAATTTATTTGTCTGTGAAACAGGGCGTGGCTCGTGGCTCATGGCTTCATGCGTCGCCAATGCGCCGTGATGATAAAAGTGATCCGCTCATATTGTTGCACAGGTTTGAGTCCTGTGCAGGTTTGAGTGTAATCTAGTGTAAAATTGATCGCATTGTGAAGATCTTTGAGAGGATGATTCGGTCAGTATTTCTAGAGTTAACAATTGGAATTGTAAAAATGCGCGATCGAATGAATTTAAAAACTAAAATATGATGTGGTGTGGGAACTCTGAACCGACCCTTCTAATATTTACAAATACTGCCTACCTGTACATAAAGAAGTAAGTGGTTTAGGTAAGTATATAAAAATCGTACGTACAGGGAGATTTTCAACTTATTTGTTGGTCCCATTGAAGTTAATTTACCGAGTAAATACGGTACTTTCTTTTTTATCTCCCGAAATATTGCTAAGTGATTAAAATTCATCTAGTATGTACAAGGTAAGCAGTAGGTACTGACAGGATTTACGCAAATATTTCTACATCCAAAGGTTATTTGTTTTTGCATCCACACCCACAAAAAGTGTTAATAACATCCCAAATATGACCATACTGTTCATATTAAGTCCCATTATAATTCTAAATAGCCTTAAGTATCACTCAATCCGCTTACAAACAGGATTTCCTTGAACGTTTCTATCGAGTGGAAAAAAAATCGATTTCTCCATTAAAAACCAGTAATTTAAGTAAACTATTATTTATTATTCAAGTATCAGTAATCGTAATCGTATAATAATAATTGTAGAATAATGTCAGGGCTAATTTTTATTTATTAAAAAATAAAATAATTATTAAAGTTGACGTGAAGAATTTAAAATTGCTTTCGATTTTCTAAATAAGGATTTATGTATTGAATAAAAATGTTGGTAATTGGTTGTTGTAGCAATTATTGAAAATTAAAAACGATTTAACCGGGCAATGTGCACGGCAAGAGACAAACGAGGCTTCCGGCGACTGGGACCGCAATTAACTAGAACCGCGGTCCAGTCGCCGGATCCGTAAAAAATAAATATTTTTCTTCCGGCGACTGGGACCACTCATAAATGATAACTGAAATAAAAAAAATGTATAGTCATACGAACAATTTTTAGATGTAATAATAATTGAAGAAAAATCCTTTTTGATTTTAAAATTTTTTTCGTTTGACTGTACCGATTTTGGCTTGAATTATATATTTTTTTAAGTTATCTATGAGTAGTCCCAGTCGCCGGAAGAAAAATATTTATTTTTTATGGATCCGGCGACTGGGACCGCGGTCCTAGTTAATTGCGGTCCCAGTCGCCGGAAGCCTCAGACAAACTATCATTATTATTGATTATGATCAAGTTCCAATTATGTTTGTTATAGTACTTGTGGCATATTTATTGTAATGTAGGTATTCTTTGAAAAAGCGATATGTTGATTTGTCTATTATTTATATAAGCACGGTAAAATGTGTGTAGGTACCTGAAAATCACGTAGCAACTGTCAGGATTAGCTACTCCAAAATTCTAAGTTTCTTTTGTTTTTCTAAATAACGAATGCAGAAAATTATCAAAGGTTAATGAAAGACATTGATTGTGACTTGCACTTTTTTGTTAACTAACCTTACTTAACCGAAGAAGCTCAGGCGGATTTAGTTTAATTAATAAAAATAAAATGCCAATATCATTTAAATCAGCAATTTGACGTCATTGTTCATAAAAAAAAAACTAAAATAAACATCAGATACATTATGTAGCCATTCTAATCATTCCAAATACATACGATTTGTATTATACATCCAATGAATAATAGATACAAAACATTATTTACATTCCTCTCCAAATAAAAAATAAAACAGTAATATCACAAACACACTCCCTTTTAACCCTTTCAATGCAAACTTATACAATCTCGAAATCTCTCCGAATCCCCGTGATCCGTTTGGTTGTCGAAACCGATGTGCCATTGTTTACGCATCCAAGTGATCCGTTATTTATGTCCGGCTTTGTTCTCCGCGATCCGTTTCTTAAGCGCGGCAGGGAAGGGTTAACGGGTTTCCGAAACAAGATGTTCGAAAGTAAATAGGTGACAATAATGATGACGAGTTAAGCCCGGATTTAAGAGAGGGTTAATTGGTTTAAATCTTGTGGCAGTGAGATTCACTTATTTGTGAACTATTATGAAATAGAAAATGAGAGTGGTAATGAAGCTGTGCTTATTCGTTTGTAGGTAACCTATTAGTAAGTTTACCAATATAATAAATGCGAAAGTATCCAACTCTTTCTGTCTGTTTTTTATTTCTTTACGTTTTAATGGCGCAACGGATTTGGATGAAACTAGCAAACTGTTAGACGATGCCCTGAATTGGGACAACCTATGTCCTTTTGAGTACTTCCCAGTATGTCACATTCCCGATTCGTCATTATGTCAGAAGTAGAAAAAACAAATGAACACAAGCGCCGTTTGGTCAACGTTTTTATCTTCGTAGGTACATAAAATTCCCGATTAGTCAACATTTAAAAATGCATGTATTATAATTATATGGAGTAGGTACTTTTAATCCGGGGAATATGTTCCAGTAAGATAATTTTCGACTTTTACGTGAGCGAAGTCGCTGGCAGTCGCTATTGAGTTTTGCTTGAAAAAAACCTTTGTTTTAGCCTAGTTATGTAAAATAAAACGTAGGCAAAGTTGTTTCCAGATAATATTATTACTACAGGTAGGTGAGTGCTGTAATTCCAGCAATCATAATGATTGATAATAATTAAATATCATAGCTTAGTTGAGAGATACTGTGGCTAATAGATTCTAAAGTATTTATGCAGATTAAACCATTATTTATAAATTATTAATATGAATTAAATATAACAGTTACCAGTTACTAATGGCTTTGTAATCTAAAACAATTTGTTCCAAGTAATTTTAAATAAATGCTTTTGTAGGCATATGTCATATAATAATAGTCTCAGAACTTATTTAGCGTAGGTATATTAGCAAAGTTTATGGGTTAATATTAAATTGAAAATATCAATCCGTTAACGCAATTATACCTATAGTACGTAAATGTAACGGAAATAAATTGAAATATTCAATTTATTTAATTGAAACGCAAACAGATGTAATTAAGTTTTAATAATAATTTAATAATTGTAATTGGGTGAAGCAAAAATATTTTAATTAATAAATGGTATGCAGGAAAACGATAGCAGTAATTATTGCAAAAATACTGTAACGGTTTTATCGTTAAATTAAAAGCTGATATTTTCCTCGTCATAACTTAAATAAATGTGGAATTTCCTAATTTTGTTTGTCACACCAAAATTAGATTTCTGATAAAAATAATTTAGCTTTATTATATTGTTATTGTAGACTTATATTAAGTAGGTACCTACCATTTGTAGGATAGGTATGTCAGTGCTCGATATGTTTCCTTTTTAATTAATTCAAGAATTTAGGTTTTAAATTAATAATCACTAAATACTAAGGTGCCTACAGGAAACTGGGTTTAACATAAATTATTAAAATTAGGTACGGTCAAGTAGGTATTTTAGTGTAGAGAAGACAAAAACATATAAGAAGGAATAATATTATGAGAAATAAATAATGATAAAACTGAAATTACACTTTTTGGAACCTAAGTACTAGTTGGTAAAAGAAGGAACTGCATGCCTTGTTACTAGGCAATCTAGCAAATAAAGAAGAGCAATTATTCAATATCTCAACAAAAATTTTGGGCAGGTAGGTAATGCAAAAAAAAAGTCCCAACTATGTCAACTGTACAAAAGTGCAAGCCACCCGACGATCATGAACAAATAAATAGCAAACATAACAAATAAATAAACAAAACAAACTATTCGGTATCCAAAATCTATTGGACACTACACTATCTGTAATAGATGCAGTACAAAATCTTTGAAGCCCAACAACAGATTAATAGTAATAGTAAATAATAATAATATTAGCACAAAACACTACAAAAAACAAAAACAAAGAAAGTATAAAATAAATAATAGCTAACCTGTTAAAGGTCCAACGGGGAAGTGTGACTGGAACATGGAGCCGAAGGAAGGCACGACGGGCGGGGGCCCCGGCCACGCCAGCCCGTACGCTGCCGCCGCCAGCGCACTGAACGGCGTCGGCCGCACCAGCCGCGCCTTCTCCGACGGGGGCCTCTCCTCATCCTCACTCGGCAGCCCATTCTGCAGGTCCTCCACGTCAACTATCGAATCTTCCTGGTTTACAGAATCTTCGTACTCATCTTCAGAAGACGTCACAGTCGCAGACACATTCAGATTCAAAGGAGGTGTCTGAGACGACGGCCTCGGAGACACCGACTTTCCGCCGGGTAGCTCAGGCTGCGCAGAAGGAGACTGCCTCAAAGGCGACTCTGGAATCGTCCTGTGGTGCCTGATCATCTCCGCTGTTTCATCAACTTGATGCGCTTTCGTATCAGCCAAGATCGATGCCACGCTGAAGCTGATCCTCGACGTCTTGGGCGGCTCCGTCGCTTCGGCAGGGCTGCTCGGGTACCTCGAAACACTATGTATCGCCATATTCACTTCCTTGTCCTCGTAGCTTTGATTCTTTAACATTGAACGCTGGTCAGTTCCATTTAGCACAGCCGGTTCACACTGGGGCGCGATCGACGGATCGTGTACGCATGCGGGCGCAGTCGGAGGTTGACTGGCGGGCCGCGGCGGAGCGCGCCGGAGCCCGGGGCAAGGCGTGGCCGCCGGGGCCCCGCCTGCCGGCCGGCCCAATCCGCCGCAGGTCCCGCGATTGATCCGCGCGGGCGTCGGGGGGAACGATTTAGCACGCTCTTATCTCGTTAGTCTCCTTTGTGATACTCGATTTTTTTTGTAGGAATCAAAACATAATTACCTTTTGTAGGGGTTCGCGCGTTTTGATCGCACACTTTATGCCCGCCACCAGAGGTATAAAGTATAAAAATATAATGAGCAGTCGTGAATGCCGCTTGTTAAATCCTTTTGAGCGTTCTCTGCTGGTCCCTTTGTGGGATTAGCGCCGAGGGGGCATCGGTTTGATGAATTCTGCTGCGTCCGTGTTTACGGATCCGTTTCAAATTAGCGCAAATGATTTACAGCGACGTTGCTCACTGTTATTTATACTTTGATTTATATAACTTTTATTGTAAGAATGTCTTTGAATTATAAGTACATGCTTACCTCATGAAAGACCTTTGATAAGCTGGGTACCGACTTGAAAACTTAAATAGCTTATAGTCGCATGTAGCATGAATGTCATAATGCCAATTGATTTTCAAGATTTCTATGATCAGACATCTATGATTACAATTTTACTTATCAAAATCATATACTTAAAAAGGAGACAATTTAACTGCATAATATCACAAAGAATCGGTCTGTCTGCGGGCTAGATCACAAAGCAAAGGTCGGGATGATTGCTTGCGGATGTCTTCCTAAGGAAGCATCTGGAAACTACATAAAATGAAAGATAGAAAAAAAGTGAAAGATTTTTATAGACCTCTCCAACAATAATAAATCATACCATTTGTATCTAGTTTATCTAACAATATCGAAGTCCTAATATGAATAAATTGTGGAACGCTTATAACGGAAGTATAAAAATAATACTATTTAATTAAAATATCTCAAAAATAACCTAAATTCAAGGATTCTGGGATTTCCCGGAAAATATTAAACTACGTAAAAACAAATATACCTATGTTAGGTACTCCACGTAATAACGAACGATAGCCTATAACAGCAGAACTAATTAATATGTTTATTAGAATTATTCTGGCAGTAGAGGAAGGATTACGTAAAAGGAAGAATGCTTATTCGTTGAAAAGACGGAAATTACAAAAGATAATTAAAATTACGTCATCGTAAAAGAGCCTAATAGAATTAAATTTCAGTACTTATCCAGAAGCTAAGAATGAGATATGAAAACTATCACTAAGAAAAAGGGTAAAAATAGGTGGAAAGTGGTAGTAAATACTGGAGAAATGGAAACTACAACAATATTGATCCAACAAGAGCCTAGTAAAATTAATTTCGGGATCCAGAAACTAAGAATGACAATGTCGAAATTCCGACTCTCAAGGTAATAGATAAAAGTTAATAATTATGTAATCGAAAAGAGCCTAATGAAATGAAACATGATCCAGAAGCTAAGAATGACAATATAGAACCAATCACTCAGTATACATAAACAGGGGTGGAAACTGGTGGCAGATACAGGAAGAACTTTCATCATTTTAAGTCTATGAATGACGGTAAAGATGATGTGAATGTGGAAACTACTTATTACCGAACTGAATTTAAAAGTTTAAATAAATTCGGGAAGAGCCAGTAACCTGTACCTATAGTAGTAACACATATTCACAGTGCTATTGCAAATTATAAGTATAGGTATTTTTTTGTATGAGATGACTGAATTTGTAGACAGGCTTTTCAATTTTAGGCTAATTACAAGCACATAAAAATATCTCATTAACATCCAGAGACTATGTGTTTGAAAAATCCTACATATCCTATGTTAGAACACATGATATAAGAATTTTAGTTTACGTTTATTTTTTTTTGCATTAGCACAGTATTCAGCCGCATTGTCATTGGTAATGGAAATATTTGCCGTGATCCATTTTATTGGTGTCCTAGACGATGCCCTTTAGAAACCAAACTATAAGTTTCAGCATTTGAGCCATTCTGTTTGCTGAATTTCATGATAGACCACTTGATGAATTACGGTCCTAAGCCAAGGGAACATTTTGGGCTGATTAGATTGACAATCCTATTGGCAAGATGGATTGTGATTATCTAGTTCAACAGTTGCGCTAACAAGCTGAAAGATAAATCTGTCACATCAAAAAAAACAACCAGTTAGTTCGTTAAACAAAAATGGTCTCCTAAAAATCTTCACAATCGGATCAACTCAATCAAAATTAGATAAGGGCTGTTACTTAAAAATAAATACGAACTATCTTCACAGTCGGTTACCAACCTTATAGGAGGGTGACAGTCGCAGTCACCCTCCGTCATAAACGTCAAACTAGGGGTGATATCCGACATCTGCTATCTCCTTCACACACAGGGCATACACTAAATAGGTATTTAGTATTCGGAAGGGGAAAATAGTTAATTTTGTGGGGTGAGATGGAAAAAATTGTCTTGTGTATCTACTTTTGCAGTTTATGCCGCTCTTATTGGAGGTGAATAAGGTTGGTTTTTGTTTGTTTCGGTTGTCAGGGTTGGTGGTAAGTGTAGGGAAGCGTTTTCCTTATTGAATGTGTGTGATATAAATATAAATGTTATTAATTATGATTGGCTTCATTGATTTTGGCTTAGGAGATGTTTTGTATTGAGTTAGGGTCGGACTGAGGATGTTGGTTATTACTGTGTTTACACTAACTGACCTTTGAGTCTGCTCCCGAAACTTAATATATGCCTTGTGTATAAAAAGACGGGAACTTTTTTGTTTAATTACTGATTAGCAGATTCTTAATTCGAATTTGAGGAGTAGAACAGTGTTATTTAAACTTTAAATTCGGCTGTATTTTTTGTTAAAAGATTTCGTATTTCCTTTTCTGTGACACTTGCATGGGTTCAAAAAAAAGTCGTTACAAAAGTAACGATACAAAAAGAAACCATAAAGTTAATGATTCTCCATCCTAAAAATAAACAACTAAAATCTGTTCTAATTAAAGCCAAAATTAGCAACTTCTACTAATGACACATTTGAGCTCACATGTTGGCAGTGTTGCCATACAAATGATGTGGCATTCTGAACGGGCGCGCAAGCGCAAATATGACCCGCGCTCATACAAATATGTGTGGAATCCAGGATTTTGATTTACGTGGCTATGCAAAAAGTTTCGCAAAAAAGGTTGGAGAATTAATGGGAATTTGGAAGGAAATTGTCATTAAATTGTTTTTTTTTTTTCAAGGTTCTTTTTCTGTAGTTATTTGAATTTTAGACATTGAACTATTTACACGGATACTTATATTTAGCTCAGTCCCTTGTTCAAACCCGGTCTGCTTAAATTTGAAAAGTAACACTGATAATATTTATAAATAATATTAAAGAGACCTTTTACAACAACTCGCTGATTGATAGAGTTTTATTCCTTCATTGACTAGTTTCATGTTTTATGTCTCATTTTTTTTCTTTTTCTAAGTCGATTCAATTAATCAATCAATTTAATTAATTCCTATTAAATAGCAAGTGTGTAAGGGCTGTGCATACCTGCGAAGAGTTAATTATAGATAATTATTATAAACTGTGAGATTAAATTGTTGTAGGTATATTGTGTTTGATAGCTCATTTCATTGACATATATCTATTTCTGTATATATATGTAAGTAGCCTGTGATTAAACACTGGAACCTAACATTTCTGCATACCAAATCTATCACACATTATTAAGTAAATATTTAACATCAAAACAGTGGTAATATATGGCCGGTGTCGTAAAAATATCAAACAAACCGTTTACTCGTTTAAACGAGTAAATTAAAATAGATTTATAAATCACGCTGCTGCAGCTACCGTGCGGCGCGTAGGCGACGGACATTGGACATAGATAAAACAATGATGGAGACGCGACAATGATCGTAGAAATAGGTAAAAATCTATAAAAAATGTAATAGACATTGTCAAAGCAGTTCCAACACACTCAATCTAACGGCATGCAAAAGTAAAAATATTTATATCTACTCAATTATACTTACATAAAAAAACAGTTTTGTGGATTTATAATTAACACAAAAAACTCCATATTTATTTTACAAATCATTGATGAAAAGTGAACGAAAATATTAATGACTAGCCAGCAGAGTACCTACCTAGATATAATTTCAAGGGAACATACTCCCGAAGTGAAAAGTGTCATATGTGCTAATCCAGGACAAGGCCTACGCATGTGCTTTAATCCAAATCCATTTAGCCGTTAAGACATGAAGAACGCACTAAAGTATGGAGTATGGATAATGCAAAACATTTTTCATACTCCATACTTTAGCCATATTAAGTATAAGCCAGCAATACTTAATCAACCCAAGTATCGAAAACAACAAAAGGCTTTAGAAACTAGAAACGAATCATGAGATGGAATTGTTGAAAGTTACTCTGTTTTCTATTCAGTAAATATCATTACCATTTTCACGGTTATAGCGTCCTGTCATTATACCTACCTCTTTTTCTCCTTCTCAATTTTCTCTTCTCTTTAGTTTCTCCGTTTAGTCTTGTCAGATACCTACTTTGCTTCATGTAACGGTTCACTCTTTACTATAAGGTCTGTGCTCTTTAATTTAGTCAATTAACTGAAAGTCTCATCTATTCCTGACCTTGTCTATGCTCAATCGTTGATGAACGCGCATACCCACAGCATAATGAGACTAGTGAAACCAGGAACACGTCAATTAGCAGCCATTTTGCCCGTTTTAGTTTTTTGCCGTCAAAAGAATATGATTTATGGTCAAACCGTGAAACATGACACTCGTTATGGCCGTTACAAATTGTCTATAGGTTTTAGTTATGATTTTTAAGGATGGAATTAGTCGATTTATAGGTTGGCCTATAAAGTAGGCTTTTGAATTGAGTCTTAAATCAATGGCTGTAGGCAAAAGGTCTCCAAAAATACACGTTGGATTAGATTTCAAGCCACCTTTTCCCACATGTTTAATTAATAGAAAACTACCTTCTTTTTCGTTTCAAAAACAGAAAACACTCTTAAAATCTTATGTAATATTAATCGTCTTTCACATAATTACCTTTTACTATAGGATAAAATCAGTAGAACTGTCCTTTTACAACTCTATCAACATAATTATACCATTAAATCGATAATTGAGAATCGATTCAGACGGTGAAATCTCGCGGTATCGATATCATTTAGAGTTTCTACCCATATGTGTATACTTCACTAGTAATTAAGTCACATTGTCAAGCTACTACTTAATTTGCTGTTGATATTTAACCTTTTTTTACGAAATGCAGCCTTATGGAACCAAATATAAGGACTGTGAGAATTTTATCGGCGTTAAAGTGAATGTGGCGGAATGATGTCTCCCGCTTAATTTACTCCGGGAAGGAAATATTTTAGTTCAAAATTCTATTTTGACATTCGTGTTAATCGTCCGCAGGTGTGTACTGGTATTTATGGTATGTGTCATTGATACTTTAGCCACTGAGGCATTCATCATTTTTTTTTGTAATTTTGAACCATATTTAACTCGGTTTCGACTAACGAATTGGGTAAATTGGATACATATTGCTCATATTGGTCATATTGCTAATGATTCAATTAGTTAATTTTTAGTTGCTGTTTCCGTAGTGGGTAATATATCAGTTTTGATCCGCCATTGAAATTTTCGAAAGAAGATGACTCGAAAACTTGCTCAAACAGAAACAAACAAAACGCCTCCAAAATACGCCATCCTTTAAACACCCAATTTCACCAAACAAGCGAATTTCAAAACAAAAACTGTATTCGACTACAACAATCGACTAATTACGGCGATCTTTCATCATGTCAACGGCCGCCATATTGGCAGCCATTAAAAAAGTGTTGCCGTCACCGCGCAGGCGTGGTTCGACAAAAAGCACCTATTTGTTCGATTTTCAAACGGAATTTTAATCGACGCGAGATAAAACTTTTTGCGCGGCTACTGGCCGGTAGCCCTTAAAATATTCCGCGAAAGCCCTTTATCGTTCCAATTAAAATTTTGAACGTAAAATGGCTTCTTTCGTCCGCCATTTTAAGGTTGGAGAAAAAATTGCGCTCTTTTGTTTTAGCTGTGTAATAGACGCAAAGGTTGATAGTTTATTCTGACGTAATGTGATCATCTTGGACCTACTCAGTATTCTGGTCAAGGCTTTTTCTTTCTTTTGATTGCGTGATTTTTTCTGAGTCTTCTCTTATTTCTCCAAATCCATCCAAACTGTTCTTTTAGCGAAATTTTTTTTTTCCTCATACTGATATGCTTCAAAAGTATTACTTTATTTAAAGACTCAAATCAGGCCGTCTGAACTCCAAGCTACGAGTATAATGACAGATTGTAGTCAATCCGATTGCAAGATTTCTTTGTCATGGTCCCATTACTTCCACTTTGATAGTACTAAAACTGGGTAAATATATTCAACCTAACTGGTACAGCCTTTAGTTCTTTTTAGTACCAACTTAAAGGCACAAAAGAGTACCAACATAAAGATATCATTAAAATCTCCTTTTCTATGTCTCACGACAAAAGTTTCTCCTTGTTATGACAGTATTTCTGCAAAGCTTTTGTGCAAAGACTGGAATAGAGGCATTATATACGTTATGTTGGTACTTAGTTTTCTATGTGTGCTATCTTCATTCTTAGTCAAATCAAAGGAACGAAATAATAATGGGTTTGAAGTAGTTTTGGCCTTGTTTAATTCGTTGCTTTTGTGAAAAGGTATTGTATCGTTAATACTTTCATTTGATGAACAATTCGTATATTTTTGATCCTAACTATCAGTTCTAAGCTTCCAGCTCCTTGTTCCTCCTTGGTTCTTTAGTAGACGAAAGGAGCAATCATTATAAAAGTGTGTACTAGTATCAAACTTTTTTGCAACACCATTACTATGCCGTGAACAGTGCAGCAGAACCTCACAACAACAAATGGTCACGGGCTACAAACTGCAGGCAGTCAAAAATGGTGTAAAGTCAATTCTACATCCGCGACTAACAAAACGACTACACAGCCTAAGTAGAAATAACCTCAGAACAATAATAGAGACCATCACGGGCCATTACCCCCTAAATAAACATTTCTTTAACACAGGCGCCACGGACAGCCCACTCTGCAGGGGCTGCTTTGACGCCTAAGAATCAGCTGCCCACGTCATCCTGGAATACGAGATCGTGGCTACCCAACGTGAGCAAATTATCGGAACGGTGAGGTCGCTCCGCGAAGCCTGTGAACCTGCCAGAAAACTTCTGTGCTTCTGGGCGGCGCGGCGGCGCTAGGCTGGCTATCTTAGCCAAGACACCTACCCACAACGGACCGAATGGGAGTTTCTACTGAACACACTAAAGTCTTATTATGTTTTTATTTTTTTTCTTCTTGTCTCGAATATACATTATAACAATGTCATGCATACCTGTTATTTGCATGGTTACTGAAATGCCGATTTTAAATGTTATTTTTAATTTAATTGTAAGTGACAGTGCTGGGGCTCGATTCTGCTATTGCAATCGTGTCTCAATGACCGGTCAGTGATCGAATATTTGACAACTTTGACAGTTTTTGTATGGGAAATGTGTCAAAAGTTTGACGTTATACGACAAAAATCGATCATTGACCGGTCATTGAGACACGATTGCAATAGCAGAATCGACCCCCTGTTGGTGTGTTTATTATAAATAAATAAATAAATAAGTGCTGAAAATGGAGTCCCAACTCTCTACTCTTCTCTACCGTGAATAATGGTGCCCCAGTGTTACCACCGGCCACTATTACTTCTGTACTTGTGAAATTACAATTTGTAGGGTCGTGGGTCCAAAACTCTGAACCGGGCAGGCGCTGTACTATGGTCATTTACTCAAAACGGTGATGAAGCATGAGAAATCCCGCAAATGGTAACCACCTACGCATTGGGCCGGCCGGGCCTGCGTGGTGTATTACAGACCATTCCGTTTCACAGAGAAAAGACCTGTATCCCTGCAGGTGGAGCATCTTACCCTGATTATTATGAAAGACCATAGGTATTGCATGTACAGTTCCCAATTTTTTTGCCTAAACTTCATCATATTATTCCTTTATACTCATTCATTGTTTATGTCTGTACAGACAGTGGCTTCGATTTATGGGATGGCATTTTACTTCAATGGTCTTGTACGTCGGTCTCCACAAAGGCTTGGAGGCGTGTCGGCGATTCATTAGAAACAAATTCGTGTATTGTACAGTTTTGTGCCCATTCTACGGACAGGATCGCCGCTCTGTCTCGGATATTTGAGCCAAATAGCCACTTGAAAGTGTCCGTGTAGTATATGTAAAGATACAGAGACGGCTGTGTTTATTTTGGTGGGTGTAAAGTACAACTTATACTAAATTACGAATTTGATAAAAACTTTGGTACAAGTTTGGTACTCGGAAATTTAAAAAAAAAGATTGCTTAAGCCTTTAAAAAAAACAGATGAATGCTAACGACGAAGTTCTGAGCTTTTTTAAAATACATTCTGAAGATTTTTTACTGTACAGTGATAACTGATAATATATTACAATTACGCACCTATTATAACATCAGAGTTAAGGTCAATCTGCTCTCCTAGACCGTTTCTCTGTTTTGGGCCTCTAAGAATTGTTGAAGGAGTTTTGCTCATCCAACTTGAAAGTGTTTTAGAAAATAATATTAGATAGAAAGTTTGCATATGCTAAGAAGTAATTCTTAGCTAGTTAGTTATTTTTCTATCTATCAGGATTTGATTTCCTTTTCACTTCGTATTTATTTATGGTGGACTATTCTGCATGTTCTGCAAACCTTGCATATACTACTCTCGTAGTTTACGGCGCTCAAAGCAAAAGCCCGCCACATGGCGCCAACTTCACGCTGCAAATTAATTATGACAGAAAATATCCCAATTCACGTTATTTCACGCCCCCGCACAATGAACATCACCTAATGACTACTGAAAGTGGATATTTTGTGAGGAGCAGATGATTTTGTGATGCATTCAAACAGCAGTGCTTTGTACGTGAAGAATTATCTAACTACCGTTTCGAATTTGAGATTTCGTTTCGGTGTTCAAGTGTTTTTATGAGGTACGGGAAACAAAAGTAATGTCTTTCATGGGAAAGAAATAGGTCAATCAATTTATAAAAAGCAAAGTGATGGGGACGGTAGACAAAGAGAGTGTTATTAGTCAATATTCTTTTTTTTAATTAAAGTATTCAAGGGTCTATACATGAGGCACGTTTAAAGTAGTCTAAGAATTCGACAATTGGAAAAATAATGGCAAATGAAGAAATCACAATTTTACACGTTCTTTCATATTTTTTTACTTCTCCTACAAAAGTTTTCATGGCTGAGATATTATTATTGATCTGAACAAAATTAATACCCTAACAGTTTACCAGTTTTTTTAAACACATTTCTTCGTAACCACCAACTTCCATACCAACGCCAGCTGGCACTCAAACTGTAATAATATCAATCCTATTGCTTAACACGATTTATGTCAAAAGGTACCATTCAAAGTGACCACAATGATGTTTTGGTGGTACTCCAAGGTGGTCCCATTGTCCATCAGTGATGTAGGCAAGGAAAAGAATGGCTATGCAATATAAGTCGAATTAGCTAGCTTTGTCCTTCAAGTGCAGGTGACGGTTTGCGCAAGGCACGGGTCATAATTTTGATACTGTTGGGTTTTTAGTGACCGTAAATTCTTTTAGAATGGTAACTGGTCCTTGAGCTGGAGATTTCTGGGTAACTGTGAGTTTGAACTCATATTTTATGTTTATATCACTTTCACTATTGTAAGTGATCATCATATTGTGATCTTGTTTTCTATCGATAACTTGGATCACTAAGTTTAGAAATTAAACGATTTCCCATGGTGTTCAATATTTTGAAATGTTATCTTTTTCATTTTTTTTATCTTCTTCATTTTTGTCTTCAACTTATTTCTAAACGAACAATATTTATCTTTTTTCAAACAAATTTTATCTTCAATTCGAGAGGTAATACCTATCGTTGTCAGTATTATCATGAAACATAAAAATAACGTTAATTATGATTATATCCTTTCATTCTAAATGTCTTAACTTACACGCTGCCTGGCGTAAGTGAAGATTTTTGGAAGGAAACGTAGTCCAAGAGCAATAATCCATAATCAGTAACCACCTCTTAGATAAACAAACACCGAAAACAAAGATCATTGAAGATGCATGCGCGGCGCGGGCGCCGGCCAGCAAACAAGCGGCGGTGTACCTTTGTGAGAGACGCCGCGACAGACCTCTGTCACTACTTTATACACACGGCGTTTTTGTACCCATGCTGATTCAGTAAGAGCTTATGGAAAGTGTTTGTTTGATGTAGAATCGGGATAAGTAGTTATTTTTGCAAGGAGTATTACTAGTACTACCTTTACGAGTATATCCTGTACGTGTACCTATATCCCGTTTTTCCTGTTCTCGTAGTAATTTCAAGAAAACCTCTCCTAATGCTCCTTGCACTCCCCAAGGAACCTACATGCCAAATTTCAGCTATCTACGACGCAAGAGTTTTATGTAATTGATGTCTTGTTTGATAACAAATAAGCCGTTTAATCTTAGCGGGTCTTTAAAAAGACTAACAGGAAAATAATAGACAAAATATATTCATACATTCTCTAAACAGCAGCGGTATAACTAATTTGCTTCCCTAATGTTTCTCTATTATCTATAGCTTCTTCATTCAAATTGACCTCTCTCAAAATGATAATCTGGTTCTTCAATATCAAAAAACACTCTCTTATACCGTTCAATATAAGAAATTGCTTTGAGTCTTACTATTCAATTGGATCCAATCGTTCATCTTCTATTCTAATTCTCTAATCTCTGCTATTCTATTCTATCATCGTTGAATCAATCATTTCTAAATTCTAATCTTCAAGCTTCCTCAAAACAGAATAATCTAGAAAGGAACAACCTGTTCTGCAGACGCTAACGCTCGGCTACAAATTCATAGACACTTGCGTATCGGCTGCAATACCGATATCGGTTATTAGTAAGTCATCCGTCGCGTCGTTCGCAGACAGTGACTACATCTATGTGTCTATGTGTGTATTTGTAAGGCTGCTCTGAAGCCAGACTCTCTGTTGTAAGCGATTTGTTGTCGTAGTCCAGGAATGGGTTAGTTAGTGCTGCAAATTGTCTTACAGCGTTGAGATGGACGCACTGAGCTATATGTAGAATAGTATCATGGTGCAGTAGACCGTATATCTGCGGCAAGACTGATCTGGGGTCCTTTTTTTATGGATGTGACTCCTGCCACTCTGGGTGGAGCGGGAGGGAATGTCAGACTCTCACTGACTAAAAACCCATTCGTGCTCCTCGTAGTGCCTTTTGCTTTCCAGGGCCGCGGTAACTCTTTCGAACAAAATCCGCAACCTCCTATTATGACGTGTAATTAAGATTCCGTTGTGAAAAAGAGATAGTGCTATGCGCCTTGTATAGCTCCGTCTGTCTCTGACACCGGAATTATTATGGTTTTAAGACGTTATAATTGGGCCCTAGATCTAGCAAGGACGGAAACTCGATAAAATAAGAGGCCAGTTTATGCCTACTACTTTTGTTACCACCGCCTACTTCTACTACTATTACTACTACGAGAAAAAGATTCAAAATTTATTTTCAGCCACAAAGGCGGGAAAATAATTATTATGGCCGGACTATTTTTAACTGTAATGACTATTTTTCCGTCATAAATGCATTAGAGAGAGAGGAGTTATGTTAGAAATCCTTATGAAAGAAATGGCTGATAGGTACCAAGTATTTGATTTTTCTGCTTTCAAATGATTATACTGTACAAATTGCATGTTTTATTGCAACCAAACGCAAATCCGAAAAACACTCAACATTACAACTCTTAACAAAAGACAAAAAAACACCACAAAGAACAACTTAACATGACAAACTATAAGTACTTAACTCTCAAACATCTGACGAGCTACCGTCAGTCATGCGTCACACTACATCTGCCCGACTGACGCTGCCAAACAAAACGACTTGAACTGACCTCGGAAGACAAAAAGCGGTATCTCAAAATTTACTGCTATCCAGTTTTTTAGGCATCGGAATACTTAAAAATTTCTGCATCAGTTAAGCTAGTTGAATACCCCCGTATTAAAAAAAACCATATGACACTAGGTATATTTTTTTATATAGGTATATAAATACGTTGCCCCACTAAGTCTTTTTCTTCACTCACATACACGAACAGCCAGACCCGGTAAAATTACCTATAGGCCATACAAATACTTGTTCCGTGCGGGAATCGAATCCGCGACACGCAGCGCAGCAGTCAATCGCTCAACCACTGCGCGAACCGTGCCGTGAAATAATGCGAAACTAAATCAGTTGGTTTTTAACGTTTGTACGCCTAAGCCGCGAAGCCGATCTTAATTAGTATAATCGATAATTATAGCCTAGGACCTGGCTAAGGACTTTAGATACTGTTTTGACAACATTCCTTATGGGCTAAGCAGCGAGCAGAAGCTTAAACATATATGCCATAAAGGTAACGGCAATCAAGATTTACAAAATCATTTTTTTTCTCGAAACTCACTTTCATTTACTTACCGCTTTTTCGTTTCTGAGGGCCAGAAGCTGAGGAGGGAATAATTAAAGAAATCCGTGTGGTATTTAATTGATGACAAATATTGATGGTCACGGCAATTAGCTGGAGGGAGACACCGTGACCCGACGTCGCCGGCGATCGAACAAAGTGACCGGCGAGTGAGGCTGCGAACGCTTTGGACTTGATTTTTGGACATACTAATTGAACTAGTGATTTAGATTTTTTTATTATTATTGGAAAGCAACGATGTGGGCGACAATGGAGCCTAGAAGTAACCTGGGGCCAGGTTCCAGTGGGAAAGAGACGGAGCCATACAGGACGTATAGCTCCGTCTCTTTCCCACTGGAAGTAATATTAAAGTAATACTGCTTTAAGAGTTGGTGGTTTAGGCCCTGTTCACTATTGACTAGCTATCAGGAAACACAGACTCGGGCATGAGTTCGACTGTGTCAATGCACGATAGTAAGATTCCTATAATTTGTCATTTCTTTTTAAGTTGCAAGATTCACATTTTTTAACAACAAATTATTTATAAAGTACAATGTATAATGCTCTTTCTTTATTCCGCTCTTCCCTGGCTGGTGCCTTTTCCGGCCAATCCCCGGCAATCGTCTACAAGTAATCACGCCAGCGTTTTCTACGCCTCCTTTCAATATAGAAAGAGACGCAATAGTTATAGTATAGATATTCATAGTTCACAACAATCAAATCCATCCAAGAAGGTATGTGTTTTTATATTTGTCAAGAAATTCATCATCATCATATCAGCCGAAAGACGTCCACTGCTGGACATAGGCCTCCCCCAAGTGTCGCCACAACAACCGGTCCTGTGCGTCTCGCATCCATCGGTTACCCGCGACCCTCACCAGTTCATCGGTACACCTTGTGGGAGGCCTTCCAACGCTGCGTCTTCCGGTACGCGGTCGCCACTCCAAAACTTTTCGGCCCCATCAACCATCTGTTCTGCGAGCAATGTGCCCTGCCCTGTCAAGAAATTAGTCATTCCAAAAGATGAAGCTAGTTGTACATTCCAAAGCGTAAGTAGATCACTATGGAGAAAAACGTTCAAGAAACACCATGGGCACTTTTTAAACTTTACAATATGTAAAACGATGTAGAAAGACGTCACGTTAAAAGCGTCAAGTATAACTGTGACAGTCATGACTCAATGAGAGATAGAGTTCCAATAATTGCTTTTATTGCTCTAAACAGTCTTAATATTTAAAGTGAAGTTATTTATTAAAGCTAATAACTTAGTAACGATTCAGAACAAGTACTGACAATTCCCAGTACTTAAACAAGCTCTTATGAATTACTTAATAATAATTTTATTCAATAATCAATCATAATATAAATATTCATAACGTGAATGAATGAGCAAAACATTCAATCAGAGTCTGTACTTATGTGTTACTTATGAATACTCCTGCGCTAAAATAATTCACTCAGACTAAAAGCATTTAAAAGACCACTAAACTATTATGGTCTGTGTTGACTACAAATTACCTACTGTTCAAGGAATTATTAACAGATAAATTTCTCAAAAACTAGCTTCAACCTGCAGCTGCAACCGCGTTTAAAATATTTTGATATTTGATATACTACTGTGTTGAAATGCAATATTCCATGTCCTAATTTAGGAGGGTTATAGTGTAGGCGGCATTAATACCGCCACAAAAAATCAACGTAGCAGAATCAACAAATGAGACTCGCAGCGCCATCTATCTCGACAGCTGCAAACTAGCTTGACAAAATCCTAAATCGCGATATCAGAGTTTACCGTGCGATTAGAACTCTCGGGCAGTTGCCCACCAGACACAATATCCGTCTGGTCGGAGGATCCTCCCTTTTCAATGGAGGTATGTGGGACTTTACTCTCTGTTCCGCTACCTCTAAAATAGAACAATTTCAAGTTTTTTCCAGAAAGTGAAAAATCAGTCCGTCTTTCCCTCGGAACTCTTTTTCGAAACTAACTTTTTAGACCAAGGTGAGATTTTAATAAGACTTACGCAGATGCAAGATGTCTGTGTAAGTTTCATTAAAATCGGTTGGTTCATGCAAGGATAAGGATTTCTTAAAGTCGTGAAAAGACACCTTCTTATAAAAATAATCTTAGTACTTATGGAGAATTCTCCATGCTAATCCATAATATTAAATGGATGCTGTAAAAAGTGCTCAGTCCTTAGTTTAAGTGGACATTCAATGTAGTATTTTCGCCTAATGAGTGAACTATGCGATCAATTAGACAATTATTAATAGCCGTGGCGAACCATTATTATTAAAATAAACCCTTTTAACGTATGTACTTGATGTTATTATTGTATTTCAACTTGCTCGTTTATTTTTAGAAAGACGGCAAGAGTCTGAATTATGCCTAAACGCTTAAATGTATATTTGAACCGACTTCAAAAAAGGAGGAGGTTCTCCATTCGATTGTACCTATATATTTTTTTTGTTTGTTACCCATCTCCGTCATTTATAAAAAATGTTTTAAATGAAAGAATATAAATTACATATTTTTATGATTGGCCATTGAAATTTCTTCAAAATCGATTCAGTAGTGTGGTTCATAAATCAAAATTGCTGGAAAAAATATGTCATCCATGTAAACGAAATTGCGTATTTTGCTTTCCTGTTATTTTCCACTGGTGTTGATAATTATGTGTGGGGTAGGTACTTATCCACCATTGAAAAGTGAAAAATTAAACTTTTTTACAATAAAAATACAACCGACTTCCAAATAAAATAAAAACACTACAAAATACTTTAATACGAAGAAACAACTAAACACCGACTTCCGATATCAAAAGTTATTTTATACTTTATAGGGTTTTTTTTAATTTTATTTGGAAGTCTTAGAATGCCGTTAGGAATTACGTTTTACTTTTTTTTGGCAAAGACAAACTTGGCAAAAAAGAATACTTCATGACTAAATAATAACAGCCGCATGGGTCGATCTTCGAGGTTAAACAACGCTTGCCGAAGTCGGTCCATGAATCGGTGACCATCTATTACATATCGAGACTCCAACGTGCCTTGGAAAGCCGTTAGACCCCTACCGTTCCGTTGTGCCAGTGCCATAATCAATCCGTTGTGAAAAAGGGATAGTGCGTTTCTATAGCTCTGTCTCTCGCTCACAACGGAATCATGATGGCATTAGCACGTCATAGCAGGGGGCTAGTTATATTAATAAATAGCACAGCATTTAAAAACCCCATTAACCACCTTAAAAGATCATAAAACCTGTGCTGAATAAACATAATTCCGTGACATAACGGTGAAACATGTAGGTAGACTAACGTTACAGGCTGTACTTAGCTAGCCGTAAACACTAGATCGACGCCTGCCATATAATTATAATGTCGTAAGGAACCTACGTGCGACGCAATTGATCACTTCATACAATCGACCATTACACATGGCTTATGTTAGGGGTACACTAGGAGAAAGATTATCAATAGGATGCGTCTATTTTGCAGAAGTTAGGATGGCTAGTGGCCATTTGTAATTTTCAAAGTTGTGCATACCTACCAAAGTAATTGGAAATTATGAGTGTTCGTAGCCAGTATACTATTGTAGTCTTTGGTGTTCGTACTTCTCTGATTCATGCTTCTTCATACTTTTTCTCTATTCATACTTCTTTCTGATTCATATAAACTTCCTGGTCTCAACGCTTGATTGGTGGTTGTGGTTTCCATGCCAGATTTTGAAACAGCAATATAAGTCAGAGTTATCCAAAAAATGATGGCTCTTGTGCTCGTTGCCAGTCATTTCTCCGACACCATAACCTTCTAACGAAAATTCCCCATACATAGAAATATAAAAAAACAGCTCGTATCTATGACCCCAACGCTCTACTACTATTTTTAGTAGTAGTAAATAATATCCTAATATTTCGACTGCCAAGGGCTATTCAGCAAAATAAAATCATAAAAAAATTAATTAACCAGCAGAATAAATTACAATTTCCATAATGAATAAGTACATACATCGTGAAGTGTTGTTGGATTATATTCAAATCTCAAAAAATCATACCATAAGCCGATAGTGGGATTACTTGTATGCACATAGGTATTAATATAATAAAAGCACTTAGGTACTAACTCAATTTCATCTGAAAACTACGTATTTACTTTAACTATATTAACGCGATTCCACATATTGTAACAACATTTTCCTTAACGACCATTAAATAAAGTAATCCTGTCAAATTGAATTCTTAAACAATTACTCAATTTTAACCACAAGAAACATTAGTGTATCGATATGGCTGAAGCTATTTACTATTTTATTCATAAAATGACTTCACTTTAAACACATGATCTGCTATTTTTGTTACGTTTTTCCTCAAACTCATCAATATTTTCGTGCGGAGTTTCGGTAGCATTTTGATTGCCTATATTTCTACTTAAAATGTAGGTATCTGCCTACGTGAGACTAATATTACGCATCTCTTTGTTTATTCATAAAATAGGTATATAATACTTAGTAACAAATATAACTTATGTCTTCAGGCAATCATTTATTACTAACAACTATAAATAAGAACCGCTTTTCCATAGTAAGAATACCTAGGTATATTTTTTTCATAGACCACTTCAAAAAAAGATCCCTCGAACGTTGCTTGAAAATTAGTAGAATTGGCACTTAGGTATCATATTTCAGGCTACTTAGTATCCGTAACGACTGTCAAATATCTACAAATGACAGCCCATTTATGATAGTGGTATCACACGGTCTAGAAATGATATCCTTAGATACTGATCATCTTAAATCACGACATACCTCTGCAAAAATAAAATATGTGCAGTGTGTCACCACCCTAAACCCCACACATGACACGGTGCCTTCAACGCAAATTGCTCATCAATGCTGGCGTGTCGAATTTTATGTTGTCTAACAACTTGCGATGAGCTGGAAAATTTGCTATCTGCTAGATATAAACGCACATCGTGTTGATAAGTGTGTTTTAAGGCTCCAATGGAAAGACGCGACGCGACAGTGCGACCGCCATTTTTATAGAGATTATACGGACGGATCTTCCTTAAAACAATGTCTATGAAAAATAGTTTTCCCATCGTTATCCCGTGATGCCTGTCTATGGTATCTTTATACGTCATCGAAAAGTAAAATGATGTAGTTTTCAGCGATAAAATTGAAGAAATACTCTTTAATTTTTAAAAAGTTCCGAACATTCATATGAAACGGAACCCATATAAGATCAGTCGTGTGTCTGTCTGTCACAGCCAATTTTCTCCCAACCTACTGGACAGATTCTGTTGAAATTTGGTACACATATGAATTTCTGTGACTCAAAAACGGAAGCGTTACGTAAATAAATTTAGAGTATTGGGGTCACTTATGGGGGACAATTTAGAATATCTAAAAAAAATTCAACTACCGTGTGAGTGAGACATATCAAATGAAAGAGCTTATTGTGAGGGTCCCAATGTTTTTTTCATAATGTTATATTAAACAGTTTTGAAGATATTTAAGAAATTAGACGTTTGTGTAACAAGTTTTAATTTTGTTTAAATTTTGCAGAAGATTTTTGTGGTATACTCACTCGTTGGTAATCTTTAAACAAATAAATAAATAGACGAAAAATAACCATTTCCTCCAGACCCTTATCTCTGAAACTACCGATCATAACTATTGCAAAAGTGCAGATCTTTACCTAAAGATTACTGGAAAACCCATAATAAATAAGTCTGTTTTTAAAGTAACATGTGACAAAAATGAGATCCGTTCGGAACCCTGTCCACACGAGTCCGTCTCGCACTTGGCCGATTTTTGTTTTGTATGAATGGAAATGTTTTTAAAACTACAATGATACCATTGTGGTCAGAGACACCTTTCACAATGAGTAAGGCATCATCATTTTCCTCCATTAATACAATCATTTCATTCATGCTTTCTATTACACATCCTTCATGATGAAGAAGGCGCAAACAATTTACAATGCCTACTACATATAGGTACCTAAGTACAATCATTTCATTCATGCACATTGTCAAAGGGTAAGCTTAGGTACCTATAAAATGACGACACTCTTCTAAGCTTGGATATTTATTTCCACTGAAGTAAATTATGTACCTACGTGAGTCGCACGGCAGCCACAGTTTGTGGTGTTGTGGTCAGTGCCGTAAATAGCTGAATTTAGTAGAAGAAAGGCACAAAAATAAAGGTATAGTTAATGTTGCGGTAAAACAGAAGGACTATTTGCCGCAGGGAATACGTTACTTTTATTTTTAACCGACTTCAAAAACATGAGCAGGTTCTCAATTCGGTTGTATTTTTTTTATGTTTGTTACCTTACGTCATAAAAACCCATTTAAAAAAATCTTCTTTTATGTGAAAGGATATACTTTCCGGTTGGTCATTTAGAAATTTAATCAAAATCATTTTAGTAGTTTGGTTTTCAAATCAAAATAGCTGAAAAATGATATCATCCACGTAAACGAAATTGCGTATTTTTACTCTCCTGTGACGTTCCAGTGTTGTTTATGAATTACAAAAAATTCTAAAAAAAGAGTAAAATAACTGAAAAGTTTTTATAAAAAATACAGTCGGTGTTTTTGGTTATTTCTTGGTATTTGACAACGACTTCCGAAATTAAAGTCATTTTATACATTTTCGTCAAGTGTTGATTTTGATGATTCTTTTTTTTTTTGAAGACCATTTTCCCGGACTGATCTCATTTCAATTTGATGAAGATCTAATGAAGAACTTCGAAGATAGGTAACGGAACTCTTCAATAACTGAAAGTAAATCTACCGGGATTGCTGAAATCGCAATGTCTGATTATTGTTTACACCACTTCACACCGGTACGCTGTGAAGGGGTACGCAGATGTATAGTAAAGTCAACCATGATATTGGGGTTATCTATTCGGGCATTACTTAATGAACAGATCTTGATGATTCTTTTTGCGTTGGTTTTTGTTATAGCTATCTTGAATTTGCATTGGACGTTGAGCTTCAAAGATAAACCAGTGAACATCTAAGATGTCTAGACTAAATATTCAATGCTATTCCTACTTCAGTGCTTCCAAGCCATTCTCACATTCACATAGAAAACAAGACTATCAAAACATTTGCTAATCAATCAATTTAACACCACAAATTATGCTAACATCTATTAACTACAATCTTTCTCTCATTTCTTTCACACACCAATTTCTAAAAACTCAATAAACAATTGAAAATCAAGAATGACAGGTTAGAAGTAGAGATGGGCCGACTAAGGACGACTAGACGACTAGTTTCCGAGGTGCTGTTTTTCCAACTAGTCAGTCCATGCTCTGTATTCAATATTTATGTTTTAAACAGTTTGATAGTACAGCCTGCTCTTGTAAGACTGATTTAATTCTTAGAATATGAAATGGGGATGTAATACTGCCGATTTTTTTCTTTTGTTTTCTGTTTTTCTGCCGGTCAATTCTGTCAACATATCACCGTCTAAGCTAAGGTGGAGCATGAAGTGAGACGTCGTTTGATCGTGCTGGTATGAATTGACAGCTCTCAGTTCACTTCATCTAAACAGTGAAATTTTTCAGAATCGACCAAATGTAGCTTATAGTTGGTATATTTTGCCGACTAATCGCCAACTAGTCACCAACTACAAACTTGGTCGACTACTCAGTGCATCCCTACTCAGAAACCATTATGCTGATGTATGAGGTGCATGCTCTAATTTCCTTAACCGATGCTAATGGTCACAGTAAGGGGCTGAAGCCCTGCACGATGTATGTAGCCACTAGTCACTTATGATACTTAGCACCTGTCGGTGGGAAATATTGTCTTCACATGATTTTATAGACAAAGGGAGACAATAAACGGCTGTTTGGTTATTAGATGGTACTTTAGCTACTTGGGCCATAATCTGGTTGGTCGTTGCAACAGTTAGGAAATTTAAATAGGAGTTCAAGTAACCTCCTTTTTCCTTAAGGAATTCAAGGAAGCTCTTAAAACATTTTGATTTTAAGGTGAAAGAGCCAGGGTGGCCCGCGTAATTCAAATTTTCTTACGTTTTTCGCAATTTGCAGGTCAGTATCAGGTTATAAGTTGGTCAAAATATGATTCGACTCTCTCAGTTAGAATTGATGCCAAATGTAGTATTTCATGGAATCATAACATTTGGCATCAATTCTAACTAAAGGAGTTGTATTGATGATTTTAATGAATATAATTCTATGACCATACTTGCTACGGCCGCAAATCATATTTTGACCAAGATACAACCTGACACTTACCTCCAAATAGCAAAAAACGTAAGAAAATTTGAATTTCGCGGGCTACCCCGGCGCTTCCACCAGGAGGTTCCTTGAACAGGATATGTAGATTTTTTTATCATATTATATTTAGATAACTTGCCGTTGCTGTCTCCCTGCTGGGTAAAGGCCTCCCCTCAAGTCCTTCCAGACATTCTCCTGCACCAAGTTTCATCCAAATCTGTTCAGCCGTAAAGAGATAACAGTCAGACACAGCGTCACTTAAGCATTTATAATATTAGTATGCTATTATCAAACCCACACTCGTGTTAAAGTAAAAATAGTATTAAATGTGGATAGTGATAGTATGGATGCCCGCCAGTATCCACTCTAATTCAGCCCCTGCAACTTTCCTGCCAGGGTTGCGGAATGTTTCAAAACAGTAACCGCGACCCTAGAATGCAAAGGGCATTTGAAGACATACGGGTGGGTTTTAGTCAGTAAGAGTCTGACACTACCTCCACCCAGAGCTGGGAGAACTCATTTCATGATTTCCCATCAAAAAGAAGAATTATGCACGAACAAACATAAAAAAAAAATACAAACATCCGAATTGAGAACCTCCTCCTTTTTTAGAAGTCGGTTAAAAAAAATAGCATTAGGTAACTACGGTGCTAGATGTTGATCTGTCTGATCCATCGGCTACCCGCGACCCTCACCAGGGGCTCGAGTCTGCTATTGCAATCGTGTCTCAATGACCGGTCAGTGATCGAATATTTGACAACTTTGACAGTTTTTGTATGGGAAATGTGTCATAAGTTTGACGTTATACGTCAAAAATCGATCATTGACCGGTCATTGAGACACGATTGCAATAGCAGACTCGACCCCCTGGTCATTTGCTTGTATAATGTGCAGTAATATAAATAATGTACTGGGATATGATAGTGATCAATTTTGGCGCAACCTCATAGAACAGTCAAACATTTTAACTCAAATATAACGGACGCAGGTCCTTTGGCACACACATTTTCATATAATAATGTGGGAAAGTTATACGGGAAGCTACCAACGGAAGAACCTAGTAGAGGCCGCTAATGTTGCACAGTTCGAAGCTGAACATACATCCTATGTAATAGAGAGTTTCCTATTGGTAGAATGGGGAGTGCACACACTGGAACGTTTTTTATCGGTTGAAAATTAGTAGGATGATCATTTACTGTATATTTGTGTCAACGGAAGAATTTAAACATCTTTAAGATGATATTTTATATAATGTGAAAATGCTGTTGACCATCGGTTGATTGTTGATTATTTAATAGTAAGTAGGTACTTATAAGCTACATGCAGACCCAGGTTTTAAACAAAGGAACATTTTATCAGCGTAACATGATTGCCCGAAGTCCACAAAATGTGTAGGACTCACCACCAGACATTTTATATATTGCTCATGTCAGTACCATACAATTTAAACTATTATGACAATCGTTAGCGGAGACAGAATGTCACTTTGTTTAGACTCTCTTGCTCTAAAATAACACAACTCTTCATGACAATGTAAATGTCTATCTCCTACAGATCAAAGACTAATAGCAACAAAGGATTTTTGGACAAAGCCTGCCACACTCCTGTGAACCAGAATCAACAGTGGCGATCACCAGAACAACACCGACGAAGCTTGATAAATCTCGGATAAACGATTCAACTGCCTTGGATCCCTCAACGAAATTGATAAAAAAAACCAGAGCAAGAGTAACAAGAACAAAGGTAGCCAGAAAACTTATCGATAAAACAATCATCCAGCGGAAAACCAACCAGTGTACTCCCGTCCTAAGCAAACCAAACATGGCGGTAGATAGCACCGTGGGTACTACTGCTACTGGTACCAGACAAATGTAAACTTAACGTGGTACTAGACAAGTGTAAACTTGAGGTAAATTACATTAGCAAATTGTGTAAACTAACGCCAAATGCTGTGAGAACGCTGGTTGGGAAATGAAGAGGTGTACTGTGAAGTTCGTGGTGAATTAATGAATGTTCGTTTTGATTGGTTAGCAGAATGCGGATGATTCCTGAGTAAAACAATATGATTCTATTTGTGCGTCAGTTAGATTATCGTAGAACATGGGACACGTATTTTTGTTTTATCAAATCAATTAAAATAATTGACGTCACTTTTCGGTAAAAAGTGTACTGAAATGGGACGTCACACGAGTTTTGAACGCACTGTCATCGTTTTAATTTCTTTTTTAAGTGAAAAAAAAATACTTATCCAATATTTTTTGGAAATCTATCTGACTAATTAGATTTTTGTAGTCATCTACACTATTAATTGGGGTAAATATACAAGAGAACGATGAACAGGATAACAAACGTAGCTTTGCTTTAAAGTACGACTGCTACGTGCAGATGGTTGATGGGGCCGAAAAGTTCTGGAGTGGCGACCGCGTACCGGAAGACGCAGCGTTGGAAGGCCTCCCACAAGGTGGACCGGTGACCTGGTGAGGGTCGCGGGTAGCCGATGGATGCGAGACTAACAGGACCGGTTGTTGTGGTGTTGGTTAAGGCCTATGTCCAGCAGTGGACGTCTTTCGGCTGATATGATGATAATGACTGCTACGTTCGTTTTAAAACATTTTAATATCTTTGCTAGTGGCAGTACCTCCTAAGACTAGAGTTAAGCAAGACTGGAAGTGAAACATGATTTTCGGATAGAAGGGCGGTTTCTATAATTATGTCAAAGAAATACACGTATTGGTCCTACTTCACATAGTTTGAGAAAAGGGTAGGAGGTTGACGAAGAAAGTTGGGAACTTCGCACGAATCGGAAAAAATCTGATGTTAACGTAATTTTAGAAGAGGTATATATCAGCTGTAGTCTAATAGCCCGAGATTAGTAATAAGCATCAACAAATCCCTAAGTCTGAATCTTCTTGAAATTTAAATGTCAAGTGATTGCTAAGCCGTCCACTTGTAATGATGATTCATAGTATACCCAATAAATAGTTGCTAATTGACAAAAGTTCTATCAACCAAACGATCAAACCTTTTAAGCCAAACGATGACATACAAACAGACTTCACAAAAGATTCCTCCTCCAATTAGTTACCAACACGTCTAGACCTAAACCTGTGCGAATCTTGATCAGGATCTAGACAGCCATAAAGAAGGCGAGGGGTCTGAGTAAGCTGGTGCAGTGCTGAGTCAAAAGAGATAATTTGTGTAGTTATGTGCAGGGTGTCCTGTGGAGCTAATGAGTTATAATAAGAGCCACCCAGAGAGACGAGGCACTGTGGGTCGGCGAGTGTGGAGCAGGCTTTTGTTTTTATTTGGAATATGTTGTAAAAAGGCGTTCTGAGTGCGCAGGAAAATCAACAAATAACTTTGGTCATATCGTTTACAACATGATTCGATTTGAATTTTTCAGACCAAGAATCATTTTTTGTGCAGAATTTTTTACAGGTAAGTACAACATGTTTTAGAATATTCCGTAGCAAGTATGATCAAGCATCTTACCTATTTATTATTTTTAAGTGCTTCAGATTTACGAATTCCTTTCAAAAATATTTCAAGATAAGGATCTGATACCATATTTATTACAATTAAAGTGTCTGTTAGTGACACAAAACTATTGTATTATAGAAAAGCTCAAAAATCACATTTTTCCAATTAAAATTTCAGACCATAAAGAAGACAGTACAGTTGGACGCAAAATTGGCTTTATTACTGAACCGAACATATTAAACCAACCCATAATACCAACTTAGCAATTCAAAAAGGCAATTCCTCAAAATATTCCATGCTAAACGACTAACATATTCCATACTAAACAACTTGCAGGCTCGATGTGTGCGAGCAGAGTCTTACGACTTCATTAGGAAGCGTCAAGCGACCAGTCACGACTGTGCCTAACCAAACCACTGTCTACCTTCCCACAAGTAAAATCCAACCTTACTCTGGCAAAGATAGAGTTGGATTTTCTTTAAAGTTTCATCAGACGCTCTCCTGGTAAATGCGAGTGAGTTTGAACTTTGATAAGTGGTGTTTAAGGTAGGTTTTCGTTGGGAGGTAATGATAATGTATTTCGATCGTATTGAGATTCGAATGTATCCAGATGGAATCGCTTCCCTGAGTTGCAAGTTCGAATATGTGCACGATAATTGTTAGGTTTTGTCGCAATGTGCTATGATAGGTTTAACGTCGAGGTGAAATCTGAGATAATAGGTATATCCACAGATGTGGAGGCTGTTAGAGTTTATCTTAGTGATTTGAAAGGTCAATGGAGTCTTTGGTATCAGGAACTCCTGCTGAATGAAATTAATTAAAACGAAATCCCTACTAGTCGTAATAATGTTATAAATACAAAAGTAACTCTGTCTGCTTGTTATCTCTTCAAGCATTAAAGGCTGATCAGATTTGGATGAAACTTGGCACACGGGTGCATATCCAGGAATAGGGCATAAGATACTTTTACCCCGAGAGTACGTTCCCTTGGGATAATTTTCGAGAGACACGCGGGCGAAGCCGCTGGCAAAAGCAAATATAGAATAATTGGACTAAACACTTTTACGGTAAGGCGAGTTAGTCAAAGGTGAAGCGCAATTTGCGTCGCTCAAAATGAGTCATGATAACTGGATGCACCGAATTTTTTGCTTTTGAGTGTAGTCAATATTCAAGGATAACAAGTTTGAGTTTTTTGGTCGGCTAACAAGTTTGAGGATCCGTAATATTTATTTGGTGTCATCTATCTATCCTTATCGCTACACTCCTGGGCAAAGGCCTTCTTTTCCGTTTTCCACACAATTCTGTCCGTTGCTAGTATATACGGTCCTGGTGGTCTATTCTCTAAGCTCGAAGTCCGTAGTTTCGGCCTTAGTGTCGGGCGTTTTCTACTCCGTATCACCTACGGACTTACGATTAGTCCCGAACACGAACTAAGAACGTCAAATCGTGTTGTCATTCATTCTAAGTTCGGGTTTGGGACTAATCGTAAGGTATGCCATAATTGCCATAATCGCCACCTTTGGCAGGCGGGTTTCTTCTATTGCTATTTTCTTATTAGTTCCTTTGCGGTGTTCAGGGCAGTTGATCCGTTTCTCCGAGACCATCCATTGTTTCGGCGTATTTAAGTTGGTCGCCACTGTTGACTCTGGCTCTCAGGAGTTGCAGTGGTTATAAGTGGGAATAGTGTGGCAGGTGTGTCCTTTATGGCAAATCTTTATAGCTTCCAAATATAGCTGATCTACTGAATTTAAAGACCATTCTCCTTAAGCAAAAACGATGCAAAAAGCCTTTTCTAACTACAACGTTTCCATTAAATACCTGAAGATACTTCGCGTGTTTGCTCGCACATACTCCCACATACTGTCTCGTCGTTGATAACTTAATAAGTGCTCTCGACGCCCGTAATTACTAATTAGATATACCTTTTAATTAGTTTGTTTCTATGTCCTTTATTTATCTTAGATGCTAAGAGCTTGGAAGCACGAAGAAGGGAATCATTTAATGAGAGAGAGGTTTTATCATAGTTAAACACAATAGTTCTTATAAATACCAAATGCCTTTCGAATAATTTGTTCAGTGTATGCCCCATTTTTTCAGCCCCAATTCATAAGGATTCTTACAAAAGTCCGCCAAGGAACAAACATTTCGAATTCAAAAAGTATTTTCTAGTATGTATTTCCTTAAATCGTCATTATCATCTTGGTGTGTTAATAAGACGTACATATTGGTATGTCACAGCCAGCGTAATCTTACTCGCATCTTAAAACGACTTCTTCTTCGAAAGAGTATTGTCTGAATTGTTCCACCATGTCATCTATATCCTCGAATCTGGCGTCCCGCTTACGTCTGCTAGTACACATTGTATTAAGCGCCTACGTCACGTACACGTCGCATTATTAGCGTCGCGTTTGCGTAGCGTAGACGTTCATCAATCGCCGCAATACTGCAAACAATCAATGCAATGTCCAATATTTACGTTAACAGTCCACTATTAAAATTAGCAAACAACTAAGTTTTCTTAAAACTTTCTCAGAAAACACTTAAAGTTGGCACAAGCGATGTCGGCGCATTGTCGCGGCGTAATAACTTAATAAGAGCCCTCTGGCGGCGCACGGCGGTAATTACAAATTAGATGAAGCGCGCGCTAGCACCCAGAGCGCACAGATCATTCTATAGATAGCTGCGTTTTATTCTGCAAACTTTTTCCTTAGATTTTTCTACTCTAATTCTTGGTAGATATGTATATATTGCCTTGTGCGATAAGACCGCCCATTGTACACTTATTTTTATAAATGTTTGTCCTGTTCTTGTAATGAGGTGTACAATAAAGTATAAAATAAATAAATTAATATATACCTATGGACTTTTCAACATGTGCACCTATGTAGTAAGCGCTTTTCATCTGGGGGTTCTTAAAGTGGAGTCCACGGACCCCTGTGCATTAGGGGTCCGCAGTAGGTAGGTCAGTTAAATCTTAAGAGGGCGCCGACCAAACGCCGACCGCGCAGTGGCGCCCTCATCGTTTGTTTGGTTATTTCTTTTATTTTAGAATGAACATGCAGAAAATAATCATGTTAAGTTGTGCTCCACAAGATTATACGTTAATATTATTATAAACGGTAGTTTTAAATTGTTTAGTTTTATTATAATCACTGAAACAAACGATGAGGGCGCCACTGCGCGGTCGGCGTTTGGTCGGCGCCCTCTTAATCTATTTACTAGGAAACAGTGTAACAATCTCGTCTAGGTTAAGCCAAGAACTCACCGCGACGACAACGTATCGTCAGTCGCAAAACGTGAGTAAATTGCGCCTTGCTTTGTCGAAGACAACCCCACAATTTAACGTTCTTATCGAGGCCAAACAGCAACATCCTTCTCATTAGCTTAGATTAGAAGTAAGAGTAATTAAACTACCAACCAATAAAAGTGATTATAAGAGAGAGAAGAGAGTAAGAACATAAATATGGCTTGTTTTTTTTAATGCTTAAATACAAGGGAACATCACGTGACATTTCGACAGTGTCTGTTAATCCCATACATTTTTGACGTTTCGACAATCGCCTTCGCCACGCTACCGCTGACAGTATGTCACTTGTCTAGATCAAACAGGCCCACCTTTCCTCTTCGTCTGTATGTCCAGTCATCTTCAGTGAGGACCTTGGGCAAGACAAATGTCATACTGCCAGCGGTATTGTGGCGAAGGCGTGTATGGGCTTGACAAACGCTATCGAAATGTCACGTGATCAAATCCCTACATTTTGGCATTTCGACAGTCGCATTCACTAATGGAATGGGCACATTGCCTAGGGCCTCTGATGACTGTGCCTGCAAACGGTGTTACTGTAGCTGACTATTGGGCCACACAAACAATTTGAATACATTTGCCATCGATACGCTAAGAAGAAGCATAAGCTATAAGAAAATTAAGGACAATGCTTAAAAAATATTGTAACTTCAGTACTGTACTGTATAGTATTTTTTTTACTTAATAATTGACTGTGTCTGACTAGTTTTTTCAATTTATGAAATGAAACATACACTGAGATAAAAATTAAGTGTCAAATAAAACCAAAACTTCGGTCATATTTTGGACAAGAAGCATAATAATTAATTAATTTGTATTTAGATTTTTTTAAAGGCACTGTTACATTTTTATATATTATCTTTTAGAAAGTATAGATATAAAAAATCGAAAGGTACATAATTATCCTTCTTACCTTACAAATTTAATGTTGATTGAGAAATGACACTTCCATTAAATACTTAATTTTATTATTCATTTATTTCAGAAATATAATACATCCATAAAATGGTTAGTAACACAGAAATGCTTATGAAATTTATATTAAAATTAAATTTAACTCCTTTACGTTTTCACTACAGAATACCCCGAGGTCCTAACCCTTGAATGCGCACGTTCAAGAGAAATCCTTAATGGGTTTAACGTTCCCCAAGATGCGACTTATCGATCGGTTCACAAGTTTACCTGTTAATCGGAGCCGGGACAATATCAAGTAATTGTGTTTTCTTACTTCACTTCACGACTTTACGTTGAGCGGAGAAGGGTTAAACTTTAAGTGATAGTAATTATGTATGGTTGAGAAAACAAAATAATATAATATTAAATAAATGTGTGTACTAGCTTGTGCCCGCGACTGCGGTCGCTTGAATGTCGGAAATTATCCCAAGAGATTACTCTCGGGTTAAAAAGTGCGTATATGCTATTCCAGACTATAATCTATCTCTGTGTCAAATTTCTTCCAGCTCTGTTTAGCCGCGTGATTGAGTGACAAACATCCAAACATCTAAGCTTTCGTCACTTCATGACTTCACCCCAGGTAGGTTTTAGACTTTCAGTGATAATTGTTACTTAATAATATTTTTCTGATTTGGAATGTAGGGCGTTATGGGCATTTTGAGTAGATTACGCGACCTATCGGATTGTTCTTCAAATCGTTGAGCTCCACGATAACTGACAGATGTTTGCACTGTCTGGACATGTCCACTGCGTACTATGTACTATTAAATCGTGTAGATTTTGGGGAGCGGGGCCGACGACGACGTTCCAAGTATACTATAGGTACGACTACTTGGGGTAAGTAATTTTAGAGTTCTTGTAATTGGTATTTCATTTTTTTTTGCTGTTCTTCTGCTGGGAAAACCTGCCCCAAGTCCTACTAGGAATAGAGGAGTCCCGCTCATTTATTGAATATTGTTGAGAATTAAATTAAGGAAATAATTGTTTATGAATAAATTATGTATTATGGGTAAATCGATTCTAGGAACGAAGTTGCTAAATGGAAAGATAACTGAATTGTCATGAATTCAAAAGAAGAATTGTGTCACATTACTCACATTAATATTGATTTCATTGAAAATTTTCCCCTAATCGTGATATAGGTGAAGTAATCCTTACCTATTTACGTAGTTATATAAGTTCAAAATCGGTTGAGCAATTTATTTAGGTGTGAAAGCGTACATACGAACTCACTTTCGCAGTAATAATAATATCAAGTTAGGATACCGGACATCGTATACAGAGTGTTCCAGAAGCGTCTGGTCATATTAATTACGGTTCGTGTTCTGTATCTGCTATACCTGCAGAAAATAAATAATATAAAAAAAAAAAAATGACTTTAAAAAAAAAAACCCTATTTCAAAATTCGACTTAAAAGTTCAAAAATTATCACTTTTCAAGTACCTAGTCTGATGCAGTTGGTGGCATCGGATCTGTGACTGAACTAAAATAAACGCTACCTAATGTGTTAGATTGCTTGAAAAGTGTTTTGTTCTTGTTATTTGTCTGGTGTTTAGTCAAATTTTGAGGTCGAGTTTAAAAAATTAAAAAAAAATGATATGGTTTCTTTACTGTGCTTATATCAGATACAGAACACAAACCTTAAATATGACCAGGTACTTCTGGAACATCCTGTATAGGATGTCCGGTATCCTAACTTCATATTATTATTAATGCGAAAGTGAGTTTCTTTGTTATGATTCCACACCTAAATTGCTCAACCGATTTTGATGAGTTTTGTCACAGAGATAGATCTATCTCTGTGACAAAACTCATCAAAATCGGTTGAGCAATTCGGCTCAGCAAAATCGGTTGATCGGTTGACCGGTAGGTAGACTATTACTGTCCAAGGTACCATAGATGGTACCTTGGACAGTAATAGTCTACCTACTTTTTTTTGCAATAATAATATATACAAATACTTAGCTATTTATATTAATGAAAACCGTATTAACATCCACTGCGTAGTTTAGAAGAAGTGAGCGGAGATACAGACAGCGACTTTGTTGTACTTATACCTACATTCATATTTAGAGATGAATTGGTAAAGCATATTTGTTGCGACATGTTTAGGACTCCGTACTCCGTTAACAACGGACAGACAGACGGACGGACGGACCGCGGAGGCTTAGTAATAACTAAGCCTCCGCGGTCCGTCCGTCCGTCTGTCTGTCAGCGGGCTGTATCTCAAGAACCGTGTAGACAGTTGAAATTTTCACAGAGTGTGTATTTCTATTGCCGCTTAAACAACAAGTAAAAATTAAATTGAACCACAAATTAAGGCTCCCATACAAGAAACGTGTTTTTTTTTCGGTTTATGGTACGGAACCCTTCGTGTGAGAGTCCGACTCGCACTTTGCCGGTTTTTTTCATAGACAATTTAATCAACAATCTATAATTATTCATTCCATATGAGAGACGTGATAGAGCATAGTCAATTAATAGTAAAATACAAAGACACAAAGTAGGTGTGGTCCAATAGGCATTACTGTTTATAATTGAATGAACAAGAACAGGCAAGGTCCCACACAACATGTAGTGTCACTACAGGCTATTTAAATGATCATTTAGCGCTTAATATGTCATCGGGTCATTATAAATACCGTAAGTTTGTGATAGAGCTTACTGGCATAAAAAACTCTGCATGGAAATCGTGAATTTATTTCAAATATAATAAACCCCATCTTATTAAGAAAAAAGTTTTTAAAATCTTACGAAGCTAAATATTGATTGGAATAACGTAGGCACTTACCTACATTAACGGAATTTAGGTGCCCATCATTTGTCAATGTCCTTTGTACCACTTTCTACTTAAAAATAACATAACAAGCCAAAGCCCTTTTTTATTTATTGGAAATAATCAAATGACTCCTTCCGCTCTGGGTGGAGCGGGAGGGAGTGTCAGACTCTTACTGACTAAAACCAATCCGTGCTCCTCCTAGTGCCCTTGCGTTCCAGGGCCGCGGAGACTCTTTCGAACAAAATTCGCAACCCTAGCAAGCTCTGGCCCTAACGGGCCCCGTCTACTATGCTGAAGCTGCGCGTGGAACACAACGCGCCGTCAACCCGGGCCTGGCTTTGATCGGACGGCGAGCTACCCAAGGCTAGCCGTCCGCAGGCCCGCGCCTTCGGTGGAAGCCGAAGGCGCGGGCTCCTGAATTTTGACTGCCCACTGAATGATTGCCGAGAGACTGTAGAAATACTTGTTATTAGCATACCATACCAACAGCCAGATGAGTTGATGACAATCAGAAGATCGCGGGAACACCTTGATTGAGTCTCTCACATACCAAAGCAGCACGCTACATGAGGAGGCCTAAACTTGGTAGCCGTAGAACTTGACTGATAATGATAAAGTTTCGGTGTAGGTAGACTCAAAAATTTGAATGAAGATAATTCTTTAAAATCAATCCATTCATTCTTTCTGTTTGTTTCTGATGCATAATGTTCAGTTTATAAATTGTAAATCCGTAATTGACTGTAACATAAGTTTATTTATTTTAAGTAAAATTGTTAAAGAGCTGTGGATTTTGTGAATAAATAATTGAATAAAAGGTGAAAGTACTTAAGTCCTATTTACGCCGCTGTGTGGCATTAATAAAGATATTTTGGACTAGAGTCCAAAATATCTTTAGTAATGCTTTATAATTTAGTAATTCCCCTAATTTTACGTCAGAGATTCGGGGAATTTCTGACGCAAAATTAGGGAATTACTCTTTACATACAAGGAACTGTTAATTAACACCCGGACCTTTTAAGCAAATTGGGTGAAAATTTATCTGATATGAAAATCTCTTATTTGATACTCACCACATTTTGGGAAAACTTAGGTACGTTATTTTTCAAAATAACTCCGGTAAGCATTTTCCTGCTTAATTTTTTGTTGAAGTTGATCCACACATATTCGGAGCCGGGACCACGTTGTGACGGACCACGGCTCGGACACGTCACGGTCACGGCCTTGATAACTGTGGCAGCTCATTCAAATAACGCTAAAGACATAAACATTTCATTGAACAACTTCACACTTCCAGTGAATTTGATAACATTCCAACATGCATAACCTAGCGTGGACGCTATATTATTAAATGACGTCACCTACTCACATACACATATAAAGCGTACAAATACACACATGAGATACAAACTTATAAATACGCACACACATTGACAAAACACTATTTCACTACTATGACTATTGCGAAATTTTGAATCCAAGGAAGTTTGTTACTCAATCACTCCGGAACGACTCAACGGATCAGGACGAAATTTGGAACAGACATAGATAGTATGAAATAGCACATAGGCTTTTTATCCCGTGAGTATGTCGCTTGGGATAAATACTGACAATCACGCGGGCGAAGCCACCAACAGAGGCTAGTATAAAATACTCGCTAAAACAAACACGTATATTTATTCAGACTTGATCATCAATGACCACGCTTCATTAATCATAAACGAATATGTGCCAAATTAATTATAGACTCAATAGTCACCACTTTAAAGTTGGAATTTCATTGACTTGTTATGGTGATTTATTATCAATTTAATTTGCAAAATTTAAATGTTACGCCAACGTGAATTAGTAGGTGACTATTGCGTTTACGTTAAAATACTAAGAAATCATTTTCTGAGAATTATTGAGAAACCGCAAATAAATTAATACTTCAACACAATAGTAGTACCTATTTGTTCTATTATAAAGGAATCATATTCACGTTAATTGGTGGTGTGTATTCAATGACGCCATTTTGTGCAAAAATAAATGCATGTTATGTATTACACCGTTCATTCAATATTTATTACCAGGTATCGGTTTGACTTTGACGTTGTATTATATAGTGACAATTAATGTACCTACTTAAATAAAATGTTCGTTAAGTATTCCAATTTGTATAATTAATAATGTTTAAGACAAGTTTTGGCTGTAATCATAAATACTTACAATCATCATTAAATCTCTAATCTTTTCTAATAATTTCGAATGGCAACTGCGGCCCTACCATGACGTGTTAAAGCGTGAGTAGTTCGAGCGTGAAGGAGGGACGGAGCAATATAGGGTGTATAGCACTGTAACATGTCATGGTAGGGCTGCTGGGCATAATGTTTTTTTTTTTAAATGCGTTCAGTTCAAAATTCACAACGTCGCGTCGTTGCTATGACTCCGTTCAACGTGGTTCAACAAAATTGGCTCACTGATTGAAAAGCCCGGTATTTAGATTTAACATAAAAGGTGTGATTGACATCAATTACGAGTCTGGGGGACTACGCTCTAAGCCCGTAGTCCGTAGTTTCGGCCTTAGTGTCGGCCGTTTTCTACTCCGTAATAGTATCACCTACGGACTTACGATTAGTCCCGAATCCGAACTAAGAATGAAAGACAACACGATTTGACAGAACAGCCGATCGTCGAAGTGAAGGCATGGGTGACGTAATCACGAAGTGAGCTGTCAATCCATACAATCAAGATTGAATGACAGCTCACTTAGTGATCACTTCACCCAAACCTTCACTTCGGCATGTTTACAGAATCACACAGTTGTTAGCTGTTCTGTGAGCAATGTGCCCTGTGACTTTTTTTTTTTTTGATGATCGGAAATCATCAAATGACCCCTCCCGCTCTGGGTGGAGCGGCAGGGAGTGTCAGACTTTTACTGACTAAAACCCACCCTTAGTCCTCCTAGTGCCTTTCTTTCCAGGGCCGCGGTAACCCTTTCGAACATATTCCGCAACCCTGGCAGGCTCTGGCCCTGGCGGGCCCCGTCTCCGTTGCTGACTGCTCTTTCCGGCGCGTTTGGAGTGAAACGCGCCGTCGACTCTAGCCTGACCTGATCGGACAGCGAGCTACCCATTGCTCGCTGTCCGCAGGCGTCAATCACTGCGCCTTGCTCAGGAGCGTCAGTTCCTGAGAGGCGCAGCGACTAACATTCGTCTGGAGGAGGCGAAATGGGGCCATTAGTGGCACTCCATTCCAGCCCCCTCCCGAGCAGTGGCAGCGGCGGCGACGGTGGCGGCGGCTGCGGCGGAAGCGACGGCGGCGGCGGCGGCGGTGGAGGAGGGTTTTCTCCTCGTCCCGGCGCTGGCGGGTGGACCGCAGGCTTTGCCCCCAGCCCAGTGATCGGCCGGCTTGCCAGCTGCCGCACATGCGAAGCAGTGCGGCGCGGCGTTGCACGAACCGGCCCTGTGACCGTGCTGACCACAGCGGAAGCAGTGGTCACTGCGGTCCACCTTCGAGGTGCAGAGTGCTCCGACCTGCCCTGTGACTTAAGTTTGCATTCTACGGAATATGTCGGTAACCGTTTTTCTCCTGTGGATACCTTCATTCCTGATTCGATAGTTCTTGTGATGGGGTTGAAAGGTTCTGGAGTTCCGCTTAACGGAAGACGTAGCGTTGGAAGGCCTTCTACTAGGTGGCCCGATGACCTGGTGAAGACCGAGGGAATTTACAGTCCTCGTCAAATAACTTTGCCCCTCTGAAGTTGTGTCGAGTGGCTGCTAGTAGTCAAAATTACGAACACACTGCAACTGCACATGCGTAAGAGACATGGGGGCGGGGCGCGATTTTATGTCTCAGTCGCTCGTTTACGTTCGATGCATGCTTGCGTCCCGCTTGCTCCCGTGTGACTGCACCTGCGCGATCTTTGCAATGGGCTAACTTCAGAAGGGAAAAGTTATTTGACGAGAACTGCACTGGTTGCGAGACGCACGACCGGTCGATGTGGTGACACATGCAGGAGTCTTATGTCCAGCCCTAGACGTCTATCGGCTGAAATTAACGAAATTGTTGGCCAAAAGCAAACAGTGTGGGAAATTACTTACTTTATAATTTCCAACATCCATTAAACAATCAACCGATACTAATATTTGAACAAGAAACGCTCAACAAAACCCACAATCATTCATCTTGACTGGCCTGTTGGTCTAGTGGTTAGTGACCCTGACTGCAAAGCCGGAGGTCGTGGGTTCGATTCCCACCCAGGACAAACTTTGTGTGATGAGCATTATTGTTTGTTCTGTGTCTGGGTGTAATTTATCTATAATATGTATGTATTTATAAATTATATAAGTATGTATATCAGTTGTCTGGTTACCATAACACAAGCTCTGCTTAGCTTGGGATCAGATGGCCGTGTGTGAGTTGTCCCAAGATATTATTATTATTATTATTATTATCTTATTCTTGGGACACAGTTTTCAATTAGCAAAGTGTTAATGTAAGCTTTCGCGGCCATATTGTTTCTGTCAAACAATGCAAACTGACTTAACATGAGTGAAGGAGTTAAGAGTCAGAGAAATTAATTGTTTGCTGAACCCTCTCGTCATGATTTGTCGAAGTTTTAATCTTTTGAAGATTTGTTGGTTGTTAAGTGAAATTGTTTGTTATTTACGTGTTGGCAAGTACTTACAAGTCGATATTTGAAAACGAACTGCTCGTGGCTCGCGTTTAACTAGTCTAAGCCGTCTCCAGGGTTCCATAAATATAATGTAGGTACCAAAATTCATTAAAATCGGTTCCGCGATTTAGGTGGAAAGCGTAAGTAATAAAAAAATCAACTCACTTTCACATTTATATACCTAAGTACCTAGTGAGGATTAGGATATGGTAAGTAAATAAAAAGCACTAATTAAAAAAAAAAACAATCTTTACAACACATTTATGTAGGTGACAGTGGATCACTGTTGCGACAACATAATGAGAGATAGCACAACAGCGACCCACGTTAGCCCACGTACTCATAATAGTCCATAGACATATACGAGAACCAGACAACTCGCATCACAATTTGTACTCATTCATAAATCCTCGAGACCATTTAAAACTCATAGATATTGTTTTTTGTGACAGTAAAATGCAACTGTTGAGTTTCCTCATCATTATCATCCAGATAAACACAACCAGACTTTATCCACTGCTGGTTCTCTAAGCTTCTTTTCGTAATGAGATAGATCCAGGTCAAAAACTCTCTTCTTTTTGAGTCTGCTTTGTCCATTAGTAGAACTCATCGTGCCAAGACCTCTATGGTGAAAAACGTTTGATTCCTCATTAAGAAACCATAAGAAATTCTTCAACAGGTGACGAACCAGAATGAAATCCGTAAACGACGCGGTAGTCCAGTTCAAAAGCACAAAAAAAAAGGAAAAAGAACCCCATTCGATATTCAAAGTTCATTAATACAGCGTCAACAAAGGCCGCTAATGCTCGGCACACGTCCTCAGACGGCAGCTAAAAAAGAAATTATTCTTAATTCAAAATAAATATCCCGCTTTCGATTACGAAAAAGGAACGTCCATCGTCAGTCACAATGGGATCGGCCTCACGAGAGGCCGTCTCGAGCAGTCATTTAAAATATATTGAGTCGAGCGACAAAGGAGCGATTGTCCTGCTGGCTATAAACCCGACGTTTTTCTACGGTGAATTAGTTGAGATTATGTTCGAATAGGGACTAATAAATCTTAGGTGAAAGCAAAAGCTTGAGTGTCCATTGATTTCTTGAGAGTAGGCGTGATTGTCGATGGTAATCTTCATAAATTTTACGAGGGAAATCGATAAGTCAAAAGGTAAAAGAAAGGTGTTTTGTATGGCATATGTTCGTTTCATTTGGCTAACAAACAGGCGTTTGTGGCGGCTGTAAGCAATTATGAGTTATGGCGTGTTCCTAATAGAAATTATTGTTCGCTGTTGTATACAGGAGATGGTTTCTGCACGGCTTTAGGACGATATTATGGACTGGTCCAAGCTAACGGTAAATCAACACGGTAGAAATGTTTTGATGGCAGTCGTTCCGAATTATCTGTAAACGTTTTAGAATTTCACAGCTTGGGGTTAATTTGTTTTGCTCCCGATTTTGGAATTGAACATTTGAAATTGAGTATTTCTCAAACTCTGCCCTGAAACCTGTCAAGGCATTCCAACTTTAATAATAATAAACCATTTATTTTTGGGCTAAAAAAAACCGATCTTTAAAACACAATTTTGACAAGTTACCCCGATCAACTTAAAATTCTCAATCTAGAAATTCGGTTTTCTTAGGTTGGAAAAAGGGGGTTAATTTCGGAAATTAATTTTATTGAAACAAAAAAATACTTGGTCAATATGGTTACCTACGTGATGAGAACAAATATCCAATAACTAAACATTATTATTTTAATTCCAATTTCATAATGGATGAATCATGTACCTATTACTTAACCAAAGATAAAAACTTTCTTCAACGAATAGAATTGCCAACAAAATCCTTTTCTCTATACCATAGACTAAGTTATCTTTATTCTTATCAAATCTTGCATTCACATTAATTACTATACATATATCTACCATTGTTTTTTTTGTACAGGACCACCACCGATTGCCAAGTTTAGTGGCAACTAACTCCAGCCCGCGGCTTTGCTTGCGTGAAAAGTGATTTCATTGGTTTTAATGTTTCTACACGGAACATATTTAATATTCTAAAAATAAAAAATAAAACCAAGAAGATGTTATGTTTTATGGAGTAGGTAACTTATAACTACTCCATAAAACATCAACTATCTGACAATGAAACTCGTGAAAAACCAAATCAACCAATCAAAATCGGTCCAGCCATTACGGAGATTAACTGGAACAAACAGACATACAGATAAAAAAAACGTGTTATAAGGATTGTAAGTACCTACATAGTTTGATATGCATTTAGTAATAAGCTGATATTTTGAGATTACACACAGACACTTCCGTTTTATTTATTTGTAGGAAACTATGTAAGTACCTATATGTTTAGAGTACCTACCTATAGATGGCAAGCCAAGCCTGGTGATTAGCATAAGTGTTACTTCGGGGACAACAAATGCCTTTATCGCTATCCCCGAGATTGCTCTGAACACTACCTTAATTGCTCATCAATATTCGACCTAATAAGTTGGTATGGATGTTGGTAAGTACGCCACTGATGAAATTCTTCATATTGGATATTATTTTTGTTTTCTTTTTAATAAATTGTATAATTTAGCACATTTTTGTATTCATAGATAATTTAGTTTCTTCATTTATTTTTTGTACATCTTTTTGGCATTTTACTGAGTTTTTTATTCCTATTTATTAGATGACTAGCACTTCGCCCGCGACTTCGTCCGCGCGGATTTAGTAGGTACTCCACAAACTTCAACGCCCCCTATAAAAGGTTATTTTGGAAAATTAAGTACAACGATTTCATTAATTACTTAGCCATTTCTAGATACTTATTGTATGGTCTCAGGAGGCCCTCGACAATGTACCATTTAATTAGCGAATGCTACTGTCCAAATGCCAAAATGTAGGAATTTGGTCACGTGACATTTCGAAACCTATACATTTTTGACGTATTGACAATCGCGTACGCCACGCCACCGTTCACAGAATCTCACTTGTCTCGAGCCCAGGTTCAGCGCAACTGTTCACCCCGTTCAACCCGTCAGGGTTTGATTATGCAAAAATTGTTAGGTACATCTGTTTCAATTATCCCGCTTTTAGTTTGTTCATAGCATTCCGACGTAAATTGAAGCAAGCAATTATGTCCTCCTCTAAAATCTTAATCACCCCTGCTTCACTCCTTATTATGTATGTAGTTATTTTCGAAAAATCCAAACATTTGTTATTCTTATTGTTTTATCGAAAACATTTAAATGCCGTGGTGTTTCAACTTCATCGGACCAAGCATTGATACGATTCTCCCCAGTTCGCTCAAGCCGCGACATTTTTCTAACTCCGAGCATGTTTATTACCGTCGTAACTTTTGAACGAAAGGTCCGATTTCAATAATTTAAAGTGTAATTTACACAGACATAATCAACCTTAATTATCAAACCATTTAAAAGGATAAGGATTAATATCATGATACTAAAATCACCATTTTTTATTTCACCATTGGATTTGCTTGAATAATATGAACAAAAAGCGGTCATGGTGACTTATCCATAATAGTTAGACATATGGTACCTCGAATTTTTTTGTAGATATTGATGACCTCTATAAAACTGTAGTACATCACTTTGCTCTATTGTCAATAGATTCCGCAGCGTACGCGATATAAGAATTTTTTCTCACACCTTGGGTTACATTATCGATGTTTTCATACGGATCCCTAACTTTTTTGAAAATATTCTATAGCCTGTGTCCATCACCGATAATGTACGATTCTACTGGTGAAAGAATTTCTTAAATCGGTCCAGTAGTTTCGGAGCCTATTCATTTCAAACAAACAAACAAACAAACAAATCTTTCCTCTTTATAATATTAGTGTAGATATTTAATAAATACCTTATTCAACAATATATTAAAATATGTATGTAATAAGATGATAATTATGTAAAGGTACCTAGTTGGAAAGTGACAATATCAAGGAAAAAAAGAATATTTTTTTAAAATATTTGTTTTACCAACTTGCCTACTTAATTATAAATTAGACCTAACGTTTAGATACGGTAGTCCGTAAATTAAATCAAGGAAAAAAAATAAACAGCCAATTTAAAAGGAATACAACAAGTCAATAACTTGGAAATTGACAACATTCTTAGTCACATTAATGTATAACAATTTGGGAAAATATAAGTAAGTTGATATTAGATTTTATCCAAAATTATTTTGAGGTCTAGAGTACAAAAGTAGGCGAAGGGTAGTAAAAAAAAGCAAAAATAATAGGTACTCAAAAAGATTTCTTTTTGAGTATTATTATTACTGATTAGTGATTACACAATATACAAAACAAAATGTAGCAAACCAGCATACAACACGAGGAAAATATTCGAAACAAATAATTTCTGAGAAAAATGCTCAAAAACCAACAAACAGCTCACAAAGTTAATTAAACCTTGTTCCATATTGATATCACATAATTATAGGTAGTGATTAAGTACACTTTCCTTATTATTGAAATAATTATAATAATTTGTACAATTATTATAACATAATGCAAGTTAGGTACCTACATACCTAACCTAATTGATTATATTATTTATTAAGCTACAGGTCACTGCAGCATAAACTGACGTAAATCACTAGGTAGTGTACTGACTTCAAAAAAGGAGGTTATATCAATTTGTAATATTTTCATAATTTCACAGTTCTTGTGTATGTTAGCCTGTACCAGCTTCTAAACATGTGTGCCAAATTTCATAAGTGTATGTTTGTGTATTTGCATGTTTGTCCGCGCATATCTCAAAAACTATAAGTCAGATTACCAAAAATATTTTTAGTTAGACTGGGTATGGTTCATCTTAAGTTACAATGCAAGTTTCATAAAAATCAGTTCAGTAGTTTTTTTAATTAGAGAGTTAAAAAATACAAAAAATACTGAACTGATTCACTACGGCACCGACCCCAAAAAGCTGGGTTGGTATATTTACTTATTTTTTTAAGAAAAAACTTTTATTCCTCCCGTTTTTTGTTAGGTATTAATTGAAAGTAGATTTGAAGTCAGTTGAATTTTTAAAAACTATGTAGGTGACGGGTACAGTGTCGGGCCACCAAAAGCTACAACACCAATCAATCGATGATGGTCTAAACTCATTCATTACACCTGAAATAATTGAGTTTAGATTTTGAGTTACATATATATGCCTTTCAGGCCCACTTGCGCTGCTCCAAACAGCACGAACTTTTTTGACTTTTTCTGACAATTTGTAAAGTTAGCCCTGGTCTACACCGTTAGCCCAGTGCTAAGCGGAGCAGTTTAAGTAGGCCTTAGGGTGCTACCACACCAATAAAATCGATCGAACGTCGGTTAATTAATGTAGTAGGAATTGTCCATCGAGGTCGACTGATCTATTCTACTAATAATACAACTGTACTTCGCTGAATTAGCTTAATTAGTACATAATAATATAAATTGGTATTTGATAAACGACTGACGTCAGTAACAGAGGACGTTGTTTGAAATAACAGTCTCTAATTTATCTGTAGGTACATACATATTTACCAATTATCACTCATGTGGAACAATTGGGTTTTCAGGGTTTCTGACTAATTACCTAAAAATGTGTATTGTGTCAAAATATGGGAACACACTTATTTCATTTCTCTAATTTATTTTAATTAATACCAACCTATCTACAAACATGTATTGTCATAATTTTAGTTAAGAGAAAAAAATAGGATATAATAATTAATGTGTAGGTATTGTTGACACAATACACATTAATTATTGTATTCTATTTTTTTCTCTATTTAAATTAGGCAAATACTTATTTCCTTTCACTAATTATTTTAATTAGTACCTAGTGTTTATTATACGCTGCAAGATTTTTGTCAAAACCTTTTTTTTACTTATTCACAGTCTAGGGGCTAAGTGTGAGTATTTTTACGTACTCGATTGCGTTAACGTAAACGTTCGCTTACGTCAAATTGTATAGAAAAAAAAACAGGTTGTCCGTGAGTGTCACCAGTTTCAATACAAATTGACGTTTACGCTAACACGATCGAGAACGTTAAAAAACTCGCACGAAAGCGACAGATATGTTTTCTTTCTCAATTTTTTAAAGTTTGATTCACATTTAAATTTTGACACGTAGTGTACTACGTTTGAGTTTTTTTCTCAAACGTCATTAAAACTCATTACAGAAGCAGTCGTGTAATATAATTTTGAAACTGGTTTGCCGGTTTTCCATGTACGAAAGTACCTTCACCCTGCTTCGCAGTCCAGTCCGGCAACTTATGCTAAGGGGGCGAGACTTATAGCTATCATCGACTGAATGTGCGAGTCACCAGAGTCACTACGCTGCGGAACATCAGACATCCCACTGACCGCGATACAGCTTGGAGGTTGTGGTGTAACGGTTTCTTCCCTCCTGACGCAGTTCGTCGAGGAAGAACGTGCGAAGTCCGTTCTAGTTATTTTAGATTTTAATCTTGTAATTATGTTTTCGTATAACCGTTAATATTTGTTTTTACTCACTCGGTCTGAAACTAAACGTGTTTCAAATCTTTTAAATCGAACGCTCAGTTTGAAAAACGTGTTGCAACTGTCTTAAAAACCCGCGTTATTTTTCTGTTCTTTTAAAAATTCTATAATAACTGTAACGTCATATTTTTTCAACCATAAAATAAATTATGTTTACTTAAATAATTTTAACAACGTGATTCGACGACAACTTCCTCCTAAATATTTTTTTTTTCATTAACAGTTTATTTATATTTACTTTTGTTTGTTTAATTCAAGGTTTCTATTTTACTAAGAAATAAATTATACGTAATATGTGGCGAACGCCGTTTTATTTTGTTACACTACCCAGAAAATAGGATACTACGAGGAAAAAAAAGTAGTTTAATTTTTGTATTGTTTTTATTTAAATGTGGGTTTCTTACCCACATTTAAATAAAAACAATACAAAAGTAATCCTCAACAAATTCTATGCAGGACTTTCTCACAGTCATGCAGGGTACCGTACCTACCGTACGATATAATTTAAGTCAAGAGAAAAAAATAGGAAAATATAAATCATAAAGAGTCCAATAATATTGGGAAATATATAAAAATTATCCTCAACAAATTAAATGTAGGACTTACTCACAGCCGTGCAGGGTACCGTACTTCGTTCCCTTAATTAAGATGTAGGCAGAACGGCGCATGTTCGCTAACGAGTGCCTCACACATCTGCCTGTGCCCTGCCTTATAACTCTTCACGGGCTAAGGAAGAACAGAAGGACCACTAAGTTTGCTGTGATGGATTTGTCACGCGTTATCGGGATTTTAGAAAAGGGAAACATGGACTGAGTTTTCAACCCTCACTGGATTTTGTGTCATGAAATGATGATTGACAATGATTTAGGTGCACTCTTAGCAAGTGATGATGAAATAAGTATCTTAGTATAACAGCAGACTATATTGTAGTTCTAAGCATAACTCATCTAATACTAAATAAAAATAGTAGAAGAGCAAAACATATGGCGATTTCGGCTGTTCTTAGATTCCCAAAAGAAACGTGATTTAGTATAAATGGTGTTTTAGTCGCAGAAATACCGAAGACATGATAAGTCGATGTCATAATGAAAGGAACATTCCGGAAAGACCAGGAGAAAAATGGTGTGAAAAACCGGCAAAGTGCGTGTCGGGCTACGCGCAGTCGAGGGTTCTGTAGTAGCACGTCACAACTACATAATAAAGCAAGTACATAATAAAGGTCGGTCAACTATTACACAGTATTACTATTACTTGTACAGCCTACTTAGTTGTGATAGTTTTCATTTTAACAAAAATTAGCACTTTAAAGATTAATATTTCGCAAACGGATTCTTGGATGGAAAAATAGTTTCCACACACCTGCAATATTTTTAAACGACCTATCCTGTAGGTCGTAGCGCTGAGCGTCTCTGAGCCAAACCGCAGACAGACAGACAGACGGACATGGCGAAACAATTAGGGTTCCTTGTTGACTACGGAACCCTAAAAATGGGGTAAAATAGCATAAAAAGTAGGAAAATGATGATGAAGATGTCGTATTTATTGTTCTTAAATTGTTGACTGACTATGTTCATATAGTAAACCTACTGATCTTATCTATTAAGTGTCCTCACTAAGTTACCACCATTACTTACCCCGTTACACATGACGACATACTATGACAACAGAAGCGACCACAACACAGTGTCACAGTTGCATTGCTGGTCTTATATAGAGCTATTAACAAATGACTACATGTCGAGCAGTCAATGGATGGTCAAGTGATGGTTTTCTTCAGGAGAGTGCCGGATTTTCTCCGGTATGTAAGGAGGTTTTACACTACAAACTTCTTTAGACTTAATTAAGAGAATTTCATATAATTAGACATAGGTTTTTACGTAGTAATGAGGACTGATAATGGTACTATGTAAATTATCGTCGCTGCGGCGGCGCAATCTATGTGTTTTTGTAACATTTAACGATAAAAAAACTGGGATTTGTACAGGAAAAAAACATGTACCTACATACTTATAATTTTTTTTCGTAATTTCCTCTTTATTATTTAAAATGTTGCTATTGTTTTATTTTGTTATTATATTAAACCTATTAAAGCAGCTAGTTTAACGGACACTGTGAATACAAAACTGAACTGAAATTGTTATGACCCCTTCGTACTTCGGCCTTGAAACCAGCAAAGATTTCCTGTTTCTCATCTTTGCTTTTTAGATGGAAAACAATCAAATGACTTCACCCGCTCTTAATGTCAGACTCTTACTGACTAAAACCCACCTGTGTTCCCTAAAATCCTTAATTCCCAAAGATTGTCGAAGATTATCCCTTTTGTTCGATCCACTACCGTTGTTCTTATTTAGCCACCAACCCATTCTTCACTCGTTGTTATCCTCTTTGAAAAATAAAAATCCAAACCATCGTACCCTATCCTACTTCCTTCCATCCAACTAAGTAGGTACCTAATGTTATAAATCTGTTTGTCTGTATGTTTGTCAATCACAACGGTTAATCAACGACTTTGAGCTTTACGAGATTTGTATGGGACTTGCACCACTGGTGTATCCTGGATTACGGTAGGCGCCAGATAAACTTGCAATAAAGTACATTGACCTTTCCCTAATATCCCTTCGTAGATACCCGAACAACAAATTATGAACCGTTTTCTATTATGAGATTGATGATGATGTCGATTCAAGACACCTTTTTGCCTTGATTTCTGTTTTTGATATTTTAAGAAATAACCGTTCGAGCAGTGACATGTGAAAATTCCCGAGTAAAAAAGTTTACGTAATAAATAATAGACATTAAATTCGCGATAAACTCGCGGCACACCGGTGTGCCGGCTTAATAAATGCATACATTTATTAAGCCGTCAATATCCAATAATGGTCATTGACCCATAGGTCAATGACCATTATTGAATATTTACCTGGCCCCTACCAAAGAACATAGGATATATTTTACCGAGTAAAAATCATGAGAGTGAAGCCGATGGCAAAAGCTAGTGTTGTAATAAAACTTTGAACAAACCATCTCTACTTACAGGTGCACAATAACTCATTAGCCCATTATTTGTTCCTCTCAACCTCAACACTCCCATAGAGGCGAAGACCACACCATAACCAGCGTAAAAGAGTTTGTTTATACTCGAGTAAATCAATCGATTGAGCCGGTCGGCGGCGGACAGTGCCGAGTCGAATCGATACGGTGTGGTCTCGATAATCGTTAGCTAAGCATTGTCGAGTTAGGAGGGTTTAGGGTTCCGTCAGTGTTGGGGGATCTTTTTGAGATATTTATTTGCTAGGAAAATGTCGTGGATAAACCTCTGGTCAATTGATGTATTTTTATAAATCTAAATTTCAGTGGAGTTTAAGTATTTTCTAAATGAATCGAAAACCATAATGTGTAATCCATGATAAAGGCAAGAAGCCACAAATACAGTAACAGTAACACAAATAGGTACATTAATGGTAAATATTAAATTTTATTTCTGAATACCTATGTAAAACTGAAAAACTGAAATACCCATGACCAATCACGTGAAAAAAAAAACGTGATGTTTTGAAATACACTGACTCTGAAACTGAAATCCAACTAAACGTTTTTTTACATTTAACAATAAACCATTGTCTTTTATAGACGCAGTTTACCGTGACATTAGCAACAGCTATTGATATTCATTTATTAGCCATTAAAAATATTTAAAGAGTCATTTCTAAACAATATAAGGATAATAATAATAAATAATAAATAAATCACGCGCGGAACCACGATTCAGAATGGACCACGCGCATTCGACAGGTGCCATGTGTTTTTGTAGACAATCAAATGAATATCATTATCGGCCTAGCCTTTTTCCCAACTAAATTGGGGTCTCGGCTTCCAGTCAAACCGGATTAAGCTGAATACCAGCATTTAACGTGGATCGACTGCCTAGCAAACGTTCACAACCCTCTAACTGTGTGACACGGTACTATTAGGCGAGACTAGTGTCAAATTGTCTGACTTCTGACTATCCGTAACGACTGCCAAAAAATGACAGCCAGAACCAACTGTTTTCCGAGGTACTGGGGAGTGTCGATAAGTTAAGATTGTCACCCATTCACAGACCACGGCATGCGTTGCTTAACCTTAAAGATCAACCGATGCGGCTGTTATTATTTTGACGCAAACTCCATTCTAAGCTATCTAAGAATTTTATAAAATAAATAATCCACGTGCGGAACCACGCATCAGAACGAAAAACACGCATTTGACAGGTGCCGTGTGTATTTGTGGACAATCAGATGAAATAATAATGTTAAAATTAGAGATTCATTAATCGTGTTTGCTCTAACGAAGCGTTGATTAGGTGCTTATTGAAATGTTACCTGTTAAATAAATGATAAAATAAAATTATGTGGCTGTGTGAAAGACCTACATACATGGTGAGAGAGTAAATAATATATTTTCCTTGGAGGTGGTAATGGTAACGATTATAGTTTAGGTAAGTACCTAATCGCTTTTGCTTGCTTCGCTTGTATTACCCAGAAACGACTCCAGGGTCCTCATCATCCCGGAGTTGCAGGGCGATTCTCAGCCTCCGTAGCTCGCCGTCCGATCAGAACTAGGCCCACGTCGACGGCGCGTTGTGTTCCACGCGCGCCTCAATGAGATGTCAGCATAGTAGACGGGGCCCGCTGGGGCTGGAGCCTGCCAGGGTTGAGAAATTTGTTCGAAAGAGTCACCGCTGCCCTGGAATGCAAAGGGCATTAGGAGGAACACGGATTGATTTTAGTCAGTAAGAGTCTGACAATCCGCTCCGCCCGGAGCGGAAGGAGTCGTTTGATGATTTCCCATCCGAAAAAAAAAGGGTCCTCATCATCAAAATTGGTTCGCCGAACCAATTTTGATGATGAGGACCCGTTTTTTGGCGTGAAAGCGTAACAAACGAACTCATTTTCGTATTCTGATACTAGTTAGGATTATACATTTTAGCAAGAGTAGTGGGTTTCGAGTTTCTAGTACCTACTTACCTGTAACATACTAATTTTCTCTAACATTTGAGTTGTACATATCTGTAGTTTCCTTTTATTTCTTTGTTCATTTCACTGGTAAACCATTAGATGATTGACGCTCAAAGCATTAAGCAACATAGCTGCTGACTAGCCCTGGCTAGTCAGCAGCTATGTTGCTTAGCCCCTGGGCTCGAGTCTGCTATTGCAATCGTGTCTCAATGACCGGTCATTGATCGAATATTTGACAACTTTGACAGTTTTTGTATGGGAAATGTGTCATAAGTTTGACGTTATACGTCAAAAATCGATCATTGACCGGTCATTGAGACACGATTGCAATAGCAGACTCGACCCCCAAATAAGTTGTAACCTGCCTACTTTACGTATTATGCCGTATATTATGTTATACTATATTATAGTGTTGTTATTTGGCGAATCATTCGATCGACACGAAAGCCATACATTTGTCATTGAACAAAAAAAAAGAAATCTACACGTGAGTTCAAAAAAGAACCCGCAAAACCTTGAATCAAGGTGGTCAAAGTCAACAATTTTTACTTTTTAATGATTAACAACTACAATCGCATTGGCAACGGTCACGGTGCCATACAGTCTCATTAACTGCCCATTAATCTCGGGAATCACTTAACGAGCCTCAAGGATTAGCTTCCTTTGCCAAAAATGTAAAAAAAAAGTATTTCGGGTCGTTAGCGGAACGCGGCAACCCTTTTGTGGGCGAAAATTAAATATTATGAAGTCAGGTCTGAGTGTTAGCGGGCGAAAAAGGGCATTACCTTTGGGGGCAAACTTGTTACTTGGGTGCCCGTTGTGGATACAGCCGGTCGATTCTGTCGACATCTCACGGTGTTCACCTAGGCGGAGTGAACGACAAGAGCGCTGTCATTCCATCTTATTTTTATGGTTTGACAACTCACCCGTCGTGCGCCCCGCCCAAGTGTTCACTTCGCACTGCAGTTTAAGACGAATTGAGTGAGAGAATTAGCGCCACCAAAGGGTTGGCCACATTTGTGTTTGAGTAGATGCTGCATATAGGTAAACATGCAGATTTATACGATTTTGCCAGATAAGGGCAGGGGCTAAGGTTGCTGAGAACAAAGTGGTACCTACCCAACGCGTCACGTGATGATCCTTTAAGAGCGCTTACGACCCACGGCATTTCATACAAACTTTCAAGTCCTTGCAGTCCTTTTTTTTTTAAATAAACGAACCAATTTTAATTAAACTTGGTATGCATACGCTAAATATCCTGGTCTAAATAGTTAGTAGAGAACATTTTCGAAATAGAGTTTAGAGGGAAAGAGAGAGAGAGCGATTTTAAGTGTTCTATAGAAAAAGAAAAATCGCTTTAACCTTCTCCCTGAACTCTTTTTCAAAAATGTTCTCTACTAACTTGAAAGTTTATATGAAATGCCGTGGGGCTTAAACAATTATGAGGATTTAATTTTTACAGTAGTCAACAAAGAAACAGTATCCCGCTGTCAGTGGCACAGACCTCACAAGTCATAAATATCGCTGAACACGTTAAATATTGAGGCAATGTCGGCCGATCCGACCGACTAACCCTTTGTCGCGATCGCACCGTGAATGGGTGAAAAATGAGCCAACAGCAAATATTAATAAGAGATCCTATTCATGGCGTGCCGATATAAAGTTCACGTTTCAACGACAATTTGTTATCTGGCAACACTGTCGATTTAGGATTAATCGGGCAGCTGTGATTTTTGCTAGAATGGTCCGTTTTGCGGATTTTGTAACTGTTTTCTTCTACTTCGTCTTAGTACCGCTGGTACGACTGTGTGGATTCGTGTTGCCCGAAACAAAGAAAATTCGACGACATTGTTGGTGACAGCGCATATGTGAAAGCCACTTTGATAGTATCTAGGTGGAGCATAGTTTGTGTCTCAGCTCGGATCGTTATACTCAGTGTGACCTTAGAAGCCTTCAGACGTTATTTTAACGACGACTATTGTCAAAATGACACGTGCTACAGAAATATCCTCAGCCATTATGAATTCGCTAAGGATACATTTTGACTATTCTTTATTGCTAATCGCATGTGACATCAAGTCTCTTAGCATTTGCCTAGGATTTAAAGTTTCGGCGATAATACTTGATACTCTCTTGATTCCGCCGAAGATCGTTGTAGATTTCTCTAGCCTTCCAACAACAATTTTAATTTAAGTAGCAAAACTGTCCGTCTGTAATTTTTTTAATACTAAGGAAAAAATCCCAACAGTTTACTGGTAGAGAATGCCTTATTTCATAGTCCACCCATGTACCACTTTTGTATATAAAGTTTAAATAGGTACTTAAATAAATAAAAATAACAAAATGCCATCATACTTTTTTTTTCCTAAATATTAAAAATTGTGTATTGTAAGTAATATACCTATTTTATTTTTATAAAATTATATTTTACTAGCTTTTTCCCGCGACTCGCGTGGTCGGCTATCGCGTACAAAGTATCCTATGTGTATGCCTATGCCTATGTAAGTAGCCTATGACCATCTCCATGCATCTGTATATCTGCCAAATTTCATGCCTATACGTTCAACCGTTTTAGCGTGAAAACGTAACAGACAGACAGACTGACAGACAGAGTTACTTTCGCATTAGTAATATCAATAGGGATAAAGGTAAAAATGTAACATTGGTAGGTCATTGACATTAATTTGATCATAATAAGTACATATAATATTAATTAGGTACCTATAAATATATAAGTATTGAACTTTTAACCTCCCGTCTGCTAATAAATCTCCAGGAGATTTCTGTGAAAAAACGCGTGTCTGGTGGGAATCTCCTGAAGATTTCGTGGATCGGGTCGGAATAAATGCCAAATATTGCCTGTCTAGAGTATACCTTTCCTACTCTAACTTACACAGACTGTAGGTGAAAGAATAAGAAAGGCATAAATCATCACATGCTAAACGTTCAACAACATTTGTTAACAAAACATTATATCTATCAATCTAGCCTATTTGGTCCCACTGCTGGGCAAAGGCCTCCTTTTCCCACAGAACTCTGTCCTGCGTTATGTCGGGCCAGTCCTTTCAGTAGGAGTCGAGCTCGTCTCGCCATCTTCGCCGTGCTCTGCCGCGATGAATTTTGGCATTCAATGGGAGCCATTCGGTGGTTCTTTTTACCCATTTCCGTCTGATATGTCCGGCCTAGCCCCACTTAAGCTTAGCGGCTTTTTGCGCAACGTCCATTATTTTGGTTTTGGAGCGCAGTGTTGTGTTCCTTACGCGGTCTGAGAGATGGACCCCCAGGATAATACGCTCCATTAATAAAATATTAAACATTATCATTTTTTGATACATGGATATATAAATTGATATTATTATTTTCGTTGTATGAAATTTTAATTTTCCTTTTGTAAGAGCTCACGTGTAGGGTTACATTCGATTAGGAAAACATTGCACCTTATTGTCGGTTATCCTTATTTCAAATATCAGTAAAACCCAACCACGTGTTTACTGAGTTATTTATTTTAAACTAGATGTTTCCCGCGGCTTCGCTTCCGTGACTTACGTCACAGAAACCAAACATTTTGCGGGTTTACAATTAAGTATAAAAAATGTGCAGACACTTACCCTAAGTACCTAGGTATAGCTTTCTTTAAATTAAAAAATATTCGTAATCAGTAAGCCATACATGTTTTATTGAAGTCGCTAAAATGTCATCTCATTGACAATCAATGAGACACGGTTGGCGCAGTGGTTGAGCGCATAGACTGGTTGAGCGATTGGCTGCTGCGCTCCGTGTCGTGGGTTCGATTTCCGCTCGGAACAAATATTTGTATGGCCTACAGATAGTTTTCCCGGGTCTGGCTGTTTGTGTATGTGAGTTTGTATGTTTGTGAACGCAGCTATGGTACAGGAGAAGTTCCTAGTGTGGCCTGTGGGGCAACGTTTTTTAAAAGAAAAAAAAAACAATGTTAACAATTTGTCGAAATGTTTGAATGTGTTTTTGACAGTTTGCAAACGACGAAACGCTTTTGGCCTTCAAAGGGCTGAATGTTTTTGACGCATAGTAGGCAACGTAAAGTAAAATTTGACTAAAATAATACTCATTTCACTCATAATATTTATTTGAATTGGATACAATAAATTTTTAGCCGATTTCAAAAAAAGGAGGAGGTTCTCAATTCGGTTGTAATTTTTTTGTATGTTATAAATTGTGTATGTCGCATAAAACTAAACCAAAATACTATGAGGTTGTAGTTTTTTATATTCAAAATTCACTTACGTTAACGATACTGTAACCTTACTTTTTACAAACATAAGTACTTAAAAGTTAACAAACTTTACCTCTTTCAATTATGGGGTTAATTTTATTCTATAAGTACTAACACATTTTTTATTTCGGAATTTCCCATAGTTTTATTATTTTGATCTGAAATGGAAGTTCTGATCACGTGTTGAACTTGAAATAATTAAACAGGTCTATTGTTTTATCGTAGAATACCTGTTCTACGATAAAACAATAGGCCTGTTATCCTAGTTTAATGTAAACTAGTGGTTGCACAGTTTTTTAGTTTACCTATTGTAAATGATTTGCCACAATAATTTCAAAATCAACCAAAGATGGTAGGTATGGTATTATTTGCGAATGACATATTATCATTAATATTTAAAACAGATCGACGTTCACAAAATCTTGAACGTCAATATTCATCAGGTCCAAGATTGGTTTACAGCAAACAACTTGGTAATGAATAAAAAATAAACCAAATGATTTACTTTACCATTTTTTTTTGTTTTAAAAAACGTTGCCCCACTCTAGGAATTTCTCCTGTATCGTGGGTGCGTTTACAAACATACAAACTCACATACACAAACAGCCAGACGCGGAACAACTATCTGTAGGCCATACAAATATTTTTTCAGTGCGGGAATCGAACTCGCGACACACAGCGCAGCAGTCAACTGCTCAACCACTGCGCCAACCGTGTCGTCGAAATGTAAAACTGGAGTTCATTAATCAGTAGGTAGAGTCACTTTATTTTTTTTAATATAGCCTAGGTACATATTATTTTAACTGTAAATGATGACGATTGAAATAAAACGTTTTGATTTTGTCTTTGATTTTGCACAATGGTCGAATCGTCTTATGTATGACATATTATCTAATGCAGGAAAATATAAGCGTTTTGACAGAAATGCCAAGACCTGACGCTTCAGTGCACCGTCTTTTGAGAAGACCCCAATTTGAACGAATCATAGTAGCTAACGCGCGTTTGACAATTTGTCACATTAATTTTGCGTCTATTTTAGTTCCAGAAACTAGGATTAGGATAAGCATAATAATATTTTACCCCATTTTCCCTTTAAATTCTACACCCACTACCGCATAATATTTCATCTTTTAGCAACTCTTTGCAGCCGAATTCCGGCAACCAATTACCGAAAGCAACCAAATATAACCAGGAGGTAGGCGATAATTCAAACCGTTGGTAAATCCAATAACGAACCGTAACCATCGCGTAAAAGGCGCGACACGAGGCGTATGCTACGACTTACGAGGCGTATGCTACCTGCAATCAGTGCGCGGGCGCATTTGACGGGATCGGTGAAGAGGACTTTAGTAGCCCTTTAGTTAGGAGGTCATTATTTGATGTCTGATGGGTTTTGGTGCGCTTTTGCAGTCAATGAACCAATGTAAGGCTGTATGAAGACTAATTGGAAAGGTTTTTTTGCTACAAGACTAAGTACTAACACTAGTTTCTGAGTTTTTTTAATACTAACCAAATCATGCTGCTCATTTGACCCCGCGAGTGCATGCTCATTTTATGTTATTATCGGTGTACAATAAAGTATTTATAACAAATAAATAAACGCACTCTGTCTGAAATATAAGTTTTTATTAACAAAATTATTAATAAACATAATATTACGCCTTTGTTAAAGTTTATTACGCCAATCATAAAAAAACGTGCACTGATATGAATTTCCCGAAAAAAACATAAGTAACAAGCATAACGGAACTAATTAAATTCAATATCGCATGCATAATAATGACTGCATTTTTCCTTAACATTATTAACAGTTTTAGGGAAAGTTACAATTATAATTTCACTATCAAACAGCAACTTTGTAAATAGATATTAGATACTAGTGGCCCGCCCCGATTTTGTCCGGGTTTTGCCTGTCTTTATGGAATAACTTTTTGGGAACACGTTCATCGTGTACCGTACGGCTAAGGAGTGGAATTCCCTGCTTCCCCTAGGTAACATCTAGGCAAGCGTGCTCCATCTTCAACCACATTATCGCTTACCATCGGGTGAGATAGTGGTCATCCGCGTACAAGCAATAGTAAAATTCACATAGTAAAATAATAGGTGAACATGTTTCCCGAGATTACCTTCACCTTAAAAAAATCGCACTCTCTATAATGTTACTAGCTTTGCCCGCGGCTCCGCTCGTGTTAATTTTTTTTCATTTAAAAAAACTAGTCTGTGTTTACAGGCTAGTCTCCAGGATCCCTCATGTCTGTCTCAAAAATCAAAACATCGATATACATAGGTTCAGCGATTCAGGCGAAATAATTAAGCCCTCTTTCGCGTTTATAATATTCCCTACTAGCTTTTTCCCGCGACTCCGCTTGCGTGTAGTCGGTTACCGCGTGTAAAAAGTCCTAAACCTATGTCCTTCTCCATATCCCAGGCCGTATGTCTGTCAAATTTCGTGACGATCCGTTCAGCCGTTTTAGCGAGAAAGCTAACAGACAGACAGACAGAGTTACTTTCGCATATTATAAATGTGAAAGTAACTCTATCAGTAGAGATTTTGACGATATAATAAAGGTATAGTAGATAATAAGATAATAATTATTAAAAGGATCTCGTGGCTAAACTATAACAGGTGCACAGACCAATCTTCAAGGTTAAGCAACGCTTGCCGAGGTTGGTCTGTGGATGGGTGACCATATTAACATACCAAGACTCCTCCGTGTCTTGGAAAGCACGTTAAGCCGTTGGTCCCGGCTGTCATTTGCAGATCTTTGGCAGTCGTTACGCATTGTCAGAAGCCAGAATATCTGACACCAGTCTTGCCAAGAAGTACCGTGTTACCCAGTTATGGGTTGTGGAGGTCTGGTAGGCAGCCGCTCCACGTAAAATACTGGTATTCAGCTGAATCCAGTTTGACTGGGAGCCGACCCCAATATAGTTGGGAAAAGGCTAGGCAGATGATGAGTAGATAATAATTATTATACATTTTGTGCATTTACCGTTTTTTCCCCGTTTCCGTAAGAATTTCGGGAAATCCTCTCTTAGTGCTCCCCTACACTCCCCAAGCCCACACTACACTCCCCTACACTGGAAGTTCTTAGAAAATAAAACACGGCATGATGTAGAAGCCTGTAAATATTTTATCACTTTTCGAAATAGTCTCCGATCCTTTCTAAGCGACCAACAAGCAGGATTCTCCTCCACTGTCTGACATTTTCCAAGACAACTGTTAAAAAATACTGTTCTCATGTCTTCTAGGACAATTGTAGCGAAATGACCCGTCTGTCCAAAGAATAAGGCAATCATCTTTTTCCCTTGACTTTCACCCTTCTTTACTTTTGTCGGCAAATCTTCGAAAGCAAACATCCATTGCGCAATTTGTTTTTTGTTTTCGGGTTTGTAACAATATCCAGCTTTCATCACCTGTGACCACGTCCTATAAGTACAGCATTCGAGTCACCTCCGTCATACTTTTCAAGCATTGAACGGCACCAATCCAAATGAAAATTTACCAAGGTGGTAAAGATAAAAGATGTAGAACGTAATAAATATTTTAATAGATAAAAACAAGAAATAAGATAAGAAGGCGTAAAAGTCGAGATTAGAAAGAAAGAGAGAGCCTTTTTATCAGCTTCTATCATTGGCCGCACAGCACTCACGTTATCAGCAGTAGTCGTAGAACGAAGTCCTTCTCGCGAATCATCTGTGAGTTTGCTATTTTTGCAAGTTTGGAAAGCTTCCTTTTCCTCATTGGTTAGGTTCACCTTGGTTTTTGATCTTCCGTCAAATTATGAGGTATCCTTATAGTACAAAGCTTTCTGACTCCTAAATGTTCATGCAATACTTTTTGTACTTGACTCCAACCTATGCTTAAAGCTGTTGATATGTCACCCTTCTATCAGCTTCTATCATTAACGCGCAGCACTCACGTTATCTTCAGTAGCCGCCGTAGAAGGAAGTCCTTCTCGCGAATCATCTGTGAGTTGGCTTCGACAACGTTTAAACTCATGAAACCAGTTGTGAACTGTGGCACGGGATGGGGCTTCGACATGAAATGCTAATCAAAGTCTAACGTAACATTGTTGTTGATTAAGACCGCAACGAAAGTCGTAATAAATCATTGAGCGAAAATTTTCAACGCACGACAGACACTTTTTAAATTGCCGCCAATTTGTAAAAACACATGAATTCATTACACATCTACAGGTTCCCAAAGAGTTCCTACTTCGAAATTTAAAAAAAAATCATCGGTTGCTTTTCTTATTATAAAAACTTTCAGTATGAGGCGTACCTACATGCCAAATTTCAGCGTTCTACGACCAGTAATTTTGGCTGTGCGTTGTCTGTCAGTCACTCAGTCACTAGTAAAGAAACAATTTATATAGATTAATAAATAAAATACAAATAATGAAGCAAAACAAATGATATATATAATAATATTTACTAAATATAAACGGAAATTCACATAATGTTCGGTAAAACACGGTTTTAATGAGTTTACAATAATATTGTTACGATATATAAATAACAGTGTGTATTCCCGGGTATATCGCTACCGTATGTGTAGCGTGATCGCCCAATTATATACTATTACCTACACTGAGACGGGGAATTTGGGATAGAGCAGGGCTGTCAGATTCTGGGTTGTGGAACGACTTCTGGAGAATGAAGAAAGAACAGCACCTTATGGAAGAAGGGACGTAAATGCATGGAAAACTTGGTCAAGCCAAATTAGTTAGTGGTCGTTTAGAAATTGATTCTCTGGCTGGATATTAGAGTCATTGATAGAAAGGGTTGAACTTAACTTCCCTGCTCCATCTTCGACCGCATCGTCGCTTACCATCTGGTGAGATAGTGGTCAAACGCGTGACTATTAAGAGCGTGTACGCCATATGTCATTTCATACAAACTTTCAAGTCCTTATTCTTCAAAATGAATGAACCGATTTTTAACGAAACTTGGTATGCATACGCTAAATATCCAGGTCTAAATACTTATTAGAAAACATTTTTGAAAATGAGTTCAGGGGGAAGGATATAGTGATTTTTCACTTTCTATAGAAAACTTAAAATCGCTCTCTCTCTCCGTCTGAAAACAACTGACAGTTGCGAATGCTCTTTATAAATACGAAAATTGCCCATCTGGACCAACGTCATCGCTGATACAAAATCACTTTGACCAAAGTGACCACCATCTCATGACCTCATATCAAAAAAAGAGAGAGAGACGATTGAGTGAAAAATTGACTTTCCATCTTCTTACTCTAACAACCCTCTATCACACTGAAATCATTTTGTCCGTCTCTGCAGGTTCTATTTACCTGACCAGTTATAATTAAATCTTAGGCCAGCAGCCCTAGGTAAATAATTTGTTTACTTTAACAGTACTTTGCGTAAATTCCCATGATAATAATATTATGTTGACTGCGGTTAGTGCGGTTGCCATTGTAATTGTGAGTAGAGATGATAATGCTTATTTAGCGTCCACGAGTCGGACTCGTTATTACTCATATGTAAGGTAAGTTTCTGTTACTGACTGCTTTTTCTTCACTGAGTTTCATGAGGTTTTTGATGATCTCATGCTAGGTACTAAAACACATTCCTATAGAATGTGTTTTAGTACCTATTTCCTAAAAAATATGTCACCTGCCTGAGAAAAGTTGGGCCAATTCTACTATTTTTAACCGACTTCCCAAAAAGGAGGAGGTTCTCAATTCAACTGTATTTTTTTTTTTGCGTTTTTTACCTCATATCTCCGTCATTTATGAACTGATTTGAAAATTTCTTGTTTTATGTGAAAGGATTATACTTCTCGATTGGTCCCGTTTAAATTTTTTCAAAATCGGTTAAGTAGTTTGGTTTTTAAATCCAAATAGCTGGAAAAAATATGTGGAAAAATCATACGAAATTGCATATTTTTGCTTTCCTGTGACTTTCCAGTGGTGTTTTTAGGTGTGGGGTACCACTAAAAAGTGAAAAATAAAAAAACTTTTTCACAAAAAAAAACCGACTTCCAAAAAAAACATTACAAAGTACAAAATAACTTTAATTTCGGAAGTCGGTGTCAAATAACGAAAAAGCAATCAAAAACACCGACTTCCGAAATTAAAGTTATTTTCAACTTTTTAGTGTTTTTTGGAAGTCGGTTTCTTTTTTTTTTAAGAAACGTTCGTATTCACCATGTCAGTCGCAATCTATCAAAAATATATGAAAATTGAGGCTTTTTTGACATTGCGAATGAGATGCGTATGAGAATGTTGTTTAAAAATTAGTAGAACTGGTCCTCAGGTTACAAGTCTGCTCGAAGAATTTTGAAATAATCAGCACCTTTATGCTCTTTTGGAACTTCTATTTTCTCTCTGTGTGTGAGTGTTTTGTGTGCAACATGTTTCTCAACAGTATCTTAGGAATATTCCAGGTTAGAAAGATTGACAAACCGTGTTTAGGCATGCAACAAGAAAACTAACACTAGTGAAGATCGGTGGTTGCCGTTAGGAGCGATTTTAAGTTTTCTATAGAAAGTGAAAAATCTCTATCTTTCCCCCTGTACGTTGTTCGAAAATATTCTCTACTAACTATTTAGACCTGGATATCTAGCGTACATGCATTTCAAGTGTCATTAAAATCGGTTCACTCATTTCGAAAAATAAAGACTTGTAAGTTTGTATGAAATGCCGTAGGGCGTAAACGCTCTTAAAAAGAAAGTTCTACTTACTTTTCTGCTATAACCCTATTGCAGAAAAAAAAAGTAGAACTCTTTTCTTAACGGCATCACCAATCTTTACAAGTGTGAGTGAGATGACTAAAAAAACTATAATTAGTCCGTCAGATTGATTTCCATAAAATATGGGAAAAGTATTATTTATTTTTATAACAAACAATGAAGATGATACAGTGCCTTGAAAACTCGTGTGACGTCACAGCATGGTACACTTTAAAGAGAAGTGTCGTCACAAGCCCCCACTACTAATCTTTGATGCGTTTTAACTTCGTCAATTTGTATTGATTTGATAAAGCAAAAGATACGTGTCCAATATTTTACGATAATCTAACTGACGGACTAAACAGAATCAAATTTTTTACTCAAAAATCATGGGGATGATTCCTGAGTAAAGAAACGACAGTTAATAATAATAATACATTTTCTCCGCGGCCTAAAATTACTAGATTTAGAAGAATCCGTTTATATAAACCTACAGAAAGCTGCCATATTAAATACATGTAGAATTGTCCGAAAATTCATGCAGTTGGAAGACGAAAACACACTCTCATCTTGAATAGGTACCTACACATTACACGCTGCATTTACTTGGCTTTGACCCGTAAATGTAGTTGAAACCATAAGAGCTGAGAAAAAGAAAACATCCGAAAATAATAATAATAATAATTTATTTGCAATAAAAAGGTGTACATTTAAACAACATTAGGTTACAAACAAACAGATGGAGACGTTATACATTAATATGTTTGGAGACTCTAGCTAAGCTTGCTAAGTTGACAAGACAACTTGTATTAAAGGTGCTAGGCCCAACCCTTTCATGGGTGCCTTACAAAAAAAGTTTGTCTAGTTTACAAAAACTTTTTCATTTTTGCAGGAAGAGAATATCCTGAAATAACAAAAAGTAAGTAATCTTTGAAAGAGAGATTAAAATTCCCAGCTCAATAATGACTAAGCCTACAAACAAGATAATTCTAATTAGTTCAACGGAGTTATTTTTAAGGCCTGCAGTCATTAGCCTAACACTAATATCGCACAAGGAAAGAGCTGATGTTATTTAGAAACAGGGAAAAGTGATTAGTTTACCTGTACTCTGTAATCACGTGTTGATAACGGCCATGGGCACACGACGTTTGATGGAAGAGCATGCAATATTGTGTCAGCGGCCCTACCATGACGTGTTAAAGCGTGAGTAGTTCGAGCGAGAAGGAGGGATGGAGCTATACATATAGCTCCATCCCTCCTTCTCGCTCGATAGCTCCATCCCTCCTTCTCGCTCGAACTACTCACGCTTTAACACGTCATGGTAGGGCCACTGTAGACGACAAGCTGATGCTTGCTTGGTGGAGATAAAAGTGACGATCAGCGGCCCTACCATGACGTGTTAAAGCGTGAGTCGTTCGAGCCAGAAAGAGGGATAGAGCTATACACCCTATATAGCTTCATCCCTCTTTCTCGCTCGAACGACTCACGTTTTAACACGTCATGGTACGGCCCCAGTAGTCAAATAGAGAAAATAAGACATATTACGTCAATCTCAAATTAATTGAGACAAGAGCAAGTGAATGATGGTGATAAAGAGGTAGATAAAAGAATAATATTAAGATACAGCAATCAAAATCTTCTACATTTACAACGTGTAACAGAATAAACGCAATACCTCTTAAGGGGTCATTGTTCTCATCATTATGAACAACTTTTACTATGGGACCAACACTGAAATAACGACTGCCCCATACATTTTTGTGCGCGTAACTCGACAAAATGTACTGAACAGCTGATTTTTTTTTCTCGATTTCGGGATTGGTCCCACAGTAAATGTTGTTCATAACACACTACGACCCTTAGAAGCAGAGCAACGGGTAAAACCGCAGGGCACAGCTAGTACATATTAAACTCTTCCGTTACTGAGTGATTAAGTGACGTACAGACAAGGCACAGCCGAAACTACAGGTCGTAGAATGTTGAAATTTGGCATGTAGGTTCCTTGGGGAGTGTAGGGGAGCACTAAGAGAGGATTTCCCGAAATGTTTTACGGAAACGGGAAAAATCGGGATATGCGCATACGAAGTCGCGGACCAAAGCTAGTATATTTTAAAAATCAAAGACTAGAGCTCATTTGTGTTGTTGTCCATCAGTCTGCAATAGGTTGGTCGTACATGAAGATATTTTATAACCTTGTGGAAACTGTCACTGTGCGTTTAGTTAAGGAGTTGAATATCCTGCCAGGGCCAGTATTTCCTGATAACCTGGGAGTATTTGTGTCAAGAGTGACTAGATTCTAATCACCCAGCGTGACACAAAATTATATCATTTAAGTAACTATGGTAGGCGTCAGATAAATGTGCAAAAATTGACCCACATACATTTAATGACTTTCTTAATATCAAAAACAGAAATAAACACATCTGTCCTAAATCGACTTCTCTAGTAATGAAAAACGGTTCATAATTAATTGTTCGGGTATCTACGAAGGGATATTAGGGAAAGGTCAAAGTACTTTATTGCAAGTTTATCTGGCGCGTGTAAAACACTGTGCACGATCACCGTTTAACTTAGTAAGTTTAGTATTCATGACAATATCTCCGTTACCTGGTAACACAAAATAAGATAATTTGGCCAAAACTTCAAACACACAATTTGACGCCGCAAGCTTATCGGTATCAAACTTCAAACAGCTTCCCGCAAGAAACATACTCCAGAAATATGTTATTTATCAAGTCGAGCAGGATGTGGCCTAGCCATGGTTCATTAAGGCGGATCCCTTGACTCCTGAGGGTCGGGGGGCGGAAGCACTGACCTGTGACACGTGGCGCCAAGTTTTTTGGCGTCTGACTTTTAATTGATTAGGAGAATTCCGAATTTTTCGTTTGCTTGTTCGCTAGTAATATATTGATATAGTGTTTTTGGCTGATAGCAGAAAGTTTGTTGCAGGCATTTAGACTGAGGCCTATACAGGGTGTTCCAGAAGTGCGTGATCATTTTTAAGGGTGATGTTGAGTGGCTGATATACATTAGGAAAAACATATCAAAACATGAAAAATATTACTTTTTACAAAAAAATCGTCCAGGAAAAACGACTAAAAGGTTCTGAAAAAATAACTTTTCAAACAGTCTGATGCAGAGTGATATCAAATCTGTGATTGAAATAAATTAAATGCCACCAACTGTAACAAACTGCTTGAAAAGTTATTTCTTGGGAACTTTTTAATCGTTTGTAGTGGTAATTTTTTTGAAAAAATGTGTTTTTTTTGTTTTGCATTTTTTTCCTTGATGTATAACAGCTACCCAACAACCCTTAAACATGACCACGCACTTTTGGAACACCCTGTGTACAGGGTTATTTCTGAGACAGTTTGCATATTTCTTCCATGCAATCAGTTTCGTAATAGAACATATTTCGTAAAATTTAATAATAAAAAATCATTTTCATAAAAAAAGAAACCGACTTCCAAAAAACACTAAAAAGTTCAAAATAACTTTAATTTCGGTAGTCCGTGTTTTTGGTTGCTTCTTCGTTATTTGACACCGACTTTCGAAATTAAAGTTATTTGGAACTTTGTAGTGTTTTTTGGAAGTCGGTTTCTTTTTTTTATGAAAATGTTTTTATACTTAAGTACTGATACTTAAGTTTGGGTTTTTTATGGATGGGAAATCATCAAATGACTCCTGCCGCTCTGGGTGGAGCGGGAGACTGACTGACTGACTGTGTCAGACTCTTGCTGACTAAAACCTATCCGTGCTCCTCCTAGTGCCCTTTGCTTTCCAGGACCGCGGTGACTCTTTCGAACAAAATCCGCAACCTTAATTAAGGCCATACCGGGCCTAATCCCCTTTTCTCTTCTTTCTACACATTTATTTTTCAATCCTCCTTTCGTAGGTCTGCTGAAAGAAATGTTTTCTTTACGTAAAACATTATAATTATTAGTACAAAAGTACTAATTTATTATAATAGTATATTTATTATAATATTTATTATAATAGTATATCTGTATTGTTTATCTGCGCGTACATAAATTGTAAAATAAATAAAATATGTATTTTTATTTTGAATTGGCCTCACTTATCCCAGTGCGTTGTCAAATATCGAAAAGAAAGAGTGACTATAATTACTTTACCTCTGATTTGTTTGATAAAGTAATAAATACCTGTGTGCCTATTTATTTTAATGATCTTGCATACCTACGTAAAATATGCGCTCTGTCTCCGAAATAACCCTGTATGTATTATTATAATATTATGTAGATATTGGATTGTTAAGGAATTACGTAATTTCAATGTTAAATTAGTAGGTACCTATTATCATTTTCACATTAGATTATTCCACAATGCCACAACAATCGAAATGCCATATAGATTGTTTTTCCTCATTTCGTCATGCTTTCATAAGCTATTTTAATTAATTTTATTTGGTAAGTATTGTTAATTATTTTGTACCTACGCTTTATGGAGTTCTATACTCTCATTATATTATTGCGAAGTTTCTCCCAGCTAAAACTAGTTTTTTCCAGCTCAAACACTAGGAAGCGATAAAATTCCTTACTTTTTGTTTATTTTAAATCAATTTCTTTTTCTCTAATATTTTTTGTTTGTTTCGTCTTTTGATATAAATTAGCGGACGGTGTCAAGCTACAGTGACGCGTGATTAGCGACGGAACACATTTCCATAATTAGGGTTCAGTTTGAGAAGACCCTATTTTTTATCAGGTGTTTTTAATTTATTGCTACAATTTTGTTAGAAAGTTTCAAATTTTTGGCGCTCGTAAATCGATATTAATGTAGTGTAAAGTGGTCAAATGATGATTGCCTCTATTTCAGAAAAAATAAAATATAGAGATTTATGGCAGCAGAACAGAATCTATTCAATTCAGCGGTCTTGCATCGAACTTAAACTAAAACTTGAAAACATAAAACCGTCCAAAATCGAAAAAAAAAACTTTCTGTCCATAAGGTAAACATTGAATTTGATATCACCAGAATTATCAATAAACCACGGACTACGGAAGCCAGCGAAACGCTCAAACTGTCATTGTCTTGAATTCAAACTAAGTTTGACAGCCACTGGCTGGACCGATCCTCAAATAATAAACTAGCTCGGCTCAACGGTAGCACAATGCCTGATGCTCTATAAACTATAATATATTGTCACCGAGAGCAGTATATATGAGGTTGTCAGACAAAAATAGAGAATAAATAAAAAAGTTGTTTTATACGCGTCATAATTTGCACCCATGAACTATCTTTCTATTGTTTTATTTTCTGTGCTTACAAAAAATATCTTAACTTATATTATAAGTAGTTAACATTAAACGATGATATAATTAGGCAAGTTTCGTACAGGAAACCTGTTAAAATTTTAATTAAGTGCTCATTTACGAAATGTATGAAACAGAAACGGAAGTTAACAAACGTCATAAATCATAATGCACGTGACTGAATTATAATGCACGTGAAGGTGATAAGATTGTAGTTTTGACGTACATGCCACGTCTAGAACTGTATTATTAATATTATATACCCACCACAACATAAGCATGACATACTGCTGGTCAACTGGCGATCTTCTTGTGTATGTCACGCACTGCTGGGGCGAAGCCATCGAGAGACACGGCGAAGCACTTGCTGTGTCGCTCGATATCTCGAAGGCTTTTGACAGGGTCTGTCACGCAGGTCTACTCAACAAGCTTCCTGCTTATGGCATCCCAGCTGGTTTTTGTAGCTGGATATCAGACTTCCTAAGTGAACGGTCGATCCGAGTAGTCGCTGACGGCTGCTCCTCTGACCTCATGGCTATTGATGCCGGAGTTCCTCAGGGGTCTGTTCTCTCTGCAACTCTTTTCCTGCTACACATCAATGACCTACTTCAGCCTGGTCTTGTTGGGTATGCAGATGACAGTACGGTTTCAGAGAGATACTTGTCCAGCGCAACAACCGGCGGGGATGAAGTCCGTTCCTTGAGAGAGGCCATGGTAGAGCGGACAAATTTGACCTTAAGCGTTGTCTCCCAGTGGGGTGATGACAATCTGGTCACTTTGAACGCCACCAAAACACAGGCGTGTCTTTACCGCAAAAAGGAGTCGCTTTGACCAAACTCCTACTTTTCGGGGTGCATCTGTTCCTGTTACTGATCGGCTCGAGCTCCTAGGCATGGAGTTGACATCCAGTCTCAACTTCGGCGCCACCATCGAGTACAAAGCCCAAATTGCGGCCAAAAAGCTGGGCATCCTAAATAGGGTGAAGCGATACTTCAGGCCTGGACAGCTTTTAACCCTTCACAAAGCACAAGTCCGATCCTGCATGGAGTATTGTAGCCACCTTTGGGATGGCTCAGCTAAGTATCAGCTTGCCGCGCTTGACTCGGTGGAACGCAGAGCTAAGAGGCTCATCGGTGACGCAAAACTGGTGGATGCCAAGCTACATAGCTTGGCTCATCGCCGTAAGGTTGCCTGCTTATCAGTCTTCTACAGATTATACTTCGGTGAGTGTGCCCAAGAACTCCACGACCTCATCCCACCGGCCCCCTTCTACCATCGGACATCCAGACGCACTGCATCTTACCATCCCTACCTTGTAGCTATTCCACCAATTCGCACAAAGCGTTTACAAACGTCTTTTATAATGCGCACAGCAAAGGAGTGGAACTCTCTGCCTGCGTCGGTGTTTCCAAAAGCTTACAGCCCTAATATCTTCAAAGTTAGAGTGAACAGGCTCCTTCTGGGTAAGCTCGCTCCATCGTAGACTTTGTCTCTGTCATATCTGACATTGACTAGAGTCAAGAGCAAACCCATCACTAATAAAAAATAAAAAATAAAAAACACGTAATCTGCCTAAAATGTTTCCATTGTTGGGACACAGGCTTTCTCTCTGTGAGAGTGACTAGACTGTAATCCACCACGCGGGTCGATTACTGGTAGGTGAAGGTCATATATTTTCCTTTACCTCTTTGAGAGCAGTGGTAATAAAATAATTTACACAGAGTATAGTGACTGTCTGGGTTCTTAGTCGCGGCCGTTATTACTGGGCCATAGCCAGTATACTATTGTAGTCTTTGCTGGGCCACCACTGTCAAGTAATTTCAAAGATATTTGTTAGCCTAACCGAACCTAATTTTATTCAGAAGAGTTTGCTTATAATAATATTACATCCCTTTCTATACCATCATCTTTTGTCTGACAACCCCACATATAGTACACCACAACAACAGATGCGTACAAAAATAAAAAAAGCCCCAACAATAGCCCTAAGTGGAGTCAGTTACTAAATAATAAAGTTTAACGACACCTTATTAAGGATTTATTTGTTGGTACTTACGAATTATTCTATAATTTATTACAAATAACATCGAAACCAGTAAAACGCGTAACAAAACAACTTCAGTGTACATTTGTTATAGGATTTGATTTTAATGATGCCCCATTCACCTCCGTACGGCCATTCACGCTTCTGACTTTTTTAAATATATTGGGTAATTTTTAATGGGATTCTTGTAGATTTATTTCGATTTTTATACCTATAGATGGAATTTTACGTATTTTTATTAAATGTTACAAGTTTATGTTTCGATGGTTGATTTTGTGATGTAATGGTTTTGTTAAGACCACCTACGTCTGATTTCGTAGGCCTAGCCTATGATTGTATGTTCGCTCCTAATCCTAATTTATTAAGAATGTTATCACTTTCAGAATCGTTTTTATTATTTTCTGGGAATAAAATCAGCCCATCATTCATGCGACTATTGCCTGATATATTTTTAGAACTTAACAATAATATTCAACGGTAAAAGTTATGTGAAAATACATTAATTTTGTAAACGATAATAGTAGCAATTCAGTATTTGTAACAAAAATGTCAATTCGACACAAGTTATTGAAAGTAGTCAATGTACTTATTTCATACTTCATTCTCACTTCATTCGAATTACTTCAAAGAGATTCTTTCTGTACAAATGTGTTCTAAATAAGACGTAAAATGTACTATAATTGACACAAAAATGGTGTGAAATTGTGAATGGTAGCACTCTCTAGAGACCAAACTCAACCCTTAATACTTCAATGAATTTTACAACGTCATTATTCGACTTAAACGTTTTTAAAATACCCGTACACCGTCATTACAGAATATCAGACAAGCCGACGCCACAAAAATCGAGCAAATTTCGACTTTATCACTTAAACATTCGTTAAAGGATTCGCTATTCACGATCCATTCATAGAGTGTAAAATTCGAAATATAATTAATCATTAATTGTATCATTAGCCGTATCGTATTTACTCTTGTGACGTACCATCACTTCATTTTCTCTCTCTTTAAGTCTCATTTCAATGATTAATGACAGACAGAGATAGAATTTGAAAGATAAATGGTTTTGAAAGCGTTGAAAAGACCGCGGGCACATGTGTTGGACGCATTTCTCTACGATCGTCAGATGTTTGGGTGTCCTATAGAATTTTAAGCGGTCATTCATAACCCATTATTAATGATTGGTAGATTGTGCGATAATAGATTTAAGAGTCGAGCTATTAGTGAACTTAGTCAACTGTTGGGTTCAAATTGAATTTGGGGAAAGAGGATATTTTTGTAACATTTTGTGGTGGACGAAAATTATATTGAAAGAAATAGGTTCTTAATGTGATTTTAACGTATTTAAACATAATTTTCTAAAAAATCTCAAATATTTGAATAATATAAAACATTGCCTCTCAAAATACATTTAGACAATCGGACCCCCGCGTCAAATTTACTCCATACAGATTTATCATTCGAAATCAAATTTCGTCCCCGGAATAAATCGGCGACGGAAATTAAGAAAAAATCACTATGTCGCACCCTTGATATAACGTTATTATTACGATATGAGCTTTATGACAAATGCATTAATGAATTTAAACGAGGGAGTCGTGTTTATTGTGTGCTCTGGCTCCGTTAAACCTAGTTAAGCGCGTAGTGTTATCCGCCCTGAGAGGATGGTGTTATGCCGGAGTACACAATTTTGAAAATAGTGTTTCTATTATTCTGTATCAGCTGTTTCATACATTTTCATCTGGTAAATTTTGCATTTTGTATGAAACAGCTGATTTATTTTTAATATTTCAGAGTTGGTCCCATAGTAAAAGTTGTTTATTATCATGAGTACTTTCACCCACTGAAAGGTTGTTGGTGTTTTAAAAATAACCCTGTATACAAAAACTCATTTGTTTTAACGGTTTAGGCATGAAAAGGTATAAAAAGGTTCCTTGGAGAAGGACTGGGTAAATTTAATCTCGGCAGTTCCTACGTTGTCCTTTGATAATTTTCGATTTTCACTCGAACCTGCTAGCAAAAGGTACCTAGATAAAAAAAAATTGCGAGGGTAACTCTGACTGTCCGTTTGTTTGTTACATTTTCACAAAACATAAACCGCTGAACGCAATTTCGTTGAATTTCTCTTTAGATAGATTGGACCTTAGAAAAGGACGTCGAACAATTTTATCCCGCTAACAGAAGATATTAAACTTTAAACGTTTTAGAACACACACTAGGCTTTCTCAAAACACGTTGAAAACATTTAAGTTTAATTGTTTCAGTACTCCAAAAAATGTATTAGTGAATAAGTCGTTGAAGTTAGTTATTAATTTAATCATTTAAAAAAAACGTTGCTGTAAGTAAAATTTTTCACCAGCTACTTTTAGATACCGTCAGCCATGACTTTCAGTCAATTTCTAGGGGTGTTTTTCCTAATAGTAAATTAAAACTAAATGACAGGCACTTAATAAGATAAGTCATTCAAAATAAACAAGGTCAAAATGATATGTTAATAATAATTTTTCTGAACAGAATTCTCAGAAAATATTGTCATAGTAACTCACAAATTAAACACAAATTAATATTACCTGATTGTTTTAAAATAGTTTTCCTCAAATATTTTGTCGATATTTAAATTGACCACAATTATTCATAGCCGAAAAAGGGATATCCTGTTTCTGTAGTAACCGGTGGTTAGTTAATTTTATCAAAATTTGACGACGTAATAACTGCGACTTTTTATTAACACGTGACCACAGTTTACGTCAAGAAAAAGGAAAAAAACAGGAAGCTTGAAGATTTGGTGATTAACGATTATTTTGCTAACGTTAACGTATACAAGCTGATGAAGTGATGAGAAATAATGATGAGTTGGAAATAATTTTGAACTTTCACCCCTATTTAAAAGTTTAGGGGGATGATTTAAAAAAATGTTTATACTCACAACATACCTAATGTTCCAAATATGAATTCAAAAACTATTGTGTAACACGTTCTTTTTTTTCGTGGATAAAATTAGGTATTAGGTAAGGTAAAATTTAAAAAAAAAGATTATAGTTGAACATTTTCCTTCGATTTTCAAACAACTGCATCATAGAATAACTTTTTAATTTTTATAACACACTTTTACTTATTAATGTTTGGCGTGTATGGGCTCATTGACTTATGTAGAAAAATAGTATCATTTTCTATGGATGCACAGTCATACGCATTGAGAATACCCGCCATACCACATATATTTTCCGTGGCTGTGAGTTTGGAATAAACTATTGTTCCACTTTTGTTTAATTTCGACTGTATGAGTTAAATTAAAGTAGTGTATGCAACGGCATATAATTAGGTACCTATTCAAAAACTCGCTTGATAAACCCACACTCGTGTTTTAATAACCCCTCATAAATGTTTGCTACATAAACTACTATTTTTTGCTATTTCTTGTTATTAGAGACACAGTTATTATTTACGATTCAATGGCGTAGCAATAGGGTTCTGTTGGTTACCCTTCAGCTTCGACTAAAAATACTTTTATTTCTGTTTCTCTTAAGTGAATTTGGTAGATAAACTTCTTGAAATAAAAAAATGGTTTTGAAAAATGAACACGCCACGCAAATCCCGCAGTGATTTGGTCCTTTACAAGAACAAAAGTATACCAACAAAAGCCTAATTATTTCCCCAAAAAAAAACATTTATCAAATTCTTCACTCTCGCATACCACGATTCATATCTCCCCAATAGCCGTTCCCGCACAATGATATGGAAAAATATCGTATTTAATAACTAACTAAACGGGGAGTCGAACCCGGGCCTATGAGGGTGCTTTATTAAAATATGTTAGGCTACACGTATTTACATATGCTCACCACTAAACCGAGCATGACGGATAGGATTTCATGGTTTAATAAGGGTCTTTTATGTCGGACAAGTTAAGTAGAGCTAACGATTTTGTTACTAGTGTAAAGCTAGTATTGTCCTTTTTAAATTACAAAGGACACGTGGTATTAAGTAACAGCAGTGCGATTCTGTAAACAACTCACCGTGTAAACTTAGGTGAGGTGAAATAGAAGTGAGCTGTCAATCTGTACAACAAGCTGGAATGACAGTTCACTTCGTGCTCACTACACCTGAGTGTACACGTTGAGATGTTGACACATAGACAAACTACGAGTATGACGTCATTTGCAAAATAATATTCTAGCGTCCTCAATCATCCACATCCGCCACTATTACCTGTACATCCACATTCCATATAGGTGAATAATAGAACGCGAGCTTATCGTCACCGCGCACACATCCTGACTCCTGGCTGCAACCCTGCTGCCCTGCGAGGAAAGTGTGACTGTATATTGTCTCACTTTGCTCGACTCGAGAATCGAACCCAGGACATCATGCTTAGCAATAACTATTACGACTACTACACCAAAGAGATACTCGTAGTTCATGATTACGAAACTTCATAACAAATAATACAAACGTATCTAACAATATTCGGAACTAGCAACCCTAATCACAAACAGTGAACCGAAATGCATGTTAAAACCATTTTATTCAATAAATTCACAATTTAATTGTCGAATCATTGAGTCGCGTTTGTCGCAACCCTAGTTATTTATGAGTTAGTTCAATATTACACAATCAGTGTACTGCGGGCCCTGTGGTATGGGAATAGGGTTGGCAGGAATATCGATTGCGTGAAACGTGAGGTTTTATAATCGGGGTAACGTTTAAAAAAAACAATAGAGAATATTGTGCCAAGTGTGATGCATATTACAAATAATAAAAATAGACGGGAAAAAAATGTGACTTAAGTCGTCATTTGTTTTCCTTCTTGTAAAATTTTAAATGAGATGGAAACCTTTTTTTTAAAGGATGGGAAATCATCAAATGACTTCTTCCGCTCTGGGTGGAGCGGAAGGGAGTGTCAGACTCTTACTGACTAAAACCCATCCGTGTTTCTTCTATTGCCCTTTCCGTTCCAGGGCCGCGGTGAATCTTACGAACAAATCCCGCAATATGAGAAGGATACCTGCGTTTGTTCAAAGTTATGGTAAAAGATAGACCTAGAAATTGATTCGGCGAAACTGGCTTAGCTTTTGCGAGCTAAAATGATCCCACAGGACTGTAGGTATATCTGGACACGCGGCAGCGTACTCAGCCAAGTTCACAGCAGCCGTGTCACCGTGTGTAATATTACACGAACCATTTCGAGCTACTTGTGATCCCTTCACAACGCAAAACCTATTTACCTACCTACAAAAATTTCATAAATGTAGCTCAAACAGTTTTTGATATATCAACGTTTAAAAACCGTCCTTTTTATGACTGACTGACTCACTCACTAAGCTCACACATTGACTATTAGATCAAAAACCTAACCCACTTCCAGATGACCAAGAAAGTTAAAATTTGGCATCCAGCTAGCTAATTGTGTATATTGTTATACAAAGAAAAACTTCGGATAAATGGGAATTTCTAAGATTTGATTTTTTTCCAATCAATTAATTAGCGTTCTTTCAAAATTATACGAGCCATTTTTTTCATCCAATTTTCTGTTTGCGAAATGTTAAATTTTAAAGTTCTAATTTTGGGAGTACACTTGCGTGCGGGGGGGGGTACACTTGACTTGGCTAATTTTTACCAGGAATATTTTTTTAGAAGAGTAAGAAATGAACATTCAATATAAAAGTGTACCTTGCGTATAACATAAAGATGATTAGTAATGTCTGAATGTCAGATGAGTTAAGCAAAATATAAGATAACATGTAGGACGCAGGTATGTAAAAACTAGCCAGGCCAAATCTTGAACCTTCATTTATCTTATTTCAGGATTATGTACCAATCTACAGAACTTGGCACGTATTTAGATCTCAATGCGACAATGAAATCGACAATTTCGCTTATTATTAACATTGAACTTGGCTCCCGATTTCACATTTATATTCTGATGGGACACCTACTGGGTATGAAGCATTTTATATCCTAAACCAAATATGAAAAATAAAGGTTACCACATGTATCACTTAAATATTTTAACTAGTGGCCCGCCACGGCTTCGCTCGGATGTATTTTTTTCCAAAATTTTATTTTATACAAACCTTGCCCGGACAAATTACGAACTCAACAAAAAAAAAAAATATTTGGGTCGTAACGAAGTTATGCACGTCCATACATTTCGGTGATTCATTTTTATTTATACAAATATAGATAGATGTGAAAAGTTTTGAGAATGTATGGACGAATGGGTGGATGGATGGTTAATCTTTCACACAAAAACTACTGAAAGGATTTGGAGGAAATTTGGACCTATAGTTTACAACCGCGATTAATACTTACAGAATACTTTTTATCCCGATCTGAAGTTCTCGCAGATGAACTCACAGGCAGAAGCTATTTAAGTATTACGTAATTGAATTTAACATTATAGGAAGAGTTATCCCATGGGATAACCACATAATATATATTTATTGTGAAATATTGCAAAATGTTACACAAAACAGTGTTTTTAATCCCATTTAGATCCAGTATTTCCAGCAGGAAAATGGTTGGGAAATCCTTTTTTTTTGTTCCGGTGCACGGTGGTTTGAAGTTTAATACTACTATTATACAAATATAAATAACAAACCCTTTATCATACCTACACATTGTGTCATGATTTTATTTTACCTATTTATTTTCGACTTGGTTTTTTCATGTTATTTGAGTGGGCTTTAGCATAAAATACATAATACAAGTAGGCATTTATTAGTTACCCGTATCTATTTATAAGATATTACTATTACTATTTATTTATTAAACAAATATGTCTCATTACAGTCATTACACCACAATAGGTATGTGTTAGTCCTAACGTAACAAAACCAGTAAAATTAATTACCAATTAATGTTAATCAACAAGAAAATAAAATTAATTTCAGCCTAAATTGACAATAAGTCACATACGTATAAATGTCAATTCCGTCTATATCAGCTACCTACTTCAAAACCTACTCTCTCGAACTACCAAACTCGATTTTTGACAACCCTACACCACTAGATTGTATAGGGGTGCCAAAGTGGCCTATAATAGCCCGCCATAATGTGTTTAAACGAATGATCATCGCATTTGACTCGATACAACACGTATAGGGTTTCTTTATTGCCTTTATTTTGGGAACTTTCTGTTTATTTCCGATCGAAAGGGACTTTTTAATAATAGCCCTTTTTGATCTTTAAAAGAGTTAAGTGAAAAGCTTTTTTATTGTGTAGCTAATTTATTATGTTTTCTTAATACTGTTACTGATTTAGACCGCTTTTGGTAAGTAGCAAAAAGTCCTAATGAGAAATGCACATTTTTCACATTACTGTGGCTAACTCCCTTTTTTACCCAACTGCTTCAGAAGGAGGGTATAGGTTTTCGAGCGTATGTAGATATGTATGTTTGTTTGTATGTCCATTTCTTTGGCACGCCCTACAGCCCAAACGGCTGGACGGATCTTGACATTTGAGGTGTCGTTGAATCATAGGCTATATAAACTTTCAAACCTCACTAAAATGTATTAAATAAAAAAAAAACTCCTTCAGTTAGAATTGATGCCAAATGTTATGATTTCATGAAATACATTTGGCATCAATTCAAACTGAGAGAGTTGTATTGATGATTTTAATGATTACAGTTCTGTAAAAAAGTACGGTAGTTACGGCCGTGAATCATATTATGACCAACATACAACCTGATACTGACCTGCGAATTGCAAAAAACGTAAGAAAATTTGAATTTCGCGGGCTACCCTGGCGCTTCCACCTTAAACAAGTAAACACGACAGGAAACCACAATAGACCTCTTTAATTCCAACTTATCTCTCGAGGGGCTCGTGGCAGTACAACAGCCGCACAGTTCGAGCGATCAAGGTTAAGCAACGCTTGCCGCGGTCGCGATCCGTGGATAGGTGACCACTCATTTCCAACCGAGACCCTCCGTGCCTCGGAAAGCACGTTAAGCTGTTGGTCCCGGCTGTCAATCAAAAGATATGACAGTCGATATTGGTAGTCAGAAGCCTGAAAGTCGGACATCCAGTCTTACCCAGGGGTACTGTGTACCCAGTAATGGGTTGTGGAGGCCAGATAGGCAGTCGCTCCATGTAAAACACTGGTATTCAGCTGCTTTCGGTTAGACAGGGAGCCAAACGAACCCTTATTTAGTTAGGAAAAGGTGAGGCAGAAGATGATTCGGGCTTTCCGTACCATCTACCTTTTGCAGTGAGATTTGAGACTTGTAAGAGATATTCCACCGAGGATAGAAAACACCTACACAACAGTCGTAATCAATAATTCTATCACAGTAATTATCAAAAGCAGGTTTTTTTTTCGTCAATTCCCGCCAATAAACTATATTCCCGCGCAAACATGGCGGCTGCTTGAATAATAAAAACAGAGATATAAATACAAAATGGAACAAATATAATTACTATTAATTACTCCAACAGTTATTTACGTAATTATTAGAATTTTTTCCTCTAATTAATTCATTCCAATTATTTTTTATCGTGAAGTACGTAATAACTAAATAACATCCTATGTTGATAACATGACTAATGTTCAAATATGGGATTTTATTGTAAAATACGTAGTTTCCTGTTTTGTAACCGTCGAAAATAGTTGATGTGTTGATTAGGTAATTAATACTTACTAATTTCAAACGTGAACTTTTTCCTTAAATTGTTTTTACGTTCAAAACATACCTACCTAATCATTTACTATTATTATTTTTATTTAAACTGGAAGATTTTTTAACACCCCGTCCAAATTTTTTTCAGGCATTTGGTACCTACAAAAATCAACTCTTAACAATCTAGAGTTCAGAGAACTTTTGCTTGCATAAACTAAAGAAAATGTAAAGAACAGCAGAATTCTTTTTCTTTATAAATATCGAAATGTAAAATCACATTGTACTCTGTAAATAATAATATAATGTATAATCGCAAGCTACCAACATAATCATACAAATCAAATCGTCCTCAACGCACAGATAATAAACATACCTAAGTAACACAGCTAATTCAAAATCGGAACATATCTCCCATAGCGTTGGTGAGCGATTGTTTAATGTACCAGAAGTGAGCAAATTCGTTTTTAAACGGCTATCAGCCGGTCATTATACGACTGTGAATGACGCTCATGGTACGTCATTGCTGGTTGCTTCTGGGGTGACTATGATTTTTCGGATAATAATTATGTAGGTATACTTTGTCACAGGATTATTGCAAACACCGTAAGAGTCTAAAATAAACTCTAAAATATATTCTCTAAAACATTATTTCTAAAATATATTGTGAACAGTACGATCTCATGCGATTTATAACAATCTAACGGTGTTTGAGTGACATATACATACTTACTATAAAATATATTCGCTTTTTGTTTCTAACTGAGGTCGTATTTTTAGAGACAAATTCATTAAATTATGGTTTCGGAAGGTTTATAGGCATGTATAGTACTCTATTATAGGTACAACTTACCTACATACGTATGATAAAGAAATTTTGGTGTTTTGTCCTGTCGTAAAACCATGCGAAGTAGGGGCGTGTTGCTAGTTATGTATTTAAATGACAGAATTAAACAGAAATTTGAATTTAATAGTTCAGTTTATGTGACATGTTGTACGGTTGTTTAATACACAAGGTTTTATTTTTTCTACCTTTAAAATAAATCTCAATTTATCACTCCTATTTGGGTTCCATTTGCATGCAGAATAAGAATAAACACAATTGAATTACCCAAATATACATTTTGGTAGTCCATTCATTGGAATAATACCCATTTACTTACCTAACTGAGAACAACACAAATAATATTATTTACCTGTAGGTGCAATAATTTAGGTTTTACGACATCAATTGAACAAATTCAAAACGAGCTATCGCTGAAGTGTGTATGCTAATACTCTAAATACGGAGGTTACTGCTGGTAATAACTTAAATTATAGACTAATTTAATTGGAATTGTATGTTTAATGGTAAATCCCGTGACCGGGTTACTACCTAAAATTACTTTGCCACAATTTAGGAGTATTGCGAAAATTTAAGCACCTACAAGTTTGAATTCTCCAACTTAGCTGTTAAAGTGTATGTTATAATTATAGATTATGCCAAAATTACTTGGTAATGTTAAACACCTTATATCTTTAGATTTCCTGAGTCCTGACAAACATTTTCGTTACTTTTCTTTATTATTTAACAATTAAGGTTACAAATTAATTTGTACTTTAGTCATAACACTAGATTGTAATTAAATGAATTGTGTTTGAAAAACGAGAAATTATTTAAGAAATCAATAAAAAAACATTTCATAAATTTCTCTACATTGATTTTCTAAATTCTTATTTTTTGTTTTAATCATAAGTCAGAACACTATCCCATACCCACTTCTCATGTTGTCACCCTAACCAGTAGTATATTAAGTAGGTGCTCTTAATAATGGGACAGTTTAACAATAGGTGTACGTTTGTCATGTCACACAATAGACTCACAGACTCCCAAACGATTGTTGTTTGGACATCTGGGGTCTCATATCGATCCATAAAGCGTGGACACCCTACCTATTCTATTTTTAGCTACGTCATTTCGCTACTTAAGAATGTGGTCTTAAGCGAATTTATCATTCATTCATTCATTGAATGAGTGAATGGAAAAGGTACTTAAAACAAATTAGAAACGATTTTTCATTATTTTGTTATTATGTTGTAATATGAGGGTTTTATTGATCGCAGGGATTTTAATTAATTTTTCTTTGGTATGGAATTTTAAACTCGGCATTATAGGTATAGATAAAGGACAAAGAAGAAAAACAAAATAAATACACACTCCAGGAAAATTGACTCCCTAAATAATTATCACAAACCAATAAAATAAAACTAACATCCATTTCAGCGTTTTACAGTATCATAAATAACGTACAAGAATAACATCGATACACCTACTCATCACCCAATTTCCAAACTTGTACAACATAAACTCGCTTAACGACAAACGGGCATTAAATTTTGAACAGGCCAGTAATCATACGAACACTTTAAAACACCCCACCTCTAGTAATTATCCACTATAAGAAGACCCCCCAAAAGATCATTATTTACCCCCCTTTACATAAATAATTACCCCACAAGAAGGGGCAAGAAGGTCAGTCTAAAACGGTCGAAGGGTAAGCTCCCTCGTTGTTGGCTACCCTATTAAGTGATGGGTAATTTAGGAATACATAAAGTACATAATAGGGTCCTTAACTTGGGCTTAATGAGGTGAAAACGGGACCGTTTACCCTGTTGGTGGAGCGTTAATGTTCGTCCAATCGTTCAATGTGCCAAATATAGAGCATTTGGCAATTCACGTGATATTTCAAATCGATAATGTTGGTATCGAGAAGTTAAGTTTAAGGGTAATCAAGATGGGAATAGATTATCGAATTGAGAAGGTTAATTGATGTAAACGGCTATACAATGAGTCGAGAATAAAGTAAAATAACATTCCATGAATTCTGGCAAGCTGTTCGTAATGTAGCCTTGTGTTTTTCGTAATGACCGACCCAGGTGTTAATTTAATTAGGAATGTACTTAAAACACAGTGCCTACATCAACTACAATGGACGATTTAATTAAAGACGTGAAAAATTAAGTGCGGTGTGCAGTTAATTGCATACAATTCGTCTAAAGTCACACTAAGAGTGATAACATCAAGAATGGTGTTATTTAAACCGTGTTTAAGTACCCGTATCATACCAGATCACATTGAATATAAGTAAACCTTTATGTTATTAAACCGTCACACACAAAAACACCAACCCTTTATTTCTTTCAAACAAATCTATAACAAAAGCGTTGAATAACATCGCTCTGCAGATGTTCACAACATTTTATTACGATTTAATGCCATAAATAATTTGATTAGTCGCGTATTTATCAACTAAGGACCATCTTCATGGAAAAACGTCACCCATTCATGACCTCCCTTGCTCTAAAGACTTTTATATGGGGTCTATGGGACCCATTGAAATGAACAACCGTTTATAAGCCACTAATGTTATCTAGACATCTTCACGGGAAAGAAGATGTCATATAAAACTTTTTTAACAAAACTTTTTGCTCTTGAGAGACTTAAATCCGCAGCATTTTCGCACTTAATACTCTAAAAATAAGAACTTAATAGAAACGACAAGATATAGCTTATGATTGTTGGATCAGTGACATTTTTTTCGCATTTTCAAAAGAGAATTCGTTTATCAAAAGGTGTAAAGGTGTCTTTTGTTGACAAAAATGTATTTTTTTGCGAATGTTTGGTGCACGCGTTGAAAATTGACTCGATCAATGCGTTTTTAAAAACTGTCCGGATTATCTTATTTTCTTTTGTACAAATATTTATGCGATTGCCGTTTCGAAAAAAAATGTCTTTGGCGGTGTCTTAATTTTATAATGTCAGACAGGAATTTTGTAACACGTTATTTTTAGTGGTAAGCAAAAAATCTTCACACTTAAATAAAATTGTTTTCTGAAATAACTGCGTTTTTTTTTTCACAAACTTATAATTTGGGCCCATAGTAATTGTTCTGAGGCTTCTTTATTCGTAAAATCATTAATACTAAATCGACGTAAAGGCAATCTGAAAGCACTTCACTCGGTAGGTAATCGTAAGCCCGGACCACACACGTCGAAAAACGAAACGCACAGTAAAAGGTGCTAATGCGAAAACAAAACACGTTCCATTTTCGTTAAAACAAACATGGCGCTTAAAACGCCATAATCTCCTTTACCCGGCGCCCCGACTATTTGAAAATCGAACTAGTTACACTTCCCTATTCAAAAATTGCTACACGTTCTTTGTTCGGACAATATTTGTTGGGCGTATAATGCGACCAAATTTTCATGAGCCTCCCTTGTTTTAAAGGGCTGTTTAAAATTAACTAAATGGATGTGTCTTCTAAAAATGGTTCGGTTAAGTGATGTGGTTAAGTGGAGACTTGATGTTTGGTTGTTTTAGGGCGCTGTTTGTTTTCGGGCTTTAAACACGACTCGTCTTAACAAGGTGGGTTTATTTTTATCTGTTCCACAACAAAGAGACTGTGGTAGCAGATTTTTTTTGTCGTTGGGTGCTGTCTACCTCCGTAATGCTAAAGGTACATACGTATTACCTTATTCTTAGTGTTGCCATAATTCTAGCTTTGGGAAAACACTCTTCGTTTTATTGAATATTTACTTAAGATAGAGGGATCTTCGTAGTGGCAAATAAAGTGTTACTTAAAAAGATTTTACAACCATTTGTCGACTCTCCAAATTCTGTACCTAAACCACCGCAAAACAGTGCTCCTTTTTATATATTTCCTAAAATTATCAGAAAAATGAAAACTGTGTAAAAGTTCATAAAAACTGAATAGCAAAACGAAAAGAACAATAAATTAAAAGTGAAATGAATATTGCCACCGTGGGGTACGGAATAACCCACGGCATAAAAATGCCACAATAAGTCAGTGAGTACGCTGCCCTACGGATTTATTGTTCGCATTTATCATAATAAAAATGGCAATGGCAATAATGATTATTTAACATAATCACTTCTTGTTGCAATGACATTGCGTAACGATTATTTTTTTGGTGTTGGTAATGGTTAAGGTTAAGGATATGAATTTATTAGATTTTTGATCGAAAAATCAATAAATCCGACTTCAAAAAAGGAAGAGACTGATTCTGAATTTGTTTTTTATTATGATTATCAAACATTGTGGAAACAAAATATTTTTTTTAGGTGGCTAGAGAGATAACAAGTTTATCTTAAGTGTTCGCTTATAAAAATCAGTCTATACCTACTGCACTACTACTGAGTTACAGCGATTTCTTAGAAACCTACACTAACTAGCTATCGAAAAAGCCGTAATCGGATCGGTACTGCGAGATTTCCTTGCACTAACTAATTTATAATACTTAAACTTATTTAATATTATTGAATATATCACAAAATGTTTGTTGTCTGGAAAGTTACAAAATTTCAGCAGGTTTGGGTACATCATTGAACGTTCAATTTTATTTCCCTTTCAAATATTTCACTCACTCATCGCCCACTTTTATTACGTCAAAGAAAAAGGCTATCGGAACTAGCAATTGTTGAATATTGAGTTAGGTAGACCTCCTAACGCAATACTCAACGATTTATTCAAACTATAGAAATTATCTTCATAGATCAACAACATCAACAGAAGCCTTCCTCAGTTTTTGTGAGGAACCATTAGTACACCAGACAGGCGGATACCGGTGTCATCTTATAGGGTATTCAGCTTTCGCAGTATTGAACTGGTTCGCAAACAATGGACATGTCAGATGCTTCATAATACCGATTACAGATTAGATTGCTCTTAATTTCGCATTCATTTCCGAGTATCAATGGAAAATGCAAAAAGCCCTATAAACTGGAAATGCCCCGGTTTCTGCAATGAGATCACAATTCACATTACAAATTAAAAGCAAGTCAACTGATGTGATTTCTATTTTTTGTCTACCGTTGCTGTCCCACAGCTGAACACCGATCTCCTTCGATTCTCTGTGATATAATTGGTTATTGAAAATTGTTATTGTACGTGAAATAATTTGAATTCAGAACTAAATAGTTTATTGTTGTTTTGTTTTGATTTCCGTAACATAAAAGTAGTTAGTTCTGAATTCAAATTACTAAACACGATAAATCTAATCATTGATGGACATGGAATTATTAGCATTCGTTTGTATTCGGAAATACGATGATTGCCGAGGGACATTAAGAAAAAAGTTATACTGTACCTAGCTGTGCTGTATGTGCTTTTATTTTATTTTATTTTTTATTTATGAATGGGCTAGCTGTTGACCTCGATCACGCCTGATAGAAAGCAATAGATGAGGTCCATGATGAAAGCGAGCGTGCCCAGAAGATGCCCTGAGGCACTGGTACTCCCACGCGTCGACGAAACACAGCAGGCTGCTTGACGCCGAACTCCGGTGGGTTATTGATTGAAAAAAAAATCTAGTACAGTAAATTATTCCTTATATTTTTACATTCATGGCAACACAAGTTACATTGATTGTATTTTAAACAATAACTAATCAATCCATTTTTCCCCTGCGATTGTAACCACCTATTTTCCTAGCCTTTTTCTAACTATGTTGGCTTCCAGTCTAACCGCGAAATCTATGCAGCTGAATACCAGTATTTACATGAAGCGAATACCCAGTAACACACTTAACAAATTGATAACATACTTAATAAATTGACCCGATGTTCTGGTTTCTGTCTTTCCGTAGCTAGCAACACACCCCAGCTTCGCACGGGTACCAGAGCATACATCCCAATCGACATTAATTTTTTCCGACATTTTCAACAATTATCGTCATATTTCAGCTAATTTACACCAACATCTCACTCATGAATCACTGCGTCCATTGGTGACAAACGCATGAGGACGCGTTTGGGAGTTTTTGAGTTTACCGTCTACACAGACGTGGCGGAAGGACTTTGTTTTTATTATATGTGATGATAATAGTGAGGATTGTCAAAGATCTACAATAAATAACACTGGAATCCCAATCATACCTATTCACATTTATAGCTCAGTCATTCCTGCATCGTTAAGCAAAACACCGCAGCTTCCGTGCACTTACAGAAGTGGCAATTGTGGAATATTAAGCCAGGGAATGTTTTTACGATGACAGCGCACTGTGGGTCGTTTGGCTTAGATAGATGGACAAAATTACTTGTTGAGATTTTCTAGTTGTTCACTTTTTGGATAGCTAGTCTTCAGTCTTAAAACTAAAAATCTTATGAATCGTTCACTAGTTTCTTCTGAAGAATATTTGATATTATTAACTTCCGTAAATAATTTAATTTCAGACATTGGTGGGACCACTTTCGGTCTGCGCATTCACCAAAGAAGATACGCCATAGATAAAAGTGCACTGTGCACTTTTATCTAAGCGTGTCATCAAAAAAAGATAGGTAAGTACAATTAATATATTATTCTCTAGTATCAACACCTTAATATACTATAGATAAACACACGAATAACTAAATGTGAGAAAAACCTGGCACTTCTTGAATAAGTAGATAAGAATTGGCTGTCAGATAAGAAGCCTTAGAAAGAAAAAGTGACATTCATCAGTGACAGGTATCATCTTTGTACCAAAATTCATCAAAATGGATGGTCATTTAGGCGGAAAAGCATTACAAACAAAGACAGAACAAAAGAGGACGTTTGACAATAGTTGTCGATGATAGAATACCACTTTGTTTCAGAGCTCGAGGTCTATCCTGACCTCTACCTATCAACGAATATCAAAATCATAAGGTTTTTCTACAATAATCTGGGACAAAATTATGACCACACAACATTATCACTAGCCCACTGGGAGTGTGACGCGATGCACGTTTTATTACGTTACCGCTGTTCCACGGGAGCACGGGAATGAAGCTACAGGCTGTTGTGTAGACATCAGGAAATTACTACTGATTTTATTAGATACTGGGTAATGTCGTGTTTATTAAACAACGCCTTATTGGCTAATGTATACCTATACCTATTAGACTGCTGTGACACTAAGTACAGCAGTTTCGAAAGTTTCATGCTACGGAAAAAAAAAAATCTTTTAAAAAAAAGATACACCACACCGACTTCGAAATAAAAAAAAACACTACAAAGTTTAAAATATTTTTAATTTCGGAAGTCGGTGTTTTTGGTTGTTTTTACGTTTTTCTTTACGACTTCCGAAATTAAAATTATTTTATTTTTTACTTTTAAGTGGTGCCCGAATAGATAATCCCATCACCATGGTTGGCTTGTACACATCTGCGTACCGGCGTGATGTTATGTTATGAACTGGTGTAAACAATAAACAGACATGCGATTTTAGCAAGCCGCAGCAGATTTGCTATCATTTATTGATGAGTTCCATTACCTATCTCCGAAGTTCTTCATCAGATCTTCACCAAATTGAAATGGGACCAGTCCTCCTTTTTTTTAAGTCTGTTAAAAGGATAGTTTAATGTGCGTTTTGTTTGTATAGAATTACATTTCTTTCCTGCTTGCAATTTCAGATTTTTTTTCCCCAAAAAGGTCTCTTTCTTCTTCGCATTTACAGGAGGTACTAGCAAGCAAACTGTTCAGTTTGCTTTTCGAAATGTTAAGCGAGCACAAATGTTCAGAAATCGAAAATATTTAATTAATATCTGTGACGATGACATAATTTAAATATTTCTCTAAGTTCTCGTTGTGGAGCAAAAAATATTATTTTTGCTTTTCACTGTCGCAGAAAAGTGACATAATCAGCCGTTTAATTAGCTGCCTGAATAACGTCCAACCAATGCGTCTAATACAAAATTTCATGAACGAACTGGCAGATGCTTAGGCCGTTTACGGAATAGGATAACCGTGTGACAAAAATCTATGAAATACTTAATGTTGGGAATTTTTCATTTATGTAAAATACTTAAAGTTATTTAAAACTTTCTTAGGTTAGGCCGCTAATTGAACGGATGATTAAACCAGTTAACTGCGACACCACCATAAGCTCTATCATATTGGAAGTTCCGCTTTATAGATCGATAAATAAAATATTAAATTTACGTAATTCCCCAAAAAAACAAACTAGTTTCCTCTTCATTATGCTAACAACTTATTTTTCACATCATGTTACCTTAACCGTTTTTTATATGCCACCTTGGCCATCGCAAGCAACAATATGGAAAATACTCGTCATTAAAATCTATTGATTATTTTATCGAAATATTATTTACAAAATAGTGAATTCTAATTTGGAAACTAGTGGACAAAATAATAAGGCACCATTATTGTGAACTCAAACACTCATAATACATATTTTCCTACTCGATACGTGTGTAGTAATTAGGCTTAGGCACCTCGCGCACTAGACGGCCACGACCAAGACCAGTGGCCGCAACGACCAGATTAACTAAAGAAATCATATGAACATAGCGCACTTGGCCGCAACGGCCAACTGGCCGTACACCAGGCCGGCCCGACTGGTCGTTGCGACTCACAACCGAAACTAGTGGCATGAAAGTAGTTCCGTGACATTAATTTCACCAGCAATTTCACGTGTAAACGTCAAGTTTTACAATGCATGCATCGATTTCACGACACTGAAACAGTTTCGTGATGCGCACGATTTTTGGATAAAACTAGTGTCATGCAACTAATATCATCGTATAAACGCGACGTGAAACTAGTGTCACGAAAGCGCCGGCGTTGATAGGACGCGTGTTTTTTAGTCGTGCTTGCTTTCTTGCTAGCCAGCCTCGAATCCACCAACATCTTTTCTTTCGAGACAACCTTTCCTTAATTTTATACAATAACATTTGTATGACAACATTTTGTAACGCAAAATAAAGCTTTGATGTTGGCGGAGCCATGGACACAGACATACTGTGGGTTCCACGACACTATTATTTTAATGAAACTAGTTTCACAGGTACTGAAAGTAGTGTTATGAAATTAATTTCATCATGCATGAAACTTGTTTCGTAATGTAAATTCGGCTTTACGTATAGTTTGCTATGAGCGCTCGCGCACTAGATCTGCGACCACGAATGCGGCCCGACCGCGACCAGCCATTCGCGGCGTCCTTTCCAACACAGGATGTATCCAATAACGCCTTTTCCTATTACGTCTTTTCCACATCATCATCAAGTACAGGCACACTATATCTATGTCCATACTGTTCGAGCTCAGAACAACAACTGCAGCAACTCCACAAATGGCCGCTTTACGACCGTGTCGACCGGTCGTGATCGTGGTCGCAGAAGCCACGTTTGGGCTGCGGCCAAGTTTACGGCCACGGCCACGACCAGTCGTGGTCGTGGCCGTCTAGTGCGCCAGATGCCTAAATTATTAAAAAAATAATTCCTCAACCATGAATAATAAGGTACATGCCATTTACCCACCTAATAAGAAATTAAGAAATAAACTTTGCACTTACTTGATTTGCAGTTCTCAATCCGAAGGATTAAATAAAAATAATTATAATTAGATACAAAATTATTTGGATAAAAATCCATAGCTTCGGGTGAGAAGTTTCTTATTAAAGTTTTATAGTATTGAAGTTAAGGCTTATAGTTGTCAAAACTGTGAATTAATATCTACTTAATAAGTAAGTGGGTCTGAACTAAAAAAAAATCGACGCAATGACTGTTGAATTAAAAGAATTAAAAATTAATTCCCATTAAAAAAAAAAAAAAAATCCTTCGGGCTATGTCGGTAACCTTGGTTCTTGGTTGCGGTAGTACCTAGTACTACTAATGAATTGCCGAATTTGACATTTTATTGCACGAAAATCACGAAAAGGTGTCACAGTGCAACCAAAAAACAAACATTCACTTTGCGAGTGTGCACAAGCACATCCTCAACATTGCAACATTAAAAAACTCGCTAATGACAGAACAAACTCAAATAGCAGCTTAATTTAATTTACAAGACCCACGGACACAGCAAACAAAGGTATATTTAGCAATTTAAATAAAGTATTACGAATATCAAACAGTCATTTTTTGTAAAACCAGTTAAGTGTTGAGATGTTTTTTCCTGTTGTCATCAGAACAATCATCATCTGCCTGGCCTTTTGCTCAACTATGTTGGTATCGACTTCCAGTCTAACATCCAATTGAGTACTAGTATTTAAAAAAAAAACATGGAGCAACTGCTGTTTACATGGAGCAACTGCTGTTTCATAGAGCAACAGTTGTTCTGAACTCGAACTGAAAAACTGAGGAACTCGTTGCTAAATAATAACAAACGCACGAATCGATCTTCAAGCTAAAGCAACGAGCAAGGTTAGTCGTTTTGTTGGTAAGGTTGGTCTGTGTGATGGGTGATCATCTGAACTATTCGAGATTTCTCCGTGCTTCGGAAAGCACGTTAAGCCCTTGGTCCCGGCTGTCATAATTATGTAGATAGACCTTTTGCAGTCGTTACGGATTGTCAGAAGCCAGAAAATCTGACTCCAATCTTGCCAAGAAGTACCGTATTACCTAGCTAATGGGTGGTGGAGGTCTGGTAGGCAGCCGCTCCGCGTAAATTACTAGTATTTAGCTGTATCCGGTTTAACTGGAAGCCAACCCCAATATAGTTGGGAAAAGGCTAGGCAGATGTTGAAATACCACAGGGAATTACCCGCATTAGGAAACGTTCACATTCGCATAGCAGTCGCAATCTGTCAAAAATACGTCCTCATTTCTCTACATTTTGACAAGATTTTGACATTAATTGTAGTTGAGATGATATTGCAACAGTAATTTTAACGTTTTTTGAAGTAGGTAGGTAGGTACAAGAACTGGCCTTCAGAGGCTCTAGAAAAAGTGTCATTTTATCAGCGATACCGAATATTGAGAAGTCTAAATGCCTGGGATTGACAGCACTAACAAAATGTCGAATGGTGACAACTACATTCGCTTGTAAAACTTGAAGGCTGAAGGCATAGCACGAGTTTTTTATGACGTAGGTATAGTGACGGAACGTAAAATTAAACTATAACTATGATACTCGTTTCGCACATAGTATTTATTTTAATTGGATACTTTATTCATATTTTTGTATGATACAAATTGTGTATAATATTATACCTACATAATATTAAACCGATGAGCTGGTGAGGGTCACGGGTAATCGATGGATGCGAGACGCACAGGGCCGGTTGTTGTGGCGACAGTTGGGGGAGGCCTATGTCCAGCAGTGGACGTCTTTCGGCTGATATGATGATGATGATATTAAACCAAAATACAATGGGGTTGTGGTTTTATATTCAAAATTCACTTACGTAAACGATACTGTAACGTTACCATACGTCAAACCATTCGTGCCAGGCCCTCTGACCGTGGTTAACGATAGAACTGTCAAAATCCACAAACTAGTCGAAGAAACTGACACGAAAAGAAAAAGAAGTTCCTCCTGAAAAACATCCTCCTGTATCAGCTTAGAAAAAAACCAGCAAACTGAAAACTCATTTCGCGGAGTAATGGCCGGTCCCCCTACTTACTATCGTTGTCATCGTCGACTTTTTAATAAAAAAAAACGCGCAGAATCCCTCATCTCTAAATTGTCCGCTCCTCTGGGGAATATGAAAGTCATTATTTAAAAAGATTGCCTCTTTTTCTCGTATTATTTCTACGTAAATTTAACTTAAGCTGGGCTCTTGAGAACGGGAAACTGAGTGAATATCAAAATTTTATTACGTACCCCGTAGGTTTGCTTTTCGACTTATTTATGGTTATAGAAGCGTTAATTAAGAACGTCTTAAATTATAGAGTGAATCTTTTTGGGGTTTCGTTGTGGGATATTTATTCACGATTTTAGCAACCCGCAAGCACCATTTGCTTGTTTTATAACTTGCATTATTATTACTGTTAATTTGACCAGCTGTGTGATTTGATGAAATGGACAAATTCACATTTTATTCTATTTTCATCAGTCAAAAACATTAATTTCCATAAATTTTTGACAGATTGCGACTTTCATCGAAATGCGAAGGTTGCTTAAAAATTAGTTAAATTATTAGCACTCAGATTTCCAACAGAACTCCCAAGAATACTTTAAATCTTAAATGCTTTGTAACTGTAACCGCAAACAATACGTCCAAGACTAGCCGTTAAAAGAAACTGTTAAATAATATAATTTACAAAATGAATAGGATCAGGCGTTTCGTAGCATCAATATAGAGGCCAACACCAACTTATAATTGAATTTGAATGTTATAAAGAATCTCAGCTATGGCCCCAAATTGCCTGATAAACGGAGATAGGGAGCGCCCTAGCCATACTCCTAATGGCAGCCAACTGAGGGGTTCGACAATACTGCTGTGTCTATTTATACAAGGATATTTTACAAAAGATTGTTTAGTTATTGCCAGTCTCTGCAGTTTTCAATTCCCAAATTATTTGATGTTACGATAACTTTTCAGAATCACGCTCCAGAATTCAGCTATACAGTATTATTTGTAAAACACCAACAACCTTTCAGTGGGTGAAAGTACTCATGATTATAAACAACTTTTACTATGGGACCAGCTCTGAAATATTAAAAAATAAATCGGCTGTTTCATACAAAATGCAATATTCACCCGATGAAAATGTATGAAACAGTAGATTTTTTTTTCGATTGTTCAGGTTTGGTCTAAACAAAAGTTGTTTATAATCATGAGTATTTTCACCCACTAAAAGGTTGTTGATGTTTTACAAATAAGCCTGTATAATTAATTTAAATACATAATTTAGAAAACAGGCCGAGGTATTCATCACCATCGTCATCATGGGTGTATGGAGGGGTTTGTAGGAATCCGGACACAACCCGTAGCATACGCTAAAAATTAAAATCGCTAATGAATACTGGGCCCCAAAATCTGCTTGAAGCCAGGGTAAAAACTAGTTCATCTTTATACATTTTTGGACCCTTCGATCCCATTGTGAATGCTATAGCTATGCCCATGATCGCCATCATTTCAGCTGCAAGACGTCCATTGCCGAGTATAATCCTCCCACAAGCGTCGCCACATCGAAAAAATCCTAGGTACCTACTACAGGAGATACCTATTAAGTATTCTCCCATTTTTGCTGCTCAAAGTCTACAAAAGGCTTACGCTATTTATTTAATACTTTACGCACACAAATTTTAATGTACAGAGGCGGACTTAATGCCATACGCATTCTCTACCAGTCAAACATCAGTCGTCTATCATTTATTTAATTTTTCATTATCAACAAGTAAAATAAAACATAATCTTTGTAAAAATACAAACTTGGTACACCATACAGCTTGGCAAAGAATAGTTTGGAAAAAATGAGGGTGCTACTATCTCACTTAACACACCATAATATGGGAAATCAATAAGAGAATTTAATCACATCGTTAACAATAAATGTGGAACAATAAACGTTACTCAAAATCTAACACTTGTCGGCCAAGTAGTGTCGACATCATAGGTTTCCATTTAGTAAAATGCTTTGCAAATGTTCCACTTGTCACCACATCATACTCTTTTTGCCAAGCTGTAAATTCTTTAAACACGTAGATACTGCAACAATTCTATTTTCTAAGTATAATCGCAGACTAAAACAAAACATGAGTAAGTGCATCCTATTTAACTACGAAAACAAATCAATAAATCATACAGCAGCCGCTCCCATTAAAAAACAAAAACTTCTGTGTTACTAACCAATTATGCATGTACCCTATTACCTTTCCAACCTTATCTTTCAAGCATCTTATCCGTTACATCTTGTAGGTACAGTCAACCCGTGAACCAATGACACTGACAGCACATTTATTTTAAAGTTAAAAGAGTGATTTTCCAATAAACATGTCCGTGGTAATGATGATGATGCTATCTAGCTGATTTCGATCACAGCGACCGCATTCCTTGGCTTTTCATGGAGGTTGAGAGCCTAGATTTGCTGTTACAATGCGCTCTCATGTGACTAGCATACAACTTTGGCCGAAAAACTCTGAGCACAGAGCGGACATGTCAAAACACCATTGCATTGGCGACATGATAAATGATAGCAGTTGCTGGTCTAGCTTTCAGGTCGTCGCGTTTCTAGTCTGATTCCGACCACCTTCTATTGTCAAAGGCCTGAACCTGCTGCTTCGAACGACTTCACTCGAGCCGATTTAGGGCCTGTTCTTCCCAAATCGTGGGGTCAATATCGCATCACTTCATGTGTCTATTTTGTGCGCGGTACCTATGCGAGGAAAAATCTACCAATAGAATCAATTCGATGGATGCGAGACGCACAGGACCGGTTGTTGTGGCGACACTTGGGGAAGGCCTATGTCCAGCAGTGGACGTCTTTCGGCTGATATGATGATGATGATGATGAATCAATTCATTTTCCTAGCCTGACTTATCTCAGCTCTAGTGAAAAGTCTATGATAGGCGCTAGATAAATGTGGAATAACGTCCATTGACCCTCCTACATTTATTGACACACTTTATGTCAAAAACTGAAATAATGACATAAAGCTGTCCTGAATCGACATCTATCGTGATCCTTACTTTTCTGGTAAGTAATGAAAAACGGTTCATGATTAACTGTCCGGGTGTACCTACGAAGAGGGAAAGGTCAATGTAATTTTTTCCACATTTATCTGGCGCCTACCATAGTCTAGTCTAAAAATAAAATATAATTTTTCATAACGCAGCGCAACTACATCGCAACGAATAGCACCATTAGGGGTGATTTTCGCAGATCAAGTGATCTGCGGTTGTCAGTACATCGAAACAGGACCCCTGACAGATCCACCGTTTGATCTCGGTAACAAGTAAGCATCACAATCGTCTTACCACTCATTATTTCACGTAAATAGCTCAAAAATAATCATGTTTCGGACATTTATAGCGCTAAGCTGAGGATTAAATGCGTCTGCGATGCCAGCGTATGTTTAGGTTGCGTTAGGGAATGTTTAGGATTATTATTTAGACTAGCTGCTGACCCGCGATTGCACCCGTGTTTATTTAGTTCTTCACCCCTTTAAAAATAATAGGTAGCCAGATGTATAAGTAATGTATATTACTGTAAAGTTTCATTGAAATCCGTTCAGCAGTTTTTGAGTGAAATATATCCTTAACCTTATAAACTTAAACGTTAATATAGTTAAAGAAGTTTTAGATTTCAAGTAGCCACAGTCGGGGAACTTGATTCATAACCAAATTGTATTAATAATAATAAATCAATATTAAAAACGGACTTAGGCCCACTTGCGCGAATTAAAATCATCGTTCAATTTCTGTCAATTGTTTGAAGATGTCGGAAACTGCAAGTTTTTTTTTTTTCATTGGTAGAGTACGTTCAGCGTTAAATGCATTTAGCGATTTGTGTCTTCTCAAAATCCTATGTTATTTTATATTATTCTATATTTTGTGTAGCTAATATTAAGTGTACATAATAAAAAACATTTTATACTATGGGATTGCAAAAATGTAATACCTAATTGCTACGAAAATTACACATTCTATGCTACGCTACAGCTACGCACTATTCTACGGCTACGCGCTACGAAAAGTCGTAGATACCTAAAACACTATTGTGTCTACGAAATTAATTTGTGTGTTTCTTGAGTAATGCCAACGACTGCTTACCTAGTTACTTCGATGTTTATTTTAGAATTGTTAGTACAGTGCCTGACTATCTTTGAAGACCTTCCTGCCTACTTTAATAATGGTTAACTACGGCATACTTTAAATAAATGCCAAATCTATCTATGTCCATCTCAATCATGGCACAGCATAATCTAAAAATGTTTTCTCCTTCATACTCTTTCAATTAAAGTGAACGTTAATCTCTGCGTCCTATTAAATTACATTAATTGGGTAGGGGACGCGCGTCATTAATTACACACACAAATCGACTCTATTACAACACGATAGAGCACACTTTCCTCCCACAAAATTAGGAGACACATCGTCTTTTGTTAATATTTGCGAATTGACAGCGTCAATTTGACGTGACAAGGTTTTTTCAATCTTATGACTCGGTGATAGAGTTTAGATTAGTGCTGAGGGTGAAAGGAAATCTTTTTCGACGATGCACAATGAGATTGTAGATATCTGTGTAATACGATTAACTGTTAAGTGACATGGGGCTAATGATTTGATTCGGGATTTCTTTTTGTAATGGTGTCCAAATTGATCTTTTAAATATCTCGTTTTGTTGTCGTCTCTTACGTGTTTTTTCTGTTCTAAATATTGATGCTAAGAAATAAGGACAATTAAAAGTTAATCTCAAAATCATTAAACAGGGTGGATTTTAAATAGTCGACAAAAATCTCGAATCTAAATGTCGAACGTATCATATTTCAAAACAAACCCCTAAAAATCTCATCAAGAATCTATCTCGAACACAAAAACGTCATAAACTCCACCGAACTCGAATGAACCCCACAAATTAAACAAGACATGTTGCTACCAACTAATTTAGTAGTGTCGAGCGGCGGCGCTTGAATCTCCGCTTCGGAACTCCCAACTGTCGCCGAACAAAACATTGAGCTGAACGTCTGCACACCTCCTTCGTCATAAACAAATCAAACATGGCCGGCCCGCCCGAGATATTAATGAGACAATGAGACATTAGCTCGCTACAAAATGCCTCCGCATTCGCGAATAATTAAATCGTAAAGTCCCCTCTACGCCGCCTACAGCACCCGTCTATTTACTCCTTTTTCATTCAACACAATAGCCGCTGCAATCCAACACGCTTGGCTCCGTTACGTCACTTTATTGTTATGACACACAAACTAAAATCAACCTTAAGCACACACAATAACGATTCAATTTGTCTACACGCGCATAATTCTATAAGGCGTATTCCGTAGAGACTATTAATTTGAGCGCGACGGACCCCGCCTACTCAATATCGCGTTTACACACATGTCGGATTGTATCGTCGTCTCGTTCGCTCCGCGCCGCTTATTAAAATTCCTCGGTCGGTAGCTGCATCTCTGTCGGCGGGAGAGGCGGTCCGCGGCCGCGGCGAGCGCCCCAATGCTGGCGCGATTTTCACCGCGCTTCCACGCGAATCGTTACACGGAGATATCGCTCGTTTCCGAACACATTCGCAAGTTTCCGCGCCGCGCTCCGCGACACAAGGTTTTCAATTCAAAGCCACACTCCATGTTCCTATTTTAATTTTTTTTCTTTTATTAGTGCTTCCAATTGTGCTAATTCGACTGCTTGCACAATAGTGATGTACTGACTCGACTATTGTATCGGACATCGTTTACGTGAATAGTGTAATTAATAAGACCATGTGCTTATGAACGCAATCATATTTGACAGATACTTGCAAAGTAATACACGGACGCGAAATCAATTAGCGAACTTTGTAAACTTCAATAGTTAACAATGGGACGTATTTACAAATTACAAATTGCTTACAAGAGCAATTGTTGAATACAATGGGACACATGATGAACTCAATGACACTCTAGTGTGCATTTAAATAAACGGATTCTCAAAAACGAACAAATTGTGACTGGACGTTAAAAAAAAGAAATGGCGAGATAAGCCGTCGGGGTTAGCGCGCGAATTTAATTGAAATGTCATCGAGCAGATGAAATGAAGACTTCGCTCGAATGCGAGCGTGCCGAGACCGCCGAAAGCGGCGGGAAAGGCCGGATATCTTTTAGCGTGGACTCATTACTGGGCGGGAAGCGGGACGCGCCAGTGAAGGACACAGTAGCTGATACGAACAGTAATGATGCTGAGAGTACTGACGCGGCGCCGGAGAGTGATGAGAGCGACGTGGACATCGAGGATGTGGACTCCAACGTGGATGATCGCGAGGAGAGGGAGAACGGTCACGATAGCGAGGAGTTGGAGATGCGAGGCGGGGTGGTGGTGCCGCAGCCGCTGCTGCCGCGCCTGTACCAGGGCCCGCCGCCGCACTCCTGGCCCTTTGGAGCGTTCCCCTGGATGGCTCCCAACCCCATGTTCAGAGGAGGATCCCCTAATAGTAAGTTTTTCCAACTATTAAAATTAAAGAAGGAACCTGAGTATCTTCTAAGACATTGGACTTCATGGCCCAAAAAAACTGCTGATTCCGTTAATAATATTGGACACTTTATTCAGTCTACCACCAAAATTCGTAAATATTTTCCAGATTGATATCAGCGCACGTTTTCCTTATAAGAAAACGCTCAAAGTTGCTATTAGCGTGCTCAAAGTCGCGTGCTATTTCGTGACATAGAAATATGACATAATTATGACAAATATTTTTTTTCTTATTTTTTTTGACATCAAATTCATCCATACTTTGAAAAGCTTTAGAAATTTCCAAAATATCCTCTTTTGAGGATTTATTAAATGTATCCGCTGGATGCGAGAAGCACGACACTGATCGATGTGGCGACACTTGGGGGAGGCCTATGTCCAGCAGAGGACGTCTTACGGATGAAGTTATGGTAATTATCCACATATTTTTATGTACATACTATGCCCGCAGACTATAGTTATTCTATTACAGGACCGGAGACCCCAGACAATGTGCCATTCAATTAGCGAATGCGACTGTCGAAATACCAAAATGTAGGAATTTGATCACGTGACATTTCGATAGCATCGATGTGTCAATCCCATACACTTTTGACGCATTGACAATCGCCTTCGCCACGCTACCGTTGACAGAATCGACTTGTCTCGAGCCCAAGGACCTTTCTTTTGGCCCCATTTAAACCAGACCATTGCTTTAATACAAGTACCAATGCAATTTTTGTTACCAAAATGGTAAATCTGGACCATAATGGTTAGCTTTTGCATTTCGTTTTTCTCATAAGGAAGTAAAATTTAGATTTCAGACAATTTTGACTACAGAAAAAAACACTCGCAATATTTAATAAGTCGGTGCGGTGTGCTATGGTAAAAAAGGTGTCTGATCTCTCTATTTGTACCATATCAATAAAATAAAACAATAACAAAATACATTCCAATAAGAATCGTATTCGATAACATAAATTGAAATTGTGGTTAACCTTACAAACATGGCAACAACTATTACTATAAAATTAAATACCGAGTGATCAACATCAGGAATCGTTAATTTTCCTGTAGTTATTATTCGCCCGTTTTGGCACGAATCATTTATTTACTATTTTATTTTAAGAAAAATGCGGGTAGCCGCGAATTCCAATTTTTTTCTGAATAAACGTCATTTTCCACCGTCAAAAAAGTTGTATTTGTTAGATAAGATTTTTCACACCACCTGATCGAAAACGTCAAATTATAATGACATACAAACCTAAACCTAAAGTGAGTCATTATTAGCCGGGGCATAGCCGGGCAATAATGTTGTTCTGGATAATTATAGCCCACTGGTCAATAATGCGATTTACATTTGGAACCTCACCTGTTAGCTAAAATTGGCGGTATAGTACTTACAATGCCCTCTGGTGCCAGAAAGAGGAAATATATTCTCGATACTCTTACAACGTATGGATAATATTATCGAATTTCTACACAATCATAAGGACTGCTTCTTCATATTGTTGCTGTGTTTTTGAAGACATACCTTATATTGAAAAATTAAATTATTCGATAGTTAAAAAAATCAGCACGAATCATTGTTTAAAGGGATTAGAATAACACTTTATTACCCATTTATAGTCGATTGTTTACATTTATTAATTAAAATCTAGTTTCTCGAGCTTCTCCTATGAAATTCAAAATGCATACAGCCAACCGAACCCAGTCTAATCCTCTGTATAGCTCATTTTACCCAAATTTCGTTAATTTTATTAGGTTCCTTACAATAGGTACACAAAACCACAGAAAGTAATAAAAAAACAAGTTTAAAAATCGAGTTGGTTGTGGCCAAGAGGAATATTGCAAATCCTTATGTTAATTAACTAAAATTTTGTAAGACAGTCTGGTGACATAGGAATGTCACCGAAAAATGGCAAACGCTGTAAGATTGTAAAATGTCGTGTGAAATTGAAAGCTGTTTTTTCTAAATAGCACACGAATATATTGGGAACTATTGAATTTTGATGGGATATATTGTAGGTATACAAAACGACTTTTTCATAATATATCGAGAAAATAAAATCTAATCACGACATATATACCTAGTTCTAAATATACGTATCTACTGTTTGTAAATTTAATAAATACTTTGATTTTAGTAGGTACGGCTTCTCATTTTCTCACAGTAGGTGTGAAAAGTAGAGTCGGGGATAAAAGTGTATTTATTACCCTTGGGCTAGCTTTAATCCCTCGCTATATTCAGGATTTTTGTATTTACTCCCTCGCTTCACTCGTGTGTTAAACTCTAAACTACCGAATCCTTCATTGCGTTTGGGATTCAATATGACGCCCGTGACATGAGACACTGATTAATCCCCTCGGTGCATAATCAACTATTATGCTAAGCTCAAGTAATCCGATTTCATGACAATATCGTGAAGTTTGTGATCAATTCCCACTGATGGTTGACGTTGACTTTTGCGTTTGCCAGTTAGCAACACTGACCAATATTTTGCCACGGCACAGTCTGATTGCCGATCGATCTGTACAAAAACAGTCTTGTGCAACATAATGTATCTGTTTAAGAAATGCTAAAATCCTAAGGAAATGATGCAGGTAAATTTGTAGCACCTGATCTATGTGTGCGTAAATTGAGAATTTACAGCTATGAATTATGTAGGTAACCCATGTTATAATGGGGTGCATTTAAAAAGCCTGTTTGCGAGTGCGAAAAATCTTACTATTTGGCGTACCCTTGGCTTGACTTAAACATCTATCACGTCATGTCTGAGGTTTTCTTATATAGATTGTAGTTAAATTAAAATATATATTACATTTCTGTTATATACTGTAAAATCATATTAATACAAAGCTAAGGAAGCATTTTTTGTTTTGTTTTATTCCCAAGCTTCTTATTTTTAAATAAATCTTGTATTTTTATAATTTTTCACAGTCAGATGTTTTGTTATTATTAATATTGTTTCAGGTATCACATAACTAGGACAGGTTATTATTGAATTAGAGAAAACATTTAATATGTCCGAATAACATATTAATAAAATGCCTAGGACATGCTCAGGGAACGGTTCCGTAGTCGGGATACTTATTTAAAAATGCACTGTATACAATATTTATTTCATGGATTACAAATATGTTTCTATTTATTACCGAAATTGCGAAAAAACAAATTAGGGGTAGCACATTGTAATATGTGTCTGTGAAAATGGACATGGACAAAATTTGGACATACGAACAGGACATAGTTTTAAGGGTAGTTATGCTACGGAACCCTAATAGAAAAGAAAAGAAGAAACACTTTTTTGACGACAGTACAAGTCGTCCAAGTACCTTTTTTTGAATGGATCATGAAGTGTCAGACTTTTACTGACTAAAACCCATCCGTGTAGGAACACGGATGGGTCAGTAGAAGTCTAATGCCCTTTGCGGGCTCTGTTTCGAACCAATTTCGCAACCCTGGCAGGCACTGGCCCCAGAGGGCCCATCTTCTATGCTAACAGTCGAAGTACCTACCTACACACAAAATAAAACAGAGACAGTAAAAATATCCTCCTTTTTTGGCAGTCGGTTAAAAAATTTGTGCGTGCCTCACGGCTGCGCCAAAAAGGTTAATTTCAGCGATGTGGCCTATGCTGTCTGACACTGGTCTAATAAAATACAGTTGCGTGTTATGATATTAGTAATACACTTATTTATTAAACTATGCAAGGATAAGTTACTAAAGCAATTAGCTTGACGTAAAATAGGAATTATTTATAGTTAAACAATTTAAATGAATGAATGATGCATATTGTTAGCAGAATGAATGATTTATCTACGAATACGTCAGTTTGAAATCAATGCTACCTATCGTTTGATGTTTACATTAATTTTATTAAATACAGCCAGTTGAACTCAATAACATACAGGGTTATTTGTAAAACACCATCAACCTTTGAGTGGGTACCCTTTCAAAAAATAAATCAACTGTTTCATACAAAATGCAATATTCACCCGATGAAAATGTATGAAACATTAGTTTTTTTTTCGATTTTTCAGGGTTGGTCTCATAACAAAAGTTGTTTATAATCATGATTACTTTCACCGACTGAAAGGTTGTTGGTATACATATAACCCTGCATAAATTTTAAAAAAATAACGATTAAATAATATTTTGATATAACTTATTTAATTTGCTATCAGATCAGACCTTCCAGATTTAATAACTACTACCAGATTCACTAACTTCCAGATTATCTTAAACAAAAAAATGTTAAAAAGGTCAAAACGAGTTATTCTCGAATTAAGATACCTGGGGTTGGAAACATCAAACCCAAGTCAGACAAGGTCAAGACTCTAAAAATTACATATTATACATATATGTTTTTAATTGCCAAAAATCATTACGACTTTTCTATCCTAATCAAAACAGTATTCACAAAATTATGTTGTCTACTCTCTGTCTAACTGAACCATGAAAATAGGGCCATGTGACCATATTAAGTATAAGTGTATGTGTTTCGTTTTAAAACGATGAATATTATTAACTGGCTTTTGATCGCGACTTCGTCGTACGCGCATGTCCCGTTTTTCCTGTTCCCGTAGAAATTTCCCGTTCCCTTATAACCTAGGTATAGCTTTCCTCATCAATGTGGCTATCATATACAAAAATAATTTTCCAAATCCGATTGGTAGTTCCAGAGATTAACGCGTTCAAACAGACTAAAATCAAACTCTTCAGCTTTATTATAATAGTATAGATTTAAACAACCTTGTAAATCAGAAAACAATTAAGTACCTACTGATTTGAATTTTTATTTTTGAATATTTCCAAAGTCCAACTCGCAATAGGGTTCCGTTTCATACAACTACATGAATATAGTTTGTATGAGACAAGACGGTATTTTTTTAGGGTTTTAGTTTTCTTCTTATGGCAACTATAGGTACATAAAATAATAAATATACAATAGATTATTTTACCAAGTATTATTGTCTCAATATTTCATAATATAATAGTTACCTATGATAAAGATATCCAATAAAAAATAAATTTTATCAGTTTTTAATCCACACAAACAAAATAATATAAAAAATGACTGGCTTTGTTTCGTTTAGTACAAAATAAAAATCCAAATCTTTCGTGTAAAAACAGACAAATTAGTCGTTGATAAGATGTTGAATAAATTACAGAATAAAAACACATTTTGTCGTTTCAAAACAAATGGTCGTAAAAACTGCAAATGATTTGTTATATGTATAGGTATCATTAATAATGTATTACCTAGCTTTTAACAATAAAACTTGGTTCTGGTTTGAATAATGAATTCTTGTTCTTTTATTCTTTATTCTTAATTAAAATAGTACTTGTACCTACTACTTGTGCTAACTACTAACAAATCGCCATAGTAGTGAATTTGAGTGTAGGTACGTAGGTACCTACATCACACAATTTTTTTATCTGTTACAATCATATTAGATCTGTGGCAAAAGACATTTTGCTCAAACTTGATATTGAGCTGCAAATGTCGTAGCATATGGGATACATTTTAACTATTTTTGCACGGATCCCTGAAAACTAAGAGGGTTACCTTAATAAAAGTTCTTCGTATGAAAAATTGAAGTCCTACTAAACTAATCCTACTAATAATGTGATGAATGTGAAAAACTGTGTTTGTTAACCAATCACACCTCAACGGCGAAATATTATTTTATTTCATATGCTGACAAAATTTAGAAATAAACTAAAGAAACACTATCCTTGAACATTATTTTAATACGGAAACTCCAAAATACATTGCTAATGGAACTGTATGCCAAAGTTTAATTAATCACTATACTTAAATAAAATAACGCTTTGTATTCAAATGATATCTATGCATACAATGTATCAGTTAGTACTTTAGTTAATTAATTATATCGAGGAACTATTCCTGGTCTTCCATTTATTGTTTGCGAAAAATCTGGTATTTAAATATGCACCTTATGACCCAAAAATCAGCGATGTAATATGCTCAACGAGTTTTTCGTGATTAATAGAAATTTTTGAAACCAAAGTGCCAATTCGACTAATTTTTAAGCAACGTTCGCAATCGTATGTCAGTTGCAATCTGTCAAAAATTTATGGAACTGACATGCGATTGCGAACAGTAGAATTGGCACTCTGAGCGCTGGCATTTTCTTCGGTCGAAGCATGCTATGGCAACTTAGAACAAAATTAAAATTCCACTTTTTTATTGAAAACAGCGCCATCTAGTTTTTAGTTAAAGGAAACAAATTGCGGTGTTGCTACGGTTAAATATATATTTTTTTCCTGGGAGTTACTTGATAACATTAATCAAGAAAAATAATATAATTACATGATCTTCTTATATAAAAATAATAAAATATATGAATTAGTACATAATTAGGTTTTTATTATGCGCTTTAATAGTGAAGAAGTTATATTTTAGTATTTAAACGTGCAAAAGTTTGTTTTTGAATGGCCACACTTGAATTGCAAATGGCTGCGTGAGAGTGTAACTACTCGTGCGCATTTATTTTCCTTTTGCAATAGAGTTTTTGTTGTTTCGCTAGTGCATCTGCAGGTTGAGTTGAGCTTTCGTTTCTCCATGTTGTTGAGCCGCGTTACAATTCAAATTACAAAGTGTTGTGTTGTGTGTGTTGTTGTTGTAAACAACTGGTGCAAAGATATCAATAATGTTCTCACTGGCCAAATAACCTTTTGGAATATTAACGATTCAATGAAAGAAAAGGCTAATCGACACTATCCTAATCATAAGGGACGAAAAAGGCGAACATAAAACTTTATTGTAAAATGTGTGATGTTTTTCTAAATAAAATGGTTTAATATTCAATTATGTTGTTTTTTTCCTTTATGTAGTACGTATGTTTGTAGTATATAGCGGATACACTCATCTCTCTACCTAATATCAAAAAGGATCAGACAGCAGCTATACACCTACCAACCTATACATTTACTTATATAAATTAGTTCCCTTAACTAAAAACTAGATGGCGCTGAGTTCGACCACCTCCTAGTATTAAAAAATAAGGTAGAGTTGCCTGTCTATAGCCAGTATACTATTGTAGTCTTTGGGTCGAAGAGTCAGTATTGCCATTCAATGTATCAATGCTGCCAGTGTTCTGGGCACTCTTCCCTTTGACAGCGATGTTGACAACTTTTTTTATCCCCAATGAACTCTTTTCATTTTTATTTTATACGTACATCATTTTGTGTAAATTAACCACTTATTTATGTAAATATTTGATGTACCGACTAGCCGCACTAAGCGCTTCTCCACAGACATAGATAGACATAGATAACGCAAGAGCAACTACTTCGCGTGCCAGTTTCGGTGCCCAGCTTACGATAAAAAATCGTAAGCCGCCACTTTCGCTCTCAATTTGCATCGGTGTACGCTAGTCGGACGTCAGTCAGTGACGTGGCGGCGTCTTTGAATCGTTTTGATTTTCCCATCACCTAATTGTGCTTGTGTTGTCGTCATAGTAGGTAGTCAAAAAATGACACGCTTGGTTTTCATACAGATCGTGATACTTGCGTTATCTTTGTCTATTATCTGTGCGATTCCCCAATATTTATTATGCGCACAGTCAAAGTGCGAAACTCGATACCAGCGTCTGTATTCCCTACCTACCTGTGACTGTCAGTCTTCAAAACAGCAGTGAATAGATCTTCTGAGCTAGCTCACTATACATTGTAGACCTCATCCATCGCTTACCATCAGGAGAAATCCAGGTCAAAAGCGAGCTAATCTATACTTCTATCTATACCTACTATACTAATAGAATTGAATATTGCTGAAGAGTTTGTTTGTTTGAACGCGGGCCACGCGCAGTGTATGGTTCCGTAGGTACACGTCACAATTGCCGTCTTAGAATGGTGCTTTTTGTTCGATTCAATGAATAAGTTTATTAATTGAGTTTCCAACTTAATGGTTAAAAACGTCTAAAACCGCTGTAAACAACTTTATCTAACTAATTTTCAATGAAATTTGTACGAAATTTTCCTTCTCCAACTACATTTTATGGGTTGGTCGACTATGAATTGTAAACTTGTAAAGCCTACTTAGCTGTGATAGTTTTCCTTTTCATTCGTTTTAGTACATGCTACAACCATGAATTTTACGTCTCCAAAAATAACTGTTTAAGGCGGGGGACACTTGACTCTAGCAAAAATTAGCACTTTTAAGCTTAATATTTCGCAAACGTATTCTTGGATGGAAAATGGTTTTCGCAAATTTTCAATATTTTGAACGACTTATCCAACGACATCTCACACCATGGGACAGACGATAAAAAACCACTAAGCCACTTTACGTGTAGGGGACCCTAAAAAAAAATATTTTTGAAGATTTTATTTTACCACTTTGTCGGACCCACACCAACTTCCAACTTTCTAGTGCGTCTCTGAGCTGAACCGCGGACAGACAGACAGACGGACATGGAGAAACTATAAGGGTTCCTTGTTGAGTATAGTAGGAATCCTAAAAAAATATAAAAGGTATATTTACGAGTAACTAGCTTTTGGTTTCGCTCGCGTTAGTATAGATTTGCAACAAAAAAATGTAGACGTTTATAGGCAAGTAGCCTATAATTGTGCTACATTTTTCTCCTGGGATCTTTATACCAAAATTCATACATACAAAATCTGTTATTCTGCTATAATTAGGCGTGAAAGCGTAAAAATCAAAGAAACTCACTTTCGCATTTATGAAATTAGGATTAGAAAGCATGATCGCTCACACAACTTAGCAGAAGACTGAAAGTCACCCAAGGGTTCAGCAGTGCGATTCTGTTAACATGTCGAAGTGAACACTTGGGCGGGGTGCGTTGTCAAACCATACAAATAAGATGAAATGACAGCTCAGTTGTCGCTCACTCCGCCTAGCTGTGCACCGTGAGATGTCGACAGAATCGACCGGCAGGTTGGGGAGGTCTTCCAACGCACGCAGCATAAATCCAGAGGACGTTTCGGCTGAAATGATGATGATGATGATTAATTTATCAGTACCAAAATCGTTTTTTTACAACAATTCCACAGCAAATTAAATAATAAGAAACAGATCGATCCATTTATAGAAACTGATATTTTGACAGGCGACAATGAATAAAAAAACCCTTTGCAAAAAAAAAAAACTACCGTACCACTTCACATGCTGCCTTAGCTTTGACAAGTTTTTCGAACTTTATAACTTTTATGAGAGAACCTATTAATTATATTTTTTTAAATCGAACTCGTCATAAGACATCGTTAGCGCACGCATGCGCCCGCGCATCGGGAGTGTCAAACGTATGTAGGAACACCATGTTTTGATTATTTTTCTCCTTTTTTTCATGAGTTCCTTGGTTCGATTCCGGGGTCGGGCAAAGTATTATTGCTCAATAGCAGTCCAGAGGCAGGGTATGTGCCCGGTTGATCTTGAACAAACGTTATGTCGGTACAATAGATACACCTACAAGCGTCATATTATGTATCTCTTGAGTCTGGACTTGTCTTTTTCGTAAAGGTACAAGGATCGTGATTATTGATGGTGGCTCCATTGAAATTTGACTGACAGTCTATTTAGTAGTATCGTAATGACCTGCAGAAAGTTCAAATTTACGGTCTATTGCACGGAAAAAGGTAATAACTATTCGACTGTCCTGTCCAGTCTTTACTACTCGGATATTACTGGCACATTATGAAACAAACTCTATTCCGTATTCAAAAGAAGAAAAAAACACAGATAAAAAACACGAAAGAGAATATCATTGCATATTTATAGTATTAAAGCCTGGTCCCCTGAGGAACGTCGGTTTCGTCCATAGTGAACCTGCAAACCAAGCTCTTAATTATAGTTAAGAAAGCCGCCTGAAAGTCTAATAAATCCGCGAAAGACCGCCCAACTCTTGGTTACCATTTTTTATGGCTGGGTAATCATCAAAAATGACTCCTTCCGCTCTGGGTGGAGCGGGAGGCAGTGTCAGACTCTTACTGACTAAAACCCATCCATGCTCCTCGTAGTGCCCTTTGCGTTCTAGGGCCGCGGTGACTCTTTCGAACAAAATCCGCAACCCTGGCAGGATCTTGGTTACCCTACCCTAGCTACCTCGGTCATTAATAAAAACGCCCGGTAGATGGCGTTGACAACCAATCGTTTATCAAAACTATAATTAACAAAATAGCAACACCTTATTTAGTTTTAACAGTAAACTTATGGACTGACAGAAACTCCAAGAATGTTTGGTCCTCAAACAAAACTGATGAAATGGGAGCCGAGAAAGATCCTTCTGATTTGACGATACCGTATGTTGACTTGACAGGTGTCTCATGATGATATTTAGATTTGATTTATGATGATACTTCGGAAGCAAGTTTCTGTAAATATTAAGGGTATTCATCGCCACTTTACGTGTAGAAGGTTCCCTTTAAGTTTCTGTTATTTGATATTTTAAGATATAAACAGAAAGTGAAAGGGGCACACGTTGTCATTTGATTCGCGCAAAAACGATTTCGAAGAAAACCTCGAGAATTTGATTGTACTGGTGTACATACAAATTTTTTGGTTCCAAACACATTTCAATTATTTAAATCTTTAAACGAAAAAAAAACACAACGCTTTGATTTGATTTTAGTGATTTATACCTTATATCATATAGGCCTAAGAGCTGATTTTTTTTAACGCCAAATGTAGGTATATCTACTAATAATCTGTGGAATTAAATGCTGTCAGTTTTCGCATGTTAAAACTGTCAAAAGTAGGTACAGCAAAGTCAAAAAACTGCTGTAAAATAAACAAACAAACAAAATCATGGTTATGTCCAAAACTCAGAAATACTGCATTAATTACTTTGAAAATGTATGACTCCTACATAAGGTGTGAAACAATTAGTAACATGTTTTTAATTATTTTAACTCAACGTTCATTATTATTAATGTAGGTATGTAAATTCATATTTAACATGATAACAAAGTTGGGTTGCATACATCTTAATAATAATGAAGGTTTACATAACATAGCATCATGTCTGTATGGAGAGGAGAATACAGGCATGATGAAGGGTAAGGCAGTCGATTCCCGCAAGTAACAAATATTTGTATGGCCTACAGATAGATGTTCCAGGTCTGGCTTTTTGTGTAGGCATGTGAGTTTATACATAATATTTGGAAACGCACCGTCCACGATACAATTGAAATTGTAGCAGAGTGCTGACTATGCGGTGAAGCGTCTCATGCGAAACTTTAAGGATTGTAATGAGAATAATAGAAAATATAATTACAGAAAATGTAATTATATTAGACGACAATTGAACAGTGACAGCTTAACGTCTCAGTAAAAAAGAAAAAACACTTCCAAAACTCATGTCACTGCAGCTGAAACATGCCAAAGAGGCTTTAACAGAAATTCCTACTGTGGGCAACGTTTTTCAAAAAAGAAAGAAGATGTGTACCACGAAGTTAAGGCTTGGGTGAAGTGATCACGAAGTGAGCTGTCAATCCATGTAATCAAGATGGAATAACAGCTCTTTTAGTGTTCACTTCACCTAAACCTTCACTTCGACATGTGTCATGTGCATGTGTGTGTGCGGTCGATTCTGTAGACATCTCATGGTGAGCACCTAGGCGGAGTGAACTGTGTGTGTAGCTGTCATTCCATCTTATTTGTATGGTTTGACAACTCACCTGTCGTGCAACCCTGCCCAAGTGTTAACTTCGACATGTTTACAGAATCGCTGAATCGCCGGCTGGTTCTTATCGGACGGCGTGACGAGCCACCCAACACTCGTCGTGCGCAGGTCCGGGGGCACACTTGTCTGGAAGTAAACTTTTCAATCTTGACTTAAAGACTGGGGTCTTTTGTACATATTAGGAAACACAGGCTCCGGCAGGAAATTCCACTCCTTAGCTGTTCGCATGATGAAAGTGTTCCCAGAACATATTGTTAGTAAACCGAAAGAATCATTTAATTTCGTCAGTTTTTTTACCTACTTTTACAAAAACCAGAAAGTTCTGATACGAAATCTGTAGAAATACATGAAAATATTTTACCTTAGTAAAATCAAATACTTATGTAAACCATAAAATATTACCCGTGAAGATAAATAAATTGGATTCAATTAAACAAACGCATATTGTTTTTGCTACGATTTTCACTTAATATAAAAATATTAAATCTATGCATTAATATGTAGGTACCTGCCCACAAGTAGACTGCTTGACTGCGAACGCACAGTCAAAACTACTAAAGAAAACATAAAAAAACATAATTACATATAATTTAGTACCTACATATATCTTTACAGCAAAGAAGTGTAATAAGAAAGGATTTATCAAAACCTTACCCCAGAGCGGGGTCAATTGGAAAGTCAGAGTAGCCATTACCTATGGCTTGCCTCTTGTGACCTATTCCCCAGGGTTTTTGGGGCTAAAAATTAGTCATGGCTCTCAGGGATTATACATAAGGCTTTCTATTAGTGAAAAACTTTCATAATCCGATCATAACTTCACCCACACTTGTACCTTACACTATAATTTCCCTGCAAACATATAGGCCACCATAATATCCGAAATTAGTTCGTGAGAATTATTTAACGAATGAATAATCCCTTGTTTACCTCAGGCTTTAAAACCACCGCTTCATTCGCAACATAACCAAATTAGGTACCACTTTATATAACCCACATAAGTAATGCGACACTACACAATAATCGGATTAAATGACTTAAAACGACTTTGATTCGAACATACGATAGTGCTGCCATCTATCCGTGACGACCGCACGCCAATTAAATGATTTGAACCAATCAGCGGCCCTCATTGCCGTTCGCTATTTGAAATTATACCGTTAATGCTTGATAAGAATACAATTTTTACCGACGCGAATTGTTCCAAGAACCATTAAATCTGTAGTTTTTTAAGGAGTTTGATAACGTGATTGGTAACTGCGTCTTAGTTTATTATGTTTTAGTTAAATTTGTTTGATGATTGATTGATCATGCAATCTGTTAAAGTTCTCCTCGGTTAAAGTTAGTCCAAGTTTTCCTATGCGGGTTATCGCTTTCTAGATCACACCTCGCCACCATTTTCTGCACAGATTAAATTCTATCGAAGTTTATGGAAGTCTATATGGAAGTCTGTACCGTGTGGACGGTCCATGCTCAGGTAATGGCATGCCTCGTGACTTTAAACACATTATTATTCGGTCTTGTCAAATTTAAAGCATGAGACGCTCAGAAATACTGTAATTTTATAAGTAAAAGAATTTGAGATTAGGACTCCAGAGATTGCATCGTACTGCATCGCACAAACAAGCAAAAAAATCCTCTGCATTATAAGTAGTTTAAGAAGAAACTAACACGTGTGTCAACTTTAATCAAGTCATATAACGTCGATAAATAAACGCAGTGTTGCAAGCGTGGCGGCCAGATTAGCGGCAATTATTTGATTGGTCGCCCAATGAAACAGAAGACTGGTATCGTGGGCATGCCTTTCGATATAGTCACGCTGCATTTGATGTATGACGCGGTATGTAGTTGGTATCGAAACTATGGCGTTTTATGTTAAAACGATATGATGATATTCGCAAGAGAACCAAGGTAACCGACATAGTCCGAAGGATCGCCAAACAGAAGTGGCATTAGGCAGGGCACATTGCTCGCAGAACAGATGATCGATTGGGTCGAAAAGTTCTGGAGTGGCGACCGCGTACCGGAATATGCAGCGTTAGAAGGCCTCCCACAAGATGGACCGATGACTTGATGAGGCTCGCTGGTAACTGATGGATGTCAGACGCACAGGACCGGTTGTAGTGGCGACACTTGGGGAAGGCCTGTGTCCAGCAGTGGACGTCTTTCAGGTGGTTCGATGATGATGATGATTCTTTCCAAAAGGTATGTGAGACAACCTGTCTTCTTTACTTAAGAGCTTTCCAATATTAAACCTCAAAAAGGACTTGATGACCAATATCTCACCTGATCCAGCTGAAAGAGGATCTATGCCTACAATTCAGCTTCAGGTATCAGCTACTAAACCCTCTCTCCCTCTCTCTAAAGAGAGTTATTTAAGTCAGCTGCAGCAGACTGAATCATCTACTGCTATATACCAAGTTGAAAGTAGCAGCTGCTTGTTCTAATCCAGTACTTATACTCCTGAGCCAGTTAATCCAGGACATCAATAAATCATTGTTGGCTCTTAAAAGAAAACAAAGCAAAGTGTTGTCAAAAACAGCAAAACGGTGGTGATGGACCCAGATGTAAACGTTCCTTTGTGCCTATTGACCTAGCTGTGTTCTACGTGTCTCCTGGTCGATATAGAGATTCTTCCTATTCTGCTGGTTTTCTCCAAAATCGTTTTTCCGAGACTCGTCGAGCTTCATTACTTCGAGGCTTTTCTGGTGGCCGACATTGATGATTTGCCAAGAATTGCAGTAGTTAGAACTGCCGTGGTGAACTTCAATGCTGGCCCGGGCGACTTTATCCAGTCAACGCTGACTGTCGCTGAAAATTGGCGCAGTGGCTTTGTCTCCCATGAGTCCCAGCATTATGCTGAGCGATGACCGTTTTCCGCAGTTGAGACGCATATTTTCCCAACCTGTATAATGCCCAGTATCTGAGGTACTTTATCGGTCGTTTATTTGTCCGTTAACGCTATTAATTGTCATAACGCCATCGGTTGTTTAGTGGTTAACGGACCGATAAAGTAACACAAATATCAGACTGGTATCAGTCACTAATTTTGTTTCTTTTTTATAGTAAGCGTGATACTTGGCGCAATTATTTATATTATTAAACAATTTTCGTTCTTTCTTTTCCTACCTATAGACTGAAATATTTCCATGTGTTGTAACTAACGATATCGTTCATGGAGGCTACGACTAGTAGCTATTGACAAACTGCTCGATGCTGATAATGACTGTTTGATTGGCAGGCAACCAATCGCACAGGCAAGTGCTATCGTACGCACACAATTGGACACAGTCATGCTACGTTTTACCGTGTACTCACATACGTCGTGGATTCTAGTAGGATTGTTATGATGAGAAAGTAATTTACTTTTTAATAGTTTTCCACCAATATTTACCGTGTTGCCATGTTGGCTACCCCACACATGAGATATTCTTTGAGACTCGCACTTGAAAAAGAATTCATTGTCGCTCAGAAGTCATTTGCTAGTACAAGATTTCCCTGAAAGGGTAACCCTTTAGATTCATAAAAACTGGATAAGTTCCTTTTTTAATAACAATTAAATCCGATCTTGATAATTTCGTTTATGTACTCACTAAATTATCTTAGACGCCACTGACTGCTTAGAATATAATAAAGATGTTTAGATCTAGCTTAATTGGAGTGCATTTTTGAGAAGTCAAGAAAATGCATTTGTGTAAAATTCCTTGTTGTCTTTCTGATCTGTCCTTCCCCATAATTTAGTTGCTTCGATTTTTATCTACTGATCAAACAGCTGATTTACCAACAAATCCGTTGCCCCTGGTATCCATATCCGTTAGGTCACATAAAACTCCTTAAAACGCACGTAAACCCTACCATATGGTCAACTTCAACATAGCTAGATCATATCTCTGTAAATCATATCAAAACGTCAACATAACGAGCAGGCTTCGGACTGAGAATTTTTATGATACGACAGCTAAGGTATGAGCTTATGAGGTATCTATTAAATTAGCCAACGATACCTGTACGTGTCATACTGGTGTTAGATGATGTAACTTGTCAGTTTCTTTTTTTTTGACGTGGCCACTCTGAGTTCAAACCGCTAGGGTCCTGTGGTGACCTCAAACGAATTTAAGGCCCCCAGCCAAGGGCATTTTAGGCCCTCAGCCCGGGTATTTAAGGCCCCCCAGCCAGATAATTTAAGAATGCCAGCCAGGTCATTTAAGGCCCCCAGCCAGGGCAACCTTATGATGTTTTGGCTAAATTAGTGGTGGGATCACGGAATTTGAAAAGAGCCCCTTTTAGAGCAGGATTATTAAAAATCTTTTTTACTCAACTCTATGGATGCCTTTTCTTCAATTTCAGCAAACTTATAATCAATATATCAAGCGTCTAAGAACGTAAATAACGTTTAACGGTCGTGTTAAGATATAGTAAAAGATATGAGGTCTTCAAAGTGAGCACTAATTCAACTTGATAGTTGAATTAAGAGCATAAGATGATTCTTATGCTTGCAAAATATACCATAAGATTTGTACCAAATATCTTCTACACCCCTTATACGGTCCAGCTTTAAATATTAGCTACATTTCAACGCTTCCACCACAAAAGTAGCCGATAACCATGTAGTAACACGAATACATGATATTTGATTCGAACTCACGACGCAGTACACATACTTGAATGTTTTGTCCCTCGGCAACGCACTCGTTAGTCGAAGGAACTCGTATGGAGTTTTTGTTGCCGTCCATTCATGAAAAGAGGAAGTTTTGTAAAAGATACGTGAGGACGTGGTCCTTTTTTCCGGGAATCTCATCCATCAGTCTTATAGACTTCGGACGTTGTTGAAAATTCATCATTGATGTTGTAGGTACCCTTTGCTCTCTACTCTTTTAACTTTTACGTCTGTTTCCAAAATATCAATAGCCGTACGAATCGAACTTCAAGGTTAAGCAACGCTTGCCGAGGTCAACACGTGGATGGGTGATCATCTTGACATACTCAAATAACTACATGTCTCGGAAAGCACATTAAACCGGTTGTAATTTATAGATCTTTGACAGTCCCTACGGCTTAGAACCCAAGAAACTACTAGACTGGTGTCAGATTTCTTGCTGCGGTGCAGTCCGTCTGATGGCAGCCTTATACAATATAATTTCCTAAAAATCAGTCCGTCTGATGGCAGCCTTATCCAATATAATTTTGTAACAATTTTTTGGAGCCCATGAGTTACTTGAACGTTTTCCTCTTCAGATATTTACGCTTTGGATTACACCACTAGGAGAGCTTCATCTGTTTCACTGACTGATACCTTATAAATTCGTACTTGTATATAAACGTATGTGACATTGAAATAAATGCTTTGAGTCAAATTCAAAGCATTTATTTCAATGGGAACCATCTCAAATGGTAAAGTTATCTATTTTTCAAAGACCGTCAAAAACTGTATAAGTCATTACACCTATTACTAACATCTTTGCTCGTTATTAAAGGACATAAAGATAATTTCGCCAGCGATTTTCAAACGAAACTAGAACACATAATTACTCAGAAAAATATCATTTTAGTAGACAACAAATTATAATCCCATATAGATTTCCAGCGAACTGTAGAAACGGGCCATTTTAGCGCAATCTCTTGGCTTCCTGTAGACATACAGATACTAGAATAAGTGCGACTATTAAGTAAATTATATCAATTTCTTGTAATCAATATTTACTAAATAAGGGCTTATTAGGACCAATTCATGAGGTGTAAGCTGCTGTCAAGTTGCCAGATGCCTATTAGGTGCAGTGGATAGAAATCGGTATGTAGTCTACGCAATGCAATTATAGATGCCAACTGAGTTGTTGGAATCTGACGGTAATGTTGAAAAATACGATTCGTGTGAACTGTGCCTAGTCTCGTTTTGATATCGCGTGGGAAATCTGTGTAGAAGATGTTGGGAGTTTTGGGATGTATGGTTTTATGGTCCAGTTGGGTGTTTTTTGTTGGTTTTTTCTAAGAGTTAGATATTGGTGGTGAATTATAATTTAAACTTTTTATTTTCTTCTCAATTTTAACTTTCTACTCTTGCATATCCTTCTCCTTCTTTAAAAGATTGCATTTAGCATTATGACCGCCCATAATAATATAATTTATACGACAAAGTATGTTATATTTTTTAAACTTTATCTTACATAGAATTCCACTGCAATATCCATCCCCAAAGAATTTCAAAGAGCCAGTTTCAAAAACTATTGATTTCATTTCTGGACTACTTACCAGATCCCGTAAATCAATTACAGACCTGTCTTTATTTCTTTGAGAAATCAATGAATAAACTGAAAGCTATTGTTTCACTATATTTCCCATAAAAGGCATGGAGTTAATCATAGTGATCTTGAACTACTCCTGGCCATCGGAAATCGCCTGACCGCTATTAAGGTAACAGATGACTCCGATTGCCAGTTTAGGGCATAACACTTGACTTGATTGAATAAATTCTAGAGAGACTATGCCATGCTCAAACGAATGATTTTCATTTTTCTTTTTTACATTTTTGTATTTTATGAAATAGTAGTTTCAATTGCTTAAAGTGGTAATTTCGTTCTTCAAGTGACTTCTTAGAAATTATTAAAAACTTGTACTCTTTGCCCTTTTTGTTCTAGAGTCTGTAATCAGACTCTCACTGCTTGGCGGCTACCGTTTAAATGATAAATGATATTTATTTTGTAGGTAGTTTAAACATAACACTTTTAGACGTCAATGTTTTTTTTTAATTTTAAGCCAGATGAACGGACTACCCTGAGAAGAAACACCGAAACAAACTCAGACGTCAAAGGTTTCATCGTGGAATATATAATGAATTCTGAAATATGTATATTTAATACGAGTGCATTTTGATAGCTAAATCAATATTAATGAAACATATTAACTAAGTTATCCACTTATTTAAAGTGGCCATGCATACGAAGTCCAAATGAATCAATCTGGTGATAAGGATAGTGTTACGCAATTAAACTGATGACTTTTATAAGACAGTCTGAGTCATCAATTGACAAATCGTTTAAAAGATCAGCGTCACTGTCTTACTGAACGCTTTTGTATGTCTACGTAAGACCTACAGTCTTACGTAGACATACAAAAGCGTTCAGTATTACGAGTTCAAGCCTACAAACCTATTAAGTATGCAAGTACATAATATGAACTTATCACTCCCTCAAGTGAAAATACCATGAAGAAATGTGCAGTCGTCGACTCTGAAAATGGCAAAAGGTCAGTCAGTATGAACCGCCGTTACGTGCATACGTCTCCTGTAATGACTGACACCCAACTAAATGTGCCTGATAACCCCAAGAACTTTAAAACCTACAGACCACAGGCCTTTTATTATCAGCAGTTAAATGTTAGAATTACACATATTGCAAAGAGGTTTCCTCTTTGCAATACGTCTAATCGTAGGAAACGTTTTGAAAATCGTTAAAAGCAAATTGATGATGGTTTTTGATAGGCATTTTAATTTACCAACACATAAATGCATTTTTGAATAACATGAAACTTGAAACCTGTGTAGACTTGTATGATTAATTCCATGGTCTAGGCAATCTGTAAGAATAAACAAGGTGTTATTTACGTCACAATTATCGCTAACATTTCCCATCTGTCCACATGAATCCGTCCACTTTACAAGAAATTGGTCCTTCGGGCCGGATACCTTGGTGATACTAAAATGCCGCAGTGTGATGCTATCAGTGTCTAGATAAATGCTACTGTCCACCAGATTTAACACCTTATAGTTGCTTCTTCTAAAGGACCGGGAAAAATGGATTGGTGTATTCTTAAGGACCAATCGATTGAGGGTGCTCTACGGTTATTCGAATACCTACAACTGGTTCTTGGTCATACTGCTTTTATATAATAAATAAAATACCAGCCCGCCCCCCATAGCGAGTTATTGAAATTCACCAATTAAAGTGAACAGTAAAGCTTAATAAATTTCAACAAAAAAACGTCGGCCATGTTTCCGCATCGGCGCATCATTACCGTATTTATTAGTTGCAACATTAACCCGTCCTTAACACTCAACTGTAATGGCAACCGAAAAACGTTTAATGTGGTATGTGAATTGTGCCCAAATGCGTCCACACGCCGACAATATTAAATAAATAATTACACATTTGTCAGATACTCCTAAAAAGCGAAATGTCCGCGTCGGACTGGTCGCCATATTTGGTGCGCTGTGGCGGCCAGGCGCATGAGCAGGTGAGCGCCAATTACTGGGGAGCGCAAAAAGCGCGCGCGGACAAATTGTGAAATTGTAAACGTGTGCGCTTTTGAGCTTAGCCAACCACCAACCTCAGGCTCTGACCTATTAACTCAAGATGGACGACGCTTTGTTTACGAATTTAGTGGTTGATTTTTGGCTGTTGACAGTCGGAAATAACTTTGCATTTTTAACTCAGGTCAGACAGGTCTTGTTGCTGATTTTGTTATGTTTTCTAATCGCCATATTTATTTTAATTTATTGGGACATAAAACAATTGTAACACATTACTATTAAGGTATAAGGAAAAAGATTAAAACTAGGTGAACGTGTAATCCACACAAATTTAATAAAGATGTATGTACACATTTTCAAAATACGAAAAGAAAAAAGAGTTTTATTTATACTTAGGGAACGTACACATACTACGTGACCCGTTCAGGGGGGAACGGGGTCTTCAAAATATTACACTTGGTCACAGGGGCTTACGCTTTTTCGAGCTTTAATCAAATGTTTGATATTTAAAACCATATTTATATATTACTACGTGAAAACTAGGGGGGATGGGGGAGTCTTAGCATATACTACTGTTAGCCATCGACGGGGGTAGGGGGGTAAAAATGGGTCACGTATTATGGGTACGTTCCCTTATTATTGGCTGCAGTAATATTTGAAAAGTGATCACCTTGTATCGTTTTAACGAACACACGTTTTACTTATAAATAACAATTCCACAATTATTACGCTCAACGGTATGACATGTAACACTCTTTAATCAACGTTCCTTGACTTAAACAAGGCCAGAAGAAAAAACCTAGACATTTCCCTTACAAATAATTAAGTATCTTAATGTGAGGTATTTCATTGCGCTTAATGTTCCAACATACTACTGGCTGGCAGAATAAAAAAATACAATTAATTTTAATATCTTTAATCGGTGTAATTAGCTGCTGAGACAATCAAAAGAATATAAAATTCATGTAGGTAGTGTAGGACAGTTTGCATGTTTTTGTTGTTAAACCTTCGGCCTGAAATTCTGTTTATTTTAAATTTAATGCAAGGTTTTGAGGCGAATATAGTTTATTAAGGTGCGTCATTAAAACAGGAACCATTGTATAATTAAAATATTTTTTTTATTATTGCCTAACTACGGCGAAAACAAAAGGAGGGTTATCATTTTGACCTGTATAGACGTATGTCCATCTGTTTTCTCATAACTAAACTACTTATCATAATTTGATAATTAGGTAGGCATACAAAAATAACAATGGCTATGTGTTCAGAAGAATATTTCATCCTTTCTTCGGTAAGCGAGTTTTTGATATATTAGGAAAGTTCTATCTCTACATCGTCGGTCCAGTCACTTAATATTGCGGGTGCGTTACTAAGGTAAAATACCATCTTTACTATTAATTACACATCACAGGTCTTACAGGTGTGCCAGGGTTGCGGAATTTGTTCGAAAGAGTCACCGCAGCCCTGGAACGCAAAGGGCATTTGGAGGAACACGGATGGGTTTTAGTCAGTAAGGAGTCTGACATTCGCTTCCGCTCCGCCCAGAGCGGAAGCAGTCATTTGAAATTTCACAATTTCACATACTTAAAAAAAGGGTCTTTCATGTGTTAACCATGTCGACATACTCATTAATTATTGGTTATACTTTTTAGAGAAAAAAATACATGACATTTTCCATCTTTTACCCCATTTCACGAATATGTAATATTTCATCCTAAAGAAAATGATACCTAATTATAAAACAAAACGCATTCTTGAACACCCATCCTGCATTATATAATCTATGGAGTGAAATTCCCTGCCCGAATCTGTGTTTTCTGATAGCTACAACCCGGAAGTCTTTAAGTCAAGAGTGAATAGGTTACTTCTAGGCAAGCGTGCTCCATCTTCGGCCACATCATCGCTTACTATCAGGTGAGATAGTGGTCAAGCGCGTGCCTATCAATAAAAAAAAAGGGCTAGCTGGTACAATTATTGTACCAGCTACATGATTTTAAGCTGGATGGGTGGAAAATTATTTAACTTAAAGCCATTGCAACCTAACACTAAAGCGACAAATAAAATGGACCCGTACAATCTTCTCTCACACGACCACTCAACGCAAAATTATACTCGAAGCAATTCTGCGAATATTTTTTATGTCTTAATTATCTTGAACATGGAGAATCGTTAATACCGCCACCCCCTTCTGTAGGAGCAGACTGTGATTAACAAACAATAACCTTATAATAAATTATAATTAATATTTTCTGAATAAACAATTTCATAGTCCGTCATCTTATAACGACTGCCGATGGCTTTATGGCCCACAGGGTAGAATTTGGAGTGATATTTAAATTACTTGAATTGAGATGTTTGATGCGTTTTTTTCCTGTAATTATATTTGCATGGTTTATCGTTTATCTGATTTGATGATTGCCAGAGAGCTTGAAAGACTGAATAGGACGTTAATAAGGTCGTTTTGACATAGCCCGGAAATCATTGGAAGACCAGTGTTAGACTGCATATTATTATGTTTAGTAACATTGCTGAAATTATCCTTTTTGGCGCAGTGTTCATTGTCACCAATTTTATTTTATTTTATTGTGTTCCTAATGGTTTGTCGTCTAATATTATGTTTTTTCTTTCATTTCCTAATAAAACCCTTTACAGCTACCAGTTTATGAAAGGGTTAAGCGGAAAATAAAAACTTAAACAAGGCCTACCATAGTTATATTATGCTTTCTAAGAGAGATGAGTTAGATCTTCAGTTTTTGTGTGGCGTATCGCCCCAGATCATATCCCACCTTTCGTCTTGCGCCGCATGTCCTATCACCTAATAATATTTGCCATTGGCACACAAAAATACACAGCATACAGCAGAAATCAGGAAACTTAATCTTTAAAACAAAAACATAGTGTGCCTCACGCACGGCTGCGTTAAAACAGATCCAGTTCAGCAAAATGTTCGACAAAGTAGTTAAAAATAATTCTAATAATATCAGGCAACCTTGTACACTTTGCCTAAAGTCGCTGAACTATCAGCCATATTAGCCTTAACCATTGTTTTTATTTTCTCTATCATTATCTGTAAGTTTATAAATGGCACATCCTAATTTAGCTTAGATGTTAGTGCATCGTTCATACTAATAGACACTATATTGTTACGCCGCCACAGGGCCTTTTAAGGGGCAAGTGCTGGCGTATTAATTGTCCCATAGACCGACTATACAAAGGTTCCCAACCTGTAATACCTACGCGGACCACTGGTAGCACAAGTTTGAACGGAGAAAATTTCAATCTTTTCACCTCAAAAATAACATTGCTGCAAACTGATTTTCATTAATTATCAAAATATTGTATTTTTCTATGACAATGCTCGTTACTTTTTCATTTTAAAGAATGAGTTTTAGTTTATTTGTAGATGCGCATTTTATATTTTTTAGATTTGTTGCCCCTGCTAAGAACAAAGAAATCAAAGTGACCCAGAGCTTTAGACAAGTGACATTACATCAGCGGTACCGTGGCGATGGCGATTGTCAAAACGTCAAAATGTATGGGATTGATTAACGCTGTCAAAATGTCGCGTGATCAATCCCTTATATTTTGGCATTTCGTCAATCGTATTCGCTAATGAAATGGCACTATGTCTAGAGCCTCAGGTCAAGAAAAGGTTGGGAACCACTAGACTAAAAGGAACAGTGAAGTAATTGCCCACCATTCATTCACTCACTCCCAATCCGGCCCTGTGCACATCTTGAGCGCCGTAATTAGTGACCGACGCGTCTTGACTCGAGCCGAACTCATTCAATTCAAAATTATGCAACTTACATCCATTATCTTTTTACTACCAACCTTTTTAATGACGATCGGAGACTATGACAGCTCGTAACAGCCATTTAATTTTCGTTACCTATATTTAATTGGTGTACTGCATATATCAAGAACAATAAAATACGTTTGACCAGTATTCTGTGGCACGTCTTCGATCGAGCGTGAATTTTTTTACGCAGAATCCCGTTTTGTATGCATCTAATCATTACTGACATTTTATTGTAAGGAGAATGTGATAATGCAAGTTATTAAGTGCGTTACAATCATCGATTAGTTACTTTTAATTTGCTGTGGTGATGAGCGGAGTATGGCTGGTGTTGGCAACATTAGAAATAGTTACCTATAGGGTAGAGTTATAATTGAACAATTTTGAACTAGGACCGAAGATGAGGTTTCTTTTCTTTTGTTTTCTAGGTAGGTTTAAAAGACCATCGGCCGTTATCTTGGTGAGTTCCAATAAATAAACAAACTTTTTACCGAATACCATTCTAGTTCAATTTCGATACGATCGAATGCTTTATTAAAGTCAATATCCCACTTTTTACTCGTCAAACGTCAACATTTACGTGAACAACTCGTTAAAAACGCCCTTACCCTTTTGAAAATATGCTCCATTTAGAAAACACTCCATAAAATGCTGTATTGAATCCCATAATTGTTCGATTTTCCAAGAATTGTTAGAAAAACATTCTTGTTGAACGGGCTGGTAGTGCATCAATAATGCTTATTTACCGGAAAATGGCTAGAGATCGCATTTTCTTGCTAATTAGTCGGTCGTGTCGGTAATTTTCAAGCGATTACTGATGGATGGCTAACACGCTGACGTGCCATGAATTCTGCATGTCATATTATCCGCAAACGTTACATTGTAGCTTTAATAAGTCTAACACTCGACGCGGAGGAAATATAATTGTTCCGTCCATTTAAACTGTCCTATTGTTCTGCTTGAAGAAAATGTTTAAACAAACACCTCCTAGTTTGTATTTGAAATTAATAGAAACATTAATGGTATTCAACTCGCATTTTAATTAGAAACCTGCACAGCGGAACACATTTAATAAATTGCTAATTAATTTACACACAGGTGGGGAATAGATACATATAAAAATCTTCAAGCAACTTTGTTGCCACTGGCTACACATTTGTTCCACACACAGACAACAAAGAGAAAACAAATGACTACAAAACAGTTACCTAGTTAAACGAAATGCGCTTATCGGCTTCCAGAGCATTTATTCAGCAGAAAAACGAGCGAACACAAAGTAATTTATTCAATAACAAACAGAGATTACAACAATCCAATTAAATGGCGACATTGACAACTAAATCCTATTAAGTAGCCCAAACGGCGCGCTTAATTGGCGGCCATTACACAAAATGGTCTATGGTCTGTCATCGCTGCACAAAATGGCGCGCGCGGGAAAATAAATACGTTTAGAGATGGATATTATATCTTCATTAACGTTCGGTAGCGAGCATTGATATGTCCGCAGGTGGGGGCTATTGAAATTGTTGTATTTTATCACCGGAGCGCCGCCGATAGGCATTCAGGGGATAGTCTTCTTATTGCCTTCTGTACGTATTGAGTCGTAGAAGGTCGACGCGGGGAAAGATTTTGTTTTGCTATTTCGAAGTTGATGTTTATGATTATGATGATTAGTCGGGAAAATACGGGTATCCTTCGTACATTAACTATCATCCCTCTTTCATTCATTTAGCTGGATCACCTTGCCCAAATAACACAATAATTCCCGTCTAATTGAAATAGAACGATGACCTGAGTAAGACCTACATAATATGTCCAGCGACGATTTTTGGCTGAAATGATGATGAATAATGACCCGGCAAATTGATTTCCGTGTCCTGTTACTTTTTTGTTCTTAATTCTATATGGTGCAAATTGATATGACCACTATGACTTGATGAGATAGGAACAATAGTGAAATAACGGTTCTTAGAGATATTTAGAAGAATACTTCAAACTAACCTCAAATAGGTGGGAATGTAGGCGGGATGATAAATACCTACATCATCTCTGTTATTAGACTCTCCATCATCTAAACAGCGATTTCTATAATTTATAATTAAACTATGGTGGAAAAAAATAGTCCACCCTTATTTTTATGATTCCTTTATTAGTTACTAGCATTTGCCCGCGGCTCCGCCCGCGTGGATGTTGGTGTAGAAAAGTAGCCTAGTAGGTATATCTGCCTTCATAACCCAGGCTATATATCCGTTTATATTTCATGCCGATCGGTTCAGCGGTTTATGCGTGAAAACGTGACAAACAAACCAACTCATATTCGCATTTATAACATTAGGATGTTTAATGCTCTATTATTAGGACCCGACATAGCCCGAAGGATCGCCAAATTGAAGTGGCAGTGGGCAGGGCACATTGCTCGCAGAACAGACGGTCGATGGGGCCGAAAAGTTTTGGAGTGGCGACCGCGTACCGGAAGACGCAGCGTTGGAAGGCCTCCCACAAGGTGGACCGGTGACCTGGTGAGGGTTGCGGGTAGCCGATGGATGCGAGACGCACAGGACCGGTTGTTGTGGCGACGCTTGGAGGAGGCCTATGTCCAGCAGTGGACGTCTTTCGGATGATGATGATGATGATGATTAGGACGCTATTTATTTAAAACTATCGTTAGATTCGTATCAGTTATTAAAGTTCTCTGCCCGCTTTTTTCACGGATAAATCAATATGGATCTACGCGAAGGGGAAGTTGTCCGAATTGCAACGTTTGTTATAAAGTGGAATAATCTAATGAAATAAAATATACCCGTACACATGTGCAGTTAGTCGATCAACGGTTCAATATGTCTTCGAAAGATATCTGGAGGCTGGTGGAAGAAGAAGTCTTTCAGCCACGACAACCGGCTTCGTGGCTGTCCTAATTTTTTTGTCTACCAGTTTACATCATTTTCTTTCTAACAGTAACAAATAAATTACTAAATGCATTAATGTTATTATTTTTAATTCTACAATGGTTTGTGTGTAAATAGAGGTGCGATGTTAATAATAGGGTTAAGCAATTCCATTCAAATCGTCTTCAAAGGAAATTGAAAAATTTACATGCGAATTGATTTTATTATATGTATTAAACTATACAATGATGTCCGCTAAGGTTAATTAATTAATATTCATTTATTCAATGATTAGGTAATTTAGTTAGGGAACTTTAAAAATTAGGTGGTTAGTTGTATATACTTATATAGCACTCACGTACGTCAGTTTTAGGAATTTGATGTCAAATCGTTTGTGAATTGCGTCAAGCATGACTAGACATTCTCGCAAATTGTGATCCACAGAAAGATTCCCAGTTTCTACCAAGATTTAGGATATAGTTAGTTTAAGATTCGCATAGCAGAAGTAAAGACAAGCATGCTCTATCTTCGACCACATCATTACTTATCATCAGGTGAGATAGTGGTCAAATATAGTGTTCAAGCCTATCAAAAGCAATTAATTTGCCTAGCCTTTTTCCAACTATATTGGGGTCTTGGGGTCGGCTCCCAGTCTGACTTCAACAACTCTGGGTAATGCGATACCCCAAGACTGGCGTCAGTTTCAACATTTTTGACAACCATTACTGCTGCGGCTGTCAAAAATGTTCAAATAACAGTTCGGTATGTAATAGACCATCCATCCATGGACCGACCTCGGCAAGCGTTGCTTAACCTCGGAGATCGACCCATGCGGCTGTTATTATTTGCCCACGAGCTCCTTGCTCCCTGTGTTACTAGTGAAAAATTACTTTAGCTATGAAAGTTATGCTAAACTAGTCATCTGCCTAGCCTTTTCCCAAGTATATTAGGGTCGGGTTGTAGTCAAACCGAAATCAGCTGAATACCAGTATTCAATAAAGTAAAGTTTTGCTAAACTGACTTGCCTTTTTTTCAACGATGGGTACTCATCAAATGACTCCTTCCGCGCGCTCTGAGTGGAGCGGAAGGGAATTTCAGACTCTTACTGACTAAAACCCATCCGTGTTCCTCTAAATGGCCTTGCGTTCCAGCTAGGGCTGCGGTGACTCTTTCAAACAAATTCCAAAACACGACTGACTTGGCTTACCTCATGGCCAGCAACCGAGGTTACATTTTTACTTTTCCTAATCACCAATTCACACCATTCACTTTTCCATCAAACTGATGGTCTTCTTTGGGCAATTCGAGCGAAGTGGTACTGGTTTTTTTTAATGTTCTATCTGATATTTCTCAGTTGGTCAGCCTAGGCAGCATAAAGTTTATGAAGGTTCGAAAGTGAGCGTTGTGATACTGCTGTGTCTCGCAAGCTGTCGAGCTATGAGAGCAAGCGAAGAGAGAGTGCACCCTTCCTACCTTTTTTTTAATGTGGGAAATCATCAAATTTTAATGACTCCTTCCGCTCTGGGTGGAGCGGAAGAGAAGTCTCTTACTGACTAAAACCCATCCATGTTCCTCCAAATGCCCTTTGCGTTCCAGGGCCGCGCAGACTCTTTCGAACAAGTTCCGCAATATGGCAGACCCTTCGTACCTGCGCACACATCTGTGTACTATAATCAAAACGACGAACACTAAAACCGAAATTCGGCCAGTCGGACTATTTTCATCTTATACTTTAAAAAACTTCAGACATGTTCTAAATTTCCACTCAATCTGCCTAACCTTTTCAGAATAATGCTGGAGTTGGGTTCCTGACATCCTTTACTACCAATATTTTATATAAGGTGCTATAAAATTATCTGCCAATTTTATAGCACCTTATATAGAGCGTCAGTCTATATGACCTCTAAAACAAAGTAGGTAGGTAACTGTGAAACACGATATTCCTTATCAGCGAGAAGGCAGTTCTGGAAAGTTTTCTAAAAAGGCACTAACAACAACAAAACACCAGTAAAATCACTTCACTTCCACGAAATCCCTCAAAAATCCAACAAACACTATCAAAACTTAATTAAAATTTGAATTAACCGATTGATTTGGCAGTTAATAGGCTCTTTAGCGGCCGGAAGTGAGACAATAGGCCCGGCCATAGTGTGATTATACAGTCCAATGAATCGCTGTTTTAATATTCAAATCGATTTGAGCCGATTCAGCATTCGATGTTATCCGGCTAATGACATTCATTAATGGTGATAACAGGACGATAATGTATGCTGAGATATACTTATGTTTGTTATTGTTTTGTGTGTTTGTTTATGGAAAGCTTTTAACATGGCGATGGACTCTTTTGATAATCGTTTGGTCTAGTTTAAGTAAGAAGTTGGACGAAATTTTGATGATTTCACTGCACTCATAGTACAAATATTTTACTGCCTTAAACATGTCTAGAACATGAACCACATGCTACGAACGCCACTGAAAAAAAAACAGTCGGCCAAACGTCGCTATAAGTCGCCATATCAAAAGAAAAATCTCTCCTCCTCCATAAGACCTCCTCGTCCTCTTTCTCGCCATCTTCCCTACAGTCCATCCATCGTTTTTTTTTGGTGATTACCATTCACATCCTCTGCCTCTGTTAACCATTCACATTCATAACTACACAAAACTTTCTTCCAAAATGCATACGCATCACTTGCTCATACCATGCCAAACTTTTCAGCTTTTGCCTCATGAAATCATGGCTGTCTACCGTAAGACACGTTACAAAACACACCGTGGTATTTAAGAACTTTCGCAACACACAACCACCAAGGTGGTCTGCAAAGCTACCGTACACCACAACAGCAGTTTAACACCGAAACCAGACATAACGAGCATTTTGGCTAATGGCCGACACATATGCACTTAAACTTTCAAAAGCTCTTCCTGTGGAGTACGGCCGTAGTAATTTTAACCGGCACAATATAACTGTGTCAGTCGTAACTGGCGTTTTCCACGGTCGATGCGACATTTAACCGTGGTTAAACTAACGGTCGAATTTCATGGCGAATGATGACCAGGAAACGGATGTTGATGCGGAACTCGGTCGTGCAAAGGGTGATGTAATTTTGTACTGAAGCAGCGGTTTTGTGAGAGAACTGCAATCTGGTGTGTTTAGCTGTTTGTAATTATTTTTTTCTTGTTAGTGATGTTCAGCACAGTTTTGCGTGTTACCTCGTGGAAGGCTTTTTAAATCTTTGTGTTCTTCCTGTTTTCTCTAGTAATAAAAACTAAGAAAAACACAGAAAAGGCTCCCAATGTTGGTATCATTGCGGTTGAGTTGAGTGTTGGTCATGTGTTGTCCCAATGGCGTGGCTACATGGACAATTCAAAAATCATTTTTCTATCGTATACTTACTTAACTAAACTTAATAACCCTAAGTGCGCTAGCTGGGGCTGAAGGCGTCCAAAGTAGCCCGTCATTATAGCAGTTATGATTTTCACGTTTTTCAAAAATTTAAGCATCTCATAAATTTTACATTGTTGCATCGAGAGCCTTATGCTTAAAATAACATAAAAGGCAATAACGTCAGTCTTCACTATCTTCGTCACATAGGTACTTACTCATCTTTAAGAGCAATAGGCTAACTGTACACGAACATTAACTTGTCATTTCATAATTAATTTCTCTATTTTGTCTTTCAATATCTCCCTATTTCTGACGTCATTCAGGATCGTATTGTGAATTGATTTAAGACTTTTAGCGTCTCTTGCATCATACTACTTAGGATGATGAATCAGATTGAAGACAGGCAGAGGGTTCCTTGCCCCCAATATTCCGCTTGTAAGGCACTTTCGTAACGATATCTCACTTGCCTGAAATGGCCGTGTTATTAACTTGTTAATCAGTAGCTAGCCGTTGGTTCATTAGCATATATTAGTCTTGTTTCAAGCTGCTCGCTCCGTTCTTAATTAGTTTACCTACATATCTTCTCACCTATACCTACCATCTGAGTTTAAATTCTGGATTCTAGCAGCATATTCTTTACCCATATGTGCTCTAAACGAGAAAAGAGTAAACTCTTTAAACACTAAATGCAGTAATTAAGTAAACCTTCTGATAAACCGTCTGGGCTGATTGTGAACTATTTCCGCAAAATCAGATCGAACCATATGATAAAAATCTTAGATCTCTCTCTTTAGATTGATACCTAGTGCCTAGAGAAGTTTTATATCTGTTTATTCAAGGGTTGCATCGCCTTGCACTTATACTATAATGTACCACATACGTGGTCGAGCGGAGAAAGAGTTTGTATAATCTATAGGTACTAATATTACAAAAAGGTAAAGTTTGTGAGGTTGTAGGGAGTAATCTCTGGATCTACTGAACCGATTTTGAAAATTCTTTCTGAATATGATAGCCAAATTCATGAGGTAGGCTATAGGCTATACGGGAACGGGGAAATTCCAACGGAAACGGGAAACATTAGGATATACGCTTACGAAGTCGCGGGTTAAAGCTAGTTTTTCATAATTTCGCAATGGCGAAGGTAACATTGGACTTATTTATATTGGAATAACTAACTTAATGTGCTCTCAGACATTTTCACGCAAAACAATGCGATATTGTGGCGTATAGTATGCGATACTACCCACATAGATTATTTCTACGAAACATAAATCTGACGCTTACCTACGTGTTTTAATTACTTACTAATTTAATTATCATATATTATTACATCCATGACGTATTACAATATAGACGCGTCATGCAACATCATCACAGCTCTAAAAAACAGCGCAAGCACTATCGGTACTATTCGGTAGCACGACGGCCATGTACTAATTAAATACGCGAGCAGAGTACAGGGTAGGCGTGGTAGCTACATCATTTTTTTATGTTGCCACTTCAGAGTACGGTAATATGTAGTACCTTTCAATGTTTAACATCTCTTTTCCTCTTCTCAGCAGGTGCACCCAGCGGTCCGCCTGTGGTCCGCTGCCAGCTACGTAAGCACAAGCCGAACCGCAAGCCGCGGACGCCCTTCACCACGCAGCAACTCCTCGCGCTGGAGAAAAAGTTCAGGGACAAGCAGTACTTGAGCATCGCGGAGAGGGCCGAGTTCTCCTCCTCGCTTAGACTTACTGAGACGCAGGTGAGGGTTGATCGTCTACTGATAACACACTTCACCACGTAGCAACTGCTGGCGCTGGAGAAGAAGTTCAGGGACAAGCAGTCCCCTAACTTAGACTTACTGAGACTCAATTGAGAGACATCTACTGAGAAAACACTTATAATACCTACCCCACTTTTTGATCGGGGATTCTCACTTTATTTTACTACCATCATTTAAAGAACAGAAACCATTACTTGGTACTCGTAGTGTATATTATTATGTCACTGGTGTAAATGGCGCTGTAATCGCGCTCAGTACGACGCTGTCTGAACTAAATTTATCATCACACACTGTATTTAATGAGTAGTACTCAGCAGTACAGCCGATCTATTCTGTCAACATCTCACCGTGTATACTTGGGTGGATATGAGCATGATGTGAACTGTCATTCCATCTTGCTTGTACGGATTGACAGCTCATCACTTCATGTTCACTTCGCCTAAACTAACACGGTGAGTTGTTTACAAAATCGCAATGCAGTTGTTGTTGTACGGTCACAAGACGTTCCACGTATCATCTCCGCTGCGACTGCCTCCCTGATGCAGCTTATGCGGGCCATACACGTTCAAGTAATTTGATCAAACAGGCTAGTTCAAACTGTTTGATCAAATAGAAATACAAAATGTTGTATTTCTTCATGCTACAAGACAACTTGTTATGATCAAATTTTCTCAGATATTCATGCCAATTTCATAAAACTTGTCAAAACTTGTCATCAGAGCGTGTATGGCGGGGCCGCATTACCAGATTTTTGGTTTTCAAGAGTTTAATTGAAAATACACTTATTAAAAGTGTTAAAACTAAAAACCTTTGATAGAATGTCAAATGTATGTTTTGGCCTTAGAATAATAACGGTTTTGGCATACAAAATCTGGCTGTCTTAACCCACCAAAATGTTGCGACTGCTAATCTTAAATACCCGTGTCTATTAAAAATTAAAAACAAATCTTAACAAAACTCTGTTATTCCAGGTAAAAATATGGTTCCAAAATCGTCGCGCAAAAGCGAAAAGATTGCAAGAAGCCGAGATAGAAAAACTAAGGCTGTCCGCGCGGCCCCTCCTCCCGCCATCCTTTGCGCTGTTCGGGGGAGGGGGGGCGCCTCCACTGTTCGCAGCTATGGCAGCTGCCTCCAGACCCCAGCTCAGCTTCCTCGGAGGTCCACCAAGCCACCAACACGCGATAAACATGAACATACTAAACTCTCTACAGCCTCATTGACGAATGGATCACGCGGCAACGCGTGAAGCCAACGATCAGCCGCCATCTTGAAACGGTGTGTTCGAAATTTAAATTGAAAGGGTCCCTATTCTCGTATAAGTACGGTGTTTCTTTATTGTTCTGAATTTTGAATTGACCATTGTAATGGAAACGCTTTCTTCTCACTCTTCGCGGTATCTACAAATTGTATCGGTGGTTGTCATTTCTATTTTAATTGCCATCGCTGCGATTATGTAATAGGTTAGGTTAACGACAACTTGAATGCTAGCGATGAAAATGCCTATGATCGCTTTTTCTACATGATACACTGGTTATTCTTTCGCGTCACCAGTGCACTGTGCTATGCATAGAGAAAAACGCCTAGACAGTTTTAGATTTCTAACTGTCATAGCGTCACTTGCTGTAGAATATAGAGAATAGGGGCCAACACCAGTGATCGAAACAAAAGTTTAAAAAGTGAATCAAGGACAAAAAAGAAATGTGTTCCAATTTTAAAATAAACTGTGTTCGTTTTGTGCCCCCACAACTTAGGGTGAGGACACCATGAATGAGAATAATTTCTGAAGTTTTAGATATTAATGCCACAATATTATTGTAACAAATAACCTACATATTAAAACTGTTAAATATTACCTTTGTGTGTATAAAACTCCTGGTAGCAAGCATTTTGGTTATTCATGTACACGAAATGAAAAACTCTCTATAAGTGCAATTTCTCAAAATACCTAGTGATAATTTTATAGTACTGGATAGAAAATTGTAAATAAGTTTACGATAATACCTTAAGAATAAATAATGTTTACTTAGTAATTTACGGAATGTTTTAAAATCTGTACTGAAGTATTGTCAGCACATTGAACTATTATTTTATAATATAAATATGTCTTAGTCTTAAGACTTCTTCCAATCAGCTTTCAACCACTGTCTAATAGTTATATTCTTGGTCTTTGTCGACATATTTGATTTGTTAAAGAATTCAGAATCAGAGAGCATCACGTAATATTTCTGTTTTTAACGTATTGTGTAGGTACTAAACCGAACTAATTTATCTACGACATACCCTTTGTTTCCTATCAAAATAAGTCAATCACAAAACTAGATAGTCAGCTCTAACGCTATGCTTTCACAATCCCAACTTGTGTGCTAAAATATTTAATTTATTTATTTCGGTTGTACATCTTTGTCCGTTTACTATTCCTGTAGTTGGGCTATGTAATTCTCATTATATATTCTTCTCTTTTATTTTATTCGACACACCATTAAATAAATTATTTTAGACATCATTTTCCTATTATACTTAACGGATGTTAGCTTATAAGGTTTCTGTACTTAAATATGTTTACTGATGTGCAAATAGTAATGTAAATATAATATTTAAATAAATTATTGTATACGTAAGATACACGAGTACATTATGTATAACTTAAGTATATTTCTAAAACATTAGATTTTTTAAAACGAATCCCTGATCATAGATTTTGTGGACATGACTTTTTAGAACATTTATATTGGAGATGACATAGGTACTTACTACTTATTAGTACTTATAATAAAAATTTAAATAAATAAAAGTTATTAAACAGCTGCGTTTGCATTCGCATCTCAATCGCAATCTGTCAAAAAAGTAGGGATATTGACGTTTTTTTGACTGAGATGAGAATGCGAATGAAAAATTAAAAGATTTTTCACCCTGATCTACCATATTTACCGAGTTAACAAATCCTTTACAAAGGAAAAAATGGCGTATTGTATGGCGCTAAAAGAAAAATTTCACATGTATTTTCCAATATAAAAGTTCTATTTTACTACTATTAAGCAATAGTTTTATCACAATAAGTACTTGAAAGGTTAAGTTTAATCGCTTTTGTGTCATATTAATTAAAAATCATGCTTATTTATTACTTTTTTTTTTGACGATTTTGTTACGAGCACTGATGAAAAATGGAAATTACCTTAATAAAAATTAGCTCTGACAATGGAAACAGTTTTTCTTTTACTGAAAGAAAATCTTTGCTCATTACAATAAAAAGGTCACGTAATATTCTGTACAAAAATATTAAAAGTAATAGTTTATCTGGTTTAATTTGAATCTTTGTGTTATATCGCCTTGGATAAATACCTAAACATAGGAATGACTATGGAACATTTGTAAATTATTGATTAAATTATAAATTCGTTATTAGTACAATCTTGCGGTTTTATTAAAAAATAAGTCTACCTTCAATTAGATATTATTATAAAAGAAGAAACTGTTCTAAGTATCTACTAACTTCTTGTAATTCCTTTAGTAAGAACAGAAATAATACATAGAGCACTTATTAATGTTCACTGTGGTAATGTGGCCTACATTATTGGCTAAGTATAAATATTGATCTTATCATTTAGAATTCATAATAACTATAATATCAAAAGTGCATTGTAATAATCAAAAGTTATGCCTTTGGTCCATCATAAATACCGTTAAAAAATAGATACAATCGTAAGCTGTTATTGCAGAAACCGTTTCAAAAATAATACCTTTATCTGCAACCATAAACATTTTTCAACCATAGATAGAATACTTGTCAAATCTATCAAAATTCACAATTTACCATAAACAAGTCGCGTTTCTACTCGATTGAAAGTCTATGAAGACATCGACCATAAAGTTTATCATGGAGTCCTTATATGTCGTGTTATAGGGTGGGGACGCCATAACTTCCTGTTCCACTCACTAATTGGTGTCTTTGGCTAAAAACTTGCTGCGCTATAATTAATGATAATACTTTTAAATGCACAGATTTGTATGCCGCGTCGAGCACTGGACGCGCCCGGAGACATTAATTACTCATTTGTGAACTAGTTGATGCCCGTGGCTTTGGGTGTGGTTCTAGGGTACCTAAATATGTGAGAGAAACGTAAATGAATAAAATTCATACGAAAACTGTAAATGCTGCATTGAAACGTGTTAAGGTTTTCAAGTTCATCACAAATTATTTTACATTAGAAGAGTCATTCCCAAATAAAACTATTAGGAAGAACGCAAATTAATTTGACAGATTTCAAATTAATTTGCGTTCTTCCTAATAGTTTCTATTATTATAGATCCTGGCCGTACATAGGTTGTACCTAATTATTTTCAATGACCTAATTAAGGAGTGACTTAAAATAGTTAACTTGTATTTTTATTATACAGCCAAACTAATACTCAGCTTTTTTTACATTTATATATTCCCATGAGTGGAAAACTGATTTCTGAGCCCATACCATAATCATTGCAAGTCTATTTAAGGTGAATGGATGAATGCTCTCACTGCCATTTTGTCGCTAGATGGCGACACATCTACAATTTCGAACATTTTCAATTTTTACACCTAACATAGAAAGTTTTAATAGACAACTTTATTATAGGCGACACCTAGGGCATTACCTTGATTTTTTTTAGATAATCACTATGCTTGTTAACTGCTACCATACAAAGATTACAGCAGAATAAAGATTTAGCCGCATGAATTTACTCTTAACACACACATGCAAAGTAAATAGTAGTAACTTTCGACCCTACTAGATGTCGTTTTATTCAAAAATGGTTGGAAATTAAAATGTCCAGAGGACCAAATTGTTATATTCCAATCTATTTCTTATTAATATAACCTTAGCAATGATTATCATCACGCTATACTTTCGGGAAGCTGAGCAGCTAAAAACCTTGACATAAATAAGGTCGGCTATTTGAAACATTTATCAACCGTACAAATAGACTGTCGGTTTAGAGACTGCCTTTCATTAGGCTTGGTGTGGGTTCAAATCTCAATAGTTGTATTTATTTTTGAATTATTTTTCATCTTTCTTTATCCTTACCAAACCTAATATTTTCAAATATTAATAATAATATAATTATTGGTCTATGCATATTTTTGTTTCTAGGCTCGATATCCTATCGGATTTGGTGGTGAAAAGGTATCCCTTTTCACCATAACAAATTATTCAGATAAATTATTTTGGGTAATAAACATTGCATGTTACGCTCTAACATCGCAATCAGTAAACATGGGCTCGGCGTACGACTATGCACCGAAACTCACACATCTGTGATCAGTGTCATCACAGTCGCAACCTACTGTTACCGATAGACAAGGATAGAGATAGGAGACGGCGCTGTCGTGCGAGCGAAATCGCGTTAGCTGCCGAATGTTGACGAATGTTTACGATTATGAATGACATGGCATGTGGTAGCGTTAGCAAATAAAATAAAAAACATTAATTATTTTGAGGTACTTAAAAAAAGAAATATTGTTCGCTCGATCGCGCAAGGTTACTAAAGCTTTACTTCTGCCTTTGTTTTCGGACAATAACAAGCCACTTTAGTCTCCTTAATTCATCTTTAGGAAACCTGAATAAAAAAGAGCCTTAAGTATCACCATTATGCATTTATGTATAAATAAATAAAGAATATGGCTGCACATGACGTGCAGTTTGGGAGTTACGAGGAAGCCTTGAAATCATAACCGTTTGCTTTGCCACAGTCGCGTAATAAAGATAACTAAATATAGTGAAGTAGTGATTCTGCACTAACAATTAGGTACTAAAAACTAGACTTTGTCTTATAAAATATTTTTTTTTAAATAAGTACCTGTTGCGTAAAACATAACTGTTATCAATTATTAATAAAATTGACTTGAATTTAAATAATCATGGTTGGTAAAACAATAATAATAAAAAACTATTAATATGTTTGAAGAAATTTGTGTTGCTAACCTTACGTAACCTCGTTCTGATACTAGTCGTCGCGCGCGTTGTTTACAAAATCTCTCAACAACTCGCGAATTGTGCGTATCGTGTCTCTCACGCATGTTTTTAATATCTATCTCGCTCTCACAAACATGGCGAAGCAAACGATAAAATATTTTTGTTATTTTCAACAAATTAACATTTTTGGCTGTATTACGAGTGGTGTGTCTTATTTTTATTCCTAGTATTATTAAAACACTGTTGAGCTGCAAAGATTAAAGATTTTATTAGGTACAGATTTTTGGTTTCCTATGTTTAGGTAGGTACTACTTGATACAGAAAGTCAAGTGAAGTCAATTTTTTTTCAAGTCTATGCAGTGAAGGTAGTTCAATTTACACGATAATTAGTAATAAGTACTACTAATTAATAACAATTTCCGAGATACTGATAAAAGCTAACATGTGGGTAGAACTAGGTAAGTATATTTATTCATAGTACCTACCTAAACAAAAAATCTCTAATAAAATTCTTTGCCTTAAAAATCTAGAAAAAATATAGGTATGTTTAGGTATCAAATAGGTACTAAATTTTTGTAAAGGCGAATTGAAATTTTTGAGCCTTTACGTGGAGATCCTAAATGTCGGCAGTCCATCCTGACATCAGAATGACTGCCCATTTTTTAAATTCATTTTCTCAGTTATTAATTAGGTACCAATTATTTAAACAAAGGTATCAAATAGTAGCAAATAGGTATTAGATCTTAGTAATATTTTTAAGCTGATCAGTCATTTTGGCCAATCATTCTGAAGGTCACATCAATGATTTTCCGTGCGCGACTGAGTGCCAATTACGGGCAATCACTTAGTTGAGTAGGACCGCTTGCTGTGACTAAGTCCCGTATCTAATGGTAATAAAGGTATATTGTACCTACACAGGTTGTTGTAATGTGACTGAACCTAAATAGTACCTAACGTGTAAATAAATTGTGACGTGTAGGTACTAAATAAATAAAAGATTATTTATGCAATTATTCGTCGCGATCTAAGAATGTTTTCTTTAGGTGATACAGTCGTAACATTCAGTGATTAGTGTAATTACTGGCGTTCTTTGGTGGAATGGTTTTAGATGGCAAAGCAAAGGGTTGTTATCAGCTTAGAATATCTTGGTATTAGTTGGTTAGAGTAGGTACCTACCTATGTAAGTACTCGTATGTGTCACCGGATAATTCCAAACATCGTAAGATTGTAATAAATGTTGTTTATGTTTTAGACTATAATCTATGATTATGTTGAGAACAGATAATGGATTGTGGAGGTCTGGTAGGCAGCCGCACCACGTAAAATACTGGTATTCAGCTGAATCCGGTTTGACTGGAAGCCAACCCCAGTAGGTATAGTTGGGAAAGGGCTAGGCAGATGATGTGTTGAGAAGAAATAATTTCGAATACACTGAATCACACCCAAATTCAATAGTTTACAATACTTGTCTTATCTAGAAGAAATTATAAGTAAGTAGGTACTTGTAAATATACAATCTTACGCGACTTATAATATTACAATCATGCGATACAAATGCAAAAAAATACATCATCTGTGAAAATGTCAACTGTGTAGCTATCACGGTCCGTGAAATACAGTCTGGTGACAGACAGAGACGGACAGACAGACATACGGACCGACAGACGGACGACCATTGCGTAGGTAGCTAGGAAAAAAATAGGTAAGTTTGCCTACGCTGATCGCCTGATTTAGGTATAGGTACCCTAAGTATACCTACATGAACTTCTTTTCTCTGATTTGATTCAACCCAAATTAACCAATGAATTAGTACTTAACCGTGTCAGAAAATGTTTTATCAGTACCTACTTACATACAGTGGAAAGATTTTTAAATCTTTAGGTAGGTAGGCACTATTTATTTAAAGTAGATAAGTGATACAATAATAATATTAGTATTGTATCTGTGTGAACCAAAGGCAGATCGCAGATAATTGTTTTCACTTTCTAGCATTATTTCTCATTCCCTAAAAAAAACATTTCATCAATCATAAAATATAAAATCCGCGGGCAAACCCGCGCGCCGGCGCTAACTTGCTAGAAACACAATTTTGACACACAATCACGCATGGACTGGAACAATTTGGCAACACGCGTTGTTGCCAAATTGCGTCTTGAATGGCAACGTCGCATCGCCGCGTCCGTCACTCGATAACCTTGGCGCTTGTTCGAATTTTCGAACAGCGCCATCTACTTAAAATGTTCACCGCACGTAAACTCGTAACACAACAGCAATGAACTTTTTCTCGGTGGTTCTATAAATTTCTGTCAGAGGGCGCGATTCAGGTCACTCACACATGTAAAGATTTTTCGTTTTTTATTGGGTCTAATTCTCATAGAAAGACTGTTTTTTTTCTAAAATTTGGGCGATAGGCGATCACAATACATTATAAAATCTCATTATACTTGCTTTATTCTGCAGAAACTGTTTATTTACGGAGATTACAGCTACTGAAAAATGTATGGCGAGGTCTCTTTAGGGATCCCCCTTAAGGCCAAGACCAATCATCCCCCTAATTATTTTCGCATAGTTTTCGTCTTTTTATCTTTTTCTGAACAGGTTATTTCAGAAGTCGTGGTATATTCATGTTCTGTTTTTAATAAACAGTAAAAAAATCAAATTGGAAGAAGAATATTTGTATAAAAACTCGTCCGCAAACAAAGACTAAAAAGACAAAAAAAAAAACTCAATCTATGAACAAACATACAACCTATCCAAATCTATCCAATATATAAAACTACTAGCTTTTGCCCGCGGCTCCGCCCGCGTGGATGTCATTAATCGCGTAAAAAAATAACCTATGTCCTTCTCCATATTCCAGGCTATATATCTGCCAAAATTTCATGAAAATCCGTTCAGCCGTTTGTGTGCAAGCGTAACAGACAGAAAGACAAACAGAGTAACTTTCGCATTTATAATATTAGTAGGGATAGTACTTAGTCACCTACCTAGACCAGCTGCAAGTACCAACTTACAGGCATATAAAAACTTACCTCGGCGTAACACACAACAGTTTTATTACAAGTACATATATTTACCAAAATGGCCGTTACTGCTGGCTAGTAATTTATTGTAATTGGTCAGTTTATTCGTAATGACGCCCGTCTCACTAACTTATGGGGAGACATGCCTAGCATAAGCTGAGTCGTGGTCAAGCCTTTTTACAGCAAATTTCTTTACATCGCTGGTTATTTTCTAGGAGTTTAAACTTTACAGTGAGGTCTAATATATTACCTACAGCTTATAATATACCTTCGCTACATTTCTTTTTGATGAAAATAGTAAATGCGTTTTGAATTAATTCCATTTCATAAAATATATTGAGGCCGCCCATTGATAACCCAACTATCTTTTAAGTTCATAACCTAACCTTGTTTTACACCTAAAAATAGTTGATTCATTTTTTAAACATATGTTATCAAATCTTCTTTCGTCTGACAGCCGTCCTACTTCAGTTTGTTCTTTAAAATTAGTAAGTGCTAGTATTTGTGCTTTTAATATTTATACCTGTGTGCCATTCAGTTTTTAAACCTCTAAAAAGTTCCTGATGAAAAAGGATCCCTACAGTACCGTCAACATATTGTTCAAACCTATCTGTTGGTTTACTAGGCTGTCACGTCTGAATCGCTGACCTGAAGACGGTTAAGTAACTATATAATAAGCTACTTTTAATAAGCTACCAAAATAATACTAAGTAGGTTGATATTTTACGTATAACTAATAGACAACACTATACCTAGGCACTAAGTATACACAGCTTCGCCGAAGATCTTTTAAATTGGCCGATGTTTTATTTAATTTTATTACATGAATTGGTAATACGTCACTACTTGGCTGTTTATGGACACCTCCTTGGTATTTCTTTCATTTTATAAGGCTATGAACTATACTTACCTAGCATTAGGATGAGTTCAGACCTGAGCCTTGGCTTAGACAGACTTCAATGAAAATCGATATTTTGCTCGACTTGACAATCAAAACATCGCTTCTGGGGTCATAACATACTATGACGTCGTTAAATCATGATTTGGGTGTGGGGAGAGAGACGGAGCTTTACAAGTCACTTCGCACTATCCTTTTTTCTCAAGGTTTCATGATGACATTGGCACGTTATTTTTGGGCTGTGCCTTTTCTTCGAAAAATTAGGCAGGCAGAAATGACAGTTTCAAGTTGTAAACGAGACAGGACAGGACTAACAAACGCTTGCGATGGCGTGACGATTCGAACTAAGTTGTTCCTGACATATTGGCTGGACAAGACAGGAGATAAAATTAACTGGAAAAATATGAGGGAGGCCTTAAGCCCAACAATGAGACGAAGGTTGATAAAAGTTTAAAGTTGCGTTTTCGTTCGTTAGTCTATGTCTTTCTTCCTCTCTTCCCTACATTTTCCATTCAATGGTTTATTATATTCTGATTTCCGTTTACGTCAGACTTCTTTTGACTCTTGTGTGCGCACAGCATTACACATTTGTAGTTCCTTGCTTATCCGTCTGTCAGTGTTAGTTTTTTACGTGGCCATCAATTGTTTTTACATTAAAATACGCAGTTAAGTAAATATTTATTACTCTGTCTTTCGTTATTGTAGGCAATAATACAATTATTTGGTTATTAAGAGGCTGTAATTAACGGCACTTTATTTATGTGCTCTATTAGCAAAGGTTATAGATTATCTGTGGTATTTCATTTGGCATAATGACGTCAGTATTTTAATCGTTTTGTGACACTTACTATTATAATAGGTAGGTAAGGATAATTTGCAGATCAACAGACGAAGAGATTACTAGCTACCTACGTCTAGCATAATAATATCTAAGTATATAACACGCTATTCCTATTATTTCATTTTTAACTCCCGATCAAAAAGAGGGGTGTGTGTTTGTCTGTCTGCCACCGTAGCTCTTAAATGTTTGAAACGATTGAATGTGGTTTTTTTTTTTATTTGGAAGGTAATTTAATAGAAAGTGTGATTCAAAACAATCGATTCAGCCGTTTGAAGATCATCAGCTCTTTTCTAGTTGATGAAGGGATGTGAGCAACTGCTATGGGTTTGATCGATTCGAAATTTGGTATTCTGGTCTTCGTTTGGCCGAAAAATAATTTGACCTTGAATTATTTTTTTTGCAGAAAACCATGCCCCGTCTTTTCACATTCCATTTATAATGGTGTTCCTAACATCCGTACCAACTTTTAGCTCTATGCGAATTATACAAACCTTTTTCTTATGGATGGGAAATCATCAAATGACTCCAGCCGCTCTGGTTGGAGCGCGAATGGAGTGTCAGACTCTTAAAACCCAATCGTGCTACTCATAGTGCCTTTTGCTTTCCAGGGCCGCGGTAATTCTCGAATAAAATCCGCAACCCTGGAATTATTCCTAACCTTGAATGTCTATTTTGACCGGACTAATACCATGAAGTCCTACACTGCTACGCCGTAGGCCTAGAAAGTATGCAACCGCGTCAACATTTTATATCAACATGCTACAAATAGTAAGCACAATTATAACTACAAATTAATTCATCAATGCACTAACGACATAATTTCTCATGAAAATAATAAACGACCTAATTCAACGAAGTCCAATCTCACAATTTATCAAACTTATCTCGTTGAAACCAACACGAGACCACTCCTAATTACATTTCGTCACTTTAATCACTGCTCAAAAGCAAAGCCAATTTGTCATAATTAATACGCAACGGAAACTCAGCATACAGCCAATGGGTAACTTGGAACACGGGTAATTGGCCCAAAACATGAATTAAACATAATTTACTTTTAATTATCTGATCGATGGCATTCCAGGGTAACCCTTTCAGTCCAATTTAGATTCTTTGCATGTTTCCGCGCTCCTTCTTGCCGGTTTGTCGTTTGTTTGGCCACCTAAGCTGTAGATTTTTATCTAGGCGGTTGACGGGTTAAAAAAATATTGTTAACAGTGTGTTTTGTTGTTGGTTGGAGTCGTCGTTGGTTGGTTTTGGTTCTAGGATAAAACTGTGCTACGAAACACAAGCAATAAAAACATGTTATATCCTTTAGGTTCAGGCATTGGAATAGAGTAAATTCTTTTTCTTGTCTTCCATCAGAGGGCCAATTCTACAAATTTTTAAGCAATGTGCGCATTCGCATCTCGGTCGCAATCTTTCAAGATCCCCTCTATTTTCCCTAAAAATTAATAAAATTGGCCTTCAGATAGAATAAAATTATTCCATATCAGTAGAGAAAGAGAGAGATAAATACACTTTATGTACACCATAAATAGACATACACAATTCTTTTACACAAACTAAATTCTATGGGTACAGTGAAGGGTTTACCCCTTTTTTATAAAGGATGGGAAATCATCAAATGACTCCTTCCGCTCCACCCAGAGCAAAAGAGAATATTAGAATCTCACTGACTAAATCCCATCCGTGTTCCTCCAAATGCCCGCGGTTACTCTTTCGAACAAATTCCGCAACCCTGGCAGGCTCTGGCCCTAGCAGACCCCGTCTACTATGCTGACATCTATTTGAGGCGTGCGTGGAAAACAACGTGCCGCCGACACGGGCCTGGGGGTCTACTCTCTATGCCCGAAGTCCGTAGTTTCGGCCTTAGTGTCGGGCGTTTTCTCCTCCGTATCACCTACGGACTCACGATTAGTCCCGAACCCGAACTAAGAATGAATGATAACACGATTTGACAGTTATTCTTTTTTCTTCGCATTTTTTAAGAAAATTCAAATAATTTTTTAATATAGTTTATTTACATTTAACTAAAGTATGTAGGTACCATTTTGTTCGATAACTTTTTGCCATCTTGTAGGTAGGGACATGATCCCATTGCTATAGAAATTTTGGGACTTCTGATCAAAATACCGCGACAAGTGGTTTTAGCAGTCCTCTCGTGATGTTAATCTGACACTGCCTAAAGAATTATGAAGAGATCGAAACAGGTGGAAATCTGAAGGTGCAAGGTCAGGACTATACGGCGGATGCATTAACACCTCCCAGCCAAACTCTCTTAATTTTTGCTGAGTGGCTAAAGATGTGTGAGGTCTAGCGTTATCATGATGAAAAACCACACCCCTTCTGTTGATTAATTCCGGCCGCTTTCTCTCAACTTCTTGCTTTAATCTCATCAGTTGTTTGCAGTAGAGTTTAGAATCGATGGTCCTGCCTGGTGGTAACAGCTCATAATGAATAATGCCCTTCCAATCCCACCACACACACAGCATCACCTTGTTGCGAGTTAACCCGGGTTTCGCCACAGTCTGTGAAGCCTGATCGGCCTTTGACCACGACCTTTTTCGCACGTTCTTGTCGTACGTGATACACTTTTCATCACCAGTTATCAGCTTCTTCAAAAATGGTTCGGTTTCATTACGTCGTAATAAAGGTATAATTACGTGTAAACTATGTTTGGTAAATAAATAAAAAAAATAAAAATAAAGAATCACAAATGAGTACACGGTTCATGAGGTTTCTTTCAGTGAGCTCGTGAGGTACCCAAGTATCGAGCTTTTTTTCAAATGCGCCAAAACTGTTTTTTGGTCAATTCCTAGTTCTTCAGCTACGTCGTAACTACTGATATGCCGATCTTGCTCTATTTTTTCAAAAATGGCATCCATTTTATCCGTAATAGGGCGACCAGAGCGACGTGCATCTTTGACATCAAAATTTCCGGATTGAAAACGCTTAAACCAAATTTGTGCTACTCTCACAGACACTGCACTAGGTCCATAAACATCGCAATTTTTTTTCGCGGCTTGCGTTGCATTTTTACCTTTTTTGTAGTAAAATTTTAAAATGTATCGAATTTCTTCATTAGATTCACACAACTTGACAGTACGAAAGACAAATGAAAATCACACATTTTCGTAATTTGAATTTGGAATGATGTTCTTTAAAATTTAAACTTTCAATGATACCAAAACCAGCCAGATACAAATAGTATAGCCAAAGAGATTTTATTACAAGTTCATACATACTATAATGCGAAAAGACTTTTTCCCCAACCTAATATATAAAAACTCGCACTAGGGCCTAGTGCGAGTTTTTCTCTGATCTGTAATGAATACTTACTGGGAAAGAAATAGGCCCCTGTTTTCAAAGTTACAAGATTTGTATTTAAGTCAAGATCTTTCACTCTTTACACAACTTCAAGTACGAACAAACTTCCAACAAAGCAATTTAAAACGATCGCATATCGAAATCACCTCATATTAATATTCGCACAGTTAAAAATGTAATATTTCTCTCTGCTCAATAATAAACACGGACTACCAATTATTTATTTTTATAAACCAATAACAAATCCGAAGCACAATCGTGAGATTAAAACCTAAATCATTATTATTCCTGGCAATACTCGATTAATTTCATAAATTTTGACCCCTACCATGAGTGTTCCAGAGATTTGCGAATCTGAACTAATATATATAAATGCTAAAGCGAGTTCGTTTGTTCCCCTTCACAATCGTCGATACGATTTTGATGAATTTTCATTCATTATATGTTTATAGACTACTTTTTGCAAATATCTAATTATACCTAGTGCGAAAAAGCCGCGGGTAAAAATCTAGTTAAGTAAGAATGTTTTTGCAAGCCAATGTAAGACTGGTTGAGCACAGGCAGACTTTGCCCACCTGTGGGACAGTATAAATTAAATTCCATTGATTCCACAACTGAAATGAAAAAAAAAACAGTCAAAGCATCTTTCACTTGAATTTTTCAGTCAAAGCTTCCTTAGTGAAATTTGTCTGTCAAAGCTTCTTTTTATACAGATTTTTTTGGTCAAATTTTCTGTAGTGAATATTTCAGTCAACGCTTCTATGAAGTAATACTCGTATTTTTAGGACAAATCTTATTAAGTGAATTTCTCAATCAAAGCTTCTTAGTACAGTGTACTTATATAGTAATGTGACATTATGAATGCTTTCGAGACAGTATAGAGCAGCAACTCAGCTCTACCACAACGTGCAAGTGGGAGCTTCTTTAGAACCTCAGACCTCTCAGTTCTCAGCAAATTCCATGTCACGTAATACAATCTAGAATAGCAAGTAAGAGCTAAAGTTAATTTGAATTCAGTTGTGAGTGGGCGCGGCTGCGTAATGACCAAGTGCCACCTATAACTAATCAGCGCACGCCCTCGCTTCGATATCGATTCATTTGTCATTCGGACACAACACTATAACCAGTGCAGGGATCGAGATATCAACTCATCTAGACTGTTTGTGATGTTGCCTTTACGAGCTTGCAATATTTCGAAAAAGGAACCTCTTGAGCCTGAATGGGTGTTACCTTTGCAAGGTGCGAGTGATTCAGTTACGGAATACGTTTGAGATTTAAACCGCGTTGTGTATCTTTGTAGGCCAAACTTGAAGAGGCCGCTCAAATCTCAAGCTAAAATGCCTGAATTGCCAACAGCGTTGAGCACAGTTGACGAAGTGTATAGATACTTTTCGAAATTTCAACAATACAACGACGTACCTAGACGAAAACTTTATGTTCAAGTCAATTATTTCCGTTTCTCAATTTTCCATTCGCATAGACTATACAAGGGATGATACAACATTATTTTGTTGTACAAACCAAATATATTTTTTTTGTATTAATTGTCCTTATAAACATGATGTAGTTCATTTTTGTTCGTATTTCGTTTTTATTTATTGTATTTCCTTTTAATTTACCAATCACAACAGCAAACCAAAAAAAAGCAACCCATATTTCCCGATCATTAGCATATGCAGACTAATTCCTAAAAGACTCATCCTCAGGCTAAAATTAAGCTGAAACGACAGGCTGAGAGCCTGAGGCGTCGTTTGACAGCTAAGACAAAATATGAAAGATTATCTGTCGGGGGCTACATGGCCGCAGCCTGGCTGATGTTTTAATTAGCCCACAGGCAACGGCACTTAGCCAGACAGCCAATTGGAGCCTTTTGTAGGGCTGGCACTAGGATCAAACGATGGATATAAGAATTAATTTGTAGCGCGTTGCTAAATTAATAGGTATCTATCTATCAGAGTGTAGGTATCTTTCTTTCGTTGTTCCAAATAATCAAAGTTGAAAATCAGCCTTGTCCTAAAAATCCTTTTTCTTCCAACACAGATTCCGTAACCAACACTACCAAACTAAGTACCTAGCTAGTACTTCGAAAACCTTTAAACTGTTCATAATTTGATACTTCTTTTAAGGTTGCGAAATTCCTTGGTTATTAAAAAGACAGCAAGCAAAAAATATTTTAATTTCCCCTATACTTCTTAGCACTGTTTAACTTGATCTTCCATCAACTTAGGTCCATTTTCACAAACTAGACTTATATATCTCCGAGTTAGTTGCTAACCCGGGGCCATTATGTATATAATATTTTTTATACTCGTGTTAAAATATATTCATTTAATTAATAACTAAAATTAATAAGTAAACAAAACTTACAACAAACTAAAATATAGCATCAAAAAATTCGTCCTCAACGCTGTCAGCTGGTAATATGCCCAAGAGACTGGCGGCATTGCCACGTTGAATAGCAATTTAATGCTTAGTCTCTGCCCAAAGTAAAAGCCAGCTCTTGGGTCACGGGAAGTATCAACCAGAAATCCTCGTGTTAGCAACTAACTCTTAGTTAAAAGATAACCCAGATTTATTGGGTAAATCTGGGTTATCTTTTAACTAAAAGAAAAAGAAGACATACTTACTAATATCGAATTTTACTCTCATTCTACTTCTTCTGCTTGCTCCCCTTATCCATTATTTGGGGTCGGGCCTCCTCACTATCCTGCGCAAGTCAAACGATCTTGAGATTGGACTTTTTTAACGTATCCTTCTATGAGGCGCCACCAGAGTTCCAATTATACTCATTTCTAAACAACGTTCGCAAACATCTCAGTCGCTTCTGATTTCAAACAAGATTATCTATAAAATATAAAACAGAAGAGGATCGGTGAAGCAGCCCTATCGCGGGCTCGGTTAGTTACTGCTAAGGGCCCATGAAAATTGTTTTACGCCTTTCCAGTGTCGGTGGATCTCTTCATTTTGCTTGCTAAATTGAAAGCTAAGTGCGCCGGCTCGCATGCAAACATCAACCATTTTATTCTTCAAACTATTACTTTTGTTTAGGCCTTTTTTGTTGGAATCTGGTTTTCAGAGAAGGTGGCTGATATGGGTTTTAATTGCCAGTTGTGGTTCGTACTTTTATATGCAATGTGAGGGCATTTATAATACATGGGTTTGACCAAGTTAGCCACTGTGTGAAGCCTTGACACAGTTAGGAAGCTCCGCGGCTAACCCTGTTGAGGATGGCAAGACAGTTGTAAAACTAACAGTTACATGCTGTTCGGATCTGTAAAGAAGTCACTATGGAAACATGGGGAAAGCAAGCGTAAAGCTTTCGTTCCCACTGATGCTTGGGATTGTCACTTCACCTTACCTAGTAAGCACGGTAATATTAGGCGTTAGTTCTGCACTGGTGTCCTATTGACGCGAGTGATTTCGACAGGCCTGTTGGTCTAGTGGTTAGTGACCCTGACTGCTAGGACGGAGGTCGTGGGTTCGATTCCCACCCAGGACAAACTTTGTGTGATGAGCATAATTGTTTGTTCTGTGTCTGGGTGTAATTTATCTATAATATGTATGTATTTATAAATTATATAAGTATTTCTATCAGTTGTCTGGTTACCATAACACAAGCTCTGCTTAGCTTGGGATCAGATGGCCGTGTGTGAGTTGTCCCAAGATATTATTATTATTATTATTATTATTATTATTGTTCAACCTCTTCCCAACCCTTTGCGGAATACAGGCCTGGCGTGATTTTGATGTAACTTACGATTTCCCGTAGCAAAAGTACTAAAGCTGGGTTCTGACTGGTGTTACGGGGCGTGATGTAAAATGTTATAAAGCGAGCATTCGTGTAGTCAGTACGTGGAAACGAGCATTAACACGCGTATGTTACTCGGATTTTAGGATACAGCGTATCGTGACATGCTCGCTGCGAATGGTACATTAGGGTCAGTACCCACCTTAAGATACAATTTATGTTGTTCAGATGAATTCTTAACCACACGAATTAAATCCTCTTGTACACATTGTCAATACACGAGTAGATATTAATAACATCAATTTAAAAGAAAAATAATCCCCGCCTCACAATAAATCGAATCATGTACCAAATTCGCGACGCATAAGGAAACATATCGATCATCTAAAAAATCGATTACGAAGCGCGAATACGAAAAACAAATAAGCATAACTCATCGGACACTGATCAGTATCGATTATTAAAATGGCGACTGGAATCGATTAATCGGAGAGAAATAATAAAGTGAGCGGCGCGCGGTTAATTGCTTTGCGCCGACGCATTGGTCTGATAACTTACTCGGTACTGAGAATGTATATCATCAATTTATATATTTTTGATATCAATTTGGAACGATTCGAAAGGGTCGATCTAAGGTTAAGCAACGCTTCCCGAGGTCGATCTGAGGATGGGTGACCATCTTAACACACCGAGACTCCTCTCCGTGCCTCGGAAAGCTGTCATTTGAATGTCTTTCATCAAGCCAGAAAATCTGACTCCAGTCTTGTCTTGTTGTGAGTGGTGTAGGTCAGACTGGCAACCGCACCATGTAAATACTGGTATTTAGCTGCATCCGTATAAACTGGAAGTCGACCCAAAATAGTTAAAAACGTAACTGAGGTCTGAGAGAGTATATAGAGTGTACAAGCGAGCTTTCTCTTCTTTTTCGTCACTCGCTCACTGCTGAGGATCGTGTCCATATACGACATTTCTCCAAGTCATGCGATATTCTGCAGTGTGGACACGTTCTGTACATGCTGCATCTAACAGTCTTCTATAATGCGTCTGTCCATTTTGCCGGTGTTCTGCTTAGAGCGCGTTTTCCGTCGACCCAGCCCAGTATCATGAGCCTTACCAGACTGGCAATAATACAAAATTGTTTGAGGTTCCACAAATACAGATGAAAACATAATTAAGTGGTGCCTAATTGTATTTGCTGCTTTATATAAAATGCTGCTAATCTGGCAACTGCATCAGGTTAGACTAAATGCCGACAACATTGCAGATTGCACTTTTGAAAAATCACATAGTTTTCCAGGAAAAGCGGCTGCCATGATTATATTGCCTTTTGTATTTTGCAAGGCAATATCGAATTATGCAAAGCTTGGAACATTCAAAGGAGTAGATACCTCCAAGTTAGGTATTGAAAAGTTGAGTTATCGGTGCAGGGAGACCGAAGGGAGAAGGAATGGCTTGAAAATTTATTGACTAATGCCTTTTTTATTATTTTTTGTATTGATTAACTCGCTTCTATGCCTTACAAAAAATAAAAGGCAATATTACTATGTAAGACAAATTTTCTTTAGCGCAGATTATGTTATACTAGCACTTCGCCCGCAACTTTGTCCGCGCTTTTTTATACAAACTTCCAACCCTTATTTCACCCCTTTTTAGGGGGAGTTTCCTAAAATCCCGCCTTAGCTTACGGCTCCTAATCATAAACCCTGCCAAATTAAATTTTGACAGGTCCAGTAGTTTTCGAAATTTCCTGATTAATCAGTGAGTTGAGTGAGTGACCTTATGTTTTTTTATAGGTCGCAGTCAATTAACTTAATTAGCCGTTTAATTGGTGGCCTAGCCTTTTCATTTAAATTCGACAATTTTTCAGCGACCTAAGTGACATCTTTTGTTTAATATCGTATAATGAACTTCGCAACTATGATTTACACTCCTGACCTACGACCGGTACGATATTGAAACAAAGATGTCCTTAGGTTGCTGATAAATCGGCGCAGTTAAATTAAAAGGCTAGACTTTTAATGAAACGGCTGATTAAGCTAGTTGGCTGCGACTTATAGATTAGAAGATGTTTATACCCATATTTCGCCAGTTATTTTAAAGTCCACTGTTATAGGGGACGAGCCTATTACTATCAATCGGCCACTTATCCAGACCGCGGCTGCTATTGAGAATCTCCTAATGGAAGAACTACAGGAAGAACCCAATCACATTTTGTCAGGCCTGGGAATTGAACCCCAAACCTCACACTAATCTTGCAACCACGAAGCTAACGTTGGACTTGCATAGCAAATAGGTATAGGTACATCAACTAAGCATTAAATCTTGCAAGTTAGTAGTTACATCAATCGGCTACAGAAACCGATGGGTAGCTGCAACGGTACAACTATTTATGTAAACAGTATTCTGAACTTAGACCCGGTATGGTTTGCTGCATTCAATTTCATATTATAGTAAACCATCTAGAAATATGCTAGGAGTTTCCATCTGAAATGCTGAACCCAAAACGTAGCTATTACTTACTTTTGATATCTTTAAAGCTATCCTACGTTTACAGTTTGTGTTAAGATTAAAATATGATCTGGCGAGGATCGCGGGTAGCCGATGGATGCGAGACGCACAGGACCGGTTGTTAGTGCGACACTTGGGGGAGGCCTATGTCTAGCAGTGGACGTCTTTCGGCTGATACGATGATGATGATGATGTATGGGGTGCTCATTAAGTTTCACATAATCGGGACATCATCAGTTAGCAGTTAATCGACTCTACACGTGACCACAGGGCTGGCTTTTGTCAACCAAAGAATTAGGTAGTATTGCCAGTGGCATAACGTGGCAGTGATGCTGCCAGCCTTTTTGGCACTTTCCCATTGACAGACATGCGGAAAAACTTTTTAGCCCTCTGTCTTCCTCTTTTTGTATTGCTTTTTAACAATCTTAAAACTCGTTATTTTTAATGTAGGTAGTTTTAGATTAGACCTATTTGCTCAGCATGACTAAAAGAGATTGCTCAGTTTTCTTCTGGCCGTGGTTGCGCATCAAAACATTTTGTATGATAGCATAAATTGGATATAAACGAGGGGTGATGTCGTACTTTCAAAGGAAATAAAAATTATCCATTTATTTTGTGGGGTTTTTGTAGTTTTTTGATTTTCTGTTCAGTTTTGAGGTTAGTTTTGTAACAAACTTTTCACCAAAGAAACAGTTCTTTACAACAATGTGATTTGAATTCACATAAGACTACAGAACAGTTTCAAGAAACCAATTAATGATCCCAAATAAATAATATTTCATAGGTAGGTTTGTTCATAAAATAAAGGAAGTAGAAAATAGAAAATGCTTGAATAGAGCAACGAAATAGTTTTATTGGTCTATATTATCATATTCATAAAATATGTCGTATAAAAACGGAGCCGGCGGATCAACAGAACTAAATTGAGCCCAACTTAGATACCGCAAAATGGTCACATAACGTGAGCAAAGCATCCTACTGTTTGATTTTCACAGTACAATCACAATGGTCTTCAAAAGAGCTTCTGAAGACTCGACTGGACACGGTCTCAACACAATGACACAGATTAAATAATAGTTCGCAATGATATGTTACTTATTAGCACAACAAACTCAACTACTATCAAATAAACCAAAAATTCGCTGCCGACTGCCGACAAGATGCTTTGTTTGATTGACATATTGACAGTAGGGATGAGCAAAAAATATCGATATATTTAAATACCTGTAGTTATTTTTTCATCCAATCATCGATATTTTTCGTCGATATTTTTAATCGCGATATATCGATATTTATTTTAGAGTATCGAATCGTATCAATTTCGATATATTTTTAACTAAACTCTGGTTTCGAGTGTTAAAAATTTTTGAGAGCTCACGCACGTTCGGAATGTGAACATGAATTTCCGCGATCGAACCGAGGTCCACCTAGGTCGACATGTTACAAGATACTCCTTGCATGCAGGCTCCCGCCAGAATCTATATGAAATGCATTATAATAACAGTAAGACTGCGTGCACAAAAATACTATCTAATACTATTATGCCATCCAGTGTGTGACGTATGTGACCCTGAAGTTAACAGGTAATTAACAACTGTCGTATTTTTTTCAACAAATCAGTTACAAAAAAGAAAGAAAACTAAAAATACGCACATCCAGAAATTAAAAAGAAAACAGTTTTTTTTTAATATTTGTTTTCTATTTATCAATAATTATGCCAAAACTGACGATATTGATGACTCGATAATAATTTACCGATAGTGTTTAAAAATGTTAAACGATACAATAAATATCGATATATTTTTTTCACTTGCCCATCCCTAGTTTGTTAGACAAATTGACAGTAGGTGACACTTTTGAAAGTTCACCTTTCACATTGGCCGTGATAATGTTATCAACAGCTAATCTAAATCACCCCTGATCGTAACTGATTTGTCAACTCAAGAAAGATTCAATTCAACTAGTAAAGTAATACTATTTAAAGTAGTATATTTTTAAGGTCATACTCTTCTTCTTTAAAGCGGTACTGTTGGTGGTCAATGTCCTTTATTTGGTGCAAACCGTATTCAAAAATTAATTTGTCTCTATTTTCTTCAAACAATTGCTTAGAACTAAACTTTTAGTGATTTCTAACATACTCGTAGATACGTACAACAAGAGGGCTTAAATCTTTGGTATTTACATAAAAGGTGGTAATGGGTATAGTCACCATCTCTGGCAACGAGATGGCTGATAATCTTGAAGACCGCTTACTGCTGTAAAAACTAGCCCTTCCTATTGAATCACCAACTTAGGGTATTGTTTGTACTTTTTACAACTCGATACACATCGAATCAACATCAACCACGAACCAGTCACATTACACAGATAATATCAGTTCCAAATTCAAATTCAAATCGACCACTTACAAGCAATTAAACAAATTAAAATCGTTTAAAAATAAAACGTGGCCGCAAACCCGTCTTTCGCTTGTCCGATAGCCATTTACAGCTTAAAAGCCATATTAAACTTTCGAAATGAGTAATGCCGCCAATATGGCGAGGTGATGACAAAAAGACAGATCTTGCGCGGACTTTTACTATAGTTATAGTTGTTAAATGGGCACATGGCAGCTTTCCACGTAGCATCCCGCTGAGCGAATGTCGAACACCTATTACGAGTGGTGGGGTACTGGTCGCAAATAAATTGGAGGGAAAATTAAAGTGTTTTCGTTTTAACATTGACAGCTTTTATTGTCAACAGCAACTTAATCTTTTTCAACACATTTGCTCAAAAAATGCATTTACGAAGCCTGTTAGTAGACATTGTTCGAAAGTACCGCACGGTGCTATTGTATAGCGCCGTGCGGTAAAATATGTGCTTAGGTATTCTTTACGGTTTTTTCTTTTTATTTCCATAAAAAAATAAATAAGAATATCACCAAGGAGTTTCACAATCCTACAATAAATAAGCTGAATGATCGAAACTCCTTGGAAGCACATTTGCTCAATACGTTTGTCTCACTTTAATACTAAAGAGAAAATGAGAAAAGAATAATAAAATAAATAAATGAAAGCTGTAGTTCTTATTTTCACCACGCGATTGTGGCGCCGTTTGCAAATTCGCGCCATTTTCATATTAGAAATGTCAAAGATTGTTGCGACTTTCCGACTGATATCTAAAAACAAAGAGTTTGTTTCATTATCTATTGTACTGTTTTCTCGCAAATGTATTGAAAAACATGTTGTATGATATACGTGCAGAAATTGGTTTTTACAAACTCGTGACTATGGTTAACCCTCGACTTCGTCTCGGGCTTACATTCGTCTACCCGTTTGTAAAAACCAACTTACCGCACTAATATCATAAATAACTATTACAGGAATTCCTGTCAAAGAGTATCTTTGATAGTAAAGCCGACTATTAGATAATATGTGGTGGTATGGTTTGGTGTGTGGTGTGGTGTGTGGTGTGGTGTGGTGGTGTGTGGTGTGTGTGGTGCTCTTTTCCCAAAACAATTTAATTCTTTTTTTTTTCGGAGCGCTATCTATTATCCATTTTATGGACCTCATGACCTCGATCTTGAATTTCATATAAAAACCGAATATAAAGTAACTAGGTATCCATTTTTTCAGCGTTCTTGAGCTAAAGCTCATTCTAAATTTCACGTTGATTGAATTTACGTGTTTTATTTTACCATTCGATCGTCATCATTACAACCAAGTTAATCTTCTTATATTGAATTATGCCCAGTCCATTGAATGGCATTTTTAAACCTAGTTACAAATCACTTTGTTTTGGACTTCATTTTGGTTAAACAGTGGTCAAACGATCTTGTGGAAACAACTCTCTAACTAGGTACCATTTTCCAAAACCAAAATCAGTTTTCCTTAAAAAATCCTCACCTCAACAGCCCAACCTATTCTGCCGACCCTCCTATTACACATACAAGTGTCGTGAAGTAACTGTGCAGCCGTCCGCCCGCTAATTAGTCGGGTTCGATTCCCGGTAGCAGCACACCGGCCACTTTTTACACTATATCATTTTTAATCAATAGAGATCATTATCATACAACAATTAAACTCAACTTCACAATTGAGCATACCTCTTTTGTAAGCTGTCCTTGTCTAGCATCCAATGGGAGACAAGGTTAGCAATACTTCTTGCTACGACAATACGTGCTTATCATAATGATTTGACAAGGATTATTAATTTAATAACTCATATGACACAATATGATGACATTATTTTTGAACTAGTTTTTTGTTGTTGTCTCAGGTTGTCAACGCTTCATTAAAAGTAATTGTTTTCCAGCCTTTCAATTAACAGCTTGACATGGCGTGCAAGAATAATAAAATTGTGGTGAAATTACTACTTATACTTTTGTCATAGCCCATCAGCTGGTTCTGGTCACAATGATTGGTCTAAAAATATCCAATTTAGGAATTATTGAAATGTTTAAAATTTACCAGAGGAGGGAGGGCCTAACACAAATATTTTGACGTATATACTAACGTTAAATTTTAAGTACCGTTAACGTAAGTGAGTTTTGAATATAAAAATAAAATTGGTGTAATTACCTACGACATACACAATTTGTATCGTACAAAAATATGAATGTAGTTCCAATGCAAATAAATATTATGTGCGAAACGAGTATTAGTTATAGTAAAATTTACGTTACGTAACGTTACGCAACGTTATTTCCCGTTTTCGTATGCTAAAATACAGTCATCAAATCGTTGTCTCTAGTCCAGTTGTGTCCTGTCACTAAGAAAACGGCCACTGAAAAAAAAAGTTTTAGAAAGAAGTTTGAGCTGCCTTCAAAACTGACAAACTTCGCGAAAAGTTACCAGCATTACAATTTTTAAACGATATCTAATAGGTAATAATAATCTTCTTAATTTGAATACTGTCCGTTCCCTTAATCAACAACAGGTTCTTTATATTCAAACTACTGATTTTTTTTCTTTCTGCCGTCGCGTCGTCCCCTCCTTATCTCGGGAACCCTGGCCATACCTACACCTTTTAAACAAACATTCTTTAAAAAAAACAAATCGCCGATCCAGTTTGTCTGAAATCGCCAGGTCGGGCGACATACACTCTTTAATTGACTCCAATTCTAAGAAAGTAATTTCACAAATTACTTTTAGCTACTGGATTTTGAGATCGACACTCGACAACAGTTACAACCTTGTCGAAGTAAAGACGTAGAAGTGAACTCCTACAATTGTTTCGGACATCGGAGTTATCTTTGGGTGAAGTTGAATGTGACAAAGTTCTTCGAAGACCGGTCAGACTGAAAAAAAACGATATACGAAGCATCGCTCTCATGTTGTGGGCGGGTGAAATTTTATACTATTTGAAACATGTTTAGTTTATTAAAGTTGTCGTTAGTTTGTTAAGTACTCTATAAATTATAATGAGTACGCTTAATGAATTTTGATGGGAATATAGCTTCGAAACTATTTAAACATTTCTTGTTAAGATTTTTGACGCTCACGTTCGACGCTGACAATGTTATTTTTAATGTTGAATGTTTGTTTTATTTTTTAATTTTATGAGGCCATTAAAATAATAATCTGTTGCAGCGAGTAAAGTGCCTTGATGACCATTAATTAAAATAATCACGGTACAGCTAACTATATCAGCCTAATTAGTTCCTAAAACTATTAGAAAACACGCTAAACATTAATAAAAATGTGGCATTTGAGGGAAGTCAATTCCAACATAGTTAAGTGAAAACTAGTCAGCTAGTTTCTTTACCACGGAAGTCTGTCAAATATTCAAAACTATAATTAGCTGAAAATGACAAATCATCAGAAGAATTCAGAAGGCCATTTCTCCCTACTTAGAAAGCGTTCATGAAAAAACAAGTCGCATCGCATCGACAATAATGTCAAAAAATGGATATTAGAGATGTTTTTGACAGTTTTGCGACTGCAGCGCAATTGCGAACGCTCTTAAAAATACGAGAATTGCCCTGTAGTGTCAAATTATATCACAGTAATTCCCTTATCGATTGAACGATTGACCTTCAAAATATAGAATACCAATAGTAACAAATAAACACCTACACACTACATGTACATAGGCTCTTAATTTTAATAAATTGCTAACAGCTTCCGCCATGAGATTAATATCGCTTTTTAACTAATATAATTTGTTCAGATATTTATACAGATAAGAGCTCCATTAACGATCATAGGAACCATACTTCGAAACCCACTCTAATATCTATTAAAAAGCCCATAAAATAATAAATAAAACTAAATTAGGTACTAGATCTTACAAACCAGTGATTTAATAAAATTTAAAATTGTACTTGATACGTTTTTGATCATCCCGCACAATATGTTGTTGGAAAATGTTTTTCTTTACTTACTTAAATTATATAGCAATGTTTAATTCTTCGAAAGCATTTTTCCAGTTTTAGTGAAAAAATCAATAGTAAAAAATGGCGTTTTTAGAAATTCCTGCTACATAAATACATGTTACTTTCTTCTATTTAATGAAATGCGAGAAGCACAGGGTCGATGTGGCGGCTCTTGATGGCCGATTATGTCCAGTTGTCCGCCTTTCGGCTGAAATAATGATTGTCTGATTATTTTCTGCCCGTTCTGTCCCACTGCAAGACAAAGGCATCCCTTTCTTCTTCCCATTTCTCCCGGCTTTGGGCAAGTGTGGATCAATCCTGTCAATTAGCGTCAAGCTCCTCCCGCCATCTTTGTCTAGGTTTGTCGCGATGTCACCGGACATTTTCTGGGACCCACATTGCGGTTGAATTAACCCATGAACGGACATAACAATCATCTTCTTAGCCTTTTCCACGTATAGGTAGTATATTAGGGTCAGCTTCCATTCAACCGGATTCAGCTGAATATTAGTATTTTATGTGGAGTACTTGAGTATCTGACCTCCACAGCCCAGTAGGTAAGTGGGTTATATGGTGGCTTCTAGGTAAAACTGGTGACAGATTGTCGACGAAAAGATGATGGTCATTAATTAGGACATTTTCAAAATGTCCTAAACAGTACTAAAACTGCAACTTCCCCGGTATCACCAAAAGGTATCGTATAAACACACTGTGTGCCCAAATTAAAATTCGTGAATTCTGTCGTGTCGACCGAACACGGCGAATTCTGAAACGAATAAATATCTTCGTAATTAAATATAATTTGTATTAACTATGCTATCGCGGGGAAATTTATTTTCGGCTGGCAACACTCTTTGGTAAATAAGTTAATTGTTGGTCTGGATGACATTTGAAAAAAAAACGAGCTTAACTGTAATTTAGTACTTTGGAGTTAATTGCGAACTGTAACCATTATTTTCTTAGATATTTTAGACATTAACGCAGTTAAAAAAGTAACAACAGGAGCGATGAAAAATATAAATAAGTAGGTAATATAGCTTAGGCTTACCTACGTTGGACAACTCAGGTGAGCTTACCTACCTAGTTACTAAAATTTTCGCCTTTTAATGTCTTCTTATCGCGTGGGCAGTAATGTCTAACGTCCCCACATACCCTAGTGTCGGAGTTTCTAAACTGCCTCAAGGGCCTCGGACATGGTTTATTTGACGACCGCCATTTGACAGCCGGGGCCACCGGTTTATACGTGCCTTCCGAACTACGGAATCATCTTTTTATCAAACAACCAGGTGATACAAGCCTGCAATGTCCTAGCCAAACTGGAAAACAACTTTACAAAGTATACTTCCCGTGGGAATCGAACCCACGACCACCGGGTCCACAAGGCAAAAGCCTAAACCACTCGACCACGGTGGCAGTTAACCCCGGTGACCTTTTAATGTTATCCTATATATCGGTTTACCAAAATATGGATTCGTTTTGTACCTATCTACTCAATCTATAAGGTAGAAGAAATAAGGGAAAAAATCAGTAAGGAATACATTTAATTAGATAGATCGTAATTATACCCAAGATTTACATATAAATGTAATTCTTCTTGATACCTCGATTATACGTTTTTGCATGATTTTAATGTGAATCAAATAAACAGATTAAAATTCAGCACACATCAGAATGTGTTTCGTAGGCATTCTAACTTCTATCTACAGGCCGTCGATAAAAAATAGGAAAAACCTCCCCCAGTATGAACGGTTCACATAAATTAATAAGAAACATTTTATCATTAAATATTCTGAGCACGTCGCATTTCCTTATTTATTATTAAATTAATTACGGTGCCGCCATGAAAAAAAAATCGCGGTTCTATTGTTTCATTAAAATGCCTCGCGAATTGTTTTTAATTAGGCGTGCGGACGACAGACATTTTTATTAATCGTTTGGCGGCCATCTTGTTTGAGTTTGTCATTATGAAATTAATTTTCTTAATTATACTTTTCGGAATTATTATGTCATATAAAACCGACTTGTTAACTTATAATTACATAGACACATTGACATGACACATGCCGATTTGTGAAGAAACTGAATAATATTTAAGTGATCGCTTAAAACCAATCAATTATGACCGTTGCTATTGCGAAATTGATTCCGTTGGAGTGACCTACTATTCGGACGCTGTGCAATTAAGTAGGTAACATTGTTGATTGTTGATTGTTCAAATTGATTGACAGTAAATGTAACGCAGTTGGGCTACCGAACTGTCAAGTTTGATGATTTATGTGACAGATTTTCTAATCGAAAGAGCTCGTCCCTACATAATAACAGCCACACGGGTTGACCAAAGACATTAAGGCACACTTGCCAAGGTCTATCCGTAGATGGGCGATCACCCATTACATACCGAGACTCCTCCGTGCCTCCGAAACGTTAAGCCATCTTTCCCGGCTGTCACTCGAATATCTTTGGCAGCATTGGCGGATCCAGGGTCTAAAGTCCAAAAGTCCGAGCTATCTTTGGTAGTTTACAACCTAACAAGTCATTGAATGTAATGTTGTGTTTTTGGATGCTTACCAACGACACTCCAAGTCACTCCATGTATAATACGGGTTCAGCTGAATCCGGTAATACTGTAAGCCGACCCCAATATACTTTAGAAAAGGCAGATTGATTTGACAAACGTTCTGGCCATGAAAGGGCAGGCATAAGTGAGTGACAAAAAATCGAAAATCGTATACAGGGTTATTTGTAAAACACCAGCAACCTTTCAGGGGGGGGGGAAACAACTTTTGCTATGAGACCAACCCTGAAAAATCGAAAAAAATATCTGCTATTTCATAGATTTTCATCGGGTGACTATTGCATTTTGTATGAAACAGCTGATTTAATTTTTGATATTTCAGAGTTGGTCCCATAGTAAAAGTTGTTTATAATGAAGAGTACTTTCACCCCCTGAAAGGTTGCTGGTGTTTTACAAATAACCCTGTATATGTAACCCGCGGAAATTCAAAATTCGCGATACTTTTTGAACAGACCTTCGTATGTGATGATAAGTTATCCCAGCATTATTTCAAGCGCCATAGCCACTTGTAGCTCAAGTCACGTCCAATAAATCTAGATAATAAGTAAAACCAACTAACGTATCACATACACAGGAACACATCGACTTTTTCCCATAAAGAATGTTAATATAAATACTCCAGAGACAATCTGCTAATGATTCTCGTTATATCTTTGAGCAAAAACTTTTTGCGTGGTCTCTGGTCGCAGACGCCACTGTGGAACTTCAAGACTCCATAGACAATTAAAAACAATCTAGAGGAAGTTGTTAATGATCTATTGTGGGACTCATTGATACTCGTTTATATGTAGTTCGGATAAACTGTGTGAAATTATGTTTCTTGTTTTGATTTTCATATTTGAGCTGTTCAATTGATTTTTGCCGACGTTCGTTCGTGGTATGTTAAAGGAAATGGTATGCTTTTCTCTTGTTATTATGGTTAATTAGACAGGTATTATGATTTTCCTCATTACAGAGGTAATTGTTTGTGGTGCTTACGAAAAAGGCGAGTGTTGACATTGCTTTTATGTTTTTATGGCCATTGCGTAGCGGGAAAGAGATGCACTTGTGAGTACAGTCATGCTACAACAATGTGAGACATCACGTGAGAAGTTGGACAGCAGGTAATCAATTTTTTAACATCTGATCTTCGTTAAAAGAGGTTTTCTTTTGGAAAGAAAAGTGCCAAATAAGCTTTATTCCCCCTAGGTACTACAATGTGCCAATACCATCATGATTCTGCTGAGAGAAAGACGTAGCTATACGGCATAAATAGCACTATACCTTTTTCACAACGGAATCTTTACGGCATTCGCATGTCATAGTAGGGGTAGGGGGCACCTGGCGGGCTGTTCACTTTTCTGGTTGATACTGAGGTAGCAGTTGCTTATTTTTACACTTTGAAAAGTTGAAAAATACATGTCTAAAAGATTTTTTGACCTCGACCCTTCTATACCGTATACCTATAGCAACTAAAGAGGACTCCTATGGAGGAGTTCGTCCGTGGAAGTTATAACAGCGGCTTCGACCGCGTGATAATCAAAAACTATCTAGGACATAGGATATTTTATCCCGGGAGTATATTCTCGTTGGGTATGGGTTAGGACTCTATCTATATCATGGTTAGTATCCAGGAGAACTAACCCGGGGCGAAAGATTACGGGGGGCGATGCACGCCGCCAGCGAGCCTGTCGTTTTGTCTGGAGACGTTTATATAGACACTATTATTAAACTCTTTAACCCTGTCGATTGCCGCCCCTATACTCTATTGTTTAATTCAAGTTCTTAAAACGTAACAGACAGATGTGTTGCTGGGGAGTTCGTTGCGCCTCTTCTTCTTCCCAGCTAAAACACTAGGAAGTGGTGACGGGTGGGCGTTTTGGGGGACTGTCTTTATGTAAAATTTGACGTTCAAAAAGTGCTGGCTGTCGGCCTAATTTGAATAAATAACTTGTGATTTTGATTTTTTGATTTTTTATTTATTCTGTCAAAAGAAATTCTAACCTATCCGAAGTGGGATACTAGAATTTTCAAGTTCGCTCTTGCATCTTTCGTTTTCCAGGTTTAAACAAAAGTCCCATTTCTTCTTACTACCCACTAACAGTAGATATACTTTGCTCTAAATTATAGAAACCATATTGTCCTCATCATAAGTGTCAAATACTTACTCCAAGTAAACAATTTACCTACGTCGAATGTCCATTCATGTTCAAAGGTTGCCAATATAGGCCAGACAGTATGGCGGGAACAGAAGCGCGTATTGACAAAAATTAATAGTGTGCTTCTATGAACGACCGCCTCCCCAAGCAACCCGCAGAGTCATTGTCGTTCACTCATTCATTCACGATCGAAACTAAACTCATTCGGGTGTAGCGCGACCGATGGGTTTTGATCGTGATAGCTAGGTAGGTACTTGTTGCTTTAGTTTGGAATATTTTACTAGAAATAATAATAGAATAAGTAACCTGCCTGAATCAGTCACTCAGAAGTTGTTAAAAAAAATAGATGAAAATTGATAATTCCCCCCCCCCCCCGCTTGTCTCCGAAACTAACATTTTGAAAAAAAAACAAGTCTTTACGTAAGTACAGATTACAGGAAAACCTATAAGAAGTCTGTGATTTCAAAGCATGTTACCTAATATGTTAAAAAATATTATTCAACTCGCACTTAGCCGGTTTTCTATAGAACTAAACAGAGTATTGTGGACTTGTGGTAGAACTTCTAAGAAGTCTTTGTCCGTAGGCAAAAACATAAAAAGCCCCAGACAAGCTACATTTTATCAGCTAAGAATATAAAATAGAACATAATAATATATAGAATGTCAGGCCTTATGGTCTAAGACTTTCCCTATGAGGTACAAACTTTAAATCTTGATATTTAATATCAAACAAGAAAAAAGAAGATATTTTACCAAGTGATAAGAAATACGAAAACATTTAAGCAAAATATTTATTTAGCAAGCAATAATACGTTGTACATTTTTTTACTATTTAGAGACATAATTATGGAGCTTAAAATTTATACAAAAGTTGCAGATGTTATTACAGGTAGGTACAGAAATGGTTTTAATTACCTCTGAGGGTTTTCAAATTGGTGTTCAAGGGAATAGCTCCACTCTCAGGGTCGACGGATACCAGTGCTTCAATAGCAATCTATTTGTCCACCATCGCAGCTAGTATGTCCGCTGTAGCCATGAGCCCTGCAGCACTCATCCCTTTCAGCTGGGATGCGGTTGCAGACCTGATCACAAGGTCCAACATGAGTAGCGTCGACGCCGAAGGTACACAGCATCATAGCCAAGGCTACGAGCACCAGAACGAAGGTAGTCTTGATGGCGGCCATTTTGTTCTTGAAGCAGGTTCAGTTTCGATACGGTTGTAAGGAGGTGAAGATATGTTGTGAAGCTTGAGACGCTTGACTTCGTATTTATACGATAAATCTAATAGGTAATGAGTATGTAGGTATTGCAGATCAGATCATACCGGTTTTGTTGTAAACAGGATAATCTTTGTTAACCCTTCTCTACTTTTCTTGTTTTTTCTGCGGCTGGGCTTTTCCCCAGTCGATCGATATTTACACAAGTCAAACATTTTCAGCATTTCCTCCGTAACTTATAAATAGATATTTCTGGCTACAACATAAATCTGCCTCAGCTTATTGCTGACGAAGAATTAATCTAATTTAGTTTAGCTAAGCTGACATAGCTGAACATATATTGAGATTACATAGAATGTTTTGAGAGTGACTCTCGTGAGTGGTCACTTTTGGGGGACACAGTAGAAAACTTTAAAAAAAGTTTTAAACTGTACCGTGTGAATTATCAAATTAAAGGCTTAATGTGACGGTTTCAAATATACTTTTTTTATCTACAGAAGACAGGAAAAAAAAAATGAGATCCGTTCGGAACCGCACGCGAGTCCAACTTGCACTTGTTTTTTTATATATTTTTTCTAAATATATTTTTTTATAAATAAAAAACAAAATTCAGTGTATTAATCGTCAAGATAAACAGTTAGCAGTCTAGGGTTACTTGAGAAACCAGATAGTTTCCTTATGATTTGTTTGACCTTCATGTTGCGATAATCATAATCATAAGTTATTATTTACGTAATGTATGTTTTTTTATTTATATTCATTGAGGAAAATGATACGGAAAATATAGCAAATTGCAATTATGGGTGATCTGTAGTTAGGTAACCTAAGACAAGATAGATAATAATGACAACCTAAGACACATGCTGCGCAGAGGAATTTAATTACAGCAAAGGTGTATTCTTTACCTAGTCCTTTTACGAGAAATTGCTCTATTTGTCAAAAAAAAGGGTAAAGCACTGTATGGGGATTTTAATTATTAACGTCCAACATTGTTTTCTATGGGGTCCAGTCTAAATGAAATTGATATTTCATACATAAATGCAGTAGGTAGTAGTAGGTAAGTACCTGCAAATCTTAAAGTTGCATGAAGTTAATTTTTCAATATTGAATCCAATATTTATTTTCAGGATATAATGTTAATGTAAAAAAAACCATTTTACATAACTAGATTTTAAGTTTAGGAGTTTACTGGTTTATCTTTGAAGTTTTACGTTCAATGTAAATTCAATATAGCTATAACTAAACCCAACACAAAAAGAATCATCAATAGTTCAAGACTGATTCATAAACAATAAAGTTATGCCCGAATAGGTAACTACAAGCCAACCATGTTTTTGAAAAATACTCTTCCAAACAAAAAACGAATAATCCAAATCAGTTGACAATTGGCGAAAACATCGCGGTACATCACACAAAAAAAGTCGAATTGAGAACCTCTCAATTCGACCTCCTTTTTTTAAAGTCGGTTATATAAATATATAAAATGACCACTTATTAAAATTAATAAATAAAATCAACTAAACTAATCATAACAAACTAAAATGCAGCATCAATAAATTCGTTCTCAAAACAGAAATTGGTAATCATAGTGGTTACCAATTTCTGGGGTCTGCAAGGGTCGGACTACATGATCGGTAAAATTGTGTTACCCCAGCAAATAATCTCCAAAAGGAAAACTGCGTAATACCCGAAATCATAGTTTCAATTGCAATCGATTGAAATTTTTTCCCATTACTTCATATTATGTTTCAATATTCATCTGCTCGACAAAGTAAAACAATGAAAGGGCAATGTGTAACACTATTTACACATTTCTGAGTGCCCAGAAATGTGTTTCTGTGGGCCCTTTAAAAAGCAACACAAGGACAACTACTAAATACAACTAGGAAAGATGAAAAAAACGGTTAAGGAAAATGCTTTGCTTTAGATACAACGCATATAGATTATGCACCAAGAGGACAATTAATGCGGTAGGTAAGTGATTCATTGTGACTCATACCTTATTCAACTTCATCTGATGTTATGATAAGGAAACCAATTATAAATTCATACTAGATGGTTATTTTATAAACTAGCTGCCGCCCGCAACTCCACCCGCGTGAATGGCGACATTCATCCCAAGGGAACACACTCCCGGGATAAAAGTATAATAAGTGTTATTTCAGACTATAATCTACCTGTGCCTTTCATCAAGATCCGTTCAGCCGTTCTGACGTGATTGAGTAACATCCTTCCATCCAAACTGCCAAACTTTTATTTATAATATTAGTATAGATGTAGATAGTGTCTTTGTTTATAAATAAAGTTATTGAGAAAATAACACATTTTATCATTGCTATTTTTTGCCCTTGCATTCTACCATAATTTATCACAAGTCACTCACGGTTCAGGCTTTTAGATTTTGGAACGCGTTACCGTTGCCAGTTATACAACCTCAGTAACTAGCTTCTTCAAAAAATTTTTGTAATAATAATTATTTGCGGGAAGCAAATAATTATGTATTAGCAAAATTTTTTGTGTCTATTAATTCTGCTCCTAATTCCATTTCTGTATTCGTTATTTAGCTCTCTTTTTTTTCTCAGCCACAATATGTGGTACATGAATATGTTTTAACTACTTATGTAGGTATATATTTGTATAATGATATTAGATGTAGTTTTAGGTATTCGCAGTACCTTTTTATTAGTGACCTGTCGCAGGACAACCTATGTGATTGTCCTCTTTGACGAACTTGCCTGTGGCGGCCTCAATAAAAAGCAGTTAAGAAAATCGAAATACCTCTGACGACCACCCTTTTATTTTAGGATGTCAATCAATCAATCAAGTCATTTCGTCATTTTAGGCTGATTGCCAGCACTTTTTGAACGTCAAAGTTCTACATAAAGACAGTCCCCCAAAACGCCCGCCCGTCTCCACTTCCTAGTGATTTAGCCCAGTCCATCCAACCAAAGGTAGATATTGCTATCAGCGATAAGACCGCCATTTTTTTTTTGATTATTGACAGGCACGCGCTTGACCACTATCTCACCTGATGGTAAGCAACGATGTAGTCGAAGATAGAGCACGCTTGCCTACAAGTAACCTATTCACTCTTGACTTAAAGACTCCCAGGTTGTAGCTATCAGGAAACACAGACCCCGGCAGGGAATTCCACTCCTTAGCTGTACGCACAATGAATGTATTCACAAAACGCTTTGTACGCCATTGTACCCATATCATTAAAAATAGGTACTGTAAAAGGAGAGTACAATAAAGTATATTCTTTCTACATATGTCTGGTTTTCCAGTTCAACATAACATCCTTAAAATTCTCAATTGTCATCACTTATTATAACTTCATAAAAATTACAGCACTAGCTGTCAATATAAGAAAAATACAGTAGGCGCCAAAATATCAAGATGGCTTGAATCAAGTAGCCAACTAGCAAATTCGAAATTCGCATTTTTATTTGCGGAATATGGACCAGCAATTTTTTCTAAGAACATGAGTGCAATATACCCATGTTTTGACGACGACTGCCCACAGAGTCACTTATAAAGCGATTTCAAATTTTGATTTATCACCTATAATGATGAATTTTATCTTTTAAACGGTGACATTTTAAATAATTGTGTCACATTTTGTTATTATTACGAAAGAAAAGGAACTTTAAATGCGCCAATCAGAATGGAACGGATAAAAAAAATAATGTCAGTTTTCTGAGTAGTTCGTAGTGAGTAGTATTGGAATTTCGTGACATTTCTCCACATTGTCCCTGAGCCCAGAGCGAATGGCGACGGGGCGATTGCGAGTGACGCGGCATCTCATCGATTTTATTGGATACAATTGACGGGCCTTTGTTTGCAAATATGCACTTTAGTGTTACTTTTCTTTGGCTTTTATAAACAATTATCGATAAATAATGGCGCAGCTTTATCTCCTTTAACGATATGTTCCCATTTCCACAACAACAAGGCAAAAAAGAAAATGGAAAAATTATAAAGCTGTCGTGCTTTTTGTTTCAATAAATATTACCATAAAGCGACTCTTATTAAGGAACAACAATATCCCTTGAATTATTTTGAAAGTAAAATTCCTTCTCATGATCATTTGCATAACATTAATGATGTTTTCATTCGAGTTCATTCTGAATATCGATGGGGACATTTTTTCTGCGAGCGTATGCAAGGGAGCACATTTGCATCCTCCGAAACCACATTCGGCCTAATTTGGATGCGTCCGCTATCTCCGCCGAAATCGTTAAAATGCACGCACGGTAGCGAGAAAGGTTCAAAACACAAAACAATAAATAAATAACGAGAACAATAAATATAATTAAAAACGACAAAAAGCGTCCGTTCGCATGACGCGGGTACAAACGGGTGCGCGCTCGGGACGACTCTATATTAACGATACGAATTCAACCCAAATTCCATGAACGAAACTCTGCTTTATCGAATACCATTACGATTCGATTTACAATGCTGAAAATCGATATCCCTTCAACATTTTGTCACCGGCACGTCACGTTTCCGAACGCTCCTCATTAGAGATTTTTATTTTTAAATAGTCGCAGTAGGGTCGAGTCTCCCGTGGATCCCGCTGGCAGTTTTTTAAACTTGAAAATGGAATTTAAATGAGATGACGTTTCTTTATTGCGTTCGATTCCGTCGAAGCGATTTTAGACGCGTTTGTGCTTTAATTGGCGTCAATAGAGATGAGATTCGTTTGGGAGATGTGATCGAATTTGACAGATATCAGAAGTGTGTCCGTAAGTTTTGTCTATGACAGGTCGGAAGCCATAGGTCCTAATAAGGTCCGAGATGGAGGAGTAATGGGTTTCCAAAGTTGTCGCGCTGTCTCAAATTTATTGCACCAATTAGTAGAGTCCACGTGAAGGGGTTTATCTTGGGTTTCGATCTCGTTCTATTTGGGAGGTAACGGTCGATAATGGTCGAATTTCGGGGAACGCTCCTTTGATTTTTTCCTCAACTATGGTAGACATTTTCGGAAGCGAGAATGTAACAAGTTAATTGGGTAAAAATATTCCGAGGCCGACACATGGTGGGTGCTTATAAAGATTATTACGAGCACAGATTAATTAGGTAGCTACCGGGGTTTAGATGTAATAACCGGAATACGAGATAACTGAGTATTACTGTGTGGGCAATTACTACCAATCTTATTACTTTACTGTTTCTAGAATTGTTGTTACTTCAAAAGACTTTAAGATGGCTATCGAATCGAGTCGTTTACTGGGTTTCATATAAAGTTATAATTAAACCATTATGCAGGATTAAGAAGTATGTTAATCAGTAAGTGGCGCTTCTAATAAAGATTGAATCTCGCTGTAAACACAGAATTATCATAGTAAAGGTTTATACTTATGTTATTTTACCAAATATTTAAACAAACCAGCCTTAACATACAGCTGTAAAATAAACTTAATACTATCTCAACTTTAAGTTTGACGGTATCATAATTTCTTCAGTTATGCATCTTTCTTTAGCTATTACTTTCATTAATTATATTCTGAACCCTATGACGTAGGCACGCCTAATTTGAACACATATTTTCATCATTTTACCCCTTTACAGGTTAACAATAATGACGAACTTTAATCCCTTATTGTATTGTGTACCAATTTTAATTTTTAAATAATATTTCCTTTTATTTCTACCCATACCGTGTTATCTCTCCACCATCATCGGTTGACTGTAGAGAATGTTGAAAGGTCGCCTTTGTAACTTTGTGTTACATGAAGTTTTAATAAATATAAATAAAAATCCTATGCTGCTAACTATCGCTATACATAAATTAGACTTTGAAATAATTGGTGGTAGCTAGTGTAGGTTTTACGTTGTGATATTCAGACCGCGCTATCACATTGTGTAGGTATGTCACCGGAAAATTGTAAACGCCGTAAGACTGTAATAAATCTTTATTAGATTATAATTCCATCCAAATTCAATAGTTTCCAATATATTCGTTTCTTATTAATTCTCGTTTTCTTTTTTAGGGTTCCGTACCCAAAGGGTAAAGCGGGGTCCCGCTTTACCCATTACTAACACTCTGCTGCCCGTCCGTCTGTTTGTCCGTCTATCACCAGGCAGTATTTCATGAACCGTGATTGTTAGACAGTTAAAATTTTCATAAATGATGTATTTCTGTTGCCACTATAACAACAAATACTAAAAAATAGCATAAAATAAATATTTAAGGGGCCTCCCATACAACAAACGTGATTTTTTTTGCTCGATATTGATAACGACAACAGGTAGACGCTTGAAATATTCACAGAATATTTAGTTATAAGTTCATTTTTAAAATAAATAATTAAATTAAAATAAAACAAATATTTAAGGGGGGCTCTCATACAACAAACGTGATTTTATAGATAATGGTACGGAACCCGTCGTGCGCGAGTCCGACTCGCACTTGGCCGGTTTCTTCATGTTATTATCAGTTACTTACTCGTTAATCTTAAGCTACTCGTCTCTGCTGTTTCTATTACGTATCACTTTCATATTAGATTAGTGTTCATATCATATGACAGTTCGTCGGATTACTAATATGTGAATCCATAGAATATTACTAATCTCTTTAACTAATAGTAATAATATATTCGTCACACTCCTAGTTATGGTCTGCAAATAAGGAAGCACATAAACTAGATCATACCTCACAGGTAAATAATTACATAATTACCTAAGTACCTGCTTGTTATTTATGTTCTATAGTTGATAAAGGATAATGTATTGCATTTATTATAAAAAACTTATTCACAAAAAAAAGAAACCGGCTTCCAAAAACACTACAAGGGTATCAAATAACGAAGAAGCAACCAAAAACACCGACTTCCGAAATTAAAGTTATTTAAACCTTGTGGTGTTTTTGGAAGTCGGTTTCTTTTTTTGTAAAATAGTTTTTTATTTTTCACTTTTTAGTGGTACCCCACACCTAACAACACCTCTGGAAAGTCACAGGAAAGCAAAAATACGCAATTTCGTATACATGGATGATTTTTCCACATATTTTTCCAGCTATTTGGATTTAAAAACCAAACTACTGAACCGATTTTGATAAAATTTCAATGGGACCAAGTATACCCTTTCCAACAAAAAATCAATTTTTCAAATCGGTTGGCAAGCGACGGAGTTATGCGCGAACAAATATAAAAAAAAAATACAAACTTCCGAATTGAGAACCTCCTCCTTTTTTAGAAGTCGGTTAAAAATAAAACTTGTCGAGAATGAGCTGGTTTGTCATCACCTAGCAGGAAAATCTATAGGCACGTTGAGTTTGACAAGCATAGATACTTAGGTATGCCTCTAAACTCTAGTTATCTGATTTTTTATAAATATTAGTTTAGTATTTAAGTACTTGGGGCACATACTTACCGACGAACTTAAATATAATGTAGACATTGAAAGGGAACGTAGGGCACTGGCGGTCCGGGGTAATATGTTGGCCCGTAGATTCTTTCGTTGTGGTGACCAAGTCAAAATCACCCTATTCAAGGCGTATTGTCAAGGTCTGTACGCGGGAGGTCTATGGGTCAACTACACTAAAAGATCGCTAGATGTCTTGCGCGTCCAATACAACAATGTTTTTAGGATGCTGTTGAAACTGCCCCGTTTCTGTAGTGCATCGGAGATGTTTGCTCAGAACCGAACTGACGACTTCCACGCAGTCATTCGCAAAAAAGTCGCATCACTGATGCACAGAACACGGGTCAGTGACAATAGCATCCTGAAAACTGTCGTTAAGAGTCCTTACTCCCCTATTCTGAGGCATTATGTGGGGAGAATGGTCATGTAGCTTGTTCCTGGCTTTACCGTTCTCTGTACATCGTGCTTCAGATATCTTCATTGTTTATTTTTTTATTTTTTTTATACCCTAATTGCGTACTACTAACACTAGTTATAAGGTATTCTACTAACAAAATGGACTGTAATGTTGTGTGACTTAAATAAATTAATTAATTACATTACCACATGTGACAAAAAAGAATTGCTTTGGTGTTATCTAAAATGTACTTAAAAGAAAAAATAAAACTTAGGTAGGGTAACCCAGATATAAATTACAATTGGAAAACCCGGTGAGATTCCTAAAGTTACATTTCTTGAATGAGGTAGGCATCTACATTATTATCTGTAGTTTAGTTCTGAAGTAGGTCCCCTGTAACCTTACCAGATAATTTTTAGGTGAAGATTCCATAAATAGTTCTACCGGTCTATTCTGTCAACATCTCACCGTGAAGGTGGAGTGAGCGTGAAGTGAACTGTCATTCCATCTTGTTTGTATGGATTGACAGCTCACTTCACGTTCAATCACACACGGTTTAAGACTCGCACTGCTGTTCTAATTCTAGTAATCAGAACAGCAGTGCGAGTCTTAAACATTTTCATTAAATTTAATAGCACTGTTCAAATAGTGGCCATTCAATATCTGGTAGGTAGGTACCTGATTGGAATTTCGAAAACTCATACCTACCTCATTGCTGCCAGACGAAATTTATGAGTTTAGCGGTAGATAAGACAAACCTTAAATTATTATTAGAGTTCAAGTTTGTACAACGTGTAGCAGAATAAACGCAATACCTCCATCATTATGAACAACTTTTACTATGGGGTATGTTGCGTTTATTCTGTTACACGTTGTACTTTAGACCTATTAGGTTTGTACCCTCCATAGTTTTTAAGACGAGAAAAAAATATATAAACTAGTTCCTAAGAGGAAAATGAACATAACAAATCAATACGAGTAGATACCATAATCAATGGTATGATAATGTAGGTATCTATTTCCGTTCAATGAAAACGCTAGGCCGCTAATTAAAGCTGCGACATTTTTGCTCTTTGTAATGTTGTGCGGTTGGAACCTCCTAACGAACGAATGAATAAACTAAAAAAAATGATTCTGAAACGTTTCTCCGACATTCGTTTCGCCGTTGATCGGTTCACCGACAGAACGATTCACTTTTCATTTTTTCTCCGACAGAACTTTTCAATGACGAACGTTTCGCCGATACAACGATTCACCTTTCATATTTTCTTCGACAGAACTTTTCTATGACGAACGTTTCGCCGACAGAACCTTTCACCGGCGAGCGATTCGCCGACACAACTGTTCATCTTCCCCTGGGGTATGAAACAGGTATTCGACATGTAGACCTGTTTCCGTTAATTGTTTCAAAGAAACACACAAAATACAATCAATAATACAATATAATACTAATACATAAAATTAAACTTTGCACTTATAGTCATTTCGAAGGATTTTATAATTTCCGGCTAGCTTATCATTTAACTGCGTATAATTCGAAATTAAATGCTCAAATGCATTGAGCATTTAATTATTGAGGTAATGATAGACATACATACTTGATATTAAAGCACGTTCGCTTAATTTCTAAACGAAAACAATTAAATATGAAAATGTGGGTAGTCCTCAGTTTTTTAGCTGTCAACGTCCCTCATTACGTTGTTATGTCTGCCCGGAATTAATTTCTAACGTGTTAATGAAAAGCTTTAGATTTGTTGTTAAAAAATGAGTGATTGTGTAATGAGTCAAAACGCGGTAAAGATATATTGATTCACGAAGGATATTCCTATCATCTAAACAGAATCCGAAATACGAAGTTCTACTGGCGGTGTACGAAAAAAGATTCTACCCGGTGCAATGTTACTATCACTTCAACAGTGTCTACGAATAATTATCATATTGTTATTTCGAAAAAAATTTTAACATGTTCATTTACCGGATCCCGATAAACAGATTGAATTAACTGTAAAAGCTAACATCAAACAAAAAGCGCTCCATTCAATGGATGCACCCTCACAAATTGTTCAACGGTGTATTCAAGATGTACCAAGTATTAGTGCTCCTTACATGCCGAACAAGGATGCCATGAGAATGATGGTTCATCGGGTAAGGAATAAGAATTTACCAAGTATTCCCAAAGATATACATGCTGTTGTGATTCCCGATGAATTAACCAAAATTAGCAATGATGTCAATTTCCTTATCGGTCACTACACTCATAATGAAGAATCCGTAATCGTATTTGGCACAAATGAGAATTGCAGACTTTTAAGTGTAGCAAACTATTGGCTGATGGATGGAACATTTAACTGTTGCCCCACCCCGTTTCGACAAATATATTCTATACATGCAATAGTCGGAACTCCGGACGGTACGCATAAAGTACTTCCTTTAATTTATGGTTTACTTTCACATAAAACTGTAAAATGTTATGAAATATTTTTAGAAATATTAAAACGACACACACTAAATATCTTGAATATCGATTTGTGCCCACAAATAATCCTCACCGATTTTGAACGCGCAGCAATGAAAGCTACACAAATGGTGTTCCCAAACTGCTTAAATAAACTTTGTTTTTTTCATTTGAACCAAAGCATATGGCGTCACATTCAATCGGCAGGTCTCGCGAAACAATACAACAGCGATCCAGTATTTGCCCACAAAATGAGACATATTGCTGCACTGGCATTTTTAGAGCCAATAGAAATTCCCGATGCGCTTGATATAATTAAAAACGAAATTATACCTGATGAAGCTAAGAGAGTGATGCGATGGTTTGAAAATTATTATGTCAGTGGATCAGCGATAATTACAAAATTCATTAGCTCCAAAATGACAGTAAAGCGAAGTCCGCCAATATTTCCTCCAAGGATGTGGTCAGTACACGACAGCCAACTTTCACATGTACCATTATCACCAAATGCGCTGGAGTCGTGGCACAACAGGTGGAATACCTTATTAGGCCGGCGAAAATGGAACATTTTCAAAACAATAGTGGAGTTCCAGAAGGAACAAAAGCACACAGAATGCACTATCGAACTCATTAATTCGTCGGTGCCAACGCTTAAGAGAAAAATATCAAACTATCAAGAGAGGATTACTCAGCATTTGTCAGAAAAGGATGATATGGACATAAAAACCTACTTAAGTGGCTGGGCTCACATTTCTCATTTATGTAATACAACATAAGTATCCTATGAACTTTAGAATTGTTTTTGTTAATCATAGTTGATTTGTTATGTTTTTTTTTTGTATTAATCATGTTGGTCAGCTATTTTTTAATAATAAAAAAATATTTTCATTTGCAAAATATATATCATTTAACCTTTCAAAACGTATTTATAACCGTAACATGTATGATACATTTAGACGTTGAATCAAATACGTTTTTGTCACGTTTTGGTTAGTTTTGTTCAAGTTTTGCATAAAACTTTAAGTTTCGTCTTCACAACTTGATTCAGGTGTAAACAACAAACGGAAACAGGTCTACATGTCGAATACCAATGTTTCATACCCCAGGGGCAGATGAACAGTTGTGTCGGCGAATCGCTCGCCGGTGAAAGGTTCTGTCGGCGAAACGTTCGTCATTGAAAAGTTCTGTCGGAGAAAAAATGAAAGGTGAATCGTTGTGTCGGCGAAACGTTCGTCATTGAAAAGTTCTGTCGGAGAAAAAATTAAAAGTGAATCGTTCTGTCGGTGAACCGATCAACGGCGAAACGAATGTCGGAGAAACGTTTCAGAATCAAAAAAAATGGCTGTAAATATGAACTCCATTATAACACCAAAAATTCATCATCACATTTTGAAATCCCACGGGATAATAAAATGAAGACGTTATAGAATATTATAGATTAACTTCTTACAATAAAGAATAGAGGCAGTCCACTTATTGGACACTTTTTTGCGTTACATGAATGAACGGACCTATTATGAATGGACCTATTCTGTGACGTTTTTTCCACCTGTGCAATAGAGTTCTCGGACTATAAAAATTTGTATTGTTACAACTTTACAAGTGATATTATTTATGATCTCCAAACTTTTTGTGGGCAACGTGAAATTCGGAGAATTTTAGAGAAGTTTTACGACTATTAACGGTGAATAATATTTTGAATGAATGGGATGGATTGAACAGAGATTAGTTTTAAATTTTATTTGATTGCCCTGCAGTTCAACTTTTGGTCCTTTAGGAATTCGTGTTTAGGGTTCCAACAGTCAACAAGGAACGCACTTAGCCGGTTTTTTTATTTAAATCTTTCTTTGTAAGGGTCACAATAAAATTGAATGACCTAATCCTGAATTGAAATTAATTCTTGACTAGACGTCTAAAAATAAAACACTTGTACCTTGTTTAAGAGTGTTGTCATGTTTTTATCTGTTTATTTTGAATTCAGTAAGTGTGTGTAATCTAATCTAATAATAATATAATTGTCGACTCTTTCCACGTCTTGCTACTGTTTTACTGCAAAGAGTAGGTACCTAATTGAAATAAATAAATAATAATAAGATCCCTTAAACTTCCCAAACAAACAAATTAGCTCTAATACCTTCACAGCTACTAATCAAATCATGACACAAACCCATAATTCAACCAAAAACGCCTTGATACTTAAAGTTATTAAACACCACCATGACTAACTCATAAAGACTCATATCTACGACTCAACATAACAGACAGTATCGCAACGCTGCCGTTGTCTCAAGAAGTCAAGATCAAGACTCAAGCCAACTACCTATTTCATTCCCACGACCAACAATACACAAAATAATGACCGATCAAGTTGACCGCAGTCAGTTTAGCAACACAGCCTTCACTAGCGAGTTAATGACGTGAAAGAAATCGCTTACACTGGCCAATCGAGATGTGTGACGAGAAAACTTCGTGTTTCTTCCCACGCGTGAAAAAAATTACAGAATAGTGATACCTGACTTGACCGATGATGCGCGGACACGGTTAATCGGTTGTAATTTTTAGGTTTTTGTGAAGTTGTATTGGTTTTTTTGTACGTGTGTTTTTTCATGTGTGATTATTATTAATGTCATTTGATGAAAAAAAAAAAATTCTTCCTTTGAGCCTTTTACAACTGCTTGACAGCAAAAAGTTAAGCACGTGATTGTCAAGTCTGGATTTATACTTAGGTAAGTAGTTGAAGTCTAAGTTAGGCAGCAGGGTGTGTAGAGGCTTCTTAAACACCTAACAGACATGAGTTTTGCTCTACCTACTTAAACACAATCTAACCAACATTCCAATTGCACAAGCAAAAAAATTAAACTAGAACACAACAAACATCATATTCATACAAAATTTCGGTCGGTATAATCTCGCCAAACGGCGGCACCCTCATGAATAAAACTAGCTGGTGTATAAATTCAAATTTCCTCTTCTCCACACGCTCATTTCCATATCTCGGCCTCTCTCCCCCTATGCTTTATTATTAAAACTCCAGTGCAAAAACCGACACCCAAGTTATTCGCTATCTACGTTCGGAAATGGCATTATCGGCCGCGCGGCCCGAGGCGCACACGTCTCAGCCAATAGGGCATTCTTATCAGAAAATGACTCATTTCAAATGACAGAGTGTTCTAAAGCATGTTCAAATATAGAAAGCCGCAACCGTCGCCGAAGGCACATTCCAAATTTAAACTCTGTGTCGAACCCACTTCGGGCGACTTCGGCGTGTCGCTACGTCACTCAGTTAAGGCTCGTAAAATGGGGACTCTCGTAGCGAGAGGAAATTGGAATAAGAAAATTTGGGGTGTAAAATGAAAGATAGACGAGTGCTAATTTCCGGCTATTACTACGTCTCTTTCTTTCCCGCACATTTATTGCGGGGAACGTGTTTGGGGGTGGCATTATACTGTCTTTTTCTAGCGTGTAGGGACTTTACTATTTAATAGAGCGTATGGTATAATGTGATGGTACTCTGGAAAATTATGTATCGTCTACGTTCTTTGGCAGTAGGTATTGTTATGGGTAGCTAATGCAATTTAATTAAGTCATTTGAATAATTTTTTTGTAATGAATTAAAAAGTGCAGATTTGGATAGCTAACAATTAGAAAGTGTACCTACCTATTTCATTTATAATTCTAAAAAGTTTTGCATCCAAATAAATAAATACTCTAAATAATATTCAATTCAGGGCACAGCCACACTATTCCCCGATAACTTTATTCCTCATAGCAATAATATGATTGAGCGTCAATATCTCGAGCGGTCCGCTCCGGCCGAGTCCTCAATAGCAAATGACGCCTCCGACCGCGTTGCGTCAAACGCTACCGGAATTTATCGACTACCCGCAAACAATTCGCCTCGCCGCCGGCTATATTCTATTGAGGCAACTTTGGTAGCGAAATTATTGCACAGAGGATTTATTACAAAGCGAAAAGCGGATGCAGGTATCAGAGCTAAAATAGATATTGTAAGAACTAGCGCAGATTACTTATCGCTAAAATAATTTACCCGTATGAGTTTTCTGAAAACCATAAATATGATTGAGATGAACATTAATGGGGCTATTGGGTTCAGGTTTAAGGTGTTTGAACAGACAATCTCGTAAAATGTTTACAGTGCAATTGTACAGCGAGTGGGTTTAAATATGGCGACGGTAACGGAGCGTCTGAGAGCGGCGACAGGCCCGCCATTGTTCTCGGTTTAAAGTTTAAAGCAAAACTGACGGATATGAGCACTGCGTTTAGTTTAGCTTAAACAACTTTATGGCGTTTTATCTTATTCCTATTAGCGTGTTTGCACCATAGTATTCAAGAATGAAAAAAAAATTAAACAGTGATTTTAGAGGCAGCTTTTATTAAACAGTTATTCTTAACCCACTATGGGTCTTAATTCCTTCCCCGTGTAATACGATACGAAGTTATCGAGAAGCTATTAACACGTTATGGTCGCTCGATTACTACAAAAACGAAATCCCCACACCCCTTGTTTGATTTCTACCGTATTGTGATTATTTAGTGTGAGCCATATTATAACAATAAAAATTGTGTGATTAGCTTTTACGACACTTGAAATTTTTCCCTTTGGATAAAGAAAGCCATTAAAAGTAATCGATAAATTATATTAAAATGATAATGTATTTAACAACACAAAAATCTTTTCCATCAAATTAAAGTTCTTTCTTGATAAAAAGCCGGCCTACAATTAATTCAAATCGATTTCCACTTAAGCAAACGTTCGCCGCGAACGATCAGAATTTCAAATTCGACTTTCAGAAAACGCGGCCAGCATGGTGTAAAGGTTCTTTTTTGATTCCAATATGCCATTTAAACTGAACGCGCCAAAAGAAATAGTAGTTGCAGCCGAGTTAGGTTGGCCAGCCTGATGCTATCTTGGCAGTTGGCACACCTGACCGACGCTAATTGGACAATAAATCAATTCTTTCCCGCTTCTTATTGGCGAATCGTGGCATTCCAATATTGAAAATTTGGCCGCGCGATATTGACAACATGATAAAAAACAATAGGCGGTTATCTTTTTCTTTTGTGTTCATCTCTGGACTCCGGTTCTTATTAAGGCTGAATCGTTTTATATTTTGTTTGTGTCAAACCCAATGTCTTATCGGTTAGACAATTTGTTTTTGGGTGCTCGTTATTGAATTATTAATATTGATATTTTGTATATTCTCAATTGATGTTACATTTATTTTGAAATAAATCTTGTCATTGTTTGGTTGGCGTCATAGAAAAGCGTGTGTGATGAATTGGTTTAATAAAAGCGCTATAATCGGAATAAATAACATGAATGCAGCAAAGAGCGCGGGCGTCATCCATTATTAGAGTTATTAACAAAACGGAACGCGCGCCCGGCTAATCTGGGCGCGCTCTGAGCGTAATTAAATTCTCAGAACAAGCGAGCTATTAAAGCGAAACGGTAGCGCGACGCCCATTACGAAACGGAACGTGCATAATTATTTCGTTCCCGCCTTTTTTTCTTATTCTCATTTCGATTTTCGAAAGCCCGCGCTAATGTAGCGTCGCTGCCCTCTGGCACGAAGTCTTGTAAACAATGTTCTCGTAAAATCTTATTCAATTACCGCCTGCCTTCTTAATATACTGATTAGTTTTCCAACTGTTAATTATATTCGGTCGCAAAAGTCCGTGGAAATTAATAAATAAGTACTTGGTTATGTTGCCAGGTCAAGTTACGAGGTTCTATATAAAGTCTGTAAAGGGAATGGTAACAAAAAGCTGGTAGTTTTTTCTATCCAGACCACCAAGGCATTCAAATGAGGCATATCATTAGCCGTGTATAAACAATGTCGTAAAATGACAGGTAGCAGAGCTTGTCACATCGTTGGTATAATATTATTCATGTGGTGTTATCGTCTCGACTCATCTACCGTTCTTCGTACTGTTAACATGTATTTTGACAGATGACATAAGTTTGGCGCCGTATCGCCGGTTTGTCATCTCGCTACGATGAAATACAATTCGGATGTAATAATAAGCTCCCGTCTTACGTTCGTTGATAAACGGACTCGTGTAAATCAATGTAATGGTTGTTGTGACGTCAGATGGTTGCTATTCACTGGAAATCTTTTGTTTCGCTATCATTTCGTGTTTTGTAACAGACGTGCGAGTAATAAACTGTCGCACATTTAGCGCTAGTTAAATGTGTATTGAAGCAAATTATGAAGTTCAGTCGATTACCCGTAGCTGTTTATTTATTTTACGATAATAGGCCACAGTCGTACCGACTTTGCTTAGAATTTGGACGAATTCCACTATATGTATGGCTAAGATAGGTGCAACTGCAATTTGACGCTACCTTATTCGAAATGTGACATTTTGTTTTTTTCCGGACAGTTGGCAGTGCCGACTTCGCCACCTTCATTATCAATTTCTCTGAAACATACACCGTCCTCTCTTCTCGCAACAGATAATAAGCTTATCATTGATCTTTAAAATTACAAAAATAGAAATAAACTACTTAATTGAATGCAAATTAACCACTTCAATGAAAAATGCAGTAATTTTCTGCGACAACTTTCCGTATGGATCTCCTTGGTCAACAAAAAGCGGAATGTGAGAGTCAACTAAGGGAAGATATGCTAATTTTCGAATGCAATGGGCTAGCAACCTGCTTATGTAGCCTGCTGATATTCCTAGCGTACGAAGATTCCTAAGATTTCTTACAAACAAAAACTCTTGAATTGTCTCCTCGCTACTGCCTTCTATAAAGGTAGGTAGGTACATACCTACATAAGTACTTTTGTCACAAGTGATCAGCTAAGAATAAACTGATTCGGAATTTGTTCGAATGAGTCACCGTAGCCCTGGAAAGCAAAATTTGGAGGAACTCTGATGAGTTTTAGTCAGTAAGAGTCTGACACTCGAACCGCCTGGAGCGGAAGGAGTCATTTGATGATTTCCCTTAATTAAAAAAATGTACCTACAAACTGATGAACACTTCAGAAATTCGTGGAAAAATACTTTCATGTAACCTAAACACGCTTACACACACTTGCATCCTCTCACCTCTGCTCTTCAATGTATATGGAGAGTATATAATCCGAAAAACTCTAGAGGGCTGGGAAAAGGGCTTTGCTGTTGGTGGTAAGCGCATTTCCAATCTGCGATATGCAGACGACACCGTTCTTCTTGCTACAACTTTTGACGACATGAGGGAGTTACTGCATAGATTGGAGGTGGAGAGTGGCAAGTTAGGGCTTGCAATAAATAGGCAGAAAACCAAGCTTGTGGTTATAGATCGTGCGGGAAAGCTCGTCGGCGCCAATAACATCCAAGGCATCGATACCGTGGACAGTTTTATTTATCTGGGCTCGTGTATTAATAATGAAGGCAGCTGTGTCCCGGAGATAAAGCGACGGATAGCTATGGCTAAAGATGCTATGACGCGCCTTCAAAACATCTGGAGAAATCGCGATATAAGCTTCAAAACAAAGACTCGGTTGGTCAGGGCATTGGTTTTCCCGATTTTCCTCTATGGAGTTGAGACATGGACAATGCGAGCAAGAGAAAGACAGAGGATAGACGCGTTCGAAATGTGGTGCTGGAGGCGGTTGCTCCGTATCCCATGGACAGCCAAACGCACAAATGTGTCTGTCCTTTCTCAACTCAATATCAAGACCAGATTGTCTACAATTTGCTTACAGCGTATTTTGACCTGCTTTGGCCATATAATGCGAAAGGGAGATAGCAGCCTTGAAAAACTGGTAATTGTTGGCAATACCGAAGGAAAGAGAGCACTAGGCCGGTCGCCAACACGATGGTCTGATCAAGTAAAAGAAGCTACGTCCTCAAGCAAATTCCAGCAGGTGGTGATGGCAACTTTGGACCGGAATCGATGGAGACAGATTGTTCGCTTAAAGGGGTCCAGTGACCACGATCCTCAGTAATGAGGGACCGACTGAAGAAGAAGAAGCACACTTATCCACCTTAAATTAATAGATAGGTCGATACCTACCTACGCCTGAAATTCTTTATTTCGAATGTTTCATGTTGATTTGGTCTGGTAGCTTTAACTTTAGAGGGAAACTACCACTAACCATTCGTTTCAGGATAGAATCAAAATGGTTGTGAATAATAGCTACGGAGTGGTTGGTCCTTTAATCAGTAGGTACCTACCTATTTGACGTAGGTACCTTTTAGGACTCATTTAAAATTTCAATTTTTTTTTAGACTTCCAATTATTTAATAACTTTAACACTAAACCAAAATCCAACCAATTCTTTAGTCCCTCGATCCTTATCAAGCCCGCACGAGTCAAACTTATTGGTTAACAAACTATGATGGATGTTCTTTGCTTCCAAACTATGTGAGGAATTCGCCTTTGACAAATATGTATCTTAAGACCACTGACATCTGTCCGCAGGTGCTTTCTAAACAATTATTTAAATTAATAAGAACACTATCGACGGTTTAATGGTTGTAACTTTGTAAGGCCCACTTGCGCTGCTCCGCTTAGCACTGGGTTAACGGTCTAATCCAAGGCTAAGTTTACGCTACCTATCATGGCATTTTTAGTTATTTCAGTGGCATTTCAAAAACAGTTACTTATGTCAAATTGACATAACTTCTTATGATATAAAATCCCATAGCCTCCAGTCCTTACTTATTTTTCAGTAACAAAATGTGTGGTATAGAGTACCTAGTGTTAGTGTGATAAATACGTGGACGAAATGCTAAATAGTATCTACTTTATTGTTACGGAAACGAAGTAGTATCACCTATAAATCAAGAAGTATTTTGCACTTTGAGATTCTATGTAACGGGCAGGTAACTTATTTCTTGTGGAGACGTAATTGGTGTTCAAGAGTCAACAGCCTGTCCTGTTATTACTACTACTTTTCCGTGAAAATAAAGTAGGTACCTACATTCAAGAAAGAAAGTAATGAAGGACGGGGTGCTATGGGATCTTGGACCATAAGAAGTTATGTCGATTTGACACACGTTTTTGAAATAACAAAAAATGCCAGTTTCTATGGTAGTTAGCAAAATTTTTAAAGTTATCCTTGCACTACATCATCCTAACACCAGTGCTATGCAGAGCAGCACAATTTTGTGCAAGCCGCCCTTTTTTTAGATGGGAAATCATCAAATGACTTCTTCCGCTCTGGATGGAACGGAAAGGAGTGTCAGACTCTTACTGACTAAAACCCATCTGTGTTCCTCCTTATGCTTTTGCGTTCCAGAGCCGCGGTGACTCTTTCGAACAAATGCCGCAACCCTGGCAAGCGGCGGCTCTAAAGGTCTATGTCTACTTTGCTGACATCTCTTTGAGGCGCGCGTGAAACACAACTGACTTTTTCTGATCGGACAGCGAGCCACGCAACTTTCGCCACCCGCAGGCCCGCGCCATCAGTGCTGGTATTGCACTGCGACTCCCGACGCCGGGCGTCTTCTTTTGTTGCGGCGGTTGGGGCATGAGGTTTGCTTCACGCGACCCGCCTCCGCCTTCACTAGCATTACTGCTTCGCCGAAGTAAGTGACTGCGTTCCATGCCTCCTCGCTCCGGACCATGTAGTGAACCGGGGCCGGTAGCGAGATGTCGCCGCCGCCAATCACCTCGACGAGGACACAGCGGTGCTCCGACCAAGCAGGGTAGACCTCCACGGTATGCTCCACCGTATCCTCCGGGCGATCCCCACAGTGATAACACCCGAAAGTGTCCTGCCGCCGAATACGATACAGGTAGCTCCCGAAACAGCCGTGTCCGCTGAGTACCGTCAGGCATCAGACGGAAGGTAAACGCGTAAACGTGCGCATCGCCGGAGACCATGCGATATCCCCGAGCCAGCTGAATGACCATGATCATTTGTGACGCGTTCAGGTGTCAGGCTGGTCGCTCCCTCAGCGTAACTGCCCACACCGGGGCCTCATAAAGGGCCATGGCTTGAGACTTGTGCAGGGCCACCTCGAGACTAAATTGCCCGATCCTCTCAGAGACTATCGCAACCCCACGTGTCATTAAGTCAGCCGCCGTATGGTGTAACCCCCTTTGCGCCAGGACAAGCGTGTCGCCAGCGTAGCAGACCACGGCATCGGCGCGTAGCCCACAGTCGTAGCTGATGTCCCACAGAAGTGGCCCCATAACTGAACCCTGTGGAACACCGCATGACATCTCTCGCTGATTTCACGCTCCCTAGTGACTGGGGTAGATGACAGCCCTAACCGTCAAATATGCCTCGCCAACGTGACGGAGGTAGTACGGCCACTGTGACTAGGCGCTGTCAAATTGTCACAGCCTCGCCTTGTAGTAGTATCTTGGGTTTGCTTTTGTTTCACAAATTTATTAGTAGGTACCGATATCTGAATTGATCTTGGAAACAGACACTAAAAGAAGGTATCACTGAAGCGACTTCGCTAACGTCTTAATTAATCAAAGCGACGCACTGCTGAGGGGTCTTGAACTCGACTTTGAATTAGCCAGAAGCCCTTGCTCCTTTCTTTACAAAGATAACAGTATATGAACAAAACTGAACTGAATAATTGCGTAGCTCTTTTTCTTGCCAGCGTTATTACGTATGCCAGATTGTGTCCAATTTATTTTCTACCAAAAGTTTGCAATTTTTTTACTAGGTAGCCTAAAAAATTTCAAGCAGCAAACTTTTTTTGGCAACACTGATAACATAATGTCATTTATGCTGTCAAGTCTATGCAGTCTTGCCAGAAGGTCACTTTTGTAACCTTTTAGGTGATTTTTGAACTGCATTGGTTACTTTAAGGTTACACTAATGAAAAGGTTACTTTTAGGTGATTTTTCGGATTTGTAGAATTAACTTTTATTTTTTACATAAAAGCAACGTGAAACGGAACGTTCGTTTTAGAATTTTTCATGTTGGTACAGACCAGCACATCAAACTACTCGAAACTGTCAAATTTTACCAATCAACCTTGAACCTAATCGCTTTAAGCATAAGGTTGAAAATCTATTCAAGAAATTTGACAGATTTTTGTAGCTTGATCTGCTGGCGTCTGTACAATAGGCTTCGTTAGCAGCAGAACTAAAACCATAGACATAGTTTACCTAGATAATATTCAGTAAAAAAAATATTTATAGTATCAATGGGGTTGGCAACTGTCAAAGTGGCGCTAGCATAGCTTTAACCAAAATATAAGAATTTTCTATGAACATTTTGAATAACTAATTATTTTCACAATTCCAAAGATCTGTGAAGTACCTTTTTGTAAGGAAATAGGTGCGCATCAGTTTCCTAAAGATTCAACAATGACAAAAAATTGGCTAAAAGCCAAAAGGAGACAAAACTTCAAGCCAGAAAAAATTTGAGGTTATGTCGTAAACATTTCTTGGAAACAGATTACCATAAAACTAGTTTTTATACAGGTACGTCATATTAATTGTATTCTAATATTCGGCATCATAATAAAAATGTGTTCTTTATCCTTTTTGGTTGTTTCTAGGTATTGAAAACAAGCACCGTTACCTGAAAAAAACAGCAGTCCCAACATTGTTTCCCTGGACTACTAAAACTCTTTCTCAAGAAGCTCAAGCTCGAGAAGAGCGGTTATCAAACCGAAACATTAGAAAAGCACTCTTTGAAGAGATAGACACATCAGCTGTGCTAAATACCAGTTCAGAAGATTTGACTCTTCCTGATAATGTACCTATATATTTCTACCCAAGATGATGATTGAATGCAGCTCATTGATTAATTTGTGTGATGAAGGTGATATTGTGATGGTGCCATGGCTGATAGAGGATTTAATTTAATGTCCAGGGCTTGTTTGCAGTGAAAAATGTGTCAATTAATATACCTGCTTTCTTGAAAGGCAGATCACAGTTGCCAGGTTTTGTATTAAAGCGCGCGTGAACAGAAACTTGCAAGTCAAAAAGTACACATAGAAAGATTAATAGGCTTAGCAAAAACTTAAGTATAAAATTTTGCAGACACCTTTAGTCTCATTTTATGTAGCATCCGAAATATTTTTATATGATTAATATTGTGTAATTTTAGAGTAGGGATAGTAAATAATAAAAAGAGATTCAAATAGTTATGTTTATTAGTTTTATTTTCACACCCTAATAAAATAACAAATAATACCTACACTAAATAAAACAAGAAAAAAAATCTGAAAATCGTATTACAGGTATCCTATTAACCTACCTACAGCCTATTTATAATTAATATGTTTTTTAATTCAATAATAATTTTGGTATTTAAATATTTACTCAAAATGGCTTGTTTAAAATAATTGTTAAAGAAGTTGTCAACTTTTTCTAACATCTCAGAAATAAATTCCTCATCTCTTATAGTGCCTACATTAGGGCCTTAAATGTTTAAACAATCAAATTATAGAATGATCTATTAGTACAGTATAGCTAATCCAGAATTGCTGATAATGTCCCGAAACATGCTAGAGTGAGGAGGATCATCGTGGCTTTGAGTTCCTGCGTTTCCAAAGTAAACATTCCGGTCATACAGCTCTAATCTGTAAATAAAACAAGAGTTCAGTCTTGATAGAAAAAACTTAAAAAGCACTAGCTTGAAAGCTTATATTTTCGATAAAATGTTTTGTATCAAAGTACATTAGGTAAACGAGAACCAAGCTAGCAATCACTCTTTCAAAATCATGTATTTAGAAGGGAAAATTTGTGATTTATGGTTATAAGGTTATACCTGTCGACTGGGTCTGCTTTCCTTCCTCGTAAAGATACGCCTCGTTTCTTCAATTCAGCTTTCAACCCACTTATCCGCCATGTCGAATACATGTTTCGTTTACAACAGTTCTTTCAATATTATAAAAAAAACGCACTCAACAAGTAAAGCCAAAACACAACACAAACTTGACAGGTGAAAGCTATGCTAGCGCCATCTACCTAAAGCTTTCACCGGCCAACCCCATTTACAAATTTTACTACCTTTCCAGTAAAAAAATATGAAAGGTTATTTTTTTTACAAAAAGGTTACTTTTTTTATATTTCAGGTAATTTCTGACAAGACCCGACTGGCAACACTGAGTCTATGTCAAGGTTGTTGTCAAACAAGTTAATACAAGTAAAATTGTTGTATCGTTTTTCTAGTTGCTAATAAAGGATTTAAAAGTAATTAAAACTAGATAAAATTAAAAGATATAAATTTACTTTCATTCAGGTGATCAAATTCTTCCTCATAAAATGGCAGACGACGACAGTAAGTTAATAGTAGTGAAACATAACATAACCTCCAAAACTTTGCCTTCGAAAATAAACCAAACCAAACAACCTATGGTGATAAATCAGTTTTATTTGCACTGAAAGACAACTCTTTTACTGTCTAAATATACATATAAGATTTGTTGATTGGGAAACTTATTCAAGATTCACAAAAAAACTGCAAGCTGCAAAACAGTTGAAAACTTAGTGAATATCGGTAAAATAATTGCTTAAATTGTTGTTAGTATTTAACGAAAGTGCAGCTGTGTAACATTACTAACCGGTCATTCGAAATTCTTAACCTCTTAACTGTTCCCAATCCAAATTTCCATAATCTATTCAAAAGTAATTTTTAGCTCTATAAAACAAGAAATAACTTTCCGTTTATTTTAATATTTCCAGCCCCTTCAGACAGCAGCCTCTTAGTAATTATAGTGGACACCAACCCGAACCAGCGCTATATAACTGAAGACCCAAAGGTGCTGACCAACTGTCTTGATGCTGTCATTTCATTTGCCAACTCACACTTGATGCAGAAGTCTAGGAATGAATTGGCCGTTATAGGATGCCATTTTCATAAGAGGTGAGGTTTTATTGTCAAAAAACGGACAGAAAAAATAGATAACAGCAATAATATACAAACATAAAAATTTAATGTACTAAATAACATAAAAATTACATGTCTATTTTCAGTGAATACCTATACCCTTCACCTGGGAAGCCACTGGATGTGAGGCAGATTGACGGCCAGTATGAGTTGTTCACATTAGTCGAGAAGACTATCAAAATGAGGTAAGAATTACTATTCTTCAGATTGATTATAATCCAATTTTACTAAATAATTGCATAATAGCCATTAGTAAAACTGAACACAAAAATCAAATCAATATTCTTATATAAAAAACTGTGGTACTTTTTAAATTGGATGAAATTAATCTCATTAACATGATTGACATATCTTGGAGACATAAGATAAGGAGGACCAACCCAAAATAAAGTGGAAAAATGCTAGGAAGAAGTAGAAGAATCTCATTAACATGATGTCTTATGTTTCCAGATTAGTAAACCTAGTAAAGAGTCAGCCACAAGAAGAAAAACCAGGAGAGTCTCTGCTGGCAGGAGCAGTTGCTATGGCACTTTGCTTTATAGCCAAGGTAAGAGTCAAAGTCAAAACGTTTATTCAATTAGGCCATTAAACGGCACTTTTGAATGTCATCATTTACATTTAAAATAATATAAAGTAACTCTACTGAGATGTGTGATTGATTAAGCAAGTATATGAGCAACTGTTTGTGAAAACTTATTTGCTTTGGAAGACTACCAAACTTTCAATAATAGTCTGCTGACTAAAAGAGATCTTGCGCACTAAGTCGTATCCTTGATCGCAGAAGCTCCGATCTACCTGCGGCCAAGTTTGCAGCCTTGACCACAACTACAACTGGTTGTGAAGCAGCCAGCTGCCGAGTCGCTTTTGATTTATTGTACAGTTTGGACGATGACGGATTGGTCGGAGAACCAGTGTGCGAGCGATTATAGCAAACTATACATAGTCCGGTCACAACCAATCGTACCGGCCTAGTCTGCGGCTAGTGAGTCGTTGCGACAATGGTCGACACCAGATAAATTTAAGAATAATGGTCATTGAGCCACCTTCATTTATTAACATAGAAAACAGAAATCCTTACTAATATTATAAACGCGAAAGTTTGTATGTTTTTCTGGATGTTTGTTACTCTTTCACGCTCTGTAGATTGCCAAGGAATATGCTGTAAAATTGTGTAAATTTATAAATGAAACCATGTTTATTTCAGATCCGTCGTGAAGCTACCCCCGGCCTGCGCATGACCAGCCGTATCCTGATCGTCACGGGCAGCAGCGACACAGCCGCACAGTACATCAATTACATGAATGTCTTCTTTACTGCACAGGTAGGCGAATGTTCCCAACAACTACTTTTCAACCTTATTTGTAAAATGCATACCAACTTTCGCGGTTTTATCTATTGAAAAAAGCAACCAGTTTGGCGGGCCGCATGACTTGAGACAGAATTTCACATTTCTCTTAGTAGTGTTAATGAGTTTTCCATAAAGTATTTCTCAATAACAACCCAGTGTCTAGCCTGTCTCCTATGAAGGATAAGAAAATCTAGCATACTATAGTCCCTTCCTACCCTACCTACATTAACATTACTGAAACTGATTATTTTTAAATCACACAGAAACAGCAAGTTATTATAGACGTGTGCTCATTGGATAAGCACCTCAGTCTGCTCCAGCAGGGATGTGACATCACTGGCGGACTGTACCTCAAGGTGCCTTCACTTGAAGGACTGCTTCAATATTTATTGGTAAGATACGAATGTAACCGTGATTTTGTAACTATACATTGATTTAAAAGAGTGTCCATGGAGTTTCTTGTGTGTTCTTTTCCATAGGATCTACTTTGGAATGTGCACATGCTGCGTTAGAGGTAGAGGCTGTGAGTGTTTTCTGTGGAAAATTCTTGCTGCACTTGTTCCTAGCGCAGGAGAACTAGCTTCATCTATTTGATTGACAGATCTTAAAGATTCAAAAGTGCGTGATCCTGAACCTGATCTATCTGAAATTAAAGGTTTTGATTGATTTTGACGACACATAGACGTGTAGTCTTTGGCAAACCATGTCCATGGGCCATTTATAGTTAAGATTTAACCTCTCAAAGTCACCGAACCCATACTCAAACATTTGTTTTCTTTCTTTTCCAGTGGGTATTTCTGCCGGACACCTCAGAACGTACGAAGCTAGTACTTCCGGGTCGTGGTCGCGTGGACTACCGCGCCGCCTGCTTCTGTCACAGAGAACTGCTCACCATCGGCTATGTGTGCTCCGTATGTCTCAGCGGTGAGTCGTTAGCATTTACTAGCAAAAACCCCTAGTGTTTTCTAAGGTACGATTCAGACCAACCGGCCGCTTCAGACCGCTGCCGCGGCACGCGTACGGCTATCACGGCAGCCGAACGCATGCCGCGGCAGCGGTATGGCTCCGACGGACGCATTCGGCTGCCGCGGCATGTGTACGGCTCCGTTCCGATGCGGCACGACGCGAGCCGGTTGGTCTGAATCGTACCTAAGAGTCAATGTGAACATGTTCAGTGCTTTTTTTTTTAAACAGGGTTGCTCCTTAACGACTCTCTCACAAATGTTTTGTTTTTTTTTTTGTGAAATTACTGTCACCGCTCACATTCAAATATTTTTCTCCTGGAAATGACGACCTATGTACTTGATTTTTTTTTATTTTCCAAACGCAATATAATTTATTTTAATTGCCGTATTAAAAATACCTGATTATCATTACTTTTGAATCAGCCTGCATACTCGAGGTCTGTTAGACATACTACTTTGAAAAGATGAAAAGGAGTTATTGTATACGTAATATTATGAACAACTTATACTACGGGCCCAACGCAGAAATCTACTCGACAACATACTGAACAGAAGATTTTTTTTTTATTCTGTACACGTTGTACAATGGAAGTCTGATAAACGTACTAGATTTGAACGTTTATAAAAAACAATTAATTAAATACGACGTCGTCCAATAACGAAAGCTTATGTTTTGTGTCGTTTTGAAGCTGATCTTTAATCTTTTCGGTTTCAGTGTTCTGCAAATTCAGCCCTATTTGCACGACTTGCCAGTAAGTATCGTCGAGTTGAACTATTTTGATTTATTAAAAAATTAAAAAAATCAGCTTTTCAGTACATTTTTAGTCGAGTTATGCGCACAGAAATGTATGGGGCAGCCGATTATTTTTTCGCGATTTCAGTATTGGTCTCATAGTGAAAATTGTGCCAAATAAGAGTTTTTCTCCATATCCATAGAGATAGGTATTCAAATCAAGTGGTATATTATTTTCAGTACGGTATTCAAGATCGGCGGTCCCCTGCCCATCAAGCCTAAGAAGAAGAAGATGAAGCTGTAAAGTGAGACTGTTTAATATTGTAACTGTAAATATAGATGCTAAGATTTTTCTCAATCATTTCTTTCATTTATAAGACCTTACATATACGCTGACTGAACTACTACCATGTGCTGTAGAAGTTAAAGTTGATTTTTCTTTGAAAATGTGACCGCTAAATTTGTCTTTCGTTATTTTATTTTTTTTATAGTTGACAGACATTACGTCGTAAATGCATCAAGTGTCTGGTAAAGCAGAACACTCCGCGTGTCGCTGCGCAGTAGTAAATTAATGTGTCAGTGGGGGGTAAGGGTTGGTCTACTGCGCAGCAAAAAGCATTTAGGTATAGTTGTCAAAAAATAAAAGGCCCGATTTGACAGCAGGATACAACAAAGAGTTTTATTTCATGTCTCTTTCATACTTACTAGTAAAGTAATGTTGTATCCTGCTGTCAAAATGGGCCTTTTGTTTTTTGACAACTTTAGCATATAGGTATACCTATACCTATGTATTAACGCATAATTTTATCCGTCGGCCTTGCCCGAGCAGCTGGACCGTTGACAATCGTAATGGACTGATAAAAGCTCAAAAACCTGACAACTCATCTTGGGGTGTCGTGTTATCTAGTACCTGCGTTGTATACACGTGTTTTTTTTAAAGTACGTTGTCAACCACTAGGAATTTCTCCTGTATCGTGGGTGCGTTTACAAACAAACTTACATACACAAACAGGTCAACAAAATTGTGGACATAGTAGGTTGTTCAAAGCGCACTTGTAAAATCAAAGTCATTAAGTGGCTAACAGCTCAGGACTATGCACGGACTGAAGCTCTCCTGACTCACTTACTTTAAATCCTATAAAATCCTATAAATACTCACCCAGGCATATTACAACTTTATATCACACATAATATATACACATACATATACATAACTACAAAAACATACAATCTACACTACATTACACTCTACACAAACCTTGTATTTTATTGTAATTTTAAGATGTTGTTTAGACTAAGCAACCAAACGATTGGATACTGAACTACCCACTAGTGCACTTGTCATTATCTTCGAAATAACTAGATCCCACGACACAGGGTATCCTAGTGTGGGATCTAGGGTTACTTTATTGCACGTTATCTTTATTTATTTCTTTATTTTATTTTGTTATCTTTTATTTGTTGTGCTTAAGATGTCAAAAAACGTGTCTTAATAAATTTACTTTACTTTACTTTACTTTACAAACAGCCGGTTGTGTTGATATTTACCTAATTCTATGCTGCCACCTTTAGTTCCTAGGCTATCCACATTCATACCCAAATGTTATACTTCCCGTATAACATTTGGGGGGTAAAATCAATTGCCCTTGAAAATGTTTAACAAAACAGTCGTAGGTAATATTTTCACTATCTTCAAGATACGGATCAGTACCACTAGCCCGGCGGCAGTTACCGATAGTTGAAGATAACTGATAACGTCTCGTTATCGGTAATTAAGTCGTTATCTTATATCCGACAATGATAACCAGTGTCGAGCATCAGTTCTTTGTGTTATTATTGCATTATTTATGCAAATTACAGGCATTGATTATCAATACCTATGTTTATTTGAATAATATATCATGAAATAGGTTTTATCTATCTTTGAAAGTTACGTGAGGTAGCGTATCTATTTATATAGCTATAAGCATACACTTTTAGAATTTGATTAATGCTAGAAATAGAAATCTGATTGATGTAGGCATTTATAAAATTACTAGCTGTCTCCCGCGGCTTCGCTCCCGTCAACTGGCTACCTACCTACCTACCCTACACCTACCCTAACCCTACACATACATGCATGCAAATAATTCTATTTTATTGAGGTATTTCTTTCCGACTTGCTAGACAAAAGTTGTGATAGCTCGGTTAATATACATGTTATAAAAATAATTTATAGCCTATAGCACTCAGGAATAATGTAGCTTGCTACCAGTGAAAAAATTTTTAGAATTGGATCATTAGTTCCAGAGATTACCCCCTACATACAAACTTACAAATTTTACCTCTTTATAATATTAGTATAGATTTATAGCCTATAGCACTCAGGAATAATGTAGCTTTCTACCAGTGAAAAAATTTTTAGAATTGGATCATTAGTTCCAGAGATTACCCCCTACATACAAACTTACAAATTTTACCTCTTTATAATATTAGTATAGATTTATAGCCTATAGCACTCAGGAATAATGTAGCTTTCTACCAGTGAAAAAATTTTTAGAATTGGATCATTAGTTCCAGAGATTACCCCCTACATACAAACTTACAAATTTTACCTCTTTATAATATTAGTATAGTATAGATTTATAGCCTATAGCACTCAGGAATAATGTAGCTTTCTACCAGTGAAATTTTTTTTAGAATTGGATCATTAGTTCCAGAGATTACCCCCTACATACAAACTTACAAATTTTACCTCTTTATAATATTAAGTATAGATAAAGAAGTAATTCTCTGTATATATGGCGAAAATCCCTTATCAAACGCTTGCAAAATGGCGCTGCTTTTTCTCAAGTTTCACTAACTGAAAGCATTTAAAATTTTTAGATAGTCGAAATAATTTTAGAGTTTCTGTAATTAGGTTTCTACTACTAAACATTTTCCAAGGCCAAACCAAACTGCTCTGGCCCACCCCAGGAACCGAACCCAGGAATTCACACTTCGCTGTCGCGCTAGCTGTCACAGGAACTACTTTTCTTGAAAAATAAACAGTAGATGTGTGACTGTGATGCAATATTTTTATGAATATACAAACAACAAATATAATCAATGAAATAAAGTCATAAGTGGCAATAAAATGTAATGTTAGAGTGCTATAATGTACCTAGATAAAAAAGATAAATTCAGCGTGACTTTGTTATATTTCATTATTAGAGGCATGCATAAACAGGTCTGAAATCACATCGCTAACACGCACTGGCCAAAAAGAGTGCAGAATGTGCAGATATCTAACCTGCTGATTGTTTCAGTATGAAGTAATATTTCCATTAGTTGTACTTGCGAGCAAGATAATTATACAGTTTAATCAAACCTTTTGTTTGATTAAACTGTATAACCTTTTTTATTTCCACTAATTATATTTTTTCCTACTCCTCCGCTGTCATTTCCTGTTTTATTTCGTTGCGGGATCCAAGACAGTTGAATCGTTTCTCCGGGACTCGTCGAGCTTCATTGACTCGGCGTTTTTTCTGATGGTCGCCACTGTTGATTCTGGCTTTCAGGAGTTGCAGTGGTTTGGGAACGTGTGGCGGGCTTATCCCAAAAATAAAAATAAATTGTTTGTGTTAGGTACCCTGTATTAGGGGTAAGTATAATCCCTAAAAGGTGTGATAAAAAATTGTACTCCTCAAGTATAAGCAGTTCACACAGGCTTTCAGATGAAAGACATCCACACCTGGACATGGCCTATAGGTAATATGACTTATTAAAACTTCATGCAACACAAACGTATAAAGACAGCCTTAATGCTTTCCTTCCTATTTACACCCAGAGCGACCGCTGCTTTCTTATATACCGAGTCAAACGAGCGAAGCGAGCCCATTCTCAACTTGACTGGAGAGGGCTCCCGGAGCTCGATTTGCTCGATTTTTGATTTGTTGCTTGTTGGACTGGAAGGGGTCGCCACATCGACCGGTCCTGTGCGTCCCACTTCCGGCGCCACCAGGTCATCGGTACACCTGGTGGGAACCCCTTCTTGTCTTTATAAATGGCGGAAAAACGGCAAAACAAGGCTTTGTCACGGTGCGAAAAATAGGGTCTACTCGTTTGCTCTAATTGTCGCAAGCGCTATATTGCTGAGCATACAGGTTCGGTTCCCGGGCCGTGCAATGTATTTGGGTTTTTCAAACTGATATTTCACAATTGTAGCGTAATATGGCGAGAAACAGTTTTAGACAAATTTTCCACCACCATTTCCTAGAACCGAAAACCTGTCATCATGACGCCTCATATCTTCGTGTTAATATCCTCTTATAAAGGACATTATGAGGGCACTAATGTGACTTGTAAAACAATGTTACGTGCCATAAAGCAATAACGCTAATCGTCAGTGACAATAAAATGAAAACGAGCAACTGTTTCAACAATCAGTCTTTAATTTCATGCAAATACCTCTCGATAACAAAAACAACACAATCTTTTAAGTAGGCACTTCACTGGAACAATACCTTACACATGTATAAAGTATTAATGTACCTATATTACCTAGGTATCAGCACCTACACACAGGCAGAAACTAGATATCAGTTAGCCCTACTTCAGATAAACGCTAGATAAATTATTCACTGGGGAAATTAACATACAAAACGTTTTAAAACTACTAAATTGTACGCCGTATCGCGAAATCCATCGATGATTTAGCTTCCAAGATTACCATCAATAAGATTAATGTGTTTTAATTTGGAAAATATAGCGATATCAGGGGCTGAGACAGTTTTAAAGCTAAATGCACGTGATAACTAAATAGGCACATAATATGTTACACATAATCCAATTAAATTATCTGAAGCAAAAAGTGATATTTCCTACAGTGCACGAAAATCTAATCAGAGCTAAGTACCTACAATTTTGAATGAATTGATTGACAAAATCAATCAATTTTCATATTTTTTCAACGAAATACCCTGTTCAATATACTTACTTAGTTTACGTACTTAATCTCATTTTACAAGTATTTAATAATACATAATTATGAAAGAATACGATGTTAGAATAATGACAAAATTCTTATAAAATAATAGGTAGATATTTAAGTCACTCCTAGAGAGATAAACTTAACTTATATTAATATATTGTCGTAGTTGTCTTGGCGCAAAATCTGAACAAATAAATATTTCATGAACGTCGAAAATTAAAATATCTACGGGTAAAATGTGAATGTTCAAAACATCGAAAACTATCGAACGATCATAAAACCGAAAATTAAAAAACGAAAGTTTATGTTGTCGAATGGTTACCCTACGTCCAATATATCTAAAATCTAATTATCTTTAAAAACATGACATCGACAGACCTAAATATTGAAGTACAGAGAACTATACTTTAATTAAATAATAAACTTTTCATTCGGGCGCGGTCGACGGAAGACGGCTTCGCGGGGCTCCTATTTCTGGGTGGTTTAAAAAAAAAATCGGGGTGTCCCAAGTACCTAGCTCGCTTCGCTCGCTCTTGCATCAATAGTAAAATAAAGTGCGCATGTTGACATTTTGAACTCAATGACTATCGACATTTTCAATCATTCGATATTTTTATCACATTTCAATCTAAGACATTTTAAGCTTAGGTATAACAATGTTCGATATTTCGAAACAATCGATGTTTTAACTTTCGATGTTGGAACATTGACATTTTACCCGAAGGTATTTTAATTTTTGACGTTCAAATATGTACCCGTCCTTAAGACATACATGCAATCATCCTTGAAACTCTGTTCTCATGACAAGAATCTCACTATCTATCGCGCCTGGAGATGTTTCTATGAGCCATTTGATATGCTTAGAAAAATACTTTATGTCCGCATATTTAAACATCTTTAAACATCAGCCATAATAACACTTATAAAAACTAGCCTTAAAATAATTATAAATTTAGCACTCCTTTCTCGTCATTTTGTCAAAAAATAAAAGGCCCGTTTTGACAGCAGGATACAACATTACTAGTAAAGGTAAAAACTCTTTTTGTTAGGTATCCTGCTGTCAAAACGGGCCTTTTATTTTTTGACAACTAATTTCCATAAATTCGCTATGATTTATCTAAAATCTCGAACGCTAGGTCAATTTCTTCTTCGGGGGATTTGGCAGAAGAATCAATGGCAACGGTACTCAGCTTTTTCTGAAGAGGTACCACGTCGAAGGTCGCAAACTCAGTTGAAGCATCAACTTCTTTAGGTTTCACTTCCTCCGGTTCTGTTGAACCAAATCTGGATTTTCTGTGGCCTAGCACAGCTGGTGCAGTGTGGCTTGGAGTGTTGACGTGGTACTCCATAGCTTGTGGCTTTTCTACAGCATCTATCTGAATGGTCTGCAATTAGAAAACAAAATAATGATTAGACGTTATGTTGAATAACAATGTCTGGAAAAAGATTTCAGTTTGTATGAACAAGCAGGAGGAGTGGTAAAATTAAAAGAGATCAATCTTCAGAAAATCAGACTTTCCCTTAAATCGATACATCATACCAGCTTATAAGTTTAAATCTCTACTCAGAAACGACGTATATCGATGACTTAACACCTGTTTATTAAATGCAACAACAATTGGACTGATAGAAATGATTAGTCACATGGAATTACTAGAATGATCGACATATGCATCAGTGTTGTTCGACCTTAATCAACTTGATTATTATATAATTGACCAAAGAAACATTTCCGAAATTGATAAAGATTACAATAGTAACGCAATTGGAAAAGCTAAAACATTAAACAAAGTTGTTAATTTCAAGACAACTCAAATAATCTGACAAGCATTTTCCCAACTATACCAGGGAAATCGGGCTTTGCCACTCTAGGTGGATTCAGTAGAACAGGTACCAGGTATTTTGTAAAGAGTAACTGCTTATCGATCAAGTCAGGCTCTGCTATCTATGAGCTATGACGCTCATAAACATAGTTTTAGCAACTTATTTTTTATTTACTGCGCTGAGCATGGAATATGGACCACGGTCTGGACCCCTCAATCAAAGCTTCAAAATAAAATCGTACTTAGCAAACTGATTTTTGATAGGCTATTGATAAGATAAACCAGCAAAACTACACTTTCCTTTGTCGTATTTCACGACAAGAGTAGAGTGTAAGTGGCCTCTTATTTGCTGTGGGATCCATGTTAAGTATCAAAACTAAAGAATTCCGTAGTCGGCTTTAGTGCAAACCATCTTGCGCGTACTCTTGCACGGACTCTGAAGAAGTGTGCCACAAGGAGCTTTACTAGTGCTTATTATTATTATAATTGAACATGGCTATCACAGGCGTGCAATGGGAAAGCCTGTTTTATTACAGCGAGCAGCTAATGCTGCTGGTGAGTTTACAGCATAGAGTATATAACCGTTAACAGCAACCGTTCTTGATGACGGAATACTGGCCGAATATCTCTTTAATGGTAAAAAACGTTATCCATTTTTAGTGCGCTTGTCATGATTGTTTTTATCAAACTGCCACCCAAAAACTTTTTTAAAGAATTTTAGAAATTAAGTAGGTTGTATGTAATTAGTTTACATAAACACATTTATACGATTACGAAATAATATCAAAGTATAAGTCAATAACAAACTTATGTAGTCATCCCTACATAAGTTTGTTATTGACTTATATAACAATATTACTATCGCCATCTATTTGTTTTATTTTGCCACCGGTAGGTAACCAACCAAACTTTATCAACGATTATAATCAATGTAGATATTTATAGGTAGGTAGGTATCGCGGTTAAATCAAACGGAGAGCAAAATCATTAATGCACTGATAAGTTCATGTTCTTTTTGTAAAAATACAATATCATTATGTTGCCTCGGAAAGCACGTTAAGCTTAACCCGGTCATTTATAGATCTCTGGCAGTCGTTACGGAACGTCAGAAGCCAGAAAATCTCACTCTAGTCTTGCCAAGAAGTACCGTGTTACCCAGTTAATGGTTTGTGGAGGTCTCCACGTAAAATACTGGTATTCAGTTGAATCCGGTTTGACTGGAAGCCGACCTCAATATAGTTGGGAAAAGGCCAGGCAGATGATGACACTATCATTCTGTTATCAATATTATTTTCGAATTATTATTTAATTGAGAGAGAGTAAAACAGTGCCCTAAAACTGCTGATATATAATATAAAATATATATGTTTATACATATATATTTTATATAGCTATTATATTTATTTTGTATATAATATCTATATATATTATTATTTATTTTATATATATATAGCCTGATTGATGTGTAATGTTATTGAGTTTTCAGAAACTTTACTTGCTTTCGTATGTGTCGGGTTGGATTTAGTCATCCATTTTTCAGTAACAGTGCGGAGTTTGGAATACTGCGGTCTATCACAACCGTGCCTCAGCAAGTGAAGCCCCCTACCGTGTATTGCTGGCCCTTTAGGCTAAAGAGAGTGCATCTGCACTTATGCATTATAATAATATCTCCTGAGCACTTGGCTGGTCTCCGAGATTGATGGCTGCTGAGACCGATATCTTGTTGCTTCTAGCAATCTACAAGACAACAAACTTGAATGTGGGACAATACATGTAAAGGTATTAACGAGGGGTATTTTGAAATTTGGCGCCCCGGGCCAACAAGTTTCGCCGCCCCAGAAGTCAAGGAAAAAGAAATTTAAATAAAAAAATACAAATTTTTAAATTATTTTTTAATACCGTCTACATTTTTTTTGCAATCAAAATGAATTTACCATCGTTGTATAGCGTATAGCTCTTTTCAACAGTACAAAAAACTACTATGGCAAAAAACCCGTAATAGTCTGTTTTGAAATAATAGTCTTCAGAAGATACTGGATGATTAGTTCGAAATAGAGTTTTAAATTGACCGATTTTGATGATATTTGCACAGATTTTGAGCTAAATAAAATTCAGTTTATGTATGAAAATCACAACAAACTCGGTTTAGTGTTTTTTCAGTTAGGCGTGATCAATAGTGATATAAACAATAATCATTCATCAATTCATATTGATGCATTTTATTGAAGCAAAGGCGGACATGCTACGGCGCGGCGCTTGCACAAGTGCTTTGCCAGTTGTTAGCTGATAATAGGGAGTGACTTTCAAAACGGCTTATTTCGTGTTTTCAGATTTTTTAAACTTAGGTACTTTGTGTGTACCCACATCGTATTATGAGAAGAGTCCGGTGATAAAATACTTATTTCTCTCAGAAAAAAATGCTTTGTCAAAAGTCGCTTTTCAAGCAGTCTGATGCAGTTTGTGGCCTCAGATCTGTGATTGAACTGCATCAGACTGCTTGAAAAGCGACTTGTTTGGAACTTTTTAGTCGTTTTTAGCGGTCGGGTTTTTGATAGTAATTTTCTTTATTTCCTACATTTTAGTGAGTTATATTATTCTTTTTCATTTGCCATTTGCCATTTTAAAAATTCAGTTTGTCAGTACCACAATTCTGACGAATTCAACGACGCGCGACGTATTTTTTTTTTTTTTTAGGTATGGCCACTAGTATGTTAACACACTTGGGATATCAACTGCTTAACCGGACTAACCTGTGGTGGCCTCAAATGAATTTAAGGCCCCCCGCCAAGGCAACAAAACTAGCTACAAGCTAAAAACTACTGACCGCTCGCTAAGGGCATTCCCTGTGGAATACGACCTCGGCTTAGCGGCGTCAGTTAGGGACATCAAGGGACAATCAGGCTGGGTCGTTTCATTAATTAGGGGTTATTAAAACTAAAGGCTCAGCGGCGCGGGCTGGCTCGTTTGCAAAAGTCGGGGAGGGTTTTGAGTGGGTCGTCGCGACGGACCTCGGCGGCGAGGTCGGTATACGGAACGCGGTCTGTATCTGTTTATTCTAAGGGTGCTGGTTTCCCTACAGCTTTCCTGAATCTTTGTGATCTCGTCGTCGGAGTCGACGAGTGTATGCCGAGGACGGCGAATCTTACTAATGCGAGAGGGAGTGTACTGGGTTGCCTTTGAAATCAAAGGGTTTTGGTGCTTTTCAGCGGATTCGAAGAAACGCTTTGTAAGGCGCTTCATAAACTGTTTTAAGGTCGGAATTTTAAGGTCGACATGAAGTCGTTCGTTCCGTACATACCACGGGGCGCCCGTGGCTTTTCGGAGAAATCTGTTTTGGACGCGCGACGTCTCATGTCAAAATCCGTCCAGCCGTTTGGCACAGTATAAATATGTTTTACTGTGCGTTTGGGCTGTAGGGCGTGTGAAAGAAATGGACATACATGCATACAAACACACCTATGTTCGAAAAACATTACCCTCCTTCTGACGCAGTCGGGTAAAAATGGGCATAAAACTGCTGTCCGCAACAAAGTATAATAGCTTATTTCAGAGGGCCTAGCACGAATGTTTTGACTTATAGTAACGTTAACGTACCTATTCGTACGTCGAATTTTGAAAATAAAAAACTACAACCCCATCCTATTTTGGTTTAATTTTATGCGACATAAATACAATTTGTATTATACAAAAATATGAAATGTATCCAATTCAAATAATAACCGCCAGGGGCGGCTATTAAAATTGAGATTGAAAGGGATATTGGTAAGTAGGTTGAATAGCGGCAAAACCAAAAGAAAATGCAATCTACCAGGGGCGGCTGGGCCGCTCCTGGTGGATTTGCGCCCCGGGCCATGGCCCGGATGGCCCTAGGGTAAATACGCCTCTTATACTCGAGTACCTACTTCTTGTTTAGGTGCGTACCTTGGACAGTCAAGTTTGCTACCTACGAACCATCACAGAATCGTCAAACCATGATGATGATGATGATGACAACACAAGAAAAAAATCAAAACCTAAATAAAAAGTTTTCCACTTTGGAAAAACCGTGTCCATCAGATAATAACACACCTAATTAGAAATAGGTAGGTAGCTATCTAAATCAGCAGTGGGTAATATCAATTAACTAAACCTTAGTAATCACTGAATGAAGTGGCAAGATAAGGCAGAGTCTACACAAGTAGTCTGTGTATCTATTGTCAAAACACTCGAGTTCTTGAGCATCTGATGCAGACCAGGCGTTAAGATATGTAACAGGGAGAAACAAAGGCACTACTTGAATGAAGCTAGCCTAGTAATACATAACTATATAGAGGTAGGTATCACGGAAAGATACTTGAAGAGCTTGGTCTACTGGAGGTCTACAAAGGTCTGATGAAGATTGATTCTGATACTAAGTAGTTTCACGATAGACCAAAAAGTTGTGGTGTTCACTACGGCTATGCGCACTGAATTTAATTGCAACATTGGAGCCTTCCACTAAGTGTACCAAATTACCAATGCCTGGTCGCGACGCGGCGAGATGTTTGAAATGCCTGCTTAGTTGAAATGACGATGATATAATTTATTGAATCCTTACTGACGCACAATTTTTTCAAGAGACGTGGGATATCAAGACTGCACGCTGGAAGGTTAGGCAGAAGTGAATAGCGCACCCTTTTTAACCGAATTCAGAGGAGGCGGTTACTATGTTCGTCTCTATGTATTGTTTTATGTATGTTATCCGATTTCTCCGCCAATTGTGGACTGATTTTCAAAATGATAAGAGTTCAAGTAAACTAATAATAAAAAGGGCACCCAAAGACCCAAATAAAAGAATAAGAAACTCCACTCACTTCGCCATATAGCTCCAAAGTAAGCGAATGCCTCTTCTTATTAGCCTGCCTCATTCTCCCCGAGCGAGAGATAGACAATTGCCTCTTAGTGCCCGTCTGAGGAGACTCGCTCCGCTCCTCGTCGGCATCAGCCTCCTCTCTGTAATGAGGCGCCTTCCGCCTGTCCGCAGTGTGGAAGATCGACTTGAAGAACTTCGCCATCTTGGATTCTTGTGCGCCTGAAAATTTTATTACATTGAACGTGATCATTGGGAAGCCTGATTAATAACAGAAGTTCAAAGGTTGTGGAAGTCATATGAGTTGTCGCTCTGTGTAAAACACTAGTATTCAGCGGCATCTGATTGGACGGGAAGCTTACTAAAACACAAATGAGTTGGAGAAAAGCTAGGTAGATCATAAGAGAGAGGAAGACCAAAAAGGTGCGAAGGATGAAGTATGGGCAAATTGAAATGGCTGAAAATTGCATGATTTCTGAGATGACGGCTATATTAAAGATGTAGTTATGGAAGAAGATATGCTGATGTTGAACCCAAATAAATGGGGACAACGTAATTTGTTTTGGATACTTGAGCGAGCAATTATAATGCTTAATCTGTCTATTTGGAATAAGATAACATGAAAAGGATTAACTGGTTGCGTGATTAGACAATTTTGATAGGTACTTTACAATACTTAATTAAATATTAATATTGCCAACAAGATGTTAAGCTGGCACCCGGTGGACCACTTATCGCTCTTATGCCGGTAGCAATAAGGCTGAGGTGCCTACAAACGGGAATAGGAATAAGAATGAATAGGAATCCAGGGGTGAATCGGCACAAAACTTTGAAGGGGATTTTTACGTTATTTAAATCTTGTTTACAGCATTTACGGTCTCCAATTTTATTGAATTGATATAAATAAAATAAAGTGAAAAACCTTATCAAAGTTTTGTTTCTACCCCTCCGTCCCTATTCACCCCGTTTGACGGTAGCTAAGCACAGATACCTACCAAATATTCGTAAATATAGGTAGCCCTAATAATGTCAGTCTTTAAGCAAGAATGATTTTAAGAACTAGGTACCTAAACGAAAAGAAATCTGTGTAAAATCAAAGGGCATATGTTATTTGCATTGATTTGAAGACGGAGATAACGTTGAGGAAAAAGTGCACAGAGTAGATAGACGTTAGAAAATAACACTTATGTTGCAGAAACTTGAAGCACTCACGATCACTAGGTACCTATCTAGATGGCTTTCCACGTCACTATCACGTTTCAGTCCTGCACTATACATTATGCCACACAAAACATATCACCGACAAAATTCACCTATCTTTAGACTAAATAAAATTATCATTTCGATGTCGATTAAGAAAGTATTACAATTACAGCCTTATCAGCTGTGTCGTTACCTAGAATTGGCGATCATTTCGGCAAAAACACTGCAAAAATATATTTATATTTTGATTTTCGACCCAAAATCAGTGGAAAATGGACTCTGGTGAGGTGACATGATTGTACCTGACCTAAACAGTGCCCTTGTTACCTAATGATCTAGATTGGTGTATAATTTAATCAAACATGAAAATGATAATCATAATCAAAACAGGCAACTGCCTAAATCACTTACCGTGTTCACAAGCCACAGTTTCCTAGATTAACTCGTTTGAAATGCACTCTTTTTGTATTGATAACACGCGCGAAATAAAACGAGGGCTATTTAACACTGCAACGCATTGAAACAACGCTTACTATTTACCATAATTTCATCTTCGATAAGATATGAATGATATATTATCATCGATACCGCTTTTTATATGATAATTCTGTTATCATTATCTTGCTAATGGATATTGTTAACTTGATTTGTTATAGATTATTGGCTATTGCAATTCTTTTTTGCAGATTGTTGATTTTTGGTTCTTGAAATTAATTGGTTTTTGATGAAGTCGGTTTCGTTAAAAGTTTTAATCAGTTTTTTGATCTCCAATTGATTGACAAGCGAAGGAAGTATTCATTTATGCACAGAAGTTGTTTGGTAGCGTATCAAACGATGAATCTTAGCTGATATGTTACCTACTGACTTACTTCAGGCATGCAAATACAAAAATAGGTAGAACCTAAGTAGTACTAATCTTGATCAAATATGAATGCAAGATGAAGTTTGAAGGACAAATGTGTTTTTCTTTTACAAACTTTTATTTAACTTGTTTACATGTATGTACGTATTTTAGACATTAGAAATAAACTTAGCTTAGGTCCTGCCTGTAGCTTCAAAGGAAGAAGGTCGTTAACAAAAGTTTTGTAGACATCAAACTAATTACAAAATAATGATAATATTTAATAATGCTGATTCATTCATTTGTTTAACGCTTTATCAAACACATGGACTAAAGATTACTATAAATAAGTAAGCTGTAGGTAAGTAGAGCACTTAGCAACTGTACATGTGGCTAACACGTTAAGGTAGGCTGGACACACTTGACAGCTCATAAAACCGACTTTTCAATAGGTTTAGTGTTACATGACAGTTCCTTAACAGATGAAAAAGGTTTATTTTCTGGTATTAAATTCGCTACTATCAAAATAATTACCAATAAGGTCAAATAAAATTAACTGGCAAAACTTCGCAGATGAAGTTTCGCTTATCATTCCAAAATAACAGAATGAAAGTAACTTTATACATATGAAATAGAAAAGTATATAGAAGTGGTGATAGCGTTAACGACTCCAGCCCCGACATGTGAAAATTCCCAAATAAAAACAACAAATTGAGACTCAATAAAAAATAATATTTATAATCTGTTGAAAATGTACAGTAGACAAAATAATAGCTAAGTCATAAGTTAAAACAAGCGTTTTTACAAAACTGCATGAGGAGCACGCTTCTCGCTAGGTTTCACAAAAGACTAGCAAAACTAAACCTTATGGCCACTTGAGCGATAACTGAACGGTTTACTAACACTGAATGAAAAACGTACTTGATTATCGCTTTAAAAAATGACTTTATACTTCTTGTAATGTGCGATTTCATGTAAAGGACTGTGTGATAGATGATATGGCTAGAAAATGGGTGACTACTGTGATGACGGTCAATAGAGAAGGTATAGAAGAAGAAGAAGGGTTGTTGCGCCGACCCGAAATAAATTAGTTGTCAAAAAACAAAAGGCCCGTTTTGACAGCAGGATACAACATTACTTTACTAGTAATTATGAAAGAGACATGATGATAAATCTCTTTGTTGTATACTGCTGTCAAAACGGGCCTTTTTGACAACTATAGGACATGGCAAGAGAATAATCATACTTGCTGGAATGCGCAATTCTTTAGGTAAATGGGCCTTTTAGATTAAGATTGGTTAAATGAAGACTTGTACACAAATTTCAGACTCCGAAGCAAGTCACTGTGAGATAGGCCCAGTGACATTTATCCATGATCCTACTATCATGACCCTACTATAATTAGTAAGAAAAATAATATAAATATAGTAGGTAATCTAAAAAAAATACTTCACAGAAAGTAGCTATCAGATAGGCCGTGAGACACTGACAAAAGTTTTCATACATGCGGAAATGGTACGGTCTTTAAGAGCGTTTACGTCGTACGGCATTTCATACAAATTTTGAAGTCCTTATTTTTCGAAATGAATGAACCGATTTTATTGAAACTTAGTATGCATACGCCATCCAACCAGGTCTAAAAAGTTAGTTGAGAACATTTTCGGAAAAGAGTTCATGAGGAAAGATAGACTGATTTTTCACTTTCGATAGAAAACTTAAAATCGCTCTCTCTCTCCCTCTAAACTTTTTTCCGAAAATGTTCTCAACTAACTTTTTAGACCTGGTTGGATGGCGTATGCATACCAAGTTTCATTAAAATCGCTTCATTCATTTCGAAAAATAAGGACTTGAAAGTTTGTATGAAATACCGTACGGCGTAAACGCTCTTAACTACAGTTCAAGTCATGCCAACATCTGCCATACTGTATAAGGAGGATCTACATACAAGATGTACGAACTTCCAAAGATAGGAATAACTAAAGACACTTTAATTAAATGCAAGACTGAACTACTACTAACAACAACTGAACTTAAGTAAATCGATGATTAAATGCTCTGCAAAGTTCGATGTTGGCCTCGAAATATCAATGATGGTCCAAGAGCGCTCTATTACAGCAAACTTCCGAAAGCTTAGATAAACGTGAGGGCAGGTTTAATGTGCCCAGACAGTCACCTCACAGTGTACTCGGCGAAGGTGATAGTTCTGTTAGGTCACCGACAGTACACGATATATTATAAAGAGATAATTGTTTGTATGTATTAAGTTTGCTAAAGGAAAATTTCATTAAATTGCAATTCCGGAAAATCTTTCACTACTTAGAAAGTGTAAGTGGCTAAGTGCCATAAGCTCTTATCACTGTAAAATGCACAGTTCTTGTGGGATATGTCACAGGAAAGAAGCTGTGGAAAAAACGTAGTTGAATTGAATCTATCTACTTATCGATTTATCAATGAGTGATGTGACAATATTGAGTGCTCGGCGAAGAATGCTCGAATTGTTCCTAAATTCGAGTGCGAGCAAGAAATCTCAATCCTGTGTCTGAAACTCAAACAAAACGATATTTAAACTACGTTTCATGCTCAAGTAGCCACAAATTCAACTCGGTTATTATTAAAACATCTAAACCAAAATATTTATAAAACCAAATATAGAATTTAAAATCCCATTGATAGTAATCAAATAATCGTGTCGACAGTTTCCATTCGAATCAGTATGGACTACAGTTGGCAAGTATTGATAGAAACTTATTTCTAAAATATAATCGATAGTGGGTCGCGATTAAACAGCGAAAAAGAACAGTTAGTCGAATCGAATTAGCGATATACTTTTCTACTATCTAGCGGTACAAACTATAGCACTATATTTGAATTCAGAATTCGAGATAATAATACAATTTTGGAAAAACAAAATTCATGGTCACGTTTGCACGGTCACGGTCACTTAAAAATAAATTCAAAATACACAAAGCTAATGTCGATACCTACTTGAGTTGGTGGCGGTGGATATTTAATATCTCGAATAACAAATTCAAGTATACAAGAATCGTATGGCGCTTGAATGAGCTTGTCTGTGGAAACTATATTGAAAAATCAAGATGACGGCATTCGCTATGATTTTTGCCAAAATATCCATGTTTGGCTATTAAAGGTTGTAAATTACTTAGGCATATAAAGCACCAGATAAAGGAAAAAACTAAACAATATTATACAAGGTCAAATAAGATTTACTAGTGAAACTTTACAAACGTGATGAATATCTGTTGCGCTTTGGCACGACAATAACGATCATTGACCCTACATTGATTGACATTTATTTTGTAGTTAAAAAACGGAAATTAGGAACAAAGCAGTCCTGCAAGCGACATGACTTATCATGACTACCAACGAAAAACGATACGTACATAGTTTATTGTTCGAGTTTTCATAAAAAATATTAGGGAAAGGGGTATGACTGCTTTTTCCCTGCCAAAACGAAATAAGTATACTCACAGCTGTGAAGTTTGCACAATAATTCAGCCATTCATTTACAAACCATCCATTCAAATTCCGTAAAGGCACTCCATTGTTAAAATCCTTCTCTAATAATAAATTGGAATATTTTACAATAATAAGTTTTTATTTACTTTAAAATTTTACGTTAAAACTTTCAACTTTAAATTCCCGGCCTATCACATCGCGTATTATATATATAAATTAACATACTAAATTTATATTATTTACATTCAAAGTACAAAAATTTAAACTTAAATGTTTAGCAAAAAATGCCGTTAAAATAAACGTCCTTACTGCAATCGACATAAGGTACAATTTGGCACGCTTTAGGATAGCTGATGGACGATGCCAGAAAACAATTTTCACCTAGCTAAAAGACAAAGTACTGGTTGATAATAATAATTATTTTTCTGTTGAGCATTGTTTAAAGAGATTTTTTGACTAAGAAATGTGTTTTTATCGTTGAAAAATGTATCACCGCTGCGGCCCCGACATGTGAAAATTCCCAAAAAAAAGCAAATCTTATGTAATTGGTAAATAAACACTAAATTCGCGATTAATTCGGCGCACACCGGTGTGTTGCCGGTGCTTGAGCGGATCATTTTAACAATCTGAATTTTGACAACCAACCCAGAAAACGGGTACTTAGCCTTATTAACCGACTGAGGCAAAGCCCAAAAGGGGGTAAATGTATTTAAAATCCTTTGAACAATACTCAAACAGAACATACAAACGCCAGCACATCAGGATACCCAAAACGGTGGAATTTACCCAATCAACCTTGAACCTAATGTCATAGCGATAAAGTTGAAAATCTATTGAAGAAATTTGACAGATTGTTGTTGCTTGATGTGCTGGCAACTGTACATATATTACAAAAGTCAATATAAAATAACTAAAAATAAAACTAAGTTTCATTATATGAACCGTTTTGTCATATTATCATGTTACAATGCGATTTTTTAATGTTTTTTTAACATTAGTCGTAGGTGCAGCGCTATAGTAGGTACATTGCATACTTAATGACAAAAAATATATGGCTATTAAACGCAAAGTCGATTAAAATTTTACAATAATTTCATTGAAAAACCCCTTGTTTGAACCAGCCAGCGTAAATACGTACTTTCAGCCCTCAGACACAAATCATAATAAGTAAAAAAATAATTGTTTCTGAGATAGCTCAAATCACAATAATTTAGGCTCTCTAAATTCATGTTTACAATTGATGTTATTCCATAAAAACGAATATCAACTTTAAATTAGCAGTAAATAAGGTTGTTTTCAGGATAATTAGTATTATTGCAAATTAGTAAAATGTTTGAAGTTAGAGCAATCTCCACGTGGGCCTTAAACTTATTTTTCCATAAACACACTTGTTTGACAACTACATCGCGAACGCTGAATATATTCGACTAATATTACTGTTAATTTATTGGTTAATTTATTACGATTCGTCCCTTTAGCACTAAATAGTCATACTTCAAACAGAATTCTGTTCATAGTCTGGGAGTCAGTTTTAAAGTTTAGCACATCATTGTTTTAAAGCGATATGGTACAACAAGTTTTAAATGAAATGGAAACAAGTATTGATTTTGTCATGGAGGCGTGAGCATAAAGATGTAAATAGTCATAGATAGAGAATGGACTGAATACCGTTTCAAAACTGAGCAGGCTGCAGAAAGAGGCGAATGTGCGGCAAATACCTGTCTCTTTACAGTAAGTCATAGTGGCGATGATGCCGTTGATCCCGGCAGTCATTACCAGAAGCTAAATGCCAGAAAATGACTCCTGTCTTGCCAAGGGGTATCGTGTTACCCTGACGCAGTTACTGGGTAGGCAGTCGCTGCATACAAAACTCTTGTATTCAGCTGCATTCAGTTAGACTGGAAGTCGGCCCCAACATGTTTGGAAAAAGCTAGGCACTGCAAGCCTGTGTCGTGTCCTAATCAGAATATAGAAAGAGAAAACTACTGGCGTCACGATCGCTCTGTCTCTCACACTAGTCTGGTCGTATTCACTTCCTTCCTAGATTCGGACAGCTCAGTCCATTCTCTATTTTTATATAAACATTTATTTATAACGGATATGTCCGAGTGTCTACAATAATTTATTAATAGTATTTCTATTCAACATTCCTTTGTAAATATTGACGTTATTTTATCGTTAGCGTGGGTGAAGAGCCCGGTTTTATTTATAATATATAAGAAAACTTCGAACGGATTTTTTCCCGTTGATATAATATTATTTTACAACAACATACATATTTTTAATTTTAAACATTCATTATATTAGACAACACCATACTTTTAATTTGAAGCTTACTGTATATAATTATGTCGGAATATAATATGATTTAGGAAAGACACGCTTTGAAAGACAGGTGTGTAAATATGAAAAACACGACTATTACAACTTTTCCATAGACACTTGAGATTTACAAACAGTTTATAAATATTACTTGACTTCGACCTACAATATGATTATCTATGATCGGTTAATGTTTATGAATAAAAGTATTATTCTCTATAATTAACATTCACACATCAAGAATCGTCAGAAAAATCTTTAACCTATCTCCGCCTAGCACCTAGCCTTAAGAGGGCGCCGACCAAACGTCGACCGCGCAGTGGCGCCCTCATCGTTTGTTTGGTTATTTCTTTTATTTTAGAATGAAAATGCAGAAAATATGACATTTAAGTTGTGCTCCACAAGGTTATACGTTAATGTTATTATAAACGGTAGTTTTAAATTGTTCAGTTTTATTAAAGGAAAATAGTGGCCACTTTTATCCGTTTTAGTGATTATAATAAAACTGAACAATTTAAAACTACCGTTTATAATAAAAGTAACGTATAATCTTGTGGAGCACAACTTAAATGTCATATTTTCTGCATTTTCATTCTAAAATAAAAGAAATAACCAAACAAACGATGAGGGCGCCACTGCGCGGTCGACGTTTGGTCGGCGCCCTCTTAACGAAATCGGAAAAACATTCAAATACGTACATAACCTCACGCCTTTTCGGACATGAGGATAGGCAGAACTTCTTACGTACTCTTGGTTCGGCCACGTTCATACATCTGGTCATACGCACCTTGCGACTATCACGAATATGACCTTTTTAAAGATCCCCAACAAAGATCAGCACCCTGTGCATTCGGCCCCGAAGCCACATTACAAACTGGCTTGTATTCGTATTATAATAAGACCTATTATCGTGAAACGAGACTTTCATGTCTACTACTACTCTGCGTAGGTCTCTACGGCCTACTTCCATCGAAAATTCATTTCATATGTGTACAATCGCGTAAACATTCGGTCTCTTCACCCCGCAAACACGAACATAACCGACTATACATATGTACATTTACAGGTTAAGTTTAAACCACGTGTTCGGAGTCATCCCGCGTACTAGAAATGGCATCTGTGGTTGTTGACGTCGCGGCACTTCTGTACAGTTTAAGATTTGACTCGGTGTAGTCGAGGATCTTCCGGCTGGAATGTCGAATGTATAGCATTTGCCTGTGGTAGATTTTGAGGGCTCCCTTGATGGTGATGTATGTGATGCCGCCTAGTATGGTCCTGTGAAGGTTGTTCTGTATGGATCGGAAGAAGATCTTGCCGATGATGGTGGATATGGTGGGCAGGAGGAGGGCTGAGCAGAAGATTCGTGTGGGGGATAGATGGGAGCTGCTGCTGTTTTGGTTGTTGTTGTGGTTGTGGCCGGTCACTATGGCAGCTCGGTCGCCTTCCACGCTGGAAATGATAATGAGATTTTTTTAAATATAGTAATAAATAAATAATAGTATATTTGAATTTTGGAAGTTGTAGGTCTTGTCTGAACACAAAACCTACAACTCCCAAAATTCTCGTCAAATAACTTTGCCCTCTGAAGTTAGCCATTTGCAAAGATCGCGCAGGTGAAGTCACGTAGGCGGGAGCAAGCGGGACGCAAGCATGCATTAAACCGTTAAACGTAAACGTAAGACTGAGACATAAAATTGCGCCGCCATAATCCCCGCCCCCATGTCTCTTGCGCATGCGCAGTTGCAGTTTGTTCGTAATTTTGACTACTACGCAGCTACTCGTAGCCAACTTCAGAGGGGCAAAGTTATTTGACGAGAACTGTAATTGCTAAGCAAAACCTCAATACCATAATGAATAAAAATGTTGACGAGAGATTTTATTTGCTGCTGAGACCAACCTAACACACCCTACCGTGTGTACCTATTAAGTTGAGATGTTTGACCTGATAAATAGTAACTATTTTTTATGGTTGTCATTCCAGAAACAACACTAATAGTAGTTTTAGATACAGTCACATAAATGTAGATAAAGTCTGTGGTATGATAATAGAAAAAAATATATATGAGCCAAACAAGAACCACCTATTAATACTGCTTGCAGCAAAAACAAGTATGGTGAAAGATTGTTATCACGACTTTATCCTCTAATTGAAACCTTCATCTTTTAAGGGCTAAGAATGTCTTTGAAAATAAGCCCTTATGCCATATAAAGTATACTCACTTGCCAAACGGCAATATATAAGACAGCGCCGGTATCTTTGCGCAGTACTTCCTGAGGAACAGGAGCACGGAGTCTTCCCAGTTGTACATCTTAGCGCTGATGAGGGTCACCGGGATGGTCGGTAGGAGCACCAACAGGACCAGGGGGTCTGCCGACTCCATCATCTCTAGGCCTTCTCTGTGACCTACCACCTGGAATAGAAGAGATGGGTAAATGAGACTGAGTTGTAATAAGTGTCGTACCAGTATGGTCTCGGACATCAAGATCTGCTTTGACTTTTTCCAGCTTCCAGTCTAACTGAATACCAGTATTATAAATGAAGCAACTGGTCATTTTACCTACGACACAACATCCGTCTTGTCGTCGGATCCTCCCTTTTTAATGGAGGACTTAACACTCCATTCCGCATACCTTTATCATCTATCACGAACCGCTTGGCCAGATCACTGTTCTCGATATTAATTCGTAAGTGACTTTGATAAGACCTTAAAATCAAGCCACGCGTTAATAAGCCGAGAGTGGACAAGCTCAACAGTTTTATTTTATGTTTTTGTGGTTGTAATAACGTCTGAAAACCAAACTTGATGCCCTTGGGCATAAGGGCATCATGTTATCTATTTACTGGATTATGTGGAGGTCAGTTGGGCAGCTGTATCCGGACAGACAGGAAGCTGACCTCAATTAAGTTTTGAAAGACAAGCTCAGTTATTGATGCAAATTTCAGATCTATATTGACCTAGACTTAGTACAAAGTACAGCTCTATGCAATCAGCAATTTATGTCAATAAAAATTCACGCTAATTTCTGAACTAGCTGTATGATAACTTGAATGATTACGAAATAATTCCTTCTATTGATATGATTGCCCACACACGCAAACGATTTTTTCTGGTGAATCCGAAGTTCAAGTCTGGTCATTTTTATAGCAACTTGCAAGAGTTGTCTGATTAATAAGAATGATGATATCAGAAACAAAAACTATAATCATTTTCAATTTGTTTCGAAGTTTGCCTGCTTAATCGCACTGCATCGGGTTTTCCTGTATTCGGACTACGAACTTCGTTAAAGAATGTATAGAAGTCAGAAGAATTATCACGAAAGATTTTTTTTACTTTATTACTTTTTGCGGCTACAAATATTCGCAGATAGTTCTACATAAATTATTATTGCTCAAATGTATTATGCATGACATAATGTAGCGAAGGCTTTATTGTACTTGACAAGAAACCTTTACGGCAAACCGCCCAACTCTATTGTCAAAAGCATAAAAGCTGATGCAGTCCAGTTCCAGCATATCACTACAAACAATCTAAAATCTATCTCTGAAAACGTTTCTTGTCTGACATACAAGCAAATAATTTTCTGAGATTATCTCTAGATAATCTTTCACAGATAGATGAGACCTGAGAAATTGCTGTGTGTCATCATCATTTCAGCCGACGTCCACTGCTGGTGCATAGGTCATCCAGCGGATTTCCGCGGTCATCATCAGATCATCGGTCCCTTGTGCCTTCCAACACTGCGTCACTAGTACGCGGTCGCCACTCCAGAAACTTTAATAAACCCTATCGAGTTCGATGACTAGTGTCATCATAGGCTGCTTTTTATCCTGGAAAATATGCGGGTCCTGTGAAGCGGGAGTAAAACCGCGGGAAAAATCAAGCATTTGTAAAAAGCTTTTTACAAATGCAAGAATCGTTAAATTTATGCACCTCTGCTATGAAACTACCTACAAATTTGAATACCTATTTCGAATGGAACAATTGAATTTAACGGTCAATCAGCCGTTGCAGACTCACATGACAGTTAGTCACACATGGCGGACGAGCGGATAACGATTGACATGCTTTAGCATAATGTATTGTATGTCCTGACTTCGAAGGCTACCAAACTACAAAGTATAATAAAAATATCGACCAGCTACAAAATTAAATACAAAGTACGAAATAATTGTCGTTGTAAAAATACGTTTTTAAATGTCCTCATGTTTTACCATCGTTAAGTGTGTATTTTTTTTATTCACGTTAGATTCAGTTCTAACTGCTTCTTTCCATAATTCTATGTTGCATCCCCTTTTGAGAGGCAAATAGCTCAGGACTACCGGCACTTTTAAGTCTGCTGTTATCATTTAATTTAATTTATTTAATAACAATTCACATTTTAGCAGTTTTACAAAAATAATAAGTAGCTAAGTACAGTCGCCAGCACAACAAGCTACAACAATCTGTCAAATTTCTTTAATAGATTTTCAATTTTATCGCTACAGCATTAGGTTCAAGTTTGATCGGCAAAATTTGACAGTTCCGGGTAGCTTGATGTGCGTTGTGCGCCAGTCTGCACCTTATTTGAATTGATAAAAAGCTTTTTAAGTTAGCTACCTTATTGGGAGTTGGACCTCTGATTTACCCGAATTGAACTTGGGGCTTCATTAGCCATCCAAACAAAAACATGGGAAAAAACGAGTTTCTGCTGTGATACGAATTAAAAATTTAAATCAAGAACAATGTCAGAAAGTACATAAACCTATGATATAAGACGTCCTACATATAGGTATACCTCTCACAACACAACTTTGAATATCTAAACTTCACTAAATACTTATCTAATATCACCTATCTGCCTAGCCTTTTACCAACTATGCTGTCGGCTTCTAGTCTCAGCGGATGCAGCTGAGTACCTATCAGTATTTTACATGAAGCGGACCCCACACCCTTTTTTTATGGATGGGAAATCATCAAAGGACTGTCTACCATAGTCCACGATAAGATGCTAGAATCTGTAGACACTCAAAATAATTAAATATGTATAGAGCCCCAGAGCTCCCAGCAGACATTACTTATTTTCTAATAAACAAAATGTGTGGAATAGAGTAGTGTTACTGATGTACTTATACCTAATTAGGTACTATAAATTAGAAATATTTAACAATTAACAACAAAACAAAGCAAGGTTGAGCCTACATGAGTACTTACATAAACACTTTATTTTATTATCTGCTCTATCACAACCTTGCTAATTAAGTTATTTACTTCGAATGTGTCAATTACCTAGGTAGGTACCTACTGCAATTTGCAGCAGAAATAACGATCAATTTAGTTAGTATAAGACCGGAAATGTTATATTGTATATGTCGCAGCCAATTAGCTTAATCAGCCGTTTCATTAAAAGCCTAGCCTTTTCATTGAACTGCGCCGTTTAATCAGCGACATAAGTGACATGGGCAAGTTATTTTACGATATTGAACAAAAGAAGTCACTTAGGTCACTGAAAAATCGGTGCATTTAAATGAAACACTACATTTAGGTAGTTGATTGATTGTTTATTGTTACGTTTTTATTACTCCTGTAAATGAATACAAAAGCATTTATAAATTGTCATGATAGCAAAGAGGACACACACACTGCTTAAAAATTAGTAGACTTGGGTCTGCTAATTTTTAAGCAGTATTTGTTAGTAGAATTATTGGCCCTGTCAGATAACAACTCGCAATAAGACATGGATTTTTTAATGTAAACGAAGCAAAAGGAGCATGCATAGAGAAGTTTCCTACCCCATGGGAAAAAGGTGAGAGTTTATGTAAGCATCAATGGAATGTGTCTATGGTAGGCGTCAGATAAATCTGCAATAAAGTACATTGACCTTTCCCTAACATCCCCTCGTACATACCCGAACAATAAATTATGAACTCCTTTTCATTACTATAGAGAACGTAAAGAATCACGACACTTGAGTCGATTCAGGACAGCTTTATTTATGTTCTTGATATTAAAGAAAGTCAACAAATGTATGTGAGTCAATGACCGTTATTGCATATTTATCTGGCGCCCATCATGACAAAAGTCAGTACTATCAGGGCTCGGACAAAGGAGTGCCCAACGAATATAAACCTGCTAGTTCAGAGAAAGTGGTGACATAACGCGTTGGGTCAGAGCCATAGAGAACAGAAATATTGGTCTTTACGTAACCGTGTGTTTGATTTTAGCGCATTTCGATGAACCGTAACTAAATGTTAGTATAGCATTCTGATTTTTTAACATGGCTTTGTTAGGTAGTCAATTATGAAATTCAACTACAATAGATAGACGCTACAGTAATTAAAGTAGATGGCTATGAGAGTAGAGAAAGATGGAGACGCAATAGATAGACTTGTAGTGGCGATTCCGCCACAAAAAACTAACTTAGCGAAATCTGTACGGCAACAAAAATTCACACAGCGACATCTATACCGCCAGCAACGAACTACGTCGTAAAACACCTACATCGCTGTATCAGTCTTCCGTGCGATTTGAACAAATACAACAGTCCGAATATCAACTATCGGGCAGTAGCTCACCGGACACAACAACCGTCTGGTCGGAGGACCTTTTCAATGGAGGTTTTTCGGGACTGTACACCCAGTCCCGCATCAGATCTTTGCCGAAGGTTTCTTTCTAAAAAATGAGGAGAGAAAGACAAACTAAATAAATCAAGTCAATCATCATAATCAAGTTGCTCTTGTTATCTACAAATTACTCTCATTCGACTCACTTATTTATTGCATCTAGCGCACTAGTTCTCATTGAGGTAAGTAAGTATACAAACCTTTATCTTAAATAAGAAGCATATTGAGGGTCAAGTGCAAAGAAATTGATTAGTAATTAAAAATGTATCACTTTTAAATGCGTTGTACGCACTCTTTTTTTTTTCTTTCTATTTCATCTCATACTGTGATGACGTTTCTATACCTTACCTCTTCGGAGGTAAACACTATAGATAGTCAAGGTTCATAATAACAATAATTATAATAATTGTTAATTGGTTGCAGATAAGAAATTTTCATCAAGTATTTTATTGCGCTATGCTCTCATGTTCTTCATCGCCACGTGTTCGGCCTAAGAATACATTACGGGTACTTCAAATACAACAATACATAACTTGCTGATTTTATTTTGTGCCGATACTGAAGAAAATCCATGCCAACAAAAACCAATGCTTGCACCTAGAACTGGAGAAACATAGTGTACATATGTATAGTTCATTGATAAATGAACAACTAGGTCACTGTCAACAAGTCTTGAATGAATCACAATTAACGACAGACACTTTGCATTCCTTTAGAAGTAGTTCAGATAGACAAGCTATTCGGAGTAGTTGTTAACATGAGTTATACACTGACTTCAACCTCAAAATTCGCTACGTACGGACTTTGTTGCGCAACAGAGGAGAAACAGTTCTCGAACTAGACTCGAACTACACAGACTAGAACAGCTCAACTGCATTTTCGAAGTCCTCATTTCATTCAGCTCTGGAAGACGCTATTGCCAATTTTTGTTCGCAATCTCCACCCAAGGACTCATTGACTCCACCAGCCAGCTTTCGAAAGACATAGCCGGCTCACTACCAATTCAGCTTGGTAAGTCTCCAATCCATGGCGATAAGTCCAGGTATTTTGTAACTGATTGATTCTACTTCAAAACGGTCATACAAGAGCAGTGCATGACAAAGCAGTTTTCTCGAACTCTTCAACAAACAGTTCCAAGGCGATAAAGTCACGGAAATTGGTTAGTTTAACGCAACTGTTTACATATCGTTAGTCACAATAGATTTCGAGTAGCGTCCTGCTTCGTGTAACGTCTTGGGCAATGGAAGTTGCAATGCGCAGTGAAATATGCACTGATTACTTTAGTATTCGTAGATAAGTAGACAGAAGGAAATCTCGGAAAGGGTCCATATATTGAACATCTAGAGATATAAAACCATAGGTACATCTAGTCAAAATGAGACAAAATCGGAAGACCATTTTTAGATAACGTTGACAGCTTTGGAAACACGAGGAAATCTGGCACCGGACTTGACAATGGGTATCGCCTTACACAGTTACTGGGTTGCGGACGTAAGATCAGGCAGTCGCTCCATGTGCAATACTAGTCTGCTGTATCTTAAGGTTAGGTAGCAAAAGACTAGCAAATTGAATTCCGAGCCCTTCTAAAATATACTTGACAATGGTATTTTTAGAAGCAATTATGCGTCAGGTTAAATACAAAGGATCGTCAAGACATTTCGTGGTTTAACAAATTTCTGCGGTTTGTCTTAAAGCCAGTGTTAGATAAAAATTTTGAAATTGCAAAGCTAGTTTTGCGAAAACTAGCCTAAATGAGAGGGCAGAGCAAGTCTGTGCTAGACAGAGGTCAATACGAGTAAAGTCATAATGATAATGAGTGAAAGGGGTCGGCGGTACCTGGTCAAAATTACATGAGGAAAATAGTTTTTGGGAACCTGTTGAAAAATTCAACAATTATATCGACAACGATATCAACGATATTTTTTTTGCTTACCCAAAAAGGTGCCAAAAAACAATCACACTTGAATACCCTGAACAAACACACAAAAAAATAATGTATGTCATGACTATGACCGAGTCACCAATTAGGTACAAACAGTAAATCAGTCAGCTGTCCGTGTCATCTTGACAAAGGATCGCGATCTATAACAGTAGTAACTAAACACGCTAATTGATCACAAAGTCACAAATCGTGACAAACGTGTTGGAGAAGGTTTAGTAGACTTTGCACAAGTGACTAGTCACACCTGTATGGTGAGGGCGATAGAGGTCAAGTTGGTATTAGACGGAATTAATACTGCTATTAATTGGGTTCCTCGTATTGAACGGGAAATATTGAAGAGATACATTGATCGTTCAGAAACTTCTTTGTTTAGCTTAAGATAGCTAGAACGGGTGGTGAATGGATGGAAGGAGATCATAAACAGATGTTACATAGTGACGGCTGATAGAAGGGACTGGAATGCTGGCAGGAAAACGTGTTGCGCCCGCATGCAGACGAGGTTGCGGATTTGTTCGAAAGAGTTACCGCGACCCTGGAACGCAAAGGGCGTTTGAAGAAACACGGATGAGTATTGGTCAGTGAAAGTCTGACACTCTCCTCCGCTCCGCCCAGAAGTCATTTGATGATATCCCATCCAAAAATAGAGCACGCAGACGAAAAGAATATACGTACAGGTTCAATAAGTTCAGACATTATCATTATGCTAACCAGAGCAATACCGCTAAGACTTAGCTCAAACCAACTCAATCCTAATACCCCCAATCTTTATGGCAGGTCAAAGAGGCGGGAGTCGCAGGGCGATTCCCAACCACCGGAGGTGCGGGCCTGTGGATGGCGAGGGTTGGGTGGCTCGCTGTCGATCATAACCAGCGGCCCTACCATGACGTGTTAAAGCGCGAGTAGTTCGAGCGAGAAGGAGGGATGGAGCTATAGACCTTATATAGCTCCATCCCTCCTTCTCGCTCGAACGACTCACGCTTTAACACGTCATGGTAGGGCCCCAGGCCCGGATCGACGGGCGCGTTGTGTTCCACGCGCGCCTCAAAGAGATTTCAGCAAAGTAGACGGGGGCCGTTTGGGTCAGAGCCTGCCAGGGTTGGGGAAGGCACTAGGAGGAGCATGGATAGGTTTTAGTCAGTAAGAGTCTGACTCTCCCTTCCGCTCCATCCAGAGCGAAAGAAGTCATTCGATGGTTTCCCATCCAAAAAACAAATGGGCAAAAAGGCCTATTGGCACACAGAAAATACGCTTCTACATGCAAGTAGACACTCGAGGTATGTTAAAACCAAATAATTCTGATAACTATTTGTTTTCATACAAAATATTTGCTTAGCAGCCGTTATGTAAGCAGAGGCTAGTATCGTTGCTCAGTTGAGGTAAAATTAATTAATAATTAAAAACTACGTGATTTTGGTCTCAGATTTACCTAAATAATTCCATTGATTAAGTAAAACTTTATTTTCTGATTTTAGTGATATCGAGGTTCCATTTATTTCTATATACTCAAAAAGTAAGTGTCAGTTCCCAATGACTTTACCGAAAATACTTTTATAGTGCCGTATTAGATGTATTTTATAGGAAATATTAATTGGATGGTTAACTCCTTTATTTGTCATAAAAAGGTCAGTCAATCAGGAAATTTATTGGTTTTTTTTACCTCACATGACCTTCTTCATACAACATACTACACCTCCACTTTTAGTTGTTTTTAACACAAAGAAAAAGGAGGAGGAGGAGGACACGTCGAATGTCACCGGATAATTGCAAACTCAATCAGATTGTAATAAATGTTTCTTAAAGTATAAACTAAGTATACTTACAATAAAATCCCATCCAAATTCACATTTTATAAAAAAATTACCAATACATTCCCAGAGAATTAAGGAAAATCGAAAAACCACTGATTTTAAGGTAAATATGTCATGGACATTCGGTAGAATATAAATGAATAATTACGATGTATTTGTTATTTTCCGTGAACAAAGAATAATTTTAGACTAGCAACAGTCAAGTTGCAGACAAAAAAAGTCGCCAACAGGCAAATCGTGTTGGTGGTTTTCGTATTTTTCCGAAATAATATTCTGTATTTGACCGAAATGTACAGTTTATGTACTCATAATTGTATTCGTATGACATTGAACTTACTGTTCTCGTTACATATTTAAATATACATTGTAGACTAATAGTGCTGCAATTGACTCTTTTAAATTAAAAAAAAAACTGAATTATTTAACGAGTAGAAAGGAATGGTTGAAGAAATAATCGTTAGTGATAGAACTCCACCATACAAGATTCGGGCATACAAGGTCAAAATTAAGTTAACTAGAGAGATTTCACAAACGAGACGTTTGTGAATTTCAGAATGCTGCAGTCAGGTGGTAGAATCATCTATGTTATGTTACTGAATCTACACTCTAGTACGAAACGGGAGCTCGTATTACTTGAAATGAAACGAAACTAAATGAAACGGGTAACAAGGAACCGAAACTCGAAAACGAAGATTAAATATTACTTTTATATATTGCTCTCTGACCCGCGCAACTTCATCTGCCGCTCTTATTCGTCGTAGCGTGATGAAATCTTATAGCCTTACTCGATAAATGGGCTATCCAACACTAAAATATTTTTTCAATTCGAACCAGTAGTTCCTAAGATCGTTCAACCAAAAAAACAAACTCTTCAGCTATATCACTAGTCTAAACTAATATCATAAAGAGGAAAGATTTATTTGTTTGTTACGATTTTTACTCAAAAACTACTCAAACGATTTTAGAATTCTTACGACATTGGAAAGCTACATTATTAACTAACATAGACTACATTAATTACTTTCGAAAAATAGATCCCAACGAAAACTGCAATAATATAATCAACTGATAATACTCACGCAACGCAAGGGAGTGATAATTTGAGATTAAAGTCAGCTCAAACACAGTAACCCTAAGTAGCAAAATTTTGCCTAATAAATTCGTTATTTAGCGTGCGCTGAGAAAACTTTTGACGATACTTAAAATGGGGATATTTTTAAATGCACATCTGTATAATTGAATGCATATCAGAAAAAAAGAATGCTGTGCAAAAAAACCCAATTGATTAACTAACATGTCTTACAAAAAAAACAAAAAAACTCATCCAAAACGAGATGACCTTTTTATCGAATTCACACCAAAAATGTGGTTCATACATCGGATTTATGATTTATAAAACAAAATACGAATTGTTTATCAAAAATACTAACTTGCACTCTAAATTGCACTTCCCTGAAATAGCAGGTGGTTATCATGGTTATAATAGTAGCCGGTCATTGGGCACCCCGACTCGGACAGGTTAGGCTAGAAGGGGATGGCGGGGTCAAGTGAGCGAGCGAAGCGAGCGAACAGACCCCGCCATCCCCTTCGTGGTTATTTTTTTTTAAACCACCCAGAAATATCATTAGCCAAATATTCGTTCAGCAAAACAGTTCTGCAAATACCATTAAACAGTATATCTAATATGATTTATTTAGTGTGCATAATTTGTGTGCAAGTCAGTATTTTTGATTTAACTTTGAAATATTTTGTTCGAAAAAAGGGAAAATACAGATATCGATTTAATTACATGCCCTTAAAATGTACTATAGTATGCGCCAGATAAACAAGGAATAACGGTCACTGACCTACATTTATTGACACACTTAATTTCAAAAACAGAAATAATGACATAAAGCTGTCCTGAATCGACATCTATCGTGATCCTTACTGTTCTAGTAATGAAAAACGATTCATAATTTTCTGTCCGGGGTTACCTACGAAGAGATATTAAGGAAAGGTCAATGACCGTTATTCTTCATTTATCTGGTGCCTACTATACATGATTAAAGTATTCATATTTAATATTACCCATAAAAAAGTCAACGAGGATTTATAGCGTTAGATAATCGTTGCATAATAAAATTAATCAACCCCTGAGCGGGGTGAACAATTGCGCTGATCCTGAGACCACAGAATGAGCAGCAGAAATGTCTGGGTAATTAATGAAGTGTTGTGCTCAATTTTCCAAAACTAACCTAACTAAACTTAAAAGGGGGCGTTAAGTTTGTGGAGTACCTACTAAATCCGCGCGGACGAACTCGCAGGTGAAGAGTACAATAATAAAAGTGTTATTTGCAATAGAAAATAGCGCAGATTCTTTTTATCATTTAACTAAGAGATAGAACAGTAGCACAGTCATAGAAAGATAATAGAGATACCGGAACGCGAATTTGAAGGGCATTAATGAGGCGGTACGACTCGTTTTTTTATCTAAAACAAAGATAATTCACCGATACATTGAGTATATTAAAAGAAAATCGAAAACTATTTTTGCACTGCGCAAAAGTACAACAATATTAAAGAATTACAGTAAAATTTTAGTGAGAACAGTCATTTAAAATTAATTATTGACCAATGTCGACTATCCGCAAAAAAAATGATCGCTTCCAGTTGCGAACTACTATGCGCAAGCATAGTAGTTCGCAACTAGAAGCGATCATTTTAGTTCGCGGTTCCTTGACGAACTAGTTCGCTCTTTTAGTTCACTAGTTCGCGGCTCCTTGGCGAACTAGTTGGTACTGTTCTGATCACAAAACAACACAAAAACGCGCCAACTTATACATAAGCAAAATATTATGTGACTTTGTAATAAGTAGGACGGACGATACCATTGATAGGTATTATTTTATATATCATAAGCGATACAGTTCCTTTTTATCATTAAAAAGTAGGTACCTACTCATATTTTAAGAGAAAACAACTAAATCGTAAAATCTGTAAATATAGTGTTCAATGTGATTTTTTTGTTCCTTAAATTTTAAGTCTGAAATTACGCGGTGGCACCAATGGGACTCAAAGAAAAAAATAAATATATTCCCGTTCGTCCCACGAGGGGGACGAAGTCGAGGGGACGAACTGCAATACACGGTGTAAAAAAGACAAAAAAAACTCTCGCTAAAACTGTCGAAACAACGAAAGAATGAGAGAAAGGTCACCAAGCAGATAATGCCTAGGGCAAATTCCACCATTCCACAAAATTTTTGTCTTTTTAGCATCAATATACAAACAAAAATCAATGAAATCTCACCTGCATAACAGTTACAGCTCCATAAGTAATCGCGATCCAGTATATAGATCCTAGAAGTACTCCTCCAGCGATGAAGGGACAGATCTTGTGGGTGATATCTTCCATCGCATCCAAGAGAGCCACAAAGGCTCCCATAGACGGAAACACTACAATATACTCTGCTTTACACTGTGGGCACAACACTTTCCGGGTTATGTTGCCTCTCTGCTTTTCATCCACCCACCGTTGTAGGCAACTCTGATGCACCTGAAGCAAGGAGAGATTATATTTGTTATTATAACTGATAGGCTGATGAATAATAATAAATTACTCGCACCTGGAATTCAGATTAGATATGGCAATATTATGCCTAGTTTACATGAGGTAAGTATTTGTAAGTAGTACCTAACCAAAAGCTTGTCGCTTAATTAGTGAAATCGGTTCTTATTTACTCTCTATCGCTGATTCAAATTCTAAGCACTGATTCAGTATGTTTACATGCAAGGTTTGTAAATAATTTTCTGTTAACAAACAATAACCCTATTACTCTAAGTGACAGGAACTAAGCAACAAGCATTAGTAAGTAACAGAGCCCATGATAACTACACAATAAATGAACGAGGACCAGTAAATTCAAACGAAACATACAAACAAAGAAAGGAACTGAACTCAAGGGTACAAGATATGACCTTAAAAAACAAACACGTTAAAAACGTTAAGTAAAATATTATATTTCCTACATTATACAACCATTACTAATGAAAAAAATAAAATCATGGCTCCCACAAAAAAAAACTATAATGGACGGCGCTTAGTCGTTTATCGACCTTTTCAGGCGGTAGTAATTAGTAATAACCACCTTTCAGACGTAATTGAAGGGCGAGCTAAATATCCAGACATCTCGTGTCAACACATTATACCAAAATACCTTAGTCAATCCCAAGAGAGTTCTTGACTACGATCTGGAAATTGCCTTCAAATAAAGAGATAATATTATGCGCATAAATTGAAGACCAATTAATGAAGAACATAACATTGACAAGCGTAATGAAATGTGTTAGTTGAACAAAGCGCGCTTATTTTCAATTAGTAAGAATCTGACAGACCCCTTTGCCCACGCCAGGGCCAGGGTAGAAGACATGAATGAGGATCTCCATACTAAAGAAAATGCAATAAAAGCTATTCCAGGCATTTTACAGAAACTTCAAATGGAAACAGGTAAGTATCTAGATCTACGTATTGTATTAAAATTAAAATAAAAGGCTCAGTAAATCGTGACTTTTGTTAAGTTGCCAATCGAGAATCTTGATAATTATCCGACTATGGAAGCTATTAAAGGCGGATTCCGCCAAAAAGGTTAAATATTATGACTTGTTTATTTGTGGACAGTAACAACTTGTTTCTAGGTCAAATAAGTCTCTTTCCAATTCAGCGGACATTAAATAGTTCTCTATTTATTGAGTAGTACAAGCATAGGGTCAAAGAATTAAGTACAAAGGTCAGGGCTGCAGTTGACAATGATGCTCTTTAACCACTAGATCGATTGTCATTGACGCGAGATGTCGCAATCGACGGCACTACCGATCGATAAATCAAATACACAGTTCCCAGTTATTTTTCACGCTAACTAAATATGAAAATTGGATAGAAAAGCACTAATAAAGAGATTTTCAGCACTACAGGAACTATTCAGATCAGTCTCCGGTAGATTCGAATAATAAATAACAAAGTCATTGACTTGTTTCTGATTTTATTTTCGATCTGTCCAAGGCTTTCGAATGTGTTGTGTTGACCACAAATATGCGGCCCGTTTATTCGGAAGTAAAACTATTTATGGATTGGATCTTAGTGTTGTCCTTACAGGTTTTTATTATTTGTGCAGAAAAAAACCATTACGTAAGGGACTTGTTATACAAATCGCCCCGGGCGCGCGGCCACGAAAATGTATGGCGTTTGGCCGCGCGCCCGCGTCGCTAAAGTATATTTCGTTCCTTTGACGACATACATTCTATCTTGTCAACGGCCTGTCCGCTTTGTATTCAAGTCCCTTAGGGACAAAACGCTCCGGGCGCGCTCCGGGTGCTAGTGTAGTCGAATTAGCAAAAAGATTGGACTTAATTCGTGTAGTTGTAATTTTTTATGGAATCATTAGAAAACATGAATATAAGTCTCCTCTGAGTTTGCACCATTTCTGTTATGTACGGAACATCGTTTAATGTTAGGTATTAACATTAAAGTCTCATTATTTTGAATTTTAATTAACCACTCGGGCCCAACATGTGAAAATTCCCTAATATAAAGTAAATCTTATGTATATGTAAATAAACATTAAATTCGCGATTAATTCGCGACACACCGGTGTGTCGCCGGGGCCGGACAGGTATAACTAACTGTTTTATGTTTATATATATGTAGATACCCCTTTGTTGTATAATTACTTTTCGGTTTTTCAATGGCAATGACTACAATACACGAAAAATGTATGTTCCATATAAAAATGCTAATTTTTTATTTGGTGCAAATATAAAGGAAACCAAATTATATTATGATTGTGATGATTCTCAAAACAACCAAAATTTCCCCCGAAGTACAGCGGCAGAAAAACGTGAAAAACTAATTTCCGTATGTCACACCAGGGTGCAAAATCAATAATGTATTTAGGCCAAAATGACTAACTCTTTCCTGAGTTTACAAAACTACACGATTTTCCCCTAAGCCGCAATGACCAAAAATCATGTTTATAGATATTTTATTTTTTTTCTAACGCTGCGTTGGTCTGATTAAAATAAATAAAATGTTATAATGTAGATTGAAGTGTAATAAAGCGTATAAAAAATTACGACGAGTACAACTGTATGCTCTGCTTAGTTATGAACAATAAACAGTTTTCACAGTTTTTCACCCCCTTCCGTAGGGGTGCTAATGCAATTTGTTTTTTATACTCAATTTTTCACTCATACAAAACCATCAGAAACGTTTTTGCCTCTCCGGAGAATTTATTCCAATCTTTATTAAAAAATGGCCTAATTTGACTATACTATGCGCGGCGGTGCACACGACGAAAATGTATGGAGTTTGGCCACGTGCCCTGTCCGGGTCCGCTTTCTACAATATCAAGTCCCTGTTTGGATAGTGATGGAAATACCCCAAATTGCTTAATGTCGAACATAGATCGATACGTATTTATTTGGAAGTAAGTGATTGATTTTCAAAGAGTTCTTATACGAGACCTTCACCTTAGCATTGTTATTGTGTTACACTAAAGCAAACAAGACAAAAGTAGGTACCCATTAAATGGAATCCTTCTAACCACTTACCAACAACAAACGTAACTAAACAGACGTGGAGATAGGTCAACAACTATAATAACTCTAAAATATAGTATCAAATAGCAAGCACCAAACATAAGAAACAAAAACGTTATGAGAATATACAAATCAAGATTTCCTTGAAAATTAAGCAGATGAATATTTATTATGATTCAGAAGCGAATTGCCGAATGCTTAGAGACATACTTCCTATCTACATAACACAACCAATAGCGAGGTGTTCTATCAAGGTTCCCGCAGACAAGCTCAACGCGTAAAAGCGGCTACCCTTTTTAGATTGAAATTTTTCTATGGTTAGGTTTCATCTTTTAGTCTTGCGCTACTCTATGTATAGCCATCCACATACATTTTACGGACAGGTTTATTCAAGTATCCGAAAAAAAATCTATGAAGGGTGCTGTAGCATTGTCACCCTTCAGTTTGATAAAATATTGACCTACAAAATGTTCTAGCAACATTGTAGCTGTCTGATATTGCGGTCGATAAATGGCGATAAGGATAGTGTGTGACCCAGGTACTCGTTCTTAGGTTCAAACACCTGTAGACAGACAAGACAGCTACTGAATAAATATCTTTGACCTTGCAAAAATGACCTTTTGCAGTACGTTCGCCGTTCTGTGTAGGATTGATTCTTTTGTTGCAGTTCGAATTTGAAAATTAGCAGAGATCGGATAACCGGGCGTTAATATACGTAAACTACACTTTTATTCCCACGAAAGTATAGTACGGACATTCTTTTCAGCATATGAGATCGCTAAATAGGTATGCCGTATACAAAATATAGCTAGAACTCGTTGTGAACTCTCATTGTATTTTTTTTTTGTTTAAAAAACCGGTTTTTTATAGGTACCTAAGCATTCCATTTGTTTTGAATAAAATAAAGATACTAAATCAAAATAACCACTGCTATAATTTCATTAAGTTTGTTGTAGTTGTTTTTACAAAATTGTTTAAACCCGGGAACCCGGGGAATGGAGGAAAGGAATGTCCATATTATTCTTTCAAGAAAAAGAAGTTTAGGTACTTTATATATGCGCCCGATTATCCGATCACTGCTGATTAGCGATTAGGTGTACCGGTTTCAGGTCGACCAATTCATGTACCTACGAGTACTTACATTTAGTTACCTACCAATACCCAAACCAATAATAATAAATAGTTAATCTCGATGCCCTGAATCAACGGATCGGGTTCGCAGCAGGCAACGAAGGAGATAGCCTGAAGAACTGGATAAGTGGCAGGAAGATGCACAGACTCGTGAAATATGGAAGAAGTGGAGGGAGGCTTTTCCACAGGAGAGGGTTTGAGCAGACTAGCAAACATAGACTCTCGAATATCTTTGTTTTTAGATTTCATACAATTTACCCAAGGCAGTGCTTTCCACCGCACTGCACCGAATTATATCTAGGTGTGTGTGCCACAGGGCAGTTAGTACTTAATCCAAATTCTATGTTGATTCAACTAAAAAAATGCGCTCGCAACACGCAAACAGAATGCCGCATCATAATCACTTCGCGGAATAGTAGTTAAGGTACATTTTCTTTAAATATTAATGGTAGGTACTTGATTCAGGGAAAAGTACTTCAAACCATTGATAATTTAGTCACGAGATGCTTATATCAAACGTTCTAAGGGTTTTGATAAGGAAAATGTGACCTAAATCACATACTTGCATGCGTTAAGAAAATAAAGCTTCAAGGATAATTTAGAAATACCATAGAAGTAAACTGAATAACCAACTCAGTCCATCATAATCATCATGATCTTCCTGCCTTGTCCCATGTTACTTGGGGTCGACCGTCGACGCAAAACATATAACTTCTTCCATACTCCCCTGTCAACTGTCACGCTATCATTCATACTCCTTTCTTGCATATCATTAAGATAGAAATAATAAAAAAACCGGCCAAGTGCGAGGAGTCGCACACGAAGGATTCCGTACCATTAACCGAAAAAAACAAAAAAAAAAATTGTTGTTATAGCGGCAATAGAAATACACACTGCGAAAATTACAACTACCTTTTACGGTTTTTGAGATACAGCCCGCTGACAGACAGACGGAAGGACAGACAGCAGAGGCTTAGTAATAGGGTTCCGTTACCCTTTGGGTAAGGAACCTAAAAATTGAAACATGGTAACAAACATAGATGATAGATGACATTGCACAAAAAATAACTGAAGAATTGTGTTAGTATGGGTTTGAACATTAAGCCTACTACAAAAGTCTGATGCAATCTAATGAAACCTCTTCAAAGATATTTCTTCATCTTTGACAAGATTTCATTAGATATTTTGATGGCATGTATTTTTATTCTAAAACTTATCTAACAGTAAACAACATTTTTTAAACTGGTAGAAGACAATAATTAGATATTATTACAGTCAAAACATTATTAAAAAGCCCTTTATCTTTTTGATAATCATCTAAAAACTAAGATAATCCAAAAATATAGTATGACACAGACTAAGCCTATGACTATACCTCAGTGACCCTAATTCTCCATGTAGGTACCTAAATTATTGATATAAACTGTCCCATATTCACTTTTCACACACAATAACAAATGAGTGTTTAACCAACTGATAAGGTAGTAAAAAACAATCATTTCCCTAATTATCTTTATGATAATATACTTTCAGCAAAGATAAAAATTTATATTTTGCTTTAAATAATTGGTGCTAATATAACAGCTACCGTAAGGTGTATTAACAAAATCATTTGCATGAAAAGAGAACATTTTTTTATCTTATCTACATCTACACATTCTACACTAATATTATAAAGAGGAAAGATTTGTTTGTTTGTTTGTTTGAAATGAATAGGCTCCGAAACTACTGGACCGATTTGAAAAATTCTTTCACCAGTAGAATTGTACATTATCGATGATGGACATAGGCTATAGAATATTTTCAAAAAAGTTAGGGATCCGTATGAAAACTTCGATAATGTAACCCAAAGTGTGAGAAAAAATCCTTGTATCGCGTACGCTGCGGAATCTATTGACAATAGAGCAAAGTGATGTACTACAGTTTTATAGAGGTCATCAATGTCTACAAAAAAGTTCGCAATACCATCTGTCTAACTATTATGGTTAAGTCACCATGACCGCTTTTTGTTCAAATTATTCAAGCAAATCCTTGGTGATTTGAAAAAATGGTGATTTCGGTATCATGATATCAATCCTTATCCATTTAAATGGTTTGATAATTAAGGTTGATTATTTCCGTGTAAATAACACTTTAAATTATTCAAATCGGACCTTTCGTTCAAAAGTTACGACGGTAATAAACATGCTCGGAGTAAGAAAAATGTCGCGGCTTGAGCGAACTGGGAAGAATCATATCAATGCTTTGTCCGATGAAGTTGAAAATGATTTCGATAAAACAATAAGAATAACAAATGTTTGGATTTTTCGCAAATAAACTACATACCTACATTATAAGGGGTGAAGCAGGGGTGATTAAGTTTTTAGGGGAGGACATTATTGCTTGCTTTAATTTACGTCGGGATGCTATGAACAAACTAAAACTGGGATTATTGAAACAGATGTACCTAACAATTTTTGTATAATCAACTCCTGATGGGGTGAACGGGGTGAACAGTTGCGCTGAACCTGAGACCATAGAATAAGTAGAAATGGCTAAGTAATAAATGTAAATTAATGAAAATCGTTGTGCTTAATTTTCCAAAACTAACCTTTATAAGGGGGTATAAGGGGGCGTTGAAGTTTGTGGAGTACCTACTAAATCAGCGCGGACGAAGTCGCGGGCAAAGTGCTAGTTTTGGATAATATGGCTATGAACGGATAATTCATTATATTTAAGCGTTGTCTTCTTTCTATTTCACGTTGAGCTAGCTCTTGCCCTAAATTTCACCTGATGAAAGAAACGGATGAGGTCTACAACTTATTGAGCACGCTACGAATATGCTTGTTCACTTTAAAGTCTTTTTCAGGTTAACCCTCTGTTATTAATTTATTTCAGTTTCTATTAACTATTTGCTCAAACTATACAAAATAAACTGTCAATCAAAAAAATTGGGTGAAGACCACATTTTTAATTTCAATTGTTTATTAAATTTAGTTGCACAGTACAAATTAATTGACCTGTTTTATTTATTTACTTGCAATTCTATTCAATGTTTTGTTTCTGTGACCCATAACTAAGGACACACTCTCTAGGGACACATTGGTTCTGGTTTTAAGATTAAGGGGTGGACCTATTCCACTGAAATAGTTTACCACATAATAGGCTTGAGACCATCGCCACTTTGTAGCAGATACCATGAGACAAAAGATGATTCACATGATGTTTTGATCCTATGTGGTTGGCACGGTCAAGCAACCAGCCAAGTGCGAGTCGGACTCTCACACAAAGAGTTCCATACCATAAACTAAAAAAAAACACGTTTTTGGTATAAGTCCCCTTTAATTTTTAATGTAATTTAATTTTTATTATTTGTTGTTGCAGAGGCAATAAAAAAAACACACTCTGTGAAAATTTCAACTGTCTTCCTATTATGGTTTTTGAGATACAGACAAGAGTAATCCCTCATAAAGGATTATTTATTTACATGTCGAGATGAACTGATAACCTTGATAGTACATTGACTGTCACAAACTCAACAAGGGTTATTGTGGCAGACTCATCAATATTTATCATTATCAAAATAGGTTTGTGGCAATAATAAACTTAAGCTTTGTTGTTCTTTCTTCTTAGGGTTAAATGCATCCCAAAAAACAGGCAGCTTTTTCCAACTGGGGTAGGTAGTAACTACAGAACTCATTTTTCTTCATGCTTAGGGTAATAATCAAATATATTGAGATCAAAACACACCTATTTACAGAAAGGCATAATTTTTATATGCAAACAGGCTTTAGACCGCTATTATATGTATATGAATACCACTGAAATGTTAGTGTAAGTACAGGCATGAGGTTTTGTTTCTTTGGCAAACATTTTGGTGCTCAATATTTGGTTGGCAGAACCCTTTTTTTTCTTCTTTGGCTACTCAGCCGATGATGAGGCTTATTCTGCCAGCAGTCTTGTGGTGTAAGTCAGTCATCTCGTATTTGACATCATTTTTAGACTTCCCTTTCAGACCATTTTGGTCTTTTCTATTCTTGTAGTCACAGGAATGTTGTCCGCCATAAAGTTTGATTCTACCTGTATGCCGTTTCTATTATTGAAGAATAATCAAATAACATTTTACAAGAACAATAAAATTATGTAAATTCAATTATGATTGTAATGTAAAAAGAAAAGAAAGAAAGTGTTGACATAACAAATTTCAGAAAAGAATGAACAAATGGAATTATTGTTTCCAAAACTCGATGTAAAAGTTAACCAGAAAACTTATGTGATAACAACTACAGTTACTACAAATTTAATATTAGCACAAGAAACATAATTTAGTTATTCATTATAATAAATGAATAAAGCATCAACAACAGGACTTTAGTTAGTACAAATTAAACAAAAAATTAGTCCAAAGAGTGTCAACTGACCGTTAAATAACAAAAATTATAGTTATATTTACGGTTAAAGAAGAGAGACAAATGTATAACTAATAATACCCAACATTGAAGAAAACAACTATCAATGTTGTTCGTCAATTTACCACGGTTTGAAATCAACAATATTGTACACATAAATAAGACCGTCACACAACTAAATCTCGTTTCACAACTACAAATCAAATTACAATACAATTTAATTGCTTATTAGTTTACTCAAAACAACTGGAGCAAACAATACATACTTTCACTTCCTCACACGTTTATAACATGGATCGGAAGCATGGATTATGAATTATGATGACTGAAGCGATCTAGAATACTTGTAGTGACTATGCACTCACCCATTTCGTCGTCCCGATGCATTTACAAGGCTGTACCCAGGCAGCCAGCCTATCATCAGCTTCCGTAGCAAAACACACCCAACACGACTTCGCATTCTCATCATCAGCAGACTGCAAAGCCTGAGAACTCCCCTCACCTGAGGCCGGCCCCCTAGACACTGGCTTTTCACCAGACATTATCTTCAACTCCGTTTATAACAACGATATAAAATTCACACTATAAAACAGGACAAGCGTATCACAATAGTTCTCAATAACAACTGATAATGTACCTATCCTCCACGTTATTATAACAAAACCATATTTTTCTCCGCAAACGATAAAAATACTTTTGTAATCTAAATTAACAGCTGTTTTGTCGCAGGGTTTTTTTAGAAATTTCGTTCGTTTTGACAAGACTGGGAAATTGAGTCTTCAAAAATGAATGGTCAAAAACGTGAACGAAATAATGGTGCGACTACTCGACAAAACAACTGATTCGACTAAACGTTCGAGTCTCGAACGTTTAGTCTAGTATGTAGTACATACATAGAATGCGCGAACTGCCAATCGATCAATGCAAATTGATTTGATGTACCTAGTCGATTTGGAGATTAAGCGTATATACTGGAACAGATCCAGGGACTAGGTATTTAATGAGAATAGGTCGGACCTATTCCAACTTTTAAAATACTCGATCCGCCTAGTCTCTATCTAACTGTGATACGGTGAGTGAGTGTGTGTGTTTGTGTGTGCCACAGACCACGGCACCCGCGCCCGCGCGGCCTGCTTGATTCGAAGTACTACCGCGCCGCGGCGAAGCGAGATGGCAAGTCTGATTGTGGCTGACAAGTTTTTGCCTAAATCATTCGTTTGTCACTTTTTCAGTCACACATTTTCAGCGACACGCACTCGTGTTGTGCGAGAAGGTCTTCTTCTGTCCTTTTTTAACTACTATTCCGCAGTCTTTCCATCTTTGTCAGCCAATACTCGTACTCGTCGGGACTTCAAGCAATTTACCACGCAGACTTTGTACACTAGGTACCTGTAAATACTCGATCCGAATGAAGACTTTGGACTAGGGCTAGATGCAATGAAGTCAAGTCTGAAGTACCGTACGTACGTCGTACCTACACGTATCGGTGCTACGCAGACTAAGCAAACTTTAAAGTAGGTATGCGTACTTCGTGGACTAGGTAGACTAGGTGGAACAGATTTTGAATCAAGTATTTGTATGAACTAGGACTAGGTGCACCTAGTACAAAATTTACCTAGTACGACTCATCTCTAATTTGATGGCCAGCTTTTATTTTGCCCGCGGCTTCGCCCGCGCGAAAAGTGTTTTATTATCTCAAAAGAGCGTACTACCGGGTCACCAAGACGAAAAAAAAGTATCCAAGTCCTTCCCGATGCTTAAAAAATAAAAAAAATGGAGGCGTCACGTCACGTATTCATTACGTGAACGCACCTTAGATGTAATAATAAATAAATAAATAATAATAATAAAAATTTATTGAAATAATAATAAGTTTACAAAAGTGTACATAGGGTTCAGCAGTATAAATATTAATCTAGGCTTATTATAGTATTATAATTATCTGGATAAAAAAACTATGATTTGACAAATATATAAGTTTACAGTTGCATACAAAAATAGGATACTGAAGGTTGTGTAGTGCGTTGCCCGATTTAGGTTTATTTAAACCTGTGTTTCAGGCCATCTCTACGACGCGACGACGGAACAGTCATTTAATTAAACAAAGATAATATTCTGAATATCTAAGCAAACAAAATTTTGCGTTACCTTATTAACTAGGCTTATTAGATATCTTTCAATTTATAACTAAAGTAATTATAAATATTAGGTAATGTAATTATACTATGTCAGCTACTCTATGTCAGCACCTCTAGTAGTTTTTCCGTGTCTGAGTAATTTAGTTTTGCTAAATAATCGAATAACATTATACTACACTGATTATTACTTACATTATATATCTTTAGCAATTTGTTAAATTTATTATATAAGAAAGGCCCTAGAAATAAATAAAATCTTTTAATGAAAGCATGTTTAGTCTGAGGATTTGTGCAGACCAGATCCTTTCTTCTTTTGTCTGAAGGTATTGGTCTAAAATCTAGTTCTGTGTGTTGCAGTAAAACTACACTTAAAACAAATAGTTGTCGAACTGTTAGCACCTTGCATGCCATATAAAGCTGGTGTGTGGGAAATCTGAATGGGCGACAAGTGGCGACTTTTAGAATAGCTCTTTGAGCACGTTCTAGAAGTAGTAAACTTGATTTAGCGGCACCACCCCAGGAAGTTATGCAGTAGGTAATGATAGATTGACACAAAGCCAAGTAAACCTGTTTAATTAATTTAAAGTCGGCTATGTCCCGTAAACTCTTAAAAATGTATATTAATTTTCGTACTCTAGTGCATAATAAATCGATGTGGTTACGGAAGTTTAGGTTTGTGTCAATCGTGACGCCTAGGTATTTGATATGGTCAGCTTTAATTAAAGTGGGACAAGTGCATGCTGTGTCAGCGTACGAGTATGTATTACAATTATTGTGCGCGTGAATGTTTTGATTAGTATGCGTCGCGTTAGTATTTCTCATTTCAAATAGAATAAATTTGGTTTTATCTGAATTTAACGTTAATAGATTGTCATGTAGCCATTTACACACAATATCAAAGCCATTTTGAGCAAGTTCATACACTTCAACTCTTGATTTACCTGAGAATAGTAGAGCTGTGTCATCCGCATATGACATTATTAAACCATTTTGGAGTTGTAAGCGACAAAGGTCATTTATATATATTAAAAATAAGGTGGGCCCCAAAATACTGCCTTGTGGAATTCCATAATCGCTATTTTTAAGTTCAGAGCTCGTGTACTGACCTATTTTTAGAGACTGGTAACGATCGCTAAGATAATCAGATAACAATTTTAACTGTGCTCCTCTTATCCCAATTTTTTCCAGTTTTAGCAATAGTAGAGAACAAGAAATAGTGTCAAATGCCCTGGCAAGGTCTAAAAAGATCCCAATGGTATGCATGCCATTATCAAGGTTTTTACTTATAAAATTTGTCAATTTGTGTACTGCTTGGCTCGTTGACCTAAAACCAAATTGTTGGTCTGAAAGCAATTTGTTAGTTTCAAGATATTTTACTAGTCTATTGTTAATGATTCTTTCCAAAATCTTTGAGAGTCCCGTTAGTACTGAAATAGGTCTATAGTTAGTAACACAAGTTTTGTCTCCAGCTTTGAAAACTGGGGTGACTACGGCTTTTTTAAGCAATTTTGGGAATATTCCTTGGGCTAAACAGATCTGAAAAATGTGAGTTAGTGGAGGGGCAATCAGGTATTTAAGTCTTTTCAGTACAGCATTAGAAATGTCATCCCAACCGACGGCGCAGACGTCTTTTAACCCGTCTATTATACCTATCACTTCATTCACGTCCGTATCTAATAAGACAAAAGAGTTCAGTGTTGTATGAGTCATAGATGGACTTTGAGTAGAGGGATTCCTGTTCCATAAGTTTTTTTCAGCCAGATTTTTTCCAGTGTTAATAAAGAAATGGTTTGCTTTATTTATCGCTGCGGATGGGTTCAGTTCAGTTGATAAAAGGTCGAGTGGAGGTTCAGAGTTTTTAGTTCTAAATGTATTACTTTTAATAAATTTCCAAATAAGCTTGCTGTTTTTTCCTGCCTTCGAAAGTGTTCTTCTTAATCGCATGTTGTAATGTAATGTAGTTTTGGCGATGCATCTAGCGGTGAAATTTAGAAGAAGAACGACATTTGCAGTATTGCCAACACCAATTTATCAAATTCCCCGAAAATCTAAGTCAAATTCCCCAATTCGTGGACAAAAATCTATCGATTAAAAATCTATTGGTCACAAAATCTCCTCTGGCCTGGCATAGCAAATGATAGAGTTGTGTGGAAGGGAGATGAAGACCTTTGCCGAGCAGTTGAACTAAATAGGTCAAGCTATAGAGGATGTTCCAGAAAGGTGTGGTCATATTTACTGGGCTTTTTATGTTGGGCTATCAGCTATGCAAAACATAAAAATGTAAAAAATCGACCAGAAAAAACGACTAAAAACTTCTGAAGAAATGACTTTTTAAGCAGTCTGATGGTTACCGGTCATAAGTTCGAAAAATATTTGACCGAATTTTATTATTTTTATTACTTTTCAACTATTTTCGTTTCGTTTTTTTTTTCACATCATTGAAGTCACGTCTGCCACTGTATCAGTTGACCTATAATCTTTTAGATTTTTTTCGTTACTCCGATGTTTCATTTGGTCAAAAAACTTTTTACCGAAGTTTCACATAGCCGAAATAACATTTGTTCGAAGTATTGTTTCCTAAAATTTTTGCATGCAGCATGCAAGGTCTGAAGGCTAGCCTCAGCCGTGGCGGCGTGCATTCAGACCACCTGTTCCTTAGCTCGCGGGCTGCCCCACCCCTCCGCAGGCTTAAATTACACTCTAGGGGTAGGACTGACAAGTCTGCGTGAAGTCGGTTTTGCAGGGATTTGTTTCTGTAGCACAACATATTGATTTTTTATGACACTATTTTAATTTAATATTGAAAATGCAACCAAGTAACCAGCTTTATATTTGTGAAAAAAAAACGAAACGGAAATAGTTGAAAAGTGTGAGGTAAAATTAAATTCGGTCAAATATTTTTCGATCTTATGACAGGTAACCTCAAAATCACCTCATTTTCCCCGCATAACGCCCGTCCCTAATCAACTTGAGATTCCCCGCATTATGGGAAATTCCCCACAGGTTGGCATCGCTGTACGAAAACTGTCAAGTGTCGACCGGGCACCTGGGCACTGACCGGTGCGGTGTTACGGCCGTAATGTACCTAACATACCAGCAAGCATGTGACGTTAGCCCGTGTCCTAAAATCCGTGTAACATGCACGTTTCGAACTCTTTGCTCGTGTTCCAGATTCGCAAGACATTCTCAGTCAAGATGTTGATGAGGTTGTGTAAGTAAGTAAGTAAGTAAGTAAGTTTATTTGCAAAAAATGTGGTAAAAAGATGTTACAATATGTTTTTGGTGCAAGACACATTTCGCCATAATATGATAGCATGCAAATATTTAGGTAGGTATACATAAAATTTAATGAATGTTGTTACATTACACACATCATCAATTATTTAAAAAAAACTAATAAAACCACATAACCATGTAAAATATTGTGTTGGGATCTGTAATTCTACTAAATTATTTTTTAAATCCAAATACGAGGTTTATCATCTAAACATACCGAGACTCCTCCGTGCCTCGGAAAGCACGTTAGGCCGTTGGTCTAGGCTGCCATTTGAAGATAAATATTAGCAGTCGTTACAGATTGTCGAAAGCAAGAAAATCTGACACCAGTCAAGCCAAGTAGTTACCAGTGTTACCCAGGTACTGTGTTGTGGAGGTCAAACATACGATCGCTTCACGTAAAATACTGGTATTCAGCTGAATCCGGTTAGACTGCAAAGCGATTCTAATATAATAGGGTTTTCCTAATTATAGCCAGCTAGCTTATGCCTAGTCAGATGATGGTCCACACTAATATTATAAAGAAGACGAAAGATTTGTTTGTTTGCTTGAAATGAATAGGCTCCGACACTACAGGACCGATTTGAAAAATTCTTTCACCAATAGATTCCTACATTATCCGTGATGGACATAAGCTATAGAATATTTTCAAAAAAGTTAGGGATCCGTATGAAAACTTCGATAATGTAACCCAAGGTGTGAAAAAATCCTTATATCGCGTACGCTGCGGAATCTACTGACAATAGAGCAAAGTAATGTAACACAGTTTTATAGAGGTTATTAATTTCTACAAAAAAGTCGATACTATATGTCTAACTATTATGTTTAAGTCACCATGACCGCTTTTTGTTAAAACTATTCAAGCAAATCCCTGGTGATATGAAAAAATGGTGATTTCGGTATCATAATATTAATCCTTTAAATGGTTTCATAATTATTAAGGTTGATTATGTCCGTGTAAATTACACTTTAAATTATTCAAATCGGACCTTTCGTTCAAAAGTTACGACGGTAACAAACATGCTCGAAGTAAGAAAAATATCGCGACTTGAGCGAACTGGGGAGAATCGTATCAATGCTTGGTCTTATGATGTTGAAAATGATTTCGATAAAACAATAAGAATAACAAAAGTTTGGATTTTCGAAAATAAACTAGTTACATAGGTACATAATTAATAAGGGGTGAAGCAGGGGTGATAAAATTTTTAGGGGAGGACATTATTGCTTGCTTCAATTTACGTCGGAATTCTATGAACAAACTAAAATTGGGATAATTGAAACAAGCAGGGGTGATAAAATTTTTAGGGGAGGACATTATTGCTTGCTTCAATTTACGTCGGAATTCTATGAACAAACTAAAATTGGGATAATTGAGACAGATTGTACCTAACAATTTTTGCATAATCAACCCCTGACGGGCTGAACGGGTTGAACAGTTGCGCTGAATCTGGGCTCGAGACAAGTGAGATTCTCTCAACTGTGGCGTATGTCACCGATGTCACGTGATCAAATTCCTACATTTTGGCATTTCGACAGTCGAATTCGCTAATTAAATGGCACATTGTTTAAATAATGAAAATCGTTGTCTTAATTTTCCAAAACTAACATTTATAAGGGGGTATAGGGGGCGTTGAAGTTTGTAGAGTACTTACTAAATCCGCGCGGATGACGTCGCGGGTGAAGTGCTAGTGGTACATAACTTCTTTAGATATAATAACAAACAGTCTTACAGAAATCTTTTCGAGTTCTACGAAAAAAAAGTTATAAAAACTATCGTAATGTATTCACGTATTTTGCGAATGAAAACCATCGAGTTGACCTAATCGAATTCTAAAAATAGTCATTTTTTTTGTTCAATCTCTAATTTGTACCGTTCCAAGGTTTAAATAGGAAACAAAATAATATATAGCATTAATATTTCGTAATGTCTCTTTCTCTCGCGTTTTACTAACGTCAAAGAAACGTCAGTTTCACATGTTTACAATTCAAACTGTGAAATATATGTGAAACAGGGAACTGGAACACAAAGGTTAAAAGGTACTGGTAGGATTGGACTTCAGCTGGTTAGTTGGTTGTTCCTCGATTTTCTTGTGATTTTTGATGCGAAAATGAGGTATTGAATGGCTAAAGTTATTTCAATTTATGAGTGAAAATACATTCATCACCCAAGAAGAATTGGACTCTTTTCAAGAAAACTGTAAGTTTAAACAACTAACTTTCACAAATATTATTTCGAAATACTGACGTTATTTTACTGTAAATAAGTTGTACGAATGAAATTCGTTTCTCTATAAAGCTTTAATTATTTTTAGAACACCTCATAATCGCGTTAATTCTTCTTTATTTAAATTAAAGAAAATAATAATCATGCCTTCCATTTACATAACATCGAACGTACATAACTAATTATAAGGAACCAAATATTAAAAGTATTCTTTATCTTTGGAAACGGCCAGCAGTTTTTAAAGTTAGTAATATAATAAGTCACCCTCATTTTGTAAAAAGTTTCAGTCAATAGGTAAAAAAAAAATCATGTACTTAATAAGTTCGACTCGGTCAGTGTTTAGTATGTGCATACGTTTTTGCTTCATAAAAATGTATGGCATGGCCTCATGCATGAAAACATGATGGTGGTGAACAAAAAACAAGGTTTTTTTTTGAGAAAAACGTTTTTCTGTTAAACTACATATAAGTATAATACAGGTATCAGGTATATGTCAGACAGCCAGATATAATACAGGAAGATGATCTTCCCATTTGAGATCAGCCGGTCAATTCTTTAAACATGTCGAAGTGATCACGAAGTAAGCTATCATTCCATCACAGAATTGCACTGTTGTTGTTTTCCTCACTTCAAAAGCCTTATATTATAACCAAATTTAACTGTAATACCGAAAAATGTATACAGTATTGTACTAATCCAATTTTTTTTTTGTTGTGTTAATCTGCCATCAGTCGCAAACTATGAGCGGATGTGTGAGTGCAAATTCTCTTCTATTCTGTGATGATTGCTACCATATTTAGTAGACAGGCTTAGAGCCCGTGATCCAGGCCAAGCTCAAAGATATTTTTTCGCTTGAGGCGTTTTGTGGAGCTTGTTGTAATTATATAAATTGCAAGTTGATTTGGATGAGTATCGAGCCTTTTTTTGTATTATGGAATGGTAGACCGGAATTCTTCCTTTATTGTGTTAATTTTTAATTCCTCATGGATTTCGGTGTTTTTTATGAACCATGGCACCTGTAACTGTTCTTAGTATGCTATTTTGAAGTAACTGAAGGATGTTGATTGTTATCGCTAGAACTGCCCCAGAGCTGCATAACTTATGTCCACACAGGCTTTAGAACTGTCTTGTATACAGGATGTTCCAGAAAGGTGTGGTCATATTTAATGGTGATGTTGGGTAGCTGATATACATTAGGGAAAAATTTCAAAACATAAGAAATGAGATTTTTTTCAAAAAAATCGTCCAGTAAAAACAACTAAAAAGATATGAAGAAATGATTTTTCAAGCAGTTTGTTACAGTTACTGGTATTTATTTTAGTTCAATCAATTTTTATTTCATTATTTATTTTTAAAGTGAATATATTTCAAGCGTTTACCTGTTGCTGTTATCAATATCAAGCAAAAACGAGCAAAAAATCACGTTTGTTGTATGGGAGCCCCTTTACATTTATTTTATTCTGTTTTTTAGTATTTGTTTTAAAGCGGCAACAGAAATAGGTACATCATCTGTGAAAATTTAAACTGTCCCAACTATCACGGTTCATGAGATACAGCCTGGTGACGACGGACTGACGGACAGACAGACGGACGGACAGCGGAGTCTTAGTAATAGGCTCCCGTTTTACCCTTTGGGTACGGAACCCTAAAAATTGATAAAATTAAAATATTTTTTTTTTGAAATAGCTGCAAAAAAGACCACATAATATATTAAATGGTTTTCCTAGATGCCAACCCAACCGCCACCCCACGAATGTCGTCTCTATGCTATGCATAGGTACAAACTTATTTGAAATCTATTGCCCATCAGGAAGGGAGGGATGCATTCGCTAATTGAATGGCGCATTATCTAGGGCCTCCTGAGACCACAGAATAAGCAGAAATGTGTGGTTAATTAATGAAAATCACTTGGCCTGTTTTTATATATTGTTGTCTGTCAATACTTTATAGTTGCTCAAGCAAAAAGCTCTAGTAACACCTTCTAGACTGACAAAAATCAGGTCCACAGCTAAGTAGGGTTATTAATTATTAAGCTCATACGCTGAGATTGTACGCGTAGTAAGTACAAGACAAATCAAGCCTGGCGAGCGGTTACCCTTGAACAAACTTACAATCGAGAGGAGGGGATCTGGGGAATGACGTTTGAATCAACAATCAACTCGCGAATTCGCCTCTGTCTGCTTGATTATGGTACGTCACTAGCCAGTACTCGCGAGTAGCGCGGCAATAGCGCGCGTGCCTACAGTCGCGTCTTCCCGCGCCTTTTTCAAATATCGGACAAGGTACCTTTTATTGTCACTTTCACTAAAATTTTGGTGTTGCATCACTAAGCAAGTATGCGAACCTGCTTGCTTACACCTACATATGTGTTGTGTTTTTCTCAGATATTTCGTAATGTGTAATCTTGTTTTGTTGTATCTCTTGTGGATTATGAAATCGACTCAACGTGTTTGATATAGTTGTGGGTATAGACTTCGTTCTTTTACGTTCGCTAATTTAAAAGTTCGCCGACCTGCTAATTTCTGCGTGGAATCTACACTCATACATACTATCACTATCACATACGTACTTGATAAATGTGAATAATAAGTAATTTAAGTTTATTTTAAACGTGGCGCTAATACCTACATTCTGTTGACGTTTTACCAGCTGAAATGTGTACCAAACAACGACAAACAATCTCCATTCAATTCGAATGAGACAATGATTCGACGTTATAAACAAATATTTTTCAAAACATGTTGGATAAGAGTGATGTTCTGTTGCATTCAGAGGTTTATGGATGTTATGGAAAGCATGCTGCAGGTCTGCAGTGTTTCAGTGTTTGTAGAATCTCTGAATTCCGGACTCAGAACTTCCGTTGGGCATGTGTGTTCCACACCTTTTTCTAGTAATAGGACACTTGTCAACTAGTGACGTTCTTCAACTCAATGAAGTCCATTCAAGCCCCAAGAAAAACTGCCCCGTCGAAATATTTATATATCTCTGGCAAGATTCCGCAATAAAATCATGTGACTCCAAATATTTTTTTAACGTCATGTGTTTTACCGGTTACGTACGGTCTTACCTTTCGAAAAGTCGTGCGCATCGCATGTGGATACGTGATCGTAAGGTCATATAATAATAATCATTAGCAGTCAGAAGTACCCATTGTAAATGGTCCTAATGACTACGTGCCCTCTGATGTTATTGTTAGGATCAGAATTGCAAAATACCGGCTTGTTTACCGAGTGTCTGACTGCATTGCACGTATCTACTGTTTGCGTTTAATAAGGTGTGTCGTGGTTAACACGCCACACTGAAGTTCACTCAACATGCATGTGAACTTGAGAAGTATCTTTTAATAAGACGGTATTGGACTTCGTGGTTTCCTCAGAGTACACTTAGGGCCAATCCGGCCCGAAGGACCCGAAGGATTGGTCCTTCGAGCCGGATTGGCCCAAGTGTTTTTGTTTAGATTTGCCATGTTAAACAAGTCGTAGAATGGAGAAGTACACCATGCTGTTAAGTACCATTATTTTATGGCTATACACCTAATAGCGCTCTTTCCATCTACATTTGCCCAACAGCATCAACACTGAACTTTAGATTCCGTAAAGTGCAGTAAATTGGAACGGGCAAAGATCCCAGCCACCTGTTAGTTTGCAAAAATCCTTACACATGTAATGATATGATACCTACATTGAGTTTTATTAGGGAAACCTTAACCTAATTATGCAATACAGATGGATAATAAGCCTTTAAAGCCTTAAGCTATCAAAGTCAGATGGTAATTTTAAATACATAAGAAAAGTTGATCAAGTCATCAATGTAGACCGATAAAATTCTTTTTTTTTTTGTTAAAAATTATGTTTAAGAACTTTGTGAGAAGAATAATTGTAGAATTTTAAATTACACAGTTTTATCATAAGGCTACGCTCCAGAAGCCTTTTACCCGGGTAGAAACATTATCGTCCTTCTGAGAAAGAAAAGAAAGAAAATATATTTTTTTTTGTCAGATAAAATAACCATATGGCACTAGGAGAAAGTGTAGTTAAATCATACCAGTACTTCCAGAGATAATCTCCTACAAACAGACAATCGATTTTACTCTATAATATATTAATTTATGTTGCTTATTTTTTTGTCTAATTTTATAAATAGGTACCTAATGCAGATTTTTTGTGTCATGCAACGATTGAACTAGAATCATCAATTCATCATTTATGCAGTGTTGCGACACTATCGTCAGCATCTACTTACGTCAGTTTTTCTTGGAATTCTATATTAAGATTATAATATCCTCATACCTACATTAGTTTTCTCAGAAAACAGGTTGGAAACGGTAACTCTGAAAATCAGATAGTCAAATAAGCCTTGAGATATCAGCGGGTACAAAATTATTTCTTACTACATTTCCTGGTTAACCTGCAGTTGCATTGATTAATTCTCGCAAAAAATAAACAAGTTATTGCACTTGGTGAAAAGCAAAATAATCAAATCCCTATTACAGGTAGTTTACAAGAAAACAAAAGGTGTTTTTATTCGCATAAGTATCAGATCGATCACTACAGTTCTCGTCAAATAACTTTGCCCCTCTGAAGTTGGCTACGAGTGGCTGCGTAGTAGTCAAAATTACGAACAAACTGCAACTGTGCATGCGCAAGAGACATGGGGGCGGGGCGCGATTTTATGTGATAGATAGATAAAACATTTATTTGATGCAAGTAAAGAAACACACACATGTCTCAGTCGCTCGTTGACGTTCGATGCATGCTTGCGTCCCGCTTGCTCCCGTCTACGTGACTGCACCTGCGCGAACTTTGCAAATGGCTAACTTCAGAGGGGCAAAGTTATTTGACGAGAACTGTAATAAAGAACGCTCAATCGTAGAATTAATGTAGCAAAATATTAGGCAGCTCAGCCGGCATGTCATAAACGAGATGAATTTTCCAATAATACCATTGATGCACATGATTTATCTATCTTGGATCCGAAATGAAGAACTAATGAGGTAGGAAGATTAATGTTATGAAACTTGATTTGCGCATAGGGGGATGCAAGGATTAGTCCTCTATTTAGGTCATAATTAGATAGGTAGTTGCTTCATGTATCTATACTAATATTTTATAGTTTGTTCGTTTGTTTGTTTGAACTTGCCTATCTCTGGAACCACCAATCGGATTTGGAAAATTCTTTTTGTACATGATAGCCACATTCATGAGGACCAGGAAAAACGGGATATGCGCGTACGAAGTCGCGGGCAAAAGCTAGTATTCAGTTAGACTGCAATGCGGCCCCAATATAGCTGTTAAGAAAAGGCTAAACAGATTGACGGCGACGAAATCTGAATCATTTCCTCACATCTATTATGAAGTCGAAAAAAAATGTCTCTAAAATTCAACATGTTGATAGTGACTCACTTTCTAAACACAATAATTTACTTTTTATTATGATGCATTCAGCTCATTCTAAAAACAAATGCAACAGTTTCAGTTGCCTACTAATTTTATTTTAGCCATTCTACTCGTTATCTTAAACTAAATACATACCTACTTGAATAAATAAAAATTCACACGCTATTTGGAAGAAATGTAAACAGACACACGTCTTCAACATGTTACGTGAATAAGATTTTAATCACACTAGCTTTTACCCGCGACTTCGTACGCGTATATCTCGTGAATGTGGCTATCATATACAAAGAGAATTTTCAAAATCGGTTCAGTAGATCCAGAGATTACCCTCTACAACCTCACAAACTTTACCTCTTTATAATATTAATAGAAGACTGATGAACACATGAATATTGATGATGAGTGATTTTATGAGTATCACACACCTCTTTTTAAATTTTGCCACAATCCCCATTTATACTTTTTTGCCAACCGTACTTAAAGCAGGATAAAGTAAAGGAATTTCCTATTTATACGTCCGTTTATTATTAAGTACTAAGTGGCTGTGTGTGTATTTTAAATTAGTTACTGACTACTATTTTCCTTACGAAAGTTAAACAAATATTATGAATTGTGTTTCGTTCGAGGATACAGGATTTATATTTTTACATTCTATTGAAACTCCGTACTACGCTAGGGCTAAGCCAGCTAAAGGGAAGTGTCACGCGATCGACTGATGTATATAATGCTAAAAATAATATTATCTAGGACAGTTTGCAGCCTCCATTGTAGTGTTATGTAATCTGATGTCAATAAGATAAGATTGCTGGTGACACCAATTGAACTTAGTTTTTATTATATTTCACCATTTCATTAACTTTACTGTGATCAAAACACGGCAGGCAAAACCAATAAAAATACACTGTGTGTCTATTGAAAAAACATGATCTTATTTGACGATCTATTTTACCAATCGTTGATTCGTTCGGACCCAAGATGGCCGCTTTAAAAATAAACTGGCCAAATGGAGCGAGCATTCTCCGCGCATCCCAAACGCTCGCTGTGCTAGTGTAGAGTTCCTTCACAGGACATGCACCACCCTACCACCACCACCTTAGTTGCCCGTAGTGCACAACCACCAGCACCATCCAAGATTTAAACGAGGCTAATGATAGAGCTGTACATGTTGCTAATTAAACTGGTCGGACAAATTTAATTAGAGTGAATCGATACAAAAAGAAGAAGACCAATCACAAGTTAACGCTATCTCAGTAAGTAGGTAAGTAACTAATTGCTTGCGATAATTTAATTTCCAGAAACAGTAGATATCGTCAAAATATGAATCTTAAATGAAGTTACCACTTGAGACTAATTCCTCCATTGGAGTATCTGCCATTGTTTGTAAATTATGATGTTTTGAATACATAAATGCATACTATGGCGGATGTCAGGATTAAACAAAAAACAATAACGCATGCAATTTAAGTACATGTTATTGTGTCCGTTTCGATGGCGCGGCCACGACGTTTTTTTAAAAAAAAATATGCCACGATTTTGTAAAAATTTGTAAAAGTAGACTCCCAAAACCATAAATTTGTCAAAGCTATGGTTAAAAAGTTATAAGGGTTTGAACGTGGCCGCGCCATTGAAACGCTCCAATCCGCACGGCCACGGAGATCTTTAAAACTAAGCATTGCAGAGTCCTGAAATTTTGGTAAGTTACAGATTGAATTTGTAAAAAATTTGTAAAAATATAGAAAAAAATAGTTGAAAAGTTTTCTGTAAACAATAAGCCATGGTCACCCTATCGTCATATTCAAGACGTATTTAAGATTCCGTTCTACAGCTCCTGAAATGTAAATGGGTTTTTTTGTGCATTTTTACCTGTTTTGACAAATTCAGATCTAGGTTTTACAAAAAACTTCAGATCTCTGCGATGCTTTTTCAGCGAGATATCCGCGATTACGTATTTTTTCACCGTTTCGATGGCGCGGCCATGGCGTATTAGTCTTATAGCTCCTGAAATATAAACTTAGGATTTTTTGTTTCAATTTTTACTAGTTTTGACAAATTCAAATCTCGGTTTTACAAAATACTTCAGACGTCTGCGTTGCTTTTTCAGCGAGATATCGGCGAAAATGTGTTTTTCACCGTTTCAATGGCGCGGCCATGGCGTATTAGTCTCACAGCTCCTTTGATTGATTTTTTCTATATTTTTACAAATTCAATCTGTTACTTACCAAAATTTCAGGTCTCTGCAATGTTTAGTTTTAAATCTCCGTGGCCGCGCGGTTCGGAGCGTTTCAATGGCGCGGCCACGTTCAAACCCTTATAACTTTTTAACCATAGCTTTGACAAATTTATGGTTTTGGGAGTCTACTTTTACAATTTTTTACAAAATCGTGGCATATTTTTTTTTAAAAAAACGTCGTGGCCGCGCCATCGAAACGGACACCATGTTATTTACGTTCCTCGTAAAACAAGTTTTCCTGTACGAAACATATAATATATAAAGACTGGTTTGACAATTACCTACTCGGCATGCCGTATTACAGCACAGAAGTTAATAAGTAATTAAGTTTATCGTGATGGTCTTTGGTTCCGCAGTTTCATGGTCCTTAGTTCCTTACCTTGCAAAGTCTGGCGACTTGGGGACAGGTTGGTCATCTATACTTCCCCTGTTGTTGTTTCTGTCCCTTGTTGTAGAACACCTGGACTTTAGCTAGTAGGTACTAGATGCATACGGTTTTTAGAAGCACTTTATCTAAAAAGAGTATCTGGAAATATAAGGGGTAGGCCTTTGCCCAGCAGTGAGAAAATCCAGACTAACCAATAAGAACTGGTATCCTAGATAACAGGCTTAAAGGCTTCGTCATGGCTGGATAAACTCTTGTAGTAAACTTCAATTTCTACGAAGCCAAAACAACACTTGTCTGTTTGTCCCAGGTTCAATCAAAGTCGTATCGCGTTGAAAGCATGTAACACCACTTTTTTTGAGGATAACGAGAAACACTCAGAATTTATCCTCTATCGAAATTTACTTACCTTGTAATAATAATCTTCATTTTGTGTTAATTCCGGCAGACCGTTTGACGAAAAAATCATAATGGTTTGGCAACCACTACCAAGAAAGTTGGCCATGTCAAGTGAATCACATCTGATTCTGTCACATGCATTATAGGAGCCATGTTACAAGTCACGTACGCCAATATGCCATAAGCTACTGAAATTACACAATAGGTCCTGTTAAGTTTTCCTTTAATTAAACTATTAACAAAATAAAATAAAATAAATAAATTGGTTTTGTGGTTTTCAAGTGGTTTACGTTGATGGATAACAGAGATAGGCGTTTTATAATATTATGCATTACTAGCACTTCGCCCGCAACTTTTTCTGCGCGAATTTAGTACTCCACAAACTTCAACTAGTTTTGGAAAATTAAGCACAGCGATTTTCATTAATTACCCAGCTATTTCTACTGCCGATTCTGTAAAATCCAAACTTGTTATTCTTATTTTTTTTTAAATCATTAATGCTGTTTTAACATATTCGAACCAACAATTTTCTTATTTAGGCCATTTTTGTACCCGTCGTAACTTTTAAACGATAGGTCCGATTTGAATAGTTAAAAGTGTTAATTACATGGTCTGATAATTAAGGTTGATATTTGAATCAACGTTAATTATGAAATCATTAAAATGGATAAGTATTAATATCATTATACCAATCACCACTTTTTAATTCCATCCGGGTTTTGACTGAATAATTTGAAAAAAAGCGGTCATCATCTGCCTAGCCTTTTCCCCAGCTATATTGGGATCGGCTCCCAGTCAAACCGGATTCAGCTGAATACCAGTATTTTATATGGAGCGGCTGCCTACCAGACCTCCACAACCCATTAACTGGGTAACAAAGTACTTCTTGGCAAGACTGGTGTCAGATTTTTGGGCTTCTGACAATTCGTAACGACTGCCAAAGATCTCCAAATGACAGCCGGAACCAACGGCTTAACGTGCTTTCCGAGGCACGGAGGAGTCTCGGTATGTTAAGATTTTCATCCATCCACAGACCAACCTCGGCAAGCTTTGCTTAACCTTGAAGCGGCCTGTGCGGCTGTTATAATTTAGCCACGAGCTTCTCTTGAACAAAAAACAGTCATTGTGACTAACCATAATACACCTACCCTCGCGGACTTTTTTTTAGGTAATAATTACCTAAGTACTTAGTACATTATCAATAGTTTTCTCAGCTCACGCCAAATAATTAATTTATTAGGCAAAATTTTGCTACTTTAGGTTACATTATTGCAATTTTCGTAGGGACCTCTATTTTTTTCGAAAAAAACTATAGCCTTTGTTTTAAGTTAATAATGTAGGTTTGTAATGGCGAAATAATTTTTGAGCCAAATCGTAACAAACAAATAATTATTTCCTCTTTATTATAATATTAGTTTAGATAATAAAATCTTTGGCTTTACCGTTGTATGTAACGGTGAAAACTTGATTAACAGAATACAAGACGAGACTCAAACCGGTTCCTAAAAGTGTCCACAAATGAGGATAAGCGCTTGTTTCCCAGATATTTGCGCAAATGACGTAATATTTTTATTCCTTGAATCTTGAATCAAATGCTAAAATAAGAATAATTGCGATTGGTAATAAATAAACGTGTTTTCCGTCACTGAACCGACCTGGGAAATACGTAGTGATGATTGCTAGCAAAAGTGAAGCTAGTCCGAAGTTTATGGAACGAATATTGACGCTAAAATAATAATGTGTCAAAAATCGAATGCTCAAGGGGCAGTTGCATCACTTGATTTGCGTTAGACTTTTGTCACGTCGATAATACATTTTGAAAGATATCGTAAATATGCCAGTCATTTTCTGAAAAATTTTACCTACTGTTAAAATTGTTTTCTTTTCAATATTATTTTATCTTGTTTCACATATCAGTTCGTCAAAGTCAACAAATGCTATCTAAGTAACTTTAGTTTGAAAGGCCATTAACCTGACTGGTTGTACTTAGGTACCTATTCGTTAGGCATAGCCATAGGTTTAGTTCGTTATCAAGATTCGGTCTCGAGTTGAAACGTGGGTGTGAGAATGTTCATTCATTGTACAACACAATGAATGGTTTAAAATCTCAAGGATATCATTAAAAAGTATGTCGCTGCTTTGGTAGAATACTGTATTATTAATTACAAAATACAACTTTTTTTTTACCATGTGCGTCTTTAGAGGTGAAACCACGGACGGACAGACAGCGAAGGCTTAACTGGCGTCCGTTTGTTTACCTTCGGGTACGGGTCTCTAAGAAAAAGACTAATATAAAAAAGAATTAAAAAATATTCATAATTAGGTAAGTAAGTATGTGAGTACTAAAAAAGTAATGATGATTTTTTTTCTCAAACTAATTACTTAGTGATATTGTAGAAGTAAATAATGTTGTAGATAATGTTACACAAAAAACTACAAGATACTACGTACCTACTACGTCTCTACGTTTTTTAACCTTGAAGATATGCAAATGCGCATGCGCATGATTGTAAATCTAATCATAAAAATAACTAGATACATATTTAAGTTATTATGTGTTTATAACCAGTCTCATACCAGTCGTGGGGGTTAATTCTTTTTTTTTTTCACGATATGGAAGCAAAAAAGTAGTAAGATGTAATGCCATTCAAATATGACCCTAATAAGGGGGTGTCCTAGGACCACTCTGGCCTGCCATCCGCGGGGACAAGGTTTTCAAACCGTGACAGCTAACTTTCTTTACTCAAGGTCTCTTTATTGACTACCTATTTCTTTAGGACAGTTCCTTACTAATATATTCGAGGACGTTTATATTACTTTCATACCTAAATGGTAAATCAATCAATATGTTGCAATACGCATGGCAAAGCAACTCACTAATATGCAAGTTATCCTTGATGTTCTACCAACATATTACTGTGACTTGATGAATGATACTGTTAGAGCAAGATCTGCCTCTGGCTAGTTACTGCCATAATACTGGATATAGTAGCGCAATACTTGACATATAGTACGTCCAAGAGATCTTGATACTTGAGAATTTGAGATCGTGTTGGTATTGGTATGCATGGCCGATGTAGAACACCCGATTTGGGTTCGAAGTTAATCATAACGGTGCTATGTGGTAATACGTGTGTCTATAAGACAGTTTGATGTTTCTCATAAATACTTTTTATCTTTATTCCCGTTATGCGAAACAAGTAAAATAATTTACTTAAAATAGTCCGTATTTCACGATAACCGCTTATTGACATACTAATTTATCAATAATTTCTCAACTGTAATACAATTTCTTATCTAAGAAGTTATTCCAGTAGGTACCTTAACATTTACAAACACCTCGAGTAGTAGTAGGTGCTTAACTGCCTGTCTTATGTAGATTAAGGTCATGTCGCCAGGGTCATTGCTAAATGTGTTTTTTTATGACAATAAGGAGTGAAAGGCTTTTGATACATTTGTTTACTGTGTTTCCGTGAAGCGATCGTATTGAAATTTGACATATATATAGCCTGGAATATGGAGAAGGACATACGAATAAGTTGCAGTTATCTCCAATAAGTAACTGAAACTTATTCGGGATTTTGATATAAAAGCTTTTAAGACCTAAGGAATATCTGTTGTCGCGGAACTAGAAGTAATTATTCGCTGTTCTTAATTAAAACATAATTCCAGAAGGCTAAACCGCTAAAAGCCAATACGTGTTGTAGTTATTAGATTCAAATAAATATCAGTTTAGTATTTTTGTTTTTTTAGTAGGTAATGCTACACTTGTTCAAGAATCACTTTTATAGTCATGGCTTGAGTGATCGTTAAACACGTAACTTGCACGTATTTACTGTATAAATAATGTTTCATCCATGATTATTTGCGCAATTTGTTATGCTAGTTCTGACTGTAAGGCTACATCAAAATCACGAATAAGTATTACGAATCAAGATGGCCTCAGAAAATATTGTCGGTTCATGAAATCCACAAAAGATTTGATCAAGTTAGTTCTAGATTATTTTGACGTTTCGATGTCCTTCCTTGAGCCTCATTTTTATTATTATTATGGTACCTATTTAAATTATCATCGAATTATTAAATTGTTTCGTTTATTTACTTTGCTAAATTCTCACTTAAATGTCACACAGTCATATTAAAGCCATATCAATTTACTGTTTCACAACAATCGAAATTAATTTTCAATTGAACTTGTGTGACCTTTAATCGTCAAATCGTCATAGTTGGCTACTGTTCCTTTTGTTGCGTTGTTTGTATAATCAATTATTTACTAGTTATTGTGAACAGCTGTAGAGTGTAGATGTGTCGATATTTCAAAACTTCTTATTTCAGACGGGTTCGCAGATGTTTATCAAAATATCTTGCTGCGGTACTTGAAACCCTTTTGTAAATCAGATAAGTACTGAAGTACTCGATATGATGTTGATTGTAAAAGTATAATCAATCTAATCGCACGCGGAATGCGTCAATTCATAAAAAATCTTTGTTACTCTCATATCACCTCATTTATATTTTTTTGTTAGAGTATGTCGTATACTTTGTAAAATCTTTGCAGTATCCCACAGTCGAAGTATTGTACCTATGTGAAAATATTCGAAATTCCAAATAGTAATACTGATACATGCTGGTAATCGTAACTACGTGCAGAAATAGCGGATCTATTTAAAGATCGCACGGCATTGCATAAGCGGTGACTGATTGCTAGTCTGTCACCCGCACAATACATAATATCCTGGTTCTCCCCTCTGACCACAGACGAACTGTGTCATAGCTTAGACTCTAACATTCATAAAATTGATCAAAATTACTGGTTGTTTTATCATACTTATCCTCACAGTAAGTCCAAAACTCTAGCACTATGTTCCAATAAGTTGGTTGATTTTATATTTGTATTGGGGTTGTCTTTATCCAATTTTAATTAAACTTGGTATGCATACGTTAGATATCATGTTGTAAATAGTTAGTAGAGAACATTTTTGAAAAAGAGTTCAGGGGGAAAGAAGTGATTTTTCACTTTCTAAAGAAATTTAAAATCTTTCTATCTTTCCCCCTGAACCGCAACTCTTTTTCGAAAATGTTTTCTACTAACTATTTACACCTGGATATCTAGCGTATGCATACCAAGTTTCATAAATATCGGTTCATTCATTTCTAAAAATAAGGATTAAAAAGTTTGTATGTAATGCCATACCACGTAAACGCTTTTAAGGAAAACTGCATGCCTATAATTTAAATATTGATAACACATGTCATATTGATGGATGACAAAAGCCCTGAGCACTTGCATACTTTTATCATGTTTACAATAAACTGCAGGCGCAGATTACAAACTACATTGTAAAATTACATAGGTGAAAGATCTTTGGAGACCTTCAAAATTTATCTTCGACTTCGTATCAAGCTGACAGAAATAATTAAATTTGTTTTGATTACGGTTTTCGAGCGTATACACCTATCTATACTATACCCTGTATAAAGTGGTTCCTCTTCCATCGCCTTTGATGTTGCAATTCACAGGGCGATTTAATCTCATCATGCAAGGACATGGGCCGGATGTATCAAGCAAAACGGAAGGGCTATCCATTACTTGTACACGTTCCCTTTAAAATAAACTTACAAGCTGCTTTCTCCCACCAGGCAAATATAACGCCCAACTGACATCAATACAAGATGCTCCAGTGCTTATGTATTGTTTCTTATCGGTGATAATGATAAGACATATTTGGCGTTACGTGTGGCGATAACGGCGGTTTACACCACGTTGCTGAAATGAGGGTAGCATTCGATCAACAACTGGACAGATTCCTTTACTAACTTACACATGGCTTTAATTCGTGTTTTATCTTAAAGATTGGTTCTACTGTTGCTCAGATTATCGCAAGCTTTTGTTAGCCTAGCCTAGGCTTACTTTCTTTTAAAATCTTTGTCGCTGGTTTTTGGGATACGAAAACATTTTGCCAATGTCAAGGTAGTTTTGTAGCTCTCTGCTCTAGACTTGCACTTGATGATTCTTATGTTTATACCATGTGGACTAATATTTATTTCCAAATTTAACGTCACTTTTGTGTTTTGTGTATCGAAGATGGTATAAAGTTTTTACTAGAATATTAAAATTCAAATTCATTAGATAGCAGAGGCCTTTTTTCCAAAATTGTCTTGCTTACGTAAGATGGAAGTTCAAAAAGTTCAAATTGTTATCAAATTCAGTTACAGTTAGACTCTAAGGTTATCGGTCTGCTTATCACATTAATTTTCACATCATTAGTAGAATGTTTATTACATTTTCCCGATTGATCTATTTATGAGCTCAAGTTCAAGACCTTTATGAGGAAAATTGGATTTGTTTATCCGTTTGGTATTCCCCCGGAACTGCATTTTGCTAATGGTACGACCTACGAAGGAGAGGAAATTCTTATCGGGTAGGTAATTGTTTATTGATGTTTGTTTAAACCTTATATTTACTTGTTTTTGTTGACATCAGCGTGCGTAAGCAGGAATAGGTATTAAGTTGATTTATATCTTATCAATTATCATGATGACGAAGATGACGAAGCACAAACCAATGTTTATATTAATAGGTACCAAGAACCCTAAACTATAAATCATTGAGGAAACACGAGACCATCTCTGGCTCAGCTCACCCGAAAAGGAAGTAGAATATACGTTTGTTTTATATAGCGTTTTGGTCCTTTCGCGTAGCTTTAGCCACGACCAGCTATTTTTAATTTAAAATTTTCTTCTCTATCCTTAAATGCTGGTATTTACTCAGCTACATTGCATTACACTGGAAGCTGACCCCAATATAGTTAGGAAAAGGCTAGGCAGGTAGGCCTCTTTATCTTGTGTGGTTTCTGGAATTTGGTTGTGTAATGAATGACTACCTAATGATGCCCACAAGTGTTGCTAAAATTGACAAATCGAAACTCTTATGATTTACTTCGGTGCCTATATTTCGCAAATCCTCTGTAACTTACCGTGTCCGGTTTCCCAATGTACTCAGCTGTAATCGGAGTTGAATAATATCGAATTGAACCGCAGTAAACGTCACAATAGTTTGCGATCAGTCAGCGAGGTCAATGCCGATACGTAATAATAATGATTTCAACATTGAATAATTACCCAAAATTAAGTAACCGATAAACATTAAGAGATGAGTTGTTTTTTTTTGCATTTATTTTTATATTAATTATCTAGCAAAGTAAGTACATTTTTATATTTGGCAGACATTTTATCAAATTGGATCAAGCTCCCCGGCTGGGGGCAAATAGTTTATTCTAGAAATTTGATTTTTGTGAACATGCCACGAATATTCGGTATTCAGCCTATTCGGATACTTTTTCTGCTATTCGGTATTCGGCCAAAAAGTTCGCAATATTCGGCCGAATACCGAATAGCAGAAAAAGTATACCAAATATAACTCACAAATTATAATATTTAAAAAAAAATTAGCTTTTTTAATGTTAAAATTTTATCAGTGGTCATGATGAATAGAAACATTTTATTCGCGAATAAACAGTAATAGTTTATAAAGATGTAAACACTAAGTACCTTACACAATTTGATGTTACAATGAATAAATAGTGTGTGTTGTGTTTGTGTGTGACACGAGTTACTCGAAATTAAACAAATACGCCCACAGCGTAGGTAGTTACCGCACATACTTCAAAGATGCTGATCGGAACCTGTCATTCACCCGCAAAATGTAGGTACTAAGTTCAGCTGAATATTCGGTATTCGGCAAAATCGCTATTAATGGGATCTCTAATTATTATCAATTTTAATTCTAAATTCTAATTTATTTATTTATTTATTAAAAACATTTGTAGACTTAACAGGTCAACCCAAGACGTCTACAAACTAGTTATCTATATACTAAATATACGCGTGCCTAAAGTTTAAATTTTTTGTTAGTTAAGTGTTAACTATTTATTATTGCTATTGGATACTGTAATTAGGTACCTACTAACTTTTATTGAGTTTGGATAAGTTTTAATCTTAATTTATTTTAATCTTAATCTTAACCTTAATTATAGTCTTAACCTTAATCATAATCTAATAATAGCTTTACATTTTACGGACAGCCTTGTCAAATATGACGTCAGAGTACCTGAGTAAATAGGTACCTAAGAATTAATTTATATATTCAGTTCTAAGTATTTCCAGAAATCTGATTATTTCTATCTTAAAAAAGTAATTGTTGAAACAATGCAATCCCAAAATAAACCCAAAAGATTTATTTATCGGTCTTATTAACCGTTACTTTATTAGGTATTGAATCATTCACGAATGAGCGGTTTTAAATTACAAACAAGTTCTTTGATATTATTCATATTTTTTTCGTCTCAAAATCAAAAAGTCATTTACTTACAAATTAAAAAAACTTTTTGAACGTCAAAGTCGAAATCAATATTTTTTTATTCAAATATACAAAAACGCATTTTCAAGTATCAAAACTAAGCTGTCATCAGTTTATCTTGCGCTTATGAAAAACCATTGCCATAAAGAAAAAGAATAAGAACATTGATCGTTGCTATTCGATTTTTTTTACTTAATTACAATTATTAGAAAGAAATAAGTAGGTAGGTTAGGTACTTAATAGTGAAAACTGCCTACCAAGACTGCCAAGCGTCATTAACTTAATTGATTAATATTTCCACAGCTCTAAACAAAAGGTGCTCTTCATAATCTGACACGCAGATTACAAAATTATCGTCAGAATTACGTAAAGTAGTAATAACTTTCACTTTTTGTAAACTAATATAACAGAAAACCTACTTGAGAGTAGTCGAGTAGAAGGACTAGGAAGTTACTGTTCCGTATTCGTCACTTTTACACACAGAGCATGGAAACTCCCCTGCTAGACATGGCATTGTGGGCCAGGGTTGTGAAATTTGTTCGGAAGAGTCACCGCGACATTAGGAGGAACACGAATGGGTTTTAGTCAGTAAGAGTCTGTCACTCCCTTTCGCTCAGCCCAGAGCGGAAGGAGTCATAATTATAATGAGTTCCCATCCTAAAAAAAAGACTCGGCATTGTCAAAACTTCCCATTAGTTCCCATACAAACTAAGCGTGTCTCAGTGTCACCGTTTACTCATAGAAATCGGCTTGTGATAATTCTGAATGACTGCGGCTACGACAGCCAAAACTAATCCTGTGGTTGTGATCACCGACCTTCGGGTGAATTTTTCAACGTATTCGATCGCGCTAAGCTAAACGTCAATTAATCCTAAAACTGTTGTCAATTACGTCAATTTTTTACCCTGTGACCTCATTATGACTTTTTAAGCTTAAGTATCCAACTAACGAAAACGTCAGTTTTGTACTTAAAAGGAAGACCTCTTTTTTAATCAAGTTGACATAAGCAAACATAAAAACTCGCACTAAGCCTTCAGCTCAAGTTGTGCGGGCACGAATTAGTAATGGCGGCTCTAGTTGCTGCTGTGATCTGTACCTATATTAGCTATATTGACAGTTTTATTGTGCTTCACAATCGGTTTGAGTAGCTATTCTTCTAGTACCCGGTAGTTTGTTTATAATGTAACCACAGAGTACATTATAATATACTAATGTGACTTTACTGTCTAGTTTTGAAGGTAAAGCAAAAATAACACCACTTACCAAGTCAATTTTTCGTGATTTAAGTAAGGACAATTTTATTTACATTCATTAAGACATGAATGATTTGTCAGCATAATAAAACCATTAAGTACGTTCTTTAATACTAGGTATGTAGGTAAACTGCTGCGTATTAGAAAACAAATACCTTGTGAAAAGCATGAGACATAAATTAAAAATTATAAGGTCACGGTGACATGTTTGTAAAACCAAGTAAAAAAAAAGAAAACTCAATTTACAAACACCAAAAAGATAGAAGGCTATTAAAAATACCAAGCTAGCTCAATATTCAAGAATGAAAATTGCCACCCACAAGATATTCTACAAAATGATGGAACACTATTTGAACTAACCAAATTACACCTAGCGTTCAAAGACAAAGACAAAACGACTATTTGTATATTATGAAGGAAAACATCCATCAGAATGAATGGCTGTTTCCTTAGCCATTCAAAGGCCATATCAATTTGATGAAGAAGGTACATACAGACCGACGGAAATGAAACTAATATCGTTTATTTCAGGTGTTTATTCACGAATAGCCAATTATAATTTATAGACGCATTTATTCGCCTTGAGAGAACGTTGAACCAAATTGGTAGGTAAATTACTGAGTTTTGAAGATGATGGACTATCTGAATGCTATACAATCCTATGTATGGATCAGTATGCTGGGCTGTGATAAAGACGGATGAAAAAGATTGCATGTAGCGGAGATGAGAATGTTGAGATGGAAGTAAGTAACGAGAATGGATATAGTGAGAAATGAGTACATTAGAGGTAGTTTTAAAGTGGCGCCAGTGACGGAAAAGTTGAAAGGGAACGGCTTGTCTTTGGTGTGCTCATGTGAAGAGGAGGGATGAAACGCATGTAACTAAAAGAGCTATAAATATGAATGTTGATAGCTCTTTTCCAAAGTCAAGTCCAAAGAAAAGAGGGATAGACTGTGTGATGAGTGTGATGACTGTGATAGTGATATGAAAGAAAAGGGCGTTAGTGATAGCGAGACGTTCATTCTGCTAGTCATGGGATAAAACATTTGAAGGACTCTAAGTAACATTGACTAAGTACTACACACTATACTACTAGTACAAGATGAGCACACAGCCTGAATAAAGAAGTACCTACCTAAGGAAGCAAAAACCTAAAGTATTTTTGCGTTACATAAAAAATAATGTGGGATAAGTTAAGGTAAGTACCTATATAAATAGGTTTAAAACATGTAGGTATTACCAACATCATTACCATACTATCGTGCACCAGTGTGTTTTGCAGGCAAAACTAAGGCATAACACGTGTGGTATTACCTACATACCACGCAATCACGCAAATAACTCCAGACGTAACTTCTCCAGCTACAATAATAGAAACTGAAATATTACTGCGCTGCGGTTACTGAGGTTTTTTTGGTCCTTCGGTACAAATATAACCTCTCATGTCTCAGCCTTATATCTTGGAATATATGTACCTACTTATGTAAATTAACTATTGGAGGTGATAATATTTATCGACCAGGCAATAAGAAATCTAACGGAAAATATCACAAATTCCTCACTAGCCCTAGACTGAAGCAACAGGAAGTCTCAAGTCATAGGGGAGGTTTTGCCCAACAGTAGGTACTCTTACATACAGCACACATACAAAGGTTGAATTAAAATTAAGACACTTTTTAAAATCGCAGCAGACAGACTACCTATTTATTAGTCGCCACTCGCAACTGCAGTGCGACATATTCTTAAAACCTCATTGACATTGAAATTCTAGCTAAGAATAGCTAGACCCAATTTACTTTTGTCCTAGCAACAATTACGCGCATTGACAATAATAAAATTTAAATTGATCTATAATAATATTATGTTGGTATAGAACTTCCATGATGTGCATGTTCAAAAACACAAAATGGCTTCCGTTGTTTTCCGATAGACTCATGAATTCGTTTGTTGTAGAAGTATAAACTAAAAATATTCAAATAAATTCGTCTATCTGCTACCTGAGCTCAATGTGCTCATTCTTCAAAATATTCCAGTTTGTTTTTGAACTTCTAATTATTTATACAGTTGGCGAAAAAAATAGAACTACAGCACTAGTAAAAGAAGAATAGTTGAATCTAGATCATTCATAAGATAAACAATAACAAACAGTTATGTAACGGATACTGTGTAGTAATACAGCAGCATCTACTATACCGCAAGTACTTGAGAACACTAGAGATCTTGTGTATGATAAAACTAATAACTATTTATAATATTTGCTTTTATCATCTACGTCTATTGGTGAGGAAACTGGTCGGTCATCGTGACATTTAGTCACTAGCTGCGCTTACGTGTGTATTCTTGATCGAAGATTTACGTGATGTTTTCGTGACGGTTCGTTTCTACTAAGTCAACACCGTTTAATTTGTTGTCTCTTCCTAAGCTAGCGATTTGTTTTATTGAGTCTTTGTTCAGCTGCTAGTCCAAACGGATGTTATAGAAGGCTTCTGTCGTTCCACTCTAGCCATTCTTTCCTTCTAAGTATACTTTACCTATGGCTATGCCATGCCATGCTTTGCATAATCAGGTCTATAACATTCCGACAGCTGTTCCTCTGATCTAAGAGGAGAAAGGCACAACTCGGAAAGTGCATGATCGGTGGATGAATTTTCGGTTTCCTCTTCGCTGACGATGTTTTCCGTCAACGTTTTTAGATTTTCTTGTAATAGTACGGACTTAAAAAATTAGGAATCTTTTCTGCTTTGTTGTGAGAAATTGGGTGGCTATCCAAAAGCCAAAATGTCTTGTCCAAAACACTAGATGCTATGGACAAATTACTAAATGAATCCAAAACAATGGTGGTATTGTATTACAGGTCTATTATAGAGGAGGCACACGTACCGATTCAAGGACAATTTCAGCCATTTTTCGTTACGATGGACATGGACGCTTTTGTTTTGGACGGGATCAGAATCGTAACTAAATCGATTAAAAACAAATCACGTAGCACTTTCCAGACTTATAAGACCACGGCACTGAATATTTTTGAAATGTTTTTTTCAACTTTTGTGTTCAGTCTTAAGGGGTATCGCCTAACCCAGTTACTGGGTTGTGAAATACTGGTACTCAGCTGCATGCGGAAGACGAACTTAAAGTAGTTGGGAAACGGCGGGGCAGATAGATTGATTGATTCTTTACCTATCTATTCTTACCTACTTATTTTAAGTCAGTGTGTGCAGTGCTTATTATGAGAGCCCACGAATGCAGTACAGTACTACTAACACTGCTGCTGTACTAATAAATAATGTAAATATAAGTCACCTTGACACAATCATTCCTGTACATAATGTCATTGTCGTACCTATGTGTGACTTATTGGCCCTGTCACTTATCTAAGTGCAGTTTGATCATAAATAATTGTTTTATAAAAAGGTCTAATACCACTAAGAAATGAGCATAAGGACCAAATAAGTTTGCAATTTTGCACCGAATTACGTTTACACTTAGGCCTAGTTTCAGGAACGAAACAGCGTCTTACGTCCGTCCGGGTGGATCCAATTGGATCCAGTAAATTGCAAATTGATTTTTATTTAAATTCCACGTTTTTTACGGTATATTTTCATTTGTTTATATTTTCATAAAATTGGTTCCCAAGGAAGATAAGATCGAAAAATGAATGTGACAAATATTGTTAAACGAGCGTTAACTCCAGTGATTGGTGAATTCATTTTCAACAGCCGAAAGCAACACTTGAATTAAATTTTTGACGCGTCGATAATTTTTTCAGATAGGTACCGGAGGGCTAATGACGTTCAATGCGTTAACTCACACACATGTTCGAATATAAATAATCTAATCCAATCCACGTTTTTCTTTAGTCCTTAGTAATTAATTATTATGCTAAATACATTCTTATCGATTTTATCTGTACGTGACATAGCCCACGAGATACAAAACACGCTGTGATCGTTCAATTGTATTAGACTTATCTCATGATAAAAAAATCATTGAATAATCGACCCTAGGATTCGGTGATAAGGGATAATAGGTCGTAAAAAGATAACGATAGAGTAGTAAATCGGTTTGTGAACTTTTGCGTCAGTTGTGTCCATGTGTTGATAGATGGTGGACGTCTAAGATGTATTGTATTTAGTATTAAAATTAATTAAGTTCGAGGCCTTGTGATATTGTTTTGAAGTCGCGGTCGACCTTGCTTGGTGAGTTGCTAGGAATTTGGGGAATGTGAGAAATATTTGTACTTACTTATGCAAATCTTTGTTACTTTTACTAGTATGAAAAGGCTTAGGGAAACTTAAAATTAAATCAGGCGTGATCGAGGTGAAGAGCAAGCCAATTCCTCAATAAAAAAAAACAAATCAGATTTTTAACTGGGTCTAGTTTGGATTATATTTCATGGATATTTTATACGTTAGTCGTTTTTATTTATTACCTACGTATGGAAATTGAAAATTAACATTAAATTAACATTGTTATTTATAGCGTAAAAAATGCCAATCCTACTTGGAAGGCTAAATAGATTAATTACAGTGTAATTAATCACGTGTCATGCAGACAATCTGATCGCCTTATAGTCACAATAATTATGGATAAGGTACACATAGGTCAAAACTACACATTAATTGGCTTAACAAAAACTGCTCTTTTAAACAATAACTAAAGGATCTAGCAGCCTACTATATGGCCACAAATACGTCAAACACTTAAACTTTTCGAAGGTTTTAAAATTCAGTGGCGTTTTATGATAAAAAAAAATACTGCATACAATTTTTGTCTTCAGTTTAATCGCAAAAACCAGTCGCTAGTTACAGGGTTGTGGAGGTTGCTCCGCGTAAAATACTGGTACGCAGCAGTATCTGGTTTGACTGGAAGCCTACCTCAATGTAGTTGGAAAAAGGCTAGGCAGATGATCACAGTTTAATCGCAACAATTACATAATCATCAATATCGGATCATTCAACGCACTGCACTTTGAATTGGGCATTATCGGATTATGTCAAACCTTTTCTAGAATTTATAGTCATAAAAATGACCAACTTTTCGGAGATCTTACCTCGTTTTACCTGTGTACCTCGATTTAACTTAAAATCAAGCCAGGTGTATTGACTAATCTTTAAATACTATGATGATGGGGTTTAGGACTTTCTCCTTTTTTTTTTTTTTTAGAGGATGGAAAATCATCAAATGACCCCTCCCGCTCTGGGTGGAGCGGCAGGGAGTGTCAGACTTTTACTGACTAAAACCCACCCTTAGTCCTCCTAGTGCCTTTCTTCCCAGGGCCGCGGTAACTCTTTCGAACATATTCCGCAACCCTGGCAGGCTCTGGCCCTGGCGGGCCCCGTCTCCGTTGCTGACTGCTCTTTCCGGCGCGTTTGGAGTGAAACGCGCCGTCGACTCTGGTACTGACCTGATCGGACAGCGAGCTACCCATTGCTCGCTGTCCGCAGGCGTCAGTCACTGCGCCTTGCTCAGGAGCGTCAGTTCTTGAGAGGAGGACTTTCTCCTTAGTTTCGTATTTCGCAAGACCAACTAAACACGTGGTAGGCAGCCTCTTCACGTTAAATACTGGTATTCAGCTGAATCCGGTTTGACTGGGAGCCGACCCCAATATAGTTGCGAAATGGCTAGGCGGATGATGAACTGCTAAATATGTGATCGTGGGGTTGATCCCCGATACCTGTAGGTGGCTAACGCATGGAATACGTTTTGTAGATTAGGAACGTTCAATAGGTTTAAAAGGTCTAAGCTTGTGGCCAGTTAATGATAGCAGACTCAACTCCTATTCTAGATAACTTATAACATCGATTATATCACATCTCTGTTTGCCCTCTCAGAAAATACAAACTTAAATGATGATATATTTATATAAACATTCTCTCTTCTTTCCAGATACCAACTAAGCACAAAACACGGCCACAATGTGTCCCATCTGGCCGCTGCACCTGATAATCCTGTACATCCTGGCAATATGTCCGCTGTGGGTAATCTGCCAGGCAGCGCCAACGCTGATCGCGACCTTCAACCCCGTCGACGTGACCGTCAACATGAACGAGTATAAGTACGTCGATGTGGCTGTTGCAGGTTCGTATACCTTATTGCAATGAGCGTCGAAAAATACAAATTGTAAGAAAAGTTCACTAACGCCCAGCCGAAACACTTGAACCTAAAAATGCGAATTTTTGGCACAGAGGTTCCCTTTATGATGTAGTTCCCAATAGGGGAACCTGTAGGTTGGTAATATTTTCAATAAACATATAAATAATGTTATATTGGACCACGTGCATAAGGAGCTTGATTTATACAAAGCACTCCGGGCGAGCGGCGGGAGCGCGGAAACTCTTGACATACTTAGTTACCGATCGTCGACCGACCGAATGCGGTCGATAAGTCTTAAGTTCGCCCGTACACAGTCAATCGCGAATGCGATCCATGATCAAAATTAATGATCTGATCCGTGGGCCGCGTTCGCGATTGACTGTGTACGGGCGAACTTAAGACTTATCGACCGCATTCGGTCGGTCGACGATCGGTAACTAAGTATGTCAAGAGTTTCCGCGCTCCCGCCGCTCGCCCGGAGTGCTTTGTATAAATCAAGCTCCTTATGCACGTGGTCCAATATATAAGTATATTCATTCCTTTGACTTTTATCTTGTCAGCGCCCTGGCCGCGCGCCCTGTTCGCTTTTTATACCAAGTCCATAAATATCAACAACCGCAAGGATCGATCTCCATGGTTAGGCAACACTTGTCGAGGTCGGCTCGTGGATGGTTGACTTTCTATCTCTCCGAGCCTCCCCGACTGTCATATAGGCGACACGGTTGGCGCAGTGGTTAAGCGATTGACTGCTGCGCTGCGTCTCGCGGGTTCGATTCTCGCACGGAACAAATATTTGTATGGCCTACAGATAGTTGTTCCGGGTCTGGCTGTTTGTGTGTGTGAGTTACATGTTTGTAAACGCACACACGATACAGGAGAAATTCCTAGTGTGGGGCAACGTTTTTTTTTTTAAAAAAAATTATATTACGTAGGTCTTTGGCAGAAGCCAGAACCATAGTCTTACTATTAAGCATCGTATAACCCATCATCTGGATTGTGGAGGTCTGATAAGCAGTCGTGCATTGCAAAATACTAGTATCCAGTTAGAGTGGAAGCTGGAGCCCCAGCATGGTCAGGAAGAGGTAAGGATCATGCTTGTCATAAATATGGGTTTCATGGAAAGTTGTTTCATGTGGAGCTGTAGACATTTACGGATGCAGGGAAAACATCCTGAATACCGTGTACTTATAGTGTTGAAATTGTTTCCAGTAAAATATTGAAACTAAGTTAAATTTCTTAATTCTTTATTGTACACCAAAACTACTTTTATTTATTTATTAATTTATAATAAGCACACCAACAGCACTGTCACTTACAATTCAATTCAAAATAACATTTATAATCGGCATTTCAGTAACCATGCAAATAACATTATGTAGTGGTATTGGTCGGCTCTAGAGACAATTTCATCATAACATACATATACGTTGAGAAATAACTAATGGTGCAATGCACTACATGTGTATCGAATGCCCTTCGCTCGTTTATAACTGGTAACTGGCTACTAGCACTCGAAATATTAATGTTTTAACGATCAAACCAAGGACGTTACTGTTGTGACAAAATGAATGAAATTTAATGAGGGTAATAGTGTAATTAAAATAAAAATATAAATATTATGTATTTTGGAGAGTCAAGCAATAAAAACATCATAAAACTAGCATCTACCAGCGGTTTTGCGGCTAAGCGGCGTGATTGTCGGAAAATATACTAAGGGAACATAGGTACTCCCGGGATAAAACATAGGCCTATGTGTTATTCCAGAATATGATATTACATCTATCTCTTCATCATCATACTCCATCCATCCATCCAAACTTTTGCATTTATAGTAGTAACATCAGATTAAACATCTGGTTGTAATAAAATAAAGCATAGTTGAAAGCCTCGATGACCGCCTGGTGAAATGTGGAGACCCTTCACAGGACGTGTGTCACCTCCTTAGTCGCCCGTCGTGGACAACCACCCACCTGTACCATTCAGGATTTAATCGAGGCCAGTGATAGAGATGTATGTGTACAGGTTGCTCAATACTGGTCTGACGAAATTAGAGTCAATCGACACGAATAGAAAAGTGCAATTGCTCAGTATAGCACTATGGATCTGTCCCCGGGTCTGGCAAGCGTTATTAGGCCTATGTTTTCCATCAGAAACTTCTAGGATGCTGCTGCTCGAAGTCCATAGCTGTACCCTCTTGGTGGCCATATGCTCGCCCTCTATTACACGGGACATTAACATACGTAACCTACTGTACTGTACTGTGTGTGCGTAATTTACTGTGGTATTGTATACCACAGTAAGTTTTCGCTAGATAAGGTTTACACGTTTACACCTCTGCTTCAGGTCATTCGAGCTAAATGTTCTATATCTTAACCCTCCCTTCTCCTTGCTCCAGGCACAGGCATGCAAGCAGGCGATCAGTTCACGTTGTCGACAACTGACGGTCACTTAGCCGCGGCGGACTGGAACTCCACGTATCAGCTGACTGACGAACACGTCCAGAATAACAGGTTCGAGGGGAAAATGCGCGTCTCTGGGAAGTTCCTCGGTAAGAAAAGATTTGTTTTGTTATTTTGGGTGATTCAGCGGAATTTCGTTCTTAGATCCGGTTGATGTGTATCTTTTAGTGTTTTTTTTATTAAGAATCTACGCAAAATTTAGTTCTTCGAATTGAAACATTCAACTCGAAGAATTAAATTTATCTTGCTAGCCTGTCGGTTTTTCTATCGGTTGCATTTTGGGGAGTGTGACGGAATTGCATAGTTTAATTCCTTCAAGTCCGTTCCATCATCGGACCACAAGACGTAAGGCGATGCGCCACCCACCGGTACATGGTGGAAATCCCACCCACACGCACGAAACCTTTTGCGAACACATTAATCGTGCGTACAGCTAAGGAGTGGAATTTAGTCTGTGTTTCTTGATAGCTACAACCTAGGAGTCTTAACTCAAGAGTGAATAGGTAACTTCTAGGCAAGCGTGCTCCATCTTCGACCACATCATCGCTTACCATCAGGTGATATAGTAAGCGGCGATGTGGAAGTCAAACCAGGGTTGCGGATTTGTTCGAAAGAGTTACCGCGGCCCTGGAACGTAAAAGGCACTAAGAGGAGCATGGGTGGGTTTTAGTCAGTAGAAGTCTGACACTCCCTGCCGCTCCACCCAGAGCGGGAGGGGTCATTTGATGATTTCCCATCCAAAAAAAAAAAAAAATTAAGTATATGCATTAACTTTCAGCCAATATCCCGAAGTTTCATTTTCTTGTACAACTGTACTTTGCTTCTTTAGATCTTAGTTGTTTAAACATTCAATAAAAAACCGAATGTAGATTAATAAAAAATTCAGTATCGTCATCGTATGTCTCCTTTTCGCCTTTATATCGCCTTTTCCTTATTTGCTTCCGAATACCTATTATTAAAATATTTAAAAGACTCATGATGACTTGCAGGCAAGCATGATGTTACTTAATTAATGTAGTATAAAAAACGACTTTAAACTTTAAACAGTAAAAAAGAACATTTGTTAAACCATGATATTTTTTTCTTAACTTTTTAAAGTCTTAATTTTATCAAATACTGTAAATTGTTTGAACAAATGTCGGTTAACATTGTAATTTATACAGATGGTTAATACAAAGAAGGAAAAATTGAAAATTAACTTTCATATACTTATTATTAAGTAAATACGCACTAAATACTTACACATTATTTTCTTCATGGTTTTATTTTTCAAGTGTTCGACAAAACGGGTAGGTAAGTATTGATTTGATAGATTAGCCCTGGGCAGTAGTTTCGTGGCCTACGCAGGTATGAAGAGTACAACTTTTGGTTGTAAGCCTACGAGAAAGCTTTGAAAGCTTACAGTCAGCGTCAAGACAGGCATTATTTTTTTTATTGGTGGTAAATTTTTAAATGACTCCTTACGCTCTGGGTGGAGCGGGATGAGTGTCAGACTCTTCCTGGATAAAACCCATCCGTGCTCCTCTTAGTGCCCTTAGCGTTCCAGGGCCGCGGTGACTATCGAACAAAATCCGCAACCGTGGCAGGGTCGAGATAGGCATAGGGACCCGTTTTTGAGACGGACTGGACTCTCATATTATGGCATGAATAAAATTTATCCAAACGGGTAGATTGCTAATAATAGTACATTACTGCAGCGGCCAGCAAAAGAGGCATTGATGGACGAACGTGTAAATGTGGACGAGGCGAAGAATTAATGATAATAACACGATTTGACAGTTGTTCTTAGTTCGGGTTGGGGACTAATCGTAAGTCTGTATTTTAGGTGATACGGAGTAGAAAACGCCCGACACTAAGGCCGAAACTAAGGACTGCGGGCGTAGAGAGTAGACCCCCTGTTGTCGCACACACCCAAATCAGTAAATAGACGATCATGAAGTAACGGTATTCGAACGCAGTTTTAGCAGACCTTAAACCTCTATAAAACGTTGTTGACGGCACGGTTGGCGCAATGGTTGAGAGATTGGCTGTTGCGCTGCTTGTCGCGGGTTCGATTCCCGCACGGAACAAATATTTGTATGGCCTAGAGATAGTTGTTCCGGGTCTGGCTGTTTGTGTATGTGAGATTATATAATTATATATGTTTGTAAATGCACCCACGATACAGGAGAAATACTCAGTGTGGGGCAGCGTTTAAAAAAAAGAAAAAAACGTTATAAGACACATAATTCCGTCTTCATCCTTCCAATCTTGTCTTCAGGTAGAACAAATGTGGTGATGAAAGGTTGGCGTGGTTCAGTGGAGTTACTCAACGCCACGCTACCAGTCATAGTAATCAGACCAGAGAGGGTCATCGACACTATATTCGTCACTTCTGTCGCTACTTTTGTAAGTATTCATTTTTTTTAATATACCTGAGAAAGAGACGGAGCTATACGTCCTGTATAGCTCCGTCTCTTTCCCACTGGAAGTAATATTGAAGTAATACTGCTTTAAGAGTTGGTGGTTTAGGCCCTGTTATGCTTTATGTGGAGCACTTGGCCCTTTTCCGCGAATGTGACGCATATTTTCCCAACTTACTAAAAAAAACACTGTTTTTTGTTTTATAGTAAGCGTCATACTTGCCGTTAAAAACCCCTTTAATCTTTTCCCACAAAGGTACCTAGTAAACTGGTGGGGAACGGAATGAAAATCACAAGTGTTTTCCTCTGGATGTCACTTACTGCATTCGCTGTCTAAAAATTATCTATCAGAATCAGAGGGCAAATTCTACTAATTTTTAAACAACGTACGCATTCGCAATTTGACAAAAAAGCCTCAATTTCCATACATTTTTGACAGATTGCAACTGACATGCGAATGAGAACTTTAAAAATTGGTAGAATTGCCACTCTGGTTTCTTATATTTAACCGGTCCAACCCCGACATGTGAAAATTCCCAAATAAAAAATAACCCTTATGTAATTGGTAAATTCGCGATTAATTCGGCGCACACATCGTTGCCGGTGCTTGAGCGGTTAAGATTGTTGGGCCTAAGGGGGTCTGAATATCACTATCGTACAGATGCAGAAAAAGTTTTATCCTTATTTATTTAAAAAGTGTCAATAAAAGCAATCTGATTAGTCTAAGTACCTAACATGATCCAAGCAAAGAGAGTTTATCATAATTATGTCGTGCGACATAAACATTAACATTGATAACACTCATTTAAAACCGAATTAGCCATTATTAATTAGCTTTTATTATCCGATAACTGTGCTTGCGCAATTACACTTAGGTATCGGCGATTTGACAAAATTTAATATGCACTGAAAACATCATTTCTGCAGAGGCGATAAACAATCTCTACGTACTAGTTCTGCATGAATGCTGCAATTAATGTAGCCACCTACTGGGCCCAAAATAATCTAAGTAGTTATCCACTGACTCGAAGAAGAAGAAGTACTACTACTTTTGATATTTGGAACTTTACATTACTACAATAAACTTGTCACTACTCAAACTGACTGTTTGGTTCTAAACCAAACCTACGTAGTCAGTTTTGTATGAATACAACCTTATTGCTGGCGATATAAGGTTCCTTCTCTTTTAATAATGGCTCGAAGTTTGCAATAAGACTGAAAATATTTTATGTGTAAAAAACAGAAGTCATAATATAAATAAAGTTAACGTTGTATTCCAGGTATCGCTGATTTTCATAAACTTCGGTTGTGCGATGCACTGGCCGACCGTGGTGGAGGTGCTCAAACGGCCTATAGGACCTTTAATAGGAATGTGTGGACAGTTTCTCTTCATGCCACTTGTAAGTACCTTTTACTATCACCATAGCCATTCCATTTTAAAGGGTAGATTGTATGGGCATCAGTGTGATACTGATAACAGACACATGAAACATCTCAGCTTTGTTTCTAGGATGACTACTTTCTTTAAAGAGATCTGGCTACTTGTTTTCCATAGAACTGACAAAAGGGCTCTTTCAAATGATTAAAATAAGAATTTTGCCCCTCGGGGGTGATAATGGACACGCAAGCATTCAGAATTTATACCAACTTAAATTCCAGCCACTGGGTCCGCGTAGGGATTACAGCACATTTTCTCTCACAGACAGGACGCCTTTAGGTCTGCAGAAGCCGAACGATTTAGATTCCAGCCCATGAAAGTAAAACTCTTTGTTTGCCGCAGATGTCGTTCGGGCTCGGGTTCCTGATCTTCCCGGACGACCCGGCGATGCGCCTGGGCATGTTCTTCACGGGCGTGGCGCCCGGCGGTGGAGCCTCTAACATATGGACCTTCATCCTCGGAGGGAACCTTAACCTGTCGTTAGCTATGACTTCTATTTCTACGCTCGCGTCTTTTGGTAAGTTTGGTTACAATTATTTAGTTCTACAACGTGCAAAAGATTAAACGACATACCTCTTAAGGGGTCATTGTACTCATAATGATGAACAACTTTTACTTTGGGACCAACACTGAAGAGGTTGGTCCCATAGTAAAAGTTGTTCATAATGATGCATAACGACGCAAGTATTTGTGGCTCTATTTACTTTGGATAAGTGACGCCGATAGCGTTAATATTTTTCTACTGCAGCTGTGTCTATGTCGGCAAAAACGCTGTTCGTACAAAACATATTTTATATTATGTTAAAGCAATAATTCAAATTAAAATAAGTTATACATTTAATGTATAACTTATTTTAATTTGAATGGACTGCAATAAAGATAAATTATTACTATTTATTATGTTAAGAACATGTTTAGGTATCATAGAACTGAAATTAGAATTATTGAGACACAAACAGTTTTCCTGTAATATGATTTTGATGTGGACCTTTTAGGCAAAAGCTGAAGTTTTCAGGTGGTATGTACAGGCACATTATAATTTTAAAGGATTGGTTGTGTAGCAGATGGATCCGTACCTACACAAAGGGTAAAAACGGGACCCTATTACTAAGACTCCGCTGTCCGTCTGTTTGTCACCAGGCTGTATCTCATGAACCGTGATAGCTAGACAGTTGAATTGTTTTTTTACTGATGGTGCAGATTTTTTTTGAGTTTAAAAAATAATCTTTACTATATCTGTCGGTTTGTCTGTGTCTGTCTATCTGTTACGCTTTCATGCTAAAATGACTGAACGGATGTCATGAAATTTGGCAGATATATAGCTTGTAAGGGACATCGACGCACAAACGAATACCATGGATCCAGGACATGATTCTGGACCCCCCCGCGTTGGAATTTTTCGTCGGCTTTTTCTTCATTTTTTCATTTTTTTTCAGGCTTTTTTTTACTATAGACTGTTCATAATCGTTATTCTTACCCAACCCAATGTGATTTTTTATAAAAAAATAGTTAAATCACTACTTTCACTAAAAAAAGCAATGTAAATAAAACTAGAATTTTATTAGGCATCTGCTCAGCTGTTTTGTTCCAAAAGGTCAACGCATCCTGCCTAATAGCAAAACACTACCTAACCCATGTGTATAGTGTCTAACATACCGTCTAGAAAAGACATTTTTCATGTGTGGTCTGTAAACCGATCATTAGCGAGATTAATGACTTCTACAATTTGGTTAATGGCATTAAGTGTAGCCTTTTCGTGAAGTTTGCGTTACGATGTCCCTAACACCCTGTATAGCCTGGAATATGGAGCTACTTTTTTACGCGATAACCGACATAAACGCAAAAGCTAGTTTCACCATAAATATAAACCTTTTCAGAATCATTTGAGCACTTTTTCCACATTAAATAAAAATTACAAAAATATCGGTAAACTAAAAAAAAAAACAGCTAATATATTATTGAAAAATAATAAAAAATAATTTACAAGGAAAAGGGAAAATGATGTTACTGGTAGCAGCTGTAACACAGAAGCTAGACGTGATCGAAACAAAATAAGTATGGTTTTGTAATAAAGGTAGGTAATTCAAAATTAGTACCTAACCACATTCCTTGTTGCAAAATCTTGTTGCCTCGTGTTATGATTCTGAAAAATATTATTTATTTGTTGTACACCTGCAAAAGAGTAGTTTTTGTAACCCAAAGGTTGAAGGGTAGATAATGTTTTGATGCATTAAGTCCGCCTATGTATCACTACTGTACATAAATTACAAAAAAACAATATGTATAACAATTAATTGAATTCTCTCCTTTTTTCCAGCTTTCATGCCCATGTGGCTCTTCTCCCTCGGTCAAGTGGTGTTCCGTAACGCTCAAATAGTGGTTCCGTACATGCGTATAGCCACTTTCGTCATAGGACTGCTGGTTCCTTTGGGCATTGGTCTGGCCATGCAAAAATGGACGCCTAAAATAGCCAAGTTCATGGTCCGAATCCTGAAGGGATTTTCCACAACCTTACTGCTATTTATCATAATTTTTGCTATCGTCACCAACTTGTATATCTTCGAGTTGTTTACTTGGCAGGTAAGAATATTTTTTTTTAAATTTATTTATTATGTATAAGAGTTACTACATAGTTAGTAGAGACCATTTTCGAAAAAGTGTTCAAGGGGAATGATAAGAGTGATTTTTCACATTCTATAGAAAACTTAAAATTGCTCTCTCTTTCATAAACTACAGGATAAAATTTAGCGATCTAAAAAGGTCTCTAAAATTCATCCTAGCCAGGTGAAAAGTTATACCAGTGGACGTCCGTGAACGGGACGGATTAAATTTTAGTCAGTTTAATTTTTGCCTCGCGGTATGCTTGAACGGGGTGTTTGACGCTTAAATTTTACATTGGATAATTGACTTAAACGCACCCCTGCGCAATGGCAATCTTAATTGACGTAAATGTCACTTAATTTGAAGCTTAATTGAGGCTGAGACAAGTTGAAGAAATGGCTTTTGCTATAGGCCAATCATTATGAAATTGTCTATCATTAACAAAACGAATCGTTGCCAGATCGTAGTAGCCGGCATGGGCATCCCGTGGCTGGGCTACTGCTTCGGCTACCTGCTGGCGTGGGTGTGTCGCCAGCCGCACCCCGACGCGCTCGCCATCTCCATCGAGACCGGCATACAGAACACCGGCATCGCCATCTTCCTGCTGCGGTACGCGCTGGGGCAGCCCGAGGCGGACCTCACCACAGGTACCATAGGCAACTAATCCGAGGAAAATAGTATAAGGCCAAGGTGATATTGCTGATTATTAAATATTACTTAGCTGATGCTGTCTGCATTCCTGCCACTATCGTACAATAAACTGTCGAAACTTAATGTGACAAACTTACTTACTAAAACTTAAACGAGAAAAAAACAAAGCCACAGTGAACCTTTATCAATCTCTGCATTACTCAGCAAAATACTGGTTGTTTTAGTTATTCTACTCTCTAACTCAATCCTTATCGCCTTACCAATAACGCCTATTTAATCTCGTTACATTTTTCCAGTGGTACCAGTATCATGCGCCATCATGACCCCAGTTCCGATGACGTGCATCTACATCTTCCAGAAAATTAAGGCTTGGTGAGTAATCATTGTATTTTGTTCATTTGTACTGTTTTACGTTTTGGTACCGCCATGGAAATTAATTGTTCATCACTCCAAGGTTGAATATCGCTTGAACGTCATAAACTGACTATGGTAGGCGCCAGATAAACTTGCAACATTAATCTTTCCCTAATATTCCTTCGTAGATACCCGAATAAAAAATTATGAACCGTTTTTCATTACTAGAGCGTAAAGGATCACGATAGAAGTCGATTCAGAACAGCATTATGTCTATATTTCTGTTTTCGATATTAAGAAAGTCAATAAAATATATGTGGGTCAATGACTGTTATTGCACATTTATCTGGCGTCTACCATAGAAGCCCCTAGACAAAATTGTATTACATCATTGTCTACAACATATGGGATTGACATAAGCTACCCAAACATTTTCGACTGTTGTTTGTCAGTCGGTATTGGTAATAGAATTTCACTTTGTCTAGGGTCCAAAGTCTATATTTGTCAAAGTCGATGTACAGACGCCAGCACATCAAGCTACCCGAAATCAAATTTTCCCAATCAATCTTGAACCTAATGCTGCAGCGATAAAGTTGAAAGTCTATTAAAGAAATTAGAAAGATTGTTGTAGCTTGATGTGGCGACTGTACCAGTTAATTTTAGAGAAGTTACAACTGAGAGGTGGTAAGCAATTAATTTACCAGAATTCATGAGGGACTTACCATGAACTTTTAGAACAGCTGACATAGTACTAAGGTCATTCAATAAAGAATCAAAACTATTTGCATTGTTTCAGTGCCAGAAACAGATGGGGCTATTCTAGACGGCTATTGCCATCCTTGTTTCACAACGATAAAATTGTCTAGGTACCACCTTTGATTTAGTCCTAATTGCAGAAAATAAAAAATACTGCACATTAAACTGAACGGAAAGTATTACTTCTTCGGCTATGTTTCATGTTAGGTCCCTAATTCATTAAATGTCATTATTGGTTGCCGTAATATTATGCCATTCACATTTTTTTTTTGCATTTTGGATACCTACCTAGAAGATTAAGATTCAGCAATGTTCCTATTTAAATATAGCAAAGTCATTTTAAGTTTAAGAGAATATTGACCTCTAATGTAGGTACCGTAAATCAGAGGGTTTTTTTATGGATAGGAAATCATCGAATGACTCCTCCCGCTCTGGGCGGAGTGGAAGGGAGTGTCAGACTCTTACTGACTAAAACCCATCCGTGCTCCTCGTAGTGCCCCTTGCTTTCCAGGGCCGCGGTAACTCATACGAACAAAATCCGCAACCCTGGCAAAGTCAGAGGGTCAAAGGTCAAATGATAGTTATTATCAACTAAGATTTATAAATAATATTAAATTATTAAACGGTCACTTTGATCAACAATGACAACAAATTATAAATAATTTTACAATCTTTTTTCTGTGACTATTTAGAAAACTATAAATCAAACCCTATTACTGGGTTGTAGAACAAAATACTTACTGGTACTCAGCTATATCTGGTTAGACTGGAAGCCGACCCCAGTACAATAATCGAAAAAAAAAATAGGCCGATTGAATGTCTTGTTCTTAAATAATTTATTCTATGACATTCCTATTTCTTAGTCTATTCTGATTAGAAGTTACGTATTTACAATGAAAACAAATTATGGGAGATATTTTATAGAGGCAATAATAATAAATTGTGAAAATCAATCATCGTTTGGGGTCATCATTATTTTGTGCTTTTTGGGAATATGTGGTAAATGTTTTGGTACCCTACCTATCTAGTTGTTAGCCAAAATTATCGTGATCAAAGTTACTATTTTTTTACACTATGGCAACACAAAGAATTTCTTGAATTGGCAATAATATCAGTAGATTTATGAAAATTGGCAATAATGACTTTAGTAAAGAAAAAATATTATCAAAATTAAACGAGATACTTTTTTTTGTTTTTCATATAAAAATAAACATCAACATCATTCACGGTTTGTCGTGACAGTATGGGAGGTATGTCAACATGTACTTGTACCGGGTTGAGGTGTTGGGTTCCGAGTTCATTGTGGACGCGTGCTATTATGCTTCGCTTGGTAGATTTAGAGCGCTGATTGGGCTGATTTATCAATCAAAAGAATTTTTTGTAAAAATATTGCCGAACCGCTTTTTTTATTTCTCAGGCAACATTATTCTGACGATTTTAAAATCGGCCCTGTATGATGCTTTTAAGAGTGAAAGAAATGTTTTTAGAGGCTTGAAAGAGTGGTTTTTGGTTTACGAAACTGTGGCTCGTAAAGTGCAGGAATATCATTGGTAGACATTTTAAAATTCATCTTCATAATTCAGGGTAGGTACTCATTTACAGAGGTATGCGGAACAGGGAGTAAAGTCCCATAAAACTCCATATATACCGCTAAACGTTCACTCTCACTTTTCAGATACCTACTTATTAAAAACGTTATTATAATCGTGGATGATTCTTCATATTCTGACCTAAAATGGCCTATTGACTGCCTAGAAGGATATAACAAAATGTTTTAGTTCATAATAAGTTAAAAGCCAATAATTTCCTGAAAATCGTGTGCATTGGTTTACCATGATATTGCAGGTTGCATGGGTACAAGACTACACCCACATACAATGGGGATGTCAATACTAAAAATGCGTGTTTATAAAGTTATAACTAAAACTTGAATGAAATCATCGATAAGACAGATGGTTTGCTTTTTAGCTTTAAGGCGCAAATTGTAAATACTTCACGTCAATATCTTACTTGTAAATGTTTTTGAGACACAAATATTGAAACAATATAGATTAATAAGATTAATTTAAGTAAGTGTAACTTTATAGATGTGATGCATCCATTTAATCTTCAGAAAAGAAAATTATCTTCTACTTATAATACCGTCTCATTACAAAACGGGCTCTTCTGTCTAAAAACTTCAAGCCTTTATTGAATTCCCGAACTTTTTTCACCTATGTACGACTAGTGTACATAAAGTTTTTATTAATTCAGACTTTACAGTCCCACTGCTGGGGAAAGGGCTGCCCTAACTCCTTCCAGATACTTTTATCCCGAGCTGCCTCGAACCTACTCTTGCAGTAGTCTTGCATAAAGTTTAAACAAATAAATAAAAACTTTATCACACTTGGAATAAAATTCAATATAAAAAACTCGCTCTAAAATTTTGGCTTCAAATAAAATAAAAACTGGTTTTGTATACGGCTAGTTTCTGTATAGTCATCATATCTGTGAAGTTTTTAAGTAATTAATACCTACGTTAATAAATACATGATAATTTCGTAACATTGAAGGTTTTGTCTCCAAAAACATTTATGAGTAAGAAAAAACCTGTCCTGATTTCCTAACTTGCATCTAATACTTGTCACTTCTAATCTATAACAACAGCATGTCTATAAAAGTATTCTGAATTATAAACTTAGACTCACCGAAACTAAATGAAACACTCTTTAAAAATTCAGACTAAGCACGTAATCGCCATCTCTACTATCACAAACTGGTTAAAATTACACAAGGAATCGAAACAAAGTAATAAACTTTTATAAAAACGCCAGCTAAAAATTGTGAAACGCACATTGATGTAAGGAGTTTCACCGTAAAACTGATACTTGATTTGGTTTGAACACAATGTTTAGTGAAAGCCTTTATAATTCAGAATACAAAAAAACACCAATCCCTACTAATAGAACCCAAAAATTTTCCAGCTTTGTCAACCGACGAAAGCACAAGAAAATGCTGGAAGAAGACATCACCCCTCGAGGAGACACGCCACAGCCCGCAATCATCTCAACCGCTGATCTTTACGGGAAGTCCAACAAAGGTCTAGATGACGCCGCCGACATTGACGTCAAGACTGACGTCGCTGACGTCGAGAACAACAGCGGCGTCAATCCCGCGGCAGTTTCTGTAGTCAACTAATACGTATAACGAGATTTTTCTTTTATTTTTTGTTTGTACTGGCACTTCACTTGGTGTCTTTGCGTTTCTGAGGTAATGAAATATATGCTCTATGCCTCTTGAAATAAAGTTAATTATGCAATAAAGCTAATAATTGCTCAAAATGAATTAAGTGGGTGACAGATAGTATACCCTATCTTTATTACAATAAAATCCGTTTTATAAAATGCGAATATTTGTAAACGTACGCCAAGTTAACAAGTGAGTTTCGGTTTAGTTTAAAAATGTTAAGTTTAAAAAATATATTATTGTTTTCGATATTCTGTTGCATATGGCCCTCCCGCCATGTATTATAAATTATCTTTGGGAATAACTGAGTAAAAAAGCAATTAATTGCAATAATTGGTTACTTAGAAAGAGTGTAAATGATGTTATTCGCACGATAACTTTAAAATGTACAGATAAAGTAGGTAGTGTTTACCAAAAATATTTTAATAAACAGTTTTACCAGAGTTACAAAAATTCAGAACATATTTTACCATTTACAAAAAAACGTAAAATATTTACAAAAGATCTTGTTATACTTGTTGTTGCTACAATTACGATTTTTTTCTGAAACTAATAATTCTGAATATCAATTTATTTTTTACGGGTGCTATAACATCCTATTTGAAAATTTCTGAACGCATTATTATGCACTTTTGGAGAACTTGTGATTTTATTTAATTATTTATTGTTGTACGGGCCTTCATATGTTTTGGCGCCGTACATTTCTTTACAAAAGATTTAGAGCACATTATTGCTTACTAAAATCGAAGGTAGAATTTAAGTTTTTATTTATCGATCCGTTTTTCGGTATGTCGATAATGTGTGGGAATCTTACTGACTTTTGTCACATAATTGAATGGATTTCACCTATAAAATTGTAAGTCACTCGAACAGTTATTAATTTAAATATCTCTTTTTTTTCAATTTATTTTGCAATAATGGCACCTAAACGGTTAGGGGTACAATGTGCTTAAATATTTCGCATGCGTTTTTGGTGTTGCCAGAGAAAAATGGTAGTTTATTTGTCTGCTTTGATTTCAACTAATAAAACTGAAACAAATGTCAGTTAACCGCTGCGGCCCCGACATGTGAAAATTCCCAAAAAAAAAATCTTATGTAATAGGTAAATAAACATTAAATTCGCGATTAATTCGCGACACACCGGTGTGTCGCCGGGGCCGGAGCGGAATTGTAATTGTCACTGTCAATACGCATTTTATTATTAGTAGAATTGTATAAAATCTCAACTTTCTGGCAACCCTGTGTGGTAGAAATAGTATTTGTTTGCTTTTTTTTAAATTGCTTTTTTTTCGCTTTTTTATGATTACGATCTCGGTTCGTATATTATCGGTGACTTTCGCAACTCGTTTATAGGTGAAACAGATGTGAAATTAGGCTGTCGTTGGTTTAAAATGTTTGTTATGAGATCAGTATTGCGTTAATTATGTGAGATCATTATGTTATGTTAAGAATCTAATACAAACGTTTTTCATGAACAATTCTGTTGTTTTATTTGACTTACTAAAATAAAATATTAATTTATGCAAGGTGAGTTTTTGACGTGATGAGTGAGTCTTCGGGGCGATAATTGTAACGGTAATCGCTTTATTCATAAACGTTGCACTATTTATCATAATTTGGGGTTCCTATCTGAAGTTCTAAATTCACTTTGTATATACGCTAAATTCATTTTGTGCCTTAGAGGAAAAACAATGTAAGCGAGGTTGTGAGTTGTGACCAAGGAACTTATATTACAACCTGGAATGTGCATTGTCAATTTGACACCAATATAAAAATAAACCTTATGTTTATAAAGTTAAGTTCTATTACAGACAATCACTTGGTCAAAGAGAAATCCGGTCCGAGGGAGAAAGCGCTTGGAGAGCCCTGTGTCCCTTTCTAAAGTGTTGCCAGGAGGATTATTCCCGAATTTAGTAGGAATGGTAGGAAAAAATAATATTGTCGTGACTTATTAAAAAAACATTAACTTTCGTTCTGATATATTTCTAATATTTTTAAATTATCTGTTAGAATGAGAACATTTTTTTAGCAATAATTTAGATACTGTATTGAAATGTAATTAAAAAAGAAAAGATTATTAGTAGAATATATAATTAAATAAGTTAGACTGGTAACCCACCAGCCATATTTATTTATTGTAAAACAGTCAATTTCTTTATTCGGATGTAATAAAGATGGTTAAAAAGTGTGCGATTCAAGGTTGTAAAAGCGAATCCTATGCAGGATGCGGTGTTTCTTTCTTCAAGTAAGTATATTTCAATTCTTGAAGTAGGGTGCCCATAATGAACGAAATTATAAGATTATTTACACAATGCAGCATATAAATAGGAGGTAGTCTTCAACGTAAGCATAATAAAACTTTATATGGAATGGTGTACCGAATACTTAAAAGACGTGATCATGAAATTTCACATTTATCGAGGAACATTGTAGGGAAATGGCAAAAAAGTTTCAACTTCCCATATTAATCGCTGATTTAGGTGTGTCACTTCGTATATTTTAAATAAATTTAAAAATAGTAGTTTATGCAACGACCATATAAAAAGGGTTATGAAAACACGAGTGCGGGTTTATCACACGAGGCGTAGCCGAGTGTGATAATAGCATCACACGAGTGTTTTAATACCTAATTATATGCCGTTGCATACACTATTTTATCTTCATTCATACAGTTGAAATAAAATAAGTGGAACAATAGTTAATTCCAATATAGCGGATATTCTCATTGCGTATTCGAATGACTGCGCAGCGCGCTCAAACATAGACAAAGATAAAAGCTGGCTGACTTAAGTCAATGAGCCCGCGCCAAAAATTAAAAAGATTAAGTGCGCTATAAAAATTAAAAAGTTATTTTATGATGCAGTTGTTTAAAAATCGAAGGAAAATGTTGAACTGTAATGGTTTTTTTTAAATTTTACCTATCCACGAAAAAAAAGTATGCATTTATGCATTCGTTTTTGAACTCATATTTGGAACATTACGTTGTGAGTGTAGATAAATATAATTTCAGACTGCCTGGAGAAGAATCAGGGAGAAAAAATGTCTTGATGTCATTCCAAGTCATTCAAATATCAAAAAATATTCTGTTATTTGCAGTCTTCATTTCAGGCCCCAGGATATAATAAAACATAGTTTAATGCGTTTTACTTTAATCCATCCTTAAAGCATAATTATTATTAACTTATGAAATCAAATTATTGGTTAATATATTATATCCTATTATATTAGTCTAAACCTACATTATATTGGTTGGTCACCCTAATGAAAGGGACAGAGGGCTCTCGTGAAGCTATCTCGCTCGGACCGCGTATCGACAGCCTGTGCACATTCCAGGTTGAAATATAAGTTCCTTGGTTGTGACCCAAGGAAGCGATGAGTGACCCGTGTGAAATATGATTATATAGCTGTGAGGTGACTGCGTGTGGGGTGACTACCGAGATAACGATGAAACATTAGTATGGAAGACCACAAATAAATGTAGATAGGTCAAGAGCGTAACGCCATCGCATAACTACATGTTTAAGCCGGCCGAACATCAGCAATAGAACTTTCTTTGACCTTAAGAAAGAAAGCACTCGTAGAAAAAGGTCAGATGCATCTTCCATCATAAATAAAAATAAAGCAATCCGAATTTAAAAGGTCTGTCAAGAATCATTGATAGACTGTCGGTGTGACAACCACATAGTGTATATATCTATGACAATCACCAAAATGGGTATGCTGTGCACGCCTCCGCAAAAATGATCAGCTAACACCATACCAACAGATTTTACAACAAAAATCATGACAGGAAAAATGTAAGCTCAAAACCGAAACCCACCAAGGTATAACTCTCCGAACGGCTAGCCAACAGTATCAAGATGGCGAAACAATCCAAGTATGACCACCCGACCAGCACTTACCCGTACAAAATACCTAGGAGACTGAACCTTCTCAGCATACCGCGAAAAACCTTTTTCGAGTCTATGGAAGGAATGCCCGGCTACACTGATATGGGTATCCGTAAGTCTGCCTTGAGAGCTGCACCCAGAGATAGAATAAACGATATCGCGTGGCCATGGGTAAGGTAAATATCTCTGCAGTACAATTCTGGTAACAGCTCACCGTGTAAACTTAGGTGAAGTGAGCTGTCAATCCATACAATCTATATGGAATGCCAACTCACTTCATGCTCACTCCACTCCACACTCACTCCACTCAACACCCAAATTAACACGGTAATATACGATACCTATTGACAGAATAGACCGGTTATAACGCAAAATACACTATTATCTGTAGGTATTAAGTATGTAGATGATACCTCCACTACCCAGTCACTTGTTGGTGGAGATCAGATAGGGCAACCATGGGCGCGCCTGCCCCACCCTCTACCCAGACTTGAAGCAAATACGTTTAGTTAGAGAGTAGTAAAATCAATTTTTGCGTTAACTATGCATGGAAAACTTTACATTGCCTAGTTGCTACAGAAAATGCCAAAATGTTCGAGGTAGCTTTCGTTGCTCTTGCATCCTACATTCTCTTCACAAAATTGTACTGCGTATTTTAATAATTATACAAAAGGTATAGACAGGTGCAGACACTTATCCACAAAAAATCCTAATACCTACAAATCGAGTTTGCTTATTTTTGCCCCACCCTTAAGCAAATGCTGGGTACGCCTTTGTATTCAAATGTATCAGGTAAGACTGTAAGCCAACACTAAAATAGTTATAAAAAGGCTTGTCAGATGGGGAAGAAGGCAGAGGCGGGACGAGCTAGAAGAAATTAAGGTCTTCTTTAGCCCTGGGCCGAAACAGCAGTAGGATGATGCAGGCTGGATTATTAATATGTTGATCTCGCTATAAGTAGAAAATTGTATATGTGTAGATTTCTTCGAGGGATTTTTATTCAACTGTCATATTAGCATTTTATTACATTACGGCACGATGTTTTTCAGTGAAAGAAAACTGAAAACTCCATATATTATGGATTTATTTTTATTATAAATTCGTAAGTAACTGTCTGTCAGTTTTTTTTACTTCTTCATGTCCTAACGACTGAACTAATTTAGATGAAACTTGGTAGGTACACGGGTAGATCATGTCTTCGATTATGATATTAAAGTGATACTTTTTCCCGGAAGAATTCTTTGGGATGATTTCTTACTTTCACGGGATCAAACCGCTGGCAGAAGCTAGTCTATTTATAATTGCGATCCCTTAATTCCAAATCAATCCTCACAATTCCACTTTACAGACGTTTAACGCTGATAAAGAAGATGTACAAAAACCGCTTCAGCCCAGAGCGCATGGAACGCATCGAGCGCATGATCGAGAGCGCCAATGCGACCATGTATTCCAAAATGGCGAACTGTGTCCTTGACCTTAAGAAGCAAGAAGGCAAAGATGTGAAGAAGAAGAAAGGCTGGTCCGAGAGCGAGTGGAAGAAACACATGGATTATATCTCACAAGTGGCTGGCCCTAAGAAGACGTTCCTGCCACCACCCATTAAGGTACATACAAAGTTATTCATAACGATGAGTACAATGATCCCTTTTCAGGTATTGCGTTCATTCTGTTACACGTTGTATATATTCAGCATCATCTTAAACATGTTATGAAGGTGTTGAAAATGGAGGATCCTCTGACCAGACAGGGGTTGTGTCTGGTGGGTGCCCTCCCCCCCCCCCAAAGACCAAGATAGCTTTGGTAGTCTACATGCTAATGAAGTCTTTGAGGATTTTTCGAAAAGTAATCCGAGGAGGCTGTTATGAAAAAAAAAATATTTTATATACTTAAATATTTTTTTGGGCTTGAAGTGTTGCTTGCTACTTTGCTTAAACCTACCCTCAGCGGGATCAAGTCCCCCCCCCCCCCCAAACGCCAATCTTGGATCCGCCCCTGGTTGGTTCAATAGGTACACTTCTGCCTAGCCCTTCCGGGAACACAGGAATGTATTTTTTATCTTTACATAATGTTATTAACCTTACAGCGAGGTAAATCAATGCCGTTGGAAGCCCTGATACCGCGGATTATGGAGATAGCCTCCATGCCCAGATTCAAGTGCTACATCAGACAATCAAAAGAGGCCTGGTACAGGGATCCTATAAAGGTGAATATGTTATCCGCTTACACAATTTTGATATCGGACAAATAACTTTAATGCTTACGTATTGAGTTCACTTTCCACTACATTACAAGATTTGGAAGTCAGTCTAGATTTAGCCTAATTAACATTTACCTAAAGTTGATATTTGTTTGAGTGGAAAAGTTGTTAGAAGGAAACAAGGATATATGTCATTTAACTTGAGCCTTTAAGGCTAAATTCAAGGTCATTGCTGGCTTAGATTTTTTGGTATTGTGTCTCAATAAAGATTTCTATCTACCAGGTTCCTCCAAACGCCCTCAAATACGAAATATCGGATAGAGTGAAGAAGCTAGCCACTCCGAGAGTCATCCACCAATTTGACTAGCATGGCAACAACCACAACTCCTTATCAAACTCCTGCCATATACCTACAGCATACCTACTTAGCGGAACCAAGAAGTATCGTCCAGTGAACCAAAATAATAAAATATTGTATAAAATGTTAATTCATAGAGCCATGCAAAAGACACAAGTGATACATACTCAATAATAAATATCCGTTTTAGTAAGAACCAGCATTTTATTTTAGACTCTACGAAACTTTACTTTTATTTGCAGTTGCTGAGCTGGCGAAGGGTACGTAGTCTTAGTGGGATAAGTCTACTTTGCTTCACTAGCCGCCCCACTAATGGGTCAGAATATGTCTTACATCAGAATTCTCATGTTTTCTGCCCCGCTGAAATGAATTATTGGTTCTGCCCCACTAACATAAACATTCGCATGAAGTCTTAGTATATTTTGCTCCACTAGGGCTTGCACTGTTGGATTCAATAATATTTATAAGTAGTAGTATGTTGAAAATGAATGCAGTTTAACAATTTGTTTACCTATAAATAAAATGAATGGCTTTTTGCAATAAATCCGCCCATGTACCACTATCTTATCTTATCTATATGTTACGGCTAATAGCCGAAGTGCGGCTACACCTAGTTTTAGCCGGCTACAACTAGGTGCAACCCGGCTACAACTAGTTATAACCTAACCTCAAAACACTTTAAAATTCCTATTTCTGTGTGGTTTAAAAAAAAATAACCACGAAGGGGATGGCGGGGTCTGTGTTCGCTCGCTTCGCTCGCTCACTAGACCCCGCCATCCCCTTCTAACCTAACCTGTCCGAGTCGGGGTGCTCAATGACCCGGCTAAAACTAGGTGTAGCCGCACTTCGGCTATTAGCCGTAACATATATACTTATATAAAAATCAATTGCTGTTCGTTAGTCTCGCTAAAACTCGAGAACGGCTGAACGGATTTATCTTATCTTGGTCTTGTAATGTTCGTGGAGGTCTAGGGAAGGTTTAAAAGGTAGTGGTGTAGGGTAGATGTAGGGTAGGTAGGTAGGTAGGTAGCCAGTTGACGGGAGCGAAGCCGCGGGGGACAGCTAGTTGTAAATAAAGTTTAAATAAATAAAAACTATTGACTCTGGAGGAAACAGAACCTCGGCAAAGGGCCGAATTTAAGAGTGGTCAAGAGTCACTACCTACTAGAAGAACAGAATCAATAGGAAATATTTCCGGACTTGAATCATGAAAGGTACCTACTGACTATAGGCACCAGAACGACTAGGACACAAGCAATCACGAATAAATATTTTCCGGACTGGAATCATTAGCACTAGATTAAAGACTGATGACTCACAAGCTGCCAGGACCAGAATCATGAGAAATAACATTTCCAGAATCATTTCATGGAATCATGATCATGATTGTATCTAAAATCTGTAATTACACGAATTGACTGTCGGGTCTATGCTGGCTGGCTTTAAAGCAAATCTAGATTTAAGCTCAGTTGACTGACGTATTTTTGAGCAAAACCGCTAACTACAAGTGTCATGAGTGCGCAATATCATCAATGCACACTCATGAGTCATGACTCTTCTAGTTTGCGGTGAATTCTGTTTTTTAGTATTTGTTGTTATAGCGGCAACAGCAGAAATACATCATCTGTGAAAATTTCAATTGTCAAACTATCACGGTTCATGAGATACAGCCTGGTGACAGACGGACGGACGGACGGATGGACGGACGGACAGCAAAGTCTTAGTATAATGGGGTCCCGCTTTACCCTTTGGCTACGGAACCCTAAAAAAGGGGATCAAGGGTCACTCTTCTCCCGTATATGTACGACTGGTTCTGATAAAAAATTTGAAGTAATTCAAAGTTATTTAGTTGTTTACTATAATTTCATGTATTTCCTCCGCTTTTCCCCGTTATGGAAGCAATCACATCTCTTGGACAAAATTAACCAAATTATTCGATGCACTCTAACATCAATCTTAAATGTGGCTTTGGATGACCGAGCGTGGCTGCAAGCCACACTACCCATTCGTTTCGGTGGGCTCGGCATCCGCAAAATTTCTAGTGTGAGCCTACCGGCCTTCCTGTCTGCGGTCCGCAGCACTGAAGAGTTAACCACAAAAATTTTAGCTCCATCGCTGGTTGACTTTGAAGTGCCGTGCTTGACCGAATACAGCGTTGCCCGATAACCCATTTTCTCAGAGACAGTGGGATGAGCCGCTCTGCGTGTTGGTACGGAATAACCTCTTAAATACGTCAACCAACACTGCTGAGCGTGCCCGCCTGCTGGCTGTGGGTGAATGGGAGTCGGGCCTCTGGCTACAGGCATTACCGTCACCTACATAACATAGATACTATGCTGAGTGACACTACCTTCCGGATCGCTACATGTCTGCGTCTGGGTGCTGCTAGCGTCGCTTCACATCGCTGTCAAAGTGGTGAAGCAGTTGACTGCCTCGGACACCATGGCCTTTCCTGCAGTAGAAGCGCGGGTCGGATAGCACGACACGCCAGCATTAATGACATCATCCGTCGGGCTCTTGTCATCGGGTGCCAGCCGTATTAGAACTGAATGGCTTGGCGCGAGACGATGGGAAAGAGGTCAGATGGGATGAACATAATGCCTTGGAAGTTGGGTATGCCTTTGGTGTGGGATGCAACATGTGTCGACACCCTTGCGCCATCCCATCTTCTTAGCACGGCGGGTTGTGCTGGGGCGGCTGCTGCGGGTGCAGAAAATCTCAAACGGCGCAAAAACAACAACCTTATTGGGAATTATGTATTTGAGCCGTTTGGGGTTGAAACACTAGAGCCATGGGGTCCGAGCGCTCATCGAGTTTTTCGTGAAATCAGCAAGCAGTTAGTCGACTCTTCACGTGACCAGAGGGCTGGCCTTTTCTTTGGCCAACGAATCAGCATTGCCATTCAACGTGGCAATGCGGCCAGTGTTCTGGGCACTTTTTCTGTTGACAGCGATGTGGACGAATTTTTCGATGCCCTGTGAGTTCTTCCCCTCCCCTTTTTACTCCGCTTTTATATTTTCTACTAGTTTGTATTCAGTATCTATAAGTTTTATATTAGTGGTAACTAGTTTATACTCTATATATTGAAGAATTTCCTATACCTACTTTGTCGAAATAAGACACTTAGGTAGATACTAAAAGTGGTTCAATGACTCATCATTGAACCAGTTTTAGTATAACTTGAGAATATACCTACCTTACTTTAGGTATTTTGAACTATTCTGTACGCTGGAAACGCTCTCTAGACCTGTGCGCCCGAGCGAGCAAGGTTACAAGAGATCTACGAATCATTTATTATTCGTGTAGCCAGAGACATTGTCCACAGCGACAATTTCCCGCATTAGAGTCCTGCAAGAAATCATATAGGTATCATTACAAAAATGAAAAGTTCCAAATACGAAATCTCTATGAAAATCTATGCACACAACAGTCATCCATCACGCGTGTCAGTGTCACAACACTAGTCACTCAAAATCAGTACCCAAAATGTACATACAAACAACAAAATAAATAACCATGTAACATCCAAACCCGGCCACATCCACAAACCATTATCCAACACCCAGCACCCACGTAGGTAACTCTCATAACGGCTAACAATCTCCACAATCGGCAACTATGGGTATGCACAAATTTAGACCACTGTCCAAAGCCTTTCACCACCACGTACCCAAGAGAATTCAGCTTCTCAGTACACCTAAAAAACTCTTCATAGACACCGAAGAAGGTATGCCCAGGTACACTAAAGCAGGGATCAGGAAATCAGCTCTGAGAGGGCGTATGTGTAACGGCGATATTGCGTGGCCATATCTAAGGTTAGACTCCTCTTAATTGTTTTCCATTTCAATTACATTTTGTGTATGAAATTAGGTGTTTTATTTTGTCTGTATAAGCATCGAAGCATATATGATAATAATTGGTACCTTTTTTTTTTTAAGGATGGGTAATCATCAAATGACAGCTCCGCCTGAGCCGAAGGGAGTGTCGAGACTAACTGACTAAAACCCATTCGTGTTCCTCCAAATGCCCTTTGCGTTGCAGGGCCGCGGTGATCCTTTCGAAATAATTCCGCAACCCTAGGCTGGCAGGCTCTGGCCATAGCAGGCCCCGTCTACTTTGCTGACACCTCTGAGGCGCGCGTGGAACACAACGCGCCGTCTAGGCCCGCGCCTACGGTAGAACAGTACCTAATTGGTACCTACATATTACATTTTGTGCTATCAAAATACTTTTAAAAAAAAATCCTTATTTTACAGACGTTTAATAGCCTTGAAAAGGATGTACAAATACAGACTCAGTCCAGAACGACTGCAAATCATTGATCGCTTGATTGAAGCTTCCAACGCAACTTTGTACTCGAAACTGGCCAGTTGTGCCATAGACCTCAAGAAAACGGAATCGGCTAAAGATGCAAAAAAGAAAAAAAGTTGGTCCCCTTCTGAATGGAAGAAGCATACGGATTACTTATCGCAAATAGCCGGACCTAAAAAAGTTTTCAAGCCACCACCGCTTATCGTATGTTTCCATCTCACATTACTGTACCTAAATTAGAAGATCTTACCATATTTTTTAATGTTTAGGCTCAAAATAGCAAATACTCAGGATTAGCATAATGCTCAGGATGCTATTTGAACTGGCCTGCAACCTGCGCACTAACTCGTTAATGATAAACGTGGAGAAAAGTGACAACCAATATTATCTCTACCTCAATTCAATTTGCTAGATTTATTCTGTACGCGTATATTAATCAGGGGAAATACATATATTTTTCGTAAATTCAATAAAGTAATGAATTACAATCTGCATTACTGCAAGCTTCTTTGATGCGCTACAGAAGAGAGCCATCCAATCCTCAAAGCATTGTCAAACACAGCCGGTGGATTTTGCGCAAAAGTATGAGATTGCTTAAAATGTAGGTATGATGGCATTAATTTTACATAATTCAGCCCCAAGTAAAAATGTAAATTGGTAAATATTATAATTGCCTTTAGAGAAGCACGAAACTACGGTTAACTTTTTAATTAAAGTAAATTACGATAATAAATAAATAAACTTGCAGCGAGGTCAAGCAGTGCCGTTGGATGTGCTGCTACCGAGGCTCGCAATAATAAGTACACGTCCGGACTTCAAGTGCTACAAGAAAATGACAGAAGAGGAATGGTACAGGGACCCTGAAAAGGTCAGCCTACAAAATATTTCTAGGCTTGCCCGTGATATTCTATTTTCTTTTGTTTTTTTCACTGTGGATATGTCAATATGTTACCTTTTCTAGGGCTCCGTACCCAAAGGGTAACCAACTAAAACCTATTACCTACTAAGTTTCTGCTGTCCGTCCGTCTGTCTATCAGTGGGCTGTATCTCAAGAACCGTAATACGTAGACAGCTAAAATTTTGCGTGATGAAATTCCAGGCGCCTTCACAAGGCGCCTGGAATTTTGGGGAACAACCAGGGAGTGTAGGATTTTTACCTCGCTAAAACCACCCCGGTTATCACAATCAGCACATAGAAGGGTTACCTTTTAAAATAAAATACCATTCCGGAACCCCCTCTGTGCAACGGCTGCTAGGGCACATCCTTGCCCTGGAGACACTGGAAAGGGGTCTCCGGGGTCTCCCCTAAGCCTCGCTGTGCACGGCAGCACGTAATTGCTGTGCCACCGTCTTTCGTGGGATCACTGGGTAGTGGACAGAGTCCTCACTCAAGAGCCCGTGACCCCGACTCCCACCCCCCCTAAATGACGCAGGCGGGGTTTCGGCGTTTCAGGCGTCGAGGCGGTTGCCTCCCCGATGCCTCCTCCGAGCGGTATCAGCCCTCTTACGATCCCGCTAGACGGCCTCCTTCTGGACCATCACGGTCTCACAGCACAGAAAGCGGCCATTTCCCTCCAGTTTTAATTATCTGTCAGCATACCCCTTAGTACCGCTGGCAGAGTTAGGTCTCGCTAAAACCTGCCGACTAGGATCCGCCTCTCAGAGGCCCACGCAGGGCTCTCCTCGAGCGTGTGTTGTGCAGAATCCAGGTCGCCTCTCCACAATGGTGGCAATTTGCCGTGGCCTCTTGCCCAATCCTATTCATGTAGTCATCAAAGCAACCGTGCCCGGTCAGCACCTGCGTGAGTCTGTAGGAGATCCTCCCCTCTTTTCAGCGAAGCTTCGAAGTGCGGCAGGACGTCTTCGACAATACGCTTGCAAAAATTACGGCTGCTGTAGCCGCTCGCGTCACTGCTCCAGCGCGTGTCGCCGTTCGCACCGCCTTAGCCTTACTAAAGCGATTCCTGGTACGGTGTTACCACTTTGTCGTATGGTGCGAATCCGATTATATCGCGTCCATATCCACCGGGATGTCCAACGGCGGAAAGCGTGCAAGGAGTGTGCCGTCTCAAAGGATACCGTTCGGTATCCACGTGCGATTCGAATGGCTATTTTCCGCTGCAAGCTGTTGGTTTTAGTTCTGCAGCGTCGGCCTGACAGTCTGTTTGGACAAAACAGGCGCCCCATAAAGGACCATTGATCACACAGCGCCTGCGCAGACCAACTTCTTCCCGTGGGATATCCTCCACCCTGGGGCGGGTCTAGGTCTATCACTTACCTTTTCATTAGTACAAACCGAATTCAATGTCACTTTTAAGCAGCGGTCTAGAACTATCTGTCCTAAGTTTTTATTTAGTGACTGGGCAACTAAAGGAGTCAGGAAAAGTAGAGAAAAGCTTTACGAGCTGTATGGCCTTAAGCCCTTTATTAACACGGAAACTTTTAATAAGTATGTTGCTTGTTACTCAAAAATTTTTAAGAATACTTGTAAGGCAGCAAAGGCCTTATACATTAGCAACAAGGTTAAATCGGCAGATAACAAAATTAAAACGGTTTGGAAAATTATCAATAATGAAACAAACAGGAACAAAAAACATAATAATGATTATACACTGCGGACTTCACGTGGACTCATAAGCGATAGTAAAGAAGTCGCTGAAGAATTTGTAAATTTCTTTACTAGTATCCCAATCAAAACTACTGAAACCTTAAACTCCTCGCCCTCGCTTTCTATTGAATTATTAAAGGCGAACGTTTCAGCTTGTCTGATTGAATTTAACTTTAAGCACATAACCCCCATTGCAATAATAAAAGCATTCAAGCAAATCAAGATCAAATTGACCGAAGATCTTTGGGGTATGTCTGTAAAGGTTTGTACCTCCATTATTGACACTATCGCGCCGTATTTAGCTTTTATATTCAATCTGTGTGTGGATCAAGGGGTTTTCCCGGACCTTATGAAATACAGTAAAGTAATTCCTTTATTCAAATCCGGGGACAGTAAAGATACCAATAACTATAGACCCGTATCAGTGTTGCCAGTTTTCAGCAAGGTGTTTGAAAAGGTAATGCTTAATCAAATGCTCAGTCACTTTAACGCGAATAACATCTTACACGATAAACAATACGGTTTCACCAGGGGACGTTGTACAACTGACGCTGGTGTTACGTTACTAAAACATATCTATAATGCGTGGGAAGAGGCGCAAGATGCCATAGGTATCTTCTGCGACCTGTCGAAGGCGTTTGATTGTGTGTGCCATGAAACATTACTCCTGAAACTGGAGCATTACGGACTAGGCAAAACAGCCTTGAACTTAGTAAAGTCGTATTTGAATGATAGACAGCAGCTAGTTCATATAAACGGCAACAATTCAACAGGATTAAACGTGAAAATGGGGGTACCTCAGGGCTCAATTTTGGGTCCTTTTTTGTTTCTAGTTTATATAAATGATTTGCCCTATATTTTACAAAATAAACTTGTGTTATTTGCTGATGACACATCTTTAATTTTTAGAATAAATAGACATGCTAATAATCTTGACGATATAAATAACGCCCTACTGCAGGTACATGATTGGTTCACTGCTAATAATTTAGTATTAAATGGAAAAAAAACGAAGTGCATTCGATTTACTTTACCAAATGTCAAACGTAGTGATTGTGACATAGTATTGAACAGGGAGAAACTAGAATTCGTCGATGAAACAGTTTTCCTAGGGATTACGCTTGACTCAAGGCTACAATGGGGTCCCCATTTAACATCTCTTGCAGGAAGGCTAAGTTCAGCAGCATATGCTGTTAGGAAAATCCGCCAGTATACAGATGTTGATACCGCGAGACTAGTCTATTTTAGTTACTTTCATAGTATAATGTCTTACGGTATCTTACTATGGGGACGGGCTGCTGATATTGAGTCTATTTTTATTCTACAGAAAAGAGCCATCAGAGCCATTTACAATCTTCGCCGGCGCGATTCTCTAAGAGAACTGTTTAAAGAAATTAACATCATGACGGTGCCTTGTCAATATATCTATGAAAATATCATGTACGTTAGAAAGAATCTACATCTTTTTAGTAAACGAGGTGACAGACATAACTATGTCACTAGAAATAGGAACCAATTAGTTCAACCAGGTTTCAGACTTGCTAAAGTAGCAACATCTTTCATGGGGTACTGTTTAAAATGTTACAATAAAATACCTCCCCATATATTAGAATTAAATGAGACAAAATTTAAATCTTGTATTAAACGCACACTATGCAGGCAAGCATATTATAAGTTAGGGGAGTATATTGAAGATAAAAATGCTTGGCTCAATGCTGGTCCTGCTCCACAACGCCACTAGGTAGCCACTAAGGGCTCAAAGTAATCTGTTAGCATTTCGTAATATTGTTGGACCGGCTGAAGATTGTAAGAATGCAAATCTTTTTCATTGTATAGATGCAACTTATTTAACATTGTATAATTTCATGCACATGTGTGAGTACTGTGTAGCTTTAAACTATAATGATCATTTTGGGTAGGTCTTTGACTTGAATGTACCCTGGCGATTGGGGATGTCATGCTCACTCAAAAGTCTGGCTGATGGTGGCGCATGCGTTGGATCATTTGGCTCCCTTAAAAATTGTTGAGCCGAATGGTGCTAGCGTATGCGTCATGTTCGTGAACGGGCGCCGTCAGCTGAGACTGGTCATCTCTCGGCTGCCATGGTTTATTTTAATTATTTCTTTGAATTGTTTCTTCTTTTACTCCGGACTCTTTTATCCAGCACGTCTTTTACATCGTTCTCACATATATGTATAATTTCAATATGAATGATGTAACCATAATTTTGTAACAAAATATCATTTTTAAAAGAGTGTCCGTGGAGTTTCTTGCACGTTCTTCTCCATAGAGATCTACGCTTTGGAACGTGCAAATAGCTTCATCTTTTTGACCGACCGACCTTGACAATTCAAAAGTGCCTGTAAATGGTCTAATTGAAATAAATGCTTTGACTTTGACTTTGACTTTTGACTTTGAAGGAGCGCTGGTGAACTTACGCAGTATACAGGACTGCGATACAGTGTATCCCATTTTGACGCACATTGCATAAAGATATCATTTATGGAGGCATTTATAATTTGGTAGGAAACGTCAACAGCATCAACTCCTCATGAAAATAACACATTTACGGCTTTACTACAAAACGCGTTCTAATTTTAGTCCAAGCCTAAACTTTCAAGCCCGTTATTGCATTTTGAACTATATTCCGACTACCTTAAAGTTATTAATACAAAAACTTATTTTAGATCCCGGTCTATGTTGTCAATGTGCATTCAAGAACTTTACGGCATTTGGAATAAAGTTCGAAATTCAAAAATGGCTTGTTGGTTTAAACCTGGGTTTAAAGTTAGAACGCGTTTTGTAGTAAAGCCGTTAGTGTTTAAAATGTGTTTAGCGAAGAGTGAGATAGCTAGATTCATTAATTGATTGGTCGAACGTATTCACACATATTTATATTTTGTTTTGCCAGGTGTCGCCAAAAGCTCTGAAATACGCAATCACGGAAAGGACGAAGAAGCTAGCCGTTGCGAGAGTTATACCCGTATATGATTAGTTTAATATCAGTCGGAAAAACACACACTCATGAAGACTAAACATCAACACCCGCTCACAGCCAATTAAAAATTATCATGAGAAATTGTGTTGTGAGATACAAATGAGCCTTTCAAAACGTTTCAAGTTCTTAGATAGACTACCGAAAAGCACTGTTTAATTTGGTTTTGCCGTCCGATCACCGACAGCCCGCTAAGTCCGCCACTAAAGAAAAGAATAATTATTAAATTAAAACAATAGTGGTCTCCTTATTCTAATCTAATGGGTCAGTTCTACAAGGAGAATGTCTCGCCCTAGAAGATGTGATAATCGCTAGTCAAAAGGCGAAAAACCGTGTCGCATACGAAATACGGCAGCGTGAACAAAACGTTATTCGAGTTCAAAATTTCTCTTGATAGAAGATGTGTCCCCATGTAAATGAGCCACATTCAAGTAAAATATTTCGGTAAGTAAAATAGGAAAGTCCTGTAAAAAGATGTCATGAACTCTGGTGCTCATGCTTTAAATACAAATAGCTGTAAGCGTTTCTAATTAATCTTATTTACTTTTCTGAACTGGAATAAATCTACATAAATCCTGTATGTTGTATTATTTAATTTCACTCTTATTCATAGAACGTTGGTCATAACAAATTAATCCCTAAACCAAAACCTATCTTAAATATAAGGCTTCGTCTTTTCGAGTCGATGCTTACCTCCTTCGATTTTTGGGCCCAGTAGGTGGCCACGGCAGCATCGGTGGCATTCATCAGATCCCCCTCCCCCATAGTACAGGTGCATGAGCACTTGGGGCACTCCAACCACAATATGAGTGTGCGGCGCTCATGTTCAGAGCATGAGCGCCGTACACTCACATTGTGGCTTTGAACTACTCACAGAGCAACGAATGGCGACCGCGCGGCCCAAGCTGGCAAAATTTAAAGGCTCTGTGGAACTGCTTCAAAGGGCCGGTTCCTGAATTGAGTATTGGGAGTTAAAACGTATCAAACCCTGTCTTAATGCCTTTTCAGGCTAGTTCACGTTGAAAGTCCGGAAATAATGTTGTAGGTTTGCCCATTTTTAGGGATCCATAGTCAACAAGGAACCCTTATAGTTTCGCCATGTCCGTCTGTCTATCCACGGTTTAGCTAGTCACTTAGCACTAGAAAGTTTAAATTTGGTATGGGTACACATAATTAATCACGCCGACATCGACAGTGGTAAAATAAAATCTTGAATAAAAAATCCCATAATTATCGTCTATCCTACGGTGTGGGGTGTCGTTTAAAAATATTGAGGGTGTGCGAAAACCATTTTTCTTTCTAAGGATACGTTAACGAAAAATTAAGCTTTATAGTGCTAATTTTTGCTAGAGTCAAGTCACCTCTGCCAGCTAAACGGTTATTTTTAGAGACAGGAAAACATTCATGTAACGAATTTAAGGAAAACTATCAAAGCTAAGTAGAATTTTCAAGTTAAATGTACTTGGAGAAGGAAAATTTCGTACGTGACAAATTCCATTGAAAATTAGTTATATAGTTGTTTACCGCCGTTTTTAACCGTTAAACCGTGAACTCAATTAATATATTCATAGAATCATACAAAAAGCACCATTCTAAGTCGGCAATCATGCCGTGCAACTACGGAACCCAATAAATAGTGTCGTCCAAAAATAAAACAAAAAAAAAAATAGTAATTACAATGGTTTTATTTACACTTCCCAACAAAATGTATCTACTTAAATACTTCATAAAAAATGAATACTGAAGATTGTTTAATATAATTTCACTATCGTTCACAGATCGTTTGTCTACAAAATAATATACGTAACAATAAATAGGTGAATCTTAACTTAAATTGTTTTCGCAAGCACGTATGACGTGTGCTTGGCTGATAACTCTAGAGTCTCTGGCTGTTGGCTTATGTGAGACAATGGATGATAGCGTTGGTGAAGTCCTTCGTTGTGGACTGGCCGCCGAGGTCCTTTGTCCTCACTTTGCCGTCTGTCAGTACCCTGGAAACGGAAATATTGTGGTTTAGAACATTAGGTATAGTACCAAGAGTAAAAATTAGTTGGATTTGCTCTTCTCAATAACATTGTCAATTTTAGTATACATATCTGTCTAAGTTAGTATTTAGGTTACAGCTGCCATGATCTATATCTGCACCATCCTAAGGTCGAATGTTACAATTAAGTCCGCCTTTTACTTGTGCATAATAGTAGTTTTTGCAAAGATCATATAAAAGTGGTTAAACACGAGTTTGGGTTTATCACACGAGGCGAAGGCGAGTGTGATAATTGTATCAAACGCGTGTAATACCCAGTTATATGCCGTTGCATACAATATTTTATCTTCACTCATGCATAAAATAAAAGTAGAAGAATGAGTTAAAGCATGTATTCCAAACTCACAACCACGGAAAAAATAATGTGGTATGCGGGAAATTTTGCGCGCGCATCCATATACAATCACACTATTTTTACCCGACTGCGTCAGAAGGAGGGTATGTATGTATTTATGTCCATTTCTTTGGCACGCCCTACAGCCCAAACGGCTGGATAGTAGGACTTATACTGTATAAATTTTCAAAATGGCGCCCGCAAATGAAAAAAGGGGGGATAGGTTTGTTGGTTTTGCTCAAAACCTATCAAGTGGGGTATCAAAATAAAGAGCACGAGCAGACGATTCCAAAAATGTTACACACTAAAATGTAGGAATTAAATAATTTGACAGTCTTTTTTTTTAGCGGTCGTGTTTTTTGACACTCAAATTTTTTTCTACATTTTGTCAATGAGCGTATGGGACGCGCCAATAAATTAAAAAGTGAGTGTGCCATAAAAATTAAAAAAAATATTATTATTATTATTATGCAATAGTTTTTGAAGGTTCAGGGTCATAATGTCCAAGGGTGTCAAAATGCCCAAATCCCAAAATGTTCAATTCTCAAAATGTCTAACTCCCAAAATGTCAAATCTTTGAACCTAACTTCAAAAAACTTTAAAGTTGCCTAAAAGGCGTAGTAGTAAACCCTTAAAGTCTTAAATTAATTTTGATTGCAATGGAATTTGAACTCTCTCGACTGAGATATTGAGGTTGTTATTCGAAAATTTAATATTTTCTAATTCTATCTTCTAATAGGTATTTTGGTCTTTTGCTTTTCATTCATTACACACTTGGGGTGCTCCAACAAGTGTATATTGTTAGTTTTTTTGATCAATTTTACACTAGTGTATACTTACTTGTTGATGGCACTCTTGATCATCCTGGAGTAGGGGTGCAGGTTGACGTGCGCGAGCAGGTTGGCGGAGCAGAGCAGCATGGCCGTCGGGTTGGCGATGTTCTTGCCCACCGCGCCCGAGAAGATGTGCCGCGCGCCCTGCAAGCCGTGGCCAAGGTTACAGTGGCATCGTGTCGGCGACACCACGAATATTGGAATCGCTTCAAATGCCAACTACTGGGCTAGTGGCCGGTAATCAGCACTTGATGTGCGTGAACTGAGGTTAAAGTGTGCGAGCAGCCTGTCGCTGAAGGCGATGTGTCGGAGGGAGCGCTGGAGCTCGGCGCCGCGCAGCCCACCTGTCTCTTATTACATGGATGGTCTTGTATGAAGTGTAATGGGAAGCCGATTAGAAACGAGTTTGGTACTCTCGCCCCTGTATTGTCCACTATGTTACTACACATTACGCGCTACATATGACTGACCTGCTCGAACACAGCGCACTCAGCGCTGTAGGAAGCTCCGGCGACCACGCCTGCGCCTCCCACCAGTCCGCTGGCGAGGTTGTCCACTATGTTACCGTACAGGTTGGGTGTCACCATGACGTCGAATTGGTTGGGGTTGGACACCATCTGCATAGACGCGTTGTCTACAATCATCTTCTCAAACTGAAGGCGGGGGTATAGCTTTGCCATCTGAAACCATAAATTAGACGTTAATTGTCTTAGATATCTGTATTCTCATATTCTGTAATAGCAGCGAAGCAGTGGCGTGCGGATGGTTCAACCCTATGGCAAGCTCGAAAGATTTTTGTACTTATTGTAAAAAAAACCATAATTTAGAAAAACACTTTTCACAGGTCAGTGTTTCAAGTAATTGACGTTAGCGCCATCTAGTATATATGAAAGGAGTTACCACGACTTTACGCAGCAAGCTTCCTTCACGATGTTAGTTTCATCGTAGGCCAATAGATGGCTTCCAAATTATCGAATTTGTTAGGTTACAATGAAATACCGGTTTCAAAAAATATAAACATACTTAAAGATGAATAATCAGAATAATTTTAACCTCGTCTACATAAAACGTTATTGAGTTTCGGTATTTTCCAAGAGATCTAATAAGATCAATGATTATACGACTTAATTGGATAAGAGGAATCCATAATCGTGTACTATTACGGAAATTTTGAACTAGTTTCACTGCAGCATCTAAATTTGCCTTAACATTATATTCAAACAACCCAATGAGTACGAGTGCTTTACAGGTGTTATGTATTTTGTAATGTTAAGCTCTGGTTTCAAGTAACGCCGGGCTTTTCCGCTTGTATTGAAGAAGCGCCTCTGCAGCGAAGCTTGCTTAGGAATTGAGATCAGTTATATAGGCAAGGGGGCGTATTATGAGGTGTTAAAACGAAAGAGAATCTAACATATCTTTGCCACTAACCTCTTCACAACTACGCAAGAACAGCCCGTCTCCCAGCTTCATGATGTTAGCCTTGTGCACGGCGGTGACCTTCTTGCGGCCCATCTTGACTGCGTAGTCGAACGCGAACTTGGCGATACGCTCCGACTTGGCAGCCGTGATGATCTTCAGGCATTCCACGACGCCTGAAATATGGGATTGAAAATAGTAAAAAAATCAGTTGGCCTGTTTTCCAAGTTTTAAGTTGACGTTCCAAACGAAATATTGATTGAAGTGTCGACTGTGTTTCTATGGCTCCCGTTCCACAGTCACGCTGTGGACATTTATTATTAGTTCAGTAAATACCTACATAATATTGTACTTAATAATGGTTTTACAGAATCGATATTATGCCTAATAAGGGTCTTCAATAGCAGTTTTATTGTCAATGTCATATATCGAAGACAAACAACACCTTCCTAACATGCTTGCCATATTTGAGGTGTGTTTAAATGTACTTATAGGCGCATACATTTTTCGGTTTTTCAGGTTAAGTTTTCAAAACGCAAATATATGGGACATCCATCTCTTGACGTTGGGCAGCGACTTGACGTGATCAACTTACCGGGCACGCTCTCGTGCTCGAGCGCGGAGTACTCTCCCTCGGTCTGCTCTCTGATGATGATGCAGTCGACGTCACGGTGGCGACTCTTCACGTTGGGCAGCGACTTAACGTGAACGACGTTGGCATACAAGTCTAGTGCGTTACGCAGCTTCATGTTCAGGGTTTGAAGCTCGCCGGTGTGTGAGAAGTCCGGGGTAGCCAGGATGCCCTGGAAATAATGAAAGAATGTTTGCAAACTACTCTTTCGTGTACCGTTTTTACTGAAATGTATGTCTTGAGTACCTGAGGTGGTCTGTTCTGTTACCAGTTTGCTGTTCGTATATGAGAAAAATTATGAAACATTGTATGTATGATTATATTATTTAGTCTGTACTAATACTATGTAAGATCTTACTAAGACCATACTTAAGGAATTACTGTCCAATCCATAAATCTTACCAATACCTTCCAACAGTTATATTTATGTTGGCTAGAAGTGATATTGTTCCCCTTAAAGGATAACCTATGAGATGTCTATGTTTTAAAGACAGGTCAACCAACAAGGACATAATGCTACTAAAATAATAACATACATAAATAGTAATGCCGTGGAAAAGTTAGCTTTCACCCGCGACTTTGCGCAATGTTAAAAAACACCATCTCCATAGAATGGGCATCAGTATTTAATTCTCTGTAGCAGAGTTCGAGGATATAATAATATATCGAGGATATAAATCTTGATTTATATCCGATATATATCAAATTGGGTTCGACGATTTGAATGATAAACGATATGAACGACGACTGATTAGAATTTATAAAAAAGGCTTGTTTTTGAGTAGATTTTTTGATTTACAAGATTTTATGTTTTTTAGTTGATTTTGCCTGATCTAAAAGACTTTGTTTTTTAAATGATTTTGCCTTATCTAAAATAAGATTTTATGTTTTTGGTTTCATTTATGAACCTAATGATGATGATTTTAAGTATTGTGATGATTTTATGTACCTAAATGAATAAAACATTAAAAACATTTTATTTGTTGATATTTTTAGTATGTTTATGTAACACATGCAAATAGTATTCATTAATAATACAATTAAAAAATATTATGGCTTTCATAAAAAAATTATATACAGGGTTACTGGTAATTCGACGTATATCCGTCAGGGGCTGATAAGGGGGCCAAAATGCAACAAATTGAACCCCCCATATGTATGGCCGAAATTCAATAGTTTTCGAGATATTTGAATTTTAAGGGTTTTTCGAAATTTACCCAAAATTTGACATTTAATTCCAAATAAAAAAACCCACATACCCATTCAAGGGTACCATTAAAAATGATGTTGTAGCTGGCACTTCAATTAAGCTATGGGCATCATTAAAACTACTTAATTTAACAAAATAATTAAAATAATGAGCGAAGTAAGAATTATATCTTACCAATATTTTCATTTTACGCTTTAAAAATGTTGTCTCGTCAAAAAAAAATCTATGACATTAATCGTACAAATAACTAAAACAACTTGCCTATTCTGTAGGCTTTCCAAAAAGGTATAAAAGTCAATTTTAAAATACATAATTCGTGGCATGGCATGTGTTTGAACCGGCGCGGGGAGAGAAATCATCTGTGTTCTTAGTTTATCATCCTCGCTAAAACAACCGATTTTACTGGCGAAATTCTTCCTGATGGGGCGAGGTGTGCGGGTACTCCCCTACACGGCGTTTGCTGCGCTCGCGTCGCCTTCCTTAGTACAGTTCGCGTCAAATAACTATGCCCCTCTGAAGTTAGCCATTTGCAAAGATCGCGTAGGTGCAGTCACGTAGACGGGAGCAAGCGGGACGCAAGCATGCATCGAACGTAAACGAGCGACTGAGACATAAAATCGCGCCGTCATAATCCCCGCCCGCGCATGTGCAGTTGCAGTTTGTTCGTTTTTTACAGTTCGTGTCAAATAACTGTGCCCCTCTGAAGTTCGCTACGAGTGGCTGCGTAGTAGTCAAAATTATGAACAAACTGCAACTGCGCATGCGCGGGGCGGAGATTATGACGGCGCGATTTTATGTCTCAGTCGCTCGTTTACGTTCGATGCATGCTTGCGTCCCGCTTGCTCCCGTCTACGTGACTGCACCTACGCGATCTTTGCAAATGGCTAACTTCAGAGGGGCATAGTTATTTGACGCGAACTGTACTAAGGAAGGCGACGCGAGCGCAGCAAACGCCGTGTAGGGGAGTACCCGCACACCTCGCCCCATCAGGAAGAATTTCGCCAGTAAAATCGGTTGTTTTAGCGAGGATGATAAACTAAGAACACAGATGATTTCTCTCCCCGCGCCGGTTCAAACACATGCCATGCCACGAATTATGTATTTTAAAATTGACTTTTATACCTTTTTGGAAAGCCTACAGAATAGGCAAGTTGTTTTAGTTATTTGTACGATTAATGTCATAGAATTTTTTTTGACGAGACAACATTTTTGAAGCGTAAAATGAAAATATTGGTAAGATATTATTCTTACTTCGGTCATTATTTTAATTATTTTGTTAAATTAAGTAGTTTTAATTATGCCCATAGCTTAATTGAAGTGCCAGCTACAACATCATTTTTAATGGTACCCTTGAATGGGTATGTGGGTTCTTTTATTTGGAATTAAATGTCAAATTTTGGGTAAATTTCGAAAAACCCTTAAAATTCAAATATCTCGAAAACTATTGAATTTCGGCCATACATATGGGGGGTTCAATTTGTTGCATTTTGGCCCCCTTATCAGCCCCTGACGGATATACGTCGAATTACCAGTAACCCTGTATAATATCAAACTTGCTATATATATGATATATGTATATAATAAATATTGGATATTTTCGAACCCTGTTCTGTAGATACATTGCTACAGCTACACTGCGATCGCCAAACCGCCTGCCAAGCGTGGCGATTATGGCAAACCCCCTGTTTGGGGGAGGCCTATGTCCAGCAGTGGACGTCTTTCGGCTGATATGATGATGATGATGATGTTAAAAAAACTTTGTCCTTTGAGCGCGAGTCCGACACGCACTTGCCAGTTCTTTTACAAGATATTGTGTTGTGATATTGATGGATTTTCTAGTAGTTCACATTACAAGTGGTCCAGCATGTAGCACCTGCAGCACCTTGCAAGACCATCTTCATGCGTGATACAGAGAAAGAAACAAATTAAAACGTGATACATACCTTGATACAGCACTTGTTCCTAGCGATGGAGCTGACGACATCATCCAGCGGCGCGCTCATCGTGGGGTTCACTTCGGAGAAGAAGAACGGCTCGAAGTCGACTGGGATGTCTGCCGCCTGCCACACAAATTCATGTCATATAGTTGCACGTTGATTCAAACTTTTGAATGCAAAATTAAGAAGACAATAAAAATTACTAAACGCGAGCGTCTTGAATTTACTAGTAGTTTTACTTCGGGTTTAGACACCCGAAAGGTTAGGCGAGACATTTCGACAGTTAGTTATTACCAAAACCATGCTTATAATAAGTATTATAATCTCAAAACTGTAAGCGATCGAACGGAATCTGAAACGCCGAAAACGCAACGGTGATTGCAGTGTTTTAGGAAGCAAGATCCCAGAGCCGTCCGCTCAAGCTCGCAGGTGTGCATGTATAGGTACATACATAATTAATTAATTATACATGACCAAAATTACTCTATCCCACACATTTTGTTACTTAGAAAACAAGTAATGTTTGGGGGCTCTGGAATCTTGGACTATTAGAAGTTTGTCTTTAGAAGTTTCTCACCTTGAAGACCTCCTGCACAGAGTAGACCAGCTCAGGACCGACTCCATCTCCAGGGATCAGTGTGCACTTGATACGGCCTTCTGTTGAACTCGATTGCTACACATTTAATGTACATATTATAGCACTTATTGCTATTGAGTTAGAGGTCATATTGTTCTTAAGAGCGGGTCAGCGAAAGCGAACGTGTAAATATTTCTGTACCAGTCTACTGCTTTAGATTTTGTTGATTTCATTTTCTTAGAAAATTTTAGCAATAGCAAAGTGGGAGTAAATCGAGATTCTCGGCGATCACATTTGCTGGTTGCCATATGTAGCCTGAATAAATTATGTTTCGTTTGTGGCAGTTTGTTTGTTATACCTAAATACACTTAAACATTGTACCTTACTACTCTATCTAGCCGTTAATGCCTAATGGCTGTCTGATGTTTTGTTATATCAGTTCAAAAAGTCATTCCATGTTCTCACTATATATATTTAATCTAAGTAGTTCGCTAAACAACTCATTTAGCCATTAATTTTTAGGATCATAAAAATTAAACCAGGTAAAAACAGGACCCTATTACTAAGACTCCGCTGTCCGTCTGTCTGTCACCAGGCTGTATCTCATGAACCGGGATAGCTAGACAGTTGAAATTTTCACAGATGATGTATTTCTATTGCCGCTATAACAACAAATACTAAAACAGAATAAAATAAATATTTAAGTGGGGCTCCCATACAACAAACGTGATTTTATTGCCATTTTTTTATACAAAATGGTACGGAACCCTTCGTGCGCGAGTCTGACTCGCACTTGGCCGGTTTTATTTATATAATTGTGTCTAAAACAATACCTACTTGTAAATTATTAAAGTTGACATTAGAAGACCAATGAGAGGATTTTAAGTTAAAGTAGTAATTATAAAATATGTAACATCATACGGTATGTATAACTAAACTGTATGTACATCTTATGTGTCAAAGTCGCGAGACACAATTACTGTTTATTAACATAAATAATAATTAACGAGTCAATGAAACAATCGCTAAGATTTACAGCGATACTTGTGATAACATTGTGGGGCTAGGTGGCTAGGTCAGACAGTCGCAAACTTGACACTTATCGACTATCGACACATGTCGGAATCTTGAGAATTTAGCTTCTGCCCTTTGATAAGTAAAGAGGTTTTAATGAGATCCGTTACTTCATTTACCCGTTTACCTATCATACCAGCTTCTTTGCTCATTTATTATAGACTAGCTGTTGCCCGCAACTTCGTTCGCGTGTATGTCGGAAAGTAAAATGATCTCGCTAGTTTATTATAGACAGTGTTATTTTTTTCTATCAAAGTTGATGGCTGATCCAATAGGACAACATATTATTTATTAGGAACAATGTTTGTTCTTTGAATAGATTTTTGTAAAACTTTGTGTTGGTATCTATTCACAATCGAAATTAAATATCATATACATATCGGCAGTTATGTACTTATATTTTCATTTTGAAACTTACCTCATTTTACTAAAACTTACTGTACATCCTAAGCATTTTCAGGTTCTCTTCCAGTCTACCTAGACTCAGCTAAACATCAGTGCATTTTAAATGACACAGCAGTGAACATATACACTTCCAGCTATATTAAATGACCCAGGGTTAAAGTTAACAATGCATTGGACAACACAGAGGCACTGCTTGTGCTTGCATGCTACACATAAATGCTAATATGTACCCTTTTAACTGACAGGAAACTGTTGAGACATTAAAAATAACCGTCAAATGAGTTTCTCCTTACCTTTGTACTTTTTGGTAGTTTATATGTAAATTCTAAACATAAAGTAAATGTCAGTTAACGATAACCCGACTTAAGGACTGAAATAATTTTAAATTAACCAATGTCTGGTTAGAACATGCATTTATTCCGATAATATTGTATCTGCAGTTAAAGGGTGTTCTAAATCTAACATTTAACATAGTTAAGTATCAAAATCATGCTACATAGAAGACCATCCTATTCTCTAACCATTTGTGTAAATATTGTGTGTGTTTGTTTGTGCCAGTGAAGATGTTTTGTTTCTGTAGGTATTATGTATATCAATTTGGAATGTTGATATTTTGAATTTTGTACAAGGTTAAGATGTTTTTATTGTAATTTTTAATGAATTTATGCCAAACTTAAAAATAAATAACATTTTTAAACAAATAGAACCAATTATGAAAACAAAGAAGTTAAAAATTCTCCTTAAATAACTAAATTATCTAAAGGGGAAACAAAACTTAGAAATGGAATTCTTGAAAAAAGCTTTTGACTATTCCAAAAAGAATAGAATGGTATGTTTGAAAACAAAATTAAAAACAATTACATAGGAGGGGGTGCATGCATTATTGCAAAAAAATATAGCTTACGGATCATCTGAAGTCTTACAAGGAGCCTTCAAACTATAACTCAAGAAACAGATTAAAATATGTGTTTTAAATAGAATTTGTAAGTTTCCATTTTTCATAAAAATAATTTTGATACCATACCAAACTTAAGAGCCAATATTAATACAATTTTGAATACTTACTAATAGTATAAGTAATGAAGCAAGTACTAGACAGAAGGAAATTATTCCTTGTTTTATTTTTATTATTATTGATAGGCATGCGCTTGACCACTATCTCACCTGATGGTAAGCAATGAATTGGCCGAAAATGGAGCATGCTTGCCTAGAAGTAACCTATTCACTTTTGACTTAAAGACTTCCAGGTTGTAGCTATCAGGAAACACAGACGTCCACAAAAATAGCAAACATTTTATTTTAAACAATGTGAGAGGCTTTGCGATGAGACTAATTCCATCGCACAGATAGAAGGCTATTGCAGTGGGAAAGTTATAGGCTGAGTATGCTTATTAATGCAAAAGATAAGGCAGACTTGAATATATTTGGCAATGTCTTTTGTCCACCTGATCTACCCTACCAGTACATATTGGGGGAGAAAAGAAAAACAATGTGTTGCAAACTGTATACCATCTATCTTGAATGTTTGCAAGTAGAACTTCTTTCATTCATGGCTGGAAAGTGTAACTTGCAATAAGGACCTTCATTTATAAAAATAATTAAATATTCCTTAATATGATACTGTTGTACTTGCTTCATTTCTATAGTAGGATATTAGTAGACAGTTAGTATGCTCACCAGCGTGCTGATACCATGTGGAGCGTAACATACGTTTTTGTCCGCATTTACCGAGGTAGTGTGGACTCCTTTGTTGCCATGAACCAAGAATGATCCCTGACAAAACATTAAAATATACATTATAATAGCAGCTTCGACTTAAGCTATTGAATTAAGATATTTAATGAGCTGGAAAGATAATTTTCATTTTAACTTGTACCAAATCTTTATGGTGATTGGACCAGATTTTGTTTAGAATATAATGAAAGTTTTTTTTGATACAAGAACACACATGAAGCAGTCAACTAACAAGCAGAATGTAGGCAATAGGCATACACGACATTAATTAATAAGAGTCGTCAAGTTTTATTTTGTCAGCAAAATCAAACGCATATTCAACTGCAGTAGATATTATTAGCTGAGATCACGTGAGACGTCGCAGGAAAAATTAAATAAAGCACATTTTCATAGGTAACATTATCCAAGTAATAACATGATAATGTTACGATGGTCGGCAGTTTAGGTAAAACATGAGTGATGATAATAAACAATATCTGCGAAACGGCTATTCATAACACAAAAGTTACGAAACAGCCAGTGTACGACATTGGCAACTAATAATTATAATAACATCAGTCGAATTCGTACAGTACCTGCATTAGGGCACGGCACACATTTCTAGTGAGAAGAGACATTCTCGATTTATTCTAATACAACGTTTTAAAAGGGTTGGTTACAAAAATTAAAATTATTTTTGGATCAAATTCCTGAAAAGACGTAACCTAAACCTAACCTATCACACGTTCCGTTCCACTGGAATTGACAGCCGCTGCCTGCTCTTCAATTTACAAATGTTATTGACACACTTACAAACAAAGCACTTGATTTCAAACTCGGACGATAGTACCAAGCAATAATTTTAAGTAATTTACAATTACTTTTAATTCAAATGAAAAAATACTTGCTGCTGAATTAACTTTCACCAGCGTGAAACAAAACGTAATCAAAACATTAAGTTGCTAGTTTTGAAAAACTTTTTGGATTAGGTAAATTAGGTTTGAAAACAATTTGTGATCGTGAGTGTAAAAATCATCTAATCTCAAAAAGCACTAGTTTCACTGAAAAATCGTTTACTAATATTACCATTTATTAAACAACACGAAATGCCGTTATTTAAACGAAATAAATTAAATTAAATGAGTAGAACAGGAGCAAAAGAAATGGAGAACTAGCAACCCTGTCTTGAATTATCGAACCAATGCCAAGTGCGAGCGAATTGATTTTTACGTCACCATTCAAGTGGCTGTCACGGCGCAACATTTGAACTTTACGTCTTGAAAATTAAGTGATTTCGACAAAAAAGTGATACAGAATGCATGTGACGACTTCGTCGTATGTTTAGTTTATTTTGTAAGCCTTTGGCTATCGTGATTTATATATCGGTCTAATTTTTGATCTGCTCAGTCGTAGCTAAAAGGTGGCACAAGTGTGAAATCGGTAAGAGTGTTTTTTTTAATCCAAAATCTTAATAATTTCTTCAAAATTTGGAATTAATTATGAAATGTTAAGCAAAGTGTTGCAGTCAATAAGTACATGCATAGTTATTTTAATTCATAAAAGTATTGTAGTCGTGATCTGAGACCTAAGATTAAATTATTTGATAACATTAACTGATGAACCTATTTGTGACAATGATAATATTCTCCTCTTTATTTGAAGAGAAGATACTCCTAAATTGTTGATAAGAAGTCGTAGTTCGGTCTTATTGATTATTACGTTTAAAGTTGTGTTTATTTCAATTTATGTTAGTCTATTTAGATTTGCATACAAAAGAGTAAAATACGTTCACCCCGAATTTTTAATTGACTTTGAATTTGAAAGCAATTAACATTTGCAAATTTTTTTGGAAGACCGACCCCGACTGCTTCGTAGCGAACATTATAAATTGCGACGCCTATATAATTCGATAATATATTCATTCATTAACACGTCATGTACTTATTAGAAAAAATAAAAAATTATGCAACGTAGGTTTGGTACAGTTTAAATAATCTATCGATTTATTATTTAATTTCCCGTGAATGGTTTTAAAACAGATTGCAATATCTAATACAGTTTTTGATAGCAGTTTATCTACTTTGATTGGTTATATCATGTTGATACGTTATCCACGATTTTTTTACCACTCTATAATGAATAATGATTTCTTTACTATACTTACAACTTTATAGGTAGCTTTAACTTTTATTAGGTACTTGACCCCACCGGCTGCTGTTTTTGCTTTGGTCATTAAGATTATAAGGGTGTTCGATTACGTAATCCGTAAATCGAATCGAGACTTTTTAATAGTTTAGACCTTTTTGGTTTACGTTTTTGCTTTCATCTTGGCTGGTAAAATATCCCATTTCGCATAATAGGTAATAATATATGTAACCTGTAGATACGTAATTTTTCAGACTTCCGCATTTTTTTCCTTCTGCGCCCATTTCGGCAAGAATTTATTTGTCCCTAGTACATACTTTAAACTACAATCTCTTCATGTATATGTATACTTACGCTAATAGTAACTAGTAAGCATACCTACCTAAAGTAACAGTACCTTCCTCCCCAACACCAGAAGAAGAAAAAGAAGCTGCAGCTAACAGTACCTACTATTGATTCCTTAAAACTGTATACCTAATACAGAACTGTTTACCTCTCTTGCAACGTTACAGTATTGCCTCCGTGATGCATAATAGCGTTATTATACCTACAGGCGAAAGCGTAACTTGCAGCTATTGCAGTCGAGTTGTACTGTAATAAGTCTTTATAAATGCTTAAGTTACCGATGTGGACATTTTGTGACATCCTATAATGCATGTATGTGCTTATTGGGTATGAATCCCGATTCGGTGCGCTTGCGCTAGCGAGTTTACAGTTTGCGAACCTACCAACCGAAGCAAGGCATCCCAAGAGGCAACTAAAACTATTTCTACTTCAACTTCTTTCAGTTATTAAATAAAATCTCCTTGAAAACCAGTAAAAAACATATTCTGTCATTTTGTCAAAATTCCGTCAGCGTATACTGGAAATATTGAAAATACGTTTTCATCAAATTTGTTTTGTGTGATTTTTGTCCAAAATACTACCCGTTTTCACGCGATTTGGTGCGTGCATAATTCCATATTTTTTAGCAAGAATAACTATCGAATTGTAAGTATAGTTATTGTAGCTCATCAACTGTCAGCTAGTTTTTGACATCTAATAAGCTCTCCATTTAATTTTGTACTATTAGAAACTGCATCAGTAATAAATTCCGAAAATACGTCATTGATTCCAAAAGATTCCGTCGCATCGAGCCGATTCGTCACTGTAAAATATTGCAAACCTACGGTACCTGCACATTGCTATAATTTAGGGCTGATTTTTCTTTCGTCCACAGCAGGGCAAAGATCTCTTGCCGTACCTACAGGGGCCCTACCATGACGTGTTAAAGCGTGAGTCGTTCGAGCGAGAAGGCGGGATGGAGCTATGTAGGGTGTATAGCTCCATCCCTCCTCGCTCGAACGACTCACGATTTAACACGTCATGGTAGGGCCGCAGTTCTTTTTCTGCTAGTGCGCGAATGCGGGGCAGTACTAACAAGGAGTCTAGCTCGACCCGCCCCTTTTTTTCGTAGGTTGATAATATATATTTATACCAATACGAGTACTATAAAGAGGTAAAGTTTGTGAGGTTGTTGGGGTAATAATCCTACTAATATTATAAAGGTGAATGTTTGTATGTTTGTATGTTTGTATGTTTGTATGTTTGTATGTTTGTATGTTTGTGTTTCAATCAGGCAAAAACGGCTGAAGGGATTTGGATGAAATTTGGCACACATGTAGTTCATATCCTGGAATGAGACATATGCTACTTTTTATCCCGGTAAGTGGCATGGATCAATGAAGACTGAGGAGGAAGTGGAAATTCAGAGCCGCTGCTGCCTTAGTACTATAGATTTACAAATACCAGGAGACCAAAAACATCAAGTACCAGGAAACCAGAAACATGTCATAGTATTTTTGGGCTGGTTAGGATAGGTGTAGGGTAGGTGTAGGGTACGTGCAGGGTAGGTGTAGGGTACGTGTAGTGTAGGTGTAGCGTAGGTGTAGGGTAGGTGTAGGGTAGGTGTAGGGTAGGTGTAGAGTAGGTGTAGGTAGGTGTAGGTAGGTGTAGGTAGGTGTAGAGTAGGTGTAGTTACAATCCAAATCAAGAAACCTCCCCTATTTCCGATTTTCACGCGGGCGATGCCGCTGGTAGAAGCTAGTTTATAAATAAAATCATCACCTTCAAAGTGGATTGGTCGATTGATTCTAGCAGTTATTATTAGCCTGAGTCTGTGTTTCCTGATAGCTACAACCTGGGAGTCTTTAAATCAAGAGTGAATAGGTCACTTCTAGGCAAGCGTGCTCCATCTTCGACTACATCATCGCTTACCATCAGGTGAGATAGTCGTCAAGCGCGTGCCTACCAATAATAATAAATTTAAAAAAAAATATCTAAGATTTTAGTTTTTTTTTAACACAGTTTGTTGATAAACATCCCCAACTAATTATAATTCCGTTAAATCAGTCCCATTATGCCCGAGATAAATAATGGATTCATCATTATTATATACACAGACGAACCTTGAAATTCTGTCAACGATAACAACAATAATGTCTTCGCCTTCAGCAAGTATGTAAAATTATCTAATTACTCGTCTTATCTGAAGTCACACAAACATTTTTAATTGTTAAGCAACTGTATGATTGAGATAAAATGCGCACCGAACCTACCAACGTGTAAACAGTTTTAACTGTAACGAACGGAAATTGTTATCGCTGAAACATAAGCGTCGTGATTGTTTTTTTATTAAGTACATTTTTATGAGAGACGGCGGCTATTGCTGAGAGCCTGAGACGACTTTGTCAAAGCATTCCCTATACCCGTGACACCCTCACTTGGCTCATGTTGTAGGTACGAGCCAAGTAAGGGTGTCACGGGTATGACTGTTTACACTGATTTCTGACTATGGCTATGGCTAGGGCTTCCATCTATCCGGGTTTTCCCGGATTTGTACTAGTTTGAAGGGTGTCCGGGGAGCGTCCGGGCGGGTTATTCAAAAAGGGCCCGGGTAAATCCTGGTAATTTTTAAGGCAAGGCAAGGGGTGCAATTGTCCAGGGTTGCGGATTTTGTTCGTTTTGTGACCGCGGCCCAGAAAGCAAAGGGCACAGAAGGAAAAGATAGCTTTAGCCTGTATTTTATTTGCATATTTTACTACGATATTATATAAATGGTCCCCTTTTAAAGGTGAGGATCTTTAAAAGGGGCACACATTCTTCCTTTTATGGAAAATTAATACCAAACGTCAGCTTCAGCTCATTGGGAGATTTTTTTTTTGCACGGAGGACTTAGCAAGTTACAATTTATGTTAGTCCCTCACTCGTAAGTGCTTTAGCTTGATACAAGCTCTAGTACCTAGTCTTCGAGCCAGTCACTTGACTTCTAGAAGTAGGTGGAAAAAGATTCTAATCTACCAAAGAGTGCATGCTCTTGCATCATTGTTTCTCAGGTTTTTTATTAGGCATAAATTGCCAAAACAACTTCTATCGAATTATGAATGGTTGACAGAAAATGAGATGTGGTTTTAAAATGTTCGAGCTCGCTTCGCTTGCCCTCGCATATGGAATTCTCTCGATTTTTGTAGTCTTTTTACATGAGCCGATAAACTTAATCATCATATTTCTGTAATGGTCAAAAAACCTAAGCTAGGTATACATTAGAGCTCCTAAACTTTTCGCGCTCGCTTCGCTAGCCGTACTGTCGATTGTATAAGTAATTTTCAACCACTTATTTTGACTAAGGTGTAGGAGTTTGTGAAGTTAGGGCGTGTAGAGTTAGAAGCTTGGCTCGACATGAGATCTAATGGTCTCGTCTTGGAACCATTTTACATGAAAATGTTTTTGGCTGTATTATAATGTCACCGGAAAATTGCAGACTCCGTAAGATTGTAATAAATTTTTATTCGATTATAATTATAATTTCAGTACGGACAAAATTAAACAAAATAAAAAAAGGTTTGTAGAAGTAGGTACATCCAAGAATTCGTTAATAATTTAGTCATCATCATCATATCAGCCGAAAGACGTCCACTGCTGGACATAGGCCTCCCCCAAGTGTCGCCACAACAACCGGTCCTGTGCGTCTCGCATCCATCGGTTACCCGCGACCCTCACCAGATCATCGGTCCACCTTGTGGGAGGAACGCTGCGTCTTCCGGTACGCGGTCGCCACTCCAAAACTTTTCGGCCCCATCGACCATCTGTTCTGCGAGCAATGCGCCCTGCCCACTGCCACTTCAATTTGGCGATCCTTCGGGCTATGTCGGTAACCTTGGTTCTCTTGGTTAATAATTTAGTAAGTAATTATATTTGTTTCTTGATTTCAGAGTTCCTGATTCGAAATGTCGATAAATTTAGACAAACCGAGGTACGACCAGGGAACGTACTGGGGCCGAGCGAAGCATTTTATCCTGCTTACCAACCCTTTGAACGCGTTTGCAACAGAGTCACAGTTGAATGAGGCAAAGAATGTCGTCGATACGTTCAGGTATGTTCTTGATAAACCTTCTCCTTCATCATCATCCTCAGAACGACTTCGCCCACAGCATGCCATAGGGCCCTTTTTATGTGATAATCCCCTCACTCCTTTACCAACCTCATCCTGGTTCAAACTGCGATGACAACAATGTTGGCTGCTCGTCTGCCCATCTCCCCCATCTCTTAGAGCACTGTCAATCATCATTCCAACTGTTTTGGGATTGAGGATTCGACGCAACATGTTTTTTTCCTAATGATATCTCTTTTAGCCTTCATATCTGTAGTGATGTTTTCGTTTAAGGCCTGAAAGCACTGAAATTATTTGCATTTAACGTATGGTTCTAGAAATTCACTAAAGTGCGAACCTATAAAAAAAACACTGTCGGTAACTTGGTCCAAAGCAAACTCAATTCAAGGGGATCGAAGAATCAATTTCGAATGTTTGGACATCCCTTTTGCTACCTAAAACGACTGGCGTCCGTGTCATCTAAATGTTAATAATAATTATTTAAATCAGCTCGTGGCTTGATAATAACAGCCGGGTTTGTGGATGGGTCACCATCTTAACATATCGAGATTCCTCCGTGCCTCGGAAAGCACGTTAAGCCATTGGTCCCGGCTGTCATTTGTAGATCTTTGGCTGCCAGAAAATCTGACTCCAGTTTTACCAAGAAGAACCACCCAGTAAATCGGTTGTGGAGGTCTGGTAGGCAGCCGCTCCACGTAAAATACGTCTTCAGCTGAATCCGGTTAGACTGGAAGCTGAGCCCAATATGTATAGTTGGGAAAAGGCTAGGCAGATCAATCATTTATCAATAATTATAATGTTAATAATAAAATATTCAATTAGGTATAACATAATGATTAGTTTGTAAACGATATACCCACGATTGTTAATCAAAACAATCACGCTCCTCGCGTCTTGAACTTTGTTTGAAAAATATTAACTGTTCACAATGACATGTCGAAGGCGATAAACAATATTCGAACGGATATTGTTTGTTGCTGTTCTTCATCAGTGTTATTTATTGAATACCTACTTACACACATAAGTTTCAAACAACATGGTCATCCTCTAGTCCTTAACCTTTATTTGGGGTACCACCGTCGATCGAAGATGATACGACTGGAAAAGAGGTGACTAAGTATAAGTATATAATCTTTCACATAATGCATCTTTTCTTTGGTCTTCATCTACCCCTATATTATTTATCTATCAAAGAAAATAAATTAATCAGCCGATATGTTTCGATTTTTGGGAACCATGCAGTCATCGGATTTGGGGCTGTAGGTACTAATCCGTCATGCAAACCCGGGGTGGTTCTAGGACATGGGTTTTCTGACGATGTTTTCCTTCACCATCTTAAGAACTGTGATGAAGTCTTCGTGATGCCGCTCATGTGTGTTCTTGGTAATTGAGTAACCATGGAAATAACTCATGACTGAAGATGGACCCACGACCTGTTGAAAACCGCTTGGTGCTAGACGCACAAGACCGGTCAATGTGGTGACACCTGGGGACGCCTTAGTCCAGCAGTGGACGTTTTTCGGCTGAAATTATGATGACAATAAAAAAAATAAAAATAAATAAAATCAATTTATTTCGGGTACTTATACCATACCATATTCAGTGCAAAAAAAAGAACAAGAACTGTATCAATTTTATTTGTCATCTCAATTTTTAAAAAGTGAAATTGATAACTTTCTAATTAATTAATTTATCATATCAAAAGTAATCAAAATAAAAAAAAACTAATAAAGGTCAACTACAGTTAATGTCAGAATGAACAAAATATCAATATGTCAACTACAATAATTAGGAAATAAAATAACCAAATATAAAAGCATTATGAAACACTGATTTAATGTTACCTCACCAAATTTAACATCAAAAACATATGGAGAGCGCCGTAGGTGTCTGAATAACCTTTTGGGCAAAAAATACTAGTTATGTTTTGTTTTTCATGATAGGAAGACACAAAAGATGCCCGCTGGCTACGACGAGGACAAACTATGGGCCGCCAAATATCTGTACGACAGTGCATACCACCCCGACACTGGTGAAAAGATGATCAGGATCGGACGCATGTCTGCGCAGGCGCCTATGAACACGCTCATTACTGGATGTGAGTAATAATAATATTTCAAAGTACCTAGAACAGCCTTCAAGCAAAAGTTAGAGCAACCTTCTGCGAGTTGGCTTCAGACTCTCGTACGCCTTCCAAAGATCCTGGATTCCTGGGTGCCAGGATAATTATCTTAATTACTAAATCGTGTTTAGGTACTTTTAGTAAAAGATATATGTATTGAACGAGGATTCCTGGGTTCGATTCCCAGGTCGAACAAAGTGCTATTGGTTTCTCCATTAGAATTTTCTCTGTAGCTGTTCGGAGTTTGGAAGTTGGCGGTGTAACGTCCCGGTGCCTCGGCAAGTACGTAATGCCGTTAGTTGGTCCTATTGGCATAGAGAGTTCAAATTATCTGTGTTTGAGCGGTTATTCCTTAAGTGATTCCACACGACACCGACTTTTGTCTGCGCAGACTTCGAAGTCTGGAGAAAAAAAAACCATCACACTGACATTTGTCTGCATAGCCACAGGCTTTGTTGTAAGTCTGTTCAGACATACCGTACCATTTTTAATTCAGAGTTGTGTGGACAGTCCATTATCCACCTAAAAACCGCCGCCCAATCGTGGATGTTCGGGAACGCGTGTTCAACCCACTCTACACATTGCGGATTTTGTTCGAAAGAGTAACCGCGGCCCTGGAAAGCAAAGGGCACTAGGAGGAGCACGGATGGGTTTTAATCAGTAAGAGTCTGACACTCCCTTCCGCTCCGCCCAGAGCGGGAGTAGTCATTTGATGATTTCCCAACCATAAAAAAGGGTAAGAACACATAATAGGTATTTTTATTTATTTTTCAGGTATGATAACCTTCTACAAATCGAATATGGCCATAATTTTCTGGCAGTGGGCCAATCAAACGTTTAACGCTATTGTCAATTACTCGAATCGTTCCGGCGATGCAGTTATCACCCCAAAGTAAGTAACGTATTTATTGTTATACTAAATAGTTGTTGCCGGCGACTTCGTCGATCCTTCTTCTAAAATAATTCCCACTCCTCCTAACATCAGATATGTGCCGTTGATTAGCCGGAACAAACAAACAGTCAGAGAGATCGACAGCCAGACAAAAAATAAAAATGTTTTTTATGTTATTTAGTATAGTGTACAACTTGTAACAGAATAAACGCAAAGAGGTCTTTGTAACTACTCATCATTACGAACAACTTTTACTACGGGATCAACCTCGAAATCGCGAAAAAAAATCAGCTGTTCAGTACATTTTGTCGAGATAAGCTCACATAAAATAATGTATGGGACAGTCGATTTTTTTTCGCAATTTCGAGGTTGGTCCCGTAGTAAAAGTTGTTCATAATGACGAGTACAATGACCCCTTAAGAGGTATTGCGTTAATTATGTTACACGTTGTATATGTACAGTAGTTTCACTAATCCGACACTATAGACTCTACGGTAGAGTCTGATGCATTTAGTTAAAAGCTTTTATGTAGATAATTGATATTCCAAACAGACACCTGAATTTTATTTCTGTGCATAGTAAATAGATAGGGCTGTAGTTAGTGCAGGATCAACTAACTGATTCGACCCTTTAGCATTTCTCTATACTTTTGACTGTTTGTAAAAAGTCCCGATGTTGGGGCACTTGATTACTTCAATAAAATTCATATGTTCAACTTCTGTCCCCGAGATATCGATGACAAAGTATCTCGCGCCCTTGTTAAGTTTTTTTTTAAATTATTTTCAGGCAATTAATTGCGTCTTATTGTGCGGCGTGTTCAGGTGCCTTGAGTACTGCCCTGTTCCTCAACAGCAAAGTCAAGGTAAGAGTCCCTTAGTACCTCTACATGGAAAAAAAAAACATAATATAATAGCTAAAACTCTTAACATCCAAGTACTTTTGTTTTTGCCAAAAGATTAAAAAAGTAATTAAAAAAAAGTCTGACAAGCCTCGACAACTTTTTTTGGATTTTGACAGGAATGCGAGTTCAGTACCTATCTAAGTTCTGAAATCGCCAAATTACTTCTATACTACTTGCAAATCGCCGCCGTGCAGTGAAAAACCTAGTGTTTGCAATAAGTGTTATTTTACAGTACAAGAAAGAATGATTGAATAAAAATTATGAAATCTGAATGTAAGTTCTTCTGTTTTAATACAAGTTGGTACTAGCACCTTAGAGAGTTAAAGCAATGCACATTCGATCTAATCACGCTTTAAGATAAAAAAATAAACAATGAATTTTCACTTCTCGGCGACCATATTATGCTAGTTGCATTCTGTCGGTTTTTCTTAAAAGGGCTTTGTCACATATTGGCTTAACTCATCAATCGTTCCTTGTTTTGATTTTTCTTCTAAGTGGTGGCGCACAATTATACTGCCAGGGGAGAGGTCGGAGAGGAAGTAGTACCCTAAAATGACACATTGCCGAGATATTTGGATGAAAATGTGATACTATGTGATCTTTGTCTCGAAATGTCGCAACGCAATGTGAAATTTTAGGGCACCATCGTATTTCGAACATCTTCTTCGTTTTATCTTTCGAACATCTTCTTCGTTTTATCTTTCGAACATCTTCTTCGTTTTATCTTTCGAACATCTGCTTCGTTTTTTCTTTCGAACATCTGCTTCGTTTTATCTTTCGAACATCTTCTTCGTTTTATCTTTCGAACATCTGCTTCGTTTTATCTTTCGAAAATCTTCTTCGTTTTATCTTTCGAACATCTTCTTCGTTTTATCTTTCGAACATCTTCTTCGTTTTATCTTTCGAACATCTGCTTCGTTTTATCTTTCGAACATCTGCTTCGTTTTATCTTTCGAACATTTGCTTCGTTTTATCTTTCGAACATCTTCTTCGTTTTATCTTTCGAACATCTGCTTCGTTTTATCTTTTGTCTTCCATAATCTCATAAATATACAACGTGTAACAGAATAAACGCAATACCTCTTAAGGGGTCATTGTACTCATCATTATGAACAACTTTTACTATGGGACCAACCCCGAAATCGCGAAAAAATATCAGCTGTTCAGTACATTTTGTCGAGTTATGCGCACAGAAATGTCCCATACATTTCAGTGCAGTCAATATTTTTTTCGCGATTTCAATAGTGGTCCTATAGTGAAAGTTGTTTATAATGAGGAGTACAATGGACTCCGTAAGAGGTATTGCGTTTATTCTGTTACACGTTGTATATCTGTTACCGGCCAAACCCGATTTCAGGACAAACTAGTTTTGCCTAGGCTAAACTAGTTCTTCCTTGACGCGATAGGATTAACTGGTATAGCCTAGTCCAAACTAATGCGTCCTAAGCCCGATAGGATAAACCAGTTTAGGCTAGGCCAAACTAGTTTATCCTGATATAAATACGCACACTCCAGGATAAACTGGTATGGCCTAATCTAAACATTATAGTATACCTAGAAAACCAAAATTAATAGATAAACTGAATAAAATACGCCGTAATTGGAAAAATAATCATTTTTATTATTAAAAAGTCGTCGTTAAAACTAATGGATAATTGGTAATACAAACAATCATACTATAAGTCATAAGTCGTATATTCATTTATTACTATAACAAATAATAAGTGTTGTTTTTTATAGAAGCAATAATTATACCTCAATCATTAAAATTGTTATTTATTTTTACATGGTGTGCTTTGGTGGCACTTAGAATTGCAGAGTATCATTGCCTTCTTGCAGTTGCATGTGTTTGTGGAACAGTTTTTCTTGCAGCTGCATCTCACAAAACCTTGGCCTGATCCAACTGAATGTCTTGTAGCTGCAGTCCTTAAGGATATTTTAAAGCCTTGGTTTACATCCGCTACCTCTAAAAAAATTTGATTGCAAATTTCGAGTTCTGATCTGAAAAAAAAATCATATAGGTAATTTAGAATATCATTAATGCTCCAGAAAAATAGATAAATCATTAAGTAAGAAAAAATAAAACCTGCAATATAGTTTCTGAAGTACGCTATGTTTGGTGCCAACTTTGTAAAAACCTTCGTAATTTTTATGAAGAATAACTCCAATGATGTTTCTGAGATCACCTTTGCCTTTATCAACATCTGGAATCGGTATTGTCACATTACCTCCAATGTTGGCAGGTGGATGAGACTTGTCAGAAGTAGCTTTCATTTTTTTAGCCTGTTTCACAAGATTTTCTGCAGCAGTTTTTATAGCTTTTTGAATGTCATTTTCAGACGAAGAAACTTTTTCTTGTTTACTAACTACTTCAACGTTATCGTCACTGTCTTCTGTCAGGTTAACATTGCAATCATCTTCTGTTACCTTCCTTAAGTCATCTTCATCCTGAATATCATTTATGATTTCTTGCGGCAAAGAGGAAGTCGAAAGTCCTACTCTGGGCTCTATTCCAAATAATGCCTTGTAGGGCGAGCGAGGAGCGGCGCGGGGTGCTCGTGGCGTGATTTGGGAATTGCTACATGTATAAGTCCTGACATGTTTGCTCTATTACATTCGACTCGGCTAAATTGGTTTAGACTAGGCTGCACTAGTTTATCCTGGAGTGTGCGTATTTATGTCAGGATGAACCAGTTTGGCCTAGCCTAAACTGGTTTATCCTATCGGGCTTAGGACGAATTAGTTTGGACTAGGGTAAACCAGTTAATCCTATCGCATATAGTAAGAACTAGTTGAGCCTAGGCGAAACTAGTTTGTCCTAAAATCGGGTTTGGCCGGTAACATTATCTATACCAGTTTCATCGTGTGCCGCAACTATTTAGAAAAATCCAAGTCGTAGAATCCTATACTAAAGATTTATTGTACACAGAAGCTGTTGGTGAACCTTTCTTAATAAATAAATAAATAAAAATCAATCACTTTATAATTTACAGCTTTTACCATAACATTTATCAAATCACAGCGCAATATCTTTCCGCCAATAAATTTCGGGCAGGTGTATTTTTTTATCAAAACGATAGCTTATCTAGTATTTTTTCCAACGTTATCTTCTATTTCGGTAGTGTCAACACTTTCCACTAAGTAATTACTTTTGTCTAAAACGTCACGGAGGTGTGTCGTATCGTGTCGGAAAAATCGTGAGATAACAATCTGTTTACATTGGAAAACACACCCGTGTTGCTGTCACGCGACTTAGGTGTCTGAAAGATGGTTCTTTTATACATATAAAGCTGATTATTGCCTGGAGCCTGAATTTGTAGCCGGTTGATGGGAATATAGACTCGGCCTCCTATTATCGAGATGGGGCTCTAACATAACTTTCTAAATATGGGTGTACTATAGGTACACCCATACCGGAAGATGGGATCCCTTTAGGAATATGGTCGTCATGTCATACATATGTGTCAATTAATAAAATATGATGCCAAAGAAACACATAGGTACATATGTGTCAATTAATAAAAAATGATGCCAAAGATTTGAAAGAACTTAAATGAAAATGAAAAGGACGGTTATGGAATGCCGAACTATGATAACTGTAAGAAGATTTAAAAAAGGAAGTGTTTTAATTATCATGGAAACCTTAACTACCAGAAAAAGAAGGTTTCCTAATATTTTAATCAAGTGACGACTTAATAATGTAATGTAGTGTCTAATCTTATTAATAGTAATCTATCAATAGTAAATTTTATTGTCTAAATATTTAAACTATTTGACGAAGAATTCTGTAGTGGAATACTGACGTATCGACCTATCTATCTAAATTCACAGGAAGATAAGTCTGCCCTGTCCCCCAATAAGAATAATAGATAAATCAAATCATCTGACTCAAAGAGAATAATACTATGTTATCATTACAACATCACAGCTCCTCCGTGACCTATAGCATCAAGTCGTGCTTGACGGATTTGCAGTAACGTGTCATGAAAGTTCACTTAACGATTACGCTATAATGGGATAGTAAACATAAACATATTACACCTTGTTATGTTACTTTATGACGTCAGAGTCGTCCTACTCGTCCGAAATAGTACGTAAGTACTATGTGTTGCGATATAATAATTTGTAGTTCATACTTAAATTCGTATAAATAGATTTTACATAAATTGTATACATAATTTCGACTAAGTATGTAGGTACAGTGGCCATAGGTAATCCCATTTAGTAGTTAGAATATTAGGAGACTCTAGGTGCGTTTAGACGGGCAACTTTTCGGCAAAATTGTTTAATATACAAACGCACAACTACATCAAGTCAACATGACGTAGCGATTGTTGCTTGTAGAAACCGCTACGCAATATTTTAAGCGATATTTGTCAACTATCAGGGTCCAATCAATCGTGTACCTATAGTTTTTTCCTTTCCTAAGATACCACTTTAGCCATTTGATTATACGATGCATGGTGCTCACATGATTTGGCATCTGGACTCAACAAGAGACCTTGTCCCTTCAGTGCTTGAACCTTCTCCAAAAAGTTCTACTACTTATTAAAATAAATACACCTTGTATTTTATCTTGACGTAGAGCAACTTAAAAAACTGGATTGCTCCGCATTGCTCTTCAACTATTGACAATAAGAACGGTTGAAAAAGTTGCCCGTGTGAGCGTAGCTACTATTTATTCTTAGTTAACTATTTCACCCATTGTATTTTTAACTATTATAGTTTTTTTTGTATTTACTATCATATTTTTATTTCCTTTATTCACTTTATATTTTTATTATTTTTACAATTATTTCCAGGGCATGAACCCCCTATATGCTCGGTTAGTCCCCTTTGCCGCCGTGTGTGGCGCCAACTTCATCAATATACCTATGATGAGGAGCACGTAAGTACACTTTTTACGATACAGTTATATTCAAGAAGCTAGATACGATTCGTCACAGTCATAACTTTCATATTTATTATAGGCCTACAAGTAAGTCGACTTCCGTTGGCAGAATAAATTGATTTATTTAATAATTTATGTACAAAAATAAACAGTAAGAACAACAAATATTTGTAAAAAGGAAGTGCTTTTCTAAAAGAAATTCTTCGAGCAGATTGCACCTCTCATTTTATGGAAATCTATTACCGATTTTCCAACTGACATACCTAAAGATCACTTTAGGATCCTATTTCGTGATTCTTATAGTACTAGTATTTACCTGACTTCTTGTGTATTAATTCTAAAGTCAGTGTACCTATATAGTTTATCACCGTACAAGCTTGCAATTTCAGAATGACATAACCAGTATCATGACACCGATAATGACTTTTGGAATATCGACAAAATAGTTATTGTTCACATCCAAAGACTACAATAGTATACTGGCTATAGACAGGCAACTCTACCTTATTTTTTAATACTAGGAAGTGGTCGAACTCAGCGCCATCTAGTTTTTAGTTAAGGGAACTAATTTATATAAATAAATGTATAGGTTGGTAGGTGTATAGCTGCTGTCTGTTCCTTTATGATATTAGGTAGAGAGATGAGTGTATCCGCTATATACTACAAACATACGTACTAGGTACATAAAGGAAAAAAAACCACATAATTGAATATTAAACCATTTTATTTAGAAAAACATCACACATTTTACAATAAAATTTTATGTTCGCCTTTTTCGTCCCTTATGATTAAGGTAGTGCCGATTAGCCTTTTCTTTCATTGAATCGTTAATATTCCAAAAGGTTATTTGGCCAGTGAGAACATTATTGATATCTTTGCACCAGTTGTTTACAACAACAACACACACAACACAACACAACACGAACGTACGAACGAATTGTAACGCGGCTCAACAACATGGAGAAACGAAAGCTCAACTCAACCTGCAGATGCACTAGCGAAACAACAAAAACTCTATTGCAAAAGGAAAATAAATGCGCACGAGTAGTTATACTCTCACGCAGCCATTTGCAATTTAAGTGTGGCCATTCAAAAACAAACTTTTGCACGTTTAAATACCAAAATTCTTCACTATTAAAGCTCATAATAAAAACCTAATTATGTACTAATTCATATATTCTATTATTTATAAGAAGATCATGAAATTATATTATTTTTCTTGATTAATGTTATAAAGTAACTCTCAGAAAAAAAAAAAATATTTAACCGTAGCAACACCGCAATTTGTTTCCCTTAACTAAAAACTAGATGGCGCTGTTTTCAATAAACAAATTGAATTTTAATTTTGTTCTAAGTTGCCATAGCATGTTCACATCACTACTGGCGCTGTAAGCGCTTTGTTTACAAAAACGTGCAAAAGTAGGGTATCAACATTTTTAACGAAATAATTTTCTTATCTTTTGTTTTATTTTCTATTCATTCACATGCCATGTTTCAGTGAAATCATGAAAGGAACACCTGTATTCACACAAAATGGGGAGCGAGTGGGCAACTCTAAGACTGCAGCGGCTACAGGCATCTTCCTGGTATGCGTGTCCAGAGTGGGCATGGCTGTGCCCGGAATGAGTACGTAAATTATAATTTGCTATGAAAGACTATAAAATAGTATCTTTAAGATTTATAATAATGTCTCTAAAGTAAAATATTCTCGTTGGTCTAGTGGCAAGCTAAACAAAGGCAAGCGCTACTTTTTATTTGAGGTCCTGGTTTCGATTCTCGGGTTAAGCAGCCTTATTAGATTTATTCACCTCGAATTTGTCTAAATATTGTAATCGGTGTACTTTACTCAAATAATTTATTTCACAAGCATTTATGATAAGGAGTCCGTCAGAAAGATGAATCTGGTTGTCCATACCAAAGCGTAGTGGGTTCCTATGGTGAAGAATGGGAAAACATGTGGTTGTTTTATACTAAAAAAAAACATGTGTGACTTTGTCTCTACCATTTCGATTCCTAGCTAGTTGTTATTCATATCTAAACGTGTATTGTCTTATTTTCCAGCTCTAGTGCCAATAATAACGAACACGGCGATAAAGAAGCGTTGGTTCAAGCCGTCCTCGCTGGCCATCATTCCGTTCCAGCTGGCGCTGGTGTGTCTCAGCGTGACGTTCGCGACGCCCTTGTGCTGCGCCTTCTTCGAACAGAAAGCCAGCATTAGTGTGGATAATATTGAGAAAGAAGTGCAGGTAATGGGAGTATTTTAGTGCTTTATTACTGACGTACCTGGCCGGGTCTACGCTTTAGGGCCATTACTGCATTAATTGTATTGTCACTGCTCTCAAAACAGGAGAAAAAAGTAAGGAAACCAAGAAGACGTAAAATAATAAAAAAATAAAAAATGCGTCCCAGTGCTGGTTGGTGACTGTGAGATAGTCTCACAGGCTATTTACCTCTCATAGAGGCTTATTGAGTTCCAACAGTGAGAATATCGTATAATATTTATTATTATATTTATTTATTACATAATAATACAGGGTGATTTTTTAAAGTGCGCGTGGATGGCCAAATCCGAAACTTTGAGGAAAGTAAATAAAAACACGCAAAAGGAGTCTCGAGCACGATTGTGATGAAAACTAAAAATGCATTGGATTTTCGAAAAGTCGATATTCCTAGCCAGGAATCCGTGTCATCTATACAAAGATGATATGGATTCCTGGCTAGGAATACCGATTTTTCAAAAATCCTACTGCTGAGAAAGGCTTCCCTCGAGTTCTTCTTGAAACTCATCCCCCAAATATGCTAAATTAAAATCTGCTTGTTAAGGAGGTCTCTAATACTTGTTTTATATTTTACAGGAAAACGTAAAAAAGATATCTCCCGAGACGACTACACTATACTACAACAAGGGACTGTAAGCAGCAAGCATAACTAAGAATTCCTCACCAATTAGAATGGCTGTTAAAAGTTTTTGACATGGTGGTCATGAAACAATTCTGTTGCAATGAAGAAATCGAGTTGGCGAACCTTTAAATCGATGATAAATGGCGTTGTCTTAGAGAACTGTATTTAAAATAATAATATCTTATGTTTGAAAGCATTTACTATTTTCTGTAGAATTATAGTCTCACCAATTGTAAATTGGCGGACAAATTATTAGAAATATACTCCTTATTTTGATTGGGGATATCCCAAATCTCCCGACTGTTTGGGGAATTTGGGATCCAAGGCTTTGTGCTTTTAATATTTTCGAGAGACGCTATATAACTTGTTATGACTAGTTTTTAAGAATACACTCGTTTTGTTATAAAGAATAAATTTTTGACTTGTTGATTATATGAGGCCTATTCATGAACTTTTAATTTACCGCTGCAAAACTGTCCAGCAGTTGGCATTCCTCGCAATTAATCTTTCAGAATAGAGCCCTCGCTGTTGATATTTATAGATTTATTTTTATTTTGTACCTATAGCTTTTACAATAATTAATTAGGTTCCAATCAAGTTTTGCTATTTGTAAGTTCTACATTTTTTTATTTAATTTTATGTTAAAGAATGGGTGTGGCGAATTGTTCAAGTTCATGCAAATCGAGGAAAATGAAATCTCTCCTCATCACAAATTCATTTTGTATAGAGATATGTGGTACAGAGTGTAAAGACCCGCGGTTCTTTTGTGGCTTCCCGTAGCTAAAACTAGCCTAGAGCTAAGAAAACTACACGTTTACCTAAAAATAATAATATTGTGGGTTGCTTGTATGTTCCTATAATTGAAGCCAGCCTCAAAGCTTAATAATTATATTATTTCTAGTTGTTATGTTACACTTCGATCTGAACACAAAGGAGGGGTTTTATTATGAATTGTTTTAGCAAATAATGTGCAATAACATTCCAAAGAAATTCCGATTTTCGTAATTAATAATCTTGTATTTACTGTACTTATGTTATATTTGTATATTGTGATGTCAATTGAACTGTGTATAAGCTGACAATAATACTGTACGAATAGATATAACAAAATATTAAATTATTGTGATCGCTTTTTCTGCTATAATACCTAGGTACTTTGTTTTGTATAGGGGTATCAATATACTTGATTTTTTTTTAAATTGAACTAGTTTTTATGTTGTAGTGGTGTATTAATCGCTTTGGTATCATGGTAGCAACATTATCAATAGAAATTATTTAAAACTATTTCATTTTAGTCAATCAACAAAACTAAAAAGACAGTTACCGTACCAATTAGCTATACTCTAAGAAAATAAATTGTTACACAACTATTGTTATTTCTCTGATACATCCAGTATGTATTATCAAAAAACCGCAAACCGCGATTCCTTATCATTATCACCATCCCTTTTCCCATGTTACTTGGGGTCTTCTATTCTTCCCCGTCAAACGTCACGTCTCCCTTTTCTGTCACAATCCAAGCATATTTTATTTGGCCTTCCTTTTCTACTACAAACGTTTTTTTTTATCATCTCTTATGTCCCATACCTCCTCATCTCTTTTCTCATTTACTAAAACGCATGGTACTTATTATTTTTAATCTTATTTCAAGGGCATGAATCCATTGTATGCACGGCTGGTTCCCTTCGCAGCCGTAGGCAGCGCTAATTTTATCAATATCCCCATGATGAGGAGCACGTAAGTATCCACCTGCATCATCACACACCTACGCCTGGACTCCCACTGACATTATATATTCCCTCTTCATTCCTCATGAGCCCGCTTTTGATCTCGATCTCGCCCAACAACAGTAAATGGTGGTTGGAGTCTACAATGGAACGAGCAAGCCCAAATGATGCCTGCTCACTTTTGCTTTTAAGGCTGATAGATTCTATTAATTTATTTAAAAAAAATAGTAACATTCTAAATTCTAAAAAAAATCAAGAAATGGAAACACAGATGCAGGCAAAAGGTTCCTAGACGGGGGGGTCTGTTAGGGCTAGAGCCTGCCAGGGTTGCGGAATTTGTTCGAAAGAGTCAACGCGGTCCTGGAAAGCAAAGGGCACTAGGAGAAGCATGCATGGATGGGTTTTAGTCAGCAAGAGTCTGACACTCCCTCCCGCTCCACCCAGAGCGAAAGGAGTCATTTGATGATGTTGCCATCCTTAAAGAAAAAGGCACGAGGATTCCACATTTGAACTGTGTGCATCCTAACTAATACTTATTATAAATGCGAAAGTGAGTTTACCTCTTCATGTCATAACGCTAAATGGGTTCGGATAAAAATTGGCACATATAATAGGAAGACCATGTCCTGGAATAAGATATAGTTAACTTTTCATCCCGGGTAGATATTTTTTTACATTCACGCGAGCAAAGCCGCTGACGAAAGCTAGTATTTATGGACGAAAGGTATTGGGATCTAGTCGGTAATATAATATTGATAGTCATCTTCTATATTCGCGCACACGCTATGATGACAATCAATGACCTAGCTGTAGTGAAGTAGTTCTTCTAACATGATTTTAGCTAGATGATAATATTTCAGTGAACTGATGAACGGAACCCCTGTGTTCACCCCGGAAGAACAGCGAGTTGGCAACTCCAAGATTGCAGCGATCACTGGCATCTTGCTCGTGTGTATTTCCAGAGTGGGCATGGCTGTGCCCGGAATGAGTACGTCATGTATATTATATTTGGGCGGGCAGTAGAGATATAACGACTATACACGACTAGTAGAAAAAGTAAAATCACATCCAGGCATCAAAGATTTGTAAACTAAACATAAAAGTGCTGACCAGTAAACAAAACTACTGTGTCCTTTGGAGCTAACGACTACGATTGATTATTTGGCTGCATGTGTTCACGTAATACTTGGAGTACTTAATACAAAAATATGTTTATAAGCAGGAAAGCTACAAATCGAGAATTGCTAAGATATGTAATATAAGCATAATTTTCAAAAATGCTATTCAGTAAGTCAAATGCTCGATGAGACGTGTTTTTTTTTTCAGTAAACTCATTGTTTTTTTTCAGGAGTCTCTGTTTTCCCTTTTGACACTTTTATTGTTTTTGTAGCACTGGTACCAATGATAACGAATGCAGCGATTCAGAGGTGCATTTTCTGTCCTAACTCGCTTTCCATCATTCCGTTCCAACTGTCACTGGTGTGCATCTGTGCGACGTTCGCGACGCCATTGTGCTGCGCCTTCTTTGAACAGAAAGCCAGCATTTCAATCAACACTATAGAGCCGCCGTTGAAGGTAAGATATTATTAAGATATTATTATTATACTGCATAATCTCATAATATGTAAAGATTATACCTACAATTTTCCAAATCCGACTGGTATTTGCAGAGATTCTTCATCTCTATTATATTAGTAGGTACTTATAGATATTAGGTAAACGGTTTACTAAAGTTTGTTATAATTTAAAATGCAATATTTTATATACCATACTTGTATTTGCCATAATTTCATTAGAAGTAACGCTTCAGTTGCCATAATCGTAAAATTACATAAAATCATTTTCACTCATTTCATTGGTGACTGACTAATTTCATCGATCAAGTGTCATAATAATTTTAATCCTATATTATTTCAGTGCTCAGTGAGAGTGATAGTGAGAGTGATAGAGTGATTTCATATAAAGTGTAAAGTGGCACTGAGCTGCACCCAGTTAGTTTAAACGCCGCCGCCGATCCCGACGTATTTGGGAAAAGGCGAAGGGAGATGTTGCTGAAAAATGTACAAAAACTCAAGAGCATCCTCTGTTCCTTTCCGCTCATCGTCTTCTGATGGGCCGGCAATCCGACACGACCGAGTAGAGATATTGACACTCATTATTATATTCTTAACTATCGACGTACCTATAACCTGTTCTCTATTTTCACAGAAAAAGGCGCTAGAACTATCACCCAAATCGACTTCTGTGTACTACAACAAGGGTCTGTAAGCAGCAAATGCGAATATCTTAGTGAACAGTGATGAATCAGCACCCAAAAAAAAAAAACATCACCATTGCAAAAAAATCATGAAATAATTTAATTGCAATGACGAAGTAGATACTCTCCAGAAAATAATACAGGTCATTGGGTTGAGTTTGCACTGAAATCAGTGTTGATTTTGATAGGGTGAAATTTGAAGGTACTGAGTAACTAGCCTCGGCTAGTTCTTGTCCGTCGCTTTGGGGACTTATCCCCCTAACTTGGATGATTTATGACCTAAAGCTTTTAATATTCTCAAAAGATGCTTAGTTCTTAAACTTGTTAAGACTACACTCGTTTTATTGTTAGCTTCGACGGATTAAATTAGTTGAATACCTCATGAACTGTAATTTATCGCCGATGTTCTGTCAAGCTCGGATGCGGTTGCAGGTATAAGATTTCGGGGGAGTCAAATTTTCTCAGCCTGACTTTGAAGGGGGTTAATGCCCAAATAAAATATTAAATTATCCCCCATAATCGTGCTTAGCCAGCTGTATCTGTGCTTATGTATTGTCATATATAAAATATGTAAAGCGGAATTCATGTCACGTCACAGTTGAAATTTTTCTAAGAATATTATTATTGCTTTTAAAACGTTTATTCTTGATTATGAATTTTTGAATACTTTTGTTTTTTACTCGCCCGATTTGTGGAGTAAAAATCAACACAAGATTGTCTAATAAATTGTCAAGCGCGTGTAAACTACTGTTAATTGGTTTGTAGCCTATTTAGCGAGACAAAAGGTACATTTTCGAAGTGTAACCTGCAATCAATGTAAAAACCAATAAATCGAATGAGTTATTTATGTTATACTTTCAAAAATAATTTCTTGAACATGTCGGTGCATATTATGATTAGTTTAATTCAATATCTGTTTTGAAATATCAATCAGTGAGCTTGCAAATCTCGACGTTAAAATGTTGTTTTTAGTGTCTCATATATTGATTTGCTTTAAAGTCAGGATACGACAAAATAAATAAGTATTATTGAATTTTACTAATCATAACATGCACGCACCATATTTATTGGTATCGTAATGGAAGTATTCTAATGGCCAATAACATAAAGAACTCATTAAATTAACGGTTGATTACACTTCGAAAAAGTACCTTTTGCAAATTTTGCCCCGCTATCGAATACTTTTGACGTGTCAAAATTACGGGCTGTTCAGGCCTAGGCGGTATTCGCTATCCAGAACGGTAGCGACAGCCAAGTGGGCTACCTTCTCGGCTTTCGAGCTTCAGCTTTGAGTGGATGAACGGTACGATTACTTATTGGGATTCTAATTAAGTAAGTAGTCTGTACTACTCTAGTAGTACGCATATTTCATTTATATACTGTGATATCAACCTCAATACCGACATCTCCTTTAATAATACTACCCATAAGGCTGGCCGCATACGTACGGCTTCTGATCTAAGGAATTCAGATTCGTTGACCTGAATGCTTGCCTTACATACAAAATGTCTAAAAAATGTCTAAACTATATAGGCGCACACGTTTGTATATTTTCCGAATGGGAAAAGAATCTGACGTTGCTTTAAAGAAAGCCGTGTGTTCTGGGTCAGAAGAACGTAAAGCCCAGCGTCTACGCTAGTCTCACCACAGAATGTTTTTACTTATAACTATAGAAAACGTTAATCATGATTGCTTGTATTTGATAATATTTAATAAGTATTATTGGTGTTGTGTATGTTTAACAATATACTTAACATACTTCTGTAACTGTGAACATGCTTTTTTTTTTCAAGAAGACCTATGCAAAATATTTGAAATTATTTTATAATGTTTATAATTTTCTAGAAAATAAATAATTATTATACGTAGTCGATGGCTTTTGTTATTTTACTATCCACCAAACCACAAAGTTTTTTTAGAAAAAAGTTTTTCGGGTTTTAGACAAAAACTATTGAATTTGTCTAAAACCCGAAAAAGTTGGTTACCCGTTGGTTACCCATTAGACACGGAACCCAAAAATATCGTTTTTGTGTTTTTTTTGTATTTGATTACTGATTTGTCGTCACAAAATATCGACTTATGGGGTTAAATAGCGAGTTTTACTATTTTATCATATTATGTCTTTATCATCGAATGTTGAAAGTGAAACAGCCGCCAATGGAGCCATTTAATTCGTGATATTATTTTGAGAATTTTCGAAATTCTCGATATTCAGAATGTTATAATCGGAAAAGCATGATTTTCGTAATCCTACTAATATTATAAAGGTGAAAGTTTGTATGTTTGTGTAACAATCAGGCAAAAACGGCTGAAGGGATTTGGATGAAATTTGGCACACATGTAGTTCATATCCTGGAATGAGACATATGCTACTTTTTATCCCAGTAAGTGGCATGGATCAATGAAGACTGAGGAGGAACTTCACTACTTCAGATTCACAAGTACCAGGAGACCAAAAACATCAAGTACCAGGAAACCAGAAACATGTCATAGTATTTTTTGGGCTGGTATAAATGATAATGGTGTAGGGGTAGGTGTAGGGTAGGTGCAGGCAGCCCCGGATCTAGGGGGGGGCAAGCCGGGGCCCATGCCCCGGGCGGCAAGTTCAAGGGGCGCCAAACTCACATGTTTGAAAAAAAACTTATTCGATGTGGGTGGTAAAATTATTGAGCTTTCTACATTCGCTCTTGAATTTCGCATTCTCTTGAATCTCTATTTTTCTGCATTTAAAAAGTGACTCCTAAGCAAACTTTGGAAACGTTTTCTTTTCCCCTTTCAAGGATCTAAAATCGACTGAATGTGAGAGTGATCAGAGTTATCTATATAGACCTACTTCAGTAATACAAAAGCAAAATCTTTGTACCTCTTTTTACGAAAAAAACGCAGGCACAGATAAAGTCTATGGAGAATGAGTCCAGAAAGCTAATATTTTTTTAATAATGCTTAAAAAATTGATAAATTATTAAAAACGTATGGTCGAATTTCGATCACTAGTTAAAATAGTTATCGAAAGTTTCATAATATAATAATGTATAAATAAGTAGATGACCCGGTGAAGATCGATTACCTACATATATTTGTGTAAAATCTACTCTACACCTAACCTACTGAATATACACACAAAATTTCATAAGAATCGGTCAAGCCGTTTCGAAGGAGTTTTGTAACAAACACTGTGACATGACACGAGAATTTTATATATTAGAAGAAGTGTGGAAGAGAGGAGGGCGCCACTATCAAGTTTTTGCCCCGGTTTGGAAAAATCGTAGATCCGGGACTGGGTGCAGGGTAGAAGTAGGGTAGATGTAGGATAGGGTAGAGTAGGGTAGGTGTAGGGTAGGTGTTTCTGAGTAAAAAATGTACGATACAAATCAGGAAACCTTCCTATTTCCGATATTCACGCGGGTGAAGCCGCTGGTAGTAGCTAGTACTTTATCATTCTGATTCTGGTAACACCATGGAAGTTTCTTTTTTATTTATGAATGGGCTAGCTCTTGACCTCGATCACGCCTTATGGAAAGCGATAGATGAGGTCCATGATGAAACGAGCGTGCCCAGAAAATGCCTTGAGGCACTGGTACTCCCACGCGTACACAGCAGGCTGCTTGACGCTGAACTCCGGTGGGAGGGTGGTCGCGAACCAGGCGGGTGTGGAAAGGATTGGCCAGTCTTATAAGGTGTTAGGTCGATGAGACTGTTCAGGATGCGCCATGGAAGTTCAATTGTGTGTGTCATAAAACAATAAAAATAAATAACAATGTTTGCTATTAACTATTTTATTTGCAATTGTTTATAATATTTAAAAAAATCTGTATCGTTTAATAATCTTTACATCGAATTTACATAATTATGAAATAGGCATAAAGGTTCAAGCTTGAGGTTTCCCAGCGAGCAATGTAGCGGGAGTCAGAATAACGGACCGCGTAAGAACACAGTTCTGCGCTCCAAAACACAAATCGCCGACGTCACTCTAAAAGCAGGACTGGGCCGGACACATCTGCCGCATGTCGAACGATTCATAGGCCAAGCAACCACAATGTGGGTCCCAGAAAATGTCCGGCGGCATCGCGGCAGACCCACGCAAAGATGGCGAGACGAGCTTGACGCCTATCGACATGATTGGTCACCACTAGCCCAGCCCAAATTTCAACGTTCTATAGTGATAAGCGACTCTGAGCCTAAACTGCGGACAGACTGACGAATATGAATCTATAGAGCCCCTGAAAAGGGCCCATATAGAATGGGTTGTAATTAGGATGCAATGGAATTTGAACTTTGTCGAGTTCAGATTCCATTACGTGATGATAATTTGAGTTTGTTGTTCCAAAGTTATATAGTAAAATTATCAAATACATTCATATTATATACAAATACAGCATCAAGAATATAGTAAAATGGAATAGAATTATATACACCGTATATGTTACAGAAAACATAGATGAGGAAAACGTACATAGGGTTACACAATGGGCGGCCGTATCAATAAAAGCAAGGTACATGGACACAGAGCGAAGCATTTATCAAAATACCCCTATCTCCACAAAGTCATGCTCACATTTCACATGAGTTAAAAAGACGCGTGCATCGTTTAGTATAAAATATATTTTTTATTTAACAATTTATGTAGGTACACACATTTATCAAGCATAACATGAAACAGCAAAATGTACAAAGGTGATGCTTGTTTCTAAGCATTTTACATGTATAGATTTCAGTTGTAATTTTATTGAAACTATTTATTTAATAATTTTTTCGTTCGAGTACTTAGGTACTCAATTATTTCTCTGACGAACCATTTTGATGTCTAACGATTACACGATTACTTTTTAAATTCCTAAGCTACTATTTAAAATTTTCATCGAGATTGTATAGCTAGAGACTGCATGCAAAATTGCAAACATTGAAACAACATGCATAATGACATGTTAAAGAACGGAAACGGCTGAAGGGATTTGGATGAAATTTGGCACACTTGCAGTTCATATCCAGGAAAAGTAGCTTATGTGTTACATAAGATACTTTTTAACCCGGTAAGTGGCATGGCTTAATGAAGACTGCGGAGGAAGTGGAAATTCAGAGCCGCTGCTGCTTTAGTACGTACAGATTCACAAGTACCAGGAGAGAGAAACATGTCGAAATATTTCCCGAGCTGGAATTGCGAGCGGTAAAGATTCACAAATACCAAAAACATGTCAAAATATTTCAGTGGCTGGAATTGTGTGCGATAAAGACTCAAAAACTACCGGGATACCAGAATCATGGATGTGTATTTCAGGGACTTGAATAAATATTTTTAACATCAGGCTTAGGCTATGGCCCTAAGGAATCGAGCAAGAATCAAAGCTCGAAAGAACGCTAAGCCAAGAAAAAGAAATGGCGTAGGCGGGTGAAACCGCGGTACACAGATACGAACTATTTTAAATTTCCCAATTATTATGTCAGTAAGATTTCACATTTTCATGTGATTTGATTGTTTCTCTCTGAAGTAAATCTAAAGTTCACTCAGACGAGTCGCAGACAGAAGCTATTTTAAAAAATACAAAGAATTCATAGGGATTAACAATATTCTGGCCACACGAATTCAAAACCGATTTGGAGTACATGCCCACGAAATCTGCAAAGTGAAAATCCAAACACTTTTCGCTAGTTTAATATAAATATCAAAAAAATGTAAGAAACGAATTTATGACTTCCAGATTGCAGGCAACTGCACGCGAAAGCCGCTGCCCCTTTATAATAAAACTTCAGTTGCATGAGAAATAATAGTTATCTCAGACTGAAACATCGCATCGCACCGGCAAGCGATGCGATGTTTCAGTCTGGGAGAACCATTTTCCTTTCGTAAGATTTTGACAAGTACCTGTAAATTAAAAACCACTGGCGCCCATCAGGAAGTACTCAAAACAAAATGCTGGAACTATTGTTGTAACGTAACCCCTTCAGCTATCCACGGCAATGCCAAATATCATTCCCATTGACATTGCCGTGGATAGCTGGAGAGGGCGCGTCATCCATCTTGATAAACATTGTTCTTGGTACCTATACCTATAGGTAAAATTGAAAACCACTGGCGCTGATCACGAAGCAGTTACTAAAAACTGGCACTGATAGTGTAGCGTAACCACTTCAGCTTTCCACGGCAATGCCAAATTTCATTCCCATCGACATAGCCGTGGACAGCTGGCGGGGGCGCGCTATCCATCTTGATAAACATAGTTCTTCGTATACCTGTAGGTAAATTGAAAACCACTGGCGCTGATCACGAAACAGTAAAAAATGCTGGAACTGTTATTGTAACGTAACCCCTTCAGCTATCCACGGCAATGCCAAATTTCATTCCCATTGACATAGCCGTGGATAGCTGGCGGGGGCGCGTCATCCGTCTTGATAAACATTGTTCTTAGATCCAGGCTTTCGACGCACAACAGAGTGTTATGAATTCCCATAATCCTACGATGGCTTACGATGAACATAGGCTAACGTGCGCGAGGTTTCGGGTGTATACGTACAGCGTCTCTTTTGGTTCAGTGAAGTGTAGATTCGACCTCCAGATGTTATGGCGATGTCTAAAACAAAATAATTACCTATTATTGCAAACTGCCGCTTTATTCTGTTAACACCACACCGTCAAATTTAGGTGGAGTACCTCAGCATGAAGTGGACTGTCATTCTGTCTTGTTTGTATGGATTAAAATCTCACATGACTCACATCATCCTACTAATCCTACTTCCTACTAATATTACAAATGTGAATGTTTGTGTGTTTGTATGTTTGTATGTTTGTATGTTTGTGTCATGTTTGTATGTTTGTGTAACAATCAGGCAAAAACGGCTGAAGGGATTTGGATGAAATTTGGCACACATGTAGTTCATATCCTGGAATGAGACATATGCTATTTTTTATCCCAGTAAGTGGCATGGGTCAATGAAGACTGAGGAGGAAGTGGAAATTCAGAGCCGCTGCTGCCTTAGTACTACAGATTCACAAGTACCAGGAGACCAAAAACATCAAGTACCAGGAGACCAGAAACATGTCATAATATTTTTTGGGCTGGTTAGGGTGGGTAGGTGTAGGGTAGGTGTAGGGTAGGTGTAGGGTAGGTGTAGGGTAGGTGTAGGGTAAGTGTAGGGTAGGTGTAGGGTAGGTGTAAGGTAAGTGTAGGGTAGGTGTAGGGTAGGTATAGGGTAGGTGTAGGGTAGGTGTAGGGTAGGTGGTAGGGTAGGGTAGAGTAGGGTAGGGTAGTGTAGGGTAGGGTAGTGTAGGGTAGGGTAGTGTAGGGTATGGTAGGTGTTTCCTGAGTAAAAAATTTACGATACAAATCAGGAAACCTTCCTATTTCCGATATTCACGCGGGCTAAGCCGCTGGTAGAAGCTAGTATTATAAATGTGAATGTTTGTATGTTTGTATGTTTGCGTAACAATCAGGCAAAAACGGCTGAAGGGATTTGGATGAAATTTGGCACACATGTAGTTCATATCCTGGAATGAGACATATGCTACTTTTTATCCCGGTAAGTGGCATGGATCAATGAAGACTGAGGAGGAAGTGGAAATTCAGAGCCGCTGCTGCCTTAGTACTACAGATTCACAAGTACCAGGAGACCAAAAACATCAAGTACCAGGAGACCAAAAACATCAAGTACCAGGAGACCAGAAACATGTCATAGTATTTTTTGGGCTGGTTAGGGTAGGTGTAGGGTAGGTGTAAGGTAGGTGTAGGGTAGGGTAGTGTAGGGTAGGGTAGTGTGGGGTAAGGTAGTGTAGGATAGGGTAGTGTGGGGTAGGGTAGTGTAGGGTAGGGTAGTGTAGGATAGGGTAATGTAGGGTAGGGTAGTGTAGGGTAGGGTATTGTAGGGTAGGGTAGTGTAGGGTAGGGTAGGGTAGGGTAGTGTAAGGTAAGTGTTTCCTGAGTAAAAAATGTACGATACAAATCAGGAAACCTTCCTATTTCCGATATACACGCGGGCAAAGCCGCTGGTAGAAGCTAGTGTTCAAATAAAAACAATAATTAAAATCACGAATCATGGAGGACCAACGTTATTTTTTTTTTAACAAGGCTGGCCCGCCATGTTCTACATAGTTAACATACATATAGTATAATGTACTCTGTGTTCTATAGTCTGAGTGAAAAATCATTTTGCAACATTACAACAAAAGTGAAAATAAAGGAAGTCAGTAATATTCTGATTGATTAATTCATTACTGATCCGATGATAAAACGGCTTAATAATTCATGATTAAACATAAAAAAATCTTGAAAAGGCCCAGATTTGCCCGTCTCCTTTCTTGTTTGTCTTACCTATTCTTATTTTATTTTGTATTTTATTTTTCTTAATCGGATTCAATGTAAGTGCTGTGCACATCTTTATGTGAAGAGTTAATTGGAAATACTTATTTTAAAGTATGAGATTATTTTTTGGTAAATGTTTGTGTGAACTATTCATTGTCGTCATTCATTGCCGTCAAATGGCGGTCGTCAAACTATGTCAGGGGCCCTTAAGGCGGTTTAGAAACTCTGAAAGTAGGGTGTGGGGGGTCGTTAGACCTTACTGTCCATACGATAGAAGAAGATTGGAGTGCCATAATAATAAATAAAGGGATATTTTTAAATGCACATCTGTATAATTTTAATGCATACCAGAAAAAATAATGCTGTGCAAAAAATCCCAATTGATTAGAAAACATGTCTAACAAAAAAAACTAAAAAAATCATCCAAAACGAGATGACCTTTTTATCGAATTCACACCAAAAATGTGGTTCATACATCGGATTTATGATTTATAAAACAAAAATACGAATTGTTTATCAAAAATACTAACTTGCACTCTAAATTGCACTTCCCTGAAATAGCAGGTGGTTATCATGGTTACAATAGTAGCCGGTCATTGGGCACCCCGATTAGGTTAGAAGGGGATGGCGGGGTCAAGTGAGCGAGCGAAGCGAGCGAACAGACCCCGCCATCCCCTTCGTGGTTATTTTTTTTAAACCACCCAGAAATATCATTAGCCAAATATTCGTTCAGTAAAACAGTTCTGCAAATACCATTAAACAGTATATCGAATTTGATTTATTTAGTGTGCATAATTTGAGTGCAAGTCAGTATTTTTGGTTTAACTTTGAAATATTTTGATCGAAAAAAGGGAATATACAGATATCGATTTAAATACATGCCATAAATAAATAGGTAATGATTATATAAACAGTACCAGTGTAGTAAATTAATAAGCTTTATCTCTCGGAACACTACGCAAAAAGAAACATCACAGGCTTTGCGTTTTATTCTATAATACCAACTAAGTATAAAACTCTATCGTTCAACCCACAGAAAACAAAAGGCAGAAGAAAAAACACGGTTGCTCCCACTATCCCAGTAAAGTCTACATTCGCAAAAAGACAATATCCTAGGCAATCATCCCATTTATATAATCTTCTTAATAAGGAACTTGACATACCCACTAACCTACCGCGAATGCAAAAACGCCTTGACAAAATGGCTTAAGTCAAAGACCTATGACGAAGTGGAAAATATGGTACAAGTGATGAGTCGAATTGATAACCCCTATTTTGAACTCAGTTAAAAATACAAGCTTTTCATATAGGTAGGTACTCACCCCAAGAGTGCGCCAACGCCAGCTAAAACTGCTCTGAAACAACTTTGTATTTCTGAAGAAAAATGTGCAAAATGTGTTATTTTCCACCCGTTTAACTTCAAAAATACAAATTTCTTTCAACCGAGAAAATGCGTCCGCTCTCGGTGAACGCTATTTTGTGAGTGCAAAACGCCGTTTTAATTTAAACACAAAAAAAAATAATCTTTTAGGTGATAAGGAGGTCGAAGTTCGCTTTAGTGGGTTATTTCGTCATTCAGTAGTGTTTCACCAGAACACGATTTCAAACCGAAACCGTAACGATCAAAGACTACAATAGGTAACGATATTCGTCTTTTCTTTCTAGTTTCGGTCTCTAATTCAAAAGCATTTCATAATAAAGTGTGCGTATTGTCCGTCTGTCGATGTCGCTCTGTCACATTCACGACCTGTGCTCACGACCCTTTATCTCAAGAAAGCATGCAGGTATCATGTTGAAATTAATATCAAATACGTAAGGTTATATATCTATAGCCCCTTGGAGCTCTGAAAAAATCAAGCTTAAGTCAACGCAATAAAAAATATGACTACTTATACCTAAATGCATAATTTTTGTGACATATTTTAATAATCGCAAGTAAATCAAAACCCGTACTTTCCGTTGACCTAGAATCATGAAATTAAGAAAAAAAGTAAAGAGAAAAGTCTGAAAAATTGTGAATTTGTAGTTTTATCACATAAAAAAACACTTTGCGATTACAAACTTATATTTGCAGTTGAGGAATTGACCGTGACGTACCATCTATTCATCTATCATTTTTTTCAACTGAAAAATTTCCTTCAGTCCTACCTACTTACTCATATTCTGTCAGAGCAATAATATTGCTTTCATGGTTTATACACTTCCGTAAATAATGTCAAATCAAATCAAATCAAATGAAATACGTTTATGTCAAGCTAGGTACTCGAAAAAAAACGAGACTCGTTTTTTTTTAGACTCCGCGTTAACGCGACGCGTACGTCGCGTTGTCGCGGCGTTTCATTTGCAGTTAGTTGAACGCTGCGCTAACGCGGCGCAGACGTCAGACAATTTCGTTTTCGTTTCGGTATTATCATAAGCAAAATAGATTTCGACGAGGAAACTAAATTGTAGTTTTATTTTAAAAAGAAAATTAGTGCGAAAACGAGAACATAAAAAATAAAAGGTTATAGGAGAATACATTGGCGTGTGCGGTCAATTATTGAGAGGTATTATTTTGTAAACACTTAAAAAAAACAAAATATTTTCATTCTAACTTTCGAATGGCGAAACCTATATTTGATGAATTGTTGCAAAAAATACAATGTGATGTACAATATCAAGAGTCATTTTCACTCTAAATTCGTTTTTAGGGTTTAGTAAAAAAATATCGACTGTCAGACACCTTTATTTTTGAAGAAAAGGCATCACTTTAACTGTCTTCAAAAATTTTGGAGTCCCGTAACAGTCGTAACACTTGCTTAAAGGACCAATCACCAACTAATTTAAAGTTAAAAATTTTAAATCCCTGATCCGATTTTCATCAAACATAGCTAAGAACACTCCCGACTAATTCACCTTTCAAACAAAAAAAAAACAAAATCAAAATCGGTTCATCCGTTCGAAAGCTACGATGCCACAAACAGACACACACACACAGACACGTCAAACTTATAACACCCCGTCGTTTTTGCGTCGGAGTTTAAAAACTTTTTGGTTCAGAAATAAAGATTTTGTATTTGTATTGGTAGGTACCTACTTTAAGTATTTTCCGTCGGAGTAGGCAAAGGTGCAGCTTCCTGCACCTTTGCCTACTCCGACGGAAAATACTTAAAGTAGGTACTCACATAATTATCGTCAACCATGTTCAAGTTCCACATAACAGACGACAGGGAATTAGCCGAGCACAAAATAAATCTAGTCTCCAAGCTGCTGATTGACTCAAAAATTTATGAAAAATAGTTTTTGTCTTGACAGACTGCGACTGACTGTGAATGCGATAAAAAAACTATACCTAATTTCGAAAGTCGGTGTTTTTGCTTGTATCTTCGTTTTTTGACTCCGACTTTCGAAATTATAGTTATTTTAAGTATACTTTGTAGTGTTTTTTGTTTCGAAGTCAGTTGTATTGTTTTGTAAAAAAGTTTTTTATTTTTCACTTTTAGGTTAGCTTTAAACCCAACGCAAAAAGAATCTTCAAAATCGGTTCATAAACAATAAAGTTATGCCCGAATAGATAACCCCAAAACCGTGGTTGCCTTGTACACATCTGTGTACCCCTTCACAGCGTACCGGCGTGATGTTATGTTATGAACCGGTGTAAATAATAAACAGACATGCGATTTCAGAAATTCAGTTTTGCTATCATTTATTGAAGAGTTCCGTTACCTATCTCCGAAGTTCTTCATCAGATCTTCACCAAATAGAAATGGGATCAGTCCGGGAAGATATCTCTCCCAAACAAAAAAGAATCATCAAAATCGGTTGACAATTGGCGAAAATATCGCTGAACAAACATAAAAAAAGAAAAAAGAAACATTCAGTCGAATTGAGAACCTCCTCCTTTTTTGAAAGTCGGTTAAAAAACGAGACAGACATTTTTTTATTTTCACGCTAGTGTTTTTGAGCCGATTATTCCAACACTTTTTGGCCGAAACCGAAATTGCGGCCGAAAACAGTTAGGTACGTTGGCCGAAACCGAAAGCGACAAGTTGTCGGACACTATCATCCAGACTATTATCGCCACGTCACCCGTCATTCCGCCAGACACGTTAGTTTCCTGATAAGTTAGCTTTTTATAAAAATATGAACCTTATTATTCGTACAAGCAAATGTAAGCAAGTTATTCGTACCTAATTAAAATTTTACGAATGACTAAATTAATAGTTCTATATTAGCTAACTTTACTTATTACTACCGTTTCTAGCTTACCTAATGCCCGGTTTCTGAGGTTTCTATGAGTCGTTTATCTGTCCCTTAACGCTATTTGTCACAACACCATTGGTTGTTAGTGGTATGGACAGATAAGCAACCGATAATAACCTCGGAAACCGGGCACTAGCTAATATGTAAAGTTAGAAACGTTCGACACAATCAAAACGCAAAAAAATATTTAACTTATTTAAATACATGTCATGTCTTTTTATTTTTGTATAGGTACCTACATTTCGCATTTAACCACAGCTAATCAGCCTTTTAATTAACAGCCTGGCCAGCTAGGCAAATGACTGGTTCAATATTTGAAAATGTATCACCCTTTTATGTCAATAAAACATTATTATTATTGATAATATCGTTTAATGTCTTTCCTAGCCAAGTCATTTGAGAACTTGGGGCACCCCGACACGGACATGTTAGGTTTCTATAGACCCTGCAGACAGAAATAGGAGCCCCGCGCATGCGGGGCTTTGTCGTCGAGATTGCGTTTGAGTTGACCGCAACATATGTGTATAGAAATGTAAAGTTAAACTAGCTAAATAGCCTATACAATAACCATCTCCATCTCTGTAAATTCATCAAAATCGGTTCAGCGATAGACGTGAAAGCGTAACAGACTTGCAAACTAACACGAATGGAGCCAGCCTACCATTAAAGTAAACGAGCGAAGCGAACCCATCTACCACACAGCTGAGCTGACCGCGCTATCACACCTCAATCAAAGAGTTAAGTTGACCTCAATGTAGAAGGAGTATAAAAGTAAGGGTAAACTGTCGAAATTATGCACGAAGAGTGAACCGAGCGAGCCTTCCGATTCCTCAATTTTGTCACCCCACATTTTGGCGGCTCTGGGCACTTGTCCGGCTTTCTCCCGCTTAGATTGGGCCCAATGAGAACTTATTACGAAATAACCCAAAGTCACTACCTACCTACCTATCACTACCTACCCGATAGGACAGTGTGTTTCAATGTTTTCTTATCACCTTTGACATTGCATCATCCTACTAATATTATAAAGGTGAAAGTTTGTATGTTTGTATGTTTGTATGTTTGTATGTTTGTATGTTTGTATGTTTGTATGTTTGTATGTTTGTGTAACAATCAGGCAAAAACGGCTGAAGGGATTTGGATGAAATTTGGCACACATGTAGTTCATATCCTGGAATAAAAAATAGGCTACTTTTTATCCCGATAAGTGGCATGGATTAATGGAGACTGAGGAGGAAGTGGAAACTCAGAGCCGCTGCTGCCTTAGTACTTCAGATTCACAAGTACCAGAAGACCAAAAACATCAAGTACCAGGAGACCAGAAACATGTCATAGTATTTTTGGGCTGGTATAATTATGTACGTAGGGTAGGTGTAGGGTATGTGTAGGGAAGGTGTAGGGTAGGTGTAGGGTAGGTGTAAGGTAGGTGTAGGGTAGGTGTAAGGTAGGTGTAGGGTAGGTGTAAGGTAGGTGTAGCGTAGGTGTAGGGTAGGTGTAGGGTAGGTGTAGTGTAGGTGTAGGGTGGGTGTTTCCTGAGTAAAAATTTACAATACAAATCAGGTAACCTTGCTATTTCCGATATGCACGCGGGCGAAGCCGCAGCTGGTAGAAGCTAGTTTTAAATAAAGAACGAAATATCATCAGTTTTAGAGGCACATTCCAAAACGTAAACTCCAACTCAACTCGAACTCCAACTCCATCGGAGCTTGTCATAAATTGAAGTTTTTGCATTTGTTTGCTCATCTCTCGAGTACGAAAACGTTAATTAGACAAGCTTTCATTGACATTTTCGTGCTCATGTTGGAGTTGGAGTTCGAGTTGAGTTGTAGTTTATGTTTTAAAATATGGGGCACAGTGTGTAAAACATTGAGAATCAGAATATAACTCTGACTCCGTAGGTACCTGTAGTTCCATAACATAACGGAAACCCCAATAAGTAACACTCACTTCAGTTAACTCTCGCTGACATATTATTCATAGGTAAATCACTATCTAATTGATCCAGAAGAACCTTTATCACGTAATCTATGCCTTTATTGAAATGACGTAGTTTTTAAAATAATAGTATAGTAACTTCATATACATGTTTAAAATCGACACCCATCAGCCAAATCTAAGTCAAAAGCTGGCTCGCTAAGCCATTTTTGGCCATAAAAGGCAACGGTGTCATGAGGATAGCCCTGGCAGTATCCTTTCTGACTTTGACATAAAACCTCTTTCGATGATCACAGTTCTCTACCATACATATAGAACATTATGTACGTCTATGCTAAGAATTTAATGATAGAAACTCCTGTTAAAACGAACGTCACATTTTGAAATTCGAAATAAAATTTCGGTGTATTTACAAAATAATAATGAATTATTGGCTTATTTGTTTAAGATCTTATTTAAATGTATAACGGGTTTTATTTTAAACTGATTTTCACCAATTTAAGTGCCTACACATCTGGTGAGTGCCACATGATTTACCCTATAAAAGTACCTACAGGTACAGGCCAACCAAGTTGACTGATGCATGGGACGATGGTCGGTGTGACGCTTGTGTGACGACTCTTACTTGCAGAGGACGTCTTACGGCTGTAGTGATGATGGATGTATGCTCGCACGTCTTAACTCAGGCAAACCCAGGAGGCCGTAATAGTCCACAACATGGGCTGTGCGTGTTGGACATAATATATCACGTAATTTAATACAAATTCGTATGTTATCCTAGGACACCGTGGCAGCATTCTCACGATAAGTGTTTTACTAAACTGTATAGATTCATGGCTCATTCAAAGTTCTTCAGAACAATCAATTAATAGAAAAGTTAATAATACCATAGTAAGTTGCCAATTTCCGATTATTGCGAAACTTAACAGTTATTAGCAAAAGCATCTATGAAATTTGGCCATAATCTGATCTAGCCATTTTTTCTATGCCGAGTTTTTGTATTTTTTTGTAGCATAAAAAGCAATGGGCAAGCTGGAAGCAGCCAAACCGCCCCCACCAAAGGATAAGGACGCCCCGATAGATTTGAACCAACCCCGATGGGACCAGAGCACGTACATGGGGCGCGCAAAGCATTTCATCGTGCTCACCAACCCCATCAATTTCTTCGCCTCAGACAAAGACTTGGATGACGCCAAGGATCTCGTGGATGAGTACAAGTTCGTTCATTCGGTATTAATATAGTAATCAATATCCAGATTATAATTTTCGCCCAATCTCAACCGTGATTTTCCAAGTACGCAGGAGATTTTATAGTGCACAAGCGTGCTAAACTAAGTAACTAAGCGTGCTTACAATTACTTAAAAATAGTCCAATCATCAAATGTGACTGCAATCCGACACAACCGAAGAGTTATCAGGCGCAGGACCCACGATTTTACGTGCTTCCCGCGGGTGCTACACCGCCTACTCCCAAGCTAAGAAATAGGTACCTAATGGAAAACCCAGACCTATATAACCTAGCTCTCTCTCGTGCCGGTTACCAACGAAAACCCAAAGTAGTGGCAAAATTGCGTCATCAATAAATAATGTAAGTTCTTATCTCTATCATACCAGGAAAACGAAAAAAATGCCCCGCGGTTATGATGAAGACAAACTTTGGGCGACCAAATATCTCGTGGACAGTGCATTCCACCCCGACACTGGTGAAAAGATGATTAAGATTGGTCGCATGTCGGCGCAGGCGCCGATGAACACCCTCATTACTGGATGTGAGTAAACTAGAGCTAATTGGTCGCAAATACGAAGCAATTCATCTTATTCATCTTGTGGCTGGCACGACAGCTGGCAGGTATCTAGGTTTGTTCAACTTTTTTTTTTTAATTTATGAATGAGCTAGCTCTTGACCTCGATCACGCCTGATGGAAAGCGATAGATGAGGTCCATGATGAAGCGAGCGTGCCCAGAAGATGCCTTGAGGCACTGGTACTCCCACGCGTCGACGAAACACAACAGGCTGCTTGACGCCGAACTCCGGTGGGAGGGTGGTCGCGAACCAGGCGGGCTTTAGCCCTACCACCACAAGGGAAGGATTGGCCAGTCTTATAAGGTGTTAGGTGAGACTGTCCAGGATGCGCCGAGCGCTCGGTTCAGTTGAGTGTCAGATGGATCAAATTGCGCTACACGAGGAGGCTCCTTCATGCATCCAAAAAAACTAGCTCGAAACTTCGCCACTTCCTAGGTGTCGTCCACAGAACCTGTGGTGTCGTCGGTGGCAGCGCAAGGGTCGCTTTGGCTGCTGCAATGGTTTCGAAGGCTGAGCGGTGAACACCCCCATAGGCTCACTCAGCAGATTTAACTGTGTAGGAACCTGCATTGTCTATTTTATCTGAGATACTTACATAATAATAGAATAGATATTATCTTATCTATTTTTTAATTATTTTTCTTTGATAATATACACTGTAACGCCGCTCCAGTGTCATATTTTCAACTTTAGAATTGATTTTATTTTCTATAGTTTGGCTTCCACATTTGGCACTGAAATTCTGAACACAAGTGAATGGCGAGTTAATTAATGTTTGTAATGAAACTGGTTGCTCGTTTTAGGCATGATAACGTTCTACAAGACAAAGCCGGCTATAATGTTCTGGCAGTGGTTCAATCAGACTTTCAACGCGATAGTTAATTACACGAATCGTTCGGGCGACGCAGTTATCACCACGAAGTAAGTTTTTACCGTATGTTTTCCTAGTCCCAGGAAAATCCATTTTTTTTTTCGTTTTCAGGTCTCTTAATATTTATGTCAGGGAAATATTCTGCCACCCCGAACTTAAAGTGCACAAAAAAACAGCAAAAAAAAAAAAATACACTTTTCGTGTTTTTACTGTAACTGTACTTATGGTTCGGGAGGGCAGTATTATGATATGTCTGTCGGCTGTAGGTATTAGAAACGATCAGCTAGCCTGCAGTCAGTGTGCAGTCGTTAGAACTGTTTGCCAACTGCACGCAGACTACAAGTGGCACAGTTGGTTGGCATTTTCACAAAAACAGTATCCAAACTGCAATTTTGTAGCTGGCCTGTAATTCAAATGCAACCCTGTGTTTAAAGACTAAACAGCGAAGTTAATAAGTGTAACCTGATGGTAATAGTAATTATTTAGTATTATGATGATAATGGTTAATTGAAACTAAAGTTTTGGGCAATTGCCAGGCAAATACTTGCGTCATATTGTGCGGCGTGTTCCGGGGCCCTGACTACGGCGCTCTACCTCAACAGTAAAGTTAAGGTAAGCACAAAAAACACTTCGGAGTGCTCGTATTTTCATTTCTGCGTCACTCGCCATGATTGCAAAAATCACTGAAGTTATCCGGAAAGCTGCTAACTATACCCAATCTAAAGTGAGATTGGGCCGGACATATCTGACTCATGATGTCATGATGTCAGATGAAGACCAAGACGACAATTGAGGGGAAGAATTTGACACCTACCAAAAAGGCAGGCCCGTAGTGGCAGGGGTACCCATAGAGAGTTTTATAGTCTTTGCAGGGGACGGACGTTGAACGGATAAGAACTGCAGGGCAAAGACCACTCACTCCCTTGAGTGGTCTTTGCCCTGCAGTGGGACATAGACTCTACATTGATAGTGAGCGGGATCCGACAACGTCACCACCAACCAAGAAGAAGAAGAACCGTTAACTTTTAGTAATAGTATTTAACTTTTATCTTGTATCTGTACCTACTGAATGCTACTGTGGCACAGCAGCCTCGATCGTCTCTGAGAAGGAAGTGGTCAGTATTGCCTGTATCACCCCGCGGGCCTATTGCTTGTTGATAGAAATTTGAGTCCGTCTAATTTAAGCCCAAAACAGATGCATTTCAACTGCATGCCAACTGCACAGCTGTTTGACAGTTTCGTGCAGTTCAAGAGCAGCAGTCTGTTTAGAGCCTACTCATGTCAGTTACTAGTTTGGTATCTTTATAAATAGTTAATACTGGTTTCAGGGCATGAACCCGGTGTTTTCGCGGCTAGTTCCCTTCGTGGCCGTAGGCAGCGCTAACTTCATTAATATCCCCATGATGAGGAGCAGGTAAACTATTCAAACTATTGACATATTATAATATATGCACTCGATTAATCGGACTACAAGCTTAATTGTTGTCGTAAGGCATTCGGAATTTTGGATAGTCGAGGATCTGGATAGTCAAATGTATGAAGAAAAACGATATTTGTACATACCTAAGTGTTATTAACTCGAGATAATACTCTAGAACAGGGATGGCGAACCAGTGGCACGCGTGCCATTAATGGGCAATACAATATTTTGGGCACGTCACCTATCACAAATACTCATAATGCACTTAAAAAAAAATGTGTGAAGTAGGTACAGATATTCTACCTACTTCACACATTTTCACGAAGTCCGTGGGGCTATGTATGTCATAGCAGAAGTCTCACTAATTATTATACTTATTTAACATAACATAACATCAACATTGTACACTTAGTTCGCAATAAACGTCTTTGACTTTGACTTAAATTACGCGTAGGTATTTAACTGTGACATCGCAAAAAGATTTTTTTTTTGTAGTAAATAAAGAGTTTTGAGTTATAAACAGTATTTATTATTATTTCCTTTATTCATGGTATATACATATAAAATACATTTTTAAATATTAAAATACAAAGATATAAAAATATTTAAAAATGTAAAAAATAGTAGCCCACCGGTATCGGGAATAGGGTCCAAGCTACCGGCGGTCAGGGCTCCAGAGAGAGGAACCTCCTAACGATGCGAGCCGTGTCCAGAAGTACTGCTTTCTGAATCAAGCCCTTGATCCAGCTGCCTAACGAGAGCCTCCTAAGATGTTGGTCGAGGCTCGTGGCTATTAAGCCGTTGGCTGACACGACTATCGGTACAATGATTGCCGAATGTCACATCCCACATGTCGACAACCTCGCGAGCCAAGTCAAGATATTTGATTTGTTTATCTTTCTCGGCTTTCACGAGGTTCTCGTCATGCGGAACTGTGATATCTACAACACTATTTAGAGGTAGCGGAACAGTGAGTAAAGTCCCACATACCTCCACTGGAAAGAGAGGATCCTCCGACCAGACGGTTGTTTGTGTCTGGTGGGCAACTGCCCGAGAGTTGATATTCGGGCTTTGCATGTGTTCTAATCGCACGGTAAACTTTGATATCGCGATTTAGGATTTTGCAGTTAGTTCGCAGCTGTCGAGATAGATGGCGCTGCGAGTCTCATTTGTTGTGATGTTGATTCTGCTACGTTGATTTTTGTGGCGGCATGAATGCCGCTACATCACTCCCCTCCGGAGACCGGAGGTCGATGGTCGATGTATGAGTCGTCCATACATCTTGAGATGCTTGCCAGGCCAGTGGAAGGTTGGTTCCAGTGAGTCGGAACCGGAAGTAGTCGCAGAGTTCTCGGTGAGTCGGAACTGTCTGCGTCGCAGAGTTCACGGTGAGTCGGAACTGTCTGCGGTGCCCCGACGCTGCTGCTGGCGTGACTGCTAGCGTCGACCAGGAGAGGTTCTTCAAGGCTCTTCATGTGACTGGCCGAAGGTGCAGTGTGCTTGCCATGGTGGGTCGGAGCTGTGCGACGTGCTGACGTGACTGCTGGCGTCGACCAGGAGAGGTTTTTCAAGGCTCTTCATGTGACTGGCCGAAAGTGCAGTGTGCTTGCCAAGGTCGCTGATGACGTTGATGATAGAGGCTGAGGATGCTGACCAGGAATGCGCGTCTGCTGCATGCTGGTGGTCAGGATACCCGTAGAAGCCGAGGGTACTGGCTGGCTGTATGACTCGCTTGCTCGAGAGCTTCAGGTCACGATGAGGAAGTGATGATGATGATAATGACGTCATGATGAGGTAGCTGCACGAAGGCTGCGCTGACGTTCAATGTCGAGGGTCACCAGTTTGGAGGTAGCGGAACAGAGAGTAAAGTCCCACATACCTCCACTGGAAAGAGAGGATCCTCCGACCAGACGGTTGTTTGTGTCTGGTGGGCAACTGCCCGAGAGTTGATATTCGGGCTTTGCATGTGTTCTAATCGCACGGTAAACTTTGATATCGCGATTTAGGATTTTGCAGTTAGTTCGCAGCTGTCGAGATAGATGGCGCTGCGAGTCTCATTTGTTGTGATGTTGATTCTGCTACGTTGATTTTTGTGGCGGCATGAATGCCGCTACAACTATATCAGGCTTATTTGCAATAACAGTCCTGTCAGTGATGATGGACCGATCCCAGTACAATGTGATGCTGCCATTATCGAGAACTGGGTCGGGCACATACCTGTAGTACGGCACCTCCGACTCCACAAGAGAGTATTTCAGAGCAAGTTGCTGATGGATAATCCTGGCTACAAGGCTGTGTCTATGCAAGTACTCTACGTTAGCAAGACGAGAACAACCAGAGATAATGTGGCGAATTGATTCTCCCGGACGGTGACATGCCCGACATATGTCAACCGTGCCGTCTTTCACAATAAATCTCCGGTAGTTTTTCGTCATGATAACTTCGTCCATAATTGCACAGACAAAACCTTCGGTTTCCCCAAAGAGGTCACCAAAACGTAGCCAGGCTATGGACGCTACTTGATCCACGTCGGGCCCGTGTAGGGCCCGGAAAAAGCGTCCGTGAAGTTCCTTATTCTGCCATACCGCCCTGCGATCGTTGGTGTCAAGCACTGCAGGTTTGCGCCAGTTCTCATTTGACAAGGAGAGCGGGGTGAGTCCCTTGTCCACCGCCACTACATCTCGATGCATACCCACGTCGACAGCTAGGAAATATTCCCTGAGACTGCATATCTCGCGATTGTGGAGGGTCTTAATTTAAAAAGCCTCGACCTCCACACTTTCGCGGGATATACAGCCTCATTACCGACGACCGTGGGTGATGCATTCGATGTGCAGTTAGCAGTGTACGGACCCGCCTATCCAGGGCGTCAAGTTCCGTTTGAGTCCATTTGAGTACGCCGAAAGAGTACATCAATACCGGCATGACCCATCCGTTGAAAGCGCGCACTTTGTTTCCGCCCGATAGAAGGCTGTTGAAGACCTTCTTCAGGCGACCAAAGAAGCGCTCCTTCAACGAATGCTTCATGTCAGTAACACTGATGCCTAACGCTTCCGACATACCCAAATACTTGTAAGTTTCGGTTGGAGAGAGGGATCTCAGGTTTATGGAATCCGAGAGTTGACATCCCACGGATTCCATAATCTCTCCACGCTTTACATGCATGACCGCACATTTGTCCACACCAAACTCCATCCTGATGGCACTACTGAAAGCTTCAGTTACCTTCAGTAGCTCCATCAGTTGCAGATTATTATTATTATTATATATTGTGGGCTGGCCCTAACTTGCGATGCTATGTGATGGCACGTCTATGACCTCATTTAACATTACTTTTGAAAAAATGGCACGTTGATACATAAAGGTTCGCCAACCCTGCTCTAGAAAGATATAGTGAACGTGGAAGTACCTACACAATACCTACTTATCTTGACTTACGACCTCCTCATTTTTTTTCCTTTTTTGTTAATGTATCAATAATATTTATTTTATCTTTAAGTGATATACCACTCTCTTAGAAATCTATTATCACGTGAATACTGTATCAAATGCGTCTAGTCTGACCTCACTGACTACCTGACCTATGCCTGTGTGATTGTCTCTTCATTGATTGATTATTCTTCTGTCTTTTTTTGGAAAACCCACCATATGCAAGATTTATAATTAGATAATTATATACCTAGGTATTACATCTGATTTTATTATTCAATTCCCAGTGAGTTAATAAACGGAACGCCAGTATTCACCCCGGACGGGAAGAGAGTGGGCGAGTCAAAGAAAGCAGCAACCACAGGAATCTTACTCGTCTGCATATCTCGAGTATTCATGGCAGTGCCCGGCATGAGTACGTATGACACATTCATGCTTTTTTTATTGCCCTGATTAAATAGAATTTGGCTACAAATATTCGCCACATTCAGGCGATCCATGGGCCAAAATCAAACCCCCTACGTCCCCTTATAACAAGCGACATCGCGGCAAACCTAGATGAAGATGGTGGAATCAGCTGTCAAGCTCAGAGAAGGAGACTTCCTTCAATAAAAACTGGTCTCAATTAAGCCTGGATACAGAAAAGTGGAAGGAGACTAGGGTCTTTGCCCTGCAATAGGAATTATAGTCAAGCTAATTCAATGACTAAGTGGCGTAAAGTTCTTGAGAAGCCACTGTGCCCAAATGTGCAAGGTGAATTGGTGACTCATAGTCGCTAGTCGCAGGGGCCCAATAGATGCGAGAAGCTTGGGGGAGGTTTATTTGCAAGTAGACAACTTTCATCTGAATGACATGACGACGAATAAAATTATTAAACGATCGTGTGAATGCTGCCCCATTTGACCCGAAGTTCAATGCAATCACGGACTCCCGAATGTTTCCTGGGCTTCGTTTACAACCACATTAGAAATATGGAATCGCAGTGGTTCTACATTACTCGCTGTGTTACATGTAGCGGGTTTTAATGCATGTTTTTCCATGTTTTTTTTAGCCCTGGTACCGTTAGTAACAAACATAGCGGTGCAGCGGAACGTATTCTGCCACTACCCGCTGGCTGTGATTCCCTTCCAACTGTCACTGGTCTGCATTTGTGCCATCTTCGCAACGCCATTTTGCTGCGCCATCTTTGAGCAGAAAGCTAATATGAATATCAATGCTCTAGAACCGAACTTAAAGGTAATAACCGTTAAATAAAAAGGAATCATAGACATATCAGTCACTGCATTCATCATCATCCGTTATATCAACAGCTAGTCCAGGTCAAATTATGCCGAAAATTAGGCTAACTTTGCAACAATATTCTTGACTCTGATTTTTTCCCGTTAACGTTTAGGCAGGGAAGTATGTTAAAATGTATCCCGTAAATAGGTCTGCGTATTCGTTTTTTAAATGAAACATCTAGTTTCAATAATAACTCTAGCCTCGATGGGAAAGTCATGACGAGACTAACTTATGGGGCCGATGTCCTGCTACTTCAACAAAACATGTTATTCATTGGAAAAATTCTTAGCACCTTAATATTGATTATATTTGATTAGAGCCGAGAAAACACAAATAGCTCATCACCAAGATCCTCCTAATATTATAGCTATAACTATAAATACTGTCCTGACCGATGCGGCCATGGCGGCCAATCTCAACGGAGCCATAGGCATCGGCGCGGGACATATTATATTATACTATACAAGTGTTTGCGCAAACTGCACTCCCTCTGCCATAACTCTCATAGACCGATAGGACGGCAAATTGACACGACCGGAGAGATATAAGGCGCAGGACCATTAGCTTTTTTATCCAATCGAACCCGGGACCCCACGCTTATCAGTCGCGCTTGCGCTGGCGATACCAATGGTGCAGTTAAAATGCGAGGGAAATAGCTTTGTATCATAAATAATTGAAACTACTTTTAACAAGTTCCATTTAACTTTTCAGGACGCGGCATTAAAGTTATCGCCAAAAACGAACACAGTGTACTACAACAAGGGATTGTAAGCAGCTAGTGAATCGAATATCACCAATCTATTAAACGTGTTGAAGCAAGATGCACCCAAGCGCCACTGGGTCAAATAGGTTATCTCTGTGGCGTGGTTTGGGGCAATCTTTTGGGTCCAAAACCCCTCCTTCTGGGGTAGGCCGGAAAAAAGAGCCTTGCACTCACTAGGTTTGGGGAATTACTAAAATTCGTGTCCCGATCGGGCTGCGTATTTGAGCCCATCTTAACTTTCTAGTGGGATGATAAGTTGTAATGATAGTTGTTGAGACTTACATCAGTTTTTGCTAATAAAGTTTTGTCACCGATATTCTGGGGACATAAAGTAGGTACTGAAAGCTTGCTCCCTCAGTCTTTGATTTCCGAATCGGGTTTTTGGAATGTAAGTCAATTCAATCAAATTTTATTCGATTCTGAATTCACTATTTTTTTGAAGTAGTACTGCTGTTTTTTTTGTCTGTATGTCTGAACATTTAGATTTATGTCAACAAGATGTTAAGTCAACGATGTATTTATAAATAAAAGAATTTGCCAATCATGCCAGCTATTAAGACAAATAAATCACTTTTGATTTCAAAGATGGTGTTTCAATTAAACTTTTGGATTCAATATGTATATTCAGGCACTACCGGGACGTGCGAGTGTGCGGCGGTATTATTGTCCTTCCACTTCATTCTATAAAAACTATGAACGTATCCAAGGCGATATTATACGTACCTCGCCATTCACATCCGCGATCCAAGCGTACCACTGGAACTTTTGTAAAAAAACCATGTCGCACAAACCTGGGTCGACATGCCCTCCTAAATATGCCATGTTGTCTCTGCACCACCCAAAGGTCGACTGGTAGAAAATGCCTACGGCATTAAGTCCGCCTTTGTACAGTGTTTTACTAGTGCTGGATTGCTATAATAGAGAATTCGATGACTGATATTAACGAGCAAAACATCAACTCGTGGCTGGGGTTGACGCCTGAGTCCACACGTGGTGGTTCAAGTCAGAACAATGTGTGTTAAGCACCATGCGTTTTGTCAAACACACACAATATGCTACGCATTAACACGAGCCTACGCAGCGTAGCACGGCTACGGCTGCTAGTCGACTGCTACGAGGCTCGTACACAACGTAGCACTGCTGGCTGCTATGCGTCAGCAGCGCTGATAAGTCGTGCCTACGCAGCGTAGCGCGACTGCTATGGCGCGGCGTGCCTACGCAGCGTAGCTCGACTGCTACGGCGTGCCTACGCAACGTAGCTCGTGGCTAAATAATTTAGGCTACGGGAGTCGGAGGCAGACATATGGAAACTTTAGATCTACTTAAACGTCAGGATGGGGGTCTACTCTCTATGCCCGAAGTCCGTAGTTTCGAGAAGTTCATCTTGTATTTTATCAATAAAATTATCATCAAAAATAGGAGAGAGTAAACTGCGTTCCTTGTCGGCCTTAGTGTCGGGCGTTTTCTACTCCGTATCACCAACGGACTTACGATTACTCCCGAACCCGAACTAAGAATGAATGCCAACACGATTTTACAGTTGTTCTTAGGCACCTCGCGCACTAGACGGCCACGACCGCGACCAGTCGTGGTCGTGGTCGCAGAAGCCTCGGTTGGGTTGGCGCCATGTTTGCGGCCATGACCACGACTGGTAATAAAGCGGCTGTTTATCGAGCTGCTGCAGTTGTTGTTCTGAGCTCGAACAGTATGGACATAGAAATTGTGTGCCTGTACTTGATGTGGAAAAGACGTAATAGGAAAAGACTTTATTGGATGCATCCTGTGTTGGAAAGGACGCCGCGAATGGCTGACCGCGGCCGGGCCGCATTCGCGGTCGCAGATATAGTGCGCGAGCGCTCATCGAAAACGATACGTAAGTTGGTCGCAACGACCAGTCGTGTCGGCCCGGTGTGCGGCCAGTTGGCCGTTGCGGCCAAGTGCGCGACGTTAATATGGTTTTTTTAGTTAATCTGGTCGTTGCGGCCACTGGTCGTGGTCGTGGCCGTCTAGCCCGTCGGTGATACAGAGTAGAAAACGCCCGACACTTAGGCCGAAACTATACGGACTTCGGGCTTAGAGAGTAGACCCCCAAGAACCTCCGATAGAGTTCTTAGTTGTAATGTTAATTGAAGAGCCTGATTCCGAAATGGATCCTGATGGTGATGAAGAAGTTTAAAATAAGTAAACTTTAATAAATTGTTTATGGTAGTTAGATCCTTATTTTATTTATTTTAGATTTGGTTATACTAATTTCATTGTTGATGACGATGATTTTTTTTATAAAATACAAATTAAATGTACAACTGTTTTACCATATTATAATCAAACGATTAGAAGTATTCTATAAACATTATTAATTAAAATTGAAAGTTTGTTTTATACCTATGTGGAATATCTAGTAGATCATATCCCACATAGGTATAAAAACCGGCCAAGTGCGAGTACCTACATCTAATTTCAGGTACACTAGTGAAGACGTAAGCAGATCATTATTATCCGCATGCCCGTGCAAACGTCTCATTATCCCTCGGCATGCCTAGTGACAAAATGTTTCCTGCAACGATTTGTCAAAGCTGGTTTTAACATGACTGTTTCTCGTAGTAAAGCAAAATAAGAAATACTAGTTGTGGAAATTGTTGTATGGCCGTTGTTGTATGGTACGTTCAAAGAACAAACTAACACTACTCTATCCCACGCATTTTTGTGCTGAGATAATAAGTAACGTCTGGGATCTTGGACTATAACCTTTACTATGTAAGATCCTTGGTGTGGGGGTGGCTGCGAACCTGGTAATGGCATGGCTAAGTGTGAACATGTTTTTAACTACCTTTATTTTAAACTAGCTTCTACCAGCTGCGGCTTCGTCCGCGTGAATATCGGAAATAGCAAGGTTACCTGATATGTACTTATTGTAAATTTTTTACTCAGGAAACACCCACCCTACACCTACCGTACACCTACCCTACACCTACCCTACACCTACCTTACACCTACCATACACCTACCCTACACCTACCTTACACCTACCCTACACCTACCCTACACCTACCCTACACCTACCTTACACCTACCCTACACCTACCTTACACCTACCCTACACCTACCTTACACCTACCCTACACCTACCCTACACCTTCCCTACACATACCCTACACCTACCCTACCTACATAATTATACCAGCCCAAAAATACTATGACATGTTTCTAGTCTCCTGGTACTTGATGTTTTTGGTCTCCTGGTACTTGTGAATCTGAAGTACTAAGGCAGCAGCGGCTCTGAGTTTCCACTTCCTCCTCAGTCTCCATTAATCCATGCCACTTACCGGGATAAAAAGTAGCCTATTTTTTATTCCAGGATATGAACTACATGTGTGCCAAATTTCATACAAATCCCTTCAGCCGTTTTTGCCTGATTGTTACACAAACATACAAACATACAAACATACAAACATACAAACATACAAACTTTCACCTTTATAATATTAGTAGGATAGTAGGATTAAATCCAAGTAGTCCGTCTTTCAAGGCAGATCAAGGTTCATGGTTGATCCGCATCCCCATCGCATTTTTAGCTGTCTACACACCGGGGCCGCCGGCCCGCCCGGCATGAACCTCTTTCTTTTAACAGCGGCTTTAGGAGTCACGCGTTGGACAATTTTGCCGGCGGCACGACAGTCACGGCATGTAGCGTTCGCAATGAATGATGCCGGCGCCAACGGGCAACTGATTAAGCACGGAAGACATTATTTTACAAAATCTGTTACATAAGACTAGGCAAAATGGTCAAAAGACTGTATCCTTCTCTTTGGGATAAATAAAAAAAAAGGATACGTCAGTATTGACTGACAGACGTCATGTTGTTCTGCTAGTTTCTTTGTCAAATGTCAACGAAATCAAACAAAATGCTTGGAGTCGTAATTATTTAGAAAATTCGTATTTTTAACAAGAAAATGAGATAAATAATAACAAAATGTATAATCTCAAAGCGTGTATGGTGTGTTTCAATACAGATGTTAAATTATTTAGCATGAACAGTGGTAAATTACGAAATGAATTCCATTTGATTTCTGGTATCCAGGTATGCGTTGTTTATATCCGTTTTAACACGAAATATTCAAAATATTATGGTTTAATTTTCTTCAGGTTCTAATATATAAATCCCTTTGTTATTTCCAGACTTCCCACGGGGATGGCTTTCCAGATTATTTGTGTTTTCAGTGTTCAGCTGTCGTGCGAAACTTCAAAAGATTTCGCGACAGATGCCACCGAGCTCATTACGCTTTGAAAGAAATTTTAAGTAGAAACAAAGAGGTAAATCCTTTAGAACATTTCAAAAACGCAGATTGTAATTTGTGGCATATGGCAGGAAATAATAGTAAACATTTTCACTTTACAGATTACTCAAACCAACCTCGAAGACTTGAACCGTAACCAATTAGGTATCATGCCGCCCCTATCTTTCATGAGTTTAGACAAAGCTCACTATGAAAAAATGACCTTCCAGTGGAAAAGATCAAACCGAATTGATTGTAATTCTTTCAAACGTAACATACCTACATTTCACTGCAGTACTCTCACTGCTGACTACACCTTTGATGAAATAACCAATCCTGGCGAATTAGAATTCACTGAAGAAAAAATCAAAACAGATGTGGAAGAAACTGAACTTCAAGAAATACCAGTTGAGTTTGAAGTAGCTAAAGATGAGTCCAGTGGATTTGTATGTAGTACAACAGACGATGTAGAAATACCAGACTCATTTTTAGATACAGAGAACTTTGATAGTGACCAGGATATTGACAAATTCCCTGACTTGGCACTAAACGTAGATAATACTGCCATAGATGGGACAGATATGGACGAAGAATATGCTACATTGGTTCCAATATCTGTGAAAGAGGCTAAAGCTGCGATTGAGGTGTATAAAATGTTCACTCAGGGTAAATACCATTGTGAGATATGTAATAAAGCTTATAATAATGCTGAAAGGATGAAGATACATTTGCGTATGCATGATAAGGTGAGATACATTTAACATTAAAAAAAAAATACTATTGATTTGAGAATTAACGTATGACAGACTATCACACATGTATGCCACATAGGATAAAACAGTAATTTAGAATGGGAAAAACCCAACATCCAAAACAGATTTGATGAAGATACAATGCACCAATATCATTTATTCCTGCATAACATAATCAGCCTTTTCAGCTCCCACAAAACTGGGAATCAGCTCCTCTCTGAAAGTGATAGATATTTAGATAATTATAGAGTAGACAACGCAGCTCAATGCATTGCATGCAATTAGTTGTAACAATGTCTTTGAATTTTAGATCTTATTTCCACATGCCTAAAGACTCACTCACACTAGGTTGTCAGGCAGCCTAAGTCCACCCAGTGTAAATGAGTTAGACAGACTTTTTGTGTGCATGAAAACTAATATTGTAAATGTTAGTGACCCTTGAGAGAGGAGAGGAGATGTTTCAGGCAATTTTTTTTTTTCGAAAAACTTTATGAATGCGCCAGAAGCCGCGGGAAAAATACAGTTAAATAAAAAAATACGTTGATCGAGCGGCTTTCGGTACGCCGTACGACCCGCAGAAAATGAGCCATAACACTCCTAATTCATGTCTAATAATATTCTTTTAAATTTCAGCATGTTAGTGGTAATTACCACTGTGGACTCTGTCAGTACTACTACAAAACAGAGTTCTTACTGAAGACTCATATGAGTGATAAACATCTGTTTAAGTATCTGTGTAGGAAATGTCCCGAAGTCAGTTTTGATAGGTAAGTAAGTAGTCCTTTGCTATAAAATCTAAGCACACAGTACTAGTAAACTGGTACTAGGTACAAGTATTGTATCAAAGAGGAATTAAATGATGACTAATAGGACAATTTACATAATTCAATAACGCATTGATCAAGTGAGTAAAAAAGTTATGTGAAAAATACCTACAGAATTTTTGTTCTATACCTCATCAATTCATAGTAAAGAGATAGTCTATATCAGAAGACCTAAGTAACTATTCATTAGAATGCATGGATTCAATGGTACCTACATTAGGACTTCCCTAAATCGGGTTGAGCAACCACCTAGTGTGCTGAAAGCACTATGGGCCATTTTCTCCATACAGCAAATGGAATGACCGCTCCTGGCGCCAAACTAAGAGAAGCATATCTGTGAAGAATAAAAAATACTTCAAATACAATTTCAGATCATCAGCAAAACAGCACTACATCTGGACACACTTACAAAACGGTAGCAAAAAGAACGCCAACTGGTACGAATCCAGACCGAAGTGGTTGCAAACTCGTGGAGGCAAGCGTGTCAAGGGTGCAGTAACAATAAAGCCGGTTAAAAAGAACAGGAAATTACCTGAAGACTTCCTTGTGTACTCCCCTATTGGTCATGAGGAGCAGTACCGGTTGATTCAGGACAGACAACAGTCTAGGAACTATCAGGAGGCGAGGTATCAGTGTGACATGTGCTACCGAGGGTTCAGGGGTATGCTGACATACAATAAGCATATGAAGAAACATGATCCTGTAAGTACATGCTTCTAACTTTTTACCATTCCAATAGCTTCTGCCAGCGGCTTCACCCGCGTGAATGTCTGAAATTATCCCGAGGGAACATACTCCGGTGGAGCATACGGTGGAGGTCTACCCCGCTTGGGCGGAGCACCGCCGTGTCCTCGTCGAGGCGGTCGGTTCAATCCACGCCCCCCCCCCCCCCCCACAGCCGCCGCAACATAGGGAGACGCCCCGGGCGCAGGGAGTCGCTGGGCGATTCCCGGCCACCTACTGCGCGGGTCTGCGGACGGCTCACGTTGGGTGGCTCGTCGTCCGATCAAAGCCAGGCCCGGGTCGACGGCGCGTTGTGTTCCACGCGCGCCTCAGAGATGTCAGCATAGGAGTAGGGGGCCCGTTAGGGCCAGAGCCTGCCAGGGTTGCGGATTTTGTTCGAAAGAGTTACCGAGGGCCTGGAACGTAAAAGGCACTAGGAGGAGCATGGATGAGTTTTAGTCAGTAAGAGTCTGACACTCCCTCCCGCTCCACCCAGAGCGGAAGGTCATTTGACGATTTCCCATCCTTATAAAAAAAAGGGAACATACTCGGGATAAAAAGTCGCCTTTGTGCGCTATTAGTCATCTCAGAAGTCTGCTTTTCTTACAGCTGTTGTTGCGAACAAAAACTAGTTTATTTTATAACAAAATAAAGTCGCTTGTCGCGGGACTGTCTGTGTAGCCGCATTATCCTTCTTGATGCCAGTCAAGTTGTAAAAAACATGTAAAGCACGTTATTACTCACAGTAGAACTGAGTAAGTATTCCGACTGTAAACATTTCAACATCAGTATACACGCTAATATATTTTTCTTTTAAATTTTCAGGCCCATTCTGGTCCTTTACAGTGCGACATCTGCAAAATCCACTTCAAAGACCAGAGGAAGCTCTACAAACATATGAACATCACTCACTTGTTCAAATACTCGTGTCAGTTGTGTAGTTATGTGTGCTGTAATAGGTAGGTTTCTATTTCATTTATCAAATGGTGGAAGTCTGAATTTAACACTGAACTAAAAGCGCTGCAATACTAAATGATACCACACGCAAGTTTTATAAACTTAAAGCGCAGGCCGCACTGAGAACGAAACGAAACGAAGCCAAGTTCGGTTATCTTCGCCTGTGTAACTCAACTTTCAATGCTGAGCAAGCTTAACGAATTAGAGTCACACCTGAAACTATGGTCATGCGAATGATACAGTGTTGATTGTCACGCGCGTGGCACCCCTTCTGTCCAGAAGTGTGATACTACACTCTGCTGGAAACAGTCTATCTACTGTGAAAACATCTCACCTTGAAAACTTAAGTGGAGGGAGCTTGAAGTGGACTGCTATTTCGCTTTGATTGCATAGATTAACAGCTCATTTCATGTTTACTTCACGAGTTTTACCGACGATTGACGGTTCGCCAGCTGGCAAGTTTGAATCGTAGCATACTATAGTTTCATAGTGTTTGGTGTGAACCGAAGTACGAAAAGACGCAGTGACTACATGAGCGAAGATGAACGGACTATGCTTTAATTCGCTTCGTTCCCAATGTGGCCTGCGCTTTACCTGTTTTGAAGAGAGGCAAACAATTTTGCTCCCTTTTTAAATCGTGTGAACGAAACCACAGCTTGATTTTACATGCGACCACGCCATCTATCGAGGTTGATACTTCTTTTTTTTGGCAAATCGAGAAAATAATAAGCATGATTTACGTAAAATAACATCGTAATATTGCTTGGTAACAAGAAAAGTCTATACAAAATAGAATTAGTTGTATCAAATTGCTTAGGTGTTATGTATACGGCGTTCCAATCGTCAATTGTGTTTCAAACCGTTTTACATAATGCCTTATTGACATAATACATTTGGACTTAGGCATTATACATAACGGCGAATCATACAAAACGCCTGCGGCATAAATACATCAAGATCTAGATGTTTCTAACTTTGTCTAATTTAGTGTGGGTTTTGTGTTTCAGAGGTCAAGCTCATATGCATTATAGATGGCATAAGAATGTGACGTATGAGTGTCCACATTGTAAGAGAGAGTTCATGTAAGTTATGCACATTTACATACATGCATTTACTCACGCCTTTTTCCCATGGGGGTAGGTAAAAACTACAGAGCTGCCCCTGCTACGATTATATTATACATTATCATTTTATTCTGCATAAAGTAGATAATTAACTAAATGGAAACAGAATCAGTAATGCATCTCTTGTATGCTTTTTCCCACTTTGTTGTAAAGATTTAAATTTATTCGATTTATGACTGTAAAATGAACTCTCCACGTGTGTCGACTTCCGGAATCATGGCTTAAGTCGACACTCGTGAAGAGTTCATTTTACTACTAGCTTGCATGCAAGTTGCATTACATTGCGCGCTACAATAATGTGATCAACTGTGTCTCGCAATGTAATTAAAATTGTATGCGAGTAGCGTGCAGGACGCGCGGCCTTAAAAAAACCCATCGAAAAAGTCACTACAAATAATCTATACTTCTTTCTATACTATTCGTATTTGGAAAATTCTTTTTGTATATGATAGCATAACCATTCATGAGGAATACGGGAACGGAATATGCGCGTACGAAGTCGCGGGCAAAAGCTATAAATTATAATTTTAGTTTAGTGAAGTCGATGCCTTTGGTTTTGTCTTTTCCCACCTCGCAAAACTCTTATGAAGTCGTTTACAAAAATAAGAAAAATATTTGATGTAAAAATATTGAACTTCACAGGAAAGCATCAACGCGTCTAACTCACATAAGAATAAAACACCCGTCCATGTGTCTGTGTACTATTTGCGGACACAGTTTTGTGAGCGATTCCGGGCTGTATTGTCACAAACAAATTGCTCACACTGAGGAGGTAAGGAACAAAATTAGGACAATTTTTTTTAACAGACTTAAAATATGGAGGTTATCAATTCGACCCGTATGTATGTAATATTGTTAAAATTGCAGATATTTTATATGTTAGTGTATACCAGCTTCTATACATGTGTGTCATATCTCATAAGTGTATGTATGTATGTATGTTTGTCCGCACATATCTCAAAAACTATAAGTCGGATTGTATAAAATATTTTTAGTCTAACTTAGGAAACTGCAAGTTTTATCAAAATCGGTTCAGTATTTTTTGAGATAATAAGAGTTATGTGTGTATCAGTCACTAGGAAAAAGTGATGTTGGCTTAACAGTGTAATTCAAATAACATGTTATTAAACACGTTGTTTAATTTTTTTGCAAATATTTGCATGCAGTTAGGCTCTAGCTAAAAAATCTCGCTAAACTCTAGCTAAACATCATTGTTTTTAAAACTTTATGTACCGAAGCGTACCTCGCTAATCCTTTCATTACCCTCTTCAGGAGATAGAACAAAGCAATAAGATGGTGCTAAACACGGCCGACCCTCACTACTGCGCCGACTGCGAGATACAGTTCATGTCCTTCGCGGCCTTCACGACGCATCTCGGCAGCTCCTACAAACATGCCACTACTAACCTGTAAGTAAAACTGTATTTGCTTTTTTAGAATTTAAAATAAAAGTTCACTAATACACATAACAGGGCCACCATAATCATTTTAACCGCTTTGTGTCTATTCCTCTCGAATTTCACATTATTCATTAGCAGCCTGGAGTCATATTTATGGTAAAAAAAGACTGCTAATGAATACCATCATATTATTCATTAGCACCCTGGAGTCACATTTATGTAAGAGCGGGAGGGCTCAAGGATCTCAAATGATAACGATCAGACATCTTGTAAACACTTTTTATTATCACAGTATCAGTTATCAGTTGTGTGAATAATTGTTATGGTGTAACAATTATTCACACAACTTAGTTTTACAATGAGATGCACACAGACTCACACAGTTCAAAATACAATATTATACTCTGTGCTCTACGACTAGAGCGAGCCTTTTTATACGCTTAAACAACTGTCAACGTCACACAGCAACGACTTCCGGTAACATTTGTTTTACAATAAAGTTTAGATTTAATTTCGCACAATATTTGATTTTTAATAATAACGTTTTTAAATACTTTAATTTGTAAAAGGAATCGCCATTGTCGGCTTAACGTGGACAAGTTGTTCAATAAAAAGTATTTTATCAAATATACGTTATTAATTCTAAAATGAATATTTCTACAAACCTCGTCGCAGGAAAGTCTTATGTAAAAAAAGTTGTATTTAAAAGTATTCACACCGAATGCACGCGCAAAACACCGTCATTTTTGGTTTGGCTAAGGTTCTGGGTTACCACAAAAATAATTATTTGATTTCGATTTCTTGTCAATACAAAAATCGGTTGCTAGTATTTGAGTAAAAAAAATGTGGTTCATTCTTGGGCACGGTTACTGGTCAAATGATCGGAACCATATTTTATTATTATCTATCTAAAACAAACATCATCATCTGCCTAGCCTTTTCCCAACTATATTGGGGTCGGCTCCCAGTCAAACCGGATTCAGCTGAATACCAGCATTTTACGTAGAGCGGCTGCCTCTTAACACGGTACTTCTTTGCAAGAATGGTGTCAGATTTTCTGGCTTCTGACAATCCGTAACGACTGCCAAAGATCTAGAAATGACAGCCGGGACCAACGGCTTAACGTGCTTTCCGAGGCACGGAGGAGATTAAAAACAATCAAAACATTTATATTTCTCTATGTAAATCAATTTACATCCCCAGACTTCAGACTCGATTATAGAATTGTTAAATCAATTATTGTTGAACATTTTTTATTACCTGGAACCACCAACTGCATCATCTAATCATCTGTCAACAATGACTGAAAAAAACTATTGATAGGTAAATAATTAGATGCTCTGTGAACTATTCGCTCGCTTTGCTTCCGTGTTATGAATGTTGTCTTGTGTTGTTTTTTTTTTTCGAACGTTTGTTTCTATTAATATGGACTCCGATACCGCACCTCACGAAGACCCGGCCTTACTTTTGGACACCGAATCTGCTTTTAATGTTCAAACGTTGACCCAGGTTGACCCTGGTATTATTTTGGACATTGAACCTACTATGTATATACGACAACCTTGGCACGAACTCGGACACTACTCATCGTCTTGTTTCCTCGCGTGGGAATGAGGAAGAACTGCGATGTGTTAATTGTGGCATGGATGTTACGCATCGCAGAAGATCGTATTATTGAGAACATATTATTAGGAATGATGGTTCCTACACTATTGAAATAAGCACGAACAGGGGCCTAACCACCAACTCTTAAAGCAGTATTACTTCAACATTACTTCCAGTGGAAAAGAGACGGAGCTATACAGGACGTATAGCTCCGTCTCTTTTCCACTGGAAGTAATATTAAAGTAATACTGCTTTAAGAGTTGGTGGTTTAGGCCCAGAGCCTGCAACCTCCTAGAAGGTTTACCCTTGGCAGGCAATTGTTCATTATTAAGAGGCAAAATTCAAAGTAGGCACACAAGCCGAAATATAAAATATATTTTTGTAGGTATATAATTATAATCAACAGGGTAGAGAAGTATGTATTCAGTATTGTTACAAATGCCTTGTAGGCTGAAGAACGGTAGGTTGCTGTGCTCACGTCATGACCATAATGTGGTATTTACCATAATGTGGCTGGGCAAGGCACCAGAATAATATTACGCCATTCGCCCAGTTTTTAGATAATATTTCAATTATTTATTATTCGAATTAAAACCATTGCAATAAGAAATAACAGCTGGTTGTTTTATTTTATCCATTACCATTCCCCTAACTTGTCACTGTTGCACAAATATGTAAGTTAATATCATTTCAATAAACGAGAATAATTTAGTTTACAAAATAAATACTCATTTTTACTATTTTTATTATTAACTAACTTCTACCAGCTGCGGCTTCGCCCGCGTGAATATCGGAAATAGCAAGGTTTCCTGATTTGTATTGTAATTTTTATACTCAGGAAACACCCACTCTACACCTACCCTACACCTACCTTATACCTACCGTACACCTACCTTACACCTACCCTACACCTACCTTACACCTACCTTACACCTACCCTACACCTACCTTACACCTACCCTACACCTACTTTGCACCTACCCTACCTACATAATTATACCAGCCCAAAAATACTATGACATGTTTCTAGTCTCCTGGTACTTGATGTTTCTGGTCTCCTGGTACTTATTGTGAATCTGAAGTACTAAGGCAGCAGCGGCTCTGTGTTTCCACTTCCTCCTCAGTCTTCATTAATCCATGCCACTTACCGGGATAAAAAGTACTTAGATACGTGGCATCCGCCACCCAAAGCGGTACCGCTACATTTTTAACTCGGTTTCATCGTTTGTATCACACCGGTTATTTTATATGGAGTTCCGCGGCTAGAGTGAAACGGGCGAAACCAGTATCGCCATACCGCCTAGGTTTGATCAGGGCTTTAGCAAGAGACTTAAACAAGACCAGCGAAATTTAGGTTTACGATCGGTGACCCAGGATGGTAAAGTTGATAAATATTTGAGGTATATCTGTGGCCAACACTTATGATTCCAGCTCCATCAAGCCGTCGCGCCGCAGTAAGACAGAGGAGCCCCGATCTCGCGGACGTCCCCGGCGCGGCGCCTGCTCGGAGATCGTCAACAACGGACTCACCACCTCCAGCACCTGCGAAGTGGTAACTATACTTACAGCTCCATCAAGCCGTCGCGCCGCAGTAAGACGGAGCAGCCCCGAGCTCGCGGACGTCCCCGGCGCGGCGCCTGCTCGGAGATCGTCAACAACGGACTCACCACCTCCAGCACCTGCGAAGTGGTAACTATACTTACAGCTCCATCAAGCCGTCGCGCCGCAGTAAGACGGAGCAGCCCCGAGCTCGCGGACGTCCCCGGCGCGGCGCCTGCTCGGAGATCGTCAACAACGGACTCACCACCTCCAGCACCTGCGAAGTGGTAACTATACTTACAGCTCCATCAAGCCGTCGCGCCGCAGTAAGACGGAGGAGCCACTTATACCACTTAGGACTACTTGCTCACTGAACAAAGACATTCGGTAAAAAAAAATATTCGTTTTCTATTTTTTCTTGAGTTTTAGAGACTTGTATCTAGCGGGTTATGGCCTAAATAATAAAAAAACTAATATTAATGTTCCAGTGCGGCAAGTTCCTATCCAACGACGTGCAAGCTCGTAAGCACTACGAGTCGGAACACCCTGACACCGAGTATCTCAAGCGATACATGTGCGACGTCTGCGGACACACTACCAGGGTACCTATACAACACACAATATTATATACTGCTTACTTTTATAGAAGCATGCGGAACACGGTGTAAAGTCCTGGGGGATCCTTCGACCAGGTGTTATAGGAGTGTCTGGTGGGCAACTACCCGATGGCAGTTGTTGTCGGGCGGTTGTAGATGTTTTGTATGTATCTATGCCGCCACATATTCATTGTCACCATTGTGATTTGCGATGTTGAAATCAAACCTCACGTACACTGGTACTGGCACCCTGTGATACAGTTAACACTAGTTTAGCGACCAGAGAATTCATATTTCAAGTAAAACCTTTATGTCAATAAACTGTCGTTTACTCTATACTATAACATTAGATTAAATTAAATTACATTAAAATTATCCGACATATTGGCAGCAGTCATTTTAGACGCTTTTACGTAACCCTTTATGTGTGTGACGATCCGTCATATTAATCATCATTCTGTCCTATCAAAGACAATACGAGTGATATTGATATTCCTGCTTACCACACTTACTCTACAGGAAGCGGTGTAGAGTTTATTTCCAATATAGACATCGCGCGTCGATATTATCTGCAGAGCATACCTATCTCTTACCATTCATAACGTTCATGTACGAATAATGAATTTGTTGATTGTTCCCAGCAATACGCGAACCTCATAGTGCACATGCGCACGCACACGAACGAGAAGCCGTACGGGTGTCCTCACTGCGACCGCCGGTTCAACATGCCCAGCAATAGAGACAGACATCTTGTCGTAAGTCTACGATTATTGCTAGCAATACGCGAACCTGATAGTCCGCATGCGCACCCAATCATCTTGCCCAATCATTTCTGCCCATGTGTCGATCGCATTTGTTTGCCCATTTTAACATTTTCAGTTTCAGTGCCACAACCACAGCCGTGTTTTAACATTTTACAGGCCAAGTCCCACATTGATAGCTACAATCAATTACAAACAATACAATTTTACAAACCCAGTCCTCCGTTGATATATATGGTCAATGGAGGACTGGAAAGTTAAAGAACCCCAGTTCCACATCGACAGCCACGGTTCAACGTTTTACAGCTGAAGTCCTTCCTACATTTTACAGCCTCACATTGGCAAATGCCAAATGTAGGAATGTAACTACAATCCTACATTTCTTATTGAGGCTGCCTTATTAATTCGGGACTTTATGTAACATTCCAGGTCCACACAGGGGAAAAGCGATATCAATGCCAGCACTGCAACCGTCGCTTCACGCAGAGCAGCGCCGTCAAGCTGCACATACAGACTGTTCACCTCAAGATACCCTACGCGCCGTGGAATAAGAAGAACAGGAAGCGACGCAAGGTATACTGCCATAATTATATCTTTATAAACTTCAGTAGTGTGTATGTTACTGAAATCTACCTAAATGACTGGGCCGATTTTGATTATGTTTTTGTGTGTGTTTGAAGAGTGACGTCCCTGGATTGCTTAGATTCACAATTAGCCCAGATGTGAGAAATAATTAATCTAAGCTTGCATTTAAAATTTCACGTAACCAAATAAAATACGCTGAACGCTGCGGGCAAAAAATATACTGAATGGGCGCCTAAACAAAGTTTACCAATTTGTTACTTGGGGCACCCCGAATCGGAAAGGGTTAAAAGGATTTAAACCACCCCGAAAAAGCCCCGCAAAGAGGGGCTCCGTCAACAGGGCCCGAATGAAAAGTTTGTTAGACATTTTAAGCTTAGGTATAACAATTTTGGATACTTTGCCTAAAATGAAATTAAAACGCTATTCAATTAAGATAATGCAGCACTCTTGAAATTAAATATAAGTCAAATGTTAAATATAATGTAAGCTATAAAATCGTCGCTAAAATAAAAAAAAAGATCGCTCAAGAATTATTATACTGATCGTAGTGAATAACTAGTAACTCAAATATTTATTTTCAAGTCGCTGTACAGTTTTCGTCAAATAACTTTGCCCCTCTGAAGTTAGCCATTTGCAAAAATCGCGCAGGTGCAGTCACGTACACGGGAGCAAGCGGGACGCAAGCATGCATCGAACGTAAACGTAAGACTGAGACATAAAATCGCGCCCCGCCCCCATGTCTCTTACGCATGCGCAGTTGCAGTGTCTTCGTAATTTTGACTACTACGCAGCCACTCGACACAACTTCAGAGGGGCAAAGCTATTTGACGAGAACTGTACTTAGTAATACAGCAATATTCAGTATTTTTGACACCTTTAAATTGAATTTATTTTCACTCGTTTAAATACTATTAATTTTTTTTTGTCTTATGAATTATGATAAACCGTTCAGGCGTTCATTTATCTAATTAAAAACTGTATTCGTTTCAGGAGTTAGAGACTGCGGGAATGTCGACACCGCTAATTCTACCTCCGCCCAACAAGCTAGCCGCCTACGACGCTCCCGCAGACTATCTCAACGCCTACATCACTTATAACGACGATTAACACTTACTTATTTTTAACCTGACAGATTTTTCAAGACATTAGTCCTTCCATTTTCTCTCCAGCCTTTACCAAACTATGTTCGGGTTGGTTTCCAGGCAAACCAGACGCAGCTGATGAGCTATCAGTATTTTATGCCAACCGCTCATATGACATCTACAACATAGTTACTGGTTAACACGTAACCCCGTGGTATCGCTACCCGTCAAGCGCCCGACATGTCAAAATTCAAAATCGTATAATATATCTTGATACAGTAATAATAGAGTTTTAATACGCGTAAATCGGGCGACACACCGGTATGTCGGCGGAGCTTGAGCGGTTAATTTATTTTACACATGATTTTTTCAGCCATCTATTCGGTGGTTTCTGTCTTCCTCGCCATATTCGGTCGAACAATAATTCACCGAGCTTCTTACCATATCCGTGTCAGTGAAATGTTATATCCATGGTCAGAATAGTCACGGGCCGTCAATTTAAATGAATGCAAGGTGATACTGACACTTCGTTTCATATACTGGGTAATTTTTTTTCCAGTGCGCAAACTTTAAGAACCACTTCTGCCCATGTAAATGAACAACTTTCCCCAAGAAAGCCATAGTCAATTCCTAAAAAAAAAATTGAGTCTCCCATACAAATTGTGGTCAGTTGATGACAATTTTGTATGGGAAGTTCAAATTATTTTTAGGAATTGACTATGGCTTTCTTGGGGAAAGTTGTTCATTTACATGGGCAGAAGTGGTTCTCAAAGTTTGCGCACTGGAAAAAAAGTTATCCAGTATATAGTCCTCTTCACCGTATCCGGCGACAGCGACCCAGACTAGTTCTCATTCCTTTCGTGAGCTCTCCGACGACTGGCAAATCCAAATTTGGTCTTAAAAACCGTTGTTTCTCTAGAAAGTTTTGGACAATGCCGTCTCTAGAATTGGCCGCCGTGGTGTCTTACGGCCGCTTTCACAAACACAAACTCACACAAACTCGGCCGCTGCAGCGGCCGAGTTTGTGTCCTTCACCACACAATCCTCACCTTTGATTGGTTACAGACAAGGATCGGGATCAAGATTGGGATTGAGATACATTATAGAAAGCGGCCGTTAGTGTACACAATCCATCCATATTGTCCTAGATTCGCCTTTTATAGTTTGGAACTGAATTGTAGTAAGTTTTACTAAAGGGATATCTTTGTTCTAAAATGGAACAAGTCCCAACAAATGAGATTAAAGGCAGCTCTCTTTTGAGATTCTAACAAACTGAGATCACTAATTCATCTTCCAAGTTCAGTGATTATTATAGCAATAAAGTAAGCAATAAGAATAAATTAAACTTTTCTATAACGGCAATCGTCGAACGTGATAATTGTGTGAGCTTTTCGTTCAGTATTAAGTTTTCCTTTTGCATGCTCTGTTGTCTTTTGTATTTACCTAATATACAGGGTTATTTGTAAAACACCAACAACCTTTCAGTGGGTGAAAGTACTCATGATTATAAACAACTTTTGTTATGAGACCAACTCTGAAATAACAAAAAATTAATCGGCTGTTTCATACAAAATGCAATATTCACCCGATATTTTTTTTTCGAGTTTTCAAGGTTGTTGGTGTTTTACAAATAACCCTGTATATTTGAAGTCTATAATAGCTTTAAAACCGAATCTTTCTATGCTCTACAAAATAAGCCTAAATTTAAAAAAAATACATTTTTTTTTAACCAACATCTAAAGACCCGTACTTCAATAAAAGTTAAATTTAATGATCCGTATGTTGATCTGTTTTAACAAGGAAATTAACGGTTAATAATTAGTATGAATTTATCGGGCAAGTAAATTAATATGAATGCTATTAAAATATTAAGTTCTAGATAGTGTCATTGAGATGTGTTTATTAGATCAGTAAACGCTAGAAATATCGGAATAAAATAGTATTATAATATTTACCATGAACAGTCGAACTTCCAGAAGCAAATAATGAAATAAACCTTTATTTCCTTAGTCCATATTGGTGTGTTCACAATAATGTACATAGTCGTTACTTTAATGCATTTAAACGCATTTGTTATTGCGAAGATTTTATTGATATTATGTAACTAACAAATGAATTGAGTGAATCCATTTATTAATAAAAATTTAATTTTCAGACAGTAAGTTCTGAGATATTTTTAAGAAAATCATGTCCATCAGTTTCCTTTTTAGGGTGGGTGCATTCATTAGAAAGAAGTCAATACGTAGTATCCCCTCAAACCTGCTGTCATATGAATTTGTTACTGCGCACGCGCAGCGACTAACCTCGCGCTCAAAGCCGCCATTAAGTTTTAATCGTACTATAGCTGGTCCGGTTTGACGCATGCAAACCGTCATCAAACGAAACTGATGTTTCTTTTGTGACTACTATTTTTACTAAGCCCGCCACAAGCAAGTCCTGATAATCACAACCTCATTAGTAAAATTGCGAAAGACCACTTACTTATAAGGAAAAACTACACTGGCCAGGCAGCGTTAAACAAACTGAGTTGAAACTTAAAATAAGCGTTTGTAAACTGGCACATAATGCTACCACCATTCTACATGCATGCACCCTAAGACTAATGTATTACAGAATTTACATTTTTCTTTTACAATGTTTACAAATATAGGTATTAATATTGTGTGTATGAACGTATAGTGTGTTTAATAGTGAAATATTTTAATTATAAAGAATGTAATCAGTCGATTTAATGTGCAATGCATGATTTGCCTTGTAATTTAACTAATAAGAATATTTTTAATACATAACATTAATTCGTAATATCTGTTTTATTTTTGAAGTTTTCCTTTCACCACCACCAGCATTAAGGGGACCATCATCTGCCTTTTCCCAATTATATTGAGGTTCGCTTCCAGTCAAACCGGATTCAGCAGAAAACCAATAGCTCACGTAGAGCGACTTCGTGGCATGGCAAGACTGGTGTTAGATTTTTTGCCTTCTGGCAATCCGAAACGACCAAAGATCTGCAAATGACAGCCGGGATCAACGAATTAACGTGCTTTCCGAGCCACGGAGGATTCTCGGTAGCTTAAGATGGTCACCCATCTATGTATAGATCAACCTCGGGAAGCGTTGTTTAACCTCGTACATCGACCTGTGCGGTAGAAGATCCTAGCCATTTTCAAGCCCACTGTTACGATATATAAGGTAACAAAAAAAGTATATTATTGCTGTTTATTATCCCGAATCTCACTCCTGAATTATCTCACGATACTCAAAGAAACTTAAGAAAAAATTTCGTTGATTTGCGAATGATTAAATTATTCCATTTGGTACATCTCATGACGAGTCCGCACGAAACCAATATAACTCACATTATAAAAATTTTGATGAAAAAAATAAGAATTAGCAAACCGAATTACGAAACAAGCTTTTGTTCGCGACTTCGCTAGCGTCCATGTAGCATTATAACCGTTTCCAGGGTCCCGTCGCGTTAGGATCTATCTCTGTACCAAAGGGTTCGGCGATTTGGGACATTTGAAAAAGGATATTTAATTACTTTCGAGTTATAAACAGTTGCTTGTCTTTCGACGGCAACTTGTTTTCAAAAATATTTAAACGGATTTTGATGAAAACCGCGGGCAAAGCTAGTTTCCTAAACCGGTTTGTCTGTTTGTTATGTCTAGAAAATTTCTCCGCGCTATATAGCTAACTCGCGGTAACGAAACCATAGCGCGAATTTAAACGCGGCAACGCCATCTATCGAGTTAGATGGAACTATTTTTGTTCAGTGGGGTACAATTTACTGAATGTTTATTATATAAATTGTTAGTGTAGTTACACGTATTGCTTTTAAGTAGGTATACTGGTCCTACTAAATGTTTTAATCTATGTTTCAAACATTGAGGCATGGTTGAATAACAAATAACCGCACCACGGCGGCAGAACGGATTTATCATTGTCTGAACGAACACGGATAGATCATTGTCTGAACTCAAAAAAGCATCCATTTTAATTAAACCATTTTTACTGGTTATATTTAATTATCAAGGAGGCGGTTGTTGTTAATTTAGGAGCCTAGACCTAGTTAATTTTAACAGAAAAAGAAGGAATCTATATTTCTCATCATACTCTTGCAGATTTGCTGCAAGTAATTTCTTTCAAAATAAGCAGTAACCTCGTGCTCTTCTCTGTGTATTGTGTGTACAAATATATATGGATTTGGGGCATAACATACTTTTTATTCTAGTACCCCTAGAATTACAAAATTTTCGACTTCAACGCTGCCGATGTCGCTGGAAATAGTATTTACACATACAATATTTACAAAAAAAACACTATATTATTGAAACGAAAATAACAAATTTATTTTTCATAACAACAACAAATTAACATCGTTCAAAAACTTTATAAAGATCATTTAGACTAGCGATCTGCAACACAGCGCCATTATGGACAAAGCTGGTCGGTGGTAGGAAGTTTCTCCTAATAGCTGGAAACAGCACATGTTCTTGGCGCCATTGCTCTGCCTTCACGCTTTCTACGGTGGTGTCTGGGTTCGCTTGTGAGTAGAAGATGGCTGTCTGTCGGCTGAAGGTATCGAAGCAGTCCTTTTCACTGTCCCAGTTCACTTCGGTGACTAGCCGTACGAGGTAGGTGGGTAGGGCGCCCATGAAAGGTGTGTGGCCATCTGTGACAAGAAAAAACTACATCAATATGCTGTAATCTGTAATTTAACCTAATAGTTTTGAGTTCTGCCCGCGCCTGCTTCGCAGCTCGCGTTAAAGCGTCTGCATGTTCCCATGGTGTACCAGAAATCATCGAAATCGGTTCAACGAATTACACGTGAAAGTGTAACAATAAAACAAACTCTTGTTCGCATTTAGGATATTAAAGTTAGGATTTCAGTGCTTTATTTTAGATTAGATTTAGATTTATTTCCTCAAAAATAACATAATTGTGCATGAATCACAAAAACACTCCAATCGCACAGACGTGTGTAAGATGCGATTGTATGAGACACTGGATAGGTGTCTTCAAAGGCGAGTTTGGGTGCCCGCAAACTAGATGACCAGAAATATGAATGAAAAGATAGTTTGTAGTGAAAATTAACTTTGCTGTATTAAAAGTTGCAGCGTAAAAGCGCCACAGGCAAGTAAAAAAAATGGTAGTTTTTAAAGTAGAATTTGATACATACCTAACAACAAAGGCAATGCCAAGAGCTCTCCATTGCCATTGATTTCCAGTGAGAAGTACTCATATAGCATATTTCGTTTGTTCATTAGTAGCTCTGCCATTTGTTGAGCCATGTCCCTCATATCACCTGAAACATTCATTAGCAGAAGTATAAACTTTTATCAGCCTATTACGTGTCTACTACTGGAACACAGGTCTCCTCTCTGTGTGAGATAGTGGGTGATTGCCACATATTTGTTAAATATTGATCAAGGATTACTTGCTTACAGTATTGCAGTGTGGTAAGCGAAAATAATATGAATAGAATTACCTCTCTCGAAGAAGAGAAATCGGTCGTACACAGGAGCAGAAAAAAATCACAGATTTTTTTAAAAGTAATAATATAATAAAGAAATCTCTGGAAGGATCCGATTACGAAAAATCATTTACTGATAGAAAGCTACAAAATCGCTGCTTCAAAAGATACTTTTTATCCCAGAATATGGCAGTGTTCCTGTGATATAGGCTGCGGGAAAAAGTTAGTTTTTACTGCATTATTTTGGGATCACATAGCAGTATTTCATTTTTACCGTACGAACCGTGCTATGTTCACTTGTGAACCCAACTTTGTTTCTCCTAAAATTGTACTGAACTGTCATGTGGACGGAGCCTAAGAAGTTTTACAAATAATCTTCTTTCATAAATCAAAGCGAATTATAGTAAATTAACGCACCTAACTCTGGATCCCATTCACTTTCCTGTGAGCTAAGTCCAAGCACAAGCAACTCTTCTAGGGGCAATGGGCTGGACAACTTTATCAGGCCAAAGTTCTGGAAGTCGTACAGCATTGTCTCGTAGAACAGTTCCTCTCTGAAACAGGATTAAAAACTTATGTAAAACCGGTTAAAAAATAATCATCATTTCAATCGAAATAAGGCCACTGTTGGACATAGGCTACCCTAAAGCGTTGTCACATCGACGGGTCCTCTGCTTCTCGTATCCAGTGAGCTTTAAGCATGATAATATAGATTTTCGCAATCTATCTCCGTTCAACGATTTCGGCGTGAAAACGAAACAAACTAACTCACTATCACATTTATAACGCTACAATCTTTTTTAAGAATGGGCCATCATCAAATGACTCCTTTCGCTCTGGGTGGAGCGGAAGGGAGTGTCAGACCCTTACTGACTAAAACCCATCCGTGTTCCTCCCAATGCCCTTTGTGTTCCAGGGCGGCGGTGACTCTTTCGAACAAATTCCGCAAACTTATAACGCTACTTAGGAATACTCAGGTGTGGACTAGTGTTCATGAGGTCACTTGGGTGTATAATTTTGTTCACATGAGTGTCTAGATGAGGCTACATTGAGTGTCTACATGTGTTCAAGTGAGTGAATGTCTACATTTTTGGGTGTGCGAGTGAGTTTCATAATTGTGGCCAAGTAAGTAGTTATAGTACTTACGCAAATCGGGTAGTATCACACAGATACAATTTGGTAGAATGTTGTATTAGAGACTTATGACAGTCAATACAAGCAATAAAGATCAAGTTAGCTAATATCTCCCTCAAATTAGAATTACACTTATTTTCTACATCCAGCCTAAGTTGTTTTACACTGGTCAACTTAGTTTCTATTCTTTCGTACTTAAAAGTTCTCGTTTTGAAAGATTCTTTTGGATCTATATAACTTAAATTCGCTTGGTCTAGAGCCGTGTGCGTTTTATATTTTTCTTTATTTTCAGTTTTCGGTTCTTCTACTATTGAATTTTCAAGAATTTCGTCGTCTTGGGCAGAATCAACAACTATTTTAGGTACTGCAGTACTATTTCCTTCATTTTTCTCTTCGTCAATTTCCATTTCAGAGTCATTGATAACAGTTTCGTTAGGTTTAGTAACTGTAGGAAAGAATTTGTCTATTTTCTGTACGTCGGAATTGACTCTGACCATGTAACTGGGGTTTACTTTGGCCGTATCCGTTGTCTTTTTGACGATTTCTTCGACCATCGTAGCGCCTGGTAAACGAGCCTGGAATGTAAATAAATATGTATTGAAATTGAGTGTTTTTTGAACAAACAATCCTCCATCAATTTCGACCACGGCGGCATTCACACTGGTTGCTTCATAGAAGCACAGTTCCTTATTCACAAGTATTCCCGTTTGGATATTGGTACAATAGGGATCGTGCAGGACCTATAGGTAGCAGCACAGAAGTAACAATGTGAAGTATTATACAGTAAACGTTCAGAATTTGCAACACTACATGACACAGTCTACGCCATGCACGGTACCTATAGGCTCTATGATTGGAGCAACAGTAAAAAAAACTTTTGGAATGAATGAAGAAGCCTCCTCGTGTAGCGCAATTTGTTCCATCAGGCACTCAACTGAACCTCTCGCTCGGCACATCGTGGACAGTCTCACCTAACATCTCTTGAGACTGGCCAATCCTTCCCTTGCGGTGGTAGCGCCTGCTTCGCACCCACCCTCCCACCTGAGTCCGACGTCAAGCAGCCTGCTGTTACGTCGATTCGTGGGAGTACAAGTGCCTTAAGGCATCTTCTGGGCATGCTCGCTCCATCATAGACATTAGCTAGCCCATTATTCATCACATCACTTCCCCAGTGGCAAATCAGTCAGAATACCGCAATCCACCAATTATGATATCCCAACATGCGAAATGTTTGCTTTTGGGAATTCCGTAAGCCTTGTGGACTTTCAGTAGTTGCACATGGATAAGAAACTAGGAACATACCTGTGTGTACATAACTCTGGTAGAGTTGCAGCTCAGCAGTTTGCTCTCTATACAAGATTTAATCTTCTCTATGATCTGCTCTTCATATAGAAACTGCACTTCATGTTTAGTTGGATGCACGTTTACATCGACGTTTTTGGGATCTGTAAAAAACAAGATGACAAAGTTATTGTATAAAATAGTAACCCTAGTTCTAAGAATAAAGTTCTGGGTTTGATTCCCAGGTTGGGCAAGGGTTGTTGGCAATTGCGTTGAAGATTGCTTAAGTGCTCCCGAAGCATACCCGGGTCCGGGTCCCGGGTTTTAGTCAGTAGGAGTCTGACAGACCCCTTCGTCCGTCCCGGGACCATGAGAATTTCCACCCCGAAAAAAAAAAGGGTTGTTGGCAATTGGCTTGCGAACTCCGTCTATACGTTCGGAGATGATGAGATGTTTTTATATTGCATCAAATTGGCGTGAACTCTAAATCCGTGTTAATATAATAAATAAGCAAGAACCTCTTCACGTCTTAACAGCTGATCGAATTTGGATGAATCTTTGCACCATGTACAGCATTAGAACATTTTTTTTTATTCCGAGACTATGTAATATGTTAGGACAATTTTCGACTTCGACGCCGCCGAAGCCGCTGCACGCTGGTAGAAGTTATTATACAGGGTGTCCCAAAACTCAACGTCAAGCCGAAACGGGGTGACAGGATTGATCATAACCATCACGAGAAAAATCTGAAAAAAAATCTATCCCATGCAGTTTGAAAATTATGGGCATTTTAAGAAAAACCTAGAAATTTGATCAAACTGTACCATTTTTCGGTTATTGTGGTTATTATTTTTTATTTTTGTTCATTTGAACTTTAGAAACGTAATCCTAAATAACATTTCTAGAATCCCAATAAAAAATAATGACACAATTGCCTTAAGTTCCCGAGAATTGAGACTATTTGTTAAACTACGAATTTAAAATTTTCAAGATTCGTCGACTTTGACAGGCCCTCCTATAAAAAAAATGTACTAGAGTGCCTTGGCAAGTAGCATTAAAAGTTGGCGCATTTAATCAGAATTCTAAAATGGTACAATACTTGTTAGTTCCATACAATAGAAAAGAGTAAAAAAATTAAAACCTCAAGTAACCCGATTTTTGCTATCAGATTTTACTCAGTTAAAATGTTTTTAATTCGCACAAGCTCTAGGTAGGTTCTTAATTTTAAGGCAAAATGATGAGAGAGATGGATAATGGGTATGTTTGCCATGAGTGAGCGAGACAGATAGTGACGCCACGCATTGAGACGGAGATGCGTCGTTTTAACGAGTGCGGGAAGGTGGATTGGACGTTCGGGCACTATCTCGTGGCCCGCCCGTTCACCAGATTTAAATCCCCTGGATTTTTTCTATTGGGGAGTTCTCAAAGAAAAAGTTTACTCAAAGCCCATTGAGAACGTAGCCGACCTGCGTGAACGCATTTCTCAAGCAGCTGAGGCGATCAACTCTCGAAGATATGCCCGACTAATAAGTAGATCTTTTTTAAGAAGATGTAGGGCTTGTATTGAGGCTGATGGTAAACAATTTGAACATTTATTTTAATAAAAAACGTTATTTCTCTATCATCTGACTTTTATTCCAACAAACCTAATTATTTTACTAATTTTACTAACTTTTTTTCACTTTGGTAAAAGTGGCGTCACTATCTGTCTCGCTCACTCATGGCGAACATACCCATTATCCATCTCTCTCATCATTTTGTCTTAAAATTAAGAACCTACCTAGAGCTTGTGTGAATTAAAAACATTTTAACTGAGTAAAATGAGATAGCAAAAATCGGGTTACTTGAGGTTTTAATTTTTTTACTCTTTTCTATTGTATGGAACTAACAAGTATTGTACCATTTTAGAATTCTGATTAAATGCGCCAACTTTTAATGCCACTTGCCAAGGCACTCTAGTACATTTTTTTTATAGGAGGGCCTGTCAAAGTCGACGAATCTTGAAAATTTTAAATTCGTAGTTTAACAAATAGTCTCAATTCTCGGAAACTTGAGGCAATTGTGTCATTATTTTTTATTGGGATTCTAGAAATGTTATTTAGGATTACGTTTCCAAAGTTCAAATGAACAAAAATAAAAAAGAATAACCACAATAACCGAAAAATGGTACAGTTTGATCAAATTTCTAGGTTTTTCTTAAAACGCCCATAATTTTTAAACTGCATGGGATAGATTTTTTTTCAGATTTTTCTCGTGATGGTTATGATCAATCCTGTCACCCCGTTTCGGCTTGACGTTGAGTTTTGGGACACCCTGTATATATAAAAGCTGAAGAGTTTATTTGTTTGTTTGAACGCACTGATCTCTGAAACTACCAGCCGGATTTGGATTTTTTTTTTGTATATGATAGCCACATTCATGAGGAAGGCAGGCTACACGGGAACGGAAAAAAACGTGATATGTGCGGACGAAGTCGCGGTCAATAGCTAGTTACTAATAAAATGGTAATCAGCTTACCCAATTCAAGACTGAGGTAGACAAATGCGTGTGAGTTTTTCGGTAAATAAGTTGAGTAAACTGAATCAACGGCTTTTTTTATTGCTGAAAATAAAACACAGTAAATATTATTAATCTTCCAAAAAAAAATGAACTTCCAGTTTTTTCAATGTAGCCTATCGCAGTCCACTGCTGGACATAAGCCAATCCTAAGTAAAAGTTACGCTTATCTGCCATTCGTATTCAGTCAGTCCCACCTGCTATTGCTATTGGGAACCAGTCAAGCACCTCAAGCAGGCGTGACTCGGATTTTTGTCTGAAAAGAACTTTTTGACTGATTTGAGAGAGTGATACCTGGGCAAAGACCCAACGGGAGTGATACGAAGATTCGAATGCCGTTATATCGACGCACGCTATTTCGAAAAAAAAAACGAGTGGTACGCCAGTTCGAAAACACATTGAGTCGAAAACCGGTACCTATATCGAATGACGTTGTCGCGAACACGCTGATTCGAAAAACTCGTAATTTTTTTCGAAATAGCGTGCGTCGATATAACGGCATTCGAATCTTCATATCACTCCCAGACCCAACAGTGAGACAAAAAAGGCTACACAGATAAATAGATAGAACTGGCGAAATTCGGGTGTTTTATATCTATCGGTGAGTGCAGGCGTATTAACACGCCTGCACTCACCCCTGCACACGCCCATTCTCTTAAAGCTACTACAGAGTTAACAACCTCTTAGTAGGTTTACGAATTAAATGGCACACTATAAAAACATACGTTAACACTCAGTTGTATTTTAAAAATGATCGTTTTTTCAGGCGGACGAGAAGGGTCTAGTAGCCACATAGGGAAAATTACTACTGTTATGTCCCACTGCTGTGTAAAGGACTCCCTGTCTCCTTAAAAACCTCTCTGTCTAGGGAGATCTCTAAGCAATTTTGCCCCGAAAACGTGGTCAGACAGTCAGTCACACCACCTTCCCTACCTCACCTTCACCACCTTTCCTATTAAAGAGTCGTAAGGAAACGGCAGGAACGTAGGTGGCAGCACAGAAGTGTCATTGTCAAGTATATTTCACTTATAAGTTTCGAAATTGCAACTCTAGATGTCACACGTCTGCTTCGTGCACGTTCCCCTAAACGAAGCGAGCAGGAACTATAGGCACACAGAAGCGTCAACGTTAAGTATTGCTAACGTTTAAAGTTTTGAGTATGCAACACTAGATGGCATAGTCAACGCTGTGCACATTCACTATTCCTATAAAACAGATACCTTGGCGAAGCGTACGGTTACGGTCTGATCACAATAGTCGACATAGGAAATTATTGTAAGTCATTCTATTTTATAAGAATTTCTATTACAGAGTGAATACAACTATAAGTATATTGATATATCCTTATAGGATATTGATCCCGATAGTACACAATATTATTTCAAAGGTGTTTCACAGTACAACCCACCCCTCCCCAATTTTGTTTTATTATTTGCAATCAGTCGGTAGACTACAATATTTTTTTTCCGTGATGAAGCCGAAGCTGGCGTTTATTAAGGATGGAGCCATTGCTCTCATCCCAATTTCTATCAGGGTACAACAAAATTAACAATAAATTTGCAATTAAGTTAAAAACAATGTCTTACATAACGAATCCACAAGCCTATGATTAATGAACAGCAGCATAGTCCCCTTCTTGTGTGAGTAGTTTACATTAGTGATACAACCGTGGAGAGACAGCTTCAGTGTCGGCTCCCGAAGCTCTATCTCCATCAGTTCGCGAGCTATGGCGTTCCCGTGGATCTGAAAATATATAATAATATGTATGTAGGGGGTATGTGGTAGACCCAAATAAAGACTCTTCGTTGCTAGAAACCTTCTTTTATTTTTAAAACTTCGTAAAATTACATCTTCCTTCTTTCGTCGTAAAAACCTCAGTCATAATATAATTTTGATGCATTCTGATCCCACATGTAGATGTTAGATAGATGAATCAATTGATTATATAATAAATTCATTTATTATCTCTATCATATATTTTATAATATCAGGGTGATCGCCAGTCAGCCTCCACAAAAATAGAGCGCGGTGAAAATAAATCCACAAGTCATTTCTCACAATAATTTGTTATTAAATATAATGTTTATGAAATTTTATTTACTTTGTTGAGTAAATGAGTTGAAAAAGAAAAAGTTTGTCCATTTACATCATTAATTGAATAGAATCCTGCATTCTTCTTTTGCAACAACCCCATATTGTAACCTCATGTGACCCGTTTATTGTTAACTAGCTGTCTCCCGCGGCTCCGCTCCCGTCAACTGGCTACCTATATGCTACACCTACCCTACCCCTACGCTACACCTACCCTACACCTACCCTACACCTACCCTACACCTACCCTACACCTACCCTATACCTACCCTACACCTACCCTGCAGGCAGCGCATGCAAATAATTCTATTTTATTGAGGTATTTCTTTCCGACTTGCTAGACAAAAGTTGTGATAGCTCGGTTAATATACATGTTATAAAAATAATTTATAGCCTATAGCATAATGGAATAATGTAGCTTTCTACCAGTGAAAATTTTTTTAGAATTGGATTATTAGTTCCAGAGATTACCCCCTACAAACTTACAAATTTACCTCTTTATAATATTAGTATAGATATAGAAGTATAGATTATAGAGTAGTTTTTCTCTATCATCTATACTTCTATATCTAATCTCTCTGTGAAGAAGTAGAATCCACAAAGAAGAATTATTATTCCTCCAGCCAGAAGGGCAACAGCCACTATTGGCAACAGGCAACTACTTGTCGCTCAGTGCTCTAAATCTGTAGTTCTGCTAAAACTATAGATAGGTACTTCAAAGAACATCACTGTAAAGAAATTAGTATAAGATTAAAATTATACTCACAATCCTAACATTCTCAATGACTGAAGAGTTCATAGGTGTTTTTAAATCAGTGTTCTCCCCAAACTTCTTCAAAGTGAAGCCAACATGACTGTTATGTATTGCATAACCTCCAACCACCTCCATTATATGAGTGTACTCTTCCGTAGGGCTCCGGAGGGACTTCTTACGAGCTATCACATTGTAGAACAGGTCTTCAACTGTTATTTGGGTACCATTGTTTCCCGCAGATGGTTTCATTGGAGCCCTCAGTTTTCCATTTTCGTAGGATGCCCTGGAAATGGTGAATGATTATTATTTTTGAGTAAAGAATAAGAGATAGTAAGGATTCCTAAAATTTCTTTTAAAGTCTATGGTCCGGGTGAAACCAATTGGTTTCAACTTTAATTCTATGTTTTTTACAGTTTATTTTCATTTGGTTAACTTTGTTTTCTTTTTTCTCTTTTTTTCATTCCTAATCCAGGGTAAAATATCAGTCATAGGGATGATTCTTCGTTAAAAGAATATACTTATGATTCTATTTAGTCTGCAAGTTCCTTTATAATAAAATACTTCTGTCTGCAAGTTGGATTATCGAAAAATATTGGACATGTATTTTTTGTTTATCAAATCAATAAAAAATGATGAAGATAAAACACAACAAAGATCAGGAGTGGGGGCTGGTGACGTCACATGTACAGAGAAAGTACCGTACCTTTCCGTATCTTACCGTATCTTTTTTATTTAAGTGAAAAAATAAAAAACATGTCTAATATATTTTGCAAATCTATCTGACGTACTAATCAGATTTTGTTAGTCATCTACCCTATCTAGTCTGACCACAGGAGCACTACATTTTTGGAATAAAAAGTAGCCACACCATTACTGTAGCTTTCTCAGTGAATTAATTTTTATCAACAGTTCAGTGAAAACTTTTCATGTACTTAATACAAATTAGCAAACATTTTTTTTTGTATAAATTATGATTATGACAGTACCTTATTTATTTTCTAATAAGCTAAACATAGGCTACTTTTGTTTTAGAAAAAGGATTAGGGGTCCATGCCAAAGAGAGAGCCCATAATTCAATTATTAGTGTCTTAGAATCTTTTTTTTTTGGAACATCAAGTTTTAGAAATAAATGCTAAAACATCATACATACTTGTAAGCACATTTAGCAGAAGCGGTTTTAGTAAGTATGGTAAGATGAGCGATGTGACTGATGCTGGCCAGGGCTTCACCTCGGAACCCATATGTGCATATTTGTTTCAGATCCTCATACTCACATAGTTTAGAAGTTGTGAACCTCTCACAGACTATCTCTAGATCTTCACTTCTAATACCTGTGCCATTATCCTGAATCTGACCATAAAATAATAATTGTTATAGTGTCTTATACCAAAATCATTAATAAAAATATAAAGAGAATACAAACTAATTAGTCATCCATTAATAGTGGTAAATTAATGGTTCGGTATGTATTCACGTACAATGGTCCACAGCGGGACTAAGTGCGGAAACAAAAATGCCAGCTCTATTCTGTTATTTGGAGCGAACCTAGATTAGTAATAACTACCTGCAAATACTTTAGTCCGCCGGCTTTCACGGTTATCACAATATTGGTGGCTTTAGCATCCAAACTGTAATAGAAAATAGACAGAATAGTCTAGTGCAATCACCATCTTACTAAATAAGTTAGGTATGTTTATATGCCAGTATAACCTGTTTTCAATCAACTCTTTTAAAGCATTCGATGGTCTCTGAACAATTTCTCCGGCAGCTATCCGGTTAACTACTTCTTCACTTAGCTTTTTGATAACACCTGGTTCACCCATAGTTCTACCAGTTTGTAAAAAAATGGTTTTTAATCCAATATCGCACCGCGGTGGTGTTTTCTTTTTTGACACAGGTTTTCTTTACAATATTGTACAACGTAAGCAAGAACCTATTTGGTCTGTGAACGCAAGTTTGTAAATAACGTAAATATCAATAATGAGTATGATGACATTGACAGTTTCTTCTCGTACCCCACAGAGTACCTACCTACTTTATTAAAAACATCACACATTTACAATAAAATTGTGTTCGTCTTTTTTGTCCCTTATGATTAAGGTAGTGCCGATTAGCCTTTTCTTTCATTGAATCGTTTACATCCCAAAAGGTTATTTTGCCAGTGAGAACATTATTGATATCTTTGCACCAGATGTTTACAACAACAACAACAAAACAACACACGACCAGCCGCCGATCGTATGAATAGAATATTGTCAATTGGTCGCCCCGGCACGCTTCCGTTGTCACAGAGTCACAGCGCGGTAGTACCTACATACGCATTATAATAGCTAGTCTTTTATTATGGATTGGATATCATCAAATGACTGCTGCCACTCTGGGTGGAGCGGGAGGGAGTTTCAGACTCTTACTGACTAAAACCCATCCGTGCTCCTCGTAGTGCCCTTTACTTTCCAGGGGCTGCAGTCACTCTTTTGAACAAAATCTGCAACCCTGGCAGATAGTTGCTCCGAATGTAAAATTTTAAAAAGTTTTAATTGAACCGAACTTATTTCGTTGCGGGGTTTATTTCCTGGGTAAATTAAAATGTTAAAGGTAATCCTTTCTACAAAAATGGTAGGTTTTCAAAATAAATTGATTGAAAAACGTAATTTTGGTGAAAATTTATCACTTAATTTTTATTTATCGCTCTCAAACTCAAAATTAAAAAAAAATGTGATCCGCGATTTTAGGCTACGGTTTAGACTATAGCTTGGGAAAAAAGAGTTTGGAAAAAATGAGGGCGCCACTAATTCACTTAATAATAAATAAACGAATAATGAAATCTTTAAAAATAAATGTGGAACAATAAACGTTACTCAAAATCTAACACTTGTTGGCCAAGTAGTGTCGACATCATAGATATATTTAGTAAAATATTTAGTTCCACTAGTCACCACATCATACTCTTTTTTGCCAACAAGCTGTACTTTACATTTAAATTGGGCGAACTTTGGCATCTTGAGATAAAATTTTCGGCGACTTGGGGCTCGACTCATCTGGCAACACTGAGTTCAACTTTAGTTTGGTTTTGGTTGGTTTGTTTGCTTCAGTCCACTTGAGTCCACTTCTGAAGTTCTGACCGGGTATGGTATCTTCTTTGTATAAAATATAGTCAAGACAGTGTATTAAATAAATATGCTTCTGACTTCAGTCAGTCTTTGAGTCTTTCATTCACTTTCAGTGAGCCAGTCAGCTACCCTCTATATTTTATTTTATTGTAGTCTGTGGTCTGTGCTGTCAGCAGAGCACCATTTCCCGGCTCTGTGTTTTGTGACCATTTCCAACTTTTCAGACTTTGTCTCAAGGGGTACTATATGTATACGCTTTGTCTTTAGGACTGACTGGGTGTTCTGCTGTCTGTGTTCAGAGAAATATAAAAGTACTCTGTCTGTGGTTCAGAGCACAGCAGGAGCAAGCAAGCAGGAGGTAGGAGGGAGGGAGCTTTAGTTTCACTTTCATTTCGTTTGGTTGTGTACATGTGTTGTTGTGATGTAGAAATCATAGATAATATGTTTGATATTTTATTGTGTTGAATTATCCAGTATCCTGCATAAATGATGGTTTACGTTAAAGTCTATGTCTATTAAGCTGCGGCGACAAAATTACCATGAAATGTTGAAATCACCACACCATTTACTATCCTGAGTACTCTCGTAATTCTAGGCAACAGTCAACATTGCCTGAGTGAGTCTATATTTTGTTATTTAAAGAAGAAATAGTGGTCAGTGGGTCGTCTTAGGGGCGGAGAGTAACATCATGAACATTGACGACCTTGAGTTTGATTCTGAGACGGACTCGGATATCGATAGCGTAGTGGATTCATTGGAACCTGATCTAAATAGACTGATTGACGATGACGACGACCTACACAATGAACGGATATCACGTACTGTACTTTCCTTCCCCAAAACGTTCACCCAACGAACCCACAGTGGCTTTACAAAGAATAGTGAAACATCAGCAATATTAGTTAAAATAGATCTAGCCCTGTCTGCAAACAAATTATTAGATGAAAAGATGATTAGGCTGGAAAGAGTTCTCACTTCACGTCTAAATGAGTGCCGGGAGAAGCTGAAAGTGGTTCAAAGTAGGGCTGGTGAAAATGATAAAAATCAAGTTTTCCGCTACATCAATTGTGGTAGGCCCTATTTTAAAGATAGACAGAACTTCCCAGCTCCAGATAATGATGATGCCAAAATGGCAAAATCTCAGATGTATGACTTCTCCTTAGTTATTTCAGCACCGGGCTGGACAGTGAGGGACAAGTCTCAACTGATTAGTGTGATTCACAAAATGTCAATAGATATTAAAAAAAATGAATTGCATGCTAAAATTGCTAAACTACAGCGCAAAACAGAACCATCAACACAAATTGAAAGAGAAATAATGGCCATTAGAAAGCAAATTGATAAAGTAAGTAAATTGCCTTTGAGTAAAGTAGTTCTCCCAATAGATCAAGAGTATGATTGGGACGTGTTAGCAAACAGGCTGAACAGAAGGCACACTGCCCAAGAGTATCAAGCCCTCTGGAAGTTATTCTTTCATCCAACAATTAGCAAAAACAGTTGGAGCAAAGCTGAACATGCCAGATTACTGCAAATTGCTAATGCAAACCATAAACAAGATTGGGATGCTATTGCTCTCAAACTGAATACTGGCCGGACTGGGTATCAGTGCTTTGTGTACTTCCGGACAAATATGACCAACTCTTTTACTGGAACTAAATGGACTAGTGAGGAGATAACATACCTTAAAAGACTAATAGAATATTTCAAGGAAGACTTTTACATTCCATGGGGGAAGATAGCTGCAGCAATGGAAAATCGTACTAAAATCCAAATCTATAATAAGTACATGAGGCTCATTGAACAAAGGAAAGGCAGGTTCCTCCCTGAGGAAGATGCGGTCATTCTTAACTGTGTGCAAAGATTTGGAACCAACTATAAGAGGATGGTTAATTATTTACCAGGCCGATCTATGGTCCAGATACGTTCCAGACATCAAGTCTTGAGCAAAATGAGAGTGTCAACTGTATGGACTGTTGAAGATGATAAGAAACTTATTAATTTGATGAGAAATCAAGGGTCTACTATGAACTTTTCAATAGCCACACAACATTTTCCTGGTAGAAACAGAACAAAAATTAGAACTAGATATGTTACTCTAATGAAATGGATGAAAAAACATCCCAATTTAGGTTTGGAACATGCACCGCGACGAGGCGCACGGCGTTTGAATCATGGGCGGCCTATGGAAAACTTAAATGATGCATTAGATAATTTGCATAACTCTTTAATAACAACAGTTGAAACAAGAGCCAAGAAAAAGAAGATTAGTGATAAGTCAACACACACAGAATTGGATGATGTACTTGATGCGTTTTTTATAAATTATTTAATACAAAAAGAAACAGAAGCAGAGTTGAAGAAAAAAACTCCTGAAGATCATTTAGTCTTAGGTCCTGACGACATGGTCTCAGTTGCAGATTTGAATATTACAAACATGCGCAAGGATTTATTAATTTTAAATGCTTGTATAGATGAGAAGAGGTATTTAGACAGCACATACAAAATAGATTATCCAGATTTAGGAGATAACAGTCAAGATATTTCTTTAGTTAGAGTGAAATCCTATTCTCGGAAGAACTCCAGCCGAACTATCATGGTTAAAGAAACTCCTAATGTTTGGGGAAAACCTCTGCTTTTTGAAGGCATGTGTACGATGGGCCAGCGGACCTTTGTGTTACCCCCACAATTTGGAACTATTACAGGTATTAATGCCGTAACATCATGCGTGGTAGAAAACGGTCAATACAGTGAATCTGTCAACCTGCACGTGCTTTGCAGGCGAAACATATTACTGAAGGAGCAATTAGACCTGGTTCTAGAACGATTCTATGTTTTGTTCACATGGCCAATGATCTTATCTAACGAGGGGCCTAATGAAATCACTGTGTTATGTTCACCTAGAAGAAATTCTGTTTTTATTAGACCACCTACATTGCCAACTGCGCCGGAAGTTACGATAAATGTTAAATGCATGAAGAAATATAAAAATAAAGATGTAACAGAAATCATTGATCTCAATGAAGATGTTGCTAAGAAAGCTGTTGTGGAGGAAATTAATACTGATGACGTTGGGAACATAGAAACAAATCTCTTTGATTAAGCAAGATAATGTTTTGTCTTCGAATTAGTCTAAGGTTTAACTTTGTTTGTAAGGTTAATAAATTTCTTTCATGTAATCTTATGTTTCATTAACATAATATTGATTAGTTAATTAATCTGCCAAGCTAACTGCAAGCCATTCCCCAATAAATAATAATTGCAACCATCATCATCATATCAGCCGAAAGACGTCCACTGCTGGACATAGGCCTCACCCAAGTGTCGCCACAACAACCGGTCCTGTGCGTCTCGCATCCATCGGTTACCCGCGACCCTCACCAGGTCATCGCTCCACCTTGTGGGAGGTGTATGTATTCGCAGCGGAAAAGTGTCGTTTTTCATAATTTCAGTTAAGCAGATATTTAGTGTATGACTTCGTGTAAATGTGTATGGTAAGTACGAATTTGTGCATCCAACCATTGGGGAGTTATTCAACAAAAACTGTTTCCGCTGGAACTACGTCATCCCAGCGGCACTTTTTTTTTGCTATGGACGTACAAGAAAAAAAATACATGCAATAATTAGTGTGTGACGAGAGGTAAATGTGTATGTTAAAATGAAATTTGTGTGTCTTAAAACTGCGAAGATATTCAAGTTTCCGCTGCGCTGACGTTTGGCTATTTGATGGAAATCATATAAATCGGTTTAGTGCAGAGTTGATTTTTTTTAGGCACGTTGCTATGAATTTGTGTATAATGTTTGTGAAAACAGATTTTGAAAAAAGCATACCGTTTAGGAGATATACACGTAAAGGTGAAATATGGTTATTAGGTCCAAGTACTTAAAATAGGAACTTTAGAGCCTAACTTTTAACGTTTATTTGTATCTTGTAAGGGTCTACAACGTCTTGCCAAGTTTCATTTATGTGCGCTTAGTAATTAATGAGCAATGGCATAATATACTACGAATGGACCACTATATTTTGTGACATCCGATTGTAGGACTTTTTAATGGAAAAGCAAAATAAAACATATTCCAATATTTAGTGTATTAATTCAACTATTTATATGTAAAATTTCAGCTCATTACGCTACATAATTAAAGAGATATAATAAAAATACCAAAACAACCGAATTACATGGATAAACCGACCAAGTTTGAATGGCTACAAAAAAGCGGCCGTGCAGTACATAGAGCTAACGTTCTAGAATTTCCAGTGTTTTACCATTATTGGACTAGTACAGGTCGGCACACAATTCTTGACCTGGCTCGATATGTTTCGAAACACTTTACTTGGCATCACTGTTACCGTTGCGTTTATATTATTTAGGTACATCGAATTTTAATTATTCAATTTTAATTAAAACGTCATTCGAAATGTGTTGAGCCAGGTGCCAAGTTAACGCGTACGGGTAGTAGTTATGTGTCTTCTTAGCGCGCTTTATCAGTCAACTCACAAATGTGCACCCAAGGACAACGTGCGTACGCGCTGTTTATTTTGCCGCAACGTAATATTATGGCATGTACCTATTGGACTCGGTTATTGACATAGTGTAAGTGACTGTGACATACTTATTGAGCCAGTAGTGAGAATGATTAGAAGATAAACAAGGTAAGTAGGTACTTCCTAATAAAATACCTCATGAAAATGTTATCTGTTGGAAGGTAGGTATATAGGTTCAAGTGACAACTGTATTATGTTACTTACATCTCGACGACGCCGAAAGCCTAAAAGTTGTCTATATCTGCTATGTACAGATTCCAGTGCATACAGTGTTTATGACAGCTATGTAAATACCTATAGTTATTTGATGAAAGTTGGTTCAGCTGTTCAAAAGTTACAGTCTCTTATTCGAACTTGTTTCGAATAATAATATGTGTACCTTTTATTTTCTAGGTAGGTACTTTGAAGTGTGAGACGAGAATTTCGTTTGTTCTTGTTTGCATTTATTCAAACCACAATTAATAGGTATAATCCCGCAATAATATTACGTAGGTACCTACTTATTGTTAACCTGTCAGGCATCGCGAGCGCGAAACACAGAACAACAGTCAAGCCCCACCCGCATTTTTATATAATACAAGCTGTTGCCTTCGACTTCGTACGCGCATATCCCGTTTTTTCCCGTTGGAATTCCCGTTCCCGTAGGTATTCACGTTCCCGTAAGAATTTGCGCTAGAACGTAGGTAAGTAGGTCGGTACTGCACTACACTATAAACCTACCTTCAAATTGAGTCAATTACTTAGTATTGATCTGTGATTCTGTGATTGTAAGACATACTTATTTGTTGCTGTAAAAGCTCGAACGAGAAGACCAACTTCCGAAAATTTACTAGTAGGTCCTTAATACCTAAGATTTACCTATACATAAGTATTTGAGCTTTTACAGTAGGCAACGTATTTCTTATTTATAAAAGACTGATTCTTTATATGAATGTGTGGTGGCGTTGTTAGTGGCACAATAAATCTAACAATAATTTGATGTTATTATTACTTTGTTAATAATGTTTTTTAATTTTAATAGTCAGTAACTAATAAATAATTTTAAGAGTACAAAGTTAATGCAGTTGTTTTATTTTCTGCGAAACGATTGTGTACGCGCCTGTACGAATCTATTAAACACGATAACGATAGGTACTATACTGGAAATTCTAGAACGTTAGCTATATGTACTGCACGGCCGCTTTTTTGTAGCCATTCAAACTTGGTCGGTTTATCCATGTAATTCGGTTGTTTTGGTATTTTTATTATATCTCTTTAATAATTGAGCGTAATGAGCTGAAATTTTACATATGAATAGTTGAATTAATACACTAAATAGTGGAATATGTTTTATTTTGCTTTTCCATTAAAAAGTCCTACAATTGGATGTCATAAAATATAGTGGTCCATTCGTAGTAAATTATGCCATTGCTCATTAATTCTAAGCGCACATAAATGAAACTTGGCAAGACGTTGTAGACCCTTACAAGATACAAATAAACGTTAAAAGTTAGGCTCTAAAGTTCCTATTTTAAGTACTTGGACCTAATAACCATATTTCACCTTTACGTGTATATCTCCTAAACGGTATGTTTTTTCAAAGTCTGTTTTCACGAACATTATACACAAATTCATAGCAACGTGCGTAAAAAAAATCAACTCTGCACTAAACCGATTTATATGATTTCCATCAAATAGCCAAACGTCAGCGCAGCGGAAACTTGAATATCTTCGAAGTTTTAAGACACACAAATTTCATTTAAACATACCTACACATTTACCTCTCGTCACACACTAATTATTGCATGTATTTTTTTTCTTGTACGTCCATAGGAAAAAAAAGTGCTGCTGGGATGACGTAGTTCCAGCGGAAACAGTTTTTGTTGAATAACTCCCCAATGGTTGGATGCACAAATTCGTACTTACCATACACATTTACACGACGTCATACACTAAATATCTGCTTAACTGAAATTAAGAAAATCGCCCTTTTTCCGCTGGGAATACAAATTCAAATTCAAATTATTTATTTCAAATAAACCATTCACAGGCACTTTTGAATTGTCAAGGTCGGTCAGTCAAAAAGATGAAGCTATTTGCACGTTCCAAAGCGTAGATCTCTATGGAGAAGAACGTGCAAGAAACTCCACGGATACTCTTTTAAATTATTTTTCTTTACAATTTTATGGTTACATCATTCCTGTTGAAATTATACAAACATATATGTGAGAACGATGTAAAAAGAAATGCACGTTAAAGTATCCGGAGTAAAAAAAATCAAATTAAAATAACAAATCATTAAAATAAACCGTGGCAGCCCAGAGATGACCAGTCCAAACTGACGGCGTCCGTTCACGAACATGACGCACGCGCTAGCACCATTCGGCTGAACCATATTTAAGGGAGCCAAATGACCCAACACATGCGCCATCATCAGGTAGACTTTTGAGTGAGCATGACACTCCCAACCGCCAGGGCAGTCAAGTCAATTAAAAAATAAATAAAAGTAGTATAAGGTTCACAGTACTCACACATGTGCCGTTAATTAATGAATTTATACAATGCTAATTACATTGAGTCTATACAATGAAAATATAATGTTTTACAGTCTTCAACGGGTCCAACAATATTTATAAATGCCAAAAGATTAGTTTGTGCGGCCTAGTTTGAGCTGGACCGGCATTGAGCCAAGCATTATTATCTTCAATATAATCCCCCAACTTATAATATGCTTTCTTGCATAGTGTGCGTTTGATACAAGATTTAAATTTTGTTTCATTCAGTTCTAATATATTAGGAGGTATTTTATTATAACATTTTAAACAGTACCCCATGAAAGATGAGGCTACTTTAGCTAGTCTGAAACTTGGTTGAACTAGTTGATCCCTATTTCTAGTAATATAATTATGTCTGTCGCCTCGTCTACTAAAAAGATGGAGATTCTTTCTAACGTACATAATGTTTTCATATATATATTGACAGGGTACCGTCATGATGTTAATATCCTTAAACAGTTCCCTTAGAGAATCACGTCGGCGGAGATTGTATATCGCTTTTATAGCTCTTTTCTGCAGAATAAAAATAGACTCGATGTCTGCAGCCCGTCCCCATAGTAAAATACCATAAGACATGATATTATGAAAGTAACTAAAATATACTAATCTCGCGGTATCAACATCCGTAAATTGATTTGCGGATTTTTCTAACAGCATATGCCGCTGAACTTAGCCGTCCTGCAAGAGATGTTAAATGAGGACCCCATTGTAGCCTAGAGTCAACCGTAATCCCCAGGAAAACTGTTCTATCGACGAATTCCAGTTTCTCCTTGTTCAACACTATGTCACAATCACTACTTTTGACATTTGGTGAGGAAAATCTTATGCACTTAGTTTTTTTCCCATTTAAAACTAAATTATTAGCAGTCAACCAATTTTAGACCTGCAGAAGGGCGTTATTTACGTCCTCAAGATTATTACTACGTCTGTTTATCTTAAAAATCAAAGAAGTATCGTCGGCAAACAAGACCATGTTTAGTTGGTTTTGCAATAAATGGGGTAAATCATTGATATAAACTAGAAATAAGAAAGGACCTAAAATCGATCCCTGCGGGACGCCCATTTTCACGTTTAATCCCGACGAATTAACACCGTTTATTTGGACTAATTGCTGTCTATCATTCAAATAAGATTTTACTAAGTTTAACGCTGTTTTGCCTAGTCCGTAATGCTCGCTACATCCACGCATATCCCATTTTTCCCCGTTCCCGTGATTTCTGGAAATCCTCTCTTAGCTCGAGGGTCTCATTTACCTCTATTCTATCATGGGTTCAGTAATATAGGCGTGAGAACATACTAAGCTCAATTTTGAATATTATAAATAACACTAGGTTTTGCCCGCCGCCGCACTATGGGACCAAACCGTATTTTCCATCTCGAAAATGGTTTTGGCGAAAGTCGTATATTCATAGATTTTTTTAGGGTTTAATACTCTTAAAGGATGGAACTTACGAATAAATCTCAAAAAAAAAAAAAAACTTAGTTTTACGTTTATAAACTGAACCTCAAACATTGGGTATAAATATTTTCGTGCCAATTAAATTAGCGTTAAGGAAGTTCAACACAAAATTATTCGGAAGTTTTCCAAGGAAGTATGTTAGTGTTATACATCATAAGAAAGCTTAGAATGTACACTTTCCAACCACGTTCGGTTTTTGTACAAAAATATTTTCGTTTTATTTTATTTTATTTTTTTTAGTGAAGTAAATAAAATTTCGTTTTTGTTTATTTCAATTGGAGTTTTCATTGTTGCCGAAAGCTGCCGGTGTCAAGTTAATCACTCTAGTAGATACCTTACCTATTCAGTAATATGAGGATTGAATAAAAACTTGCGCGTTTTTTGCGCAAGGGTGATTTAGAAGCAATAATGTCAATCAGGGGAAAATAAAAAAATCTCCGAAAATTACGTTCTTCTTTTTTATTATGAAATATTATATTTAATTGTTATATTTTGATGCTCCCAGACAAATGAATGATCTTTTAAAAGTTACAACGAGAGTTGAGAATGAAAATGCGTTTAAATACGAATTGTCGACACTACACGCATGGATAAGATTTATGGAAATGATCCTCCATATTTCTTACAATTTAGGTTTTGAGAAATGGTCTGCAACAACTCCAGAAAACAAGCAACTTAAAGAAGACAAGAAAAAAAATGTCCAAAAACGTTTCCGAGAAGTGCTTGGTTTGCACATTGATAAACCACGTCAAGGTTCCGGTAACAGCAATGACGGAAATACGGCAAGGAGATTTTTCCAAAATTACCAATGTTCTGCAGAGATAACCGGAATTGATGAAGAATTGATTAAGAGATTATATGTAATTCTTCAAACTATGTCATCGGGATACCCTATAAACGCAGAAAAATTCGGCCAGTATACATTGATTACCGCGCAATTATATGTAAGCAAATATAACTGGTACTACATGCCATCTTCGGTCCATAAAGTACTTATACATGGTGCTAAAATAATGGAGCATTATGCAGTTTTGCCTATAGGACAATTATCCGAAGATGCCCAGGAAGCCCGAAATAAAGATTACAAGAAATATAGGTTACATCACGCTAGGAAGTGTTCCAGATCAGCAACAAACGAAGACGTTCTGCATATTTTATTATATACATCTGATCCTTATATATCTAGCTTGAATAAACCAAGTTTTCTAATATCCAAAGAATTGTTTGACGAAGTTAAAGAATTGTTAGAAATAAAAGGTGATGAATAGTATAAGCGCTAAAATTTTTAATTTTTTTATCATGTAATGTTTGTTTAATAATAATAATTAAGTTTTAAACTTACTTTAAGCAAAAGTGTAACTTTTACTGCTATTTTAATGTTACTGTATAATTTTTTGCATGAAATTTCGTATAACTGTAACTTTGTAATTTTTTTACTAAAAATATATAATTTATAAAATGTTGATGTTTAATTTCTTTTATTGCCTAGATATTCAGAAATACGCAAAAAAAAATTCAAGGAGAAAAATCACAAAACAACAGAGTTATCGATTTTTGAGATGGAAAACACCGATTGGTCCCATAGTGCGCCGCCGCGGGAAATCCTCTTAGTGCTCCACTACACTCACCAAAGAAACCACGGTAGTTTCCGCTGTGCGTTATCTATCAGTTCCTTTATATTATTACTATTGACTATACAGTCAGTCACTCAGTAACAGAAGACTAATCTATATTGATTGATATACCTAATTAATTAGGTAAATACCATTTTTATTTGTTACATCAGTTTTTTATAGAAATGTGACTTAATATTTATCTTAACTGTATTCCTGTGGCGATCGTGACTGCTTTGCGTTATTTTGAACGTAGGTATTTATGATAGTATTATATATTATTATTAGTATAGTATTTAGGACGAATTATACTACCACGCCGCGGGCAAAGCTAGTCTATTTGTAAATCCTCCCCGTTTTCTAGAACGAAAGTTGTCGACGCGTAAAGTTAAATGCACGTGAAGTGATTTGATTAGCACGTGAAGTGATTTGATTAACAGCTTACGAGCGCCAATCTGCTAAATAATTTTCGTAATAGAAACTGGGCGTTTCTTGAACAAATTGGGTTTTAAATGTCAGTCGACAAAAAAAGACTAAAATTGAGTAAAAAACTTTATTAAAAAGATAAGCTTATTCTCGGAATGTCTATGTATCGACAACATAGTTTGGATGCACTACTAGGAGCGGGTCGTCCTCTACTTCTTGATCTGAAGATTTCTGCGACGCCTTGAGCCCCGTGGTCGAAAGAGGGATTATAACTTGGTCCTGTAAGCAAAGAAGAAAGATCAATCAACAAAAGTCAGTGATGATGAAAGTTATGAAACAAACCTTAGAGGACTAATAAAAAGAAAATACATCATCTGTGAAAATTTCAACTGTCTAGCTATCACCGTTCATGAGAAACAGACGAACAGCGGAGTCTTAGTAATAGGGTCCCGGTTTTATCCTTTGGGTACGGAACCCTAAAAACGATAAATGAACACTACTTAAATGAAACTAAAGCTGTGACTTCTCCATCACAAAACAGTACAATATTGGTGTCTTAAAATAGTCTAGTTCAATAACTGGATTAAAAAAAACGCACGGGATATTACTCCTGAAATAAAAAGTATCTTCGTTTCAATCCAGGTCATACTCAGGAAGAGTATGGCTTTTATTTGTATGTATTTTACAAATCGCAATTGATTAACAATTTAAAAATATCCAATTCAAAGGTCTCCAGAAACGGAATCAAAGTTTTAATAGAAAGACAATTCTATAACTGATTTTGGTTGTGATAAAAAATCACAGATTTCTTTTTATCACACACAGAGGTGCAGCCGGTCTGTTCTGTAGACATCTAGATGGAGTGTGCTAGAAGTGAACTATCATATAACCTTGATTGTATGGGTTGACAGCTCACTTCTTGTTCACTGCACCTAAGTTTTTACATTGAGAAGTTTACAGAATCGCATTACACATTTAAATTGATTGTATAAAGTCGGATCGGCATAAAACAACTAGAACTTACATGGTACATGAGCCTGTCGATGACCTTCTCCACCAAGGTCTTCCGCTCCAGCAGTTCGTCCTCATTCTCTATCTGCCCCTGCGCGACCAGCTGCTCCAGGTACCAGCTCACCAACGCACTCTTGCGCATGCCCGCACTTTCTTCTCCTGTGAAATATTTACAATTTATGTATTAGTAGAATTTATGAAGTCTTATGAGTCAATTTAACCATTCTATCCTACCGATTTGGTTATTCTTTTTTTTAATGAAATGTACTGATGCAGATTTGTCTTCAAGCATTAGAAAATTTCTAATGCTTGAAGACAAATCTGCATCAGTTTGAGTATAACTTGAGAAAGTAGAGGTTAGATGATTTAATCATCTAACCTCTACCTTCTCAAGTTATACTCAAACCCGATTATCATTTGTATATTTCTCAGGTTTTCATAGCTTTTCTGCTATTCTATAACTCCATCTAGAATCGGAGGTATAGAGCCGAAAACCACGTACTTCAATTTTAATTGAGGTATACTTGTGGACCAATATACTATAAGTTAGTCTAAAAACACTCGCTGGAATGAGCTCTCATTTGAGCTTTTGCCAAGCTGAATTGGTTAGAGTGGAGGGAACCTTGGCGACTAGGTGTAAAAACTAGGTGTCAACTTGACTGTAACTGCTGCGGAGCAGCACGGCTCCTCTCTCGTAATTATTTAAACGAATTTCTTATGCTAATACCTATTGCTAGGAAATTCATAATATGCATAAATGCATATTATGAATTTCCTAGCTATATAAAAGCAGACTAAGTATTTGTTAATCTTAGTCAGATACTTGAATTTTTCCATAAGAGTTCTTGTCTAGTTTCAAAATTTATTGGAGGAGACAGCTAAATGTGTATGTAACAGTCAATTGCTGTGTAACATTATATAAAAGTACTCTGTGGTAACATCATTTGAACCACAAAACGCCAATTGGTGCTGTGACATATAGGCACATTTCAATGTCAAATTGTTACCACTGCACTGGCATAATGTAGAATTTACTCAAATCTAACTAGCCTTGATCTCTGATCTAAATAACAAATGTAACATACCTCTAGTCTCCGCCTCCACTTCTTCTTTCCTCATGAACACAACAAGCATATCGCTCAGCGATTTGTACTCTTCGAAAGACAGCGTCAGTTTCTTCTTAGGAGCCGAGTCGCCGTTCACTGGGGCATCTGAAATGGCAGAAAGATTCAATAACAAAATATACTTATTTTTACAAAATTAAAATTTATTCTTTATTTTGACACAGCTAGAGGCAGTCGCGGCAGACCGGAATAACGCCTTGGATGGCTTCTTAGTAAATTGGCATGAAGAAGCACAATGAGGAGGAAGCCTTTGCCCAGTAGTAGACAGGCTAACATATAAAAACTATATTTTATGGAAAACAATATTGACGAACTTCGAATTTGAATATTGTAAAACAACACCAAGATAAAATAAGAAATCTTTAATTAAGTTATGGTTACAGTAAGTGATTTGGAGAGTGACGATTTAGCCAATGGAGAATTGAGAGAATTCAATTAACACTTCAAGCATATCCGCAGTCATAAAAAAACCTACTGACAATAATTCTTATTGCTTTCTATAGACAAAATGCAGGTTCAACAACGGTTCAGTATTTTAGGCGCTAGGTGGAACATACATTACATCATCACCCTTCCCATGGCTTTGCCATAGTCAAGTAAAGTAAACATTAAACTTACCACCGTTTGTAACACCATTGGGAATCTCCTGATCAACATCCATGCTGGGCTCGTACTGTGGATCGTCTTCGTCCAAGTGGATGTCTGGCTGTTCCACCCGGATGATGGACTTGTTAAGTAATCTGCAATAGGAAAACACGTGATTATGTTTTTTCTTCTCTTGGGAAAAAAAAAGCTTAATGATAGCCAACTGACAGCTTCATAGTGTTAGCAGCTTCTACAAACGGATGTTGCACGAAAACTGACAAGGTTTCATGGGCAGTATAATTATGGCAATGGTCTTGTCACTGCCTATTTTTAGGGAATACAGGCATTTTATGAGTCAGTCTGTAGTGTTACCCAGTTACTGGGTTGTGTTGGTCAGATAGGCAGTCGCTCCACATAAAAAGCTGGTATTTAACTGAATTCGGTTTGACTGGAAACCAACCCTAATATAGTTGGAAAAAGGCTAGGCGGACGATGAAGACAGGCATGTTCTAGTGTACCTGTATGCCTCGTGCACATGCTGCGGCGTGACGTGTCCGCTGCAGTGCATCTTGGCCATGGCCTCGGCCAGGCGCAGCATGGACTCCAGCTGCCGCACCGTGATGTAGTTCTAGTGTACCTGTATGCCTCGTGCACATGCTGCGGCGTGACGTGTCCGCTGCAGTGCATCTTGGCCATGGCCTCGGCCAGGCGCAGCATGGACTCCAGCTGCCGCACCGTGATGTAGTTCTAGTGTACCTGTATGCCTCGTGCACATGCTGCGGCGTGACGTGTCCGCTGCAGTGCATCTTGGCCATGGCCTCGGCCAGGCGCAGCATGGACTCCAGCTGCCGCACCGTGATGTAGTTCTAGTGTACCTGTATGCCTCGTGCACATGCTGCGGCGTGACGTGTCCGCTGCAGTGCATCTTGGCCATGGCCTCGGCCAGGCGCAGCATGGACTCCAGCTGCCGCACCGTGATGTAGTTCTAGTGTACCTGTATGCCTCGTGCACATGCTGCGGCGTGACGTGTCCGCTGCAGTGCATCTTGGCCATGGCCTCGGCCAGGCGCAGCATGGACTCCAGCTGCCGCACCGTGATGTAGTTCTAGTGTACCTGTATGCCTCGTGCACATGCTGCGGCGTGACGTGTCCGCTGCAGTGCATCTTGGCCATGGCCTCGGCCAGGCGCAGCATGGACTCCAGCTGCCGCACCGTGATGTAGTTCTAGTGTACCTGTATGCCTCGTGCACATGCTGCGGCGTGACGTGTCCGCTGCAGTGCATCTTGGCCATGGCCTCGGCCAGGCGCAGCATGGACTCCAGCTGCCGCACCGTGATGTAGTTCTAGTGTACCTGTATGCCTCGTGCACATGCTGCGGCGTGACGTGTCCGCTGCAGTGCATCTTGGCCATGGCCTCGGCCAGGCGCAGCATGGACTCCAGCTGCCGCACCGTGATGTAGTTCTAGTGTACCTGTATGCCTCGTGCACATGCTGCGGCGTGACGTGTCCGCTGCAGTGCATCTTGGCCATGGCCTCGGCCAGGCGCAGCATGGACTCCAGCTGCCGCACCGTGATGTAGTTCTAGTGTACCTGTATGCCTCGTGCACATGCTGCGGCGTGACGTGTCCGCTGCAGTGCATCTTGGCCATGGCCTCGGCCAGGCGCAGCATGGACTCCAGCTGCCGCACCGTGATGTAGTTCTAGTGTACCTGTATGCCTCGTGCACATGCTGCGGCGTGACGTGTCCGCTGCAGTGCATCTTGGCCATGGCCTCGGCCAGGCGCAGCATGGACTCCAGCTGCCGCACCGTGATGTAGTTCTAGTGTACCTGTATGCCTCGTGCACATGCTGCGGCGTGACGTGTCCGCTGCAGTGCATCTTGGCCATGGCCTCGGCCAGGCGCAGCATGGACTCCAGCTGCCGCACCGTGATGTAGTTCTAGTGTACCTGTATGCCTCGTGCACATGCTGCGGCGTGACGTGTCCGCTGCAGTGCATCTTGGCCATGGCCTCGGCCAGGCGCAGCATGGACTCCAGCTGCCGCACCGTGATGTAGTTCTAGTGTACCTGTATGCCTCGTGCACATGCTGCGGCGTGACGTGTCCGCTGCAGTGCATCTTGGCCATGGCCTCGGCCAGGCGCAGCATGGACTCCAGCTGCCGCACCGTGATGTAGTTCTAGTGTACCTGTATGCCTCGTGCACATGCTGCGGCGTGACGTGTCCGCTGCAGTGCATCTTGGCCATGGCCTCGGCCAGGCGCAGCATGGACTCCAGCTGCCGCACCGTGATGTAGTTCTAGTGTACCTGTATGCCTCGTGCACATGCTGCGGCGTGACGTGTCCGCTGCAGTGCATCTTGGCCATGGCCTCGGCCAGGCGCAGCATGGACTCCAGCTGCCGCACCGTGATGTAGTTCTAGTGTACCTGTATGCCTCGTGCACATGCTGCGGCGTGACGTGTCCGCTGCAGTGCATCTTGGCCATGGCCTCGGCCAGGCGCAGCATGGACTCCAGCTGCCGCACCGTGATGTAGTTCTAGTGTACCTGTATGCCTCGTGCACATGCTGCGGCGTGACGTGTCCGCTGCAGTGCATCTTGGCCATGGCCTCGGCCAGGCGCAGCATGGACTCCAGCTGCCGCACCGTGATGTAGTTCTAGTGTACCTGTATGCCTCGTGCACATGCTGCGGCGTGACGTGTCCGCTGCAGTGCATCTTGGCCATGGCCTCGGCCAGGCGCAGCATGGACTCCAGCTGCCGCACCGTGATGTAGTTCTAGTGTACCTGTATGCCTCGTGCACATGCTGCGGCGTGACGTGTCCGCTGCAGTGCATCTTGGCCATGGCCTCGGCCAGGCGCAGCATGGACTCCAGCTGCCGCACCGTGATGTAGTTCTAGTGTACCTGTATGCCTCGTGCACATGCTGCGGCGTGACGTGTCCGCTGCAGTGCATCTTGGCCATGGCCTCGGCCAGGCGCAGCATGGACTCCAGCTGCCGCACCGTGATGTAGTTCTAGTGTACCTGTATGCCTCGTGCACATGCTGCGGCGTGACGTGTCCGCTGCAGTGCATCTTGGCCATGGCCTCGGCCAGGCGCAGCATGGACTCCAGCTGCCGCACCGTGATGTAGTTCTAGTGTACCTGTATGCCTCGTGCACATGCTGCGGCGTGACGTGTCCGCTGCAGTGCATCTTGGCCATGGCCTCGGCCAGGCGCAGCATGGACTCCAGCTGCCGCACCGTGATGTAGTTCTAGTGTACCTGTATGCCTCGTGCACATGCTGCGGCGTGACGTGTCCGCTGCAGTGCATCTTGGCCATGGCCTCGGCCAGGCGCAGCATGGACTCCAGCTGCCGCACCGTGATGTAGTTCTAGTGTACCTGTATGCCTCGTGCACATGCTGCGGCGTGACGTGTCCGCTGCAGTGCATCTTGGCCATGGCCTCGGCCAGGCGCAGCATGGACTCCAGCTGCCGCACCGTGATGTAGTTCTAGTGTACCTGTATGCCTCGTGCACATGCTGCGGCGTGACGTGTCCGCTGCAGTGCATCTTGGCCATGGCCTCGGCCAGGCGCAGCATGGACTCCAGCTGCCGCACCGTGATGTAGTTCTAGTGTACCTGTATGCCTCGTGCACATGCTGCGGCGTGACGTGTCCGCTGCAGTGCATCTTGGCCATGGCCTCGGCCAGGCGCAGCATGGACTCCAGCTGCCGCACCGTGATGTAGTTCTAGTGTACCTGTATGCCTCGTGCACATGCTGCGGCGTGACGTGTCCGCTGCAGTGCATCTTGGCCATGGCCTCGGCCAGGCGCAGCATGGACTCCAGCTGCCGCACCGTGATGTAGTTCTAGTGTACCTGTATGCCTCGTGCACATGCTGCGGCGTGACGTGTCCGCTGCAGTGCATCTTGGCCATGGCCTCGGCCAGGCGCAGCATGGACTCCAGCTGCCGCACCGTGATGTAGTTCTAGTGTACCTGTATGCCTCGTGCACATGCTGCGGCGTGACGTGTCCGCTGCAGTGCATCTTGGCCATGGCCTCGGCCAGGCGCAGCATGGACTCCAGCTGCCGCACCGTGATGTAGTTCTAGTGTACCTGTATGCCTCGTGCACATGCTGCGGCGTGACGTGTCCGCTGCAGTGCATCTTGGCCATGGCCTCGGCCAGGCGCAGCATGGACTCCAGCTGCCGCACCGTGATGTAGTTCTAGTGTACCTGTATGCCTCGTGCACATGCTGCGGCGTGACGTGTCCGCTGCAGTGCATCTTGGCCATGGCCTCGGCCAGGCGCAGCATGGACTCCAGCTGCCGCACCGTGATGTAGTTCTAGTGTACCTGTATGCCTCGTGCACATGCTGCGGCGTGACGTGTCCGCTGCAGTGCATCTTGGCCATGGCCTCGGCCAGGCGCAGCATGGACTCCAGCTGCCGCACCGTGATGTAGTTCTAGTGTACCTGTATGCCTCGTGCACATGCTGCGGCGTGACGTGTCCGCTGCAGTGCATCTTGGCCATGGCCTCGGCCAGGCGCAGCATGGACTCCAGCTGCCGCACCGTGATGTAGTTCTAGTGTACCTGTATGCCTCGTGCACATGCTGCGGCGTGACGTGTCCGCTGCAGTGCATCTTGGCCATGGCCTCGGCCAGGCGCAGCATGGACTCCAGCTGCCGCACCGTGATGTAGTTCTAGTGTACCTGTATGCCTCGTGCACATGCTGCGGCGTGACGTGTCCGCTGCAGTGCATCTTGGCCATGGCCTCGGCCAGGCGCAGCATGGACTCCAGCTGCCGCACCGTGATGTAGTTCTAGTGTACCTGTATGCCTCGTGCACATGCTGCGGCGTGACGTGTCCGCTGCAGTGCATCTTGGCCATGGCCTCGGCCAGGCGCAGCATGGACTCCAGCTGCCGCACCGTGATGTAGTTCTAGTGTACCTGTATGCCTCGTGCACATGCTGCGGCGTGACGTGTCCGCTGCAGTGCATCTTGGCCATGGCCTCGGCCAGGCGCAGCATGGACTCCAGCTGCCGCACCGTGATGTAGTTCTAGTGTACCTGTATGCCTCGTGCACATGCTGCGGCGTGACGTGTCCGCTGCAGTGCATCTTGGCCATGGCCTCGGCCAGGCGCAGCATGGACTCCAGCTGCCGCACCGTGATGTAGTTCTAGTGTACCTGTATGCCTCGTGCACATGCTGCGGCGTGACGTGTCCGCTGCAGTGCATCTTGGCCATGGCCTCGGCCAGGCGCAGCATGGACTCCAGCTGCCGCACCGTGATGTAGTTCTAGTGTACCTGTATGCCTCGTGCACATGCTGCGGCGTGACGTGTCCGCTGCAGTGCATCTTGGCCATGGCCTCGGCCAGGCGCAGCATGGACTCCAGCTGCCGCACCGTGATGTAGTTCTAGTGTACCTGTATGCCTCGTGCACATGCTGCGGCGTGACGTGTCCGCTGCAGTGCATCTTGGCCATGGCCTCGGCCAGGCGCAGCATGGACTCCAGCTGCCGCACCGTGATGTAGTTCTAGTGTACCTGTATGCCTCGTGCACATGCTGCGGCGTGACGTGTCCGCTGCAGTGCATCTTGGCCATGGCCTCGGCCAGGCGCAGCATGGACTCCAGCTGCCGCACCGTGATGTAGTTCTAGTGTACCTGTATGCCTCGTGCACATGCTGCGGCGTGACGTGTCCGCTGCAGTGCATCTTGGCCATGGCCTCGGCCAGGCGCAGCATGGACTCCAGCTGCCGCACCGTGATGTAGTTCTAGTGTACCTGTATGCCTCGTGCACATGCTGCGGCGTGACGTGTCCGCTGCAGTGCATCTTGGCCATGGCCTCGGCCAGGCGCAGCATGGACTCCAGCTGCCGCACCGTGATGTAGTTCTAGTGTACCTGTATGCCTCGTGCACATGCTGCGGCGTGACGTGTCCGCTGCAGTGCATCTTGGCCATGGCCTCGGCCAGGCGCAGCATGGACTCCAGCTGCCGCACCGTGATGTAGTTCTAGTGTACCTGTATGCCTCGTGCACATGCTGCGGCGTGACGTGTCCGCTGCAGTGCATCTTGGCCATGGCCTCGGCCAGGCGCAGCATGGACTCCAGCTGCCGCACCGTGATGTAGTTCTAGTGTACCTGTATGCCTCGTGCACATGCTGCGGCGTGACGTGTCCGCTGCAGTGCATCTTGGCCATGGCCTCGGCCAGGCGCAGCATGGACTCCAGCTGCCGCACCGTGATGTAGTTCTAGTGTACCTGTATGCCTCGTGCACATGCTGCGGCGTGACGTGTCCGCTGCAGTGCATCTTGGCCATGGCCTCGGCCAGGCGCAGCATGGACTCCAGCTGCCGCACCGTGATGTAGTTCTAGTGTACCTGTATGCCTCGTGCACATGCTGCGGCGTGACGTGTCCGCTGCAGTGCATCTTGGCCATGGCCTCGGCCAGGCGCAGCATGGACTCCAGCTGCCGCACCGTGATGTAGTTCTAGTGTACCTGTATGCCTCGTGCACATGCTGCGGCGTGACGTGTCCGCTGCAGTGCATCTTGGCCATGGCCTCGGCCAGGCGCAGCATGGACTCCAGCTGCCGCACCGTGATGTAGTTCTAGTGTACCTGTATGCCTCGTGCACATGCTGCGGCGTGACGTGTCCGCTGCAGTGCATCTTGGCCATGGCCTCGGCCAGGCGCAGCATGGACTCCAGCTGCCGCACCGTGATGTAGTTCTAGTGTACCTGTATGCCTCGTGCACATGCTGCGGCGTGACGTGTCCGCTGCAGTGCATCTTGGCCATGGCCTCGGCCAGGCGCAGCATGGACTCCAGCTGCCGCACCGTGATGTAGTTCTAGTGTACCTGTATGCCTCGTGCACATGCTGCGGCGTGACGTGTCCGCTGCAGTGCATCTTGGCCATGGCCTCGGCCAGGCGCAGCATGGACTCCAGCTGCCGCACCGTGATGTAGTTCTAGTGTACCTGTATGCCTCGTGCACATGCTGCGGCGTGACGTGTCCGCTGCAGTGCATCTTGGCCATGGCCTCGGCCAGGCGCAGCATGGACTCCAGCTGCCGCACCGTGATGTAGTTCTAGTGTACCTGTATGCCTCGTGCACATGCTGCGGCGTGACGTGTCCGCTGCAGTGCATCTTGGCCATGGCCTCGGCCAGGCGCAGCATGGACTCCAGCTGCCGCACCGTGATGTAGTTCTAGTGTACCTGTATGCCTCGTGCACATGCTGCGGCGTGACGTGTCCGCTGCAGTGCATCTTGGCCATGGCCTCGGCCAGGCGCAGCATGGACTCCAGCTGCCGCACCGTGATGTAGTTCTAGTGTACCTGTATGCCTCGTGCACATGCTGCGGCGTGACGTGTCCGCTGCAGTGCATCTTGGCCATGGCCTCGGCCAGGCGCAGCATGGACTCCAGCTGCCGCACCGTGATGTAGTTCTAGTGTACCTGTATGCCTCGTGCACATGCTGCGGCGTGACGTGTCCGCTGCAGTGCATCTTGGCCATGGCCTCGGCCAGGCGCAGCATGGACTCCAGCTGCCGCACCGTGATGTAGTTCTAGTGTACCTGTATGCCTCGTGCACATGCTGCGGCGTGACGTGTCCGCTGCAGTGCATCTTGGCCATGGCCTCGGCCAGGCGCAGCATGGACTCCAGCTGCCGCACCGTGATGTAGTTCTAGTGTACCTGTATGCCTCGTGCACATGCTGCGGCGTGACGTGTCCGCTGCAGTGCATCTTGGCCATGGCCTCGGCCAGGCGCAGCATGGACTCCAGCTGCCGCACCGTGATGCGCCACGCGCCGCCGCCGCCGGCGCCGCCGCCGTCGCGTTGACGAAGGACTGTGTAGTATTCTACCAGAAGTTTGCCGGCTTCCTGAACAAAACAAGTCAAATATTAAGTTAGACTTCATGCATATTATTGTTACAGCGCGGCGGCCAGTCTCAACGCGTAGCATGTGTCTGGCCACCGCTTCACGCCACACCGCATGTCACTGACGAACAATTAATATTATCATGCGCGGTTTCGATGCTCGAATGCAATGTTGCAATGATGTAACTGTGCAATATTTGATAAAGAGTTCACTCGGTTTTTGATATAGGTTACGACTTTACGAGAGAAGGACAAAAGAAGGATATTCTTTGGTTTCATGTGTTTTCATCTATCTATATATATATAAATCAATTGCTGTTCGTTAGTCTCGCTAAAACTCGAGAACGGCTGAACGGATTTATCTTATCTTGGTCTTGAAATGTTCGTGGAGGTCTAGGGAAGGTTTAAAAGGTAGTGGTGTAGGGTAGGGTAGGGTAGGTGTAGGGTAGATTTAGGGTAGGTAGGTAGCCAGTTGATGGGAGCGAAGCCGCGGGGGACAGCTAGTAAGAAATAAAAACAAGAGCAAGATCGAAAAAACCTATTCCAATTAGTAAGTTAATTAAGATATTTCAGTACTACATTGTGTTTTCCAATAAATTTCACCAGATTTCGATATACATCACGGCACCTCATGTAAATCCCAGAATGCCTTACTACTATTGGATACTTTAATGACAAGAAGACCCTATTTTAAATAACAAATACAGGAATCAAGCTTCCTTGGAATTGGGCTATTTTCTAGATAAATTATCACAAAAAGTTAAAAACTCACCTCAGTAATAATAGGCTTGAAAGACCTTGAGAACGCGATGTATCTCAACAGATCTTCCCTCGAGTATACACAGTCATATGTCTCCTCCTTATTACAATGCAGATCTACAATCTTCCTGGCTATAGCATAGTCTACCATCTCACTGCTCTCATCTGTGAGAAAGAGAAAGTTCTCGTTTACTATGAAAAATAAAATATTATTTGGCGCCATCTTGATTTATTTTTTTAAAACCACCTCCTAAGGACACTTGGGTTATTTAAGCTTTAGTAAGATCCTGGAGGAGCAGGCAATTTGATAATGGGGTTTTCTTAAGGATAATCACAGTAGTTTGGCTTTATATCTCATTGTTGAGCGATTGGTTTGGGAAGATGTGAAAATAGAATGTTTCATGAGAAATATTTGTAATACTACTAGTTACATAATCTTATGTTTTAAATTTTCAAAGGCTTAAGAAAGAATCCTGGTTTTCCAACCATTGGTGGGCAGCTGCGTCAAAAGGGTCCGTTTTCTATCTGATGGTGATTTTCAAAGAAACATACCAATCAATATGAAGAACAGGTCGAATCTCGACATGATGGGTGCGCTGAGAGCCACGTTTTGCTGAAGAGACTTCGCTCTGTCATAGCGGCCTCCGATTGGGTTGGCAGCTGCGAGGATTGAGGTTCGCGCGTTCAGCGTAGCTCTGACTCCAGCCTAGAAAAAGACGACAGATTACATCATCTCAAAATTATTAACAGTAAGCAGGTAAATCACGGTTAAGCAAACCAACTATGAAAAAAAATAATATGCTTCAATTATACAATGTGTTACAGAATAAACGCAATACAATAATAATAATGAAAAGGGGTCACTGTACTCATCTTAATGAACAATTTTTTTACTATTGGACCAACCCCAAAATCGCGAAAAAATTGTCGATTTTTTCGCTATTTTGGGGCCCCATACATTTCTGTGTGCATAAACTGACAAAATATACTGAATAGCAGATATTTTTCTTTTGGGTTTGAAAACTGCAACAATTCTACTTCAGTGATTACATACCTTGGCGATAGATATGGTCTGCTGTTCCATAGCCTCGTGGATGGCCACTTGGTCGACGAGGTCCATCTTGTCGAACTCGTCGATGCAGCACACGCCGTTGTCAGCCAACATCAGCGCGCCCGCTTCTATTACGAAGTCGAAGGATTCTTCGTCCTGTAATTAGACCGGATTATTAAAAATCTAAGTACCTATATAAGACAGAAAAGAAGAAAGTGCCAACAGGAATGCATAGTTACGAAAAAATCAGAAGCATGCCAGCACTCAAGTCAAAATGCTTCTCGATTTTTTGTATTACTACAGTAATTTAGGTGAGAACTGTTTTATTGGGTAAGTCGGTAAAATACAATAGGCTGTTTCCTACAAAATGAATTTTGAACTTAATCGAAAACTTGTAGTTTCAGGCTATTCACACCTCTGCCTTCCCATTTGTGGATTATAAGCGTGATGCAATATGAAATGGTATACCTTCACGACGGCCGCGGTGAGACCGGCGGCAGAGGAAGCTTTCCCACTAGTGTAGACGGCGCGCGGACTTATCTCGCTCACTTGTTTCAGCAGCTGAGACTTGGCGGTGCTCGGGTCGCCTACTATGCACACGTTTATATCGCCTCTGAGGGTCGTGCCTGGGGACAAAGAGTTTATCAATTTATAGATTGCATCAAAAATCTTTATGTTCGGACTTTACGGTTCGCCCAGCTCTGTATATCGTCGGTCGTCGCCACTCTCGAAGGAAAACCACGCATATCGAAGTTTAAAACAGACATTCTTGAGCGAAATATGTTATAGCTCGCCTAAAACAATGATACGATTAGATAGAATCTCTTTATTATGTATGTTAGGTTACAATAAATACATTCGAGCAAAACGATAAGACATTAAAATTTTGCAAAAATGAGCAACTTGAGGATTTCAAGGAAAGATTGTGAGGATGGAAGAATTAATGTAAGTTATTCATTCACACAAAAACCTACTGCACCGATTTGGAGGAAACTACAGTAATATAGCATATCACATTAATAAAAGGGTGAAGTCCAAATTCCACGTAGGCGGAACCACGGGCAGTAGCTAGTATACAATGGGTTGAAACCTACCTTCAACAGTAGTCTTAGCGACTCCACCAAACAACATGAGTAGTATTCCTCGCTTCACCTCATTGTTGCCGTGAATGCTCGGGAACAGACTCGTGATCAGGTTGTTGTACAGATTGCGGTCACGGGACATCTCGTACACCTGGGGACAATCCAGTTTCTGTCAGAAAAATGTGTAACTCGAAGCAGGGTTTAGACTACAATCTTAATCATCCCCATCGCTGTCGACTGGAAGTGTGCCCAAAAGACTGGCGGCATTGCTACGTTGTATGGCAATGCTTATCCTTTGTCCAAGGTAAAAGCCAGCCCTTGGGTTACGCGAAGTGTCAACTAAGCGTCTTGAAATCTTAATTAATTTGAATATTCTAATTAATAAAGATTCGGAAGTATTGGTGGGAGTATTTCTATTCATAGTCAAAGTCAAAAGTCATTTATTCAAATTAGGCTGAGTGCCAGCACTTTTTGAACGTCAAAGTTACAAAAGTTAAGTTATTTACAAAAGACAGTCCCCCAAAAACACCCTCCCGTCACCACTTCCTAGTGTCTTAGCTGGGAAGAAGAAGTGGCGCAACAAACTCCCCAGCAACACATCTGTCTGTTAAGTTATAAAACTTGAAATATTGTTTTCTTTCTATCCTCAAAAAACTAAAACTCTTAGGTACATTTTTACCAAGCCAAACTGATCGCGATCAGCGTGTAAACCACGTTTGTGAGCTGTCACTATTTTTCTATGGAATATTGACGCTGACAGCTCGTACTGATCGTGTTCAGTTTCATTAGTAAATCCGCTCTTAGCAGTTTCAAGTAAGTTATCTCTATAATTTACATTGTATTTATTTGACTTGTTTACAAAATAAATTGCTGCTAATAGCAGAAACATTTGGATAAAGTTGTCTTGAACCGACTTACCTTGTCCCACTCTTTGTCCGTCATCTGCTTCCTCATGTCCTCGGTGGTAAGATCGTCAGTCGCCATGTCAGCAGTTCCGAACCTTCGAGATATTGCTTGCACACTGCACGCTAAGAAGGCTGTTCTGTTAACAGGACAATTAGGATTGTGGTCAAATCCAAATTAATATAATAAAGCTGAAGAGCTTGTTTGTGCGAAGGTGCTAATCTCTGAAACTACCAGTCGAATTTGGAAAATTATTTTTGTATATGAACGGGAAATTCCTACAGGAGTGGAAAAAAACGGGATATGCGCGTGCGAAGTCCCGCGACTTCGTACGCGCATATCCCTTTTTTAAACTAGCAAAAGCTAGTTATTTTAATCAACTAAGAATAAGCAGTTTTTATAGTTCTAAGAGATCATCCAAAAGACAAACTATAGTTATGTTTCTTGTGTTTAAGCTTTGAAGAAATTAATATCTTACTACTAAGTATTATAAACCTGAAAGTTTGGCTGGATGTTTCTCAATCATGCCAGAATGGCTGAACGGATCAGGATGAAATTTGGCACAGAAATAGATACTTACTTTTTATTGCAGGAGTATGTTCCCTTAGGATCATTTCCGACATTCACATGGGTGAAGCCAATAGCAGAAGTATAATTTCTTGGCTTATTAGCACCTAGCTGATAACGTCTTCAAATGCATGAGTTAACTGATTTATGATCCACAATGCAACTGCATCAATACATCCAAATCAAACTGATAAGCTACTAACTATACAGTTGAAGGAAATTCTAATTATGCATACTATTTAATTATTGAGGTCGGTTGTCGGTCGAGTGACGGTCGGAAGGTCTTTTCTCACATTCACTAGGCAAATTCTTTTTTATTTGATCTGCAATTATTTTCTAATGATAGCAGATTCTGGATTGGTGGAACCATGAAACAAACTTTTCATAATACTTATAATGAAAACGCCGGTTATGAGATTCGAACAGAACTGAATTATATTTCCTTTTTCATTGTACACCATAGACAATTTATACCATAGATATGACTGTTAACTAAAGAGTACCAATAGATGTAGATAATTATTTGTATATAATTCAACAATACTAATGTTTATATTGTCATTTCTGCATCATCAGCTGCTTTCTCTTTGGTTTTTTTTTCAGATTATTTTTGTTTTTATTACTTACTTGTAATGCAGTTCTCTGACTCCCAAAGCCTTAAGTCCCTTGATACCCTCCATCTGTCCTTCATTTCCTTGTCTTGTCCGGGTGGTTAGCTCTGCCTTAGCTCCTGGCAACGACAGAGACCCTACGTCTGGCACTACTATGAGCGTACCAGTGAAATCGTAGCGGTCACCAGCCTGAAAGTGATAGACAGCAAACCATGCTATGAGATTTATTTATTGTGTGAACTAAAGGTGGAACTTTAAGTGAAAATGAAGTGTCTTTTACCAAAACCTTGTAAATATTTTAGTGCATGTGGAAGAACAATCGTTTTTGTTCTACACTGGCTATTATAAAAACTCACACACAATCTGCTATAACACTTTCAGTAAATAAAAAAACATTTTCATCAATTTTTTTATTTACAAAACTGTAGTCAGATATGTCACTCATAGCAGACGTGTTGGAGTTCAAATTCAAGGCAGGATGAGCATGAATGAGCCATCTACTCAAGCAGTTTATAATATTATAAATTTACATCAATTAAAAAAATACTGATCCTAGTTACCTGCACGGACTCCACAGCTTCAGCCCTCAATATAACTTCCAGAGAGCGAGGGATGCACCCCCTTGGCAACTCAGCTTGTGTCTCCTGAATACGGACCTTTTGGAAGTCAACGAAAACAGACTTGTCTGCATCCAGCATGAAGCGACGTCTATTGGCACACACTGGATTACGACAGATTGCTGGGATTGTGTACTGAAAAGAGTAGACAAACATTTTATTTACAAAGAAATAAGTAACTCTGAGTACTCTACAAAGTTTCAGGATAGTTTTTATTTTGAAGTCTTTATTATTTTTTTATTCATAAGTTTGTAAAATACTCTTTTTTTGGACTACTAGCTGTTAGATTCTATTTACACTTTGTTTCTACCTTAAATTGCTGTTCAACATTTTTAATAACTGTCTGACAATCCAAACAGACAAAAGTGCCCAAGACCAGCTCAGGATGCACCGGGTGGGTTCTGACAATCTGTCCTGAGATTCTAATCAACGTGCCAATCTTTGCCGTAGTCAGCTCCCGCACTTTATGCCTTGTCGGCACATCAACGAAAGACACATAGCACTCCTTGTCCTGCAAATCTTTCTTCATGCCACTGTCTGCGAGACTCAACACATAATTTAATATGGCTTGGTTCAAAAATGGGTATATTCGGTAATATTCTTCAATAATTGTTGTTGCAAGATTTTGATTGTACTTCTCCACATCATCAAAACTGATTTCAAGGGTGCTTAGTTCTGGTTTGAGGAGCTCTTTGGCGTTTTTCTCGTACTTTAGTTCATTGTCTTCTTTGAATCTGCGAGAAAAAAAAGATGTTATTATAACCTCTTCGCTGTTCAAAACAAAGGAAGAAATGATGCAAGAAATTAACGGATTACTGCTAGTATTCAAAAAAATATACGTACTCTTCTAAGAAATCCTGGAATAGCTTTTGGCAACGAACTCCAACCTCATCTTTGACTTGGCTTTGTGTGGCGTAGGTGTCGGCGACATCCATTTTAAACGTAAAAGGTACTTAGTGATCACGAATATCTTATACTAATGAACTCCACGAAGAGAACACTTATTAAACTTAACACATAACAAAGAAATACGTTGAATACACAGTTAGCACTTCACTTGTTCTCGAGCGCGTCGGTTTGACCGGCCGCCATACATTCATCAAACGATTATTTCTTGCGAATGTTATATCGGAACGTATATCTAACTTCTAATAATTTGTTGGGATCAATGTTTCGGAATAAGTAAAAGATAACTTTCTCAAATTACGCGAATGTACCTAACAAACAGCCGCATTTTTCTTTCAGTTTTGTTTGACAAACGTCAGTTGACATTTTGGCGGGAGTTTTCATTGTTCGTCCGGAAATTCTGGAGATTAAAATTTTCAATCTGCAAAGAAGTAAAGCTGAAATAAAACACAAAAAATTACGAATACGTTAAAATCCAGCTATACTCAACCTGCGGCCCGGAGGCCGCATGTGCCTCCCCAAGCTTTTCCGTGTGGCCCTATTGATGTTATACGTATTTAGTCTTGTGTATCAATGGCATTTGAAAACGGTCCTTTTATTTGTCACAAATGCAAAAGTCCCATTCATGTAGATAAATTATTGTAGAAATTTATTTTACTGTAGGTTACTGCGACCCAATATGAGTGATAATCATTGAGAAAGAAAAAATAGTGACAAAAGTAGCAGCGCAATGTGCCCCAGAGAGAAAAAAGGTAAGACTGATCTACCCTTTAGATCAGTCTTACCTTTTTTCTCTCTTTTATACTAGCTTCTACCAGCGGCTTCGCCCGCGTGAAAATCGGAAACAGGGAGGTTTCTTGATTTGTATTGTAACTACACCTATTTTATTATTATTTTATTACCTACTCTACACCTACCTACACCTACCTACACCTACTCTACACCTACCCTACACCTACCCTACACCTACCCTACACCTACGCTACACCTACACTACACCTACCCTACACCTACCCTACACCTACCCTACACCTACCCTACACCTACCCTACACCTATCCTAACCAGCCCAAAAACTACTATGACATGTTTCTGGTTTCCTGGTACTTGATGTTTTTGGTCTCCTGGTACTTGTAAATCTGTAGTACTAAGGCAGCAGCGGCTCTGAATTTCCACTTCCTCCTCAGTCTTCATTGATCCATGCCACTTACCGGGATAAAAAGTAGCATATTATGTCTCATTCCAGGATATGAACTACATGTGTGCCAAATTTCATCCAAATCCCTTCAGCCGTTTTTGCCTGATTGAAACACAAACATACAAACATACAAACTTTCACCTTTATAATATTAGTAGGATTCAATCGGTAGGAATTAAAACTACGAAATCGGAAGATGTAATCGTAGTAGAACAGATTGGATGCTTTAGTTTAGTCTAAATCGGATCCAATCTTCTGTTTTTAGAAATATGCAATCCAATCTTAGAGCATTATGCTCTAAGAATCCAATACTTACGTTATTACCTCATAAATGCGTGGTCTGTACTATTTAGTGTAGTGTGATCACTAGCTAACAATATGGGTTCCTAACTGTTCCTAATAATTAGATTTCCCACAAAAATGAATAATGTAGTGCCCTAGGAATGCATTGGATTAGATTAGATGAAAGTATGGCAACCTCTAAAAAAATGTTCTTCTATCTGGCTCAATTTAATTTTCTGAACGAAAAATAATATGTCGCAAAACGTAAACAAACGTGTTTCAACTCAGTTTCAACTTAACATAGCCTTCAGCCCCGCTAGGTTATAGTGTTCTGTGCTTCAGCCCTTCATGGTTATATAAATGAATGAACGACTAAATAAATGTTATTTTACAAGGGAACGCAACTGAGGTATACGAGGTTTCTAAAAATATAGTAAAACATGAATTCATAACCCGCTATTCATCACCAAATTGATTACCTACTAAAATATTATAACCATTAATTATAAAGAAAAGTTTGGGCTGGAAACTACGGGAAACTTACGGAGTTGAGAATAACATAAGAATGACGGAGGCCCAAGTGGGTTTTTTGGTTAACATTGCTGGAGCTGTTTCTCGTGCAGAAAATTACGAAACTAAAACTTTACTGAAAAGTTATTACCTGTAAGTAACTATTAAAAAGTACACCGCCCCTAAGATGACCCACTGACCCAATGTGAAGCTTTGTATTTTATTCGAGCACTAGCTGCCGCCCGCGTGAATGTCGTTTTTTTTTATTAGTGATAGGCACGCGCTTGACCGCTATCTCACTTGATGGTAACCGATGATGTGGTCGAAGATGGAGCACGCTTGCCTAGAAGTAACCTATTCACTCTTGCCTTAAATAAAATTATCCCAAGGGAACATACTCCCGGGATAAAAAGTATCCTATGATGTGTTATTCAGACTATATCTACCTCTGCCAAATTTCATAAAGATCCAGTCAGTACTTTTGGTGTGATTGAGTAACAAACATCTATCCATCCAAACATCCAAACTTTCGCATTTATAATATTAGTGATAGATATTTAAAATGGTTCTTTCCAGAATGCGCTGTAAGGATATAACAAGAGGATATGGCCTTCCTGACAAATACTTTTCTTCAAAGATAAGATGTCCAACCTGTTGCATTGAATGGAACAAAGAAACTGAGATAAATGTAAGAAATAGTCTAGTAATTATTGTTTTTAATTACTACATTTAATTAAATATAAAATATTTCATGTTTTCCAGTTGCATTTTTACCAATTGGTTTATATAGATACCGATTAGTGATCTACTAAAGAAAATATCATTTTATTGCAGGTAAAGTCAATCAAATTAACTACGAGGCAAAAGCAAAGGCTGAAATCTCGCAAAACAAAAGAAAGCAAGAAGGAATATGTGAGGCGCAAGCAACATTTGTTACACAGTAACAAAATAGTAAGTATCCTTATAATATGAGAAAAATAATGTAATTGTTTCATTGAAATTGATTTATAATATTGAAACATTAATGTTTTAGGAGCAAAACTGTTCATTCTGTAAACACAACAATATTACACCTTCAATAAAGCCACAAAAAGAAACCATAAAACCTGAAAACACTGGACAAAATGACAACAAAAAAAGAACAGCAACTGAAATGCCCAAAATCAAACCTTTGCATAAGCCCAACATAAGAAAGTCTAAACCTGGCAAAAAGAAAGAAATAAATGTCTATGCTAATGCACTAGATGTGTTCTCATTACAAAACAAAAATAATGCACTGGCCACTAAGGAGAAGCCTAAAGTCATAAACAACAATAAAAAGAAAAAGGATAAGTTTGCAGGACTCTGCCAAAAGGCTGTTTTGGCTTCAGCCAAACTAAAAGGGAAAGAGGAAAAGAGAGACAAGCTCAGTCTGTTTTTGAAACCATCTTCATGAAAAAATAAAACGAATTTGTAACTTATAAAGTTTATTTATTTCTTCTTATAATTATCAAGTGAATGTCCATCACATTGGTATTTGTATGACCAGTAATTACATGGAAATCACCATTTTTAAATTTCTTATAGAAATTGTAGCTATCATTCTCAACCAAGTACTTATGAGGGTTCAAATTTTCTTTTTGAGCATCAGAAATTAAATCTAAATACCCTATAGCACCGGCAGCATCAGTTGGGCCATCAATTCCATCAGTCCCAGCACTTAGGAAGTAGATGTCAAAGTTTTCAAAATCATCTTTTGTATTATGGAGGGAATCTGAAAATTCTAAGGCCAGTTGTTGGTTTCTGCCTCCTTTTCCTGAACCTCTCACATTAACAGTTATTTCTCCACCTAGTATTAGACACAAGTCTCTATTTGATGGATCAATACCCAGATTTTCTAAAACTTTTAAATTAATTCCAGGAATATTGCATGACTCAATTTTCTGTTTCAAATTGTCTAAACTCAATGTTCCAGTTAAATATTGACAAAACAATTTTGTTAGCTTAGCATATTCACAGGCAATTTCTTTCACTTCTCCAGTAACTACATCAGACAGTGGTATAGGCAAATAATTTAATTGTTTTGCTTCTTCTAAGGCTGCAGTTATACTTATTTTGTTAGATCCTATAACATAATTTTTCACATTTGTGCGAGGGAATTCGTCTCCTTTATTATTATCTGTCAAAACTTTCTTGATTGATTCTGGAAGTTTCTCCATTAATTTGTATTTCTTAATTACAGTTATGGCTTGAGATGGGTCATCTTCATTTTCTGTAGTAGGTCCACTAGCTATTAAATCTAGTGGGTCTCCAACAATATCTGACAGTACTAAGGAAATAACTTGTGCTGGTTGAGCCATTATTCCCAACTGACCCCCTTTCAAATGTGAGATCCTTTTCCTTACAGTATTGAGTTCCTTTATATCTGCACCTGCATTTGCTAAATTCCTTATTAGTGCAGTTTTTTGATCTAGTGTAATGGGAGGTTTAGGTAATGGCATGAGAGCAGAACCCCCACCAGATAGTAGCACCAGGAGTAGATCACCTTTTTCAAGGTTGGTAATATGTTCTCTAATTTTTTCAGAAGTATTCTGAGCTTTGGCATCAGGTAGATTGTTGAGTGCTCCTTCATAATAAAATACATTTGGATTCGTTGGTTTATGATTTAAACTGCCCACAGGGATGCTTATAATGCCATGTTTAATTTTTGAACTCAAGATAGTTTCAAGTTCTTTGGCCATGTTTTGCACGGCTTTCCCGCTCCCAATCAAATGTACATTTCTATTACGTAAGTTCATATTTTCTCCGTCTATAGTTAACTGCTGACTTGTGGGATTGTATTTCACAAATCTTCTTATGAGGTTTTCTGGAAGCACCGCTTGCACACTACTTACGAAAGTTTTCATCATGTCGCTGACCACTTGTTTAGACATTTTTGAACACTGTCTTGTTGTTCTTCTTCCAACTTTAAATTACAATTAGTATTACAAAATAGGCGCAATGAAGGCCCTCTGATAATGTATCTTGCGATTATTGATACGGTACCTTTCCACATTCCGAAATAAATAAATGCTTCTGAAGTTTTCGGCATCGGCAGAAACTTTGTTTATATACCTACCATGTGACAACTGTCATTTTGACAGTTTAAAACTATTATCAGCTGTTTTTCCAGTACTACTAGTACTAGTTTTACTTTTAGTACGACCCAAAAACATGTAGGTACATAAATGTTTGCTAGTCGTATGTACCTTCTACTACTACAACGCATGACAACGCTCTTTAGTCAGCACAATTTTATCTATCTGCTGTAGATAAGTAAAAAGTGATGAGTGAACCTTCACGCCTGGTTCGGAGAATTGTCATTTTGACATTGACAGTTAAAAATGAATAACAGCTGTTTTTCCAGTACTAGGTACTAGTATTAGTTTTACGGCCCAAAACGTAGACAGAGTTTATTGTGTCTACCATTGTCGTACTATAGGTAGGTACATAAATGTTTGCTAGTCTTATGTACCTTCTACTACTACAAACTACAACGCTCTATAACCACATAATTTTATCCATTTGCTGTAGTGTAGATAGGCAAAAGTGATGAGTGAACCTTCACGCCTGGTTCGGAATTATAATATTTTATAAGGTAATAGTACCTATCTTGGTTTTTAAGAGCGTTTACGCGGTACGGCTTTTCATACAAACTTTCAAATCATTATTCTTCAAAATGAATGAACCGATTTTAACGAAACTTGGTATGCATACGCTAGATATTCATGTCTAAATAGTCATCAGAAAACATTTTTGAAAAAGATTTCAGAGGGATAGACAGAGCGATTTTAAGTTTTCTATAGAAAGTGAAAAATATCTATATCCTTCCCCCTGAACTCTTTTTCAAAAATGTTTTTTGATAACTATTTAGACCTGGATATCTAGCGTATGCATACCAAGTTTCGTTAAAATCGGTTCATTCATTTTGAAGAATAAGGACTTGGAATGGAAGTTTCTATGAAATGACATACGGTGTACACGCTCTTAACGTGTAACGTTTATGTAGTGTATAGTCAGCTTTATGACAAGACATTAATATTTGATAAGAAAACGAATGACGCGTTATGATGGTTCATTAACATGATAACAGCATTGATAAGCAAAAGTAATCTAATTTTTGGTCTATTGGATGTTGGCAATCAAAACAAGCCAATATTTTGGCGCGAAAAATAAAGTTACGTTGAACGTTCCGTTTATTTTACTAATTTGTTATAAGGTATGCTAACATTTTGATAATCTATTTTTAGTACTAGTATACTTAATCACGTTTATTAATTTAACATTTTGGTAGACTGTAATGGCTTTATATACCTACCCTGATTTGAATATAATAAGAAGTGGGGATAGATTGCATTTTATAATAATGCAAAACCTAATAAAATACAAAGCTACGAATAACCGAACGTAATTCATTCACGCACGCGCGAACGTGTCGTAACAAGTTGCCGGAAATTTCAAAATACAATGGAGAAGCAAATCTGAGATTGACTGAGACACAGAGTATTATAATATAATGGACTGAGATCTTATTTCTTCAATTTAAACTCATTTTAAGACAAAATTCTAACTTTAATGACATTATGGAAAACCCAGTTTGTGTATCCCAATATTTTGCAAACAAACAAAATGTGAGGTCTTTTGGAAATATAATAAAAAGGAACATTTTGAATAGCGAAAGTGAAGAAACTTTCTACAAACATATCTTTGAGGATGTGGGCTTGGTGAGTGATTTGCCACCTGAATTTATGAACATTTTATCTACTCTTAAAACTAACCTAAAGAATAAAAGCAAGCTTGATTTCACGAACTTCTTCCCTTTGGATGATAAATTTCCATACTTACAACCGGTCAACAAAGAATTTATTTTTGATAATTGTTGGAAAGCGTTATGCGAAATATGTCCAAGAAACTTCTTTGGAAGTAATCAAAATAGTAAAATGTTAAAGAATTTAATTCGGACTGTTGTTTATAGCATGAAACGCCAACATTACATGCTTGAAAAACATATTTCAAAGTGGGATATCGAAATATCACCTTGGAAAAATCTTCCGAATGGTAATACAAGAAGTATATTGGCCAAAATTGTATTATGGATATTGAAATACCTGCTATCATCAATGATTTGTTTAAACTTTTATGTTACTACTTGCAAACTGGATGCAAATGAAAACAAACTTTATTATTTTTGGAAACATCAGTGGCAAAGTTTTTATGACAAACAAATTTCCAAAATGATATTCACTAAAGTGATAAAGAAATGTGAACCCTATTCAATAGGCAAAAAGTCAAAGAGAAACCACAGCCTTGTTGACAGAAAAAAAATAAAAATGTTAAAAAAAGATATTCCAAAGATATATCTAACATTGAAGCCGAATTATGATTGCAGACCAATAGTTTGCTACAAGAATGATTCAATGAGTATTTCTGAAAAATATAAAATAAAAGACAGATTGAGGTTTTTAAGATTACTGACTGGTAAGCCACTTAGAAAACTTGAAAATCAGTATAAAACATTGCACTCTAAATGGCTAGCTGCAAATAAGCCAAAGCTTTACTTTATTAAAACTGATCTCAGCAATGCTTTTGGATCAATAAATAGAGAGAAATTATCAAAAATATTGTCAGAAAAACATATTATTTGCCAGAAAGCTGAAAAGTCTCTGAATATGAAGAAAAAAATAGCCCAGCAATACCGAGACTTGGTATCAGAGTTGCGAAAGCCAATTTTAATACGTGCAGGATCTACAGTTTATGAATGGAAAGAAGGGTTAGTTCAAGGATATAAATACTCTCCTGCACTCTCCGAACTGTACTACACATATTTGGATGAACTGTATTTTACAGAGCACCTGAAAACTGCTGAAAATCAAGTTAAATTATTTATCAGAGTTGTTGATGATTATTTATACATCACAGATTCATTATCAGACGCCTCATCATTTTTGGCTGCATTATCGAATTATAGGAATGTGAATTATGAAAAAACAGTGGTGAATTTTCCTCATGAGAGCATAAAACAGAGCAGGGATATATTTTTCCTTGGATACTGTTACAATACATCCACAATGCAAGTTAGTAGAGCTAGTAACATATTTGCTGGACAGATGTGCTACAAAATCGCATTCACTAGTGGATTTTCTGAAATAAACAAGTTTATTGAGAGCCGTATTGGCCAATCTGGCATTCAAATTAACAGTCACATCTTCAATTTGAATTATAATAATGAAGAGCTGATATGGAGGCATATATTCACCACTTTTTGTTTGTCAGCTAACAAATTGTGCACCATACTGGCTGTCCTATGCAATGAGCAAGAAATGAAGAATTTCCTGTCACTTTACAAAAAGAGGGTATCTGTGAAATTGAGTAATTCTATGATAGAAATGTTAATGAAGAATAAGCCCAGCGATTTTATGTTTGTGTATTGTATTAATCATTTTAGATATTTATCATGGAAAGCTCTATACTTATGTGCAAAGTCAACACCCAAATGCACTATGCTGGTACCTTTAATAAATGATGAATTGGCTAAATCTAATTGCATATTTGGAAAATGGCGGGAACATGCAAGGAGAATAGATACAAATGGGGAATGTGAACGTGTATCAATCAGGGAAGTTTGTCGAAGAGCTGATTTGAAAATGGTTTTTAAAGATTTCGATGTATTACCTAAAGGATTTGAATGTTATCATCATAAAAGATTATTGTAAGAGGTATAAATAAAAATAATTCTTTTGTAAAATAATTTGATTTACTTACTAAAAATTATTTTTACATCTATAGATTCACTTGGACGGTAAAAATAAATGCTTAAAAATAACATCTCAATAATAATCTAGACACACATTTGGACGGATGTGAATTTCTAAAAGCTGCAACAAGCACAAAAATTACTTATTCTAAGTCAGGTCAGATAATAATATCATAGATCAGATCTAAATTAAGTCACTTAGGTGTTGATTGTCTTATAATATCATGATTTTTTGCTTAAATACTAACATGGGCTAGTGAAAGAAAGGAGTGCCAACACTCAGCATTACATGGTTGAGAATTAACTATTTTCTGTGTGTTGACTTAGTTTGTGCTGCGTTTTTATAAGACCTATGATAAAAATAAGGCCATTTCATGAAGTGATCCGCCGTTCCGTGAAATGGCGGAAGTTTTGTGAAATATAACACTTAGTTAGCCATATGATACAATGCTCAACATTTGACGATATAGCTTAACATTGTATGATCACATCCTAAAATGGTTACATTATTCACCGCTAGCAGTCCTGAAATCCCACGATTGACATAGTTTTTATTCCAAACATCATGGAGGCTAATTACTTTACCCTGGTACTATTGCTTACTGGTGTTCAATCTAATAGTAGATTATAGCTGCCATATTCACAACCACAACTTAACATTCCCTTTCCTCACTGCTCCATACACAAAACTGAACTACCTCACCAAGGCAACTACAAACAGCCCAATCGCTAATACATGGCCAACCACACCGTTGCTATAAGCGTGCGACAGAAAGTCGGGGTCGGATGCGACATAGTAGGACGCTTGTGGCGCGTCGCAGGACACGATCCTTGCGGCTCGTATTAGCGCGGGCCCGGCGACTATTTCAGCTGATCGCTTGTTGTGGCGTAAGGGCTTTAGGCGCACTGCCACGTCGCTGAAGATTAGGTCGGAGTATGGCGGTAGGGAGTAGAACATGGAGAAACTGTGAAAAGAGGGTTTAGTTTAGTGTTTGTGTCCGTACAACTGGGTTACAAAGGCGAGATTCAGTCTTCGATTTATGAATATGGACATGATCTACTCAAGAATAAAGTTCATATTCGTACGAAACGCTTATTTTTGAAATACACAAAGACAAGGTGCAGCAGTGATTTTCACCCTTAGGATAGCGACAAATCCCAAGGGGAAGAACAAGGCAAAATTAAGCACGCTTATGTGGACGTAACCGTAACACAAGACTAGGTTATAAAACATTGTAAGTTGCCACCATTTGGGGGAAATGCGCGCGCGTACTATCCTCATCATAACATGAAGTTGGTTGAAATTAAATTGATTTTAGAAAAATCACAAAAGATAAAAAAAAGGAAGAAAAAAAGCAAAAATATGCTTGTTTTATTTACCTGAACTCATCAGTAGTAACAGCTCCATAGAACTGCTGAGCGTACACCATGAGATTGGAGTAAGTATCCAACTCCGTATGGTTCGGCCTGCCCATCAGCACTGATCCCGGCACCTTGCCTAGGTTGCAGTGCTTGTATTCATGCATCTTTGCGCGAGTACCTGAGGAAAAGGATTTATTAGTTATGGCGGTAATGTGATACTTTTTTATATTTGTGTCGTGTGGTATAATTGATAAACTTTAATGCAGGAATTGACATCGGGCGTGAAATGGCCGAAGTTAACATCAATTATTACTTTTTAACACCCGTGTAATGGTTGATACTTCTGTACATTATACAAATTGAAACTACCTCAATTTGACAGCATCTCTAGGAGTGTCGTTTGGTCCATTCCACGTACAAAGAAAGCTGGAGTCCCAGCAGTAGTTTAGGAACAAGCATAGACAGATTATGTCCTACATCTTACCATAGTGATAAAGCTGCTAGTTTTTCAACATAGGGAACATGCCCGGCGTTGACTATGCCATCTAGTGTTGCATATTCGAAACTCATAAGTAAAATATACTTGACAATGACGCTTCTATGCTACCACCTATAGTTCCTGCACGCTCCGTTTAAGGGAACGTGCACGAAGTAGACTGTGCCATCTAGCGTTGCAATTTCAAAACTTATAAGTAAAACTAGCTTTTGCTCGCGTGGATGTCGGTTATCGCTTAAAAAAGCCTATGTACTTATCCATATCCCAAGCTATTGGCGATGCAAAGATTACGCGCATGCCTCTAGCGGCGATATTAAGAAGTTGCCTTAGAACGACACTTGCAGTGTTGCCAACACCAATTTATTGAATTCTAATATGTCCATATAATATGTTACCATCCGGACAAAGCAGCTGCAAGTCATCCGGCAGCAGGTCCCGCGCCCACCACTCGCGCCGCCTGCCCGCGGACACCTCGGCCGGCGCGGAGTGGCGCACGAAGGCCACGTCGCCGCCGCCCTCCACCATGCAGCGCACGGCGCCCACGTGCCCGAAGTAGTCCTCGCTCGCGTCGCGGCGGCAGCGTCTGCACACACAAGTTTTTTTTTGGATTTGCACCAGATGGGAGATGGTCTTGTGTTTCCTCATCGCTACAACTTGAGGGTCTTTAAGTCAAGAAGAGTGTATAGGTAAGCATTGTAAGCAAGTGTGCTCCATCGTCGATGGCATTGATGATGACCGCACACATGCAGCCAGCCCGACAGACACATAAGTGATCCTTTAAGGGTTCTGTTTTTCCATACGGAGGTTCGGAATCCTAAAAAATTGGATTAGGTAGACGTAATGTATAGTGTCGCATCTCTTGAAAGATTACGAGCCTAAACTTTAAAACAAATACTATGTGGCGGTGAGTATGGTACAATAGATCAGTTTTCGTACCAACATTGTGTGATTTTTGTCAGAAACAGTCTTTATTCGCGTTCTATCTTACACAGGTAGAGTAACCGGCAATTTTGTTAGTAGCTCATTCAATCTAAATCCCTGCTGAAACGAATGTAAGCTTACCTGAACGAAGCGCCATGACACAGATGGCACAAGTTATCGTGCGGCACGGTGCCGGAGTCCACGTACTCCGAGCTGAGAGCGCCGGGCGCGCAGGACTTGGTGAAGTACTCAGCCGCAGCGTGCGCGCCGTCGCAGCCGTATGGCCTGTGGATGGGATTGGATACTAATAAATAATATTATTATTTCATATATGTTATAGGTTATGGCAAGTATAACATAGCCAGGGAGAAATTTTTATCGTAAGCAAAGCTCCTACCTCGTCTTCTGTGCTAACATAAGCATTGGTATAATTTTTACTCAAGAGGTATAACTACAACAACTTTCTTACTTGATCATGAAATACCGTGAGAGAGCGAGTAAGAATAATCAACTATTTTAGCAAATCCCTGAGAACATTGTCTTATGCATGTCAAATCGAAATCCTTGAAATGCTTGATAATCTTATGCACTGTAAAGACTGGCATCCAGAAATTCACATTCGTCATAAGTTTAATTTCCAAAGTAGAGGAATTCTCGTCTAAGTAGCGCCAACTGGTGGCGTGAATTTTCCTGGAAACTCATTGAAACATCAAACTAAAAATGAAAACATAAACCCTACCTGATCCAACCATTAGAAATAAGGTAAGCAAGCGGGAACACCCATCCGGCGGCGGTCCCCAGTCCCGTGTGGCAGGTGTTCTTGCCGCGGAGGTACGTCAGGTCGGTGTCCGGGTCTTGTTCCTTCGCCACAGCCACCGCGTAGTACCAGTTGTCTCCGCTTGAGTAGATCTAGGATCGGAAAGAAGATTTTAAGCTCAATTTCAAGGGTTTTCTTAAACTGTTTGAGGATGGCAGCATAATTTAAGGACCTAGTTTTCGTTATAGACACACAAGGGTCTGGAGCTCGTGCCTAAAAAATATTAGTCAGACGGGTGGAACTTCAAGGATGAGCAATACTTGCCGAGGTCGGTCGTTGGTGCCCCTGGATCGGTGACCATCCGTCACATACAGTTTCCTCCACGCTTCGACTTTGGTCATGGCTGACATTTGAAGACTACCCATAACGACCGTTAAAGTCATTGTAGGTAGTCAGAAGCAGGAAAATCTGACACCCGCCTTGCCAAGGAGCATGGTGTTACCCAGGTACAGGGTTGTGGAGGCCAGAGAGGTAGTCGCTTCACGCAAAATACTGGTATTCAGTTAGATCCGGTTACACTGCAAGCTGATCCTTGAGAAAAGGCTAAGCAGACGATGATGATTGTTTGGCATTGATTGATTGGCACAAGGCCGTACAAGATGGCAATCAGTAACCGGGTTATGGAGATCAGATATGCAGTCACTCAGCGCCAGCAGATCAGCGTGGGGGAGAGGAAGCTGCTAGGCAGATGTTGCTGATTGTGTTACCTCCTGCATGAAGGGCACGAGGCGGTGGATGCTGGCCGCATGCAGAGCATGTCGGCTGCGTCGAACAGTGCGAAGTCTGCTGCTCCCTCTGCGATGGCCCGTTCGCAGTGGCGTGTGCTGTGGCCGCGCCAACAGATCAGCGTGGGGGAGAGGAAGCTGCTAGGTAAATGTTGCTGATTGTGTTACCTCCTGCATGAAGGGCACGAGGCGGTGGATGCTGGCCGCATGCAGAGCATGTCGGCTGCGTCGAACAGTGCGAAGTCTGCTGCTCCCTCTGCGATGGCCCGTTCGCAGTGGCGTGTGCTGTGGCCGCGCCAACAGATCAGCGTGGGGGAGAGGAAGCTGCTAGGTAAATGTTGCTGATTGTGTTACCTCCTGCATGAAGGGCACGAGGCGGTGGATGCTGGCCGCATGCAGAGCATGTCGGCTGCGTCGAACAGTGCGAAGTCTGCTGCTCCCTCTGCGATGGCCCGTTCGCAGTGGCGTGTGCTGTGGCCGCGCCAACAGATCAGCGTGGGGGAGAGGAAGCTGCTAGGTAAATGTTGCTGATTGTGTTACCTCCTGCATGAAGGGCACGAGGCGGTGGATGCTGGCCGCATGCAGAGCATGTCGGCTGCGTCGAACAGTGCGAAGTCTGCTGCTCCCTCTGCGATGGCCCGTTCGCAGTGGCGTGTGCTGTGGCCGCGCCAACAGATCAGCGTGGGGGAGAGGAAGCTGCTAGGTAAATGTTGCTGATTGTGTTACCTCCTGCATGAAGGGCACGAGGCGGTGGATGCTGGCCGCATGCAGAGCATGTCGGCTGCGTCGAACAGTGCGAAGTCTGCTGCTCCCTCTGCGATGGCCCGTTCGCAGTGGCGTGTGCTGTGGCCGCGCCAACAGATCAGCGTGGGGGAGAGGAAGCTGCTAGGTAAATGTTGCTGATTGTGTTACCTCCTGCATGAAGGGCACGAGGCGGTGGATGCTGGCCGCATGCAGCATGTCGGCTGCGTCGAACAGTGCGAAGTCTGCTGCTCCCTCTGCGATGGCCCGTTCGCAGTGGCGTGTGCTGTGGCCGCGCCAACAGATTAGCGTGGGGGAGAGGAAGGCTGCTTTTAACGCCACCTGAAGTAAAAGTCATAAGAAAGTAATTCCTTTGTTAAAAATAATATAAGTACAGTTCGCGTCAAATAACTGTGCCCCTCTGAATTTGACTACAAGTGGCTGCGTAGTAGTCAAAATTACGAACAAACTGCAACTGCGCATGCGCGGGGCGGGGATTATGGAGGCGCGATTTTATGTCTCAGTCTTACGTTTACGTTCGATACATGCAAGGCTTGCGTCCCGCTTGCTCCCGGCTACGTGACTGCACCAAGCGATCTTTGCAAATGGCTAACTTCAGAGGGGCACAGTTATTTGACGCGAACTGTACCAATACTTTCTTCTTAAATCAAGTCATGGTGAAGCTTTAATAATCTGGTATTTAGACACTTTTCCGCCACCGTACAAATTATTGATATGGGTGTCATTTTCACGGTTTTCGCGTTGGCTAATTACAAATATGTGCTCAACCAACATCCAAGATGGCACCGGTTAAGTTTGAATTTTTTTTGTCATGGGTTCGTTTTCGTAGTTTTCGGGATAGCTAATTACAAGTATAGACTCATTCAAGATGGCGCCGACAAAATTTGACAACTTTTTTTTGTTCTGGTGACTTTTTCATGGTTTTCGGGGTAGCTAGTTACGAATATGAACTCAAAATCAACATCCAAGGCGTCGACAAGTTTTCCGTCATGGGTGTCATTTTTATAATTTTCAGGGTCGCTTGTAACGAATACGGGTTCAAAATTGTCATCCAAGATTTTACCGACAAAATTGCGCAAGTGGATTTGCGTGAATGTCTTTTTCGCCAGTGTCCTGTTACCGGTGCAGTAGCCGTTTGTGTACGGTGTACGATGGCCTTTATGATTGCATATCTATTAGTTTTGTCAGTTTAGCAATATTCATTGCGTTTCTTCCGTTGTTGAACAGACAAATTTGCCAAAACTTTAATAATGATATAGAAATTTCCTTCGAGATGGAACTTATTTTGATCGAAAGTGTATTACGCTAATGGGGTGCAGGTAAGGGTGTGGCGGAAAACACGTCAGTAATTATTAAATTTGAACAAAAAAACAACGATTTTATTGGCGCAATTAAGTATTTATCCCAAAATTATGGGTAAATTAGTATTTATCTATTTCAGGTAAATACTCGAGTATTTATCCGTTGAGTATTTATTCTCCGCCCATCATTAGATGGTTAAGCCTCTGATAGCGAGCATAGCGAGCACCGCTTTCTTTGCTGTCCTGCTACAAGCTTGTTGTTTATCTTACCCTCATCTTGAGACACTTGTCCATCTCCTGATCACTGGTGACACACAGCGTGGCTCGCTTGATGGGACAGTCTCTGATAGCGAGCACAGCGTTCTCTGCCTGTCCTCCTACGAATTTGTTGTTTAGAATGTGTTTGGCAGCTTGTTCTTCTTCTTTTAGTATGCGGAAGTTTACTGTTGCATCCTGTGGACAAAAAATGAAGTGGTATTGGTGCAATGGTAGGCCAAACACACAAACACAAAACAATTAATGACAGTTAACCAACATTGTTCTATAGTATCCAGCCAGTGAGATAGTTTTTATTTTTAACTTCAATATAATTAGGGCATAAAATAAACCTATGAACCATGCAAATTCAAATGACTGGATGGAGTAAGTAATTTACTTATAGTTTGAAAAAATATTCATACCTGCAGCAGTAAATCTGTGGTCACATTGGATCTGAAGAGCTGGAAAATTGATTCAATTGGTTGTCCTGAAGAGTCAACGCGAGTTTTGAAAGGCGGCATAGTACTTGCTCTGTAGAAGAGTGTTTTGAAATATAAATATTAAGTCAGTTCTGACAGTATTCCAGCTTTGTGGAAGTCAGAGAGACAGACGCACAGTGTAAAATACTGGTATTCAGCTGAATCCGGTTAGACTGGTAGCCAACCCCAATATAGTTGGAAAAACGAAAAACGCAAATTGATTATTATATTGTAGCGGCATTCATGCCGCCACAAAAATCAACGTAGCAGAATCAACATCACAACAAATGAGACTTGCAGCGCCATCTATCTCGACAGCTGCGAACTAATTGACAAAATCCTAAATCGCGATATCAGAGTTTACCGTGTGATTAGAACATCAAGGCCCGAATATCAACTCTCGGGCAGTTGCCCACCAGACAAACCAACCGTCTGGTCGGAGGATCCTCTCTTTCCAGTGGAGGTATGTGGGACTTTACTCTCTGTTCCGCTACCTCTAAACTGGTGACCCTCGACATTGGACGTCAGCGCAGCCTTCGTGCAGCTACCTCATCATGACGTCATCATCATCATCATCACTTCTCCTCATCTTGACCTCAAGCTCTCGAGCAGCGAGTCATACAGCCAGCCAGTACCCTCGGCTTCTACGGGTATCCTGACCACCAGCATGCAGCAGACGCGCGCATTCCTGGTCAGCATCCTCAGCCTCTATCATCAACGTCATCAGCGACCTTGGCAAGCACACTGCACTTTCGGCCAGTCACATGAAGAGCCTTGAAAAAACCTCTCCTGGTCGACGCCAGCAGTCACGTCAGCACGTCGCACAGCTCCGACCCACCATGGCAAGCACACTGCACCTTCGGCCAGTCACATGAAGAGCCTTGAAGAACCTCTCCTGGTCGACGCCAGCAGTCACGCCAGCAGCAGCATCGGGGCACCGCAGACAGTTCCGACTCACCGTGAACTCTGCGACGCAGACAGTTCCGACTCACCGAGAACTCTGCGACTTCCGGTTCCGACTCACTGGAACCAACCTTCCACTGGCCTGGCAAGCATCTCAAGATGTATGGACGACTCATCCACTATCGACCTCCGGTCTCCGGAGGGGAGTGATGTAGCGGCATTCATGCCGCCACAAAAATCAACGTAGCAGAATCAACATCACAACAAATGAGACTTGCAGCGCCATCTATCTCGACAGCTGCGAACTAATTGACAAAATCCTAAATCGCGATATCAGAGTTTACCGTGTGATTAGAACATATGCAAAGCCCGAATATCAACTCTCGGGCAGTTGCCCACCAGACAAACCAACCGTCTGGTCGGAGGATCCTCTCTTTCCAGTGGAGGTATGTGGGACTCTACTCTCTGTTCCGCTACTTCCAAAATATAATAGTAAATCTGAGATAAATCGAAGGATTTCGTAGCTTTCTTGGATTTTGATATTACAATAAGCCATTATGAAGCCCAGTTGATAACTAGTTGTTTTTCCTTTTTAGGGTTCTGTACCCAAAGGGTATACAACGGAACCCTATTACTAAGCCTCTGCTGTAGGTCCATCCATCCTTAAGTCTGTCTGCCTGTCAGCAAGCTGTATCTCAAGAACCGTAATAGGTAGACAGTTAAAATCCGCTATAACAACAAATAATAAAAATTAGTTTGTGATACGAAACCCTTTGTGTGAGAGTCCGACCCGTACTTGGCCGGTTTTCTGTTTTGTGGCAAATGCCTTCTATGGTTAGAATTTATGACTGAACGAAATACCTTTTTACTTAAAATACTTTATTCAAAGTTAAGCTGCTGTTCATATTTGAAAGACTATTCGAATTTAGTTAGTCTAGTACGACCAGCCGTACTCATTTCGTCTACATTTAAGTTGCTATTATTGAATTTGTTCCTGTTGAACGAGTTGTAGGGATATCGCGACGGCTCAGTGATCGAGTATGGATTGAACGGAGCTCCGGAATGGAACGCACTTATGCTATACTTGAGGGAAAGTAGATTGTAGTACTCACTTGTTATCCATATCCTCTTCAGACTCATTCTGGCGGTTGTTGACGTTGTTATTACTGAACTTGTCTTTGTTGAACGAGTCATAGGGATAGCGCGACGGCTCAGTGGTCGAGTACGGGTTGAACGAGGCTCCCTAGTGGAATGCACTTATGCTATAGGTACTTGGGGGAAAGTAGACAATAGTACTCACTTGTTATTCATATCCTCTTCATACTCATTCTGGCGGTTATTAAAGTTGTTATTACTGATCTTGTCTCTGTTGAACGAGTCGTAGGGATAGCGCGACGGCTCAGTGGTCGAGTATGGATTGAACGGGGCTCCGGATTGGAACGCGCTTGTTTTGTTATAGTTTCGGTTAAGGGGATTCGGCTCGCCGTATAGTTGGAATATCACTTGGAGGAAGTTTTGGTATCTGTAAGAGAGAAAAAAAAGATAGTAATATTGTTGAGAACAGGCCAAAAATATTGCCTAGCATTAAAACTTGAGCACCGAATCTAAGCCTGCTATTAATTTACGACGAATGGTAGGTTTTTATCCCAATTTATCTTATAAATTTTATTATGCAATCGGCACTCAGACTTACACTGTGGTCCAAAAAGCTATATTTCTAAGCAGTATATTGTACAATGAGAAAAATTATATTGCGACGAACCCAAGTATTACGAGATCAGCAGAGAGTATGTACGCGACTTACTTCTTCCTCCGCTCCATAGGCACCGCGCTGCTGGTGACGACAGCGTCGGCCGGCACGCGGCCCCAGTTGCAGCTCTCGGAGTGTGTGAGCGACAGATCAGCAGAGAGTATGTACGCGACTTACTTCTTCCTCCGCTCCATAGGCACCGCGCTGCTGGTGACGACAGCGTCGGCCGGCACGCGGCCCCAGTTGCAGCTCTCGGAGTGTGTGAGCGACAGATCAGCAGAGAGTATGTACGCGACTTACTTCTTCCTCCGCTCCATAGGCACCGCGCTGCTGGTGACGACAGCGTCGGCCGGCACGCGGCCCCAGTTGCAGCTCTCGGAGTGTGTGAGCGACAGATCAGCAGAGAGTATGTACGCGACTTACTTCTTCCTCCGCTCCATAGGCACCGCGCTGCTGGTGACGACAGCGTCGGCCGGCACGCGGCCCCAGTTGCAGCTCTCGGAGTGTGTGAGCGACAGATCAGCAGAGAGTATGTACGCGACTTACTTCTTCCTCCGCTCCATAGGCACCGCGCTGCTGGTGACGACAGCGTCGGCCGGCACGCGGCCCCAGTTGCAGCTCTCGGAGTGTGTGAGCGACAGATCAGCAGAGAGTATGTACGCGACTTACTTCTTCCTCCGCTCCATAGGCACCGCGCTGCTGGTGACGACAGCGTCGGCCGGCACGCGGCCCCAGTTGCAGCTCTCGGAGTGTGTGAGCGACAGATCAGCAGAGAGTATGTACGCGACTTACTTCTTCCTCCGCTCCATAGGCACCGCGCTGCTGGTGACGACAGCGTCGGCCGGCACGCGGCCCCAGTTGCAGCTCTCGGAGTGTGTGAGCGACAGATCAGCAGAGAGTATGTACGCGACTTACTTCTTCCTCCGCTCCATAGGCACCGCGCTGCTGGTGACGACAGCGTCGGCCGGCACGCGGCCCCAGTTGCAGCTCTCGGAGTGTGTGAGCGACAGATCAGCAGAGAGTATGTACGCGACTTACTTCTTCCTCCGCTCCATAGGCACCGCGCTGCTGGTGACGACAGCGTCGGCCGGCACGCGGCCCCAGTTGCAGCTCTCGGAGTGTGTGAGCGACAGATCAGCAGAGAGTATGTACGCGACTTACTTCTTCCTCCGCTCCATAGGCACCGCGCTGCTGGTGACGACAGCGTCGGCCGGCACGCGGCCCCAGTTGCAGCTCTCGGAGTGTGTGAGCGACAGATCAGCAGAGAGTATGTACGCGACTTACTTCTTCCTCCGCTCCATAGGCACCGCGCTGCTGGTGACGACAGCGTCGGCCGGCACGCGGCCCCAGTTGCAGCTCTCGGAGTGTGTGAGCGACAGATCAGCAGAGAGTATGTACGCGACTTACTTCTTCCTCCGCTCCATAGGCACCGCGCTGCTGGTGACGACAGCGTCGGCCGGCACGCGGCCCCAGTTGCAGCTCTCGGAGTGTGTGAGCGACAGATCAGCAGAGAGTATGTACGCGACTTACTTCTTCCTCCGCTCCATAGGCACCGCGCTGCTGGTGACGACAGCGTCGGCCGGCACGCGGCCCCAGTTGCAGCTCTCGGAGTGTGTGAGCGACAGATCAGCAGAGAGTATGTACGCGACTTACTTCTTCCTCCGCTCCATAGGCACCGCGCTGCTGGTGACGACAGCGTCGGCCGGCACGCGGCCCCAGTTGCAGCTCTCGGAGTGTGTGAGCGACAGATCAGCAGAGAGTATGTACGCGACTTACTTCTTCCTCCGCTCCATAGGCACCGCGCTGCTGGTGACGACAGCGTCGGCCGGCACGCGGCCCCAGTTGCAGCTCTCGGAGTGTGTGAGCGACAGATCAGCAGAGAGTATGTACGCGACTTACTTCTTCCTCCGCTCCATAGGCACCGCGCTGCTGGTGACGACAGCGTCGGCCGGCACGCGGCCCCAGTTGCAGCTCTCGGAGTGTGTGAGCGACAGATCAGCAGAGAGTATGTACGCGACTTACTTCTTCCTCCGCTCCATAGGCACCGCGCTGCTGGTGACGACAGCGTCGGCCGGCACGCGGCCCCAGTTGCAGCTCTCGGAGTGTGTGAGCGACAGATCAGCAGAGAGTATGTACGCGACTTACTTCTTCCTCCGCTCCATAGGCACCGCGCTGCTGGTGACGACAGCGTCGGCCGGCACGCGGCCCCAGTTGCAGCTCTCGGAGTGTGTGAGCGACAGATCAGCAGAGAGTATGTACGCGACTTACTTCTTCCTCCGCTCCATAGGCACCGCGCTGCTGGTGACGACAGCGTCGGCCGGCACGCGGCCCCAGTTGCAGCTCTCGGAGTGTGTGAGCGACAGATCAGCAGAGAGTATGTACGCGACTTACTTCTTCCTCCGCTCCATAGGCACCGCGCTGCTGGTGACGACAGCGTCGGCCGGCACGCGGCCCCAGTTGCAGCTCTCGGAGTGTGTGAGCGACAGATCAGCAGAGAGTATGTACGCGACTTACTTCTTCCTCCGCTCCATAGGCACCGCGCTGCTGGTGACGACAGCGTCGGCCGGCACGCGGCCCCAGTTGCAGCTCTCGGAGTGTGTGAGCGACAGATCAGCAGAGAGTATGTACGCGACTTACTTCTTCCTCCGCTCCATAGGCACCGCGCTGCTGGTGACGACAGCGTCGGCCGGCACGCGGCCCCAGTTGCAGCTCTCGGAGTGTGTGAGCGACAGATCAGCAGAGAGTATGTACGCGACTTACTTCTTCCTCCGCTCCATAGGCACCGCGCTGCTGGTGACGACAGCGTCGGCCGGCACGCGGCCCCAGTTGCAGCTCTCGGAGTGTGTGAGCGACAGATCAGCAGAGAGTATGTACGCGACTTACTTCTTCCTCCGCTCCATAGGCACCGCGCTGCTGGTGACGACAGCGTCGGCCGGCACGCGGCCCCAGTTGCAGCTCTCGGAGTGTGTGAGCGACAGATCAGCAGAGAGTATGTACGCGACTTACTTCTTCCTCCGCTCCATAGGCACCGCGCTGCTGGTGACGACAGCGTCGGCCGGCACGCGGCCCCAGTTGCAGCTCTCGGAGTGTGTGAGCGACAGATCAGCAGAGAGTATGTACGCGACTTACTTCTTCCTCCGCTCCATAGGCACCGCGCTGCTGGTGACGACAGCGTCGGCCGGCACGCGGCCCCAGTTGCAGCTCTCGGAGTGTGTGAGCGACAGATCAGCAGAGAGTATGTACGCGACTTACTTCTTCCTCCGCTCCATAGGCACCGCGCTGCTGGTGACGACAGCGTCGGCCGGCACGCGGCCCCAGTTGCAGCTCTCGGAGTGTGTGAGCGACAGATCAGCAGAGAGTATGTACGCGACTTACTTCTTCCTCCGCTCCATAGGCACCGCGCTGCTGGTGACGACAGCGTCGGCCGGCACGCGGCCCCAGTTGCAGCTCTCGGAGTGTGTGAGCGACAGATCAGCAGAGAGTATGTACGCGACTTACTTCTTCCTCCGCTCCATAGGCACCGCGCTGCTGGTGACGACAGCGTCGGCCGGCACGCGGCCCCAGTTGCAGCTCTCGGAGTGTGTGAGCGACAGATCAGCAGAGAGTATGTACGCGACTTACTTCTTCCTCCGCTCCATAGGCACCGCGCTGCTGGTGACGACAGCGTCGGCCGGCACGCGGCCCCAGTTGCAGCTCTCGGAGTGTGTGAGCGACAGATCAGCAGAGAGTATGTACGCGACTTACTTCTTCCTCCGCTCCATAGGCACCGCGCTGCTGGTGACGACAGCGTCGGCCGGCACGCGGCCCCAGTTGCAGCTCTCGGAGTGTGTGAGCGACAGATCAGCAGAGAGTATGTACGCGACTTACTTCTTCCTCCGCTCCATAGGCACCGCGCTGCTGGTGACGACAGCGTCGGCCGGCACGCGGCCCCAGTTGCAGCTCTCGGAGTGTGTGAGCGACAGATCAGCAGAGAGTATGTACGCGACTTACTTCTTCCTCCGCTCCATAGGCACCGCGCTGCTGGTGACGACAGCGTCGGCCGGCACGCGGCCCCAGTTGCAGCTCTCGGAGTGTGTGAGCGACAGATCAGCAGAGAGTATGTACGCGACTTACTTCTTCCTCCGCTCCATAGGCACCGCGCTGCTGGTGACGACAGCGTCGGCCGGCACGCGGCCCCAGTTGCAGCTCTCGGAGTGTGTGAGCGACAGATCAGCAGAGAGTATGTACGCGACTTACTTCTTCCTCCGCTCCATAGGCACCGCGCTGCTGGTGACGACAGCGTCGGCCGGCACGCGGCCCCAGTTGCAGCTCTCGGAGTGTGTGAGCGACAGATCAGCAGAGAGTATGTACGCGACTTACTTCTTCCTCCGCTCCATAGGCACCGCGCTGCTGGTGACGACAGCGTCGGCCGGCACGCGGCCCCAGTTGCAGCTCTCGGAGTGTGTGAGCGACAGATCAGCAGAGAGTATGTACGCGACTTACTTCTTCCTCCGCTCCATAGGCACCGCGCTGCTGGTGACGACAGCGTCGGCCGGCACGCGGCCCCAGTTGCAGCTCTCGGAGTGTGTGAGCGACAGATCAGCAGAGAGTATGTACGCGACTTACTTCTTCCTCCGCTCCATAGGCACCGCGCTGCTGGTGACGACAGCGTCGGCCGGCACGCGGCCCCAGTTGCAGCTCTCGGAGTGTGTGAGCGACAGATCAGCAGAGAGTATGTACGCGACTTACTTCTTCCTCCGCTCCATAGGCACCGCGCTGCTGGTGACGACAGCGTCGGCCGGCACGCGGCCCCAGTTGCAGCTCTCGGAGTGTGTGAGCGACAGATCAGCAGAGAGTATGTACGCGACTTACTTCTTCCTCCGCTCCATAGGCACCGCGCTGCTGGTGACGACAGCGTCGGCCGGCACGCGGCCCCAGTTGCAGCTCTCGGAGTGTGTGAGCGACAGATCAGCAGAGAGTATGTACGCGACTTACTTCTTCCTCCGCTCCATAGGCACCGCGCTGCTGGTGACGACAGCGTCGGCCGGCACGCGGCCCCAGTTGCAGCTCTCGGAGTGTGTGAGCGACAGATCAGCAGAGAGTATGTACGCGACTTACTTCTTCCTCCGCTCCATAGGCACCGCGCTGCTGGTGACGACAGCGTCGGCCGGCACGCGGCCCCAGTTGCAGCTCTCGGAGTGTGTGAGCGACAGATCAGCAGAGAGTATGTACGCGACTTACTTCTTCCTCCGCTCCATAGGCACCGCGCTGCTGGTGACGACAGCGTCGGCCGGCACGCGGCCCCAGTTGCAGCTCTCGGAGTGTGTGAGCGACAGATCAGCAGAGAGTATGTACGCGACTTACTTCTTCCTCCGCTCCATAGGCACCGCGCTGCTGGTGACGACAGCGTCGGCCGGCACGCGGCCCCAGTTGCAGCTCTCGGAGTGTGTGAGCGACAGATCAGCAGAGAGTATGTACGCGACTTACTTCTTCCTCCGCTCCATAGGCACCGCGCTGCTGGTGACGACAGCGTCGGCCGGCACGCGGCCCCAGTTGCAGCTCTCGGAGTGTGTGAGCGACAGATCAGCAGAGAGTATGTACGCGACTTACTTCTTCCTCCGCTCCATAGGCACCGCGCTGCTGGTGACGACAGCGTCGGCCGGCACGCGGCCCCAGTTGCAGCTCTCGGAGTGTGTGAGCGACAGATCAGCAGAGAGTATGTACGCGACTTACTTCTTCCTCCGCTCCATAGGCACCGCGCTGCTGGTGACGACAGCGTCGGCCGGCACGCGGCCCCAGTTGCAGCTCTCGGAGTGTGTGAGCGACAGATCAGCAGAGAGTATGTACGCGACTTACTTCTTCCTCCGCTCCATAGGCACCGCGCTGCTGGTGACGACAGCGTCGGCCGGCACGCGGCCCCAGTTGCAGCTCTCGGAGTGTGTGAGCGACAGATCAGCAGAGAGTATGTACGCGACTTACTTCTTCCTCCGCTCCATAGGCACCGCGCTGCTGGTGACGACAGCGTCGGCCGGCACGCGGCCCCAGTTGCAGCTCTCGGAGTGTGTGAGCGACAGATCAGCAGAGAGTATGTACGCGACTTACTTCTTCCTCCGCTCCATAGGCACCGCGCTGCTGGTGACGACAGCGTCGGCCGGCACGCGGCCCCAGTTGCAGCTCTCGGAGTGTGTGAGCGACAGATCAGCAGAGAGTATGTACGCGACTTACTTCTTCCTCCGCTCCATAGGCACCGCGCTGCTGGTGACGACAGCGTCGGCCGGCACGCGGCCCCAGTTGCAGCTCTCGGAGTGTGTGAGCGACAGATCAGCAGAGAGTATGTACGCGACTTACTTCTTCCTCCGCTCCATAGGCACCGCGCTGCTGGTGACGACAGCGTCGGCCGGCACGCGGCCCCAGTTGCAGCTCTCGGAGTGTGTGAGCGACAGATCAGCAGAGAGTATGTACGCGACTTACTTCTTCCTCCGCTCCATAGGCACCGCGCTGCTGGTGACGACAGCGTCGGCCGGCACGCGGCCCCAGTTGCAGCTCTCGGAGTGTGTGAGCGACAGATCAGCAGAGAGTATGTACGCGACTTACTTCTTCCTCCGCTCCATAGGCACCGCGCTGCTGGTGACGACAGCGTCGGCCGGCACGCGGCCCCAGTTGCAGCTCTCGGAGTGTGTGAGCGACAGATCAGCAGAGAGTATGTACGCGACTTACTTCTTCCTCCGCTCCATAGGCACCGCGCTGCTGGTGACGACAGCGTCGGCCGGCACGCGGCCCCAGTTGCAGCTCTCGGAGTGTGTGAGCGACAGATCAGCAGAGAGTATGTACGCGACTTACTTCTTCCTCCGCTCCATAGGCACCGCGCTGCTGGTGACGACAGCGTCGGCCGGCACGCGGCCCCAGTTGCAGCTCTCGGAGTGTGTGAGCGACAGATCAGCAGAGAGTATGTACGCGACTTACTTCTTCCTCCGCTCCATAGGCACCGCGCTGCTGGTGACGACAGCGTCGGCCGGCACGCGGCCCCAGTTGCAGCTCTCGGAGTGTGTGAGCGACAGATCAGCAGAGAGTATGTACGCGACTTACTTCTTCCTCCGCTCCATAGGCACCGCGCTGCTGGTGACGACAGCGTCGGCCGGCACGCGGCCCCAGTTGCAGCTCTCGGAGTGTGTGAGCGACAGATCAGCAGAGAGTATGTACGCGACTTACTTCTTCCTCCGCTCCATAGGCACCGCGCTGCTGGTGACGACAGCGTCGGCCGGCACGCGGCCCCAGTTGCAGCTCTCGGAGTGTGTGAGCGACAGATCAGCAGAGAGTATGTACGCGACTTACTTCTTCCTCCGCTCCATAGGCACCGCGCTGCTGGTGACGACAGCGTCGGCCGGCACGCGGCCCCAGTTGCAGCTCTCGGAGTGTGTGAGCGACAGATCAGCAGAGAGTATGTACGCGACTTACTTCTTCCTCCGCTCCATAGGCACCGCGCTGCTGGTGACGACAGCGTCGGCCGGCACGCGGCCCCAGTTGCAGCTCTCGGAGTGTGTGAGCGACAGATCAGCAGAGAGTATGTACGCGACTTACTTCTTCCTCCGCTCCATAGGCACCGCGCTGCTGGTGACGACAGCGTCGGCCGGCACGCGGCCCCAGTTGCAGCTCTCGGAGTGTGTGAGCGACAGATCAGCAGAGAGTATGTACGCGACTTACTTCTTCCTCCGCTCCATAGGCACTGCGCTGCTGGTGACGACAGCGTCGGCCGGCACGCGGCCCCAGTTGCAGCTCTCGGAGTGTGTGAGCGACAGATCAGCAGAGAGTATGTACGCGACTTACTTCTTCCTCCGCTCCATAGGCACCGCGCTGCTGGTGACGACAGCGTCGGCCGGCACGCGGCCCCAGTTGCAGCTCTCGGAGTGTGTGAGCGACAGATCAGCAGAGAGTATGTACGCGACTTACTTCTTCCTCCGCTCCATAGGCACTGCGCTGCTGGTGACGACAGCGTCGGCCGGCACGCGGCCCCAGTTGCAGCTCTCGGAGTGTGTGAGCGACAGATCAGCAGAGAGTATGTACGCGACTTACTTCTTCCTCCGCTCCATAGGCACCGCGCTGCTGGTGACGACAGCGTCGGCCGGCACGCGGCCCCAGTTGCAGCTCTCGGAGTGTGTGAGCGACAGATCAGCAGAGAGTATGTACGCGACTTACTTCTTCCTCCGCTCCATAGGCACCGCGCTGCTGGTGACGACAGCGTCGGCCGGCACGCGGCCCCAGTTGCAGCTCTCGGAGTGTGTGAGCGACAGATCAGCAGAGAGTATGTACGCGACTTACTTCTTCCTCCGCTCCATAGGCACCGCGCTGCTGGTGACGACAGCGTCGGCCGGCACGCGGCCCCAGTTGCAGCTCTCGGAGTGTGTGAGCGACAGATCAGCAGAGAGTATGTACGCGACTTACTTCTTCCTCCGCTCCATAGGCACCGCGCTGCTGGTGACGACAGCGTCGGCCGGCACGCGGCCCCAGTTGCAGCTCTCGGAGTGTGTGAGCGACAGATCAGCAGAGAGTATGTACGCGACTTACTTCTTCCTCCGCTCCATAGGCACCGCGCTGCTGGTGACGACAGCGTCGGCCGGCACGCGGCCCCAGTTGCAGCTCTCGGAGTGTGTGAGCGACAGATCAGCAGAGAGTATGTACGCGACTTACTTCTTCCTCCGCTCCATAGGCACCGCGCTGCTGGTGACGACAGCGTCGGCCGGCACGCGGCCCCAGTTGCAGCTCTCGGAGTGTGTGAGCGACAGATCAGCAGAGAGTATGTACGCGACTTACTTCTTCCTCCGCTCCATAGGCACCGCGCTGCTGGTGACGACAGCGTCGGCCGGCACGCGGCCCCAGTTGCAGCTCTCGGAGTGTGTGAGCGACAGATCAGCAGAGAGTATGTACGCGACTTACTTCTTCCTCCGCTCCATAGGCACCGCGCTGCTGGTGACGACAGCGTCGGCCGGCACGCGGCCCCAGTTGCAGCTCTCGGAGTGTGTGAGCGACAGATCAGCAGAGAGTATGTACGCGACTTACTTCTTCCTCCGCTCCATAGGCACCGCGCTGCTGGTGACGACAGCGTCGGCCGGCACGCGGCCCCAGTTGCAGCTCTCGGAGTGTGTGAGCGACAGATCAGCAGAGAGTATGTACGCGACTTACTTCTTCCTCCGCTCCATAGGCACCGCGCTGCTGGTGACGACAGCGTCGGCCGGCACGCGGCCCCAGTTGCAGTTCTCTGAGTCCGTGACCGGGCGCCGCGAGCCGTCGCGACAGATCAGCTCGAACTGATCTTCTGTTACCCCTCCTATAGAGACAAATTAAAAAAAAAATTAAATTAAACAGTTATCATCCATTTGAGAAGGTCTCAATGTTTTTAAACATAGATTTACACCAGGGATGTTAAGGAGCTCAGTAACCGTAACTATCGGATATCGGAAATAAAAACCTGTCCGTAGCCGAATCCGATATAAAAGTTTATGACAGGTTTTTCTTCCCGGCGGCGGCGCTTTGGTTTCTTTACCGCGAGTTAGCTTATAGTGCGTTTTTCCACAAGGTGTTAACGTACAAGAAATCCGTTAAGCAGACTAAGGATTTTAATCGCGGTTTTCATCAAACATCTATATTTTTGAATAATAGTTTAGTCAATCAATATCATTTATAAAACTAAGGCATGTAGGTCCCTTGGGGACTGTAAGGGGAGTACTAAGAGAATTTCCTGAAAATACAACGGATAAAACGGGATATGCGATTACTTACGGCCGCTTTCTATAATATATCTCAATCCCAATGTTGATCCCGATCCTTGTCTGTAACCAATCAAAGGTGAGGATTGTGTGGTGAAGGACACAAACTCGGCCGTTGATTGGTTACAGACAAGGATCGGGATCAAGATTGGGATTGAGATATGTTATAGAAAGCGGCCGTTAGTCGCGGGCAAAAGCTAGAGTAATATAGTATTCAAAAGTGAGCTTAGTACGCTTTAACGCCTATATCACCGTAAAGAACCCATGATGAATTTTGAGAAATAAATGGGACCCTCGAGCTGGTAATAGGGTGAAGAGGGAGCTCGTGGCGAAATAATAACAGCCGCACGGGTCGAGTATAACTAACTTTGTTTAGAGTATAAATAAATTTATTTCCTTCCAATAGTCATCCCCTGTGGTTATTACGAGAGATGAAGTATTCGGTTACTATTCGGTATTCGGCCACTTTATGCGCGGATGTGACGCCTATCTTCCCAACTTGCGTAACTTTTGTAATTTTGTTTTATTTTTGGTATGCGTCATGCTTGGCGCAAATAAAGTCTTTTTCTTTCTTTCTTTATTACTATTCAAATACCAAATCATTACAAAAAAAAGCCGCATAATTTTAATATTTAAATCTATCAGTGGTAAGTTATGAATGAATTAAATTATTTTTATTGTTTTAAGATAAAAATTATTATATTATATTACTATTTGATGTAACAATCAACAAAATATGCATGTTGTGACACTACCTACTCGCTAATGAAACAAATACACCCACGGCGTAGTCACCGCACACGCTTCAATGATGCAGGTCGGATCCTGTCACCCGCGAAACTTACTAATAGCCGTAACAGACGTTCGAATTTGGTACGGCGGACTAACTCCGCCCACAAGATTTGGTACGCTCCCGGACCATATCCGCCCGTGTGTAGAGTGGTCCGCGAACATTATTATTATTAATTGAGTCCGCCGCGGTCCGCTTGTTTGCACAGCGGATTTGGTCCGCTCCGTACCAAATCTGGGGCTCGATTCTGCTATTGCAATCGTGTCTCAATGACCGGTCAGTGATCGAATATTTGACAACTTTGACAGTTTTTGTATGGGAAATGTGTCAAAAGTTTGACGTTATACGTCAAAAATCGATCATTGACCGGTCATTGAGACACGATTGCAATAGCAGAATCGACCCCCTGGACGTGTGTACGCTTGGGCCGTACCAAACTACCACAGACTACCATAAAAATTTAAAAAATGTATTTCTCTTAATAAAATATAGCCAATCCTCTGCTTTTTTCCCGCTTTTTACGGTGTGGTTGGTACATGGTGGTTGTAATGTTGCTGCTATTGTTGCTTCTACCGCCATAATTTTTGTGTACTTGAAGGCGCACAATTCAGTATAGTATATATACTCTGTGGCGTGGTGGGCGGAGTTAACCGCCGCGTGGTCCGCCGGACCCAGATCCCGTCGTGTGTTGCGAGATCGAATTTTGTGGGCGGAGTTAGTCCGCCGTACCAAATCCGAGCGTCTGTTACGGCTATAAGTATCGCCGAATATTCGGCGCATCGGCCGAGAGTCTTGTCGAATATTCGGTATCCGGCAAAATCACTATTCGTGGCATCTCTAGTTATTAGTTATACTTAACATACCAAGTATCTGATGGGAAAGCAGGGCGTGTTGTATGGTAGTGTCCCGCACAAAAGCGATGTCGCCAGTGTTGTTCGCGATCAGACAACGTAGGGCTCCTTCGTAGCCCGCGTAAGGATCCGCCATGGTGCAGCGTATGCCTGCGCCGCCGATACATAGCTTGCATAGCCTGGGGAAGAAGTTTTTGAGTAAGAAAGGGTAACTTAGTTTATTATTTTATTATACATGTATTGTGAACAGATAACTTCGATTACAATAAATCCCGTCCAAATTCAGTAGTTTACAATATATATCGAGAAGAGAGTTTTCAAATCTTACGCGATTTATTATGAACTTACGGTGTTTGCAATAGTGCTATGAAATATACAAGGTAAAATATAGAAAAAACTATAGCAAAAGAAACATCAATTTACACATTCATAGTTCACTTATATAATAACTAACTCCATCTTTATACACATAAAACTCAGTAGGTAGTTTCGAAAAGGATCAGTCAATGTAAATACATATTTCTAAATAGAGCCTACAAAAATAGTAGGGACTTACTTGTCAGAATTATCACCAATCGGATTGTACATGTCTTTCAGCGAGTAGGGCGCGCACGAGTCGCCAAAGAACTCAATCGCCGACTTCACGTGGTTGTTGCAGTCTGTTATTTTGAGGCCACCTTCTTGCATTAACTGTAAATGAAATGGACTTATCAAAATCTGAATAAAACTGAGTTTCCTGTTAAAGGTGCTTGATCTGGGTCATCAAAACAATATTCAAAATCTATTTTTAGTTATATAAATTTGACATGATATTCGTTATTTTAATTGTTATTGTAGTCTGTCATTTATTGTGGCTCTTCTTACGAATATTACCTATGGTAATAATAGGGTATTCTACTGAAAAAATCTAATTAAGTCTGTCAGATAGATTTTCCAGAATATCATCACAAAGCAGTTTGCAAAGCAATAATAAAAGAAATTAAAACCAACTTACAACATGTATCGGCATCACCCATCCAGCTAGCGCTCCTACTCCCGGAAAACATGCCTTTGTCCCTCGCAATGCACCGAGTCCATAACCAGGCTGCACATTAGGTAGAGTACCTTTGCGGACAACCGCGATAGAGTACTGGTAGGGCTCTCCACGTCCGTATAACTATGGGTAAAAATGATAAAATAATGTGGATTTACTTTGAATCACCAGCCACATGCTTGCCAAACCAAACCATATTGCCAAACTATACGTATGGATAGAGAGTCAGACTTGGTTTGTGTAGGTTTGCAAGCGCTTGTAGTCAACCCCAACTGGTTTGTTGATGTTTGGCAAGTGTGTGGCTCCGGCTTAAGCACAAATCAAAGGGAAATTGCCGTAAGCGCTAATGTGACGCGTCCATACGTTTTGAAGTTTGTGGCAAGTGCCAAGTGTGTGGCTTTAAATTCATGTTTTCTGTTGCTCAAAAGCAGACTTTTATAATCAATGAATTAATTCAAGAATAATAAGGCCCACTTGCGCTGCTCCGCTTAGCGCTGGGTTAACGGTCTAGTCCAGGACTAGCTTTACAGATTTGCAGAATGGTCTTTTTTGAGAGATTTGTGAAATAACTAAAAATATAGTTTTAGCCAGGGCTCACTACATCGTCGTATTTGTGCAAGACCATTCTGCAAATTTGAAATTTATACAAAATTTGTACCTATAGTTTAGAAATAAGATTACCTCCTGTAGAATAGGCACAAGGGAGTGATATCTACCAGCGACATACACTTCCCCAGCATCGAGACCAAGCAAAGATGCCTCTCCCCGGTCCACCCATGTCATGCACTCTTCTGTGTCAAAAGCCTGCAAGATATTAATTCTTTATTTCTTCTCATTTAACACATAGTAATTCACTTAGAAGAAAAATGTAGTCTTTGATCCAATGGTTGCTGGTTGGGATTAATTCAGGTGGGACTGGGCCAAAAGTTCAAAACCTGGAATGGTTCAATTATTTCTGGAAATGTCCAAGGCCTGTGTCCAAATTAATTGGAACAGTCCAATATTCCCAAATGAATTGGAACAATCCAATAATCCCAAATAAATTAAAACAATCCAATAATCCCAGATGAATTGGAACAATCTAATGTAGTCATTCATTCTAGCTAGCTTTTTCTCAAGTACATTGGAGTTAGCCTGTCTGTCTTCAACAACCCAATCACTGTTTTACATGATACCCCTTAGCACGACTGGCGCAGCAATTTAGGGTTTCATTAACAATATTATGAATGCCCACAGTGGCAGATTCTCTTTGCTTACTGCTTCTTGTTATGTGAATCTCATGTACAACAAAGAAACTCACCCTCTTACACTGCAGCTCAATAAAATCCTGTCCAAACAGTCCCTTGTCCTGTAGCACGGACTTGGACAGCTTCTCACACTTTTGTGTCTCTAGTACAGATGTGGTGCACCAAGTTATGATGTCCTGTCCTTCCACTTTAGGTACTTTGCCAATGCCGTTGATTGCATTCTCACTTCCGTAGACACTGGCTGTTGTTGTTCCTGTAGATAATTGTGAAGTCAATTAAACCCTGTAGTATCAAGCCTGAAATACTAATAAGCAATTGTGATCAGTAGTTATGAACTTATGAGTTTTGGTACAGATTTTGAGCACCATTTTCTTAGAAACCTATGCAGTAAAAGTTTATTATAAAAGTTGAATTGGCAGATTTTAAATTACTCATGTACTTTATATTTTTTTAATCTTCATTGAGTAGGTACACATGAATGAGTTATAAATTTAAAATATTGTTTGTGCATAGGTATTAGAGAGTTTGGTGGCCTGATACTAATGTTAGCAAATGACACTCACATTTGTTCAGTATCAATTCAATTCAACCTGAATCTTTACTGCAATCCCGTGTGTTTAATAAGATCATAATTACAGTTCTGTTTTACAGCTCACATGGACCGTGTCGGGCACAGCAATTTAATATAATAAGTACTGGCTTTATAACAAATTATAAACAAACGTTACAAGAATAAAACGGAACAAAGTAAGATACAATCAAATAAGATAAAATGGGACTAATACTCAATCGAATTGGAAATAAAAGTCAAATAGAAATTAAATTGAAAAATCAAATACACAAGTAGCATGTCAGCATCAGTTTAAATCAAAAATAAGCAAGCTTAGTGGCTGTTCTAAGCTTGGCTTTACCTAGACTTTACTTATATTGCTTTTACACTAAAGATGACGCATGGATATCACTAAAGTTTTGGTATAAGTAAGCCTAACATGCACCAAACCTTTTAATTCAACTCAATGTTATCCTGATTTTTAAGCGAAAAATAACAATAATTGCACTAGTAAATAAATAACTGTTGAAACTTTGTTGCGAAGTTTGTATGCCATTACTTACCAATATGAATGAATATAAGTGTCAGAATAAAGTAATTATCCATATCTACTGATATTTATAGGTTTTTCAGTCGAAAAAGCCCTATTTCATTATGAATTTTCGTTATAATTATTTAATTTTTGGACACACCCAGCGGCCACCCGCAAGCAAACAGACCACAGACTGCACTGCATAGAAACAGACAAACAAAAAACAAAACGAATTTTGATTGATGCTAATCAGTGTTACCATACATGATATACATAAAAACTGAAATATTTACCTACACTGTCTCTGTCATGTGACGTTTTCATCTTTAAATTCCAACCGTTGAAATAGTTAGTCGTGTTTAAAACATATACTATTTACCAAACTATTTTATTATTTTTCTAAAAATATTTTGCGTCGTGGAACGAGCAGTTACAGCTGTCAATGCTGTCATGTCATTTAACAAATCGCAAAAAAAGAACAACATTTTGACATTTGGTAGTTTGACAATTTTGAGAAAAGTTCACAAAATCGTAGCAAATTTTCAATTTTCTATAAAGAAATAAAAGTATGTTGGTATAATTCACAAATCTCACTGTAGAAGGCTTATTGTAAATTTCAAATTGCGTAATTATTGCGGATATTAACACGCCCTTTCCTTTGCAGGTTATAATTTTTGTATTCATAACAATTCGTTCTATATAAAAACACGTGTTTTATTAATTATTGCAATGGTCGTATTCACGTGTGGACATTGCGGAGAGTCTGTTACAAAACCTAAGGTCGAGAAACATTATATGATAGTGTGCAGAAATAGGAATCCCAATTTATCTTGTATGGATTGCTTTAAAGACTTTCAGTAAGTATGGAATATTTACCGCATGATATTTTGTTTACGTGACCGCATTTTACTTATATGTAAACAAAGAGGTTTCTGTCTAGATATTACAAAGATAATGGGTTTAGCTATAAATAGAATTATGCCAATGATACCATATTGCTGCCAAACAGGAAATAATGATGATGTATAATAGTGTGTATTGACAAAGTACTAAACATACGTACTTGTCATTTTATTACCCATCATGCATTTATTATTCTCTTGTAAGATGCAGAGATTTTCATAGAGAGTTTAATAAGTTTCTTAATTTAATTATGTCATTGACATTGTTTTGTTACTATTAGCGTAAACAAGCTAGTTTTTCTTGTAAAGTATGCCTCCTTTGGCAATGTGACAAAATACTATAGCTGTGGTAAATAAACTGTGCACATTGCACAGTTTTGATGTTCTGTTACCTCATGTCATTTAATGTTTCTTAATTTTTGATGTACATAAAGCTATATTTTACTATTTCCAGTGGTAAGGAGTATGAATCACATATAAAATGTATATCTGAAGAGGAACGCTACTCTGGAAAAGGATATGTTTCCAAGGAGAAAAAAGGTGAAAAGAAACAAAATACATGGGTGGAAATGTTAACATCAGTTCTTGATGAACAAAAGAGTGCACCAAGAAATGTGCTCAGAATTATTGAGACCATCACTAAACACAACAATACTCCACGCAAGAAACCCAAATTCATTAACTTTGTAAAGAATGTTTGCGGAAACAAGACAAATCCAAAAGACATTGACCAAGCATGGGACTTGATATCTGTAAAACTGACTGCCTTATCCAATGCTAATAATAGGAATCAAAATCAAACAAAAGGTGAATCTGTTTCTGAAGATGCAAAACCACAAAATGGAACTATTGAGGAAACAGATGAGAAATCGGAAGAAAACACAGCTGATGAAGCTGAAGAAGAGAATGGTGATGTAGAACAAAATGGTGAAACAGAACAGAATGGTGATGTTGAACAAAATGGTGAAACTGAACAGAATGGTGATGCACAGGTAGTTGGCAAAAAGAAACTGTCCAAAAAACAAAGAAAGGAAGAGAAGAAAAACAAAAAGTATGAAGCTGAGCTCCAGAGTGCGGCAGAAACACTTCCTGAGGTAGTTGAAGAAGAAGCAGAAAGCAAGAAAGGTAAAAAGAAGAAGAATAGGACTGAGTCTATGAATGGTGATGTAATTGTTACTGAAGGTAAAAATGGCAAAAATAAGAAACGCAAGAGACAGGATACCGTTAATAGTGTTAGTGGAAATCAAGAAGCCCATGAAAATGGTGCAGAGCCTGTTGAAGCTGTTGTAGCAACTACAGGAAAGACTCAGAAGAAGAAAAGCAAAACTGAGGAAGAAGATGCGGAAGAGAGTATCTGCCTTCATGACCAGAATGTTGCCAAAATTGGAGAATTAGCAGTCAGTGGAGACAAATTCAACTGGCATGCGGTTATCTTATCTGTTTTGGAGAAAAAGGGTAATGAAGTCCCATTTAAACGATTACAGAAGAAGGTTTTAGGAGAGTACAGTGAAGCGACAGGGAGAGAAGTAGATGACCGCATAGCTGACAAGTTTATAAAGAAATTGAGGAGTGCACCCAATGTGAGAGTTGACAAGAACAGGGTACTTCTTATTGACTAAGAAGTTTTTACTATATACATAATACTTAAATGTACTGCCACACTTTGGGAGAATGTACGAATTGGATGAATGAGTTGATAATAGTAATTGTTAGGATTCAATAAGATTGAAGTTTAATACTGTTAAGTCCTAACCCAGTGTTTATGCCATAATAGTGACAAATTGGATACCGTTGCATAATATTTCAGATTATACTATGATGTTTAAGCCCAAAGAATTTATTTCTTGTTGAAAATACGTGTTACTTGGTTCTATTTTATGTAAATCAGCTCCTTGGCAATTTATAAGGAAAGATTTTAATACTAGCCAAAGTGTGGAGCCAAATTGATATGGATTTAAACTAGTTAAATATTAGTTTTTCTTTGAGGCAATTTGTAACACAAGTTACTGTCGGTACCTATGTACTCATTTTATTCATTACTGTTTTAGTTCCCATATTCTTCCTTTTAAAGGCAATAATAATGATTTTCTTAATATCAAATTATAGTTTTATTTGTAGTTCTAGTTATTACGAATGCATGGAGCAAAAATAATATTAAAATCACAATACGAACTGTGTAAGGCGTTGTCCTAATAGAAATGTGTATGGCAAAAGCGAATGCGTGCTCCTCGCTACAACAGAAAGCGCTTTCCAGATTTGCCGAACTAATGAACGCGACGTACAGTGGTCTGAAAAACACGTGTCTGGTATACACAACGTGTAACAGAATAAACGCAATACCAATGGGCCATTGTACTCATCATTACGAACAACTTTCACTAAATCACTATGGGACCAACACTGAAACATTGAAAAAAAAAATCGACTGCGCCATACATTTATGCGCGCATAACTCGACAAAATGTACTGAACAGCTGATTTTTTTTTCACGATTTCGTGATTGGTCCCATAATAAAAGTTGTTCATTATGGTGAGTACAATGACCCCTTAAGAGGTATTGCGTTTATTCTGTTATACATTGTATACAACGTGTAACAATAAACATACAATGGGGCAACCCCAAAATCGCAAATAAAATTAGCTGTTGAGTACATTTTGTCGAGTTATGCGCACAGAAATGAGTAAAAATACGTTGAATATTATTAATCTAGCTAAACGTATCTATATAATGGGATCCCTTCTTTTCGCATAATGTTCTTTGTCCTAATATACTTCGGCATAACGATTTTGGCACAATTTGTTTTGGCATAATAATACTTCGGCATAATTGTTTTAGGCATACATTTTATGTTGGCATAATCATCTTAAAGACTAATTTGTTTTGGCATAAATTTGATTCGCATAACGTTAGTAGGCCTAATGACTATTAGCATAACGTTAGTAGGCCTAATGACTATTAGCATAACGTTAGTAGGCCTAATTACTATTAGCATAACGTTAGTAGGCCTAATGACTTTAATATCGACTGAATTTAATATGCTGTGCAACAAAAGTTAGTGACAGAACCGAATTGCTGCAAAACCGATTCCACGTAGTCTTGTTTGTCCTACCCCTAGTGTGTAATTTAAAATCGCGTAGGCGCGTGGGGCCGCCGGAGGCCCGCAGCGCCGGAGCCGTGACCGAAACCCTGCCTGCTGCATGTTGCATGCTCGCTTGAATGCTGCATGCTCGCTTGAATGCTGCATGCTCGCTTGAATGCTGCATGCTGCATGCTTGCTTGCATGCTGCATGCTTGCTTGTTTGCTGCATGCTTGCTTGCATGCTGTATGCTTGCTTGCTTGCTTCATGCTTCCTACAGCGAAAAAAAACCCACAAAATTGTTCAATACGTTATATTATATTAATATGTTACCTATATATTACCTGATTCAGGAGATATGGCTTTTTTCCAATCGTTGAAATAAATTGTTATACCTATAAAAATATGTTTTAACCACTCGGGCCCAACATGTGAAAATTCCCTAATATAAAGTAAATCTTATGTATATGTAAATAAACATTAAATTCGCGATTAATTCGCGACACACCGGTGTGTCGCCGGGGCCGGACAGGTATCATTATGCGTAAATAAATTTGTGCTTTAGGATATTATGCTTAAAAAAGTTATGCTTTAGGATATTACGCTTAAAAAAGTTATGCTTTAGAACTTTATGCTTAATAAATTTATGCTTTAGAATATTATGCTTCCGATGAATTTGTTGTCTGAGTTTTTTTTGTTGAGTTGGATTTATTTCTTGATGTTCGAAAACAATTTAACTTAACGAAGCACAAAATTAATAGTTATCATGTGCTTATTGTATTTTATACCTTATACGTGTTTTTCTAATTTCTAAGAATCGTTTTATTATAATCACTCATTTCATTTGATCGAGTCGTTCAAAATTTAAAAAAAAAATCGATTAAGTACCATAATCGTTTTGGCACGCCCTAACAATTAAAAAAAACAATATGGTTGTCGATTTTGAACAAAAATAAAGTGGCGGTAATGAATTTTACGTGGTATTGGATCTGTGTTTGTAAATTGCATTTAGTTCTGGGCTTTTTCTGGTTCTTCACGATATTGAGATTCATAATGATCATGTTTGTAATTGTATTTACATGTGAGTTTGTGATATTTGTGCAATATAAAAACGTAAACAAACACAGTTGGCGCGAAACTTGAACGTTGGATATCAAAAAAAATCATTACCGCTACTACTACTAGCTACTAGAAATACGGATGAATTCGTCAAATACTCAAATGATTAGGAAACTACTACCTCTATAATGGAGTTTGGGTGTCCGAATCCCACAATTTTTATGTGTTTTAGCCTCGAAAACTAGGGCCACGAATATTGCAACATAATTATTTTTTGTCAATATTTGATCGTATTTTTAATAAACTAATTTAAGAAAAATGACAAAATGCAGAACGCAAATAGTATGATTATGTCTTGATTTTGCCCTTTTGCAGTTTTTCAGCTAGCGAGAAGGTTTTTAACGTATGTATTTTCAGCGAATCTAAGTTGACTACCTTTTGGAAAGGTTTAGTAATTCGTATCTAAGACACATTTTTAAGTAGACTAGCGCAATTTGAACGATCATAACTTATAATTTGAGATATTTCTTACAAAGTTATTGTATAAAATAGCTACGGTAACAATATTTTCATATTAAATTCGATTGTTGATTGTTGATGTAATTCCTGAAATTCATGACATACCGAATACGCGAAACCCCGTCGACTCAGCTAGTGTGTCACTTGTCAAAATCTGGTCGAGCAGAGTGGTTAAAAGAAGTTTTACAAAACAGTGTGTAATTGAATTTATTGAACACGGTTTTTTAACCTGTCTATTCGAAACAAATCCGTAGGTACTGATTTAGCGCGTTCGTAAATGTTCGGTATAAATCGTGCGGGCCGAAGCAGGCGAGAGCGCCCGAAGTTGGATTCGCGCGCTTCTTATTGCAATTTGTTATTTTGTTTGTTACTGTGCGTTCAAGGTTATGTTTTGTTTACATAGTGCATAATGGAAGAGTTTAAAAGGGTTTTCAGTGAAATCACTAAAGATTTTGAAATACTCAACTATGACGGACAGTCGAGTGACAGTTATAAGTGTAAGTTCAGTGCTTATTACATTATGACGGAGAATACGACGAAAAATGTGCTAGATATGTAGAATGTTTTTCAAAACAAACAAATTCTAACTGGGTTATGAAAAGACGGTTTGCAGAACCCATACGTTATGAATTCAGAAAATTGTTTGTATGCCATCTTTCGGAAAGAAATAAATTGATAAATAAAACGCAAGGTGTTAACAGAAACTTTAATTGCAAATCGTGTCTTAATATAAAATTTTTGAAAACTACACCAAGTACTCTGAGAAGTTCAGCCCTGCTGAGAAAAGGATGTAATGTTATAGTTGACATCCACTTCAATCATTCCCACAGAGTTAATGTAGCTCAATCGTTATCCTTGCTCCGATGTTCGAACGATACGAAACAAATATTTATATCTTATTTCGACAGAGGTATGACTGCCGCGGCCGCTAAGATGTACCATGAATTAAATATTATAAGTACTTATGAAAGCGATGCCTTTTTTTTTTTTTTTTTAAATAGGATGGGAAATCATCAAATGACCCCTCCCGCTCTGGGTGGAGCGGCAGGGAGTGTCAGACTTTTACTGACTAAAACCCACCCTTAGTCCTCCTAGTGCCTTTCTTCCCAGGGCCGCGGTAACTCTTTCGAACATATTCCGCAACCCTGGCAGGCTCTGGCCCTGGCGGGCCCCGTCTCCGTTGCTGACCGCTCTTTCCGGCGCGTTCGGAGTAAAACGCGCCGTCGACTCTGGCCTGTCCTGATCGGACAGCGAGCTACCCATTGCTCGCTGTCCGCAGGCGTCAGTCACTGCGCCTTGCTCAGGAGCATCAGTTCCTGAGAGGCGCAGCGACTAACGTTCGTCTGGAGGAGGCGAAATGGGGCCATTACTGGCACTCCATTTCGGCCCCCTCCCGAGCAGTGGCAGCGGCGGCGACGGTGGCGGCGGCTGCGGCGGAAGCGACGGCGGCGGCGGCAGCGGTGGAGGAGGGTTTTCTCCTCGACCCGGCCGGGCCCTGGCCCTGGCGGGTGGACCGCAGGCTTTGCCCCCAGCCCAGTGATCAGCCGGCTTGCCAGCTGCCGCACATGCGAAGCAGTGCGGTGCGGCGTCGCACGAGCCGGCCCTGTGACCAGGCTGACCACAGCGGAAGCAGTGGTCACTGCGGTCCACCTCCGAGGTGCAGCGTGCTCCGACGTGGTTGCCAACTTGGCAACGGAAGCACCTCAGAGGTCTGGGCTCCAGCAGTTTCACCTGCGCGGAGACCCAGCCCACCAAAAGCCTTCGGCCCTCCGAGACTTTTTTGGCCGCCGACACGGGGCAACTCACCACTACGGTTCGCATGCCCGTGTTGTCAGGACGGATGGTGCCCACCTTCACCTCCTCTGTAGAACACCCCCCCGTCCTGACGACGGCGGCCAACACCTCCTCCTCCGTGACGGAGTCGTCCAGGCCCAAAATGCGCATGTCTATGCACTTCGTGGGCCTGGACACTCGGACGTCATCCGCGCCCAAGGACGCCCTAAGCCTTTCGGCTAGAGCGTCCACGGCCGGACCGCTGTCTGCTCCAGGGATCTCCAGCATCCTGGCCCCGGTCATGGTGACCCTGAGCCGGAGACCCCCGACGATGCCAATCTCACTGAGGTTGACGGCCTCTTTCGCCTCAGTGAGGATATTGGCATACGACACGCCCCTCTTCACCGCGTCCGGCTGCAGCGTTAAAACTACAGCCGCGGTCTTCGGGGCGCGGAGCGCAGCCGCGACGCCTCGCGCTCTCTGCCGCCGCCTTCTCTCCCGCCTCTTTGCCGCCCTGGCTGCCTTTCCCGCCTTCTTCTTCTCCCCGGCCACTTGCCATTCGGCTTGAGCCGGGGGAGGTTTAGAAGGCGCGGAAGCCGGGGGGAGCTGCTGCACGGCTGGCGCAGAAGCCTTCGCCGTCCGTGCAGCCACCCCACCCTTCCTCTTCCTTCCCGGGGCCGGGTCCGGTTTTCCCGGCACCGGCTTCGCGGGTGCCGGCCCAGACCCTTTGTCCTGGCCGGACGACCCCGGTGTGGCAGCCACGGCGGCCGCGTACGACGCCGCCTTTTTCCGGCCTGTGGGGGCCTTCCCACCGCCGCCGCAGCACTCGCTAGCGGGGGGCGCAGGACGATGCCCTCCAGGACGGAGAACCGCGCCTGGAAGGCAGCCATCTCCTGCCGCACCAGGTCCAGCACCTGGCTCTCCTGCGGCAGGGGTCGGCTCTCCTCTCTGCGCCCCTTTTGAGGCGCCCCCTGTGGGCCGGCTCCCCGGAGCCTGGCCAGGTCTGCGCGGAGCCCCTCGTTCTCCTTCTGGAGACGCTCCGTGGCGGCAGCCAAGCGGGCGACCTCCGCCCGCAGCTTGGACATCTCGTCCCGCGGAGGCCCCCCTGGGTTAGCCTCAGCTGCCGCCAGAATGGAGGCCATCGCCTCGCTTATGGCCTTGTTCTTTGAGGAAAGTTTCCTCTTCAAGGCCACATCGCGAAGCGCGGCCTCCACCACCTCCGCAAACCCGGCCCTCCGAACCCGCTCCTGTCCGGAGTCATACGGCTCACCGCCGGAGGACTCCGAACCAGGAGCCCCGCGACCGCCCTCTCCGGGGGGTCGTCCGTCAGCGACGAGCTCCTCGGCTCGCTGGCCAACCACCTTGGAGGCGGGCAATCTCCCCTTGCCTCCCTCTCGGCCCTTACCCCGCCTACTGGTGGGGATTTTTCGGGCCGAGGCCACCTCCTCGCTGCAGGACGACCCCCGGTCGTCCTCCGGTCTGGGCCGCTTGCGGAAGGACCTGGAGTCCTCCGCAACAGCCCCCGCCCCCTCGGGTCCAGAGCTTGCCGAGCTCACGGTCACCAGGTCGTCGGAGTCCAACTCGGACTCCGACTCTGCACCCGCGTGACGCTCAGGCAAGCCCTCTCTCCAAAATGGCGCGCCTCTTCTCGCGCTCTGCCCGACCGACGCTTTGTCGGAAGAGTTTAAACCAAACCCGATCAAGTCCTCAAAGGACGGCTTGGATCGGGGGCCTCCTCGGCCACTGTTGCACTTGGCAATTGGAGTGTGGACAGCCCTATTGCCCCCCCCAGAATACGAGGGGCTTGACGCACGAGACGTGGCGGATTCCCGGACTGCTGTGCAGTCCGGACCGCCCTGGGGTATATTTTCTCTTTTAGAACTGTCCATGTTTTTCCTTTTTAAGGGTGCGGTCCCTTTCTCCCCTTCTCTCTCAATGCCTGCTCGCTGCCCTCACAGTCACGTCTGATGATCAGACGCGTACCAGAGAGCAGCGAGCAAGCCAATGAGACGCACACCGTCCGAGGACCCGAACACTGCTCAAGTCTCCGAACGGTGTGCCCCTCTTGTGTCTCTCTTGGTCTGGTCTCTCACTTGGGACCTTCCGGCATGAGTGGCTCTACCGGCAAAGCCCCCAAGATCACTGAGACATGCAAGCCCCACCACGACGGCAACGTGGAGACACGGTTGGTGGGGATGAAAGCGATGCCTACAAAATCTTAGCTAACGCTCAGCATAACCCTCTAGATCGTCAAGTTGTGTATCTTTACGAACAATGGCGTAAACAAAATTATGGAAATAGAAATGAACAGACTGTGTAATAGACTGTATAAAGATGTGAAAATTTGTAAATTTTGAAAAGAAAACAAGACGAGTTAGGGAAGTTGGGTATAGACTTGATCATACTGGAGAATCCTACTGTTTGTGTAATTATTACACCAATAATGCAGCGAGTTTTCACTAAAGGATTAGCCGATGAAATAGCTTTTATAGATACCAGCGGATCATGTGATCAATCAAACACATGTGTGACATTTATTTTTGCAGCTTCTAATATTGGTGCGTTGCCTGTTGCAATAATTTTACACGCTAATCAGACAGAAGAACAATACAGTTTAGCGTTCAAAACTCTGAAAGAGTTCCTCGAAAATAAATTCAACAAATTATTTCAGCCAAGTGTAGCCATGATCGATGACAGCAGAGCTGAAAGAAATGCGTTGAAGTCAGTTTTACCTAACACCCGGCTTTTGCTTTGCATATTTCACGTTAATCAAGCAATATGGCGTTGGCTTTGGCAAACAGAGCATAATGTTAATAAAGATGACAAACAATACATACCTAATGAAACTGTTCCGCAAAGTTATGTATTCAAATACTATAGCAGAGGCCGAATTAAATATGTCCATATTGAATGAAGATGTAAAAGTCGCGACAAATTATAAATTGCAAAATTATTTAACAAATATGTGGGCCCGACGAGAAGAATAGTGTTTGTCATATAGGCATGACATTATCAATAGAGGACATAACACAAACAACTTTTGCGAGGCGTCTATAAGAATTTTTAAAGATATTATATTGCAAAGATGTAAAGTTTTCAATATGTGTGCCCTGCTGGATTTGATCACTGACACGTTTGAAAATTACCAAGAAAATTATATGATTACTGTAGACGCAATTGAGTCTGAGTTTATTAGAATAATCAAAGTACTTAAAAGAAGAACCAAATCCAGTAAACACACAAATACTGAAAAAATATTCATCTGAACTATCTCGATTGCAGACTCCTTCCTCTATTGTTTCATACATGCATGATAAGAAAATACGACTGCTGATAATAAATGTTTTATTAATTGTATTGTATGTAATATTTCATTGAAATCATATTGAGTTAATAATACAACCTACTGTCTACTATAGAATAATACCGTCGCTGATTCAACACGCTTTTGAAAACTCAAACAGTCTAAGAGTCAAGTCAAAAAAGTGTTCAGTTCAACTGCACACGATTTTGTTAAACCTTACCCAGCGCCACTTGATCACAAAGGCGTGCTCAGTTGACGCGAATTGAACACGGGATCGTAGGATTCCGTAGTAAAACAAAAACGTGTGGATTTCGCGAGACCGGTGTCGCCAGTTGAACACGGAAAGGGAAATACGCAGTCGATGGTGGGGTTGGTCGACGGAGCCCCGCGAAGCGGGGCTCCTACTTCTTTGTGGTTTATAAAAAAATAACCACGAAGGGGATGGCGGGGTCTATTCGCTCGCTTCGTTCGCTCACACGACCCCGCCATCCCCTTCTAACCTAACCTATCCGAGTCGGAGTGCCCTAAAGTCCCGATTGCATCCAGTTTCTCCTGATATAACAACCGTTACATACCCAATGTCGATGGCAAATGATGTTATGGCATATGATAATTATGTCATGTGATAATTAGGGCATTATGCTAATAGTCATTAGGCCTACTAACGTCATGCTAGTAGTCATTAGGCCTACTAACGTTATGCTTATAGTCATTAGGCCTACTAACGTTATGCGAATCAAATTTATGCCAAAACAAATTAGTCTTTAAGATGATTATGCCAACATAAAATGTATGCCTAAAACAATTATGCCGAAGTATTATTATGCCAAAACAAATTGTGCCAAAATCGTTATGCCGAAGTATATTAGGACAAAGAACATTATGCGAAAAGAAGGGATCCCCGTCTATAAAGAGGAATGCGTGGGTATCCTAGCGGCCCATGCCCAAGAAGCCAGAAGAGTCGATTCGTTTACTCTCCGACTGCGCTCCCGTCCTCCAATCCCTAGAAAAGAATAATACCTACATCACCTCGAAACTCATACAAATGCCAATGCACTAGAACGTCACGGTGACTAACCGCAACATTGTGACGCTGCATAGTTGATAAAAGGACACGGCGGATCACAAGGAAATGACGCAGCCGATGAGCTAGCCAGAAGGAGATCTATCCTTTCAACCAGCTGCGCACTTGGCTTCAAGAACATTTCTTCACACGAGCAGAACGCTGGTGGGCCTCGGCACCAGGCTGTAGGCAGTCCAAAGAAGCTATGCCATCCCTAAACAGGAAACTTACCAGGCGCCTTATGCGACTAGATAGGGGCAGCCTATGTATGGTGGCGGGGACCATTACCGGACACTGCTCACTGAATAAACATTTCCACACGATAGGTATAACAGTCCTCTATGCAGAGCATGAATGGAGGAGAAGGAAACGGTATTGCACGTGCTCCTTGAGTGCACAGTCGTCACTGAAATACGGAGGCAAACAATAGGGACACCTAATTCACTCACAGATATCCTGAACACGCTAAGAGAACTGATCTGTTTCCAGAGGGAGGTTGGCTGGTTGGAATGACGGCCGCCATGGCTCACGCACAATGGTCCACAGCAGGAGTAAGTGAGGAAACCATACCATAATATCGATCTATGAATGAACTATGTCGATGTATTATACTTCTAAACATCGACATAGTTCATACATCGAAAACAAAGGCCTTTAATCACACCTAGATACATATACTACAGCTAAGTAACTACCAAGATAATTTAATATCTATTGATATCTAGTAGGTACCTTACCAGGTTAAATTGTCTATCAGCCTCAAAGAATCGCCGCTCGGGAGCATCAAGGTGGCATTATCCGAAGTCATTAATCATTGTTATTCATCAAGCGCGCGCTAACATTATTTTCGTGTTCTACATTCTTGTAAAGAGTTTTTGTTACGGACTAGGGCGCACGGTAAATTGGACGTGGCGTTATTGGAATTCTTTGTCAACAGTTTTCGATTAAATGAGTACCTAGGGGATGGGTTTGTATTAATAGGTGAGGCTTGTGTGAAGATAATAGTTTCGTTTAGATAAAAAGTTTATTGTAACTTCGCAACTTTGTTGAAAATAGCTTTTTGTCATTGCAATCTTAGCCCCATACCTCAATTCCGCCTCGTCAATACAATATCGCTACTACTTAGTTTATGCAAAACTAGATTAGTGGACTTATACTTATAATTGGCCCCCAATGTATCCCCCAAACCAAGCTTATAAGCATTCCAGTTATCAAAGCAACAGCTAAGGCTACCTAAGTTTCAGCGTTTTCAAGACTCTACTGATACTGAACTGGTTATCATTCGTGCCGAAAGAGTATTATGCTCAGATGACTAATCAAAATATTACAAAAAAAAATGCAGTAGGTATGCAAATCGAGCTATATAATAGGTGCATACAAGGTGGAGACGACGATATGACAATAAATAACAACACTGGCAATACTAGTTCATACGAATATGTATTGTCTTTTATCTCAGATTTGATGTCACTAACTGCAACAGACTACTTGGAAAATACAACGTGTAACAGAATAAACGCAATACCTCTTAAGGGGTCGTTGTACTCATCATTATCAACAACTTTTACTATGGGACCAATACTGAAATCTCGAAAAAAAAATCGACTGCCCCATACCCCAGAGGCGCCCCGCGCACGTTGCGTGCTATTGTGTGTAAACTGAAAAATAATACAATTAAAGCCTAAGCACCTATTTTAGGCTTATAGAATCTGCTGTCAGCCTATAAGTGTCAACGTAAAGTCTTAATCTTCACGCAGTTCACGACAAGATATTGCGCCACAATAAGGTCGTCTTTATCTACATCACTGAGTGTTTCCGCCATACCCAAGTCACTCCGCAGCCATAATATCTGCTCGCATTGTGCCAAGACTGTTTGTTCAAGGAACAATGAATACCTACTTGGAATGTGTTGGCGGATAATATTTTATAGTCGGCCTTTATACCTAGGTGTCTGCTATCGTATTGTTCGATGTGTTTATTATTTTTCCGTAGAGGGAATTTTTGCGTAAATTCTTATAGTTGTTTAAGCTATCGTATATGATAAGGGGAATCCGGGAGACTTGACCCGGTGAGAGAGATTTGCTCCACATTACCTAAACTGAATTAAAAATCGTGCTAGCTAGGTTTACTGACAGGTAGTTTTTATCCATAGAGCGTGAGGCAAAAGTGATCTGTGTTTCAATTAGCCCTTGCGTGGCATTAAAATTCGAAACAACAACCCAAGAAGGTCCCCCTCAAGAAGGTATTTACCTACATACCTACTGCTGGAATAGGATCTCATGACTACGAAGCGAGGTAAGTGAGCAGAGTTCGCGTGGCTTAATTTGGGGCCAATGAAACAACTGTAGTGGTGCCACCGGAAGAGAGAAGAAGGGTACATAACTACTCTAAATTTTACAGCCTAGGGAGATAAACAGTTAGGTACCTAAGCAAACTTGTGCTAGCTCAAATGAACTTTGTAAGGGAATATCTTTTTTGTCCGCTCTTCTTTTACTGTTCAATGTTTCGTTAATTCTCTATATCCAATTTACTCAGCAGTCCTCTTCATCCGCTATCGACGAACAGAACTCCATTTTAAATTCAATAGAATCTCCATAAACACAATGTGGTCGTCGAGATCTTTCAAATTCTCTCTCGATCCGATAATTCCGTTGCATTTTCAAATAAAACAAGTCACATTGGACGTTCGCTAGTCGCTACATTCTGTTCTTCGTAGGAAATAGGAATAAAAAGTGGTAATACCTTTGCTCGGTTTTCTTTTTATCGTCGCTTCATGTCGCCAGTAATTTGCAATTTCGCTCCATTTCGTTAAATTATAGCTTACTGACATTAAAGGTACATTCTCTCTCACTAATGTTGTGAGTAAGTGCTATTTTACGTTTGGGATATTTAAATACTAAGTATTACGGTTTTCCAAACTCCGGACAGACACAGAGTAATTCGTAATGGAAAAACCCAATGACACTTTTTGCCCGACCTGGGAATCGAACCCAGGACTCCACACTCGGCAGTAGCGCTTGCGACCGCGAGACCAATGGAGCTGGTGGTGTGACACACCCGCGGCCCCGTACCTACTACTTACCTACCTAACCAACCTGCACGTTTTCTTTATGCACTTTCTATTCTGAAAAGAAAAGAAGAGAAACTGTGTTCCAGTAAAATGTTCATGCATTTATAAACAATCTACTAGAAATAGTTTTCATACAATGTCTGTATTGTAACAGAGAAGTACTACTTGTACGATCTCTCAATATGGCTTCCCCGCTACATATGCCCTCTACGCGGCTACGGCGTAGCATTCGTAGGCGTTTCGTAGCAATCCGTAGCATCAATAGACGCTTTGACGCAGTGTGTGTAACATCGCTGTTTATCACAAAACTTTGTTAATATAGTAAGTACTGTAGACCACACGGTGATGGTGACGTTGACTTGGTTTAGCTCTGTTTCAATAGAATAATTCGCCAGCTTATTAGAACAGAGTGTCAATTTTACTAATTTTTCAGTCGCAATCTGTCAAAAATGTATGGTTAAGCTTATTTTTCAGATTGCGATTAAGATGTGTATGCGAACGTTGCTTATAAATTTGTAGAATTGGCACTCAGCTTGTGGCTAACAGCCACACGGTGGAACTTCGAGGTGAAGCTAGCCGCTGGCCGAGGTGGAACCGTGGATGGGTGACCATCCAGTACATGCCAAATTTCCTCCATGCCTCTGGTCCCGGCTGTCATTTGAACAACTTTGACAATCAATACGGGTTGTCAGAAGATAGAAACTATGACACCAATCTTGCCAAGGGATATCGTATTACCCAGTTACTGGGCTGTGGAGGTCAGACAAGCAGTCACTCCATGTAAAATACTGGTATTCAGTTGCATCCGGTTAGACTGGAACCTGACTCCAACATAGGTGGGAAAAGGATAGGCAGATTGATTAAATAGGCCAGCGTATACTGGTGTTGATGCATAACGTGCAACCTACTGTACATGTCAATAACGGACCTTGCCATCTTTTATACATGTTTGTTCATACCCGGCCATTATATAGGTGCACCCCCCGGAGCACGAATATTATACAATAAACAGTCGTAAAGCGACATGTCGTGCGTTTAATAGCTCGTTGTGCGACTAAGGGCGTCATATTCGCCAGTTTATTGTCATATCCGCTAATACAAGGCTGTATTTGTTATTATGCAACGTTAAAACAACGCTTAAGCATTAAGTGTGGCGGCGAAATGAGTTATTTGCGTTGTTGGTTTATGTTTACCTCGCTGCGGGCTATTCTTTCGTTTATGTTGCCCCCCGTCGCTTAGATTATAACGTGTAATCTGCTATAGTAGATATTATATTGGCAGAGTTAATGCGAAAAAAAGCGTGGCAAAACCTTTTCCCATAACAAAAATGCCTGAGCTGCTAGTCTGTAGTATGAGAAAATACAACTAGTTACCAAATCGATTTACTGCCGGTAGATTTAGCATTTTGATAACTAAAGTGAAGTGGGCTGTCAAGTTTTGGCACCTATGTGGTGTGACAGTTCACATCACGCTTCCTTCACCAAGTTTTCAGGGTGAGATGTCTACAGAATATCACCGCAGAACCATTAACACTTACACGAATAAACTAAACTAAGTTACTAAACTGCAACATCGCTCCATAAACTACCTTGGAAAAAATGGCTACATCCCGGTTCGTCACATTCCTGATTTGACAACATGTCAAAAGTTGATGAACAAATGAACATTATTGGCGTTTCGTTAAGATTTTGATCTTCATAGATTCAGTCCCGATTCGTCAACTTTTGAAGATGTCATTCATTCCCGTTCGGTCAACCTTTGGGCAAGTACAATCAGGAGTAAAAAGAAATACCAAATACCACACTATTCATGTTATATCTGCTTACCAGCTTCCGCCTGCGGCTTCGCTCGCGTGTTTTGCTTATCACTTTGCAGCCTTTGTGGGCATGATCTCTGGATCGGTTTTATGACCAGAATATTGTTAGCCCTGTGAACTTATATGAATATTTTTTTTAAATCAGCTTCTTCCTGCGACATCGGAGTAAACTTTAGAACCGGAGAGAAATAATCAAATCTCATAAAAATATGTAACATAACAACAATAAAATGTGGAACAAACATGAAAATAGCGATTTTGATATTTGGCAATTTTGAGTGATTACGTAAAAAAAATGGCGCACCCGCCGCGCCATTTTTTTTCTTGGTGGGCGTGCCTAGCCTTTTCCCTTTTTCTTTTTTTTTTACAAAATTGTCAGATTAAGAACCACTCTTCATATTTGTAGATTTTTCACTGTGACGAATTTGTCAGTGATATTATCTTTATTAACAAAAAAATGTCAAAATTTCAAATTGTCACCTGTCATTGTCACGTTTATTAAATAGGCCCCTAGTAGTGTCCGAGTCTTCACCGCTCGTACTTCCAGCCACATAAATAATAATATATCTAGGTATATAACTGTCCCACTCCTGGGCAAAAGTGGAGGACCATTGCCCAGGAGTGGGACAGTTATATAGATACATCGGTTATTCCATTTCTCTCTCTGTTGTGAAGTTGTTTTCTTCACGCCAATTCACCAGGCTGGTAAGTGATCGCAACCAAGTATTACTATATACAGGCCCACGGTTTTGATGTAATCCGGCAGACATGGCTTATCCAGTCTCTCTTCAGTCTTGCACCTCTTTAAGCTATGAGACCATTATATTTTATGTTTTAATATTTTCCCATACCATCTCTCTTAAAAAATCCACGGTGTAGGTATCTCACGGTATATGATTGGTGAATCGGTGCATTTCTTGAAACGGTACAAAAAACTAGTTTGAAAAAAGGTTGACGAATCGGGAATAGATGGTATGTATAGTTTATATAATTATATATATCTTTACAGTGAGTAGGTAATTATATATAGATTGAGTTTCTGTTTTTTTGTCTTTTCCACATTGCACCTACCACTATATTTTGTCTCTGCATCACCCAAAGGTTGATTGGTGAAGAATGCCTAAGGCATTAAGTCCGCCTCTGTACATTTGTGTGCATGTAGTTTTAAACAAATAAATAAATAAATAAATGTATGAAGATCAAAATCTTGGCGAAATGCCACTGTTGTTTTTATAACTTTTGACATGTTGACGAATCGAAAATGTGACCAGACGGGAAGAAGCCGAAGAAATCACCTCTTAATAGTCTTAATGCGCGCGGAAAACAAGTTACTACTCCAGCTAGGTTTAAAAAATAAAGTAAAAGAAGGGGTGCGCCGCGGGCTTGCAGGCGTACCTCCTAGCGAAGCCCATTAAATCAATTACACGGTAGATCTGGCCCACCGCATCAGAACTCAAACGACAATGTTGCATGTTTATGATGTATTTTCAAGACGAGATTTTCTCTAGTTTAGAGTATGTTTTTCCAAGACTAAAAACGTATATAGCGGGTGTCTGGCTCTAGACACGTGTCTATTACGAACCTTTAGACTAACCCCTCACAAACACACTCGCATTACATTTAAAAACCTCTCAAAACTATCAATTGCCTACACTCTTTCCCTTTTCTTCTCTTTTCTTTCTTTTTTTGTATGTTGAATGGGCCACAGATGCCTGAAATGCAAAGGCAAATTTTAGGTAGACAATATTATTTTTTATTATTATTTCTTTTATAATAAAAAATAATATTGTCTGACGCCAGAATTCGTGTTTGCATGAAAGTACTCCTTAAAATAGTGTCAATTCATGTGAAGAAAATTCTTTCAAGATACAGGATATTCCTAGTCTGAAGAACAGAGGTCTATCCATTAGTCATAGTCGTATTCTTTTAGTGGTTTTGCAAAATTTAAGAATGCTTGAAATAAGCTAGTTGAACATTTGTCAACCTAAAATTTGCCTTTGAGTTGATTTTAAGTTTGGTAAAATTTTAACTTGATCAGTTGTATCGTCAGATAGACAGTAGCTTCATGTATAGTACATTATTGCAGCGGCCAGCAAATGAGGCATTGATGGACGAACGTGTAAATGTGGGCCGAGGCACATATATACGTAAGTCCATTGATGCCTAGTTGTGGCCAAGGCCTGTATAGTACTTTTCTCAAATAATGTGCGGAAATTAAAACTAAGTAGGTAGTACCTAGGCAGAATTTTTATTTTAAAATACAATTACTTTTCAATATCAATGATGAACAGCAATATTTTTTCCCGCGTTAAAGTGTTCATTTGTTTTTTTTTCAATAAACAGCTTTCTATGTGCAAGCCAGTTCGGAATTTTACTAAAACCTTTGATAAGTTGCTAAACTCCGAAACATGGCAACGTGATGGCAACCAAGAGGTGGTTGCCATCACGTTGCCATGTTTCGGAGTAAAAGATCGTTCCATTTTTAAATTACTCGACAGATATGAGTTTACTATGTAATTTATTCGTCAACCACGACGGATATAATAATATAGATTTTCATACAAATTTTGCCGGCCGCTGCTCGCATGTATTTGGCCAGTACAGCAATTTAGATTTATCTCGAAGAACGTTATCAAAATAATGCTCAAACCAAGCATGTTTGAGAAAAATACTGTTACTCAACTGCATCCGGTAAGAGTGGAAGCCGACCCCAACAAAGTTGGGAAAAGGCAAGGCATTGATGGAAATACAACTAACTAGAATAATAATAGTGATGATCCCACGTCCACAATAAAACTGGAAATCTACTCACTTGTATTCCAGATTAACTCGAGCATACAAGACAGAGTGAAGCTTTCAGTTAACCAAACGAAACGCGAAGATAACTACCCTCAAAGGTCACACTCACAGAACCGCGGAACCCAGTTCTATTTCTGCTCCTACTTATAGAAAGTATAAAAGTACACAATCTCTTTGAATAGGGTCTGTGTGGCACATGTGGCCCGTCGGAGCTTTATTAGCTATTTACTTATGTATGATGTTCACAGCAGGCCTTCTGTTTCATGAAACCCGAGCGCCGACGTTCTGGGATCCCTTGCCAAGGTTATTGAGATAAATTGACGGCTAAATTAACGTCCCTTACTTTTGTGCGTGCTAGTTTTCGATCCCCTTCGCTGTCAAAAGGTTGAACAATATTAAAAATGAAAACAAGATGGAATACTAATATGAAGCGGGAAAATCTTTCTCTGTGTGTAAAATGGTGAGTATATTAAAAATCTCGTTTTGTTTATCAAACACACAATTCTTTTGCATCAACTAAAATCTATAATTATTTATTTTTATTCATTTTAGTAAACTTATCTATTAGTAGAGTAGAGTAGAGTAGGGACTCCCTTATCCGCACTTAGACTCTCATTCGGTCCGTTGTGCGTGGGTATCCTGGCTAAGTTAGCCAGCCTAGCTCCGCCCAGAAGCACAGAAGTTTCCTGTGAGCTTCACAGGCTTCGCGGAGCGACCTCACCGTTCCGAGGATTTGTTCACGTTGGGTAGCCACAGCCTCGCATTCCAGGATGACGTGGGTGGCTGATTCTTCGGCGTCAAAACAGCCCCTGCAGAGTGGGCTGTCCGTGGCGCCTATGTTATAGAGATGTTTGTTTAGGGGGCAATGGCCCGTAATTGTCCCTATTATTGTTCTAAGGTCGTTTCTACTTAGGCTGAGTAGTCGTTTTGTTAATCGCGGGTTTAGACATGGCATTGCCATTTTTGACTGCCTACAGTCTGTGGCCCGTGACCATTTGTTTTTATGGAGTTCAGTTGATCTCTGGCGAATCCATGTTCGAAACTGCGAGAAAGGTAGAGGAAGGAGTGGGTATGGGCCTAAAACTACCATCTCGGAACCTCTCTTCGCAAGTTCGTCTGCGGCATCATTGCCTAGGGATCCGCTGTGTCCCTTGATCCACTGGAGGGTGATCCTGTTAGACAGCGATATACTCTCCAGGGCGAGGTGACACTCGAAAATTAGTTTACTGTTGGTTTGTTTGTTCTCTAGGGCTTTGAGCACAGCCAGGCTATCAGATAGGAATCTAATTGCGTAGCTGTGTATCCCTAGACGCTTTACGGCTGTAAACTTATCTATTATATTTTTAAACATTTTTAAAAAATACAATAGAAAACATTTAAAAATATAAAAAATAGTAGCCCACCGGTATCGGGAACAGGGTCCAAGCTGCAGGTCAGAGCTCCAGAGAGAGGAAACTCCTAACAATGCGAGCCGTGTCCAGAAGTACTGCTTTCTGAATCAAGCCCTTGATCCAGCTGCCTAACTAGAGCCTCCTAAGGTGTTGGTCGAGGCTATTATTATTATTTTATGAGCCTGTACTGTCCCATTGCAGGGCAAAGGCCTCCCTCCCTTTCTTCCACTGTTCTCTGTACTTTGTCACATCTGGCCAAAATCTATAAAATACAAAATTGTTTAATTGAAATAAATGCTTTTTTTTAAGGATGGGAAATCATCAAATGACCCCTTCCACACTGGGTAGAGCGGGAGGGAGTGTCAGACTCTTACTGACTAAAAACCATCCGTGTTCCTCCTAGTGCCTTTTGCGTTCCAGGGCCGCGGTAACTCTTTCGAACAAAATCTGCAACTGAAATAAATGCATTGAGTTTGATTCTGGGTACAATGGCAGTCTTTTTGTCCTATTAAATAATGGTTTTTCTATTGCCACTCAACACGGGATGTATTGAGACAAGCGAAAAAGTTTTAACTTTACTAATTTATTTTTCTTGTGAGTTTTTCTGTAGTTGAAAAATAATCAAGTATATCCTTTGGCGTCCAACGTGGGCCAACAACGAATAGAAAGAAAGACCTAAATATCGAGGTACAGAGTATTATACTTTAATTAAATTTAATTAATAAAAAAAATTGAATTGAATTTAATGTTATTTTCTAGTTCTATCAAATAATGTTTAATTATGCCTTTGTATAAATTCAAGTTCTTTAAACTTAACAGACAGATTCTTCTTCCCAACTCAAACCCTAGGAAGTGGTGACGGGCTGGGCGTTTTGGGGGACTGCGTGTGTAGCATAGCCTGCATAGCGTAGCATACATAGTAGTGGAGCCTGCATTGCGTAGCATACTTATCTATGACGATGATTTTACTGTGCTGGAACAGAAATTACGTAATAGTATTCTTTCCGTATTTATTACGACACGAGACAGCGGAAAATCTTGAAAAAGTACTGGTTATCAACAAAACAAGTTGTCGAATAAATCCCCAAGGCACAGGTGGCGATAACTACTAAGTTATATCAATAAATTCACTTTCATGGCAGCAGCCACTTGATAACTTTATTACTTTTGTAGGCTCTATCGAGTTCCATTGTTACAACTGTCTTGTTGTTCAGTATTGTCTAGATTTATTAGTACAATTACTTTGTACCTTTGGAACTACATATTGTAGCAATGTGAACGCCGCATTGTCATTTTGGGGGCAATCCTTCTCGCAAAATTTTATTGGACCTTATTTGTCTAGAGCAAATATTACACTTTAAGCTTTGTGTTGTCAAATCTTGGAGAAAATAATGTCACTACATGAAGGGATGAGAGTTCTGTTAGATTTATTTTTGAGAATAATTTTTCAAAATTACTCAGTGGTTATTGATGTTGTCCAGAGTATGTTTTTCTCGTTTTATCCTCTTGTAAGAGTAGGTATAGGATTTTTATGGTGTTCAATATTTTATCCACTTTGTCCTTTTGTCTTAGGAAGAATTCCCATTTTTTTGGGATCGAGTTGCTAGCTTCCGCTCGCGTACTCTTTCTGATGATACGTTAAGATTTTTTTATACTTAGTGCCTTTTTTTAAGCGCGATTTAAGTGGCGACGCACTACTATGTTGTTACAACCACATTCAGTTTCTGAATTGTAGCTAGATTTCTCCTAAGATTCTATACGATGTTTATCTGCGCCTAAGTACTTCTGCGTCCAACTCCCATTATAGGTCAACCTTCATTTCTTAAAACTTTTATCGTGTGATTTTTATATAATGTTTTCTATGTATTTTTTCACGATCAAAATTATCGTGTTTTTCGTTTATTTTTTATACGCTACAATATGTTAGGTTTGTGTGTACAGTTGGACATTAAATTTTTCAGATCATGAGCTGAAAGACAATTTTGTAGCAGTAGACTGACGATATATCGGCACTATTTGCTATAATGTGAGACAAAGGATCAAATGAGCACTTTTTTAGATCCATCACTATCAAAGTCAAAGTCAAAGTCAAAGTCAAAGCATTTATTTCAATTAGACCATTTACAGGTACTTTTGAATTGTCAAGGTCGGTCGGTCAAAAAGATGAAGCTATTTGCACGTTCCAAAGCGTAGATCTCTATGGAGAAGAACGTACAAGAAACTCCACGGACACTCTTTTAAAAATAATATTTTGTTACAAAATTATGGTTACAGCATTTATATTGAAATTATACACATATGTGAGAACGATGTATGTGTATCCACAGCGTGACTTCGTTCATTGCTGGTTTGTGGGCTGGCTTCCCCGTAGCTTGTAGCTAGCTTTGTTGCCTTGGCTGGGGGCCTTAAATTCATTTGAGGCCACCACAGGTTAGTCCGGTTGAGCAGTTGATAGCCCCTGCGTGTTAATTTGCTAGTGGTCATACCGAAAAAAAAAAAAAAAAAAAGGCTTCCCCGTACTCCTGTGCCTCTTTCAGGTTATACCCGCAATGACCTACACTTCTCTTCCGAACCCGGTTACACCTTACACCACCGGTCGTATTTTTTTCTAGGTTACTAAAATATTACTGTGTTGAAAACAAACAAACAAACATAGATAATCTTTTTTTATATCAGTTGGTAAAGCCACCGAAACTTTCACCGCATTATAGCTCACAATAAATCCCACTATTTTCGACGCAATACAATATAAAATTTGACTTTTATGGGTCAGTGTGAGCCCTTAAATGCCTTCCTGAGTATAACAATGGCCACGTCACTGCTGTTTAGGGGTGTGCGCAGGCTAGTGGTGGATTTATTAAAATTTATTTTTGTGGGAAAAGGCAGGCCTGATAGTACGCTGATAAGAGGTGTTGGACTTCCTGTTGTAAAATCTTGAATTAGAAATCGACTGAGATACATATCAAAGGAGAAACCCTAAGTAATTTACGAAATAGAAAGCTTGCCAACACCCATAGTTTTCGGCAGCTGCCGGAATCAGCTTTCTATTCCAGAAATATGAAGGATTTTGTTAAGCTTACAAAAAGAAAACAAAACAAAAAAGGAAAAGTAACCAAAACTTTTCGATAGCCAATCACTTGAGTTTTGTCTGTGTTGCTGATGATCCGATTATCTAATGACTCGTTCGACACTCGATTCAACGGCGCCCGATTATTCATGTAAAGCGTATAACTTTTAGGATCGATGGTCTCGGGTACGAAGGATTGCAGCGCAACACTGACGCGACCATTGATTAATCAAGCGATACGTCACGCCCGCGCCGTAATAAAGTTGCTGTTTAATAAATCGCCGGGAAATATATTTTTTACCGTCAAGCTAAGAAAATCTGGTTAAAACGCAGCCATTCGGTAATCCGATTTATGTTGTAGCATTAACTCGTGTTCGTAATCCGATTACGTCAGCCCGCATACAGGTAGCGGGATTGACAAATATGACACATCTTTTGTAAATAGGTTCTCCCGGTGATTCAGGAATCACATTAGTTTCCACTGGAAGTTTTGTGAAATATTTTTCGTAGCACAGTCACTTTTCTGTTATGGTACAAAGGGCAAAAAGAAAATCAGTTTATTCGATTTGGATTGAATATATTTTACTGTAGACCAGACAAAGAAAACGTTTTCTCAAAAGCTTATTACATGGGTACCTACAAAGAATTATTCATGAATTCGAAACGGAATAAATATTATTTTTGAGGAACTCTGAATTTTGGTCTTGCAAAGACATTATTTAACTACAACTTGCTCATTTTTTTGAATGAGAACTTGTTTTTCTTTCTAATAAACCTACTTATGAAATTGGAAAAGATTTTCTCAAAGCAAAGAAAGCAAAAAATTATGCACTGTCTCCAAGTAATACTAAATTTTATTCAGAGTAACTATGATAATAACTTAAATTAGAAAATAAACAAAACTAAAAATAAACAACAAACTAACTAAAATATAGCAAAAAAAATTCGTCCTCAACGCTGTCAGCTGGTGGACTGCACTACCGCTCGAGCACTGCTGGCCCACCGGTGTGCCGCCTACTTTTCGCGATTTTTATCTTTATTTTTACTATTACTTTAAGCTTAATAACCAACTTGCCTATGTTCAGAGTACCTACATTATCACCTGATGAGTCTGCCGAAAGCGGCCAAGAGTAATAAAACCTTTACTCTGGCTTTAAATTATACGAGTAATAGGTAGCTAATATTACTTGAAATATTTTGTCGGCAAGCCTGATGTAAATTGAGTTTATGAGTCGGCGACGGGGTCTTGATCACATTTGAGCGCTTACACAGTTCATTCATAAGAGGTTTATAAGAAATATGATGAAGACTAAATTTAAGATAAAACAAGTTTTTGGTTAAGTAAAGAAAATTTTGTTGAAGTATTCCTTTATCTATAAAAAACGGCAAAATTATCACGTTTGTTGTATTGGAGCCCCACTTAAATATTTATTTTATTCTATTTTTAGTATTTTTTGTTATAGCGGCAACAGAAATATATCATCATTGAAAATTTCAACTGTCTAGCTATCAGATATATCGGGTCATGAGATACAGCCTAGTGACAGACAGACGGAGAGCGGAGTCTAATAGGGTCTCGTTTTCACCCAATACTATGTTAATTTCATTTTAAATTCTAAGTCCAACCGAAATTACGATTGTTTAAAGCGGCCCGATAAAACATAGCTTCATCGGTAAAAACCCAATACCTGAAGCAAGTATTAGGACCCTGTGAGAGGCCTGAAAGCTCCCCTCCAGCCGCGACCCCTCATATTATGCCGTCGCATATATGTAAGATTCCCAAAAAAGCTGACCATATTTTGTTTTTGATGCTTGTTGGCTCATAAAAACTAATAAAAATTGACGACACACACATTATGTTCTTCTACTTTTTTTTTTTTAACAACTGCGAACAGAAAGAATTCTGAAAAATTTCGTAATATATTTGTAGTTTACAATCGGGCAAAAAACATTTTAAGAATGCAAAGCATTTTATTTAATAAAATACTTTTGTGTTAAAAAGTCATTACTAAATCATTATTTGACTAACCATTTGTAACAGCGTCCTTGAGGAGCGCAAATAAGCTTACAAAAACCAGGCATGTTTGGATAAAACCGTTATAAAAACAAAATTACATCAAAATCCTTACTTTTTTATAAAATGCTTAACTTAATAAAAATCCCTATTGATTGCTCACAAAAAAAAATAATAATAGTAACCACACAAATCTTGACTATTCTGCGACGAAAAATTGTATTAGGATGTCTCTTGTGACGTTTTTTCAATATTCTAGACCATTTTTATTTAATATCTACCTAAAATCTTCACTTTAAATACTTGGCTATACATAGTACTTTTCCGCTTGAAAACGTATTGGCGTTATGGAGATCTCTGCGAAAGTTGGCGTTTTTCAGTTCTCTGCATTTGCACGGCCCCTTTTATTGGTCGATTTCATTTTTGATGTACCAAAAGTAAAGCTTTCAATAAAGTTGTACCACCACAAATGATGCCTTAACTACACTTCAAAACTACCCAGTACTATTATTATTCACGCATAAGTAAGTTCCCATAATTATTATAATAGCCAAAATAATGACAACTCTATAAGCGCACCGACATACGCACACGCGTGTCTCTAAATGTGGGTTGATCTAGATAACATACAAACGGAAATGATTGATCACTTGGGACTTACAAAGGCTTGTTCAAACAACACTTAAGGATTGTTTTAAAAGCCATTTTATTCCCTAAGCTTCTAACATACTTTATGTTTTACCTTAACAATGAGCCTTATTTAAAACATAATTATGTTAGTATTATATTTAAGCTGGTTGTCAATAAATTAAAAAGAATTAAATGACTTCTGACTCATCTCAAAGAATTACTCATTAGGTAGGCCGCATACCGTGTACGGTTTTCTGATTAGGTTTTCCGATTAGAATTCAGATTCAGAATTTAATGACTTTTGATTTTTCGTTCTTCTGACGAACACACGGCTTGTTTTCGAAAGGAACGTCAGCTTCTTTTCTATTCGAGAAATAAACAGATGTGTACGCCTAGTTGAACATTTTGTATGTAAGGCCAGAATTCAGGTCTCCTAATCTGAATTCCTTAACAAAAAACCTAATGAAAGATATAAAGGCATAAGTGCCATTAGTGTGATCGGAATTCTTGACTGATTAATACCCCATATTTTATTTTTTTTGGATGGGAAATAATCAAATGACTCCTTCCGCTCTGGGCGGAGCGAGAGGGAGTGTCAGACAATTTCTGACTAAAACCCACCTGTGTTCCTTCAGGGCCGTGGTTCTCTCTTTCGAACAAATTCCGCAACAAATACCCTACCCAGTCAAAACAATATTCAGATATGAATGCAGCTATTCGTGCTTGGCCGACTAGTCGGGCTGTAAAACCGTAAAACCCCAGAGATCGCTTCGCATATTCTGTTTCGTTCAACTTTGTTAGTTTTTTAATGCTTCCGACCGCGCGGCCAGATTGTAACGCTGATTCCGAACGCAACGCGGCCATGCTTAATTTACTGTCAAATTCGCTGTTCGAATTTCAAAAAAAGTTTTCCTTTTCCGTAGAAGAGTATTTATTGCAAATAGGATTTGGATAACTTGGCAAAGGAAATGGAATTATTCAGTCTATTGCATTCGTTTTGAGCATAAGTTAACGCTCAACTAGGCAAATATCCAGAAAGATTTAAAAAATCTGATTTAAAATGTAAGTCTCTTCCAACACGCCATATTTGTACATATAATATAGTCAATGCATTTTTGTGGCATATAAGGAAACAAACATATCGATGCCCCCAACCAAGAACTCGGTATTGCGCTATTATGGGTTTTATGCTGTTATGTCAAATTCGGCATCTATGGACTGGAATACACCTTAGCAATTTTATTCAGATTTTTTCTAATGATATTAACAAAGATATCATGACACACATGTTTATTGTTGGGAATTCTCACACAATAATATGTCGGCAAAAAACCTATTATAGATTTGTACGAAAAAACAACTTATATTTTATTTTGGTAAGTTGCGAATATCGGGTTATTGGCGAAAATAATTTTCATGAAGTTCTTGGTAAACGTGAGTAGGTACGGGGTTTTTGTTGAATTAGTTTTAAAATATGTATTTCGTAATACACTCTAACAGTGTTATTTAAGGATGGTATTGGCTCATTAATGTACGTAATATTTCAATACGGTCAATTTATTCCAAATTTCAATGCACCTAGCTCTGTTCTGGATATTTCTGTTTTTGTCTAGCCGCGCAATAGTTTGCAAAGCAATAGCAACCTTAGATTTATCTCAACCAAGTGCTTATTGAAAAGGAAAACCAATCAAGTCCAAATATAAGAAGAACAATAAGTAGCCAAGAAGATATAGATGACACGTTAAAACCAGATGCAACTTCGGAAATTAATCACAATGAAACATTGAACGGTGGAACTTCAAATGATTGCTCACATGCTAAGGAAGTTGTAACCGACAATAAATTAGTCCAAGCTTAATACGGAAAATTAGTAGCGAAGAAGAAAAAAACTAATCCATAGAGAAGAGCAGTCAGAAAGTAACAATGACACAACAATGGCCGGTAGAACTTCAAGCGATTGCTCGCATATGGAGGCAGTAGAAAGCGAAAAAAAAAACTGACTAGAAAACACAAGCAGATTAGAAGTGAGTGGCGTAGTAAGAAAAATAAAATCCTCAAAAATTTCGGCAAAGCTTACGAAGTGTACAATTCCAAAAAAAATATCCTGAAAAAATTACAGGCTCGACATGTGCGTGTAAAAAGGGTTGTAGCCAAAAATTCAATCCGTCAGAAAGACAAGCTATATTTGACAAATTTTATAGTCTCTGATCGCGAACATCAATGGTAGTATTATCAGTAGATATGACCAAGCACAAACTATTAACGTTTCATAGTTTGTGCTTGCTTAATAATTAAACGGAGAATATGTGGTTTACACAGCAATGGAAAAAGTTATTAAAGCAGATGAAGGACTTCAAGATAAACGGGAAAGACATGATAATGGGCCTAACAAAATGAATACTATGACAGAAGCCATTACTAAAACACACATTGAATTATTTTCTAAAGTACAGTCGCACTATACGATGGCGATTTCAAACCAAGAATGTCTAAAACTTGAATATTTCAAAAACGTATCGCTTTTATACTGAGTGGTTTACACAACAAAGTAAAATTTATGTTGTAATGGCAACAAAACGACAATACGAAACAGTTTTTAACTCCCAAAAAAACTACTCATTTTCATCATCATCATCATATCAGTCGAAAGACGTCCACTGCTGGACATAGGCCTCTTCCAAGTGTCGCCACAACAACCGGTCCTGTGCGTCTCGCATCCATCGGCTACCAGCGACTCTCACCAGGTCATCGGTCCACCTTGTGGGAGGCCTTCCAACGCTGCGTCGTGCGTAATATCATTTATTAATAAATGTTCGCGTTCAACTAAAGTGTCAAATTTCATTCCGTGGTTTAATAAATATTACTTTTAAAATCAAAATCATTGTTTTTTCTTCGGTTAAATTAAATTTAAATACTTAAAAAAAATATCAGCATCGAGTGGTAACAATAACACTGTTATTCTAATTTTCCTCGTAATAATAATGTTATTTATCAATACCGTTTTTTAAATTATTTGATATTACCACAATAACTCCGTAAAAACACGTTATGTATCAGCCCTATGATAAAAAATAACGCCGTAGAAGTCCATAATATAATGTTATGAAATAATTGATTTGATAAATTTACTGCAATAATCCCGTAAGTACTATTACTGTAACATTTAGGTTTAAAATTTTAGGTATTATTTATTTTCATAAATTACTAGGTGTTAAATAAAAGGAATTTCGTATTTATGCACAGTTACATTTCGCAAAAAAATAGCTTTCATTTAATACATCAATGACTTCAATAGTCCCACTCGTTGAAAAGATATTTGATAAAACCAGTAAATCTTTTCTCCTGTAAAATTTAGATTTTTCGATTATTGCTTGGGAGCGTCGATATATATTTATTCCAAACCCATTTAAAAACATTGCCTCTATACATTTTCAATGTGTTCTAAATATGGATTCATCGATTGTCAGTTTGTCACATTCGAAAAGCTTTGGTTATAAAATTTTGCGAATCGCGTCCTAACAACACCGTACTCCGATTTATTCGCCGTCAGTTTTATAAGTGGATAATGTTTTTGTAGGTGGAAAAGATTGATTTAACGGTTTTTAACAAGAGCTGGTAGACTTCAATTTCAACTAAAAACGTGTGTTTTAAAATTACAAACTAACACAAAAATTTGTGCATCTGGCACATGTAAACATGGCATTTTAAAAGCTGATAGAGCTTTTTTAATATAGATGTTTTACAGAGCAATCTCTTTATAGTGTGCTCTATATACGAGTATTTATGAAGATAAAACAAGATAATGTTTTAAAAAAACACTATGAAGATATTTGTTTAACTACTGCTCTTTTATTTTCCTTGATAGACGTTTTCCTTCTTGAGAATTTACTTTAGGTACAACTCCTCCCTATTTTCACATTATTAGCTAACAAAATTCCTAACCTCAAATACATGTATTTTTTCTCGCATCAAAACCACTTATATGGGATATTTAAATTACGACATAAGCAAGGAAAGTAATAGAAGTGACACCATCGTCATTTTCATATTCCATAACTGGGTGTGAAAAAGGCACACATGTGGAAAACGTTTGGTGAAATATATGGGAAAAATATGAAGACCTCATGAAAAGCGAATATTCTGAAAATGAAAACACATTCACATAAAACCTTCTTAGTTATATTTGAGTTGGGTATCGTCTTGTTTTCGTGTCTTTACAAATTATGGTTATCTAAGCTTTTATAATCTAAATCTTAACTGTTATAAGTACCTACCTACCTACTTTTATAAGATGTTTCATATAATAAGTACTTATTAAATTGTATGTTTGTAATGGCAACTTACGGAAGTACTGATCCGAAAATTCTACCGCTGCGCTGGTAGAAGCTACATTACCGTCGAGTCATCATATCAGCCGAAAGACATCCACTGTTGGACATAGGTCTCCCCTAAGGCAGAGGTCCGACCGCCGACGATGTATGTCGAGAAACGAGTAGAACTAGATACTATAAACGAGTTGGCGATCAGCGGGAAACGAGTGTTAGTTTCGATAGTTTTGTCGCCGGGCGATAAGCGAGTGTGCAAGTGCAACGAGCGATAACTCGCGCCCGAAAATCGTCTTTTTTTCCCTCTCATTTTCTTCCGTTTTTTCAGTGTTGCCACTGCCACTACACAAACACTATCGTAAAATACATCATCGTCATCATCTGAGCTAGACAACAATGAGAGTAGCAATGATTTGTTGGTATCCATACGTCTACTCTCAATGCCGCACTGTAAATAAATGATCAAACGAGCGAGCATCGCTGAGCGAGTATTATGTTTGATAGCTCTTGTCGCTCAGCGACAAACTACTAAAGCGAGTCCTCGCTGGTAGTGTGAACAGTCAGCGATCAACTATTAATATATGCATCTCTTTTGTTGACACGGAATGTATATCTATTGTACGTTTCTTGAGAGAGATAATCGCCGATAGTTAGTCGTTTTCTCGTCGGCGGTCGGACCACTGCCTAAGTGTCGCCACAACACTGGTCTTGTGCGTCTCGCATCCATCGGCTACCCGCGACCCTCACCACGTCATCGGTTCACTTTGTGGGAGGCCTTTCAACGCTGTGTCTTCCGGTACGCGGTCGCCATTCCAGAACTTTTCAGCCCCATCGATCATCTGTTCTGCAAGAAATGTGCCCTGCCCACTGCCACTTCAGTTTAGCGATCCTTCGGGCTATGTTGGTAACCTTGGTTCCGTCGAGTACTACAGGTTAATCTTATCCCGGTTGTGGTACAGTTAACAGAAGTGAAGCCGCGGGAAAATTCCACTGACAGAAAGATTGCCAAAGAATTGAAAACCACCCTGTAGACATTAATACTTCTTTGATAGTCACAGTCTAACCTGCAACTTAACACCATTGATGGCTTCAGTAAAACACAAACCACTTAATATCGCTTCGCAATTAGATGCAAAACATTCAACCCTAACCCAGATCACTAACTAAAATCGTCAAATCACATTTGTGCCACCGATTCAGCTACAAAACGTGTACGAACCTTTTGTCCCTAAAACATAATGCAAAGATCAGTATTGTTACCATATCCGTACCAAGCTTATCGCGAGTCCGCAGTTAAATTCGCTCGTCGAGTCATGAATAAACCGTAAACATTCATGCTGCTATTGTTTTCGGATCATTTCGGAAGTATTCGGAACTGTTCGGTACGGAAATAATTTAGATTCGGTAACTGTTTTAGGAGCGATAGCAGTTTGATTCATTTGTTTTGTATTGAATGGGTTTTGTCGTTCTAGAGGTGAATGGGTTGTTGTTTCAATCATTAACGCGCTTTTATCTGTACATTCTTGTAATGGTAGGCAATTAAAAATTGGAATTAGATGAATCATATTAGGTATGTTTATCTATTTTATACTCAACGTTGAGTTAAGCTCTGTACATGAGGTTTAGTGTGAGTGTAGTTTAAGTTGTTTTGATGTAAGTACAATGAAAGAATGAAGTTTTCCAAGGAAATTTAAGCCACCAGTTGGCGCCACATAGGCGAGAGGTCCTCTTCATTTGAAAAAAATGACTTTTATAGGACGTTGATATCAATTTAACAAATGTCAGAAACATTAGCATTTTGACAGGTGATCGGTTTTGAGAACAAAAGCTTTTGAAGTTTATTGGAGTTTACTCCTTAAGCCGATATTACACGGATCAATCCAATTGAAACAATTCCATTGAAAAGCATTGTACATTGAACATTGAACGACTTTACCAATATACACGTAAATTGTTTAAATGACAATCAATGTTCATTATAGCGCAATGCGATGTCGCGCCAACTCGTACGTGCGGGAGTTTCTTTAATCTGCGACAATTTAATAAATGAATTAAGTAATCATAAAAAAAGAAAATCTTGACGTTGGTGGGTGCGTCCGTGGATTTCAAGAAGGATAACTAATGGAGCCTCAAGCACCTTATTAGTAGAATTGGCAGAAGATCCGAATTCACATTTGAATAAAAATTAAAAAAAAAAAATAGATTTTTTAGTCCACAAACACTCATACATTTGGAAACATTCCAAAAATAGCGGAACATGACAGTCACGCACGCCACCTGAACACCATTTTCGAAAATCCCTGTGCGCAAGCGAAATAAGTCCGTGTGCGTTCACTGTCGTGCGGTGTGCGAAATGAGTCATCGTTCAATCTTCATGTTACACGTTTCAACCGCATTGAACAATGAGCAATATTGTTGCAATTGCATTGAAAGCGTTCGGTGAATCGAAGCTTTCAATGAGATTGTGCAATCGCTTTGAAATGTATTTAGATGTGTCAATGCCATTGACACAATGAAATTAAAAGCAATATTGAACCGAAATTGAACCGTGTAATATCACATTTACCCTATCTCTTTCTAAATATGTGGGAAGTGAGATGGGGCTAGCATAGCAGCATGGCACCAGTATAACAGCGTGGCCACTATATTTCATAATATGACTACCTAAAACATTTAGTATACCTACATGTAAGACATTCATCATCAATTTGTGGTGTTTGAATAAATTAAAGTTTTATTTTGTTTATATCCATAAAAAAAAACATTATTTTTTTAAGGAGTAGGTACTCCAGTCACGCGTCAGAGCTGACACGCACATTTTTTTTCTCTAATTCCCGGTTTCATGACGTCACCAAAGTAATGCGATTGGCTGATGAATATTCAAGTAATCGCAGAGGCCAACGCGTGTTTGACAATTTTCGTTTCAAAATTAAGCCTCAAATCTTCCTCATTACCTACTTTGTTTCTCTTAAACAAAACAAAGCATTTCAAGAGTCGCCTCAGCAGACGAAATGCTAGTTGCAGATTTTTTTTTATCTCATTCATGTCATCTATTTCCCCTGCAAGCCTAGCTAGTACACACTTTATTAGGATCAGCTTCTAGTCTAACCAGATAAACCAGAATGTAGCTGAGTACCAGTATTTAGCATGGTGCGACTATCCATTTGACCTAAACCCAGTATCTGGGTAGCACCAGGTCTCCTGGCAAAAATGATGCAACATTTTTAGGCGTCTGACAATCCATTACGACCATAATATTTCTATGATTACGACTGTTAAAGATATTCAAATGAAAGTCAAAATCAAGGGTTTAACTTGCTTTCCGAGCCTCGCATAGCCGGTATGTTAGTTATGGTCACCCATCCACGAACCGATGTCGACAAGCGTCGCTTTACACAAAAGATAGACCTTTAATAGAGTCATTATTTAGCCGCGAGCTCCTTCGTCGTCTATTTTCCCTATTATTGATATTTTCCACATTTATGTTTCAATCACATCTGCAATCGATCAGAATCACGACCGCGAGCGAATCGGGATGATCTGTAATTATTTAGCAGCCATTCCACCCGGGGGCTATACAGTGCCCTCCCCGGGGTACATCCTGCCCCGAGATTGTTCTAACAGCTGCAGGATTATGATCTCAATGTGGCTGACTGAGGCTTAGACGGGTTGAAATATTTTGCGAAAGATGGGAGGGATGAGGAATAAATGTTTTGGTTTTAGTAGGTTTTTGAGGTCGTGTGATGCAAAATATGCTTTGTTGATGTAAAAAGGGTAAAAGATTGAAGCGATTGGTGAGACCGGAAAACTAGAGATGTCACTCACACAACAATTGAACGAATAGCAAAATAGTAAATACTTAAATTCTACAAAACTTTTAAATAAGATAACCGGCAACACTATAAAGGATTCTTTTTGACGCCCAAATAGACATTGAATCAATTTGTCAATGAATAAATTGCTTCTCATTCATGCCTCACTTTGCATCTTCTTCTCCAAACTATTATAGCTTCCTTAATTAAAAAAAAAGATAGGAGGAGACAATTACTCCCGTGTCCTAAACTGAAAAAAGGCTGACACTAATGTCCTTCTGACCCTGAGCACTTTTCTAACGATCTTGCCCTCTTCAAAATTAACATGGCCATTAAAAATATGAACCCTGTTCGTCCATTAGCATAATAGCAGCTGTAACCGCGTAACCACTTGAGTGATGGTTGGGCAACCCAAAGCAACCCACACACGAGAGCGAGCGCCGTCACTGATAAATTTCTTACAATCTGTTTTTCGGCATTTCTCCGTGTCAGCCATTAACTTTGCTACTTCCAACTTTCCTACCAACGTGAAACACACCCTATAGTTTGTAAGTTAAGGTTGTTTTCTCAGTGTGGTGTGGTTAAGTGCCTATTTCGGTACTTGTTGTGCCCTGACAGGTGCGTGTAGCTGCTGATAGTGATAAAATATGAGCACGTTGCGCGTATCAGTTATGTTTAGCAATAGGTATGGGGCGGGATTCATTTTGATTTGGTTTATAATTAACGGTTTCCAGGATGCTTTTGGGGACTAAAATTATCTTAAATTTATAGTATTGATGATTTGGAGTTAATAAGAGGGATGAGATTCTTATATTTTTGAGGAGCATTCGCATTTGCATTGTAGTCACAAACTGTAAAAAATATCTCTAATTTCTCAAGCAACACTTTTACAAGTTTTTGACATCGTTTATCTTTGAGATGATATTGCGACTTGAGTTGCACGAAAATTGGACTCGCTTGCAGGCCCATAATTTTTTTATGCTGCAAGCGAGTACCTACTATTTAGAAGTACACAACCGGTTCTAAATTGCATTTATGCAGCTTTAAGTTTGTCCTTTTTTTTTTCTCTTGTTTTTTACATGCCGATTTTATTTGACTCCAAACCTTTATATTTGTCCCTAGTATTAAGATTCAGATATTATTAGACTTTTTCACTTTATTTTATGTTCTCCGAGATACATTTTAATGACAAATCGAGTAATAATTTTAACTTTGTAATGTGTACCTTTAAGTTTGCCCTTATTGTTATTATTAACAGTAGGTACCTATGCTAAGTATTTTATATGGTAATCTGTGGATAACGTCGTGAGTAGTGTATTTGTTATTTCTATTATTTTAGTACTCCAATCATGTGTAATATTTAATATACTGCTGTTTGTTGTCCCTAATAAAATAAAATAAAATAAAATAAAATAAAATAAAATTGACGGATTGTCAGGAGACAGATTTTCTGGCTCCTGACAATCCGTAACGACTGCCAAAGATCTCCAAGTGACAGTCGAGACCAACGGCTTAACGTGCTTTCCGGGGCACGGAGAAGTTTCGGTATGTTAAGATGGTCTCCCATCCACAGACCAACCCCTGCAAGCTGTGCTTAACTTTTAGTATCACAAAAATAAGTTCCAAAATTTTACACTGATTTAAAGCGGATTTCCAGACTTAAAATATTATAATGCTCGTCAGAAATGCGAAACACAACCAATCAGATATGGGTGTTTCTTCATAGATTCAGTATTAAGAAAAACATCGGGCATATTTTCTTTTACCTTTAAATCTAAATCGAAAACAGGAACCCTTACAAAATGTTTTGTTAGCGTGGAAGAAAAATAGACGTACTATGTGTGTGAAAATCCTAGTCATGAGAGTTATGAAATCCTAGGGATATAAGACATTGACTACGATATTACTTATTTTATACGATACTAGCTTCTTGTACGGCTTCGCGCGCGGAAGTCGAAAATTATCCTTAGGGAACTTACCTTACCTTAACCTAGTCCGGGGATAAAAGTCTTATTCCTATGTTCTATTCCAGGACATGGTCAACTAATGTGCCACGTTTCGAGGTATAAAACATAACACTTTTAATTGATTTAACACACCTGGGCCTAAGAGACGGAGCTTTAAAGGACGTATAGCTCCGTCTCTTTCTCACTGGTAGCAATATTAAAGTAATACTGCTTTAAGAGTTGGTGGTTAGGCCCCTGAATGGTGCGTTTCGAGGAATAATTTTGGTGCGGTTGACAGTTGGTGTGCTTCGAGAAATACTCCGGTCCGTCAGATAGATTTCCAAAAAAATTGGATGCATTTTTTGATTACTTGAAAAAAGAAAAATACGTGTCCAATATTTTTTGGAAATCCATCTGACGGACTAATTAGATTTTTTCAGTAAAATACCCTATTGAAGAGTTACTTTTGAATGAATAAATTAGTAATAGTAAAAATATATCGGTGTAGATATGAATTGAATTGCTTCGGATCTTTTTTTAAAATAAATAGTTGTTTTAAACCAAGCTTTTAATTTACCTAAACTTCTAAAATTGTTTAGAAGTTATGAACTTTTCTTGAATGTCACGTGAAAAAAGGGACCTATTTCAATTAAATTATGAGAGATACCCCAGATTACTTTAGATAATAATTCAAGAAAGCAATTTTGAATGAACAATAAAACAAACCTGGCTTTTGTTAACAGAAACATGTGCTAAGTGAATTTCTAGTTAATCTGATTAACTCGGTTTTCATTCATCTTTTGTACGCAAACAAAACAAGATTCTATTTAAATCTTTCAAAGCCTGAATAATCCTACTAATATTAGAAATGTCAAAGTTTGTATGTTAGTTCATACATCACAGAGATATAGATAGAAAAAGATAACGCAAGTATCACGATCTGTATGAAAACCAAGCGTGTCATTTTTTTACTACCTACTATGACGTCACACACAAGCACTATTAAGGGATGAGAACTGACCTAACCACCTAAGTGACGTCCGACTAGCGTACACCGATGCAGACTGAGCACGAAAGTGGCGGCTTACGATTTTTGTACGTAAGCTGGGCACCGAAACGGGCACGCGAAGTAGTTGCTCTTGCGTTATCTATGTCTATCTATGGATTAGGATATAGGATTTTATGTAGGTATATTTGACTCTATGTCAAATTCCATTACAACCCATAGGTACCTTTTTAAAGGCCTTCTTAGTGAAAATGGTCACGTAAAAATCAAATTAAAAAACACAACATTATAGTCTATACCTACTTGAGTTGGTGGCGATGGATGGAAATTATCTCGAACTGAAAATTCAAGTAGGTACAGTAAGTTCCCATAGGATATTTATTTACTTTAAAACAGACCAAGCCGCTGGCAAAAGCCAGTAAATACTATATTCAGTAAACTTAAAAGTTTATCTCTACGTTAATTGAACCAGTGGATTTATTATAATATCCAGCTAGACAAATGTTGAAAACCTTGAAATCTCGTACATTGTGAGCAGATGAAGTGCTTACCGACTACAAATCTTAATTTAATGGAGTTGGGTTGACTGTAGATGAGATTATGTTGGTAAACGGTTTACGTATGTGGGATATAGTTATAAGACACCTGAGATAGTTGTGATCTTCACCTTCAAACATCGTGGTAAGTACTCACTTATACGGGTAGGTATGGAATGTGGGTGAACTTGAGAAGGATTCACTTTATAAAGAAAAAACAGTTCTCTTTGGGCAGTGGTACGTGCCTATCTATACTAATATTATAAAAAGGAAAGATTTGTTTGTTTGTTTGTTTGAAATTAATAGGCTCCGAAACTACTGGACCGATTTGAAAAATTCTTTCACCAGTAGAATCGTACATTATCGATGATGGACATAGGCTATAGAATATTTTCAAAAAAGTTAGGGATCCGTATGAAAACTTCGATAATGTAACCCAAGGTGTGAGAAAAAATCCTTATATCGCGTACGCTGCGGAATCTATTGACAATAGAGCAAAGTGATGTACTACAGTTTTATAGAAATCATCAATGTCTACAAAAAAGTCCGCGATACCATATTTCTAACTATTATGGTTAAGTCACCATGACCGCTTTTTGTTCAAATTATTCAAGCAAATCCTTGGTGATATGAAAAAATGGTGATTTCGGTATCATGATATTAATCTTATCCATTTAAATGGTTTGATAATTAAGGTCGATTATGTCCGTGTAAATCACACTTTAAATTATTCAAATCGGACTTTTCGTTCAAAAGTTACAACGGTAATAAACATGCTCGGAGTAAGAAAAATGTCGCGGCTTGGAAGAAATTCCAACTTCATCGTACCAAGCATTGATATGATTCTTCCCAGTTCGCCTGGGAAGAATCATATCAATGCTTGGTACGATGAAGTTGGAAATGATTTCGATAAAACAATAAGAATAACAAGTGTTTGGATTTTTCGCAAATAAACTACATAGGTACATAATAGGGGGTGAAGCAGGGGTGATTAAGTTTTTAGGGGAGGACATTATGCTTGCTTTAATTTACGTCGGAATGCTATGAACAAACTAAAAATGGGATTATTGAAACAGATGTACCTAACAATTTTTGCATAATCAACTCCTGACGGGGTGAACGGGTTGAACAGTTGCGCTGAACCTGAGACCATAGAATAAGTAGAAATGGCTAAGTAATAAATGTAATTAATGAAAATCGTTGTGCTTAATTTTCCAAAAACTAACCTTTATAAGGGGGTATAGGGGGCGTTGAAGTTTGTGGAGTACCTACTAAATCCGCGCGGACGAAGTCGCGGGCGAAGTGCTAGTAATATAATAATCGACTTTATAATTCTGTCGTCTATAATTATTATTTGATTTTTAAATAAAAATATCTGAAAAAATTAAATCTAAGTTAACGAATAAAACCCGACTTCCAAGTAAAAAAAAAATACATAAACAACCGTTTTTTTTAAAGTTAGTTAAAAAATAACACAATTTTTTGGGCAGTGGTGCGGTAATAAAATGATCGAGTTTATGTGTCGTCTATGTCATTTAAGTCTGCTCAATACCACACTAATCCTGATGTCAGATTTCTTGGTTTCTAACATTATCTTTGATAATCGTCATAGTTATACAAATGACAGCCGGGACTACGACGCACGGAGGAATCTCGATATGTTAAGATGATCATCCATGCACGGACCAAGATGGCAAGCGTTGCTTAACCTTGCCGATGCTTGCTAAGATGATAGTGCCGTTTGGTAAAAAATATCGTCAATCGTAGAAACACAGTAATAGTATTTTTTGTGCCTATACAAAATGACTTTTTGTCAGTGATAGCGATTTTCAAGAGCACAAATTGTTTGGGATTAACTTTTGAGCTCCCAAAATATTACGTTGTTAATCCCGAATATTTTGGACATTGGATGATCGGTTTTACTGATAGAATGTCAGTTTGTTCTTAGATCCGTGTGGAAAGTCTACAGTAAAAAAAGGTCAAAAGCACAACACGTGTGAGTTAATTGCATTCCAAAAGTGTTGCCGCGGGATCTGGGTCTCCTGCGGCCCTGGAACGCAAAGGGCATAAGGAGGAACACGGATGGGTTTTAGTCAGTAAGAGTCTACACTCCCTTCAACTCCCCCAGAGCAGAAGAAGTCATTTGATGATAACACCAAAAAAAAAAGGATCTGGGTCTATACCATTGCGACAAGATACATCTTCAACATTTTTAACATATCACACAAAACACAAATTTCTTAAACTCAAAGTCGTCAAGCCCGACATCCTTTTATCAACATAACCTACAGGGAAGAAAACATCGAAAGTGAGAGAAAATAGGTCACTAGTGTCACTTCCCCATAATTAAAGTCTCGGCCATGGTGACAAGCATTCGCGTGTGCTAAGGCGGGCACCACCCGCGACGTAGGTATCAATCATATGAAATCGCCGTTTGCGTCCTTATTGAAGTGACTATAGTGAGCGGCCTTGGTAGCAAACGATATAATATAGTCTATTGTTTCACCCTGAGGAAAGACGTTTATTTTTTAATTTAGAATTCCAGATAGTTAGTTAGAAAAAGAATGACCCCATTCTTTTTCTAGAAAATAATACCGCTCAAGTAAAACTAGGCAGTTTTTACTTTAAAATTTCAATCAAATTTATTGCTGCTCTGTGGCATTGTGTTTTTGAACGTTCACCACCTAGCTTCTCTCCAACTCAACCAATTGAAGTGGGCAAAAGCTCACATGAAGTAGCTCGTTCCAGCGAGTATTTAGAACGCGTACAACAAGCCGAACCGAAGTTACCGAGAAAGAAAGCTATGAAAACATAAAAATGTACAGGAGGACATCGCGTTTGAGTATAACTTGAGAAGGGTGAATGTAACGTGTTTACCAAATATAAATTCAAGTATACATAGCATCTACTGCCCGCTACAACAACTCGCTATGCGCTGTGACCACCCAATCTCGCCCGCTACCGCCCCAGACACCGCTTGTTCACTATACACAAGGCCTTAGACACCACCACGACGTGCCTGAATATAAAATGACATGCGTAAGGAAGCGAGCAAGCGCGTACATAAATTATTACCATTTTAGCTTAACAAAGACTTTTGACATGAGATTTGTTTACTTAATAAAGGGTAGCGGAGTCAATGCTTTGATTAAAGGGTCTATGTATATCGTGAATCACGCGGAAAGATCGAAATTACTCGGAATTTCGAAGATAAAGGATTTTCCAAACAGCATTCTGTGATCAAAATATGACTACGAAACATCACGTGCTCTTAAAATGGTGAAGAAAAACATCTTGAGGAAACCGGCATGTCCTAGAACCAAATTAAGAGAATGCCTATGGCATTAAGTTCGCCTCTGAATTGTTCCGTATGAAGTTATTGCTCTGGGAATAAATGGTTAGGGCTACCGATATGATGTTAAGAGAGAGAGAGCACGGTGTAAATATGACTCCTTTCAAATTTTTAAATACTTTTGAAAAAAAAAAGACTGTGTAATAATAGCCATGAATGCCCGGTAACATTATCCCTCTCTGTAAATAATTCGCCACAAGTTGTCTAGTATCTAATTTACCGTACAGCCACTATCATAGTATGCAATCATGAAACAACATAGCTTCTAAGGCCCCGAAACTCGTTGGTACCGGGTTAATTGTGACGTCAGCGTCTCTCGCCTTGTTCTGCTTATAATTAATCACGGGCCGACGGTAGACAAGCTCCGTATAACGTTGTTATCGCTTTGGCACACGCCCCAACTTGAGTTGTTTCACACTTAGTTCCAGTGAGAAATGGGGCGATATGCTTTTTAAATAATGTTGAGTAGTTTGTGTTGTGAAGTGTGAAGGAAAACGAAGTTTCAGTTGGCCGTAGTCTGGGACCGTGGTTGCCCTCTATTAGGCATTAGGTATATGGGATTTACAACCCCATTTATTTCATAAGGAAAACGTTGTGTTACCGTGAATGAAAAAGGTGTAAAACCTTTTCAATGCCTTACTAATTTTTAAACAACGTTCGCAGAATTGACCCTCCGACCTGCGTAAATCATTATAATAGTCCTGAAGCTTTCCTGAGTATTAGGATAGTTTCAAAATAGTTGGTAAAGTGAGAGTAACAATAAGTCTTTATGAAGATCGGTGCTCTGTAGGAAGGAAGCTGCTACCATTTTGTTGTATAGCATGCTTATTTCCTAACTAATAATATCATGCGATAGTAAATGTGTTTGTTAGGTTAGACCATGCCCTGGATTAGGCCATAGGATATATTGTTTATACCAGGTGTATGTGCCCTTGAGATAATTCCCGACATACACGCGAGCAAACTCGCGGGCGGCAATCAGTTTACTTATATGTTCATAACTGGCACTGTTCTGAGGGCCAATTCTACTAATTTAACAACAATAGCATTCGCATGTCAATCGCAAACTGTCAAAATACCCTTAATTTTTGACAGTTTGCGATTAAGAGCCTTTACGCGGTACGGCTTTTTATACAAACTTTCAAATCCTTATTTTTCGAAATCAATGAACCGATTTTAATAAAACTTGGTATGCGTACGCTAGATATCTAGGTCTAAACAGTTATCAGAAAAAAAAAATCGAAAAAGAGTTCAGGGGGAAGGATAAAGTGATTTTTCACTTTCTATAGAAAACTTAAGATTGCTCTCTCTCTCCCTCTAAAATCTTTTTCAATAATGTTTTCTGATAACTATTTAGACCTGGATATCTAGCGTATGCATACCAAGTTTTATTAAAATCGGTTCATGAATTTCGAAAAATAAGGATTTGAAAGTTTGTATGCATAGCCGTACCGCGTAAAGGCTCTTAAGATGCGAATGCGAACGTTGCTTGAAAATTAGTAGAATTGGCCCTCTGTTAGTGTCAATACTCGTCTTTATTTGAACAATATTGGACTTGCCTAGTAGAATTTCATTGAATGCTAACTTCGTCTAAGGGTCCTTTTCCTGTCATGCGTATTTTCATCCGCGCGTGGATATGGTCTGCGTGCGGGCTGCCCGCATCCTATAATTTCATACATGTTTTTCCTATTAAGCAGCACGTGCAAAAACGCGGATTGGTTGCGGGCGTGCAGCCCGCGTGCGTGTAACCGGATGCGGGCGGCGTTCTTCTGTCTTCAGTGTTGTTTTTACTGTGACGCGGGTCGCACGCATAGTCATAGTACGCACGAGTTTAGTCACTGGCGACACGCACGACACTGCAGCGGGAAACGAAATCTTTGTCCTGCGTGTGGCCAGGAGCGTGCTATCACCCGCATGCGGACCAGATCCGCGCGCGGGCGAAAATACACATGACAGGAAAAGGGCCCTTACTCACAAATCGTGTTACCGAGTTCATTTTCGCTAAGGGTCGGCCGGAAAAGTTGAAATATATAATATTGAATTATATTTTTGTTAAAACATTTACATTTTATCTACCTGCGTGTCAACTTAATCCAAGTTAACGTCGTCTGAATACCAAGTGGTACGTGGGCTTCATAAATAAGTGCGGCACTTTGGTTAATTTTGGCACAGAATAATGAAAAGTTTTTTTTTTAAATTAATTTTTGAAGAGATAAACGTAGACTGTATCGTGTTAATAAAAATTCAAATAGTCAAATTCAAGTAGTTTGTTTTCAATTTTACTTGGGAACCTACCTACGTTAACAGTGCTGTGCTGGCGCTGCTACTGCGGCTGCGGAGAATCTCAAGCGGCGGAAATATAATAACCTTGTTGGTATTACCTGCATATTACATATTTTCGAGCCGTTTGGGGTTGAAACTCTCGGGTCGTGGAGTCTACTTGTTTGAAGATAAGTCAAGACGCTTAGTTGACACTTCGGGTAAAGGCTGGCTTTTACCTCGGACAAAGGATAAGCATTGCCATACAACGTGGCAATGCTGCCAGCCTTTTGGGTACATTACCAGTGGCCTGCGATGCGGAGGAATTTTTCGACGCCATGTTTTAGATTATTTTTAGTTTTGGTTAAGAGTTTTTTATTTAAGTGTGTATATAGAAATACTTAGTTAGTTGTGAAAATAAATATCTATTGCATTTACAGTAAGGTATATATATCTCAAATCTTTATTGCACTCCATAATGTACACATTCAGGTGGATGATATGAATAAGTAGAAACAATTTTGGGCACAGCAAAAGTTTAACAAGTATTATCGAGGAAGGGCGCTTTGATTATATTTAAATTGACTAAATATAGACTGCAGTAAAATACTAAATAACTGTGCTTTACTTTTAAAGATAAACAATGAATTTATTCTATACCCTGGGGAATAACAATATTACAAAATAAAAGAATAAATCCCAGTTAATAAACGAAACGATATAACCATGATTCTTACTAAAATAAACATTGAATCGTACAAACCCCTAGTGTAATTTCGTTCTCTTTTCTGTTATTACAAAAACATTACTATTTTAGTTCGTATCCAAACATACTTTCATAATAAATGTACAAGAGAACGCCTTTTACAAATAAAAGGTATTTCGTTTAAAGAAAATAATGGTTGGACTAAAGCGAAGTGTCCCAAGTTGATCGCGAATGAATATTGCATGAGCTCAATAGAAAACCTAAATTAAATAAATAAAAATTGAGTACCGTAAGGACCTATCCAGACATTTTAAGGTGATTTCAAAAGGAGGCTATAACTGCCTTTATTTTGTACACTTTCTGCCCATGTACGTTAAAACTAAATGTTTGTACGAATCGGTTACTATGTATACACATATCTATGCCATAAAATGTTGTCTACCTTTGTATTTACTCCGTGGTGGCCACCTACTGGGTCCAAAAAATCTAAGAAGTTAACCATCGACTCGAAAGAAGAAGAAGAACATTAACATAGTAGTTTTAATATGTCCGAGCATAAAATGCAGTAAGGAATGGGATGCCACGATTTGGTCATATACAGGTCCCATAAGGCCGAAGGAAACTCGCCACGCAGTCGGCTATCGTCAATAGAGGACGTTGCCGCGAGACCGGCGCCGCGAGACATCTATATATTTATCAATTGGGTATGGTTTTCGCACTTAGTCCTGCTGTAGACCATTGTGTGTGAGCCATGGCGGCCGTCATTCCAGCCAGCCGACCTCCCTCTGGAAGCAGATCAGTTCTCTTAGTGTGTTCAGGTTAGCTGTAAGTGAATTAGGTGTCCCTATGTTTGCCTCCGTATTTCAGTGATGCCTGTGCACTCAAGGAGCACGAGCGATACCGTTTCCCACTCTTCCATGCGTGCTCTGCATAGATGACTGTCCGTTATACCTACCGTGTGGAAATGTTTGTTCAGTGAGCAGTGTCCGGTGATGATCCTCGCTACCATACGCAGGCTGCCCCTATCCAGTCGCGGAAGGCGCCTGGTAAGTTTCCTGTTTAGGAATGGCATAGCCTCTTTGGACTGTCTACAGCCTGGTGCCGAGGCCCACCAGCGTTCTGCTTGTGTGTGGGTATGTGGCCGCAATACATTAACAATGCGGTGTTTCTTGTATGGTGAACTCGTCTATGCAATCGTTTGGACCGCATCTTTACTATTTAAAACTATGTGTCCGAGACTACATAATCAATCCTTTCGCAACTAGCTTGTGATCGGCTTCCAGCCTAACCTGATGCAGTTGAATACCAATATTTTACGGGGAGTGACTGCCTATCTGACCTCCACAACCCAGTAACTGGGTAACGCGATACCATTGACGACTCGATTCGATAACTCTTTCCGCTCTGGGTGTCAGACTCTTACTGAATTTTTCTTCTTTTCGTGTCGATGGTTAACTCCTTAGTTTTTTTGGGTCCAGTAGGTGGCCACAGCAATTGCAGCGTTGGTGGCATTCATCAGATCCCCCACAGTGCAGGTGCAGGGCACTTCGGGCACACCAACGTGCGGCTCATGCTCTGAACAGGAGCCGTAGACCCATAGACCCGTCGGATACACAATGTGAGTGCGGCACTCACATTGTGTATCCGACGGGTCTATGAACTCCCATTTTGCCAAGCTATGTCTGCAGCGGCCTACCTGGGTGGCAACCGATTCAGAACTCACTGACTAAAGGCCATCCATGTTCCTCCAAATGCCTTTTGCGTTCCCGGGCCGCGGTGACACTTTCGAACAAATTCCGCATACGAGAATAATTTATGAACATAACCCCAAGGAATTTTTGCCATATCTCCAAGCAATTTGTTTGAAGTAGACTTTGTTTGAGATATATTTTAATTTTGCGTTCCATTCGAGCCGGCACCATATTAATGAGATCACAAAAATGAAGCTTGTATCCTTTTATGAAGTCACTCGGCGTAGCTATTAATTTCATTGGTTTTTATGGGATTAGTTAACATTGTTTGGTGAGGAGCTCGAATCGTGGATCAATAATGATAGCCACACAGGTTGATCTCCAAGGTTAAGCAACGATTGCCGAGGTCGGTTTGTGGATGGGTGACAGTATTTTTTTTTTCTTTAAAAACGTTGCCCCACACTAGGAATTTCTCCTCTATCGTGGGTGCGTTTACAAACGTAGAAACTCACATACACAAACAACCTAACCCGAAACAATTATCTGTAGGCCATACAAATATTTGTTCCGTGCGGGAATCGAACCCGCGACACGCAGCGCAGCAGTCAATCGCTCAACCACTGCGCCAACCGTGTCGTCAAATTAATATATTAACCGATGGTAGAACGGATCTGAATGAAATTTGGCACAGAGATTAATTAAAGGTAATTAGTCTGGAATAGCACATAGACAGGCTACTTTTTATCCCGGGATTATGTTCATCCACTCGGGCGTAGCTGCTGGCAGATACTAGTACATCATAGGGAGCGTGCACGAACTATAGGTGGCAGCACACATCGACACATTTTCACTAAGTTCAATGTTATTTTTTCACTTCTCTAATGTGACTATTTCATGACGTGAAAGTGACAATGTCAAGTGTTATTGTTTGCGTAAATGATTCGGATTTGCGCCACCAGTGGTAGAGCCTACGTCGTGCACGTTGCCTATAGGGTCAATGTGATCTTTAAGTATTTTAAAATGTGATCATCCACGTGCCAAAAAAAAACACTTTGACATTACCGAAACGTGAAATAATAGATACATCAACATTGTAAATTCACATAGCACCCACTATATTGGAAGTGGGACGAGTGGTTGACCTCTCCTAATTAGATTTATTTTGTACTGAAATACGGTATCTATTCATGAAAAGTAATTGCCTACATCAATTAACCGTATTTATTATATCGATAATATAGCGCGAATTTTATCGCCATTGCCGGAGGTGTGGCGTTTGTTTAGGGTTGTCAGTTATTACATAGCCGTATTTTTTAAACAAAAAAACAGATTTAGCCAGACCTCCTGTACAACTATTTTCTTAATGTCTCTCGGTAATCATCGCATTTTCGAATACAAGCGAATGCTAATTTTCATGTCCAAAATTATTAGATTTATCGTGCATAATAATTTGAATTCAGAACTTAATACTTTATTGTTGTTTTGTTTTGATTTCCGTGTTAAGGACGCGTTTACAGATGGGTAGTCAAATCCTGATGATTTGACTACCCATCTGTAAACGTGTCGTGTTGTGTGTTTAAAGTGTCACTTATTGGCTCCCATTAAATGCTAGGTGACTCTGGCAGACCAAGACCGGAAGGACTGACTCGCAATGGCAGAGGAAAATTGTGTGTGTAAAAAAAAGAGAGAGGCCGTTGCCCACCAGTAGGACATAACTGTTAGCCTATTATATAGATCGATAGATTAATAAGCAAAATATTTTTTGTTATCAAGAACTCGAAAACGGCCAGACAAGGGCTCTTTTCAAAAGATTTTTCAAGGAATCTTGGTTTCGTTAAAATCATATTTTTTTAATTCAGTCATTGGTGTCATTATAACAGACTTAATTATAATTTCACGGTACTAGCTAAACAAAGACAAACAATCTGCCAAGCCGTTTCCCAACTATCTTGAGATCGGCTTCCAGTCTAATCTGCCTAAATGCCTATCTGACCTCCACAACTCAGTAACTGGGTAACATGATACCCCTTGGCAAGACTGGTGTCAGATTTGATTCCATAATACTTAAAGTAGCACACCAATAAAAACAATGATATTATAAGTAAAAAGGTGTAGATACGGTTACATAAACAACATTCGATCTTCGAGAACGACACAATGTCACACTTTTAGATGACACGTAGAAGTAGGACACACTTTTAGATGTTGTAATTATCGGGACCGGAAAAGAGGCAAGACGAGAAAATGTGGCTAATTAGCCACATTTTGACGTGCCGCTTACTGAGCGCTCCATCTACACCTTTTTACTTATAGTAAAGAAGCAAACTTATTTAAATAAATCAATAACAAAAGTCAGACACCTTTCTCAAACCTGACAACCCTAGCTTCAATTAATAATATGGTATCGTTTTTACGGTACAATTCCGATTCTCGATTATGGAATATCGAATATTCTGTTCGCCTAAGTGAACAGTATTGCAGGAATCAATTTAATTAAATGCCTCTCCATTGTGGAATCCGATAAGGCTTTTCTTTTTATAAAAGAAAATGGAAGCCTGATCGCCTTGATGTAGGTTTGTATTGATTTTTTTGAATATTCATCGAGTATGAGCGTTAAACTCTTAGTGATCCTATTGTTACATTTAAGGTTTATTTTTAGGTATTTATAAAGGATAAATGGGGGATAAGCTGAGATATAACTTGAATTATTGGCGGATAATTTGATGTCAACCTAGGTTAGTTTTGTGTAACGTGTATTTACAATACATTAAGAAGATTTTTTACTTTTTGTACATTAGGTGCATGCCGATCCTCTAATTGTTCATTACAACCGTTTTACAAATTACGTAACGAGTGATTCTAATATTGTAAATTAATTATATATTTTATGTAATGTCTAAAACCATATAACATGATATAGCATGAAAAATCAAGTATTCTCCAAATGGTCAGGTAGAGGTGTACCTACGTTGTAGGGTTGTTAACCTCCCTAAGAGACAGTTGAGCTCACGATGGCTGATGCATTTTTGCCATCTGCTGGGGTTGGTTTTCTCCAACCGTTGCTGGTTCTTTCCTCAAAAGGCCAGTTCGGGCACTCTCCAGCGTTTAGTTACACGATATTTTTGTAATACCTGGGGCCTAACCACCAACTCTTAAAGCAGTATTGTTTCAATATTACTTCCAGTGGGAAAGAGACGGAGCTATACAGGACGTATAGCTCCGTCTCTTTCCCGACGTTGAGGGCTGAGGTAATCTGTGGCCTGAGTTTGTTTCGCCATTTCATCGCAGTGATAGGTAGGAAATGTCGGTTGTATACAGTTTATAAACATGACAAGTTAAAGCGATTTTGATACCCTATTTGCAGAGTAAATAATTTAATTTCATATGGTAAACCCACCGTTCATCGAAAATTCCTTTTGGTAAAATTCATATAGCAAACCGCTATTACGCTTTGCCCAACCCAGGAATCAAACCTGACGCTTTTTTTTTTAAACGTTGGGGCAACGTTTAAAAAACACTAGGAACTTCTCCTGTATCGTAGGTGCGCTTACAAACATATAATCTCACATAAACAAACAGCCAGATCCGGAACAACTACCTGTAGGCCATAAAATATTTGTTCCGTGCGGGAATCGAACCCGCAACCCGCCACGCAGCAGTTAATCACTCAACCACAGCGCCAACCATGCCGTCAAACGCTCAGCGTCAGCGCTACGAGGCATTTCCAGTTGTTTTCTTGTTACATCATAAGCTTGGAGAAAACAATTGATCCATATAAAGTCGGTAAGATATTGAATAACTGCTACTATCATTATTGAGTATCTACTATTCCTTATTTATAGCTAAACATTTCGAATATCGAACGTTCTATCCCACAATTTCAAGACGGGGACAGATAGTCTAATTTTATAAAGATACGGGTAGAAAATGTAAAAGATATTCCGATTTGGGACTTCAAAGATGGAAGTCTCGGATGTCGGTATAGTGACGTGGAAAATTGCAGAACGGTTGAGACATCACACTTATAGGATTACTTACGTACGTTGCAAAGTTGAGGGTTCAACGAAAGATTTTATGGTACGTTTTCAAAATATGTTGTTGGAAAGTTCAAAAACATGTTTTGTATTTTAGAAGTTTGGGGAGTTTGAAATGTAGATTACTTTTGTGTTGTGCTGAGGTAAAAGTGAAGATATTGTTCGGTTTGACCGATTGTTTCTATGTGTTTCGGAATGTATACATATTATAATGTATTAGTGTCGTAGCCAGATCGTAAGTATAGTATTTTCATGAAGTGGCCGGCCATTTCATGAAATGGCTCCATTAATTTCGTTTCATAATCTTGCAAAATTAGCACATCACAATGTATGTGTCGCATAAACACAATTTCAATGTAACTGACGCGCTACACAGTAACTATTTGACGGTATGATCATAAAATGCTTGCCTATATCATGAAATGGCCGTATGTTCAGTTGTTTATGTCTTCAAACGATCTCTATTAATTAATTTAGATAAGCTATTTGACACTACAGGTGTGTTCGTGAAATAGCGCTATTTCATGAAATGACCGGTCACTTCATGAAATGGTCACTTCTTCTTTTTCGTTCAATCCTCTTTCCAGATCAAGGGGGTCGGGCCTCCTTATACGCGTAGATGTATAGACGTATAGTCGTAATAGAGAGTTCGATTATGGGTGGTATAAGAAACAGATAAGTCCAGTATGAGAATGACAGGCACAATAAATAACATCTGTAAATTAACATGACATCGATACACTCCTTATTATGTAAATGAAGCTTCATTAAAATTCGCTCATTACGTTGTACTTTTTGCAAGCCACCATGACACAGTTAAAACCACAACATTTTGTTGGACACGTTGATTTTTAGGTCATACTGACCAAAACATTTGGTTTAAATTATTAAATCTTTTGATATTATTTCCATTATCGTTATAAAGCTAAAGTATTGGGAGACTTGCTAAGGGTATAACCACACGAATCTGTCGATCTTCAATCGGTGATATTGATCGATGTCTGTAGATTAGTGTGGTAGGTAAAGTAGGAACTGTCGATCGACGTTAACTATTCCTTCTTACCATCAATCGATCGATTGCTGTGGTTGACCACATCAATCGATAGCAAGCTTTTTTTTTTGGATGGGATTTCTTCAAATGACTCCTGCCGCTTTGGGCGGAGCGGAAGCGAGTGCTCTACTGACTAAAACCCCACCCGTGTTCCTCAACATGCCCTTTGCGGTTCAGGGCCGCGGTAATTGTTTCGAACAATTCTGCAACACTGGTTTATTATGCTGACAACTCTTTGAGCCGCACGTGGAATTCAAGGCGCCATCGACCAGGTGGCTCACCGTCCGACAATGATCAGCCGGTCGATTCTGTCGACATCTCACGGTGTTCACCTAGGCGGAGTGAACGACAATAGAGCTGTCATTCCATCTTATTTGTATGCTTTGACAACTCACACGTCGTGCGCCCCGACCAAGTGTTCACTTTGACATGCTTACAGAATCGCACTGCAGGTCATTGTCGGACGGTGAGCCACCGGCCGGCAGCGGTGCTGGTAATCGCATTTAATTTAAAGATTAGATTATTTCTATTCATTACTGCCAAAACAGTATCCGACTACCGAATTCACAATCAATGGTAAGAACCGGCCAGCATTAGCCTCCACCCTTCTCTCCATCCATCCTACATTATGCTTTACACTAATACTATGTCGCTATTCTTCTTTCAAAAGTATAATTGAAAGGAAGGTACACCAACATAATATAGGTAGTGTATTCTGACGTCACATGTGGACAGCTTTGGAGCCGGGAGAGGAAAGCCGGCGCCGTAACCATGCGGTCCCTCCATGACATCCGGTAAAAGCTACGCTCTCAACGATGCTATTCTGAAAGTATTCGCTATTAAACTGTGGTGAATAACTTTGATTCAGTAGAGAAAATGGAAGCCAAGTTAAAAGACGGGGAGCGAAAGTTTTGAAAATCGAATATCATTTATTCTCTCTTCACAGTTATTGTTTGCCAATTTATCATTTATTTTATTTATTTATTAACTAGTTCCTACAACCGCGTGAAAGTTGAAAAAATATAAAAGATTCACCATGAGATACATACCCTTAATAGATAAATAAATACATTCATACATAAATACATACATACAGGCAGTAAAAATAAATGACGACTATCAATAATCGCGTGTACCTGTTACTTATTTATTATATACTTAATTGTACACTGAGAGTAACATAAAAAGAAAACTACAAACTAAAACACATGTTCAATGAGCGGCCTTATCGCATTCCGCGCACTCTTTCAGGTAACCTGGAATGGACAGTAATTAATTAATTCTAAGACATATATTCGGACATTGTAAGGGACCGGTCTGATGTAGATTTTTTAGAAAATACCTCTGTTACTAATAATTAACTACGAAAACGCGTTTTAAAAAGTGTTTTTCAAAAAATCGTTCATCAATTTGAAGACATTAGTAGTTACTAAGGGGAATATGCTATTAATGACTTTGTTTAGAATCCTGATCTTGTAATCAATTTATTCGGTATCTCAAAAAAAGGCAAAAGTACGATCAAATGGATGTTATGAAAAGCTATAAAATCAAATTTTAATAGTATAAAAACTCCCCTGATACAATTTATGTTGGTAACAGAATAGACCCCTAAACCACGTCAGCTATTTTTTCGTTACTTTAGCTGCGTGCTACCGTGAGAAATCTTTTTAGTTTAGAGATTTATTTTTGTTAAGCATTTGATATTTTTTCTGTTGCGAAAATAAAACATTTGGCTTTCGCTTTTGTATTGTTTTCATTGTAATACAATGTTTATACTTGAAAATAAACAACATGTTTTTTAAGATTTCAATAAGTTAACGTCAAAATATGTTGTTGCATTTAATATTAAAACGAGATTTGAAATCAATCATGGCGCTCAATCACCTCACTTTTGCCTCCATCTCATGATGTGGGTGTTGCACTATAAATAAGTTATACCCGTTCAATGTAAAAATAAATACTTTTCCTGACACTAGAAAGTATCCTGAGTGAGAGAATGTGTGATTGAGAATATAGTTTGCACCTCATGGTATTTTCAGCTGGAGGCTTAACACGAATATTTTGACGTATAATAACGTTACAGTATCGTTAACGTAAGTGAATTTTGAATATAAAAAAACTACAACCCCATAATATTTTGATTTAATTTAATACGACATACAAAAATATGAATAAGTATAATAGGTATCCAATTCAAATAAATATTATGCGAAACGAGCATTATAATAGTAAAATTCACTTTTCTTTTTTTTAAGGATGGGAAATCATCAAATGACCCCTTCCGCTCTGGGTGGAGCGGCAGGGAGTGTCAGACTTTTACTGACTAAAACCCATCCATGCTCCTCCTAGTGCCTTTTACGTTCCAGGGCCGCGGTAACTCTTTCGAACAAAATCCGCAACCCTGGCAGGAGTAAAATTCACTTACGTTAACGATACTGTAACGTTACTATAAGTCAAAACATTTGTCCTAGGCCCCCTGCGGCCCTACCATGACGTGTTAAAGCGTGAGTCGTTCGAGCGAGAAGGAGGGATGGAGCTATATAGTGTGTATAGCTCCATCCCTCCTCGCTCGAACGACTCACGGCCGCTGTTCTCATAAATATTATAAGGAAGGATGGACGGATGTTTGTTTCTCTTTCACACAAAAACTGCTGAACGGAGTTTCATGAAACTTTACTGTAATATAGCGTACATCAGAATAATGCACATGGTATAATTTACAATGGAGGAAATACTGATTACACGCATTGTCCATACCGTGGGCAGCTAGTGTATTTTATATCAGAGACCTTATTCCGTGAAAATTGTAACCTGTCGCCCAGGTGGCCGCTTTGGTCTATCGACTCACACTGTTCCCACGTGGTATACACAGTGTACATGTGTACCAGCAGTGGGAAACAGGGGAATGTTGCTAAGGTGAAATAAAATATTATCCTGCATTTAGAGTAGTCCATTTCTTCCAAAATAATCCTCTGTCAAACTGACATTATATTCCTTTGTGTATTAGCAGTTCATTAACAGTAATCAAGTTAGAGCGATGCTAATGCCCTCAGGTATTGTAGCCTAATGAGAATTATGTCAAGATGGGCAGCAATATCCTTTGTGGAGTTAACTAGTAATTATTAAATCTGAATGTCTGACTTAGCAATTATATGAATGGGAGGTAAGACTAAGATAAAACTTTGTGGAAACTTGCTCTTCCATCTGTCAAAATCAGTGTATTTGATCGTGATTTGGACAGATCGAATCGTAATTTTACTCTAGATTCGTTCCTGCCTCATCTAAAATGTCTGAATCGTATTTAAAACAAAGTTGCTGTCTGCCTCTAATTGTTTCTCCATTTGCTTTTAAGCCACGCAAAGGATTTTCTTACCAAGAACAGGAGCGAGAGGCGAGGGCGGTTTATATAGGGTTCTTTACAATTTGTACCCGTGCAAAGCCGGGGGTGGGATCGCTACTTTTCATCTGCAACAGCTTCAAATCAACATCATATTCTATCAGCTGTAACGATTGTTGAACAATTTGAAATGTATGGACAACCTCAATCGAAAGGTCAAGTGATACATTCTGAGGCCCTAGACAATGTGCCATTCAATTGGCGAATGGGACTGTCGAAATCCCAAAATGTAGGAATTTGATCACGTGACATTTCGATAACATCTGTCAATCCCATACATTTTTGACGTATTTACAATCGCCTTCGCCACGCTATCGCTGACAGAATGTCACTTGTCTAGAGCCCCTTAACATTTTGTCATTTCGACAACCGCTATCGCCGACAGAATTTCACTCTTTCTCTCAGTCCAAAATGTATGGAGTTTACTTGTGGGGCAGTCATAGGCACTTTTCCACAATCACAAATTCATAACACAACCAAATTATGCAATGAAAAACTTTTAAACCTTTTAAACTCTCAACAAAATACTAGTTGTACTAAAAAGCCCGCCCCAACAGTACCAGTTGTACCGGTCTGACACCCTTTGTGTACTTGATCGGCAAACGGCAAAGGATAACAATTTTTTAGGCTTCCCTTTGTGAGGCCGCGGCTCGCGGCACTACAGAGGGATTTCGTTCGTGCCTATGAATATCGGAGCTTGACTTTATACCTCGAAGAATCCAAAGATTTTAGCTCTTCATTTATTTTTTTTGATGTGGATAACTTTTTTTTTCAGGAACTTTTTATGTAATTTTGCACGGAGTTAAATATTCAGAGGAAAAGATTATAATTTATAGGTTTTAAAATCTTCTTCTTTATGTCACCCGGCATCATCATCATCATCCACAGCCCGACTTCGCCCACTGCTGAGGCCTCCCTTTTCTTATGCCAATCCCCACGTTCCTGTGCCAGCCTCATCCAGATTCTATCCGCGATAGATATCAACAATGTCGTCTGCCCATCTCGCTGCCTTTGTCACTGGCATGACAATAATTTATTTTTTTGACTCAAAATATCGTACGGAAACCTTGGAGTTTCTTTTTTTATTAATAATAATAATAAGTATTTATTTTTCTCACCACAATGAACATTGCAGACAAAGTTACACTTAAGGTTCGTACATATTATGCGTTAAGTTTACTGTGGGAGACTGGTGCCTAAGCTAGGCTTTAAGGGCCTGTGCTTCAGGTCACAAGGTCTCCACCCTCTAGCAGTTACAGTACATTACTTACAAAGAAAAAATAAAAAAATAAAATGCTTTAACTATATAGAATTAGGTTTTACAATAACTTTTAGACTGTCTGTAGCTCAACTTTCAATATTTAAAAATAAAATAAAATGGAGAAGATAAAATTAAATTAAAAAAAAAAATATGATTTAGTGTAGTGTTAGTATTGTTAGTAAGTACTTGAGCGTGAGTAAGAGGATGTGTTTCGTGTGTGTATGTCTGTGTGTATGTGGAGATGCGTGTGTGGGCGGGTGTGAGTGAGGATTTGGTATATACTAAGTTACGGTTGTAAGAAGAAGGTTGATGGGAAAACATCAAATGACTTGTTCCACTGTAGGTGGAGCCGAAGGGTGTTAAACTCTTAATGACTAACATCCGTGTTCCTCCAAATGCCCTTTGCGGTCTAGGGCCGCGGTGACTCTTTCGAACAAATTCCGCAACAACCCTCGAGGCAGTCGTGGTAATAAATCAATGATTCTTTGTTCCAAAAGAGGCTTGGCCTTTGTTTTTCCTGCACGATATTTGACTTGGCAATACCATCATGATTACGTTGTGAGAAATGGATAGTGCTATACATCTTGAATAGTTCACACACCGAAATCATAATGGATTTTAGAAATCACCGTATACCCATCCCCTGGGATGAGGAAATCACTGTCTGGATACAAATTATTAGGTAGAACGCAGGAGAAGTTATATACATATGTGCACACATAGTAGGGACATGACAGTCGCACTTAAAAAAAGGTAACATGATCCTTTTCCAACTAACACTTTCACTTGAAAAGGGTTAAAACAAACACATCTCTGACATCTCTATTGTTTTTTTCACCTAACGTCATGTCACGTTAATTATATTTGTTCTATTTCCGATGTGCTATCAAGTTTCGACGCAAAGGTAAGTGGTTGACAATGGCGTTATATCAGCCATACTCAACCTTTTTTCTTTCTGGGCCACATAGAACATCGCCGCAATTACATACAATAATAAAACTCTATAATTATATGTATAATTTATAATATACATAAATATTACTCAATACTCAATATTTTATTGCATTCCATATATGTTACAAAGATGGCAAATATTGGCAAACAAAGGCAAAAGATCAATATGGACCCTGTCGGGCACAGCAAAATTAGGAGAGAGGAAGAGGGCTAAGTAGCAATTCAAGGATTTAAATATTATTAAGTACAAATTATTTAGAAGTGTTCAATTGAATACTGGTATGAAGCTGAATCCGGTTTGACTGGGAGCCGACCACAATATAATTTGGAAAAGGCTGGGCAGACGATGATATAATTATAATAATTATTTAACAGTGTCTATATGAAAATTTTTCTATATGCCATGACACATTCCCTGTTGGTAGCGTGTGAATAGTCTCAGCACATCGTCAAAGAGTGAATAACTAACAATAAGTGGCGATTTGTACAGTATAATAAATAAATACTTATTGTTTTTACTCAGTAAAATTGCTACTCATACAGCACCAATGATATCCTAGGCTACAAGGACCAGTGTCACTTAGAAAAACCACATGCGGCCCGCAGGTTGAGTATGGCTGCGTTATGTGAAGGCGTTATGTTTCGTAGTATGAACGATCTACGTGAGACGACGGTAGACAAGATCAAGTTTTGTTGACAGAATTTGTGTTATAAATAGACTGTGTTGTTCTTGTTCAGTTGGTAGGAAGTGAAAAAGATTTAGAAAAGTCATACTTTTTTGTAGCTTGTAACTTAACGAAACATTTACGTTGGTACGTTTCATCTCAATCACCTGCCTAGTCTTTTCCCAATTATATTGGGAACGGTTCCCAGTTAAACCGATATTGCCAGTATTTTACAAGGAGCGATTGTCTATGAGAACTTCACAACCCAGTTACTAAACGTGCTAAGTACGTGGAGGTTTCAATATGAGGTCAAATTAATAAAATAAAATAAACTTAATGAAATTCCATAGTTAAATGTCTAAACGAGAAGGATTAATCAGGGTAAAAATAATAAAAACAATTAAAAAATAAACAAAAATTGCAACAAATTAAATAAAATATTGCATCAAAAAACTCGTCCTTAACGCTGAAGAAGGATAGATGTTATTTTAATTGGGGTACTTTTAGTGACAGTTTTTACTGTACGGAAGTGTTTTTATCTAACTAATTATTTTTCAGACTATAAAATACGACACAAAGCTCAGTTTAAATCACCAACAAATCAAGAAATAAACTTCAGTGCCCACTGGAATTTACGATTCCCGTAATAAAACCGCGCGAGCCATCCGGAGGCAGAGAGTGTTTGCCCATAAAACAGCCTTTTTCCATCCGCTGGGCATTCCGGGCATCATGGGCGTCATAAAAAGAATCTCCACTAACCGTACAATTCACACCGTAAATACGAGATAATAATTTTGCCCGAAAAACTCGTGAACTCGTAAAATGTTTCTCAAATGAGATCGAGTCCCGCGCAGCACTATATGTCGAAATGCAGAAGGTAAGTGAGAGCATTCATCCAAGTCACCTGATTGGAAGCAACGCCGTGGTCGACGATTGCCGTTGTTGATCGGCTCATACAAAGTGGCCAGTAAACTAGCAGTCTCTTTGAGGTTGTTATCTCATAGATTTTATTTAAATATTAAGCCTTATGAATATTTACACGCACGTTAGAGCACAAAATGTTCGAGTCCCAAGTTTTAGGTACCAGGATACACAGGCTCCGGTATGGAATTCAACTCCTCAGCGGTACGAGTACCTACGCACAATGAAGAAAAAAAGTTGAGATAATTCAATTCGTCGTCGTGTGGAACCATGGTAGTTAACAGTCAGCTTTAAATCTATACAACGAGTGGAAACACACGCAAACATAGACATGCTTCACGTATAGCGCTCGCAATTGTCATTATTTTGTTTGAGATTGCCGCCCATATGCGTCTCTGTGTGCGCGCGCGTTTGTTTTCGCTCGTTGTATGGAGCTGACATTCTGTATCTATCTACTCAGTGGTTCGGTGTTATTGCATTTCTACTAAGATTTATAGGAGCTTGTTTCGTGTGCGTTTTTATTAGATACATTGTTTGTTTCAACGAGTAATGGTTTGGACGTTCTTGTGTGTTATGGAGAATAATTGCTAAGGGTCAACGCTTCTTCAAGGGCACAACGAAAGCAAATTTTATTTGGATTACCAAAGCAGCCTATTGCAGCCTACCTTTGGTGTGCTTAAAGCCTCTATACCCATTGGTTTCATTAAGCAATTTAAATATAATACAAATCTATAAGATAGTGATGATTTTTCGGTACCGACCTTAAAGGAAAACGAAACCTTTTTAAGATCACTTTTTTTGTTCGTCTGTCACCTTAAGGCCATAAAAACATTTCGCAAAAGTAGACCATTGTACACAGCCAAAGAATAACTAAATTCAAGTGAATACACCTAAAGTATTTACACAGAAATGATGTTCAGCCTGAAAGCCAGAGGTCTTTGTTTACAGGCCCATCATATAAAAATGTTGAATATATTACCTACATTTTTAAGCTAATGCACACTTATTTGAGGCTTGGAAACTCTTTAAGTACTCCTCTTAAGCCTAGGAATATGAGTATGTGCTCTTCGGAAAAAATGGCTGAAGGAAAATAATTTTAACGCAGACGAGAAAATATAAAAAGTAAATCGGGTGAAAAAGTAAAAGTCACTTCATGTAGAATATCTAATATTATATGTTGATCCAGTTGTTGCAAACGTTAAGCATGAATTCCTGGTTTCGATTCTCGTGTCAGTTATTGGGTTTTTACATTTGGAATTTCTTAGTAACAGTTCGGTGTCTGAATCTTTGCCCGGTTGATGGCATTAGGCTGGTCTTGTTACATGGGATTAAACATAAATTGTGAAATGTAAATCAATATGGATGAAACTCAACCGTTACTGAGTGAGTGACTGACAGACAACGCACAGGCGAAACTACTGGTCGCAAAACGCTGAAATTTGGCAAGTAGGTTCCTTGGGGAGTGTAGGGGAGCTAAGAGAGGATTTTAGGAACGGAAAAATACGGGATATGCGCGCACGAAGTCGGGAGCAAAAGCTATAGTATATAATGTATATACTCGTGGGTGCATTTCTGGCCAACCCTTGGGAGTATACAAGCGTGGTTTTATGATAAGTCTGTAAAACTAAGAAGATACCTAATGGGAGCTGTCTTAATAGAGAAGGTCATAGAATTCTTTTTATATTTTTCCTGTTTCCTTTTCAGATTAATTAAGTTGCGGGTTGCAAGACAGTTAGATCATACCCCAGGGACTTAAGGGTCTTTTCAAAGATATTTATTCGTGAATAGCTTTTTCTCTCGGTTTTGAAACGGAAGCGAAGTTTGTATGTATGACATAAGATACATTTATTAACCGACTTCAAAAAGGAGGAGGGTCTATGTTCGACTGTGTATTTTTTATGTATGTTCACTGATTTCTTCGCTGATTGTAGATAGATTTTATTTTTCTGGGATGAAAGTAGTCTATGATATTCAGCGATGAGCTTTTACCTAGTAATACTTTTCGTAATCGGATTATTACTTCCCGAGATTACTTTACTTACGAACAAGCGAACTATTTTAAAATAAATAAATATATAAAATAAAACATAATTCTGATCTGATGCTTTGTATGAACTAGTCCTAAACTTTAGTTCTAGCGTCCTTTATTAAGAACCCTGGCTTTAATAAAAGACTTTGGCAATCTAGTTAATTCTAAGTACTTCTAACTTAGTTATGAATTTCTAAGTTTAGATTTCTCGTCTCGTCGTTTTCGTTTGGTTTTGCTCTCTTAACAGCTTAAAGGGCTTATAAGATGATTGTTGTTAATCTTTATTTTAAGTTATCTTATGGATGTGAAAGTTTGTATGTATGTTTGTTACTCGATCATGGAAAGGCTGAACGGATCTAAATGAAATTTTCTTAAAAAATCCCTAAATATTCAGATCGCCTGAAATACTTTAAATTGATAGTGTCGCCTGAAATACGTTAAATTGATCGCCTGAAGTACCATAAGTGATAGGCGGTAACTTCTTGACCAAATGTTTTTGCTCAAACTAATCAATGGAGAGGTCGACTTTTGAAAGATCTGCTCCATCGAAATTCTCAAAAAACAGAATTTCTTGAAAACCATCTTGACATATCATTCCCAAAGAGGTGGCCATAACTGAATTTGATTTAATTATTATTTTTTATTAGTTTTGTGTCATAATTTTGTATTGTAATTTTAACTGTATTTTTTAAATGGTTTGGCTGTGCGAATCATGTAGTTGCCTCGGTAAACTCTGTTGTGCGTCAAGCGTAAGGAGCAGAGAAGACAGGCATATCTTAAACGAGAATGATGAGGAGGAACATTCAGAGAGAGCTTAGATAGAAGTTCAGGAAATTCAATCCTTGATTGCTATTTTCACTAGGAAACGTATGTGAGATATATTTCTCTTAGCTATGCCGAATATGTTGCTTCTGTCGCTCTATTTGTTACCTCTTTACGTCTAAACAGCTGGACGAATTTGGATGAAACTTGCCACACGGGTACACCATGTCGCGGATAAGGACATAGGTGTTTTATCCCTTAAGAACGTTCCTTGGAAGGCGCTGGCATACTTGAGGTATAAAAGCATTTACTTCTTTATTTCCATAAACACGGAAAGGATCAGTTTCGGGAGTTTTCGGGGTCAAAAATCTCTTTCAAGGTCACTGTCTGTTTAACTTTTATAGCTAGAATGAGATAAAGCGCCATCTTTTTCAATTTGCGTGCTCGTTATAATTACACTAATGAGTTTGCACTTAATTATAAAAGCCATTTGTCGGCGGGACACGGAAGTTGCGTTAAATTCCTACTGGAAGATTATAAGTGTGAGAGTTTCGTTGTAGATTTAATTTCATTAGAAAGGTAGAATATAACCGTGTTCAAGGTCAAACAGAAGTACAGCTTTCACTCTATATACTTACTCTTTGCTGATGTCGAGCCATAGGCGGTTTTAATATTAATGTAAGAGTGTTTCAGAAAATAGAAATATATCTGCAAGCAACAGCGAGTTGTTCATGAGCTAGTTTTGCAAAACTTTGCTGTTATTAACCACATGTCCAGCAAAACATGTACGACTACTAATTATTTATTTAACGAGCACTTAAAGTGTGGAACAGATAATATACTGCAAGGCTTACAGCGGCTGTAAACCTCGCATTAATAATCTCCTAACATCGCTCCGGGGAGGGATATTCTCGAAACTTGGTTGCACACTCGTATCATAGCAGGTATTATGTTTATTAATAAATTGAGCATTTATAGCCACTTAGAATTAATCCTTAATTACTTCTCAGAGAATACTAACACATACACAGTATGAACTCAAAAAAAACACCTGTTCTGCGAGCAATGTGCTCTGCCCACTGCCACTTCAGTTTGGCGATTCTTCGGGCTATGTCGGTAATCTTGGTTCTCTTACGGATATCATCATTCCTGATTTGATCATGTGTGCATTGTAAGTAAGGAAAGTTGCCGATTAAAATTTTACCACCGACTTCCCTCACAGCTTTTGTCCACCCTCTGGAGAAATGAGCCTGTTCCATTTAATGCCGTTCTTCCCAATTCTGCGTCAATTTTGTCCACGAAATTCCGATAGGAGCGATAATGTCATCGACCCGCCATCGGTCTGCCCACGCACTGTGTACCTTTGTATTAGCCTGTCAGAGATTTATTGCCCTGAACGAGATTGTTGGGAGACAGAAACGATGCTTATAAAAAAACGAACTTTTCTAACATCTTTAGACCTTTTGAAAGGAACTTTATCCGAATCAGTCGCTGTGACAACGAAGAAAATACTCTCGATTTAAAGACGTTAATATAAATTAATACATAATAAACCAATTAAAACAAAATGAGTATTATCTTTGGACTGACCAACTACTAACCTCAGCAGAGATTAGCCAAGTACGCAGGAGATATTATATTGCACATGCGTGTGCGGGAATACTGCTGTACTAAACAGTACAGCTGTATTTCGGACCAACATAGGTTCCTCTACTCTCATAGTCCGATGGGACGACATTGCAACACGAGTCCTCAACTTCAAAATTCTTATTGTTAGTTAAAAATCGGGGGTTACTCAATGTCGAGTCGAGGGAAGTTAGATAATGACTTGAAATAAAGATTTACAGCTCTACGTCGCCATATCGAACTACCATTTTATATTGAACACCATATTTTTTACCTAGATAAAAATAACGAACAGTACTCAAAAGAAAGCACCACTTACTGTCGGCGCATATGATCGTTGCCTAACAAAATATATGTAAGTTTAAATAAGCAATACACTGCTCAGACCAAATAGGGTAATAAAAATAACCATTATACTGAACGAGCAAGCTATCTACTACACTCTTTAGTAATAGAATCGTTCAGACGGCCGTTAAAGATCTTATAGAAATGTACGTAACATTGTTCTGTTTAAGAGCCATTTTCTAGTTTTCTTTATTAGCTTTTAATGTTGTAGAAATATTTTGTGGCAGTTTTTTGTTATTCTGGCTACGTATTTGCTATTTATAGTTGCTGCGTTTCAGCATGGCAATGGTGAAAATCAAATGGCCATTGAACCCACATACATTCACTTACGTCCTGAATTGATGTCTATTACGACGACAAAATTGGCCGACGATTGAATCAAAATCAAAATCAAAAGTCATTTATTCAAATTAGGCTGAGAGCCAGCACTTTTTGAACGTCAAATTTTACATAAAGACAGTCCCCCAAAACGCCCACCCGTCACCACTTCCTAGTGTTTTAGCTGGGAAGAAGAAGTGGCGCAACAAACTCCCCAGCAACACATCTGTCTGTTACGTTTTAAGAACTTCAATTTATTAAACAATAGTACGCAAAGTATTTTAAGACACGAACAAAAAATAAATATGTATCCAACAAAAAAATTATATGAACTGAAGAATGAAACATAATTTATTGTTCGGGTTTCCACGAATAGATATAAGAGAAATGTTTGCTATGCTAAAACGAAACCACTATAATATACTGTAGTGTTTATGTTTTAAAGTTATCAAATCTAAATTTTTACCTACTTTGTGTTGTCACTGATGCTTTTCCGCTCTTGATTTGTCTCAAGTTCAATAAGTAAATACATGCTCACATCTTAAATACTCTCAGAAATAACATCAAATGAAAGCATTTCCACCACAGAATAGTCAACAACGCCTATATCATATTATGAGTGAATTAGTAACTGGAAACCTCAGCGGATTGCGTAACGTTTACCCAGCAGTTAGCTACTTCGTCTGTTTGCTGAGAACCCTCATCTCTGCGGTCACCCCCTTTTTGTCACAGCCTGGCTAAGGGTGTTTTTCCACTACGGTGAAAATGTGTGGTTGCTGCCACCAAAGATGTGCGAGGAGCTTGTGCGGTGTGTGTGTAGCGAAGCTGTGGAAATGTGTAGCTGAGTGATGCGAGGATGCGCAGCGTAGCCGTTGGGGAAGTCGCAGTCCGCCTTGGGTAGTGCTGGTACACATCAATCGCTTTTTTAGGGTTTCAAACGTTCGTATGAAAAAAACGGAACTCTCAATAGTGTGTCTGTCTGTCTGTCTGTCCATCACAGCTCGTATGCTCCGAATATAGATTGATTTAGTAGATTTTTTTAATGTACCTGTACCCAGCTCATTTTGCCTTTTTCCACCAGAAATACTCTAAGAAATTGTTTCACCAATGAAACTGAACGCAATCAGCGAATAAACCACATTTATGAGCTGTCAGTGTCATTATTTTTCTATGGAATATTTACACAGACAGCTCTTGAACGCAGTTTAGATGTAGGTACTGATCGCGTTCAGTTTCATTGGTGAAATCCGCTCTAAGTTAGACAAAATTGAATGATTATAATTTTTATTTACTCTCCGCTTAGCTACTAGCTACCTCGCACATCTCTGGTGGAAAAGCAGCCTTAATTATCTGGTGATTTTCTTTGTATATTTGGGATTTAAACTGTGTACGTATAAATTAGAGGAGTTCCTTGTGGTTCGATGTGAAATTCTGTGGTTCTGTTTTTTTTTTGCATTGCTTCTTTTGTTTCTTGTAAAATTAGGTTTTGCATGTTTGTTACGTGATCAAAATATGCTCTTCAGTACTTTTTAGAAATGTGACGCTGTTAGTTATGTTGTGATCATGAAGTGCTACGTATCTGAATGAAACAAAGACTTTCCGCCACAAGGCTAATTTCCGCACTTGAAAAATGTAGATACGTAATATCTTCTTCTCTACAATGAATGTCAAAAATCTTGTTAAAATTCTAATTTGAACTCACAGCCTCTAGTAAAATCAATATTGTATATTCGATCTCTTGATCATGTCGCTGCAATCTCACGTGGCAAAAAACATTACAGCAGCTTTCTATTCAAGAGAAAATTGTTATAAAGAAATGGGGCCTCTTTATTGTTAAAAATATCACTGTTATCTTGGAGCTTCGCCAGCTTTTCGGTGGAGATGGCCTCATAGAAATAGTGCCCCATGACTTGTTATGGAATGGACTTGGACACTGCCATAGAAACAATGACTGTCAAAAATCTTGTTAAAACATAGGATTTCAGGAGTTTTGATTATTGGAGACAGAGATAAGAATAACCTTAAAAATACGGAAACAGGTTCCGTGTAAAAATGTGTTATCTTTGATGATTATAATCACAGAGACAAAATTTCACTATTGTACCGACATAATTATAATACTCCATAATGGTAAGATAATAATGCACTTAAAAAGCTATAAACGTGTCATGTTGGGGGAAGTTCTTCCAAAAAATAACAAACGTAAAATATCAAAAAGCAACAATCGTAGGGGAGAAAAGCGTTCTTTAATTATGAAGCATAGCGAAGAGCACGAAGCACTCAAAGTGTGCTCAAATGCGATGCGTGTCTGGGGGCGAAACTTTGCCAGTAAGCGATTAACACGCTTACAACTGCTTTTGTTACTTCTGTTTAAAGGCTTTTTCCGTTTAAATAACGACGGGAAAAATACAACGTGTAACAGAATAAACGCAATAACTTTTAAGGGGTCATTGTATTTTTCATTATGTACAACTTTTACAATGGGACCAAAACTGAAATCGTGAAAAAAATCGACAGCCCCTGATGTGCTCATAACTCGAAAAAATTTACTGAACAGCTTATTTCTTTTGCGATGTCGGAGTAGCTTAGCGTAGGAGGAGCATGGATGGGGTTTAGTCAGTAAGAGTCTGACACTCCCTTCCGATCCATTCAGAGCGGAAGGAGTCATTTGATGATTTGCCATCCATAAAAAAAGATGGAAGTATGGATAGTGTGAATTTCTCAGAGTATGTTTTCAGGGTATTTATGTCATTTTTGGGTGCGAATCCCAACAATGCAAAACAAACATTGAGAATCGTTCAATGCAAAACAAACCTCGCGCCACGTCTTGCGGCTAGGATGATAATGGTGACGCAACATAAAACGAAATGACGACACGCCAAAATAACCTTATCAATTAACGCACCCTTATTTGTTTCTCATTCCTAAAGTCCCCGTATCCTCCACGAATTAGAATCATAATCAACTAAAAACGTTCAATAGTTCAGTCATGAAGGACAGACAGACTGACTACCGCATATATTAGTGAGGACATGACACCTATCCACTCACGGGAAAAGGCCTATTGTTAGACTGGGAGCACAGGACGTGCGTAAAATGATAAAGATGGATCGTATCGAATGTCCCTTACTATTCTCTACACGTTTAGTTGGGGCTGTTTTGTCATGACACGTTGTCAGTATTTTTGACGACGATCCTGTAAACATTGGTCTAAGGAACAGATACCGATCTTGAGAGCTCGGGTGACCTTTTGAAAAGAGGAAATAAATTCAACAAATGATACTTTCATTTTTATCAATTTTCTGATGCAAGCGTGGGGGTGTACAGCAGAGGCTTGGCGAATCGTATGGGAACGTACGAAGCAAAGACTGGCGGCTTCTTAATTACACCCATATATCATAAGTGCTCTGGAGGCTAGCACTTGATTCATTGACTCTTATAGAGTTTTATAATTACTTTGAGAACAGACACAATTTTGTATGGAGTGAATTTTTGTCATGGTAGACTTGTTTTCTCTGTTAAAAAACTTGATCTAAAGAAATCAATGCACTAAGGATAGATTTTCTGAAAATCCAACTAGGTGGTTCGAATCTTCTTTTAAAACGATGACCAAAACTGATAGTTACAAGGAACTCTGGCCAAATGAAGATAGAAACATGACATGTAGGTAGAACCTGGAACACATAAGAATATGAGAATGGAACATACAAATTACAGACCGATAGCGACGGCATAATCAAATATGTCTGGCAATTTAAAAGTTTTATTTTATCTGTTAAATGATAGGTAACATGCACTAAACAATTTGTCGAAATTCTTACATAATGTCGCGAGCTGCTATACAATCTGCTCAATAATAAGCTTGTAGCATCTTCTTGCTTCAGTTATTTTTTATAATTACAGGCTCTTTGCAGGATTAGGACTGACATGCGTTACCGAAATGTCACGTAGTTAATCTTTATATAAATACTATAGCTGCCGCCCGTGGTTTCCCCCGTGTGAATGTCAAAAATCATCCCAAGGGAACATACTCCCAGGATAAAAAGTACCCTATGTGTTATTCCAAAGTATATTCTACATCTGTACCAAATTTCATCAAGATTCGTTCAGTCATTCTGACGTGATTGAGTAACATCCAAACTTTCGCTTTTATAATATTAGTAGGAAGTATAGATTTTGGATTTCAATCGTTATGAATGTCACTTTGTCTAACCGCCTGTTATATAAATTAAGGAAAATAATTATTAAGTTTTCTTCTTCATAATGAGTTGTGTAGTTATTTTTGATGCACAATTAAGTATATTTGGTCTATGTTGTAGCATGTGTATGTATAATTTTGTCGTGATGTTCCAATCACACTAATGAAAATAAATGATTACATACTACGACAAATTGGGGTTTCAAAAAGTTGATTAAATTTCATTATAATACTCTCAATGAAGGGTGTCATCATACACGTTCTATCTTTCACTCCTTCCCACTCGTAAAGGTGTCCATTCACAGTCAACGTGATAATGATTACAATATACACAAAGATCTGGCCATAGAACTTGGAATCGCTTGTATGCCGGTAGCGACTAGACCAGATATATTCACATTTTTTCATCCTTGGTTACATAACGATTCTACTATTATCACAATGAGCCTCAATAATCTACAGTAAATAAAACTATAAATTTTCATCTCCATGACGAACGGGCAATTTTTGATGAAATTGCTACGGCATATGGCATAAGCCAACTTTTTCGTTTTGCTAGCGGGTGAATAGTCTCTGCACATCGCGAAGGAGTGAGTAAACCGAGATTAGATAAATACTCGTGGTTGACGCACTGAGTGAGTTGAGCATCAATAATTTTCGAGGCTATAGGGCAACACCATGGCAACACAGAAAGTCTTGGTGGGCCACAGATTGATAATATTATTTGTGCCTGCAATCGTGTGATATCTAAACAATAACAGCCGCACGGATCGATTTACAAGGATAAGCAATGTTTGCCGAGGTCCGTCAATGGATGGGTGACCATTGATTATATATCGAGTCTTCTCCGTGCCTCGAAAAACACGGTTAGTTTAGGTCGATAATCAGAAGCCAGAAAATCTGACAAGACAGTAATGTCAATGGGTATCGTGTTAAACGTTGTAGTTACTAGTTTGTGGAGGATGTGCAGTGGCTCCATGTCAAATACTAGTATTGATCTGCATTCGGTTAGATGGGAAGCCGACCCCAACATTGTGAGAACATGTTACGGCTGAGAATGAGTTAGGGTGTTACCACACCCATAGATCGATCGACAATCGATGCCACCGATCGACATCAATCGACGTTGATCAATTGGTGTGGTAGCTTTGACTGATCGACGGATACCAGACGATAAACAATTGATCGATCACCGATCGATGCCATCGATCGACGTTGATCGATCGGTGTGGTAGCTTTGACTGATCGACGGATACCAGACGATAAACAATTGATGGTGTGGTAGCTATGGCTGATAGCAGAAAGAAGTAAAAACTATCGATCGACGTCGACCATTTCATTCTACCACCGATCGATGAACGGTCGATTAGTGTAGTAGAAACTCTATCGACGTCGACTAATCCATTTCATACCATCGATCAACGATCAATCGATTGGTGTGATAACACCCTAAGGTGACATTCACTAACACTTACTCATGTGCTAACACGCAGTTTTTATGGAACTTTCTGACAAAGCCATGCTTACATTGCCATCTCGGCGCTTCAGTAGTCTGTGTCTAAGCCCTTATCATTCTTATCACGTCCATCTATAGGCTGTTGTATTTCCACGGCACGTCTGCTATACTTTTGACGGCGGTTGTAAACATGAGATGGACGTAAAGATGATAATAATATGCTGTGTCTTAATGTACACTGTTACGGCAGGGTGTGCTTTTTCTAATTGTGGTAGGTTTTTGTTTTGGTTTTTGAGATTAGTATGAATGTAGTGCCATATTTTTTATTTTTTTTATTTTCAAAAATACCCCAATTATTTAATACGTATTGATTCGCTTACGAAATTCTTTCATTAATATGTTTGAATATTACAGGCACCTCTTAACCCGGATTAATGAACATGTCACGGGAAGTCGCGGGAAAAAGTTAGTTTCAATAATGTCAACGTCGTTCTGTCCATTCAATTTCTATGGTTTGATTCGCTTTACATTTACAAGTCTATGGTATATTCTTTGTTGCGGATTTTGTTCGAAAGAGTTACTGCGGCCTTGGAACGCAAAGGGCACTACGAGGAGCATGGATGGGTTTTAGTCAGTTAAGAGTCTGACACTCCCTTCCGCTCCGCCCAGAGTGGAAGGAGTCATTTGATGATTTCCCATCCTTAAAAAAAAAGGTATATTCTTTAACCGTGGCAAAACGCCCATACTAGTCGAGTTTGAATGTTCAAATACTCAAAATATATATTCGTAAATATGCAAAAGGTAGTTTTTTATCGACAGCAACAGTCGATGTTATATTCTGTATTCAAGCCAAAATCTGGTTTATGACGGAATTAAAATAACACACTGACAAAATACCTGATTTCATAACTTTTCATACTCTCCATTTACAAACACACTTCCGTTAATTGACAAGTTGTTTCTGCTCGATTTATATTCAGGAAATATCAAATTAATTTTAATTTATTTAACGAGCCTCTCGAGCCGATTGATTTTAATATTCCGAAACGAAACGAAGCATGGCATCATCGGAATACTTAATTTGCATTTCGACGAACAATTTTATAAATTAATCTCGTCGGCTCAATTGGAAAACCTTCATTACAAATATCTTTTTTAATAGTTGACTTAAAAATATGACTCCAAATTATAAAAAAATATAGAAAGTACGGTCATGTCTATAAAAGTTCAAGAACTATGAAAATAGTTTTGTGTATCTTAGAGAGTATCTTGTGTTTTGTAAACAAGGGTAGGGCGATAGATTAACGTGAACCAACATATGATTAAACCAAAAACAATATTGGTTGAATAATATTTACTATAGTTAACAAAAGCATAGTATATTTTAGGCCATAGCTACGCCGTAGCTGCGTAGCGAGGCCCCGTAGCGCACGGCTACGGCATTGCTTGGCCCGTGTTGCTATGCTACGGGGATTTTATTCAAAACAAGCGTCCCGTACGGCTTCGTACGGCTGCAATTTAGTATGTGGTGGATTTCCAAAATAAAACTAAATCATAACAAAAAAAAAAATAGTTCTGACATTCTCAAATGTGGAAATTGATTTTCATTGATATAGAAAAATACAATACAGAGAGGTATATGAATAATGAACCTTATTTACTTGTTGTACTTAGTCTAAAAATACCACTTAAGTTATACGTAAGTGTGTGAATTAACAGTATTTTTCTCAAAAAATACTCATTTTTATTGAATTATGTTACTCTATTCAAGTCTAAACAGTTAACCAAGGTAACAAAGACCAACTATACTAGCAGAGTGTAGTTTCACCTGCCTACGCTATAATTCACAATAGACCGAATCGATTAACAGTCCCTCCAGGAAGGTACGGATGATAGCTACTATAGAATTACGAGCCGATCGAGTGTGGATCCTCTCGATTCCGAGAATTGCATCGAATCGAATCGAATGAATACTCGATGGCATGCGAGATGGGTTCGTCGACCTGTGTGTTATGATAGCAGAATTGAATTTTATGTTAACCAATTTTCTTTCGTGTTGTATTGGTTTCGGGATTAAGTTCTTTTATGAATGTTGGTATTGTTCTTGGATTTAGGTTTAATTTTATAGAACCAGCCGACTTAATCGTGTATTTTATTTTCTATTTATTTTGCAGAATAGATGTAAAAGTTTAAATCAATCATGCCTTAGATGAAACTTAGTCCATAGTATAATTAAAGTTATTTGATTTAACATTAATCGATTTTTCGTTTTTAATTTCATGGGCAGTTTTATTTTATACAATTAATGTTACAATAGAAAACAAGAATTTAAGGTAAGAGTTGTACTTTAAAATGTATACCTGGAATTTTGACAATATATTAACCTATGCAAACTTAAGCCAAAATTTCTAATCGCATTTAGCTTAGAGAATCTAAAAAAAATATTCTAATACTAAAAACAAAGATAAGTTCAATAGCTCTATAACATTTTCAATTACATGCATGATGTATTAGTACTTGCACAAGTTCGTCTTTAAACTTGCACACGTCTATACCACTTGCAAGCGGTTTTGCAAGCTAGTTCCAAAACATATTATAACTTTGTTTACTTCCGCCCACGATAGGCATCCTTCCCGGAGTTTTGAAACACTTTACGCAACTGAAGATGAAAGTTGGTGAAGCTAAAAGTATGTTAATTCAAGTTGTATGGTCTGGAAGGTAAGGACTTGAAGTTCTGAATAAGTTGGGTATCGAAAGCTGCTCGCTAATAAGACTTCTTTTACCCGACTGCCAAGGAAGGGTTGTGTTTTTGTAAATTCGAATGAGACATATTTTTTATTGGGGCAAGCCGCACACTATTGCCAACCAACAAGAACACAAAACGATTGAGACACAATCGATGGAAACAGGGACATTTCTTGTATTTTAAGAACGTTCACATTCCAATTTCAATCTCACAATCCCAAACACTAATTCTCCAGTTAGAAGTTATGGGTCCATTGAAAAATTCACCCTTAAAACATACAATTAATTCCTAATTACATATCAGAAGTCCACACAGTGAGGAAATTATTGTATGTTTGAACATACAATAATTCCCTCATTACCATATAATGACGTCACTCGACAACGTGGGCTCTCAGCGAATAAAAATAAAGCTTATTACCCACAGTTGCGAAGCCCCCGCATATTCACATCTGTTGAACAAATTAGTTAGGAGTGTTTTAACGAGCAGACGATGCTTGCGGCCGCGAAATATGCGCTCAGGGCTAAGTGTGGCGGCCGTACCATGTGTAACGTAATATATAATATTTTATAAATAGCAAATAATGCCAATCTAATTTTTTGCAAACTGCAGATATGGTACGAGCACGCATTAGTCTTTATTTTATACTGAAGGAAAACAACACTACTAAAGCAAAAATTTGCGGTTTTACCTTTTTATTAATGAGGATAGAAAAAACTCTTTGTCGCAGATCGAACTGACTAATACAAATTAGGCGACCAAACAAACTTAGGCGAATGTTCAAATAGTTGCCACAACACCTAGTACATTGGTCATTATTATTTAGAAAGGCTCGCAAAAAGACTTGAGCGCTGTTGTATGCTAAGAGACAAAATATCACATACAAAAATACGGTTAAAATGGCTGTCGTATTGCTTAAAGCAATTAATTTAAAATTTTGGTCGGAAGACAATGTCATTTTTTTTCGGAAATAAACAAAATAGAAAAAATTATTATGTAATCGACGGATCGACGGCCACTAAAATGATTCTAAGGCGCTGGACACACAGAAAAGACGACGTAAGACGAGGATGGGGCGCGGACAGGTCACAGACAGGGCACCTCGTCTTACGTCTTTTCTGTGTGTCCAGCGCTTTAGTCACTTAATAAACAAAAATATTGGTATCATAAAGATTTAGAAGATATTTAATCGGTAATAGACCTGAAACCAGATAAATCGCCGTGTAATTTTATTTTAGAAACAGTAAAATTAGTTTCAGAATTTATCTCTAGTTAATACTAAAGATAAATTCTTAAAATTCCAAGAACTAATTTTTCCTTTCAGTACCATTGTTACCAAGTTACCAGTCATTATCAGATTGTATTTTCAGGCTATTCGGTCTACCAGGGCTGCTGAATTAGTTCGGAAGAGTCACCCTGGAACGCAAACGGCATTTGAAGCAACATGGATGGGTTTCAGTCAGTAAAAATCTGACACTCCCTTCCGCTCCGAACAGAGCGGAAAGAGTCAGTTGATGATTTCCCAAGTTTAAAAAAAAAGCTAGCCGGTAGCGATTTCTCTTTAATAGAAAAACATTAATAAATCTTCTTTGAAAGAAGAAAAATATGAATTATTTTGATGATTAAAATGTTTTTTTTTAGTTTCCAACTTTTGTTGATGACCTTGTGCTACAAAGGCCGTCATTTATTTTTAACAGATAACAAAAAAAATAAAATGTGATGTGATTTTAGCAGTATATAATTATGTATTTACAAATTAACGTTACACCTGAACTGCAGTGCTGATTCCAATGAATGCGCTGCCTATCAAGCATGACTGAATACTGTCCTAACACAACATAACTATATATTTTTTTATTAGAGATGGGTTTGCTCTTGACTCTAGTCAATGTCAGAGAGGACAGAGACAAAATCTACGATGGAGCGAGCTTACCCAGAAGGAGCCTGTTCACTCTAACTTTGAAGAGATTATAATAAATAATAATAATGATGAATTTTCTTTCTCTGGAGCCCTAACCACCGGTAGCTTGGACCCTGCTCCCGACACCGGTGGGCTACTTTTTTATATTTTTAATGTTTATTTTTGTGCTTTAAGAAATATTTAAAAATGTAATAGATATGTTAGTATATAAAAATGAATAAACGAAACAATAAATGTATTTATTTAAAGACAGAGATTTTAGTAAGTACAATAGTTCACTAAAAAAACAATGAGGTGGTCTTGTACGATTGTCTCCAATCTGGTGGGTGATGCACTGTCCTTCTAGCTAGGTTATAAAATAACCTGTATTATGGAGTAACAGTCCGAATCCCCTTTGAATATGGTTAAAATTTAACACGGTAAATTGTGCTTTTTATGAATGCCCTAAATTCTAAATTGTTTCTGTTTTTTTTTCTCTCTATATGTTGTTATAATATGTCCCTCAATTCAGTGTGTCTTTTTAGTAAAGGCCTCCTCTAGCTCTTTCCACTGGTTTCTGTCACGAGCCATTTAATGTGCTTATTGAATGCTGAATATCTATAAGTGGACAGATTGTATCTAAAAACATAGTGTATCTAGAAACGCAGTGTACCTACGTCATAATTAAAAACGAAGAAAAATCTCTACTTCCATTTCGTTCTTCAAAATCGTTGACAAAGCAAGGATTAATCAAGTTATATTACAAACTACACATACCTACCATCATTCAATAGTTTTCATTGTCGTTAAACAAAGACCCACATTCTAGCACATACATATTTGTACAAACTACCCTACAGAAATCTTAACTCAGTGTGGAATGGTTGACACGAAACTACTTGTAACACAAGCTTGCGGAACTTTGCTAATGGTACCGTACACACTAGACGTACAATTGTACAAGCGTGTATGGAATATACGTACGTATACATTTGTGTGGTTGTATTTTTTTAATGTTTTATCTCAAACATTGTATATTTGGACTTTAATTAGTCAACAAATAATCTATCTTTGTTTTCTGTTCTTTTTAGTGTTCCGTACCCAAAGGGTAAAACGGGACTCTATTACTAAGACTCCGCTGTCTATCCGTCCATCCGTCCGTCTGTCACCAGGCTGTATCTCATGAACCGTGATAGCTAGACAGTTGAAATTTTCACAGATGATGTATTTCTGTTGCCGCTGTACCAACAAATACTAAAAACAGAATAAAATTAGTAGTCTTGGGGCTCCCATACAACAAACGTGATTTTTTTGCCGTCTTTCACGTACGCAACTCTCCGTGCGCGAGTTTTTTTTCTTTATTGAGGTTAATGTCCATTAAGAAATTATAGAATTTCCGATATAAAATGATTGTTATTATTACAAAAAGGATGTACATTATTATATATAATCCATCCGAGAAATCCAATAGTTTTTTATTGATCGCTCAATCGTGCCCCAGTTGCTTGCAGGTAGAAACGCGGCCTTAGTCTCAGCTCAGCTAACATGTAGGTAGGTTTACCTTTCATACTTTTGTCCAGAAGGCAAACTACTGAACCAACCTGTGAAAGTATGAAAAAATATCGCGGAAATGTGACTTAGCTTTCCTCTGTGTCTGTAACAGGCTTTTCAAGGTTTTCGGCACAGCTTAGGCTGATATAGCCAAAGGTTGACTAGTAGAGAATACCTTGTTGCTTTAAGTCAGCCTATGTACTACTACTATACATAATATTTAAATAAATAAAAATAAGAGTAACTTCTCGATTTGTGATAAAAAAAATACTGAACAATCAAGAGAATATATTAAGGTTTGAACAAAACAAACAGTGTTATGCATAATTTATTTATTTATTTATTTAAGCAATATGGAAGACTTACCGCTAAAATAAACAGGTCAAGATCAGTAAATAAGACTGTCAGCCAATTACAAGTCTCCACTTATAAAATACAGAAATAAGAAATAAGATCTATGGACATTCACACCAAGTTATTGAGTACCTAACTAATACTTATAGTAAAATGTTGCTCGCACTGTATAACAATCATTTTAAGTTTCGGCTTAAGCACTTCCTGGCTGATATATAAATCACACATCACCATGATAAGGCTTTAAAATGACGTAGTTGATAACAAGACCATCATAATTTTACGGCCTCATCATGCCACTTTGAAAGTACATATCTACCTACCCCAAAGATAACTCATACGCTATAAAAGTTACACGTCTTTGAAGCGCATAAATTGAAACATCTTACACATAGCTACAGGCAGGATTATTAGGAAAGTTAGAAATTGTAATTGTTTAATGGATGAAACTTCCAGCTGATGGATATTTCTACAAGGAACCCATCCATAATAATTATTATGATTGGGAAAGTTTTCCAGTCTGTGTGTTTGTTTTCATAGCTAAACCGCTAAACTGATTATGATACTAGATATTGACTGTTCGTATATCTTAGCGATCTTACCTAGCGACATCATTTCACTTTCCGACACACACGCGAACGAAGTCGCGGGCAACAGCTAGTTTTTAATATATTAGGCTTTAAATGGCTGGAAAGTTCAAAGGAGGTCATTTAAAGAATGAGTATGTCGATAACAAAAAATCTTCACTAATAGAAATTACGAGACAAGGCCGGACAAGTCCGCTGTACTAAAAATGTCCGGTGAAGATGGTGGAACGAGCTTGACGCCGACCAGAATTGGTGTACACTTGCCCAAAGTCGAGAGGAATGTAAAGAAGAAGGCCTTTGCTCTGCTGCAGGACAGAACGGTCTGAAAATCATCAATATTATATAGACTTCTTCCAATACTGAGTGACTGACAGACAGCGCACAGCTGAAACTACTGGTCGTAGAAAGTTGAAAATTTGGAATATCCCATTTTTCCAGTTCCTGTCTTCTCTTCTTATTCGTTATCTTCATTTCTGAAGGTCGTGCCCGTCTTGGAATGCTTTGACGGAGTCACAGACGAGCTGCTTCCATGCCACTCTGTCTTCGGCTCTTCTTAGGGCAGTGGTCACCGTGAGTCCTGTGATCGCCCTTATCTGATCTGACCAGCGAGTAGGTGAACGTCCGCGCGGTCTCTTACCATCCACCTTTCCCACCACCACCAGTTTTTCGTGGTTGTCTGGCTGTCTCCGAGCGATATGGCCAAAATAACCTAGGACTCGCTGGTAGCATATTGTAGCATATTGTTGACCAGTGACCAGTTCCCGTAAGTTTCCGCAAATTTGTGGACAAAGTTTCAGGAAAAAGCTCGTAAATAAATAAAATTAATGGACAGGTACTCCATTGCTAGAAGTACGCTGAACGGCAGGCTTTTTTCTATGGATGAAAATCATCAAATGACTCCTTCTACTCTGGGCCAAGTGGAAGGGAGTGTCAGACTCATACTGACTAAAACCCATCCATGTTCCTCCTAGTGCCCTTTGCGTTCCAGGGCTACGGTAACTCTTCTGATCAAATTCCGCAACCCTGGCAGTGAACTGCAGGCTTCTTTTTCTCAAATTACGATAGGCTTCGGAAGCAAAGCCCTGGGAAAAAGCTTGTCAAAAAATAAATAAATAAGCCTTTGGTATGCAACATTTTGATATTCTGTTCATTAATTGGAACTTCCTAACATTCCTTGCGAAGGGAAGAGGCGACATTTATAGCATAATTAGACATTCGGAATAGCTTTAGCAAAGTTTACTGAATACTTAAACTTATTTATATTGCTATAGAGTAGATACTTGTTTAAAGTTTTTTTGGGGTAATTGTGTTATGAATGTGGATTACAAGTTTAATAGCTTTGGATAACGATAGAAAATAATCTAACAAGTAAGTAAAGGTAAAATATATTACGAGTAGCTTAGTTAGAACTTATCTTCACTTTGATTAATAACAAAAAAATAAGTCCAGATTTATAATATTAAGAATTTACCAAATCCGTAGTTAGAGTTATCTCCTTGAGAAGCTTTAAACTCACACTTTACAAAAACTTACCTACCTACACATCTCAATTCAATTAATATTTCATAATGTATAAGACAGAAACCATGTTGTTTCTAAATAACTAAGTTAATTACGAACCAGCAAAAATAAACACAATAAACCAGGAATATCAAATAATTAAATAATAAAAAACCTACGTACCGCCAGCGCACTCAGAGTACGGTTAGCAAAGCAAAAAGTTTAAAACAAAAGAACAAAGCAGAAACAGTTTGTAGTGCCTATGCGCCATGCACGCCACTTGAGAACAGAGGACCCTACCCACAGAACTAATTTGCTATCTGTAAATAAATAGAATAGAATGTATGCTGGATCCTTTTGTTTTTAGAGAACTTTCAAGACCCTGTTCAATTCTAAAGAAATTTAATTCATATTTTATAACAAGCCTACGCTATCATTGCTTAGTATTAACTAATTGGCAACAGAGACAATACATGCAAATAAAAAACAAACTACTAAACACTAACCAGCTACCACCAGCGTCTGACGTGTACTTCAGCCGTCGACTGAATAAAGCAGAAACAATTTGTAGTAGCCGTGCACCGTGCACGCCACTTGCGAGTAGAGGACCCTACACCGAACTAATTTGTTATCTGTAAATGGAAAAAAGCAGGGCAATGACGTGGTTTTTGTTTTTAATGCGAACCAAGATTATAATGGATTATTTAGTTTTGTGAGGACTTTACCTAAGGATAGCATCGACGCCGAGTTGCTAACCTGTCGGTTTTCTATCGGTTGCATTTTGGAGAGTGTGCAACGGAATTGCATAGTTTGATTTCGCCTAGCCCGTTCCATCATCGGACCACAAGACGTACGGCGATGCGCCACCGGTACATGGTGGACATCCCACCCACACGCACAAAGCGTTTTGGGAATACATTCATTGTGCGTACCGCTAAGGAGTGGAATTCCCTGCCGGAGTCTGTGTTTCCTGATAGCTACAACCTGGGAGTCTTTAAGTCAAGAGTGAATAGGTTACTTCTGGGCAAGCGTGTTCCATCTTCGACCACATCGTCGCTTACCATCAGGTAAGATAGTGGTCAAGCGCGTGCCTATCAATAATAATAATAAAAAAAAAAGGATTACGAAATCATATTTTATAAAAAACACACCCATCATTGCTTAAAAATAACTAATTGGCAACAGAGACAATACACCTAGAAAAACAAATAAATAAAAACTTAGACTTGAAAATGAAAAGTACTAGTGAAAAGTAAAGGATTGGCTGTTTTCTTTAAATAAAGAGGTATTCGAAACAAAGTGAAGTAATAATTTTAAATAAGGTTTTTTATACATTTGTATCTGTACAACGTGTAACAGAATTTAACGCAATACCTCTTGACGACATTTTGTTGAGTTATGCGCACGTAAATGTATGGGGCAATCGATATTTTTCTCGATTTCGGGGTTAACCCTATAGTAAAAGTTGTTCATAATGATGAGTACAATGACCCCTTAAGATTATTGAATTTATTCTGTTACACGTGTCGTGTACGTGCGTGTTGGTGTATCTTGTGTGTTTGAGGGGTCGCACCGCACTGCTCAAAAATGGCTCGACCCATTGTTATGATTTTTTTACGTATGTTTAGTAGGTTTGAGTATTGAGGTCGCAAACTATATTTCATACTTGATATGCGCGTACGAAGTTGCGAGCAAAAGCTAGTTTAAAATAAAAGATACAAAATAATGACAGGAACAGGATGAGTAAAGTTTCCATGAACCAATAACAATTCAATTTGGAAAGCGTGAGGCCGTTGAGTCATCTGGTCGATAGAGCAATCGAGAAAATTACAACATGATTAATAATATTGGTCTCAGGCAAGGGCAAGCAAGACCTAGTTGAACTTATTCAAAAATACGATAATTATTAAAAAAAGTCTACAAAAATCCTGGAACCAAACCGATGACTCAATTACTGCTAATTCGTATAAACCTAAAAACAGTAGGTCACGAATTCCAAGTAGCTGTAATAACTTAATTGCTCGGAATTCAGTTTTTAATGTAATTGGTGCAATTATCGTGTAAAACAAAGACCAAGATGGCGGCTTTTGGATTTACGATAACCTTGACTGATTTTATTGAAGCCTGTAATCGTCTGGTCATTAAAGATTAAATCGAAGGTTGAAGTTTGGTAATGTTGTAAAATTATAATTATAATAAATCTGTAAAGAAATTACGGAGAATGTTTAACGAAGTAGTATAGTTACTGCGTTTTAAAATAAAATGAAGCCGCCTTTCATCTAAATTCATCCAGATCCTCAACATTATTTTATGATGAAAAATGGTATTTGTTTACCTATAATATACTTCATTGTACACATTTTATACGTCATAAGCAAAGGACAATTTTTTTTTAAAGGCACAATATCAAATAAAATTGTAATAAAAAAATCTCGTACAAACAACTTTTTGATGGACTAATCAAAGTCAAAGTCAAAGCATTTATTTCAATTAGACCATTTACAGGCACTTTTGAATTGTCAAGGTCGGTCGGTCAAAAAGATGAAGCTATTTGCACGTTCCAAGGCGTAGATCTCTATGGAGAAGAACGTGCAAGAAACTCCACGGACACTCTTTTAAAAAATAATATTTTGTTACAAAATTATGGTTATATCATTCATATTGAAATAAAACATATATGTGAGAACAATGTAAAAGACGTGCAGGATAAAAGAGTCCGTAATTGAAGATTATATAGCTAATCAATTGGATATTGAGCATTGATAGACAGTGTAATACCGGTATCACATACATAGCATCTAATGAAGCTAATTACCTGTACCCCAAAGCCTTTAAAAGCCACAGCAATGTAGATAAAATCCCGAGCAGGCAATATTGCTGCTAACATAAAAAGAGCCTTCAAGAATTAAGCTCCAACGTCAGGCGGTGAGCACATTTCAGAGCTCAAATAACTCTGCTCGGGAGGAATTTAGCAAATCTCCCTTCATAGGGATAATCTGGCATCTAAAATTGGTGGTACAGTGCAAAGTTATGGAAATGGAGTGCTGATAAAATATTTTGTTCTGTTTATTTAAGCCGTTTCAATAGAAGATTGTATTCATTTTATTTGACGAAAAGTCATATATATGAATATTTTTTAATGGTTAAACAGTTTTTTCACGTCAAATAATAATAAATATAATGTTTTTGGTCTTTGTTATTTGAGTACCTACTCTGTGAAAATACTCACTTGTAGTGTCATTCAAATCAAATCAAATCAACTCAAAATCATTTAATCGTAAACATAGGTAAACATATTACATACAAGGTCTTACAATTTTGGTAGTGCGCTATGTTTTGCCATTTGGCATACAAATTATAAAGATTTGGCCAATATGCTAACAAACAAACTAACACGGTAAGTTCATTAAAAGCTAATTTAAGAAGAAGAATATTTTATTACAATTACTATATTATTAATTAATGTATTACATTATAATTATTTACTTATATGATTGTATTAACACATGCATGGCCGTTAAATTTTATTATTCATAATTAATTTAATTTTATGTCAAAATTTTAAGTCAATTCAAGTCTAATTTATAAGATAAATAGTAAAGATATTAATGTCAAATATAAAAATGAATGTCAGCATTATACAGTTATATGAATTCGTCATTAAGAAATTCGTCTATAGTATAATAACATTTCTCAAGCAGTAACCCATTAAGCGTTCCTTTAAACTTCGGCAATGGCATACATTTTTATTTTATCGGGTATTTTATTACATATTTGTGGTGCAACACCAAAGAAACTTTTTTTCATTAGTGAAGTTTTACATTTCACAAGACATAGTTCGTTAATACATTGAGCACGCATCGGAGTTTTCTTTATGGAACAAATTTTTTTGAATAAATGTGGATTTATTTTTATTATTACGTATGTAAGAGTGCAGTTTTGACATAGGCAATTTTGAAACAGACCAAGTGGCCTCATATAGCTATAATATATACTACATTCTACTTTGCCACTAAATCATTTGTGGTTTTATGTGGTGGTCACGTCAAATTTCTAGGGTACCTACGAATCAGCAATGGAATCAGTAAATCGTTGTCTAAAATTTTGGGTAATACTTTATTATAAACTCATTAGGTAAATTCACTGACGAAATCGTCGCGCCCATCAAAGGCCGCGTCTATTTTTTCTGTGACTAACACCATTCACTGCACATTATAGCTCCATTCGTGCATCCTCCGTGTTTTCCAACATACGGTGTGTTCTCGGCTTAATTATAGTATTTAGTGGAATCAAGTTAAACTCGTAACGTCTGTGCTAAGAGCTAGTGCGTGTTACAAGTTGTTCCACTGAACGTCTGATTGACTCGTTTGTTGCGCAGTTTACGTGATTCTCATTTGTTCTGTTTCTTTGTTTGAGGGTTAATAAATTATCTCATCAGTGAAGACAATGAAGGTTTACTGGAGAATTAAGTTATGTATTCATAGCGGTTGGATGTATAGGAGGATGTTATAAGATCGAAAAAATAACGTAAAGCTGTTGACGACGTTTTTCGTGATTAGAATATTTCTTTTAAATTCCTAGTAATGAAAAACTATTCATAGTTTATTTTTCGGTTACCTGCGAAGAGATGTTAGGGAAAGTTCAATGTACTTTATTTTAAATTTATCTGGCGCCTACTGTAGTGCATTTTTTAGTGTTTTCTAATTAAAGTAGTGCTGGAGGAGGGGGAGGTGGATCTCAAACTGATATTTCCTTGGGCTCTAGACAAAATGACATTCAATAAGCGATAATTTGATTAATAAAATACAAAACAAATTGGGAATGACCATAGACATTTCTGTAGAGGATGGTTACATTTATGACATTTTGACAATGGAATCGATAATTTAATTGAATGTCACTTTATCTAGAGCCTATACCCCCTTTTTATGGGAATACATCAAATGACTCCTTCCGCTCTGGGCGGAGCGGGAGGGTGTGTCAGACTCTTACTGAGTAAAACCCATCCGTGCTCCTCCAAATGCCCTTTGCGTTTCAGGGCTACGGTGACTCTTTCGAACGAATTCCGCAACCCTGGCAGGAGCCCATAACCCCTGTCCACCCAAATGAAGTTCATTCTTTGTCAAACTGTACTTTAAAAAAAAAACTGTCTTTGTGTGAAGCAGGCTTTGAGCACGTTCACGTAAAATATTCAATTTAAAAACCGTATAATTGTCTACCCAACGCCCAACCAAACAATTTTTTCAAAAATGAACCTTAAACAATCGCAAATTAATATTTTACAACCATATTATCAATATTTTCACAAAACAGAACAACACTTAAAACGTTTTCCGATATTAAAACTGGGAACGCCATAATTTCATCCATCCGAACAGTTTGAGCCACAATCCAATAAAGATATAAAGCAGATTGCATTAATATTTTATCTCGTTCAAGTACATAATACCAATCGCAGTCTACATTGAGAAAACAAATTGAAAACCATTATTCTATAACGAGTGAGATTTTCTCCAGCTCTCGGAAATTCAATTGTTCAGGAATTCTTGTTGGTATCCAACAGTAACTGAAGCCTACAGGTAGGAGGAAGATTGAAGGCATCGATTGGGTACTGAATTCTGAGTACATTATTTGGAAAATGTGTTTTGTATCTTGAGTGTTGTAATTGTAATTCCGTAGCAGCTACGCCGTAGCGTCTTACTTAGCTACGGCGTAGCCGCTTCGTAGACGTAGAATGTACGTCTAACTCGAACTAATATTATAAATGCGAAGTGAGTTTGATTGTTTGTATGTTACTAGTGGTAAATAAATAATAAGATTGTGTTATTGTTTGGTTGATGCTACATGAATACCGACTTCTTTAAAGATTTGAAGCATTATGCAGGTAAGTCGCCATCCTAAAGAAATGATATAATGTAACATCACGCCTATTTTTGCTGAAGGGTTGGGCAGAACCGTACGTACCTAGTTCTTCTACATTTAGCCAGTTATGTTTAAGTCACATAGAAGCGAGCCTATTACCTTAAACTTGGCACAGATCTAGACTGCAGGTTAAAGATATTTATAATATTCATCTAGCTGAAAAGCTTCAAAATTACTCATTAGGGATTTATTTCTTCTCAGTCGGTATGCTCTTGCTGACAAAAGCTTACCGACTGAGAAGAAATAAATACTATGACGACCACGACTACACTACGACCACAACATAATACATGACGACCACGACTGCTCTGAAGCAGTCGTGGTCGTCATGTAGTCATGTAGTGTCCAGGCACTTGTGATCTTTTTCACAATTTCTCGCCATTTTTTCCTGTTAGCGGCCATCTTGGTATTTATTTAGGCACTTTAAAAACAGAAAAAAAATGGTTGAAATATACAGGGGCCTAACCACCAACTCTTACGTGCTATACAGGACGTATAGCTCCGTCTCTTTCCCACTGGAAGTAATATTAAAGTAATACTGCTTTAAGAGTTGGTGGTTAGGCCCCTGATATAGCGGTAGTATTTCTCCGGAGTAGCTCTTCTACAAAAAACTCACTTTTACCAAATTGACATTATTTTATCTACTAATCAAATTACAGCTCAAAAAGTTGTTTTTCATCCATAAATATTTCTTAGATGTTCAAACTCTGTATCGAAGTTAGGAAAGTTCGTCAAACTCCAGACTTTCAGTTACGCGATAATTAACAGATAAAGTGGAAAAAGGTCGCTTATTAACAAAGTTTACTTGAATGATGTCCTTGTTAAAGTATTTATTGGGCTCCATGGATATTGTCGAGGATGAAATTGCTGCACAAACAGGTCTATAATTGTGTTTATGTACGTTTTCTTTACTGCGTCGGAGCCTAGGAGGGTAATATTTTCTCTTGACGATTTGAGTTTGTTTCGGTTTTTAACCGGCCCTAAAAAAAAGAGGAGGTTCTCATTTATGAACTGATTTGAATTTTTTTTTATGAAAGGATATACTTTTCGATTGATCCCATAGAAATTTCATCAAAATCGGTTTAGTAATTAGGTTTTTCAATCAAAATAGCTGGAAAAATGCTGGAAATGTGTCATCCAAGTAAATGAAATTACGTTTTTCATTGCCCTTCACTTTCCAGTGGATGTAAAAGATTACGAAAAATGTTAAACGACTAAAAAGCGTAAAATAAAAAAAAGATTTATTTTATACTTTTTTTTTTAAGTTTTTGTTCAGAGTTGTTAGCTAGAAAGCACCATAGTTCGCTAAATCTCATTAGTTTAATTATATTGTTATAGATTACAGTACAAAACATGATACATTAAAGCATTCTCTACCCGTCAAACCTTCGATTTAAAAGACTACTAAGCTATAAAAATTTAAAACCGATATAAAAACTTCCGTTCTTCCAAGCTTTATCTTTTTCATCAAAATGGCGACCCTGGCCCAAATCTAGTCTAAGCTGCATAGCACATATACATATGTAAGTATATAGACACCAGTACTGTACATAAGCAGGTCAGGTCGACTCATATGCAGCTAGCATTAGCATGGCTAATTCTATACGAACTTGTTTTAAGTAGCCTCTTCGGACTTACTCGTACTTAGCTTGCTTTTTGTAACCATGCCTGGTTTCTAGAGGTTTTCATGAATATTGCGTTTCGTTTTAACCGACTAAAAAAGAGAAGCTTATGTATTTGACACGTATTTAAATGTCATGTTTTTAACGATGCCTCCGCTATCTCGTTGGTCTGACGTCATTGGTTTAGTGGTTGCAAAGTGCGACTGCTGAGCGTGAGGTCCTGAGTTTTAGTTTGGAAGTCGTTGGTGTGATACCTCTGTAATTCGATTAGCACGCAACCCCGTGTAGATTTCGCCCCGAACGTCTCAAATTGCTATCATCCCATCAGACAATGAGATTAAAGGAACAGAGAGAGCACCTGGCGCACATTATAATCTACATTTCCTGCGTTCTTGGTTAGGGACTTGATATACAAAGCTGACAGGGCGTGCGCGGCCAGGGCGCTGACTAGATAAAATGTATGACAAAGGAACGAAATAGACTTAGCGTCGCGGGCGCGCGGCCAGACTCCGTACATTTTCGTCACAGCGCCCTGGCCGAGCGCCCGGTGCGCTTTGTATGGATTATATGTGTGGATGTGTTTTTATAATAATTTAAAAAATAATTTCATAGGAATAAATCCTATATCTACATATACTTAGGTGCACAACAAAGCATTTATGGAAGTATATACGTACATCGTCCCCGGACTAATTAGAATTAGATAATCAAATCTGCGGTCTAATGATAATGACGTATGTTATTGTCAACATTTCAAAATTAGCTGACATAAGATACCTCGTTTAGTAATCAGAGACTATCAGGCTATCAGTATTCAGGGGTTAATTAGTTCGGCTGGCCGAGGTTCTAGGCCGAAATTTCAGCGCGGATGCTGAGTGGACATAATTATGTTACAACAGATTATAACTAGTGGATGCATTAGCCCCGAGCCCCCGACTGACAAATTGGTAATAGTGGACTGAAACCTGCGCAGGCACTTTGTGTAAATTATTTGACTTTCAAATTGCAATTTCACTCTCAAAACAGTAAAGGATATAATCGCAGAAAACTGGCGTGTCCATTAACGCTCAGTCCTCACGTACTACATTGTAAATGCTAGGTTCACACTGTTTCACAGGAAGGAGGCCTGTGTGCTAGCAGTGGGAACGGCTTCATCTTCTTTTCATTCTTCTTCTTTTCGTGCCAATTGACTTCTCAGATTTTGTCCAACCACTTGGACCGCATTGTCATACGCCACGTTCAGGTCCTTTAGAGCTTGTAACGATCTGCTGGATAAACATTACTACAGATGATGATGATGATGTTGTTGTTTGTGTGGTGTTGTGTTGTTGTTTAACAGTATACCTGTGTGCCTTAATCAAATGCATTTGGCCGTTAAGAGAGTTTACGCCGTACGCATTTCATACAAACTTTCAGTCCTTGTTTTTCGAAATGAATATCTAAAAAAGTAATCAGAGAACAATTTTCGAAATGTCTTATTTAATATAAGATAATTGGATATCTCTGTTTCTATGGAAAATTTAACTGTAACACTTTTTTTCGAAAATAAGAAGTTTAATTAAAATCTGTTCATTCATTTCGAAAAATAAGGCTTTTAAATTTTGTATGAAATGACGTATGTCGTAAACGCTCATAAACGCTAACGACACGTGACGAAGTAACTTAGGTACTTCAAAACTTTCGCATACATAATCTTAAGTATCTAGGTCTGAAGCGGATAGCTACCGAAGCACCAGTTTTCTAGAAAGAGCCGGCGGTATAACTCCAAACAAATGTTTGTTCTCCCCTGGATTATGATCCGGATTTATTATGAGAGAATCAGAGTTCTGACTTTGTACAATAAGTCCTGTGATACCAACTTTTCGCCATAAGTTAGGGCTACGAAAACAGCGATGCTGTTTGGTCAAAATGGAAATGGTTTTTGTTCGATAAAAATACAATCTTGCTTCTGGTATCCCGCTGAAATGTCACACGTTATACAACTGCAGACTATTGGGTAACAACGTGACAGTGACCTCGAGTTTCTGTAGCGATTCAGATAATGAGCATAAGGTAACCGTGCTTGTTTTACCGCTGTTACTTTGCATTTTAGAAAGCTGTAGCTGTCATTGAATAATTTCTATAAAGTATTTACATTCTCAATTTAAAAAAAATGAAAAATAATGAAGCCGTCCTGAAGGCCAATTCTTTAAAATTCTTCATTTGCATCTCAAATTCACATCTGACTCGCAATCTGTCAAAAAAAGCCTCAATTTCCATACATTTTTGACATATTGCGGCTGAGATGCAAATGCGAACGTAGTACGAATATAGTAGAATTAGCCCTCTGAATGTTGAGAGCCACGAGAGTTCAAAAGAGAGTTGAACTGTCGTGGCTCTCAACATTTTTTAGTTGTGATTTTGTATAAATTGTTTGTTTTTCGCATTTCTCAAGAGAGTTATAAGAGGGTGGCCACTTTTGCCCTTACAGTGTCCACGATCGGGTTTGGGAAATAGTAATCTCTGCGAAAACTCTAGAGGTACCTAACACAAACTTTGACGATGCCTTTCATAAGTTGGATATTTACGATGTCAAAATATTAAGTGAAGAACCATTCCAAAGCAATACTAACTCTGTAAACTCAATACAAAATGTTGATCCCTATCGACATTTCCGTCAATGTTAAACCCGATCATCACAAAAACAAGATAAAAAATTCATGTTTCATCTGTTGCACTCCCACCTAGAGGCCTCGTCGACGGAGGTCGCTCGCACAGGATTAAAATTCAGTGGCTTCCATTAGACTTCGCGCATTGTTTGAGTGGGCATTAAACTGCCGCCATTTTGAAACCAACTTTTTATATTTACCAAGTCTATCCGCAAAGTTCCGCCGTGATTCCGATCAATCGCCGTGAACGTTTAAATGCGATGTTGAACGGTTTTTCAAGTTTTGGTCGGACCTTTGTTTAGATCTTTGTTTTAGAAGTTTGGTCGTTACGTTTGATACTATGTAGGAGTCTTTAGGGCGAATTTCACCACTGAAACTGAACCCGATCAGCATATAAACCACGTTTATAAGCCGTCAGTGTCATTATTTTCTGTGGAATATTGACACTGACAGCTCTTGAACGTAGTTTAGATGTACTGATCGCGTTCAGTTTCATTGGTGAAATCCGCTCTGATGGTTAAATAAATATTTTACTTAATTACTATTATTATTTATTTATTCCCCAAAGGTGCTCGTGGCAAAATAATAACAGCCGCACAGGTCAATCTGCAAGGTTAAGCCGAGGTTGGTCTGTGGATGGGTGACCATCTTAACATACCGAGACTCCTACCTGCCTCGGAAAGCACGTTAAGAGCGTGTACGCCGTATGTCATTTCATACAAACTTTCAAGTCCTTATTCTTCAAAATGAATGAACCGATTTTAACGAAACTTGGTATGCATACGATTTGAAAGTTTGTATGAAAAGCCGTACCACGCAAACGCTCTTAAGCCGTTGGTCCGGCTGTAATTTGTAAATTGTTAGCAGTTGTTACGGATTTTCGGAAGCCAGAAAATCTGATACCAGTCTTGCCAAGATGTACCCAGTTAATGAGTTCTAGAGGTCTGGTAGGCAGCTGCTCCACGTAAAATACTGGTATTCAGCTGAATCCCGTTTGACTGGAAACCGATCCCATATAGTTGGGAAAAGGCTAGGCAGATGAAGATTTATTTATTACACGCAACAACCATAAAAAACTTTAAGGAATGTGTTAGTTCCTTCTTATACATACTTCAAGAGTCAATGTTGTCTTGGTAAAACATTGAAAACACTGTCAGCAAGTTTTTACTAAAAGAAACACTTTTAATGACTTCAGCAACGTTGTCAATTTAGGAGAAGGAGCTCCCCCAATCTTCGCCATATCAACCGGTGCTGTGCTTGTTACCAGGTTCCAGAATCTCACCAGGTTTCACAGTTTACTTATTGTTTCAAACTCATATTAACATTGTATCTACATAATATTTAGTAAGTACATGTATCTTCAAAGTGCTATTTATGTTAACAAAATTAATAGAGCTGCCTTGAGCGATAGAAATTCCTGAAATGCTCAGACCTGATTTAAATGATTTGATGTGTTAAGGTATACATGAGAAGTTGCTATATTATGTGTTATATTATGAAAAGCTCTTTAGATGTACGTGTATGGATAACGGGTTTATTAAGTCTTGCATTGCCATTTTGCTATTCAGGTATAAACGTATTTGGTTCGAAAGTGTGGCCCTGGAACGAAAAGAGCATTTCGAGGAACACGGGTGGGTTTTAGTCAGTAAGAGTCTGACACTCCCTTCCGTTCCGCCCAGAGTGGAAGTCGTCATTTGATGATTTCCCATCCAAAATAAAGGTATACCTCCAGGGTTGCGGAATATCTACGAAAGAGTTAGCGTGGCCCTGGAACGCAAGGGCAATGGAAGGAACACGGATGGGTTTTAGTCAGTAAGAGTCTGACACTCCCTTAAAATAGAGAAAAAAGACCCTCAGAAGTGATGTCACGTGGTCTAGCCCAAACATTTAGGACTATTGACAATAATTGTCACTTTGTCTAGAGACCAAGTAAATTAAACATTTTTCACACCACCTGATCGAAAACGTCAAATTATATGTCATGTCAACCTAACCTAAAGTGAGTCATTTTTGGCCGGTGGCACTGCCGGGCAATAATATTGTACTGGATTTCATTACAACCCGCTGGTCAACAATGTGATTTAAATTTGGAACCTCATCTGTCTGCTCAATTGGCGGTATATTAGGTACTTACAACGCCTTCTGTCTCTGTCTCTCTCTTTCTGTTCCAGAAAGAGGAAAGATATTCTCGATACTCTTACTACTTAGGGATGATATTCTCGAATTTCTACAAAATCATAAGGATTGAAGACAATATTATAAGAATAATTGGTTATGTACGGATTATTGTATAAAAGGATAAGAATAACACTTAAAACCCATTTATAGTCGATTTATTAATTTAAAAACTATTTTCTCGAGCATCTCCTATGACGTTCTAAATTCAAATTACATACAGCCAAGCGTCCGAACCCATTCTACCTAGCTGATATAAAGCTCTGTATAAAGCTTTGTGTACACATAAATTGTATTAGGTTGCTAACATTAGGCCTGCACATATTTACTTACCCACAGAGAATTAAAAAAAAAAACGAAAATCGAGTTGGTCGTGGCCGCTATGTGCCGTGGTAGGTATACCGAGTGGAACGCAAAAAAGGCGCGGATGTTGCAAATCCGTATGGTATTAAAACTAACTTTTTTTAAGTAGGTATACAGTATAGTTCTAAATACATATCTCTACTTAGTGTTTGTAAATTTAAAATATTTTGTTTTTCGTGTTATGGCTTCTTATTTTCTCACAGGAGGTGTGAAAAGTAGAGTATCCTCCTCGGGGATAAAGGTGTCTTTGCCTTGGGCTAGCTTGAATTCCTCGCTGCATTCAGGATTCTTGTATTAACTCCCTCGCTTCGCTCGTGAGTTAAACTCTAAACTCCCTCGCTACGCTCGGGAGTTAACTCCCGAATCCTTCATTGCGTTCGAGATTCAATATGACGCCCGTGACACAAGACACTGCTTTATCCCCTGGGTGCATAATCTACTATTACCGCTCAATTGTTTTCCATTTAAATTCAGAATACTTCTGAGAACAGAAAATAAAACAGACATCTAAATAAATTCCGACATAATTTTGTCATCTATTTAAAATTTAAAGTGCTTTCTATTTTCAAAATGAAATGCGGGACCGAAAACCTATCAATAACTAATGAAAACTTTTGACAGGGGACGATAACGCTAAAAGTTGTGCCTGTGTTGTATCAATTTTAATATTGATAGCAGATATATTTTCGTACCTAAAATAATGTTTAAAAATAAAGCGAATGCGAGTCGAACTCAAACCGGTTCCGTCGCAATAAATAGTTTAGTTTCTTTTTTGTCATGAACGCACTTACACATAAATCAACTTAGCGATTGCTTAACATAGGCACCTCCCAAGCGACGCCAGAATTGCACCTTCCGCATCCAGCCTGACCACCTTTAAAGTAACCCGGATCCGTGGGTGGTCTTTTCTCCACAGAAACGCTCTCGCCTGCTTTCTTCCTGGTTAATGACCAAAAAGCAATGATTTTTTACAGAATAATAAATATTAACTACTTGTATGTTCCTATGTTTTCCTTTTCAATAATACATTATTTTTATAAGCACTAGAACTCTCAAAAAATGCTCAAAATTGCCTATTTAGACCGCTGTCAACAGAGGCCTTTTTTTTTTTTTTTTTTTATAGGATGGGAAATCATCAAATGACCCCTCCCGCTCTGGGTGGAGCGGCAGGGAGTGTCAGACTTTTACTGACTAAAACCCACCCTTTAGTCCTCCTAGTGCCTTTCTTCCCAGGGCCGCGGTAACTCTTTCGAACATATTCCGCAACCCTGGCAGGCTCTGGCCCTGGCGGGCCCCGTCTCCGTTGCTGACTGCTCGTTGCTGACGGCGCGTTTGGAGTGAAACGCGCCGTCGACTCTGGCCTGACCTGATCGACCAGCGAGCTACCCATTGCTCGCTGTCCGCAGGCGTCAGTCACTGCGCCTTGCCCAGGAGCGTGAGTTCCTGAGAGGCGCAGCGACTAACGTACGTCTGGAGGAGGCGAGATGGGGCCATTACAAGCACTCCATTCTAGCCCCCTCCCGAGCAGTTGCAGCGGCGGCGACGGTGGCGGCGGCTGCGGCGGAAGCGACGGCGGCGGCGGCGGCGGTGGAGGAGGGTTTCTTCCTCGTTCCGGCCCTGGCGGGTGGACCGCAGGCTTTGCCCCCAGCCCAGTGATCGGCCGGCTTGCCAGCTGCCGCACATGCGAAGCAGTGCGGCGCGGCGTCGCACGAGCCGGCCCTGTGACCGGGCTGACCACAGCGGAAGCAGTGGTCACTGCGGTCCACCTCCGAGGTGCAGCGTGCTCCCACGTGGTTGCCAACTTGGCAACGGAAGCACCTCAGAGGTCTGCGCTCCAGCAGTTTTACCTGCGCGGAGACCCAGCCCACCAAAAGCCTTCGGCCCTCCGAGACTTTCGTGGCCGCCGACACGGGGCAGCTCACCACTACGGTTCGCATGCCCGTGTTGTCAGGACGGATGGTGCCCGCCTTCACCTCCTCTGCAGAGCACCCCCCCGTCCCGACGACGGCGGCCAACACCTCCTCCTCCGTGACGGAGTCGTCCAGGCCCAAGATGCGCATATCTATGCACTTCGTGGGCCTGGACACTCGGACGTCATCCGCGCCCAAGGACGCCCTAAGCCTTTCGGCTAGAGTCAACAGAGGCCTAGTGTAGGTACAAATTTAACAAGTATTAATGAAAAAAGAAAAACATAGCGACACAGTATATATCCTCCTTATTCAGATCATAAAATATCTTTTAAATTGGTTTAATGTTGGAGGAAGAAATAGGCGAGAGCCAAACCTCGAAATATGGCTTTTTACTCAGGGTATTCAGTTGGATCTGCAGTTATCCTTATCGCATGAACCGGACGCCGAGCACTTGCAGAGCGCCAGCAATAGTTTCTTTAAATACCTAATTTTCAAAAGTCTCTCCGCTCGCATTTCCTCTTATAAAGACACAATATAATATGAAATACACTCTAATGTTAAATTTTTAAGAGTAATTATTTCCGTGATAGAATTTAATAGGTGCGTGACCTGACTATAGTTCTAGAGATACCCTACGACAGATAGACAGCGGACAGTCAGACGCAAAGATGAGTCGGAGCAGCGTGTCATAATTGGGTTCGGGTTGAGTTTTACGGTACCCTAAAATGGTTAGCCTACATCAAATTTAAATGAAAGAGCCACTCCATCATTTGAATGGTTACAAGTGTTTTGTTTGACAATACTTTTTCGCCATCATCGTTTTCTATTAAAAAAGGAGGATTTCCTCGTTATCTTAGATGGAAAGAAAATAACGCTTCAATAAAAGATGATGAGATCATTTTATTCTGAGACTGTAATTCGATTTTTTCAGTAAAGGTGGGAGATTTTGTTGACGATGAATTTATTTTATCTACGCTTTGAATGGTACTAGCGCCATTACCATTTTAGTGAGCATCTAGGTGTGCATAGACATTATGTCAAATACAGTGTGACTTTTAATTCTTTGGCGAGTGCCAATGAATTTAAAGTCACACTGTATTTGTGAGTGTTCGAAGATACACTCTCTCGTTCCGTATCTCGTTCGTAGATTCTCTTCCACTCTTGTATGTTGAAAAAATCAGCTGCTTAGTAGTTTTATGTCCGCATGACACAGTAGCAGATGGGTTTCATCTCTGGAGCATTACCAATGAATAAAAAATCACCATAAGTATAGATAAATGATAACTCTTGTAGAAAAAACTGGAAAATCTTGTAGATTTTCTTTTTAATCTAGTAGAAAGTATTTTGGTACCTAGCTGTTCTGCTACTTATGTAAAGGCGCCTACACATTATTTACACGCCACGTGTCTTGCGGTTTGCCGGTGGCATTGTAATTTTTGATATACATTACATTATATATCTCGTACTGGTTGCTAATTAAGGCGGTATATATACCTACAGATATCTTTACTAATATGTGTAATAAAGCAATGTCAAACAAACAAACCTGAAGGGTTCGCGCTAATCTCTGGAATTACCAGTCGGATCTGAAAAAAATATTTTTTTTATTACAAAACGGGAACGGAAAAAAGACGGGATGCGAACGAAGTCGTGGGCAAAAGTTAGTTGGTTTATAATCAGAATAGTGTATGATAGAAGTATTTAGTCTGTGCTTTGAAAAAGTTTTGTATACATAGATAACTTTGCCTACACTTTTCCCAATTCAACATTGTTGGAAAAAGGCTAGGCAGACTTTCTGAGGGTCGTCTTTCTGTCAAAACAGACGCAGTTGGATACCAGTTTTTTTCATGTAGTGATTTCTTTATCGTACCTTCAAAATCCAGATACTAATTTACAAGATAATGATCTATTAGAAACATTGGTTGTTAGAATGTCGGTCTTCTTATTACCAAACTGTCATTACAAATGACTGCCGGGACGAACGGTTTAACGTGCTTTCCGAGTCACAAGAGTCACGATTTGTAATTAATGATCCCCCATCCAAGGATCATTCTCAAAAAGCGTTGCTGAACCTTGAAAATCGACCCGTCCGGCTGTTACAGCTCTATTAATAAAACAGTAACGTTAGCTAAAAAAGCAAATACCCTTAGCAATAACAGAGTGAAGTCATTCTTATTTACTTACACTAAGAAATTCTTAAAGTAACAAAAGAAATGTCGGAACGCAAGCATATTTAATCTTATCTTTCACTAAACACACGAATGAAGAAGAAATATCTCGAAACGAAACAAAGATTACCCTTCACGGTGAAATAAATCTACCTCTTTGTAACTGTATAATGTGAATGAATAAAGGTTACATTTTCCTTCGTAAATTACCTACATTCAATTTACTTAGAGAATGTTGCCATCTTCCGTTTGGATTTGAAGGAATTTTCCTTTTTTATTAGCCACTGAAATCAAATTTCGGTGAGGTTTAATTTATTTCCACTTAATTTTGCGTAAATTATGTTTGTGTTGTGGAAATAGCTTCGAGTATTTGACCTGTGCTTGAACTTTGGTTAAGGGAAGTCTATTAAAATTAAAAGGAAAATATCAGTTTGCCATTAATCAGGCCGGGCAGTTTTCGAGTTCACTTCAATTGAAAGCCATTTTGCCATTCAACGTGGCAATGCCGCCAGTCTTTTGGGCACATTACCAGCTGACAGCGTTGAGGACGATTTTTTTGATGCTATATTTCAGTTTGTTGTAAGTTTCTTGTATTTTTTATAACCTTCCGATGCACTAAAACCCTTGTCATAATTATTATCTGCTACTTCCAGCCAAAACGTTTGGAATTGACAAGTGCTGCTAATATTGTTATGCTTAATGGAAACTTGGTACCAGTCTTGCGAAGAAGTATCGTGTTATCCAGTAACTGGGTTGTGGAGGGCAGATCATCATCATCATCATCAGCTGAAAGATGTCCACTTTGCTATAATTGCCACTGATCGCAGTGTAGCTGTTGCAATGTACAGAGAATGCTGCTGTCCATTCTCTGGTGAGTCCCTTAGTCGCCTCTTATGACATCCACGAGAAGTGATGGGATGGTGCTATTTTTTTTCGTCCGACCCCGTACGGAAGACAGATAGGCAATCATTATTATTATTTCCAATTATATCTAGCCCGAACTGTCCCAATGCTGGGCAAAGGCCTCCCTCCATTCTTTCCACCATTACCGGTTCTGTGCCTCGTCTTGCCAATTCCCAAGGAAGATATCGGCTCGGCCCGCATCTCCTTCCTGGTCTGCCGTGGCCGCGTTTCGCGATTTCAGGGCACCAATTTTGTGGGTAATCGCTCCACGTAAAGTATTGTTATTCAGCTTTACCAGTTAGACTGAAAGCCGACTCCAATATAGTTGGGAAAAGGCTAGGCAGGTTGATTAGAAATCGTTATGTCTGATAGAACGTCATTTTAACAAGTGACATTCTTTTTTCAGTAAAATACCCAATTGTCAAAACGTCAACAATGTATGACAATCCCTTTTTTAGGTATTACGATAATCGCAACCATTAATTGGACGCTAGTCTGTCCAAAACCTTTGGCTTTCCTATGCATCTTTAGATACTTATGTCGATGTCCAACAAAACCATCCCCAAACTACCATTCTCAATGAAACACGTCCTTAATTACAAGTCTCTATCACTGTTTACAGCCCAAGTGTTGTTTTCACGTCTGCGGCAATTTGGCGGCGGACTACATCGGGATCGCGTCGAATAAGTCCGGGCTGCTATGACCGAGGGCCATAATTCCCCGCATTGCAGACAGTGCTGCAACAACCATGTAGTGAGCACTAGTTTTAAGTTACAAGCTTTTTTACTTTAAGAAAAATAGAAATGATGAAAAAAACAAAAATCTCATGAAGCGTATTTTTGATTTTTTTTTTATGAGCTTGTTTCGGACAACGCTAAGTAGTTCCCGCCCGCTTATAGGCTCAACACAACACAAAGATTGCGTTGCTAATGAGAAACTCGTACAGATATTATATAATCGTGCGTGTATCCCGCGTGCTTGTAAAAAGAGGAATGACGGTAGAAAACTAGCGCCCGCATGCGAGAGGCATATCGGATGCGGGCGAAAATCCGCATGACAGCAAATGCTCGACGTAATAGAGGCGACGCATGTAGTCTGCCGGGAGGTTAGAATATATAAGGCCATTAGAGGAAACTGTTGCTAAGCAGCCGACACCCTCGTAGGTTGTACTGCGAGAGGAAGCAAAATAAGTCAACATTTCTAAGTGCCTTCGGGTCACATTCCTGGCACGAACACGGCACGGCACCATACAGTTTTTTGTGCAACTTTTGAACCAAAATACAGCAAACCTAAGGACCACTTTGTTTTTTAAATTCGCTTTCATTTATGACTTACACCACGCTCTCTAGGAGCGAGCGGCACTGGTTTGATTACCGTTTTCCGTGCACCACGATCGACTGTTGTAATTTGCTTGCTATCATAAAACCAAACGCCCTTATTTGCTACACGTACACGCCAATATATTATTATTTGTGTACCAACTTTACAGCCCCTGCCTATAAATTGTGTGAAATGCCTCTGAAAATGTATAGCGGAGCCGCTCCAAGCTATGTTTTATGCTGAAGGAAGAATAACATGTTTTTTATAGTCTCTGTTTCTGATAAATACTTCAATATGGCGTGTTCGATAACGCTTAGGCCAGTGGTTTTTATAACAGTTAGGCTCTCACGGATTTATTATCCGTAGAAAAAATTATATAAAAATTGCCGTCGAATCGGTGTAGTGTAGTCGCGTCGCATCTGTCTGTACAAGCCTTAAAGCGCTTTCATCAGTAGTGAAACTATCGGGATTATCTCCAAAATTACAAGACCGCCCTGTAATACGATTAAACGCGGCTCTCAGAATTACAATAAAAAATCTAGTGAGTGGGTTTAAAAAATATTGAAAACAGTTTTTGCTCAATATTAGGTACTTTAAACCCTTTAGACTTCACATACGCCATTAATTTCGATAACCTGCCTTTATTGATAATAAATCGAAGGCAGCTCAAATTCCAGATACCTATTAAAAATACATCGTAAACTGAACTCAGTCCCTTGTTCGCAATTTATTGTCAAAGCCAGACGTAAACCGTTGATCTAGATTCTACCATTCGTAACGTTTTCAAATGTATTTTTTTCGGGGTTACGATATTTTAAAAGGCTTAAAAGGGTCGCCTGTTGCTTTGTTTTTTAATTTAAACAATTTATGTACAGGTGGCTTTTTGCAAAAACGGCGTTATGACGAATTTATGCAATGTTTTTTTTTCGAAACGAAGGGAAAAAGGTCTGGCCGCTATAAAACTTCTTGTTTGGGCTTTTTTATGTATGACAGCATAGCAACATCAAGAAGTCATGGGAAAGGAGAATGGATGGCCAAAATATTTATTTTAATTACATTTGATTCTGTGTCTGTGAAAGGCAAACGTTTATTCCCCTAGATAAATATCCGAGAACCGAGTGAAATAACAAGCTTCCTTGCGAAAAATATTAGGTAAAAGTTGCTCTTCTTAAATAGAGAATAATAAAATGTGGGAAGTACAGGTCGACCCGGGCCTGGTTCTTATCGGATGGCGAGCCACCCAACGCTTGCCATCCACAAGCCCGCGTTGCTTGACCCCTCTTAGAATTAGGAATTTGGAAGAGTGTTATGCCAGGCAATGGCTGTATCCCCCTCTTGTGTTCATGTAATTTTTCGTGAAGAAACGTTTTTTAATGATAACTCTCCTCTCATTTCATCGAAACTATTCACAGCAGTCCTAGAAGATATCGTGAAAAGTCGGTATGGATTGGGACTATAGCGGTATTAACGTCAATTTTGTGCCTGACTTTGTGGTTTTTACTGAGAACTTGGATGACCCCCAGAAAATGCTTCTTTTAAGTTGGGTCTTAGGATGAATATGGCCAAGACGTTATGGCAAACACCTTCAGCGATTTAAATCCTACTGGTAAAGTTGGAAATGAATCGTTGGAGATGATTAACTGATATGTTTGGCCATGTCCTTTCAATTGGCAAAGAAAATAAACAAACGGAGGTATCAAGAAGAATACAGCTTGGATGGCCCGCTTTTATCAAAATGGAAGACATTCTGAAGCCTGCCAAAATTCTGCAATGTCTGAATTCTCGCCTCTATAACCAGTGTGTTTTCCTACCATGACCTTCTTACTTACATGGACGCTCACGCAGGAGGCTGTGTACAGACCGATAGTTTCACAAAGAGCCATAGAGCATTCCATACTTGGCAGAGGTACGTCTTCGAGATCCGAAGACGTACGAAGGTTTTCAACATCGGAAAACGAATTGTGGAACTAAAGTGGAGCTGGGCAGGACACTTGGCAAGGCACGGTGATAACTGATGCGTCCGAGGACTGGAAGAAAAAGTATTGATCGGCCGGCGGCGAGATGGGCGGACGATATTGTTGCCATCGTGGGTAGAATCTGGATGAGGCTGGCACAGGAACGTGGGGATTGCCACACGAAAAGAGAGGCCTATGCTCAGCAGTGAGCGAAGTCGGGCTGTGGATGATGATGATGAATCACGATGTTGAAGAAAGTTGCTAAGGTTGTTAACACGCGATAGAGCTATGTAAATTGAGAATAAAAAAAAAATAAAAAAAAAAATAAAAATCCCCCGCAGAGGACACGGTGGAGCATACGGTGAAGGTCTGCCCTGCTTGGGCGGAGCACAGCCGTGTCCTCGTCGAGGCGATCGGCGGCGGCGACCTCTCGCTACCGGCTCTGGTTCACTCCATAGCCAGAGCGAAGAGGCAAATCTCACAAAAAATATGGGAATAAATACGATACAAAAAAATTCAAAAATAAAAACACCTTTAAGGATTCGAACCCATACCTATTATTTCGAAAGGCAGTTTTTTAAACCGAAGGTCTATGAGTTCTGTTGACATTTATTTCAAATAGCCGATCTTATTTATGTCATGATTTTTGGCTGCTGAGATCTCCGAAAGTATAGCGTGATGATAATCATTGCATAAGTTAGACCCATAAGTATCTGCAATATTGTAATATGTTGTGGCTTCTTATAACAGTTCCTCGCTAAACTGTTTGGAAAAATGTCGAATAAAATTTTAAATGTTATTTTAAGTACACAAAAACCCATTTTATTATTATTTTGACAATATTATGCAGTAAAAATACATTTCAAAATACAAAAATAGTAACAGTTGCTGGGGATCGAACCATGTGACAATTGTCGTTCAAAACAGACATTTTTGAATATTGATCATCCCTCAAAGCACATAGATTCAAGATGTAAATCATTTTGTCGAAATAAACCGTTTACATACACTTTTGAGTTGTTAAGGTCAGTTAGTCAAAAACATAAAGCTACATTCCAAAGCGTAGATCTCTATGGAAAAGAACATGCAAGAAACTCCACGGCCATTCTTTTAAATCATGAGCCCTGACATGTGAAAATTCCCAATTAAAAAATAAATCTTATGTAATGTAAATAAACATTAAATTCGCGGCACAGCGGAGTGCTAGTGTGTTTAGAAAAATACTGGTTACATTCTATTCTATTCTATTTTTGTTTATGGCAAAGTCGAACCGTCCAGTTCAGCACTGTTACGACGCAAGAACCAGAATTGTTCAAAACCGACCAAGTCCGACGTCCAAGGCGACACAACTCGATTTGCGTCCGATACTTTACACGAATCACAATTGATCGCGGAGGCTTAGTAATAGGGTCCGTCACCGTGCGTACGGTACCCTAATAATCGGTAATAGAATAGCCATTATTTGCAAATCGAACCGTTCGACCTTTCGAATTTGAATCTATCGCGCAGGCTTAGTAGTAGAGTCCCGTTAGCACTTTGGTACGGAACCCTACAGGCCTGGATCTGGAACCCAGTCCAGTTCAGCACTGTAACGACGCAAGAACCAGAATTGTTCAAGACCGACCAAGTCCGACGTCCAAGGCGACAACAACAATCCGAACAAATCAGAGATTTCTTTTTACGATTTTGGACTCGAAACCCTGTCAAAGACTTGAAAGACCTTTTATGCGACCGAATACCCTAGCGAACGACAATGCTGTTAAGAATCGTGTGGGAGTCATACTCTGACGGAAAATCTTAACACCGTTACAGAAAAACGCGTCATCAGTGCTACGCCATCTAACGACCATTTGGTAAACTGACAAAATATTTGGCCGAATGGAGACGGTAAATAAGGAGCCCATATATAACAATAAGTAACGTTATGGTATTAAAATGTTCACTTTTATTTTACTACTTATTAAAAGTTTCACAAATAACTCAACAATTTGTTTTGATGTTATTTTCATGCTTACCTGCATTTTATCTTTCTCAATAGATGGCGCCTAAGAGTCGGTCACCGCAACGCTTAGCGCTGTATGAAGTTCCTTACTAAAATTAAAAATTCAATATCTTTTGATTTTGTGGGTCGATTTTGATGAAATAAACGCTAAATGTTACTCGGGTTAACACTTAATTTTTTTAATAACTTAACTTTCGAAACCAATCAGTGGTTTTTGCGTGATGCTGGCACAAACAAATGGACAAACAGACAAACAGACAAAAATTTCAAAAATGGCATTTTTGCGTTTTGTACCTTTTTCCTAACATTTCTCAGTTATTTTTATGCGAAAATATTCAATGTACAGACACGGCAAATCTACGATTTTATTATATGTATATATAGATAAAGAAAAGTATTGAGAACAGTCTCCCTCGACTTGCTCCTACATTCCACAATACCTACATTTCATTTAAAAAGGTATCACAGTACAGTACAATGCAAATTAAGGGATTACCAAACGTAACGGAACCCTGGTCCAAATCTGTCTGTCTCGGTATTGTATGCCAAGAGACTATTGTGGATCAGTGCTTCTTTGTTACCAACCCCAGATTGGATTCGAATCCTCCTGGATTAAACAATATAGACGTGTGTTGTGTTGGTCCAATATTGGGTCAAATGTTCGGACGGCCTATGAATGCTGGTTAAACGAATCGTGGGTATAGCGGGGTTATGAATATGGAATTCTTGTTTTGACCCTAGAATTGGGTATGTCACACGGTATGTATGTAGTAAGGAATTGTTCTGTGGTTATGTTTGCGGAATAATGTGTGACCTACGATTTCAAGTCGGATTTTAATTATTTGGTGAGCCTATCACATAGAATACATGTCATGGCCATATCGTAGAATCAATTCTACGATATGGCCATGACATGTATTCTACCTTTATAACTTTAAAGGAACCTAACATAAAATGGTCAACCATTTTATGTTAGGTTCCTTTAAAGTTTAAAGGGACCTATTGGTCGGTCTATTGGGTTTAAAGTTTAAACCCAATAGACCGAAATATACTAATAGGAACCCGTCTAGGTTTGTCGTCTATTAAATGAATTGGCCAACCAGTTCATGAAATATGCACACACACACACACTACGCACAACGGACCGAGTCGGAGTGCGAAAAATGGAGTCCCTAATCTACTCTACTCTATTCATGGTATCATTTTGAGGAGACACAATATTCATTTGGAAATAATTTATTGTTAGAGTTATCATAATGCGACGATAAAGCTTATTGGCTAACGTAATTAATGCTCTCACAATTACCATTAACCACTTATTAAGTCTTAAAGTGCTTACTTTAGTCTAGTACAAAAACACTAGTAGACTGTTACGAATCGAGAACACTTCACGCCAGGCCAGGTTTTTATCCAACATTGTTACGAGAATTCGACTAGCAAATTGTCTGTGCTGCCTTTGAGTATGAAAAACATCAGGGAAACCTAAGAGAAGATCATACAGTAAGGCGTGGTTTTAATACAAATTCATTAGGCAAAACCATTAATCAAATTAATCAGCGTGATGACCCAATCGGTTTTGCTGTATAATTGAACGCGACGATTGCTTTTTCACGCGATGAAAAAGCAATCGTCGCGTTAAACAAACCTCCATTGAAACGGGAGGATCCTCCGACTAGAAGGGTGGGGAATTGTGTCTGGTGGGCAACAATGGTTGATATTTGGGAAGTTTTACATTTTCAAATCGCGTGGAGAACTTTGATACCGCGGTGTAGGATTTCTGTGACGTCAGGTCTTTAGTTCGTGTGAGGCGTTATAGATGCCGCTACAAATGGTGGCTTGTCTAATTTATACGCAAAGGTTTGTGCTAATATAGTTGTGAGTCAAGAGGTCATTGTGAATAGTTTGTTGTTCGAGCTGGCTGGTACCGATGTTACAACAAATTCACGAGGATCGAACTAAAGAGGGAAAATAATGTTTGTACTCTGCGAATTTGAACGATACGGGATTTTGGTTATGTATTGCATGTTTCCACATGCATTTCAGTTTGTTTGGGTTCAATGTTGTCAAACCGATTAGGAAAACAGTTCTGGATAGGAAGAAAAAATAACAGATTAAAAATATGCTAAATGCTTCTGGTTTCGGAATGCCTAAAACCTTGTCAATGTCTGAATTGACATAAATATGTATCTTGTGGAACTCTCGGCATCCTTTGATCTCAATGCCTCTCTGCCTAGCTTTCCCAGTTTTGTTATAATCGGTTTCCAGTCTAGCAGGATGCAGCCGAGTGTCAGAATTTTACAAAGAGCACCTATTCGTCCTCCACAACCTAGTAACTGGGTAACACGATACGCCTTGCCAAGACTGGTGTCAGATTGCTTGGCTTCTGACTGCAAGTAATGACTGTCAAAGATCTACAAGAGACTGCCGATATCATCAGCTCAATGTGTTTTTCGATCTACGGAGGAATCTTGCAACGTTAGAGTGTTACTGCACCAAACGATCGATGCCATCGATCGACATCGATCGACGTTGATCGATTGGTGTCGTCACCTAACCTCTGCAAGCGTCACTTCATCTTGTTGATCAATCCGTGGGGTAGTTATAATTTAGCCTCGAGCTCCTCAGTCATCTGAGCTCAGCTCAGCTCTGAAAAGCAGACCAACGTGGCAAATCTTTTCATGTCACAGCCTACGTAGATGAATGAATAGATTTCACAGGCCCAGATCCTCGAACGTCGATATTTGTTTTCCAAAAAAAGGAGAGTTTTTTTTAAACTTTTCCCCACACTAAGAATTTCTCCTATATCGTGGATGCGTTTACAGACATATAAACTCACATACACAAACAATCTGACCCGGATCAACTATCTGTAGGTCATACAAATATTTGTTCCGCGCGGGAATCGAACCTGCGACAAGCAGCGCAGAAGTCAAACGCTCAACCACACACTCATATTCTATGGCACTTCATTTATACAGTCCACATAATTACTATATCCGGAATATTTCCGTAGAATTAGCACCATTCTGGTTATTGGGTCGCCTATTTACCCAGGATTGGCTATTAGGAGCAATTTTGGTCAATAGCCTATCACTTATAATAATTGGGTGCCCTTCATTGCCTTGAACGTTATTCTATGCTTCGAAAAATGGTTTTGAGAGCGAAATGTAATCAGGCCCTGGAGGAGACCTCGATCACTTACATTATTGTATTTTTAATCCCTCGGGACTAGCTTCAAATTATGTATAATTTATTGAGGGACTAGCTTCTACCAGCGGCTTCGCCCGCGTGAAAATCAGAAATACGGGAGGTTTCTTGATTTGCATTGTAAATTTTTACTCAGGAAACACCAACCCTACACCTACCCAACATCTACCCTACACCTACCCTACACCTACCCTACACCTACCCTACACCTACCCAACATCTACCCTACACCTACCCTACACCTACCCTACACCTACCCTACACCTACCCTACACCTACCCTACACCTACCCAACACCTACCCTACACCTACCCTACACCTACCCTACACCTATCCTAACCAGCCCAAAAAATACTATGACATGTTTCTGGTTTCCTGGTACTTGATGTTTTTGATCTCCTGGTACTTGTAAATCTGTAGTACTAAGGCAGCAGCGGCTCTGAATTTCCACTTCCTCCTCAGTCTTCATTGATCCATGCCACCTACCGGGATAAAAAGTAGCATATGTCTCATTCCAGGATATGAACTACATGTGTGCCAAATTTCATCCAAATCCCTTCAGCCGTTTTTGCCTGATTGAAACACAAACATACAAACATACAAACATACAAACATACAAACATACAAACATACAAACATACAAACATACAAACATACAAACATTCACATCCTACTTCCTACTAATATTATAAATGTGAATGTTTGTATGTTTGTATGTAAAAAAAAAAAAAAACGAAAATCAAATGACCCCTTCCGCTCTGGGTGAAGCGGAAGGTAGTGTCAGACTCTTACTGACTAAAACCCAGTCATGCTCCTCCTAGTGCCCTTTGCTTTCATGGGCCGCGGTAACTCTTTCGAACAAAATCCGCAACCCTGGCAGGCTCTGGCAATTGCGGACCTCGTCTACATAATATAACCCTTCGTACTGTCGGTCTATGGATGGGTGACCATCTTAACATACCGTGATTCCTCCGTGCCTCGGAAAGCACGTTTCGCCGTCGGTCTCGGCTGTCATTTGTAGATCTTTGGCAGTCGTTACGAATTGCCAGAAGCCCGAAAATCTGACTCCTGTCTTGCCAAGAAGTACAGTGTTACCCAGTTAATGGGTCGTGGAGGTCTGCTAGGCAGCCGTTCTAAGTAAAATACTGGTATTCAGCTGAATTCGGTTTGACTGGAGCCCAATAAAGTTGGGAAAAAGCTAGGCAGATGATGGTTCCGCCCGCGTGAAAGGCAGAAATCATACAAAGGGAACATACTCCCGAAACAAAATGTACCTTATGTTTTAATCCTAGACATAGTCTCTCCGTATGTTAAGTTTCATCCAAATCCGTCCAGCGGATTAGACGTAAAACAGTAACAAACAGAGCGACAGAGTTACTTTCGCATTTATAATATTACTAGCTTTTGTTCGCGGCTCTGTTCGCATTAATATAGATACTCACAAAAAAAAATTAACTTATAGCCGTCGTCAGGGTCGAATCTATCTCTGTACCAAAATACATCCAAAACGGTTCAGCGATAAAGGCGTGACAAACAAATAAATTAACAAACAAACTTTCGCATGTATAATAGTAGCTATAGGATGGATTAATAAAGTAAGAAATAAAAAGTTAGCTACAACCTTTGCTTCGTTTTCGTTATTACTATTTGAACGATATAGCTGTTGAAAAAAATTATATTTTCTACTCCCACGTCCGACGCTAAAGGTCATTCAACTCTACAAACATTTTATCCCATATTAAAGTGCTTACAGAGGCAAAATTGTTAATATCACCTAAAATTTTGATAAAGGGAATAAAAGAACATGAAAATTACTTGTCGTCTAATCCATGTTTTCGTAGTTAAGTTAGGAGTTAATTTAGACTTGGTTAAAGGCTGTTGGTAGCTTTGTGCAGACGGCTGGGATACGTGTAGAAGTTAACTAATGAAAAGTCTGGAAAAGTTGGTTAGATAGACCCCAGGGGAAAATATTTGTGGGGGTTGCGAAGGGATGAATACTTGTAGATTTATGGGTGATTAAAGCAAATATACAAAGCCAATATACATATCAGATTAAAATAAAAAATTGTGACAAAAAAAACGACCACAAAAGACTACTAAAAATTCTCGAAAAAAATGACTTTACAAGCAGTCTGATGCAGGTGACATTAAATCTGTGATTGAACTAAAATAAAAAAAAAAAAAAAAATTAAAAATAGGTATTTATTTTTGTATTGCTATTTTTTCCTTAATGTATATCACATGCTCGATATCACCTTTGAATATTTTTTATTTATTTATTTATTTATTTATTCACCTTACATCTATCCTTACAGGTACATATGACCACGCACTTCTGGAACACCCTGTATATCCAGGCCAATTTGTAAAAAAAAAATTGAGTGAATTTTTGACAGAAACACAAGCCATTTATAGTTTACGAAAAATCTCGAATAAATTGGTAAAGTGGTAACGTTTTAAAATCTATGCTGAACACAGACAGCATTGCTGTTATTAGTCTAGTCTATTAGGAATTTTTGCAAGGTTCGAAGCTAATTTGACTTGTATAAAGACACAATCAACAATCTGCGTGATAGAAGGAGGATAGAAGAATAAATTCAAAAGCGTGCAAATCCTCCTCTCTATTCAATCTTCGCGTATTAAAATTATCTAGTTGCATCAAAACACCAGTTGCGCGGTACCAAAAACCCGAAGGATACCACTCTAACTCCTTTAATCCCGGGTTTTCACCGAAATGAGAAAAGCGAGGGGCGAACGGACGACTTTTCTTTTATCTCGTCCAAGTATAAACAGTTTAAGAGGAACTCATTAAAAGTTTTAACTGTTTGTACTCTAGGCACGAAAGTGAGCGGTTATGGTCTTGCGGGCTTTAGTTTTAATTAGACGCACTTCTTATATTACAAGCTAGCCTTATAGTGGGTCTACACGATACAGACTGTTGTCTGTGCTGTGGCCTTAGTGAGAGTTTATTAACGTACTCGATCGCGTTAACGTAAACGTTTGCTTATGTCAAATTGTACAGAAAAAAACAGGTTGTCCGTGAGTGACACCAGACGGCGCTTATTCAGTTTCAATACAAATTGACGTTTACGCTAACGCGATCGATAACGTTAAAAAACTCGCACTAAGGCCACAGACCATGAACTCTGAATAAAAAAAAACAACGGGTTGCACTCCGGAAGTGTTGGCAGAAATGAAAACTGAAAACTTGAACATTAACGTTGTACATTTTTGAATATTTTGAAACGGTTAGGTTAGGTTAGTAGCTTTTGCTCACGGCTCCGCCCGTGTGGATGAATATCGCGTAAGAAGTAGCCCGTGTCCTTCTCCATATTCAAAGCTATATACAACGTGTAACAGAATAAACGCAATACCTCTTAAGGGGTTACCATGGGACAAATCAAAATCGCGAAAAAAAAACCAGCTGCTCAGTACATTTTGTCGAGTTATGCGTACAGAAATGTATGGCGCAGTCGATTTTTGTCGCGATTTCAGCGTTATGACGGTCCGTTCAGCCGTTTTAGCTGAAACTGTAACAGACAGACAGAGTTACTTTCGCATTTATAACTTAAAGTAGGGATTTTGTGTGTAATTTTGTCGGTTGACGTTCGGACGCGGACGGCACAAACAAGGCTGGGAACAATTGAAAACAAAAACAAATGAGTAAAGGATCTGGCTTGAAGCGATTTGGAGATTAAAGGCTTTCAATGCTGTTGTTAATTTTTGAAAGATTGATTTTTTAAGGATACACAGTTTGAACAATTCTAACGATGAGGATAATAAAACAACACCTTGAATTAAATCTAGTTTTATTTTTAAATACATTCTCTTGGTCTCTCTTGCTCCCTTCTTATGGCGAATCAGCTCTTGAGAACATGCTTATGAAAGGTGCAATGTTATAATCAAAACACTTTTCAATCGAGCGAAGCCGCGGGCATAATCTAGTTAAGTATGAAGATGAAAATTAAATATAATTGTAATTTTTATGAGTGTATTTAGTTTATGCGAATGCAAATTTTACACTCTTATTTTTTTAAAGATAGATATTTTTACAAATGGCTAATGCTAATGGCAATATGTACAGAAATTAAAACTGTTTTTGCGTCCATTAGCAATCGTGAAAGTTTTACTAAAATCTGATGACAAAAGTAAATAGCCATTTGGATATAAATATTTTTGGTACATTAAAAATATAATTTTAGTTGAAAGTAGAGCTCAATATTCATAGTTTTTTTTTAGATAATACCTATGTTCTGTTTATTTCGTAGAAAACTTTAAGAAATTTATTTAAATATTATGTCGCGTGGGAGCTTATTTTAAAGCTCCCTTAAGTGGTATCTTTTTATTACGTGATGAAGCTTTACGTGGGGTCCCTTTTCATGAAAAGCAATGGATGGTATTTTTCTATCTTAAAGTGTTGTCGAGCTAAAGTTGGTATTTGGTAGTAAGCAACTCTTGAGCATACCTTCAGTTGATTCTGAGTACAATGCTCGCGACAGATTCAATGAAAGAGGATATTTGAAAAATCTTACTAAAATAGTATATTTTGTGGGAACAATAATATCATTGGTGTAAAAAAAGAGAAGTTAACGCTGTGAAAGTTTTCCTCTATTCTTGACATGCAAAACGTCGTATGTGTATGGTTAACAATCACTTGCCAGTAATGACACACACGAATAGTCTTCTCTCTGTTAATCATAGACTAGCTATGCCCAGGACTTCATTCGCGTGTTTGTTGGAAAAAAAGAACATGTTATGTTGTTAGCCTTCTTCGATAAATGGGCTATCCAGCACTAAAGGATTTTTTCAATTCAAACTAGTAGTTCCTGAGATTAGCGCGTTCAACCAAACAGACAAACTCTTTAGTAGATAGATTTAAAAACGGTCACAGCTCTGTAATTTACTGCATTTTTAAACAATTTTTATTGTGTCCTTTCTTAGATTTAGAAAAAAAATCTTTTAAAAACCGTATTGAGAAATTCTCAGTAGCAGTACAAAGTTTAAGGGTGGCAACTGGTGAAAATGTAGGGTAAAACACATCTGCCTTACCTTTCAAGGAAAACAGGCATGTTAAGCATGCATGAATAATTTAACATTGTCAAACGATGACATTTTGACAGCTTCTCAAGAAACAGCTCTTAAGCGCCATCTTCGAAAATTGTTTATTAATACGAGTTTAAGCGCCATCAGTTCGAAGATGGCAGGTGTGACGGTAAAATTTAATGTAAGAAAGTGAACATGTACAGTCGAGTCTTTTATAAATTTGTGTACCTTCATAAGGTCATAACCGTCTTCAGGGTCCCATCTATAATTAAGAGTATTCTATTCTATTCGCTCTATCTCTGTACAAAAATTTGACACTTTAGGCATGAAAGCGTAAGTAACAAACAAACCAACTTTCGCGTTGTTTTGATATACAGGGTGTTCCAGAAGTGCGTGGTTATATTTAAGGGTGATGTTGGGTAGCTGGTATAGGTGCATTAAAAAAACAATGGTAAAACAAAAAAAAATGCAATTTTTCCAAAAAACCGACTGCTAAAACCGACTAAAAAGTTGAAAACTTATGATGTTTTCAGACAGTCTGATGAAGTTGTTGACATCAATACTATGATAGAACTAAAGTAAATGCCACCAACTGTAACAAACTGCTTGAAAAGTCATTTGTCGGAAACTTTTTAGTTGTTTCATGAAAAAAAATCACTTTTTTGCAAATATCAGCTACACAACATCACCCATAAATATGACCACGCACTTCTGCAACACCCTGTATTAGTTAGGTACAGTTTATGCACATTGGTACAAATGCGGACTTCATGCAGGTAATTCATAGGCATTTTTTACTATTCAACTAAGGATGTTAAAGTGCATGGCAGGTGCATTGGTTTATCAGTTCCTATGACGTCTTAAAATCATCATGATTCCAGTGTGGGAGACTGCGGAGCTAACAGTACGAATCGCGCTATCCCTTTTAACACGATCGAATCATGACATTGACATTTTGTAGTAAGGCCTCTGGACTCATATCGGTACTAAGTAGACTACCGTATCAGAAACTTATAGTTTAATGACTTATTAACAAAAAAAGCAGCATTAACGTAACACCACTCTCTAGAATAAAGCTTTTTAAGGGACTCACCATTTTATTAAATAGGTACTATCGGTAACGACGGACAGTACTCGAACGTTGGCTTTCGTCAAACAATCTGGAAACCGAGTGTAGCGAAACCATCCAGGGGCCTATAGTCCAATCAACGAGGATATTAGTTGTATGGAGACTTCCGAATAATTCTCCCGCCTATGAAATTTGGCATGTGATGAAATTAGGTGATACAGATTACAGATGTACAATAATCCAACATTTTTTTTTACGAGAAGTTAGGTTATTTTACCTAAACCTGAAAATTGCTTATGAGGCTCTGTGAATATTTTCCCAGGCTGAAATACTTTCTGTTTACGTATGAATGTACTAGTTAGAATAAGTATGTACAGGAATCCAACATTTTTTCGACTTCGGTGATACCCCAAATTTAACTTTTAACATTTTGCACTATAACTTCCGCCGGAAAATTGCTCTGCCAATTTTTATGTTTTCATATGTCTTTATGTCCCTAAATACATAGCTTTGTTTAGTTATCCAAAAGATTTTCCTTTTTAAACTTGTATTTTTTATTTTTGCTTAATTACGTAATGTGAAAAAATCCTCCGTCCATTTTTATACCTTTATTAGTCATATGATTTTATATTAAAACAGATTTATCAATAATCCAACAAATTTTCCTTTAGGAAGAACATTTTTTTTTCATTTTTGCTTTATTGAGTCACGTGAATAATTACTCAGGTTAATTCAATGAGTGTACTAAGTTATGAGTCCCTATATTTTAATAGATTTTCTAATAAGCCAATGGAAATTCGGCCTAATACTAAAGTTTTTACAATCTCAATAATTGCATTGCCGACCGTCGGCTAGCAACGATGGTCTAAGGTAACGGCGAGTTGTGTGTGTTGGCTGTGTAATAAAAAAAAAGTAATGTTATACTGGGGTTTGTTGAAGTGACAAAAAAAAATACAATCGAATTGAGAACCTCTTCCTTTTTTCAAGTCGGTACAATTTTCAGTGAGCTTATACGTTTTCTCATTTAGGCGCAGCGATATGTTTTCGGGTTTACGAAAAAGCGCGGTTAATTGAAAATTTTGAATATTTTCTTAAATCTAATATTCTATCACAAATACGCACAAATTAACCCATTTGAACCCAAATACAAACCTAGCAGCAAAATTCTGGAAAAAACTTTATTAACGTATCTATTGCAGTCTAGAAAGACATTTTATAAAGAAAAAAAACCTTCCTTTTGTATTAGAAAAACACCATACCAACTCAAATAGGGCCAATGGGCTTATGCATAGTATTGTTTAAAACATCCTTTTTCGATGCACAATGTTTTAATGCATTTTTTACATTGCCAACGTGCTTTCGTGTGGCATTCGTTGCATCGTAGCTGGCTTGACAGATTCTGGGGGTAAATTCCACTCATTTGGTAGCGCAAGATGTGCGCTGACCCTTGGTACCTATAGCAAATCTTTTGAATAAATTATTATTTCACACGTTTCGGAGATTTTACCAAGAGTTATTTTATGTTTAAGTGTATTAGTGTTTTCTACAGCTTAATTAAATTGTATTGGTGGACGCAGATGCTGAAAAAAATTATAAGCTAACTGGTACACCTTTGGACAATACTTTTTTTCTTAACTCGAAATCTCCTTAACTTTTTGAACATTTTTCCGCATAGTTTACAAAGTCCGTTTATTTTAAATCCATACAATTTAAGAAATAAAAATTCTTTAGAAATAGGTATAAGCGAATGTCTAAACGCCGTTGTACAGTCAACCGCACATCAGGTTATACGAAACTGTCAAAGGACAGAAACTATAGAACTTTGCCCCACTATCATCTCTTCCCAACTATATTGGGGTCGGCTCCCAGTCAAACCGAATTCAGCTGAATACCGGAATTTTACGTGGAGCGGCTGCCTACCAGACCTCCACAACCCATGTAACTGGGTAACACGCAACAAAATAAAAAATATATAAATAAAAATTTCTAGGCAAGAAAGAGAAGAAGGTGTCAGATTTTTCTGTTGACAAACCGTTGACAAAAGCAAATGTAGGTAGCGAAAAACAATAAAAATATACACTTAAATAAAAGACTTAACTTAAGCTAAAAATAATCTAAAATATGGCGTCGAAAAATTCCTCCGCATCGCAGACCACTGGTAATGTACCCAAAAGGCTGGCAGCATTGCCACGTCATATGGCAATGATTATCCTTTGTCCCAGGTAAAAGCCAGCCGTAGGGTCACGCGAAGTAGCTCGCTGTCCGATCAGGTCAGGCCAGAGTCGACGGCGCGTTTCACTCCAAACGCCCCGAAAAGAGCAGTCAGCAACGAAGACGGGGCCCGCCAGGGCCAGAGCCTGCCAGGGTTGCGGAATATGTTCGAAAAAGTTACCCTGGAAAGAAAGGCACTAGGAGGACTAAGGGTGGGTTTTAGTCAGTAAAAGTCTGACACTCCCTGCCGCTCCACCTAGAGCGGGAGGGGTCATTTGATGATTTCCCATCCTAAAAAAAAAGGGTCACGCGAAGTGTCAACTAAGCGTCTTGACAGATCTTTAAACAAGTAATGAGCACTCGGACCCCACGATTCATTAAATTAATTTTCATTAATTTACATTTTCTGTAAATTGCTGGGGCGGGATCTGGCATTGTCTTTTCTCCAAGTGATTTTAAACCTTAAGAGCGTGTATTCGATTCGCGACAAAAACTTTATGTTTTTTTAATTTTTCAAGATCAAAATCGTAATGATGTGAGCAGATTATTTCACAGAATATTACGGTTTTAGAAAGATTAAGTTTTAATTTACTACACTACTCTGAAAAACATAATTTTTGTTGACACTTTTAAAAAGAACAGTTAGCGTTTGACAAAAATGGACGTCAGAGTTATCTTACAGGACGAATACAACCATTGTAATGTGCTAAAATATTTTATATTATACGTTTGTCCAACTGAATATGTAGTCTCAGAGCGCACTTTGTAGCTCAATTACAAAAATATGGCTAATTAGTATTTAAAAAAATATATAGAAAATCGGTTAACTTTAACCATTTTTTTTAACAGTGTTTTACTATAAACATAAACATTATAATAATTTTAAGAAAATAAAGGTATTGCTAAATATCCTGGTTTTTTGTCAGTCCTTTTATGTACTCACTAGCACTTCGCCCGCGACTTCGTCCGCGTGGGGATAGTAGGTACTCCACAAACTGCGACGCTCCTATACATATCCCCTTATAAAGGTTAGTTTTGGAAAATTGAGCACAACGATTCTCATTATTGGTTCAGCGCAACTGTTCACCCCCCCGTTCAGCCCGTCAGGGGTTGATTATGCAAAAATTGTTAGGAACATGATCTGTTTCAATTATCCCACTTTTGGTTTGTTCATAGAATTCCGACGTAAATTGAAGCAAGCTATAATTTCCTCCCCTAAAAACTAATTCACCCCCGCTTCACCCCTTATTATGTATGTACCTAGTTGATTTTAGAAAAATCCGAAAACATTTAAATGCCGTAGTGTTTCAACTTCATCGGACCAAGCATTGATACGATTCTCCCCAGTTCGCTCAAGCCGCGACATTTTTCTTACTCCGAGCATGTTTATTACCGTCGTAACTTTTCAACGAAAGGTCCGATTTTAATGATTTAAAGTGTAATTTACACGGACATAATCAACCTTAATTATCAAACCATTTAAATGGATAAGGATTAATATCATGGTACTATAATCACCATTTTTTATTTCACCATGGGATTTGCTTGACTGATATTAACAAAAAGCGGTCATGGTGACTTATCCATAATAGTTAGACATATGGTATCGCGGACTTTTTTGTAGATACTGATGACTTCTATAAAACTGTAGTACATTACTTTGCTCTATTGTCAATAGATTCCGCAGCGTACGCGATATAAGGATTTTTTCTCACATCTTGGGTCACATTATCGAAGTTTTCATACGGCTCCCTAACTTTTTTGAAAATATTCTATAGCCTATGACCATTACCGATAATGTAGGATTCTACTGGTGAAAGAATTTTTCAAATCGGTCCAATAGTTTCGGAGCCTATTCATTTCAAACAAACAAACAAACAAACAAACAAACAAATCTTTCCTCTTTATAATATTATTATTATTATTATTATTATATTATTATAGATTATTATTAGTGTAGATTTATTTTACACGATTACGATTATTTTAAAAACACTATAAATCCCCGCGCGCAATCGATTACCGATCCTGGACCCCAAGTCTGCTTTCGTAAATTCGTTATTCCAACACGATCCCATTGTCATTTTGCAATAAGTTCGTAATCTGCTAAATTCATAATGGTCAATCATTGGTCGGTCAATGGTCTCGTAATAGAATCATGGTTCTAAATATTCAATGTCTTTGAAAAGCAATGACTGCACAAGGACGTTCTAATGGTAGGTCACTGATCAAAGGAACTGTTAAAATTTTAGCAGATTAGGTACCGGATATGTCTGTCAGTCATTTGTCATTATATGTACGAGATTACCATTCTATGACATTTCTTTCAATGGGAGGGTCAGTGGTTGACCATTGGAAAGTCATAATGACGCTTTTATATTATTAGATTATCAAACTTGTCAAAATCAACAATTATGAAATCAATGGTAGACCATTCTGACACTATTGTAATAGCAGACTTGAGGGTCGTGCCGGGCCCTCCCAGCGACTCGCGAATCGAATACACACTCTTAAAATGTTGAAGGTTAAGTTCAAAATCAATTGAGAAAATTTGTCAGTTTTTGGTAACTTGATGTGCTGTTGACTGTACACACGTTGTGCATATTTATAGAAAAATATTTGTAATAATATCGGTAGCCATCAAACTCCCCTACATTACTACATTACTATTTTCAGTCAGGTGATGGCCAACCCTTCGCTCTAGCTTATAACAGTGAAATATCGTAACAAATATTGACCGTCCGAAAATTTGTTGGATAATTGATAAATATGTTTTAATATAAAATCATGACTAATAAAGGTATGTTGCGATTGAATTTATATTATTGAGATTGTAAAAACTTTTGTATTAGGCCGAATTTCCATTGGCCTATTGGATAATCTCATACACGTATTGAATTAACCTGAGCTATTATTCGCGTGACGTAATAAAGTAAAAATGAAAAAAAACTGTTCTTCCTAAAGGAAAATTTGTTGGATTATTGATAAATCTGTTGTAGTATAAAATCATATGATTAATAAAGGTATGAAAATGGACGGAGGATTTTTTCACATCACGTAATTAAGAAAAAATAAAAAACATCAGTTTAAAAAGGAAAATCTGTTGGATTACTGAACAAAGCTATGTATTTAGGGACATAAAGACATATGAAAACATAAAAATTGGCAGAGCAATTTTTCAGTAGAAGTTATAGTGCAAAATGTTAAAAGTTAAATTTGGGGTATCACCGAAATCGAAAAAATGTTGGATTCCTTTACATACTTATTCTAACTAGTACATACATACGTAAACAGAAAGTATTTCAGCCTGAGGAAATATTCACAGAGCCTCATAAGCAATTTTCATGTTTAGGTGAAAATACGTAACTTCTCGTAAAAAAAAATGTTGGATTATTGTACATCTGTAATCTGTATCACCTAATTTCATCATATGCCAAATTTCATAGGCGGGAGAATTATTCGGACCACATAAGCCCCGTTGATTGGACTACTACTCAAACACGTGCAAATAAACAAAATCGGTCCAATTTGTTAAAAATAATTTTAACGCGTTTATTTTCATAGACCTCATCTATCGCTTTCCACCAGGCGGGATCGAGGTCAAGAGTCGGCCCATTCCTCAATAAAAAAAAAACAATTTTTATTCTATTTTCACTGTTAATATTATATTTTTAGATAAACTGTATAGATAACAAATATTTTTTTCATGCATATTCCCCATTGTCAGTGTCACAATCGTTAAAACGCAAAACACATAAGAAGACAAGCAAAAATAACGAGTCAAAGATAACGAACCCATTTTTACCTTTACTTGTACTCGGTTCAAAATAAATGTATTTTTAATATTACAGCGTTTCAGTGGCGTTCAACACCGACGTGCAATATCCGCCTTTCGTACGCGGAAATGGATGTACATCATACATACAGGCGTATAATAGATGTTTTCTTACTTACCTCGGGTACGCATCTAGGGTAGTGTTGAACCATTGAATAATGTTATAAAACTTCAAACAGTGTATAATAAGTAGTATCGGTAAGATAAACTGTTCGCAGATGAGTAAACGTATGTAACCTTATCATTTATGCAAAACCCTAAAGTAATTTTCGCAAAAAAAATACAACTTCGAGGAAATACTTTATTTATTTATTACTCAACAGTTACTCGTAATGCATATTATAATACATAGACAAGAAGAAGGATCAAAGAGTTTTCTGCAGAATTCTTTTCCAGCATACCTGCAAAAGGAGAGTTTAGAAAATAGAGACGTAGACACTGTGTTAAAGTAGTAGGGATCAAAAAACGAGAATACTATGTTCGTAAAACTACATATTTCTATCAGTACTCGATACCTAATATATATATCTTTCTATCAATACTCGATTACATTTTTTATTCGTCATCTTTCGACATGTAGGTACTTTGGTCTGATGACATTTATAATTATTCCCCTTCGCAAAAATGTACGAACTGTAAAATGGCAAACGCTCAAGCTCGTCGAATCGATAATAATCGAAGTGTTACGTTGCTGCAATTACTAGTTCCATCTGTCAAAACGTGATTTACCTGGTGGACAATTTATGATGAGAGTAAGGGAGAATTCACATGTACCACAACCACAACACATCGCAGCAACAAAAAATGACCAAACATTGATTTGGTGTGAACAGTGTCGCTGTAGCTTCTTGCAGTTGCGTTGTGGTAACTATAAAACTTCGATGTATTACGGTGTTTGCAGAGTCCGCTAAGCCGAGGTCGTATCCCACAGGGGATGCCCTTAGCGAGCGGTCAGTAGTTTTAGCTTGTAGCTAGTTTTGTTGCCTTGACGGGGGGCCTTAAATTCATTTGAGGCCACCACAGGTTAGTCCGGTTAAGCAGTTGATATCCCATGCGTGTTAACTTGCTAGTGGTCATTCATAAAACAAAAAAGCTGTTTGCAGACAGACCGATCGACACCGGCACGCGGTGCCGTTGCGTCGTTGCAACTTTGTGATTACGAGGTGGCCGGCCGCTAGTGCGCGATTTCGCTGGTGGTTGCGATGTGGTCGTTATCCTGACCACACGACTGAATTTGGTGTAAAAATGTGGTCATCGATGTACCAATATGTGTTGTTGTTGTGATGTGGTTGTCGTATGAATGAATTCTCTCTGATGGTAGTGACAAGTTTCATACTACGGGAAAATATTAAACAAAAGAAAAAACACTTGTACCTAATATTAATCCTCTGATTTATGTGCACCCACATGTTTTGAAATATATTCAAACTATTGTATCGAACCCATATGCCCTACATAGCCAGAAGGTCTGCCTACGTTGTATTCTATTTAAACAAGAACTTTAAGGTCATGAATAATGTAAAACTCATCGGCCTACGTGTATGTAGGAACCCTTTTCCAGCCCCGGTTAGTTTCCAACACCGGTGCTGTGGCTTCGATAAATTCTCAAAATAATCTGACGTAAGATCATCCGCACTTTACTAGCCTCCTGTGCTGCGAAAACCGTGTTTATTGCTACGAAATAAAACCGCAGTCGAAGTCAAATTGCTACAAAGGAGGTGCAGTTGTGAGTCTTGAAAATGAAAACTTGCCAAAATAATAAAAAAAACAAGCAGAACTTTGAGAAAAGATCTATGACACGATAGTTTGTTTCTGGAAGTAGTATCTATGTTATTGCAACATATTCATTTCAATTTAGGAGAAAATCGATTCTGTTTATTCCAGAATTGTCACAAATTTATGCTTATGACTGTACGGTCAGCCGCACAATATTAAACTCTTCCACTACAACAACCGCATTTACTAAAACAAATTGCTAACATAGACATTGCAGATCAATCATCCTTTGGTCCTCTGATCTCTCAGGCCATTTTCCAACAGAGTATGCCTATGCAGGGTCGGCTCCCATTCTAACCGGACGTAGCTGAACAGCCAGTTTTTCATGGAGGGGTTGCGTAACAGACCACCACTGCAGAACACCACCCAGTTATTGGGTAATGCGATATCTTCTGGTTAGACTGATTGACAGACTTTCGGACTTTTGACTACACGTAACAAGTAAATAATTAAAAGTATAATTATATATTTTCTAAGTAGTACTCTTCTTCTCTTGTTTTTACACACTATTGTCTAATTTTTTTTAACCGACTTCTAAAAAAGGAGGAGGTTCTCAATTCGGATGTTTGTATTTTTATGTTTTTATTTTTTTATGTTTGTTCGGGCATAACTCCGTCGCTTGCCAACCGATTTGAAAAATTCTTTTTTTGTTGGAAAGGGTATACTTCCCGAATGGTCCCATTGAAATTTTATCAAAATCGGTTCAGCAGTTTAGTTATTAAATCCAAATAGCTGGAAAAAATATGTGGAAAAATCATCTATGTATACGAAATTGCGTATTTTTGCTTTCCTGTGACTTTCCAGTGGTGTTGTTAGGTGTGGGTACCACTAAAAAGTGAAAATTAAAAAACTTTTCAACAAAAAAAAGAAACCGACTTCCAAAAAACACTACAAAGTTCAAAATAACTTTAATTTCGGAAGTCGGTGTCAAATAACGAAGAAGCAACCAAAACACCGACTTCCGAAATTAAAGTTATTTTGAACTTTGTAGTGTTTTTTGGAAGTCGGTTTCTTTTTTTTGTCAAAAAGTTATTTACTTCTACTTTTGCAATTCTGCTGGAAGGAATTTCGATAGAAATAAATAAGTAGTTCTTTTGTACTTATATTTATAATGATATCTATTACTATTTTTCTGTGTGTACAAAAATAATAAAATAAATAAATACCCTCAAGATCTATATAATGACAGCTAATTATTGTAAGTAATTTCCTCAAACCCGACATAATCAAAGTGAGGTAAGTTATAGCTTTTCAAACTACCTTTTACTTTTATATGTAATTGTATTTTTTAATTGATCGAGAGTTTTTTTTTTTGGTTAATTGGTCATAGTGAATGAGTAGAGTGAAGTTTCCTTCAAAAGAGCTTAGAATACAGGTGTTAACACGCTTTCCGAGGAACGTGCAGTTGAGCATACATGTTATGTTTTGTATGTAGATTTCATGCAAGCGTTTGACACAGATTCAGAGTGAACAACGTGTAAGGATGCAGGGTGACATGCATGACTTGAGTTCAATGTACGTTAGTGTTGACAAAGCGGCGAACGGATCTAGCTGAAGAAAGGAGGAATATACACACTGTGGTTCTGTTCTCTATGCATGTATATTTGTTGATGACATTGATATTGTGACTTTATTCTCTAGAGATATTATTATTATTATTATTATTATTCTCTAGAGGGCCAATTTAACTAATTTTTAAACAATTTTCGCATTCGCAATCTCTCAAAAATGGATGAAAAATGAGAATTTTTTTGACAGTTTGCGACTGACATGCGAATGGGGACGTTGCTTGAAAATTAGCAGAATTAGCACTCTGATGAAATCAATAAATCTGCCTAGGCTTTACCCTTAACTGTATTGGAGTCAGCTTTTAGACTAACTAGATGCAGCTGAGTAACAGTATTTTATTTTTAACCGACTTCAAAAAAGGAGGAGGTTCTCAAAACGGTTGTTTTTTATTATGTTTGTTACCGATTTAAAAGCCATGAGCTGACATGATGGTTGTAGCTTTTAATCTGCAAAAGTTTCAAAATATTAAGTAGTAGCTTCGACTTAATCAACGCGTTTTGGTTTCCAACGACACTCTACAATTGACCCAAAATTATTAAGCTCCATTTCTTTAATTTGCTATTCCAAGATCAAATAAAATTACATTACTTTTTGAACGGTTAAAAATATGAAATGTTGTCAGTTGCTTTATCATTCAAAGATTTTTTGTAATAGGATTAATACTTCCAGGGGATACCTTTTACAAACAAACTAGTGGCCCGCCCCGGCTTCGCCCGGTTTATTTTTCAAAATTTTTTTCATTCATGTAGATTAAATCCTCTTTAAATAAATAAAGAAAAAAAAAAAAAAACCTCGCCCTGTTATAATAGATGTATAAAAAAAACTTATTTATATAAATATTTTCAATTTGTTTCGGATCTCTCTTTATTTGAAGAAATAAACAGCCAATCCTTTACAAAATCGACGTCATAACTCAAACAGACATTCATTTTCAAGTCCAAGAATCCTTTAAATCCAGGGGTCATAAACCACAATTTACTTCACTTAAATAATGTCAATTCGATAATCGTTGAACACCGTACAAACTGGGCCCACATTAATAACCTGGTCCCTTGACAGGGGTCGCGCAACGGTCATGGCTTAAAAGCCGTTAGATAAGACCAATACTTATCGATAGCGGCGAGTTTTGCTATTTCTCGGGTATAAATGATACCCGACACATAGCAATAGTAATAATATACATACATATTATAATTGTCTAATATAATTTTGAAACGGTGTAAATGTTGACGAAGTATGATTTTAGGTAATTAATATGGCCCGCCCATGCATACATACATTGTGTAATTAAGCATCTAAGATTATAGAATCAAGTAGCTGGAACCAAGAGAAGAATCAATTAGTGAAGGATACGTTAGTTAAAAATTGTATTGTTAGTTTTAAGTTTCCTTTTATAATTTTATTTTGATGTACTGTAACGTATTTATCAAATAAATAAATAACCTAATTGAGGTTTGTAAATTCTTCAGCTTATAGAATACAAGTTCGTAAGTCATAATTTATCTATTATGGGTAGTAGGGATAACGTGTAGGATAGGGAGGTTGTAGTGTAGTTAGTGTATAATATAGGTATCTGAAAATACTACTGTCTACGTCATTGATTAATTAATTAATTTAGTCCTACACTCATTGATTAATTTTATTGCCAACGCAAGGTCTCTCAATTCGACCCAATACGATAAGTTACCTCAACATTATAAAACACAAGTCTCAATCACACCGACCCCCATCAAATCGACATAAAATTGTAACCGACCCCTTATCTCTTGACACTGATAAGGACACTGAAACTCCTGATCATTATTATCAGTACCGCAGCTGTTTCTGACAACTTCCAATTATTAATATTAATCGTAGGAAGTTGGAAGTCGTTTGAACAAAATGTCGCAGACTTGTTATGCAATTACGTAACCGCCTGTAGCTAAATGATATCACTTTTTTGTTGTTTGGTTTTTGGAATTATGTGGAATTGAATTCCCTGCCGGAGTCTGTGTTTCCTTGTAGCTACAACCTGGGGGTCTTTCGCGTGCTCCATCGTTGCCGACATGTGAGATTGTGCTCAACCGCTAGCTAGCCTATAATAGGTAGTCAAAATAGCGTTTGATATACGAGTTAGTAGATGTCGTCAACAAAATTTGGCTAAATGAAATGTTGAAAGAAAAAAAGGAACTCTTTATTCGATCTTTGAAGGATTGCCTATTGTATATTTTCTTTAATAGAGTTCCGTACATCCCAAAGGGCCATTCTAAAGGGTAACCAACGGAGCTCACTGATACACAACGAGCAATAAATATCTCATAAACCAAGATAAGTAAACAGTTGAAACGTTCTCAGTGTGTTTGTTTATTGTCTCTAATAAATTAAAATTTAAATTAAAGTGGTCCTAAAAGAAATATGTATTTTTCAGTATATGAGATAAATTTCGGTCTTTGAGCTTAACATAATAATATAGATTAGAGAAAGTATGTATCGTTGAAATTCACGCACGGTTACAGAGGGATAGCCCACGAGAATAGCTAGTATTTTAATATTCGTACTTAATCTTTCCTTCAAATACCTCTAAAAAATTTCAAAGCACAAGGCAAACACATCGAATCTCGTACTAATATTACAAAAATGTTAATCGTAGAATGCCATGTCAAGCAGTGTTTGAGTTTACGTGTACACATTAATTATAATTATGTTGCTAATAATAAAACAATGCAATTACGTGACTCGTACATTCTCAGAATAATAGCATACCTACACAGCCTTTACATTACATCACTGGTTCTCAACCTGTGAAGAGCAAAATGCTGGTCCGCGAATGAAAACTTTTCAACTCCAAATTTTCAGGATGAAATTGAAAATTTATTTTCAATTATTAATATTCGTGTTTTATTTTACACTAGTTTTTGCCCGCGATTTTGTACGCGCATATCCCGTGTTTTTCGCTTGTAGGAATTTTGGGAAATTCTCTCAAAGTGCTCCCCTACACTCCCCAAGGAACCTAGATGTCAAATTTCAGCTTTCTACGACCGACCAGTAGTTTTGGCTGTGCGTTGTCTGTCAGTCACTCAGTAACGCAAGAGTCTTATATACATCGATTACTATCTATTGTATTTAAACAAAATAAGTTAATGAATATGCAAAAAAAATACGTACAGTCGAACATTTATAACCTCCTCCTTTTTGAAGTCGGTTCAAAAGTAAATACATATACTAGACTGACACAGTTTATTTGTCTTGAACCTTCTGGTCCCTAACAGCAAAAGACTCCTAGCCAAATTCTAAACCCTTTTGTTATCAGTTGAGGTAGTTGCCTGAACTTCCACAACTCTAGTTGAGGACATTTATGTCCACAACAAGCTATTTATAACTATCTATTTAATTGAGGAAGCTGAGTCCAGGCTCAGTTGACTTGAAGAAAAATAAAAATGTCATGATTAAATATTCATCAGGAATGATGATATCCGCAAGAGAACCAAGGTTACCGACATAGCCCGAAGGATCGCCAAATTGAAGAGGCAGTGGGCAGGGCACATTGCTCGCAGAACAGATGGTCGATGGGGCCGAAAAGTTTTGGAGTGGCGACCGCGTACCGGAAGACGCAGCGTTGGAAGGCCTCCCACAAGGTGGACCGGTGACCTGGTGAGGGTCGCGGGTAACCGATGGATGCGAGACGCACAGGACCGGTTGTTGTGGCGACACTTGGGGGAGGCCTATGTCCAGCAGTGGATGTCTTTCGGCTGATATGATGATGATGATGATGATGATGATTCAATATTTCATTCAAAGACGTTGAGAACCACTGCTGTAAAAGAAGTAAACGGCCTTATTTTAGCTAAACACCAGCATCTCCCTACGCAGGCTACGGCGTAGCACTTTCGCAGCTGAGTAGCTACGGCGTAGACCTTGTGCTACGGAGGTATTATAGTGCATGTTGGATCTTGATTAATATTTGCTTTGAGTATATTTACTTAGGGGTCGAGTGTTAATACGCGAGCACAAAGGATTACAATTAACCCGTTAGTGTTTGAACTTAGATTAAAAAGGCTGGGGATAATCTGCTGCTCTGTTTCTAATGAGATTGGAAGATTAAATTAATAGGGGATGGGCAGAAATATGTAAAGTTTTTCAATGTGTATGGTGATGAGAAGGGCATAGAAAGACCAAAGAAATTATGGTGGGATTGCGTTAAAGGTGATATGGCTGCTAAGAAGGTGACTATTGATTTTTTTAATATTATTGATAGGTTCGTTTTGCCACAAACTCATCTATTTGAAAGCGATTATGTGGTCAACGATGGAGCATGCTTATTGCAGGTTGTACCAGACCCCCAGGTTGTAGCTATCAGGAAACACAGACTCCTGCAGGGAATTCCACTATTTTCACACTAGCTGTTCGCAAACTGAAACGTATTGTGCCTGTGGGTGGGATGTCCACCATGTACCATTTCAGTTTCTGTTTATTTATTATTTATTTATTTGTTAGGGGAACACCAACTACATATTTACAAAATATTTAACATAAAATAATTATACATTGCACTTTGTTCTGTGTAAATATGTCACTTACAAAAAAAAAAATAAAAAAAATATGTAAAAGAATAAAGGCAATACCTCTTAAGGGGTCATTGTACTCATAATTATCAACAACTTTTACTATGGTACCAAACTCGAAAACGCGACAAAAAAAATTATCTGTTCAGTACATTTTGTCCAGTTATGCGTACATGAATGTATGGGGCAGTCGATTTTGTTTTCGCGATTTCAGTGTTGGTCCCATAGTAAAAGTTGTTCATAATGATCCCTTGAGAGTTGCGTTTATTCAGTTACACGTTGTAGAGGAGACATGCTGCTCCGATCCCAATAAGGCAAGAAGATGATGGGTAGAAAAATGTTTCATGTACACTCAAAGTCAACAGTCCGAATAATAGTTAAATATGTCGTATTGCCACTTGCTGTGAGAAAATGGATGCGTCTTTTATTCGTTCATATAAGATCTGAATAAACGCAACCCTTAATTTGAGAATCCTAATAAATAATTTCCTTTAATTTTGTTAGGTATAAGTAAGAACATCTTCAAGAAAATGTTCTTCGTTAATTCAATAGAACATTAATGTTGAATGAGTTCTTGAGAGGTGAGTATGAACCTTAGGTAGTCTGCTTGAAAGTAAACTGATGTGCTTGGCAGGTATAGTAGATACTATATCTTTTGGGTTTGGGGTTATTAAGAAAACGGATTATCAGTATAGTGTCGGGTGAGTTGGTATATTTTTTATTTTATAGTATTTTGGGTTTTCTATTTTTAAGCAGTAAAATCTAGCTCTCTGACATTAATTGAGTCGGGCTTGCACTCGACCATACACTGAAAAACACATGTTTCTTTCCAAAATTGTTGGCATATATTTAGGCTTGCGATTAGATTTTTAAAAAGATTAAACTTTTATTTCTCCTTTTTTAATTATTAATTAAATAAATTACAGTTTTGAAGTCGGTTTATTTTTTAAAATTACTTTTTAAAGAAAAGTCAGACGGATGGATATTGTAGGTTCAGTAATAAGTTTCCGTTGGTTTGGAATTCTAAAAAGTGGAATTTATCTGTAAAATGAGAGAAATAAACATTGTTTGGTCATTTGATTACCATCATAATAATATAATGAAATCGTCAATTAGATAAACAATAAATTTCACCGACTATATTTCACAAATAAATAAACTTGAAAAGTAAAAAAAGGTGCGAAGTACAAATAAGCATATAGTAGTCAAATAAAAATATTCAACACTATTTTCCACACTAAGTTTTTAAAAAGAAAACTTAATTAAGATTGAAATTCAAGCTCTCCTTGCTTCTAAGTAGTATGGTCATTTACAGCGTGCTCCCGAGTGAGAAAAATAAACGTGCTATTTCTACGTTGAAATTAGCATGCTTTTATGCAAAGTTGACAGGACGTGTGTGAACGAGTTCATATAAAATGTAAGCACCGATATTTTTTGAGCTCCTGGCGAATTAAGGTCCGTCCACGTCCCGGGTACGGCCAGGATATGTGTGGATCAACTCTAAGCTAGAACTCGAACACGAACTGAAGTATCACAAGTAACACTTGCTTTACGAAAACCAACCTTACTGTTACGACGTAATGTTGTCAATGTCAAATTGTGCAGTTGTGTGTACAAGACATGGCTGAGACCACACTTTAATAAATTGTAACTGAATAATATTTAAAAAAGTAATACTCTCGCTAAATGTGAACAATTAAAGTTAATTGTGAGGAATTTCAGTGGTTACGAATACTTTAAACATTTAACTTCAAAATTGTTGTCGCAGTGAGTTGTGAATGAATATAATTTTATTCGTAGTCGTAAAAATATTTGGCGGTCGTGGAATCTCTGCAAGTAAATGGTTTGGACAAAACAGGTGCATGAGAATAAATGGCGAAAGCGGGAAGATGGCGTTCTGTAGGGCCATAAAAATAGCGAAAATTATTCTTGCATCTTCATTTCTTCTTGCTGTAATTGAATAACTTTTAGCGATAAAACCGCCTATTTTTACCCTATATGAACTTTAAAGCTCCTAGTTGTAATTTGTCACGGTGTTCAATATAGAGTATATTTAACTTTCTTTTTGTAAGGGCTCTTTAAGAAAATGGTATCTTGCCTCAAGTGGGAATTACGATTCAATCTTTGTTTAACACCAAGGTTATGGGCCCAGTCATGATATCGTTTAGTTTTTGGACCGAAGTTTTTATTAAAAAGTGGAATTCATCTGTCATCTAAAATCCTCATCATATTGACAGGTTATGCGAGCTTAAATTTTCTGTAAGTCATTTATTTGCATTTTCGTTGGACCATCGTGAAAATTATTCATATTCATGAGTCCCCCTGAAGGATTGTCAATGAATTAAAAGTAATCATGTGTGATGTTTATTGATATGACCATTCAACTTATAATCGAACTAAATTGACAATGACATTGATTAACTTTCATTTTTTTTTATTATTAATCATTTGTTTGTAGTTACTGTAATTGGATTTTAACCGTTGTAATTAAATAAATAAATAATATAAATACATTCATTTGTGCTGTAAATGAATTCCTTGTAAGCTATCTGCTTATAAGCTTATAAGCTTCTGGTCCTCAATTTAGATTTTTCACAATCGCTTGTAACTGTCTCGCCACTTTAAAGGCCCTACGCGACACATCAGGCTTAATACCAGGTTTAGTTATATTGCGCTGGAGAAATGTAAACGCTACTGCGATATGTGGTGACGACCATTTTCCGTGAATGCGGAGAGTGATTGTACGGACACATTCTGCTGTAATGGGGACTTTCATGGGAAGAATAATTTAGCATTTGTCTTGTAACTAATAATAAAATTAAAATGTATTTAGTTTTGAAAGGCCACAGCTTACGTGTTGTATGTAGTTTGAAACCACGCGAACGGCTTTTTTCTTGCTTTCAAAACCTCAACTAAGTCTTAAAAACAAAAAAACTCGAAGATCCACCACCTGGTGTGGTTCCATGGTATGGGATTGTGGCTTTTTTGGTAACGGGGTGGAAACCCTCATGGATGTCCTCCGCCCAGGGGTGGACTGAGGGGTCTGTCAGATTCCTACTAACTAGAACCACCTCGTGTTTCTCACACACTTGCACCGCCCTGGGTTACGGGAGCATTTAAGCAATTTTCAACGCAGCCCCCGACAGGTGCGGGCCCCGTCTGGTCGTGTGAGGTGTTTATCCCCCTCTGCGATGTCTAAGAGGGGCGCGCGTGGAACAGTACGCGCCACCACCTCGGGTGTCAGATTCCGGCCTGCTTGAACTCACAGAGAAGAGACCTAAGTCCTAGCAGAAATTAGAACACTATGGGCTGAATACTATGCGTTGGCTACTATGATTTAGTTCTACACAATACTTTGTTGAACCGATATTTGGTTTTGTCATAAATTAATGGTCTTTGTGTCTATTCCAAACGGAAGTTCATGTGAAATCCGCACTATCATTGCAAGATTTTATACCTTTCATTAATTTCACTTTCTTCGAACTTAGTCGTCGTCTACTGTCTAGAATTTTAACTCACCAGCTATTAAATTATAATTCACTTTAGAAACTAATCAAAACTGACACTAAGTTTTACTAACAGATAATTTTAATAGAAAAAGTTTGTTCAAGACGCTATAACCGTTTGTCAAATGTGCAGCACTTGTCCATTCCCAAAGTTTCAAGGTAATTGTACTGGAGAATCTCACAGTATGAATAAGATGTGGAATACTGATGATAGAGGAAAATGGTAAATAAATCTGAAATATAGTAGTTCAATTAGGTAGCTAGCTATATTTGTCTTCAATAGCCAAGTTTATTGATGGATAAAAGTTATCTGAGTCGATTCGAAGGTTTTATCACTATCAGCAATAAGACCACCTTTAAACTCTTATAACTGAGACTTCTTGCAAAACAGTTGTATGACTTTTTGAATTGCAATGAAACTTGTTTTGGTTATTCAAACAACTACTACAACTCAAAATTTATGCACACTTGATTTTTACTTCAACCGACGAAGCCGCTCCGCGAGAAAAGAACAGAGAGGGAAAGAATAGACATTCATTTAAATAAAACTTTTTTTTCAATCATTTATATAAAAAAAATTTTCCGCAAATTTTTGTATGATACGTTTTTGTCATTTATTATCACACATAAGACTGCATCTTAACTTTCAAAGTACAAGAATTGGTGTCCTTTACTTTTATCGGCGCATACCTTGTCCTATACATACCCAAAGATGGCGAAGGATATTTCTTTATCACGAGAAACTTTATCTTCCAATACAGACAGGCTATGGGAGTTAACGTCGTCCCTGGAGTTATTAGTTTCCATTGCACAGCTGTTTGAGTTTAACGTTATCTTCTGTCTTATCTGTTAGACTTGGGGTCTGGGGAATGTTTAATTTACAGGTATCGGACGGATATTTAGATGTTGTCTTTAATCTAGAATTTAGTTGTTTGTGGTTAGTTATGCTGTCATTTGGTATTCGGTTTTTTTTTGTGCAGTACGACATTGTTCTTGATATTTCTTAATTCTAAGTCGACGGAAACAACCCTTTTTTATTTACAAAGAATCCAAATATGTCCCATCAATGGCCGTTTTTTTATTTCTATAACTTGGAAGCTTGTTTTTTTTGAGCTCGAGATTTCTTACTTTTCAGAGATTGAAAAACATGCTTAAAATTGTGATATCCCGGTACAAGCTGTCTCAAACTCATGTAACATTACTAGAAAGATGCAAATCCCGAGTTCCTAGTACCTACTCATTTTAATCTAGTACATTCTTCCATTGCAATGAAATCTAAATATGCCTGTCTCGTATAGTTCTGAGTACTCATTTGCTCTTTCAGTGGGCGCCTGTCTTTGTAAACGCAACCGGACACCAAGAGAGCGTTTACGAAGTGCGCTTCACTTCACTCCGAGTGCTGAACTAATAAACTGGCGCGAGAAATGGGAATAGTCGACTTATTTAACAAAATTGTAGAGTTATTTGAGGTGTTTAATACTTAAGTGTTTTTAATTGAAAGTTGATATTTATGGTGTAAAAACAGTTGAGTTTTGTATGTTTTAGGAGAACGATAATGATTTTTACATAATTTTTTTTTTAATACCTATGTTCTTTTGTTAATGTTGGTGAATTATGGTTTTAATTATATAATAATACATGATTAAAGGTAGCGGTAGCGGCTATTAAAGGTAATTTGGAATCAGGATTGATTGTAATTACGTTTATAATTTCAATATTAGCTTTTGGATAAGTTCCTAGATTTCATTGTATCGCTCCAAAATACCTTCAATTACATTGGTTACAAAATAAATAAAAATGTGCTTATTAATAAATTTTTCTATATTGTAGGTAAATGGTATAATTATGTATACTCTCATTACAGTGTCTTTTTCTTAAACAAAAATAAATTTGGTAGAGTTTAGAATGATAATTATGGTAGGCGCCAGATAAACTTGCAATAAAGTACATTGACCTTTCCCTGATATACGATAGAAGTCGATTATTTATTCCTGTTTCTGAAATTAAGAACATCAGTAAATGTATGTGGGTCAATGGCCGTAATTGCATATTTATCTGGTGTCTACCATAGTCTACAGATGGCTTAGGGCTGTCTGACTTAGTAACTAAAGTTAACCGAGTCATAGTAATAAATAGATAAGTAATAACTAATTATAGAAACTTGTGAACGGGGTCAGAGTCAAAACTAACAGACATTATTAAAGAAGCCGGCGACCAGGGTTGCCGGAAGCCTCTCCCGTCCTCAAGGAATGTACCCAGAACTTAGCATGAATGAGGTATGGAATTAGGAAGTCGTTTATCTAAATATTTGAATGGAGAACTTTAGTTAGATGATTTTGATCTTGCTAGTTTGATTGGGTTGAGTTAATCGTCATTCAATAAATATGTGAAAGAGAAATCTAAGCTCATTCTGAAAGTGACATATCTAAGAATATCTAAGAAGCAAAATATTGTTTTTAACATTTATGGTAAATTTGTGAAACCATTCACTGAAAACATGTTCGTTTAGTTGCCGTTAAATTCATGAGACCTGTCACAAACCACAAAATTACTTAACATTATCTGCAACAAATGAAATTGTATCAAACGCAACATCTTTATATTTTTTCAATAACCTCAAAACATAGAAAACTGTATTTAAAGACACTCTTTCACGACAACCATCTCAGTTGTACGTTTTTTTCAAAACAGTAAGAATCACATGTTACATATTATTATCATAATAAAGTCCCCAGACAAGCTTCTATTTTCCCGAACGGCAACAAAAACAAAAGACGTCGAGAAAATCAATTCAAATATTATGATAGCAAAAAAAGTTTATATCAAAATGATACGCCCTCAGAAATCTATTTGAACACATGTGTGGAATAACACAAGTCTGCCTTGAAAAAACTTTTCCTATCTTTCTTAACACATACTTTTATCTTTTTCTTTTTGCTCGATCGTCTATGTGTACTTTCCAAAGTTTTGCTCTAAATTTAGTGTACGATTGTCGATTTTATCGAGTTTTCGAAAGTTGGTATCTGAATAGAAAACTCTCGGGAAATGGAATCAAACTTGTCAAGACGAACCTAAGATAAAATTGTTATCTCCGAAGATTTTGTATGAAGATAATTTGTGACGGTAAAAACTTTGAAGAGTTTGTTTGATTTAGTTACCTACGTATGTAGGTGAGTAAGTGTAGCTGTGAAATACTCGTAGTTACTTTGAATTAATTTCGCTTTTTGGTTCAGTTGAAGTAGACGTTTATGATTTCTACGATGGTAGAATAAAAAAATAGGAATGGAATCAAGCTATCATCTCAACATTTTTCTTTAATTTTAAGACCGTTCGATATTACCATACAGTGTTCTGGGAAACCATCAAATGAATCATTCCGCTCTGGGCGGAGTCAAGGGAGTGTCAGATTCTTACTGACTAAAATTTATTCGTGTTCTTCCTAATACCCTTTGCGTTCCAGGGGGTCTAGAACTAAGAATAACTGTCAAATCGTGTTGTCATTCAATCTTAGTTCGGGTTCGGGACTAATCGTAAGTCTGTAGGTGATACGGATTAGAAAACGCCCGACACTAAGGCCGAAACTACGGACTTCGGTCTTAGAGAGTAGGCCCCCAGGGCCGTGGTGACTCTTATGAACCAATTCTGCAACAAACCTACACATGAACCACGTAAAACAATGACATCACAATTTTTAGTGAAAAAAAAAAACAAAAATAATGAACAAAGGAAAAAGCTCATTCATACCATTTTTTATGACCTCCTATTCATACGTGTGAAGTTTGCCTTAACAATAAGTCTGATACAGAGCATGGAGTCTTATAGAGATGGCTGGACACGGTTGGCGCAGTGATTGAGCGATTGACTGCTGCGCTGCGTGTCGCGGGTTCGTTTCCCGCACGGTACAATTATTAGTATGGCCTACAGATAGTTGTTCCGGGTCTGGCTGTTTGTGTATATGAGTTTATATGTTTGTAATCGCACCCACGACACAGAAGAAATTCCTAGTGAGGGGCAAAGTTAAAAAAAAACTGACTGACAGATTTTGTTTGTGTGAAAAGGTTGGCAATACCGTCTCTGCTAATGGCCACCAAGACGAGCCGAGGTTTCTGTGCTCTATGCTCCTTTTTAGTACTTTAAATTCGTTAACTGTGATAAGGTAACCACATAGCCCAAAAAATTGGCAAAATTAAGTGGCAGTGGGCACGCCACACTGCTGGTACTCGTTAAACAGATAGTCGGTTAAAAGACACCCTCAAGGTGGACCGATAAACTGGTGAAGGCCGCGAAATTCGCTGGATGCGAAACGCGCTGATACGGTCGAAGTGGCGACAGGGAGTCTACTCTCAAAGATCGAAGTCCGTAGTTTCGGCCGCAAACGCCCGACGCTAAGTCGGGCGTTTTCTACTCCGTATCACCTACGGAGTTACGATTAGTCCCGAACCCGAACTAAGAACAACACTGTCAAATCGTGTTGTCATTCATTCTTAGTTCGGGTTCGGAACTAATCGTAAATCCGTAGGTAGTAGACCCCCTTTTTTTTTTTTTTTTTTTTTTTTTTTTTAATAGGATGGGAAATCATCAAATGACCCCTCCCGCTCTGGGTGGAGCGGCAGGGAGTGTCAGACTTTTACTGACTAAAACCCACCCTTAGTCCTCCTTGTGCCTTTCTTCCCAGGGCCGCGGTAACTCTTTCGAACAATTCCGCAACCCTGGCAGGCTCTGGCCCTGGCGGGCCCCGTCTCCGTTGCTGACTGCTCGTTGCTGACGGCGCGTTTGGAGTGAACGCGCCGTCGACTCTGGCCTGACCTGATCGGACAGCGAGCTACCCATTGCTCGCTGTCCGCAGGCGTCAGTCACTGCGCCTTGCCCAGGAGCGTCAGTTCCTGAGAGGCGCAGCGACTGATGTTCGTCTGGAGGAGGCGAAATGGGGCCATTACTGGCACTCCATTTCGGCCCCCTCCCGAGCAGTGGCAGCGGCGGCGACGGTGGCGGCGGCTGCGGCGGAAGCGACGGCGGCGGCGGCGGCGGTGGAGGAGGGTTTTCTTCTCGACCCGGCCCTGGCGGGTGGACCGCAGGCTTTGCCCCCAGCCCAGTGATCGGCCGGCTTGCCAGCTGCCGCACATGCGAAGCAGTGCGGCGCGGCGTCGCACGAGCCGGCCCTGTGGCCGGGCTGACCACAGCGGAAGCAGTGGTCACTGCGGTCCACCTCCGAGGTGCAGCGTACTCCCACGTGGTTGCCAACTTGGCAACGGAAGCACCTCAGAGGTCTGGGCTCCAGCAGTTTTACCTGCGCGGAGACCCAGCCCACCAAAAGCCTTCGGTAGTAGACCCCCTGCTGTGGTGTTTTGTCATGTTGCACGCAGATAAATGTATTATCTCTGTCTATCTATCCGTCGTCTCTGTAGACAGACTTGTTATATTTCAGAACGCGTCCCAGTGAAGATACAAACTTCTGGACGGGCGCGGAATAATAACGCTTATAATAAGGTATTAGAGAGGGTTTTGAAACTTATGGTCGGTAGCAATGGGTTTCTATAAAGTTGAAAGTATCTTATTGCGGATGATTTGATTTTTTTTCATCTGTTTGTGAGCTTAAAAAGAAAAATTGGTAAAAAGGCGCGTTAAATACTGTAGCTATGTTTCGATTAAATTATTTGCTGATAACATAAAGTTTCAGATTCATAATTGATTTTAAAGGTACGATGTGTACCTTTCCGTACTATTTATTAGCTTTAAATACAGTGAAATAGGCCTTTTCTGATTCTGATTCACTTTTTTCGGGCTAAAAAGTAGCTTATTATGACCCTCTACGATTTAACTTTTACCACTAAAAGTAAAAAAAATATTTTCACTTTTTTATAAAAATAAAGTTAAAATGAGAAGAAGTCTTTGTCTTGCTGCTAAACAAGTACCTACTTACTATATTCAAACAAATAAATTAAAGAAACTCGTTACTTTAACTTAACTAATTTGTAAAGTAGTCATAACTTAACTTAAAGTTAAAAACTAATATTGTTATGAATTTGATGAGCACTTTATCATCAAAGGTCTCATAACTGTTTAATTTTAAATGAAAAATTGTTTTATGCATTCTTCACAAAGTTTTTGTAAGTAATTTTACTTTGACAATATTTTTATTAATGTTTTTTTCATTTATTTTACAGTGAATGAACTGTCTGTAAAAACTCATGGAACTTGCGTGTCTATTTTGTGATTTGATTAAAAACCGTGTTAAGCTGGGTACTGACGGGTGTTACGGGTCGTAGTATTCGTAGCGAGCATTTTATGTTACGCCCTGTCCTAAAATCCGTGTAAAACAAAACACGTACGCATGTACCTAATATGCGCCTGTTCGAGCTCATTTCCTTTTTAGTTAGTTCCTTTAGTTTTTTATTTCTTATTTGTTCCTCGAGAGTGACACTTTATTCAAAACACATTTATTTACTTTATGCTTCCGAGTTTGGGTCATGTAGTCAGAGCCCAGTAGATTCGGAGAAAATTGGCTGTGACAAACGGGCTGACAGACAGATAGACGTTCAGACGGGCACACGAGTGATCCGTTTTTAATTCGGGTGTACGGAACCAAACAAAGTTATCTATACTTCTACACTAATATTATAAAGAGGAAAGATTTGTTTGTTTGTTTGTTTGTTTGAAATGAATAGGCTCCGAAACTACTGGACCGATTTGAAAAATTCTTTCACCAGTAGAATCGTACATTATCGATGATGGATATAGGCTATAGAATATTTTCAAAAAAGTTAGGGATCCGTATGAAAACTTCGATAATGTAACCCAAGGTGTGAGAAAAAATCCTTATATCGCGTACGCTGCGGAATCTATTGACAATGGAGCAAATTGATGTACTACAGTTTTATAGAGGTCATCAATGTCTACAAAAAAGTCCGCGATACCATATGTCTAACTCTTATGGTTAAGTCACCATGACCGCTTTTTGTTAAAATTATTCAAGCAAATCCTTGGTGATATGAAAAAATGGTGATTTCGGTATCATGGATATTAATCCTTATCCATTTAAATGGTTTGATAATTAAGGTTGATTATGTCCGTGTAAATTACGCTTTAAATTATTCAAATCGGACCTTTCGTTCAAAAGTTACGACGGTAATAAACATGCTCAGAGTAAGAAAAATGTCGCGGCTTGAGCGAACTGGGGAGAATCATAACAATAATAATAATAATAATAATCACTTTATTATCAGGCAACTGAGGCCCATAGATAAAATACACACAACTAAATTAAACAATAATATAATAAACTAATACATAATTATTAATAAAACTTATTTCTATACACGTAAAGTTGACGGCGTCGTGTTTCGCTGCGTGGTGTCGCGTAACCGACCTCGGAAACGTCGAAATACGACACCTTTCGGCCAAAAGTCCTCTTTCAAGAAGGTCTGTAGATGGTGGGTTGGAACTCGTACCACGAACGACGTAAAGTTGATGCTGTGGCGCGACTCCAACCATTCGACCCTCAGAGTCCAGTTGGTCTTCACTTTCAAATACTGCACGACTTCCTCAATCTTTGTGGAGTAATGCAGACGCGAAATGTACAGCTGCGTCGTGGGCACAGCAGGGCGCAGCAGCATGTTGGGTCCACTCGGTGCGGTACCGCACTGGTTACGAGAACAGGGCGCCAGGGGAACAATGCTTGGTCCGATGAAGTTGAAAATGATTTCGATAAAACAATAAGAGTAACAAATGTTTGGATTTTTCGCAAATAAACTACATACATAATAAGGGGTGAAGCAGGGGTTGCAGCAAGTTTTTAGGGGAGGACATTATTGCTTGCTTTAATTTACGTCGGAATGCTATGAACGAACTAAAAAAGGGAAAATTGAAACAGATGTACCTAACAATTTTTGCATAATCGTCTCCTGACGGGGTGAACGGGGTGAACAGTTGCGCTGAACCTGAGACCATAGAATAAGTAGAAATGGCTAAGTAATAATTAATGTAATTAATGAAAATCGTTGTGCTTAATTTTCCAAAACTAACGTTTATAAGGGGGTATAGGGGGCGTTGAAGTTTGTGGAGTACCTACTAAATCCACGCGGACGAAGTCGCGGGCGAAGTGCTAGTTCTGTATATTTCCATCTAGGCAAGCATGCTCCATTGTCGACCACGTCATCGCCTATGGCCAGCGATGGTGGTTTAGGTGAGATAGAAGGGCTATCAATAGAATAAAGAAAAACTATTGGTTGGTACTATGGGAGCGGTCACGTTTAAGGTACAGAATACTTTTATTAGTGACATCACGCCTGTTTTTTTATGAGCAGAGCAGAGTTCTATAGAGGCCTCATTTCACCTGTTATAAGTTTTTTTAAGTATAAATAGCGTCATGAGATCAAATCGTTTTCTCTTAAGATTTTGCAAACAGGAGCGACGGTACAATTTGACATCTCATTCTTTTTTTATTTATTTTTAATTATTTATTTAGTTAGGTAACCAACAGCTATACATTAAATGTTTTACAAGATATGCTTATTGTAGATTTTATGGCCAATTATAGGTTTCCCTGTGTAACTGGGGTATATGTATAAAACATGCGAACGGACTAATGCCAGATATTTTATATTAAAGGATTCGATACAATACCTACTAAAAAAAAAAACTACTAGGTTACGTTAAGATCACAATAAATTAATTTTTCATCACTTCTTTTTTTTTAAGCCTTCTCAGAACAATTTATTCTAAAGACGTGTGTTCGCTTTGCCGCACTGCAACCTGAGGACCAATTCTACTAATTTTTAAGCGACTTTCGCATTCGCATCTCAGTAGCAATCCGTCAAAAAACCGTCAATTTCCATACATTTTTGACAGATTGCAACTGACATGCGAATGTGGACGTTGCTCAAAAATTTGTAGAATTGGCCCTCTGTTTGTGGTAAGCCTTTATGCGTGTTAGGGCTCCCGCACACGGGCCACCGGCCACAACCACAAAACGCCGCCACTGGCATATTTCCTGTAATTTTCATACATTTTATATGGACTCGCCGCACACGGTTGGCGCCGGTGGCGGCCACACGCTACAAATCGTCACAGCTTGCTTCTTGTGGCCCGCACCGGCCACTAAACGCCGACACAAAAAGCCGCCACACGCAACTCACGCGATTCCCCACCCTAAACCTTCTACGTCAGAGAGTCCATTATGATACTGCGCGCATGGGTTAAAGAAGTAGCAGCCACTGACCGCAAGTGTCAACCACCGGCCACAAGTGGCTGTCGCGCGCTTCAGCTACTTTTGTGGCCGCTTCTAGCTTCTCGTGGCGGCGTTTGTGGCTGTCACTTGTGGCCCGTGTGCGGCGACCCTTACATGTACGTGTGTATCTATCTCCATACAACAGTACTTAGTACATGAATAGTTCCCACATTTGACTGCACACCGGAGACGTCTTTCTCGGTAAACACAACCGATTCCCCTCAGTTTCACGCCCGCAATATACCTACAGTATACCAACAGTGCCTTGTATAGTTGTACTCTGTTAACTGAACATGTAACATACAAGTAGGAAATGCTCAGGAAACAGTATTGTGTGAATTTCGTTTAGATAACCTGACTATTAAATTTTCCGCCATATTGTGTGTGTATTAAATCTTGTTAGGCGAATCAAATACCTATACGCTTAATAAAAATGCTTTCATGAATTTATATGCTAACAATGTATTCAGTTTTGAAAAGTGTCTAATAACGTGATAAAAAATACTCTATGTTCTAATCCAAGTCAAAGTCAAAGTCAAAGTCAAAGTCAAAGCATTTATTTCAATTAGACCATTTACAGGCACTTTTGAATTGTCAAGGTCGGTCGGTCAAAAAGATGAAGCTATTTGCACGTTCCAAAGCGTAGATCTCTATGGAGAAGAACGTGCAAGAAACTCCACGGACACTCTTTTAAAAATGATATTTTGTTACAAAATTATGGTTACATCATTCATATTGAAATTATACATAAATATGTGAGAACGATGTAAAAGACGTGCAGGATAAAAGAGTCCGGAGTAAAAAAAGAAACAATTCAAAGAAATAATTAAAATAAACCATGGCAGCCGAGAGATGACCAGTCTCAGCTGACGGCGCCCGTTCACGAACATGACGCATACGCTAGCACCATTCGGCTCAACCATTTTTTAGGGAGCCAAATGATCCAACGCATGCGCCACCATCAGCCAGACTTTTGAGTGAGCATGACATCCCCAATCGCCAGGGTACATTCAAGTCAAAGACCTACCCAAAATGATCTTTATAGTTTAAAGCTACACAGTACTCACACATGTGCATGAAATTATACAATGTTAAATTAGTTGCATCTATACAATGAAAAAGATTTGCATTCTTACAATCTTCAGCCGGTCCAACAATATTACGAAATGCTAACAGATTACTTTGAGCCCTTAGTGGCTACCTAGTGGCGTTGTGGAGCAGGACCAGCATTGAGCCAAGCATTTTTATCTTCAATATACTCCCCTAACTTATAATATGCCTTCAATATACTCCCCTAACTTGCCTGCATAGTGTGCGTTTAATACAAGATTTAAATTTTGTCTCATTTAATTCTAATATATGGGGAGGTATTTTATTGTAACATTTTAAACAGTACCCCATGAAAGATGTTGCTACTTTAGCAAGTCTGAAACCTGGTTGAACTAATTGGTTCCTATTTCTAGTGACATAGTTATGTCTGTCACCTCGTTTACTAAAAAGATGTAGATTCTTTCTAACGTACATTGGCACAAGGCATCGTTTTTGCCATTGTGCCAGTTTCGACCGTAGAGGCGAGTTTATTAACAGATTTTCATATCTGCCTTTATTTTTATATCGATAGTCGTATTTATAAAAAAAGAAACCGACTTCCAAAAAACACTACAAAGTTCAAAATAACTTTAATTTCGGTAGTCGGTGTTTTTGGTTGCTTCTTCGTTATTTGACACCGACTTCCGAAATTAAAGTTATTTTGAACTTTGTGGTGTTTTTTGGAAGTCGGTTTCTTTTTTTTGTGAAAAAGTTTTTCATTTTTTACTTTTTAGCCCACACCTAACAACACCACTGGAAAGTCACAGGAAAGCAAAAATACGCAATTTCGTATACATGGATGATTTTTCCACATATTTTTTCCAGCTATTTGGATTTAATAACCAAACTACTGAACCGGTTTTGATTAAATTTCAATGGGACCATTTGGAAAGTATACTCTTTCCAACCAAAAAATAATTTTTCAAATCGGTTGGCAAGCGACGGAGTTATGCCCGAACAAACATAAAAAAAAATACAATTATAGATACAATTCTCCTTTTTTAGAAGTCGGTTAAAAACAATTGCCGTGCAAGTCTCGCAAAAACTCGAAAACGTGACTGTATTGTTTTTTTGTTTTGTTCACCTCAATACTGATGTGGTTTAGGAAAAAGAAAGTTTTACAATCAAATCAAGATTAGGTGGTAAGATGTTCACTGGGTCATCCAGTTTACAATATTTGTCGGATTTTGTTTCTAGCAAGAATTTCACTTGTGTGATTCATTAAAAAGTATTTTTTTTTATCTTTAACAATAGCGAACAGAGGAGCTCGTGGCTAAATTATAACAGCCGCACAAGCCGTTTCAAGGTTAAGCAACGCTTGCCGAGGTTGGTCTGTGGATTGGTGACCGACTTAACATACCGAGACTCCTCCGTGCCTCGGAAAGCACGTTAAGCCGTTGGTCCCGGCTGTCATTTGGAGATCTTTGGCAGTCGTTACGGATTGTCAGAAGCCCAAAAATCTGACACCAGTCTTGCCAAGAAGTACCGTGTTACCCAGTTAATGGGTTGTGGTGGTCTGGTAGGCCGCCGCTCCACGTAAAATACTGGTATTCAGCTGAATCCGGTTTGACTGGTAGCCGACCTCAATATAGTTGGGAAAAAGGCTAGGCAGATGATGAACAATAGCGAACACAAGTTTAACTAATAAAAAAAGGTGTACTCTTTTCTAGAAACTTGCTGTCTAGAAACTAACCAATTCCAATAGCTACCATTTAAATGAAAGAAAGAAAGAAAGAAAGAAAATTGCATTTATTGACACAATAAAAAACACCTTACAAATTGAAGAGATAAATTATGTAAAAACAAAAATACAATATTGTGCCAAAAGGGCCTCAGCTCAGCATAATGTCAGGTGGCAACACTAGGTATTACCACCTAACGCTGATTTTCAGCTGCAGCCCACGGGTGCCATACGCTCGAACACGCAGTAGACATATTAAAATAAAAAGAAAATAAGTGTAAACATAATAAATACATAGGTAGCAAAATCAAAGTGAAGTTGTAAATTAATCAAAAATTCTATAACACAATATTATTACATAAAAACAACATGAACATTATAAGCAAAAATAAAATAAAATTGATCACAAAATTACAAAAAAAAAAACCGTCATTCAAATATAATAATGTCATTATATATTATAAATTGATTCACACTTCTAAAAAAGTAAACATAAAAGAATTTGTATAAAAAGTAAATAAAAACCAAATAAAATTCAATGATGGCTCGCAAACCAGCCTTTCAATAACAGCCTAGCGAGGTGGCAACTATGCATCAAACAGCAGATGTGGTGCCTTGAGTATTCTCATTCTGTCTCTGGTGTTTTAGCAGAAACTCCTTTAGCTTTACCCTAAAAGTTAGTCCACTTCCGCAGTATTTTATGGGTGGGGGAATATTGTTCCAACATTTACTCGCCGCATACCGGAAACTACCTCTAAACGCTGCCGACTTGTGGTGTGGTGTTAAAAGACTCTGGGAACATAGTCTTCCCTGCCGGTTCTTGTGACCTCTTGTCCACTCAAGCTTATTATATAAGTATAATGGTTTCCGAGTTTTTATTACGCCAAATAAAAGATTCGCCAAATGGAGTTTACGCCGTGCATTCATTTTTAAAATGTTATGCTTATTTAGATATGGTGTAACATGACCTCTAAAAGGAATATTAAAACAGAAACGAGCGCAGGCGTTCTGAAGTCTCTGAATCATTCTATCAGTTTTGGACAGAAGACGCTCACCATAGACGACATCCGCGTAATTCAGTTTCGATAGCACCAAAGAATCCACCAACATAATTCGCAATTCCTCACTGAGATATGGACGAGCTTTGTACAATACCTTAAGCTTGTAAAAACAATTCCGAATTGATTCAGCTACATGTTTCTCAAAGCGAAGCTCTGAATCCATAATGAGGCCAAGATTCCGTGCTTCGTAAACCCGTTCAATGGGTTCACCCATTACAATTACGTCACCAGTAGGTTTAATCGCCTCTAACTGAGCTTTTGTACCAAAGAGCAAATACTTAGTTTTCGAGGGATTCAGTACTAATGAGTTGCACTCTGACCACTGAACAATGGCTTCCAGATCCTCATTTAAGTCTTTAAGGGCATATTCATAGTCCTGGGGCTTAAATCTAGATCAAGCTACCTGAGATTGCAATACAATCGGCATTGTATCGCCATTCTATCTCCGAACACTGCAGCTATTTCTACCACAGACTGCCAACGATATATTATTCATTCTGGATTCAAGCTTCGTTGGTCATTCTGGATTTAATTCTTCTTTGAAGCATTTTGCTTAATTTTTTTAATATTCTCTTGACAGGCTAATTCTGTCATCATTTATTATTTCAGCTGAAAGACAGATATAGTTCACAGCTGGGCATAGTCCACTCAAGAGCGTCGCCATATCGGCCGGTCCTGTGCATCTAGCATTCAGTGGACTTCAGAAGCCCTGAGGCTCATCAGATCATCGGTACACAGTGAGAAGCCATCCAACGCTGCATTCCGGTACTTACGCAGTCGGCACTCCAGAGGGCCAATTCTACAAATTTTAAGCAATGTTTGCATTGGCAAATCAGTCACAATCTCCCAAAAGACTTTGTTCAACTTTGTGCAATTCATCGACAATTTTGTTTTAAGAGAGATGTACCTACCCACTGCCACTTAAGTTTGGCAATTCTTAAGGCTATGTCGTTAAGCGCTATTTTGACAAAATTGTATGTATTTCTTCTCTGAATGAGACATAACTAAACTTAAACGTAGTCCCAATTTAGTACTTATATCTTGTTTCAGCAAGAAATAAAACGACTGACAAAACTTCGTCGTTCATGTTAGACTGTGGTACATTTCAGTTACCTAAACTTGAACCAACTTGAATTGTCGGTAGTTTCATGCCTGGTTTCATCCTATTGTATAATTTCCACAGTTAAGGTTTAAAACTTGGAAGCGAAATTGAGCGTGTCTTAGGCACATTCTGAAACTATAGCTGGTAGCGAGTGTTTGGCCACTTTTGTAAAAAAAACTCTTCTTTTATACCGCGTAAATATGACATCGACAAAAACTATGCTATTTATACAAATATACAGCAACAAAGACATTACTGATTTCGAAAAAGGAATGACGATTTAAATATAAAGTTTATTTTAATTTATAATTACAAATTAAACCGAAATAATCAATGTTCATGGTGGTCGGCAAACAAAAATTCTCAGGCAACAGAATATTTTCGTGATTTCAAGTTTCAGGTTTAAACAAAGGCTGTCAAATATCATGATCTAATTAAAATTAATCTTTTTTTTGTGGATGGCAAATCATCAAATGACTCCCCTTCCGCTCTGGGTGCAGAGGGAGGGAGTGTCAGACTGTTACTGACTAAAACCGTGCTCCTCCTATAGTGCCCTTTGATTTACAGGGCCGCGGTAAATAATAACCAACTTGATTACCGGCTACACCTCGCATTTACGCAACCAACAATACCTAAGCAGATGGCTAACAAAGACACTATTGTACACTAAACAATGACAGTGTTTCCACTGATCAACTGCGTTACTGAGCAACTAGTCTCCAGAGTTACTCAACCACTGAGTTACCGGCAACTAAGTTGACAGGACACGGCACGAATTGCGTTGAGTTTAGGAAATTGCCAATAGATGTAGTCGATTGGTTGCGTTGATTGAACCTGTCAGTTTTGGTAGGTATAAAATGGATATGATTGTTTGTATACTGAAATTGTTTGTGCTTATACACGCATTAGATCAAACTTTTGATAAGGATTATTTTGCGATCAGTTACTGACATTTTTTTTTAATTGCTTGGCGTTGTATTTGGTTTTATTTTGCTGATATCACTATTATCTATCGAGAAGCATTTTAGGTTGTGTTATCGCGTAGATTTTGAAATTATTACACATCAGATTCAAATCCAAATACTGGTTGTTCTGCTGGTAGCTTTTTGGTTTTGAGGTTTGAGATTACAAGTGTTCTTAGTCCAACATTAATAATATTTCTAGGTGATTTATCATTATGTAGAAGAACAGGCTGGAGCAATGGTTCAACTAAAGCCATAAATAATACATCTGGGAATAAGGCTCTATACAAACCAAACTTCATCAAATACACTTACCACAATAACGTTTTACAACTACCCTCAAGACGTTCAGTGTACGTCGCGCCTACCCTCAATAATCCTATTAATATCGGCTTGTCGTGCACTTGTCCATTATTGGTCACTCGGGACGGACGTGTATTGTACTCGCTTGTAATATGTAGATCGTATGGATTACTGTCCGATACAATTTAGTTATGATTGATTTCAGTGTTTCAGATAATGTTATGTGCTTGGCTTGTTGTGTGTTTTGGTAGATTGTCTATTTTGATGTTACTGGGTCGATTTGAGTATTGTTTTGTTTGATGTCACATAATGTTATGGCCGATTTTGTCTGAAATGGTAAGTTATGATTAGACTCTTGGTAATAATAATTGGATTTTATCCTACCTTGTCTCCGACGATGGGACGTTGAAAATCTTCAGTAGTATAGTCATCATCATCACAATATGAGAACGACTTTTGGGGGAGGCCTATGTCCAGCAGAAGACGTCCACTGTTGGACATAGGCCTCCCCCAAAAGGGGGGTTCACCATAATCGCCATGCTTGGTAGGCGGTTTGGCAATCGCAGTGTAGCTTTAGCAATGTACATAAAGAGAATGCTGCTGCCCATTCTCTGGTGAGTCCCTTAGTCGCCTTTTACAACACCCACGGGAAGTGATGGGATGCTTCATACGGAACAGTAGTATAGTACCGAACTTATATTGCATTCTAAAAGCGATTCGCAAAGATAATTACAATTCCCACAACACATTAATTCACGGAGATAGTCCCAGATCGGTTATTTTGGTTTGTTTACAAAGTTCACAAGTAAAACAAAGAAGTTCAATTATGTACGTAACATTATCATGTGTTTTGCGCCATTAGCAGATCCTGACCACAGATAACTAATACTCGCCCGAGATCCTGACTGGCGAGGCGAGAGCGGGGAGCGGCGTGCGGGACGCGAGCAGCAGTGCGCCCGCGTGTCCTTCCGAAATTTTGTCACAACTCAATTAATACCATGTTAATAGTAGTAAATAATATGTATCTACGAGTCGTTGCAGACATTGCCTTCAACTCAATAGGTACAAGTAGACAGTAGCATGTTACAAAAAGAAATATTATCCGTTTTCCTATAAGAGATTTCTTCAAAATGTTTTTTCTGCTGGCTGTAGATGTTGATATAGCTTATTTTCTGCAATATTTTGAATTTTATTTTTAAGTACGACACGTTTTTGTACCAGCCCATACTGCCCTACAGCTGGGAAAATGCCTCGACCAATTCCGTCCAGAAATTCTGTTCTCAAAATTTCTAATATTCTTTTATAGGTAGGTAAGTACTTATACCTAAGCTACATAGCAAAACAATATAATTCTTCAATCAGACTCAAATTAATGAATAAACACCTACTAGCTTAAAGGAGTAAGTAATTGCATCCTGAACAAAGAGGAAGTTTCATGTAGGAGTGCCACAAACACTGTTCCACTGTGATGTGATTAATACAATGCTAGTTTTTAATTATTTAGCGGCTTTGCAGATGGAAGGGATCTAGCTAGGGAGGATAATAATTAGTGTATTTGAACATAGACTATCTTTTCGTCGTGGTTGAGCTATCGTTTCCAAACTCGTCTAATACTACGATAGTGTATGATTTCACTCAGTGAAAGAATTTGTCGTGATTGGATCAGTTCTTCCATAGATTACCTCATGCAAACAAAATAATTGTAAATTATTATTTTCTAACCATCTTCAATGTACAGTCGAACCAGTCGAATCCTGACCCATTAAAAGTCGAAACTTTAAATTCGACCTAAGGACCAAATCTACGAATTTTCAAGCAACCTTTACATTCGCATTTCAGTCGCAATCTGTCAAAAACATTAATTTAATTTCCCTATATTTGACCGATAAATGCGAATGGGAACGTTGATTTAAAATTAGAAGAATGATTGGCCCTCTCTTTGTTAGTATTGACGTATTAATTTTTATCGTACCTTGTTATGAATACATAATTTAACGTGGCCGCAAGTGTTGTGTAAAGAACTGATTCACGGAATTTGAACTCCATTTCCCTGTAAAGAACTTAAAATGCCGTGAAAACAAAATACAAACAAGAATAACGAAATTACCCATAAAACTGTTTTATTTAAATCCTACCAATATTATCTGATACAAGAACCAGCGTTAAAGCACTCAAAATATTTCTGAGCGAATTTCGCACGCGTCTTAAGTAAATATTTACGGAATATTACGTCGTTCTCAATAAGAATCGAGTAACACTCATCATAAAGCGGTATCGATATTGGTAAAGCTTCATTGGACCAACACGAAAATATCGGAACCATTAATATTTATGACTATAATGATCATGAAAGGTACTCAATTGTTGTTGTAAGAGTGCTGACTGAATTGCTTGAATTTATAACGAAGTCAACTATCCCCGGTCTGGAAATAAATATCAACTCGTAAATGCAAGTTCAAGTGATGCTGGATTGGCTGTTGAAAGCTCACTCAGCCAATCACTGCTAGATAACGAGGGATTGTCAATTGGTTGCAATACAATAATATTCGCTCGAGAAACTAGGCCTTAGCAACGTAATTATTTCTGTAAAATGTTTTAATAGTTAATTAAATACATTATAATATTTACATAATATTTTAAATAGTTAACTGAAGGCTTGATTTTATAGTGCAATTACATACTTGCATTAAAAATTGCTTTTTTTTTTTGACAAATATAATATTATAATTTTCATCGATGTGGCAACGCATAGGTACTGTGTTTTTTATTATTGCAAGCGGTAAAATCTAGTAATCATAATAATTTAAAAAAAAAACCTTATTTTGTGAGAGTGGGAGTCGACATTATTTTTATTTTTTTATTATTACGGTGGAACTAAGCCACGCTGCTGAATTTTACCTTTATTGACCGCATATCTTGGACAAAACACATACTTCCACAATTCTTCATCTGTTTTGGGTACAAAGTAAACAAAATAAAACAGTTGTCCAAAATTCTCTGTTGATAAAGTTTTATCAATAGGTTAACAAAGGAAACACTAAGAAATTATTTTTGTTGAAGAAAATAAACACTTCGGTTCATTATAATTCCAAAACGTGAACGCGACGACACGGTTGGCGCAGTGGTTGAGCGATTGGCTGCTGAGCTGCGTGTCGCGGGTTCGATTCCCGCACGGATCAAATATTTGTATGGCTTACAGATAGTTGTTCCGGATCTGGCTGTTTGTGTATGTGAGTTTGTATGTTTGTAAACGCACCCACGATACAGGAGAAATTCCTAGTGTGGGGTAACGTTTTTTAAAAAAAGAAAAGATGAAAGAAAGAATACTTGTAAGTACACGTATCTAGGTACGGTTAGTAGGGTAGTATTACCCAAAATACTTAAATTTCACAATTCTGAGTTCCCTATCTAATATATTATTTTAACTTCATTAATAAGTTGAAACAAAAAACAACAGATAATTCAAAGAATCTCAAGATCTTTTCCCCAAATAAAACTAAAATATTTGTTCAACTGTCAAACCATCACGAGTTTTTTCATAAAACACAAGAATATTTAATTTCTTACACAATGTGACTGTTTCGGAAATATAAATCAGGAAAACAAACAACTAATTCCTTTGTAATACAATTTCAGGAAATAATTTGTTTTCGAAGCTCTTCGTATATTTCGTTAAGGTTTGAGCAAATAAATAAATTGAATATAGATGTTTTTGAGATTATTGGTTGTATTTTTGCGGTCATTGGTGGTCCATTACCGAGGATACTAGCGCAGCTTTCTGTATATCTTAAGGAACTCTTTGAATTTTATTAGCACTTAGCACTAGCGAATTTCACTAATGAAACCGAACGCGATCAGCTTATAAACCACGTTTAGGATCTGTCAGTGTCATTATTTTTCTACGGAATATTGACAGTGACAGCCCCTGAACGCAGTTTACATATACTGATCGCGTTTAGTTTTATTGGTGAAATCCGCTCCTATTTTCGTAGCAAATAAAGCATTTTACTGAAATTTTGTCCTTAGATGTGAAGTAAAAAGTGTTGAAAATTTGTTTATTTTTTATTTCCTATTTTAAACCCATAGTAATAGTTGTTAATAATGACGAGAACAATAACCCTTTTTAAGGTTTCGATCATAACCAGGCGCGGGGGGACGGCGCGTTGTGTTCCACACGCGCCTCAAAGAGATGTCAGCAAAGTAGACGGGGCCTGTTAGGGCCAGAGCCTGCCAGGGTTGTGGAATTTGTGACTAAACCCACCTACCTAAACCGTGAATGATATTTTTTCAAAAATTCAAAGATGCAGTTGTAGATTGTTCGGCCCGATGTTGATGAAAACAAAAACTGCATCAGAGATTATTGAAAATATTATCTGTTTCTTTTTTTGAAAATTAAAAGTCTTGTATTATTTGTAGGTATCTTTTTTATATGAGCTGTTTCCTGTAGTTTACCGTATGCATTACTACCCAGAATTTGATCCATATTAGCAACACTTTCGGATGGTGTAATAAACAGAATGTGTGTTTTTTCAAAATCAACCGGTTCGATTTCTACCTAGGAAAACCGATTTTTTCAAAATTCAATGATGCAGTTTTAGTTGTCACTAAATCAGGCTCGAGACTCCTTTCAGTGTTTCCTCATAGTTTTGGATTTGGTCATCCACGCACACTTAATATATAGTAAAAAAGTGTATAAGATTTAGATTATAAATAACACCTAAAAATGTAGCAAAATTTTAATTAGACTGTTTCATAAGTGAGCTGCCAAAACTTCATTCTGCTGCCAATTTCAAGTCGAGCAATTTACGATGCAGGAAAAGTTACTAGTGTGGGGCAAAGTTAAAAAAAAAATGAAATCCAATCAAAGAACCATAATTCGCTAAAACTCGTTTAAAATATCAAGTCTGAGTTACTTACATGAAAAACGATATATTTGTTACTTTTCAAGGTTGTTCCACTAAAGTAGATACTTGAGAGTTTACAGGTTCTTAAATTAAAGGTAAACATCGAACTGTTTGTTCAGGTCCGACCACTAAAGTTACGTAGAACTTCAAAAGCTACATCGTAAAGAAACCGGCATTGATTTTTAGTGAAAATAAATATCAGCCGCTAGAGTGAGTCGAAAAACAGTAGGAAGCAAAGCTAGGTCTACAGCTAAAGTTATATTCTACTTTGTAGTGTTTTAGACTGTTGCGGATTTTGTTCGAAAGAGTCACCGCGGCCCTGGAAAGCAAAGGGCACTAAGAGTAGCACGGATGGGTAGTCAGTAAGAGTCTGACACTCCCTTTCGCTCCGCCTAGTGCGGAAGGAGCCATTTGATAAGATCCAACCATAAAAAAAGTGTTATAGACTGTAATTATCTATGAATATTATGCAATTTCAAGAATATTACAAACATAAGCATCGAATTCTGCCACACTAGCGATATTTACAATAAGTTAAATTGTTGTGAACATCATTTTTTAAGTCGATTAAAAACCAACAACATTATTTTTATGTGCGACTCAAATGAACTTACATACGTTAACGAATAAACTCCACATACTTGAAATAATAACAAAGTAATTAAATAAACATTTATTCTTACATCCCTTTTGACACTGCCCACTGGTGATTACAAAGAGAACTTATTATCTACATGGTGATTTATAGCGGGCTCCATAATTAAAGATAACAACGGGACTTTTGTAATTACACGCGTATTGGAGTTGTTATTTGGGTTTCCGGGTTTCCTAAGGTACAGTGCGCGACAAAATTGGCTAAAACTGTATTCTGCGCTAAATAATATGTCAAACTTCAAACAAAATTATAATTTCTTTTTTTTTTACCCTTTCACTACTATATAAAATGCCAAAAAGCATATTTCGAATATTTTTATGTCAATTTATGTGATAAGTAAAATTGGCATTGTTAATAAATTTTGTCGGCGACTGTACTTACATAATATAATATTTTTACAAAGTAATGTGTGGGTAGTATTAATAGGTTGCTACTATTTATATTCAAATTTGGGGCAAAACGATGTTAGAAGCATTTTATAGAAAACTAAACTGATCAAGAGTAGGTACCTATCTACTTATTTAGGATGATTTAACTTGTTATATATAAAACAAACATAATTTCTGTTCGTAAGATCGATTTTAATATCTATGTCAAGGTTTCTACTAAATGGGGAAACATGTATTTTTTTTAATAGAACCGAATAAGTAGAGTATTTTTAAACTATGGTTATCATGTCTTTCTCTATATTGTATACCTACTAGGTACTAAAGGTTCTGGAGTGGCAACCGCATTCCGGATGTCGTAGTGATGGAAAGTCTTCCATAAGGTAGACCGATGACCTGGTGAAGGTCGCGGGTAGCCGATAGATGAGAGACGCACAGGACCGGTTGATGTAGCGATACTTGGGTGAGGCCCATGTCCAGTAGTGGACGTCTTTCGACTGAAACTTATACATATAATAGCTGCCGCCCGCGGCTCCGCCCGCGTGAATGTCCTCTGTGTCAAATTTCATCAAGATCCACTCAGTAGTTTTGGCGTGATTGAGTAACAAACATCCATCTATACATCAATCTATCCAAACTTTCGCATTCATAATATTAGTATAGATAGATTCATGGTTGATCCGGAATCTATCCGAAAGAGTCAACACGGCTCTGGAACGCAAAGGGCACTAGAAGGAACACGGATTGGTTTTAGTCAGGAAGAGACTGACACTCTCCTACGCTTCTCCTAGAGCGGAAAAGTCATTTGACGATTACCTATCTCTACAAAAAAACAAAAAGGTAAACATATGATAATAATACATAGCTTATATTACCATTTACGATATATTATAAAACCAGCAAATATTTCTTCGTCGCCTTATTGCAAATTACTAACACGAGCTGCAGTCACATACAATATCTTCACATGCTAACGAGTAGCGACTATCTAAGGCTGTGAGAGAGTTTCCTCTGCCTCGAGGCGCGGGGAGGATGGCAGCTGTCAAAGCCTGGCATTATCACATGGGTAATATACAGGGTGATTCAGAAGTCCGTGGTCTGGTTTAAGGATGGTGTTTGTTTTTAAAATATGTATTAGTTTTTGCTTTTTATACTTATAAATGTGTTGTGTTATATGGGCCTTAGTTGCCTAAAATAAATTTTAATAAATTAGGATAAAATATTAAAAATATAAAAATTATTAACTTTTTCAAAAAACCTACCCGCAAAAAACGACTGAAAAGTTATCTTTTCAAGCTGTCTGATGCTGTGTCAGTTGGTGGCGTTTATTTTAGTTCAATCATAGATTCGATGCCACTGACTGCTTAAAAAGTGTTTTTTTTTTACTTTTTAGACGATTTTGGTTTGATTGAGAGCCGACCATTAGTTCGGAAAAGGCTAGGCAGATGAGACGATTTTCGAGGTCGGGTTTTTTATTGTTTCTTTACTCAATAGCAGCTAACGAACGCCTCCCTTAAATATGACCACGCGCTTCTGGAACAACCTGTGCATAACAGTATGGTGCTGATGTTGAGTGGGAACTTGTTTGGATATTCGAGATGTCTGTCCAGACACTATGCAAAGTGCCATTCTATTACAATTATCACACTCTGTTATCTTTTTTTTCTTGTTATTTTATTCTTATTAGCGAATGCGATTGTCGATGTACCAAAATGTAAGTGATTGATCACGTGAAATTTCGACAACGTTCGTCAACCCCATACATTTTTCACGTTTTGACAATCGCTTACGTCACGCTACCGCTGCACACGCAAAATCAGAATCAGAATCAGAATCAGAACCAGAACCAGAATCAGAATCAGAATCAGAATCAGAATCAGAATCAGAATCAAAATCAGAAATCATTTATTTGCAAAGAATGAAGGTATTTCGACGGTAACAAAACGTTTTGATGTAGTAAAAAGAAAAACTTTTTTTTTTTTTTTCTTTTTAAAAAACACGTTGCCCCACACTAGGTATTACTCATGTATCGTGGGTGCGTTTATAAACATACAAACTCAGATACACAAACGGGAATCCAACCCGCGACACGCAGCTCAGCAGCCGATCGCTCAACCACCGCACCAACCATGTCGTCAAAAAAAAAAAATCAAATTGAATCCAGTAGGTACATTCTACCGTATTGGCATGCAGCATTAAACACTATAATAATCATAAGTGCTTATTGCAAATCTATATTAATCAATAATTGTTAGGTAATCAGTTTTTAAATGTCATATTCTTAAAAATAAAAATTTAAATAAATTAAAACATTATTGAGTGATATCATAGTTATCATTTAAAAATTCACTGACAGCGTGATAGCACTTTTCAACTAGTAGTTTCGTTAATTTCTTTCTGAAAAACAAAATGAGTTGTATCATTTTTAATGTCGATAAGTATGTTTCCGTTTATTTATAGTCAGTCCCACATAACACTTTTTAACATCGGAATCTGAATTCTTGTAATACGATTTGATTCCTCCCGATTGTGGGTCAAGAGGGCATACAAAGGGGATTGTCAAAGATATACGTACTAGTTTAGTGGTGAAACTTTCTTTTTGGACCCCTGACCCTTTCTACATGATCAATAAAAACATGACAAAGTAGAATTTTATCGAAACTCTTTTGTTGTGACTCTTTACTTTATTTTTTACTACGCTTCTTTTAGTAAAACTATCGGCACGCCTAGGCATTGCCCGGGTTGCATTAAATATAATTATGAATTAAATACTTAACCCACGTGGATGTCGGTTATCGCGTATAAAAGTAGCCTATGTCATTCTCCATATCCCAGGCTATATATCTGCTAAACTTCATGACGATCTGTTGAGCCGTTTTAGAGTGAAAGTATTTTATGCAATTCCATTGGTTAATATTGGCACAGCTCCGCTCCGCTCCTCTCCTCTCCACTCACGTGGGCAATCAGCGTAAAGCGGGAAATTCACTAGACGGACTTGTATGTGTACCATGTCCGGACTTCGCTTCGATAGACCGACCTATAGGTATTATTTATTTATTTATCATGGTAGCAATCAGAAGACATGGCTCGCAGTCATGCCACAGATAAGTTCGTCTACTGAAATCCACCCTTAATGGTTGGATGGGAAATGTAATGGTTCAAAAGAATAGACATACTTTATTTCTTGCTGTACTTTTTCATTAAACACAAATATAAAAGTGTGGTCCAACAAATGAAAAAATGTAGTCCCCAAAATCGTGATAAACAAAGCAACAGTACTTTATGCGGGCATAAAATATTATTTAACAATTTTGCCCGTAAAGCCTTTTGTGCGGAATTTTAATACTCTTTTTATGACTTTTACAGTTTATTTTTTAATTAAAAACGTAATTTTTGGGACGTAAAGCAGTCACAGTGTGTTCATTAGGTAATTTTAATAAGCTGCCTTTAACATGAGAAATATTTTAATGTTAGCGTTTTAACAGCGAGTTATTGCGATAATGTCGTATTATCTCATAGATACTGCAAATATGTTTTCTTAGCACAATTCTACGTCTATTTTCTTTGTCAGGACTCCAATTACCTTAAAAACCATAATCATTACAATTATTTTGGCGGATGATTTATATGAAAGTTTGTATGTTTGGATATTAAGGCGAGGTAATTTTTTTTGTTCATAGGATTCAGAAGTTCCTACTGACCCGATTACGAAAATACTTTCACTTATGAAATGCAATCGCTAAATCGATAGTGATGGAAGAGGCATACAAAATGGTGGGAAGAAGCTTGTTTTTAGATATACTAAATGCTAATATGTAATGTGTAGTTGAAATCGTCACACGTCACGGACGTCACAGATAAGTTCAAATATTTTTCTAAAGTAAAAGCTGTTTAAGAGCGTTTACGTCCTACGGCATTTCATGCGATCTTTCTACTCCTTATTTTTCGTAATGAATGAAACGATTTTAATGAAACTTGGTATGTATAACAGAGTATCAGGATTTTAATATTGAATTTAACAAAATTACTGTTCAACAAAATAACACAATCAGTCTCTCATCTTAAATCTTGGCTTAACTTTTTATTTAGCTGCGCGCCGTCATGTATATGTTACGGCTAAAGGTGGGTGTGGACAAACTTAAGATTAGCCGGCTAAACTTAGTTTTAGCCGGCTACAACTAGTTCTAACCTAACCTTAAACTACACTTTAAAGTTCCTATTTCTGTGTGGTTTAAAAAAAAAAATCAGTGTTGGGACACTGATCTTTTTTTTCAGGGTGCCCAATGACCGGTTAAACTTAGGTTTATGTTCACACACACCTTTGGCCGTAACATATACGCTAGATATCCAGGTCTAAATAGTTAGTAGAGAACATTTTCAAAAAAGAGTTCAGGGGAAAGATATAGCGATTTTTCACTTTCAAACGCTCATAATATAGAAAGAAAGAAAGAAAGAAAGAAAATTGCATTTATTGACACAATAAAAAACACCTTACAAATTGAAGAGATAAATTATGTAAAAACAAAAATACAATATTGTGCCAAAAGGGCCTCAGCTCAGCATAATGTCAGGTGGCAACACTAGGTATTACCACCTAACGCTGATTTTCAGCTGCAGCCCACGGGTGCCATACGCTCGAACACGCAGTAGACATATTAAAATAAAAAGAAAATAAGTGTAAACATAATAAATACATAGGTAGCAAAATCAAAGTGAAGTTGTAAATTAATCAAAAATTCTATAACACAAACAACATGAACATTATAAGCAAAAATAAAATAAAATTGATCACAAAATTACAAAAAAAAAAAAACCGTCATTCAAATATAATAATGTCATTATATATTATAAATTGATTCACACTTCTAAAAAAGTAAACGTAAAAGAATTTGTATAAAAAGTAAATAAAAACCAAATAAAATTCAATGATGGCTCGCAAACCAGCCTTTCAATAACAGCCTAGCGAGGTGGCAACTATGGATCAAACAGCAGATGTGGTGCCTTGAGTATTCTCATTCTGTCTCTGGTGTTTTAGCAGAAACTCCTTTAGCTTTACCCTAAAAGTTAGTCCACTTCCGCAGTATTTTATGGGTGGGGGAATATTGTTCCAACATTTACTCGCCGCATACCGGAAACTACCTCTAAACGCTGCCGACTTGTGGTGTGGTGTTAAAAGACTCTGGGAACATAGTCTTCCCTGCCGGTTCTTGTGACCTCTTGTCCACTCAAGCTTATTATATAAGTATAATGGTTTCCGAGTTTTTATTACGCCAAATAAAAGATTCGCCAAATGGAGTTTACGCCGTGCATTCATTTTTAAAATGTTATGCTTATTTAGATATGGTGTAACATGACCTCTAAAAGGAATATTAAAACAGAAACGAGCGCAGGCGTTCTGAAGTCTCTGAATCATTCTATCAGTTTTGGACAGAAGACGCTCACCATAGACGACATCCGCGTAATTCAGTTTCGATAGCACCAAAGAATCCACCAACATAATTCGCAATTCCTCACTGAGATATGGACGAGCTTTGTACAATACCTTAAGCTTGTAAAAACAATTCCGAATTGATTCAGCTACATGTTTCTCAAAGCAAAGCTCTGAATCCATAATGAGGCCAAGATTCCGTGCTTCGTAAACCCGTTCAATGGGTTCACCCATTACAATTACGTCACCAGTAGGTTTAATCGCCTCTAACTGAGCTTTTGTACCAAAGAGCAAATACTTAGTTTTCGAGGGATTCAGTACTAATGAGTTGCACTCTGACCACTGAACAATGGCTTCCAGATCCTCATTTAAGTCTTTAAGGGCATATTCATAGTCCTGGGGCTTAAATGAAATATAAATTTGAGTGTCATCTGCGTAAATGTGATATTTGCACTTTTTGATCACTTTAATAATGTCGGCGCAATACAGAATGAATAATACTGGACCCAAAATGGATCCTTGTGGAACTCCTCTGCATAGAGAACGATAACTAGAGGTCACCAAAGACCCGTCTGTTCTACGTATCTCAACAAACTGCGTACGCTTATCAAGGTAACTGCGGAACCATTCTATCGTCTGAATGTCAAAACCGTAAAATCCCATCTTTGAGAGCAATAGTGGCACATTAATACAATCGAATGCACGTGAGTAATCTAGCAGCACAAGCAAAGTGCACATGCCAGCATCTTGAGCGGCAAGAATATTGTCAGTAACATCCAAAAGGGCGGTGGCAGTACCCCGAGAGCTCCTGAACCCAGACTGTACATCAGGCAGGATACTGTTATTTTCCAGATACTCGGTTAACTGAGTGCACACTACTTTTTCCAAAACTTTGGACAACACAGGCAGTATGCTGATGGGTCTCAGATCTTTCATTTCCGTAGCGTTCGACTTTTTCGGCAAAGGAAGAACTTTGGCGATTTTCCACGACTCTGGGCAGGTCGATGACTCGATAGACATATTTATAATGGCGGTTATGGCGTCTAATGTCACCGGGAGCGTCATTAGTACCATGCCAATGCTGACACCGTCACAACCTTCAGCCTTCGTTTTTATACGACTTATGATTCTAAGTATTTCACTTTGCGTTGTCGGTTTCAGAGAGAACATGGAGTCGCCAAATCTTTCAGAATCAAAGTATGCTAAACTGGAAGTACAAACTGCGTCATTACCGGGTACATTCATAAAATGGTCACATATTTCATCTGGGTTCTTAAAAAGTGGAGGTAAATCAACGTCATTTTTAGGAGGAATCAATGTAGTTTTTAGATTTTTCCAAAGAGTTTGGGAGTCCTTAAAGTGGCTAGAGTCTGGCAAACGAAAGCGTGACCTGGAGATTTTTTAAAGTTTTTATATGGCAACATTAATAAGCTGTCAAAGTCTGATTACAATATTGTTATTATTTTGTGAAGACATTTATTTTTCAAAAATAATTGCTCGAATATGGGTAAAACAATAAAAAGTAACGTGCGAAAGCTGCTGTATACCATGATCAGTAAGTTCAAACTTAAACAAGAGGAGAAAGAAGTTTTTTTCCGAGAAAAACAACAATGTTTAGATGCGATGTCGCATTTTTTAGGTTAGTATGACTTAAAAATCTTGATCTTTGTTGGCAGTTATTTGATATATTATTATTATTATTATTTATTATAATAATAATAATAATATTATAAAGAGGAAAGATTTGTTTGTTTGTTTGTTTGTTTGTTTGTTTGTTTGTTTGTTTGTTTGTTTGAAATGAATGGGCTCCGAAACTACTGGACCGATTTGAAAAATTCTTTCACCAGTAGAATTCTACATTATCAGAGATGGACATAGGCTATAGAATATTTTCAAAAAAGTTAGGGATCCGTATGAAAACTTCGATAATGTGACCCAAGGTGTGAGAAAAAATCCTTATATCGCGTACGCTGCGGAATCTATTGACAATAGAGCAAAGTGATGTACTACAGTTTTATAGAAGTCATCAATATCTACAAAAAAGTCCGCGGTACCATATGTCTAACTATTATGGATAAGTCACCATGACCGCTTTTTGTTAATATTAGTCAAGCAAATCCCATGGTGAAATAAAAAATAGTGATTATAGTACCATGATATTAATCCTTATCCATTTAAATGGTTTGATAATTAAGGTTGATTATGTCCGTGTAAATTACACTTTAAATAATTCAAATCGGACCTTTCGTTCAAAAGTTACGACGGTAATAAACATGCTCGGAGTAAGAAAAATGTCGCGGCTTGAGCGAACTGGGGAGAATCGTATCAATGCTTGGTCCGATGACGTTAAACACCACGGCATTTAAATGTTTTCGATAAAACAATAAGAATATCAAATGTTTGGATTTTTCGAAAATCAACTAGGTACATACATAATAAGGGGTGAAGCAGGGGTGAATAAGTTTTTAGGGGAGGAAATTATAGCTTGCTTCAATTTACGTCGGAATTCTATGAATAAACTAAAAGTGGGATAATTGAAACAGATCATGTACCTAACAATTTTTGCATTATCAACCCCTGACGGGCTGAACGGGGTGAACAGTTGCGCTGAACCAATAATGAGAATCGTTGTGCTTAATTTTCCAAAACTAACCTTTATAAGGGGATATGTATAAGGGGCGTTGCAGTTTGTGGAGTACCTACCTACTATCCCCACGCGGACGAAGTCGCGGGCGAAGTGCTAGTTTGATATATTTACGATATACGATGATACCTTTTCTTATGTTTCTAGATAATCTGGAAGATATTCAAGGACTCACCGAAATTAAAAACATTGTTGAAACATTAAGGAATTTGGAAAAAAAGTCTTTAATAAAAACTCAGACTCAGTTCTTAGAAGAAATTTCTTCACTAACTGGTAGGTACCTGCATCAGTTTAGAGTGGTTTTATGTGTTTGTACCATTTCACAAAGTTGTGTTATTTTATGTCTTAAACGGGTACCTACATCATTAAATATGCATTTTATACTTTGTTTTGCAGAGGTTGGTGTCACGACGCTAAAAAAAATTAATAAGGAAGGATCTGTGAATGAAGGGATGTGGAACACTCCAGGAAAAAAACGCCCCCACAAAAGCACTGTGTCGAATTTAGACAGTTTTGATATTGACGCAATAAGAAATAAAATCAATGAATTTTATGTTGTGAGAAAGGAGGTTCCAACATTGCGAACATTGTTAGAAGAATTACGTTCAAGCATTGGCTTTAGTGGATGCAGAGAAACTCTGCGTAAAATATTAATTGCCAATGGATATGAGTTCAAAAAAAATAAAAATGAACGAATGGTTCTTGTTGAACGTTTTAATATTGCTGCTTGGAGGCATCGTTATTTACGAGAAATTGCTGCTAAACGTGGGGAAGGAAAACCAATAATCTATTTAGATGAAACGTATGTACACAAAAATTATAAGCCTAAAATGTCATGGCAAGGTCCAACAACAAGTGGTGCCCCGCAACCAAGCCCACTGGAACATATCTCTTCAGGGAAAAGATATATCATAGTACATGCTGGCTCGGTAACAGGGTTTGTACCAAATGCTCTGTTTGTTTTTAGTACAAAATCAAGGTTGGCGGACTATCACCATGATATGAATGCCGAAAACTTTAATAAATGGTTAAAAGAAAAATTAATACCTAATTTGAGCGAGTCTAGTGTCATTGTGATGGATAATGCGAGCTACCACACTGTACAACAAAATAAAGTTCCTACGACACAAATGAGAAAAGCTGAAATACAAGAGTGGCTCGATTCCAACGGAATAAATTATGAAGATTACCTAACAAAAGCCGAATTGTTATGTTTAGTTAATAAACATAAACCCGAACCCTTATATGTAGCTGATGAGCTTTTGAAACAATACGGCCATGAGGTTCTGAGACTCCCACCTTACCACTGTGACCTCAACCCGATCGAGCTGATATGGAGTTCAGTTAAGCGTATGGTGGCAAAAAAAAACATTAATCTTCCAGCAAAAGAAACAGAAACATTAATAAAAACCTCATTTGGCCGAATAACTGCAGAAGATTGGAAAAAAATGACGGACCATGTAATAAATGTGGAAAATAAATACAAACAAAGAGATCACATAACAGAAGAAGTATTGGAAAAATTCATAATAAGTGTAGGTGATGATGACTCCACTGATACAGAAGAATCCTTAGAGGTTGAATTTTTGGACTCTGATTTTGAGTATGATGATTAAACAATTATTTTAACATGTACTTAAATAAACATATTATTGAAGAAATTTAATTAACTAAATGTGGAGTACCTAGGTAAATATTGTGTACATACTAATAAATAAATCTCACACACTCGTTTTTTTACTCACATCCATGACAGTCAAGACTCCGTCACACCAAACGAAGCTAAATAACATAAAATAAATTATAGTAAATACTCAAGTATCAAGACATATAACTAGAGGTATAGTCAGTAATACCACATAAAGATTTTTTGAATTTGCCGCGTTTTTTCAGGTCACGCTTTTGTTTGCCAGACTCTATTGATTTTATGCTTAAAATAGGCTGCTTTCTCGTAAAACAGTGATCTATTGACTAATGATTTTAACTCTTTATAATAAATGAGTTTGCTCTTATCCTCGCACTTGAGGAACTGGGCATGTGCACGGTTTCTTAGACGCATCATCAACTTAATATTATTAGTTATCCAGGGGTGGGGATACTCCTTGATAATAAAAGTCTTCTTGGGTGCGTGAAGGTCCATTAACCAAATCAAATTGGAGGCGAAAGCATTGACCATAGCATTTACATCTCGCATAGTCGCAATCTCATTCCAATCGATCAGATTTAAATCAATCTCGAATAGATCCGGCAATATATTCTTAAGCGGTCGGTAAATAATTGATTTTGGCAGAATTTTATTACGCTTAATGTAAAATTGACTTATAATCATAGCGTGCGCACCCAGCTCAGGGATTTGTTCCATATCCATCGAACGGACCTTAACGTTAGAACATATTATATCTATTAATGAGTCACCATGCACTGATTTATGGGTAGGGTGACGCACCAATTGATTTAGGCCCATGCAATTTAAGAACGTTGTTAGTTTGACCGTTTTAGAGTCTGTGACGTGAAGCATATTAATATTGAAATCACCCATGAGTATTGTATATTCACACTGTGTCAGTGAGTTCAATGAGCATGAGACGGCATCTATAAAAAGGTCAACATCTTGCCATGGCGGCCGATAGGCTGTGCCTATTGCCAACTTAGATCCACAGACACTTAGAACCGACCACATTTGCTCCACCGAATTGTGTGACGGATCAACGGGATGCGGATGACTACGGGCATTGACGCCACGCTTAATGTAAAAACCTACCCCGCCTCGGGGCCTCCCTTAACTGACAGTGAACGTGGAGTGTGTCGCAGCTTGTACCCGGGCACAGAGGGCGCACGACCTTCCTGTCCAGTCCGTAACCACGTCTCATTTACAGCCAACATATCAACGTCATGCCGTTGCATTGCCGCCATAAACTCATCATGCTTAGTGCCTAACGAACCTGCATTCCAAAGCCCAACCTTAAGTTGTCTTGCAGCCATCACAGATGTAATAAAATAACTCCACTATCAATAATAATTAAATCAGTAAATACAAAATATATAATGAATATTAAGTGTGAATATTGTGAATAGGTATAAATATTGCGCAAACCAAATACAATAATTTTAAGTGTGGATATAAGTATAACGTGTATCACCGTGGGCTGCAGCAATGAGTGGCGTGATGTAAAAAAATACAGAGCAATAAGAAAAACAAAACAAAAAGAGGTACATAGTTTCCATAAACAGCAGGTGCTATGTATAAAGATAAAAATAACGTGGAAAAAGTATGAAATACTAATTAATTTCACTAATAATTGATTAAATTTTACAAACATTAACAAGGTTATAAAACAAGACAAAAGTGGTATACGCATATGTTTGTGCGAAACATCTCTAACAATCACGTACCAGGTACTAACGACCGATAGCAAACTTATTGACATCCAAAAATTCGCTTGACATCGGCCACCGTCCGGATGTGAATATTTGGTTTGCCCTCTTCTTTGCGTGCAAGTATACGACCATCTTTGGTCCAGGCATACTTCCACTCTGAACGACCAGCAGCCTGACGAGTTAAATAAAACAATTGCCTGTTGAATTTTGTTAGGCGTTCGTTAATGAAGATCCGATGGGCCGCTCCAGGCATCTGTATATCGGCAGTGGTGAGGCCACGGCGGACTCGCGCCGCGGCAAGCAGTGAGTCACGCGTTGCGCGCCTGGCTAGACGGATGGCGATGACACGAGGGCGCGGCGTAACACCTTCCGTGCGGTCGCGGAGCACATTGCCAACTCGCTTAGCGAACACCACATCTCGTGCGTCGAGCTCCACTCCCAATTTTACCGCAAGTGTCTGCAAAATTTGGTTTGGATTTTCGCCTTGTGCCTCTGTTATACCGGACAGCTGAATGTCATTCTGAATGGATTCCTGCTCCCGTTCGTTGAGTTGTTGTTTCAGCTCTTCGATTGTGGACTCTAATTCTTGCAGACGAAGGGATTCCACGCATCCAGTCTCGTTTCGCGATTCCACACGCTCAAATTTTTCCTCAATTGTTGTAACGCGGCTTTCGAGACTGTCTACGCGGTCGCTACATTCCTTCACAGATTCTTTCAGGCCCGCCATCTCCTCCCGGAAATCCCGAATTTCAGTCCTGAGCGCGGCGACCTCGTTACGTAGGTAGCGCATTTCCTTAGCCAGGTCGATGAGCTCTTGGGGCTCCGGTACACAGCCTCCACTAAGTTTGGGGCCTGGTTGCGTTTCCGGTTGCGTCGACATGGCCGTCACATTAGCTTCTTCTCCCTTGACAGGAGTATGGGTATTATCCTCACGGGGTAGTTTTATCTTGCATCCGGGGCAGATCCATGTCGGTGGAATAGTTGCAGAGGCTGAGAAGTTAACGCATGCGCGATGGTAATAACCCGGGCATTTTCTACATTTAACTGCTTCGTTGGCAGCTATAAACCTGCCACAGGCCCCGCACTTCATCCTGATAACTTTTTATGCACAAAAAAAGAAAAAACAAAAAATAGTAAATATCTCGTATTTGCAAAAAGTTCGGAAGAGTGTATGCCAGAATTGAACCTGCGACCGCCTGCGTAGGGTGGAGTGTTCAAACTTGCAATCAACGCGCCAAGTGGTGTATGTTTAACAGTGTCCAATCAAGCGTACTGTTCTTAACGACGGTTAACCTCTTGTTAAAAAATATGTAGGTGGGGTAAAAAAAGTTAAAAGTTAACACTTGCACTGTCACTTTTTAGTTTTTAAAAACCAGATCCTCTGATTATAATTTGTATGATTACACCTTCATTCTATGTTGTATTGGTATGATAATACACTATAATAAACTATTTAGTTTGTGCAACAATTGTATCGTTTCACTTCCACAGTCACTCTACTAATTCCGGTAAATATTTTTATTTTTTACGGAGCAAAAAGAAACGCGTCTGTTGCCGATTCGAGTGTACGACGAGTCCCTGAGTGAGTTAATTAGTATAGTGAATTAATTTATTCTGTGACTGGATTCTCAACCCACAATATTCCAGTTAGCATACCTAGTTCAATAGTAGGCTTTGAATGTTAATATTATTAGTGGCGCCCAACTAACTGCCAGTCCTTGGAGAAGTAGTGCGTCCGTGAGCTATGCACCAATTGCAAATAGTTTGTGAAGCCACAAGAGCTATATGTATAAGGCTGGGTGTAGATGTATGATTTTCAGGAAAAGCGTGCCAAGTTCGAGTCGGCCACGCGGGCAAAGTGTTCTGAACGAATAATATTTTACAACATATCATTCAGTCCACAATATTGTAGTTAAACATAGCATACCTAATTGCCTAGTTCAATAGTGGGCTTTGAATGTTAATGTGATTAGTGTCGTCCAACTAGCTGTCGGTCTTCGAAGCGGTAGTGCGTCCGTAAGCTATGCACCAATTGCAAATAGTTCATGAAGCCACAACAGCTACATAAGGCTTGGTGCAGATGTACGATTATTGGGGGAAGGGAAACTTTTTTGTGTAAAATTAGGACAAATGTCCGAGTGTCGCTACAATATAAACAGTGTTCAAAATACATTTTACCATAAACACAAACCCAAATCAAACTAAAATATTACCCAAAAGTAATACGGCTGTTTTAATAGATACTGAATTCAGCCCGTTATATTCTAGTTATCAAGACCAGTTCAATAGTGGGCTTTGAATGTTAATGTGATTAGTGTCGCCCAACTAGCTGCCAGTCCTCTAAGCCGTGGTGCGTCCGTGAGCTATGCACCAATTGCAAATAGTTCATGAAGCCACAACAGCTACATAAGGCTTGGTGTAGATGTACGATTATTATTAGGAGAAATAAACTGTTTTAGTCCGTGGAAATAGGATCGTAAGGCATTCTAGGTTTTATGAAAGACTAACAAAATTGAGAATGTCACTACAAAATAAAATTGTCATAAAAACAATAGTCAAAAAATACATTTTATTTTTTGGCGCAAAATCAAACTGGGTGTATCATATTTTTACAGCTACAACTTTATTTCCTGCCTTTTTCAACCAACTTGTCAGGAACTAGTCCAAATCGTCACGCCATATTTTTAGGCATGCTTTGTTAACAAGTCGACAACCAAATTCAGGTAGGTACGAAAGCTATTTTCATTTTCTATACGCTATATTTATACCTACAATGACAAATGTGGGTATAAATACCCGTTTACCTTTTTTAATCTTTTGTAAAAGGTTAATGTTTGAAAACATGAGTAGGTTGGGTACATGAAGTATGAAATAGATCATTATGTGAGTTACGTTGATGTAAAAACCAAAACTTAAAAGAAGTGTGGGAAAAGCTTTTGTATGTAACTACCCTAAACCCAGTATCTCTCCAACACTTAAATAATGTAGTTATTCGCCTAATTTGATGTAACGTTACAGTTTAAATTGGATGCGTCTGTGCTATTTGTTTAGTTAGATGCCTGTAGTGTAACTGCGGTCGCTGAAGGACGCTGAATAAAATTATTGTTAGGAGTTGTTGTATATTATGACATTTAGTTACGTATGTCTGTCAGTCTGTAACATCCAATTTTCTCCAAAACTACTGCACTGATTGAGTTGAAGATACATATTATTGTACATCTGTGACCCAAACACTGAAGAGTAACAAAATATGGGGTACGTTGTTGGTGATAAAAAAAAAAAATATAATACAAAAAGTTTTTTGAACTGTACCGTGTGACATATCAAATTGAAAGAACTTATTGTGACGGTCTGAAATATACATTATTTTCTTAATAAAAAAAAATAATAATAATGTTATGTAAGAAAAACTTTAACAACGAATTACGGAGATTTTATTTTGCAAAAAAATAGAAAATAGTTCTTTATTTGAACACCTATAGAAGTATTCGGTTTTCAAATTACATGTAAAAAATATGATTTGCTCAGACCCTATTACTAAGACTCCGCTGTCGTCTGTCCGTCTGTCTGTCACCAGGCTGTATCTCATGAACCGAGATAGCTTAGGCAGTTGAAATTTTCACAGATGATGTATTTCTATTGTCGCTATAACAACAAATACTAAAAACAGAATAAAATGAATATTTAAGTGGGCATACGACAAACGTGTTTTTTTTGCCGTTTTTTAAAGATACGGAACCCTTCTTGCGCTAGTCCGACTCGCACTTGGCCGGTTTTTTAAATCATGTTTGTGGCTCAATAACTACAATAATATGATATAGCGTCTCTTTTACTTATGAAATGAAACTGTAATGAAGGCATTCATTACAGTTTCATTTCACAAGTAATAGTGTAAACAAAAAAATATTAGTACTTGAAATCACAGTCACATAAAACATTTACTTTTTTAATACTCAAGAACGAATCTCACTAAAATTATGACGTAACAATGTAGGTATGAACAATCAAGTTTAGTACTCCGCGTTATTGTTTGAACTGCCACTGTCGAAGTTAAGCCGCGGTTTACCGTACAGTCTAATTGGGTTAATATGACTTAAACCTAGTTAGAACAATAGAATATTGCGCTAACTACAATTTATGAGCAAGTTTTGGAACATAACATTCACATTTGTCTGTGGGGTGTACTTAAATAATTAGATAGCATTAAATTTGTCGACGCGTGTAAACGCCTGCTAAAGTGACGAATTAATAATTACTTAATAAGTTGATTATACCGTGAAAACGCCTATTATTCGTATTGCGTCATGATAAAAAAAACTGTCTTGCTTTTTCTCCTACTTTATTGGGGTCGGCTTCCAGTCCAGTCCAGATAATGATTTATTTAAATTGTTTTTTTTACCGGACGCTTTTACGTGCCTTTTTTCTACATCGTTCTCACATTATGGATGTATAATTTCAAAAAAAATGATGTACCTAACCAAAACATTGTAAAAAAAAAAAATTAAAAGTGCCCGTGGGAGTTTCTTGCAAGTCCTTTTCCATAGAGATCTACGCTTTTGAACGTGCAAATAGTTTCCTGTCTTTGACTGACTGACCTTGACAATTCAAAAGTGCCTGTAAATGGTTTAATTGAAATAAATAATTTGATATTTTGTGTCCAACCGGATACAGTTGAATACCAGTATTTTACATTAAGCGACTGCCGATCTGACCTCCGCAACCCAGTAACTGGGTAACATGATACCCCTTGGCAAGAGTGGTGTCAAGTTTTTGACTTCAGTCAGAAGCCAGAAATTTTACCCGTATCGGCTGAGTAATTCGTGCCACGTGTTTTATTTTTATTTTATACTTTTGCCCTAAGGAAGGAGTTTAATTTACTTCACAAAACCTACTTACTTTACCTTGAAATTAAGTTGGAAATTGTTTAGTAATGAGTCATTAAACGTCTTGGTAGTTAACATTAGAAGGAAGATCAACGAGCATCGTTAAATCCTTCCGAGCCTTGCTTACATCGTAAAAGATTACCTTCGCAGGAGCATGCATTCCTAAGGGAGATGAGGATAATGATCTTGAGGGATTTGTTGACATCACGTAAATACCTATTCATTAATCTAATACTGAAACATTAAGCTATTCATGCCCAGTATAAGCTGACCCTGCTTTACGTAGGATTTAATTGCAGTGAATGTTCAGTATTGTAGAAATGGTACTTAATTATAAGCATATCATGTACCTACAAGTAAAACATAAGCTATGTATTTCTAGTATAATATTACATCGTATCTTATAGGTTTGTTTGCCGTTCCAAGATCTGTTCGATAAAAATTGTGAACTTCCATAAATTTTCATTATTTAATCCGAAATCTAGAATTGAAATTTAAATAAAAACATTTTCTGAAATTATTAGTTCTCACTTTCTTTATGTATAAATTTTCACCTTTGGAAACCTTAAAAAAGTATCTACCTACCCAGGCACTTGTTTTTTTTTGTGTAAATGTCAATATTACACAGATCAATACGGCTGGTTTGAAAACATAAACCTGATAAAATTGTCTGTATTTTGCCAGCATACACGGGAATGCAACATGTATTTACCTACTCGTAAATAAATCCTTGCAGCTTTCATGCCTTTGTTTCCAATTTCCGGAACCTGTATTCATACATTTATACATCGGCATCGGATTCAATAATATTTACTTTTAAACATTCTTACCTATAAGTTCAATTGTAACGGTTGTATATGTTTAAATTACCTACTACATAACTTTTTGTTTGCCCAAATCCGAAAAGAGAGCATTTACCTTCCACATGAAAAAAATAAGGGACCAACACTCGCAAAAAACAACATTTTGGCGATTATGTGCACTGTGACAATTAAATTATTAAATTTTGCTGTCACCAATTTAGCAAATGATCCAAATCCAATTCTTGATTGTGGTCCTTCGAGCCGGATACGAGGTATCTGCAGCAGAGAATTGCGTCGCACACTGAAATCCTGTACATAAGTACTTCATAATAAAAAAAAATTATCAATAAAGTTTCTTTCATTCGAAAATAAAAGGTTAAGATGGTAAGAAAAAAGCACAAAAAGCGGAAATATGCTTACCGTTGAACCAGCGTCTTAGGCGCTGTGCACAACAGGTTAACAGAATGTAGGTCAAGCGGTAATCTGTAACATCGAGTTATCACCTTTTGTGAGACTTCGTTACTTCATTACGGAAAAAGGATTTGCAGTACTCGTATACTATGCAACTTTGTTATTGTCGACATTTTCAGCATAGCGCGGAGTAGGATATTAGGATTATGAATTGGAGGCACGGACTAAAGCACGATAATGGTATCTAATATTTGAAACGAAGAATATCCTACAAAAAAAAAGACACCTTGGACGTGGCTGACTGTACTACTGGTATCTGAGATAAAATCAAACGTCAACACAACATAGTGATAGCTCTTAATAGTAGTTTATGCAACGACCATATAAAAAGGGTTAATAAAACACGAGTGTGGGTTTATCACACGAGGCGTAGCCGAGTGTGATAATAGCATCACACGAGTGTTTTAATACCTAATTATATGCCGTTGCATACACTATTTTATCTTCACTGATACAGTTGAAATAAAATAAGTGGAAAAATAGTTAATCCAATATGGCGGATATTCTCATTGCGTATTCGAATGACTGCGCAGCGCGCTCAAACATAGACAAAAATAAAAGCTGGCTCATTGACTTAAGTCAATGAGCCCGCGCCAAAAATTAAAAAGAAAAAGTGTGCTATAAAAATTAAAAAGTTATTTTATGATGCAGTTGTTTAAAAATCGAAGGAAAATGTTGAACTGTAATGGTTTTTTTTTTAATTATTTCCTATCCACGAAAAAAAAGTATGTGTTTATGCATTCGTTTTTGAACTCATATTTGGAACATTACATTGTGAGTGTAGATAAAACATATTGTATATACAAATTTATATTATGTCATCACGCCGGTTTTTCCGAAAGTTTAGGCAGAGCTTATTTTATACCTACTGGACGTGGCTGACTGTACTACAGCCGGTCGATTCTGTCGACATCTCACGGTGTTCACCTAGGCGTAGTGAACGACAAGAGCGCTGTCATTCCATCTTATTTGTATGGTTTGACAACTCACCCGTCGTGCGCCCCGCCCAAGTGTTCACTTCGACATGCTTACAGAATCGCATTGCTGGTATCTGAGATAAAATCAAACGTCAACACAGCATAGTGATAGCTTTTAAAACATATTGTATATAGAAATTAATATTATGTCATCACGCCGGTTTTTCCGAAAGTTTAGGCAGAGCTTATTTTATACCTACTGGATGTGGCTGACTGCTACTGGTATATGAGATAAAATCAAACGTCAACACAACATAGTGATAGCTCTTAAAACATATTGTATATACAAATTTATATTATGTCATCACGCCGGTTTTTCCGAAAGTTTAGGCAGAACTTATTTTATACCTACTTAAGGTGCACCTTCACCAGTGGAATAAGAATATGTTTAAGTTCCATGTTATATGGAGCGAGCCTATTATTGTCATGAACCGGACACGAATTTAGACATAGAAACTAAAATTAATTTTAAAAAAATCTGTCCCACTGAGACATTGATATTGAAACAGAGCATTATATAGGGTGGCCAAATCGGATGTATACAACTTTGTTTCGCCACCATTTCAGTTTAGGGCGTGCAGTTTTTTGGTGTTCTTATTTTAGTTAAAGAGCCGCAATTTTGTTTTGGTTAGTTTTATATTATTTTAATTTGAATAACTTACCTCAAAAGCATTTTTATTTTCGTTTGGCGTATTCCATTTCGTTGAAAGAAATGAGATTAGCTTAAAAAGAGGCACTGTTGGAGGGAAGAGCCACCTTTGCTAATCCACGCAACATCCCTATCCACTTTGAACTGACTGATTAGTTTTTTTTTAAAGACTATTTTACTATTCTTCTTTGAAGAGCCGACACGACAGGTGCTGATGTTACTGTGGCTGGTGTTCGCTACCATTTTGATAATTCCGTTTTTTGACTTCATCAAATTAATCTGTAGAGCTAAAAAACAACTGAATTCAATAAAACGGCGCGTCGGTAATTGACCTCCAAACTCACCAGATTCTACAGATCCTGATTTTTTCGATGGAGTTATTTAAAAGAACGTATTGTGGTGTATTTAAGAATATTTGTTTTTATATTACGAAGAATGGGATACTTAAAAAATAATTGCGAAAAATAGGATGAAAGAAACGACCAAAAGCTATCGCAGTTTTAGCCAGCAGAAAGGTAGGTATTAGGCAGATGTTATTTACCACACAAAATCGCAAAGCCCATAAATCATCAAGACTGGACATTTTTGCATTATAAAAAATATCGCAATCTAAAGATGGTCACCCTGTACCGGTCAATCTGTAAGCATAATTCGAAAAAAAAAAACGTCTTTGATACCTTATTTGCGTTGTCAGCCTCACAAAGGATCTGCTACACAAAGTAAGGACTGACCTGACCTGACCTGGACCTGACTGACCGCAAAACAATCTGACAGCCTTCACGGGACCTGACATCTGTCTATCTGAAACATGACGCTGAATGAACAGTGAAACTAGGGATTTCTGGACATTTGAAGGTTTGTTTTTTATGACTTAGTGAAATATCGATGTTTTAACTATTGAAATGGATATATTATAAAGATTTTATTTTAATCGTTTGTGTATTGGTTTTGTTGGCAGTAAGCACAGCTGATCGACGAGACTATAGAAAGAAAGAAAGAAAGAAATTATGTATTTATGTGGTTTAGAAATGCTGTGTTTTAATTATTTGTAATAATTTCTGAAAAAAAAAAATTGAATTTGAGTATTCTTTAAACTCTATTTGAGCCTCAAAATCTGTCGAAAGTTTCTAGAAATCCTTACTCAAAATACTCATACAAAATAAAAAATGAACTTGAATATTCTTAGTTTATTATTATGGCTAAGACAAGCACTCAAAAGGCAATAACTAATTTAACACAACCTTTATTTAATTTAAATCAGTAAGGTCAAACATGACTAAAGACTAATTTATTAAGTAAATACTAAATGGAACCAAGATAATGAAATTCTTCGCTAAAATGTTATCTGATGAGCCTGTTAATTCAACTAAGCCTTACTAACTTAAATTAAAGAGTACATGTCTGATAAGTAGGTACTTAATCTAATACAGCTCGTTAGTTTTTAATAATGAAAAAAGGTTTTACTGAACAAAAATTGTAATGACGGCCTATTATTTTTTACATGTTAAGTTACATCCATACTTCTATACCTACTAATATTATAAATGTGACAGCAACTCTGTTTGTTTCCTCTTCGTCTTTCATCACAGTCCTCAGATAAAAACAGTATTCATTTGGTGTTTCAACTTACACTATATCAAATATTGTAACGGATTATAGTTGGCTAATAATTCATTGCGAACCTATTAGCCAACTATAATCCTTTAATCAGTTCAGATTTTATATATGTTAGTTATAAAGAGTTAACTGAAAATTATTTATTTATATTTTGTACTTTAAAACTTAAAAAAAAACAAAGAAGAAAATTTTTCCCTCTGTTGGAACATGGTTATCTAGGTATTAAAATTATTTATGAATAGGGACCTTTTTTTATTTTAAAAATCTGACGACTACTTGAGATCAGCATAAATTTGTTATCAATACAAAATGGAAATATAGAAAAACTAGTACTTCGCCCGCGACTTCATCTGTGCAGATTTAGTACAAACGAGTTTCCCCGTTTTCACCCTCTCAAAAATTTAATTTCCAAAAATTCAAAGTACCCACTTAAATAATAAAAAGCAGCCTTGTGCAAAATTTATGTTCCTATATAGTCCCTGTAGTTTTGGCTGTGCGTGAATTATCACCACAGTGCATTACTTTCATAAAGTCTAATTTAATCTAATCTAATCTAATTTAGCCCATTATGTCCCACTGTTGGGCAAAGGCCTCCCTCTCCCTTTTCCACACACATCTGTCCTCTGCCATTCATTCAAGCCAAGTCATTATCTAATTATCTTGCTTCAATAGTTTCGATCAACCAAAATCTATTCTTAGAATTATAATAGAATTGTTTCCCACAAGTACTTCACCGTTTGATAGTGGTTACTGACAATTGCTCATAACAAATGACTGGCTTACTCACAGAGTATGGAATCACCGCACTGCACCATCAAAGACGTATCGAGGGCCAATTAATTACATCACAGGGACATCACAGGGCCAAAAAAATGAAAGTGATCTTTGCTATAACATGAGTAGAATTGGCCCTCTTAACTTATTGAATACAGGTTAAAAATGACGTCGATCTTTCGCGCAGTGTTTTCTATCTAATTACTCTTGGAAGAAACGCCGAAATAAACCCGGAAATAAAAAGAGTATACTTGTCAAATCACATGAGAACTATACATACGTTAATGTCTGAAGTGGGTTTTGAGAAAAGCACTCCATTGGTCCAGACAATGCAATCATTTGTCGGTTATAGTGTAGTTCAACTCGGTGCTCAACGATTGATATGTCCTATGAATCCGAGCGCTTCTTAAAAATACGAGGATTGCCCCTCTGATCCATGATTGCTCTGTGGTACGATTAACTACTAGTCATACAACGCATGGCTCAGTAAACACAACAACGTTATTCAATTCTACGATATTTAGGAGTAATCAATACGTGATTGGGGCAGTCTACACAAATTAACACAATTTGGGCATTGTATCAATGTTATGTTTAAAGATCTGTATAATCAACAGACTGATCATTGGTAAAATTATAGGGGTGAAAGTACTGTAAGCACCTTGGCTGCAGGTCACTGGCATACAAGTTAGTCGTTGGAACTTTTGAAGCGTCCAGCAGAAATATTAATAGTATTTTGACTATGGAATGTAAAATAATGTGATTAAAACAATAATTTATGTATAAGAGTCCTTAGTAGCTAGCTTCTGAGCCAGATGACCTAAATAAGTATTATTTTAATAAAAAACGGGGTTTCATTTATAATATTAATAAGTGGTACCACGGGTGGAGCCATGTGGTGCTACAGTACTTGTGCATCAAAGAACATTAAAAATTAAAAAAAACCCCGACCTTGGACCGATTTTCATCAAACATAGCTAAAAACACTCCCGACTAATTCGCCTTACAAACCAAAGAACCGCGAAAATATAAAAAAAGAAAAGAAAAAAAATGCACCCAGATGTGATAAATATTGTCTGTCATCTACATTTTGTCGAGTTATGGGAACATAATAAAAGTAGCTACATTTGTGGTTCATATTTATGAGTAGAACCCCCTAAAATCATTTGCTATAAGCTCAATTTGCTCATAAGGTTTAACGGAATTATTTAAATTCAACCACTTCAAACTTTTCAGAGGCATGAAAAAGCCCCTTTTTAAACGAATTTCCAGTTTATTTAGTCTTAAGTCGATATACGAGTTCGTTGGTTCAGTAATCTTTATAAATAGCCCCGTTGGATCTAAGTGTTTTATCCCGGCCATCCTAAGCTTCCACACGACAGATATTCCACCCCAGATTTGTCTTTTCAAAGCCCTTATAGATTCCAAGAAGATTTTGACTGTTTCTTAAAACCTTTTCGGCTTTTAATGCGCTGTGATTAATCGTAAGCAATTTTTTCAGTTAAGACTCTATAAAATGATTTTTATTTTACATTGAATATGTGTAGCTTTGATATTTCGTCGGATTGGTAAAATATTTCCTCGTGTATTTATGATAATACATTTTTGAGCCTTTTTATGGATGGTAAATCATCAAATGACCCCTTCCGCTCTGGGTGGAGCGGGAGGGAGTGTCAGACTCTTACTGACTAAAAGCCATCCGTGCTCCTCCTAGTGCCCTTTGCGTTCCAGGGCCGCGGTGACTCTTTCGAACAAAATCTGCAACCCTGGCAGAACATATTATTTGAGCTTACGTAGAGCCTATTAAAGCAAAAAAAAACAAAAAAGATTAAAATAAACAATAGCCACATAATAATGCCCAAACCGTCGCTACAAAAAAAAATCCGTCTCCAAACAAAAAGGTCGTATCTAAACATAAAACATTATTTAGCGATAACTTTGTCCGCGTTAAAAATTCAAAGAAAGATCTCAAAGGCCTTTTAAGCCCCTTTGGTATTAAATGAGCTTCGGTTCCAAAACGGTTCGGTTCTTTTAATTCGCGTCACGTCGTTACGGGGTTTCTCAAGGGGTGTTGGGGCGTTTTCTAGGCAAATTAGCCAAGACTAAAGGGAGTTAATAAGGTGAAAGGGTGCGCCATTTTCGAGGATTTCGCAATTATGGAGTTGAAAAACGTTGCACTTTTAATGTCTGGAATTTCCTAGGTACGTATGGAATTTTTACACATTTTGCAAGAGCCATTTTTAAGTTCACGTTTGATGTAATGGTTCGAACATTTTTTTACGGGAGCTAGCCATACATATTTGAGTTAATAGCCGTGAGCCGCAATTTAAAAAATAAAATAGTACTGTAAATCACTGTAGATGGTAGAGATACCATTATTTTATAATAGGTTGAAATATTATAAACTTGGGCTTGCCTATTAATAATTTCTTTCAAGATTAATCTTCTTACTTAATATATTGCTGCAAGTTTTAGACTGCATTATCCCAGTATCAAGCTGGCAACGAAGATTCAAAACGCCCCAAAACAAACATAAAGGCAATCATCAAACCAGTTACCTGCCAAAACAGGCCGTCGCCGCAATAAAAAGATAGTTCAAGCAAAACCCTTAGGTACTCAGTGACTATCTTTTATTTAAACTAAAGAAAGAAAAAAATAAAAGATTTCAAAAGAGTAGCACTAGTTTAATTGTAAAAGTACTGGAGCCAATCTCTCAGTGCTGGAGCAAAGTAATCCATTTCCTATTGTGGACCAGCACCAGTCGGTAAGAAGTCGATTCCATTTACTTTTCATTTTTTCCTTTCCCGTTGAGAATGAAAAATGAATCGGTTCCTACTTCTAACAAAAGAAAGGTGCATTCTATTGATAAATCTACTTATTTTTGCGAGATTTCAGCTATTTTGTAAGATTTATTAAATAACTAGGTAGCTTTTTCCAGCGACTTTGCTCATGTGATAGTCGGGAACCATCCCAAGGGTAACGTATGTCCTAATCCAGATAATGGTCTACTGGAGTACCAAACTTCATCCAAATGCGTTCAGGGGGCCTACCACAACCTCTTAAAACAATATTACTTTAATATTACTTTGCGTTCCGCTCTGTTGGATTTTCAACGCTCGGATCAGCGCCGAGAGTTGAAAATGCAACAACAGAAATTACAAAGTAATATTAAAATAATATTGTTTTTAGAGGTTGTGGTAGGCCTCCAGGTGTGAGGACGCGCGGGCGCGCGGGGAGCGACTGACGCAGCGACATTTTGAGCGGCGTCGGTCGCAGCTGCGTGAGGTCCTGGTGGCGGAATGGCGGAACAGGCTTTCACGCCCTACCGCCGGCCTCGTCACTATCGAGGCCATCCGGCCAGTGCTCGACCTGTGGCTCGGGAGAAGGCACGGCTCCCTGTCGTTTCGTGCGACGCAGGTTCTCACGGGGCATGGCTGCTTCGGGAGATTCCTGTGTCGCATAGGCAGGGAGCCGGACGCTCGGTGTCACCACTGCGTCGACTGTCGGGAGGACACGGCGCGGCATACGCTGTCAGAGTGTGCCGCTTGGGAGGAGCCGCGCCGTGCCCTCGTCTCTGTGGTAGGCAGTGACCTCTCGCTGCCGGCTGTAGTACGTTCTATGGTCGGCGGTGAGGAGTCCTGGGACGCGGTGGTCTCCTTCTGCGAAACTGTCATCGCGCAGAAGGAGGCTGCGGAAAGGGAGAGGGAGATGTCGAGTGCTCTCCCAGCCCGCAGCAGGCGCACCGGGCGTCGGAGGAGGGCATACGCTGCCCTCCTTCTGCCCCCCTAACTGGGTCCAGGGGCGGCGGACTTGGGGATGTCCGTTGCCCCCCATTTATCCGGACCCGAGGTGGCGGCGCGTGGTGTTCCCGTGCGCCCCTCTGACGTCGCGGGGGGAGTTAAACACCTCACTCCCCCCGCGTACGAGATGTGGCCCGCAGAGGCGGGCCGGCACCAGCCGGGGATTACGGAAGTCGCCTATGTTCCCGCGATCCCCGGCGTAGGTGGAAGATGGAACACCGGGGTGGTTTTAGTCAGTAAGAGTCTGACAGACCCCTCCGCCCGCCCCAGGGCGGAGGACATCCATGAGGATTTCCCCCCGTAAAAAAAAAAAAAAAAAAGGCCTCCAGGTGTGAATTGACAAGTATTATAACTGTTAATGAAAAAATCTATCCCCATGTATAGATTTTCACATTTACAGTATTTGTAAGAACTGCGATTGGTTCTACTAAGTAGTAGTAGTAGTACTAATTTACCTAGTACTAAGCACTAATTTGGGTGATATTTTTGTGAAATTCGAAACAAACATACTTGTTGAGTTGAATAAGTATTGCAAAAAATACCTAAGATGCAAAGTGTCTACCCCACTACAATTAATTAGTGGGGCTGAGTAAACTCCAAATTTGTGTAGGTACATTTCCTTTCTCCCACTAGTAGGGCGGCTAGTGGGGCAAAGAGGAATAATTCTTCAAATCTGATAGAGTGAAATAATATGTTTCTGATACCCAAAAAAACACATACCAAACCGAACCTAACTGTAAAACTATTTATAAAAAAATGAAAGGCCACACGGAATATACTGTACCTACTGAAAAGGGCTCCTGTAACAAGTTCGTCGAAAATAAAAAGTTGTTCATAATATGTATACCTACTTGAAATAGGCAAATTTTAATTTTAATTAAAATCATTTTCCATAAGTATATATTGTAAAGATTGTTAAATAAAGGCTATTATTATTAATAGGTAAATACATACACTCGAACAGAACCAATCGTTTTTGGCAGTCGAGTAAAAACCATCGTAACTAGTGGTACCTAAGACTATTAACTATTTATAGTATTCGTGTTCAAATTATTCAATACAAACTTTGCCGTTGGCTTGGCTTGCGTTAAAAAAGATATTCTAAAATAAAATGTCTATACCTAGGGACCTATTTATCCCTGAATCAAATACCAGCAAAATCGCTCAGTTTCGCATTTATAGTATTTGTCAGGATATGATGAACTTTAATCCATCAGAGGTAGAACTCCAAAACAAACTCTAGAAGAAGGGTTTGGTATTACACACATCCAAAAGAAAAATTGAAAACAGCATCCTTCAGTCAAAGCGTTCTTAGAAATAATATCCCATCTTCGTAATGGAGGCCTTTTCTCTTCAGTTCAATAGATTCAGTGCATAGTGCGAGTAATGCGGGGTCCACATATGCAGCGCCAGGCATTTCTTAATCAAGCGAGTTCGAACGCGCCGGCCGGAGTGAACTAGCGACGTCTAGCACGAGCTTTACGTAAGATGTTGGAGAATCATTTGGAAAAGATTTTTTTGATAGAGAATCAGATTTTCTTGTGTGGGAAAATAATACGATGGACGAAAACTAACAGAATCATAAAATAATTGAATGAGTAATTAGTTTTCTTTAGCTGACTTCGGTAACATTCTTTCTCCTGCGTACGGGTCACACTGAAAGTGCCTGTTAATATTTTGATTGCTTTTCAATGATTGTTTTTGATATTTTGATTGTTTTTTGTGTTTGTTTGTGTTTGCTCCATTTCTTTCTAAGCACCGTTGCATGTGATGGAACCATTGACTGAAGCAGTGGATCCTTCTTCAGGGATATCTTTCACGTCTTTTCTGACTGAAGCAGTGGATCCTTCTTTAGGAATATCTTCAGAGTTCATAAAACGAATTCCTCTTTTTTTTTTGGAAATAAACAAAAGTCACAAGGTGCCAGGTCGCGACTATAAGGAGGATGACTCACTGAGTCTACACCTTCGATAGATAAATATTCGATAGTCCGTCCGGCGAAGTGAGCTGGAGAGTTGTCTTGGTGGAGGCGGATCCTGCTTCTTGGGCGCTGCTGTCTAACATTTTTCAAGACTGGTAAACAATGATTGAGATACCAATCTGCAGTGCATAACAGTCCTTTTATTTAGACAATTATTGCGAAATTACTCGTCCGTCCAAAGAATGGGGCTATCACCTTTTTCCCTTGACTTCTGCCCTTCTTTACTTTTGTTGGCAAATCTTTGAATGAAAATATCCATTGCACAGACTGTCTTTGGTTTCGGATTCGTAACAATATATCCAACTTTCATCACCTGTAACAATGTCATATACAGCATTCGAGTCACCTCCGTTATACTTTTCAAGCATTGGAGCGGCACCAATCCAAACGACGTTTATGATCTTCCGTCATATTATGAGGTATCCATCTTGTACAAAGCTTTTTGACGCTTAAATGTTCATGTAGTGCTGTGCTGCGAATGATAGATGCTGATAGAAGGGTGACATATCACCAGAAGTCGAAGAAAGTTTTTTACTTTTTGCACTTGACTCATATCAATGCATAAAGCTGCCCGAATCGGTTGATATGTCACCAGCAGAATCGCACTTAAGTAGTCGCCGTAGAAGGACGTCCTTCTCGTGAATCGTCAGCGAGTTTGCTTTCATCTTTAAACTCATTAAACCCGTTGTAAACAGTGGCACGGGATGGGACTTCGTCATGAAATGCTAATCGAAGTCTATTGTAACATTGTTGTTGAGTAAGACCGTAACGAAAGTCGTAATAAATCATTAAACGAAAATTTTCTCTAGTCAAATTCATTTCGACGCAAAACAGATACTTTTTAAATTGCCGCCAATTTCATTAAATATCTACTTATTCCCAAAGAGTTCCAAATTCGAAATTAAAATCAATTTTTCATCGACTACTTTTTGTTTAGTTCGGCCAGTATTCGTTGGTACGAATACTGGCCAAACTAAACATAAAGCAGCCAATGAAAAATCTTATTACTTCGACTAATATACTTGAAACTTGGTAGATTCAAGTATATTGGCCGAAGTAATAAGATTTTTCGCACTTTCATCCCCTATTTCACCCTGTTAGAAGACAAACTTCCAAAAATTCTTTCTTAACGGATGTCTATATTAAATAAGGAATATGCTCTCCAAATTTAACGTATCTACGACCAACAGTTTAGGCTGTGCGTTGATCCATCAGTCAGGAAAAAGCATTTGATAATTAAAGATAGGTAAGTATTCTCTGAAAGAACAGGATTACGAAAATTCTTTTAATGCCAGTGAGATAGCCCACGAGAGTGAAGCTGCGGGAAATAGCTAGTTGTAAATCAATTCAACAACACGAAGGTATCAGCGTAAATAGGTTACCAGAGCGATCTATTTTAAGAACAACGGATTGAGCCTGTACAATCGATTCAGTCTGATCGCTTCAACAATATAAACATACAGTGGTATGATAGTTTTGTTATATAGGTGCAAGCGAACTGACCTGCTTTCGAACCGATGCAATTTAAATTCCGGTGAATTTTCCAAAATGTTTGTCATACAAAACTACGAACACAACAAAAAAAAACAACATTCGAGAATTGTACATGCATGCGGCAATAGGTAGGTTTTTTGTATTTGGTTTTGGCAAGCGGCTTCCTCCTGAAAGTCGAAAATTACCCCGCAGGAATGTATTGCGGCATACAAGGTGACGTTTTCCAATTCCATTCAGCCGTTGAAGCGTCATTGTTAGAGTGAATTGGTTACTTCTAGGCAAGCGTGATCCATCTTCGGCCACATCATCGCTTACCAGTGAGATAGTGGTAAAGCGCGTGCCTATCAATAGTAAAAATAAAAAAGCCTAATCATTTTTCACATGTAGGTACTTAAGTATAATATTATGTCGAAATATGTTTGGATTATTTTGCAGTTATTTCTTATTCATAGCTCCATTTCGAATATTTTTTTTCGATTACTGGCTAAAATATAATTACCATGACCTTGGTTTTGTCCATGTTCATTGAACTAAAATAAACAATTTTAGTTCAATGAACATGGACAAAACCAAGGTCATGGTAATTACCCGTGTAGCACCCACTTCTATCAAGACTGGAAACTCTTGGGACAAACGAACCAGTTAGGTACGGCTAACTTCGAGAAAGAGGTCAACCGTCGAATTAGAATTGGCTGGTTCGGGAAGTTGGATGGTATCTTCTCGTCTCACATACCACAGGGTCTCAAGACGTGTTGCCAGTGATGACCAATGGACTTGAAACGTTTCAAGTCCATTGGTCATCACTGGCATCACGGGCAACACGTGTATAGAGCGACCACGTGGTCGCTCTATTCTACAACTACTACTACTACAAGGCAAGGCAATCAGGAATAATGATATCCGCAAGGTTACCGACATAGCCCGAAGGGCTGCCAAACTAAAGTGGCAGTGGGCCGAGCACATTGCTCGCAAAACAAACGGTCGATGGAGCCGACGCAGCGTTGGAAGGCCTCCCACAAGGTGGACTGATGACCTGGTGAGGGTCGCGGGTAGCCGATGAATGCGAGACGCACTGGACCGGTGGTTCTGGCGACACATGGGGGAGGCCTATGTCCAGCAGTGGATGTCTTTCGGCTGATATAACGATGATGATGATTTTGGTTCACGCGTGATTCATTATCATCATCATTTACAGCTCGACTTTGCCCACGGCTGGGCTTAGTACACCTTTTTCTTTTAAAAATCGCTATGTTCGTTTAGTAGTCATACAGGTTCTACCTGTTAGGGCAAGCTTTTTATTCATCAGCCCATTTCGTCAACGAACGACCAACATTCATTCTTCAAGTCCCTGGACGCGGCTACCGACTTTATTCCACTGGTTTCTCCACTTCCAATGTTTTATGAATCTTTATTGAATTAATCAATCAATTTTATCAATAAAATCGGTCAGACCTCGACAATTTCAGAAAACGGCTTCCAATAAATCCTATTTAAAATTCCAATTTTGTCATACGCATATTAACAAAACACAATCATAAATTGGACAAAAAATATCACGAAAAATAATCTGTCAAGCCCTTCCTGTCACTTTTCGTTTAAATTTTGCCTTTTAGAAGCAATATCGTATGAATAAATCTCAATTTCCATATCGGGCTGCTCTGTCGGTTTGTTGCATATACGTACGCACGCTACATATTCCATTAGAACATAAGGATATGGATACGTAGCATGAAAAAGCGAGTAACCAGTCCCCGATAATAATTCCCGTTTAGATTGCCTAAAATTTGTAGTCGCTACGCACCGCCTACTACAGTGTAGTCTTTTTATCTCAAAGGTTGACTGGTAGAAAATGCTTTGTTGCAAAAGTCACAACCGTACATAAAGTTTGAATAAATAAATACGCTAGTACACATACCTCAACATAGTCTTGGGCTGTCTTTATCAAATGTACACTAGTGTTTTTATGTTTTAAAATCATCAAATGTCTTGTCCAGCTCTGGGTAGAGCGGAAAGGAGTGTTAAACTCTTACTGACTAAAACCTATCCATGTTCCTCCTTAGGGCCTTTGCGTTCCAGGGCCGCGGTGACTTTTTCGAACAAATTCCGCAACCCTGGCAGGCTCTGGCCCTAACGGGTCCTGTCTACTTTGCTGACATCTCTTTGAGGCGTGCGTAGAATACAACGCTCCGTTGACCCGGGCACGGCTGTGATCAGACAGCGAGCCACCCAACGCTCGCCGTCCGCAGGCCCGCGCCTACGGTGGCCGGGGATCGCCCTGCGACTCTCGCCGCCCGAGGTGTCTTCTTCTGTTGGCGGCTGGGGCGTTGGGTTTGCCTCTCTATCACGCGCCCGCCTCCTCCTTCACTAGCATCACTGCTTCGCAGAAGGAGGTGACGGCTTCCCATGCCTCCTCGCTTCGGACCACGGAGTGAACTAGGGCCGGTAGCGAGAAGTCGCCACCGCCGATCGCCTCGACGAGGATACGGCGGTGGTCCATCCAAGCTGGGCAGACCTCCACCGTGCGTACACTAGCCTGGATTGGTATGACCGGATGCAGCTGAATGCTAATAGGTATGTCACAAGGAGCGACATCTGGCCTCCAAAACGATACGTACTGAGAAACGAGATATCTGCCGGCAAGACGGATATCATATATCATATCCTTGGAAAGTGTTGGTAAGTTGCTGACGCTTATAGGCTACTTTTTTGTGAAAAAATATTTTTAACGCGAGCGAAGCCACGGACGAAAGCTAGTTAATTAACAAGTAGAAGTGAAATAGGTAGAGAAGCGAGCGTCACTTTATCTACTCCGCTTATCACTAAATCCGCAGGCGAATGAAACAAATGAAGGGCATGGAGCGCGGCTCATTGCGTTCCTATCCGCCGTGTCCGCTATCAATCACGCCGGGCGCCCTAATCCTCCGGCAGCCACCAGAACGCGCTTCAGCTTTCTGAAATTAACTCAAATGACCACACTTTTTATTAAAAACTTTGTGGAATAAATCGCTTGCAACTGCGCAACAGACTGCTTTGGAACCAAAAAAAATCTGAAATTTTGTTCGATTCGGAAGGGGTTTGTACCTAATGCTATTTTGTAAAAAACTCTAAAGTGAAGTAAGTTATCATTTCATTAACTGGATTGCCAGCTTACTTCATATTAATTTCGAGATCGGTTGTTCAAATAACTCGGTTAAATGTACTGAAAAGCTGTTTATTTTTCTTCTTACATTTTGTTTCATAAAACGTATTTTATAATTGATACATATAATGCCTAGAATAAAAATACATGGTGTTAAAAATCAGGCGGTTTATCAACAGGGGCTCGAGTCTGCTATTGCAATTGTGTCTCAATGACCGGTCATTGATCGAATATTTGACAACTTTGACAGTTTTTGTATGGGAAATGGGTCATAAGTTTGACGTTATACGTCAAAAATCGATCACTGACCGGTCATTGAGACACGATTGCAATAGCAGACTCGACCCCCTGGGGCTCGAGTCTGCTATTGCAATCGTGTCTCAATGACCGGTCAGTGATCGAATATTTGACAACTTTGACAGTTTTTGTATGGGAAATGTGTCATAAGTTTGACGTTATACGTCAAAAATCGATCATTGTCCGGTCATTGAGACACGATTGCAATAGCAGACTCGACCCCCTGGTCGGTTGACGATTCCCGTGACTCACACGCTGGCTTTTACCATTGCAAGAGAATTAGTCGTAAATAGTTGCGTTACTGTGTAAATAATAATAATAAATTTATCAACTATAATAATAATAAATTGAAAGAAAGAAAGAACTATTTTGAAAGAAAGAAAAAACTATTTTGGCGTAAGTTTCCAGTAAAACTGGATGCAACTGAACTTGAACATATAGCGGCTGCCCATTTGTCCTGTTACTAGATGACACGATAGGTACCCATGATAATATTTTCTGTCTGACAAATTTCCTCAAGTGAAGAGACTGACGCACCCTTTCAGACGACACTGTTTTTGTTTTTAAACATAAGATATTTACCGGCAAATTATAAGCCTCTTGACTTTTTCCACACTTTCAGTACTGAATTATATTTTCTCCATACGCTTACACGACTTCGCTTTCCACGTAAAAAGCTGTATAATTTATTTATCGTTTAAGCGCCTCTGATCGCACAGTTATGTTAACGGTACGACAGTGACAAAAGTGGCTGAATGTTTCGGAATTTTGTAGTAAGTCTGAAGCTTATTTTTACCTACTCTTTATATATACTGTAATATTAAGTTAAGTCGTATTCAAATCGTCAAATTGGCCATTTCATGAAGTGGTCGGTCATTTCACACCAACGATTGGCTTCGTCATGATATGCTATGACATACGTAAACATAAACGATTTTTATTGCCGACTACCCAAGATACGAGCATGTCTCAGTTTGGGAGCCGACCTCAAAATAAAATGCTTCTGTACATTTACTTTACTAACTGGATAGAATTTTTTGTTTCTGGTAAAGCTTTTGTACTTTTTTTTTGGAGAATAAAAATTATTATTATAAATTATTATTATTTAACTTTATTCTAATTAAGACATGACTGAATTATAGGCATAGATAAAAATCAATTATTTCGCATTATGGGGTCACGCCTATCTATGGAGGATTGTCCCCGGAACTGTTTCCAATGTATGGGACACGCACAAGCCTCTTCTGTGACTGTTGGCCAATTCTATCAATTTTTAAGCAACGCACTATGGGACCAAACCGTATTTTCCATCTCGAAAATGGTTTTGGCGAAAGTCGTATATTCATAGATTTTTTTAGGGTTTAATACTCTTAAAGGATGGAACTTACGAATAAATCTCAAAAAAAAAAAAAAACTTAGTTTTACGTTTATAAACTGAACCTCAAACATTGGGTATAAATATTTTCGTGCCAATTAAATTAGCGTTAAGGAAGTTCAAAACAAAATTATTCGGAAGTTTTCCAAGGAAGTATGTTAGTGTTATACATCATAAGAAAGCTTAGAATGTACACTTTCCAACCACGTTCGGTTTTTGTACAAAAATATTTTCGTTTTATTTTATTTTATTTTTTTTAGTGAAGTAAATAAAATTTCGTTTTTGTTTATTTCAATTGGAGTTTTCATTGTTGCCGAAAGCTGCCGGTGTCAAGTTAATCACTCTAGTAGATACCTTACCTATTCAGTAATATGAGGATTGAATAAAAACTTGCGCGTTTTTTGCGCAAGGGTGATTTAGAAGCAATAATGTCAATCAGGGGAAAATAAAAAAATCTCCGAAAATTACGTTCTTCTTTTTTATTATGAAATATTATATTTAATTGTTATATTTTGATGCTCCCAGACAAATGAATGATCTTTTAAAAGTTACAACGAGAGTTGAGAATGAAAATGCGTTTAAATACGGATTGTCGACACTACACGCATGGATAAGATTTATGGAAATGATCCTCCATATTTCTTACAATTTAGGTTTTGAGAAATGGTCTGCAACAACTCCAGAAAACAAGCAACTTAAAGAAGACAAGAAAAAATATGTCCAAAAACGTTTCCGAGAAGTGCTTGGTTTGCACATTGATAAACCACGTCAAGGTTCCGGTAACAGCAATGACGGAAATACGGCAAGGAGATTTTTCCAAAATTACCAATGTTCTGCAGAGATAACCGGAATTGATGAAGAATTGATTAAGAGATTATATGTAATTCTTCAAACTATGTCATCGGGATACCCTATAAACGCAGAAAAATTCGGCCAGTATACATTGATTACCGCGCAATTATATGTAAGCAAATATAACTGGTACTACATGCCATCTTCGGTCCATAAAGTACTTATACATGGTGCTAAAATAATAGAGCATTATGCAGTTTAGCCTATAGGACAATTATCCGAAGATGCCCAGGAAGCCCGAAATAAAGATTACAAGAAATATAGGTTACATCACGCTAGGAAGTGTTCCAGATCAGCAACAAACGAAGACGTTCTGCATATTTTATTATATACATCTGATCCTTATATATCTAGCTTGAATAAACCAAGTTTTCTAATATCCAAAGAATTGTTTGACGAAGTTAAAGAATTGTTAGAAATAAAAGGTGATGAATAGTATAAGCGCTAAAATTTTTAATTTTTTTATCATGTAATGTTTGTTTAATAATAATAATTAAGTTTTAAACTTATTTTAAGCAAAAGTGTAACTTTTACTGCTATTTTATTGTTACTGTATAATTTTTTGCATGAAATTTCGTATAACTGAAACTTTGTAATTTTTTTACTAAAAATGTATAATTTTTAAAATGTTGATGTTTAATTTCTTTTATTGCCTAGATATTCAGAAATACGCAAAAAAAAATTCAAGGAGAAAAATCACAAAACAACAGAGTTATCGATTTTTGAGATGGAAAACACCGATTGGTCCCATAGTGCAACGTTCGCATTCAGATCCCGATCACTGTCAAAAATGTAGGGAAATAAAGGTGGTTTTCACAGATTACGACCATTTCATGTCCTCACGAGGGTTGTGCATGTTCCATCTGTGGGGAACACATTGATAATTAATCGATTAAGACAGTGTTATTTGAATTTTAGTGTAGCGGCAACTAGGTATCCTACTAATATTATAAATGCTAAAGTTTGTGAGGATGGATGGATGTACGTTTGTTTCTCTTTCACGCAAAAACTACTGAATACTGATCTTGATGAAATTTGGCAGAGGGGGGTAAGATTATAGTCTACAATAACACATAGGATACTTTTTATCCCGGGAGTATGTTCCTTGGGATAATTATCGGTATTCACGTGGGCGGAACCGCGGGCGGCAGCTAGTTCCAAAAAACTTTTTCACAAAAAAAAAATAACTTTAATTTCGGTAGTCGGTGTTTTTGGTTTCTTCTTCGTTATTTGACACCGACTTCCGAAATTAAAGTTATTTTGAACTTTGTAGTGTTTTTTGGAAGTCGGTTTCTTTTTTGTGAAAAAGTTTTTATTTTATACTTTTTAGTGACCTAACAACACCACTATAAAGTCACAGGAAAGCAAAAATACGCCATTTCGTATACATGGACGATTTTTCCACAAATTTTTTCCAGCTATTTGGATTTATAAACCAAACTACTGAACCGATTTTGATACAATGGGACCATTTGGGAAGTATACCCTTACCAACAAAAAAAAGAATTTTTCAAATCGGTTGGCAAGCGACGGAGTTATGTGCGAACAAACATAAAAAAAAAATTAAAAAATCCGAAACATCCGAATTGAGAACCTCCTTTTTTAGAAGTCGTTTAAAAATAAAACTGACATTACACAAATCCTTCATCGCTTTATTACAGCTCTCCTAGCAAATTTAACTTAGACAACAGCCCTGCAACTACTATCTGGCAGTTGCTCACTAGACACAACAACCGTCTGGTCGGAGGATCTTCCCTTTTCAATGAAGGTTGCGAGACTTGACACCCTGTTATAAATATTTAGTTAAAAATATGGTGATATTACTCGAGAGGTCACGTATAGATTTTAAGACCAGAAGGACTGGGTCTAAACCACCAACCCTTAAAGCAGTATTACTTTAATATTACTTCCAGTGGGAAAGAGACGGAGCTATACAGGACGCATAGCTCCGTCTCTTTCCCACTGGAAGTAGTTAGGCCCCTGACCATTCTTTTGGCTTTAAGAACCGGTAGAACTGCTTCCCTTTGCTTTGTAATTTCTGTTGGCATTTTCTTTTTAAGTGCAAAAGAGAAGGTCAAAACAGACATAATCTAATAATAAAATCACATCATTAGAACTCAAAGATCATTACAGTTATCACAAATAGGCAGTGTTAATTACGTTAACGACTTCGTTACTTTTTAATTGCGTTTTTAAGTAGGTAATGCTGGTATATAAGATTGATGTAACAAGTTATGTTTTCTGTTGAATCTGTATTAAAGGTGGATAGGTTCTACGTAATGAAAAACAATTGAAAAGCGAAAATGACGAAAAAATATAAGTATGTATTTTATATTTTGCTAAGCGTTTTGTTTTCGATGGTGCCAATTAATTGTGGACGCATATCACCTCGACGCAACACATATACCAGTCAAGCCTCTCGGAGACAAGAAGGCCCCCCCCCTGGACCACCACCTGGAGGACCGCCAGATGAACCACCCGAAGGACCACCCGGTGAAGAACCTGATGGACCACCACCCGGGACCAAACCTGCAAAACCACCTGCACGACCTGCAGGACCACCCGAAAATCCTGATAGGCCAAAACCGCCAGATGAAGAACCAGAGCCTAGTAAGTGCTTGTCGGCCGCGCTAATTAACGTCCATGCACATTGCATGGACGTTACTTTTCGGCTTGTAGTCCGAAAAGTAACGTCCATGCAATGTGACTCTTATTGGGTTTCCTTAGCCAAATGACAAAAATGAAACTTAGGTACTTAATTTTGTCTTGTGCGTACGTCTTAAGTTTAACTAATAATCACTTGGAAACATCACTTTCCACGTTGCGCCTACATGGAAAAAAAATTGCGCAAGTGGTATATTTCGCAGAGCCATTGCCCTTTTTTTTTTTTTTTTTTTTTTTCGAGGATGGGAAATCATCAAATGACCCCTCCCGCTCTGGGTGGAGCGGCAGGGAGTGTCAGACTTTTACTGACTAAAACCCACCCTTTGTCCTCCTAGTGCCTTTCCTTCCAGGGCCGCGGTAACTCTTTCCAACATATTCCGCAACCCTGGTGAGCCGTTGGCCTAGACTTTTTATTTAAATGCGCCGGTTTTTCAGCCGGTTTTTCAGCGACCTAAGTGAAATTTTTTCTTCAATATCGTTTTATGACTTGCCCATGACACTTATGTCGCTGATTAAACGTCGCAGTTCAATAAAAGGCTAGGCTTATAATGATACGGCTGATTAAGCTCGTTGTCTAATTATTTTTTCATCCGTCAAGCTCCGTAATTTTTCAATTGTACGGCCAAACCCAAATCATTTCCTGTAATTACAATGTGAAGTTACATAAATACTTTTCTTGCAAGTTGTCCCCAACTAGTGCCAATTGTCTCCTTGTAAAATAAATAATTAAGGTTGCACTAGTCGAAATTTTCTCCATACAAATTTCGGGGGTGTGGGTATTACTCCACTGTTTGACATTATACATTCAAAGTTATGCATGATATCGTTTTATTTCATTATTAATTTTGTACGGAAACAAAATAGTAAAATAAAAACCCATTAAAAAGTTATAAGCCAACAAAGATTCGTTTTTCTTGCTAATTTTAACGCAACTTTGGGCGTAAATTAGTACTAAAAAAATCTCAAAAACAATGTCCGTAACGACAAACCTCAATTATAGAAGAGTTCAATAAACTTCATTTGTTTTTGATTTATGTGATAGTTTTTTCATAAAACTCAACTTTCCAATAGACTTTTCGTGCATCGTCTAACGTTGTTTCCGTTCGGAACGGTGTTTAGTGCGTGGGAACTAGACATTGTGCATGTAGACTAGCGTCTAACTGCTCATCACTGATACTGTCTCTGCCGGGCACGATGCCCGGTGAGACAGCGTGCTTTTTGACCACGCTTACCAGTGAGTTCGAGCCCACGACTAGTTCAACCTTAATAAGGAATGTGCAAGTTTATCTCAAAATATTCAAAAATATAATACTAATAGTGAAATAGAATCAAAATCGATCGAGAAACCAATGAGATCTGTCCCTCTCGCAAAAACGCCGTTTTCTATGGCAGCTGTATCTAGGCGTCATGAACTTTGACGTCAGAGTTAGTATCGGACTTCTCTTTCTAATTTTTAACTTTGAAGATTTATAACTTCACCGCTGATGAAGGTATTTTAAAAAATATTTCATAATTGTTTAATAGAGCCAACATGTATTTCATTTTATGTTACACTAGCTTTTGCCTGGCTTCGTTTAACTTATATATAATATAAAAGTATCCTATAACCTTCCTCAGTGCCCCATCTATCTCTGTACCAAAATGTATCAAAATCGGTTCAGCCCTTTAGGTGTGAAAGCTTAATATTAGCAAGGATTTGCGTTCAACATTGTATATGTTGTATAATATGTATTATTAGTTGTAGTCATAAAAAAAAAATTGTTTTGATCAATGGTAAATAGGTAAATATTACTTTCAGCCGAGGATCCGGATGACGCTAATTCAGAAAAACCACTGCAGACAGTTAAAGTCACGGATTTACCTCAGGAAGCCGTGGATGACGCTTTGAAATTGGATTACGGTCGTTACACCACCATGAGTTTTCATTATGAGGCAAAGCAATGGATGTATTCTCAGCCGATCGATATTTGCTATGACGATTACACCAAGTGCTACACGAGTATGTAAGTAAAATGTTACTTCGTATAAAACGTTTGAGGTCTGGTGTGTTAGTGTAGGCATGTACGAGTACTTATAACCATCATCTGCCTAGCCTTTTCCCAACTACATTGGGGTCGGCTTCCAGTCAAACCGGATATCAGCTGAATATCAGTATTTGACGTGGAACAGCTGCTCACCAGACCTCCACCACCCATTAACTGGGTAACACGGTACTTGATTGATTTAAAAGAGTGTCCATGGAGTTTCTACGCTTTGGAACGTGCAAATAGCTTCACCTCTTTGACTGACCGACCTTGAAAATTCAAAAGTGCCTGTAAATGGTTTAATTGAAATAAATGCTTTGGGTTTGACTACTTGGCAAGACTGGAGTCAGATTTTCTGGCTTCTGACAATCCGTAATGACTGCTAAAGATCTACAAATTACTAAAGGCCGGAGCTAAAGGCTTAACGTACTTTCCGAGGCACGGAGGAGTCTCGAATGCTGAGATGGTCACCCATCCCCAGACCAACCTCGGCACCTTTTTTTTTTTTTTTTTTTTTTTTTCGAGGATGGGAAATCATCAAATGACCCCTCCCGCTCTGGGTGGAGCGGCAGGGAGTGTCAGACTTTTACTGACTAAAACCCTCCCTTTAGTCCTCCTAGTGCCTTTCTTCCCAGGGCCGCGGTAACTCTTTCGAACAAATCCGCAACCCTGGTAGGGACCTCGGCATCTTGAAGATCGACCCGTGCGGCTGAATAATATTCAGCCAAGCGTGCTTCTCAAGGCACTGAACTGAACCATTTCTCAAATAATGTACTTATATGTCGCAGCCAACTGGTTTAATCAGTTGTTTAATTAACGGCCTAGCCTTTTCGTTGAACGGCACCGTTTAATCAGAAGCCTTAATTACATGTTGGCATTTAATTTAACAGCTAGGCGTAATGTGTTATGTGTTGATGTGTTGTTTGTGTAATATTTTAATAAATGCAAATGAAATAATGTGCGATGCTTATAAACTTATAACAGAACTAGCACTTCGCCCGCGACTTCGTCCGCTCGGATTTAGTAGGTACCTACTCCACAAACTTCAACTATAAAAAGTTAGTTCTGGAAAATTAAGCACAACGATTTTCGTACGCCACGCCACCGTTGACAGAATCTCACTTGTCTCGAGCCCAGGTTCAGCGCAACTGTTCACCCCGTTCAACCCATCAGGGTTTGATTATGCAAAAATTGTTAGGTACATCTGTTTCAATTATCCCGCTTCTAGTTTGTTCATAGCATTCCGACGTAAATTGAAGCAAGCAATTATGTCCTTCCCTAAAATCTTAATCACCCCTGCTTCACTCCTTATTATTTTCGAAAAATCCAAACATTTCTTATTCTTATTGTTTAATTGAAAACATTTAAATGCCGTAGTGTTTCAACTTCATCGGACCAAGCATTGATACGATTCTCCCCAGTTCGCTCAAGCCGCGACATTTTTCTTACTACGAGCATGTTTATTACCGTCGTAACTTTTGAACGAAAGGTCCGATTTGAATAATTTAAAGTGTAATACACAGAAATAATCAACCTTAACCTCTCAAAACCTAGACTTTGTTTACGTCAAACTCCTTGACGTCCGGCGGGCGCGCGCTTATCGTAAGCGTAATTTGACCCCGCTCACAAAAAACGTTAGTGCTCCGTTTCTATAGCACCTATTCACACACTTGAAACGGTTTCGGGTTCATGATTAATGGTGTTATGAAATACAATGTAAACTAGATTCTAATTAGAATTTGAGAAATAAACATCGTCTATTGATATCAGAGAGCTTGCCGAATGTAGTTATATTGCTGTATTATGTTGATTTCTGATAAATCTGTTGGATCGATTTACACGAAATTTTGGGAACTAGCTCACGAAAAGACATGTAATCTAACGACAATGTTATTTCTACGAGTTTTATATCAGATTTCTGCAATATTCAAACTCAAACTTCATAGTGCGCAGAGTCGTTTTTTTGAATTTGCAGAGTTGAATGCGCTATTTTGTAAACGATCATCTGAGTTATAACAAACAGATTCCAATAAGAAATGTTTCTAGAATACTACCTATATATTCATTGACTCATTGTTAGCTATAAATCGTTAAAATATGCCACTATAATTGTAAAATATCAAAATAACCTAGACAAGGGAACAAATCGGGTAACTTTATTTGTAGGTTTATTTCACCCGGTAATTTATGTTTTCGAATTTGAATAATAGTTGAAATTGAACAAGAACAAAGTAGTTTATCGATTTCTAACCATACTTACCGTATCTTTCATAGAAAAAATCATAAATCTCGACCTCTCAAGTGGTCATAAAAACGTATGGAATTCTAACATGTCCGTAGGGTGGGGACACACAACTAAAAATAGATATCGATAAATTTTCGAACGGAACTGAGTTTAGTAAGGAAAATAAAAAAACAATTTAGATTGGCATAATTTCTTTACTTATTCTTCAGATAATAAGAAAAAAAAAATATAAATATAATTTATTTATTTATTTACAAAATAGATTTATATAAGAAACTTCACAGACTCTTTTGAATCCTCGTAAATATTACAACACTCCTGTTTACATTATCCTTGTTGCTTCTATAATTATGTGAAAACTTCCTATTTGTATAATAATTGTATTTTACTACATATACATTGGTATAATAATAAAATTTATAAATACAGCTAACATTGAGGATACATAGCATTTATTTCAAATAAAAGAACAGGTATATGAACACTTGTTTTTGTTTTTTAGGCTTGTTATGCAACAATTTTATGTATGTGCGTCACTTTCACGTAAATAAACAGTTTTTCTCACTTTCTTTCTTTCTTTCTTTCAAATAAACCATTTACAGGTACTTCACATACATTTACAGAAACTTTACTTTTGAATCCTCATAAATATTACAAAACTCCTGTTTACATTATCCTTGTTGCTTCTATAATTATGTGAAAACTTCCTATTTGTATAATAATTGTATTACTACATTTACACTGCAGCATTGGTATAATAATAAAATTTATAAATACAGCTAACATTGATGCAAGATACATAGCATTTATTTCAAATAATAGAACAGGTATATGAACACTTGTATTTGTTTTTAGGCTTGTTATGCAACAATTTTATGTATGTGCGTCACCTTCACCTGAATAAACAGTTTTTCTTACTTTCTTTCTTTCAAATAAACCATTTAGAGGTACTTAGAGTTTTGAGATCAGACAGTCGTAAACATGAAGCTATTTGCACGTTCCAAAGCGTAGATTTCTATAGAGAAGAATTTGCAAGAAACTCCACAGAGACTCTTTTGAATCCTTTTATGTATTACAAAAATCTTGGTTACATTATCCTTGTTGCTTCTATATGTAAAACAATGTAAAGAAAGAAAGAAAAAAAAAAAAACAAAACAACCAAACCTGAGCCCCAGTGCACACGCACCCAATCCATACATACCCGGCATTTAGACAATAAGGAAGGTATGACCGAGAAAAGGAGTGTCTCTACAGTTTGTCTGTCTGTCTGTCTGTTATGACTTTGCGGAAATAACAAAAGGTATACTCTTGTGTCTGTTTGTATGTCACATACCATTAAAAGGCACTCTTGAACGTCAAATTTACCTGTTAAAAAATAATAATATAGTGACTCTAGTTGTCCATTCGCAAAGGAAAAGAACGGACACGGAAGAAACTACTTAGTCTGTCAAGTGAAGTCTGTCAAGCTGTAAATAAAAAATACTCAAAATGGAGAAGTTAGGAATCGGTATGGTATTGCTTGAAACAGGGCTCTAAACAAAGAGGGACATCACAAACACAGCACACGTACGTTGTACGTCGTTGCGGGTTGCCCTGACCAGTGCACTGGATACAACGCCGTCTAACTCGGCGGCCACTCTTGATGACGCCGGTTACTTGCCTGGGAAAGTGCGTCTGTCCCAAACTGACGTTTGCCTGACCCAAACTACTTGGGCCAGGACAAGGTGGTGGTACTGCACGAGGTATATTTGGCATGTGTTCGTGATGGTTTTGCAGTAGCTGTTCAACTAACTGCAATCGAAAAACTAAGTGATTTTTGGGTGTAGAAGTCGAAGCCTCTAGATGAATTCGAGAATTTAAAATTGAGCAATTGAGAAGGCGTTTGAAGACCTTCATAGTCCATTTAGAGCATCTTTTTCTTTCTAGCAGGTATGGTTCCAGCATTTGATCTTTACGATCAACGCCTCCCATACCCTTGTTGTAGTCCAAAATAACCTGAGGTTTGAACTGAGCCACGCGATATGCTTTCGGCTCCATCCGGCCTTGTTGAATGCCATGGTAGGTAGAGATGGTGCTGATCTTCCGTTTCTTGTCCTGGTATGCCATGACAACGATATCGCCGGAATGACGGGCTGCAATCTGGCCTTCTTTCAGCTTACACAACGGTATGAGTGGAGGTACATTACGGCGGTTGGCGCGCAATGTCCCTACACAATCCGTTTTCCGTGTCTTCAGAAATCTGGCCAGTAGGGGGCTATTGAACCAATTGTCCATAAAAAGAGTATACCCTTTGTCAAGGAGAGGATGGATGAGTTTCAGGACGGTGGCCGTGCTTTTCAGCAGGGTGGACGGGAAAGCGGGATCGTAGGTAGTATCTTTGCCGAGATACACAAAAAAAGACCAAAGGTAGCCAGTCGAAGACTCGCACAGTTCGAAAGTTTTCACCCCGAACTTGGCCGCTTTGGTCTTTATGTACTGGCGGAAGGTGAGGTTACCTTTCCACAAAGTCAGGGATTCGTCAATGCAAATATTTTGGGATGGGATATAGGCTTCCTTGAAGCGAGAATTTAAGTGGTCTAAAACGGGGCCAAAAGAAAACAAACGGTCAGAATTGTCAGTCGGTCTGTTGCTGTTGTCATTGAAATGGAGAGCGCGGCAGAGGTTTACGTAACGGTCACGGGAGAACATCTTTCTAAAAATGTTCGTCTGGAGGAGTGGGTTGGCGGTAAAACATGATTTCGTGGAGGGCATCCGGATGATTCCGAGCATCATCCAGAAGGAAAACAGGACTAAAAGTTCATGAATGTTCGTATCATACCAACCCCGGCAGAAGCTGGCGGATGATTCAGCAAGCCCCTGGGCATATCGGTTGGTCTCAGTCACGATATGTGACAAGATACCGTCATCCCAGTACTGTCTAAATGCCTCATACGCGCATTCAGATGCGACAACCGGCCCTGTTTGCTGAGGCAGAAATGGTTCACGCTCGCCTGAATAGTTACCCATAGGTAACCATTCAAAGCGAGGCGAACTTGCTCCCCCAGCAAACAAGGTCTCATCCTCGCCGTCATCTGCATCCAACCATTCCTCCTCATGTGCTTCACCATCTGCCGTCATTTGTCTCCTTGCTCTCGCTGTCGCCCGCTCTCTCGTTGCTTCCCTAGCATTCACAACTTTCATCACCATTGCTCTCAATTCTTCAGACACGTCATCGTCATCAACATGCACCTCTATTAGTCTGTCTCCTTTCTTCCACTGGGGCTCACCTGTCTCACGTCTTGCTCCACGTCCCCTACGCGGGCGCCTTGCTCGTCCACGCGGGCCTCCCCTTCCTCGCCCACGCTGCACACGCTCAGGTTGCCCTGCCTCTCGCGGGAAGAGCATATGCTCATCGGCCAGATGGTATTCGCCCAGAGCACCGTCGCCGCGAGCTGGACCAGCATCCTCCTCATGCAGCGTTACGACGACGTGCCTAAAAAAAATAAACAGTAATATGATAAATCTACATATCATCTATCACAAGGAAAGGTAGATAAAGAAAAGAACAAAGATATTTACTCTGGGCGAATTTCATGGCGGGCAGGCGATGGCGAGAGCAGAGCGCACAGAGGGCTTGACCTATCAAATAAAATGTTTTTGTTATTACAGATGTTATAACTCAAAATCAATTATTTTGAAGAAAACATGTCTTATTACTTACGGCTGCATCACATGCGGCGGGCTGGAGACGGGCATCACATGCGGCGGGCTGGAGACGGGCATCGCTGCCGACGGGTGCGGCGGACTTGGCCTATAAAAAAAAAAAAATTTCGTTTTTAAAAATACGAAACGTAGCCACCACTACTCAATAACAAATTTTCGATGAAATGCATTTACTTACATAAAGGCAGGTGTAACTTGTACACGTGAGGGAGAGACGTCCATAGGGATTTCCTCTCCCTCCTGGGTATACAACCCGAGGATGATTGGTGGCGACTGAGAAAATCAAAGAACAAAATTAAAATATGAAAACCTAAAACAACAACGTGACAACCACAACACGGATTGTTACATGCGATTCCAGACCATGCAATCATCACCCTTCCCAATACAAAATGTGCAAAAAATAACACTTGACCCTTCGCAATACAAAATGTGCAAAAAATAACACTTGACCCTTCGCAATACAAAATGTGCAAACAATAACACTTGACCCTTCACGATACAAAATGTGCAAACAATAACACAATAACACACCAAATTGAACCACCTATAAGTATTACTTATCTTTATCTAAGAATAAAAATGTCATCCGTTCAGCTAGCTAGAAGAAAACAAAAAAATAATTATTACAAGTGACAAAATAATTACTATTCATCTAGTATGAAAATAGAAATTATATCCTAGCTTCATCACGACAAGGTGAGCAATTTAATCATGAGAGAGAATACTAAGAATTTACCTCATGGTCCGGCCCCAGGTATTCCGGGTCGAGGTACTCCGGCTCGTCCAGCTCCACCTCAGGTTCAGCTACCTGCAGGTACTCTTCCTCCTCCTCCTCCTCGGGTTCAGAGAGCTGCAGGTACTCCACCTCGCAGTCATCATCCTCCGAGTCACTGTTTTCCCGGAGGAGCTCATCAAAGTCCTCCGGGGCGTCCTCGCGTCCTACGTTCCACCTTCGAGCCATCACGAATCTATAACAATATCGTACACACTATGTACAAACAACAAAATAAAACTAAAGTAAATTTATGGAATATGACAAAAAAAAAATTTTTTTAAAAAAATTGAAAAATAATCATTCTATTTTATAATTTTTCGAAAACAATCGATGTTATCGATAACTTTTATGGACATGACCTGCGAGGCTGCGCCCCTAATAGCCATTTAGACGGTTGACAGTTCAAGATTCAAACACGATTTCGTAACCTACACATAGAATTTTCTTCATGATATGAATGTTTTATTGAAATATGCCTCGAATACGTGTAATTATGAATTATCAATAGTTTTTACGTTATTTCCTACCTTTGCAAACGTGAAATTCGTTGGAAAATCACCAAAAATCATACAATTATAATGGCGGCCGTGACCAACTCGGAACAATGTAAACTTTGTTTGCTCAACAAAAATGTTTTGTGATAGTATAGCATGCAAAACACTATGTAAAAAGTTGCAAGAGACACTTATAAATGTTTATTTATCCACTTACCGTAGAAATAATCCCAGAAGAATCACAATTAGACACAAACAAACACGCGCGATGAGCGAGCTCAGCCGTAGACTAAAGCGTCACTTCACACTCGTTTTTTATAATGTTGCCGACTTTATTTTTTCTTTCGGGTTTCGTCTATGGTTTCAAAATATTATCTGCCATTGAGAACAAACGTTCAAAAACGATTTTATACCTTATGTTTTATAAAAATAAAGTTTAAATTAGCCGCGGTTTGCTGGATCCAAATGGTTCCACCCGGGCTCAAGGGAATTACGAAATAACCGGATCCTGTTGGATCCATTAGGTCGAAAGAGTTAATTATCAAACCATTTAAATGGATAAGGATTAATATCATGATACTAAAACCACCATTTTTTATTTCACCATTGGATTTGCTTGAATAATATGAACAAAAAGCGGTCATGGTGACTTATCCATAATAGTTAGATATATGGTATCGCGGACTTTTTGCAGATATTGATGACTTCTATAAAACTATAGTACATCTTTTTGCTCTATTGTCAATAGATTCCGCAGCGTACGCGATATAAGGATTTTTTCTCACACCTTGGGTTACATTATTGAAGTTTTCATACGGATCTCTAACTTTTTTGAAAATATTCTATAGCCTATGTCCATCACCGATAATGTACGATTCTACTTATGAAAGAATTTTTCAAATCGGTCTAGTAGTTTCGGAGCCTATTCATTTCAAACAAACAAACAAACAAACAAACAAATCTTTCCTCTTTATAATAGTAGTGTAGACAAAACATTTTTTTTTTGTCTGCCCGGCTAATCTAGAAAGATGAAAGAAATAAACTACTTTGGCTATTTTTTTATTTAAGTATACAACGTGTAACAGAATAAAGGCAATACCTCTTAAGGGGTCATTGTACTCGTCACTATGAACAACTTTTACTATGGGACAAACCCCGAAACTGAGAAAAAAAAAATAGTTGTTCAGTACATTTTGTTGAGTTATGCGCACGGAAATATTATGGAGCAGTCGATATTTTTTTCGCGATTTCAGTGTTGGTCCCATAGTGAAAGTTTTTTATAATGATGAGTACAATGACTCCGAGGTATTGCGTTTATTCTGTTATAGGACTAGGGTTCCGTGCAAGAAAATGAAACACGTGATATTGTTTGACTGGCCTGTTGGTCTAGTGGTTAGTGACCCTGACTGCAAAGCCGGAGGTCGTGGGTTCGATTCCCACCCAGGACAAACTTTGTGTGATGAGCATTATTGTTTGTTCTGTGTCTGGGTGTAATTTATCTATAATATGTATGTATTTATAAATTATATATAAGTATGTGTATCAGTTGTCTGGTTACCATAACACAAGCTCTGCTTAGCTTGGGATCAGATGGCCGTGTGTGAGTTGTCCCAAGATATTATATTATTATATATTATTATTATATTGTTAATTGACGAAGAGGAGGGCAATAGGGCAGTTTATCGATGATGATACTAAAATGATAAATAAAATGGGTGGGACCATTCATGACATACCAAGTTTCCTCCGTGCCTCGGAAAGTAGGTACAAGCCGTTGGTTCCTGCTGTCAATTGAACATCTTTGACAGTCATAACGGGTAGTAACCAGGAAATCTGACACCAGTTTTTCCAAGTAATACCATAGTATCCATTAACATAGGATTATGGAGGTCAGATATGCAGCTCCAAGTAAAATACTGCCGGTTGATTCTGAGGGCGTAGTGTGAGTTTTTTAACGTACTCGATCGCGTTAATGTAATCGTTGGCTGATGTCAAATTGTATAGAACAAAACAGGTTGTCCGTAGGTGTCACCAGACGGCGCTTAATCAGTTTCAAAAGAGTCAATAGGTAAAAATTGACGTTTAACTCGCACTAAGGCCACTGTAAACACGTCGAAGTGAAGGCTTGGGTGAAGTGATCACGAGGTGAGCTGTCATTCCATCTTGATTACATGGATTGACAGCTTACTTCGTGATTACTTCACCCAAGCCTTCCTTCGACATATTTTCGAATCGCACTACTGGTATTGAGCTGTATTAGGTTGGACATAGCTTGGAAAAGGCTAGGCATATTGATTGATGTACTTATGTATATATTTTTATTTGCAGGATTGCTCCGATGCCTGTTTGTATTATGTATAGCACACATGTAATAAAAACTGTGAACTCGTATTGCGATGCATATTTTCATAACTGCAAAATTGGATATCGTAAGTACCTATATTTTATTATTTCTGACGGAAAGTAAGGATGGAAAAGAAATTAAAGCCTATGTATAAAAAAAGTGCGAATTTTGCGTGGTAATTAAATCGCTGCACCACATTAAAAAAGATTTTCAATATTTTAAAGGAACCAAAATTAGGTACTTATTCCAAATGCACATTCACACACACACGCTCTTAGTTGCGTTCCTATCTTTTGCAATTTTAGGGTTTCTTACGTCTATATAAAAAAGCGGAACCCCTATTCCTATAACGGTTCTGTTTTTTCCCTTGTGTGTTTGTCTGTCTGTCTGTCATAGCCACAATTTGCACCGAATCTACTGGAGTTATTTAGTTAAAAGGTATCCACCTGTACGAAATTCTCTGACCCAAAAATACCCGACGCGTAACGTAAATAAAATACATTTTTAGGGTTCCAATCATCTGTAAAAAACGGAACCCTTATGGGATCACTCGGTTGTCTGTCTGTATGTCCATCTGTCACAGCAAATTTTCTCCTAATCAACAGGACCGATTCTGTTGAAATTTGGTACACATATAGACATCAGTGACCAAAACACGGATGCGTTATGTAAATAAATAAATTTTGAGGTTTGGAGTCACTCTTGGGGTACAAAAAGAAAATTTAAAAAAAAAACTACAAACTGTAAGTACCGTGTGACATATCAAACGAAAGGTCTTATTGTAAGGGTTTCAAATATGTAATAATTTAGTCTGACTTGCACTTGGCCTGTTTTATTAGTATATACAGGGTTATTTGTAAAACACCAGCAACCTTTCAGGGGGTGAAAGTACTCATCATTATAAACAACTTTTACTATGGGACCAACTCTGAAATATCAAAAATTAAATCAGCTGTTTCATACAAAATGCAATAGTCACCCGATGAAAATGTATGAAATAGCAGATATTTTTTTAGATTTTTCAGGGTTGGTCTCATAGCAAAAGTTGTTTATAATGATGAGTACTTTCACCCCCTGAAAGGTTGCTGGTGTTTTACAAATAACCCTGTATAGATTACCTACCATCCAAAATGTTTTACTAATAAGCATTTTCTTAAGGCGACCAACTGTTATTATTGCTATTTCAGGGTACTTTCGTATCGTCGGCTATGGCAAGTGTTTCGTAGAGTTCTTCGGCTACCCTCACCTTGAGGACGTTTAAAATCACGAACACGAAACCAACCTCGTGTCTTCTATTTTGTACCTATCGAAGATACCTCATTTATGTCGAACTTTATGAATCTGTTTCATTTTACTTAGTGGTTTTTGATATATTATATTTATTTTTTACTATTTAAACGTATTATGTTATTAACCTTTTATGTTCCTAAGTGCATACCAAGGGCGAGGTACCCATACACATCAATTAGGAACTTCAGAATTTTAAAGTTGATAAATTGATTTTGAGGATATGTTGTACATACGTTATGGATTGTCAGAAGCCAGTAAATCTGACTCCAGTCTTGCCAAAACCTACCGTGTTGCAGCCGCTCCACCTAAAATAGGTAAGTAGGTACTGATATTCAGCTGAATCCGGTTTGACCGGGTGGGCGTTTAGGGGGACTGTCTTTATGTAAAATTTGACGTTCAAAAAGTGCTGGCTCTCAGCCTAATTTGAATAAATGACTTTTGATTTTGATTTTGATTTTGACTGGAAGCCGATCCCAATATAGTTGGGAAAAGGCAAGACAGATGATGATATTGTCCATATTTAGTGTATTTTCCTTCGGTCCTGTCTAACTGTCACTCGGCCCTCGCTTCTGGTATCTACCCATATAAATCTGCCTCCAACTTCTACTTACTAGTACGTTAGTAGTACTGAAAACGAGGTTCAATGATAGCAGGGGCCCATGAATTAAAGTAGAGAAGTTGGTTCGTAATTGAGTGTTGAAAATACAACAGCGCGGCGACTACGTCCAACCATAGACTAATCAGTCTTTAGACGCCGCGGAACAGGCAACATCTAAATATCTTCTTATATAGGAAGGTATTTCTTAATTTTTGTTTCATCGCAATCGATTCACGCGATCAAAAAATATGTGAATGTTTCAGGAAGTAAAGAATCACGACACACGCATTTCAATACTCGCCATCTGAAGAGTAAAATAGAACTACTGATGACAGTTAAACTCCTCGATAGATGGTGTTGTACATTTGACGTCATTTACTGAATGGCGGTGTTAAGATTCTCCGTGACAGAATGTCACTCGGCCATGTTTCTAGACATCTTTAGTTTTCGACAACCACGCGGACAAAGTAGCGTGCACATCTAGTTGTCAATAAATAAAAATATGTATTGTTAGGAAGGAAGGATTGACTACTTTCAAGGGTCTATAAAAGCGGCGCGCACGCCATTACTCCTCTAATTTGTCGGGTGTCGTTCGAGGCGGAAACATCGTTCAAGGGCTGTGAGACTTATATTTTCCTATTTTGTGTACTTACATACTCGCTATATTTTAAACATTAATGTGCTAACTGTTTTTATGATAGCTAAGGTTAGCTTTCAGTGATTGTTATTTTGTTCCTTTATTAAAATAAAGAGTTGTATGTAATATCTTTACTTCTGGTTCCTTATAGTATTTAAAATACTATAAGGAACCAGAAGTAAAGATATTTAAAAAAAAAACAATGCGATACACAACAAAAATCATACAACTCTTTATTTTAATAAAGGAACAAAATAACAATCACTGAAAGCTAACCTTAGCTATCATAAAAACAGTTAGCACATTAATGTTTAAAATATAGCGAGTATGTAAGTACACAAAATAAGAAAATATAAGTCTCACAGCCCTTGAACGATGTTTCCGCCTCGAACGACACCCGACAAATGAGAGGAGTAATGGCGTGCGCGCCGCTTTTATAGACCCTTGAAAGTAGTCAATCCTTCCTTCCTAACACGGCCTCTCCTGATGCCAAGTCGTCCTCGACTTGAACTTCTTGGGATGCGCCTGCAGTGCGGCGATGCTGGTGCGCCTGCACGGCTCCTATTTCGGCATCAAGACTCGGCATGGACAGTCCTAACGACACAGGTACTGGCTCGTTGCTTTCGGAATGGTCGGAGTCACTCTCAACCTCGTCAGTTTCGTCATCTGAAAGAGTTTACGTTGGTTATTCATACAAGCAATACATGTATACTGGTCACATAAAAAAATTATATCAAAGGTAAAAACATGACGACAATATAAGGTGGTCAGCGTCCCAACCATCCTATATCATTGCCTTTATACTTTACAATAGCGACTAACGCTATGTGGGTGACAGACACCTACGTTGGGCGACGAACGCCTTTGCGGGGGAACATGTCCCAAAGTAAAGCGACACACGCTTTCAGGGAACACACCCGCATGTTGGGCGACTAACGCCATTGAAGGGAACACATCCCATTGTTGGGCGACTAACGCCATTGAGGGGGAACACATCCCATTGTTGGGCGACTAACGCCATTAAGAGGGAACACATCCCATTGTTGGGCGACTAACGCCATTAAGAGGGAACACACCCCATCTATTTCTGAAACCAAAAATAGTTAACAAATCGTACTCACTTTCGAAAAAAATGGTACAACGTTCTGGGCACCATTCTCCCTTCCATGGCACCATGTATTGGGAGGCTGCTTGAGTAGTTTTTCCACGGCTTCCGCTAAGCAGTTTAAGTTCATATCGGCCGTTTGGGAAAACTTTGGTTACCTTATACGGTCCTCGCATCCCAGGGTCTAATTTGCCCGTTGATTGCGAGTACTTTATAACAAAAGCAAGGTCGTCCACCTTGTATTCACGTGGTGGGCGTCTAGACCGGTTGACTGAGGCGTCCTGCTGATCTTGATTTTTCTTCAGCAGTTCAGTAACGCGACTTCGACAGATCTCCCGCAGAGCTCCTCTGTTGGTATCTGGAGTGCTTACGGCTAGGTCACGCACCAGCGATCGTATAGCCGGAGTAGAGCCATCGGTGCCAATCATTAAATTTATGGCTGAGGTTTGAGTGGTTTTCTGCTTACTGATATTCAATACCAGTTGTAGCTTCCAAAGGGTAGTTGACCAGGAGGCGTTCTTGTGTCCTACTTCGATACGGAGCACGTTGAGCACAGTTCTTATGTAGCGCTCCACTTGACCATTCGAACCGTGCATTTCAGGGGTGATATAGTGTAGGTCGGAGCCAAGTTCAGATATCCACTGAACGAAGTCTGTGGACTCAAACATCCTACCCCTGTCAGTAACTAGTAGTTTGGGAACGCCAAATAGAGAGACAGCCTGAGACATTACACGTTTTAACTCACTGGTATCTTGACGGTAAATAGGGTACAAAAGACAAAACTTCGTAAAAGCGTCGACCAGTATCAGGATAAATTTGTAACCTTCTGACTCGGGTAATGGTCCCAGGGCATCGACGTGAACGGTATCAAAAGGTGTGTTAGGTTTTGGCCAGGATGAAATATTCTGCAGCGGGGCCCGAGGCACTCGCTTTTTAGAAATACATATTATACAATGTGACACATACTTAGACACAAACTGGCGGAGACCGGGGAACCAAAAATGTTTTAGGATAAGGTGCAGAGTTTTATCAGCACCAATATGCTCATGCTCATCGTGAAAGGTTCGTAAGAGGCTGAGTCGATGACCCTTGGGTATAAAACAAAGGAGACGCGCTTCCTCACCAACTGGCGTGTATTTATAATACAGAAGGTCATTTTTCAAGACATAGCGGCTGGGATCGAGCTGTCCCTCTGAGAGTTTTTGTATTAGATCTCTCGTTTCATGATCAGCATTTTGTGCTATTTGTGCCCAGTTACGAGGTTTTGTCACCTGGTTAATGGAGACGACGTGCGATAGATAGTCGGCATGCGGCAGCATGACTCCTTTTCTATACTCGATAGAGAATTGGAAATCCTGTAGATAAATCCACCATCGAGCGACACGAGGGAGTAGATCTTTTTTGCGTTCTGTAGATTTGAGAGCGTTGCAGTCTGTGACAATCTTGAATTGCAAGCCAACCAAATAGTGGCGGAAATTCTGTAAAGCCTTCACGACCGCTAACGTCTCCAACTCATAGCTATGGTATTTGCTCTCTGCTCCCTGGGTAACCTTACTGAAGTATGCCACCACATGCTTTCCACCATCAGTGTCCGTCTGTAGAAGTACCGCCCCGTAACCGGCAGAGCTTGCGTCTGTGTGAACCTCGGTGTGAAGTTCAGGATTGAATATGGTAAGAACGGGCTCGCTAGTCAAGCATTGTATTAAATCTTGGCGAACCTGTTCCTGTTCCTGACCCCAACAAAACTCGACCCCCTTTCTAGTTAAATGAGCAATGCACGCGGTCTTAGTCGCATAGTTTTTAATGTACTTGCGGAAATATCCCGCAAGTCCTAATAACTGTCGAACCTGCCTGACATTTTTGGGAACCGGGGAGTTTTTTAAGGCCGCTATCTTACGCGCGCTCGGTCGTACCTGACCAAAGCTTATTATTCTACCTAAATATTCGATTTCGGTAGTCAAGAAAGAACACTTCTTCAGATTTATTGAAAAGCCTGATTTGGTGAGCGTTTGAAGTACTCTTCGGAGCAAGACAATACCGTCCTCTATGGTGTTACTTAGCAAAAGAACGTCATCAATATACACCAGAACGTTTCCAGCGTCAATGAATTCGCGAAGGGTTTGGTTGATAATCCGTTGGTAAACGATCGGGGAGTTTGTCAAACCATATGGCATTTTCAGATACTCGTAGTGCCCTTCTGGTGTGACGAATCCCGTGACGTGAACTGACACCTCTTTGATTCGTATTTGGTGGAAACCAGTAGCCATGTCTAAACTGGTGAAGAAGGTGTAGCGACCTAACCGATCAATGTGGTCGTCTATCAGGGGCAGAGGATATCTTTCTTTTTCGGTGATACGGTTAAGTGCCCTGTAGTCGACGCACATTCGGTCGGTTCCATCCTTCTTCTTTACCAGGATTATGGGGCTAGCGTACTCTGATCGTGATTCTCTGATAATGCCCTTATCCAGTAAATCTTTGATAATTTCGCGTACTATTAGTTTTTCGTTATAAGACAGTTTGTATGGCCGGTATACAACAGGACAGGTGCTAGTTAGCTTGATTTCCATTTCACCAGTTGTGACTGTACTTGTTGCGGTTCCAGAGATAAGAAAGTCCGAAAATTGATTAATCTCTGACATCAAAGAATCACGCAGAGTGCCCTGTAACGGGGTGCTAACTAAGGTTTGATCGAGACATTGAACTTCGTTAACGTGAACATGAACGTCGCTAGTTCGAGTGATGTACTGTCTGTCTTTAGTGCGTACATACGTGACGCCATCGCGATTTAGAACGTCCGTTCCAATAATAATGGAAGTGTTCATACATGACTTTGGCACTACGACTAGATCGGTTTCTATAGAAATGTCACTAAGTTCGATAGTTGCTGTTATGAACGACGAAGCTATGATTTCCCGCTCGCTTATACCCTTGAGAATGCAGTGTGTTGGTTTAATTTGGCAAGAAAGGTGCTTCAAAACATCTGAAGAAATCAGCGACACGTTTTGGGCTCCACTATCTATGAGTGCGTCCATGGGGATGCCTTGAACAACAACCGTTACAATGTCCGTTTTATTATGTGCGTGACTCGTGCACAAATTAACGTTTCGTTGATTTCTGGATTCTGACCGGTTCTTGGCAAAGCACTTTTCTTCTGTGTGCCCCTTTTTCTTACAAAACGAGCACTGCAACTCAGATTTGGTAGCAGCAGAAGCAGTAGTATCATTTACTGAACTCTGTGTCCCGGATTTCGCGGTAGACCTATCAACGGGTTCCCTACGAGGCCTTTTCGTACAATTTCGGCCTAAATGTCCGCGCTGATTGCATACGTAGCACTTTGGTCCACGGTTGGAGGATGAGTTCGAGGACGCATGTTTACTAGTCGAACTACCGTGGGAATCAGATTTAGTGCGATTCGGTTTTACGTAAATCGAAAGGAACGAGACTATGTCTTCGGTCGCCAAGTTTGCGTTTGCCGCGGCTGCCCTAATTTGTGGGCTATCGATACCACGTATAACTATTAGAGTTCGCAATTCATCGGTGAGACCCTTAACTATCCTTAAACGCAGCAGAGTACGCCGGGCATACTCGGCATACGTTGTGAATTTGTCGGATGTCGTGTTCATGGTTTCAAATAAAATGTTAGCATAGTCCAGTTTCCGAGGGCAAAGGGGTTTGAATTCAAGCTTAAAGTTTGACCAAGTGCGATCATTCGAAATCAATCGAAATTAGATACATAGTAGCTATGTGACCTTGAAGGCTGTAAAGATCTTAAGGCTTCCGCAAGCATGGTTACAGTAGACATAGCTTCGGATCCGTGAGCGGTTGGATCGTTAGTACGAATGGTCGTTGAAAAGCCCTCGGAGTTGTTAGTACGCTGCGGGACATCGCTCAAGTCTGTGGGACTACGAGGACGCGAAGTGACCTCACGAACCGGATCTTGAAGGTTTACTCTAGTGTGTGAATTTTTCAAATTATTAGGTGTGGATAATGCGTTCGTACCGGTGTGTTCGATAGCATCAAGCCTTGTCATGATGTTGCTGAGAGTATCTTGCAACGAGTTATTAGTATGAGGCGTTACTGACGGGCGCCTTGCACGCGGGGGTGTTAATGCTGATCGAGATCTAGAACGGCGGTGGTCACGAGCATCACGGCGACGATTATACGAACTATCCTTGGAGCCTTTACGTTCCCGACGGCGGCTCTGTCGTGATCTATGACGCGACCTATTTACGGTTTCACTGTTAGTGGACTCGTCTCGCGACACACGTCGAGGTCGATCTCGTGAACGACGGCGTTCATGACTTCCAGGCATATTTAGCACAAGAGCTTGATAGTTAATCACACACACGTAAAATATCAACAATAACAAGGAGAAAACAAAAGTAAAAAAAATGGCGGGTAGAAAGGTATTTTGCTATTTTGTTCCCTGAATGTTTTAAAGGTAATTTAGTGGGCAAATTAAGCGTTCTTTATCCCACTTCTGATATAAGGAACCAGAAGTAAAGATATTTAAAAAAAAAACAATGCGATACACAACAAAAATCATACAACTCTTTATTTTAATAAAGGAACAAAATAACAATCACTGAAAGCTAACCTTAGCTATCATAAAAACAGTTAGCACATTAATGTTTAAAATATAGCGAGTATGTAAGTACACAAAATAGGAAAATATAAGTCTCACAGCCCTTGAACGATGTTTCCGCCTCGAACGACACCCGACAAATGAGAGGAGTAATGGCGTGCGCGCCGCTTTTATAGACCCTTGAAAGTAGTCAATCCTTCCTTCCTAACAATACATATTTCAGTATTTTTGCCTCCATCCGTCCCGAGATCGGACATCGGATCAATCGGATGCTCTCTTTGTTTCGGTTACTTGAGCCAGCTGTTAACTTTTCGGTCCAACTAATGCCGAATTATTATTTCTTATGTTCCTAGTCGGAGACTTCTAATAATAAGTCGGTCTCCACTGTTGAGATAGTAAAGAAAGCATTTCCCCTTTGCGATAACAGACAGCACTTGCTCTTACATACGATTACTTTGTTTTTACAGTCAAATAGTTTTACCGTAAAATTATATTTTTACCGTGTAGTGCACTAAATCAAGACATATACTTCCTAAAGCCGTAATATTCTTTGGTTAATCTGATCACATCATTCCGATATAGTTCAGGAAAAAACTCGAAAACATGAAGTTTTCGGTGCAAATCGATTACGCGTTCTTAATGTTGTTCTTCCCTGAGTAAGGGCCGGTGCTCACTACCGGCACGGCACGGCGTGTCATGGCAAAGGAATTTATTACTAATCAAGTTATGTTGGATCTTATTTCAATGAGTTTAGAATTCATGTTACTTTATATCGATACCACCATGCTGTGGCATGACGGGACGCGCCGCGGCATGCTGCGGCATGACGTGTCATTCCGTTTCATTCCACGGAATGCCGCAGCGCGCCATTGCATCCCGTGAGATGTAATTGGTCACTTTGTGTCGAGGAATTATGATTGCTAAGTTAGTTGCAATTATGGTTGAAACTTGCGCAGGCGGTCATTTCGGTTAATGTGGTCCGGTCAGTGCGTGGAGATAAAATTCCGCGGGTTGCCACGACATGCCGCGAGATGCCACGGCAAGCCACGCGATACCGTAGCGCAACCTGCCGTGCCATGCCGGCAGTGAGCGCCGGCCCTAATGTTTCTCCACTAGAGAAGTGTACGATGGATGTTGTTGTGGCCGCTTGTTGCGACACTTGAGGGACGCCTATGTCCGTCCAGCAGTGGACGTCTTTCGGCTGATATGATGATGATGCTGAATGGAGAAGTGCTGCTCACTTATAATATATCTTATTCATCATCAGACCTTTATAGCTTTAGTATTAACTCAAGTTTAGCATCGAACAATATTACGTGAGTAAATTTTCGTCATAAACCAAACATCTGTGTGCCTAGCCTTTTTCCCAATTATATTAGGGTTGGCTCCCTGTCAAACCGGATTCAGCTGCTTACCCAAACCTCCGCAACCCATTAATTGGGTAACACGGTACTTTTTGGCAAGATAGGTGTCAGATTTTCATACCTGACAATCCGTTAAGACTGCCAAAGATCTCCAAATGACAGCCGGGACCAACGGCTTAATGTGCTTTTCGAGGCACGCAGGAGTCTCGTCGTATGTTAAGATGGTCACCCATCCACAGACCCTTTCATGCCCTGGAAAAGATCATTTCCTTATCTTTCAAAAGAATAAGATAGTATGAGAAAACATAAGCATGAAATATGTTCAGCGTGAAGAACGCGAAGTGTTAAGAGTGCAGGCTTCCCATTTTACTGAAAGGACACATTTCGTCTGATTGTTCTCAGCTACCAACGATAATAAGGATCATAAAACACCGTGTTTTTCCTCGTTTCATGCAACATTGTTACATTAAAGACACATTATAAGAAAGTATAGAAGTACTGCTATTTTTTATGGATTTGCGTTTCATTTATTACTAGCAACCTCTTTTTGTGTGCTCTAGAGGCTCTAGACATGTGACATTCTGACAGCGGTAGTGTGGCAAAAACGGTTGTCAAAACGTCAAAAATATATGGGTTTGAAAAACGCTGTTGAAATGTCATCGATCTCATTGGCATTCCCTAATAGAATGGTTCTTTAGAGCCTTTTTTTTAAAGATGGGAAATCATCAAATGATTTCTTCCGGTCTGGGTGGAGCGGAAGGGAGTGTCAGACTCTTACTGATAAAAACCCATCCGTGTTCCTTCCATTGCCCTTGCGTTCCAGGGCCGCGGTAACTCTTTCAAACATATTCCGCAACCCTGGCAGGCTCTAGCCCCGTCTCCATTGCTAACTGCTCTTTCCAGCGCGCGTGGAGCGAGACGCGCCGTCGACTCAGGCCTGTTCTGATCAGACAGCGAGCTACCCATTGCTCGCCATCCGCAGGCGTCAATCACTGCGCCATGCTTAGGAGCATCAGTTCTTGAGGTTCTTTAGAGCCTTAGGTGATTTCCAGGTTAGCAGTGAGTAAAGAGAAGCATAACATAAATACTTTCTCCCTAGAAAATATTACCAGGACTGGTCGAGATGAACCAATCAGCTAACTCTGTTCAAGCTTACGTTATCACAACGAGTTTTTAGCCAACTAATTGCGTCAGGTGGCGCTATAACAATAATATGACCCGGCTTTAACTTTACTATATTAAAATAGATTACTCTCTTTAGGGAAATTATTTTATGCGCAAAGCACCCAATTTACGCAAGCATCTTTTATGACTTGATTACAATTTGAATTTCTCTATAAAATGGACCTTTTGTTCCACTCCTGTCCATCGGTACTCGGTTTGCTCTTAAAAGCTTGGTATAAAAGTGTTTCTTTGTTGGAAGCAGGTAGATCGATGTTCTGAATAAATTAAAAAGGAGTGACGGGGTACGAAAAGGTCTTATTTAGTCTAGATGTTGTGAACTGATGAATATTCATCATGTAAAGAGTGGTGAAATGACTTTATACAGGTCTGGGTAGATGAATATTGTATTGAATGAAAGGTGGCGCTGGTATAATCCTAACTAATATTAAAAATGCGTAATTGAATTTGTTGATTTGTACCTCTTCATGTCTTAATGGCTGAACAGATTAATGAAACTGCACGCCGTAGACCATGTCCTGAAACAGGACATCTTATTACTTTGAGTGACGGCACGGTTTAAATGTTTCTATGACCTACAGACAGTTGTTCCGGGTCTGGCTGTTTGTGTATGTGAGATTACGATATTCAAAAGCCAAAAAATCTGACACCAGGGTTGTGGAAGTCAAACAGGCAGTCGCTTTCACCAATTCTGGTATTAAACTGAGTCCGGTTTGAGTTGAATCCTGAGTCGATGTTGTCGCATCATTGTCACAATGTCGCGTCGCACCTGTCTGAAAATATAGAAAAAGCCTTCAACGTGCCTCTTTAAACACGCAGGGCCACATTAATATCAGCCTTACTACGAAGTAACTCTGTTAATATAAAATTAACAGCCCTTTAGCGATCGCAAATGAAATTTTACTTTCCTTCACCTCTCGTGCTAGGCGTATGTTAAGTTATTAGTGAAACGTGGTAATTAAGTACTAGGCTCTTGAATTATCATGCACTGAACTTAATTAATAACGTTACTTAAGTACTTGATATTCATGAGCTAAGAAGTTAGGTACTGTCGAACATGTGAAGGTTGTTTGCTGTAACGAACTTTTTTGCATGTCATCATCTGCCTAGCCTTATCCCAAATTTATTGGGGTCGGCTTCAAGTCCAACCAAATTCAGCTGTATACCAGTATTTAACGAGGAGCGACCGCCTACCAGACCTCCACAACCCATTAACTGGGTAACACGGAACTTTTTGGCAAGACTGGTGTCAAATTTTCTGGCTTTTGAAAATCCGTAACAACTGCCAATGATCTACAAATTACAGCCGAGACCAACGGCTTAACGTGCTTTCCGAAGCACGGAAAAATTACGGTTTCACCCATCCACAGACCGAACCCGGCAAGCGTTGCTTAACCTTGAAGATCGACCGTGCGGTTGTTATAATTTAGCCAGGAGCTCTTCCTTTTTTAGCATGCAAGATTATAAAAAAAAAAATACTACTTTAGGACAATGTCCGGTGGCATCGTGGCAGACCCAGGCGAAGATGGTAGGACGAGCTTGATGCCTATCGGTAGGATTGGTCAACACTAGCCCCGAGCCGGAGAGAAAGAATGGAAGGAGGAAAGGGATGCCTTTGCTTTGCAGGACGGAATATGTTAAACAATAAATAACAGCACTACATCTAAATTGATAAGGCAAACATGTTATTGTGAAGGGGGTCAGATTAAGTTCCGGGATAACACACCACTTCCCAAAACTGGTTGTCAGACTTTATCGGACCTGCATGGGTTGCGGAATCCAGCCAGGGTTGCGGAATCTCGCAAGGTTGCGCAATTTGTTTTGAATAAGTCACCGCGGCCCTGAAACTCAAAGGGCATTAGGAGGAACACGGATGGGTTTCAGTCAGTAAGAGTCTCACACTCCCTCCGTTTCTTCATTTGATGATGATCCCATCCTACTCGTAAAATACAAAAGTCTTTATCAGAATGTTATGAATAGTCACCCTTCCACAGACCAACCTACTCAAGCGTTGTTTAATCTTGAACAAATCAACCAGTCCAGCAGTTATTATTTTCTCTCAGACACGAGCTCTGTAAGTCACAAAGAATAAAAAAGAAAAATAAACTTATAAGTAGTGCCTAATAACATAGAGTTCAGTAGGTATTTACTAAGCTTCATCCAACTGAGTCTACTTACATTTAGAGGACAAATTAAATAAAGTTTTCTTACTAGCAGACACAATTAATTAATGGATAGAGTCATTAGCGCAAAAATACGTCGCCTTACTAATTGAGCGAGTCAAGTTCCATTGAATAAATTAGTTAGTTAGTTATTGTTCCAGTTGCTAAAACAATATTTTTACTTTATTAAAATGTTGTTGAGTTAAGTGTTGTTTCGTTCATGATAGCACATAATATAATTGTCTGTAGGTCCTACAACCTGATTTTCTTGGAAAAAAAAACAAAATTTGGTCGAAAAGTTCGACAAACCGTAGGGAACAGCTGTTGTACTTCGTTTTCTACAGTAGTTTTGGCATAAATCTGATCTCTTGATGAGTGGAACAATTTTGGATGCCGATAAAGAAAACTCGCTGACAAAAATAAATATGTTAAGAATTTTGGTAAAAAAAAACTTTTTACATATTTGTTTTGCACGCACAGAGGAGTGTGACAATTGGGATAGTTAGGTTTTTTTTTTTTTTTTTTATTGGTGTTGGGTTTGCTCTTGACTCTAGTCAATGTCAGATATGACAGAGACAAAGTCTACGATGGAGCGAGCTTACCCAGAAGGAGCCTGTTCACTCTAACTTTGAAGAGATTAGGGCTGTAAGCTTTTGGAAACACAGACGCAGGCAGAGAGTTCCACTCCTTTGCTGTGCGCATTATATAAAAGACTATACATTATATAAGAGAATTGGTGGAATAGCTACAAGGTAGGGATGGTATAGTTTAAACGTAGAAAGCACAGAAAACTAACTTTTTCATTGAATAACGTTCAATTTTCGGCTACTGGACAACCACTAATCTATCCTACTATCCAGTTTGCGACATTCAAAACCAATGTCATTACCCCATTACCTTCTTTCGATTTCGCGGGAAAACCTTCAAAAGGCACCCAGACTTTAAGGATAAGATTGAGGTAAAAGTGAAGGAATAACAAATTATTTAAACCACGCCGATGGTCTCTATCAGCACATGTATAGGAGCAGTGTCCCCTTTGAACACCACCCCGGAACCCCTTCTGTATTTTTTTTTATTAGGACAGGCTCTCCGTACATACCCAAACCACTGCTACTCCTGAAAGCCAAAATCAATTGTGGCGGCCAGCAGAAAAACTCCGGGTTAATGAAGCTCGACAAGTCCCGGAGAAACGATTCACGAGAACGAAAAAGATTGTCTTGGATCCCGCAACGAAATTAATCAGAAAGTAACAGCGGAGGAGATGGAAAAAAATTAATCCCCTTCTGTGTAACGCTTGACTAGGGTAGGCCCTGGAACGCAAAGGGTATTTAGAGGAACACGGATAGGTTTTAATCAGTAAGAGTCTGACACTCCCTTCCGCTCCACCCGAAGCGGAAGGAGTCATTTGATGATTTACTATAGATAAAAAATGGGCAGCCTAGCCTAAACGGATGCAATTCCAATTCAAATTCAAATTATTTATTTCAAATAAACCATTTACAGGCACTTTTGAATTGTCAAGGTCGGTCAGTGAAAAAGATGAAGCTATTTGCACGTTCCAAAGCGTAGATCTCTATGGAGAAGAACGTGCAAGAAACTCCACGGACACTCTTTTAAATCATTTTTCTTTACAATTTTATGGTTACATCATTCCTGTTGAAATTATACAAACATATATGTGAGAACGATGTAGAAAGAAATGCACGTAAAAGTATCCGGAGTAAAAAAAATAAATATAAACAACAATTTAAATAACAAGTCATTAAAATAAACCGTGGCAGCTGAGAGATGACCAGTCCAAACTGACGGCGTCCGTTCACGAACATGATGCACGCGCTAGCACCATTCGGCTCAACCATATTTAAGGGAGCCAAATGACCCAACACATGCGCCATCATCAGGTAGACTTTTGAGTGAGCATGACACTCCCAACCGCCAGGGCAGTCAAGTCAATTAAAAAATAAATAAAAGTAGTATAAGGTTCACAGTACTCACACATGTGCCGTTAATTAATGAGTCTATACAATGAAAATATAATATTTTACAGTCTTCAGCGGGTCCAACAATGTTTGTAAATGCTAAAAGATTCGTTTGTGCGCCCTAGTAACTGTGGAGCAGAACCAGCATTGAGCCAAGCATTTTTATCTTCAATATAATCCCCCAACTTATAACATGCTTTCTTGCATAGTGTGCGTTTGATACAAGATTTAAATTTTGTTTCATTCAGTTCTAATATATTAGGAGGTATTTTATTATAACATTTTAAACAGTACCCCATGAAGATGAGGCTACTTTAGCTAGTCTGAAACTTGGTTGAACTAGTTGATCCCTATTTCTCGTAACATAATTATGTCTGTCGCCTCGTCTACTAAATAGATGGAGATTCTTTCTAACGTACATAATGTTTTCATATATATATTGACAAGGTACCGTCATGATGTTAATATCCTTAAACAGTTCCCTTAGAGAATCACGTCGGCGGAGATTGTATATCGCTCTTATAGCTTTTTTCTGCGGAATAAAAATAGACTCGATGTCTGCAGCCCGTCCCCATAGTAAAATACCATAAGACATGATACTATGAAAGTAACTAAAATATACTAATGTCGCGGTATCAACATCCGTAATTTGGCAGATTTTTCTAACAGCATATGCCGCTTAACTTAGCCGTCCTGCAAGAGATGTTAAATGAGGACCCCATTGTAACCTAGAGTCAACCGTAATCCCCAGGAAAACTGTTGTATCGACAAATTCCAATTTCTCCTTGTTCAACACTATGTCACAATCACTACATTTGGTAACGAAAATCTTATGCTCTTAGTTTTTTCCCATTTAGAATAGACCTCCACAACCCAGTAACCAGGATAAGACACCCCTTGGCAGAACTGGTGTTAGATTTTTAGTTTCTGACTATGTAACCGTAACGACCACAATCATCACGCCTCAGCCGCCGCAACCGCAACATAAGAAGACGCCACGGGCATTGGGATTCCCGGCCACCGTAAACGCGGGCCTGTGGACGGCGGGCCAGAACCTGCAGGTTTGCTGATTTTGTTCGAAAGAGTCACCGCGGCCCTGGAACGCAAAGGGCACTTCGAGCACTGATGGGTTTTAGTCAGTAAGAGTCTGACACTCCCTCTCGCACCACCTGGAGCGGAAGGATGATTTTCCATCCATAAAAAAACCCGTAACGACTGTCAGAGATCATCTAGAAACGACAGCGCTCAATCAAAAGCATTCGTCAAATTAACTGAAACACAAAACGATTCAAAACTCTTGAAAGTAAACAAATTATTTCAGCGACAAATAACTTCTAAACTTGGTCTAAATAATCGGAACTGACCTGAAGTAAATGTTTATCTGCCTACCGCCTTCCATCTAAAAGTTATCCGCAAACTTTTTCAATCTAAATTAACAAAGAAAATTATAAACATTTTGCATTTAGGTCTCTCTGGTGAGTTGTTCGTGACCCGGTCTCAATGCTGGAGCAGTATTTTTATGTATTGTGTGGTAGGAACCTGTTTATCTCATTTAATTGCAGCTGGCCGTAAATCACTAAGGGTGCTTTTACACTTGCTGCAAGTGAATACCTACGGGGTGCTAGGATGTGTAGTAGCATTGTGAAAACGTGTAATTGTTGCCACAAAAGACCATAGCTTCGATGAGAAATTGCTAGCATCCTTCACACATGCTCGCAACCCTCGCACATATCTCTCGTTTTTGTGTGTGTACCTATATAGCTCATTTTTTTACTGTGATGTATCATTGCCTACAATAATCCGTTGTAAAAAAAGGATAGCTAATCTCGCATTGCTCACGAATGAGCTGCGATTATCTAGGCTTAGAAAATGTAGTAATCGAAGTGGTGATTTTTTCCTTCGCGCACCGGGATGCTCGCCCATAACTGTTGGAAAAGCATACTTTACACACAGTCACCGTCCCACTGCAAAGCGAAGGCATCTTCTTGTACTGAGAAGGTAAAATAAGCATGACGCTTTCTCAATGCATTATCTGCCTAGCCTTTTCCCAACTTTACTGGGGTCGACCTCTAGTCAAACCGGATTCAGCTGAATACCAGTATTTTACGTGGAGCGGCTGCCTACCAGACCTCCACGTACTTCTTGACAAGACTGGAGTCAGATTTTCTGGCTTCTGACAATCCGTAACGACTGCCAAAGATCTAGGTACTAGATGACAGCCGGGACCAACGTCTTTCGACCAACGTGCTTTTCGAGGCACGGAGGAATCTCGGTATGTTGCCGTCACTCATCCACAGACCAACCCCGGCAAGCGTTGCTTAACCTTGAAGATACCCACGAGTTCCTCGCTTTCTCAATGCGATTTAGTAATAAAAAGTAGACAGAAAGTAAATAGAAAAAGCTCTCGCCACTTCCAATCCAATCGCCAGCGCTGCTGCGCTGTGGTAAACCAAAGCACCTTTTTCAAATTCACTTACAGTTCAAAAGAATGTACTGAAACTTTCCCTATATTTATTTTCTACAATTTACACAGCCCCATTACTGAAAGTTTCACTTCGTTCCCGTGTTTCAGCGGTAACAAAGCTTTTTAAAATTGTAAGCTACTTTGAATTCAAGGTACCTACATTTAAATGAACTTGCTACAGTTTCAGGATGTCGTGAAACGTAAGTTTTTCTTTGACATTCATAAAATGTAGCTTGCCATTGTTTATTTTAAGGCGCTTTAAACTTGTTTTCGAGTATTGTTTCATTATTGCAGCCGAATTTAGATGTACGGCGGGTCGAAACGAACTTAATTGTATTAGTGAACGGTTTCTCCGTTATTTTCAGTTTTAAATGATATTTAGGCGTTCAGTTTTTTACTTGTGTTACAGCAAAACGGGCAGTAGTAACGTAACAATTAAAATTTAGTTTAGATAGATTTCCTAAGGATTCAACTCAATTTGTACTTTTCGACAATCACCATAATTTAACGTTATTGTTTTAGCTTATCGCTTTTTTATTGATAAAAGTAATACCTATTATATGAATCTTGGAATCATAAACGAGTCCATAAAACCAATCGGGATGCACAAGACTCATTTCTTTCAGCAATGCAGACCTGCAATAAGCTGAGATCACGCCTGAATGAAAGAGAAGATCACGTCTGTACAGAAAGTATCTATAATAGGTACCTACCTACGTACAATACTAAAAGAAATGAGAGCTTCGTAAAACTACATAGACAGGTACAGAAGGTCGGTTCCAAACAACGATCGAAAAAACAGGCACACACCCTTTTAACGAAATGGCACGTCTATGCAACCAATCTTGTTTTTTCAAAATGGATAATTGCGGCGACCCTTACAGCTTTGGTCTCTGAATGGGGTATGCGGAGCCGGACACAATCGTGTGAAAAATATCTAGAATGTTTTTTTCCGTCGCAGTATGTGTCAGGGCTGAGAAGGATTAACTCTCCGGCACCACGTACCGCAGCGTTTCGTTACCAAGAGATTATCTTAACAATGCCATGGATGTACCAAAAGGTCCTTAAATGGTCCTCGAAAGGTACATACGCATGGAAATCTCAAACCTGTGGGTATGCGTGTGTCACAGAACACGCAGAAGTCTTTCCTGCTAGTTATGATCTTGTCAACCCTTTCCATGTTAATCAAGCGTGTCAGTCAGTGCTAGTTGCACTGACTGACACGATCAACCAATATCAATATAAATATAAAATTCTTCCGTTACTGATCGATTGAGTCAATGAGTGACTGACAGACAACGCACAGCCAAAACTACCGGTCGTACAAAGCTAAAATTTGGTATGTAGGTTCCTTGGCGAAGCGCTAAGATAGGATTTCCCGAAATTCCTATCGAGAATGAACGGGACATGCGCGTACAAAGTGGCGGGCAAAAGCTAGTTTAGTTATATGTATAATACAAATAATTGATGTCCAGTGACAATAGAAGATTTATAGGTACTGGTGTATCTAGCTTATTGATGGGGCGTGCGATTCTATATTCTGGGGTTTGAATTTTCATTTTAACACCTACGTGCGTTTTCTCTTGACCTTCTGTCTGTGCCTTCAATAAGTGTGAGTAGCAAGAGTAATCCCTACCCGTCGGTCGGTAAAACCTGTGGATTTACCTGGATTAACTTTTTGATTCCACTGGCGATATTTCCATCTCTCACGATCCGATACTGTGTGAACTTTAATCAAGTGAGTAGGTATCTTGGCAATAAGTTCAAATAACTCTGGTATTGTGCTAAGATGAATGGTGTAAGGAAAATATGGCTGGGGTACACTGGGAGTATTTAACAAGCGTAAAAGCCGCTGCTTTTTTATTACAGTACTAGACGAACAAGTGAAGATTTTAGCGTCAGATAAAGAAGCCTGTATACGGCAGATATGAAGTTTTTACCGCTACATTATTTAGGGGCGGATATTTTAGGTCTGTCTTCCACTATTGTATATTGTAAAATAATAAAGATAATCATTTATTTCTAAACTCATTAGTGTTAGTAACAATTTACCTACAAACTGTGTTAGTGTAACAATACCGCTACTACAATCAGGATGCTGTTAGCGCTAGTCTGCACTCCACGAACTTGGGTATAATTTTGATTTTTTAAAAGATAATACAAGTCTCTCCTCGCTATCTCATTGTGGCACAACCTTATCGTTCAGTTTCAACTTTTTCAATAAAACTGTCTCGTCTTCTTCCATTTCGTTTCCAAATTACATGAAGTAGAAAATTAAAGTATTATTGTGGAAGGCGAGTTCTTGTACCTAAGATAAAAGCACCTACCATTCGTTCGCGTAGTAGACGTTAGACTCCTTGGGTGCCTCCTTAATAAATGACGATGGATTTTATTACATTTTCGTTTAATATAGAAAGTAAGTAAACTTGTATAGAATAAATGTGAAAGAAGATTATTCCAGATAATATTTTTTTTGTCTTTGTAAGTGTATTAATAACATGGTTTGTAAGTACATTGTTACTAATACTAATGAGTCTTATTACTTGAATTAAATGATTTATTATTATTTAAGAAAAAGTAGGTTTTTTATATTTATTTATTTAGAGGCTCTTGGTTATCTCACATAACCATGTCAGCCCCATCATAACTCATAACAAAATTAAAAAGTAGGTAACATACGTATGAATACAGTTTCTTCGAAGACCGACAACTGCTTGACTGGTAAATATTAATATTAAAATTCAAACCACGTCAACGATTATGGTTATCCAATGTAGCTAAATATAAAAGCCAAACTTTCTTAGCTTTTTGACACCTGACAACAATTTATTGTTGTGGAACGGTCTTCTGATATTGAACAAACTGATGAAAAATACTAGGTGTACCTTCGTGTAGTAAACTGTGAATTATTGGCTATTATTGTGTAACAACAGCCACCAGGGTCTTTGGATAGGTACCCATCCATTTCGAGACTGCTCTATGGCCCGGAAAGCACGTACAACCATGGTTTCCAACTGTCATTTCACACACCTAGATCTAAATCTAACTCGAAAATTGTCATTTTTTGGAGTAGCGAAGATATGTTTATAAAAAAAAATATTTAAAAACATCTTCTCTACTCGACGCTAAATGGATAAATACACCAATACGGGCTCAATTTAAAATAATAAAACATGAACCTATAGGTACGGTAATTTCTTCAACTTGCAAAAAAAAAAGTATAATAAAATTAAAAAAAAGGTATTTTTTTTAAATTTTCGTTTTTTTTTTGTGAAAAAAGTACCCTACACCTAACAACACCACCGGAAAGTCACACGAAAGCAAAAATACGCAATTTCGTAAACACGGATGATTTTTCCACATATTTTTTTCCAGCTATTTGGATTTAAAAGCCAAACTGCTTAACCGATTTTGATAAAATTTAAATGGGACCAATCGAGAAGTATATCTATTCACATAATACAAGATTTTTTCAAATCGGTTCATAAATGACGGAGATACGAGGTAACAAATACAAAAAAAAAATACAATCGAATTGAAAATCTCCTCCTTTTTTGGAAGCCAGTAAAAATTATAAATTTTCAGACATTTTCCTTTATTTGTGGTGTGAATTGCTTGCCATGCTGCCAAATTCGTAATTGTCGGTCAAGGGGAGGTACCCTATAGGTTCTGATTTACTTGCGAGTACCAAAATATGTCGCAAAAATAATGCATAAATTGCCGTATCTTTTTATTGCGTTGACTTAGAAAGAAGCTTGAATTGTGTGTAGAATCTGTTTATGTGCCAAATAAACTAGTTTCTTTTATTTTGATTTTTTTGAACTCTTAGTTGCCATTGACCATCGAATTTGATATTAATTACATCATGATACCTCCACGAGTTCCTGAGAACACAGGGGAGTGACAGACCGACAGACAGACAGACCACGAAGCTATCCTATAAGGCTTTCGTTTTATTCCTTTCGAGGTACAGAACCCTAAAAATACCAGTCACAGAGCAACCCAGTGAAACAAATGATTTTACTTTAATTTATTTTAACTCTTTGTCATTTTGTTAACCAGTGACAATTTTCGTTGAATACGGACAGCGCATGGCTATATACTTTCCTTTCATTTCAGACTAATTGTTAGGAAAATTTAACGTTTATTCAAAGTTATCATTTTCATGTTAGGTAAAATGTAGTGTGGGTAAATGTAGCTGCAGGCAATTATAAATACGGCGGCGCGTAATTATATAATATTACAATATGCTGAAATAACATATTTAACTGATACTTACTATTTATTTTTCCTGGTATCTAGATTTTCACAAGTTATTTTTCTCGTGGTAACTCTTATGTTTACTGACGATAGTTGCGCATCAATTTTATTTCCTGTTTTTTTTTTGTTACCCTATTCGTGAAGTTAAGCTGACGTTTCACAGTTTGACAACTACTTAGCGAATAACGACTAAAACAATTATAGTGAATTTCTTGAGAAGGTCCTACCATAGTCAGAAAAAACATATAATTGTTCAAATGTTATCAAAATCAAATACAAATTAGGCCTCTCAGCCTAATTTGATAAACGACAAACTATATTCCATATATCTAACGATAAACGTTATACTATATTCAGAGTCCCACACAACGCCCGCCCGTCACCACTTCCTACTGTTTTAGCTGGGAAGAAGTGGTGCGACCAACTCCCCAGCCAGAACATGATAAATGTGATTATATTTTTGGCGATCCGAATACTTTCATCGCGGTACTTAGTTCTAAGCTAGTTACGTATCAGTCCTAGCTATAGATTTGCATATTCTGATATTTAATAAGGTTTAAAACAAAATATTACCTCTAAGAATTCCAACCTCAGTTTTAAATCTCTTTAGTTTTAAACCCATTTATTTAAATTTTCCCGTGAATTTTAAACCCAGGAGTGAGGCAAAATAATTCGCTTACCAATCGAGTTGAGGCATGGTGCCCGCAGTTTTGATTGAATTTTGCACTCTGGCCTTACACGGGTCAATGACCACAATATACAAGGAATCAATTAGCGTTGTTGTATTTCGTTCAATTTTATTATTTCTTTTGGGAAAATCGAGTGGATTGTTTCGCTACACTATCGTATTTATATTGCGTGAAAACATCTGATACCACCTCGATATCTTTACGACCTTGCCGTTGCGAAATTATTATAGAAATTCGAGATAATTTTTCCAACCCCCTCAGCGATGCATACAATAGCGTTAGTGCAATCCTCTATTCAAAGTAACATGCTGTGAAGGGTCGTTTTTGCGGAATTTGTTCAAAAGAGTCACCACGGTGCTGGAGTGCAAAGGGCATGAAGAGGAACACGGATGGGTTTAGTTAGAGTCTGACACTCCGCCCAGAGCGGAAGGAGTGATTATTTCCAATCCTTAAAAAAATGCGATTGACATGCGCTACTAAAATGTCACGTGGCCAATATCAAATATTTTGACATTTCGAAAATCGCCATTGCCGTTAATATGCCATTTTGTCTAGAGCCCAATGTGCATTGATCTATTTTCAGAATACATATATGCAACCCTTGAGTCACGGGAAATACATACCTACATTTAAAAAAAAAGTTATGTTGTAAAGATGACCTGACTCTTTGATTTATGTGAAGCAAGCACTATTGTCTAGCATAAGGTTTTGGAGGTAGCGGAACAGAGAGTAAAGTCCCACAAACCTCCATTGAAAAGGGAGGATCCTCCGACCAGACGGTTGTTTGTGTCTGGTGGGCAACTGCCCGAGAGTTGATATTCGGGCTTTGCATATGTTCTAATCGCACGGTAAACTTTGATTTCGCGATTTAGGATTTTGTCAAGCTAGTTCGCAGCTGTCGCGATAGATGGCACTGCGAGTCTCATTTGTTGATTCTGCTACGTTGATTTTTTGTGGCGGTATTAATGTCGCCTACATCACTCCCCTCCGGAGACCGGAGGTCGATAGTGGATGAGTCGTCCATACATCTTGAGATGCTTGCCAGGCCAGTGGAAGGTTGGTTCCAGTGAGTCGGAACCGGAAGTCGCAGAGTTCTCGGTGAGTCGGAACTGTCTGCGGTGCCCCGATGCTGCTGCTGGCGCGACTGCTGGCGTCGACCAGGAGAGGTTCTTCAAGGCTCTTCATGTGACTGACCGAAGGTGCAGTGTGCTTGCCAAGGTGGGTCGGAGCTGTGCGACGTGCTGACGTGACTGCTGGCGTCGACCAGGAGAGGTTTTTCAAGGCTCTTCATGTGACTGGCCGAAAGTGCAGTGTGCTTGCCAAGGTCGCTGATGACGTTGATGATAGAGGCTGAGGATGCTGACCAGGAATGCGCGTCCGCTGCATGCTGGTGGTCAAGATACCCGTAGAAGCCGAGGGTACTGGCTGGCTATATGACTCGCTGCTCGAAAGCTTGAGGTCAAGATGAGGAGAAGTGATGATGATGATGACGTCATGATGAGGTAGCTGCACGAAGGCTGCGCTGACGTCCAATGTCGAGGGTCACCAGTTTGGAGGTAGCGGAACAGAGAGTAAAGTCCCACATACCTCCACTGGAAAGAGAAGATCCTCCGACCAGACGGTTGTTTGTGTCTGGTGGGCAACTGCCCGAGAGTTGATATTCGGGCTTTGCATATGTTCTAATCGCACGGTAAACTTTGATTTCGCGATTTAGGATTTTGTCAAGCTAGTTCGCAGCTGTCGCGATAGATGGCACTGCGAGTCTCATTTGTTGATTCTGCTACGTTGATTTTTTGTGGCGGTATTAATGTCGCCTACAAGGTTTCCAGTCAGGTAGTGCTATTAGATTTTTCCTTCTGAGTTTACTGAGTAGTTCGGAGTTTCCATTTTCTTCCCAGTTGAGTTTTCTCTCGCATTACGTGTTAATGTTAAATCATAACAGGCTTAGAGAGGATTTCACCAATGAAACTGAACGCGATCACGCATTACTATATATATATATATAAACTGCATTCACGAGCTGTCAGTGTAAATATTCCATAAAAAAAATAATGACACTGACAGCTCGTAAACTTGGTTTATTCGCTGATCGTGTTCAGTTTCATTGGTGAAATTGGCCCTTAGTGTGGGTACTTCACGCCGGAACAGCTGCTCAAACTTTACCAAGCGCAAGTTCGATCGTGTATGGAGTACTGCTCGCATCTTTGGGACGGATCTGCCAGATACCAGCTTGATGCCCTTGAGTCAATAGAGAAACGAGCCAAGAGGATCATCGGCAATGATAGGCTCGTCAAGTCGAAGCTACAAAGCCTCGAGCATCGACGCCGAGTTGCTAACCTGTCAGTTTTCTATCGGTTGCATTTTGGAGAGTGTGCAACGGAATTGCATAGTTTGATTCCGCCTAGCCCTTTCCATCATCGGACCACAAGACGTACGGTGATGCGCCACCGGTACATGGTGGACATCCCACCCACACGCACAAAGCGTTTTGGGAATACATTCATTGTGCGTACAGCTAAGGAGTGGAATTCCCTGCCGGGGTCTGTGTTTCCTGATAGCTACAACCTGGGAGTCTTTAAGTCAAGAGTGAATATTTTTTCAACGGTTACTTCTAGGCAAGCGTGCTCCATCTTCGACCACATCTTCGCTTACCAAAAGGTGAGATAGTGGTCAAGCGCTTGCCTATCAATAAATAAATAAAAAAAATAAAAAATACCATGAGTTTGAGATTGAGAACCTCTGCCTAACCCTCTGGAGAAGACAGGGTTGATGGTAAGTTTTCTTATTTATATTGGGGATTTCTACGCCAATATAAATGGCCGCGTACCAAAGGCAATAAAAATAAAGCTAAGCCAATGAATGAGAATATCAATCATTATGTCAAAAGAAATTGACTTGAAAGCCTGGCTTTAGCTTATAACCTACGATTTATACAAAAAATATTGGGTTCGTCCATAAATACATCACGTTACATTTCCTAGCTCCAAATAGTCGAAGGTTTGGTTATTAGGGTTTCTTATTTGTATTTACAACTAATAGATCATAAAAACATTTATCAACAAAGTCTCGAAGTCTAGATAAGTATTTCTTGACCTAGACTAGAGTCAAAAGTAAACCCAAATCAAATAGTAAAAATGTCTAACTAAGTGTGCGTTATTCTACGTGAAAAGCTTGTCTCGATTTTTTTTTTACACAAGACAAGAAAAATCTGAAAGATTCATGTAGAGCTGACAATCGAGATGGTAGGAAACATGGATCTATTTACTTACCAAGAAAACAATATGGTGCGCCGGCCCCAAATTAATTTTCGAATTTGGAACATGTAAAAACCACAATAAAACAACATAATTCCATCATAATTCTCCAGTATAACCAGATGCAGCTGAGTAGGTAGGGTACGTACCACGGTTGTTGAATTTGTTCGAAAGAGTCACTGCGGCCCTGGAATGCAAAGGGCATTAAGAGGAACACGGATGGGTTTTAGTCAGTAAGGTAAGAGTCTGACACTCCCTCCCGCTCCGCCCAGAGCGGAAGGAGTCATTTGATGATTTCCCATCCTTAAAAAAAAGGAATTTTACATGAAGTGACTACCTATCTGAGTGCCGATTCTACTAATTTTTAAACGAATGCGAAAGTTGCATAAAAATATAATTGGCCCTCCTTAACTCAGTAACTAGTCAAACATGACACCCCCCTAATAAAATAACAGTGTACTACCTAAATAAAACTGCACTTAAAAATAAAATAAAAATAGAACAAGTTTGTAGGCTCAGAATTCACACATGTTATACGTAGAATTATCATTTGTGAAACCGGCATGCTATTGGAAATCGCGTGACTTAATTTTCATGAATATTTGCCTGTCAGTGACAGCGAACGGTTTAATGGCTTATGAAATGTAAAAACTAGAGTTGGATCATTATAGAGTATTCAAAATAGTGACGGAAATATTATTAGTTATTGTTTATGGTATGATTGTCCACCAGGTGGACCGATGACCTGGTGAGGGTCGCTGGTAGACGATGGATGCGAGTCTCACAGGACTGTTTGTTGTGGCAACACTTGGGGGAGGCCTATGTCCAGCAGTGGCCGTGTTACGGCTGATATGATGAATACTTTTTATACCTAATGCGTTCCCCTAGCATAATTTCCGACGTTTTCAAAGCCACGTTCATAAAAACACTAAGCACAAAACTTTTCACCCAATATCAGGGTACTACACGAAACTACAATCCAGTAATTTGTTTACTGTTGACGCGGCCCGTGAGCCGGAACATTGGACGACCTGGATTCGGCCCTTTAACCTTTCGGCCTAAACTGGCCGATATTAAGCCTGTTATGTACCCACCTACATACAGCTGTGACCTGCGATCCCTGAGAGATTTTGATAGAACGTTTTTTTAGTTCTGTAATAATATAACGTTAGTTTTTTGTTTACTCTGAACCTGAAAAGGGGTTGTTGTTTACGTCAACCGCTCATATGTAAGTGGTAATACATGTAGTGCGAAAATCGCTCTAAATGCAACCACATACAGATGGTGTCAATGAGAAATGTGCGGATTACTGATCGAATCAGAATGTATGACAACACGATTTGACAGTTGTTCTTAGCTTGGGTTCGGGACTAATCGTAAGTCCCTATGGACTTACGATTAGTCCCGAACCCAAACTTTCGGCCTTAGTGTCGGGCATTTTCTACTCCGTATCAGATACATTGGTATCTGATACGGAGTAGAAAATGTTCGACACTAAGGCCGAAACTACGGACTTCGGACTAAGAGAGTAGACCCTCTGATGTGCGGTTTACTGTACCGACTTTACAAGCACACAATAGTTATAAATTAACAGGTTTTTGTATGTTTGATATTTGTGTAAGCAGTCAGTGTTTAAATATTCAACTTTCCATGCATTCCCTAATGACTAACTAGAAATTATTTTCTAGTTACTAGTCATTAGGGAATTCGTGGAAAGTACCTAATGTTCATGAATAGATTAACTTTTGATACAAACTACCTGATATACTTTCATGACACACTGGTACTTTAATGACAAGGCCCTAGGTAAGCTTTATGTTTAATACATTCTTGGCAATTTTTACAATATTGAAATAATTTCAACTGAAGAATAAACATATTAATTTTATATACAGAAGCTGTCGAACCTCCAATTTTAACAGCCTTCATAATTCTTAGGTAAAAGTTACCAGAATATTGAAAATCGGTCCTAACAGAAATAAATATCATTTATCACTATCATATATTTTCTGAGATGGACCACAAGAAGCTCTAAACAAGTTTCATTCTGAGGGTTCAATTCTACAATTTTTTAAACAATTTCCGCATTTGCATCTCAGTCGCAATGTTTCAAAAAAGCCTTAACTTCTATACATTTTTGACAGATTGCGTCTGACATTCGAATGCGAACATGGTTAAAAATTAGTAGAATTGACATTGTTAGCGAAGGCGATTGGCAAACGCTGTCGAAATCTCACGTGATCAACCCCTTGTCGTTTGGCATTGCGACAATCGTATTCGTTGATAGACCGACACTGTCTAGAGTCACAGTTGATATTACATCAGTAGTTATGACTACCTATAGCCATTTCCTCCATTTGTTTACAATCGCCCACAACCGCTGAGATGGGAATAATCTCCCGTGATCACTTCATAGCGGCCAATCTCCCAGCCCCGAAGGCCGGTTAAGAAAACAACCCTCCACACTCAACTACGAAACCACTGCCTACAATAATAAGGTCCCAATTTCCTTGTGTTCCACCATCTTAATTAAAAGTCAACATTTTCGGGACAAGAGAATTTTCTAAGTTTGTGGTCTCTTTTACATTAAACGTCGCTTGTTTTCGCTTTAAGCGAGTTTGAGATTATTTTTAGCAGATTTGTTAAGGAAGGTTGGATGTGTAATTTGGGTAAGTATTGCGGTATAAGGAGCGGCATTATCTCTATAAAAGTGTGTGCTCCTCTGGAAAGAAAATTTCAAATTCATCTTTTCATTCATTGCTTATTACAATAAGTGGGTATTATTACTAGTATTTCAGGTGTAAGTAATCTCCACAATGAATACCATTTCGTACCCGACTGGGGTAATGTAATAATATGATCTATTATTACTTTAAAATTAACGTATTGTTAAATTAAAGCAAATTCAATTAAATTGTTCCAAGTCTTGTGATCACAAAGATTAAAAATTATCCAACAACGTATTATTGAATGGTATAGACTTCCTAGTGTATCATAAACTACATACATACCTACATAATTATATCATAAAATATTCAAACATTTGTAAAAATGAAAAAAACCTATTCAGCAAATAAGTATATAGCTATTTATTCAATATGTTTTTTTAGTATAAGCACACGCTTATTAAAAACGAGTAACTCTGGGATCCTATTTAACGGAGACTAAGGTTTACCAAAACTCAGAACATTTCCGCAACTAGCATCACGTAAATCATCTCGGTTCATGTGTACTTAACACAACATTATCTTCACATAATCTCCTAATAGCACATTCAGCACTAATCATCCAAGGATAAGCCCATCGCCTCGAAACATGCCTCAACAAACAGACAACCCAATTTCGGCACCACGGCTTAACTCGCGGTTAACTTACGGTTACGGCGTGCCGTACGCGTACCAATGCGAACATTTAAATGCATTGGATTGGCGTTGACACGCTAATCTACGGTTTAGAGCAAAGAAGTGCTAACAGCGGTAAGTGATGGTGGCGTCAGACGTAATGAATTCGTGAGTTAAGTGAAGAGGGTGTAATGGGACGCATTTAATAATAATAAGCAAGGCAAGCCACTACTGTCGTCGTAATACGTTCACTCTTTGAGGAGTGGTTACAGAGACGCCACGGCGTCCTCACCTTCCGCATGATGCAGGTACTCTCCGGACACGGTTGTTTTGGGAGGTACTTGTTTCGGATTCGCCGGGAGGACACGCCCGGGTGTCGCCACTGTATAGATCGTCCGGAGGACACGATGGAGCGTCCGGCGGAGGTCTGTCCTGCTTGGGAGGAGCTGGTGGCGGAAAGAGTCTCCGCAGCCCTAGAATGTAAAGGGCATTAGGAGGAAAACGGACAGGTTAGTCAGTAAAGTCTGACACCATTTTCCACTTTGCCCAGAGAGATCATTTCAATATTTTCTTTGCTGCATTTGGTTAGACTGAAAGCTGAACACATACATAGTTTGAAAAAGTTTAGGCTGATGATTGACAGCAGGGGGTTTACGAGAGTCAACTTATATACCGGGCCCACGGTTCATATTAGCGGTAGCATCTGTGAGGTTTTAATTGGTAGGATACCGATATATCTCTCCATGAGTAGGTATCTCCCCTCACAAAAAAAAATAAACGAAGTCAAGAGGTTATTTCAATGAAATCTTAGCCAAATACGTTGGCATAATCATAATCTTTTATTGGCAGTCAAGTATTCTAGAAATACGTGTATGTGTTCCACTTCACTATCCTAGACATATAAATTCCATTTCGAACACACTCAACGATTGGGAATGGCCTGGATATCTGCCAATGGCGATCAATAATTGTGTAGAGGCAGTATAAGCGATAACGGCAATCTGTATTTGGTAGATAGATAGCTAGAATACTCTTTATTACATCTATACATATAATAAAACTGTAGAAGACGTCAATTCTGTACATTGAATATAAACCAAAAAAAATACTCCAGGGGTGCTTTATACAAACAGTAGAAGCCAAAAATATTTTTTTTTATTTTTTTGTCTGTCTGTCTGTCTGTCTGTCTGTTGTTCGTCTTTCACGCAAAAACCACTGAACGGATTTTAATGAAACTTTTTTTGTTGTATAGCTATTAGTCCTCGCCAACATATAGGCTATTATTTATTTTGAAGATCTGAATAGAAGTCGTGGAACCTTAGCAGCCCGGCTAATCTATAAGAGATATTAATATACCGCTTTAGGAATAGTTGGTCAACATGATGAGTACTGTCTGTCAACGTAAAAAAATGAAGGTCTAGAGCATCTGATGTGGAACCCTTTCAGGGAGCTAAGCTATCGGCTATTTTAATCAAATGTCAACAGATCTCATAGTCCGTTTGGTTTAAAGCCTGCTTCTCGAAAGACTAGGTTTGGGTTCAAATCCCACAAATTTTGTAATAATTTTTGAATTATTTTTATCTTATTTATTTCCTTATTTTTTTATTCCTACCAAACCTAATATTTTCAAATATTAATAATATGTTATTACTGTATTTTGCATATCTTTTTAGAAAGACAAGCAGAACCTATTTTTTGTTTATATGTATTCTGTTTCGTTTGCATCGCGATAAAAAATACAAAACTAATGTAGAAAACATTCACATAAACCTGATAGGATTATGGCAATCTAGAAGAAATCAACTTATTATCTACATGCATAGTAAGAAGGGGTAAGTATCTTTAATGACACTTGCAATGCCATCTGTTGAGCGAAACTGTACTTACCATCAACAGCACGAGAATTACACCAAAAAGTATTTTTTAGTTAAAGATTCTTTTGATACATATCAGGCGTTACGCATTTGATGCAAAAATAAAATTGCTCCACTGACTTTATTTTCATTTTTTTTTACTTTTGATAGGAACGCGTTTGATCACTATCTCACCAGATGGCAAACGATGATGTGATCGAAGATGGAGCACGCTTGCCTATAAGTAACCTATTCACTCTTGATAAGACTCCCAGGCTGTAACTATCCGGAAACACGGACTCAGTCAGGGAATTCCACGCCATGTGTTTCCAAAACGTTTTGTTCATGTGGGTGTGAGGTCCATCGTGTACCGGTGGCGTACCGCCGTACGTCTTGTGGTCCGATGATGGAACGAGCTTGGCGGAAATAAACTATGCAATTCCGTCGCACACTCCCCAAAATGCAACCGATAGAAAACCGAAAGGCTAAAAACTCGGCTTCGATGCTCAAGACTTTCACCTCTTGAATTTCTTTCCCAGGATCTCCCTCATTCCTAATTATTTTCTGTTAATTTTGAAACAAAACTGTTCAATTCCCAGTCAGCTGGTGATTCGTCGTGACCAGCCTAGGGCCAGAAATTACCAGTAGCGGGTTTCACACTCCAGAGCTTCAAGGGGAACTGTGGATCCCTGGGCAATGACGCCACAGAAGAACTCGCCAAGATAGGTTTCGAGATGGTAGTGCTGGACCCGTACCCGCTCCTCCTTCTTTCTTTCTTTCACACAGTTTCGTGCATGAATTTGCCAGAGAACAACTGAACTTCATGACAACAAATGGTGAAAAAAGTGAAAAATGGCAATGACAAGTCTATAAACGTGACTAACTAATTGACTTCTCAGCTTAAGTAAAAATTACCTCCGTAATAATAGGGATTATTATTACGGATCATTGCCCTTAAATTTTTTTAATTTATGCACTACAGACAGCCCAATTTGCGGAGGTTGTTTCGACGCCGGCTACGTCATCCTGGCCATGACTTTCCGACGTGAAAAAATCCTCGGAACGGTGAGGTGCAGGTTTCAAATCAAATCGTTTATTGCAATCCATAATGTACATATACAGGTGGTAAATATAGGTTTGTGAGTGCTAAGTGATTGAGCTGACTTTTATCTTAGATTATCACTCCCTTGCGGCTTGAGTATTATCGGTCGTCTCTCCGCTCAACCTGTGAAGCACACTGGTGGCTTTTGTACATTTGGGCGGAGCTAGGCTTGCAAACTTAGCCAGGACAACGGAGTCTCTACTCTACTCTATCCGTTGTGGGTTTTTTTATGGATAGGAAAACATCAAATGACTTCTTCTGCTCTGCGTGGAGCGGAAGGGAGTGTCAAACTCTTACTGACTAAAACACGTCCGTATTCCTCCTTATGCCTTTAACGTTCCAGGGCCGTGGTGACTTTTCGAACAAATTCCGCAACAGTAGTTAGTGTTCGGACAGTGAGCCAACCTAAGCTCGCCATCTGCGGGCCCGCGCTTAGGGTGGCTGGGAATTGCCTTGCGACTCCCGACGCAACGCCCGGGTTGTCTTTTTCTGTTGCGGCGGCTGAGGGGGTCTACTCTCTTAAGCCCGAAGTCTGTAGTTTCGGCCTTAGTGTTTGGCGTTTTCTACTCTTTATCACCTACGGACTTACGATTGGTCCCGAACTAGGAATAACTATCAAATCGTGCTGTCATTCATTCTTATATTCTTCTCCGGACCATGGAGTAAACCAGGACGCCGCAGCCGATCGCCTCGACGAGGACACGGTGATGCTCCGCCCAAGCAGGGCAGACCTCCACCGTATACTCCACCATGTCCTCTGCGGAGACTTATCTTCTGATAGTTTCGGTATGACCATTAATCAAGCTCAGGGACAAACTATTAGTCGTGTTGGTGTGGATCTGCGGTAGTCCTGTATCTCGCACGGTCAGGCTGTATGTCGCTTTGTCGCAAGTAAGCAGCGCGCAAAGCCTGTGTATACGTACTGATGAATATCACATAACAAGTAATATTGTTTACGAAGAAATGTTTTAAGTGTTAATATTCGTTCGTTCTTCGTAATTTTGTAAGTCATGTCATAATCACGATGAGTACCTATATACATTTAGTGAGTTTGTGTACTTAATATCTTCCTAAATACGAAAAGCAAGCGCGAACGAAGTCGCGGGCACAGCTAGTACCAAATAAAGGGAAAGTCCGTAAAATATGTAGAGAAGTGATTCATACATTTTGTCGATTCATGTGAACATAGGAGCTGTAGTTTTTTTCAAGCTTTGTCTCTTAGAAAAAGTTGCTCGTTGTAAAGAGTAGGACCTCTTTTCAGGTTTAGGGTTAACAAAAACTAAGCTTACAGCAATCACCAATTCAGTTGTCAAGCTAGAGAATTGAGGCAGTAACCATGCCTGGCTAGCCTTTTCCCAACTATATTGGAGTCGGCTCCCAGTCAAACCGGATTCAGTTGAATACCAGTATTTTACGTGGAGCGGCTGCCTACTAGACCTCCACAACCTATTGACTGGGTAACACGGTACTTCTTGGCAAGACTGGTGTCAGATTTTCTGGCTTCTGACAATCCGTAACGACTGCCAAAGATCTACAAATGACAGCCGGGACCAACGGCTTAACGTGCTTTCCGAGGCACGGAGGATTCTCGGTATGTTAATATGGTCACCCATCCACAGACCAACCTCGGCAAGCGTTGCTTAACCTTGAAGATTGGTTCGTGCGGCTGTTATAATTTAGTCACGAGCTCCTCCAACAACGAAAATAATTACCTTCAGCCATGGTTACTCATTCAATCAATGAATGAGTAACCATGGTTGAAGGTAATTATTTATGTAAAATAACGCCTGTTTTTCCTAAAGGGCTACAAAGTAAGTATCTATTGTATCTTCAAGTCCCTTCAATAGGGTTGAGCTTATTGCCATCAACTGGGCACAAACTCAAACTTCGGGCTGCTAAGACTACAAGGACAAGCCCAAAACATTATTCCTAACTACTGCAACTCCTGAGAGCCAGTGCCAGAACAGCAACGAAGTTAATCAGAATCACAGCAGAGGAGGCCGTAGTCCGAGTTCCGTCTTTATCAAGCTGCTAAGTGCTACTGTGGATTTCCAAATGGAAATACTTTGTCACAACCTAGGACCTTCTCATTCTTAACAGTGCCTACGACCTCGGCCAAAGAAGAAAGCAGTAAAAATATTCTGAAATGGACAATTTCACGGCCCGAATGTAACAATGAATCCAGCATTTCTCGTCAGATCGCTGACACGGTGCTTTTAACTGGAAACTTTGGATTGCCTTTTTAATATTTGACGAGAGAAAGTTTCTCGGCAGTGTAATTGGGAGTTGGCGCAGTTTTCTCATTATTCATTCAAACGTTCTGCAGGTTACCGGCAGATGAGGACTCACATTTAGATATTAAATCGTAGAATAGAGTTTTAACAAATAGTGATAGATACTGCTGTTCGAACATTTGCTTATACGTGTTCACCATAAAAAAACACGATATTTTTATGTGTCACGCACACGACCGCTTCCGAAGATAGCCGACCGCGTGTTCAGTTTGCTTCAGTCTAGACTGGCCAATTTATGGCGTCAGAAAAACTTGCGGTCGGCCCTGTCCTAAGTATGCATGGTTGTTTACAAATTATATGGCACTAGTACTTTTCTGCGGGTTTGCCCCCTTTGTTCATGAATATAAAGTAGCCCATGTATATCACACAGCAATACTGTGACTTTTTAGCGTCTTCACCAATAGAAAGGCACTTTGTCTGGTGTCCTATCGGAAAAATGACGCTCACGATTAGTCAGTGGCTCGAATTGTCGCTCGTGGAATAGGCGCCTTAGCGATTCATAGTACAAATCGGAGCAGCGATAAACTGTCGTGTTTAAGTTAGGTTACTGCTGCAGTTACCTCCAGTCAAAGTGAGGGCAGTCACGCTATTGTTACGATATCGACAGTTGATACGTCTGGCATTTTATTTCAGTAAGTTTTTAACGGAAGTTCTTCGATGATACGAGTTTTGAGATCGATTTTCTATGTTGTTAGTTTTTATTGTGATGCGTTTGGGGTTTGAGATGTACACACTGATAGATATAGCTTTTTCAGTTCAAAGTTCAGGAGTAGCGACTTGTTACGACATTTCTAGGCGACGCTGTCACGCGAAATCTCGTCGTACTGTATCTTAATTTTTAGGGTTCCGTACCCAAAGGGTAAAAACGGGACCCTAGTATTAAGTCTCCGCTGTCCGTATGTCTGTCTGTCCGTCTGTCTGTCACCAGTCTGTATCTCATGAACCGTGATAGCTAGACAGTTGAAATTTTCACAGATGATGTATTTCTGTTACCGCTACAGCAACAAATACTAATAACAACAAAATAAATATTTAAGTGGGGCTCCCATACAACAAACGTGATTTTTATGGCGTTTGTCATACATAGGTAATGGTAGAAAAACTACAAGTCAAATATTTTTCGATAATTTTCCTGACAGACTAAGTTTTATTGCGATGAACAAAACAAGTGTCATCTGTACCTACTTCATAAAAACATACCTACAAACAGGGTGAATAGGAATGCAGGGGCGAATCGGAACTAAACTTTGAATGGGATTTTTACGTTATTCAAATCTTGTTTGCAGCATTTGTGGTCTCCATTTTTATTGAATTAATATAAATAATATAAAGTTGCTGTCTTAGACAACCAATGTTATGATGATAAAGTGAAAAACCTTATCAAACTTTTGTTTCTATTCACCCTTCCGTCCCTATTCACCCCGTTTGACGGCATAAAACATCATCCATGTAATTGTAGCCGCTCTAGTGACTTTATTCCGATTGACTTTATTCGTCTTCTAAAACCAGTTAATTCCGCCTCAAATCGGTCTGCTGTCAATTTGTGTCCCATTGTGTGTGAGGGTAGGTAATTTCCGGTCAAGTAGGCTTGTACTACCAGCAATAATATCCGACCGCTTTTGTACCAGATATAATCTGTTCGCTCCTTTACAATTCAGTTGGAAGTATTATATGCCTTATCACTATGGTAGATATTTCAGTAAAAAATGTACTTACCTACTCAGATAATCCATCCCAATTATGTGAGCACGACTTTTTATGTAGTCATGGAATGATTTTGAGTAACTGGAAATTAAATTTATATAGAAAATATATTTTTTGTAAATTTACAAAGTAAGAAAATAAATAATAATACTTTTTATTGACATATTTACCTAAAAACACAAGAGCATGGCAGCCAAGTTCGATAACATTTTTGGTTACTTATTTACTATAATTTAAAAGCTACAGTCATGGCTACAGACTGTTTAGTCTGTAGCCAAAATGTTGTAGGCTAGATGAAGTCCAAAAAGCCTTATTTTTATTACAAAAAGAAATAATTGAATTTATTATCTGAGATCATGGTAAGGTAAGTTATAGCTAAATAACCATGACTAGCTTTTAAATTAACTTTAAGGTCACCTCGAAACCAGAATACTCCAGGCCACTACAATATTCGTAGAAAAAATACTTCTATTTTGATCGGAAAAATAACAACGGCATGGAGAAAAAAAAAACTTTTTCATTCGATATAATCCCTACTAATATTAAAAATGCGAAAATAACTCTATCTGTCTGTCTGTTACGCTTTCACGCTAAAACGGCTGAACGGATCGTCATGAAAGGCAGATATATTGCCTGGGATATGGAGAAGGACATAGGTTTTTTAACGCGATAACCGACATTCACGCAGGCGGAGCCGCGGACAAAAGCTAGTTAAAAATAAATAACACATAGTCTCATCGGAACGAAATCAAGCGAACCAATTGTTCGTGAAACTCTCGTTCCCAAGGTATATTATGAACACAACGTAGGAGTAATAATAATAGTTGGTTGTAGGCTATTACAATGTTGTTAATGTGAAGCTATATTATTTATTACTTGGAAAAAATATCTAATAGTAACAGTGATCCAAGTAGGTAGACACTGGAATGTGTGAGATACTTGAGATTAGGTTAGATTTAGGTAAACGTCTATTGCCGGATCCACGCGTTTGGCACTTGCCGCAAACTTCAAACCTCCAAAGAGATTTGGCTAAATTTATGGTTTCAAACATAGCCATCCACACGCTTTCACGTTAAGCTGCGTTGGTCCCAGCTGTCATTTGGAGATCTTTGGCAGTCGTTAAGGATTGTCAGAAGTCAGAAAATCTGACACCGGTCTTGCCAAAAAGTACCGTGTTTCCCATAAAATGGGTTGTGGAGGTAGGCAGCCGCTCCACGTAAAATACTGGTATTCAGCTGAATCCGGTTGGGCCTACCCTAAAACTGACATGAGCCGTAGGATTGTGGATTCTCCGCTTTAGAACCTACAGACCACACACTGTACAAGATGTCCGTCCCATCGTCTGCGAGTTGATAAAATTTACTTTTTGTGATGCTTACGTTAATTGCGAAATAATAAAATACCAAAAGGTATTTAGTCATTCAATTCTTGGCATACAAACAAAGCGATTGACCAAATCCAGTACGAGTTACCTCTATTTGAATAAAAAACTGTATCACGATCCAGTGAAACTGGCGTCAGCAACGATTCATGAAAAAATATTTATGTTTATTTGTTGATTTTTCGAATAAAAGGATCCTTCACGGTAAAATGGTTTTGATTAATAGCCAGCACAGTTTTTTGTTTTGTGTTTTTTTCTCTCTGATGTTTGGACTGATTCCCAAGTGGAATCATCATCATCTGCCTAGCCTTTTTCCCAGCTATATTGGGGTTGGCTCCCAGTTAAACCGGATTTAGCTGAATACCATTGTTTTACGTGGAGCGGCTGCCCACTAGACCTCCACAACCCATTCACTGGGTAACACGGTATTTCTTGGCAAGACTGGTGACAGATTATCATAGACCAAAGATCTAAAAATCACAGCCGGGACCAACGGCTTAAGGTGCTTACCGAGGCACAGCGGCATCTCGATATGTTAAGAGCGTGTAATACGCCGTATGTCATTTCATACAAACTTTCAAGTCCTTATTCTTCAAAATGAATGAACCGATTTTAATGAAACTTATATGTATGTGTTAGATATTAAGTATATATGTAGATATATAACTAGGTATATATATCTAATACATCTAGATTATGTAAATATTTGTTAGATATTATGTATATATGTAGATATATAACTAGGTATATATATCTAATACATCTACACCTATGTAAATATATAATTGTATCAAAGGGAAAATATAAACAATAGGATTCAATTCTTAATTACTTTATATTTATCTTTTAGTATATAACAACTACATAACTATCGTAGTAGTGTATATGACACAAAAGTCAAAGCCAAAGTCAAAGTCAAAACGTTTATTTCAAGGTGACTCTACTGTCCGTTCGCAAGGGTAGATTCTTATGGAGAAGAACGGACAAGAAACTCCATAGTTACTACATACACAACGTTACGTTATAATATACCAACCATAATGAATAAACACGTTATCATTACCCGTATTTAAAATACACCAGTCATCATAATAACATTACATAACACTTACATAACCATAATATTACATAGTATTACATTACATTATTCATAAGAACTTCATAGTTAGAATTATAATACACAATAATAGCAGCAATAAAGTTACTTAACTTATACCTCGACGTCTCGAACAAGAATGGGCTGAGCCACTCGGGGCTCCCCCTTTTATAGTCGTGAACAAACAACTTGAATATTTCTATCTACCGTCATCAAAAATATCAACAACATAAAAGGTGGGTATCCGTTTGGAATATTTTATATGTTTTCTACATTATTCCTTAATATTTTTACTAATGTAGGTACTTTTACAGACATACTGAAATAATGAAAGCAGAATTGAATAATGTAAATTAGGTATTACATACTTGTTACAAGTTTAAGGTTATGCAAAACATTACCTACTATTTTATCAAGTTTTAACAGTAAAAGGAATACTCATGATAACAATAACAATACCTATAGTTAGGATAACCTATTATATGCATACGCTAGATATCCAGGTGTAAATAGTTATCAGAAAACATTTTTGAAAAAGATTTTAGAGGGAGAGAGAGAGCGATTTAAGTTTTCTATAGAAAGTGAAAAATCACTATCCTTCCCCCTGAACTCTTATCTAGCGTACGCATACCAAGTTTTATTAAAATCTGTTCATTAATTTCGAAAAATAAGGATTTGAAAGTTTGTATGAAAAGCCGTACCGCGTAAAGGCTCTTAAGATGGTCACCCATCCACAGACCGACCTCGGCAAGGGTTGCTTAACCTTGAAGATCGGACCGTGCGGCTGTTATATTAAGCCACGTGCCTCTTAAGGATAAAGAGAGATTCCCAAGGAGCAATCCTCGTAATTTTAAAATGCGTTCGCATTCACATCGCATGCAGTTGCAAATCTGAAAATCCACATTTTGACAAGTTTTTGTCATTCAATGACATCGAGATATATTGCGACTTGAATTAAAAGTTTTTTAATTACGGCATTTGACCTTTTTTTGTTGATTTCAGTCCTCTAACTACTATTGGACTTGGTTTTTACTTTGACTTTTACTTGGTTTTACTTTGTCAATCACGGGTTAATTAGCCCTGAACTTGATCAACCTTAACATGTTTTCACTTTTAACATAATTTAAGTGTGTACTACTAATAGGTACTATAATTTAGGATTTTTTGTTTAAGTTTAATAATAAGGGTACGCAAGCCAGTTTTGTGGTAATTAGTAATTTTATAATTTTTTATTTTCTTTTATAATATTACCCAAAATCCAACACCAGATATTTACATACTTATGTAGACTCTGGGTAATTATCTAATTGCCATTTATTAAAAATAGACTAGGTAGGACGTATAATTAAGTTAAACTAGTGGCCCGCCTCCCGAACAAGCCGGATTCCGAAAAGGCTTCAGCACCGTAGACCACATACACACGCTGCGGCAGGTTATACAGAAGACCGAAGAGTATAATCTGCCCCTCTGCTTAGCGTTTGTGGACTACGAGAATTAATGTCAATGGCGAGTACATCACTCATCTTCGATTTGCCGACGATATAGTCGTCATGGCTGAGACCACAGAGGACCTCAGTACAATGTTCGATGACCTCAGTAGAGCTTCCGAATGAGTGGGTCTTAAAATGAACATGGACAAAACCAAGGTCATGGTAAATATCCATGTAGCACCCACTCCTATCAAGATTGGAGGCTCTGCACTCGAAGTTGGTAATGAGTACGTCTACCTGGGACAAACGATCCAGCTAGGTAGGGCTAACTTCGAGAAGGAAGTCAACCGTCGAATCCGACTCGGATGGGCGGCGTTCGGGAAGTTGCGCGGTATCTTCTCGTCTCACATACCACAGTGTCTCAAGACGAAAGTCTATAACCAGTGCGTGTTGCCAGTGATGACCTATGGACTCGAAACGTGGTCGCTCACAATGGGCCTCATCAGAAGGCTTAAAGTCACCCAAAGGGCAATGGAGAGGGCAATGCTCGGAGTTTCCTTGCGTGACCGAATCAGGAATGATGATATCCGCAAGAGAACCAAGGTTACCGACATAGCCCGAAGGATCGCCAAATTGAAGTGGCAGTGGGCAGGGCACATTGCTCGCAGAACAGACGGTCGATGGGGCCGAAAAGTTTTGGAGTGGCGACCGCGTACCGGAAGACGCAGCGTTGGAAGGCCTCCCACAAGGTGGACCGATGACCTGGTGAGGGTCGCGGGTAACCGATGGATGCGAGACGCACAGGACCGGTGGTTGTGGCGACACTTGGGGGAGGCCTATGTCCAGCAGTGGACGTCTTTCGGCTGATTTGATGATGATGATGATGAGTGGCCCGCCCTGGCTTTGCCCGGTTTTTTTTTATTTAATATTTCATTTTTAAGCCTTCCCTGGACTATAAAATATTTCAAATCCAAAATTATCCAAATTGGTTCAGCCGTTCTCGAGTTTTAGTGAGACTAACGAACAGCAATTAATTTGTATTTGTATAGAAAGAAGAAAAAGATTAACATTTTTTATTACTACTTTAAATACTTGACACAGGCTAAACTCCATTGAAAAATAAATCAACCTGTGAAAACTATCAATTTCCGTAGACACCGCGAAGTGCAAACCAATAAGGCTTAATAAATCTGAATTGAACGTAGACTAGGTTTATTCAAAACCTTAATAGAATAGCGGACTTTTATGTTCAGATATTTTTAACAAAATATTATACATTGAAAACGGCATCCAAAACAAAATTGTTAAAACAGAAATATGCGGAAGTGACGAATGCGTTCGAAATAGGTAGATTATTTGAAATTGGAATGGAAAAGTTGTGAATTTAAATATTTCAACGGCTTTCGGCATTATTCGAATTTCAAACAAAGCTGTCGAACAAATTGTAACACACAGAGTGCCAATCCTACTAATTTTTAAGCAACGTTCGCATTCGCATGTCAGTTGCAATCTGTCAAAATGTATGGAAAATAAGACTTTTTTGACAATTTGCGATTGACATGCGAATGCGAACGTTGCTTGAAAAGTACAGGAATTTTATTGACCTTCTGAATGCATGCGTTTTTCATCAATGGCATAAGGCAGATTGTACCCAAAATCTTTGTTGGTAATCCCTAATTACCAACAAAGATTTTGGGTACAATCTGCCTGTTAACTAATGTCATTATGTGTTGAGATATTATTGTGTGTAGATTGGAGGACTTTGAGAAGGCAATCTAATCAATTTTATGATGGCTAACTACTAACGCAGCAGCACCGGTCAAACTGCTATGAATGAGCGCTCTTTCGGATAGTGTGGGGTCACTTGAATTAGATTCGTCACCGAAAAATTGCAAACGCCCCGTAAGATTGTAAAATATAGCGTGTAATTGAAAACTATTTTTTCTTAATAACACACGGATACAGTGGAAACTATTGAATTCGGATGGGATTTATTGTAGACAAAACGGTTTTTTCATAATATATCGTGAAATTAAAATCTAATAAAGATTTATTATAATCTAACGGAGTCTGCAATTTTCCGGTGAAAACTGGTCATCGGTCCATCTTGTGGGAGGCCTTCCAACGCTGGGTTCTCCGATACGCGGTCGCCACTCCAGAACTTTTCGGCCCCATCGACCATCTGTCCTGCGAGCAATGTTCCCTGCCCACTGCCACTTCAGTTTGGAGATCCTTCGGGCTATGTCGGTTACCTTGGTTCTCTTGCAGATATCATCATTCCTGATTCGATCACGCACGGAAACTCCGAGCATTGCCCTCTCCATTGCCCTTTGGGTGACTTTAAGCCTTCTGATAAGGCCTATTGTAAGCGACCACGTTTCGGTTCCATAAATCACCAGAGAATGGGCAGCAGTATTTTCTATACATTGCAACAGCTACACTGCGATCGCCAACCCGCCAAGTGTGGCTATTATGGCAAAAACCTCCTTATGTCAAGCACATGTTGATTATATTTTATATTAAATCCTTTGCACAAAGCACATACATTTCGAAAAAACAAATAAAAGCTGTTGATTAAAATGTTACTTAAACATTTAATCATGTAGGACACATTTCAGGCATAACAATCTGGTTTACGACTACGGATGGGTTTCTCATCAATAGAATAAGGTGAGGAAGGGATAATCCAAGATTCTGGGTACAGTCTCCCATTATTTGTTGTAATATTATTGTGTGCAGATTAGAAGATTTTGGGAAGACAATCTAATTGTTTTGTAAACATCTACCCGTCCTTGTTTACTTCAACTAACAATTTGTGGGACTATTTTGTAATTATTGTTAATGGCAATTTATGAAGAAGAATTCTTAAGCCGACTGCACACCAAAAGCTAAAATCAGCTTGTTTAGCTGAGCTTAGCTTTGAATTGTGTACTTAAAAAAAATACTTTGTCAAAAAACCCGACCGAGAGACCAAACAAGTCGCTTTTCAAGCAGTCTGATGCAGATTGTGGCCTCAGATCTGTGATTGAACTGCATCAACCTGCTTGAAAAGCGACTTTTTGACTAAGTATTTTTTTTTATTTCCTACATTTTAGTGAGATTTCAAAATTTATATAGCCTATGTCACTACCACAATTCTGACAACTTCAACGACACCTCATATGTCAAAATCCGTCCAGCCGTTTGGGTTGTGGGGCGTGCCAAAGAAATGGACATACATACAGACAGCTCGAAAAACATTACCCTCCTTCTGACGCATCGGGTAAAAACGTTCGCATTCAAGTCGCGATATTATCTCAGTGACTATCAATAATAATAATAAGAAGAAGAAGAAAGAAGAAAAGATCGAAGTAGGACCTCCTCACACAACACATTGAAGTACACACCACACGCTACATTTACTTGGCTTAGCCCGTAAATGTGGTCAAAACCAGCCAACGAGCTGAGATAAAAAAACATATACGATGAAAATAATAATAATAATCTGTGGCTCGCCTGTCAACGAACTGACACGAATTTTTTCTCGTCCAATTTTAACTATTTTTATTTCACAATTTATCCATATTTATCCCTAACTACAATAGAAAATGCAAATACCAAAGAAGAAAAAAAAAAAAACAAACAGATGTGTGACACAAACAGTGGTCGAACTATGAAATATACCGACGATCGATAAAAATGTTGACAAGAGCCGCAGCTCGACGAGCACGCCCACCACCTCCGGCCTCGTCGCTCAGCTCCGCCTCGCCGCCGCCGGAACCCAGCCCCACCGTGAGTGCTGTGACACCGGCCGTGGCAGTCGCGTCGAGCTCGAGCGACGAGTACTTCTCGCCGCCCACAACGCCACCACCTGCACGTCGACGGAGAGTACGCCGGCCGCCGGACGGCTTAGGACCTCGAGGCCCACCGGCCTCTGATAGGGTCCCAGCTCCCGGCGGAAGTGTGCAGCGCATGCGATGGACACAATCCATCAACGAAAACGTCATGCGCGCATACTATGGGGCTACAGAGGGGGGAAACAACCTGACTGCGCACCGTGGTCGGATGCTCTCTCTGTTTCAGGTACTTGAACCAGCGGTCAACGTTTCGGCGCAACGACTGTCGGATCAGGTGCGCGTCATCCAGCGTAACCGTATGTTGGATGACAGTGTGCTTGATCGCCTCCGAACTGAAATGTGTGGCCATGTCATTACTCCTCCGTCGCAGACTGTGGCACCACCACAGTCAGCCCAAATACCCAGCAACGCTGACGAGGATAGTAATGACAGGGTTACAAACGTAAGTACCCAGTGCAATGACGAATTGAGGAGTGCTTTGGAGTGTGCTATTCGAGAATATCGCTACACGCCACCTGAACTTAGACCACGCTTACCTCGTTTGCCCATGCATAACAAAAACAGGGCGCTGGTGGCAGCTCTGGATTCGCAGTTGTCAAATTATTTTGATGACTGCGAAGACCTCACTGATGCACACTCGATAATGTACTGCGCGTCTGTAGCGGCATGTCGTGTAGCTCACGTCAAAATAACCAAGGACAGAGTTACACGACCAAAACCAGCCGTACCGGCCTGGCAGTGCAGGATCGAGCGTCGTATCGGTGGGGCCAGAGCGTTAATCGGCAAACTGACCTGCTTCAGGGAGGGCAACACTCGCCCTAGAGTGATGCGTTTTGTGAGACGGGCGTTTTCGGGGACTGATATCAGTCCCCAAGACTATATGTCCTGTGTCACAGAGCGCATCGACTTCCTGAAGCAGAAGGTGTATGCATGGGCAAACCGTATTCGTAGGTATAGGCGGCGAGTGGAGCGATACACCTTGAATCGCACATTCCGAAGTGATGAAAGGTGGGTATACAGGGCTTGGGACCGACCGGAACAAGGTGTGACTGACACGCGCCTGCCAGAAGATGACGCCATGTTCTCATTCTGGCGCAGCATCTGGTCGGTGCCTGTCAGTCACACCGAAGGAGATTGGATTCGAGAAGTCGAAGGAGCATGCGATTCATTACCCGAAATGGGGGCAATCACAATTAGCCCCCAAGATGTAGCCCGTGCAGTCCGTCCGTTGCCTAACTGGAAATCTCCAGGGCCGGACGGACTGCACAACTTTTGGGTTAAGTGGTTACTTGGGTCGCATGTTCGTTTGGCGTCTCTGTTCCAAACTGCCTTGGAGTCCGGCTCGCTGCCCGAATTCCTTACCACAGGAGTTACCCACCTGCTCCATAAATCTGGTAGCACCGCGGAACCCAGAAACTGTAGACCGATAACGTGTTTACCGACGGTCTATAAGGTTCTTACATCCATTTTGAGAGCTAAAATTAATAATCACATTAGCAGCAATAACATCATGTCTGCCTCTCAAAATGGATGTAGGAATGGGTCCCGCGGTACTAAGGAGCTACTCCTCATTGATACGGTCATTAGCCAACAGGTTCGGCGTTCCCGAAAGGATCTGTCGACATGTTGGATAGACTATAAGAAGGCCTATGACTCGGTGCCTCATACATGGCTCATGAGGGTGCTAGAATTGTATAAAATTGATGCAACGCTACGCACCTTCCTGACGTCATGTATGGGGCAATGGAGGACAGTCCTTCGCTATCCAGGATGTCGAAATATCCAGAGGAATAGCGAACCGGTTAGGATCGAGCGGGGTATATTTCAGGGCGATAGTTTGAGTCCGCTTTGGTTTTGCCTAGCCTTGAATCCTCTCAGCACATTGCTGGAGAATTCAGGACTAGGCTATCGGTTGAAGAGAGGTTGTCAGGTTATATCTCACCTCCTTTACATGGATGATCTGAAACTCTTTGCCCCCAGTAATCTGCAACTGATGGAGCTACTGAAGGTAACTGAAACTTTCAGTAGTGCCATCAGGATGGAGTTTGGTGTGGACAAATGTGCGGTCATGCATGTAAAGCATGGAGAGATTATGGAATCCGTGGGATCGCAACTCTCGGATTCCATAAACCTGAGATCCCTTTCTCCAACCGAAACTTACAAGTATTTGGGTATGTCGGAAGCGTTAGGCATCAGTGTTACTGACATGAAGCATTCGTTGAAGGAGCGCTTCTTTGGCCGCCTGAAGAAGGTTTTCAACAGCCTTCTGTCGGGCGGAAACAAGGTGCGCGCTTTCAACGGATGGGTCATGCCGGTATTGATGTACTCTTTCGGCGTACTCAAATGGACTCAAACGGAACTTGACGCCCTGGATAGGCGGGTTCGTACACTGCTAACTGCACATCGAATGCATCACCTACGGTCGTCGGTAATGAGACTGTATATCCCGCGAAAATGTGGAGGTCAAGGCTTTTTAAGTGCTAAAACTATCCACAATCGCGAGATATGCAGTCTCAGGGAATATTTCCTAGCTGTCGACGTGGGTATGCATCGAGATGTAGTGGCGGTGGACAAGGGACTCACCCCGCTCTCCTTGGCAAATGAGAACTGGCGCAAACCTGCAGTGCTTGACACCAACGATCGCAGGGCGGTATGGCAGAGTAAGGAACTTCACGGACGCTTTTTCCGGGCCCTACATGGGCCCGACGTGGATCAATTAGCGTCCGTAGCCTGGCTACGGTTTGGTGACCTCTTTGGGGAAACCGAAGGTTTTGTCTGTGCAATTATGGACGAAGTTATCATGACGAAAAACTACCGGAGATTTATTGTGAAGGACGGCACGGTTGACATATGTCGGGCATGTCACCGTCCGGGAGAATCAATTCGCCACATTATCTCTGGTTGTTCTCGTCTTGCTAATGGAGAGTATTTGCATAGACACAACCTTGTAGCCAGGATTATCCATCAGCAACTTGCTCTGAAATACTCTCTTGTGGAGGCGGAGGTGCCGTACTACAGGTATGTGCCCGACCTAGTTCTCGATAATGGCAGCATCACTTTGTACTGGGATCGGTCCATCATCACTGACAGGACTATTATTGCAAATAAGCCTGATATAGTGGTGGTGGACCGAATCGAGAGGCGTGCAATGATTGTAGATATCACAGTTCCGCATGACGAGAACCTCGTGTAAGCCGAGAAAGGTAAACAAATCAAATATCTTGACTTGGCTCGCGAGGTTGTCGACATGTGGGATGTGAATTCGGCAATCATTGTACCGATAGTTGTGTCAGCCAACGGCTTAATAGCCACGAGCCTCGACCAACATCTTAGGAGGCTCTCGTTAGGCAGCTGGATCAAGGGCTTGATTCAGAAAGCAGTACTTCTGGACACGGCTCGCATCGTTAGGAGGTTCCTCTCTCTGGAGCCCTGACCGCCGGTAGCTTGGACCCTATTCCCGATACCGGTGGGCTACTATTTTTTACATTTTTAAATATTTTTATATCTTTGTATTTTAATATTTAAAAATGTATTTTATATGTATATACCATGAATAAAGGAAATAATAATAATATCTTGGGACAACCAACACACCGCCATCTGATCCCAAACTAGGCAGAGCCTGTACTATGGCAACCAGACAACTGATAAACATACTTATATATTTCAAAATACATACATATTATAGATATTACACACCCAGATACAGAACAATGACAAACACTCGTTAAAATGTAGGGAAATTTGAGTTATCTTGGGCAGTTTACGACTCTGACGCGAATGCGAATCTTTTTTAAAAATAAGGTTCAATTTTCTAAGTGACATTTGACAAAACGCATCGCCGCAGCCAATTCAAAATAGTCCTGTTATCGTTAACTGAAGCAAGCAAGTATATCCCGTACGCGTTAACATGGCACCTGGTGCTCGAGTCTGCTATTGTAATCGTGTCTCAATGACCGGTCATTGATCGAATATTTGACAACTTTGAAAGTTTTTGTATGGGAAATGTGTCATAAGTTTGACGTTCTATGTCAAAAATCGATCATTGACCGGTCATTGAGACACGATTGCAATAGCAGACTCGACCCCCTGGCTCGACACGTTTTGAATGACGTTTTGAGGTTTTATTTTAAATTGAACAATTCTATTTCGATGAAAATAATATAAACGCGTTAGCATTACTGTTTCCGTTGCGTTTATGTTATTTTCATCGAAATCGAATTGTTCAATTTAAATTAAAATGTTAAAACATAATTCAAACCAGGTGCCAAGTTAACAATAGTAGTACCTAGATATTTACGTGATTAAGTAACCTAGTCAGGAACGTAATCCCTTTCAGTAATTTTGCTGATATTTTTCAATAACCTTGGAATTCCCCAGTTTTCATAATAAATCAATACCAAGCACAAAGTAATGTTACTTAAACAATCATATGTACCATAAGTGCCCTTATACAACGACCCTTTTAGGTATGCGGAAAGACATTCACTGTGTTATTATTACATCTGAAAGGGTTATAATAGAAGGTAATGCTTGCAGCCATTGTACAAGATTTAATTATCATGGGGTTACATTACTACATTGTTTAAAACGTTCTGTTGTTAAGAGGAAAGGGTAATCTGTCTTGATTTTCCATTTAGAATTTCCCATGGTTACGTCATGGATATTTTTGGAAGATATTAATTGATTGATGATGTTGGTATAGTTCATTTGCATGGGGAAAAGGTAGGTACAATTTTTTTATCCATCAATCATCCAATGCAGGTATCAGACCAAAGCTTTTTAAAAAAAGTTAAAAAACGGTCCTTGGGCTCGAGACGAGTGAGATTCTGTCAGGGCGAAAGCGATTGTCAATACGTCAAAAACGTATGGGACTGACGGATGCTATCGAAATGTCATGTGATCAAATTCCTACATTTTGGGATTTCAACAGTCGCATTCGCTAATTTAATGCCACATTGTCTAGGGTGTCTTGTGTTATTGAAAATTTTACGTAGATAAGAGTTTATGGCCGTTATACCAGACGAAAAACCAAACCTTATTGCCTTAATTTATAATGGAACTATCCAAAACAATAATTCGTCACCGTTAGATTTCAGCTGAAAGATATCAACTGACACAGGCCTCATCTAAGCGTCACCGTGTCCTGTGCTTTTTGCTTCCAGCAAACTATCGTGCCCAACAGCCTGTATCAGTTAGTTTTGTCTGCAAACATCTCATCGTGAAAATTAAGGGGGAAATAGGTATCAGTTTTTACTTTGATTGTATGTACCTACGTAAAACTCACTTCAGAATAGCAGGTTATTGGTCCACTTTCCACTCCAGAAACAAAAACGATAAATGTAGAGCATTAGTAAAAGAAAACCACTTTCCATTCAACATTATAAGAATTTCCAATGTTTACCGTCAAAAAGTCACAAGGCCACAAGGGACTCTAAAAGGACCCACAAAAAATATCCTTACATAATTTTCTTCAAATCGGTTCAGCAGTTTGAGTCAAGGGTGCTCAAGTACATACATACAAACAAAAATAATCTTTTTGGGTTTGCCGTTACGAATAATCGGATTACAGGTTTGTACCCTACTCCTAACTTATCTGATAGACAATCTATGAGGAATAGCGGTCAGTTTGTCGAATTCTCTATAAAATGTTTCGGTTTATAAGGGTGAGAATTGGGTGACTTCGATTCACATTATTGAATTTTTGAAAAACAAATGTTTAGTTCAAAATATATGTTCGCACCGCGTACCGGAAGACGCAGCGTTGGAAGGCCTTACACAAGGTGAACTGATGACCTGGTGAGGATTGCAGGTAACCGATGGATGCGAGACGCACAGGACCGGTTGTTGTGGTGACACTTGGGGGAGGCCTTTGTCCAGCAGTGGACGTCTTTCGGCTGATATGCTGGCAAAACGTAAAAAACAGCAGATATTTTTTTATTTCAGTATTTATGTCTCCCAAGGTGAGAGTTAGTTGGTAGGACGAGCTCAACTCCTACCGAAAAGACTGGCCCGTACTAGTAAACGATAGAGTTGCGTGGAAAAGAGAAGGGGAGCCCAGCAGTGGCATAAAATAACCTAAATAGACAGTCGATGGTTATATTCATGTTCATGGGTTGTTTCATTCCTGATTGCCAGTGAATTCAAAGTCGGCCTGTAAAATCAGTGAAAATGTGAACAATTTTATTCCTACCTAGCCATAAGTCGGAGAAGTGAGCCTGAAATAAACAATCTTATGAATCCTAATTCTCCCGTTACTGACTGACTGACTGACAACACACAGGAAACCACTGGTCATCATCATCATCATATCAGCCGAAAGATGTCCACTGCCGGACATAGGCGCTGCTTCCAACGCTGCGTCTTCCGGTACGCGGTCGCCACTCCAGAATTTTCTGACTATTGGTCATAGAAAGCTAAAATTTTTGGCATATAGCTTCCGTACACTCCGTAGGGGAGCACTAAGAGAGGATTTCCCGAAATTTCTACAGCAACGGGAAAATACGGGATTTGCGCGTACGAAGTCGTGGCCAAAAGCTAGTGAGACCTAAGTCAATTGTTATCAATTGCGCAAAATACAGGCAGCTTGTGTGTTTTCATCATCTTTTTTGTCCTTAAACTTGACGTCAACGTTTTCAAATAGCTGGCAGAACGGGATTTTCTAATAAATGTGTGTATTATTTTCCCTATGAGGTTATTACTGCTCAGGGTTACAAGATTTAAACCTACCGCAGACAAGAACGGCGCTTGCTGCCCGTATACACGCAACGACGACATTAATATAGTCAGTAAAAGTAAGTTTTTAAAACTAAAGTGTCTCCCAAAAGTACACATAGTAATTTCAAATGAAGTCGTACATTACATTCAAGTTTAATCCAAAGCTGCTAAATAATTTTCTTACTTACTTACTTTATCCCTACTAATATTTTAAATACGAAAGTAACTTAGTCTGTCTGTTACGCTTTCATGCTATAACGGTTGAAAGGATGATTTTCATGAAATTAAACAGCAGCAACAATATAGCCTGGGAAATGGAGAAGGACATAGGCTTTTTTACGCGATAACGGACATCCATGCAGGTGGAGCCGCGTGCAAAAGTTAGTAATATAATAAATGCGCATCGAAAAATCGAAACGATCGGATACAGATATCATAGAATTTATGTCTTACCTATATCGGTTTTTAAACGTTGCCCCACACTAAGATTGCTCATGTATGGGTGCGTTTACAAAAATATAAACTCACGTACACAAACAGCCAGACCCTGAGATATCTGTAGGCCATATAAATATTTGTTCCGTGCGGGAATCGATCACGCGACACGCAGCACAGCGGCCAATCGCTCAACGACTGCGCCAACCGTGACACGGGTGACTCCAGTCTACCCTCTCACGGTGGCGCAGTGGATCCTTCTACATATCTCCTAGAGTAGGAAATTAATAGAATGCTTTTAATCCCGGTCGTAAGTTCCCTTAGAATGATATCCGACTTTCACGCGGGTGAAGTCACTGGCAGAAGTTATGCAGCTCTAAACATTACCAACCGAGGCTGTATGTTAATTTAGCGTCTGCCTTTAAAAGTATAAATTCAAAACTATGTGGTTTATAAAACATTTTATGAAGGCTAGCGTTCCCAGAGAATTTTTAGCTTGTAGAGTTTAGAACTTTTTAATAAAACCGGGTTTTCAGTGTTTCTGCCTGTTATGGCACTCAAGGGAACAAAGGAGGTTGTGTTTTTTAAACAACACGGTTGGCTGTAGCGTTTTGGAAACGAGAGAAAAACATGTTTACTTATAAATACTATTAATTTTTATGTTATTTCTGCAACTGTTTTTCTGTGTGTACATAAATTATAAAATAAATAAATAAATTAATAAATGTTTTACGTTTTTAAGGAATGCTTCACGGCATTATATCGGAACTTTAGCGTCGTCAAGATGCGGGGTGTGCTCTGCCAAGCATGTGAAGGAAGTGACCATACGTCCTGACCATAATTATGGACATAATTACAAGAGAAAAATAATTTTAAACACCTCCACTTTTATGAAATAAAATAAAAAAGCCTTAACCTGTCCGGCCCCGGCGACACACCGGTGTGTCGCGAATTAATCGCGAATTTAATGTTTATTTACATATACATAAGATTTACTTTATATTAGGGAATTTTCACATGTTGGGCCCGAGTGGAGGTAAAAAAAAGAGAACCCCTAAGGCGTCCACAGAGACCCAGCCAGCTTTCTCTATCTTCTCGTTTACGCTTGCTAAATGGTCCCATTCAAGAAGTAAACCTTTATGGTCATCTATTTTTTTGCAACATGGCCTGCTCATGGTCAAATCACGTTCAATCATATAAACACTTATTAGGTTTGCTGCAAGTCATTGAACTGCAATTGCAAACCTAGCCGGTAACCAAACGTTAAAGTTACAGGTGTAGGAATAAACAAACGTACGTTACGTAGACCCGACCCGTCGCGTCACGTCGACCTAGTCGTACGTAAATATTGATTGTAAACACTGAGCACACTGAGCAGCGAGCAGACGACGACGTTATCCGTCTATGTGTGTTGTTATCTACGTATCTACTGTTTATTATTTGAATGGAATATACGGGACTATAGGATGGGCGATCACGCATAACTGAGGTTCTGGATAAACTACCATTCTGTAAGAGACTTCGATTGTCAAAATGCAAAAAAAAGTGACGCTTCATTTGGCGTATTTGTCAAAATAGTCAGCGTTACTTGGTTATGTTGCCCATATAAAAAGCGCTATCTGTTCAAGCTGTTTTAAAAAGCAACTTAAAAGTTTCCTGTTGATTAAGTGTCCGTATGCTGTTGAAGATCGAAAGTCCTAGATATGTTGTATTTATGCTGTATTATGTTGTATTTTTTTACGTTGTTTAATTTAATTATCTTTTTTTGTTAAATAACATCACCATGTACTTCATTTCAAATACAATTTACTGTACATGATTAAATAAATAATAATAATAACAGAAAATATAAAAATCCCTAAAATCATAGGAATAACGTTATTTTAACAAAATTTTAAGTTTTAGCAATCGCCTTCACCACGCTACTGCTGTCAGATCGTCATGTGCCACGTTTTATAGAGCTTCAGCAGATGATAAGTTGCGTCTTGCAACAAAAGTAAAAGAAATTAGAAGATTGAGAGGGTAGTGTGTCTTTGGCTAAATGTTTCCCTCAAGACCAACGGCTTACATGACTTCCGAGACACTAAGGTATCACGGAGATAGCTTCCAAACTCCGGGTTATCAATAAGAAATTCCTCACGAATAAACCGTTTAATACTACTCGTATTGGAAATCAAACCCAGGACCATGCGCGTGAGCATGTGGTCATGGGTCGCGCTGGCAACCACGAGACCACGTCAGCCGTCATTTCTGCTGCCACGTCATTTACGAGTAACATTGGGCTGGACTGCCAATCTAACCTCCACAGTTCAGTTTCAGGGTAACATGTTATTCCTTGATCAATCAAGTGATGTTCTTCTTGTACCTGTGCAAGGTCTAACAAATCACAGTACGTCCCTGTGTGTTGCCACAGTAGCATACATATGGTCATCAGGCTTTCGGCCCCTGACTACCCCTAACAAATTAATACCCCGTATGTTTCCTCAAAACTCAGCACGGTATACGCGTACGGTGACACGATACTTCGGTTTGAGGTAAAAATAACATTTCCAGCCGTTGGCTCGAAATGTTCAAGTCGAGGCGACGGTTGTACCAAGAGAAAAAAAAAACCGACTTCAAAAAACCCTAAAAGCACTAAAAAGTTAAAAATAATACTACAACTTACCTATATTAATAAACCTAACCTAACCTACGATTAACCTATACTAAAATTTAACAATTTTTTGGAGTCGGTGCCAAGCTAAGTAATGAAACGACTGGTAATTCCACTTATGAAATATTAATTTAAGTTATAATATAATGTTTGCTACAAGTATTGTTACTGTGCGTAAGTTTTGTAAGTGCAATAATGTTTAATGCTAGTTTTTAAAACATTTCCCATGTAAGTGAATTAATTCTTATGGGAAATAAAGATATCTCAAACCTCAATTCCAGAGTATTTTTCCGTTTTAGTACAACAAAGCTCGACAGATGGCGTTGTTCATTGAGGCCTCATTTCTGAATCGCGCTATGGTTTCGTTACCGACATTTCTACAAGTAAGGTTGCTACACAATTGCTCACTATGTTCACGTGACTCAAGATCTTGAAGTTAATCGTCGAACTCCTTGCTTTTCTTGCGTTGTTGCATTGTGTAAACTGTGTTTGCTCTTATTTTATTGATTTGTAAGTTTTATATTATTATTATTAAGTATTAACGTTAGTATCTTTTTTCTGTGTCTAAATATTAGGTAGGTAATAGGAAATCCATCTTTAAGTATTTTTGTTGTTTTCCGATTTGAATTAATATTTTAGAAGCTGTAAGTTTTATGTTTTGTTTTTTCTGGCCTTAGTTTGTAGGTCTATAGTCATTTAGGTATCGTATATTGCTTGGCACCGACTCCAAAAAATTGTTAAATTTTAGTATAGGTTAATCGTAGGTTAGGTTAGGTTTATTAATATAGGTAAGTTGTAGTATTATTTTTAACTTTTTAGTGCTTTTAGGGTTTTTTGAAGTCGGTTTTTTTTTTTGCAAAAAAAATTTTTATTTGTTAATTTTTAGTGACATATTTTTAATCTTATAAAATATGGGTAGGCCTAGTAAAGATGCTTCTCGTATGAGAAAACTGCGTCGAACTGAAACTGAGAATGAAAATAAAAAACGCTTAAAAGAAATTAGGGAAAGAAATGCTCAACGCATTTCGAATGAGAACCCTGACCAGCGCGAAAACAGACTGTCAAAGCAGAGGACCTACATGTTACGTAGGTTGAATAAGGAAAGTCAAGAAGGTTATAATCGTCGTCTTAGTTTGATTCGTACTCGATTGGCCACGGAAAGCCAAGAAGATTACGATAATCGTTTATCGTTAATTCGCCATCGATTAGCTAACGAGAGTCAAGAAGATTACGATCATCGTATATCTTTAATTCGCAATCGATTAGCTAACGAGAGTCAAAAAGATTACGATCATCGTATATCTTTAATTCGCAATCGATTAGCTAACGAGAGTCAAGAAGATTACGATCATCGTTTATCTTTAATTCGCAATCGATTAGCTAACGAGTGTCAAGAAGATTACGATCATCGTATATCTTTAATTCGCCATCGATTAGCTAACGAGAGTCAAGAAGATTACGATCATCGTATATCTTTAATTCGCAATCGATTAGCTAACGAGAGTCAAGAAGATTACGATCGTCGCCTATCTTTAATACATACTCGATTGGCTAATGAAAGTCAAGAAGATTACGACCATCGTCTTTCTTTAATACACGCTCGACTAGCCAATGAAACTGTAGAGGAACGGTCACAACGATTGAGTGGCCTACGTATTCGTTCTAGTCAGAGCCTGCTTAATGAAACGCCAGAAGCCAGAGTCGAAAGATTAAATGTCGTTCGAGAAACAGCAAGGAATAGAAGAAATATGTTAAGTTCCGAACAATTTCGGGAGACGATAAATATTTTTGCAGACGTACCATGTGCAGTATGTAATAAGGCTTTGTATCCACAACAGCGTGTAAATTTGCAAACAACGATTTACAGCTCGATTTTGCCTCCAGAATTAGTAGGTAATATAATAATAACTTGTTCTCGCTGCTCCAATAATATAAGAAAACGCAAAACACCATCTCAAGCGTATTGGAATAAGTTAACTGTTAGTGCTATACCGCAGGAATTAGCTGATTTAACGGAAATCGAAAGACGATTTTTGTGTAGAGTAGTACCATTCCTTAAAATAATAAAGCTACAAAACCGTTTCAGTCAATATTGGTGCAAAGGGCAAGCAATATTATTTGCTCAAGATGTTGTTGAGCTTGCGGAACAATTGCCACTTCGGCCTAACCAGACTGGATTAATTCTAGTAGTGGAAAGCTTAGAAAACGTTCAACGTTCCAGAGAGTTCATAATAGATTCAGATAGATTAAATAAAGCTTTGAATTGGTTGATGACAAATAATATTTTATATAGAGACGTGTGTCCACATTTTAACAGAAACATAGACATTACTGAAATTGTGCAAGTAGTTGACGAGCCAACAACAAACCGAAATTCAGGAACAATTACATCTGTTAATCATTACAGAAGTTTAAACGAAAATGTGGCTATTCTTCGCGGTTCATTTCATCAAGGAGATGAAAGATTTATTAACGAATCACGTGGCAGGCAATGCACTGCAATTGCAACTATTTCTTGTATAGCTTTTTATAGTCATGATCCCAATTTATTGTGCAAAAGTGACATAGACTACATAGTTATTAAAGGAGATAACTATTATTACGACTGCATCAACACTCGACCACATCTTAGCACTGGCGAAGTAAATCCGGAATATCTTGCTGCTACTGAACTTCTATCAAGGGTTGTTTATAACAGACAAACATTCAATATAAGCGGCTACGAACAACCTATTTACAATGGCCATGTAACTAATGACGACAGTGAAAACGGTTTCCCTAACTTAAAAAATGCCTTAACACTTTTTTTTAGAGAACATTCTTTCGCTTTGTTAACAATAAATTCTTCAACAGTAGCTGTGCATAGCAGAAGTCAGTCTGCATCTGATACAATTTGGCTGTTTGATTCCCATGCACGTGGCGCTAAAGGTGTTAAAGCACCATTAAGAGGTACTTCCTGTTGCATGCGGTTTAACAATATTGATAAGCTACACGCTATATTATGCCGAAATTTGGTTGTCAAAGAGTCCGTGAACCGTGACTATACATTAAATGTTTACTCATTAACATCATTACAAATTACTCCAGAAATGCCTCTTCCAGCAACGTCCCTTCAAGATGATAATATACCAAGCGCTACTAATGAACAAGCGGATCCAGAACATACCCCAACTGTTAACGAGCACCGAGCACTAGTCGAGACAAGGACTATAGAAACTACAAGTATGCTTCGTAATATTGACGAAGTAGTACCAAATTTAGATAGTGTTATAGACTTGTCTAACTCTGACTTAGAACCCCAATTAAGACTGGCAGAAATCACGAGGAAAACAGCACCACCCTTAAATTTAGAACGAGAGCGCAGAATAGAAGAACTTGCATGGTACTTTCTTTTTCCGGATGGCAAAAATGGGTATCAAGAGCAAAGAGAATTTTATATAACACCATTGGACTACTTTCAAAGCCGCGTTATGGGTACTGATAAACGTTTTCACAGAAACGATTATTTATTTTATGCCTTATCAGTGGTAGAGTACTTTCGCGCGAAGTCAAGTGTTTCAGTATCCTGTCGAATGCGCCAAGGCCAAGGAGAACATACTCCTCGAGGTCTTGTTGACAATATGCATTTAACGATGAGGAATATAAGAGGATCCGCTTCATATTGGCAAAGATGCTGTTCAGAGCTTATTGCGATGGTCAGGACATTGGGTCCTCCTACATGGTTTTTGACATTTTCTTGCAATGATTTGCACTGGCCTGATATGATGAAAGCATTGCTATTAGCAGATAATCAAGATTCAAGCGAAGAGGGTCAGCTCACATTCCAACAGCGCTTAGACTTGGTTCAAAAATATCCGGTAGTCGTTGCTCGACAATTTTCAGTTCGAGTCAATGCTCTAATGCGATACTTAAAATTAAATAATGATTGCTTAGCAGGTCCAGTAGTAGATTATTGGTACAGAATCGAATTCCAAAACAGAGGAAGCCCTCATCTTCATCTGTTGGTTTGGTGTATCAATGTTCCCGATTTTGCAACCCTAGAAGGTATCAGTGTTATTGAAAGAGTAGTATCATGCAGTGCAAACCCGGAAAATTTTGAATTAAAAGAACTAGTAAATAATGTGCAAATTCATAAGCATACTAGCACTTGCTACAAAAACCGAGATAATCAAACTTGTCGGTTTGGTTTTCCAAGGGCACCTAATGCCTCTACAACTTGTTTAGGCCCTGATGAAGCCTTGGCAAACCATGGTCGATTTTGCATTTTAAAAAGGACATCAGATGAAACTATGATTAACAATTATAATTCTGAAGTTTTATATCTATGGCAGGGAAATATAGACGTACAACCTTGTGGCAACGTCACGGCTGTTTCATATTATGTTGCAAAATACGTAAGCAAATGTGAACCTCATGACACAGGGGAGGTTATACGAGCGTCTATAACTAAAGCTAAGAGACAAGGTGGTACCGTATGGAACCAGTTATTCTCGGTAGCAATGGCCATTTTGTCTCAACGCTTGGTGAGTGCTCCTGAATGTGCGTATAGGCTTTGTCATCTGCCTCTCAAAATGAGCTCTCGAAAAACCGTTTTCATTAATAGCTGCAGGCCAAATGAAAGATTCCGGCTTTTGCGATTTGAATTTAATGAAACGTCGATATATAATAACATCTTTGACAGGTATGTACAAAGACCTAACGAATTAGAAAATTTAAGTTTAGTCGAATTTGCTGTGCGTTTTGAAACAGTGTCAAATACGACGTGGAGTGACGAGGACGGCGATGCAGAATTGAGACAATTGGACAGTGAGGCAACACGGTATATTAAATTACGAGACAATACCAGAATGCGCATTAGAAACAAAGCGGCTGTTTTACGCACTCGTTATTACACACTGAATAGTGATAAAGAAGGATACTATTATAATTTAATAGTGTGCCATGTTCCATTTAGGGATGAAGCTGAGCTTTTACTAGATCAAGAAACGGCAGAGGCGTGCTTCTTACGACGACAAAATGAGTTAAGGCCACTGCAATCCAATGTTAGTGCGGAACAGTTTGCTCACGCTGAACAGATTATCCAACAAGCGCTCGCTCAAGCGACAGCATTGAATGCTGCTCGTAATATACATGTGCAAGATAATGCCCCAATTATTTGTGCCGATGAGCAAATTATAGAAGATCTCGATAATTTTTGCGAAGACGTCCCAGATGATCGAGCAGCATTACCCGATGATGTGTTTTTAGCGAATATACGTGGCCTTAACATACAGCAAAGTGAGCTCTTTCAAAAGGTTTCCAGGGCAATAGAAAGTGATCTAAGCGGTGTGGAAAATCAATTACTACTTTTTATCACTGGAGGTGCTGGGAGTGGTAAATCATACCTCTTAAAATTATTAGTCCAACATATTAAACGTTGCTATGCACCAACAGTCGACGTCCTCCTGAAACCCAGTTTTGTTGAGGTTGCTTCTTTAACAGGAGTGGCTGCTCGCCAAATATTTGGCAAGACATTACATTCCCTATTTTCGCTTCCTATTGAAAAGAAAGGAAATACTATGACCTATAAGCGCTTGACGGGACAAAAACTCGAACAGGAAAGACGCAAGTGGCGTAACATGAATTGGCTTGTAATAGACGAGATTTCGATGGTTTCTTATGAAAATTTAAGGATCATTCATTTACGTCTACAAGAATTTAAAAACAACGATAAATTGTTTGGCGGGGTAAACATTATTTTATTTGGTGACATATTGCAGCTACCTCCTGTCAAAGGCCACTGGTGCTTTTTGCAACCTCTGTGGTTGGCGGCTGAAGTGGATTTATGGAAAAAATTCTCATTTTGTGAATTAACCATAAATATGCGTCAGCAAAACGATAGTGAGTTCATTGACTTACTGAATAATTTGCGTGTTGGTGAACTGACAACGGCTCAACTGGAGTTACTTTGCGAACGTCGACGAGTACCTTTGACAGGAGAATTTGCTAATGGAGTGGCAGTTCGTATTTATCCAACTGTCCGCCAAGTAGACGCTTATAATGCACATATGATAGCTGACAACGCGAAAACACAGCGTATTTACACGGTGAATGCAGTCGACGAATCCCGCGAAATTGCTACTTACGGAAATGTACCTCCCAGTAATGTTATTCCTAAAGATGTAAATAACTGTGGAGGTCTTTTATCAACAGTACAATTAGGTATAGGGTCACGCGTTATGCTGAGGCGAAACATTTCTGTTTCCGAAGGGCTCGTAAATGGGGTTATGGGCATTGTGCAAAAATTTAAATGGCCAGCTTTACGAAGAGAGCAGATAGAGGATGGTGAATTACCTGAAGCTGTCATTTTAAAATTTGATGACGATACTGTTGGCAATAGGTTAAAAGATTTGGATAGCTGTATAGCAATAACCCCAGTTACAGCTACGTTTCAGGCAACCAGAGGGTACGGCAATGTAGAGCGAAGGATGTTACCTTTAATCTTGAGCTGGGCAGTTACAGTACACAAACTACAGGGCACAACGCTGGATAGAGCTGTGATTGACTTAGGGAAGAAAAACTTCGCCAAAGGGCAAGTATATGTAGCTCTAAGTCGCGTGAAAACCCTAGAGGGTATTGCATTGTGCGACTTAGAGGCTAATAAATTATTAAATAGGCCACATGATGAAAGAGCATTGGCAGAAATGGCAAGATTGCGTGAATTTACAAATCAATAAGCTGACACCCTTTCATCATCATCATGATCATTTCCGTCAAACGAAATCCACTGCCGCGCATCTCGCATCCAACGAATTACCGCTGCATTCACGAGGTCATCTGCCTTTCACTTATTAAAAAGTTCCGTTGTCTATCTCTGAACCCAGCATCAGATCTGCACGAAATTTCAAACAAAAAAAAAACTTGAAGAGTTCCTTCGATTTCGCCAAGATTCCATCATCAGATCCTGACTTGGTGACTATGGGAGCAATTGGAAAGCATAGGCTTTGGAATAAAAAAAAAAGAATTTTCCAAATTGGTTCGTAAATGACGGAGTTATGCGCGAACAAAAAACGCAATGCAGAGTGAACGAAAATATCGTTAATGTAGACAATGTAGATAAATTTTTAGATTTTAATTGATTTTTTTCAATATTTTTTTTATTTTAATTGTTTTTTTTCAAAAACCGCTCGTCTGATTTCGATAAAATTTTCATGGGACCATTTGGGAAGTATACCCTTTCCATTAAAAAAATAATTTTTCAAATCGGTTGGCAAACGACGGAGTTATGCGCGAACAAACATAAAAAAAAAAAAAAAAAAAAAAAAAAATACAAACATCCGAATTGAGAACCTCCTCCTTTTTTAGAAGTCGGTTAAAAATATTGCTATGCCGTATGTAGGTAGTTCTGTCTGTACGATTATGTCTACGTAGGAAAAGGTACCTTTAAATGGTTACTGGTTGAATTAAGAAGGAATAATGTTTTATACTTGGTGAGTTAGATAATTAGGAATGATTTGGGTAAAACCGAGTTTGAGTTGATTTTCCCGTTATAGCTTTGTTATATCAATCCCGTTATACCAAGTTCTTATTTGTAGGTACTTATCTTCTCACTTTGATTAAATATTGAAAACTCTAGGTCAGCCGTGTCAACCAATGCTTTACAATAACGCATTTTTCGATACACACGAAAAACTGTACTGCACTGGCCGTTGATCTAGAATTGTGACATTTCCATAGAAGTAAAGTCTTTTAATGAATCGGAACCCTTCGCATGGAAGTTCGTGACCGGTTTTTTATGCTGCACGGAGCGCTTTACTTTTAAATAAGAATGTACCTACTAAAATGTGAAAATAATTTCACAGAGTTACAAATGTAGTTACGTAGGAAGCTATACAAGCTCTGTACCCAAATAATTCGTCAGCCTATCTCTATCTAAGACAGTCGATTAATTTTATTGAAGTCAGCTCTGATTTACTAAATATCCAGTGAGATTTAAACGGGATGCATCTGATAAAATTGTAGACAAAGTTATATTTAACATTTAGCGACAGTGGCTTTCTTTTATTGGTTTGGAACTGGATAATTTTATTTTTCCATATTAATTTCTTAGTGTGTTGTGTGTGTGTATACTAGTATTCAGCTGGATCCGGTTTGACTGGTAGCCGACCCCAATATAGTTGGGAAAAAGGCTAGGCAGATGATGAATTTCTCATATTGAAAACTCGTAATTCGTAGGAGGCCACTAATTAGGGATTATGTCTGTTGGATAGAACAATCTCCACCTGACTGACGTCACTAATCCCTTAGGCATGGCTAGACAGATATAGTCGTCCTGTCAAATAAATTACCCATTTATTAAAATCAAGAAAGAAAGAAAGATAAGCAAGTAAAGCTAAGTGGGCTCTAGGCCACTCTATTTAGCGATGCATATTATGTACTGCTGGTCGATTCTGTCGACATATCACGGTGTACACCTAGGCGGAGTGAACGACAAGTGAGCTGTCATTCCATCTTATTTGTATGGTTTGACAACTCACTTGTCGTGCAACCCGCTCAAGTGTTTACTTCGATATGTTTACAGAATCGCACTGCTGTAACATTACAGCAGTGCGATTCTGGATTATTTATTTACTTTGGGAGTAGGTATTTGACTGTTACAGGTGAAATATTATTAACCAAAATAACGCTTTTCTGGAAGATGCCACATTTATTTATTTAATACTTTACGCACACATATGTACAGAGGCGGAATGCCTTAGGCATTTTCTACCAGTCAACCTTTGGGTGATGCAAGGAATAAGTGGTAGGTCTTATGTGAAGAAAAATAATAATAGAAACGTGATTAATATTACAGCCATAGGTAATCATTTAAAGTCATCGTCGGAATGTTAAAAAGTTAAAAATATTCAGATCAATCAGGTTAACCATTTAAAGGCTGCACGACGCGCATAACTTTTAAATAAGCATGTGCTTATATATTACAATGGTTTCATGAAATCATAAACTAGACAGTAGAATACGGGAAGCTATACTAAGCTCAGTGCCCAAATAATACGTCAACCTGCCTCTACATAATTGTCGTAACTCGTAGGACGCCACTAGGGATTATGTCAGGTGGACAACAATACCGCCTGACTGACGTCTCTAATCCCTAGGCATGGTTCTCACTAGACAGATTATGGTCGTTCTGTCTGATAAATTATACGTGAATTAAAATCACGCAAATTGAATGAGTAGGTTACAGTAACCTCCTGTAATCTACTCATTTAATTTGCGTGGACAACATTCAAATCACGCCGGGGTGTGTTCGTCGTGTATACAAAAACGGCAATAAATTGTGTGGTTTACTTGACATACAAGTCAGAGAAACCGGTAAGGGTAATATTAATGTTCAAAGGTGACAAATCGTATACTATCATAATGTACTGTATCTTTTAACACCTGTAACTTACAGGTGCATTCTGATTAGAATGTTGTCCACGATTAATTATTGAAGAGTGCGATCTGTCAACATTGTGATTATCTCGTAGGCATAATTGGTAAACCATTAAAAGTATCTGAGGGACAAGAGCCAATTTCATTCTATCAGGAAAATTTTAATTAGTTTATTAATATTTAACTTTGCGTTATTCATTATTACATAGCACAGTAAAAGTCAAGCCACTCCTCACGGTATTTTATACAAACTCGCAAGTCATTATTGTTAGAAATTAATGAACCGATGCTTGATTTACATACGCCAGATATCTTTTTTATGGATGGGAAATCATCAATGACTTCTTCCTCTCTTGGTGGAGCAGAAGGGAGTGGTAAACTCTTACTGTCTAAAACCCATCCATGTTCCTCCACATGCCCTTTGCGTTGTTTTGCAACCCTGGCACGCCAGATACCTAGGTCTTAATGGTACTTGAGATTTTTTTCCATAAATATTTAGAAAGAAAGTCAGAGTAATTTTTGAACCTAAACTAAACTTAAACTTTCCATAGAAAACTTAAAATTGATCTCACTCTCTAAAAGGAGTTAAGAGTTAAGTTAAGAACGTTCTTAAAAGTTATCAGAGAACATTTTCGAAATGTCTTATTTAAAAAAAGATAATTGGAAATCTATGTTTCATATGAAACATTTAAAATTGGTCGAATTAAGCTGTAACACTATTTTTAGAAAATTTTCTCTGATAACGTTTGAGACCTATGTACCCTGTTTATGCGTAGGAAGTTTCATTAAAATCGGTTCATTCATTTAAAAAAAATAAGGACTTGAATATTTGTATGAAATACCGTACGACGTAGACGCTTAACCAATTCCAATAACTCCAATACTTATCCTTCATTGAAGAGAGCCAAAAACTGTCCACTGATTGTCTTATACTACTAAAATCCTTCCAATACATTTGTTCCCAAATGAACAATGGAACATTTTTCCCCTTCTCAAGGGTACAGGGAAAATTGACACGTTTTTTGCCCATTCGGGACACTAATAGAAAATTGGGGTAGACCCTACTGTAGGCGGGCAAAATGCGGGTTTTATGGACAATTTCATCACAAAAACTTGTAAGTTGTAACGTCAAATAATGAACGGGCTTACCCTATTTTGTATGAGAATTTGGGCTTTGGTGAAGAAATATTGATTCGTCAATGGGTTATTTTGGGGCCCTTGTAATTTAGTTTTGTTGTTCTTCGGCTTTATTATTTAAAGGAAATGTCTTGGATTTCAGCTTGGTTGATTTTAGTTTGTTTACCAAGTGAAATGGGGGAGGTATGACAACCATATTGTAAGTCGTTATGGAGGATTCATTCACTTCACTCGACTCAGTGGATGTTAATGACAATACATTACAAGTTGTGACTGTGTATTTGATCCCGAAGCTGAGTCGAGTGGCAAGCCAAACATACCTACTCTTACGCAGGATTATAAGACAATTCAAATATCTCAGAACAAAATAATTATTATGAAAAACACACAAGAAAAAAACAAGAGTAATATTTCACGGCAAGACATAATCAGGACCAGCCAGTTACTTTATGTTTGAAATACGAACAAAAATGACAAGTGACATGCAGGCCGCTTGCGATTGCGACCCTTTGTGGGTTTATAACCCCGAGGCGAGGTTGTTACTGGCCATGTATAAATGTTCTAAATAGGAAAGGTACAAATTGAATTGATTCCAGGCAGAACTACGTATTGCGCGGATTAATGATTATGATTATTGTTTGTTCTGTGTCTGGGTGTAATTTATCTATAATATGTATGTATTTATAAATTATATAAGTATGTATATCAGTTGTCTGGTTACCATAACACAAGCTCTGCTTAGCTTGGGATCAGATGGCCGTGTGTGAGTTGTCCCAAGATATTATTATTATTATTATTATTATTATTATTAAATATTATTTTATTTTTGTATAAAAATTGTTTTGAGTCTAGGGATCGATTGCCTTGTTTTTTTTTATTTTGCTTCAATACTTTTGCTATTACGTCAAAAATGATATTACACGATACCACAGGAATCGTAATATATACGGTTCATGTGTCCCGTAAATTAGTTAGAACAGTTGAATTTTTCACAGATTGTATCGTTGAACAAAATTAAATTTAAAAAAGTGCTTTAAAATAAAAAATAAAAACACATTTCTTGTATAAGAAAAGTGTTTTTTTTTTTCAGTAAGTGACCGGTTTTTTATACAGAATTATTCTACAACTAAAATCAAAGCAAATTATACGACCGCAAGTTACAACAATAATCTGAAACCTATCAGTATGTAAACTTAATGGAAATGGCTTGTAATATCTCTATTTAGCGCTGAACTGACAACCTGCTGATGCCTAATGCTCCGTTATCTGCTTATCCCATACGTTGTGCTGTATACCTACCAAATAATAATACGCGGGTAACCGATGGATGCGAGACGCACAGGACCAGTTGTTGTGGCGACATTTGGGGGAGGCCTATGTCCAGCAGTGGACGTCTTTCGGCTGATATGATGATGATGCATAATACGCTGCAATACACACTCTGAATTGATTGCAGGCAGAACTACGTATTGCGCGGATTAATGATTATACGCTAATTCGACTGTCTAAATACAAATAGGGATAATGTATATATAGATGATTTTTAGGCCTTGGACAAGGCTTTGCACGGCTGTTAAGGAGGGCGCGAAGTATCAAATATGTAAAACCGCCATTTGGGAAGAAATCACAGAGTTTTTAATAGGGAAATCTAGAAATGAAAATTTAACACTATGGCTATCGCCACCCCACTAATGGCAAAGTATATCTCGTAAACTAGTGGAGTAAGTACTGTAGCGTAAGGAGGAATAAAAAAGAAATGAAGAACACTCTTTACGCTGAACACGTATAATTTGCAAATCTAAAAAAAAATAAAATATTATTAACATAACAGAAAACATTGGTAAACAAAAGTACAAAAAATAAAGAATAAATGTTGAAGGAAGTGATGAAAATTTGTTAAAACATAGACCCAATTTATTGCTCGGAAACCATTAAGTACGTAGTTTTATGTGAAATAATAATCAAAATTTTTGGACCAAATAAAGCAGATTTAAAAATACGGTTGCAACACGTTTTATTTAAAGCTGGTAGGCCGTTTCCTAAAAGATAAGAAAATCGTAATGATTGGTTCGCTCACAAGAAAAATATGAAATTATTATTACATATATTACGTTTAAAAGTCTTTACACGCACGAACTGGAGACGACCGACGTTATTCCAAAATAGGTACCGTAAAGGGAATGCAATTTACTTCCCCTAAAAAAACCTTCCCGTCGTCCTCCTCACGACGGCTTTACGACGTCCTTCCCGCAGCAACCCCTCTCGGATAGTGTCCGTAGGACCTCACAGCCACACGTTTCTCGGGCAGTAGCCTCACAAACTCGCCCGCGTACTTAGATATACCGTAGCATAAGACCGGTAACCCGGATTCAAAAGTTAGTAGATAAACTGCACGGAAATAAGCACAATAGCTTAAGCTTAACTAGCTTATTTTACTCCATAATTTAAATATAATAATATTCCCGAAAAAGACAACGTCACTTCGTCATGGCACTTTGCAACCTTTAATGCAAAAAACAAATCTCTACGTCGAGCCGCGGGTTAAAACAAGTATTATCATAATTGCGAAAGTTAGTTTGTTTGTCATGCTTTTTCGTCTAAATTGTCGAATCTATATTGATAGTTTTTTGTAAAAAGATAGATGGGACCTTGGAAAAAGTTATGAGATACTTATTTTGCGAAAATAAACGCAAAAAAAGCGAATCCGATGGTAAAAGCTAGAAACTCGGCGAGGATTAGAACAGGATTGTCCTATTCTTATGATGATTTCTGAGGGATCCCTTCTTTTCGCATAATGTTCTTTGTCCTAATATACTTCGGCATAACGATTTTGGCACAATTTGTTTTGGCATAATAATACTTCGGCGTAATTTTTTTAGGCATACATTTTATGTTGGCATAATCATCTTAAAGACTAATTTGTTTTGGCATAAATTTGATTCGCATAACGTTAGTAGGCCTAATGACTATTAGCATAACGTTAGTAGGCCTAATTACTATTAGCATAACGTTAGTAGGCCTAATTACTATTAGCATAAAGTAAGTAGGCCTAATGACTTTAATATCGACTGAATTTAATATGCTGTGCAACAAAAGTTAGTGACAGAACCGAATTGCTGCAAAACCGACTCCACGTAGTCTTGTTTGTCCTACCCCTAGAGTGTAATTTAAAATCGCGTAGGCGCGTAGGGGCGAGGCGGCCCGCGGGCTGAGGAGCAGGTGGATGCGAGCGAGCCGCGTGGTGAGCGAAAGCCGTTTGCGACGACTAGCACGCGTGGGGCCGCCGGAGGCCCGCAGCGCCGGAGCCGTGACAGAAACCCTGCCTGCTTGCATGCTGCATGCTTGCTTGTTTGCTGCATGCTTGCTTGCATGCTTGCTTGCATGCTATATGCTTGCTTGCATGCTGTATGCTTGTTTGCTTCATGCTTCCTACCGCGAAAAAAAAACCCACATAAAGGTTCAATACGTTATATTACATTAATATGTTACCTATATATTACCTGATTCGGGAGATATGGCTTTTTTCCAATCGTCGAAATAAATTGTTATACCTATAAAAATATGTTTTAATATCATTATGCGTAAATAAATTTGTGCTTTAGGATATTATGCTTAAAAAAATTATGCTTTAGAACTTTATGCTTAATAAATTTTTGCTTTAGAATATTATGCTTTATCATTATTATGGTTAGAGAAATTATGCTTAAAAAATTATGCATAAGCTGTTATGCGTAATTACATTATGCGAAAATATAATTATGCCAAACAAAATTATGCTAAGTTATATTAGGTCTTAAAATTTTATGCAAATGGATAGGGAACCGATTTCTGAAACGAAAAAACTTATATTATGAAATTTCTATTTCACAAACCAATCTCACACAAAACAATACAACAATTTCCCCAAACAAAACAAACGGCACAAAACAACCAATAAATTCAAAACGTAGCGTCTATAAGCGAAAACATCGGCCATGCGGGGCTGTGGTCGGCCGGTTTTCTGGCCAATTTGGCGGGCAGGCCAGTGACGTCACGACTGGGATTAGCCGCGGTCGCCTGTCCACCGCATTACGCTGTATTGGATCAACGAAACGTTTTGTAAGCTTTTAATGTAGTTCCGATGACGTGATCGGTTAGGGATTTCTTCTTGTCGGTTAGTGGTGGGTATGTTTTGAGTTTGTCTTAAAGTAAATTATAAGAATATAATATTATCATTATATAAAATAATTAGAAGCGCAAATATCGGCCATATTATGTGTGGTTGTGGTTGGCCGGTTTTTTGGGCAATTTGGCGGGCAGGCAAGTCACGTCACGTGCTGGGATTAGCCGCGGTCGCCTGTCCTCGTCGCGGTCGTCTTGTAAGCTTTTAGTGTAATTCCCATGATGTGAACAGTTAGGGAGAGTTGTTCTTGTAGGCCGTAACAATGAAAATGTTCGGTGGATTCGCAGCCGCCGATCACCTAGACTCGACGAGGACACGGCGGTGCTCCGCCCACGCTGGGCAGACCGTCACCGTATGCTACACTGTGTCCACCGGGCGATCCACATTGTGGTGACACCCGGACGTTTCCTCCCACTGAATCCGAACCAGGTAGCTCCTGAAACAACCGTGTCCGGTGAGTACCTGCATCAGGCGGAAAGAGGACGCAGTAGCGCCTCTCTAACCACTCCTCAAAGAGGGAACTTATCGCTACAATTATAGTGGCATGCTCATAGATAAAGTAGTAGGTACTTTATCTATGAGCATGCCACTATAATTGTATAGACCGATGAAACTGTAACATGAGATAAAGTTATCAACGCATAGGTACATACTCGTACTTACATCAGAGATATTTTAAAACTTTGGCATCCTTTCTAAAAAAAGTCTAATTCTTTGAAGCTATGTCTGGCGCTTGCTTTAGGAATATTAATAACGCTATTTCCACACTACCATAGTCGACAACAGTTATTATTATATCAAATAGCAGAATAACATGAATCAAAAATGAAAAACATATACCGCGTTTGCGGTAACATTGCGAAGGTAAGCGTCAATATGCAAACAGCGTTAATGGAGTGTATATTTGTACCAATTTTAAATTGTTTCCAATTACCTACACACGTGCTTTCATTTATACTTTACAATAATTATTAATACACCGATTCACTGTACCTAAGGGCATTTTTTTATGGATGGGAAATCATCAAATGACTCCTGCCGCTTTGAGTGGAGCGGGAGAGAGTGTCAGACTCTTACTGCTAAAACCCATCCGCGCTCCTCCTAGTGCCCTTTGCTTTCCAGGGCCGCGGTAACTCTTTCGAACAAAATCCGCAACATACCTATGGGCTACTGATAAGACATTATGTCTTAGCTATTGGTCGTGTCTATCAGGATTCTTTTAGTGGCAGCCTGCTACTGCTCTACAGACTCCGGTCTTAGACGATTTGTGAGTGGTTGATGGCAATGGGCTCACCCCCTTGAAGGCTGACGTCGGTAAGTAGTTAAGCACTTATCACCATCACATCACTTCCCGTGGGTGTCGTAAGAGGCGACTAAGGGACTCACCAGAGAATAGGCAGCAGCATTCTCTGTAGCTACATTGCTACAGCTACACTGCGATCGCCAACCCGCCTGCAAAGCGTGGCGATTATGGAAAACCCCCCATTTAGGGGAAGCCTATGTCCAGCAATGGACGTATTTCGGATGATATGATGATGATGATGAGACATTGGAAACTATTCTGCTCCATGTAGCTAGATCTTGTCAAGAGTTGTTTAACGAAAGATTACAGGCCTATTAACAGATTTTAAATTGAAATTCTGCATAGAAAATAATTGAGAATCTGCGAATCAGTATTCATACTAAGCATAATAATATGGTTAGAGTTTTCATAAATAAGCCTGAAAATTCATACCATAATAAGTCTAGATCTGTTCAGCAATTTTAAATTACCTCATTTGCTTTGGTAGTTGGATAGTTAAGAAAATAAACTACTATCCATATTTTTTATGACTAGACAAAGATTTACAAAAGGGCATCACTTAGAAAGATAAATAGACATTTAGCCAACCTTTATACAAAACTGCGTGGGATGATAACAATAAAAGTAAATACTTTCATTTTGGTTAACAGAAGCGCCAAATGACATGATTTGATATGAATTTGAAACTTCTCTAACTATTTGTCACAAACGTTTTGTTATATTGATCCTAAATAGTTCATTGCATTTTGTATTGAATAAAAAAAAACTATTTGTGTGGTGTTTATTGCAAGTTACAATAAAATTATATCTTACAAACGACGCGTGGTCTCAATCGCTAAAATGATAGTTTGGTTTGCACAAGAGTTTCTTAAATATATAAAATGAATTTATAGGATAATTTCAATGCATCTTTACCACCACTGTCACCACCCAAATGTGGACTTTAACATTTTTGTAATTTAAGATAGGTAGTTTATAAGTGTAAAATTTATGTACTACAATGGAATTTGAACTTTACACTGAATAAATAGAGATTGCTGCAAATAAAAAAAAAGTATTTCGAATTCAAGATTGTTGAAAATTCTCTTAAAAACCCATAAAACTTTGAATAGAAGCCATTGTTGACGATGGATTTTACTCTCTATATTTTATAATACTTAATATTATAATTTGGCTGTGAAAAATTCTGAAGACAACATATTTTTGTTAAGTGTGTGTCATTAGACTAAAATATAGGGTATCTGTTACAGTTGTTGTAGATCATACTTCAATTACGACAACGAAATAACTTAGTTTCAAGAATAGTTAGTATTTTAAGAACCGCTCGGGATCCTAAAGCTCCTAAGTTTATACGAAATAAGTACATTAAGTCACAGTTTTCAGTTATTCACTGTTATAACTAAGGTATTATTACACACTATACTTTTCACTTTCTCATACATTTGTACGTTATTTGTGTGCCATTGCCACTTTGCGATCTGCCACTGGCTATTACAGTTTTGCATGAACTCTTCTCTCAAACCAACCTTCTTGGCGCTGTTGAAAAAGAAAACAATGAACACGTCATGCCAAACATCAACCATATTTCCGAACAATGCCCTTCAAATTATTCGGCGCAGTTCCGGGATTTCTCAAGCTACACACGTTTGAATGTGATAGATACCCTTCGAACCGAATATCTTCCGTAGTATGGCGTGGAGAGGTCTTGAGCACAGAGCATGGAATAGCCGTGCTGGCAGAGTCTAGAGGCGGTAGTACCGAATCTGGGAAACTAGTATAGGGAAAGTGGCAAAATTCTAACAGCCACACACGGCCACTTTCAGGGGTGTGCATGCTGATGTCGGTAACTGGATGGGTGACCGTTCCTTACCTACATAACCCTCCGAATAGCACCATCCCTTCACTTCCCGTGGGTGTCCTAAGAGGCGACAGAGAAAAAAAATAGGAAGACGATCTGCCCAAAGGTTGAAGAAGGACAGCAACGGACAGGCAAATGTAGAGGGAATTTGAAGAGGCCTATGTCACAAGACAGTTTGACCTGGTAACTGATATTAAATATTAAGTTATATATAATATATACAGGAAAAAGTATCTATAAGTAGTTAGTATAGTATGGTTAAGTACAGTTAGTATCGTTTTTATGTTTTATTATATTAGAAATTGTGCAAAGTTTAGTGGACGTCTTTCAGCTGATATTCGATGATGATTATGTTTCCCAACTACTAAGTTATGGGTGTTAAATAGGCTGTTGCTCTATGTAAAATAGTTCTTTATGTAAAATTCAGCTGCATCCGGTAAGCGTAGAAGCCAACTTCAACATGGTTGTGAAAAGGCTAGGCAGACATAGTGCCATAGTGCGATTTGGGGGTGACGCCCAAAGACACACTTGGGATACTCGTATAAGAAAAAGAATGTAGGAATAAAAATAATTTTAAAACAATAACATGGTGTGCCTCACGGCTGAGCCAAATAGATCCAGTTTAGTAATATCCCAGACGACTAGTAGTAGCCTGATGCTGGTTTTCAACTGAAGCTTACGTTGAGTAACTCAGTTTTACAGGAACTCGTCGGATGTAAATCAGTTTTCAAAGAAGAAGGTTATACCCACCCATACATAGCTACTCGTACAAGAGTGTTGACTATCCTTTAGCCGCGGATGCATCTCCTTGCTCTGTAGTCTTGGAGGCATCGATAGTTCGACACGTACCGACGGAATAGATCACGTGTTTATCTATTACTACTGTTTCCTCGAACCTTTGGGGTTGGTGCAAGTTAGGAGCGGTGGTGACGAAGAGAGAGGTACAGAACGGTTAGACTAGGTAATGATAAAATTATGTCATTCAGGGGCTACGTTGAAAGATGCTTAAGTGCTCCCGTAGCCCCAGGTGCACCTGCCAGGGTTGCGGAATTTGTTCGAAAGAGTCACCGCGGCCCTGGAACGCGAAGGGCATTAGGAGAATCACGGATGGGTTTTAGTCAGTAAGAGTCTCACAGTGTCCCCCGCTCCACCCAGAGCGGAAGGAGTCATTTCATGAGAGATTAAGCCCCCGGTGCAAGTATGCGAGGAAACGCGTGGTGGTTTTGTCAGTAGAAGTCGGAAAGACCCCTCCGTCCACCCTAGGGCGGGGGTCATCCATGAGGGATTCGACCCCGTTACCAAAAAAAAAGGTACTATAATATCGTGAAAAATATCAATAACTGTATGTATAGTTGGATATTTATAATTTTAAAATGTATTTTTTCATATTCCTTCTCATCGCACCCTATGAGATTCATTCATTAGCGGGGCTCAATGGTTTAACCTTTTTTTTTTTTTTACGGGGGGAAATAACCTAACCTAACCTATCCGAGTCGGGGTGCTCAGTGGCCGAATATGATGTAGGTATTATTTTGCATTGATACCTAAATAGAGACCAAAATCTATTTATTTTACACATTTCCGGTGGACCAGCAGGTACTTCATACAATCCCTATTAGTTGTATATGTCGCAGCCAACTAGCTAAATCCGCCTTCATTAAAAGTCTAGCCTTTTCATTTATCTGTGCCGTTTAATCAGCGACATAAGTGACATGGGCAAGTCATTAAACGATATTGAACCAAAGATGTCACTTAGGTCGCTGAAAAATTGGCACATTTAAATGAAAAGGCTAGGCAACCATTTAAACGGCTGATTAAGCTAATTGGCTGCGACATATACATTATCTAGGTAAAGTATGTAATGAACAATAATATTCATAATAAAATATTTCATACATTGCCTGGATGCCACAGGTATTATAGACATTGTCTAGGTATTGTATAGAATGCCTGAATTATACAGATTGCCGGTAACATACCTATCTATGTTAGAATTATTTGCTTCTTCCAACGTAAACATTTCCTTAACCTCCTGAGTACCAGACATACTTTTTTTGGAGTTTCATTTTGATACTCCCGTGTTGCATTGTTAGGCTTTTTCAGAGTATGAAAAAAATATTTAAAAAAATCATGGGTCGGAAAAACTGGTTTTTCACTATGTCCTACACAAAGTACGCGGGAACTATACTGACATGTGATTTATATAGGACATAACATATTACAGACATAAATTTGTAACGTTATGATGAGATTTAGGGATAAAATAATAGATTTCAGGCATGTATTAATTGGTTTTTAATAAATTCTTAAAAATCAACTGAAATAAAACTTTTCTTCTAAAAATATTCTCAAAAATGTAAAACTTAAACTTGAAAACTTACAATAATTCAATAGTAGGAACTTTAGAGATCAATCATTTATTTTTACAACAGGGTTTAATATCAGACTTCATGAAATTCAGTAAAACAGTTACGATTAGGCGTAAAACAAAGATAAATATCGCATTTTTTACAAAATACGGTAGTCTTTTTGTCACAACCATTCTTTCTGCAGCGCCATTGTTTTGTACCATATACTGGTAAATGCGCAGCACTTTTGGTACGGTTTTCTTTGGAAGGAACTGGTTTGATTAGAGCCTTGCGCTTTTTATGTTTTGGTTCTAGTTCCTCGTACTCCAGTTCACCTTCATCAACATCGTCACATTCTTCTTCATTTTCATTGATGAGTTTGGTACCCAAGTTCAATTTGTACTCCCTCATTTGTACAATGTTTTTTTTTGGTGTGCCTTTTTCTGTTTCGACGATCCTATACTGTAACCATGCGTTTACCACACATAGATCAAAAAGATGGGATATGACGCGAATTGTCCACTTTTTAGTGCGATTGCGCGATGGACAAACAGACAGCATCCTATCAGCGAGGTCGACGCCACCCATATTTTCATTATATTTTTTGATGACATCGGGTCTCCTCACTTTTTCATATGCTCTATTTTTTTTTGACCAACGCTCGCATTCATCGTGTTCTTGATCGTAATAACAAGTAGACATCATTAGGACTGGCTTATTATCAAGCCACATTGTAACAGCGAGTTTACGGTCTTCTCTTACTTTTACTTCAATACTTCCTCTCGCTTTTTTTTTGAAGGTTCTTTCATCTGTCAGCACACAGTTTTTAGGTACTCTATTTTTCATAATAGTACCTGTGCCATGAAATCCAAGTCTCAGTAATTCTTCACATAGCTTCGAAGTGGTGAAGAAACGGTCAAAAAATAGTAAATGTCCTGGAACTAAAGTCCTTGTCATATGAATTACAGCAGCTTCTCCCAAACAAAATCCTTGGTTGATTAAGTTGGGGAAAGTAGTATCTCCCTGATATACTGCCATGTCACAAACAATACCTTTTGGTGAAGCTAAAACGAAAACTTTGAGGCCTACTGGGTTTGGTTTGTTAGGACAATACTGTCGCATTGGGCATTTCCCAGTAAAAGGTATTATCATTTCATCTATACTCATTTCTTGAGGACGAATTTGTTCATGACATCCAGCTAATATTCGGTCAAGTAAAGGCTGGACTTTCCAGATTTTTTGTATTTTTTGTTCCGTCGTCACTTCGGGGTCATAGACGCATTTCAGTCTTAGTCTAATGAAAAAAAATCTGTTACGAGTCATAGCCCTTGCTACTATCGGAACTTTCCATTTTTCAGACCAATACATAGAAATTTGTGGGTACTGCAATGCGGACATAATCATGGTGATACCAATGTAGATTTTGAGTTCTTTTAAAGTCAGTCCCATGGATTTACCAGTCTCCAAAACTTGGGTCCTATTAGTGCAGGTTACCATCTGACTTAGGATGTTATCATCTACGTATTGGTTATAAAATTGGTACCACTCCCATTCCTCAGTATTCTTCTGGATGTAGGCAGGTTGCATTAAACAATTGATTGTTGAATCTAGTATATCGTGTGTCCAAGTGTCTTGAATGCCAGCAGTATTTTGTCGATTTCTACTAGCTATCTGTCGAGTCGATAATGACTGTGAGTTTTCACCTATTCCACGGCTACGACCACGACCCCGCCCTCGCGATGTTATTCTTGCACGTCCTCTTGCTCGTGGTTGGTACGACGAAGTTGAAGGTGGAAAGTCGGAGTCGTATGACATTGCAGGAGAAGCCACAGGGGTAAACAAGTCATTCTGATCTTCATCCGAGCTACTAGATAAGCTTTCACGGTGATCACGAGCTGTTTGGTTCAATTCTGGTGGAACGAACGCCGGATCTTCATCTGAATCATCTCCAGAAAAATCGAACTCGGAATCGTCTAAAGCATCGATGATGTAGTAGTTTGTTAACGCTAGAAAAAAACATGAAACTTGATGAAAATGTCAACGTACTACACGTAGTACTCGGGAAGACACTTGTGAAAAATATTGATTGCATACTTTAGTACTTTTTATAGGACATAGAAAAAAATGTCAAGGTTACACGAAAACCATTTGTTTTTTTGTGAAAATAATACGCTAAACCATTAGTTTGAACTACAATTAAGTTATTTTACTCGAAAAAAGTTAAAATCACGCAAACAAATTACTGATGAATATTGATTAACTTACGTCTGCGCGAACGCACGCTCGTGGGTTCACCTTCCGACGTCATTTTAAAAAGAATGAACGGTGACATGTGACGTTTGAATTTTTTAATGTAAGCCAAAAACTCACCAGATGTCGCCACAAAAATATTTTTCTGCTGGCAATAAAAATAAAGTCCACAGATTTTTAAATTTCTTACGTACTATGAGGAGTACAAATGTACGCAGGAGGTTAACATAAACGGACCAAAAGGTTGAAGATGAAAAATAATTTCATATTATTAATATCGCTTTAAACTTAGACCATTAGGTATACGAGGATACGAATGATGCGATACAATCAAAATATAGGGGCAATGTTAAATCGTTGGGTATTATGGAGTGCTCATCCGTTGATAGTCCGAGAACGCAGGGAAATAAACATTCGACCGATTTTGGATATTTTGTTTGTTGTCAGGCTCATGCGACCACGACCAATCAATTTGGTTACCTACCGCAAAACCAGCCTTAGGTCCCGTAATTTATTAACTTATTTTGAACTCTTTGTTACACCCTTGGGTACGAATTTGTACATTCATTTTCATGTTACGAGTAAAACTTTAAATTCAAATCAACTTTGAAGAAACAAGATTACTTGGTTATTATTTAAAAAATGTTTCTAACATCTACAGCAGACCTATCTCAAGGGAAATTAATATTGTTTAACAATTTTTTTTTATTAAATTCATAAGAATATGCAATGCGACGGCCTGAACTGGGCTGAACTTTGAAACTGTGTTCTTAAGCGCTTTAAGTTTGTTCAGTTATAACAAGTAGGTATTGTTACAGTAGAACCTCTTTTATTCTCTCTTAAATTTGTTTTCCGTCCCTATTGCACGGAACTTATTACATTTAATGGGTTGTGGAGGTCTGGTAGGCAGCCGAAGAAAAAAAAAAGATGTACTCATCCTTAAAGTTTAAAATTCTTAGCAATATTTTGACTAGTTTTATTTTATTTACGAAGCGGTCCCCACACATCTTTTTTAGGGTTCCGTACCCAAAGGGTAAAACGGGACTCTATTACTAAGACTCCGCTGTCCGTCCGTCAGTCCGTCCGTCCGTCTGTCACCAGGCTGTATCTCAAGAACCGTGATAGCTAGACCGTTGAAATTTTCACAGATGATGTATTTCTGTTGCCGCTATATCAACAAATACTAAAAAAAGAATGAAATAAATATTTAAGTGGGGCTCCCATACAACAAACGTGATTTTTTGACCGTTTTTTTTATAGATAATGGTACGGAACCCTCCGTGCGCGAGTCACTTGGCCGGTTTTTTTTTTACTAAAACTGTATTCCAAGCATTGCGCAGTCTTCAAAAAAGACACCTTCAGACTTCAATGTAGCGATGCGTCATTTCTTCCACACAATTTGACGTAAGCGCCAAATATCACAAAGTATCATTATGTTAATGTAAGGCCTGCGTCATAGACGAGCTAGATACTATTTTTGTTAGAGAATTTTTTTATATATTTTCTACTTTAGTACATTAGGGGTGCTACAAAATATTATTTCTATTATAGGGGAATAATAACAGGCTCAGTATTATGTCCTAACTAATATCATAAATGTGAAAGTGAGTTATTTCTTCTTTCGTTACACTTTTACGCCTCAAATAGTACTTCACTCGAGAGTATAAATAATGCCTGAACTTCGGGAATAAGTAGTAATTTTGGTGCAATTGCCCTTAACGATTAAGTAGTTAGTAACACTTTGGCCTGCATTTGGTCTCAATTTTAGTAATAGTGTCGACCTCTTTGGCATGTCTTAAACGTAAGTAGCGTTTGGGTGTACCACGTACTATCTATGGTAGGCGCCAGATAAATGTGCAATAATGGTCATTATTTATTGTTTGGGTATCTACGAGGGGATCATATGGAAAGGTCAATGTACTTTATAGCATGTTTATCTACCATGTTCATCTGGCATCTACCATACAACTATACTGCCGCACGTGTCGATCGATCTTCGAGATTAAGCATCGTTTACCGAGGTCGGTCCATGGATTGTTGACCACCCATTACATACCGAGACTCGCTCCGTACCTCAGAAAGCAAGTTCAGAGGGCCCTTCCCGGTTCGTCTATCTTCAACGCGAGCTTGGTTGAAAAGCTTGTTGTTTCATCCAGCGCAATGTGTTTGACTAACAAGAAAGTGAGAACGCCATAACATTGAACGAAGATAATGTTCGAAAATTTCATAAAACTAGTTCCAGGAAATACGTGTTTTTGAATGAACCTTACAAGTTTGTGAAATGAATATTATTTATTTAGAATCTCATTTACATGTACAACGTTTCTACCAAGATGTTTTTTTTACTTTTACAATTTATGAGTACATAATAAACGGCCTAAGTTCAGGTGAAATTTGTGCAAAATGCAGATTTTTGGAGGCTTAATTTGTTTCTCCAAATTTTTATTTCTTGCTTTCATTGAAACCTAGATATAGTGCACAATATACCTATTCAAAAAAATCTAAGATAGATGTGTTACAACGGCATAATCACGTACGACCGTTTGTATGAAAAGTATAACGGGTTGGTAGCTCTTAAGCCGTTGGTCCCGGCCGTCATTTGAAAAACTATGACAGTCTTTTCGGATAGTTAGTAGTCAGAAAATCTGACTCCAGTCTTTGCCAAGAGGTTCGTGTTACCCAGTTACTGGGTTGTGTGTAAGTTATGTAGTCGCTCCATGTGAAATAATTACTGGGGCTCCAGACAAGTGAGATTCTGTCAACAGCAGCGTGGCGAAGGCGATTGTCAATACGTCAAAAATGTATGGGATTGACAGATGCTATCGAAATGTCACGAGATCAAATCACATTTGGAACTTCGACAGCCGCATTTGTTAATAGAATAGCACATTGTCTACGGCCTCTACTCTTTCTTCTTTTCGAGTCGATGGTTAACGCTTTAGATTGTTCTGGCCCAGTAGGTGATTGCGTTAATTGCAACATCGGTGGCGTTAATTAAATCCTCCAGAGTACAGGTGTATGGGCACTTGGGGCACTGTAACATTTGTTTTTATTTACTTGTTTATGTATAAAGTTACAGGATAAAATAAGGCATTACACAGGGCAAATAAAAAAAACATAAGAATATCCTAAGTCAAGAAATGACAGAAATAAATGTAAGTTTGTAAAGACATTAACATTTGGCTCATGTTCTGAATTTAGTTCCGGTGGCTTCAATTTTGGTGTTCCTGTTAGACTGGAAGCCCTGACATAGTTCAGAAAAGGCTTGGTAGATTGATTGATTGTGTGTTACGAGATATAGCTTTGTTTATCCTTTCAAAGAACCTCCTCGGAAGAGCCTCCTCTATGTAATTTGTTCCATCAGGCACTTAACAGAACCGAGCGCTCGGCGCATCCCGGGCAGTCGCACCTTATACCTTATGAGACTGGCCAATCCTTCCCATGCGGTGGTATGGCTAGCGCCCGCCTGGTTTGCGATCACCCTCCCATCGGAGTACGACGTCAGCCTGCAGTGTTTCGTCAACGCGTGGGAGTACCAGTGCCTTGAGGCATCTTTTGAGTACGCTTGCTCCATCATAGACATAATCCAAAGCTTTCCATCAGACGTGATGGAGGTCTAGAGCTAACCCATCACTCAATAATAAAAAAAAACAAATCCGCTGATAAAGGCAAGTGTATAATAATATAATATTGCAAGCAGAGTAAGGTACTTCTTATATAGAGCATTTTTTCTATAAGTATAGGGGTCAAGAGCTAGTCCATTCATGAATAGTAAAAAAAGAACGAGAAGTTGTGCGAAAGGCATTAAAATATCATAAAATCGTAAAGTTTTCCGACAGTCAATTTACCAAGTTATCAGTTTCAAATCAAAAAAATACTATCCCTAAACAAACTGTTACTTAATCGTAACTTAGGTACTCAAAGTAATCAAAACTCGTTACTCTACTAATCCAATTTTAATTTAGTAAGTTACATTCCGTCTCTTTATAAGGCTGGCCACATACGACTGGTTTCCTGATTAGGTTTTCTGAATTTCATGAGACTAGCGTAGAAGTTTGATTTTCCGTTCCTCTGACGCGAACTCACGGTTTGTTCCAAAAGAAAGGTCAGAATTTTTTCCCATACCAAAATAAAACAGACGTGTGCGACTAGTTGAACATTAATGATTAATTTTTTTTTTTTTTTTCAAAACTTTCCCTCACCGGAATTTCTTCTGTATCGTGGGTGCGTTTACAAATATTTGTTCCGTGCGGGAATCGAACCCGCGACACGACGATAGATGAGACCGGTGTTTCCTAGTTGACTACCCTGAGAAGAAACTCCGAAACAAACACAGACTCATTTAGTATGTAAGACAAGCATTGAAGTCTCCAAATCAGAAATCCTATTTAGAAAACCGTATACGGCCAGCCTAACGGGGGAGTTAGAAAGGGACAGAGAGTTTTCAATTACTTACAATATGGATGGGTTGTATGAAGAACGTGACTGCTAATTTCGAAGGGCCCACAAGATGTAAAGTCTTGATTAGTATACATTCAGTTACGTTGTAAGTAAATTATTTTGGGACCGAGTTTATTTCAAAGATTTTAATGTAGAATGTTTACAGTTTTCTCATTACAAAATAGTCCAAAGGGTTCTTATTTTAAGTTGCTGAGAGGTTGCTATACTTAGGTTTTCTTTTCTGATCTTATGAATTAAAACGTAGAACACAAATAATAAAGTACGGTTTAAGACATTTATTTTCTCAAAAAGAATATAATTCACTTAATATGAGAAATGCAAGGTAATCTTAAAAGTAAAACTAATTTATTTAGAAGGTAGGTACTCGTTAATAGCTAGGTTAAGTAGTAGACACTGGACACACAATTTTACAGTGTTGTGGGTAAAAGGTAAAAGTGAGTGTACTATTAAATATCGATTCTTGAAGGCAGTGTCAACTTAGTTAAACGACTAAAGATGTTTAGTTGTCCTTTAAGCTTATATGACTCTGTCAAAGTAACCCTTTTCGTTTGTTTGTATCTTTGGAGCATGGATTTGTGACATTCAATAATAAAGAGAAAAACAAAGTTTTTTAAATAAAGTTTTTTTTTTTTTTTTTCATTATTCCATTCACATGCCCGCTAAGGCGTTAATGTATTTGCATGATAAACGTTTCTTTGCCAACAGTAAAGTAGGACACACTACAAAGACAACCTAGTTTGCCTGCATCAAAGAGTTTTCTTTTTAAAATACTGGCGGACCTAGGCAAAGAAAATTAAGTCCGTCAAAATGTGCTGGAACCAGATAATAATATTAAAAATGTTATGAGGAAAGAACTGGCTCGTTGGACGTTGTGAATTATGTTTTATTTGGTTAAATTACTTTGTATTGTGAAATGCTTTTGTACAAATGTGTGTTATGACAAGGTGATGTCTGGTTTTGAGTAATTTTTCGATCCAACAAATTATTCCAATAACGTATAATGTTTCATGATTTTAGTTAGACACAGAATAACTAGAACGCTACCAGAAACTCAACGCTATCATAGACAAACTACCTGACTCTTCAGAAGTGACAAGCTGAATGGCTATGACGGACTCGCCCCGATTAAACCAAAGATTCGCCATTATCAGCAGGTCGAAGGTCCCTGCTGCTGTCACTGATAAACGATGTCGGAAAACAATAGGACTTATCGTGGCACGTTGTCACACTGACTGACCGGTTGAGAGAGATCGTTAATTTTGTAGCTGACGTTTTCTGGGTTCCTGTAAGTTACGGAGCGTTTTTGTAAATGTAACGATTGGTTGTGGATGTTGTGGATACAAAGATTAGTCGTAAAAGCGATAAGACTTTATCAGTAATAGTCTTAAGTAGATAAATATAATTTAAAAAAAAATCTATTAGTCTATACAGGGTGTTGCATAAGCGCGTGGTCATATTTATGGGTGATGTTTTGTAGCTGATATACATCAAGGAAAAAATATCAAAACATAAAAATGTGACTTTTAAAAAAAATCGAACAGAAAAACCGACTGAATGTTCCGAAGAAATGACTCTTCAAGCAGTTTGTTACAGTTGGTGGCATTTAATTTAATTCAGTTTAAAAAGATTTGATGTCATTAATTACACCAGACACTTAAACATGACCACGCATTTCTAGAACACCTTGTGTAGAAATTCTTAGCCTTATTTTTGCAATTAACCTTGGTCAGAAACTGATCTAACAATAGTTTCGTTTTATCATATAAATAAAAATAAGCAATAAGCTAACTAAGCAAATCCACTCGTTAGCTTTTATTGATGCTTCTACAAAGATTATACGAGGAAAATTACTGTAATGAAATTTTTACTATAATTTGTCTATTGTAAACCCGATGCGTAGACATCCAAAACCTAGACTAGATCGTCTCCAAGATAAGTAACAAGATATGATAAGTTCAAGACATCCATCACGACGATAGTTTGAACAGTATGTCAACGTAATTCAGTAAAAGGATTCCTTCGTAAAATACTTTATCCACTAATGGACAAGGTGTCTCATATTACTTCTACAATACCAATTTATCTAGCGGCTTCAATGTCCCTCAAGTATCACTTTCCTTAACGAATGAGTAGAGATGGGCTGACTATGGAGAACTATAGTTGGCGCTAAAATGATGACTCCGACTATAAATGTGAAAAGTTATAATGATCTCAATTAATTAACTGAATATTCTTGGTTTTTTTCTTTGATTATTATTTATTTATTCATAAATACAATGTTTTCCTTACTCTAAAACAATGCACACAATTAGACCCCTGGTGTCTTAGCATGCCATGGCCTGAGATTTGATCAACGCGCTATTAACCGTTAAGTTTCAATCAGGTTGATGTAATGTTCTTTTAGCTTGCGCTTTATGTTTTTACTGTTCATTGGGTCTCTAATGTCTACAGGTCTGGTCTGGTTTAGATAGTAAGTACGTGCTGTTTTTAAAATGTAGAACGTTTTGTAAGGCAAGACCTACCTAGTTACTGGATTTTTTTTTTCTCAAAAGTATATCCTTTTTTTTCTGCAGGTAGTGCTGACTTCTTACAAATCGTCTCCTCGTCGCCGACCAAAAATTTGGCAGTAGGCGAATAGTCGGCCCATCCCTACGAATGAGATACTAAGTTATATAATACGTCTCTAGGGATACCACACTGCCATTTAAGTCGACAAACTGGAGTAACAAGTTTCTTACAGAGTTGATGACCCTAAGTGTTCATACGGTTCTCGTTAGGAAAGTTAGGCACAGGGGTCGCGGGTCGGTGAGCATTAATTTGTTTGTGGCAGCCCTAGCGTGGTGTGTAGCAGTTCCTGTTGGCGTGTATGTTAGTGTAAATTAGTTCGAAAATCGATAATTCAGATCGAAAGTCACAAGTTTTGAGTGTTCATGAGACTTGCTAATATGATTCAGTTCAAAGTTCTGATGATTAGAGCCTTTGATATTTTCGCATTTTATAATATTTTATACGCAGGGCATATTAGTGCGGTAAGTTGGTTTTTACAAACGAGTAGACGAATAAGCAATCTTTTTTCACGTGAAAAATGACGAATACGTCATTAATCACGTATCGTCGCAAAAAATATGAATCATGAAGATTTTGTGACGGATCCCGCCCCACCCGCCTGCGCCCGCACATTTTATTAGGTGGTAGTACTAGGTAGTAAATCCAAGATTGAACTCTGAATCACGAAACGAATGTGAACATTAATTCGGATATTTTGACGAATCGTGAAAAAACACAATTCCGTATGCATTGTGAACGTCCATCCGTCATGAGCTATAGGTGATCGACTTCTGGGAGTTCGTCTCATTTTGGACTTTAGTATTATTAATTTAGAGATGATTTTTCAATTGTTTGATGAGTTTTATCTAATGAATAAATTACCTTTTGCATTAGACAAGTGACATTCTGTTGTATTAGTATGAGATTTACAAACGCTATCCAAATGCTAAATTATAACAGCCGCACGGGCCGCTCTTCAAGGATAAGCAAATAAATCGGGTAGTATTTAAACGAGTGACTGTAAATTAATGTTTTAAGTGACAAAAATAATTAATTTACGTTATAGTATTACTAAGTGAGCGACTGACAGCGAGTGACGAGAAATCAACAGAACAGCAACTTACAAACATTAATAAATGAGAAGCTTTATAATATTTGAGCGACCTAATATTTGTTTGTGTCAACGTTACGTCCTGCATTTTTTTAAATATTTGGCAAATGATATTTCTGGGTGGTTTAAAAAAAAATAACCACGAAAGGGATGGCGGGTCGCTACGTTATTATTTTATTCGATCGTTTTATAATTTCCCAAATAAATATAAGGGCCATTTTTAATCAACGTTCGCATTCGCATGTCAGTCGCAATCTGTCAAAAATGTATGATAATTGAAGCTTTGACGTTGCTTAAAAAATTGAAGAATTAGCCTTTAGATTTAAAGACTCTTAAGCAAATTAAAAGTCCTTGTAAATAGTTTAGAAGATAGGGATGTTGTCAGTAATTAAATCTATTAGTGACGTTCGAGCCCACGTTATGTTGATTTATCAAGCTACGTTTTTGCATAGGAACATCTTACAAAATGATTTGGCTGGAGTTTGCAATTAACCTAATAGATAAAACAAAAGAATGGGAGCGTCCTGTCATCAGTCGCGATGTTCGTACCAACAGTTAGTAGGGCACCCCGGTTCCCCGTGGGTATCGTAAGGGACGACTTAGTAATTATGTCAAGTGGATACACTATGTAGCTACAGCATCCAGGCAAACATTGATGTCATCTAAGTAAGTTGTAAAATCCACACAGAGTTACTTTTGCAATTCTTATTTCACCTAGGATGGAAAAACGTTACAAACAAAATAACTTTAATTTCAGAAGTCGGTGTTTTTGGTTGTTTCTTCGTAATATAACACCGACTTCCGAAATTAATGTTTTTTTGCAGTTTTTCATTATTATTTGGAGGTCAGTTTTCTTTTTTTGGAAAAAAGTTTTATATTTTTCACTTTTTGGTGGTAACCTAACCCAATACCTGACAACACCACTGGGAAGTCACAGGAAAGCAACATACGCAATTTCGTTTACTTGGATGACATATTTTTTCAGCTATTTGTATTTAAAAACCAAACTACTGAACCGATTTTAATGAAATTTCAATAGGAATAATCGAGAATAAATCCTTTCACATAAAAGAAAAAAAAAATCGCTTCATAGATGACGGAGTTATGAAGTAACAAACATAAAAAAAATACAACCGAATTGAGAACCTACTCCTTCTTTTGAAGTCAGTTAATTAATAATGCGAAAAAAAACGGTCGTGACACGTGACGGGTTACCAACAAAATAGCCTGAGTTGTACTGCAACCCCTCTATCATCTTTCCATTTATAATTTTACATGGTCAAAATGTTAACTGCCGATAAGCGCTCACAAATCTTGCTTAATAAATCATCATCTGCCTAGCCTTTTCCCACTATATTGGGGTCGGCTTCCAGTCAAGCCACATTCAGCGGTATACCAGTATTTTACGTGGAGCGGCTGCCTACCAGTTCTCTGGGTAACACGGTACTTCTTGGCAAGATTGAAGTCAGATTTTCTGGTTTCTGACAATCCGTAACGACTGCCAAAGATCTACAAATGCGGCCGGTACCAACGGCTTAACGAGCTTTACGAGCACGGAGGAGTTTCGGTATGTTAAGATGGTCACCCCTCTACAGACTAACCTCGGCAAGCGTTGCTTTACCTTGAAGATCGGCCCGTGCGGCTGTTATTATTTAGCCACGAGATTTAATAAACTTACAACATCTACGTGAACGTCGAAACACCCATTCGTTGAACATCCCGTTTTAATTAGTACCGTGTCACTCAGGAAATGACATCGTTACACAGAAACTGAAGGCTCATTCGTCTGCTGTTTATTATTCCGTCACTCTGTTGTTTTTGCGGCCAGTTTTATAAATATCTCATTTAATAAAAATGATTATTGATTCAGCGACAGGAGCTACAATAATAGACACATGGGTCGAACTTGGAGGTTAAGCTGCGCTCGCTGAGGTCGATCCATGGATGGGTCGTCCGCCATCTTACTACTTCCTAACTAATATTATAAATGCGAATATGAATTTGTTTGTAACGCTGAAACGGCTGAACGGATCGTCATGATCGGCAGATATGTAGCATGGGATATGGAAAAGGACATAGGCTACTTTTTTACGTGATTTGTGATTATAACCGATATACGCGGGCGGAGCCGCGGCCAAAAGCTAGTATTGTATAAATGCGAAAATTTAGATGTATGTATGAATGGATGTTTGTTACTCAATTACGCCGTGACGGCTGAACGGATCATAATGGAATTTGGCACACAGATATGTTATAACCTAAAATGGCATATAGGCTTTTAATCCCGGGAGTATGTTCTCGATAATTTTCGACATTGACGGGGATGAAGCCACTGGCAGAACGAAAGCCATAATATATCTGTTTATTACGAGTACAGGGAGTGTTTTTTTTTCAAAATCAACCGGTTGTCAATTTCGATACCTAGCTTTGCATCATTGGCATCATTGGATTTCTGACCATTTTTCAGAAATCCAATGATGCTGTTTTATTTTTCATCAAAATCGGGCTGGAGACACATTTTTTTTTAAATTACCTATGCATTCTATCTGATACGACAATTAATAAAGAAGTATGGAGGATAAAACATGTTGTAGTGACCCCAAATAAAATAAAGGCAAAAGAATGTTGATATTTAAAGCACTCAAGTGCAGCTAAATAGTTTACGGACACAACCTTCTCCAACCGTAAATCAAGAAACTCCTATGAGACAATAAAGGAATCCCGAGCCTAAAATATGGGCCCGACGTGCTAAGTAACTTTTATTCAACTTAGTTGCAAGTATACTGTATGCTTGTAACAGCTTTAGAAAATAGTTTTATTCATGTTCCCTACATGGAGTGTTTTTTTAGATTTTTTTTTACATTTTTACCAATTCCAAATATGCCAACACACTTCTAGAACACCTGCATACATATTATAAATGTTCAAAATAAGCCCATTATTTTTCCAACCTATCGTATTTTATCCTAATTAAACTGGCCAGTTTATACGAACAAAGAAGTAAAATTTGTTTTTTCGTAGAATCCTTTTCCGGCCGGCATACTCTCAAGTATACCGAAAACAGATAAACTTCTACGGAATTACTGCCGGATTCCCAAAGACTCCGGCAGAGAATTCCACTTCTTACTAACTATTATACTAGTATTTAAGTCTTAAGGGGTCATTGTACTAATCATTATGAACAACTGTTACTATGGGACCAACCCCGAAATCGCGAGAAAAAAAATCAGCTGTTCAGTACCTACATTATGTCGAGTTATGCGCACAGAAATGTATGGAGCAGTAGATTACTTTTTCGCGATTTGAGTGTTGGTCCCGTAGTAAAAAATGTTCATAATGATGAGTACAATGACCTATATTCTTTGACACAAAAACGAGGTCAACTAAATATCACACAAACGAATATAAATGTACAAGAGCATTGAGATGCAAATTACCTTAACTAAAGTATTACGGAACTATTTCTTGCTAACTTGCACGAAGTTCAAGTTTCCCGAGGCAGCTCGTTTATGATATAGATAGGGAGTTTTCCATTACAAGTTTTCCTCTTTGTATTAAAAAATGGAACAACAAAATTTCGCGTCGGGCTGTTGGGTTATAGATGACAACTTATGTCAAAGTGGTTTAAAGATTTTTTTTTTGTGGTTTTTAGTAATGGTTCGTGGTCGTGACTAACTAATAACAGCTTTATGGATCAATCTTCCGTAGGACACGGTGGAGCATACGGTGGAAGTCTGCCCTGCTTGAGCGGAGCACCACCGTGTCCTCGTCGAGGCGATCGGCGGTGGCGACCTCTCGCTTCCAATCGTGGTTAAATCCATGTTTCGGAGCGAGGAGGCTTAAGAAGTCGTCACCTCCTTTTGTGAAGCAGTAATGCTAGTGAAGGAGGAGCCGGGCCGCGTGAGGTAGAGACAAACCTCACGCCCCAGCCGCCGCAACAGAAGAAGACGCCCCGGGCGTCGGGAGTCGCAGGGCGATTCCCGGTCACCGTAGGCGCGGGTCTGCGGACCACGAACGTTGGTTGGGCTCGTGGTCCGATCAGAACCAAGCCCGGGTCAACGGTGTGTTGTGTTCGACGCGCGCCTCATAGAGATATCAGTATAGAAGTTGGAGTCCCCTAGGGCCAGAACCTGCCAGAGTTGCGGAATTTGTTCGAGAGTGTCACCGCGGGTCTGGCACGCAAAGGGTATAAAGAGGAACACGGATGAGTTTTAGTCAGTAAGAGTCTAATACTCCTTTCCACTCCACCCAGAGCGGAAGAAGATACTTGATGATTTTCCATCCATAAAAAAAACGGGTCGATCTTCCAGGTTAAACAACGCAAGCCGAAGTCGGTCTGTGAATGGGTGATCGTACATCATATACCAAAACCAGTACGTGCCTTGGAAACTGGAAAGAGTGCATCACATACTGAGACCTCTACATTAGCCGTTGGTTCCATTCGTCATGCTCTTGCAACTGTTTCTACAACTGAGGGCCTAGCACGAATGTTTTGACGTATAGTGACGTTACAGTATCGCGTTGACGTAAATGAATTTTGAATATAAAAACTACAACCATAGTATTTTGATTAAATATGTGACATACACAATTTGTATCATACAAAATTATGGGTATAGTAGGTATCCAATTTAAATAAATATTATGTGCGAAACGAGTAGGTATTTTAATAATAAAATTCGCTCACAGTAGCGATACTGTTATGTTACTATACGTCAAAACATTTGTGTTAGGCCCTCTGGTTAAGGTTGGTCATCATCATCAGGCAAGTCAGAAAAACTGACTCATTGATTATTTTAAGTAACTGTCACCCAATATGTTTCTTCCATATTTTATTTAACTCTCGCAATTGGCACAGTGTAAAAATATAATGGTTTTAATTTGTAAAAACGGACAACAAGTTAATATTAATTTGCATCCATTTATTCAAAATTCAGGGTTGCCATTACAAAATTAACATGCCGTGTTTCTTTTTGGCCACTTTGCTCTTTTTCCAAGTTATTCATAAATCTGAAAAGACCCCGGCCGCAGTTTTTTTCACTTAAAATTCAAAGATTTTTTATCCGTACCCCAAAATTTCTCAGTCCTACATAAATGAATGGTAAACAAATTTAATTTATATTCATTTTTGGTATTACCTGTACCTACGATTTTTAATTAAAATTGGCAGGTGTTGGTCAAGGTTAAAGTATTTTGAAACTTTTTTGCTGAGTATACGTAACCCATAGGTACTCCATATTGGCATTTTTACTGAGAGTGCTATGTCTCAAACAGTATATCCGCTCCAGCCCTGACATGTGAAAATTCCCAAATAAAAAATAAATATTATGTAATTGGTAAATAAACATTAAATTCGCGATTAATTCGGCGCACACCGGTGTGTTGCCGGTGCTTGAGCGGATATAGCTGTACTGTACAGTATGTATACTGTACAGTACAGCTATTTTCGTAATGTCCCTCGGCAATCATCGCATTTCCGAAAACAAACGAATGCTGATTTCCATGTCCAACAATATTAGATTTATATTTTTTTATCATTTGAATTTAGAACTAAGTACTTTATTGTTTTATACATAGTTCACACGGAAATCAAAGCAAAACAACAACAATTTTACTATTGATGGGCTCGCGTTTCACCACTAACTCACCTGAAGGATAGCGATGATTTGGTCGACGCGATAAAAACGCTTGCCTAGAAGTAGGAACCTATTCACTCTTGACTAAAAGACACGCAAGTTAGGTCAGGTCAGGTCAGGTTAGGTCAGGTACGCACAATTAAATGTTATAAATAAATAAATAAAATAAAAATAAAATAAAATAAAAACGTTTTATTTCAGATTTTTGCGAAATCCATAGAATGTTAGTACAGTAAAAAAACTTAATCAAATTAGGGTTAGTAACTAAAATTAAAACAATACGAAAACATTTATTTCTTAGTATGGGCCTTGACCCAGTGTTGGACGTACCGCGTGTCCAACCTATCCGCAATAACGGCCAGGATGCAGTTGGCGCTGGCGCGCAGCCTGCAGAGCGCCGCGGCATATCGTTTAGGCTTGGCAACATACATGTTACCTTAATTATAATATGGCATGACTTCACAAAATAATTATAACAATAAAAGCTTCAAACAACACCATTTACATTTTAAATCGAGCCTTTATATTTTCTTCACAAAAGCGCTAATCTCTAACCTTGGTACAGCAACAAGTTTCGGAGTGTGCAGACTGCCTAAATCCTTGGCTTTACAAGTGCCTGTAACAACATTATGATAACTAAAGCTTCCTCCACGCTCCGTTTCACGTGGGTAGTTAATTTATGTTAGCTTCTGACGCATGGTTCAGTTGCTCGGTAATGTTCGGGTTTTGTCGACAAAAGAGTCGAATAAAAGTGGATAGGTAAGTACACTACTAATATAGCCAGTTAATTTTGCTATTGATACTTATTTTAAATGCATGAGAAACTCTGTATGTCTGTTTCTTCGTTAAGTTTTCACTCCACTTGTGATGATTTTTTGTATAGAGATAGAGAGAACTTTGGACAAGCGCATAGAAAACTTTCTACCCTTTCAGGAATACGATATCTTGGGATAGAAACGTCAAAGCTGCTGAGTTAATTCGCGAATGTTGAGGAATTTTAAATGGTTTTCAAAGAAACTCCAAATATGCTGATATTAAGTCAAACTTATAGTGTCTGGATGATGAACAAAAATGGAAGGAGAAATGACGATTGGATGAATGATGATTTGTATTAACAAATTCCTAAATTAGAAGGTAAACAATACGCAACGCTGGTTTGCCAATTCCAAACGAGCAGGCGTTTGGTTCGAACATGCCCGCGGACTTTGAAAGCAGCAGAGGTGCTTTCGACCAAACGCAGAATCAACGGGCAATGGGCAGGCACTTCTGACGACTCCAGTGGATGTTTTGACGTCTGCCACACGAACAATTCAATCTGTTCCTGGATGGACGGCGACGGCTCATCCCAATCTCCATTTAAGAGGAGGAAGGTGATCCTCCTATAAGATGACCTAAGATCTACTTGGTCCTTTGCATCAGCTCGGACACAAACTCCTTTCTTCAACGTGCCCAAAAAATACTGGCGTTGCTGCTCGTTTCGCTGGAACGAGATAATAAAGCTGTGTAGTAGATCTTGCTGCGGGAGTGACGTCAGCGGCCAGCTAACAAAAATATGACCCGGAGTCAGTGCGGTACAGTCTGCTGGATTGGATGACAGCGGCGTCAGTGGACGTGAATTCAGTACCGCCTCAATCTGGACTAACGTGGTGTTAAGCTAGCTCATGACACAGGTCCGAAGCAGTGGGACAAAAATTGTACAGTAAAAACAAAAGCTCGAACATTCGAAGTCAACACCTATCAGTTCTCAGAAGTCAGGTCAGCGACGCCACACGATATACAGTCACTTCCCGGTTTCGCTTATTACGTCACACGCTTGTATATTACTACTGAACACGGCGATTACTTTAGTAGAGGAGCTCGTGGCTTGGTAATAGCCGCAAACCAGCGCTTGGTGTTTGACACCCAGTAAATCCTTTTTTTTTAAGAATGGGAAATCATCAAATGACTCCTTCCGCTCTGTGCGGGATGGAGTGTCAGACTCTTACTGACTAAAACCTTTCCGAGCCTTTCAGAGCCGCGGTGACTCTTTCGAACAAATTTCGCAACCCTGGCAGGCTCTGCTGACATCTGTTTGAGTTGCGCGTGGAACACATCGCGCTGTTGTCGAATATTATTTTGTTATAAATACAAATATCTTTTTGAGCCAAATACTTACTTTGATTTTATTATTTTTTAGAGATACTTCAATTGCTTGGCAACCCCTACCTTTTACTCAACGAGGATGGGCCAGTCGTTGACAACCAACGACCCAGTGGCACCTGACTCCATTCTCAACACCATATTTTGCCGATGCAAGACTGGATGCGGCTACCGGAAAGCAGGAATTGCCTGCTCCAGTGTCTGCGGTGTATGCTCCGGCTCGTGGAGTCACCGTCGATGGTAATAATGACGAAATTTCAGCTTTAGAAGATAATAATTAGGAATTTTATTTATAGGATTATACGTGCCATTCTTAAAGAAAGTATATTTTTTATTGTCCATCTTCATACCTCCATATCTCATTAAATTTTGACCCGAGCAAAAAACATTACAGTTTCTTTTTTGTACATAATTTTTTGTAGATCACTTACGTAAAAAAAAATTTTTTGGTAGGGCCCCCGATTACGAGTTATTTGCGAAAATCTAAAAAAAGGAACCCGCCTCACCCTATAGCTTCAACCCCACCCTCCAGTTCCTTTAGTATGTTGTTTAAAACACCATTCTCTACAACTCAGCCAAAATTTGCATAAACACGAATTATTTCTACTAATTAGCAATTTTTGATATTCGTTTGGTGGACTAAAAAGCAAAGAACCAAAGTCCTGAAAGTCATGCATGGAATTAGTAAAAGCGTCCTGCTTGCTCATACATTAGAAAATAATGATCTACATTCGGCTTAAATTACGGTCGTGGCTTCTATTTCTGCCTGAAGGGTTTAAACGAACCTAAAATTAATGGGATGGCGGGAGCTAGAGTGAGCGAGTGAACTGCTGACGCGGTCACTCTTTGTTCAGCGGTTAGATCAAATGTTAATTATACAAGATAATATAATAAGTTAATATCTAATCTCCACAGGAGTTGTGTACTATACGGACCTTGTGGAAACCAGAACAAATTTCCAAGCAATTTTGCCATACCTATTACTGGAATCAAAAGTAGCTCACAATTTAGGACCCATTTTTATTAGTGTTAATGTATAATCTGTGGTGCTTGGCAACACTGGGCTTAACCCAGTTGTATATGTCTTTTGGTGCCTATTTGGCCTAGCTCTGTTCTGTCTCCTGCTTAATAAGGAGGGAAGTGGAAATTGTTTTTTTTTTTTTTTTTTTATATAATTCTTCTTCCGCTGTTATTTTCTGATTAATTTCGTTGCGGGATCCAAGACTTCCCGTTTTTTTGGTGGTCGCCACTGTTGATTCTGGCTTTCAGGAGTTGCAGTGGTTTAGGCATGTGTGGCGGGCTTGTCCAAAAAAAACAAAGATCTCCACAACCATGTAACTAGGTTACTCAATGTCCCTTAGCAGGACTGGTGATAGATTTTCTGGCTTCTGACTCTTGTAGCGACGGACCGACCAATAGCATAATGTGCTTTTCGAGGATATATTGGCAATGAATGGCCATTGTCCACCAATCTAAGGACCAATCTTGGTAGGACATAGGTACTGATGTTGATCCTACTACTTCTACTTCGTACAGCTGTTATTATTTACTCACGAGCTCCCCATAATCAATTTTCAGTAAGGCAGAAGTAATGTAAGTTATGAGTTTCCTAACACGAATTACGTACTTGCTCACTTAACATTACTTGTGAAAGTAATTTCCTTTATGTGGGGCTAACTTAGCCGAAGTGAATAACTTAGTGTTATACTCGTACATTCAAATGTTATTGAGTTTATTATGACGAAGTAAACAATTTTCGAGTCGAGCTATTGCGAAAGCTATGTTTAGTAATAAAAATATAATAGAACGCCATCATCGCGCGAATACGCGATCGACATCAGAGACCGAGCACATGACCGATTTAACTCATGACTGGACATGTCTTGTTTATCGTCGATTAAAAAAAAATACATTGTCATACAATTTATCATTTATAACAAAATAGGTTTAGGTAACTGAAACTCATGTTTTATTTACAATCTCCATGCTTGGTTGAAACCGTTAATTGTAAAACTCATGGGGTTTTTCCTACTCTATATCACGAGCGGTTTGAAAATCAACCCCTGTATTTATGAACTCATGCACGTAATCCAACCAAGAGTTATTGAAACGACTAACAATTGTAGGTTTCTCGAGTTTCAATAGTAATTATTACAATAGGTTTCACATTGACTTGAACTTTCATTTGAAATTCAAATTACTGTTAGCTAAGTATTAATTTGGTAGAATGTATTACGTTTTGTTCTGAGATTGCGATCATTTAAAGGAGCAGTGGTTCTTTGTTTAATATTGCCTAGCTTAAACTAAGTGTAAGCCGAATTGATTCAAAGAGAAAGTTTAATTTTATTGTACGAGTATCATCATGTTCAAAGAGTCGAACTTATACATTTTGGATCTAAGGAGCTAACTGATAGTGGAATACTAAGTGTCCCAACACGCTCACGTTTCCGCACTTAGTCCTGCTGTGGACAATGGTCCACAGCAGGACTAAGTGCGGAAAATATTCCCAATAGATAGATAGATAGATAGATAGTGTCCCGACACTGTGTTCTATCAAGTGGAGTTATAAAGAGTGTGCTCAATTATTTTTATTACTTCGTATATGATATATACTATCTTGCTTGATGGTAAGCGATGACATGTGCGACAATGGAGCACGCTTGCCTAGAAGTAACCTTAACTTTGGGGTTCCTTATATCAAGAGTGAATCTTGACATAAGGAACCCCCCGGTTCTAGTCAGACTTTGGCAGACAACTCTACTTCATAGCTTTATAGAACAGATAGATTGATAGATAGATATATTTTTTTTGCTTTAAAGAATTCTCAAAACGGTTTTTGCTTAGGTGGGATGTCCACCATGCCTCAAAATATTTAACTGTTTTAAAAAGTATAATTAGTATTAATTGAAACCACAAGACTGAGTTTATAATGTAACTGGTTTTTGCTAATTGCTAAAGCGCTATTTTAGTTAGATATCTTTTTATTTACCTGTTACAGATAACAATAAAAAACTAACCTCCTCTAACGATGTTAAGCTGGTTTTGTGACGCAATAACCAGACTGTTAGACTTTGCCTTAGTATCGACCTACAGCGAAAATATAGGATAATATTTTGGTATAGTTGCTGCTGGTTGAGCACCAAAAAATATATTTAAAGTGATTGTTCATGGCATATTATGAGTATAATAATCTCGCAAAAGTTATAACAAACTAACGGAGTTTTCAATAGTTCGATGACATAAATGTATATTTAACTGGAAGTATTAATATGAACAAAAGTGTGTAGAAAAATCGGAATAAATAAAATTTAAATCTTAAAAAACATAACCGTTTCTTGGCAGAAGGTAAAAAAAAAACAAAATTAATGTAAGTTGTTTCCTTACAATTTTGGTGTACAATATCGTGTTCACTACCCATAGCTATTACACAAACTATTATAATTGTAATGAATTACATACTTGAATAAGGCGTAGAAAACCACCCAGAAATGTTTATTTAGGATGCAATTGCTTATATATTTCCCGAGTACAAATCTTCGACCCCTTCTTATTTTTAACTTCATCCATGAGTGTTATATCATGTTCCAATTCAGAAGTGCTGGGCAGAGTCCGCGCCCATAGTACCGCTCTGCTACCTCTTGGAACGAATTGATCGTCGTATATCAGCACATAGTTGTCGTTCACTTTTTTCATAACACTTCGAACTTGATCCACATTAACCTTGTCTGCGCAACTGCAAGTTAAGTTGACGAGTGATTGCACATCATTCACACTGTCCACGGCTAGAATAGGTTTTGACATCGCACGAAAGGCATCAGCAGAAACTTCCTGTCGTACGGGAGGCATTATTTCTGTCACTTTAAATTCCACTAGTGTACTTTTATGTCCGTCCGGACAAGAACACTTATTATCGTTACGTCGATCTTCGGAAACTGACGTCCTTATGCAAATGGGTGATGTTTGAGATAGAGTATTTGCAAATTCCATGACCATTGTGTAGTTTCCATAGATGTCGTTAATATTTGCTCCTTGGACTACAGCGAACGCTGATAGGATTATTATTTTCCACATTTTAAACTCTGATCTAGATAAGACTAGACTAGTGATTCCACTCGTCTAAAGCGAGCGATGTAGCGCTGGGTCGATCTTGAACTAAAAATATCAGTGTGTGAGGCTAATGTCATGATAAATGGTGTTATATACGTTGTTAAGTAGGGGGGAGACTGGGGTTATTACGAACACTCAAGGAAAATCACTCATGGAAATAATTCTTAAACTAGTACTTACAAAAAGTAAAGTTCACATGTTATTCATGATTAATCAAATTGACTTTGTGACGTTAAATAATACGATCGATTATTGTATAACGTCGCAATACGAAAAATAAAATCAAAATGTAAGGAAATTAGAGATGATTTTAATAGTTTGTGACTGTCATGCGAAACCGAACACTCCCTATTTCCTCTTTTATCTTAAGTAGCGTTACGTCACAACTTTCTAAATATATTGAGCATCTAGGTACCACAATTTCAGGGTTAAATAATAATAAACCTATTACTAGCGACGCGGTTTACACTTTTTTTTTAGAGGATGGGAAATCATCAAATGACCCCTCCCGCTCTGGGTGGAGCGGCAGAGAGTGTCAGACTTTTACTGACTAAAACCCACCCTTTGTCCTCAGACACTGCAGATAATTCGAAATCATACATCAATATGACATTACTTTTTGGAGTTCGGAATCTTATTGCATATAAAAAGGATATTTTTTTATTTGCGTTTAAATACTACCCTTTACCCTTGCAACGCTCGCTCACAACTGTCATTTATTCAGACTAATTTCATAGAAATGTAGTCTGAGGTTTAGATCTTTCACTAATAAAATAATATTGGGAGGGTTCCAGAATGGCTACTGCCAGTGCAGTCTCCTCAAAGATAAGGTAAATAGGACGATAAAATTTAGCGAATACATTACTATTTAGCATTACAGTACTTCTCTTAATAAATTCAATTGAAACACCTTCGTGATTGGCTGCGGACGTGGAATGCATGACGTATGATGTCGCATGGTATGCGGAACAGGTCTTGTTTCCTGGTATTTACTCTACTTTCGCACATAGTCTCTTTGCATCTTTAATCCAGAAACTTGCTTCAGTCTTTTGCACCTTTTTACAATAATAAATACATTATTTCTCAAATAAACTTTGTTTCTTTTTTAGTCAACTCTTTTAATGGCAGTTTTTTTTTATCTGTTTCAACTTTTCCTTGCGCACACAATTAAACAGTTACCCCAAGAGGAGATTATGTATCTTATAAATAGGGCAATAGTGGCGGCAATACCTGTTATGAGGGAACGGCTGGAGAAACGGCCTTACTTTCTGTTTGACGCGGCACGGCTCCCGGTAGGTACAAACCTGGTTGCTTCGACAAAACAGCTCAGCACACTTTTGACGCAAGTCCAGCCTGAGCAGTTCTGTGACATGACCTCGTCGGGGCATTCTGTGCTGCGGATAACCTCTCGCTTCCGGTTGTAGTTCAGTCTATGGTCAGATTAGCAGGTAGGGTAGGGAGGGGGAATGGCGTTCACTTAAGGAAAATACGCTGTATTTTCCAAAATATTAATTTTACTACAAAATTAAGAAACATAACATGTAGTTTAACTATTCAGTAATCAACATTTTAACACCAAACGTATTTATCTTTGACTAATAAGAATTAGGAAACAATTTAAAAAAAAATGGGTTTGAGCGCCATTGCCCCTGACTTTGGGTAATGCCGCTCAGGCAAAGGGGTAATAACGCTCAAACATGTTTTTGGAAAAATGTCTAGTAAGATCCATTTTCATTATACTATTAAGCGTGAGATCAACCTTGAATAATTAAAGTAAAGTCTACAATCACAAATTATCATCAATTATACCTATTTGTACGTGAAGTAAGCCTTCTATAATTTAAAAAAATTGTTATTATCTTCAATACTAAATTCACTTCAATTATTATTTTTAGAGGTAATCATAATAAGAAATAGTAAGATTCTATGATTGGGTACATATATATCACAGATGTATCCATCTGCCGAATCTCATCCAGAACATATACCATGGGACTACAGTCCGCAGGTGGTACAGCGATACCACATCTCGTTATTTTTTCCAAATTCTTCGGAAATAATGTAGTCTTCATCACCCACATTAATTTCGTCATCCTGTTGTCGTCGCAAAGGTGGTCTTCATCTTCATTCTCTCAAGAATTTTCATTTTTTAGTCGATCTCAAACTTGTAAATGGTATTTTAAATTGTTTTGCGGCTTTTCTTTTAGACAACCCTTAATCGATTGCAGTTTTAGCAGATTGAAGGTCTTCTTCACTCCAAGCCGATTTAGCGGTGGTTCGTTTAAGATTACTGGGCATGTCTTTAAGAAAAAGAAACAAAAATTGATTAAGGGGTAATGGCGCTCAGGTGAGCGGTATAACCCCAAACGGTCGTTTTGTATTTAACTTGAAATTTATAAACATTCAAATACAATTGTTCAAAATTGGATTCATTATCATAAAAGAGAATAGTTTTACACTCAGAAAACTGATATCAATAATTAAATAAGTATCAAAAGTCTGGACTTACCGACGAAAAGACCGAATCGAAAATTAGATCAGTTCGGCCGTTTATGGAGAAAGTCACTTCACGGTCACGAGTCGCGAGCTGACTGCCCTTACGCGTCGCTACCTGTTTGAGGTCCCCAACCCCCACGCTTTACGGGCCGCGGCGTGTTGCTATGTTTCATTTTGACAAAGTTACAGAGGTGAGCGCCATTACCCAGTGAGCGCTATTCCCCCTGCTTACCCTACGGCAGTATGACCCATAAGAGCTCCATGTAATATGTTGGTACAAAACCAATTTATTTGTTTACGGTGCAGCACTTTGTCTTCTTCTCCCAAAAAATTTAATTCACCGTCATCTCAATAGTTATTAAACTTCCTATCTCGCAATATCATTTTACCCATACCTAATCTATTCATTGCTTCTTTGGTTTAGTCTACCCTTGAACATAAAGTTGAAAACCTGTTTCTTTTCTGTATTATGCCAATAGTCAGTTTCTTTTCTACATTATTATAGGACGGAAATTATTATTTTTGTCGTTAAACATTCGGCTATATATATACGCCATAATTCACTGGAATAATAACTGTTATTTTAGGCTCGTTCATTTAATATTTTACGCCTGATTCGGTTCATATTATATTTCTTTGCTTTATTATTTAGACTTTTTATGGTGAAGTCATAATTTCTACGAAACGAAAATAATACCAATTAAAATTGATTTAAGTAACTGAAACTGTTTATTGTTTCTTGAAAATGGGATTATATTCGTAAGTAAAATGTATCTCATACTAACTTTCTGAGTTAGTGGCCTTCTTAAACAAACATCATCATTTGCATAGCTTTTCCTCAACTGTATTGAGGCCGTCTTTCAGTCAAACCGGATTCAACTAAATGCCGTAGGCAGATATGTAACCGAAAAAAAAGTGTCTCGTTTGTCACCGTGACTTAGGATGTTAAGATATGGACGCTCCCGCAGGAGGCTGTGTACAGGCTGAGAGTTGCACCAAGGGCCATGGAGCGTTCAATGCTTGGCATAATGCTACTAGACCAAGTTCTAAACTTCAAGATCCGAAGACGTAGGAAGTTCTTCGATATTGGGAAACGAATTCAAATGGAGTTAGGCAGGACACATGGCTAGGTGCAGTGATGACAGGTGAAGTAAGGTAGCGACTGGTAGAAGGAACGCTGTTCGCGGCGTGATGATTAGAAAAACTTGTTGCCATCGCGGTAGACCTTGAATGAGGGTGGCACAGGAGCACAGAGATTGGCACATGAAAAGAGGATTACATGCCCAGCAGTGGGTGAATTCAGGCTGTGGATGATGATGATGACACAATTTACTCAGTAGGAACTCAACAGATAAACATTCGTTCATACTCGATGTTTCCGAACACGTAAAGTGTACTCACAAACGTGTACTCAGTTCCATGATACACAAGAGCTATATTATACATCAAAAGCACTCGACAACTGCCAGAGCATTGTTGTTGTTTACGTTATACGTTGCAGTATATTAAGCACTTACAGTTTCATTCCCCTGCAATATATGTATCTCTTATCGTAGTAACAATCCCTGCTAATATTATAAATGCGAAAGTAACTCTGTCTGTCTGTCTGTTACGCTTTTACGCTAAAACGGCTGAACGCATCGTCATGAAATTTGGAACCGAAAAATGTCTCATTACGAGGTTGATCGCTTATTTTGACTTAAAGCAGGCAACTGATAAATGTGCAATAACAGTGATTGACCCACATACATTATTAAATTTTTTAAATATCAAAAACAACGAGGAAACTTACCAGGCGCCTTCTGCAACTGGATAGAGGCAGCCTACGATTGGTGGCGGGGACCATCACCGGACACTGCTCGCTGAACAAACATTACCACACGATAGGTATAACGGACAGTCCTCTGTGCAGAGCCTGCATGGAGGAGGAGGAAACGGTATCGCACGTGCTCCTTGAGTGCACAGGCGTTACCGAAATACGGAGGCAAACAATAGGGACTTCTAATTCACTCACAGACATCCTGAACACACTGAGTGGGCTGATCTGCTTCTGGAGAGAGGTTGGCTGGTTTGAATGACGGCCGACATGGCTCACGCACAATGGTCCACAGCAGGACTAAGTGCGGAAACCATACTCGATAGATAGCTAGAATATCAAAAACAAAAATAAAGAGATAAAACTATCCTGAATCGACTTCTATCATGATCCTTTACGTTTCATAGTAATGAAAAACGGTTCATAAATTAATTGTTCGGGTGTCTACGGTTGTTGTGGCGATACTTGGGGGAGGCCTATGTCCAGCAGTGGACGTCTTTCGGCTGATATGATGATGACGAAGGGATATTACGGAAAGGTCAATGTATTTTATCTGGCATCTACCATAATCGACTATACTAACATATTACAATAGTTGTCAAAAAATAAAAGGCCCGTTTTGACAGCAGGATACATCATTACTTTACTAGTAAGTATGAAAGAGACATGAAATAAATCTCTTTGTTGTATCCTGCTGTCAAAACGGGCCTTTTATTTTTTGACAACTATAGGTGGCAATCACGTAAATAACTGACAAAATGTTTGTGACGTTGGCTAAATTCAACATTACACTAAGCCAAATCGTTTCCTTCGTAAACAAGTCCCAAAATAAAGTTGTCAAACGACTAACAATAATAACTCAACAAAATATTCTTTTCGTACTTAATGTCGAGTAACCACGGAAGGTTTAGTGCATGTCTAAACGCTATTGTCAAAGTAGACTAGACCAAAAAAATGAGTCGAAGCTAAAGTTAGGACAGTCCACGCGAGCATCGTTTTAGCCAGGTACCCTTATTAGCATAACAGCCTTTTCATACAAAACGGAAAAAAAAACTTTCATGATTGAGGTAGGTACCTATAAACGGTAAAAGAAATAAAGCATATTGGGCACAGTACACGACAAGCTTGCGACATCGTAAACTTTCTGAAATATGATTACAATTAGAATTTTGACTGAATGGAGACAGCAGTCTGTTAAATATCGCTGCACTTTTCTGAGATGTACCTACTTAGAAGTAGATAATTATTGAAATAATCCATATTATGAAAAATATTATCGTCCCATGCCTGCCTCTTTGAGCCGCCAATTAATCAAAAGAAAAAAACATAATTTTGATATTATCACAGATTAATAATATGAGGAGTACCAAACCTTCACGTATAATGAAATTGTATTGAACTTGGGCCAAATAACTGGATAAATGATATACTTGGTGTATCATCCACCCAGTCATTTGGTAAGGTACTTAGATACCTTACTAAATTTATAATCATTGGATTGTAATGATTTTTACTAGATTAATAAAAAGTATTGGGTAGATATGGGTACCAATCAATTTATCAAGGACAGATAACTTAAATTAATTAAGAGTAACATATTTAACGAAATACCTGAAATTATAGACCCATTTTTTTTTAGAATGAATCATCAAATGACTTCTTCCGCTATGGGTGGAGCGGAAGGGAGTGTCAGACTCTGACTGAGTAAAACCTATCCGTGTTCCTTCCATTGCCCTTGCATTCCAGAGCCGCGGTAACTCTTTCGAACATATTCCGCAACCCTAGCAGACTGTGGCCCTAGCGGGCCCCGTCTCGATTGCTGACTGCTCTTTCCTGCGCGCGTAGAACGAAACGCGCCGTCGACTCGGGCCTGTTCTGATCGGAAAGCGGGCTACCCATTGTTCGCCGTCCGCAGGCGTCAATAACTGAAATTATAGACCCTTGTCTATTATTTGTACTCCGTGTGTAATTTATAAACGACTTTTACTATTGGACCAACACTGAAATCTACAATTTTTTCGCGATTTTGGGGTTCATTCAGTTACACGTTGTATTCGAGATAATGGTGCTCTATTTTAAGAGGTCTGTGTCCAGCTGCAGTGGTCCGTTTCATATGCAGTGGTGCATGAGCTCATTATAACCTATAACAATTAGATATGCCTTGGAGAACCTGATAAAATAGTGCAAAAGCAAAATATTAAGGATGAAAAAAGGAAAAAAATACTGTCTTATACAACAGTGTGAAGAGGCTTTACCACCAAAATATTTTCGTCACAGGGAATAGTAATAAACGGTTTTAACGGAAAAGGCAATTATTTACTTTCTTTCAGCCCTGCCTTAACTTACTACAACAAAGGTTTGTATTTTTTTACTACGCGTTTTTATGTTCTATAGCTATGAATATATTTTGTACCCCTAATTGAACCGAAAAAGTTAGGGAGAAACCTCTGTTATTTAGTAGTTGGTAGTATTTGAAGTAAACCAGAAGATTTTTCAAAATATAAGGTCGATTTTTTGGTGAGTTTTTCTATTTTAAGAGTAGGTATTGTACATAGCTTTTATTTACAAATACAGGATGAACATGAATGTACACTTAACTAAAATCTTGGTTATTTTTTCTACAACCTGATATTTTTTCCATGATCTATAACTAAAAATTGATACTAAAAACTGCAGGATTTGGTCTCAAATCGAAATGGTGGTATAAAAACAAAGTTGTATACATCCGAGATAGCCACCCTACTTATATATTTTATATTTGCGAGCACGTGTAAGGTAGGAAAATATGACTTAAAATGTTCAACAATCTCTCAAATGGGGCTTTTATATTTTTTGCCCAAAGTCTTTCATAAAGTGGATTCTGTAGCCAGATGTGGTTCTGGCATTATTTCTTCTGGAAAGGAAAAAAAATGTAAAACGAAAAATTTATATAATAAAAGAGGTGTGGAGCTGGGTCGGACACATCATGAAGATACCTTAGAATCCACAAGTTGGTATTTCAAAGCAGATCGAATAATCGATAGAGATAGGCACTTGGAAAACCACATTTTAACTAACTAGCCAATAATAATAATGTCCCACTGCAGAGCAAAAGTCCTTCTCTCTTTTCCACTCTTATTTTCTGTTTTTTGCTAGTGTAGACCAGTCGATTGGTGAGTTTGGTGGGAGGTGGATAGTAGGTAGGAGTCGAGCTTGTCCTGCCATCTACGTCTCGGTATGGGACTCAAGTTCAACATTACACCTATCATATTATTATAACATACTTAAAATAAAACCGATGGATTTTGTTTCGTCACGTCTGACTGAGATCGGGCCATTCCCATTTCAAATCTTTCGTATGTTATAAAGTGTGTGATGAGGGTAATTACGTTATTTCACCCCACAATCAATCGAAACAACAACATGACTTTATAAGCTAATAAATTAACACCGTAGTTCTCAAAATTTATGCGGGTCAGTCCCTCAATATATGTTACACTTATACGTACATACTATCAGTCCCAGAGGTACCCCATTCCCATCACTACGCTTGAAAGTTGTGTCACTACAAACTTCGAAGGACTATCTGGCTCGAACTTTGATAAGGGTCTGGTGTAATGGTCGGAGTATTGTTATAATTGATTTATTGATCGTAGGTAGGTTCTTATGTAGAACATCACGAGTGTGGTATAAAATTATGGAAGATGTGTCAGTACGGTAGTCAAGCAATATGAACAGCCGGTTTATTCTGGTTAACGTCTCACCGTATAAACATACGTGGAGTGAGTGGTGGTGATGGTGGTGGTGACAGCTGACTTTACATTCATTTTACCTAATCTCCAACAGAGAGTCATCATCATCATCATATCAGCCGAAAGACGTCCACTACTGGACATAGGCCTCCTCCATTTTTCGCCACAACAACTGGCCCTCTGCGTCTTGCATCCATCGGCTACCCGCGAGGCCGCGACCCTCACCAGGGTCAGGTGACAGAGAGTATTTTGACTTATAATTACGCGCCACATACGACGCGAACAAAAGAAATTTCACTGTGGTCGCGGTTGTACCATTGTCATTTGGCGAGGTCTAAGTTCAATTGTGGTATATTATCGGATGATGACGATGATGGTACTAAGGTTAGCAGCCAAGTGTCGTGGTATATAAGCCTTAAAGTGAACATCGGGAAAAGGAAACAAAAATTAGTAGCAAGTGGGACAGCCAATGCTTTATTTAGAGCGTTCCCTGCTCACGGTATTTCATACAAACTGGCTTTGTTTGAAATAAATAAACAAACCGATTTTAATGGAACTTAAGAGCGTGTACGCCGTATGTCATTTCATACAAACTTTCAAGTTCTTATTCTTCAAAATGAATGAACCGATTTTAACGAAACTTGGTATGCATACGCTAGATATCCAGGTCTAAATAGTTATCATAAAACATTTTTGAAAAAGAGTTCAGGGGGAAGGATATAGTGATTTTCCACTTTCTATAGAAAACTTAAAATCGCTCTCTCTCTTCCTCTGAAATCTTTTTCAAAAATGTTTTCTGATAACTATTTAGACCAGATGTATGAAAAGTCGTACCGCGTAAACGCTCTTAATACGGTCCAAAACTTAAATTTTAGTAATAAACTAAAGAGAGCAATTGGAAGAGAACTATGTTTCTGTTCAACGATTCAAGAGAAACATTATTTTCAGCGTTGCATAAACTGGTAAACTTTTTATTTCAGATGAATACCTGCTATCAAACTGCTCATTGCTAGTAGGTATTTTCTTTGATTCCTCTAACCAAACAAAAATCTGATACAATTGTGCTATGATTCACCTAAATACAACGACGGAGACTTCTCCCTTCACTCGCCAGGTCACGCAACCGTCTATTGCCACTTCAAAATAATGTTTTCCACTAACTTAATGTCTTTATCCAAACAAAAGAACACGATAGTCATCACGAACGTCACAGTACGCCTTATTTATTTATAATAGCAAAGTTTAGCATAACAGCATCGTTATGGAAATGATCGCAGATTTCCATAAGGCGCTTACAGGCGCATACTTCATCAAATGACAGACAAGTTTAGTAATGGTCGGATGTGCGTGTGTTGTGTGTGACCATAGGATTTAAAAGGGTACAAAAACATAAAGGACCCATAAAACAATAATGGTACCTACCTACATTTATTATGGTTACTGACGGTACTGTATAACAAACATTTTGTTACAAAGAGGTCCCACTAGTTTCACCTCCACTAGTAAGGGCTGGTTCACCAAGGAGACGACATAGCTGTCGTGTTTTATCGATTTGTCCACCCATGCGTGACTGAATTTCGGACAAGGCGGTCAATCTCTGTCGAGATTAGCCATGGAAGCGGGAACCATTATATTCAACAAGTGTGTGCGCAAACATAGACGCATTATACCCCTCATAGTCTAATGGAAAGGACATATTGTGCAATGTGCGGCTTCTATGTTCTAAAGCGGGAAATCGACAAGCCTACGGCCCATGTCAGTCGGATCCCGCTCCTACAGGTACATACATTATATCTGAACCTATTTAGTGTTTCACCGTCGCATACACAATCTTTAATATCGTGACACTTGACAGATCAAAGAAGAGCTAGTGGCTGAATCGGATTTATCAGGATAGATCAGGTTAAACCTAGATCAGGCAAATAAGCAACCGTGTTCTTTAAAATTTGTGAATATTTATTGTAAATGTGCCCTATTTTATGAATAAACAATTTTATTTATTTTTTATTTATATCTCAAAAGTTAAGCAATGCTTGCCGAGGTCGGTCCATGGATGGGTGACCGCAGTCAAAAGCTATGAAAGCTGCCTCAAGTCTTGCAAAGGAGTAAAATAATGGTAAAATACTGGTATCTGCATTCCATTAGACTATAAGCTATCACAACACTATGGAGGAGACTAGGCCGTTTGATTGAGTCTGCATGCTCGAGGGCAAGTCTTTCCTCGTTTTAGTGCTTTCTTCATACAAAGTATTCAGTTTGATATTATCTGAAGCCGCTTTAACAAGGCAAACCTTTTTGTGTTAACAAGGTAACAGTGGTTATTTTTATCGATGAAAAGTAAGTAATGTGTTGATGAAAACAAATTTTAAAATATGACGTTTGCTAGAAAAAAAAGTGTTTTCGAGGCCTCTTGACGTACCTACAAGTTTGTAAACTTGAGTTAAACTATCAGGTAGTAAGTATAATGAAGGTGGAACGATGACCTGGTGAAGGATTCTGCTGGCTGCGAGACGCACATGACCCTTCATTATGGTGAGAATTGGGGGAGGCCTACATCCATCCATCTTTTGGCTGAGATGATAAACGTTCCTCCGTTTATCATCTCAGCCATGTAAACTAAGAAATCTCTTTGCTGATGTCATTTCTTATCATCTTAGAATGGAAACAGAGTCTTTTACTTTACTTTTAAACCCATACACGTGACAAATCCATAGTTCTCTAAACGCTTGCCAGTTAAGGTCATTGCCATTTGTTGCCGAATTTAGCAATAGCATGACGGTGAGAGCTAGTTTAAAAATTAAAAAATAACGTGTAATTTGGCAGCGATACAAAATGGGTACTAGTATGGGAAAAGGTGTGAGCGATAGCGATTATCATTAGTTCGCTCGTTCTGCTCGAAATTACGCAAAAAAAAAAATACAAAACAGAGAGAAAAAAGACAACTTTTAAACTGAAAATGCAGCATTGTTCACTTTTAATTAATTGCAATAAATGAATATGCAATCAAAATACTTTGTAAACTTGCTGAGTTTGCACTTAAGCATTATCTTGTATAGGTACCTAGAAGTACTTACCATGTGTAGGTACCGTAAAGTTTTAGACAGGGATATCAAAGATTGTCAGAAAGTATTAATAAATCAATAATTATAGATTGAAAGCATTACCTAACTATATAGAGTCATTGGAATATTAGAATTCTTTTTCTCTAAGATGCGCTTATTCTTGTTAATTAATTTTGCAATGTTTGGTTCATTTACTTTTTTTATTATTTTGGTGATGTGAAGATGATCTGAATAATGCTTTCTCATTTTCTTTTGATGCGTGAGATTCCCTCAGAATACAGCTATTGCACCATTTGCACCCTTTGAATTTGTTCACTTCTCAAAATTAACGCTGCTCTGGTAGATATTCACAAATACTTAATAATGTATAAATTAATACCTTCCCCTGATTAATGTTACTTATGCAACAAGTCTATATTGGTGTACAGGTATTCCTTTGACCGTCCGTCTGCATAACTGCCAAGCTTTAACTTTTGGTCAAAGACTCGGCGGTTAACTGCAGTTATCGTCTCTACAGTAATTACTCCTGAATTTGAATGTTTATTGTTGTATTAATTTGAACAGAGATTATTGAATGTGAAGCAAATACATTAAATTGGACTGATTTAATTTCGCTTCAGTGGACATTCTGTATTTGTTTTCAGTAATTTTTTCTAAACTAAACTCTCCCAGTATAAAAAATTCAATGAAAAGTGTTGTCGAATTTTGGAATTGATACTGTCTGCGGAACGCTTAAAATAGCTTGTCAAAAATTCAAATTACTATAATTTACGAACGTTTGCATTCTAAAACGCACTCTGAAACTGTAGGAAATCCTTTATATTATTCACGTTATTATTTGTTTGATAATCTCATAAAATTTAAAAAAAATTAAAGCATTTGAATTAGAACGATTCTGAAGTACGAGGTTAGCCTTAAAATCAGGCCTGTTTACCCATCATCATCATATCAGCCGAAAGACATACAAATGTCTACTGTTGAACAAAGGCCCTCCCCAAGTGTCGCCACAACAACCGGTCCTGTGCGTCTTGCATCCATCGGATACCCACGACCCTCACCAGGGCATCGGTTCACCTTGTGGAAGGCCTTCCAACTCTGCGTCTTCCGGTACGCGGTCGCCATTCCAGAACTTTTCGGCCCCAGCGACTATTTGTTCTGCGAGCAATGTGCCCTGCCCACTGTCGCGGCAGTTTGGCGATCCTTCGGGCTGTGTCGGTAACCTTGGTTCTCTCTTGGCTTACCCATATAACATTCTGATTATTATCATCATTGTTTTCACTCCAAAACACAACCAACAATATGTCTTTTCGCGTATTATGTAACCCTAAAACCAAATCATTGTCACATTACATTTACCGTGACCGAAAAACATGGCAAACATAACGTGGCAACCAATCAGGTTCCGGCATTACAGAAAAAAATCCTAAGAGACTGTTTGAAGCGGCAATTTTAATATAATCCGTCCATTACGAGACAAGATTCCAAATCGCAAGACACGATTATCTTCAACACGCCGATTTTCTTTGCAAATGTTATTTAATTTTCTTTTACATGGGATACAAGGAAACTCGCTACCTCACACGAAACAAAATACTGAAACCCGTTTATCGGGATGAGCATGCTCTAGTGAGCATGAGTGTTTACGAGCAGAAATTTGAGCATAATACTTATTTGCTCGAAAAATGAGGAAATAATTCGGGTTTGTGAGGTATTTTGAGCTGGTGTTTTATTTATTTTGTGTTGAGAAATGTGGATAGCGCGAAAAATAAGTATGAAGTTATGGATAGTCTTTTCAATGATGAACTTGGTTGAAATAAAAAAGCAGATTTAAAATTCTGAGTAGGGACAGCAACATCAATCAGTTACCACCCTTTTCTTATGTATTCCAACGCGTCACGTGGTATGCAGTAAGAAATTACGGAATGTCATTGAATTGACTTGGTTATATACAACGTGTAACAGAATAAACGCAATACGTCTTAAGGAGTCATTGTACTCATCATTATGAACAACTTTTACTATACGAAATAAAAACGAACTGCCCCATACATTTCTGTGCGCATTACTCGACAAAATGTACCGAAAAGCTGATTTTTTTTTTTCGCGACTAAACATTTCTGAGTGGGGACAGCTACATCAACCCCCTTTTCTAAAGTATTGTAACGGACCCCTCCGTTAGAATACTTTAGGAAAGGGGGTATTATATATACTATTGATGCAGTACGAGCATGTAGCTGTTGTCTGTCTGTTTACGCTTGTTTTGCTAGTCTAAATTGAGCAGAGGGTTGTTCCTTCGAGTCCTCTCTGTTGTAGGTGATCGTTGTCTAAGACAGAGCTGTCTATTGTCTGCGGTTACCTTTGAAAATAATGGTTCCCAAAGGCAACATTCACCCGTTATGTGGTAAAGGAATTTATTTGCTGTCAGTGAATATTTTACCTAAGCCTACAGCAAAAAATCTTTTTGTTTATTACTTGGCCTTCTTCTAATTTTCCTTTACGACTGACATCGTGGTAAAAAAAAACTCAAGGTTAAATATTATGTCATTGTCGTTGAAATTTTTCGCTTATTTTATTTTTGGACATATTAAGCGACTATGCATAGCCATTTTCACTAATTATTATGTTAGACATTGTTAGATAATGAGCAAGAATATAAATATAAGTAGATGTGATTATACCTACTTCCCATTCCCATTCCTATTTCCCATGTATTTTTTGCACACAAGTGAGTACATTTTGGAGATACTCAAATTGTCTAAGCAATTATTTTTTATCGGTGTGCGGGAATCGAACCCGCGCCACGAATCGATCGCTCAACCACTGCGCCAACCATGTCGTCCAATTGTTCAGTTAGTATTTTTTTTCGTTTTGTTTCAAGTTTTGGCATTAGTGTCGGGCGTTTTCTACTTCGTGCCACCTACGGACTTACGATTAGTCGCGAACCCGAACTAAGAACAACTGTCAAATCGCGTTGTCATTCATTCTTAGTTCAGGTTCGGGATTAATACCCTGATTGGCTTCTGACTAACCGTTACGATTGTCAAAAAAAATACATTTGACTGTTGGGATCTACATATTTTTGTGAGTATCACAAAGTGTTTAAGAAGAATAAATTTTTGCTTTATTTTTTAAAAAAAAAAACGGGTATAGACGCGTTTTTCCACTATCTCACTTCATGGTAAACGATGAGGTGGTAGTAAATGGAGCAAGCTTGCCTAGAATTAACCTTGTCTAATAGAACTTAGAAGGCATCCTTTGGTAAATCACGTGGAGACAGTATCAGTAAAAAAATTTGCACTACCATGCTTTTATTTATTTTACCCCAGAAAAGTGGAATGAACTTTTGGGAAAGCAACGGAAAACAATCGTCAATTTGATTCCTATCCGTTGGTAGGTAATATTCTGATGTTACTGTCAATCTTTTATGGCTGCCTATAAAATATCAATGTCTGAACGTATCAGATTTTATATCACGGGTGATTTTCTTTTTGATGTAAACATATAAATAACTAAGTTGATCAGTATAGTACGAGTTTTCTAAATTGCTAGTCAATCTTTGTGTTATTGTTTTGGTCATTTTGGATCACTATGTTTTTCTCGCGTGTTTTTGCTCCCGTGGACTATTCCACAGGAACCGTGACGTTTTCTGGGATCAGCCTTTGGTGTTCAGCAAAAGTGTAGCTTACTTACTGTGATTTTTTTAATGATCGAATACTAAGCGATTCCAAAAGTCTTTTATAATGCGCACAGCAAAGGAGTGGAACTCCCAGCCTGCGTCTATGTTTCCAAAAGCTTACAACCCTAATCTCTTCAAAGTTAGAGTGAACAGGCTCCTTCTGGGTAAGCTTGCTCCATCGTAGACTTTGTCTCTGTCATCTCTGACATTGACTAGAGTCAAGAGCAAACCCATCACTAATAAAATAAAAAAAAATGAATTTCTAGATATTTGAAACACGCAGTAATGTTTCTTTAATTTAGATGCACACCTGAATGAGTGACACCATTGTTTTACAATTGTGTCTGCTATTATGACCGGCCGTAATAGTATGGCCGCCGAAGGTATAAATCGGAGATGACTCATCAACCACTGCAAGAGACTGTTTATACTGAGTCTAATGTAATAACATTAGACTCAGTATTTTTACATGTAGACTAAGGAAGTATACTGATTATACACCTTTGCCTAACTTTTCTGGGTATACTCGCATAATATTATGTCATTTGTATAACATTTTTCCGATTCCAAAAGTATATTTTTATCTAACATTAAGAGTTGACAACTTTAGGTGTGTACTACTTAACCTGACAGCATTTCTGTACCTATTACTAATTACTAAATTAAGCAGCTATCGCGGGTTACTGAACTTCAGTTCCGTATGACTACATTGAGAAATAAACTTAGGTAAAGGTCGGTAAGTCATTGCCAAAGATTTGTTGTTTATGATAATTAATGTAATGACGCAAGTATTTATTCATTTTAGAAATTGATACTGTCGATAATCTGCTAGCTTTTAGTTTAGTTAGCAAAAACCATTCTTTTGACATTTTTTATGGTTTCCAACAGAGATAGGAAGGATCTACGACTATGATCTTTGGTTCATTGCAGCTTTGGCAGTAACAGATAGAAACTGAATGTGTGTAATATTTTTGCTGTTATATTTTCTTTGGCGTAATATCCGAATTGACGTCATTCATTGCCAGACTCTCAGTATGGTGGCAACTCAGCTAGCTACCCTTCAACTTTAATAGATCACGGCATCTAAGACTATTACTTTTTTTAAAGGTTTGTTTGTGAATATTTTTTAAGGTAAAATAAAACACACCGTGGTTGTTCTGTATGGTGTTGGACGTAAAAGAATAGCACCGTCCCATCACTTCCCTTGGGTGTCGTAAGAGGCGACTAAGGGAATCACCAGAGAATGGGCAGCAGCATTCTCTGTAGGTACATTGCTTCAGCTACACTGCGATCGCCAACCCGCCTGCCAATGGCATGAGGGAGGCCTATGACTAACAGTGGACGACTTTCGGCTGATATGATGATGATGATGAAAATAAAACAAAAAAACATCGAATCTAATTTTTATTTCGTCGCTTTTAGGACCCCTACATAAGAAAAATACAACAATGCCAAAAGATAAGAATTCCATTCGTTTCGCTACTATGAAATTTTCAATATATTAATAATGTACATTGTTACATACGTAACACGACGTCAATGCTAAAAATGTACACTATTGTGAATAAAGACAAGTTTTTGAACACTCATTAACACATAAATCAATTGATTAATCAGTAGTAGACCTAAAATAGGCCCTAGTGGCATACCAAAATAAATAAAAGCCTTTGCATGTATTAAGGCTATGAAGGTCATACGATAACTTTTACTTGCTCTATACACAAATAATAATAATTAAAATCTTTCTCAATAAGTGGTATTAGAGACATTACAATATTTATCAAAGTTAAGTTGTCAAATGCTTTGCTGTAGTTGCTACTCTCTGATATACTTTAAAATTGTCTTCATTCACAATTGTGTAAATAAACTATAAAGATAGTGCCACAATAACGAATGTACAGGTTTTATATTTACACTCTTATTTTTTTTTGATTCGTTATTGTAACCTCCACCTAACATTATATTATCTACAGAATAAATATAGTACTTATATAAATCAATAATAAGGAACACAAACAATTTTGTTACTATCAAACGAAACTGGGATTTGTACTTAAATAGCTCTATTTAAATTAATCTTTTAATTATTTACAGTTGATAGAGGTAAACGTAAACTTTGGAATATGGACAACAACTATTTTTCAAAGCTGGATGGCAAGTCATTCATGATAATACGTTAACTGATAATGGTAAAGACCAACCCTAATATTAAGTTAGACAACTTTCAAGTAAACTAGCGATTCATTTCCTGAAACATGTAGTTTTGAAACTCAAGAAAAATATAATGTAAACGGACACTCCTGGTGTTATATAAGTGATGTTTTAATTTATAAAACAAATGCACGAATGTACAATCGAAAGACAATAAAGGAAACCCCGCCTGCAGGGTTCCATTATATTATTGTAGATACCAGACCTCTTGACCCGATTGTACTACTTTTTATAGACAGTTACCTATATGATACGATGTCTAAAAGAAAACCTTAGACCTCTTTTAGGAATAAGAGTTTTCTGAAATGAAGTTCATAAGGTGGCAGCACTGAGGTGTAAGATCCAGGCACCCATCGAGACGCGTATATTTTTCGATATTATTAAAATTGATGTCAACGTAATGTTTACGTGAAAGCTACGTTTTCCAAGAAGAGGACCTAGATTGCCTTGGTTGCGACAACTGGTGGCGTGAGTTTTATTGAAAACCCTCATTGTATACGTTTTTTGTATCGTCGCCCAACCAGTACAGCTGGAAGGTTGGTATAGTAAAAGCCGAACGACTTGCAAACATTTATGAAATAAGAACTTCCAGATTAAAATGTTAGCATAAATAAATTTAGGTACGTTTGTGAAATCCACAATGATGTTACAATTAATATCATGAATAGCCATACCCTTCCAGCTTGAAAGTTAGATAATATAAAGAAACATTTCACAATCACAGATGGAAAACATCTTTTTACATTTACATTTATTTTATTTACTGAAACTTTCAAACAAAATACATAATTACAAATATATTTTGATGGCAGAATATGGCATTAGTCCTAACTATAAGATTTACAAAATGAAGTTTAGACCTAGAAGTACTGAGAAATTTGTGGTCAATCATTTATTATTAATACATCTATTTATAAACAACCACAATATTCACAAATGGAAAGAAACTACACCAAAGAAATTTTAGTATGTACGTTATTAATAAAAACATCAATTGAACTGTCAAATTATTTTTTCCAAGCGTAGTTTCCCCACACGGTTTCTGCAATATATTCACTTATTATTTATACTTATTAACCGTTTCACTATTATTATTATTACTCATAATGTCATTAGTATTATTAACAATATTTACAACACTGACTTTTGTTCTAAGTTAATCTAAGTTTAAACAGAAGTGAATTAAATTAAATATAATTACGTATTAACAAATATATATTTTATGACACATACAATAGTAGAATGAAAGGCATTATGTAATTTATTCATAAAGAATAAAGATCAAGTTAGAACGGTATACAACAGGCCGACAGCTTATCTAGCACAGACACTATGATCCAGATATAAAGCATATTTATATATTTTACAATCCTATGACTATTTCATTTTACTATATTCTTTTATTATGAATAATCTGGCAGTGCCTATTATTATTTTCAGCTTCAGCCACATGTAGTTCTGAAAGATGCTTTGCTTCTTCACATTAAATCATACATATAATTATATTATATTAAAAGATATCATATAAAACAAATAAAAATGAAAGATTTATACAAAACAAATGTAAATGTTATGAAACCTAACCAAGAATAGAATTCTATATCTACTATCACATGGATTAATACTTCTGACTAACTTAATGTCATATACATCATTAATTATTTTAACAATATAATACACTTCTATTATTAAAGTTTATCAAATTCACAACATCTTATACAAAACCTCGCGTTTCAAGTTAATATTATACCTCTTTGGTCATTCCAAATTTATTAAATAATAATAATAATACATTCTCATCCCATTACTATTATAATTATTTATTTATAAAGTGACGTAATGTACCATGTGACTTAAGATACCTACTTAATAATAAAATCGTACAACTTACTTGAGGTCCATTTATATTTGCAAAGAGAAAATGTCTCTGGAACACCGAATCGAAACATACGTTTTTCTATTCATTTATACTTGACAGATAACAATAATGACACAACGCAACGTCACTGTCATTGTATTATTAAATAATAAATAATTAATATTTACAATAGCTACTATTTTATCTAATGACGTGTCACACTCTCTGATTGCAAATATAAAATGGCTTACTATTATGTATTTTACATCATCAAACCAAACCTCGAGTACATATACATAAGTAACGACTAGTTGGGTAGAAACAGCCTTTTATAATACACAAGTTATTAAAATGAAATCGACAAAAACAACACTGTTAGACCGCGGTTCTATATAAAAAAAGTCTTAATTAGATCACAGTATCTAGGTCTCTGGTGTCGACCTCTGGCATTGACAATCATAGAAAACTCTCTGAAGCTCGTGTCTCCTCCCTATCGATAGCAGACACTATTTCAACACCCTCTTCATAGTTATGCATTTTGGTATTGTTAACACAGTAGTGTTGATCAGGATCACCGTACTGACTGTGGTAGAACTCCTCACGCATCATGTGGTTCAGGTTGCCACATCTGAAGAAGAGAATTTCTTGGAACGGCTTTCTGAAGTCTCGGTTCAGAGTCGCGTATATGACCGGGTTGAGCAAACTGTTTAGGTAGCCCAGCCAGAGGAAAAGTGCACTCACTGCATCAGGGATCGCATCTTCTTTGACGAACGGTCGGATCAGGGCTAGCACGAAGAATGGAAGCCAGCAGATCACAAATGCTGACATGATTATACCAAGGGTTGTGGACGCTTTGCGCTCTTTGGCTAGTTGGAAACGCAGCTTCTTCTGATGGACTGCATTCTGTGGATGTAATAAGTCTTTGGCGATATGGCTTTTATGAGCAAAATTTGAGAGTGACGATCGGATTCTGTTCGTCGTATTCTTCTGACTGCTCTCTGAGGGTTGTCTTTGCCTCTCTTTTACTGCTAGTTTCCCGGGCACCAGCTGTGTTGGTGACCGGTTGATGGTGTGAATAGGCTTCGTTGGAGTCTTTGGTTGTTGTAACATAGGACACTGGGACTCGTTCGACTTTCGTTGGCCGCTGAAGCACCTCCCGATTGTGCTTTCTGTTTTGTCTACGCTACACTGTAACAAAAAATAAATCTGTTGCAAAATATTCATCTTTATGTTTAAAGTGAGCATGAGCTGATGGCTACATCGAGAAATCAGTCTAAGGGAGTTTTGGAGGAGGAATAATTTCAAAGAAAGACTTTACACGTTTCCATAAAAATAAGGTTAGGATACATTATACAATTTTGATTTACATTACTTGCGCTGTTTCAAGGGAGAAACAAACTAGGGTTGATGGCCAACCCTCAGTCATTAAAGAAGCGTCAGAAGAATAAGATGAAAAGAACTTGTATGAATGAGCTCACCGTTGTGTTAGTACTCGCAGTGGATCCTCTCGGGGGAGGTTGCGCCGCCGGCTGGTTGCCCAACAGCTTGGCTTCCGCCGCTCCACCATTCTTCACATTGATCTCCAAGTAACAGTGCGTCTCCAAATGCGATTGAGCACGTTTCTCGTCTTTAACAATCTTCCTAGCAGCCCTAAATATCTTATAATAGACCACGATCATTACAGTTAACGGGATGTAGAAAGAACCAAAAGTCGCATAGATTTGGTACGCCTGATTCTGTGACACAGAACAGGAGGTTTCAGTCTTCACATTACCTAGGATTAGGACCGGCGGGAGGGATATGAATGCTGCGCTAACCCATACTATGAAAACGCAAAAGAGCATCCTTCGCGGCGTCCTTTTTACACCATACTCTAGAGGTTTTGTTATGGCATAGTATCGATCCACAGAGATCATACACAAGTTGAGGATGCTAGCAGTACAGGATAAGACATCGCTCGACACCCAAAAGTCGCAAATGACCGGTCCGAAAGGCCACGTTCCCATAATATCGTAGATGGTGGCTACTGGCATCACTATACAAGCCACACACAAGTCGCTCACTGCCAGCGACACGATCAAGTAATTACTAGGCCGTCTCAATTTTCTAACTAAACGTACAGCAACACAAACTAGTACGTTTCCTATTATAGTTCCGATTATGACTATCATAAATAATGTGACCAAGAAAATAGTGGTAGGTATGGAATATTTTGAATGCTTTATGTGCAACGATGTGGAGTTGTCGTCTTCGAAGGTCGAATTGTCCGTGGAATTGGGGTTGCTTACGTTGAACTCTGGACTAAGGGTTGATTCTTGATCAACCAAGGCAAGCGCCGGTTGCAACAGAATACACGCCAGGACAAGAAGACACGAAGGTAAAGCAACGAAGCTAGGCAGTGAACAGTAGGAGTTATGACTTTGAGTCGCCATACGAATCCCTGGTTTGGGTGACGATTAATTTGTTCGTTATCCTATCGTAACCATACATTGGTTTTGTTTCTCTCTTTGTTTTACTACGATGCCTAAATTGCGTTAACGAATCAAGTCTGAAACAGGACCTCGTCGCGTAGCTTTTTGGTCTTAGAATGGCGCGCTTGATTACAATTGAGAATAGGCTTTAATTGACATATTGCTCGGATTGTGTTTTCAATTCGGAGCAGAGCCATTTGACTGCGGGATGTTCGGGGAGTGTGGTCTTTGTGCCGTGGTGATAGGGATTGTTTTTGTTTGAATGGAGTCTTTGGCGTCGTCAGCAGGGGTGTTGTTTTATTGCACGAGGAAGGTGGCGCGAACGGCTGCTACTCCAATATCCCGTCTGCGGATTGCTTCATTAGTGCCGTTGATTGGTGAAGAAAATTTCCAATCTGAAAAGAAAAGAAACAGATTTGAAGGATTATTTTTTATAAAACTCGACACTTTGCTATAGTTTACAGCTTTTCATACTTATGTCGTATCTAACATAGCTATAGAGACCATGGATCATAGTATTGTATGAATAATAAAAGCAAGATTTTGGACAAAAACACATAAATATACGCTATGTTTGAGTATTATGTTATTACTCTCGGGAATAACCCGAATTGAAAGCTATGATACCCGGACTATCTTTATTTAACTATTTCTCATTTAAATATTTATTACGAGAATCTGGGACTTATCTGAAGATGAAAGTGGCAATATTGCGAAGTAAATAAATATGACCCGTTTGATTTCGTTAGAAGATTGACGGAGATATTTATTCTGATACATGAGGATATATGTTATAATTTCGGTCGCATTCTCACAGATATTCGTATTTTGATGGACAAAATATAGTTCAATAACATAAAAAAATGTTACACAGAATGTGATGATGAGTATGATATTAGTCCGAACAGTGTTGAGTACCGATGGATTGTTTGGTATTAATAAACATATTTATATGTAGACACAATTTTAATTCAATTTTTCCAGGTATCCCATAGAAATAGGTTTGTGTAAAAGAGTTGTGGAAGTAGCTATTTTTAGTGTACACTATAGTATATTAAATCCATCTATATAAATAGCATTTCAGTCTTTTCTCTTTAACATTCTAAAATTATAATCTCGTTGAGTTGATTACATTTTCAGGATGAGACTCCCTAAATGAAGTGTCAACCAAGATGGAAAAATCTTCTGAAAAAAATTGAAGTTGCTATGTAATATACGCCTTCAGTAGGCCTGACACGTATTCAGTGACGAGACGTAAATTATACACGCGTATAAATCAAGGAATCTAGCAAATTTTGTATCAGAATTTCGAATCATACGGCACGTAGCTCGTACACAAGCACTATAAATATAGACTATAGACGTCCACTGCTGGACATTTATGCTCCCACGAGTGTTGCCACATCGGCTGGTCCTGCGCGTCTTAGATGTAAAGTCTGCCGCGGCCTTCACCAGGTCATCAGTCCCCCTTGTGAGAGGCCTACAAAAGCTACGTGTTCTCTTATCTACGCGGTCGTTAATTTGACTTTAAAACAATCCAGTTTCTCAGTCAAAACTTTATCATAGTTTGGTGATAGAAGTTTAACTGAGTGACAGAGACAAGTGATAACATTATTATGTGACTCGATGGTATTTATATTTGCCAATCAATCACGCTTCAATGGCTGAACAGGTTAAGATATTTGGGAAACTATAATCTGAATGAAGACAAACTGGCACAGGATATTTTTTATACCGGTAGTACGGTCCCGTGAGATTATTTTCTATATCCACTGAAGCAAAACCGGTGACAAAGCCTAGCAAAGGCTAGTATTCGTATAACATGACATGTGTATTTTCAGAGTCCTATGCCAAAAAGGTCTAAAAAATCATCCTTCACTTCAGTGAAACTTTACGACAACAGTACGTACAGATATGAGCGCAATAGCTATGCCTCGAGCTTAATTGTCGTTCCGGCGTGAAACAGCACATTTAAACCGAAACCCATTAACTGAAGCGCCGCGTCACGGCTACATATTGAGTTCAGGAGTATGTCGACTACAGAGTCTTTAGAGCGTTCAGTGTTCAGTTCACTTCTCATGGTATTGTGACCTCATTGGCTGCAGGATACTGGCAGACAACAGTTGGAACTTTGGAAGCGTCTGGTAGAAATATAAATACAATTCTAACTTTGAATGTAAAAATATTGTTTGTATAAGTTTGTATTATGACAGACTTGTACTAGCCTAAATTATTTTGGGCATAGCCTTAGTAGAGGCTATGCTATATTATGATAGTTAGTAAGTGGTGCTAGCGCGAGGTCCACTAGCGTCACAGTATATCATACTTTGTTAGCCTATGTTATTCCACTGCTTGGCAAAAGCCTCCCCCATATTTTTCCAGCCAGCTTTATCGGTTGATTTCTCCGGCCAATCCGTCAGGAAAAAGTCTAAATCGTCACGCCAGCGTTTTTTTTAGGTCTGCCTCGATTGCAACATCCGTCTTCAGGCACATACCGTGTGACGATCTTGGCTCATCTGTCCTCGTGCATCCTGTAAATGTGATAGTAGCTAATTTTTTCGATTGAAATTAATTTCTAATTTTGAAAAAGAATTAACATATTTTTATTTATTTTGTACTTTTGATAAGTACACGTTTGACCACTATCTCATCTCGATCGATGGTGTGGTCGAAGATGGAGCACGCTTGCCTAGAAGTAACTTATTCACTCTTGACCTTGACGTATTAAGCTAGCTTCCTATTTTGATGCGTTCCTAGAAGAGAACATACAGATAATGCAACTATACGACCGTGAACAAGGGTTTTCCAAGCTTGGTCTCTGTTCAGTATTTACTCATGTGACACGAAGCGAATATTGCTCAAACAATGTGGGATCGGGTAAAGCTATTTTACACGGGAAATTATAACCCACATTTTGCTTTATAGAATTATGAATATGATCATTTTATGCCCCTTTGTGATTGTAGACAGCGGTGTTTCGTTTGTGTTGCTGATTTTAATGGTTTGGTCCATATTTGATGTTTTGTTTTTTTACAGTAGGTAGGTGTAATGCCAGTTTTTGACTGGATTAAATATTATATAATAGGTGATATATTGTGTGTTTCTTTTTAAACTCGAAGCTTTTGAGCTTGAGTTATCGCTGTACAAGTTGCTCAATACTGGGCAGACAAAATTTGATATGAGTCAATCGACACGAAAAGGAGCAGAAGAACTCGAAGCTAACGTATATCACGTAATATTACGAAGGCTGATTCCATAGTCGATGGAAAATAATGTTTGGGAGGATTTTGGAGAAGCGTTTGTCTAGCAGTAGGACAACCACTGCTAGATAAAGCATGGGAACGATAATCTAAATAAACTTTAAACTTATAATATCAGGAACAGCTAACATTGTTTATATTTGTTGTAGGTAATCTAGAGAAGCTCTTTCACTGATGAAAAGTTACACTTTCGATGAAAAGATACCGTGGGATAATCTATTCTCTATTTTATATCCTGGGAAAATTAATAACGCAGGAAACGCCACGGAAGCAAATCTGCTAGTAAAAGCAAGTGCTTTGCTTTATAATATTCGTAGCAGGTTAAGATACCTCTTTTATAAGGGCTTTTTTGTGTAGGCATATCTTATAAACGTAACAATTCCTGTTTTGGTTTATCACAAAACGCCAAACTCGCATTTGACATGGAAACCCAAATAAATAACATGAATGCTAACCACATTTTACATTTCATTCAATTAATTTTCGAAGCGTCCATCAGCAGCTTTTAAACTATAATAACACAATTATGATTAAATTGGATAAAATTTTAATATCGTGTGATTTGTAAAGTGTACAATCGCTGCTTAATTATCGTTCAAAAATTGGATATTGCTCGTTGAATTATATTATAATCAGTAGAAGAGGATATTGATGAACGAGAATTTTGATCGTGTTTTAATTGATGGGACAAAGTGGGTCTTACTATGATGTCATTATTAGATGACAAGAGGTTGTTGAAATGGTGTTCTATTTTGTTGGTTTCCGATCTGCTTTCTTTCAGTATCGGTCAAAGGAAAATAGTAATGGTAGTTAACGTAACTTCTAGCTATATAACCTAATCTAGCAAAACTAGCAGCGATTTATATATTTTTTTTAACATTTTGTTGTGTTATGTTTGTTCTGTAAACTTGTTAAGTGCATTTAATTTTGCTAAATAAATGTTTTTTTTTCTTTGGCACAGGTTTCGCCTGTTTCGCCTTAAGGTGGGTCCTGACCGGTGTCAAGGGGCGTAACGATATACTCGTATGTTACAAAGCAGGCATTCGTGCAGTCACTACGTGGAAACATGCGCATGTGTTTTGTTTTACACGGATTTTAGGACACGGCATAACATAACATGCTCGCTCAGTACCTACTCCGGTCAGTACCTACCCAGCTTTAGACAGAATTGCTTCGGGCCGTTCAAATTTTTATGAGTACGTACTGATACGTTAAGCTTGTTTGAAAGTTTTCCCAAGGCCGTCTCAACTGCTGAGACGTCCTTCGTTCGGTTGATGTGTCACCCTACGTAATATCTACTTCATATTACTTTTCTGTAACTCATACGGTGTAGGTACATAATAAAGGTTATTATATTCTATTCCTTGTCAATACTACTAATTCACTTCGACAATTATAAATAACGCGGAAATTACAAACCAAGAAAGATTAATCCTAGAATTATCTAGGATCAATAATCCTATCATAAAAGACACTCTCAAAATTATATGTTCATGTCACCACTAGCTTCGCCCACCAGTTTCGCCCACATGAATGTCGGAAATTTACCCCTTTAATAAATCAATTTTATCTGAAGTACCAAGCTAAATGTACGCTCGGATTACCGTCGAGCTAATCCTATATAAAACAAATGACAAACGGCATGTCTTAACCATATAAATGGCTCATTATGGCCCATAAGGCCTCTAAACAATTAACTTGAATGATAAGCATCGTAAAGAGTCCGCAGCAATAAGGTACATGCTCCTTAAATGGTTATAGTAACGTGATTAAGGCTTAGTACGCCATTTTAATTATTATTTTTACGACCAACAATGGTTCCTAATGCGGTATAAAATGTGGACTCCAGGTTTGGCGCTGGATTTTTTTTTTGAAGTTTTTTTTGTCGCCCAAAACGAGTAGTTTATGTTTCAATTATGTTTAATTTTTGCTTCGATACCTGTTTGCTTTTATTTTGATTAGTACTAAGCAAATAAAAGTAAACGAATGAATCCAGATTTACTTCGACCGCGCGGTTTTCATAAAAACCAACCCATATTTCACCGCGTTACTGGATGAGTTTCCAAAAATCCTGTGTTAGCTGATGTTTCTTATTCATAATTAACTTCCGTGCCAAACTTCATGTTGATAGGTCCAGGAGTTTTCGAGATTTCGTGATTAAGCAGTGAGTGACTCCGTCAGCTGGGACTGGTCATCACTCAACTGTCACGGTTTATTTTAATTGTCTGTTCTTTGAATTGTTTCTTTTTTACTCCGGACGCTTTTATCGTAAACGTCTTTCTATGTCGTTCTCACATATATTAATAACTAGCTGCCACTCACGTGAATGTCGAAAATTATCCCAAGGGAACATACTCCCGGGATAAAAAGTATCACATGTGTTATACCAGACTATAATCTACCTCTGTGCCAAATTTCATCAAGATCCCATTGATAAATAAAAAATAAAAAAAGATCCATTCAGTAGTTTTTGTGTGAAAGAGTAACACACATACATCCATCCATCCTCACAAACTTTTGCATTTATAATATTAGCAGGAAGTAGGATATCAGTAGGATTGCAACAAGAACAATGTAACCACAACTTTGTAACAATTTATTGATTTAAAAGAGTGTCGGTGGAGTTTCTTGCACGTTCTTCTCCATAGAGATCTAGCTTTTGGAACGTGCAATAACTTCACCTCTTTGACTGACCGACCTTGACAATTCAAAAATGCCTGTAAATGGTAATTGAAATAAATGCTTTGAGTTTTAAGTTTTTGAGTGACTTTTTGTTTTTATATATCTAGATTATAGAGTTTCAAGAGTAGTAAAGTAATTATACCAACACCATCGGTCTGTCTGGTGGCTAGATTTTTTTTGTGGTCAGTGAAGTTTTTGAGCGTTAAACCATATTTCTCGAAAAGCTTGTCAGTTTTCCAATTTTTATATGTTCAAGTACACATTTTGTTTCATTTCAAATGTTTTTGCTCTCGGCTTCGTTATTTATACAACAATTTGAACTTTTTAGTCCAATGACAGATTGTTTTGAAAGACGATGTAATTGATTCCGTGTTTATTCCAATTTCAAATCTGGCCTACCCTGCTATGGAATTGGACTCAGTTTAAATTGATTTCGAGAATTTTAAGATTTTGTTTTCTTAATTTTTTTTTGTTGTTACGTAAAATACTGGTATTCAGCTGAATCCGGTTTGACTGGGAGCCGACCCCAATATAGTTGGGAAAAGGCTAGGCAGATGATGATTTTTTTTTGTTGTTCTATAACTTACTTTTAATGTTTAGAGTACTTGGATGTGAATATGCAGTTTACATAAATAATAACGCCTGTTTGGATCTGATAAAAAACTTCTTCACAAAAAAAAGAAACCGACTTCCAAAAAACAATACAAAGTTCAAAATAACTTTAATTTCTCTATTAGTCGGCATTACCGTGGTCATCCTCTTTTTGATCTATTATCTGTATTCTTCACTAGCTGCATCCTTTGGCTGGGTCCTCGTAAAAGTCGGAAACTATTGCAAGAGTATGAACTCCCAGGACAAGAAATATCAAATGAATGTCCTTTTGCAAGGTCCAATCCAATCTACATAGCTCTCTCACAAAATTCATCAAAAGGTTTAACAAAAAAAATGAAGACGATACAGTGCGTTGAATACACGCATGACGTCACTATGATGGTAAAATGTTTACCAGCAACGTGACGTCACGCTTCTTTTCAACCACTGTATCGTCTACATTTTTTGTTTACGCCAAAAAATAATAATTTATTTTTATTCTTTTTATTTTTTTTAAATAATTTTATTATTATTGATAGCCACGTGCTTGACCACTATCTCACCTGATGATAAGCGACGATGTGGTCGAAAATGGAACACGCTTGCTTAGAAGTAGCCTATTCACTCTTGACTTAAAGACTCCCAGGTTGTAGCTATCAGGAAACACAGACTCTGGCAGGGAATTCCACTCCTTAGCGCACAATGAATGTATTCCCAAAACGCTTTGTGCGTGTGGGGGTGTCCAATATTTTAGGAAATTTATCTGAAGGAGTAATTATATTTTTTCAGTTACCCTATTTTCTTTATCCTAGTGTGGGTCGTTGTCAATTGGTTCCATTATAAGGGAAACTGATTTATCACCATCAGGTTTTTGTCTGGGAATAAAAGCCATTGTATTTCTTAAACAATGGATGTTCGAAAAAGGTTAATTGATTTCCTGTGTGCCCACTTAGCTCGTGTTGAAAGTGGCCAAAAGGTTTTCTTTAGAAATGGTTTTATTAAATGAACTGAAATTAAGTATTTTGTTTTTCTTAAATTGAAGTTAGATGTTGTAAGTTTCAAGCGTTCTGGAAATATTGTAAACGAAAAATAGGATAGTTTTTTTTAAGATTTGCAGAAAAAAACTATACGAAATCATGTGTAAGGTAGATACTATGTTTTATGTCTAAACTAAAAATATAATAAATTAGAAGCACAAATAAAAGTTAAAGACCAAAATATATAAAAATATATAGGTGCTTCAAATGCATAAGTTTTGATTACCATCATCTTCCTGCCCTTATCCCATATTACTTGGGGTCGTTGCAACACGTTTTCTTCTTCCATTCTGTCTTATCAGCGCTATCACTAACTCCCTTTTCTTTCGTCTCACTCATCACACAGTCCATCCATCTTTTCTTAGGCCTTCCTCGTCCTCTCCATCCATCCACATTAATTTGTATTCATAACTCACATTTACATTGATACAGTTCTCGTCAAATAACTTTGCCCCTCTGAAGTTGTGTCGAGTGGCTGCGTAGTAATCAAAATTACGAACACACTGCAACTGCGCATGCGTAAGAGATATGGGGGCGGGGCGCGATTTTATGTCTGAGTCGCTCGTTTACGTTCGATGCATGCTTGTGTCCCGCTTGCTCTCGTGTATGTGACTGCATCTGCGCGATCTTTGCAAATGGCTAACTTCAGAGGGGCAAAGTTATTTGACGAGAACTGTAAGTTTTATTAAGTGGAAAAAACGTAATACCTACATATTTCAATAAACTCTTCATATTTTTGGCATTTAATATAACTGATGCGAATTTTGCAACGATTACCATTCAATGTAGCGTTCCATCATTCAAAAAACATTCCCACATAATAATACCAACATAACAAACCAAACATTTACGCAGAACACGCTGTAATTTCATCGTAATATGGACGCAAAAAGCGCCATTATTTTTATCTTATTGTGGCAGACCGTACCTACGTTTGTTTAAATGAAACGGTAGTGACAAACGTTTTCCTGTATACCTTACCTTTTGGCCGCGACCTATAAGCTTAAGCGACTCGCAACTTCTATCGCGGGAGCGATTTCGCAGAAAACAAATGAAATAAATTATTAAGAGCTTGTCACAGATCACCAAGACGCGACTTGTGTGGCAACGATTTGGTGAGTTTTAATCGCAAGACAGAGCAGCAAGGAACAGGTTGAATCGGATCACGGCCGAATATGCGGTCTTACAAGTCGCTGTCTTCAACGTCAAGTCGTAGTATGTTTTGTCGTGACATAGAAACGCGCGCATATCGCTTAATCGCAAGTCGCAGAGATCGTGGTCGTAAAAAGGGCTGAGACATTTCCTTTCTTTTATACAGGAAAAAGAACTAAATAACAGGTGTGTTAATGTTGAAGAACATACAACTGAACTGACAGTTGACATGTGATGTCCGGCCCGTTTTTAGTAGCGACGTCAGCTGAGACAGGGTTTTGATAAGGGAGAAAATGTGTTACATTACCTCACATTGGTGAGTCTCAAGAGAAAAATAGATAGTTAGTATTGTTATACAGTTGGTATTCTTTCGTTAGAAAATTGAAGGTAAAATTTAATGTCTCATAAGGCCACATGCTGGTCAGCCTGGGACTTTAATAAATTCACCTTTTCACTAGTGTTTACAGGGTGAATTTTAATTGAAAGTGCTTTTTATTGAATATGACCAACTTTTAGAATAGAAGTAACCTTGAAAACACAGAAAAAAATATGCTGTCAGTACTTAGTCAAGTTTTGCAAACATTATGTATTTTGAAACGCAGATATTTTTTCATATTTTGCGGTTGATAAAGTTATTGTTCATAATAATCTTCTTCGAGTTATATATAGTATACCTATACCCTACATATAAACGTACATTCTTGAGATTGCGTAGAACGACTTGTACACGAAATGTTACTCAATCAACGAGTGGAAAAGCTTTTCAACACCGTTGAAGTGTTGAGAATAAATGGAAGAACTTGGGTAATGGAGTGTAGATTGTCTTGTTGATAGCTTTTATGTTTAAATCTTTAAAGAACATCGACCTCATATATTGCTCTTGCCAGCCACTTTGCCGCGAATAGGTAAGTTGAAAATGGTGCAGATGAACGTACCATGATAGGCGAAAAATAAACTTGCAATAAAGTGCATTGACCTTTCCTTAATATCCCTTCGTAGATACCCGAACAATAAATTATGAACTGTTTTTCATTACTAGAAAACGTAAAGGGTAAACTTCTATCAGAACGTAAATTATTTTACGTTTTGATAAAAGTCGATATAGAACAGATTTTGTTTAGATTTTTTTTTTGTTTTGATATTAAGAAAGTCAATAAATGTATATGTGGGTCAATGACCGTTGTTGCATATTAATCTGGTGTATACCATAGGATAAACAGGATCTTAAGTCATAGTGCAGGCCAAGGTCTCAGTCAGTTGGTGGTACAGGTACGAATAGAAATCATTCATAGTTTCGTGACAAATATTGTCTAGACTTGTTTTCAATATGAACGTACCTTAGTATATGTTTTTAAAGACTAATGCAGGCCATACACGCTCAAGTAATTTAGTCAAACAGGCTGTTTCAAACTGTTTGATCACACAGAAATACGAAATTTCATATTACTTCATGCCAATTGACAACTCATTTTCTATCAAATTTTCCCACTCCCACATTCATGCCAATTGTATAAAACACTTTGAAACAGCCTGTTTGATGAAATTACTCGAACGTGTATGGCCCGCATAAGCGACATACACATTTTTCATTCCCTGTAGAATGACATCTATCACTACTTTAGCCCCCAGTAATATAGGAATTAAGGAGCTTTTTAAAGATGTATCGCTATTTCTCAGAAGCGAGTATTGTAATGTGTGGGTAGGTTATGTTAGGCAATACCAACTTGAGAGGTCTTGAAAGATCGATTGGTATGATATTAAATTCCGCTGGTCTAGAATTCTTGATATGTATAGAAATAGAAAGCTGTGGCATTGAATATTATAGAAGAAGGGCGGATTTACTTCGAAGGTTTTTTGAGGTTACCTGCATAAGTAGTAAGTGTTTCGTCGACGCGTGGAAGTACCAGTGCCTCAAGGCATCTTCTGGGCACGCTTGCTTCATCATGGACCTCATCTATCGCTTTCCATCAGGCGTGATCGAGCTCAGTTCTTGACCTCGATCACGCCTGATGGATATTCATAAATAAAAAAAAAAAAAAAAAATCTGTCACGGAATTTCAAAACGTTTTTATGAAAGAACGTCGTCCCATCTTTGTCACATTGTCATGTTGCACGTGTATGTGGGATCGTTAATCAATACAGGATACGATACATGAAAAATTTCTAGTGTGGGGCAACTTAAAAAAAAAAAAAGATTTCCAGCAAACACCAGTGATTTCACCCCTGTTTATTTTACAACAAAATAACTTACACTAATTAGTACTTGTAAACCAGCTCTTATATAAATTAGCTTAGTTTCAGCAAGTAACAAAACTTTATATCGGGCTATCAAAACTTTCCCATTTCATCAATAAATACTTAACCATTGCTCCTAATTGATTTTCCTTATCGAGTTTCCTGTGTTCCATCATGTCTGTGTTGAATAATAAATGTTTCTAAGTGGTGCACTCCTTGAGCTGGCCTCGGAGGACCAGATATGTCATAGATTATTTAACAGGAAGATTAGCTCGGTAAGGGTGCGCTAAGTTTAATCTACGAAGTCCCTAAGTCTATTCCCTTGGCTAAGAGATTTAGGGGCGGCTAAAACTATGTTGTTTGACTTGTTATAAGTGTATATTTTGGTTGTTTGCTAATATTATAATAATAATTATGAATATGGACGCTGGTGTTATTATTCATAATTATTGTGAAATATTAACGTTATTTATATCTTCTCAAAATAATTTTGTTGAAAAGCATTCAGTTGTTGTAATCCTTCCTAGTCTACTCTAAATCTACCAGCTCTTATGAAGCTGTTTTCAAATCAAAATGTACATAGTAAGTATGTAAATGTGCAACGTAAAAAATATATCGCTTTATCCATAAAGTCACTGATCTATCAAACTGTCCCACTGGATGACACATAATTGTATTTTACTTAGATATCCTCTATAAAAACAAAACTTGGTCCCAAAGAACATAACAAATCATTACTTAAAACCTAACCTTAAAAAACAATTGTAACCCAGTTTCTTCACAATCTCTGACATCAAAAGTCCACCATCCACCTTTTTAGGTGGAAGGCCTGTTGTCCGTTCAAAAAGGGCACACTCGAGAGGTATTCTTTATGATTTATCGTTGGCATGTCCGCCACACTCCCCTCGTGTCCAACCCGCATCAGCTGACTGGCGGCGGCCATCTTTATTTAGCTATCTACCTCGCGCTTTGTTGTACCTCTCCTTGAATAATTAAAAAGGGTATCAGTTTGGGCTAATTAGGTTCTATGTTCTGTAGTTTAGGAGATTTATTTATTAAATATGTAGGGGTGTCTGTAATTTTGGGGTAGGATAGAATAGGTTTAAAATAAACCTTTCTATCCTACCCCAAAATTACAGTTTTAATTATTTTATTAGTCTTACCTACTTAGTTCTATTTATTTTATAGCTAATTTTTATCTTTATGGAAATGAAACAAACTCAGGGATAATATACAAAAGATAAAAAACACTGTCTACTGAGAGCATCTTACTCATACTCATGTTACTAATTATTTGCTTACAAACGTGTGTACTCCCGGATTTTAGGGAAATCACGTTTTTTATTAAAAATACCAATCAATGAATATTCTTTCTCTTTTGAATTAGCTGCCTAAAACTTGATAAATACCGTTTGCTAAGGAAACCAATAAAATTGAATAATAATATAGTCCATATTCTGCCATTGTAAGTATGTTCTAGGTTTTTGAGAAAACGCCTGTGTTACATACGGAATGCGGGAAACCAGTGGTAAGAATACTTATTTATGAGGTTAAAAAAGAAGAATAGCTTCGCTTATACAAACGAGCTCTATTTTAAAGGTAAGAAGCATATAAGCGGGGCCCGTTTAACGAGACTTCGCTAAAACGCTCCTACACTGGAGGCACGAAAAATGGCCATAACATAAATATTGCCATTTTATAAGGAACAAGAGATTACATAAGAGAAACCTGCATGTATTCTTTAAAAGCTTAGTAAAGTAGGGCCTATTTTTAGTAGCGCAAGAATTTTAAAAGCTTTGGTCCGAACCCCTCGTGCAATTTTTTGTCAGATGTTTCCGACGTCACTTACATGTGGCAATGCTTCTCAAAATGTTAATAATTCGAAGGTATTATTATTATTTCAGCTAGCCCAAACTGTCCCTGCTGGGAAAAGATTTCTCTCCATTATATTTTCGTTGCCGGTTCTGCCCCACTTCTTATACAAACGAGTTGTCTTGTAAGTCAGTTTACAAGTCAAGGCCCACGAATTTATTCAGTGAAAAGGTTTGTAACTTTAGTACTAGGATTGTCCTCCCAAGTTTGGAACTCTTATTAACACTAGCTTATATTTCTTTTAAATTACGTATTTGGTCAACAAAAACAGCCGTTTACTCGCCTAATTCCGAAGTAATACAACTCTCTGGAGACATGACAGTATAACAAAAATTACTTCACAATCAAACATTCAAACTACGTTAAAATTTTCATTCAAAAGTTACCTACTTTTTAAGTAGGTTTTACTCGCATGCCGACCCGTTCAGTATATCTCTACATTGTAAATCTTCATTGTTTTACACGCAAAAATGGAAAGTGAATGTAGAATTAGTAGGGCCATGCTTTGTATGAATAATGTGGAGCGCCCTGGATTACGGTAGGGTCAGTCAAAACGTTGGAATGAAGGATTAATCCTCGGTTCCTATATTATGCTACTGTCCGTTGTTTGTTGGCTGTTATGACTTTCGAAACATAGATACACAAGACTTATCCTACTTTAGATACCTTTCTCTTTTGCAGTGTCCCTGACTGCTAGGACGGAGGTCGTGGGTTCGATTCCCACACAGGACAAATCTTTGTGCGATGAGTACGATTATTTGTTCTGTATCTGGGTGTGTAATTTATCTATAATATGTATGTATTTAGAAATATATAAGTATGTTTATCAGTTGCCTGTACTGTTGCCATAGTACAGGCTCTGCCTAGTTTGGGATCAGATGGCGATGTGTTGATTGTCCCAAGATATTATTATTATTCTCTTTATTCATCTTTTTACATACTTTTTATATTTTTAAATATTTCAATAACAAAAAAAAAAACAATAAAAAAACATTTAAAAATATAAAAATAGTAGTCCGCCGGTGTCGGGAGCTGGGTCCAAGCTACCGGTGGTTAGGGCTCCAGAGAAAGGAACCTCCTCACAATACGAGCCGTATCGAGGAGTACTGCCTTCTGTATCAGGCCCTTTACCCAACTGCGTAACGCCAGCTTCGACAGGTGGTCGTCGAAGCTTTTGGCTATCAAGCCATTGGCCGTAACGACTATCGGCACAATGACAGCCGAGTCCACACTCCACATGTCGACAACCTCGTGTGCTAAGTCAAGATACTTGATTTGTTTCTCTTTCTCAGCTTTCACGAGGTTCTCGTCATGTGGAATGGTAACATCGATTATCATTGTGCGGCGCGCTAATCGGTCTATCACCACTATATCGGGCTTGTTAGCTATGATAGTCCTATTAGTGATGATAGACCGATCCCAGTACAACGTGACATGGTCATTTTCGAGAACTGGGTCGGGCACATACTTGTAATACGGTACCTCAGAATCCACAAGTTTGTATTTCAAAGCAAGTTGCTGGTGAATAATCCTAGCCACTTGGTTATGCCGGTGCAAGTACTCGCCGTTAGCCAAACGAGAACAACCAGAGATAATATGTCTGATGGACTCACCCGGACGGTGACATGCCCGACACACGTCAACCGTCCCGTCCTTCATAATATGCCTCCGGTAGTTGTTCGTTAAGATAACTTCGTCCATAATTGCACAAACAAAACCTTCAGTTTCTCCGAAGAGATCACCGAAACGTAGCCAGGCCACGGACGCTGAGAAATCTACATCGGACCCATAGAGAGCCCGATAGAAGCGCCCGTGAAGCTCCTTGCCTTTCCATACCTCCTTGCGGTCATCTGTAGTAAGTATCACAGGTTTGCGCCAGTTCTCTTTAGCCATGGACAACGGGGTGAGTCCCTTGTCCACTGCGACCACATCTCGGTGCATACCCACATCGACTTTGAGAAAATATTCTCTGAGACTGCACATCTCGCGGTTGTGCAGAGTCTTAGCATTTAAAAAGCCTCGACCTCCACACTTCCGCGGGATGTACAGTCTCATCACCGACGATCGTGGGTGATGCATCCGGTTTGCAGTCAGCAGTGTACGGACCCTCCTATCCAGGGCGTCGAGTTCAGTTTGAGTCCATTTGAGTATGCCGAAAGAGTACATTAATACCGGCATGACCCAACCGTTGAAGGCGCGCACCTTATTTCCGCCCGACAAAAGGCTGTTCAAAACCTTTTTTAGGCGGCCAAAGAAGCGCTCCTTCAGCGATTGTTTCATGTCAGTACCGTTAATGCCCAACGCTTCCGACATACCCAAATACTTATAGGTTTCGGTTGAGCTGAGGGATCTAACCTGTATGGAATCCGAGACTTGAATTCCCTCAGATTCCATAATCTCCCCTTTCTTTACATGCATGACTGCACATTTGTCCACACCAAATTCCATCCTGATGGCGCTACTGAAAGTTTCAGTTACCTTCAGTAGCTCCATCAGTCGCAAATTGTTGGGGGCAAAGAGTTTCAAGTCATCCATGTAAAGAAGGTGAGATATGGTTTGATCACCTCTTCTCAACCGATAGCCTAGACCTGAATCCCCCAGCAATGTGCTAAGAGGATTCAGAGCTAAGCAGAACCAAAGTGGACTCAAACTGTCGCCCTGAAATATTCCCCGTTTAATCCATACAGGCTCATCGTTCCCTTGAATCGGTCGACATCCTGGATGGCGAAGGACCGTTTTCCATTGCCTCATACATGACTCAAGAAAGGTGCGTAGAGTTGCATCTATTTTGTACAACTCCAGCACCCTCATGAGCCATGTATGTGGCACAGAGTCATAGGCCTTCTTGAAATCTATCCAACATGTCGACAGATCCTTGCGGGATCGACGAACCTGTTGGCTTATGGCCATGTCTATGAGGAGTAGCTCCTTAGTGCCGCGAGACCCCTTCCTACATCCATTCTGAGAGGCAGACATAATTGAATTAGTGTCAATGTGATCATTAATTTTCACTCTCAGAATGGATGTAAGAAGTTTATAGACCGTCGACAAACAAGTAATCGGTCTATAATTCTTGGGTTCCGCGGGACTACCTGTCTTATGGAGCAGGTGGGTAACGCCAGTTGTTAGGAACTGTGGTAGCGACCCAAACTCCAAGGATGACTGGAATTGAGATGCCAGGAGCGCATGTGAGCTGCTATACCACTTAAGCCAGAAGTTGTGCAGTCCGTCCGGTCCTGGAGATTTCCAGTTCGGTAATGGACGGACTGCTGTGGCTACATCTAATGGTGTGATGGAAATAGCTTCCATTTGTGGTATAGCTTCACACACGCGCTCGACATCGCGCATCCAGTCACCCTCGGCATGACAGACGGGCACCGACCAGATGTTTCGCCAGAATGTATTCGTGGCGATATCATCCGGTCGGCACACGTCCGTCACACTTTGTTCAGGTCGCTCCCAAGCTCTGTATACCCACCTTTCATCGCTCTGGAACATGCGATTCTGCGAGTATCGATCAACCCGCCGCTTATACCGCCGAATACGGTTTGCCCATGCACAGACTTTCTGCTTCAGGAAGTCGATACGCTCTGTGACACGGGACGTGTATTCTCGAGGGCTGATTCCAGTCCCCGAAAACGCCCGCCTCACAAAGCGCATCACACGTGGTCTTGTATTGCCCTCCCTGAAGCAGTATAGTTTGCCGATGAGTGCCCTAGCCTCATCGATACGCCGCTCGATCCTGCACTGCCAGGCTGGTACAGCAGATTTTGGTCGTATAGCCTCGTCACAATTTGGAAACTTGACGTTTGCTATACGACATGCCGCAACAGCTCCGCAGTACAGGATTGAGTGCATATCAACGAGGTTCTCGCTACTTTCGAAGATGTTCTGCAGCAGCGAGTCCAAGGCACACACCAGCGCCCTATTATTATTATTATTATTATTAACCGCTCCGGCCCCGGCAACACACCGGTGTGTTGCGAATTAATCGCGAATTTAATGTTTATTTACCTATTACATAAGATGTATTTTTTTTTGGGAATTTTCACATGTCGGGGCCGCAGCGGTTAAACAGTAACAGTAATGAACAATGAATAAAGATTTATGTTGATGATCACGGCCTTGAATCTGAGGGCCAATAGGGATGATTTCTGAGAAAAAAAATGATATAATTTCATTTAGTACGTCAGTTATATTATCGAAACATGTTTTTAAAACACGTATTTTTTTTGCTTTATCACATTAATATAAAATGACGAAGATAAAAAGCATCAAAGATCAGAAGTGGGACTTGTGACGTCACGTTTAGGTAAAAAGTGGAATAATTTTTTTTTTAAATTTGTGTACACTTTTTTACCTGTGTCTAACGTGACAAAAGAAAAAAATAGAGTCAAGTATGATATGGAAATTTATGTGACCGACTAATAAGATTTGTTTAGTCATTTACCATAAAAAGGAAAAGGAGAATACTCCTTTCCATACATCTTTGACCGATTGCGACTGAGACGCGAAAACGAACTTTGCTTAAAATTAGTAGAATTAACACTCAGACATTATTATTATTATTTTTACCTAAAAATATGTATTGGATTTTTGATCATGGTTTGGTATGGTTTTGTCGATGGTAATTTCATATTATGTAATTATATCGCAGCCAATTAGCTAAATCAGCCGTTTAATTGGTGGCCTAACCTTTTCATTTCAATGTGCCGATTTTTCAGCGACTTCAGTGACATCTTTTGTTCAATATCGTTTAATGACATGCGAACGTCACCTAGGTCGCTGACTAAATGACGCAGTTCAATGAAAAGGCTAGGCTTTTAATGAAACGGCTGATTAAGCTAGTTTTCTGCGACATATATATGAGGGTTTAATATAATGACCCCTTTAACCAACTAAACTAAATTCTACGTTTAGTTTATCCAAACAGGAACCAGGCTTAAAGCGTCGCTGCTGAGGCCTGTTGGGTCGACTAGAGGATAATTAAGGTCCCAAGTTATTACACACCCAAGAACCTAGTACCCAGGCAGTAGGTACACAGGTGTCGGTTTATATTGGCCGCCCCGTAATGGGCTGTGTCGAATTTGAAGCTTTGATGAGCTTTTCACAGAATAATTTAGCTAATGAAAGGGAACAACATTCGATCCTGAAATTCAAAGAGCCGTTTTACGAAGATTACAAGGCTAGGGGGGCACCAAAAAGGGTAAAATTTTGCAGTGTATTCAGGTATATATTCACGGTTGTAATTAGTCACGGGTTGGGCAAAAGCAGTACAGTTTATCAGTTTATTGATGGGCATAAAAGGTCGACGTTTAAGGCTGTCTATTACTTGACTCTAACTACGAGCAGAAACTTTCAGAGTGTATTGGGGTGACGTGCAGTGCGATGAGATTCAAAACATTTATATCGTTTTATAAGTTCCTGTTTAAATAATATTAGTTGCGAACTTTGCTATCGACTTTGTATGAAATATATATATTTTTTTAAATTATTATATTATAGGAAACGGTGGAATGAACACAACAGTTGGATGGAACCTACAGCCACACATTTCAAATACACTCCAAATTTCAGTTTGACTCAAGTCTGGTGATCAAAGGCAGGTTCCCCGTTCAGTTTAGCTCCTTCATGTATGGAAGTCTTTAATCAATCACGACATGAGATCGGAAACAATAAAACAGAAGACATAATCCAGACATCCTAAATCATAGAATAATTACCAGCCATTATGAGGTACAGGATAACAGAAGAACAGATAAATAAATCCTAAATCAAAATGATAGAACAGGATCATATTGATGCCAAAATTAATGCATCTACTGTTTTAGACGCTTGTATAGACAGATAAATTATTATTTCCATCTATTTGTTATAAATGTAAGTTATGGTTTAGCCAAGAAGGGCGTTGGCAGGACTTGGATGTAAATCTTGGCCAGAGATTTATGAGTAACGCATAATGTCCACCATTTTGTGCTTAAATTATTGCTTTTATTGCTGGGGGAGAATTTTTATTTTGGGTTGTTTTTTTTTATTAAATGCGCAGTGTTGTATTGAAGAAGCAAGGCGATTTCTAAATGTTTGCTGAAAGAAATGTAATGTTTAAGATCTTTAGAAATCAAAGTTGTTCTAAAGTATCAGGCATCAGAGTTAACTCTCATTTAGTGCCACTATTAAGGACCATAGTGCATGCACAAGACCCATCTAACCTCTTTTCTAGGGCCTCTGTAAATTGTCAATTGCTATACATTCATTATGATTATCTACATAACTAAGCCACTGTTAATCCTTTGAGCAAGTCTGCGAGCTCCAGACAAGTTTCGTCTTAAAGGAAGCAAAGGATTGTGGATCGGGCTCATTGTTGGCATCCCAGTTGCCGACTCAAAGGGTTTATCACGAGAATGTATAGCGCGAATAACGCTGTAATTTATATCTGGAGATTATGTTAGATATTGTTAGTAATATCCTTGTTATAGTTTACTTGCTTTGTCTTTGATAGTATCAGCATTATCATCAGTGAGTAAATAAGTAATATGAAATTGCATAGTCAGGCAGTAGGATGTTACTAACGAGAAGACTACATCATGTTGCCCAACTACTTAGATATTCATGTATATATAACAGACAATGCACAGTCTCACACATAATTATGAAATTTTCCACAAAAAATCCTTATGCATCAAAGAAAATTAGCACTTTAAAGTATTTTAGTAAATTCATTCCCTTAATAGAAGTTAAATAAGGTAGGTGAGTGTAAGTTTGTACGGCCCTCAGTCATTATAGCCGATGCGAAAATCCCATCGGGTACATGGTATATTTTCAATAAATCTAACATAAAATCCAGTGAAATCCACGTGTAGGGGTGGGCTTTTTGTAACAGGAAGCCACACAAAACCATCAATATTGAATACTCTTACATGTGGATATAATGGTAAAAAGGTCCCAAATGTAAATAAAACTCACCCTCTATACAAGAACTATTAAATATGGGAAAAGGTCCATAACAAAAAGTGGGATAAAGGAAAACCCATTGGAATCGGCTTGTGCAAAAACGTGTTTCGTTTATAACAGACAATCGTCTGCTATCAATATACTTGCCCCATTTACTTTATGTTTAGGTGCCATCAATAGGTACTTTTGTTTTACTCCTGAGACATAATGATCTTGATTATATATTTTTTTGATTTACGACACCTGCTGAAGTTTTCGTCTCCATTTCCAATGTATTTTGCTTTGTTTTTGAAGAAACATAAATTAGGGAATGGACTATTGAGAAGATGTAAATACAGAGTTTATGATTAGAATGAAAAAAAAAAGTATAAAATAAAGGGCCACTGCAACGTTTTTATCATAGTCCGGTTTAACAGTTGATACGGATAGCGAGCTAAATCTGCCAGTAGCCATATCATAAAAAAAAAGTTTTATTTTAGTTAATATTGATTAGCAATAATTACGAATTGAAATAACGAGAAACGGAACGCATTTAAGAACAACAATCAGCTGCGTCTAGTGAAGTCTTTCCCGTCATGACAACGAAAAGACGACCTTATGTCTTTGAGTTAAGACAGTTCATGACCAGTGACAGACAGGAGTGACGTCATCGTCCGTTTTCGCGCAAAAATTTAGACTAAGTTAAAACAGCAATTTTAGCGTTTTAATTTTTTTATTTATGTATGGTATATTTTACATGGAATGTTTCAAAATGAAAGCAAGATGAAAATATTGCATATTCCTTATTCAATCTACAGCCTATTGCAATTCAATCAATTAATCTGAATAGCCTTTCCTCAACTATGTATGTAATGGTCGACTTCCAGTCTTACTGGATGTAGCTGAATACCAGTGTTTTACATGGAACTACCTGACCTTCACAACACAGCAATTGGGTTACTCGATACCGTGGCAAGACTGGTGTTAGATGTTCTGGCTATCAGTAACGGCTGTCAAATATCTACTAATTAAAGTCAGTCAATGACTTAATGTGCTTTCCAAGGCACGGAGGAGTCTCAGAATGTGATAGTGGTCACCCATCCACAGACCTACCTCGGCGTGGTTAGCTTAACCTCGAACATCGTGCAGTTGCTGGATGTAAACCAAGCTGTGCCACATTTTGTGTCCGTTTGGTCTCTGCCAGGATTTAATTCAGAAAGTGTTCGTAATTATAACCCTTTTAAAATATTAACCCCCATTTAGCTTGTAAACACGGTCTACCTGTTTATAAATTTAATCTTTTAAATATTATAGCAGTTCGAAAATAGAAACAGCCTCTATTCTCATATTCAGGCGGAAACACACTGGGCTCGTATGCCAGAATTAAACAGGCTACGGACAGGCACTGAAATAAAATATTCTCTACTCATGAGCGGGTTTTTCTAACTTTTTAATTAAACCACCGGTTTGTTAGCGCTCGCGCGAACAAATAACAATCTCTTAGCTTTTTTAATTGTGCTGACAAAATGTTGTCTGCCCCGTTTAATTTGTAAATATAGGATGGGTTTGAATTTTGAAAATATCTCTTTCGCTATAATGTATGTGAACAAAGTTTTTTTCAACCAGAGCAATCAGAAGGCCATCGTAACTAAGTCGCAAGCTGTCAAAAATGTAATGTGTGTGTCAAACGTTTTAAAATTAGTAGAATTGACCCTGTGTTGCCCTATGTAGTAAAATATAATTATTTTAAACAAATACATGCGTTCGGTTTGGAACATGCTATTCCATTTTCAAAATCAAACATATTCAAAGACTCTGAGGGGCAATTTTCATATTTTTAAGGGACGTTCGCATTCGCTTCGTTGTCATAATCATTCTGTGGAAATACCTCAAATTTTCTACATATTGAATAGTATTTGGCATTGAGATGCTATGGCGATTTTAATTCAAACGCTTTTTAAGTATGGGAATTGGCCTTCTGTTCAAAGAATCCGTTTTGTTGCTCATGTTCTGAAAATTTTTTGTTTGTACACAATTTTAATAATATTTGTCTGAGTATAATAATAACACCGGTCTACAGCTAAAGTTGTTGTGGGAGTGAGCGGAAGGGGAATGGGGTTAGTGTGGCGACGTCTGCAAGCAATGGACGGCTGGCTGCTTTGTAGCTTGCAGTTTTATAGAGGAAGATAGCCTAGGAATATAAGACGGTGAAATGTTAATAAAAGGTAAAAAAATTGCATTGCGAAAACACTGTCTTACTCTGTCTCTATGTACATACTGTGTTATACTTTTGGCCTTGCTATAGGTACCTGAATGAAACCTGCCGCTTAATTCTATAAACATATCGAAGGTTTTGGTCAAGTGATCACGAAGTGAGTTGTTATTCCATCTAGATTATCTGGATTGACAGCTCACTTCGTGATCACTTCACCCAAGCCTTCACTTCGACATGTTTACACAATCGCACTGCTGCACTGTGACTCGTATACCATTTAGCCTTTTGATCTAAACAAGTGTTTAATGTTGAAATATTAAGTGTAGTAGTAATATAATATTTATATCTAAATCTGCTTATTTTGAGCACAGGATTAATAATACTGCAGTGCGATTCTGTAAACATGTCGAAGTGATCACTTGGGCGGGGTGCACGACGGGTGAGTTGTCAAACCAAATAAGATGGAATGACAGCTCTATTGTCGTTCACTCCGCCTAGGTGAAGACCGTGAGATGTCGACAGAATCGACCGGCTGAATCGCACTGCTGTGCCTCGTATACCATTTAGCCTTTTGATCTCAACAAGTGTTTAATGTTGAAATATTAAGTGTAGTAGTGATATAATATATCTAAATCTGCTTATTTTGAACACAGGATTAATAATAATACTGTTTATGTAAGGTTCTTATTTCACCTCAAACTTAACCTTTCCAATTTATCAACGAATATTTTTTTGACAAGGTAATAAAATTAATTCCACATTATTTTATTTTCTAACCTCTAACGGCTAGACAAACACAACATTAATAAAGAATATTATAGAGATTATTAGTGTCAGATAAGATCGTTATAACAGATAACTAGGGAACATAGATAAAAAATCCACAGCCTAACAAAGTCAAAAACAATAATAAAGCACTAAACCTGTTAAATAAGGCCATACACCCACATTTTCCTTTTAATATTTTTTTGGCCACAAACTATTCTAATGAAACACTCGAATGAAGGTCACTAGATAACTAAGCTTGCAAATCCAATATTAAATTAATTAAATCAATTGATAACGATGTTCCAATTGAAGAGATAAGGGGTAACGTTATCATTATTAGCGTTATCCACGCCTACTGGTTCTAATTAGGGGTGACATAAAGTAAAAGCCTTCTGACTGAATATTTCAATCACATTTTTGCATTTATATTGATTAGATACGTTTGGAATTAAGAATAAAAATCCAAATTAAATGGTTTCTGTCTGTTTCGTACGGTTTTGAGAGCGTTAGCAATAAACGAGGAAGGATTTGGTACTTACAGAATTTGTATCTTTAGGAAGCCGGGGTGGGTTATTAGTACATTCTAAACGGAAGTAATATACGGGAAAACTATTGTTTACAGAGGGTATTTTAAAAAAAAGCCATGCAATTGGAAAAAACTAGTCTAGAATGAATTTAGAAAAACAAACATTTGGACCGCTATTACATAAGTACATATTATTTTCTTCATTGAAAACTACGAATGACTAAAATGTACTGAGGCCGATCTATGAGGCATAGTAATCCAGTAACATTTCCAAAGAACCAACTTTTTCGCCACTTAGGTACACACGCCCGGTAGGTAAATGTTATAATGGTGATAGCATAATCACACAAAAGTAAAATCTTTTCGACGAATCTAACAAAAGGGAATTACGACAACTTTGACAACTTTTGTGGGCGCTTAATACACGACTTGGATTTAAGGAGCTGACTTCACTTTATCACCCTGGGTCAAAAGGAGCAAAAGTGTGACTTCTTGTTGAATTGCATAACACGAGTTTGTCATTGAAGCGTATAATATTCAAATTGCAGCTAAGGTTGCCCAGAAGGCCGGGATATGTTCCGGCCTTCCGCATATCAGATGAGAAATGGGCAAAAAGAACCACCGAATGGCTCCCATTAAATGCTAAGACATCGTGGCAGACCGAGGAGAAGATGGCGGGACGAGCCATCATCGAGCCATGGTAAAATGAACATCTCTGTCTTAGCCTACTTTGAACATGTGTTTTGTTGAACAGATGTTTTTTATAAGTATGGGATATCATCAAATGACTCCTTCCACTCTGGGCGGAGCAGAAGGAATTGTTGGACTCTTACTGACTAAAACCCATCCGTGTTCCTCCAAATGCCCTATGCGTTCCAGAGCCGCGGTGACTCTTTCAAAAAATTCCGCTACCTGGCAGAATTCCGCAACCCTGGCAGTGAACGGATGCTTCGTTATATTTTTTGCTACAGACCTTAAACCGAACCGAATTTTCAGGACCAAAATGTAGCCAGCACCTTAACAAAACCTTCGCAGCCATAGAATTAACCGTACTTACGTCAAGAAGCCCCAATTATTTTAATGTACCGTCTCATTACAATATCCTTAGCACTCGTAGAGTGCTGAATACCTCTTTTAGGAATTAAGCGTGTAATTTTGTACGTATTTTCTACTGTAGACTGTACTTATAATTTGTATCATTAAAGTCTACATATGATAGAACGATGTTGAATGAATAAGATTATTCACTGGTCCTTTCATTATGGGATTTAGTAGTATTATTTGTTAGTACGAGCACAAATTATAGACTTGTTGATGTGAATTTGAGTCTTCAGTAAAAATTACGAAATTCGTGAAACGCTTGACGATAACGTAGATATATGAAAGTTCGTAGTAAGAAGGTCGTCTTTGCCTCATTCATAAACGCTTCATTTTGTAATTTTGTTACTATAAATCTCGTTTTTATTCTTGTTATTTAAATTTAGTTATAAAACTCTAGACAAATACATATTAATGGTTCAAAATTGAATACTTTCACAAGCAGCAAAAATTGTGAAAAATTCGATTTCCAATCGTAAACTGCAAAAGACCTGACTACGAATGAACAAAAATGTTTCGCAAAAGTGATTCATTTATTTATACTGTATCAAAAGCTGTAATACAGTCTATTTATTCAACCAATTCGTACCTATCGAAATATCGAAAATTGGGTCTGAATAAACGATTATGAATATTCATATGTTTATAATATGTTTTTTTTCGAATACAGTGTCGATTGGACAACGAATGAAAATACAGGCCGGATGGAAAAATAATTTCGCATAATATTTCCTTTTTTGTCGAACAAAAGCCGCAATATATCGATTTTATATTTGGAAACATGTTCGTTTTGTATAATGCCTGTATTCATACTCTTTTATTTGTGATAATGGAGGGATGAAAGGTTTTTTTATGCAAATTGGAACATCATAAGTCCCTGAATTTTCGTAAAACCTTGAATGAGTTTCTTTTAGAATTTATGAGTTGCCTTAATCTTTGATCAAGTCAAAGTGGTAATCGCAAATTCGCAATAGAGGTAGCTTTTAAAAGTAGTAGGTACCTAGCTTCAAGCTGGAGCAATGGAGTTTTCGTATTAAGTCGTTTGAGCTCAAAGGTTCATTTGGTCAATCGTTCAATTTAGACAGCTGTGAAAGAGTGAGTTCATATTGTTTTTCGAGCCAGTTCATTGGCAAAATCTCCTTGTGTAACATGTGGGAAGTCAAATGAAAAAGTCCTTCTGTTACTTACTTATCTGACTTTGTACCAAAGTTACTCAGTTACAAAGTTAGAGTTTCAAAAGTTTTAAAATAGCTTTTGTGTTTGTTTTAATAGTGGTTGTATTTTGTTTTATATGTATACGAGCCGTTGTTCTGTTTTTTTTTTTAATTCATAATGTTATATTTTTGATGGGGATAGGTATTTTACATGAAGCTTAATTAGCTTACATTTTTATCCTCTATTTACCTTTTTTTTCCGCACTCTTAATTTCAGGTTTTAAATTAAGAGTGCGAAAATTGTAAAGGGAAGGTTAAAATCTGCTACTCAAATAACAACGACAACGAACAACGAAACAACGTTACACCCAAATATGTTTAACTAATGAAAATCAATAGGTACATAGTTTTGTTGTTTGGATTTCTACAAAGTAAAATATTATTTTATGGAAAAAGCTAAACCGAAATATGTATCTGTATGATATCTTTATAATTAAAGCTCGTTACTAAGTAGTGTGGTTTATTGTATGCTATTATATTTATTTTAACTTGCTTGCGTAGTACGCTTTCGTACGGTACCTATTCAATTTTAGTTTAGGTTTTTGATTTTGTATGAATGTCAGTTCTGAGATAATAAATACATTGTTTTTTCTTTAAGTATCGACTTTAGTTTTGTGTATTTTAATTTGATTTTTATTCAGTGTCTATTTGAATTAAAAAGGTCATAAAAATATAGTTTGCAATGGAATTTAAACTTTTATCTTCTGTATTCAATAGTATCTCGAACTTTGAATTCAGATATTATGATAATATATAATTAATTCACAAATCAAAACTCAAGTTTTTTCAAATTAAGAGTTAATCTTGAAGATACTTATCATCATTAGGGTGAACATGGTGATCTGTGTTTATCCTTGTCGTGGAAAACTGAAGACTTGTTTAGTTCGGGTCAAAGATCCTCTCGAATTGCTACTCGGGTTCGTTAACTTTGGTTTGAGTTAATTTAAACTATCGTTTACATTCCTACTTATAAAGTTAAGAGGGTTGCCAGCTGGCATCTAAGAGCTACTCAAGTTTGCGTCCTTTAGTGAATATGAACACACACACACTTTTAGTCATTCAGTTATTCAGTTTCAATTCGTTTTATAAATTACAGAGGGCAAATTCTACTATTTCTTAAGCAACTTGCGCATTTGCATGTCTGTTTGGTTGCTTCTTAGTTAATTGACACCGACTTCCGAAATTAAAGTTATTTTGTACTTTGTAGTGTTTTTTTTGGTCGGTTTTTTTTTGTGAAAAAGTTTTTTATTCTTCACTTTTTAGTGGCTAACCTAACAACACCACTGGAAAGTCACAGGAAAGCAAAAATACGCAATTTCGTATACATGGATGATTTTTCCACATATTTTTTCCAGCTATTTGGATTTGAAAACCAAATCGCTTAACCGATTTTGATAAAATTTAAATGGGACCAATCGAGAAGTATATCCTTTCACATAAAACAAGAACTTTTCAAATCGGTTCATAAATGACGGAGATAAAAGAGGTAACAAATACAAAAAAAAAAAAATACAATCGAATTGAGAACCTCCTCCTTTTTTGGAAGTCGGTAAAAAATGAGTGGAAATGGAGGCTTTTTTGGCAGATTCCGACTGAAATGCGAATGCGAACGTTGTTTTAAAAATAGTAAAATATTGGCCTTCTGTAATGTTTGAAACGAATTGAAATACTCCTTGCCGGTCTTTCTATAGGGATGACTTACTTTTTATAAAGTGATATTGTTAAAAGTTACCTTTAGGTACACCAATGAATTTCTATTACTGCTGCTTACCTAAAACAGAAAAAGAAAACTGTTAATATGACATGCATTTAACGTTTAAACTACAAACAGAAACAGCAAACAACGTTTAGCAGAATTGCATTTAAAATGTGTTACAAAATCGAGTTTAAAACTCGAAGCATTAAACTTGACACAAACCGCAAATTGATATCACAAACGTAACGTGGATTCGTTTGAAGTGATGTGAAGTTGAAACCCAGTTGATCATATAAAAATAATGGTTGTGCTTTTTTTCCAAAATAAGGCCTCTGGACTGTTGCGACCCCTAATTTAGCTATGACACCATTGTTTTACTATTGTGGCTGCTGTTAACGACCGCTAAAGGTATATATGGTTATATCTTACAGACTTATTATTATAAAGAATATACTAATTAGTATTTAAACTAAGCTTGTGGTAAGTTTTTTTTGGAATAAGTCTGACAAAATCTATCCATACTTATATTCATATAATCTGCCTAGCCTTTCCCAACTATATTGTGGTCGGCTTCCAGTCAAACCAGGTTCAGCTGAATACCAGTATTTTACGTGGAGCGGCTGCCTACCAGACCTCCACAACCCATTAACTGGGTAACACGGTACTTCTTGGCAAGCCTGGTGTCAGATTTTGTGGCTTCTGACAATCCGTAACCACTGCCAAAGATCTAGAAATGACAGCCGGGATCAACGATTTAACGTGCTTTCCGAGGCACGGAAGAGTCTTGATATGTTATACTTATATCACTAATTTATATATATTATTAATGTGAGAGTATGTGTAATAGATGTTTGCACGCGTCAACGGCGAAACCAATTGTCACATTTGGAGAAACTAGAACATAGAATACTTTTGGCCTCGTCATAATTTGGTCTAAGGGAGGCGCCAGATAAATGTGCAATAACGGTCATTGACCCAGATACATTAATTGACAGGACAGCTTTTGTCTTTATTTCGGTTTTTGATATTAACCGCTCCAGCCCTGACATGTGAAAATTCCCAAATAAAAAATAAATCGGCGCACACCAGTGTGTTGCCGGTGCTTGAGCGGTTGAAAGTCAATAAATGTATGTGGTGCGGTCAATGACCGTTGTTGCACATTTATCTGGCGGTACCATAACCATAATCATTCTTCACACAATCCATTCTTGTCTTCCCCTTCCACTAACCACATTAATACTCGAAACTTTCCTTACGACATGTTCCATCGATAGTTTTTGGAGAAATCTAAACTAAACGTCAACGTTAAACTTTGTTACAATAACGTCAAACTAACCCAATTAGAACCAACTAATTCATAATACACAAGTGTCAATACAATAGTTAACTCGGTCCTCGAGACCGAACAATAGTTACATTCAGCTGGATATCAATACCCACCCGAAGTCTCAATAGGTTTGCATAATTCATAGACTAGCTGAGGACTTCTTTCGGTTTAGATTGTATGACATAAAAGATTCTAAATTTAACTTATTGATACTGGTTGGTAGAAGTTGATTATTTTTTAACTGTTATCCTTTTTGTTTTTTTTGAGTTCGAAATTCGAATGTTTTTTTAGGTGTAAGCTGCTTTTAGAAACCAGAAATAATTATCTTTTGAAATCTAAGTTAGTTGCTAACCTGGGGCAATTCAATAGGAAGAGTATCGACATTTTTCAATTCAAGACATGAAAATATTTTTGTAATAATGTAAAATGCTAATTTCCTAACCTAAGAATGATTTTAAAGATTGTTATTAGTCTACAAGCTTTCTTTAAAAATAATATCCCACTGATCCTGAATTTAGAAATCTATTCAGAAGCAATCAGTCGGTAGGTAGATTGTATGTTTATCTGCAAATAAATCAGCAGATTATTTAAATAACCAAAGGATATTTTCGGCATTCTTATCTCATAAATACACTCACATAAATGTATGTAAGAAGAAAAACCTTTTAGATACGATTTTCCTTATCTTTTGAGGATTCGCGAAATTCGGTAAGTCCGACTGAAGTACAAATCGAGAAGCCAAAAGTGTTGTATTACAAGAATATGAGTTGTTTGTTTGATGAAGTGTACTTTACAATTTGTTTATAAGTCAATTTTCTGGTTTATTGCTGTAACATCTTTGCAGTTACTCCTATTAGTTACCTGATCAAATGAAATTAATTTTCCATTTCAATATCTAGCATTTAATGACCAGTAATTTTTTTTACTTACTTTTTCAAGATAAAAATAATCGTCAAATTCGGAACATAAAGTCCAATAAAGAGGTAAACTGGGTGGGAAGTCTCGACGTAGTTACCGATCGCCTACCGACTGAATACGATCGATAACTTCTTAGTCCGCCCGTACACTGTCAATCTTGAACGCGATCCACGATCAAAATCAATGACCAGGGTCAATGACGGATTTACGATTAGTCCCGAACCCGAACTAAGAACAACTGTCAAATCGTGTTGTCATTCATTCTTAGTTCGAGTTCGGGACTAATTTGTAAGTCCGTAGGTGATACGGAGTAGAAAATGCCCGACACTAAGGCCTAAACTACGGACTTCGGGCTTAAAGAGTAGACCCCCAGATCTGTGGATCGCGTTCAAGATTGTCTGTGTACGATCAAAATCAATGATCATTAGACCATGGATCGCGAACTCGATTGACTGTGTACGGGCGGCCTTAGAACATATCGACCGAACTCGGTCGGTAGGCGATCGGTAACAATGTCGAGACTTCCCGCCCGTTTACCTTTTCAATACAATATCTAATTTCTAGATAGATAAAAGAATTCGGACCCTATTTTCTTGTACATTTTTTCTGACAACTAAGCCCTACTTTTACCTTCGTAGATGTACTACTTACAGCAAAAAAAATATACAAAAGAAGCAAAAACAAAGGAAAGAATTCCACGATCAATATATAAATTACGGTCGGGGAAAACAGAAGGCTCTTCAGTTTTCTGTCTGAATCCTGAAAAGCTCGCAGCCCATTTCAATTGCTAATATAAAGTCTACCGACTCGATTTCTCTTCATATTACATTTTAGTATGCAATCGCACATTTACATACGACTTTTTATTAAAATTTTATATATTCTGAGTTGCTTTGTGGCTTAGTAGGATGCCAATTCTGGTCGTATTTTATTTAAGTAGTTCTATAAACATGTTTTACAGTCGTTACGGATACCCAGTAATTATCCAGTTACTTGGTTGTAGAGGAGTAACTGACTTGATTTGGTCGACAATGGAGCATGGTTGCCTAGAAGTTCCCTATTCATTTTTTATTTAAAAGTCATTAGGATATTTCTGACAGTAAAAACGCAGACTCCGGTAGGGAATACCTCTCGACGACCACGCGACATTTTATTCTTTTAATTTATTTAAAACTTCATGCAAAAAGGCTTGATGTCGGAGTTTATCTTTCTTAGATATTCTTTACCAGTCAAGGTGGTGAAAAGATTACTGGCAGACATTTAACAGTTTTCAAAAAGAAAAACACCATTGCAACGAGTTAATCCTAATTAAAAATACGAGCAATAAAAAACAGTAAAACCAGTCTGTCGGACTTTCATTTCCTTTAAATCTTCAAATCCAATTTTCCGCCAAATACTTTTCAATTTTATGCCGTACATATTTCGTTTTAAAACCGAAACCATAAAAGTTTCGTATAAAAGCTCAAAATTACTATTTTATTGATGAAACTATAAAAGTTTAGACAGCGTTTATATTACTCTGAGAACTATCAATTTGTATTACAACCCTACCTACATAACTTTTCCCAGGCATTAAGCTTATCTTGTAACCCCCCGCCTGATAAATTACATAAAGGAAAGCTACTATGACCTGCATATTGAGAATTCGTATTTCCAATAGTAAATTTAAAGGAAAAAAATGTAGGTAGGTTCTTAGAACCAAAATAGCCTACAAATTATAAAAAAATTGCTGTTTGGAAGCAGACCAAAAGTAAGAATTCACTTAATTTTTTTATAATCTAGAACAAAAAAGCCCTTATAAGACATGGATACTGAAACTGAAACAATACGAAAGTAAAGATACTCGAAAACTGTTGGTGGGTACAGAAAGGTAATAAAATAAATAAATGGTCCCTTGCTTAGGAATCTTGCAACACATGCAAGCTGGCATACAAATAAATCCGTCTGGATTTGAACAATCATTCGAATTAAAAATTATTGTGTAACATAAAAGTAAATTTTAAGAGGAATAAGTAAATTCCAATTCGAGCGCCAATACGCATACTATTTTAAAAGTTCAATCCCGGAGAACCACACCATTCTCACAGTTACACACAAAAACATGAAAGACAAAACCACGCGGTCAAAGTCACAGACATAAGCTGGTTTGATGTTCCGCAATGGACCGTTTGAAACTCGCAACTTGCCGCCGTATAAAGCTCCTATTGTGGCTACAACTTTGATGTTGTTGTGCAGTACCGTTTTTCGACAACGAAGTTACGTTACCCGTGTTCGGTACCAACCGACAATGTAGAGGTTTCATCACTCGAGGCGAATTATGTTGTGGAACAGGCAAGTTACAGATGGATTTTATTATTATGAAAATATTTCCCTAATTATACGAAAACCTTTATTTTTGTAGCATGTTATTTTGCGTTCAATTATCTCGTGTAGGTATTCTGTTTTCGCTCACAAAGTATGTTCTTGCGTCGTATTTTTTATGCGTGTTTGCATATTCATAAGTGTTCACGTGCTGGTACGCCTGGTACCTATGTAAAATAATTTACTTTCTATGTCACAACACACATAGGTATATTACTAGACATGTCTACATCATAGTCAGGTGCTTCTACCTACTCGTCAAATCTTGTTGTTTGATCATTTTGATGCTAGTATGAACTTAAAATAATTGTTTACACCCTAGGTATGGATTTTACATGAGACAGACCTCTGATTTCGTTGCGGTGTTTCTTCTCAGGATAGTCAGTTAGGAACAAAAATCACGTATAAAAGTGTTATATAAAACCAATTTGCAAAATAAATATAAATTTCTCAGAACTAACTACAGAAAACCGTTAAAATGTTCCAAAAAAATCACTTTTCAAGCAGGCTGATGCAGTTGGTGGCGTTTATTTTAATTTAATCACAGATTGATTTGATTTGATGCCAACAACTGCATCAGATGGCTTGAAAAGTGTTTTATGATTTGTCAAGGTCGGGTTTTTGTTAAGTCTATATTTTTTTTTATTTCGATAATTATTATTTATTTACTGTATAGCAGCTACGGAACACCACCCTTAAATATATAACCACGCAATTCCGGAACACCCTGGTTTTAGTGCTAGTTTTTATTTAACGAGCTAGATTTGTAACTGCAAACGTTTCTGAGGTCCAGAATAAAACCGCTGAAAAGGTAAAGGTTTTCTGACACAGAGTCAGCTTATTTATTTTTAATTATTTATTTTATTATTTATGTTCACACAGAAATATAATAAAAGATAACATTATAGTTATGAAGTTAACATTACAGTACAAAGGAACTGCTTATTTCATAACGAAATTTCTTCCAGCAGACCTGCGAAAGGAGAAATTAATAAGAAGTGTAGACAATAGTGTGTAAAAACAACAGAAGAAGAATAGTGAAGCTATTATACTGTAGACATAACATGCGGTTATTGTAAGGGTTTCAAAGTTTTTAACGTAGGTAATTTATGTTATACAATTTTACACAAAAAATCGTGCAATGCATTCTTCCTCCGGTTTCATTCTGTTCTGATCTGTTCTATGTAGAACAGAATAGAATTATCAGGTCTGTGGCTTCTGTGGCTAATACAGTGGGGAATTTGACTGAAATTGGTGAAAAAAAGAGAAGTAACAAGCATTCGAAGTTATACTTCTATCCTTGGTACACAAAACGTCGATTGCACTAGATGGTGCAATTCACTGAGGCGTGGCTCACGCACATTTAGTGCTGTCTCTGTTTATCATATCATATTTTCTCTAAGTGTGATGAGACTGAGATGTCTATTAAAAATGTGATGAAAAATCCAGTCAGTCCTATTGCCACGAATTAAGAGATTTCAGTTCCCCATGTAAATGCTCAACAAACACGACTTTTTCAATGTCCCTTAAAAATCACTCTTCCTCTATATAATTTATTTAGTAAGAAAACTCTTCGAAGATTAGAAAGGTTTAAGTTCAGAATCTTCCTCAGTCAGGTCAGACTCTCGGGACGGTCCGCAGCGGTAATGGCAATCCTCTCCGGCCATAATACTTCGTGTTTATGTGGACCGTACCCGTATTATTTTCTCGTAAGAAACTGTTAACAGTATTTGCACCCTCACCTTGGTTCTAGATAAAAATGTAGGTTTTAGTGACTTTGTTGCTGGACTTTCTAGCGCTACGATTGTTTTCCTTTTATCAAACTGTTGAAAACCTTTTGTGATCAAAATACTATTTGGTATTATGTTAGCCCGGTTCTTCTTCATTATCGTGTGGGCAGTTAGGTCTAACAACCCCACACACAGTCGGGGTAAGTTCCTTTGATGTGATGTGAGTACAATAAGAGCGTAATGATCATTTTGGGAAAATTAACATGTGAAAATTCCCTAATATAAAGTAAATCTTATGTATATGTAAATAAACATTAAATTCGCGATTAATTCGCGACACACCGGTGTGTCGCCGGGGCCGGACAGGTTAATGCATACTTTCAGGCACTTACAATTTTTGAAATTACGTAACGTTTTTTGCACATTAGCAAAACAATGTATACGCTACGGAGAGCACGTTCAATCCGCATTCCAAACTGTCTAAATGTGGAACTTTTTGTTGACACGGTCGAAAGGCCGAAAGTCTGAAAAGCACGATAAAAACAGTGACATAAGTGACATGGGGCTCGAGACAAGTGAGATTCTGTCAACTGTGGCGTGGCGTAGGCGATTGTCAATACGTCAAAAATCTATGGGATTGACAGATGGTATCGAAATGTCACGTTATCAAATTCTTACATTCCGGCATTTCGACAGTCGCATTCGCTAGTTAAATGGTACATTGTCTATGGGCAAATCATTAAATGATATCAAACAAAAGATGTTACTTAGGTCGCTGAAAAATCGGCACATTTAAATGAAAAGGCTAGGCCACCAATTAAACGGCTGATTAAGCTAATTGGCTGCGACGTATACATTTAGAACAATTTCAGTTCGCCGTCAAGTCCCCTCTATAAATAGAAAAGGAGTATTTACTCAATGCTTATGAAAACATTGACAGATGGTTAGGTACCTCACACTAGTGTTACTAACCTAACCTAACAATTTACTTACAAAATTGCTGGACTATTTTAATCTCTATTGTCATTCGATAATTTACGATCTATTCAGAATCATTCAGAAATTAGAGCAAAAATTAGGTACCTTTGAGAAGCAGTGACCTGATAAAATTGAGCACCTATTAAATTGACTTATGGGCAAAATGTTATTTTAGGCTGTTCCACTATTTTGGACTTATACAGGGTTATTTGTAAAACACTAACAACCTTTCAGTGGGTGAAAGAACTCATGATTATAAACCACTTTTACTATGAGACCAACCCTAAAAAATCGAAAAAAATATCTACTGTTTTACACATTTTTTTCAACGGTAACTACTTAATTTTGTATGAAACAGCTGATTTATTTTTTTTATTTTATATGTTATATATAAAATCACGCTATTTCCCATGGAATAGGTGAAAGCTACCGAACGGCACTTCCTATGATCATTAAATATTTATTTTATTAGTTTCTGGAGCATCTTTATATTGCAAGCTTTTCCTCATGTTTTTTCCCCAGTTTTTTTTTCCCCAGGTTTTGTCGCTAAGATTAAAGTATCAAGCATGTTTCCTTGTCCTCGCATTGTCCATGTAACATGTGTTTTTTGACGATGATAGGTTTTACTAAACATGATATCAAGATTATCAGTCTAATCAAATTAATTCAAAAGTGTCGGCCTTGTCGGACATAAAATTTGAGTTCCATAAACTGGGTTCCATTTCTTGTATTGGGCCTTTCATTTTTATTAATAGGGTTCCGAACATCTATATGGATAAACGGAACCCTTATAGGATCACTCGGTTGCCTGTCTCTCCATCTGTCACAGCAGATTTTCTCCGAATATACTTGACCGATTCATTTGAAATTTGGTACACATTTAATATTTTGTAACCCAAACACGGATGTGTAATGAAAATAAATGTATTTTGAAAACGAGGTCACTTTTTGGGGGGCCAATAAAGAAAATTAAAAAGATTAAAAACTTTTTCAATTGTACCGGGTGACAAATCAAATGGAATTGTGAGGTTTCCGAATATATTTTTAACATCATTTTAAAATGGTTTTGAAGTTATTCCAAAAAATATATCGACGAACCGACTGTCTAAAATTTTGAAAAAAAAAAATCAAATAATAATTCTCTCAGAATACAGGAAAACGTATAAGAAGTCTATGGTTTGAAAGTAATATGTTACAAAAATGAGATTCGGTGCATGCGAGTCCAACTCGCACTTGGCCGGTTTTATCATTAGAACTACTGCTGTTAATAGCAGCAACAGAAATACAGTTCTCGTCAAATAACTTTGCCCCTCTGAAGTTAGCCATTTGCAAAGATCGCGCAGGTGCAGTCACGTACACGGGAGCAAGCGGGACGCAAGCATGCATCGAACGTAAACGAGCGACTGAGACATAAAATCGCGCCCCGCCCCCATGTCTCTTACGCATGCGCAGTTGTAGTGTGTTCGTAATTTTGACTACTACGCAGCCACTCGACACAACTTCAGAGGGGCAAAGTTATTTGACGAGAACTGTACATACTCTGAAAAGTTCAACTGACTATTTACAGGCAGACCGACGGATACCGGAGGCTTAATTAATAGGGTTCCGTTGGTTGCCCTTCGGGTACGTAACGCTGAAAATATAAGCCATATACAAAGGTGTAACAGAATAAACGCCTACTTTTGGGGTCATTGTACTCATCATTATGAACCACATTCTTTTGACAACCCCAAAAAAGTATCAGCATTTTGTCGAGTTATCCGCACATAAATGAATGGGGCAGTATTTTTTCGCGATTTTAGTGTTGGGAAAGAATAATATATGTTCTCATTGATGAGTACAATTCGTAGTTATTCTGTTTCACGATGTATAAAGAGTTGTGCAAGATATTGCAATCATTGATATTGTTAATTAAGTTTACGCTATTATTATAAACATTGGACATAATTACTTACCATCTAATTCCAAGAAAATGCCAAGAAGTATCTTGATTTTCTTTCTTTCTTAGTTAAAGTTAATTTCAAGCAAAGCTGTCTATTTAAAAAGAGTTCGTTACAAACTGGATAATTTATTCAAAGTAAATGAGGACTTCTCCATAGAGAATTGAAAATGTTTAGTTTAAAGTTTCTTTCAGACCAAGCAATGTTCTGGGAGTTTTAAAAACAAATGTTAGGAATTTGGTTTTAATTTCTTTCTAAAGTGCAGCAATTATATTGGTTCTATGTATTGTGAAAATTCCTGCCAGGTTTGCAGAAGTGTTCGAAAGAGTTACCGTTGCCTTGGAACGCAAAGGGTATTTTGAAGGAGCCAGCAAGAGTCTGACACTCCCTCCCACTCAGCCCAGAGTGGGAGAAATTATTTGGTGATTTCCCATCCAAAAAACAGCATTTTTTCTTTTATTCTTTTATTAAATGAACGACACCCGATAAAACGTTATTTGAATTTACATTTGAATATAAATTTAAGTTATCGAAATGTGAAGTATTTATTTTGTTTATTTTGAATTTATAATTAAAAATGCTGCCGTATAACTTTATAAGTGAGTGTATACAATGTAGCAAAGCAATGTATATGGCTAATTTATTTATAATATTTGACTGATATGATGGTCACAGGCGTCTTAGGCATAATTTAATAGATGAGAATGTAGTTGATTAAAGAAATTAAAACTGGGCGGCTGTTGTTATAATTGGCAGTACATAAAAATACTTAAATCATCAAAATTCGCACTCATGAGCATACCAATGAAATTACATACCGAGGTGCCCAGGTGGAAGGGAACCAAAAGAAAATCAGGGAAAATTTTATCCCATTAACGCCCCATGTTACAATAGATGGCCCAGAAATGAATAACACAAAATGACATTACTAAAATCACCACGCCAGCCATAACTGATTCATACTCACAATTCGTATACATGTTGGTCCCTATTTCCTGTAATGCCTTTAACGATGTTCTATGACATAAAAGGGGTGATCCAACCATACGGCACAGTACATCATAATATTTTATATACCACCATAAAAACCTTTTGTCGAAGCCAATTTAGAAATGGAAAATGATTTATTATTTTCATAAAACATTAAGAAAATGATTTATTATGGTGTCCCTAATGGAATTGGTTTGCAAAATGTGTATAAATTTACCTATGGACTATGGTATTTTGATTTTCAAGCTTATCTTTTTACGATTTTACGGAAACTTTCTCTGGTATGTCTAGTTTTGTTTTCAAGTTTCAGAAATTGTAAAAACGAATAAACTTTGGGGCCAATTTTACTATTTTTTAAACAACGTTCTTATTTGCATGTCAATTGCAAACTGTCAGAAATGCCTTCATTTTCATTCATTTATGACAGTTTGCGATTTATATGCGAATGCGAACGTTGCTTGAAAATGAGTAGAATTGGCACTTCTTTGCGAACGTTGCTTGAAAATAAGTAGAATTGGCACTTCTTTGCGAACGTTGCTTGAAAATGAGTAGAATTGGCACTTCTGCTTGAAAATGAGTAGAATTGGCACTTCTTTGCGAACGTTGCTTGAAAATGAGTAGAATTGGCACTTCTTTGCGAACGTTGCTTGAAAATGAGTAGAATTGGCACTTCTTTGCGAACGTTGCTTGAAAATGAGTAGAATTGGCACTTCTTTGCGAACGTTGCTTGAAAATGAGTAGAATTGGCACTTCTTTGCGAACGTTGCTTGAAAATGAGTAGAATTGGCACTTCTGCTTGAAAATGAGTAGAATTGGCACTTTTTTGCGAACGTTGCTTGAAAATGAGTAGAATTGGCACTTCTTTTACTGTTTTTGTGTTTAGTGTTGCAACGTCAATACTTGATCCAAAACTTGACTCACATTTAAAAAGCAGGAGATTATCGGATTATTAACTTGTTTTTTGCATTCTAATCAGTTTCAAAATTTCAAAAAAAAACCTCTATTTCTATAATTTTCTAAATAAAACCTTGCCAACTGGTCTTAATAGAATTGAATAGAAATACTCTCCATTGCACACCATAACAAGTTACAAAATAGTAAAAAAAATATACGAAGGTAGGTAACAAAAAACTCAAAAGTTTTTTGTTCAGTTTTCTGATTAGGTTTTAGCAACGAGAAAAGTGGCCATCAGGTTCAAAAATTTTGATCGATCCCTTTATATTCCTATTTAAACATTACGTCATATAAAAACAAGTGCCTATTCACACACTTGTTTCCAATAAATTTTACAGAAAAAAACCCGTATTACACACATTATAATCAATAGTAACCGGACTCACAATTACTGTTACAAACGAGACTGCCCAATTTCCCGCGTATCGTCGTCAATCAATCAGCGTGACAGTAGCGAAGTCTGCACACGCCTTTAAGACAGTAACGAGAAACAATTTGTTCGGAATGAAGGGGACTCATTGAATTAAGGACCGTCACAATGCATTCAAAGTAAGTTTTTGATCTTTCTTTTGAATTCTTTTTCTTACGCACTTCTTATATTAAAGGAAGATTCTTTAATGAAACTTTTGCGCTGTGTAAGTATGGTGAAGACCCTTTTATTTTCTTTTGTTTGTGCTTTGGTCTTGTAGGTCGCCTTAAGGCAGCCACAGCTGAACGGGACTCGACAATGCGTGAAAATGCGATAGCCACAAAATAGTTCAACGGATAAAATAATGTCAATGAAAATGTTTGGTCGCATCATCGGAATTCCAACGCTGTGATATTTTTTTTTTACACCCCGCAGCATAATTATGCTGAGGATGTTAATGTTAGGTTTTGTTATGTTAATTAATTTTTATTACCTATCTACCGTTATTTTAATATTTTTTATTTTGTCATGTGCGAGTCCCAAATAAATATTGTTCTTTCTATCGACGACGCGACAGCTCTACTATGATGAAAGAAGGAATCTTTCATCATAGTCGAGCTGTCGCGTCGCGCCAGTTAGACTAAAAACCTTTAGGTCTTTTAAACTCATATGGCCATGGTTTTTCTTATTCTAATGTTGTGATATTCATCCATCTCTACACACGGAGTAATTGTATTATCTTTTTAATTGCCTATAAAATCTTAAGTTCAAAGAATCCTTTGATAGACAGCTCTTAGCAAATCTTCTCTACAGAACCGGATCTGAAGTTAACCAGATTTTTTCTGAGAAAGAACTGTTGTTATTTCATTGTAACACGCAAGTTCGCTCCATTTACCTTAAGGGAGTTTACTGCGGATTCGGTATTACCCGACTTTCCCTCGGTTGATCTGATTTTCTGTCGTGGCGAAAAAACAACTACCTACAAGTAGGTGCGCGTTTCTTGTTTTTACTACGGAACCCTTAAATAATACAACAAGCTTGTTTGTAATGGATTGTTGACCAAATAAATTGTAATGTGACGTACCATTGTAATTATCTTTTATTTATTATAATATTTTATGACTGGTTTGGGGGTCATCCTGACTAGAGGACCAATTCTACTATTTTTAACCAACAATCAATCAATCTGTCTGTATGTACGAAAGGTTTTTTGACACATTGCGTCTGAAATGTGAATGCGAACGTTGGATACAATCTCTGGATACAATACAATTAATGGATACAGTACAAATTTGTACTAATAAATTATTTGGATTTAGAATTAGACGTCTAATTAAATTTACATTTAGAAGTTCTTTCAAATTACCTAATTTATTTCACCGAACAAGTAAAAGCACTAACTGAAAACCTCATTTAATTAATTATTAGCATTAGAAACTCATATGATGGTTTATCTAAATTCCGAAAGTTTGCGATGCTAATCCTACATTTCTAATTCTTAACCAAAATTGAAAATTCGAATTCACAGTAGGTACATTTATCCATTAATGGAAGTATGAATTTTCTATAGAGCCCACGACATACGGCTGGGTTATTCAATGCACGAATAAAGGCAAGCCGAATAGAAAATACAGGGATTTTAGCCTCAAAGCTGGATTTGAGAATCGCGTGAGCAAGCCCGACTCGTTTCTTTGTATTAAATAATTCAACATTTCATTGTACGTAGATGTTTTGGAGGCGTTATCATGAAATTCTTAACTTTTAGGACGGAACCGCAATTTTTTTGTAATATTAATTTGGCTATAATGGAAATACCTTTGTATTTTGTTGGATTTGAGTCAAATTCATGGACACAATTTACTACAGTTTTAAAATTACATATATAATTTTTCATAACTCTTCCTTATAATTTCAAATTGATAAAACTTAACAAACAAATGACTAAAGTACTGAGTGAGAAGTACCTATGTACATAAACCCCCACCTACTATACCCTACCTACTCTTTAATAAAATCTAAACTTTAGGAGGTCCAACACGACGACTTTTTGCAGCGATTCAGTATCGATACAATCTCGTAAACAAGTTACAGACGCGATCCGGCATCGCTACAGTCTTGTGCTATAATCTATTGACGTTATTATTTGCACCGATAAATTACGCGATGCAAAAGCGACGTACGGCCAGAAATTTACTAAGCCCACTATAGAAATATTGAAAAAGTCGTCGTGAGCGACCTCCTAACTTATTATTTCTTATTACTTATAATCTGTTACATTATATTATTCTATGGTAATTTTCGCTGTTGCCTATCTACTTATGCATTTATGATATTATTATTATGAATGTGATCATGGTAAAACTGCTAGGTATTTATTTTCAATGTATGAAGTATTACTCAATTATTACTATACAATAATTATAAATCAATTTTATTAAGATTATGATAAGTACCAAAGTGGTCGTGTAAATAACTTTAAGGAACCAATTCTTCATAATAATGTTGGTGTCGATTAGATTACTTATTGTAAAATGAGGTTCATTATGAAAATATTATCATGAAAATTTTCTTAATTTTTGTTTCTTGAAGATATAAAACATTGAGCAGCAATGATGGCCTAGTTCAGATTCCGACCAAGTATGAGTTGTTTATTGTGTGTCGAATACAGGCAGGAGCTTTATTTTGTATTATATCATCACCACACTGCACAAACGTTGTGTGGTTCCGAGTACAATACTAGGACTAAAAACATTACAACATGTGACATACGCACTGGACCCGCGTTTTTTTTCAAAGCATATTCATCCTCATAGAGATGATTGCATTGTAGCAATAGGGACGATATCTAATAGGATAATTATTTAGCCTTTACTCTCATACTGCTGGGCAAAGTACTCCACTAAATCCTGCCAAGTAATCTTTTGATTATGGTTATTGTTGTAAATATGAGTTCAGATTCAAGCCAAGAATGAAAAGGAAACGCAAATTCCTTACGATACATACGAACTTCGTAACCCTACAGGTCTAAATAGATCGATTGCTCGACAACTGCATCCCACTCCAGCTTTGTAGCTGGCGTCCGTCTGATTACATTCTTACTAAAAAATATAGGAACCAATACGGACGTTAATTCGTAAAAACAAAACACTGCAGCACTATAAAAACGTATCAATAAAATAAATTGATTGTACTCTATGTACGACAGAAAACCGAATAGAACATTTATTCGATTCAGCCAGATGTTTCATAGGTCGGACGAAAAAGTTTTTACTGTGTTTTTATTTGACGGCCGTGGGCGGGTGTCGGGCTGTCAACCCTAGTGATCACGAATAGAACTTTCCTTAGATATACGCTAATATTTTTAGGCTGTGACTCGCTCGTCTAAAATAGGGTTGTGCTAATTTTAATATTGTGACAATTGTAGATATTTCTTCGACAATGCGCATCAAAATTTGCTACTTTATGATCTGTCTGTGAAATTATACAAACTAAGGCCCGCTTGAACAAACCGAAGTTATTTTTTTACTCAGAGTTAGTTACACGAGATTAAGTTACAGATATTTCATTCATAATGGTTAACAACTAACTCGGAGTTAAAGATAGATTCAGTTTATGCAGGCGAAACTAACAGTGTTTGCAATCACCCGGTGACATCGATATACGAAAACTACTTTCGTTAAAGTAAGGAAGTTCCTGACTATCCACATTATTGGAGCAGTCTAGGAATGTGTCTTTTAAATCTGGTTAGTTCCTGGATCGTCGATCGGTTCTAACGAAGTTTTACTTTAAAACTGTAATCAGGTTACATGTTGAGAGTTCTTTATTTTTATCGATTTTGCAGCCGTTGGATGCACTACTGAATTTAAGTTGGTTTTATTTTAACGTATATAACTATGTATTTGAAAACAATGTCTTTTTTTTTTAAGGATGGGAAATCATCCAATGACCCCTTCAGCTCGGCAGGGAGTGCCAGACTTTTACTGACAAAAATCCATCCATGCTCCTCCTAGTGCCTTTTGCGTTCCAGGGCCGCGGTAACTCTTTCGAACAAAATCCGCGACAACAATGTGTACCCTTAATTCATTTTAAATTAGCTACCTAAATTGCTGTTTTGCTTGGAAGTCGAGAAATATTTCGCAGAAATGAACTGCCTGGATAAAAAAGTATCTTTTGTCGTGAGCCAGACTAAATACCTATTTCAAATTCCATTTAACTACTGAGAGGTGATTGATTTACAATAATCAAAATCTACAAACCTTCACATTTATGATAGTAATGGATCCCGACAGGATCGCAGAATTTGTTCGAAAGAGTCACTGCGGTCTTGAACGCAAAGGGCACGGATAGGTTCTAGTCAGTAAAAGCCTTAAAAAAAATTATAAAAATCATCAAATGACTACTCCCGTTCGGAGCGGAAGGGATTACCAGACTTTTACATACTAAAACCTATTAGTGTTCCTTAAAAATGCCTTTGCATTCCAGAGCCGCGGTAACTCTTTCGAACAATCTCGCAACAAAATCCTAGTATCCTAATCCTAATAGGTATCCCCAAAACTACCTTTTGTAAGTAGCAACACATTACCAACCAATTTCCTGAACAAAAACTAATTGACCGCCTTACACACCGAAGCACTCACGGGCCAAACAATCAACGTCAAACCAGGCCTTTCAATTTACGTCCGCACGTTGGTACATGTAATTCCGTAACAAATTAATGGCCTATCCTTCGCCACCTTCCAATAAGCCTGACAATCCAATAAAACTGAACGACGGACGGCCTGACAGCTAGGCAAGCCTAATAAGAGAAGGTTTTTGTTACACTGCTGATGGATGGATGTTACGGCTATTTTTGTTATTTTTCTGGGAAAATGTTTCAGTATTAATTGCGCCAATTTTGTGTTCTGGTGTTGCTTGCGGATATTAGATAAAATTGTAAGTGGTTTGGGTGTCTGTTTCGTCGGCAATGTTTACCGTCCTTGACATTTTTAGATGAGATAGAGCGGGTATTAGGTTTCGTTAAGAACGTAGCATTACGTAAGTGTTACCCTATTTTTACGCTACATATTCCGTACAAAGTCAAAATAGATCAGCAATAGTATTAATAAAATAAATCACCATTTTAGACAGCCAAAAAGTTACGAAACGGTGTGACCGTCTGTCAATTTTATAGTCCTTCGTTTTCACTTTATGTGCCTACATGAAATATGAATAAATACCGAGTAATTCACGTTTAAAAAGATATAAATACACACATTTCTCTTTCTATTTTTCCCAGCACTCAGCGATTTACATGCATGAATACAATACACAGTACTCGAGCCCAGACATTTACGAGCAAAACCTTTCTTTGTTTCTTGTATTAAGAAAAAAATCTTAAAAAATAATAACAATCTCTATCTAATCTCTTCATGACCTTTTCGACCACAATCCGTATTACATAATCATAATCATTTATTTATTGTTTGTCACAGGTTAAAAGACAGTTCTTACAATTATAATTTTTGTATCACTGTAACATACTCATAGGGTGAACAATTTATATTAATAATGTATGTCTCTGCTATTATTGGCTATGTTATAAATAAATAATAATAATAATAAGTATATTATACTCTTACTTTAGTCAAAGCCCATTTTACATTTATTATTTACGGTATAATCTAGGTACGTTTATTATTTAAAAAAAAGTAATAGGTTTCAACATGTCGAATCCTACATTCCAATTCCATTTTCATTTCCATTCCAATATTCCATTTTTCATAATCCATTCCAATTCCTCAATTTACACATAACATAATTATCTACAAACAAAACATTTCACGAGATCGGATGTTATAACACCCATCAGAACACTTCCAGACCGATATTTAGGTCTCACCAGAGACCTATTCAAACCGCTCGCTGAAGTACTGAGATCATTTATCAAAGTATTTATAACTTGAAGGAGACGTGGGTGTTTCCGAAATGAGCATTTACATAATATATCGAGGTTTCAGAGTGTTCATAATTCATGTTACGTCAATGTTTCGAAATAAAAAAGGTGTGTTTCTATTATTTTTAGGAAGTTTTCGCGTAGTGGCGATTGATTGATGGGCAGAGTGACGTGGAAATTCTGTCAGCAGTAGTCTGGCCCATCGATTTAGAACTATAATTCATTCAACGCTTGAAAATCTATTGAACGATAGCTATTAAGTCATTTATAATGATAATTTAGTCATATTATTATGTAGTTGTTTTTCTAAAGGAGACTGCCATTGCTGACCATCGCCTTTTTGGTTATTCCTACAAAGTTGTAAAAATGTGTCGAGGCCATTTCATCAACCAAAAATATCAAGGGATAAGGTGTACTACCGATCGCCTTGCCCAAAAATTTGGAGCTCAAAATCAAAAGTTCCCATTCAAAGTTCTAACTTTGCTACACACGTGTAGTGTGCATGCAACTTTGAACAACAGTTAAAAGGGCGATGGATTAACTATGCCCAATCACTTGCATTCTCTTTGACGACTAATGCATTTGTAATAAAATCTTATCCCTTCACAGATATAAAATAATCAGAATAATTACAAACTTAACACAGCAGATTAATTAATCTATCTAAATAACACAAAAGAAATCATTTAAAATCTTCTGACTCATAATCTACCTTTATTTTCGTACTTATCACCAAAGGGATGCTTAATTTATTATTAAAGGGCTCGTTTCAGAGGGTTAATTACTTAATAAACTGGGGCACGGGCCCTTGAGGATTTTTGACCAACAAGATTGTGTTGCTGTCTTGGTAGATTTTCCTCAAGACAGGCATTAGTTAGGACAGAAGGAATTTGGATACAGTTTCCTGAAATTGGAAAAGTAAATAATAGATGGGCTTAACATTTAATGCCAGGGGGCCTACCACAACCTCCTAAAACAATATTACTTTAATATTACTTTGCGTTCCGCTCTGTTGGATTTTCAACGCTCGGATCAGCGCCGAGAGTTGAAAATGCAACAACAGAAATTACAAAGTAATATTAAAATAATATTGTTTTAAGAGGTTGTGGTAGGCCTCCTGGATTGTACTTTTCTTTGATTGAAGAAAATTAATCTCGATCGATCCTATTATTAATTTTAGTGACAAAAGCTTTTAGTTAGGCTAAATATTACCGACAGTTAATTAGCAAGATTTATTTACAGTGTATATGTTGTACATAATTTACTCAAACAAGAAATGTTTGACTTCGAAGCGACCTTACAGTGTTAAAAATCAACAGAATCTATTCATAAATTGCATTGCATATTTATTAAGTTTACATACGATTGGCTTGTAGACAGGTATTCGTAAGAATATATGACTAAGCTTACAAGAGATATTTCAGGATTACTAAGATATTTTATAATTTACAAGAATACAAAGATATTCAAACAAAAGACTAGAATAAAAATTCAATACAAAAACAAAAGAAAAACCTAAATTCTCCACAAAAGGATTTTTCTGTTAAACTTTTCCCTTTTACTCAAAACGAACTTTTCTTACGGGCGAATAAAATATAACGGCTACTTATCTTCCTACACGAGTCCCAAGTGTGCTAGACGTTTTGGTCTAGCCTAAGTTGTAGCCTCTGACGAATATTTTCTTTTACCATAAATCTTGCAAGCAGACTTGAATTTGGAATGGCATTTTAGAGTAATGCGTCTGCCTAGACCTTCGTGAAATAAAAAAAAACCGACCAAATGCGAGTCGGACTTGCGCACGAAGGGTTCCGTATCATTATCAATAAAAAACAGCAAAAAATTCACGTTTGTCGTATGGGAGCCCCCCTTAAATATTTGTTACTTAATTGATTGTTTGTTTTTGATTTTTTTTAAAGTGAATATGTAGGTAACTAAAATATATTCTTTAAATATATCAAAGTTTACCTGTTGTCGTTATCAATAATAATAATAAAAACGAGCAAAAAAATCACGTTTGTTGTATGGGAGGCTCCACTTAAATATTTATTTTATTCTGTTTTTAGTGTTTGTTGTTATAGCGGCAACAAAAATACATCATCTGTGAAAATTTGCTCATGAGACAGACAGATAGACGGACAGGGGAGTCTTAGTAATAGGGTCCCGTTTTTTCTCTTTGGGTACGGAACCCTAATAAGAGCCGAACGTATTGGTATTCGTTTCCTATCAACAGTCTTAATTCAATACTAAATTGGATACAAATGAAAACAAACTCTGGCACAAGGCCCATTCCTTGATTATAATCTTCTGTAATTAGACGTGGAAAATCTACGAGCAGTCTGTGACACCCTGAATAACAGATAGCATCAGATATAGCATTAAATTAGAAAATATCAGATTAAATTAGATAGAATCAGATTACATTGATGATGGAGAGGTGATGATGATGAAGAGGTGATGATGATCATGGAGGATGTTCATTTTTCTACTATTTTGCCATTTTATGGACGGATGAAAACTCGTAAAGTGTTCCGTTTGCGGAATTTGTTCGAAAGAGTCACAGAGCGGCACTGGGACGCAAAAGGCATTAGAAGTAACACGGATGGGTTTTAGTCAGTAAGAGTCTGACTCTCCCTTCCGCTCCACCCAGAGCGGAAGAAGTCATTTGATGATTTCCAATCCAAAAAATAAACTTTCAGTGTTAACAGCAACCTTCAACTGAATGTAGTTTTTTTCTTATTATTGATAGACTCGCATTTGACCACTATCTCACCTGATGGTAAGCGATGATGTGGCTGACCATGGAGTACGTTTGGTCGTTTGCCTGTAAATTAGGTACCTATTCACTCTTGACACGAAGACCCGTAAGTTGTAATTTTACTTTTTAGTACAAGTATTCCCAAAACCATACATTATGGTATGCATATTATGTGTGATAGTGCAGTAGGTACAGTCAGTAATCTTTCATAAAACTAATGATTCGAACTGTCTGACTATTTACCCATTATTGTATCCTCAACAAAATTAAAGTACCTAATCGAGTAGTTCTCGACCTGGAAAGGTACATACCAACACGTCTTTTAAGCACTAAACTTTATGTCAAACTTTAAGGCAATTTCTCGGTATTATAGCCGCCTTTATTTTGTTGCTAGCAACATCGTTACAAGAAGCCAAGTCTCACGTACTTGGTGATCCGCTGACCCAATTATACCTACGTACTTTAACCTGTAAGTTTTGACGTTCCGCCTTTATCGACGTCCCTAAAATGATTGTTTAGAGTTTGTTATTACGGAATACGCCACCATTTTGGGTTTGAAATCTAAGATGGCGGCGCTAGGTTTATGAAGGGAAGGTTATGATCCTCAGAATTGGGGTTATGTTTAGTTAACTCTAGAGGTAAAGTAATTAAAAACAACGTACGAAGGTATTACGTTTTACGGTGAAACATGAGACAGAGGTTATACTGATGTACCTGATAAACTCTGCCGAAGGGTATTAAAGAATTTTAGACCTTATATTTAATACTTCTTGGGCTACAATTTTATGCACACATTAATGCCTACCTAGTTAAATAAATATTTCATAGACTTTCTTGTTTATCCAACCTAATATATTTCATGATATTTGTGTTGAACATGAAATTTATTTTTAAAAGGTACCTACAACATTTTTTCAACCCCTAACAACCATAACGTAACCACACGTAGGGACACTAAACAACAAAAACCCCTCATTAAACCATAAAATTAGGTTGGGTAAGGTTACGTTTTCTTTGGTGATATTTTTTCTTTGCGTTAGTAACGACATTTTAGTTAGCGATTCACTATAATAATTATGTTATGAATTCTGTTTATTATAATTTTGCTAACAGAGTATTTAGATTGTAACAAGGTTATTGGGCTGGTACCTATATACTATTTATTATATGGGAAAAATAATAATAAAAAACCAACTTCCAAAAAACACTACAAAGTTAAAAATAACTTTAATTTCGGTAGTCGGTGTTTTTGGTTGCTTCTTCGTTATTTGACACCGACTTCCGAAATTAAAGTTATTTTGAACTTTGTAGTGTTTTTTGGAAGTCGGTTTTTTTTTTGTGAAAAAGTTTTTTTATTTTTCACTTTTTAGTGGTACTCCACCTAACAACACCATGGAAAGTCACAGGAAAGCAAAAATACGCATTTTCGTATACATGGATGATTTTTCTACATAGTTTTCCAGCTATTTGGATTTAAAAACCAAACTAATAAACCGATTTTGATACAGTAAAAGATACCTCGACTATCGTCAAAATACCTATAGGAATTCATATTTAGTTCCATCTTAATTTCTCGACTATAAATACGCTGCAAAAGATTATTTTACAGCGTTTATTTTTATCCTCACATTCCAAGTATTGAGTATTCTGATATTAAAATGCTTGGCACTTCAAACAGCTGGCTATGTGGTGTGCTATATGAAGCTATCTAGACAATCTATATTGATTGTCTAGTCTAGATACAGAAACCAAGGCACATGTTTTGTTTGTTTCTAATGTTAACGTTTTGTGAGGTATATAAACTTTGCTTGTCTAGACAAGTCTGATCATAGAGAGGTTTTGATGGAGAAAGGTGAGCCTTTTGCCCAGTGAGATACAAATAAATACTTAATATATTTAAAAAAACAAATTGCTTCGAAACCAGCAAAATCATACGTATGTTAATTTTCTTAGTGTCAAAAAATACACATAAGTACATTTCTTTTTCTCAATGAATTTTAATTATACTGTAACTCTAAAGATACTGCTCGGTATCGAACCAAACCGAATATAATAATAATATACCGAAGATTTATTTTAAAACTTAGGATTTGTTCGCACTTAACGTGTGTACTGCTTTGATGTTATGCTAACACTTGGCGTATATAACCAAATATTCGCGTCACTTTAGCGATACAAAATTAACCTTATTTCGAAAGTTAAACGGTATATTTTGTATTGCACGTTACGCTAATATTTGGCCAATTACATCAAGTTAAGTGTTACCTTTACACATTCAGTACATATTATAAAAAAAGTCTGTCCATTGCGTTTGTCTGTCTGAACGCGATGAACTCAAAAACTACCTAGCAAATTTTCATACGGTTTTCACTTGGCGGAGTGATTTATGAGGAAGAATAAGGGACTCGATGTAGAAAGCACAACAGCAAAGAGAAGTGCCTCAATTTTTTTTGAGGAACTTCTCTTTGCTGTAGGATGTGGGGCAATTATGATTTTTGATTATTTAGGTACAGTAAAATAGCTTACACATCAGAATAACACACAGACTATAATTTACTGAGGGGGAAGTACTAATTACATGCGGGTGGAGCCGCGTGCATTCTACTACTGTAAAACGCAAGTGTGACCGTGGCCTTAAAATCAATTAATTCTTACGTGTCTGTGTCTACCATAACAATGATAAATGTAATCGTTTGACCTATTAAATGTAATGTAAACATCAATAAAAATTATCTTATTGCTGGGTATGTTGTAGGTAACTCAATGACAAATGTATGAACCGTGGCGCTTGGTCATTTATTATGGAGATTCACACTTTTAACTAGTGTTACGTAAATTAAATTACCTACGAATGTTCCGTGAAATAAAATAAAAAAGCTGTTTTATGAATATATTTTGAATGTTGCAAAAAAAATGTTTCAATAACCAAAAAAAATCATAATAAAATTATACGACTACTTTCAAAACACCTGTGATTTTTTTATTTTCAGGTCAATCAAAATTAAGATAAAAAATAAAAAAATATATGTGGCGTTAGATAATAAAGTGTTTGTTTATTTTTAACACAGGTAAAGAAATACAGATCTTATGTTTGATGAACCATCTGTTCTGAGATCTGGGACCTAACCACCAACTCTTGAAGCAGTATTACTACAATATTACTTCCAGTGGGAAAGAGATGGAGCTATACAGGGCGTATAGCTCCGACTCTTTCCCACTGGAAGTAATATTAAAGTAATACTGCTTTAAGATTTGGTGGTTTAGGCCCTGTATTTCTTTTAGCGCTATGTTATGCCAGGAGGCGTATAATATGGTGTGGTGCTGAGGAGTAAGAATTTAAATGTTCTAAAAATGTTTAAAAATCATGCATAATTTGGTTGAGTAGGCCTGTGTGACTTGACGAAAAATATTTGGACAAAAATATTTTCTTTTCTGCTCATTTTAAAGCAACGTTCGCATTCGCATTTCAGTCGCAATCTGTCATGGTATTAAATTAGAAAATAAATTGAACAATTACATATTATTGAATACTTCAATTTACAGACCTTAATGAGGAAAAAACAAAAATTCTTGGAAAGGTCAAACGCTAATAGGTAATCGAAGCTACAATCAAGTTTTATTTTACTTTTCTCTGTGAAAGACAAATTTAGTATTTTCCCTTAGCTCTGTAACGATTTTATTTTAATTTTTGCTTGTAGTAACTATTACTATACTTAAATAAAATTCTTAACTAACTAAAACTAAAAATAATCTAAAATATGGCGTCGAAAAATTCCTCGGCATCGCTTTCCACTGGTAATGTGCCCAAAAGGCTGACAAGCATTGCCACGTTGTATAGTGTTCATTTCATTGCCCGGGTCAGTATTGCTCGAACGGACGCAATCAATTGAATTAAACAATTACAACTGTTTTATATGACTTGGCAGTCTCCCAAACAAAATAACGACATATAATAATACAGTAAAACAGAACTTTTAGTTCTGTTTTACTGTATTTTTTCCCATTAAACTAGAGACATCCGCTTCGTTTTATTTCAACGGTTGAGTATCGGAATAATGGCGAGGAATCCGTGGGTGTACATTTACGTCCATTTTGTTCCACGAACTATTATTTATTTTTTAAACACAATTTATTGTGAGAAGCATTGTTTCCTGTTGTAGATGTACAACATTGATTTGTGTTGTTATTGTTTGATTTAGGTGATATAAAGTGTTTTAAATTAACATTATTTTATTATTGGTGTTGTCCTTCAGAAATGCGTAGTTCTCACACCCGGCGTTTATAATTGTTCATACATACAGCTGGGCATAGACTCTCGTGTGACCATTTATTTTTTTGGGACAAACCCACCACTCTATTCCTAACCACTGCAACTCCTGAGACCCAAAATAAATAGTGGTGACCATCACAGAAACGGCTAGTCAATGAGCTCGAAAAGTGCCGGAAAAACGATTCATCTTTCTTGGATTCCGCAGCGAAATTAATCAGAGAAAAATAGCGAAACAGTAAGAAAAATATAATTTCCACTAATAAACACATTTTCACGTGTATGACCTGACGCATGAACATACGAAGCAAACGGAAACACCACAGCACAAAGCACAAGCGACAGCATCCTGAATGTAATAAGTTAGACAGCGCAATGGTGTGGAGCCTCACCCAGAGAACTAAGATCCATTTTCCAAAACGTAAATTCCAACTCAACTCGAACTCCGATTCCAACAAACAACAAGTTTTCGTGCTCATCTCTCGAGTACGAGAACGTCAATTAGATAAGCTTTCATTGAGATTTTCGTGCTCACCTTGAAGTTAGGGTTCGAGTTGAGTTGGAGTTTACGTTTTGGAATTTGGGCCTAAGTCTCTCTTAGTTAGTAGGTACTAACATAGTTTTGTTACTTCATCCTAACAATATAAATGTAAATGTAATGGATCAATGGTTGCCTGAATAATAAAATCTTTATAATTATTATTAAAGGACTAATATTGTAAGGATCGTAGGAATTAGTTTGGTCGTTAGTTTTTTTCCTACCTCTCAAAATATCGTATATGTATGATGTTATCTCCCCCCCAGGTCAAGTTCCAAAGACTTTCATACTATTTTTCTGTCATCTTTAAGGAAGTTTGCTCAAGCATCCTAAAACTGGTCTAGTTATTCATATTAAAATATTCAAGGTAGTGTTCGTGCCGCTTCATAAATGACTTCGAAATTTATTCAAAAGTGTGGGTAGCTGAAATTATGAAACCTTGACTTCATTTTCTACTGGCCTCCTATATACTAGACTACTAGAGGATCATGTGTAGTAGGACGCTGCAAATACAACTTTGCAAAATTGGGTTTCACTGACCCAATAGACACCAAATGTGAGTGCAGTGCTCCCGTCCAAAACATGGCCCAACATGGCCATTATGGACCCAATGAGTGTCACAGATGCCGCTATAAGCGTGGCCACCTACTGGGCACAATGTGTTTAAGGGTCACCATCGACTCGAAAAGAAGATGTGTAAAATGAACCCCCGTACCCTGGGTGTTAATTTTAATATACAAGCGTACCGAGTTTACATTTACAAACGTACCGAGTACCCAACGCTTATCCTTCTTTAGGCTAACAGACACAACTTTTTTTTTGTGTCACGTGTCACGGCACAGATCGAAATGACTCCTTCCGCTCTGAGCAGAGCAGAAGGGAGTGTTAGTTACTCTTACTAAATAAAACCCATCCATGTTCCTCATAATACTATTTGCGTTCCAGGGCCGCGGTGACTCTTTCGAATAAATTTCGCAAAAAAATCAATTTCTTGGTCAAGAAAATCAATTAAATTGTAATTGGAAATTTCTCAAACGCGGGGCCTGGCCCGGGCCAGGCTTGACTCCTATTACATGGAACTATAATTTAACAGGATAAATGTGTATGTACCTACTAAAGACACACCTCTGTGAAAAGTGGAAATTACGTTTTTCTTTCTCCTCCGCTGATCTTTAAGTTGCGGGATCCAAGACAGTTGAATCGTTTCTCTGGGACTCGTCGAGCTTCGTTGACTCAGTTGTAAGGAATAGTGTGGCAGGGCACACCTTTGCCGCTTGTTTTTTTCAGGATTACAGTTGTGATACTATATTATTAATCACAGCAAAACCATCCAACAATTTCGTATCTATTTCACCGTAAATAATTTGGACGTTCCTGAACGTCGGGTGGCGTAAGACGATGCCATTGCAATTAAACTGTCATTTGTTCTCGTCAAACGTCATTATAGATGCAATGTCAATGTCGCCAGGGATGACACACGGATGGAATGTAAATTAGGACTTATGGCATGTGGTGATGTTTTTATTGGTGATTGAAATCATTTATATTATTGTTTGTACTTTGTAGGGTTATATTGCACTTGTCTATAGTGCGAGGCTACAAAAACAACGTAACTACCTCTTTTAATTGTATGTGTATTGTGTATAACTCTTATTATAACAATACATTTATATGTTAATTTTCTTAATTTGTAAAAAAAATCATATTTGATGACAGAACGTTTTTTAGTCCACCTCTATACTGTGTGCTTAAAGTGTTAAATAAATTAATGAACTTTTAATCAAAGAAACCTTGGAAACTGATACATTCAATGTAATCATTGTGTTACAGGTTTGCAGTTTTAAATTAATTATTCGGCAAACTATTTAGATTCCTGCTACTAGTGCAATTTTAAACTACAAATATTTGCTTGTTTGTACTGCTGATAAACTACGTAATTATTTACAAAATATTCAAATTACTAAATGTTTAATAACTTAGATTATAATAACAAAATAAATTTGAAAGAGTATTTACTAGGCCTATTTGTGGTAGGTATTTCGGTGATGATTTTGCTGAATACAGGTTAATTATTATGATGAGAACAATAATTTAACATAATAATGATACAGTAAAATTGTGCTGAGCGTCCCCATACCGAAATTATTGTTTGTATATAAATAAATAAGTAAAAATACATGTTCACAAAATATTGTCATATATATTATCGGCCTCACAGTTAGTGGCAACCCTGGCGGTCGCCACACTATCGCCTCTGGCCGCTTCCGTGACCAGACGTACGTAAATAGCCCGCGGCGACGCTGCAGGGAGCACACACCTTTTTGAAAAGGGGAATTTACGAAATACAAGGGCGAAATGTTTGGTATGTTGCTGATATTTTGTGGTTTTAAGTGGAAAATAGAGGATAACCCACAGAGCCCAGATATTATAAAATACTAGCTTTTGGCGCGGCTTCACCCGCGTGAAAGTCAAGAATAATGCCAAGATATATAACAAACCTACTCCTTATCGTCGTCTCATGAGTAACAAAGGACTGACTTTTTTTTACTTCGGAACTATTTCTAAATTAACATCAAAAGTATTTATTTTCTCTTGATGCGTCATGCATACAATAAATACATGGCATAGAAAAAGTAATACAAATGGGGAAAATATACAGTCTTAATATATTTTAAACCTACAGCTATTTTGACTTTTGATTTTGTGAAGGTTCTATTGTAACAATGTAATTTAACTGAGTTTGTTAAATGATAAATGATATTTATTTTGTAAGTAGGTTAAACATATCACTTTTACACGTTAATATTTTTTTGTCATTTTAAGCTAGATGAGGCCGGTGTTTCCTAGCTGACTACCCTGAGAAGAAACACCGAAACAAACTCAGAGGTCACAGTCTCTTTTGAAGTCCATACAAATTGTACTGGTTAAATCATACGAGAACCATGTAGGTTAATGTCTGAGGTGGCCTTTTGAGGAAAGTGCCACATAGATTTGAGTGGACCTGTCCAGACAGTGTAAGCATTTGTCAGTTATTGTGGAGCTCAAACTTAGAACTTTAAGGAGCTCAACGATTTGACGAACAATACCAAAGTAAGGTCATTTGGGTAGGCCGCATAAAAAAAATCTCAAACTGCCAGACATTGTTGACTAACATGAAATGAACCCCTATCATAGCGATCTGCATGGTCCCCACATTCACAATACGATGTGAGGATCATGCAGATCAGTGTCTGAAATGGTCTTTTGAGGAAAGAACCACACAGATTTGAGTGGATCCGTCCAGTCAGTGCAAGCTTTGGTCAGTAGTCGAGTAACTCAACTTAGAACCAAAAAGGAGCTCAACGAACTGACGAACATGCCAAAGAAAGGACATTTGTGTAGGCCGCAAAAGTACTCAAACTGCCAGACCTCATTAAAAATACTTCAAAGAAAAAGAGGTATTTCAAAGAAGAGAAAAATAAGAAGAAAATTACCCACATAGTCCCAATACTCACAAAATGAGTTAAATAATTAAAAAAAATATATAATACTTTACAAAGTAAAAATGTTCAATTTGTACCTGCTACTAGACTTACCACTATTGCTAAGGTAACGAAACTATCTTTTATAATACCTTGTAATAAACTCCAAGTCATTGAATATTTCGTATTAAAACAAAACAAAAAACCACGAGCTATTTTCACATGAACACACTACAAATCCAGTACCTACTTAATAAAATTTCTCACCGTACAAAATCCACAAACAGAAATTCGAAGAAAAACATTTCAAAAAGGTTCCTTCGGTAATAAATTCAACGCGTTTGACAGAGACAGGATACGTCATCTGTGACAGATGGTGTGGACTGGTGTGGACTGGTGTGGACTGGTGTGACTCTCTGTACACATTGGCAGTCCATCAATGTTGCTGACATGTGGATTAGGTACTGGGCTATTTTTACGTCTAAAAATTTAGGAAAAAATGTGGGCTGAAACGTTTTGATGACACCTAGGCGTGGACAAACGACTAGGTTGAAAGCTTTTTTGCAAGTGACATAGAATATACCTACTAAAAAAAATAATATTTAAATTTCAAAACAGAAAATTATTTTATTTGTCAACACTCAGATGTCTCTCTACCTTTTGAAAGTTGTAACAGTTTGGTTATAACAGAAGATCCAATTTAAAGTAAATAACTGTACTTAGCAGGGTAGTCGAACGTCCCAAGTTCGTCCAAGTAGAAATAGTTTTACCAAGAAAGTATCAACTATTTACGGCGCGAACTGTAATACTATGTTACAGTGAGAAGGGAAGGCAGGTATGGTTCGGTGAAATTACAGCAATCTAAGCGACATGACAACTTTGTAGCAAGGTGTGAGTTACATGACATGTTTGTTGCTAGGTGACAGGAGTGCTATGCAATAAAACGTAAGGCACGTCCCAGGTTGACGTGATCGAGGAGTTATTGCATTTTGTAATTATATATCTTTGAATCAGAGGATCCTTCTGCTAGATCGAGGTCGAGTATCTCTTTTACTATGGTTAATACCTGAAAAGTCGACGTAAAACGTTGTTCTCTTCCCTTCCGTCCCTTTTATCAAGCTATCATCAACTTCCTTTTCTTTCATATATTCCTCACGTAATCTTTCCACCTCAAATTCGTATTACACTCAAACCAATTAAACCTGGTCTTGAAAATTTTCATAGTCAAAGCACCAAAAAAATTACCTAATAGTAAAAAAAAGACGAGCGTACTAGGAATAAAATTATTCGCCACATTACCCAGGATATAAGTGTCAATTAAAATTACTTTCACTCGATCTAGAAAAGTGTCACATGCGTGACTGCTTCAGGACACAAACTGTCGATCACTCACTGTCTGACTGGGTTTAAGTGGTTTTTCCCTTTCTTGAATTACAATTTGTTAAAGAATAACTGAAGAAGTAGATATTTCAACGTATTTAGTTTAAGGTTTCGTAATATAATCGCATAATCGTAGTCAAATAAAGCATCGATCGGGGGTTAGATGACCAAGGGCCAAGACAAAAGGATATTCTATCAGCATTAATGATTGTTTTAAATTCCAAAAGGATTGACACTGTACCGATTGCTCTAGACCACCACGCTGGCATTTTTCTCGTGGTTGCCACAATTGGTTTTGGCATTGGTTGGGTAAAGAATGGTGGGCTTGTCCAAAAAAAAACAACGGGTTGTACTCCGGGAGTGCCGGAAAAGTGAAAACTTGAACGTTGTGCATTTTTGAATATTTTGGAATGGTTAGGGAATAATTTCGCACGTATTGCTTTATTTATCAGTATAAAAGTACTATCATTCATGTGGTTAAATACAATATTCATTTATTGCACTATCGTACACCAACATGACAATTTATATAACATATTACATTATCCGTCTTACGAATTTTCGATCTGGTCGCGTGTCCTGACGCGAGTTAAAATTTTTTTACCCATCCCAAAAAGTGCACAACGCTGCTAAAGAAGTTTTCACTTCAACGTCTTATGAATTTTCGATCGGGTCACGTGTCCTGACGGTCACGTGTCCTGACGCGAGCTTAACATTCTTTACCCATCCCAAAAAGTACACAACGCCGCTAAAGAGGTTTTCACTTCAAAAATGTGCTACCGAAATGTCGTGTGGTTCTCAAACATCTTGTTCTTTTGACAGAATATTACACTGTTTGTTAGATTGTATCTGACAATGTCACCTACCAATATTACTGCCATCAGAGTGCCAATTCTACTCATTTGTAAGCATCATTCGTATACGCAAGTAAGAAAGAAGCATTTTTAACACATTGCTTAAATATTTATAGAATTATTGGCCCTCTGATATCAAGTAAAAGTAATACACAATAACAGTAGAAAAAATCAAATAGCTGTTTTAAATACCGGTTAATCTTGTTTTCTGGAAGTCAACTGCAGATCAGTTACCTGTAACAAAAATACCAGTTTAATGATTTAAAAAAATACTGCGATGAAAATCAATAAAAACTTCATAATTATGAACTTCAAGATTGGATTGAATTTTTTTTGATAATGATTCGTTGACAGTCTTAATGCATTTACCAAATATTAAAAATTTCACAACTTTCACTAAGATTGCGCAACGAAGATCACAACGAACGTTAGTATCTACGCTTAAATTAGGATCATCAATATTTCATAGACATTTTCATAGGCATTAACACAATTGTTAAAGTGATCTACAATGTCGCAACTCCGAAACCAAAATCTGCTATGGTAATACACATCATTCATCACAATTTAATTCATAATTACATAAGCCCACTTACGTCTAGGATCTTCCAAACCATAGAGCACCGAAAATCATGCGGTTACTGATAAAGACGGTATTGTCAAAACTATCCCCCAAGCGTGCCAGTGAATCGCACCCTTCTGATATGGAAATTGACGGCTGACAATTCTGGTTTTGGCTATGACAACCCAAACTTGCGAGAAGCGCTATAGGGTATTTGACAACTATCAAAAATCAAAATGAACTCATCTAAAAGTTATCACTAAAATGATTAACTGGTTATTTATTGCAACTATAACTATATACACATACTTAAATAAAAGACTCAACTAAAACTAAAAGTAATCTAAAACATGGCGTCGAAAAATTCCTCCGCATCGCAGGCCACTGGTCATTACCAGTGGCCTGCGATGCGGAGGAATTTAAAATAAATAAAAAATAAACCTTAGCCTTTTGGATACATTTACCCAAAAGGCTAAGGTTTATTTTTTCACAAATCGTACAATTTTAGTGGCAGCATTGCCACGTTGTATGGCAATGCTGCCACTAAAATTGTACGATTTGTGAAAAAATAAACAAAAAAAAAATAGAGGAGTTACAAGCTTTTGAAGTTCAAATGTAATGGCGCAAATTCACAATGGCGATGCTAGTGAGTGACGTCACACGCAATTAGTACTGTCTCTGTTTATCACAGATTTTAAAACACTCACAACTCTGTATTTTTTTTGAGTTTTTATATTTTTTTTTTCTGCGCCTGACCTTTTCTCTAGGTTTGTAAATGTAGTCAAAAAAATCCAGTCAAATTCCTTTTGCACGTCAATGAATCAATCATTCAGCGGTGAACTGATGAGATAGTGAAGGACGCGGTAATCCACTGGATGCGAGACCTGCAAGACCAGTTGACGTATATTTTCATTATTATGCATAAAGCAAGAGTAACCAGGCATCTTCTGGGCACGCTCGCTCCATCATAGACCTCATCTATTGCTTTCCTTTTCCTTAATTCCTGATGGAAATCACGACTGGTCACGCCTCGAACAAGTCCATTCCTCAATAAAAAATAAAAAGCTAAGCTGTGGGTGGAATTCCTTGCCAGAGTCTGTTTCCTGATAACAACAACCTCAAGAGTGAATAGGTTACCTCAAGGAAAGCAAATAAATGGCACCCCTATTAGCAGCGTTCCGTGCTCTGTATTCCAAACTAATTGTTTACGAGTCCCGTTAATAAATGGCTTGTAAACGCACATAGAAATTCAACACTATGCTAAAAGTGCCACGTGGTTATTGTCTGAAAGATTTATGTTGTTTACAGCACTAGTTTTTGTTATGGAGCACTCATTGAGAGCTTTACGTCCGTAGGTAAAAATGTGATGTATTGGGAGAGAGGAGTTTTGTAACACTATTTTAAAGGAAGAGGAATATCTGAGGTGGAAACTTGGATTATTTCATGATTCGTTGGTCAAAACAGGCATTGGTTGTAGAGATGTGGAAACCAGTGTTAGTCTGTAAATAATGGATGATGTTGCAACTTTCGTGAGGTCTCCGAAAGACTGCATACAATGGAAATTCGAATGCTGCTCTGCCAGCGGGCGTTTATTAGACATTATCCAGCCAAATCCGTACATCACAGTAGACAGACACAGGGTTACACATACAGGATTACACATACATTGTAATGCATGTGTTATGCTTTGTTACCTTCTCGATACCTTCACTAAGTCAATCACGTTAACAACGAGAAATTACACAAAAACTTTCACTATGAACCAGTAGTAAATTACAAACCAAAAGATCATACACCACGTTTATCCCCTAAAAGATCTCCCAACAAGTATTTCGCCGCAAATGGACACGTAAACCTTCCGTAATGGCGACTCGCATTTAAGCGTCGGTGAAATGAAATTTTCCGTCTAGCCCACCGCACCGCCAGCCGTCAGCGTGACCCAAATGAATAATAGTCTGCTTGCTAAAATTTGCATGATTTGCTCAAATACAGTGTATTTCGGCAACTATAATTGGACTTATAAATCTTAGTTATTCGTCTGTTGAAGTTTTGAGGGATTAGTTTGACGTTTCTTACGAATGAAACTGTGAATTATTTTAACTTCGCCTATAATCTAATCACATCTAATTAGTCCGTTATGACCCACTGCTGGGCAAACGCCTCCCTCTCCGCTTTATCGCACACGTCTGTCCTCTGCCTTGAGGTCCAGTCCTTCCTTATATTTTTCACTTTTTAGTGCTGTTTAATTGTTTACCTCCGAAATTTTTCTTGAGATCTTTACGTTTAAGAGGGAACATTCCGGAATAAATCACTTTTAAACAAAAACAATTTTGCAAATCCGTGTTATATACACGGATTTGCAAAATTGTTTTTTATGATGGAGTTGTGAACATTCAAAAAATATATAAACATCCGAATTGTAACGTTCCTCCTTTTTTGAAATCGGTTAAAAATATGCAGGAATATTATACGATTATGTTGTTTATGAAATAACAGCATTGAAAAAACTCGTCTTTAAAAGTGTATTTGAAAGAAGAGCACCACTTACACAATATTTTCCAACCTTATTCGTTTGACCATGAACCGAAAGATAAATTATCAAAGAAATCTTAACATAAAAGTACTAAGAATTCCGAAACTTAACGTACATGTCCCCAATTATAACCGTTTCTTTCATAACCAAACACAAGATATCTCCCCAAAATATTTCGTCATATCTCGCCTTATACCTTTTCATCTACCTCTCATTAAATATTCACAATTGAGTGTTACAGGGACTCTCAAAGATCTAACAATACGTCCACGTAAATAAATAATGTTTGCTCGTTTCTGAGCATTTCAGGAGCATCAAGCATTTTATAAACAAGCGCACACAATTACTTTCAGCGGATTTTATGAAGCGGTTGAAGATAAACGTATGAAGTGTGTTTCAGGATTTCCGTTTTCGTTTTGTTTCATCTTTTATTTTATGCAATCCTTTCAGTGTATATAATTTAATTACTATACAGTGGAATTTATGAGTATAACTACGTGTATGTGGTATGTTAATAATAGGGAATTTTGCTTTGATTGTTCCAGAATATTACGTATTTTTTGTTGTATTACAATTTTATATAGGTATCGTTTTTATGGAGGTATCCCACAAACACTAACATTTTCGGGCCAAGATAGTATTTTTTTGTCTAGCTTTATTCCATTGCTAGCTAGACCTGACAGACGTCGTCCTGTCAAAAGCGGAAAACGTCGACAGATGTCGTCCTGTCAAAGGTGGAAGTGATAGCTACGAGCAGTTTGTATAGGAAAAAAAAGTGGGGGTTTTATTCCGGGCAATTATTCCAAATTTCTTCTCTATAAGTACCTTCCTCGAATGACAAGGAATATTTCAAAATCAAAATTAGCTAAGTAAAATTGTTCCAGCCATTTTCGAGTTTTGTGCTTCGGTTTTAAGAATTTATTTGTCTAATGAATATTAAAATAAATCTAAGTATAATATCAGGTAGCATGTACCAATATGTGTTCAGGTGTGTGCACGTTACAATAAATACTTTTTTAGCTGTACTTTAAATATTTTAATAGATTTTGACATTTTTAATTCAGTTGGTAAACTTTCAGATTGTCTTGCTCTTTTAAATCCTATGTGAGTTTTGCGCTTAGCAACACATTTAGCGATTCATTTTTATTTATATACATTTGGGATTGGCTCTCCTATTCGTGCAAGCATGTGTGTCAGCAAATCACAGATTCGTATACAACACTTATTTTTATTTTTTGCATTATATATGGATATTGTTATCTCTGAACCTACTTAGTGGCAAGGCAGTGCCAGCATCAATTACCATTGAATATGGAAAGCTGAGCTTCTACATATGAAGACGTTTTGATAAACAAGGACGCGTCATTCACGACGCCTGGCATTCATTCTTCGTGAGGAATGTAGGTACTTGCAAGTACAGTTATTCCCTTAAAATAGTCAGTTTTAAAAAGAGAAAATCTACGAATAGAAGAAATCTTTTTACCCAACTACGGCAAAGCAGAAGGAGGGTTATGATTGATGGGTCATGTAGGTAGGTATGTAGGTATGTTTATTTATTCCCTCATAACTTTTTAACTACTTATCTAAATGATATCACTGGAAGCGCCTTGATCGTCCGCAGGTTAGGCTTTGTGACGTCAGTTTAAATTGAATATGGCGCCCTCAAGAGGATATAAAGGATTGAAAAAACAACAAATAAAACACAAAAAAATAAAAAAGGACGCCCTGTAACTGAAATATACCTACCCTACCAAAACAATATATTCGGCTATGTTCTGAACATCAATATGAATACTTTCTTGTTTGATACTTTTAAGAGCATGATATTGCATTTATTTTGCATTTAAATCAGGTACCACTTAGATTGTAATCCTATTAATTTCAACACAATAAGCACTTGCGTTTTTACCGTGAACGTTAGCACGTTTGTCGTGAAAGTATTTACGATTTAGCTAATACTCGTAAACGACAATTTAAGTACAACATACATTATTTTGTAAAAATTCACTACGTTCACAGGATATATTTCACTGTTGAATTCAGCATAATTCTCTTTACCTCTGTTATTTTACAACATAATTCTGCATTAAATTCGCGTCCAAATTGTTATAGAGATATATCGTACAATTTACTACGGCATAAAATTACCTGTTACTTTACTACCCATTCAAATTGAGCTTTATGTCTTTGTTTTAAGATTGGGATTTGAAGTTTAGTAGCAGTCTCAAGTTTATGCGAACATTTCAGTATGTGAGTGCTTTGCTTTTCTTTTTAATTTTATGAACGAAAGGATCGTTATTAAACGTTTTGTCTGTTTATTTCGAATGTGGAGTGCATTTGTTTTTGATTTAGTTATGGTTCAATAAACTTTTGAGGGGATACAAAAACACTAGTTAATTTTCTTTCTCTTTGATTGATTGATGGTTTGCAGGAGAATATAATTAGAAGTGACATACAATAAAGGTTACCGACTGACTTGCACGCTTTTGTTTATCGTTTTGTGTAGAGTTATTTTCTTTGCTTTTGATTGCAGTATCTTATACCTAGTGGCCTACATAAATTCAGTTTTGATTGCTACCTATAGCTATGTAGTCCTGGGTACCTAGATACTGTAGCCATAATATCAAATGAATGTTATCAAAGAAATTTGTTAACTATAGTTGTCAAAAAATAAAAGGCCCGTTTTGACAGCAGGATACAACAAAGAGTTTTATTTCATGTCTCTTTCATACTTACTAGTAAAGTAATGTTGTATCCTGCTGTCAAAACGGGCCTTTTATTTTTTGACAACTTTAGGTGTGTGGTTACTTATTTCAACAAGCTATGAGAGGAGCTCTTTTATTTTTTTCGCAAATCTCTTTAAATCAAAGTTTAATTTAATCATGACATAGTTTGCTTTCCCGGAAAATCGTAATTCGTATGATAAATATTATTAACTAACAGCTTAATTATCTATTAACCACTTCACAACATTAATATCATACTAAACTACATACCCCAGAACATTTGATTGACGCGGAGAACTTCAAAGACTCTACGACTTGAAATATTACACGTCAGTTCACACGAAATGTTTCACGAGATAATTATATTTAACAAAATAGTAGAGATATAATTATTACTTAATTAAATATAATGTAAACCTTCATGAGTGACAGCGTGAGTTACTTTCATTTTATCACGTTTTATGTACAACTATTTCGGCATTAATTTGTCATCTAGATTTAGGTATTCTATTTATTAATAATGATAGGTACTGGAGCACTGGGGCCATTAGGCTTTGCTCGATTATTAATTATTTATTTTATGTTGTATTTTACATTTTAGTTGTTTCATATTAAGATACTTATTTCATTTTAGTATATGTTCCATGAGTGTATCCGTGGCATCACAGTCCCTATCAGAATACAAACGCTGTGTTATTTAATTTTTTGAAATCGCAGCATCTGTTGAGATAGGAACATTTTTGGCCGCAACATCATCATCATATCAGCCAAAAGCCGTCCACTGCTGGACATAGGTCTCCCCCAAAAAGGTGGGGTTTGCCATAATCGCCACGCTCGATTGGCAGCTGGGTTGGCGATCGCAGTGTAGCTGTTGCAATGCACAGAGAATGCTGCTGCCTATTCTCTGGTGTGTCCCTTGCGACACCCACAGGAAATTATGGGTTTTTTTGGCCTCGCACAGATAAAATTGATGCTGTGAGTTTTTTTTTATTATTTTTTATTACTGTTAGTTTCCCGTCCCAACTAAATATTTTTCTTTCTTTATTACTTATTCAAAAGTGTAATGATGGAAGGAAAATAAAATTAACTCTACTGCAATAGGATATTAGAGCTTTTACTTAAACGTGTAATGACACGAAAATATATTTTAGACTTGATGAATGTTTGTTATACAGACACACAAAAACAGCTGAACTAATTTCAATAAAGCATACTAAACCAATAGTAAAGGCAGTTTTAAAAACTGAGATATCCATATACATAAAGCTTTTACAGGTCTTGACAAAGCCGCAACACTTTTACTTACTAATCTGAGTGCTATAATCCTCTTGACCAAATTTTGATCACAGTTCCAAATGCCAATCAACAAAGATTAGCCAAGTACGCAGGAGATATAATGCACAAGGTATGTGCGCAAATACATGAGCACTCCCTGTTTTTCTGCTCTCATAGCCTGATAGGAAGACGATCGGATACGACCGGGAAGAGGTCAGGCGCAGGTCTAAACTGCGGCTCACGACTTCTCGTGCTTTCCATGGCACGGGGGGGCGTCACACCACTAACTACCAAACTATGAACATCATCATATCAGCCGAAAGACGTCCACTGCTGGACATAGGCCTCCCCCAAGTGTCGCCACAACAACCGGTCCTGTGCGTTTCGCATCCATCGGTTACCCGCGACCCTCACCAGGTCATCGGTCCACCTTGTGGGAGGCCTTCCAACGCTGCGTCTTCCGGTACGCGGTCGCCACTCCAACTATGAACAGCTACTGAGAAATTACTAAAGCTGGGTAATGACTGTATACAGGCCGTAATGTCAGTATATTCCCGTTGTCCCCGTAGGCCATGTCCCCGTTAAAGAGGACAAAGGGAATTTAATAAAATAATTAAAATTACTTCCCGTTGTCCCCGTAATTTTTTTGTAATAATTAAATATACTTTTCAAATTATGTTGGTTCAAGAGCGAGCAAAGCGAGCTCGGGACTTGGGGCACCCCGACTCGGACAGGTTAGGTTAGAGGGGGATGCCGGTTCAAGTGAGCGAGCGAATAGACCCCGCCATAACCTTCGTGGTTATTTTTTTTAGACCACTTTTAAATGGCTTAGTTCCCGTTTTCCCCGTTAGCCGAATGTACGTTATGGGACAACGGAAAATAAATTTAATCACGTCCCGCTGTCCCCGTGACGGGGATATGGTATACGGGGACAACGGGAATAAAGGGTAATGTCACATTCGCAGTGAGTATTTTGTGTTACGCCGTGTCTTAAAATCCGTGTAAAACAAAACACATACGATTGTAACATGCGTATGCTTGTTACCACATACTGACTGCACGAATGATCGCTTTGCTTTGTACATTACGCCCCGTAACACCGTTCAGTACTTATTTTAATGGGAAAACCCGATTAAACTTTTTGCCCGACCTGGGAATCGAACTCAAGACTTAAAAGGGGCGCGTCTGCCCACGAGACCAACGGGACAGTTGGATAATAAAAAAATATATATTAAATATAATATGATATGAATGAGTAGAAAATTTATTAACGTACGTATTTTTTTGTACGCGATATCGTAAACAGATCTAGTTTGACAGAAATACCAACGACATGTGGAATTATCTCGAGCATTTCTGCAACTGCTGGCATCAGTTCCAGATGTTTACCTTCCCATCACATCAAGCTTCTAATCCTATACATCAAATTACTATTTTAAGCGTAAACTCAATGTAAACATAAAAGATAAATATCTCAGTCCGTTTTAGACATTTTTATAAATTACTGCTGTTTAAGTGTGGCTGTGCTGCCGTCATATTGTTGGGATTACAGAAGATTTCGAGAGATTTTTCAAAAAGACTTTATTTAAAGCTGTGCCTTCATTCGGGATTGCTAATCGAGTTTCGTATTTTCGTTATCTTATAATGTACATAAGGGTGAGAGTCGCTGGTAGCTGATGAATGCGAGACGCAGGACGGTTGTTGTGGCGACACTTGGGGGAGGCCTATGTCCAGCAGAGGACGTCTTTCGGCTGATATGATGATGATGATGTATGTACACACATACATAGATTTATTCATAAAAAAATGATCAGTATTAAAACTAAGCAAATAGTTAAAACGTATTGCGGGCTACGGAGTTATAATATGATCTATCGCTCGATCGTGCCCTGCAATGTAATGAAACTTGCATGCAAGTGATTATTGGTTCACAAGCAACTATTTCAATGTAAAAACACCAAGGGCGATGATGCTGCACGTCATTGCACTTTTTGTGAAATAGATCAGGAGCCAATACAAACTCCCCGTTGTAAAAAAACCACGAAACTAACACGTCGATGCAAGTCTCAAACGAAAGCGAGTTGGTTAAGTTTTAAACATTTACATGACTTTCGAAAATAAAAAACACACAGCAACGTAGTTTTAGTTTAGGGGACATGATAATTCTGTGGCCTTATTCAGGCCATCAGTGTTCTTCGTTTTACCCAACATCTTTGAAAACTGAGTTTTGTATATTTTGTAATTTAGCAAGTTAGTGACATACAAGTTCAATGTTTTTAGTTATTTTTTACACTACAATAATGTTTTATAATTATGCAGTTTGCTTTTGACCGTAATGTTTTTAACCGACTTCCAAAAAAGGAGGAGGTTCTCAATTCGATTGTATTTTTTTTTTTTTTTTTTTTTGTGTATGTTACCTCATATCTCCGTCATTATGACGGAGATTAAGAGAAGAGAAATTCTTGTTTTATGTGAAAGGATTCTCGATTGGTCCCATTTAAATTTTATCAAAATCGGTTAAGCAATTTGGTTTTTAAATCCAAATAGCTGGAAAAAATATGTGGAAAAATCATCCATGTATACGAAATTGCGTATTTTTGCTTTCCTGTGACTTTCCAGTGGTGTTGTTAGGTGTGGGGTACCACTAAAAAGTGAAAAATAAAAAACTTTTTCACAAAAGGTTTTTTTGCGAAAAAGTTTTTTTAAAAAAAACACTACAAAGTACAAAATTAATTTTAATTTCGGAAGTCGGTGTCAATTAACTAAGAAGCAACCAAAAACCGACTACCGAAATTAAATTTATTTTGTACTTTGTATTGTTTTTTTGAAGTCGGTTTTTTTTGTGAAAAAGTTTTTCATTGCTAGGCAGATGATGATGATGATTGTGATGCATTAGCTTTTAATACCAAATTCTTTATTTGGATAATATCCATACAATCAATATACATAAAACTCTTCCGTTCCTGAGTGACTAAGAACTACTGGTATTAAAAAGCTGAAATTTGGGATGTAGGTTCCTTGGGGAGTGTAGGGGAGCACTAATAGAGGATTTTCCAAAATTCTTACAGGAACGGAAAAAAACGGGATATTGGCGTACGAAGTCGCGGGCACAAGCTAGAAATGTTATAAATGCAAAGCAACTCTGAATGAAATGAACCCCTACACCTCTTAACGACTGGCACCATGGTGGAATATTTCCTGGACATATTAAGATATTCGTCTCGCATCCATCGGCTACCCGCGACCCTCACCAGCTCCACCTTGTGGGAGGAGTTTCAACGCTGTGTCTTCCTGTACGCGGTCGCCACTCCAAAACTTTTCAGACTCATCGACCAGACAGAAGCTAGCTTATAATAAATATGGTCATCATGACATAACCGGGTGGTAACTGCTGCTCAGCTCAGATATAAAACCTTTAACTGCTTCACACGCCTGAGGTAACATATTCTGAGACTGAGATCAAACGGAGCTTTTCCATTCGAATCAACAAGGCATATTTATTTTGCCCCACTCAAAGACATTCCGAAGTAAACTCATCGTTTTTACTCCTATTTTTTTCCTATTAATGCCCATACCTACTCATGAACTTGGCGAATAAAATCGATATAAAATAATCTACATGACTGCGCGACTGACCTACGTTCATTGCTCGCGTAGCAATACCCACTACTAACTCTTCTTAACATTGTGCTATTGAAATTTGTTATTATCAGCTTTCATTTTGTCTTTGGTTTCTGCACACATGCGAAACATAAACTCAAAACTTTTCTTACAATCAATTCACACACATTTTTGAATTGTGAAATAGCCTATCAATCAAAAAGATAGAGCTAGTTGCACGTTCGAAAGGACATATAAAGAAGAACGTGCAAGAAACTCTAGACCGTAATTCCACATGCAACCACCTGCACCTGGCCATTGAACTAGTATTTTGTCAATCGCTCGGTTGTGCACACTTGTACGCAAGTTGCTTGCTTACGACACTTATTTAAGAGAAAAAATAGCTTCGCACTCACCGCTGCTGCTTGAAACTTGTGCCAAACCACTCATCTTTCGTTAGAGCGGTCTGTTCATACTGCCGGACACAAATAAACGGCAGTAGATCATTACAGGCATTCTTCCAGAAACGCTGTTATTTATAGCAAGGCGGGTCGATGCGGCATAAAAACCGTGACGGTTTACTACGGGATGGATATTGTATGCGCAAGAGTTGAGGGTTTACCCAGTACTACCGGGATATTGCATCGAAACCATGATGTTAATTGTTTTAGAGTTAGTCTCACAAAAATGTTAATCAATTAATGTAACATTTATTGATTGACATTGATTGTCCCCGAGATGAAAGTGTAACTTGACTTTGCATATTTTTAAGTACGAAAATTGACCTTTAGGTAGTACTTGGTCTTCGAGACTTTACAGTTCGCGTCAAATAACTGTGCCCCTCTGAATTTGGCTACGAGTGGTTGCGTAGTAGTCAAAATTACGAACAAACTGCAACTGCGCATGCGCGGGGCGGGGATTATGGCGGCGCGATTTTATGTCTAAGTCGCTCGTTTACGTTGGATGCATGCTTGCGTCCCGCTTGCTCCCGTCTACGTGACTGCACCTGCGCGATCTTTGCAAATGGCTAACTTCAGAGGGGCATAGTTATTTGACGCGAACTGTACACTTCACGATAACGCCCGGCTAGCACGCACGGGGCGATCCGGATGCACAGTGTGCGCTTCGACGTGGATATGCGAACACCTGCCAAATATACTCGTACAAAGGTACAATGCCCGTATTACACAAGGCTAGTTTTTCAAGCTTGGATAACAAGATTATGCTAGAAAGCTTGTCACCCTGAAGTTATATAAACCAGGAATTAGGTCACTTTGCCACATCTATGAATTCAATAGGTCGGAATAAAAAAAACGGTCAATGCAACAATTTTTATCATACATAGTTATTATTTTTGTGACTTTACTATTCTAAAACTTGTAATTTTACTTATCGAATAAAGTAGACCAACATTCTTATAAAACCTCCTGTTCCTTGGTAGTCGGATTTTTTTTATTATTTTTATAATTTTATTAAATTATTATTATTATCGAGTACATGGAATCTATCCTAGAATTGGCAATGTCTGAAGTTGATAGACAATATACATCACCAAAAATAGAGATCTTATACAATTCACAAACTTATAAACAAACCCAGACATTTGTAAGTAGAAGTAGGTACTCGTAGTTCATTGTGTTCAAGTCAACAGTTTGGTCGAATTTGAAACTTTCCTAATTGATATATCGCTGTTTTTAACTTTGATTAATGCGGACGCGAGTTTTGTAAGTTTCCTTGTTCCTATTTGGAAGTTCCGTGACATTATTTAGTTTTGATTTATATGTAGTACAATTTTTGTTTCCTTCAAGTACCGTTGGAAAAGCTACCTATTTGGTATACAGGCTTGCACCTACTTTTAAACGATGTTGTAATAATAATAATAATAATAATAATTTATTCACCAAAAATAATTTACACACATATTACAAAAATGAAAATTGACAATGTACAACTTAAGTTTTGTAATATTCGTAGTTTGGGACTTTTTGCATCCGAACTAGGCGGTAGCCTGTATCTCGGATTGCATTTCATCCCCTTTATACAAGATGTGCACCTTTAGTAGCCATTAGTATAGAGTTCAATCCAATAAGATTGCCAAGTCATGATCATGAGTATGTGGAGATGTGTATATTATATAATAATGAGAACAATTGTTGGGTATTTGGTGTGATATGGTGTGTGGTGTGTGTTTCTGATTGTGAATGTCGTGAGAAGTAAATTCTTTACATCCCTTAGGACGACCACATATGAATAGATAGTAGGATTACAACAAAATTTTCAAACGCAACTAAATGGTTCATACTTTCTTGTTGTAACTTCGAGGATTACTGTTGCAAAGTTGAGTTCTTAAAATGTGTACTTACTTCTCTAAAATTAATTGTCGTTTAAAATTCGAGCTAAGAAAACAGCAGACAAATATAAATAAAACATAAATAAATCAGCAGTGTCACGTTGACAGTTGACATCTTATTAATTTTCAGAAGGTATGTTATTCAAAGACCATAGGTAATCATTCATAACATGACAATATGAAAATGATCTGGATAGATCAGATAGTAAAACCCACTTACAATTGCCATCCCAATAGGGAATATGCATGAAAAGAATATTTGTTATCTTCATAGTTTATCTCAAATTTAAAAAATATTTCATAAGTGCTTCCTAAAGATACTGCGTATTTCAATATATTTGTAAATAAAACAAATGCATATTCCCTACTACCATCCCAATTCTTAAATGTCAAAAACCAAAGGTATTTTGTCTACAGCTTTTCCATTTCATTGTCAAGAGAATGACAAGGACGGGCTATTTCTGTGAAGCGGTTAAATGTCAGGTTTCATCAATAAGGGTTACGATGAATCAACCTCACCTTCTAGGAAAATAAATCAGACATAGACAGGAGCTTTATAAATTATAGGTTGACTTTGAATTTACTATGTATCTTTCGATGGAGTACACTTGGGGGAGGCCTATGTCCAGCAGTTTACGTTTTTCGGCAGATATGATGATAATAATAAATAAATAAATAAATAAATATCTTGGGACAACTCACACACGGCCATCTGATCCCAAGCTAAGCAGAGCTTGTGTTATGGTAACCAGACAACTGATATACATACTTATATAATTTATAAATACATACATATTATAGATAAATTACACCCAGACACAGAACAAACAATTATGCTCATCACACAAAGTTTGTCCTGGGTAGGAATCGAACCCACGACCTCCGGCTTTGCGGTCAGGGTCACTAACTACTAGACCAACAGGCCTGTCAATGTCAATGATGATGAGTTAATGTATTGAATGATGTGAAAAACTATCGTATAGAGCAAACTCTGGAATTTTTTTCAAACACTCTCATTCAACTAATAATATTATTATGAAATTGTAAGAAACCATAAGAGTAAGGAAGATCAAACAACTATGAATAGACGTCTACACTTTATTACTTTTGCAACGTCTATAAGAGGGCTATAAGAGGGCTATAAGAGGGTGACTGATGAGTTGACAGCAAAATGAAAAGAATGAAAGAACGATCACATGTTGCGTTGACCTGAATTATTTTATTCTAAAGTAGGTAGTATATTCTTACTAGCAGCCGTCCGCGTGAATGTCGAAAATTATCCCAAGCAAGGGAACATACTCCTGGGAAAAAAAAAATCAATAGTATCTTATGTGACATTCTAGACTATAATCTACCTCTGTGCCATATTTCATCAAAATCAGTTAGGCTGTTCTGTTGTGATTGACTAACAAACATCCATCCGCCCTCGTGAAGGTCGGAAGTTATCCCACGGCAACGTACAACAACTACAGAATAAAAAGTATCCTTTGTTTTTGTGCCTCAAGGCATCTTCTGGGCACGCTCGCTTCATCATGGACTTCATCTATCGCTTTCCATCAGGCGTGATCGACGTCAAGAGCTAGCCCATTCATAAATAAATTATTAATTTAATTATAGATCATGGTCTACCATAGTGCTAAATTACATTCAAATCCGTTCAGCCGTTTTAGCGTTAAAGCGTTAAAAAAAGAAATTAAATAAATTACTTAAATTTTGGCTTTTGTACAGACAAAAGCCAAAATTCCTCAGCACACGTCAACAGATAATCACAACAAATCTTTTCAATATCCAATCTATTTAGTTTTACGTAAATCTGCTTTTTAAAAATCACTTACAATGTTACGTTTTCAATCAAACGATACTAATAATATCAAACAGTCTGCATGAGCGGCTGGGCAGCCAGTGTTGAAATAAAGTGTAAAAATAAACACAATTCATTCATGTGTGTATGTGTATTGTAAATACATACATCATTGAATTGTATGTGTTTAAGTAATTGGATGTAGTATAACAGTGTGCGCAGTACGCTCAGCTTTGTATTGGTGATTGTTAAAAGATGAAAATTGATGAATGAAAACGTGGCATGGGTAGACGCAGTAGGTAACACTTTGACCTTAAAATAAAAAGAGAATAAAAACCGTTTTACGAGTTTCTATACCACTGACAATCGGCTTACCGTGCCTACATTTTAGGCAATTACATATGTATATTTTTAACTAGTTTTGCCCGCGGCTCCGCCTGCGTATATGTCGGTTATCGCGTAAAACGTAGCCTGTATCCTTCTCCATATCCCAGGCTACAGATCTGCCTTTCGAAATTTCATGACGATCCCTTAAGCCGTTCTAGCGAGCGTGAAAGTTTAACAGACAGACAGACACAGTTACTTTCGCATTTATAATATTAATAAACCCTATTACTAAGGTTCCACTGTCCGTCCGTCCGTCTGTCACCAGGCTGTATCTCATGAACCGTGATAGCTAGGCAGTTGAAAAGGCAGTTTTTGTAGATGATGTATTTCTGTTGCCGCTATAACAACAAATACTAAAAACAGAATAAAATAAATATTTCAGTGGGGCTCCCATACAACAAACGTGATTTTTTTGCCGTTTTTATAGATAATGATACGGAACTCTCCGCTCGCGAGTCCGATTCGCACTTGGTCGGTTTTTTTATTAAGCTATCCTAACCTCTGCAGGGCAAAGGCATCTTTCAAGTTCTTCAAGAAATAATTTTCCGCGCCACCTCGTAGGGCTGCTACGAGGTGGCGCGGAAAATAATTTCTCATGGTAAGTACCAAAGGTCGTCGAGACTCTTTCTCAACAGTCACAGTGCATGTGGCTAACCTGACCCGATCCGGTTCGAGTCTGGTAGCTTTCTTCTCTTACTAACGTCAATTATTCTCGCTTCAAAACTCAGCGTGGCAAAAAAACGATATTAAAACATGAAAAAAAAATCTATGAAAACGCGTTGTCGCATTTCTGCGTCACGCCTATCTGCAAAAGCCTTTACTCTGCGAAAAACCAACACAATACTCCGTACCAACAGTTCCCCTCGATATTATTTTACAACCGTCATTTTTTTCGCAACAGTTTGAGCGGTGGTAAACTGGCGCTGAACGAGTTTCGATCAACAAACGACGATCACTGGCGCTGAACGAGTTTTGATAAAAAAAACGACGAACGTCAATTATTCCCGTTTCAGAACTCAGCGTGGCAAAAGCATGAAATTTAAACATAAAAAAGCTTTGAAAACGCGTTGTCGCATTACTGCGTCACGCCTATCTGCAAGAGCCTTAACTCTGCGAAAAACCAACACAATACTCCGTACCAACAGTTCCCCTCGATATTATTTTACAACCGTCATTTTCTTCGCAACAGTTTGAGCGGTGGAAAACTGGCGCTGAACGAGTTTTGATAAAAAAAACGACGAACGTCAATTATTCCCGTTTCAGAACTCAGCGTGGCAAAAGCATGAAATTTAAACATAAAAAAGCTTTGAAAACGCGTTGTCGCATTACTGCGTCACGCCTATCTGCAAGAGCCTTAACTCTGCGAAAAACCAACACAATACTCCGTACCAACAGTTCCCCTCGATATTATTTTACAACCGTCATTTTCTTCGCAACAGTTTGAGCGGTGGAAAACTGGCGCTGAACGAGTTTTGATAAAAAAAACGACGAACGTCAATTATTCCCGTTTCAGAACTCAGCGTGGCAAAAGCATGAAATTTAAACATAAAAAAGCTTTGAAAACGCGTTGTCGCATTACTGCGTCACGCCTATCTGCAAGAGCCTTAATTCTGCGAAAAACTAACACAATACTCCGTACCAACAATTCCCCTCGATATTATTTTACAACCGTCATTTTCTTCGCAACAGTTCGAGCGGTGGAAAACTGGCGCTGAACGAGTTTCGATCAACAAACGACGATCGGTAACCGACTGCTTCCGAATGTGGCTATTCTTTATTGTGTCGTGTGTTAGGGTGCGAGTATATTGAGCGGATAAACAGCACAAATGTAGGTTATGGTAGGCGCAAGATAAACTTGCAATAATGTACATTTCCATAAATCCCTTCATGAATACCCGAATAATAAATTATGAACCGTTTTTCATTACTAGAGAATGAAAAGGATCACGATATAAGTCGATTCAGGATCGCTTAATGTATTTATTTCTGTTTTGGATATGAAAGTCAAAAAATGTATGATGTGGGTCAATGACCGTTATTGCACATTTATCTGGCGCCCACCATATTTTTTCTTTTTTTGTATGGATGGGAATTAATCAAATGACTTCTTCCGCTCTGGATCTTCAGACGCTTACTGATTATAACCCAATCATGTTCCTCCTTGAGCTCTTTGCGTTCCAGGGCCGCGGTGACTCTTTCTCACAAAATCCGCAACCCTGGACTTACCATAAACTAGAAGGGATACATTTTGAGTTATAGTGCTATACCAGCGGCTTAAAGTTGATGGACTAACCCAACGTACTCCAAGATTGAATCTATCTTTATACCAATCGAAATTGGTTCAGGAATTTAAGGGTCACGAAATTCGGATTATTGATATTATTATGGATGAAAATTTATTTTTTTAGTTAGCCAAAATTCCTGAGATTTCAGTGAAAATTCTCGTATTTTATGGGGATTTTATTAATTTTATCAATAATCTGTCGACTGCGAAGATTGTCCCCAAATTTTCAGGAAACAATTTTCTCTCACAAATTGGCGAAGTCATTTTGATGGAGTTACTTGCGTATGCGATTTTTTTGTTTGCATCGATGTATGTAATTTCATCAAATGTTTCATTGTGGTGAAATTCGTGACCTTTGTTATTTTATACTACCAGATACTTTATAAACTATTGATAAAATTAATAAATTTCCCATAAAATACAAGAATTTTCACTGAACTCTCAGGAATTTTGGCTGACTCTGGATAGTAAAACCCCGCTATCGGACTCATTGACGAGTTAATTACTAAATCAATGAAACGGATTCGATTCACTCATTCTTAAATCATAGCTATAATCGTACCCTGAAAATGTAACGAGGAAAAAAGCCATTGCAGTCAAAGGAAAAAAGAAAACAATTTCTATTGAAATAATATCAAAACCAACTGGGAAACAATATTCAATGCATCTGTTCTTTAATGCTCAGTGACTGGAAACCCACCATTTTACCTTAATAATGTATTGGGAATTAATTTGGAACCACATAATGCTTTGTTTCGCATCAGTAACAACAGTTTGTCTAGATTTATTTCCAGCAGCAGCAACCAATTAATTTATTACGTAGATTGTGGAGATACACCATTTAATTTGTATTCGCAACGAGAGCAACATGAATGCGTGTTCATTTCAATGTTAAGATTTTTAATTGAAAATACAGAATTTCTGCGTAATTTATTTGCTGGGAGGGTTAATTTATTAAATAGTATTTCAATTTAAATGTAATTCTATCTCAATTGGTTGCTTTCACATGTGATAGTGCTATTAATCTAAATGAAAATGGTAAGTAAACTTACCTGTTTCATTTAATTGAATAAAAAATATCCATGTTTTTAGATATTTCTATATTTTATGTATATGTCGCAGCCAACTAGCTTAATTGGTAATTTTGCTAGCTCCCTAGTCTTGTCATTGAAAAGAAAAGAAGTCTAAATCAACATTAAACATTTTTTTTTTCAAACGGGCCTACCTGAGCTTTATAACAGCTAAGATCCTTTCTAATGATTCTCCAAAGAAAAAAAACAAATCGAATTCATATTAAACTTATAACAGAACATTGTTTACCTACACAACACGCAATAAACAATAAATTACGAAAACGCAATTCTACCCGTAACCCTTCCCTTTTAACCTGGGTGCTGTTGGTCATATTCTGTGTTTCTTTTCAACATGTTCTGTAAAAAGTTCATCAACACATTCTTTTTCATTAATTTCACCGAAAAATATTTAAGTTGCGAGAAGCAGCAGAAATGTTAGAGCTGATCGACGGTATATTGACAGTTTCACCTAGTGCGTCTAGGAACAGCTTGGCTAGGCAAATGATAAAACAATTAAAGCATACAAAGTCATGTGCATAGTGGATGTCATTTAGGCTGGCCGTTCAATGAAATAGTTAGGCCGCTAACTAAATGGCTGATTTAGCTAGTTGGCAGTGACATACATATACTTACCAACCAACAGAACCCCTTGTGTGCGAGTCTGAATCGCGCTTAGCCTAATTCGATTAACATCGCGAATTTTTATTTTGACTCCGTTCTTTAGAAATAAAAAATAAGCATCAGAATCAGAATCTTTATTTATCAGTTTAATGTCTTTCCAATATTATCTACATACCTTTCTGAACGATATAACACTATTTCGAAATATCCAATATTGTACGGCTTAACCAAAGATCTCGAATGCATTCGAGCGGCTGGAACTCCACGAAAGCCAGTTTATCTCCGGTTCAAAAATAATCGGTTTCGAACTCGGATTCCCGTTTCCAGCTCTAAATATCTGTGAGCCGGATCGAAAAGCTTAGATACCAGCTTGTAATTTTCCTACTGCGGTCTCAAAATCTTCTTGTAGTGTAGGTAGAGATCGAACATTTATTATAGGCAGTGGCGATTTTACACCAAACTAAATACAGGTCCCCAATTGCTGTAAAACTTTCTATCACAAACTAAGAATGTTTCTAGTCAAATGCTTTGCAATTTTAGTATGTTGACTATCAATAATGTTGTTGAATTATCACAAAATCGTCGACCGTAGGTTCAATTGAGGTAAGGGACAAAATACGATTTTTCAGGAGAGGCCGACAAAGTTTTTTTTCGGACTAAATCGCCTATAACTTTTTTTCTTATTAACCTTTTTCGGGTCTGATTTCACACATAATCTTGTATTTTAGTGCTCTATCTACTTGTGTAACATTTTTTTAAATAAATTAGCTATTTAAGAAAATAGATGTCCCTTACAACAACGTATTTTGTTAGTAATGTCCCTTACTGACCAAGTATCTTGTAGTCCCGTCCCTTACATTAAATTGACCTCTGCGTTGGATTCAATCTATTAATGAAAAAATAGTGTAAAGGACTTGTTGAAAAAAAATATGGAAAAATACAGTGTAAAGAGATTTTTGACAGAAAATGAAGTACACACTTTTGACGTACGGATATCATAAATTTGGAAATCGTTACAAGAAATCATTTAAGAGACATGAAAATGTATTAGAACCGTGTGTCTGTTTTTTGTGTGTTGCTTACATACTCGTACAATGAAATGAAATGTTTGTACAGCTAATTTGTATAGATTTAATAAAACAATTTATATTTCATTTAATATGTTTATTGTTATCAAATTATTAAAAGAAATGATAACAATTTTACCTATACTTACTTTGAATTCTTATTCAAATAAAAAAGTAGCTGCAAATAATCCTAATAGAGCCTCTAAGGCATTGTTAATCAAATTAAAATAAACAATTTTACTTCTAGCGCTTAATCAGCCTTCAACATGAGATCAATCAAACTCCAAACAGACAATTTTCGCACTTCTCGTTCAATAACAGAGTGCATGCTGTCAACTGGCATGTAACTATGACCGGTCAGTAAAAAGTTAATCTGAATCGTTTCGAAATTCTTGGATATTGACAAAAAATAATGCAATATTGCCAGCATTGTCCTATTACGATTTTGTCCAGTGCAAGCATCGCAATACAGGATTACTTTTCCTATTCCTCTAAAATATTATCTCCTTGAACGTGAATAGTTATGTTGCTGTATTCCTTATGGAACAGATTAATGAAAACACGTTCGCTCAGGTAATTTATCTTTTTCTGTTCGCATGATTTTCGGTATAGGCGGTTTTTTTTTTTTTTATTAGCTATGGGTTTGCTCTTGACTCTAGTCAATGTCAGAGATGACAGAGACAAAGTCTACGATGGAGCGAGCTTACCCAGAAGGAGCCTGTTCACTCTAACTTTGAAGAGATTAGGGTCGTAAGCATTTGGAAACACAGACGCAGGCAAAGAGTTTCCACTCTTTTGCTGTGCGCATTATAAAAGACGTTTGGAAACGCTTAGTGCGAATTGGTGGAATAGCTACAAGGTAGGGATGGTAAGATGCAGTACGTCTGGATGTCCGATGGTAGAAGGGGGCCGGTGGGATGAGGTCGTGGAGTTCTTGGGCACACTCACCGAAGTACAATCTGTAGAAGACCGATAAGCAGGCAACCTTACGGCGATGAGCCAAGCTATGTAGTTTGGCATTCACCAGTTTTACGTCACCGATAAGTCTCTTAGCTCTGCGTTCCACCGAGTCAAGTGTGGCAAGCTGATACTTAGCTGAGCCATCCCAAAGGTGGCTACAATACTCCATGCAGGATCGGACTTGTGCTTTGTAAAGGGTTAAAAGCTGTCCAGGCCTGAAGTATCGCTTCACCCTATTTAGGATGCCCAGCTTTTTGGCCGCAATTTGGGCTTTATACTCGATGGTGGCGCCGAAGTTGAGACTGGATGTCAACTCCATACCTAGGAGCTCGAGCCGATCAGTCACAGGAACAGATGCACTCCGAAAAGTAGGAGCTTGGTCAAAACGACTCCTTTTTGCGGTAAAAAGACACGCCTGTGTTTTGGTAGCGTTAAAAGTGACCAGATTGTCATCACCCCACTGGGCGCCAACGCTTAAGGTCAAATTTGTCCGCTCTACCATGGCCTCTCTCAAGGAACGGACTTCATCCCCGCCGGTTGTTGCGCTGGACAAATATCTCTCTGAAACCGTACTGTCATCTGCGTACCCAACAAGACCAGGCTGAAGTAGGTCATTGATGTGCAGCAGGAAAAGAGTTGCAGAGAGAACAGACCCCTGAGGAACTCCGGCATCAATAGCCATGAGGTCAGAGGAGCAGCCGTCAACGACAACTCGGATCGACCGTTCACTCAGGAAGTCTGATATCCAGCTACAAAAACCAGCTGGGATGCCATAGGCAGGAAGCTTGCTGAGTAGACCTGCGTGCCAGACCCTGTCAAAAGCCTTCGAGATATCGAGCGACACGGCAAGTGCTTCGCCGTGTTTCTCGATGGCTTCGCCCCAGCAGTGCGTGACATACACAAGAAGATCGCCAGTTGACCGTCCCCGGCGAAAGCCATATTGACGGTCACTGAGGAGATCATTGTCTTCAAGGTAGGTCAGCAGCTTACTGTTCAGAACCCTTTCCATAACCTTGCATAGGATGGAGGTAATGGCGATCGGACGGTAATGTGCAGGGTCAGCACGATCTCCCTTTTTGGGCACCGGTTACACATTCGCAAGCTTCCATGATTTCGGCATCGTTCTTTTTCCAAGAGAGAGGCGATACAGGCGTGTCAACACAGGAGACAGTTCAGGTGCACATTGCCTCAACACTCTCGCAGGAACGCCGTCAGGTCCGCTGGCCTTATTCACGTCTAGACTGCACAATACTCTTCTGACCTCTTTAATGTGAATTGCGATCTCCTGCATCGAAGAGTTTACAGCGAGGTAAAGTAGGTGGTTGCTTGGAGCCAGCGTCCAGACGCGAGTTGCTTGCAAAGAGAGTTGCAAATAAATTTGCTTTCTCTCTTGCAGAGTGAGCCAGCGAACCATCAGGTTTCAGCATTGGAGGCAAAGTGGGTCGACAGAAATTCGTTTCAACCGCTTTCGACAGGGACCAAAACTGCTTACTACCCGGAGGGTGCGATGCTAGTTTGGCCCCGATACGTCCGACATGGTCAAAACGTGCCCTACGTAAAACCCGCTTGCTTGGCGGTATAAGTTTGTCAACGTTTTGTATTCTTTTCATTGGAGGTGTTGATATCACCTTAGCAGGTGTGGTCTCATCTTCTTCTTTCTCCTCATCCTCATCTTTTGATCTGAAATATTACAATATAAGTTGTAAACAGTGTTATCAATGTAAACATTTGGCAGCGCCTTTGAGAACCTAGTAAATATTTATTGTCCATTATTAGACAATAATTAGGTAACATTCAATAGTTTTATAAATTATGATTTTTATATTGGGTACTATCATACAAGAATCGATATCTATTAAAATAAACGAACAAAATTAGCAATAGGCATAGGTAAACCCACAGACAGCTTAGAACATGTAACAATTTGTAGTAGGTATAACAAAATGTATGTACTTACTGTGTTATCTTATTCACTAATTGTAGTAATTTCTGTCTGCGTCGAAGCAATTGGTTTAAATGGTTTTGTTTTTCCATTTTTACCACTGTTTTAGTCAAAAACCGTGCACAATCCCGACCAAACGACAGATGAACTCGCACTGATAGCGACTTTTTTGATGCCCGCGCGCTGCTTTCGCTTTGGTATCATCCTCTCTTTCGCACACAGAAAGACGTTGTGAGATAGAAAAGGATGGTAATAGTGCAAGTACGTGCTATCTTGTGTTATGAAGTTAGAAGTCTGTGTAAATAAAGGTAACAGGGATAAATAATTCAATACTTCTCATCAGCAAATTAGTGTAACGGACACCGAACCTAAATATAATTCGATTCAAATTGGTGTAACGTTGACACTGCTTAAAGTATGACAATGCAAATTGAGGTAAGGGACAACTATGTCAGAACTCGTGCAATCCATTTAAAGTATGGATAAAATTATTTTTTTGAGATAACAAAGACATTAGTGTAAGGCCAGTTTTATTATTGTTTCTTCAAAAATAAACAATGTAATGGTAATTCGTTGATTGGAAAGACCCTTACCTTATTTGAAGTGGATTGGCGGCGATAATTACACCATTTCAAGTTCCTATATTGCATAGTTTTTCAGATACATTGTTATTATGGGGCTGATTCGAAATTTGGATCCAAAAATCATTAGGGTAAGGGACATTTTTCTTAAGCTAGAATTTTTTCATATACACCATTCGATAGAGCGAAAAATTCTGAACAAAACTGTATACTTAACTCATTTTGGGTATTTTGTCCCTTACCTCAATTGAACCTACGGTCGACGAAATGTCGTTGCAATGCCATTGATCGATATGACATGTAATCACCATTTATGAAATGTGATGTTTAAAGGATTAACAGGATAAATTTAGTACCTAACTAAAACAAAATGACAGCCCGCCTGTATTTCCCGAAGGGTTTTAGAGAAAGGTTTCCAAACTTAAATCAATGCTAATAAAATCACAGTTTGGAAACCTCATATTCAAACTACCTTAATTCCCATTAAAGCTTACACACGTAATATCTGTTCAAGTAAAGCTCGTAACACACTTTCAACAATGTTAAAATAAAGCTACGAACACACTAACAGCACTTGTAGCAAATGAAGTATTAAAATATTCCGCGCCTAGTCTCGCAAATGGGTTACCTGCCGATAAGTGGTTGCGCGGTAATGGCCGCCCGCGCTCGTAGCATGGCGGGAACATGAATAAACTGTAGTAAAAGGGTAGGAGATTTACGCCTGGGTTTCATTATTGAGAGGAAAATCTTGGACCTGTTTATTATTACTTTGTGTTGGTACTAATTTATGGATAATGGTAGGTACGGATTTTGGGTTTCAGGTAGGTAATGGATTTATTTAAGGTAGGAAGGTTATTGAATGAGACATATTTATGTAAGTAGGTATAGATAGGCAAAAAGATAACACACGATTTATGAAAAAAAAAATTATCAAACCGTCACAAATTAAAAGCAAATAAAGTGATGCGATCGGCAGCTTATGTGCGTTTGGCAATTTGACACATGCGAATGTTCGTTCCAGAAACTGGTCCTAACAAACTTCCGAAATGCCTTCATGTAAATTCCTCACTTTTATTACATTTGCACGATGCTTGAATGACCGAAAGAGATCCCAGATTTGTCAAACAGATTTTATCTTTTAGTTCGAAAGTCTGGGTTGACTTAATGCTGGGCCCAAAGAATGAAAACTTTTCGAAGAGATTTAGAACTATATTGTAGTCAGTTAAAGGATAATCTTTGAATGAACAAATCCCAAAATAACCAGCCTCATAATAAATTAGAAGTATACTGACGAACAAGAATATCTATAATACTTATTATAATATATATTTTCCATAACTTTCGTAGATAATAAACATTCTCAAAGTCTGTTGCTTGTATAACAGTGTATAATCGAAAAAACGAATCAAGAGGAGGTCGTGATGGTCTTAGCATTTTTACATATTACACAATAAATCGTGTATAGGTATTTCTGTAAACTGATTTTAAGTTTTAACAAAACACTCTTAGATGCTTGTCAAACAAAATCATACGTCGAAACCTCTCAGACAATATACAATAATAATAATGAATTGCAAAAATGAGCTAAAAGCAATTAACCCACCTCTCTAGTTAATTTACCCAATAATTCTGCTCTCATTTAAAAAGCCAATGAAAACAAAGCGTTATTAATAATTTTAACCGTCTAAACAACTATGTGGCTAACAGAAACAAACATTTCAGCTTGTATAGACAGCGAAACAGACAGTTTTAAAATTTATTCGAACCATCGCCAACGCTAGACTGGATACCCAACAGAGACCTAGGCAGATCAACCCATCGAGCTGTGATATGTGCTTTGCCTAGACTGAAATACGGGTATGTGTGAACTGTTGCACTCAATACATGGACAGAGGAAAAACATCGTTCGCATAGAGGTAAAGACTGTTGTAGTTTGTATTTAAAACTCGTTGAAAGACCAAAAACAAACTAGTCAATGAATAAAATCCTATACAATATTATAAATGCGAGTGAGTTGGTTTGTGTGCTACGCTTTTATGGCTAAATCAATGAACCGAATTTGATAGAGATGATTAAAGACCCCTTTTTTTGAGAAAATCTATATTAACACGAGAAAAACCTAGTTTTTAATAAAAGGTTCAATACAATATGTCGTCGAGAATAGGTGAAGCTGAGGTTGGTGTAATAGCATCAAAATACCTCGATTGACACAGAATTATCAAACGATGTTAATCTTCAGACGTTGCCGATTATGTGAGTCTTATTTCATTCACACTAAATTATTGTTTTTGAGAAAAACTCACGCCACCAGTTGATGTCATTTAGGCGAGAAGTCCTCTCTTTGAAAAGTAACTTATGACGGAACCAAACATGACGATGAAGTCAATTTATTGAAAAATGGAAAACATAAGCGTTTTGACAGGTGTGGTGTTTTTTTTAAGAATTGGAAATCATTAAATGACTTCTCCCGCTCTGGGCGGAGCGGAAGGGAGTGTCAGACTCTTGCTGACTAAAGCCCATCCGTGTTTCTCCAAATTTCCTATGCGTTATAGGGCTTCTTTTTTTAAGGATGGGAAATCATCAAATGACCCCTTCCACTCTGGGTGGAGAGGGAGGGAGTGTCAGACTTTTTCTGACTAAAACCCATTCATGCTCTTCCTAGTGCCTTTTGCGTTCCAGGGCCGCAGTGACTCTTTCGAACGAATTCGGCCATTTTTACAATTTCGTTGACAGGTGCCATTCTTCATTGTCCACTATTTCAGGTTTTTACTCTATAGTAAATGATTGAGACGCTTAGGAATTAAAAATCTATGTATGTCGGTACACTAAAATTTTATGCTCAGTCTCTGCTTTACATTATTTTCTCATGTGCCAGCAACGTGTACAAACCGCTAATGAGATTTCATTTTTCTCTCTGTGATCTATTTTTCATTGTTATGCTCTTGGAATCTAGATACATAAACATACTGTAGTTTTAAGAAACAATTAGCAACAGTGCGATGGTAATATTCCGAGTCGACAATCTGTCAACACATAGAAAGCTTCTAATTTTAATTTTGAGCTGTATGTGTAATCATGTCTCGAAATAATGTAGGTTCCTATGTATGTGTCATGATGACTAGGCAATGACACTGACAGCGCGTTTCTAAAAGAGTGTCCAACATAAACCGCTGACAACAGCTGTGAGGTTGAATGAAATAATAACAGCTAATCATAACACTGGATTTTTATACAATGTTCAGATTTCCTCACACTGACAATAAATATCAACTGAAAAAACATATCACAATAAAATTAAACGCAGGTCAAGTTATATGATTGGATTTTGATAATTCGCTCATCCAATCACAGCTCTCGTTTAACGCTCGTTTGACAATTTGTTATAAAAACGTTTGCGATAATTTTCACTCTAGAAACTGGAAGTGGACCATTTTAACAAAAATACGTTAACTCCAATTCTTTTTTACTTCACTATCAGGGGCAGACGCCTTAATGACCACGGTAAAGATAGCAGACGTTGGCTCCGCATTAGGGTGTTTATCTTTCTTAAATGGCTTTAGAAATGTTTAGCTCCGTCAAATAAGCAAATCTTTCATATTTGATGTTCTTTTTGATGCAAAGAAAGTCTGGGAGACTGAATTTGTCGTCTCATTATTTTTATTTGGATTTGTTTTGTTGTTTGTTTAAGTGGTAGAGTATCTTGAGAAATCATAGCAGATTAAAAAAAAAACATTTGGAAAGTTTTTATCATAAATCTAAGAGTAAATAAAAAATAACTTAACAAATAAATATTGACTCTGCCAAAAAAAACCGAGCATTAAAAACACAAAAAAAGTTCAAATAAAACACTTTTCAAGCAGTCTGATGCAGTTGGTGGAATCAAATCTGTGATTGGACTCAAATAAATGCCACCTTTGCGAAGCTCTTTGAAAAGTACAACTGTTTGGAACTTTTTAGAATTTTATCTACACTCACAACGTAATGTTTCAAATATGAGTTCAAAAACGAATGCATTAACACGTACTTTTTTTCGTGGACAGGTAAAATTTAAAAAAAAAATCCACTACAGTTCAACATTTTCCTTCGATTTTTAAACAACTGCATTATAAAATAACTTTTTAATTTTTATAGCACACTTTTACTTTTTAATTTTTTTGACATCTTTTATCTTTGACTATGGATGCGCGCGCTGCGCAGTCATTCGAATACGCAATGAGAATATCCGCCATATTGGAATAAACTATTTTTTCACTTTTTTTATTTCAACTGTATGAGTGAAGATAAAATAGTGTATGCAACGGCATATAATTAGGTATAAAAACACTCGTGTGATGCTATTATGATAAACCCACACTCGTGTTTTAATAACCCCTTTTATATGGTCGTTGCATAAACTACTATTTTGAGTCGAGTTTTTATTTTTTATAAAAGTCGATAGTTTACCCTAACACCTTTAAATATGACCACGCGCTTCTGGAACACCCTTTAGAAGTGTATGAGAGAAAAGTGACGAGTGGGTCGATTAGTGGCCCCAGCTAGCTCGCACGAACTGTAAAGCCTCCTTCAGCCCTTGAGCGCTAATTGTGACCCTGCTTTAGTAACGAAAAATTTTAATCACTTTTAAATTTTTTTCGTAGCTTGTACTTAGGCTTATTACTTTTTAAGCTACCTATGTATTTTACATTTTACAATGATCTACGCTTTGGAATGGTCAGCTACTTTCCTCTTTCTGACTAACTGGCTCGTTGATAGTTCAAAAGTACCTTAGATAAACAATTTCAATTAAATAAATGCTTTGAGTTGAGACAGTTACATGAGAATTATAATTGGTTTTGATCAACTATCTACGGTAAGTAAATTGAAAAAACGTAGGTAGTATAACCTAGCTTTAGTGGCGAAAAATATAGGTTTGCCTGCTTTACGATCTGAAAATTTCCGATATCCCAGCTATTTTCGTTCCACCTCGTATCCCAAACACCCTCAAAGCCAGACCAAAAGCCAGTTTCGTGTAGTGTCAAGTCGCCGATACCTAAAGATTTACGAGCTTCGAATAGCAGAGCGTAGAACATTATCCACAGAGCTGGGAGACGCCTCAGTGGCCATTGCCGTAAAGTCGTCAAGTCCCATAAAACCAAGCGTATACTGATACGCTTAGTTTTACTCACTGGAGTATGACCGTTAACTTATATAAACTGACGACTCGTGAGAATAATAGTGTAGATTCCTAAATAGAGTAGATTCCTAAATAGAGTAGATTGCTAAATAGAGTACATTTCTAAATAAAGTACATTCCTAAATAGAGTACATTCCTAAAACAATAAAGTATACATTCCTAAATAGAGTACATTCCTAAATAGAGTAAATTCCTAAATAGAGTACATTTCTAAACAGAGTTTTTGCTGAGAGAATTTTTAAAACATCTACGTGGTTCGTCAGTTAGCTTATCAGATTTTTTTTCTTTTGTCACATTATCAAAAAATGAAGATGAAACAGTGCGTTGAAACACCTTGATAAAATTATATATATCTTTGTTTGTATTAATTTCAGTAAGCATAAAATACGTATCCAATATTTTTTGTCAATCTGACGGACCAAATAGAATTATTTCTTTTATCCAGGACAGTTCCCTTATTTAAAAATGTCACGGACTACTAATTGCATCACGTTCGGATACTCAGTAGATTTCATGACAGTCTCACGTTTGACCACTTCCTCACCTTCACCTGATGGGAATCAATGATATGTACGACTATGGCTGACGCTTGCCTAGAATTGCCCAAGTTATTGCTGTCAGGGAATACTGACCCGAGTTTAACTAGAAGAGATCTTGAAGCTATCGGCAAGATGATTACTTGCTCTGTGGCATTACAAGTAGCTTGAGTTCGACCTATGCTCGATAGAATTTATACGTGACAGAATTCTGCGACGAATAACGTATGGCGATAATTAAATTTTATTTATCACCAGTATTGTGGAGCAGAATCAATTTAGTTGAAGCTTATAAGAGCTTGTGTGAGATGCAATGAGAACCTTCGTCATTGTTATTAGGCACATAAGCATCATCATCATCAAGACAAATAATTGCCTTACGCAAATGGTGTGACCACTGGGCCAAATTAATTTAGGAACACCGTCGACCCAATAAAATAGATTCTGTTTAAAGTAGTAAGTAGTTCATCAATGAGGATAATCATCATGACAGTCATCAATATTGTAAAACAATGTATCTAGCATACCTAAATCAATTTCCGTACCTATTTATAAACCATTGTACCGCTGCCGGAACGTTGATATTCAAGACACACCGGAAATGTTATTGTCTATGATTGCGGCATAGACACAATAGCGATTACACCATAAATAATAAAGATATCTATCATCTTCAAAGAAAAACCAATCAGTTTCAAATGCATTTGCAATAATCGTAGGTATCTTTTTTTTGATGGGAAATCATCAAATCACTTCACGCACTCTGGGCGGAACGGGAGGTGAGTGTTAGACTCTTACTGACTAAAACCCACCCGTGTTCCTTCAAATTCCCTTTGCGTTCCAGAGCCACGGTAACTATTTCCAACAATTCCGCAACTCTGGCAAGCAACGACAGTCTTGGCCTCAACAAACCAATAAGCCAGTTTAAAAACTTCAAAAGAACTGAAACGATTGTTTGCACTGCATTTTTAATACGGTAACTTTGTAGACCCGTCACCCTCCGTCTATCAAGGACAAATCGATACATCGTTTATATGAAGCTATATAATCGATACAATTACGTCTTGACCTTATTATCGTGGCTTGACAGAGGTTTTCATCAATAGCTTCATTGTCATTTCTTAAATCGATTATAATACTGTAAATAAACAGTATATTGATCTAAGAAACGACATTGCTAAGTTGGATATACAAACGGATGCTAATTTCCATGTCCATCAATAATTGTTAGATTTATCGTGCATATATTATTTGATTTCAGATCTTACTGAACTAACGTACTTTATTGTTACGTAGACTTTCACACTGAAAACAAAACACCAATAAAGTACTTAGTTCTGAATTCAAATTATTAGAAATGATAAATACGACATTCTTTTTATTTATTTTTTTTAGTTTTATGGCCTGGTTGCTAAGACCTTTTAGCCATTATTATGATTAATCGAATAATAAATGAATGGGCATGGAAATTAACATTCCTTTGTATTTGGAAATGCGATGATTGCCGAGGGACATTAGGAAAATAGCTGTTGTAGGTGTAGCGGCATTCATGCCGCCACAAAAACCAACGTAGCAGAATCAACATCACAACAAATGAGACTCGCAGCGCCATCTATCTCGACAGCTGCGAACTAACTGACAAAATCCTAAATCGCGATATCAGAGTTTACCGTGCGATTAGAACACATGCAAAGCCCGAATATCAACTCTCGGGCAGTTGCCCACCAGACAAAAACCAACCGTCTGGTCGGAGGATCCTCTCTTTCCAGTGGAGGTATGTGGGACTTTACTCTCTGTTCCGCTACCTCTAAACTGGTCACCCTCGACATTGGACGTCAGCGCAGCCTTCGTGCAGCTACCTCATCATGACGTCATCATCATCATCATCACTTCTCCTCATCCTGACCTCAAGCTCTCGAGCAGCGAGTCATACAGTCAGCCAGAACCCTCGGCTTCTACGGGTATCCTGACCACCAGCATGTAGCGGACGCGCATTCCTGGTCAGCATCCTCAGCCTCTATCATCAACGTCATCAGCGACCTTGGCAAGCACACTGCACTTTCGGCCAGTCACATGAAGAGCCTTGAAAAACCTCTCCTGGTCGACGCCAGCAGTCACGTCAGCACGTCGCACAGCTCCGACCCACCTTGGCAAGCACACTGCACCTTCGGCCAGTTACATGAAGAGCCTTGAAGAACCTCTCCTGGTCGACGCCAGCAGTCACGCCAGCAGCAGCATCGGGGTACCGCAGACAGTTCCGACCACAACCGACCGTTCCGAATACCTGACATTTTCCAACCACATTGGTATTGACTCCCACTCTAATCGGGTGTAACTGAATACTAAGGGTTTTCGTGTTAGCCTTTAACTAGGCTTTGCAGGGAGTCACTTAAATTAAATATTGGTATTCAGCTACACCCGATTAGAGTGGGAGTCAACCCCAATATGGTTGGAAAATGTCAGGTAGAAATTCGACAGCTTAACGTGCTTTCCCAGGCACGGAAATATATGAAAACAATAAATAGTTGTCTTCTTTAATACTACATGATACCGCAAAGTGGAAACGTTCAAGAAAGCGAATATGATCAAAATAAGAGAAAGCTAAAAAGTTGCACCAGCCCGATCCAAAATCAGGCAACCACAAAGCAAATCTTCTAAAACAGTCCATAGAGTTTTGTTAGGTTAGTTTCAAAAGTGAGTTACATTTCAATAGAATACGTCTTCATGTACCTAATGCAAATGTACCTAGTAGGTAATTAAATCATACTTAAACATACTCCGACATTTTCAAGGAGATTGTATACAATTTACAACGCACCTTATACTCGTACTTGAGTAAGGTGTGTTGAAAATTCATAAAGTCATGATGGAAAATGAGTCTAAAGAAAATATTATTTATACAAAAACATCCAGATTTACCTTACAATCTAAGAGCCTAACCTAACCAACCTAATGTAGCTTTGTATGTTACACGTGTACCATTTTAGGGAAATAGGACCGAGAAAGTCCACAAGAGTAAATTCAGGCGGAGTTCCTTTGTTGGTGGCCAATGTTGGGGGGTAATTTTGTAGAGGAAGATTGTTAACAAATATTGGTTTATTGGTGTTGGTGTGAACATAGCAATATCACGACCGAATTTCCCCGAAAAGCTGGCAGAGGTGTACTTATAGTACACCGACATGTCGCCAGTTATATTTAAGCCGTGTATTAGGGGCGAGCCGGAGCCGGGCACAAATCAAAACTTCCTTAACCTTATCACCTTAATTAGTATTCGAACCCTAGCCTCTACAAGTCAACTAACTTTAGATCCTGGAAGTTTGTGAACTAAATCGTTGGCATACATAAGGTAAAGATGTCAGGGGTCGTAGGGCTAGATTGAACACGTCTACGAAATGACATCTCAACTATATCGGTGGGACATGTTTACCTGGACCGTATTTATGTAAATGGACTTAGGTAGGGGTCTGTCGTAAAATCAACGATTTGTAATGAAGATGTAAAGGCTCCCAGACAGAATAGTTTTCTCTAAAAACGCGTTGTTGTATTGTCGCGTTGATTAATGTAGAAGATTGTCTTGTTTCGGTGGGTTTGGCTTGAGGGGTTTATTTTAAAACCATAGCTTAACCTACGCATTTGTTTGTTTTAAAACTTTCAATATTTGGACTCTTACCTTAGTTATTTTGTTACTGGATAATAGTGTTGATGTTACCTGTAACAGAAAATGTTCATTAACTAACGGCAAAAATCACTCACATACTTATGCAAGTTAATCTGGAATATAAATGACTTGATATGCAAAGCGCTCCGGGCACGCGGCGGGCGCACAGTGGTTTGCGGTCGGGGCGCTCTGACGAAAATGTATGGTGTCTGCATTTCGTTCCTTTGACGCCATACATTTTTATCTTGTCAGCGCCCTGTCCGCTATGTATGTAAAGTCCCTAAGACAGGCTTATTTATTCTAAGTAAGCTATATGCTGTTAAAAGGTTTTGATACCATTCAAAACAACTTAAGGAGACTGGCGGCATTGCCACGTTTTTGTTTAAATATACTTCAATCAGTGGATTGAAAAATATAAACGAAAACGTGGCAATGCCACCAGTCTCTTGGGCACAGGTACAATTTTTATGCTATATTTTAGTTTGTTGTTAGTTTAGTTTATTTTAACGATCAAAAACCATCTCATAAATCAACAATCAGTTAATAATTTCGAAGTAATGTAATGTTGGTTGATTTTAGCTGTTCAAATAATTTTGAAGCGTTGAAAATTAAATTGGCACTTTGGCCCAAGTGACCTATTGATGAAAACCATTGAACTATTAAATGGGGTCTATTAGCAAATAATTCGCAATACGGAATCACGTTATTTTTACATAGTATAAAACCGACTTCCAAAAAAAGCACTACAAAGTTCAAAATAACTTTAATTTCGGAAGTCGGTGTTTTTGGTTGCTTCTTCGTTATTTAACACCGACTTCCGAAATTAAAGTTGGAAGTCTTTTTTTTTTTAAGTTTTTTTTTTCACTTTTTAGTGGTACCCCACACCTAACAACACCACTGGAAAGTCACAGGAAAGCAAAAATACGCAATTTCGTATACATGGATGATTTTTCCACATATTTTTTCCGAGTTATTTGAATTTAAAAACCAAAATACTGAACCGATTTTGATAAAATTTCAATGGGACCATTTGGGAAGTATACCCTTTCCATCGAAAAAAGAATTTTTCAAATCAGTTGGCAAGCGACGGAGTTATGCGAATGCGATCCGAACAAACATAAAAAAAAAATAAAAAAAAATACAAACATCCGAATTGAGAACCTCCTCCTTTTTTAGAAGTCAGTTAAATACAAACATCCGAATTGAGAACCTCCTTCTTTTTTAGAATTCGGTTAATTAGAAGTCGTTTAAAAAAATAAATACAAACATCCGAATAGAGAACCTCCTCCTTTTTTAAAAGTCGGTTAATTAGAAGTCGGTTAAAAACAAAGTCGCTTTCGCCGTCTGTACGCTTATATCTTAAAAGTCCGCAATGGATTTTAATGCGGTTTTCATCAATAGACAGAGTGACTCACGAGGAAGGTTTATATGTATAATTTGTCCCGAAATTCTAACGAAACGGGAAAAATGGGATATCCGCGTACAAATTCGCAGGAAAAGCTAGTTATTTAGAAATAATAATGATTTAACCTGTAAAGCTGTGTTTAATTATTATGTTATAAAAATGTGAAGAATACATTACATTTCTACTTTATTTACCTACTAAAATAGTTAAGTTAATTGGCACAAATGGGTATTTGGATAGACGTAAAAATTTATTATTATAAAGCAAATTATAGATCAACAGATTGTCAAGAATGAACAATGATTTCAAAAAATCATTTACCAGAAATTACATCCCGATTTTTCATGCTTCAAATTCAATATTTACTTATCGAAATGTTAACATATTATGCATACATACAAAAATAAAAACAAAATAAGTTACTAAGTGCACACAGAAATCATTTATATCTAATAAATTTTCAACCACAATTATTTTTCTACTAGAGTCCAGTTGCAGAACTACGGCGCACTTTTCCAAGTGAAAACCTCAAAGGAAAACTTCTAAACACCTTATTTAAGTTACAGAAGAAAATATTACCATCTCATTTTTCAATTTCAATATTACCAACGAGTGTGTTTCCAATCGGTATTTTTCTAAAGGAGAAACAGATATTTTATGTTCGTCGTTGAAATGAAATTTTCTATCTCCGAGTTTCTTGGAAACTTTAGAAAAATATATGATCCGCTTCTGTTGTCTTTCTCTTGTTTTCTATTTACTCACTTATTAAATGTTGTGGACATCAAAAGATCAGAGTGACAATTCTACTCTCAACTGTCAAAAATGTATGAAAATTAAGGCTTATTTGACAGTTTGCGATTGACATGCAAATGGGAACGTTATTTAAAAATGAGTAGAATGGGCCTTCTGTTGTTTTTTGAAAAACAGCGGAAACCTTCTTACTTATGTCTGGTTTTATTGGCCTAAGAGAGAGTTATTATTTTTCTAAGTAAAGAACTCAAATCGAAATTTCATTTAACATTAGTCTATTTGAGTACTTTTTAATTTCATCAAGTTCAAATGTAATGTAGGTAAATGTAAAACAAGAAATAAAAATATGTAATAATTATTTTTTTTACAATTAAAAAGATTGACCATCTTTTTTATCAAATTTAACTCGATGTGGTTGTGAAAGGAAACATCGAAACAAACTCAAGGCTCAGTTTCTTTTAAGGTCCATACAATAAAAGTAATGAAGTTGTCAAAGCCAACCATGCAGGTTAATGTCGGTGGTGGTAGGTATAATACGTAACTAAAATGTCTGAAGATCAAGGTATTCCTGAGATATTTTTACACATTGTTGTGAACGTTGAAGAAAATGCCAAGCGTGTGGAATTCCCTGCCGGAGTCTGTGTTTCCTGATACCTTGAACCTGGGGGTCTGTACGTCAAACGTCAATAGGTGACTTCTAGGCAAGCGTGCTCAATCGTTGACCACATCATCGTTGTCCAATAGGTGAGATAGTGGACAGACGCGAGCGTATCAATTATCATCACCTCTCTAGCCTTTTCCCAACTATGTATATTGGGGTCGGCTTCCAGTCAAACCGGATACAGCTGAATACCAGTGTTTTTACATGAAGCGGCTGCCTACGAGGCCTTCACAACCCATTAACTGGGTAACAAGGCAACTTCTTGGCAAGACTGTAACTACAGCCAAATATCTACAAGTGACAGCCAAGACCAACGGCTTATGATGCTCACCTATTCACAGACCGACCTCGGCATGAAGATTTCGATCTTCATGCCGAGGTCGGTCTGTGAATAGGTGCGCCGCATGGTTCGCCATGCGGCTGTTATTCTTATAGCCACGACCTTTTTTAAGCCACGAGCCTAAAATAATTAAAAAAAACGTTCTTCGTAGACTTACAAAGTATTGCTTATTTGCCAATGGCACGATAGCATTATGAACTAAAACTTATCATTGAATGATTCTCACGTGTGACCGACCTTCTTATCATGACGTCACTTCTGAGTTCTGACATTTCCGACACTCACATATCCCATTTGAGGGGTCACATTGATAATAGACCGACACACTTAGCAATTCATATTCATATTCATCATCATCATCATCATCATATCAGCCGAAAGACGTCCACTGCTGGAAATAGGCCTCCCCCAAGTGTCGCCACAACAACCGGTCCTGTGCGTCTCGCATCCATCGGTTACCCGCGACCCTCACCAGGTCATCGGTCCACCTTGTGGGAGGCCTTCCAACGCTGCGTCTTACGGTACGAGGTCGCCACTCCAAAACATTTCGGCCCCGTCGACCATCTGTTCTGCGAGCAATGTGCCCTGCCCACTGCCGCTTCAATTTGGCGATCCTTCGGGCTATGTCGGTAACCTTGGTTCTCTTGCGGATATCATCATTCCTGATTCGATCACGCAAGGAAACTACGAGCATTGCCCTCTCCATTGCTCTTTGGGTGACTTTAAGCCTTCTGATGAGGCCCATAATTCATATTCATATAAATATTATTAATGCTACAGTAACTCTGACTGTTTGTTTGTTTAATTTTTGCTTCAAATCCACTAAACCAATTTTATTGAATTCTGCTGTAGAAGTAGGTGGCGAATGGCATAATAATGTGTGATTATCTCAGGAGATCGTACTCTTGGGTTAATTGCAGACTGACGGGTAAACGTATTTTATAATGCGGACTGCAAAGAAATGGAACTCTCTACCTGTCTGTGTTTCCGCATTCAACCCTAATCTCTACAAAGTTAGAGTGAACAGGCTTCTTCTGGGTAAGCTCACTCCATCGTCGACTTTGTCTCTGTCATCTTTGACCTACACTGGACTCAAGAGCAAACCCATCTCAAATAATAAAAAACAAAACCGGTCAAGAGCGAGTCGAATTCGCGCACCGAGGGTTCCGAACCATCGTAATGATTTCTGAAAAAGTATGCTATTAAGAGATATCGTTTTATTTTTCCTGTAATCTTTACATTAACTTGTATCACGTAGAATAATTTCAGATTTTTCTCGATCGCAATCGAGTTTAATAGCACGCTATTAAAGTGACCAGTCCCGCAGTTGACTAGGTTTTCATAGGTCGATGATAAAGATGGTGATGAATAGTTATTCTGGTATTTCCTTATTTTAGACCTAAGTAGATATAACTCATATTTATAATCACTTAAACATCTCAAAATAACACTCAAACGATCCTCCCAACCTTGTACCGTAATTCCCGCCAGGTGATTAACTAATATACTAGAATATTAAATTAATTAATTTGAGAGAAATCTTCTGGCAAGTATTCATCAAAACACGCTCCTAAAGTACTTAATTAATCAAAAGTAATTTATTGACTCCTACCTGGAAAATTAATAGATTTTAGTACTCAGTTAATCTAAAATGAGTGAATCATATTCTTATAGTAATAAACTCGTGGCGTAACAATACTAGCCGCATTGGATTTTCAAGGTTAAGCAACACTAGAACCTTTTTTATGGATGGGAAATCTTCAAGTCATTTGATAATTTCCTATACCTACATAAAATAAAAACTCCCTGCATTTTTTTTTTACTAACGTTTTAGTGTCAAACTCTTACTGACTAAAACCCATCCATTTCCTTCTATTGCCCTTTGCGTTCCAGAGCCGCAGTGACTCTTTCGAACAAATTCCGCAACCCTGGAAGGCACGGGCCCTAGCGGACCCCGTCTTCAATGCTGACAACACTAGCCCCTTGGATACTGGATACGTAACCATCCATCCACCAAAACTTCTTCTTACCTCGGATAGCACGCTAAGCCGTTGGTCCCAGCTATCATATGAAGATCATGGACATTCATTAGGTACGGTAGTGAAAAACGATAAAATCTTAAACCAAGTTTGCCAAGAGGTGTCGTTTTATTTATTTATTATCTTATTGTACACCTCATAACAATCACATGGAAAAACGTTTACAAAAACAATGTACTTACGGGCGGTCTTATCGCATTAGGCAATCTCTAGACAAACCTTTGGATGGACTGAACGAAAGAATTTAGATTAAGGGCGGTCAGTGTACAAACATCATAAATAGTTAATATTAGACATGGGTAATAATTTTACCCGGTTACAGGGTTGTGATAGGCTCAGGTAGGCGACGACGGTGCGGCATACGCTGGCAGAGTGTGCCGCTTGGGAAGGGCCGCGCCGTGCCCTCGTCTCTGTGGAACCTCCCGATGTTAAATACTGCTACAAACTTAGTTGGGGAAAGTCGAGGCAGATTGATTGCATTCAAATAATTTTTTTAACAGTAAAAAAAATACAGATGTATGATGTAGGTAAATTAATGAAAAACTTAAGGATATTGATCAATTATTATTTTCATCTACTTCCTAGCTTTTCCGGTGACTTCGTACGCGTATCATATCCCGTTTTTCTCCGTTTCTTTAAGAATTTCAGAAAATCCTCTCATAGTGCTCTCCTAGGAACCGACATACCAATTTCAGCTATCTACGACCAATAGTTTCGGCTGTGCGTGGTCTGTCAGTCACTCAGTAATGGAAGAATTTTGTATAGCTATGTTGATAAATAGTTGTTAAGTTACATTAATTGCATTATCACCGTGATGGCAAATGATGGAAACCGGTTTGCTATGAACTTATGACGCTTGGTATTTTTTGTGACAATTACTTTATTAATAGCGAGAAGATTGTAAACATGCTTGAACTAATCACTTTAACCTTTTACGTTCTAAAAATACACAAACATTTAACTGACAAAAAAGAAATATTGTCAGTTAAATTTGTGTTAAAGTATATATATACTTTATATAAACTAGCGACCTACCACGCTTTCGGGCGTGTGCAATTTCTACACAAAAACCGCTTGTATTTCTCTTTCTTTTCGTAAAAAATATCGTGTAAGATATTTTTTAGAAGAAGTAAGCATAGAAATAGACAAAGACAAACAGCGACTTTGTTTTCTACTATGTACAGACTAACAAGTCTACAAAAAGAAGACTACTTCTTTTTGTAGACTTGTTAGTCTGATATTACCATTAGGTAATAGGTAAGTACATGAAGACTAACATGACTTGTTAGTACAAGTCAAGTTATTCTTCATATACCTATTACCTAATGGTAATAATTATCCCACAAAGTTTGTCTTTAGTTATGTATTTTATGACCCAATTAAGGTATTACAAATTCATATTCCAATTACCGTTCTGCTTGCCAAGCTTGCTGGTGTAAGATCTAAAAATAATTTCTCATCTGGCGAAAGTATAAAGATACAAAATTAAAGTAAGGGACATTTACATGCTGACAATCTTTATACTTGGTTTTTCAGAGGAGCGTAGTCCAGTTTAAACCCTTAAACTGGACTACGCTCCTCTGAAAAACCTATAGGAGGATAGGAGGATAGGAGGATAGGAGATAGGAGCTGTATATCTCATAATCCTACTTAGTAATATTATAAATGCGAAAGTTTGTGAGGATGAATGTATCTTTGTTACTCTTTCACGCAAGAACTACTGAATGGATCTTGATGAAATTTGGCACAGATGTAGACTATAGTCTGGAATAACACATAGGATACTTTTTATCCCGAGAATATGTTCCCTTGGGATAATTATCGACATTCATGCGGGTGGAGCCGCGGGCGGCAGCTACTATACAGTAATTAAACAATTACAAAACAAAAATCTGATAAGTATGCCAAAAACGACAAAAAATATCAATCAAATCACTTTTCAAGAAGTCTGATGCAGTTGGCGGCGTTTATTTTAGTTCAATCGCAGATTTCCTTCTTTGAACCGAACAAAAAGTTATAAACTAAAACTTGTAAATCCTCGTACACGATTACTAAATAAACAGAACATCGAAGGATCGATATTAACTCATAATTTAAACCCATTTTCGGTATCATGAGCGTTAATATCGGATGTTTTACGTCACGGATGAGACACAAATATGTACCAACATGCCTAACCTTGTCCTTCAGTGTTCTTGTCTAAACGTCTACTGAAATAATTTGGTCATCAATCAACCGCTGTTTTATCAGTATCGATTAGGACGAGTTGGATGACTAAAAAGCTACGCAAGAAATATTGAAGAATTTGTCTTTTTAACCGACTTCCAAAAAAGGAGGAGGTTCTCAATTCGACTGATTTTTTTTTTTTTGTATGTTTTTTCAACGATATTTTCGCCAATTGTCAACCGATTTTGATGATTCTTTTTTTGTTTGGAAGAGTGACTTCCCGGACTGGTCCCATTTCAATTTGGTGAAGATCTGATGAAGAACTTCGGAGATAGGTAACGGAACTCTTCAATAAATGATAGCAAACCTGTCGGGATTGCTAAAATCGCATGTCTGTTTATTGTTTACACCAGTTCATAACATATCATCACGCCGGTACGCTTTGAAGGGGTACGCAGATGTGTACAATTCAACCATGGTTTTGGGGTTATCTATTCAGGAATAACTTTATTGTTTATGAACCGATCTTGGTGATTCTTTTTGCGTTGGGTTTAGTTGAAGCTAACCACTAAAAAGTGAAAAATAAAAAACTTTTTTACAAAAAACAACCGACTCCAAAAGAAGAAGACGGTGTTTTTTGTTGTTACTTCGTTTTTTAACACCGACTTCCGAAATTATAGTTATTTTACACTTTGTAGTGTTTTTTGTTTTGAAGTCAGTTGTTTTTTATGTAAAAAAGTTTTTTGTGAAATACCTCTCCTTGTATGTAACCTATTTTACAAAAAGACCTCCTTTTTCCGTCAAAAAAGAAGGTGGTTTTCAATTCAGTTTTTGATTAAAGAAAAAAAAACATAATCTGGTTGTTGTTTTATTCTTTAAAAAAATCACCATAACTGACTTCCGAAACGAAAATTGATAAACAATTGGTGATGCTGTTCATTTGGAAGTCACTTTTTATTTCCTCAACAATATTAGCTTTTTCTCGCAGCTTTGGACTCGTGGCATATCCCATATATAGTAACCAAGTGTTTTCCTCGAAAAAGCGAGTTTTTTTATTTAGCCAAAGTATAAAATTTCCTAACAGGATTAGTACGAGCAGAGACTACTTATCTAAGTATATTATACCTCTTTATTATATTATAACCTTCAAAGTTAGAGTGATTGGCTTCTTCTGGGTAAGCTCACTCCATCGTCAATTTTGTCTCTCTCACCTCTGACCTGGACTAGAGTCAAGAGCAAACCCATCTCAAATTAAAAAAAAAAGTGAGTACCTAACCTAAAAAGGAATTAATAATAGGTTACTAATATTTTTTAACCCTTTTCCCACAATCAGACTGTCTAGCTGGAGGCTGCATGTTTTTTAACTGTATAAAACATAAAGGTATTTTTTTAATTCTGTCTATTTAGAATGTAAATAATGATGTCCTATGCGTGTATAGGTTGGACTCTTCCGGCTTTTTGTTACAATTTGACTTTCGTTATGTCAAATTGTAACAAAAAACTGGACGTTTTATGCTAGATTTTCTTCATGAAAAACCCAGCCATATAATGGGCTAAAAAATCAGCTGCCAACAAGGGAAGCCAGTAAATCAATATTCTTTCTTACCAAGACATTTTCCTACCGAATTGCTTAGAACCCCTGAATTAAGTTACAATAAATCTTTCCCTTCAATTGACTTTATCGAATCGTACGAAAATGTACTGTGTTTTCTTTCAATTTCGAACAGTAATTGATTCAAACATATATTTCAGTAATATTAACATTCCACAAAGATTTTCTTCATGTTAATTAAATGTAATTAAGCACTCATAATTAATTCATGGGTGCTTGATTAAAATGAGGATCAAAAGAGTCTTCAAAAGTTATTTTATTACGACAAGGAAAATTTTTCGGTCGCGTTGCGTAGGTGCTTATAGTCTTATACATTACGATGATACATTAACATTTTAGGAGCAATATTGAAATTAGAAATTGTTTTATAAAGGTACGGGCTGTGTGCCGCGGTTTAACTCGTATCCTTCATCGACTCGAAACTTCTTTAATTACATTGATAAATAGAAGTTGCTAACACACAACAGTCTGTTAACAACTCTTTTATAAAGCACACATATAGACTATGTGTGCTTATTTTACATTCATTTTTGTTCAGCCGATATGTTGTACCAACTACCAACCAACCCAAATTTGTACCACCTAGCTTAATCAGCCGTTTAATTGGCGGCCTAGCCTTTTCATAGAACGACGCCGTTTAATCAGCGTCCTAAGTGACATCTGGCACTTAATTGGCAAATGACTTGGTTCAATATCGTTTAATGACTTGCCTAGCAAAGTAGCGGAACATGGAGCATAGGGAGCTTAGGGCACACACGGATAGGTTAGGTTCGAATGGTATGGCGTGAGCTAGAGTGAGCGAACTTAGCTCTCGTCGTGCCATTCATGTTAGGTCTCTTTAAACCCTGCTGACATAAACAGGAGACCAGCATAGCGGGGCTCCATCGTCGAGGTTAGAATGTTCAAATTGATATTTTATGTTGATATTAAATATTTCATATGTTTTCGTCACATGGTACCTATGAACGACCCAAGCATCTGCAAACCCGCTCATTAAATGTTTTATTAGACGCATTTGCTGGGTGATCAAACTGCGCCGTTCAATGAAAACGCTAGGCAGCCAATTAAACGGCTTACTAAACCACTTTGGTACGACAGAGTTATGAACTCGCAAACTTATGAACATTCACAATTTATTACAATAATGACTGAGTAGAATGATAGGTAAGACCTTATTTATTTCAATCGAGTTTTCTATTTATTATGATCTCAATGTAAATTAAGAAATCTGAGTAATCCTATCGATAATAATCGGATGTCAATAAAAGTTCTATTTTCTATTTGATATCCTGAGGAGGTGGGCGTAGGATTAGAGCCTTAAGAAACAATTGAGCGGAGGAAATTATACAGACCTTTTCACAGAACTCAGTTCTTTATAAAATGAGGTCTTTAAGATAAGTAGTCCATCCAGTCCATCAGTAGTCAATACTTTGGATAAAAGTAGATAGATCATAAATTAATAAAATATTTCAAGCTTTAATTTTATCGCGGTGAAAACGAGAAAAGAATTGTGGCTGTACTGAGGACCGTTGAGGATTTGTTTCTTCTAGAGTCAACCCTATAAGGAAAATATCAGAGTGCCTTTTCAATTAATTTTCAAGTAACGTTAGCATTCGCATGTCAATCGCAATCTGTCAAAAATGTATTAAAATAAGGCTTTTTCGACTGACATGCGAATGTGAACGTTGCCGTTGCTTAATAATTAGTAGAATGGGCACTTTGATTTTCCACCTAGGGTTGTCTCTAGATACATAGATTTATAATAGAAATATATTTAAATTTGCTGTAGGTACATCAAAACCTGGAGAAAAATATAATGTTACATTGTAAAATCTCACCGGTTTAGTGCAATTCTACGGTAGTTATTTGGATAAAATGACGAAAAAAGGAGTCCTGGAAAATGAAGTGATTTTCAAAATTGTGTCATTTTAAGTGATTATCATAACTACGACTTCATCAATCGAACGGTTCTGTTTTTACCTATTCTTACAAAATAGAGGCCCATGTGTTACAAAAACATTTTGCTGGTAACGTCCGTATACGGATTCTTGTCCCATCATTAAAAACAAAACAAAAGTAGATACTTACGACATTAAAAAAGTCTCATGGCCATTTACTCGAGTAAAAAAAAAGGTCTCCACAAAAAATCAACACAGGTACCTATCTAACTATCTAATATTTGAAAAATATCATTCACTACCTTTATCAAAAAGAGACCAATTAAGTTTTCCCGCACATATAATAAAAACACAGCCTTTTCAGCTTCCAAAAAGAAACTTAATTGAAACTTGGCAAACGCCTAATCAGACTCCGCCAAGTTTTTGCCAAGTCGGCACACCAATTTTAGGCTACGCTTGGACAAAAAGTGACAAAAACAGCCTCGTAATGGCCATGTTTTGACACAAAACCTATTTGGCCTGCGGAAAATGAGATACGTTTAGAACAAGTTTTTTTTTCTTTTTGCGAGTGAATAGAAGTAAAAACGACTTAAAATAATATGCTTTTGAATTTCCGTTTCTATTTAGGTGTGTTTTGTTAATATTTTTAAAAAGACTTGCTAAGATAGAAGAAAGCACATTGTTTATTAAAAGTAATGCTTACTAGCTATTGACCACGGCTCCGCTCGCGTGGATGTCGGTTATTTCGTAAAAAAGTAGCTAATGTCCATATCCTAGGCTATATATCTGTAAAATTTCATCACGATCCGTTCATCCGTTTTAGAGTGAAAGCGTAACAGACAGACAGATTTACTTTCGCATTTATAATATTAGTAGGGATTCCCTACTAATATTAGAGATACTTGATTTGTTTTTCTTTCTGAGCTTTCACGAGGTTTTTATTAAGAAGATTATAAACACCGTATCGTTAAATAAAGCATATCAATTTATATTACATGAAGGTACACGATAAAATATTAATAAATAATAAACGTTGGACAAAACTCGTTACGTCGTTTGGCCAAGCACGATATTCGTGGCTCGGAATATAGAGGCCTGCCCTTAATGGGTGGACGCCGGGAATAATCGAAATATTTATTATTCATATTCTATTTTTGGGTAAGACGCTTGACATGTAGTTAGTAGGTAGGTATTTTTATCTACACAATATAAAATATTTGCTCTTGGGTGTTTACAATGGTACCTTTTATTGGTATTAAAAGTAGCTTTTGTCACACAGCGCTCGTGTAGAATTTTTGCAAACGGCTCAGTACTTCTAGAGATTATCTTTTTGTTAAACGAGGAAATATTAAAGAGTAGATAATTATTAAAGAGTTTACAAATACGTGTAGTAGGTACTGTTAGGTACTTTGCCCAGCACTTAAACCAATGCTTTAGCACTACCTTGTTGCAAAAAGTGTTTAAATAAGAATATCCGTGTTTAATCAGTTGACATCACTAACATCATATATCTGAAAATAAATAATCCTTTGTATGTTCGCAAAAATAGTGAAATATACGAAGTTATTGGCGTGGGACGCCCTGCGGCACGATGGATTGATGATTTGAAGAAAGTGGCTGGCAGCGGATGGATGCGAACTGCTCAGGACCGGGATGGTTGGCGCTCTTTGGGGGAGGCTTACGTTCAGCAGTGGATAGGCTGATATGATGATGATGATGATTGGCGTGTTTAGCTGAAATATAAATAATTCCGTTATGTGATGGGTAACACTCAGTCACTCACATTCTTAATCATTTCTTCTACTTGTCACATCTTCGATTCATCCTTCTTCAGTATTAGCTTTTTTTTCTGCCGTGGGAATCCAGAGAGCTATTGTTCAATTAAAGCGGTTTCGATAAAAAACCGCGTCAAGTAATAGTAGGTAGTATTAACTTAACCTTTTACTCATCAGCTTCGCCTTTCCACCTACCTAGCATATTTCTGCCATTTACTCGTACCAAGTCTGTCCAAGGGTTAAGGCTTGGGCAGGCTAGGCACAGAAAGACGCAGTTTTTAGTTGAGCATCTCTAGCAACAAGAGGCGCGTGGATCTCAATAGGTATTAGAAGGGTGTTAAAAGTGGTCACCCATCGGAAATGACCACGGATAGCGCATTAACCTATTAAAGACACAAGTAGGTATCAATTCGGTTATTGTATAAGTCTGAGAAAACCACAGTACCCAAGTAGCTGCCATATGTCAAAAGAAAAGTGACAATCATAAGTAGGTTACAAAGAAACCGATAATAACAGAACACTACTTTTCGACAAACCGATTATAATAAATGGCATTACTAACCCACAAATCATTCTAATTTAGATATATAAACTAAGGTATCATTGCGGCTTGTCAACAAAATATGTCTCTTAAAACTTAACCCAGATTAATTAAAAGTTTTGCGCCCAATAACTAGCACGAGTTATTCATGGCTCTCAGTAGTGATAGTACCGAATCCATCGATTCACTATTCAGTAATTATGATAACAAGGCAAGTAATAGTTTGCCGTCACTGCTTAAATTAGCTTTGTACGTCATGTCATCACAATATTGGCGCTTGGCAAATATACGCATGAATGAGCAGTCTATTACGTAGTAAATGCGAGTGACATAGTACAATGTACCTTGTGTCATCTGGTTCCTAAAATGAAGTAAAATTGCACCCTTCCTTACACACCCGTGCTTGGAAATTATTTTAATCTACTTACTCGAAAACTGGCTCCTATCGCCAGCTTTTAGGTATGGAATAAAGTGTTTTCCCATGTATTCAATTTATTTCAATTATAATATCAGGATGGTCATTGGGCAGCCCCACAAAATCAAGTGCGACGTACAAAAAAAATCCACGAGCTGTAATCTCACAATAATTTGTCACGTCATGTTTCAAATGCAATTTGATTTATGTTTTCGAGTACGTAGTATGTTGAAAAACGTCGTTTGAGATGACACGCATTATAACAAAACTAGCTTTTGCCCTCGACTTCGTAAGTGCAGATATCCCGTTTTGTTCCCGTTCCCGTAGGGATTTCCCGTTTCCGTATAGCCTATAAGCCTTTCTTATGAATGTGGCTATCATTTACAAAAATAATTTTCCAAACCCGGGTAGTTTCAAAGATTAGCGCGGTTAAACAAACAAACAAACTCAAATAAAGCTTTACTATATTATATTAAAGATAGTACAGATGGACTATTTCCAGGAAAACTTTGTTTAATCATTTAGATGCAAGCAAATTTTCTGAAACTTTAGGCTAATGTTATTTACTTTAAATGAGCTACAATGTCGGTAGCTGTTAATTGCCAAACAAACATAAAATCATTATGAAAGTAAATTAAGCATATTGATTTAAATAGTGAAAAACGTAATAAAGAGCTTTTCACAGTATGTGATAAATATGTGAGCTCTATAGCCACACAGCATAAGACCAAATTCATAGTCCTTTGTCTCAAAATCTTGCTTTGACGCATTGGCAAAAGTTTTATACACAGGAATCTTCCTTTTTCAAAACACATTCCTACTTTCCTGGTATAACCCTAGTACCTCTGCACTCACTTTTGTCACGTTCGGATCGTCGTATATTGCACCGGGAGCCACCTGAGCTATTGTTTTCTTCCTATATTGCCCCACTGCAGTCTATTGTGTTGAAATCTTTTCTCAAATAGGACCACTCTTTGTGGACGTCATTAGACGACTTGTGTCTTTAAGGAGCATGTCTTGAAGGTATGTATGGCTAGTTTTAGCTATGATTAGCTACATAGCTTTAGAATTTTAGACTTACTTCCTAGAGGTGTTAGGTTAGTTTCTTAAATTCAAAAGGCAAACTGGTGGCTGCCCCTAAATCTTAATTAATTTTATGAAGAGGTGAAATTGACTGTCGTATTCTCACTTTCTTTGGACATACATTACGACTAGTAGTGAAGGGAAAAGGCGCTGCAGGTCATCAATGCATTTGATTAACCAAGTCAAAACTGTACTCAATGGCCCACGAATGCAGAGGAAGAGCTACAGTATGGGAGGAATGACGACGGATTGTGGCGTTTGCCACCATGCCCTGATGTGACGACCACAATTACTGTACCGATAGTGTGACGACGAAGAAGACAATTAATTGGTTTAAAGTTTTTTGTAGGAGGTAATCTGTGAAAGTTAAGAACCCTGCCCTTTCTTTCAATCATACAAAGCAACACTATAAAAGGGCGAACTTTTATTTCGATAAATTCTTAGGCTTGGTTCTATTTAGAAAATTTGTGAAAATGATATAAATTTACCTATTTGGTCACACAAGGAGACCTGCCGGTTGATTCTGATGTACACCTAGGCAGAGTGAACGACAAGTGAGCTGTTATTCCATGTTATTTGTATGGTTTGACAACTGACCCGCCGCAACCCCCCCTAAGTGTTCACTTCGACATGTTTACAGCCGGTTGATTCTGTCGACATCTCCCGGTGTACACCAAGGCGGAGTGAACGACAAGCTAGCTGTCATTCTATCTTATTTGTATGGTTTGACAACTCACTCGTCGTGCACCCTGCCCTAGTGTTCACTTCGACATGCTTACAGAATCGCACTGCTGAATCGCACTGCAGAATTAAAATTATGCTACACTTCATCCGGTTACATGACTCAGTTCCCATAGAATTCGAATGCAATCTATTTACTTATTTGGGAGTGAATACTAAATTGACATATATTATCTCTCATTATGCCAATGACTGAAACAACAAACGATAGATCGATATTCACAGTATGGATATATGTATGTATACATAAGTAATTATAGTTATTAGCATAATCAATTCGGGTATAACGACCAACACATCGTTACAGTTTTAGTACCAATCTCTAGCGAAATGGTTCTAATAAAAGTTATGATAGAACTTTAAGTACCACTTTATGATATTTTACTATTTGCACTCTAATAACGTATTAAAAGTGATGTGTTGTGTATCGTTTAATTCATATTCACACAATCATGGATGCAAAACGGCGGATCGGATCGTAGTGATCCCTAAAGTGCTTGTCTTGAGTTGAGTTACACGCATGCTATGGCAACTTAGAACAAAATTAAAATTCCATTTTTTTATTGAAAACAGCGCCATCTAGTTTTTAGTTAAGGGAAACAAATTGCGGTGTTGCTACGGTTAATAATATTTTTTTTTCTGGGAGTTACTTTATAACATTAATCAAGAAAAATAATATAATTTCATTATCTTCTTATATAAAAATAATATAATAGATAAATTAGTACATAATTAGGTTTTTATTATGAGCTTTAAGAGTGAAGAAGTTATATTTTGGTATTTAAACGTGCAAAAGTTTGTTTTTGAATGGCCACACTTGAATTGCAAATGGCTGCGTGAGAGTGTAACTACTCGTGCGCATTTATTTTCCTTTTGCAATAGAGTTTTTGTTGTTTCGCTAGTGCATCTGCAGGTTGAGTTGAGCTTTCGTTTCTCCATTTTGTTGAGCCGCGTTACAATTCGTTTGTACGTTCGTGTTGTGTTGTGTTGTGTGTGTTGTTGTTGTAAATAACTGGTGCGAAGATATCAATAATGTTCTCACTGGCAAAATAACCTTTTGGGATATTAACGATTCAATGAAAGAAAAGGCTAATCGGCACTACCCTAATCATAAGGGACGAAAAAGGCGAACAAAAAATTTTATTGTAAAATGTGATGTTTTTCTAAATAAAATGGTTTTATTCTATTATATGTGGTTTTTTTTCCTTTATGTAGTACGTATGTTTGTAGTATATAGCGGATACACTCATCTCTCTACCTAATATCATAAAGGATCAGACAGCAGCTATATACCTACCAACCTATACATTTATTTATATAAATTAGTTCCCTTAACTAAAAACTAGATGGCGCTGAGTTCGACCACTTACTAATATTAAAAAATAAGGTAGAGTTGCCTGTCTATAGCCAGTATACTATTGTAGTCTTTGGTTACACGACAACTGACGAATGCTGTCTGGACTGGCCCAATCAAATCTGTGTGAGAAAACTCAGAACTAAGAACTTTATTGTTGTTTTGTTTTTCGTGTGAACCACATAATTATACATGACGGCGCGCAGCTAAATTAAAAGTAAATCCAAGATTTAAGATGAGAGACTGATTGTGTTATTTGGTTGAATAGTAATTATTGTTAAATTCAAAATTAAAATGGTGATTTATTTCAATTGGTCGAATATAAATGGCGATTTATAAAATATGAGCGGGTAACCCCGAATAGGGTAGCAAGTTTGCGTCTACGCCGTGACAGCTGGCATTCTTTTGACAGACAGCGTACGAAGTGCACGCGTGCTAACCTATTGGCTCGTAATCTAGTTTCATCTTGTGTTTTACCGTATATTTTGTTTACAAATGTAATCGAATGAAACGAGGGACTGTTATGAATCACAAACGTGCTATTATTTCAACGTTTCTTCTATAACACGCCCATGATGGATGACTATCACAAAGACCGCTCCGCTGCCCATTCTGATATTTCGTCATACAAATAATAAAGTAATTAGTTCTGAATTCAAATTATTATACACGATAAATCTAATAATTGATGGACATGAAAATTTAAAATAGCTTTCGTTTCTATTCGGAAATATGATGACTGCCGAGGGACATAAAGAAAATTGTGGTACTGTAGTGAGTCTCACATCTTGACATTATTTTATGACTATTTATTGATATAAAAAAGTGTCAGTGGATATCTACACTTTGAAACGTGCAACTAGCTTCACTGTTACTGAACAACCTTGACAAATCAACAGTGCCTGTAAAGTAGTCTCCGTGTTCTCTGGGTTAAACTCTTACAAGCATCAAAACATTTTAATGTAACGACGACTAAAATATTTGACTGGCCTGTTGGTCTAGTGGTTAGTGACCCTGACTGCAAAGCCGGAGGTCGTGGGTTCGATTCCCACCCAGGACAAACTTTGTGTGATGAGCATTATTGTTTGTTCTGTGTCTGGGTGTAATTTATCTATAATATGTATGTATTTATAAATTATATAAGTATGTATATCAGTTGTCTGGTTACCATAACACAAGCTCTGCTTAGCTTGGGATCAGATGGCCGTGTGTGAGTTGTCCCAAGATATAAAAAAAAAAAAAAAAAAAAATATATATTCATGAAAGTGCAGGCCTTTGAAGATCAGAAGCAATTTATGTTTGTGAAAATAAAAGCAATGGAGTATATTAACTTCGTTGTATATCCTTTGGAGCGTTAAGTAGTAACATTAATAACAGTGACTAGATAAATGGACAAGGCATTTAGAAAAGGTTTAATTTAGATGTCCATTTCATTCGGGTCTGTTGAATTTGGAACTCTGATCTTACAATGGATCATTCGATGAAAATAAGTTGTATTGTACGTATTTATAAATCTAAAATTAAGCATTCAAAATTAAAAGTAAACGAAAAAGTAAAAGACAATGCGTCAAAGCATTTTTGTAGATATTGTTCTAATTCGTAAAACAATTTCTTTGAAATATTTTTAACAAAAAAAACTGACTTCCAAAAAAAACACTACAAAGTACAAAATAACTTTAATTTCGGTACTTATACGGTGTTTTTGGTTGCTTCTTCGTTATTTGACACCGAATTCCGAAATTAAAGTTATTTTGTACTTTGTGGTGCTTTTTTTTTGAAGGTCGGTTTTTATTTTTCACTTTTTAGTGGTACCCGGGGGTACACCCACACCTAACAACACCACTGGAAAGTCACGGGAAAACAAAAATACGCAATTTCGTATACATGGATGATTTTTCCATATATTTTTTTACAGCTATTTGGATTTAAAAACCAAACCACTGAACCGATTTTGATAAAATTTTCATGTTACCATTTGGGCAGTATACCCTTTTCAAGAAAAAAAAATTGTAATCGGTTGGCAAGCGACGGAGTTATGCGCGAACAAACATAAAAAAATACAAACATCCGAATTGAGAACCTCCTTTTTTAGAAGTTGGTTAAAAACGCGATGTTGCGTCGTTGGCGTATTGTCACGACGCGCCTGTCTGTGGAATCCTTAAAACTGCAGTGTGCCAAAATGTAGCTAGCGACTCATTAAAAACCAAAATCCTGCTTAATGCTCTAACATGCCTAACTGACTACGACAGGCAGCCCCCAAAATTAACCCTACCAATAATTAAAATCTACACTTAGCTTCACCAATCGGCACCAGTCTTACAAGCCATTACTTCACCTTAATGCCGTGTAGCCATAATAGCTACCAGTAATATTTAGGTCAGATCCATCAGCATGAACCAGCTACCGCGTCACAAGATTTTGATTGATAGTGTACAATGAGTCAGCCGGATTTTATGACGTATTTTTAGGAATAAAGGTGCAACATCGTTGAATTGGGGAGGGCAAGAGGTTAAACTGATTATGATGGGCTGAAAACTGGATGAATGAAACGGAATTTTGATGTTTAATTATGTGTAGAGTTATATGTACAGTTATTGAGAATGAGGGATACTATGGTTAGTGCCAAATAAACTTGCAACAGCGGCAATTTGACCTACCTACATTTTTAACCGACTTCAAAAAGGAGGAGGTGTAAACTGTTCTGAATCTACATCTGTCGAGATCCTTTACATTTTGTAGTAGTGAAAAACATTGATTATTTATTTTTCGGGTACCCTATGAAGAGTTATACGGGAACGGTCAATGTATTTTTTGGAAATTTATCTGGCGTCAACCATTGACACGTTCTTTTTTTGTTACATTCGGAAAGTGTCACATAAGACCAAATCCTTAAAATCATCATCTGCCTAGCCTTTTTCCCAACTACATTGGATCGGCTCCCGGTCAAACCGGATTCAGCTGAATACCAGTATTTTAAGTGGTGCGGCTGCCCTCCAGACTACCAAAACCCATTAACTGGGTAACACGGTACTTCTTGGCAAGACATGTGTTAGATTTTCTGGCTTCTAACAATCCGTAACGACTGCCAAAGATCTACAAAATGACAGCCGAAACCAACGGCTTAACATGCTTTCCACCGCAATCTCGATTGTTAGGATGGTCGCCCATCCACTGACCGACCCCGGTAAGCGTTGTTTAACCTTGAAAATTGACCCGAACAGCTGTTATTAGTTAGCCACGAGCTCGATACTTACCTTCATTGATTTGAAATAATCTGTTTATTTGTTTTTCGCCTTTGCACCGAAAAAAACAACAGTTACAAAATGACAGTGCGATCGATCAAAGTAAAAAATAATAATTATCATAGATATCATTTCATCCAATTTGGGTCAATTGTAACTTTTGCACGGCGGGACAGACCCGCTTGATGAATAAAAATGATAGTTTAATGGCTATTGGCCTTAGACCAGAGCGTCTATATATTATGAAGTTGGTGGTTACACTATTGAGACTGTGTATATTAGTGAACAGGTCCAAGCAAATCTGTGAGGTACTTTCTTCAAAAACAACCTCAGACATTATATACCTACAATGACCTACATGATTCTCATATGATATAACCATTACCTATATTAAATTGTAAGGACTTCATATAAAATATTAAATAGTCTTAGACCTCTGAATTTGTTTCGGTGTTTCTTCTCAGGGTAGTGCTACGAAATATCGGCCTCATCTACATGTTTCAGCTGATCAAAAAGTACGACGTTAAAGTATAAATCAAAAAGGTCGCCTCTATTTACTAATGGAAACATCGACGATATTTTTTTAAACTAGAATATACCTTGGATTTCCTGATTCCAACAAAGAAGGGTACCATAAATATAGGAACTCGATTTACTGAACTTTAACATTTAAAAAATCGAACCGTAATAGTACAATGAGTTTAAATTAATGCTGATAAGCAGATTCTTAATTTAAATTTAGGTAGCAGAAACCTAAATGTTGATCGGCCAGTCGATATATGTATTATTTAGGGATGACCTTAGGCATTCTCTACAAATCATGAGTCAGTATATCCCTTCCTCAGTTTTTGGGATAGGTAAATTAATTATTAACGAACGAAGGTACTTAAATTGTCTGAAGATTGAGACTCAACCTAAAGGAATTTGATATCGTTCTAAAACATGAATCCTCATATTTCTACAATCGACTCTATAATAAATTATATGCCAAACCTCACTTTAATAAGACACTACCCATACAGCTAACACATTTTCCCATGACGTAGCACATTTCAGGGCAACTTTTATGAGCAAGCATAAATCATAGAGCGACAGAAAGGTCGCAAGGTTGGCGAACTCTTTGATGAAATCAATGCTGAAGCTTTTAGCATAACTGTTGGGGTTAACAGGAACGATGTTAATATGTCAGGCGATATTTATTTAGATGAAAATAACTACAAAGAACATCTTGAAATTGAAACAGTTCATAAAGTCAATGCACTTCATTCAATGCGCCAAGGTTAGTACTAATAGCTCGCATAAATTCAACAGTCTTAATAGCCAGACAATTGATGCTCTTGACTGTGTTGCATTTGGACTCAAATGCATGGCGGATTAATAATGATGCTATAAATAAAGATACTGCCTTCTTCAACCCGAAAATTACAATAGAAAATGACAGAAGGAAATTAGAGCTGTCAAATTAGGATATAGCTTATATTTCGTATTTAAAAAAAAATGATGTGACTTCTGTAACACACTCAAGTTTCCGAACTTCCCATTCCTGTCTTGCCTGTCAGTAAATTATTGATAACAACACATTTAGAGTGGCATAGTTGAGTCGCAACTACTTTTTCTGTGTTATAATATTCGACGAAAAAAACATGTTGGAACGAAGTTCCTTATCGCGCGTTGCGAAAAGGGGCTAGACGGAAAATATTAAGACCAAAAGTTGTAACGACACTTTTTGCTATAGTTTTTTTTTATCCGATTTATTCATTGTTTTTAGCAGACTTCAAAAAAAGGCGTAGGTTTTCATTTCAATTCGGTTGTTTTTTTTTGTAAAAAGGTTTTTTTGTTAAACTGTTAAATCACGCTTTCGCTTTTGACTGTAACTTAATAAGTTAGGGAAGAGGACAAGAAAACCTTTAAAAAGTGCCAATATCAACCTTTCATATGAACAAAGCCGCGGGTCAAAAAGTAATGAGGATACGGTAATATTTCAATAGTGAATCACTTCAAAGGTTAGGGCACATGTGAACATCCAGCCCCGAAGGGCAGTAACATAATATAAACATTGTTTATTTTTTCCAACTTATTATGTTTACGAAAAGATTAAAAGAGGTTATTACGGAATGAAACCTTTTTTATATTTAAAAGTTCAAGGAGTAATTCTGACCCGTGCGAGACGCCTTTAGGGAGAATGAGACTATTATTTTGTCTGGAATCTTAATAAAATAATTAGTTACTCATAAATTAATATAAAAAATTAATGAACTTTACAAAACCCATTCAGTCTACAGGTGTTTAATGTAAATATTGTGCTGTAAACAAAAAAAAATATGACCACTTAGTGGATTTTCCAAAGGATCACGGCTAGATTAACATTTTAAACTAAGTCTTTATGTAAACAACTACTATAAAATTAAACAATAGCTGCTAATGACCAAACTCAGTTATGGAAAGTTTGATATTATTCAAATTTTCCAATTTAGCCTTTAATCGCCAGGTACTCGTTTACCTGACAGATATTTCTATTGTTGAGTGAAAACATAGGTAAAGATTTGAAATAATTTGTGTGCTAAGTTGATATAATAATTATACTATATTTTATACCAAGAACACACACATACAACTCTTTTGCTTAAACTAAATTGGGTATACTCATTGTACAAATAAAACGATGCCGATGAAAAATCATTGTCGCATTCCAGTTGTCTGCCTTAACATCAAACAAGAACGGGAAAATGATGATTCAGTTAAGTTAAAAATTACTGCGCACCTTGACCGTGGACATAATTAATTGCAGATATGACAGAAGATAAAGAACTCTTTTAATTAAAATCAAATTACGCAAGACACTTAAAACAATTTATAATGCCCATTTTCCTCGTAAGGAAAAACCAAGAGGCCAAGATATACTGGATGTACAAAGTAGGTGAAGTAGTGTCCATTATAAATTGGTTCACCTTACTGATTCAATGGTTTTCATAATGATACTATTTTGTGTGAATCCCTCAAACAGATAATCTTTATTGTTTTATTATGGCTTCTGTTGGTTTTATTACAGCACTTTTTATAACACGGGTTGCAGGGGTTTACCACACCTTTAACTCATATTGATATAAGAAGATAACTATTTATTTTGTTATATATACTGGTACATACTGGTACATATACTGGTGGTCATTTCATAGATTAGATTTAGGTGTTTTTGTCATCGGTACAGTACCGTGAAGGGGGAAATCTCACACTATGCAGGCTGCCAATAAATTCTAACTGGCCAATTTGAGTAAATTCCATATTTAAAATTAATATAAAATAGTAGTGCCTGTCGATAGCTTATTTCACTCTCTAAGCCCAAAGTCCGTAGTTTCGGCCTTAGTATCGGGCGTTTTCTACTCCGTATCTCCAACGGACTTACGATTAGTCCCGAACCCGGGACTAATCGTGAGTCCGTTTTGTAAAAAATTTGTAGAATTGGCTCTTTTGTTGCAAAATAAAAAAAACAGTCCACCGCTTAGCGACTGCCTGGTCTGACCATTACAGCATTTTCTTCATTTATTCATTTACTTTTTTAGGTCATAACTTTATTATTAAACACACTTTACATAACTTATTTCACGGTACGGTAAGACTGCCTTTTTTCGTCACGCAATATATGGAAATACGACATGATTTGCATAAGGATTAGGGACCGTGGTTATTAAACATAAGTTTTTTTCTACGGGTCTACTCCTGTGATCTGTCCTACAAGAAACGTGATTTTTGTCCGGGGTAACATGAACTCGATGATAAATATGGTTTAAAACTAGGAAAGATAAAAAACTACCCACTGCAGCTTTAATCTAATCTCTCATCTAATTGGGCAGTTGGAACGAACCCATCACGCGTTGGTTTTCTATAGTGTCAATATTTGTGGGTTGGCGTGTGCACTGCAGTTACGAATGTTACAATATAGTCTGTATTCCTACTGACATAACAGTATATACCCCTGTCAAGGCTGCATAATATAAAACTACATATACATGGACCACAAAAAATTGGTTCCAATGCAACGGCATCCATGCTGCCTAAAAAAAAATTGACGAACGAACTACGTCAAATAAATCCTGCTTCGCGGTATCAGAAGTTTCCGTGCAATTTGAACACATAGAACCAGCTCAAATTTCAACTCAATAGTAGTAATAATCGGTTATTGTATAGAAGCCCAGCATTGTATACATAGCCCGAAAGATCGCCAAATTGAAGTGGCAGTGGGCAGGGCACATTGCTCGCAGAACAGATGGTCGATGGGGCCGAAAAGTTTTGGAGTGGCGACCGCGTACCGGAAGACGCAGCGTTGGAAGGCCTCCCACAAGGTGGACCGATGACCTGGTGAGGGTCGCGGGTAACCGATGGATGCGAGACGCACAGGACCGGTTGTTGTGGCGACGCTTGGGGGAGGCCTATGTCCAGCAGTGGACGTCTTTCGGCTGATATGATGATGATGATTGTATAGAAGTAGCGGAACAGAGAGTAAAGTCCGCAAGACTCCTTTGAAAAGGGAGGATCCTCCGACCGGACGGTTGTTGTGTCCGGTGGGCAACTGCCCGATAGTTGATATTCGTACTGTTGTACATGTTCAAATCGCAAGGAAAACTATTCATGCTCTATTTTGCTACATCGGTTTTTTTGTGGCGGTATTGATGCCGCAACAATCGGTACCCAAAACATGTAGGTAGACTATCGTTCTTGTCTGTCATCGCTATATCTAAAAAGCAGTTACATGTTCTATACATTTACAAAATGAAACAATAAGGACTAACACAACCATTATATTCATTATAATCTAGTTTCCCTCATTTAAAAAAATATCGTGTGGAAGAAAATATTGGAGTAAGAAAATTCTTAACTGACGCGACCTAAATACTATTTTTTACATTCCACTCAATTAGTAAAGCCGTTATTTCAGGTCACCTGTCGAGGCGATCTCGGATCAAAGCCAAAATATTTCTAATGAAATTCCAAATGAACAAATGAAGCTTTTAAATGATGTAGGCAGGTGAGGTAGGGATTTATATTAGAATTCATTTTCTTAAACTACTTTGAAATTCAAGAAGTGAATTAATTGTTAATCATTACGAGTAATTTATTATATTTACAAACTATAACGAGAAGAAAAGTTTCTGTTAAAAAGGTTAATTTAGAATGCGTGCTGTCTCTTGATTGAGAAATGATTTTCAATAATTTTTCGAATATATTTAATAAATTATTATAGATCTTGACTTAACGTAGCACAACAAAAAACCGGTCAAGTTCGAGTCGGACTCGCGCACGAAGGGTTCCGTACCAATTATCTATAAAAAACCGGCAAAAAAAACACGATTGTTATATGGGATGGGAGCCCCACTTAAATATTTCTTTTAATCTGTTTTTAGTATTTATTATTATAGCGGCAACAGAAATACATCATCTGTGAAAATTTCAACTGTCTATCTATCACGGTTCATGAGATACAGCCTGGTGACAGACAGACAGACAGGTAGACTGACAGCGGAGTCTTAGTAGGGTCCGGTTTTTACCCTTTGGGTACGGAACCCTAAAAAACATACTTCAACACAAAATGGGTGTGTCATGCCAAGTAATCATATAAATAAAACAGAAAATAATTATAATCTATGATACAACGTTTTTTATTCATGTTTGAACGGTAAGAACTACAATCAGTTAAGCCTACAAGATTTTTGATAAAAGATTAATCGATTAAAATTCAACGAAGGCCGATTCATAAATTCCACTTGAAATAAATCAATATCAAAATCAGCTGTTTGACAAATTACATCAAGAAAAAAATAATCAAATGGTAATTTATACAGTTTCTTACCATGCTACTTAGATATATGAAAATCAATTGCATGATTAACAAATATTAACAATATTACGCCTATTCCGGTTTGATTATAAAAACAAATAATGACATATGTTATTTTTTTAAGTAGGCATGTTTGACCGGTTTCCAAAGCAGGTTACGTAATTCCTGACTTAACGTATTATCTCGACGGATGACTGATGAGCTTTTTACCTTCTAAATATTAGAAATCTACTACAATATCAGAGGTATTTAACACTGTCTGCTCATGTAAATATTTTAAAATATACTGGCTGGCTGATATTTTTAATTTTGCATAAGTTATTTCTAAAGTTTATGCAGAAACAAAAGAAGAAAAGTTAAATATAGGTAGTGGCAATATTAAGCTAAGCAATAGATTTCAAGTTTATTTCCATTAGTATCACAGAAGACAACTGTGTCTCAGTAAAGAACAAAATAACTATGAACTCTGATGAACATGAGCCGCGTTTTTCACCGTACATATTTTGGGATCCACATTGTGACCCACATTTTTTAAAATAGACAAAAGTATTAACACCACGAAAAAATCTTTCAATTTCGCAATCAACAGTAGGTAATTTCGGTTACTGCAGCCATGAATGTAATTACCAACAATGGACAATGATTTCTGTCTGCCTCCATAGTCAATAGCGTCAAGGATGACACTGAGTTTTGTAATACTATTGTTCCAAACGCAATATGAATATTCCTCCCATCCGGTGTTTCGTTGTGAATATAATCTCCTGGTACAAGGTTTTGTTACTGGAGTATTGGAATCCATACCCGGAAAAAACAAGGAATGAGAAAAGCTGCGGGATCGAGTGTGCAGTACCTACTATAGAATGAGTTTTTTCTGGTTCATTTTTGGTATCCAGTACTGCAGAGAAAATACGCAGAAATGTAACTAGAATTCCATTGTTTAGGTTTTCTACGAGGTTATTAACCATAGCAAGTTTTAAATGTTCTGCAAGTGCCTTATCCATGAAAAAGCGGGCGCTTGCGTTCGTTACAATTCACCACGTTTATCCGTTGAGATTTATTGGTCTGCAGTCTAGTACCATCATCATCACTTTCCTGCCCTGTTACGAGTACTTGCTGTCTACGCAATTCATTCACTCCATTCTCTTTCATGTCAGTTCTCATACAATCCATTATCTTTTCTCTGATCTTCATCTAAGTCTCCATCCACCAACTTTAATGTATCACTCTTTTAGTCCTACACTCGTATATAAAAACATATTTTTTAGGTATGTCAATCAAAAGATGAGCACGTGTAGGTAAGTTTTTAGAACAAGCATCCTGATGCTTTTGAAGCCGGTTACAACCAGTACGATTCAGTCAAAATTAACAGAAAAATATGTAGGACAGCAAAAACAAATAGGTACCATACAACAACGTCTAAAATCATATAAGATAATATATAATTCAAGGCTCGTTGGTTTCTTGATGAGCAGAGTAATGTAGCGAGGCGCCTTCAGAAATACGTGATGACAGGCTGAAACAAGACAAGCGTTTTACTAATTAATTATTATTGTGACAACTACATGAGAGAACCATTTAAATTATACTACTTTTTTACTTGACTAGGTGAGAGAGATACGGGACTGGGAAGTATGGCTCTAGAAATAGAAGGCCTATATGGATGAAAGACGTATGGAACTGGGAATTATAGTTGAAGACGGGGGAAGCAAATACTGAGCAATGGGTGATTCTAGAAAATGATGATGATAATGATTAGGGGTGCCAAATTAGCTCATAGCACTGGTGCCTTTTAGCATCTGCAGTACTAGAAAGAAGAAGAAAGAAAAAATACCTACTTTTTGCAACAGAACTAACATGCATATAAAATATTACACTAACAATAGATTTAGTAGTGCTTAATATTATGTTAGTAAAGACAAATAAAAATATATTATAATTATATAACATCACCAAAGTCATCATAGGTACGTTTCTTGAGACAATCTATTTCATAATAATTATAACATAAATTTTGTTATGCAAAGGCAACAACTACGAAATTATCTGAATGAAAAACTATGTCAATACGGGGAACGTGAATATATTATTTGCACAGCTATGCAAATAATTTCACTGACGACTGACGTGACGTTATTGTATCATGGTGATGAGATGATGCTTTATACATTATGTAGGTTTTATGATTTGGCTATCTTTCATTAAAAATAGTATCACTAGGCGAGTTCTATACTATTCTAGTTGAAACTAAATCGGCCCCACCAGCATTTGATCATTTCTTGCTTCAAGTTTCATGTTTGCTTTTTCTGTTGAAACTACCAAAATATGTAGGTACCTATTATTTTTTCAAGAATAAAACCTACAACAAGTCTCTTAAAAAATAAATCATTTTCTGTTTCCTCAGTTTAGCCAAAAGAAAGCATTTTTAATACCCACATAAACTTTATTGCGGAATTCTTTTGGCTGCGTGTCTAAAAACTTCAAGTTACGGCCCTTTTAACCCAACACGAAAGTGTGGGCCGAAGGCACAGATAAAAACTTAATCTCAGTCTACAATATTTTGTTATGTAAGACTACGCACAACTCTGTGCCGAATTATATTAAGCTATATACCATGTTGGAATGAAACGACTAAGTGAAATTAAGAAGTAGCGTTGAAAACATAGACATAAATATAAAAGCAACACTTTCCACCAACTCTGCTAATACTTTAATTTTTAATTAAGACATGAGCGTTCTCATTCTATTGATATCACCAAAGTCGCGCGAAATACCTGGATGAGGGATGCACGTAACCAAGAATACGTGCAGAAAAGAGAGCAAGCCTGTTATAATCAGCAGTGACTGAAGCTTGGAGCCTGAAATGATGACAGAAAAAGAGAAAATAACCGTGCATATTGTCATGAAAAATAAAATAAAAATTTAAACGGTCTTTGAAATAACTTAAGCTATTTGTAGCACATGATTAGTACAGAAACCTTTTGTTTAGCTATTTCTAGGAAGACAAAAGACACAAAAGATTTCCCTCAAGGAAACGTTAACCAGAAACATTTCATCACAAACTTTTTGTATCAAATTAATCGAGAATTCACAACAGAAAGTTGCGCCACTAAAATCACTAGATACACGCGCGGTCAGTCTTTGTTCCAAAGTTTTGAGGTGGGACCTAAATCATTCATGTTTGTGTAGTAAGTATCCTTGTTGGAAACTTTGTCTTTTGACTCCTTATTTATCGTTATACCCAACTTTTGTTTGGTCAAAATGTAATCTTAAGTTTTGTGGCTTTTGGTTGCAGCAAGTTGTTCCTTTATATTATATTAACAAATATTTGCTTTATTTATGAGTAAATAAAAACAGTTGTCTTAAATCTTTACTAACTATATATACCTGATATAAAAATAAAAACTCCTAACCAAGTTTACCCTAAAATATGGCGTCAAAAAATTCATCCGCATCGACGTCGACTGGAAAGGTGCCCAAAAGACTGACGGCATTGCCACGTTGTATGGCAATGCTTATCCCTTGTCCAAGGTAAAAGACAGCCCTTGGGTCACGCCAAATGTCAACTAAGCGTCTTGAAAAATCTGTGGCTTGATTGAAATTTAAAAATATGACACAATTTTAGGAAAGAGCGTGTGGATATTTGAAACTTGTTTACGTGCAATCAAAAGTATGTGATTATAATTTCAAAACTCCTGAAACCAGATTGTATGCTTCTGTTTAATAATGTGATGTATTATAGATGAGATGAAAAACTAGCTAACCAGGGTCACATGACAAAAGAAATAAGATGCCAAATACAAACGAATAAGAAAACCAAGTCAGAAAGGAAGTACCCAATGCCACCTGCTACAATTATTCTTAAATCCTACTTTTTTATGATGGCAATGATAGCGTGATAGTTGACAGGGGAAACTGGAGGAAGAAAACCTATTGCAGTGACCTCAAGTAACACGACAATTGAGGTGATATTGATAATGACGAGATTATTTATTTTATTTCGTTTAATTTCTAGAACGTGCACCATTCTAATCTATTCCATCATATACTACGCATTTCCTATCCGAGTATTGTGTATCATCAAAACAATATGCTAATGACACCACTAGACGTCGACTGTCATCACACCGTATCGGATTGCATAACCGTTTCCTTCACCAGCTCATGACCACTTCCTTCTTAACTTTGACCTTGTTTGTCTGATAATGCATGGCCGTACGATTTTATGTTGTTTTTGTTGAAACTGCATAGTTTCGTATTTGTTTGTTTACTTCACGAAATTTATTGCCGAATTCTGTTTTGACATTGAGATCCAAGCGTAATCGAAAATTTACTACTCCTAGCGTGCTCTTTGCAGCTCTCATTTGAAATTATTATGATTCTCTTTGTGTTTTAGTAATAAACCTTATTCCAGCTCAATTGATTAAAGTAATCTATATTCTTATCGATGTGAAGAGCTGCTAAAAAGAATTTATTACTTTTATTCATAAACATAATCTGATAAATATAATCATACTATAATATTAAGTATTAGAAGACCAAGTTCCAAAACATTTAAAGACAGCTGACAATCAGCTGATTTACAAATAATACTTACATGTTCTAATCATCAAACAAACATTCATTGAACAAATGACAATCGAGAATTTTTACACTCCTTATCAGTCTCCGGAAGCAGCTGTAGCGTTAGCCATTTATTATTTATATTACTGTTGCGAATTTTATTATTTGGCTTTAAATTGTAGATATTGGTATCACCAAGAGAGTTTATCGATTATTTTATTACATCTTTGACCTTTGCTATTGTAATCATTGTGTCTACTAACAGAGGACCAGTCATATTGTCTTCAATACAAATATGTACTCCTTAATTATTATTTTTCATTACTTTTGGCTCAAGAATCACAATCATCTTTAATAAGAAGCATACACTTGTCTGTCGATTACACACTCATTGATTTATAAAGACCTAATTATACGAGAATCCGTCAAAGGTCACCTGAATTGTTTATAAATTCAAGCATGGTAAGTCTTTCATCCGTCCAAACTTTAAGGTTCATCCTTTAATATTCAGGCCACGAAAATTGGACCCAAGAAATGCCCACTTGTTGAATAACATAGTGGTGCTCATACTACAAGCCTATCTAATATGACCAAAGGACCAGAGCTTGTTGAGCAAGTCAGTCTGAATAATAAACAACGTTCAACAGATTAGGAGTAAAGAGAGACATTTCTAATTAGGGATTACAGTTATAATGATTAAAGGCACTGTAGTTAATGGAAGATCAAAGTAAATAAACTACTGAGTTACGTCACAAATGATGAAAGGGAATGTGGCGAATGGAATTCATTTTTGAACGTACCTACTCTGACCGAAACTGTTACCATTTTAGAAAATTGCTACTAATACGTTTTCATAATTACACGGTTATTTATGAAACCAATCACATTGTTTGCAATTGAAAAATGAATTAATTTGTCGACTGTGTGATTTTGATAATTGGAATTGTAGATAATTAGTGTCAAACTTTAATCAAAACCAAATTCAGACTGCAAATGAGCCCACAAAGTGTCAAACAGTGATTAATTATCGTATTGGATAGATTTTAAATTAGTTTGCGGGTAATTAATACCTACTGCCGGAAAAGCTCCGTGTGGTTCCGTATGGTGTCGGACGTAAAAGAATAGCACCATCCCATCACTTTCCGTGGGTGTCGAAAGAAGCGACTAAGGGACTCACCAGAGAATGGGTAGCAGCTTTCTCTATAGGTACATTGCAACAGTTACACTGCGATTGCCAACCCGCCTGCCGGGGAGGGCTATTTCCGGCAGTGGACGTCTTTTGGCTGATATGATGATGACCGGAAAAGCAGGGTACCTATATATATTGAGAGAAAAAGATAGCAAAATTTCAATTCTGCAGTCCCATAATGGTAACCGAGACTATCGAGTATAACGAGTATTGATGATCTAAAACTCAGATGAGCTAAGATAGTGTCAAATGATTCGTCCAAAAGGATGACTAAATGTCTACAAAAAGTGGGCATGGCATTGACTGGCATTGACATTGTCCTTCAGGAAGGTGTAACAAATCATACAAAACTATATTATTTCCTGTAGACCTTCAACTTTTGTATGACATCCGCTAGCATTGTATTAAACGTTGTATCGCCAAACCTTACTAAGGCTATCAATATTGCATCAATGACATGACATGACATGCTTTATTAAATCTATAATGCCATCAACAATATCTTTGGATACAATTCAACCTATTTCATTCGACAGAATGGGCCTGAAATTATGATTTCCTTCATCGGTATCCTCATAAAAATCGCTGCAGAATTATACGAAAAAATGAAGACTATACAGTGCGTCGAAAACTCGTGTGACGTCATATTTGAGTATACTTTTTATTCAAATGTGACGTCACCAGCCCACACTCTTGAACTTTGATGAATTTTATCTTCGTCAATTTCTATTGATTTGACAAAGCAAAAATGTCCAATATTTTTCGATAATCTAACTGACGGACATATTTTATTAGGATCAATTTTTTTTTAGTAAAAGATCATCCCTGTTTAGACTTTGTACAGCTACGTTTTGATGAAATATTCTTGATAAGGTAGCACTACCCACCAATGCCAACCATCTGAATAGTCATCTAAGGGTTAAAGGGGTTCGAACATTTTTCAATGGGAGCTAACATAGAAACCCGTCGCCATGTTGTTAACATTTTTTGTTTATTTAAGTACCCTCCATCCATATAATGAAAACCGTTTCATCTTGCGCTGCGTTTTTGAAAAAAAAAAATGACAACGGGTAGTTAACTCTTTATTGAAATATAGTATTATTATTCCACCGTTTCCTTCAAAGACAAGTCTTCAACCGCACACAGCTTAAAAGCATGCACGCGTTCGACCACTATCTCACCTGATGGTAAGCGGTGATGTGTGTGGTGACGCTTGCCTAGAAGTAACCTATTTACTCTTGACTTAACGACTCCCAGATTGTAGCTATCAGGAAACATAGACTCTTGCAGGGAATTCCACTCCTTAGCTGTACGCACAACTAACCGCTATATGCATTTCAAGTCTCATCATCTAACCACCTCGAAACATCAAATTGGTTAGAGTTTTTTTCAGTTGTCATGAGGACTGCGGCCAGTAGCAGAGGTCCTGTATATTGATCAGGGGGTCGAGTCTGCTATTGCAATCGTGTCTCAATGACCGGTCAATGATCGATTTTTGACGTATAACGTCAAACTTATGACACATTTCCCATACAAAAACTGTCAAAGTTGTCAAATATTCGATCACTGACCGGTCATTGAGACACGATTGCAATAGCAGACTCGAGCCCCTGAAATATGGTTCTAATTCAAAATACCAATAAATTTCAAATTTCGATCCATTATTTCTCTTTGGCAGTTCATTCCAGAACCTTGCTTTGTGGTGTGGCGGAAATCAAACCATTTCCTCTGTAGAATTAGTAGGTACCAACGAATTTAATCTACGTATTAGTCAGTGGAGCATTAGAATATATTAATTAACAAGTGACGCTTGTAATGTTATCGGCTTAATAAGCTTCAGTAGTCGCGAACGTGTTAGTGGCATATCGGGGAGATAGTGTAGGGTGATAAGGCGGTACATGCGTTATATTACCTGCGACTGATGTATGAGAGTCTTTATCTTTCACTTTACGCTCTTTTGATTCGTTGCGACTGTTTTCGATGAGCATTTTCCGTTTTTTTCGAGTATCAGAGAGGGAGCGTACATATGAGTACTTAGATTTTTAGATTGAGTTAATAAAATATATACTTTTTATTTGCATTAAGACGACACTGTCTGTCGAATACTGTCGCATCTATCTAGCTTATTTTGTCCAAAGGGCAAAGGCCTCCCAATTTTTTGCATACAACACTGTCCTTTGCCAGCTTGGTCTCTTCAGTAGGAGTCGAGCTCATCCCACCATCTTCACCTTGGTCTGCCTCGATGTCTTATGGCGTTTTAATGAAACACATCTGTATTTTTTTGTTCGGATAATACAAACGTTTTGCTTTTTATTTGAAAAAAAAATCGCCTTTTGAACTAAACAACATGTAACAGAATAAACGGAATAGTTACCTCTTAAGTACCTACACATCATTATGAATAACTTTTACTGTGGGACTAACGGGATACATAGGTACGCAAGATCAACAGTCATAATATCAACAGTTAAAACATCAACACCGTAAGACCAACGATTCAAAATCTCAACACTTCAGAATCTCAACAGCTTAGTAAGTCAACAGTTCAGAAGATCAAAGTTTAAAATCCCAACTTTGAAAGTACCTATTAGGTCAATACTAGCAAGTCGGAGCCCCGCTTCGCGGGGCTCAAGGGTTTGAAAATAAATAACCACGAAGGGTATGGCGGGGTCAGTTCGCTCGCTTCGCTCGCTCGCGTTAATTCTGTGACACGTTATACATTAAATGCCTTTTACAACGCATGGGATTGATAAGTTGGATAATTTAACGTTCTATAAAGCTAACTGTAGTTGCATGATTGCATCAATATTGATTGACGTTAACCCACATAGACACTGACTGCTATTATCAATCAAGCAATTAGGTATTTCAGAATCAAATTACCTATAATCATTTCTAATTTGTTTACTACTTTGTCACATTATCTTTTCGTAATGGTATGGTATGGTATGGAAAATTTATTTAAAAATATTGATGCTTATTTGGTAGAAGAAATCAGCCGTAAAAAAGATTACCAACTTTTAACATTTTTTTTTTACTTTTTATCGTAAAGTGAAAGTTGTAAAAGTTAAAATTATTTTTAATCAGATACGTAAGCAGCGATTGTGGAGAATTAAATAATAAATGTACAAAACTATTTCCAAATTATTATCTGCCTACCTACTTATGTATTTGTTGGTGGAAAAACTTTGTAATCAACGTAAGAATCAAGCCAACAACGTTCTATAATAAAAGCAAATACAAAACGTATTAGGGAAATAAAATCAAACATTTCATCGATACGATTAAACTGTCAGAACATGACTTATGTTTATCTATCTTTTCTATCGCGTCAACGTAGCGTCGATTGATGGCCGATAGTAACCGACTAACACTTTGACAATCGTTTGATTGTTGACTCGGCAAGAGTTTTCGGCCAGCCTTTTATTATTCTGAATTTCGATTTTCAAATTCTTTTGACAGCTGTCAAAATGTCTTTTAAATGACGGCATTTTATTACTGGTCTAGGGAAAGATGTACTAAGTTTTTCTTTTGGAATTGTTTGTAAATATTGAATTTATGACTCAAAGTTATTTTTACTACCAGTTGAATTAGTTAAAAGCGTGACTGCTGAGTTCAGAGCACACTGCGGCTGGTCATGACCTTGTGTGTGGCAGGCCTCTTTTCCATTTTATAAGTCTAAAACATGGCAGCACTTGACACATTTGCCAACCGTTTCCTGGAAGTATAAATGCCATATTTTATCACGTTTCATAAGTCAAATCTCAACGATCAGACGACGTTTATCGAAAACCGACACTTCAAAAGTCTCATAGAGCCAGACGACTAAGTTGGTCGCTGCCAATCGATAGTTTATAATTAAAAAGAGATTACTGAACGTTGATTGGAGAATTTTAAATTGAAATGTTTCTGCTGTATCTTATAAGTAAGCTAGGTATTGTTGGGGTTTTTAAATAGGTTGTTAATGCATATCATAACTAAAACAGTCACAAAGAATCCGATGTGCAATATAGGGTACATACCCTTTTTAAATAAATTTCAACTTAACATAACTTTGTTTAAGGCATTTATTTTTATTAGAACGAATCCAAGCTCCTGAGAAGGATCACCCAGCTGAAGTGGCAGTGGAAAGGCCACATAGCTTGCAGAACAGATGGTCGATAGGACCGAAAAGTTCTGGAGTGGCGACCGCGTACCGGAAGACGCAGTGTTGGAAGGCCTCCCAAAAGGCGGACCGATGGATGACTTGGTCCTCACCAGGTCATCACTCGGTCGCGGGTAGCCGATGGATGCGAAACGCAAAGGACCGGTGGTTGTGGCGACACTTGGGGGAGGGCTATGCCTAGCAATGAACGTCTTTCGAGTAGTAAAAAATTCCTTCTGCCAGCAGCTTTGCCCACGTGTAATACGAAAATTTTCTGAAGGAAATGGAAGGAAATTTTCTAGGAAATGGTCTACACGTGTGCCAAGTTTCATTCAAATCCGTTCACTGTTAACGTGGAAAGATAATTCAAACAAACAAGGGTTACTTTCACATTTACGTAAGTATTGTACCATCACAACAATACAAGTTTCAAATCTCAAAATTCAATTTGTTCTACGAACCCACGTCCTACTTTGTAAAGTGGACTTATCCATCTAATAAATTACTTCATTGGCTGATATACACTTCGATAACATTGAGAAGATAATAACCTAACATCTCTTCTGTACGGTCGGCTATTTATGATTTTATTGAGGATCGAACAGTAAACAACGACTGTGTCAAGATTGTCGAATTACACTTGACTAAAGAACGTTCCAACGAATGATCGTTGGCCCGAAAAAAAGTCTAGTTGAAAGAAGGTTTAACTAATAAAATATCGGTTACCGATCAGTGCTGGTCTGTAGTAGTAGTACTACTATTTGTGCGTTCTCTATTCAAATGAATTTGGTCAAATGAATAGAGTATTGCTTTGGCTGAATAAAATTATATAAAATTAAAGTACTAAAAATCAGTCAGGCAAAAGGTTGCAGTTGCTCAACGAATATAAAACTACGTTTTCACCTCTTACGTTGGAGAGTTCGTATAATGAGAACCGAAGTGTGATGTTACACCACACTGCTTAATCTACAAAAGTTTTAAACTTCAGCTTTTTAATATACCATCAAATGTTTGAGTTAATTTGTAAAACTGAAATTTTTTTCGTAAAACGTGCTTCATGGGGTGAATTATGGCAAATTAGCAATGATTGCCTACAGCTTATTTCATCGCTGACCCTTTTTTAAATTCACGTTTAAAATGTTTTATTTTTAAGAAAATATTGCACTCCTGCGATTAACATTAAAATTATAAGAATCGAATTTTATAAAAATTCTTAGTAATTTCAAGACCTTATAATAAAAAAAATCCTTGTAAATTATGACCCAAATGATTTATTTAATTCTTTTGCAACTGTCCGCCTATTAGTACTGCACAATCATTTGTAATAGTTAAAGCATAATAAATAATAATAAAAATAGTAGTATATTATTAATGACTTGTTTGCTTACACGTAATCAGTCTTTATACAAAATTAACTACAACCTCACAGTAAATTATAAGTTGTGTTTTTCTTTTTACTATTATTATGTAGGTACTTTTATACATTTTATAGCAAACTAGCTGTCCCCCGCGGCTTCGCTCCCGTCAGCTGGCTACCTACCTACCCTACACCTACCCTACACCTGCCCTACACCTACCTACCCTACACCTACATGCATGCAAATAATTCTATTTTATTGAGGTATTTCTTTCCGACTTGCTAGACAAAAGTTGTGATAGCTCGGTTAATATACATGTTATAAAAATAATTTATCTACACTCACAACGTAATGTTCCAAATATGAGTTCAAAAACGAATGCATAAATGCATACTTTTTTTTCGTGGATAGGTAAAATTTAAAAAAAAAACCATTACAGTTCAACATTTTCCTTCGATTTTTAAACAACTGCATCATAAAATAACTTTTTAATTTTTAAAGCACACTTTTTCTTTTTAATTTTTGGCGCGGGCTCTTTGACTTAGTCAATGAGCCAGCTTTTATCTTTGTCTATGTTTGAGCGCGCTGCGCAGTCATTCGAATACGCAATGAGAATATCCGCCATATTGGAATTAACTATTATTCCAATAAAATTATTTTATTTCAACTGTATGAGTGAAGATAAAATAGTGAATGCAACGGCATATAATTAGGTATTAAAACACTCGTGTGATGCTATTATCACACTCGGCTACGCCTCGTGTGATAAACCCACACTCGTGTTTTAATAACCCTTTTTATATGGTCGTTGCATAAACTACTATTATAGCCTATAGCACTCAGGAATAATGTAGCTTTCTACCAGTGAAAATTTTTTTAGAATTGGAAGATTAGTTCCAGAGATTACCCCCTACATACAAACTTACAAATTTAACCTCTTTATAATATTAGTATAGATGGTGCCTCTATTTAATCTTGTTTAGAGAAGGTAAATGATAAATGTGAAACCTTATTATACTAGCTGGTTTACATAGTTGCTAGGCACATTAAAAACTAATTAATATTATAATGGTAAATAAAATCTGCTATTATTTATCACCTAATTAATGCAGAACTCGTAAAAAAACTATTTTCTTTACTTGTGGTATCAGACTTTGCTTCTTGCCAAATTTAATGAGTCTAGATCAATGGCAAGTATACAATTAAATCAAAATTTAACGCATAACTTGCTTCATTTTTTATTGCGTTGTCTTAGAAGCTTGAATTTGATCCCCGTCTTGACAGACTGACAGATGGGCGGAGGGACGGTTAGCGAGGTTTATCGTATCAGGGTCATGTTTCTTCCTTTTGAGGTACGAAGCCCTAAAAAGAATTCAACAAGCCAGCAACCGATGCATGCAATATGCGCTGAATAGGTCGTGGTGGCAATGGTTAGGGGATGCTTAATTCTTTCAGTAGACGAAATCTTTCCTGCCAGGGTTGCAGAATTCCTGCCAGGGTTGCGGAATTTGTTCGAAAGAGTCACCGCAGCCCTGGAACACAAAGGGCGTTTGGAGGAACACGGATGGGTCTTAGTCAGTAAGAATCTGACACTCCATCCCGCTCCACCCAGAGCGGAAGGAGTCATTTGATGAATTCCCTTCATTAAAAAAAAACAGGACTTTGGGTATTACAATTATCAAGATTCGGCCATCCCCTTTATTTCTATAATATTCGATCAACATTAAATTAATTTTGGTTGAACCGAATGTATTTATATAAACAACAATTGACAAACTTTGATTCAGTCTTTATGCGGCATTCCTACTTTCTATTAACCAACTACGTACAATTACTTTATTAATTTGGACCAAAACAATACAGTTGATAACAAGATTCACAATTGGAATGGAGAACTATGCAGTACTGAAGTTTAAATTGATATTGACTTGAAACTATGTTACATATCTAAATGCGACGTTAGATTCGGAGTTGAAGAGAACCTATGCATCAAATAAGTTGAAAGTACACAGGTAACCCTGAAATGTAAAACAGTTGGATTCAATAAAAAGAAGTAAAATAAATGTAGCTTTTTTGGTAATGTAGTTATTTTGTAACTTATACAATTTTATTATAATAATGAACTATGTACAAGCGCGTATAAAAGGAGACAGGAAAAGATTTAATTAGGCATCAAACAAATAGTCAATAGTGCTGGCATAGTGAAAGTGGACACTGGCAGCATTATAAAGAAAAAGCCAGGTCTACTGAGATGTAAATAGAGAATTATACGTTCCCCAGTAAAAAAACATTCAGACAGGAGGGAATTTTTAGGTACTAGTACCTATTTAAGACAACACAAACAAGAGATTATAGATTCCGATCTAGTACGATAGTATAAAAAAATAACTAAACCCTTTCCATTTCAAATAGTAAAAAATATGATAACAGATTTTACCAATATTTATCAAACAAAAGAAGTTACCACCATTGAAACAAAAGCACAAACTGAAAAATACAAAGGGTGAAGAGATATGAAATAGACAGCTTTCTGTTCAAACCAAAATAAAAGCAACAATTTTAATCAAATAATGTATCCGAACAGAGGCCATAAAATGCTGCACATGTCCAACATGTTATTAACAAAGTTGCGCTGAAAGCCAATTGAACAGTAAAACTATTCTCCAATGCACGTAGTTTAGTTACGCGACTCAATAGTGAGTTAACAGATGATCACATCGATGAAAGCCGAAATAATAAAGGGTTCTAGAAATCGTTTCTCTATGTGATTTTTTTCTACAAATAATATACTTGTAAATTAAAATATAATATAAAAAAAATTGTCATACCATTGTTGACGGATAGTCGCGTCACACAAACATCACGAATTCTGACTAATATGATAACATCGAAAATGTACCAAATACATAAAAATCGGTTTAAACTCACTTTCGCGTAAGGTAGAAGAAGATACCATAAAATTGACCTTGTCGTGTGGTTTATTGACTTTCTTATATCAAAAACAGTAACACAGATATAAAACTGTCCTGAATCAAATTATATCATGATCCTTGACGTTCTCTAGTAATGAAAAATGGTTCTTAACTTTATTTATTGTTCGGGTATCTACGAAGAGATATTAGGGAAAGGTAAATGTACTGTAATGCAAGTTTGTCTGGTGCCTACCATAATAATTACGCACTAGTGCCTAGTGCATGCGATTTGGTAGGGTTAGCAGAACTGTGAAAAAGCAAGCACGTAACAAGCAAGCGAAGACAGCAGAAGAGCTCGGTCGAGCCAGCGGAGAGCACTATATTCATTCAATTGAGTTCTAGGCCAAGAGCAAGTCACAAAAGGCGACAACTGTTTAAAAAGACGATCGATTGGTATTTTTAGGAAATTAGTGTTATTTGACACTTAATTTAATGGCATGCATTAAATTAAGTCATAATCAATTAAAGCCACCCATCAAAACTGGAGCCACGCCTGCAAAACTTTACGAGTGGGCCATTAAAATGGCGCTGCGAGACGAACATGCCTTGTTGGATAAAGCCTTAATCTTTATAGACACGATAAAATTTTCTTTTACCTGATAGGGCTTTGTTCAGTATAGATTTTTCTCCTTAGTATAAAACATTTGGGTATTGAGAAAACCTGACCTTTTTCACTTTTTTTCAATAGTCATTAAGGTCAGGTTAGCGGGATAACTTCAATATTTAAGTCATGATTATTTTTAAAGTTTGAAACCCTGTAGCATTGGCCGTTTAAATGTGACCTTTTAATAAAATACACCTAAACGGTTAATGATCCTGTACCAAAAATAAAAAAGCAAATTAGATGTACCAATAGTATATAGTGTATTCTTGTAATTAAGTCCAAGGCCTAGACTACAGCAGTGGTTTCGTTTTATTTTTCAGGGATAAAATAACTTCAACCGAAAGACGTCCACTCCTAGACGTAGGCCTCTCCTATATTGACATATACAAGTCCAGTCCATGTGGTGACCCACATGGACTGGACTTGTGCTCGCATCCAGTGGATTCCCACTGGAGGAGATTAAACAAATAATTCAACATCTTTATAACGTCACTACAAATATTGCACTCCTGCGATTAACATTAAAATTATAAGAATCGAATTTTATAAAAATTCTTAGTAATTTCAAGACCTTATAATAAAAAAAATCCTTGTAAATTATGACCCAAATGATTTATTTAATTCTTTTGCAACTGTCCGCCTATTAGTACTGCACAATCATTTGTAATAGTTAAAGCATAATAAATAATAATAAAAATAGTAGTATATTATTAATGACTTGTTTGCTTACACGTAATCAGTCTTTATACAAAATTAACTACAACCTCACAGTAAATTATAAGTTGTGTTTTTCTTTTTACTATTATTATGTAGGTACTTTTATACATTTTATAGCAAACTAGCTGTCCCCCGCGGCTTCGCTCCCGTCAGCTGGCTACCTACCTACCCTACACCTACCCTACACCTGCCCTACACCTACCTACCCTACACCTACATGCATGCAAATAATTCTATTTTATTGAGGTATTTCTTTCCGACTTGCTAGACAAAAGTTGTGATAGCTCGGTTAATATACATGTTATAAAAATAATTTATCTACACTCACAACGTAATGTTCCAAATATGAGTTCAAAAACGAATGCATAAATGCATACTTTTTTTTCGTGGATAGGTAAAATTTAAAAAAAAAACCATTACAGTTCAACATTTTCCTTCGATTTTTAAACAACTGCATCATAAAATAACTTTTTAATTTTTAAAGCACACTTTTTCTTTTTAATTTTTGGCGCGGGCTCTTTGACTTAGTCAATGAGCCAGCTTTTATCTTTGTCTATGTTTGAGCGCGCTGCGCAGTCATTCGAATACGCAATGAGAATATCCGCCATATTGGAATTAACTATTATTCCAATAAAATTATTTTATTTCAACTGTATGAGTGAAGATAAAATAGTGAATGCAACGGCATATAATTAGGTATTAAAACACTCGTGTGATGCTATTATCACACTCGGCTACGCCTCGTGTGATAAACCCACACTCGTGTTTTAATAACCCTTTTTATATGGTCGTTGCATAAACTACTATTATAGCCTATAGCACTCAGGAATAATGTAGCTTTCTACCAGTGAAAATTTTTTTAGAATTGGAAGATTAGTTCCAGAGATTACCCCCTACATACAAACTTACAAATTTAACCTCTTTATAATATTAGTATAGATGGTGCCTCTATTTAATCTTGTTTAGAGAAGGTAAATGATAAATGTGAAACCTTATTATACTAGCTGGTTTACATAGTTGCTAGGCACATTAAAAACTAATTAATATTATAATGGTAAATAAAATCTGCTATTATTTATCACCTAATTAATGCAGAACTCGTAAAAAAACTATTTTCTTTACTTGTGGTATCAGACTTTGCTTCTTGCCAAATTTAATGAGTCTAGATCAATGGCAAGTATACAATTAAATCAAAATTTAACGCATAACTTGCTTCATTTTTTATTGCGTTGTCTTAGAAGCTTGAATTTGATCCCCGTCTTGACAGACTGACAGATGGGCGGAGGGACGGTTAGCGAGGTTTATCGTATCAGGGTCATGTTTCTTCCTTTTGAGGTACGAAGCCCTAAAAAGAATTCAACAAGCCAGCAACCGATGCATGCAATATGCGCTGAATAGGTCGTGGTGGCAATGGTTAGGGGATGCTTAATTCTTTCAGTAGACGAAATCTTTCCTGCCAGGGTTGCAGAATTCCTGCCAGGGTTGCGGAATTTGTTCGAAAGAGTCACCGCAGCCCTGGAACACAAAGGGCGTTTGGAGGAACACGGATGGGTCTTAGTCAGTAAGAATCTGACACTCCATCCCGCTCCACCCAGAGCGGAAGGAGTCATTTGATGAATTCCCTTCATTAAAAAAAAACAGGACTTTGGGTATTACAATTATCAAGATTCGGCCATCCCCTTTATTTCTATAATATTCGATCAACATTAAATTAATTTTGGTTGAACCGAATGTATTTATATAAACAACAATTGACAAACTTTGATTCAGTCTTTATGCGGCATTCCTACTTTCTATTAACCAACTACGTACAATTACTTTATTAATTTGGACCAAAACAATACAGTTGATAACAAGATTCACAATTGGAATGGAGAACTATGCAGTACTGAAGTTTAAATTGATATTGACTTGAAACTATGTTACATATCTAAATGCGACGTTAGATTCGGAGTTGAAGAGAACCTATGCATCAAATAAGTTGAAAGTACACAGGTAACCCTGAAATGTAAAACAGTTGGATTCAATAAAAAGAAGTAAAATAAATGTAGCTTTTTTGGTAATGTAGTTATTTTGTAACTTATACAATTTTATTATAATAATGAACTATGTACAAGCGCGTATAAAAGGAGACAGGAAAAGATTTAATTAGGCATCAAACAAATAGTCAATAGTGCTGGCATAGTGAAAGTGGACACTGGCAGCATTATAAAGAAAAAGCCAGGTCTACTGAGATGTAAATAGAGAATTATACGTTCCCCAGTAAAAAAACATTCAGACAGGAGGGAATTTTTAGGTACTAGTACCTATTTAAGACAACACAAACAAGAGATTATAGATTCCGATCTAGTACGATAGTATAAAAAAATAACTAAACCCTTTCCATTTCAAATAGTAAAAAATATGATAACAGATTTTACCAATATTTATCAAACAAAAGAAGTTACCACCATTGAAACAAAAGCACAAACTGAAAAATACAAAGGGTGAAGAGATATGAAATAGACAGCTTTCTGTTCAAACCAAAATAAAAGCAACAATTTTAATCAAATAATGTATCCGAACAGAGGCCATAAAATGCTGCACATGTCCAACATGTTATTAACAAAGTTGCGCTGAAAGCCAATTGAACAGTAAAACTATTCTCCAATGCACGTAGTTTAGTTACGCGACTCAATAGTGAGTTAACAGATGATCACATCGATGAAAGCCGAAATAATAAAGGGTTCTAGAAATCGTTTCTCTATGTGATTTTTTTCTACAAATAATATACTTGTAAATTAAAATATAATATAAAAAAAATTGTCATACCATTGTTGACGGATAGTCGCGTCACACAAACATCACGAATTCTGACTAATATGATAACATCGAAAATGTACCAAATACATAAAAATCGGTTTAAACTCACTTTCGCGTAAGGTAGAAGAAGATACCATAAAATTGACCTTGTCGTGTGGTTTATTGACTTTCTTATATCAAAAACAGTAACACAGATATAAAACTGTCCTGAATCAAATTATATCATGATCCTTGACGTTCTCTAGTAATGAAAAATGGTTCTTAACTTTATTTATTGTTCGGGTATCTACGAAGAGATATTAGGGAAAGGTAAATGTACTGTAATGCAAGTTTGTCTGGTGCCTACCATAATAATTACGCACTAGTGCCTAGTGCATGCGATTTGGTAGGGTTAGCAGAACTGTGAAAAAGCAAGCACGTAACAAGCAAGCGAAGACAGCAGAAGAGCTCGGTCGAGCCAGCGGAGAGCACTATATTCATTCAATTGAGTTCTAGGCCAAGAGCAAGTCACAAAAGGCGACAACTGTTTAAAAAGACGATCGATTGGTATTTTTAGGAAATTAGTGTTATTTGACACTTAATTTAATGGCATGCATTAAATTAAGTCATAATCAATTAAAGCCACCCATCAAAACTGGAGCCACGCCTGCAAAACTTTACGAGTGGGCCATTAAAATGGCGCTGCGAGACGAACATGCCTTGTTGGATAAAGCCTTAATCTTTATAGACACGATAAAATTTTCTTTTACCTGATAGGGCTTTGTTCAGTATAGATTTTTCTCCTTAGTATAAAACATTTGGGTATTGAGAAAACCTGACCTTTTTCACTTTTTTTCAATAGTCATTAAGGTCAGGTTAGCGGGATAACTTCAATATTTAAGTCATGATTATTTTTAAAGTTTGAAACCCTGTAGCATTGGCCGTTTAAATGTGACCTTTTAATAAAATACACCTAAACGGTTAATGATCCTGTACCAAAAATAAAAAAGCAAATTAGATGTACCAATAGTATATAGTGTATTCTTGTAATTAAGTCCAAGGCCTAGACTACAGCAGTGGTTTCGTTTTATTTTTCAGGGATAAAATAACTTCAACCGAAAGACGTCCACTCCTAGACGTAGGCCTCTCCTATATTGACATATACAAGTCCAGTCCATGTGGTGACCCACATGGACTGGACTTGTGCTCGCATCCAGTGGATTCCCACTGGAGGAGATTAAACAAATAATTCAACATCTTTATAACGTCACAATCATCTGCCTAGCCTTTTCCCAACTATATTGGGGTCGGCTTCCAGTCAAACCGGATTCAGCTGAATACCTACCAGTATTTTACGTGGAGCGGCTGCCTACCAGACCCCCACACTCTAACCACTGAGTAACACGGCAAGACTGAAGTCAGATTTTCTGACTTCTGCCAATCCGTAACGACTGCCAAAGACCTACAAATGACAGCAGGGATCAACGGCTTAATGTGCTTTCCGAGGCACGGAGGAAACTCGATATGTTAAGATGGTCATCCATCCACAAACCAACCAAGGCAAGCGTTGCTTAACCTTGAAGATCGACCCGTGCGGCTGATATTCTTTAGCCATGAGCTTCTCCTCCCTCCTCTATAATTCTCCTCCATCTTTTATAATTTCACAATATGCTAAATTAAAAAGACCGCTTCAAAATGTCAGTTAAGAAATCTACAAAATTGTTACCGAGCATACCAGAACAACAAACTTTCTGCTCAGAGCATATATCGTGCTTGTCTCCTATAAAGTTCGAGAGCTCTTTCCACTGGCGTGCACGCATAACTAATGAGCACGGAATAAAATAAATCAGCTTTACAAGTGGTCAGAAGCTAGTGGCTAATGAGGGAGTTAGTCGGAATAATGTTGTGGGACTGGAGACGAGGTTTCTTACTAATATTGTATACGTATGCTCGTGGCTAAAATTAACAACAGTCGCATAGGTCTTCAAGATTAAGCAATGCTGAGATCGGTCCGTGGATGGGTGACCATCTTACATGCTTCTGAAATCCGTCGGTCCCAGCTGTCATTTGCAGATCTTTGACATTAGTTTCGAAGCTAGGAAATCTCCTGTGAGGGTTGCGGATTTTGTTCGAAAGAGTTACCGCGGCCCTAAAAAGCAAAGGGCACTACGAGGAGCACGGATGGGTTTTAGTCAGTAAGAGTCTGACACTCCCTTCCGCTCCGCCCAGAGCGGGAGGAGTCATTTGATGATTTCCCATCCAAAAAATCCTGGAAATCTGACAATGGTCTTGTAGAGGAGTACCTGTCGTTCTACCCAGTTACTGGTATGTGGGGGTCAGGTAGTCGCTCTATGTAAAATGTTGGCGTTCAGCTGCATCTGGTTAGACTGGATTTGGATGCTGATGCAGACATCATTGGGAAAAGGCGAGAGTGACTGTTCGATGTTCGAGACCGTGCAAATCTCAAGAACCACTTTCGTGTTTTTTCCTCCCATATTGACGCCAAATGACCGGTCACTAACGGATCCGTCAGATCTAAAATTTTTATGGAGTGCGGGTACAGACTATGGCTTGAATACAACGTGGTTACTTTTTTATTCCAGGCAGCATTAGGTTCCTATGGGGTAATTTTAACCGTGAAACACATGCAGGCAAAACCGCGAGAAGAAAAAAGTTAGTCAAAACAATTAAAAGAAATATCGAACAACGTTTTCGGTCGGTTTATTATTAAATCATAAAATGTCAACGTTTTTTATCAAAACAATTTAGTAAATTTATAGTAGAAGAGTAAATAAAATACAAAATACTGGAGAACTCAATCTAAAAAAAAATTATAGACAGAGAGAATCATGGCAAAGAGAAGTGGGTTTTAACATAGTTTATGTTTTGGTGGCCGAAGGGAATAAAAGAATGATTGAAAAATTAATAATATTTGAGACAATGAAAATTGCCTAGAACTTGAATAAAGATTGAAATGAAGGATTAAAATTGAAAATGTTTAAATAGTATCTAACTAAATATAAAAGCATTGCCATACAACGCGGCAATCCTGCCAGCCTTTTGGGCACCTGAATAGTGGCCAGCGATGCGGAGGAATTTTTCGACGTCATGTTTTTAGATTATTTTTTGTTGTTTTAGTTAGTTATGAGTTTTTAAATAAAAATATTTTTTTTATACAAAAGTGGAATGATTTACAAAAACGCACATGGTTTTAACATTCTAGCAGGTAACCCAAAAACTGTTAATTATGACTATCTAAAACATTTGACCTTCATCTAATGACTGAAATAGTTTCGCTCGTAATGTTGGCAACACACTAAAATACCTAAGCTCTTTCAAAAAACAAAAAGAACGAGAACATCTGTGACAGACAGACATAATTAACAATCATCACTTCGATTTTATTTTCAATAATTGGATTGTGATTCACAGAAAATAAGAGAAAAAGTTTTAAGTCCGACGAAAATTTCGTTTTCGAAAACTTTGACGAAGTATCAAAGTAGACAGAACTTCTGTCTGACAGTCAATTTACTATGATAATTCTGTTGTGGAGTTGATTATGGTTCGTTTTACGCCTTGCTAGTTTCTAGTCTTGAACGCAAAAACAAAAGGATGTCGCAAATAAGTACGTTGTAAGTCGGCTTTGATAATTTTATGTTACAAGAGGGCTTAGATAAACTGGGATTCTATCAGCGAGCGATAACGATTATCAAACCGTTCATAAAGTCTCGGATTGATATGCGCTATCATTGTTTCACCCAGTCAATACCAAGCGTGGTCAGTAACTTAGATAGACTCTTAATAATGTAATTTTGCCTAGAACTCCAGGTACTCTCCGAGGTATCTGCATGAGAAAAAATAGTCTCCCGAGCAAATTATGACACTAGGCTTCAGCAATTCGATTCTATTTCAGGCACTATTGCATCTCTAAATGCAACAGCTTTCTCAAAGCCCGAACCAATAAGTTCTTGATTTAATTTATTCATAAGACGGTTCAACGAATTTAGTCTGTCAACGATCCCATCCAATATAAAGGCAAATCATTTTAGTCCAGTTTTAGAGAAGCTTCAAATATTAAATCTCCAAGACGCTCATCTTATAGGATTGAGGTGCCGGCAAATTTGATTCACTACGCTTTGGTATATGCTCACTTAGTATAATATGGAGTTTAGTGGAAAATTGAAACATAAATTTTATAGAGGTACGTTTAATTTAAGATTTTCTTTGCAGGAATTTCGTAGTTCTTTAAGCTTGAGAGTTGATCGGGGATTAATAATGCTGGATTTATTATTTTTTTTATATTATATGAGGTGAATTATATGAAAGTCTTTGCTTAATAAAACTGGCTCAAATAACTTAACTTAATACCTAATCTTTTTACTAATTAAGAATGAATTTAAAAATGCATTAATTGAAGGCGACATGTTTTAAAACTTTGTGAACAACATAATGTATCTGTATAATAATCTAAAATTGTAATTTCTCCAGTCCATAATCACGATTATTTCAGTTGTATAACAGTTCGTATTTTTTTTACCAAGATTTACAATTACAATCCAACTAAAACAATAGTAATATTAACTAAAAACAAAAAAGAAATAGTTTAGTCTCAGAGAATTTCAATTAACGGATCTAGGACTCCCACTGAGAGGGATTATTTTCTTCAAACGGACTTAAAACTGCCGGAAGAATTTAATTTAGCACTTGGAACTGCAGTGATCACGAGAAAATCTAGTACAGTATACACCAGTCTTTATTTTTTACAGGGTAAGTAAAAAAGAACAAGTTGTTTAAGTAACTGAGTTTCTTGTTAAAACTAGAGTTGATCTGCATATTTCTTAAGAATTGAACCTCAAGTAATTCATGTGGGTATTTTAATCTAAGAAACTAGTATTGTAAAAAGAGGTAAAATGTTTTTGTGGTTCAGCTTTCGAAAAGTCATAAGTAAATTAATGGTTAGGTTAGATAATAGACCAGGGGAGTGAATCCAACATAAAATGCTAGGTTAGACCAATTTGGTTTTCTAATTCATTCCGTGTAAACAAAAATATATTAAACTTTTCGTTTCTCAGATTAATTTACACTGGAATCTAAAAAATCCACCAATCTTTGCATGTTAAAAGAAAAACCTCAAAGTGGCTCATGAAAAAGCAGCATCTAAATAATTTAAAGTGCAAAAGTAATTTATAATATATGGTCTCATTGAAATTCAACATAAACATTTTACAACGTGTTTAATATTTTTATTGCTGACTGGTGGTATTTCATTCTGCATTTGAAATCCTCTATATTGAATTATGCATGATTTGAATTAAAGAGAACGAATAAAAAAAAAACATATGTAAGTTGCGAAAACTCCTTGAATTAAACTAAAGCTTTCTTAATGAAACATTTTATGAAACATAAAATGTTTCAGATAAAAATGAAACGTATAAAATAATATTATTCAAAGGCAAACACATTTTGGGGAAGAGACACCTTTTATATCAACAAAAAAGGCAAAATAAAGCTTATTGCCATCAGTCCCCAAACACGAATGTTGCAGAGTTTCGTCATTTATGACAGACTGAGGCCCCCATCAAAATTGTTGGGGGCATTTTGAAATGTGACGCATTGTGTTGGTATACAAAATGATGATTTGGGGAATATATATTTTCATTTCTTTGGTGCTTTAGGCGATATTATGTGAACGGGTTGATAGAGTAAATAAAAAAATCAGAGGTTTTAAACGCTCTCTGTGTTGCAAGTAGGCCTATTTTTCTCATAAAGAAACACGCACTTTACGAACAAAAAATGACTTTTTAACTTATTGGAAATCTTTTAAAGGGTGGAAAACCTTCTAATGACTAGATAAGGGTTTCTAAAATAAAAATAAATAAGTTTGCAAAACATTTATGATCGTACACCAAACTGATTAATCCTAGGATTGGTCCTACGGTAAAAGTTGCTCATTCTTTATCATGAGTAGATAATCACCTCCTGAAAGATTGAATTAATTGAACCCTCCGAGTACGAAGATACTCCATCATTTAGGAGGATCGTATCTTTTAAAATATTAAAGCCAACCAAAAGAAAAAAAATATGTAAACCACTGGACATCCATAACTTTTATAGGAGCCAGTTCTTCCTAATTCAGTTTCCAAAATCATAAAACTAATATAATTTTGCCCGAACTTGAGCAGTGAAATTTTTCAATTTTTATTTGTTACCCACAAGAGATCGTAAAAACTTTAGAACTATGTAAGTTATGCGGATGGTCCCCCAAACTTGGGGGATGATAAAGCGTTATTTTATTATTTGCTATGTCATCCCCATTTGGGGGAATAGCCGGGGAAATTGACTATGTGGCCTTGAACTCTCAACTGCTGCGGTTTGGCAAGGGGATCGATGGCTGATAGCATCTTGCTTGATTTTTAGGTTGATGCAAGATTTTACGATCGCTTTAGGTGCGTGATACTTTAAAGTAGGTCGTTACTTAAACAGTTCAGTGTCATTTCGTCTTCTTGCATCGTTTTTCTGAATTATTTTTCAACAGCCAATCGCGTAAATCAATGTCATGCGTTCAACTTGTGATGATTGTCAGCGATGGTAGGTTTGTCACATATCCCAAAACGACTTTTAAAAATAAATTTTGTCCGTTGTTTCCAGAGTAATTTTGAAATGCCAGCCAACATTACAGCATTTGCTACCTTACTTGTTTTACATTTCACTTACCCTCAAAACGGCTTCATACAACAATATATTTGACTCCAGGTTCCTTTTACAGAGTACCCTCAAAAACCTAGCAGGGACGTCATAAGTACCTGAAGTATACTTGAAAAATATACCCGGAGTGGCGAGTGAAGTGACTTGGCGCAAATCGCTTCGCTCCTTTCGGCCAACTTCGCTTTTCGTGCCAAATAGTTTATTAAACTGGTACCTAACAAACTTTGGTAGAAGTTCGGAAAGTGCCGTTTACTTCAATTATTAAGCGCTTTTAATTTTATGACTGTCTTCGCGGACCTTCGCAGCTTCGGCATGAATACTCGAACTAACTTCTGACTTAGCACTCTTTAATATTTTAGGGATCGGAAATGTTTTTAATTTGTTTTGTAGATGCTCTTTTGTTTCCAATAAAATGGGAGGAAAATGTCAAAAGATTTGAGGTTAGCATGGCCCAAATAAAAACTTAATTTTTATTAAAAAAATTATACGTCTGGTCATAAACCGCATGTAGTATGTTTTCAAAACTATTAAAATACTAGCCAATTAGTTATTTCATGAACGCAATACTTCAACCAATGAATACAATCTTTCATACATGCATCGCAAATGGCCACCCACAAAAAAAAAAACCAGACAGTCTCAAACCGAAATTCCATTGTTCTTAAACCAAAAATTCAAACAGCGAACCATATTAAACACTATGGCGTGCATTCTGAAAGACTGGCGGTTTCAAGTGACCGTACAGAAATAAAAACAAAACAAAAAAACTGCTGTAATTAATAACTGTTCGTTCATTGGCAGTTGGCTCTTTGTTTACGTCACAGCTTTTTGTTTCCTATTTTGAAACAGAGGATTGACAACCGTTCGCTATTGTGAATCTATTTTCTCTGCAGTTTTCGAAGCGAAAATATTTGAGCGGAAAATGGCATAGTCTCAACTGTAAACTCGGATCGTAGGTTTTCAGTTAACAAGCCCAGTCCTGTATCTATATATATACTCTTTGGTTTTATTGGTAGATATAACTAAGGTAGAAAGACAATGGCCTGCAATGCCATTAGGATTACATTTGTTCAATTTTGTTTGTGCGTAAAACATTAAATGAGAAAATAAAAACACTACAATGTACAAAATAACTTTAATTTCGGTAGTCGGTGTTTTTGGTTGCTTATTCGTTACTTGACACCGAATTCCGAAATTAAAGTTATTTTGTACCTTGTAGTGTTTTTTTTGGAAGTCGGTTTTTTTTTTGTGAAAAGTTTATTTATTTATTTATTTATTTATTTTATAATTTATGTACACACAGAAAAACAGTTGCAGAAATAACATAAAAACTAATAGTACAAAGGTACTGCTTATTTCATAAGAAATTTCTTCCAGCAGACCTGCGAAAGGAGAAATATAGAAGAAATGTAGACAATAGTGTGTAAGAAAGAGCAAGAGAAAAGGGTATGTGAAGCCTTAAACTAAAATATAAATAAACCTACATAAACATTGTAATTATAATATACTATAATATATACAAATAAATGTATAATAAATAAATATATTATATACATATATATCACAGTACAGAGGAAAGGTAGTGCTCTTTAAGTCGAGTTTTAAAAAGAGAAATAGTTTTCAAATCTCGAATGCTAGGCGGAAGTGAGTTCCACAGTCTTACTGCATGGACAGAGAAAGAGTGGGAATAGTAGCTGGTTTTGTGTGGATGGGATTTAAGGAGGGATCTAAGGTGTGATCTGCAGGGTGCGTTACTAGGGCGATCGTAAGTAATTCGCTCACGTAGGTAGGAAGGGTAAGACGGGTTGTGTAAAATATTAAAAAGGAGACATAGAATCCGAGTGTTCCTACGAAAACGGATCGGGAGCCACTTGAGCTCCTTGCGAAGATGAGAGACATGATCATACTTACGCAGACCAAAGACGAACCGGATGCAAAGGTTTTGTAGACGCTCAAGCTTGTTTAATAGCTCCTCAGTAGCATCCAGGTAGCAGGCGTCGGCATAATCTATAATCGGCTGAATAATTGTTTGAGCCAAGGAAATTTTAGTTCTCAACGGCAAGAGACCCTGGAGGCGTTTCAGAGAATGAAAAGAGAAATAAACCTTCCGACTGACCTCGTTGACATGCGTACGCCATGAAAGATTGGAGTCAATAATAACACCCAGATCTTTGGCAGTTTCGGCATAGTCAATACGAACGCCATCGAGATATAAAGGCGACAAAGATGAGACAACAGCCGCATTCCGAACGAATCGGCTGCCTATGATCATGGCCTGAGATTTAGTTGGGTTGATCTGCAAACCGAATGACTTAGCCCAAGCGCTGATACAAACCAGGTCATGATTCATAGCAGCAATAGCAGAATCGGCCTCGGCTAGGGTAAAATGTCGGTAAAGCTGCAAGTCATCTGCGTAAAGATGGAATCTAGAAGAGATTATTTTGGTAACAAAGTTTATGAAAATCGAAAAAAGAAGAGGAGAGAGAACGCTACCCTGAGGAACACCCTCAGTGAGATTACACCAGTCAGAGAAGGACTCATCAAGGTGAACACACTGAGAGCGTCCCCGAAGATATGAGTTGAACCAGGATATAGCCGAAGAAGAGAAATTTATAGATTTAAGTAAACCAAGCAAGATGTCGAAATCCACTGAGTTGAAGGCGCTACTAAAATCAAGCAAAACAAGGACAGTAAGTGACTTGTTCTCCATAGCCCAGCGAATATCATCAGTTACTTTTAAAAGCGCAGTAACAGTACTGTGACCCGCGCGAAAGCCGGATTGAAAAGGGGATATTATCGAGTTTGACGCTAGGAAAAAAGATAGTTGTCTGTGAACCAAGTGCTCAAAAACTTTAGCCAGAAAAGGAAGAATAGAAATAGGTCTGAAGTGAGTTAGTAATGATGGATTGTTAGTTTTGGGTAAAGGTATGATGTGAGCCTGTTTCCAGACTGACGGAAAGGAGCAAGAGGTAAAAGAGTGATTGAAAATGTGAGTGAGAACAGGAAGTAATGAGGGAAGGATAAGAGTAATCATTCTGGAGCATAACTTATCGTTACCAACTGCAGAAGAAGTAATTGCGAGAACAGATTTCTTAACGTCATCCTCGGTAACATCGCTAAATTCAAAGTGGGAGCATTGTGGCAACGGAAAATTAGAAATACTCTCAAGTGTCGCAGCTTTAACACAAGGATCAAGGGAAAAGGGAAGGTGAGAGAAATGCTTATTAAGATCATTGAGGTTCACACCCTTACACTGGCAGGTAGAAGACTTGCCTATTCCAACGGACTTGAGAAATTTCCATACATCGGAAGAACTGCGGTTATCGAGTTGTTCATGAAAGTAGCGTCTCTTAGCATCTTGACACAGACGCCTGCAGCGATTACGTAGTGATTTGTAATAAGAGAGATTTCCCTCGGAAGGTCTGCGCTTGTACCTACTCTTAGCTTTATCCCTGCGAGCCATAAACTCTTTTATTTGAAGCGTTATCCATGGTGCAGGGTTATATTTTACTTTAACACGTCGAATAGGGGCATGCTGGTCATACAAAGCGAGGACGGTCGTGTTAAAGCACTTCACCTTTCCATCGATGTCATCGATCTCAGCCAGAGGGGTCCAGTCGAGATCACCGGCATCACGCTGCAACGCCTCCAGGTTAATGCCTTTGTAGTTACGGAGATATAAGAGCTGAGACTTACGCTTGGGAACACGAATACGGTACGAAAGATAAATGAGGTCGTGGTAAGAAAAGGTAGCAGAAAGTTGACCATGGTTAGATACATTATTGGGAGAGGAAACAATCATAAGGTCTAATAAAGAGGGCGTACAATTAGGAGAATAGTGAGTTGCAGAAAGAGGCAAGACTTGAAGATTGAAGGAAGACAAGAGTGAAAGGAGCCTAAGTGAGCGAGAGTCATTTTTAATCAGGCAGGTATTAAAATCGCCCATTATAATAACGTGCTCATACATGGGGCAAAGATTACTGAGAGTGCAGTCAAGAGAGTCGAAGTAGTCAATACGAAGATTAGGGCTGTAAAGCACTGCAAGCAAGACTTTAGTGTGATGAACAGTAATTTCAACAAACAAATATTCAGCCGACTCAGAATACATGGAGGGGGATGAGCTGACTACCTTATAGGGAAGGTCAGCGCGTAGATACATGGCCACACCTCCTCCACCTTTGCCGGTTCTATCGTTGCGAATCAAGACGAAGCCAGGGAGTGAATATTGAGTGGAGAGAAGAGGAGGCTTCAGAAAAGATTCCGATATCAACAGGGCATCAAGGTGAGCACTGCTAAAGGATGCCAGAAGATCAGAATAATGGCCAGGAACACTCTGGGCGTTTATGTGCGCTATATGCAGATTTTTGAGTTTATTAGTGAAAAGAGCAGAAATTTTATCATGTAAAGTAAGCAGAGCGGAAGAGTCACTATCCGCACTAGCAAAACTATCGGAAGAAGAGCACGAGAAAAAGCTGTCGTTAAGATCAGCTACATCGTTCATATTATAAAAATAAATATAGATAATAATACAAATATAAAACAATACAACTAAAAATTTAAATTAATTACTTATAAGTTTTCTTTCAAAATATAAAAATATGAAACCACCCCAACTCGCATGGTATATTGGCAGAAATTGTACAATATAACTGAAAAGAAACACTAAAGAAAGTTAAATACAAAAAAAGAAAAACAGAAATAAAAAGCAACACAATATTGTAAAAGAAAAATTTTCATATCGAACCTTACGTAAAATGAAACGGAACGCGACCACATTAGAACGTTGACAGACAGTGATGACAATGACACTGACAACTGACAGCTGCCGGCAAAACATTGTCAAAAAAAATAAAACTAAACACCGACAAAGTTAAATTAAAATTAACAGTGAGACAGTTAAAAACTAACTTTATAATCTACCGGCTCACAAATTAAGGTATTGAATGCCAAAGTACAAAGTGGCCAAATTCAGAAGGACTACTCAAAGTAAATCGACTGACAAAACCAACAACAACGAATAATAATGTTACTTGCGCAAACGCGTCTTCCTCAAATTCTTAGCAGGCGGGGCTGTTGTTGCGGCCATAGGAGATCCGGGCTCTTCAGATTGCGCAGAATCCCCAGTGTCGGCTGTGCTGGACGGGAACTTGGCTATGAGATCGTGAAGTTCGCCCGTCGATTCGATCTTCCTTCGGGATTTGTCAGGGCAAATTACAATTATCCTGCCCTCCATTGACCAGCAGTTTAGCATGCCGAAATGCTTACGAGCAGCCGCAAACATATGGTGCCTTACTTGTGTCAAGAACTCGGAGATGGTAATCCCGGTTCCCTTGAGAGCTTTCTTGCTATCCCATACCAGTTGTCGGTTTTCCATATTGAAGAATCTGACTAGTATGGGACGGGTCTTCTGCTTTGAGAATCCGAGTCGATGACAGACGTGAATAATACTTTTGCCCTTATTTAACTCCGTCAATTTAATTTGGTTGGATAATATGTTGTGGACCACATCAAGTAAATTTTCATTATCCTTCTCTGGAACACCATGGAATAGAAGGACCTTTCTCCGCATGGTAGTTTCATGCCTGTCAAACCCAGCAGCAAGTAGCTCAATTTGGGTTTTTAATTTGGACAGTGCTTGACAAACAAACTGCTTAAATTCAGCGAACTCACTTGCAATGGATGATATATCTGGTGAAGCTGATGTTGTACTAGTGGTGGCCTTCTGCAATTTAGCCTCATATTCTTGCATGCGGGAACCAAACAACTTTTCAAGGTCCTCTAGGCTGGCGGTTAGTTTAGTGTCCATGTTCAGTGATATTGATGTGTTGATTTAGTAACCAGGTATGTCCCAGTGCTTCAGACAAGATAACAATATATATGGTGTGTGGGGTGGTTTAATATAAAATCAACTGGTTTATTTCATTTAATTATTGTTTTTATCTATTTTAAAACTTAATTTTACTTAGAGCTTTTAAATTTTAATGTAAACACTTTGTCTACCCACATTATAAGTTTATTATTTTTCACTTTTTAGTGGTACCCTGCACCTGAAAATACCACTGGAAAGTCACAGGAAAGGAAAAATACGCAATTTCGTAAATATGGATGATTTTTCCACATTTTTTTTTCTAGCTATTTGGATTTAAAAACCAAACTAATTAAACTGATCTTGATAAAAATTCAATGTAAACTTCTCAATTGGTCCAATGGAGAAGTAAATCCTTTCACATCAAACAAGAATTTTTCAAATCGGTTCATAAATGACGGAGATATGATGTAAAAAACACAAAAAAAAATACAATCGAATTGAAAACCTCCTCCTTTTTTTGAAGTCAGATAAAAATGGTGTAGGTATAAAAAAACAATACAAAAAACCTTTTTACAAAAAAATACAACCGACTTCCAAACAAAAAATACTGCAAAGTACAAAATAACTTTAATCTCAGAAGTCGGTGTCAATAAACGAAGTTATTTTGTACTTTGTAGTATTTTTTATTTGGAAGTCGTTTGTATTTTATTGTGAAAAAGTTTTCTCTACCCATATTTTTATTTTATAAATCGACATTATTATTGAGTGGTTGCGCTATTTCCCGTTACGGAGCTACTTTATTTGCCTTTCTAGTCCAAGTCCAGACCAGCTCATATACATCTACTTTCTTTGGGATGACATAAACCTAACAATATCACTTTACTAGATAAATTATTGATTATAAGTTGAAGAGGTCACTGGTTTATCTTTAAAGTTCAACGTCCAATGAATATGTAATATAGCTCTAACTAATCCTGACGGAGAAAGAATCATCAAGATCGGTTAAATACTGGATAACTTTTTTTCCAGTGCGCAAACTTTGAGAACCACTTCTGCCCATGTAACCCTTGTCCGAGTGTCCGAGTGTCCCTTGTTCCGAGGTGTAACCGTGCCGATAACCGACCAACTTGACCTTCTTGGTGTTACGTTGACATCTACCCTCAATTTTGGCACATTTATAGAGGCAAAGGCTCAAGTGGCTGCCAAAAAGTTGGGAATCCTAGCAAAGGTGCGACGGTACTTCACGCCGGAACAGCTGCTCAAACTTTATCAAGCGCAAGTTCGATCGTGTATGGAGTACTGCTCGCATCTTTGGGACGGATCTGCCAGATACCAGCTTGATGCCCTTGAGTCAATAGAGAAACGAGCCAAGAGGATCATCGGCAATGATAGTCTCGTCGAGTCGAAGCTCCAAAGCCTCGAGCATCGACGCCGAGTTGCTAGCCTGTCGGTTTTCTATCGGTTGCATTTTGGAGAGTGTGCAACGGAATTGCATAGTTTGATTCCGCCTAGCCCGTTCCATCATCGGACCACAAGACGTACGGCGTTGCGCCACCGGTACATAGTGGACATCCCACCCACACGCACAAAGCGTTTTGGGAATACATTCATTGTGCGTACAGCTAAGGAGTGGAATTCCCTGCCGGGGTCTGTGTTTCCTGATAGCTACAACCTGGGAGTCTTTAAGTCAAGAGTGAATAGGTTACTTCTAGGCAAACGTGCTCCATCTTCGACCACATCGTCGCTTACCATCAGGTGAGATAGTGGTCAAGCGCTTGCCTATCAATAATAAAAAAAAAAAAAAAAAAAAAAAAAAAAAAAATGTAAATGAACAACTTTCCCCAAGAAAGCCATAGTCAATTCCTAAAAAAAATTTGAACTTCCCATACAAAATTGTCACCAACTGACCACAATTTGTATGGGAGACTCAATTTTTTTTTTAGGAATTGACTATGGCTTTCTCAAAGTTTGCGCACTGGAAAAAAAATTACCCAGTATATTATGATTCTTTATTTTTTTTTTCCAAACGAATACATTAACTTAAACTGTATGTTATAGTTCGTCATACCGATGTCTGCGAACATAAATAATAAATCAGGGAAAAACCAATGACCGCTATTACCATACTATTAATGAAACAACTATACCTAATTATAAATACTAAACACATCATTCTAGCATGCGGGAATCGATCAATGATTGGTTGTTCCCGACCAACCTTTGAGCCAGATGTTGGCTCCCATGATGGAACCTAAATAGGTAGGTCGATATGTGTAATTATAGCAGGCTATTACATTTATATTCACATTTATGGAGACCTTGACATGTAATGTTGATATTTATGTATATAGGGTATGTTCTGTATATAGGTACACACATAATATTTAAGTGATTTGATTTTGATTATTAATCTTTAACTGACGCCACTGAAAATACAGGAGAGGTTTTTTTTACGTTGACTGGAACTAATAAGTAGTTTTTATTATCTGTGTGTGTTATTTATAAGTGTTTAACGGTTAGTTATTAAATTGAACGATCGAACTTTTATATGAACGACATGGATATTTATGGAATGCTATACTTACTAATATTATAATTGCGGAATTAACTCTGTCTGTCTGTCTGTCTCTTCATGTTAAAACAACTGAATGGATTTGAATAAAACTTAACACACGAGTACACCATGAGGGATATTTTTTGGACTATTACGCGGGCGAAGCCACAGACAGAATCTAGTGTTAAATAAATATTACTAAGATAGCCCAGGACAGCATACTCATTGCTTCTCATCTGGAAGTGCTCATGGATGTACTTGCACAGGGGCGGGTCTGTCAGATCTTATTGACTAGAACCACATGATATTTTTTTTATCGTTCACAACCACCACCAGCCAGATTTGTTTATTCTTAATCACCCAGGACACTACAGTCACCATTTATGTACATTTCTATGTAGGTAAATTATTCCGTTGCTTAAATATTATTTAAAACAGATGATACTTAAAAAAACGACAATAGAATACAGACTGCAAAAATCAGAAAGTTAAAGAAAAGAGTAGAATAGAAGAGAACATGATAAATTAAATTGCGCTGAGTGTGTATATAGAAAGAGTTACAATTTTTGTTTAACGCCAGTACTTCATAAAACTAGATAACGTTGTACATTTTTAATCGCCTACTCATGTTTTTATTGCCTGCAGCTTATATAGGTAAGTACCTTATAATAAACACAACTCATAAGTTGTGTTTATTGCTCCCACAACAGCTGTTACTAACGGACGGCAAAATGACTGATAAAGATAAAGGCAAGAGACAACCACTCAAATTTACCAATTGTAGGTATCTTTTTTTGTAGTTTAAAGCTGTGGCGTAAAATACATGCCAATTTGCCGAAGATACGCGAAAATACCACCGAACGAACTTTTAACCTACCGCTTCTTATGACCTTATAAAAACATATCTGCATTACTTGCCAACATACGTGAACCTACCTAACCTTTTTTTTTCATTTGCATCTTTTTATTTTTTTTTCCTATGCAATCCGCCAGACTTAAAGCGCGGGTTCGATCGTGCCAGTGTCTAATGGAGCTCGAAAACCTGCGGTTATCGACCGAAGTCGTCGCCTTCAACAAATTAAATAAAAGTACCTACGTACGTGCTTGATAGCAAAAAATGGTAAATTATTAATTGAACTTGACCTCAACGATAAACCGATGAAGTGTTCACTAGTCTTCGGAGTGAATTTTTAATGTTGAGTTAATGTTTTAAACCAGCAGAGCCCGTTTTGGATGAGCGAAGTATTATGTTTTCTAGGATATCAACTCTTTTATTGAGTTTCATGTAACCTTGTCTAAACAAAAAAAAACAGTGTTGCTAAATTTCATTCGCATAGTAGATTTCAAACATTTTGTTGTTGATAATTTAGTATCGAATTAGATATAAAAAAATAGGGAGTTAGTAAGTTAGTAAACAATACGCTTCGCAACGACACTATAGTAAATACAGTATGTCTTTGTAAAATAAAAGTAGATAGTCATTAAAGTGATACATACGGTTATGTTCTTGGTTTTAATAAAACGTTGGTTACAGGTGAGCTTGAGAAGAATGAGTCCATGCTGATCTGAAAATAAAGAAAAAATGGTTATTCAAGTACTACGAAAACCATACTTAATGAACTTTAATAATTAAGACTTTCTCCATTTAATTTTCGGAGTAATTTTGAATTACCATCTCAAGGGTTTGTAAAACGGGCCTTACATACACCTTCTTAAACAGACTTCTAATATATTATGTAGTTGGCGACCAACAAGATGTAAGGGATCATTATAATTTATTGAAAACACTAATTGCCGACCGCAGCTCCCCTAACGTATAACAGTACTTTCCCCCATTATAAATTATAGCCTATCTATTATTCTCATGTATAAGCTATATAATTGTAAAGTTTCATGAAAATCCGTTGAGTAGTTTTTGTGTTTCAGAGTTACAAACATACATCTTCAAAAACTTATGCGTTTATAATAATAACTAGCTTATGCCCGCGACCCTGCCCACATGGATGTTGGTTATCGCGTAAAAAATTAGCCGATGGCCTTTTCTTTATTCCAGGCTACTTAACTGCCAAATTTTATGACAATCGGTTTAGCGGTTTAGGCGTCAAAACGTAACAAACAAACGCACATTCGCATTTATAATATTATTATAAGTTATAGAATATATATCCAATCAAGTCATTTAAAAGTTTTTATGCTGTAAAACTCTTGACACAACCAGTAGTCCAGTAAATATAAACATGTGGAAGTACGGAACACCGCACAAGTTGGAAATAGTCACCTATTGTATTAGTCTTCGACCTCATTCGCAGTTACTATGGATACTAGGGAAACCCACTGTCTGTTTGTCCGTGTAATTAAAAAATGTTGATTATTCCCTTTTCAGACAGGGACAGTAGTATGTCAGGATCGTAGCAATCGTTTCTGGGCAGAGACTAAGCATTGCCATTCAACGTGGCAATGCTGCCAGTCTCTTGGGCACATTACCAGCTGACAGCGTTGAGGACGAATTTTTTGATGCTATATTTTAGTTTGTTGTAAGTTTTGTTTATTTTTTAATTTAAATTTTTATGGCCTAATTGAAATAAATAAACAGACGGTTTCTGCCTAACCTCATGAGAAAAGGCTTGAATTTTGGAATGTAAAGAATGATTGGTAATTTAGTGCGTTCCTTGAAATGTTACGTTCCTTACCTTATTTTGTAACTATTTTTGACCTACTCGAGAAACAACTCAATTTGGTGACCAAATTGAGTTTTTTTTCGAGTAATCGAACTTTTGTTTAACCTAGAAGAAAAGTTTCAAGAAATTTTCATAGTTTGAATTTTAAAACGCTTAATTTTTTAATGTGATTTGTATTTTTTTTATAAATTGGTATTTTAGGGATATTATAGATATTCCATCATGAGCATAAAAAATATCAGTTAACTATCCAGAGTGGAGTAGATTTCTCACTATTTGAAGATTTTGTTATTGAGGCAGAAAGTTTCTAAAAAACCTTAAAAACTTCTATAACTCGAGAACAACCCAATTTGGGCAATTGTTGCATATTAGCAGTAGAAAATACAATTTGAATCACCCTGTATATGATGTAGATATAATATTTCACATTTAGCAGGACACCCCTCGACAACGTGTAACAGAATTAATAAATATAATAATAATAAAAAAAAAAAAAAAAAAAATCTCTTAAGGGGTCAATGTACTCATAATTATACGACGAAATCGCAAAACAAAACCGCTATTCAGTCCTACATTTTGTCGAGTTATCCGCACAAAAATGTATGGAGCACTTGAATTTTTTTTTTGCGATTTCAGTGTTGGTCCCATCTTAATAGTTGTTCATAATTATTAGTACAATGACCCTTTATGATGAGGTATTGAATTTGTTCTGTTACACGTTGTGTATCATGCAATAATTACTGACAAAAGCTTAGCTAACAACGGGATAGAAAACTACTCACTATACAAATTCAATGCTAATTCCAAGACACAGTTAATTATACTTTGGTCTATTTGACGTGATTACGCCCAACTACGTCATTTGACGAAAATTATAGATTCAAGTTCCGATCGAAAATATCTATTTAGTGAGAATGACGATACAAATTTAGACAAGCTCGTGGCTAAATAATAACATTCGCACGGGTCGATTTTCAAGGTTAAGCAACACTTTCCAAGGTCGATCTGTAGATGGGTGACCATCAATCACACAAGTCTCTGACATGCTTCGTAAATCACTTTTAGCCATTGGTTGCAGCTGTCATTTACGGATCTTAGACAGTCGATATAGTGTATCTACCTATACTCAGTTAATAGGTTGTGGTAGTCAAAAATATCAATAATAATTGCTCTATGTATAACATTAGTGGTCAGCATTCGATTAGAAGCCCCAAACATACTTAGGACTTATATACAATATTTAATTATATACACATATTTATAATTTAAAACAAACAAACTTTCGCGTTTCTGATATGAGTAAGGATAAGGATCATTAATATTATGAAAGTCAATAAGTGTGTATGGCCGATGGATGTGAGACGCACAGGACCGGTTGTCGTGGCGACACTTGGGGGAGGCCTATGTCCAGCAGTGGACGTCTTTCAGCTGATATGATGATGATGTATATGGGTCAATTACCGTTATAGCAGATTTATCTGGTGTCTACCATAGGCAGTTTGATTATTAATACCTCTCTGTTTAGTGAAGATGACAAAACTAAATTTATAAGCATCATTAACGAAATAACATCTTGTTGAAATATAAAACTGTTTTCGTTGCAAAAAATGAAGACTATTTGTTCAAGATTCATGACGATATTTTATTTGAATGAAGTTTAATTATGTCACTGCTCCAAGGAGTAGCAACCTGAGTATTAAAATTTGATATTCATATTTTGATATCATCAGCTTGATTCCTCCACGCGTTCCTGAGAAAAAAAGTCTGACAGACAGACAAACGCACTAAAAAGTGATCCTATGAGGGTTACGTTTTTGCCGACTGAGATACGGAACCCTAAAAAAAAACCAAAGACCTGAAAAGTGGTAATTTTACGCAGAATAATTAACAACTTCTACTTTGGGATCGCAGAAAATAAATCAGCTGGCTCATACATTAATGTTGCTGCCGACATAAATGAACATATCAGTACTAATGACCCATTTAGAAGACATTTTCTCAAAGAAAACCATAAGTCAAAACTGAACGTCTTCAAGTCCAGTTTCCCAGATTCAATTTAGCCTTGACATAACGATTAACATACATAGCATGTACGTAACAATTATGTTCAATACAGGGAGGGGCGCCAAGAAGCCCCGATCTAGGCCAATATCTTCCATTGTTAAACGTATCTATTCCTAGTAATGCTGTACAGAAAATGTGTACATCTATTATAAATTCATAAGGTACTAAAAGACCTAACCTTTAGAGGGCATAACAATTTAGAAATCGAAAAATTATGCCAGAATAGTCATAGGTTGGTAGGCATTATGGATAGAAGACAAAAATTTTCATTTTTTAACCTAAATTAATATTTAATTAATTATTGGTATATCTTTAAATAACCATTTTAAAACAATAGAATACCTAATAGTAAAATTATCATCGATTTATGAACTGTGAAATATGGTCGTAAAAATCTTCCCGCTGCCGCATGTAACTATTATATTAATGGCATAACTACAAAAGATATAATAAAGGTAATGTGGATTAGGGTGAAGCATCATTTTTTTAAATTTCTTTTACGAATCTTTACCGAATGGATTCGATTTTTTTTTTAATCTCCATACGTTGAAGCTCCATCCTAATGTAGATGGATGGGGAAAGAGGGTGATCTACGAAAAGATGGGTAGATCCTGGAATGCTTTAAAAGAAAATAAGTATGGCAGTGTAATGCTTGCTAGAGGAGAACGGAACAAAAATATTACCGACATGGAACAAGGACAGGAAAATGATAGTCAAACAAGAAATAAAATTAAAAGTTGAATACAAAATACCGATGGTAAGTATCGATAAGTCTGCTCTAAAGTACGGTAAACGCAACGATGAAATAAAAACACATCCGGGGTCAAAGTGTATTATTCTACAGCATAAAATTATATTAAACATTATCATTACTGTATTAGCTAGAAAGACTAAGCATAATGTTGTATATTAAGCATAGTCATCCCAAAATGTTCCCACTGGGAAACACGCCACCTCTGTGAGAGGGAGTGGGCATCATCCACCGCGCGAACCCAGCGGCCATATCATGACATGATACAGGGATGGAGCTATACACCCTATATAGCTCCATCCCTCTTTCTCGCTCGAACGACTGACGTTTTAACACGTCATGATACGGCCCCAGTGCGTTCATGTATGTTTGACATCAACCAAATAGTTATGGTAGAGGTTACGAAGCCAGGGTTGCGGATTTTGTTCGAAAGAGTTACCGCGGCCCTGGAAAGCAAAGGGCACTACGAGGATCACGGATGGGTTTTAGTCAGTAAGAGTCTGACACTCCCTCCCGCTCCACCTAGAGCGGAAGGGATCATTCGATGATTTCCAATCCACAAAAAAGGTATCAATTAGAACTGAACAAAATGAAATAAAACACAAAATTTTTCATTTAGCAATACCTAGCTTAAGTCAATACATGAAAATATAAATATCACTGTTTTCAATGCCAGAGCGATAAAAATATCGTTCGTCCATCAACTCGAACTGCAATCAAATCAATTGTTCTAACAAACTGGACTGTACAAACACTCACCCTGTAATTGTTGTACGTATAAAATTGCGAAATTAATTGTTGAAAACTGTGTATAACCATTTGTCTCAATTCAGTGTTGTGTTGCAAGGGCAGTGCATTATTTTGAATATGGAAGGTAATAATTTGTGAGAAGTAATTTTGTGGATAATTTATTTTTATTTAAAAGTGAGATATACAATGAGTTATAAATAAAGGCATGGTTTTAAATACGTCTTACTTATTTTTTACGTCTGAAGGGTTTTTTTTTATTATTGATGGGCCTTTTGTCCCACTACTGGGTCATAGGTCTCGTCTCTGAGAGGTAATGGTTCATAATCCAAGACGCAGGCCTATTGGTGGGATGTCACATGTCTTCGATAAGAATGTCTTACGCTTACATTAGTTTTAGTCCACAAGATAGTCATCAAATCAGAAATAAGTCATGAAAACTTCAATAGTAGCTTTGTTTGTAAACCAAAGACAAAAAAATGCTCTATTCAATGTTCCACAAAACGTCCAAAGTCTCCAAAATAATGTCATTAAATTATGGGTTTCAAGATTCGTCGACGTTAAAATAATTGACAAAACCTAACTTCTATAACTTTGGCCACAAAAGTTATAATACCAGTTACCTAAATGCTTCTATAAAAGCCACAGACGGCCTGAATAACTATGTTAGAAAATCTAATAGAAACTTTCAAAGATTTCGCTAAGCCTCCTTTTAGCCCTTAGGCTGTGGGCTGTGGGTAGACTGACTGACGGAGTTAAGACTGTATTCTGAAAGACCATCGCTATGCGAAAACAAATAAATCTAATTTCTCCCTGTATCGCTTATCGCCTCAAGAATTCGAACATTAATCTTAGTAAATTAACAAATACATTATACCAATTACTTATCAATTAATATTCAGCATTCAATAAACGGGGAATATTTATTTAAGACTAGCACTTCGCCCGCGACTTCGTCCGCGTGGGGATAGTAGGTACTCTACAAACTGCAATGCCCCTATACATATCTCATTATAAAGGTTAGTTTTGGAAAATTAAGCACAACGATTCTCATTATTAGTTCAGCGCAACTGTTCACCCCGTTCAGCCCGTCAGGGGTTGATTATGCAAAAATTGTTAGGTACATGATCTGTTTCAATTATCTCACTTTTAGTTTGTTCATAGAATTCCGACGTAAATTAAAGCAAGCTATAATTTCCTCCCCTAAAAACTTATTCACCCCCTGCTTCACCCCTTATTATGTATGTACCTAGTTGATTTTCGAAAAATCCAAACATTTGTTATTCTTATTGTTTTATCGAAAACATTCAAATGCCGTGGTGTTTCAACTTCATCGGACCAAGCATTGATACGATTCTCCCCAGTTCGCTCAAGCCGCGACATTTTTCTTACTCCGAGCATGTTTATTACCGTCGTAACCTTTGAACGAAAGGTCCGATTTGAATGATTTAAACTGTAATTTACACGGACATTATCAACCTTAATTATCAAACCATTTAAATGGAAAAGGATTAATATCATGGTACTATAATCACCATTTTTTATTTCACCAAGGGATTTGCTTGACTAATATTAACAAAAAGCGGTCATGGTGACTTATCCATAATAGTTAGACATATGGTATTGCGGACTTTTTTGTAGATATTGATGACCTCTATAAAACTGTAGTACATCACTTTGCTCTATTGTCAATAGATTCCGCAGCGTACGCGATATAAGGATTTTTTCTCACACCTTGGGTCACATTATCGAAGTTTTCATACGGCTCCCTAACTTTTTTGAAAATATTCTATAGCCTATGACCATTACCGATAATGTAGGATTCTACTGGTGAAAGAATTTTTCAAATCGGTCCAGTAGTTTCGGAGCCTATTATAAGAAAATAACTTAAATTAAAATTACACATAACTTACAACAAACTAAAATATGGCATCAATGGCGTTGAATAGTAATGCTTAGTGTCTGACCAAAGTAAAAGCCAGCTCTTGGGTCACGGGAAGTGTCAAATATCCGTTTCAAAATTTCATTGAAAAGGCTATGAGCGCAAGGGCCCCACGGCCCAGGGGTTTCAACCCCAAACGGTTCGAAAATATAGTTGCCAGCATTCTATGTATTATCATATTCAATTATTCATGCTTTGCATAAAAACATAGTAAATGACTTGTTTTTCTGCTCCAATTTTGAGTAGTCTAACTTCTTTTGTTAAGTTTGATTAATCCCAGCTTGACTTTTAAAGTAGGTAAGTTCTTTTGTCTTTTAGATTAAGAAAAAACATGGTGGTGGATTTATTAAATGATTAGATTTACAGTTTGGAATTTATCGTAACTTTTTGCTATAGGTACTTATGTATTTTTTTATTCACAAATTTAAAACTGTTCAAGGTTTCATACTATTTAGTAGTACAGTATAAAACCTTGAACAGTCTCAATGGCAAGAATAAATTAAGCCTAATCGATTACCAACGACTATTCTTAATTGATTCTTGCCATTCGTCATAACCTGCCTAGTCTGTCAATATGACAGGGACTGGCAAGAATATTATTACAATATTCTTGCCAGTGTAATATTGCCATTGTAATAATATTCTTGCTAGTGTCATCATTTGACCAAAAACTAAGAAACTTCAAAATCAGTTCGTGAACGCACTTATCTTGATTCCCAGTCGGCAATCCTCAGCGGTGACCTCCAACGATATAATTGGTCATAATAAAAATTTATAGGCCGCTGAGAAGGGGTGGAAATTCGGGCGAAATCTCGCGAATTTGGTGCTTATCTAATATTCACTAAGGAAACGTGTTACTGGGTTGAAAGATCTAGATTTTAGGTTTAGTAAGTAACCTCTAAAAATTGTGGAATTTTCGAGGGTTAGTTTAAAAATTCTGCAACAGGTTGGTTTTACTTTACTACAATATTAATCGTTCATTAATGTTCCATTTGCTACGGATTCTAATATCAAATCTTTGAGAATACTGTTTGCAGGTACGACGAAAAAAATGACGTAAATATTATACGGGATGACAGCAAGATGATTTTTCTTGCTTTGAAAAACCAAAATATTAGTTTATTATAAGAAGAGCAAACAATGATTCTAAAAGTTGATATCTGGAAGTCCTGATCCAATCCTGATTAAAAAGTTATGTCATTGATAGAATGCAACACGCAACACTAATGCCATACAAATCAATCAATCTTCTTAGTCTTTTGCAAACTATGCTAATTATAAATAAGGCTTTAAAAATATATTAGACTTCCACTCTAACCGGATACAGCTGAGGACCAGTATTTTAGATATCATCGTCATCAATCAGCTGAAAGACGTCCACTGTTGGGCATAGTCTCGTATCCATCGGCTACCCACGACCCTCACCAGGTCATCGGTTCACCTTGTGGGAGGCCTTCAAACACTGCGTCTTCCGGTACGCGGTCGTCACTGAAAAACTTTTCGGCCCCATCGACCATCTGTTCTGTGAGCAACGTGCCCTGCCCATTGCTATCACTGTCTGCAATTTAAGATATGCGCCACACAAAATATTTTATGTAAAAACGCGTGGAGAAATTCGCATGTAACTGAAAACTGCCAAGATATTTTCTTACCAAAAATCTTTTTCATACAAACCAATATCTTTTTCCAAGCAAGCTTCTTTTAAAATAAAATAATCCCATAAACGTAAAAGATGGCATTAAAACCTCATCAATGCTCAAACAAAGACGAAAAGAAATTGATCCGCAAATACTTTTGGAAGGGAAACCGTAGTACCAACATTTTACGAGGCCTCTATAAGCCTCGATACGATCGAACGATAATTGACTTTAGTACTTATTCCTGTCACGTTGGTACCATTATATTTAACGATTACATTGTTACTGTTACTTGTCAATGTTACATGCATAAGTAAACGTGTGTATGTAAAAAATATGCAGATTCTCTCTGTGGGTGCAAATTCGTCTGCTGAGCTAGGGCTCCCCAGATCTGACAATGATGTACTGGGATTATGTATTCCATCACGGTTTCCTGGGTGGCAGCACTGAATCTGGATTTCAACCTATCACCTATCAAGTGGGGAAGAAATTTATGTATACTAAACGTTCAATGTATTTTGAAACGAAGTTCCTTATCGCGCGTTGCGAAAGGGGGCTAGACGGAAAAAATTAGGACCAAAAGTTGTAACGACACTTTTTGCTGTAGTTGTAAGCCGTGCGTATAACTTAAAAAAAATTAAATTTTATTACAATTCCTTCACGAATTAATCGAAAGGAACTTCGTTCCATCCGGGTGTCCCTTGACACCTCTCAAGTTTTTTTTCCGATGTATGGTTCGGGCAAAGTTCATTTGGATTATCCAACTTGAATTTTTCAGAAGCCTGGCTGGATTGCGACCTGTTAATAGCAATGAAGGCGATTGTAACTAAATGCATCTACTGTTGATAAAGCTATCCCTAAGTCTTGCTTTGGTCATGATTTTATGTTACTACAATACGCGTCTGCCTACTCTGAAGGAAACATACGTAATGTTTATGTGTTATGCAAATTCAATTCCGAAAACTTGGAAGTTTGAAACAGGAATCGAAGAAATAAGTAATATCCTGCATTGAATTAAGGTTTTTTGGGAAGCAATATCTTCAATGATTGAAAATCTTTGCCGAAATGTTACGTTTTTAATTTCCTTCGTTATTATGGAGGGTTTAAAAGAAGGTTTATATGCGGAGGTTGGTTACCGCCTTGGGTTATACAGACTCCTTTGATTCGGAGAATTCATAAATTTGAAATTGGAATGTTGTATTTTTTTCTATATACAGCCCGAAGGGTTTTGAGTCTCACAAGGTAGGGCTGTATGTATATAGGTCGTAATGTAGGGGCCAATTTGATCAGAAACTGAAAGGATATCTAAACCGTCTCCAAGAACTGAAATTGGCACCAATATTATTTATTTATAGCACACAATGTACATACAGATACACTGCTAAACTTAATGAGTACATTACCCTGTTAGGGCGCAGAAATCACTTACATAGCATCACTACTTCAATATTACTTCCAGTGGGAAAGAGACGGAGCTATACAGGACGTATAGCTCCGTCTCTTTCTCACTGGGCATAATACATGCTTTTTCTTCTCTTCTCATAATGTTTTTTTTCGGGAATATTGACTCTGACAGGTCTTGAACGCAGTTTAGTCTGATCGTGTTCAGTTTCACCTATGGAATGGACTCTTAGGGTCCGTACACATCTGACGGAAGATGCGTCGTATAACGTGGTATGACGCATCATCGGTTGAGTGTGCAAGGTTGAATGTTTTATCATAATAATTGTCTATTCTGGCGTTACGCGACCGATAATACGCGACGCATTTTCCGTCAGATGTGAACCGACCCTTTGTGTACTAACAATAAGAGTCCATTTCATAGGTGAAAGATGCAAGAACAAAAGAAAGAGGCAGGAAGATGTAATGAACTATCATTACATCTTCTTGCCTCAAACATTGGTATATTGTTATGTTGTTGTATGTTTGGATTTGTGTAGACCAAAATACCTATAGGTTGGGCTATCTATCACGATAATGTGTTCTAATTTTTTATATATAGATATGTTATCCTCACTGTCGAATTTAAATTCATTTCTCTTACACACAATGATCGATCGTTAATTCTGACCGGCGTTAATTTGATTACAGTTTGATTGCGATGCAAAACACGTGATTTCACCCACAAATGTCGGAATCTAAATGCATATTCCTGAAAAACGATTTGCTATTTTTTCGGAAAACAAAAGACACATAGAAAAGCAATTTTATTAGACTTCAAATAAAACAAGAGAACATCAATGACGTCAATATTGTAAAGAGACGAACTGCCAAATCGCATTAAACAATTTTTCCTCCGAGAGAAAAATGCATTCACTTCAGTTTTATTTTATAAAGAGTTATGAACGAGTAAACCAACAGATATTACTGCAAGTAAGTTTGTGAATTTATTACTGTTTGGCTTTCATTGTCTGAGTATATCATCAGTTCTCTTTCTAGATAATAGAAATATATAGGTACCTCTTTATGCAAACGAATAAACAAATGACGAACGGATAATATTCTACATTTAAATAAAATAAAAACGAACGAAGTACCTAGTTTTCCTGTGCTGAACAAAGTCATTCTTATTTATATGTAATTTTATTTAGCAGTCAGATTCTACTCGCTATTCAACAAACAGTACGTCAAGTCGGCCACGTTCCCCACCAACCGTGTCTCGACGTTGCCGTCGTGGTGGGGCTTGCGTGTCTCAGTGATCTTGGGGGCTTTGCCGGTAGAGCCACTCATGCCGGAAGGTCCCAAGTGAGAGACCAGACCAAGAGAGACACAAGAGGGGCACACCGTTCGGAGACTTGAGCAGTGTTCGGGTCCTCGGACGGTGTGCGTCTCATTGGCTTGCTCGCTGCTCTCTGGTACGCGTCTGATCATCAGACGTGACTGTGAGGGCAGCGAGCAAGCACTGAGAGAGAAGGGGAGAAAGGGACCGCACCCTTAAAAAGGACAATCATGGACAGGCCTGCTAAAAAGATATTACCCCAGGGCGGTACGGACTGCACAGCGGTCCGAGAATCCGCCACGCCTCATGCGTCAAGCCCCTCGTATTCTGGGGGGGGCAACAGGGCTGTCCACCAACCGTTTGCCGATGGCAACAAGGGCCGAGGAGGCCCCCGATCCGAACTATCCGAGGAGGACCCGATCGGTATTAGTTTTGGCTCGCCCGACAGAGTGTCGGTCGGGCGGAGCGCGGAAAGAGGCGCTCTATATTGGAGGAGGGGCTCGCCTGAGCGTCACCCGGGTGCAGAGTCGGAGTCCGAGTTGGACTCCGACGACCTGGTGACTATTAGCTCGGCGAGCTCTGGACCCGAGGGGGCGGGGGCTGCTGCGGAGGACTCCAGGTCCTTCCGCAAGCGGCCCAGAACAGAGGAAGACCGGGGGTCGTCCGGCAGCGAGGAGGTTGCCTCGGCTCGCAAGATCCCCACCAGCAGGCGGGGCAAGGGCCGAGAGGGAGGCAAGGGGAGATTGCCCGCCTCCAAGGTGGCTGGTCAGCGAGCCGGGGAGCTCGTCGCTGACGGACGACCCCCCGTAGAGGGCGGTCGCAGGGCTCCTGGTTCGGAGTCCTCCGGCGGTGAGCCGGATGACTCCGGACAGGAGCGGGTCCGGAGGGCCGGGTTTGCGGAGGTAGTGGAGGCCGCGCTTCGCGATGTGGCCTTGAAGAGGAAATTGTCCTCTAAGAACAAGGCCATAAGCGAGGCGATGGCCTCCATTCTGGCGGCAGCGGAGGGTAACCCAGGGGGGCCTCCGCGGGACGAGATGTCCAAGCTGCGGGCGGAGGTCGCCCGCTTGGCTGCCGCCACGGAGCGCCTCCAGAGGGAGAATGCGGGGCTCCGAGCAGACCTGGCCAGGCTCCAGGGAGCCGGCCCACAGGGGGCGCCTGAAGGGGGACGCAGGGAGAACAGCCAACCCGTGCCGCAGGAGGGCCAGGTGCTGGACCTGGTGCGGCGGGAGATGGCTGCCTTCCAGGCGCGGTTTTCCGTCCTGGAGGGCATCGTCCTGCGCCCTCCGTTAGCGGCGAGTGGGAAGGCTCCAGGCCGGAAGGCGGCGTCGTACGCGGCCGCCGCGGCTGCCACACCGGGGTCGTCCGGCCAGGACAAAGGGTCCGGACCCGGCCCCGGGAAGGAAGAGAAAGGGTGGGGTTGCTGCGCGGACGGCGAAGGCTCCTGCGCCGTCTGAGCAGCAGCTCCCCCCGGCTTCCTCGCCTTCAGCTCCTCCCCCGGCTCAAGCCGAATGGCAAGTTGCCGGGGAGAAGAAGAAGGCGGGAAAGGCAGCCAGGGCGGCCAAGAGGCGGGAGAGGAAGCGGCGGCAGAAGGCGCGAAGCGTCGCGGCTGCGCTGCGCCCCCCGAAAACCGCGGCTGTAGTTCTGACGCTGCAGCCGGACGCGGCGAAGAGGGGCGTGACGTACGCGGATGTGCTCACCAAGGCGAAGGAGGCAGTGAACCTTGGTGAGCTGGGCATCGTGGGGGGCCTTCGGCTCCGGGTCACCATGACTGGGGCCCGGATGCTGGAGATCCCCGGGGCAGCCAGCTGCCCAACCGCGGACGCTCTAGCCGAAAGGCTCAGGGCGTCCCTAAGCGCGGACGATGCCCGAGTGTCCAGGCCCACCAAGCGCATCGACATGCGCATCTTGGGCCTGGACGACTCCGTCACGGAGGCGGAGGTGGTGGCCGCCGTCGTTAGGACGGGGGGGTGCTCAGCAGAGGAGGTGAAGGCGGGCACCCTACGTCCTGACAACACGGGCATGCGCACCATCGTGGTGAGCTGTCCCGTGTCGGCGGCCAAGTCCATCTCGGAGGGCCGTAGGTTTTTGGTGGGTTGGGTTTCCGCGCAGGTCAAACTGCTGGAACCCCGACCTCTGAGGTGCTTCCGGTGCCAGGTGGGCCACCATGTAGGAGCACAATGCACCTCGGAGGTGGACCGCAGCGGTCTATGTTTCCGCTGCGGTCAGCCCGGTCACAGGGCCGGCTCCTGCGACGCCGCGCCGCACTGCGCAGTCTGTGCGGCAGCTGGCAAGCCGGCCGACCACTGGGCTGGGGGTAGGGCCTGCGCCCCACCCGCCAAAGCCGGAAACCGGAGAAAGCCCTCCGCCACCGCCGTCTCTGCCGCGACCGCCGCCACCGCCGCCGCTTCCTCCGCCGCCAAAGCCGGTTCCACTGCGGCTGCTGCTACTGCAACAGCCGCAGTAGAGCCCCTACAACGGGCTCCGGAGGGGGCTGAAATGGAGTGCCAGTAATGGCCCCATTTCACCCCCTCCTGTTGAACGTCAGCCACTGCGCCGCCCAGGAACTGATGCTCCTGAGCATGGCGCAGTGACTGATGCCTGTGGACGGCGAGCAATGGGTAGCTCGCCGTCCGATCAGAACAGGCCCGGGTTGACGGCGCGCTGTGTTCTACGCGCGCCAAGCCAGCAGTCGTCAGCATGGGTCGGGGCCCGTTAAGGCCAGAGCCTACCAGGGTTGCGGATTTGTTCGAAAGAGTTACCGTGGCCCTGGAACGTAAAGGCACTAAGAGGAGCATGGGTGGGTTTTAGTCAGTAGAAGTCTGACACTCCCTGCCGCTCCACCCAGAGCGGGAGGGGTCATTTGATGATTTCCCATCCAATAAAAAAAAAAAAAAAAAAAAGTCGGCCACGTTTTAAAAGGTAGAAGCCCAAAAATGTTTTCTAATCTTTCAAACCTAAAGTAAACGGTAAGTGTGTTACTAACATAGTTTGTAAGTACATTGTTACTAACACTATGAGTCTTGTTGCTCGAATTAAATGGTTTAATAATAAAAAAGAGAACTTAATTCCAAACTATAGAAATAAAATTTACGTTTATCGAAAGAAAGCTGAATTGGCAAAGGCGAGATTTAGTCCACACAGCATGGCTTGTTTTATATAGACTATGTTTGCAACGTGCAAGTCATGTAAACCTAGCCAAGAATCAACACAATCATCTCTTCACAAACAATATCGCAGGACTTGACTCCACATATCAAATCTTGCACCAGATCAAAGCACTGCATTCTTCGAAGCCCAAACAATGCGAGCGAAACCCACAAATACCACCAGCTTCTAAAATAAACCACGGTCAAGAGCAGAGTGGATGATGACGTAAAATATGATCATGGAACGAGACACTTCGATAAACAATAGAGCAGAGATTCTCAAACTTTTACAACTCACATACACGCGTTTATTATTTGACTTCATTTTCCAAGACGCTTGAACGGAGAACGCACTCATTTGTCTATCTATTGGGGGTTTGGTTGCCGCACTTAGTTCTGTTGTTAGACCATTTCGTTCGACTCAGTCGTCTTTTAAAAACAAAATAAATAATTGTAATTAAAGATTTTTTGTTGTAGTGAAGATCTCTTCACCATATTTTGTCAATTTTAGGAGCAATTTTTTTAGCTTCAAAACCATTCATTCACTCACAGTTTATATTATTATTCCGTATCACGATGTGAATAACCTAGCTCATATCTCGACTACCAACAGACACACCCCAAGGGGTCCACGTACCTCAGTTTGAGAAACGCTGCACAGAGCATCTATAGAGAAAGGAAACTAATCGCTTGGTACGCAGTAAACAAAACGGGAGTATCGATTGAGGTTTGAATAGCGGAAAATATTACTTGAATGGGGCGTAAATGGATACTGTGTTTAAGGGCTTTTGTTCTTTAATGGTTTTTGAAGGGGTTCAATTATGAAAGTTATTTTTGGGCGGTGATGGGAAATGTTTGAAATGCTTTTGTAGGCGGCAGAAAATTTAATAGGTTTTGTTGTTTTTTGTTGTGATGCTTTACTGATTTTTGAGATACAGGAGATGGTTTTAATTTATATGCTATCCAGATCGTGCTGAAATCGTCAAAATTTCCACAGTTTTCACTGAAAAACTGTCATAACCATCATGAAAAGTATCAAGGAGGCTGTTTTAACAATGTGGAATCGCGAGTAAGGTAATTCCCACTCTCACAGTACAAAAACAAAGTCTATTTTCTCAAGTCAAGCATCTTAATTCACACGAAAGTGTTTACAAAAATTCATATAGGGGAGAGTCCAAGCAATATAAATTGATGTCTACCTCATAAATCTTAGAAGACATTCTGTGTCCGAAGATGTGCTATCAAACAATATAGGATGTCGAGAACTGACATAAGTGGTGCGAATCCCGTCGCGGATACATCAAGGGTCATTTGAGACTCTCCGGAGACAATCTTTGTTCACATCTATAGGACTAAGAGTCCTTATAGACCTCCAATTTGGAAGACTAATTTGGTAGGGTTTCTGATTTTTAGAGGGTCACTTAGTTGAGGTAACCTAACATCTTACTGATATTTTACAACTGATTGCAAATCCTTAAGTCACATTGACTTGTTAGATCTTTATTTTTTTATCTCACCCGTAGGAAAGCGAAGACGTGGTCGACGAAGGAACACGCTTGCCTAGTAACTAATTCATTGTGACTTGAGTCTGATCAAGTGTGTGGGCTATTGTGCAGCTGATGCCTTCTTATGTAGCTATTGCAACATATCGGACCAAAGTGTTAAGAATTCAGATACAGATCTGCTCACTCCGTTGAAGAACGCAAGCTTGAAATTAAGTTGAATGAAACATTCAAACTTGGAGTAAATCTATCTACATAGTATTAAACATACAAGCACCATTCATAATCATGTATGCATATGTAGATGCAGTGTCAGACCGAATATCTCAAGGCAAGCGATCAATTTGGCGAGATTGAGTATTTATTAATTCCTATTATTCTTGTATTAGATGAGAAATTGGAACATCTGTCGATATTAACGATGTCGGTTGGTTTCAAGCCGTGGTTCATTTATCTATGTGAATATTCTTGACGTAAACTGACAACTACTTTCTCAGTTTTGGACAAGAATAATCGTTAACAGAATAGAGACGTTTTCTGAAAAAATCTAATCAGACCGTCAGATAGATTTCCAAAAATATTCGACGCGTATTTTTTTTTTAAGTACAATGACATCAAAGTCAAGAACATAAAACTGCTTCTCCTCATGCTGGTACAGGCTGCATGCAAAAATATTACGAATTACATAAATACTTGCAAATACTAAAAGTGGCCACCACTGGCCAGGGCCAGGTTGCTACTCGTCAAACGTACTTGAGCGTTGAAGAAGCTCTTTTACCTATATCCAATGTCAAGTCTCGAAAATGGCTATTTTTTTAAACCGATATTGCTACTGAATGACCTTCTGTAATACTTCTGCTTATTACAAGTTTAATCTAAGGTTTAGCGTACACCGACACGCAACGGGATGCGACATCGCGTTCTATTTAAGTTCGAAAATGCGAGTTATTTCAAAGTCGTTCCGCGTATTTGAACTTTCACTAAAATTTGTGCCTTTTTGTGAGCAAATTAAACTAGATGGAATAAGAAATTAAACTAACAGATCATAGTCTCATTTAAAGTCAATCTGTACTACGTCAAATTATATAAGAACACATGGTTCTCATATAATTTGACAATTGAGGTTTATGATCGAGATGGGCCTTTGAGGTTACCTGTTCAGATAGTGCAGGCATTTGTCAGCTATCTAGTAGCTCAACTCAGAACTTTATTGAGCTCAACGTTCCGTCGAACAATACCACAGTAAGAACACTTGGATATGTCGCATAGAGTACCTACTCAAACTGCTAGACAATCATGAAATCTGCGTAAATATCGACGACCTAACTACATAGTATATTGCTTTTTCTTAAAAGTTACTCGCACTGTTCGCCTCAGTGTGAGTTGATACTAAGGTGTGAAGAGGTGCTCAACTTCTCACTATCGCCTGAATAACGCGTTTAATATCGAACGAAACTGCATACAATTTTATATTATGTCTGACGCACAACTCGCCTTACTAAATGATAATTTAAAGTAAATATTTTTTTTGTATGTCTACCTACAAATGATTTAGTCATAACATTTACTTAAAAATAGATCGATACATTTTTAAGTCACGTTTTTTTTTCTTAAACAGAATAATAAATATATTTCGTATGGTACATCACATTTTTATGTTGTGGGTATAACATTATATATGGTTACAGTACAAGTAGGTACAAGATAGATTGAAACAGAAGAACATGAATTGATTCGAAAAAAGAAAAAAATAACCAGCATAGAACATTGCTGGGACACAAGCTTTCTCGTAATGAGAGGGAGTGGAAACTAATGCACTACGTTGGCCCAGTGAAAAAAAAAATATTAATGACAAAGTTTGAAACCTTGAATGTTGAGAAGTTCAGAAGGTCAATGCATAAGTAATTTTTTATTTTTGAAGTGGGATATTCAATCGATATTGAATATCCCACTTCCCTTGAATGACTTCTACTTGGTACGGATATTAAACTGTGAGCATACAAGCTTGAAGACTTTTTTCTCTGAAAGGAAATTGAGCTTTAAATTAAAGAGGATTGATCAATCTATACGTTTTTATGGACAAGCACACCGCACTCACTGCAACTCCTGAGAGTCAGAATCCACCGTGATGACCACCAAAAAAAACACCGAGTCAATGAAGCTCAACGAGTCCCGGAGAAACGATTCAACTGTCTTGGATCACGTTACGAAAGAACAGTGGAGAAGTAAGAAAAACATTTCCTCAGCTACCTCTTGCATCTGCAAATATTGGCCATATTTTTTAAATATTGAATTCCGAAACAAATAATCTATCACACCGACATCTATTAGAAGTCCGTATGGAAGTCTATTTCATGTGGACCCACTATTAGTCTGTTGAAATTTCTACAGACTAGCCACAGCGCTTATCTTTGAACTTTAACCTAGCCTAATTTGGTGTTTGGCATTGATATTTTAAGTCAGTATTGGACAATATTAATAATTGACCCGTATAAACCATACGGGTCAATTTCCGACTTATCTTATAGATAACAGTTTTGATATTATATAAATCGAAACTTGAAAGAATCTGTAGCGTCCAAGAGCATTGAGGGGTTGACGCCTAAATCAGAGAACGGATTTCGATGAATTTTGATGCCGATATAGATGAAACCCTGGAGACGGTTAAAGGCTACCTTTTTTGACAAAAAAAACTAAATTAACACGAGCGAAGCAAATGCTAGTAATATTTTTTTTTTTCTACAATTTTTGGGGACCTTTGGTTTTTTATTGTTTTATATTTGTACGTGATCACCGTTTTCTGTCACCATGCACAAAAATACCAAAGATCATAATCACAATAAAGAAGTTCTTTATGTTATCTATGAAACATGATAATTTTAATATCAAAAGAAAAGTGATTTATAAAAGAAAAATGCTATGCATATATAATAAGACGCTAGATAATACCTACAATATTAATAAACACAGGAATATTGCACTGTCTATTCAATATTACGTGACGGTACACAAATCTATGAAGTTTGGTGCCAATATTGAACTTCCGATGAGCCCCGGGCTGTAATCTGTATTATTATGTAGATGTCTTTTCGAGGTCAGGGTGAGATGTTATTATCTAATCGACTTGCACACAGAAAATATATATGTATATTTATAGAAGACTGAATTGCCAGATCTAAGGGGCAATTCTCGTATTTTGGAGCATTTGCATACGCACACTATCAAAAACACCACTAATTTCTCTACATTAGTAGTGTTTTTGATAATGATTAATGTCAAAAACTTTCAGAATGTGTTTTCAAAAACTTGTGAATGAGACAATGAATGTCTCAGAGATGATAGTGCGACTTAATTGCGTTAAATGACGCTGTTTAAGTGCAAAAATTGGCGTTCTCGTTCTTAAAATCAAATACGTTCAGTTTGTTGCAGTTTTAGATAGGGATGAGAATTAGGAAAATCAATTCCAAATAGTTCCTCAGAAGCATCCCGTAGTGTAGATTTCTGTCCGATTTTATTGGTTCTATTGTTATTAGGACAGTTACACCTGTAAACCACAGTTATAAACTATTACTAGAATAATAACAAAAGAAAACACCTTACGGGCGTCACATAATTATTCAATAATAAATAAAGAAAACAATACATTAAACATTACGTACAAATTCTTAAGCTTTTTAGTTAGCAATTAGTTCTTAAGATTACCTCTATAGATTTATTTATGTCATTGCCTAGCATTAGGTACAAAAGACTGATATACGTCTAACTGAACATGTGCGTCATTGGTTCATTTGGTCATACAATAGTTGTTTTGAATAAAATAGGAGAAAATGCGTAGTTAGTTAGGTGCTATTTTGTTTTAATCTTTATTCAAATTAGGTAGTAGGTACCTATCAAGCGCGGGCCTGCGAACGGCGAGCGTTGGGTGGCTCGCCGTCCGATCAGCATAAGCCCGTCGGCGCGTTGTGTTCGACGCGCGCTTCAAAAAGATGTCAGCATAAAAGATGAGGCTCGCTTGGGCTAGTGCCTGCCAGGGTTGCGGAATTTGTTCGAAAGAGTCACCCTGGAACGGAGTCTGACACTCCATTCCGCTCCACCTAGAGCGGAAGAAGTCATTTGCTGATTTCCCATCCTCCCGCTCTGGGCAGAGCGGAAGGGTGTGTCAGACTCTTACTGACTAAAACCCATCCGTGCTCCTCCTAGTGCCCTTTGCTTTCTAGGGCTGCGGTAACTCTTTCGAACAGAATCCGCAACTCTATGTTAGGGTTGGCTTCCAGTCTAACCAATACAGCGTGCTGAATACTAGCATTTTATTTGTATGCTGAAATGAAAGAAGAAGAAAAATCGACTGCTTCATACATGTCTGTGCGCACAACTCAACAAAATACCTACTGAAGAGCTGATTTTTTTTGGGTTGATCCCATAGTAAAAGTTGTTCATAATGATGAGTACAGTGATCCCTTATGAGGTATTGCGTTTGTTATGTTATACGTTGTATAGTAGAGGTAAAATTGCGTTTTGTTCCCATTATAATTTCGAAAAATTTATGTAAACAAAGATATATTAAGAAAAATAATTTTCGAACTGACATGACCGTGATATGACACTATGGTAGGCGCCAGATAAACTTGCAGTAAAGTACATTGATCTTTCCTATTAACCGTTTTCATTAGGTACTAGAGAACAAATTAACTCGATAAAAGTCGATTCAGGACAGCTTCATGTCTTTATTTCTGTTATTGATAAGCAAATCAATAAATTTACATGGGTCAATGATCGTTATTGCACATTTATCTGGTGCTTTCTCTAGTGCGACACATGTGTCAATTAATTGAATTGACTAAGTTTCCACTCAAGTATCAAAAAGCTTTCTGCTTGCAACGGGTGCATGAAAGTAAATTCCTTTATTTACTTTAGAAATAATATTGACATATTAAATAGTAGTTTACACACGAGGCATATATCACGGGAAACTACACGATTTCAGAATTTGCTACATTTACATACAATCGTAACCAATTCCAGGTATACGCGTGTACGAAGATGTGTGGTTTTAACACTTATTTTATGGTCAAAATCCTATCAAAATGTTTGGAAAAGTAAGATTTGTTTTTACAAAACACTTTTAAACAGCCGGATTCTGAAGAACTGTCGGTACTGATCTAATTTAAAAAACTGGGCTAACGTAGACCAATACGATAACTTTCAACGCAGAACATGGAAAGCTGTACGAGCGATAGACAAAAAAAAATACTGTCACAGAACTGACATTCATTCAAAAATCAATTCTTTATCGATAGTATTAGTAGCTCATAAATTATATTAGTAAAGATAAATGATTAACATTCATTTGAAAAAAAATATGAGAGAAAAAGGAAATATCGGAAACTAGGCAGACCTGTATAATATTCTTGATCGCGCAATTATGTCATAGACATAGTCGTAGGGTACCATTATTTTAGATAATTCTAAATTGGGATTTTCAAAAAAGACGCACGCCTTTTCAAATCAATTAAACTTCACAAAGATAAGGTTCATCGAAGTTGGGACTGGACTGGGGCTGGTGAAAACCCTAGTTGAGTGTATCAATCCCAGACCTATTAAGGAAAATACATGATTGTCACGGGCCGGAAATTTCTATGAATAAACCATAGAACTCCCTGACACGCTTGGTTCATCATCATTATATCGTCCACTGCTGAATGTAAGCTTCCCCCAAAGAGCACCAAACATCCCGGTCCTGAGCAGTCCGCATCCATCCGCTGCCAGCCACCTTCTTCAAATCATCGATCCATCGTACCGCAGGACGTACCACACTACGTTTGCCCATACGCGGTCACCACTCTAACACATGTCTGCTCCATCGACCGTCTGTCCATCAAGACATCGCCGGCCCACTTCCACTTCTGCATGCTGATTCTACGCTCAATGTCAATGACTTTAGTTCTCTGGCTGAAATGACTTAGTTGCAAATTCTATCCACCAGAGAAATCCCGAGCATTGCTGTCTTCATTGCACGCTGAGCAACCTTGAATTTGTAGACCAGACCTATATGGTAAGGGCCCACGTTTCGGCTGCATAAGTCATTCCATACGTTAGTATGGTAACTTTAACAACGTATCGGTATCTAGCAATGGCCTCATAGGCTTTTCGATACTCTATGGCTTCCAGTCTCAAAACACGGCATCCAGAAGATAGTCTATAAACCAAGCATGTTTATATTTTATAGCCTCTGACGTAGATTTTATAAAGCTACGTCGAAGCTACTGAACTTTGACTATAAATTATAATTTTATGCTTTATAATCGGGCCTGGCACAAAAGGTTCATTATTTAATCCGCTTTTCTTGGTGCTATATAGAACGTACTTGTTAAGTAATATAGGAATTTTGAGTAAAAGGATTATAGCATTAGATTATTTTGTGGATATATTCTATACTAAAACTTATAATTCGAGACAGTTTGGTTCCATCGCCACCAACTCGCATCTTTCCATTAATTCAAGTTAACATTTGCATTAAAAAAGTTCACGCAAAAGATTCGCAATGATATTTGAGCTTTGTGTTGTTTGACATAGAGTTTGCTGTGGCAAAATTTTACAATTATCTTGTATTCATCGTTCTAATTCATTCAGCGTCCTGCACCATCCAAGATCAGATGCAGGTTGCTGCATACTGGTCGGACAAAATTTAATACGAGTCAATTGACACGAAAAGGAGAAGAAGAAGCGTTCAATTATAGGTAAAAAGGCTTTTATCCGTGACTTGGTCATACAAAAATAGCTTTTATACTTTGCTTTTTTTTATGACTGTCATGACATGTTTAACGCTTGTTTCTATAGATGTAGGTTGGTATCTGAGTCGATTTATACTTTTATTGACAATCTTACCCGAATGGTTAAAAAAAAAGATTATGAAGTTGTCTGAAGTTCTATGCTACTAGCGTATTTTGCAAACTCATTATAAACTCGTTACAGTTTATACATCTAGAAAGCATCGTAGGCCGACCACTGTCAAGGAATTATACATCAAAGTCCTTTGTTCCCTTCCAATTTTTAACGAATCATAATATTTTTTCCAACATTTCGACCTAAATAGAGAAAATCATTCAATGCCGACGTGAACCTGATCAATGGACTGGAATAAGACTTTTAAAAGTTTGGAATACGATAAGCCTTTAAACTTCGTTCAACTTTCCTTCAGTTTCATAGTCATTCATTCATTCATTCAAATCGCTATCAATTATTTTAATCGAAGATTGTTTAACGCAATTTCTTATCGTTTTAGTCTTAGGATTTTCTGCTATCTTTACAGCTACCAAATAAAGTTTATCGACATACATTTTGACGATAAAAAGGCGATTTATTTGTTTATTACTTAATGACTTGGAGTTCAGGAACCTTTGATTAACCTTATTCTGCTACTTAGCAACGGATTTATGCGATAAGTCCGAAGTGTGTGCGTTTAAGCGCAAAAAGTGCTCAGTGCGTCATTGGAGGTGTTGAAAAAACATCCCATGTTTGTGCGGCTAATGCACGTCTTTGGGTGATGTATAAAAATAACTTGGTGTTAGTGAAGAATGTTTATAATAATTTTGATTAGTTCGTTTGCTTTAGAATGTAATTTTCAATTTCTGTGTTGAATAAATGCGATACTACCTGAAATAGGGTACTAATATGTTACCGGATAATTGTTATAACCGTAAATTTGTGATACCGTAAGATTATAAAATATATTCTATTTTGTAAACATAAGAACAAATTCTATTTAAATACAATATCTCCGTCGTATCGCTGAAAAGGAGTTTACAATCTGATGCAGTTTATTGTAAGCTTACATTGTTTATGTGTGAAATTAATTACAACCGTATCTATTCAATACTGGATTAATAAGTCGTTTTATCATTATACAATTTCCACTAATAACATTTTCTCATGTTCATGATAGACGCCTATTGAAGTATTCATTCGCCTTCAATAGAGGTAGAGGCCCATAGCCAGCCCACAAAATATTATGAAATTATGAATTGTATAGTGTTAATAAAATAAGTCTGCTTTTTAATGAATTATAAAATATATTTTTTTACATATTTTGACATTTGACGTGAATATTCAGTGGTTTTGTTCTGTTTTATTTTATAAATTAAATAAACAAATAATTTTACATGTGACAATTTAAATTGTGTAAACAACAAATAGAAGCCTTTTTATTTATTTATTTAACACCAAAGAAGCCATTGGCATTGTACATATTATGTCCACTGCATAGTTTGTATCCGTAAAATACGTCAATTAGCATCTTACAACAATGTTTGAACTAACATCTAACTGACAATTGTCGGCTAGTAAATATCAGTCAAATATTTATTTGGATCTGTGTCATTTTGTCATTCAATGGTTTTCCCAACATGGTTATTTTACAGAAGCAATTAACAAAGCAGAAAAGCAAACTTGGATGGTGAGCGCACGTCTGCCGCATGTCGAATGGTTTATGGGCTAAGCTGCAATGTAGGCCCCAGAAATGTCTGGCGACATTGCGGCAGACCCAGTTAAAGGTGGTGGGGCGAGCGTGACACCTATCGACAGGATTAGTCCACACTAGCCCACAACTGGGAATAAAGGAGGCCTTTGCCTCACAGTGGGATAGAACAGACTGAAAATAAGTAAAGTCGTAGGTAACACGATATTCTTGAATGGAGGCTTTAATATTTATATTAAGGCCGCCACAGGCAAGTCCGGTTAAACAGAAGACCACCTCTTAAGTAGACCTTCGAGGGGCCACTCACTATTTTCTTTTAAATTTATGTATTTAAAACTTCGTGCACACAAATGTACAGAGGAGGACTTAATGATTTAGGCATTTTCTACCAGTCAACCTTTGGATGATGCAGAGACAATTAGTGGTAGGTGCCATGTGGAAAAAAAAAAGAAACGCGATTAATATATAATTAATTACTGTAAAGGTATATATTTTAAATAATAATATAAACTATACATACCATACAAATATCTTGATGGTTACAAATAATACTTGATTAGAAGTAATTTTTTGTGACAGAAGATATTTTTATTGTTCATATAAATCTACCTGGCGTATTGCAATGCAGGTAAAATTAATAACTGGCTTTGCAACACCTTTAAATCATCAACGTGATTTATACATTAGGTAGGTACCTATATTATTTTCTTATTTTATAACTGTTTGAGTTGCTTGTGACTAAATAATAACAACAGCACTTTTCGATCTTCAAGGTTAAGCAACGTTTGCTGAGGTCGATTCGTGGATGTGTTTCCATTTAAACAATCTGTACTTCGGAAGGCACGTGTCGTATAAACCGGTGGTCCCGGCCGCCAAATGGCAGTCATCAAACCATATCAGAGGCCTTTGAGGCGGTTAAGAACTCCGACACTAGGGTGTGTGGGGTCGTTAGACCTTACTGCCCACACGATAAAGAAGAAGAACAATCTAATATTTCTCACTACCTCGGAAAACACTTTAACTTTAGATGCTGGTCCTGGCTGTCATTCGTAAATCATTGACAGTCGTTACGAGTAGTCCGAAACCAAGAAAGGTGATGCAGGACTCAACCAGGTCTTAACGGCGGGCTTCTCAATGTTTTCATTCACAAATCTGGCTGTTAGTCTGCCGACTGAAGATGTTCAAATTACAGCCTGAACGAATAGCTTAACGTGCTTTCCGAGGCGCAGAGAAGTATCGGTATAAAAAGGACGGATAGCCAGAAACTCCTTTTGGTTTGAAAAACTTCAGCATAATCTAACCTTACAACACAGCTGCAGCTGCCACTTAGGTAGACTTTTATTCCTTCCCTTAAGAAAACGTATTTAAAACTTTCCGTAGCAAAAGTATGCATTATGAGGACAAGAGGCAACGTCCAGAAATTAAACAGTATTCTCGTTCAACCAAGCGACAAGTTTGCTCCACGTTAATATTAAACTTTTATACATTATATCACAAAGTAAGAAACGAGCTATGTCTAAAAAGACAATGCTTCATACAAAAGTTTTGCTATGCAAGATAGTCCTCGCACTGATGGCTGATTTAAATTAAAATCGATCTTGTGAAACCTTGTCACCATATACTACGGTTTGACTCCCTAAAAAATGGTTGAGCCGAATGGTGCTAGCGTATGCGTCATGTTCGTGAACGGGCGCCGTCAGCTGAGACTGGTCATCTCTCGGCTGCCATGGTTTATTTTAATTACTTCTTTGAATTGTTTCTTTTTTACTCCGGACTCTTTTATCCTGCACGTCTTTTACATCGTTCTCACATATATGTATAATTTCAATATGAATGATGTAACCATAATTTTGTACCAAAATATTAGTTTTAAAAGAGTGTCCGTGGAGTTTCTTGCACGTTCTTCTCCATAGAGATCTACGCTTTGGAACGTGCAAATAGCTTCATCTTTTTGACCGACCGACCTTGACAATTCAATAGTGCCTGTAAATGGTCTAATTGAAATAAATGCTTATATTCTGACTTTGACTTTGGAAAAAATGGTAAGTACTAGTCCCTAATTTATACCTTCCAGCCCAGATTTTGGACGGACAATATTCTCTATATTCTGGGTTTAGTGGTATCTATATTATTTTGTAAATTTTCACATATCACTATTACCGTATACACACTTAATTAAAGACTTAACTAAAACTAAAAATAATCTAAAACATGGCGTCAAAAATTCCTCCGCATCGCAGGCTACTGGTAATGTACCCAAAAGGCTGGCAGCATTGCCACGTCCTATGGCAAGTTTAGTAGTTGAAAATAAATAGGCACAGAGTGACTTCATATTATCTCTAAATAATAATAAACGAAGTTGCTGTCTGCCTCTGTTAGTTTCCCCGCTTACTTCTTCTAAACCACGCAACGATATCGAGCTTTCATCAGAGGGCCTATTCCATTAATTTTAATCAAGCCAGCATCAGCATCTTAGTCGCCAGCTGTCAAAAAAGCCTCCATTTTCATACATTATTGACAGATTACGACTGAAATGCGAATGCGAATGTTGCTTGAAAATTTGTAGAATTGCATTAAAGTTTTCTTTATTATTAATAGCGATAAATAAGGATTGTTTGTGTATTTGTTTGTTGTATTAATTACACCTTTGGAAAGCCGGGACGGGTCGCTAATATTGCATAATTCATGATTTTTATTTTATTTTGTTTTCCGTATACTTGATGCTATATTCTCCAACCTTCAACTGTTGAATATCCATCTAATAATTAAAGTACTTTAAATTAAAACGCACCAATCAAAACTTCTATACCCTCTATAAGTAGACAACATTATTTAAATCACCACCCAGTCACATGACTAACAATTATTATGCTAAAGATGTCGAGGAAGGTACAGTGAATTAGTTTGAGAACTGTTTCAAATGCAAAATCAATTCGTGCTGCATTTCACACATGTAAATAAGGAGATGCTGCATTGGCAGATGCACAATCAGATGCAAGGTTGTAGACATAATTATTATTTGTGAAGATCTTGCAGGAAGATCTGATGCAGACAAGATAAGGATTGTCTGAAGATGTGAAAGAAACTTTGTAGACTGCTGAGTTTGTTGTTGTTTTGTTTTGTACAACGATAGTGCAGTGAAGAGGAATGCTTTAAACTTACTACTTTTAAACTTTCTAGGTGAAGGAATGTGAGTTTTTAAAAGCTTTTTCAAGATAACGCTTTTTCAATACATTAGTGTTGGATTTGTTTATTTAGAGAGCAGTTGTAACTTTGTTTTGTATGTTGCGTTTTGATACTAAATAAATTGGAATTAATGCCATTGATGCCTCTATGGTTGTGGCCACCTACTCAGCACAATCTGTTAAAGTTCACCATCGACTGGAAAAGAAGGAAAAGATTTAATAAAATACAGGGTTTATTCAAGTAGGTACTTCAGAGCAACAAAACAAGTCTTCTCCATGATAACCTTTCATGACACAAAATAAATCAAAAACACTTCAAAAATTATAGTCCAAAATAAAACACGTCATAATTAAGACACAAATATCGTTTCATAAACAACAATCTGTTTTTAAAATGACAAAAATTAAAAAAAACCGCCCTTTAGGTATTATTATATTTATTACAACTAATCTCTGCACCAACAGTAAACCAACAAATGCGGAGAGTCAACAATTATAATAGTAATAATAAATAATTGACAAACATCTACAAAAAAAAATAATTACAGATGAATCTGGACATATATAATAAAGCTGAAGAGTTTGTTTTTACGTGCTAATCTCTGGAACTACTAATCGGATTTGGAAAACTCTTATTGTCTATGATAGCCACATTCATGAAGAAGGCTATATGTAATACAGGAACTGGAAAAAACGGGATATACGCGTACAAAGTCGCAGGCAAAAGCTGGAAATTAAAATATAACAAAGATAGAAAAAATAATGAGATACAAAATAAACGTACACAGTAAGTATAAGTAACGTGAAGTAAAGTAACTTAGAAACTCATAAGTCTTAATGTTATGTTATGGTAGAACAAAACATAGCAAAGTTATTCCCTATAGACGTAATATGTCAAGCGCCAACCGCTCAATAGTTTACGAGTATGTCACAAACAAAAGTGCTAAACAGTGTCACATGTGATCGTAATCTATCTATGTAAACAATTTTGGTTTATGGCTCTGTAATAAACAGATAAGACCTTATTACTCTCTAGAATGACGAAAAAAACTATATTGGATTTTTATGGATATAAATATTATATTCTGACTCATCTGTTCTTGATTTTCCTGTCAAGGTCATGTGATCGAACTGTCAAACTTCAACATCCTATTGGCGGTGAAATTTAAAAGTTGCCTAAGAACGACACTTGCAGCGTTGCTAACACCAATTTATCATATTCCCCAATTTGGAAACAAAAATCTACTGATTCTCCACAAAATCCCCTCTGGCCCAACAAAGAAAATGACAGAGTTGTGTGGAAAAAGGGGCCTTTGCCCAGCAGTGGGACAAAATAGGCTAGATAAATAGATATATATTTCGAACACATCGGTCGAGCGATATAAATCAATTCAGAAAAAGGGATCTCAAGTCATTCGAAAACCATGAACCTAACAAAAATTTTAATAATAATAATAATAACGGCTGTTGTGTTACGGTCAATGGCTTGATAGCCAAAAGCTTCGGCGACCTCCTGTCGAAGCTGGCGTTACGCAGTTGGGTAAAGGGCCTGATACAGAAGGCAGTACTCCTCGATACGGCTCGTATTGTGAGGAGGTTCCTTTCTCTGGAGCCCTAACCACCGGTAGCTTGGACCTCGCTCCCGACACCGGCGGACTACTATTTTTTTATATTTTTAAATGTTTTTTTTTTATTGTTTTTATAGAAATATTTAAAAATGTAAAATATATGTGTATGTCAATGAATAAAGAGAATAATAATAATAATAATTTATTTATTACGAGTACCAATAAGACTCAAATAGTGTTAGTAACAAACATAAACTTAAAACTATGTTAGTGAAACAATACAACAACACATACAACAAAACAATCATTGCTTCAGCATTCCAGCTGAGATACTGGAGCAACGATTAACGACACAACAGTCAAGCCTGTCAGCGATCATGCCCAGGATGCTGTTGGAACTGGCTCGCACCCTGCGCACCAAGGAGGCACATCTTTTACGCATCAATGCATAAAAGCAATCAATACGCATTTCCGCAAACATCCCTGATGCGCTACAGAAACGAGGCAGCCCCATCAGCACCCTGAAAGCATTATTATACTGAACGCGAAGGGCACTGTACGATCTCTGCGTAAAATGTACCCACAGGCTACAGGTGTAAAATGAGGAACAGAAGGTTCTAAAAAGTGTTCTTTTAACCTCCGTAGAAGCACGCTTAAACCTGCGGGCAATCATATTCGCTCTGACCGACAGCGCCCTCCGCTCTCTCTCAATGTCGTCATCGTCTCTAAGGGTAGAGGTCAAGATATGCCCAAGGTACTTGAACGAGTGTGTGTGTGTTTCGATTTCTTGAAAAAAGTGTTTTGATTGGGCCCAGACGATTGACATTCAAAATCCCAGCATAATGCCAATCCCTAATCAAATTGAGATTCCCCGCATTATGGGAATTTTCCCACACATTGGCAACGCTGTACAAAAACTGTCAAAGTGTCGTTCTTAGACAGCTTCACAATTTGACACTAGAGGCGCTAGTTAGAATCTTTGCATCGCCAATAGAATACCTTGTTTATTGATTGTCCTGTTAATGTCATGTGATCAAACTGTCAAACGTCAACATCCTATAAAATACCTTGCGTTATAGTAATAACAGAGTTAAAAACGCGTGAATCGGGTGACACACCGGGGAAGCAGAAAGCGCTTGAGCGGTTCACTATTCTAGATTGTCCAAACTAGCTTCTGGCAGTGACGTGATCCACTTATGTAGAAAGGAAACATATTTAAATCCCGGGATAGAAAGTATCCTACATGCCATTTTTATTCTATCAATTAAGTAACGTCCTTAAAAATCAGACATTTTAATGAAACTTTATCCAACACTTAGTAGGTATAGAAGTATAATGTAACACCATTACATAACGCAAACACGTCCATAGTTGACCTATTGAACCATAACCAGGTAATTACAACTACAACAATGCAATGAACAAAATAAGCTAACGACTAACGTCTAATACCAGTTTATCTTGACACACGACAATTTTAGGAACTAAAGTATAAGTACTGAATTTGACAGCTGCAATGACATTTCCCTAACCAACTAGCGCCACAAACCTGCAAAGATTACGTTAGACGCTTTGTAATTTGTGGACCGTGAATCATCAATTGATTTGCTTCTGCACTTGACCTTGATAAACTTGAGATTCTCACGAGTGCTATATTTGTAATTGTCATGTTAAACTTAAGTGTTTTTTATTTGTTTAATTTATCTATTTTAAAAGATGGCTTTCGTAGAAATCTATTGGCCGATGCGCGATGTAACGATAAAATAAATTTACGTTCAGGGCCTAAACCACCAACTCTTAAAGCAGTATTACTTTAATATTACTTCCAGTGGAAAAGAGACGGAGCTATACGACTTGGTGGTTAGGCTGCAGTTCAGTTCAGCAGTGAAGAATGTCATTAAACAGTCTTTTAAGGTAGAAGAGGAGTGATGGTTCACCTATTTTAAGGGTTTCAGTACTAACCAGTTCAGTCATCTTCACCACAAGACCGGTTATATTTTTGTTTATTAAGTGCATCACGAACCTCTACTTCAGATATTGGTGGTATACTTTCCGAACATGAATAATTATATATACCTATGTTAGTTGACTACGAGGTATTTCAGAATATAGAGTGTTGTAGAATGTTGCAGATCTCTAGAACGTTATCTCTGTTAATTTACTTAACGCTTCTATCATCTTCTAGACATGTTATCCAGATTTATGGTTGGTGATACCTTCGTTATTTTCAATAGAAAATTTACAATAACAGAATAATTTTATTATTGTTTAGATTAATGATAAGCTCAGCTGTAGATAATTTATTGAAGATAACAACATAATTTGTGACTGATTTCAATTAAAGTCAACTAATCGACTAGAAGCATTTTGCTGTGGTAGGTTAACAATAAAAAGATAAAATGGCGACCAAATTAAAAAAGTAAGCCACAATCGTAAAGATAACGGGGAACCACTTTATATTATACCTATTTATATTATAAACATCATTTAAACAAACGAAACATCCAGAATCTGTCTATAATAATATTACATTTAGAATACTTATATATTTATGGTTTGTAATATCTGTTGAAATTCGTAGCAGAGCTGATTAGACAACGTTCACATCACATCCAAGTCCTAAGTTCACGTTCCACTTACCGATATTCGTGTTGACACAGTTCACACTGACATTGACAATTGCAGTGTCAGTTACCAAAGGCCATGCTTCGCCGGTACGTGGTGGACATCCCAGCCATACGCACTTCACAAAACCTTTTGGGAATATCTTATTGTACGTAGGTAGGTACTGGTAAGAAATGAAACTCCCTGCCGGAGTCTGTGTTTCCTGATAGCTACAACTGGGGCGCCGTTCAAGTCAAGAGCGAATGAAGACACGTCGCTTTCCATGAGGTGCGATTGTGGGTCTCACTGTCCTTGGTAATTTATTGGTAAAGGAATCTAATACACTGATATACATCTATTCTGTAGTAGGTAGGTACATAATTTATTGACGACATCGAACGATCATCATCAATCATGAACAAAGAATCAGAGTTTTATCAGAATCAAAGCATTGACAGGTAGCAGCTTATCTTTGAGAGATGCAAATCAAACATGGGAAAACACGTTTATTTCTATTTGATGTAAATCGATACAAGTGACGATATCGACATTATGCGGCGTCACAGGTCTTTCAAGGCTTTCAGATTTTAAGATTAGGTTATTTTATCGGAAATAAAATTGGTTTTGAATCTTAATGTTTCATTCCATGTTTTGGGTTCTAATATTTATTTGTTCAAATAAAAATTTTCAAACCAGGTGTAAACACAACATGAATTTATTCAAGAGTTTTAGTTCATTAATATCTAGTAGGTAGTGGCTACATACAAAACACTATCATACCCAAACTACGTGATAGTATCTTAAATTCAAATCAGGCAACCATGCCTATTGCATAATATAAAAACAAGTGGCCAAAGGTGGAAGTAAGTATAATAATTAATTCAAAGAATTCATTAATGTAAAGTAACTTCACCTTGAAGATGGACTGTGTGGTATAAATAATGTTTGGAACGATTGATTAAAACAAAAACAATGATAAGAATGCCTTGAAAAAAAAAACCAGAGGACTGATTGATTTGAAGTAGTTGAAGAGGGCTAGGATTATCATGTTTAACCTAATGCAACATGTAGGCTATGTAGAGTAAAACTCACCAAGATATTGCAAATATACAAATAGAGAAGACTACACGGTGAGAGACTACAAGAAGCTATTCAAAAACAGTTACGTACCGATAATTTTATTGCTTCACAAAGAAACCGACTACAAATAGATTTTCTATTCAATGAATTATTCAACAAAATTCTGTATATTAACCTTGATATCATTGACATTTGATGATGTGTCCCTAGACATTCTAATAATATCAGAAAATACTGATTTGGACTAAACACGAACCGGACGACAATAATAATAGACGATTTCAATTTTAAGTGTGGATTTGAGTAAACATAAATTTAAATAGCAAATCATACAGCAATTCGAGATATTTGAAGGCCAAGACAATGTGTCGCCAAAGAATAATATAATCTATTTGTTGTATTGAAAATATCTAACTGATTTATTGATTAATAATGTACAACCAAATCACTAAAACGAAAAAAAAAAACAGACAGAAGAGCAACAACAACAAGGGTTGCTTGTTTCAAAATAAATTTCTTTCAGTTTTGGTTTTTAACCTTCCTGGATGCGTTTTTTTTTTCCGCTGCTCTATAGGAACACACTGGTTCTGGATCATCTAGATAGACTATAGGCCGACACCAATAGTTAGGAATATGCTAGCATATTCCTAACTATTGGTGTGTGAGCATGATAACTTTTATTAACCAAAGATTTTTAAAATGAGAAAATCATCAATATCTATTATCAAAAAATACCATTAAACTAGTTTCAGAGGATTTTCCGATCTTGTCATCTAAATGGCTTTAGTATTGTGTGAAAATTTTCATTGTTTCCGCTAAGTACATGTAAAAAGACCAACCGGCACTATAGTGTAAATTAAGCCAACGACTGTTTACTGTACCTAAGTCATTTGAATACACAATGATAACTAAACATGATAATTAAATATAATCCAGTATCCGGCTGGAATCCATATTTGTGTAATTTCTATTGAATTCGAATTCATAGCCGAGTTAGATTTGCTACCTATGATTTTATAATATTTATGTTCTAGTGTGATTTGAGATCACATTAGGCAATAAAAAAGACAATGCACCGATGACGATGATGACATTTCTATAAAAAATAGAAGAGTCATAGTCGCATCAAATTTGTATTGTCCCGCTGCGGATATTTACGCACCAATTGTTTCACAAAGGCCTATTTTTATATTGCTGTTATTATAATTTATTATTAGCCAAGTTGTAAATAAAACAGCAAAAACAGAATCCAATTTAGAACAAAAATACTACTAAGTGGTGCTAGAACATCCTTTCAATCTAGACCTCGTTCGTTACCCTCTTAACCACACACAAGCCAAAGCTGTCTAATACACAGAAAATAAATATAAGAAAATCTTAGAGTACGTTCTTAAAGATCACAGCTTCGTTATCACGATCATTTCAAGCGTAATGAAAAATATAAACTTGGGTTAAACGAGGAATCCGACTAAAGGAATACTGGAGACGTTTCAGATTTAGATATGAATATTGAAAACCAAAGAGATGTTTTAAAACGGAGCCCTGTTTGGGATTCAATAATTAGTGGAATGGTAATAAGCATAGTACAAACCTACATAATCTATATTGAGGATATCATGTCTAGGAAAAGTTTTGAGTATGCATGAGATGGAAAAGAGCTCGTGGCAAAATAATAACAGACGCACGTGTCGATTTACAAGGTTAAGCAACGCTTGCCAAGGTCGGTCTGTGGATGGGTGATCATCTTAACATATTGAGTTTTCCCCGTGATTCGGAAAACACGTTAAGCTGTTGGTCCTGGCTGTCATTTGTAGATCTTTGGCAGACGTTACGGATTGTCAGAAGCCTGAAAATCTGACTCCAGTATTGCCAAAAAGTACCTATCGTGTTACCCAGGTAATTTGTAGTGAAGGTCTGGTAGGCAGCCGCTCCACGAAAAAATACTGGTATTCAGCTGAATCCGGTTTCACTGGGAGCCGACCCCAATAAAGTTGCGAAAAGGCTAGGCAGATGATGATGTAATAGAAAAGAGTACCTATCGACAGAAAAACCAACGAAATGATGACAATGCCCATATTGTGAAAGTTAATGCCAAATTGCTAGATTACTAGAATAAAAAATGTTGCGCTGATACCAAATAAAAATGATAGTAACATGATTAGTAAAACAGTTTGAGAAATGCATTACGGCTTTTTGACAGATACGAAACAAAGAAGGCTTTGAAACAACTGTACCATAATTCAGTGAATCTATTCATAAAAAGTAGCGTCTGTTAATTATCCCCCCCGGATATTTAAAAACAGCAAAGGAAACTAGGTACAAATATTAATCTACAAACAACCTATTAAACAATCTAGACCGTATCTGACCTTTGCAAAAGAAACAATAAATACATTTAAATATACCATAAATCATAATACACAGTAATCAAAATCAATTTATTTTTTATAAAGTGGTTTGATGCTCATAACCTAAACACAAATTGGATTGAATCTGTTAAAAGAGTCATAAACTAATATGAAACATCAAAGGACGTTTGTTTATGATATTTTAATAAAACATTTGAATAAATTATTAGGCGAGTTATGAGTTTAATGAAAGATGTTTTAAAAGATAAGTTTATTGTGTCAATCATTTACTTTATTCAACGTGTTGATCGGATGTTAAAACATATCAGAAAATTTTGCTTTGATCAAATCAGTAAATCTACCTCTAATTGCATCAGACAAGTGGATACTTAATAAAATATAATACTTATAGCTATGACACAATAAGCCTCTAAACCCAACGGTTGAAGCCAACCACGGCAATGCTAATGACACCAAACAAAAACAAAACAATTTCATAACAGATTTTCTCAAAGATTACTTCGAAGTGTCACTCAAATAAATATCTCAAGGCAAATGTGGACTTTGAGAAGCTCAACATTTAGTTTGCCAACAAATGTTTAATTCAGAATCCCCGTAATTAGAAATTAAGGCCACACTTAAGGTTAGATGTTCCAAAATAGTCGACATAAAATTAGAGACGATAATTTGCTTGACTGTATCCTAAGTGTTATATCAAATATTAAAAAATACAATTCCACCTAAACGATGATTAGAAAAACACACGTTAAGATGTAATCAGCATAATTAGAAGATATTTAAATAGATACTAGAAAACAGCACTTACCATTGGACAAGATTAAATCAACAAGTTTATCTTAAGATACCGACGTTCGAGATGATAATGTTTTTATGATACAAGTCATTATACTCTTCAGAAATATTCCCTTGAGGAAATAGCTGTACTTGTTTTACAATATTAATTGTTTATCTATTGCCAGATGTAATAAAAGACAAAGGATTACCTTCGCATAGGAATTAGTTTTAATCACTTTTATTACCTTAATGTCATAATCAAAGAGTTACTCATCGTGTTAATCCTCTTTCAATTAATAATTTCCCCAAAACTTTTTCTTTATAATACTGTGGTGTGGTAGTACGGTGACTAATCTGAATAGTTTAAACAAATTAGGGATCGGCCTCGCTTGATTTAAGTTCTGGATCCTCACTAATACAAATTTTGCCTGTTTCACTACATTATTCAAAGTATTTTTCCTTTATTTTTGTTCATAAATCAGCTGGTATAACATTTCTATGTAAGGTAAATTATTTAGGTACATTGGTGCTTACAAAATAAACATGCCAAATTGTTGCATCTATTTCATGGAAAATCACTATTAACGCACAATATACCATGTCAAAATCTGTTTCATGCAGTGTCATACTGTTATTACGCCTCACATAAAACGCAGTAAAATGTTAATTTTACGATGACTATCTGTTCATTATTATCGTGTTCATAGCATGACTGCACCGAACACGTACAGAGAATTGATGGAAACGCGCTTCTCAAACGCAGTTATGTAGTTGTTTCAATTTGCGAGATCTTAACAGATCAATTGACTCTTCCTCTATTTAGACGACCGTGGTGCTGGCCATTACAGCATCTATTACACTGAATGGTTATAGGTCTTTATTTGTATCGTTATAATCTTTGTTGAAGTTGTGTTGTTAAAAACTTTGCCACTGACACGGAAATGACGTGTCTAACTAGCCACCTCTTTGGTTTCGATAATATTACGCATCATACAAATGACCTATTATATAGTAGTCCTACTAATCGAATTTCATTCATAACGGCCAACCTAAGTGGAAAATAGCTATCGACCCTTTTTATGGTTGAGAAATGACTCTTTCCGCTTTGAGTGGAGCTCCGAGGGAGTGTCAGACTCTTACTGACTAAAACCCATCCTTGTTCCTCCTAGTGCCCTTTGCGTTCCAGATGCCGCAATGACTCTTTCTAACGAAATCCGCAACCCTGGCAGTAGCTATCGAGCCTGGATATTAAAAGAGCACAAAAGTATGGACACCATAATTGCAGAAAGCATTTTTTTGTATCTATCCCTATCCTCACTGTCTAGTCCTGTGGGGCAGCAATCCGAAAGAAACAGAGAGAGATCAAGCGATGAGAAACATACCAAAATGTGCTTGGGCCATGAGAAAATAAGAAGGTCAGGTTGAGGGAAAACGAAGAAAGAAGTGGATTGAAACAATGCGTAACTAGAAAGAGAAGATAGATCATAAAGTGCCAAACTTATAATACGTACAGACATAAACACAAGTGTTAATGCTCGTATAATAATTATTTGGCTAAGCGTCCCCAAAGAGTATTCGACGTCTGGCGAACGAGCAAGTTTGTAATATCACAACATGTAGCTTCCGACACTCTTAGCAAAATTTAATCTGTCGACTAGGTTAATGTAGTGTTGAATAATTAAACTCTATGTAGGAAATTATGTGATATATCGTTAACATCTGGCAAACCTAATTGAATATTCAGGAATAATTCAGTTTGCTAGTGCAATAATTTAAACGTTACATTGTTGAAATGACAAAGAAAACTTTACAGAAGTAGTCTTAAATTACTGTCGATCACTTTATAGACTGATACCGTAAACCATGGTCTTAAAAATAAAATCAGGGAAATAAAACTCTTCGATCTGGACAATATTTCAAACAATGAAGAAAAAGCTATAAAGCAAAGAGTATGCATTTTATATTCTTCCTCAATACGGGTGGGGGTAGAATTTCAGAAGCGTCGTGAATTTTGAAACAAAACTGTCTTTGGGACGCAAAAAATCACAGATATTTCAAATATGGTTGCAAATTTTGTTGATAAAAATATTGAACAGAATGGAAATATCAAAGCAATGTCGATATTAGTGAGTTTAGTTCGTAAAAAGCGTCCACGGTTGAGTGAGGACAGCTAAAGATAGGGCCTTATGGAAATCCCATGACAAAACCGGTCCCAGTAAGTATGGGTTTTAAAACAAATAGGAACCTTTCCATTTCACGAAAGTCAGAAAGACCTTTCGATGAATCCTAATTAAGAAACAGAGAATTTGAGTACAAAGAATTGAAATGAAAATCAGCATCTTGTGAGAATTTTCAAGAAAACTTACTAAAATGGCTTATTACTTGGGAATAATTTTCTTTGACCCTACATTACTGTTACATTTGTATGTTACTTGAGAACAAAGTTATGGGTTTGGAGATCTAAGACAGCATATTTATATTATTCTGATTATTATTTACTTTACAAAATTTTCTTTTAATACAGATAACTATTTGTGCCAAGATTGTTAAGATTGAAAAGGCAACGTAAAATGATTTATTTTCATCAAATATTCTTAAATATTTGATGAAAATAAATCATGACACCTCTTTCTCTTAAGAAAGAGGTGTCACCTAATCTTAGAAGAGATTTCTGATTCCTCAAGATTATATTTCAGTAAATTAAACGTTTTGTTAAAAAGGAAATTCGATGTTGAAGACCTTTTCGTTTGCAAAGTGTTTATCAATTATCTGTAACTAAATATCTGATCGCTGTAAGAATATAATATTCAAATGATATAAATAATAATAAATGGTATCGAAACATTTCCCAATTTCTGGGAAATGTTTCGGTACTTATTACAAATTGAATCATTTATTAAATTCTGCTTTCCTTCAAAATTACTATTAGGTATCGTCTAAATTTTGTCTTTATTTATATATTTGGCTTTATTAGCGTTAGTTCAATATTTTTATTGCACACCTATTTATTCAGGTCAGTAAACGCTGAGTTAGTATACCTTTTTGGTATGCTCAGCGCAATTTTAAATAACATTGTTTTCTTCAAATTTTTGCTTTAATTTTTTTTTGTTTGTTATTGCTTTCATGTGATTGTAGTCGTCTTGTCTATTTCGAACAAATTTGTCAATTTAGTAAAAAAAAGCATACATAAGTATCATCATCATTTAAGAATACACTGCCGAACCTTTTAAAACAAACCCCAATTGGAGTGCTAAAAAACAAAGCTCGTAGACAAAAGAACCCATAAATACAGTTGAAATAACACCTTATTGACCAGTTGTTTAAATATATTCATGAATGGTTTCCGTTTCAAAATGACAGCTCTGTCTGAGGAACAAAATAAAATTAATATTCAATTAGGTATGATCAGGGTCACGTCACCAGACACTTTGTTTCTTAAAAGAAGCTATCTTTTTTCGGCTATGACATGACACTGAAATTATTCTTTGTTATTCGATGTGGTGTAACTTTTTCTTTTAAGTTTTTCAATTTTGACTCAATTTAGTTAAACGAACCGGTTCTACATTTTTGTATTGCGTGTTATTATTCACCCCAATGATATTTTATGTTCCTTATCTTGTTAAATTTGGCAGAATGTTTGCAATAGTCTAGTGGCGACTGTCTGTGTTGCTGTCACAATTATCTTATTATACACCTGTACAAAAAAATATTTTAATAATTATTAATAAAAATAAATTCTTTGTAACGAGTAACAATGAGACTCAAATTGTGTTAGTAACAAACATAAACTTACAACTATGTTAGTGAAACAATTACATCAAAACACACAACAAAATAATCATTGCTTCAGCATTCCAGCTGAGATACTGGAGCAACGATTCACGACGGAACAGCCTGTCAGCAATCATGCCCAGCATTATGAATTCATCAACCTAAAAATACCAACTTTTGAAATATAAGATTTCATTTTCCGAAAATCCTAACGACCATCACGGAATAGCATAAATTAGACCTAGATAGTATTACACTACAGAAGCAATAGAATATAGGCAAGTCAATCGAAAGTTACGTAGAAAAAGCTTGAAAGATTCAACACATTTCCATCAAAACCACATTACGATTGTTGTGGCATTTTGCGCAATACATTATGCATTGTGGTCAGTTTTTCACACGCTCCAGCCGCTAGGAAATCACAAAACATTATCGTTATGATAATAGAGCAAAAACAAGGCACTTTAATAAAAAAAGTCTTCGTAAAGCTACAAACTGATAATCAAGAAGAAATTGATGGTAATAGAGGTTATTTTCCTCCATAGACTATGAGTACTATGACGCAAAAGAACAAGAATCGAGTAGATAAGACTGTATTAGGTACATGAAATGAATTAGGTACAAAAACGGAAGGCAATCATAATTTTAACATTTCAGAGAACGCAGTCAAAATGTTTTTCGAGGTATATAACTGTCGATTAATGGACCTATAAATCAAATCACAGTCATTTAATTTGGGCAATAAATTAATTCTCCTTTCGAACGATAATAATATTAATAGTTTAAGCAGGATATGCTAGCGTTTGATTTGACCTAATGTCATGCAAAGATGCGGTTAATGTACAAATAAAGATTTTGGCGAAGAATGTTGCATTCAATAAATAATTATCAGTTTTAGATTCTAATTCAATACCAGAAATCGGCTATGGTAACCAAAATACTCGTATTAAAAGCAACTTTTACCAATCCCATGCATTTTTCCAAAACTACAAAAGGAAAAAGGAACATTTATAAGATAAAGAAAAATATATAGCAGTGAAAAACTGCTATAGAAAAATTATTCCTAAGAAAACCTTCAACATCGTTTAGATTTATGTGTGAACAGTTTAAAATGAATTGCCCCTCATATAGAACAATGATGTGGTATCCAACAAAATGATGACGCAAATAGCATTGAATTTTCTCAGAAGCATCGTCTAGCAAAGGGACAAAGAGCATGAAATAATCTTCTCACACGTCGTTTGTCCAAACTAACAATCTTTAAAGTCGTCTCAAGCACGTGATAAAATAAGAATGCAAGTAGATACATTGTGAAATTCACCTATCAGAAGATTTGTTACAGCTAAGCATGCAAGTTACTTTCATTGTTTTGCCCAGGAAACGGGCATGTACTTGCGACTTTAGTAATAAAAACTTTTCACGAGGGTGCCATCGAAGTGTATTTACACACTCATTATCTTTCTGCACTTATCTAGTGTTACTTAGGGTTAGTGAAAACCGTCTTCTTCTTTCTTTCTCCATCACGTCATTAATAACTCAATTTTGTTAATTACTTGCCTGCATTTCATCTATAAACAACAAAATAAGTATTTCAGTACGGTGAATTCAATATAAGATTTTATTAAACATGGCCATAGTTTCATCTATCATTATTTGTTTGACTAATATCTGAACGAACTTTATTGCCTTGTTGACAGCACTTTTAATGGATAAATGGATTTTCATGGTTATGCCTAACAGTGTAATTGTTACTACCGTGTACGTGTGTTTGTTTTGTTTAGATGGATGTGGTAATCTCCATTATTACTAATACAACTAGCATTTGCCCTTCCTGTTCTTATCCTGTGTTACGTGGGGTTAGCGCAACACGTATTTTTCTTACATTTCTCCGGTTTAAATCTAACACCATGTCAGTCAAAAATAGTAATTTCATAGTCGTTTGTAAAAACTGCATAATTTTACATAATACAATTACAATACCTAGGTACCAGTTTATAATTTGTGTTCACTTTAAATTAGAGATTTTAAATGTAGGACCATATTATAAAAATTTAACCGCTCCGGCCCCGGCAACACACCGGTGTGTTGCGAATTAATCGCGAATTTAATGTTTATTTACCTATTACATAAGATGTATTTTTTTTTGGGAATTTTCACATGTCGGGGCCGCAGTGGTTAAACAACGAGTCTCATAATTCTCGAGTAAATTATCTCAGTTTACACGTTATGTTTACCTCCATCAAAATTTTCTGAATTTCCTATTATGTAGTGATTATTGAAAATTTTACTGAAATCGTAATAGGCTGGGAATAGAATACATTTGACCTAGTTCTTTTATTTTCTCTTGACTGAAACTTATATTCCGCGCAGCTCAATGGGTACCTGATCTGATGAAAGCTCTTTATTCTGAATCGACATGGTATTAGCTGCACAGTCACACTTCAACACATGGAACACTTTCACGAAGAGAATCAGTTCTATTAGGTGTAGTTTGTAGTGTGATTAAGAATTAACGTGATCTGTTTTCAATATGTAGATACTTTTTGCACATCTCATCTAGCCTTTGTGAGTAGTTTGAATTTTGTTTCAACTCAATTTAACTAAACGCTTTATTTACGTTTAAAATTTTGTTGCAGTTGTAACCGAGGCAAAGTTTTTAATAGTCTGCACCCGAGGATTTAATTAAAACACAAATGGAATGTAACATTTCGTAATTATTAAACTATGTGGCATAAAAGCATTTTAGCACTACTAATTGTATTGATTGACCGACACCTTAAAAGCTTAACACGTTTCTTTCACAATACAAAAGTTTTCAAAAGCAAGTCATAAACGATTACTCCATATAAAAAAAATCTGTTCGGCAACGCTGCCTTAAATAGCAATGAGAATGAGAATTGTTAAACTAACAAAATGAAAGGCATTGTCATTTGGTTTTTGCAAACTACCCAGGTTTCACTCATAGACCTTCCTCGATTGATCGGTGAAAATTGTATGAAAAGTCGTCAAATAGTTTAGGAATACCAAGCGAATATAACAATACCTATACACAAATATTTACTATTTCTAGGTAACTACATTATCAACCACTATCTTTGTAACTACGTTGTAAGATTTAAACGAGGAAAGGTAAGTGCAACAACAAGATAAAGAATAGAAGAAGATAATACAGACCACTTACTATTCCAAGTATTCTATCTGTCTATACAATTATCTCGTGACACGCTCACGACCGTGCATAAGGACTTCCTTCAGAATAATAGGATAAAACAATTCAAGAATATTTCGCTATAATATTCTGTAATCTAGGAATTCAGCATGGTTATTTGAAGTATTGTTCATGTCTTAGCATCATAGCAGTATTTCCCGAGCCAAAGAAATTTAAAACGATTACATTCTAAGCGTTTTAAGCCAAAACCATATCTTATTATCATCCTGTTAAATATATAATTATTGTCTCAACTTTTTTGAGGTCAGTCAATATGTCAAAAAAGCCTCTATTTCACATTTTTGACAATAAGCAACTGACATGCGAATGCGAATATTACTTAAAAGTTAGTAGAATTGGCACTTGGCTTGCAAATCGAACCAGATGCATCTGAATACTATTTTTTTTCCGTGGTGGGATTACCTAACTTTTACAATCCAGTAACTGGGTATCATGTTACCCCGTGGTCATACCTTGCCTACATTCTTGCATCGACTATCCGATTTTTGCTTGAAAAAATTCTTCTTAGTTCATCAAAATGAACTCCTAATTTAAAAGCTTCAAAATTTTCGATAATCCCATCAGGACATGGAAAAGAAAATGACAGTGATGCCTGAAGTTATCGAGCGTTAATGGACGACCGGTTTTGTAGAGAAAATGGGTTGATATTCAATTAATTATTATCGGGAAAGGAATTTTAGAACTCAAAATTTTAGGAACTATTTGTTGGCTTTGAAAAAAATTTGATTAGTCATAAAAGTAACAACAAAATAGTACAATCCTTTAATCAAGAAACACGAAGACTTATAGATAACACAAATGATAACGATACAAAACAACATCATAAATACACGAATTCATACCAAAAATGTCCTAGAAACGCAATAGTAATGTTTGAGGATCTTTTACTAAACATAAATTGAAGTTTGTTTGACAACGTCTTGAATTTTCACTAGTATTTGAGTAAGATTGGCAACTCGAATAATGCGTCATTACTCGAAGATAAAAAATCTGTTGAACCTGACAACGAGACGATACGATACACCTGCTATTACACGAGTCTCAAATTGATGATTTTACTTAATACTGCTAACGATTTTCCACGATCAACTCATTTTTGAACCTCTTCGATGAACAGTTTGTGTAAAATATCAGCAGCTGAGACAATTTCCTTAAAACTAAACTATTGAAAAACGATTAAACTAAGCAGGGCTTAACTCTTACCCTGAGGGACACCGCGTCTAAAATATCTGTTCTTAAAATTATCGATTTGAACGCCATTTGCGTCGCAGTATCAGCGCTGCTTCAGCCATTTTTTATTTATCAATGACGACATTCCTTAAATCTTAAATACATCATAAAAACTACTATGACCTCACACACCATTGAACTCCAAGCATGGAATTTTACTAGGTACGCCTCCAATGATAACTGTACTTAAATTCATGCAGTAAGATGTATCGAATGCGTCAAAAGGGACAAACTTTGCTTAAATCCTTAGCAAATATGTGCGAAAGATGTGCCGTCTTTACCAGTATTTGCACTTCTACTGGATACGTCATGAATCTTGTATTTGGACGAACGATAACAGATGATTGTGATTATGATGCTGAAGAAAGTTCCGCATTTCTTATAGAAAAGATTTTAATCGAAGAATTTGGGGTTTTGTCCACCCCCTTGTAAATAGGGATGAGTTAAAAAAACCATGTTTTATTATTTTAAGGAGTTCAATTAATTTTGAAATAAAAATTGACATGACAGGTTTTTCAGAAAGATGCGCAGTTCCTGCTTGATATTTGGAATTTATTCCGCTTCGATAATTTTTGCGATCACATTTTGTTCAGGATTTTATATTTATTCAAATATTTATATATCCGTGTAACCTTCGGAGAAGAATTCAAAAGTTTTAAAAATAATATTAGTACTCACAATTTTTCAGCTATCCGCATAATTTCTTTGTCCACAAAGTTGTCCACAATTTCGTTCAGAAACTCACAAATAATGAAACTGATCACACTAACAGTATAATTAATAAAAACTATTTAATATACTATTATTAAATCTTATCAAAGTCAATTCTTTCGAATTTATTCGTCTGACGCACTAATAGATAAGATAACTATTATACTACTATACTAAACCAACGAAAAAAAACTATGTTCTACAATTTTTATGTAACACTGTCTGACCACAACACTTCACGTTGTTTTTTTTATTTACGTTCACTAATATTCTTCGTGTTCGAGTACATGTCGGTATTCGTGAGACGGGCCGCGGTACGACCGTACGGGACACTGTTCGCGGGCCAACTGACGCCGCTAGTGAGTTCGCGCGCCGACCGTTCTTCACCTGTAGCTCTCGACTCGATTTTCAAATATATTTTCGCTCTTTTTATCTAATTACCTCCAGCGATAATGTTCCATCGATTTTTCATCACTGACATTCGAAATTAGAATTTAAATTAATTTCAATTCAAATATTTCATTTTGTTTTACTAATTGCTGCACTGTTTCAAGAATTTCTATCATATTGTTTTGTAAATAATACTCTGTGCTTTATTAGTAATTTCTTATAACATTATGAATCTCTAAAACTTAATTAAGTTGTTATTATGTCACCAAGTGATCCCGTGATTGCTTTAATTTGTTTAACTGTAAGTTTAGTTTGAATTAATTACACCAAAATTTACCTTTGTCACCTAAAGAGTGTTTGAACTTTAATAATTGGGAGTGAACATTCTTAGAATCCAGGTAGATGGTTAGAAGTTGAATAATCTAAGAGTCTATAAAAAAAGTATGTAGATAGTGGTTTTCTTATATGTCTACCTTATTATCATAATACTGTCATAAGATTTTAATGATGATACCTAATTAAAGCGTACTTATTCGGTTTCAGTTAAAATCTTTTAAATTCATTATATAGATAGCTTCAGTCATACCAAATTCTTCGATATGTTTTTGAATAAATTGAGATCTACTGTTTATAGTACAAGTAAATAGTATCCAGATTTAATAACTATAAAGAATATCTATAGGTCGAACGAACCAAGAGCGCATCTACCAAAAAATGTAAAACCACCTCGGGAAAGCTCTATGTCTATCTTTAATTTACTTGTGAAGATGGTGGGACCGGCTTAGTCTTTGGACCAGCTCAGTACTTGTGAGTATTGAGCTGTGTCCCACCTATCTTTGGGATTAGTTCACACTTGCCCAAACCGGAAAAAAAAGAAAAAAATATATCTTGGACCATAGGTTAGGTATGTTTGCTCTAATCTTAATTAACTACCTATAAATGAATTAGATATGCTTAATTTCAATACCTAGGTACATGTTATGACTAGTAAGCCTCGCCAGAAATCCGCTGAAACACGTAATATTCCGCTCGAATGACTGCTGTCCGGCACGGACGATGTCTAATTAAAACAAAAATGGAAAAAGTTGTCGAATAACATTTGCCGTGTGAAACGTTTTTCGTTTTCGAATTTCATTTGAATGTAATCGTGTTTCGTGCTTTTGGCAATATACCTAGCTCGTATTTGCTAAAAGTACAAATGTACGATAAATTAATTATTGTGCTCAATTAAATATTGTGTCACTGCGGGGTGCCAACTGTAAACCAGCGCTGGGTGTCTACGCCCAGCAAATGCTGAGATGATAACCCTTTCGGATGGGCACACTCAGCACCATCTTATTGTGTATGTTTTCTTTTCTTTTTTATAACATACGGTTGTTGCTGTTGTGTTGTGTCTGTATCGAATAAATGTTTTCTATTCTATTCTATTAATTATTAAATACACTCTCAAAACTGCAAAAAATTGCTTCTACGACCGATGCATGCTGGGTTATGGCACAAGATGAATATTGGTCTCAAATGCATACTTAGGACTTGCGTTTTTCTCCGGCTGGGGCTAAACATACAGTTACCGTCCATTTTTCTTGTATAAAAAAATACTTATACTTGGCTCTCTATCGGAAATCTTTCTATATAGAATTATATAGAATCTGTACTTTCAGGTATTGCCTTTTCAAACATAGCAAACTATTTGACTTCTTTAGATTCAAACACAAGAGAAAAAATACGTAACAAAATTCATATTTTATATAACTTTTACTGAATTTTCAAGAGCTATTGTTAAGATTTTCCAAGGTACAACACAAATTTAGCTAGACACGAATTTCAGCATTACTTCCGCAATTTTGAAACCTACAAACCAAAGAAGTGATTACTGTAGGAAGTTTTTGTAAAAATACTAAATTATGCGTTGACCAAACGACAATAATGAACATGCAATACCGATATTAAGTCACAGCAGTTTGCTTCTAATCACTAGAAAATCAGTCATTTTCATTTTAAATAACTGTTAGCGTTCACATTTGACTTATGAACATGTGATTGTGGTTCTGTATATTTTTGTGCATGCCTAAGTTTGTTATAACTTTTATTGGAGATCAAATAAAGAGTTGAAAAACTTGGGATTTTAATATTAGTGATAAGATTGAGTATTATTGTAGAGAAAAAAAAAAGTGTTATCTAAAGCACAAATCAAAATGGAAAATTAAACTAAATAGTTGCACTCAAAAGAAATATAAAAGTAACAGCACCATGAGGAATCCCTCTCAAAATTTTAAATAAACATGCGGAAAACCTTTCCTAACATGTTTGAAACCGTTTCGGAAGACCGATAGTGGGTGCCAAAAACAAAACAAACGAAATGAAAAGCCAGTGACTCCCGATTCAGTTTTCGACTAAAATGTTTTAAAAAACTCTAAAGTTGCGGGGTTCCCCAAGGCACTGCCACTTAGCTTGCAATGTGACATAAAACAAATCAAACGCGTTTCAATAGCGTCTGATTGAAACTATTGAAAGCTTATTCACAGCATATTCAAAAGGGAACCCTAATTAAGCTTTATCGATGATTGAAGAATTGTAACGAATTATTGAGCTATCAAATGCAGTATCAATTAATTGGTGCTGAATGATTATAAGGGAATGTAATAAAACGAAATAGTCGTAATATAAATTTTAATTATGGTGATGATTTCATTCTATCATATCGTTTGTCATGATCAGCCCGGCTTTTTCCTTTCTATGTTGAAGTTGGTTTTCAGTTCTACCAGGTGCAAATATGAACCAGTTACATGGAATAATTGCTTAAGTGACCTACAAAACCCAGCGACTGGATTAATCGATAGTCTGACAATCAGCCTTTGCAAGGGGTTTATAACATCAGCCTTTGACGTGTCATTGCCATCATTAATCCGTTCTTAAAAAGGATAGTGCTAATGGTCTTGTACAGTACCTACCGTCTCTTTCTCACAACAGAATCATAATGGCATTGTTTTATTACTTTTGTTTGTCTCTTACTTTCAATATCTAGGTACCGGTTTAATAAAATTAATCATTTAAAACTACTCATTAATTGAATATTCACCGACAAAGCTTAAAATTGAACATAATCTTTAGTTTTACCAAACTCAACACGGAATTCTATTATCATGAAAAATGAATGTATCAGACCAATAAATTCGAATTTAACTGTGAACACGCAACGTTTATTAAATTATTTGTACAGGTCAGTTCTCTGGCCTATGATAGTAAATTATTTTGATTCTTTTGATGAGTAGATACATGCTTTTTGTAATTGTGTCTTTGCCAAAGATGTTTTTTTTAATACTGTTTGCATGAACTGGTGGTAAGACTGATAAATGTGCATGTGCAATAACGACTTTTAAAAAAAAACATAAAGCTGTCCTGAATCGACTTCTATCATGATCTCATACGTTATCTAGTAATGAAAAACGATTCATAATTTACTGTTCGAGTATCTACGAAGGGATATGAAGGAAAGGTCAATGTACTTTATTGCAAGTTTGTCTGGCGCCTACCATAATAACATGTTGCGTGACGACATAGAAGGAAAAGTGATTGATCTTTTGTGAACAGGTCTTTAATAAATCTAGCCTTTTCCCAACTATGTTGGAGTAGACTTCCAGTCCAACTGTATGCAGCTGAATACTAGTATTTTGCACAAAGCGATTACCTTTCTGACCTTCACGACCCAGTAACTGGGTAACATCGGCAAAACTGATGTTCGAATAAGACTTGAAATAAATAAATACATAGAAATAGAGCTTACAACCCTAATTTCTTCAAATTTAGTGTGAACAGGCTCCTTCTGGGTAAACTCGCTCCATCGTAGACTTTGTCTCTGTCATCTCTAACTTTGACTAGAGTCAAGAGCAAACCCACCACTAATAAAAAAAAAAATCAAAACGCTGATTTTGGGAAATTATCTGTGTACAACTGGCGATGCAAAGATTCTAACTAACGCCGCTGGTGTCAAAATTGTGAATCTGTCTAAGTACGACACTTTGACAGTTGCCTACGTGTAGGAAATTTCTTAAACTGCAGGGAATCTCAAGTTAGGGAATTTGACTTAGATTTTCGGGGAGATTAATAAATTGGTGTTGGCAACACTGCAAGTGTCGTTCATGGGCAACTTCTAAATTTTACCGGTAGAGGCGCGCACGTAATTTTTTCATCACCAATAAAGTAAACACCGTTTAGTGAATTTAAAATTCATTGTTGAGAACTTGTCAAACTACTTTAGTATGAGAAACTGACAAATTTTAAAGTAGAATTAACAAGTTGTTGGCTGCAATCTAGTTAGTATCCAAAATAAGAAGTTTCATTTGGGTGAACAAACCTTTGACATTATTTTTTAACCGACTTCTAAAAAAAGAGGAGGTTCTCAATTCGGATATTTGTATTTTTTTTTTTTATTTGTTCTAAATCTTCGACAATCATGTTTCGATACGCTTACATTTTTAAAAGGTCCCTATTAGATGTTTTTAACTTAAAAATGCACTAAAAAGCTAAACAGATTCTCGAGTTTTATTAAAATTAAAAATTATATACCAAGTCGTAAGACCTCCTATAAAATTCTACTATCTCTAGTAATAATACTCGGGCAGTAAAAAGAAATTCGTCCTACAGGAATATTAGATGGATAAAATTACGCGACATTTTTTATAGACCAAATGAAAACTCGAGTTAACGTACGTAATACGTACCTACCTATAGATTTAGTAATTTATCTTTTTATATCTTTGGCTTGAGATAAGTCGAACGATTTATTAGAAAAGTGGATAGATAGATACCATATTGTGTTGCTATACAGATGTACGATTAAAAACCTTATCTATATAACGAAATCAAATGTCGATTTGAGGCTCATGCTGAAATGCCCGAAGTGACAATGCGACGACTATACGATTTTTAAATATTTATATTTATTATTTTCTAATCCGTAAAAAAATTCAATAAAATTGCGTTGTCGCTCTGTCGCTTTGCGCCTCTCTGCCGGAGCCTTTTGTGCCAATAAACAAATGATGACATTTCAAATTACCGCATTTCCAGTATAAGCTGACCTCACAGTGTAAGGGAAGCCTATATTACTCGAGGTTAGCTTAAATTAGAAATGTAAGAATTGCCTGATAATTTCGTGTGTACGCATTCGATACGATATATTCTAGTGATAAAATAGCTATTCTCGAAAGAATTTATCGTTGTCTCAGCTTATTGTATATTTTTATTGTTTCTAATCTTGCTCATTCCAAGGCTGACCAGTAATTTACTACTGCCAATTTTCAAACAGTAAATAATGTGAAACCGAAACACATTTCTGAAACTATACGAGATAAAAATACGAACTATTTACGCATTGACTTATTAGAGAGTGTAAACGCTATAGACAAAACAGTTTTGCCTATCACATAAATTAAAAAGAACAACTCCGTCCTCGTGTACTATTTTAAGGCTTTTGACCACTATCTCACCTGATGGTAAGCAATGATGTGATCGAAGACGGAGCACGCTAACCTATAAGTAACCTATTCAGTCTTGACTTAAAGACTCCCAAGTTCGGTTTAAAGACATTTTTATTTTTCTCAAAGAACAAATTACAGTTCACTCATAGAGAAACTTAACAAATTAACAATAGGTTACACGTTCACGTTCCGACGCTCAAACCATCCAAGAACTGCAGTGCGACTCCGCAAACATGTCGAAGTGAACACCCGGGCAGGGTGCACGACGGTTGTTGCTATCAGAAAACACTCACACACTCTGGCAGGGAATTCCACTCCTTAGCTGTACGCACAATGAATGTGTTCCCAAAACGTTTTTGATGAGTATGGGTATCGTCATTGCTTCATTCATCATAAAGCAATGTGCAATTTATCCCTCTTCTTTCTTAAGCGCTTTAGCGCTGCTGAGCATCATGACTACTTTCCAGTGTGTCCACGGCTTTTCTCCATCTGTTGGTGGAAACGCGCGGTTCGTATCTTCAGTTTCTTGAATGTTATATATCAATCCATCGTTTGAGTCATAAACTCTCATTTTATAGACAGTGTTCCCTCAATCTGCTCACAGCCTTAGTTTAATCTGAAAAATCAAATCAAAATTTTGGAAATTAGAAAAACAATTTTTTCAGAATTTTTACAACATTTTCTTTGATATTCTATTCAAACTGGAAACATATCCGCGCCTCTTGTCTCGTAATATTCCAAACACGATTTCCAAACAAATTATGTACTAAGGTAAGGTTAAAGTACTGAAGTAATTAGTCATCTTGTTGGCTAAGCGTGGCAATTGCTTTTTAGGGTTCCGTACCCAAAAGGTAAAACGGGACCCTATTAATAAGACTCCGCTGTCCGTCCGTCTGTCACCAGGCTGTATCTCATGAACCGTGATAGCTAGACAGTTGAAATTTCACAGATGATGTATATCAGATTCTGTTACCGCTATAACAACAAATACTAAAAACATAATAAAATAAATATTTAAGTGAGGCTCCCATACAACAAACGTGATTTTTTTGCCGTTTTTTTATAGATAATGGTACGGAACCCTCCGTGCGCGAGTCCGACTCACACTTGGCCGGTTTTTGTATAATCATTTTGTTAAAGCTATTTTGTCGTTTAAAAACCCAAATGAACGATTTGTTCATTTTTAACTTTAAAGTCATCAACTCATCAAGCGTTTGGGCAAAAAATAAAAATCTTTATGAAAATAATATATTAATTTTCTTATAATGAATCTGTAGTAATTATGATAAATTAATGAGCATCTTACAATTTATTATAAAGATCATTAAACTCATATTTTTTAACGATGTAATGTTTGTAAAATCTATTTCAATGGAGTTACTAACGTCATAATAAATTAAAAGAGGTGTTAATTTTAATTATTTTCTAAAACCAGTATGACCTTGCAGTTGACTTTACGAAACAAAAAATTAAGATTAAATACGGACTAGTAAATTTTCATAAATATGTTAAGTAGGTACCTATTCTACAGAGCAATATCGTAGAATACTTAACTTAACTTAACTTAACTTAGAATAAGGGCTTCAAATATATGCGATCGTTATGGATTAAACGATTCAGTTTTTGCTATGCCCAGATTAATGTACCCTACATTTGGGCACAGCAAAAACCAAATCGTGTTCAAGGGCACAAGTAGTGACGTACTCCACCATCTTTATTTACGAACCGGTCCATTCATATTTCAAGTTCAAGTTCGACATTTTCGCAAGCTGAAATCGAATCGCGAACAGACTGATAAACGGTTATTTCTTCCGACATTCCGTCGTTTACCTAGTGCCATAAAAATTTATACTCTGTCCTGAATAACGACATGGCTCCTACTACTATTAGTAATATAAAATCTTGCGACAATTTTCATCTAACGAGTCCTATTCATGACTCAGAATTGGCTCTTAGCGCAAATTATTTTCGAAAATGAGTTTTTCGTGAATATAATTTCAGTAGTAGGTGTCTGACTGCGTTGGCAAAGTTTATAGTGCCTCAAAAGCATTTTTAGAAGACTGATAGGCTCCGATCTTTTCCGAAGTTCTGACTTTCGAGAACGAACGAATGTATCGCTAATCGCTATTTTGTGTTCCTTGCCGACGTTTGTAGATTTATTTTGCTGTAAAATTTGTGTACTTATTCCAGAAAGACTTTCGAAAACACGTTTTTTCTGAGGTGGAGAAAATTTTGATTTATTTTTGGTATATTTATGAAATGTGTGAGTAGAGGCGTAATGATATGCTTGTTCTTTAGCAAATTGGTAAAGGAAATCTTTCCTTTGCTGCTGCTGTTTTGTACGTCTAGAAAAAATTAAATTAACTAGGTATACCACAAAACATACTGTACTGGGCACCATTATCTTAACACCGGTAAACAATAAGTATTCCTCTCGTCTTGTTCAGGTCTTCGACTATATCTATAATCACAATTTGTGTTGCGTAGGTACAACGTCTTAACATCTAAATTGCGTTGATTTCGTTCGTTCACGTTCAAAAACCGCTTTCAGATGGGAACAGATTTGTAACACCTCACGCAACGTGACAAATTGACGCGTGCCCAATCGCCTTTCATCAATGTGGGTAATAAGCACGCTTGACTAGTTATGTATTTCGGTTTTTATTTTACTTTAACAATACCCTTCGCTATCAAATAACATCTCTACTTCCATTTCGAATTGCATTGATCTTGTTCGTTTACGAGGAGGAACAGCTTTCAGCTGGAAACAGATTGGTAACACCTTACGCGGCCAACAAGTAGCGTGACATATTGAGGCGTGCCCATTCACCCTTCCTCAATGTGATAATAAGCATGCCTGACTTGTGAGTCATACATTCACATTTATTTCGGTTTTTAGTTTACTTTAACATCCTAAACATTACCTTGTGCTATCAAAAATAACATCTGTACTTACATTTAGAATTGAATTGATTTCGTTCGTTCACGTTAAGAAACCGCTATGAGCTAGGAACAGATTTATAACACCTAACGCGACTAGCGACGCGGTGTGACATATTGACGCGTGCCCATTCACCCTTCATCGACGTGGGCAATAAGCATGCCTGACTTGAGGTAATGTATTTCGGTCTTCATTTAACTTAAACATCTTTAATATTAATTCCGAATAATAAACACTGTTTTCTATTGGCTGCTACCTTTGCAATGTGGACAAATCTTGCACCCCCGTATCCCCCCATCTTAATTTTTACACAAAACTGTTCGCACCAGATGTAGTTAGGTGACGTGGGTTTATAAGGTACTCTGACAAAGTAGGTATGTTCTAAAGGTAAGAAAAGATAAGAGTCAAAATTCACTTTCTTGACGCGCGTTGAAAAGCGTTTTAAATGAACAGATTTTTCACCTATGGCAAATAATGATAACAATTTTTGACACAAAAAAATGCATTTGGATTAACCGTATCAGCCGGTCCCTTTTTAAGTGCTATCTTTATCAACATAAAATATCAATGCACATCTGTTCGTAAGTGTTATGACTGAGTATTAACCTATATTTAGAAACAGAAATAACATTCAATACTTACAAACACAATTCGACAACAATTTCTTTGTTTGATTGTTTATCTCTTAGTTAACAGACTAATTACTTTAAGAAGATCCATAACAATTCTAACTCAGTCTAAAACATCTTACTATCGAACGGTAAGCCTGTATATTTTACCTAATTTTATTTATCAAAAACATTTACAAATAGTGTTTAAAATGTAACAGACTGATTCATTCGCGTGTCTACGGGTATTATAGGATCTTGTGTGAGTGTGTAGGTACATCAATCTCCTTCAATCAGTTGTAGCTCGCTCCAAGATCAACAAATACTTAGTAAGATAAGGCTAGGTGGAGTTAATAGCGATTAGCGATACATTAATTGAGATAATAATAATATCTAATAATATCTTGGGACAACCAACACACCGCCATCTGATCCCAAACTAGGCAGAGCCTGTACTATGGCAACCAGACAACTGATAAACATACTTATATATTTCTAAATACATACATATTATAGATATTACACACCCAGATACAGAACAAATAATCGTACTCATCGCACAAAGATTTGTCCTGTGTGGGAATCGAACCCACGACCTCCGTCCTAGCAGTCAGGGTCACTAACCACTAGACCAACAGGCCACCAAAACTTAGATGTTTAATACAGTGTTATATGGTCAATCAATATGCCTAGTCTTTTCTTAACTATGTTGGGGTCGACTTCTGGATTAACCCAGCTAAATACCAGTATTTTACATAGACCGAGTGACTATAAAAAGAAAGAAAGAAAGGAAGAAAGAAATAAATAAAAATAAATAATAAAATTTATTTAGCACATACATGAAACACGCACGCCTATCCGACCTGCAGAACCCAATAGCTGATTTTTTTTTTTTTTTTTTTTCTCACACACGGCCATCTGATCCCAAGCTAAGCAGAGCTTGTGTTATGGTAACCAGACAACTGATATACATACTTATATAATTTATAAATACATACATATTATAGATAAATTACACGATTAACACGATATCTCCAGCAAGACTCGTATCTAATTTTCTTTCCGAGGTACGGAGGAGTCTCTATATTATGCAATAGATGTCACCCATCTAATGGACCAAACTCGGCAAGCAGTGTTAAAGGGTGTTTACTGCGAATTAATGAAACATTTCTAGCTAAGTGTGCAGGAAAAGAAGTTATCACCATCATTTCATCCGACAGATGTGCAATGCTGGAAATAGGCGTCCTCCAAGTGTCGCCCACTTTGACCGGTCCTGTGCAGTCCGCATCCAGGAGACTCCCGCGACCTTCACTTCACCCGGTGGGTAGGGCTTGCTTGAAGAACAGATGCCGAAATGTTCTAGAGTGGCGACCGCGTAGTAGAAGTCGCAGCGTTAGAAGATCTCCCACAAGATGAACTCATGATCTGGTAAGTGAAAACCAATTGTATGAATAAAAATATTAGGTGCGTATGGCTTTTGTTTCCTATGAAGCATTGTATTAAATGAACACTCAGTTTCTAGTCGGATAACCAGTCAAAATGTAAACTATAGAACACGATAAAAGTACAACAATTCAACGCTAAAAAGGCAAGTTAGTTTTACGTAAATCTAGCTCCAATTTATACGTTTCATCAACCCCGGACCTCTTACTGAACCAATTACATTGAAACATTGTTTCAGTGAAAAAGCACTTGGAAGTTTACGCTCGGTGAAACAATAAAGCAACAAAATAGTTGCTCTTCGTCGTGACAGTTTCAGCGATACTGTAAAAGCTGATTTGTGCTGACAATGTCTTACTTTGTTTTGAATATATTCAGCGTGTTGCAGTACCATTAAAAACAGCTATGCAGCTGTGTATTCAGTACTTATCTTTGTACTAAGACAGCTGTATTTTTGACTACTGTTTTTGAGTGAATTTATAAAGCGTCGTCGGTGATAATATAATTACATCCGGTACTGACCCCGATCACTGTAGAGTTTCACCGGTTAAGAACGTTTACCACTCACGTGTTTCATACAAACTTTCATGTACTGCTGGCTTATCTTCGAAAAAACAGCTGATCTGGTTTTTCGTAAAGGTCGTGAACCAAACATATTTTTCAAAAATGTGGGTGATTCCAATGCCTTTTAAGTTTAGCGTAATGTCAGTGTCATTTAGGAAATTCGCTTAACTAAGTACCTACCGTACTTATAGGGCCTCGTAATTGGTGTTGATTTACATACGCTTACCATAGTGACGTTTGTAAAACACTTACATTTACACTGTATTTCTCAGCCAATTTCGCTGTTCCGTGCATTTTTCGGGAGTGGTCAAAGTCAAAGGATTTATTTCAAATGAACCATTCACAGGTACTTTTGAATTGTCAAAAGTGGGTTTTGAGACACACTCGGCTTTATAAAGACCGATTCTGTAAAAATCTTACCGTGATCACTTCGGTGACGTAAACACTAAGTAAGCTGTCAACCTATACTAACAAGACGGAATGACAGTTCACTTCGAGTTCACACCACCTATGTTTACACGGTGATATGTTGACAGAACAGACCGGTTGCACTTACAGAGATAACTTTTTACAAACGTTTTCAATAAACAAACAAAATAGCTGAGTAGATTCTCATGGACATACCTGTTTGGCGACTTGTGCCAAAGTGCGGATGAGTTTATATAATTACTTGCATAAGCCCGCGACTTTGTACACGCGTATATCCCATTTTTTTCCATTACCGTAGGAAACGTTCGGGAAATCCTCTCTTAGGGTGTTACTACACTAATCGATCCATCCTCGATCGCTGCCATCGTTCGACATCGATCAACATTGATCGATTGGTATGGTAGTTGCTGATCGACGGATACCGGGCGATGAACAATTGATCGACTGCCGATAGGTGCCATCGATTGTCGTTGACCGATTGATGTGGTTGTTTTGGCTGATTTGTGGTTGATTTGAGAGAAGTAAAAACTATCGATCGACGACGACTCATCCATTCTACCATCGATCGACGATCGATCGATTCGTGTAGTAACCTTAAGTGCTCCCCTACACTTCACAACGAACCTACATGACAAATTTCAGCTTTTCACAACCAGTAGTTACGGCTGTGCGTTGTCTGTCAGTCACTCAGTCAGGAACGAAAGAATTTCATATAATAATATTAAGATTTTATACGTAGGTAAATACCTACATTCTACAAACATTGTCTGATTATAAATATTTTCACCGCATAAACGTTGAAAATAACAATCATTAGCTACTGTTTAATTTACTCACGTCGAAAATACGCGAAATGTAAACGATTAAAATCTCTAACGCGGTACGTGTATACAGTAACTCTTGTACAATCGTATAACTATCAACGGATGAAACTTCTTCGCTCCACAACTAGTTGATTTTGCTGTTTTAAATCGAACTAGAGTGGAATTATAGAAGAAACTTTTTTCGTTTAAGAATTTAGAACGTAGCATCTTGTAAAGTTTTTTTTTTCGTGCTAAGCCAGCTCTTGACTCAGTAGCACTTGATAGACAGCAATTGACAAGTTTTATCGTTTTATGGATGGGAAATCATTGAATGACTTCTTCCGCTCTGGCTGGAGCGGAAGAGAGTGTCAGTGTCTCTTATTGACTAAAACCCATCGGTTTTTCTAGATAAGCCCTTTGCGTTCCAGTGCCGCGATGACTCTTTCGAACAAATTTCGCAATTTAGGCAGATAAGTTCTACATAGAACTATTCTCAAAGGTGTCCGTTCAGCCTTGCTTTGAAGTGCTGATGGGTTAAAGAAAGAAAGAAGAAAGAAAGAAAAAGAGTTTATTTACGCCAAGCATGACGCACACCATAAAAATAAATGGGTAAATATAAATATATAAAAGTAAAACGGGATTTTGAGGAAGATATACGTCACATCGGCGCAAAACGGCCATCGCTCAGCATAATGCTGGAACTCGTGTGCGAGACAGAGCCACAGCGCTGGTTTTCAGCGACAGCCGGCTCAGACTGAGAGACGAAAGGTCATAGAAAGTACTGTCAAGGGTTTTCGTATTACCTAGTTTCTGGATTGTGAAGTCTGATAGGCGTTCACTCCATGTGACACCACATTAGTGAATGCCAGTGGATGTCTACTGGTACTGCGTCCGGTTAGATTGGATGCCGATCCCAACCAATTACCCATTATTCATGAACAGGTAGATTACTAGACCTTGCCCTATGAATAAAGTCATGGAAAATCGGCAGCAACGTTAAACAAAATACAAGTCTCTATATTTTTAACGACTTCAAAAACAGGAGGAGGATCTTATTTTGGTTGTACTTTTCTGGTTGCCATAGTACAGGCTCTGTAAGTTTGGGATCAGATGGCGGTGTGTTGATTGTCCCAAGATATTATTATTATTATTCTCTTTATTTACTTTACTGTACATACAATTTTACATTTTTAAATATTTCTTAACAAAAAAACATTTAAAAATTAAAAATAAAATTTATTATTATTATTTTGTTCTTTTATATTTATTTTTCTCAGGTAAGTACCTGGTATTTGCTAAAATCTCACGGGTGTGAACCAAGGTGAGATCCTAGTTATCATTATTATTATTTGATGGTATATTACTCTGTACTGCAGTCAAATTATTGTCTAAATTAAGTTGTAAAAATTTCCTAACTATCCAGCAAGTATTTATTATTATTATTTCTCGCTACTCTCTTACAATACGAGCTATCCTTATGTCGGATATCAGTCAATGCAGAATTAATTTTGGCTTGCGTACGTAAACGTATTGTTTAATTTTGAATCAATGCATTCCTTATTACGTTGGTATAGTCTATTTATATCAGCCTACTGAAAATTCAGAATAAATTCACTTCGAACTCCTGTAAATCTTCTAGGTATTCTAACTGAGTTTTGTGAACTTATTACGCAATGTTATGCAAATTCTCGTTTAACATTGATTTAATAATTAAAGTTTGTAGGTATTTTGCCACATTTTAGTCAGGAAAAAATACCTACCAATTAAAAATGAAAATTACTTTTTGATTTTTATTTATCAGCAACGACAATAGCTTTATGTACAACAGAAAAATAGATAAACAAAACAAATGACTGTAGCCCACAGATCAGACATTAGCTGTAGTATAATTGGAAACACATGTGACAGACATGTGATTATCATTCTTAAGTGTTCATAAAATACTGTTGAAGGAATATAGAAAAATAAACATAGAAATATTAATGAGAGTAGTGTATGGTGTGTGGTGTATGGTGAGTGGTGTATCTTTCAAAATCCACTATAGTAATAATGTTATGCAATTTTAACAGTTTCCATGCTGCCAAAACAAGATCCGGGTTTCAATGCTGAATTAATTCAAATCATAATTATTTCCGTGTAATTTTTAAGTGTAATATTCATTATTAAAAACTGGTTTCAAATCCAACAAAAGTCACAAAAAATACGATTGACCTTTCAGCAATAAATTTAGGTAGGTAGCTACATTAATTTCAGCGACAAAGCACTTTTAGAGTTAATTAAAAATAACTTGAGTCCTTAAACGGTCTCCGAATTTAACGGGACACCTTTAATGGCCCTTGGAATGATAAAAAATAACATTAAGCAATAATATTTTAAAAGTCGACGTCAAAATGTCGGTGATATACACTGAATAATATAAATGGATGCGCTGAAAACTTTTGGTCATTAATATTCGTTATTTTTATCATATATTTAATAAAAGTATTTACTAGATTTATGGTTTGGAGCTTGTGAAAACTAACATCATCATCATATTGCCTTTATCAGTTCTTTGCAGCGCAGCAAGAGTTTTTTATGAGTCTTCACTTTTGTGGTTATCTCTTTTAATGTTCTTCTTCTTCTTCGTGTCGGCAGTAAGGTCTAACGACCCCACACACCCTAGTGTCAGAGTTTCTAAGCCGCCTCAAGGGGCCTGTGTTGACGACCGCCATTTGGCGGCCGGGACCACCGGCTTATACGTGCCTTCCAAAGCACGGAATCATCTTTTTATCAGACAATCAGGTGATTCAAGCCTGCAATATCCTAACCAAACAACACAATCTCTTTTAATGATTAGATCTAATTTTTTTTTTTATATGTTGGTATACTAGGTATGTAAGGCACACGACATTTCTACAGTGATAATAAAATATGTAGATTATTTCCATTTCTTAATTAAAATTCTCACCACAGCTGCATAGATCTATCCCAATATTTAGTTCAAATATCTACTAAGCACCAAATATGAATAAATTCCGATCACTCGGGGGCCAAATAAAGTTTACTGTCGCACTGTAGCTTAACTGTCGAGACTCGAGACTCTTTATGACCGGAACACACTGCGCAGATCATGAAAATCAGACGAGATTGATCATTCCATCTCCTCTAGTGAACTAGAGCGAAACGACACGCGATTTGATGCTAGAATTTGTCGATGTTCTACAAAGATCCGAAGGTCTTTTTACCTGTGATTGATGTGAGGTGTACAATAAAGTATATAATAAATAATAATAAAGATATACAACAAATCCAGTAAAAACCGCATTCCGTACTAAATTAACCTGTGTATCAATGAGCTCTCTAGTTTTAATCTTAATTTAGAAACCGAGAGTTTCTTAAATTAAAATGTTCAACTTAGGTACATTAGCATGAATTTGGCATGAATTATAGATAGTTTTCCACATTCTTAACTTCAAATTCTTAAATCAACGAATCAATCGTGAAAGGCTGGAGTGACTATTTTTTCATTTGGAAACTAAAAAATTAAAAAATATAGGGTAAACATTATAGTGTTTTTTGTTTGGAGTATTTGTATATCATAAGGATTTAGACAACACGTCTGTCGAATGAACTAGTAGGTATCTAATAATTTTGATCTGTTTGACCAATCGCAACAGCTAGAATGACGTGTTCAAGCTTTGAGTGACACGGGGTTACGCTGCAAACGTGGGCGAACAGAAAATGCCCGATCATGCCCGTGTCATATTGTTCGTACATTTTGAGCGTGACAGGCGCTTTGCCTGTTTCAGCTCGCTTTATACTGCTTTCATATTTTCGAATTAACAGAGCAATTCTACATTTAACGGTTGGTCAGTCAAACGCTACCTGCGTTTCATGTCTTTAGTATGCAAATCGTTTGCGAACACACTTGACGGACGTCATAAAAACTGCACGATCAAATTGGTTGATTGCATACATACGCAAAAGTAAAACTGAAATAGGAACTAAATACATCATGTGATAAAAATATTTGGTTGAAAGTTTGTAAAAAAATCGGCCAAGTGCGAGTCGGACTCGCGCACGAAGGGTTCCGTACCAATATCTATAAAAACGGCAAAAAAATCACGTTTGTTGTATGGCCCCCCTTAAATATTAGTATAATTTTTATTTATTAGTTATTTTTAAATTAAATCTGCAACTAAATATTCTGTGTATATTTCAAGCGTCTACTCGTTGCCATTGTCAATATCGAGTAAAAACGAGCAAAAAAAATCACGTTTGTTGTATGGGAGCCCCCTTAAATATTTATTGTTGTCTGTTTTTTGTTTTTTTAGTATTTGTTGTTATACAGAAATATCTTAATCAATGGGCTAGGTTCGTCGTCGTAACCGAGGCAGGCCAAATAAAAACTGGCGAGACGATTTATATTCCTACATTGCCATTTGCTTTCACTCCCTTATCTTATCACTAAAAAATATTTTTATATCTACCTTTTCATTGTCCTCTCAATTTATTCAATGACACGAAAATCACAAAGACTTTAACCTACTTTTAATTCTTTTACAAATGTCAGATACCTTAGATAGCCAGTATACTATTGTAGTCTTTGCTTAGAAGGCTTTTGTGTATTTTTTTATTCCACCCCTGTATTGAGAACAAAATGAAGAAAATATTAAAATCTGTCGAGTCATGTTCAAACTTTTGCGAGGTCAAAATACGAAAATTATAAATAGTAAAGTAAAAAAAAAATCTCAACCTAGTCGTTTGAAAACGAAAAAAGAAAAAGTAAGCAGTGAAACAAAAAGAAGGACAGACAGCGACTTTGTCTATACTATTTAAAGAGGTATACCTACAGCACAGTAACAAGGTACAAGGTACAGCGTAATATTGAATTAGTAAAAATAAAAAAAACCGGACAAGTGCGGGTCAGACTCGCGCACCGAGGGTTCCGAACGAGTCTTGATTTTTTCCAAGTATACATTACCTACGGAAGTTTATAAATTAGGAAAGCACTCTCATTACTCTGACAAAAATATAGCTAGTAAGAAAAGAGGACAAACTTAACTAAGTTAAGTTTTTCCTCCTTTCTTACCTGCTATTAAAAAAAATCTCATAAAAATGTTCTCTCTTACAGCTTGCCAAAAAACAGTTTGGAAAAAATTAGGCGCCACTATTTCACTTAACGCACCATAATATGGGAAATCAGTAAGAGAATTTAATCAAATTGTTAAAAATAAATGTGGAACAATAAACGATACTCAAAATCTAACACTTGTCGGCCAAGTAGTGTCGACATCATAGGTTTCCATTCAGTAAAACATTTAGTTCCACTTGTCACCACATCATACTCTTTTTTGCCAAGCTGTACATCAATGTACGAAACGGTCAACTGTTCAATCTAAAATATTAGTTTGTTATCGCAACACAATTTTTTTATATGATAAAACTACAAATGCCCATTTTTCAGACTTTTCCCTTTTTTTATCAATGTTCTTGCCAAATTTCATGACTCTAGGTAAAGAGGAAGTACCCTATAGGTTTTGATTTGCATGCGAGCGTCAAAATATGCGCCATAAACGGAGCATAAACGGCTTTATCTTTAGATTGCGTTGACTTCGAAGTTTGTTGTTTTCACTGCTCCAAGGGGTAGCAGGCCTGAGGACCTAAATATTTGATATTAATTTCAGCTTGATTCCTCCACGCGTTCTTGACAAAAAGGGTCTTAACAGACGGACAGACAGACAGACGGAAAACAAAGTAATCCTGTAAGGGTTCCGTTTTTCCCGACTGAGTTACGGAACCCTAAAAATTTAGATGAACTAATTGGAAAAACAGAATAGCAGATAGCGACTTAATTTCATACTATTTAGAGACAGGTTTATACATAATAATGTGAGTACCCACCTAATTTAGTATCAAGGTATGTATAGGTGAGGGGTGGTCGTCTGCGAAATGTAATTTCATGGAAAATCCATCACGTCCGTGACTCGGCAGTAATGGTCATGCTCAAACGTTGCCGCCATTTGCGACTACTTCGTGCTGGAATATGGCTTACATCTTGCAGTGTAAAATTGATAATCGTGTACTTACTATTTATATTATTATTTTTCATACATAAAAAGGAATTAAATACACTTATAAGATTTTTTTTGAGTGACGCGATAGCTCAGCCATTTTTTTTATTTTGCCAGAGACATAAATCTTTTGAAGGGGTCGTGGATAAGGCTTTGGTCCCTGTTGTCATTTTTAGGGTTCCATACACAAAGGGTAAAAACGGGACCCTATTACTAAGACTCCAAATCTGACAACAGTCTTACCAAGGGGTATCGTGTTAGCCAGTTACTCAGTTGTGGAGGTCAGATACGCACCATGTAAAATACTGGTAGTCAGCTGCATCCGGTTAGACTGGAAGCCGACTCCAACATAGTATTATTGATTCCAAGGTCGCGGAATTTGTTCGAAAGAGTCACCGCGGCCCTGCAACGTAAAGGGCATTTGAAGGAACACGGACGGGTTTTAGTCAGTAAGAGTCTGACACTCTCTTCCGCTCTGCCCAGAGTAGGGAAGATCGCCCAATGAATCCTTCATTGGGCGTTCTTCCCATCTTTTAAAAAAAAAGGCTGATTGATCAGCGACACAAAGCTTTTAGAACTGGTTTCGCTTTGTTCCATCGTCTTTCAATACCTTTTCCTTTTACATTCTATGAAATAGTGTGTTATTAACATCCTAAGGACCAATGTATAAGGTAAATATTTATGATAAAATTAACTTTTTCGATACAAAAATCTATATTACCTTGGTCCGTATTTAAAGGTCAAAGAATTTCTAAGAAGACCTTCTGGTGTCTTATTAAAACTGAAAGAATTCCCTGTAATAATTTCGGTCATAAAATTACTTGATAGAATTATGTAGGTACTTAATTTTATTGTATTGACCGGTACCTTCTGGAAAATGTATCTTTTGTTCAACCGCTCGAGTTTATCGCGAATTTAATGTTTATTATTACTATTACGTGAGATTTATTTTTTATTTGGGAATTTTCACATGTCAGTGCTCGAATAATATTATTATGATATATCATTTGTACCATATATCAATGTAGCCTATGTGTCACACAAGTCCCACTACTGGGCATCACTCTAGAGTGAAGCTCGATCCGCTATCTTCACCATTGTACTTCTTGTTGCCTATTTCTCGTTTATCTTGCTTAAAGCTTACTGGTTTTTTGACGAAAGTTTGATTTTGTTTTGGCACGTAGCGTTGTGTGCCAAAGTCCAGTTTGTACCATAGCGACGATTATAACAACCAACGCAACGCAACGCAAGAGAACCAAGGTTACCGACATAGCCCGAAGAATCGCCAAATTGAAGTGGCAGTGCTTGCTCGCAGAACAGATGGTCGATAGGGCCGAAAAGTTTTGGAGTGGCGACCGCGTACCGGAAGACGCAGCGTTGGAAGGCCTCCCACAAGGTGGACCGATGACCTGGTGAGGGTTGCGGGTAACCGATGGATGCGAGACGCACAGGACCGGTTGTTGTGACACTTGGGGGAGGCCTATGTCCAGCAGTGGACGTCTTTCGGCTGATATGATGATGATGATGATGATGATGCCGATTATAATGATTTAAACGCTAATTTAAAAATCGGCAAAACCAAAATCGGCAAAAGACGAAGAAGAAGACGCGGTCGTTAGTTAGAAGTTATTTAGGGCTCGTACCATAATTATTAGCAGGTTGGGCTGATCAGTGGTAAGTATTTTTTGTCAAAGCAGAAACTTTTAAAGTTAATCAAATGTCAAAAGTACCGTAAAATATAATTTCGTTAAATACTTTTGAAGCAAACTCATTTCCTCATCAAACATAAATTTTAATAAGAATTCAATACCTATCGATTCTTTTCAATTCGACTCAATTCAAAAAAGTCAATCTAATGGGGAAAATATTTAATTAAAGAAAAAGTTCTACTAAAATTATTTTTTCTTGTAATGAAAGTTACAAAAAGCCCATCTCATTATTTGAACAAATCACTAACTAATGAACTAATTAATTATAGGTACTTGGCGACTGAATGGCAAAAGTAAATGAAAATAACATTCGTAGTTTGATTTCAATACTAATAAAAACGTTGATTTTGTAAAAATAATACCAGCATATAACAGACCAATCACAAGAAACCTTGCCTCGGTTTCTTTTCATAAAGAGAAGACTCGAGCATTAATCTCCACGCTTTCTTAAAGCCGATTGGTCTATTGCCTACATGGCGACATTTTGACAACACGTTTGTCGCAGTGGTTAAGCGAACGGCTGCGCTGCGTGTCGCGGGTTCGATTACCACATGGAACAAGTATTTGTATGGCCTACACTACAGATAGTTGTTCCGGGTCCGGCTGTTTATGTATGTGAGTTGGTATATTTGTAAACGCACCCACGATACAGGAGAAATTCCAAGTGTGGGGCAACATTAAAAAAAATGGCTGATAGAGTCTTAACCATCGGGAAGTGGTTACCGCTATCTTTAGCAATTACCAGCTGCAAGCAATACGGAGACTGGTCGAAACGTTAGGTTGAGATCTCTTCTTTCCAACTTTTAAGTGAACTTGGAGTCTTCCTTAACAATCCATGTATCTGATGTTATGTCCCATTTGGCAAAAATTACGAAATATACAAGTTTCCACCCCCTACAAACATATTTTATGGGGATGAATTTCCAAAAATCGTACTCACAACTTTTACATACGAACGAACTCTTGAAGGAAACATGCTTCTAGACTATCAAGACTCAGCAGTTTAAGGCGTACGCTGTAGTCTATGAATTTATATATTTTTAAATATCTCCTTAGATTATTTTTATATTAATTTTATTACTAGAACCTAATTATATCGCTTAAAGGCAGAAATAGGCACTCTATCATATGACATAACAAGCCAAGTGGCAAGCAACTACAACTAATGGCTAGTTTACACAGTGAGAGTTATCGTGCTAGTCAGCCTGCCGAGTAGCTGCACTGCAGTAACTCGCATCGTATGGAAGTATCTTACGAGATACTGCCACGTGCGAGTTGGATAGTAGCTCGCATCCGACTAACTTGAACATTTTTTGTTGTCACTCGCCTGCAGCTTGACAGAAACTCGCTCAAGGCAGCAGCACGGACATCACTCGCATCGTTTGGACGTGTTCTGCAGTAGCTCGTATCAGCATGGCAGTTGCGAGTGGAACCTTTATTTGTCGTGTGCTACGACTCGCAAGAGACTGGGCAGCTACTATAATCGTGTAGCTAGCTAAGGCGAGCCGAGCTACTGGGCATACGAGTAGACAATCCGAGTAACTGTCTACTGCCTGGGCAGCAGCTCGCACTGTGTAAACTTGTCATAAGATTCAGACAATACCATCTTAAAGATAATGTAGTATATGGTCAGGCATGAAAGGCCGGACGATTTCAGTAGACATTGAGCCGCTGATCGATCTAGGTTCACTTGTGTTACAATATATTTAATTTAGGACGACAATGTATCGGTCTGGTGAACATCGTATGATGAATCGTTGAATATTGTGGTCTGGTTGGATTGAACGGTATTACGTGATTTGTATGGATATTTTCTTTAAGTTGAAATCTTACAAGATTGTCACAAATAAATGTAGGTAGGATCAAAACCAGCGATATCATTTAAATATGCGCACTATAATGCATATTCTTTGTCACTGCAGCCGAGGAGGAATAGACGCCGGAGCCGAAGGCATTATGAAGCCATGTGCAATAACAAAAACACACGTGTGTCAAACGATGATTTTTAACACCTAGTAAAAGTAAATTCATTTTCATAAGACCTACTATTTTGTTGTAAATTAGTACCTAGTTAATTATTTATTTATGTACACACAATAAACTTAGAAAACAGAAAATTGTATACAGGGAAAAGTGCACAAAGATACTGGTGATTTCAAAAGAAATTTCTTCGAGCAGACCTGCGACACAAGAGAGTGGGATAAGAAACGTTTCTGTAGCAACCTTGAGTCTGAATTTGTGCCCGATTTATGGCTATCGGATTAGATAAATGGCATAACATGTGTTTTACAGGTACACCTCTGCCTAACTAACAGGAAAATACAGGCGTGATGTCATGTTTCATGCAAAACTATCGATAACTAAATCAATAATGGTGATCTAATACCAACTAATAATAGCCAACGTTAAAAATATAACACGCAGGAAATGTTATGACAGATTTCTCTTTAGCAAATCGCACATGTTTTGAAATCACAGAAATAACTGGCTGAAATTATAAGTAGTGAGTTTTGTAAATTTTCCTTCTGCATCATATCCGGTCAGATTTTGTCCCAGCTATGATTTTCAAATCCTGTTTTTTTTTTGGATATGGCAAGACATTTAGAGCGGATTTCACCAATGAAACTGAAAGCGATCAGTACATCTAAACTGCGTTCAAGAGCTGTCAGTGTCAATATTCTATAGAAAAATAATGACAATGACAGCTCATAAACGTGGTTTATTCGCTGATCGCGTTCAGTTTTATTGGTGAAATTAGAAGGTTAATCCTCGGTTTATGAAATAAACTAGCTTTTGCCCGCGACTTAGTACGCGCATATCTCGTTTTTCACGTTCCCGTAGGAATTTCACGTTCCTATAGCCTATATATAGCCTTATTCATGAACGTGGCTATCTTAACCACTCCGGCCCAACATGTGAAAATTCCCTAATATAAAGTAAATCTTATGTATATGTAAATAAACATTAAATTCGCGATTAATTCGCGACACACCGGTGTGTCGCCGGGGCCGGACAGGTTTAAGCAAAAAAGAGTTTTCCTTCCGATAGGGAGTTCCAGAGATTAGCGCGTTCAAACTAACAAACTCTTCAGCTTTATAATATTAGTATAGATATAGTATAATATATGTAAATAGATTATAAAATAAACAACTTTTTTAAAAAAATACAACCGACTTACAACTAAAAACACTACAAAGAGCAATCGGAAGTCGGTGTTTTGAGTGCTGTTTTTTGATTTTTGACATTGTCTTTCGAAATTAAAGATATAGGTTAAAGAAGCAAATAGATACATACCTACCTTATATGATTTATTTAAAATAAATTCTTTAAGTTTTTTTAACCATCGACGTGTTGCAGGTGGAAACATGACTTTATTTTATATTGAGGAATGGGCTAGCTCTTGACCTGGATCACGTCTAATGGAAAGCAATGGATAAAGTATATGATGGAGCGCGTCGACGAAACAGAGCAGGCTGCTTGATGCCGGGCTCCGGTGGAAACCAGGCCGGCGTTAGCCCTTTTTTATGTATGGGAAATCATCAAATGACTACTGCCGCTCTGGATGGAGCGGGAGGGAGTGTCAGACTCTTACTGACTAAATCCCATCTGTGCTCCTCGTAGTACCTTTTGCTTTTCAGGGCCGCGGTAAGTCTTCGAGGCGCGCGTGGAACACAACGTGCCGTCGACCCGGCTTTGATCGGACGGCGAGCCACCCAACGCTCGTCCGCAGGCCCGGGGCGTTAGCCCTACCACCTACTTTAGAAAGTTAAACGACTACGACACAAAACTCAGTGCATGGAGACTTGAACCGGAACACTGTTCTAGGGTATTATCAGAAAAAAATGACAGTAAATACTTATTACACTTAAAAACATAATTATATACGTAGATTGCAATTACCCTTTTCTTTCTCTGACACAATCATAGAAAATAATAACAACGAACACATAATAAAACAACCACAGGTACTAATTATTTTTCTCACATTCTTCCTAACAACTTAATTACTTCAAATTAATTGGATTGTTAATACAAACTGGACTGAAATCCGTGTAAGTCTAAAGTGTAATTAATAGTCGGATTAATTACATCTGCGTTTATAAAAGTAATTAATTTAGATCATAGATAAATGTGGGAACATTATACATGCTTAGTAATAGGGTAGCTGAAAAACCGCATGTTTAGGGCCCATGCACACTTAATACGCCTTCGTACTCACAGTCGACGCGCGTACGTTTTTCATGCGCTTAGGCTCTTTCATAGCTTCTAACTATAAATTATTATAAATGTAGTCTTTTAGGGTTTTGAGTGTATGTGTTTTTATGCGTAATATGTATGTAATGATATGTATGAAAGGTACACGATAAGATGAGACCCTACCGTAAGCAAAGCCGCGGGCGAAAGCTAGTATTTTATATTTTTATGATTGTTGCTTTTTCAGGAAATAAAACGTTATAGCAATGCGCAGACAATGCGACGGGCGTTGAATGGAACGCATGACAAAAACATGTGCATCGGCCGGTGTTTGAAACTTGATTGACGTACCAGAAGCCACTCTTAAAAATTCATGCATAAGCCAATTAATTAACTGACAGACTCGTTGAACTAAATCGTGGTGACGTAAACGTTGCTTTACTTGATTAAGTCAATTTATGTTGAAAAAACCAGAGGTCCAGAGGTTTTGATTCATGGGTCGTGTTGGGCAAAGATATGAACTGTGTGTGTGTATTTCTGTTAGGTCTTACGAGGTCACACAACATAATGCATATATTTAGATACCTACAAGAGTAGACGATTATAAAAGAGATAATTTTATTAACAACTTTAACTATCAATTTATAAACTTCGTGTGAACAACAGCTGCATAATGAAGACTTATTTTTTGTGAACCAAAATAGTAATTTTATCTTCCTCACATAACAACTGTTTAAATAAACATACAATTGAATGCTTTGTATAAGAAGGTATTAATGTTTGTTATTCAATGTAAATGAGATGATATTTGCTCAGGTTTATAGTCTTAAATTGACTTAGCTTTTATATTATTTTTAAGGAACGTATAGAGAATTTTCGAGGTTGAAAACCGCAACAATCACTAGCACACGGTTAGCAGAAGAACACATCTGAGTTATAGTAATTACTCATTCGTTTAAACACCGAAAAGGTTTTGTTATATGAATTATGAAATCAATAATTGATTTCATAGCTCATAATACAAAACCTTTTAATTATTGAAATATAGTAATTGCTTTCTTAATAAGTAATAAAATTACCAATATTTTTTTATTAATAAGTAAATTAATTAAGAAAAAACAATCAAATACCCATAATTGACAGTTTCTTTTTTGGTAATTTTCTCAAAAACTAGAGAAAAGATCAGGCGAAAAAAAAACAAAATGTGACAGAGTTGTGATTGTTTGAATCAGTCATAAACAGAGACAGTACTAATTGCGTATGGCGTCACTCATTTAGCATCGCCATTACCAGTATTATTAAGATGCTCTGTGATCGCCATTGTGAATTTACGCCATCCAGTACAAACGACATTTTGCATGACAAAGATAGAAGAATAACTTCAAAAGCTAGCAACTCCTCTATTTTGCAATCAATTTAATTTAATTTTTCTTAAATCGTATTATTTTAGTGATAGCTTTTAGATAAGTAGGTATTCATTCATCTCGATTTTTGATAGTTCTCAAATACTTGACAACGCCTCCCGCGCATTAAGTCGTACAGCTTAGCAAAAAAGAGTCTGGAAAAAATGAGGGCGCCACTGTCTCACTTAACGCACCATAATATGGGAAATTAGTAAGAGAATTTAATCAAATCGTTAAAAATAAATGTGGTAAAACAGTAAACGTTACTCAAAATCTAACACTTGTCGGCCAAGTAGTGTCGACATCATAGGTTTCCATTTAGTAAAATATTTAGTTCCACTTGTCACCACATCATACCCTTTTTTGCCAAGCTGTATGTTAAAATTTGTGATTCTTCAGGAGGGAGATTTTATGTGTAGTATTTTTAAAATATTATATTACCTTTTATTAAAATCTTATTTTACCAAAAAAACATGTTACGACTTTTTGCGTGTGAGGCAGCGCTATTATAATTCGTTTTAAATCTGTCAAAATATAGATCCAGGATTGGCTGCTTAATAGTGATGGAATTTCAAACCCAAGTCTCTCTGCTAGATTAGTATACTTAGATCTTATTTCGGTCACCTTTTTAACCAATCAGAGTTCCAGTTCTACATTCGCATGTCAATCGCAAAATATCAAAAAAGCCTTTTAATTTTCATACATTTTTGACAGTTTGCGATTGAGTTGCAAATTCAAACGTTGTTTAAAAATTAATTGACCCTCTTAAGATGGGCTTGTTCTCTGATCATCTCTCCTACGTGTGCTTTTTACAGGAGTAAAAAAATAGTGCTATTTTTTTACTCACGGAGACACGTAAATGTCAGCAAGAGTAATTGGCCCAGTGCTCATCACCGAATCCGCGATATACGCATACAAAGTTAATGCCAACGCCTTCGTAGCGCTCAAGAAACCCAATGCTATTACTGTGGTGAAGATTAGTATCCATCAAAGAAAGAGAAGAAGACGCAGCGTTGGAAGCCTCCCACAATGTGGACCGATGACCTGGTGAGGGTCGCGGGTAGCCGATGGATGCGAGACGCACAGGACCGGTTGTTGTGGCGACACTTGGGGGAGGCCTATGTGGACCAGTGGACGTCTTTCGGATGATATGATGGTGATGATAATGAATGAAAGAGAAAGAATTGTCGTTATCAGAGTGTCAATTTTACTCATTTCCAGGCAACGATCGCATTCGCATCTCAATCGCAAACTGTCAAAAATGTATGAAAATTAAGGCTTTTTTGACAGTTCGTGACTGAAATGCGAATTCGAACTTTGTTTAACAATGAGTAGAATTGGCCTTTATCAAATCAATACTTCTAGATTAGGTGACAAACAAGATATTTTACTTTTTCGTTATATAAGTTTGGGAAATACCAACATTATTATTCATTGTCTGAATACGTCTGCACCTGAAAATATTTTCGTGTTAGAAGATGTTATTTATTTACATTGGCTGCAAGTTACTATTTCAAAACTTTTATGCCTTTCTTATCTTTTGTATAGATATCCTACTGCTTCATTATTAACAAAAAATTCGTTCAACAAACAATAAACTGCACACGAATTTCTATTCACAGTTTATTTTGAATAGAAATGCATATAAATAAAGATCGATACGATTCTATTTGTGAAAATATTTATATGACGTTCGTTTCACACGGATTAAATTAGCTGTTTCAGAATTATTTACTTTGAAGCTGTGATGAAAATATCTTTTTTTTATACGTCATCAATAAAGATGTAGTAGAATCTAAAAATATTGATATGCTTGAACAGCGTCAAGTTAATAATTGAGACTGGTAGTAATCCTTCGTTTTCGGTAGGTATAGCATACGATTTGCCTCATAGAGTCTCTATGGAGGAGCTCGTGGCTTAATTAAAACAGCCGGGCCGATCTTGGATGGGTGACCATCTTAACATACTGAGACTCATCCGTGCTGCGAAAAAGCACGTTTAGCCGTTGATCCCGGCTGTCATTTGGAGATCTTTGGCAGTCGTTACGGATTGTCACAAGTCAGAAATTCTGAAACCAGTCTTGCCAAGAAGTACCGTGTTACCCAGTTAATGGGTTGTGGAGGTCTGGTAGGCAGCCGCCCCACGTTAAGTACTGGTATTCAGCTGAATCCGGTTTGACTGGAAGCCGACCCAAATATAGTTGGAAAAAGGCTAGACAGAGGATGATACTCATAAACAAAAGATTTAAAAATTACACTTTGACAGACACTGTCAGACTGGCTAAAACCCACCCGTGTTCTTAACTGTGCCCTTTGTGTTTCAGGGCTGCGGTAACTCTTTCGAAGAATTCCGTAATCCTGGCAAAAAAATTGGATATAAACACACCAGGCCCCGACAAGCTTCGTACTCGTGATTTCCTGTTTACTAGACAGGCGCTTCAACCAACTGAGCCACGGCGCTTCTTAGATGAGATCTTGGAGAAGTTTACGGGCTCCTTTTTTTGCAAAAATTTTTGTTGACACGAGCAAAACCGCAAAAACATGGGCAAAGGCTAGTTATAAAATAAAACTTTTCTTTTTTTTTAAAAAAAACGTTGCCCCACACTAGGAATTTCTCCTGTATCGTGGGTGCGTTTACAAACATATAAACTCACATACACAAACAGCCAGACCCGGAACAACTATCTGTAGGCCATACAAATATTTGTTCCGTGCGGGAATCGAACCCGCGACACGCAGCGCAGCAGTCAACTGCTCAACCACTGCGCCAACCATGTCGTCGAAACTTATCTCAAAGTAAATATATATATAAATGTAATACTTTTCATTGCATTTACGAATATGTAACAGTTAAGCCGCCTACTGAATTTACTGTTACAAAAAAAACCCAAATGATGATTTAATATATGTAGGTACATCAACTTCACATCAATCAATGTAGTATAAAATTCTTCCGTTACTTTGTGACTTAATGATTGAGTGACTAACAGACAACGCAGAGCCAAAACTACTGGCCCTAGAAAGCTGAAATTTATCATTTGGGACCAAGCCCTTGGGAAGTGTAAGGGAGCACCAAGAGAGGATTTCCCGAAATTCTTACGGGAACGGGGAAAAGCAGGATATACGCGTATGACGTCGCGGGCAAATGCTAATATTTCCATAATTATCACTTACCTCACACGAGTTTCCAATTGTCTAGACACACTTCTTTAGAATTCTTCAATTAAAACTACATCTTATTGCATGAATACATTGTTCTGTACATTGTAATAAAGTCTAATTATGATTAATTAAGAATAAAATGAAAATTTTAATTTATTGATCATGAAACTGGTGGATACAAATGAGACTGCGTAACAGGAGAGGAATGTGTTCTTCACTGTCACTCTGTGTTTGTTGCTGTTGTGTTGTGTCTGTGTCGGTTCAATGATAGATTTGATGTCACCAACTGCATCAGATTGCATGAAACGTCATTTCTTCGAAACTTTTTATTCGTTTTTATTTGTCGATTTTTTTTTGAGTCACTTTTTTATGTTTTGATATATTTTCCTTAATAATAACAGCTATCTAGCTAACATCACCCTTAAATATGACTAAAGACTTCTAAAACACCCTGTAAATGTGAATGAATGAAGAAGGAGAAAGAGGCCAAAGAAAAGATGTATGTTTTATATAGGTTCGTTCCTTGCTGTAGCCAGTAATTTTATTTGAATAATTGAATGCATGACCAATGGGGAAAGTTACAGAGCATTTCTGTTTATGTCTCCCCGTCTATCTTAACCAGGGGTTGAAATAACTTTTACACATGTCATGCGTTCCTGATTTCATTACTTTTGTCTGACGATGTGAATCTGTAATTAAAATTAAATCTTAGAATCGTCGTATCTTCTTAAAACATTCAATGACAAAGTCATCGTGATGCTGCAAATATGCAAATAACATGACAGACAATAATAACCTTTTTTGTATGTCTATTTTTAGACACAAACCGACTTACATACAGACATACGTTATGAATTTTGTTGAAAAAAGCTTATTGTAAAAAGAACATTGTCTAATAAAGTTAGTGTTGCCTATTATCCCATAATAATTTTAAAATTTGAAAAGCTTATTGAATGTTTTAATTGTCATAAAGATGATATATTATATTATTGAAATTGGCAATTTAAATAATAACTTTACTGTAGTTTCTCTGTTTTTCAGGTAAGATAGTACAGTTTATGTGTAAAACAGTTGTAATTGTTGATCGAAGGTAAAATATATTAACTAAGTTTGTGTGTAATTTTAAAATAAACTTTGTTTTTCAGAGCAACACAATTGTTTATTTACAATTCTAAACTTGCTATAAATTGTCTTAAATATTTATATATTTTTTGCTACATAAAATACTTAGGCCACTAGTGTGTGCAAGCGGCACAAACCAGAGTTACCTATTAGTTACAAAAACGAACGTTTTAGTAAACGTTTTTTCTGTAATTGTTATGTCATCCAAGTAAACGAAAATGAGTATTTTGCTTTCCTGTAACTTTCCAGTGGTGGTAACGAATTACAATTTTTTTTATAGTAGGTACTAAAAAGCGTAAAATAAAAAAAAATACTTTTTAACAAATAACTTACATATAAGAAACAAACAAAAACCGGCGACTTCAGAAATTAAAGTTATTCTATACTTTGTAGTGTTCTTTATTTGGAAGTCAGTTGTATTATTTTGTAAAAAGGTTTTTCTATCATCATCTGCTGCCTAGCCTTTTCCCAACTATATTGGGGTCGGCTCCCAGTCAAACTGGATTCAGCTGAATACCAGTATTTTACATGGAGCGGCTGTCTACCAGACCTCCACAACCCATTAACTGGGTAACACGGTACTTCTTGGCAAGACTGGTGTCAGATTTTCTGGCTTCTGACAATCCGTAACGACTGCCAAAAATCTACAAATGACAAACGGGACCAACGGCTTAACGTGCTTTCCGAGGCACGGAGGAGTCTCGATATGTTAATATGGTCAACCATCCACAGACCAACCTAACCAACCGTTGCTTAACCTAGAAGAGTGGTCTATGCGGGTGTTATAATTTAGCCCAGCTCCTCCTAAAAAAGTTTTTCTATGTGATATTATAATTTGTTATTTAACTTCATGGGTTAGCAGCTATTTTCGAGTTCATAAGATAACTCTGGTTTGTTAGTGCGAGCGAGCCTCATTTGGTCTAGTAAATAATTGTGAAATGTGTTTATGACGTGGCTTCTAACGGAAAAAGCCGTGATGCCATACAGCTACCATAGACGGCTTTTTTGCGACAGGGACAGATATTATACAACGTGTAACAGAATAAACGCAATAAATGCATTGCGTTTGATATGGATAAGGATTAATATCATGACACCCAAATTTTTTCAAAAGGATTTATTATCCAAAAGGATTTATTTGAATAATTTGAACAAAAAGCGGTCATGGTGACTTAACCATCATAGTTAAACATATGGTATCGCTGGCTTTTTTGTAGATTTTGATGACTTCTATAAAACTGTGGTAAATACCTTTGCTCTATTGTCAATAGATTCCGCAGCGTACGCGATATAAGGATGTTTTAACACTTTTGGTTACATTATCGAAGTTTTCATACGGATCCCAAACTTTTGAAAAAATATTCTATAGCAGTCCATCTCAGACGTACTAAGGTAGAATTCTACTGGTGAAAGAATTTTTCGATTCGGTCCAGTAGTTTCGGAGCCTATTCAAACAAACAAAAAAATCTTTGCTCTTTATAATATTATTGTAGAAAAGTACCTAAGTGTAAAAGGGGTCATTGTACTCACCTATTCTGACTGTAGTCATGACAGCTGTAACTTGCACTCATCGTAAGACTCTAGCCGATACTGGTTACCGAGGTTACCGTCACAAGATCAAAAGAAACAAGACATCAAACGCTGAACCAAAATACAAAACTCACATCCTTGACATTAACTATGACCTTCAAAACCCTCGCATGTAATCATCAAATATCAAAGGGTCTCGTCTCAATTTGATAAGCATATTACCAACTGTCAGTTGATCCCACTCCCGGGTGTAACTGTTCAAGACTTGTACTATGACGTGTTAAAGCCATCACAGTTCTTATTTGAGAAAGAAACAGAGATATACAGGACAAAATAGTGCCATCCCTTTCTCAAGGGAGTCATGATGCCATTGGTATGTCATGGTAAGGGCCCGGTTCAAACTCAAGCGTAGCGTCACGTTACTACCGTATCGTATTACTAAGTAATTGGCAAGTAATAGTTTGAGCGATGTGTGACGCTGTGCTGGTTACGTCGTACCAGTACGTAGGGTTACATAGGTGTCTTTATGAACAACTGTTGGCCCCACCAAATATTTAAGTGCAACGTAAACAACTTGCGTACGATAGGGTCTCAATATTTTTTATTATTATTTTATTATGAGCCTGTACTGTGCCACTGCAGGGCAAAGGCCTCACTTACCTCTTTCCATTTTCTCCGGTCATCTGAAATTTTGGGCCAATCCTTTGAGAATAAAAATGTTAGTTCATATTCATTAGGAAACTGAAGGATTTTTTCAGTACCTCTATTGATGTCATCCACATAACTTATTTTCTTTTCCAGACATCTTTCACGAAGCATTGAAAGGCCAAAATACGTATCGGGACGTAAAACTTTCTCATTAAAATCTGAAAATACCCAAAAATAAGAAATTTATGACACTTTCATCCACTCATAATAAAATTATCTCCAATTGTGATCCTAACTTTGTACAACATGAAACTCAAAATAAGATCCGCTATCACTAACAAACTTCGAAGTCTTGAAGGTCATCAGCTGAACAAGCGAACAAATAAAGTCTGATGATAAATTAGCATTAAAACCGAATTCGAATCAATATAAACTTAAGATAAACTTGTACAATTTGGGAATTAATTATATTGTCTCCTCGGTTTAGGAGGTTTGTTGGCAGTTTTGTTTGGAGTGTAATAAGGGTGAAATAAAGCTTACCAGTAAAGTGAATAAGGTTAAGGGACTTTCTAAATATTTCTGTACAGGTATTATGTTTTATTCCATTTCAGAAAAAATTGTCCTCGAAATCAAATTTCGATCGCGGTGGGCAAGCTAAATGACCGACAAAATTTTTATTCATTGGAGAACAGCTATCAAAATCAGAATATATTATTATACAAGACACAAGTGTGTTTGAAAACACAGGTGTACTCTCTCGTCCCTTTTTTAAGGATGGTCAATCATCAAATTACTCCTCCCGCTCTGGGCGGAGCGGAAGGGACTGTCACCCTTACTGACTAAAACCCATCCGTGCTCTTCCTAGTGCCCTTTGCTTTCCAGGGCCGCGGTAATTCTTTCGAACGGAATCCGCAACCTTGGCAGACTCTCTCGTCCCTTGGGATGACAATCCGATACGACCGGAGAGAGATCAGGTGGAAAACTAACGGATTTCCCGTCGCGGATTCTTGGATTTTCCCGAAATAAGTTCTAAGATGGCTGACGCAATGCCACGCAAATCTTCGATATTCGACGATTTTGGTCTCTAACGGCCGCTTTCTATAATATATCTCAATCCCAATCTTGATCCCGATCCTTGTCTGTAACCAATCAAAGGTGAGGATTGTGTGGTGAAGGACACAAACTCGAGATCTGTTATAGAAAGCGGCCGTAAGCGACTACCGCAATACGAATTCATAGAGGTTTGTATTCAGGTACGCGTCGCCGACATTTTGTTCATTCGTCGGAGACACCAGTCGCAGGCGGCAGAGATTGTCGCTACAGACGTCGCTGCGATTTTCAAGATGGCGGAGCAATGACTGAAAATCTCTTCGGACATCTTGTACAGTACTATATTTGTAGCATCAGAATCTGTTTGTTGTAATTCTTTTGCAGTAACTAACAGTCTGTTCTTTCTTTTTCTTTCTCTAAATGGATGAACCCAGTACCTATGTCCTATTACGACGATTGCTTCGCTTTCTGTAAAGATAGTAATTTTATTTACAACATTTCTGACACATGTGACACATTATAATTTATAGTTTCACCGTCACAAGTGTCAGATATTTTGTAAATTAAATTCGTGTGAGCACTGCAGCCGCTACGCCTACAGAGGCAGAATGCAGACTACTCGCATCTTGCGATTCAATTCGTGTATACGGATCATGTGCTACTAGATATTCGCGACATAAGATAACAACATAGTGTCGAAGATTTGCATAGCCTTGTGTACGAAAGGCTTAAGGCGCTGGACACAGAAAAGAGGTAAGATGCAGACGGGGCGCGGTCTCTTACGCGTCCTTTTCATACAAAATGAAAAAAAGCGTCGCGACACAAAACATGGAAGGATGGGGATGCGGACATGACACTTACTCGTCTGCGCCTTATTGTAAAAACATATAGAAAGGACGGGGCACGGGCGCGAGTGGACGAGGGATGGGCGAGAACGGGGGTGCGGGTGTATAGGCGCGGATGCCGGTACCCATGCGTCGCTGTCACACAATTACACCACCACAATTAACCACATCTTCATCTTCAAAGAAGACAATATGTTAATCGTATCAAAATCTGACAGTTGAATGAAGTTGGTTGAAAACCGTCATCTCTCGCGGCACTCAGCGTCACGTCCATGCCTCGTCTTTTTTATGTTTTAAAAAATCGCGACCGGGCGCCTCGTCTGTGCCCTGTCCCTGCCCCGTCCTCGTCTTAAATTTTTCCTGTGTATCCAGCTCCAGCGCCTTACACTCCCGCAAATAAACGCGACGCAACAATGCGACATCGATGTGACGTGACGATCTTGTTTCTTTGTCGCGTGTCATTTGTTTGTGAAAGCAACAGAGGAAACAGTTCATGCAATGCCAAATATATTGTTGTTATTGTAGACAGTTTGACTTTTAACTACAAATTACAACCTTTTATCAGTATAATATCTAAGATCTTTCTAGGTAAAGTTGACTCAATAACAAATACAGGACATTTAGTGGACATCGACATTAGATAGTGAAAAGATTCAAAGTAGTGTTTTTTTCCTTATTTTGATTAACAAATAAATGGTGCAGTGAGATTATGATTTTCAGAAAACTAGTGTATTATATAAAAAGATCAGGAGTTTCGTACCAATGTGATTGTTGCAAAAAATCGTGATTTTTCGTACCTTAAAAGGAATGAAAAACTGTAAAATGATGTAATTTTCCTGACCGAATTTCGGTCATGGTAGCCAATCTGGAGATTTGCCACCATGAGGGATGACCACGGAGATTAACCAAATAAACAGGAGATATCATAGTACGGAAGTATATGCGCAAACACAGGTGCATTCTTTTTCTTTACTCTCATTGTCTGATGGGAAGGCAAAATCCCACAAGATCGGAGAGAGATCAGGCACAGGACCAACCTACGTCTCCACGTGCTTTCCAAGGCAAGGGGGTATCACTTCCAATGTCCAGGCTATTACTGAGAAATTCGAAATGTAAATACCCTATAGTACTTAGCTGGACCTGAGAATCGAACCCCACCATCGGCAGTCGCACTTGTAACTACGAGACTAAACGGGGCAAAAAAATTACATAATTATGTGTACTACTACATAGATTTCAAGTTTATTTTAATACGTGCTATCTATCTCCTACATCCTTTATGTAGAAGAACTTTTAACAGCAGAACTCTCAAAGCGTTCATTCTCTTCTAATTATTTCTAACGCCGCCGCGTGGAGCACTGAAGCCGCACTACATTTTCATGTATTAATGATTTAAAGTTTAGCTTACGGTGGATTTACTATTGAAACTCACCGTGAAAAAAAAAATATTTTATGAGTCTAGTTATTAATTTAGAAAGTACGACTTGGCCATTTCTCGGGACCCTGCATGAGGTCCCGGGTTTTTGAAAAGCGTATGGGGGGGCCGAAGCCAACACACAGAGACAGCATTAGATACTTTCAATGATATGAAGCACCAAACGATTATTATGCCTACACATGTAGGAATATCCAAAGACAATCCCCGGTTAGTGACAGAAAGGTTGGTCGAGGATATGGAATTGTAAGTAATTTAGACTTCATCTAAGCCTGAAGAAATCTTACATTACAAGAATTTTCTATTCGAGAAAGATAATAACGACCACTCTACCAAAAGTGAAAGCCGGTTTTTTCATTAACAAATTGAAAAGTAAGTAAATATTTATTACCCTGGTGTGCTTTGCGCTGATTCCTGAATAAACCATTTGTATTTGAGTATTTGTCCAACGCTACTTTAGCTTGAAACCTATCCAAATTTGCCGACAGACACTTTCTTAACTCATAATACTCGTACTCAATATTTTGGCACCCGCCCGGTATGTTTATGGAAGCAAAAGCTGTTGATCGCAGCATCGATATAACGGAGTATCAGGATGGGCAGTCAGTCTCATATTTTGTAAATCACACACATATATTTTCGACCAATTGAAATAAATCACCATTTTAATATTGAATTTTACAATAATTACTGTTCAACAAATTAATGACACAATCAGTCTCTCATCTTAAATCTTGGATTAACTTTAAATTTAGATGCGCACCGTCAGATATATATTTTTTAGTTATTACAGAAGCAAAGTGAAGTTCTGTCGAGTTACCAAGAGTAAAGGAAGCTACCACTGCATGTAAGGTTAGCAATTTATAACAAAACTTCAGCTTTATTTGCCCTTCGCCGCCTCTGCACATAGACTAGATAGTGAAAATTTATATCCTTAATTGCATGACGCGTTAAGAACACAAGGCGCACCTGAGGAACACTGTATGTTAATTTAATGACAATATGAGGCATATTAGTGCTGGAATCTGTCTATTCACACTCTCAAGACAAAAGTCTATGACAGCAATGCGATTCTGTTTACATTTTACCGTGTAAACTAAGATGAAGTGGACATGAAGTAAGCTATCAAACCACACAAACAAGATGGAATGACAGTTCATTTCACCGAAGTTTACACGATTCACACCATGCCGTTGTCAGAATAGACCGGCAGTACGTGTTGCCAGTGCCATATGGAACTGAACCGTGGTCGCTCACAATCAATGGGCCTCAGAAGGCGTTAAAGAATCCGGCGCAGTGGACGTATTTCTGCTGAAATAATTAAAATGGATTAGGGTTTGCCAAATCTTTGTACTATAACGCACTGAACTTAAAAAGGATTACTTTTCTAACGAATAGATAACATGGACACTTGGCTATCTACAGTTTGAACTGTTAAGAGTCGTCATAGATTATATTATGTTTTTTCGGACTGAAGCAAAAGCCAATGGAAAACCATTGATTTGTAGTTTGCATCGGAGCAGCGTAAAACAAAATCCTTACAATGTATCACCACAGTGGTGCCAGAATGGGTTATTGCCTTTCAACTCACTAGCGTTCAATTTTTTCATCCTCCTTGTTATTCTCATGAAGATTTGTTTTTAATTCCGTACAGCTCGTATCTTCATCGCTATCTGCCAAAATTACGCCATTTTCAACTTAAAACTGTTGTGTGTATATCAATTTATTTGTTTGCAATTCGTTAGTGGAACAGTTGTCAAAATAACTGATGTACGAGTATGTTGTGTTCAATAACGTTATTAATTTTTACACAGATGGATGATGAAGAAAGGACCTTGTCATTTTAAATTAAAATAAATAATACCTATCTCTGAATGGATGCATGCATTTATTAATAACTCCTTTTGAGTTAAGGCATAAACAGGGGGCTTTCCAATTGTCCACGATGCTCGAATGTTTATGGAAAGATGAGCAAAGATCGACAATCACTGGATGCCTGAGAGAGGACCACGTACCTCAACCGCGGTAGGTGATGACTAAAACACGGAGATGTTGAACAAAGAACTGCAGCCCTGGCCTTGGCTCAGCCCCACTGATTAGCAATAATATTACTATAAGCTAACAGAAAAAGCAGGTGGTCGCTATGCGGTCAAAAATAGAAACTATTATACTCTTACTTGTTTTTCTACCATAGTCAAGAATAAGGTTTTAAAACTCAGTTACACTAATATTTTCACAGCTTCCGGCGGTCAGGCCTCAAACATAGTAACAAACTCATCTCATACTAAGTAAGTATATTGTATCTTCACCTGTGAACTTTCGTCAAAGTCCTTGAACCCCTATGCTCGCTAATGAGGAGTTTCATAACTTGTACATATTTGCACATAGCCCTTTATTTGTTTGTCGCACCTACGGCGGGCTTGTTGTAACTACATATTTGTTGAAGATACTCATTATATTTATCTTTTGAAATTGTTTTGGCCTTCTCTGAGTTAATTTTTGAGTTCCGTATGTAAGTCGCCAAAACGGAACCCTTATAGGCTCACTTTGTTGTTCGTCTGTCTGTCTGTCCGAAACGCGTGGAGGAACCAATATGAAATTAATATTTAATACTCATGTCTGCTATTCTTGGAGCAGTGAAATAAAACTTCTAAAGGCCGTCAAATCTCTGTTTATAGCGCATATTTTAACGGCCGCAAGGGAATCAAAACCTAAAGGTTACTTCCCGTTGACTTAGAGTCATGTTTGGCGAAAAGATAGTAAGTTCTTACAGTACAATTAGAGGAAAAAGTCTAAAATTTGGGAATTTATAGTATTATCATAAATTCATAATATATACTACGCATATATAAAATATTTTTTTGATTTATTGCAATCTTATATTTTCGGTTGAAGAATTGACTGTGACGTTTAACGAACATTTTTTCAACAACAAAGTTAAGTTTGTTCTTCAATGTTACTTGCTATATTTTTGTCAAGTTTTTTTAATTGTTTGCATTTGTTGTTGGGGTCGGTTGCCAGCATCATCGGATACAGCAGAATTCCAGAATTTCACTGGCCCAACGGCCTATCTGACCTGCACAATCCAGTACTTGGGTGACAGGAGACCTCTTGGTTATATTTCCTGACCACCCATAACTGTCAAAAAAATAAAAATGTCAGCCGGAACCAACAGCCTAACGTGTTTTCCGAGGCACAGGGGGTCTCGGTATGAAATGGTCGACCATTCCAAGCACAGCACGCGTTGCTTAACCTTGAGACCAGAGATTGAGAATTTTACATCAAGTAGTACCCTAAAGCTATGTATCCATTTGAGCAGCCTCAGGCCGAGTAGCCTCTACTTGAGGCAGACTGAGGCTGCTCACCTTGAGGGAGAGGATCGAGGCACGTCGCGGATCAAAGTGAGGCGTTGCGATCCAGTTTAGAGCTAAATCGCGATGACACCAGACGCGCGTAGAGTAAGTGCACCTATAATAGTCATTAGAACTATTTAAAAAAGGGAATACAACAGCAAAAAATACAAAATAGGAAGCACCGATGGTGGATAAAAGAGTTATATTAATTTAACTGCAGTATCGTTGACGATCTCCATTGCGAGTGGCGACCTGAGTCTGCACGGCACGGCACGGCCCAAACTGAGGCTCTTTTGAGCGCGGCAAAAAACCGACAAAATATGAATCGAATTTGTTCATGGCGCGGTGTGCCTCAGGTTGAGGCATACCGTCTCCAGTTGCGCTACCTCGGATCGAGGCAGCCGCAAGTAAATATCCACTAGAAGCAGCCGCTCGACCCGAGGCTGCCTCTAGTGGTTTAGCTTAATTGTAGTGCAGTGCATGCCATGTTACAGTGAATGGTCTTCCAGCTAAGATTATGGTGTAATGATGATTTTCAAAAGCAATTTAATAAGAAAATAATCTGAAACTCGCTTCATACAGAGCTCTTCAACAACAGTTATGAACTAAACGACCATTAAACCGGAGTACAAATAATATTTAGTAGCCTCAGCTGTCAAATATTTTCACGTACCAAAAGTTGAGGATCCCTCAGTCCTGAATAAATATAAAGAAGGGTTATGAGCAGAGAAAGGCAACCTGTGAAAATATTGCAACCTTTTGCTAACACGAGTTATTTGAACGAACCGTGTTTGCAAATACACGAAGCAATTATTTTGTTCTTTTATTGTTTGCTTGGGAACACGTGCTGTTTGCAGTTTTCTGAGAGAAACTTCGATTTTATTAACTGTCAAGTTGTTTTTTGTTGGAACGACTGGTAATGGGTAATTAAGTTTGGCTCAAAAAAATTCTGTTGAACAACTACTACGATGGTTACATCATGGAACCTGACGTGTATTATTTTCAAGAAAATTCTTTAAGGAATCATAGTCATAAATATGACGAAATTTTACACCAAAATCTAGTTTAAAATATGAAAAAACACAACGAAGTTAAGGATACAAATATACATAGAAACTAGCTTTACTGACCATACTAGCTGAAGTATACCTTCAAATTTGAGAGACGACGACGAATATTGCTTATTAAAATGTTTATTTAATCTTTTAAATAATATGCGTTTATGTGAATTTCGTAAACCAGGAAGGAATAATTATCACCAGCAACACTACGTTTGATTGACAACATTTTGAATGCATCGAGTTAATGTTTATGGAATTGTTTCCTGGATCATTATAATGGTGATTATTTACATGCTTATGTAATATTAAAAGTTTGGGCGATGCAAATCTCAAATATAGAGTTTTATAGAACTGAGTAGGTTAAACCAACGGGGTTGAAAATAATGCCAATACCTATTTACTTTGGTGGCCTGTTGGTCTAGTGGTTAGTGACCCTGACTGCTAGGACGGAGGTCGTGGGTTCGATTCCCACACAGGACAAATCTTTGTGCGAAGAGTACGATTACTTGTTCTGTATCTGGGTGTGTAATTTATCTATAATATGTATGTATTTAGAAATATATAAGTATGTTTATCAGTTGTCTGGTTGCCATAGTACAGGCTCTGCCTAGTTTGGGATCAGGTGGCGGTGTGTTGATTGTCCCAAGATAATTATTATTATTATTAGATATCACTTACTTTTTAGGGTTCCGTACCGCAAAAGGTAAAAAAGAACCCTTATAAGATCACTCTCTTATCCGTCTGTCCGTGTGTCACCACCGATTTTTTTTTACGGATGCGAAATCATCTAATAACTACTTCTGCTCTGGGTGGAGCGGGAGGGAGTGTTTGACTCTTACTGACTAAAACCCATTCGAGTTCCTCCTATCGCCCTTGGCGTTCCAGGGCCGAAGGTGACTCTTTCTTTCGAAACTATAAATTAGTAGGCTCATAGTACTAGCATTTTTAAATTATTAACTAAAACATACACAAACTACGTTTTACAGTTTGAAAGAATTAGCGACCTGCAGTCATGTAATGAACGTCAGGTTTACCAAAAGAAACATTTTATACAAACGCTATGCGGCAGTTGTTTAACATAAGTACATAAATAGATTTAGTGAAAGTTATTTTCTGACTTACCTACTACATTAATGTTCAAAATTGATAATAATAATTAATATGAAGTCGAAATTATTTTCATTCACATAAAATAATTATTGCAATAAAATATGTTTACAATGTTCTAAAACTATTGTACAAATTAAAATAGTAAACAAAGTAATTTAGCCTCAAATGTTGGACCGATCTTGATCGTAATTTGAAACGTCTACTGCGGAAATGATAATATTATTATAATGAGTAGGTAATGGTATATTATTACAACTTGGCATTATCTTGTATTATTTTAGTGATGTGTCACGCTAACTTTAACAGTATGAGATTTCTATTTCTAAATAGAAACCAGTTAACCTTAATCAGAAAAAAAACTAGAAAAGCTTGCTGAAGCTTGCTTGCTGAATTCACGTAATGAACCCAACACAGCCGACTCTTCAGATGCTACTTTAGCGGCCCTAAAAGAAAAGAAAGAAAAGAAAGAAAGGAAAGAAAGAAAAGAAAGAAAAGAAAGAAAAGAAAGAAAAGAAAGAAAAGAAAGAAAAGAAAGAAAAGAAAAGAAAGGAAAGACAGAAAAGAAAGAAAAGAAAGAAAAACCGTTTGTTCACGTGAAAGTGAGTCACATACTTAAAATTGAATGCAAGGCCGTAGTTTCTTAACGTGCACAAATGATCTAAACTGTGAGGTAACCAAAAACTGTCTGTGCTTCCTGTTTGGCTAATGTTAGCCTAGAAGAATGGAAATAAAAAATATATTACTGCAGTCTATTTACACCTACATCAAATACTGGTATTCAGCTGAACTCGGTTTGACTGGGAGCCGACCCCAATATAGTTGGGAAAGGCAGATGATGATACACCTACATTCTAACCTGTGGGTAAATTAAAAAAACCACTGGTACTCGTAGCTTCAATTTCACTATTTCATTTAGAAATAATGGAGGGAGGTATTTGCTTAGCAGTGGGACAGTTTAGGTTAGTTATGAAAACAACAATAATATAGCCACTACAAAGTGTAAGGAGACATAAATAAAACACTTTCATCTTAAGAGCGTTTACGCGGTACGGCTTTTCATACAATCTTTCAAATCCTTATTCTTCAAAATGAATGAACCGATTTTAACGAAACTTGGTATGCATACGCTAGATATCCAGGTCTAAATAGTTATAAGAAAACATTTTTGAAAAAGAGTTCAGGGGGAAGGATATAGTGATTTTTCACTTTCTATAGAAAACTTAAAATCGCTCTCTCTCTCCCTCTGAAATCTTTTTCAAAAATATTTTCTTATAACTATTTAGACCTGGATATCTAGCGTATGCATACCAAGTTTCGTTAAAATCGGTTCATTCATTTTGAAGAATAAGGATTTGAAAGATTGTATGAAAAGCCGTACCGCGTAAACGCTCTTAATTACTAAAACGAATGCACCGTCAAAACTTACAAACAAAACTAAATACCTTTCATCATTACAGACACGACACACACAACTTTCTATCATAATTATTAAGACTATTGAGAAACATAGCAAGCAAAACATTTCAGTGTAGCCTATCAATAAATTAATTAGGCGGTATATCGATCGCCGCCACAAGTACTAGCCAACTACATGCAGGACTAATTAATGCAATATCGGATGAAGTTGGACGCTTCCCTAGACTATTAGTCACTAATTAGTTTTATTTTGAGACAAACTCAAAAAGTTCGTACTCAAGAAGTTTATAGATTCATCACAATGGTAATTCGTTGGTTTCGTTTCTTTTTATTAACGTTGTTGATTTTTGGTTACGTGTATGTACGTATCTACGTATTTATAAATGTGTTATTTTTTCTCTGTTTATCTTTCCTTTGTTGCACCCGCCATGTCGTCTCTGTACCACCCTTAGGTCGACTAGTAGAAAATGCCTATGGCATTAAGTCCGCCTTTGTACAGTGTTTTTACTAGTGCATAATGTTTTACTAAATAAATACACAACTTTGTACCAGAACATGAGATGAGGTACCCAAAACATTGTGTCCATTAATTTATATAGCAAATCATTCATAATCGTGTATTAGTTTTTGGCCACACTATCGGCAATCTAGTACTTTTCCTACTGAAGTAAGATTCGTAAACATGTCCAAGTGAAGGCTTGGGTGAAGTGATTACGAAGTGAGCTGTCAATCTATATGATCAAGATGGAATGAATTTACCTTATGGTGCTCCTTCACTTGAAGCATTCGCCTGTAATGTAACGTTACAGAGTCGAGCATGACATAAGTCAGTGTGGAGAACCGAGCATTACAAGTGCGCAACCGGTAATGTTACAGATTCGAGTTTTACATTGGTGAAGGAAGAGAACCGAGCATTACAGTGCGCAACTTGATGATACAATGTGTAATACAACTTGTAACATCAGGTGCACATTGATGTTACAAGTTGTATTACACATTGTATCATCACTTGTAATTGAGTGTGTCACGGACACGTAGTACCTCCCGCTCAGTGATCAGTGGTATTGTAATGTAATGCTCAAAATCGAATCTGAAATGTTACATAACAGGCGAATGCTCGTCAAGTCAGGGAGGCAGTGCTGTAATGTAATGCTCAAAATTGCTCATAACAAGCGACCGCTCCAGGTGAGGGAGCACCTTTAAAGTTCGACCCGTGTTAGCCATCAACTACTAAACACTTTTCATAATCTAGGTGAAGTAGTCATTTATTCTCAACAGGCAAATAAAAGACAGCAAACGTAATTCAAGACAACCATTATCTATATCAACGCAGGCAAACCCACGTCTAAACGCTAGCTACTTGGCAATAAATCTTATTTGTGTTGACTTCCTACAATGTAAGCCATTACACCGCCCATTATGAACCTTAACGTGCTATAAATAAGGATCAACGACGTGGCGACGTGTTTACCTCTGTGGCTTCGAGCCAAATGCATAGAATGATAAAATACAGGAAATAAACTATGACAATTTTACAAATCCGACGAAACAAACTGTCTTGAATTTCTCTCGGATAATATATGTCATGTTTTCAGTTTTCATGGCAATCTGAGAGTATTTTTATGTTTATTTTATTATGCTATTATATTAAGCTTTCTTTATTACAAACAGGAATCGGGTAGATCGGTTTTAAAGTCTACAAAACAGAGACGCAATGATACGCCATAGTAGAGGAGTATGGCGTATCATTGCTATCGCGATTCAGTTGTGAAAAAGGGATAGTGCTAGTCGTGTATACATCCGTCTCTCTCTCACATCGGAATCATGATGTTATTGACAAGTCATAATAGCAGATTGTTGACCGGGACTGTTGTAATAGGAAAGAGTAGATTTAGATTTCATTATGCCAGCTAGGTAGTTTATAATTAGAAATGGGTCATCTTGGTCTTGACCAGTAATGACCATATGTCTTGACGTATGGTCATTAGTTTTGAATGCGTCTTTTGCTTACACCCATCAAGATCATTGCTTGAAGCTACTCCAATATTGTAAATAGGTGTTGTACGCTCAAAACTTTCCGACATTAAAGTTACTTTGCAATATGGTAGTGGTACCATATTGGTATAAAATAACTTTAATTCTCTCGGAAGTCGGTGCCTTAAATACGAATGAACAAATTTAAACTTAGTATAATCTCTGAAGTTACTGATTCGATTGTAAAAAATATCTTACTGTTATAGAGTTACACTATTACTCAGTTCCATAAACTACTTCTTATACAGGGTGGTCCAGAAGTGCGTTTTCATATTCAAGGCTGGTGTTTTGTAGCTGATATACAGTAAAGAAACAATTTCAAAATAAAAAATCTTGACTTAAAAAAAACCCGACGACATCGAAAAACGACGAAAAACGACACTGACAGGTTGTTGGTGTTTTAAAAATAACCCTGTATTGTCATCGATCACAAATGCTCAGTTTCTCATTTTGTCAGTTCACCTGTCAGTCAAGATCAAATATTTAAATAATGCAATAAATATTGCGTTATTATGAAATATTTGATCTTGACTTCGGTATTTTGTTAAAACTCCATCCTTGCTTTCACCAATAAAAACAGTTCTACAACCATTTCATTTCAGACTATTTACCCGCCTCCATGAAAGATATTCATCATAGCTATCACGATATTATCAGCCTCAAGCCGTCCGCTTCTGGACATAAGCTCTCCCATAAATCTTGGTTATGAACACCTCCGGTGCGGTATAATACCTAACTTGCACATAGGTTGGTATAGAGAGTATAGATAGTTTAGGTATTATGTAAATCGTAGCGCATGCCAGTAAACGTCGAAAATACTCTTTTTGTTTGCCGATAATAAATTGCTTTACATGCTTGTCCGCCGCAGTTCGGTTAAATATCGTTTCTTTGGCAATCATTGACTTACACATTCGCCTAAACACGATAACCCAAGTCACCAATCATTGATTAACTAAGTCAACCATTTCTTGGTTGGTAATATAGATGAAAAATCATCAAATGTCTCCTCCCAATCGGACGGAGTGGAAGGGAGTGTCAGACTCTTACTGATTAATTCCCATCCGTGTTCAAACGCCCTTTGCGATCCAGAGCCACGGTAAGTCTTTCGAGCAATCCCGCATCCCTGGTCGTTTCATCAACCTCATCTATTACTTTCTATCATGTGAGATCTAGGATGAGAGCTAGGCTAACAATCAATATATATTACGGAGAGGCCGCATTATTAGCATCATCATCCGACATAGTGGGCGTATAAAATGGGTAATCGAGCATGAGACAACGAATTACACAACACGAATACACAAATCACAAATGAAATCACACTGTACAACGAACCGTGAGGAACAGTTCCTAACTTTGTGGAGAACTTGTCTCCAAGACGACCCAATGGAATCTCCGTCTTGGTCCGACACCCCTCCACTAGGTAGGCTCTGTTGTAGCACGAAGTTAGTTGTAAGATGGCGACGGTGCTGCCATCTACCGGAACTCGTGCTTCGTTTCGTTATCGGTCGGTATTAATATCCGTCTCCGACATATATAAAACCCTTACTGAGTGAGTGAGTAATTGAGTGACAGACAACGCACAGCCGAAACTACTGGTCGTTGAAAGCTGAAATTCATGGCCTGTTGGTTCCTTGGGGATAAGCAAGGGATCTCTACTAAAAGAAGATTTCCCGAAATTCGTACGGGAACGGGAAAAAACGGGATATGCGCGTACTAAGTCGCGGGCAAAAGCAAGTTTATAATAAAAACGAAACTTGATTAATTCTGTAGAATTTAGTCCCATGTCTGTCTCTTGTTATTTTACGTTGTAGCAAAAATTTCGTTCAGCACCTAAAACCCACGTGTATCGTATTAAAAGATAGGCATCTTTTAAGGACAAAAATAACTCAATTACTATGAAAATAGAGTATTTTTATCTTATCTCGATATTTTAATAAAAGCAAATATTTTTTCATAGCTGTTAATACTCACACGTAAGAAAGTCCTCAGTAGTTAGAGGTTTTTTTTATCTTATCTAAATACTAGTCTTAAAAATTCAGAATTACAGACTTTATATCAACTACCGCAGCGCAGTTGTCTGTGTCTAAAAACAGCCATACTTTGCCTTTTTGATTCCTGGGCCACATAGCGCTTCTATTACCCCACACGCACACGCCCATACGCACTAAACGTTTTGGGAACACATTCAAAAAAAACTATTTAATGATGGGCCGATAAAATCCACATAAATGGATGAAGTGTACATGTACCCCACCAACCGTGTCTCGTGGGGCTTGCGTGTCTCAGTGATCTTGGGGGCTTTGCCGGTAGAGCCACTCATGCCGGAAGGTCCCAAGTGAGAGACCAGACCAAGAGAGACACAAGAGGGGCACACCGTTCGGAGACTTGAGCAGTGTTCGGGTCCTCGGACGGTGTGCGTCTCATTGGCTTGCTCGCTGCTCTCTGGTACGCGTCTGATCATCAGACGTGACTGTGAGGGCAGCGAGCAAGCAGTGAGGGAGAGGGAGAGAGGAGGGGAGAAAGGGACCGCACCCTCAAAAAGGAAAACAATGGATAGCGCCCAAAAACAGACACTACCCCAGGGCGGTTCGGACTGCACAGCAGTCCGGGAATCCGCCACGCTTTACGCGTCAAGCCCCTCGTATTCTGGGGGGGGCAACGGTGCTATCCACCACCCGATTGCCGATGGCAACAGTGGCCGAGGAGGCCCCCGATCCGACTTATCCTTCGAGGACCTGATTGGGTACAATTTTAGCTCGCCCGACAGAGTGTCGGTCGGGCGGAGCGCGGGCGGAGGCGCGCTGTATTGGGAGGAGGGCTCGCTTGAGCGTCGCGCGGGTGTAGAGTCGGATTCCGAGTTGGACTCCGACGACCTGGCGACCGTTAGCTCGGCGAGCCCTGTACCCGAGGGGGCGGGGGCTGCTGCGGAGGACCCCAGGTCCTTCCGCAAGCGGCCCAGATCAGAGGAGGACCGGGGGTCGTCCGGCAGCGAAGAGGTTGCCTCGGCCCGTAAAATCCCCACCAGCAGGCGGGGTAAGGGCCGAGAGGGATGCAAGGGCAGAGTCCTTGCCTCCAAGGATGCTGGACGACCCCCCGAAGATGGCGGCCGTGGGGCTCCTGGCTCGGAGTCCTCCGGCGGTGAGCCGGATGACTCCGGACAGGAGCGGGTTCGGAGGGCCGGGTTTGCGGAGGTTGTGGAAGCCGCGATCCGCGATGTGGCCTTGAAAAGGAAGTTATCTTCCAAAAACAAGGCCATAAGCGCGGCGCTGGCCTCCATCCTGGCGGCAGCGGAGGCTTACCGAGGTGGGCCTCCAGCGGACGAGCTGTCCAAGCTGCGGGCGGAGGTCGCCCGCTTGGCTGCCGCCACCGAGCGTCTCCAGAGGGAGAACGCGGGGCTCCGAGCAGACCTGGCCAGGCTCCAGGGAGCCGGCCCACAGGGTGCGCCTAAAGGGGGGCGCAAGGAGGACAGCCAGCCCGTGCCGCAGGAGGGCCAGGTGCTGGACCTTGTGCGGCAGGAGATGGCTGCCTTCCAGGCGCGGTTCTCCGTCCTGGAGGGCATCGTCCTGCGCCCCCCGTTAGCGGCGAGTGGGAAGGCTCCAGGCCGGAAAAAGGCGGCGTCGCACGCGGCCGCCGTGGCAGCCACACCGGGGTCGTCCGGCCAGGACAAAGGGTCCGGGCCGGCACCCGCGAAGCCGGTGTCGGGAAAACCGGACCCGGCCCCGGGAAGGAAGAGGAAGGGTGGGGCGGCTGCGCGGACGGCGAAGGCTCCTGCGCCAGCCGTGCAGCAGCTCCCCCCGGCTTCCTCGCCTTCTGAACCTCCCCCGGCTCGAGCCGAATGGCAAGTGGCCGGGGAGAAGAAGGAGGCGGGAAAGGCAGCCAGGGCGGCAAAGAGGCGGGAGAGAAGGCGACGGCAGCGAGCGCGAGGCGTCGCGGCTGCGCTCCGCGCCCCGAAGACCGCGGCTGTAGTTTTAACGCTGCAGCCGGACGCGGTCAAGAGGGGCGTGACGTATGCCAACACGCTCACCAAGGCCAAGGAGGCCATCAACCTCGGTGAGCTTGGCATCGTCGGGGGTCTCCGGCTCAGGGTCACCATGACCGGGGCCAGGATGCTCGAGATCCCTGGAGCAGGCAGCGGTCCGGCCGCGGACGCTCTAGCCGAAAGGCTCAGGGCGTCCTTGGGCGCGGATGACGTCCGAGTGTCCAGGCCCACGAAGTGCATAGATATGCGCATCTTGGGCCTGGACGACTCCGTCACGGAGGAGGAGGTGTTGGCCGCCGTCGTCAGGACGGGGGGGTGCTCTGCAGAGGAGGTGAAGTAGTGGTGAGCTGCCCCGTGTCGGCGGCCAAGAAAGTCTCGGAGGGCCGAAGGCTTTTGGTGGGCTGGGTCTCTGCGCAGGTAAAACTGCTGGAGCCCAGACCTCTGAGGTGCTTCCGTTGCCAAGTTGGCAACCACGTGGGAGCACGCTGCACCTCGGAGGTGGACCGCAGTGACCACTGCTTCCGCTGTGGTCAGCCCGGTCACAGGGCCGGCTCGTGCAATGCCGCGCCGCACTGCTTCGCATGTGCGGCAGCTGGCAAGCCGGCCGATCACTGGGCTGGGGGCAAAGCCTGCGGTCCACCCGCCAGGGCCGGGTCGAGGAGAAAACCCTCCTCCTCCACCGCCGCCGCCGCCGCCGTCGCTTCCGCCGCAGCCGCCGCCACCGTCGCCGCCGCTGCCACTGCTCGGGAGGGGGCCGAAATGGAGTGCCAGTAATGGCCCCATTTCGCCTCCTCCAGACGGACGTTAGTCGCTGCGCCTCTCAGGAACTGACGCTCCTGAGCAAGGCGCAGTGACTGACACCTGCGGACAGCGAGCAATGGGTAGCTCGCTGTCCGATCAGGTCAGGCCAGTCGACGGCGCGTTTCACTCCGAACGCGCCGGAAAGAGCAGTCAGCAACGGAGACGGGGCCCGCCAGGGCCAGAGCCTGCCAGGGTTGCGGAATATGTTCGAAAGAGTTACCGCGGCCCTGGGAAGAAAGGCACTAGGAGGACTAAAGGGTGGGTTTTAGTCAGTAAAAGTCTGACACTCCCTGCCGCTCCACCCAGAGCGGGAGGGGTCATTTGATGATTTCCCATCCTATAAAAAAAAAAAAAAAAAAAAAAAGTGTACATGTACATACATACTTGTATATTTTACTATTAAGCAATAGGGAAATAACTACGAGCCCCAAAAGATGTAACTCAAAACGTTTTGAGAACACATTCATTATGCGTAGAGCTAAAGAGTGGAATTCCCTGCCAGAGTATTTGTTTCCTGATAGCTGTTACCTGGGAGTCTTTATATCAAGATTGAATGGGCAAGCGTGCTTCGTCTTCAAACGACATCATAACTTACCATCAGGTGAGATAGTGGTCGAACCCGTGCCTATCAATAGTAAAAAAATATATAGGTATATCATTCTTCTAGCTGAAAAAACTCCTGCAGTGCACAGAGGCAAAGTAGGTAGGTAAACAGTTGTTCGCATTTTCTGGAAAAAAAAAATTATTTTTAGTTAATACCGGTTTAGCTCTAAATGCGATGTATGAATTGCCACGTTTGCCAGTGCTGGCTGGAAAATACCGCAGAGTAAATTAATAGGTTGTACTACGCGTTAGTGCGGTTTCATTATCAGATTAGAAATGCACGAAACTATGCTAACAAATTGAATTAATTAATTTTAATGAATTTATGTTTGTGTACATTCTGGTCTAGTGCAATTTAGGTTGGGATGATGGACTGGTTTTATTGACATCCAGAACTTTGTTACTGAGTTTTTCTATTGCAAAATTCACAATGGGAGCCCGCATTGGAAGATCTAAGAATAGAAACATTATCCCCTATTTTAGAGGCAGGATAAAACTGGTGAACTGTTTTCAATCTCCACCCACTGACTGCAGGCTTGAAATTAGTTAAATAAAAATCGTGCATATAAGTCTGGGGTTTTGAATTAAAATACAACTTTATTTTTTTAGCAACAAAAGCTGGTGCCGGTGCCGCAAAAGGTGAACTCTAGAATTTCATAAAAGAACTGGGGTCCATAATATAACTGAAAATGCGATATGTGAAATGCCTTAATAAACAGAAAATGTATGATAGGATCTTTAAATTAGTCATATTGAAATCTATCACCGATGGCCTGTCGGTTTTATTATTCGCCCCTGACCTACACTTCTGACTACTACAGCGGACTATGCGTCCTGTTTAAAAAAAAAAAAAAAAAACTCCGCCTCCATCCCTCACTGGAAGCACTATGGTTTTAAGACGTCATAGTGGGCTCTGGAACGCAAAAACATGGAGGAACACGGGTGGGTTTAAGTCAGTAAGAGTCTGAGAGTCCCTTCCGCTCCGCCCAGAGCGGAAGGAGTCAATTGATGATTTTCCATCCAATATTAAAAAATGGCCCCTGTTCTGATAAAACCAGCATGCAGTCTAATACATGAAACTGTCGTCTGATGTGAAATCAAAAACATGTTTGCTTTGCTTCTCTATGAAGCATCTGCAGGAAAAAATAGACTGCAATACGAATATTTTAAGCAAACAAACACACACCTTTCATTTCACAAATGATATATATAATGTTGAGAGTATTCTATAATGTTTTCTTGTTTTCACTCTTTACAGCACTCTCAAACTAGGAATCCTAATGTTATTAATTTATGAAGCTATACCAACGACTTCTATTAACAATTAATTTTAAGTAGGTAAACATCACAACCGTGGGTATAAAAAATCGAATCAAATGATTAGTTTAAAAATTTATTACCTAGCAGATTCTTTTATATTGGTGAAATTGATATTTATGGTGGAATGTACCATAACGCTAACAAAACTTCAATATTATATTTATACCATCTTTTGCGCTAAATGCATGGCATGTTCAAAAGTTTTTTTATAAATGCCTCAGGTTTTTAGTCATTTACAACAACTTTACAAAATCAAGTTGACAGCTGTTTACAGCTTGTTTTTCATTGAAATTAAACGAGGGCTTTTTCTGTTGTCATGGCGATTGAATGATTTGAGGTGGAGGAAGTTCCAAAAGGCACTTCGGAATATAGGTCTTTGAAATAAGAGCTCAAATATTAAACATGAGAAGAAATAAACCGTTGACTGTTATAGCGCACAGCTATTCAACTGTAGAAAGATTTATCGCGCCACGACTGTTCAGTTTTATTTGAATTTCCTCACCGAATGATATATGATTAATCTCGAAATGATGGACGATGTAATGATTTAAATTAATGCGTTTAAGTCATCATAACTGGTGTGTGATTTAATTTCATAAGATTTATTTATTTTAGTTATTTGTTGTTCCCTATTTTCATTTAACTAAAGATGAATTACATGTTTGCCATAGGCTCATCGATTAAAAGCAAAATTGTTTTTCTGTTATATTCTGGTTCTATAGCTTTAAGCGATAAAACCGCCGAATGAAAGAAAAAAAAACCGATTATTTACGTGAAAGTGACGCACATACAACTAAAAATAAATACAACCTGTTAACTCTTAGGCTCCTAATTTAATATGATTATCTATAGGTACATATTATACTAAATATATAATAAAATATAATTATTAATTCCACTCTTTTTAACCACCAAGTTGTAGTTCTCAGCAAGAAAATACAATTTATCCATCATTTTTGTGACCTAAACAAAAACGAAATATGTAACAAAAAAACTACTTTTCAAGTCACTAATATTCGCTTTTCTTTTTATACCTATATTTCAACCAAGAGGTTCACTGCCGTAGAGAATGCCCTGTTAAATTAGCTCTGCTTATGTATCACTAATGAACATAAATAATATGTAATATGAACTACATTTTACATTATAACTTTAACTTTCTTCCAAAAACATGCATATACTGCTTTAATAAATTTTATTCAGATAAATCTAACCTTACTTCCTTTCCTTACTGTTACTACCATTCCTTACTTTCATCTCCAACCCAGCCACAGCTCACAGCAGGGCAATTCTAAAATATTATAACATTACTCTGAGGGGCACTTTAGAAACGCACGCTGCTGAATAGCCCACACATGTCGGATGAATGGGACGAAATCGCTTCCATTTCTACCGAGGAATCAAAGGGAACGGAGAATCTGGGACGTGAAATACGAAGACTCTTTTACACTGCAGCTGGCCGGATAGAATTCAATGAATTGCTTTGAAATAGATCTGGCGATGAAGTTTCGATTTTAGAAATAAAAGAAGAGCGTTTTAGAACGCGTACAAATATAATATAGCTGTATTCCCGAAAAGTTTAGGCAGAGGTGGTACCTAAAGTTCAGTAAGGAGTCGATAGATTCTGGAGTGGCGCGTTAGAAGGCCCACAAGGTGGACGAAAATTAGTAGTGGACTTCTCTTAGCTGGAGTGATGATGGTGCCTACAGTACGTAGGTACACATTTCACAAGTTCTGATTGAGTACCTATCTGTAATAGTGTTGCCGATTGCCATCAATAGGCAAAAATCCAGAAAGACTTGCTACAAAAAAAAAACAAAGGAATAAATCCATTTTGCCTGAGCGATTCAGATCTCTTCTTTTTTTATACAGATGTACTGTTTTGACAGACCTGTTGGTCTAGTGGTTGGTGACCCTGACTGCAAAGCCGGAGGTCGTGGGTTCGATTCCCACCCAGGACAAACTTTGTGTGATGAGCATAATTGTTTGTTCTGTGTCTGGGTGTAATTTATCTATACATATACATATAATAAAACTGTAGAAGAGGTCAATTCTGTACATTGAATGTAAACTAAAAAAAATACTCCAGCGGTGCTTTATACAAACAGTAGAAGCCAAAAATATTTTTTTTTATTTTTTTGTCTGTCTGTCTGTCTGTTGTTCGTCTTTCACGCAAAAACCACTGGACGGATTTTAATGAAACTTTTTTTGTTGTATAGCTATTAGTCCTCGCCAACATATAGGCTATAATTTATTTTGAAGATCTGAATACAAGACGTGGAACCTTAGCAGCCCGGCTAATCTATAAGAGATATAAATATACCGCTTTAGGAATAGTTGGTCAACATGATGAGTACTGTCTGTCGACATAAAAAAAATGAAGGTCTAGAGCATCTGATGTGGAACCCTTTCAGGGAGCTAAGCTATCGGCTATTTTAATCAATTGTCAACAGATCTCATAGTCCGTTTGGTTTAAAGCCTGCTTCTCGAAAGACTAGGTTTGGGTTCAAATCCCACAAATTTTGTTATTATTTTTGAATTATTTTTATCTTATTTATTTCCTTATTTTTTTATTCCTACCAAACCTAATATTTTCAAATATTAATAATATGTTATTGCTGTATTTTGCATATCTCTTTAGAAAGACAAGCAGAACCTATTTTTTGTTTATATGTATTATGTTTCGTTTGCATCGCGATAAAAAATACAAAACTAATGTAGAAAACATTCACATAAACCTGATAGGATTATGGCAATTTAGAAGAAATCAACTTATTATCTACATGCATAGTAAGTAGGGGTAAGTATCTTTAATGACACTTGCAATGCCATCTGTTGAGCGAAACTGTACTTACCATCAACAGCACGAGAATTACACCAAAAAGTATTTTTTAGTTAAAGATTCTTTTGATACTTACCAGGCGTTACGCATTTGATGCAAAAATAAAATTGCTCCACTGACTTTGTTTTCATTTTTTTTTTACTTTTGATAGGAACGCGTTTGACCACTATCTCACCTGATGGCAAACGATGATGTGATCGAAGATGGAGAACGCTTGCCTATAAGTAACCTATTCACTCTTGATAAGACTCCCAGGCTGTAACTATCCAGAAACACGGACTCAGTCAGGGAATTCCACGCCATGTGTTTCCAAAACGTTTTGTTCATGTGGGTGTGAGGTCCATCGTGTACCGGTGGCGTACCGCCGTACGTCTTGTGGTCCGATGATGGAACGAGCTTGGCGGAATTAAACTATGCAATTCCGTCGCACACTCCCCAAAATGCAACCGATAGAAAACCGAAAGGCTAAAAACTCGGCTTCGATGCTCAAGACTTTCACCTCTTGAATTTCTTTCCCAGGATCTCCCTCATTCCTAATTATTTTCTGTTTATTTTGAAACAAAACTGTTCAATTCCCAGTCAGCTGGTGATTCGTCGTGACCAGCCTAGGGCCAGAAATTACCAGTAGCGGGTTTCACACTCCAGAGCTTCAAGGGGAACTGTGGATCCCTGGGCAATGACGCCACAGAAGAACTCGCCAAGATAGGTTTCGAGATGGTAGTGCTGGACCCGTACCCGCTCCTCCTTCTTTCTTTCTTTCACACAGTTTCGTGCATGGATTTGCCAGAGAACAACTGAACTTCATGACAACAAATGGTGAAAAAAGTGAAAAATGGCAATGACAAGTCTATAAACGTGACTAACTAATTGACTTCTCAGCTTAAGTAAAAATTACCTCCGTAATAATAGGGATTATTATTACGGATCATTGCCCTTAAATTTTTTTATACTTATGCACTACAGACACCCCAATTTGCGGAGGTTGTTTCGACGCCGGCTACGTCATCCTGGCCATGACTTTCCGACGTGAAAAAATCCTCGGAACGGTGAGGTGCAGGTTTCAAATCAAATCGTTTATTGCAATCTATAATGTACATATACAGGTGGTAAATATAGGTTTGTGAGTGCTAAGTGATTGAGCTGACTTTTATCTCAGATTATCACTCCCTTGCGGGTTGAGTATTATCGGTCGTCTCTCCGCTCAACCTGTGAAGCACACTGGTGGCTTTTGTACATTTGGGCGGAGCTAGGCTTGCAAACTTAGCCAGGACAACGGAGTCTCTACTCTACTCTATCCGTTGTGGGTTTTTTATGGATAGGAAAACATCAAATGACTTCTTCTGCTCTGCGTGGAGCGGAAGAGAGTGTCAAACTCTTACTGACTAAAACACGTCCGTATTCCTCTTTATGCCTTTAATGTTCCAGGGCCGTGGTGACTTTTCGAACAAATTCCGCTCCGTTCGGACAGTGAGCCAACCTACGCTCGCCATCTGCGGGCCCGCGCTTAGGGTGGCTGGGAATTGCCTTGCGACTCCCGACGCAACGCCCGGGTTGTCTTTTTCTGTTGCGGCGGCTGAGGGGGTCTACTCTCTTAAGCCCGAAGTCTGTAGTTTCGGCCTTAGTGTTTGGCGTTTTCCACTCCGTATCACCTACGGACTTACGATTGGTCCCGAACTAGGAATAACTATCAAATCGTGCTGTCATTCATTCTTATATTCTTCTCCGGACCTTGGAGTAAACCAGGACGCCGCAGCCGATCGCCTCGACGAGGACACGGTGATGCTCCGCCCAAGCAGGGCAGACCTCCACCGTATACTCCACCATGTCCTCTGCGGAGACTTATCTTCTGATAGTTTCGGCATGACCATTAATCAAGCTCAGGGACAAACTATTAGTCGTGTTGGTGTGGATCTGCGGTAGTCCTGTATCTCGCACGGTCAGGCTGTATGTCGCTTTGTCGCATGTAAGCAGCGCGCAAAGCCTGTGTATACGTACTGATGAATATCACATAACAAGTAATATTGTTTACGAAGAAATGTTTTAAGTGTTAATATTCGTTCGTTCTTCGTAATTTTGTAAGTCATGTCATAATCACGATGAGTACCTATATACATTTAGTGAGTTTGTGTACTTAATATCTTCCTAAATACGAAAAGCAAGCGCGAACGAAGTCGCGGGCACAGCTAGTCTATAATATGTATGTATTTACAAATTATATAAGTATGTATATCAGTTGTCTGGTTACCATAACACAAGCTCTGCTTAGCTTGGGATCAGATGGCCGTGTGTGAGTTAAAAAAAAAAAAAAATGTATACCTAATTTGACTATTGTATATACCAAGGAGGGTATTACATTAAAACATTACCAGTGTCTAAAGAAATTTGTGTTTTTGTGAAATTACTGTTTTGAGTGGGGCCTGAAATGTAAATAAGTTCACTTTACTTAAAAATACCCAGTGACTCTTAAGTAGGTACGTTCAGTCTGCTTTTTTTTGCTTTACCAAAATGTTAGGTTTTCTTTCATAAGCAGCGCCGCCGAGGCGAACTCTTTGGAGTATTGCAAGCATATAGATACCATAAAAATGACTAGTTTGTCAGTTTAGCACCTTTTACTATAAACAAATAGACCCTCAAATCGAGCTGGACATAGGCTACACGTGACAATGCCATCATGTATCCATTGTGAGAGGGAGACGGACTATACCTGAGTTAAAGATAAATAAATAAATAAATATACAATGTGTAACTGAATAAACGCAATACCTGAAAAGGGGTCATGATTATGAACAACATTAACTATTGAACCATCCCCGAATCGCGAAAAAAAACCAGCTGTTCAGTACATTTTGTCGAGTTATGCGCACAGAAATGTATGTGGCAGTCGATTTTTTTTCGCAATCGCAAATTTGGTCACTTAGTAAAAGTTGTTCATAATGATGAGTACAATGACCCCTTTTCAGGTATTGCGTTTATTCTGTTGTATAGGACGAATACCGTTTATCACAACGGATTCCTGGTGACAATAATACGTCGTAGTAGAGGGGCAGATCTCTGTCTACGCAAATAATGCACAAAAAAAAAACAAAAAATTCCAAATCTGTTCCACAGTAAAAGTGTACCGTAACCTTTAAATGAAGACTGCATGCTTATTTCCTAAACGTATTCCCCAATGCACCAACCGATGAAAATATACCCGGCGGAAATAACCTATTGAATAGCCAAGTATATTGAGCCTTTATTCACTTAACCAATTCTGAAAAATGATTTGACTTAAAAGCGATACTTAGATTTTATTTATTTGGAAACTGGAATTGCCATTTTGAGATACTATGCTTATTCCGAAGAATAATGTTGATAATGGTATCAATTATCATCTATAGACATAAAGTCACTAAAAAAGAAGGCAAATGGACTATGACCACGAAACATATACCTAAAACAGAATAACGTCTCCACTCGTCGTCAATTCATAGTCCGGTCAAATTACGCCGAAAATAAGGCAAACTTAGCATTAATTCTTAACTCCGATTTTTTGCCATTAATGTGTAGAGTATAAGCAGAGAAGTATGTTTAAATGTATCCCGCAAAAAGTTAACCCCCGGATGTTCGTTTTTTTTAGCAAAACATTTAATTTCATAATAACTCGTTGGGAAAAAATATTAACTGGCATGTTAGTTTGGGACATTTGTAGAACAGATTGAGCTGTACAAGTAGGTAAGAAAATTAAACGTTTTTCATCAACGGAACTTCACTTTTTTTTGAAGAATGTTACTTTTTGACTTTGTACTTCAAGCAAAAATATTAACTTGACAAAAATAATACTAAATGGATTTTAATTAACATGTTTATTTATATTGAGAAAATTAAAACAATACCACCTCGGGGTTCCGAGATGTAAGAAATTGTCACATAAGTTTTCAGGCAAAAATGTAACTCTCCTGAAAGTTGTTTAATAATGGAAAATGTACAAACACAAACCATAATTTATCAAAATTAAACAAATCAGACTTTATTTATTACCTATATCTTTAATTGTTAATAAAGTGGCATCTTTTTGCCGCACTCAGTAGTTCAACTATTAGAATTGGCTCATCCGTGTTTTGTTTCTTTCATGTGTCAGAATCAGTCAGAGTACAAAATGCGTGAGAAAATGAATTTTGCTCATAACTTGTATTTCGTGAATTCTTCCAATTTTTAAAAATATTTATTCTGCTATTCAGGGTGAAGGAAAATAAAAAACAGATCATTCTTGAATTACAAATGGTGCAACTAACCCATTTTTTTATTTATAGATAAAACTCATGCAACAATGTGCTGCTCTTGAAATGATTGCAGCAAACCGGTATTTTTCACAAAATCGTCTTATTTCAGCAAAGACGAAAGAGCTACATTGATGTTTTATTAGTAGTTTATGAAACTGTTACATACTTACCTGAAATTATTAAAAAAACTAGAACGAGTGTACAAACGAGGGTCAAACGAGGTTCATAATTCTAAAAGAATTCATAATTGTTGTGATGAAATAATAAAAAAAATACATTTTGAAACTTTGTTATGCACAGTTTCACAAACTACTCTGTCGTCTAAACTTATGCAACTTTATCAAAACACATCAAATTGCATCATCATCATCATCTCAGCCGAAAGACGTCCACTGCTGGACATAGGCCTCCCCCAAGTGTCGCTACAAAAACCGGTCATATGTGTCTCGCATCCATCGGCCACCAGCGACCCTCACCGGGTCATCGGTTTATCTTGTGGGAGGCCTACCAACGCTGCGTCTTCCGGTACGCGGTCGCCACTTCCTTTTCAGCCCCATCGACCATCAGTTCTGCGAGCAATGTGCCCTGCCCACTGCCACTTCAGCTTGGCGATCCTTCGGGCTATGTCGGTTACCTTGGTTCTCTTGCGGATTTCATCATTCCTGATTTGATCATGCAAGGAAACCCCAAACATTGCCCTCTACATTGCACTTTGGGTGACTTTAAGCCTTCTGATAAGACCCATTGTGAGCGACCACGTTTCAGTTCCATAAGTCATCACTGGCAACAGGCACTGGTCATAGACTTTCGTCTTGAGACACTGTGGTATGTGAGACGAGAAGATATCACGCAACTTCCCAAACACCGCCCAGCCGAGTCGGATTCAACGGTTGACCTCTTTCTGGAAGTTAGCCCTACCTAACTGGACCGTTTGTCCCAGGTAGATGTACTCGTCAACAACTTCGATTGCAGAGCCTCCGATCTTGATAGGAGTGGGTGCTACATATCCCATGACCTTGGTTTTGTCCATGTTCATTTTAAGACCCACTCTTTCGGAAGCTCTACTGAGGTCATCGAGCATTGTACTGAGGTCCTCCATGGTCTCAGCCATGACGACTATAACGTCAGCAAATCGAAGGTGAGTGATTTACTCGCCATTGACATGAATGCCTAGCCTTCTCCAGTTCAAAACCTTGAAGACATCCTCCATAGCGGCCGTGAACAGTTTCGGAGAAATGACGTCTCCCTACCTCACACCCCGCTGCTGGAGGATAGGTTTCGAAGTCTGATCCTGAAGTCGGACTGACATGGTGGCGTTTTCGTAGTCCACAAACGCTAGGCAGAGGGGCAGATTATACTCATCGGTCTTCTGTATAACCTGCCGCAGCTTCGCGGGGTTAGACTCTGACGACTCTGTATCTGGCATCAGCTCAGCGAGCTGTCGTCGTTAGGGAATGGGGGCTGCTGCGGAGAACTCCAGGCTCTTCCGTAGGTGGCCCAGATTAGAGGATGACCAGGGTTTGTCCTCCAACGAAAAGTGGGCTGCTGGCCCGAAAAATTCCCACCAGTAGGGGAGGTAAGGGCCGAGAAGGAAGCAAGTGGAGGGTGCTCACCTCCCAGGAGACAGCCCAGCGAGCCGCTAAGCTTGGGAGGAGGAGCGCCACCCAAGAGCGACCGGTCGAAGGGCTATCCCTTCGGCTTCTTCCGGCGGTGAGCCGGATATCGCTAGCGGTTCCAATAAGGAGCGTAAGGTCAGGTTTGCGGAGGTCGTGGAGGCTGCAGTCCGCAATGTGGCCTTGAAGTGGACGCAGGCCTCAAACAAGGCCTAAGCGCGGCGTTGGTTTCCATTCTGGCGGCTGAGGCTAATTGTGGTGGGCCTCCGTCGGACGAAACGTCCAAGCTGCGGGCAGAGGTCACCCGCTTGGTGGCCGCCACGGAGTTTCTCCAAAATGAAAACGCAAAACTCCGAGCAGACCTAGCCGGGCTCCAAGAAGTTGACTTACAGGGGGCGTCAAATGCGGACGATGGCCGAGTGTCAAGGCCCGCGAAGTGCATGGACATACGCATTCTGGGCCTGGATGACTCTGTCACGGAGGAGGAGGTGGTGGCCGACGTCGTCAGGACGGGGGGTTTCTCTGAGGAGGTGAAGGCAAGCACCATACATCCTGACCACACGGGCATGGGAACCGTTGTGGTGAGCTGCCCCGCGTCGGTGGCTAAGATAATATTGGAGGGCCGAAGGCTCCTGGTGGGTTGGGTTTCTACACAGGTCAAACTGCTGGAACTCAAACCTCTGAGGTGCTTCCTCTGCCAAGTGTGCAACCACGTAGGCAGCCTGCGAACCGCCGTCCGCAGGCATCAATAGCTGGAGAACAATGAGTAGCTCGCCATACGATCAGAACAGGCCTGAGTCAACTGCGCGTTGTGTTCCACGTGCGCCAGAAAGAGCTGTCAGCAAAGACGCTGGGGCCCGCTAGGGCCAGAGACTGCCAGGGTTGCGGAATTTGTTCGAAAAAATTACAGCGGCCCTGGAACGCAAAGGGCAATAGAAGGAATACGAATGGGTTTTAACCAGTAAGAGTTTGATACTCCCTTCCGCTCCTCCGCACCCAGAGCGGAGTTCAATTGTATGACGCCTTACGATAAAGTTCGTCGGATAAGGATGAGCTTTGGAAATTTCGTAGATAACAAAGTTCTTGCGGATTTTTTTCGAAAGAGTCACCGCGGCCCTGGAACGCAAAGGGCATTAGGAGGAACACGAATGGGTTCTAAGAGTCTGACACTCCCTCCCGCTCCGCCCAGAGCGTAAGGAGTCATTTGATGATTACCAATCCTTAAAAAAAAATCTACTGCCGAGACTATATGACGCTTAACCGTTTAAGCACTGACATGTGAGAATTCCAAATCATGTAATAAATAAATCCCGCGGTACACCGGTGTGCTGACAGTGCTTGAGTGGTATTAAACTGTTTGTTTATTATAATATCCGCCACCTTGACAAATATGTATTCATCAGATAGTCTAGTAAGTCTATGAATTATTTTCATGTAATACATGTTTTGGTACTTATATTCAACGGGTATTCAACGGGAAATATATGTTTTAGTATATTCTCGTTGTCCTCGTAGGCCATATCTCCGTTAAAGGGTACGAAGGAAATTTAATAAAATAATAAAAATTACTTCCCGTTGTTCCTGTTAATTTATTGTAATAATTAAATATACTTTTCAAATGATGTTGGTGCAAGAGTGAGCGAAGTGAGCTCGGGACTTGGGGCAACCCGACTCGGACAGGTTAGGTTGGAAGGGGATGGCGAGGTCAAGTGAGCGAGCGAAGCGAGCAAGCAGACCCCGCCATCACCTTTGTGGTTATTTTTTTTTAAACCACCCAGAAATATGATTTACTTCCCGTTTTCCCCGTTAGCCGAATGTACGTTATGGGGACAACGGAAAATAAATTTAATCACGTCCCGCTGTCCCCATGACGGGATATGGCATACGGGGACAACGGGATTAAAGGTATGTTTTCATAAAACTCATTCCAAATATGGCAATTATTCCAAGTTGACCTTTTTTTGTGCATTGGCAACAAAATGCAATTGTAATGCATTAATTCTAATAGCAGCTCAGGATAAGGCTGCGTTTCCTAATAATACAGATAGACGGAAGACGGTCAAGAAAATGTCTGTTTATATGTATGACTGCAGTTAATTTAGAAGTCTTGTTCATAGAAGTTGATCATGTTAAACAAAACACTCACATCTGACATTAGATGTCACCTGGAAAGACTCGTCTGCAAGTGCAAGATATACGAAAACTGACCGATAAGTTGAGAGTTGATGTGAATTTGCGAATATGATTAGACTTGCAATTTCTTGTACTTGTTACTACGCGTTAATGCGTACCAACAAGGTTAAAGTTTGACGTGCTACGTTTTCCAATGCAAAAATACTCGCAGAAATTTTGCATGACATAAAATAAAGTAGTCTATGAAACTGCACATAACTGTATTTTAATAAACCCTTACGACGATTGTGATTTCGAAAGTATATACTAATAAAACCTTTGTTAGTAGTAGTGTACGTGAATATTAATGAATATACTAGGTAAAATTATTATAGGACTTACAGCTAATAAAAACCAACAAAAAAATAAACCATAGTCATTATCTTGATATAATTGTTAAATCCATAAACTTTGCCATAATTATGACTCTAAACAAAACACAATAGGTAGGTAGGTAACATCTTTTAGATACACATTTTGTAGAACAAGATGATTTTTCATAGTTATTTAAATTCTGACTAAACAAATATTGTGATAAAATGTGCTCAATTCGATCCAATCTGACAAATGGGTTTGAAACAACAGGGCCACATTAGGAAGATAATATCAATCTGTAATGTCTCAGGAGCCAATAAAACACACTTATAAGCACTCAGGTGGATATAGGGTATGCAAGATACAGAACACGTGTGCTCCCGGCTACGGCTGGTGAATGAATGACGCGCCACCACCATCGTGCATACACTACATTCCTTCTTTATTTTAATTGATTTAAATTAGTTCAAAATTACAGCAAAACTTAAATCTTTATAATATGACTGGTAACTCATCGGATGTTGTAAATATTATTAATACTTTAAATAGGCATTATATTACAGATTTTCAATACATTTTTCATGAATAATTTTCCGCTATTTCCAGGTATATACCATACTTTTCCCTTTTTTCTTCACTTGCTTCCCAAACTGTCTTTTATAAAAGTCTAAGTCAAAACGTTCATTTCAATAAGGCCATCAAACGGCTCTTTTGATCGTCATCATTTATATCCAAATACTACGTATACAAAATAAGGTGACTCTACTGTCCGTTCGCAAAGGTAGATTCTTATGGAGAAGAACGGACAAGAAACTCCATAGTTACTCTTTTCAAATAAATGTTTTACAATATTTTGAATACAAAAATTAACCTTAATATAATTATGTGAGGTTGATGCACCTAGAGTATACTGCTTATAGAATTCAATGTATTACCAGCAGAGGTAAACTTTTTCATTTTCTTAATAAGTACATGGTACTCACATATTTACAAATATTGGAACCATTAATAAAACAGTGTGTGAGTTAATAGAAAAATAAAACTCAAAAAAAGAAAGAGTACATCTATAAAGTTAATACATAAATTGACCAGATTGGTTTTGTCTACACTACACCCTTGATTGTTCTATTCAGCAGCGAATGGCGCAGTCATTTATACCGTAGCGCCATGAATCCACGACACTGCCATCCGTGACTAACACCCATGCTCGGGTGTAGTACAATATCCAGTCATGGGGGATTCGTGCACAGTGCTCCCCGCACAACATTACGGACAACGGAAAGATATCCGATCTATCAAAATAAATTTCTGAAATGCATACTCACTCATGAAAATTCCGTTATAATCTGTGCGGGAATCGAACCCGCGCAGCAGCTGATCGCTCGTCCACCACGCGACGAACCACCGCGCCAACCGTGTCGTCGTGTGAGCCATTATTGATGCTTACACTAACGTTTCCCGGTCTTTCCTCACATTTATTCTTTAAGCATGTTCATATGTGCGGATAGTATTTGCGTGACGAAATGCAAACAATTGATCCTAGCAAAACCAGTGCCCTGATTAAAATAGTATCGATCTACTGATTTTGTTTTATATTTACAATAAGTGGGTATGTAGGTTATATAGGATACCGCCCTACTCTTCAATGCTGACACGTGGGATGAAGTCTTTTCACTCGCACAGTTGGGTTTTAACACTGTGTCTGAGTGGTTACGTATTAATAAATTAACACTAAATACTGACAAAACAAATTACATAACATTCACAATAAAAGCTAATTGTAACACTCCCACAACAATAACACCACATGCAATTACAGCACACACTTGTCCTCCTCCACATGAAAAGAATACATGTAATTGTCCATACCTTCGTAGCACCCAAGTTGTTAAATATTTGGGTATTTTAATAGACAATACCCTTAGATTTCGGGAACACACAGATGCGCTTAACACTAGGTTACGCAAGCTTATTTACATCTTTAAAACTCTGAGAAAAGTTGCAGATGCAAAGTTGAAAAGATCAGTATACTTTGCCCTCGCTCAGTCATTGTTAAATTACTGTATCAATGTATGGGGTGGAGCTCCGAAGTCTACACTCCTGGTCTTGGAGAGAGCGCAAAGAGCCATACTGAAGGTGTCCTTGTTTCTACCTTATCGTTACTCAACTGAGCTCCTATATAAAGACGCAAAAGTTCTGACAGTGCGCCAACTATTCATTAAAAACATAATATTGAAACAACACTCTTTGCTTACATACCACCCTTCAGTTTCACAAGGTAAGAGACGATATAGCCCCGTAGATCGCCCTGACATTCGCCTTTCAACCCAATTCTCCAAACGTTTCTTCTGCCATCTAGGTGGTTATCTTTATAATAAAATTAACGGGATGCTACCGATAGTAAATCTTAATAAGACCATGTGTAAAATGAAAATTACTTCATTCCTACAAGAAATAAATTATTTAGACACTGAAAAACTACTTGCAACGTTAGTGTAATATTGTAACAAACATAGACAAACACACATACACACACACCATCACACTACCATAAACAACACACACCCACACACACTTACGCTCACATACATACATAAACACTATCATACTAACTATAACTTTTAGATATATATTTTTTTTTTCGGGTTCACCCATCAATGTACACTATCTAATGTTATTTACGTGATGCTGATTTCTATGTAAAAGGCGGAGTCCTGGTGTCCTGAAACACAAGCTTGCAGCTTAGCTCAGGCACCAGTCTCCCACAATAATAATTAATCATAACATTTTACATAAAGTACCTAATGTATAATATTGTGGTGAGAAAATAAAACATTATTATTTACAACAAAAAGTTAAATATGTCCAAGATTTACGATAACAATTGGTTACTATTTTTATTTAAAATAAGAAGCGTGCAAATAACTCAATTATCTTGTTATTTAAATGAAAGTACTTACTCAATAATAATAATTAACCATAATTTACTGTTTGCATTACAACACATTAAAAATAATTGCGTACTATCCAGGCATGGCCCTTTGTTTTGTTGTAAACAACATTCACTGCATGGCCTTTGTAACATTTACGCTTATCAGTTGTTTACCTCAATCGAAGCAGAATTGTTATTTTTCGTTACTTAATCCTACGAAACTGAGGCAACAAAGTAATCATTACCTGTAAACATCTACCTTGGTAACGATTTATTTACGTGTAGGTAGGTGGGTACAGCGTGACTACGTTATGTTTTCACTTCAGTATCCAAACTACTAACGATCCTTATCAGATCGAAATATAGTCGCTTAATTGATCGTAAACAACTTTCAACGTGCATTATTTTTCAGCGTGCATTCTTACCCTTTTTCTGGTAGGTAAATGTTTTGTAAGCTTACTTTTATCCTCGTCGCCACTTGTAATGTCTCAGGAGCCAATAAAACACACTTATAAGCACTCAGGTGGATATAGGGTATGCAAGATACAGAACACGTGTGCTCCCGGCTACGGCTGGTGAATGAATGTCGCGCCACCACAATCGTGCATACACTACACAATCTTTAATAGTTTAAAAAAATCGTTACGATTTGCTTGGATGTGTTTAATTTTCTTGTAATTAAGTGAGACATGGTCCATAAATTAAAGTTAACCTAAATTTATTAGAGTTACATTTTTGCCTGAGCCGCTATTTCAAAAAAACAGGTATTAATATCTTCCGTTAACAGAAATTGTTTAATTTTGTTGCATAGAGTACTAAGGTATTTAATTGAATAATTTTATGAAAAAAAATCGGAGTTAATATTTTTGCCTGAAGTACAATTCAAAAATTTAGTTTTTTTTATTTTTTCAAAAATCCCGAGGGTGAAAATGTTTAATTTTGAAGAAAATAATTTGCTTTACCTATTCTCGACATATTGTAACTAACATTTTCGAGTTAATATTTTTTTCCGAGTTTTTATTAAAATAAACGCGTTTTTGTTTTTTTTACCGTGATCCGGTTCTGGAAAATGTTTAATTTTTTGTTACTATTAGAAGAGCTAAGGTCAAATACACGATTCAAGAAAAAAATCAGAGTTAGGAATTTTTGCAAGGTTCAAAGCTAATTTGACTGGACTATCAGTTGTTTTTAAATAATAAAATAAAATAAATAAAAAAGCCTTTTACGACAAACATTCAAAAGAGTAAATAACAGTATATTGACTAATTACCTACCTAATGTAAATTTTATAACCTGTGAATTTTCTGTGTATTTTTATCTATCTATGATTGTAGTAACTAATATTAATCTAGAATTAATTTGGTTTACAAGAACCCCTCCTCGGGTGAAGGCCTCCTCCAAAGATTCCAAATGGTCCTGTCTTTGGCTATTTTTATTCAATTTTGGCCCGCTGCCTTTGTGATGTCGTTTTGCCATCTCGCATGGGGTCTACCTCTGTGGCCTTAGTGTGAGTTTTTAACATTCTCGAACACGTTACTGAAACGTCAATTTGTATTGAAACTGAATAAGCGCCATCTAGTTACACTCACGGACAACCTGTGTTTTTCTATACAATTTGACGAATGTGAACGTTTACGTTTACCCGATGGAGTACGTTAAAAAACTCACACTAAGCCCTCTGTAGCGTTTCCCTAAAAGGCCGTTCCATAGATTGTCGAGCTTACCAAAACAAAATTTACTAACCACTAATTTAATTACAAACAGTTCAACGTCCCGTTACACGGTTAAAATTACAACAAAATCCATTATAAATCTAATCTAGGTATTCAAAACATGCCAAGTCTAAGAAAATCTGCTTTAAATGAGACCCGAACGTGGGCGTCACACAATTTAAAAGTACCAGAATTTCCTCTCATAACTGAACCTACTAATAGCTCAACAATGCTTAGAGGGTCGTTAGCGTAAAAAGCGCTTAAAATGCCACGTCCGTTTCGCTGAAAATTCCTTTGGAGACCTAACTTCTTTTAATTCCCGAGGATTTAAAGCGAAAGTATTCTGCGAAGCGGTGTTCTGAACTAAACTATCATTTGTTATATTCCCGAGAGACAACTGATCTGGTTTGTAACTAAGTTGCTGATTAAGTTAAGTTTGTTGAAACTGGATTTCAAATTTGTGAGGTTCGGACACGAAAACATTTTAGTACTTAGAGAATATGCAAAACTAGCTTTCGTTTTTATCTCCCGTGACTCATTCGGCTACTGTTTATCTTTCTTATCTGGATCCCGAGATATAATTTTATGTCTTCAAAATATTTGAAAGGATTAGATTTTTGCTAATTTCAGAGAAGCTTGTTTCATAATCAATATACTCGTATATAAAACTCTTGCGATACTGTGTGATTGAGTGACTGACAGACATCGCACAGCCGAAGCTCGTCGCAGAATGCTGAAATTGGGCATCACTGAAGCTGGTCTAATCTGTAAACATCTCACCCTTAACACTTAGTTGAAGTGAACTGTCATTGTTTCTAATGATAGGGATTACAAGGTTGCGGAATTTGTTCGAAAGAGTCATCGCGGCCCTGAAACGCAACGGGCATTTGAAGGAACACGGATGGGTTTTAGTCAGTAAGAGTCTGACACTCCCTTCCGCTCCTTCCAGAGCCAAAGGAGTCATTTGATGACTTCACATCCTAAAAAGAAAAAAAGGATTGACAGCAGTTAAAGTACTCACAAAAGTGACGAAGTGAAGTAAGTAAAGTTCGCACTTAGTTTTCACAATGAGATGTTGGTACCTATACAGAAAAGGAGGTTTCCAGCGACTGGGACCGCAATCAACTGAAACCACGGTCCCAGTTGCAGGATCAATTTAATTTTAATATTTTTCTTCCGGCGACTGGGTCCAGACTACCCCATAAATGAATAAAAAAAATCTAACATCAAGCCAAAAATAGTACATCATCATCACCCTATAGCAGTCCACTGCTGGACATAGGCCTCTTCTAGTGCACGCCATTCAACTCGATTTCCGGCAACTCTCATCCAGCTGCTACCAGCCACTCCGCGAAGATCGTCGTTCCACCTAGGCTGAAGGTCCCTCCTTACGGTTGCCGATTCGCCGTAACTGTACTGTTTCTGCTTGAACGATAGATTTTTATTCATTTATGGGTGGTCCCAGTCGCCGAAAGAAAATTATCTAGGATCGCGGTTCCAGTTAATTGCGCTCCCAGTTGCCGGAAACCTCCAGAAAAGCATTACAGTCGGTCTATTCTGTCAACATCTTACTGTGTAAACTCAGGTGGAGTGAGCGTGAAGTAAGATGTCATTCCATATCGTTTGTATGGATTGACGGCTCACTGCATTTTCACTTCACTGCATTTTCACTTCACAAGCTTACATGGTGAAGGTTTACAGAATCGCACTGCAGGTTACTCCGTCTAAGTATAAACTGTTAAGTTCATTACAACTTCGAAGGTGAATGTAAAATGAAACTATTAATACGTTGCTGACCTTAAAAGTAAACTTTCAAAGTCTCATGTGGTTGTAACTTTCACGGTGCAAACCACGGTTACTCTAAACTGGAACAAAGAAATACTGTCTGGCAGCAGAAACTAGAATGGTGGTAAAACTTTCCTGAAAACTACGAGCGGTAACTTGGTTTTAGTTACTGATATAATTTGTTCGGAAGTGACGATACCTAGTGCGTCGAAATTTCGCGTGAGGAGGTCACGGCCACGAAAAAGTATAAACCACCAATTTTTTTTTTTTCCTAGAAGTGACGTAACAAACCCTTCTGAACTTAAAAGGAGAAAGTTAAAAATACTTGTCCATTGTTTTTAAACAATCTAACTGACGGACCAAAAATAATCATATTTTTTATCCAGGATACATTCCTATTACGCAAGGAGAAGCTCGTGGCTAAAGAATAATCGCCCGCACGGACCGATCTTCAAGGTTGAGCAACATTTGCCGCAGTCGGTTTGTGGATGGGTGAACATCTTAACACACCGAGATTCTTGCGTGCTTAAAAAGTGCGTTAAACTGTTAGTACTGGCTGTCATATGTACATAAATTACAGTCATTACGAATTGTTAGAAGCCAGAAAATCTGACTCCAGTCTTGCCAAAAAGTAAAGTGTGTATCTGGTAAGCAGCCGCTCCACGTAAAATACTGGTATTCAGCTGAATTCAGTTTGACTGAAAGCCTATCCCAATATATTTGGGAAAAGGCTAGGCAGATGATGACATTCCTATTACGCAAATCTTTTCACTCTCTCCGTTTTTTCTTCTTTGCCATCGCTTGTACCCTGTGTAATGCTTTGATATATAGTACGTTTAAGTTTGTTATACAGTGTACATTAATATAATAATTGCACACTATCTATCACAACGGGTTATCACAAACTCAGACACACTGATCGCACGATACAAGCTATTCAATACAGTTAATACGTAATTATCTTGTCGGTCACCCAACATCATATGTGATGTCGGAAGGGGATTGAATATTATACTACATACCTACAGATAGTTTATTAGAGGCAACAAGGTTCATTCTGCTGTGATTACCGCTTGTGGTGAATATTATTATTATTATTTATTTATTATTAATTGACAATTTTTTTTTTTTTTTTTTTTTTTTTGTTATTTTTGACATATTGATGTGGATTACTACACCACTATAATTTGTATGATTCAAGGCTAAAAAAAGAAAATACTCTTCATGACCTATTTAGTATAAGTTTAGGGGTTATCAAGCATATAAAAGCCCATTGCAACTGAAACTTGAACCCATAGATTAATACGTGTATTAATCTAAGCTTGGACCCATATTCCAAGTCAGATTGAAGGACCTCTGTTCGACTCAGTTGCCATGACAACGTAAAAAGCCCTCGATTTTTGTATGATAATAATTCTAGGTACAGTCGAAGTACAATCCAATAAACTTTAACTGGCTTCAAGAAGTCTAACGAAATAAACAAACCACAAAGAATTGAATCAAGAAAATGTCAAATTATGCTTTTCGAAAACTCCATAAACACGAAATCACCACTGTTAAAAAGAACTTCAGTGCAGTTCCCATTTTACAACTTTGTTTCAAACTACAACTTCATTTTCAAACGCCTTAATTGCAATACCTTTTCCAATTCTCTTCACGAAATACACTCTTAATAAACCTGAGACTAATAGCGCCAAACTGTTGGCAAAAAGGCAGGCGGAATTGCAAAATTTTAAACTGTTTTTAAACGAGTCATTCGGGGTGGAGTGGAGGTAACTAGATGCGCTGGATCGAGGGAATGGCTTCCATTTCCTTGTAAATTCTTCAAGTTAACGTCTTATTCAATTTCACTGTGTTCCAGTTTACATTTCGTTTTTCTTGCTAAGATTTTGTTGCGGTTGAAAGTGCCTAGTCGTCGTGGTAGTGATGTGCTTTTGCTTATCTTCATTTTTATTAAAAATCTTTGGAGTTTTATTTCAGTTTGGGGAAGATGTTACCAAGATAGCAACTGTCAACTTTTACTAATGAAAAGTTTTGATGACAACTTGTCTCATCAGACACTTAACTGAACCGAACGCTCGGCGCATCCTGGACAGTCTCACGACCACCCTCCTGCCGGAGTCGGGTGTCAAGCAGGCTGCTGTGTTTGTGTTTCGTCGACGCGTGGGAGTACCAGTGCCTCAAGGCATCTTCTGGGCACGCTCGCTCTATCATAGACTTCATCCATCGCTTTCCATCAGGCGTGTTTGAGGTAACGAGCCAGCCCATTCCTTAATAAAAAACATAAATAAAATGGACTAAACGCCCCAGCAATGATCAAAACAGCATCGGCTAATCTTCTTTTGTTTGCGACGATAATTAAAATAAAGGAAAGTCAGTTTAGACCCAGCGTGTCTTGTTAAATTATAATAATTTCATAAATGAAATATCACACTGTTCGGCTCTTATTAAGACTACCGTCATTGCTGTGCTATATTCAGGCAAAGTTTCTATACCAAAACTTTTTAGTCTAACATTTAAACGGCATTTGGCACGTACAATTTTTTCATGTGTCATTTCCGTTGCTACCATTGATTTTCTGCTATTACTGTCTGCTGAATCATCGCAGTGAAGTAATGACTTCCTACGCGTGCTTTATACCGGTATCCAATAGCTGCATGAAATCTGCTGACTAAGAATAAAATTGCAATTTTGTTCCAGCTTTAGACTGGTTACTTTTAAAACAACAATTTTTCTTTGATTGGTGTTGCAAAAGCATTGGCTCTCAGGAAACAATATAAGGTAGTGGTAATCGAAAAATTACCGTATTGTATATTTTATAAATTTTCAGCTACTGTTTTGTTCCGATTCATTTCTTCAAACAAAATAAAGTACTTAAAGAAAACACAGAGTAAAAGAGCAAAATAATACAGTGTAATTGCGCTGAGTATGCCCATGCTGAAAGTAGGTACAGTCAGTACGTTTGTCTGGGCGTCAGACTCCCAGCGCTGGTCTTCAGATGGTACCCAGAATTTACAGAATTCAAGGCAGTTTATCCGGGACTGGTGCTTGAGTTTCATTACCTGCGGGCTTTCTTGGTAGTTTGAATCTGGCTGTTTGGTGAGAGGAGAGAGAGAGAGAGAGAGGTTGGAAATTGTGTCTATTGGTATTGGTAGGGTTACCTATCAAATACATCCTATGACACTATATCGAACTATTTTGAACTTACGTATCCCAAAATCGATCATCTTTATGTGTAACCTATTTTTTAACGACACCTCTTTATTTTCACATGTTTATAATCTGGAGGGATCTAACAGTAAGTACTAATCTTTTATTAGCCAATAAAAATGTCTCACTCGATCCAGCGATTCGAGTAACGCGTCAAATTCTTATTTCATTCCTGTGTTTTATTATACGAAAACATCTGTATGGATATACTTAATGTATAGGTGGGTACGGAAGTGACTTAAACTCGTACCCAATTCTTTCAAGAATAAAGTCAAAAGGCATTCCTTTTGGTTTTATTTTAGTAGGTAAAGATTAAAGAGACTGAGATTGTTTTGCTAAATGGGATCTCACAAAGTGGTGTTGAATGAACGTGGCTACAAATCTGCCAAACCATCTCTTATCTGGGGATATAAGGGCTAATTCTACTAGTTTTACGTAACTTTTGCACTCGTACCTCAGTCGCAATGGCCCTCTAAACAAAGTGGCATTCGATGAGAAAACGATTGTCAAATTTATTTGAGATCCTTTTTGCAGCACCAGTAGCCTATAATTTACTATCACTTAATTTGAAAAAGAACTTCAGTTTTACTATACTCAACGCACAAATAATGTTGTTTAAAAAAAACCTAATAGCCCTCCTTCTGAACATAAAGACTCATGCAGTGATATAAAGACACGTCCTCAACATTTCACAAACAACATACTGTGCAACAAACGAGCCATTATATCATCGTTATAAAACATCAAAATGTTCCGTGATACAACTTTATTGCAGTTTTCTTACAAAGAAATAAAGCGCTCAAGGCGTGAACACTTCTGTGCGCGAATGTATTTGAACGAGCATTTTATGACGTACACTCGCTTTGGGACGCGTAATCGTAATCGTCACGATTGTACACAGTGCATTTATGTTTATGGTTTCAATTGTATTAACTTTGTATAGGCACTGTACTTAGGGTTATTTTCGGTAGATTGTCTGCTTCATCATCATATTCCTGTTCTTGTCCCAAGTTGCTTGTGGCCAGCGTTACACGTTTTCTTTTTCTATCCCGTTTTGGCAACTGTCACTGACTCAATTTTCTTTTATATCATTACCAGATTTTATTTATTTATTTAAGCTTTATGTACAATAGTGGTACATGGGCGGACTTAATGCAACAAGGCATTCTCTACACGCGCATATATCGTTTTCTCCCGTTGCCGTAAGAATTTCGGGAAACACTCTCTTAGTACTCCCATACTCCCCAAGGAACCTACATACCAAATTTCAGCTTTCAACGACCTTTAGTTTCGGCTGTGCGTTGTCTGTCAGTCACTCAGTAACGAAAGAATTTTATATATTGATTCACACCATCCATCCATCTTTTCTTTGGCCTCCTTCTCCATCAAAAGTTATATTCACATCTTTTTTTTAACTACTTCTTCCTTTCAACTTTTCTGTTACTTATTTGCTATTTTTTGTCATAATGCCTCGTTTGGCACTTAATCAGTTGTACATCTGAGCTCTTATTCTCGCAATCAGAAAGTTTTGCCCAACCTGTTAAATATTAGATTAGTTCACACATCGTTTAGGAATGTCGTGGAGTGTCGCAAATAAAACATCAAATCATGATATCTGTCATCCCAATTATTTTTCTGTCAGACTGATGTATTTGATGCCCTTTTTTAGCATAACATACACGAGGGTGAATAACACTTCCTTTTGGATTCACCGTAGTCGGGTACAAAACGATCCCGCTGCAAAGAAAATATCATATTTTATTATTACAATTAAAATCAACCCAGATTATTTTTTCTGGGTTGTTTTCAATCCACATGGCTTAAACCATGTGAATATCGCTGTCATTACACGATACGCTTCAATAAAACACGTATAAGGTTTACTTAAAACCCTACATTTCTGTGGCCTCCGCCATTTTATTCTTCCATCATAATATTGTACAAGCGAGATTGTTCGAATTCAATACAAAATATTATAAATGCGATTGCCATGTCTGTCTGTTTGCCTACCTGTTTGTAAAACCTTTTTATGTTATAAAGTCTGAATGTGTTTCTACAAAACTTGGCACACAGGTAGATCATTACCAGGATTAGTACAAAAGGTACTTTCATCCCGGCAGTACCTATATTCCCTTGGAATAACAAAACACTTTACACGCGGGCGAAGCCTCCGGCACAAACAAGCTAGTTCAATATAAAATTCGAATATTCCATTTAAATTCTATTCACAGGAAATGAAACAAGATTTATATAAAACTGAAATATTCAGTATTGGATAAAATGGAATAAATTGCGGGACTGCCAGCTGTCAAACGATACGATTGTGTTTGTACATCAAAATATACTTCCGCAGTTGTCGATTGTGCGCGAGCGACTATTGCCAAATAAATTCGGGTTGGGTTTAAAAACATTAACACACCTACTTTTTTTTTATTACTGATACGATATTTTGAGTCTATAAACATACCGTAATCACAAATTGCTTGATAATTATTTTTATGATGCAGAAACACCGCTTATATTGCTACTGATAGAAGCCAATGGATAAAATGAATCCATTCCAAACTTACATGTCACCACGATCCCTAATCATGATTTTCAGACATAAAGGAGCTGCCAGAGATACTGATTGTTTTTATAGACTAGTTCATAAACCCAAGCAATAAGAATTCTCATAGAAACGCGTTCCCCGTTTATATATGTCACCGGAATCTTGCAGACGCCGTAAGATTGTAAATTATTTCTCAATAAGTCACGAATATTATACTGGAAACTATTGAACTTGGATAGGATTTCATCATCATCATCATCATATCAGCCGAAAGACGTCCATTGCTGGACATAGGCCTCTCCCAAGTGTCGCCACAACAACCGGTCATGAGCGTCTCACATCCGTCGGCTACCCGCGACCCTCACCAGGTCATCGGTCCACTTGTGGGAGGCCTTCCAACGCTGCGTCTTCCGGTACCTACACAGTCGCCACTCCAGAACTTTTTGGCCCCATCGACCATCTGTTCTGCGAGCAATGTGCCCTGCCCACTGCCACTTCAATTTAGCGATCCTTCGGGCTATGTCGGTAACGGATAGGATTTGTTGTATTCATAGTGATATGCCCACATGACATCGAAAAATTATAATCTAAAAAAGATTTTCTACAATCTTAGGGAGTTTGCAAGTTTCATGTGACCTTCTTCTTCCTAATCGCTCTCTCACTGCTGAGAATCGTGACTCCGTTTCAGACTGTCAACGGCTTTTCTCCATCTGTTACGATCAGCAGCCTGGTGGAGTGCAGCGCTGATCGGTACCTTCAGTTGCTCCGATATTTGATTCGACCACCGATAGGAGCTTTGGCCTCTCCTGTAACCTATACACCCTATAAATACATCTTCCTTTCAAGTCTCTACGACCATCGGTTTAGGCTGTGTGTTGTCTGCCACTGTCAGTCAATTAGTCAGTAAGTCAGAACCCTGATTATTGTACCGAAGGAACCGAAGAAAGAAACCGTCAACACGCTCAAAAGTGAGTGCGGGTGGTGGTAGGGGGTAGTTACAGAACTACCACCTACCATCATCCGCACTCACTTTTAAGATACTACCAACTAAATAGAACAACCATAGGGTTGTTCTATTAAGTTGGTAGTATCTTCATAGTTTTTTTTATGTTTTTTTGTTCTATTCCGAGGCTGATCGTAACAGTGTGCTTATTACATATTTAGGTAGCTGGTACACCGCTGTATTTTCTCTGATGTGGTTCAGTGATAAAACGTTATTAAACAAGATAATGTAACAAAATTTATCAATACGCGAGTATTAGCACTAAAGAACGCTTCGATAAAAATGCAATTTTGTGCTGAAAATTAATAATATTTGCACCAAAAGTGCCGCGTAATGTAATCAATTTTATTTGAAAGCATCAAGAAACTTGTGCTAGACATAAGCGATACATTATTGGCAACAGTACCTACATAGCTTTAAGTATCTATGTAAATGAAATCAACCTAATGTTTGAAGATAAAGTAATGCTAACATATAACTGATCTCAACGATTACGAAAATTCTTCTACTGATAGAAAGCTTTCTATCAGTAGAAGAATTTGCACTCTGGCTTTTAGTGTGGGATTTGTTTTCTCCATCTCTTCAAGTTCTGTGATCCAAAAGCAGACGCGTAACGTTAATTCAAGGATTTTGAATGGTCCGAACTTTTGGAGAACAACTAAAAAAAAGTATTTCTAACTGTGTCGTGTGACATTTCAAATGGATTAGATATATATTCCATTTAGATGTTATCCAGTCTCCTTATCTTCGATACTTGTAAAAAGTCAACGATTTAAAAAATATGACTTAAAAATGTATAATTCGTTCGAGAATCTTTGCGCGTGAGTCATGCTCGCACTTGGCCGGTCAGCCGGATACAAGGAAAAATTAGGGTCTTAGTAGATGAGATGAGCCTTTCCCACGTATCGCAATGTGCTTGCATCCGATTTCTAAATGACCTTAGGGCCAATTCCACTAATTTTAAAACGTTCGCATTCGTTATGTCAATCGCAAACTGTCAAAAAAGCCTTAACTTTCATACATTTTTGACAGATTGCGATTGAGTTGCTCGAACGTTGAATTGGCACTCTGATGTTAAATATAATAATTATGTTAAATAATGATGTTAAATAATGATGTTAGACAGCCTTCATGTAGCATCAAAACATTACAGACACAACCTTCATTTTAGGCTCCACCGCAATCAGCTAGGAATTCAACATTCAAATTATCATTCTAGCTTTAACATCTTAATTACCCTTCATTTCCAAACTACAGCTAATCACGTAAAATTACGGCTGCCGTCACACCGCATGTAGTGTTGTACCCACTGACGCGGGCGTAGTGTTGTACCGACTGACACGGCAATTGCGTAATTAAGTTCAAACATTGAAGCCTCGTTTGCATCTGTTCCCGACAGAGTTAATCGTGTTAGCTGAATTATGCCCGTGGTACTGTTGTGTGGTGCAATTTAGGAGTTGAAGCGGGTTACCAAAGGAAAAAAAAATATTGAGCACGTTATGAGAATTATATGCTAAAAAGTCCATTTCAGCGATTTGTCAGACAACGATGAACCTTTCAAAAAAGAGGGAGGGATTCTTCATTCTTATGAGGGCAAAGTATGTGAAAGCCAGCTAAAAAACATGCGCTGTTTTTCTATAAGAAAAACTGGCAATTAACACACCCACCAAAACATGAGTGTATCTCCAAAACGATTGGCGAATCTGTCAAAACAAAACATATTGAATTTGAGTAAGAGCATGACACAATCGAAATCTAAACTTTTGATCTAGTTTTTTGTTTTTTGCACCATTTTTGGTGTAAATAGCAACCCAAAGTCTAGATCGAGTCGCTTGTAACTTGCTGTGAAGGTTACGCACGAGCCGTCGCGGCGTTTTTATGGCTAGGTACAAGCGACGCAGGTCAATGACTGTGGGTATATCAGCCAGAAAACATAGTCTTTATGGATGGTCAGTTAATTGGACCCTATTATTCTCAAAGCCCTGACCTCTATCTGTCAATGAATAAAATTATTGGCGGCATAAGTTAAATTCGAATAAAAATCAATACTTGAAAACATTTTTAGGACCTAACCATTTTTTTTTGGATGGGAGAGTATCAAATGGCTTCTCGCCCTCTGGGCGGAGCGGAAGAGAGTGTCAGACTCTTACTAACTAAAACCCACCCGTGTTTCTCCTAAACTAAGTAATTAGGTTTTGAATTCATGTTCTCAATACTTTTAGCCAATGAATTCATAGTCGGCCAGTATCAAAATAAAAAAAAATCAAATCTATTATATCAAACGTGTCGACCAATGTATATACCAATCTTATTTTACCCTACTCATGAAATCGCCCCGCTACTGTCTTCAACTTTGTTGAAGATCGTATTCGTGAAATGTTAACAGTTATGCAAGCTACGACTTCGGACGACGACTTGTCGAACTCAAATATTGTCTCACTGTATGAAATTATCCTAATAATATTATAAACTAGCTGGCGCCCGCGAGAATGTCGAAAACTATCCCAAGGGAACATACTCACGGGATAAAAAGTATCCTATGTGTTATTCCAGACTATAATCTACCTCTGTGTCAAATTTCATCAGATCCATTTTGTAGTTTTAGCGTGAAAGAGTAACAAACATCTATAAAGACAAGCTTTTGCATTTAAAGTATTAGTAAGGACGAGTTTCTGTATTTTAAATAGTAGATAGTGCCCGGGGGGTTTGACCTCGGAATTCAATTACTGTGAATGTATCAATATAAAACCTTCTGAATTATGATAAACAGGCATAATACTAAAATGTTTACCCATTTTTATTTAGTTGCTTCTTATTATTTTTTTACTAAAGGGTATGTCATGTGCAGAAATCGGTTCAAGTGGCGTCGGTGAATAAGACTTATATTTTCTGAAAGCTTATTGAACGAGCATAATTTTTTTTTGGAGCCAAATATGTTCCTCCACGGAAAAAAGTTATCGGTCATTCAAAAATAAACAAGTAGATATCAAAGAGTTACGTCAAAAAAAGAGAACACTATGAGTTAGGAAGTAGTGAAACGAAAAAGAGTTGTCCAATCTTACTTGGTAATGTTACTGATGGAACAAAAAATATTTTTCTTAATCTAGCCTATTTCCAATTAGATGATCACGCGGGTGGAACTGCTGGCAAAAGGTAGTTTATGTTTGATTTTTATTTCAACGTGATTAATAGTAGAGTAAAATGTAAGAATTAATTGTGATAGAGTAGTGGGTGGATGTGGTCTTTAAATCATTGCTCGTATAACTCTCTGGTGATGTATTGGTACAGTACCTACAGAATTAATTTGGTATAATTTATTGTCGTTTTATAATAGATTTGAATGGCCTCTAAGGTTGATGAAAAAATTTTATATTTTCAACGGAACATGTGCTAGTAGGTATTTAGTAAGAGGAAAATTTATTTGTTGACCCAATTACGAAAATACTATTACTGATAGAAACTAGAGCCGGTCGATTTTGTAAACAACAAACAACATGTCGAACGGAAGGCTTGGGTGAAGTGATCACGAAATGAGCTGTCAATCCATGTACTTAATCAAGATGGAATGTCAGCTCACCTTGACATTTTTACAGAATCTTACGCAGTTTCGTTGTTTCATACATACATTTTGTGAAAGGAAGGTATTGTTTTTTTTTCAAGAATATGCACGCAGCCCCTTGTGGAGGGCTGGTAGGCAGCCGCTCCACGTATAATACTGGTATTCAGCTGAATCCGGGTTTAATGGGAGCCGACCCCAATAAAGTTGGGAAAAGGCTAGGCAGATGATTCTTCATAGACACCATAAAATAAAATAACTCAGGTAAAAATTCAGTCAAAACAAAGCATTGTTATGTAAACCCTTTTTTGTTGTCTACCCTCGCTTTATTTACAAAGCGCAGAAATAAAATCCTCATTAAAAAACTGAGTTAACTTTATCTTGCTTCCAGACAACGTTGGAAACTTCGTTAAAGTCTTGTATAAGCTAAAGGTTTATTATTTTTTGTAATAATATAAAACAATATTGACAAATTTGTTTTATTTCTTTCTAGAAGTAAAAGATTTTTGATATAAAATATTTTTGGTAAAAGGATAGGCAGTGGAAATGTTCCAGCCCCGGAAATACTTTGACATGTTTCTCTCTCCTGGTAATTGTGAATCTTTAGCGCTCAGGCACAGCGGCTCTGAATTTCCACTTTCTCTTCAGTCTCCGTCAAGCCAAGCCGATAACCTGGATAAAAGACATAGACTTTATGAACTATATGTGTGCTAGATTTCATCCAAATCGCTACATATGTTTTTGCGTGAGTGTTGCATAAACATGTAAATATTCAAAATTTTACATTCACAACATTAGTAGATTAGAAAACCTCCAAGCGAAGAAAAACACTTCAAACTAGAAAATCATCCGTAACCAAAAACTAAGATTACAAAATAACCACGTAACATTAAATCATTGACAAATATACGAAGAGACGTTGGTCCACGACGCATTTATCTGTGGGCCCATAGAGCACGGAACTGCCGCTTCGGCAGCGAGAAACGCCATTACTAAGAATAGGTATTTTATTTTATTGTGCCACGTTACTATATAACATTTCTTAAAACGATATTTGCCTCCAAGAATCTTGTTGACGTGACACTTTGAGGTACTAAACAATTCATGACATTTTTTGCTTATTTAAGTGTCCTCGAACCATTACAAATAAAATAAATAAATTGCGGAGCACTATGACACTGGTATACTATACCAGTTTCATAGTACACCACAATTTTCAAAATGACTTACTAGGCCAGCATCCAAAGAAAAAAGAGCCAGTCGCTTTTAATAATACAAAAGGCTATTGCCGTACATAAAATGGAACGTTTGCATTCGCATCTCGGTCGAAATCTGTCAAAAACTTTCACAACAATTTAACAATTGTGACAGCTGCAATGATTCGCATTGCAGCTGTCACAATTGTTGCAAATGTTCCTTCAAAATTACGGGTATTGGCCCTACTATCTCTAGCAGTGCCGCCGAAGATGTCTCAGTGATCTGTGTGCAAACCTCACTGACCGCGGCGATTCGTCTCCCTGCCCTAATCACATGAGACAAGATTGATGGCAGAAAGGAAAGTTAAATTTTATTACTCACTGCGATAGTTAGAAGGGTTTGTGGTATGTGTGGTAGATTTTGTAAGATAGATCGAACGGAAAATTAGCTGGAATGGAACGGAAAGGATGTGAGGGAAAACTTTTCTTCTTTTGATATCTTCTATCTTTTTTCCGCTTTAGTTGAAAAAAAGATAGATGAACACAACATTACATAGGGTGACACAATAGGCGACCTTATCGCCAGAAGCGATCTTTTCAAGACAACCTTTGGATGGACGGACCTTCAAGTAGAATTTTGAATTGTATTCCATCTGCGGCTAAGTATGATTCCTTTTATGCTTTTCTGCAGCCTAATTGCATAATACACAAATGAATGTGGGTAATCGATCGCTGCTTCTTTCATTTTGTGATTTCAATAGTACTTATTTATTGCGTGTTTACGTCGTCGAGCAAACGATTTTTAAACAAGCATGCATGTAGCAAGCATGGGATTTCCTCTTGATTCCAGATCCTTTTGATTGTGAGAGAATATTATGCGATTTTATGAGTTACGGAATATTCGGGTGGTTGTGTGCTGGCCAATCTTACATAAGGTTCTTTGTATAGCCCCACTTTGGCAAAATATCGTAAATGGTTAAGTTTTACAGGGTTATCGACGTTATCGTGCTGTAAATAGTTATTTATTTTGCCTGAACAAAATTTAGCCCCAAAAATTAATAGTCCTGTGCAGCTTATTTACAAGTCCTTCCATTGTTTGGCTTTTTTTGTGGATATATTTTCTTTGTATTCGATAATATTATTATGCTTTGCTGGCAGAATATTAAATATTTGAATGTTTAAAAAAATCCCACGGATTCGGTTTATCCCAAAAGTGGTATTATATTTCTTTTTGGCAACAATAACCTGAATTTTCCTCGTTAACATAGTCTAAGCAAAATAATAATTGTTTTTTCTCAACAACCAGATATAAATTACGTGTGTCATTAATATTAATTGTGTGTTTAATACAACCACAATTTGAAATCTCCCACTTAATTTACTAAGCAATATTTTGACTGTGGACACAGCAAAAAATGTGAATTTGATTCATGTGTTTACTTGAATAATTACGTAAAATTCGGACTGTGATGTATAGTGTTGATGTGCAATGCACGTATTCTGCCAAGTTTTTTGCACGCACATCGGTCTCGGGAACATTGTCATAGCTATTTGGGTTCTGGAGATGTATTAATAGCATTTTTCAGCAATTATTTACGTATGTAACTCAAATGAGATGTATGTTGAATAAAAAATGAATTTTTCAATGTCTGCCTGATGATTGATGAATTTTACTGTGTTATTGGGGATGATGTTTTAATTGTGTTGTTTATAAAATGTGTTGGATGAAACATTAAACAGACAGATATATGAGAATAAATGTCAAGTTAATGTCTATATTTCTTCGTAATGTTTTCATTTTTCGTGTTAGAAAAGTAGAGACTGGTATAGAATATTATATAATTCTAGTCTACTAATAAGACTTTGCATTTTATACCCGGTACTTTGACGTCAAATACATGTGAATGCCGGGTATAAAACATATAGAAACAGCAGTGTGATTTTGTAAACATCTCACCGTGAAAACGTCAGTGAAGTGAGATTGACGTGAGCTGTCAATTCATTCATAGCTTTTCGGTGAAATGACAGTTCACTTCACGTTCCACATCACTCAACTTTTTACGTTAACAGAATAACACTACTAAATGACCAATTAAGTTCTTAATGTGTAGGAACTCACGTGTGTCTGTCCGTATTCACCATCGTAGAATAAACCAGTATGAATACCGAAATAATGATAGGACTCCTTTAAACTCCGGTTTTACAAGCTTTTTTTTTAATCTTTTTAATAGCTTTTTTTTTGCTTGAGCTTCCACCAGCAGCTTCACCCCTATGATAGACGAAAATTATTTCAAGGGAACATACCCTCAGAATGAAAAGTAACCTGTGTTCTATTGCAGTTAAAAATAATATTGGTTTCAATTCCAGGACATGGTCTACCCGCGTGCCAATAATTATCTAGATCCGTTAAGACGAAAAGAAGTACCTAACAAACATACAGTCAGAGTTAATATCACATTATTAGTATGGATATGGATTTGTCAAACTCAAAAGAAAAATTTGATCAAATCCCAAACACCAGAACCTTCAATTTATCCACAAAAATGGCATAAAAAACTAAAAGCTTACCATTAGGCGAGTTTCAGCGCTGGAATATTTGCGTCATTCCACGTAATGTAAATCATTACAGGACGCCATTTGTCACCGTTATCTGTGCCGGTGTCGTTCTGATGCGCTGCCACTGCTATTTTCTGCGTATAAAACATCTGCTTAATAAGTTTTCATTTTTTTTCGAATTTTAAACTAAAAAAAACATGTTAGGGAGTCGGCCATAACAATATTGCCTTAAAATATTTATTTTATACCTTTCTAGAAGGGGAATTTTAGGGTACCTACTCTAAGAAAAATTTCACCAATTCATTCCACCAAGCTCGTTCAATCCTTGGACAGCAAAATGAAAAGCGATGCGCTATCGATAAATTGTGGATAATTAGACATTGCGCATAATGAAATACCTTGCCGGGGTCGATTACCTCATCATTTAGCATTTGGTGAGATCAAACACGAGCACATAAATAAAAATAGTTTTTACATTCAGTCATAATATAAGCCTTTTTTTTTGGATGGGAAATCATTAAATAACTCCTTCCGATCAGGGTGCGGCGGAAGGGAGTGTCAGGCTATTACTGACTAAAACCCATCCGTGTTCCTCCTCTTTTAAACATTTTTGTAACCCTGGCAGGCACTGGCTCTAGCGGGCTCCGTCAATTATGTTGACAACTCTTTGAGGCGCACACAACGCGCCATCAACCCGGGCCTTGTCCTTATCGGACGGCGAGCTAGCCATCGCTGGCCATCCGCAAGCCTGTGATTATGGTGGCCGGGAATTGCCATGCGACCCCCGACGCCCAGGGCATCATTAGGCGCCTCTCCTAAACGCGTCCTGCCTCCTCCTTCGCTTACATTACTGCTTCGCAGAAGGAGGTGACTGCTCTGCCCTCTCGCTTCGGACCATGGATTGAACCAGGGTCGGCTGCGAAAGGTGGCCGCCGCCGATCTCCTCTACGAGAACACTGCGGTGCTCTGCTCAAGCAGGGCAGACCTCCATCGGATGCTCAATCGTGTCCTCCGGGTGATCCATACAGTGAGGACAGCCGGGCGAGTCATGAGAATTTACCTGAGTCTTATGTAATCGGGAAACACTACCACCGACAACCCAAGAACAGCCTGACCTACACAAGTTCCAGTTATCATAACCACATCTACTACCACTACATTAGGACGCAGTCAATTTTATTTAGTTAACAATGTGAGTCTTTTTTCGGTGTTTTAGTAAGAGGTTCGCCAGCGGTTCCATTATCTTACCTACAGTAAAGCAAAGGAATTACGACTCGTAAAAAAAACAATAAACCTAGGCTTAGTAGATAAGAAGACAGACTCTTGATAAGATACTGTGGGTGACTTCCGAAGATAGTAAAAAGTACCTACTGCTATTTTTATACGAACACTCCTCCTGAGAGTTATAAATACCTCTTTTAGTACCTTTTATTGCATTATCAAGAAGGAAGCAGTAGCTTACTAGTTATTAAAGTTATCTTTACTAAATGCAATAAGACTACAAGTCAAAGTCAAAACGTCTATTTCAATTAGGCCATTAAACGCCACTTTTGAACGTCATCATTTATATTTCAAATAATATAAAGTGACTCTACTGTCCGTTCGCAAGGGTAGATTCTTATGGAGAAGAACGGACAAGAAACTCCATGGTTACTCTTTTCAAATCAATGTTTTACAATATTTGGAGTACAAAAATTTATTTTAATATATGTGAGGTCGATGCACCTAGAGTATACTACTTATAGGATCAAAGTTTTACCGAAAGAGGTAAACATTTCCATTTTCTTAATAAGTACATGGTACTCACATATAATATTTACAAATATAAACAGAAGATACAAGAAAAGTGTGATAAAAATGCATCATGGTTACAAATTATAACATTTTTATTAGTCCAGATACAAAAGTACCCTATGTTCAGAACATCATTTTAAGAAGTCATTTGATGATTTCCCATCCATAAAAAAAGAATATTAGATAAATAACAAAATAAAAAACAAATACCTACCGCAAAATCATATTTCTCCTATTATACGAAAATATCACAAATTAATGTGATAAATTTGTTGAAAAAGACAGAAATGCAATTGGTGCAAATGTATAATAAAATGGAAAAGAAATAAATGTGGGAAGCCTCACAGGTGTGAAAATAAGGATTAATCATTTTATTTAAAAACATCGAAAACGTTGTAGAGCTCTGGATTTCGTCCAAATGCAAAGCAACAGGTTTCCACTTAGTTTGAAAAATTCGAAGCTTTAATTTTACCGTACACCATACCATTTTAAAGAACAAATAAATCTTGACTTTCCCTTGGTTGACTAATACAGAATGCATGGGGTATTAAATCCGCCTTTGTACCTATTAGTGCATGACGTTAAAATAAATTTTAAATCTTAAATTCAAAATCTAAATTCCCTTGACTTGCACTCGATTTCTGAATAGGGAATTTAGGGTTAGGGATCTTGTCAAAATCTACTTCAATATCATATATTGACAAGTTTCCAAGCTCAACTTTAACAAGCTGAGCTTAATAAGTACTCAAAATTCCGAGGTTCCCCATATTTAAAATAACCAAGCTTAAAGAATTAAAAATATCTAAAACAAACCTACTGTTTATGCAAATCCAATTTCTTAACGCCCCCGAGCTATTTAAGGAAAATACGAGAAAATTCCGGGGTGGTCCAAATTGAATCGATATATGTAAATGGGGAAGGAAATTTTCCATCTTAGATTCTTTATAACATGTGTACCGCTTGGGTGATATACGATAGAGGTATTGTGGAGGACTCAATGGATTTCAGGGTAAGTTTTGGGCGTGTCCCTTTATATTGTGTGGGAGGAAAAGTGATCATAGAGGAATTATGTAGAAAGGTTTAGCGTTTAAAAGGTACAAATAAATGTCAAATTATTATACTTCGAGTTAATAGCGAAAATACTTCGAAGTTTCGTATTCAACAATGTGACAACGTTTGCGGATACAGCCGTTGCTTGGCGTGGCATGCAGCGCAAGATGGAAGTTGGTATCAGTATATTGCCTGTGGAGAATACAAACCGAAGACTGGAGCCATCCATGAATCCACACCTTGCCGATTGACTTTGCCGAGGCAATAAGATCGCATCTCTCTATTTCATTATACGAAAATGTTTAGATTTTTTTGGAAAACGGGTTGTCTACAAAAACCGGTGTTATGATAACTTCCTATTTAGAGTCCATTTTAAAAGTACAGGAACGCTATGTATGCAACAAAGCGAATAAAATATTAATATGCAGTACAAGAAAGAAAAGAAAAGAAAGAAAAAGAGTTTATTTGCGCCAAGCATGACGTATACCAAAAAACATAATTAGGAAAGTTTTGGGATCCTTTCTATAGTGCCTGGATATACCTAAGTACCTACTGGAACCCAATTGATTATTAAAAAGAAAACCTATTGAAGTTAAAAATTCCCATTCTGATTTCCATTGCAATTTTGTTTCATTTGCCTTTGAGATAACAGGACCACTTTCCTTCGATACTACATAGTCCGTTTTATTTCAACTACTTTTAAGTCTCGAATTTCAATTTATTATTCCCTCTAAGTTTCGGAATAGATTATCTGTTGTAGTCGGATTGAAATATAAGGATTTCCGAAGTTCCCTGGGTTTAATAAGGAAAGTAGTTTTTAATAAGATTAAGATTATTAGGGCAAACAAAGGCTTGGTGTATAACTAGATCGTAGGCTTTAACCCAGCAAGGCGCTTCACTTTCTGTAATTTATTTAATAGGGTGGATTCCCGAATAAAAAAAAGTATTATATTATTTAGTCCGTCGTCGGTTAGATTATCGAAAAATATTGGACACGTATTGTTTGCTTTATCAAATCAAAAAATTGACGAAGTTAAAACGCATAAAAATTAGGAGTGGGGGCTCGTGACATCGCTTCTATGTTTAAACTGTACCAAGCCGTGACTTAACACGAGATTTCAACGAACTGTAGGTACTTATCATCTATATTTTTTTTATGTGAAAAAATACGTGTCCAATATTTTTTGGAAATTCATCTACTAATAAATTTCAAAACTAGTTACCACTAATATAAAACTTATCTGATACTGAATACAAACTAGTATAAAATGTAAAAGCGGAGTAAAAAGGGGAGGGGAAGAACTCATAGGGCATCGAAAAATTCGTCCACATCGCTGTCAACGGGAAAAGTGCCCAGAACACTGGCCGCATTGCCACATTGAATGGCAATACTAATTCGTTGGCCAAAGAAAAGGCCAGCCCTCGGGTCACGTGAAGAGTCGACTAACTGCTTGCTGATTTCACGAAAAACTGGATGAGCACTCGGAAAACTAGTTAGGTTTTTTAGTCATCTACCCTATTATAATTGCTCTCAAAAAAGTCGTAAGGAAGACAACCCGCATATGGGTCACGCCATGGATAACAGTACACTCCCTCACACAGAAAGGACGGCGCCGTCCCAGCAGTGGGAATGAGGCGCAAAATAAAGTAAATAATAAATAAAAATAGGCTGATATCACATGGCAGTGAAAGTGGTCCATGTAATTTGAAATCTCTATAAGCATACATCGTGCTAATTGCTTTATAATTTAGCCAAACGTTCTAATGAGTTCTCCAGGTAAATAGCTGAAACACAAGCTGTACATTCCCTAGCAGGGTATTGATAGAGATTACAAAAATATTGAGATTCATAAAAAATAAAGTGTTCACTCCATAATTATTGTTTATAACTTAACTGTTTCATTTCTCCATCATTTTCAGCCAAGGGGTTACGGCTACACTTGAGTTTTCCCAGCTAAAGATAGTTAGAAATAACATTTGTCGCTCCTCGAAAATAAACTTAAACAAACAAGATTAGGAGACTAATCAAAACTTTATTTCTACAGCCATGTTTAGCTGCAATATATCCATTAAATAAAGCGTTGTCTATTATATCTGTGTTTATAATATTGTGCAACACATGAATGAATAAATTTTCCTTTAGTGAAATCAGGACTTTTGCCACAGGTGGACAAATTGTAAGATAGTTCCGACATTCTTCCCTATCATCATACCAGCCGAAAGACGTCCACTGCTTGACATAGGCCGCCCCCAAATTGCCACGCTTAGCAGGCGATCGGCAGGGTTGGTGATTTAGTATAGCTGTTGCAATATAGCTACAGAGAATGCTGCTGCCCATTCTCTGGTAAGTCCCTTAGTCGTCTCTTACGACAGCCACGAGAAGTGATGGGACGGTGCTATTCTTTTACGTTCGACACCATACGGAAATTTCTTTTTCGATAGTAAGCGCTGTGCGTCCCTGGTGCGTGCGGTGTGGGGCAGTGACAACAGTATCCTGTCTCAGATTTCGAGCAGGCTGGACTGTCCGTACGTAAATCGCTGCTTGCTGCGCCATTTTTCATGGAATCGTGCAGCCGTGTTGATGCGTCGGACAGTGCTGCCGCTGTTTATTTAAATTACTAACATAGGTTAGGTCTTTCACTGCAAAGTTACTTATAGTCCAGTCTAAACCCTAAAACCATAAAAAACATGTAAATATAATTCGGAGTTACCTTGTGTTTCTTTATTTTGTGCCAAACAGTCCAAACATCGCTCAGCACATAGCTCCAAGTCTTGAAAGGCAATGTCCGTTCCAAACACCATATCCTTTATGTCTGTCTACCCTTCAAGTCAACCTGATGTTATTATCACTCCCGAAACTACCTGCATCGTCGTTGACAGCATAATATCCAAGACTTGATGCTATTTCCCAAACGATTTCAAACTCTATTTTGAAACTGACAGGGTTGGAATTTGAAGGAGTGGTTGAAATACATTTCTAACGTAATAGGTTAGTGTTTGTGCTTTAGTATTGTAATAAAAGCAGTCTCCGTATTGTTTTACTGTGGAAATGTGTCTTTAGTGTCCTTTGTTTGTGTTTCCAAATCGTGCATTTATGGGATTGTTATATGACATCTACATATTTCTTAAACGTGGATGTTATAGATAAGCGTAACCCGATTTTTAATAACCAGTCTTCGTAACTCCTACGGTTGTTCGCTATTGTTGAGAGTTGTGATAAGTCCGACCTTCTTGGTGACTTTTGGCCGGCTGTAGTCAAACTGAAAGCATTTATTTTCAGTCACCCCATCTACGTTACGTTGCTCAAGGAAAATAGGTCTTCCATCTATTCTGGTTTAAAATCGCAATATGATCTTGACCTCCACGAAACAGAAGATAAAATTAGAACAATTGCGCATCAACTAGTAAATCTTCTACGCCGAACACGGTTGCAACACAGAGCTTATTTGTACCTCAATTCAGTCTCGTCTTTATTATAAACTTTCGATAATTTATTAATCTTACGAAACACTACAATGGAACATAGGAACTGCAGTGTATCCTTCCTTACGTGTTACATTTCGTTAACAAACATTGTTCATGAACCAACTTAAATGTCAGGATAGATGCAAAAGTGTAGGTTTTTGTATGAGAGTAGAGTAAATTGTTCTATATTGTACAGTATAATAATTATTGGGGTGAAATGGCGGTCTTATCGCTGACTGACCAATATTTACCAGGTAACTCAAAGAACGTAAAATACTCACTTCAAATTACTGAAAATCCTAACGTCTATTCGCCATTTTTGTTTACAAAGTGGGACAAGTCAAGTAAAATATACTTTAGGCAAGAATGCCAAAAGTATATTTTTACTGTAGTGTTGAGTTAATAGAAATTAACTAGTCGTTTGGAGCTCTCCCGTGAGTAAAAACTTACTTCTCCGGAGCGAAGTAAATCTAAGCGGCTAAGGCCCCGCGCCCACTGACGACGCGGCACGGCAAGGGATTTTAGAAAGCGCAAATGACTTTAGATCTTATTTTATCATGCTTCGCATTCAAATTTCGGAATGCCAGAACATGCCGAAGGATGCCGAAGCAGGCTGTGACGTATCAATGAAATGTGAGCGTTAACAGTGTTAAATAAGATTCGAAATCATCTGTATTGCAAAAATCCTTTGCCGTGCCGCGTCGCCAGTGGGCGCCGGGCCGCGACTCAGTGGTGCAGTATAATCTAGAGTTATTGGGGTACACTCTAGTGTTGGGTTCCGTTGTTGAGTGAATGAAACCTTGTACGCTTAGTATAGTGTTATTGTTTCACAAAGTAAATCTTTGTATAACCTGATGTGCCTTTTCATATTTTTATGTGGAACGCTGAGCTCTAGACGTGATTGTTATTGAGAAGGTAATAAAAACTTATATTATTAATTGGTTGTTTAATTTTTTCTAAAAACCATAGATTCGAACCTAAATTCTTGGTAGAACAGGGAATAGTTATTTATGATATTAGTGCGGTAAGTTGGTTTTTACAAACGAGTAGACGAATGCAAGCCCGAGACGAAGTCGATGGTGGCGCCGCTCCCGCCCCGCTGCCCGCAAGACTCGAGGCAGAGGCCTCAGGGCAGTGTCTACTTGCTGAGAATGGGCGAATCGGTGCCACACTAGGAAAGGAAACTCGACAACAGAAAAACACAGTAACATGCCAGTTGTGCGGAGAACATCGGGTGCCGCTCCCTAGTTGGTGTAAATTAGACGAATGTTTACATTATTATTATTATTATGAGCCTGTACTGTCCTACTGCAGGGCAATGGCCTCCCTTCCTTGCTTCCACTGTTCTCTGTCTTTTGCCACATCTGGCCAATCCTTTCGGTAGGAGTCTAATTCATCACGCCATCTCCTCTTGGGCCTACCGCGTCGCCGGTTCCTGGTTGGAACCCAATCAGTGGCCACTTTTGCCCAGGGGCTCGATTCTGCTATTGCAATCGTGTCTCAATGACCGGTCAGTGATGGAATATTTGACAACTTTGACAGTTTTTGTATGGGAAATGTGTCAAAAGTTTGACGTTATACGTCAAAAATCGATCATTGACCGGTCATTGAGACACGATTGCAATAGCAGAATCGACCCCCAGTTCTGTTGCGACATGCGGCAGATATGGCCAGCCCAGTTACATTTTAGATTGGCGGCTGAGTTGCCTACGTCTGCGATTTGTGTTAAATGTTTACAAGCTAAGAATTTTTATTTTCAAGTCGTTTGACACCTTTAATTTGAATTTATTTTCACGTGTCTATCAAAAAAAAGCCGGCCAAGTGCGAGTTGGACTCGCGCACGAAGGGTTCCGTACCATTATCTATAAAAAAACGGCAAAAAATCATGTTTGTTGTATGGGAACCCCCATATTTATTTTATTCTGTTTCTTAGTATTTGTTGTTATAGTGGCAACAGAACATCTGTGAAAATTTCAACTGGTTAGCTATCACAGTTCATGAGATACAGCCAGACAGACAGACGGACAGCTGAGTCTTAGTAATAGGGTCTCGTTTTTACCCTTTGGGTACGGAACCCTAAAAACATGGATCATAAGAAAAGGGTAACGGGAATGAGTCGTTTTTATTATTGACGTGAGAGCTATCATTTTAGCTTCAATAATAATAATTCTTCCGACCGAATTTCGGTAAGAGAGAGAGAGAGCCAATCGCAACGGAGATTTTCCAAGCATACAGGATACATTATAGTGCACAAGAGTGTGCGCTAACACAGGTGCACTATCAGTTCCTTTAAGTATTCTAAAAGTCCGATGGGATGGCAATCCCACCGGGGAGAGATCAGGTGCAGCAGCAACGGCTAAACGGGTTTTCCCAGGCACCCGTGCCTCATCATGTCACATCATCAACTTCAATAGCTGTATGGGGTATATCCATTATACCCATTGATGTACCCTACACTATTTGTTCTGGGTATGGCAGGGTATAACACTCTAAGAGTACGACGGGAGTTTTCGCTCGTAGCGTAAGTAGTGCAACTACTACGTGGCGTGGCGCATAACCCGGGAGTGCTGCGACACCTACAGTTGTACGTGCCCGACCGGTACGTGTGGAGGCGGCAACGCCCGCCCCTGCTCGCGGTGCCTGCAGCCAGGACCAACCTACTGGCGAGAACTCTCACGAGAGCCATACGCGTGGTGAATGAGGTTCACGGAAGGGTTGATGTATTGTGGTGCAACTTGAGTGAATTCGCAAAAGTTACACTATATGTAATAAGTTATTTAGATTAAGATATTTTTTAACTAGGTATAAGGTGTAGATTTAGGATTTAGTTAAGCCACTCTGTCGCATTGGATCATAGATCTGTAATGATAGTGTAGGTAAGATTGTTGTAATAAATAAATAAATAAATAAATATGTCGGCGCATTAAAATGTCATTGTCAAGAGTGACAGGTTGTCAACGTCACTCTAGCGGAGCGTCGAGTCTATGGTAGCGGAGCGGCCATCTTAAGATTCACTTCTTTGAGAGCGGTCGCCAGCGCACCACGTTTTCGACGAATCGCTATCCATCGCGTTAATCCTAGTGTATTTTAAAGTGATTAGTGTTGATTAGAATATTAGTGATTACCATTTACGCAATTGTAGAATTATTTTAATCGTAGAAGTAAAATCGCATAAGTTTGGAAGACAGTTCGTTTAATTTAAATAACCCTAATTGGACTACCCACGTTGCAAGATGGATTCTGAAGGAGGCCGTCCTGAGTTTTCATCAGTTGTGGGATCGAATGGAGTGCAGAATGAAGCAAAGCAACCGGATTCTGGAACTGCCGAGAAGCTATTGAGCAGCATGGAAGCGTTGCTTTCTCGAGTTTTAACAGCCCAACAAACACCGCCTGTGAGTACAAATCGTACAATTCTTTTGAAGTTTGACCCGGATGAGCCCGACTCGGACATTGATGGATGGTGTAAACTGACAGATTTCATTGTGAAAAATAAAAATCTGGAAGGTGTTAATTTACTGATGGCGCTGACGGAGGCGTTGAAAGGTTCTGCAGCAACCTGTTTAACGAAGCTTAATTTAGACACTATTACATGGGATTCAGTTAAAGAAATCCTAATTGCAAGATTTTCAAAACCTAAACTTCTGCAAGACTATTTCGATGATGTGCTACGGTTCCAAATAGGCGCTAAAGAGACTGCGTCCGAATCTGCTCTTCGGTTATGGAATCTCATCGAACGAATACCTGAAAGTGCGATGCCTGAGAACGTAATTACTGGATTTGCGATATCCGTGTTATGTCAGAAGGACAGCTTGATACGCCGCGAGTTAAACTCACAAACAATAACGACTCGAGCTCAGTTATTTCGAATACTTGGTGGAGTATCACTTAAGCGACGCACGGATACCGAAGTCCAAGAACCTGAAGCAAAACGTGCCCGTGTAATGGAGAAATTCACAGGCAAATGTCACCATTGTGGGTTAGTTGGACATCGTATCGCCGATTGTAGGAAACGTCGAGACGAAATTGGAACGAAGTCGCAGGATACTTCGAGTTCATCACGAGCCGTGGAGAAAAGGACAACCCCGACCTGCTACACGTGTGGTCAGCCTGGGCACGTGGCGACTGTATGTCCAGACAAGAAGAACGGCAGTGGAGCTGCAGTCAAGGAGGTCCATCAGTGTGAGCACCGCCCCTCCAGGAGCATCTTGGAGACATCTTCTGGTGAGCGAGTCCCTTTTTTATTTGATAGTGGGTCATCATGTTCTCTTTTAAAAGAAAGCTTTTGTGACAAACTTGCGGGTACTGTGCGTAGAAATCTCGTTTACCTAAGTGGCATAGGCGGTGAAGATATTCAATGTACCACTCAAATTCAAAGCGATGTAGTCATTGATAAACTCCCAGTAAATTTGACGTTTCACGTAGTTCCTGAGAGGCTTATTTCCGATCCGATCATAGTCGGGAGGGATATTTTTGATCAAGGTTTGTGTGTTAAAATCGACAATGATAATCTTATGTTCTTTTCGAAGAAAACGAGCCACTTGTGTAATTTAAAACCAAATAAGCCGGATTTTACTAAGATCAACACGGATTTGCTAGGAGAGGATAGGGAAGTGCTAATATTGATTTTAAACAAATATTCTGATTATTTTACCGAAGGTGTTCCCTCCCGTAGAGTAACGACAGGCGAATGTCAAATTAATTTAATAGATCCTCACAAAACCGTACAACGATGCCCTTATCGTCTAGCGCCGGCGGAAAAACTTATAGTCAGGGAAAAGGTTCAGGAATTACTTGACGCTGGGGTCATTCGTGAAAGCTCCTCCCCTTTTGCTAGTCCAATACTATTAGTTGAGAAAAAGGACCACTCGTATAGGATGTGCGTGGACTACCGGGAATTAAATTCTAATACGCGACCCGAACACTACCCTCTGCCACGTATCGAGGAGCAAATAGATCAGCTCGCGGGGGTTAACTATTTTTCCTCCTTAGATATGGCGTCAGGGTTCCACCAAATATTGATGCACCCTGACTCCATAGAAAAGACCGCATTTGTTACACCTGAGGGGCAATACGAGTATCTTGCTATGCCCTTCGGGTTGCGGAATGCTCCATCAGTATACCAGAGATGCATAACTAGGGCTCTGAATCACTTAAAAGACAAACCACTCATATATATGGATGACGTTTTATGCTACTCAACTGGCATCACTGAAGGTTTGCAACGTCTAGATGTTAGTTTAAGTGCCTTAACGGAAGCTGGATTCACATTCAACCTCCAAAAATGTACATTTATGACCCAAAGAATAGAGTATCTAGGATATTCCCTTCAATCTGGTGAGGTAAGACCAAACTCTCGAAAAATACAAGCATTAGTAGATGCCCCACAACCAAAAACTGCTACTCAGGTCCGGCAGTTCCTTGGTTTAGCCTCGTATTTTAGAAAATTCATTCCTAATTTCACACGAATCGTGGGACCATTATACCCTCTAACAAAGCTAAGAGGACCTATTACGTGGACTCAAAAGCATGAAGAAATACGAAATGACATAATACGCATACTGAGCCCGTTTTAACTATTTTTGACCCGGAATTGGCAGTAGAGTTGCACACTGATGCTAGCTCTGATGGATACGGGGCGATTCTCATACAAAGGATAGACAATACACCGCACGTCGTGGAGTATTATAGTCGTCGAACCACGGATGTTGAGTCGCGATACCACTCGTACGAACTGGAGACGTTGGCAGTTGTACGAGCGGTTGAGCACTTTCGCCATTATCTTTACGGTCGTCATTTCGAAGTCTACACGGATTGCAATTCTCTCAAGGCATCCAAATCAAAAAAAGATCTCACTCCTCGCGTCCACAGGTGGTGGGCTGTCTTACAAGCTTACGACTTCGACATTATCTACCGTGAAGGTCGCGGAATGGAGCACGCGGATTATTTCTCGCGAAATCCTCTTCCTGAAGTTAATGACGCTGGTACAGTCCATAGAAAACAGCTGACACAGCAAGTTCAGTATGTCGAATTACATCAGGATTGGCTTTCGGTTGAACAAAAACGTGATAGCGAAATACAAGATCTTATCTCGAAGCACGATAGTAATAGTTTCCCCGATACTGTAGCTCAAACGTATGATGTAAGGGATGGTATCCTATATAGAAAGATCGTTCGCAATAAAATAGTCTCCTGGTTGCCGGTAGTTCCCCGTTCTTTAATTTGGACGTTAATAAATCACGTTCATAATGAGTTACAACACTTAGGAAAGGATAAAACTTTAGATAAACTCTTCGAGCAGTATTGGTTTCCCGGAATGTCAAAATGCGTGCGTAAATTTATCGACTCGTGTATTATTTGCAAAGCGTCAAAGGGTCCATCTGGAGCTCAACCCGTTCAGCTTCACCCAATCCCCAAAGCCCCGGTACCATGGCATACAATACATATTGATTTTACGGGAAAGCTTAGCGGGAAGAGTGATCGAAAAGAATACTGTTCGGTGATTATCGATGGTTTTACCAAATACGTTTTACTAGAGCATACTTCTTCTCTCGATGCTAGGAGTGCGGTACACGCGTTGCAAAAAGCAGTCCACCTTTTTGGTGCGCCTAAACGGATCATTGCTGACCAGGGTCGTTGCTACGTTAGCTCTGATTTTAAGAATTTTTGTGGCGAACATAAGATAGATCTACATTTAATTGCGACTGGCTCTAGCAGGGCTAATGGCCAGGTCGAGAGGGTTATGCGGACCCTCAAAAGCCTGTTAACCATTGTCGAAAACGACCCCAATAAGACGTGGCGAGACGAACTAGGAAATATTCAACTCGCGCTTAACAGCACCCGATCATCCGTAACAAAGTATTCCCCTACTGAACTTATGTTAGGTATTCGTGCACAGTCATTAGGTATGTCTAAGTTAAACTCAGAAGTTCATGGTCAACCAGAACGTCTAAACCTCGATGTTGTGCGGAATGATGCGTCTGCTAATGTCCAAAGGGCAGCAGAAAGCGAAATTAAACGATTTAATCAGGGCCGAGCAAAAATAAAAGCTTTTTCAAAAGGTGATTACGTTTTCCTCAAAAATAGTGAACGAAACCAAACAAAATTGGACAGAAAGTTTAAGGGTCCATTTGTTATAACGTCGGTACTAAGTAACGATCGATACGAATTAAAGAGGTTAGGTAGTTCTCATCGAATTTATAAGTATGCCCACGAGAATTTACGCTCAGTACCTCACGGACACGAAGGTTTGCTTGAAATCGCTTCTAACCTTTTAAATTATGATGAGGCCGAGTCGGCGCCAGAAGATGTGGATGCTGGGAATGACTTGTTATCCACAAACGATAGTGACACCTTGACTGCATGCTCTGATACTATATCCGCCGGCTCTTCTACTATTACCGGCAATTCAGACACTGTCAGTGCACACTCTGATCCTGAGACATGGGATGTAGATAACGAAATCGAAATATGGGATGAACAGAATATTCCGCAATCATAGGTATGTCGTCAGTATGTTTTATGTCATGCATGAGCCTGTTGGTTATTGTAAGCACTGTGCAATCCAGAATTTTCCGGCCAAAAGGAGAGTGTCATCCGGGCCACACCCAATGGGGTTGGTTGAAGGGATGCACTCTAGAAGTAATATTCTTATAGTCTATCCTGGTCGGAGGGACAGTGTCGTCCGGGCCATACCCAGTGGGGTTGGTTGAAGGGATGCACTAGCCCGATCCAGAAGTAATATCCTTAGAGTCTATCCTAGTCGGAGGGACAGTGTCGTCCGGGCCATACCCAGTGGGGTTGGTTGAAGGGATGCACTCCCCCGATCTAGAAGTAATATGCTTAGTCTATCCTGGTCGGAGGGACAGTGTCGTCCGGGCCACACCCAATAGGGTTGGTTGAAGGGATGCACTCGTCCGGTCCAGATGTGCTGCTGTTGGTTGACAAGTTGATGGGGGCAGTGTCGTCCGGGCCAGATCCATTACGGGCTGGTTGAAGGGATGCACTTGCTCATTTCAATGTCTTAATATGATTGACTCTGTGTTTAACGCTACAATCGAAAATCCACGTAAAGTCCTGAATGTGTCAGGATGTACGAGCGGATGTCTTGGTGATTAGACATTCTTTGTTCCAGGAATACGATAACGCCCGAGGACGGTCGTATGTCAGTCTGGCCGTGTCGGCGCATTAAAATGTCATTGTCAAGAGTGACAGGTTGTCAACGTCACTCTAGCGGAGCGTCGAGTCTATGGTAGCGGAGCGGCCATCTTAAGATTCACTTCTTTGAGAGCGGTCGCCAGCGCACCACGTTTTCGACGAATCGCTATCCATCGCGTTAATCCTAGTGTATTTTAAAGTGATTAGTGTTGATTAGAATATTAGTGATTACCATTTACGCAATTGTAGAATTATTTTAATCGTAGAAGTAAAATCGCATAAGTTTGGAAGACAGTTCGTTTAATTTAAATAACCCTAATTGGACTACCCACGTTGCAAGATGGATTCTGAAGGAGGCCGTCCTGAGTTTTCAAATAAATAAATATTCCGCTACTGCGAAACACCTAACGGAAAAATACAGTAACAGTTTTTGCCTGACGTGGGAATCGAACCCAGGTCCCGATGCTGGGCATAATTTTGTAACAGAATGAACGCAAACACTGAAATCGCGATTGTAAAATCGGCTGCCCCATATAATTATGCGCTCATAACTCGACAAAATGCAGGTATAGGTACTGACCAGCTGACTTTGTTTTTGCGAGTACAATGATCCCTTTTCAGATATTGCGTTTATTCTGTTATACGTTGTATAGTGTAATTGACTGCGTATAAACTATTTTTTGTATATACCTCTAGATCACAAGCAAGTATCACATGATTTCCAATAAACCGTTTTATTGATCACCACAGACTTGACAGTTTTTTGATCAGTTGAACACACTTTAGTTTTTATTAACAATTTGGTTTATAAATAAATTTTCAAGTTTTACGATCTGTTTCAAGAACAGTTACGTCTGTATTTATGAGTACTTAGGAGGAGACTTTACTTACTTATTAAATCAATAAGTTTTGAAATTGAACTTGTGTAACTTATGCTTTTGAATGGTATATTTGAGGCTGCCATATTTTGATATCTATTTGGTTTAAGAAATAAGTAATTGGTAACTTTGAAGATGAACAATTTTCCACATAAAACAATGTGAAATCAAAATAAGCACGTCACCCAAACAACGATGAATGAACTTTTAATTAAAGCATGTTAATAAGACCTTGATGACCTTTGTAATTCTTTAGTGACTAACATGCCAAGTGAACGCACTAAAGTTAATTGCGTTCACATGGCATCATCACAACTGCAAGAAAATAAATAAACCGATTTTAATAATACGTACGATAAATTGCTCTACAAATTTTAACCGTCGAAAAAACTGAAGAGGTGCTTAAGTCGACGCGTATATATTTTTTATGTATGACCACGAATAACTTTTTACAGAGTAGTCCGTTTTTCATAGTTTTTTTTCCCACATAAATTTGGAAAAAAAATCCTACCCTAAGGGGTGGGAACATAAGGGGGTGATTTATTGTTCACTCACAGATTTTATGCTGAGTTGTGTTTTACAAAAATTATTTGATTTTTGTATTTTTGTTGCTATAGCGGCAACAGAAATACATCATCTGTGAAAATTTCAACTGTCTGGCTATCACGGTTCATGAGGTAAAGCCTGGTGACAGAATGATAGACGGACAGAGGAGTCTTAGTAATAGGGTCTCGTTTTTACCCTTTGGGTACGGAACTACGGAACCTTAAAAACGATCAAGAAATAAAATCAAATAAACTTGACGTTACAAGAATACAATAAAATATATTTAAATAAAAAATAAACAAGAAAATAAAGTTAAATTGGGATTTGTGTAGTGAAAACAGTGACTGAAGCGTGTGTGGTACTTGCGTGAATTCTAAAATGTCTACTCTAATATTTTGGTGTATTCAGTTTCATTAACATCGTTTCTCTCGCCTCAATGTACATGGACTTGCCATTTTGTACGAAATACCATACTTCGTAGATACTTACATATGTGTCGCTAAATCCTCTGAACTCGACAGTGTCAACTTCCACCTATAAATAATATTCCTCAGTATCTTTACCGAGTTCATAAATATAGGGATGGCCACTCGAAATCTGTGCCTAAAATGCAACAGGGGTGCTGCACTAAAAGTAAGATACACGCCGCTTGGAGCCCCGATTCAGTTGACCTGAATGCTCCAAATATTTATAGACCACAGTGGCTTGTTTTAGAATTTAGATGACTCTTGAGATTCGGTGTATGAAAGGTATCGCAGTTTGTTTTCTTCTAAACTTAGAATCCAAATGGATAGAAAAGTTTTTTTTGTCTATTTATTTACAAAAGGTGATCTCTGATATATATTTACGATCCAATTACGATTAATTGCTCACTCGCTTATAGTATCAGTGAGTGTTATACTTTTATCTATGAAAAAACACGGTTTATGTCGGATAGGCCACGGGAGCGAATCCGCAGGAAAACATAGTATACCGCAAAAGGGCATGACTGTAAAAGTATGAGCTACCTTTGTTGTTAAAATAACTATGTACTTAGATTGATGACTTTCAAACATCTCAAAAATAAATAATGATTGTCTTTGTTTTACCAGTGACTGAACTCAATTATATTTACAGATAAAGCATTGGACTAATGCAAGAAGATAAGCAACAACAAACCAAAAGAGTCACATTGTTAATAAAACAAAAAATGCACAAAAAAATCAATGAAAAAAGGTTTCATTTCAAAGCCAGAAACATAAAAGATTTGCATCATAATGCATATTATTAATATCAAAGACTTTGCAAATGGCACTGAAGATAACTGGTGAAAAACATCACAATTCCAGTACCTACGTGAGACTTTTAGAATTCAAAGAAACGGCATTCAATGCAGCACTGATGGACAAATGAAGATGAATCTGTGTTGTTTGCTTTTTAACTCGCTGAAAGGGAATAAAATACAGAGTTGTTCTTTTGTGTTTCAGTTTTGATTGAATAGGTTTTTTAATTGTTTGAGTGCAGTAAGGGTCGTTGTTTGTAACGTTATAGTAGGCGCCAGATAAATGAAGAATAACGGTCATTAACCTTTCGTTAATATCTCTTCGTAAGTACCCCTGGACAGTGAATTATGAATCGTTTTTCATTACTAGAACAGTAAGGATCACGATAGATGTAGATTCAGGACAGCTTTATGTCTAAGCTTACAATCGATTCAATTTAAATTGCTCATGTGGTGTTTACCTATAAGTAGTTGTTACACTGTGCAAAGTTTTTTAATCACGATTGTTATTTTTAAGCTCATACGTGTAAACAATTGTTGGTGAACCAAATAAATAAATAAATTATTTCTGTTATTGAAATTCTTTTCTTTCTTTTCTTTTTTCTTTTTTTTTTTAAAAAAACGTTGCCCCACACTAGGAATTTCTCCTGTATCGTGGGTGCGTTTACAAACATATAAACTCACATACACAAACAGCCAGACCCGGAACAACTATCTGTAGGCCATACAAATATTTGTTCCGTGCGGGAATCGAACCCGCGACACGCAGCGCAGCAGTCAACTGCTCAACCACTGCGCCAACCATGTCGTCAATTGAAATTAAGTGTGTCAATAAATATAGGTGGGTCAATGGCCATTATTCTTCATTTATCTGGCGCATACTATAGTTATTTTTAAATACACATTGACTATATGATTTCTGTATGGTAGAGTTTATTGTTTTATTTTACTGTAAACCATTCTACTAGAAATAATTCCCCATTACTAGTCATTATTTCGTCTCATTCTTGATTCTTTATTGGATTCCAAAACAACTTATGCTACATCATTATCATATCATCATCATCATATCAGCCGAAAGACGTCCACTGGTGGACATGGGCCTCGCCCAAACAGGGGGGTTTGCCATAATCACCACGCTTGGCAGGCGGGTTGGCGATCGCAGTGTAGCTGTTGCAAATCCACACCAAACAGACATTGTCTTTCTTGTATGTTCCGGTCACATTCCATCAGCACGTGATAAATGTCTTCAACTACCCCCAAACTGTACAGTTTGGAAAAAGTAGTTTAACCAAAACTGACCCATAGGCATAACAACCTTTTTCTACCATTGCCTTTTGTAGCAAAAAATAAAACAACGACATTAATTTACTCACCGACCATATTTACCAAATAAAACAAAAAACTGTTGTCAAGCAAATACCTGACCGGGGTTAACAACGTAATATTTGTTTTGTGTAATTCGCAAAAGACTTCCACATACGGACATAAAACATAAACGCATTCTATTGTGAGCATCACAAAATGTTTACAACCCCGATGGCCCGAAGCATTGCATTTTATACAGAAGTTTGTTGCTTCGTTTTGCTTTTAAATTGAGTAAACCTGTGCTTCGCAATGTTTCTAGTTTTTCCCACTCTGGTATTGTTTTAAGTTTTATTACTTTTGCTAGAATCAGAAACAAGCTGGTGGAGCTCGTAGAATAATAACAGCCGCATGGGTCTTCGAGGTTAAGCAATGCTTGTGGAGATTGGTCGGGGATGGGTGCACATCGAGACTCCTCCGTGCCTCGGAAAGCATGTTAAGCCGGCTGCCACCACCGCTGTACCCAGAGCGGAAGGAGTCATTTTTGGAATCCAATAAAGACTTAGAACGAGACAACATAGTGACAGAGTCACCGCGGCCCTGGAACGCGAAGGGCATCTTCGCGTTCCAGGGCCGCGGTGACTCTTTCGAACAAATTCTGCAACCCCGGCAGGCTCTGGCCCTAACGTCTACTATACTGTCATTTCTTTGATAATTTTGTGTAGGTGACTTTAAAATATATAACAACGGCCTATTAAAATCTGAACGTGAATTATATGTAGGTGGTGTAGGTGTAGTTTCAAACGCCCAAGTTCATGTTTGGATAGTCGAAATTCTACGTGACTTTGATCAGACACGGATTTTTAATACCCCCACACCGTTACCCTTTATTTAAGCAATTTGGCTTAAGTTATCTTACATCAACTTACTAAAAATCTAAACTGGTGGCTCTAGAAGCTTGTGCACTAGAATTTATAATAAATGGAACGCGCGCTCTAAAAAGTTTTTATTTCCTCAACGGCTTAAAAAGCGCGTGAAATATTTCTAAGAACTTTACAACTTTTACCGGTGTCAAAGTCAAATCATTTAGTTAAATAAACCCATTTAAAAGGCGCTCCTTGAAGTCAATGTTTACAGTTAAAAAAACCGGCCAAGTGCGAGTTGGACTCTCACACGAAGGGTTACGTACCTACATAAATCGAAAAAAAAGACGTTCGTTGTATGGGAGTGCGCCCTTTAATTATAATTAAATGAAAATTTTATTATTTGTTGAAATATCGACAATAAAAATACACACTCTGTGAAAATTTCAACTGTCCACCTATTACGGTTCTTGAGATACAGCCCGTTGACTGACAGACGGACGGTCGGACGGATGGACAGCGGAGGCTTAGCAATAGGGCGCCGTGGGTGAGTGTTTGGGTACGGAACCCTAATAAGAAATAAACTCTACTCCATACTACTCTAACTCAACTCAACTCAAAATTTGTATAGGTAGATTCATATGGAGAAAAACGGACAAGAAACTCCTCAGTTATTCTTTTCAAATTAAAGGTTTACATCATTTGGTACTTTTTTGGCACTTGGAATAATAATATCATACTACTAACAAAATTCGATCGGGCACACGATTTTTCTGAAGAATGAGCGCTAAAGTTTGTATGTATGGATCTATGGATGATTGTTACTATTTCACGCAAAAACTAATGATCTGAAATGGAGCTTTTTTTTTATTAGATTGATAAGATAGATAGATGAAACATTTTTTTTTATTAGTGATGGGTTTGCTCTTGACTCTAGTCAATGTGAGAGAATATAGAGACAAAGTCTACGATGGAGCGAGCCTACCCAGAAGTAGCCTGTTCACACTATCTTTGAAGAGATCAGGGTTGGGATCTTTATGAAATTTGGCACAGAAGTAGATTATAGTCTGGAATAACACAGGATACTTTTTATCCCGGAAGTACGAACCAAAAAAAGCCACACTCAAAAAAAGTTCACCAAAGAGTAGCGTTCATCAAGCGTGTAACCAAAAGCCACACTCTCTTGCGGAAATGTAGCGTGCATCAGAACAGGTGATTGATCTGACGGCCGTGACGTGCGGGGAATACCCGCAGGACGGAACGATGTTAGATGAGTTACACTCGCTGTTAGCGGACTGAGGATAGCGAGCGTGGTATATAAGAAGCTTGTATGTGGTAGAATGTGTGTTGGAATCTATGTATTTTTATTTTTATTATTGTACACCTCATGAAAAGCATAGGAAATTATTTAAAATAAAAACAAATTAATATACAATAGACAGTCTTATCGCACAGGGCAAACTGTTACTAATACTTGGTCCTATTTACATAATTCTTGGTCTGCCTAATATAGCTGGAACTGTTGCAGCATCAATGCCGCCATAAGAAATACTCATCATCTGCCTAGCTTTTTCTCAACTTTATTGGGGTTGGCTTCCAGTCAATCCGGATTCAGCTGAAGAAAGAAAGAAAGAAATACTAACGAAGTGAAATTTGTACGGCAACTAAAAGAATCGCAGCGCTATCTATCCCACCATCAGCGAACTACTAACGAAATAATGCATCGCGGTATCAGAGTTTAACGTGCGATTTGAACATATACAACAGTCCTAATATCAACTAACGGGCAGTTGCCCACCGGACACAACAATCGTCCGGTCGGAGGATTCTCCCTTTTCTATGGAGGTTTGTGGAACTTTCTCTCTGTACCGTATACCATACTGGTGACTTTTAACGTCAGCGCCACCTTCGTGCAGCCACATCATTATGACGTCATCAACATGCACTTCCTCAAGCTCTCGAGTAGCGAGTCCCATAGCCAGCCAGTACCTACCCACGGCCACGGCGATGGTCTTGTTCAAATTCTGCTATATTTGTAGATGGTCTATTGAAGGTTAATGTGCTCTGATGTAATAAAACCAAACTGCCAGTGTATATTTTTGGCATCAACTAATCTATTCTAGCATAGTCCTTGAAAAATTTCACACATCTCTGAAACTTCTTTAAAATGCTTTGAGATAAATGCTTCATATGTGTGACGTCCTCTTGTCACAGGGGTAGGCACAGATCGTTTAATAAGACAATAGTTTGATCTAAAAATAGTAAACGGGTGCACGTCCGCCCGGTAAGAGTCACAGCTGACTAGTGACCCTTCTACCCGCGCGGATCATCACAATATGCATATAGATCCGGGTAATATACAGCAGTAGGTACATTAATTTATTTTTTTAAATGTCCTAAAATGCAACAGCACGAAGAATGTGAGCTGTAGCATTCCCCTGTTTGACTGAATCAAATAATTTGCCAAGTTTGATGATAGCAACCTTTTTTTAAAATGAAATCATCAAAGGACTTCTTCCACGGAAGGGGAGTGTCAGACTCTTACTAACTAAAACCCATCCGTGTTCCTTATATTTCCCTTTGCGTTCCAGGGCCGCGGTGACTCTTTCGAACAAATTCCGCAGCATTGGCAGGCGCAAAACGGCAACCCATGCAATAAGTTCCGAAGAAGCAACCTTAAAGATTCAACTCATCAAAGTCAACGTCATCAAGCATCATATCAACCCCTGATCTATATCGCCGAGCCATAACTTCACCGCTGTTCGTCCGCGCCGTAAACGATACCGAGTTGCCAGTTTACGTCTCCCGAGATATGCCACTTGAGTAGCACCTTCTGTTTAACTTTATGATGGCCGCAGTAAAGCCTTCGGCCATTAGCACTAAAAGCCTCGTAAATTATACGTTTTATCTATCTCTTTTACGACTCAACAGGCTCTCTGCTGAATATTTTTTGAAGCTCTTTAAATGTTTTGTATTGGATGCGAGAGTTTTTTGTATGATGGCTTTTAATGTTAGGTCCTGTGTTCAATTATTCTGACGACACGGTTAGCGCAGTGGTTGAGCGATCGGCTGCTGCGCTGCGGGTCGTGGTTTTAATTCCCGCACGTACCAAATATGACATTATCAGATATACAGGAGAAGTTCCCAGAGTAAGGCAACTACTGTCTAACCTTTTCAACTATGTTGCGGTAGGCTTTCAAACTTAACGAATGTAGCTGAGTTCCACAATTTTACTTGGAGCACCCACCTATCTCACTTCGGCACATGATACCACTTGGTAAGACTTGTGTCAGATTTCCGGGTGGTCAGAAGACCACCGTAATGACTATCAAAGATCTATACATGACGGCCAGGACAAACCGTGAACGTGCCTTTCGATGCACGTTGTAGTCTCGGCATATAGACGGTCACCCATTGACATCATTGCTGAACCTTGTATAACAACCCGTGTAACTATTCTTATTTAGCCACCAGCTCCAGGTAACACACTAAGTGTTACCACACCAATCGATCGATGGTCGATCGATGGTGGGATGAATTAGTTGACGTCGATCAATAGTTTCTACTTCTTTCTTCGATCAGCAAGAACTACCACACCAATCGATCAACGTCGATCGATTAGTATAGTAACGCCCTTTAAGTAAGCATAATAATTATAAGTATTAAATTGTAACACTGGACCCAAAAATATTCTTATTTTTAAACTAAAAAAAACATCAAAAAGTTATCATAATAAACTTGAAATGTGACCTTCTCTAATGCCCTAGCACAGACTTGAAGCAATTTGTTTGAAAAATGCAAGCATCCAGGTAAAAGTAATATATCTCGAAGACAGTTCCAACTTCTAGATATCAAGGGAATTAGCCATTTGTTCAAACGTCTGAAACTTTGCGATGACAGTCACAAATAGTTCTGTTGGCATTGATCGTTCCTGAGTTCAGTGCCCTTTGGCAATGATACTATAAATCTCCTGTTACTTCCCATGGGTAAATGGGGATTATGTTCATCGAAACTAAATTGAGCAGAAGTTTAACACAGTGACATGTTTGTTTAGGAGTGATAGTATGCACGTGCATAATAAATCTGTTGAAGAGTCATTTTGGTACATAGAAAATATTTTTTTAAAGAATTGCCAGGGACTTAAAGAACTAACAGAACTCACTTCCAGCGTTTTTGAATTTTTTGTCTGTTTATCTATTTAGATGTGCACGCATCGCGAAGAAAGTACAAAACTAATATTTATATATTTTTATACATTAAAATTGTTCGTAATTGGGAATAAAGTTTAGCTTGTGTTTCATTGTAATCGGTTCGCTCTAACAAAATATATTTGTATTTAAAGTTTTCAAGAAGAAATTATTGTTCATTACGTGAAGCAAATAAACGCAACGCCATCTATTGATAGAAATAGTTTAGTACTAATGAATGAATGAATGCATGGAAATAAATAACACCAAAACATGACATAGTTCAAAGTGGCCCTTTTAATGTCATAGGTAAATCCAATACATTGTCGTATACCTTTCTGATGAAATTCTAATGAAAATGTATGGCAAGAATTTTACAACTTTTTATTCTTTACAAAAGTTCCGGTACGTAGATTCTCGGCAATTCTGAAATTAATAGTCACCCGTGCAGGAATTCTTTCACGTCCAACAAAGAGCAGAAAGAAAATCAGATGATAATTCCAGAGATAATTTAACTGGAACGCGCCAAGAACTGAGTTCAAGCAATTTATAAGAAAAATGCAGGCGTCCAGGTGAAAGTAATGTAGCTTTGTGAGAAAATGGTCCTCTTGCTACTTCTCTAAGGAAATTAACGATTCGTTTCAAGTTTTAACTTACCCTATATAACATGGAATAAACTTTATAATCCTTAGGAACTTATTTGAAGTTATCAAGAATCGTGCTTGTCAGGCGTCCTCTTTAGACAAAGTGAACATTGCGGGGATACAGGCGTCGCGTTTATTTAAATAATTTAAAACCGGAGTTTTGCCGTACAAATAAACGCGACGACGTACGTTTTGACGTACAAATAGACGCCATCTGTCGGTGCAAAAGCGCGATCGAGTTTTCCGTACAAATGAACGCGACGACCGCATATTAGTCATCACTCTACTGCTGGACTCTACCTCTCAAATTTTAGAAAATACCAAATCCTGGCACCCTAATTTTTTTGACTGCCAGGATTTGGCCATTGTGACATAATTTGGGTCTGGAGTGAGCTAGCCATGAATCTAATCGGTTTAAAGTTAGTATGGATGCATGGATGGATGGTTGTTTGTTACTCAAAAACGCCAGAACGGCTGAAAGAAATTTGACTCAGAGCTAGATTATAGTTGGAATAACATAGGCTAGTATTCCTACTAAGTTTCAAGAATAATGGCCCAAGGAATAGAATTCTTCCACACAAACTTTAGCATCCTCTAAATCGTCTTTTTCGGGTAGTTGAGAAAATGGAATAATGACGACCTTTATAATTTACTTTGACTAGTATTCGTACAAAGTTTCAAGTTAATTGACCCAAGGAATAAGATTTTTCATACAAACTTGCACCCCCTTAGGGGATGAACTTCCAAAAATCTTTTCTTATCGGATGCCTACATTACATAAGGAATATATCCTCTTAATTTCAAGTCCCTACAACCAGCGATTTAGGCTGTGCGTTGATCCATCAGTGAGGAAAAGCCTTTTATGTACAGAGAAGATATCCACATCGCCCTTTGTATGATTTTGGAGCGGCTGTCAAAAATTCATCAGTGTTTTAAACCTGGCCAAACCCTAAATATTTTTGCCTCGTCATAACATTCTGACAACCCTACTTCCGAGGCTTCACGTTGTAAGAGATACGTTGAGCAGATTGCATCTCCCTGTATATTTGAATGCATAAAAATCCCCTGTTCCAAACTACCCTCGAGTTTTCGGTAGAAAACTTTAGATGCATCCAAAATCGAGTTTACTCTTTGAAATATTTGTTGACTTTGAGACAACGAATTGCTGGATTCGTTTTGCGAAACGTGTCGGGAATGTATGTTGGGTTTTATGAAGTTTGAAGTAAACTGATGGGAAAATGTAGCTTCGGAGCTGGAAAATAACAGTAGGTATAGTTGTTTTATCTCACGAGTGCGGGCGAGCCATAGTTGTGTAGGTAAATGTACGTGCACATTGTCTTAGTGTGCGTAACCTTGAGAGCGACTGACACAAGCTCACGCACACTAAGACAATGTGCACGTACATTTACCTACACAACTATGGCTCGCCCGCACTCGTGAGATAAAACAACTATACCTAGTTCTTTTGTTACAAAGATAGAAAATGCATGTGTCTCAACGTAGAGCATTATTGTCTGATATTATAATTTTATGCTATCTCTCTTTGAATTGCCTCGTTGGAAGTTTTGTTTGACTTCTCCATCAGGAATTTCTCAGCAGCATGGATTTTTGCCCTGTTGATGGCTATAGACTTGCCTCCTTTTACTTGGAACTTAAAAATAACTGTCAAAATGTCGTTATACTATGTAGGTATACCTAGGTGTAAGCTAGTTCACTTCTGTATAAACCTTCAGAGAATACATGATTGACGGGCATGATTTTATGTTATGGTTTGTTAATCCTACCTACTAACCTAATTCACCACAATGTATAATTAAATTGAAACAAACAATACCTACTTAATATGATAAAGAAAAATCAAACAAACAAACAGATGGTTTACAATGCTAAGTCCCCGAGGACTACAATTGTTAATTCAAAGGCAAAATCTCCTCTGCAAAGCTTAATTTAAATATTATCTCCACCTCATTATCATACTTTGTGAGGTAAGAGATTACTAGTTTGTGAAAAGCTATATAGGTCGTTGAACCACAATGCATAAGACAGGTACCAATTAGGCTGATGAAGGAACTCCTTGGCCCGAGGCACAGAACACCGAACTTTACAATGTGCCAAGCGACGCGGCAAGATAACGCGCGGTCAGCCGCCATTTTGGATTCCGGATTTTGAAATGAGAACTTTTCGGCCTTTTTCTGAAGGTTAGTATGAGCATGAATTTTAAATGATGACGTTGTTCTGTAGTTCTGTGGTGTGTTTGTGGCTTGATTTGTGCTTACTTTTCGATCTCTTGCGTCTATATTTTCTTATTTCTAGTCTGGAATCTGCTGGATATAATCCCGATTGTTGATCACTTTATGTTTACCTTCTATGACATTTCACTAACATACAACTGGCGAATTGATGCAATAAAGGATCTTTGCAAAAGTTACATCGCGACAATGCGAAAAAACTTTTAATAGTTTATTTTTTTGGATTACGAGGAACACATTTTTTATGACAATTCGTTGACGCATGCTCTTATGGCACCTGTCGACGGGACCTTAAAAACGACTTTGACAACCCTTTGTGTATGTACAGTTGTACACTCCAGTAGTGATGTTACCTTGTGGTATCTACGAGTACCTGCCTACCAAATCGTTACACAACATACCTTACCATCAATTTGCATGTTCCACCACTTCCTCAAAAGGCATTCATTACAGAGAAACGCTTTTAGAATTTCAATAGGCAGACGCTTAGTTCGTAGATATGATCTAACGGCTACAGATCGTCGATAGTGCTGTGTATTACCCCCGACCCAGTTCACACCACTAGGTGCTAGGTTATTCACATCAGGAGCTACGAAATATTGTGGGGTAAGGTTTTAGTGGACTTAAATTTTGCACACTCAAGTGTTAGCGATATATTTCGAAAAATACGATTTCTAAAGACTGCACAAAAATAAGCTAACACGCTAGTACATGAACACATAATCAAGATAACTGCATGTTGGTCAACTAAAAGAATAACTTGTTAGGTAGGCACCAGATAGAAGAAGACATAGAATCGATTGATTCAGGACAGCTTTATGTCTTTATTTCTGTTTTGATATAAAGAAGTTCGATAAATGTATGAGGGTCAATGACCGTTATTGCACTTTTATCTGGCGTCTACTATATTCTAAATTTCATAATATATGTGTCATCGCGGCAGTCAAGCAATATGAACAGAACACCTGACACTTGATTTGTATTATATTTTGTAGCGGGTGGATGACTGGTTAGAAGTTGATCGAAGGACCAGCAGTGTCAGTACACTACACAGAGACGGCTCTGTACCATGAACAGCAGAGTGATTCCGTAAACATGTCGAAGTGAAGGCCTTCAATTCGACATGTTTTCAGAATTGACTGGCAGGATGGTTGGGGCGGTTGCACTAAACTTATACTACGACTAACCTCAAATGTGGTTTTCTTGAGCTTGCTTACTCTTGTTTGGCAGTACTTCTCTTTAGCTTCCAGTAGATAAGCATAGTTAAATTTTATAGCAGTTAAAACCACGTGGCAGACGCGGCTCGATATAGCGATCAGAGGAGACCATTAGCAGTGCGATTCTGTAAACATGTCGAAGTGAACACTTGGGCGGGGAGCACAACGGGTGAGTTGTCAAACCATACAAGTAAGATGGAATGACAGCTCACTTGTCGTTCACTCCGCCTAGGTGTAGACCGTGAGATGTCAAAGACTATATAACCGTGGTTATATACTCTATGTGAGATGTCGACAGAATCGACCGGCTGAAGTACGTGGCGACGAGAGTCGATCGCATGCGAGCGGTAGGTACGCGGTAGGATCACGCAGTGGCCATGAAATTCAGGATTTTGGAAGATCAGGCGGTTAATTTTCACTAGCGGTAAATCTGGTGAAACGTGTCAAACGTCCAATAACGCTGCGTCATAGACTATCTCAGCGGCAGACCTTCATTCAGTGCAGCGGGAAAGAGACAGAAATGGTTCTGACAAAACAAAATTTAGCGTATTTTGACTTAAAAGTAAGTGGCGCCTACCTACCACACGTAGCGCGAACTTACTATTGTTATACCATTTTAATATCAATGATTTTAATTTGCATTTTTTTTATTCATGAGGATACCTTTACATACAGTGATAAATTTGGTTAGGTACTTGGTTCATTTCTCAGAAGCAGTCCGGAATCTGGTCTTTTAGTCAGTTGATGACAGCGAAATGTCTAAGTATATAGTAAGAGAGTCAGATAAATGAAGAATAACGGTCATTGACCTTTCCTTAATATCTCTTCGTAGGTACCCCCGGACAGTAAATTTATGAATCGTTTTTCATTACTAGAACAGTAAGGATCAGATAGATGTCGATTTAGGACAGCTTTATGTCATTATTTCTGTTTTTGAAATTAAGTGTGTCAATAAATGTAGGTGGGTCAATGACCGTTATTCTTTGTTTATCTGGCGCATACTATAGTACTGTATTACACACCTCTGCCCAATCCTTCGGGGATTACATCCATAATGTTACAAACGGGCACAAGTACAAAACGTGAAATTGTATATCTCTCGCGATCTACGAATAACTCGCGATATACCTACATAGTATCGCGAGATATACAATTTAAAAAAAATACTAGGTACAAACTTGAGAAGAGTACCTATTTAAATGAATAATCTTTTAAAAAATTATTTGATAGACTAAATAAGTCTGCTGGTCAAATCATTTTCGTTCAAGTCTTCTTCATCGCATTGTTGACTTCATTACAAAATGTTGTGTGTCTTTTTTGGTTTATTACTCCACGTTAACAAATAGTACTTCCTAAAATTTGTCAATCTCGCTCACATTTCGCACGCTGCCACACGTGTTTAACACACACATTGTCGTACTACAATAAACTGACCGCTGTCGCTGGGCTCTGTGGATTGTTTTGTCTCACTTCCTCCTCATCTTTCTAGTTCTGTGTACAGTTCGCGTCAAATAACTGTGCCCCTCTGAAGTTGGCTACGAGTGGCTGCGTAGTAGTCAAAATTACGAACAAACTGCAACTGCGCATGCGCGGGGCGGGGATTATGGTGGCGCGATTTTATGTCTCAGTCTTACGTTTACGTTCGATGCATGCTTGCGTCCCGCTTGATCCCGTCTACGTGATTGCACCTGCGCGATCTTTGCAAATGGCTAACTTCAGAGGGGCACAGCTATTTGACGCGAACTGTACAGGAAGCAGTGCTTCGCACACGTCGCGTTCTTTTGCTCGCCCACGTTTCGCACATGGTCACACTTACACGTGCTATTCGTTGTACTTTATTCACCTGACCGCTGACGTGTCTCTGCTCTGTGTCCTAGTTTTTCGTGACTTGTTTAAACCTACTTTCTCCTCATTTTTCTAGTTCTGTGTACACAATAGGCAGTGCTTCGCACACGTCGTGAATCTCCCGCACGTGTCGCACGCCGCCACACGTGCTACACGTCGCACTTCATTGACCTTACCGCTGTCGTGCCTTATAGTTCGGCGAATGTTAATTAATTTGGACTTGAAATACGGCTAATAAGAATAAGATACTGTGTGCCTACATTGTAGTATAATTAAACCATAGAAAACTGGGAACAGTACTAATCAATTTTACGTAGAATTTATACAAAATGAACGCGCTTAGTTTAGTTGTCTGTTGCGAACACAAGTTTACTATTGAGTTGGCGAAAAAAATAGATGTGAGGAAGAAGAGGACATGCTGAGCCGACCCAAAATAAATAAGTATGAAGGCAAGAGAAATCCAGGTAATGGTTTTGATGTCCCTTAGTCGGACTATAAGGCCGGGATTCCACCAAAGCGGAGAGCAGGGGCTCGAGTCTGCTATTGCAATCGTGTCTCTATGACCGGTCAGTGATCGAATATTTGACAACTTTGACAGTTTTTCTATGGGAAATGTGTCATAAGTTTGACGTTATACGTCAAAAATCGATCATTAACTGGTCATTGAGACAAGATTGCAATGGCAGACTCGACCCCCAGAGGAGATGTGTTGAATAAACATCCAAAAGGTAACAAAAAGTTCCTGATTTTTGGAGGTCAAATAGGAAGAGCTTTGTGCAAAATACTGGTATTCACCGGCATCCGGTTTAACTGGAAGCTGACACCAACATAGTTGGAAGAGTACTAGGCAGATTGATTGAATTCCTCTTTTTAACTGACTTCTAAAAAATGAGGAGGTTTTCAATTCGGTTGTATTTTTAACCGATTTAATTTTTTTTTTGTTAACTCATTATCTCCGTCATTTATGAACCGATTTCAAAAATTCTTGTTTCATGTGAAAGGATTATGTTCTTTATTGGTTTCATTTATATTAACAAAATAACTCTATTTTCGGAAGTCGATGTTTTTTTGGTTGTTTGTTCGTAATTTAACACCGACTCCCGAAATTAGTTATTTTGTACTTGGTAGTGTTCTTTTTTTGGAAGTCGTTTTTATTTGTGAAAAAGTTTTTTTTTTTCACTTTTTAGTGGTACGAGTACTTACCCCCCCCCCCCCACAACAACACCACTGGAAATTCACAAGAAAGCAAAATACGCAATTTCGTATACATGGATGATTTTTCCACATTTCTTTTCCAGCTATTTGGATTTTAAAACCAAAATAAAGAACCGATTTTGATAAAACTGGTTTTAATAACATCGAGGTGCGGCCAGGTAACAAAGAATCATAAAGAATAAAGGGGTTGTTCCTCCCTTTGTGTTGCACCGGATGCGAGGGAACTGGAAGTGTTAGGGGAGGAAGTGACGCACGTACGCACCCACCGGTATGGCCTTGTCGTATCTAGGTTAAGATTGAACGTGTTTTCAAATTATTTCAGGTTACTAATATAACGCTTGTATGAGACAGTGAAGGATTAGGCAGTACCAGTTGTACCTATATTTCTGTCCACCTATTTTGCCAGTTATAAAATTTAGTCTGGATTTGTACCCAGTTGATAGCAATAAGCTAGGTTCCAGACAACAATACCAGATATTAAAACCCTAATAACACTCGGATCGAAAAATAAAAACCTAAATCAGATAAAAAAAATTAAAAACCACTTTTAGAATTTCGTTAGTACCTATACAATGTTTGCTAGAAATTCTTTTATCTATATAATAGAGATTTCGCACAAAAAAACATTCTACATATTATTATAGATATTTTTATATCGCTAAGTTGCAGTTTTACTATAAGCACCTTCATAAAATATTATCAAAACTCATTTCTAGTCACTGTGAACATAAATAAACTATAAATATAACAGAAAAGATATTTGGATACCCTTTTCCAATCAATTCACATATATACATTGACTGGTAGAGAATGCCTTGTTGCAATAAGTCCGCCCAAGTACCACTATTGTACATAAGGTTTAAATAAATAAATACAGCTGTCTTATTCAGAAAACAAATAAAATGTAATCGTACGTAAGTTATTACAATAAATTTATTATTCCGTTGTCATTTCGATTCTTAAAGTCAATGACTTTAAAGGATTAGGCCTGAGACACACTTAGGTACAATTCATAATTCTATAACCTTAGGAAACTTTATCCCTCGGGTTTGTGCCCGCGGTCTATCTTATATGAACCGAGCACAATTTGGGACAGTTTACAGTACCGCGATCGAGTACTTTTAAAAATCAAGGTCTGTGTGACTTCCAGAGATTCTTTTTTAATCATACTTACCTCTTTTTTATAATAATTTGGGTTGGTTACATTTTGTTACACGTTGTATAAATCGATTTTGACTTGTAATTCGACCCTTACCATAATTTATTTACCCATGAAAATGTAACGGATCTAAATATTTGTATTCACTTTCATTTAGATCTTGAGAAACGAGGCATGATATTCTTTGGACGCAAATAAAGAATCCTTCAACAAGACTGGTAATATTGTCTGACGGCCCACGTCTGTGCTAGATTGGTTCGCACAGAGAACTGACATACCCAGTCCCTAAGTATGCCTACGTACATAAATACCAAATCTAGCTTTATATTTTGTCGAAACCCATAATTTTAGGTATCTAAATATGTACAATATTATATAATATATATATAATATTATGATATCAGATATACAGTAAAGAAACAACAGCAATATAAAACGATACAATTGGTTGCTTCAAATTTGTCATTGAAGTAAAATAAATGGGTCCGTGGGTTACGCCCCCGGTGTGTTTTGCCCCCGTGGTGGAAGCCCCCGATTTTAAATTAAGTTATTATAGTTGATTTCGCCGAAATAAAAATATTTTTTACTAGATACAGACGATGAAAAAAGTGTTTCGGAACCAAATACGTAGACAAACTTACTAAATAAGTATTCTAACTAACACAATATTGGATACTATAAACATGCTACAAGGATATTCACTTTATTACTATATTACAATTATTTACTTTAGATGCATTACTTTGTACTTTGTCTAAACGAGGCGCCCGTGCCCGGCCAAACTGGTTTTACACAATAGCCAGATAGAATTCTAAAAGAAAGAGATAGGTAGTCAAAGAAAGGGAAAGATAGGGTTGAAAACAATAGAGTCCAGGGTGACGGACAGTGAAAATAGCAAACATAGCGATGGGCACTATTTCTATCCCTTTCCCACATAGTTGCAATATGTTACTGATAAGAAAGTTTAGTCGGTCATGTTAACTCAAAATGGCAAGTCCAGGTCCTTCACGGGGTTTAGCACAAACCAATTACAAAATAATTTCAAATAAACTAGGTGGAAGAACGTTACTACATGTCGGATTTGCTTATAATCTTCATAGGAAAAATAATAAATCGAGTGTGTGGACATGCGTAAATAAAAGACATGGCAAGTGTAGTGGTTCTATAAAATTAAGTGAGGAAAGTGACAATGTACAAATCCAAAAGTGTCATAATGCTGAGTGTCAACCTAACTTAATGAAAAATGAAGTTAGAGTTGTTATGGAAAAATTAAAAAAGGAAGTGAAAACGAGTTTCTCGAGCTCTATACAACAAAAATTTGAAACAAAATTTGCCGAGTTAAAAAACACAGACACAGCCTTCGATGAATACATACCCAAATTCAATAATATCAAGCAACAGTTATACAACTCTCGAAAGAAAGCCTTAAATGTAGAAAAGACACAGTTTCGTAATCCAGCTGAAGTCATTATACCTGAGATTTTTCAAAAATATCTATTAGTTGATTACTGTGAGAACGACAACAGAATTATAGTATTCGTATCAGCACAGGCTTTAAAACACATCAAAAATATACAACACTACTTCGGGGATGGTACATTTGATTGTTGTCCAGGTCCATTTTACCAAATATTTACCATTCATGGAGATATGGGAAGTGATGCACAAGCAACCAATATTGTGCCTATATTTTATGTGCTACTAGTTAATAAAGAAAAAAGTACATATGAAGTCATGTTTAAAAAAATTAAAGAAGCTGTGCCGGACTTCAGCCCCATGAAATTCACTGTAGATTTTGAATTAGCTACAATGCTGGCAATAAAAGAGGTATTGCCAGCGGTCACAATACATGGCTGTAATGTTCACTTCCAAAGAGCCATTTACAGAAAAGCGAAGTCTTTAGGTTTATTGGCACACGAAGAAACAACATTGTATGTGAAACTGTGCACCTGTCTAGCATTTCTTCCTAAAGAAGATATAGAAGATGGTTGGCTTTCCGTAATGGAAAACAGGTAATTTTAATTTTCATTTTATTTTAAAGTTTTAACAGCTCATAGATTGTTTTTATAAGTACGCAAAAATAAAAATAATGCTTAGGTATATACGACATGTCATATATATCATAATTTTTGTTTTCAGTATTCCCGATGAAAAAGTCACCCAATTCAACGATTATTTCGTTGAACAATGGCTTGAGCCTCCGGGGATGATCTCAAAGTGGTGTTGCTATAAAGAACGACATAGAACCACAAATTTAGTGGAGGCCTGGAATCAACGGCTTCAGTGCTATCTGGGCCGAAAACCATCATTATTATCGTTTTTGGAAATTATAACAACTGATATTTCTACGTATAGCACAGGTCAAGTGAGGTAAAATGCTGATTACTTACATAACGCTTAATATATCAGTAATTCATTTTTTTTACTCTTAGTAAATAATCTTTATCTTATACTTTCAGATTACGAAGAAATGACAGTCCTATATGTAAAAGGAAAAAATCTTCAATAATCAATGACAAACTCATTGCTAAGCTGACAGACAAATATGAAAAGAAACAAATTACAATTATGGAGTTTTTGGAACAAATCCGTCCGTATGTGCAAGTCAAGCAAAAATAATCACCTACTTACTTAGCTTAAAAATAATGATTTTGCATGTTTATTGTTACATAATTACTACATTTTAATTTTATATCTATATCAATGTTGTAACCTCCATAGTCACTGCATATAAATGACTTAAATTACATAATTTAATTACAAAGTTCAAATCATCCTAATATTTTTACTATGTTTTTCTTCTTTTGTTACTTTTGTTATCTGTGATTTTAAATGTTAATTGTTTTTATTATATTTTAGTGTTTGAACATTCTGTTACCAATCTTATAAATATTTAAGTAGATGCCTACCTATATACTTAGTACGTAAATAGTATATAAGTACTTAAAATAATCCTAATTTTAAACTGTGATTTTTAATTTCGTATCTGTGATTTTGCATGTTATTGTTGCTTTATTTTAACGTTTGGTTTTATTTGTTATCAAAGTTGTATTTACGTAGATACCTATTATTATTTATTAGACATTTAATTTAATTTTTATTACATATTAAGTACCTACGTATTACCTATTATTACCCATTAGTACCTATTATTAGATAAGCAAACGTTTGTTACACCGACATTGTTAATAAAGATTTATAATAATAAACTATGATTTTGATTTTAATAATGAACCATGACTTAGACATTTTTTATAATAGGTTACACTTTGCTATCTGACTGTACTTTTGATAAAAATATTTAACTAATAAATATTATAGTACTAAAACGAAATCGGGGACTTCCACCACGGGGGCAAAACACACTGGGGGCGTAACCCACGGACCCAAATAAATAACTCCAAATGCATCAGATTGCTTCAAAAGTGTTTTTTTTTGTAACCTTTTAGTCTTTTTGTAAATTGCTTGTTTTTAGAAGTTACCTTATCTTTGGAAGTACTCATGAGGTTGAGATATTTTTTCTTTGATGTAGAGCTACCTACTAATACTGATGCTGATACTAGGAGCAATTCATGTTTCTTTTTATTCCAAAAAAATAAAAACACGGTTTCTGTTGATCAGACCGTGGGGGCAAAGCTAGCTTGTAGGTAACTATATCGATATACAAAACATTGTTGTGTGTTCAAACCCAAAAAAGCTTTCGGTCTTCGCTTAAAAATATGATTTATTTTCGTTATTCAAAATGATTCATCAACTTTTCATTTCGCTTCAAATGAATGAGAAGTCGACAGTCATTCTAGTTAAATGACTTATGATTAACGATACTTTCAGCTTACAGGGGACCAGTTACTCTTGGCCTGCGGCAGAATTGGGAACTCTCTTACGTTGTACTGACGAAAAGTGACTGTGAAATTATTTATTAGCAAGCAGCGCCACCCTTTAATCTCAAGATACATTGGACATACCTTTATTCAATTGTTTTCATTTCTCAGTGTTTTGTTTTTAGATTAACATAAAAAGCTAAATTTAAACTCATGGATTTAAAACTGGAAATGATTTTCCATCTTATATTATTCTTTTGGATTATAGCTTTGTCCTTCAATTGTCATTTTTTTTTATGTGATTTGCTGGAGATCAATGTTGTATTAATAAATCTGATGACAGGTAATTTGCGTTTTCCAAATTATGTCGGTGTCAGCTGCTAGACTAACAAGATGCTGTTTAACACTAGTATTTCACATGAAGGAACTGCCTGTCTGAGGTCTGGTAGGCAGCCGCTCCACGTAAAATACTGGTATGGAGCTGAATTCGGTTTGACTGGAAGCCGACCCCAATAAAGTTGAGAAAAGGCTAGGCAGTTGATACGCGCGTCGACTGCGCGTACAAAAGCGCACCACATGTGCATGTGTGTCCATTTTTATGGATGGGAAACCATCAAATGACTCCTTCCGCTCTGGGTGGAGCGGGAGGGAGTGTCAGACTCTAACTGAATAAAACCCATCCGTACTCCTCCTAGTGACCTTTGCTTTCCAGGGCCGCGGTGACTCTTTCGAACAAAATCCGCAACCCTGGCAGGTACTGCAAATTTCTAGCATAAATACTTTAGAAAATATTTTACAGCTTAATCGTCTATAAAAGGATCCTGAAAAGCTCTGTGTTAAAATTTTAGGAGGATTGAAGCTTTTTATACATTACAGAATTTTATACTTTTGAACGTCATCACAAATTTAGAAACTAGCGCAATAGACCTAACTTTTGCCTCGTTACTTTGTTTTTGAAACAGGCTCTAAAAATATTATTTACCCCTAAATATGTACCTAGTAAGTTACGACCACACAAAACAAGGTTTCTTTTTCAAACTCAATAACGAAGATGTCACATGGCGTACCATCTTTTCACCACAGTTATTTTGTTTCTGTCCAACAGTTAAAACTTTTGGCAGTCTGAAAAATACACTGTAGATAAGCTACGCCACTGTAGTTTCACTACAGTGTATTTCATAACAAAGCAACACAACATATTTAGACAAAGTAAGCAAACGTTCCATAAAATTATGACGTAGCCTTAATAACTTCACAGACAACCAAAATCCACCTTTACGGTTACAAAAACAAAGGGCTAAATCCTACTTCTTCTCAAAACAATGTAATAGATTTCCCACGCTTCCATCCATTAGTTTTACGTATAGTGCGTACATAAAGAATTCAACACTCCGACACTTAGTGAAACCGTTAGTCAGACCCTAGGAATTATTAATAAGACTAGGCACATCATTGAACGTCGTTTGTTCTGTTTCTGAACATTAGGCTGCCTGTTCACTGGCGCGGAGCGAGGCAGCGGTGCGGAGCGAGGTGGTGCGGAACAGAGTTGCGGACTATGCGGAGTTAGGCCGAGTTCACGCGACGAGTGGTTCGAGCGGGCGGCGCGGCTGCCAGTTCAGTTATACGCGAAATATTGCGGACAACAGACATGTGGTCGAAACAACAATTGATTTGTTACTACCGCGTATCGATGCACCGCTTCTTCGCTCTGCTTTCCCGCTCCGGTTCCGCGTTCCGCTTCCTCGATTCACTTCCTGACTTTGTAAAAATATTTAAATTAGTTCGCTAATCTCTCTGTGTCCACTAAAGAGGAGTGTATATTTTTGGTTATCCCACTAGTTAATATTCGCACAGCTCCGCTCCGCTCCTCCCATCTCCGCTCCAGTGGACAGACAGCCTTACTCCTAATTTCACAGCCGGTTACGGGTAATAGTTATGAGTCTTGGGTAAAAAGCTTTTTTATATCGGGTAACAGATGTTTGTCTAAAAATTCAGGGTTAACGTTGAAATAGTGAAAATGTGCTAAAATGTTTGAGATGAGTTTTCTTTATTTTAGTTGAAAGAGATATTGGTTTTTAAATGTTACTTTTCCTCTTCGGAGGGCAAATTGGTTTTAAGTATTTCATTTTCTGTAAGAAAGAAAGATAAAAGGTCCCTATACATTTTAGAATTATATTATGGTTAATTAATCCGTGAAATGAGTTCAAATTAATCACAAAAACAATTAGAACACAACTGTGCAGTCACTACAACATTAAAAACGATTAATCCGCAAACGATTTTGCATCGCAAAATATTCAGAAGGTATTAATCAGATTAGTGATAATGAATACTATTGATATCCACAACTGGTGCAAAGAATAAAATTATACAGAAGGTTGGCTTCATACAACGAGCGAAAACGCACGCACACATATACAGAGACACCAAAGACACACTTCACTTACAGCGAGTCCAAGCGAACTCGCGAATTGCATGCATTTGTTTAGGTTCATCTTACGCTGGGTACTGACCGGTGTTACAGGGCGTTATGTTACATGTAATGTAACATGTTGCAAAACGAGCAGTCAGTACGTGGAAACGAACATGAACGACGCGCATGCTAATCGGATTTTAGAATACGACTATCGTAACATGCTCGCTGCGAATGGTACACTACGGTCCATAACACCGGTCAGTCCATAACGTCGTCTTAAGGTGAGTACCTTAAGACGTCGCGCGATGTCCTTCCTAATATAGCGATCATCGCGCGAATACGCGATCGTCGGGTTCATAATATAGAAATCCCAATCACGTCATCGCACCGGTACAACAACGAGTAGGTCAAGATTGACCAGAGCATGCTAGCAGAACGGATGGCCCTTGGAATCGAAAGGTTCCGGAGTCGCGACAGTGGATATGAAGACGCAACGTTAGAAGGCCTCCCACAAGTTGGCTCTATGACCTGGTGAGGACTACGAGAGTCCGCTGGATGTGAGACGCACAGAACTGGCCGATGTGGCGATGCCTGGAGGCGACTAAGACAAGCATGATGATGATGATCGCTCGTTTTATGGAGCTGACCTTCTGTACTATTCGTACCCAAGACACGTTTGAATTATATTTTCTGTGCCCTAGGTGATAAACAAATAAACAACGATTTATTTGACTCATTTGTTTATTATGCAGTTAATTTTAAATTATTATGTCCGAAATTAATGGGAGAAAGCTTTATTACTGGATGTAATTATATGGCAATAGATGTATTTCAGTTAATTTGCCAGTCTTCATTTTGCTCACTATTGTACGCAGTAGCGAGCAAAATGAAAAGCAGTAGCTAGATATTTTATTTAAATTTTTTATTTGGACTAAACTATGTCTCAAGTTTTGACTACACGCACCTATGGTATGATTTTGGCAATGACAGAGGTTGAAGTATCAGTAAGTCATTATTTAATAGTGATAATAATATTTAATCAGCAAAGCATGCATTTCGAATAACTTAAGTTATTTTAATACGCTTGACATTTACCCCCACACAAGATTAATTCATTTTATTCCATTTTCATTTCAGATATTCCTTTAAAAATAAGAAATGGCTACAGTTTATTGAATTTTAAGTCCATGAATCAACCGGCGACATTTGTTGAATTTATTCTGTATGTGCAGCGTTTACAATAAAAATAAAAGAATTTTAAACGTTTCAACATAAATTTATTTTGTAGTCACTTTTATTTTTCATGTAACACTTGTGTAGAAAAATCGAGGAGCGAAAAAACTTTTTTTAAACTTTAAATTTTTTTGAAAAACAAACTTCAACTGTGATTGGCTGACTAGAATAATAACTGTCAGTCAATCACTTGATTGATTTGTTTGGGAGTAAGTTAGTAAGCTAATATATTATATGTATGTCGCAGCCAATTAGCTTAATCTGCCGTTTTATTGATTGCCTAGCCTTTTCATTTAATTGCGACGATTTTTCAGCGACTCATGTGACATCTTTTGTTCAATATCGTTTAATGACTTGCTCATGTCACTTATGTTACTGATTAAACGGTGCAGTTCAATGAAAAGGCTAGGTTTTTAATGAAACGGCTGATTAAGCTAGTTGGCTGCGACATATATAACTAGCTTTTGCCCACGACTTCGTACGCACATACCCGCCTTTTTTCCCGTTTCCGTAGAAATTTCGGGTAATCTTCTCTTAGTACTCCCCTCCCCTACACTCCACAAGAAATCATCATGCCAAATTTCAGTTTTATACGACCAGTAGGTTCGGTTGTGCGTTGTCTATCAGTCCCTCAGGTCTGATTTCTGAGGTTTTTATCGGCCATTTATTTGTCCGTTATTATTTATCTGATCTCATTCAAAAGTCTAATTCCCTGTGATACAGTTAGCACTAGTCTAGGGACCCAGAAACAAAATGTATGGGAATGACATTCGGTGATGACGTTTCCTTTCCACACCCAATGTCATTCCCATACATTTTGTCGTCAGCGTCTGACGTTAACGCTACAGAAAAGTCTTCTGTCTAGGCCCCCATGAGATTCATATTTTACATAAAACTTTTATGTCAAAAAACTTCAGTCATTCCATCAAAAATGTACCACAATTCGCCATATTTGTTAACATAACAGACTAGCATAAAAGAACACACTTCGCTAAGACATCTGCCATAAATTCATCTAGAGTTGCACGCCATTATAAGACAAAACTGTCACGTACTTGAAGGGGATCTGATAAAATATCAGAAGTGTGGATATCAATCATTGGCGTAAAAGAGCTCGCGAAGGTGAAAAGTGAGGGAGATCTGCTGGAAATTATTGAACGATAAAATGTACAAAGTTTAGAGATGACATAGAATAAATGAAGATTGATGACAATGTGGTAGCGAAGCTTACTTACGATGCTGTTAAAGATGTGTTAAAAAGTAGGTTATGGTAATAGCTCTATTGAACCGGAGCTGGTTTAGAATGTCATTCTAATTCATATCTCTTTGCCTTCCAAATTCTTTATATGAGATTGTATAAATTGGCTATGAATTATTGTAGGCCCTGTTAGGGCGCAGTAACATATTGCATATGGTAAGCAAAAAAAAATCAAACCACCAAAATAAGCAATCTTGTGGATCCCATACAACAACCGCGTTTTTTTTCTCGTTTTTCCTCGATATTGATAACGGCAACAGGTAGACGCTAGAATATTTAAGGGCATATTTGTTTTATTTTCCCATACAACAAACGTGATTTTTTTACCGTTTTTATAGATAATGGTACGGAACCCTTCGTGCGCGAGTCCGAATCGCACTTGGCCGGTTTTCATATGAAGGTATACAGTCAAAATTGTGTTTATATTTGTTTGTTAGAGAACTTGTATGGAAGTACTGATTTACTTAATTACGAAAGTTTTACAGATAACTACACTATTTTTTAGCGTCATTATTTTATTATTTATTTATTTAAATCTTTCTTACAACTATCATTACAGGTGTATACCTAATGCGATAGCGCGGTCTTAAAATTAAGTCATAAGCTACCTTTTATGTTGGAAAAAAGTGCAACTCTTGTAAAATACAACTGCTACGGAAAAGGCTAGTTGAATTTATAAAGTAAGTCTCTTTACAAAATCAACATGAAAGCCGTGAATCAACTTCCCTTTGACTGGCAAAACGTTTACTTAAACACACGCTAATTTAATCTGACTTCAACTCAAGCACAACATTCCGTACAGGCGTAACAAGTTTGAATTGAAACCAGGAGTATTTAGTTAATGGAGGCCGAGAGAGGACGCCCTAGAGGGAATACACAGATATTATTGGTGATGTTCTTCGAAAAAGTCAGGTGCGTGATACTTGCAACCGACGTACGTCACCGTATAAACATAGCAAAAGAAACCTGTTAAGATTGCAACTGGCAGCGTCACTGGCAGTTTCTGTCTACCCCATGAGAAAAAGCGTGTGTAAATCACTATATATTTGGAATCACCAACAGCTCCGTTGATCTCGCGGTCGCAAGCTGGACTGCGAGTCCTGGGTTTGATTCTCAGGTTGGGCACAAAGAAAGAGTCATTGGGTTTTTTCATTTAAAATTTCTCAGTGACAGCCCGGAGTTTGAAGTTGGTGGTGTGACACCCCCATACCTCGGAAAGCACGTTAAGCCATTGGTCCTGCGCCACAAATCTCTCTCCGGTCGTGTCGGGTCGGTCCCATCAGAATAATGAGAATGATGGAAGAGGTTTAATATGTTGCAAAATGTCGAAAAAAAAAAACACTATGATGTAAAACTCCATTTTATTTGTAGTCTGTGGTTTCACTTATTAATTTTACACCGCGATGTTTTAAATGAAACCTCATAGGAAAGTGTAGAATCTTGCACAGTATACATGAATACACGAACACAATATTTGCATGAATGTCGAGCTCATATTTTGCAAGCCTTAGAAATTTCTTGAGTTATTTAAGTCTTGACTTTGCGTAGACTTTGCATGCAAACCTTAGATAATATGTCATGTTTGAATTTGAATGATGAAAGCTTCTCAGAGACTGAAGGTGTTTGGCTGGTGAAATATGATAAGAAAAAATAAAAAATTGTATACCGTGATGACTCAGTGGTTAAGGCATCGCCTCTCGGTCATGAAGTTTCAAATGCGGGCAAGTTTTTCTGAAATTATCTTTAGTAAGCATGGTGGCTAAAACTCGTACCTTGCTGTAAGAAAACTAGCCATTGCCTTGCAGTGGGGCAGTAGCGGACTCTTATTTAAATCAATTTGCATATCCTTAAAAACGTTGGGGGTGACTTATGACAGAGTTTCTTGACCACGGATACCAACACACCAAAACATCAAAGATGTTTAACTGATAGTCGACACTAACTTGCTTTCCTAGGCCTAAATTATACAGAAAAGGCGTGGTGAAGACGCGGCGAAGACGCGGCACAGGCGAGGCGTAAGGCACGATGCCGCTTCAAAAAGTTTCAATACAAAATGTAGGTAGGCAGCACGTCGTGAATTATACACAAACGACACGGCGCAGGCGAGCGGCGTGCCTGCGCCGCGTTTTCACCACGCCTTTTCTGTATAATTCAGGCCCTAGGCACGGAGGAAACTCAGTATGTGAGGGCTGGTCTGCCATCCAAGGACGGTCCTCGGCAAGGGCAGACTCAGATAAATAACATGCCGTCCGAGAAAAAACAAAGGGTGAAATGAAACCGTCCTGGTTACTAAAAAAAGACTTGTAAACAGAAATACCTTTGCTGAAGATCTAAAACCAACCATTACCACAAGAAATTCTCCGAATTGTTTCATTACAACCGTTTTTACTTACAACCATTAAACTGTCAACGAAATGAACATTTACTGTTCTTGTTGGACACTTGCGGTCTTCCTGAGCCGATTAAAGGGTATTGCGTCTTTCATTTGGTCAGGATTCGACCCCATGGTAAGACCCGCCTTGGAAAGGGGTTGACAAAACATCTGAATAGGATTGCGCGGCTATTTCTTCTGGATTATTTAGTTCTCACAGTGTGGGAAACAATGTGATTCGATGTAGGTGAAATTGATCAAAGTTATAAATCAGAAAATTTATATTTTTCAATAGCTTTAGGACTTAAGGAGTAGCGAATGGGTCCAATGGACCCAGTTGTTCCTATTTTTGCTTAATAACTTAAAATTCGAGATTTGTGATTTTCAACGATACTGTAGCACAGCAAACGACTACGTCGTTAATGGCAGCATGCTTCATGTGAGTGCTACGGACTTACACGAAGAAGAATTATCTTATTATACAAATAGGTACCATTCTGACCGATATTTATGTTGGTGCCCACAAGCCTAATTGGGGTATGCAGGACCCGGTATCTGTGCCGTTAGCGACTACATGCTTTATAATTTTTTGCAGATTGTTATTAGTTTAATATTATTTTGTTTCATCGAAAAACAACAAGGGTTTTGAGGCGTTGTGACCCTCGATTAACGAACTTACGAATTTGCTGCATTAAACTTTTAATAGAGATTACGTAGCTCCATTGCAACATTCACACTTATTTGTCGCACTACATTTACATACAAGTTACGAGTGCGCCCAAAACACTAAGCAAACAGTGAGGCTCTACGCAAACATTTGGCGACAACTTGAACGCCACTTCCGAGTGTTATTTACCACTGCATCGAGCACTGACCGAGTTTGAATGAAGGGATAATAGTAATACAATTGAAAGAGAAGACGACTTGCGGTCTCTGAAAAAGATTCTGACTGATTGTATGTTTATCGCAATACCAGTGTCCATCCATCCATCCATCCATCCATCCATCCATGAAAGGGATGCATTTTCTCTACAGGCAGTGGGATAAAACAGACTGATAATAAAAAATGCATTATAAAACCATAATTTTTTGCCCGTGTCTTATGTCTCTGTTTTCTTCCTCCATTTGCCCCTGTCAAAGCTGTCAATCATTACGGTATCGTTTTTTTGCAATATTTAAATGAACCTTTTTATTTTAAGCTTTTTTTTTTTTTTTTACTTAGCAAAGCATTAAGTTTTCCTAGAAAAGCTACACAGGGGTGTTAAATAAAATAGTTAATTTGAGTTGCATGGAAAAGAGGCGTGCTTATTCTCATAAGCTGGGCACAAATCCAATTTCCGGTTCACTGAGAAATTTGGCTAGAATAATCCCAATAACTAAATATAAAATAAATAGAGACCACACCTGCTTCGGACGTTATATCCCTGCTATAAAATGATATTATTTGACGTCATAAAATTTGATGTGGCGTATATTTTGAGGACGCCATCTCGGCCAGTCTTTAGAGTGCTATGCTGTTGCATTTCGTTGTGCAGCGGTTACTCCTACTACTGGTTGATATCACACACAAACAAATATGTGGCGTAGGATCCTCACTTTTATAAACAAATTCAGAAAAAGACACCATCTTGTAAGAGAAAATAATTACGGTTGTATATTTTTGAAGTTCTCACTAAGTCCTTATGTTCTGTAAGGTTCGAGGTCGAATGTCAAAGTATTCTCACCAATGAGTTAGTTTGATGACCTAAGTTATTAAAATATATGTAATAAAAGACCAAGAATGATGAGATATGATTCTCTCATCATTCTTGGTCTTCAATTACACATATGTTTTAAATTTAAAAAAAAAGAAAGTTAATAGAAAAAAGACATAAAAATACAATTCATGTCCCATGAGCATTTCTTAGTTACAATTTTACTAACGTCGCTGCACTGAGATGGTTCAAAATAGCAGAGGATAGATGCCTGAGTAATAAGAAAAGAGAGATCCAGTAGTAAAAGATAGCAGGCTTATAAAATAACATTATAATTTGTTGAGTATATGGTAAAAAAGCCTTTAGGCATCACTTCTTTTTGCCTTTTTACTTATTTATTTCTTTTTGCAATAGGTATAAGATGATAAGGTGAGGCCAGAAAATACTTTCTCACCATTTCCAACGCGGGGCAAAAGCCCATATATTTCTACTCCTTTCTTGCGCCATCCACCTCGAACCAGCCTTGAAGTGCGCGTCAGGACTGTGCACTCGCCACCGCATTCCGAGCCAGCCTCCGAGCAGCCTTCAATCCTGGTATCCATTGCGTGGAGACTTTTCTCAGCTGTCGCATGCACTTAATTTCTTTTATCCAACATTTACTCGTACCGACAAAAAAATAACAAAAAAAGCTTCATTAAGACAAAACTTAAAAAAAAAAAAAACATAAAACGGAGACGTGAACCTGAGTAGCGGTGCTTGCTGTATCCAATCTACACTGTGATAGAGGTGGCCGGGCTTATGAATATAAATCGGGCAGGGTAAGCAATTATAACGCCTCGTTTTAGCTACAACACTACTAATCAGTTCGCTGCTTTTAACTACATTGTTGGATAGTGCAAATAAATTGTTAGTGCCCGAATTAACTTAGTTTTTTTTTTAAATCGATTTTGGAATTTCCCGTTCCTGTGTAACCTACAGCCTTCCTCATGAATGTGGCTATCATATACAAAAAGAATTTTCAAAATCGGTTCAGAAGATCCAGAGATTACTCCCTACAACCTCACAAACTACCTATTTTTAATATTAGTATAGCTATAAATGATACCCTGAGACTTAGACGAAACAAACGACTATTCCCCATATATCTATTCAAATATTCATTTGACGACTAAAACGTCTCCGCTCCAAAATATATGAGAAACGTAATATCTGTCAGGAAAGCGTCGTATATCGTGTGGAATAGTCCTATTTACTGGACAAGCGTTCTATTATGATATAGACTTAAGGCTGCCCGAGTATGTAGGGGCACATCTGACAGGAGCAATGTTTGTCAATTTGGCTTAACCAGTAGTAATAAACGTTTACTGGTTCTATTCTATGGTTGTTTGATAACATTGTCTCCGTGTGCATTGTGGACAATGATGTTTATCTATCGACTATCGCTTTTTAAGATGATCAATGTTGACTGGCCGATGCTGATCTAAAACAATCTGAGTACCAATTCTATGTTTTTTTAAATTATTTATTCGCCCAAAGTCGCAATCTGTCAAAAAAGCCACAATTTCCATGCATGACAGATTGCCACTGACATGCGAATGCGATTGTTGCTTTTATGATAGTGAAATTAGCCCTCTAGTAGCAGTTTTGATATAAGAAGGCATTGAACCCTTAACATCCCCACCAGGTGAGGATATTCAAAAGGTGAAGCTAAACTGGATGAAAATGCAATGAGTTCGATTTCACACCGGTTTCTTAGTTGAAAATTTGAAGTTAAAACATGTCAAACTCCATTAATGCCAAAATTTCACAAGTTTTCGTGAAAAAATTCAACACATACATGACTTAAAATTCTTGATTTAGAAACCGCAAATAAATGACATCTCCAAATAATAAGTTCATGATTACCTAATGGAGATTGCGACAGCGACAAAGGTGAACGTTTGGACTAATGAAGGCGAAACTATAGGTCGGCCTGGGGCCCTACCATGACGTGTTAAAGCGTGACTCGTTCGAGCGAGAAGGAGGGATGGAGCTATACACCCTGAATAGCTCCATCCCTCCTTCTCGCTCGAACGACTCACGCTTTAACGCGTCATGGTAGGGCCCCTGATCATGTTCGGTAACCAAGTAATGTTAACCTAAGCCCCCGTCACAGTGGACAGAGACAAATCACTTCACGTCCAAAGAAATAACTGGAACGTTTGGGGATAACAAATATGTCGTTACATTTTTACCGTCAAATGTGATGTAGTACTAAATGTGCGTGTTTTGACTACAAACGGAGGAATGGGTTTACGATAAAGAAAAACTGTCGTATACCATGATTTATCCATTTAAACTTGGAGAAAATGATGTGTGTCTTGGCGTAAATGGTGTGTGCAAAACACTTTAAAAAAAGATACAACCAACTTCCAAATAAAAAACACTACAGAGTAAGTATAAAATAATTTAAATTTCGGAAGTCGATGTAAAAAAACGAAAATCAATCAAAAACACCGACTTACTTATAAAAAAAAATTATTACTTACAATAAAAAACTGCATGCATATTCATGTCATTTAGTTCAGAGCCATATGTGGAGAAACAAATCTGCTGGCACTGGTTGTCTGTTTTTATAAACTCATGTGTCCAATTACAATTTTAAACAATCTCCATCGGACCGAACTTGAATTTACAACCAGTATTAAAATTTATCATTGCAATATTATTTTCCGACATTTGAAGCCGTCAGCGGGGCTTGCGGTCGCAGGTGGAAATGTAACCCAGTTTGTTAGTTTTAATAAGAGCTTTAGCAAACATTGTGATAATAAATAGTAGGTACTCGAATATTGTGTGTTCAATTATTTTGAAGTGAGAAATACTGGTAGACAAGTGATTAGTGCTGTTTAGGTAGATAGGACTAAAGACCTTAAAAATGTGGCTGGGACAGACTGGATGCGGAAGGTGGAAGACTAAGTTTTGTGGCGCAGTTTGGGAGAGGCATATGTCCAGTGGACACGAGGCTGGGTTGATTAAATACAGCTAAGGAGTGGAATTCGCTGCCAAATGCTGTGTTTCCTCATTTCTATTACCTAGAAGTCTTTAAGTCAAGAGTGGCTAGGTTACTTCTTGGCAAGCGTGCTCCTTCTCCGACCACATCATCGCTTACCATCAGGTGGGATAGTGATCAAGCGCGTGCTTATCAATAATAAAAACAACAATAAACACTATGACCGCAGACGTAGTACTTTTAAATAATACGCTAATTTGCGATTTCTTTTTATTTCTATTAACTTTAAACATAATTATCAAAACCGCCCACACCCTGTCAGCGGTCCTACTTCTTGTCTGTTATAAAATTCGATTTAGTTTCATTCTATTTATACTGTGGCATTAAGTAGTGGTCCTGATGAAAGACGATCTCTATAATCCTTATGATTTCGAATTTTAGTCAGTTAGGAGGTCACCAGAGGCAACACAGAAGGAGAAAAGCTGAGACCAATGAGAAAATTACATCCCTCAAAGTCACTATTAAAATAAACATCGAATTAAATCAATTTGGGAAAATATGGCTTATATTCCTAGTTTAAACTGTAAATAATATCCCCACGAGACTACACAACCCCCAATTCAAGCAACCGTTTTAATAATAGGGTAGATGACTAAAAAAATCTAATTTGTCCGTCACATTGACTTCCAAAAAATATTCGACACGTATTTTTTCTTTTTTCACGTAAACAAAAATATGAAGTGCATAAAAAAAAAACGATACAGTGCGGTGAAAACTCGTGTGACGCGTCTAAGTACACTTTTTACCTACACATGACGTCACAAGCACCCACTCATGATCTATGATGCGAAAAAAAAAACACGTGTCCAATATTTATCGATTATCTAACTGACGGACTAAACAGAATCATATATTTTTTAATCATGAATCATCCCTATTCCAAGCAAAATTATAAAACATAAATACAGAATCAAATGTCAACGTACAAGATTTCGCCACTGTTTTTCCCACAGCGCTCTCGTTACGAGGGTCTCAGATTGTGGGAAACTCCGTCATTACAGCCCGTTTTAATAATAGATGGGCCCTGTATTTGAAACCATGCCGGATTTTCATCTCGTTTTTTTTTCGGAGGTAAAAATCTTGGTTTGGTCAGTGTCAGTATGTGTATAAATTATTAAGACACATTTTACAGTCGACATTCACGTGCAATCGCCTTTTTGTAATCAATTACAGCGTAAGTAATTATTCAGTTGTAAAGAAAAGTACTTTTTATGGATGGGAAATCATCAAGTGACTCCTTCCGCTCTAGGTGGAGCGGAAGGGAGTGTCAGACTCTTACTGGCTTAAACCCATCCGTGCTCCTCCTATTGCCCTTTGCTTTCCAGGGCCGCGGTAACTCTTTCAAAAAAAATCTGCAAACCTGGCAGGATCTGACCCTAACGGGCCCCGTCTACTGAGCTATCTCTTTGAGGCGAGGAACACCACACGCTGTCGACTCTGGCCTGGCTTTGATCGGACGGTGAGCCACCCAACGCTCGCCGTCCGCGGGAATCGCTCTGCGACTCCTGACGCCCGTGGCGTCTCCCTATGTTGCGGCGGCTGGGGCGTGAGAGTTGTCTTTCCCTCACGCGGCCTGCCTCCTCCTTCCTACTCCACCGCTGTTATTTTCTGATTTATTTCGTTACGGGATCCAAGAAAGTTGAATCGTTTATCCGGGACTCGTTGATTCTGGCTTTCAGGAGTTGCAGTGGTTTGGTAATGTGTGGCGGGCCGCCTCCTCCTTCACTATTATTACTGCTTCGCAAAAGGAGGTGACGGCTTCCCATGCCTCCTCGCTCCGGACCATGGATTGAACCAGGGCCAGGTACGAGAGGTCACTGCCGCCGATCGCCTCAACGAGGACACGGCGGTGCTCCGCCCAAGCACGGCTTTGTACTTACCTACACTTTACTTTTTACTTACGTACCAAAATCTTAAAACAAGAACTCTTATTCGTTACAAGAATTCGTTTTGCTGTCAGTTTGCTTTAGGAACTATGTACGTTATATGGAGTCGATTTGAAGGGAATAGTAATTATAAAGCTGGTCCACTTACAACACACCAGAAATGCTCCCGGAAAAACGAAATAAACAAATGAATTCTTCAATATTCCCCACTGCAGTTTACAACGAACTGTCAACGCCATGGCTCTCATATTAGCATTCCTAGAATATTCACCGGCCAGTACTGTTGGCATCACATCAAAGTTCTACATATGCATGGCGATGCGATCTCAGTCGTTAAGCGTGATTGGCGGGTTTACAGGAACGGTGAATTATTAATATATGACCTTATCGGCAGTGACCTTAGACCCTATCCTATTTCTATAAAATCTCATTGATAGGGTTTGTATTAGGACCTGCCGGTAAACATCTCACCGTAACAACTTAGGTAAATTGCTGAGCTCAAAGTGAACTGTTATTCCACCTTAAATGTATGTAATGACAGCTCACCTCATGTTTACTTTATCACGATGATTTTTGTTACAGTATAGTACTACAGTTTCACAGCATCATTGCGCGTTAATATCTTGCTAGTAGAAAGCGATCATCGCGCGAATATGCGATCGACGCGATAACGTATGCGGGTTTTCCGTACAAATGATCACTTTGCATAAGGAATACGTATTAGTGCAGTGTTCTTAAGCGCGAATTGCGAGACATTTGTTTATTGTAAAATAACAACAAACTAGATTTTATCCGTTTGTAACAATAGTCATCCTTATTCATTGACACTTATGTAAATAAGTAAGAAATTCTGACGATAAATGGCGTTTCTATACATCTAGGTATGACCACTAACCCTAGGGGTTACAGTCTTAATTTCATGTAATTTAAGGCATACTTTTATCCGCGAAATATGAATAGCGAGACAAAAACAGTTTTCGTATAGGAAATGCTTATGACAAACGGCTATATTTATTCTTCAGTTAAAAGGTTTGTGACCAATAAAAGATGTTCCTATTTTACTATATCAGCAACCATTATTTCCCAGTCTAAACCCAATCCGTTGTTGTAAATCCTAACTACATGCATACACGAACCATATCACTTCCCTTTGCAAATGTCCTCTCACATTAGTATTCACAGATAATGCACTAACATTCTCACAGTGCGCCAAGAATATTGTAGCTATTGTCGACAGATGAAACAAGAGATGTTAGTTCTACTAAACAAGCTGAGTGGAATGCTGAGCAACCTCTCTGTGAGAAAGTCTGTAGAAATGGAGTGCTAAATGGAAATTTCAGGAGGAAATGTCTATATTATGGTAGGCGCCAGATAAACTTGCAATAAAGTACATTGTACTGTACCTTTCCATAGTATCCCATCGTAGATACCCGAACAATAAATTATGAATGGTTTTTCATTACTACAGAACGTATAGGATCACGATAGATGTAGATTCAGGACAGCTTTATGTCTTTATTTCTGTTTTTGAAATCACGAAAGGCAATAAATGTATGTATGTGGGTCCATGACCGTTATTGCACATTTGTCTCGTGGCTTTTTTTTTGTTTTTTAAGTATGGGAAATCATCAAATTACTCCTTCCCCTCTGCACGGAGCGAAAGGAGTCATTTGATGATTTCTGGGCGGAGAGGAAGGGAGTGTCAGACTCTTACTGACTAAAACCCATTCGTGTTTCTCCTCATGCCCTTGCGTTCCAGAGCCGCGGCTAACAATATCAAAAAAGTATTCGAACAACAAAAGCAATAACTAACTCCATCATGTCATTCAAATATTTTCATATATTGTTTCTGAACTATCACTATCTCTCCGAATGGAATATCTCCGGTGTCCGTCAACTATCGAATATCGAATACCAACATTCGTAAAACGAATATCGGTGCATCGGCAATATCGACATCGTTCTGAATAACACCTGTCAAAAACAGCTGTGAATGTTTACCAGTGGAATAATGATTTATTCGATTCGCGTGTACACACTTCAATATTTTTTAATTAGCTGTCTGAAAATTCTCATGTCGTGTGGTTTGGATAAAAATAAATGACATGTCAAGTATTGGAACAAAATGTACTTTCTCTTGAATACTGAACCTTAACTGATTTCAAAAAGAGGTATATTATAATAGATGCAGACTTGTAGATAAAAGATGGATAAAACATTTACTTCGTACAACAAGTAAAGAAAACACAACACACAAACGCAAAATAATAAACTAGAAAACGTGTCACAGAAAAAGTGGACACTGCACATTTTTTTGTTTGTCAGAGTTAGTCTCTGAACTTGATACTTGATTAAAAAAATGATTTACTCCAAGAAATTAACTTTATCGCTAAATACCATAGGCTACCCATTATCTCAACCCACTTATAACTCAGCCAAACCGGATTTATTCTACAAGTATCCTAAAAATTATCCAACCAAAATAATTTTAACATTTATCTCATTCCCCAAGAAATGTCTGTACCAAAAAGTCTAGTCATAACAACCGTGCCAAGATGACTTATAGGACCGTCTGGGTAACAGATGACGCCGAAATCAGTGTCCCTATGAATAATGTGCAGAATCCTAGACTGGCACAAACGAGTGCCTGATTAATGTACCGCTCTCACCCTGTTAACGAGGCTGCGGGGAGACACATGGACATCGAAAGATGGGGGACATGACAATATTCACAAATCGAATTTAAAGGCACCGTGTTTTGCATAGAACGCGGGTCAGTAGCAATAGCATCCTGAAAACAGTGTTGGAGAGTCCTTACTTCCTATTCTGAGGCACTTTGAGGATAAAATGGTTAGACACGAAGACAGCAGACAATTCAAGTTGCGTCATATCGATGACAAAATCAATCAAAAACTTGTCAAGTTTATGACAGATAGCAACTGAAGATACGAATGCGAATGGAAACAAGAATGCGCTTTCTAAATACAGAAATTGCGTCTCTGGTTTTGAAGGCCAGATTATATTAGTCTAACCCTGGATCGCAATGGGTTTTAGTCAGCAAGAGTCTGACACTTTCTTCCACTCCACCCAGAGCGTAATAAGTCATTTGATGATTTCCCATCCATATAAAAAACTTTTTACAAAAAAAACCGACTTCTAAACAAAATACAACAAAGTACAAAATAACTTTAATTTCGGAAGTCGGTGTCAAATAACGAAGGAGCAACCAAAAACACAGAAGAAGATAGAAGATAAAAGTCGTTTTTTTTTTGTTAAAAAGTTTTTTATTTTACACTCACTTTATAGTGGTACCCCCAAACCTAACAATACCACTGAAAAGTCACAGGAAAACAAGAATACGCAATTTCGTATACATGGATGATTTTTCCATATATTTTTCCAGCTATTTGGATTTAAAAACCAAACCACGGAACCGATTTTGATAAAATTTTCATGGGAAGTATACCCTTTCCAACGAAAATAATTTTTCTAATCGGTTGGCAAGCGACGGAGTTATGCGCGAACAAACATAATACAAAAAAATTACAAATATCCGAATTGAGAACCTCCTCCTTTTTTAGAAGTCGGTTAGAAAGAAAGCTAAACCTGTGCATGTTGTGAATTCAGAAAAGTCTTTTGCATCATCTCGCTTCTTCATTCAGTCCTTGATAGTTTTTTTTTCTACCGGTACTCTAATGGAGCGGTTTAGTGCTGGTACGTGTTTTTAATAACAAAGTAAAGAATTTCCATTCTTAGTTTGCATTTGCATTAAGTTTTACTACTCACCGCATAATAATATCATCATTATTATGAAGATTTTTAATCTGCGTAATTGAAAACTTCAGGGTTTCTCTGAAAAGTGTAGGGAATGGGAACGAAGATTTTTATTATTACATCGTATTTTATTTTCATATTTTCTTACAGTGCTTTACACACATTTTTGTATTATCATGGTCTCTTTCAGCCGTTAAAAGTGTAGTATTATTTGACCCGGCTTAATTTCCATACCCAAAGAATTATTCGCAATTTTTTTGAAATGTAGAATTTAAGTTTCTTTAAATTATTAAAGACTAATTATTCATTAATGAGACGTACACGTTATTATGTACTTACACAACCTTACCTTACCCTTCGGGGAAAACCGGTCATGTGTCACGTGGTCAGCCTAAAATTAGTTGGAGTTGCTTCTCAACTTTATAGAAATCGGCTTTCAGTCTTTCCTGATGCAGGCTATCTTTCTATATACTAATATAATAAAGTTAAGAGTTTGTTTGTTTGTCTGAACGCGCTAATCTCTTTTTCTAATCATGAGTACTTTTACCCACTCAAAGTTTGTTTGCGTTGTAAAAATTACCCTGTAATATTAGATACTCGTATGATTGCGAAACTAACTCTAGTCGTGTTTTGTTACCTCTTAAATCATCTTAATGGCTGAACGGATTTGAATGACACTTGGGACTCAGTTAGACCATATCTTGGAACACGACAAAGGATACTTTTATATCCCAGAAATATAGTCCATTGGGATAGTTTTCAACTCAAATCCACTTGCAGAAGCTGGTTTATAACTAAGTAGGAAATAAAGAGGATTAATTTACAAAAAAATATATAAATTATATAATATGGAAACTCTGGAGTTCTTTGTGCTTATCATTTTACGTTTGTTTTGTTTTTCAATACTGGTATCGTTCATTTGCAGAATGTTTCATTTTAAGCCACAAAAGGTTGGCTATACGGGTACCTATCTCTCATAGAGATTTGCCGCCGGCTCTTTTGTTGGTTTTGCGAAAATAACTTGTAGGTTTACCAGTTTCATTTGCTTTGAAAACAGCGAGGTCGATTTTTTTATTTAAATCATTTATGAGCACATTTCATCACGCCAGAATATTAGAAAAAGATAACGATAGAATACTTTATAGTACACCAAACATAGTTATAACACTCTTTTTCACAAACTTAAATCTTTGGTATAATGGCGGTCTAATCGCTGACAGCGATGCAGCGAGTAGGGATTGCAATTCCAGCTTAGTAGGATCCCGCAACGCAACGGGATCCAGCATAATTTTAGGCCCTGCGGGATCCCGCAACAGCTTGCGGATCCACAATGTGAATCTGCAAATACCGAATTTGTTGCAAGAATATTTATTAACTATCAAACCAACAAGTGTTGAGGCAGAAATAGCCTTTTCGGCCGCTGGCTACATTTGTACTTCTGTATGAAGTCGATTGGGAGATAACATCATTGATGCTTTTAGTTTCTTAAGATCATATTTTCAAAAATAAAAGAAAAGTAAAGTGACTTATTATTTAGTAAAAGTAGGTACTACCAAATATTGGTATTTGTTATTGTTTTTAGAGTCTATAATAAATGATAAGTAACAAAGTAACCGAACTGTGAAATAATAAGTCAATTATATACAGTTAGGTGCAGTGATTTGAATTCCATAAAATAACCTATGCGGGATCCCAAAAACCCCTAGGGATTGAAAACCATGCTGAATTGCAATCCCTGTCTACGAGAAAACCTTTGGATGCACTGAAGGAACATTGCCTCTGTAACTACATAAATATCATGTCCTTAACACTTTTATAGTGTACTCGTGAACAAAGGTGGTGTCATATTATTACATGTAATTTTCACATGTACCTACTAGAGAACGACCCTATTTTTCTAAACCAGCCACATTTAGACTGCTAGCTTAATACTACTGGCATGCTATCCTGACAAATCTCACCTTGAACACTTAGATGAAGTAACGTTGACGTGAGCAGGCTGTCCATTATGCAATGGATGTCAATTGCACACTTCACCTCAGAGTTCACACGTGAGATGTTGACGGAATAGGCCGGCTTATCATTTATTGATCTATAACTGTGTAACACATTCTTTACTCAAAGTCAAAGCGTTTATTTTAAATAAACCATTTACACTTTTGAATTGTCAAAGTCAGTCAAAAACATGACGCAATTTGCACGTTCCAAAGCGTAGATCTCTATGGAGAAGAACGTGCAAGAAACTCCACGGACACTCTTATAAACCATTTTTTGTTTTACAAAAATCCTGATTACAGTATCCTTGTTGTTTATATATGTGAAAACAATGTAAAGAAAGAAAAAACAAATCTAAAACTAAAATATAAAAAAAAAATAAGCCCGTGATAGCTAAGAGATGACCAGTCTCCACTGATGGCAACAGTTCACGAACATGATGCGTGCATCAGCACCATTCAGCTCAACCGTTTTAAAGGGAACTGAATGATCCGATACTCTTCGAATCTTACCTAGAACAGAGTTTATTTGTTCGAAAATATACCAAAACCGAATTTAATACAATCCCCATTTCCTGCCAATAATCGCTTTGCATAATAATGAGCAGCCAAACTCTATAACAATGCATCAGCCGCCTTCAACACAAAAGCAGAGCGTTTGCCAAATTGGAATTGTTCCACAAAATCTCGCTTTTCAACCAAATCCGTGTCTGTCTCGGGTCATTAGATATTATTTGACGTATCGGAGGTCGACACCCGTCCATTGTTGAGAAACTCATAGAGCATATAAGTGCCTTAGCGGCCACGGCAAGTGCGGAACTTCCGCAAGAAATCGTACCTCTGCAGAGGTTTTGTGTCCGCAACTTTTAGCGGAAAAGCACACCTGGGTTTTATAAGCGAAGATGCGTACCTACCACATTAGAGGGTCATCGCGAACCCAGTGGGAAACTGTTTATTTAAGTCGCCGAATTTTTTCTCCAAGCAATCGCCAAGAAGGTAACAAAGCAGTTACTTAGTCCAAGAATGTTAAGGTTGACATTTTACATTTCAAAATGATTTTCAAATTTCGCCTCAAATGTAAAACTCTGCACCTCCGCCTCCGCTAAATCGCCTTAATTACATCCCTACCTATACGAGAGACGAAATTGTAAAACTTACCGTGCAAACCATGTGTTGAAATGTAAACCGTAGACTTTTTGTCGGCCCGTGACTATTCTGACTATGGATATGACAGCCGAGACTTGTATTTGTGTGTCTACGAATATGCAATGGTGTCTCTAGTTGCTATGGTGCCCCGTGAGGTGTTCCTTGTTCTGTGGAGAAAGCACTCAAATTGATGGCCCCGCGAAGTGACCTTGATCGTTGGTAATTAGGAATATCGCGTTAGAATTTTCCTCAACCCATGACTTGGGATGATATGACCTTGTCGGAGCGGCTTTATGATAAGGCGAAAATGTGAACAAAATACGACTTTGAATGAAAGTGTGATTTTTTCCTTTTATGATTTTTTTTGGTAACACATGGCACCACAAGGCATACAAACTTTACTGAGAATTCTAATAAATAAAACAGGGTTTTATTTATTTATTTATTTAAAACTTCATGCACACAAATGTACAGAGGCACTCTTATTATAAGGTTCTCAGCTATTGCCTATTATAAATGTGAAAGCCGTTGTTGATGTGTGTCTGGACGTTTATAAATCAATCATGATTCACGCCGCACAGAACGAAACTTGGCACTCGGGAAGACCATGTCCTGAATAATGAGATATTATACTTTAACTAATAATAAGATTTTTATATCCCAGCAGTATTCATGAGATAAAACACTTTCCGCATTAGCTAAGCCCTGAGCAGAAGCTAGTACACGCACTAAACGTTTTGCATCAAAAATGGCATCATTTTAATCCCCGCCATTAACATTGACACACCGGTGTGTCGCGAATTAATCGCGAATTTAATGTTTATTTACCTATTACATAAGATTTTTTTGGAATTTTCACATGTCGGGGCCGCAGCGGTTAATTACAATAATTGGACTGACATTAAAATCCGTTTAGCATTTCGAAATAAATGAAAAGAAGAAAACAAATGAAAAAACGCTGGCATGCAACACCGAATTTTAAAAAGATCTAGCTGCCAAGCGCTTTGCTTGCAATATCTGACAGCTAGCCGTTTGAAAATGGAATACGACTAATTTTGTGCTCTCGTATTTAAAAATGCGAAAATAATTGGCAGGTATTTCTTCCTTTCTAGAAATGATGCCAAGTACTATGAAGAGATAAATACACTGGTATTTCACACTAACTCAGAAAAACCACTACAAAGAACAATGAATAAGAGTAATTTTTTATATTTAAATACTAAAGATAATATTGCGTTGAATTGATCCTAACACGACGATACTAGTACAATGACGACAGAATATTGACTTCAAGAGAAAATATCTTGTTTATATAATGTAATGCTTATATAAATAAACTAGCTTTTGCCCATGACTTCGAACGCGCATAGCCCGAAACAACTATTTCATGAAATTTTCGGCAACATCACGAAATGGCCAAGTCTATGATATGACCACGACATAATTTTATTATATATTGATTTGTATTATTTTCGCTCTCAAAAGACCCTTCATCGACCATTACACGCAAATCGTTCACGAACAACGACAACGACAGTTTTACATTAATTAATAATGATGATCATCATCTAGCCTTTTCCCAACTATATTGAGGTTTTAATGACCGGCCAAATTTTCACTGGGTGTTCTACCCATGAATATGAACTACTTTCACTATGGGACCGACTCAGAAATCACGAAAAAAAAAAACAGCTGTTTCATACAAAACTTCAATACCTACTCGACTAAAATTTATGAAACAGCTGATTTTTTTTTCGTGATTTCAGATTCGTCCCATATTGAAAGTTGTTCATATTCATGGGTAGAACACCCAGTGAAAATTTGGCCACTATATACTATATAAAATGTAACAAAGCTGAAGAGTTGGTTTGTTTGTTTGTTTGATAGCGCTGATCCCTAGAAATTCCAGTTATTCCAGGATACAGAAAATTCCTACGGGAGCGGGAAAAACGGGATATGCGCGTACAAAGTCACGGGCAAAAGCCAGTGAATAATAAATTATAGTTATACAAGAGGTTTTTTTATTATATCCCATCCACACCGAACGAGGGCGGATATGGTCTACAGGAATGGTATATTGTCTGTGTATCCAATGCCTCTATATTTGTTCTATTTGAGGTTGAATATCCAATCAGCGATTCACGGTATCTATTTATGGGCTCGTCTTTTCCAATTATCATCAATCTTTAGGCAGACATGGCTGCACTTTGACCACATTAGCTTGCTTACTCTACAAACTATAATGTCGTTAAATCTAATCCTTTTTCAACGTTTAATTCCCTCTGTTGTAAAAATGTATGGAAATTAAGGCTTTTTTGTCAGATTGCAATTGAGATGCGAATGCGTACGTTGCTTAAAAATGAGTAGAATTGGCACTCTGGTCATATTTCTTAAAGAAACTCTGTTTTTATGAAGCTCGTTGCAAATGTCATTGAGTGACCTTGTATATTTTATACTGCAGTAAATAATGAAAGCGTTGATTCGTGTAAACTGCTAATGGTGACAGAATGAAGCACTCACTGTCAGTGGCTAGTGAAAGTGAAAATATAGTTCTTGTGAAGAATTTATGAAGCTCTTTGAATGTTTGTTCGAAACTTCAGCTTTTTTGATTCTGCTGATGTTTATCATAATTTAGAAACATTGCAAGTATTTTTTTTTTTAATAATTAAGGCACGTGTTTGACCGCTATCTTACATGATGGTAAGCGATGATGTGGTCGAACATGGAGCACGCTTGCCTAGAAGTAACCTATTCAATCTTGACTTAAAGACTTCCAGGTAGTAGCTATCAGGCGTTTATCTTCTGATTCCCATTGAAGTGTCGTGGTAAATGAAAGACATTTGCACTCGGTAACGTCTCGATTTATTGTCCGATCACATAGACTGAGCGTACACGATCTTAACATAATGCTTACTTAGCTAATCCTGAATAAGGTGTGGTTACACACATACATAATAATACTTACTATACTTACTTACACACACTACACCTCCGGGGGTATAAGAAAAAAAAAATTAGAGCTCTTAATTTTTTTTTCAATATGATTACGACAACTATTAAAAATAAAAATACAAATATATCTTATTTACTATGAAACATTTTAGTTCTGTCCTTATGAATCAATTCGATTTTATTTTGTTTTAGAATTTTGACGTTGGGGCCCATATCCTCTAACACAATATACGGGCCTTCAAAAATATTATCCAATTTCTTTGTTTGTTCACTTTTGACTAAAACTAAATCGTTTTTAGTATAAGTAACTGGATTACATTTCTTATCATAAGCTAATTTTCTATTTTGCTTACTTATGTCTAAATTATGTTTAGCTTCTTTTAGCGCTACTTGTAGCCTATATCTTAAATCTAAAGAGTAATCATTGGGGTTATATAATGGTTCTATTCTATTACAATTCTTAATATTACTAGGAATATTACATCTCCTGCCGAAAATTAGTTCGAAGGGCGTGTACTTCGTCTCTGAGTGGACGGTGTTATTATAACTGAAACACCAAAATGGTATCCAGTGTGACCAGTCATAGCCGTTATCGCCTGAATAAGTCCTTAGAAAAGCGCCTAAATGCTTATGAGCATTTTCGAGAGAACCGATCGATTGATGGTGGTATGCTGTGGACGTTAATTTTTCTATTTTTAATAATTTGCAAACTTCAACCAAAGTCCTTGCAATAAATTCTGAACCTCTATCAGTAGCTATAACTTTAGGTATACCGAAACGTAAAATAAAATTTTGTATAAATGATCTTGCCACAGTTACGGCTTCTTTATTTTTTATAGGATATGCCTCAATAAATTTAGTTAGCTCACATTGAATCGTTACAAGGTAACAATTTTCATCCTCGTCTTTATCTAAAGGACCTACTAAATCTAAAAATATTTTTTCAAAACCTGACGACGCTGTTGTTGTGATCGTCATCGGCTGTTTTGTGTACCTACTATATTTAGTCTTCTGACATGTGGAACACTTTTTTACAAAATCAAGAACATCTTGATCGATACCTGGCCAGAAGTATCGTCTCTTGATGTTGTTAGTCATTCTGCGGACTCCAGCATGTCCACTGGTAGGTAGTAAATGAAAGTCATTTAATATACATTGTTTTTCACTATCGTTATCTATTCTTTCTATTCCTCTTAGTATGCATACTTTCGGACCGGTCCAATCTTTTAATGTTTGTATTTCACTACACAAACCTTTTATAAACTCTTCATTTTCATTATTTTTAACTATGCATACTTCTTTTACTTTTATTTTATAGCTAAACTTCTCTAACTTAGTCACAAATTCGGCTCGCGAGAAATGTGCCGTAAAGTTGAGGTTTACACATAACAACATTTTACTAGGGATGTAAGCGAGACACTCGTCTTCAGCACTTATCAAGTTATTTTTTCTATATTTTTCCACTTTTTCTTTCTCTAGCAAAATCATCTCCACGACATCACTCGGCTTCCTCAGTAATTCCACGACTCTAGGCTGATCAGACCCTTCGTCGGCGGTTTTACTAATTGGCGGTGATTCATTCTTACTCTTCTCATCCATTATTCTTTTTTGTGCTCTAGTCATGACATTTACTTCCGAAATTTTCTCATTCATACTTTTTAATTCACTAGAAGTCACATTTACTCTAGATAATGCATCCGCGACTACATTATCCTTCCCTTGCACATACACTATTTTAAAGTCGTACTCCTCTAATATTAAACGAAACTTCAACAGTCTGCTAGAGGGATCTTTCATGCTAAACAAATAAATGAGTGGTTTATGATCTGTCATTATAGTAAAATGCCTACCGAATATATACGGCCTAAAGTACTTTATTGCCCAGACTATAGCAGTGAGTTCTTTTTGTATGGTGGGGTAGTTTAATTCTGCCTTATTTAATGGTCTACTAGTGTATGCTACGGGTCTTAGGTCACTGTTACACAAAACTGCACCGATCGCTACACCTGATGCGTCGGTCTGTATTATGAATTCGTTAGCTTCTGAGAAATCTGGGTACTGAAGTATGGGTGGGCTAATTAACTTTTGTTTTAAGGTCTCGAAAGAGTGTTGACATTCGGCTGTCCAATTGAAAACTGTATTCTTTCTGCACAAGTGATTTAAAGGCAATGTTATCTGTGCAAATGATGGTACAAATTTACGATAGTAATTACAGAATGCTACAAATCGTTTCACTTCATCTACATTTTTGGGTACTGGGTAATTTTGTAAAACTATTGTTTTCTTTGGATCTGGTAATACTCCATCAGCAGAAACTAAATGTCCAAGATACAATATTTCCTTTTTTAGAAATTGGCATTTTTCCGGATTTAGTTTTAAATTTACTTTTCTTAACCTTTCGAGTACATCGATCAAATTTTTATTATGAGAATTTAAATTTCGCCCAAAAATAATCAAATCGTCTAGGTAAATAAAACACTTGTCATACGTCAGACCAGACATAGCTATGGACATCACTCTGCTGAAATTACTACAGGAAGTTTTTAGTCCCATTGGAAGACGCTTTAATTGATACTGACCCGAGCTAGTAGAGAAAGCAGTATATTTACGACTTTCAGGGCATAAACTAACTTGATAAATACCTTGATTTAAGTCTAAATGGGTGAAATACATTGAGCCTGAAAGTGAGTCTAAGATGTCGGTGATGTTTGGTAGCGGGAACTTATCGTCGACTATTACATCATTGAGTTTTCTATAGTCCACTACCAAACGCCACTTTTTACAGCCTTCAGACTTTTTGGGAACAAGTAGTACAGGACTGTTCCACTCGCTGGAGGACTCTTCTACTATATCGTCTTTCAACATTTGTTTAATTTGTCTATCAATCTCTGGCTTCAATGATTGAGGTAATCTATAAGGTTTAACATATGTAGGACTAACGTTTGCTTTTAGTGTTATGGTTTGTTCGTAAACGTTGGTGGTGGCTAGCTTATCTCCTGGTAGAAAAAACACATCTGAATATTTAGTACAAATCGTTTCGAGAGAACTCTTTTCTTCTGAATTAAGATGATTTAATTTCAACAACGTTAGCAGAGTTTCGGCCCTATTAGCATTGGCCTTAGACTTATCAAAAGAAAAAGTAATATACTCGCTTAAAAATTTTACTTCCGGTTTGAAGTTTTCTAATCTTACTTCTTGATCTCTGATATTTAGTATTCTGATCGGTATCCTACGATTTTTAGGCCTAACTATAGCTCCTGCTAAAAAAATATCTTTATCTACCTATCTCTCTCGAGCAAACAACATAATCATCTTCCGCTTCAATATCTAATTCTACGAAATGGGTCGATTCACTTCGGGCCGGTAATACAAGACAATTATTATTAGTAAACGTTAAATCAAGTCTAGGCGAAATAGGTAAATAAAGTAGTTTACCCGCGTGATTAACAACCAACACGTTGGTAGCTAAATCGATATTACAGCCATAAGTAGATAGAAAATCTAAGCCTAAAATACCAGTTGCCTTGAATGGTAAATTTTGAAAAACGTAAAATTTATGAAAAAATGTGTCATTATTTTCTGTAACAAGTTTCAAGGTTACATATCCCAAAGAGTTGATCTGTCCTCCAATGCCGTTTATAGTAGTGCTATCATAACATATACGCATCGAATCGGGTAATTCATTTTTCCTAATAATAGATATTGACGCACCCGTATCTACTAAAAATGAATATTTTCTGTTATGACAATAAAATGTTACAAATTGACATCGTCCCTTACAAGCCAAAATATAATTATTAAAATCGAAAAAACTGCCTTTTGGTCAAATTTTGGGAACTTTCATTTTCGTTAGAATTTTGGGAAATGACCTCTTGCGCCGATGCTTGCGCGGGTCGTACTGCTTGCGTTGAAAATACATTATTACGGCTGATATTATTTCCTCGCCTGTTACCACGATGGTAATATCGGCTGTTGTTACTATTCGCCTGTGAGAAATTTCTACCGCGGTAAGAATCCTGAAATGACCTTCCGTAACCACGGCGGTTATAACTATTAAAAGATCCATAATTGCGGCCACGTTGACCTTGACCCCTAGGTCCTGAAAAAGGTGTAAACTTACCTCGACCTCTTCTCGAATACTGCATGACGTCTGGCTTAGAGGACGTAGAAGGCGTTGATACATCCTCGTCCTTAGCACCTTGTATGGCGTCCTTGAGATTACTATAGTTGCGAGCGGTCACTATGGTGCTTAGCCTTGAACTTTTCAATCCATCTGAAAATCTCTTAATGGCCATTTTCTCATTTAAAGGCTTTAGAATCGCGAACTTTGACGAATCGCCGTCTGCTTGTGAGATGGTTAAATCGGTAAAAAGTTGTTCTAATTCAGAACCGTACTCGTCAATTGACCTAAAACCTTGGTTCAAATTTTGGAGGCGGGACTGAATAGCGGTAAAAGATTTTGTAGTTAATAAATGTTTCCTTAAATCCTGAATTAAACTAGAAACGGTGTCATAGTTATCCGATAAACGGAGCTTAGCGTTCTCAGATAGGCGACCTTTAATTACGAATTTTATTAAAAGCTTTTGTCCTAAATCGTCTAACATATCGGCATACATTTCCACTGCATCAATCAACCGTTTTGTGGTATCCTCCCTACCATCCATAAGGGGAATCAAGTTACACGCCGTTCGAATGTCGAATTCCATTCTTACTACTTTACCTTCACTAACAGGGGAAGTACACAATTTACTTATCTTTAAAAATATACTCTTAATATTATCAAAAATGGCAGATAATTGTGTCACTAATTCGGGTTTTAAATCATGCGATATTTTAGAGTATAATAATTGCGCTTCACTGTATAATTTCTTAGCCTCTTTCAACTTATTTATCGCAATAGAACCCTTAAATCTAGCTTGTCCTTTCTTTATTAAATATTTACTAATGTCCACTAAATCATCATATATTCTGCTAAAATCATCGGCCATAATCTAAAAATAAAGCTAAGGAATGTAATGTCATCATTCTAGTCACTAAATATATTCATTACATTTCTTCGAACTGTCTTCTAAACAGAGATAGCAATGCGAAAACATTCCATACACGGCGCAGGGTATCGGGTTCGGCGAGTCACCGTGCACGATTTATGAACTGTTACATATTATTACAATAAAACCTTATACTAATTACTTACTTGTTAATAACTCGAACATACATTTTATCGCACGCTATCGTTATTTTTTAATCATAGGTAAAGTTTATTAAAATCATATGCCTACAGTGGCATCACTTGGCGTTATGTATATCGATTTAAAGTTCCGTAGTATTTATTTTCATGATAGTCCACGTATTAAAATTAAGCGCACTTCATTTTTGTTTCAACCTCATGTTAACACTGTGTAGTCTCTCATGTTGAAGCTACTGAACCAACACAATTTAATTCACGGCAACTTAATTTTAGTCTGTTTTTTTTTATATTTTACTTGCACGGGATTCCGGGAGCTGCGACATCATCACGGGGAGCGTTCTTGAAATACATTGAGGTCTGCCTGCGACGTATAGACCTGCGGTTCATTTGCCTCTCCATCCACTTGACATGCATCTTCTTGTAACATTTACAGACAGCATAGCCTGCCGCCGCCAGTAGGACGATTGTAATCAGCGTGAGGAGGATATTTGACGTGCTGATGCTGGAGTAGAACTGCTCGGTTGTTGCACTATTTTTCCCGTTACCAGCAGCCGTTTGCGCGATGATCGTCTCTTCTCTCGTTTGAGTAGATTGACACATGATTTGTAATATGGAACCACTTATTTTGGAGTAATGTCCGTTTTTCTAATCAAACTTGTCTTTTTTTTTTTTATTTGTCCAAATTTTCACTCGCGGTGTGACCTTGAATGGCAGGGTCGCCATGAAGTGTCGTGGTAAATAAAAGACATTTGCACTCGGTAACGTCTCGATTTATTGTCCGATCACATAGACTGAGCGTACACGATCTTAACATAATGCTTACTTAGCTAATCCTGAATAAGGTGTGGTTACACACATACATAATAATACTTACTATACTTACTTACACACACTACACCATGATCGATGCTCATTCTTCTTTGCTCCTACTACGAAGGCTCAAGTTCAGTTTTCATTTGTTCCACAAAATCTTTGTGGAAAAAGTGTAGCTTATAAAGATTTATTCTAACACAAATAATATTTGAATTTGAAAAGACATTGAGGCGCCTGAAATATTCTAATGGCCACAAAGAACATTTTTACATGTCAATCTCTTACAGCGGGGGCGGAATAATTTGTGCTGAAAAGGGTCTTTTTTCTCTGTGGGTTTTTATTAGACTGTTGAAATAAAGTATATATATAACTAACTTATTACCGCGGCCATACTCCTGTTCGCCTATCCTACATAAACCGTATTTTTTTTCAGGATAGAGAATAGTCTATGGCACTCGGTAATTATTACTGAGTGCCATAGACCACTGACCCAGGTATTCCCGGGTAATACCTCGGTAAAATAGAATACTGATTTAAAAGAGTTGCCGTGGAATTACTTGCACGTTCTTCTCCACGGTGATCTACACCTTTGAATGTCCAACTAGCTTTATGTTTTTGACTGACCGAATTAAATGTTTTGAGCATGATACTTTCTCACTTAATGTAGCTTTCAATGAGTGTAATAATTTTTGGAATCGAATCAGTGCCTACTTTCTCAGAAGACCTTTTACAAACCAACAAAAACTTCACACGTGGATTGTATTATTTAGGTAATATCTACTGTTACAGTTAAACATACAGTATTTTCAATATAAAATCTGTCCGTCTCTCCCACATGGATTTGAATCTAAAGTTTTCCGAATGAATTTGAAATAGATTTTCTCATATTCCCCAAAGGGATAAGCAGAGGTGTACCTACAGTACATCTACATTTTGCCAGTCCGGCTTGCCTTCTACCCGACCGTCTTTCAAAAAGAGTTCGATATACGGCCACTAGCGGCCACCGTACATTGAAAAAGTGTACCTATATATGTTTATAAAGTTACCCGGTCTCTTAGTAGGTATGCAGGCATAGGTACTTAGCTATGGTGACGTGACTCGTGGAACCATGATGTCACGCAAGCGGCGACGTTCGTTCGTACGTTAGGGCTACTGCACTTTTAAGTTAATAAACCAACGACGTGAGTCAAAATCGATCAAGTCTGTGTGATGGTAAATTTTAATTAAATTGATTACCAGAGAAATCGCTGGTGTATCCAAATGGAACGGAAAACTAAAGCCTCTACAAGTATTTTTAGATGCTTGAATGTTTGACGAGACTTGAAATTATATTCTAACAGCGATGGTTGGAAAACGAACAGACAAAAAGTAAAAATTTGCCGCCGTTGCCGAATGAATATACTCGTAAATCACGAGTATTTTGAAATTTTGATATATTATGGCATCGCACATATAATATCACTTTGTTTAGAGCCCATGTGTAGAATTGAACTTAATTTCTTTATCAAAACAGCGAGTAAAACGGCATTTTTCGAGCACGAAAATGTCTAGAAAATACTATATTTTTCATAATAACAACACTTTGATGAACTTTAAAACACAACCAAATTGAATATAAACTCTAATTGAATAAATGTAGTTCATGTAAACGGTACATCTTTTTTTAACGATGGATAATCATAAAATGACTTCTCCCGCTCTGGACGGAGTGAAAGAGAGTGTCAAACTCTTAATGATTAAACCCATCCGTGTTCCACCAAATGCCCTTTGCGTTCTAGGGCCGTGATGAATCTTTCGAACAATATTTTTTTTATCTGCCCCACACTATGAATTTCTCCTGAATCGTGGGTGCGTTTACAAACATTCACAAACAGCCAGACCCGGAACAACTATCTGTAGGCCATGCAAATATTTGTTCCGTGCGGTAACCGAACCCGCGACATGCAGCGCAGCAACCGATCGCTCAACCATAAATTCCGCAACCAAACGGTACACCTGAGGCGTGTTCTCGGCAGTTCTAATCGTAGCAGCCCTATCTGCCTTCCGCCACACAACTTAGAAACTTAGACAGTTGAGTTCTCTGCTAAATGCAGCAGAAAATATACGAATCTAAGTTGAAAATATTTGGAAAACTTATCATAGATTTCATAAAATAATATCAGAATGATATGAACTACATTTTACAACGGATAGAGGTATCTTAGGCTTGCGTTAGAAGGCAAAAAATGGAAGGAAAAGTCAAGGAACTTTAAAAACGGCAGCTTGACAGCTTTTGTATATTGAATAAATGGAAAATTTGTCTTCAATCCATATTTATTTTTTAGTCAATAGTCAGTAATTTTATTAATTATTGACTATTGAAAAATCAGCTTCAAATTACATTTTTGAAAACACGTTTTTGGGAACAGCTTGAATTTGGTTTTTCTCTGAAAACATGATTTTTTTATTACCCACCTGTAATGCTTATTTTTTTGACAATTAGGACCAAATTACTCGCAGAACTAAAGTGATAAGCAAAACCATACTAATTTCTCCTCAAATAGAAAGTTATTGATAAACTGATGCTCAGGATAAAACTTGTTCACGAATAAATCCGCCTAAGTTTGCTTTATATACTTAATAACTTCTTGAAAAGGCTTCAATACACCAACTTCAACCGCTTTCCAACTAAAACTTGTCTAATACGAGTTACTTAAACATTTTCATCTTTTAACGACAACATAGGCATGTACTATAAAGGCCGATTCACACATATCAGTGAAGTCACAGTTCCGGCACAGTATCGGCACCGTGATAATTAATTATTCTTTCATACAATCTCTATGAACGCGTCCATACATTTCAGTGTCAGTGATGACGGTGCCCTCAGTGAGAGTTCCTCTGTGAGTTCACTGATGTGTGACTAAAGCTTATAGAGAATTTTACAGCAAGCAAAAAGAAAGTTTTGCGAACAGAGATTTTTTATACAGGTTTATTAGTCATTTAGTCCATTGCGTGATGTTAAAGCTTATTTGCAAAAAGTTTTACATAATAACTTACGGTCCAAATTGCGTTAGTCGCAAGTCAACAAACTTTTTAAGCTTTTAACGAATGTTTCAAATTACCTTAGGCTAATTGACAGAAATCTACTAAGACTGAACTGCTACTTTTCTGATAGCTCATGAATTAATCAATACAGTTATTCGTTCGTTATAAAGTTATCGGGGTCGAAAAAGATGCACTAGTAAAAGTCATTTCAAGGAAAGTGCTAATACGCTAATTCACTGAAGTTGGATCCCGGAGAGGTCCTTACCTCCCTAACAGTATCTTCTGTAGTAAAAATTTCAGAGAAGTTGGAGTAAGTACCTGTTAGTGCTAGAACTAAACTGAACCTTAATTTAATGTGTTGCGGGATGAACCAAGCATTACATTTTAGCTTGCGGCTTGCTCGCTCTAATCTTGGCCGGTAAATGACGTATTAAGGGGAAGCTTGGTTATATTTCATAAAAAAAAAACATTTTAAATACGAGATGATATTTTTGCAATTTATTTATTTATTTATTTATTTATTAGGGGAACACCAACTACATATTTACAAAATATTTAACAAAAAATAATTATACATTGCACTTTGTTCTGTGTAAATATGTCACTTACAGGTGTACACAACTTTCACACATTGATATTACATTAAGCATTATTCTGGGAAATCATTTTAATTTTAATAAATGAAAACAATTGCATGGTAACGTTATCATTATGAAATAAATTAAATTTAATGAGATTGAATAAATTGAAAAATATTGAAACTCATACGTAACTAGTCACCATTTACAAGGTACTATCCCTATAAATAGTGACCAGCCATGCATGAGTTGACTACAAATTGATAGAAATTGAATTGAATTGAAATTGAATTGAATTTAACAATACTGAATATAATAAAATATAATAATAAATAGTGACTAGTTAGAAGTTGACTACAAATCAATTTCTAATATTTTTTGTTTGAAATTAGTTATGCTGTCACAGAATATGTCAATATCGGAATTAGTGGAGAGAGCTCTGTTAGTTATAGTCATCATTCGGTTTAACGGTGCGGATCGGCCAAGATTTGTGCGAGATGATTTGACAGTAAAGGTGTCGAGTTTTCGTGCTGACCTGACTGGACATTGACGGGGCACACTGAGGGAGAGATTATCAAGAAGTTGGAGTGAGGTTATCTGACCATTTAGAATTTTGAAAATGGTCGTTACGTCAGTTAGCATGCGACGTTGTTCGAGCGAATGCCAACCAAAGTGGCTCACTTTGGTTGGCATTCGCTCGAACCTCAGTCGCTGTGAGTAGTCAGCCCTGTAAGGGCAGCTGTGATCTTTGTACCTTAAATACCTAGTGAAATGCTTTTGGACCCGTTCGATGCGGTTGATGTGTACCTTGTAAATTGGACTCCAAACTGGAGAAGCGTATTCTAAGATACTCCGTACGAAGGAGTTGAAAAGTACCTTCAATGCATGTGTCCCTTTGAAGTCGTGACCAATCCTTTTGATAAAACCAACCATTTTACCAGCCTTGGACAAAATTGTATCAATATGAGAAGTGAAAGATAGGTCACTACTAAGTAAGACTCCAAGATCCCGTATGACGTCGACCTTCTGCAGTGCTATTCCATTAAGTGAATAAGATGATGCTACTATTTGTTTTTTGCGGGTAAATGTTATGTGTTGGCATTTATCAACGTTCAACCATCACCATCCTGTTTGCAATACACCACTCTTGGAGGGAGTTGAGATCTGATTGTAGCAGAGCGACGTCTGATGGGGAGTCAATAGATCGATACATTTTCAGGTCGTCTGCAAAAAGGTAACATTGGCTGTGCTTGATGTGGTTTACTATGTCATTGATGAAAACAATGAATAAAATAATAAAATAATTGGCCCGGCATGGGAACCTTGTGGCACACCAGAAGTAGCTGTATATTCCGGCGAATGGTAGCCATTTACCACCACTCTTAGTTTCCGGCCACATAAGTAGGATCTAAACCATTCTAGAAGGTTCTCATGCACCCCGTATCTCTCCAGCTTGGCGAGTAGTATCTGGTGATCTACTTTATCGAACGCGCTGCTGAAGTCGGTGTACAAGGAATCGACTTGGAGACCCGCGTCGACATGGCAGGAGATGTCATTAAGATATGCTGACAGATTTGTGACAGTTGATTTGTTACAACAGAAACCATGCTGTTGCTGAGCCAGTTGTATCTTAAAATGCGAGGATAGCAAAGGAACAATCAATGATTCGAAAATCTTTGAAAATATTGATAGCAAAGAGATAGGACGATAGTTTCTAGCATCAATTTTATCTCCTTTTTTAAAAACAGGTAATACGTTAGCCCTTTTCCATTCTTCGGGGAATTGGGAAGTTTCAAAAGATTTGTTGTATATCATCGATAGTGGAACCGAAATATAGCGAGCGCATCTTTTGATAAATATAGGAGGTAACCCGTCGGGACCAGCTCCCTTCGTGATGTCAATTCGTGACACAGCTTTTAAGACTTGCCTTTCGGTGAATCTTATCGACGTTAGTGCAGTCTGTGGAAACTTTTGCGTCCTTGACACAAGTTGTGGGGACGTGTTACTAGGGGAGGAGGTAGTTAGCGTCGACGAGAAATGCTGAGCAAAGATCTTGCATATGTCATCACCCGTACTAGCGGTTAAGTTGTCAAGTTTGATTTCTGAAGGGAAATGCCTCATAAGTTAGTAAAAATGTATCTAATGTAGATATTATGCGAATTACTTACTTACACGTGCTTCGGAAGGCACGTATAAGCCGGTGGTCCCGGCCGCCAAAGGGCGGTTGTCAATTAAACCATGTCGGAGGCCCTTGAGGCGGTTAGAAATTCTGACACTAGGGTGTGTGGGGTCGTAAGACCTTACTGCCCACACGTTAAAGAAAAAAGATTTACACGTAGAAAAAAACATGAAATACTCATCTGTCAGTCTCATAAGAAGTATGTCTGATTGTCTGTCATGTTTTTACGCCTAAACCGCTGAACAGATTGATGAATCTTGGTGGACGGACACGTTCATTTAACTTCAGACATATGTTTTGCTGGGGAGTTTGTCGCGAGACTTCTTCTCCCGGCTAAAAGACAGTCAAAAAGTGTTGGCAATCAGGTTTTTTTGAATAAATTTATTTTAATTTTCTAGGTTTACCGAATTTAATCTCGGTAATCAGGAATTCTCAGGAAGGGGTTTGTTAGATGAACTAGCAATATGGAGTAGTAGTATAAGAATCATTGTGATGTCTGTCTACATTTTCCGGGTGTTTTCATTTTGAGGATCGCCCGAAGGACACGGTGGAGCATACGGTGGAGGTCTGCCCTGCTTGGGCGGAGCACCACCGGCGCCGTGTCCTCGTCGAGGCGAACGGCGGCGGCGACCGTACGGCGTCCGGCCCTGGTTCAATCCATGGTCCGGAGCGAGGAGGCATGGGAAGCCGTCACCTCCTTCTGCGAAGCAGTAATGCTAGTGAAGGAGGAGGCGGGCCGCGTGAGGGAGAGACAACCTTCACGCCCCAGCCGCCGCAACATAGGGAGACGCCCCAGGCGTCGGGCGATCCTCGGCCACGGCAGGCGCGGGTCTGCGGATGGCGAGCATTGGGTGGCTCGCCGTCCGATCAAAACCAGGCCCGCGTCGACGGTGCGTTGTGTTCCACGCGCGCCTCAAAGAGGTGTCAGCATTAGAGAAGGGCCTCTAGGGCCAGAGCCTGCCAGGGTTGCGGATTTTGTTCGAAAGAGTTACCGCGGCCCTGGAAAGAGCTGCTCACTACGAGGAGCACGGATGGGTTTTAGTCAGTAAGAGTGTGACATTCCCTACCGCTCCACCCAGAGCGGCAGGAGTCATTTGATGATTTCCATCCATAAAAAAAAAGTCTGTCTACATTTTACGTATACTTAGATAGATTGAGACTTCATAACAATGTTCTTTATTTAGACAGAGAGAAATCATGCTAACAATGCGGCCAATTAAAACTTTGAACGCAACTTGTTCTTAAGATAAATAGCGTCTAAATATTAAACATAGGGATAATTATTTATATCAGTTGGACTAAATGTGTTTTAGTTTTGCTAAATAATTATGACTGTTGGTATTTACTAGCAATTAGTTTTGAAAATATTTGTGCTAGTGAAAACTTAATACTTACCTATGCAATTTAGGAGAAATGCTTAGTCCTCTGCACAACGCAATTAAACTCACTCGGGCCCAACATGTGAAAATTCCCTAATATAAAGTAAATCTTATGTATATGTAAATAAACATTAAATTCGCGATTAATTCGCGACACACCGGTGTGTCGCCGGGGCCGGACAGGTTAATAAATCTTTTTATTTCAAGTCAAGGGGCATCGGCACGTTAAGGCTCTAGACAGACGGACCGCATTTCAACTGCAATCCAACCGCAAATTGCAGTTTGGATGCAGTTTGAATGCAGTTGACACGACTGCAATAGAACTGCACGGTTGGTTTGCAGTTCTATTGCAGTCGTGTCAACTGCATTCAAACTGCATCCGAACTGCACCATACCCACCCGCCCGCACTACTTTAACGCTCCGCCCCCGGGCCCATATAATCAGTAGTAGAAACAAGGTTAGTGTGAGCACACGCGTTGTCTGTCCGTAAATAAAACAAATATGTCGAGCACAAGGTTATAAGATTTGACGAAGCTTTACTGTTACTTTTACGTCATTGCAGTCGGTTTGCAGTTCACACGATTGCACGCCGACTGCAATTGAACTGCAATCGGACTGCACGTTTGGTTTGCAGTTCTATTGCAGTCGTGTTAACTGCATTCAAACTGCATCCGAACTGCAATTTGCGGTTGGACTGCATTTAAACTGCAATCCAACCGTGCAGTCCGTGCGGTCCAATTGCAGTCGGCGTGCAGTCGTGTGAACTGCACACCGACTGCAATCGGACTGCACGGACGGTTGGTGTGCAGTTCTATTGCAGTCGTGTCAACTGCATTCAAACTGCATCCGAACTGCAAACTTGCAGTTGGATTGCAGTTGAAATGCAGTCCGTCTGTCTAGAGCCTTAGACGTTGGTCCCGGCTGTCATTTGTAGATCTTTGGCAGTCGTTACGGATTATCAAAACCAGAAAATCTGATAGAGTGGCGACCGCGTACCGGAAGACGCAACATTGGAAGGCCTCCCAAAAGATGGACCGATGACCTGGTGATAGCTGATTGATGGATGCGAGACGCACAGGGCCGGTGGTTGTGACGACACTTGGGGGAGGCCTATGTCCAGCAGTGGACGTCTTTCGGCTGATATGATGATGATGTTGATGATGAGAAAATCTGACTCCACTCTTGCCAAGAAGTACCGTGTTACCCAGTTAATGGGTTGTGAAGGTCTGGTAGGCAACCGCTCCACGTAAAATACTGGTATTCAGCTGAATCCAGATTGACTGGAAGCCGACCCCAATATAGTTAGGAAAAAGCTAGGCAGATGATGATACAAGTCAAGGGGCATTGATACACGTTTTCTGAAAAGAAACTATCGACGACGCGTCACAAATAAATCTAGCGTCAAGAACTACCGTCGAAAATTATTCAATCACATCAGCTAACGCAGGTTCGACAATTTGTCACATTAGTATTGAGATCATTTAATTATATATGACTAGATCCGATAGACTAGACCCGAGTGACAAACAACTAAGCATCTTTCAAACTTTCACAATCATAGTTATTATTTTAGCAAGATATTGTAACATCAAAAGACCAATTTTCGTACCTAAAAAGCTTTGCACTATCACCTCGGCGACAATCAAAGTCTAAACTTGATAAAAGTAAAAGTACCTTGTTAAATTAAAACTGTTTTTGACGGTTTGCGACTGCGATGTGTGACGAATGCAAACGCTTCTTAAAAATTCAAAAATAAAATTGTAGAATTGGCCCTCTGAGAACAACTTGGCCTTAACATAAAATGGAGTCGCGCGGTAGTGACCATCGCCGCTCAACTTGAGTTACTGTCACTAAGTGCTTCCTCTGCACATTCCTTCAGGCTACATACTACCTACTGGCTACACGTATTGCACTTAAGATGTCTAAATATTGTTACGCCCCACATTTGATGCCGGGTACACAGCGGCATCAGTGCCCAATAGCGCAATCTAGTATCAATTAGCAGAACTAGTAGAGTCAAGATCCTTCTAGACTTTTCTATGCTAGAACATTCTAGAGTTCTCGACAGTCGGGACCGGTATGTACACGAACTTTCTAGAAGTTTCTACAGTAGAAGGTTCTAGAATTATTGACGCCTTAAACAAAGACCAATAGCCCGCGAACGAGGCAGTATTGTATTCATCATACAGATTTGCGATACGAGCGATAACTTTGGAAGCGATCTTCAACTGCGAATTAAAGTAATCAGTAGTGTTTTATAATTAGTGAGTTTTGAGCTGTAATTAGTGTTGTTAATTAAAATAAAAACCTAGGTAGGCCAAAAAAAAATGAAGCCATTTCTCAAAAATGTTTGTTTTTCAATTTGATTTTATTATTTCTTTCCAAGTGTGAAATAAAATGTCGTTTGATTCATGAGCGTTTATCATAACGTTCTTGGTTCCAGCACTTCGACCACTTGCACTAAATTAAAATAGGTACCTACTACAAACATGCTACAGTATTTTGCGTGTAACTTTTTTTGTCTATATTGTAAATAAAAAACACTGAAATATTTATTCATTCAATGCCAGGATAATCCACGGGCGCGAAATGAAATAAAATTAAATAGCAACATAGTCAGTTAAAAATTCAATATTGTATGTTAGTGCCGCCACGCGCCGTGGTATCAGGGGAAATTTGACAGTGTTGCCACAATTCAGTATATGCACCCGTAAATGTCCTTTGGCATGAAATAACTGGACAGTAGCCAAATACGGTGGTGCACACAAGTCGTTCTTTATCTTCTTACTAAATAATATCTTAATATCCTAAGTCTAAGAAATCATGTTTATAATTGCTAGCTGAAATCAAACAGTGTTTAATAGTAGATTATGCTCCGAGGGGACAAAACAGTGTCTTATGTCATGGGCATCATATTGAATCTCAAACACAATGAAGAATTCGGGATTTAAGACATAATTAATTTGACGCTTTCGATCAGTTGGTGTGAAATGATTTTTTTATTTTTTTTTATTTATTGATAGGTAAGCGCTTGACCACCATCTCACCTGATGGTAAGCGACGATGTGGTCGAAGATGGAGCACGCTTGCCTAGAAGTAACCTATTCACTCTTGACTTAAAGACTCCCAGGTTGTAGCTATCAGGAAACACAGACCCCGGCAGGGAATTCCACTCCTAGTCCTTAGCTGTACGCACAATGAATGTATTCCCAAAACGCTTTGTGCGTGTGGGTGGGATGTCCACCATGTACCGGTGGCGCATCGCCGTACGTCTTGTGGTCCGATGATGGAACGGGCTAGGCGGAATCAAACTATGCAATTCCGTTGCACACTCTCCAAAATGCAACCGATAAAAACCGACAGGCTAGCAACTCGGCGTCGATGCTCGAGGCTCTGGAGCTTCGACTCGACAAGCCTATCATTGCCGATGATCCTCTTGGCTCGTTTATCTATTGACTCAAGGGCATCAAGCTGGTATCTGGCAGATCCGTCCCAAAGATGCGAGCAGTACTCCATACACGATCGAACTTGCGCTTGATAAAGTTTTATACCTCCCAGAAGACGTGATCAACCAGAGCCATGATTGACACAAAAAACTTCAACGCACACATAATGGTGTCCCCATCGTATATCTTTTCTTACGAAAGAAAATACATTTTCCCACCGAAGTTGTTGACGAGTACGTCTACCTGGGACAAACGATCCAGTTAGGTAGGGCTAACTTCGAGAAAGGTCAACCGTCGAATCCTACTCGGCTGGGCAGCGTTCGGGAAGTTGCGCGGTATCTTCTCGTCTCACATACCACAGTGTCTCAAGACAACAGTCTATGTCTATCCAGTGCGTGTTGCAAGTGATGACCTATGGACTTGAAACGTGATCGCTCACAATGGGCATCATCAGAAGGCTTAAAGTCACCCAAAGGGCAAAGGAGAGGGCAATGCTCGGAGCTTCCTTGCGTGATCGAATCAGGAATGACGATATCCGCAAGAGAACCAAGGTTACCAATATAACCCGAAGGATCGCCAAATTTCAGTGACAATGGGCAGGGCACATTGCTCGTAGAACCGGAAGACGCAGCGTCGGAAGGCCTCCCACAAGGTGGACCGATGACCTGGTGAGGGTCGCGGGTAGCCGATGGATGCGAAACGCACAGGACCGGTTGTTGTGGCGACACTTGGGGGAGGCTTATGTCCAGCAGTCTTTCGGCTGATATAATGATGATGATTAAATCTTGAGGTATTTTACGCTTTAAACGTTGCGCTTTGTTGTGGTTTGCTATAAGTGGCCGGGCCAGAGTATTTGGGTGTCGTTCGAATTGCTCTTTATAGGTTCTAGTATGGTGTACAATTTCCTATTTCACAGTGAGCAGGCGTAGATGGTGTAATAATTCGTTGGTTACGAACCAGGGGCATTGGTTATCATGTGGAGTGTTTTATTTTGAAACCTTTGTATGATTTCAATGTTCGAATGGCAGTACCCTACAGTTGGATTCCATACGTCCAGACGGGCTTCAGTATTGCCTTGTACAGAAGTATTTTATTTTCGAGAGACAGTTGAGACTTTCGTCCAATGAGCCAGTAAAGTTTTCGCGTTTGAATACCGAGTTGTTTTCTCTTAGTGAAAATGTGTTTTTTCCAGGTAAGTCTTTTGCCCAAGTGCAATCCAAGGTATCTCACATGATCTGCCTGTGGGATTGCAATGTTGTTATGTGTGACTGGAGGACCCGAGTCTCTTCTTAAGGTAAATGTTACGTTAACTGATTTTGTTTCATTTGCTTTTATTCGCCACTTCTTGAGCCAGTTGGACAAAAGACTACACTTATGTCATTTAGCCCTTTTTGGAGTATTTGTGAGGCTATTTTTGGGTTGCTATGTGTAGGTAGTATAGCGGTATCGTCAGCAAAAGTTCCAGTAATTAAGGATTGAGATGTCGGCAGATCCGCAGTGAAGAGCAAGTAGAATATGGGACCCAGTACACTGCCCTGCAGAACTCCTGCTTTTACAGGGCAGAGATCAGACAGTGCTTCCCCTTGTTGAACTATGAAATGGCGCTGCTGGAGAAATGATTTTAATGTTCCGTAAAGGTGATCTGCAAGCGCATTTTTCAATTTGAATAACAATCCTTCATGCACTTGGTTGATAGGGCTTACTGCGAAATCCAAACTGGTGATCAGGAATTAGCTCCTTTTCCTGGAGTATGGGCAAGATTTGTTGTTATGGGCCTATATGATTTTGCTTCTTCAGGTTGTTTCTCGGGCTTCAACAGCATTACAATTTGTGCGACCTTCCAGGGGAAAGAGCTGCAGTCTGGTCATGGCATTAAATAGTGACGTAAGGAAAGTTATGCCAGATTCAGGTAATTCTTGTAATATAATATGATTTGTAACAAAGTCGTATCCTGGAGCATTTTTTGGGTCTGATTTTTTTTATAATTCGGTCAACTTCTGTTTTTGTAAATTTAAGAGGCATTTCCTGTGAGTGTTTAGTAAGTGTAAGTGTATTTATGTAGTTCTAAATATATCTAATGCTTGTTATTTTAATAAATACATTGATTTTAGTACTAGGGCTTCTTATTTTCTCACAGTTTAGGTGTGAAATGTAGGGTATCCTCCTCGGGTATAAAGGTATCTCTGCCTTGGGCTAGATTGAATCCCTCGCTGCATTTAAGAGTCTTGTATTAACTCCTAGTTAAAACCCGAATCCTTCGTAGCGTTCGGAATTTAATATGACGTCCGTGACATAAGACACTGCTTTATCCCCTCGGTGCATAATTTACTATTATTTGACGACAGTCCATCAGTATTCACATATAAAATGAACTATTGGCGTCCATTATTTCTTGGTGACGGTTCAAACAAATTGAGTGCTACCAGAACATTTATGCTATCCTCACATTTACAGCAACATAGTCCCGTCCCTTGATTTGCGAGTTATTGCTAACCATGCATTAGATTTAATGGAACTGTATCCTCTTGAAAATCACGGCTCAATATATTCCACTCTGAATCCCATTCGACTCGAATGCAGCCCCTTTGCTAAAACCGTCTCAGTTACAACCACATTATATGAGTCGGATACGTTTGTGGTCTTAAAACTGTGAAAGCTTTAGCCATAAAAGACTTAAGTTCAAGGCCAGAGTAACACGGTCATACTGTGCTCTGCCAAATATTTCTTTGATAAATCCTGGCTTTGTGCCAGAAGGTTCAAGTCCAAATGATACAGATATCATCCGTGTTGGTAAGATTTTCTCTTTTGTTTTTTTTATTATTACCTTGTCGTTTTGGCAGTTTATACAGGATCATTTTAAAAGATGTAACATAAAAAAACGGAAATCCTGATAAGGGGTCATTGTTCTTATCACTATGAAAAACTGTTACAATAGATCCAATAAACCCTGAAATTGCGACAAAAAAACAGTAGTTTAGAATTCCAGCTAATACTGATTGAGGGATCAACGGCAGTTTGTAGTTCTCCAGAGTTTAGACAGTAATTTTTTTGTATCGTCATTAGACGTGTTAGACCGTCACGTCTACGAAGTCTCAAGTTTTGAAGAACATCACTCATTTCTACCGTTGTTGAATTTCAAGGAAGTACATACCTACATTTCTACTACACAGTCTTTGTATTCATCAAAATACCTAAAATTAAATTAAATTACTGCACACACTGAATCCTTACATATGCAAAACGTTCTTCGTTCAGTTTCCTTCGCACGTCACAGTCGGTTACTTGCCGAGCTAGTAAAAACTACATAATTTCATAGTATTACGACCAATAATAAATAATTAATTTGATACTGGATTAATTAAAATTTGAACCGTTTTATATCACGTGAAATGGAAATACCTTTAAAAATGTTCTTGAACGTATGGCGTAAATTTAAATGTTGTTTAATGTATTTGATTTCATTTTTTTTGATATATAGTGTCATGAAACGAGTGTGGAATCAAAATGGTGTAAGACCAACGTCTTCGGTTAACTTACACTATGTTGCAGTGCATATCGATTTGAAGGGGTCACCCCCGAAGATGACTTACTTGGTATCCCTCCTACCCATTTTCAGCATGTTCGGAGTAAATGCAATTGTTTTGGAATATGAAGACATGTTTCCTTATGTGGGTAGCATTGCTAATATCAGCTCTGTGAATGCTTATAGAAGAACTGAGGTAAGTTTCGATTATAATTAGGTCATACATACATTCTGTCAAAAAAGTATCGGGAATAGGGAAGAAGTCTGAAAAAATATAATTCGACCGTCAGATAGATTTCCAAAAAATATTAAACACGTATTTTTTTTTCACGTAAACTAAAAATTAAAAAGATACAGTGCGTTGAAAACTCATGTGACGTCACTTTTATGTACACGAACGAAAACTGCGGCCCTACCATGAAGTGTTAAAGCGTGAGTAGTTCGAGCGAGAAGGAGGTGTGACTGTTCCTAAATTACCCTAGGCTGATAAAATTTTCGTTTTCCCTAAATTAAACTACATCTGGTTCTTGTGTCGGCTTCCCCTGTGGGGAAGGAACCGGGCTCCTCCTCCGCCCGATTCTGTAGGGCCCGTCTCCTTACGGGGCACCCTCCCACCGATTATACGAAATGAATTCCCAAAACTACTGCCTTGTCCGACCTTAGAGGCTAGGGACAAGGAGGGGATACAAGGTGAAGTTAATGTAGGGAATTCATGATTAGTAATACATAAGTAAGCAAACAAGTATAATAAAATAGGTATGAAGTTAATGAGACGAGAGGACTGCAAAGTATATTATATTATGGTGAGGTGGTGAAGGAAACGTTACGCTTGCGTTTAATAAATTTATGATCTACTTCTACGTTAATTTATATTTTCACAATAGAACATCAGACCGAATAAACGAACTAGAACTCATTTCGTGACACGGAATGGTGGCCTTGTCGTACGTGTACTGTTAGACCTAATCGCACAATATCACTATTTGAATACTGTAACGAAACTAACAGAACACGTTCCCGGGACTCTAAATAATTGTCTTACACAATCCTAAGACAGAGTACTGCGAAGTTCAGCTGTCATTGAGGAAGACAATTCTATTTTTATGTAGCTCAAATCGCGTCGCGTGATAATGTTAACAACCCTTTTACGGCTGCCTATCTTAAGATAACACAAAACTAGCGCAAGCGCTCCGTAGACCAAGTCTGTAGCAGAGTTAATTGAGATAGGTATTGTTGCACGGCGAAGTGGTTCAAACACTTCACATTTCCTTAATTCGCCCCTTTCTTGGATATGCGGTGCGGCTCTGAGCGGCTACCATCCGAATCTCGTGTCTCGCTAAATAGTGACGATTCAGTAATAGGCCATACCATAGGCCGGGGTTAGTTTTAACGAGACACGGTCCCTAGCGTCCTTAGGACGATCCCTTTTGGGTGCCCAGTGAATCCTAGGTCAGGATTCCTACCCCTGGAAATGGTCGTCCAACAAGCCCCACGCAATGCACTCTGAGCTAGACCTTATAGGAAACAGTAATCATCAGCAACGCTTGGTTGACCTATAACCCGAATGCGGGTCGGCCATGAAGCCTGTTCTAAATAAGCTGTGAATATTAACGGTTCTGCCCCCCCCATGAATGTGGTGCGTCAGTTAAAAGTCAATAATGGCCAATAGTTGGGTGTGTTGGTGTGCAGTGTACAAATAAGTAGGTATGAGGGAATGTTAAGTGTAAAGGGGCCTTCGCCGTTTCCCTAAACCAAACATTACTGACAAATAACTGCCAAGGTATGGATTATAAAATGGATATAAAGTTGCGCCTAGCTGGAATAAATGGTTATTAAATTATCCTCTCCGGCACAACTACCAGCCACCTAGAAATACTTATAGTTAAAACTCACCCAGTCACACCAACACTTACACACACATTAAATACTAAATAGTCTAAATTATATCTAACTTAACAGATAATACTTGCTACGAGTTACAACGGCACTTCGCACTCTGGTCTCCTTACTTAAATATCCCTAGCCTCGACTATAAGCGTCCGCACACCCCCGCGGTCCTAAAACCTCTGCCCTGCTAACCTCTTCCGCCGACCAAAACTGCCTGTACCTACTTGTCGTTCCCACACCTTTTTTTGTCCTGTCAGCTCTCTCCTAACATCTCTACAAAAAATACCACGCGATCCCTTCCGCAGCTGCAATCAATTGGTTGCAGCTATTGCACACTTTTGTTCTAAGGGTTTGTCCCTTTTTTATTGCCGTCCGTCGGGCCAACTTAGCTAATTCTTAGTATTTTGTAAAATATTGCTTTCAGCTGGCACATGTGTTCGGTTGTGTCCCGAGTTTATGAAAGGAATGAGTTTTTAAAAGGATCAGTATCGTTTTACTATTTTGCAATGAATAGAATATTTTGTTGTTAATTACGGTACGCGTCCGGCTGTCAAGCCATAAAGTTCAAACTTAATGTATTTCTAAATAGCCCGCTACGATATGCAGGATTGGAAATAAATATAATTTTGATATTAAATAGGAATAAGTGACAGACAGTCACATTCCCCCCTCTGAAAATCAGACGCGTGACGTAGTACAGCGGATGAGCTTTCACAATAAGACGAGCTCTGTCCTTCATGGAGTAATTATTAGAAAATAATACGCATTGGGTATGTCAGCCGTATTAGAATCTAATAATAATAACTGCTCTAGTTTGAACATTAATCCAATAAGATGTAATGCCTGCTAGAATTCCGAATATCTTGCAGATACATTTTCTGTTGACATATCATTGCTTTAACTATAGTATAGTAACTTATTATTCTCTAAAACAGTCTTTTCAATTAAAATTAATCAATTTTCAGTCGACCTGTGCATATTTTAGTATTTCACACCTGCTGTAGGTATATGAGCAATCCTTCTTTGAAATTCTCTTGTCATAACAAAATATTAACTTTTTGAAGACCTGTGCATGATTTAATTTATTTTAAATATCGCAGTCTTATTTAACTGTTATTCGATACATAACTGCTATATTTAAACTTACTTTCTTGATAATAGCTACTCTTGTTACATTGATATTTAATTTCAGAAGACTCCGTTGACGACTGTGTTTATAGTTTTAGTTTAACACATGAGTGTCTTCTTATCATTAGTAAATGTATTGCCGTACCTATTTGAACTGAATCTTCCTCGAAATACTCTTGTTATGTTCAAATAACTACATTACAGAAGACCTGCGCATGCTTATAGTTTAATTTTACATACCAGAGTCTCTTCTAAGAGTATTTGTGTTATCAGGCCACACTACCTACGGTGCTCCCTCATTCCAAACTCTCCTATCTGCTTATCGCAGTTGCCGCTGGACAGAGACCTCTCCTGCGCCTCAACGCTGAGTCAGCTTCGTCAGCTGCCCGAAGTTATCTCCAGGTGTAACTGAAATGGTTCGCACATAAACATATTAGAATTTATTCCAATAAGATGAAATAGTCCTCCCCTAATTTTAAAAGTAGAGTAGTTCTGAAATTAAGCTTTTGACAGAGCTTTATTGGACTAATTCTTTGAAATGACAATTATTTTTATTTACAATGTAACAAGGTTTGACAAGTTATTTAAGATTGAATCCATGAGAACAGGCCAGTTTTGACACTCCATTAAGGATTGCAATACGATATAAGAACCTAAAGGAAACCTAGTTTTTCTAAAGCACATATATTTTTAGCTTTCTTAGTAAGGCTTAGAAAGTTAGAATAATGCCCCCCTCAGACTGTAACACTTGTGACAACATACCTCACTGGTATGTTAATTTGAAGTCATAGCTTTCTATAAACCTAAACATTGAGAATATTTAGTGACATAACAAAAATTATACCGCGTCGTAACGGGTAACTGTACCGTTTAATAAAAGTAAAACTTAGCTTCGTAAAAGGAGCCACGCGACAGGAGCTGCTGAAGTCAGTTGGTGTCAACCAGTAAGATGAAACTATGTGCCAAGCGCAACGCATAAACCATTGGTTTAGACATAACGAGTCGCAGCCTAGTGATGACTTACATAACCTGGAATTTGAAATAAGGCCACACGAGTATCTATTCAATTATAATAATGTCATACACTGTCGAGTTGACAATTTTCCGAGTAACTTTCTATTATAATTATATTCTTCATAAACATTATCCAACAACGCCAAGTCGGTGGACTTGATAAAATAATAAATTAAATCTTAATAAGTCTTAAATACCAAAGATTTAAATACTAAAGGTTTGTTTATAGCTCGGGTGTGTACCTAGCTCACTTCATATACGTACTTATACAAACTTCAAACTATCAGACACAAAACTTATGTTTGGGAGTCGAACCCATTATAACATTAACTCAGGAACGCTTTCAATGACATCATTACCTTTGTGGTTATGGGGATTGAACCCATACGCAGTGCTGTAACATAAGCAAACATTCCTGCAACCTATTAAGTACTTAAAATTTAGCTGCATGCATATGGGAATCGAACCCACTATTTTTGCAGTGCAGTTACACAAGCATAAAACCATTCAAACTATCACCTACTTACAATTACATATCTGTGTGCATATGGGAATCGAACCCACCATTTTTGCAGTGCAGTTACATAAGCATAAAACCACTTAAACTATAACCTACTTACAATAACATATCTGTGTGCTTATGAGAATCGAACCATCTATTAGCAACACAGTAACACAAACTATTTAAAAATACCTCCGTGCTTTTAGGAATTGAACCCAAAGTAGCCCAGAAACCAAAACACTCATGCAAGCAAACATTCATGCGGGAATTGAACCCACAACCCGTGACACAGGAATTCCAACACTCATTAACGATGAAATCAAGCGGGAATCGAACCCAAAATATGTAATGCTAGTGATACTTAAACAGATAAATCATACGGGATTTGAACCCGTTAAATATAGTTGAGGTGTTAATTTTCAATCACCATGATCAGACCATTATAATTGTAGCCATTGTAACTCTTGTCGTCTTTGAGAGCTAATAAAACCATAAATTATTAAGTTGTGTAATAGAAATGAATAGCCGCTTTTTCAGCTCTAACTGGTTATTATAGAACCATACACTAACGTTGCGTTATTTTTATTGTAAACTATTATGGTTGCCGTTGTAACTCATTTCGTCTGTAACAATTAACTAAACATTAAGTGAATACGTTACGTTTAATACAACACTAGATATACTTTACATGTTTTAGCCGTTATAACTATTTTTGTCCCTATTAATTTATGTTATAACTTAAATTTACGTTGTGTTTTTTTTTCGTAGTAACCCATAAATGTTCTTTCTCGTTGCACTGACGTTACTCAGTACATTTAATGACGAGAATCCTGGTCACGCAGCATCAAATGTGACTGTTCCTAAATTACCCTAGGCTGATAAAATTTTCGTTTTCCCTAAATTAAACTACATCTGGTTCTTGTGTCGGCTTCCCCTGTGGGGAAGGAACCGGGCTCCTCCTCCGCCCGATTCTGTAGGGCCCGTCTCCTTACGGGGCACCCTCCCACCGATTATACGAAATGAATTCCCAAAACTACTGCCTTGTCCGACCTTAGAGGCTAGGGACAAGGAGGGGATACAAGGTGAAGTTAATGTAGGGAATTCATGATTAGTAATACATAAGTAAGCAAACAAGTATAATAAAATAGGTATGAAGTTAATGAGACGAGAGGACTGCAAAGTATATTATATTATGGTGAGGTGGTGAAGGAAACGTTACGCTTGCGTTTAATAAATTTATGATCTACTTCTACGTTAATTTATATTTTCACAATAGAACATCAGACCGAATAAACGAACTAGAACTCATTTCGTGACACGGAATGGTGGCCTTGTCGTACGTGTACTGTTAGACCTAATCGCACAATATCACTATTTGAATACTGTAACGAAACTAACAGAACACGTTCCCGGGACTCTAAATAATTGTCTTACACAATCCTAAGACAGAGTACTGCGAAGTTCAGCTGTCATTGAGGAAGACAATTCTATTTTTATGTAGCTCAAATCGCGTCGCGTGATAATGTTAACAACCCTTTTACGGCTGCCTATCTTAAGATAACACAAAACTAGCGCAAGCGCTCCGTAGACCAAGTCTGTAGCAGAGTTAATTGAGATAGGTATTGTTGCACGGCGAAGTGGTTCAAACACTTCACATTTCCTTAATTCGCCCCTTTCTTGGATATGCGGTGCGGCTCTGAGCGGCTACCATCCGAATCTCGTGTCTCGCTAAATAGTGACGATTCAGTAATAGGCCATACCATAGGCCGGGGTTAGTTTTAACGAGACACGGTCCCTAGCGTCCTTAGGACGATCCCTTTTGGGTGCCCAGTGAATCCTAGGTCAGGATTCCTACCCCTGGAAATGGTCGTCCAACAAGCCCCACGCAATGCACTCTGAGCTAGACCTTATAGGAAACAGTAATCATCAGCAACGCTTGGTTGACCTATAACCCGAATGCGGGTCGGCCATGAAGCCTGTTCTAAATAAGCTGTGAATATTAACGGTTCTGCCCCCCCCATGAATGTGGTGCGTCAGTTAAAAGTCAATAATGGCCAATAGTTGGGTGTGTTGGTGTGCAGTGTACAAATAAGTAGGTATGAGGGAATGTTAAGTGTAAAGGGGCCTTCGCCGTTTCCCTAAACCAAAAATTACTGACAAATAACTGCCAAGGTATGGATTATAAAATGGATATAAAGTTGCGCCTAGCTGGAATAAATGGTTATTAAATTATCCTCTCCGGCACAACTACCAGCCACCTAGAAATACTTATAGTTAAAACTCACCCAGTCACACCAACACTTACACACACATTAAATACTAAATAGTCTAAATTATATCTAACTTAACAGATAATACTTGCTACGAGTTACAACGGCACTTCGCACTCTGGTCTCCTTACTTAAATATCCCTAGCCTCGACTATAAGCGTCCGCACACCCCCGCGGTCCTAAAACCTCTGCCCTGCTAACCTCTTCCGCCGACCAAAACTGCCTGTACCTACTTGTCGTTCCCACACCTTTTTTTGTCCTGTCAGCTCTCTCCTAACATCTCTACAAAAAATACCACGCGATCCCTTCCGCAGCTGCAATCAATTGGTTGCAGCTATTGCACACTTTTGTTCTAAGGGTTTGTCCCTTTTTTATTGCCGTCCGTCGGGCCAACTTAGCTAATTCTTAGTATTTTGTAAAATATTGCTTTCAGCTGGCACATGTGTTCGGTTGTGTCCCGAGTTTATGAAAGGAATGAGTTTTTAAAAGGATCAGTATCGTTTTACTATTTTGCAATGAATAGAATATTTTGTTGTTAATTACGGTACGCGTCCGGCTGTCAAGCCATAAAGTTCAAACTTAATGTATTTCTAAATAGCCCGCTACGATATGCAGGATTGGAAATAAATATAATTTTGATATTAAATAGGAATAAGTGACAGACAGTCACAGAGGGATGGAGCTATATAGGGTGTATAGCTCCATCCCTCCTTGTTGCTCAAACTGCTCACTCTTTAACACTTCATGGTAGGGCCGCTGAACTCAATTCCGGAAGAAGCGTTTAAAAAATGTTTCGATGATTGGATTATTAATTTATATTAATTAATAGATAAATAATTAATAGATATATAATTTATATGTATATACCAAAAATAAAGGAAATAATGATCCCTTTTAATGTGGATTTGGCTGACACCGGAATATGACAAACGCCATAAGATTGTAAAATATTGCGTGAATTATATTATAATCCAGATTTATTTGAATCTTACGGATACAATTTTCTACAATTTTCCGTTGACATGACTAAGCAATACTTTTTGTACCATCGTGCGCACAGATCGCTTGCTTTAAAATGTTTTCTTTTATCATAACCTAATGGTTAGTAACATTTAACGTAATAGAGGTACGTTGGTCTAATTTTAGACTAGAATAGAATATAGGTAACATTCTCCATATTTCTTCCAGGTTTTAATGTTTATCAACACTGCCAAAAATCTTAAAATTGAAGTAATACCCCTGATACAAACGTTCGGCCACATGGAGTTAATTTTAAAATTGGAAGAGTTCACTCACCTGAGGGAGAATAAAACGTCTTACATGGACATATGCCCCAGCAACCCAGACAGCTTAAAACTAATAACTACTATGTTGAAACAAGTGAGTGATGTCCTTTAGCTAAAAAATACAAAAAGATCCCGTCCATCAAACTTTACCCCTGAAGATCAGGGCAACGTTTGTCTTTAAGGCATATCCCGGGACATCCTCCATTTACACTAAATTCATCGTGCCCCGTCACTATGAAGAAAAATCAAAATGGTAATTGATAATTTAGTCAGCTTTCAAATGAAGAATGTTCCCCTTTAGTTAATGGGAAACATAAAGTTTCAGAAAAAACACGTTCTTCATTGAGTGCGTCCTTTTCACTTAAAAACTGTCTGAGTGAAAGTCTATTTCCAAATCTCGTTTATGCTATCACTTATACAGGACGACCGCACGTCAGTGTGGTAACACTAACCTTCAGCTGGGCTAGCTTCGTACGGAGATTCAATAGAATACGATTCTTACTTATACTGGTTTCATTACCCCCGATCTCGATTTCAGGTTATTGATCTTCATGCCATCATCGATCCGCTGAAACACATACATGTTGGTTGTGACGAAGTCGAAAATTTAAATATATGTCCAAAGTGTAAAGAAAGAAAATTAGAATCCATGTGAGTATACCTACACGATTACTGAGTTAACTCAGTATGCAAGCAGCAAGGACATAGGTGTCTCCTCGCTGTGCCCTAATAAACCACGAGGACCCGGAACATATTGTTGTTATCACCCTTTAGGATTTAATTATGAAATTTTCGCAGTATCGACCGGCTTAACACGTTTGCAAGCCGAAACTGGTCAGAGATAGCGCATAACAGAGAGTTAGGCACGAGAAAGGATGTAGCGCTATCTATCCTGCCACGGACGAACTAAAGAGCAGGGGGCCAAGACAAAAAACTTTTCTGTAGCGTTAACGTCAGACGCTGACGACAAAATGTATGGGAATGACATTAGTGCGGAAAGGAAATGTCGTCACCTAACGTCATTCCCATACATTTTGCCGTGAGCGTCTGACGTTAACGCTACAGAAAAGTTTAGGCCTTAAGTCTAGGCCTTCTGACGTCGATAAACAGCCGCCCAAAAACAATAATTATCAGTCATTTCCAGCAGACAACACCTGTCTGGTTGGAGGATCCTCCCTTTTCCATTGAATTTTGTGGTCCTTTACACCCTATTCCACATACCACAATCCAGATAAGGAAAGGTCTTTGCCCAGCAAAAAAAAATATAATTTGCCTGCCTGGGTCCGAACCCTCGAGCTTCAACTTATATTAAATTGCTAGTTCATACTATTGCAAGTATTATCAAGCTGGATATGTAAAGAGCTGGGAAGTCAGTACACCCGTGAGCATTTAATACTGAGAACAAATGTCGCTTCCAGTTTGAAGGACACGAGTGTGGTTCAGGTTTACAAGATTCATAATGTTCATAATAAGTATTATGAATATAACGACGTTACTTAAAGTATACGGTTAACAAAAACCTTGGCTGTATTAGCAAAAAAACTTTTTCTCAAAAAAAAAACGGACTTCCAAAAATACACTACAAAGTAGAAAATAACTTTAATTTCGGTAGTCAGTGTTTGATTGCTTCTTAGTTGCTTATAAGTCGGTTGTTTTTTTGTGAAAAAGTTTTTTATTTTCACTTTTTAGTGGTACCCACACCTAACAACACCACAGGAAAGCAAAAATACGCAATTTTCCACATATTTTCTCCAGCTTTAAGAACCAAATTACTTGACTTGAATCGAGAAGTACATCCTTTCACATAAAATAAGAATTTTTCAAATCGATTCATAAATGACGGAGATATGAGGTAACAAACACAAAAAAAAAATACAAACGAATTGAGAACCTCCTCATTTTTGGGAAGTCGGTTAAAAACCGTTAGGTGTCAGTGTCGCTGACATGAAGCCCTCGTTGAAGGAGCGCGTCTCCCATTATATCAGTATAACTAAATCGATCTTTCTGATGAGCCATGCCACAATTTTCGTACAGGTACTCTTTTGGCATACTCAAATGTCCTCAAACCAAATTAACTCATATCAGCCCAGCCTAGTATAATAAACTGCATGTATTTCTGTTTTCAGTGACTTATTCGTCAACCACGTGAAAAAAGTGTCTTCTATCGTAAAAGAAGTAAGTCCATCCACAAAAATTCTTATATGGGGCGACATGCTGAAGCAAGTCAAGATACCGCAAATGTTTAATTTGTACAACGTTGAAGCAGTTTCGTGGGAATACTCAGCTTATCCAATGTTTTTTCACAAATATTTTCACAATCTGCACAAAAACTTTAATAACATCTGGATAGCTTCTGCGTACAAAGGCGCTGATGGAAAAACTGCAACAATTCCTAATATTAAAAAACGATTTCAAAATCATTTAAGCTGGATGAAGTTTATACAAGGCTACAAGTTTGGCGGAGAAAAGAGAGTTCACAATTTCGAAGGCATCATTCTAACGGGCTGGTCAAGATACAGACACCACGAGCCTCAGTGTGAACTTCTTCCGATTGCTATGCCAAGTTTGATATTGAATCTCCTGTTGATACAAACCGTAAAGAATGGAATTGATCAAGGCGATTTAGATTTGCATTATTGCGAATTTTTCAAAAAATATTTAAGTAAAGAATTTAGTGATGTTTTTCGAAACGATGGTGAAATTGATGAAAAGTGTGATTTTGAAAACACGTTCCTATATATAGAACATGAAAAACTCTTTGATGAAACGTTACTTAATAATTGTCGTTATAACATTCGTGAACATGTAACACAGTGTACTCGTAAGCGTGTAAATTCATTTGTGAAGTTGGAAGGCACTATTATACAGTGTAATGAAGCGCTCGAAAAATTAGCAGACATGAAAAAAAAGATGGAAAAATTTATGGTCAAATATTACAATAATCCCACTGTCAACAGTTACATCAATCAAATTGTAAACATTCCTGCAATGATAATTCGGAGAAAAGTTCAGTATTTAAAGAAATGCGCTAAATATCCTTTTTCGAAGAGACGGAACTAAAGATTACTGTTATGCACATTTTTTTTCATTGTAGTTTCACGGTTCTGATACTACAATAACTAATTTAAATAATTTGGCTGAACTCGACCGGTTTTTATATACATAAATTGTTTATGAAGTAAATCATGGCCCAAAACTGTTAAAAAAATGGGTGCCTTAGATGTTTCTCTGTGAGGTGTCTTGGAGGGTCGTCGTTTATATTTTGACTACTTACAGCAAAAACTACTTTAGAGTATGCTCAAGCATCTTGCTAGTCTGTCTGCGCTGATCTTTAGCTAAATAAGTGATGTTTTTCATTATGTTTTGTATCACGTTGACACAGACTATTTCATATGTCGATTTTTCCTGACATTTTAACAATTTTAGAGGCTGAAAAAAAGCATGTACCATAGAAAAATATGACTTAACTCATCAGTCAGAATGTTCTTAAGGAATTCTGCTTTATTAAGGTTGATTCACACATAGCCGGGCCGTGGTCCGGAGCTCAAAAAAATATAGTTGCATACATTTTGCATGAACTCGTTCAAACACGTCCGTGTCCGGGCAGGCGCCGTAGCTTCAGTGCCCGGGCCGAACGCACGGACGTGCAGATACGGATGCACGCTCCCTGCACGGCCACGGCCCTGACACTGCCCGGCCACGGCCCGGCTATGTGTGAATCAACCATTAAACAGAAATTAGTCGGTCCATCGAATTGTCACCCACAAACGTCACTTGACTCCAGTCAGTTTTATTACATAGGCCCCACTCAGTTTTAATAAATTATGCTCAGGGACAGGTGACAAGCGACAATCTAACAGTTAGACAATTTTGTAAGTGTATTTCATACATTCTCTGCTTTAACAACACCTGTCGCGAAATAGTGACAGTTATGTAAATTTTTGACAAATTTGTCACATTGTCAGTTATAATAAATAGGTGTAATTTTCTTTAATTTGGCAGATTGCGACTGCACTTTGAACGTTGTTTCAAGCTTAGTAGAATTGGCCCTCACAGTCATAGGGTAAATTTTCGTAATTGTTACAGACATTCGCATTGGATTTGGATTAGATTCGTTGAATCGTTTCTCTGGGACTGGCTTTCAGGAGTTGCGGTGGTTTGGAAATGTAGGAGCCTTGTCCCAAAGAGACATTCGCTTTCCAAATCTGTCAAAATGTAGGGAAATTAGAGTTTTTTTTTTCGTTAGATTTCTGTTTCCGAAGTTAGTTTTTGAAATATAAATATTCTATTGGATATTTGGAGGCAGCGAAATGAGAGTAAAGTCCCACATACCTCCGTTGAAAAAGGGAAGATCCACCGACCAGACTGTTGTTGTGTCTGCAGGTGGGCAACTGCCCTACAGTTGATGTTCGGGCTGTTGTACATATTCTAATCGCACGGTAAACTCTGATATCGCGATTTAGGATTTTGTCAAGTTAGTTCGCAGCTGTCGAGATAGATGGCGCTGCGAGTCTCGTTTGTTGATTTGGCGACGTTGATTTTTGTGGCGGTATAAATACCGCTACAGATAAGTACGGGAATTACCCCTCTGGTATGTGACGAATTTGTGCATAACGCATTCGCGAGTTATATTTGTATAATTTCATGCATTAACGGCACATGTGTACGTACTGTGTACCTTTAAGTTAAACTATCATTTTTGGGTAAGACTGTGATTTGAATGGGCCCTGGCTGTTGGAAGTGTCATGCTCACTTAAAAGTCTCTCTGATGTTGGAATTTGTATTTCATTCATCATTCAGCTCCGTCACCTGGGACTGGTCATCTTTCAACTGCCACGGTTTGTTTTAATTGTTAGATCTTCGAATGGTTCCTTTTTTGTGTTTGTCGTGCACGTCTTTCTACATTGTTCTCACATACCTATATGAATAATTTCAACAAGAACAATGTAACCACAACTTTGTCATAATTAATTGATTTAAAAGAATGTCCATGAAGTTTCTTGTACGTTCTTCTCCATAGAGATCTAAGCTTTGGAATGTGCAAATAGATTCGCCTCTTTCACTGACCGGCCTTAAATTGACAATTCAAAAGTGCCTGTAAATGGTTTAGTTGAAATAAATGCTTTGACTTTGACTTTTGCTATCAATCAACAGTCAATTGAACACAATTAGGTAAGTTCATATGTACATAGAGAGGTTTATATGTATTTATTAAACCAGCATGCTATACTGAAATTAGGCCGTGCTTAATAATATAAATGCGAAAGTAACTCTGTCTATTATATTTGTTTCCTCTTCACGTTTTAACGAGTAAACGGATTTGGATAAAGTTTGGCACACAAGTATAACAAAGATCATGTCCTGGAATATAATGTTTTATATCCCGGGTGTAGGAACGAAACGTGGTCGCTCACAATGGGCCTCATCAGAAGGTTCAAAGTCACCCAAACGGCAATGGAGAGGGCAATGTTCGAAGTTTCCTTGCGTGATCGAATCAGGAATGATGATATCCGCACGAGACACCAAGGTTCCCAAAATAGCCCGAAGGATCGCCAAGATGAACTGGCAGTGGGCAGGGCAAATTGCACGCAGAACAGATGGTCGATGGGGCCGTAAAGTTCTGGAGTCGCGACCGCGAACTGGAAGACGCATCGTTGGAAGGCCTCCCGCAACGTAAGACCGCTGGCCTGGTGAGGGTCGCTGGTAGCTGATGGATGCGAAACGCACACGACCGGTTATTGTGGCGACACTTAGGGGAGGCCTATGTCCAGCAGTGGACGTCTGACGGCTGGTACGATGAGGATTATGAGTAGGAACATTACCTTGGCATAACTTCCGACTAACACGCAGGTGAAGTCGTTGGGAGAGGCTGGTTAATTATAAATTCACCACACTTTACCATCAAACTTCCTAAGTGTCAAAACGTGTTATTCATCCACTGACGACCATACTATTGAAAGCATTCAATATTCAATACAGTAGCATAATCAATCAACGTGTTAAATGCCCCTAGTCAAAAAGCCGACACGCTTCGGAAAACAGAAGATAAAATTATCAACAGTAATCCTGCTGATGAAACATAAGTTTTTACCCCTATATCTTAATGAACGACCAATCATGAGCCCGGATTTTCCGTAGTATTGGACAAACTTAAATTCCCTAATGGTCCACTTTTGGGGAATCATTTTCACAAATTATTTCTTATTGCTCTCTTTTGTTTACGGAATTCTAGTATAAAGTGTAATGCTTTTAGTTCTGGCCGTTTGGCTGGGCTTTGTCAGTAAGTATATTAATGAATTTAGGCATTTTATAATGTACCTACTACGACAATTGAGGATCTTGTGGCTAAATAATAACAGCCTCACGGATCGATCTTCAATGTTAAGCAACGCTTGCCGAGGTTGGTCCGTGGATGAGTGACTATCTTATCATATCTAGATTCCTCCGTGCCTCGGAAAGCACGTTAAACCGATGGTACCGGCTGTCATTTGTAGATCTTTGGTAGTCTTTACGGCTTGTCAGAAGCCAGAAACTCTGACACCAGTCTTTCCAAAAAGTACCGTGTTACACAGTTAATGGGTTGTGGAGGTCTGGTAGGCAGCCGCTCCACGTAAAACACTGGTATTCAGCTGAATCCAGTTTAACTGGGAGCCGGACCCAATATAGTTGCACAATCACTTCAATGCATACCTACCTAATATTATTAATTCGAAAGTAACTCGTTATGTATGTCTGTTTGTTTCCTCCTCACATAAACTGAATGGATTTGGGTGATAATTGGATTTTAGCCTTGGGATAATCATTTTCATCTATCACGCGCGTAACTATTGTGCCGAGGCTACTGCTTATAAGTCTACTCGATCCACAGTATGCACAAATGTGTAAAAAATCTTTTAGTATTAATTAAAATCAATTTAGAAATACAACATAACATTATACACATAACATGTAAAAAATCTTAATTTACACATACATCAACAAACACATTAAGGTTTTAATTTTTTTTATAAATAGTAACAATATACCACCATTTACATGCTTACAGCAACGATATTACTTAATACCACGATTTTTCCGTTTTGTTACCAGCGCTGCATTATCACGAACTATTCCATCTTTAACATCATCATCATCTACAAGTGGATGCAGTGTATACTGACTTCTGTAAGGCTTTCGATATGGTAGACCATGAAATACTCCTCAACAAAACTTTCAACGGTATCCGCGGTAATCTTTTGAGATGGTTTGCGTTTTATATTATGAATCGGAGTCAGAGGGTTGTAGTAAATGGTCACCAATCTAACATCGCACAGGTGACCTCTGGTGTTCCTCAAGGGTCAATACTTGGTCCCTTTTTGTTCATCCTTTATATAATGACATCAGTCAATGCTTTCACAATACCAAGTTCGTTTTATACGCCAACGACCTCAAGGTGTACAGAGCCATACGAAGCTTAAATGATTGCCTTCTGCTTCAACAAGACCTGGACCGACTATCCTCCTATTGCCAGCAAAATAAGCTGCAATTAAGTCTCCCAAAATGTAATTATGTAAACTTTACTAAAAATAAAACTGTTATAAGACACACATACACACTGTGCGATGCCCCTCTGCTCAGATTGGACTCTATTCGTGATTTCGGTGTCATCCTAGATTCGAAGCTTTGCTTAGACTTACATATAAGTAAAATTGTTAGTAGAGCAAGTGTTAAAAGCGTATCAACTATTCGGATTTATAATGCGTTCTACACTCGACTTTAAAAAGACGTCTTTCTATCTTTACTTGTATAAGTCCCTAGTACGCTCACAGTTAGAGTATGCCGTGTCTGTCTGGAGTCCATTCTACAAAAAGTATATTGAAATGATTGAGCGTGTTCAGTATAAATTCTTGCGTACCATGCACTATAGATGTTATGGTTATTATTTGTCGTATCAAAATTTGCTTACCAAGTACAGGCTTGCAACACTGGAAAATAGACGTAAGTATTTAGAAGCCGTAAACTTATATAATATTGTTCGAAATAAATTTGACTGCATTGATATGTGTAATATGTTGTGCTATGTGGTTCCTAGGACAGTCCATAGGCGAAAGGTACGCGCTGGCAGATTATTTTCAGTGGGCTCTTGCAAGTCCAACTCTGGTTTGCGTTCGGCTATCCGCAGAATGGTCGAGTCCTATAATAGGACTTTCGAACATATAGACATTTTTACATGTCCTATCTATAAGCTCAAAAGACTTATACTTAAGGAGCTTACATGAATTTCTCATTTTCCTTCTCTCTATTTCTTCAACTTTTTCCCACTATTTTATTTCACATTGTAACTTTATCACTTAATTAAACACGATAGTTAAGTATCATCTATCTGCCATCCTAGAGATTTTATCTATGTATCCTACTGATAATCTGTGAACAGCGTTGTGGGCTACAATATTGTGATGTGTTTTGTGTAACTTTGCTTTCTATGTGTATTTTATATTGTGGCTGTTTGTTGTTCCTTTTGAATAAAAATAAAAAATAAGATGGATAATAATGAGTCTTTGAAATAAATTCATCGACTCTGATAGATTCAACAGTTCTTTTCAACCATCAAACGGGGCTTACTTTAAACATTAATAATTATTTTGTCAGTTTCGAAATCATTCATCAGTCGAAATAGCCCTTCCATCTATCCTTAATCTTTTCATCCTCCGATAGAAACATTCCAGCTTCATCCCTTACACGCCTTATCCAACTAACATCTTTTGACTTTCTCTCTCTGGCTCTAACACGCCGGTACAGGTCTTTTTGGCCAGCTGGACTGCCCAGTGTTTTGTACAATTGGTCCTGAGCTCTCTTGCTAGTACCAAGGCTTTCTAGGCTTTTTTTAAAACATCATACTCACTCTTTTTTACTGCTTTCCAAGTTACGCTTTCTTATCCTACACCCTGCCATTCCTTGAATTTCTTCTTTTTTTCTTTCAACACTTTCTGTATTTCTGTCGACCACCACCATGTATCCCTCTCTATTGTTCCCCTTCCTTTTGTATCTCCCAAAATATGTTTCGCTGCTTGCCTAATACACCCAGCAATCTCATTCCAGCTTTCATTCACACTTCGATCATTCAAGTCTCCCATTTCAATCATTTTGTCTACTACTCACTCTCTGAATTCTTTCACACTTCTCTAGCATATGCCATTTTATCTTAGGAGGAGGACGCTCTTTGCTCTTTGTGAACTTTATTTTTATGTTTAATACCACAACCAGGAGTCTGTGTTGGGAGACCGATCGTGGATATGGATATGAAAATAAAGTAGAAGGACTCGAAAAAGTTCTACTTCTCCCACAAACTGTTGATGAAAGCCCCTATGTTAATGTATGTAAATGAAGATGGCGACGGAAATGAGTCAGTAAAACTCATCATCTATTTCGAAAACTGATGGAGCTGGGGTTTCCATATCGGTCTCGAGGTCAACTTCTCTTGGTAGAGTACCAGGTTTTGGTGGCAACGGTGGAGAAACGTCACTTGACTTCCTCTCAACTGGTGGAGGCTGTGGGCCATCAGGACTCTCATCATCAGGAGAATATCTGCGATGGGCGACGAATGACATCGTAGACGATGTTCAGTCCCTTCATTACCTCCTATGATTTAATAAGATTTCATTATATTTTCCCAACTTTGATCCCGAGTTTGGTGAACGCAAAACAAAGGTTTATAAGAATGTAAGACAACATCTAGCCCGGAGCGTAATCATTACTCATTTTTGTTAAAAGGCAACTGTAGCTTTGTTTCCTCTACAAGGGCAATTCCATTGTTATTATCAACAACAAATCATCTATACTAATATAATAAAGCTGAAGAGTTTGTTTGTTTGGTTGAACGCGCTAATCTCAGGAACCACTGGTTTGAATTGAAAAATATATTTTAGTGTTGGTTAGCCCATTCATAGAGGAAAACTATCAGCTACATAACATCTTTTTTTTTCGACAAACACGCGAATGAAGTCATATGTAAAGTGAATTTAAGTGAATCCCTAATTTCCTTGGCCACGCCATGACTTGAGAACGGCTTTACCGATTTCATTTCGTCTTTTTGCATTTGATAGCCCAGTTCTTGAGGAAGGTTTTAAGGTATTGTTGTAAATGTATTAGAAAAGTACCAATTACAAAAAATAAGAAGGTAGTGCACTGCGGAGGTTGAAGTGAACGACTGCTGCGTCAGTCGAATATGAGCTTGCATTTTCTTGAGTAACTGCTCAGAATCGAGTTACAAGTTAATTCGTGATCTACGAGTAGCTTTACCGCGGCAGGTCGGTACCTTGAGCTATAATAATAATAATAATAACATCGACTTTGAGAAAATATTCTCTGAGACTGTACATCCCGCGGAAGTGTGGAGGTCGAGGCTTTTTAAATGCTAAGACTCTCCACAACCGCGAGATGTGCAGTCTCAGAGAATATTTTCTCAAAGTCGATGTGGGTATGCACCGAGATGTGGTCGCAGTGGACAAGGGACTCGCCCCGTTGTCCATGGCTAAAGAGAACTGGCGCAAACCTGTGATACTTACTACAGATGACCGCAAGGAGGTATGGAAAGGCAAGGAGCTTCACGGGCGCTTCTATCGGGCTCTCTATGGGTCCGATGTAGATTTCTCAGCGTCCGTGGCCTGGCTACGTTTCGGTGATCTCTTCGGAGAAACTGAAGGTTTTGTTTGTGCAATTATGGACGAAGTTATCTTGACGAACAACTACCGGAGGCATATTATGAAGGACGGGACGGTTGACGTGTGTCGGGCATGTCACCGTCCGGGTGAGTCCATCAGACATATTATCTCTGGTTGTTCTCGTTTGGCTAACGGCGAGTACTTGCACCGGCATAACCAAGTGGCTAGGATTATTCACCAGCAACTTGCTTTGAAATACAAACTTGTGGATTCTGAGGTACCGTATAACAAGTATGTGCCCGACCCAGTTCTCGAAAATGACCATGTCACGTTGTACTGGGATCGGTCTATTATCACTGATAGGACTATCATAGCTAACAAGCCCGATATAGTGGTGATAGACCGATTAGCGCGCCGCACAATGATAATCGATGTTACCATTCCACATGACGAGAACCTCGTGAAAGCTGAGAAAGAGAAACAAATCAAGTATCTTGACTTAGCACACGAGGTTGTCGACATGTGGAATGTGGACTCGGCTGTCATTGTGCCGATAGTCGTTACAGCCAATGGCTTGATAGCCAAAAGCTTCGACGACCACCTGTCGAAGCTGGCGTTACGCAGTTGGGTAAAGGGCCTGATACAGAAGGCAGTACTCCTCGATACGGCTCGTATTGTGAGGAGGTTCCTTTCTCTGGAGCCCTAACCACCGGTAGCTTGGACCCAGCTCCCGACACCGGCGGACTACTATTTTTATATTTTTAAATGTTTTTATATTGTTTTTTTTTGTTATTGAAATATTTAAAAATATAAAAAGTATGTAAAAAAGATAAATAAAGAGAATAATAATAATAATAATAAGGTGAGTGGGTGAGTCCATCAGACATATTATCTCTGGTTGTTCTCGTTTGGCTAACGGCGAGTACTTGCACCGGCATAACCAAGTGGCTAGGATTTTGACCAGCAACTTGCTTTGAAATACAAACTTGTGGATTCTGAGGTACCGTATTACAAGTATGTGCCCGACCCAGTTCTCGAAAATGACCATGTCACGTTGTACTGGGATCGGTCTATCATCACTGATAGGACTATCATAGCTAACAAGCCCGATATAGTGGTGATAGACCGATTAGCGCGCCGCACAATGATAATCGATGTTACCATTCCACATGACGAGAACCTCGTGAAAGCTGAGAAAGAGAAACAAATCAAGTATCTTGACTTAGCACACGAGGTTGTCGGCATGTGGAGTGTGGACTCGGCTGTCATTGTGCCGATAGTCGTTACGGCCAATGGCTTGATATCCAAAAGCTTCGACGACCACCTGTCGAAGCTGGCGTTACGCAGTTGGGTAAAGGGCCTAATACAGAAGGCAGTACTCCTCGATACGGCTCGTATTGTGAGGAGGTTCCTTTCTCTGGAGCCCTAACCACCGGTAGCTTGGACCCAGCTCCCGACACCGGCGGGCTACTATTTTTATATTTTTAAATGTTTTTTTATTGTTTTTTTTTTTGTTATTGAAATAATTAAAAATATAAAAAGTATGTAAAAAAGATGAATAAAGAGAATAATAATAATAATAATAATCTGTGGACCGACTGTCAAGTGTCACTGTCGCAAAAATTCTCATCCCGTATTTTTATTTTTATTTATTATAAAAATCAAGTTTAAAATGTCCAGTTTGCATAATAAATCAAGAAAAAAAACAAACATAAAACGGCTCAATAGAAAATGCAACAAACAACTTTAAACAACAATATTCAATGCTGACATGCTGACAAGAAGCCGGACACGAGCGCAAAACGCACAACCAATATCTTCGGGTTCGTCGCTCAGCTCCGCCTCGCAGCCACCGAGACCTCCTCCAGCCGTCAATCCTGAGAGTCCGGTTGCTGCAGTTGCGTCGAGCTCGAGCGACGAATACTTCTCGCCACCGACGACACCACCACCTGCGCGTCGGCGCGGACGAGGCCGACCTCCGACCAGCTTGGGACCTCGAGGCCCGCCGGCCTCTGGCAGGGTCCCCGCTATCGGTGGAAGTGTGCAGCGCATGCGATGGACGCAAACCATTAATGAAAATGTCATGCGCTCATACTTTGGGGCTACAGAGGGGGGAACTAACCTGACTGCGTACCGTGGTCGGATGGTCTCTCTGTTTCAGGTACTTGAGCCAGCTGTCAACGTTTCAGCCTAACGATTATCGGATCAGGTGCGGGTTATCCAACGTAACCGTATGTTGGATGACCCCGTGCTTGATAGACTGCGTCTGGAATCACGGAGTAGCCGTGTCTCACCTGCTTCGCCACCGGCCGCGGTGCAAATACAACCTAGTGTTTCACCGCGACCCGAACTCGTTGGTGAAGATGATGACGACGGGGCTATATCCGTGAGTACCCAATGCAATGAGCGATTGAGGAGCGCTTTGGAGAATGCTTTCCGAGAGTATCGCTCCACACCGCCTGGGCTTAGACCCCGTCTACCTCGTTTGCCCATGCATAATAAAAATAGGGCGCTGGTGTGTGCTCTAGATTCGCAACTAGCAAATAGTTTTGATAGCAGCGAAGACCTCGCCGATACCCATTCGATCTTGTACTGTGCGGCTGCAGCGGCATGTCGTGTAGCTCATGTCAAATTTCCAAACAGCGACAGAACTACACGACCAGCTGTGCCAGCTTGGCAGTGCAGGATCGAGCGTAGTATCGGTGAGGCTAGAGCACTCATTGGCAAACTTATCTGCTTCAGGGAGGGCAACACTCGCCGTAGAGTGATGCGATTTGTGAGGCGGGCGTTCTCGGGGACCGATATCAGTCCTCGAGATTATCTAACCCGCGTCACAGAGCGTATCGACTTCCTGAAGCGGAAAATCTATGCATGGGCAAATCGTATACGTCGGTACAAGCGGCGAGTGGAGCGATACACTCAGAATCGTACATTCCAAAGCAATGAGAGGTGGGTTTATAGGGCTTGGGAGCGACCGGGCCAAGGTGTGACTGATACGCGCCTACCGGAGGATGACGCCATGTGTTCTTTCTGGCGTAGCATCTGGTCGGTGCCTGTCAGTCACACTGAGGGAGATTGGACTCAGGAGGTCGAGCGGGCGTGCGATCCGATATCAGAAATGGGAGCAATTACCATTAGTCCCCAAGATGTAGCTCGTGCAGTCCGTCCGTTGCCTCACTGGAAATCTCCAGGGCCGGACGGGCTGCACAATTTTTGGATCAAATGGTTTAAAAGATCGCACGCTCGTTTGGCATCTCAATTCCAGTCTGCCTTAGAGTCCGGATCGCTGCCACAGTTCTTAACTACAGGAATAACCCACCTGCTCCATAAATCAGGTAGTACTGCGGAACCTAAAAATTATAGACCGATCACGTGTTTACCGACGGTCTATAAAGTTCTTACATCCATTTTGAGAGCTAAGATTAACGAACATATTGACAGTAATTCAATAATGTCTGCCTCTCAGAATGGATGTAGGAACGGGTCCCGCGGTACTAAGGAGCTGCTCCTCATCGATGTTGCCATTAGCCAACAGGTACGTCGTTCTAGAAAGGATCTGTCGACATGTTGGATAGATTATAAGAAGGCCTATGACTCAGTGCCACATACATGGCTCATGAGGGTGCTGGAGCTGTATAAAGTTGATGCAGTTCTGCGCACCTTCCTGATGTCATGTATGGGGCAGTGGAGAACGGTTCTTCGCTATCCAGGATGTCGACAGATTCAGGCGAACAGCGAACCGATAAGGATAGAGCGTGGTATATTTCAGGGCGACAGTCTGAGTCCACTGTGGTTTTGTCTGAAATAATTCTTAATTAAGATGTGTGATTTGCATTTCGATTTTGTCATAGGTAATGCTATGAGCTATGAGGTAGTAGTTGCTTTATTGGAAGGACACTCTAAACCGAAGAAATGCACGTTTGCGGAAAAATACAAATTAAACAGTGCCACGCAACATGTCGGCGAAGGGCTGCCAGATTGGGCAGCACGAGTCCGTGGGTTGGCGACTTACTGCGGGTTCACGGCGTCAAATCTTGATGAACAGCTTCGTGACCGATTTGTGCTAGGCATATCATCTGGAGCAGAGAGGGACAAACTATTTACGAAGGCAATGTTGGAGTTAACCCTGAGCAGGGCATTGGAAATAGCAGAAAGCGTGCGCAGTGCGCCCATGGTAGCTCAAGAAACTACAGGGCAAACAGACAGGGGTACACCACTTCAAGTGATGAGAGTAGGGCGCGGGAGCAAATCACAGCCTTGCAGGCGGACACCAGTAGCAGCTAGCGGCGAGCGCGGTCGAGACGGTGGCAATGGCGTTAGTTGCACAGCATGCGGCTACGCTGGTCATCAGGCGTCGACGTGTCGTTTGGCGCGGTATAAGTGCAAAAAGTGCGGCGTTCAAGGACATCTTAAGCGAATGTGTAAACAAACCATAAATAAATAACACTGTGTCGAGTGTTGCGGTGACGTTGACGATGATAGTAAGCATTTTTGCTGTAATATTCGCACTTTTCGCGGCGAACCGTTCCGGGAATCTGTTTGTGTCAATGGAATCAGTTTTGCTTTTGAAATAGATACAGGTTCACCTGTTACCGTTATATCTGACCCTTAGAAACCGAGCAGAAGGTAAAACACGGCACAGCTAGTACTGTTATAAAACAGGGCACAGCTAGTACTGTTATAAAACAGGACACGGCTAGTACTGTTATAAAACAGGGCACAGCTAGTACTATTATAAAAAAGGGCACAGCTAGTGCTGTTATAAAACAGGGCACAGCTATTACTAATACACTTCTGGACACATCTATTGGCCCACCTTAGAGTTTAGGTTTCGATGGCCCCTACCGAAATATGATTGCTAGATTGAACAAAAACTGTTGATGCAGTTTTAAACCTGATACATTTTACCATCTTTTTCGATCGTATTGTTTCAAATTTGAATTCAGAATACCATACGACATGGAGCTACGCCTAACAAGTCGGATATGCGCCTTGTTAAAGGCAATTGATTTTTGAATAAAAAACATGTTTTATCAAATAAAGGTTTAATTTAATAACGCGTGTTGCCTCCATGGGCATCTACCACAGCTCTCATACGATTAGGCATAGAGTTTATCAACCGCTCTATGAAATTTTGAGGGATCATCTCCCATTCCTCTTCTATGGCAGTTTTCAACTCCTGCATCGTCTGGGCAACTGGCTGACGAGCCCTAACACGTCTTTTTAGCTCGTCCCACATGTGCTCAATGGGGTTCATGTCTGGGCTTCTGGCTGGCCAGTCCATAAATGTGATGTTCACATCTCGAAGATATTCCCTGACGATGCCGGCCGCATGGGCTCTTGCATTATCATGCATAAAAAGGAAATTTGGGCCCACATAGTCCGCGTATGGTATCACGTGAGGTTCTAAGCACTCACGAATGTACCTTTCAGCATTTAATGTTGGCAGCCGTGGTCCTGTAACAACCTCAAGTTGAGTTTTGCCGCTCGCGGATATACCGCCCCAGACAGTCCATGAGCCACCGCCATAAGCAACCCTCTCTTCAAAGCAGCATTGTGCGAAACGCTCTCCCTTACGTCGGTAGACCTTCTTCCTTCCATCATTGCCATGTAACACAATTTTAGACTCATCAGAAAAGAGTACACGGCTCCAATCTTGCTGTGTCCAATTTAAATGACTGCGTGCAAAATGAAGGCGCGCTGTTCGGTGGGCTCGCGTTAGTTTGGGCCCATTAACTGGCTTGTGTGGTACCATATCGCGTTCTTTTAACCTTCTCCGAACAGTTCGAGCGCTCACAGATACTCCGTGGAAGTCGCGAAGTTGGTTTTGTATCTCAATGGAGGTAAGGTGACGATTTCTCAAGCTGGTCGTCACGATGAATCGATCCTGCCTTTCAGTTGTGACCCGAGATCGTGGCCTTCCTTGGCGACGAACAAAGCCGCCAGTCTCTAGGTACCTCCGATAAACATTTCGGACCGCAGATCGACTTAAATTAAGTTGAGCACTCACGTTTCTTTGGCTGTGTCCGGCCTGAATAAGTGCCACAGCTTGGGCGGCGACTTCAGGTGAAGTATCCATAGATTATTGATAGAATCTCACCTTAATGTTAAGAATAAGTAATGTTTGTTGCAAAACCAAAGATATCAATCACTTTTTCAAGAATTAAATCCAAGTAAACCAATAAAACCAAGTTTTCTTAGTATTCGATTGTTTGATATCAACAAACAGGCACCAAATTGTCTTTTGTTTCTTTAAATTCTGTGTTCGAAATTCAAAAAAAGACTATTGAATGAAATTGTGAATGTGCCAGGTTCAAAACTGCATAAAAACTTTTTGCTCGACCTAATATAAAATTTTAGCTAGGACCAAACGAAACTGAAAATACAAGGTGGGCCAATAGATGTGTCCAGAAGTGTATATTTTACCTTACAAAGTTTTTGCAAATTATGATTAAATGCAAGAATATTACACATTTTTTCTTATCAACATTTGCGAGAAGTTATATAATCAAAATATTACAAGACTAAAAAAGTTTTGTAACAGTTAAAGTTAAACTATTTGCCAAATGTCATTCAGAAAAGTGCATAAAATTCAGTCAAGGATTTTTTTTTCTCCGTTCCCGTTGTCTGAACTCCAAATGTAAATTTCAATAGAAGTGATCATGACATGCCACTAACATGTAATTGAGTACAAAATCAACACCAAGTGTTTTAGAAAAACTATTCACATTTCAAAATTTAAGTATGTGGAATACCAAAAATAAATTTATTAAGAAAGAATTTTAAAACATTGAAACTATTGTTTGATACTGTGCCCAGAATTTTCTTTGGCAAGTGACGTGTCAGTGACTCGCATGCTATTGATGCACTATCCCTGATCCGGTAACAGCCGGTCTTTCTTTATAAATCTGAATCTTTCGGTTGCACTACGGTGTTGCTACCTGGTTTATCCGTCGTGGCTCCACTCTTGCAAACTTTTGCGAAATGGCCTTTTTTCCGCAGGTCTGACAGGTTGCATGAAAGGCCGGGCATTTTATTCTCTGATGCACGTTTCTCCCCGCAAAAGAAGCAGAGTCTACGTGATGGAGCTGCAGCCAGATTGGAGTTGTTTCCCACTTCATCAGTATTTTTGATTTGATAGAGTTCCTTCGCAGATATGTCATTCGTTCGGATCTCTTTAGAATTCTTCCCTGCCATTTCGAGTGATATTGCCTGATTAGTCGCCTCTTCTAGGCTTATTTTAAAATTTTCAAGAAGCCTTTGACGAATTTCCTGGGAACGTAGGCCCGCAATGAAAGCGTCACGCACATATTCGTTTTTAAATTCTTCAGCAGTAACAGACGTAAAAGAGCACTCAAACGCAAGTTGTTGTAACGTGCATATGTTGATGAATATTCAAGATTCCCATTTGCCTATCCATGCAAAGATCTGCTGGTGCCGTAATAAAATGCTTGAAGGACTTACTCTCTACTTATCTTCCATTGAGATCGTGGAACAGCCTTTATGTCCAACGAATTGCGGAGCTACTTGATAACAAATGGAATTGCATGCAGTCGAACCACACCTTATAATCCGCAAGGTAACGGTCAAGTGGAGCGTTTAAATGGTACCCTATGCAAGACAAAACTATGCTTAAAAACGAAAAATCTGGAAACAGAAAGCTGGGAGCAAGTGTTACCGTTCGTTCTGCATTCAATTCGCATATTGTTGTGCACGGCCACTGATGCTACACCTCGTGAAAGACTTTTCAGACACACACGTCGAACTGCAAATAGGGAATCAATGCTAACATGGCTCTTGGAATCAGGCCCTGTATTGATGCGTAAAAATCACAAAGCATCCAAATACGATCCCGAAGTAGAAGAAGTGGAGCTTTTAGAGGCTAATCCTCATGTGAGGTAACCGGATGGCCGTGAAACTACCATATCGAACTATAGCACCGCTTCCGTTTTCACCGCTAGAGAGTAATGACGATTCCAAAGATCACTATGAGGACACCGATGGTGACGCAGAGATACCAACAGCTGAGGACTCTCTCGCTCACGATGCTGTAGCACCTCGGCGCTCCACACGCGAGAAGAGAGCTCCAGTTTGTCTCCTGGACTACGTTCTCTGACGCGGGGGTGTATGTGGTGTAAATACTCTTTTGTCGTTTATGTTTCTATTCTAGTATTTAAAATTAAGTCATCCGTCACTTATTCGTTGTCACAGCTCTGTCATATCATCTGCATAATTTATTACGAACAATAAGTAATCAATTTGATAAGGGATTAATTAAAATTTCAACTGTTTTAAATAACGTGAAATGGAAACACCTTTAAAAATGTTCTTGAACTTATGGCGTAAATTTAAATGTTATTTAATTTATTTGACTTCATTTTTATTGATATATAATGTCATGACGCGAGTGTGGAGTCAATATGGTGTAAGACCAACGTCTTCGGTTAACTTACACTATGTTGCAGTGCATATTGATTTGAAGGGGTCACCCCCGAAGATGACTTATTTGGTATCCCTCCTACCCATTTTCAGCATGTTTGGAGTAAATGCAATTGTTTTGGAATATGAAGACATGTTTCCTTATGTGGGTAGCATTGCTAATATCAGCTCTGTGAATGCTTATAAAAGAACTGAAGTAAGTTTCGATTATAATAAGGTCATACTAAATAGATTAACATAAAGATTAGTCACAATACACCCTCATGTCTATTTATACAATCGTCCAAATCTAGTTATTCACAACACACACACACCATATCACACAAATACCCAACACTTGTTCTCATCTTTATATAATATAGTCTCCACATACTCATGACTTGGCAATCTGTCTTGAAAATCTGAACTCAAAGGTGCACATCTTGTATAAGGGGATGAAATGCAATCCGAGATACAGGCTACCGCCTAGTTCGGATGCAAAAAGTCCCAACTATGTGTATTACAAAACTTTAAGCCAGTATTTAGTTGTACATTTCAATTTTCAATTTTTGTAAGTGCAAATTATTTTTGGTGAGTAAATTTATTATTATTATCATACATACATTCTGTCAAAAAAGTATCCGGAATAGGGCAAATGACTAAAAAAATATAATTAGGTAGTCCGTCAGAGTTTTTTGAAAAATATTAGACACCCATTTTTTTTGTCACGTTTACAAAAAAATTAAAAAGATACGTGCGTTGAAAACTCGTGTGGCGACACTTGTATGTAAACTTTACGTGACGTCACCATATCCCACTTCTGATCTTTTTTGCGTTTTATCACAGTATAAATATCTTTACCGTGGTTTTATCTCTGTCATTTTTTATTGATTTGATAAAGCAAAAAATACGTGTCCAATATTTTTGGATAATCTAACTAACGGACTACATAACACAATCATATATTTTTAACCAGGAATCATTCCTATTGATCATTTGGTTCCAAATTCTTTTTGGCACAACTGTTTTCCATTTTGGCGCGAAGTTGCCTCTGTTATTTAGATTAAATACAGTGTCATGCACGGACATGACACTGTATTTAATATATACAGTTGCACTTTAAAATTTGACGTGGCTCCTCAATCCATACGGATGGGTTGAGGAGCCACGTCAGATTTTAAAGGGCAACTAACACCCTTATTTATCAGCAAAGTACAGAATCCAGAATCCAGAATTTGTGCAGCAAAATCAGCATTTTGCAGCACAAATTCTGAATTTAGCAGTAAACTATAACACAAGTTACATCAATGCAAAAGGGACTCTTAAATCTAAACATCTGAATTCTAGCTCCTCACACCTGGAACTCGTCAAGTAATAGATAAATTAATGGAAATTGGGTTCAGCAGTTCTGAAATCCAAGAAAATCATTTTTTTTTTAGTACTTATAGCTCCACGGTCTATTAATAAGAAAGTAAATTTCCAGGAATGGGATCGATTCGACATAACATGATCATTTAGCTCAGGATATGGTGCCCCCTTGGCGCTACGTCACTTTGTGCTAGCGACCGTTTTCGGGGGCCCATTTATTGAGTGTGCAAGTCACCCCCTGCCATTTTAAAGCCGTTTACATTGTTAGTGGTCAGGCAGGGGTCAATAGTTTTCCCATAGTATACGGTAAATTTGACTGAGAAGGAGAAAATTAATCTTACAACACTCTATATTTTTTACAGATTTTAATGTTTATCAACACTGCCAAAAATCTTAAAATGGAAGTAATACCCCTGATACAAACGTTCGGCCACATGGAGTTCATTTTAAAATTGAAAGAGTTCACTCACCTGAGGGAGAATAAAGAGTCTTACATGGACGTATGCCCCAGCAACCCAGACAGCTTAAAACTAATGACTACTATGTTGAAACAAGTGAGTGATGTCCTTTAGCTAAAAAGTACAAAAAAGGTCCCGTCCATCAAACTTTACCCCTGACGATCAGGGCAACGTTTGTCTTTAAGGCATATCCCGGGACATCCTCCCTTTACACCAAATTTATCGTGCCCCGTCACTATGAAGAAAAATCAAAATGGTAATGGGTAGTTTTGTCAGCTTTCAAATAAAAAATGTTCCCCTTTAGTTAATGGGAAACATCAAGTTTCAGAAAAAACACGTTCTTCATGGAGTGCCGTCTTTGTCACTTAAAAACTGTCTGAGTGAAAGTCTATTTCCAAATCATCTCGTTTATGCTATCACTTATACAGACGACCGCACGTCAGTGTGGTAACACTAACCTTCAGCTGGGCTAGCTTCGTACGGAGATTCAATAGAATACGATTCTTACTTATACTGGTTTCATTACCCCTGACCTCGATTTCAGGTTATTGATCTTCATGCCATTATCGATCCGCTGAAACACATACATGTTGGTTGCGACGAAGTCGAAAATTTAAATATATGTCCAATATGTAAAGAAAGAAAATTAGAATCCATGTGAGTATACCTACACGATTACTGAGTTAACTTAGTATGCAAGCAGCAAGGACATAGGTGTCTCCTCGCTGTGCCCTAATAAACCACGAGGACCCAGAACATATTGTTCTTATCACCCTTTAGGATGGTGGCAAAATTATAACAGCCGCACGGGCCGATCTCCAAGGTTAAGCAACGCTTGCCGAGGTTGGTCTGTAGATGGGTGACCATCTTAACATACTGAGACTCCTCCGTGCTTCGGAAAGCACGTTAAGCCGTTGGTCCCAGCTGTCATTTGGAGATCTTTGGCAGTCGTTACGGATTGTCAGAAGTCAGAAAATTTGTCACCAGTATTGCCAAGAAGTATCGTGCTACCCAGTTAATGGGTTGTGGAGGTCTGGTAGGCAGTCACTTCACGTAAAATACTGGTACTGGTTCAGCTGAATCCGGTTTGATTGGAAGCCGACCCCAATATAGTTGGGAAAAGGCTAGGCAGATGATAATCACCCTTTAGGATTTAATTATGAAATTTTCTCAGTATCGGCCGGCTGAACACGTTTGCAAGCCGAACTTGGTCAAAGGTAGCGCATAACAGAGAGTTAGGCAAGAGAAAGGGTGTAGCGCTATCTATCCTGCCACGGACGAACTAAAGACCTGACACACACATTCTACATCGTGGTTGCTGCCTGAAAACAATAATTATCAGGCATTTCCAGCAGACAACACCTGTCTGGCTGGAGGATCCTCCCTTTTCCATGGAATTTTGTCGGACTTTACACCCCATTCCACATACCATAATCCAGATAAGGGCAAACCTTTGCCCAGCAACAAAAAAATATAATTTGCTTGCCTGGGTCCGTACCCTCGAGCTACAACTTTTACAGCTGTCTTTAATTAAATTTTAAATTGCTAGTTCATACTATTGAAAGTATTATCAAGCTGGATATGTAAGGAGCTCTCCCTGGAAATTCAGTATACCCATGATCGTTTAATACTGAAAACAAAAGTCGCTTCCAGTTGGAACTTTGAATTCATAATGTTCATAATAAGTAATATGAATATAACGACGTTACTTAAAGTAAGTATAGGGTTAACAAAAACCTTGGCTGTATTAGCACAAAACCGTTAGGTGTCAGTGTCGCTGACATGAAGCCATCGTTGAAACAGCGCTTCTCCCATTATATCAGTATAACTAAATCGATCTTTCTGATGAGCCATGCCACAATTTTCGTACAGGTACTCTTTTGGCATACTCAAATGTTCTCCTCAGACCGAACTAAACTTCTGAAAAGTATTTTGTTTTTATCTTTATTTTATTTAGAGGCTTTTGGTTATCTCACATAACCATGTCAGCCCCATTATAACTCATAACATTACAAAAATATATTTTAACGAACTAAGAGACAAGAGACACTCTATTAGCTAAATAGTTACATACGAAATTATAAATTTTCTTTGCTTCCGCACTAGAGGGCTTAGACAAAAAACATTGAACAGCACCTAAATCTAACTTATTTATTTTTAAATCTGCCAATAAGGTATCTCTTTCTCTGCGATTACGGACACATTCCACCAACAAGTGATGGACACAGACTCGCAGTATTGACAATTTGGACAACTCACTTTTTTCATTAGGAAGCCAAACTTGTTGAGTGGCATGTGTCCGGTCCTTAACCATATGCTATTACAATATATTTGCGACTGATTTTCATATCGGCAAACCAGGGAATACGTGGAGGTTCGCATTGCACTGTTTTATACCAAACACCTTTTTCGAGAGATTTTTTATCAAAGTATTATTTCCAAATGTTACAACAATTTAGTTTTTATTTACTTAATAATTCAGAATAGTGGCATTTAACATCAATAGGTATTCCTTCTAAAGTTGATTTTTTCGCGAGTAAATCAACCTCCTCGTTTCCCGGTAATCCAACATGAGATGGAACCCACTGCAATCTCAGATCTCTATTGCTGAAATTATTTAATAAAGTGAGTGTTGTCTGTTTTCAGTGAATTATTCGTCAACCACGTGAAAAAAGTGTCTTCTATCGTAAAAGGAGTAAGTCCATCCACAAAAATTCTTATATGGGGCGACATGCTGAAGCAAGTAAAGATACCGCAAATGTATAATTTATACAACGTTGAAGCAGTTTCGTGGGAATACTCAGCTTCTCCAAAGATTTTTCACAAATATTTGTACAACCTGCACAAAATCTTTAATAACATCTGGATAGCTTCTGCGTACAAAGGCGCCGATGGAGAAACTGTAACAATTCCTAATATTAAAAAACGATTTCAAAATCATTTAAGCTGGATGAAGTTAATACAAGGCTACAAGTTTGGCGGAGAAAGGAGAGTTTACAATTTCGAAGGCATCATTCTAACGGGCTGGTCAAGATACAGACACCACGATCCTCAGTGTGAACTTCTTCCGATTGCTATGCCAAGTTTGATATTGAATCTCCTGTTGATACAAACCGTAAAGAATGGAATTGATCAAGGCGATTTAGATCTGCATTATTGCAAATTTTTCAAAAAATATTTAAGTAAAGAATTTAGTGATATTTTTCGAAACGATGGTGAAACTGGTAAAAAGTGTGATTTTGAAAACATGTTCATTTATATAGAACATGAAAAACTCTTTGATGAAACGTTACTTAATAACTGTCGTCATAACATTAGTGAACATATAATACAGTGTGCTCGTAAACGTGTCAATTCGTTTGTGACGTTGGAAGGCACTATTATACAGTGTAATGAAGCTCTCGAAAGATTAGCAGACATAAAAAAAAAGATGGAAAAATTTATGGTCAAATATTACAATAATATTACTGTCAACAGTTACATCAATCAAATTGCAAACAATCCTGCAATGACAATTCGGAGAAAAATTCAGTATTTAAAGAAATGCGCTAAAAATACTTTTTCGAAAAGACCGAACTAAAGATTAGGTACTATTATGCACATTTTTTTCATTGTAGTTTCACGGTTCAGATACCACAATAACTAATTAAAATAATTTGTCTGAACCATAAAACCTGCATGATAGAAGCCCATAGGTATCCGTTCGTCACCACCAGTGATCTGTCATTGTCAACAATTGTCAACGAGTGTGGCCTATTTAATAAAACCGACTGGGCCCTCCTTATTTAATATAACTAACAATCCGACAAATACGTCAGAAAACGACAAATTTGTCGCATTTTCACTATGCGTTTAATATAGGCGACAAATAAGTCAATGTAAATCTTACTAGTCAACAAAAATGTAACGTGAATGGAAATACCTACCATATGGTAGATTTGTGAGCTCAATTTTATCATTACGGTAAGGGCAAATCTAGCGATTGAAGTCGTCGGTCATCCAGGATTTAAATCGCTGGATGTGCACTAGCGTCGCTAGTTGTGTGAGCTGTGAAGTTGAAGTCGTCTAAGGCCCAGTCATCTGACGACTCAGTTTGTAGCCAAAGTCGACCATGTTTGACAGCAACCGATCACAGGGCCGTTTCTACTATTTTTTAAACTACGTTCGCATTCGCATCTCTATCGTAATCTGTAAAAGATTTAGGGAACTCAAGTTTGCGACTGACATAAGATTGCGAACGTTTTTTAAAAAATACTAGAATTGGCCCTCAGTTTGCTTTTGGGTCGACAAACGCTTCGACCGAACCTCCTTTGGGTCACTGAAAGGAACTCGTCACGATGACGACTTAAACGTCGCTGTAATGCTACAGCTCCACCTGCGTCTTAACGCGTAAATTAGCACGTTAATTTAGGCGTTACATAGATGTGGCCAACGTTTTAATGTGTGAAATTACAAACGGCATTACTAATGGTATTAAACGTTAAGCGATAGCTCGGGTGTCGGTTTTTTGAGACATCAAAGGGTTTTAGCGCGCTAAGCGATGTTGGCACAGACAGGACGGTTTTAGGAGGGAACTGCATTCAAGAACGACAATGGAGTGGTCGAATCAGAAAGATTTAGAGTTTTTAGAACTGTTTCAATTAGAGCCGTGGCTTTGGAATCCAAAGCTGCAACTAGTGTAGCTGCTTCAAGGTCCATTGTGTCTTTAACCGCTGAGCCGGACTAACGAATTTTTGGAAAAAAATTGTGTGTCATGAAAAAATCATCAATACAACTCTTTCATTTAGAATTGATGTCAAATGTAGTATTTGTAGCATTTTTTTTTTTTTTTTTTTTTGTATTGTTGTTTGTAGCATTTGGTATTAAATTCTTTTCGATTATTGCGCGAATATGCAATCGTCACATTAATTTCTACGACAAACACTAACGCGTCGTCGGCATCGCGTTGACAGAGAACGCCTTCCAGTATTACCTTATGGCGACGATCCCGTACTCGCGTGATTATCGCTTTCTTAGAAGCCTTAGTGTAGGTACACAGTGCAAGTAATGGTGTGAATGTGCAATGTGTGTGATGAATATCTAGCGATTTAAATCTTTAGCTGTCAGTGTCAAATTAAAATGGATGCGCTCCCTACATTATTTAACCAAAATCTTTGAAAGAAAGTTTTCAAGAATGCTATGATCCGTGTAATTAAGACCCATTAAAAGATACTTAAATTTTAAGGTTTTTATATCTATAGAACTCGTAACATTGAATACTACGAATCAAACTGCGAATTTTTAATTGCAAACATATCAAGTAAAAATAAACGAAAAAGTGAAATAAATAAATAAATATAGGAATCATTTATTTTATTCGATTACAATGAAAAGGCACATTTTCAAAAAAAGTAAATAGGGACTTAAATTATAACGGGTTTTCTTTTCTTAACACTGAATTGTATCACGTTGTAGACAGGTACATCTTTATATATAAGTATATAAGTAGTATAGTAGTAGTACATAAGTTTTGGTGATACAGACTCGAACTTGACCGGTTTTTTATATAAATAAATTGATTATGAAGTGAATCATGGCCCAATACTGATAAAAAAATGCGTGCCTTAGACTGTACAGCAAAAATTACTTAAAAGTATGCTCGAGCATTTTGCTAGTCTGTCTGCGCTGATCTTCAGCTAAATAAGTGTTTTTTTTCATCATGTTTCACGTATGAATAATATGTTGACACAGATTATTTCATATGTCGATTTTTCCTGACATTTTAACAATTACATAGGCTGAAAATAAGCATGTACCATAGAAAATATGACTTTACTCATAAGTTGGCAAGATATTCTTAGACTTACAGAAATTTGGCGGTCCATCGAATTGCCACCCACAGATGTCACTTGACTCTAGTCAGTTTAACTAAATAGGCCCGCTGATTCGACAATTTTGTAAGTGAATTTCATAACATTCTCTGCTTTCTGTCGCGAAATAGTGACAATTATGGCAGTTTCTGACAAATTTGTCACATTGTTAGTTGTATTAAATAGGGCCCAGCTGTAATTTTCTTTAATTTGGCAGATTGCGAGTGCACTTTGAACGTTGCTTAAAGATTAGTAGAATTGGCCCTCATAGTCATAGGGTCAATTTTCGTAATTGTTACAGACATCCCATTGGATTTAGATTGGATTCGTTGAATCGTTTCTCCGGGACTCGTCGAGCTGATTCTGGCTTTCAGGAGTTGCGGTGGTTTGGAAATGTGGCGGGCTTGTCCCAAAGAGATATTCGCATTCCAAATCTGTCAAAATGTAGGGAAATTAAAGTTTTTTTTCGTCTTATTGTTTCTGAAATGCGAATGGTAATATTCTATTGGATATTTGGAGGTAGTGAAATGAGAGTAAAGTCCCACATACCAAAAGGGAGGATCCACCGACCAGACTGTTGTTGTGTCTGCAGGTGGGCAAATGCCCGATAACTGATATTCGGGCTGTTGTACATGTTCTAATCGCACGGTAAACTCTGATATCGCGTTTAAAATTCTGTCAAGTTCGCAGCTGTCGAGATAGATGGTGCTGCGAGTTTCATTTGTTGATTCTGCAACGTTGATTTTTGTGGCGTTATAAATGCCGCTACAAGTATCATCATCACCTGCCTAGCCTTTTCCTAACCATATTGGGGTCGGCTTCCAGTCAATGAATACAGTTGAATACCAGTATTTTACGTGGAGCGAGTATTTCTTGGCAAGACTGGTGTCAGATTTTCTGGCTTCTGACAATCCGTAACGACTGCCAAAGATCTACAAATATAAGTAAATAAAATAAATGCCGCTAAAGATATAAATACGGGAATTGCCCCTCTGGTATGCGACAAATTTGTGCCTAACGCATTTATACATACTTCGTGATTCTCAATTCTAAATAAGGCAATCTATAATATGTCCACCTAGGTATAATCGTTAAATATTGTTGTGCTTAATTAATGTAATACGAGCAATAAGACATTTTAATGAAAACTATACATTGGTACTCGATGTTAAAAATAATTATGTAAAATGTTAGGTATACCATTCAAATCTAACCTATCCGTGTCGGGGTGCCCTAAGTTCCCACAAACCTACCTAACCTTTTTTCGCGATGTGATTGCATCAGTTAGGACTCAGAATGCGACATGGCATTTCTTGCTTTCCATAACGCGAGTTAAGCTTTGGATTTGGATGAACTTTGGTAAACAAGTATAACACAGATCATGTCCTGGAATATAATATTTTTTATACCGGGAGTAGGAACGAAACGTGGTCGCTCACAATGGGCCTCATCAGAAGGTTTAAAGTCACCCAAACGGCAATGGAGAGGCCAATGCTCGAAGTTTCTTTGCGTGATCGAATCAGGAATAATGATATCTGCACGAGAACCAAGGTTCCCGACATAGCCCGAAGGATCACCAAGCTGAAGTGGCAGTGGGCAGGGCACATTGCTCGCAGAACAGATGGTCGATGGGGCCGTAAAGTTCTGGAGTCGCGACCGCGCACTTCACCATCAAACTTCCTAAGTGTCAAAACGTGTTATTCATCCGCTGCCGACCATTCTATTGAAAGCTTTCAATATTCAATACAGTAGCATAATCAATCAACGTGTTAAATGCCCACGTCAAAAAGCCGGCACGCTTCGGAAAACAGAAGATAAAATTATCAACAGTAATCCTGCTGATGAAACGTAAGTTTTACCCCTTTAACTCAATGAACAACCAATCATGAGCCCGGATTTTCCGTAGTATTGGACAAACTTTAATTCCCTAATTGTCCACTTTTGGGGAATCATTTTCACAAATTATTTCTTATTGCTCTCTTTCGTTTTGTTTACGGAACTGTAGTATAAAGCGTCATGCTTTTAGTTCTGGCCGTTTGGCTGGACTTTGTCAGTAAGTATATTAATGAATTTAAGTATTTTATAATGTACCTACTACGACAATTGAGTCTTCAATGTTAAGCAACGCTTGCCGAGGTTGGTCTGTGGATGAGTGACTATTTTACCATAGTTATCTAGACTCCTCCGTGCCTCGGAAAGCACGTTAAGCCGATGGTACCGGCTGTCATTTGAAGATCTTTGGTAGTCGTTACGAATTGTCAGAAGCCAGAAAATCTGAAGTGAAAGTCTTGCCAAAAAGTACCGTGTTTCGCAGTTTGTGGGTTGTGTAGGTCTGGTAGGCAGCCGCTCCACGTAAAATACTGGTATTCAGCTGAATCCGGTTTAAATGGGAGCCGGCCCCAATATAATGGCACAACAATTACACCATCAAGTGGTGCAGTTTTCAATGCATACCTACTTAATACCTATTATAAATGCGAAAGTAACTCGGTATGTATGTCTGATTGTCCCCTCTTCATGGGATAATTTTCAACTTTCACGCGCGAAGCTAGTCTGCGATACATAGTATGCACGAATGTGTCAAAAAACTTTGAGTATTGATTAAAATCAAATTCAAAATACAACATAACATTACGTCTGTTTTCCCCGAAGTATTAAACTATTTTTTTGTTTTATCAAGGTTTTTGTATGTCCTCTACATACAAAACAGACCTCGATAAAACAAAAATTTTCAATGGTAATCCCTCATTATTATTCTACGTTTTTGTCAATGCAACCACCGAACCGACTCGTTTACTATCGGCTATAATTAAATTCTTCAAACCTTTTAAACGTAGATACTCGAAGTCGCTTCCATTTCTGATTACAATGACTTGAAAACATATATCGAGCTTCCATTCGAGTCGCTCGATGGCGTTTAGGTACATTTTTGCTTATTAATGTACGTCTCTTATTCTTTGTAAAATAAAGCCAGTACTTTTGTTAAACGAGACTTTTCTTTTTTTGCTTTTTTTACATTTTCTTTATTGTAGGTAGTACTTGTTATAAATCATACCAGTGCTTGGCGTTTCTGAGTCATTTTTAGTAGTACAATCATATTTATTTGCGTTTTGCTGGTCCTAAATTAAGGAGTAAATAACATAGCGAGAACATCATGTAAAAAATCTTTATTTACACACACAGCAACAAACACATTTAGGTTTAATTTAAATTTTTAATAATTAGTAACAATTTATCACCTTTTACATGCTTACAGCAACTATATTACTTAATACCACGGTTTCTACGTTTTGTTACCAGCGCTGCGTTATCACGAACTATTCCATCTTTATGATGGATAATAATGAGAGTCTTTGAAATAAATTGATCGACTCTGATAGGTTCAACAGCTCTTTTCGACCATCAAACGGGGCTTAATTTAAACATTAAGAATTATTTTGTCAGTTTCGAAATCAAATTTATCTATTTTTAATATCATTTTCGTCAAGTTCTTTACTTTTGCTCTCGTCTGTTTCACTTTTCGGTTTATGTACGGGGACGACCTCTGTAGCGGGTGGTGTTATAGGCACAAGACTACCATCTTCTTCAGCCACCTTCAAGCCTATAGTAGCACCGAGCTTAGCACTAGCCTGTTTAAATGTATTAGATAACTTCACTTGTACGACGTTGATGAACATAGATGTAAGAGCAAATCCAAACACTAAGTATAATATAGAAGCCATCATGAACATTGGGTGGTCGGGGACGAGGTCACCAAGTCCGATCGTGGATATGGATATGAAAATAAAGTAGAAGGACTCGAAGAAGTTCCACTTCTCCCACAAACTGTAGACGAAAGCCCCTATGTTAATGTATGTAATTATAATGAAGACGGCGACGGAGATGGGTAAGTTAAACTCATCATCTATTTCGAAAACTGATGGAGCTGGAGTTTCCATATCGGTCTCGAGGTCAACTTCTCTTGGTAGAGTACCAGGTTTTGGTGGCAACGGTGGAGGGACGTCACTTGACTTCCTCTCAACTGGTGGAGGCAGTGGGCCATCAGGACTCTCTTCAATATCTTCTTCGGAGAATATCTGCGATGGACGACGAACGACATCGTAGACGATGTTCAGTCCTTTCATTACCTCCTGAAATTTAACAAGATTTCATGTTATTTTCCCAACTTTGATCCCAAGTTTGGTGAACGCAAAACAAAGGTTTATAAGAATGTAAGACAACATCTAGCCCGGAGCGTAATCATTACTCATTTTTGTTAAAAGGCAACTGTAGCTTTGTTTCATCGTCAAGGACAATTCGGCTGTTATTATCAACAACAAATCTATACTAATATAATAAAGCCGGAGAGTTTGTTTAATTGGTTGAACGCGCTAATCTCAAGAACTACTGGTTTGAATTGAAAAAAATATATATTTCAGTGTTGGTAAGCCCATTCATAGAGGAAGGCTATCAGCTATATAACATCTTTGTTTTTGACAAACACGCGAATGAAGTCGCGGGCACTGGTATTTTACAAAAATGAATCCCTAATTTCCTTGGCCACGCCATGACTTGAGAACGGCTTTACCGATTTCATTCATCTTTTTGCATTTGATAGCCCAGTACTTGAGGAAGATTTTAGGGTACCTATTTAACATCAAGTTACGAAGAAGTTTCGGTCGACATCATCTCTTAGAAGCTGAGCAGTGGGTAAAAGAGGGCACAGCTAGTACTGTTAATTTCTTGTTATCGTGAAAATATTTTTTCATTGATTATCATTTTCATTCTTAAAGCTAAGGGTCTTCATAGCGTTAAGGTGTAACTCGAAAATGCGATAACGTTGCGCATCCACTTGTTCATAGGATTTGTTATCCAGCCTTTTACCAACTATGTTGGAGTCGACTTTCAGTCTAATTGGATGCAGCTGATGGACTAGCACGGATGTTTTGACGTACATACTCGTATGTACGTGACGTACGTTACAGTATCGTTATGTAAGTGAATTTTTAATTTAAAAAACTACAACCCCATCGTATTTTGGTTTAATTATATGCGACGTACACTACTTTAAGCAGTATCAAATTCAAATAAATAATATGTGCGAAAAGGTACGAAATGAGTTATAGTAAAATTTTACGTTACGTTACTATACGTCAAAAACATTCGTACAGTTCGCGTCAAATAACTGTGCCCCTCTGAAGTTGGGTACGAGTGACTGCGTAGTAGTCAAAATTACGAACAAACTGAAACTGCGCATGCGCAAGAGACATGGGGGCGGGGATTATGGCGGCGCGATTTTATGTCTCAGTCGCTCGTTTACGTTCGATCCATGCTTGCGTCCCGCTTGTTCCCGTATACGTGACTGCACCTGCGCGATCTTTGCAAATGACTGACTTCAGAGGGGCAACGTTATTTGACGCGAATTGTACTAGACCCTCTGAGTAGGTACCAATTAAACAAAGAATACTTTAAAAAACTGGCCAAGTGCAAGTTGGACTCGCATGCAAAGAGTTCCGAACGAACGTCATTTTTTTAACATGTTAGTTAACACAAAAACTTGTAAGAACTATTATCTGCATTTATTTCAAAATTCTTGGCTTAGAAGTTACGGAAAAAGAAGGGGAATGGCCACTATCCGTTTAATTTCTTGAATAACTTCAAAATTATTTACTCTAAAATTTAAAAAAAAATACAATTAAAACCCTCACAATATTCCATTTGATATTATGTCACTGGCCTTTGCCTTTTATCAACATGGTTTATATTATCGTATAGCCTGTTATAGTAACTGGATTTATTAGAAATAATACTTCTAAAACGCTATAATGCGTAGTGCGCTGTGGCCAGGCGTGCGGTGAACCACGTCATTACGCCCTAAACCAAGTATAGGAGATAGCAAGTAAGAGAGAATTCAATTTACGTTGTTGGTTGCAGATTCATTTTGTTACTGAGAAATAAGAGGTTTTGTTAAATAGCAATAATGATTGCTATTTAAAAATAAAGATGTGATGCTTTTTTGTGGTGAGACCCAATATATTTTACCTTACAGGTTTTTTGCAAAGTATTATTAAATACAAGAATATTACACATTTTGCTTATCAACATTTGCAAGAAGTTAAATAATCAGAATATTAAAAAAACTAAAAAAAGTTTTGTAAAAGTTAAAGTTAAATTATTTTCGAAAATTCAGAAAAGTGCATAAAATTAAGTCAAGTATATTTTTTTCTCCATTCCGTGGTCTGAACTCCAAAAACGGAAGCGTAATAATTTTATTGCTCTGTCAATTTTAATAAAAGTGGTCATGATATTGCCACTAATATGTAGTTGAGTACAAAATCAAAACCAAGTGTTATAGAAAAACTATTTACATCTCAAAATTTAACTAAATGCAATACCTAACATAAATTGAATAAGAAAGAATTTAAAAAAGTTGAAACTACTGTTTGATACTGTGCCCAGAATTTTCTGTAGCAAGTGACGTGTCAGTGGCTCGCATGCTATTGATCAACATCCATGATCTGGTAACAGCCGGTCTATTCTGGAAAAATCTCGCGTAAAATCTTAGGTAAATAATATAACCGGCTGTCTGTCTACGATAGACAACTCACTTCAATTTCATTTCACCTAAGTGAAATGTTTACAGACTAGCACTGAGCACCTTTGCAGTCCGATTCTATTTATACAGATTGGTGAAAATGAAGTAAATAAGAAGTAAGATGTCAAACCATCAAATCAAAGAGGAGTGACAGTTCATTCCACCTAAGTTTTTACAGTGAGATATTTACAGATTCGACCAGCTGTACATTAGGATCTAAAGTGATTCTATCTCTAGGAAAATCTAAAACTATTACCTGCATCGGCGCGGTTCTCCTAACTTTCCGGCAACTTCTGGTGTAGTAGAACCTTCTGATATACGCCCAGAAGAATTTGATAATCCTCGTGAAGAGTTTACCGAAGTCAGCCAGGAGAATCAAGAAGAGTGGTATACCGATAGTAGCATACACTATTGTTGCTACTCGGCCAGATGTTGTCTTCGGAGCTATGTGACCATAACCTGAAAAATATCAGTTTACGGAATTTAAAAACAATGCACTGATACAAGGCATATAAATTCCTAAAATTTAAAAATGCAAATAAAATGTGAAGATAGATAAAATAAAAAAATGCCATCATTAAAATAAAAATAAAATGTGCGAGTTTATTCGTTTTAATAAATACCAACCAAATAATACAATATGTGGTGTGGGAAAAATGACAAAAAAACTACAGTAAATCCAAAATTCGTGAGAGCTAAGTTTGTGTAAGACTAAGTAGGTATTTCTATTAATCTTACCGACAGTTGTGACTAACGTCAAGCAGTAGACGAAAGAGTTCATAAAGTTCCAAGACCTCTGGCCGCTGTACGAAGTAACCCCAGCCTCATGTGCCGTATGTAGCTGGTTCTCAAATTCAAACAATTTCTTCCTAGCCATCGACTTCCAATCTTCCTCCCTCAGGTTATGACTTCCTCGCCAAAGATTTTCAATAAAATCCCTTTTAACATTTCTTGTACTACATTTAAACGCGTTTTCGAATGATCCTTCTAAAGTTTTAAACATCATTCCTCCTAGACCGCACATTATGATTAATATCAGCAGGTCAATAATACATTTGTTTCGCAGGTCCCGAATTTTATTACAATGTGTTATCTGTTCTTGCTTAAAATCTTGCCAATTTCTAATAAATTTCCATCTCGATCTAACAACTTTTTTGTTTTTGTCTTCTTCTAGAGATTTTTTTCTTGCCTTTTTCTCTTGAGCAAGCTCCTTGTTCTCTTTCCTTGTTGCGATTTTTGATTCGGCTACAGATCTTTTCCTTAACCCTGACTTTTGTTCACTTCTTTCAACTTTAGGGGCATTATTCTCATCTGCTCCTAATATGATACCCGTCATCATTTCACGTCTATCAACTTCTTGACTTAATACATTTAGTTTGCGCGTCAACTCCGCTGTTCGCTCTTTTAAATCAAAGTCAAACTCATTTTCACTCGGGGATGAAGAATAACAACTGGACGTGTACTCAGATTGGCTAGCATCAATGTAACCAGAGCTTTGCCTACTACGTTGATCCAGTTCTGTTTTCTGAGTCTGACTCTTCATTAAACCAGCTAGAATTTCTTTTTCACTAATGATCTGAATAGTTTTAGGACAGGACACGCCTCGAGATCTAGAATGCCTCAGGTTGACAGGGGTTTTATTGGGAGTCTTTAAAGTTTTATGGCTTGGCTTGTATTCAGTTGGAAGCCGGGGATCATCTTTGGGCATAGATAAGCTTCTTGCTCGGGCTTTTTCCATTAACTCTATGATCTCTCGACTAGTTTGACTCATACCTGTTCCAGTTTTATCTACCACTCTAACATTTTCATTGCGATTGACCGACTGCGAACGATTTACTTTTGGTGACATTTTGTTTTTCGTGTATCGTCGTGGCACAGGCATTGTTCTACGTTTTGGTGCTTCTACTTTGGCATTATGTTGATCCTCACTCATCTCACTTTCACTAGTTTTATTCTGTAAATGTTATTATGGATAAATTATAATTAGTTGCTTCTCTCATTCTACAAAATTATGGCAAACTATTTACATAGTGATCATTGTATTGCAGGGCTTGGGATTATGTCAATTGGAAATAAAGTGCTATTAACAAAGCGACAAACAGTATAAAAAATAGTTTCATGAAAAAACTGACCCCAAATCTTGAAGCAGATTTGCTGCGGGCCGGTTTGATGGGTGGTGGACGGCTTTTTTCTTCATCTTTAACTTGTTTAGGTAGTTCCTTCTTCGCAATTATTGGTTTAATATCCGTAGATAGTCTCCTGCTCGGGGTTCTGACTATCCTTTCCCTAAGTTCCACATTTGGTTTATTTTCTGGTATGATTTTCCTGCTGGGCGTTCTTTCTAATTGGATCACTTTTGTAACAAGTTCACCCGGCGTTTCTGGTTTGGGTGTAGTCGTTTTAACAGGTTTCTTAACATCTTTATCTTCAAACGTGAAGACTTCTTCATTTTTGACAGGTGTTTTCAGTTTCTTAGCCTCTTCTGGTTTCTTGTCGTCAGGAGAAACGGTTTGTTCTAGCTTCTTAGGAGTAGTGGGTAAAGCAAAAGGAAATGCCTCTTTTGGAGAGCCACTGACAGGAGAAGGAGTAGAGAGAACATGTTTTATCTCTTTCGGAGGTTCAATCGTTAGTGAACTACGTCGAGATCTATCTTCGTCTTTTGGAGTCAGGGCGTAATTAGTCGATAAGAGTTTATTAGTGGGATCTATAAAGCTTCCTTTACGTTCCAAAAGATTTGCAAGTTCCTCTTTGTCTGGTATAGCAAAGGGTGAAATACTTCTGCGCCTACGCTCTTGAGCAGCCATTGCTCTTTGCTCGAGAAGTTCCTCTGTGTCTAAGTCGTAAACAGGATCTTTAACATTTGCTTGTTCCTGCACTAAACGTCTCATTTCTTCATAAGTGCTATCAGCTTCAATTTCTCGAGAGTTTGGGCGTGGTAACTGTGGTTTTGATTCTTCATCATCAGAAGTCGGGGTATCTTCATGAGGTTTTAGCGTTCTACTAGGTTCCGGTGTCTTTTCTCTTTGTCTTGCAGCTGTGCTTCTGTTTTTAGACAGGTTTCGTCTTTTTCTTATGGACATATTTTGCCTATCTTCATCCATGATTTCTTCTTCGTTTAGTCTTATTTCAGGTGATTTAATCACTGGTTGACTAGTCGTTCGTGTTTCAGAATCAGCTCTTACTGTTGGAATTGACAATTTTAATGTTACTTCTTCTTCTTCTTGGGATTCGCTATCACTCATCACCACCAACTTTCACTCGCACCGTAACTGAAAAAAAAAGTTGTGATATCACAACCGCTCACAATAGACTAAGGGAATTGAACTCGATCAAAAGAGTCAGGCCGATATCAAGCTTGGCAGTGAATAATAAGTCTACTGCCAATAATTATGACACAAATAAGATCAAGCAAGCCAACAACGATAAGAATTCAATAAGTGTAAACTTACCTCTCGTTAACGATCCCAACAACAAACTTCTTTATTGCAACGGGGTCGAAGCAGAATTCTAATAAAAGAATCTATTTTGGCCGCCCCAGAGTTTCGGACGTAAACAAACGCCCGTTGATAAGAAAGTGCAATTCATTTTCGTTGGAGAATATAATCACACTTTGAATAGAGTAGATTCAATAGCAATTGAAACGATTTTCACTGACTTTTGTGGGGAACTTTGAATTGTAAATGTTGTCACAGTTTTCGCGATACACGCCACGGGTTTGTGACGCGGCTACTGAGCGGAAGAGCGCCAAGCCAGCCGGGCGGCGTTCCAAATTTAAAACAACTACACCTAAATTCAGTCCAGTTCGCATTTGCAGTCGTACTCTAGAAAATGTTCTCGACACAAGCAACCATCGTTATTTGACACGTTCCGTTGAAACTTTAGCAGCTAGTTGTAAGAACATGACGATTGGTAAAGGTCAATTCAAAGTGGAATTACGATATATTACTTATAATATCTGTATTACGTTAAAGTGATATATAAATAGGTGGATTTGCTGTTGACGTAAGTTTTTATTACGTATTGTTTTACGTAATTTTGCCGTAATATTTGCTTTTTAGTTACAAAACACGAAAGCATTTCGGTTACTCTGAAGAACTCTTTCCCTTTCTTTCCTTAAAAGCTTTACATTGTTGAAAGAACTAAGATTTTTATTTAAAACCTCCGGTCAAATACTCGAGCTACAAGTAATGAATTACAAGAAGCAATATAAACATATTCTTTGAATCCTGAGACAACAGCATTCAGATAAAATAATGAATAATGACAACATCAAAATCTATCTGTTAACTATCAAAATAAAACCCAGTACGTAGTAAAACAAGAGAAATTAAAAGATCCTGTTACAGAGAGTTAACTAGAATAAAGCATTTATTTCCTGAACCTAAGCCGCTTTATGTAAACTCGTTCAAACCGACACAAAATAAAACGTTTCCATGTTTTAACTTTACCTTATCTTATAAAAAAGATTATAATAAAAGGTTCCTGTTTATTGCTTTGAACAATTATCCAGCAATGCATCCGAAACATAGCAACATTGTACTCGTATACCATTTTATAAATTTTTACTGAAACTGTTCGGATTCGTGCGCCTGAGAGTTTTCTTCGTGAGGCGTTTTACAAATGACTGCTCTTACAGAACTATAAGGCGTTTAAAACTCTTGTTTAGTTTCTTCGTACTAATGTAACGTGATTTTATTAATACAACACACTTTCTCGTTTTCTCATCATTAAGACTTTCATAGAATTCAACTGGACTTCGACTTCGATACTCGGAAGAGATCGTAAAATCGACTGCAATTTTTTTTTTTTATTGATTAAAGAAAGTAAACATGTATACAAACTTCGCGATAGCACGTTGAAATGATTAGAAAATGACATCACCTTAGCAATGGAGCCTAGCGTTTTCACCCAGTATTGTCCACAGCTTGACCTACACATACTTCCCCGTTCGTCGCCCGAACGACAAGTCTTGTCCTGTGCTTGCTGCAACCTATGGGACACCTTTATCAGGTCGTGGGTCCACCTTACTAGAATCTTACTTTCAGTGCTTCACCGATCTCAGCGTTATAATTTTCTAGCCTCATTGACAATTAATTTTTCTTACCTGATTATCATCTGCCGAACCTTCTCCCAACTATGTCGGGGTTGCCTTCCAGTCTAACTGGAAAGACTGCCTATCTCCACAACCCAATTGCTGGGTAACAGAATACCCCTTGGAAAGACTAGTTGACAGGCTTTCCGGACCCGTTACGGCTGCCATAAAACTTAGGACGCCCAGGGCCAGTTACTCAACATACTTTCTGAGGCACGGAGGATTACCGGATTTTAATTGATGATTTCCCATCCACGGGCCAGTAACCCTGGGCCCTTTCTTACCTATTACTGCTATAAATAGTTCTGGCATGGAGCCTGGGGAGGACTACTTCTTAATGTCTTTGACAGGGTTCTTGCTCCCGGGTTCAGGGTCTCAGCTTAGGCAGGGTGTTATTGAGTTTTTGCACAATGAATTTTTCTGTGACAGCTCGGAGTTAGGATTTTGGTGGTGTGACACGCAAAGCACGCTAAGCCGTTGACCCTGCGCCAGATCTCTGTCTCGATCGTGACGGCTACACTTCTCATCGGACTATGAAAGTGATAGAAGAGGGAGTGCATCTGTGTTTTTGTACACATCTGTGCACTAGGGGTATTATGTTTCCTTATAGTCCGCTGAGATTGGCCGCCATCTCCGATATCGGTCAGGAGGACTTTAATTTTGAGGTATGCAACTTTTCTTACCTATGGTGGTATAAATAGTGCCGGCGTAGAACATGGAGTTCCAGAACGTCCAGGTCTTCTTCTTGGTGTTGTTGCTATTGAGATGCTTCATGCACTCCGTGTAGTTGGCTTCATATTCCTCTAAATAGTCCTCTATGTAGAGGAACAGATCGAAGTTTTTACTGTTCTGTTGGCAAAAGAGCAAATTATAAATCTTCAGCTGCCATAATCGCGAACACAATAGTAAAACAATGGCGCATCGACTCCTGGACTCGTCGAGGATAACATAGTATAGTAATGTAAACAACAGTTCTACTATGGTTGTACTACTGGCTTATTTATCTGCATTGTGACAATGGAATCGCACTCTTAATCGTCAAGTAGGATATTTTCGCGTAGTGGCACAACTTAGTTTTTGGGAGTACCCACAAACCTTATTAATCTCAAATATTTTTTTTATTTTTATTTAATACCCATTTTTTATATTTGTTCTCATGTAAGTGAAATGTAAATTTCTTTATGAGAATTAAATGTCTTTAACCAGAACATAAAGAAGAAGACAGAGAGATGAATCTCAAATTATGACAAGAGACAATGGCCTAAAAAACACGCTAGTGTCACGTCTTAGAGACATTTATAGAAGATTGGCAGAAGAAGGTTACAGAGAAAGAAGAATGGGGCATTTGTCCAGCAGAGGGACGAGACGACAATTATATAAATTAAGGCCAGACTTTGGGTTGCTGATATAATTCTGTTTATGAAGCCTTGAAACATTTCATCCAAACCACAGTCGGGTTGAGTTCGCCGAAATGAATCGAACGTTATCAATGCATCCTAATCAATAGGATTTTTGACGGGATTTTAAATTTATTATTCCGAGTTGTGAGTATTTTAAAATCTATGATAAACAGGGACATTTGTACTTATTGCGTGTGACGTCACTCGCAAATGACACTTGTGCAGTACAGACAGACGACGTTACGTGACAAGGACAAAAGAGTATCTTCAAATGCTTGTTACTTCTCTGAATTCCACTTCTCTTGTTTATTTTTTCACAAATCATAGGTACTACTTTAGTGATATCTTTCAAATAATAATTCTTGGGGATTAGTGGTAGTCAAGATTATTTGAACGGTATTTTTTTTTATTAGGTATGACCACTAGCAAGTTAACACTCTTGGGATATCAACTGCTTAACCGGACTAAATATTTGAACGGTAGATGTCATTGATTGTAATGTATTTGCACCTTACCTACTGCAGTGTAGTCACTACATAATTCCTCAAATCACTCCAAGAAATAGGTGGAGGTTTTAAATGTCTTGTTATTTTTTCTTTTGAAACGCGAAACTCCTTGATTATTTTTTCAAATCACGTTCAGTAGATATTTTTGAATGCGATTCGAATTTTTTTGACATGGGATAAAGTCGACGTTTGTTCTTGACTTGTGTTATGTCAGCGACCAGGAAATCATGTTGTATTCAGAGGAATAATAAATAAAAATTATGTGGTGATAGTTTTAGCCAGTTGAGCTTAAAGCCATGGTACATATGTCCATGCACAACTTGTGAACAACTCTTGAAGCCGGATTACCGGTTTTATGGTCTGGTGATGGTAAATTGCTGATTAAGCGGACGAGGTTCCCAGGCTGCCACCCCAGAAGCCAGTAGCAGGGAAGGCTATATCCCGACAGGATCCTGCGGGAGAGGCGCCCCATTGCCGTCGTCAGGAGGACGACGGGGAGGTTTACCCAAAAATATTCACCCGAATATATTTTTTTCTTTTTTCGATACCCACTTTTGGATTGACGTCGGTTATCTCTACTTCGGGAGTGAAAAGACATTTTTCATACGCATTTAAAACTAATGTAATAACGTTTCTTTTTTTTTTCCTTGTGAGCGAACAAATCATTACGAGTTTCTAATCCTTTAGGAAACCGGCCTTATCGGGTTTAAAATAAAACGAGTTGCAACCGTATTTTTTAAATCCGCGATATTCGGTCTAATAAATTTATTAACGTTCTCAAATTAATAAAAGATGTAATGATTATCGTAAAGTAAGATAGATCTTTGTTTTTTTTTAGATTAACGGGTCACGACAACACACGATACCTTTTTTGTACTTTTATATACTTGTTTTCCTATTATTTTTTTTATCATCATATTTAGTATTTTTTTCCTTTAACCAAAATTATACGTATATGAAGTGTTATGAGTGTTTCATTTCTTTTGACATCATAATGCGACACTACTTACACCTTTGCACGTGGAAACAGTCTGCTTTTTGCACTAGTAACCTATTTTCACCAGTTAACTTGCGTAGGTGCAAAAACAGCTGATAAACATACAACAGCATGTTTTATTGTATGGCATAGTGCCTAATAGTGTTGTACTTTTTACTCGAAAACATGTAATAATCTATTCAATTTACATCTTCATTATAATAATAGTTTGAGTGACTTTTTATTACACTCTTATGTGGATAATATAGGTAAAACATTATTATAGCTGTGACGTGTAGTTTACTCAAAATGTTGGTTTTTTTATGGATGGCATATCATTAAATATGACTCCTTTCGTTCTGGGTGGAGCGGAAGGGCGTGTCAGACTCTTACTGACTAAAACCCATCCGTGTTCCCCCATAAGTCCTTTGCGTTCCGGGGCCGCGATGACTCTTTCGAATAAATTCCGCAACCCTGGCAGCCCACCTTACCCTTCTGTTGCATAAATGCTGTTAGGCATAGTTTATTACATTTTTTTATCCATAATAACAAGCATTCATACTTTTACACAATTTATTGGGATCTTAATGTAACCCGTTTTTTTTTAGTAGGTATTGTTTAGAATCTTTTAATTTAAAATATCTGGAATTAGTCAGTCCCAGTTACACAGGGAAACCTATAATTGACAATGAAATCTATAATACGCATATTTTGTAAAATATTTTATGTATCGCTGTTGGTTACCTAAATAAATAAATTAAATTATATTAATTATGTGACAACTTACTAGGTATCCATTACGGCCCAAAGAAACAACCCTGTGACAGGCAAATTAACAGACAAACAGCGCAGGCTTACTTTCTGAGTCGTAAATCGAACCAAGAACCGACCGAGTCTTCAGGATCTGTAGATATTTTTTTTTGTTATGTTACTTACTCTTCAAAGATATTTGTCACCATTGTTATGATGATAGAACGTACATAACACCATAAATTATCTTCTACGTAAAACAAAACCTATTTATTTGTCGGAATGTAGTTTTAGAATAACTTACATAGGCATAAACAAATTGAATCACATTTTTTTCTAACATGCTCTTTCTGCTGTAAACGCGCTATAAATGTGTATTCTAGGTATAAATCACGTAAGTCAATACATTCGTTCCTCTTCAAATAATAAAAAAAACCTTTTTACAAAAAAAACCGACTTCCAAAAAAAAACTACAAAGTACAAAGTAACTTTAATTTCGGAAGTCGGTTTTTTTTTGTGAAAAAGTTTTTTATTTTTCACTTTTTAGTGCTAACAACACCACTGGAAAGTCACAGGAAAGCAAAAATACGCAATTTCGTACACATGGATGATTTTTCAACATATTTTTTCAAGCTATTTGGATTTAAAAATCAAATTAGAGATATGAGGTAACAAACACAAAAAAAACACAATTGAGAACCTCCTCCTTTTTTTGAAGTCGGTTAAAAATAAAAGTTGTCACAACATCTGTTTCACTTCCATCAGCAAAGGCTTATGATTTGAGAGTGTGCACATTAATAGTAAAAAATAAATGATTTAAAACGAGTTCGGGATAGCATTCTGGAAGATAATAATAAATGCCAATAGCACTAACCCTGTTTTTTGCTAAACCAACATAAGTCAAAAAGAGGTTTTCAAGTTTTTTTCATTATTAGAAGGTTATTCGACATTTCAATCTTTTGTAACTCAAACACTACACTTATTGAGTCCTTTAATATTCGTTTGTATCACACAAATACACTGTGATACTTTTTTTGATGCTTCCTGAAAAATTTTAACTGAGTGACTTGTGTTTTTTTTAAATTACCGATTCAATTGGTATTCTACGTGAAATTGAGTTCCAACATGTAATATACTTACAAGTAAAGACGTGTGATTCTGTACCACATCACGTATCTTATTGGCAACGTCTTTCCGGACCTCCATCAGGGTCTGGTCATACTTGGCCTCGTTTGGACCTGTAACGAAATGAAAATAATTTTAGCTACGTGTACACTAGGATGTCTACCACGTTAGTCATTTTATATTTGGGAAATCTTCAAATGACTTCTTCCGCTCTGGGTAGAACGGAAGGGAGTGTTAGACTCTTACTGACTTAAACCCACCCGTGTTCCTCCTTATTCCCTTTGTGTTCCAGGGCCGCTTTGAGGTGTGCGTGGAACAGAACGCGCCGTCGACCCGGGCGTGGTTCTGATCGAACAGCGAGCCACCCAACGCTCACAGTCCGCAGGCCCGTGAACGCGATTCACGATCAAAATCAGTGATCTGATCCGTGGATCGCGTTCAAGATTGACTGTGTACAGGTAGCCTTAGAACTAATGGACCAAATTCGCCTTGCGACTCCCGGGGCGTCTTTTTCTGTTACGGGGGCTGTGGCGTGAGGAGCCTCTCCCTCACGCATCCCGCCTCTTCCTTCAGTAGTACTACTGCTTCGCAGAAGGAGGTGACGTTGGTCTAGCTAGTTGTTCCAAGCGCAACTGCTAAGAGTGGGTACCGGTTCGACGCACAAGTCAGGAAAACGTTTTGGGTTTTTCTATGAACACATTTTAGTAGCAGTTTGAAGCCTGAGTTTAGCAGTTTTATAAGTTAGGAGGCGTTTCTCCTCATTTATAAATATTAAACATCGACTCTGCTTAATTCTTAAAAAATACAGGATTGATGTTTAAAGGAAAATGCTTCTAATGTGGTCAAAACTTATAGGTTGCAAAAGCCTTTTTTAATCTTATTAAAAAAACACATATTTTTTATAGGTATTTCTATGCATAAGCATATTTCAACTGAATTGGTTCATTAGATTCGGAGCAATAATGGACAAACAGACAGCCTGCCTAGACCAACAGATACCCAAGCGATCCTATAAGTATTTCGCTTTTTCATTTGAATTTTTTTTTTTAGAATCATCGACACAACGAAGAAGATTTCCGAGTGCATGGAGCTTCCTTCAATCTTACGGACTTTAAAATATAATGGCGTGTTAGTAAATCTTCAAAGTACGTACCTAATTATTAAATGTACAGTTGTTTTATCTCACGAGTGCGGGCGAGCCATAGTTGTGTAGGTAAATGTACGTGCACATTGTCTTAGTGTGTGTAAGCTTGTGTCAGTCGCTCACAAGCTTACGCACACTAAAATCAACACATCAATACCTGGATGACCCAGCTTTGCACGGATTCTTTTTTTTGGAAACACCGATAAAACAACGTTTTCTAAAAATGAAACAGCTAGATCAATATTAATGGCCTCTGAAACCCCCTGGATACAAAATTTCATGTAAATCGTTGGAGCCGTTTCCGAGATTCAGATTACATATATACACACTTTTATACAAGAATTCCTCGTTTAAAGGTATTAAATAGAAAACAAGGAATATATATGCGAACCAAGGTGATTATCACCTGTTTTGCTTTTCACACCACACGACACACCTCTGACACTTAGCAAAACACTCATCGTCTTGCATTGTCCAGCTATATGACCGTATAGCAACCCCACAACTCTCAATAACAATCAGTAAATAAAATAACCCTGACCCAACTAACTCCATCCTATAGCCACATTCCATCGTATCATAAAATGTTGTTTCCGCACACCTTAAGACATGTGAAAAGCGTCTCATAATATCGCACGCTTCACGAAGAATGCGCTCAAAATATAAAAGGTTCGACCCACTGCCCTATATGAATGCTGCTTGCAATCTGATGGTGAAATAGGTGCTTTACTTAACGGTTAATCTTTTGAAATGTAGATTGTCCAAGCTCCTTATGAGTTCCTTAGCAGTCGATACATGTTAAATACCGTGTATTCAGTTGCATTCGGTTAGGCTGTCCGAGTACCCAAAGGCCTACGGGACCCTATTACTAAGTTTCCGCTGTCCGTCCGTCCGTCTGTCTATCAGCGGGCTAGGTATATCTCATGAACCGTAATATTTATTTCTGTTATATTAAACATAAATTTTACAAAAGTATTTATTTATTTATTTTATAATTTATGTACACACAGAAAAACAGTTGCAGAAATACCATAAAAACTAATAGTACAAAGGTACTGCTTATTTCTTAAGAAATTTCTTCCAGCAGACCTGCGATAGGAGAAATATAGAAGAAATGTAGACAATAGTGTGTAAGAAATAGCTAGAGAAAAGGGTATGGGAAGCCTTAAACTTAAGTATAAATATACCTACATAAACATTGTAATCATAATATACTATAATATATACAAATATATGTATAATAAATATATATATTATATACATACATATCACAGTACAGAGGCAAGGTAGTGCTCTTTAAGACGAGTTTTAAAAAGAGATATAGTTTTCAAATCTCGAATGCTAGGCGGAAGTGAGTTCCACAAACTTACTGCATGGACAATCTAATATAGTAGTAGTAAGCTGAAGAGTTTTTTTGTTTGTTTGAACGCGCTAATCTCTGGAACTATCAGTCGGATTTGGAAAATTCTTTTTTTATATGATAGCCACATTCATGAGGAAGGGTATAGGCTACGGAATGGGAAATAACGGGACATGTGCGTACGAAGTCGCGGGTAAATATAGTACTTTATAATTAGAACCATACCGAATAATATTAGAAAAGCTGGAGTCTTAATAGTATGAGCTTAGAATAATAACGCCTAGAAGGAAAGTCTCATACACGCTCCCTACTAAAAAATGAAGCAACTTTAGTACTTATGTGTGAGTGAGCAGTATGTAATTACAGCCACAGACAAGCACACAGACGTAAAAAAATGTTGCTAGGAATGAACACTTTCCCTAAAATCGGGAAAAATGGACTAATCATAGATCAACATAAAAAATGTTACGTACGTAACTTGTCGGTACGTCCTTATTGTAATAAGCCATGGTTTCTGGGGTCGCTAAAACCGATTATAGGGTCAAAATCGAAATCCAGGATGGCGGCGACGAAATTTGCTAACTTTTCGTCATGGGTGTCATTTTTATGGTTTCTGGGGTAGCTAAAACCGATTAAGGAATCAAAATCGAAATCCAAAATGGCGGCGACGAAATTTGCTTACTTTTCTTCATGGGTGTCATTTTGATGGTTTCTGGGGTCGCTAAAATCGATTATGGAGTCATATCACTTGTTTGCTTCTTTCGTGGTCTGCAGTAAGAGATAGCAAAATTCTTATTTTAGTTTAGGTGGTGAACAAAAGAATCGGCATCATTGCTATTCGCTAGACATGACGTAAAAACGTGTTAGATGTTTGCTTGTTCGACGAAACTAACCCGGTAAAAAAAAATGCAGTGGCACTCCGGGAGTGCGGACAGAAGTGTAAACTTGAACAATTACTTTTAAAAGCAGAGTACAGACCCCCGGTGTCGATCAAATTTCGTCGGCGCCATCTTGGATTACGATTTTGACCCCATAATCGGTTTTAGCGACCCCAGTAATCACGAAAATGACACCCATGAAAGACTGGTCGGCGGTCGGCCCCCCGTTAGTGCCTACTGTATTATGGGTAATTTTTCTTTACAACTGGCAACAATACATTGTGACAAATTCGGTTATGAAAATTTTTATTTGAAGATTGATTTACGTAAAAATAATGGATTTAATGTAAGTACTTAGGTGTGAAACGTAGTTTTATCACATTTTTTCAGTTTTCCGGTTGTGATAGAGCATCTTTTCATACAACAAACTGTCATTTTTAAATACTTCTCGGGAGGTGCATTCAACGGAGCGTGACCTTGAGCACTGACGGCTCGCTGCGCCTAGTACTCCATATATGGAGTAGCCTGAGTAGCTTCACTTTTGATGCTCGTACTAGGTTTCTAGGCGTTATTATTCTAAGAGTATGAGGTTGAAAGTTAAGAAGGTAAAGTTAATTAAACTAGTATAGGATTTCTTTCAGTAACTAAATTTGGTTAAATTTGTTTGTTTTTTTTATTTTTAAGAGCGTGTACAAATAAGGGTATTTTATACAAACTTGAACGTCTTTATAATAATAAAAAGGGCTAACGCGTTTTTATGAAATACCGTGGGTATTAAAACTCCTAAACAATATTTTAACTGTTTAAACCAGACATGAGATTGAAACAAACCCAGACATTTTAGTGAACAATCACAGATTCAAGTGCAGAAGTTATTAGTTTAAGTAATTTATCAGACAGGATTTCGTCTAAGTTTAACGTAAGTACATCTAACTTTATTGTAACTTAGGAGACAATTCTGTCGTTTGATTTGATTTAAGGTCACATTTACATCTTACAAGATTATTCGAGACTCGACTGACGGACTTACTCTCTCTTAAAAACAACGATGAAGGACATTAAACTTATAGTCTCTATACTATGTAATATAATAGCTGAGTTTGTTTGTTCGTTTGTTTGAACGCGCTAATTATGGAACTACCAGTCGGATTTGCAAAATTCTTTTTTTATATGATACCCACATTCGTGAGGAAGGCTATACGCTATACGGGAACGGGTTAAAATGGGATAAGCGCGTACAAAGTCGCGGGCTTTTTTTTTTTTTTTTTTTTTTTTTTTTTTTTTTTTTTTTATTGGATGGGAAATCATCAAATGACCCCTCCCGCTCTGGGTGGAGCGGCAGGGAGTGTCAGACTTCTACTGACTAAAACCCACCCATGCTCCTCTTAGTGCCTTTACGTTCCAGGGCCACGGTATCTCTTTCGAACAAATCCGCAACCCTGGTAGGCTCTGGCCTTAACGGGCCCCGACCCATGCTGACGACTGCTGGCTTGGCGCGCGTAGAACACAGCGCGCCGTCAACCCGGGCCTGTTCTGATCGGACGGCGAGCTACCCATTGCTCACCGTCCACAGGCATCAGTCACTGCGCCGTGCTCAGGAGCATCAGTTCCTGGGCGGCGCAGTGGCTGACGTTCAACAGGAGGGGGTGAAATGGGGCCATTACTGGCACTCCATTTCAGCCCCCTCCGGAGCCCGTTGTAGGGGCTCTACTGCGGCTGTTGCAGTAGCAGCAGCCGCAGTGGAACCGGCTTTGGCGGCGGAGGAAGCGGCGGCGGTGGCGGCGGTCGCGGCAGAGACGGCGGTGGCGGAGGGCTTTCTCCGAATCCCGGCTTTGGCGGGTGGGGCGCAGGCCCTACCCCCAGCCCAGTGGTCGGCCGGCTTGCCAGCTGCCGCACAGACTGCGCAGTGCGGCGCGGCGTCGCAGGAGCCGGCCCTGTGACCGGGCTGACCGCAGCGGAAACATAGACCGCTGCGGTCCACCTCCGAGGTGCATTGTGCTCCTACATGGTGGCCCACCTGGCACCGGAAGCACCTCAGAGGTCGGGGTTCCAGCAGTTTGACCTGCGCGGAAACCCAACCCACCAAAAACCTACGGCCCTCCGAGATGGTCTTGGCCGCCGACACGGGACAGCTCACCACAATGGTGCGCATGCCCGTGTTGTCAGGACGTAGGGTGCCCGCCTTCACCTCCTCTGCTGAGCACCCCCCCGTCCTAACGACGGCGGCCACCACCTCCGCCTCCGTGACGGAGTCGTCCAGGCCCAAGATGCGCATGTCGATGCGCTTGGTGGGCCTGGACACTCGGGCATCGTCCGCGCTTAGGGACGCCCTGAGCCTTTCGGCTAGAGCGTCCGCGGTTGGGACGCTGGCTGCCCCGGGGATCTCCAGCATCCGGGCCCCAGTCATGGTGACCCGGAGCCGAAGGCCCCCCACGATGCCCAGCTCACCAAGGTTCACTGCCTCCTTCGCCTTGGTGAGCACGTCTGCGTACGTCACGCCCCTCTTCGCCGCGTCCGGCTGCAGCGTCAGAACTACAGCCGCGGTTTTCGGGGGGCGCAGCGCAGCCGCGACGCTTCGCGCCTTCTGCCGCCGCTTCCTCTCCCGCCTCTTGGCCGCCCTGGCTGCCTTTCCCGCCTTCCTCTTCTCCCCGGCCACTTGCCATTCGGCTTGAGCCGGGGGAGGAGCTGAAGGCGAGGAAGCTGGGGGGAGCTGCTGCTCAGACGGTGCAGGAGCCTTCGCCGTCCGCGCAGCAACCCCACCCTTCCTCTTCCTTCCCGGGGCCGGGTCCGGTATTCCCGGCACCGGCTTCGCGGGTGCCGGCCCGGACCCTTTGCCCTGGCCGGACGACCCCGGTGTGGCAGCCACGGCGGCCGCATACGACGCCTTTTTCTGGCCTGGGGGGGCCTTCCCACTCGCCGCTAACGGGGGGCGCAGGACGATGCCCTCCAGGACGGAGAACCGCGCCTGGAAGGCAGCCATCTCCTGCCGCACGAGGTCCAGCACCTGGCTCTCCTGCGGCACGGGCTGGCCGTCCTTCTTGCGCCCCCCTTGCGGCGCCCCCTGTGGGCCGGCTCCCCGGAGCCTGGCCAGGTCTGCGCGGAGCCCCTCGTTCTCCTTTCGGAGACGCTCCGTGGCGGCAGCCAAGCGGGCGACCTCCGCCCGCAGCTCGGACATCTCGTCCGGCGGAGGCCCACCTTTGGTAACCTCCGCTGCCGCCAGAATGGAGGCCATCGCCTCGCTTATGGCCTTGTTTTTAGAGGAAAGTTTCCTCTTCAAGGCCACATCGCGAAGCGCGGCCTCCACCACCTCCGCAAACCCGGCCCTCCGGTCATCCGGCTCGCCGCCGGAGGACTCCAAGCCTTGAGCCCCACGAACGCCATCTTCGGGGGGTCGTCCAGCATCCTTGGAGGCAAGGACTCTGCCCTTGCCTCCCTCTCGGCCCTTACCCCGCCTGCTGGTGGGGATCTTCAACCTGTCCGGCCCCGGCGACACACCGGTGTGTCGCGAATTAATCGCGAATTTAATGTTTATTTACATATACATAAGATTTACTTTATATTAGGGAATTTTCACATGTTGGGCCCGAGTGGTTAAGTTCAACGAAGCGTCTACGAAACTGCTACGAATATTCGTAGCCGAGACCTCTACGCATTTTCGTAGCAGACATCTACTTCTGGCACATATCCGTAGAGACGTAGACGATACGCTTACTTGGTACTACATACATAAGAGCCAATATGCAGTGGAATCCTCAGTCTATTGTGTTGTGTCTAACCGTGTTTCCCAACCTTTATTTGACACGGGACCACTTAGATTTCTTTGTTGCTTGCAGGGTCCCAAAATCAAGAAGAATATGAAAGTATTCTTTAAAATCAAAATTTAAAAATGCATTGTCATAGAAAACACAACATTTCTGACAGAAACTTAAAATCAGTTTAAATCAATGACATTTTTAATGTAAAAATAGTGAATTTTATACCTTTCGTGGCTCATATTTTGGCCCTTGCGGACCACCAGTGGTCCGTGAACCACAGGTTGGGAATCTCTGGCTTACCCTTTACAGATCGAATTACTATGAACTATCAAGTGGACGTTCTACATATTCGTAGCTTAGACGTTGTAGTGTTGTAGCTCCATACACCTCTACAATTGAGCTCTCGTAGCGGTGCCTCTACGCATCTTTGTAGGCATTGCCTCTACGAATTTTAGCCAAACCATAATTGCGCTCTGTGAGCATATTTATCAACGAATTTGTAGCCAATGTCTGTATGCCTATAAGCAGGTTTATCAACGAAATTGTAGTCAATCCCTCTGCGCCCTTAGCCCCTATATTCATGTTTATATTCGAAGCTTATGTTTCCACAAAGTAAATTAAATATGAGATATCCGAAAATGCGGTATTTAGCCTTCGCAACTGAAAGTTGCAGCAGAGGAGCGGTCAAGGTGGCGTCACTTAGCCGGCCTTCGACCAGCGGTTAATAACTTTTGGCTGAAATGGTGATAAATTAAAACTACCCTAAGTTTCAGTTTATCACCATTTTAGCCGAAGTCCTTCATTTCCTTTACAAGTCGAGTTGATATTTTGTTAACGCTGCGTAAGCGTTGCTTAAACGTAACATAGTTGTAGCATTTACGTTGCGTAAGTGCAGTGTGTACGTTCATTTAGTGTCTGACTAGACAAGAGATTAATGATAGAAAGGAATGATAGAAAGGAGGAGTAACGAGAATTTATTGGTTCTGATGAATGCTTCATCAGAACCAATAAATTCTCGTTACTCATTCATAAAGAACCAAATTCAAAACAAAAATAGTTCATTTTAAAAGCCATTTTACTTTCAACAAAATATCATACGGCGGTATTTCATCGATTATGATTGTAATCTCTAAAACTCATTCGGCTACAGGGTTTGTCCATTTCGTACAAAAGGAGAAAAATCTCCTTTGTTACCTTTAATGGATTCTGAAATAATAATTTAAAATTGGCAACAAAGACTGTTTTGATATCTCGAAATTGTTATCCAGAATGAAATGTGTTTTATTCAAAGTGGCTTTCATTGATTCTGACAATATTTTGAATAAGTTTTTGTGTTTGTGTACGCTTGTTTTAGACCAACTAAGTTTTCTCTGAAATAGCTTTGAGACTGACATTAAGAATACTTTGAATTCAATTGAGAAAATCTTAAAAGGGTTTGGAGCAATCTGGCTATGGTGTCTTCAGACGACTGTGCTTAATAATGTATGTTTTCGTATGTGTACAAGTAAACTATTATAAACTATAATGGCACTTGACAACCTAATTTATGTTTAAGAGGCGAAACTACGTGAGATCTTGTTATTCTCCCCAAAATACTGCTATTTTTCGTCGACGCGTGGGAGTACCAGTACCTCAAGGCATCTTCTGGGCACGTTCGCTCCATCATAGACCTCATCCATCGCTTTCCATCAGTCATGATCGAGGTCAAGTGCTAGCCCATTCCTCAATAACAAAAAAAAAAACAAAATTCTCTGCCGGAGCCCGTGTTCCCTTCCCTCTCCCTGATAGCTATAATCTGGGAGTAGGTATTTAAATAAAGTTTAAAAGTTTTTCGTGCACCATCGTCGAATACCACGTGTGACCATCATGTGATGAAGAAGTCAAACATCATATTTAAAAAAAAAACACTTGAGAACGGGTCGAGCGATAATATTGTCAAGACAAGTTTTAATGACATTTTTTATTACACCGTAGGAAGCCAGGGCGGGTAACAAAATAAAAACAGCTTGCCAAGAGACGTCGTCACAACGAATGATAAGAGCCTACAAAGAATCTACATGTGCAATTTAAATCTGCCTCACGTAAGCTGTGATAATAAATGAAGCTATAGTAAGTAGCGAGTGCATGCGTCCAGAGCGTGCTGGGGGTGTAAAGGGGTAGGCACAGTGGGTAGTGGACGAGATGGTAGGTAAATGGATGACCACAGACATGTATTCTAGGCAAGCGTGCTCCATCGTCGACTACATCGCTTTTCATCAGGTGTGAGTGTGGTCAAAAGCATAGCCACTATAGTTTTAAAAAAAGTAATGTTTCGCCCAGCATGTGTTCTGTACCCCATAACCCATAATAGAATAGGCACCTTCTGGGCTCGCTTACTAACTTCGCGTATTCAAAATGGATGAGGCAATAGATTAAGTATTCTTTAGAAAAAAAAATAAGGCGTGATGCAACACAATCAGCCGTCATTTTTATACCAACGGGGTATTTCTTGGCAACTTCCATACAAACATCATTCCCTATTTAAATTCCCTTAAGACGATGAATTTTCAAAAATCCTTACGATGGGGCTCACCTTTGTTGTATAAGAAATTTTCTGCGAAACTTTATGCTTCTAGACTTAGCGTCTAAGGCTATGCGTTTAGACTCAACCCTGGTGTCTACTTTTTATATTTTTCGAACTCTATTTTAGCTTGAAAGTCTGACAAAGCCTAGCAAAGTAGGGTTTGACACGTTCTGTAATCCAATCTCAATTTAGAAACTGGATGATAGAGGTATAATATAACATGCTTAGGTAAGCATGTTATATTATACCTCTATCATCCATCCAATTTATTTTTACGCCTGCATTTGCAGAATAGGTAGGTACCTATTCTGCTAATGCAGGCGTGAAAATAAATTGAAGCGATGCTAAAGCCAGCCGTGAGTGCATGCGTTCAGTACGGCTCGGTGAGAAGTAACGGTGTAGACACATGGAGTAGACAGATAAACACTTTTACAATTTCTGATTTAGTTATTATTGATAGGCTTACGACATCAAGCTCACCTGGAGCACGCTTGGTTAGAAGTAACCAATTCACTCTTGAATAAGAACCCCTTAGGTTGTCGCTATCGAAATGGGCTGTCTTATCGTAGTTAGCGATCTCTGCCCGATAACCATAGGATGTTTGAAGGCCGCGTTTCCACCTGTAAATAACTCGCATGCATGTATAAAACATTACAGTGCACGATCGAGTAATCACATCATACTTCGTTACCATGTAATGTAATGGAACTTGCATTCGAGCTGGGTGCAGGTGGAAACGTGATCATAAAAGAAAAAGGCTACTTTGTGACTGCATCCTTGATCGCGTCGTCGCAGTAGTTACGACTCGGTAAGTGTCTTTCTTTATTCGGTACATATGGCTCGTAAAATAACAAGCAAGCAAGTAATGAAAATTAATAAAATTTATTTTATTATCAATCTAATTCTTACATACACAATTTAAAACATTATCACATTAACTTGGCGAGAAATTGAGACTATCAATGACTTTGACAAATCATTAACAGATCCCAAACTGCACGGCCTGTATCTTGGTGATCCAAATATTATACAATGAGTTGACGAGGCCTGGAGAAGGAAAAAAAATCTATTTACAGACAGAATACAAAACAGATTGATAAAACAAACTCTGACAGAAATCATTTGAGATGGGTCTGCCCATTGTAGGTACTTTTTATTTATCGTTGCACAATGTTATTCGCTACAATGAAGAGCTGTCTGGTAAAAATTTCAATATAATCGCATGAAAAATATACCGTCAAATTCTCTTTTATCACAATGATTGACGACTTTAATTCAATCGAAGTTGTACATTGAGCAATTGCACTTTCCATCTTCACAATTGTTTTCAATATTTTAGGAATGCATTTACATTCTTAACTGAAGTTTAAAAGTGTAGAGATATTGATAGCGGCTTTGCCTGAGGTCGTTTGTGTTAAAGTTTAATTTATTAATAGAACTGTTACATTATTATTGGTCATTAATTTTCTATCGATTTCCTCTTTGCCCGTTGTCTATTGGTCAAAGCTGTCGATGTGGCGACCTTACGGGAGGGCCAGCAGTGGACGTCTTTGAGCTGGAATGATTGTTAAGTCTACGTCTATCACATCTTTCCGCTAAAATGAAGACCAAGATAAAATTAACCGCTCCGGCCCCGGCAACACACCGGTGTGTTGCGAATTAATCGCGAATTTAATGTTTATTTACCTATTACATAAGATGTATTTTTTTTTGGGAATTTTCACATGTCGGGGCCGCAGCGGTTAAGTTGCTGTTAAGTGAAATAATTTAGAATAGGATATTTGACTGGATTTTTATTATATTTCTCTTTGTGTTTCCTGATAGCTAAAACCCGGAAGTCTTTAAATCAAGAGTGAATATGTTACTTCTAGGCAAGCGTGCTCATCTTCCAACACATCATCGCTTACTATAAGGTAAGATAGTGGTCAAGCGTGCCTATCAATAATAAACAAAAAAAAAAACAAACTAAAGTAACTCTCTCTCTCTCTTCTTTTTTTCTACATCTTTTTTTTTCTTCCCTTTGTCCTTCTTCTTTTTTTTAATATAAATTTTGGAGAAAAGACAAGACGCAGCAAAAAAAAATAATATCTTTAAAAATAACGGAGTTGTGAACATTTTAAAATCTAGAATACACAGAGACCGCACTTATTGCGTGTGACGTCATTCGCAAGTCACGACATAGTAAAGCGCCATACAGTACAAACGACGAGTGGCGTGACAAAGACAGAAGAATAATTTTAAAAGCATGTTATTTCTCAATTTTCCACCAATTTTTATTTATTTCACAAGCCGTTCTATTTCAGCAACATCATAAAGTGTAATTGCTACGTTTTTGTAAAACTGCAGAACTCTTTGTATCCAAAGGTCTCTGCTAGTTGCGAGAAACACAAGACCATCCGATACGATGATCCCTTAAGAAGGCCTATGTCCAGCAGTTATTTCGCTATTGTCATGATGATGATGATCAAGGTTGTATTAAACCGTTGCTTTTATCGACGAGTGTTTTAAAATCTGTGATGAACAGAGATGTAATTGCATGTGACGTCACTTACCAGCATCGCTATTATGAATTTGCGATATCCAATACAAACGACATTTTGCATGACAAGGATAGAAGAATAACTTCAAAAGCTTGCAACTCCTCTATTTTGCTATCAATTTTTATTTATTTTTCACAGATCGTACAATTTTAGTGATCGCTTTTGGAAAAGTCAAATTCATTCATTTTGATTTTTGATAGTTGTCACATACCCTATTGCCTCTCTTACACATATTAGTGGATTTAGTCTCCAACAGGATGTTTTTTTTTAATTACCTACTAGGGTAGACTGGGTACGATTGTGCCAGGGTACGGTAGTGACAGTCGTTATAATAGCGAAACTATACGGAATACGGGGATGAGTTTAAGGGGAAAAAGAAGCGCGATGCATATCTACACATGTTGCCCAGTATTGCGTTAGCCGGTGCGCGACGTAAACAAAAGCAGGAGGCCACATTGCTTTTCACCAGCCAAAATAACGTTTTTTTGTTCATATTCTTTTAATATTTACTTTTATTGGTATACAGATATACTATAGCAAACATTTTTTTGTTATGAATTGAATATTAGTAGGTAGTTAATAACAACTGATTACTTTTTACATAGATAATTTAGGTTAGTCATGGTGTTTTATGACCACTGTCACAACCGTCCTTGGGGTGTGATCGGTTGTGACATTTTCCCTTTTTTTTTCAAATTTGATGCCATAGCTAATACAGCGTATTATAAGACAAAATTTGAGTATTTTTGTGTAGACAAATGTACAAACTACGATTTAAGTAATTTTTGTCTCAACTAACTAGTAAATTAACAAAATTATTGGCGGTCAAACCTAAATTGTCACAATCGTACCCAGTCTACCCTACCATCTTTTCCTTATGTCCACGTGAAGTCACCCTAAGTGCAGCCCCCGCTGGCCCAGATGTAAGCTTCCTGCGCGCCGACGGAAACATTCGCGGCAGGTATTAATGCACATGCAGCCGTAATAACAGCGGGATTGCTTATATTTTGTGCTAACAACCATTTTCCCGAGGTTCAAAATTGTGTTCCAAAATATCTAGGCTTAGTTAAAATATCTCCTTATGAAACTTGACGGACGAGTGGTTGATAAATCTTTAGGTTCAATATTTTTAAGAAATCTTAAATGCAAAAAACATGCACAATAAAAAAGGCAGTTTTGGAAGATTGACAAATTATCTGAAAGGTAAAGGCAGTTTTGGAAGATTGACACATTTTCTGAAAGGTAAACTGATCTGATCACTGATGAAATCATTTTTACCACAGTTGGGTTAAAAATACCCTCTTGGTATTTAAGAGCGGTGGTGATGTTTGGTCATTTATTTCATCACCACTGCCTCCAAAACAGTGAAGTAAAACATCATGGGGAAATGAATGAAAAACTAAAAATTTGAAGACTACCAATCCACACTGGTAGCCCACTTCCTGTCACAGAAGGCATGTGTCACAGGCCGTGCCCAGCAGTGGCAACGTTCTAGACTCGTTACAAGGACTTCTTTATTTATTATTTAGTTAATTAAGGATTGTATGTTATGCATCTACTGTTATTTCATTTTTTGTCGTTTTATGTTAAGTTTTGTTTTACTTGATTTGCAATTATTTAATGTATTGTCTTTTGATAATAATATTATACCTACAACTCTTTGTACAAAACTATATTTTTGTATGTCCAGCAAGGCAGCACATAGTGAAACACATCACTATATATAAATAAATAACACTACCAATGTCTAAAATTTTACCTGTGTGACAAATTAATACATTTTGAATTTAAATTTGAGTTTCTGCCTTTACCCATGGAATAAAGATGTGCGATGTGTTTACGAATGACATACACACATTCAGTCAATTTTTGAACTGAGTTTGTGCATTATTCAATTTGGATAAACAATATTCTTCTTAGAAACTTCAGCCGCATAGCCAGTATTATGTATTCAGTCGACGCACCGCTCCATATTTCATATTCTTCAACGACTACAGAACTTATGAAACAACTTACGTTTTCATCACAATATGGACTGCAATACTTTCTAACAACATCTACTTTCCTACGTTGAAACTAAGGCTTTGAGGAGCGTTTACATTCGTAGACTAAAGTAGAAATAGGTGCGTGCGATGGAGTAAAACGTAGGTACACTAGTTGGGAGAAGGCGACCACTCGACCAAGTTAAATTGACACCTTGCTCGAATGACGTTTTGACTTTTTAATTTAAATTAAGCAATTCGATTTCGATTAAAATAAATGCGTTAGAGACTTCATACACAAAGCGCATCGGGCGCGCGGCGCAAACGCGAAGCTCGTTCCTTTGACGCCATACATTTTATCTTGTCAGCGCCCTGTCCGCTTTGTATATCAAGTCCCTTAGCATCATTGTGCCAACAGTGTCTACTTATATTATTTTCGAAATCGAATTGTGAGGTAACACAAGTCGAATTACTTCTTTATAAAAGGAATATTCGAGGTATTTTCAATTAGCTACTTTTGTAGCCCGTATGGTGCCGGGGCGCAAAAGAATAGCACCATCCCATCGCTTCCTGTGGGTGTCGTATGAGGCGACTAAGGGACTCACCAGAGAATGGGCAGCAGCATTCTTTCGGTACATTGTAACAGCTATACTGCGATCGCCAACCCGCCTGCCAAGCGTGGCGATTAGGGCAAACCCCCCCCCAAATGAAGAGCACAACAAAACCGAAGAGTATAATCTGCCTCTCTGCTTAGCGTTTGTGGACTACGAGAAAGCCTTCGATTCGATCGAGACTTGGGCTGTGCTGCAGTCTCTCCAACGGTGCCAGATCGACTATCGGTACATCGAGGTGCTGAAGTGTTTGTATGAAAACGCCACCATGTCAGTCCGACTTCAGGATCAGACATCAGAACCTATCCTCCTGCAGCGGGGTGTGAGGCAGGGAGACGTAATTTCTCCGAAACTGTTCACGGCCGCAATGGAGGACGTCTTCAAGGTTTTGGACTGGAAAAGGCTAGGCATTAATGTCAATGGCGAGTACATCACTCATCTTCGATTTGCTGACGATATAGTCGTCATGGCTGAGACCACGGAGGACCTCAGTACAATGCTCGATGACCTCAGTAGAGCTTCCGAAAGAGTGGGTCTTAAAATGAACATGGACAAAACCAAGGTCATGGTAAATACCCATGTAGCACCCACTCCTATCAAGATTGGAGGCTCTGCACTCGAAGTTGTTGATGAGTACGTCTACCTGGGACAAACGATCCAGCTAGGTAGGGCTAACTTCGAGAAGGAAGTCAACCGTCGAATCCGACTCGGATGGGCGGCGTTCGGGAAGTTGCGCGGTATCTTCTCGTCTCCCATACCACAGTGTCTCAAGACGAAAGTCTATGACCAGTGCGTGTTGCCAGTGATGACCTATGGACTCGAAACGTGGTCGCTCACAATGGGCCTCATCAGAAGGCTTAAAGTCACCCAAAGGGCAATGGAGAGGGCAATGCTCGGAGTTTCCTTGCGTGATCGAATCAGGAATGATGATATCCGCAAGAGAACCAAGGTTACCGGCATAGCCCGAAGGATTACCAAATTGAAGTGGCAGTGGGCAGGGCACATTGCTCGCAGAACAGATGGTCGATGGGGCCGAAAAGTTTTGGAGTGGCGACCGCGTACCGGAAGACGCAGTGTTGGAAGGCCTCCCACAAGGTGGACCGATGACCTGGTGAGGGTCGCGGGTAACCGATGGATGCGAGACGCACAGGACCGGTGGTTGTGGCGACACTTGGGGGAGGCCTATGTCCAGCAGTGGACGTCTTTCGGCTGATATGATGATGATGAGGACTTTTGTAGTAGGTAGATTATAATTTAATAGAATGGTACTGATAACCGAACAACAATTACATTAATAAATTTGTTCTCCCGAATTACAAACCAAAGCATAGTCAACTTTCTTTTTGATTATATAATTAGAAGCTGAAAACTTCATAACTGAATGGCCCAGAGCATTCATTTAAACATTGGTTTTCAGTGAGTGTCCTCCGGCTCTGGCACTGGACCACTTACTTGCCTACTTACTCGCCCAATGTAAACGCGCCTCGTAGCTTTCACGTACATGCCCTAATGTAATCAGATAATACGGCATAACGAGGGCCGCTGGAAAAATAGCTGTTATACACCTAAGATATGAATGAGCTGAATTAATGTGCATTCGTGTCATCACGACTGTTTTCACGAATGGGACCTGCAGAGGGTGTGTAGATTGCACGTATATGTAATGTTAGTTTTTATTTATGTATCACTGTGTGGTGTGAATGTGAATAGCTATTAGAAAAGGGTAAGATCAAACAAACGGTGGATGGACTGTGTGGGAGACAATATCGCTGGAATTAGGGTTATTCCCAATAATTATAGTAGTAAGTAATTCCCAATAGTTGGAAGAAAAAGCCATGCAGCGCTGACACCAAATATATGATTGAAGATTGAATGATGAATATTGATTGAATATTGATTGATGAAGATTGCACGTATATGTAATGTTAGTTTTTATTTATGTATCACTGTGTGGTGTGAATGTGAATAGCTATTAGAAAAGGGTAAGATCAAACAAACGGTGGATGGACTGTGTGGGAGACAATATCGCTGGAATTAGGGTTATTCCCAATAGTAGTAAGTAATTCCCAATAGTTGGAAGAAAAAGCCATGCAGCGCTGACACCAAATATATGATTGAAGATTGAATGAAGAATATTGATTGAATATTGATTGATGAAGATTGCACGTATATGTAATGTTAGTTTTTATTTATGTATCACTGTGTGGTGTGAATGTGAATAGCTATTAGAAAAGGGTAAGATCAAACAAACGGTGGATGGACTGTGTGGGAGACAATATCGCTGGAATTAGGGTTATTCCCAATAGTAGTAAGTAATTCCCAATAGTTGGAAGAAAAAGCCATGCAGCGCTGACACCAAATAATATTAAAATCATATGAGTGTGTCTCTTTTGAACCGACTTTGGAAAAGGAGGATGTGCTCAATTCGATTGAATATATTCGGCGCTTTCTTCGTCGGAAACAAAGAAATTAAAGCGGTAACCCCAACTTCAGAACTTGCAAGTTATTTTCGAAGTCGGTTTTTCTGTTTTAATTTCTTTGTTTTGTGACACCGATTTCCGAAATGAAAGTTATTTTGTACTTTGTGGTGTTTTTGTTTTCTTTTCCATATTATTATGTCTTGTGTGGTGCATAAATGAACTAACTGAATGACTAATAAGCCACCAGGCTCCTTCTGGGTAAGCTCGCTCCATCGTAGACTTTGTCTCTGTCATCTCTGACTTTGACTAGAGTCAAGAGCAAACCCATCACTAATAAAAAAATAAACAATTGTTTGCATCATAGTTTGTTATTTTCAAACTTTAACAATCTTTAGGTGACATTTATGTACCACCAAATAACTTTACCATAAAATGGACTTAAATCTTTTAAAAGCAGATCCAAAAATAACTGGCTGAAAACTTCCGACTCCACAGCACAAAAACATCTCGAGAAAAATCTCCTAAAAATAAACAATGTATTAACCTAATTCAAATAACTTTGTTAAACCTAGATAATGCCGAGAAAAAATATTTTTTTCTGAGAATTTCTGTATATTTTTCTAGCTAACTAAATAAAGCAAAGGTTGAGACTACAATGTATAACATGATTAATAGGTATTTTCTTGCCAGTGCCTTTTACATTACAGAATTTAATAAACCGTAATTTAGCAAATACGATTATAAGTCATTTGATAAATTACGGTTTATTCAATACTTACATCGCCCGGAGGACACGGTGGTGGTCTGCCCCGCTTGGGCGGAGCAGCGCCGTGTCCTCGTCGAGGCGATCGGCGGCGGTGACCTCTCGCGTCCGGCCCTGGTTCAATCCATGGTCCGGAGCGAGGAGGCATGGGAAGCCGTCACCTCCTTCTGCGAAGCAGTGATGCTAGTGAAGGAGGAGGCGGGCTGCGTGAGGGAGAGACAACCCTTACGCCCCAGCCGCCGCGGCATAGGGAGACGCACTAGGCGTCGGGAGTCGCTGGACGATTCCCGGCCACCGTAAGTGCGGGTCTGCGGATGGCGAGCGTTGGGTGTTTCGCCGTCCGATCAAAGCCAGGCCTAAGCCGACGGCGCGTTATGATCCTCGCGCCTCAAACAGATTTCAGCATAGGAGTAGGAGCCCGTTAGGGCCAGAGCCTGCCAGGGCTGCGGATTTTGTTCGAAAGAGTTACCGCGGCCCCGGAACGCAAAAGGCACTAGGAGGAGCATGGATCGGTTTTAGTCAGTAAGAGTCTGACACTCCCTCCCGCTCCACCCAGAGCGGCAGGAGTCATTTGATGATTTCCCTTCTTTAAAAAAAAAAGCTCAGTAACAATTATATTTTTCACACCACCTGATCGAAAACGTCAAATTATATGTCATGCCAACCTAACCTAAAGTGAGTCATTTTTGGCCGGTGGCACAGCCGGGCAATAATATTGTACTTGATTTCATTATAACCCGCTGGTCAATAATGTAATTTAAATTTGGAACCTCATCTGTCCGCTCAATTGGCGGTATATTAGGTACTTACAACGCCTTCTGTCTCTGTCTTTCTCTTTGTGTTCCAGAAAGAGGAAAGATATTCTCGATACTCTTACTACTTAGGGATGATATTCTCGAATTTCTACAAAATCATAAGGATTGACCAGGGTCCAGGATTGAAGACAATATTATAAGAATAATTGGTTATGTACGGATTATTGTATAAAAGGATATGAATAACACTTAAAACCCATTTATAGTCGATTTATTAATTTAAAACTATTTTCTCGAGCATCTCCTATGACGTTCTAAATTCAAATTGCATACAGCCAAGCGTCCGAACGTATTCTACCAGCTGATATAAAGCTTTGTGTACACATAAATTGTATTAGGTTGCTAACAATAGGCCTGCACATATTTACTTACCCACAGAGAAGTAAAAAAAAAACGAAAATCGAGTTGGTCGTGGCCGCTATGTGGTAGGTATACCGAGTGAAACGCAAAAAAGGTGCGGATATTGCAAATCCGTATGGTATTAAACTAACCTTTTTGAAGTAGGTATACAGTATAGTTCTTAATACATATCTCTACTTAGTGTTTGTAAATTTAAAATACTTTGTTTTTCGTATTATGGCTTCTTATTTTCTCACAGGAAGTGTGAAAAGTAGAGTATCCTCCTCGGGGATAAAGGTGTCTTTGCCTTGGGCTAGCTTGAATCCCTCGCTGCATTCAGGATTCTTGTATTAACACCCTCGCTTCGCTCGTGAGTTAAAATCTAAACTCCCTCGCTACGCTCGGGAGATAACTCCCGAATCCTTCATTGCGTTCGAGATTCAATATGACGCCCGTGACACAAGACACTGCTTTATCCCCTGGGTGCATAATCTACTATTTTGAGAATTAATGTAACTTAGATATTATAGTCTACTTTAAAATTCGACTTAATAATAACTTGAAACCACCTTGACCCATTTTTTAGAACGAAAATGATCTCAAAATTAATTCCACATAATCAACAGCTTCTTAGATAATCTTCTCAAATATTTATTGACGTATTAAAGAAGATCATCTAAGAAGTAAACTTATCTGTTCGAAGCGGATAAAAAAAATCAGTGATTTTTGGGACGGTACATCCATACTTCCTTCTAACAGACAGACTAACTCTGGCTGTCTGTCTGTACGTCCGTCTGTCTGTTTGTTTCCTCTTCACGTTTTAACGGCTGAATGGATTTTGATGAAACTTGGCATACAGATAGACCACGTCCGGAAATAGGTCATAAGATACTCATCTCGGGATTGCAAGCAAGGATCTTCAAGCGGTCGAAGCCACTAGTAGAAGCTAGTTCTACAACTATTTTTATTAGAATACTAGCCGCAGATGAAAACAGAAACTTCGCAAGTGTAGAATTGCAATCCAGTTTACGAATACTTGAGAAAATACCGAAGTCAGTCACACGAAATATGCGCAGTTGGTTGACAATGCGGAATGGATAGCTATCCACCGCAAGAAATTCATAACTCTGCAGTGGTATTCCGAAAGTCTGCATTATGCAATGCTCGTAAAGTTTGCAGACTTTTGCAGAATAGAATTTTGTGTGCAAAAGATTTGTTATTCGCTTTATGTTGAATAAGTAACAGTTTTCTGTTGAAGGACAGATTATAGAATCAAGGATTTTTTAACAAAGATTTATTTTAGAAACTCGCCTCTGCTTTGTTTGAAACACTTCTACTGATACTCTGCAGTTCCTTATTTACATAATTATAGGGAATACTATACATTCCTGGTTGCCTGAAAGAGATCGCAGAATCCGATAAGGCCGCTCATTGTACATGTGTTTTAGTTTATAGTTTTTTTTTATGTTATTCTCGGTGTACAATTAAGTATGTCTAATCTAGCCCGTTATGTCCCACTGTTGGGCAAAGGCCTCCCTCTCCCTCTTCCACACACATCTGTCCTCTGCCATTGCGGGCCAGTCCTTCCGGTAAGAGTCGAGTTCGTCTCTCCACCTTCGCCTTGGTCTACCGCGATGTCGCCTAGCCTTGAAAGGGATCCACTTAGTGGTTCTTTTAGCCCACAGCTCATCAGACATACGATAAACGTGTCCGGCCCAATCCCACTTAAGACAAGCAGCCTTCCGGGTATGTAATAAATGTATAAAAATAATCATATAAACCTGTAGAGTTTGTTTGAACGAGCTAATCTCTGGAACTACTGGTCAGTGAGAGCCTTTTAGAAAACAAGGTTAATATCGTAATATTCTTGCGAAGTTTATTTATTTTTGTAGGCAAAACATCTCAGACAAAGGTTTTCTTACTGATATAACAGTGAAATATGGACAAGAAAAGCTAGACAGCTACATCATCCCTGGGTTTAGTCCGGACAGATTTCTTCAATATTTTGCCAAAAGCCGTAGGTGTCGAACGAGATGACTTAGTAGCAGAAAATGTATCTAATGTTTATTCATCAGTTTGAGTGGCTTGAGTCATGTTTGAACCATGACGTAAATCCATACTAATTTATAAATGCGATTTTGAAATTCTCTTTTTGTAACATATTCACATCTTAACGGATTTGGATAAAACTTGGCACACGTGTAGACCACATAGTCCACACGTGTGCCTGGTTCAGAACATAGATATATTTTCGTCCCGAGAGTATGTTCTATCTATCTATTTAGCCTATCTTGTCCCAACCCTCACGCCCCAGCCGCCGTAGCATAGGGAGACGCACCGGGCGTCGGGAGTCACTAGGTGATTCCCGGCCACCGTAGGTGCGGGTCTGCGGACGGCGAGCGTTGGGTGGTTCGCCGTCCGACCAAAGCCAGGCCCAGGCCGACGGCGCGTTGTGTTCCACGCGCGCCTCAAAGAGATGTCAGCATAGGAGTAGGAGCCCGTTAGGGCCGGTGCCTGCCACGGTTGCGGATTTTGTTCGAAAGAGTTACCGCGGCCCTGGAACGTAAAAGGCACTAGCCAGGAGCATGTATGGGTTTTAGTCAGTAAAAGTCTGACACTCCCTGCCGCTCCACCCAGAGCGGAAGGGATCATTTGATGATTTCCCATCCTTAAAAAAAAAAAGCCTATCTTGTCCCACTGCTGGGCAAAGGCCTCCCTGTCCCTTAACCTAACAACTCTGTCATTTGCTACGTTGGGCCAGTCTTTTCGGTAGGAGTCGAGCTTGGAATGTTCCTTTGGGATAATTTTCTAAGTTCACGTGGGCGACGCGCGGTGCTTGTGGAAGATAGGCTTCCTTGAGGTTAAAAGACAGTAGTCAGTGAATACCAGAACGCGAGTTCGATGAGTGAGTTTTATGTGGAACAATGCCAATAGGGTACTTTACTGAAAGAATGTAATTAGTTTTCTTTTTTTTTAAACAAAAAATGAAGACGATACAGCCGGTCGATTCTGTCGACATCTCACGGAGTTCACCTAGGTGGAGTGAACGACAATAGAGCTGTCATTCCATCTTATTTGTATGGTTTGACAACTCACCTGTCGTGTCGCCCGGGTGTTCACTTCGACATGTTTACAGCCGGTCGATTCTGTCGACATCACACGGTGTTCACCTAGGCGGAGTGAACGACAAGAGCGCTGTCATTCCATCTTATTTGTATGATTTGACAACTCACCCGTCGTGCGCCCCGCCCAAGTGTTCACTTCGACATGCTTACAGAATCGCACTGCTAAATCGCACTGCAGTGCTTTGTTAACACGCGTGAGGTCACTATGATACTACAATTGGGTAAAAAATTTACCAGCAACGTGACGTCACGCGTGTTTTTTTTTTATTATTTTTTTTTTCAGTAAAATATCCTATTGGATATCTGACCTCCACAACCCAGTAACTGAGTAGCCTGATATCATAAACACTGGTTATCAAGATTACCTATAACAATTTTCTAAGATCAACAAATAACATCTGCAGTGCGATCCTGTAAACATGTCGAAGTGAACACTTGGGCGGGGCGCACGACAGGTGAGTTGTCAAATCATACAAATAAGATGGAATGACAGCTCTATTGTCGTTCACTCCGCCTAGGTGAACACCATGAGATATCGACAGAATCGACCGGCTGTAGTACCAACGGCTCATCGTGCTATCCATTATGATATAACCTCTGCAAGAGCTCGTGTAAAATAAACATAAAAACCATTGACACAATATTATCCTTTTCAAATCAAATATTTAAAAAAAAGAATCATCGACTACAACTCGACTTTACATCATTTTTTACTTTTCCAGAATAACTTAAAAGCTACAAAATCACGAATTAGTTACCTTTCAGGTGGGTTTCATAAAGGTGAGTACTGACCGGTGTTACGAGGCGTAATGTAACATGTTACAAAGCGAGCATTCGTTCAGTCAGTAAGTACGTGGAAACGAGCACCGACATGCCATATGTAACAAGCCTATGGGTTTTATTTACACGAATTTTAGGACACTGCGCAACATAACATGCTCGCTGCGAATGTTACATTACGGCCCCACCGGTCAGTACCCAGTTTTAACTCAATAAATAAAATTAAACTGAAGCTACACTATTGCTTGCGACCAACAATTTATTTATTCATTTATTTTATAATTTATGTACCTACACACAGAAAAACAGTTGCAAAAATAACATAAAAATTAATCCTACAAAGGTAGGTACTGCTTATTTCTTAAGAAATTAGCAAAGAAATAATAACAATGAAATAATGAACAATGATGCAACCCGATACAAAATAATTACATTTCTCCGAACTTTAATAAGTCTGTATTTAAATATAGTATTAAAATGAAAAAAAGCTTACTTGTTTCTGTAGCTTCACTCGTTTAATTATAGGCGATGATAATAGACAAAATATTAAATAAAATAGGCAAGTTTAGTCTTTAAAAATCTGAGGGCCAATTCTACTCATTTTTAACCAACTTTCTCATTCGCGTGTCAGTCGCAATCTGTCAACAATGTATGAGAATGCGAACGATGTTTAAAAATTAGTAGAATTTATTTATTTATTTATTTACACTTTACGCACATAGATGTACACAGGCTCAAATTTAATTTGACCAGTATGTGGCCACTTGGACCGCTGTATCATTAGCCACGTTCAAGTCCTGGAAGGTGCAGGTGGTTGGGCATAAAAAGTAGAAAAGTCTGATTGTGGCTACTGAAAAAACTACAACGTGATACTAATAAAACATGTACTTAGTTTTTGCTTTTTGTATACCTAGTAATAAAAATAACAGTTTGGTTATTCGTCAGTCGGTCTGGTTAGCTGTAATGTAGGTTTTCTGCTTAAATATTATTTAGAAAATATTGTAAGCATTTTCACAAATAAATATTTTCCAGCATTTAATAAATAACACGTTGACCATCAAAATAAATTTAATGAATTTGATGCTAACTTTTCAAAAGAACGTGATGTGTCGAAAATTCCTTCGATATTAAATTGGTATACTTATATTACAATAGAGTCAACGATGATTGATCACCTATCAAACTGATTTAGCACTAAATAAAGACACCTTTTAGACAACTTAATACTTTATCTTAGTGACGACGACGTGATTGTATTCTATTTTTAAAGAACGCATCAACTTTTCAAAGAATGCATCAACTTTTCAAAGAAAATATTAAAAGATTTCTGTGGTAACAGGGCCGTAAATAAATTGTTTTTTTTTTGTTTGTTAAAAGTCGGCGAGTCTAAACTTGGATGCCACAAATCAAAACTTGAGAAACGTCAACACGGAGAAATAAGAAAAAGCTTGCTGTTTTTTGGTTCTTTTATTAGGTATTTTTCCAATAGCTGCCCGAAGTCTCGTAAAGGTCTCGTATCTGTTGATGGCTATGGGCTTGCCCATGGAGTTTTAACATAACTAACTAAATGTGGGTTTTCCCGTACACCCTTGCCCAATCCTTTCTTAGAACTCAGTCGTGATGGAAAAAGACGTCATTAAGTTGTAATCTAAAAACCTTCGATCAAAATACCACTACCAAAAGTCGGCGGTACACACGAAAGAATTACCTCAAGCCATGTATTACTCATACAGAGGCGTCTATACAAAGCTCTCCATATAATATACAAGCAGCTTAATAAATAACGTACATTATCGCACATATTTATGCAACTCCGTATGTAAACTTGCTCTGATTTAGAACTAACCTATTAACTCTTTAAGAATGCGTGTAAACGAGTTCATCTGGTTCACATTTCACAGACTCAACTATTTTGAGTGTGGCGTTAAGTGATTGCTGCTAGAGTTAAATAATGTAATGTTCCTATAACTAGGATACTTTTAGCGGAGTACGCTTCATCGTTGACCACATTAAAACTTGCCATCAAGTGACATGGATCAAGTCAATTGCGAGACTATAAAAAACCGGCCAAGCGCCTGCGAACCACACACAGTGTATGTCTATGTCGCAGCCAACTAGCTTAATCAGCCGTTTCATCAAACGATATTGAACAATAGATGTCATTTAGGTCGCTGAAAAATCGGCGCATTAAAATGAAAAGTCTAGGCCATCAATTCAGCGACTGATTAAGCTAATTAGCTGCAAATTAAAGCTTCATAGCATCAACAGTCTTTGAGTTTAATCGCGGATGGATGGACGACGGTCTTGGCGAATCTATCATAAAGGGTTTCTGGACTGACTTTTTCGACTAAGGCAACGTCTGATACAGAGGTTTGGAAGAAGAAGAAGATATGTAGCACCGACGCAGAGTTGGAATAAGTATTAGGACAAGAGAAATGAAATTCCTGCCAGGGTTGCGGGTTCCTGCCAGGGTTGCGGATTTTGTTCGACGAGAGTCACCGCAGCCCTGGAACGCAAAGGGCACTAGGAGGAACACGGATGAGTTTTAGTCTGTAAGAGTCTGACACTTTTTCCGCTCCACTCGGAGCGAAAAGAGTCATTTGATGATTTCCCATCCATAAAAAAAATGTACGTCACTACTTGTAGTGACTTGGTGACATTTTGGCTCGACTGTACCTAGTAAGATCGGCCAGTCTTCTCTGACCCTTAGTTATGACTATATATGACAAGCGTGTGTCGCTCGTTCTCAAAGAAAAGTATCGCAAAGTCCTAACGCAATTTGGCTGTCTGTGGGAGTCTTTAGGTATGTTTGTTCGGAAATAAAGACTATGCAAATGTACCAAGCACAACTCATAAAATAATATCTGAATCAGACGGTCTGGAATCTGGAAAGCTTTTTTATTGCTGGCAATTTAATCTGATACAGATAAACTCTCTTTACCACTATTCTAAATCGTCTAGTAATTGAACCACTGATCCAAATTGTCTGTAATTTGGGGTAACATTTCAATAGTAACGTAAGTGTTAAGAGTTTATAAAACTTAACTGTATTTTTGCAAAGATTAGTCATAAAATACTTGGAGAGAAAGAAAAGGTGTGTATTTGTAAGTATGACGCATACTATAAAAATAACCAAAATCAGTGACTTATTCAGGTTGGAAAAGTATGCATCACATCCACGCACAACAGTCATTGCTCAGCATAATGCTGGGACTTGCGTGTGAGACAGAGTCACAGCGCTAGTTTTCAGCGGTACCCTAGCCAACGCCGGCTGCAGGACATAGACCCAAACCCAGCAATACTAGGGTTAACAAAACATAAATATTATAATGGGGATGGTGTTCTTAGAAGTTTTATTTTCAGTCAGTACCTACCTTAATATTTTGGCATTTGAATGTTAGATTTTGTTCTGATATTTATTTGGACTTGGAAGGGATATCTTTGCCCTGCAATAAAATCGAGCAAGGATTTAGGCAGCAGGGATTATAATAATTAAAAAATATCGATATCACTTTCCTTAAAATTATACTATGTGAACAGATTATTTCCAAGGATCTATTTTTTTTTTTTTAAAACGTTGCCCCACACTAGGAATTTCTCTTGTATCGTGGGTGCGTTTACAAACATATAAACTCACATACACACACAGCCAGACCCGGAACAACTATCTGTAGGCCATACAAATACACTTCTGGACACATCTATTGGCCCACCTTGTATTTTCAGTTTCGTTTCGTCCTAGCTAAAATTTTATATTAGGTCGAGCAAAAAGTTTTTATGCAGTTTTGAACCTGGCATATTCACAATTTCATTCAATAGTCTTTTTTTGAATTTCGAACACAGAATTTAAAGAAACAAAAGACAATTTGGAGCCTGTTTGTTGAAATCAAACAATCGAATACTAAGAAAACTTGGTTTTATTGGTTTACTTGGATTTAATTCTTGAAAAAGTGATTGATATCTTTGTTTTTGCAACAAACATTACTTATTCTTAACATTAAGGTGAGGTTCTATCAATAATCTATGGATACTTAACCTGAAGTCCCCGCCCAAGCTGTGGCACTTATTCAGGCCGGACACAGCCAAAGAAACGTGAGTGCTCAACTTAATTTAAGTCGATCTGCGGTCCGAAATGTTTATCGGAGGTACCTAGAGACTGGCGGCTTTGTTCGTCGCCAAGGAAGGCCACGATCTCGGGTCACAACTGAAAGGCAGGATCGATTCATCGTGACGACCAGCTTGAGAAATCGTCACCTTACCTCCATTGAGATACAAAACCAACTTCGCGACTTCCACGGAGTATCTGTGAGCGCTCGAACTGTTCGGAGAAGGTTAAAAGAACGCGATATGGTACCACACAAGCCAGCTAATGGGCCCAAACTAACGCGAGCCCACCGAACAGCGCGCCTTCATTTCGCACGCAGTCATTTAAATTGGACACAGCAAGATTGGAGCCGTGTACTCTTTTCTGATGAGTCTAAAATTGTGTTACATGGCAATGATGGAAGGAAGAAGGTCTACCGACGTAAGGGAGAGCGTTTCGCACAATGCTGATTTGAAGAGAGGGTTGCTTATGGCGGTGGCTCATGGACTGTCTGGGGCGGTATATCCGCGAGCGGCAAAACTCAACTTGAGGTTGTTACAGGACCACGGCTGCCAACATTAAATGCTGAAAGGTACATTCGTGAGTGCTTAGAACCTCACGTGATACCATACGCGGACTATGTGGGCCCAAATTTCCTTTTTATGCATGATAATGCAAGAGCCCATGCGGCCGGCATCGTCAGGGAATATCTTCGGGATGTGAACATCACAGTTATGGACTGGCCAGCCAGAAGCCCAGACATGAACCCCATTGAGCACATGTGGGACGAGCTAAAAAGACGTGTTAGGGCTCGTCAACCAGTTGCCCAGATGATGCAGAAGTTCAAAACTGCCATAGAAGAGGAATGGGAGATGATCCCTCAAAATTTCATAGAGCGGTTGATAAACTCTATGCCTAATCGTATGAGAGCTGTGGTAGATGCCCATGGAGGCAACACGCGTTATTAAATTAAACCTTTATTTGATAAAACATGTTTTTTATTCAAAAATCAATTGCCTTTAACAAGGCGCATATCCGACTTGTTAGGCGTAGCTCCATGTCGTATGGTATTCTGAATTCAAATTTAAAACAATACGATCGAAAAAGATGGTAAAATGTATCAGGTTTAAAACTGCATCAACAGTTTTTGTTCAATCTAGCAATCATATTTCGGTAGGGGCCATCGAAACCTAAACTCTAAGGTGGGCCAATAGATGTGTCCAGAAGTGTATTTGTTCCGTGCGGGAATCGAACCCGCGACACGCAGCGCAGCAGTCAACTGCTCAACCACTGCGCCAACCATGTCGTCAAACGTTATTAGTTGTTCTATAAAGCTCCAACAAATATATTCAGACATACACAATCTGAAATAGCTCTGTTCCATTTACCAGTTGATTTACAACGACAAGGTGCAATGCAAAGTATGTTCCACAAATTATTTATCTAAGCTTTATCTACCATTTTATTTCCCTTCCAATGTTTTTACGGTTAACTAATGGCTTCCTGAACAAACAAGGAATGTATAAAAACAAGTCGAGTCATATAATAATATGTGAAAGGGGCAGATATTGGGTTCTGATTGAGAATAGGGAAGTTCCATGTCTTACGGTTTATTTTAACCGACTTCAAAATAGGAGGAGGTTCTCAGTTCGGTTGTATTAGCTCATAGCTCGGACAAGCTCCGCCATTTAAGCACCAATTTGAAATCATCAAAATCGGTTCTGCAGTTTGGTTATTAAATTAACGAATTTGCGTATTTTGCTTTTTTGTGACTTTCCAGTGGTGTTCACGTATTACGAAAAATTATAAAATACTTACTAATAAGCATAAAGGCACATAGCCATCATCAGTCAATTCTGGGTTCATTGCGGCTGCCGAGCTGTCGTGGGTAGGCGGGCGAGGAGAATTAAAACCACGTGTTGAAGATTATTAACGGTGCACGATTATTATTTTAACAGAACATTAACAGAATTATTGCAATCAGCACTTTCTAATTAACTAGAATACAGCGACGCTCCACCGAACACGTTTTACTTGAGCGCGATGCAAACGAATTCTTATTCGTCTGACGGCCGCGTGCAAAAGAGCCCGGAGTTGCGTCAGAGCGAAGAAACGTCAACCCGCGCTTGTCAAAATGTCCGCTGTCATTCTTGACGTTTCTTGACACTCTAAAAAGGTCGAAGCGCCGTCACGGCCGGACTGACATTCGCACGTCCTCGTGCGACTGCTCACGCTTCGAGTTATCTGCAAAGACCAAATACAAATCTGCAGTACACGTATGGGCATGCTCGCCCATCCCTGACTAGCTACCCATTTATACTGCCTGTTTGAAAAGATTTCGATCTTCACCCCCTCACATCTGAATTAAACACACTGGGCGGACAACTGACCTCAGGCGCCCCTTCGACTACCCACCAACTCGTATGGTGCGGTGGACCGGACAACCCGTCAGCGCCCCTTCCACCAGTGATGAAAGCTACACGCAGCTGCTGCAATCAACTGGTCCGGAACGTCGACCCGCATAGGCCAGTCCCAGCTCAATCTCCTGCCATTCAGCTCACACCAGAGAAGTCGTAGTCTGATCGTGGGTGTCGACCCGGTTTAGGCCAGCCCAGTCGATCAAATACACTACATACCACGTATGAAGACGTAGTCTGATCAGAGGCATCGACCCGGTTTAGGTCAGCCCCATTGATCAACCACGCCGCTCCCAACTGCCTATCCAGTGCCCTACGCTCTAGATCGATTCTCGATAAAAGGACAGCATTTACACAATTGTTGTAAACTCACTATTCACTACTCATCATGTTCTGAAGCAGAGAGGGTGCCAGAGCTTGCGGTCAAAGTGTGTGAACTAGATACCGATACTGTATCACTATCATCAGATGTTGCCATTCCATTGTCATGACTATGAACTTCCGCCGTCTCGGCCTCCTCTGCCTCGTTGACTAATGAAGTAGCTACATCAATCAATCCACCGTAGCCCATGGGTACTGCGCGCAAGCTTTCATGGGCGTACTCATAGGTTCGGTTAGACCCATTAATGTCTCTCAACTCGTATCTATCGTGATCTAATACCTTGACGATTGTAAAAGGACCTTTGAACTTTCGCTGTAGTTTGGTTTGGTTACGCTTGCTACCCTTGATAAAGACAAACGCCTACACTAAATGGTCTCACTATTGCTCTACCCCGGTTAAACGTTCTATTCTGTCTAGACGTTCTAACCCTGCAGTGACGTTATTTGAATAACACATGACATCATCCACGTAGGCCAGCGCTACCTTGTCTTTTAGGGGACCTAGAGCTGTGGTTATGCACCGCTGATATACGGAAGCTGCATTCCGTAACCCAAACGGCATCGTCAAACATTCAAATTGTCCATCCGGTGTCACAAATGCCGTTTTTGCTATGCTATCGGGGTCAACGAATATTTGGTGATAACCAGATGTCATATCTAATGACGAAAAATAGTGCGCGACATAGAGACGGTCGATTTGTTCGTCAATACGGGGCAACGGATAATGCTCGGGGCGCGTGTTGGCGTTGAGTTTCCTATAGTCCACGCTCATCCTATCAGTGTTGTGTTTCTTTTTGACCAATAAAATGGGGCTAGCAAAAGGAGAACTGCTTTCCCAAATAACGCCCGCTTTTAATAAGGACTCTATTTTCTCATTGACTGTTTCTTTCCCGCGGGTGCTAACCTATAGGGATGCCTTGGCACGGTCTTAATTGGATCAATAAGGTCTATGCGGAGAACGCCTGTCGTGACCCGTCGCGTTGGTATATCGTTTGTGAAGAACTCACTATATTTTTCTAAAATTCTAGACAATGCTAACTTATCATCACCTCGTGATTCAGTATCAATATTCTTGAAATCAATGTTACTAGATTTGTCAGAAAAATTTACTTCTTTACGCTGAGAAAAAGTAACCTGATCGTTATCCATATGCACGTGTATGTTATTCTCTAATATATCCCTACCTATTATAACTGGTTCAGCAATGGTGCCATCAGGTACTATGTGAAACAACACTGAGAGCGTAAGGCCTTGAACATTTATGGGGCTAATTACCTGGGAAAAACATTCTACATCCCCCCTACCAATGCCCGTCAGATAATCTAAATCATTCTGCGCAGTACCTGGGAACTTCTCGGCATGATACGTGACTAATGAGCAAGCCGACCCACTGTCAAAAAGAAAGGAAACTGGCTTACCGGATGATGTAGTCAAGGTGCTCCTCGATGCCTTGCGTTCACACACGTGGACTTCTTTGACCCTCGCTGCTCCGCCGCCTCCCGCTCGATCTGGACACGCCGACGCCAAGTGTCCTGGTCGTCCACACGCGAAGCAGGTGATTGGTCTTGGTTTATCAGCGGCTCTGGATGTTTGGTCGTGCGTCTTCTCTGAAGTAGCAGGCTCTTCTCTTCGCTTGCGGCAGTCTATCGCTTTGTGACCCGAAGTACCGCAGCGGTGACATGTTCCCATGAAGCGTGATTCGATGAATCGGGTCCTTTTCACATCCGCATCATGGTTATCGCTACCCTCATGCCTTCGTTTCAGTGAAATGCCGTTAAGAACGCGTAGAAGTTGAGATATAGTGGTCAGGTTATGAGAGTGGAGCTCGCGGCGAATCACGGCTTCCTTTTGGCATAAAACTGAAGATACGAATCCCGTTGTAACATCTTCGGACATCTCCATCCGCGGGATGCGTTCGATGATGTTCCAAAGGCGCATGGCCGCCTCGCTCGCGGTTTCTTTAACACCAACTTGAAAACGTAGAATTTCATCGAAGTAATCTTATGGCAGCATAGGTTTAGCCAACTTCGCAAGCAATACTTCTTTTATTTGAGGTCATATCAGATGCGATGCCTGTAGTCTTGTTAAATAGGTAGCAGCTCGGCCTTTGAGTGCACGTGTAAGTAGCAAAAGCAATTCTGCACCTTCTTACTTACGGTTGTTGACTATGATTTCTGTCACGTTGCACCAACCTTCGATGTCCGTTTCGTTGCCATCCGGATCAAACTTAATCAACTGGGTAAACGTGCTGCTCGTAGGTTGCGGCTGTGATATTGCCATCAATCGGGATAAAAACAGCTCCATCTGTTGAGACAGGCTTGGTTCTGATGCCGGCGCTGAAGATCTCGTGCGACTATTCCCCTCTGAAGTAAGCCCTTCACATCCCACTTCTGATAAAGGCACGTAGCCATCATCAGTCAATTCTGGGTTCATTGCGGCTGCCGAGCTGTCGTGGGTAGGCGGGCGAGGAGAATTAAAACCACGTGTTAAAGATTATTAACGGTGCACGATTATTATTTTAACAGAACATTAACAGAATTATTGCAATCAGCACTTTCTAATTAACTAGAATACAGCGACGCTCCACCGAACTCGTTTTACTTGAGCGCAAAGACAATTTATAAATCTCTTTGCTTGAGCGCGATGCAAACGAATTCTTATTCGTCTGACGGCCGCGTGCAAAAGAGCCCGGAGTTGCGTCAGAGCGAAGAAACGTCAATCCGCGCTTGTCAAAATGTCCGCTGTCATTCTTGACGTTTCTTGACACTCTAAAAAGGTCGAAGCGCCGTCAAGCATATAATTTTTTTTTTTTTCAAAAAATACAACAGACTTCCAATTTATTTGGATATCGGTTGTATTGTTTCGTCAAATGTTTTTTTTTTTGGATTGTGGAGTTTGCGGGAGGCGCAAGACTGCAGTGTTATTCTGCAAACTTCACACACACATTAGTTTCATGAGAAATGAAACACCAAGTTTACACGGTGAGAATAATAGACTTGCTGGTTGGCGACCCTTGGGGACGGTCCATTCCCAGTCCGTCTTGCATGATTTTACTTTTTGATTTTTTTAAACTCATATTTTAACAGGTAAAATTGCTTGTAAAAGTGGTATCTGGATGTACTACCTAGAGCTACATTTATTTACTAGATCTCGTAATCACTGGATTGTACTGCTGCTGGTGGTGCTATTACTATGGGTAACCTTTCCTGTGGTCACGAGATCTAAGCAGAAGTTTAAAATTTAAAAACTGTCTTGCATCAAAAATGGATAAAAGATGGATTGAAAGACGAATGAGGTGAAGGGAATGGGACTGAACAAAGTGGACAGGGCGCTGACAAGATAAAACCTCACGCCCGCCTCGCTCCCGTCTCGCACCCGCCTCGCGCCCGCTTCGCCTCCGGACCGCATTGTATATATCAACTCCCTAAAAATGGAAAAAGAAAACAAGTCGCACCGGCTACAACATTGTACAAGGCACGAAAGATTATGTATTAAAAAAGATTTGGAGAGGAGAACAAGCTCTTGGTTATATAATATTTGCGGCTACTAATAGAGGTATGAGTAGCAAGCCGATGTAGCTAAGTTAATACAAGTCCTAGCTTTTGCCCGCGAATTCACTCGCGTAAATATACATAGATTTTCGCCTAGTAGCTTATAACATTCTCCAGGGTCCTGTTTAACTTATCTATGTACCAAATTTCATCAAAATCCGTTTCGCGGTTTAGAGTTACAAAAGAAATTAACAAACTCACTTTCGCATTATACCGGGTGTTTTTTTTCAAGTGTGCGTAGATGGCCAAATCTGAAATGAGGATTGGCGGAAAACACTGAAAGGAGTCTCGAGCCCGATTTTGGTAAAAACTAAAACTACATCATTGGATTTTTGAAAAAACGGTATTCCTAGCCCAGGAATCGAACCTGATGATTTTGATAAAAAAAAAAACCCTGTATTATTTCACCATCCGAAAAAGTCCTTACTAAAGATTAAATTCTGAGAAGTAATTATACATGGCTAACTTACTGTACAATACCAGCTCTTGCCAGCAGCTTCGCCCGCGTAAAAGTTGAAAATTAAACCAAGGGAGTATACCACCGAGGTAAAAAAGTGTCCTATGGCCTATTCCAGGACATGGTCTACTCGCGTGCCAAGTGTCATCCAAATCCCTTCAGCCGTTAAGACATCAAAAGGTACCAGACAGAGTTACTAGCACATTAAGATATTAGTATGGACTAGTTAGGATTGTCTTCCAGCAGAGCTGAGTGAATAAGCAAAGCTGCTCTTAAAAATCAGCACATTATCTGATCTGATGGAAAGGCAGCCATATGACAAAACGTTCACCCTACCCATGCACCTACATATACATATATCGCATTATCAGTTTTCCTTCTGCCAAGTTACAAAAAGGCTTCAACACTACGTCATTTCTATTGATTTATCCTTTCCCAACCCTAACCGAAGCATGACAGTGATCAATGCCAATGTCAGCCAAGTTCACGTCTTGGAAACATGTCTGATGGCAATAAATCATACGCGAATAAACACATTTTTGTAGCTTCCTCTGCGTGATCGATATCATTTGCGATGACATGTGGCATAGCGTACGTAGACGCTTTAGCGGCCGCTGCTAAATACCTTTAGCAGCGGCCGCCAACGCGTCTCCGTACAAATCAAGCATTGCAGTGGGCTTCTCAGTTTACACGCACTCCGACACAATTGGAATGGCGGGACTTGAGTCCAGTGATAGAAATAATGCGCTCAACGCACTTATAACGCCTCGAATTTGAATAGAAACGGCCGTGTTGACGCTGCCAACGCAACGCAAAGATTTCAAGCTGTTTGTATGTTAGTACACAGGTTGTTTCCGCAACTCCAAGTACATATTTTGCGTACCTATGGGTGAGTCAAATTTCTCATTCGAGCTCCTCCAGCTTCTCAAGAAAGCCAGCATCGAGTAGAAGAAAGAGAGAGAAGGGTGTTAGTTTCTCTCAGAGAGTACCGTTTCTGAAATTCTTCGCCCTGTATTCAGCGACCACAGGACAGCTTTGGTTGATTTTAGGTAGGTACTGTTAATTTTTTTATTTTTGTTTAGTTTTAATTTATTTTAGATACTTTTAGTCTGTGCGAGTCCCAAATAAACTTTTTTCTTATTTTTTTTTGTATTTTCGTGCCGTAACGCAGAGAATTCTCGAGACGAGATTAATATTCGTTACGACGCAGTTGCGCTGAGCACAGCTATCGTCCGAATTTTCACGGACCGCCAATTTCTTTGAGTAAACAGCGACTCACTGACACAGGTTGATTTGTGTGGAAATTATTGATGATGCCGATTCTAGCAGTGGCCGCTGAGGCCATTCCGTGGTCTGTATAGTATATCATGTCTGTACCGATTCCACGATATTTAATACTTATACGCTCGATCCAAGTTTTATGTTACCCAAGAGGGTTGAGGAAGGTTGTTGGTTGGCAATGAAATTGATGAGCCAGCTTTAGAAAGGGACTGTTAAACAGATCATACAGAAAGTTCGTGTGACTAACACTAGCATCGCCACCATCAGGGATTTTAATTTTGATACCACAAAAAAAAGTCGCTAGTTAGTCGCCAAATATCATAATCTATCCGTCACTGGTTCAAAAGTTATGTGTTTCTAGGTGGCCGACCTGGAGAGAATTTCCCCAGCTAGACCACATTTGTGATTGTTATTTAAATGTGGCCAAGTTCTTGGACCAAGGTTACCGACATAGCCCGAAGGATCGCCAAATTGAAGTGGCAGTGGGCAGGGCACATTGCTCGCAGAACAGATGGTCGATGGGGCCGAAAAGTTTTGGAGTGGCGACCGCGTACCGGAAGACGCAGCGTTGGAAGGCCTCCCACAAGATGGACCGATGGCCTGGTGAGAGTCGCGGGTAACCGATGGATGCGAGACGCACAGGACCGGTTGTTGTGGCGACGCTTGGGGGAGGCCTATGTCCAGCAGTGGACGTCTTTCGTCTGATATGATGATGATGATGATGAAGTTCTTGGACGAGAGACATTCTCCCCAGGTCGGCCACATATAAAAGCTTATAACTTTTGAACCAGTAACCGACTAATTCTGATATTTGGCGACTAATTTCGACTAATCAGCGACTATTTTAATGTGTTATCAAAACTAAAATCCCTGGTGGCGTGATGTGGGTCATTTCTTGCAACTGAATTTTAAAGGGTTCTTTGGGTTCATACCTCAAAATAGAACCCTTATTCGATCACTCTGTTTTCCGGGGTCGCTCATAACGAAAATGGGTCGAAATAATTTACTACGGAACCCTACTCATGACTTTAAATAAAGAAGTACTGTTGTATGTATGTGATGCATGTCTGTGTGCATGAAGGCTGTGCATTTTTAAAGTTTATGATTTTGTGTTTTTGTGCCTAATAATTATTTGGTGATCCACTTACCAAATAATTATTACACTAGGAGAATTCCTAAATGATAATTTGTCAATTGCCAACCAACCTAAGATAGTAGTTTAATATAAAACAAAAAGAAATTACCTCCATTAAAATGTGTAATTAACTTTCAGTAAAAATCATAAAACACTGTGACATTCATAGAAAAAATACCAGTTTGCATGGAAACATTTACAAAATGAACTAACTGAACGGCAAAATATTTTCAGTGGACAACATTAGATATAACTCCTGTGAACCGTTTTCTATACAAAACCAGTTAACAGAAGGGACCAAATAATCACAAAAAGTAATCTTTAAAAGTTTTTACCTTAACATTTTCACATTAAAAAAGAAAAAACCTATATGAAAATATCTTAAGGACAGAATACGAAGCATAAGCTACTCGCAAAGGCAAGGTAGACAAGCCACATGCCCATGTACACGAGCTCAGGTATAATGGCAGCAACATAGTATAAAACTGTGAGCCCAACAATCTTGAACATCTCACAGAATGTATAAACCTTCTTGGCTCGTTTTCCCATATAAATTGGGTATTCCTTGTACGCTGTAACATGGAAAAGTTAGTGTAAACACGTTCTAAGGAAAAGAGCTTTTGTTTTTTGGATGGGAAAACATCAATGACTCCTGACCAAGGGGTCTACTCTCTAAGCCCGAAGTCCGTGTTTTCGGTCTAAGTGTCGGGCGTTTTCTAATCCGTATCACCTACGGACTTACGATTAGTCCCGAGCCTGAACTAAGGACGACTGTTAAATCAAGTTGTCATTCATTCTTAGTTCGGGTTCGAGACTAATCGTAAGTTTGTAGGTGATACGGAGTAGAAAACGCCTGAAACTACGGACTTCGGGCTTAGAGAGTAGACCCCTGACACGGGTGGGTTTTCGTCAGTAAGAAAGAAAGAAAGAAAATTAGTTGATTTGGCACACACAGTGAGATACACACAATGTTGGCACAAACAAAAAATAAACTTGAATGAGAAACACGATTCCGCACCACCCAGAGCGGTGTCCAGAGAATGTTTAGATTCTTTTACTGGCGAAAACGCATCCATTGTCCTTAAAACGCCCTTTGCATCAAGCTGCGCATCATTGCCGCGGTAACTCTTTCGAACAATTCAGCAACCCTAGAATCCGAAGGATCTACCTAGTGTTATGTGGTCACCGACGGACCTCGCTGATGCGTTGCCCTCCCACAGAGAAAACTTCGGCCTTTCTTGGAATTGTGCGGCTGTACTTAGCCACGAGTCTCTGTTTTACAATGGTAACAATGGACCCAACTACTTAATTAGTAGAATAATAAGAAATACAGAAGGAAAACTTACTAGGCATTGTTACTGAAAATTCTCTTATAACTTGATGCGAAAATTTGGTCCGTTACAATGCGTCAGCGGAGTGAAACTTTTAATTATTTGTTATCATGTTTTTGGGCTGTTTTGTTTCTAATTTTTGGAGGATTTCATTATTTTCATGGTGTGCTTGACTTGGAGGATTCGACTTATCTGCTTTTCTGTTTCTTAGCAACGTTGCAAGAAGATATTTTTATTTTTTAATCGGTGTTATGGTAATGTGACCTTTTTATAAAGAAGAAGGTTTGATTATGGAATAATGGAACTTTATAATTTATTTTGGTTCAAGAGACCTAAGTAAGCACCCAATAACACTGCCTGACTAGGATCGAAAAACACTGTGTAGAAAGATAGGAACCCCCGAAAATGGGGCCAAGCAAGCGTCAGCCTATTACCCAATGGATTTTCAGTCAAATTCATTATTTGTATTTTAAACTAACTGACTAACGAACAGATGTCCATACAAACACACGTCTCAGAATTGAAAATCTGAAAAAAAATAAACGTATCTCCAATTATTTTGGTACACATTTCCGTTAATGCATTCCTCCTAAACTAATATTATTAAGAAGTAAAATTGTTCGTCTGGACGTTGGTTTCTTTACATGTTTGTAAAAGGTAATATGTAAAAGCACTAATCCGTGTACGAAAATTATTAATCTCATCAGGCACATCGCTGAGTGCGTGACTCATCATCTGCCTAGCCTTTTTCCAACTATATTCTATTCAGCGTAATACCAGTATTTTACGTGGAGCGGCGGCCTTCTAGACCTCCACAACCCATTAACTATGGGTAACACGGTACTTCTTGGCAAGACTGGAGTCAGATTTTCTGGCTTCTGACAATCCGTAACGACTGTCAAAGATCCACAAATGACAGCCGGGACCAACGGCTTAACGCGCTTTAAGAGGCACGGAGGAGTCTCGGTACTCGGTACGTAAAGATGGTCACCCATCCACAGACCAACCTCGGCAAGCCTTGCTTAACCTTGAAGATCGACCCGTGCGGCTGTGATAATTTAGTCACGAGCTAAATGCTGTGTCTGAGCTATCGCTAAGTGACTAACTACTACTTACCCACGTTACTGGAATAAAATTATGAGCCTTTAGAAGGATACGCAAATCATTATGCGATAGGCTGTTGAAAACTCATTCAACCAATCACAGCTAGATATCGAGAAACTGAACCATAGGCTACTTTGTAACCCAAAATAAAGTACGGTCCCTGTGATACCTATAGGCCATGAGAGCGAAGCCGGGAGAAAAAGTAAGTACAAATGAATCAGTTTTAACCTTTAGTTTCGAGGCCAAACTACCTATTAGTTTACTTTTACAAGTCGATGCGTCCGTCAGCGTATGTGAATGTATTTTGATCACTTTTACGAAAGATCGATGACCATCTAATGTTTGTGTAACTACTTCATTATATCTCAGTCGATTGATATTGAATAAACATTTTTATTTAGACGAGTAGCTCAGTTCGCATATTTTAGGTGCAGCTGCACGGTTCGATGTTCGGGGATAAGCAGTACTTGCCAAGGTCGGTTTATGGATGGGTGGCCACACTGGCCACCCTTACCGTGCCTCAAAAATACGCTAAGCCGTGTTATGCCGTTGTTCCTGACTGTCATTTGTAGATCTTTGACTGTCGGATAGGCAGAAGCCAGATCATTGACTAACGCAACGACACGTCCGTGAAGTAAAATCAATGATCACTTGCCTTCGGGAGTGCTACAAACTAAAAAAATAGATTCCCATCCTATTGTACACTATCCAAGCTTTCTCACTGACTTACTATACCAGAAATGTAGCGACATAGTTTTGTAAACTCAAAGCCAAAGTTACTAGTTTGCCACTTTACTAACACTAGCTTACTATCATGGCTTGAGCCTCGTGTATTCCAGGCATTGTCTGACGGAAAATGTCCAAGATTATTTCCACGCACAAATATGAAGTAGTGGCTGTTATAATCCAAATATATGACACAAACCTAGACTCCGTTTGCATGGAAGATAGCCGTGTGACACCCTTATGTGTAGTAAAAGACGTTTGACCATCGGTGCTATGCCTGATCGCCGGGAGTACCAGATCGCCGTTGCTATTCAAAATAACCAAGTTTCTACGATGAAAACCTTACAGTTGGTAACAAACTTAATGGATCAGCATCAGCATACGATCCAAGTAAAAATATAGATTTCAAGACTAAGCCAGCTAATGCAATCCGTCTGTCAGTATGAGAGACTATTTTGATCGCATCCTACGCGTGTAATACGGATCGATGACTACCCGATGGTCATACAGCGATTGACTGACACCCACGAGGGGATTTCATTAGATAATGCACGATTTTATGTACTGGAATAACTGTAGCCCGCAATTCATACTTAAAATCCCTGATTGATTGACTGTCTGACAAACGTACTACCAAAAACCTTGAAAGTTGCAAAAAACAGCAGACGATGTGCTTCTGGAAAAATATTAATCACTAGCAGCACGCCGCAGTTTCATCCGCGTAGTTCCCGTTCCCGTGGGAATACGTGGATAAAATATAGTCCATGTTACTCCCTAATAATGTAGCTTTCCATTGGTGAAAGAATTTTTAAAATCGGCACAGGAGTTTTTGAGTTTATTCATTACAAACATACACACACACACACACAAAAATACAAATCTTTCCTCTTTATAATATTAGTATAAGTATATAGACAAATATATAAGATGGTTTTTTAGACTCAATCTCCAAGGTCCCCCCCCCCATGATTGTTCAGCTATCATTTATAATTATAGAAGAATGCTTAGCCCCAAGGGAAACATTTACATACTTACATACATAATGTAACGCCTTTTTTCCTTGGAGTTAGACAGAAACTACAGAAGGTCACCTGCTAAGATCGTTACATTTTCCTTTTGCTATGTTTCAAACCTGGTCATAAACGCGAACGACTAACACAATTTGTTGTTCGTCTATCTGTCAGTCTTTCCAGATTTTTAATAGCCTCTAAATCATCATCTTCCTGCCCTTCTCCCATGTTACTTGGGTTCGGCGCAACACGTTTAATTTTTACATTCTGTCCTATCAGCCGCCATGCTATCACTGACTCCCTTTTTTTTCATATTGCTCCTCTCAAATCCATCCATCTTTTCTTTGGCGTCTCTCGCTTTCCATCCATCCACATTTATATACATAACTCTTTTAGTCACTTACCTTTCATCCTTCCTATTCACATGACTATCAAGACAAGCGGTTCGCTTTTAACTTTTCCGTCACTGAAACCACTTTTAAAGTACCTCTAATGTACCTCATTTCTCACTTTATCCATTCTTGTTACTTCCACACCTCCATCTCAACATTCTCATCTCCGCTACATGCAATCCATTTTCATCCGCCTTTTTCACAGCCCAACATTTTTAATAACCTCTTAATAGGATCAAATATGCTAGAAAATAAATAAACAATTTCATAAACCCGGTCATCGGCAAAATCCAGAGCCAGACAAGTCACAACGTGAACCGTCAAAAGATAGGTACGGACCGTATAAAAATAAACACGTCGTATTTGCGAGCCCTGAGGAAATCGTTTTATACTGACAACATGACACATATACTTTCAAATATATAAATCCAGTCAGTTTTCACGAACACTCTTCGTCAAAAGGAATGTGTCACAGTCATGCTCAAACGATGCATAACATATACTGGGTAATTTTTTTTCCCAGTGCGCAAACTTTAAGAACCACTTCTGCCCATGTAAATGATCAACTTTCCCAAAGAAAGCCATAGTCAATTCCTAAAAAAAATTGAGTCTCCCATACAAACTGTAATCCCATACAAATGTAAAGTTGATGACAAGTTTGTATGGGAAGTTCAATTTTTTTTCAGGAATTGACAATGGGTTTCTGGGGGATAATTGATCATTTACGTGGCCATAAGTGGTTCATATAGTTTGCGCACTGGGGAAAAAATTACCAAGATAAATCGCCAGTAACTGTCCAACAGCAGGGCAAAAGGCAAAAAAGTCTCAAGACAAAGAGCAAGCCTGAAGGCTGAGAAGATAATATTCCAAAAAATTTACGATCGACCACACATACCGCATGCATATAGTCCGCAAAAACTGCACGACAAAATACAGAAATTAAAGACTGGCTACACAAGAATAAATATTTCTAACTGCCAAGGTACTGCATAAAGCACAGAGCAAAATTCTACTTGAAGGTGTCCATTATCAGCTCGACATTATTTTTAGCTCATGAAGGCAGTGTTCTAACTTGATCTTCTTTTATTCCAGGCGATTCTGCGATGGTCAGCTTTGAACATAATTTGGGCCTAGTAGGTGGCCACGTTGATGGCAGTCAGCGGCGTTATTAGGTCAACTTGGGGCACTCCGGTATATGGTTCATGTTCTCGAAAGAGGCACAGCACCTACTTTGTTACCAGATGGGACTATAAACCCCCATTTTTTCATTGTCCTCGTCGTTGTCGGGAAGCACCTACACTTTTTTTTTTTTTTTAGAGGATGGGAAATCATCAAATGACCCCTCCCGCTCTGGGTGGAGCGGCAGGGAGTGTCAGACTTTTACTGACTAAAACCCACCCTTAGTCCTCCTAGTGCCTTTCTTCCCAGGGCCGCGGTAACTCTTTCGAACATATTCCGCAACACTGGCAGGCTCTGGCCCTGGCGGGCCCCGTCTCCGTTGCTGACTGCTCGTTGCTGACGGCGCGTTTGGAGTGAAACGCGCCGTCGACTCTGGCCTGACCTGATCGGACAGCGAGCTACCCATTGCTCGCTGTCCGCAGGCGTCAATCACTGCGCCTTGCTCAGGAGCGTCAGTTCCTGAGAGGCGCAGCGACTAACCTTCGTCTGGAGGAGGCGAAATGGAGCCATTACTGGCACTCCATTTCAGCCCCCTCCCGAGCAGTGGCAGCGGCGGCGACGGCGACGGTGGCGGCGGCTGGGGGCGGAAGCGACGGCGGCGGCGGCGGTGGTGGAGGAGGGTTTTCTCCTCGACCCGGCCCTGCCCCGGCCCAGCCCAGTGATCGGCCGGCTTGCCAGCTGCCGCACATGCGAAGCAGTGCGGCGCGGCGTCGCACGAGCAAGCACCTACACTCGAATCATAACTAAGATTCTATAGTCTTCACATTAATTCTAACACTACTATCAAGCAATAATACAGCTATGATTCCAGAATTCAATGTCTATGAAGCAATGACATCGTTTAGAGTCAGTTTAGTAGATTATGAGTTTATATTTGATTTATGTGTACTAACACATAAATCAATTTATGTTGACTTGGAAATAAAAATAAAGGCTAACTGCCTTGGTTTTGTTGTTTTATTTGCTCAGTTATAATTTATGAACTACATCCTACCTATAAAAGTTGCTAACCAAAATGAGGTTTAAAGAAATATTTTTCCATACAAATCTTCTGCAGCAGCTGATATTTTAAACATAAGTAATGGAAGTTACATTGCATTTCCATTACATCGTGTATATTTTACTTTTTATTCGGGAAATGCACTGTTCCCGAGGGATAGGATAGGAAAGCGATGCAGCGAGTCGAAAGATTTTTAGTGTTTACGTTTTCTTCAGTTTCAGAAGGAATTTAGTATTTATAATTCTACCGTTTCCCGGCTTGTTGCCAGAATCCGTTTTGGTTGAACGAGCTCTCATTAAAGCAAGTGCATATCATTTCCTCCTTCAATCATTTGGCAAGCTACAGACTTTTAACGGGGAACCACACCTAATTAAATAGCTTGTGAATGTAGTAGGTAATATAAAAAAACCGGCCAAGTGCGAGTCGGACTGGCACACGAAGGGTTCCGTCCAGTTATCTATAAAAAAACGGCAAAAAAATCACGTTTGTTGTATGGGAAGCCCCACTTAAATATTTATTTTATTCTGTTTTTAGTAATATACATATAGACATGCTTTTACTTAACTTCAAACGTATAGTGGCCAGTTTTGTACAGTCAGGGCATTACATTCTTTATTACCTTAAAATGTAAGGTATTTAACAGCAAGGAACATTTATATCTCCTGATACTAGTTAAAGTGACGTAAACGTGTTGACGTTTACGTCATTTTAGGTTTAGGTTCTTTACTTTGAAAACGTAACTTAAAGTTGTTTAAGTTACGTTTTCAAAGTAAAGAACCTCTCGTAAGTGGCGTCAATTGAGGGCCCTGCATAAATGTTTAAGACGTATAGTAACGTAACGTAAAATTTTACTATGGCCATAATATGGTTGGCGTTACGTTGACAACACGGTTGGTGCAGTGCTTGAGCAATTGGCTGAGGCGCTGCGTGTCGCGGGTTCGATTCCCGCACGGAACAAATATTGGTGTGGCCTACAGATAGTTGTTCCGGTCGTGCGATTCTGTAAACATGTCGAAGTGAACACCCGGGCGGGGCGCACGACAGGTGAGTTGTCAAACCATACAAATAAGATGGAATGACAGCTCTATTGTCGTTCACTCCGCCTAGGTGAACACCGTGAGATGTCGACAGAATCGACCGGCTGGTCTGGCTGTTTGTGTATGTGACTTAGTATGTTTGTAAACGCACGCATCCACGATAGAGGAGAAATTCCTAGTGTGGGGCAACGTTTTAAAAGAAATACTCGTTTCGCTCATAATATTTATTTGAAATGAATACTATATTCATATTTTTTTATGTAACAAATTGTGTATGTCGCATAAAATTATATGGTTTGCGATGCTATAAAAATGTCGAAGTGCAAACTTAGGCGATGTGAACGACACGTGATCTGCAAACCGTTCAGTAAACAAAATGGAATGACAGCTCACTTGTCGTTTACTCCACCTAAGTGTACACCGTGAGATGTCGACAGAATAGACTGTTACTGTAACTGTTAATAATATTGTATTCATTCTCAATGAAAACAATACAATAGACTATGAAATCATGTCGTTTACATAAAGACATAAATATCTTCTCAATGTCGTTTGATTTTCAAGATCGCATTACGCAACTATTTTTACCGTGGCATTGAATAATCTATAATTATGTAGGGCAAGGGAAAATGAAGAAATAATGACACAAAACATTGTTATTGTGGTGGGAATTGCATGTGAGGAAAATTAATTAATCTTCTCCAAGACTTTGGGATTGGCACAGAAGGAGACCATCGTCATGAGTTCTAAACTCCTACTTAAAGGATTGTCTATTATTGCAACTGAGAACAAAAGAAAGTAGAAAGGGTCTTCGCTGGTCTTCGCCCCACTGTGGAACATAACAGGCTTATAATCTTTTTCCATATAATATCAAAGAATTCTTCAGAACTTACTGCTCTTTCAAAGAATAATAATTGTTTTGTTTATTTCGATGTTTCATTTTGGGTATTTGCGTAAACGGTTGGGGGCTAAATCAACAATGTATGCCCCAAAAAATGTCCCGCGACATGCTAGGATTAGTCCACACTTTTCCCAAACTGAGAGGAATTGAAAACAGACTCTAATGGAAAAATTTCAGTCTATGTTGTCTCCAGGACCAAGATCTCCCTCTTGGCCCTGCAGTGGGACAACACAGACTGAAAATAAATAAATAGTCCACAATAAAATTAAAAAACTTGAATACAATCTATGAACCTAAAAGCTTAGCATGAAAATAATGGCCAAACGTGCTTTCTGTTACCTAAGTACTCGTAAATTTACGACACATACGTGACCCCTCTTTAATAACAACAGAATCTTGAGATATTATCTAAGGAGGTCGACCAAGTTGAAACCTTCATCATAGTTTTAATGGTGGGACAGCCTGGTAGCAGGAAAATCTCGTTGATCTTAAATCTTTGGGCAACTTACTGGCAACCGCTGTACCATAACGTTTTACGACAAACCACACAGTAGGGACATGTAAATTAATATAGGTACGAACCGAACTATCAAACTATCAAATGCCAAAATGAGACAGTCCTATTGTTATTTTATTTAATAGGAAGATGGGATTTTTAATTAGCCAAGTTTATTTTTTTATAAAAATAACCCTTATATTTCTTAAATTAAATTTTTATAAGCCTGTCTAATTACATTAAATTCAATTCAATTTCTTTATTTCGATCAAATGCAGTTGGATCATATGTTAACATTAGGTACAATAATTTATAAAAATGATTAGAAAAATAAGACACACAATTTAATTATTACATACATACTTACAAATTAAATTGCGAATGTCAACAATTTAAAATTAGAAATAATCATAAATCATTATAAATGTCACATATTATCTATAAGTACCTACATATAATTTAATAATAATTACTTCTAAAAACATAAACAATAATTACCATTTGTTAAAAAAAAAATGTGTCATGATTATATCATTTTATTGTCATTGTCACCAAATTAAGCATACAACAATGGTTAATGTAGTGACAGTCGAATCTCTCAGCCATCATCCTCAAGATGGTGTTGGAGCTGGCGCGGACCCTGCGCATCAAGGATGTGCACCGTTTCCGCATCGTCGCATAGAAGCAGTCAATCATCCCCGACGCACTGCAGTACCGCGGCAGCCCCAACAACACCCTGTAGGCATTGTTGAATTGGACTCGTAGGGCGCTGTACTATTTTTGAGTATAGTTAGCCCACAGGGTTAAAACGCTCGAATAAAAACAGGTGCAATACGCTCTCAAAAGAGTGTTTTTTACTTCTTTCGAGCATCGTGCAAACCTGCGAGCTATCATGTTCGCTCTAACAGACAACGCCCTACGTTCCCGCTCCATGTCTAAATCGTCTTTCAAGTCAGAGGTCATCAGATGCCCAAGGTATTTGAAGGTGTCAACCCTATTTAGCGGTACATTATTTAACTTGATCCTAGGGATACTATACCCCATACCTAAACCATACACTCACTTTTCTTAGTGTTGTAGAGTAGGCCATGACTGAGAGCATATTCCAACACCTGTAGGCGACATTAATACCGCCACAAAAAATCAACGTAGCAGAATCAACAAATGAGCCTCGCAGCGCCATCTATCTCGACAGCTGCGAACTAACTGGACAAAATCCTAAATCGCGATATCAGAGTTTACCGTGCGATTAGAACATATGCAAAGCCCGAATATCAACTCTCGGGCAGTTGCCCACCAGACACAAACAACCGTCTGGTCGGAGGATCCTCCCTTTTCAACGGAGGTATGTGGGACTTTACTCTCTGTTCCACTACCTCCAAACACCCACAGACCGAGATGGGTCTGTAGTTGGTGGCGTCGCTCATATCACCAGTTTTACTTTTAATACAACAGGTACCACAGTTTTAGTTTTACTTCTAAATTATTTCACTTTAGTGAAGTAATTTAGAACTGAGCGGTCGATACTGTAAACACCTCACCGTGAACTTGAAGCGACACATTTGATTGGATAAACCTCACTGCATGCTCACTTCACCAGTTTCACAGTGAGAATTTGACATATAATAGCAATAAAAATCAACTTTCAGTCGAATTCAGAATCTCTTTATTTTTTTAAAGTCGGTTAAAACATACCATTCTTTTCTTGTAACAAAAAATAAATAATTTGTCACAATTTAATTGAGATGTGTACTTTTCATCATTCTATAACATTTCAAATAATAATAAAATCATCAAAAGCTCTGATTCATATGAATTCACGGAATTTTAATGTACTATTCATATTACGATGAATTATGTGAATAACCCTGTGATATTTCGAAGAAAAAAGTTCTTAGTAACTTCGGTGGCCGTGAATCGCCCACGATGTAATAAAAGAATTGGCATAAGGGTCACCCCACACTGAGACGCCACGACGCTGCGTGTACTTTTCATAATAGCGGTCCAATACTGATCTTTATCTACTGCTCGAAGAGATACATAATTCAGTGAGCGAAAATCCAGTGTGTCGTCCGAGTTTGACAGCTGAGCTCGCTTCGCTCGCACGTTTTACCCGCGTGATGTGAATTTTCCGCGCTAAGCGCCCAAGCTATTTTTAACTTAATTTTAACACAACTATACCAAAATAAAAAGAATAAGTACGTGTGTATATCTCAAACTGTATAGAATCAACACATGTCAAAGCTAAATAAAAATAACTAGTCGAAACTACTTAAAAAAAATGAACGAAAATGGGATGAATTTGAGTAACATTTTGGTTCTACCGCTGAAATGTGCACTTTTTGAGTAACTAACAAAATAATATATCATTCATCATCTTGAAAAGTAGTGATTTTCGTTACGACGGTCTATCACCGCCCAACAACGAGTAGCAGCGAGCGCATCAAGGCGGCGCACTCCCCCCGCTCCACCTCGGGTAAAAGAGACAGTTGCATTTTTTAACCTCTTCCCACGCGTGCTTAAAATCAGCTAACTCATTATGAGTGTTCGACGCTCGCCACAATCCACGAACATAGCAGTAGGTCAAAATGATTCACAGTCAGATTTTTCTAAAACTAGTGGTGACGAAACTGATAGTCGTACCACTCAGCGAAAGAGAAAACAAAGAGAATGCTGTGACATAGTAACTGCACTGAATAAATTTCGAGTGGAAATGATTTCTGCACTGGAGGCAAATTTAAAGCCAATGCGCGATGATATCTCCTTAATGAAAGACCAGGTAAATGATATAAAGGGCTCTACTGCCAAGATGTTAGCTGAACATAACAACATAAAAGCTGAAATTTCAGAACTGAAACAAAATAATCTCACCGCAGAACTGAAGATAACTAAGCTTGAAACCGAAATAAATGTTCTCAAATCTATACCACCAAAATTAGACACACAACAAAACTGCGTTTTTGCTAATGAAAAAGTTATTAGTGAACTGCAGGAACGGGCGAACAGAAGCAAAAATGTAATAATCGCTGGCTTACCCGAACCAACACTCTGTGATAACACTGCACGGCAGGCTGAAGACATGAATTCGGCACAAAACATTCTGCAAAGTACATTGACAGAACATGTCAAAATAGTCAAAACAATTCGACTTGGTAAATACACCTCGGGAAAAAACCGCCCACTGAAAATTTGCTTCGAATCACCAGGAGAGGCGAAAAAAATACTACAAAACAAAACAAAACTACCTGATAACATTAAAGCATACTCAGACCAAACCCCTAGCCAAAAAGCAATGATGAAAGAGCTCAGCCAAGAACTAAACCGTCGTAAAGAAAATGGTGAAGAGGATTTAATTATTAAATATGTAAAAGGCACCCCAAAGATCGTGCAAACTCAACCAAAAAACTAATGCCTTTCACCTCACCGAACATCCTAAGTAACTCAGATGATACAATTACCTACCAGCTCTGTCATACATACCAAGACCTGCCATCGTTCAAATCAACCCTAAATTTCTTCTACGCAAACGTAAGAAGCATAAAACGACAAGGAAAATTCGATGAACTGCAATGCATAATAGAATCTATCCAATACACTACTCATGTCATAATATTAACCGAGACATGGTTCAAATCCAGTGAGGACGCCGATCATTTCCAACTGCCCAATTATACCCACTATTATAATGTCAGAACAGATTCTAGGGGCGGTGGTGTTTCCATTTATGTGCACAATACTCTAAATCACAGCAAAGTCGATGAAGTTTACGCTGGAGGCATTAACTACCTATGGATATACCTCGAGAGACACGCATTAAACATAGGAGCTGTCTACAATCCAGGAAATAATAACGCAAGAGAGTTCCTTGAGGTATATTCATCGCAACTGATTAAAAAAACCCGATCTATTGTTTTTGGTGATTTTAACATCGACCTCCTGACAAAAAATAACAAGACTAAGTGCTACCGAGATGCTGTGAAGGAGTCTGGATACGATTTTATTAATAGCATCAATGAAGACTACAGCACGCGTGAGACTGCTTCCACAAAAACCATCCTTGATCACGTATGCACCAACCTTAAGGACAAAAGCTTTCATATGGTCATTATTGACTCGCCTATGTCTGACCACAAGCAAATTTATCTAAGTGTAAAAAAATACAAGACACCACCAAAGAAACGTGTAAAATACGAAGCGATAGACTACGAAAAATTACACGAAAGCATCACACTCGCAGAATACCCGTCAGCTAACAACACTTATGAGACCTTTGAGGAGTACCTAAAGTGTGGCATTCATAGCAGCACAACAGTCAAAACAAAAGTCTTAAACCCACCACGTCAAGATTGGATATGTAGAGAAATAACAGAAAATATTACGAAAAGAAATGAAATCTGGCATCGATTAAAACAAGAGCCGAGTAATGAAGATCTGGTGGAAAGTTTTAAAATGCAACGAAATATTACAGCTAAAACAATTAGGAACACTAAGAAGAAGTACTACTATGAGGCATTTATGAAACACACCGCAGACCCTAAAAAGATGTGGAATTTAATAAATACATTATCTAATAATAAGATCAAGTCACAGTGCACTCCCCCGAAACTTGTAACTCAATCTGGACCTTTAACGGATTACAACGAAGTTTGTGAAACATTTAATCGCTTCTTTTCCACGATTGGTTCTACCCTAGCTAACCTCATTCCTACACAACAACAGCAACACAAAACTGTAACAACACCAGATTCTCAACCATATAACCAAGAACTTACAAGCTTCACACCTTGCCAAGCTAGCGAAGTATCCAAGATAATCAAGAATCTTGATCCAAACTGTGGTGCAGGTATCGATGGTATTACTACCAAAGTCGTCAAGTGCGTGGGTGACTTAATCGTGGACAAACTGACCGACTGTATTAACACACATCTTGTCAGTGGAACTTTTCCAGATAAATTGAAGGTAGCTAAAGTTACCCCAATCCACAAATCTGGTGTCAAAACGGATCCTAACAACTACAGACCTATCTCAGTACTTCCGATTATTTCTAAAATATTTGAAAGGGTCCTTTATACACGCCTTGATGAATACCTCACCTCGATCAATTTCCTCTTTGAAAGACAATATGGGTTTCGAACACATTCTAACACCTTATCAGCTACTGCAGATCTAATTACCAAGATACAAATGAACATTGATAAAAAAAAAATAGCCTTAGGCTTATTCATCGATCTTAAAAAGGCTTTTGATACAGTTAGCCATCCTATATTATTACGAAAGCTAAGGGACATAGGCGTATCAGGTGTAGCGTATAAAATGTTCGAATCATATCTGAATAACAGGTGCCAGGTAGTTAAAGTCGGAGAATACCAAAGTAAACCCCACAATATCACGTTTGGTGTTCCCCAAGGATCGCTGCTGGGTCCACTATTCTTCTTAATATACATTAACTCCATCCATAAGGTTCCAATACACGGGCATATTTCACTATATGCGGACTATACCTGTCTTTTTTATTTTGGTGATTCTATAGCTGACATGATAAATCAAGCCCAACAAGACCTAAACTCATTATTCATCTGGTTTCAACAAAATCTTCTAACAATTAATGCATCCAAGACAAGCTACGTTATATTTAAAGCCAAAAATAAGAAAATACCACCTCATCCACCTCTTACAATTGAAAACCAATTACTCGAACTTAAACAACATGAGAAGTACCTTGGGTTGAGACTAGACTGCCATCTAAATTGGAAGGTTCAAATCGACTACATCAGATCCAAAATGACATCTTTATTGGGCTCACTACGTAACATCGTACACTGTCTGCCATATAGTGTACGCCAGACAATATACAACTCTCTAGTAAAGCCACACATACTGTACCTACTCGAAATCTGGGGCAATGCACCTAAAACAAACCTAAAAGACCTACAAATTGCACAAAACAAAATTATTAAAATGCTTTTTCACTACGACTACCTAAAACCTACAATTAAAGTATACAAAGACACGAAACTCATGAATATTAAACAGCTTCACGTATACTGTACCTGCATACTTATTCAAAAAATACTTAATAAAACTATACATACACAAATTTCATTCACCAAAATACATCAATTACATAACCGTAGCAGTCGTAGAAAAGATCACATCGTACTTCCTCGAGTGCGAACCACTCAAGGTAAAAGATCACTTGTTTATGAGGGAGTGCAACTTTTCAATAAATTACCAATCGAGATAAAGAGTGCGAATTCGATCAATATTTTCAAGACCAAACTAAAAAAATACGTTCTTGAAAATATCAATATAAATTAACCATAAAAGATTATTGCTAGTAACGTTAACCCAAGGTACGAAAAAAAAAAAAGAAAATAAGTAAAAAAAAAAAAAAAAATCTTAAAAACAGCAGCTGTAAACAACAGTTGTACTTCTGTCTAATTTATCTGCACTGTGACAATGGAATCACAGTCTTAATCGTCAAGCAGGGTATTTTTGCAACTTAGTTTTTGGGAGTACCCACAAACCTTATTCATTGTCTCCAAACAACGTAAGTTAATAATATTTGGTTGTGGGTACGCTCAAGAATTTTAAAATATTTGTGAGAATTTTATTATTGTAAGTCCGAGTGTCGAAGGACAATGATTACTTTTTATTATCTATTTGTTCTCATGTAAGTGAAATGTTATTTCTTTATGAGAATTAAATGTCTTTAACCAGAAAAGTTCGCGGTTCCTGAGAAGTTTCCAGGGAGCGTCTGTGTTACCTACTGGGCGGTACTAGGCCAGCTGTATTAGCCCACATAATATTCCGTATGGAAGGAGTCTTAGTGCGGAAAATGGAGCCCCTATACCATACCAGCGCCGTCAATTTTCAATGTGAGCTAACCTTTATAGTATTGGCATTAGATACTGTATAAAGATAGTATCGTATTTTTAACTGTTTATTAATAAATATCTAATGATCACTGAGTCACGATGTGTGACAAACTCTTGTGAAAAAGTTCTCGTCTTTTTATTTTATTTAGGTAGGTCCAGATTTAAAATAAAAACACGGTCATTCATCCCATAATATGGAGTATGTATGGCTGCTGTCTGGTTTCTTTCAAGAAAATTATCGCATAAATTGATGTGAGCAATGCTCATTCCCGGCAGTGATTGGTTGAAATTATTGTCATTGCCAATGACGCAGTTTATTTAGGTAATACATAAAGTTTTAAACAATGTTTTAAACCGTTTACTTCGTCACTCGTCATTCAAAGTACATTGGAAAACCAGCGTCAGACAGTACCTGTCTGGCAATATTAGGTACTGAAATAAACCTTATTGGTGTAGCCATAGCCACAGACATTATAATACACGAAAGGTGCAGCCATGAGGCACGCACTGTGACACTTTTTAGGGTTCCGTACCCAAAGAGTAAAAACGGGACCCTATTACTAAGACTCCGCGTCACCAGGCTGTGTCTCATGAACCGTGATGACACAGTTGAAATTTTCACAGATGATAAAAACAGAATAAAATAAATATTTAAGTGCAACAAATGTGATTTTTTTGCCTTTTTATAGATAATGGTACGAAACCCTTCGTGCGCGAGTCCGACTCGCAATTGGCCGGTTTTTACTTTATTTTGTGTATGTGTTCCTACCTGATGGACTGTCATTAAAAAAAATGTTTTTTTCTATCCTAACGTGCTGTTGACAATATGTGCAATCATTTAAAATGCTTATTTTCTTTCCAGAAACTGAGGGTAAATATTGTGGAGAACTTGTCATAACAACATCACATTTACGTTTTGAAGTGGACTGTATGTGGATTTGTAGAGTAGAGGTCTGGAGTAGGATCTTGAGAAATGAAACTTGTCTTCAATCACCTTGTAGTTTATTCTTCTTTAAAGTTGCGGAGGCCGACTGCGGCTCCAAACAGAAAAAACCCTTCTTTTATACAATTTCTAACAGCGAGCGCGCCCCACCATTACTCAGTTTCGCTACAATCGCGTAGTGGGGAGCGCTCGACCAATAAGAATCAAGTTGGTATTTTACCTACTTTCTAGCGCCTAAGCTAATGTATGTCGACTACGTTACCGTAACGAGGACCACAAAACTTTATTTACGTCTTTTAACTAATTAACTATTACATAAAGGGCATTTATCATACAAATTTACCTTTAGAATTACCTAAGCTACCTTATAAACATGATAGGAACATTACAACTCTTAACCTTATTCTAAAACACATAAGCAATCTTATTATAACTTAACCTAATCTATAACTCACTGGATTGTTTTATTGTTTGTGTTTAGCACTTGTGTCTCTATCACTGTACATATCGTCTATGTACCCGCTTATTTTACGTAGCACGCTCGTCGTCCGCAACACGTTTTAACATAAGAAAGCTTTTCCGATTTTTTCGCACCTAATTACATACCTATATTACTTTATCAGTTAAGTACCTACTATCTAAACTCAAGTACCATGCGTCATTATTCGTAACAATAGTTTCATTTCACACTTCAGTTGCCAGACAATTCTTTGTCCTCCAAAAATATAGGTAACTCACTGATAACGCTGTCAAAGTAAATTACTACTGATGATACCTACCTATAATCACAGTTCTATAGTAGGTAATAACTCTGTCTTTGTTATCACTAACTCTACTAATATAATGCCAGGTCAATATCTAAAGCTTTTAGGCACAATTAATGACGGCAATATAACCTAGCTATTTTTGTATTATAGCAAATTTGTTTCTGCCAGCTTCTTTGCCCGCCTAACCTGAAGGCGTGGACCTGAAGGCTAGCTGATCCTTCATCATCTGCCTAGTTTTTTCTCAATTATATTGGGTCGACTCCCAGTCAAACCAGTTTCAGCTAAACACCTGTATTTTACGAGGAGCGGATGCCTACCAGACCTCTACAATCCGTTAACTGGGTAACACGTACGGTACTCCTTGGTACCTGGTGTCAGATTTTCTGGCTTCTGACGATCCGTAACGACTGCCAAAGATCTACAAATAACAGCCGGGACCAACGGCTTTACGAGCTTTCCGGGGCACGGAGGAGTCTCAGTATGTTAAGATGGTCACCCATCCACTGACAAACGTCGGGAAGCGTTGCAAATCGTCCCGTGTGGCTGATGAAATTTAGCCGCGAGGTCCTCTAACTGATTCTTCATTACAATTTATGAATATTAAAATCGTGTCTAACCCAACTTCAATGCCAGATATTTACAGGTTTTCAAGTTACTGTAGAGCTTAACAAAATTCAACTTGTTATTTTTAATTCAGGAATCATGTCAATTATATAACAGGCGATCTTTTCTAAAAACTGAGATTTTTACATCATGAAAACTTAGGAAAAAAATGTCATTCCTCTGTAATTGACAGCTCACTTTACCGGAGTTAGAAAGAAGAAAGAAAGAAAAAGAGTTTGTTTGCGCCAAGCACTTAGGTACCTACTTACAAAAGTAATGCAAGCTGGCCAGATATGCGTCACATTCGCGTAAAACGGCCATCGCTCAGCATAATGCTGGGACTCCTGTGCGAGACAGAGCCACAGCGCTAGTTTTCAGCGACAGCCGGCGTTGACAGAATGACGTCGATCGGAGCAGTATAAAAAGTAATTAAAACAAAATAAATAATCAAAAAAATAAATTTAAATGGGTGGAAATATAATAGATGAAGAGAACAACTAAACCTATGTTTTTAGCGTGTTCGACCCCTGTCGGTGCATGCATAGCCAGATTAATCAAACCAGAGGGGGTTAGTTTGCCCGTCCGAGGATGAAAATTCACGGCGTTCGGTCGCGTCGATTCGTAAATTCTGTCAGTGACCACACTCGGACCGACACGACATTGGCATGTTTTCTTTATTTTCCCCGCTCATTCTGTCACATGTCACTATCCGTATTCGTGAAACTCTATGACTAAAGTAAACAGTCAAAAATAACAACTAAATACAAGGTAAGAATGATGTAACACACTTACGAAAATATATTAGCCGAAGGAAAAGATAATTTATTATCACAAAAATAGTGTCAGTGTCTTAAGTTTATTTTCGAACTCAGTATCTAAAAAGAATGTCGAGAAACTATAAATATCTATGAAGTTGAATACAGATACGAGAAATTGTTTGTTTATAAGATTTCAACTGAATGCTTTTAGGATACAGTAAGAATTTCCAACATTGAAAAGTACATCTTACGACGTGCCCCAATTTAAAACAACAAATTAATTAGTGGGATACGTGTAACACCTCCTTCAAAGCATTAAAAAACAACAACTGCCTGTCAAAATTAAGCCGCTTTAAAAAGAAAGTTTGACACTGACATAAGAATTAGCGCGAAAATGAAAATGACAATGTTGTTGACATTTCATCTTCCCGCACTTTTGTATAGAAAAAAATCGTCTTTGATTACCGGAATAAAGTCTGAATAAGCGGTTTTGACAGATGATCTATAAGTCTCACGAAGTTAAATGGAGTTATGAACTTGAACGTTGAAAATTCAGCATTAAATTTACGAATTCCATTAACCGTGGCCACGTAAAGTTTACAGCATAAAAAGAGCAGTCTTGAGCAATCTATAGTATTAATAAAACGCTTGTAAAGTTTAGAAGCTGTTAACACATTGAGTCGACGTACTAAGAGGCTTTCGATATTAAAAGTTTTATTATATTAACAGAAAATGGCGTGAACGAATTAAACTTTGGACGTAAGTTTAACGTTCGTGTTTCTCTAACGTTCTTGTTAGAAAGTTCTGAGAATACAGACTGTTTCGCTGAGTGAGTACGATGTTGGTGGCACACACACGCACTTATGTAACAAGGATCTCTAAAGTTCTATGTAGAGAACTGCAATTGAAATGACAACAGTTTCCAGTAGAACAGTCAGTAAGACTATAACTATACTCGTAGTTGTCTAGCTTTCTCGAAGGAGTGAGTTGTGAACTGACTTGTGAGCAAGATGATGAAACGGGGCAATACAGGGAACACAAACTTGTTTCGAAGAACAAGCTGGGCTGCATGTGAGACTGTAATATGTGTTGTGCCTTGAAAAATGCTTTTGTTGAAATTTACAGCAGAATCACGAATGTTGGACAAATGATTTTTTATCGACGTGAAGGAGAAAAGTAATCTTTTACTTTTCATTTTGAACAAAATAAAACCTAATTCTATATCTTACCTCTACCTCTACCTCTCTCTCTCTCTCTCTCTTACCTCTTATCTTACCTATCCTACTCCATTCAACTCAGTGGACAAGACAACGAAAAGAGCACGTAGGAAGGTGACTAAGATTGTGATGACTTGATATTGTGACAAAGAACAGCAGTGCGATTCAGCCGGTCCATTCTGTCGACATCGCACGGTGTTCACCTAGGCGGAGTGAACGACAATAGAGCTGTCATTCCATCTTATTTGTATGGTTTGACAACTCACCCGTCGTGCGCCACGCCCGGGTGTTCACTTCGACATGTTTACAGCCGGTCGATTCTGTCGACAGCTCACGGTGTAAACCTAGGCGGAGTGAACGACAATAGAGCTGTCATTTCATCTTATTTGAATGGTTTGACAACTCATTCGCCGTGCACCCCACCTAAGTGTTCACTTCGACATGTTTACAGAATCGCACTGCTGTAAACATGTCGAAGTGAAAACTTAGGCGAAGTGAACGACAAATGAGCTGTCAAACCATACAAACAAGATGGAATGACTGCTTACTTGTCGTTCACTCCACCTAACTGTATACGGTGAGATGTCGACAGAATAAAACGGCTGAATACTTTACGTATAGTAAGGAGGTAGTTAAGTCCTCAACTTTACGAGTATGTCAAGCAATATTCTCCATTCAATTCTATCGGTCTATCTACGAGACAGATAAAAAAACACAGTGAAAACACTGAACTGTACTGAAAACACTGAATAACATTGGTCATGGACACCAATAAATGTATTTGTTGGCTTCTCTTTTATTACAATTCACGAACACAAACTTTTACGATTACTATTCCACATGTTGCGACCATAACGTCCGCCTCATCAAAGGTTGTGGTTTCCGGCGATCACCACAAGCCTGAATAATTTCCACATTTAAATTTTCATCGGAATTGAGGTTCGTGTTTGGTATTATTTTGGTGTCGCTTTTCTTATGGCCACACGTTTAGGTGCTTCGAAGTATAAGTCTCGTCTCGCATCGTATGGTTGGAATATAAAAACTTTTTAAATATCGGTCCGGATAAAATGCAGGCAACACTGAATTATGGGTAGGAACCACAGAGTTTTAGTAGGAGCGTACCTAACGACTACACGGCGTTGCTTGGGGGCTGAGGACTGAAACTTATAGGTACGTTTGGTACGGTCTCCGTCTATCATGTTTATGATCGATACTTTCTTACAAAGTTTAATGATTTTGTGTTTACTTAGCCGCTAAAACTTTTGCTCCTAATTTTAATGTGTTATTGTGTTCAATACAGTATACTAGTAGAGAGTTTTAGTAAAGTATGTGGAAATTCACAAGGTGGACCGATGACGCTCAGGACTCGTTGATGGGGCAACACTTGGGGACGTCTATGTCTAGCAGACGTCGTTTTTCAGCTAAAATTGTTTAATGATAGTGTAAGACAAGAATCGGACTGCTGGCTGGAGTCTGAATTCATGTGTAGTTAGTGTCAAACGGCTCGCCTCCTGTAACATGCATAAGACAATATGACCTACCTACTTTACACAATCGGGGACACTATTTTTTCGTAGCGGTTGGCTCGCGTTTGGATGCAAAATCTCATGGTAGGTGACGATGAAGTCTGCGGTGGACCACGCTTGACTTAGACCCTAGATTATGGATGTGAGGAAACACAGACTGCGGAGGGAGTTTTATACAATCTTCGTATAAATTGACAAACTATGTGTTCTGCCGGCCGACGGCGAGCGTTCGGTGGCTTGCTGTCCGATCATAACCAGGCCCGGGTCGACGGCGCGTTGTGTTCCACGTGCGCCTCAAAGAGATTTCAGCAAAGTAGACGGGGCTCATTAGGGCCGGAGCCTGCCAGGGTTGCGGAATTTGTTCGAAAGAATCACCACGGCCCTGGAACGCAAAGAGCATGAGGACGGGTCACGGATGGGTTTCAGTCAGTAAGAGTTTGACACTCCCTTCCGCTCCACCCAGAGTGGAAGAAGTCATTTGATGATCCCATACATAAAAAAAAATATCTTCATTTACCAAAAGTCTTCCTATCAAGGAAAACAACAAAACGAATTCCTTATATTTTGAACCAAATTCTCTTTGTCCCAAGTGCGAGACTCGTTTAGTGAGTAGTTCGAGTTCTATGGCTTTCGAAACGTTAAAACTGAAGTGCTCTGCAGAAGTTTGTGCTTCAATGACTGCTAAAGTTTAATCTAGTGCATACAATGGCTGATGCGACTTGTGGGGAACTTTCCTTCGCGAACATTCTTGAAAGGAAAGGAAGGAATAAATATGAATTATTTTTGTGTTGTGATGTTCGTTGGAGTCGCTTTTAAGCAACGTCTTAACTTAAATTTTGATGAAAGCAAGTGAAGTGTAGTGTTTTTTGTTTTATCTTGAATTTTAACATCAATGCCTCAAAAGTAACTCAATTTTCAACAAATAAATGATAAAAGTAAGGATATCTTTATTCAACATTCAAATAATAATAATTCTCAGATAATAGTTAAAATATTATAGTTTGAACAATGTTAGATAATAAAACAACTTTGTATTTGTTTGTCAGAAATCATCCCAAGGGAATAGTACCTACATATGTGGCAAATATCCAAATCTGTTCAGTATTATAAGTGTGAAAGAGTACTAAAAATTCATCCATCCAATATCATCACAAACTTTCACTTTTGAGGGTCATCATCAACCGAAAGACGTCCACTGCTGGACATAGGCCTCCCTCAACTGTCGCCACAACAACCGGTCCTGTGCGTTTCGCATCCATCGGCTACCAGCGACCCTCACCAGGTCATCGGTCCATCTTGTGAGGATCCTTCTTGTATCTTTTGATGATCGACTACATTCAATAAAGAAGATTTAGTACTAGCCAATGAGTGGTTTTAATTTATAGTTAGAAATAAAAATAAACGCGGTTTCGTTGATTTCTTTTCTAAGAAGGTTTCATAGATACCTGCAATGAAAACCCACGTAACCGCGTTCTCCATGTTTGTCCTCAACTTAGATTTAAAACCAAACGCTCCAGAATCCAGCTCTCCAATATTCAAATACAAACAAGTTCGAGCTGAAATCACGACAACTTAATCCGATTCCGACAGCAGGCAACAAAATTGCATGGCAGCGATGTGAGACTTTACTTTTTAAATCCGACCTATCCCGTGTCTGGCTAACCTTGTAATCCTCTGCCTACAATTCGATTTTCGCACCGAATATCGATATTTGAAATTCGAAATCTTTTTACCGTACACTTACTCGAAAACTAGCTGCATTTTATTTCACGCGCAGTTAGTTTAGCTTTCCATAACTGACGCGTGCGTAAAAGTACACGCCTCGCCTATTGACTTTATTATAATTAACATTAAGCTAGTTAGCGGATGGAAATATAAATCACGAGCAGTAATGATCACAAATGCCTCTCATTTTTTTGCTGCAATACTATGTTAAAGTTATTTATTGATTATTTGCAAGTGTGTTAAACAACGTTGTTTGATCCGCATGAGCATTTGACATTGCACTCTCGGCAAAACGTCAATCTAGCCTCGTCTGTAATGACAAAGTTTAAGCACTATCAAAATGTACTTAGATAATTTTTTTGTGGAATTTAAGAGAGAACTGAGATGTTTAAATTAGAATATAGACAAGAATAATGCTATGTCATCAATAAAACATTATAAAATCGGATAAAAAACAGACATGTTTTTACGAAGTGATCTAAATTTGTAATTGTTCTGGACTTAGAAATTCCAGACGTTTTATTGTCTAGATAAAACGGGTCGTAAAAACGTCGGATTCCGGAAAATATTACAGCTTGTGTGCAGTACGGCAGTTAATAAAGAATTAAACTAATTGAGTTTCAGTTTAAAACTAATAAGTGATGGAAGAGTTAGCATATCATCACGCTTGTGTTCCCAAAAGGAGGTAAATTCTACCCGTTGCAGACCCATGCTTTGCCAGATATTGTAATAGAGACGAGCCCGTTGTAATCGCCATCAACCGGTTTTAAATCCAGACTCCCGGCTTCTATTGAGAAAATACTGATGAAAAACTCAAGAAAATTGTATCCAACTTGGGAATAGAACCAAGGGCCACATGTACAGCATATTTTGCGTTTACGGCAAGTGATCTTGCCATAAAAACAAACGCTGAGCATCTTATGTTACGTTCCTGATTTTTATACACTTCAAAAAATTTACATTGAATATAACGTTTAGGATATAATAACAACTTATTATGCTATAACAACACTTACTCTAACGTTCGTTTAGAATTTTCTTATTTAGTATAACGTTCTTTTGAAATAAAATAAAAAAGACAAAAGGATTAAGTTAAGTCTATTTTCTATCGCCACGTGCCAAAGGTACATCTCACGAAACAGTAGCAAATCAATTTACAGACCTTATTGACAGATCTAAGTCTGCTTAACTTAGTTTAACCAAGTTCCAGTATCTATTAGTTTCAAAACTAAGATCGTGAGTCTCTCAAATGTCCTGGCATTAAATTGTATTAATTTATCAGTTCAATCAATTTTGACCTTTAGGTTTCGGCCTAACGATTCCGATGTTTCTGATAAGGACTGGGGTCGATTATGATAATTCGTTTGTATAAGATTAAATGTAATTTACTGGGAATTATGTTTTATCTCCTGCATTAAGGCCGAGTTTTTCGATACGTAGTTAACTCAACAAATCGTTAGGTACAAATTGTGGTTAAATGTCATTGAAATGCGATTTTCGATCAATTGCTAGCTTGACCAATGGCTAAAAAATAAATATTAGGTACCTTTTATACTGAACAAAGTAACTAACTTAACCATTATTTATTATACTTACTATCTTTTTGATGCTATCTGGTTTTGGCATTTGTAAAAATTTCAACTTGTAAACATTAATTTGAAGGCTTTTTGTGTTGCATGAGGTTTAAATAAATAAACAAAGGATAGTTACAAAATAATAAGTTCGCCTCCATCATTTCCGAGAAAAATCTCTGGAAACTCTCAATAAAGCTGGCATTCAGAAGTTTCAACATAATATGAAATGATGCTGCAATCATATTGATATTTTGTTTTGCAATAATCCGGCTTTGACGACAATTTAATTTGTAAATTGTGCTAATAAAAACGGATTATCACCGTTGTCATACATGTTTTGCGTGAAAATAATAATTTAAACCGACCAATTACAAATTAACAGCTAGTTTAATAAATTCCTCTTTTTCAATTTATTGCGTGAATTTTTTCCAACACTGAAAATGGTTGGGTGAAATTTTTCCGATTCCTAAACCTAATTAATTTAAAGTAGTGGTATTGTAATCGTAATATGACAATAGATCGTTACAAGAAAAAACTGTCTTTACTTTTTTCCGCATAAACTTGAACGATGCTAAAGTCACACTCCTCTATGCTTCCAAAATCCTTCAAAGGAAAAAAATACAACAAAATACTACGAAGATTTCTCTTAGCGTGTTATTATATAATGTAGATAAGTAAGTTAACTCACCCTCAATAGCCATAAAAGCAGCAGCACCCATAAAACTATACAACACCAAACACAAACTCAAGAAGAGATGCGTGAACCACCTTCTCGAGAGCACCTTTAACTTATTGTAGAACCAGAACGCGGTCTTTTCACCAGCACTTAACCCGTGCTTCGTCGTGTTTATAGTAAAGTCTTTGAAGCCTTCAAATTGTTTGAACACGAAGTCCGAAGCTTTGTTGTGGTACATGTGCATGAATGGGTTGAAGTAAGGGTTTCCGTGGGGGTCTGAGATGTGAGAAGCAGGCGTGCCTGGAGGCTTCCCATGGTACCGAGGTTGTCCCCAGTAAACCGAGGACCCTGTCGGAGGACCTCTAGGTGTCATCAGCACGGTCGAATCAGGTATCTGCAGCGTGATCTTCGGCCGTGGCTTCGGCGGAGGAGGGGGCGGATAACTAGGCGGAACGTTCAAACTGGCCATCTTCACTGTTTACAAAGCTTTTAATATCACTACACTGTTTATCAACTGCAACGCACGCGCGATCTGCTTTCGCGCAATGTTTGTTTTAGCGCCGGCGTCTAAATTGTGACTTGTATCGCTTGTACCATTGACATTATCTGAATATTTTTCGCGGCGTTTTGGCTGTAGTCGTGCTTCGGCCCGAACTGGCTGGACACTGATTTTATAAATAAAACGGGAGTTAGCGAGTGCTTCCCGTTGTGTCATCGGAGCTTGTCTGTCGGTTATCTGTGAGTCGTAATCACTGCCAATACGATTTGGTTCTGTGAACTTTTCATGCGTAACGCTTTGAATCCGCTTTCCCCGAATGAGGTGTATCTGAGAAGGCGATCGGGCGGATTCTGGTGAAAAAGTTCGCTTCAATTGATTTACTCCGTGTTTAATATCACTCACTACCACTTCAATTAGATTAAAGCGTGCGTTATAATTTTTCCGCTAGTTTTCCAGCACATCGAAGTAGTGTCTGGCTGATTGATACTTGAATTTGCAGTTAAGACTTTTTAAATAGAGGAAAATTAGTAAAATATTCTCAGTTTATCTTATTTCCATCAGGTAAATAAATAACAACGTTACCACCGACTCTTTCCGTTATGAAAAGTGATAAGAGCTATAAAATTAACTATCACTTTATGCTTATCTGCTAATAGGTAAGAACAAAAGGAGCCAATTTATCTTATCTTTCCACGTTTCTTATAGTTTCTATTTAATAAAATCTTCGTAATAATAAAACTATGGGAGGCCGGTAGCTTGGACCCCTGTTACCAGTACGGGGGGCTACTATTATAAAATGAAATAATTTTAAAATGTTTTTTTATGATATTTAAAAATGTATGAATAAGTTAATGAATAAACGAAAGTAAGGTAAAGATTATCGAGTTAAACATTAGTCAAAAGTAACCAGTTTAAGGAGCCCTGACACGGCCAGAAGATGGTTACAGCTCATGATTATACAACCTGCTGACAGAGACATAGTAACAGCTGAGTTATTAGGAACATAGTAAAATATTTATTTATTATTTATTTATATATAGCGTGTAACAGAATTAACGCAATACCTGAAAAGTTGTCATTGTAGTCATCATTATGAACAACTTTTGCTTTGGGACCAACCCCGAAATAATCGTAAATTTTTTCGAGTTATGTGCACATAAATGTATGCGGCAGTCGATTTTTTTCACGATTTCAGGTTGGACCCATAGTGAAAGTTGGTCATAATGATGAGTACAATGACCCCTTAATAGATATTGCGTTTACTCTGTTACACGTTGTATACTTTATAGTACACAAAAATTTAGAACCAAGAAAATCTTAAATGAAAAAAATACAGTATTCCTAAATGACATAGGTATCTAAGGATGCAAGGCACACCTAAGGAGATCAAACGAAATATAAAATCTATCCAGATTGCCAGAAGCCATTATGTTTTATTACGACATCCTCTTTGTGGCCTGTCCTTTATTGATAGATCTACGAACCTAGACCTAGACCTTCGATCGATGTCTTCACTAGATAAGCTAAGATTTTATTTTGTGCCAACTAGTGTTTTTCCTTGGTTTCGATCACCTGGCCTATGCCAGAGACATCGTGTATTTTTTTCGGAATAAACGTAAGTAACCACATGCACTCAGCTTTCTATCAGTGAAATAAAATTAGCAATTGGGTAATTACTTTTATTTCCAATTTTATTATATTCGTAACTAAAACTTGGAGTTAAACTTCAAATTTAAACTTCAAGCATTTATTTCAATTAAATCATTTATAACTTTTCAATAGCCAAGGAGCCGGTCAGTGTAGATCTCTGAGGAGAAGATCGTGCAAGGTTTTACTTTAAATGATGTTATCCTAACTCCAATATCATTCGTCCATCAATTTATACCACGTGTAACAGAATAAACGCAATAGCTCTTAAGGTGTCATTGTACTCATTATTATGAACAATTTTGTCGAATTATGTGCACAGAAATGTTTGGAACAGTCGATTTTTACTTCGCCATTTCAGTGTTGGTCCCATAGTAAAAGTTGTTCATGCGTAAAATGATCCCATAAAAGGTATTGCGTTTATTCTGTTACACAATGTATAACACTTTTCCGTTACTGGTGACTGACTGAGTGACTGACAGACAACTCACAGCCAAAACTACGAATCGTAGTAAGCTGAAATTTGGCATGTAGGTTCCTTGGGGAGTGTAGGGGAGTACTGAGAGAGAGGATTTCCTGAAATTTCTACGGGAACGGGAAAAACGGGATATGCGCGTACGAAGTCGTGGGCAAGAAAGGGAGCTTTGTTTGTTTGTTACGTTTTCAAGTCTAAACTACTGAATTCGAATCCTTTTTTGTGAAAAATCTATAACATCATCTGCCTAGCCTTTTCCCAACTATATTGGGGTCGGCTTCCAGATAAACCGGATTCAGCTGAATACCAGTATTTTACGTGGAGCGGAATCCTACCAGACCTGCTATGGTAGTTCTTGGCAAGACTAGAGTCAGATTTACTAGCTTTTGACAATCCGTAGGTAACGACTGTCAAAGATCTACAAATGACAGCCGGGACCAACAAATTTGATTTGTGAAAAGTCTATAAATGCGAGCGACACTAGTTCGTTTAGATCTAGCTGGTCTGTGCCCAGACTTATATAGCGGTATCTACTCGTATCTTGACTGTACATATAGGCAAATATTTTCATTTCTTGAGTGCCAATTTCTCACTCCCTGTACCTGGGTGAGATGTTGTCAACGGCCTGTGATGTAAATGGGATGAGTCACCGGCTACCGAGATTTGCTTTTATTTTTTCTTTTACGCCCGATTTCTTATGTGATTTTTCGTGGAAATCTTGGCTACTTATAATACTCGTAATTCTTTAGGTTGGTTCCCTTTTCGTCTTACCAATCATAACCAAAAATCTGTAGACATGTTTGAGCGTTTGGATGTTTGATATAATAACGCCATAACAGCTGTGCTGATTTGGATAAAACTTGGTATGCGTTTAGACCATGACCTGAATTAGGACATAGGACTTAGTTTTTATGCAGGTAGGTACCTATGCATGTTTTTTTTTATTTTGATATAATAAACTTTTCACACAGGGGAAGCCGCGGGCAAAACCTAGTAAGTAAGTATATAAAAGTTTCTTGGAAAACCTCAAGTTGTGGAATTAAGAAGTCTTTGTGCCTTAACGAAATTCAAACGAATCTGTCCTAACAGCTTCTAATTTACAGAAGTTTTTCTTCGTCAACAAGGTTCCGGCTATTAAAACTTTCTCATAACAAAATAAAATCATTTTCTAAAGTAAGATTTACCAAGAAAATGGGCTATTCTGAGAGTTGTGTCATCATCATTTTGATGACAAACCAAATTCTGTATAATTTTTGGCGTGGCGCCTATATTTTGTGACGATTTTCTCTTCCCCATTAAAATCATCGGGGGATCGTAATTCTCTTTTAAATAGTTTTGAATCATGTAGATATGAACTTGGATTCCTTTAAGTAAAACAACTTTTAACCAACATACGCGAAAGAAGAATGTTCAATCGACCAATAAATTGGTATAAGGCATATAATAAAAAATAGGCAGGTTAGGGAAGAAATAAAAACGGATTTAGTAATGTAAAAAGAGAAGAATTTATAATAGATGAAAGTTAGACTATTTACCGTATACTACCTACTCATATAGTCAGACTATGAATATTATTATACGTGTGTGTCCACTATAAATAGGTAAGTACCCGGTTTTTTTATACATATTTTGACAGTAAGATACTCGATCACTTTTATATGAAAACATAAAAATATTGACACGTTGGCACACGAAATATTCGTAAATTCATGCTTTTAGTCAAATGAGATTAATACGTACAAGAAGTAGCAGTCTGAGCATATCAATTCTATGTACCTTGTTCCTGTTAGAAAATTGTAACATTCAATGCAAACAAACGATGTAATTATAGAAATTAACACTGCATACAGTCTTTAAACAAAATCTATGTAACAATTAGGTAACCAAAGAAAACACTTCACTCATACTCAATTATTTGGCAACATCGTTGTAAGGCACTGTCCCACCGTTACGAGAAAGCGAGTAGCTATGGATGGATTAATTTCTGAATCAATTTTTTTGAATGTTGGACACATAACATTAAAAATTTTAATAACTGCTGGCGAGGTCTCTCTCATCTCGAAAAAAAACTCGCTCGCTTTTGATTTGTTCTGTCTAGTGCATCCAAAGGTTATCTGTCGTTGTCAGTGATAAGAATATTCTAAAAAACCTTGTGTTAAATTGTTTATGTACAGCAAAGTATATACAATTCTACGAGCTACCGCCCGTGGTATCGCCCGCATGATAGTCGAAAATCACCCCAAGGCAAAATACCCCCGAGACAGTAGATATTCTGTGGTAATTCAGCTTGAAGAATATTTGTGCCAAATTTGAATCAAACCAGTTCAGCAGTTTTTGCGTGAAAGAGTAAAAAACAGCCATCCGTTCATCAAAACAAACTTTGTTTTATATATATATAATAATCTCGCTTTCTCTCGCTCAGCAGGCAGAACACTCGCTATTTGCCACCTCTTGCTTGACTCGCTTTCCGCTAATCGCCAGCATGGGGCCATTTGCCCAAGAATGAGAAATTAAATTGAGATTACAAAACATTTTTTTTCACTTACCAACTCGAGTTGTTACGTCAAACAAACTTTCATGATAATTGTAGATAATGTGAACATCTTGGCAACGAAAGTCGTAATTGGATCAATTACAAACGCTTCGGAAGTGATTTTAGACTTCATATTCAAGGTAATAATTTACAAGCGATTACTTAACTAGGGAGCACTTTTTCAAAATCAGTCTGTAAAAGTCCACTGCTGGACATTGGAACTTCTCAAATAATGGGCCATTTGATTAAATCCTGGGGTCCTATTATGACGACTTAATACTACGTGATTTCGGTATACTACTACTAATACTTCTACTACTGTACTCGTAAGTACCTACTTACGAGTACAGTAGTAGAAGTATTAGTAGTAGTACACCCACCCACAGGTACTTCTCGATGATCTCAACCGACAACTTTAAATAAGTAGGTAGGTTTTATTTAGTTACTTAATTATTAATGGAGAGCGATGATGTGATTTACGTTGGAGCACGCTTGCCTAAAAGTACCTATTTACTCTTGTCTAAAAGACCCCCAGGTTGTAGCTTATCAGGAAAGGAAAAACGAGTAATAATTATGATGTTCAGTGTTTTGGCGAAGATAGATAGAAAGCAGGTAGAAGTCACACATGAATTGTCGATAAGGCAACGCTTGAGCGAGGCCTATGTCCAGCAGTGGACATCCTACGTTTGAAATGATGATGATGAAACGAGCAGATATCATAATGTAATGTTCATTGTTTTTTGCGAAAACAGATAGGTAGTTCGATCTAGTAAGAGAATAGAATAGAAAAAAAAACAGTTATAGATAACATAAATACAGTCTATTGAGAAATAATAAGATGTTCAGTGTTTTGGCGACGACTCACGACGTAATTTAATAGCGAACAGCCATTAAAATCTCATCACTCCCATAAAAATTATTATCTGATATTATTGTACTTGTGTACTTATATAAGTGTTTTGCCAAAGATCAGTGAACATCACACACGAAAGTTTTTATTTTCAACAGGATTCAAAGCCTTGTATCAAAGTATTTCTAAGAAATTTTCCAGCTTTTTGCTGGAAAATTTTCAACCTAGGTCCATTTCTATTATGGAATGGACCTACTGTTGCAGTCGGTTCCTCCGTCTGTGTGTCAGCGGGGTGTATCTTATGCAGGTAGACAATTGTTTATATTACTATTGTGCTATATTATTATTGTGTACGGGCGGCCTTAGGATTTATCGTTCGAATTCGGTCGGTAGCCGTTCGGTAACTATGTAGAGACTTCCCGCCCTGACCTGACTACTAACACTACACATTTTTTACCTAATTATACGATTTCTAAAATTTCACTATTTGACAGCTACACAATTTTATTGTTGAGCGAGTGCCAAAACCGACTTTTTTACCAGAAAATGCAAATTTCCTGTAGGATTTGCCATGGAAACGAAGCCACGGGAAAATGATTGAAAGTCATACTATCGCCGAAGTCCATAAGCTATTTTTTACCTCGGTCGAACGTCCTATAATCTCTGTGAGATACAGGAACAAAACCCTAGACAGACAAGAAAGAAAATAACACAAGCGTAAATAATAATTTTCTATTAAACACAGATAAAACTTATCTAACAGTTAAAACGCCTATTAGTTGGGTGTTTGCCTTCGCAAACTGTCCTTTGCGTCGACAAAGATGGCGCCGAGCCAAAATTATTGACATCGATCCAGCTGAAAATATTTTGGAATGCAAAAGCGCTTTTGGAATGCGTCTATGAATGCTGTTATTTAAACTAATTAGTTGTTTATTAATAGTTGTATGGTAAAATGTCATGTTTTGTTGTGTTTTGCAGATATCTTCAGCATAGTCAGTCACAATTAAAATTAGGGGAATAGAAGGAATAAATCAAAATTTAGTATAATATATGTGAGTGAACATTAGTGAACAACATAGCGAGAGGTAAATTATAATACTTTAGAACTACTACAAACAACAATATTATTGTTTCTTTATCCAACGTTCAGGAATACAAGGTCATTTTACTGATTATCATGAACAACTTTTACTATGGAATCAATACAACTGAAATCGCGAACTCGACATTTTGTCGAGTTATGCACATAGAAATATATTGGGCAGTCGATTTTTTTTCGAACCTCTAGGTACTTGTTCTTGCGGTAGTAAAAAGAATTTAAAAAAATAATAATTTAGTTTATTTACAATGGTGGTGAATATGATGATTATTTTCACAATCCATAAACCTGTTAGGGTTAAAAGGTGAACAACTGTTCTGTTTCTATCACCCTACCGTACTCCTCTATTATTTGATGCGTCACGAAGCGCTTTCTTCTTCCCTTTCGATAAACCATCAAGCTACCACTTACTCCGTTTTATTTCATAACTCTAATTCCTCACACAATCTACAATAGCAGGCCTATTTATACAGCGACGGTGAAGGGACGAACTAGACTCCTGTCGAAAAAACTGACCACAGAGTTGTGTGGAAAAGGGAGGGAGGCCTTTGACCAGTAGATGGACAAGATAGGCTAGATAAATTTAAACTAAAGCTTCAAAATACCTGGCACCACTGAAACTGTACAAAATTAATGCAAGCGACGGCGAACGACACGGTTGGCGCAGTGGTTGAGCGATTGGCTTTTGTGCTGCGTGTCGCGGGTTCAATTCCCGCACGGAACAAATATTTGTATAGCCTACAGATAGTTGTACCGGGTCTGGCTGTTTTTGTATGTGAGAGTGTATGTTTGTAAACGCACCCACGATACAGGAGAAATTCCTAGTGTGGGGCAACGTTTTTATAAAAAAGAAACATTTTGTATGAGACATTGATGTTCACCTTCCCTGACCTACGTACCTAATGGGGCCAGCCCAGCAGTGGGCCAAAATAGGCTAGATTTAGATTTATACTAAGGCTTTAAAATATTTGCCACTGAAACTGTACAAAATTGAAGCTGAGCATAAGTAATTTTTACCAATGACGGTGAACTTTATTCATGAGACATTGATGTCTCATACAAAGTTCGCCTTTCCTGACCTACCTAATTGGGTGCGTCAGAATCGCAATCAGTTCAGGAGGCCTACCACAACCTCTTAAAACAATATTATTTTAATATTACTTTGTAATTTCTGTTGTTGCATTTTCAACTCTCGGCGCTGATCCGAGCGTTGAAAATCCAACAGAGCGGAACGCAAAGTAATATTAAAGTAATATTGTTTTAAGAGGTTGTGGTAGGCCCCCTGATGTTTAGTTAGTGATTCACGTGATTATCGTTCGCCATCTGTTTAGTCATTACGAATCGCGACTAATTATGTAACTGCAGTGTTCGTTGTGGGGCTCAACTAATGTTTGTGACTGAAAAATGCGCAGTGTCAAAAATCGACATCTTTCAAACTGTTTAGTTACTTAATACTCATTCATAGCTCCATCTGTGTGTTCATATTTAAGAGCCAGAGGATATCACAAATTCACGACGGACCACGAAGATTATGGCAATACGAGCTCGTTTTAAACCAATTTTTTACCCTTAACTGATTCTTGGTTTCCTTTACTTTAGCAGTAAGTTGAATGAGTCTATCGATTACCTGCCGAATTTATGGTCGGCGCCAGATAAACTTGCAGTAAAGTACATTGACCTTTCCCTAACATTCCTAGTAGTAGATACAATAAATTATAATCCGTTTTCCATTACTAGATCAAGACAGTAAAGGATCACGATAGAAGTCGATTCTTCGATCGAAAGACATAGCTGTCCATGTCTTTTTTTCTGTTTTTGATATGCTCAAGCCCCGGCAACACACCGGTGTGCACCGAATTAATCGCGAATTTAATGTTTATTACCAATTACATAAGGTTTAATTTTTTTTTGGAAATCACATGTCGGGCCCGGAGCGGAAGAAAATCATTAAATGTATGTGTAAATGTGTGCCATAGGTACGTCTCCTATAGTAATCAAACGTTTTGAATGACTCTCAAACTAAGCAAAATTGACGTAACACATCACACATCTTAAAATAAGTGTAATAAATTACTACATCTAATAATGTCTTTCTTGAGTAAGATTACCTGTGAATACCACGAACTCATAATTCACATGTCTTGCCAAGCGGAGTGTAGAATAAAATATAACGAACCTATTATGATTGTAATGCTACTGTTCTCTGCTTTTACGCATTGGAAAAAGGAATATTTTACCATAAATAAGTACGAAGTTGCCTATGTAATTGTCACAAAGTTACGTTTTGTCTTTTATTTTTATTTTTGAAGTGTTTTTTGGGATGGGTAAAAAATGTTAAACTCGCGTCAGGACACGTGACCGTCAGGATACGTGACCTGATCGAAAATTTGTAAGACGGATAATGTAATATGGTTAAAAACATCTTCATATTTCGCCCAACCAAGATAATACAAAATAGTCATTCCATAGGCGCAGACTGTGTCGACAACTGAACGCGTCCCAAAGGGTCATATATGTAACATAAATTGTCATGTTCATGTACGATAGCGCAATAAATGAATTTTGTATTTAACCACATAAATGATGGTACTTTTATACTGGTAGATAAATAAAGCAATTCGTGCGAAATTATTCCCTAACCAAGTTTTCTATTCTGCTGGCACTCCCGGAGTGCAACCCGTTGTTTTTTTTTATTGAGGAATGGGCTTGCTCTTCGATCACGCCTGATGGAAATGGACGCCGTCTTATATTCATTGAGACAAGCCAGTTCACTATTCCCAATCACTGCAACTTCAGAGAGCCAGAATCAACTGTGGCGACTACCATAAAAACGACGAGTCAATGCAGCTTGAATCACGGAGAAACATGTTGTGTCTAGATACCGCAACAAAATTAATCAAAAGCGGTGGAGTGAGACAAACATATCTACCTCTATTTTTATGGATGGGAAATCATCAAATGACTTCTCCCTCCCTTCCGCTCTGGGTGTAGCGGAAGGAAGTGTCAGACTCTTACTGACTAAAACCAATACGTGTTCCTCCTCATGCCCTTTGCGTTCCAGGGCCGCGGTGACTCTTTTAAACAAATTCCGCAAACTTGGAAATTCCCTACCTCTACGTTTATCATTTTAAAGGTTTCAATAAATCGGAGAAAGACAGACCAGTATCCTCCGACGGAGCAGGTAGAGATGAATTTTGGTGGTTTAAGTTCGCCCACATTTTGCCAGAGGAGACATGGAGCCATAAACCACACGTCCAGATTTCGGACTGCTACTGAAAATTTCTTCCAAATCTAGAACCTCAAATCAGCAGTTACGCTTGTGACCAAGGAAGCATTAATTGGAGATTACGTGTAAAATCGATACCTAATAGTTATACAGGGTTATTTGTAAAACACCAGCAACCTTTCAGGGGGTGAAACTACTCATCATTATAAACAACTTTTACTATGGGACCAACTCTGAAATATCAAAAATTAAATCAGCTGTTTCATACAAAATGCAATAGTCACCCGATGAAAATGTATGAAATAGCAGATATTTTTTTTGATTTCTCATAGCAAAAGTTGTTTATAATGATGAGTACTTTCACCCCTGAAAGGTTGCTGGTGTTTTACAAATAACCCTGTATATGATAATAATGCGGTAAGTTGGTTTTTACAAACGAGCACGGTAGACGGGGCTTACCATAGTCACGAGTTTGTAAATACCAATTTCCGCACGTAGGTATGTCATACAACGTTTTCCTACACATTTGCGAGAAAATAGTATAATATACACTTCTGGACACATCTATTGGCCCACCTTAGAGTTTAGGTTTCGATGGCCCCTACCGAAATATGATTGCTAGATTGAACAAAAACTGTTGATGCAGTTTTAAACCTGATACATTTTACCATCTTTTTCGATCGTATTGTTTTAAATTTGAATTCAGAATACCATACGACATGGAGCTACGCCTAACAAGTCGGATATACGCCTTGTTAAAGGCAATTGATTTTTGAATAAAAAACATGTTTTATCAAATAAAGGTTTAATTTAATAACGCGTGTTGCCTCCATGGGCATCTACCACAGCTTACATACGATTAGGCATAGAGTTTATCAACCGCTCTATGAAATTTTGAGGGATCATCTCCCATTCCTCTTCTATGGCAGTTTTCAACTCCTGCATCGTCTGGGCAACTGGCTGACAAGCCCTAACACGTCTTTTTAGCTCGTCCCACATGTGCTCTATGGGGTTCATGTCTGGGCTTCTGGCTGGCCAGTCCATAACTGTGATGTTCACATCCCGAAGATATTCCCTGACGATGCCGGCCGCATGGGCTCTTGCATTATCATGCATAAAAAGGAAATTTGGGCCCACGTAGTCCGCGTATGGTATCACGTGAGGTTCTAAGCACTCACGAATGTACCTTTCAGCATTTAATGTTGGCAGCCGTGGTCCTGTAACAACCTCAAGTTGAGTTTTGCCGCTCGCGGATATACCGCCCCAGACAGTCCATGAGCCACCGCCATAAGCAACCCTCTCTTCAAAGCAGCATTGTGCGAAACGCTCTCCCTTACGTCGGTAGACCTTCTTCCTTCCATCATTGCCATGTAACACAATTTTAGACTCATCAGAAAAGAGTACACGGCTCCAATCTTGCTGTGTCCAATTTAAATGACTGCGTGCGAAATGAAGGCGCGCTGTTCGGTGGGCTCGCGTTAGTTTGGGCCCATTAGCTGGCTTGTGTGGTACCATATCGCGTTCTTTTAACCTTCTCCGAACAGTTCGAGCGCTCACAGATACTCACTGGAAGTCGCGAAGTTGGTTTTGTATCTCAATGGAGGTAAGGTGACGATTTCTCAAGCTGGTCGTCACGATGAATCGATCCTGCCTTTCAGTTGTGACCCGAGATCGTGGCCTACCTTGGCGACGAACAAAGCCGCCAGTCTCTAGGTACCTCCGATAAACATTTCGGACCGCAGATCGACTTAAATTAAGTTGAGCACTCACGTTTCTTTGGCTGTGTCCGGCCTGAATAAGTGCCACAGCTTGGGCGGCGACTTCAGGTGAAGTATCCATAGATTATTGATAGAACCTCATCTTAATGTTAAGAATAAGTAATGTTTGTTGCAAAACCAAAGATATCAATCACTTTTTCAAGAATTAAATCCAAGTAAACCAATAAAACCAAGTTTTCTTAGTATTCGATTGTTTGATATCAACAAACAGGCTCCAAATTGTCTTTTGTTTCTTTAAATTCTGTGTTCGAAATTCAAAAAAAGACTATTGAACGAAATTGTGAATGTGCCAGCTTCAAAACTGCATAAAAACTTTTTGCTCGACCTAATATAAAATTTTAGCTAGGACCAAACGAAACTGAATATACAAGGTGGGCCAATAGATGTGTCCAGAAGTGTATAATGAAAAAATCATTTTGTTTTTAGATATCAGTCGGAAAGTTGCAATAATCTTTGACGTTTCTAATATGAAAATGGCGCGAATTAGCAAATGAAACTACATCTTTCGTCTCATTTTCTCTTTAGTATCAAAGTGAGACAAACGTATTGCACAAAAGCGCTTCCAAGAAGGTTCGATCATTCAACTTGGTTATCCTCGTAATGTGATACTCCTTGGTGGAATTCTTTAACATTTTTTTTGGAAATTAAAAAAAAAACCGTAAAGGATACGCACGGCGCGGCAACGAAGTGAGAGACAAACTTGATGTTTGACACTAAAGAAAAGATAACAAATAGAATTTACAGTTAGTAAAAATAATAATAGTTTATTTCTGAAAACTACACAATTTGCAAGGATCACAAAAGTATATAGATTTGCTGGTAATCATAGAAAAAGAGTATTATTGGTACCTTTACTAATGAAAATCATTGTAGAACACAGGGCCAATTCTACTAACTTTTAAGCAACGTTCGCATTCTCATGTCAGTCGCAATCTGTCAAAAATTTATGGAAATTGAGTCTTTTTTGACAAATTGCGACTGAGATGCAAATGTGAACGTTGCTTATAATGAATAGAATTGGCACTCTAGCCTTCCATAATAAGTTGAAATAGTAAATCGTTTGCGTTCGCTTGCCTAGAAGGAAACACAGACTCCGGAAATACCTGTCGCTAGCTGTACGTGTACGCACGTACGCACAATGAAACTGTTGTGTAAGGGAATGTCATGTACCGGTGGCGCATCGCTGTTTCACTAAAATCCAGCAACTACCTACAAGCTATCGTAGTATTTGCACCCCACTACACTATTACACCAATACACCACAATACCAGGATCTTCCGCTCGCTTCTAAGCGCTCATTCCCAGCTCAGCCCAGCAATAGCCTTTTCATCGGCTCATCTGTCCATTTAGCTGAAGGGCCTTCCACGTTTTACGCTTGCTTTTGATCATGATACACCACGCTTCAGCACTATCACTAAACTCAGTAGAAGTTAACACACTAACGCGATTTCGTATATCCAAGCCAGTTCGAGCCTCGCTCTCCGTGAGACCGATTATAATTTCCGTAACGCAGTGCATACTACTTGAATTACAATTTACAACTAAAGTAATCTTTTCTATAAATAAGTGTTTGTTGCGGGGTTACAATAGCTAGCTAGGTGATAAACTGGACGTGTCGTTAGCGTGGATAATTATGTAAATAAGTGATATAGTCGCGTCTGTACTGTAGGTAATATCTACATAATCATCACCCTATAATATTCTCATTGCTGGAACTCAGAAATGCTCTCTGTAATTCACCTCGCGGACTCAGTACCTACACTTTGGTGGGTCTTACGACAAAGTTTTTTCAACACTATTGGTACCTACATAATATGTCACAGTCTTTTTATTGCACGGTGACGTTTAATTAGCGGCCTAAATGATAACCAGTAAATGGGTCTAAATACAACATTTAATAAACGGGCAAGGAGATGATAAGCCTTAGAATAGGGTACCTAACCGTGTGACGAAAATATATTACGAAATAATAATTTTGGTAATTATAATAAAATTAAGTAGGTACTTACATACAACAATCAACCTCAACATTCTATTATAAGCTCGACGACGAGGAAACCCCGATGCGCGAGTCTCGTATTCTGTCTGCAGGGTTTAATGGAACTTAACATAAATGGCGTTCGAACCTAGTAACCTACCCGTGTCGGGGTGCCCTAAGCTCCCTGTAGGTACCCTATATTCCGCTACATGCTAGGCAAGTCATTAACGTTATTGTACCAAGTCATTTTCCTGGCTGTTCAATAAAATGCCACTTAGGCCGCTGATTAGACGGCGCCGTTTAATGAAGTGGCTAGTCAGCCAATTAAACGGCTGATTAAGCTAGTTGGCTGCGACAGATACACAATACAAACTCCCGTATTTCACCCGTTTATGTTTCAGTTCCATAATACATTAGGTGCCTGGTGATGGTAGTAAAACTGGGAATAAATCCAGACAGCTGATACTGACAATTTCGTGATGCAAGAAATCTCATCGAGACGTTCACGTTTAGCTGACGCGCCTCCCAACACTGTTGTATTGTGTTTCTTTTAAAGCTGCGATTAGGTAATTATGAATTAAATCCTTTTATTAAATATAAAAAAACACGTTTATTAAGGAACCGAAAATACAAAATCGATCGACATAATATAGTTTCATAAACAACAACTTACAGCCCACTAGCTCAATTGAATAAGTAAGTCATAAGTAAGTTCAAAAAAGACACAATCAAATGAGAAAACCACTAGGACTTATCTACCATCAGCTCATGATAGGGCAGTGTCTGAGGCTATCTACAAACCAGTCAACCTAAATCCAGTTCCAGGAATCTCAAGACTAAAAACCTACGTATTGCTCATAACGTAACAATGTTGTCATACCGTTAGTCAATACAATCGATCAAGATCACAGACTGACGTATTTTACGACGGCCATCTGGGATTTAGTGAGCGATCAATCTATAGTTAACTGACTGTTTATGGCACTATTAATAATTATTGCCGTAGTGCTTGTTAGCTGGGTAACTAGGTAATAGATTAGGTATATTGGGACGTACCTATTTTGTCATGCAATTATATGAGAACTGTAGTAAGCCATCGTTGTTAGAACGTAAGTCCTAAGAGTCAAGGTTCAACAGGGCTTTCCAGGTCAATCAACGCTATGGCAAGGCCGTAGCCAGGATTATGCGGGGGGTGGGGGTAGGGCAGGCGAAGAAAAACGAAGAATACAGGTATGCTGCACGAGCAGTCGGACAACTAAAATAAAATTTTAAAAACAAATACAGGTACACCAGGAAGCAGCTTTAATTTACAAGGACTCTCTGACTGAGTCTGCGAGGTTCTTCACAAAACCGTTTCAATACTTTACTTTCAATTTAATCCTTATTTTATTGTACCTACCATTTTTTGGTATATAGGTTATAATTATACCTACGCTAAGCATAGACATGACGTTTAATAGTAGATTATGCACCCAGGGGATAAAGCAGTGTCTTGTGTCACGGGCGTCATATTGAATCTCGAACGCAATGAAGGATTCGGGAGTTAACTCCCGAGCGTAGCGAGGGACTTTAGAGTTTAACTCACGAGCGAAGCGAGGGAGTTAATACAAGAATCCTGAATGCAGCGAGGGATTCAAGCTAGCCCAAGGCAAAGACTCCTTTATCCCCGAGGAGGATACTCTACTTTTCACACCTCCTGTGATAAAATAAGAAGCCATAACACGAAAAACAAAATATTTTAAATTTACAAACACTAAGTAGAGATATGTATTTAGAACTATACTGTATACCTACTTAAAAAAAGTTAGTTTTAATACCATACGGATTTGCAATATCCGCGCCTTTTTTGCGTTCCACTCGGTATACCTACCACATAGCGGCCACGACCAACTCGATTTTCGTTTTTTTTTACTTCTCTGTGGGTAAGTAAATATGTGCAGGCCTAATGTTAGCAACCTAGTACAATTTATGTGTACACAAAGCTTTATATAGAGCTTTATATCAGCTGGTAGAATGGGTTCGGACGCTTGGCTGTATGCAATTTGAATTTAGAACGTCATAGGAGATGCTCGAGAAAATAGTTTTTAGATTAATAAATCGACTATAAATGGGTTTTAAGTGTTATTCTTATCCTTTTATACAATAATCCGTACATAACCAATTATTCTTATAATATTGTCTTCAATCCTTATGATTTTGTAGAAATTCGAGAATATCATCCCTAAGTAGTAAGAGTATCGAGAATATCTTTCCTCTTTCTGGAACAGAAAGAGAGAGACAGAGACAGAAGGCGTTGTAAGTACCTAATATACCGCCAATTGAGCAGACAGATGAGGTTCCAAATTTAAATCACATTATTGACCAGCGGGTTATAATGAAATCCAGTACAATATTATTGCCCGGCAGTGCCACCGGCCAAAAATGACTCACTTTAGGTTAGGTTGACATGACATATAATTTGAAGTTTTCGATCAGGTGGTGTGAAAAAGGTTTTTCACACCACCTGATCGAAAACGTCAAATTATGGATTTCATTATAACCCGCTGGTCAATAATGTGATTTAAATTTGGAACCTCATCTGTCTGCTCAACTGGCGGTATATTAGGTACTTACAACGCCTTCTGTCTCTGTCTCTCTCTTTCTGTTCCAAAAAGAAGAAAGATATTCTCGATACTCTTACTACTTAGGGATGACATTCTCTAATTTCTACAAAATCATAAGGATTGACCAGGGTCCAGGATTGAAGACAATATTATAAGAATAATTGGTTATGTACGGATTATTGTATAAAAGGATAAGAATAACACTTAAAACCCATTTATAGTCGATTTATTAATTTAAAAACTATTTTCTCGAGCATCTCCTATGACGTTCTAAATTCAAATTGCATACAGCCAAGCGTCCGAACCCATTCTACCAGCTGATATAAAGCTCTGTATAAAGCTTTGTGTACGCATAAATTGTAGTAGGTTGCTAACAATAGGTCTGAACATATTTACTTACCCACAGAGAAGTAAAAAACAAAACGAAAATCGAGTTGGTCGTGGCCGCTATGTGGTAGGTATACCGAGTGGAACGTAAAAAAGGCGCGGATATTGTAAATCCGTATGGTATTAAAATAACTTTTTTTAAGTGGTTACCTATACAGTAAAGTTCCAAATACATATGTCTAATTAGTGTTTGTAAATTTAAAATAGGTACCTACTTTGTTTTTCGTATTATGGCTTCTTATTTTCTCACAGGAGGTGTGAAAAGTAGAGTATCCTCCTCGGGGATAAAGGTGTCTTTGCCTTGGGCTAGCTTGAATCCCTCGCTGCATTCAGGATTCTTGTATTAACTCCCTCGCTTCGCTCGTGAGTTAAACTCTAAACTCCCTCGCTGCGCTCGGGATTTAACTCCCGAATCCTTCATTGCGTTCGAGATTCAATATGACGCCCGTGACACAAGACACTGCTTTATCCCCTGGGTGCATAATCTACTATTTCAACACATTTGCTCAAAAAATGCTTTTACGAACCCTGTATACATTGTTCGAAAGTTAAAAATTACGCACCATACAATGGAACGTGTGGTAAAATAGGTACTCTCACCTAAGTACATACTTTACTGCATACTCCGTTGTATAGCGCCGTGCGTAGGATCCTTTACGGTTTTTTTTAAATTTCCATAAACAATATTTAAGAATTCCACCAAGGAGTTTCCCAATCCTAGAATAAATAAGCTGAATGATCGAACCTCCTTGGAAGCGCTTTTGCTCAATACGTTTGTCTCACTTTAATACTAAAGAGAAAATGAGAGAAGAAAAATACAAAATGAATAAATGAAAGATGTAGTTCTAATTTTCACCACGCGATTGTGGCGCCGTTTGCAAATTCGCGTCATTTTCATATTAGAAACGTCAAAGATTGTTGCGACTTTCCGACTTATATCTAAAAACAAAAAGTTTGTTTCATTAGCTAATGTACTGTTTTTTCGTTAATGTATTGAAAAACGTTGTATGACATACGTGCAGAAATTGGTTTTTACAAACTCGTGACTATGGTAAGCCCTCGACTTCGTCTCGGGCTTACATTCGTCTACTCGTTTGTAAAAACCAACTTACCGCACTTATATCATAAATAACTATTCTCCGTTCTACACTGCAATAGCCGTATTACGAGACATTTTTACAGATTGCTACTGACATGCAATAGCCCTAAGAGCGTCTTTTATTTTAACGTAACGAACGTAGCCACACGTAGCAGTTCGTAGCACTATCCGTAGCAGGACTTTTCGAAAAGATCGTTGGTACCACACGCTAATGTCCGATTTTCTAAAGTTAATGAACTTTTTAAACTCGTACAGTGCCGTGTATTGCAGTGTAAGAAGAAAAGAAAGAAAATTCTTACTCAAAACTAAGTATAATGAATAAGTTATGGGTAAGTACAATACGTTTTGTATATGTCGCAGCCAATTAGCTTAATCAGCCGTTTAATTGGTGGCCTAGCCTTTTCATTTAAATGCGCCGATTTTTCAGTTATATAAGTGACATCTTTTGTTCAATATCGTTTGATGCAAGTCCAAGTTACATTATGTCGCTGATTAAACAGCGCAGTTCAATGAAAAAGCTAGGTTTATAATGAAACGGCTGATTAAGCTTGTTGGCTGCGACATTATATAAGTCAATATTCCATCACCACATCTTATCTTAGGTTATCTTTGACCACTTCACCTCATCACTAGGTAAGGAATGATCCGCTCTCCGCTTTTTGTAAAGAAAAATCAAGGGAACATTGCTACAAAAAGCGGAGAGTGGTGTAAAGGATAGCAAAAATTAAAAGGCATATGTGAATTTGCATAGCTATTTTAGAGTTTTTACCAACCGGAAACGGTGAACATTACTTACCCACATTTGGGTGTGCCGTTTAGATCTTTCCGGTTTGATGGTCGCAGGCTGTTAACTTTTAGTAGCGAGTAAACACCTACCTACTTTTTAACATAATAAAAGCTAGCATGCAAGTTACGGATATTAAAATAAAGTCTACTGGTCTAAAGTCTCTGTTAAAAATGTTTTTAGGAAAAAAACATTCTAAGCAGTTTTTTTTTAATGCTCCATTATACCCTTTGCGTTCCAGGGCCGCGGTGACTCTTTCTAACAAATTCCGCAACTCTGGCAGTATTTTAAGCAGCCCTGCATTAATCGCTGAGAAGCTAAAGCTAAAGCAACTAGGTAAAGTAAATAAGCTACCAAATCAATAAAAGCCAACTAAGGGAATCTCCATAGTTTTATCATCACCTTTTTTTGTGTCCCAAGGAAACAAAATAGAAAAAAACAAAATCAAGCTAAAATAAAACTAGTTAACAGCGCCACCTATCGATTAAAGCGTGAATCTATCATCATTATTACTTACGTCGCCGCGTCGCACAGTGGTCCGGATTATGAATATGGTGGACTTAGAACCCAAAGTCAATATTTCGCGCTGAAAAAATTCATGCGGACAGATAAGTAAACGGCCTTCAATGTTTGTTCTAGCGGTTTTTAAGAAATTGTGTACTTTTGCGAAAAAAAAATATTGTAAAAAAAAATGTATGGAGCAAAACAGAAATAATTTTTTTACTCGAAATGTTCAAAAGTGTTAGCAATGAAACCTTTTGTATGTTATTGCATTACACTTAGTGGATAGTTCCACAAATATTTTTTTCGCATATACTTGCAGCCTTGGCCGAAATAAGCATCATCGGAACTTTCAATGTTTTTATTCCAACTATTTGTGACAATTAAAGGTTTTTATTCATTTGTAGTCACATAATATATATTTTCAATATCATTAACATTAAAATTCATTATTTCTTGATTTTGAATGATTTTGAAAAATTGATACAATTTAATTTTTTTTTTTACTTCTTAGAGGTTAGCGCTTTTACTCAAAGCGCAGTTAGTGACTGAATGACGCATTGCCTGCAAATTTTCCCCTCCCATTCCCTTATATTGCTATCTCTTTCATTTTCTATTATTGCTGTCTCTTTCATTCTCTATTGCTCTTTTTCTCGTAATGAGGGTAGTTGCACACCCTAAGAATCATATAAAAAGACGGAGCTCCTGCTGGAGCGTCACATTAGACATTCAACCCTTGAAGAGTCAACATACCTGGAAATTTTAACGTGAAGAAAACTACCTACTTAATCATGGCTGGATTTGGTACTTACCTGGACATTTACTTGTTTCTACGAAAAGGAGACCTCAAGGACTACAACCGACTGCATCAAGCAATTTTGGACTGCATTTTGCTTGAAATTTCGCAAGAAGATAATAAAAAAATATTGAATTTTGCAAGATCTCTTACTGTGAACTTAAATCGTCGATGGACCGAAGCACACAGGGTGCAGAAAACATTTATGAAAAAGCATATGAGCTGGTTAGAAACAAGCATTAAGTGGCCTGAATGTGAAACTGTAAATCTCTCCGAAATTTTTGAAGTGACCGAAAATATGGATCATTGTTCCACAGAAGAAGAAGCAGCTGTTCTACCTTTTGCGTCTACTTCAAATGCGACTAGTGACATGGGCACTTCTACAGACATCGTATCAAGGAAGCCATTTGAAGACTTGGGAAACAAGCAGAAGAAAAGGCGATCGGGTACATTACTCGACTGTCCGGAAGAGGAACTGGCTTTTGCTTTTGTTACAAAGCTTAAGTCTAATGGGAAAGAAGTTCTTGCTCGCATCATCGATCATCTTATGAAGAAACCTGAAAAGGTTGAATATGTCGAATCTTTTCTATTTATGAGCAAAAAGAAGGAGACTATGCAGGAAGATCAAGTTTTGGCCCTTACTACTTCAATGGATCTGTCAAAGTGGAAGTACCTCACTTTGAGGTCTGCATTGTCACAACAGTTGAAGCTTCCGTCTTACCACAAGTTGTTAGAAGCGAAGAAAAGGTGTTATCCAGATGCCAGAGATATTATAATATCAGAAGATGGAGTGAAGGTGAAACTACAAGCACTTTTAGATGTCACAACTCGAAGGATTCTGCAAGTCGTTGGTGATGATTTAAATATATCCAGTGGAAACTTGAAGCTGACCAGCAAATGGGGATTCGATGGTTCATCAGCACAGAGCAACTACAAGCAAAGAAGTGAAATAGCAGAATTCGACGACTCCTCTGTGTTCATGACGAGCCTCGTTCCTCTGAAGCTAGAGGCCGGGGATGTTGTTATTTGGAATAATCCAAAGCCATCTTCAACATTTTATTGCAGACCTATTAAATTTCAGTTTGTGAAGGAAACGACTGACTTTGTTAAGCAAGAACAAGCGGCAATGGAGGAAGAAATTCGAAATTTGACTTTTTCAAGTTTGGGAAACTTTGAAGTTGTTACTCATGAGCTGCACATGACAATGATTGATGGGAAAGTCACTACAATCATTACAAATACTCCATCTGCAGCTACTTGCAATGTTTGTCTTGCAAAACCAAGCGAGATGAATAATCTTTCTCAAATCTTTTCAAGACCTGTGCGGGAAGACGTATATCAATATGGATTGTCAACACTCCATATGTGGATTCGAAGCATGGAGTGTCTTTTACACATTTCGTATAATTTAGATTTCGAAATGTGGAGTGCACGAGGTGAGAATAAAAACCTTAAGAAGTTTCGGAAAGACATAGTGCAATCGGAGTTCAAACAACAGATGGGACTTTTGATTGATGTTGTGAAGCAGGGTTTTGGAACTACAAATGATGGAAACACGGCCAGGAGATTTTTTCGGGAATACGAAAAGACAGCTCAAATAACGAAGATTGATGTTGATTTAATAAAACACTTCGCAGTCATATTGCAAGTGTTATCTTCTGGACAGGCTGTCAACATCGATGGATTCCGTGGATACTGCAAAGAGACTGCTGAGCTCTTTGTACACCACTACCCCTGGTACAACATGCCTTCCAGCGTACACAAAATGCTGATACATGGCGCTGACATATGCAAAAATTTTTCTTGCCTTCCAATAGGAATTTTGTCAGAAAAAGCAGCAGAAGCAAGAAATAAGGACTTCCGAAATACCAGAGAGCGCCACACGAGGAAAACAGGAAGATTGCAAAATAATGAAGACATTATGCACAATTTTTTGATATCTTCAGATCCTTATATATCTTATCTGAAACCTAAATACACCAATTTTAAATCTATGAGTATGTTTCCAGTAGCTTTGCAGTTATTAATAACAGAAGAAGTAATAGAAGTTGAAGAAGAAGAAGAAATAGAAGTTGATGAAGAAGCTCTACAGAATGTGCCAGATCCTTTGGAATTACTTTTAAGTTTTCTTATATTAATTGTATTATTTAGTGTATTATTAATTGTGTTATTATTTATAAGTTTGTATTATTTTGTATGTTCAATAAACATGTACAATTTTAATATATTTTTATTATTCCTGTTTCCGTGTAGTAATTAAAAAAATATATTTAATTAATTCAAAATGTAAACCACCTTCGATTATTATATTGTTCTGTAAGAATTATGCGATAAACAATTTTCAATAATTATGTTATTTTGTAATTTGATGTCTGTGTTGATATAAACAATTTTGTCTTAGTATTATACTTTCCCGAAACCACTTAATAGACCAAAAAAGTAGTGTTTTAATGTCATTTTTTATATATTAAATATTTTACGTTAAACTGCGCATACACGCCAAAGCTGCAAGTGCGTGCTGAAGATTTATTTTTGAAATTAACAAATAAATGTAATACAATTATTTACAAAAGGTTTTATTGCTAACACTTTTGAACATTTCGAGAAAAAAAAATATTTCGGTTTTGCTCCATACATTATTTTTTACAATATTTTTTTTTCGCGAAAGTATACAATTTCATAAAAACCGCTAGAACAAACGTTGATAAGTGTTCACTTATCTGTCCGCATGATTTTTTTCAGCGCGAAATATTGACCTTGGGTTCTAAGTCCACCATATTCGAAATCCGGACCACTGTGCGTCGCGCTGTAGTTGTAGAACGAGTCCATTCAAGTGTTCTGTGGGGACGAGGCTATTCAAGTATAACAGTGTGGCCGTGTGATGTTGTTAGACTTTTGCACAAGTCTTTCCACTTACAAAAACGATGAAGACTGAAAATAATAATAAAAAAGTGAAAGAGATCTTGAGACTGCGAGCAATAAATGTGTAATTTAGTCGATTTACAAAAATATTTTTCTTCTTTTTTTATCTGTTGTAGTACAAATATTTTGACAGCTGTTGTCTTTTGACATTTCGAACTTGGTGTTTTTCGCGAAGTTCGCAACTTTTTCAGAAATAATATTGATTTTACCAAGCATTTAAAATTCAGAGAACAAAGGAGACGCCTATTATGAAACGAGTGTACGTTTACAGAAATAAGTCTGAACAAAATGGTAAAGTTGTGGCCGTGGAAGACACGATTGAAGTATTAAAATCGGAAATATCGAAAAAGTTTGAAGAGAGTTCGGAAAACTTGAGATTGTATTCATCGAATGGCTGTGAAATTGAAGATGTGGAAATACTTAGAGACGATGAAAAGATATATTTATGTGTTGACGGCAACGGGGAGTTGAGAAATTGTGATAATATAGCAAGTTCAATGCAAAATTTGAGCATGGGAGATGGCAAGAAAGAAGGAAAGGCTGTATCTGACTGGATAACTTTGAATGTTGGGGGCAAGCATTTCACTACGTCTCGGTCCACACTGTTGGCCAAAGAGCCTTTGTCAATGTTGGCACGGATGTTTGCTGATGACAATAACATGTACTTAATGACCCCAAGTGCTACGGATTCTGTTGGAGCATACTTGATAGACCGTAGTCCAGAGTATTTTGAGCCTATTCTGAATTATTTGAGACATGGCGATGTGATATTAGATAAGCATGTTAACCCTAAAGGAGTGATGGAAGAGGCTGTGTTTTACGGTGAGTACATTTGATTCAGTCATTGTACTCTTTATGGTATACTAGCTGCCATCTGTCAGTCTGTGTGTAATATTAGTGACTATAAACTATAAAGTTACATCAATATTCAGAACATCCATCCTCACCAATTTTGACATTTTTAATTACATATATCTTTCACATTTATAGTTAATGTAATAGATTAAAAAAAACATTACAAGGAGCGTATCATGGAACCGAGCGCGTGACGTCATATGCTGTAGACCTAATGAGAGCTAGTGATCTATATACAGTTGTAACATCACACTAAAGAATACACTTCCTGATAACGTGGCAGTGTAACCCTTAATAACAAGAGACACTGATTTTAATCAAACAACAAAGTTTGTGCTACATTAGTACCCATATCACAGAAACCCAAGGACAGGAAACTATTGTTTTTTTTATTAGTATTGTCTCTTGCATACTATTCAATTCATATTTTCCTCATCAAAGTATCCGCTATTCATTCATACATACCATAAAAGGCGTAGTTTGATCATGCTAAGGAAAAGGTTATTAGTATTTCCTAAAACTTAAAGATATTTTATCTGATTCCAGGTATAGACTCAATGATACCACAACTAAACCTTCTTATTGAGGAGTCTCAAAGCAGTTGTGGTATCAACCATGCTCTGACACGCATGGATGTGGTGCGCTCCATAATAATGACCCCTAAAACCTGGGAGTTAAGGTTTCAAGGGGTAAATCTGTCTGGAGCTGATCTTAATAGGCTGGATCTTAGGAATATTAATTTTAAGGTATGTTCATCATCATTATCATCAGCCGAAAGACGTCCACTGCTGGACATAGGCCTCCCCAAATGGAGGGGTTTGCCATAATCGCCACACTTGGCAGGCGGGTTGGTTATCACAATGTAGCTATTGCAATCAACCTGTACCTACTTGTATAAATCAACCTGCACCTTATTGGATAACACTGCTCTACAGAATCTTCATGTTAAGTAGAGTTTTTTGTTCAACTGACACAGCAGAATGAGAATTATTTGTATTCACCTCTGGGTAAATCTACTGTCAGGTTATTGGTATTAACGAAGGTTGATTGTTTATTGGCAACTAATCACACAATCTTCAAATACATCAGTTCAGTTCATCGTGAGAATACAATGACATACTATCAAAAATTAGAAAACCCCTGACCTTGGACCGATTTTCATTGAACATAGCTAAGAACACTCCCAATTAATTCACCTTTCAAACAAAAAAAAAACAATCAAAATCGGTTTTTCCGTTCAGGAGCTGCGATGGCACAGACACACACAAAGACACGTAAAACTCACACCCCGTCGTACCAATCAAATATACCAAATCTATGCTCAATGCTTATTTTGTGTTATGTTTGGTTTTGCTTTTGACCATTATCTCCCCTGATGGTTATAGCGATAATGTGGTTGACGGTGCAGCTTGCCTAGAAGATTTTTTCTTAAACTTACATTTTTTTTCTGTGTTCCAGTATGCTTGCTTGTCACGCTGCAACTTGAACGGTGCTAACTTATCGCACTGTTGCTTAGAGCGCGCAGACCTGTCTTACGCGAACTTAGAGGGTGCCCAGCTGCTTAGTGTCAAAGCTTTATGTGCCAATATGGAGGGTGAGTGATTAATGATATTTATTTTATAATATTGTAATACTACTTTTTAACTTACCTATTTTCTCCCACTGCTAGGCAAAGGTCTCCCCCCAAAGCCTCTCCTACCAATCCGTCATGAACGTCTCCAAGTCGGCACGCCAGTATTTTTAGGCCTTTTTCGGCGACGACGCCTGTCCTTTGGCGCCCAGTGCATAACGATTTTTGCTCATCGATTCTGATGCATTCTACACCCGACCCGCCCAATCCAATACCTGAGTAACTCAAACTGCCAGACTATCATGAAATCGGAGGCCTAATAGAAGGATATACATAGTCCTCAAATTCAGAATACCTACTTGTATGAGAGGCCCATGCAGATTCCTGTCTCTGAAATGTGTCTGTCCTTTGAGGAAATAACCACACAGATTTGAGCGAACCTGTCCAGCCAGTGCAAGCCTTTACCAGTAGTTGAATAGCTCGCTACTGTACCTATGATGCATGAAAGCACGTAAAGCCGTTGGGCCTTGCCTGATCCCTCCCCCGTCGCGTGTGATGATCGTCCCATCGTAGTATGAGAATAGAGGAAAAGAGAGTGCACCTGTGTTTGCTCACACACTTGTGCACTATAATGCCGAGTGTAGACTCCGCATTGAACTCTAACGAACAGAAACCAACTCCTGCTCGATCGCCGTTACTTCCTTAGACATCTAGTGTACCTTTGCTTAGAAGCCAGTAGAAGGCGAATAAGCCTGCGATGCCCATCGCTGTTTGCTCAAACGTTTATTATACCCAGCATTATATGTATCTGTCGCAACCAAATAGCTTAATCAGCCGTTTCGTTAAAAGCCTAGCCTTCTCATTGAATTGTGTCGTTTAGTCAGCGACGTAAGTGACATGGGCAAGTCATTAAACGATATTGAACAAAAGATGTCACTTGGTTGCTGTAAAATCGGCACATTTATTTTAACTATGGGAAATCATCAAACGACTCCTTCTGCTCTGGGTAGAGCGGAAGGGAGTGTCAGGCTCTTACTGACTAAAACCCATCCGAAGTGACATCTCTATCATCAGAGAGCTCACAAAAGGAATGAGAATTGGTCTGGGTCGCTGTCGCCGGATACGGTGAAGAAGACTATATAATTATATAGTAGTATGTACTTAACGCTGCGTCTTCCGGTACGCGGTCGCCACTCCAAAACTTTTCGGCCCCATCGACCATCTGTTCGGAAGACGCAGCGTTGGAAGGCCTCCCACAAGGTGGAGCGATGACCTGGTGAGGGTCGCGGGTAACCGATGGATGCGAGACGCACAGGACCGGTTGTTGTGGCGACACTTGGGGGAGGCCTGTGTCCAGCAGTGGACGTCTTTCGGCTGATATGATGATGTACTTAACTGTTTATGCAATGAAAAAGTAATTTATGTTTAAAATTACAGGTGCCAATTTGAAGGGTTGCAACATGGATGATCCTGTTGGATCCCGAGCTTTGATGGAAGGTGTCAACTTAAAAGGTACCTATAACTAAATAATTAATGTTTAGAAACAAGAAAAGTTCATCTCTCTAAACCTTCGGGTAATAGTGTTGAGTTAAGACTTCAAAATGTCGATAGGTAAATCTACAGATTGAGGCTTGCCTCTCATGCAACATCCCTTTTATGCCTTTTATACCATAAAAGGGATGTTTCCTGAAAATCTAATAAGTCCGTCGGACAGATTTCCAAAAAAATTTGGACACGTTTTTTTTCTTTTTTCGCGTAAACAAAAAATGACGAAAAAATGCGGTTAAAACTTGTGTGACATCGCAGACCGATACACTTTTCACCGTAAAGTGACGTCACAAGCCTCCACTTGATCTTTGATGCGTTTTATCTTCGTAACTTTTTATTGATTTGATAAAACAAAAAATAAAAACTGACGGACCCTAAGGGCTCATTTCTCAATAGTCAGTTATCTTCTAACTGAGGAATAAAAATAGCGGTTTGACAGATTTACTATACAAAAGCTGTCAAACCGCCAATTTAATTCCCCAGATACCTACACGTTATCTGACTATTGATAAATCAGCCCTAATTTTTCTATTAAATTAACTCAGGAAACATCCCTATTACAGTTCTCGTCAAATAACTTTGCCCCTCTGAAGTTGGCTACGAGTGGCTGCGTAGTAGTCAAAATTACGAACAAACTGCAACTGCGCATGCGCAAGAGACATGGGGCGGGGATTATGGCGGCGCGATTTTATGTCTCAGTCGCTCGTTTACGTTCGATGCATGCTTGCGTCCCGCTTGCTACGTGACTGCACCTGCGCGATCTTTGCAAATGGCTAACTTTAGAGGGCCAAAGTTATTTGACGAGAACTGTATTTGCCTAAACGGAACACAGATTTAACGTCAGGAAATAAAATAATCCTACTGCTTTTATAAAAATGGCAAGCGTGGCTTGCCATTTTGATGATGATAGGTGAAGTAAGGGAATGACTGAGTGGCGTCCGCGGACTTGAAGAATTGTTGGTCGTCCGGCGGCTAAACGGGCAGACGATATTGAACCCATCACGGGTAGAACATGGATGAGGCTGGCACAGGAACGTGGGGATTGGCACAAGAAAAGAGAGGCCTATGCTCAGCAATGAGCAAAGTCAGGCTGATGATGAATATTCTAAATGTCAAAGTACATAATTATGTGTTGTTGTTGGATGTTTGTGTTTGTTAATCAATCACGCCTCAACAGCACAACACTTTGGGATAAAACTTAGCGTGCGGAGTCCATTACCTTAATAAACCTAGTAATATACTTTTCAGGTGCAAACCTAGAGGGAAGCAACATGACCGGCGTCAATTTGCGTGTGGCAACACTGAAGAATGCCAACCTACAGAACTGTGATTTAAGGGCTGCCGTCCTAGCTGGAGCTGATTTGGAGGTAACTGCTCTATGTAGAAGTACCTACTTACTGGCCCGTTAATAAGTATGACAGAAACCTGGGGTTGTACTGTGAAAATACTTCACAGTACAAACCCAGGTTTCTGTAATACCAAAATTATTTTGTTGAGAAACTGGGATGATACTATCAGTCATCTTAGGTTTTAAATTTTAGTTAAAAGCAACGCTTTATTGTGTGCTACTGATAACTATGTCTGTACCCACTAATTAAGCATGTGGTTTAGCCTTTAATTAATTCATGAAGGTATAATGAATTTGTAAAAGTACTGTGTAAAAAATTGTTGGTTATATTATAACCAAATTAAAAAAAAAAGCCTTTGTAGGTACCTGGTACGGTGGGACCTAACTAGCTTGTAATACAAGATTAAAGCCAATTGTTGTATTGAGTACATAAAAGCTCGGCTATGACTAGAATTTCATGATTCCGCAGTGGCGACAGCATACGAATAGATTTGCAGCGTTGGAAGACCTGCACTAGGTGGGCTGATGACTTGGTGCGAGCTGAGGGAGTTGACTGGATGCGAGAAGCAGAAGACTGATCGATGGGTCGAAGCTTGAGGTGGCCTATGACTAGCAATGGACGTATTTTCCTGGAATGATAGTCATGATGAAAAGCCACTTTAATTTCAGTTCTAATTAAAATCCTTCTATCTCTAATTTGTTCTCTTCCCTAAATGGTATAAAAAAAATGGATTTTGATACAGTTGCCACTAATAAGAAGAACGATAAGATGGCACGCGTGCAAAGCCGGGCGGGTGGCTAGTGTTTAATAAACATAGCGCCAGAATAATTAACTACAGTTGTAAAGGCCCTATATGTGTTTTAAAATTAGAAATACTTAAACCTTTTCTTTTTTCAGTGTTGCGATTTATCGGGCAGTGATCTTCACGAAGCGAATCTCCGTGGTGCCAATTTGAAAGACGCGGCCTTCGAGCTGATGCTTACCCCGCTCCATATGTCCCAAACTATACGATAATTTATATTTATTCTACGCTTTTAATAAATGTTTACGTTGACGCTACGTTTTATTTTTAATCCCAATAGTTTAACCAAAGCTAAATGAGTCGAAAAAATAGGTAACATTAATTTGTATAATGGGTGAAATATGGGGCAACAGCTGTTGGCTGTCGTTTCTTGTAAATAATATGAGTTAACTTTGAAGGAAAACAACGTAGATTTTTTTAAACCGTAATTCTTGAAGTTAGTAACCTAATACATATTATGAGCGTAATCAAAACGCTGTTGTAGAGGTAATAGTGAAATTGTTTGGAAAACATAGATAGGCAGCCAATACGTTAGCATGCCCAAGTCCCAGGAGTATTTGTTTTAATAAAATTGCATACTAACTAATGTATGGAAAGTAGCTTGAGAACGATTTGCAGCAAAGCATCATAAAATTAATCCGAACCAGAAAGTAAAATAAAAATAAGGTTCGAAATAATAATTGTTTTCATTTGATTATTTGTGTTCTTTTTTTTTCTTCACCTCGTTATTTTGTAAATGGGAACAGACTTGATTCGTCAGAAGGTTGGTACCAACGTACATAGAGATGCGAACAGATGAAGGAAACGGCTGTCAAATGTATTTTGTAAACGTCAAAACAGTTTGAATCCGTAGTTCAAGGAAAATATACAACATTGAATTCAGTTCCACCATTCTTCGGTTTAAATAAAAAATAAAGCTTTCATCTGATTTCAGATGATTGGCAACAACTACGTGGTTTCCGTAATTTTATATAGTCGATTCAACTCATAAAATGATTTAGTAACATACGCACAGCTCTAAAACTTTTTTGTTGGCAGGTTGGTGGCATTTGTTTTTTATTCGCGACTTCGCGTTCTATTTTTGTGTGTGACGGTTCCTTTCGGCGGAGAAGGATTAAATTTTGCAAATAATTTTGATGGTTTTCGTTTAGATCATTGAAATCCTTGCAGAAGAGCTCCCGATTGCGGTAAATTATCAAAATGCAGAACGGAGACGGTACGCCAACGGCCGCGGAAAACAGTAAGTTTTCCATTTTGTTAAAAATAATGGAATAACAATCATTATTCCACTGTTTTATTTACCAATTTAGAGAAAATTCTAGTTGAAATGCGTGTTAAAATGCATGAAAAATGTTTTCCCAGTAGAGAAGCACATGTTTTTCGGAATACCCGCATACAATCGATGATGAAGACTGCGAAGTTTCTTTGACGCTGTTAAAAATATTGTAGAATCGGATTGCAGCTGTAATTTCACTTGCATTTATATGTTTCGTGCATCGATTACCGCGATTTGGGTTGTTTCCTCGGCTTGTAATTATTGATACTGTGGGTAGCTTAATTGGAGTGTGAAGCATGACTCACATTCTTCTGGTCTGCCCACCTCTTTTGTAAAAATGCATTTGATTTATGAGGTAAGTAGTAGAATGGCGCGGAGTACAATGTACTCGCAATTGGCGGCGGTATGTCACACAAAAAAAACGCAAGAAAGTTGGAGTGCTGCAGTAAAATATAAAATTTAATTAACCTAGGTACCTTCGCTGTGTTCATGTGTGAGGTCATTTTAGATTTTCTATTTGCATTGAATCATCGGTTTGAAGGTCTGATCATGCAATGCAGGTTGTTGCCTCATCTATCTTTATAGATATGAGTGTGCAATTAAGGAATTCTTTACTTAGTTGATTTTTTTAGCATATTTTTTGTATCTACCTACATGTTATGGATTACCGGGGACCATTTATTTAAGTGTGGGCTTCATAGGTCATGGTTGAATTATTTATCGGTTTGTCAGCTCCTGATTATTTAATTGTTATTTCTGAGCATGTTTATTGTTAAGCAATTATCTTAATGTGTACAAACATATGTTATCATTACGGTAATAAGTTTGTGCATAGGTTTATCACATGCGTTTGGTATAAAGTCTGATTGGAATTGTAGACAATGTCAATATAGTTACAAAGAATATGCGTCCAAGAATTAACATACAATAATACTAGATGACACTGACATTAGATTTCCTTGTTGAAACTATGATATCAAACCTAAGACCTTTGCTGAATTAAAGAGGTCAGTGGGCCATCTTAGAGCTTTCCAAAAACCATAGGTAAAAAAAAAATTGGTATGGAAACAGAACTTACAGAAACAGCTTAATAAAAAAACGCAGTACGCAAAACAAATCTTAATCCTTATCACATTGCATATTTCTCTACAAGTATTTCAATCTTGGTAACAAAACTCTATTAAAGTAAAACAAGTTCTGTGTATATGTGGACACAGGTGTTTTATTTCATCCATGTAAATGTATTCACCTTGGATCGCACTAAGTTTTCTATGCTACACGTTTACTGAGCATACAATATAGTCATCAGGCTTTATACTTGTTTTAATGCTTTGATTTTCGTTTAGTACGTAGTCATTGAAGTTTTTGGGAAGAATGTTATGCCAGGGGTTCCCAATTTTTTTATAGTGTGACTCTATAAATGTATTTTTTTATGCGACGCCCTTTTAAAAGAGGATACAGCTAGCTAGGTAGTAGCTCCATTTGGGAAAACTGGTACGTACAATTAATGAGTTACTGAATTTTTTTTATCAAATTGTGTGCTTACGGTCGATAAATGTTCGACCAATATCAATTTATTGCAAACTTGGCTTCAGATCATCAACAGATTTTGCACACAGAAAGACTAAAAACATAACACTCCCATTTAATTAGCCAATTACAGCATTTGCGTTTCATTTCCGTGGCGGTTTGCGATGCCTCTGGGAAAGGACTGCGACGCCCCTGGGAGTCGCGACGCACAGATTGGGAACCCCTGTATTATGCTGTTGGTCCTGAATGTCATTTGTAGATCTTTGACAGTCAAGCAGAAGCCAGTGACACCAGTCTCATCAAGGGGTATCATTTAAGCCACTTACTGGGCTGTGGATGTCAGATATGTAGTCTGTTGTTCCATGTAAAATACTGGTACTTGACTGAATCTGGTTAGACTGGAAGCTGACCCTGAAATAGTTGGGGATAATAAAAGCCGTATAGGCTTATTATATAGCTTCCTATACTCCCCAGCGCTTGCTTAAAATACATACTATAGACATTTCTATTTTTCTTTAAATATTTTTGGGTACATGAGCGTAAGTTTGACATTAAAAAAAATATGGATTAGTCACATCAATGCGCTTTTTTAACTTGAACTTGAACTGAACTGTGCCGCTATTAACAAGGTCGCAATACAACTGATACAAGTCACATTCTATGATCAATGAACTATCTTTGTAAACATAGGTAATATGGCAACAATTTTATAGCAACATAAAAACACTAGCTGGTAGTGCGTTATTATCGTTAGGTTGGTATTTATTTTATGCAGTTGCCTTACTGTTCTTATTTGATTTGATGGTCAACTGCTTAGAGGTTTTGACAAAAAACATTTTGTTTAGATTGTCTGTGCCTGTTGACAAGTACTTTGGGTGTAAAGTAAGCAGTGTTGGAAATGGCAATGGCCCTGACTTTGGATACAAACAAATCGTTCTCCATCTATATTACACAAAAAATAAATAGAAATAGGTACAGTGGGCTGCAGGTCAGTAACAACAAAACCAGTATATGCTGGCCGCACATTCTATTGAAACTCCAGACTACGCTAGCCCAGCTGTTCTAAGCGATGCTTACAAACATCGCTGATAAATCCTACATTTGTTTATTTTGACTTTAAAAAACAGCCATCCACCAATTTAAAAGACAATTTAGGCATATTGGATTGGATAGTGGTTTATGATCGTCTTCCTTAAACATAAAATTCCATTCGTCCGCGAACACATCTGTTTTTTTTTTTCTCAATAATCGGCTACCGACTAACGAAATCATAGGCACCACTACCGTACGAGTTCAAGAGCGATACATATAATATCGCACTCAGATTCACGGCTGCAGGCTGACGCATTAATCAATTTGACGGCCACAGGTCGACTGCGTAAGTTATTTGTACTGGCCGGTAACAGCTTAATAAATCTGGAATTCTAGACCTTACTAACACTTCGAACTCTGCGCTGTCACTTAAAAGACTAGAGATGGACCGACTAGTCTCGAAAGAGGACCATCAAGCCACATTTTCGACTAGTTCGCTAGTAAGCCATGTCCAAAATCGGACCATCTCTAAAGAGGTTTTAAGGTTTTGGAGGTCAGATAATGCAGCCATACCGTAAAATTCGGCTTATTCCAAACCAGGGGGTCTACTCTCTAAGCCCGAAGTCCGTAGTTTCGGCCTTAGTTACGGGCGTTTTCTATCTTTATGACTGCTTGACTGCTTAAACATTAATCAGTGAATGAGTTTAACTTTTCATCAGTGTTCATAACGTCCGGAATGTAATTCCAACCATCATTTTTACTAAATTTCGGGTTAGAAGAGGCAATGTTTTCGTTAATTATAATGTGATATGGATTGAAAACGTATTGTAAATATTGAACTCTGATTTGACACATAGGTACCTTTTATTCTGAGAAAGAGGAGAGGGAAACCTACCATCGCAATTCGGAACAATACATCGGGTCAGGTTAGGAAGAGGGAGGGTTACGTTCGGAACAAATGTTACAATTTTTTTTAAGTTCCTAACCTAACTCGCGACCGGGTTACGATTTCGGGTCAGGTTTGGAATAATCCTTTTACTCTGGTATTTAGCTGTATCGAGTTAGACCGGGCGGAAGCCAACCCGAACATAGGAAATTTCTACACAGAAAATGACATTTCAAGCAACCATGAACCTACAAAAAATAAATACTGTGTACCTACATGACAAATAAAATATCACGGCCAAGATTTTTTTTTGCTTGTTGATGACAAGCAAATAAAGTAAAACTAATCCGTGTCGATTTCTAACTTCAATAATGTGGCCAATAAATTCGCTGTCTACGCCGGTTTATTGGGTGTCGCCTCTGTCACTCATACGCATTGTTAAAGCTAACAAGGGGTTATAGTGCGACACGGACGTTTAACGTAGCGAAATACAGAACTGACTTGAAATCTAACCGTGGTGGCCATTTCACGATGGCCGATGTTAGGATACATTTGAGGGAACTTAGAGCACCCCGACACGAATAGGTTACGTTCGAATGGTATGAAGGGAGCTAGAGTCAGCGAGTGAAGTTACCTACCGTCCCATCTCAAATCCCATTCATGTAAGGTTCTGCACGGGGCTCCGTTGTCGAACTTAAGTTTAAGATGGCAGTTCCATTAGGTGCCATGAGCCAGGAGCCATTTCATGAAATGGCCAAATTCTACGATATTACAACGGCATATCTACTGGATGAGACAGGTTTTTGACATCTGCCTTTGTCAAGTAGCGTACCTTTTTATTTCAAAGAAGTTTGCCGGACATAAAATACTTATTGATTCACTGCCTTTTCCTGTGTGTACCGTATATGGGACAACGCTATTATTCCCAAGAGTAGGTACCTACATAGCTTTGTACTAATTAAAAACTTTGATCGGCAATCCGTTTGTTTGCCAAACGTCTTTGGAAAGTATATTTTAGTTTTATTCAAACACGTGTACTCATAATTTTCCCGCTTTTATAACAATTTATTTGGGGTCGGTATGGATCAAGAGAACATGCTATGTTTTCTACAGCCAAACATGTCATCTCTCTTTTTGCCCTCATTTCAATGGACGTCACCTCCATAATTTCTTTCTTTTTCACTTACCCTCATAATCGTTCACATTCATGCTTAAATTTTTATTCGACATGTTTCTCGCCGTGTACAGTAACTATCGATAAAATTAATCAAAAGCAATGCTTCCAACTATAAACATATCGAGCTATCGAAACTTCAGTAAAAAAAACAATAGTTTTTTCTTTCAGTTCAAATACTGATAGTAGTTAATTCACTGATTATTATTTAGCATTTAAACGTTTATACACACGTACAATAACGTTTATATTACTACAAATCGCTTCAGTAATTTACGGGTTTTCAATTCGACGTATTACATACCAACTGTTTAATATAACGGTCATTTACCTTAGTTTATACATTAGTTTTAAAAATATACGGTTTTTCTTTCACTTATCGCTTTGACCTAATTTTGAAATCGCGACTCATTCGTTGATGGAAAAGGCAATTGGAAACATTTTTCTCACGAGAATAGAAGTCTGAAAAACAGGAGAGAACCTTGACCAAATGTAAAATAGCCAATACTTACGCCATCATCAGTGAATAGAATGCTTCTTCATCCCCACTGCAGTTCAACAGTCTCAATTATACGCTAATATTTCCAATTTTCCGGCCTTTCCTACAAACTACATCTAGTCATCGACGTCTCTTGCCAACAATCTTCCTACGCTCCGCATCTAACAAAACAAAATAAAAAAAGTTCGACGACCCTCAATAAAAATAATCTCACTAAATTTTCAGCCAAGAAAGCGGTGCTGGAGGAAATTACGAAGCATTCGTTCCGCCTGAAGGTATGGCGTCATCTGGAGACCAACGGGCTGGCCATGTTCCCGCGCCCCGTGTACAATCGCATCCCGAACTTCAAGGGAGCTCCGGAGGCGGCTGCCAAACTTGCTGAGCTGGATGTCTTCAAGAATGCTAGCACCGTGAAAGTCAACCCTGATAAGCCGCAGGAGGCTGTGAGGTAAGAAATTACTGCCATTTTTGCGTAGACCTTCCTTGTCTTTGGCAAAGCAATATAGTTTTAAGATTAAATGCTTGGATTTTGGTTACAAGGAGTTCGCAGTCGCCGAATGGTCAAAATGGGAGACTCGTAACGGATGTCTCTCTGACCAAGAAACTCAAACTTAGACGCCGCTGGGTACAATATGAATCCAAACATTTAAACAATTTAGCATCGACCTCGGGAATCGGCTGAATAAAATATATGCAGTTTATTTAATTGATAATTTCCAAGAAAGTGACGATACGGGTTCAGGGGCATCAGATAATACAAGTAAATCGATCGATAGATTACTGAATAATTAATGTTTTATCGATCTTCCAAGGGGCGTTTTGCCTTTCAAGTGCATGCAATGTAGGTAAATTATAATAAATCTAATTGCGACATTGGGAAAGTAAAATATAAGTTTTTAAACGTGAAGAAAGTCAAGCACGACACGAATTAGAGTGTACATAGCGTTCGCATTTGTATCTCTTATATCATCCTTTCGTGCGGTTGGTGCGTTCCGCGCGGCTGGCTGATTGACGGCTTACAGCTTAGAATCGCATCAGACTCGCGAATTTAAAACGATACCTTTATCTCGCGTCGTGCACAGTTGATTCGAGTTAGCCGGCGAGCACGGGACACATTCCAGAACTCGTATAATACAGGGCTAATTTTAGACTACAGCATAGAGGTGTCTCACTGAAACGCCTAAATAGTCGTAACTGAAAGAATTACGTTCAGTTTTCAGCTAGTTTGAGCTCGCTGAAAGTGCCTATAAAAGAAATTTTGTAAAATGCTGTCAGTAGCATGTTCATTTACTTTCACTGTTGCTATGAAAGAACGCAATATTTCATATAACATTACTCTATCATTCCTCAAGAGTCAACGCCCTCAGCGTTTGGTAACGTAAAGAGTTAATAGGGAACGGCAGCGCTGAACATTTTGGTTAACCACATTTGAAATTAAAGGAACAACGTCTAAGAATATCAAAAGCACAGACGAACCAGAATTTATTTGGTGTACTGCCTCTGTAAAGAGTTCAAACTTCTCAATAATGGTTACTTAGTTCCTCAACAAAACAGACGTTTTACTGACAATAAGCACCAACTACACACAACTAACGTTTAAAATCCCAAGCCGAGTTCTGATTGGATTTTTCTAATAGCCAATAAATTTCTCAATTGGAGCGCGAGATTGAAACTCTGCCACAAAATGATGGTGAGAGTGGAATTCAACAGTACTCAATTTTCAAGCTTCACGTGTTGTTTCAGCAGAAAATATGCTGTCTATTTCGCTCGAAGACCGTGCGTCTACGCTCCATCGGCGTTTTTTTCTTGAACGTTTGTTATTCCTCACGCCTGGAATATTATGATTAAATTTTATTGTATGGTTTTGTCGGACTGCTAGCGATTAAACCACACAATTTCCTCCTACTACCATAAGTCAGGACTTGTCAGATGAGCAAGATTCGCTCGAACATTCTCTGGAAACACTTCGAACTGTCAATGGTAATCTACCTTATTGGGTTGGAGAAAAATGCCCAGACCATAACGATTTTTCAGTCATTTGAACAAGACAGTCAATTCGATATTGTCATCTTGTAATTTCTCTGCCAAATATATTTGCACAACTCATATACAATGCAAGCTTAATTGTATGGGTACAGTGGCGGTCTTATCGCTGACAACGATGTCTATCAAACAAACCCTTTTGATGAACTGAAGTAAAAAGGGCGTATTCTACGGCGTACTGCTAGTATCCTTCTTGAATAGTTCCCTAATTTACAGTTCTCGTCAAATAACTTAGCCCCTCTGAAGTTGGCTACGAGTGGCTGCGTAGTAGTCAAAATTACGAAAAAAACTGCAACTGCGCATGCGCAAGAGACATGGGGCGGGGATTATGGCGGCGCGATTTTATGTCTCAGTCGCTCGTTTACGTTCGATGCATGCTTGCGTCCCGCTTGCTCCCGTCCCGCTCGCTCCCGTCTACGTGACTTCACCTGCGCGCTGCGCGATCTTTGCAAATGGCTAACTTCAGAGGGGCAAAGTTATTTGACGAGAACTGTAAATAATCAGCAGGGTGCTTCTCGTCGACAATCTGTAAGTTACTATGTTTAATTCTGCAACACATTACAACTTTAGAGGAGCTTTTTTTTGTTGATGGGAAATCATCAAATGTCTCACCGCTTTGGGCGGAGCGTAAGGGAGTGTCGGACTCATGGAATAGAATACTCTCTTGCTGACTAAAATCCCACCCGTTCCTTCAAATGCCCTTTAGGGCCTCGGTAACTATTTCGAACAATTCCGCAATTCGGAGGAGCATAGAAATTTAATTTTAATTGCACCAACATAATTGTTGTTTGCGTTAATACAAAGTAGGAAACCAGAGTGTCTGAGTACAGTAATTGATTACTTACGCAACCCATGACCGATATCTTGGGTAACGCATTCCATACTACATTATGTTTTATAACTTTCTGCTTTATTACATAAATCGCTGCAAGCCGCTGAAAATTTATACGTTCTGCTAACTTTAATTTAATTTTCTTTTAATGAGCAGGTTACGGTATTGGTGCGACTTATGATTTTCCTTTTTTTTTTCAAATATAACTAATTAGTAACATATTATTTGATTGGGAAATAGAACATAATAATTTGATTGCTACCTAAACGACATTTACCTATTTAAGCGGATTACAAGTTTAAAACGGGTCGTTTGGCACTACACTCACCACTGCTCTCAAAACTTTGAAGGAAAGCCATCGTGAGCAAACCAAACCATACCCCAGAATCAAAGACATCGAAGACATGATCTGTCTTGGCTACCAACTATGGCCAGTCATCCTTTAAAGCAACAGTGAAGAGGCAGGTTCTGGGCTTGCTCGTGCTCGCTCCACCGCACTTAGCTATCGCTTACCATTTTAGGCGTGATAAAAGTCATAGGTAGCTATGAAATCTATTTGTAATGATCCTGTCAATTGCGAAGAAGAATAGATTATTTTTTTAATAAGGTTTTTTTGGTAATTTAGAAGCAAACAGGGTTTACCTTATCAATATAGGTTTCAGTTTGGATAAAGTTCCGCGAATTCTGTAAATATTTCTTTAATGGATCTAGCACACCGGTGTGCCGCGAGATTTTCGCGATTTTAATGTTTATAATTACTATTACGTAAGATTTATTTTTTATTTTGGGATTTTCACATGTCAGTGCTCGAGCGGTTATACTACATTACAATACATATTCATGTTATGCACTTTTGTTTAATTTGACCCCATAATCACTGATAACTCGTATGCCTTACTATGTAAGCTAACACTCATTAAGTCTGGTGATAAAATGTCAATATTATTTATACATAAGTAGGTAGTTGAGGTCTATAGGCATGAATAAAAAAGAAAAAATATTAAAAGAAAATATATATAGTTGAACCATATTCCTTGACTGTTCTGGTCAGTTCTGGAATCGATCTCCACCATTTATTTCACTCAGATAAGTTCTTTGTTGTTCCTACTTAGTTGACTTCAGGTCTAAAAGTGCAGTTTAGATTGATTGCATTGATCGATTAAAATTGCTCTGGACTGTATTTTGATCGAACTTACGACAATTTCGATCTCCATGCTCGTCATCTTCATGATTTATCATTAAAATAAAACAGGCCAAGTGAGAGTCAAACTCGCGCACGAAGGGTTCCGTATCATTATCCATAAAAAAACGGCAAAAAAATACATTTGTCGTATGGGAGCCCCACTTAAATGTTTATTTTATTCTGATTGTAGTATTTTTTGTTAAAGCGGCAACAGAAATACATCATCTGTGAAAATTTCAACCGTCTAGCTATCACGGTTCATCAGATACAGCCTGGTGACAGACAGCCGGACAGCGGAGTTTTAGTAATAGGGGGGTCCCTAAAAATAACGTTGGATTAAATTAGATGCAAAAACGTTTAGGTTTCCACATAATTTATTAGGTTTGTCTGAATTGTTATTAAAATACATGCATAAGTATAAGATAGTTTAAAAGAAGAACATATTATAGGTACTTAGTTCCATAGATCTTCATATTTTTCCATAGGCTAGCATTACAGTATATGCAGTAGAAAGCAGAAACTATTCCTTTTTACATGCCTTTTTATTTTATTAACTGCTGAAACTTCATAATCGTAAATCAACAGTTGGAAGGTACAAAAATTTGGTATGTTTGTTAATACGATAGTTAATCTTAGTCAACAAGGCGTATCAACTTTCACGTTAATGACTAGTTAGATCCAGTAGAGTCAGATCAATAAAGCGGGCTGTACATTATGAAACTAGTGTCGTAAAACAGTAGTAAGACTGGTAACTCACTGTCCTGTTGGTTGGATTCGGAAAGGATGACATACACAAAGTAAAGCTGTATGGCGGTTCACTTGCCACCATAATTATCATTTAACTCGTGAGTTGTTCTATCCCGGCGGCATTATGTATGAAATACTAGCTGTTGCCCGCGACTTCGTACGCGCATATCCCGTTTTTTCCCGTTCCCGGCTATACCAAGCAATAAACCATGTTGAAAATTTCACAGATGATTATTGATTATTTCTATTGCCGAATACATATTTAAGTTGGGCTCCCATACAACAAACGTTTTTTTTTGCCGTTTTTTTTTATAGATAATGGTACGGAACCCTCCGTGCGCGCGTCCGACTCGCACTTGACCGGTTTTTTTTATTCAGAGTTTTTAGTCTATATCGTGTGGACCACTCTCTCAGTCTATTTTGGAAAGATCTTGACGTGGAAACTTAGATGAAGTAAGCATAAGCCTTATCAGCTTTAAAACCTTACATAGTCAATTCATTTGTTATTTTCACCTGGAAAGTATTCCGTGAGTTTTTAAAATTGCGCTCATACTACTACCATGAACGTGCAGACCAACCGCGGCGCACGGAGAGGCCACACACGTGTGTTTAACTTCGGTTTGCATGTGATTTTATCCACTGCAACACACGGACACGCTATGCATCAATTGGCGTCATTGGTACATGAGTATCTTACTCGAAAATGGCGCTCACATAGCTCAACGCTGTCAATGCACGCTGTGCATGGGCTACACACTTTGATCAAGAATACACGGTACAAACTGTACATGAATACAGCACCTGTGCGCCGCGGTGGGCCACGCTACAGTTGTACAAAGTTGTGGGTGTGTAGTGTATACTGCAGTAGAAACATAGACCCACCTTTTCAAACGAATGAATCTACGCAGCTAAAATGCGCCGCGGTTTTGCGCTTTGAGGTAATGGTGGAGAAGAGCATGTCCAAATCTATAAAACACCAATTTTCAAAATATCCGGAAAATTTTCTGGTAATCCCTAAATGAGCAGCAAATTACTGGGTTGGCTTTTAGAAAACGCGTGATAAGATGCTTAAGAAATCAGAAGCTTCATTTCTTGCTGTAATTTGGTACACCCAATCCAAGTGGCATTTAATGCTTGCCACCACTTATCAACTTTCTAAAACCGATGAAAAAATCATTAAAACAAAATAATTTTATTAAGTTGCGTGAGGTGTTGAAGCAATATTTAACAGTTTCTATTGTACTTAACGAATAGTAGCTGTTGAACGATAACTTACCGCTTACACAATCAGTATTTAACTATATCCTGAAGATTGCTATATCATTGATAGACTGCATGAATATGTAACACTTACGTTGGCTAATACGAATTTACTGTAAAAAGTGACCTTATAGTTTTTTGTATGATACCGGTGATACTACGCTTCGGACTGGGTAGGGCATATTTTTCTATTACTACATTATTTTGTAACACTATACTATAATACTTTTCCAAAATCTCTTGAGATGCAAATAAGAAAGAAATGTTGCATCTCAAGAGATTTTGGAAATTTGTGAGACTATTCTCAACACAGTCTCTCTGGGGCATACGAATGAGACCATACATCCTAATCTTAATAGAGTCAACCCAAAGTTCAGCTTCGAGTGTGGCGCCTTTTTTTTTTTTTTTTTTTTTCGAGGATGGGACCGCCCTGGGGTAATTTCTCTTTATCAGGCCTGTCCATAATTTCCTTTTTGAGGGTGCGGTCCCTTTCTCCCCTCCTCTCTCCCTCTCTCTCACTGCTTGCTCGCTGCCCTCACAGTCACGTCTGATGATCAGACGCGTACCAGAGAGCAGCGAGCAAGCCAATGAGACGCACACCGTCCGAGGACCCGAACACTGCTCAAGTCTCCGAACGGTGTGCCCCTCTTGTGTCTCTCTTGGTCTGGTCTCTCACTTGGGACCTTCCGGCATGAGTGGCTCTACCGGCAAAGCCCCCAAGATCACTGAGACACGCAAGCCCCACCACGACGGCAACGTGGAGACACGGTTGGTGGGAGAGTTTGGCGCCTTTTTTTTTTTTTTTTTTTTTTTTTTTTTCTGGATGGGAAATCATCAAATGACCCCTCCCGCTCTGGGTGGAGCGGCAGGGAGTGTCAGACTTTTACTGACTAAAACCCACCCTTTAGTCCTCCTAGTGCCTTTCTTCCCAGGGCCGCGGTAACTCTTTCGAACAAATCCGCAACCCTGGTAGGCTCTGGCCCTAATGGGCACCGACCCGTGCTGACTTCTGCTGGTTTGGCGCGCGTAGAACACAGCGCGCCGTCAACCCGGGCCTGTTCTGATCGGACGGCGAGCTACCCATTGCTCGCCGTCCACAGGCATCAGTCACTGCGCCATGCTCAGGAGCATCAGTTCCTGGGCGGCGCAGTGGCTGACGTTCAACAGGAGGGGGTGAAATGGGGCCATTACTGGCACTCCATTTCAGCCCCCTCCGGAGCCCTTTGTAGGGGCTCTACTGCGGCTGCTGCAGTAGCAGCAGCCGCAGTGGAACCGGCAATGGCGGCAGAAGAAGCGGCGGCAGCGGCGGCGGTCGCGGCAGAGACGGCGGTGGCGGAGGGCTTCCTCCTGTTTCCGGCTTTGGTGGGTGGGGCGCAGGCCCTACCCCCAGCCCAGTGGTCGGCCGGCTTGCCAGCTGCCGCACAGACTACGCAGTGCGGCGCGGCGACGCAAGAGCCGGCCCTGTGACCGGGCTGACCGCAGCGGAAACAAAGACCGCTGCGGTCCACCTCCGAGGTGCATTGTGCTCCCACATGGTGGCCCACTTGGCACCGGAAGCACCTCAGAGGTCGGGGTTCCAGCAGTTTGACCTGCGCGGAAACCCAACCCACCAAAAACCTTCGGCCCTCCGTGATGGTTTTGGCCGCCGACACGGGGCAGCTCACCACAATGGTGCGCGTGCCCGTGTTGACAGGACGTAGGGTAGGCCTTCACCTCCTCTGCTGAGCACCCCCCCGTCCTAACGACGCCGGCCACCACCTCCGCCTCCGTGACGGAGTCGTCCAGGCCCAAGATGCGCATGTCGATGCGCTTGGTGGGCCTGAACACTCGGGCATCGTCCGCGCTTAGGGACGCCCTGAGCCTTTCGGCTAGAGCGTCCGCGGTTGGGCCGCTGGCTGCCCCGGGGATCTCCAGCATCCGGGCCCCAGTCATGGTGACCCGGAGCCGAAGGCCCCCCACGATGCCCAGCTCACCAAGGTTCACTGCCTCCTTCGCCTTGGTGAGCACGTCCGCGTACGTCACGCCCCTCTTCGCCGCGTCCGGCTGCAGCGTAAGAACTACAGCCGCGGTCCTCGGGGGGCGCAGCGCAGCCGCGACGCTTCGCGCCTTCTGCCGCCGCTTCCTCTCCCGCCTCTTAGCCGCCCTGGCTGCCTTTCCCGCCTTCCTCTTCTCCCCGGCCACTTGCCATTCGGCTTGAGCCGGGGGAGGAGCTGAAGGCGAGGAAGCCGGGGGGAGCTGCTGCTCAGACGGCGCAGGAGCCTTCGCCGTCCGCGCAGCAACCCCACCCTTACTCTTCCTTCACGACCCCGGTGTGGCAGCCACGGCGGCCGCATATGACGCCTTTTTCTGGCCTGAAGGGGCCTTCCCACTGGCCGCTAACGGGGGGCGCAGGACGATGCCCTCCAGGACGGAGAACCGCGCCTGGAAGGCAGCCATCTCCTGCCGCACGAGGTCCAGCACCTGGCTCTCCTGCGGCGCGGGCTGGCTGTCCTTCTTGCGCCCCCCTTGCGGCGCCCCCTGTGGGCCGGCTCCCCGGAGCCTGGCCAGGTCTGCGCGGAGCCCCTCGTTCTCCTTTCGGAGACGCTCCGTGGCGGCAGCCAAGCGGGCGACCTCCGCCCGCAGCTCGGACATCTCGTCCGGCGGAGGCCCACCTTTGGTAACCTCCGCTGCCGCCAGAATGGAGGCCATCGCCTCGCGTATGGCCTTGTTCTTAGAGGAAAGCTTCCTCTTCAAGGCCACATCGCGAAGCGCGGCCTCCACCACCTCCGCAAACCCGGCCCTCCGAACCCGCTCCTGTCCGGAGTCATCCGGCTCACCGCCGGAGGACTCCGAACCAGGAGCCCTGCGACCGCCCTCTCCGGGGGGTCGTCCGTCAGCGACGAGCCCCTCGGCTCGCTGGCCAGCCACCTTGGAGGCGGGCAATCTCCCCTTGCCTCCCTCTCGGCCCTTACCCCGCCTACTGGTGGGGATCTTGCGAGCCGAGGCCACCTCCTCGCTGCCAGACGACCCCCGGTCTTCCTCCGTTCTGGGCCGCTTGCGGAAGGACCTAGAGTCCTCCGCAGCAGCCCCCGCTCTCACGGGTTCAGAGCTCGCCGAGCTAAAGGTCGCTAGGTCGTCGGAGTCCAACTCGGACTCCGACTCTGCACCCGTGCGACGCTCAAGCGAGCCCTCCTCCCAATGTAGAGCGCCACTTCCCGCGCTCTGCCCGACCGACACTTTGTCGGGTGAGCTAAAATTAAACCCGATTAATTCCTCAAAGTCGAATCGGGGGCCTCCTCGGCCACTGTTGCCCTTGGCAAACGGAGTGCGGACAGCCCTGTTGCCCCCCCCCCAGAATACGAGGGGCTTGACGCACGAGGCGTGGCGGATTCCCGGACTGCTGTGCAGTCCGGACCGCCCTGGGGTAATGTCTCTTTATCAGGCCTGTCCATAATTTCCTTTTTGAGGGTGCGGTCCCTTTCTCCCCTCCTCTCTCCCTCTCTCTCACTGCTTGCTCGCTGCCCTCACAGTCACGTCTGATGATCAGACGCGTACCAGAGAGCAGCGAGCAAGCCAATGAGACGCACACCGTCCGAGGACCCGAACACTGCTCAAGTCTCCGAACGGTGTGCCCCTCTTGTGTCTCTCTTGGTCTGGTCTCTCACTTGGGACCTTCCGGCATGAGTGGCTCTACCGGCAAAGCCCCCAAGATCACTGAGACACGCAAGCCCCACCACGACGGCAACGTGGAGACACGGTTGGTGGGGGAGTTTGGCGCCTTTTTTTTTTTTTTTCTGGATGGGAAATCATCAAATGACCCCTCCCGCTCTGGGTGGAGCGGCAGGGAGTGTCAGACTTTTACTGACTAAAACCCACCCTTTAGTCCTCCTAGTGCCTTTCTTCCCAGGGCCGCGGTAACTCTTTCGAACAAATCCGCAACCCTGGTAGGCTCTGGCCCTAACGGGCCCCGACCCATGCTGACGACTGCTGGCTTGGCGCGCGTAGAACACAGCGCGCCGTCAACCCGGGCCTGTTCTGATCGGACGGCGAGCTACCCATTGCTCGCCGTCCACAGGCATCAGTCACTGCGCCATGCTCAGGAGCATCAGTTCCTGGGCGGCGCAGTGGAGTTTGGCGCCTTGGGTAGCTTTCATCACGGCCTGTAACATGCAGACAACTGGGCAGAGTGTCCTGTCTCTGATCAAACAGTGGGGACATGACTTAACCTTGGAACCCCGCACAACATTTGCACATCTATGATTCTCCACTTACACTTGCATCGGGCAACCAGGTATAACAGCATTCTGTGATATTATTGAACCAAACGTATCATATATATATTGGAGCTCATCGGATCGGAGCTAGCAGAGCAGCATGCAGAAAGGATAGCCCAAAAGCCCATTTTCAGCATCCTTATCAATCTACGGTCCCTCCCAGACACATTTTTGTCACGTGCGGTTTACCAAAGCTTAAAAAGATCATAGTTCACATTTATTCTAGATATGCTTATCATACGAGACAGTAAACCTATTAGCTATTTCACCCTGATAAACAAATTAATCACGGTCGACTTTCACTCTTTGATCAGGCACTATTCTTGTTATAGGTGACAGTTGTTTACTACAATTTATGTTCACGCGACATGATATTCTTTATTAGTATTTTTGTTCAGGTTTTTGGTCATCATCGTGAGTCTCTTTGTAATGATAGTGATCAAATACTAGGCTATCATTAATACAAAAAATCTCTAAGTTATATGATTTCTATAGTATACCGGTAATACGGGGTTACTTTGACTTTAAGGATAACTTTGACAGTGTTTGGGGCTCATTATAATAAAGCCCCAAAATTCGGTTTACACGTGTTAGGGGGCGAATCCGCATGGGTGAGAGATGCAGAAACTAAAAGTAGTCAAGAAAGTAGAGTAGGTAGTTAAAAAAGGAACGTGTCAAATTTACCTCTAAAATCAAAGTTACCCCGTCTTATGGTACGATATCAGCAGCGAAGCAATACATTACAGTAAAACTTTGTTCGAAATATAAAAGTCCACTACTGGACATAAAAGCTATTCAAAGTTTACCCAATTTCTTGATTTGATTCAATATCAAAATGACTTGAAATAAAGAGAACTGTGTTAGTACCTTGGTACTACAACTTGTAACAGAATAGAAGAACCAGCTGCTCAATACGTTTTGTCGAGTTATGCACACATCAATGTATGGGGCGGGCTTTAGTCGATGTTTTTTTAGCGACTTCAGGGGTGGTCGCATAAAAGTTGATCATAATGTTGAGTACAATGACTCCTTTACAGGTTTTGCGTTTATTCAGTTGCACGTTGTATAAAGAACCTGTAATCCCCAGGGTCCTCTGCCTGGAGCAACAAAAGACCCTCTACGTGCCGGTGCCTCGTCTGCAGAAGGGATTCCTTAACCGGCTCGAGTTGCCTGAGGGAGAGACCGGCCCGTCAGCCATCAGGAAGGCCGTCTCGCGTAACGGAATGGAGTCTTATGGAAAACCTATTGGTAAGTATCGCTTAGAAGTAAGTACTGTTACATTGTTCTATCATTTTAAGTTATAGTTGGTTGTAAAGAAAAATCCGCAGCTTGTTTCGATGTGACTCAGGTTGGCTGGACAAACCTTCAAAATAGCTTGCATTTAACTAGGTCAATAGGTCACTTTATGTGACGGCTAAACACCCTTATTTCAGAATTTGTGACGCTACAGAATCTTAGAAAATCGATCGAAAACGTGTCCAGCCATCTTGAAAAACCACTTTTCGCTGGTCTCTCAATCTCGGTAACGGAAGTGATTTTGACGACTTTTTGCATATCAACGGGCGTCACATAAATTTGTGACACGCACCGAGCTAAAAGTTTTGTGATAAGTACAGTGGTTTAGTAGAAAAATGCACGAGAGAGAAGAATTTTCTGGAGGGGCGACCTCGTGACTCCGACCTGGTGAACGCGGGAATCCACTCGATGCGAAACGCACAGGACTGATCGACGTAGCGACACTTAGGGGACACCATATGTCCACCAGTGGACGTCTATCAGCTGAAATGTAATGTCATCCTGTCAATTAATAGAATACTATAAAGGAGGCCAGCAGTGAGAACTGTATAGGCTAATTATGTTATGCTGTTACGCTGACATAGCGATTAAGCTATGTTCGATCACAAATAGCCTTGGACAGGAACCCATTCCCAAACTGCTTTTCAACTGCATTTGTGACACTATAAATCAGGGTGTATCAGATTTCTACTACCCGAAAGATCTAACAATTAATTTTCGATAAAACTAATTGGAACTAAGATTGTTCTACACTCAAGACTTTTGTAGTACTAAAATGACATCATCAATAAACAGGTGCGTAGTATCAACAGCTATTTTGTAAAGACTTGACCTTGCATCAGCAAAAAAATTGTCTCGTTTATTTGTTCTTTTATCGAAGTCGCATTGACTCATAAGTATATTATGCAATGCCTCGCCTCTTTTGATGAATTCTATTAATATTGACAGCTGAAGAATATGAGTATATTAGTCTCGTTTATTTTTTTTTCTTTACTTGTCTATAACACTTTTTCAAATAAAAACAACAGTAACAACAAACATTTGATAATATTAAATAATTGTAGGCCACCGGTATCGGGAACAGGGTGCAAGCCGTGCAAGCTACCGTGTCAGAGCTCCACCGACTGGCACCTCGTAAAAATACTAGCCGTGCCCAGAAGTAGAAAGATTAAAACAATTATAATAACTAAGATAGGTACTTTTTAATACTAGACAATAAAATAGATAACTTTATAATAGTGTGTGGAATAGCTCACATTCTCTTTTGAATTTGAATTGTGTGGGGTTTGACCTTCCAAGAAAGGTGTTAGAACTACTTCTTCATGCATAGCTCTTTGGCGATATTGCGAGATCGCAACACATGATCACTCTTTCAACAGTGAACATGATATTCTCCAAAAACGAATTACTATTTTAACTTATTTAATTATGGAAGGCCTGTTCTACAATGGTTTTCATTAGTGTAGGTAACAATGATATTCTTTCTGTGGTTACTGGCAAATCTAATATTCTTTTGTGATCCTTGCGAATTGTGTAGTTTTATGAAAAATCCTATTATTATTTTTACTGTCTGTTTTATGTTTGACACTAAAGAAAAGATAGCCAATAGAATTTTGCAGTAGCATTACGTAAGCTAGTGTTTATGGAAAACTGACCTTACATCTATTGGCATCTTTCCAAAGGGTGAAAGTTCTCATGAATGTAGACACCTTTTACTATGCGACAAACACTGCGAAATACCGAGAAAAAATGCTGTCTAATACAAAAATGCTATCCTCTTACAAAATATATATGAAATGGAGGTTTGATATGATCTATGTTCCGAGGTGATCCTTTATTAAATAGAGGGGTATTTATTCATTGAAGTGTGAATAGGTTACTTCAAGGCTTGCGCGCGTGAAGGTGAGATTGTGGTCACACGCGAGCCTACAAAAAAAATGTCATACACATTTTTAAATAATTCACCCTCTGGAAAAAATGCTTATAAATGTAAAGTTACTTTTTAAAGAAATAGTGAATTTCATATGAATGTGAACGGATGTAGAGGGAGGCCAAAGAAAAGATAAATAGATTGTGTGAGATATGCTATGAAGGGTGTCAGTGAAAGAGAGACAGTTAAGACCTTACGCAGTTGAAAAAGAAAACGGGTTGCTACAACCCCAAGTAACATGGTATCCAGTTACAGTGGATAATGCCCTTGTTCGGCAGTAGGTAGTTGCTTACGGCCGCTTTCTATAATATATCTCAATCCCAATCTGTATTCTGATCCTTGTCTGTAACCAATCAAAGGTGAGGATTGTGTGGTGAAGGACACAAACTCGGCCGTTGATTGGTTACAGACAAGGATCGGGATCAAGATTGGGATTGAGATATATTATAGAAAGCGGCCGTAAGAAGAACAGAAGATGCTGAAAACATGATATTTTTCTCGTCAGGCATAGAAGACTCCGTTTCGCTAGACTTGGTCGTCATGGGATCGGTCGCAGTGTCCAAGGAAGGATACCGCATCGGCAAAGGAAGAGGTGAGATTATTTTATAGTATATTTATTTTTAATTTATCTTATTTCTTTTTTAATAAAATGGTTTATAAACTCGTACCTATTTATTTAAATCTCTAAAATAAATCTGTAAGTAAGTTATTTATTCATAATCAATGTTAATTATTGTTGTATTTTGTATGTATTTTATTTTAATGAATAATTAATGCAGTTCACACCTTATGAAATTATCATGTGATATGTAGAGCAATATGGACGTCCGGGCCTGAAACAAAATAAGGCATAGTTGACTTATTCCCTTCAATAATTGGAAAGAGAGACCTACCAGTACCCAGAAAGCGTGTGTTCCATCTCAAATTTACTTCCCCATGGACTGTATCTTATGATATGTATTGTATAGGCTATGGCGACCTGGAGTTCGGTCTGATGATGCACATGAAAGCCATCAAGCCTAACACAGTGGTCGCCACCACTGTGCACGATTGCCAGGTAAAGATCATATTGTGGAGAAGTTTATAAATACACTCAATGTTGACAAGTTAGGGTAGGTATTTGGTTGACAAGCGAATTGTCTATAACATTTAATTTCACGTACATCGATTTAAGTAAACCCGTCATTTCGAAAAGGGTTCCAGTCCTTTAAATAAAACTACAAACAAGAATGTCTCTTACTCTCGTGCCATTTTCATACTTGACTTTTAATTCGATTGCTATTAAGTTGTTTGTGGTACTTGAAGCTGTGCATTTTTCACAGGGAAAATGCAATATCTTGCCTTGCCCTTTTCGAAATTCGAAATATCGAGTTCAATATGTCTGTCACAATCTATCAGTTATTGAAAATGGCAGAGAATTAAGTACCTACTGTTTATGTTTAACATATTAAAGTCCCCGGAATGTATAAAACAATTTGACCTCAAGCCCATTTGGAATAAAAAAAGCTAATCTTTATGGTAAACTTCTCCATAATATATTGTGTGTGTTATGTAGTTACTTGCACCGAAAGGCGTCGTATTTAGACAACACAATAATTGAGACAAAATATTAACAAGTAAATTATTATTAATAACGCCCTTTATAATTTGCACTTCCTCCTAATATATTAAACAAATCCTATGTTGTTATGGACTATTCAGCCTCTAGACAACTAAGAAAATTCTCTTTAAAAAAAACTAGTAGACTAGCCGAGTTAGTTATGTCAAAGTTGGGTGTTTACTGCATTTTGATTGTCACTGCCGATTTAATGGTAGGACTAGACAAGACTATACTTGTCTCGCTCTAAAGTTAATCAAGACACCTGAGAGTAGGTAAAGAGAAGAAATTAGAGACGCAACAAGTTTTAGTTGCGTCACTGACTAAAGGGGTGACATAAAATCGGATTTTGTGGCCATAAGGCAAATTCTCACACGAGAATTTGACTTATTTTTTTTATTAGCACCTAAACAACTTTTAATGAAAATAACTTAAATTAAAAATACACGAAACTTACAACAAACTAAAATATAGCATCAAAAAATTCGTCCTCAACGCTGTCAGCTGGTCAGTTGACTTATGGCCACAAAATCCGATTTCGAAACGATGTTCAAATTCGAGCCGCAATATAATCTCAGCGACACTCAATACCGAAAACCAGTGAAAATTTATGGAAATTAAACACGGTGTTTCTCGCAGTTTTTGACTGCGACATGAATGATAACGCTCTTTAAAAATACGAGAATTACCCCTGAGCTGTGTTGACAGAAACTTCCATTGCCCATTCTAAGTCGTCTAGAGGCTGAGTAGGCGATGTATGTAGTTTTGTAAGTCTGCCATATACAGTTTTTGATATCATAGTAATGTTTTGTTCTATTTTAGGTGTTCGATACCCTACCGGCCGATCTGTTTGGGCCGCATGATGTCCCCATCGACATCATTATCACACCAACTCAGGTATGACAATTTATACAGGGTTATCTGAAAAACAAACAACCTTTTCTATCTATCTAGTCCATTTGGCCACACTGTTGGGCAAAGGCCTCCCTTCCTATCCTTTTTCTACACAATTCTGTCCTTTCCAAGATTGGGCCAGTCCTTTACTCAGAAAGCCGCTAAGCTAAGTAGGATTGGGCCAGACATCTCTGTCGTATGTCAGACGAATGGACAAAAAGAACCACTGAATTTGTCCCATGAAATGCCAAAAGACATCGGCAGACCGGGCGATGATGGTTGAATGGATGGAAGAAAAAACAACCGTTTCATACATTTTCATCTGATATAATTGTATTTTTTATGAAACACCTTTTTTATGGATGGGAAATCATCAAATGACACTTGCCACTCTGGGTGGAGCGCGAGGGAGTGTCAGACATACTTGACTAAAACCCATCCGTGCTTCTCGTAGTGCCTTTGCTTTCCAGGGTGGCGGTAACTCGTTCGAACAAAATCCGCAACCCTGGCTTTATGAAACACCTGAAATTGTTTTCGAGTTTTCAGGGTTTGTCTCAATAGTAATATTTGATTATAATCATGTGTACTTTCACTCTCTAAAAGGTTGTTAGTGTTTTACTAATAACATTATGTTCTAGAATCGATGCATTGTCTTCGTATGCATTCACGAATCTTAGAATCAAGGAATGTATTGATAGTCTGAGAACTATCAATACATTCCTTAAATATTTGTATGGCCTACAGATAGTTGTTCTTGATCTGGCTGTTTGTGTATGTGAGTTTGTAAGCGCACCCACAATGCAGGAGAAATTCCTAGTGTGGGGCAACATTTTTGTTTTAAAAAAGAAAATAACTTTTATTTAAGCGCTTCCCTGATCAAATGACCTTGAGAATTCGTTCCCTCTTTGCCGCACCCCACCTCTACAATACTTCGTTAAACACTACTAGCGCCAACTAGTGAACAATTTACGAATACAAGTAAAAGTCACAGACCTTAGAATTCACAGACACGGCGAAGCAAAAAGGAGGGTTATGAATTTGACCGGTATGTATGTGTATGTTCATCTGTTCACTCACAACTTCTAAACCATCAACCATTCGATAGATGATGATCGTGATGGGTCGTGATCGATATCTGAATGAATGAATGTTGCGAATTTGGTCAAAATGAAAATCCAAGATTGCGGCTGCAATAACTTTCATAATTTTTCGTCATGGGTGTCGTTTTCATGGTTTTTGAGGCTGTTAAAGCTGATGTGAAGTAAAAATGAAAATCCAATATGGCGGCTGCGAAAGTTTTGTTTTTTATTTAAATCATCGTGGAAGAAGGAACTTCGTTTCTGACATTTCTAGTTTACATATCCCCAAAATCTAAATAACGGGTACATGTAAGTGTGTTTATGTCCGAAGGTTCGTTAACTACACTTCTATCTATAACTGCTGTCAACTCAAATCTCTTTATTTAATTGAGGTTCAATATTTTCTTTATTTTTTTTTCTTACTCCTCATTGCCTTTTCGATGAATGAAGGATTTCTTATATTCATACCTCAAGGGTACCGGGGGTCGAGTAATTCTGGCAACAAACAATCTTACATGAAATGATGAAAGCTTTTCTTTCATATTCTCCTTCCAGAATTTATCGTCTCTATCGACGTATTCCGTTTTTAGCGGAAGGTTCTCATTTGACCAAACTGCAAATAAGCACTTTGATCGTTTAGTAACGTGTAGTTGTTGTACTTGATAGTTCAAGTGCAGGGGCAACTACAAGGGCTAAAAATCAATAAAAACCACCAATGGTACTAACGATTGGTGGTTTTTATTGATTTCCGGTCCTTTTTTGTGATTTTCCAAAAGCTCACTTTTCTTTTTTTATGACTTTTTCTAAACCCAATTTGAATGCCGTTATCGGGCATTTTATTTCAACAATAGTGTCGTCGCTACATAAGCCATCTGGAGTGGTACCTAGAAATGGCAACTCTTCGTCAATAAATAGACCACAAGGTTCAATTTTAATATTTTCTTGCCTTTCTAATTGCTTGATAGTAATGTTTTCATTGTCTTTGCCATGTTTAATTGTCGACACATGGTCAATGTTGGTTTTGTACAATAAGTCTCTCACAAAGTTATGACAACGTGTATCATTTCGCCGTTTGACAACTTTTCCAAAGTTGGAAGCGGTTAATAGCGACCTACGCAACTCTAGCCAGTCGCTGCATTCACATTGTAAAACGGTTGTCCGTTTGATTAAACTTCTTTCCTTATCAGTTTTCTTTAAATTTTCCATAACATTTTCTTTACTTTTATTGAAAACATCGATTGGCATGTCAGGTTTTGTGCAGTCTTGATCATAATTGTGGTCCTGTTTCGATTTTTCTAAGAACAAGGCACGCTTTTTTGGTTTCCTATTTAGCTTCATTTTCGCATTTTTGTTTATTCTTTTACTTTCTAGCCGTTATATTTTGCCTTGAGGGTTGTTTCCTTTATTAATAGATTTATATAGGAGGTAAATTTAAAAATTTAATTACAAAGGTAGACATTTAGCGGAATAAAAGTAGGTAAACTTTGCATAATGCATCAAATTACTTACAGAATGTCATTCATCTAGATCTGTAGCTTACTTGATAATAAAATGCTTCTTATGACAATAACACAATCGTAGCGTCTTTTCGCGGTAAAAAACAACGGTTGATAAGTAGGTACATATACTCTATGGTAGGTACTCATATAATATTAAACATTTTTGAAAACAAAACACGTAGGGAAGACGACGAGAGCGACACGGCCTCCTCGTACGAAAGCGCGCAGCGCACTGCCGCCCGCACCCCGCACCCCGCACATGCCTTTTTATCATAGAATTCACACAATTATTTTAATAAAAAAAGAAAAGCGATCTTTTGAAATTAAATGAAACGTGAATAATTTAGATTTTTAAATTACCTATCCATTAGTCTAATCCTCAAATGATTAGAACGTTGCCTTTAGCAACAGATACAAGAAATCAATAATTTTAGTCATTTTTTAAAAGTCTATTTTAAATGTAGGTATTTGTAACACATAAAAACAAATTAAAACATGGAATGTAGATATAGGATATCAAAAATTAATAATGTGCTTTTAGATGTAGTTTATTTCTCTTATCTAATGAGTTAATAGCCTCTGAATAACGAAGAAAAACGCACTAGCGCAAGGTTTTGGTCGGGGTAGAGCCTTAAGTAAGTAATTTGTGTTTTCAAACTTTGTGTGCGTTCAAACATGAAAATCGTCTTTCAAATAAAATCTACTTCACAAGTCAAATCAAATCTACCAGGCTCGCAGAACTGACGAAAGTTTTCCTACACAGGTGATACAAACTCAACGCATGAGCCAACGTCCGGTGGGCATTTTGTGGCATCTGCTGTCCAACCGGCGTCTGGAACTCATGCCTATACTGGGGCAGCTGCGCGAGATTGAGATGCTGTAAGTACCTAGTTTATAGCTTTGTTCGATCTAAAAGGTATTTTAAGTAAATAGCAAAGACATGAAGCTAAGCAAATCATTCTGTAATGATTAGAAGTGCGGACACTGCGTTTAAAAACAAATTAAACAAACACGTGCCGTTGGCAGTGAGGGTTTTTTAAGAATGTCCGAGCTCAACTGTCGCAGCATTCATGCTCCCCGTTAGTCCTCGCTGTATCTCTTCTACCCTGGGCGTTTGCGTTTCCGATCAGCTGATCATTCGTTCGATCCATCGATTGATGGCGCTGTCTGTTGAACCGTGGCGCCATTAAATTGTACCAAAATGCTCACTCCCCACAGCGCGGGGCGCGCGTGCTCGCTGAAGGAAGTCGACACGGACGTGGAGGAGCGCGCGGCGCAGCGCCCGCGCCGCCTCAGGAGGCGCACGCGCTCGCACAAGAGTCAGAGCGAGGGAGAGGTAACTAAACATAGCTTAGTCAATGTTGCTCACTCCCCACAGCGCGGGGCGCGCGTGCTCGCTGAAGGAAGTCGACACGGACGTGGAGGAGCGCGCGGCGCAGCGCCCGCGCCGCCTCAGGAGGCGCACGCGCTCGCACAAGAGTCAGAGCGAGGGAGAGGTAACTAAACATAGCTTAGTCAATGTTGCTCACTCCCCACAGCGCGGGGCGCGCGTGCTCGCTGAAGGAAGTCGACACGGACGTGGAGGAGCGCGCGGCGCAGCGCCCGCGCCGCCTCAGGAGGCGCACGCGCTCGCACAAGAGTCAGAGCGAGGGAGAGGTAACTAAACATAGCTTAGTCAATGTTGCTCACTCCCCACAGCGCGGGGCGCGCGTGCTCGCTGAAGGAAGTCGACACGGACGTGGAGGAGCGCGCGGCGCAGCGCCCGCGCCGCCTCAGGAGGCGCACGCGCTCGCACAAGAGTCAGAGCGAGGGAGAGGTAACTAAACATAGCTTAGTCAATGTTGCTCACTCCCCACAGCGCGGGGCGCGCGTGCTCGCTGAAGGAAGTCGACACGGACGTGGAGGAGCGCGCGGCGCAGCGCCCGCGCCGCCTCAGGAGGCGCACGCGCTCGCACAAGAGTCAGAGCGAGGGAGAGGTAACTAAACATAGCTTAGTCAATGTTGCTCACTCCCCACAGCGCGGGGCGCGCGTGCTCGCTGAAGGAAGTCGACACGGACGTGGAGGAGCGCGCGGCGCAGCGCCCGCGCCGCCTCAGGAGGCGCACGCGCTCGCACAAGAGTCAGAGCGAGGGAGAGGTAACTAAACATAGCTTAGTCAATGTTGCTCACTCCCCACAGCGCGGGGCGCGCGTGCTCGCTGAAGGAAGTCGACACGGACGTGGAGGAGCGCGCGGCGCAGCGCCCGCGCCGCCTCAGGAGGCGCACGCGCTCGCACAAGAGTCAGAGCGAGGGAGAGGTAACTAAACATAGCTTAGTCAATGTTGCTCACTCCCCACAGCGCGGGGCGCGCGTGCTCGCTGAAGGAAGTCGACACGGACGTGGAGGAGCGCGCGGCGCAGCGCCCGCGCCGCCTCAGGAGGCGCACGCGCTCGCACAAGAGTCAGAGCGAGGGAGAGGTAACTAAACATAGCTTAGTCAATGTTGCTCACTCCCCACAGCGCGGGGCGCGCGTGCTCGCTGAAGGAAGTCGACACGGACGTGGAGGAGCGCGCGGCGCAGCGCCCGCGCCGCCTCAGGAGGCGCACGCGCTCGCACAAGAGTCAGAGCGAGGGAGAGGTAACTAAACATAGCTTAGTCAATGTTGCTCACTCCCCACAGCGCGGGGCGCGCGTGCTCGCTGAAGGAAGTCGACACGGACGTGGAGGAGCGCGCGGCGCAGCGCCCGCGCCGCCTCAGGAGGCGCACGCGCTCGCACAAGAGTCAGAGCGAGGGAGAGGTAACTAAACATAGCTTAGTCAATGTTGCTCACTCCCCACAGCGCGGGGCGCGCGTGCTCGCTGAAGGAAGTCGACACGGACGTGGAGGAGCGCGCGGCGCAGCGCCCGCGCCGCCTCAGGAGGCGCACGCGCTCGCACAAGAGTCAGAGCGAGGGAGAGGTAACTAAACATAGCTTAGTCAATGTTGCTCACTCCCCACAGCGCGGGGCGCGCGTGCTCGCTGAAGGAAGTCGACACGGACGTGGAGGAGCGCGCGGCGCAGCGCCCGCGCCGCCTCAGGAGGCGCACGCGCTCGCACAAGAGTCAGAGCGAGGGAGAGGTAACTAAACATAGCTTAGTCAATGTTGCTCACTCCCCACAGCGCGGGGCGCGCGTGCTCGCTGAAGGAAGTCGACACGGACGTGGAGGAGCGCGCGGCGCAGCGCCCGCGCCGCCTCAGGAGGCGCACGCGCTCGCACAAGAGTCAGAGCGAGGGAGAGGTAACTAAACATAGCTTAGTCAATGTTGCTCACTCCCCACAGCGCGGGGCGCGCGTGCTCGCTGAAGGAAGTCGACACGGACGTGGAGGAGCGCGCGGCGCAGCGCCCGCGCCGCCTCAGGAGGCGCACGCGCTCGCACAAGAGTCAGAGCGAGGGAGAGGTAACTAAACATAGCTTAGTCAATGTTGCTCACTCCCCACAGCGCGGGGCGCGCGTGCTCGCTGAAGGAAGTCGACACGGACGTGGAGGAGCGCGCGGCGCAGCGCCCGCGCCGCCTCAGGAGGCGCACGCGCTCGCACAAGGGTCAGAGCGAGGGAGAGGTAACTAAATATAGCTTCGTAATCAACCTATCACGTTTTTACTAAAGGGAAAATGTATTAAAGCGCTTTTCCTATCTCCTTTCCAATTTTGCTGTGACCTGACCAGGGAAAATTGCACTTCATAAATATTTGCCACCTGAATGTGTAAATTATCGGTTGGAATAAAGATTTGCTTTTTGATTTGAGATTTACTGCTGAGACTGTCTTCGATTTTTTTTGCTCTAGGAAACCTTGAACAATACTTTAAATTGTTAGGTATTTCATGAGCACGTGTCAAATTAAACCTTATGTCAATGAGTCAAATTCTGAGCGCTCGTATTTTGCAACGACTGCACCATATTTTTTTTAAGGATGGGAAATCGTCAAATGACTCCTTCCACTCTGGGCGGAGCGGGAGGGCGTGTCAGACTTACTGACTAAAACTCATCCGCCTGTATTCCCCAGGGCAACACAACCGAGGGAGAGGACGGCAAGGGCGGCGGCAAGGCTCGTCGCTCAGCTCGGCGGCGCAACAGCCACAAGTCGGCCAGCAAGGACAAGGAGGACAAGCCGCGCCGCCCCAAGCGACAGAGGCCTGACATCGACTTCTCTGTCAAGGTACAGACTACAGTGTCCTGACCCAACAACAAAAAAAAACAATCTGCCTAGCCTTTTACCAACTATTTTGGGGTTGGCTTCTAGTCTATCCGGATGCAGCTGAGAATAAGTGGTTTACATAGAATGGCCTATCTGATCTCTACAACCCGGGGTAACTCGATACTCTCTGGCAAGACGCCTCCGTATCAAAACGGTCATATTAACAAAACGTCCTCGCACGTAACGTAATTGCAAATCATCCCATTAGCAGAATGTTTAATTGTCAAAGAACAGTGAAGCTGAGAAAATTGTAAGTATCCGATTTTGACATGGCTCATTATTTAGTTTAAAATTATCATTCAAATGAAAAAGACATATATATACCTCTTGTGTGGACGCAACCTTGTCGATTCTCTTGTACAATCTCATGTTCCTAGTACAGAGGCTAATACTACGGAAAAAGTTCGGAGATGGACCTAAATCTACCACAAAATTAGCTTTTCTGTCCCTAATCTATATAAATACAGATAAGGGTCCGAGATATATCCTTAAACATGTTTAAAGTCTGCAGCACTAGCAAAGTTTTAAATTTCTCTCTGAACCCAATTATGAAGAAATCTAAGCAGAAGAAGCCGTAGACAAAAGCTGATATTGAATAACGTCCTTATTGAGTTGATCTCGAAAAAAAAACTTATCACTTGTAAACTGTAGAAAAAAAACTTATATTTATGTGTGATATGACTGTACTTTTCCCATTCTTCTGTTTTTAGTACGTTCTGCTAATAGGACGGTTTGCGGGTAGGACGTTCTACTAATAGGACGGTTTGCGTATAAGACGTTTTGATACGGAGGCGGCAAGCCTGTTGTCAGCAAGTTTTTCTGGCATCTGAATACAAGTAACAACTGTCTCATCTACAACTTGAAAAGCTTGCGATAAAACGCACGATCAAATCAAAACGTCTTGTACACCTTTTTGGGCAGTCGTGTGAAAATGATTTCTTCAAAAATTTAATCACCCTCATGCATTTTTTTGCCGCAGATATCAAACATCAGTCCTAATACAAGAGTGCGCGATCTGAAGCAGGCGCTTTCCGAACGCGGAGTCAAGCCACAGATCATGGTCTGGAAGGTAAGTTTTTCTCATAATCAAGAGTAGAGAATTTTCTTGGATGAAAAAAATTGAATTCAATTTGGTCTGCCAGTTATATTTATGAAAAACGTTGACACGTATTTTTGCCTTTCAAATCATAAAAAAATACAAAGATACAGCACATCAAAGTTCAGGAGTGGGGGCTGGTGATGTCAGTTGTTTGTTAAAACCGACCAAGGGCGAGTAGGAATGGCGCATGAAGGGTTCCGCGCCATTATTTGTAAAAAAGCGGCAAAAAAATCGTTATGGGGCTATACAACAAACGTTTTTTTTTTCCGCTTTTTTTTGTTTTTTTTTTTCACTTAAATATTTATTTTATGTTGTTTTTAGTATTTGTTGTTATAGCGGCAACAGAAATACATCATGTGTCAAAATTTCAACTGTCTAGCTATCACGGTTCATGAGATAGCCTGGTGACAGATAGACGGACAGCGAAATCTTAGTAATAGGGTCCCGTTTTAACCTTTAGGTACATAACCCTAAAAACTGTACCAAGGCGTGACGTTACATAAAATTTCACTTCAATTTCATTTTATGTTTGTGTCAAAAGATAAAAAAAAATACGTGTCCAACATTTATTGGTGATCCTGATCTCACTGACAGACTAAATAGTTTTTTTTTTTTCAGTTCATTATTTCACAAAATATTGTTTGAGAACTTCTCTTCTCAGTTTTAATTTCTTAAAAAATTTCAGGGATTCCGTGGCTTCTGTTATTTACATTTCTTCAAGCCCAGCCCACAAAAGGTGAGTTGAAGATTCTTTGTTTATTTTACTCTTTTCTTTTTTACCACAAATAGATGGCAAATAACAAAGCGCACCAAAGACATGTTAATACTAGATAGATTAAAATCTGGCTAGAAAAAGAATTTTATATGCCAGTTTTACCAAAACTACAAAATAAAGAGCAGCATTCATGTGCTTTTAAAAAGGGATAGAACCTTTGTGGCTATCCGGTTGGCATTTTGTATTTTTTTTTTCAAAATCACGCACTGAAATATGAACAGTTTTTGCACGCAAAATACGCGCTTAGGCGTGGAGTTGCGGAAACCGTCCCGTTTTACATACAACACTAGCACTTCGCCCGCGACTTCGTCCGCGTGGGGATAGTAGGTACTCCACAAACTGCGACGCCCCTATACATATCCCCTTATAACGGTTAGTTTTTGAAAATTAAGCACAACGATTCTCATTATTGGTTCAGCGCAACTGTCCACCCCGTTCAGCCCGTCAGGGGTTGATTATGCAAAAATTGTTAGGTACATGATAGTCCAATCAACGGGGCTTATGTGGTCCGAATAATTCTCCCGCCTATGAAATTTGGCATATGATGAAATTAGGTGATACAGATTACAGATGTACAATAATCCAACATTTTTTTTTACGAGAAGTTACGTATTTTCACCTAAACATGAAAATTGCTTATGAGGCTCTGTGAATATTTCCTCAGGCTGAAATACTTTCTGTTTACGTATGTATGTACTAGTTAGAATAAGTATGTAAAGGAATCCAACATTTTTTCGATTTCGGTGATACCCCAAATTTAACTTTTAACATTTTGCATTATAACTTCTACTGAAAAATTGCTCTGCCAATTTTTATGTTTTCATATGTCTTTATGTCCCTAAATACATAGCTTTGTTCAGTTATCCAACAGATTTTCCTTTTTAAACTTATGTTTTTTATTTTTTCTTAATTACGTGATGTGAAAAAATCCTCCGTCCATTTTCATACCTTTATTAGTCATATGATTTTATACTACAACAGATTTATCAATAATCCAACAAATTTTCCTTTAGGAAGAACAGTTTTTTTTCATTTTTACTTTATTACGTCACGCAAATAATTGCTCAGGTTAATTCAATACGTGTATGAGATTATCCAATAGGCCAATGGAAATTCGGCCTAATACAAAAGTTTTTACAATCTCAATAATATAAATTCAATCGCAACATACGTTTATTAGTCATGATTTTATATTAAAACATATTTATCAATTATCCAACAAATTTTCGGACGGTCAATATTTGTTACGATATTTCACTGTTATAAGCTAGAGCGAAGGGTTGGCCATCACTTGACTGAAAATAGTAATGTAGTAATGTAGGGGAGTTTGATGGCTACCGATATTATTACAAATATTTTTCTATAAATATGCACAACGTGTGTACAGTCAACAGCACATCAAGTTACCAAAAACTGACAAATTTTCTCAATTGATTTTGAACTTAACCTTCAACATTTTAAGAGTGTGTATTCGATTCGCGAGTCGCTGGGAGGGCCCTGCACGACCCTCAAGTCTGCTATTACAATAGTGTCAGAATGGTCTACCATTGATTTCATAATTGTTGATTTTGACAAGTTTTATAACCTAATAATATAAAAGCGTCATTATGACTTTCCAATGGTCAACCACTGACCCTCCCATTGAAAGAAATGTCATAGAATGGTAATCTCGTACATAATGACAAATGACTGACAGACATATCCGGTAATCTGCTAAAATTTTGACAGTTCCTTTGATCAGTGACCTACCATTAGAACGTCCTTGTGCAGTCATTGCTTTTCAAAGACATTGAATATTTAGAACCATGATTCTATTACGAGACCATTGACCGACCAATGATTGACCATTATGAATTTAGCAGATTACGAACTTATTGCAAAATGACAATGGGATCGTGTTGGAATGACGAATTTACGAAAGCAGACTTGGGGCCCAGGATCGGTAATCGATTGCGCGCGGGGATTTATAGTGTTTTTAAAATAATCGTGTAAAATAAATGAGTACATAAAAGGACTGACAAAAAAAACCAGGATATTTAGCAATACCTTTATTTTCTTAAAATTATTATAATGTTTATGTTTATAGTAAAACACTGTTAAAAAAAATGGTTAAAGTTAACCGATTTTCTATATATTTTTTTAAATACTAATTAGCCATATTTTTGTAATTGAGCTATAAAGTGCGCTTTGAGACTACATATTCAGTTGGACAAACGTATAATATAAAATATTTTAGCAAATTACAATGGTTGTATTCGTCCTGAAAGATAACTCTGACGTCCATTTTTGTCAAACGCTAACTGTTCTTTTTAAAAGTGTCAACAAAAATTATGTTTTTCAGAGTAGTGTAGTAAATTAAAACTTAATCTTTCTAAAACCGTAATATTCAGTGAAATAATCTGCTCACATCATTACGATTTTGATCTTGAAAAATTAAAAAACCATGAAGTTTTTGTCGCGAATCGAATACACGCTCTTAAGGTTTAAAATCACTTGGAGAAAAGACAATGCCAGATCCCGCCCCAGCAATTTACAGAAAATGTAAATGAATGAAAATTAATTTAATGAATCGTGGGGTCCGAGTGCTCATTACTTGTTTAAAGATCTGTCAAGACGCTTAGTTGACACTTCGCGTAACCCTTTTTTTTTTGGGATGGGAAATCATCAAATGACCCCTCCCGCTCTAGGTGGAGCGGCAGGGAGTGTCAGACTTTTACTGACTAAAACCCACCCTTAGTCCTCCTAGTGCCTTTCTTTCCAGGGTAACTTTTTCGGACATATTCCGCAACCCTGGCAGGCTCTGGCCCTGGCGGGCCCCGTCTCCGTTGCTGACTGCTCTTTCCGGCGCGTTTGGAGTGAAACGCGCCGTCGACTCTGGCCTGACCTGATCGGACAGCGAGCTACTTCGCGTGACCCTACGGCTGGCTTTTACCTGGGACAAAGGATAATCATTGCCATATGACGTGGCAATGCTGCCAGCCTTTTGGGTACATTACCAGTGGTCTGCGATGCGGAGGAATTTTTCGACGCCATATTTTAGATTATTTTTAGCTTAAGTTAAGTCTTTTATTTAAGTGTGTATTTTTATTGTTTTTCGCTACCTACTTTTGCTTTTGTCAACTGTTTGTCAACAGAAAAATCTGACACCTTCTTCTCTTTCTTGCCTAGAAATTTTTATTTATTTATTTTTTATTTTGTTGCGTGTTACCCAGTTACATGGGTTGTGGAGGTCTGGTAGGCAGCCGCTCCACGTAAAATTCCGGTATTCAGCTGAATTCGGTTTGACTGGGAGCCGACCCCAATATAGTTGGGAAGAGATGATAGTGGGGCAAAGTTCTATAGTTTCTGTCCTTTGACAGTTTCATATAACCTGATGTGCGGTTGACTGTACAACGGCGTTTAGACATTCGCTTATACCTATTTCTAAAGAATTTTTATTTCTTAAATTGTATGGATTTAAAATACAAAAGGAAGGTTTTTTTTCTTTATAAAATGTCTTTCTAGACTGCAATAGATACGTTAATAAAGTTTTTTCCAGAATTTTGCTGCTAGGTTTGTATTTGGGTTCAAATGGGTTAATTTGTGCGTATTTGTGATATAATATTAGATTTAAGAAAATATTCAAAATTTTCAATTTACCGCGCTTTTTCGTAAACCCGAAAACATATCGCTGCGCCTAAATGAGAAAACGTATAAGCTCACTGAAAATTGTACCGACTTGAAAAAAGGAAGAGGTTCTCAATTCGATTGTATTTTTTTTTGTCACTTCAACAAACCCCAGTATAACATTACTTTTTTTTATTACACAGCCAACACACACAACTCGCCGTTACCTTAGACCATCGTTGCTAGCCGACGGCCGGCAATGCAATTATTGAGAATGTAAAAACTTTAGTATTAGGCCGAATTTCCATTGGCTTATTAGAAAATCTATTAAAATACAGCGACTCATAACTTAGTACACTCATTGAATTAACCTGAGCAATTATTCACGTGACTCAATAAAGCAAAAATGAAAAAAAAATGTTCTTCCTAAAGGAAAATTTGTTGGATTATTGATAAATCTGTTTTAATATAAAATCATATGACTAATAAAGGTATAAAAATGGACGGAGGATTTTTTCACATTACGTAATTAAGCAAAAACAAAATATACAAGTTTAAAAAGGAAAATCTGTTGGATAAATAAACAAAGCTATGTATTTAGGGACATAAAGACATATGAAAACATAAAAATTGGCAGAGCAATTTTCCGGCGGAAGTTATAGTGCAAAATGTTAAAAGTTAAATTTGGGGTATCACCGAAGTCGAAAAAATGTTGGATTCCTGTACATACTTATTCTAACTAGTACATTCATACGTAAACAGAAAGTATTTCAGCCTGAGGAAATATTCACAGAGCATCATAAGCAATTTTCATGTTTAGGTAAAATAACCTAACTTCTCGTAAAAAAAAATGTTGGATTATTGTACATCTGTAATCTGTATCACCTAATTTCATCACATGCCAAATTTCATAGGCGGGAGAATTATTCGGAAGTCTCCATACAACTAATATCCTCGTTGATTGGACTATGATCTGTTTCAATTATCCCACTTTTAGTTTGTTCATAGAATTCCGACGTAAATTGAAGCAAGCTATAATTTCCTCCCCTAAAAATTTATTCACCCCTGCTTCACCCCTTATTATATATATGTACCTAGTTGATTTTCGAAAAATCCAAACATTTGTTATTCTTATTGTTTTATCGAAAACATTGAAATGCCGTGGTGTTTCAACTTCATCGGACCAAGCATTGTTACGATTCTCCCCAGTTCGCTCAAGCCGCGACATTTTTCTTACTCCGAGCATGTTTATTACCGTTGTAACTTTTGAACGAAAGGTCCGATTTGAATGATTTAAAGTGTAATTTACACGGACATAATCAACCTTAATTATCAAACATATATCATTTAAATGGATAAGGATTAATATCATGGTACTATAATCACCATTTTTTATTTCACCATGGGATTTGCTTGACTAATATTAACAAAAAGCGGTCATGGTGACTTATCCATAATAGTTAGACATGTGGTATCGCGGACTTTTTTGTAGATATTGATGACCTCTATAAAACTGTAGTACATCACTTTGCTCTATTGTCAATAGATTCCGCAGCGTACGCGATATAAGGATTTTTTCTCACACCTTGGGTCACATTATCGAAGTTTTCATACGGATCCCTAACTTTTCTGAAAATATTCTATAGCCTGGTGAAAGAATTTTTCAAATCGGTCCAGTAGTTTCGGAGCCTATTCATTTCAAACAAACAAACAAATCTTTCCTCTTTATAATATTAGTGTAGATGAACAGTTTCCTTTAATTTGCCATGTGTCATTACTTCCCTGAATTTGACACTTATTAAGCAACGCTTTCGGATGATGTATAGACAGTATACAGGTTGTTTCTTTTTTTTTTCAAAATCAACGTGTTCGATTCCTGGCTAGGAACACCGATTTTTCAAAAATCCAATGTTGCCGTTTTAGTTTTTATCAAAATCGGGCTCGAGACTCCTTTCAGTGTTTTTCGACATTCCTCGTCAAAGTCAAAGCATTTATTTCAATTAGACCATTTACAGGCACTTTTGAATTGTCAAGGTCGGTCGGTCAAAAAAAAAGATGAAGCTATTTGCACGTTCCAAAGCGTAGATCTCTATGGAGAAGAACGTGAAAGAAACTCCACGGACACTCTTTTAAAAATAATATTTTGTTACAAAATTATGGTTACATAATTCATATTGAAATTATACATATATGTGAGAACGATGTAAAAGACATGCAGGATAAAAGAGTCCGGAGAAAAAAAGAAACAATTCAAAGAAATAATTAAAATAAACCATGGCAGCCGAGAGATGACCAGCCTCAGCTGACGGCGCCCGTTCATGAACATGGCGCATACGTTAGCCCCAATCGGCTCAAACATTTTTAAGGGAGCCTAATGATCCAACGCATACGCCACCATCAGCCAGAGTTTAACGTGAGCATGACATCCCCAATCGCCAGGGTACATTCAAGTCAAAGACCTACCCAAAATGATCATTATAGTTTAAATTTGAGGTACATAGTACTCACACATGTGCCGTTAATGCATGAAATTATACAATGCTAAATAAATTGAGTCTATACAATGAAAAATATTGCATTCTTACAATCTTCATCCGGTCCAACAATATTTCCAAATGCTAACAGATTACTTTGTGCGCCCTAGTGGCTACCTACTGGCGTTGTGGAGCAGGACCAGCATTGAGCCAAGCATTTTTATCTTCAATATACTCCCCTAACTTATAATATGCTTGCCTGCATAGTGTGCGTTTAATACAAGATTTAAATGTTTTCTTATTTAGTTGTAATATATGGGGAGGTATTTCATTATAACATTTTAAACAGTACCCCATAAAAGATGACTTTAGCCAGTCTGAAACCTGGTTGAACTAATTGGTCCCTATTTCGAGTACCATACTTATGTCTGTCGCCTCTTTTACTAAAAAGATGTAAATTCACACACAACAACACACGTGATGAACATACATGATGTTTTCGTAAATGTATTGACAAGGTACCGTCATGATGTTAATATTCTTAAACAGTTCCCTTAGAGAATCGCGCCGGCCGAGTTTGTATATGGCTTTAATGGCTCTTTTCTGCAGAATAAAAATAGACGATGTCTGCAGCCGTCCCCATTGTAAAATACCGTAAGACATGATACTGTGAAAGTAACTAAAATTCGTAGTTTCGAATTTGGCCAACCACGAGGACACTTAGAGAATCAAAAAATGTCATTGCCAAGATATATAGGGTAAAGTCGTCATATGACAACAATGCCTATCATAAAATGAATAAATTAGGTGATTATATGCGTTACTTAAAAATAAAAGTCAAGAACGCTTGAAAAGCACTTAATTAAGTACTTCGCAAAATAATAGTGTTTAATTTTTATAAATGGTTAAATCAAGCCGAGAACTATTACAATTTACGTGATTAGTTCATTTTTAATCATTTTCAGTGTTCTTACATGGCGACTACCTTTAAATATCTCGGCAACGTGACACTAGGGCACCATGTTGCAGATTTTTTTTGTTTAAGTGTCTTCTACCCATATATTATGTATGTATGTTTCATCGTACGCCGCGATTCTGATAAAAAAAAATCAATATGGTGACCGGTGGCTACGCCAGCTCCCATACAAAAATATTGAAACCTGTTTCTGATGTCTTTTCATGGCACCAGCGAAATCAATCTGTAAAACTCAGTCTTCTCTTACCGAGTAACGTTTGCGCACACACTCAATCACTCACAAGGAACAATAATATTGCATGCGTTTCTGAATAGTATAGAATGGTGACGGGTGGGCATTTTGGGGGACTGTCTTTATGTAAAATTTGACGTTCAAAAAGTGCTGGCTCTCAGCCTAATTTGAATAAATGACCTTTGATTTTGAATACATTTTAATGATAATAGTACATTACTGTAGCGTCCATCAATGCCTCATTGTGGCCAAGGCTTGTATAGTACTTTTCTCAAATAATGCGCGGAAATTCATCATACTCACAATTTTCACTTGAACTCATATTGTCAACTAGGTATAATCAATGACAAACAACAATAATTTTTTCCGCGTTAAAGTTCATTTTGTTTTTTCAATAAACAGCTTTCTATTTGCAACCCAGTTCGAAATTTAAATAAAACCTTTGATAACTTACCCTCCTTGGTGGCCATGTTTCGGATTACAAGATCGTTCAATTTTTAAATTACACAACAGATATGAGTTTACTATGTAATTTATTTGGCCGCTAAAATTTCCAAGCAAAGAACGTTAAACACTACTTACTGCAAAAACAAGACAAAACATAACATCACTGAAAACTAAAAAAAAAAAACATGCTGATGACTGATTGAGCGATGCATGATGCATTACTTGTATCGATTTCGCGCAATGCGCCACTTCTTTGCTCGTCGCATGTCTTGCACTTATAACCCTACACGCAAATTTGTTTGGGGAATAAGTACTAAGACCGAGAGCCACATACAGAAGCCAAATACAAAAGCCCGACGCGTCTGAGCGAGAAATCAACAATAGCGTAGCACAATACACTACGGATGAACTCTTCGTTAGTATAGTTTTAGAGTTCAGAGATCGCAAGATATACAGACTCGCGCGGCAACTCTGCGTAGCGACAAATATGAATGAATGAAATGCAGATTTAGAAACCTTGTATCTAGATCTGCATCTCTATATGCGCGCAGTAGAACCTAGACACTAAGACGAATTGTTTTTTTTTACTACTTATAAAAAAAATACTCGCTCGATTGAGCAGTTGCTATATCGTATGCGCTGATCCTTAAGATGGCGTCGTAATTAATGCAAAGCGATGATGGTCGCGTGACTCGCGTATTTTTTTTTATAAAACGTGACGACGTCGACGAGGTTTTAATCTGAATTTGGTATCAAAAATATATATGGTTTTGTACAGGGTGAGGGAGACAGCGGTCCTACCGTGAGCATGGACAGCGTGCTGACCGCGCTGGCGGAGATGTCGCTGGGCGGCAGCGGCGGCGCGGCGCCGGGCGAGGAGGTGCGCGACGACAAGCCGCGCCTGCTGTGCGTGGAGCCCGCGCCGCCGCGCACGCAGCCCGCCGCGGCCGAGGTACGTGCTAGTGTACAGTATAGTGTGACAGCGTGCTGACCGCGCTGGCGGAGATGTCGCTGGGCGGTAGCGGCGGCGCGGCGCCGGGCGAGGAGGTGCGCGACGACAAGCCGCGCCTGCTGTGCGTGGAGCCCGCGCCGCCGCGCACGCAGCCCGCCGCGGCCGAGGTACGTGCTAGTGTACAGTATAGTGTGACAGCGTGCTGACCGCGCTGGCGGAGATGTCGCTGGGCGGTAGCGGCGGCGCGGCGCCGGGCGAGGAGGTGCGCGACGACAAGCCGCGCCTGATGTGCGTGGAGCCCGCGCCGCCGCGCACGCAGCCCGCCGCGGCCGAGGTACGTGCTAGTGTACAGTATAGTGTGACAGCGTGCTGACCGCGCTGGCGGAGATGTCGCTGGGCGGTAGCGGCGGCGCGGCGCCGGGCGAGGAGGTGCGCGACGACAAGCCGCGCCTGATGTGCGTGGAGCCCGCGCCGCCGCGCACGCAGCCCGCCGCGGCCGAGGTACGTGCTAGTGTACAGTATAGTGTGACAGCGTGCTGACCGAATGTACAACACTAGATGGCACCGTTTTCGCCGTGCACTATATCTTTCTCTACACCATAAATTCAGCAAAATTGCTTTGCGGTTTAGGCGTGAAAACAACACAAACAGACCAATACAGTTTTACTTTCGCGTTTGTGTAGTACCTATTAGTATGAAAATGAGGATTTACCTTCAATCGCAGCCATAGCTCATTTACTACGGGGTCGTCTGTTGAATCCATCGCACAACTGCGGAGAGTCAATAGTTTTAGCTGAAAAAGGTTCAGACGATACAGAAATCCTCAGTCTGAGATACCTCACCTTTACATACGGAACGCCTTGCTCGAGACACAAACATAAAACCTCAAACGGCTGCTCGAGCAACGTCAGTTTCTGTTCTACGATTTTCCAGCTGCTTTTTTTTTTCTCTGTTTCAGAAATTCGTAACATAAGCGTTGTGAATAACGTTTCTGTATTACCCACAGCGAAATATCTGTCTCGTTGTACGGTACTTCAATAAAATAAATAACAATGGTAATTTTCTTTGCAGGTTCATTGACTTCCCAAAGGCGATGGACACCAAACTATATCTCTCGATATTTTGTTAACGACTACCTTATAATTATTTCTAAAACACGCATATATCGTTGATCGCTTGGTTGCACACGGACTGGCGGGTTCCCTGTCGCATTCCGACACTAATTTGTTTAACGTTAAGGTACATTTTTCTTCGCGCCGGCCCGAGTTAACGCCTAGTGCGCGCGTTGCTTACTGCATTTTTCTTATAGTTGCATCCATCGCTATGGAATGTATCGCCGCAGTGTCTTCTTGGAGTGTATACTTTGTTTTCGAGTTGTATGCTACAAAACTGTTAATGTTGCCTCGTCATGGGATTACTGTTCTGTAGTATTTCACTTATGTTAGTTGTATCGATGCAGTCGGCAGCGCGTGCGCTGTAACCGAAGTAGAAGCGAGAAGGTTCGATTTTAGTTAATGTCGATTGTTCGGACATGTGTTCGCTCGATGGTTTTTGTTCTTGTTTGTGTGGGCCGGCCTCTAGAGTGAGCTATATTTATACACTTAACGAAAATTATATCTTTATGAATGTTTTAGTTGTCTCTAGTCTAATGTTAGCATGTAAATTAAACGTTGTATCTATAAAAGTTTATCGTTCCACGTTTTTCAATGCAGATACATTTTAAGCATTCTTCCATAATTATATTACGAGAAAAGATGCTATATTTTTAGTATATAGTATAGATTGAACTAAAACTAAAAAGTTTATATTTAATATTGTAAGGTGCTTGTAAGAACGGAGTCCCGAACTTTGTTTAGAAATTAGTTTGGAAGGATTTGATTAGTGTTAAGAGTATTTATTTTATTACGAATTTTGGGGCTCTGTTTTTTATATAGTTGTGTATATTTGTGCCAACTTTGTTTGAATTGAATTCATCTTGTTATAAAATTTGCCGTAATTTTGATCTGTAGAGGCTGCATTGCAGTATTTTAACGTTTTTCTCGAAATAAAATATTTACATTTAACATATCGAGTGAACGGAAGTTAGTATACCTAAACATTTTGAACCCTCTGTGGATGTCAAAGTTACTTTTTCAGTATTTGGTTATCTGTAATTTAAGACTTGAAAAGTAATATATTATTGACATAATAAGATATATTTAAACTATATTTCTATTAGAGTTTGCGAGCTAGACGTTCGCGCAGCATTGGTCTCCTTTAGTATAAAAGAAATGTATTTTATATAGAAAGATAAACTTTATTGATGTATTTTTCGAAATTTTTAGTTATATCGAATTGCATAATATTAAAAGGCTTCGTCTCTATTACACTTACAGGCATTTCTCGTAACTGTTAGCGTCTGTAAACTTGCGCACACAAGTGTTGGTGTGCTTACGTTATTGTTATTCCTCACTTTGCAAGTTTAAGCAATATTATATAAAATATATATTTATGTATATAACTTGTTAACACATAACGCTATTTACTAGTTTATTTTGTAATTTTATAACGTTGGGTAGCAAGCATGGACGAGCGTTTTTTTGTTTTGTATTTTTTTTAATAAATTTATTAAACACTTTATTTTTGGCTTTTTATTTTTATTTTGCTTCGCTTATAGAGTTTATTCTTGTTATTAATGTCAAGTTTATGGATCCAGGTAGCTAGATTGAATATGATATGAATATAATTCATTAATAGTCGTTTACATTTGAAACTTAATGTTGTGATTGTATGTACTTTAAACATTTCGCCGCTTAGAGGTTGAGGGTAAATTAAATTCTATTTTTCTAGCCGATTTACTGTTTTATTGATAGCAAAATAAACCCCCTGATGAATGTTCCATTAACCGGTCAGTCATCGCGCGCGCGAAACTACAGAACAACAGTCAAGCCCCGCACGCATTTTATATAATAAAATACCTTACAACAGTAATAATAGACTTTTAAAACGCGTAAATCGGGCGAGACACCGGTGTGTCGCCGGCGCTCAAAGACATTTTCAATACGGCACACCGGTGTAACAGCGGAGCTTGACCGGTAACCCATTGTAATGTTATTTTAAAAAAATATGCGCACACCATTTTTTGATGTGGAAGTTGCTCGCTATTAGTGACTGTACCCTACAAATAGGTAGGTACTTACAATGAAACCGTTGTGACTAACTATACCTACCCAAATAATGGTACGTTACCACAACATATTACACCTAATTAACAACTTAAAACATGTTTAAAAAACACTTTCCGTGCGATCGTATCGCTTCATACAAATAAAGTGACATGTCCCACCATATCTGATGGTGCACGCGATTTTGACAATATATTAAATATGGCGAGGGACTAATACAGCTTATTTTACATTGAATACTATTGATGAGCTCTCATAATAATGATTCCTATAGTATTAATATATTTGCTACAGTTTTGTTATGGTCAATCGCCCGATGTGGTAAGTTTTATTTTCTATGTGAGTATATTTTGTATTAATTTGTAAACGATACGATTTATGAGCATGATTCCAAGTACGATTACAAGATCGAAAAATTGTTTTTTTTTCATTAATGAAAGTATGAAACCAAATGTTTGTATTTTGAACAATATTCTGTAAAACACAAAAAAAAAATATTGGCCTGTGGGCCAAGCTAACAGATACATACGTACTGTAGACCACAGAACTATATCTGCGGTCTACTTACCAAAATATTATAAATAAAACTCCTGTATTAACTATTAATCAGTATAATGGAGCACCGTCGCTCGGAGAGTCGAATAACATCTGAATGCTTAAACAAAAACCGTTCTACCAAATTCAAATATTCTAATTATTACCAGCCACTTCCAAAGGAGGTATGTACAGCCAGATGCTGCGCAAAGAGGCTCTTACAGTACCTACCTACGTTCAAAGTACTTGCATAGATACATCCCAAACATCTTGTTAGTGACCAAGTAAGTAAGGTAAGATATGGTGGTTCTGGGATCCTAAACTCGATTCAGATTTTGGGACGTTACTGAGAGATACCTAATGGAAAATCCAGACAGGCTAGCAACTCGGCGTCGGTGCTCAAGACTTGGAGCATTGGACCTACCGAGAAAACGAACTCGAAATCATACGCTCGGACCAAAACACTAACGAGGCAGTCGGCCACATGCTGCAATTGCTGCATATTCTTAATACAAACAAAAACGGGTGAATCGAACACGACGTTCGAACAAACAAGATGGAATAACAGTTCATTTCATGCTCACTCCACCACCGTGAGATTTTGACAGAACAAACCAACCCTTTAATCCCGAAAAACAATTGAATCATTTGTATGAGTAGTACCTACTTTTTACCTACTTTGATAAATGTGTTAATTTTTTTTTTTCCCATACATAGTAAAAGTTATTCCTAATGATGAGTACCTACAATGACCCCTTTTCAGGTTTTGCGGTAATTCTGTTTGGTTTTTTTTTGTTAATGCCTTATCTAAATTGCTTTAATTACTTAAGCATAAATCATTTTTTTTCCAAGAAATATGTAGTAAACATGGACTCCCAAATGGAGTGTTGTGACGAAGAGAGCGAGGCCTTCGTGGATACTTCGGGAGTAACAGTGGGGCGGTACAACGAGACCATTGCCTACATGTATGGAGATGTAAAGTTTCTGAAGGACGTCGGACCTGATACTATGGTGAGCCTTAAATATTTTCAAAATCAATATACCTACCTAGCTGTTTCCCGATTATTTTGGGTAACTAACCACGAAATCGCGAACCAACAGTTCAGCGGCCCTACCATGACGTGTTAAAGAAAGCGTGAGTAGTTCGAGCGAGAAGGAGGGATGGAGCTATAAGTATAAGGTGTATAGCTCCATCCCTCCTCGCTCGAACTACTCACGCTTTAACACGTCATGGTAGGGCCGCAGTACATTTTGTCGAGTTGTATAATTATGATTGTTAGCCCAAAGACCGAAAATGTTAATTGAACGAAAAACCAGCTCGTTTATCTTTTAGGTACCTACTTAAGTATTGTAAGTAGAAAAAAAAATATTTAGAGTAAAAGAAATGGGCGAAGATATCGCTAAAGCGATCTTTTACAAACTGGATGAGCTTGAAAGTAGAAGAAAAGATATGACTGTGTGAACGTTTATTCAATTCAATTCAATTTCTATATTTCAATCAACAATTATTGGATCATATATTATGTTAACATTATAATTAAATACATATAATTTCTACTTGATGTATGTACCTACCTAACATCAATTTTACTTGATGTTAGGTACATACATCAAGCACCCCACCAACCACTAGAAAAATATAAGACAAAACACAACACAAAATTCCATTAAGTATTACATAGACACAAATTAAATTGGCAATGTCAACAAATTCAAATTAGAAATAAATATAAATCATTAGATAATGTCACAAAATAATTACCATTTATTCAATTTTCTAAAATAGGCAAGAGGGTACATTTAAATATTGTAAAATAGAAAAGAGGGACAGATAATGAACAATAATGTGTCATGATTGTCTCATTTCATTGTCACTACATTAAGCATACAACAATGGTTAATGTAGTGACAGTCCAATCTCTCAGCCATCATCCTCAAGATGGTGTTGCAATAGCTGAATCAAGAAAATTAAAATAAAAGTAGTTAGGTAGGTACCTAACTGATTGAAGTAAGTAGGTAAGTCTGCGACGCGCGACGCGGAAATGCAACGATTTGGAAAATTGCTTTCCGCTAGTATGTATAGGTACCAAGGTCTTATCAATGAAAACACGTGTAAGAGTTTTACTTAGTTGGTTACTAGTCCTAAATATTTCATCCAAATCTATGCTTTTTGTTTATTTAAAGTTCTTCATTATCACAATTTCGGATGTTATACTACCACTGCTGAAAATAGGGCCCGTGGCCTAGCCTCAAACCTCGTCACACTGCTTCTCATAAAATGACCTACCTTTATACCTAGGTACCTACTTACCTATATGAAATTACTTGACTGGATATTTGTTTGATTACGACTTTGGTAGGAGATCATACCACAACATCTAAGTAGAAAAGAAGTTATAAATATAGGCATTATTACTAGCCCGTACTGTCCCACTGCTGGGCAAAGGCCTCCCTCCATTCCTTCCAATGCTCACGGTGTTGTGCCTCATCCTTCCAATTCGTAAGGAAGACATCCAGGTCATCCCGCCATCTCCTTCGTGGTCTGCCGCGGCCTCGTCTCGCTGTTTCAGGGCACCGATCCTGTATTTTACGGGCCCACAGATTTTCCGGCATGTGGCAGACGTGTCCTGCCCAGTCCCATTTAAGTTGGGCAGCCTTTCGAGCCACATCAACAATTTTTGAGGTGTGCGAATGTAGGTGCAGTCAGATAACTAAAAAAATTGTGTGTTTTTAGTTACGTAAACCATCGAATTCCATATCTCAATATCTACCTCCAACAAAACAGATTTAAACATCTCCGCTACACGACTACATGGTTAAGCAATAGGGAGATAACTACAAAAATCCAATGTTCAGCCCCAAAACATTATTAAAACACAAGGTTCCTACAATATCTTTCTTCTAGCTGCATAAAACTCCTGAGGTGGTGGTGGTGGTGCACAGGGACACAGTAGGTACCTACCTAATCAGGTTTTCGCCTTTTCTGAAAAAACCAACGTAGCAAAGTCTACATCGCTGCATCGCAACAAAAAGAACCGCAACGTCATTATCCCGAAAACTGCGAACTAACTGAACGAAATCCTGCATCGCGTTATTTATCAGTTTACCGTGCGATTGGAACATATACAACAGTCCGAATATCGACTATCGGGCAGTTGCCCACCGGACACAATAACCGTCCGGTCGAAGGATCCTTTTTTTTTCAATGTAGGTTTGCGGGACTTCACGCCCTATACCGCGTACCTCTATAAGTTAAGATCTAGGTGTGCGAATTATGTTCTTATCCAGGTCATGGACTACCCGTGTGCTAGTCTTCGTCCATCCGTTCAGCCGTTGAGGCGTGATAGATTTACAAATATTCAAAATAAGGAAGTACAGTTCGCGTCAAATAACTGTGCCCCTCTGAAGTTGGCTACGAGTTGATGCGTAGTAGTCAAAATTACGAACCAACAGCGCATGCGCGGGGCGGGGATTATGGCGGCGCGATTTTATGTCTCAGTCGCTCGTTTACGTTCGATGCTTGCGTCCCGCTTGCTCCCGTCTACGTGACTGCACCTGCGCGATCTTTGCAAATGGCTAACTTCAGAGGGGCACAGTTATTTGACGCGAACTGTAACAACGATAAGATTAGGAGGGTAGTTAAATATTCTTGTAATTGTTTTGCAGGTAGAAATTATCCTGCAAAAAGAAGCGTCTGGAAAGTACGAGCTGATGTTTAGCCATGAGATCTGCGACCTTTGTGCTGAGGTAGGGAAGGGCCCGGATAGCGACTATTACGCGTATATGAAGTACTTCGGTATCCCTGACGCCTGTCCATTTGTAGCGGTATGTAGATACATAATATCATCTCTTAGCAATCAAGCGTCTCTTTTTACTGCCAGTTTTAGTAACACTAAGGGCGCGTTCCCACTGTGTCGTGATTTAAATGGAGGTGTTGTCATTTTTTTTCCCAATGAACACCTCCATTTAAATACACAAGCCACGACGCTTTAAACGACACGATAATCTGTCGCTACGACATAGTGGGAACGCGCCCTAAATGCAGGTGCCGCATCTAATCTATCATGCGCCGCACGCGCGACAGTCCCAACACCATTCTGCGCGCGCTGGTGGATCGGTGGGACTCCGATGCTGGCTCGCTGGATATCACCGGGAAGTCCACCCGGACCTGCCACTTTGTGTTTAATTGCTTGGAACTCAATCGATTATTTATTACTAACACAAGTTTGTAAGCTCGTAATTCTACTAACAAATATGGATGTAAGATGAACCTGAAATAAATGATTTGTTATTAGCTATTATAGCCATATTGTTGTTTATGATAGTAGTACAGTAGGCCATCCCTCCACCTTTATCAGATTAGTTAGGTTGGTATTCATTTACCAAACTTAAAAAAGTAAATATTTTCTCTTGCTCTTAACTGCGGCTTTGCATCTTGGCCTATCCTACTGAAGAACCGTGCAATTTTTCGGAAAAAAAAATCCGTCGAAATTTTCAATACAGTAGGTACATAATCTAGCTTTTTTCTTGCAACCCTCTCACCGTGTAAGCCTAGGTGAAGTGAGCTGATGATGCTTACCAAAGCTTTACAAGGTGAAATGTTGACAGAATAGACCGGCTGAACCCTTTATAATTTTAGCTGATAGATCATCAAACTACCTTTATTTCATTAAAACAGCTCCTCTTTGCGCAGGGCGACTACCCAGTCAAAGATTTCATAGTGGACACAGACGATTTGCCAGTTAACAGCAACACCGTCGGTAGATATCAAGCGTTTCTGACCCTCTACAAGAATCCAGAAAGAGATTGCAAGAAAAACAAGGAATTCATGTGTTGCCTCACCCTCAAGTTACTCATTGAAATGGATTAGTAATTCGAATAACGGACTGTTAAAAATGTACTTTGCAGATAAGATTCTTTGACAAAATAAAGTTTACGTTCCTAAACATGTTATTTTCTGGCTGGCTTCAAATTCAAAATGTTATTATTTATCCTTTTCGCTTTCTCTTAACCACTGTTACTAAGTAGGTGCCTACTATATTATTCTAAAATTAATCACAAATACTTGTAACAAGCTGACTTTGACTTTAGTCAGAGGATTAGCATGACCACACAACGTGGTGATGTCGCCTGTCTTTTTGACCACTCGACAGCGATGCAGAGGCCTTTTTCAACGGCTATTATTTTATTGTTATTTTTTTTAACCGGCTTAAAAAAAAGGAGGTTATCAATTCGAACCATATGTATGTCCTAATGCTGTCAGAATTCACAGTTTTTGCATACCAGCTTCTAAATATGTGTGCCTATATTTGTATGTTTATCTGCAAAAATTTCAAAAACTATAAGTCGGATTGCAAAAAATCTTTTTAGTTGGACTACGTATAGTCCAACTTACGGCGCGTACACATAGAACATCCGTTTTACAGGATCCTTTTTAACTGATCCGTCGCTACTGGAGGTAATATTCACACAGCATTTACAGGACCGATTTTAACAGATCCGACGCTACTGGAGGTAATATTCACACAGCATTTACAGGACCGATTTTAACAGATCCGACGCTACTGGACTTTCGTTCTTCAGTGTATCGCCTACTTTCTACGAGAATGGACGTTGTCGTGTTGTATTGGTACTATCGTCGTCTGCGGCGGAGGAAACCCGGCGTTATTGGATACATCCACTATTAAGGCAAAGATTTTGTCGTGGTGCTGTTGTGCGTCAGCTGAAAGAAGACGAATCTAAATTTTTTACTTATTTCCGAATGACGACGTCTACTTTTGATGACCTTCTTAAACGATTAGAAAAGGATTTAAAAAAGAAAGACACAAACTGGAGGAAAAGCTTGTGCCCTGAAGTAAAACTAGCGATATTTTTAAGGTAAGAACTTTAATTTTTGTTATTATCAATTAAAATTTAAAATGACAAAAAGGTTTACAAAAATGAAGATTTATTTCAAAACATAGACAGATCTGGCAAGTCTGACTCCTGGCTGAATGTAGATTCTACTGATGGCGAACCTTCTACTGATGGTGTAGAGTCAAGATGATGTGGCCTACTAAAATAACCTTGGGTGTGGTAGTGAGGAGTGCTAGAACTTTGTGAATATGGAGGCCACTCGTAGTTTGACTGACCATATCTTCTACTTTTAATATTTTGTAAAAGGTTTATCACTCCAGACTGAAATTCTAAAATTTGATCGCCATTAAGTGAAGCCAGTTGCGGCAAAATACCTTTGAAGAACGATAAATTGGGATCTTCAAACTCATTTTTACTTTTTTTTAACTGATCATTCATGTATTCAATCATTTTGGCGTCTACTTCATTCACATTTCTTTTGATTGCCTTGCGTTGCGGCGGGGCTAAATTTTGTCTTTCCTTTTGTCTGTCACTACCACTTTGTTCCGTAATCTGATCAGGTTCATCTTCGTTGTCTTTATTACTTTCTACTGTTTCCGTGATGTTGTCATTAGCAGGGACGTTCTCGTGTGTATCACCTGGGGTGACAACTTTTTTCAAAAATAACATTTGATTGTGATATTTGTAAGGCTTGGTATTTGAGGCAGCAGCTCCAGATTTCTTCAATTTCTTTTTCTCACTCAATGTTCGTATCCAGGCATCTCTAGTCGAATTCCATTTTTTTATAACATATTTTCCTGAAGCAAGTAAATAATAATATAAGATGGTTGTCAATAGCTTAGTAAGTGAAAGGCGAATAAGAAGGTAGAATAGACTTGTCAGTAATTAATTACCATATTGGTCAGTGGATAAGTCAAATTGACAGTGCAAGAACTAATCGGTCAGTAAATAATGGGAAGCAAAAAAGTATTACTAATGTTTAAATCAATTTATTTTAATTAGGTAATTTTATAATTTAGTTCAGTTCAGTTTAATTTTATTTTATTTATGTACTTTATATATAAGTATGAGTTTTGATTTACGACTTTGCTAAAAACTCTCATAAAAATTTCGACTTTCCATACAAAATTTGTTGGTCACTATAATATTTTATAGTTTTATAATAAAACAAGACTTATTCATCAAGCCATCTTTAATAGTCTGACCATAGAGAAGTACCTCTACGAAACATAGACATATACATAATCAGTAATAGACAAAATTAACTAAAACTAAACCCTTACAGTCACTAACGTTACTTTGTATGGGAAGTCAATATATGTGTAATAATATAGTAATTGATTAATTTATTTTTTTTAGGTATGCAGCGTCTGGGTGTACATTTCAAGAACTTTATTACGTCTTTCGTGTCGGTGTGTCAACTATAAGCAACATTATTAAGGAAGTTACACGATGCATATGGAACAACTTGAATGACGAGTTTATGCGACTTCCTACAACAGTGAGTGAATGGGAGCATATATCAAATGGATTCGACACAAAAGCAAATTTTCCCCACTGTTTAGGAGCAGTGGACGGTAAACACATCAGACTTCGAAAACCAGCAAAAAGTGGCTCAATGTACCTAAATTACAAAGACTTTTTTTCCATCATATTATTAGCGATCGTAGACTCTGACTATCGTTTTCTATATGTTAGTATTGGGTCGTATGGAAAAGAATGCGATTCATCAATATTCAAGGAGTCGACATTTTGGAAAATGATGCTAGATGGCAGTTTACAAATACCAGAACCTTGCCCATTAATAACAGGCTCAGAAACGAGAGTTCCCTACGTCATAATCGGCGATGAAGGTTTCGGTTTACACGAAAATTTAATGAGGCCATTTAGCGGGACGCATTTAGACGTAAATAAGCGAATATATAACTATCGTTTGACCAGAGCTAGACGATACGTTGAATGTGCATTTGGTATTCTTGCTAATAAGTGGAGAGTATTCCACCGGCCTCTAGACGTCAACAAAACAACAGCTATATGGATAGTTAAGGCATGTACCGTTCTACACAACTTTGTAAGGGAAAAAGAGGGCTTAAAGGATGGCAACACATCCGAATCTGAAGCATTTCATTTCAATAGCCTACCTGATGATGAAACGCTACGAGGTGGTCGAACTGCAAATTCAGTTCGAACGGAATTCGAAAACTATTTCGTGTCCGAATCTGGGTCAGTTTCTTGGCAGAATGAAGCTATTTAAAATAAAAAACAATGTCTCCATTACAATATAAAATAAATACTTACCAAATTCTTGTCTTTCTTTTTGTTCCATAGCTTCAAAATCCTCCTTTAGAATACCGCATATTTCGCGCCAAGCTGCGGTTTTTGCAATTTTATCTTTATAAATCTCCAGTGTTTTGTCCCAAAGAACTGGTCTACTTTCAACACAATTTATCAAAACTTCTTGCTCAACATATTTTTCAAACGCCTTGCTTGCCATGATTATGATAGCACTGGACACGTGCACTACTCTAGGAATGAAACCGGCAAATGGCGGCTGTGTGTAGCACATCGCACCCCGCGCACCCCCGTGCAAAGCCTCGTGCGGTTTCAATCCGATAAAACGGATTAGTATAGTATTACTGGATCCGGAATACTGTGTGAACTGGCTCATACAACTACATACGCTAATAACATATACGTTTAAACGGACCTGTAAAACGGATTGCTGCTTATTTTGTCGGATCAGTATTTTTTACTGGATCCGGAATACTGTATTCTGTATGAACTCGCTCATACAACTACATACGCTAATAACATATACGTTTAAACGGACCTGTAAAACGGATGTTCTATGTGTACGCGCCCTTAGTTGTTAATTGGTTCACTAGTTTTTGAGACAGAGAGTCAAGTGTGTATCAGTCACTAGGAAAACGTGTCGCTGGCTTAACAGCGTAATTAATACTGCAATTCAATGTTTGCATGCAGCTAGGGTCTAGCTAAACAATCTCGATGAAAATTTCAAAAAGTGGCTTAGCTTTTTTTTAAAGTAGGTAAGCAATCGTTAGATGGCAACATAAAAATTATTCGTCACTTCATTTGTGAGTAGTTATTTTTTAAATGAATTGGACAACGGAACTCTCAAAAGGTGCTGTGGTCCAACTATTTTTAAAGTTGGACAACTGCCCCTAGTAAAGACCCATGGTCCAACTAGTTGTAGGTATAGAGCAGTTGGACCACTGCCCCGAACCTGTAGTTTCTGCCCTGAGAAAAAGACGTGAATTTGTGTGTATGGGTGTGTATTTTACAAAATGAAACGCATTTGTTATTTGTTTATCTTACATGATATATTGACCCAGTATCTATTCGTTGCCTGGTTCATTTACATTCTCATCTTTGCTGGACTCATAAGAAACAGGGTCCTTTTTCCCTCGTACTTTGATGTCGTCAGACCCGGTCTCTGCTTTAGCCTTTTGACTAGTGCTCTCTACTTTGTTTTCTGTTTTTGCTTTATGTTTCTTAGACTTAGACTTCTTCTTGTGTTTCTCTGCTTTTTCCTTCTTTGGTTTTTCAGTGGTAGTGTTTTTCTCGTTTTCTGATTCTGAACTTGACTCTTCTACTGTTTTTTCTTTCTTCTCTTCCTTCTCTGGCTTCTTTGCTTTGTCTCCGCTGGAACAAATATAATGGTTCATTAAATATTGTGGTACAAAATTATTGTTTTTTTCTTTCAAGATAATATTAAAGTATGTGTTGTATACTCAAGCTGTCTCAGAGCGGCTTTATCTTCCTTTGTGTCGCTGTAAATAAAACAATATCATAGTAAGTATAATCATAACATAATACTTACTTATATAATTTTTTGGATTATTTTCACCTATTTTCTGTTACTCATAAAGTCATAACTTACCTTTCGTCAGAGGACTTGTCATCATCACTGCAATCAGAAAAATAATAGGTATTGATATCGGATAACGGTTTTAAGTCTAAGAAAAATGTAATAAACCCAACAAGAATATTGAAACCTTTCTGCCGCTGCTGCTTTTTCGGGATTCTCGTCTCTGGAAAATGTAAAAAAATAAGTAAAAAGCTTTATTTTATTTACCTTAATATAATACCTACCCTATTACTTAATTTATAAAAAAAATGTAGGTAGGTATGATCTAATCCCGTTCTAGATCGATTGGCCGAAGAAGACTAACGCTCAAAGGAATTGGGGAAACCTTTGTCCAGCTATAAAAAAGTGTAAGAATTAATAAAATGCAAAACGTAATTACTTGTTAGCCACATCCGTTTTGGTTTCACCGCTGTCTCTGGAATATCATGGCAATAGATTAAATGCTGAATTTCATAATAAAAATTACGACAAAATTTAAAAAAAAAGCTTACTCCACATTATCCCAAGAAACAGACCATTCTTCGTGAGTTATACCTGACCGGAACACTCTTCTGCAGTTCTCCCTAAAAGCAAAATAAAAGTACAATGGTTTATTTAGCTTCCTACCAAGATCGAAATACATGTCTTCAGTTATTTCAAGATCAGGGGATTTACTCATCATCTCGGGGTCGGCTTCCAGTCATCAGTGGTTTTACTAAGATGTATTTAAACCAGATTCCGAGACGGAGACGGAGCTAAACAAGACACATAACACTGTCCCTTGTCCACAGCGGAATCATGGGCCACTTTAAACTATGTAACACGCCGAAAACCAAATTTTCAGAACACTTTATCGGCAATATTTTTTTAACCATGTTGCAGAAAACATAAAATGTGGCAGTATTATAGACAGCACTTGCACACAGCCAGTTGGTATTTTTTGCAACTGTTCCTAAACTGCATTTACGGGAATAAAAAAGGGTAAACGCTTCAAAATACTTACTCAACATCCTTGTGAATAGCGCAAGATATAAACTGACGATTTCTGTAGACTGAAGTGTACAAGAAGGGTCCGTGACAGCTATGAGTTTTGGGGTCGATTTTACAGGCTGAAATAACTCCAATAACTTTCTCCTTGCCCTGGTATCGCACTATCAAAGGTCCACCGTGGTCGTTCTGAAATTAGCAACAACAGTAAATACCTAAGTGCGTGTTTCTGAATTGAGCCTTTTGAGTTGAGAACGTGGCACCATGTAGAATCTAAACTAGTCGATGGTGATATCAGGGCTGCAGCTAGGATATTTTAGTAGCGATGTTGTTGCGCCGTACGTCAGCGGTCGGTTGTCAACAAGGCGACCCTCTTGGGCCAGTAATTTTCAGTTTAGCAATAAATATTATAATTCGGCAGCTAAATTCTAAATTCAATGTTTGGTATTTGGATGACGGAACTCTAGGAGGTGATGTAGACAGTCCCGAAAGATTTTAACTTTTTTATGGATAAATTTGGTTCAATTGGGCTAGAACTCAATGTTTCGAACTGCGAAATTTACCTCCTCCAAATCACTGACAGACTAGACATACTGAGACAGACTATCTTAGCAAAATTTTACAGTAAAGCTCCGTATATCAAAATCACTAATTTGAATAGGCTTCACCTCCTGGGCTCCCCAATATTTGAGAAATCCTTTCCTACATTTATTGAGCAGAAAATACAATTTACATGTCTCGGAAAGAATTCAAAAGTTTTGGTCATTTTTCAGACTTTGGCTTGTATCTTCTGAACGGTGAATTCTACGTAAAAAGTCAATCAGTTACACTTTAAAAGTAGATAAAATTTGTTACAATATAAGTGCACGTGCAGCTTAATTGGTCTAACAGGTATTGAGATACATCACTTCAAACATGAACCATTTTTCCCGAGTTCGGAATTGAAGTTTAAAAACGAGCCCTGCGAATTGCAGGACTACCTATAGCTATAGCTCAGGGAATAAAGGTTCTTATTATGTAAAATGAAATGGCGTAGGTACAACCGCTCAAGCACCGGCAACACACCGGTGTGCGTCGAATTAATCGCGAATTTAGTGTTTATTTACCAATTACATAAGATTTATTTTTTATGTGGGAATTTTCACATGTTGAGGCCGGAGTCGTTAATAAAATCGTAAAGAAATATCAATCTTAGTACCTATTACAAATATTTTGCTAGTGTTCAAGTTTGGAGGAACGTTAAGGGACCTCAGCTGACTTCTGCGGCAGAAATACACTCAATGCTTGCAAATTGTATTTTTAATAATCCAAGAGTATGGTCATCAAACTATGGGAAGAACACTAATGCTCAATATTCATAAGATATAAATCTACCGTTGGAAAGGGCTTTTCTTGAAGAACAACAGCTTCATATTCGACTTTTGTCAAGATTATTAGTTCTTTCGTAGTAGGGCGTACCTACACTACTGGCATTTTTCCTAATAACATCTCTAAAAAACAGGACTGCAAATTATTGCGAACTAAGATGTTTAATGACTGGCCTAAAACTACACTAATAAATTCTGAAAGTTTTCGGCACTTACCTCACAGAAACCCCCTTGCATCGAAGATCTTCTCGCGGTGTAGTCATCTGGGTCCTTCAAATGTCTTCCCAAATCGACGTTGAGTGTCTTAGTTGGAACTTCTACATCTGTCTGGCGTCTGGACTCTACATCCGTGCAGTTGGCGTATTTTTTCTATAAAATAATGTATTGATTCAGTTTATTCGGCGCATAATATTTCTGTGAAACGTTTTACACGGAGAGGTCTATAAATGTCCTAGTCAGTATTAAGTGGGAAATAGATGGATATTTCCTAGGAGTGGGTTGCAAATTGCAATCCACCACGCGGGCTCTTGTGTTGATTGGTTTGAGGTACTTCTTTAGTAGAGTATTGGTTTTCAATATGAAGTTCGATCTAACGATAGCGGTCTCTTAAATTGAGTTTGACGTCATTTTACCTAGCCGAGAACATCGCACCAGAAATAACTACCTAATCGCTACCTAATAGTTTCTATGTCGCACGAGCGCTTTTCCTATTTATTTTGCGTTGCTGCTCACAATTAAATAACAAGTACCTACCAACTTTCGCAAATACGAGCTTCGTCGATACTAAGTTCATAAAAAATGATAATTTCTCCATTTGCAACAAATATTGAAGAACCTATAAGCTTTTGAAGTCGGAAGATCGTAATCTTTCGAATCGAACGGAATAGTAATGACAGCTTTTTCGAACCATATCTAGGACTCTAGGTACCTACTTATTTTTTAGTTACTCAGGCACTTAAATGACAATTAATACAGATAGGTACATTACCGCACGCTTACGTACCTCGCAGAGTTCACTAAGCCTCTTCATAACATCTTTGGTGCAGATCATGTACTGCGTGATAATCTCCCTGAACCTCTGAGCCCATTTCTTAGCGCATTGCTCGTTGTCCATGATGCACACTTTGGCTTCTTGAAGGCATTTGCTGTTTTTGGGTATGTGCGGGCCTTGACGGCGGTAGACACCCTAGGAAAATGAATTGTAGCATGAACATCAATCAATCCACCTAGCCTTTTTCCTATATTGGCGTCAGCATCCAGTATGTTACCAGTATGTTACCTGGACTGATTGCCTAGCTAACCTCCACAATTGAGTTACTAGGAAACATGATTTTCTGGCTTGTGACTATTCGTAACGACTGTCAAAGATCTGCAATTCACTACCTGGACCAACAGCTTAGCGAGGCACGGAGGGGACCAGGGCGGGAAGTCTCGACATAGTTACCGATCGTCTACCGACCGAGTCCGGTCAATATGTCCTAAGCCGCCGTACACAATTAATCTGGAACGCGATCCACAGATCAGATCATTGATTTTGATTGTGGATCGCGTTCAAGTTTGACTGTGTTCGGGCGGCCTTAGGACTTAGCAACTGAATTCGGTCGTTATGTGATCGTTATTTAAGTCGAGGCTTCCCACCCTGGTATGTTATGGATACAGAACGACCTCGGCAAGCTTTGCGTAATCTCGAAGATCGACCCGTGCAGCTGTTTTACTCAGCCACGACCCTCATATCGTAAACATTAAAACCCTTCTAAAAGTCGTAAAGCCTCTCCTGTCAAAACCTTACCTCTCGGAAGTTATTGCCGCTTCCCCATCCTGCGATCCAACCTTTGGTTCCTGGCTTCTCCAAGTCCCTACTTATGTTGTTATACTGAATGCATTCAGCCGCGAATTCACATCCCTTCTCCTGGACTCCGAGTTTGAAAGCTTTATCTACTTTGACTATTGCGATGTCGTTCGATGACCATTTGATGCTGTCTTGAAAGTCGAATTTGTAGTCTAGAAAATTGTAGAAATATGGTTTAGAAGAGAATTTTTTTTTAGAAAATCAGGAAGGAACTAATCGAATACCAAATTATTTCTGTCCTTTCAAACAAGAATCAAATGTTTTCTTTTTAAATGAGGGTAGTCTGAAAAATCTTACTCTTAGGGATACATTTCCATACAACTTTGCGGCGATGTTTGCAGACACACTCGTCGTTCTTGTAGTCGAAGCTGTCGATGAATTTGGTGGTGCCAGAGACAATGTAGAACCTGTCAGCGTCTTCGACGCACGCTGCTGAAGTGAGCACGTAATAGGGGTCAACGATGACACCACCGCATAGCCAGCCACGGTACTTGTGGGCTTTAGCAGATTCTTTTGTCAGTTGGAGATATACCTGCGTAGTAAAAACAGTGTAAGTCTATCTCTCTCGGAGTTTCCTGGTATTTCGAAGTAAGTACCTATAAATCAAATCACCAACCCCGAAATCGCGAAAAAAAAACCAGCTGTTCAGTAGGTACATTTTGTCGAGTTATGTGCATAGAAATGTATGGAGCAGTCGATTTGTTTTTCGCGATTTCAGTGTTGGTCCCATAGTAAAAGTTGTTGATAGTGATGAGTACAATGACCCCTTAAGAGGTATTGCGTTTATTCTGTTACACGTTGTATAGAGGAAAGATTTATTTGTTGGTTGGTTTGTTATGAGGCTCATTAACTACAGCTCAGAAAGCTACATTATTAACTTAAAACATATGACTATATTTTTATTCGAAAAAAATAGAGATCCCTACGAAAAAGCAACCCAAAGTAGCAAAATTGTTTGCCTAATAAATTTATAAAAGAAATACTGATGATAGGTAGGTACATAAAAAAATGTACTCCATGATCAAAGTACTCATTATTATCTGTAAAAAAGTCCGCAAGTGTGTATGTCTAACTAATAAGGTAACACAATTACTGCTTATTGTTCAAATGATTAAATCAAAACCCGGGTGGAATCGAATAGCGGTGATTTTGGTAGCATGATATAAATCCATATTCATTTAAGTGGTTTGATAATTCAGGTTGATTATGTACCTACATGTAAATTACTTACAATTTGAATTAATCAAATCGTACCTTTCGATTAAAAGTAACGACGGGTTTAAAAATGTAAGTAAGCAAAAAGTAAGTAAGAAAAAAATTGCGGTTTGAGCGTATTGGGGAGAATCTTAATGCTTGGTGACCGATGAAGTTGAAACACGGCATTAATGATTTCGATAAAAAAATAAGAATAACAAATGTCTGGATTTTTCGAAATTAAATCTCTAAAGGGGCGAAAAGGGCTGATGATGTTTTTAGGGGAGGACAATATTGCTTACTTCAATTTACGTGGAAATTGCTTAATTAAAAGCGTAACTTACGTTACGTTACGCTGATCCTGAGACCACTAGGATCAGCAGCAGAAATGGCTGGGTAATTAATGAAAATCGTTGTGCTTAATTATTCGAAACTAACCTTTAAAAGAGGGTAGAGTTATAGTTTGTAGAGTACCTACCTACCTACCAACAAAATCCGTGCGGACGAAGTCGCGGGTGAAATGCTTAAAGTACCTAAGTAAATAAAATTCACGCGATTTAAGAACATCTAGCGATTATAGCTATCTCATAAAAATGCTGTGATATTGTTTAATGTTGTCGTTGAAAGAGCGGTTTTAATTACCCATGGTAACCAATGTCCCATGGCAACCGATATTGACACGTTGTACGATATTGCCAACTAACTACCGCGACATTGGTGACGTCATTGATACAAAATTTAATTCCGACTAAATTCCGCATCGCTATTTAAGAAAAGCACCGGTTTGGTTTTAGCCATTCTCATAAATCATAAAAATGCTGTGAAGTAGGTACTTAATAAGAACTTCAGTAACTTCACATGTAGGTAACTTGATTCAAAATCCGATCTCAATGGCCCACGGCAACCGATGTTGCCACGTGTCACCATATTTGTACCTATCGCGACAAGGTGACGTCATGTAGGTACACAATTAAAATTCCGGGAATTTGTTTCGTAAGGTTATTCAAGAAAAGCTCCGGCTTAGTTTAAGCTACATTTTTTTTTTATAGACGGTGAAATTGTTTAAGTACTTGATTTAAATAACGGTCTTATTAACCCATGGCAACCGATGTTGAAACGTGACATCATATTGATACCTACCTACCGCTTCATGGCGGCGTCATCGATGTAAAATTTGTTATTCCGCAATCCACGTGTAGCTCTTGGTATTAATTTGATATCGTAAGGTACTTTTGCTTCTCCTTCCTCCTCCCAAGTTACATACCAAAAGGCAATTTGAATATCTTCTAAAAAGAAGTCGTTCATAATCCCTTCTTTACGTCCCTACATACTCACCATATATGCCCTTTTCCCCTTCTCGGTTTTCTTGCTGAACAGGATTCTCCTGGTATCTACGACGGTGGTATTCTCATAGTTCCAACCGTCGTCTGCTATCTCTTCCACTTCATTCAGAGCCGTGTTGTTGCTCTTGGAGTGGTGTTTCGAATGGTGGTGTGGCTTTGGAGTCGTGTGTTCATTTTTTTCTTTATCTTTTTTTGATGAATGTGCTAGTAGTGGACCTGGATGACAAAATAAAGATTAGTATAAATCATTTGAATAACCATCAAAATTATTTACTAGATGAGGTATATTTAAAGGAAACTTACCTAAAATTAGAAAAGTAGTCGCTAGGAGCAGGCAAAGGTTCGTCATTTTCAGTCACAGCTCGATCCAAGAAGGATCGAAAAAATTATTTGTTCAATCTCAAAATGAAATTGAGGATGTTAATTTTTTGGTCAATTTCCCGAAAGTTACGCTTTGTTGAAGCCAATTATGCGTTATCCGGAAATCATAAGTTATGTACAATGTAATTATTTCTTTCAACTTAATTGAATGAGCAAATAAATTGGTTTCGTTTATATCAATAAACTTTTTAATAATTTCTTTGCGATTTATTTCTTCCAATTGTAGGTACCTACGTTTACCTACCGCTCTTGAACTAGCACGATATCAACAATGATCGTCGAATCACTAAAGCGAACTTAACTGACTTATCCCAATTTATTCTAAGCTCATATTGAACTAAGGTAAAATTATAAAAACTATATTATGATATAGTCTTTTATATTTTACTTTCACTGATGAGAATGTATGGGTGCCAATGAGTGTCGTGTTCCATTACTAGGTGGTGGTGATCTGCCTTCCACAACCTAGTAATCGCTCCATGTAAAATACTGGTATTCAGCTGCATCCGGTTTGGGTGGTAGTCGATAACAACATAGTTGGGAAAAGCCTAGGCAGATTGACTAACGATTTATTTTAGAGTAAAGTCCCACAAGCCTCCGTTTAAAAAGGGAGGATCCTCCGACCAGACGGTTGTCGTGTCTAGTGGGCAACTGCCCGATTGTTGATATTCGGACTGTTGTAATGTTCAAATCGCACGGTAAACTCTGATATTGCGAATTTGCGATGCAGGGTTTTGTTAGTAGTTTGTTGCTGGCGGAATAGATGGCGTTGCGTTTATTTTTTGTTACCGCACAAATTTCGCTTTGTCAGTTATTCTTGTGGCGGCATTGATGCCACTTAATCACTGATCCCCTCTGAAGACCGGAGGTCGATAGTAAATGAGTCGTCCATACATATGGAGATGCTTGCCAGGCCAGTGAAACGTTGGTTCTAGTGACTCGGAACCGGAAGTCGCATAGTTCACGGTGAGTCGGAACTGTCAGCGGTGATGCCCCAGTGAGTCGGGGTGATGATATTCCAGTGAGTCGGGATGATGCTGCAGGCTCCAGTAAGTCGGAGTGTTGCTGTAGGCTCCAATTGGTCGGAGCGGTGTTGTGCGATGTAGTGACGTGACTGCTGGCATCGACCAGGAGAGGTTCTTCAAGGCTCTTCATGTAACAAGCCGGAGGTGCAGTGTGCTTGGCAAAGTCGCTGATGAGTTTGAAGGTGATGATCGAGGCTGAGGATGCTGACCAGGAATGCACGTCTGCTGCATGCTGATGGTCAGGATACCGGTAGAAGCCGTGTGTACTGGCTGGCTGTATGACTCGCGGTCACGATGAGGAAGTGATGATGACGTTATGATGAAGCAGCTGCATAAAGGCTGCGCTGACGTTCTTTGTCGAGGGTCACCAGTACGTAAGAATGCGGAACAGGGAGTAAGTCCCGCATACCTCCTTTGAAAAGTGAGGATCCTTCGACCAGACGGTTGTTGTGTTGTCTGGTGGGCAATTTCCCGATAGTTGATATTCGGACTAGTGTACCTTTATTTTATGTTTAAATAGCGCGGTAAACTCTGATACCGCGATGCAGGATTTCGTTAGTATTTCGCTGGTGACGGGATAGATGGTGTTGCGGTTCTCTTTTGTTACCGTCCAAATTTCGCTACGTTAGTAATTGCTTGTGGCGATTGATGCTGCTACAATTTTAAATAGAGTTGGAGAAAAACTAAGGTTTTATAGATCGTCTCTCTTGTCATCCATATTATATTCAATTCATTGATACCCTTTTTCTCAACTTACACGTTTGTAGAACAAATGTAATATCGCCAACAGAATACAACTAGAATTCTATTGGCGATATTATATTTGCATGAACTAAGTATATTATTTGTTAATCATCCTCGTTTTGCAAATAGGTCGGAGATTAAAGATAACTCAGATTTCGCTCAAGCGGGCCATAGATTGTACATATATGTATACTGCCAGGCTTATTCATAAAAATTTTAATTTTGTTACTCGAACGCGGCAGATTAATAATAGGTCTTTACCTATGAAATTGCCGTTTTGTATGAAAAAATTTAAACGAATTTTTTTCATGTATTTTTTATTTGTATTAATCGAAGTAGTCACCCATGCAATCAATGCATCTTTGCCAACGCAGTGGCAGTTTATTGATGCCCTTCTTGAAGAAATCAGCTGGACGGGAGGCAACAAATTCTTCAAAGGCATTTTGTACTGCCTCTCGGGTATTGAATTTTTTTCCCGCCAAGAAGTTATCCAAATTCTGGAAAAAGTAGTAGTCTGTAGGCGCAAGGTCTGGTGAGTAGGGCGGATGACGGAGAGCTTCCAACCCCAGTTCTTGCAACTTGGAGACCGTCTGCTGTGCAGTATGAGGTCGCGCGTTGTCGTGCAGGAGCAGCGGAGACGAGCGATTGACCAATGCTGGTTGGAGATGTGCCAGCTTCTCCATCATTGTGTTCAGTTCTTCACAGTACACATCTGCAGTAGGTAATGCTCACCCCGTTTGGTAAGAAGCTGTGATGAATCACACCGGCGCTAGACCACCAAACAGTGACCTTCACTTTTCTAGGGGTAAGTTTTCAGTAGCTGAACCAGGATCCAACCAACTTGCTGAGCACTTGCGGTTATCAAACAGAATCCATTTTTCATCGCAGGTAACAATACGGTTCAAAATTCCTTCATTTGTGTGTCTGTTGAGCAGTGCAAGGCACGTCTCGACGCGTACTTCGCGCTGGCGATCATTGAGTTCGTGGGGCACCCATTTGTCAAGCTTTTTTACCTTGCCAATTTGACGCAAATGGACCAATATTGTTTTGACGCTAACGTCGAAAGCTGCTGCTAATTCAGCCGTAGATTGTGGATCATCAGCTTCCACAATCGCCTTTAATTCGTCATTGTCGACCAAAGTCTTCGGACGACCGCGAGGTTCATTTCAGGTCGAAATTTCCAGAACGGAAGCGAGCAAACCAATAACAGGTGGTGCGTTGGTTTGTAGTGTTAGCTCCGTAAACGTCGTTGATGTTGCGTGCCGCTTGTGCCGCGTTGCTGCCACGACGGTACTCATATTCCATAATTACTCGAATTTTTAACGTATCCATGATGACGAAAAAGATTGAAATGCGATGAAAATGTAACACTAATCAATAAACAAATGACTACTTTTGGAAAAAAAAAAACCATGTTTTTAAAATAAAATTAATTTGAAATTAAAATTCTTAGCCAAACAAAAATTATTTTGATTTGAAATTGCCAGTACTGCAGAACGGCAATTTCATAGGCAAAGACCTAATATAAGGGAGGATACTTTACATATTGATAAGTACCTACCTTCAATCAGTATGAGCCCTTAATATAGGAGGGTACGCTCAAAAAAAATCAATCATCTGAAATACTCAAGCGCGTCAGATTAAGATATGGGGGATTAATTACTAGCTAAGAAGTGTAAATTTTGCTAATCTGACGATTTGAGCATAACCTAAGGAGTCGGGAGGGTAACAAACTTGCAAAAAAAACGATGTCTGGACTTACTCGAGCGCGGTTGTTTTTTTATTTATTTTAAAGGTAATAATACCAGAATAACAAAAAACATAATTGTGACGGTTTCCGCAAGCCGAAGGTAATAAAATCGTCAATTAAGTTCAGAGCGTGTAGTAGGGTAAAGCATGTGTTTCCCGTATCTTTGACTCTCTCGCACCTTCCCCACGCTGTTTTCCGACGCCATGACCCCATTATAGCTGTTCGTCATCATCTGCCTAGCTTTTTTCCCAACTATATTGAGGTCGGCTTCCAGTCAAACCGGATTCAGCTGAATACCAGTATTTTACGTGAAGCGGCTGCCTACCAGATCTCCACAACCCATTAACTGGGTAACACGGTATTTCTTGGCAAGACTTGAGTCAAATTTACTGACTTCTGACAATCCGTAACGACTGCCAAAGATCAAAAATGACAACTGGGACCAACAGTTTTACCTGCGTGTTTTAAAAAAAGGGAAATTATAAAACGATCGAATAAAAAATAACTTAGCGACTGATGATGAGATACTGTTTTATAACTTGTGCGGTATGAATTTGAGTAAGCGAAAAATTAACTAAACTAACGACGAATATTGATTAATAATAAAATCCAGAACGAGCTTACAAAAAGTGCGTTGTAATTAATCCATTTCAGATATTAAAATTCTACCCGTGCGACTAAATTACTAAGTGAGCGACTAGAAATACAGAGAAGGCAACTTCAATATTGAGATAGAGACGATTTTTCCAATTGAGGTTTTAATTTTGGTGTTTTATTTGGTGCGCAAGAGCGAGTGATGCGAGCTCGGGATTTGGGGCACCCCGACTCGGACAGGTTAGGTTAGAGGGAGGTGTTCGCTCGCTTCGCTCGCTCACTTGACCCCGCTAAATATTTAAAAAAATGCAGGACGTAACGTTGACACTCAAACAAATATTAGGTCACTCAAATATTATAAAGCTTCTCATTTATTGATGTTTGTAAGTTGCTGTTCTGTTGATTTCTCGTCACTCGCAGTCAGTCGCTCTCTTAGTAATACCATAACGTAAATTAATTATTTTTGTCACTTCAAACTTTAATTAACTTTAGTCACTCGTTTAAATAGTACCCAAAAAAAACTTCAATAAAAAAGGCATTTTTTTTTCAGATTACCAATACCCCTCAAAATAATTGTCAGATTCTTGGTCACTATGGCTGGGACATCATGATGAACCTTCAGTATGCTAATCTGACGCACTCGAGTATTTCAAGATGGCGATTTTTTTTACATTTTCAGGAATTCGCTGCGTCACTTCCAAATCGTTAGACTAAGAAATGGGAGCATCTATAGGGTTCACTGAACACGGGGGTGTTCAAAAATAAAAAAAATGTGATTAAATTAATTTTCATCTGATGTAATTAGGTAAGCATAGTATTTATAATGAAGCCTTTCACAGAGACCTCGTCTATTCTATATTGATAGTAGATTTTTGGTTCGCTTCTACGTAGTAATCGATGCATTCTTCGATTTGGTTGCATATACTAACTGTACCTCCTTCGCTGTGTTACGTACTCCAGGCCTGGGTGTTTTTTTCCTGTTCTTGTTTCTATTTTTGGGTCTACAACGAAAGAAATAAAATTATTGTACTTCCATACTTTTGTTAAAACTGTTTTGAACTACTTTTCAATTTGAGAAATTGATAGGGATGGTCACGCAAAAGATATTTAGGCCCACTTGCGCAAATCACATTTAAATAACTTTCATCAAGGGAACATCCTACCGGTATAAAAGTATTCTAGGTTTATCCATGTCATGGCCCAAGTTGTGCCAAGTTTTATACGAATCCATTCATCAGTTAAGGTGATAAAGGTAACAGACGGACGGAGTCATATCCAAACTATAAAGAGACCTGGGGCCTAACCACCAACTCTTAAAGCAGTATTACTTCAATATTACTTCCAGTGGGAAAGACGGAGCTATACGTCCTGAATAGCTCCGTCTCTTTCGCACTGAAAGTGATATTAAAGTAATACTGCTTTAAGAGTTGGTGGTTTAGGCCCTGACGTCACACAAATCCTACAAAGCGCAATCAAAGTTATCTGCACGATTGAACGTCATTTAAATGTCGCAGCCAACTAGCTTAATCAGCCATTTCATTAAAAACCTAGCCTTTTCATTGAACTGCGCCGTTTAATCAGCGATAATAAGTGGCATAGGCTAGTCATTAAACGATATTTATCAAAAGATGTCACTTAAGAAAAATTGGTGCATTTAAATGAAAAGGCTAGGCCACCAATTAAACGGCTGATGAAGCTAATTGGCTGCGACATACCACAGTTCGAGAACCACAGTCCGAGAAAACCCGTCTGGTCGGAGGGTGTCCCCTTTCCTCGGAAGTTAAGGGACTTGTCGACTTGATATTTGATGATTTTTATTTTGAAAGTAACGTACCCGCGCGAACGTAGACTCGTATCCTTATGTCCGGACCAATCAAAAAACGTTTCGGTTACTGGAGTCTTGGATGACCTTAGCAACATTCTGCATGTAGCCCTGTGATTAACAAAAATAACATTTTTGCTTTAAATAAGAGTCATAATATCTTATTTTAAGTTATGTGAACACATTTGCAAGAAGTTGGTTGATTGACTGATAAATCCTCAAAAATGAAACAAATTGATACTTAGGTAAAACAGGTGACAATGACAAGTCAATGACTTTGTTAGAAACAACCAACAACTATTCACTACACGAGAAAACATACAAACTAAATATACACTCCGACATAAAAATAGGCTAAACCTGGTGGCTCTAAGCTGAAAATGCACTCAACAAGCACTTTGGTAATGTCAGTTAAGAGCGTGTACGCCGTGTGTCATTTCATACAAACTTTCAAGTCCTTATTCTTCAAAATGAATGAACCGATTTTAAAGAAACTTGGAATGCGTACGCTAAATATCCAGGTCTAAATAGTTATCAGAAAACATTTTTGAAAAAGACTTTAGAGGGAGAGAGAGAGCGATTTTAAGTTTTCTATAGAAAGTGAAAATTCACTATATCCTTCCCCATGACCTCTTTTTCGATTTTTTTCTGATAACTATTTAGACCTGATCTAGCGTCCGCATACAAAGTTTTATTAAAATCGGTTCATTAATTTCGAAAAATAAGGATTTGTAAGCTTGTATGAAAAGCCGTACCGCGTAAACGCTCTTAAGATATATAATAAATAACCAGAAGCAATTAAAAATAAACAAAAATTTAACATATTTATAAATAAACTAAAACATTAGGTACCTAATCCATAAATGCTATTATAATATTAATGAATGTTTTAATGATAAATTAAATGAATAATTATTAAAAATGAATGCCAAAAATAATAAATAAAATCAAAGTCGAAGTGAGTAGTAGAAAAACAATTTATATTTTACTCTTTTCAAATATTAATTATAATAACAGCCCTCTTCCTCTATCCTATCTTGCTGTGCCCGACAGGGTCCACAATGATCTAAAATTATGTATTATGTTATAATGTACCTACCACCTAAGTTTACATTGTGGAATGCAAATAAAGTATTGACTTAGCCTTTTGCAATTCACTGCTGGCCGTAGGCCTCTCAAACGTTGTGCACTTATGCCACAACATCCATTTTCTGATTAATTTCGTTGCGGGATCGAAGACAGTTGAATATTCTCCGGGACTCATCGAGCTTCATTGACTCGACGTTTTTCTGGTGATCGCCACTGTTGATTTTGGCTTTTAGGAGTTGCAGTGGTTGGGAATAGTGTGGCGGGCTTGTCCTATAGAGAAGTATCAATCTCCTTCATCCAGGTTAAGGCCGTTAGATGCTAGTTTAAGAGCGTTAGACGCTTGGTGACGGTGGTCACGTGGTGACGTGAACACTTATTCAGGAGTCCTCTGCTGGTCTTAAGAAATTCATGACCTTTAATTGCAATTTCAACATTTTGGCCCTGCAACCTATGCTACTAGCGATTCAGTATTCTCCTACTTAACAAGAGTGCAGAAGCATGAAATTTTGCACTAGAGTTTATTTATGTTTAACGAAAGTTGGCACCAAGGAAGAAGGAAATTCATCCAAAGATAGAAAGAGGTATGGGACCGTTGTCCTGTTGTGGGTCTACATACGGAGTTAAAGGTTTGTATATACATAGGAATGCACCATTTTTAAGGATTTGAAATACCACGAGGCACAAGGCTTGTTAATCAAGGAAATATAACGCATCCAAGATGGCGTGAAATTATGTATAATATACAACGTGTAACAGAATAAACGCAATAATTTCGGGGTTGGTCCCATAGTAAAAGTTGTTTATAATGATGAGTACAATGACCCCTTAAGAGGTATTGCGTCTATTCTGTTACACGTTGTATGTAGGAATGACGTGTGTATGTTAAACGCACCCAAGTTCCTTTTCGATGGCGCAGGTGATCAGGTTCCTGTAGCGAAACACGCTGGTGAAGAGAAAGGGTCCGTAGCATTTCATGGTGACGTCTTTGGTGAGGCAAGCAGACATCACTCCTATAACTACGGCGGTCTTGCCTTGACCGACGATCAGAGGCCCTCCATGGTCGTTCTAAAATGAAATAAAAGATCTTATTGGGGTTTTCTTTCTGAAATTTCTTAGTAGTAGTCACGAGCCTGGATTTGAGCCCAGTTGATGGCAATAGGGTCATGTATTACAAGGTACTTGAACGTAAAGGGAAATGTGTAGGAAAATAGATATATATATATATATATTATGTCAGCGGAAAATTGCAGACTCTGTAAGATTGTAATACACTTTAATTAGATTATAATTTCTAGATGTATTATGAAAACATCGTTTTGTATATGTCGCAGCCAATTAGCTTAATCAGCCGTTTAATTGGTGGCCTATCCTTTTCAGTTAAATGCGCCGATTTTTCAGCGACCTTAGTGACATCTTTTGTTCAATATCGTTTGATGACTTGCTCATGTCATTTACGTCGCTGATTAAACGGCGCAGTTCAATGAAAAGTCTAGGCTTTTAATGAAACAGCTTATTAAGCTAGTTGGCTGCGACATATACAATAAATTCCATCCAACTTCATTAAATTCCATGCTTGTCTTATTTAGAAAAAATAATTTACAATATCACGCGATATTTTACAATCTTACGGCGTTTGTCATTTTCCGGTGACATAATATATACTTTAGACTAATCCTTCTTTACATCATTTACAACGTCAGTATAAAGGATGCAGACGAGGTGGACTTCATTTATAAGAAATAAGGCTGTTATGTTCGAACTACCTCACAAAACCCGCCGGTTGGAATAGCATTCTTTCTTCTGGTGTCGTGGTAGTGGCCAGCAGTGTGAACCTGCAGCTGTCCAGGTACTACCATCATTCTCCTAGTTGGTTCTTCTTCTGGGTGATCTTCCTTATCCTTATTAGGGTCGTTTTCTTTCTCTCCTTCACCTTCGGCTTCAACCTCTTCATCCTCATACTCTTCAGCGTTTTCTTCTTCTTTATCACTGTATTCCAACTCCTTGCAATTGACTTCGCGTGCCTATAAATCATAAATATTATACAGGTATTATTTAACTTTCGATTTTTATTAGATACCAGCTGTTGCCCGCGACTTTGTTCGCGTGTATGTATTGTAAAATGATGTGGCTAGGTAAGATCAATAAGATATACGAACAGTCAATATCTATCATTGCTTGCCTCCTTTTTTATGTATGGGAAAACATCAAATGACTCCTTTCGCTCTGGGCGGAATGGAACATACATACATACTACATTATTATGAGGAAGTAATTTAGAATGGGTGCTAATTAAACAGACATCTTTTTAATAGCATTATTTGCCTCTAAAAATCTACATTGCCTTCTAAATTACTAAGTCAGCCACAATTAACGAACGTCTGAATGATACTATCTTAGCCACTAGTTATCTTCTATGCAAGCTACTCTAAATACAACTCAGCATGGTGGTTATTTTTCAGCATCTAAATTTGTAACATGCATTCAAGCAGTAAACTTCTAAAATATTATTAAATGACATCAAAAAATATATTCTATTAGCTTCTATTTCATTAGTATCATAAAAAAAAATAACCACGAAGGGGATGGCGGAGTCTGTTCGCTCGCTTCGCTCGCTCACTTGACCCCGCCATCCCCTTTTAACCTAACCTGTCCGAGTCGGGGTGCCCCAAATCCCGAACTCGCTGTAAAATGGTGATGAGATATAAATTCCGTGGCTGAGTTGGTAATTAGGTGGCAATGTATAAATAAAAAGGACAAGTTAATATAATTGTTGATCTTTACTTGACGTTTTCCTTAGAATATTTAGTTGGCGTTGTAAAAAAGACGAATTAGTTTATTAGAGGCTATCACATTTTCCCGTTGCTTAGTTATGAAATGAGAAGTTTGATCACGTGGCCAATAAAATAAAAGTGTGGCTAGACTTATTATTTCTCATTTAGAATCATTCGAAAATAAAATAAATAATAGTTTAAGACTAATAATTCGATGGCTAAACGACAACAATTTAAAAATTAATTTTGACAAAACCCATATTATGAACTTCAATCAACGAACGAGTACTATTAAACCAAAAGTTAAATTTGAAGAAAACACGATCTCTAAAATCGACAGCACGAAATTTTTAGGCCTTTGGTTAGATCAACACATGACATGGAAGACACACGTTGATCATGTAATTAAAAAGCTCAATCAGTATTGCTACGCGTTACATAATCTAACCAAGGTCGCCAATCGTAGTACTGTTCTTACCGCTTATCATGCATACGTCTCCACCACACTGCGATACGGCGTAATATTCTGGGGTAATTCTTCGGACAGAGAATTTTTTTTTTTTGTCTAAAAAAATTGCCTTCAAAGCCCAAAAAAAGTGTCTCCGTGCAGTATGCATGATCAAAAACACCGATAACTGTAAACCCTTCTTTATTAATTTGAAAATATTAACACTTCCGTCTTTACATATTTATGAAGTTGTCATGTTCATAAAAATAACAAAAACAGATTCGAAACCTTATCCCCCAAACGCCACCAAGGTGCACTTGAATCCATAACCCATCAAACTACTCTTTTTCAAAAGTTTTCTAGGAATGTCACCAAAAATATACAACAAACTGCCTAAAATCATAAAATCTTCAAAAGACCTAAACTCGTTCAAGCAAACACTCCACAAGTTCCTGGTGCACAAAGCATACTATAGCATTAATGAATATTTAGAAGAAAATTGAAACCTATTTCACTTGTAGCTACTTCTGATGATCATAATTTTACCTGTGTAATCCACATTATTTTATGTTTTTTTATTCGTTTTTTAAGTTACATTTTATTTGTAAAGATTTAACTTGTTGCTTTTCGTTTGTTACACCTGTTTGTACAATATTTGTATGCCCAGTTGCCCACCAATGTTCAACATTTTACCTATGTGTGACAAATAAATATTTTGAATTAGAATGAAAAATACAGCAATAACATTATAATTAACATTAATTTGATAATAATAGGTTTGGTAGGAATAATAAAATAAGGAAATAAATAATACAAAAATAATTCAAAAATAAAAACACCTAGGATTTCGAAAGGCAGTCTTTTAAACCGAGGGTCTGTGAGTTCTGCTGATTATAGATTCAAATAGCCGATCTTATTTATGTCATGCTTTTTGGCTGCTTAGCTCCCTGAAAGTATAGCGTGATGATAGTCATTGCTGAGGTTAGACACTTAAGTATCTGTAATATTGATGTAGTGGCATCTTATTACAATTCCTCGCTAATTAAACTGTTTGGAAAAATTTCTATAAAAAATGTTATTTAAGCAAAACCCCATTTTATTATTATTTTGACAATATTATGCAGTAAAAATACATTTCAAAAGATAAAATAAATACAAAAATAATAACAGTTGCTGGGGATCGAACCATGTGCCAATTGCCGTTCAAAACAGACATAATTGAATCTTGCTCATCCCCCAAAGCACATAGCGTGATAATAAGTAGTCTATAACCTGACCCTATCTTAAAGGATTATTTATGCAAAATTTGATCAAAATCGGTTCAGTAGTTTTCTCGCCAATTGAAAACATACACCCTTCGAGTTACTATTTTATTATATGTATTGTATAATAATATAATATATGTATACATAATAATAAATAATAATATAGATTACTGCCCAACTCCTTTACAAAAATAGCATGATTATTATAAACTCTTTTGCAAAAAAAACGGGCACTTTAGATTTTTTTCTCTACTTCAATGAAGAAGAACAAGAAATAGGTTTTGTTAATTTGACGATGTATTGGCATGTTTTTTGAAGCATCCTGGCATGATTCTTTACGTTCCAAATTTAAAATTTGAAAAGAAAAATAATGATTATTGTGGATTATTCTAAAATTGCTTTACTAATGGCGCGAATTGCTGAAACGATTTTTAACTGATTACGATATTTTAAAACTTTTTGGATATTTTCTGCAAATTAAACAATTTAATCTTTCTTTTTACATTAAATACCACTTTTTGATATGAGTGATAAAGCGATAAGGACCGGTAAAATTATAGCCCTACTTGAAGAAGGTTGTTCGCAAACTTACGTGTCTCAGCGGCTAAATGTGAATCGTTCAACTGTCCAGAGGACTTGGCAACAGTATCTAGAGACTGGTTCGGTCAAAAGTAGACCCGGTTCGGGAAGAAAACGATGCACAGAACCAAGAGATGACCGCTTTTTGGTGAGTCAGGCGTTGCGTAATCGTAAGGCGTCAAGTGTGGACCTGAAGAAGAGCCTTGAAGAAGTAAGAGGAGTAGAAGTTAGCTTGTGGACGGTCAGGAGGAGGCTTTTGGCTGCCAATATCAAGAGTTACCGCCCAGCTCGGGGCCCTAAATTACTCCGTGAGCACCGTGTTGCTCGACTTCAGTTTTCTCGGAACTGCGCTTCATGGACTCTGGAGGACTGGAATAAAGTATTGTTTTCTGATGAAGCTAGAATCTCTTTGTGTGGAGAGGACCGACGCCGGCGAGTGCTGCGAAGACCACGGGAACGCTATGCGGAAGTGTGTTTCGAAGAAATCACTCCTTATGGCGGAGGCTCCGTTATGGTTTGGACAGCAATTAATTCGACGGAGCGTACGGAGTTAATTTTCATAGAAAATGGAACATTAAATGCACACCGGTACATAATGGAAGTCCTAATTCCATATGCTCAACCCACATTGACTGCACTTGGGGAAGATTACATTTTTATGGACGATAATTCTCGCCCGCACCGTTCTGGCGACGTGGAAGCGTACATGCAAGAAGTTGGGATCCGTCGTTTAGATTGGCCAGCTCGAAGTCCTGACCTCAATCCAATTGAGCATGTGTGGGATGTTCTAAAAAGACGGGTAAGATCAGTGCAACCTGCTCCACAAAACATCAGGGAGCTAAAAAGAGTCATTGCAGAAGAGTGGGAACGTATTCCTCAAAACGTTATTAAAAACATCGTGGTAAGCATGCCCAGAAGGATTCAAACTGCGATTTTGGCAAGAGGAGGTCACACTCGTTATTAGGTTTTTACATTTTTAACTTTATTTAATTAAAAAAAGTAAAAAAAAAACTTGTCTTTATTGCCGACCACTTCTTATTGTTTGGGCGTGTACGTCGATTTTAAAGAATCCATCGTTTTTTTTTCTTTTAATTGCTCGAATTCACCTCACGCGCATTAATTTACACGATTATAAGTATACAGACTACGTCAAAGAAATAAATTTCATTTAATTAACTAAAATCGACCTTAGAACGTAAATTTCCTTAGGTGCCCGTTTTTTTTGCAAAAGAGTGTATGTTCCCAGAGTTAAGTTTTTATTTTAACTAACTAACATGTCATTTTGTGCATTCAATTACAAACAAAAACCTTGTTGCTTACCTCCCATAACATACGGCGTGATAATATGTAGCCTAAAGCCTTCCTTGGTTTACAAAGAACATTTTTGATTTAAAAAATAATAAATAAAATTATTAATTAATTTAATCTATCCAGTAGTTTTGGCGTGAAGCCTTACCATACACACAGACAAACAACAAAAATTCTAAAAAGTCACTTTTCGTCATCAGTTACGTTTTTCTAACAAGAGCCACTTATTTTTTCTCGAAAACTCTCAATGTACAGTTTTTCTTTCGTTACTGTTTTATTAAATGTATAGATTAATAAGTATAGGACAAATCTTGTAACTTAATTTTGAAACCGTCATCCCCAACCGACTGAGCGGAAATTTTGCATACATGTTTAAAGTCGTTTGGTTTGGATGACAATGCACGATTAGCCAAGTACAGTTCTCGTCAAATAACTTTGCTGAGACATAAAATTAATCCCCGCCCCCATGTCTCTTGCTCATGCGCAGTTGCAGTTTGTTCGTAATTTTGACTACTACGCAGCCACTCGTAGCCAAGATCAGAGGGGCAAATTTATTTGACGAGAACTGTAACATCATTTTCAATTCAAGATAACGGACTTCCAAAGACAGTTGAATAATTTTGATATTAAATTTAAAGATAAGATAAGATATATTTATTTAAATGATATATATCAGTTAGTTACTGACCGCACAAAGGCTACTCATAGTCTCATCGTCGGTGATATCTTTAGTGCAGACCATTTGTTCATCTATAATGAAATGGTAGCGGGAGTCCCAGCGCTCCTTGCAATTCTTGTCCGAGATCAGCTGAACATCTGATTCCATGAGTTCCGGTGAGTTCTTTGTAGTTCGCAACTTCTGCAATTAGAGGAAATGCAGCGTAAAAAATCAGCAGGAGTACCGTTCTTTCGCAGTTATTTTAGCTCTAACCAGTATACTATTGTAGTCTTTGATTGAGTTCAACGACGTGCAATAGTGCATCCAGCTGGTCGATTCTGGATAAAAACTCACGTCACCTGCAAATCCAATAATTAAATGCTAGGGATTGAAAGCTCACTTTGAGCTCATTTCATCTAAGTTATCATGGTGACATTTTTACAGAATAGCATTATAGAAGTGTACGGTCTGATTTTCCGTTCTCGAGTAAGAAACTGAGAATTGTCGATTTAGAAAAAAAAATTATGTACACACAATAAACTTTAGAAAATAAAATTGTATACAGAGAAAAGAGCACAAAGGTACTGCTTATTTCAAAGTAAATTTCTTCCAGCAGATCTGCGACAGAAAAGTGGGATAAGAAACGTAGACAGTGTGTAAATAGGAGAAGGAAACTTAAAATAGACTAACTTAACTAAAACATATTATCATATAAATATTTGTCGCGTCATGGGTGGCCGAGATGCGTAGCACGGCCCCAAGTCTGCTATTTTTATAAATTTGTCATTCCAACACGATCCCATTGTCATTTTGCTATAAGTTTGTAATCTGCTAAATTTCATAATGGTCGATCATGGTCGGTCAATGGCCTCGTAATAAAATCGTGGTTCTAAATATTCAATGTCGTTCAAAAGCAATGACTGCACAATAACGTTCTAATGGTAGGTCACTGATCAAAGGAACTGTCAAAATTTTAGCAGATTGCTGCATACGTCTGTAATTCATTTGTCATAATATACAAGATTACCATTCTATGACATTTCTTCCAATGGAGTGTCAGTGGTTGACCATTGGAAAGTCATAATGACGTTTTTATATTCTATTCTATATTTTTATATGGCAAGCAAAGCCGATGTCGACTATTCTGCCAATAACGTTTTTATATTAGTAGATTACTAAACTTGTCAAAATCAACAATTATGGAATCAATGATAGACCATTCTGACACTATTGTAATAGCAGACTTGAGGCCCTGGTCTTTTTCATATAGTTTAGGGTTTGTCGCAGGTACTCGAACGAAAGATAATTGAAATTAAAATAACTTTAATCAGTCTAACAGTTTACACAAGAAACAGACACTTGCGTTGATTTTGAGCGTTCAGTCGAGAGTGCCCGAGCGCTAGAGCGACCACCCCTAGCCCCGCCAGTACTCGCTGTCCCCTCTACCCACGATCGTGTCAAAGCGGTAGGGCGCTCTTGCGTTTCCGATCACGGAATTATTAAGTTTCGAACAATTTGTTAGATGGCACTGTCCGTTACTGCACAGTTGCGCCCTCAATCTACGATATATTAATAAATATAAATCAAACTACAATAAACATAAAAAAATAAATTGACCAAAATACATAATTATAATAAAATAATACATATCTATAATATACAGAGGATTACAGTATAGTAGACAGATAATGCTCTTTGACTGATTTTTTGAAAAGAGTTATTTTTACAGTCACGTATGTTAGATGGGAGTGAGTTTCACAATCGTACTGCAAGAAAAGAGAAAGAGTGGGAATAGCAATGAGTTCAATGAGACAGGAAGTTTAGCTGATGTTTGAGGTGGGATCTACTCAGCGCATCGGCAGGGCGAGTGAACGAGAAACGATCGCCCAGGTACACAGGATTAAAAAGGATGTTGTGAAGGAGACATAATATTCGGGTTATTCGCACTTCGTCCCATTCGCACTTGGTCCCATTCGCACTTGGTCCCATTCAAGTAGTTTTTGAGGGAAGAGGTAGGTTTGTATAACATCACGCTACGACCAATAGGAGCGGAGCATCAATAAAAATGTTGCAAACCTTGAAAAAATATTTCTTTTGAGAGCTTCCGTGGCGTAGGCTGCGTAAACGGTTAAAGTTACGCATAAATCATGTATCACGGAATTGATCCCCTTTAAAAGTTCTAAAAAAGTCCCCGACAGCATACGTCTATATTTTAAGATTAACTCACTGTAACCTTTTTTATGGTAATCTTTGTTCTAAAATTATTATTTATTTGCGCAGGTGTTTTTATAAACATGAACAAAACGCACAAACACAAAACAACAACAACATATGGACAAAACTACTTGCATAGGACTAAGTGCGAATGGGATTAAATGCGAATGGGACCAAGTGCGAATGGGACCAAGTGCGAATGGCACCAAGTGCGAATGGGACCAAGTGCAAATGGGACCAAGTGCGAATCGGACCAAGTGCGAACGCGGTACGAAGTGCGAATGGGACAAAGAGCGAATAACCCATAATATTCCAGTGTTCCTGCGAAGACGGATAGGGAGCCACTTGAGATCCTTACGAAACTGAGAGACATGGTAGTATTCCTTCAGGCCAAAAACAAAACGGATGCACAAGTTTTGCAAGCGCTCAAGCTTGTTTAAGAGCTCGTCAGTGGCATCCAGGTAGCAGGCATCAGCGTAGTCAATAATCGGCTGAATTAAAGTTTGAGCAAAATAAATTTTAGTTTTAAAGGGCAAGAAGGTTTGAAGAGATTTTAAAGAGTTGAAGGAAAGTGCACATTACGACTAACTTCATTTACCTACATGCGCTCGCCAAGAAAGATTGCTGTCAATTAAAACACCGAGATTCTTTGCTGTGTCCGTGTACGCAATGGTCGATCCGTTAAGTGATAATGGCGACAAAGTGAACGTGAGGCAGTGCGATAATAACGACTGCCAATGATCATGACCTGAGATTTGGACGGATTAATCTGTAAGCCGTATGACTTAGCCCATTGATTAATACTCTCCAGAGGGCTTAGTGTGAGTTTTTTAACGTACTCGATCGCGTTAACGTAAACATTCGCCTATGTCAAATTGTAGGTACTTATAGAAGAAACAGGTTGGCCGTGCGTGAGTGTTACCAGACGGCGCTTATTCAGTTTCAATACAAGTTAACGTTTACGCTAACGCGATCGAGAATGTTAAAAAACTCACACTAAGGCCACAGGTGTATTCATGACATTAATAGCTGAATCCGCGTCGGCCGAAGAAGCCGGCCGCAAGAAAAGTCGATAAAACTGCAAATTGTCTGCGTAAAGATGGAAATTGGAGTAACGGTATTTATGAAGATAGTGAAATGAAGAGGAAAGAGAACGCCACCCTGAGGAACACCAGCAGTGAGGTCACACCAATCAGAGAAAGTGTCTTCAAGGCGGACACACTGAAAGCGACACCGAAGATAAGAGATGTAAACAAGTCGGTGTCGCGTCTACTTCTTCTTCTTCGTGTGGGTAGTAAGGTCTAACGCCCCCACACACCCTCGTGTCAGAGTTTCTAAACCGCCTCAAGGGCCTCTGACATGGTTTGACGACCGCCATTTGGCGGCCGGGACCACCGGCTTATACGTGCCTTCCGAAGCACGGAATCATCTTTTTATTAGACAATCAGGTGATTATAGCCTGCAATGTCCTAGCCAAACTGGAAACAACTTCACAATGTATGCTTCCCGTGAGAATCGAACCCACGACCACCGGGTCACTAGGCAAACGCCTCAACCACTCGACCACGGAGGCAGTTCGCGTAACCTGCCGCGAAAACGTCGGTAAACTACACCCTTCGGCCAAAAGTCTTCCTTTCGAACCGTGTCGAGATGTTGCCAACAAACCTCTCTCCATGCACAACCTTTGTATCAGCTATAAAGTAGGCAGATTCTAAGTAGGTAAATTTAAAGTACTTACAGGTTTTTCTTCATTAAGTATCTAAAATAAGACGAATTATGTTATTTAAATATTAATTTAAAAAAAGTCATCTAGGTACCTAGCCTTTTTCCAACTATATTGGTGTCGACTCCGAGTCAAACCGGATTCAGCTAAAGAAAACCAGTAAAGAAAGTAAAAACTATTAAACTGACTGTTTAGCTTTGTGTTGTCAGAAGCCAGAAAATCTGACACCAGTCTTGCCAAGAAGTACCGTGTTACCCAGTTAATGGGTTGTGGAGGTCTGGTAGGCAGCCGCTCCTCGTAAAATACTGGTATTCAGCTGAATCCGGTTTGACTGGGAGCCGACCCCAATTTGGTTGGGAAAAGGCTAGGCAGATGAGATGATTGTTGGATAAGTATTCATCACTAGATATGGATCTACTTAGTCCCTCCTACGGGAACAATAGAGGTCGATTATGAATAATAAGGAACGTGCACGTCGCGGGCGTAGACTGCACCATCTAGCTTTGCAAATTCGGAACGTACACTTCTGTGCTTCCTGCACGTTCCCTGTAAAATAGTGTGCGAGTGTGTCGTTCTTACATCATCAAATACATCGGTGGTTCCCCAACCAGCGATGGATCCGAAACTGCGTGCCTTTTCCAGATCTTCGGTACGGTTGTTAAAGTCAACCTTCTTGGGTACGAAGTCACAACCGCGGACGCGCTTCTCAAAGTTGAAGGCATCCTCCACTTTCACGACAGCTATGTCTCCCACCATCCAGCGAATGTTATCGAAGTCGTCGCCGTCGTAGACGTAGGCTTGTTTGAAATAAGTTTTTATTATGTTTACTAAAGGGTTAGTTTCGTTTGCGTAACGTAAAGGTCAGTGAACATTGGTTAGGTCAGTTGTAGAAACTGATAGGTACTGAACTGAACCAAGCGCGTCAAACGCTGTACCGCCCTGCGAATACCATTGCTAATAAAATTCGTGTTGCACGTTTTGGCTGGTGGCATAGCCATAGTTAGAAATTAAGAATAATTTTCACACATCGTCGATTTTTATGAGTAGGTAAAAGTAGGGAAGCTTGGTTTGTAAATATTTTGACAATGCCATCAGTGGCCGCCGAGGCATCTCTGTGCTCTCTGATTGTGGTTCCGAGAGTTTTCAGACCATTAATAAGCGTCGGACTTTGGACCATAGTGGTCGTACTGAAACAATTCAATGAAAGCCATCGTTGATTCCTAGTGTTAGGGTGAAACGGAGCTGAGAGCTGAGATGTTCTTTTTCAAAACAAAATCATGATTGTAATGACGCGCTGGATCTGCTGATGCAGCTTGTATGGAAAGTGTTATGATCAATACAATTATTGATATAATAATCCTTCGTTTTACAATTAATCCAGACACCAAACGAGGTAGGTACCTACGCTAACTGAAATAAAATATCTATAAATATTTTCGTAGATACAGTACAGTAGGTAGGTGAAATTGTCCCATGGTACTCGTAGGTAGATATGTAAGTAGGTACTTACATTTTGGCACACATTTCCATATAGCCTTCTTGGCACCGTTGATAATGCACTCATTTTCTGTTTCTGAATACGGAATCCACCTGCAAGGAACAAATGAAAATGTCAGCACCCCGACGGCGACGAGAGTTAATAAATTCATTAGGGCTCGCGATCATAAATTAAAACTACGGAACCCTAAAAGAGGTGAAATTATAATTCTTAGCTGTGCAAATAAAACATGATTGGGCGTGAACGGCGTCTGACCAGTAGTGGCCAAATTTTATTCTGTCTTTCTGCGACCAATATTACGGCTAACATTCACGAAGTCGAAAACATTGCATTACATTACATAACGTACTACATGTAGGTATGAATAAGTACTAATTTTAAAGATGTGACAAAAAAAATACGGCCTGGGAAATATAATTGGTGGAAAAGAAGAGTTAGCTGTACACGCTTTTCCAACCTGTTACCGGTGTGTGACTTCTATTGCGATCTTTGCATGATTATTGTTGTATAACTGCACAATTTTTTGGCTATTCTAAAACAAAAATACTTTATTACTTTTTTTTTTTTTTTTTTTTTATTGTTGATGGGTTTGCTCTTGACTCTAGTCAATGTCAGATATGACAGAGACAAAGTCTACGATGGAGCGAGCTTACCCAGAAGGAGCCTGTTCACTCTAACTTTGAAGAGATTAGGGCTGTAAGCTTTTGGAAACACAGACGCAGGCAGAGAGTTCCACTCCTTTGCTGTGCGCATTATAAAAGACGTTACTTCATTCTTTTCTCCTGGTTGTGTGTGTGCTATTGGGTTCCCTAGGAGCCAATGAGAGTGTACCACTTAACCACTGCCTACGCCATTTCGGAATACAGGTGTGGTACAGTATACCTGTTCGTCCCAGAGACGACATAGAAATGTTTAGCTTGTTCAATGCAGGCGGCTGATGTGAGGACGTATCTCTCGTGGATGATCACTCCTCCACACACCCAATCTGCTGGGAGCTTGGAGCCCGCGCTTTGAGCGGCTCTTAGGTAAACCTGCACAAAACATTAATTTTCATCAGGAGCATAGCAGCACAGGCCTTTTACCTTTTCCTTACTTTTCCATCTGCGCTGACCACCTGATCGTCTGTAAAAGTCATTCTCAAAATGGTAACGGACCGACAGTTTCTATGAGTAAACGTTGACGCTAACCAACGTCCATAAAGGATGTTAGGTATAGTGTGGTCGTTGACGATCACTGACACGCTGGGTTTGAATGAAAAGCTTAACACTACCTCTTGACGTTAGGGTGATCCGAAAGTTTCGACACACGTGATTTTACTCACTTATTTATTACCCACCCAAATTCAAAGATATCCAGTTGTAAATGAATATCTACTTCTATAATTTCCTTTGAAAACAACTGAGTTCGCTTTATAGTCCAATCAACGGGGCTTATATGATCCGAAAAATTCTCCCGCCTATGAAATTTGGCATGTGATGAAATTAGGTGATACAGATTACAGATGTACAATAATCCAACATTTTTTTTTACGAGAAGTTAGGTTATTTTACCTAAACATGAAAATTGCTTATGAGGCTCTGTGAATATTTCCTCAGGCTGAAATACTTTCTGTTTACGTATGAATGTACTAGTTAGAATAAGTATGTAAAGGAATCCAATATTTTTTCGACTTCGGTGATACCCCAAATTTAACTTTTAACATTTTGCACTATAACTTCCGCCGGAAAATTGCTCTGCCAACTTTTATGTTTTCATATGTCTTTATGTCCCTAAAAACATAGCTTTGTTTAGTTATCCAACAGATTTTCCTTTTTAAACTTGTATTTTTTATTTTTGCTTAATTACGTAATGTGAAAAAATCCTCCGTCCATTTTTATACCTTTGTTAGTCATATGATTTTATATTTAAACAGATTTATCAATAATCCAACAAATTTTCCTTTAGGAAGAACATTTTTTTTTCATTTTTGCTTTATTAAGTCACGTGTTTAATTGCTCGGGTTAATTCAATGAGTGTATAAGTTATGAGTCGATTTTCAAATAAGCCAATGGATATTCGGCCTGATACTAAAGTTTTTACAATTTCAATAATTGCATTGCCGGCCGTCGGCTAGCAACGACGGTCTAAGGTAACGGCGAGTTGTGTGTGTTGGCTGTGTAATAAAAAAAAAGTAATGTGATACTGGGGTTTGCTGAAGTGACAATAAAAAAATACAATCGAATTGAGAACCTCTTCCTTTTTTTCAAGTCGGTACAATTTTCAGTGAGCTTATACGTTTTCTCATTTAGGCGCAGCGATATGTTTTCGGGTTTACGAAAAAGCGCGGTTAATTGAAAATTTTGAATATTTTCTTAAATCTAATATTCTATCACAAATACGCACAAATTAACCCATTTGAACCCAAATACAAACCTAGCAGCAAAATTCTGGAAAAAACTTTACTAACGTATCTATTGCAGTCTAGAAAGACATTTTACAAAGAAAAAAAACTTTCCTTTTGTGTTAGAAAAACACCATACCAACTCAAATAGGGCCAATGGGCTTATGCATAGTATTGTTCAAAACATCCTTTTTCGATGCACAATGTTTTAATACATTTTTACATTTTTTACATTGCTAACGTGCTTTCGTGTGGCATTCGTATTGCATCGTAGCTGGCTTGGCAGATTCTGGGGGTAAATTCCACTCATTTGGTAGCGCCAGATGTGCGCTGACCCTTGGTATAGCAAATCTTTTGAATTAGTTATTATTTCACACGTTTCGGAGATTTTACCAAGAGTTATTTTATGTTTAAGTGTATTAGTGTTTTCTACAGCTTAATTAAATTGTATTGGTGGACGCAGATGCTGAAAAAAATTATAAGCTAACTGGTACACCTTTGGACAATACTTTTTTTTCTTAACTCGAAATCTCCTTAACTTTTTGACCATTTTTCCGCATAGTTTACAAAGTCCGTTTATTTTAAATCCATACAATTTAAGTAATAAAAATTCTTTAGAAATAGGTATAAGCGAATGTCTAAACGCCGTTGTACAGTCAACCGCACATCAGGTTATACGAAACTGTCAAAGGACAGAAACTAAAGAACTTTGCCCCACTATCATCTGCCTAGCCTTTTCCCAACAATATTGGGGTCGGCTCCCAGTCAAACCGGATTCAGCTGAATACCGGAATTTTACGTGGAGCGGCTGCCTACCAGACCTCCACAACCCATTTAACTGTGTAACACGGTATTTCTAGGCAAGACTGGTGTCAGATTTTTCTGGCTTCTGACAATCCGTAACGACTGCCAAAGATCTCCAAATGACAGCCGGTACCAATGGCTTAACGTGCTTTCCGAGGCACGGAGGAGTCTCGGTATGTTAGGATGGTCATCCATCCACAGACCAACCTCGGCAAGCGTTGCTTATTCTTGAAGATCGGTCCGTGCGGCTGTTATAACTTTGCCCCACTAAAAAAAGTAATTTACAAGCATAAAATATGCAGTATTTTATAAGTAGCACAAAGTCAACAAGTGAACGAGAATTGAGATCCGTTGACAAAAGCAAATGTAGGTAGCGAAAAACAATAAAAATACACACTTAAATAAAAGACTTAAGCTAAAAATAATCTAAAATATGGCGTTGAAAAATTCCTCCGCATCGCAGACCACTGGTAATGTACCCAAAAGGCTGGCAGCATTGCCACGTCATATGGCAATGATTATCCTTTGTCCCAGGTAAAAGCCAGCCGTAGGGTCACGCGAAGTAGCTCGCTGTCCGATCAGGTCAGGCCAGAGTCGACGGCGTGTTTCACTCCAAACGCCGGGAAGAGCAGTCAGCAACGGAGACGGGGCCCGCCAGGGCCAGAGCCTGCCAGGGTTGCGGAATATGTTCGAAAGAGTTACCGCGGCCCTGGAAAGAAAGGCACTAGGAGGACTAAGGGTGGGTTTTAGTCAGTAAAAGTCTGACACTCCCTGCCACACCCAGAGCGGGAGGGGTCATTTGATGATTTCCCATCCTCAAAAAAAAAAAAGGGTCACGCGAAGTGTCAACTAAGCGTCTTGATAAATCTTTAAACAAGTAATGAGCACTCGGACCCCACGATTCATTAAATTGATTTTCATTAATTTACATTTTCTGTAAATTGCTGGGGCGGGATCTGGCATTGTCTTTTCTCCAAATGATTTTAAACCTTAAGAGCGTGTATTAGATTCGCGACAAAAACTTCATGTTTTTTTAATTTTTCAAGATCAAAATCGTAATGATGTGAGCAGATTATTTCACAGAATATTACGGTTTTAGAAATATTAAGTTTTAATTTACTACACTACTCTGAAAAATAAAATTTTTGTTGACATTTTTAAAAAGAACAGCCGGTCGATTCTGTCGACATCTCACGGTTTTCACCTAGGCGGAGTGAACGACAATAGAGCTGTCATTACATCTTATTTGTATGGTTTGACAACTCACCTGTCGTGCGCCCCGCCCGGGTGTTCACTTCGACATGTTTACAGAATCGCACTGCAGTTAGCGTTTGACAAAAATGGACGTCAGAGTTATCTTTCAGGACGAATACAACCATTGTAATGTGCTAAAATATTTTATATTATACGTTTGTCCAACTGAATATGTAGTCTCAAAGCGCACTTTATAGCTCAATTACAAAAATATGGCTAATTAGTATTTAAAAAAATACATAGAAAATCGGTAACTTTAACAATTTTTTTTTATCAGTGTTTTACTATAAATATAAATATTATAATTATTTTAAGAAAATAAAGGTATTGCTAAATATCCTGGTTTTTTTGTCAGTCCTTTTATGTATTCATTTATTTTACACGATTATTTTAAAAACACTATAAATCCCCGCGCGCAATCGATTACCGATCCTGGGCCCCAAGTCTGCTATTTTCATAAATTCGTCATTCCAACACGATCCCATTGTCATTTTGCAATAAGTTCGTAATCTGCTAAATTCATAATGGTCCATCATTGGTCGGTCAATGGTCTCGTAATAGAATCATGATTCTAAATATTCAATGTCTTTGAAAAGCAATCAAAGTCAAAGTCAAAGTCAAAGCATTTATTTCAAATAAACCATTTACAGGTACTTTTGAATTGTCAGAGTCAGTCAGTCAAAAACATGAAGCTATTTACACGTTCCAAAGCGTAGATCTCTATGGAGAAGAACGTGCAAGAAACTCCACGGACACTCTTTTAAACCATTTTATGATTTACAATAATCCTGGTTACATTATCTTTGTTGCTTCTATATGTGAGAACAATGTAAAGGAAGAGAAAAAAAAAAGAATTCTAAGTATCAAATAAACTATTGAAATAAGCCAGCGACAGCTAAGAGATGACCAGTCTCCACTGATGGCGCCCGTTCACGAACATGACGCGTGCATCAGCACCATTCAGCTCAACCATTTTGAAGGGAACCGAATGATCCGATACACGCGCCACCATCAGCGAGACATTCGAGTGAGCATGACAAACCCTCAACTGCCCCTGCTCATTCATGTCAAACAAGGAAACCATCTATTAACATAAAAAGGCTCCATGGTCCTCACATTTACAGGATTCCAAAATAAAAAATGCTTCTACTTTATATAAAACTATAAATATCAATTGGTAAGAACAGAAAAGTAAAAGTGTATTCCAAACATTAGAGAAATGTGGAATATTATTATTATTAAACGTAAAAAGTAAAATAAAAAAGGGTGAGCATCTCCTCCATATATAAAATCCTAACTAGTGGAACCAAGCGGCTGAGGCTGTGGAGCAGGACCGGCATTTAGCCAAGCATTTTTATCAAGGATATAATCTTCCAGTTTATAATATGCCTGTCTACATAGTGTGCGTTTAATGCATGTTTTAAATTTTCTCTCATTCAGTCCGAGAACATCATATGGTATTTTATTATAAAATTTAACACAATACCCCATAAAAGAAGTGTGTACTTTAGCCAATCTGAATCGGGGTTGATCTAATTTGTTCTTATTTCTAGTATTAAAATTATGCCTGTCACTAATCTTACTAAAAAGATGGAGATTTTTCCGAACATACATTATATTTTCGTATATGTATTGACAAGGTACCGTCATGATGTTAATATCTTTAAACAGTTCCCTTAGGAAATCGCGCCGACCCAGATTATATATGGCTCTGATGGCTCTTTTCTGCAGAATAAATATAGATTCGATGTCTGCAGCACGTCCCCATAATAAGATACCGTAAGACATGATACTATGAAAGTAACTAAAATAGACCAGCCTCGCGGTATCTATATCAGTAAATTGACGGATTTTTCTGACAGCATATGCTGCTGAACTTAGCCGTCCCGCAAGAGATGTTAAATAAGGACCCCATTGTAGCCTTGAGTCAAGCGTGATTCCCAGGAAAACCGCGTTTTCGACGAATTCAAGTTTCTCTTTGTTCAATACAATATCGCAATTATTACTTTTGACATTCGGTAAAGCAAATCTAATACACTTAGTTTTTTTCCCATTTAATACTAAATTATTAGCAGTGAACCAATTTTGGACCTGCTGTAGGGCTTTATTTACATCGTCAAGATTTGTAGAACGTCTATCTATCTTAAAAATTAAGGACGTATCATCAGCAAATAATACCATTTGTGGTTGATTTTTTAAAAGATGGAGTAGATCATTAATATACACTAAAAAGAGGAAAGGACCCAATATTGAGCCTTGTGGTACCCCCATTTTGACTTTTAAACCCCTTGAATTAACACCGTTTATTTGAACTTGCTGCTGTCTGTCATTTAAATAAGACTTCACTAAGCTGAGTGCAAGTTTACCTAGACCGTAATGTTCTAGTTTTAGGAGCAAGGTTTCGTGATTTACACAGTCAAATGCCTTGGAGAGGTCACAAAAGATTCCTATGGCATCTTGCGCCTCTTCCCACGCTGTATATATGTGTTTTAATAACGTGACACCAGCATCAGTCGTACAACGACCTTTGGTAAAACCATACTGTTGATCGTGTAAGATTTTATTGATGTTAAAATGAATGAGCATTTGATTGAGCATTACTTTTTCAAACACTTTGCTGAAAACCGGCAATACGGATACAGGTCTATAATTATTGGTGTCTGTGCTGTCGCCGGACTTAAAAAGTGGTATAACTTTACTGTATTTCATTATATCCGGAAAGACTCCTTGGTCCACACATAAATTAAATATTAAAGCCAAGTATGGTGCTATGGTCTCAATTATGGACGTGCACACTTTGATAGACATTCCCCATATGTCTTCGGTCAATTTGATTTTAATTTGCCGGAAAGCTTTTATAACTGTCATAGGGTTGATATGTTGGAATTGGAATTCAACCGTACAACCTGGAACGTTTGCTCTTAATAAACTAAATGAGACCTCTGGTGAAGAATTTAAAGGTTCAGTAGTTTTTGATGGTATTTCGGAGAAAAAATCAGTGTTTCGTACTTTATTCTTACATGTTTCATTATTAATAACTTTCCAAACTGTCTTTATTTTGTTATCTGCCGATTTGATCTTGTTGCTAATATACAGAGCTTTTGCTACCTTGCAGGTATTTCTGAAAACTTTAGAATATTTGTTTACATATTTATTGAAGGATTCCGTATTAATGAAAGGCTTAAGGCCATATAACTCATATAGTCTTTCCCTACTTATCCTAATACCTTTAGTCGCCCAGTCACTAAATATATACTTAGGGAAAGTATTTTTAGACTTCTTTTCAAAAGTTGAGTTGAATTCTTTTAGAACTACAGAAAAGAAATTATCATAAAATTTATTCGCATCCTCAATATTATGGCCCAAAAGATTTAACTTATTTTGTAAGGAACCATTGAATCTAACTAGTTTGCCTGTTGTTATTGGCCTATATTGTATTTGAATTTTTTGCAAGGCTGCTTTAAACTTAAATGTTACCAATTGACCGCTATGATCCGATGGAAGGTAATTAACTACGGCTTTATCTAAATAATCACAATCGCAGAATACATTACAATCGCAGAATACATTACAATTACATTACAATGACTGCAAAAGGACGTTCTAATGGTAGGTCACTGATCAAAGGAACTGTCAAAATTTTAGCAGATTACCGCATACGTCTGTCAGTCATTAGTCATTATGTACGAGATTACCATTCTATGACATTTCTTTCAATGGGAGGGTCAGTGGTTGACCATTGGAAAGTCATAATGACGCTTTTATATTAGTAGATTATCAAACTTGTCAAAATCAACAATTATGAAATCAATGGTAGCCCATTCTGACACTATTGTAATAGCAGACTTGAGGGTCGTGCCGGGCCCTCCCAGCGACTCGCGAATCGAATACACACTCTTAAAATGTTGAAGGTTAAGTTCAAAATCAAATGAGAAAATTTGACAGTTTTTGGTAACTTGATGTGCTGTTGACTGTACACACGTTGTGCATATTTATAGAAAAATATTTGTAATAATATCGGTAGCCATCAAACTCCCCTACATTACTCCAAAAGTATTTTCAGTCAAGTGATGGCCAACCCTTCGCTCTAGCTTATAACAGTGAAATATCGTAACAAATATTGACCGTCCGAAAATTTGTTGGATAATTGATAAATATGTTTTAAAATATAAAATCAAGACTAATAAAGGTATGTTGAGATTGAATTTATATTGTTGAGATTGTAAAAACTTTTGTATTAGGCCGAATTTCCATTGGCCTATTGGATAATCTCATACACGTATTGAATTAACCTGAACAATTATTCGTGTGACGTAATAAAGTAAAAATGAAAAAAAAATATTCTTCCTAAAGGAAAATTTGTTGGATTATTGATAAATCTGTTTTAATATAAAATCATATGACTAACAAAGGTATAAAAATGGACGGAGGATTTTTTCACATTAAGTAATTAAGCAAAAATAAAAAATTCAAGTTTAAAAAGGAAAATCTGTTGGATAACTAAACAAAGCTATGTATTTAGGGACATAAAGACATATGAAAACATAAAAATTGGCAGAGCAATTTTCCGGCGGAAGTTATAGTGCAAAATGTTAAAAGTTAAATTTGGGGTATCACCGAAGTCGAAAAAATATTGGATTCCTTTACATACTTATTCTAACTAGTACATTCATACGTAAACAGAAAGTATTTCAGCCTGAGGAAATATTCACAGAGCCTCATAAGCAATTTTCATGTTTAGGTAAAATAACCTAACTTCTCGTAAAAAAAAATGTTGGATTATTGTACATCTGTAATCTGTATCACCTAATTTCATCACATGCCAAATTTCATAGGCGGGAGAATTATTCGGAAGTCTCCATACAACTAATATCCTCGTTGATTGGACTATTAAAATAGCATGTAAGTATGCCTTCGTCGTCTTGAGTCAGGTTTAAAACGAACTTTACAGAATAGTACTTAAATACTACAGCTTAATCAGAAGCGCCGGTCAAGCTCCGCCGTCGTATGTGGTGTGTAGCCCGATTTACGTGTTTTAAGACTATAACTACAACGCAAGATATATTATGTATCTAATTTTGAATGTTGACATGTCGAGAGCGTGAGAGGTTAACAAAATGAGGCCTACCATATATGGTCTCGTGTCACCAACTCGATGTCCTTTTAATATCCTTCTTGTTGGCTTCAAGGTCTCATTCACATGGCCGGGAATCGTACCTGTGCCATTTAAGGGATCTAAAAATGGAGGCAGAAATAATGTTTTATTCGGTGAGTGTTCATTATAGGCAACTAGGCATTTTCTCTAAAAAAACATTCCGTAAAAAAGTTATCATAGTGAGATTGTTACAGAGCAGCACAACTGTTGTTTTTCTGCTGTTGTCATTCAAGACAAAGACATTCCTTGCTGAACGTACATCTTTATTCAGGTAAGATATAGGTACTCTATGTGTGTGTATACCTATGTTAACTGTGTTAAGTTTACAAAACATAGGCACAGGTAAATTGAAACCCTAGATCACACTAGGATTCTTTGTGTCGTGAGATTTAAACTCTTTCAGTTCATATGGCACAGTACCTAGGTAATTAAAATAGTACAGTAGAAAAAAATATGTCTGTCCGACTAACTTCCCTGTGCTTCTGCATTCAGTTGATTCCTGCGATCTAATTCAAGTATTTTCGAGTCGATGGTTACTCTATAGATCTACCATAAAAAACTGCGTTTTCGCGAGAGGGACAGATATATTTGTTTAATGATTATCTCGTTTGTCTTTCGGCTGATAATAATATGAATTGATGATGATGAATGAATTAATGTTAGCCCCTTATTATCAAACATAAGGTTAGGTTACGTAAACTAATTAGGCTAGGTAGATTGGTTTTCTTAAATTGTAATCTTTTGAATGATGATCGAATATGACTAAGGGCTAAACATGAAGATCTTTCAAAGCTCTTGAATCGGAAAGGGAGGCATAAATTAGGTAATCTGAGTGATAGCCTTCAACCTAAATGAATAAACTTACCAGCTGTTATGGTTATGACGCACATAATTAAATTAATTAAAAACAACATTTTATAGTCAAATTATTTGTCTACGTTACATAATATAGATTTTTTAACTTCATCAGTTTTTTTAGGAACATGCACGAAAGTATACGTGGACTAACTTAAGACCCGTCGCAAACAGCGCGACAACTGTCGCCACTATTTGTTGTTTTCGTATCAATTTAGAGGTTTACCTACTAAAAAAAATAACATGCTGATTATGAGATTCTAAATTCAAATACGTACTCGATATATTTTTTTTTAAAGATTCCGTCAATCAGTAGGTATCTACTACTAATACCTATGGGTTGCATAAAGTCGAATTACTTTGGCCCTAAGAACACATTCGGTACCTACACTGTGTTTACTGTGATCCTATTGGTTAAAAGTTTGGGTCTAAGTTATTCCCCAGAGCCAAAGTAACGTAAATTTTCTGTAAGTAGTTATTTTGTCTGAATAGGGCTGTTAGCCTTAGCATCAGTGCCGTCTTTTGATTGCCGGCGAACTTCGAACACTGCTCTGGTCTGCAACTCCGACATGAGGAGTAGGTACCTACCTAGACCAAACTACACAGTTTGGTCTAGGTAGGTAGGTATAACCGCTGTTTCCGTGCCCGAATTCCAAGACCCTGGTGAGACTACACGATAGTCAACACCGTGTGCCGCTAGTTATCACCATTAGTCGGCTAGTATGCGACGGGACTAAAATGCAATTCGATAACATGCCTGATTGAGTTTATGGGCAGTTTTTAAATGAAAAGAAACGTTATGTGAACGATTTGACTTTTCTACTTCTAGACTTCTAATACTATAGTCATACACTGCGTTCTAATTTGTAAGCCTCCTTTTACATAATCAGTCATTAATAGAGCATTTATAATTAGATAGAATGATGAATCAAAGATGAACGTGCCATGCAGTCAAAAGTTGTATCTACTTGAAAACATTTCAAGTACAACTTGAAGTGTTTTAACTACTCGTCCCTAGATGGCGTTGTGATCGTCGCGTTTTCATTATTTGATAGTTTTCCTACTTACCGCTAGATGGCGCTGCTATTAAAATATTGTGAACGTCTAATTACGCCTAAAGGGTAAAAGGTAGGCAGAAGCGCACGCTCACATGCTACGTTCGAGGAACTTTACCGACGCATATTATTTGATAAAAGGGAGTTTAAGATATGTTTACCACTCAAGAGCTAGACCAAAAAGCAGTCTAAATACTTGTTACACTATACAATGTGTAACAGAATAAACGCAATACCTCTTAAGGGGTCATTGTACTCATCATTATGAACAACTTTTACTATGGGACCAACACTGAAATCGCTGTTTAGTACATTTTAGCGAGTTATGCGCACATAAATGTATGTGGTAGTCGATTTTTTTCACGATTTCAGGTTGGACCCATAGTGAAAGTTGGTCATAATGATGAGTACAATGACCACTTAATAGATATTGCGTTTATTCTGTTACACGTTGTATACTTTATAGTACACCAAAATATAGGACCAAGAAAATCTTAAACGAAAAAAATACACTATTCCTAAATGACACAGGTATCTAAGGGTGCAAGGCACACCTAAGGAGATCAAACGAAATATAAAATCTATCCAGATTGCCAGAAGCCATTATGTTTTATTACGACATCCTCTTTGTGGCCTGTCCTTTATTGATAGATCTACGAACCGTTTATTCTGTTACACGTTGTACACACTGCGAAGGTTTAACAATAATTTGTTTGAACAATCCCAACATTTAAAATCAATATATAAAACTAACTCTTCCGTTACTTACTGAGTGATTGAGTGACTGAGTGACTGACAGACAATGCACTGCCGGACATACTGGTTGTAGAAAACTGAAATTTGGCATGTTGGTTCCTTGGGTAGTGTAGTCCCTTACACTTTTCTTTGGAATTTCTACGGGGAAAAACTGAGTATGATGCGCGTACGAAGTCACGGGAATAACCTAGTTAATCTATAAAACACTAGCTTTTGCCCGTGACTCAGTCACATCACTCAGTCATTCAGTATCGGAATAATTTCATTATTTTGATGATCGCCTCTAAAAACTTAGAATTCAAGGGCTATAAAATAAAGAGAACAAACCACAGCTTTGATGAAATTGTGTATACTCCATCCGAGTAGGTAGTTAACTAAAGGTAAACAAAAAAAACCACGTGACAGGGTTACCCGGCTAAACGTAATAAAAAAAAAACTTCAGTTGCCATGCTACGTCACAGTTGTACTCTTCAATTTAGCATTTAGCTGAGGCACGGAGGAGACTCGGTATGTCACGTAACTGTAGATCTATATAGGAAAAAAATAAAGTACTGACTCCACAAGTCCACATAAATTAAATGCAAGTGACTTGAATGATATCCTATTGAAATATGATGAAAATTCATTAAGCTAAATGTCAGCAGCAATTGTGCGTTTGACTGTATGTCACAGTAATTTTGAGACAGTTTTTCTTTACCATTACCAATACCGATCATCCAGTACCAGTATCATTGATGTAATGTAAATGTCTGGAGTAAGACAAACACGTAAGTTCTAACTAGGTTACCTATTGTTGAATGTGGGTGAACCTCTGCCTAGAAGTAATACTGGTGGGATATTATGCTATTGTTAAACTTCATAAGTCATCATGATATTACAGTCATCAGTTCATCACCAGACAAAGCTAATGTCGTTTAAAATGTCTAATAATTATTCACATATCATCATTAAAGACTGTGGCCTTATGTAGCCGGGAATTACGATAATTAGCTATTATAATGTATTTACCTAAGTAGATACACAGACATACTGGCAGTTTTCTCAAAGAATGCACCATTAGGTATGTGATTGACGTTTAAAATAAAGGGAATAGGTAAATTTTACCGAGGCGATTCTAGTTGGCAAGAAACTGCAATGCATTAACAAGTCATTCCTTCCAGGGCTGATTACAATTTTGAGTCAAGAGTGCCAATTCTAAATTTTTATAAGCAACTTTCTCATTCGGATCTCAGTCACACGCAATCTGTCAAAAAAGCCCCAATTTCCAAACATTTTTGTCAAATTAGTAAAATTGCCACTCTTGAATGCGTCAAATCCTAGTTTAGTATCAAGTTTGACAGGTTTGCAGGCTAAAGTAGAGTGGGATAAATACTCAACTTAAAATTCCCAATTCGAATATATACTCAACTTGAAATTCCCATATCAAAACAGCAAAAATGATGGAAAAGTTGAGATTTTCACATGTAGGGACAGATTTTGGTTCACATAAGTTGATTTCACTTTGAATAAACAAAATAACGACCTACCAACTCAAAATCGCACTATTTGTAAGTAGGTTATAACTAACACTTTTACACATCAATCTTTTTGGTCATTTATAAACTAGATGAGGCCGGTGTTCTAGTTGACTACCCTGAGAAGAAACACCGAAACAAACTCAGAGGTCAAAGAGAGAGAGTCAAAGTCTCTTTCGAAGTCCATATAATTGTATTGGTCAAATATTATGATACAATATAGTTAGTATACCATCATCAGTAGTATACCATCGGAGTAGAAACGGAGCACGATCAAATAAGATTCGGGAATCACATTTTCCTGAAGGTAAAAACAACGTTTAAAAGGTTTCATAAAGGTAGTTTAATACTTCCTGTACCTTTGCTTGGATTTTTAGCATCTCTGTGGCTTCGTTATATTAACTACACACTAACAAAGACTAGTTAGCCCATACCTAAATATTCTCAGCTTAGCATAAACTGATAAATGCTACAGTTATCACCAGGCTTGATAAATAAATTTGAGATCTTGATGCAGTGCTGGACATAATAACGACGATTCCCATCCAATTCACATTTACTTTTTAACTTTTGACCATTTTTACTACACCTATGTAAGTACTTACATGTCGTGGTCGTCGAGCGGAGAAATGGACGGACAATATTGATGCCATAGAAGCTTAAGGAATGGACGCAAGATAAAGAAGCTTTATGTCCAGCAGCGGATGAAGTTACGCTGTGGATGATGGTGATGATGACGTTAGCACATTCCTAGATATCCTCTTGGAAGGCGCTTTCGCAAAGGAACAAGGCATTTTGTGAGAGATAGATAATGTGCAGTGGAGTAAGCAACAGCGCTTTAACTATAACTTTCATGACTTCGAACGGAGCTGTTTCTTTTTCTATCATTGACATGGATACTTATTCTTATTTGATGATATAGATATACGTAAAATGCTTTGAAATTAATTTGAAATGCATATATACAAAGTCCAAATTGTATGATTGTATTCTACACAATTTGGACTTTGTATAAGCTTTTGTTCTCTCAATGATTGTTGCCTATTCCTGTTCTTTCTTAACAGGTTGCAAAAGTATTTCAGACAGAACATTAACTGAAAATCATGTATAGATATAGAAAATTAAGAATGGAGTTCTGCGAGGGATTATCATAGGACCAGTGCAAAAAAAGTTTAATTCCAATCACGAAAGCTACGCTGGCTTATAAAAAAGGATTGTCTGTAAATCAAAACAAATTAATTCCCTATTTGACCCTAGTCGACATGCTGAGCACCTAAGTTTTAATTTTGTGAAAATGTAAAACAACCAAATCTATAAGAAAATTTTATGGTTTGAGCCCCGATAATTTGTTTAATAAAATTAATGGTAATGCTTTATTGTTTTAATAATAATATTTATCCTTAAAATAGTGCATAGCTTATGGTTATTTTTTACACAATGTAAATAATAACGAATGATAACGATGGATGCGAGACGCACAGGACCGGTTGTTGTGGCGACACTTGGGGGAGGCCTATGTCCAGCAGTGGACGTCTTTCGGCTGATATGATGATGATGATGAAATAATAACGAATAGTTATATATCGTTAAGCCATTATTGGCTAACCTAAAAAGTGTTAATAAATCAAATTAATCGATTTGAATAAAAATATATTGCGCTCCCTTGTTTAGGCTACTTATTCTAAACAAGGGAGCGCAATATATTTAACTTATGATCATTATACCAAATGGCAAATCACGATCACATTTTATTCAAAACAATTCCAAAATCCGTCATCCCTCAAACAGGCATAATTCAAATATTTATGAAAATGCGAAATTCAATACACATTCCATTACGTCATCCCTTTTACCGTGATGAACCATAACAGCAAAAGGAATAAGCATTCCCGTACCATAGAAAACCATAATCTAACACCCTTTACCACTCCGCCTGTCGGATACAATACTATAAAGTAGCTATCTTCAGCAATACATTATCCTTACTTATCTGTGGCCATAACATGAAACTTGGGATCTATTTTATTATAAAGTGCATTGTCTACTATGGAGGAGGTCGGTCGACCGCCGAACGTAAATAATTTAACTGTCTTAAAAGATTCAAAAATAGTTTCCTAACATTGCCCCCCTTAATATGTACACCATTTGTCAGGCCATAACTGGATTTAAACGACGCGTTACAAGAAAAAGGCCACGCCCTCTGACAGACATATAGCCCGCCCACTCTAGCACACTAAAAGGCTTCGCTAAAGTTTCTGTCTGTCTCTATCACACGAATATTCTTGGTGGTATTTACCTTGTTACAAGACTAGTAAAAATGTGCCAAAGACCAATACGTGCTGGAAGATTATAAGCCTTATCGTTGTGTATTTAAAGTTGAAAATTTCTTGTTAATGATATCATGGGGGGACTCAATTGAAGCGAGACGAGCCATGAAAGGGACGCAGCGAATCGTTCTGTTTAAGTTAGTGAGTCCAAACGAGTTTTTATGTTTGGAAATCGTATTAAGCTTTTGTTGGAAACTGTTCCACTCAACGGGCATAGTTGAGGCGTTTGTGCGGTCAAACTATCGCGTTTGAATTCGGAAAGCGGTGGGGATACTGCTGATTGGCTCGTTTTGGCCGATACACTGTGTAACGATTCGGTCGCGTGCGGTCGAGCGTAGCGCGCCAACTGAGCTTTTTTCAAATAAGAAACTCGAGTTCGTATGTTCCATTCTTATTTTGGATTTCAAATAGCATTGATATCATTTAAAATTGGTGTTTCAAAAAAAATGTTTAACTGTCAAAAGTATCGGTGAAGACTAAAATCTAGTGTCAGTGTTTTGATAAACAGTTTAAAAAAATTAGCAAAATGTCGTCGGTGCACTCAGATGATGACCAAGAGGAGATCAATGTGGACTCTGACAGCAGGCTATCAGGCCACTGCGACAGAAGCATAGCATCGGAAGACCGTGACTCAGAGCACAGTTACCATGACAGATATCATGATTCACCGAACGAGCATATGACTGACACTCAACCGAGGGTAAACCTACCCTTTAGCATATCTCGGCTTTTAGGGAAACAATTCGAGGATATAGATAAGCGTCGAAATTCCGGGGAAAGTGATGACAGAAGTGATCAGGACACTGAATCAGAGAGTGCTAAAGACGAGGGGAAGGACAATTCTGGTTTGCCTTTAAACTTTTCACATACGCCAGGTTTATATACAAATTCGGGACTGTTACTGAGACCTGGGCTGGGTATCGGTGGCGGGTATGGGTTCTCGAGTAACCCTGGGGTTGTCAGAGTGCCAGCTCACAGGGCTCTGGGTGCGTTGGGTGCCTGGGGAGTCACCATGGACCCCATGCGGCAAGCAGCAGCGGCGGCGTTTGCACACCAAATTGTTAAAGATAGATTGAATGGTAAGATTTTTGCAATAGACTTTATTTGAAAAATTACAAACGAATGTTTCTTTTTTTAATTTTCATTGAAGTGCATAAGTATTTACGCTATGAGGTTGGCTGCAGTTTGCTGGATAAGAGCAGCACATGACTGGTTGATGTAGCGACGTTGGAGAGAGTTTTATGTCCGGCACTGGTAGCTTCTAGCTAAATTGATAATGATGCTGTAGTTAGTTTTGACAATTTACGGTTTTACAAATGTCAAATCTAATTACATTATAGTATGCTTCATAATTGACGCAAATAAACTCTTTTTCTTTCTTTCCTTAATTTTAAATTAAGGTTAGGGACTGTTCAAAAATTGATAGCAATATGTCGCCTATTTAATGTCCCAAGAAACATATCTGAGTGCATGAAATGTATGAAAATTAAGGCTTTTGTGACAGTTTGCAATTGACATGCGACTGCGAACGTTTAAAAATATTAGTACAATTGCCACTCTGATTGACGTAACATTAGTGTTAATTAATTAAAATCTATGATAGACAAAATGTCAGATGTCAGATCAGTTAAAAGGGTTAATGAGACCGATAACAAATAAATGGAAGTGTCGCATAATTATCTCTGTAATGTACTACTTGTAATAAATATTAGAATCTTGGTTAATTAATATAGTACTGTTTATCAATACTGTTGACCTGAATCGATTAATTACTGCACTTAGTTGTGTGTCTATCTACCTTTTAATTATTTTAGTTTTTCTTAATTGATTGGTTGCTCATTGGTAACCTATGCTTTTGTTCTTTTTAGGGTTCCGTCGCGAAGGGTAACCAACGGAACCCTATTACTAAGCCTCCGTAATAGGTAGACGCCGGGTTTTAGCTAGCAGGATAATATATGCAGACTTCGGTAGGGATTAGTTTGACTGTTCCTAGTTTTTTGTAGCGTAGTGTTAAAATTGAATTTATAATATTTAAGCTTCCCTCATTATTTTTACACGACTGCCCAAAATGAATTTGTATTTTCAAAGTCATTTTCACATACATAAATCAAAAAGCTCACTTCACCAACCTGTTCTTTTCTCCAACCAAACAAAATATAAAATTCCAAAAAAAAAGAAACAAATACGCATCGAAAATTGTAATATTTGAGACATGGCTTTTTCCTTCTTTGTTTTATAAAAAAGGGTCCAAATCGGGTGCCAACGGCCTCTGAGCCAATTGCCCTCGCGTGCGAACCGATGACACACCTAGAAAACTATTTCTTTTTCCCTTTTTTTTGGTCCTTTGAGGCGAGATTGAAGGCGCCCCGTTCTGTAATTTGTCGCGTCGGCCGCCGGTCAGGTTGGGGACACTGGTTTTTTTTTGTTATGTTACTCATCCTGACAGAAAATTGGTTGTTAAGTTGCACGTTTGGTGTCGCCGTAATTGGAGTGAACTTTTTCTTATTGAGCCGGATGCTTTGGTGGTTAGTTTTTATGTTTTTGGTGGGTTTATAAGGATTCGGGTTACGTAAAAGTTTAACATGTTTGTAGTTTCTTTTACGGGTACTTATTTATTTATTTATCAGTGTCATAACATCAACAAACATTCGCAATGTAATCCAGTAGAACAAGAAGGTACTTACCTATCGAGTTTATCCCCCTGAAAAATAGATGACAAAAAATAATTCTTTTAAAAATGTATTGTTTTTTTTTTGTAGTTCAATTGTGGAACAATTATAAAAATATGTCCGTAACTGATAAAACCAAAGCAAGGAACAACACTTTAATTTTTTCACCTCATCTTGTTGATTTGCTCAAAACAAATTCACAAAAAAACGGACCCGCAGCCCGACGCGTGCAGACCCTTGGGTTTTTGCGACCACCGGGTAAGAGGAAGTGGTTACAGAGATACACTCTATAATTGAGACAATAGCTACTCAAAGGCCTCAGATCCGAACATGTATCGGAAATACTTAAGAGGTGACGAAAAAAAATTTTCGGCGGCGCCAATGACATTTTTTTTTATGACACTATTAAAGTTTTTATGGCTTTTTAAAACACTGAAACACTTTTCGTCGTTACCCCATTTGACTATTATAGGGTCATTAAACGTAGATTAACATAATCTTTGATTAACTGTATAGGTAAATAGTTTGCGATGGATTAAATCAGTGATCTAGATTTGCATTTGGAAGTTTTAAGTTGAATGATTTTCTGTCTTTAACGGTGGACAAAGAGTTCAAATTGCAGTGGATTGGATGTAGGTAATGACAATTAAAATAACTATTAAAATGTATTTAACTATATGAGATCAAAGTTTTATTTCCAGTCATCAGCTATAAGTTGTTCTAAGAATAACATGAATATTCTGCGGCTTAAAAACAAAACTAAATTGTAAAGTTAATAAACCCTTGATACAGAAACAAAACGATTTTGAAATTATGTGCTCGAATATGAAGATGTTCTTTGAAAAATCTATAGTAACGATTCTTGCAAAACTACTTAATATTAAGCTCAAATATTTATCCACTCATACCTATACTAAGCAAAGCGATGAGGCCGCCATAGACTAATATAAACGGAGGCCGCTCATTTTGTCACTGTAATCTTTTCTGTAACTTATAATATCTATGGTGTACATCTTAAAGAGTTTTCTTTTCTCATTTGGTATAGTATTTTTGTAACATCCTTATGAGTTTTAATTTTTCATCTTTATTTATTTTGAGGTAATTACGCCTTTACGACCATGACATTTAAATGAAAAAAGAAAACATTTTCTCCCCGTAGAAATGCTTCGTTTATGTACCGCACGTTTTCTTAAAACGCTGTCAATATTTTCTCCATAAATACTTATAACTGTAGATGCGATTACGACATGGTTATGTGCTCAGGCAACTAAGCTGTCTAACAGTTGTATAACCGCGCCATTTGAAGCGTGTCGTCTGGAACAGTTTCCGACGATTTGCGGTAATTGTTCGAAAGACTTATCGCGGTCTTGGAACGCAAATGGCATTTGGAGGAACACGGGTGGGTTTTTGTCGGTAAGAGTCTGACACTCCCGCTCCGCCCAGAGCGGGAGAACTCATTTGGTGGTTTCCCATCCAAACAAAAATTGCGATTATGCCATGGTTATGCTCAGAAACTAAGTTGTATTACAGTTGTATAACCGCGCCATTTGAAGTGTGTCGTCTGGGACAGTTTCCGACGAATTGCAGTTATTTTATTATGCTTTGCCGGCGGAGCGCGGATTCAGTGAAGGCTTTTTACTATAATCTATTTTCTTGAATGTTTTATTTTTCGCAAAGATTGTTAGTTATTATATAACCACTACTGATACTTTTCTATCATGCCTAAATTATACTCGGAAAAAGCCACTCAATTTAAAAAAAAAATCTTTGGAGCTGGCTTATGAGTAGTAACAGCCTCACGGGTCGATATTCAATGTTAAGGTTGCTGAGGTTGGTCCGTGGACGGGTGACTATCTTACTTAACATACCGAGACTCCTCCGTGCCTCGGAAAGTACATAAAGCCGTTAGTCCCGGCAGTCATTTGGAGATATTTTGCAGTCGTCACGGATTATCAGAAGCCAGAAAATCTGACTCCATTCTTTCCAAGAAGTACCGTGTTACCCATTTAATGGGTTGTGGAGGTCTGGTAGGCAGCCGCTCCACGTAAAATACTGGTATTCAGCTGAAGCCGGTTTGACTTGGAGCCGGCCGCAATATAGTTGGGAAAAGGCTAGGCAGATGATGACTGAGGTTGATCCGTGGATGAGTCACTACCCATTTCACACCGAGACTCCTCTATGTCTCGGAAAGGGAATAGTAATTATAAAATTTACGAATATTGAAATTTTGGAATTATGAAAATAGAATTGATATATCGGAGTTGTTATATTAGGAATTTTAAACCATTCGGAATTTTGAAAATCTTAGAAAAGGATTTCGTATTGTGACTGACGCAATAAAAATATAGTTTTTCACATACATATAAGTAGTGTTACCCCTCGGAAAGATGTGAAGCTGTTGGTCCCGGCTGTCATTAGTAGATCTTTGACAGTCGTTAAGGTGGTCAGAAGCTAGAAAATATAACACTAGTCTTACCAAGAAGTAGATAACGTGTTACCCAGTTATGGGTTGTGGTTAGGCAGTCGCTCTTTGTAAAAAACTGGTACTCGGAATCCGGTTATCTCAACCCGGGACCCGAACATAGTCGTTAGCGATCCCAACGACTATGTTCCAGTGCTTCCAGTCTAACGTCTTCCAGTCTAAAAATATAGAAAATACTAGTCAGATCGGTTGTAAGATTTTCTAGGTAAAATCTTTTTTTCAACAAGTTAGTTGATAAAACAACCAAGTAAGCAGCAACAACCGGATAGATTTTAACATGTCAACGACGACGTCACAAAACTCGAGCTTTTTCTGACAAAAATAATAAGCATATACCGTTGCCGTATAAACGCCGAAAAACAGTCGAGAACGGTTATATAACGACATCATTATTCATAAAAAATAACTTTTTCTAAAGCAACAACCTTAGTTGAGTGTCAACCGTTTAGAAAGGCAAGCCAGTTACCTTAACAAAAACAGTGATCGCTTTGCGAAATCAATAGAGAGAGTAATCAGTTCCACCGTGGTCTTTCTAGTAGGCAACCTGATGGTAGTTACCGATTTCCGCTACAGTTCTCATTATTTCACCGCACAATTTTACCTTATCCACCTTTTTGTGACTATTAGTGGCCATCGAGCTGTTTTATTATAGCTTTTTATATTCACCAACCGTTTTGCCTGTTCGTTGCTATCGTTTTGAGAATTTTTCTTTTTCGAAGTTTGTGGCGAAAATTGTTGCTATTGGAAAATGGGTACCCATTTTTTTTACCAAGCCTTCGGCAAGTTATTTTTTTTTTTTTTTGCGAAGATTTTCACGTTGTGAAATTAAAATCTGTACTTTAGGCCATATTTTGTAATTAAAAACGCTTTAAACTGGTGCAATCTATTTTAGGGACAATCAATGTCACAAACTTATAAAAATGTGGTGATATTTTGTACAAATTGAGATGTTCATAAAAATCCGGAAATTTTCCTCGATATAATTATGTAAGAACCAAGTATACAACATGGTGATTTCATTCGCATTTCCGTCTACAGTTATGGTATCACCTTAAGATTTGAACACAACTACAAAAAATAAGGCTCTTCAAGAAGCACACGCATAGAAAATTAATTAAACAGTTAAACATAATCTAAACTAGACCGAGTTAATCGTTGATAGACCAGGTTTATCTTATCTTATCTTATCTTCAAGAAAGATATAGGAGTGAGCATACTCTTAAATATTAATCTACTGATAGTTTATCTTACGGGCGTAGCTTGTAACTTGTAAAGTTCTAACCCATAGGTAATGAGAAGCTGCAGAACCCGTTAGTTTGGGTTCAAAAGATGTTGGGAAAGGATTATGAAGTTAACTTGTTTGTTGATAGTTAAGTGATTAAGATTACACGGGAAAATGCTTATCATAGCTCTGGAATGATAGCAAAGATTATAACAAAATATTCGTTTGAAGAAATGTCTTCAAACGAATGAAGTTATAATCAACTACATGTTCGTAATCAATGGATTAGGGACGTGTAGTTGTGAGAAAGATATATGTACCATTGTACATACATAGATTTATTTTTTTATCGGATCAATAGGCACCTACTGAGGACGTACCATGACGTGTTAAAACGTCAGTCGTTCGAGCGGGAAAGGGGATGGAGCTATTTAGGGTGTATAGCTCCATCCCTCTTACTCGCTCGAACGACTGACGTTTTAACACGTCATGGTAAGTTTCCTGGGCCTCGAGTCAGCTATTACAATAGTGTCAGAATGGTCTATCATTGATTTCATAATTGTTGATTTTGACAAGTTTGGTAATCTACTGATATAAAAGCGTCATTATGACTTTCCAATGGTCAACCACTGACACTCCATTGAAAGAAATGGCATAGAATGGTAATCTCGTACTTATTGACAAATGAATGACAGACGTATCCGGTAATCAACTAAAATTTTGACAGTTCCTTCGATCAGTGACCTAACATTAGAACGTCATTATGCAGTTATTGCTTTTCAAAGACATAGAATATTTAGAACCACGATTCTTTTACGAGACCATTGACCGACCAATGATCGACCATTATGAATTTAGCAGATTACGAACTTATAGCAAAATGACAATGGGATCGTGTTGGAATGACAAATTTATAAAAAATAGCAGACTTGGGGCCCTGATCGGATTACGAAACATTCTTTCACTGGTAGAAAGTTACATATACGCTGAGTGTCCAAGGCTTTGTCACGGACGGAACTGAACTGCACAGTCTTGTGGTAGCAATAAGGTCTCGGAGGGAAGCCACGGGAAAATCTACTCAGTTTCAAATATGTTTATTGATAAAAATTGGTTAAAAAGGAACAACCAAGTAAAAATTATATTTTTCAAAATAATAACGTAATCTTAATTAATTTGCATATAATCAATAAAAATCTAACACTGATCTTTAATCTAGTTATATCTTTAAACAAAAAAAAATACGATTTTCCTTATACTTATGTAATGTCTACAAAACTTTTTACAACGAAAAATTTTTATTTGGACTCACTAATCCCATACTAAAGACATCAACGACTAGTCCCGCTCGACGTTAGGCCTAGAACGCACAAAGGTTTAAAAATGTAAATATTTAAAATATATTCAGTGTCAATTATTATATTTTTAAATTAAGTTTGGTTTGTAGTCTCAATATGTTCAAACAATCCCTGATTTTTTTTGTTTGGTACTGATTGTCGCTTGATGATTAAAGTACGAGAAATGGTCTTCAAATTATGGTAAGTGATGGAAAATTGATACTTAGACTCAATGATATTTTAAAAAAGTGTAAATAAGCGTAAGCGCTCAGCAAGCGACACGTCAAAATGTGGCTAATTAGCCACATTTTCCTCGGCTTGTCTCTTTTCCACTCCCGATAATAACGACATGCCGTCCTACTTCTACGTGTCATTTAATATTGTGACATTGTGCCGTTCTTAAATATCGAATGTTGATCTACACCTTTTTACTTTTTATTGGTATTTAATAGAGACAGCACTAATAATAAAAATCAAATATCCTAACTAAGTTAACCCTAAAAGATGGCGTCAAAAAATTCATCCGCATCGCTGTCGACTGGAAGAGTGCCCAAAAGACTGGCGGCATTGCCACGTTGTATGGCAATGCTTATCCTTTGTCCAAGGTAAAAGCCAGCCCTTGGGTCACGCGAAGTGTCAACTAAGCGTTTAGCAAGTTCTTTAAATAACGCATGAGCACCCGGACCCCACGACCCGAGAGTTTCAACCCCAAACGGCTCGAAAATATAACTACCAACGAGGTTGTTATATTTCCGCCGCTTGAGGTTCTCTGCAGCCGCAGCGGCAGCACCAGCACAGCACGAAGAGCTAGGAAGATGGGATGGCGCAAGAGTATCGACACACCTTTTTACTTATAATATAATTGCTTAGACTTATAGGACGCCACCTAATTTGCGTAAAACACTCGTAATGGCAATACTTTTCGCGACGTATGTTTTAAAATCCTTAATAGAACACGATTCCAAAATAAATAGAAAACAAAAGCGATTGTCATTGTGAACGTCCGCAATTAAACTTGCATCCTTGGAAACTTAAAAAAAAACATTAAATCACGATGACTCAGTTCAGCCTACATTTAGCCGACGGACACCAAACCACAGAACCTTCCAAAAGTCTAAAACATTAATTCACAGTCATTTTGCCCAGTTGTTCTGCCGGCACGAATTTGCTTGATTACATTATTTTGTTTAATGAACGCTGCGCCTTAAATTGGGCCAAGGCAGCCAAAGTGATTGTTGAGGTGATGGTATAATGATTCGTAATCATTTTATAAGATTATGTAAGTACCTATTTACCTGGGTCGTGAGAATGACGTCTTTAGGATTTTTTTGGGTTTTTAAGTTAAAGTCTAATTTAAATGATTTTTTTTTACACGAGAGTTTAAAAAGATGTGTTATTTCCGAGTTGTTTTATTAAACTAGCTTTTGCCCGAGGCTCCGCCTGCATTGTTGTCGATTATTGCGTCAAAAATAGCCTATGTCCTTCTTAATATTCCAGGCTTATATCTGCCAAATGCCATGACGATCCATTCAGCCGTTTTAACTTGAAAGCGTAACAGACAGACAGAGTTACTTTCGCATTTATAACATTATATTAAGCAGGGATTAGATTAAAGTAAACAATTGATCACGTAAAGGTTTTAAGATAAACGAATTTTATTATTTTGAGTAATATATTCCCCGTCGGCAAAAATGGACCACTTTTATTTTATTTGTTGAAAAACTATTTCAAATATGAATTAGATTCTTCTTATAAGTTTATTTTTATTTGTTTATGATTCATTCGTTCATTTGTCATTACATCATAATAATATAATTAAGCCCCTTAAATATGCAGCAGATTTAAGGGACTTAATTAGCTTTTCTATATGAAAGTTATAATTCGTCTTGCCGGATAAACGAGTGATGCAAATATAATTAAGATCTAATCAATTTCAGCAATCTCATTTTATTACTTCAATTCACTAACAGTAGTCTATTTTACGTCCTTCCCACCATTCTCAAGAGTAAATGCATAGATAACGGCATTTTAAACACATTTTAATCTTGATATCTGAGAAGTAAGATAAGGCTGCACTTATCGATGCATAAAAACCTATTAAACTTGAGATAAATGGATGTTGTGAGTGTTTGTCAATGTTTTTAGCTTTATAGCTGTGTTTATTACTTAATTTTAATCGTAGATTAGGTAATATTATGTCGATAGTATATTTATAGGAAAACCTGTAAATTCTAGTTTTTTTGAGTTTCGTACCGTACTGCTGTATAAAAGAACAGAGAACTCGTGTGTCGGTCTGTCTGTCCGTTTGTCACAGACAATTTTTTCCGCATCTACAGGACCATTTCACCTGCCTAACGCCCTTTTTCTCCGAACTCTCTTAACTGGATCGATCCAGTTAAAATTTGGTATACATGCGGACTTCTATGACCCAAACACAGACGCGTAACGTAAAATTAATATGATGTTTTATTATGGAATTACTTGGTGGACAATTTCGACGGTGGACGCTAATGAGTGGAATTACCTGCCAGAGTCTGTCGTTCCTGATAGCTTCAACCTGTAAGTCAAGAGTGAATAGGTTACTTCAAGGCAAGCGTGCTCCATCTTTGACCACTATCTCACCTGATGGTAATTTCTAAAGTAATTTCTATCTTTTTTTAATTATTGATATAATGAAAAAAAAAATAGAAATTACTTTGTGATAAATGTGATAATATATCAGATTGATTCCGACTCGCACTTGTTTAAATAGTTGATGTCTTACTTTGTAATTCAATGGATAGGTGTGCAGATATGTTTTCTTTTATAATTGTCTGTTTAAAAGTAATCACTAATCACATACTGATTGCTGATGGTGTGATCACAGCTGTTTGCAATTGAACGCTTAAAGATTTAATCTTGGTTTTTGAATTAAAATGTTTTTTTTTTACCTAATTTAGCGACATATTATACTTACTTCTACATTTACAAAAATCTCGTGTGACGGTGTTTGTGGTAGCACTCCTCCGAAACGACTTGAACGATTTTAATGATTTTTAATGTAGGTATATTTGGCAGGAGAATAGGTCGTAAAGTACATTTCGTACTTGATATGCGTGAATGAAGTCGCAGGCAAAAGCTAATAAATACCTACATAATTATATAATATCACACCATCCCCGAAGGTTTAGGCAGAGGAGGACCTATAGTAGGTACTCCTCACTACATTTGACAAGTAATACTCGTAGTTCAGTCACATCTAATAAGGGGTGAGTTGAGTATACTGCCATCAACGAGCCACACATTCAGAGTCCGCTACTGCTACTGCTGAGAAATTCCGACATACAATCATCATATCAGACGAAAGACGTCCACTGCTGGACATAGACCTCCCCAAGTGCCACAACAACCAGTCCTGTACGTCTCGCATCCATCGGCTAAACGCGACCCTCACTAGGTCATCGGTCCTCCTTGTGGGAGGCCTTCCAACGCTGCATCTCCCGGTTCGCGGTCATTCATACAATCATTCTACTTATGTAGTAATTATTTATGTAATAATAACATTAAATTCAGTTACCCACAAACATAAATAAAACCACTTCACAGCTGCACTTACAATTTACCTAAAAACATAACATTTGACGACATGTCACCACAATTTTATTTCGTCGTCACTCCGAATTTTATCGCACAATTCTTGCCTTTCAAACGTGCCACAAAATCATCGATACACTATAATACACATGTCTAATATCCCCCAACTTCCCCTCTTCGCCCGCATTTCCCGAGGGGAGACGCGGGATCGTCGGCGTTATGAAAATTTGACGTCAACCAATATGCGATGATACGTTCAGGGGTTATGTTTCGGATATTATTTTGCATGTGTGAAATTGCCCGGCCTCCCCTTGTGGGTGAGATGGGGTTTTCTTAATCGGTTGGCTTTAGTTCAGTAATTGTTTATGGTACGCTAAAATTATTGCGGTTGGTATGGATTTCATAACGCTTTGCATATTAATTTGGGCTAAAGTTAAGTAAACCTTCTGTGACAACGGAACTGTAATTGGCTCAGATTAAATGAAAGTAGTTGCAATTTATTTTATACCGTTTACCACACACTAACATATATTTATTTACCTGTATATTTAACACCACTTTTAAAACGGATTTATATCCGTACACTTCAACGTAATGGCTAGTTTACACAGTGCGAGTTTCTGACTAGACAGTAGACAGCTACTCGGATTGCCTACTCGTATGCCACTAGCTCGGCTCGACTTAACTGTCATCACGATGATGGTAGCTGCCCAAGACGCAGCACACAAAACATACAGGTTCCTCTTGCAACTGTTTGGTTAACACTGGCGAGCTGTTGCCATGTGCGAGTTACTGTCAGGCGAGCAGGCGAGTGAAAACAAAAAATGTTGATGTAACTCGCATGCGAGTTCCTATCCAACTCTCACGTGGCAGTAACTAGTAAGATACGTCCAAACGATGAGAGCTACTGCATTGCAGCTACTCGGCAGGCTGACTCGCACGCTAGCTAGCCTTGTGTAAAGTAGCCATAAGGTTCAGTTGAAAACCAGCGTCAGGCAGCAGGTATTCGGCGCAGTCGCGGCGCAAACAATGTTTATGTTAAAACTAAGTTTCTTTATAATTGTATCTACATTGTATGTGCCCAAATAAACTACATAGTTTCTTTCTTTCTTTCATTCAATTTAATTTGGTTAATGATCTTCAGTTTTCTTCAGTGTTACTGACTTACCAAGAAAGTTATTTGATTCGACGGAACGTACTGCGCCGAACTGTACGGAATGAGGCCCTCGCATTGTATAAAGTATACACTGGTTTTGTTACTTATCATCACTGAAATTCGGCGTGAGAGAAATGTAAATCGACAGCTTTTTAGAAAATCAGTCAGGCTAAACTTATAATGACAGACTTTTGACATTAGAAATATGTGCGTTTTTTTCGTGCAGAATAAACTATTTATTTTTATCAATACAAGAATATAGAAAATATATAACATAGAAAAACATCAGAAAAGACCGTACAAGATCCATAAGCTTAAGTATACCTAAGTAAGCCGCAAGTTGATACGTTTTATCGCCAATCCATAACGCGCGATGCTATAAAACGAGCCATATTTCAAATGTGTAAATATATGTGAGCGAACACCCCGCGCCGCCCCTCAAGACGTGGACCCAAGCACATAAAATATTATATTGCAATTTATATTTTTCGCTTCGGAAAGATTAGAAGAATCCCCGTTTATGTTAAGTGGTATTGCATGTATGTTTATGTGTTTTTTCGTGTGTTTTATTTATGTTTAATCAATCATCGTTTTGGCGAATCAGTCTGAAATGTCGTTTATCTAGATTACAGAACAATAAGGTAGGATATTGTAGGCATAAATCTTTTTTGTTATTGTTCTGATTGTCCTGAACACTCTTGGTACAGTAGGCCGCATTTTTACCTTACCCTTGTTACTACTGACGTGCAGCCTAGAGTAAATTTAACATTGCTTCTATCTTTGCCCTTGACCGGCCTTAAAGGGGATGAGTCAAAGTAGCCCTTGGTTTACTTACCTTTTTTGCAATTGGCAGCGCTGTTTTACGTTGTAAACACGAATGAAATTCGAATTTTGCGGACTACGTTGAAGGAATTACCTTAAGTTGCTCTGACGAATTACAGAAATGAGCAACGTATCGAAACGTAGCTATACTTTGTACTCTAATGGTACAGCTTCTGTAAAGTAACATGCCAAGTACTGCTATAGGTTTTTTGCTGCGCAGCAACGTTGCATTGTTGTGCGTACAACGTTGTAACAAAAAAACTGGTTTCGAAGCTGGCATATGGGCCACAGCCGCATAGCCTGTATACAAGGTGTAACAGAAATAACACAAAGCCTTAAGGGCATTCATGTTTGGAGAACTCAACAGACAGTTGTTAAGTTTATAATGATGACCCCTTTTGAGATTTTGTCTTTTTTTGTTGTTGCACCCTGTAATTGCGGGGCACCTGCAATAGATATCTTTGGTTTTGCAAATGTTCATTGACTACGGTGACCACTTAATTAACTAGCTATTTTGCCATTACAACCAATAGAGATGTCACTTTCCGGTAAAAAGTGTATCGGTCTGTGACGTCACACGAATGTTTAACGCACTGTATCGTTTTCATTTTTTGTTTACCTAGGTGAAAAAAAAATACATGTCCGTGTGTGTGTGTTTTTTTTTGGTAATGTAATTAATTAGATTTTTTCAGGAAACATCCCTATTCATATCCTACATAAATATAATTTAAAATGTCGCTACCAAATCGATTGTGCGTTTGCAAATCATATGTTAAGGTGTGTCGCATACGATTTGTCGTGAGAGAAAAAGAGATAGGTAACCGAATATGCAATTTAATATGACGAGTTATGATTAGCGATAGAAAAACTAGAAGGATACAATTTGTTTGCTGAATCCATTTTGAAATGTATTTACTGGTCTACACCGTTTCTGGTACTTTTTAGCGGCAAACGCAAATGAGAGCAGAAAATCCCAAATGAGGTTTACAGAATGGGTACTAAACGTAAAATTATAAGATTCAAATTCATTCAGGGCCTAAACCACCAACTCTTAAAGCAGTATTACTTTAAGTGGGAAGAGAGAGGGAGCTATACAGGACGTATAGCTCCGTCTCTTTCCCTCTGGAAGTAATATTAAAGTAATACTGCTTTAAGAGTTGGTGGTTAGGGCCCAGCTCATTGTTTTACAGAATAATAATAAGCCGTGAAAGGGCTGTGGTATGGGCTTGATGTAGAAAGTATTATTTTTGAGCCTACCTGCTGTTATGTATATATTAGCCTGTAGTGTTCCACTGCAGGGCAAAGGCCTCCCTTCCTTTCTTTGACTGTTCTCTGTCCTTTGCCACATCTGGCCAATCCTTTCGGTAGGAGTGTAACTAAAAAGGTAAAACGGTTCCTGTTGTTTGGAACCCAATCAGTTCCCTTTTTGGATTGGCGGCTGAGTTGCCTACGTCTGTGATTTGTGTTTTGGAACGAAGTATACTGTTTCTTATGCGCTCGCAAGAATACTTGGGTCCATTGCTCGCTGTCAGATCCATGAGTTTCTTTTTGGACCTTTGGATTGTTTAAATTATGAAACTACAGTCCAAACAGATTGCTTCACTAATGTCAAGCTCTACCGATCCAACGACGTCTTCCTCTACATAAACTGTAGTTAAACTAACTGTTAACCACTTGAAACGCACGTAATAACTTCTTCAACAGCCTAGAAAATTATGTCGTGCAAATGTTCACAGGCTTTTAATGTGTCTACGGCACCAAGTCACAAATTACTTTATAGTTTACCTGAAGACAATGTTTTTTAATGACTGGTAATACTAACGTGTAATAAAGCAATGTTTCTGAACTTGTTACGATCATGAAGTGCTAGATGTTCATTAAAACGAGCATTGAGTGCTTCCTCTGTATTATGAGTTTATGACAATATCATGCCGCATTCAGAATTTTTTTCGACGCTGTAAAGGCTCCTCTGACTGCCACGCGTTTCATAAGAATCCACAGAGCAATTATAAACTGTTTCTTGCAAAACGCGCTGTCGTTATGTCGTGTCGTATGCGTCGGTAAGAGCCTTAAAGTTGTGCTACATCCTCTTTCTGATTTCGATTTTTCTTCCGAACCTGCGTCTTTTTCTCTCAGTATTCGTCTTTTTTTCTTGCCAAGATTTCCATTCAAAGTTTTATTTATGTCTTTCCTTATTTCATGCTTTCTCAATACTTATAGCACATGTGTCTTACCATTCAGATCTTAGCTTCATGCAAGCCTTTCGACTTTCAGTCATTTAGTAAATGCAGCTCAGCAATGCCAAAATAATAATGACATCAAAAAGTATATTTTGACCACATTAGCAAGTCCGAACCACAATCCCACTCACAAGATTCAAGTCCAAAATTCCCATACACCGAGCAACGGATGCTAGATTATCCGCAATTAGGCAGACACGTAACCCCAGTGGTCCATCCGACGACAGAAGTGGACAAAATTTTAATGAGCTCATTGAGCGAGCGTGCGTGTAATCACACAGTGGGCCATGCCACTGTCCCACGAACGTGGGAGCGAGCGATGAATTTCCTTGTGTTACCAATCATAGTGAGATCGTGGAAAAAATAAGGCTGCTAAGAAAATGTTGTGACGTGCTTTTGTTTTTTGTATGAACGTAAGAGATTAGATACGAGAGAGTTTGACTACACGGTTAGCGCAGTGGTTGAGCGATTGACTGCTGCGCTGCGTGTCGCGGGTTCGATTCCCGCACGGAACAAATATTTGTATGGCCTGCAGATAGTTGTTCCGGGTCTGGTTGTTTGTGTATGTGAGTTTCTATGTTTGTAAACGCACCCACAATACAGGAGAAATTCCTAGTGCGGGGCAACGTTTAAAAAAAAAAAAAAAAGATACCTAATAGTCAAGTTTGAGACAAGTACCTGTGGTGAAGAGTGGGTTACATTCATTTTTCTCTCAAACTTGTTGTTTTTCTCTTAGAAAAAACAAAGTTTGTTCTTTTGTTAAAACTGCATTTAGAACTGACGTTTCTTCTGTTATATCTATTTATGAACGAGGATAAAAAGCAGTTTGTTTTCTTTCATCGACTCTATGTTAAATTAAAAAAAAAACATTACGAGGAAATCCCCTATTTAACAATCTACAAAGTTCAGATCTTCGATCAGTTTACTTTTTTAATTAACAAATATGGTCCCTGTCTGGCCAAAAGTCTCTCCCACAATTTTCCAACCATCTTTATATTTTGCCATCTACGTCCAATCAGTGAGGAACAAATCTAAATCGTCACGCCAGCGTTTCATCGGCCTGCCACACCCGTCCTCAGGCACCCACTTCGTGGCAATATAGGCAATAGAGATAGGAAATTACTCTAATTCTACTTGACAAGACATCATCTGCGTAGCCTCTTCCAATCTATCTTAGGGTCGGCTTCCAGTCTAACTGGATACAGCTGAATATCAGTATGGAGCGACAAAAGACACATTACAACAGCAATTTATAGACTTGACAAAAGTCAATTCCCATTTTGTCTGCAATTTATAACACTACCATACCTAGGCACCGAAAGATAGCGTGACCAGTTAAATTAGCATATCTTAATGCATGTAAGATGATAATATTATGATTAAATAAGATATGATTTGCATTGAAATCGTAATGTACTTTGAGCAATAATACTATATTATAACCGTAAAAGCAATTTACTCTAATAACATAGAGGGATATTCCGCAAATATGTATATATAAAATTAGTTAAATTATACCTATCATTGATGGTACATTATGATAATGTATAACTGCATAAAATAAATTTGATGATTTTATCTTTCACATTTTTTAAGTCTATTTAATAAATAAATTATAAAGTTTTAAAGCAATTATTTGATTGACATGACTCAAAAACTACATATTTTATAATCTACTATTACCTTTTGTTTTGTTCTACCCTTGGTTTTGTTCCCGGTACCAATCGAATAAGAACCGTTAATTTTTCCGGAATAAAAGCAGTTTCCATTATCAGATCAGTAACTACTACTAGATATACCTTAATCTAACTTTACCTCTTTATAATGTTACTTTAGACTTCTCAGCTTGACAAGTCAACATAAAATGTCAAACCATGGCAACCATTCAGGCTGCACACCACATAAAAAAAACAAAATCCACACACAAACAATGTTCTAAACACAACGAACACGTATTGTACACGGATTACGGCACACGAACAAAGGCACTAAAAGCACAACATCATAAAGCCAGCTTTTTGTTCGGCGAACGTGTGCAACGTTTGGAAATGCAACCTAAACCCGTTTCCCGATTGCATTTCAACCCATGAATTTTCTATGAGGTCGTACCTCCCCGATTCCCGTTCGTTTGGTAACCTAACTAGTGGGAATTGGTACTCGCTTGTTGCGTGCAATATGTATGAGATTTTGTCCGCTTATTTTTTCACTCCGCACCACTGTCCGGTGTAATTGAGAAATGTTTGCTCTCGCTGCACATTGTCGGTGCTGCAGTGGACCGGATAATTGCATATTTATGATCGCAGCGTAAATTGATTTGCAAAAAATTGCCGAATTTGCGCTTTTTATTTTTTTTGAAACGGTAGTTACATTTCGTATGCAGATGGCGGGAACATTTCAATCAGTAAATAATGAATGTTGTTAAATTTTTCGTTGTCTACTTGAATTTTTGGTGCGATACGATACAAGTGGTGGAGGCGCGGACAAATGTGAGTGTAGGAATGATGGAGCGGCTCCATGTAATCCCTAGTGACGGCTGCGTCCAATTAGGCGTCAGGCATTCGTCTTCCCGTCCTTACTTTTTCACTTCCCTCACTTGGGGGCGGATTTGTACGAAAATATGAGCGAGAATTTGTCTCACTTTAAGTGAAAGCAACGCTCTGAGGTGTTGCGTGTCTGTGTATTTACATACATCTTGAAAATAATGTACTTTTTGTTTTTAAAATAATAATTGAAGAAAACAATAGGTACACTAATATTACGTACTTTTAGGGTAGGGTTAACCTTGTAGGAGCCGAGTTCTAAATAAGGTCATCTTCATGTGTAGGCATCACAACAATTTCAAGAAATATTCAGTTTCCTATATCCATGTTCCTCAATATTATGTTAGGGTTCGACCTTTCAACCCAACTGATTGGATATACTTAAATTAGTATTCTAATAAATAGGTCATTTTTCAATGGCTAACCGTTTTTTTCCACGCATCGAGTATTAAATTTATGGAAAAACACACTGGATAACAAGAAATAAAAAACAACATTTGAATGAAAGAAAGAAAAAGTATTTAATTGCCACAAAATTACATACATACATTAGTATATAGATATAGGATCTTGCACTAAAACCTAAACGATAGAGTTAGTAGCTCTTCAAATATGTTAGAAAAGAAAAGTAAAAAATTAAATAAGAATATAAATAACAAAATGTGAGTAAGTATAAATAAAGCAGATGCATGTAGTGGTTCAAGGCTATTTTGTCCAGTTATAGAAATATGTGTTGGTTTTTTACTCTTTCCATGTCTTTGATTGATAGTACGTCGTCATCTCAGCCTTTTCCCAACTTAATTGGGGTCAGCTTTCAGTGTTCCAGTCGAAGCAGTATTTTACATCATGCGGCTACCTATCCGACTTCAACAACCCATTAAAATGGGGTAAAACGGTACATCCAGGCAAGACTTGTCAGATTTTATTTGATTGATACTTGTCGCTTGGAAAAAAAATGTCTGGTAATTGAAAAATAACCCTATGTATAAAGTTTGAAATGCCTTTTTCACTTAAGATCCGGAACAAAACTGTACGTTTCAATAAAACGGCATAAATAAATGTGATTCACGGTGAGTGGGTTGCCCGGAGGAGAGGGTAGGGTTACCCTGTAATATCGTAAAGGGTTCGCCCCAGACGGTTAAACCCTTCAATGTTAATTTGTTTGTTAATTTTTCTCTGCCTTTATAACTGGCATAATTAGGTTTTTCGTTTTATAATTAAGGGGTATGATTTTTTATTTGTTTTGTGTTGATGAGGAAAATTATGGTGAAAATCTTCGTGGCTGTGAAATTGTTTTTTTTTTTACTTCCTGTTAAAAATTTTTGTTTGGCAAAGGGGCGAAGGAGTAAACGTCTTTTTCGTACCTCAAAAAAGTCATGTTTCTACTTGGAAACGAACTTGCTGTTTCCCGGGTATTAGTGTAGCTTATTACTTATCGGTAAAATAATCTTCGTATTTGGATCAGGATCAATGAAAAATTTTACCTATGTTCAGTGTTCCTTGCATCTCAATTCAATACGGAACCCATATAGGATTATTATTACGATGCCTGAAGTATCAGTTAACGTAAGGGACAGTTACCCAAAATGCCAATATGAACTTTACAGCAATTACTTCGAGTGGAATTTATCAAAAAATCTAAAATGTTGCTTACGTTAATTGGTACTTCTGGTATCGATCTGCCCGTTTGTCGCAGCCAATTTACCCTGAAACTACTGAAACGATGTAGTTGATTTTGTTATTAGTATAGATTTAAAACAAAAATACTGCCGTCCTATGCAAAAAGGACGTATCGCTACAAAGCGAAGTAACCGATTTCCGACCTTATATTGTTTTCTTAATGTCGAAAATCGGTTAATGCTTTTTGTGTAGGTACGTCCTTTTTTCTTGCATAACTGGTATTATATAACTAGTTAGGTAAGCAAACGCGAACATATGCTTGCAATGCGGATATGTCTGGTAAAACAGTAAAGGGGCCATCTGTGTACGGTAGCTTGTACGAGGTAAAACAAAACTAGCATCTTATCGGGTGGAGAGCAACATGGCGGCACAGTAATTCACTTATCTTGTATCACACTAAAACAGCCATCGTACAGTGAGTTCACTTATTCTGTATACCTGTGAAAACGGGTTACATTGCCTTGTAAATGCTTCTATCGCAAAGTCAAAGTCAAAGTCAAAACGTTAATTTCAATTAGGCCATTCAACGGCACTTTTGAACGTCATCATTTACATTTAAAATAATATAAAGTGACTCTACTGATAAATAGGCAAATACATGTATAGCCATATTTAATTGGATCAATTTATAGATTTATTTTAAAACAGCTTGTGGTATGAGCTTATTTGGAAATAAAGGATAGCAAGGATTAAACGAAAAGCTTGAGAATAATATAAAAAGCTTCCTTTCCTGAAGATTATTGAAATACCTTTGCGTTATTCACTGCATTTTTTTTTTTTAAACTTTGCCCCACACGAGGAATTTCTCCTTTATCGTGGGTGCGTTTACAAACATACAAACTCACATACACAAACAGCCAGACCAGACTGCAGCATGCATCAAGATGTTATTTATAGATAAGTAGGTGCCATCTTCCGACGGGCGTTCGGCCTTGACGGGCCCAAACTTCACCTTGAGTTAAAAAAAATCAAGAACTCGACCACAATGGCAACTTTTTTTATGGATGCGACATCATCAAATGACTCCTTCCGGAGGAGCGGGGGGAGTGTCAGACTCTCGCTGACTAAAACTCATCCGTGCTCCTCCTAGTACCCTTTGCGTTCCAGGGCCGCGGTGACTCTATCGAACAAAATCCGCAACCCTGGTATTGCAATTGCCAGGGTTGCGGCCTACTGGTTTCCAGTCGATGTTTTGGTTCCACGATATGAATCATGTCTTTGACACAACATGGATCAAGCAATAGCTTTCCTCCCAGAAGGCAAACTCACTGAGATCCATGAAACTGCAGTAGATAAAATAGATACAGACTGACATTATACACACAAAATGGTGTCCTTTAAGTAATGTATTACATTATTGATTAAATCGACAGTTGACACACTAGTGCATTAGCAATTTGTAGCACGTAGGAGTTGCCAGCTATTATAATTTAGAGTTTATTGAAATAAGTTGTCATAACGACAGTGTTAATGCTCCTTAGGGCGCGTTCCCACTTAGTCGTGGCGACAGACTATCGTGTCGTGTTCATAGAGAAATAAAGTCGAAAACCACCGTTAATCGTGTCGTCCAATTTGTACACCTCCATTTAAATACACAAGCCACGACACTTTAAACTACGCGATAATCTGTCGTCACGACATAGTGGGAACGCGCCCTTAGAACACGCACAGCCGAAACTAGTAGAAAGCTGAAAGGCATGTAGGTTCCTTGGGGAGGAAAGGGGAGGACTAAGAGAGGATTTCCCGAATTTTACGGAAGCGAGAAAACACTGGATAAGTATACGCGCACGAAGTCGCGGGAAAAACCGCGATTATATTTATTAACCAGTTTTCTAATGAATAAGAGATAGTCAACCATTATATAAACACTTAATACTGATAACTTGTAGCTCTTAAATAGTTATTTATGGTTTAGCTTTCTTCGTTTCAAGGAGTAATGATAATTTAAAGTCTGAACGTTGCTGATACAAGCGGTCTGTTTCCTTTCTGTTGTACTCTGTAGTCAATGTTTCTTTCCATTTACAGAGAACATCTATACATGCGAATAATGTGCCTAATATTATCCAGTAAAAATGTATCTCAATTTACAACCAATTCTCATATCTTCATGCTTCAGGAGAAATTGATGAGAACGTTTAAATCAGAATTTCTCTTCTTTTCAAGTCAACCTTTAAGCATTTTGTGCTGTAGGTGGTCACGTACAGTTCGCGTCAAATAACTGTGCCCCTCTGAAGTTGACTACGAGTGGCTGCGTAGTAGTCAAAATTACGAACAAACTGCAACTGCGCATGCGCGGGGCGGGGATTATGGCGGCGCGATTTTATGTCTCAGTCGCTCGTTTACGTTCGATTCATGCTTGCGTCTCGCTTCTGTCTTCGTGACTGCACCTGCGCGATCTTTGCAAATGGCTAACTTCAGAGTGGCACAGTTATTTGACGCGAACTGTAAATGGCAATGTCAGTGCATCATTAGGGCCTCAATATTACAAGTGTAAAGGCACTTGGGGCACTCCAACAAGTGGCCATATGAGATTCAAATCATATTTAAACAAAATAAAATAAATTCCACACAACATACGAATCGCAACTGACATCAAAGATTTGACAAAACATTTCAAAAATAAAAATAAAGGCGAATACACATTTTCATAAAATCGCTGCAAATGCACATCCACATCAAAACGTCCTTATTCTGTAACACACGTAACACAAACCACGCCAGTTCGGGCGCACGCATGAATCATACCGCCCTTAACCGGATTACGACCCGCGGAATCTTGTTACCGCACCCTTTTCCACCCTGATACCGATGGACGGGAAATTCGTTTTACTATGTAGCTAATCGTTTTTATATAGTTCTGAGGTGGCTGTGGGTCATGTTGTTAGGTTCTGTTGAATATTGACGGCGGTTTTCAAGATTGATGATCTGTTTTAGTGGTATTGGCTGTGTTGAAGTTGTTTTGTAGTGTAAATTACAGCTAGATGTTGAATATTGACATAAAAAACGTTTGGAAAAGTTTTGTAGCACTTCCTATGAGATACCGAAATCCCTAAAATGCTTGTATTAAAATCTCTACAACTATGAACCAACAAAATAAGTAGAAAAAAACCGGCCAAGAGCAAATCGGACTCGCGCACGAAGGGTTCCGTACATTATCTACATATAAAAAAACGGCAAAAAATCACGTTTGTTGTATGGGAGCCGGCTTAAATATTTATTTTATTCTGTTTTTAGTATTTGTTGTTATAGTGGTAACAGAAATACATCATGTGTAAAAATTTCAACTGTCTTCCTATCACGGTTCATGAGATACAGTCTGGTGACAAACAGATAGACAGACAGAGACAGACCCCTAAAAATGCTAAATCATTTCCATAGATATAGGTCACTAAACAGCGTCAACAACATCGTTAATATGCACACTGGAAACTGGCTAAAAACCATGACGTGCTCGCTCGTCCAAAACCACTAGTACAAAAACACGCCACGTAGTAAGTACCTAAGTTCTTAAACCCAAAACGTAAGCCCAAGTACTTCGTGCACTGGGAAATGAATAAACCGAAAGCCTTACCTTTAAACTTAAATTGCAGGGGGAACAAAAGTCACTAACAATCTTAAACTACGACCAAGTTACTCCCCAGCAATTGCTACGTAATTTGCGGTCACGTGAGGCGGCCATTACGCTGTCGGCCGACCAATGAGAGCGCGCCGTTTAATACGATTCCATATTTGAAAAGAATTTATGAATGTATTTTTAATTCAGAATAGGGCAGTAGTGGTATAGTGCTTTGTGCAAGCAATTTATCGCGATGTGTATGTTTCGAGGTGTTTAAATGCCACAAAAAAGTGTTAAAACCTTGACAGCACTGAATTTAATGGCCAATTAATTAAAGGTCAGTAAAAAGTACATAATTCTTAGAAAAGAAAGTTTCGATAACCTATAATAAATGTATGTAAAACGTTACATATGATGTTCCAACACTTAATCGCACTCAAGTATTTTTTACGAATACTTTAACATCAACTCAATTTCAACTAATGCTCGAAATTAAACTTGTTTTTTTACGATAAATGCCCAGCTTATTACGGTCTAGTAAATAGCCAGACGGATAGATTGCTATGAAATTATAGAAGTAAATGGACATAAATATGCTATTACGCTGATTGTACCATAATATGGACATGACATTGAAAACAATATAGTTATAAACAACATGATCTCATCTCACGGATCATTTAATGCAAATCGATCTATTACGGAAAACACCGACGATTACCGACCACCCGACCAATAGCAACGCGCCATTTAAATAGTAATTTATTGAGTTTCGAATTTTTAAAACGTTATTACGTCCGCCATCTTGGATGTAATTTTGAAAAGAGAACGTGCAACAGCTACTTTGAAACGATTTGTAACGATTACCGCTTCGTTTTTTAAAAGTAAGATAACTTGCGGTTTGTGTATCGCCAGTCTTTTGAGGTGTTTCCATGAATGATCATGAACATGTAATTTTCCTTTCATTATGCGATGTAATCAAACCTTAATAGGAACGTACTTCATAGACCTACGAATGCGTATTTTAATGAGTTTTTATTTATTCATAAGATTTTTTCTTATAATACTCGATCTGTATTGTTCATAAGGATTAAATCGTGATTTCAATTACAAAGATAAGATGTAAATGAACGTTAAGAGTCGTAATCGGTGTAATTGCTTGATGGTTTCAGTCTGATATAAACGTTACGTAGCAGAATTTGAATAAAACCTATTATAAGGGAGTTTAACCTAGTTCTAGAGGATTTGTTTTTAATAAACATTGAGTCATAAAGGAACAATGAATGGAAGTAATAATAAGCTACCTAAATTAGTTTTCATTCATTTGATTTTTATTGTTTTTCATTATAAAAATGATTGATGTTTTCGTATCCTCATTATTATTTTTGATTGCGTATTTCTTAATATGAGCCTCTGACTCACATTCACGTATAGTTTGTATACTTAATTCAGTATGATTCAACAAAGTTTTTCAGGGATTTTCATACTCATGCATGACACTTAGCTTACTCTTTTGTATGTTTGGATAAAATAGACATTATTTTTATTTCCATGCTTTCTCTTCATTCTTCCACTGTTCACTGTTAACGAAACAGGAAATTGAATTGTTAATAAGAACGACAAGAACACCAGTGTGCTATCTTACATCCCTTGTTTTCCAGAAAACGTATTTTTGAAAGAAGCACCACATTTTTCTCTGTCATTCCCCAAACTATCTCTACCAACGAGGCCACACCTTAAACCCCTTTTTTGTTGATGGTCTCCTCTCTGTAATCATCAAATGACTATTCCCGCTCTGGGCGGAGCAGAAGAAAGTGTCAGACTCTTACTGACTAAAACCCACCTGTGTTCCTTCAAATGTACTCTGCAATCCTGGCAGAATTAAAACCTCTACATCACTAACGCTAATCTTCCCTCTCTTTCCAGCATCATTTCCCATAACGAGGCGGATCGGGCATCCCTACCAGAACCGAACTCCTCCGAAGCGGAAGAAGCCCCGAACTTCTTTCACTCGGCTTCAGATCGCTGAGCTGGAGAAACGGTTCCATAAGCAGAAGTACTTGGCTTCGGCTGAGAGAGCTAGCCTGGCGAAGACGCTGAAGATGACTGATGCTCAAGTGAAGACGTGGTTCCAGAATAGACGGACGAAGTGGAGGTGAGTTTTTAGATGCTGTTTTGTTTGTTGAGAAGTGGTACCAGTATATTCTTAATTATTAATTGTACAACAAACTAAAGGACTTGATATACAAAGCAAACGCTCAGTTCGCGCGGCAGGCACGCGGCCAGGGCGCTGTGACGAATATGTATGGCGTCTAACCGCGCGTTCGCGACGCTAAGTATATTTCGTTTTTTGACGCCATACATTTTATCTTGTGAACGCCCTGTCCGCTCCAAGTCCCTAAAAAACTAAAATAGGCATAATAATAGACCTCAATACCGATTTCAACGGAGACTAGGCATCGGCCCGGGACATAACATAGTACACAAGAGTGTGCGTAAACGCAGGTGCACTGCCTCGTTCATGGCTCTCATAGTCGGATTACCATCGGACTAAAGAGCGGAAATCCGACACGACCAATAATCATAACACGTAGACAGTTTGCAATTCATGTACAAAGGATCTGAAGAAACGGTTCCATAAGCCGAAGTTGCTAATTCAAAGTTCAGTTTTATTCCAGCAAACCTGTTTTATACTATGCATACGCATGAAGCTTATGCATAGTATAAAACTGTTAAGATTTGACTGTCATAACTTTTGTAAAGTGAGTGTAAAGATTGATTCTTCATCATCACCATCATCCACAGCCCTATTTGGCAACTGCTGGGCATATGCCCCTCTTTTCCTCACGGTTCTGTGCCACCGTCATTAACCATCTACACGCGATGGCAACAATGTGGTCTGCCCATCTTGCTGCCGGACGACTAAAATTCCTTCTTGGAGTCCATTCAATCACTGTCTTACTCCACCTGTTATCACCGCGCCTTGCTATGTGTCCTGCCCATCTCCATCCATACTTCTTCTTCTTTAGCGTGTGGGCAGTAAGGTCTAACGACCCCACACACCCTAGTATCCATACTAATCAATATTTATAAAACTCTTCCGTTACTGAGTGATTGAGTGACTGACAGACAACGTACAGCTGAAACTACTGGTCGTAGGAAGCTGAAATTTGGCATGTAGATTCCGTGAGGAGTGTAGAGTAACACTAAGAGATGATTTTCCGAAATTCATACGGGAACGGGAAGAAACGGGATATGCGCGTACGAAGTCGCGGGCAAAAGCTAGTATTATTATAAAATCCGACAGCAACTCTGTCTGTCTATACGTCCGTCTGTTCGTTACCAGTATTTTCGAATTTCACGCGGGCAAAGCCGTTGGCAAAACCTTGTTATGTATATACAATTAAAACTAACACTTTCTAATCATAATAAGTAACCACAGTAAGTTACACAAGTTTTATTGCATTTATCAACACTTCCAATACATTTAAGTGATTAACATGAACGTGGCTTAATTTTCCTTAAAGTGCATGTTCCCAACATTTATTCAAACGATTACATTAGTGATAACAAAATACTTGAAGTAGGTACATTCAACATTATATCTTCACCTAAAATATTTATTATTATTTTAGAAAAGGCGTCAATATTCTTGGCTTGTTGTCCCTATTAAGATAACTGAAGACAAGTTTGTAACGTCCAAACAACTTGACCTGTCGTTTCTAACATATCCTTAACATTTGAGGGTCTTAAAAACTGGAGTATTCTTGTCCAAATAACTTGACCTGTCGTTTCCTACATGCCCTTAACATTTAAGGGTCTTAACAACTGGTGGTTTCTTGTATTATAATAATGTTGAAGTTCAAATAACTTGAACTGTCGTTTCCTAATTGCCCTTACCTTTCAGGGTCTTAAGCACTGGTGGTTTCTTGTATTCTGATAGTGTTGACGTCCGAATAACTTGAACCGTCGTTTTCTATATGTTCTTTGCTTCAGAGGGTCTTTAATACTGGTATTTTCTTGTATCCTAATTGTGTTGGATAGTAAAAAGTTAAGTAGAGTATGATAATATGGTCAGTTGAGTATTTGTTTTAATTACCTACCTATCGTAAAACTAAATGGTAGGTATGTTTGACGTGAAATGTTAAGTTCTTTATTCAACGTTTGTATGATGTGTTGGATTATACTTGTTGGGTTATACTTGTTGGGTTAACTTATATATCAAAATCCTACTATTATTTTTTACTACCTCAATTTATTTATTAGTAACGTTATTAAATTGAGGGTTATCCCAGTCTCAAAGACTGAACGAGCTTGAATAAAACTTGGCACACGCATAGACCCTAGACTTAATAAACAGAATAATTTTTATCTCGGTAATTTTCGAAATTCACGCGGTCAAAGCCGCTGGATAACGCTAACACACGAACAAAAATAACCTATAACCTTCATGTAATGCTGTCTATAATCTGGTAACAAGCAGGAAACAAGTCCATAGAGATAATTCTAATCAATTCCCATGCCATCTTATATTGAAATCGACAATTAACATAAATTAATTTGAACCATTCAATCAATACTACAAGTGTTTTGTGAGTGCTTTTAGCTGGCAACACCGTCATTTTATTTATGGCAACATTAGATTGATCATAAATTGTAAAGTCTTTGGCCATAGATTATGTAGACTTTCTTGTTTGAATATTGAAGACATCTGACGTCGATAAGATGTAAAAGGTGAGTTGCGCCGAGTTTCAGTTATATTTGACGTAGTATCATGCCTGTTTTCCCTATGGGTATGGCAGTAGTATACCTACCTCAAGTAGCTTTTGATAGCATCTCAACACCCCGGGCTGATTGAGAGGAGAGGTTCTTAACGCAAAAAATCAATAACTGTTAACTGTAACTGATGTCGAATAAATAAGTACTATATATATAAATCTTTATTTATACAAAAACCTTCAACATTGCTCAAAGAGAGTAACCCTGACTCCCAAACAAGGAGATCCTGTGACTTAGGAAGGAGTCAGTGTTCTGCTGTCACTATGATACAAAAACCTTTTACTAAAAGTGTGTTAACAAAATCTTGGCAAAAAACAGATTTGAAAGTGCAACAAAATTATTTAAATGTAGGATCATTTTAGGTAACGTCGACTCATAGAGTCGATGCGCCATTGTTTTACTATTGAGTCTGCTATTATGGCCGCTGAAGGTTTAGAGCTACAGAAATTTATTGTGGATACAGATACAGATTTTTGCTGTAAAAAGTAGCCTGTACCCGTCTCCAGAATCCCACATTTATCTGTACCAGAATACAACAAAATCGGTTCAGTCGGTTTAGGCGTGAAATCGTGACAAACAAACAAACAAGCTGTCATACCTTTAGAATACTGACACACGGTTTCTATAAAGAATCTATCGACACGTTACAAATTTACTTAATGCAAATCATAGCAATTTGAAAATTTATCACATTTGTTGTTCAGAAACTGGGCCTGAGTACAATACTTAGCTTATTTCCATTAACACTAGCATAGATAGCCCGTTATATTTATGAAGATATTAAAACGCAAAGTCATTGAAGCATGACATTATTCCTACCACAAACATAACCACTTCATTCTCTTAGAGCTTGAGTATAGTCTAGAAAATAGACTCATGTTGACCACAGCCTAATACCGCAATCGATATAAAGAAAGGTTCAATAACAGTATTCCGTTCACCTTTTAAATAAAATTGTATCTAGATATTGTACAATCATAAGCGATTTTGGTGATTTCAATAATGAAATAACCAAAATGTATACTTACCCACACCTAAAATTGCACCTTAAAAAAAGAGATAGTTCGCTACGGTATTCTCCGTAAAATTAAGTTTTATGCACTTACACATTACACATAACACAAATTAAACACGTCGCTTTAGTGAAGCATCCTACGTAACACCTCTCTAAGCACCCGCATCCTCGCCAAATCGCAACAAGCATGGTCAAAAATTGTAAATCAATTTATCTTGTTCAAAAATGTATCTATCTGATAGAACTTTTACGTGTGCTTACTTTTTGAACTTTGATTTTTAGAGCAATTCCTGGCAGCTTTTGAAATTCGAACACGCTCTAAAGATGGCGCCTAAAAAGGCCGGATTAATCCTTTCCTATTTTGAAGTCTGTCGTACAAAGGGTATTAGTATTCGGATTCGGTCGATTTAGCCGACGTCTCTTTGTATTAACCGGCTAAGTTAATGGTCTCTTATCTCTAGCTCCTTGTTTTTGTCCTGTTGTGTATTATTAAAAGTCGGTTTATCTGCTAACGAGGGGCGACGTGGCTAGGACCAATGGTGATAGGATTTGGTTCCAGTTTACTTGATTAATTTACCGCCTAATGTTTTTGACAGAGTAAGTAACAGACGGATGTTGTAAAAGCGATTTTAAACATAAATAATGATAAAGTTTAAAGAGCTACGTTTTAAGTTTATTTATGGCGTCCGCTTTACAGAATTATTAATAAGATTCTGTGAACTAGTTTTGCGACTGAATTAATGAAAAAAGCTTTTTAGTTAAAGACGTGGGCCTTTTCTGGTCTTTTGCAATAAATTTAGAGAGGTGTTTACAGTCATTATGTAAAACATTTTACAATCGGTAAGTATGACGTGTATTCAAATAAATCTTATTTAATGTCACTTTGAATTCGAAAAAGGAACTTTAAATTCGAAATCATTTCAAATAATACACGGACAAACGATATCGTTTTAAAATACCAACATAACAATACGATGTAAACCGTGCAAAGGAATTTTGGGTTAAGCCGCTCTTTACCGTATTTTGAACGGACCTTTGAAATAAAAGACTCATTTAAAAGATTAGAATAAAGTACGTCCGATTTATTATGAGGCTCTCGATATATTTTAAAACTGGGTTAGGGTTAAGTTATGGGCTGATAGGAACGTATTTTTAGCCAGAAAAAAATATGGCGCCGGACTATTTCATAAAAGATAATAAGATAGTTTCATGTTTTACTTACTGAGATTTGAAATCACTTGAATGTAGTTACATTAATAAATAGCTAGACTAAACATTTGTTTGTGACACCAAACTAGCTATTTATTAATTTACAATGTCGTTTTAAAACATATGATAGGTACTTACCTATTTGTAAATTTAATATATAGATGAAATATATAGCTAGGTTGGCTATAGGAATCTTTGTACGAATAACTATGTACCAAACACCTTTGTTTCCTACATTCAATGTTCATTTCTATCTATCTAGATAGCGTTTATTCGAAATTCAAACCAGCAACACAAACGCTACCAACTTAACAAACATAAGTTCCGAAACACAATCAGAGTACGATTACAAAGGCGAAATAAAATCCTGTATCAGACAGTAGATCACGAACATCGGCGTGAGTGCCTGGCCAATAGTCTTTTTAGTTTTATTATAATAAAATCAGTGGCATGGCGCCGCGCGTATCGAGCAAGCGTTATCAGTATCGAACACAAACACCGCTTGTCCATTAGAACGTAATCGGTTGTGATGCCACCAACACAACTTCGGAACGCACCTCGGGCATTGTCTCGCAGTTTTGAATTTGGAATTTCTTGTTTTGTGCCTGCATTTGTGTAGATTTGTGGAATGAATTACGTTGCATAGGGTCTTTACTTTACCTTCCGAAATCGCTGGTTTTTGACACTAATCACTTTGAACTGTGATTTCTACGGGTTGTCTTGGAATTTAAGTTCGAATAAATTTGATATTTATACTTACTTAAAAAAGTAACAAATTAAAATCGCAACTCTAGGTACCTCTGCACAAAATCAGAAATTAGTCACAGCGTAGAAAAATTAGAGTTGATTTTGGCAGAATACGACTCCGATACGAATGCAAGCTTTTCTTAAACTTACGGGAATTAGAACTCTAAGGGACTTGATATACAAATCGGACAGGGCTCGCGGCAAGGGTGCTGAAAAGAGAAAATGTATAGTGTCAAGGAACGAAATACACTTAGCGTCGCGGGCGCGCGGCCAGACGCCATACATTTTCGTCACAGCGCCCTGGCCGTGCGCTCGGATCGCTTTATGTATCAAGTCCCTGATACCTATTGCAGAAGCATATCTTCAATGTTTCTCCATGTCGGTCTAAGAATGCGATTTAGCTTGTAAGTTAGTTCTGTACAAATCTTTATCTGCAGGAAAATGGTTATTATAGGCGTCCTTTAGAGATGGTTTCACTGGTTGCTACTTCTGTAGTGCCTGTAGTGTTAAGTAATAAGATTAAACAAAATTGATACTTGCATTCGACCGTTTTGTATCAAGAAACATTAACCAGCCTATTTTTTATAGTCTTAGTCACAGTTTATATGGAGAACTAGCGTTTGTTTCGAGTCTTGACTCACGTTAAAGTCGTCTGTAACCGTTTCCAGGACTCAAAACCTCTAGATACCTACTAAGGGACCCATCTATCTGTTTACAAAAATTCATCAAATTCGGTTCGGCGATTTAAGTCTGTAAGCGAAAAAAATAAGTCAAAAAAAATTCCTCCTTAATATTGTGTACTGAATATTGGCACTCCTCAATTCTTCTCAATTCAATGAAATGTCAAGATTTACAGTTAAAGAAATAACGAGTGAATCTACTTACGAGACTTAATGATACTCTTAAATCATCTAAATCACAAAAATTTCAACCTAATATCCTTATAACTGATACAGGAGACATAAATTAAATGAAGTGGCATTTTATCTATGACAAATGGGTCTGTATTATCTGTGGCTCCGACGGAGGACGCTGATCGTTAATACAAATATTGAGCTACCGTAGACTGTCCTCTGATAATTGGTTATTATTTGACAGTGATTAAAGATCAATCCTGCAAAGTCTTTTATTGAGCTCTCTTGTTTTTATGTGATAATAAAGTTCTTTTTCGCCTGATTCGAGTAAACTATGCCTATAAGAATCCTTGTAAGCATATTTTTAAAAAAAATATCAATAAGTGAAGTATCAGTTCAGTAATTAAGTTACATTTACCCTAAATGACAAAATATACCTTACACCAATTTGCATTTACCAAGAATGCAGAAATGTCCCTTACATTAATTGATAGGTACTTCTGGCATTGATATGTTATACTCGCTTTTGCCCGCGGCTTCACCCGCTTGAAAGTCTAAAACAATCCTAAGGGAACATAATCCCGGGATAAAAAGTAAACGATGTCATATGACTATCAGACTTATCAGCGCCCTACGGGTCCAGTATAATAACGGGTTCAGGATGTTGATGGGGCTGCCCCGTTTCTGCAGTGCATCAGGTATGTTTGCACAAGCACACGTCGATGGCTTCCACGCCATCGTCAGACAGAAATCTGCCTCTTTGCTCTGCAGAGTGCGGGTCAGCTCCAACTCCATCCAGAAGACCATAGCGGGGAGATACGATTCTCCTTTGTTAGGGGATGTTGTTCGAAGGTGTATCTCAAACAACATCCTTGTCTCTAAATAGATTTATAAGTTTACTAACATAGGAATAAGTTATCTTTCTGTTTACTAACCCATATGGATGTTGCTTATCCGAAATAAAGATTTTTTTTATTTTTTATATGTCAAGACATGGTCTACCCGTGTGCCAAGTTTCGTCCTGACCGGTTCAGCCATTAATATGAGAAGAGGTAACAAACAGATAGTTACTTTCACACTTAAATATTAGTATGGTCGCGTTGATTTATTTAAATCATAATCTACTTCATTTCCTTCCAAACTGTAGTTTTGAAGGCGGCTAAGAAATTTCAAATTCAAATATTTGACAGTTAACAGCAAGAAAATGACCGCCATTTTTCCACTACCCCGAAACATTTTGAAACCTCAATGACAAAATAACATTTTAATTTCACCAATTCATAAACTAAACGTGAGCTAAATAAAACATGCAATCATTCATATTCATGCAATCAGCGTTCATCTGTCAACAATGAAAACAATACATGAATGAACACAATGAATTACACCTCTCGCGTAAGTAATAGTTTAAACTCATCCATAAACAATGGATCCATGCATTATGATCTGTGCCTTCATTGATTATCTGTGTCTACAGATAAGGATGTGACAAACTCATATATTTAAACTATCGATTTTATTGACAGTCGATTCTTGTGCAACGATTTCTATATTTGAAATTAATTATTATTGTAGTTGTATAGTCGTGTAGTAGGTTTTTTTTCCTTACATGTATAATGTATCAGTTTGAAATATCGATACCTAATAGAAGTTTGGGATTGTAATTTGTCAATCTTTTTAAAGTTTAGAAAGTGTTCTTTACTTGAACAACAGCACGCTTTACTCAAATTAATTTCATGTTGGTTTCTATTGAGTAGTATTGAGTAGCCATTTCAGTATACTATTATAATATCCCAAACAATGTTATCAACTATTTTTTTTTTAAATTATAACATTTCAGTCTCTAAATAAATTACGGCCTGGATAAGAAAAATAGGATGGTAGGCATCGTTACGGGACTATAATCTTGAATACGAGCCATTACTAAACATGACTAAATAATAGGAATACCTACCTACATAAAGAATATCTGTCTAAAAAGGAATTAATACTTTTCCACAGAAAATTATTTCCAAAATCACTTATACCGTCCAAATCCACCTAATACAATAAATTACACGCGAAACAATATATCCCCACGTACACCCAATCAATTCGTTCCCCAAACCGATCCAAATTGCTATAACAAAGGTTAGAGCGAAGCAGTTAAGTGGACGTACTAACTATACATATGCTATGTACGCAACATCAAGCAGGCGGTAACATGGGGTAGCTAGGGACATACATTTTGTATGAGCTACAGAACTCGGCAGTTTGAGCCATCAATTATTAACTGCGGTGGAAAAGACGAACGCTCGACTTTTTACATGTATTGTACCCGTTTGTTTGGTTTATAGCCTATTTTTGTGACTTTTACCGGCATTTTAACGTTATTTTTATGCGCAACTCGTCTCGGATAAGCGGCCGTACTAGTTATTTTACAATTAATGATGCGACGCAGCTTTTTAATTATTTTTTTCGAATTTTATCGTGTATACAGTTCGTGTTAAGTAGTTCGGAGATGTAATGGAATATCAACATAGTTTGCAACATTGTTCATGAATATTGATATAGTCGTTACGAAGCATTAAATTTTAAGTACATATTAAAGTAAATTATTTCCCTGTTTTGTACTACTTTACATTTACTTAACATGCTGTTTTACATCTTAATCTATCTGTACCTTTTCCATTAACTCGATATCGGTATAATTATCTATAATATGTGGGTACGGCACTGAAGTTAATTTTAAGTTCACCGCCTTCAAAAGTTGATTGCAATTGGAACCTTATTTCTTACCATTAGACGCTAAGTATCGTAAGGCAATTTCCTCAAACTATTTACACATTCTAAAGGTCGATGGTCATTTCCCTGGAATCGTGTTCAACCATCGACAAATCGAATTGGAATCGTTGCACGATCTAACACGTAATGTTACCCACGTAGCAACATGGCCGCCCTAGGCGTCTCGTTTTCTTTATTTATTTACTCACCCTGTTTCATTTTCTTCCTGTAATTCTTTTCCCTTGTACAAGTGAATATTAAAACTCCCCGAATTAGGGTGTTTAGTGATGTTTCTTGAAAGAACGTCTTATCTCAACCACTAAGAGTATGTTTTCCTGTAAGATTATTTTCTGCGATTTAATTTCGCGAATAAATTATTTGCGAAGGATAATGAGGTGTATTTTTCTTAGCATACGGTTCTAAATGGCTTGTTTTCGTAACTTTTGCGTTTCTTCGAAGCTATGTCGGTTGTCTCTTGTATAATTGTTGCTTGTAGGTTGTCTCCTTAGGAATTAGGAAACAAATCCGTTTGCCGATTGATCCGAGGGTTCTAAGAAGGGGAGTGATGTTCCACAGTCAGTCGTTAATTTTTATTGCACATCGACTTTTCTTATATTCTCATACGGTAAGGGGAGCAGGAAGATGTATTGAAGCTGTCAAATAATGCAAATGACTGTCACATGCTAGATATGCAGGGTGTTACTAAACTGAACTCGTATTTTGTTAAAATATTCCAATATCATGCAATTTATAATTAATTCGATAACTGAAGAGATTGTGATATTACGAATACTGAGTATCATACCGGGCCAGATGCACTATGTGAGCAAAAAAAGTAATCTATTTATGAATATGTATTACGTTGTCAGGGCTGTAATTTTTTTGTTATGTTACTTTTCTTGGACGATATTTTATTTAATTACATTACAAAATAAGTACCTAACGAGGTTTATAATACCAAAACGCATAGCTGTCTTTCTCCACAATACTAGACTAATAAGTTTAAGAGCGTTTACGCCGCAAGACATTTCATACAAACTTTCCAGTCAAGGAAAGATAGTGATTTTTCACTGTCTATACAAAACTTAAAATCACTATCTATTCCCCTGAACTCTTCTTTGAAATTTTTTTCTACTAACTATTTAGATCTGGATATCTAGCGTATGCATACCAAGTTACATTAAAATAGGTTCATTAATTTCGAAAAATAAGGACTTGAAAGTTTGTATGAATTGCCGTACCGTGTAAAAGCTTTTAACAGTAGCCATGTTATCTGAATGAAACCATGATCATGCTCCAAAAATTGTAAGGAACGAAATAATAACAAATTCAAAGGCCTATACATTATGCAAGGAGTTTTTACGAGAACATCTTGAAGTTTTAAAACGCTCCACGGATTTATTTGACTGTTTTGATAACTGCTGAGGGCGAAGTTGTAAAGTTTTATCGTTAGAACATTTTTATTGTACGTATGTTTTGAGTTTTGGGAATTTTTGGAGGCATATTTTGACGTAATAAAAACTTTTGTAAGTGATTGTGTAAAACTGGATGTGTTTTTGTATTAAAATCTTAGATCTTTTAATAGTAAAATGCTTTTGTTACCTAAACCGACGATTCAGTAATTTAAAACATCTGAATTCAATGCGAATGCAGATTGTTCGGAATTTGTTCGAAAGAGTCACCGCGGCGCTGGAACGCAAAGGGAGGGCATTTGGAGCAACACGGAAGGGTTTTAGACAGTAAGAGTCTGACACTACCTTCCGCTCCGCTCAGAGCGGGAGGAGTCATTTGATGATTTCTCATTCTTAAAAAAAAATGCGGTGTGGAATTTGGATTAATTATTTTCTTTATAAATCGACTGTGAATATCTTAGTTTATATTTAGTATTGAGAATAAATATTTACTTATATAGGGTTATTTGTAAAACACCAGCAACCTTTCAGGGGGTGAAAGTACTCATCATTGTAAACAATTTTTACTATGGGACCAACTCTGAAATATCAAAAATTAAATCAGCTGTTTCATACATAGTCACCAGATGAAAATGTATGAAATAGCAGATATTTTTTTAGATTTTTCAGGGTTGGTCTCATAGCAAAAGTTGCTTATAACGTTGAGTACTTTCACCCCCTGAAAAGTTGTTAGTGTTTTACAAATAACCTTGTATAAGTAAATTATCCTTTCTCAATGTGTAAAATGGTGTAATAGATTACAAAGAGCTTATTTTTCTTAACTACGTGATTCAACCAAACTCAAAAACTGTGCCGACAAAATTAGCGCCCCAGCCGGCGGACATAAAATTACTCTAAAACTAATTACCTACCGTAAAAACAGACAAAAAGTAACGTCAAATCAGCTTATTTAACCCCAAAAATTCATAACCGCTAAACAGATTATTAGGCACGATTTTGGGAAAGTTAAAAAAAGGAAAAACTGTAGAGAGTTGGCCAAAGTAATTAATAAAGCAGATCTTAATTAGCTGGCATAAATTTGTTAGAACCAACCGCGCTGGCGGGATGAGATCACACGAATGTAAAAGGGAATCTGGAAGAGCTTTTGGAAAAAAATCTGGAACAATTGAAAAAGCAAAGAGAGAGTTTCTTGAGTATATAGAGTTTCTTGTTCATTCTTCTCTGTAACAATCTACAATTGCGAATGGACAACTAGAGGCACTACATACTTTTATTTATTCTAAGAAAATATAGAAAAGTATAAGTATGTTTATCAGTTGTCTGGTTGCCATAGTACAGGCTCTGCCTAGTTTGGGATCAGATGGCGGTGTGTTGGTTGTCCCAAGATATTATTATATTATTATATTATATATTCTTTAAATGTAAATTATGACTTTAAATAGTGTCTTTTAGTGGTCTCATTGAAATAAATGAGTTGACTTTGACTTCACCCAAACTGCTAATTTTACTAGTTATATAACAACCATGTTTAGTTAAAAACCCCCAAAACATTTGTAATATTGGTAAAAAACCTGACGCTTTTACCATTTTCCTTTGCCATACGTACTTTCAGTTATACCATACCCGTTGCCACATCTAGCAAACCCACCATCCTTGCTATACTTATAAAATAATCAGCCTGAAAATGCTAATTGCTACCCTCCACGTTTGGCTTATTTAAGGAAAGTTTAATTGTTACTCGCTTTATCTAATTATAAAGACGCAGACTCAACTCGAAGCGCGGTAGCTAGTGCTGTGCCGTGTCGATAAATTTTGACTCGATAATATTAATTGCGATATTGTGTCGTTTTAATTACTTTTAAATTGTTATTATTTTATCTTTGAGATTAATGCATAATGGAAAAGAGTTGTTTCCATTAAATTAATTGGTTGTTTCTTTTTCAAATTGAAAGATAAATAGAAAAGAATGTGCCAATTATTTTCTGTTTTTGCAAAGCAATTATTTACGATGTTACGTGATATCGCAAAACTAGAATTGGAAGGATTGTTTAGTGAAAAAAATGAGCACAGGTTTTTGTTACGATAATTCTTGTCCCTTTTTCAGCATTAGGTATTCATTAATGCCTTTACAAAACATCGACAACGTGGCACATCCCTGCACCTCGTACATTAACTGTTCTAATAAAGTTCTTGCAACGTTATAATAGACTTAACGCTTTGTTCAATCATTCATTATCGTGTACACACAGACCAGGGTAGTAAGAGCCCTCCAAACAGCCCAGATCTCCCCTTTTCTCATTAGAATCTTCATAACCGAAGGCAGTGGGGGAGATCTGGGAGAATTGGCTGTTTGAGATACAACTTCAGAGTGGTCATATATCAGTCTAAAGTTTGAATTCAACGAATGAATTAACTTTATATTCATTTGAACGTCAGTTTTAATGAAACGCGAGTTATTGTGGAACTTTCTTCGCTTATAAGTTAATTCGGTTTTCAATAAGTTGGATATGTTTTACACTTTTTGGTTCTTTAACTCATTATTTAATTCACGAAGTAACCATTCTATTGTTGCCTTCAACACCGAAAGACAACCTTTTTTTTAGTCCTAGATTAATTTCAAATCACGGTCAACTAGGCAAGGCAAGCTGTTTAGAGATAATAAAACAGCTTCTGCCCGCGACTTCATCCGCATCAAACTCATAAAACAGCATACCTAAATACCACAACCAACATACCTACTAATAACGCTGTGCTCGTTGACATATAAAAACATCAGTATTCCTTGTTTTCGACAGCCAAGTAACCAAGGTTTACCTTATTATAAGACCATTTGTTTGGAAAATTATAAAACTAAACTATAGAACCTTAAGGCGTCGTCGTCCTAATTGACTAACGATCGTACGAGTTAACGATGCAATTTCGTCGCGCGATGAAAATTATGCTGTCCTCGCGTGATGATTTGCAAGCTTCAATTAGGACACTATAAATAAATATTTGTATTTAATCTCGACGAAATCGTATCGTTAAATCGTACGATCGTTAGCCAATTAGGACGACGCCTAAGACAATGTACGATTAATGTCCTCCTATGTAACACATACTTACAAGAAATCTTCCCAACTTTACTCCATAGATATTAAAGGAGATATAAATTTGATACTGGCTACCACTAAATAAGCACCAACCTCCTTGTATCGACTAATTAAGATACCATTAAACTTTTCCAATGCACCCAACATTAATTTGCATGTAAAGGAACCAAGCGACACAGCCATCAAAAATGAACTTTCGGATGTAGGGTATATAGTATATTTTCGTTTGTATATTTGAGAAGGGTATGTTTTATAGATGAATAAAGCTTTTAAGCGGAGTCCACACGATATCGCGAACGCTGTTAAGTTAAGAGTCTCAATTATGTTAGGGCTTTATCGTAATTGAAAATTTTTCGTCCCGATATTCTTGTCTCCGTACTTAATAACGATTAAGTTTTAAGTGTTCATTAGTGTGCACCAGCGCTTATGTTATGGTTGAATGGTTAACCAGCATTTTTAAGAGTATTTAATGTTATGCGCTGAAGTAAAATGAAGATTAAGGTAATCGGAATCGTCAGTTCGCAAGGAAGCTTGAAGGAGACATAATCGTAAGCGAATCTTAATAACCTTTTGGGAAGTGTTTTTGAGCTTTGCTTAAAAGCTGAAAGAATTTGTTATGGAATTTGATTCGGTAGCTTCGCCAAAAAATTTAAAAAATTTACTCGAGTTTCTTGAAGTGACTGGCAACTTCTCATTAGTTGGAATATCAAATTAAACGCAAGTTAAGCGATGCGATGGAGTATTGAAAACTCATTCAACCAATCCCGGCTAGATGACGTGTGTTTGACAATTTGTCAATCGTAATCATTTTGAAAATTGGCGCGATGATCGCTTTGAATAATGCGGGTCATACATGTTCAAGTAATTTCATCAAACAGTTTTCATAAAATTGGCATTAATGTCTGTGTGAGAATTCGATCAAAAATAAGTCATCAAATGACAGTTTGAACCGGCTCAAATGACTTGAAAATGGATGGCTCGGACGCCAGAAACTGAATATACTTCATTTTCTCTATCTGGTAGTTTTCTTCATAAATACTCATGATTAAAACCGCCAAACTCTCAAGTTCAAGAAGTCTCATAACTACTCTACTTTATAAATACATACTTAAAAAGCGGAGTATCGTAAACGGTAAAGTGTGTTCACCCCTTTTAAGTTAAGGCCGCTAAGAGTTAAATTGTGGCGGTATTATGTAAGTACTTGTCTACTTATTACCACAAATATATAGCTTCATGGATAGGGCAGAGGCATACCTAGTTGTGGAGAAGTGAATATTCTTCGTATAAGTATTTTTTATACATATTAATAGATCTTATCGTGGATCCCAAACGTAATGAAACGACAACGCGGCAGGCCTAGAGAGAGATGGCAAGATGAGCTAGACTCTTTTTCAAAGGATTGGCCCATATTTGCAGAAGACCGGAGAAAGTGGGAGGAGGGATCGGATGCCTTTGCCGTGCAGTGGGAAAGTACAGGCTCATAATAATAATAACAGATCTTAGTTGAACAGTAAAGTAAAGTTTTTTTCTGATAAATCTATTGTTAGCCTACTAACAATAGATTTATCAGAAAAAAACTTTACATACTGTTCCTTATAATTTTATAACGTCTCTGAACTTTCCATGCAATAATGCCTAATTTAGATCTGTTATACCCAATACCTGTCGCTTATACCTTTTCTGCTCTAAACTTATTCAGTTAACGTTGTCACAGAAATAGAAATCAGATTTTCCAGCTCCTATTTATTTTAAGGAGAGGATTTTTTTATATCTTACTGATGATCAAAAAGTTCACAAAGGTGGGAAAAACACCAATTTTGTAATCTATTTGTATTGCGAGAATCTAGAGCCAATCAAATCGTTTTTAACTGAGGGTATCAAAGGTAGGTAGGAAATTCTTTAACAAAACAAAAACTATAAACTTTACCATCTCACCGTGACTAAACAACAAAAGCCATATCGTATCCAGCAAATCTTAATCTGTTGTAAAGGATGCTCTAAAATGACGAAGACGACGCGATCGGTTGCGCAACCCATCCGAGTTTGAGTTGTGGTTGCAGACTGCGGTGTGTCTGTCATTACTGGCTGGTTCAAGGAATATGGTGACCCTAGTTGTTTATTAAAGAAATGGACGTTGAAGATACTTTAAATATACTCGGTGTAGAATAAACAATGTTTTTCCCATTCAAGTTCAAAAACATTCAATTTTACTCCGTTATTAAACTTTTCCTTGTGCTGATTCTTTGTGTTTATTTGTTCCTTGCATTCATCATCCACAGCAATTGCAAATGCAAATCTTCGCTTAAAAATACCTTGATTAAATAAGTATCAGCAATTTTTTTTTTATTAAGTAATGAGCTTGCTCTTGACCTCGATCACGCCTGGAGAGCGATAGATGAGGTCTATGATGGAGCGAGCGTGCCCAGAAGATGCCACTCTTGCTTTGAAGCAAATTCGTATTTTTAAAAAAATTTGCTCCAAAATATAGAGGTCAAAGAATTTATTCGTCTTACGATATACTATTGAAGCCATTACTTCTATCCGTTTATCTCGCTAAACAGACTGTGTCTAAAGATAGACTGTCTCAATACATTTGCTAGCTTTAAAATCTGCTTACAAAACGGAACCAAAATCACAATCAATACCAAAAGGACCCGACTAACCATGCGACAAATCTTCCGACTAGTGGCACAACAAATCTAGCAAAAAGTCGCCGAATAAATTATGCAAATGCAAGCCTCCGTGTTAAGAGGGTTGGCTCGAAAGTTATCAGACGACGTACTTGACTCTGAAGATCAACTGCTCACTCAGACTGCTCGGTGAAGCCGTTGGAACTGCTAATGAGATTGCATGTGACTTGCTAAAGATACGAGCTGAGTTATTTGAAGCAGTATGCGTAGGCGGCTTTACCAGATGCCGAGTAGTAGAAGCGTTTGATTTCCTGTTCTATCTTCCATGTTTCGTGATTTCAATTAGATTAGCCCCAAGTCTACTATTTTTATAAATTCGTCATTCCAACACGATCCCATTGTCATAATGTCGTAATCTGCTAAATTCATAATGGTCGATCATTGGTCGGTCAATGGTCTCGTAATAGAATCATAGTTCTAAATATTCAATGTCTTTGAATAGCAATGACTGCACAATAACGTTCTAGTGGTAGGTTGACTGATCGAAGGAACTGTCAAAATTTTAGCAGATTACCACGTAGGTACGTCTGTCATTCATTTGTCATTATGTACGAAATTACCATTCTATGACATTTCTTTCAATGGAGTGTCAGTGGTTGACCATTGGAAAGTCATAATGACGCTTTTATATTAGTAGATTACCAAACTTGTCAAAATCTACAATTATGAAATCCATGATAGACCAATCTGACACTATTGTAATAGCAGACTTCAGGCCCTGATGTGAAGTGAAAATCGTTAAGTTGATTTAGATGAATATTGTTAAGGCGATGTGTAGTTCCTTATGAACATGGTTGAACATACCTTTGTATTTGGGAATCCTACAGTATGTTAGCATAGACCAATAAAAAATCAGTGATGAAGGAATTCGTCATTTCAACAACATTAACCAGTCCGCAATTGGATAAAGGCTTTTCCTATTGCCTGTTAGAAAAAATTCCAACGTACATTTCCTGAGCATATAAAGCGAAGATGCGGGGCAGTTGGTAAAGGATTGAAGAGAATGGTTGAAGATTCAACATTTTTGAACAAAAAAACATCTGATATGAATGTGCTTGATGAAGATCAACTGCTCACTCAGACTGCTTGGTGATGCCGTTGGCACTGCTAATGATATTGCTTGCAACTTGCTAAAGATGTGAGCTGAGTTATTTTAAGCAGTATGCGTGGGTGGCTTGGCCAGATGCGGAGTATTTAATTTCCTTTTCTATGGTTTGTGATATCAAGTAGATGTAAGAAAGAAAGAAAGAAAGAAAGAAAGAAAGAAAAAAGAAAGAAAGAAAGAAAAATATTTATTTGGGACTCGCACAAGACAAACAAAAAGTAAAACAATAAAATAAAATTAACGATGGGTAGGTAGGTAATAAAATATAATTAAAAAATGTATATTCTGTGCGAGGCCAAAAATGTCCCTATCTCAGCATAAGCTGAGATATTTAAAAAAAAAACAAAAAAGGGGAAGTGGATCTTTGGAAATCATTAAGTTGATTTACACCAATTTTGATAGGGTGGGATATTATTAAGGTGACAACTTGATTGAACATATTTGGGAAGCCCACTGTATGTTTAAGCATCGTTCAATAAAAAAACAGTGTGGGGATGATTTTTTCATCATCATAAACAATTAGCAGTCCACTGTTAGAAATAGGTCTTTCCTTGCCTATAATTAGCCTCAATTGACCCCAATCGGTGTCTTGTTTTCAGACCATTTCAATTATATTTAAAAAAGTAATTCTGCTAAAGAACAATGGTTACAAACCTTACAAAGCAGCTTAGGGTTGCAGATGACAATTAAGACGCGGTTAACCAAGCTTTCAAGCGGTTGTGTGATACTAAAATGAAGGCTTAACTTTGACTCAAGTGCTCATAAGCTTAGGGATCTCATGGTTAAAATTATGTTGGATCAACTGCTGATGTCGCTTAGATTTTATCAAAGATAAAATACTTAGGTTACCTCACACGTGTAGTTGGTTTTGGTAGTATGCAACAGCTCAGCTTTAGTAATTGGGTAGATTCCTAAAATATAAAACTTTCATAAGGCTCTTCCCCACAGGTGCTTTATTTTCGATCTATAATATCGGATGCGTAGATAAGTATGCGAATAACTATGATAAAATAGGTACCTACTATTCATGTCAGCCTACTAAAACATTAACTAGGTACTGTAAGTAAAGCCGCCCACTAACTTACGCGTAAAACTAGTTCACCTGTCGTCATTTAGATGGTCGTGATTATTTGACCGTATTGACCGACTCGTCACACCAAAGGATGATGATGAAAATTATACTTAAACCGCTGCGGCCCCGACATGTGAAAATTCCCAAAAAAATATAAATCTTATGTAATAGGTAAATAAACATTAAATTCGCGATTAATTCGCGACACACCGGTGTGTCGCCGGGGCCGGAGCGGTTAAATGGTGTATTTTCTTCAGTAAGGTTTCTTGTCGATCTGAAGATCTTTTGCAGTACCTAGACCCTGTAGATTAAGACACACCTAAAGGAACAATAAGAGTTCCACAGGTGAAATTATGACACATGATACCTTTTTAGGATATTTTGGGCCGGATCTTAGGGTCTTAAATGATACAAAAGATTTATTTTTCTATGGTTCAGTAAAATCAACGTAGTGTCTTGGTTTCAATTTGGTACTTGAAATAAACATGTCTAGAGCAATACTGGTATTTTGGTTCTGCTTGTGCCAAAAATGTGGCCTAAAAGCCTGTTGGTCAGACAAACAGACAGCCTAGTAAAACCCTTCCAACCTCCATCCATTAACTAGGTACTATAAATAAAGCCGCCCACTAACTTACGCGTAAAACTAATTCGCCTGTCGTCATTTAGATAGTCGTGTTTAATTGACAGTGTTGACGTCATGAAGTCAGGGCTCCGTCGTCAGATCTAAACTCATGTATTATTTAGCGGGCGATGAATGTGGGCGGGGATCGTTATTAGTTCGTGTTGGCGATATTTGTGTCTGTGTATTTAATTAGTTTTGAGAATCGATGGTCTGTGTAAGGATGGATTAATTTGAATTTAATAATGGACTCAAAATAGGCGTCTAACTTCTCGAAGCGCTAGTTGCATCATAGAAATCAAGCATCGCCATCCATCTAGTGAGGTATTGAGGACAATAGCAAGCTTATTCTTCAGAAACATCGTTAACATATTGTTTCTAGTATTATAGCAACAAATAAATAAAAAGCCTTGAGTGTGAGTGCCAGGGTTGCGGAATTTGAACGAAAGAGTCACCGCGACCCGCGCTCCGCCCAGAGCAGAAGAAGTCATTCATTTGAAGATTTCCCATCTATAAAAAAGTGTGAGAGGGATGTCTGTCACATTCGTATTTCTGAACAGCCTCTTATTAACCCATTGCCGGGCTAATGCCTTCTTTCATACCTTCAAATTAGCCAGAAATTAAATACACTCACAATTTTTATTCTTTGAACAAAAAGTGAAAAAAAGATGAAAGTTCATACTTACTACAGTTACATACTGGCTCCGTAAGTCAGTGTCATCTCCGTTTCCAAAGTACAAAAACAATAATACCAATATGAGTTAGAACGCAATCCTCGTCGCTTAAACTTCAACTAACATTGTAAAAAAAACATTGATATATAAGAGTGCCCGTGGAGTTTCTTGCACGTTCCTCTGCATAGAGATCTACGCTTTGGAACGTGCAAATAGCTTCATGTCTTTTACTGACCGACCTCGAAAATTCAAAAGTGCCTGTAAATGGTTTAATTGAAATAAATGCTTTGAGTTTTGAGTTTTTTCAGACAAGCTTCGTCACGTCATCAATCATTGACTTCATAAGAAATAAAAGCCATTAGCATTGCATATCGCATAGGTCTTACCTTCCGACGGCCAAAGTGTCTTAAACCTCCGGCCAACACGATATTATCGATATTCATATTCAACAATAAACTATTCGTAACAATAACAATAACTCTGACATGCCATTCTCCATCAAACACAACAAAACAGTCTTATTACAATATCAAAATAATATCTACACGGATCTTACTATCGCCGCCATATTTTATAATAACCATATTTGACTGCAGTATTCGAGATTATTGTCAAATTATGGAACAATAAACTCTATGTCGATACATTACAAAGTTCAAATTCTTTTGCTACCCATACTTATTGTAAATAAATAAATTAAAAAAATCCTGTTTTTAGGGCAAGCGACAAAAGGCCCTTACTAGATAGTCAGACCAGGTTCGATCTTCCCTAAATACTTCTGCCCTCCATGAAGCTAAAAACAGGAAACAAGTAGATGAACAGTGAGTCACGACCCTCAGAAATGAGGGATAGGACGTAAAGACGAAGGAGAAGGAAGGCAAATTAAAATTCTACTTAAATACACAACGCTAAAGTCGATATTTAAGTTACTTGTAATAGATTCAAATTATTTCGAATAATACATTCAAGTATTACCTATACACGAATCTTATTACCGTCGCCATATTTAATAATTTACTAGCGAGTTGGGCCGAGTCAGTTCGTGAATTATTCTGCTTGCTCATTAGCGTTTGTCCATTGGTCGAGCTGGTCTGTTTACACATGTGATACTGCTGTAGATAATTAAGCTGACTTATTGATGTGTGGATAAAAATAGTTAATTGTGTTGCCACTAGAGAATATTTTATTGTTTGGTGGAATTTGGGGAAATTATTTATCATTTAAATTCAGTTTCTTTTGCAGATTATGTCATTTTTGTTGACAGCTTTATTTTTTGTTTGGAGCATTCTTCGGTAATGAATATCTATTGCGAAAGAAGAGACAATGGCCAAATCAGTTTCTAAGTGTTAAGATTATAACTTATAATGAACAATTATTGTAACTCTAAATAGTCCTATCATGTTCTTATTTACTACGGTGAAATTGGTGTTGTAACTTATGTAGATACTGAAAGATGGAATGCCATTGACATTCCCTTCTATACGCATCGATAATGACGCTGCTATTTTTCCAAGGCATAAATCACCAATTTCCATTTTAGTTCCAATCTTTATTGAGCTAAGTGACCCGACTACGACAAAGCCAAAAGAAAGGGTTATGATTGCAGCATAGTCTTTTTCTTGTCGGTATACCTATGTGAGCTGCTAGAAAAAACCCACAGCGCTAAATCCCCTTCTGTGCATATTTGAGCGTAAAGCATTAAATAAATAAACAAACCCCCTAACCCAAAGCATCTTGTTACAGACGCCAAACAGCTGAAGAACGCGAGGCTGAACGGCAAGCAGCAAACCGCTTGATGCTGTCCCTCCAAGCCGAAGCCCTGAGCAAGGGCTACATGCCCGAACCACCGCCCGGCTCAGCGCAACTCTCCGCTTTACACTACCAGAACTCAAGCAATGCAGCGCAAGCACAGCCGTCGAACACCGCTTTAAGCGCTTTACAAAACCTCCAGCCGTGGGCCGGGAATCAAAGTAACTTTATGAATGCGCAAGCGGCGACTGCCCCGCCTCCTCACCCCCCACCAGTCGCTTCGCCTATATGTTGATCGGGATTAGACTAGATTTTTTGTGATGGAATTTAAGAAGCAGTGTAAAGTGCTTTTTGTACTAGAGATAGTGCAGTTAAATAATGTGAGCTTCTGAAAGTTTCTGCAGGCTTTTTGATCTAGGAATTCTGTTTTATTACCAACAAATTGATAAAATAAAAATTGGAAAAAAAAGTTTGAAAATGAAGTACAGGCGTTGACAAAAGCGCTATAGATAAATGACAAATACAAGTCCTAACAGTTTGCTAGTCTATGGCAGAATTGAAATTATCATCATCCTTGGAACTTCATATCTACATATATTGCATGCAATACATTAATTATTATGATTTAATGAGCTTTGCTACAGGCATCTGTCTTAGAACTAGTTTGCATGACGATAAGCATCAAATGTAATAAAATTATCATAATAATAAATTATAGACACCTATACTCATATCTACTCAATTCATTATTGAAATTCGCCTCTAGTCCATTTAACATACAATAAAAAATACAGAACTACCGATATTCAAAGCTCTTTTGTATTATTATGTTAAAAATAAGTAGCAATAAATTAATATAATTATTTGTAAATAAACTTTATCAGTATTATAGTATTAGTTTCTAATTAATTAAATGATGAAATGTGTAATAGAATATATTCTTTAACTCTGCTTATTTGATATGTAGCAATGAATTTGTAAATTAATAAATAGATTTTAAAACAACGCATTGTTATTATTAATTTGAAGAGTTAAAACAGCGACAGGTATCAAGACAACAAACTTTTTTTAAACTGACCGATTAAAAAGCGTTTTTTTAAACCTGCTACATTATTGGTACATTCATAATTTGTGTGCACGATAGTACTTAAACTAATAATGTAATATTTCGCAAACAGTTTTTAAAATAAAAATGTCAAGGTATTTTTACATTTTCAGTCATAATTTTCTTTTAGCCTTCTAATGTGAAAAATAACACCGTTTTAGTCATCTATATTGTAATAAATAATACATTGTAAAAATACTGTAAATATTTAAGTAAGTTTATGAATGAGTATCTAACTTTTTCAATAAAAATAACAACGCAAGCGTACTCTAATAAAAAAAAACTTTCATGAAAATATCCCGACGCGCGATATTTTATTTCTTTTCTCATTTTTATTTTACATTTTTTAACAACATTTTTAAATTTAAGAAAATTAACGGCTTTTAAATGTAAGTTAAGAATATTATGCATTCCAGGTAAACACTTGTAAATATTAAATGTAACATTATAAGATTAAGTAATAGTTTGTAAAGTAGCTCAATTCACTGTGAAACTTGTCTTAATTGCGTTTATGTATTAGAAATGTAAATTATTGTATAATTGTCGAATTTTCATTGCGTTGGCTACATACACGAGGTGGACGTTTTAATAAAATATTGAGATATCCAAATGGTTTTTGTTTGTTTCAATATTCTCCCACTGATTTTTTCGCCATAAGCAAAAAGAGAACATCTTATAGTTGTCAAAAAATAAAAGGCCCGTTTCTTTCTCTCTCAAATCTCTTTGTTGTATCCTGCTGTCAAATCGGGCCTTTTATTTTTGACAACTCTAGTGTTCACAGTGCCAATTCTACAATTTTTTAAGCAATGTTCACATTCCATTCTCAGTCGCAATCTGTTAAAATGTATGGAAATTGAGGCTTTTTTGACAGTTTGCGATTGACATGCGAATGCAAAAGTTGTTCGAAAATTAGTAGAATTGGTACTCTGATCGAAACACATAACGGAAAAATATATAGTTAATTAGTCCTGAAACAAGACTAAGCTATTCACTAGTGTCACACCTATTTTCGATTCAAGCATGGAAACTCGTATAGAAATTAATAACACGTTACTAGATGCACCTTGTTTTGAATGTAGATACCAATCACACAATTTTGCTTAAAAGAGCAGATACGGCCCTTTTTCTCTGGACGGCAGAAATGCCAAATCCGAATCTAGAGTCCGGTCGCGGAGCAGAAAGAATTTTGTACAATGACCTCTTATTACCTGTCTCCTTCATTCCCTCGTAAATAAAATGCGTCACGCTCGCACAGATGCAATGACGGTCGTCCTCAGGGATTGGTAAACTTTTTACCGTATCAAAGGTTTGTTCTTGTTTGCAAGTGGTTTTAGTTGGCCTTGAGCTACAACATAAACCCACGACTTGTTTGACATATGTAGTTTGTTGTTTGTTTGTGTGTTTGTTTGTTTTTTTAATAATTTTTAAATAACGCACGAACGACATTCCATCTTGGGATGCGTTAGTGATCGCTCAGTTTTGGGCCACAGCTATACTAAAATGATGTGATTATTTATGAACAAGTTGGTACCAATAATAAATCATTTAGTTGTGATTTCGAAGTAGGGAATCTAATTGCATTAACTAAATATGGGTGACAAAAGTCACCTTGCGCGTTCGAGCGGTCGCACTTAATAAAAAAATGTTTGTGACCACTGTCAGTAGGCAAAGAGGTCATTGTACAAAATTTTTTCTGCTCCGCGACCGGACATTAGAAGGATTCACTCTTTAATAACAGCAGGTACAGTACAACATCACATGAGTAGATAAAACATCAAGTAATTTGAATTCAGAACAAAGTACTTTAATGATATAGTTCACACGGAAAGAAAAACTAAACAACAATGAAGTACTTAGTTCTGAATTTAAATTAATATACACGAATCACGATAGATCTACAGGGTTATTTGTAAAACACCAGCAACCTTTCAGGGGGTGAAAGTACTCATCATTATAAACAACTTTTACTATGGGACCAACTCTGAAATATCAAAAATTAAATCAGCTGTTTCATACAAAATGCAATAGTCACCCGATGAAAATGTATGAAATAGCAGATATTTTTTTCGATTTTTCAGGGTTGGTCTCATAGCAAAAGTTGTTTATAATGATCAGTACTTTCACCCCCTGAAAGGTTGTTGGTGTTTTACAAATAACCCTGTATAATATCTGTTGGACATGGAAATTAGCATTCGTTTGTATTCGGAAATGAATGCGATGATTGCCGAGAGACATTAAGAAAATGGTTGTGCTGTACCTTGGTAAGGCGTAGCTCAGATAAACAATCGATAATTATCCATTTTTAATAATCTGTGACCCCAATCGCCATTGCTGAGCATGAGTTTCGGGTTCGATTCCCGGGTCGGGTTAAATGTTATTTAACAACTGAAATTTCTCAGTAACAGCATGTTGTCAGGATTCAATAGGTTCGCCTCCTATTACATGAAACTTAAAAATAACTCGATAATTGTGGGTGTAGGTACACCTCTGTTTACCCCAGAAGGGCTAGGCCTTAGCTCCCCAGGGCGTACAGGCGCAACGTTGGTTCCGTGTCTGATAGTACTTTACAAAGACAACAGTTGCCTTGGTACGAATTTTAAAAGAGACCCGATTACGCTTACGCATACGTCCATTTGTACTAAAACTAAATATGCGCCGTCTGGTGACAATAACCAAAAACCTTTTTATGTACCTATACGATTGCACATAAGTGATAGTGGACGTTAAGCCTACTGAGTACCTTAGTATAAAAAACCCCCACTAAGTCCTCAGGGTCACTAATACCTTAGGTACACTAGACAAGATAAACTGAGTCTACTGTTATTGGAGACGTAGGAGGTATATACAGGTAAGTAGGTACAAATCATCTGTCTAGCCTTTTCCCAACTATATTGGGGTCGGCTTCCAGTCAAACCGATTCACCTGAATACCCGTATTTCACATGGAGCGGCTGCCTGCCAGACCTCCACAACCCATTAAGGGTAACACGGTAGTTCTTGGCAAAATTGGAGTCAGATTTACTGGCGTCTGACAATGCGTAACGACTGCCAAATATCTACAAATGATAGCCGGGACCAACGTCTTCACGTGCGTTCCGAGACTCGGAGGAGTCTCGGTTTGTTAAGATGGTCACCCATCCACAGACCAAGCTAGGCAAGCGTTGCTTTACCTTCGATCGATCCGTGCGGCTGTTATCCTTTAGCCACGAGCTGAACTACAAACACAAACTCAAAAATTGCTGCTACTTTTTCGAACATAAAATTCAATAGCCAGTAACAGGGCTGTGGAGGTCAAATAGACAGTCGCACTAATTATAATACTTGTACTCAGCTGTTGATTACACTGGAAACCAACCCGAACATAGTTGAGCTAGGGCTAGGCAGATGCTTGTTCTTGTCCTAGACCGCTCATTTTTAGGGCTCCGTACGCAAAGGGTAAAAACGGGACCCTATAACTAATATTCCTCTCTGCCCGTCTGTCTGTCTGTCTGTCACCAGGCTGTATCTCATGAACCGTGCTAGCTTAGCTAGACAGTTGAAATTTTCACAGATGATGTATTTCTGTTGCCACATAACAACAAATACTAAAAACAGAATAAAATCAATATTTAAGTGGGGTACCCAGACAACAAACGTGTTTTTTTGTTTATATTACAGAGCTTCCAATAGCGACCTAGTTAGATAGTAAACAATAAGTAAGTAGTACCTTAAAATGCCTGAAATATCCATAGTTTTCCTCATACATCTAAGTCTTACAAAAATAAATGAGGCCGGTATTCACAGAATAATGGTCAGGCTCAAAAGAAACCGCCCAATCAAATAAAATACAGAAGGTATATCCGTCATATTTGAAGTTCGTATAAAAAAGCGGCGCTCCAAAAATTATACACTGCAAACGGAAAACAATTGTCCACAGAACTACTAAACGAAATCGATTTTAAACAAAAAATACATTTCCGTCCTCAAACGAACGATTTAACGACAATTAGACCACCATTTTGAAAAATTTAATACAATTTTAATACCAAGAAGGTTTGATATAATAACGAAACATTATATGGAACGTGACTCCTGTGCTATTATTACAACGTTTTGTTTTATGAAGCGTAAAAAAACTAAACTGATTGTTTTTGTTAACCCTAGTATTCTTGTACCACGAAATCCACACATCATTTTGTTTCGAATCCATTGACACTTCAGTCTCAACCAATACATTACTTCTCTAAACATAACCAGCAATGGTTCTCATATAGTTCGGAATAATAGTTTATATTGATGAGTAATAAAGTACTGGGTGCACATCAAGGTTAGTCCAAATGATATTTTAAAGGATGTCTCCACATAATTGATGTTTAGTGATACAAATGATTTGACGGCGTCGTTTATAAGTCACCTTATTGACGATAGGATGTATCATTATTCTCATTAAAACTTGCACGATAACCAACGTTTTAGGTACCATTGGACTTTTAAATAATGATAACGTGAGTTGAATCTTTTGAATACTTAATAAATCCCCCACCAGGTTCTGGACATTGGTTTTATGAGCTATGCTGACTTTTAGGACCGATGACTTTTGGGCCAACGAATAGCATTGGCTCCTAAACTGACACTTACGAAATGAGGTCCATCTAAATAAGATCCAATCTCCTGCAGGCATCATTGAATTAATAACACAAAATCTCAAACAGCACCCAACCAAATTCCACAATCTGTCTCCAAATCCAAATTGGTGGAACCCAATATAGCCAGTATTAAAATAATGGCCCTCAAAAAAGCTTTAAAACTTTTTTCTATATCGCGTGACGTTTGTCTCAAATTAGTTTACAAAAGTCGCAAGGGCACGTCGGATGGGAATCGAAGCGGGGACCATTCGTAATAGGTGTAGCGTGCAAACTGAGCTACTAGAGAATGTAGTGACGATGGCGTGGATTGGCGTGTTTATTTATTTATTAATTTATGAATTAAATAAAACAAAAGCAGCTAAGTGACTGTGATCGCGGCAGGCGGAATCTCTGGAAACCTTGCTAAGTAATTCTGAATAATATTGAATTACTTAACTAGACTCAAAAGCAAAAAAATGGATCAAAAATTGGGTAAAATCCTCTTTATTTTGCAAATTTTATGATAATTCCGTTGGCAGGATGTGGTCCTCACATTTTGTACACGGAAAACCATATAAATAAAAATGAATCGCTAAAAGTGCCAAAAGCCAAAACTCGAGAACGACTGGACCAATTTAGCAATTGTATTTTATTAATATTCCTTGAAGTTGGAAGGTTCTTACGAAGAGTAACATTGGAAAAAATGCACGGGAAAACGTGAAAATCACTGGGATATTTAAATTCAAAACTACACACATATGAAGTCGCGAGCAGAAGCTAGTTTTATATAAAAGGCACCAATCCACGTCACTCCTACTAGACAAATCATCGCGACAGTTTGACATGCGCTTCTTTGCGACTCGACTCGCCAGTCGCAGCTAATTCGCTGTCATATCGTAACACGACAACATAATTTGACTAGTTCACTAACTAGCAATAGTTTGTTCTATTAAGTTTTTTTAAATGAGGCGAATAAGTTGTCGTGGATTAGATGAGAAAGGTAGAATGGGTACTGGTTGCAGCTTGCAGCTGAAAATCAGCGTCAGTTGCTACGTAAATTATGTTTAAGGCTTCATATAACAGGCAATCGATTTTAGGGTCCCTACCTAACAACACAAAAGCTAAGGAGTGGAATTCCCTGCCTGAGTCTGTGTTCCCTGATAGCTACAAATTGATATTGAGTATTAAAGTCAAGAGTGAATAGGTTACTCCTAGGCCCTAGGCAAGCTTGTTCCATCGTCGACCACATCATCGCTTAATATCGGGTGAGATTGTGGTCAACAAGAGCCTTTCAGTAATAAAAAAGTACCTAGTTTTATTTATATTATCACAAATATATTTTGTAATCACTTTCAGACGACTTATTTGTAGGAATTTAGACCCTTTACTAAGCAGCTGCACAAGCCTTGACGTACGCATCGCCTAAATGAATCTCACCGATTCCAGAGCACCAAATGAGGCAGAGGGTAAACTCCTATAAGGGTAAGATAACGATTGTCACAACATGTGCTACCGAAATATCACACGGTTGGCATTTCAAAAATTTTCGACTCTGTCAGAAAAAAGTTTTTGTTTTTTTTTCAGCCGCTCAAAATTTATCCAGAGTCAAACCTAAGTCATCCTGTCCTAACTTAGATACGCTACAATTACAAACAACATACATGAGGTAACCTATTTCTAGATCTCTGTAGTATAACTCAAAAAAAAGTCTGAAAACATCGTAATACCACTAATAGGTATCCCTCGTAAAACCCTTTCAAAAGTTTAATTATTACCGTCCTTAAGTAGGCGAGTGCTCGTTCTCACATATTTAGTAATTTAGTGCAATAGTGGAAAGCAATTAGCCCGTAAGTGAGACTGATTAGGACTGCATCAAATATAATCTCGGGCTGGCGTGCAATTTGAGGTGAGGGAGGCCTGGAGCTAGGATCTGGACAGAGGAGGTGTTTAAAATTTTTATTTTATTTTATTTATTTATTTCCCAAAATCCTTAATCTATTTTATCAATGCTATTGCCACACAACGAAAACCTCTCAGGGTTTATCTGTGTGCTGGCGAGCCGTTCCTTTAGTTATATACAATACAGATTGATGTTAACATACAATAGAATTTGCCTGATAGTAATTATACAGTAACTTTATGTGTAAAGAAATATTTTGACTTATTCTTGTAGCTTTTCGAACTCGTTTTGTATAATGTTTGTAAGTCTTCTGGAAGTTTATTAAGAAAGTAAGGCACTAAATATTCTGCAACCCTCATTCCGTACATATTGTTCGTTTTTGGACTAGAAAGAAAGAGAAATAGACTGTCCCATACATTTATGTGCGCATATCTCGACCAAATGTTCTTATTAGCTGTTTATTTTTTCGCTAATTCCTAGTTGGTCCCACAGTAAAAGTTGTTCATAGTGATGAGTACAATGACCCCTTATAAGGTATTGCGCTTATTCTGTTACACATTACATGTCGTTGCCATGCCGTGGTTATGTTAAGATTAAGAGAACCTAGGGCACCATTTCCGACATGGATAGGTCAGATTCGAATGGGATGACGGGAGCTACAGTGAGCGAGAAAAGATTAAACTAAGCTCCTGTAGACAGAAAGAGGAGTCCTATGCAGCGGGGCTCTGAGGTCCCAGACAGGTTTAAGATGAAGTGGTCAGTTATTATGAGGAATGGCACAGCATCAATGTTTATGGTAAGATTCCTTGCCATTTGCCGATGCGTGGAAGGCCTCAAGTAAAGAAAGCATTTACGGTGTGCTAAACTCCAAACATTGCACTCTTTGAACCAGAATGTCTGGACAACAGCAAAACCGTTGCGTCTAGGTATTTCTTCGATCGATGCCTTAGCTGATATGGTGGAAGAAGTAGCTGTACCTTTACCGAATTGACTCGTCCAATACGCTGCTCTGATGGTTTGCTTTGAAGGTAATATTTCTCTTTTATGCATATTGTATGTTTCAAGGGCCATTAAACTTCATCTACGTAGCCATACGGAGAACACACTCATAGTCAAATATCTTAAATTTAAAGTAAGCAAAAACGAAAATACTACCTCCTTCTACATCCCTTCGTAGTTCCTCACACAATTTGTCGCTTGACATGAGGCTCATTACTGAACCACAGTGCACAGCCTTGCTCTGTGTGACTGTGTGACCGATGCTGTTAATTCATACGACACTGCGATACAATCAATTTGGAGCGAATGTAGGTAATGAGCACTGTGTTGTAGACAACATAAGGAGTATATAAGCATCGTAGCAGGTGGCGTTCTATAGTTTGTGTCTACCGCTAAGTATGGAAAAGGCGTTAGTTTATGTATGTAATTAATACTGATGTTTAGTTGTGTTACAGTTGTATCTACCAATAATACCTACTGCTGTCGCTTACTGACATTTTGCGACAAAAAACGCTACAGAAAATTGGGTATTGTGGTGGTACGCTATTTTTAATACGCAGATCAGGCAATTCAGCAAGAATGTTTCTAAAGAGAATTCTAATTATGATTCTGTCAATTATCGGCTAAATATTTACAACATTTTTCGAAATAAGTCCTGTAATCGCAAGCCAAAATCACACAAAAACAAAACAAACACAGTCATACCAAATCTAGACTCACAGCAAAGTACAGTCAAAACGAAAACCATTCAATATTTTATCAGGCAACTTTTCAATGTTAAAAATTCTACGTCCCCCCTATTATTTTCAACACCCTTACTCGATAACGCTTTTATGTTCCCCCTGAAAGAAAAAAATGAAATAAAGAGTAAATTTTAAGTTAAAATGGACTTTGACGGATGACGGCTGACCCGCACCGTCTTGTGTTACAATATTCACGATGTGTCAGCGGTGATAGAGTTCGGTACACTTGTGGTTCCGACTGTACGTAGATGTTGAGTTGTAAGAAATAAGGGATCCGGTGCATGATAGGTTTTTTTGTTGAAAAGATCTTGTCAATTTGATGTAATTGACTTCAATGTGTTATTTAATTGTATTATTTGGTTTTTAAGTAACGGATGTTGGCAGAATAGTAGACATAAGTCGAGTCAGACACGCAAATGAAGGGTATTTTTTTTTTATTTCTTTGTTGTTATCGCGACAATGAAAATACAAACTGTGTGATAATTTCAACTGTCCTAGGTGGACAGTTGAAATTATCACACAGTTTGTATTTTTTTTTTACGGTGTTTATCTAAGGTTCATGAGCTATAGCCTGCTGACAGACTGATGGACAGCGGAAGCTCAGTACTAGGTGGCCGTTGATTACCTACCCTTCCGGTACGAACCCCGAAGAAGAAGCCAATGTCGTTGTTATCTTCAATGATATTGCTTGATCGTGATTTATCTAGAAGATCTGTATCATTGCTAACATTGCCTTTTGAAGATAACGCAGCTGTACCTATAAATCCGAATATTATACAAAGTTAAGACAACTTTCCTAATCTTGGAAAGCCACTGCTGACAAAAGCTTCGCCATCTCACTTAATACCTAATACTCAATATTTTATTGTACTCAACCAAACTTAATCGTCGTATTGTGAATGTGAGGACCATGTAGATCGCTATGTTATGGGTTAATTTCATGTAAGTCGGGTGGTTTGAGTTTTTTATGCGGCCTACCCAAATGTCCTTATATTGCATGGTATTGTTCGTCAAATCTTTGAGCTCCTTAAAGTTCTAAGTTTGAGCTACACGATAATTGACAAATGCTTGCACTGTCTGGACAGGTCCACTCAAATCTGTGTGGTAACTTCCTCAAAAGACGACCTCAGACATCAACCTACATGGTTCTCATAATATGATTTGACCAGTATAATTGTATGAACTTCAAAAGAGACTTTGACCTCTGAGTTTGTTTCGATGTTTCTTCTCAGGGTAATCAGCTAGGAAACACCGGCCACATCTAGTTTAAAAACGACCAAAAAGTTTGACGTGTAAAAGTGTTATTTACAACCTACTTACAAAATAAATATCATTTATCTTAAACTAAAATTTAAAAGACGACAAATAGATCGTATGTGTATAAGCCTAAAGGTTATCAGTTACATAGATTTCTTCTGTACCAGTACCAGAACACATATAATTATGTGTGTCATTAGAAAGTTGTTTAGCTGTGGTTCTAGTAATGAAAAGGTGAAAAGGTTAATGATGTATGTTATTTGTTTAACTACCATATAAAGTATTTTTGTGTATTTTTTCAATTTCAAATTTCAATCAAAGCAATTTTTTCAGTTTAGAAATCAACATGATACGATCACTTAAATAAAAAGCTCTTTACTAATTAAAATAATCTAAAATATGGCGTCGAAAAATTGCTCCGCATCGTTGTCCTTGTTAATAGGCCCAATATACCGGACAATTGGCACATTTTATAGCAACCTCAGTGCAAGGTAAAAGCCAACCCTTAGTTAACGTGAAGTATCGAACTATGACATGAATAATTCAAAAATATTTCATCAATACAGAAAAATAATACCTACAGTGACAAATTACTTCAAATAGATTCCTATCAAACAAACAGATAGAACTAAAATAATATTTGAACCCAGTGAACCTCGCAAAATTTTCTCTCACTTATTTAATCCTGTAATCGCAAACCCGTGCGAATTCAACTAGCCAGACCTAAATTGTCCACTATAAGATGACCCTTCCCTTTGAAGCATTTAACCCCAAAATTCCTGATAAAGTAGGCAAAAGGAGGGGTGAGGTAGATTAAGTTATGGGGGACAAAACAGCCCCAACTAATGATATTCTCAAGAGAGAAGTTATAAATGTTTGGAGATCGTCACACGAATTTGATACAAACCCACGCTTCAGCGATGATAGTGATCTAATATGTGATGGACATGATATTTAGTGACAGATTAATGAAACTTTAACTATGTAGGACGTGCTAAAAGGATTTGGAATAGCTCATAATTTTTTTTTTTTTTTTTATTAATGTTCAAAATATCTATCACTGATTTACAATATATGTGCTAAAAACCATAGAAGCCTTAGATGGCTTATGTATGGTTAGTGAGTTCGGAATAATTATTTCCAATACAATTTCTACTAAAAAACAGGTGAGAAATTTGTAAGTTTTACATTAGAGATAAAGAAAAAAAAAAAAAAATTTAAGTACAAATCCAAATGCAAATTTTGCACATTAGCACAAATGAAGATGGTAGTAAGTATATCAAACTAAAGTATATACTCATAATGTTTAATTTGCAAAAATTGCTTTTTTAATTCACTTTTTGCTTTTTTAGGGTTGCAGAGGTATTTATTTTGTATGTCCGCAGGTAGTTGGTTTATTATTTTTGGTAGTATGTAGGTGTATGTTCTCATACCGTATGAATTGTTGTATTTAGGCAATGTAAAAGTTTTCATGTTTGGTAAAGTTCTTAATTTAGGATGACGTGTTTTCTTAATTAATTTATTTATATTGCTATATTCATCTTTTAATATCGAAAGTTTGGTCATGTTTTGTATGGGCAATATGTTGCAATAATGAAATAGTTCAGAATAATTATTTAGGTATTTTGTTTTAATTTTAAGGGGTACAATATTTTTGAGAATTCGTTGCTGTAATAGTGTTGCTGTAATGACAACGTGAATGTGAATTGACATCTTATTCTATCGATTTTCAATGAGCAGATTATCGTATTGTTTCTTCTTACTACTTGCATATAGCACTTTTGCAGATTTCAGAAATTAGCAGCCACTGTTGACACTGTCTTTATTTTACTACGAGTAGATGCAGCTGATTATAACACTGTCATTCAGATTTAAACACCAAAATCTTTATTTTGAAAAATGAAGATAAGATTCAACAAATTGAAGCCCATGCAACAGCATATACGTATTGTGAAAAAATTGCGATGTTATTTCTAAAATTCAAATTGATTAATACTTATTCGCATAAAAACAATAAACCAATCAAATAACAACAAAATCATTCAGAAACATCAAACAAAGCACTCTCATTTATCACTCAAACATTAGATAAGAGAATCACAATTCAGACGCCAATTTCCATCCACTTTTTATTAACACATAAAATCTCCCAGCCCTCCATATAAAACAATAACATGGTTTTTGTAATTCCCTCGGCTAACAAGTGCGCCTTCATAAACTTTCCATCTGTACCCCGCAAAGCTTTGGGGTTTGTTTGTACCCCATGGGGATTGGCCGTGTTAACTGGCATTTGATATTGATACAACCCCACACTCTAAAACAGCTCCTATTACTGAAGTGATAGAATTTGAAATTGTAGACGAAGCAGATTTGATTTACGATGTTTGATATTTAGATGAAGTAATTGCTCTTACACGTCTGGTTTTCAATGCAAATTCAACATTAAATCTTTTAGGTCAAAACACAAATTTCGTTACAGCAGTTGCGTGTACTTAAGCCATGTTACCATTGGAACCAAGGCGTGATTCCCGTAATATGTAGCGCGTTAGTGCAGTAGCGAATTTTGCACTTGACTGTACTGTATGGGTAACATCTTGTTCACCATACAAAGGGTGATAGTGATGGTCCCATAGCGTCAAATACTCTGATGTCTAAATAATATTTGAGAATTTCTCACGGTACGTTAATTTTGTTAGATTAAAAGTTAATACGACGTGAAATTTCATTTGCTTCGGTGGAGTTTATGAGTTTATGCTTTCAATTTGAACTTTGGCAATTGGTGGTGAAAATTATTTTGAAAAAATGCAATTAAATATCAGCTTTAGGTAACCATATGATATTTCGTTAGACAATATTAAAAGTCTTAAGAAGAGAAGCAATTATTAAACAAACGAGTAGTTAGTATCAAGTTGTATTCTGCACTACAGACTTCCCTCTAAATCTTGTCTCATTCCAAAAATGAAGATTTTGGTACCTAAATACTATTAGTAGGTTCTGTTTATGGTTGAGGAATTTGTTCGAAAGAGTCACCACGGCCCTGGCACGCAAAGGGCATTTGGAAAAACACGGATGGGTTTTAGTCAGTAAGAGTCTGACACTCCCTTCCGCTCCCCCCAGAGTGCAAGGAGTCATTTGATGATTTATGATTTAAAAAGGTACGCGGTGACTCTTTCGAACAAATTCCGTAGCTTTCTTTGTAGGATAGTCTATAGACAGATTTAATAGCAGAGGGCTGAGTGGAGATCCTTGATGCCTCTCCCAGTATGGGAGTACTGGGAGAGGCATCAAGGATCTTAACTTCACATCGTTCGCAAAGTCCAGCTAGGCTAATCACTTGTGTTATTTATAACACAGTATAAATATCTTGCACTGGAGTGATTTAGTGTGTTTTCGTTTTGCCCTCATGGATTGCCATACTAACTTTCGTGTTATCCTATCGAAAGCCTTTTCTAGGTCAATGCATTCATAGGCTATTATTTATCCCGGAAAAATATTTCTTGGGGAATAACAGTTAATGTCAAACATCTTGCAGAATAATTTGCGTTTATTTTAATTTATTTATCTAATTTATATTTACTTGAACCACACTAACATCATCAGAACAAACCAATCAATATCTCCATGATATAAATGAATCATAAAATTCTCGTTCCACCCTCACAATGATATCAGATGTTCGTGCATATCGCGCCTATTATATAATGGGATAATTTGATCAGTGCGTACGCGGCGTGTGCCGGTACAGGCCCCTTCGCAGTTTTTATTGTCCCAAGCTATGAGTGGTACAGGGCGATGCTGGGAGATAGGGTTGTACGGTGTGCAAATCGTTAATATCCTTATTTTGAAGGGAAAAAAGTGTTTCAGATAAAAAAATATAATTTGGCAGTCTGCATTGAATCGTTCGTTAATGAAGAGTTTCATATTACTAAAAAATATTTGAGAATCACTCAGGGTTACTTATTGTTTAGTTTAATGGCTCTATTTATACTTAGAAGTATAATTTATTCCAGGTTATAAAATACTGTAGGTATATACAGCAAAGCTTTAATATATCCAAGTATTGGCAGGTTCGAGAAGCAAATTATGAGTGTAGGACGTAATTCCATGTCGGCATAGTAGACGTTAGGGCCAGAGCCTGCCAGGGTTGCGGATTTTATTCGAAAGAGTCACCGCAGCCCTGGAAAGCAAAGGGCACTAGGACCAGCACGGATGGGTTTAAAAACGACGAATGAAAATTCCAAAGAATGAACAAAAATTAAGATAAAATTATGCTTAAATTCACAAACAGTTCTCAAGATCTACTCCCGATTGCTATGTACTTATCTGTGACATGTAGTGTAAGTCACTTATTTTGTTTTTAACGTGTTTTTGTTTTATATTGGCATTTTGATATTTGTGATCTTTTTTTTATTTAATGCTTTGTTTTATGATAAGTACTTCATTTGTGCTTTGTTTTTTGATGTAGTATTGCACCGAAAAAATGTTTTATCTATCTATCAATTCGCGCGTGTGACAACCCTACAAGCTTACTTTTTTAATTCATCACGCAGCGACAGACAGGCAGTTACAGTTGTTTGTTTAGACAACAGATTGTTTTACAAGCAAGTGCTTCCACTACTCGTTGTGTTTACGTATCATTGATTTACAAATAAAACATTAAAATAAAAAATAAAACTATTGTTATATTGCTGTTAATAAAAATAAAATAAAGGTTTGTTTTTGAAACATGTGTTGTTTTATTTGGGTGGTTGGAAAGAATGAAGGAACTGAAACGCAAGTAATGAAATGGATGAGTCAATTTGATGATCGACTAAATCAAGCGTAAGTCAGTATTTTTGTGAAAAGAAAACAGGATGTCTTAGGCCGTATTTTTTCAAAGCTTCATTTATTTGAATACCTACATTTCGCTTGAAAAGTGACTACACATTTGATAAACTTTTAAAAATATGTTCTTACCCACTAATAAATACCCACTAATAATTCTAATCATCAAACGACTTCTTCGGCTCTGGAGCAGAAGGCGTTGTCAGACTCTGACTAAAACCCATCCGTGTTCCCGGTGTCCCTCCAAATGCCCTTTGCGTTCCAGAGCCCTGGTGACTCTTTCGAACAAATTTCGCAACCAAGAACTGAACCTTCTAATAGTATTTAGGTACCAAAATCTTTATTTTTCGAACGAGACAAGATTTAGAGGAAATTTTAGTGCAGAAAATAACTTTATATTAACAATTCCTTTGTTTGATAATTGGCTACACTATTCTAAACACTTTTATTATTATCTAACGAAATATGATATCGTTACCATATATCATATTTAATTTCGTTTTTTTTTTTCTAATTTTCACAGTGCTGTGAAGTTGCAGCCACAGAATAGAATGATGATGTCTAGCACTAACAGGCTCTGACAGAAGGTATTAGTAGACGTTTCATTATCTCTCAGTCATTCTAAAAGGTAGATACAAGCAACTTGTTATTAAACTACCCTGCTTATTTTTTTTCAATCCAGATATATACCACCAAGTGCCGAAGTTCAAATTGAAAACATTAACTCATAAACTCCACCGAAGTAAATTAAATTTCACGTCGTAGCTTTGCTGTGGCTATGTTTAGAAATGGCTGCACATGACTACCTACATAATTATGACGTTTATGACGGAACTATTCTGGCTGAGTGCTAAAACATGTTTTTATAACACACCAAACTTAATCAGCCAACAACTATTTCATAACAATACTTCATAAGACCCCACTCATTAATAAAATAATTAATAAATCTAATTATAAGAAGATTATTTTCCAGAGCAATCACTTAACAATAAACCACAATGATTCCAACTAAGATGCTTATCTTTCGATCGATTATAATCCGATCACAAACAAATAAATTTTATCCCTATCACCACTTTATTCTGACCTCTCAGTACTAAAGACATTCAAAGGAAGAGTTTCATTGACAGAGGTCTGGTCAAAGTGGACACATTATTTAACCCTCAAAAGCGCGTTAAAACTCAATAGGGCGGTATCTGACAGTGTCTGTCTATAAACTTGCGATTAACTGTGAATATAACAGAGGGTGCGGATGGCATAATACTGTTTGAAGAGAAATGTTGAGCTGGAATAATTCTTTGAATGAATAAAAACATTGAATTATTTTATCAATTACAAACTTCTGCCAGATGCAAAGCAGCATACTCCCGGGACGAATAGTATTACGTCTTATTCTACATGGTCTAGTGCGACGGTGCTAGTTTCATCCAAATCAGTTCAGCCGTTAAGTCTTGAACCGGTTAAAACAAAAATATAGTCAGAGTTCCTACTACTATTAAACGGATGTACCGATTTTGATTTCGTTTTTATTTCTGTTTTCTTGTTCTTGATATAATATAACCAGCCTACTAGACCCTTTTACTGTGTTACCTCAAACGAGGACAGTATCCCAGGTCACGTCACTACTTACTATTCTTCCATCTTCAGCAAACTATTTCTACCTAAACTTCATTGACCCTTCGATGTAGGCACCAACAGCAAGTCCCTACAAAAACTGTAACCTCTGTCACTAAACTACTCTACATTTAACCCCCCAAGTGTTGCAATAAGTTAATTGTTAGCAAAGGGGCGAGGGTTACGAGCATCCAGTTATATTGTTATCGGCCCATCGTTAAGTACGGTTTTGTTTTAGTGTCCCACTTATTACGGGTATTGCGTACCCGGTGCTGCATTCGCAGGGTTATGGCTTATAGATTATAGTTGTATGATTATTTAATGTTGGGTGGTATTTAATGTTGGTGGGTGTTTCAGGGGATAATTGGTTGGTATTGGTATATGTTTCCATTGGTTTGTGTTTGATAGTATAGCCGTCAATTGTAAAAGCCTAGGATTATTTGTATAGACTAAATCATAATGTGTAAATAAGTCTAAAGAGCGTTTATTTACTTGGTATGCATACGCTAGATATACAGGTCTAAATAGTTAGTAGAGAATATTTTCGAAAAAGAGTTTAGAGCGATTTTAAGTTTTCTTTAGAAAATGAAAAACACTATCTTTCCCCTGAACTTTTTTTCGAAAATGTTCTCTACTAACTATTGAGAACATTTTTTAAATTAAAATCGGTTCATTAATTTCGAAAAATAAGGACTTGTAAGTTTGTATGAAAAGCCGTACGGCGTAAACGCTCTTAACAAATACGATTAAGTACTTAAAAACTCGGAGAAAAAAAGACGGTAGTTTTCCTACTATTCTGAGAAGGAAAACTGACACCACTAATTCAGGCATTAGTTAGGTACTATTTGTGTTTTCCAAAACCCTGGCAATATCCAAAAAATCGTGGAGAAGATACGTTCTGTGACACCAATGGCTGCAATGAAGTAACGAATCTGCAATATACAGGCTGGCAGAAAATAATTTTGGCTGATTTATTTATTCAAATTTAGAATGGGTTTGAAATATTTTAACTGGCGTTCAAAAACTTCTGGGTAAATGTCGTTTGATTTTGTTTTTTTCTGGAAAAGATAACTTGTTCACAGAGCCAATTCTACTCATTTTTAAGCAAAGTTCGCATTCGCATATCAGTTGCAATCTGTCAAAAATGTATGGAATTTAAGGCTTTTTTGACAGATTGCAACTGACATGCTAATTTAATGCGAACATTGCGTAAAAATTTGAAGAATTGGCTCTCTGGTGTCATGTCATATTTGAGATAGCCAAGGTTAATATTTGTTTTAATAAATGCTTACTCCGGTCGCTTTAATAACTACTGTCATTGGCTTAGTCTTTGCAAAGCACTTACAGGCAAAAAAACCTTCTATAACATAGACTACCCAAAAATCCCGTGAAAGAGCCAAAAAAAAAAAACTAACAGGTCGAAAGATAATTTTATCTCATCCGCTCCCCAGCGACAATGCGACAAAAAAAATCGCATCGATAATTGAGTTAATACTGCGAGTGAGGGGGCAGCTTTATTGCTGTCTGACTTGTGTTTGACGAATTAAAAAGGGGATGGACACGAATGTCTGTCTGTGAGAGATTGGTCGCGTGTAGCAAGCCTGTGAAGCTTAGGTTAGATGGGAATTTGCCCGTGTAGAATGGCTGTGTTGAGGATTAGTGTGTGTTGTTTTTGTGGCTATTAAATACTTTTTCTTTCTTTCTTTCTTTTCTTTCTATTGTTGTTGTGGTCAAAAAAAGGGTGATGATGGTTCCAAAACTATATTTATACCGTTAACACTTTTGCTTCCATTATCTATACCAATATCTATATGTACTAATAGTAATCTATACTATCTATGCTAATAGAAGCTAAAGTTGTAGCTATTATTTCGGCAGGGAATTTATTTATTTACATTTTATGAATAGTAGTGGTACATAGGTGGATTTAATGCAACAAGGCATTATCTTCCTACCAGTCAAACTTTGTTTTAAAAGACTTCACTGTGTGTACAAATAAACCAGGGTTGCTGATTTTGCCAGAATAGCGGATTTTGTTCGAAAGAGTCACCGCGGCCCTGGATCGCAAAGAGAATGAGGAGGAACACGAATGGGACTTAGTCAGTAAGAGTCTGACACTAAAGAGCAGAAGGAGTCATTAGATGATTTCCCATCCATAAAAAAGGCGTACAACAAATGTAATATTAAAATAGAACTCAGTTTCTTAAAGGAGCTCCACTTCTTGCACGCACAATGAAAATACTACCATAACGTTGAATGAATATTCACTATGCATCCTATGCATACGTAATAATTATTAAATACTCATTGACACCATAATAGGGAGACATTCTAGTCTATTCTCAAATGAAAACCATTTCATATTCAAATTGTCATTTAACACAAATAACCCCTCTTCCTAAGAGGAGCCTAATACGTGTCTAAATCAAAATGAATATTTAACTCAGTCCAATATCCACTTTGCCCAATTATCGAGTTTAGCCGGCGATTGTCTGCAAATAGCCCAACAGCCCCTCTGAGTAGCTGTAAGACAAAGTTCAGTTAATCGACAGTTTGCGGTGACTAGACGGCCCAGAATTGGTCTATTTCTGGATTATCGTGAACTGAAATAACTGTCTCGATGGCTGTTTAGATTTGAATGTCTGAAAGTTGAATTAGATTTTCATGATCATTGTTTTCATATAAAAAAATGCAGAATTATTAATCCCTACTAATATTACAAATGCGAAAGTAACTCTGTCTGTCTGTTACGCGTTCACGTTAAAACGGCTGATCGGATCGTCATCAAATTTGGCAGATAAATATAGCCAGACATATGGAGAAGGACATAGCCTACGTTTTACGCGATAACAGACATTCACGCGGGTGGAGCCGCGGGCAAAAGCTTGTTTTTTAATAAAAATGTTTTTCGAAATCCCAGCTGTGTTTCAGTATTTTAACTACGCTCTAGACGTCCAATGCCACTTTGGCATTGGCACGACCAAAATAAAATTTTTCAGCATTCTAGTAACTGTACTTCGATGCTAGGACATTCTGCTTATAGGACGTTTAGCGAATAGCTCGATTTGAGAATTTAACGTTTTATTGCAGACACGTCCGTACCACATAAATCATCTTTCCGTTAATTTGTCCTGTATATATATATACTACTATATAGGGTCCAATTAAAATAGGTGGACAAATTTTACCACAGCGCTCAGTAGGTCTAACCAAAGATATCCAAGCAAAAAAAAAACACTGATTAAAATGATTTTATTTTGACCTAAAATAATAAATACCTGGCACTCTAAAATAAACAAATCCATCCAATAGGGGTAGACCGGTATGCGGTGACGTGATCACGCGCGCCTGCACATTTGTAGTATCAAGGGATGTGTTTATGCATTGGGTAACCAACATTTATAAGTGTATTTTTGTTCGCTGATTATTTTAATTGTAGGTATCTAATGCGATTTTCTTATATTTTTTTTTTACCATTGTCCTTATTTTGGTGGTCTGAATGATTCCTAAAAGTTTGTCCACCTATTTTAATGGGACCTTATATATATATATATACTTTAAAAGTACCACGGATATATTCGTAGTAGTATTTCGTTACTTCTCACACCACCTCAACATCTTAATTTACATGTATTTGCATTAGTTTAACATTAATCGCTTCTGTTTTTTTTAACATTGCACCTGCCATTATTCGTCTCTGCATCAACCAAAGGTTGACTGGTAGGAAATGCCTAAGTCATTAAGTCCTCTGTACATTTGTGTGCATGAAGTTTTCATCATCATCATATCAGCCGATAGCCGTTCACTGTTGGACATAGGCCTCCCCCAAATGGAGGGAGGTAGTTTGCCATAATCGCCACGCTTGGCAGGCGGGTTGGCGATCGCAGTGTAACTGTACCAATGTACCTACAGAGAATGCTGCTGCCCATTCTCTAGTGAGTCCCTTAGTCGCCTCTTACGACACCGATGGGAAGTGATGGGATGGTGCTATTCTTTACGTACGACACCATACGTATGAAACGAATGAAATAAATAAATATTTTAATTTTTGCCGTGTGTAGTTTTTGATACACGTAACGGTACAGCTCAATATAATTTCATTAATAAATTACCTTTGTCAAAAATACACTATCTCAGCACACATTTAAATACTAACAAACCTATAATATGACGTCATATAAATAATTCTGTTCACACCGCGACCGCGCGTCGGCGACAGGTTATCAGCTCATTATGCGACAAGCGACAGATGAAGCGATTAATTAGTCGCACGATATCGATGCCGTGTTTGACGATTGTAACCATTCATCGATTGTGACGAATGACGGCCTACATGTGCGTTCACTGAGAGATTTATGCAAGAACGGTGTTTCAATATGGGTTTTTTATGTAATTTTTTTTGGCACACTTTTATGATAAGTAAGACAGAGTTTAATCGGAGACTTCCGATCGCGACATTCTGCTAAACCATCAACCTAATGGTGGAATTCGGCGGTAGTTTCGCTTCCTATCAATTTTAAAAGTTGTTGAAGCCAGATCAGTGGTTCCTAATTTTATCTTCTACAAACAAAATAACAAGATGTGTATGTTTATATCAGCTTTGTCCCAGTCAGACAGATGGTCGGTAGGTACATACATGCAATAAAAACTATTACCTACGAACCTTCTTAAAATCATAGATGATGGTTTTTTACGGGTAGCAAGACGTCGAATCACATGTACTTAGCACGGGCGTGTCGCGAGCTACAGCGTAGCATCTCCGTCCTAATCGCTACGAGATTGCTACGCCGTAGGCCTTTCTAAAACATGCATTTATTTAGTTACTAGCACTTCGCCCGCGACTTCGTCCGCGTGGGGATAGTAGGTACTCCACAAACTGCGACGCCCCTATACATATCCCCTTATAAAGGTTAGTTTTGGAAAATTAAGCACAACGATTCTCATTATTGGTTCAGCGCAACTGTTCACCCCCCCGTTCAGCCCGTCAGGGGTTGATTATGCAAAAATTTTTAGGTACATGATCTGTTTCAATTATCCCATTTTTAGTTTGTTCATAGAATTCCGACGTAAATTGAAGCAAGCCGTAATTTCCCCCCCTAAAACTAATTCACCCCCGCTTCACCCCTTATTATGTATGTACCTAGTTGATTTTCGAAAAATCCAAACATTTGTTATTCTTATTGTTTTATCGAAAACATTTAAATGCCGTGGTGTTTCAACTTCATCGGACCAAGCATTGATACGATTCTCCCCAGTTCGCTCAAGCCGCGACATTTTTCTTACTCCGAGCATGTTTATTACCGTCGTAACTTTTGAACGAAAGGTCCGATTTGAATGATTTAAAGTGTAATTTACACGGACATAATCAAGCTTAATTATCAAACCATTTAAATGGATAAGGATTAATATCATGGTACTATAATCACCATTTTTTATTTCACCATGGGATTTGCTTGACTAATATTAACAAAAAGCGGTCATGGTGACTTATCCATAATAGTTAGACATATGGTATTGTGGACTTTTTTGTAGATATTGATGACCTCTATAAAACTGTAGTACATCACTTTGCTCTATTGTCAATAGATTCCGCAGCGTACGCGATATAAGGATTTTTTCTCACACCTTGGGTCACATTATCGAAGTTTTCATACGGATCCCTAACTTTTTTGAAAATATTCTATAGCCTATGACCATCGCCGATAATGTAGGATTCTACTGGTGAAAGAATTTTTCAAATCGGTCCAGTAGTTTCGGAGCCTATTCATTTCAAACAAACAAACAAACAAACAAATCTTTCCTCTTTATAATATTAGTGTAGATACGTCATTATAATGGTTGTTGGTGTTAATGAGAAAATAGTGGGTGTTAATAAAAAAGATAAAAAAATACAAATCGTCAAAGTTAATACGTCTAAATATATAAAAAGCCAAAAAGGCAAGAAAAAAGACATTTAAAAATAAATGTCAATTTTATAGCTGCCACTATGAAATTGACTAAGTGAAGTCAGAAATGTGTCAGATTTTTGGGATTTTTTTTTAAATTAATGTGAAATAATTAATCATCATATCAGCCGACAGACCTCCCCCAAGTGTCACTACACTCGCCACAACAACCGAAATAATTATTAAAATTAATTGCCATGAACTCAGTACCAGCTTGGAATCTGCACCTGCCAATATAGTCTTAACTTGTTGAGGTTGAGACTAAGCTGGTGGAATTTGAGAATGTTTATGACAATAATAAAATTTATATCATAAAAGTATTTATTTTCATGCTCTTAAGGATAAACCATTTAATCACGAATATGACATTGCATTTGACTTGTAGCAGGGAAGTAATTTCGAAACAGCAATGCGATTATGTAAACATGTCGAAGTGAACACTTGGGCGGGGTGCACGACGGGTGAGTTGTCAAATCATACAAATAAGATGCAATGACAGCTCACTTGTCGTTCAATCCGCCTAGGTTTACACCGTGAGACGTCGACAGAATCGACCGGCAGTTTGTACCTAACCACCACCACTGAATTACTTACGTTTTCGATTCTAAATCATCACTAAAATTACTTACCACAAGTTATAAAATTATTACAAGTCCACCCAAATACAAAACCCAAACAACCCATCATCTTAACTCAAAAATCAATAATTTTGCAACATTTAATCTCGTTAGGCGCCGTCCACACGCGCGGTTGTACCGCTGTACCGCTGTTGTGCGGCACGCGCCAAATTGCGCCGTAATTGTTTTCGCGTCATGTGACGCTGTTAGTTGGTGAGTGAGCTGGATAGTTTGACGACTTTGAATTGGGCGACAGGGGGTATAATCGCAATTTATATCGAATCAATTAGGTATTACATACAATTAAAATTACAGATTTAAAATAAAAGCACGAAAATACACGTTCAAAGAGTAGGTACCTATAGGATTTCCAAATCGGATTTATTTTGCTGTTTTATGTATCCATTTTTAGTTAAAGAGCCGCAATTTTGTCTGGATATTTTTTATGGCTATGAGTAGGTACTGTAGGTATTCATTTCAGTAATTTAATTTGAAAGTTCCTAAACAATACAACCAAAACTTTTTCTTCGGGTAACGAGTCCGTTGGTCAATCTAAATATTGGTTGAAAAACTCATCTCAAAACAATGTTTAACAAAAATAAGCCCTTGTCGTAAAACCATCAGGGAACGTAAATGTGCTCTATGTTAAATCGATAAAACAGTCACCCACGCAACCCATAATCTACAAACCAAATAAATACACCTGAATTTCCTTGCAAATAAATAACCCCACAAGACACCTACATTCTATTTTCATCCCATTCCCAACCGCACGCGCCGAACGTGATACGGACCAGTAATACTGCTAAATTTAATACTGCTATTAATAGAAACCACTACGGTTAATTACTTAGCAGAACATTTCGACATTGGTATTGTATCATCGAGTGCCACACATTTTGGCTTACTATTATATTAACTGGTTGACGACTTTTGGGTATTAATATAATAAATGGATGATATTTTAATGTATGTATGATTAAGTTAGTATTGAAAATGGTTTTATTGAATTGGATGTTAAGTCAAAGTCAAAAGTAATTTATTCCAACAAGGCTTAGCGCACACTTAAACGCCAACGTTTACAAAAAGACAGCCTTTTCCAACTTTTATTGGGGTCGGCTCAAAGTCAAACCGGATTCAGCTGAATACCAGTATTTTCGTGGAGCGGCTGCCTACAAAACCTCTACAACCCATTAACTGGGTAACACGATACTCTTGGCAAGACTGGGGTCAGATTTTTGGCTTCTGACAATCCGTAATGACTGCCAGATTTACAAATGACAGCCGGGACCAACGGCTTAACGTGCTTTCCGAGGCACGGAGGAAACTCGGTACTGTCTGAACATCTTAACATATTAAGATGTTCACCCATCCATAGACCGACCCCGGCAAGCGTTGCTTAACCTTGAAGATCGACCCGTGCGGCTGTTATTATATAGTCACGAGCTCCTTAGGGGTTGCTCTCGTATTACAAAATTACTCAAAAAATAAATGGCGTAATGGTTGTTAAGGCGCTGTGAACAGCAACAGCTGAAAAATTGCTGGTTTTGTAACATAATTTTAACCAAATCTGTTTAGTTTCAAGCTGCAGAAAAATAATAATTAAAACTATATTACAAAGAACTCTGTTGTTTCCGAAACATGTTTAAAAATAAAATCCTCGATGGAAATGATCATCAAAGTTACCTCTAACTTTGACCTTAGAAAAAATAATCCCCTATTACTAGCCTACTTATGCCGGTAAAATTTATACCAAATAATGAATCGAATTTTAATGCAAAACTTTGTTGTTTTAGAATTTTAATAACTCAACTTTGTTTTGAGTAAATCGATGCAATGCTTCATTTTTAGCTATAAATTGCAAGCATTGTGTCGTCGCGCTTCTCTTTCTTTTCTATACAGTCCGAGAGTGACCGAGTTTTTGCTCATCACAGCGCCTTAAGTCAAGCACACATTTGCTTACCCATTATTGAAAAACAATTGTTGTTACTATCGCGACTGTACTACAAAGTAAACGAATATTTAACAAGCATGATCCATATTTCTTACCATTCGTCTATATTTGAATCAACTTCGTATAACACAGTACTTATTCTTTTTTCCTTTCCATCTCGGTTGGGTACCTATTGTTTTTTGCTTCAATCATATCTGCGGCTATCATGTGGCCATTTTTATATCGATTCCATCGTAAAAACATAAAATCCTTTGATCATGGAAATAACTGCTTTAAAGAGTATATGGTCTAAGCTTTTACTCTGTGGTTTTAGTCACAATGCCCTCTTTATAACTCTTTGTAATGCTAAGCAATCATGCCAAGGTATCATGTTACCCAGTAGCTGGGTTGTGGAGGTCAGGTTGGCATAGCTCCATGAAAAATACCAGTCATCAGCTGCAAGTCGACCCCATCTTATATAGTGTGGAAAAGTCCAAGCAGATGATGCTCTCTGAGGTTACTCAGAGCAGTTTTGGATAACCTAAAATATGTCTATTGTGCTTCAACATCATCATCATCATATCAGCCGAAAGACGTTCACTGACACCGGACCGGACATAGGCCTCCCCCAAGTGTCGCCACAACAACCGGTCCTGAGCTATTATGTTTAATTATTTCAAAATGGGATTCGTATGCCACGAAAATACGTAAATATAATATATCTTCAATACTTACATCCAATACCAACAATCCTTTTATTTCAATTGTCAACTTAAATTCGTCTAAACCATAAAGCTACAGAACTTATTTCTATTTCGACAACAAATTCAATAACCATAATGGTAAGCACAACAGAATATCAATACCGATATTCCATTTCTCCGAAACACGAAGACATTTCAAAGATATTCTACCAAAGAATAAATTTGTCTGTCCAAATAAAATTTGAAATAACATCATTTCTTACTCCCACACCAGACGATGGTCATATAAAATCAGGGTTCCAATAAAATGCAGGAAAAACCCCTCGGTCGCTAGCACGTACGGAACCAATCGAAATCACTGCATCGCTATGTTCTCATCAATATTTCATACAGCGGACCTGCAACTGAATATCAATTCAGTATTAGTATTCTATTCTAGAATATTTAGTGTAACTGGCTGTGGACCGTTTTGATGGGATTGGTTGGATGAATAAATGGGATTAGAAACAAAATGGCGGACAGAACTGCAAACTGAATAAGTTGTAATCATTTAGGCCTACTTGCGTGATGCAGAATTGTTTTTAACACAGGGGTATTTGCTAACACGAGGTTAAATCCCCGGAGTTAAAAGATAACTCTGGTCTGTGCAAGTGGCCTTAGCTGCCTTCTTTTATTTTGATGCTAATGAACCACTTTGGTACCTAACAGAATTAAAAATTTTTAAACTAGACATAAGTATAGCATAGTGAATCTTTCGTATACGGGCCGTCCACGTTTAAGTTATTTGATAAAACATACTGGTTCAACCTGTTTGATCAATTAAAATTTACGAAATTTCGTATGTAAAATGACAAGACGTCAAATGACATGAAGGATCATGTCATTTGACGTCTCATTTTTGATCAAATTTTCCCACAGACATTCATACCAATTTAATAAAACTGTTTGAACCAGCCTGTTTGATCAAATTACTTGAACGTGTATGACCCGCATTAGAATGAGAAGAATCCCTGCTTTAAACTTAGAGGTATATAATGGAAATATAATGAATATAGCAAGCTTTCATTTACCTTTTAAGTAGTATGAGGCCCAGGGTTGCGGATTTGTTCGAAAGAGTTACCGCAGCCCTGGAACGTAAAAGGCACTAAGAGGAGCATGGGTGGGTTTTAGTCAGTAGAAGTCTGACACTCCCTGCCGCTCAACCCAGAGCGGGAGGGGTCATTTGATGATTTCCCATCAAAAAAAAAAAAAAAAAAAAAGTAGTATGAGGCACCAAAGTAGATTTTAAATTATATGTGAAAAACTAATGAAAAGATAATAATTGAAATGATAAACGACGTGAGATTTTTTCAATCGTGATTACATGTTAATAATGTTGAACTTATTTACCTCATTGTATTTCCTGCTTTTTTTCAGCCATAACATTCAAAGCATCTGACGGGCCTCTGCGAGTTGGCCTCGGCCCGAAGACGTGGGATCCTGGAGTTCCCGAGAAATGTCGAAGAAGTTAAACTAATAAAAATCTACTTCAGAATTCTCATACAGCATAATAAGAACAGTCTCAGTGATTTAGAAAGAAACTTACACCGAGGACCACTTCTTTTCTTTATGATTTTGTTTATAAAAAACTAGTAGTAGTAGTAGTAGATAGTAGTAGTAGATAGTTTTGTGGTTTAATTTTATGCGACATAAATTATATGTATTATACAAAAATATGATATCCAATTAAAATAAATATAATGTGCGAAACGAGTATTTTAGCGATAGTAAAATTTTCTTTTTTTTTTGGCACAACTTGTCTTCTCTTGATCCTTACCTCCATACCTTCTCAGTAGTCAGTCACCGCCTTTTACACTACATTCATCGTTTTGTTTCTCTACATGTTCAATTTTACTAACACAACTGATTGTACCTTCTTTCTTGTAACCACTTCCTTACCAGTTACAAACCCGATTCACCAGCTCCTGAAACTCAAAGCATGTAAGTACATATATCGCATAAGGAATGGTTACCGCAGAGCCGTAAACGTCCCTGACAAATTACATAACAATAAGAGGAGCACACGCGATCCGGATACGGCGCCGTTTGCAAACCGGTCACGTTCTTATTGCGTTCCGGATGATCCGAGTACGGTAAACAGTTTTGATACTTGCAGATTTGTAAACCTGCCCAGGGTTTCAAAAGTGGACGTTTGAAACACTACACTGCCATCCGCAGCCGTTCTCGAAGTAAAGCATATTTCTTTGTCGATTGGCAAGATTCGTCGCTTTTTGAAGAATTTAACGCTGTAGAGAGGGAGCTGACAGTTTTTGAGCAACCTCATAAATCTGTAAGTAGACCCCTGACCACAGGACTCTTATCTGAAACTTTACAAATATATTCGTGGTGTACTTTCGGCGAGCCGCGCCTACTCTGCTATCAGCCGCGACCATGCGCCTTATAAATGGTTGCTCAAAAAAATACAACCGACTTTCATAAAAAACCACTACAAAGTACAATATAACTTAAATTTTGGATGTCGGTGTTTCTGGTGTGGTTTCTTAATTTTTTGACAGCTACTTCTATAGTTAAAGTTATTTTGTACTTTGTTGTGATTTTCATTTGGAAGTCGGTTGAATTTTTTGTAAAAATGTTTTTTATTATTACTCTTTAGTACTGTTACCTCCTAGCATACCAAATATTCTAACCAGTCCACATCAATTTAATGATCTATTTCCGAAGTTCTTTACCCTTACGAAATTGAAATAGGACAAATTCGCAAAAAAGTTGTTTTGAAAAAAAATTGGTAATGTTTATGTATGACTGAGCTATTATAAAAAAAATATATGTGCGAGTATAACCATACAAATTGATAACCTCCTCCGTTTTTGAAGTCGGTTAAAACCCTGCTATAAAAATAAAAAAAAAAAAAAAAAAAAAAGAAAAATATAAATAATATGTAGAAAAGACGTTAGAGCGAATATTAATACTTGGCTGACTAACGATTACATTTCGAATATAACATCAGGCCTAGCGAAAATCAGAGTCTAATAGTGTTTTTCCAGCTTAAGAGCCATTATACGTCATGCTCTAAAACCTTAAATTAAATGTATTATTTATGAATATTGTATTACCATCTGCCTAGTTTTTCCCAACTTTATTGGGGTCTGCTTTCAGTCAAACCGGATTCACCTGAATACCAGTATTTTACGTAGAGCGGCTGCCTACCAGACCTTCACAACCCATTAACTGAATATTGTATTACCAAAAGGAAAAAATCAAAATATTGAACCTTTAATTTTGAAACACCCAGTAGCCAATACTTAGCAAACTTTTTCAGAACTGCATACATAGATCTTTAACCTAAGTTAGGTACCTGTAGTTCCGAAAACTTTCAAAAGTATCAAACCCTAAGTGTCCTCATACGAAGAAAGATGAGAGATCTCATAAAAATTATATCGAAGTGGGCACCGCGTTTAGGTACGAGTGTCATATCGATATTGAGCACAGCACTTCGCTATTCTGCACAATTGCTTCGGTATACCAAGCATGGAGTCGCAAATTTTAGATGAAATCTTGTTGGCTGAAAAAGTAATGCTCCATACCTATGTTTCTAGTTGTTCATTCGTGCTGTATGAAGAATTGAAAATTCGAGAAAAGTAAAAATTGGTAGTAGTACAAAGTTTGTTGAGAGGATCAATGCACTGTTAATTGAAATAAACATAGAAAAATCTAAGAGAGCGAAAACTCAAGAAAGCAGTTATCATTAGTTATGTGAACATGATAGATCTAACGGTTGATCATGTACAGGTTGTACAGCAAGAAAACTATGGATGAACTGTGCGGTCTTATGTAAAAGTATGGCTTGAAAGAGGGTGACTACTGAAATCCGACATAGAGAAGTATAGAAGAAATAGAAATCATTTATTTGCCAATAATGTAGGTATACAGATATTATGGTTATTTTGATGAGAGATGAGAGTTGATGAGAGTATGCAATAGACAAAAAACACAGACAAACGAAAAAGCATTCCTTTCAATAAGCAACATTAGGTCCAACATTAGGTTCAATTATTAAAAATACTCATACTATTAAAAAAACCATTCGGAATTAGGAAATTACATATAAACTGCAATGAATGTCTACAAATTAGCTAAATTAAAAATTTGATTTAAAAAAAATAAAGATTTAAAAAAAGACATCGTGTGCCCAAATGAATTGAGATAAGGATATCTAATGATGAAGATGACAACAAAGTGAGTTACTATTTCCCAAAAATCAATCAGAACTCATATAACAATTGACACACCCAAAATCATAAAGGACATAAAATCTTCTAATCTAACGACAAAAAAATGATTCTATTTAATATGTTCAATTAATTACAAGTTTATAACAATTTTATCAAACCTCGTATCCAACTTAAAAGGTTTTAAAACATTCAATATGTGAGGCATGCACTCACAAATCACTTGGACCAGTGAGAATGTATTAAGTGCGTACGACACTGTGGGTTCTGTAGTAAATAATTTGGATGAATTTTTTAGTTTTGTTTGAGACAATGGTGTAGCTTTTGATGTAGATGAAGATTTAATTATTATAATTGACATAATAGATACACAAATCATCGTCATCGTATCTATTCAAACTATCTGAAGGTCAGTTGACTAAACGAATGATCAATATTTTTTATATAAAATGGAATATTTTTTGGATAGAAAAAAAAAACTATAGTTTTATTTAGTTCTTCAGTTACATTATCCTGAAATATTGGACAAGTGTTTTTGCCTTTCAAACCAATAAAACATTCTAAAGATCGAACGCATCAACGTTCAGGGGGCCTACCACAACCTCTTAAAACAATATTACTTTAATATTACTTTGCGTTCCGCTCTGTTGGATTTTCAACGCTCGGATCAGCGCCGAGAGTTGAAAATGCAACAACAGAAATTACAAAGTAATATTAAAATAATATTGTTTTAAGAGGTTGTGGTAGGCCTCCAGGAGAGGGAAGGAACGTCACTAGTTGGTACAAAGTGTAACAACGCGTGACGTCACGTGAAATTTCAAAGGACTGTACCCGCCGTCTTCATTTTTTTGTATGACAAAAAAATCCATGTCCAATATTTTTTGATAATTTAACTGTTCTTACCCCTGTTGTTGAGAAGTCTTGTGATGGTGACGCATTAAACAGTCATTGTTTTAACATCCAAGATAGAACCTATCAACTTTTCTATCGCTGAAACCAAAGATTTTCATTTAAATCCCGACAAACCATATTATCCCAGATTCCGAACCCCTTTTGAGACAAAAACAAATATCGCCGAATTCCCGCATGCAAACAAACAATGTAACTTTTTTGCCACAGATCCCAAAACACGGCATAAAAAAATAAAAGAAGGTAACAGATAAAGAGGCAGAAAGGTAAACATTGAACACGTAGGAGACTAAATATAAATGTCTCGAGAGAACATTAAGATAGCGCGTGGAATGTTAAAAGCTATTTAATATTATGTTCTGTTCGAACTTTATTATGGACGTTTGGTCGGCCTTAGGAAAGTACGGCTGTTGTATTTAAAAAAATATATATTATAGAGGTGTTTAAGGATGATGATTATGATGATGTCATGCTTGAATTTGGACAATGAAGCTCTATAAAAATGACATTTTGTCAGCGGTAGCGCGGCGAAGGAGATTGTCAAAAATGTATAGGATTGACAAATGCTGCAGTAATGTCACGTGATCAATCCTTTATACTTTGGCACTAGGTTTTGCACGCGACTTCGTACGCGCTTACCCCTTTTTTCCGTTTCCTTAAGAATTTCTCGATCCTGTATAGCCTAGCCTTCCCAGCTTTCTTGTTCATGAATGTAGCTATCATATTCAACAAGAATTTTCCAAATCTGACTGGTAGTTCCAGAGTCAGCACATAATTTTCTGCAATAAATTTCGCGTTAATTTAATTTAAGTAAAGCGTTTCGGTATTTCTCATGGCACCTTCATTTACATTGTAGCAATTATTGAGATCAAAATGTTAATCCCTTAATAATATATTTGTGAGCTGACAATTTTTTTTTTTCTGCAAAATATCATGTATAGTCCTTCTTCACTTGTTAAACCGTCTCAATTCTCCATTTTGTTTGTCTTCCTGCATGTGTTTTTTGGGTCAGTTCTGAATGACAGATTTTTGTGGTTTGCTTTACAAAACCTCTTGAGAATTTTCTCGACCGTTGACCCTCAATTTCCAAAAGTGTTTTGTATAGCCTTTAGGGATCCATCCTCTGTCTTTTTCTGCAGTTTCTGTTTCAATTGTCAATGGTTCAAATGTCATTTTTTTTTAACTTTACTCGATTTGGAATGAACTCCAAACAAAAACATGTTTATAACATTAAATAATTCCATAAATTGTTTTCTTACAAAAAAATTGCTTCAGTAGGACTTTCGTCCAGCCATGCAGTGGCTCGTCTCTTACAAGTCGAAGGCATTTAAATGAAAGCGCGATAACAAGCCTTGTATTAATGAATGTGCGCTGAGCACTACGCCTACACTAGCATTATGCTAAGGTACCGCACTATACATTTCATATGTCACCAAGTTATAGTGTAATGAGAGACACTTTTTGCGGAAAATAAGGATCAATTAGAAAAGCTTTTTTAAACACAAAAATAAGGTTGACTGGTAGAGAATCCATTGTTTATTAAGTCTGCTAATGTACCAATACTAAATACATGAAGATAAATTAAAAAGGATTTTCGTTTAACTGTTTTTGGCAAGTGTTTATGTGATCGACGGCACTATTGGCGGAGTGGTTGAGCGATTGACTGCTGCGTGGCGTTTCGCGAGTTCGATTCCGGCACGGAACAAATATTTTTATGGCCTACAAATTTTGTTGTTACGGGTCTTGGTAAGGGAAAGTTGGTATTAGTTTATAAATTGCTCCCGTGTGAAGCCGGGGCGTGTAGCTAGTGTTAGTCAAAGAGGAAACAACTATAGACAGGGTATCTTGCCATGCCGTTGGTACACAGTATTGCAGCAAAGATCCGGAATTCTAGAGTCAATTGATTTGCCAGAAGAAATTAGGTACCTAATTTAAAAAAAAATCGATCTCCAAATTGTGACATAATATGTGTGTTTTCGTTTAATCAAAACATTTCATGCTTCCGCAATCGAAATTCCGTGTAAATTTTATTTTATCATTTACGTAGCCCACATATTGTTATCCTGACTTTCTTCTTTGTGTAATAAAGATATGCAAAGCGAAAACCTACTTACGATACAGGACCAACCAGAACAAATTTAAAAAAATCTTAAAACAAAACAATATCAAATAAGGAACAATTTACAGTTTACAAGAGCTACAGAATTCAATACCATCGGAGAACCTCATAGAGATTACTTTCAAAACCCAACTCAATCTGAATCCTACACGTTCAATTTCAGATTAGCTATCTGCGACATCCGACAATAAATCGCGCGACTCGTCGCAGAATAAAGTCGTCACTATATCGTATCGGTATCGCGCGCCCACGACTCGGGCACGACTTGTATACGAGGTACGGGTGTGCAGTGTAAGGTTTGGGGTGTACTAGGGTACGAGGCGTTCTTCTATACAGATAAATATTATACTGGGTGATGTTTTTTCCAGTGCGCAAACTTTAAGAACCACTTCTGCCCATGTAAATGAACAACTTTCCCGAAGAAAGTCATAGGTAGTCAATTACTAAAAAAAAAATTGAGTTTCCCATACAAATTGTGAACAGTTGATAACAATTTTGTATGGGAAGTTCAAATTTTTTTTTAATAATTGACTATGGCTTTCTTCGGGAAAGTTGTTCATTTACATGGGCAGAAGTGGTTCTTAAAGTTTGCGCACTGGAAAAAAAAACATCCAGTATATATAAATATTATATATTACAAAAAAGTAATAAATGAAAATGTCGCGACAAGAGTAAAACGGCAACCTAAGATGGACGGCCTTTGGAAAAGATGATATGACAATAATTATGGAAGAAGATATGTTGCGCCGACCCAAAATAAATTGTGATAAGAGTGTTTACGCGGTACGGCATTTCATACAAACTTTCAAGTCCTTATGAACCTCATGGGGAAAGATAGTGATTCTCCACTATTCTGATCCATTCACTCTATCTTAATTATCTACATCTATACTAATCACTCTGTCTTTCCCCCTGAAGTCTTTAGACTATTTAGACCTGGATATCTAGCGTATAGGTACCTACACACCAAGTTTTATTAAAATCGGTTCATTCATTTCGAAAAATAAGGACTTGAAAGTTTGTATGAAATGCCGTACCGCGTAAACGTTCTTAAAGGCAAGTGAATGACGATGATTATAAATATTTAACGACGACTCATACTTATGTCACGTCATTGCTTAGTCACTTTTGGTGGCTGACGGTATCTTTGAGTTCAGAACCTCGTCCTTTTTAATTCTTTATAAGCAAAGTTAGTTTTTCACGAACAGTTGTGCTCCACACATTTCTTTTTAAGGCAGTCTGGGTCGACAGTAAAATATTATATTTCCCTTCCCTTCTTAAATTTCTATCAGATGTATAAAGACATATAGATAAGTCTCTATTTAATTAGGTACATACTTTCCCCAGTATTTCATGTAAATGTTACTTGCTCTGCAAATTATTATGGTCTCTATTAGATAAAATGGGAAATGCAAGTAATTAGTCAGTACCTATTTAATCAAACAAAAAATATAAAAAAGTCGGTAAGTTCTTTCTGTATGAGATATTGCGTTTGCGAACCACCGTGTACTAATTTTGACAACTTGCCCCGGTGTGCCACCATCCTAATCCCTCAACGTCTGTATTCCAGTTATCCGCTGTGCTAAGTTAGGCACAAGTTCACGGCGACGCTTATCTCACCAAAATAAATTGCGCAAGTAATCAAATGTTAGAGAGAATTGTTATATCTTGTGTTTCCTTACTTTTTGTACCTTTTCACTATTGTTCAAGTGACATTCTTGGACCTTTAAGATCAAGTTAAAGATATGAGCTAAAGTTGTTTTTTTATGTTTTCTTAGTGTGTTTACACACCTCTAACATGGATGACAATTAAGTATGAGTAAACGTCTCTTTACTAGAAAAACTCGTAATCAAACAGCGCCTACAGTCAGTCAGTGTCAGCATTGTACAGTCTCAAATGCTGAAATTCTTTGGCCATGTTGTGTGTGGCATGCATGTCGAGGCGGAATAACGACTCTACAGAGCGCCTATTTGAGTAGAGGGATGTAAGACTAGCGAAAGGTCACCGATGAGGTGGACACAGACACAGGCCTCGCCACAGGCCACTTTGGAGGTAGCGGAACAGAGAGTAAAGTCCCGCATACCTCCGTTGAAAAAGGGAGGATCCTCCGACCAGACGGTTGGTGTGTCTGGTGGGCAACTGCCCCAGAGGTGATATTCGGGCTTTGCATATGTTCTAATCGCACGGTAAACTCTGATATCGCGATTTAGGATTTTGACAAAGTAGTTCGCAGCTGTCGAGATAGATGGCGCTGCGAGTCTCATTCGGTGTGCTTGCCAAGGTGGGTCGGAGCTGTGCGACGTGCTGACATGACTGCTGGCGTCGACCAGGAGAGATTCTTCAAGGCTCTTCATGTGACTGGCCGAAAGTGCAGTGTGCTTGTCGAGGTCAGGATGAGGAGAATTGATGATGATAATGATGACGTCATGATGGAGTAGCTGCACGAAGACTGCGCTGACGTTCAGTGTCGAGGGTCACCAGTTTGGAGGTAGCGGAACAGAGAGTAAAGTCAGCCTACCTCCGATGAAAAGGGAGGATCCTCCGACCAGACGGTTGGTGTGTCTGATGGGCAACTGCCCGAGAGTTGATATTCTGGCTTTACATATGTTCTAATCGCACGGTAAACTCTGATATCGCGATTTAGGATTTTGTCAAGGTAGTTCGCAGTTGTCGCGATAGATGGCGCTGCGAGTCTCATTTGTTGATTCTGCTACGTTGATTTTTTTGTGGCGGTATTAATATCGCCTACACCACAATGGCCGGTCCTGTGCGTCTCACCGTGTACACTTAGGTGGAGTGAACGAGCAGTGATTTGTCATTCTATCTTGTTTGTAAGTAAGTAAGTTTTCACTTCGACATGTTTACAGAATCGCACTGCTAGTATTCATTTGCATCTGATTAGACTACCGCGAACCCAAAGTATGTAGTTGGAAAAAAAACTTTTTCACAAAAAAAACCGACTTCCAACAAAAAAAACACTACAAAGTACAGAATAACGGGTTGCGGATTTTGTTGGGTAGCGGATTTTATTCGAAAGAGTTGCCGCGGCCCTGGAACGCAAAGGGCACTAGGAGGAGCACGGATGGGTTTTAGTCAGTAAGAGTCTGACACTCCCTTCTGCTCCGCCCAAAGCGGGAGGCGTCATTTTATGACTACACATTCTTAAAAAAAAAAGTACAGAATAACGAAAAAGTTTATCACTTTTTAAAAGATTTTATTTTTAGTATTATGTAGGTACCCCACACCTAACAACATCAATGAAGTCACAGGAAAGCAAAATACGCAATTTCGCATATCTTTCGTATATCTTTCCACCAATTTTAATTTAAAAACCCAAACTACTGAACCGATTCTGATGACATTTGGAACCAATCGGGAAGTCTATCCTTTCATTTTTCAAATCGGTTCTTGTATGACGGAGATATGAGGTAACTAACATAAAAACAAAATACAACCGAATTAAAAACCTCCTTTTTTGATTTTTTTTAAAAAGAATGTTTACTTTTAAATTGAGAACCTTGGTCCTTTTAAAGTTCTGGGTCCTACTATGATGTGCCAATGCCATAATGATTCCGAGGTATAAAAGGGCGAGGTATAAAGCTATGTGTCTATTCTTCATCTCCCTCAACCGCATAGAAATCACGATGGTTTTAAGACGTCATAATAGAGCCTCTTTTAAGTAGTGCGACAGGTTATTGCTCTACCCAATCTAATTCCTTTTTTCTTCTTATGGGTGTTGTCACAAAAAATAATCATACGTCATTCATCATCTGCCTAGCCTTTTCCCAACCAAATTGGGGTCGGCTCCCAGTCAAACCGGATTCAGCTGAATACCAGTATTTTACGTGGAGCGGCTGCCTACCAGACCTCCACACCGAGCAACTTAACTGAGTAACACGGTACTTCTTGGCAAGACTGGTGTCAGATTTTCTGGTTTCTGACAATCCGTAACGACTGCCAAAGATCTACAAATGACAGCCGGGACCAACGCCTTAACGTGCTTTTCGAGGCACGAAGGAGTCTCGGTATGTTAATATGGTCACCCATCCACAGACCAACTTCGGCAAGCGTTGTTTAACCTTGAAGATTGGTCCGTGCGGCTGTTTTTATTAATCGTACGTCATTCAAACTCGAAAAATGACTACAATACTTTATTTTGGGACAAGTTCACCACACTGTTCCCTACCTCTGCAACTCCTGAGAGCGAGATTTAACAGGGAAACGCCAGAAACCAGTCACCAGAAAAACGCTAATTCAGTGAAGAGCGACGTGTCACGGGGAAACCATTGAACCGGCTTGAATTCTGCTACGAAATTACACACCGCTTTTCTTTTATGAATTAAGAGAGGGGAGAAGAGTGGAGAATGCAAAGAACACTAATGCAGTTGCTACAAAAATAGCAACTAACCTAATCTTAAAATGAATGTGTCACCGGATAATTGCAAACTCCGTAAGATTATGAAATATCTTGAGAGACGGTAAACTCCCGATAAATTGTCAACTAACCATTGGGAATCCTCATAAAATTTGTTAGTCTATAATCTCGAGATTCGAAATTATAGGTCCGAGAAATTGTGAACCGACATAAAGTGACGATATGTTGGCAACCAATCAGTGTACGATTCTACAATTCATCGGATTTTCATGCCTAGCCATGTAGCGGAACATAGGGCACAGAGAGCTTAAGGCTCCCCGACACGGATAGGTTAAGTTCGAATGGTATGATGTGACCATTCACGTTAGGTTTCTTTAAAAACCGCAGATCCCCGCGCAACAGGGTTCTGTCGTTGAGTTTTAACGTTTCATTGCTATTCCACAATTTCTCGGTGTGACTTCGAAAGAAAGACTAAATTTTGATGCGTAAAAAATCATTCTAAACGATCAGTTGACAATTCATCGTGAGTTTACAATCTCTCAAGATATTTTATAATCTTACGGAGTTTGCCATTTTCCGGTGTCAAATGCACAACACACACAGATTTCAGTGTTTAAATATTAAGATGTGCCAGCTAACAAAGGACCAACGTTATTGATTGAACGCTTACCCAAATACCGTCTACGTACATCGACAATAAAACCGACTATAGGTATAGGTACATAGCAACAACCATTTAACGCATCAACCTCAATGTGCCAATGACAGTCACCGTAAGTGCCCTAATAGACGGCCCGTAACGGCCACCGAACGGCAACACAGGCCACCAAATTACTGAATGTCGTACGGACAACCTGTCCAAGTAAACGCTACTAACTAGCACTGTATCATTAACAACGGCAGTTGTATCGATCTGAACGGGGCTTTAGGTGGCCACTTTTTCGGCATATACTTTATTGATTAATGTTTAAAGTTAATGATTACCATCATTAACTTTTTCAAAAACCGTCACAATAGTTGTGTTCGTGTCTGGTCTTAAAAAGGATTTTTTTGATTTCGTGACAGAGTTTTTAACGTTCTAAGGACGTTCAGTTCAAATATATCACGTACTTTAAACTAAGTAAGATTGACAAATTCTATTCCCTTCGTCGAGAATTAAATATTCATGAAAATACCGTGGCGTTTATTTCGTTAATCGGATTTGACGTAACTGAAAAGTGCAAAAAAAGAATAAAAAAACCCTTTATGAAATATTTCCAGCTTCCATTCCAATCACTGCACCGTAAAATTAGATAAATTGACAGAAAAATGACGACACACTTACATCGCAGAAACGGATCGAAAAAAAAGTTATTTCCAACCCAACGTTGCATTAAATCTATCAAATTATATATCCAAATAACTGGCAACACAATATCTATAAATAAAAAAGCACAACGAATTTCAAAAATAACGTGGAAAATCAAAAGTCATTAATGTCCAATAAGTTAAAAAGTTGAGAGACGGCTATAATAAATCATTTTGTATTACATCTCTGTACCAATTTTTCCTAGTCTTTTTTCATCAATTTAACACGAGCAAAAAGTGGCACTCAATTGTAAGGTTTACGCTGCGATACATTTTTTTTCTTTTTTATTATGAGCAACCCGTTTAATATTTTCGGCCAATCAGCGGCGGCGGTTGGCGGTCGCGCAACGCCCTCCGTGCTCGCTATTGGTCGGTGAGCGGTACAGATTGTGCGATGGCGGGAAACGGATTTAAGTCTATGGCATCTCATTCTTACAATCGACAGGGCAGTGCCGCAGTGTCGGTATCGATATCGATTTTAAAAATGATCGCAATTGAAGAATTTCCTTATGCACCACCTGAATGCTTGCCTGCTTTGTGGGCTATCTACGGGCAAAATTGATGATTGAAATTGAGACACTTTTCATATTTTGAGATTTATCAATTTTTGTTTATTATATCTACCACTTTTACTAAGTGAGTTTTGGGCTCCTGTTTTAGTATGATAAAATGCGTCTTGAGTTTCACTAATGTTTATATAGGGAGGCTTCTCAACATTGCGTGCTTTATAAGGGAAGTTTTTTCATGCATTTTGTATCTAACTTACAACTGATTTTTGTTCCGCTTCTTAAAAGATACCTACTAGATACCTACACTTATCCAGTTCCAGCTCAAGTATTTGTAAGTACCACTACTCATCGAGCTAGGTATACAACTGTCTACCCTGTCCCAACGATAAGTGTTGTTGGTCATATGACCTAGATGTTGCATAATACAATGCCATACTATAAAATGTCACCGTGATAGCTTAATCAAAGTAGCTCACGTCACATAAGTTGTCATAATGAGATTTTTAAAAACAAACTGGCATTCACTAAAAACTCACCCACAAAATTTTCTTTGTTTTTAAGCTTTAGCAAAAAAAAAATGAATATAAAAACTCAAAACTCTAAGGTACATATTATATTCCAATTAAATCATTTACAGGCACTTTTGAATTGTCAAGTGTCGTTCTAAAGCGTAGATCTCTAACGTGCATAAACTCTGCGAACACTTTATCGACACGACCCCATCACTAGTGAACTAAACGTCTCGAGGCTACGTCTTCACGCAGACGACCAATTTCATCAGCAATACATTGTGGGCATCATTATACGCTCGTTGGGACGAATCGTTGTAATTTACTTGTAATCACGCATAACATCGAACTGCGTAATTGGATCTCGAGTAATTATGGTTTAAGTAGGTTTATACTAAATAGGTTTGTTGATGTTGGGTCTTTTTTATTTAAATGTAGTTATGTTATTCTTATTACCCATATAGGTATCTACTTCTTGATTTGTTTTGACTGCCTTGTCGATCTTGTGCAGCGGTTACTAGACTTTAAAGATAGGTAACAGAACACTCAACAAATACCTTTTTTTATTATTTTATGAATTCCCAAATGTTTTTTTTTTTATTACCAGATAGATTTTTCTCATTATCTTTTTGATGCACTGTTAGATAATAACATTTGTGACTGTGAATTAATTTAACAGCCTAAAAATGAAAGAAACAATGACGAAAGTAATTTCGCAGAGCCCACTTTAGGAATTGCTGCACTACTAGTGCTGAGCATGAGCTCCTGAGTTCGATTCTCGGTCTAGCAAAGTGTTATCACGTTTTTCCGACTGACTGGAACAAAATTTCTCAGTAGCAACCCGGAGTCCGGGGTTGTACCCGGTCAATGACAATAGATCCATATTTGATACATGGGACTTGAATATTTGGCAAAATATTGGTGTAGGTAGTATCTAATAGATACCCACATCTCTGACAATACTTTTAGGAAATACAGGAGTGATATTACGATTCTGCTATGTTCTTAAACTGTCTGTTCGGTGGAGGAGTCAGAAATTATCTACTTTGATTAGCACCTTGCACGATCTTCCGATCACAAGCCGCCGTGGGCTTATACAACGTGTAACTGAATAAACGCAATACCTCATAAAGGGTCATTGTACTCATCATTATGAACAACTTTTACAAATCAGCTGTTCAGTACATTTTGTCGAGTCATGCGCACATCAATTTAAGGTGTAGTCGATTTTTTTTTGCGATTTCTGTATTAGTCCCATGGTGAAATGTTCATAATGATGCGTACCATTAATGACGCCTTAAGAGGTATCGCGTTTTATTCTGTTACACGTTGTGACGCACAAAAAAATCTAATAAATATTGGACGAATTGCACGTAGGTAGGTATACGTACATATGCTAGCACTTCTAACATCTTTGTAGGTTCATTTTTGGACCCTCCGACCCGTTGTGAAAGCAGTTAAGCCCGTGATGAGAGCCGCATAAGGCGAAGATTAGGTAGGATTATTTACCATTGAAAATGGTAAATAATATACTTAGTATTTAATAGAGCGTACATTTCCTGTCCCACTAATTAGGTGAAAACCTAATTAGGATAGGAAAGTCGTATTAGAATACCCCTTATTATGTATTTACACCTCAAAAGTTACAGAAAAGTTACATGAAGAAAACCTTACACTAACACATATTTTATCCCCCTTAATTTTTTTCCGAGTTTTTTACTTCGTGTTTTAGGGTTCCGTACCCAAAGAGTAAAAACGGGACCCTATTACTAAGACTCCGCTGTCCGTCTGTCTGTCACCAAGTTGTATCTCATGAACCGTGATAGCTAGACAGTTGAGATTTTTAGAGATGATGCATTTCCGTTGCCGCTATAACAACAAATACTAAACAGAACAAAAATAAATATTTGAGTGGGGCTCCATTCAACAAACGTGACTTTTTTGCCGTTTTTAATAGATAATGGTACGGAACCTTTCGTGCGCGAGTCCGACTCGCACTTGGCCGGTTTTTATTTTGGTTTTTGCTCAACTCCCTAGTCGTAGCGTGATGTTTGTTATATAGCCCAGAGATTGAATTTTCAAACGTAAAAATACTTTCCAGCTTTAATACATTAGTTCTATTTATAGGTTAGTATAGATGTTTTACGTGCTTACCTACAAACAAAAAAAAACACCCGTAAGTACAAACAAAGAAAGTTAGGTACTTTATGTTAATTCGCTTATAAATGGCTCCGTCTACATACATAAAAAAGTTGTTGGTTGTGCACCAAAGTCTTGATACCTATATAAATAGTACTTACCTGTTATAATGATAGATGGATTATCTATTGAGGTGTTTCACGATATTGAACTTTATATCTCTTGATTATAGAGCTTACACAAAGAAAAAAATGCTTATCTGTAACATAGGCACCTATTTGTGTATATACTGGGTAATTTTTTTTCCAGTGCGCAAACTTTAAAAAAAATTGAGTCTCCCATACAAATTGTGGTCAGTTGATGACAATTTTGTATGGGAAGTTAAAATTTTTTTTTAGGAATTGACTATGGCTTTCTTGGGGCAAGTTGTTCATTTACATGGGCAGAAGTGGTTCTCAAAGTTTGCGCACTGGAAAAAAAGTTATCCACTATACGTGTTAAAGAATGGGATATTTTTAAATGCACATCTGTATAATTTTAATGCATACCAGAAAAAATAATGCTGTGCAAAAAATCCCAATTGATTAGAAAACATGTCTTACAAAAAAAACTAAAAAAATCATCCAAAACGAGATGACCTTTTTATCGAATTCACACCAAAAATGTGGTTCATACATCGGATTTATGATTTATAAAACAAAAATACGAATTGTTTATCAAAAATACTAACTTGCACTCTAAATTGCACTTCCCTGAAATAGCAGGTGGTTATCATGGTTACAATAGTAGCCGGTCATTGGGCACCCCGACTCGGACCTTTTTTTTTAAACCACCCAGAAATATCATTAGCCAAATATTCGTTCAGTAAAACAGTTCTGCAAATACCATTAAACAGTATATCTAATATGATTTATTTAGTGTGCATAATTTGTGTGCAAGTCAGTATTTTTGATTTAATTTTGAAATATTTTGTTCGAAAAAAGGGAAAATACAGATATCGATTTAATTACATGCCTTAAAGAATTTACTGATAAAAAAGTAACAGACAAATATGGTTACCGATTACTTTAATTTTATTATTCCTACCAATTAGTTTATCATAATCTATTAAGATTTCAACTAAGTAAGTACTATGCTATACTTACTTTTAATGTAAGCACTTTAGTGTACCTGAGAGTCTTACCAAATATTAATAGATGTTATAATACTTTTCTATTAGGTAGACTTATCTAGCTTAATAAAATTTGTATCCTTAAATATTGTTCAAATATTTGTAAGCCAGTAAATGGCGAAACATGTAAGAACACAATTCTAAAATAAGACCTAAATGTACCGTGTTTTATGCAAATAAAATATTCTTATTCTTATTCTTTGCCAATGGGCAAATGCTTGGATGGATGCTTTATCGTTTTGTTTTACATTTGTGTCTCATAATTACTGAAAGCTAAACAGGAAAAGGAAACCATAATAGATCTACACAAAAAAACACCAAAAAGCAACTCTTCGGTAAAATAAACGCTTATTTGCCATCTTGCATCGAGTGGCTAAACCAAAAAGCCAAGACATAAAGTAGCGGCACAAAGTAATAAGACTATTCGTCACTAGATGGCGTTTTTATCAATCACACGTTTAGTTCTACTTTTGTTCACAGAGGTCGCAAAAAAGAATTTCATTTTATTCGATGTAATCATTCGCAATATAATCATACTAAGTACCTACTTAGCTACTTTATTTTATTTTGATAAGCGCTGTCAGTGTGACCCACTGTCACGCAATAAGTAGTGTAGTACCCACACTAAACTCGAATTGAAATATGTACCCTACAAACTTGATTATTTTTAAGACTACAAAATAGTTATGTAGACATATTCAAAGGCAATATAATTCGCGCATAGTTCGTGGCGCAATTTGTGTAAATAAAAATCTATAACATTTTTGCACTAAGTGTATGTATGTTCACCTACTTTATTTTATTTCCTCGTAACGAAGTCATTGAGGAATTTATAGAAAAGTATTCCGAGGAGGCTTGTTTTGCGTTTGGCAAAATAAATTATAACCTATACTTTGTGCCAGATAAACTTGCAATAAATTAAATTGACCTTTCCCTAATATCCCTTTGTAGATACCCGAACAATACATTATGAACCATTTTACATTACTAGAGAACATAAAGGATCACGATAGAAGTAGATTCAGGACTGCTCTAAGTCTTTATTTCTGTTTTTGATTTTAAGAAAGTCAATAAATGTATGTGGGTCAATGACCGTTATTGCACATTTATCTGGAATCTACTATAGGTATATTCTTTTTTAGAGTTTAGTTTGCTAAAACCTAACTTCAGCGGGGTCATACCATAGCAAGAAGTTTTCCTTTTTTTATACATAGGGCGGCATTTAAGACCGGGGTGCCAAATCTTAAAATAACTTCTGATATTATACTTAGTTATCAGTGTGTTCATTTTTAACCGACTTCAAAAAAAGGAAGAGCTTCAATTCGGTTGTTTTTTTTTAAATTGCGTATTTAAAAAAAAATGTAGGTACTCTGTTGGTACCACTAAAATTTAAAAACTAAAAAACTCTTTTCCACAAAAATACAAGCGACACAAATTAAAAAAAACACTACAAAGTACAAAATAACTTTAATTTCGGAAGTCGGTTTATGCGAAGAAACAGCCAGCTTGCACTGACTGGACGGGTCCACTCAAATCTGTGTGGTTCTTTCCTCAAAAGACCATTTCAGACACTGATCTGCATGATCCTCATATCGTATTGTGAATGTGGGGACCATGCAGATCGCTATGATAGGGGTTCATTTCATGTTAGTCAACAATGTCTGGCAGTTTGAGATTTTTTTTTATGCGGCCTACCCAAATGTCCTTACTTTGGTATTGTTCGTCAAATCGTTGAGCTCCTTAAAGTTCTAAGTTTGAGCTCCATAATAACTGACAAATGCTTGCACTGTCTGGACAGGTCCACTCAAATCTGTGGGGCACTTTCCTCAAAAGGCCACCTCAGACATTAACCTACATGGTTCTCGTATGATTTGACCAGTACAATTTGTATGGACTTCAAAAGAGACTGTGACCTCTGAGTTTGTTTCGGTGTTTCTTCTCAGGGTAGTCAGCTAGGAAACACCGGCCTCATCTAGCTTAAAATGACCAAAAAATATTGACGTGTAAAAGTGTTATGTTTAACCTACTTACAAAATAAATATCATTTATCATTTAACCAAAAACACCGACTTCCGAGTTATTTTGTACTTCGTAGTGTTTTTTTTTTGGAAGTCGGTTGTTTATTGGAAAAGATTTTTTTATGTCTGTCGCTTTTGTTAGTTATTTAAAACGAGTCATCAAATGGGGTTAATTGTACACATAGAATTTCCTAAAAATGGCGCCTTTTGTGTCTACTCAGTGTCTCCAATCCATATTTATTTACAAGATGTAAAATAAAATAATAACAACCGGTCAGGATGACTTTCGAGGTTAAGCAGGGCTTGCCAGGACCCTTGGATCGATGACCTTACATTGGTAACCGAGACTCCTCCATGGCTTGGAAAGCACGAAGCTGTAAGTTGGTCCCAGCTGTCATTTGGATATCTTTGACAGTCGTTCCGGATATTCATTCATTCATTTACGTTTATAAGATACAGGAACTTTTGCAATAACTTAATAAAAAAAGTAAAAAGAAAATACGAAAGAGAACTAATAACAAAATCAACTAATAATAATAAATTACTTTGGAAGAATATAAAAACTATTACCTACTCTAATAAATGTAAAAGTGACAACACAGAATTATTAAATATTAAATCATCCCCATTAGAATCGGTTAACTATATAAATAATTATTTTGCCAATATTGGTAAAAACCTTGCACTACAAATCCAACCACGTGTGAGACGTAATAAACAGGATCGTCATCTCTCTCCAACGCATCAACCTAACTCATTTGTACTGCTGGACACGGATATAAGTGAAGTTAACCTTATCCTCGTGAGTCTTAAGACCGGCAGTGCACCTGGATGGGACAACGTTTCAACTAATTTTTTGAAGTACATACGTAAGGATGTTGTTCCCATTATTACTCATCTCGCCAACCTTTGTTTTAATCAAGGAATCTTTCCAGCTGCATTAAAACAGGCTATTATTACGCCAGTATATAAGTCTGGAGACAGAGACGATGTCGGCAACTATAGGCCTATATCTGTCCTACCTGCAATTTCCAAAATAATCGAAAAACTTATTAACATCAGGTTACTTAAATACCTAAAAGATTTTGATATATTATCGGACTCTCAATTTGGCTTTCGGCAAGGTATGTCTACTGAGAATGCAGTTGCGGCGCTTAGTGCGCTAATTACCGAACAACTTGATAGCGGCAAGAAGTGTGTAACTGCTTTCCTAGATTTAAAAAAGGCCTTCGACACCGTCTCTGTCCCACTCTTAGCAAATAAGCTAGAAGCTATTGGAGTTCGTGGGCTGCCGTTAAATCTTCTCAAAGATTATCTCAGCAATAGAAAACAAAGGGTTAGAGTTGGTCAGTATATTAGTGGAGACACGGCAGTGTCTTACGGAGTCCCCCAAGGGAGCGTATTGGGGCCCACTTTGTTCCTTATTTATGTGAACGAACTCTGTAACATGCGTATTGCAAACGCAAAAATATTTTCGTATGCTGACGACACTGCAGTAGTGTTCACGGGTAACTCTTGGCGAGACGTTCAGCTTAGTGCAGAATTGGGATTATCTGAGATTGCTGGATGGCTGGGACGAAATTTGCTCACACTGAACATATCTAAAACTAACTACATATGTTTCAGTGTGTGCAATCGTACACAACCCGGTATAGACTTTAAACTTAAAGTTCACCTATGCGATGCTGGAAGTTACTCACACTGCAGCTGCTCAACTATAAACAGGGTACCTCATATCAAATATCTGGGTATTATCGTCGACCAGAGATTATCTTGGCATCCCCACATTGATCAAGTTGCTAACAGAATCAGAAAACTAAGCTGGATTTTCAGGACACTTAGACATATAATACCCAAAAATGTATGTACTCCTTCAGGCGGGAACAAAAACTTCCTAAATATAATATATTTAGCTCTTGCACAATCCGTATTGCTATACTGCATCCCTATTTGGGGGGGAGCTTCAAAAACAAAATTTTTAGAATTAGAGCGAGCACAGCGGGCTCTCATCAAATGCATGTATTTTAAAAAACGGAGATATTGTACTGAAAAACTTTACCAAATCAGTAACCTTTTAACGGTCCGGAAGCTTTACATTACTCAAGTTGTCCTCACAACTCATAAAGCACTAACCTATGATCCCAGAATATTGGCTAGAAGAAGAAAAGACATTATATTAAAAACACCACAAACAAAAACACTATTTGCTAGTATTCAACTTTGTAAACGATCTGCTCAGCTTTATAATGCTATTAATAAACACATTTACATCTACCCTAAGAATTGTTACGAATGCAAAAAAATACTAACGGAATGGATAGGAAAGCTAACCTATAGTGAGACTGAATCACTTCTACAACAGACACACTAACACTATACTCAACCCAAACGCACACACCCTCTCACACACACACACACACCATCACACTCATTACTCACACCCACCCTCACTCACTCAAATCACCTTGTTTTTTGATTATATACTCGTATTGTATAGTTTACACTTCTTGTTTTTGAAAGAGCGGAGTCTCCTAATACAGGCATCTTTTGCTTAAAAGGAGGCTCCAATCTCAAATTTGTTTGTACATTTAAGGTTTTCAAATAAACTATTATTATTATTATTATTATTAAAATAAACTATTATTATTATTCGTTTTAGTCAAGGCATATCGTATTACCCAGTTACTGGATTGTGAAGGTCTAAGATAAGTTTAAGTAATATAGTAAACTTGAATTTACTGCGGCACCCTTAAAAACGTATCGATTGGGTAGGTATATAATCTTTTGATGAAAAAAAATAATCGACTAAAAAAGTTTCGATTTCCCGTACGCTGCACTCTGACTACACTAGTTACGTTGGGCTGCGCTGTGTCATAGTTTATTCATAGCTGCTGGCGCTGTTGTTGTGTCAAGAAACTTCTTTCTTTGCTGAACAGACTGCTGTAGGCATAGCTTCCAATACTGTGACTGGACCCAAATCTCAAGAATTTATAGGTAAGTACATTTAAATAATGAAATCACCAAATAAATACTCAACATTTTTACAATCATTGCAAGCTGATTATAAACAGCGCCATCTATCAAACATTATCAGTACGTCAAACGTATCGACGCGATGTGTCAGAAGTGTCAAAAGCTTCAATCTTTTAACACCGCTTTAAAAACACAACTACAGTAATTATTTAGGCTTGACAGGTACTCTATACAGAAAAAATTATGTTCTGTTGTGTTCTGTGTTTCTTTTTTTCTCAGACCAACAAAAAAAGGTAGACGGCGCACTGCGAATATCAAAGATGAAGCCATCTTTTTATCTATGTGTGTCTCGAAGGGTTGCCATTTTTTATTTTTTTTCCCTATAACTTGGGAAATAATATTTTATGGGTAAGCTAATATTGTGCAAGTCAGCACAAGTAAGATATTGTTGAGTATGGTATTGTAACTTAGTTTTTTAGAAAGATCTATACCTAAAAAACAAATTTTTACATCACACATACCTACATTCAATTATGTAAACTAGTTAAGTTTTAAAAGGTTGTCGAAGCGTAACAAGCGTAAGTCATTATGTGAATTGTTTTAAAATAAAATAGGTAATTACATTTTTAATCAACTTTAATAAATTGAAAAAGACCACCATCACAAAATCACTGACTAAAGAAAAAGTAGGTAATATCAAAATAAAACATATCAAACGAAACAATAACGTGTAAATGTTATGTTTAACATGCTTACAAAATAAATATTATTTATCACGAACAAATAAAGTCTTTTTCAGCACATTTGCTCAAAAAAATGCATTTACGAAGACTGTATATATTATTCAAAAGTTAAATATGACGCACCACACAATGGAACGTGCGGTAAAATAGGTACTCTCACTTTAGTACATATTTTACCGCATACTCCGTTGAATAGCGCCTTACGTATCCTCTACAGTTTTTTTTTTAATTTTCTTATAGGAGTATAAATAAGTACGAGAATAAAATATTAAGCTGAATGATTGAACCTACTTGGAAGCGCTTTTGCTCAATACATTTGTCTCAATTTAATACTAAAGAGAAAATGAGACGAAAGATGTAGTTCCATTTGCAAATTCGCGCTATTTTCATACTACAAACGTCAAAGATTGTTGCGACTTTCTGACTATCTAAAAACTAAAAGTTTTTTTCATTACCTATTGTACTGTTTTCTCGCAAATGTGTTGAAAAACTTCAAATCTAAAATATTTTATATATTAAAAAAAAGAAAATAGGAATTTAACTCGAAGAAAGAAATTATATATATTTGAATGGGAAAATATTAAATCGTATTATGGCAACCCTCACACTTAATGTCACTGTTTTCGTTTGTTGAAGTTTTTGTTCCAAGTAACCTAAAATTCATAGTTAATTTATAATAAAAACGATTTTATTTCAAGTACTTACAAGTGAAAAGTGATTCCGTGAGACTTTTTATGTGATTTGCTATTGTTTTTACAAATTTTTACTACACAGGAAGGCATAATTATATTTTTCTATTAATGTTTTCTAGACGACGGCTCGTGAAGTACTAAGAGCGATGAGCATGGTTTTAGTGTAGGTGTGTGGGTGAGCTTGTGTATTTACTTGAAGGAGCACGGTTTTGTGGCTTCACTTTTGATGTTCGCGGTGCGCTGTCTACCTTTTTTTGTTGGTCTGAGCTTTTTTTAGAAAAAATAATGAATAATATAAAATTGTTTTTTTCTTCCTTAATCAAAACACTATTTTATACCTATTTCTACCGGACGCTTCCAAAGTCCCAAACACTAACTTGACCGGTTACAGAGGTAGCAGCCAAGAAGGTTACAATACCTTTAGACTGAAAAAGAAAACCACAAAGTGGAGGACAAATGAAGTGCTTAAAAACAAAAAGATCCTGCCGAAAGACATATTTGTCTAAGAAGATTTTCCTTAAGAGGTTTTAGACACTCTAACGAACCTACAATATCAGCTGAGAGAGGAAAGAGAAAAAGGTCGTATCGCATACATAAAATATGACAACCTACTAGTGAAAGATAGTATCAGTGATAAAAGAAAGCGAGTAGAATCAGTCTCCAGCAGCTCAAAACGATTATGTACATTAAGTTAAATGAAAATACATTAGACTTACCAAAAATAATATTTATTTTAATAATAATATTTCTCAAAACCAAATCAAGAATAACAATTAATTTCCCTCTCTACTCATTCTCCAAGCCGGTTGGTCCCCGTGCAGGATTACGACGAAAATCCCCCAAACAATAACCATAGAAAAAAGGAAATACCATGCCATCCACCTATGTATGTGTCGTGAGATTGCACGTTAGAACCTTATTCTCTGATACAAGGATTACAGACTGCTAGAGACAGAGAGCTGAATCATGCTACTGAGAATCTACTGTGGGATGTTATAGGATTACTTGAAACAAGAAGAAGTGAACTAACTACCCATCACTTTAGAAACGAATCCAGCGCGCAGTATTAATAATAAACTGTAGGCGAGTCGTCCATTAGGAATTTAAAAAAAAAAGAAAGAAAAGAAAAGAAAAATATTCGTCCAAAAGAAAACGTATCCTACTTAATAAATTTATTATGATGTGGTTGAGTAGGTGCTTACATTATTACTCATAGATAAGTTAACAGTTCACCAAATACTGGCTTTGCTTTGCTCGAAAATAATCAGGATAAACAAATAGATTAAGTAAACACAAGAAAACAAATATTATGTAAAATACGTAAAAAGAAAACAAAACACATGGAACATAATAGTATGCACCCTCTGTGTCAGGGACAGTGCCTTTTTTCTTAAATGGGAAATCATCAAATGACTCCTGCCGCTCTGGGCAAAGTGGAAGGGAGTGTCAGACTCTTACTGACTGAAACCCATCCGTGCTCCTCGAAGTGCCCTTTGCTTTCCAGGGCCACGGTAACTCTTTCGAACATAATCCGCAACCCTGGCAGGCTCTGGCCCTAACGGACCGACTACACGAATTACGCGATCGATCGATAACTGACTTGGCACCTGGCTCGAATGATTACTCTGTGTTACTGAGTGATCAGATCAAACTTACTTACACTTAACACAGCTAAAACAAATTACATATGTTTTAGCATATCACACAGGACACAACCAAACCCCGACTTTATTATAAAGGTACACGAGTGTGACGATTCAATTAACTGCCTATGTCCAACACTAGTCAAAGTTTCTCAAACCAAATATCTTGGTATTTTTGTTGACCAAAGATTATCTTGGTACTCCCATCTTGAACAAGTTACCAACAGAATTAGAAAACTGAGTTGGATTTTCAAAAATTTGAGGCATATCGTGCCAAATAAAATAACCGCCAACACAAATAAACCCAGAAATCTACTTAATGAAATATACATAGCTATAGTCCAGTCTGTCTTAGTATATTGCATCCCCATTTGGGGTGGGGCGGCTAAGACTAAATTCATAGACCTTGAGCGGGGACAACGGGCTCTAATAAAATTAATGTACTTCAAAAACCTAAGGTACCCTACACAAAGTCTTTATCAAATAAGTAATTTACACTCTGTTCGCAAACTATATATAATTAAAACTATTCTCAGGAAACATAAAACTCTTAATTTTGATCCCAGCTTAACCTTGAAAAGAAGAAAAGATATAATAGTTGAAATTCCTAAAACTAAAACCAAGCTCGCCCGTATTCAATACGACAAACGCTCAGCTCAGCTTTACAATCGAGTAAACAAAGAGATCTACATATACAATAAACCATTAACTGACTGTAAAAAAATAGTAACTAATTGGATAAAACCACTCACTTATGACGACACGGAGAAGCTACTGGAATAAATAAAACCTTACACTTAATGCTCTCATTATTCGTATTTGTACGTATACAGTCTGTTTCATTCATTGCCACTTACACTCACTCTGTCTTTTACATTAAATTTAACAAACCCTCACACTATCACTTAACTTTCACACACACAGATGCTCACATTCAACATTCAAATTCACATTTACACACCTTTATACTCACAGTAACACACCTCAGTATTCACACTCACACACCTCCATTTTCACATTCACACACCTTCATAGTCATAGTCACATTCACACACCCTCATATTCACATTCACACACCCCTACTCTCACTCACGCATTTGCATGCTTCTTGTCTAGTTTTAATTTTCTCTTTTTATTTTAAATCGCCTGTTTTTATAACACGTAAAACAAGTAATTTTATGTTAATATTTTAAGTTTTGGAAGAGCGGAGTCTCCTAACACAGGCTTTTTTGCTTAAAAGGAGGCTCCAATCACTAGTTGTTAAGATTACTTGTAAAACAAATAAAACATTTTTCATTTTCATTTCATTTCATTTCATTTTCATCAGTGAAGACTATAGACGCGATGTTTGTTTGTAATAATATTTAAACGCTTTATCTGATACATTTTGATTTAAAATGGAAAAACTGCCAGTGTGTAGGGTATGCTTAGCGAAAAATGTTCGTTCGCATGTAATATAATTATGTAGTTGTCAACAAGAACTTGCGTGAACTTTACGAGAAGCTGACTGACAATTCGTTTGTAACTGACGACGAGAGACTGATGCTCGCTTGTTTCTTCTGCTGCACTAAATTAAAGCAATGCTACCAGAGAAAATGTCTGGAAGCTGAAGAGCTGTTTGCTCAGATGATGAATGAGGATTATGAGCCAAATCGTTTCAGAAATCAAGACCACCCTGAGTTCTGCAATGGTTTATTCAATCAAGAGCACATAAGACAGTATAGTTGATGAATGCCAGACAAAAAATACTGCTATCAAAGAAGAATACAAAAATTGGTCTGGTCTGCGAAAAACCATTTTTCCATTTTAGAAATGATTCACTTATTTCTGTTTAGTATACTTACAGAGCTAGAATTGGAAAATCAGGAAAATAGGTTTTATGTAGATTGATACGATGGTACTGATAAGATGGTACATCTTACCAGCAGACAGCATTCAGAAGATGATGAACCGTTAATGGAGTTTAAAATTAAAGTGGGGTTTATTAAAACACCTAGAATGTATAGTTGGTGAATGTCAAACTTGTCTACTATGCTGACATCTTTTTGAGGCGCGCGTGGAACACAACGTGCCGTCGCCGTCGCCGCGTCGAGCCGGGCCTGGCTTTAATCGGACGGCGAGCCACCCAACCAACCAACCAACCAGGGTTATGTGACTACGGCATTAAAACGCAAAGGGTATTTGGAGGAACACGGGTGGGTTTTAGTCAAGCGAGCCACACATTCCCAAACCACTGCAACTCCTGAAAGCCAGAATCAACAGTGGTGACCACCAGAAAAACGCAGAGTCAATAAAGCTTGACGAGTTCCGGAGAAATGATTCAACTGTCTTGGAACCCGCAACGAAATTATTCAGAAAATAACAGCGGAGGAGTAGGAAAAAATATAATTTCCATACATTCATTCCACACATAACAAGCAGGAGACAGAACAAAGCTAGGTCAAATAGGCACCAAGGGACATATACAACTGGGTTAAGCCCAGTTCCCAGGCACCATGGATTATACATTAACACTAATACTAACGGGTCCTAAATTGTGAGATACTTTACAGTTACAGTTTTTTGTTTGAGGGTTTTAGTCAGTAAGGGTGTGACACTCCCTTCCTCTCCGCCCAGAGTGGACAGGTGATTTGATGATTTCCCCTCCAAAATCCGCTGGCTCGGTACCTACCAGTGCCTCATGCCGCACTGTTGAAAGACCTCAGTCTTCAAATTGATTGTTTTTATAATAAAACATTAACCTGAGCCGCATATACTCGTAAATCTACATAGCCAGTGACATTTCTGTCACTTTAACACGTTTTCTTTGCTTGCAGGGTCAGGTCTTCAGACGGCCACTGCATAAAGCCTGGTGGTGTCTCTGCTGGTGCTGTGTGTACCAAGTGCTCCAGAGATCAACGAGCTGACAGTAACATGTTTAACAGGCGTGTAGGAACTTCAGGAATCAGCGGACATCTGTATGAAACCAAGTTACTCAGCTTGTTATATTTTAGAGCGTTTCATGACAAAAGAATTATAGAGTTTCAATTAGCTTCAAATGTTGACAAAGTAGGGGCTTTCGATGATATTTGTTTCAAGGCCAAAGTGGAAGGGTTTGATAAACCTGTCTTTGTCTTCATACAAGCTAAACATAGAGAAAACAAGAAACAGGCTCTTAAAATCGATTTTGCGACTTACTTTATCAGTTACTTAGAAGTCAGACAACAGTTCGATCCGAGTAGTAAGGACTTGTTCTTTAAAGGCAAATTTGATGAAGCAGAATGTTTGTTCGTTTTATACACGACTGCGAGAGATGAACTTACAAATGACTCCAAAGAAGAAAGTAGTTTTCTCCCCATACTGAATGATTTGATTGACACAGGCGGTACAGCCAAGGAAACGTACAAGCAAGATGGCGATGTAGAGCTTCTATGCAAGGTGGCTATGAAAGAACAAATAACCTCCCTGGCTGAACGAATAGCAAAGATTATAAACGGGGATGGTAATTTTCAAATGCTGCTGACTGACGAGATAGTGCTGCGATATCACGTCATTCTGGCGCAAAAAGTGGTCGAAGTTTCAAAACTAGAACCTGCCGGACATCGATTTGCCTCCTTTCGTCACAACTTCTTTGACACTAATGAAGAATATCTCGTGATTTTCAAAGGTAAACTGTTCAAAGAGATTCTGAAAAATCGAAAAATAAAATCCGCTGACTTAAAGAAATTAATGTCTGAATTCTTAGCCGAGCCCACTGATGTTACGAAACTGAGCAAGCTTATAGGGACCGTTATAACTTACAACAATGGTCAGTTAGAATTTGATGAAAAAGTCAAAAAATATTTGGGGTCGAATATGAAACCAATAGACATGTCTCGATCGACTGTTAATAAGGCAATAGAACTGGCTGCAAAAGATATATTATTATCTCAGAAGTTCAACGTTCCAGGTGCTTTTGGGAATAAAGATATGACACTAAGCGGCAATGATGAGAAGAAACAAAAAAGAATAAAGTATTTAACTACAAAAATCACCGATTTATTAGACGAGTGTAAAACCAGTAAATTGGTGACTGTTGATGAGTCTTTGGGTGATGGATTCCTGGCACTCAATGGAGGAATTGGTGGTGCAATCGGAAATATATTCGTGCCTGATGGTGACTCCAAACTGATGAAGATTACAGATAACAAAGATTCTTTGGGAACTCATGCTAAAAATCTATTTGAAAGCTTAAATGAAGAAATCGGATCGATTAACAAAACTAGATCAGAAAATAAAATCCCCAATATGTGCGAATATAAATTTCGTTTTATATTTAATAAGGTTTCTAAACTTTTATTGGAATGTACTGAATATGAAGAAATGTTAGCAAGAGATTTCTTAAATAAACTGGTAATTTACGCCAACCAAGCTGACGAAAAACACGTCGAGAAAATATTAAAAAGCGAAGTAGAAGAATACCAGCAAGATCAACCGAACTACTTTCAAGTTCATACTGATGCAATATTTTCGAAATATCATGCTGATATACAGAACTGGTGGATGCTACCAGAACAAGCATCGTATCTTACACGAGAAAGCGACTTATTTCAAAACGCAAAAAACAATATTATTAAAGATCCACTTCTAAACATCATAAATGCGATGTATTGGAATAACATAAAACATATTGATTACACGTTCACTGAAGGCGCGATGAAGTTCTTGTACCTCCAAGATCAGCACCCGAGCACTGTTATCATTACAGAGAACAGTAAACTCACTATTGTTAAATTGATGCAATACTTTAAAAATAAAAACCTTGTTGTTTTAGATCTTAAATACATTGTTAAATTACCACAAAAAGATCGAAAGTTATTGCACAATGAGTTAAAAGATACAAAAGAAGGTAAAGTACTAATATTGTTATGCGATGACATCCCAAATGACAAAAAAAAAATTCTTGAAAACGTTGCAGAAGCCGTTCTTTACAAAAAAACAATAGTTATTACAAAGAACGCGTCTCTTGAAATATTAAAGAAATATTTTCCAAATCCTCCCGTATACGACGAAAACAATAATCTCACTGACATGAGTGAAGAATCACAGAAGAGTATCTTGGAGAGCGGTAATGTTGTGTTTCAAGGCACGGAAGTGAGATTAAACTTAATAGTCGTGGGCGAAGCAAAGGTGTTTGTGAAAGGAGATGTTTTAAATAAAATCATTAATGAAGAAACAATTGCTGTAGGTAAACAAATGATGACTAGAAATTATGACGAAATAAAACACTTGTACTTTGACAGATGTGTACGAAAGACAGAACCTGTTACCGATAAAACTCGTAAAAGGCCTCTCCCCTTAAACACTCTTTACGATATAGAAGATGGGGCTGTAATTGTGACTGCAGAGCCCGGAATGGGCAAGACAACTCTACTCACTCACTTATCAATTAAAACAAAAGAGTTTAAACCAGACGTTTGGATTGTAAGAATAGACTTATTGGAATGCTCGGAAGAATTCAGCAAATGGAAGAAAGATGAAGCAGACATCGATTTATTAGAGATCTTAAAGTTTATGTGTCAAGTGATGCTCCGCGTAAAACTTGGCAAAGAAAATAAAGTAGAAATTACATTGGAGGAAAAAGAAAATGTTGTGTATCTGAAACATTGTACAACAGACCCTCTGACTGAGTTTGAGTTGAATTTGTTTTTATATTTTTATTGTGAGAGAAAGATGATATTCCTATTTGATGGCTTTGACGAGATTTGTCCACATTATACAGATGTGGTCTTAAAATGTCTTAGAACTATAAGTCAAGATTCTCGTAAACACAGAATGTGGATCACCAGCAGGTCGTATAATGAAGTAAAAGCCATTTTAGAGAACGAGTTTCAGTCATCATACGAAATAGATTACTTCTCAAAAATGGACATGAAAAAATATTTGCATACATTTTGGGAATTTAATTTGAGATTAGAGGAACTAAACAGCACACAACTCGAGAACGTTAAGAAATTCCTTGACCACATGTCAACAGTGAATAACGAACGAACACCTGTGGCAGAGTCACTATATCAGATCTTCAAAAGTGCAGCCGTTTATATGAGTTCTGAAATTAAGAACACACACATTCCGTTATGGAAATATTACAATGATGATACTAGTAGTTGCGGTAGCAGCAGCAGCCGGGCGGTGGACATTTATGATCTTTTTTTAGACAAACCAATCTTAGATGCGAATCCTTTAATTATGTACCTAACAGCTGTTAATCTTCAACACAATATAAAAAACGACACCAAAAAGTCTGAGGAATGGTATCTAGATATGGACACCTATACCGTTTTCGAAAAATTTCTGGAAAATAAAATTAAAATACGATATCAAGAGAAAAATGGAATGAACATCTGCATTCCTGATATTTCAATTGCTTACGAAAAAGAACTAGCAGATTCCATTTTAAACCACAAAAAATTAGGGGCATACGCCATTTTCAATGAATATAGTTTCATTTTTGATGCGGAAGACTTGGAAGATTTAAATGAGATGATAAAATTCGTGGAAAAGGGAGAAGAGAAGACCGGTCTCATAAATAGCGTAGCAAACGGAATCCCAATATTCATACACAAAACGTTCGCTGAATACTTTGCAGTCGAATATATTTATGATTGTTTGAAGAACGAATCAATCGCCGAAAAGTTCAGATATTTTAAAGCGATGTTTGAATTGCATTCGAAAAACGTACGCAAAATTTTTGATCACAAAATAAAGATTGACAAAACATTGGTGAATATGTCGAAAAATCATAAAGATGACATAATCAATTGGCTAATGAGGCAAGTGCATGTTGATGAAATTCGCGATGCACTTGTAGCAGTAATTTTAGTGAACAGGAACGAAGATTTAAATATCGCAGAATCTTTTCATGATTCGATCTTCGATAGTGAAAATAACAGACGTTACGAAACTATTTTACAAAATGAAGAGCTTTGTAAACTGTGTTACTTCTATTTGTTCGTACACTTTACAAATTTTCACTTTATCCCTGCATAATTTTTTGTTAATACCACAAAAATGGCGTAAGCGCTGAGTCAAGGAATTGTATGGACCAGCTACAAAAATCTTGTTCACAGATTTGATTTTACCAACTCCATCAAAGTGCAAGAAAAGTGATTTTTGTGGAACTTTTCTTTTTCTTGTGGTCGTGTATTTTTATTAAATATCTATAAAATTTTCTATTGCTACAAATCAGATATTTCTTTACTGTAAATCAACTAAAGAAAATCATTCTTTAATATGACCGTGCTCCAACCCAGTATTAAGCATTTCAGTTATATAATAAGCATTATATGGGTAGGAAGATGATCGTATAATTACTTACTAGTACAATAAACTTATGACGTTTCTTTTCTATGTTTATGTATTTATTTTGGTTAGTCAGCAATTGTTTACACAATAAATTTATAATAAATTAATTAGTAATTGTTGGAAAAATATAAACATAATCTGTGGCTTGCTAGTGCAAGCAAGCAAGCTAGATCCTACGCGCTTCTTTTCCGGTCTACGCTCGTTTTCTTGTCAATGTCGCGCCGGGTTTACTTTGTATTAATCAATACTTATTAATATTACAGTTTATTTACTGATCAAGTGGTTTGATTTCTACAGTGTTACTAACATTTATAACAATAAGTACTTAGGTATAGCCTAACGCCACATGCGCAATTAAAAACCGCGAACCTCCACTGCCGCGGCAAATTGCAGCGTGGCGGACGGAGCTCCTGCAAGATACCGAGGCGGAATGGAGTTAGCGACTGTCGCAACCCAGTGCTGGGTACGCCACAATTGCGGCGATAGTAGGCACAGTCAGTACAGAAGGTACCTGCATCAGGCAACTTCTGCCTGATGCAGGTAGTCAACGGACATGGTTGTTTTTGGAGAGAGAGGCAACCCTCACGCCCCAGCCGCCGCAACATAGGGAGACGCCCCGGGCGTCGGGAGTCGCTGGGCGATTCCCTGCCACCGTAGACGCGGGTCTGCGGACGGCGAGCTTTGGATGGCGACCCGGGCCTGGCTTTGATCAGACGGCGAGTTCGATCAATCGATGCACTTCGTTTTTTTCCCATTTAAAACCAAATTATTAGCAGTAAACCAATGATGAACTGCATAAGGGCGTTATTAACGTCGTCAAGATTATTACTGCGTCTATTTATTTAAAAAATTAAAGAAGTATCGTCGGCAAACAAGACCATGTTTAGTTTGTTTAGCAATAAATGGGGTAGATCATTAATATAAACAAAAATAAGAAAGGACCCAAAATTGAGCCCTGGGGCACGCCCATTTTTACGTTTAATCCCGAGGAATTGACAACGTTTATTTGAACCAATTGCTGTCTATCGCTTAAATAAGATTTGACTAATTTTAACGCTATTTTGCCTAGTCCGTAATGCTCGAGCTTCAGCAGCAATGTTTCGTGATTAACGCAATCAAACGCTTTAGAAAGGTCGCAGAAGATGCCTATGGCATCAAGGAAGATCCATACTTTATATTATAAATAAACGTAGTTAGGTAGTCTGTCTCGTGCGTTTTGAACGTCAATCACATAAACGTTCCATTTTTTCGACATAGGTACGTGTGACTTTAGACTTGTATGTAGATACCCGACTTAGATCTATTATAGATATATTACGCACTGTCGACTGGTCACGGCGACTGTGACTTACTATAGTCTATCGATTGGGTATGGTTTCCACACTTAGTCCTGCTGAAGACCATTGTACGTGAGCCATGGCGGCCGTCATTCCAACCAGCCAACCTCCCTCCAGAAGCAGATCAGTCCTCTCAGTGTGTTCAGGATGTCTGTGAGTGAATTAGTTGTCCCTATTGTTTGTCTCCGTACTTCGGTAACGCCTGTGCACTCAAGGAGCACGTGCGATACCGTTTCCTCCTCCTCCATGCATTCTCTGCATAGAGGACTGTCCGTTATACCTATCGTGTGGAAATGTTTGGCTGCCCCTATCCAGTCGCACAAGGCGCTTGGTAAGTCTTCTATTTAGGGATGGCATAGCATCCTTGGACTGCCTACAGCCTGGTGCCAAGGCCCACCAGCGTTCTGCTTGTGTATGGGTATGTTCTTGTAGCCACGTGCGCAGCTGGGTGAAAGGGAGTGGAACTATGGGTTCGGGTCCAACAGCGCACCAGATCCCCTTTTGGCCAGCTCATCGGCCGCGTCATTTCCTAGTGATCCTGTACTTTTATCCACTGCAGCGTCACAGTGTTGCAGTTAGTCACCGTGACACGTCCTACTACATTGTGGCATTCTTATATGAGTTTTGAGGTGATGTAATTCTTTTCTAGGGATAGGAGGACAGATGCGCTGTCGGAGAGTATACGAACATGAGTATCCGTAACTCTCCTGGCTTCAAGAGCATGGGCCGCTTGGATAATGCCCACGCATTCCGCCTGATAGACGGTGTTTAGCTGTCCTAGCGGCCTGGATATTTTTATGTTGAGATCGTTGGAGTAACCTCCAACTCCAGTTCCGATGCTTGTCTTAGATCTGTCAGTGTATTCTCAACTCTTTGGGACCTGAGTAGTCGTACAATTCTTGTGTTAGCAGTTGTTAGAGTGCTTTTGGAAATGGTTCGTCTTTTGAGATTTGTCATTAGGTGATATGATCATGGGTAGTCCTTGACGCTGTGTGCTTGATCCTGGAGTCTGGTCGTGAAGTGCCAGATGTGCTGAGTCTGAAAGCTGCTAGGGCTGCCTCCTCTCGTACTATATAAGATGTAGTGGTGGCAGTCCCAGTATTGCCTGCAGGGCCGCAGTAGGTGCAGTTCTAATACTGCTAGTGATTGCTACACAGGCAAGTCGTTTCAGCTTTTCAAGGTCTTTATGTGCTATGCTCAAGGTTATGTGCTATGGTCCTGGGCCATAAGACTATAGAGACATATTTGACTATTGGTCTGATATGTGGTGTATAACCAGTGGGTTGTATTGGGACTAATGCGCCAGCTTACACCTAGCATGCGTATACATTGCCACATGCATATACTGGCTTTTTTGGTGGTGTATTCCGTGTGATTCGCCCAATTCAGCTGCTAATCCAAATAGATGCCCAAGTATTTGATTTCAGTTGAAAGGCTTAGGGTGTTTCCGAAGAACCGTGGTAATTCTAGAGTTGGCAACTTCCTCTTTTTTGGTGAAGAGGAAAAGTTCAGTTTTGGTAGGGTTCACTGCTAGCTGATATTCTTTGCACCAGTCCTCTACTATTTTCGAGGCTTGGCGCATGAGGTTGCATAGCGTATTTTCACTTAGTCTTACTAAAGTTTAAATAGGTGTTTACGCAATTGGTTGCTGGTCGCCCGGGCGACTCGACGACTCGCCCCGTAGTGGCGATGCACAAACGACTGTCGGTCGACCAGTCGACAATACGTAATAGCTCTTAGACATATTATGATTTAAGTAGGTATAATAACTTGGCATTTAGGTAGATGCCAAGTAATTTAAGCAGGTTATAAGGTATTCACTTACACAAAAATAAATTATACTTCATTAAACAAATACTTCATAATAATTTAATATGAAGTGGGCAGGGTTGAGTAGGTCCTTACCTACATTATTATTACTCATAGATAAGTACTCCAGCAAATACTAGCTTTGCTCGCTGCTCCACCCGTGTGATTTTTGGAAATAATCTGGACAAAAAGTAAAAAATATACATTAAATCACCGGAGTCCGGGTCAAGCAGCCTGCTGTCTTCGTCGACACGTGGGAGTACCAATGCCTTAAGGCATTTTCTGGGCATGCTCGCTCCATCATAGACCTCATCCATTGCTTTCCATCGATGCATTTGATTGAGGTCAAGAGCAAGCCCATTCCTTAATAAAAAAAAAATAATAACAAACTAGGAAACAAGAATTATGTAAATAAATTAAGAAAACATGTAAAAAGGACATATAAACAGGAAACATAGTACGCAGCCGCAGGTTCAGCGTAGGGTCCACCCGTACCACTTAGTTTATTTACGTTTATTATAATCTTACACAAAACAACACAGAAAAACACAAACATAAACACAGCCACGTAAGTAATATCATGTACGTTTATTGATAACACAACTCAATGTCGGATGGTGTCGGCGCTCTGCTAACGCCCATGACATGTAAGCGTGCTTGTTGTGACGTCGTCGCGTGCGCCGGCCGGCCGCAGCGAGCCTTCCACTTTGTAGGTCAGTCGATTAAAAGGTCTCGCCGCTAATCCCTACTGCCGCGCATGTGCTAATTTGCCAAATAGTAATTTGTATCGTGTTATTTGTGTGGATTTATGATCCGTATTGTGTACGTGTCCTTAACTGTATCGAGCTGTGTCATCTATCGTGTTTAAACATTGTCCATACTCCTTCTGAGTGTTTTATCGTATTGTGCAAGGGTATTCAAACAGTAAGTGTAATTAGTGACTTTTATTACTGATCACCCTCACTTACCGCATACACATCACTATATCGGTAGCGTCTTTGGTCAGAAAATTTTCAAATTACAAAATCATCGCACCTCGGCTCCCCGAATGTCCAAACAACTTACTAGTATCTATATTCGGTACCGTCTTTAAAACGTGCAGGACGCAAGCCGCATTGATGGCAAACCTCAGTCTTGATACTTTGTTTTTAAAACAAGACATTAGCTTTATTCTCATTTATTGACTCGGACATTCCTGCCATTTTAACACGTTTCCTTTAATTGCAGGTTAAAGTCTTAAAACGAGCACTGCATAAGGTTCGGTGGTGTCTCTACTGGTGCTGCGTGTGCCAACTGCTCCAGGGACTAACGAACAGAAGTACCATGTTTAAGCGGCGCGAAGGAACTTCAGGAATCAGCGGACATCTGTATGAAACCAAGTTACTCAGCTTGTTATATTTTAGAGCGTTTCATGACAAAAGAATTATAGAGTTTCAATTAGCTTCAAATGTTGACAAAGTAGGGGCTTTCGATGATATTTGTTTCAAAGGCCAAAGTGGAAGGGTTTGATAAACCTGTCTTTGTCTTCATACAAGCTAAACATAGAGAAAACAAGAAACAGACTCTTAAAGTCGATTTTGCTACTTACTTTATCAGTTACTTAAAAGTCATACAACAGTTCGATCCGAGTAGTAAGGACTTGTTCTTTAAAGGCAAATTTGATGAAGCAGAATGTTTGTTCGTTTTATACACGACTGCGAGAGATGAACTTACAAATGACTCCAAAGACGAAAGTAGTTTTCTCCCCATACTGAATGATTTGATTGACACAGGCGGTACAGCCAAGCAAACGTACAAGTAAGAAGGCGATGTAGAGCTTCTATGCAAAGTGGCTATGAAAGAACAAATAACCTCCCTGGCTGAACGAATAGCAAAGATTATAAACGGCAATGGAAATTTTCAAATGCTGCTGACTGACGAGATAGTGCTGCGATATCACGTCATTCTGGCGCAAAAAGTGGTCGAAGTTTCAAAACTAGAACCTGCCGGACATCGATTTGCCTCCTTTCGTCACAACTTCTTTGACACTAATGAAGAATATCTCGTGATATTCAAAGGTAAACTGTTCAAAGAGATTCTGAAAAATCGAAAAATAAAATCCGCTGACATAAAGAAATTAATGTCTGAATTCTTAGCCGAGCCCACTGATGTTACGAAACTGAGCAAGCTTATAGGGACCGTTATAACTTACAACAATGGTCAGTTAGAATTTGATGAAAAAGTCAAAAAATATTTGGGGTCGAATATGAAACCAATAGATATGTCTCGATCGACTGTTAATAAGGCAATAGAACTGGCTGCAAAAGATATATTATTATCTCAGAAGTTCAACGTTCCAGGTACTTTTGGGAATATAGATATGACAATAAGCGGCAATGACGAGAAGAAACAAAAAAGAATAAAGTATTTAACTACAAAAATCACCGATTTATTAGACGAGTGTAAAACCAGTAAATTGGTGACTGTTGATGAGTCTTTGGGTGATGGATTCCTGGCACTCAATGGAGGAATTGGTGGTGCAATCGGAAATATATTCGTGCCTGATGGTGACTCCAAACTGATGAAGATTACAGATAACAAAGATTCTTTGGGAACTCTTGCTAAAAATCAATTTGAAAGCTTAAATGAAGAAATCGGATCCATTAATAAAACTAGATCGGGAAATAAAATCCCCAATTTGTGCGAATATAAATTTCGTTTTATATTTAATAAGGTTTCTAAACTTTTACTGGAATGTACTGAATATGAAGAAATGTTAGCAAGAGATTTCTTAAATAAACTGGTAATTTACGCCAACCAAGCTGACGAAAAACACGTCGAGAAAATATTAAAAAGCGAAGTAGAAGAATACCAGCAAGATCAACCGAACTACTTTCAAGTTCATACTGATGCAATATTTTCGAAATATCATGCTGATCTACAGAACTGGTGGATGCTACCAGAACAAGCATCGTATCTTACACGAGAAAGCGACTTATTTCAAAACGCAAAAAAACAATATTATTAAAGATCCACTTCTAAACATCATAAATGCGATGTATTGGAATAACATAAAACATATTGATTACACGTTCACTGAAGGCGCTGTGACGTCTTTGAATTTGCTGGATCACCACTCGAGTACTGTTATCATTACAGAGAACAGTAAACTCACTATTGTTAAATTGATGCAATACTTAAAAAGCAATAGTCCTGTTGTTTTAGATCTTAAATATATTGTTAAATTACCACAAAAAAACCATAAGTTATTACACAAAGAGATAAAAGATACAAAAGAAGGTAAAGTACTAATATTATTATGCGATGACATCCCAAATGACAAAAAGAAAATTCTAGAAAACATTGCAGAAGCCGTTGTTTACAAAAAAAAAATTGTTGTTACAAATCATGCATCTCTTGAAATAATAAAAAAATCTTTTCCAAATCCTCCTGTATACGATGAAAACAATAATCTCAGTAACATGAGTGAAGAATCACAGAAAAATATCTTAGGGACCGGCAAATTACTGTTTCAAGGCATGAAAGTAAAATTAAACTTAATAGTCGATGACGAATCTAAAGTGTATGTGAAAGAAGAAGTTTTGAATAAAATAATTAATGACGAAACAATTACTGTAGGTAAACAAACCGTCAGTACAAATTATGACGAAGTAAAATACTTGTACGTTGACAGATGTGTACGAAAGACAGAACCTGTTACCGATAAAACTCATGAAAAGTCTCTCCTCCTAAAAACTCTTTACGATATAGAAGATGATGTTGTAATTGTGACAGCAGAGCCCGGAATGGGCAAGACTACTCTACTCACTCACTTGTCAATTAAAACAAAGGAGTTTAAACCAGACATTTGGATTGTAAGAATAAACTTATTGGAATGCTCGGAAGAATTTAGCAAATGGAAGAAAGATGAAACAGACATCGATTTATTAGAGATATTAAAGTTTATGTGTCAAGTGATGCTCCGCGAAAAACTTGGCCAAGAAAATAAAGTAAAAATTACATTGGAGGAAAAAGATAATGTTGTGTATCTGAAACATTGTACGACAGACCCTCTGACTGAGTTTGAGTTGAATTTATTTCTACATTTTTATTGTAAGAGAGAGATGATGTTCCTATTTGATGGATTTGACGAGATTTGCCCGCATTATTCGGATGTGGTCATAAAATGCCTTAAAACTTTAAGTCATGATTCTCGAAAACACAGAACGTGGATCACCAGCAGGTCGTATAATGAAGTAAAAGCCATTTTAGAGAAGGAGTTTCAGTCATCATACGAAATAGATTACTTCTCAAAAATGGACACGAAAAAATATTTGCAAACATTTTGGGAATTCAATTTGAGATTAGAGGAACTAAACAGCACACAACTTGAGAACGTTAAGAAATTCCTTGACCACATGTCAACAGTGAATAACGAACGAACACCTGTAGCAAAGTCACTATACGAGATCTTCAAAAGCGCAGCCGTTTATATGATTTCTGAACTAAAGAACACACACATTCCGTTATGGAAATATTACAATGACGAAACTAGTAGTAGCGGTAGCAGCAGCAGTCGGGCTGTGCATCCTGGTGATTCTTCTGACGACAAACTTATCTTTGATGCGAATCCTTTAATTATGTATCTAACAGCTGTTAATGTTCACCACAACATAAAGAACGACCCCAAAAAGTCTGGGGGATGGTATTTAGATATAGACACCTATACTGTTTTCGAAAAGTTTCTGGAAAATAAAATTAAAATACGATATCAAGAGAAAAATGGAATGAATTTCTGGACTCCTGATATTGTTATTGCTTACGAAAAAGAAGTTGCAGAATCCATTTTAAAGCACAAAGAATTAGGGGCTTACGCCATTTTTAATGAATATGGTTTATTGTTTAGTGAAAAAGACTTGGAAGGATTAAAAGTGATCATAAAAGGCGTGGAAAAGGGAGAAGAGAAGACAGGCCTCATAAACAGCGTAGCAAACGGAATCCCAATATTCATACACCGAATATTCGCTGAATACTTTGCAGTTGAATATATTTGTGATTATTTGAAGAATAAAAAAATTACTGAAAAGTTCCGATATTTTACAGCGATGTTTGCTGCACATTGCACAAACATACGCAAAATTTTTGATCATAAGATTAAGACTGATACGGAAATGGTGAATATTTCAAAAAATAATAAAGATATGATACTTGATTGGCTTACGAGGCAAGTGCATGTTGAGGAAATTCACGACGTACTTGTTAAAGCAATATTATTATGCGGGAACGAAGACTTAAATATCGCAGAATCATTTCTTGATATTATAATTGATAGAGAAAAAAGCAATCCTTATGAAACAAATTTACAGAATGATGAGCTGACTAAACTTTATCTTTTCTTTTTACACATACAGTCGCACCGCAAAAAGTGGCGTAAACGGCGTAAACAGGAAATTGTACAGACCAGTAACAAAGTCCTGTCACACTTTAATTAATTGCCATAGGCACTCCTTAACGAAAAAGCATAAGAGGTCTATCAGAGTATTGGCAAAATAAATACTGTGCTGATAATGCTACAAATTTGCTGAGTTAAAAATTGAGCTTCAAAAATCAAAGAGCCACTCAACATGATCATGCTATCATTTCGAAATTCTAAAGAAACTGATAAATAAAATACAGGATTATTGGTAATTGAGTACCCACCCTCCTTTAAATGGGATTGTTCTAGAGCTAATATGGGAACAATTTAACCGCGGTAACTAGGAGACCAAATTGGGTGGTTTCCGAGTAATCACTATATAAAATCAATATTCTTGGATGTAATGTATTTTTGTATTATGTTAACAAGATGAAAGGGGTACGTTCACACGTAAACTTTGGACAGCTCCAAAGAACCGTGTTACGAAAAATCCACTGGTTAACTTGAGTAAACTACATACCTAGATGTGGATTAGTGTAGCAGCATCAAAACCGCCACAAAAAAACAACGTAGAAAAATCTACATCGCAACAAAAAGAACCGCGACGCCATCTATCCAACTAGCTGCGAACTAACTTAACGAAATCCTGCATCGCGGTATCAGAGTTTTCCGTGAGATTTGAACATATACAACAGTCCAAATATCTACGATCAGACAGTTGTCCACCGGACACAACAACCGTCCGATCGGAGGATAAAAAAAAGAAATGCCCTCCATATTAGTACGGACGCCTAAGCGTATTTTGTTTATGTATACAAGTGGCAGATGGATTGCATAATTGTATATTTTAGTTCATTTTATCATCATTAGGTATTGTATTTAATTTGTGTATTCACAATATTTGTTATAATTGAATAAATCGAATTTTATGTAATTTTTACGTTTAATCATTGTAAATCTTTTTCAATCGTTAATCACATTGAAACTGGTTAAGTAGGATCTCTATATGTCAGATAAATTTACTACTGAATATTACAATATAATATCTAATAAGTTTCTGTTACTAATACTACCTAGCTCTATAATTAACTGCCTCCGTGGTCGAGTGCTTTAGGCGTTTGCCTTATGACCCGGTGGTCGTGGATTCGATTCCCACGGGAAGCATATTTTGTAAAGTTGTTTCCAAATTTGGCAAGGACATTGCAGGCTTGAATCACCTGATTGTCTGATAAAAAAAATGATTCCGTGCTTCGGAAGGCACGTTAAGCCGGTGGTCCCGGCCGCCAAATGGCGGTCGTAAAACCATGTCAGAGGCCCTTGAGGTGGTTTAGAAACTCTGACACTAGGGTGTGTGGGGTCGTTAGACCTTACTACCACACAAAGAAGAAGAAGAGGAAGCTCTAAAATTGGTACTTTTCAGTGTTCCGCACCCGGGCCGCTGTCCGAGTCTTTCTGTAAATTGCCTGTGTCTCTATACGTGGCGACACTTGAATGAAGCCACATACATGTCCAGGATGATGATGATGAAAATCAAATATTGCTGTGAAAAGGCCCCATGAACTTGGGCTCCAGGTATGGCCACAGATAAAATGAGAACCTCCTCTTTTTTGAAGTGGTTTTTAAAAAACATAACTAATCACTTTTCACCTTTTTATTTTAATATAAGTTACAATACAATATTGTTGTCAACATTTTAACATCGTTATACACTATAGTTTTAGTTTTTTTTTATTAGGACTGCACCTTGAAATAGCACAAATTACATTAATTAAATATTAAGACGAATAGGTTTAATGAAATTACTATACATACGATGTAAACACTTATAATTTAGGTATACATTTAGCGACCCCTGTAAAAAAAAGCGTTTGTCCTAAATAAATCAAAATTCTTAAAAATAAAACATAAATCTTTGGTTTAGTAATGCACCATTCCAGCCATAAATGCATTACTTAAAATAATTTCTGAACAATTTTAATTAACATTACTACAACAATAAAATTTATCAAAATGGTCCTTGTATCACCTAACTATAAAATTAAAAATATCAATAATAATCTCATATATTTCTGTTGGCACATTTTAAAAGTAATGTAAAATATTTTCAGTAGTAAACGTCCATCAGTGCGTTCAGGTTTCTTTCAGTTAGTGCTCTTGGAGATTCTTCGGTGTCAAGGATGTCACAGGGAAGGAGCATCTAGAAAAGAAAAAGTATGTTTAGTTTACGGAACTGACTTCTACAGCATGAACTTTGGAAATCATCCCAAGAGAACGCTCCTCCGAGATAAAAAGTATTCCATGTCTTATCCCATCTCTTTACTCTACCCTAATAGTTTTAGGTCGACTTCAGTAATTTTCCTACAGTATAAGTTTTCTCCTCCCTCTGTTTGGTTCCCACAATAGCTAACATACAACATGCGCGCAGACTAAAAGTATATTTTTTGTTATTCTTACATCACTGTGAAAAATGCTGGCGCCTTAGACAAACGGAACGCACTTCATCTTTCACTTTATCTGAAGGTACTTATTTCCCGGTTTAAGTTTATAATTCACATTAGAAAGAGAAAGCTAGAAGTTCAGTTCTGGGACATTTTATTTTATCTTCGTCCACTGTAATACACGGTAAAACTTCCCACGAATGCGTCGCTGATAAGCATACAGACGCTGATAAGAAATATACTGCTCAAAAGTAGGTACATATTTGACCACCTGCATTTCGTAATGCCAAAGCTTTGTGAGGCCGTCATTAAAAACTAAGAAGAACACATAGATTAATCTAAAATCTAAAAACAGTGTTGTTTAAAGAACTGCTAATAATTTATAATTAAAATACTACGAAGTTGTGGCATTTGAGTATTCAAACTTTTACAAGATGGCTTTAACAAGGGGGTCGTGTACGAACAACGAATCTAACATGACAAACTTCTTCGTGGACACTACTACGTAGGAACGAGGCAGTATAGCAGTGCGATTATGTAAACATGTCAAAGTTAAAACTTAAGCGAAGTGAACGACAAGTGAGCTGTCAAACTATGGTTTAACAAGATGGAATCACTGCTCACTTTGTGATCACTTCACCCAAGCCTTCACTTCGTTAAGTTTACAGAATCGGTCGGCTGGGGCTCTAGACAAAGTGAGATCCGCGCCTACTGTCGAAATGTTTTGGGTTGACCCCGGACACTTGGGTAGCGATTGTCAATTCCATACATTTTTGACTTAACAGACTTAAAAAAAGGAGGTTATCAATTCGACCGTTGTCAGAAAACCACCGTTTTTGTAAATGTTGGTCTATACCAGCTTCTATGCATAAAGGTATGTTACGGCTAATACGGTGATTTCCGTACTTTTAATTTTGTGTGTTTCGTTTTTATTGTTTCTCTAACATAGCTTAAGTTTCTGTTACTAACAAAATGAGTCATCGTTACTTGAATAAACAATTTATATATAATAGCCGAAGCGTAGCTACACCTAGTTTTAGCCGGCTCCAACTAGCCGGCCATTGGGCACTCCGACTCGGAAATTAGCTTTATAAAAGAACTAGCAGCACGCCGCAGTTTCACCCGCGTATTTCCCGTTCCCGTGTGAATACGTGAATAAAATATAGCCTATGTTACTGCCGAATAATGTAGCTTTTCATTGGTGAAAGAATTTTTGAAATCGGCACAGTAGTTTTTGAGTTTATTCATTACAAACATACACATACACAAAAATACAAATCTTTCCTCTTTATAATATTAGTATAGATAACCTTTTATTTCAACAGTCATTTTCGCAGATATAATGTCACTTTGTGTAGAAGCTCTGGAGTCAAAGGTAAAGGTGCTGGAGCGGTTAATACTGAACGTGACCATTCGTTATTCAGAACTACCTCCATAAGACGTTTTAGGGGGTGTCAATGTTTGTATGGAAGAATCTTATTCCTTGGTCCACTTAATATACTTGTAACTTGGCGGACGAAGTCGCAGGTGAAGTGCTATTAATTTAAAACAAACCCGTTCAGGAACCGGCTTCCCTTCCAGGAGGTACTTCAGCTTATTTTTCTGGCACGGTGATAGGATCTTGTCCAGATTGTTGATAACGTCCTTCATGTCGGGCCCAAATGTCCTTACATGGCCGTCTCTCTTCCCGTTCGTCCAGCCTCGGGAGTACTGGAAGGTCTGTGCTGTCACTGAGGCCAGGGTCACGAAGATAAGGAGTAGGGTCACGTTGGCTGACATTGTGCTGGCTAGAACAAGAGAATAAGATTTAAGAATAGGTTTCACTACCATTGCTGACCATAGCCTCGCTAATGGAAAAAAAAGTAAAAAAAAAAATCAAGAAGACATGGCAATGTAACATGTAAATAACACTGTTTCAGGAGACGTGTCAGAACATCGCATACCTTAACTTAGTATTCGTTGAGAAACAAAAGTTGCTCATCATATAATATTTTTTATGGATGGGTAATCATTAAATGACTTCAATCAATCAGAATTTCATGAAAGAAAAACTGCTCCTGCAATTTCCGCGGTCTTGTATCAGAATAGTCCACTGATGCTATCTTTGCATCGTACTGAAGTATACTCTTACGGAATCTTTTGCATTTTACATCCCCAGGGCAATTAAAATAGGACACACGGTAAAAGTTAGTTCACTAGGGGAAGGTCAGGACGATAAGTTAATTCCATTGAGTCTCATGCAAGGACCGATTGATTGGGTTAAAAAGTTAACTGGTTAGAAATACTGGATTCGAATGGGTTGGCCATTTTATATTAGATTATGAGCTTTAAATTCCGTTACGCTATTTTGGGTTTGTAAGTTTTAGGTTATGAAATGACAACAAACGTGGGATGTTCTTATCCGTATTTATATATGTATATGTGGAAAATTGCAGACTCCGGAAAATTATAATGAATTTTTATTACATTATAATTTATTTAATACTAGCAGCACGCCGGAATACGTGGATAAAATATAGCCTATGTTACTCCCTAATAATATAGCTTTCCATTGGTGAAAGATTTTTTGAAATCGGCACAGTAGTTTTTGAGTTTATTCATTACAAACATACACACACACACAAAAATACAAATCTTTCCTCTTTATAATATTAGTATAGCTTTGAAAAACTCGTTTGGTATACAGTAAATCCCAACCAATAATATGAAAAACTAGTTTACAATTTCACGCGACACCGGTGACATATATATCTAAGCAGCTAGCTACAGTACAGCAGTGCGATTCTGTAAACATGTCGAAGTGAACACTTGGACAGGGTGCACGACGGGTGAGTTGTCAAACCATACAATTAAGATGGAATGACAGCTGTATTGTCGTTCACTCCGCCTAGGTGAACACCGTGAGATGTCGACAGAATCGACCGGCAGGTGATGGTCGCTAACGATTGTGAAAATTTTCACTAAACAGCCTCTGTTCAGTGAAAATTTTCTCAATCGTTAACTAGACTAAGTGCTGTTCTATTAGCGATTGCGAATGTCGAATTGCCAAAATACAAGGAATTGATCACGTGGCATAACGAGCGTCGCCTTCGCTACGCTACCGCCGCGCCGGCAGAATGTCACTTAGGCTCGAGACAAATGTGGTTCTGCCAACGGTAGCGTGGCGAAGGCGATTGTCAATACGTCAAAAATGTATGGGATCGACCAATGCCATCGAAATGTCACGTGATCGAATTCCTACATTTTGGAATTTCGACAGTCACATTCGCTAATGAATTGAACATTGTCAACCTCAGGCAAGAGAAGAATCCAAACAAATATAATAAATGCGAAAGTGACATTATTTGTTATACGCTTTCAAGCCTAAACCGCTGAACCAAATTTGATGAATTTTGTTCAATAGATAGATGCGACCCTGGAGACGGACTACTACTTTTTTTACGAAAATACCTTGACCGCGAGCGAAGCCGCGTAAAAAAGCTAGTTACTATAAAAACGTCATGTCTAAACAAGCTCTGTACGAAATAATTTTATTATTCGATTAAACAGCTAAGTCATAAATAAATGAATTGTCTTTCATACAATTCTTCCCGGCAGCCACCGGACTGTTATATAATTACCAGCTGCAAACTGATTTTATAGAAGCCATTTTAAGCCCATTCAATTCGTTTTATTGAGTGTTTTTAATGTCAACTCCTGAGTGTACAGTAGACCGCAAGTAACTTGGCTGTGGTACGGAATTTCAGTAGGAAGCGAGACCTCTTAGAACTGGTTTTGTTACCTCTGGTATGGGGCTTACCGTACTAGGTTGAGCCTAGCTACAGTCGTAATTGATAGTCCCGGGACCATTTTTTTTTTCATATTATTAGATGTTAAAAAAGCCAATGACCCTCCTGGTGTTATATGATTCCTCGATGCCTAAAAAACCCCACTGGTCACTGTGTCTGTTTCCAAAGTAATTTAAGAAAAAGATTCTTATAACGATGATACCTCAAACATTTTTAAGTCCACCCTTCATCCGATTCTACATCCGTCGTTGCCCAAAAAAGATCGCACAATGAAATACAAACCGGAAGCACCATTATAAAATCTTTTGATTCTACGCACAGTGAAAAAAGTGCCTGCTTCAACTAAATCAAGAAGTGGTACCGAATCGTTGGTTAAGCTCGCCTTTGTACATACGCTGTATATTTGTGTATATGTATGCTTTCTGTGCAAAAAAAAAAGAAGTAGAGCTTTTCTTTGCGTCCCCATTTACTCTAACACGTACATGTGTACTAAAAAATTAAAGTTGTAGGCTCAATTGTACATTAATATCATCGGGTGCTGAAAAAAGTTTTCTGATGCTTTATTAGAAATGTGTATAACGGTAGATTAATTGTGTTGGGCGCCAATAACTGTACGTTGGCGCCCAACGTGGGACCAATGTTCTTGACACCTAACTATTCAAAATCAAAAGTCATTGATTCAAATCAGCCACCACTACTTAATGTTTATCTTAGAAGTAGAAGTGGAGCAATAAGTTATCCAACAACACATCTATCTGTTAAGTTAAGAGAACTTAAATCTATAGAATAGTTTGCAATGATTGAAGATAATCTACGGACAACCACATTTGGATGACCCTACGTTGAGCCCCAATATAGGCCTTGGCGCATTAATACTTATTTCGGTATTTGTAGACCAATATCGCTTGACGCGCTATTAAATATGTGGGTACCCGTAGATTAATTGAAAAATGCAGCAAGAACCCTGCAAACCTTTTAACTCACACTCCTATGTTACTGTTATTGATATAGAAAAAAGCTGCTATAAAATAACGAAAGAATTGAACCGACAACATTGAGGGCTATTCAACGCATAAAGTAGGATATCTACTGCATGCTATTTCACAGCTCATAGACACAGTACTGGCTAGAAAATTAACTACTCGGGCATTGGGTAAAGTGCAAACTTGCAACATCTATACTCGATTATGTATTCGAAACTCTAAAACAATAAGTTGAAAGTTGAAATTACATTGATGAGAAATAGTACTACCATTTGATGGATTGGTTTTTTGTAAGAAGAGATTTAACCGATATCTAGTGAATTGCAGTAAGCACAGTTAGAATTAAACCTTTTAAAATTAAAATAGTGACATTAAAATCTACTCGTTTACTTAGCCTTAAGTAGAGTGTGAGTAAACCGGACGCTATATTTGCTTTGGAAAAATTTAAGCCTACGATGAAGTACGAGTACGTTTACAAGAAATCAGTTCCTAGTAATTTCTATTATTACCCAAATTAGTATCCAAAATAAGTAAATGTAATAAAGTTATATGGGGTGAAAGGGATGATTATGATTGTTGAATACTCTAGCTGTTGTCATTCCAAATTAAAACTTATTGACTTTCCTATGGAATTCATTAATTGTGCTCATGGAATGTGTTCTGATACTCACCACTTCACACTGTCAGACCAGATGTATACTAGTTTGGTTAATATTTTAAAAGAGAGTGCTGAGCTTACATATGTGGGGAGTGATACTCTTGCTTTAAAGGTTGACGGGTTGTATAGAAAGTAGGGAAACACGTCTCGCTTTTGTTTATCAACAAAAAATCGTTATTTCCTCCTACGCCTGATACAAGGACGTTTCTTTTTCAAGAATTATAGCTTTTCTACGAGTTGTAAGCATGATGCCACCTGATCTAAGGCGTCACTTTGAATTTACTCTTAAAATTAAATTTTCATGAAAAGTAGGTCGCAATTTTCTTGCTAAAAAATAACATCAACCCAGTGTTACGTTACTACCTAACATGGCACACTGTGTACCCGACACAGAGGGCCATGTGCGGACACATATTTCATCAGCATGTCGCAGGTCTCATGAGACAGGGTGTGAAACTCCGGATCCCGGAGTTACTCCAGAGAGTTTTACTCCGGAAGTACAGATTCCCGACTATTAGAAGAACGATTATTTCCTATTGGATAAACCTAATGACGTTTTGCTTGACCTGAGGCCTTAGACAAAGTGCGATCGTCGAAATACGAAAATATGTATAATGGATTGATCACATGGCATTTCGACAGCGTTTGTCAATCCCATATATTTTTGACGTTTTGACAATCGCCTTCACGACACTACCAGCATGTCACATGTCGAGAGACTCGGGACCACTAGAGTGCACTTCTACTAATTTTCAAGCAACGTTCGCATTGCTTGAAAATTAGTAGAAGTCAAGTTCGCATGTCAGTCGCAATCTTTAAAAAATACATCGTGGAGACTGGTTCCTATGAATATTTTGAAACTATTTAATTCCTGTCACCGAAATTTAAAATGAACATTGCAATCACATAAAACGTCAAAAAAACTCAAACTCATCACGGATAGTGACTACTATTCTGGCGAAATATTCCAAGCAAGTCTGTTGCAGTTAGTGACATCAAATCTATAATAAAAGACAACATATTCGTATGAACTAGTATTGCCAGTGTTTTGATTTATTGTTACATCGTGGTCTCCACCATGTATATGAGAAATGAAATTTTTTTGACAGATTGCGCCTGCGAATGCAAACGTCGCTCAACAATTAGTAATAATGGCTCGCTGAAAATCCCTTTAAAAAAATACGTTCAAAAGTGGCTCTTAATGGTCTAATTAGAATTAATAATTTGACTTTGATCCCAAGACTGTACGACCAGCCAAAACGCTTGCGACCACAGCATCAACCAAGCAGTACATTTTAGTAACAAATTCTGAACACAAAAATAATAATCAAACGTAATAAAAACTTTTTGATTTATTGCCAATATTGTTCATGTTGGTATTCCTTGGGGGGAAAACTGACTTGATTACTGAAAAGTCTATAATACAATGCTTCGACCTTAATTATTTTATGACTTAAATTATCTTAGTACTTTGAGAGATTATCTCAAAAGTCTAGATTCTAGACTGTAGTGAGCACAACTGCAACTACTCGGTCGATTTTTGTCTTAACTAAAAGGATTTTCTTTTGTTTCAAAGTCTAGCTAATCACAATATACAGGGTGCAACGGATTAAACTCAAAAATAAAAAGGGGTCATTGTACCTAATTACTCTTTATTTAACAACTTTTACTTTAGGACCTAACTTGAAATCACGAGAACACTCTTCTCAGATGTTGAATGTTGTTAACGACCTACTGACATTTAAATCACTCAATGATTGAAGTCACCGCTAAAAATGTAGACAAACCAATAAATTAGTTATCGATTTGAAATTGTTGTAACGTAACTGAATTTAGCCTGAGTAGTTGCTTGGTTTTTATAAGTACCTCGGCGAAACTCAAAAATGAAACATATCTAATATAATCTAGCACATTATGTCCCACTGCTGGGCAAAAGCCTCCTTCTCCCTTTTCCACACACGTCTGTCCTCTGCCATTGGAGGCCAGTCCTTCCGGTAAGAGTCACGTTCGTCTCTCCACTTTCGCCTTGGTCTGCCACAATGTCACTTAGCATTTAATGGAACCAAATAGTTCCGTATGGTGTCGGACGTAAAAGAATAGCACCATCCCATAACTTCCCGTGGGTGTCGTAAGAGGTGACTAAGAGAATGGGCAGCAGCATTCTCTGTAGGTACATTGCTGCAGCTACACTGCGATCGCCAACCCGCCTGCCAAGCGTAGCGATTATGGCAAACCTCCCCCCATTTGTGGGAGGCCTATGTCCAACAGTGGACGTCTTTCGGCTGATGTGGTGGTGGAACCAAATAAGCGATTATTTTGGCCTACAGCTCATTTGATATTTAAGTTAGAAGTCAGAGTCCTATATCGTTGCGTAAATAAGAACTATAGTACCATAATCTCATGTAGATGAAGTAATGATATGTTTGATCCCCTGCCGATATTAGTTGCTCAGTAATTCATCACTTAAGAAATTACTTTAGTAACTTAGATATTCCAATCAGAAGGCAAACTTGAAAAAAGTCACTATGGTGTCTCGTATAAAGAGTGAAATTGCGTGGATGGCCAAATAAGAATTAGAAAAAAGTGTCAAAGAAGACTCGGAGCCAATTAAGATCAAAATTAAACTAATTTCATTTTCAGGCGTTGTATTCCTTCATTGTTTTGAAAGCGGCGGTGATGTAATAAATAGCATGAAATAAAGTGACTGCCCACATAAGCTCGCAAGTCCATTGCTGTTCACAATCGGAATGCGAAAAGTTAAATTATTCCTAGCAGAACAGACAGTCAAACTTTCGACTGCATACCAAATTGGAGACAGTCATCAAGGATTTTAGCACTAAAACTGCTGTGCAAAGATACCTCGCCAAAGCGCGAGCTAATGTGGTGGGAACCTGGCAATGAAAGAAGTATTAATTTTGGAAAGCTGTAGAAATATTTTAGTAATGGAAATGATTTCTGTCTATTAACTTTTCTAACTCGGGCAGGCCAACACTTTAAAAAATGTATTCATAAAGGCCAATTAAATCTGGCTAACTCCCTGACGGATAGATAATAGACAAACATCTGAAACCTAGAAGTCTATGTTTATCAGAAACTCTACTGAGCCAAATGAGAATTTGATAAGTTGAATGAAAACAAAAAACGACACCGACAAAAAAATGTTTCGAATATTTTGGTCATGTGTTTATATTACGCAACGCAACTAAACACCAAAATCTAATTGATATTATTTTACTCGTAAATGTTTGGGAAAAATACAACTGATCTCGATAAAAAGACGTCATTAAGGAAAGCCTAAAAAATATTTACGTGCGTATTGGAATGAATGGGGCACTGACTCTGAAATTAGACAACAACAAAAATTATGCCATGACCTGCCATTGCTTTGTTTGAAAGTTGGCCAATGATTGACCAATTCGGTGCTGCAACCATAACCAAGCTCTTCTAGAATAAAGACGTAAGGCATATAGTTGAGGAAAATGTTCTAGGTGTTCTAGCACACATATAGTCCTCCTGACCGATTTTGGCCATAGCGGCCAATCTCAACCGAGACTAGCCATCGGCGCGGGACATATTATAGTGCACAAGTGTGTGCGCAAACACAGGTGCACTGGCTCTTCCATCACTCTTATATTCCGACGGGACGGCAACCCGACACGACCGGAGAGAGATCTGGCGCAGGACCTACGGCTTAACTTGCTTTCCAAGGCACGGGGGTGTCATACCACCAACTTCCACGAAATTCGTAATGGAAAAACCCAATGACACTTTTTGCCCGACCTGAGAATCGAACCCAGGACTCCACACACGGCAGTCGCACTTGCGACCGCGAGACCAACGGAGGTTCTAGCACATTACAAGGAAGGATTGCTCCAAAAGATGGAAGCGTATATTTGGCAGGGGATGGAGCAAGGCAGCCAATCACAATGATGACGATGATAACGTCGTGTTCAAGTAACTAAGGCTTGTTTTACACTTACCACAACAACACCACCTCAACAACACATGAGCGGGAACTAATTTGTAAGGAAATTAATAGTTTAATTCACACGGACCACATTTTGCTGCCAAATTCAACAGTGTGGGCGATATCAGCTATATCGCAACCACTTAAGGGACACCACGGACTAGCGCCGGCCAAATCGCAAACAGGAGTCCAACACTAGCTACAACTTAACCACATCGTAACTTCAAGCAACAAGTCGACAACGCAATCGATATCGACTTTTTATAGTTACCACAACGCAACTGCAAGAAGCTGCAGCAACACTATTCACACGTAATCACTGTTCGACCACTTTTTGTCGCTGCTATGTGGTGTGGTTGTGGTACGTGTATTTCCCCCCTTAAATAATAATGCTGTAAACCTGTCAACTTCAAATTACCTAGCTGAACTGAAGTAACATTAACGAGGAAACAATCAGAAGACAGACAATTAAATGAGACAATGGGATGGCACACAATTACAGAAAGATAGAGGGGGTGCAGACGATTACAATTGATATCTAAGTTACCGGAGATTTTGAAAGCTGGAGGTAAGTAGAACAGTTACCTCAAGACATTTGTTGCATAACGCCTTTGTCATACATTGGTTTCTTTGAAAAGAGGTTTTTAAACGTAGGTATGCATTGGCGAAGGGTTTGACTAGGAAGTGAAGATGGTCAGGCATTTTGGAGTTGTGAAGACAGTCAAAAAGTGCAATAATTTTAAATTATTTGCTGATTATGTAGTGTTCATTAATTTATTTCGTGATAACAAATTAGTGCCCAAAGATTGTCATAGCAAAGTCTATAAAACCATTTACCCGACTGCTTCAGAATGAGGAGAATGTTTTTGGATAGTATGTTAGTATGTACGTGTATATGTCTCTTTTTTTGGCAAGCTTTGTAGCGTTAACGGCTGGGGAGATTTTAACAAATGATGTAAACATGAAATCTACGATTGAACTAAAATGCAAACCAACTTGTTTTAAGCTCTTTACATTATGTATTCGTTTTATGCAGTTATGTTTTTTGAAATCAGTATTTTTTTAAATGAAAGGACTATAATGTAACAGTTTACTTCGCGAACAAAAATATCTTAGAGCGGTAGGTAAATTTTAAGGTGGATCCACATTTATTTCTTCCAGACACCCAAGGAGCTATGAAGTGATCATATTTCTGACCGGGGAGCGAACGGACTACGGTATTGCGAACATCATAGATGGACGTTATATATATCACTTGTTTTATTATTAACTCAGAGTAATCCCAGCTCCTAATGTGCTGCATGGAATGTGGACTTCACTAGGACATGTCATAGTGGGCGACGGCGAAGTGACGTCAAAATGGCTGATTTTTGTTTGTCAGTAAATATCTATGCTTTTTGGATTTAAAATGGATTAAATAAATTCGTTTGTTTCTTACATTGTCAACGTGTAACAGAATAAATGCAATACCTATAATAATAAGTGGATCATTGTTCTCATCATTGTGAACAATTTTCAGTAGGTATAGGACCAACCCTGAAATCGCGAAAAAAAATCTACTGCTCCATACATTTTTGTGCGCATAACTCTGTAGATACTTAACGCCTTTTTTTTTGCGTCTTCGGGATTGGTCCTGTAGTAAAAGTTGTTCATAATGACAAGTTCAATGCTCCCTTTTTAGGTATTGCGTTTATTCTGTTACACGTTGTATAAACTTTACGTACAGTAGATACAGATAGACATAACACAAGAAGGCATTCTCTACCAGTCAACCTTTGGACTACAACAAATAATTATTAAAATCGAAACTAGTTTCATAAAGATCCTGTAGTAATAAAATCCATCCATACTTAATATTATTAATGCGATAGTAAGTCTGTCAGTCGTTCTGTTTCTTACCTCTTTACATCTTAACAACTATACGGATGAATTATATCAGACGGATAGAACATGTTCTAGAATAGAACATATTATACTTTTTATCCCGGGAGAATATTCCCTTAGGAGAATTCTCAAACCACTGGCAGAAGCTAGGACGAACTCCTAAAACCAGAGTGCCAATTCTATAGCAATTTGTCAAAAAAGCCTCATTTTCCGTATTTTTTTGACAGATTGACACTGAGATGCGAAGGGAACGTTGCTTGAAAATCTGTAGAATTGGCCCTTAAGTGTCTTCACGATATTTTCCTTCACCGCTGAGCAAGGCTTCTACAAAATTATACTTAGGTACACAATGTAATTCACTCAGTAATACGTACCAAGTCTGGACACAGCCGTGCCAACTAACTCATATAAATGACCACTCACATAACTAAACTTGTAGTGATGTACACGAATATTAGATTTGGTGCTAATGATAAAAGTTGTCCCTAGGTTTAGACTTGAGTAAAGTTAGCCATGATAAGATAGTATGAATGTGGAGAAAGCAAAAGGAGTACACTACCGTTTAAAAGTATTTGGCCACCTAGAAAAAGGTATTTTGTAAAATTATTAGTTTATAAGACTGGTACTTGAGTACGTTCCTTGTAATGAGTTACTTATATTAGAGCTGATTACAACCGATTTTGACTCCGAAAACTTGGGTTCCATTTTGGGGTTTTTTTCGAGTTATCGAAGTTTTTAAGATTTTTAAGAAATTTTCTGCTTCGCAACCAAAAACTGCAAAATATACTCCACTTTGGATAGTCAACTGATACTTTTCGAATAGCTCGTTGTACCTACATGAAATGAATTCATAATAATTTAAATTATTTAGCAATATGTTAAACATAATAACAATACCTACTGCTTTTTAATTTTAGTCTCGTCTCTGTGTCTACCATTATTTTAATGATGAAAATTCAGGTGGCTAAATATTTTTAAACGGGAGTGTATGTAAGGTACTTTTCGAAGTGTAGTTTCTGCCTGCATAAAAGGTGTTGTTTAGATTCGTATGTGCGAGACAGTAATACACTACACACTTCACTTTATATCTATAAATTAACGGAAACTCGCGTCTCTTTGTTTGTTGTTTTCTCAGTTTGTTTTGTTTTTGTAATGCTGAGATTACGGGATGCAAATATTTAAATCAGTTTCGTTACATTTGGAATGCAATGTATTGGGGTTTTTATTTTTGTTGATGCAACATTTTAATAGGTAGGTATGTTGCATATAACCACCTAATAATAGAGTCGGAATCATAGATTTGATTACTCTATCAAGAATAAAATAGTAAATAGTTAGCGTAAATACATTTTCTTTATATTTTTAATTTCACAATTTAGTGGTTGCAACTTAATTTGAATTTACAGTTAAACTGAAAGTAATACTCAATTTATCGATTTTCTTTTAACTTCAATTTAATTAACCGAAAACCGATAGATTAATAAAAAGAAAAAATAAGCAATAAAAAACCGCCAACAATCCATCAGTGCACAAAATAATTACTTCGAAATCCAAAATACGAAGAAAAAGAAAACTCACCGTTTAATTACAGGTGGCCAATCAAAACCGTTGTCGACACAAACGCCACAGAATGGAATGTCAATTAAAAAACAAATGGTATTCCAAAATCAAAATGGTTCGGTGAGACCGTTCTGCTTCTCTCAGACCGTTCGATTCCTTGGAAGGTATGGCTTGACTGTGGTCCTCAGTGTTCCTCCGTCCCCTTTTATATGAACGGGGCTGTTATACAGTGAACGTAGGTTGGCAACGATATAATTTTGGCCGTGAATGTTTTACACGTTCCATATGTTTATTGTTTATGGTTTTAGATTCGTAATCTCTGGTGTATTGAAAAGGGTGTTAAAATATTGTGATTTTTTGGTACAAACTTTTTATTGTGAAACCAAGTTTAAAAAAATCAGATAAGTACCTAGATTTTTGCTTTACTTGTTTGATTAAGACCAGCTGTTTTTTTTTCAGGCTAATCCAAATTTTTTATATGCCTATAGATGTTTTTTGGAAATATGTGTCAAAGGAGATAAAAAACTAAATGCAACTAATTTTGAAAACACATGAAAAGAGACGACAAAGTTATCAAGTATTTGAACATGGTCTTATCAAAACAACGACCAATAGAAATACTTGCGCCATTTTTGGCTAGATAAGCAAAGCGTCAAACAGTACACATATCATAAACAAATAGGTTAGTAAGGGCGTGATATCTAAACAGATTACCAACAGTCACGACACTTGCACTGCCAATCAATATAACTGATTAAAAATCAAGAAATGGTTAAAAACCACCTGTTTTCGATAATTCATTGACACATTAGGTCTAAAGCTAAAGTTAGGCCATTATTCCTTGCACTTTTACCGCTAAATATATGAGATGGTTGGCTCCACCGTAGCTTCATTTTAATAAAATAGAATACAGTTTTATAGTAACTGATTTAATTTTCTTTTGTCATAGTGGGCAACGAACAGCTTTTTAATTTAATCTAATGAGTCAAGTGATGCAGCAGTAATTTTTGAACGACCATTACTTAATTTATGGTAGTGCTCTTGAACTCGGCAACCTACATTCAAACTTTTTTGTAATGGTCGCAGAATAATAAAATAAATTGTTTTAATTTTTAGTAGGTAGGTATGTATTTAAAATGATTTAAAAAGAGAAAATGGCAACTAGGCTGTAATGAAGCAATGCTATCTTTACACAGTTAGGAATAATTATTTCCAAGACATTTTACTACAATAAAAATACATAGGTACTTATTAAACTTTGTTAGGATTAGGCTGCTCAGTTTTGCATCGCCTAAAATAATAACATGTTCTACACACAAATCCTCAACAGACATGTTTTGTTAAAAAAAAACTCTATTTAAAACATTATTCACGCATTTTATGGCACCATTATAGAACGAGTCGCGAGTACGCGGTTAGCTCTGCATCGCGCGCCCAAACGTGAAATATTAACTCGTATTATATTAAACACTGATTTAACCCTTTTGACACTCAATTTGGAAAGAAGGAAAATGGAAAGTGTTTTTATTTTCTGAAACAGTGTTGCAGATGTAAACTTTGGCGTAAAATCGCGAAAAATATCCGTTGACAAAACAGATGTTGGGATATTTTTGTGGTTTCAGGTAAAATAGAAAGGACCAATAATTATAAAAATGTAACATTGAAATTAAATCACTCTTCATTTTAAATCTAATAACTTCAACAAGGGCTGTCAGGAAAGTCTCCCACCTTAATTTTACCTACACAAAAAACTGTCTTTAAATTATGCAAAGGTTGACGAGAAATTAATACCAACCCCGCAAAAAACTGTTTTTGTTTTCCACCCTAAATGCATTTTTTTAACAGATCAAAAGAAATAGGAAAAGAAACAAAATATCTTCGCGAAACATCGGGAACCTTCGGGACTTAACCTGAAGCCTTTAATTTAAAGCCTTTATACCAACAGGTGAATGAACGGAATGATTAACTTATTACGTTGAACGAATGATATAAATACCAATAAACCAAAGAAAGTCTTCGCGCTCTATTAACAAGTAATTTTCCGCAAATTATCTTGGTTTGATCTGTATATAAATACTAACTAGGTATAAACTTACCTATATTTAATAAATGTAAATTATATGTTCGAATACCTGCTACAATTAATTATCATATAGATTTTTCGGCTTCAATTTTACTTCCACAATGTTAGAAAAGTATTATCTCTAACATCAATTTAAACCTACAACGCATAAATTTTACAATTCTAAATAAATCTTTGGTATAGCAAAGAGATAGCTTACATCACGTTTACTGGTGGAAATTCAGGAGTATCCAAGTCTCATTGTGAATCCAGAATATGATCCAGATCCAGATTCTGGACTGCCCAAGTGCCCATGCATCAGCACTTTCAATGACCTAAAGAACACCAGTGAAGCCGCTATTAACGTGATCATCTACCTACTTGACCCAGCAACTATCTAAAAAGTTAACCATTAAAATGAAGAAGTGTTTCCAAGATCCAGGAACTAAATAACTACTTTGATAGTTTTTTGTCTTTTTTGAAGTCATAAAAGTAACTTAGCTTGATTAACACACAATTGAGTGTTTAAGAAGCGGTTTCTTAAATCTTCTCACCTCATATTAGAAGTGAAAATATTCCATTTATCAGCAAAAATATGCTTTGAGTGATAAATATGCACTTGTTTACTTCTTCTATACTGTTGAATAAGTACCTAGTGGGCAGCTAATCAAGTCGTTTATATTCGATGCTCCAAAAGCATGTTTAGATTCCTAAATACTTTTGGAATCTAAATATGTTTTTGTCTTTAGGATCCTACACTAATGAGAAGCAACAATATGCCCCTTCTACTTCATAATCTTGATCATTTGCATAATCCCGGGAAATTGGACTCCGCCAAAAATTAGGGACCCTACGATAATGTAGAAACAACTTCTGAAATGATCCCTCAGTATTTTTTTTGTCGCCTATTTTCGCTATCTCTAAGTTTCTATTTATTTGTGTTTCATTTTAGGTCTGTCACCGTGACACAGTTCGCGTTAGGCCGCAATCAATTGCACTGTACTTATTTTTTATGTTAACTGCTTGGAAAACCCTCGAAAATTTCAAGTAATTTTTCAGTTTTTGCGAATAACTTTTAAATTATGAGACTGTGAGATGTTTTCTATGACTTTCCTATATTTAATACCTATAAAGGTATGTGCAAATACACGTTTTTCCATGCTTCTCCATATCTGGATGATTGCACCTGAATAAAGAAAAAACTTTAAGAGCTGGCCTTCTGAATAACCTATTTCGAGGAGGATCGAGTCAGTAGACACGGACACAGAAATCATAATCCACAAAAAGTAGCTGTGTATGTAGTATCCGTTTGTTTTAATAAATTAGTGGTATCTATTAAATATTAATTATTATATTTGTACTGATTGAACTTATCAACACTGCCTTACTTTCTTAACAAAATTATGATAAGTTTAAACACTATAGTTAAACAGTATTTCAACTAAATGGTTAGATATTTCTTATCAATTAGGGTGATAGTGCTTAACTGTTATTTGCCCCATGGGACTAATATACCATTATACCAATGACTGAAATCTATTGGGTCACTTTCGTCCCTTGCATCCATTTACAAGCTTGTAGACATGCAACCGGTTGCTTTTGGAGCGAAACACATCGATTGATAAATTGTATAGTAGTACCTAGTTGTTTATTTCTTGCAAGGAAACGGTGTGTAGGTACCTACTTTTCTTTTTTCGGATTATCTCTTGAATCGGATCGAAGGAAATATTGCTGAGTACTTGAAGGTGCTAACTTATATTCATACGCACATTTAAAACAATTTTCAACTTATGTTTGCAGCAAGCCAAAATTTTTTTTTTACTAATCGAGGATAGGTAACTGTAGACTATAGATACAAGGTAAAGTCGTAGATTTTTTGAATTTGTCCAGTTTGCCCAATAGTGATCCCATATTCAAACTTAATTTACGTTGCGCGTTCGTGTTTGGGACACAGAAGTTTATTTGTGTACCAAATTTCAATTAAATCAGACTAGTAGATAAACAGATTAGATCAGACAGCGATTATTACTATTAATTTATATTATAAAAAGAGCCAAAAAAAGGAGAAAAGAAAGTAGATACTAAGTATACGATCATGTACGACATATATGTAGTCGATATTTAATCCAGGAAAAGCACACGAAGTGAAGGCGACGTGGGCAATGCTACAAAAAAGCTAGCTAGCACAAGTAAACTTAGCTTGTGGTGAGGCCTACTCCTTACAACGTGTTTAAAATCAAAATCACGTACACTTATACTGTTTTAATTTAATTTTGAGATTACCATTAAGGTTCTTTTCTTCTCTCTCATTTTGGTTAATTTAAAGTAAACTAAACCAGCTGTAGATTTAAGAGACCATGCCTGAAAAAAAATAGTTGTTTGGTGGGAGGGTAACTTAGCAACTTTATTTTAAACATTCAATTAAAATCACCTATTTAAATGGTCATACAGTGGCTCATTATAAGAGATGAAATAGACACTCATGGAGCGAACTACAAATTAAGACTGTCGAAGCACCTAAACCAGGTAGCAGGGCAGCTCACTGTTCCTGAAACCATACGTCGAGTCGGCTTGAAAAGCGGCGTGATATCTTCGACGACTAGAGGATCTGAGATCCAAGTCATGACGAAGAAAGGGCTGGCTCCGGTGCGTGCAGCGCCCTTAACGACAGAAAGCACCCACCTTATCTGCTTATAGTTTAAAATGACTGATTGCAAGATAAAAACAAAAAATACAGTGTCTCAGGACAAATATCTATGACCAGTGTGTATATTGCCAGTGTTGACTTATGGAACTGAAACGTGGTCGCTCACAAATAGGCCTCATCAGAAAACACACTGGGGTGGCCATGTCCAGCAGTGGATGTCTTTTGGCTGAAATGATGATTCGAATTGATGAGATATTTTAATGATTAGTCTTGACAAAGACTGATGATCTGAATGAAACCCGAACTCACGAAACGAACATGATTTAAAAACTTTTCTTCTACCTACCTTACGTTAGCAAAACAAATTGTGAACTAAATTCAGTATAGTTCGACTAATTAATTATTGCAATAAACATCGAAGCTCGAACGTGACTGTACAACAAAATGTGTGTGGAGTTAATTATATCACCTGTTGCCAGAAGAAACCCCACAATGCCGTGCACCAATTATCGAGTTGGGGGCAAGTGTAAATTACTTTGCTGTTTATAGTCTTACAACTACAAGAACTATAAGACCACATAGTGCTGGTTGTAATTTATGTTGCCTTTTCTAAGATAGAAGAAAAGCTAATATTAAAAAAGTTATTTACTTATAATTTATTTATTGCTTACACAAAAATTAAATAACGCAACAGGACAACTTATCCAGCTATCAGAATTGAGTTTTATAACAGAAACCTCAGTGTGATAGAGATTTAGAAAACTGGTGCAAAGTGAACAACAAGAAATTAAAATTTAAACTATTAAATATTACTCAGCGGAGTGTAATAGGCTGCTACTTTTTTGCGCAGTTCATGTGGGATAGGCCGTAGGAGCGAAGCCACGGAAAAACCTAGTAGACTAAAATAATGAGGCAATCATCATTTTGAACATCGTCCACAAGCCGGCTTCGCCCCCCTCCCCTCGGCAATGACCTCTCTTTTTCTCGTGCCAATCACCCAAGCTCCTGTCCCAACCTCATCCAGTTCCTAGTGTTATTCTGTATCAATCTTAACGTCGTAAGTTAAGTTAAGGTGAATGGTACATGAAGTGAGCTGTCAATCCATAGACAAGATGAAATTACATTTCACTGTACGCTCACCGCACCAAAACACAGTGAGACGTTGACAGAAGACACCAGCTGTCATCCCCAGCATCAATTAGTGACATTTTGAACATAACAAATATTATTAGTTATTAAGTTTTGGTGATTAAGGTATATTGTAGCGAATTGTGAGTACCAAGATAAACCAATCATGGTTAAATGGTACAATAAGAAACTTAAAACTGTACACAAACTGTATTATAGAATAATAATAAATAAACAATAACACCCGCAAAAAAAAAAAAATGGACTGACAATTCACTTCACCTCTCTTGTCACGGTGAGTTTGTTCTAGAATCGAACACAAGGTTCTACCAGCGATATCGTTGCCAGCTTACTTCCCACAAATATGAAAATAATTAATTTGTTGACATTCACGATGTACTGACGTCAACCACATATTTATAATTAGTTAACGTCATCAAAGTGATCCAAATTATTACGCTCATAGCGAACTACTCTGCCTTATAATTATTTATTCTCATGGAATTGATAATTACAAAGATGTTATAATTATAACTATTTCTAGGATATGTATAGGGGTGACGTGGATGTAAATGTGAAACTAAATGTGACAGAAATAGTTTTTTAATAAAATTAACTTAATATTTAATTGTGAATCTTAATACCATTATAAATGCGAAATTTTGAATGGATGGATGTATGTTTGTTACTCAATCACGCCGGAACGGCTGAGCTGATCTGGATGAAATTTTGCGCAGAGATAGATTATAGTCTCGAATAGCACATAGGCTTCTTTATCCCGCAATTATGTTCCCTTGGGATAATTTTCGCTGGCAGAAGCTACTTATAGCATTCAATTTTCGCAACTAGCTCTTTCCCGTGGGTTTGCTCTGGTTTAATTTAAAAGAACTGAACTAAACCTAGCCTTTAGCACTCAGAATAGTGTAGTTATCTATCAGTGAACGTTTTTTGTACTTCTTCCTTTCATGAACACACACAGGCTGGCAGGCTTTCATACAGGCTGTTTTAGAAGTGCGTGGTCAAGCAAATCACTTTTCAAGCTGTCTGATGCAGTTGGTCAGTATCAGACTGCTTGTAAAGTTATTTGTTTGGAATTCTATTGTCGTTTTTTGCGAAGTTTTTTGGATAAGACTTTTATTTATTTTCTTTACTGTTTATCAGATACAGAACATGACCTAAATATGACGACGTACTTCTGAAAAACAATGTACTACCGCAATAATATCAGTTACATTATATTCTTATAAAAAACGTAGCAGTGTGCTACGCCGTAGCGTCTGCGCGCTACGCTACTACGTTGGGCGTACGCCAGGCCTACGCTGTGCCTACGTAATTTTCTCGGCCTACTCGCGAATTTTAGCTTGATTAGAAAATATGGAGAAAAGGGTCTGTATTTGTTTACAGTTTCCATTTTTTCTGTCTTAAGGTCAAAGGTGTATGGTGTGATAATGAATGAAGATGAGTCATTCAATGTTCTTTGAGTATTTTGAAAGGATGAAGGCTTTTAGTTCTACGTAAAAGCTACTCAGGGAATTAGGCAACTTACGGCGGGGTGGCTGGTAAAGAAATTCACTGCTTTTCTAACTAGGTCTGCCAAATTGTAGAAAAGAGGCACAAAGTGGAGGAATTCTGATTCTTAGTTAAATACTACCTGTTTTTCACGGTTTAGCCAATCCAACTACAATCAAGCTTTCTATTATTGAAATAATTTTCGTAACCAGATCAGTCACTTTCGGAGATAACATTTAATAAACAAACGCATATACACTTCATAATAATATACTTGAATTCATAATTCGAGATCATTTTAATCCGTCGTCGCCACGAACTCGAATATTATATTGTGTCATTTATCTCTTAGATTTTGTTTTTAACAATTTGATCGTTATCTCAAATTTTGAATTCAAATTTAAATTAATTTAGACTTAGTGTCAAAATTACTTTTACAGTGCATGTGAGTATCTACTTTATTGTTGTTTTATTTTGATTTTCGTGTGAACTGTTTATAACAATAAAGTTCTTAGTTTTGAATTCAAATTATTATACACGATACATCCTATAATTGATGGACATGGAAATTAGCATTCGTTTGTATTCGGAAATTCGATGTTTGCCGAGGGACGTTACGAAAACTAGTACTTTACATAGATCACTTCATCATTCAACTACGTTTATACCCCTTCTAGAACCCCAACATCAAAATGAAGGGGTTGTTAATGATCTTCAGGGATAGCTTCTAATCTTCTAATCATTCCATAGAGTATAATTTGTGACATTGTACGCGTTATATTAATTAATAACTGCGGCGAGGTTGATATCCCTTCAGAGAGTACGTAAGAAGCTGAGAATTACTTTAAAGTTGTGTTAGGTACATCTTCTTACACTGTAAGGGACTTGTTTTGGGTGCATGTAGCTTAATGTGGGTTTGTGTGACCCATTTTGAGAGCACGTAAGTGTAATTGTATTAGTACGGTAATGGCAGTTCCTTTGGCAGTCGTTACGGATTGTCAGAAGCCAGAAAATCTGACACCAGTCTTGCCAAGAAGTACCGTGTTACCCAGTAATGGGTTTTGGAGGTCTAATAGGCAGCCGCACCACGTAAAATACTGGTATTCAGCTGAATCCGGCTTGACTGGGAGCCGACCCCAATATATAGTTGGGAAAAGGCTAGGCACAATGCCAATAAACAATAAGGTATCAAATCGTCGTGTGTAGACTATTTTACGTTATGCGCCCAAATATTATAGCCCCGAAATGTGTTCAACATTCCTTAACTTAGAAGAGTTCACTCAGTGCTACAAAGATTTTTAAAAAGATGTTTAAGAGTGTTTACGCTGTGCGGCATTTTATACTTTCAACTCCTTACTTTTCGAAATGAGTCAACCGCTTTCATTGAAACTTGGTACGCATACGTTAGATATTCAGGTCTTAATAATTAGTAGAGAACATTCTCGAAAAAAAATTCAGGGGGAAATATAAAGTGATTTTTCACTTTCTGTAGAAAAAAATACATCGCTCTCTCTCTCTCTCTCTCTCCCTCTAAAACTGTTTTTCGAAAATGTCCTCTACTAACTATTTAAACCTGGATATCTAGCGAATACCAAGTTTCATTAAAATCGGTTCATTCATTTCGAAAAGGGACTTGAAAGTATGTAAGAAATGCCATAGGGCGTAAACGCTCTTAAAAACAACTTACTATCTTATCATCTCCACCCACTAGAAAGATAAGTCTAAAAGCAAGATGAACTTTTTAACAGCGAAAAGAAATATTGCGGCCGGAAAAGTATTTCGAGGGGAGACGATGCTTGAAAAGAATTTAAGAGGCTTCGACATTTAAATAAACCTATAATTTCCCCAATTAGTTACTTTTAGCTAAAAATAATTGACAGATCGCTTTGAAAATCTTTCATCCACAAAATGTTTTTGTAACCATTAAATAACCCTTTTATGACTTTTGAATATTGTTCGTTGGCGTAATTATTGCCTTTTTAGATCAAGTTAAATGACGTGTAATTAGAGAGGTCCATGCCTCGCAGTGGACTAGTTGAAACTGATGATGATGATATTATATTTTTTTTATTTATGAATGGGCTAGATCTTGACCACGATCACGCCTGATGGAAAGCGATATATGAGGTCCATGATGAAGCAAGCGTGCCCAGACGATGCCTCGAGGCACTGGTACTCCCACACGTCGACGAAACACAGCAGGCTGCTTGACGTCGGACTCCGGTGGGAGGGTGGTCGCGAACCAGGCGGGTGTTAGCCCTACCACCGCAAGGGATTTTTTTTTTTTTTTTTTAGGTATGACCACTAGCAAGTTAACACACTTGGGATATCAACTGCTTAACCGGACTAACCTGTGGTGGCCTCAAATGAATTTAAGGCCCCCAGCCAAGGCAACAAAACTAGCTACAAGCTAAAAACTACTGACCGCTCGCTAAGGGCATTCCCTGTGGAATACGACCTCGGCTTAGCGGCGTCAGTTAGGGACAGCAAGGGACAATCAGGCTGGGTCGTTTCATTAATTAGGGGTTATGAAAGCTAAAGACTCAGCGGCGCGGGCTGGCTCGTTTGCAAAAGTCGGGGAGGGGCACCGCAAGGGAAGGATTGGCCAGTCTTATAAGGTGTTAGGTGAGACTGTCCAGGATGCGCCGAGCGCTCGGTTCAGTTGAGTGTCTGATGGAACAAATTGCGCTACACGAGGAGGCTCCTTCATGCATCCCAAATGATTTACTTTAACATGGAAGACCTATATTAGATTTGGGGTACTCTAGAACTCCAAAATCAAGAAAATGTGTGCGATATTTCTTAATTTTGGCTTTTCTACAAAAGGGTATGTCACGATTTCAATCTAATTTACAAAATCTGCGATCTATTGACTATAACAACGTAAAAATAGGGAACTATAACTACATGTTTACATAACTTATTTTTTCAGGACCATGAGGAGGTTTGAGAACTTATAGCACATTATGTATATCCGCTCCAGCCCTGACATGTGAAAATTCCCAAATAAAAAATAAATGTCATGTAATTGGTAAATAAACATTAAATTCGCGATTAATTCGCGACACACCGGTGTGTTGCCGCTGCTTGAGCGGATATGTTGCAGACTCGCAGCCAACTAGCTTAATCAGCCGTTTAATTAAAAGCATAGCCTTTTCATTGAACTGCCCCGTTTAATCCGCAACATAAGTGACATGGTCACATGGGCAGCATGAAAATAAATCAAAACACTGACAATAATAGTTCATTCAAATATGCTGTATTTTATCACTAACTGCCTCAGACTGCTTTGCTTCATCAGAATAGTAGTCGCTATGTTTGACTAATTTGAGTTTATTTGACGTTTTAAGTAATAAGAAAGTTTATTTTTACTTAAAACGTTTTTTAATTTCGGTGACAGGATTTATTATGGTTTCAAAATAATCCTATGAACCCAATGATATTATAAGTAAAAAGGTGTAGATAGGTTACATAAACAACATTCGATCTTCAAGAACGGCACAATGTCACACTGTTAGATGACACGTAGAAGTAGGACGGCATGTCGTGATTATCGGGAGCGGAAAAGAGAAAAGACGAGAAAAATGTGGCTAATTAGCCACATTTTGACGTGCCGCTTGCTGAGCGCTTATAACCTATCTACACCTTTTACTTAAAATATCATTGTATGAACCAGTATTGCCAATGTTTTCATTTATTGCCGTATCGATGTCTCTTCACATTGTATAATATGTCGCAGCCAATTAGCTTAAGCAGCCGTTTAATTAGTGGCCTAGCCTTTTCATTTAAAAGCACTGATTTTTCAGCGACCTAAGTGACAACTTTTATTCAATATCGTTTAATGAGTTGCCCATGTCACTTATGTCGCTGATGATACGGCGCAGTTCAATGAAATGGCTAGGCTTTTAATTAAGCGGCTGATTAAACTAGTTGGCTGCGACATATTTATCGACAGAAAAGGAATTAACAGTCGGATGACAGCAGATAGGCCCGTTTGCCTTCATCATTACGTGAAAGTAATTCAATTAATAGGCGCATATCCTATGTCTACTCTCGAATAAGCCTTTCATTGATTCCAACCCGGTCACAAAAGGCACCACCTTGCTAACTGACTAACGCTTTCACCGAGACATTAGTCACTCTTACACAGTTCAATGAGCCACAGTTAAATCCCCTGAGTGCATACAAAAACCAGTTAAAACTTAGCTAATGATAACCTTAAACACAACACCTTACTAAAAACTTCACCATTTGAGAACCCAAGGGGAACAGAAGTTCGCGAGCACGCCAGTAATTTAATTCCATTTAAGGTGGGTGTTACCACGTGACATTTCAATGCGCATTTCGAAAAAAAAATGTTGAAAGAGTAGAAAAATAATCTTCGTTCTCTAGCGGATAAGCCACTAATTCGTCGATCAATTTACATTGAAATTCGGCTCATTCTCCTAACTGTTATTGTTGTTTTAATCCTTAAGGGCTGGCTCGTCACTTTGAGGGACGCAAAAGGTCTCCCTTTTATTATTCATAATTATTCCTGGAACAATTTATTTAACGTTTTTTCAGCTATCCGGTAATAAAAATATTTGCTGGATAAGTCTACTCAGGAAAGGATAACTTACGAGTTGCGACACACACCTAGGGTTGCCAACCGTACTCTATAATAGAGTTTTATACTCTATTTTGCATAGACGTACTTTATAATCTAGTAAAGCAATAATACTCTATTTATTTTGACTGTCTTTCAATTAAACTTAATGAAATTCTCCCATTTTAGTATTTCACTGAAGGAGATTCAACTATTTTTAAGCACGGTTCGCATTTGCATCTCAGTTGCAATCTGTCAAAAATGTACGGAAATATTGTTTTTTGACGGATTGATACTGAAATGCCAACCTGGCTCTTTGGATCCCCCAAAGAGCCAGGTTGGCATTTCAGTATCAAGCGTGATGATACATTATGTTAAATTAAGTAAGTAAATTAAAAAATATTTTTATCTACACTCACAACGTAATGTTCCAAATATGAGTTCAAAACCGAATGCATAAATACATACTTTTTTTTCGTGGATAGGTAAAATTTAAAAAAAAAAACATTACAGTTCAACATTTTCCTTCGATTTTTAAACAACTGCATCATAAAACAACTTTTTAATTTTTAAAGCACACTTTTTCTTTTTAATTTTTGGCGCGGGCTGATTGACTTAAGTCAATGAGCCAGCTTTTATCTTTGTCTATGTTTGAGCGCGCTGCGCAGTCATTCGAATACGCAATGAGAATATCCGCCATATTGGAATTAACTATTTTTCCACTTATTTTATTTCAACTGTATGAGTGAAGATAAAATAGTGTATGCAACGGCATATAATTAGGTATTAAAACACTCGTGTGATGCTATTATCACACTCGGCTACGCCTCGCGTGATAAACCCACACTCGTGTTTTAATAACCCTTTTTATATGGTCGTTGCATAAACTACTATTATCGCAATCTAAATAATTGACAATACAATCAAAATTACCTCTTTTGGAAACAATTAGAAACCGTATCAAACAAAGGTAATTTTCTACCTACTTAAAGCTACGTTTAATTTAACGGCATCTCAAAATACTCCGAGCATCGTTCTGGCCAGTCAAAGGGAAGAAACAATTCGGCAATAAAAGAGAAACATAGACGGATGGCAAACGAGCAAAATAATCTTCTATTTGAAATGGATACCGTTCTAACGTTCAAAGGGAACATCGAATCTCTAGGCTTCGCGTTGGTTGAATCTGTTGTCATTATTTCGGTGTTTTCCACCTACGGGCTTACGAAATAGTGGGTAAATATCTAGTTGCATGCAACACACAGGTGTATAGATCGCTGATCATTTTTAGTTTCTTAAACCGATATACATAAATACCTACTTTACTTATATAAACACATGTCTTTTTTCCATGAAGGTAGGTAGGTAGAAACTATAGGATGCCAGCTGCGGTGCCACAACCCTGACATAACCCATTTGCTTCGTTTACATTTTTATACAACCTTTTTTTATAATTGATTGATTGATTGACCAACATCGAAATCGCGAAAAAATATTAGCTTTTCAGTAAGTATATTTTGGCGAGTTCATCATCATCATCATCATCATATCAGCCGAAAGACGTCCACTGCTGGACATAGGCCTCCCCCAAGTGTCGCCACAACAACCGGTCCTGTGCGTCTCGCATCCATCGACTACCAGCGACCTAACCAGGTCATCGGTCCATCTTGTGGGAGGCCTTCCAACGCTGCGTCTTCCGGTACGCGGTCGCCACTCCATGTCGGTAACCTTGGTTCTCTTGCGGATATCGTCATTCCTGATTCGATCACGCAAGGAAACTCCGAGCATTACCCTCTCCATTGCCCTTTGGATGACTTTAAGCCTTCTGATGAGGCCCATTGTGAGCGACCACGTTTCAAGTCCATAGGTCATCACTGGCAACGCGCACTGGTCATAGACTTTCGTCTTGAGACTCTGTGGTATGTGAGACGAGAAGATACCGCGCAACTTCCCGAACGCCGCCCAGCCGAGTCGGATTCGACGGTTGACCTCTTTCTGTTTATACTCCCACATGTCATTAAATGGTGAAGTTAGTTTTTTGAAAGGGGTGAAACTCTTAATTAATCAGACACAGTATAAGTATAAGATCATTAAACCAAATGTATAAAATAGCCAGAGGCATCCCTGAGCAGCTATAAATACATTCCGATACCTACACGTGGCTACACCTAGTGTAACTAAAAGCTTGTGCGACTCATTTTAACTATCATCATCCTCTAGCCTTCATTTATTTGGAGACCGCGCAGTAAAAATTCTTCTTCCTTAAGTACTTATACATCTATTTACCGTCATTTCAAGATTCAACTCATTTTTAGCCCAAATAATTATCTATCACACAATCAATTAATAAGAATGAGGGTTTCCTGAAATGACGAGCACCAGGTAGCAGCACTGAGGCGTCAGGTCCAGCTGTCAAAACGATATTGTTTTCCGACATTTATTCAATTGACATCAACGTTAAAGTCACTCAGATCAGTTTTCAAGGAAGAAGACCTCTCGCCTATGTGGCGCCAACTAGTAACGTAAATTTTCCTAGATACCCTCATTGAAAAGGCTAGGCTGATAAGACCTTTGTTTTTATCCCAGAATACTGGTATATATCTGTATATCATACTTACAGACATGCCTACGCCACTTACATAAACGTCGGCAGAATAAACGTGTATTCGAAGCTTTACAACTTACCTGTCGATATTGTTGTTTACGAATCAAGCTGTACGTAGGTAGACGTTACGTACTATGGAATTTTAGGCGTAGACCTCCCACGTCACTTCTGGGTTCAAATTTGGGTTCTTTTTTCAAATTTTTGCTATATTCGTACTTATTTATAGTTTTTTTGTGTGGAGACACCGAAAAAAAAATATGGCAGGCCAGTCAACTGTCCGTCAAAGTGATCACCGCTGCCTAAGGACATCTGCAGGGTTTATACCCAGAGACTTCTGAAAGGTCTCAAGTGTTTCTATATTACCCTCTGGTATAAATGCCCACACACTAAACCGGATCGATATGGCAACGCGACCCGGTTCAGTGGTCAATGCCATACTCAACTCAACTCAAAGCATTACTTTTGAATTGTCAAGGTCGGTCAGTCAAAGAGGTTGCATTTGCATGTTCCAAAGCGAAGATCTCTATGGAGAGTTTGTTTGAGGAGCCATATGGAAGAAAAGGGAGCTAGTGATAGTTTGACGGCTGATAGGACAGAATGGAAGAAAAAAACGTGTTGCGCCAATCTGATGATGAGATCTCTATGGAGAAAAACGTGCAAGAAACTCCATAAACACTCTTTTGAATCAAATAATTGTTACTAAGTTGTGGTACATTCATATCCAGCAGTGAACGTCTTTCGGTTGATCGGTATGATATGGATGATCGGTACGGACAACTTCACTACTTGCTGGCAAAAATCGATATGCTAGTACCACTTAATTATGTTCTTCTTACTTACCTGCTGTTCTTTTCCGATTTACTAATTTTCTTGTGAGATCCTAGACAGCTGTACCGTTTCTGCAGGACTCGTTGGGTTTCATTGACTCGGTGATTTCTGGTGGTCGCTACTTTTGATGCTGGCTCTCAGGAGTTGCAACGGTTGGGAATAGTGTCATGAGCTTGTCCCATATGTAAATGCTTATATTCTCCATACCGATTAGTATTACGAAGGTTTCTAAGAAGCCGCAACCTGCCGTTATTTGTAGGTAGGTCACCGCACATTAGCGGTAACAATTTTACATTGACAAAGCTTTTATGTCGTAGCGGTAAGGGTGGTTTCTTTATTAAAGCCGTTGTGAGGAATGTACGTGTTAGCCACTGTCGTGCAAAAATAATTACACAATTCCACTGAGGTACCAGTTCCAGTATATCCGTGTCTTATTTAGAAAAAAAAGTGTACAATAGAATAGTTTACAATATATAGAGAAATTATAATCTAATAAAGATTTATTCCAATGTTAGTAATTTTCCGGTGACTTAAACAATGATACGAATCACAGTAATATCTATCTACTAATATTATAAGCTGAAGAATTTGTTTGTTTGGTTGGTTGAAAGCGCTAGCTAATCTCAGGAAGGTTCGAATAGAAAAAACATTTTAGTGTTGGATAGCCCATTTATCAAGGAAGGCTATAACATCACATTTTTCCGATAAACACGCAAACGAAGTCGCGGGCACAGCTAGTAGTTCATAATCTCTCCGTGTCGTTCCGAGATATTGTAATCTGACAAACTGTCTTCTTTACAATCGTTGTCTTTTATTACTGAAACAAAAACAAACAAATTCTGACCGTTTAACCCATTTCCACAATTTTAAACAGACTACCGTAACCACGTGATAGATGAAACGGTGCCGAGGACTGAGAGAATGCTTCTTCAGAAGGTAATAAGAAACCAGGTGCCTAACCACCAACTCTTAACCGCTCAGGCCCAACATGTGAAAATTCCCTAATATAAAGTAAATCTTATGTAATAGGTAAATAAACATTAAATTCGCGATTAATTCGCGACACACCGGTGTGTCGCCGGGGCCGGACTTCAATATTACTTCCAGTGGGAAAGAGTCGGAGCTATACAGGACGTATAGCTCCGTCTCTTTCCCACTGGAAGCAATATTAAAGTAATACTGCTTAAGAAGTTGGTGGGTTTAGGCCCAGGTAGGTACTTAGTGCAATTACATAGCTCAGGGCTTTGTTAAATCCAGTCCTGCGGTACAATTCAGATACAAATGACTACACGACCTATCTCGATGTTCCTCAATCTTCTTCAGGAGGCCAGATTTTTTTACTTACTTTAACCCGTATGGAAGAGTTATGCTAGATCCTTTTTTCTAGTTAAGTACATAAAAGTTTCTGTTTACGGCTCTAGAAGATTTTATACGTCTAGATTTACTACGAAAGATAAAAAAGAAAGAATTAAATTTAATTATCTGACGACATGGTTGCCGCAGTGGTTGAGCGATTGGCTGCTGCGCTGCGTGTCATGGGTTCGGTTCCCGCTCGGAACAAATTTGTATGGCCTACAGATAGTTGTTCTGGGTCTGGCTGTTTGTGTACATACCGTAATTTTTATATACATAGATATTCTAAAGCCTAATAAATATTTACTATTTGTATTATTGTAACTATCGGTTTTTTTAACAAATCAGCAGAAGAAAGTAAACTTTTTATATTAGAATGAAATTTAAAAAAATAAATGGAATGTTTAACTAATAATTTAAACATTTCATTTATTTTTTTAAATTTCATTCACTGTAACCAAAATCCGAGGTTTCCCAGACACTCTACCTATTGCTTATCGACACTTTGGACATCACGGTTTCGCCGAAGAGCCAGCAGTGCGCACTGAACATGTCGAAGTGAAAACTTAGGCGAAGTGCACGACAAGTGAGTTGTCAAACCATATGGTTTGACAGCTCACTTGTCGTTCCCTCCACCTATGTGTATACACCGTTTTGAACAGAATCGACTGGCAGTACCTATTGTAATAGTTAAGGCGAATGGTCGACATCAAACTAGATCCACATGTTAACTCAAACCAGCCGACACTAGCGAGCGTTACACCGAGGACTAAATAAATGCTAATTAGTGGGTGTATTTTCAAAAAACCGTCCATTAAGTGCGTTGCAGGCCACGTACCTACAGTGTAGGATTCGGTTGTTTTCTGTCCAGAAACCATGACAAACATTTTAATAATTTCGAGCCCATTTTCGTTATGAGCGACCCCGAACCCATGCAAATAGCGAAAAATAATTAACATTACCTACCTAGGTTTATGGTACTAAAAATCATAAACTATGAAAGCACAAAACATTATATAATTCTGACGAAAAGATAAGTAGAATTAAAGGACAAACTTACCTTTTTAGTTGACAAAAATTTCTCCCATAACTACACCAATAGATATAGGTATGTACCTAGGTAGGCATCTCATGGTTAGTTGTCCAACCGCAACAGTACTTTTTCAGATTTTTTCCTTTATTTGTCTTTTGGTCTTACTTCTTAACAAATTATTATTTACTGCACAAAATTATTATTATTATGATTTTTGTTTTTTTTTCTATTTCAAATATATTTATGGAGGAAGGTAGTTTGGCACTTCTGTCATAGATTGCCATTCCTACTCAAATCATAGTGCTGTTTTTTTTTCTTTTGTTTGCCATTTCAAATATTTGCATACACTACTTTGCATTATTTTTCATAATTTATGTAACTCTTTTGTGTGCCGTGTTTCTTTACTTGCATCAAATAAATGTTTTATCTATCTTATGTATCTAAATGTAATGATTCTAAGTCTCCTATAAGTTTCGATTTATATACGAGAATCAAAGGATATCGCAATAAGTGACCGTATTTTCTTATTGTGTGATTTTTTTATTGTGGGATATTAATTTTACCACGGTAAAATATATTTATACTGTGTTATTACCTTTTCGCGTTTCCGAAAAAAAGGATCTTGGCAGAAAGATAGACCGACGGACAAAGAAGTGGTCCTATACCTACTATATGGGTTGCGTTTTTTTCCCTTTGAGGTAGGTACGGAGCCTTAATTAACTAAACCCCAAGTAAGTATTGGACCAACAGCATCAGTGGTATGGTAACAGTTTGACAATGACAAAGTCGCTGCAATGAGTACGATTCTCAAAATGCAAGTGTTACCTACCACTGATGTATGATGTGTGTGGTTGACTGTACCAACAATTGTTAAGGGTCATTATTTATAGCTGATAATTCCTGAAGAAAAAACCTTTGCAATAACATAAATGGGCGGGAGGATGAATGTCAGTTAATTATCTCTAGCAGGTAACCTACATACCTAGTAAGTACCTCCTTTTTACCCGACTGCGTCAGAAGGATGGACGGATTTTGACATATCGTTTAATTCGTCAGGATTTTGGTAGTGACATAGGCTAAGTAGGTACCTATATAAATTTTTAGCACTCACTAAAATGAAGGAAATAAAAAATAGGTACTGTCAAAAGACTAGACCGTTAACGACTAAAAAGTTCCAAACAAGTATACAAAGGTAACCTAACCTAACATAAAGATAAATGCTCCTATCTACATGTTCTCTACCTCTAACCAAATGACACTCACGCATACAACACGATACACAGAATGAAAAAAGGAAACATAATTACCTACTAGATGAAAATACCTACTAGCATAAACTCTCGTGGCCGTCGTGAGAACTTCAAACAAGCTAAAACCTCAGACCAACATAGTATAGCATTCACACGGACGCATCTCACCGCACACCAACCTTAACTATTTAGTTCATTTACGCAGTCATAGATGGCGCTACAGGAAGACTAAGGGAGGGAGACATCATTGTAGGATCAGGAATTCAATGAAAACATGCTAGATGGCTACAATACTACAAACTGCATAATTTGCCAAAAACATATGTCTGGTATTCTGGTCTGGTATCATCTAACCATTATCTTTCGATCTTTCGCCCCATTATTAGTAACAAATAAGTACATAGAATAAACTACCTAGGTACCTACCTATCTCTACTTACTTACAAGATTTGTTTGTGTTTCATTAACAACGGTATTTAGATAATTTAGGTAGGTACTTACGTCGAACGACGACTTCAAAGTCAACACAACATTCCAATAAGTAGGTACAACTGGGTACCAGGATAATTCCAAGAACCTAGGTTACTTTTAAATTGAGCACACTGATGGATGGCTGAAGATATGTATAGGTACCTACCTACCTACTTTTATAATGCTATTCTGCAAATAAAGTGCAAGTTTTATGTACCTAAGGCTCTAGACAGACGGACCGCATTTCAACTGCAATCCAACCGCAAATTGCAGTTCGGATGCAGTTTGAATGCAGTTGACACGACTGGAATAGAACTGCACGTTTGGTTTGCAGTTCTATTGCAGTCGTGTCAACTGCATCCGAACTGCAATTTGCGGTTGGATTGCAGTTGGAATGCGGTCCGTCTGTCTAGAGCCTAAGCGAAAACATAGGTTATTTACCGAACACCTACAATAAAAGTCTACAATGACACAAAGCTTATGAATATTTTACAGATATATAGGTATAATACTTGTATACTTGTATTTAAAATTCTTAACAAAAACATACACACACAAATAACTCTTACAAAACAATCACAAATAAAAAACAGATACAGAACCAGACAGGCTAATGACATAGCGTTACGGGCGTCTAGAACAAACTACGGCAGGAGTACTATTCTGTATGAGGGAGCACAGCTTTACAACAAATTGCCTCGTAATGTAAAAGATCAAAAATCCATACCTATACACTTTTAAAAAATATCTTAAGAAACACATTTTAGGGGATTTAAAAATTTAAGTTATCTTCGGGTACTGTACCTACTGATCTAGCTTATTTGTTTTTTTTTTGGTTGTGTCGCGTCGCCTAATGTATATACTAATTAGAAATAAGTTTTTTTCTCATATAAGTGAATGTAATTCTTTTTGAGAAATAAAGTTTTTAAACCATAAACCATTTGAAGAACCTAGGTAGGTACTGCAAATAATAAATAAAAAAGCAAGAGTTGTATTTCCCGCGTTTAACATCTTACTCATTCATCACCTCAGATTATACATCAAATAAATGAGTGAACGTTGCTATTCAACTACTGTATTAATCGACTTTATTTTTAGTCGACTTATCACATTATTAATAAATGCTTTTATTCTTATGTGAGCTAAGGTAGTAGTACTATTCCATGTCTAATTATCTGTGAAAAAGACACCTGCTATGAAAAGTTTTTTTTATATTTTTTAACTGGAACTGATTTAAGTAATACTGTTCGAGTCATTATAATGTGCACATATCGAAATGAGGGAATCAATGCTTAATTTTATCGATGGAAAAAAAAAACAATAGAAATGTTTTATTTTTAATTTTGTTCACTTCTGTAACCCCAGTTTAAACAAAACGATGTTACTTTAAAACTAAATGATCAATCGCGACGAAACAAACTGCTCACTGATTGGAAGTAATCAGGCGTCCTCAAAAATTAAAATAGTTATTCCGTCGATAAAATTAAGCAATTTGTTGCAATTTTTGCTGTGACATGCACATATCGAAATGAGGGAATCATTTCGGTACCTATGTGCATGTCACAGCCAATTAGCTGAATCCGCCGTTTTATTAAAAGTCTAGCCTTTTCATTAAACTGTCCTGTTTAGTCAGCGACATAAGTGACATGGGCAAGACAGTGAACGTAATTGAACATAAGATGTTACTTACATAGGTCGCTGAAAATCGGCAAAATGAAATGAAAAGACTAGGCACCCAATTAAACAGCTGATTAAGCTAATTGGCTGCGACATGCACATTTTATAGACACACACTGTATTGTTAGTTATGTTAATATGGCAAACAAAGCCGATGTCGACTATTCTGCCCATGTCCAAGTAGATTGGAGAGGCAAATGTGCAATATTTCACTGAGAACTGAATACTTTTACATGGCGGTCGCTAAAATGACCGAACGGACGATTCCGATCATTAAACTTTGGAACCATTTTTATAACTTTTTAAACTGTGCAAACTGTAACACCATAGCTTAGGTCCCAATGAAGTTCTTCTAAAAGATTCGATAATAAATTTGTAATGAAGTTACTAAAAGAAAATAGTAAGAATTGCTACGCGCGGCACTATTATTTCATTCATTCACTTAGCCCAATTAGTCAGTTTCGTCATGTCATTCACTCCGTAACGCGAACGGAACGCGGTCAGTGGCAACATGTCTGCCGTTTGTGTTATTTGACGTAAATATTGACGAAAATCAAGTTTCTGTTTTCATTTGCGTAGTGATTATTGGTGCTATTTCATTTTTATAATGTGTGTGGATGTGCAGTGATCCGTTCATATGAGGCTGCTATACAAGACAGGTCCAATGGAGTCACTAAGAAAGTGGTTCTATAAACCAAAGGTACGTCAACAGCCTATTTCGTTATTATTCCTAAGCTGTGCTAATTTACTTGAAAACTTTTACTTTGACCTGCTCAAATATATGCTTAGTCGTAAACAGATGGTGAATATCTGTTTTGTAGGCGTGGTATTTATGAATCGCGCTGTAGAAGTTGTCATTCTTTGTTGGCAATTATATTGGGATGATTCAGATAATGTTTCTGTTTGATTTTCCTACTACCTACCATTGTTCTGATTGTTGAGGCCTCCAATAATATTTGCTATTACTCTAGTGGTTGTATTAAATCACTTGGGTAGTATTGTTGGTCCTTACGTCACGTTACTCGAAGTTTTGCATTGTCTGGTCAGAGCGACATGCAAATCACTAGAATAGTAAATAATGTTAGTGTGCAAATGTTATGTAGTAAACGACTGAGCGCCTCGGTGGTCGTGCATAATGTGATGCTGGCTGTAGCAAACAGTTGTTATGTTAAATAGTTGCTTAAAGATTAGGTTGCCACACTGGTTTCTTTTGCGACGTCTGTTTTGATGTTCACACTCGTAAAGACGTTGTCATAAATTAATTAAGTTGATTCCTTATGTTTGTCATCTATCAGGTTTTTGATTTGTTGACAGTTTTTTAGTAACCAAATGATTAAGTTTTGACGTTATTCTTGGAGTCTTTATCAGACTACAGCCAATGAAGGTCATTTTATTGCATGATAATGTGACTTTATAGCAATTCATCGGTCAATAATTGATAATGTAAGCATGTGTTCTTAAATGTGATTAAATGTTATTTCATTAAGCTGATATCGCTATCAATACTTTGATAGTCAATTATAGCGAAATATTTAAAACAGACAGACTCGCTTTGTCATGGCGAAACATACTCATCATAACATTTGTTTTGAAGCCTAGAATTCTATTGCTGTTTCATATTATGTGATACAAAAGACAGAGACAGTTAATGTGTAATAAGTATCATGTATTACAAGTATTTACTTGTACTGTTATTATGTTCTCTGTAATAGTTCTAAGTAAAATAAGTCAAGGAAGTTACTTCTTTGTGTCGCAGGCACAGCACAACTGTTGTTTAGATCTGGGTGGCCCAACACATTGCCAAGGAAGTTACTTTGAAATGAAACAACCATGACAGCCATAACCCACAAGTGTTTACAACGGTACCTATTTTACTCTGGGATTCCCAAATGGATGCATAAATTGTTGACGTTTTCTTACATCTTCAAGTATCAACAATCTTTTGGGATTTCCTAATGATTTTCCTCATAATTTTAAATAAAAAGAAAACATTTTAAATAACTTCTGTATTCCTGTGCAAGTAATTGATAAAACTCCCAGAGAATTCATCATGAATGAGTAAATGGAAAACCCAGTAAAACTATCACAACGTCTTATCTACTCTGTGAATGATGTGCATGCCTGTGATTGAGTTTTTGTGACTGAAGTTTACACAAGAACCTATCCTAAATGCTGTAACATATATTGATCTCTAAATAACCTTCTTGTGTACTTATGTAAAAATATATAATGTAAAGTTTAAAAGTTATAGAATGTCTGTAAAGTTAGACTGTAATATTTCTGACCTGTATTAATTGTCGACTTATGTCCCGGTGGAACCATTTGGTTCCAGTATATATATATTGCAAATTGGTTGATACTTAAATTCCACGTTTTATAAGGTTTATTATCAAATTGGTGCCCCCGGACGATAGTGGATTCAACCTTGTAGCTGCAAGAGTATGATACAGTACCTATCACTTTCATTCAAACTTAATGATGTCTGTGAAGTTTGCTTTCCCCTGTCCACTCTCCTGTCCCTTCCCTGTCCTCTCCCTTGCTGTGAAATATTTGTATTTTTTTTTATAGTGCATCAACTCGCACAGTGTCCGACCCGAGGTTGGATTATATTTGTACCTAACGAAACAATAACTGTGTTGAAGGTCACAACCAGAACCTGATGGCTAGCTGGCCATTTTTAGGGTTCCGTACCCAAAGGATAAAACGGAACCCTATTACTAAGACTCTGCTGTCTGACCGTCCATCTGTCTGTCACAGCTGTATCTCATGAACCGTGATAGTTAGACAGTTGAAATTTTCACAAATGATGTATTTCTGTTGCCGCTATAACAACAAATACTTAAAAACAGAAAATTAATATTTGAGGGGGCTCCCAAACAAACGTGATTTTTTGCTTGTTTTTGCTCTATATTGATAATGGCAACAGGTAGGCACTTGAAATATTCACAGAATATTTAGTTATATTTTCACTTTATGCTAAATAATTAAATTAAAATAAAACAAATATTTAAGGGGAGCTCCTATACAAAAAACGTGTCTTTTTTCAGTTTTTTTTATAGATAATGGTACGGAACTCTTTGTGCCCGAGTCCTTTTTCATATTATGCCCAAATAACTAGGTATTTAATTTAATTTTAATTGTATTCATTTGTGATCCAAGTAGGTACCTTATTGTTCTAATGCAAATAAAGACCAAAGTAGATAAAAGTAAAATCGCCATGCTTTTGTGCCAACCTCTTTAGGTTTCTACTTGCAAAGTAATAATGTTGTCTAATCCATCTCTCTGGACTTCTTCCAGTAGTAGAATTAACACCAACAATTCCAAATTATTGAGCTGTACACTTTCAGCCAAAATAGGTACTTAAATCTCTTTGCAAATATCATTGTGTAATATTGTCTCTATCAAAAGGTAAACAAATGATCTAAAACTTCATTTTACTCAAAATGTATTGTCTTTATCTTTGTTTCGGATAAGCTATCTTACTAATGATTCATAATGTCGTCATTAGTTAATTTCCATTTCTAAATGGTGATGATTTGTAGAATTTGTTTTTGGTTTTAAAAGTCAATACTTATCTTATAATTGTGAAAGATTTTAATGAAACTTGGCACACACATGGACCATGACTGGAACTAGGATTTTGGATTAATTTCGATAAGTACTTTATCGTGGTCTTATGTTTCCTTGGGGTAGGTAATAAAACTCACTATGCGCGGGCAGAAGACATAAAGATATTAAAAAGCAATAGTTTAAGCTTGTTGTTGTTAAGGAAAAGGTCGTGAGAAAAATTTGAATTAGGTACATGAATGTGAATTACCAATGTGGAGAGTCCAAAAAAAGGATAATAGACAGTGTGAAAGATATGGTTAGCAAATAGGTGACTACTGAGATGTCGACAACCCTCAAATAAATAATCAAGATATTGACGGAAGAAATAGGATAGGATACGATTTACGAAGGCGCTGACTGATATAAAAAAAAACGTTTTGTCGTCTATTCACGGCGTGTAGGTTTCGCTTTGACGCAAAAGCGTGATTTGGTCCGTCTAGACTGGTATGAGTAATATGACAGTAAGGCTTCATTAGTAAACTGGTAGCCACGAGAAGGTCGATATCATGTCATAATATGTGCGCTTTAATGTTATAAGTATTAGGGACCAAAATAATATGACTGTGTTTAAAACGTGCAACAATATTGCAGTTTTATAAATAGGTAGGTAATTTAAAAGTGCAAGCTTGCTTCATCATCATCATATCAGCCGAAAGACGTCCACTGCTGGACATAGGCCTCTCCCAAGTGTCGCCACAACAACCAGTCCTGTGCGTCTCGCTTAAATAACGTTAATATCGGTTCCATCTGGCTATTAATAATGTTCGTTGGGACTAAATACTGACCTGAGTAGCTACCTCACCCACTAAGAGGCTGTGCCACCTATTAAAAGTGACTGAAGGTGTATTTTGGAACGGCAGGGGCGACCTCTCGCGTCCGGCCCTGGTTAAATCCATGGTCGGGGGCGAGGAGGCATGGGAAGCCGTCACCACGTTCTGCGAAGCAGTAATGCTAGTGAAGAAGGAGGCGGCCCGTGTAAGGGACAACCCTCATTCAGAAAACCAGCCGCCGCAACATAGGGGACGGCCCGAGCGTCGGGAGTCGCAGGACGATTACCGGTCACCGTAGGCGCGGGTCTGCGAACGGCGAGCGTTGGGTGGCTTGCCGTCCTATCAAAGCCAGGTCCTTCGACGGCGCGTTGTGTTCCACGCGCGCCTCACAGAGATGTCAGCATAGTAGATTACTTCCTACCCCGAACATCCGAAATCGTATGCTAATACATGTTTACCTCTGAAGGATATATAATAGTGTTTTTAGTAGTAGAATAGTTTGGATAACTAAGTAACGGTTTTCTCAAAATCTGATGGTGAGCTACTAATCATGGGCCCAGTTACCTACTCCCAATATAATATCCACAATTCCACAGTTAAGTTCCGTCTATAGATTAGTATTGACGAATTGCTCTGTGCACATCTACAAAAGCCTTTGTCCCAGCGTGACACAATTTTAGTACAATTAGATGACGAATACGGATCAGTGGACCGATTCACACCAGTACCATTCAAGCCGTTTGTAGTTTTGGTTTTGGGTGAAATGACGTCATTTTATAGGTGATTGAAGACAAAGAGAACATGGCTATACACTGTTTTTTATGACCTTGTCAATTAAAATCGAATCACCAGTATTCTATAACTTTTTCGTACCAGTTCAGGGGTATTCATTTACGGTTCTACTTAAGTAGGTACCACATTTTCAAAAATTTTACGAGATCATTATCTTATCATAATCTACTAAAAGGACGTATTTTGGAAAATTCTAAAAGGGTAACCCTGACCGACAGTACCTAATACTTTAAAGTCGTGTTGCAACCTATTTTATTTACATTCCGAAGGTGAGAGAATTTTCAGCCAGGTAGTTCAATACGAGGTTTGCTGATCAGGGTCCGAGGGACCCCTCAGATTGGGGGCCCCAGTGCACAGGCACCGTCTAGCCCTTCGGTAGTTACGCCACTGAGTGCGACCTTACATGCAAATCCAGGTCGGATTAAGACAGATGTTGTATTGTGTCGCAATCGAAACTCGAAAGGAAGTCTATGAGAGTCGCATGCAAAACTTAATAAAATAAACGTCCATATAACAATGTAAATGATTCTCGGAGAACAGCAAGCAATAAAAATGAGACTCCATCATTCAATTGAACGAGCCATATTTCATAACAGCTTATCGCACACCCCAAGAACTCCACATAAATCAATAATAAAAATTTGCAAGCATAGACAATTTTATTCACCATCGATTTATCATATTGACATCCTTAATCCGCGTTATCGGATTGTGACGTCACACCTTGCGTCTCCTTTCAACAAGGCCAATTTATTCGTTCGTCTCGCTTGCACACTTTCACTTTTTTTTCACCGCTTTCCCAATGGCGAAACTCGGTCGTCTTTGCCAAATGTTTCGCGAATGGATGCAGTCTGTTGGCCATTCAACGATTAAAGTTTGTGGCTGTCTTAATCTTATGAACGGATTTCTTTTGGCATTGTTTTAATGTTTTTAGGTCCATTGTTCTTGATTGTGGCAACCGTTAAGTATTGTGTTGTTGGTAAACAGTTAATTTTTGGCTCAAAGCTTTTTACCGTATTCTCATTTTACAGACTGTAGGTACAAGTAGGACTGTGTATTTTGATCTATGCTCTAGATTTATATATTACTGACTAAACACAGCTCAGTCTCTAAAAATATTTCCGAGTCACGTTTCCTCGCTATACTCAAGCTCTCTGATACAGACCGTTCTATTGAGAATTGACTGTGTATAATTGGTAAAGTAAATCGTCAATCCAATAAAATCCTAAATGGCATCGCCTGTTCTGGCATGGTCATTGCGGTTATCAGCACGAGATAAATTGACGTAAACACCACGCCCGCTGCCTCTGGGTCATCGCATTACACTCGTAACTAAACTGCGTGCACTGTAAGTAAACATTGCTAATACGGTCTTACTATTTAGTAGTGCGTCTTGACTGTTTGTTGTTTTGTCTGTCTGTAACGAAGAGGAAAAACTTATTACCTACCTGTACTTTATCGTTGTCGTCATTGCCAGAGCATTTGCGTAGGTTTCCTTTCTAAGGGAAATTAATGAGGCCGCTTTTGAATTTGCATCCTTAGGCATGTTTTCTGTTCATCGACTCAAGCTTTTCAACAGTAGGTTTCAATGATGGAAATAATATAAAATAGACCAGTGACCAGCTAAATAGTGGTTCTTCTTCTCTTATCGGCACGAACAAAACAAAAGCCCGTGCAGTCAGAAATGTGGTATCTGCAGTGCTGATTTGATTAGATTTATTGGATTATTTCATAATGTTTCGACAACTTTTATTAGCAATACCAATAACATTGTATAAAGATAAGTATCAGCTGTTCAAGAATTCGACATTAGGGCCACATAATTTTTCTCGGTGATCCGACACGCAATTCAATGGTTTTATTCCAAATTAATTATTTCTAGACACACATTGTCATGATCTATTTCACACAAGGTCGTTATTTCAGCTGCCTTACTTGTAAAAGTTCACAAAACTCTGGAAAGGTCACCGGGTTCCTTGTCTATGGCAAGGCAACAAGCTGCCAACTTGTCACGCATGGACGTCGTGCCATCTTTTATTACCTACTTGCAAAAGTCTGCCCGTGGCGCATTTTATTCACAGTAACCATCTTTTAGGAAGGGGAAGCTTACATAACGTATATTTTACTTAAAATTAAACGCCCAATGTCCACCAGCATTAAGTTAACATCACTCGTTTGTGGTCCTTACTCCAATTTACTGACAGGGTTTATTGTAAGAAAAATTAATGTTTTAAGGCTTTGATTTAGTATTTTGGCGATCTATAGAATACTCTTTCTAGATTTTCAAGTTATGTCGATATATTTTTGTCTTTACAATATTATAAAGAGGTGAAGTTTTTCGTATGTTTGTAGAGGTAATATCTGGAAGTACTGAACCGATTACGAAAAATCTAAAACTATCACAGAGTTGAGAGTTGGGTCTTCATTCCGGCCATATGCACGGTTCCTGCGGGGCAAAGCAGTGACGAAGAACAGTATAAAATAAAAAACAACGCGACAAAAATTGTATAAATTTACTTATAGATCTATGTAATTCAAAACAATACCGAGAATGAAACCGCAAATACCTATCTTAATTATCAACAATGCATTGACAAAAAATAAATCGTGAATGTCTATGGATAGTTGACCATAGACATCCGTTTATTCCTGATAAGATAATTCGGTTTTCCTTGAATAGAAATGTACTGAAATCATGTTCTAAGTTCATTTGCCTGTAATTTGGTACTGAAATACTTGGCACGAGTGTTGTTTATTTATTTTTGTTTGAAAGTATTTAGACATCGGGGTTAGTCGATCATTACTTTGTTTTGAATGTGACAGACATTCAAAACAAAGTAATGATTGACTCCATCGGTTACCCGCGACCCTCACAGGTCATCGGTCCACCTTGTGGGAGGCCTTCCAACGCTGCGTCTTCTGATACGCGGTCGCCACTCCAAAACTTTTCGGCCCCATCGACCATCTGTTCTGCGAGAAATGTGCCCTGAAGAAAACTTTTCCATGGATGCTAAAATTCTAATGAAAATATGTAATCTGTTGCTTATCACTATCAAGAACCATTTAATTTATTGTACAGTTCGGGTTGTCCCATTGCGGGGCAAACAGTCCTTTCTATCTTTTTCCCTCCCTCTCTTGACCAAAATAACATTGACCAATCATTACTATACAGGTCAAGTGAGATCTTTTTTATTATTGAAAGGTTCCCGTTTCACCAAAATCTTACTTGATGAAAAGCGATGATGTGGTCGACGATGGAATGTCAGCTCTTGACTTACAGCACAGATTAACTAATAGTTCCTTTACAGTCCCGAAGATTTAGCTTATAGCTATCCCTGATAGGGAACACAGACTCCGGCAGAGAAGTCAGTGGACTTCCCTATTAATATGTGCAGATAAGGAGTGCCTTAGCTGCACGATCAATGAAAGTATACCCAAAACGTTTTGTGGTGAATATTTAATAACACAACAAAAAGTAAACTGCATTGAACCATTCAAACAACCTGATACTGGTTAGCAAGTGTCAAAATAAATTCTAGCAATGCCAAAAGACAGCGACCGAAGGTGAATGGCGATATATCTCTCTAAGTTATAATCTGGTTAGAATTGCTCTGTTTTACAACCAAGCCATTGAAATCTGGAACTGGATCTTTGTACGAGTGTTTTCTTAAGTGAAGCATGTAAGTTTTATAACGTGTACTACTGTGAGAATTTGAAGCTCATTCAAGACTGCCGCCAAGTAGTCCCAACTTTCGGCAGCTTGTTTATTAATGTCTAGATGTAATGGAGGTTGGTCTTAAGCCTTTAATAAATAGCTACAACTTGGGGGATCACTTCAAGTGTTGATTTTGTTAACTATGTGTTCTGAAGACCGACTATGAGACTCAAGGTGCATGAAGCAACAAATTGGGTGTTTGTCTTACAGTCTTAACACTACAATTAAAATGGCTACGCCAGGAAACAACACAATTAAAGTTTCGAATAGTACAATCAGATTCAGATTAAAATCTCCGAGAATGCCCACTACATGAAGTCATTGTATACTAACCAATTATTTGACTTCCTGTATCAAGTTTCTTATTTATAGAGCGATAAGATTCTGCATCGTATACGTCCAATGAATGCCGGGAGGTACTGTTATGACTTATTAGCTTCAATGCTAGTCGTTACGTGTTGTGAGCACTATAGGAATGCCACAGTTGACACGCGCATCCAATGCACAGCGTCTATTATGTCATCGACTATTAAATAATAGTCGGAAATTGAATTCAATTCTACGTTTATCATAATGTTTTTGTGTATAATTGCTGACTGCTCAAGACCGGGATGGTTTAAATATTCTCTATGACTGCAATTTTGCTACTTTTTATGACGGTTGTGGTTTGCAGTTACCATTTTCAGCTGTTGATTCTTTAACAGTTGTGTGTGTTCTCCAAAATAAATGCTTATAGATGGTCAAATAGGAATAAATATTTATTTAATGATGGCAGTATTTTTTAATTGTGCAAAGTACATCTATCTGTTGTGGACTTGTAGTGAGAGGAAACTGCTCGCTCTCAATCCTATGGCTGCGTCCCCTTTACCTTTTAAGGCAGTAAGAAATAGACTATCATAATCTTGTTGTCCCGGTGTGTTGCCTTCTCTGACCAATCCTTCCGAAGAGTGAAAGGCTATGGGGCAGATCTTTGCCCAGTAGTGGAATAGGTTGAATCAAAAGTCAATAATTTATCGGTGTTCCATGGATTCATCTACATATCAAGAGAGTTAAAAATAGCTTGACAGCCGTTTCGTTGTCTTCGTGTTTCGTTGAACTTTGTGTGATTTGGCATTAACAAAATGACATTTAACGACCACTATCATTCTCCCACACTTTTCCAGTCTAGGAGTAATGCCCTAGCATTGTCCTGAAGCGTCATTGCTTTCATAAATAGTTCTTCGAAAGAGTTGAAATTGACAATTTAGACTAATGATAATGACGACATAGAGAACTAGGCTGAGAATAACCTGTCACGCAAAACATTAATATGAAAAAAGAATCGAATGTACGGCCAATACTGTCTCGTCTGTAGGTCGTAGTAACGAAATTGACACTGACAGCCTGTGATGAGGACCAATCAGAATTCTAGAAAAGGACAACAACATATTGGGTTTTTCTCTTTTACGCTTTTGTAACCCTGTTTTCTCCTGACACCCAGACGGGGACCGCTTACTCCAGTTCTCTATTTGTGCCTCCTTGTTGTAACCTCGATGATATTATTTCGATGTAATTTTCCATTTCCGAAGTTTATGATCTTCAAGAGCATCTAATTGATGAGTCGACGGTACTTATTAGGATCTAATTGCCGGAAGAATTAATCTTCAATACAGATTGTCGGACGTTGCCCGACTATTTGCATTCCGTCAAGGTTTTCGTTCGCCGAACCGTCATGTGATCTCATTGTCGCCGCTATTTCATTGCTTTCCATGTTTTATTAAGATAAGATGTGCATGTCAGTTTGTTTCGTAAATAGCTGTAAATGAGGGCGTGTCAAAACCGTTGGCCCTGTCTTGCGAAGTTCCGACGGACTTCAATGCCGTTGAATGGAAGTAACAGAAATAGGTAAATGTTTGTACTTACTTAGGTATAAAAGGAAAATTTTACCACAATAGCATTGTTGACTTCCTTGTTGGAATATAATAAGCAATATAATAGAAGGTTAATAGTCACATATTATGCAACTGTTGTTAAGAAGGGGTCTTTAAACACGAATGTGGGTTTATCACACGAGGCGAAGCCGAGTGTGATGTGAAAATAATAGAATCACATGAGTGTTTTAATACCGGATTATGTACAGTTGCATACAAGACTTTATCTACACCCATGATATGAATTCTCTATAAAAGGTTATTATCTAATTCATTCAATAAAAACTTGGTACTTACGCCTTTTCTTATGGTTTTCTCGGCTTTTCTGGTAATAATTGGTTAGAAAAATCCTTTGCTGCATTAGAAATATCTGGTGGTGTGTTATCAAAGTTTGTATCACTCATTTTTGTAAACAACAAACTAATCATTTTATGCAATGCTTACTAGGTAATATCGAACAAAAAAAAAATGGCGGGACACGACGTGAATTCAAATAACCTATAAGTTTTTTTTTATTACGACGCTGTTATAGTGAAACGCGTGCATGTCAATGTTCTTTTTTTGAAATTCATAAAGATACCACGAATTGAGTAGTGAGAATGTGGCTGTTTGATATGCGAAGGAGTTGCGTAATGAAATTTAGTACAACATTATTATAACACTCGTTTGGATGATATTATAGTTACTATGACACTGGTTGTTTTAATGTTGGCATTAAGCTAACTGTTCCAGAAACATTTATAGAGGATTTATAGCATGGAAGTAGATACAATAACTAATTTACTCATTGGACCCCCATGGTGAATAGAGGCTTTCACATAAAACTAATATACACTTCTGGACACACCTATTGGCCCACCTTAGAGTTTAGGTTTCAATGGCCCCTACCGAAATATGATTTCTAGATTGAACAAAAACTGTTGATGCAGTTTTAAACCTGATACATTTTACCATCTTTTTCGATCATATTGTTTTAAATTTGAATTCAGAATACCATACGACATGGAGCTACGCCTAACAAGTCGGATATGCGCCTTGTTAAAGGCAATTGATTTTTGAATAAAAAACATGTTTTATCAAATAAAGGTTTAATTTAATAACGCGTGTTGCCTCCATGGGCATCTACCACAGCTCTCATACGATTAGGCATAGAGTTTATCAACCGCTCTATGAAATTTTGAGGGATCATCTCCCATTCCTCTTTTATGGCAGTTTTCAACTCCTGCATCGTCTGGGCAACTGGCTGACGAGCCCTAACACGTCTTTTTAGCTCGTCCCACATGTGCTCAATGGGGTTCATGTCTGGGCTTCTGGCTGGCCAGTCCATAACTGTGATGTTCACATCCCGAAGATATTCCCTGACGATGCCGGCCGTATGGGCTCTTGCATTATCATGCATAAAAAGGAAATTTGGGCCCACATAGTCCGCGTATGGTATCACGTGAGGTTCTAAGCACTCACGAATGTACCTTTCAGCATTTAATGTTGGCAGCCGTGGTCCTGTAACAACCTCAAGTTGAGTTTTGCCGCTCGCGGATATACCGCCCCAGACAGTCCATGAGCCACCGCCATAAGCAACCCTCTCTTCAAAGCAGCATTGTGCGAAACGCTCTCCCTTACGTCGGTAGACCTTCTTCCTTCCATCATTGCCATGTAACACAATTTTAGACTCATCAGAAAAGAGTACACGGCTCCAATCTTGCTGTGTCCAATTTAAATGACTGCGTGCGAAATGAAGGCGCGCTGTTCGGTGGGCTCGCGTTAGTTTGGGCCCATTAGCTGGCTTGTGTGGTACCATATCGCCTTCTTTTAACCTTCTCCGAACAGTTCGAGCGCTCACAGATACTCCGTGGAAGTCGCGAAGTTGGTTTTGTATCTCAATGGAGGTAAGGTGACGATTTCTCAAGCTGGTCGTCACGATGAATCGATCCTGCCTTTCAGTTGTGACCCGAGATCGTGGCCTTCCTTGGCGACGAACAAAGCCGCCAGTCTCTAGGTACCTCCGATAAACATTTCGGACCGCAGATCGACTTAAATTAAGTTGAGCACTCACGTTTCTTTGGCTGTGTCCGGCCTGAATAAGTGCCACAGCTTGGGCGGCGACTTCAGGTGAAGTATCCATAGATTATTGATAGAACCTCACCTTAATGTTAAGAATAAGTAATGTTTGTTGCAAAACCAAAGATATCAATCACTTTTTCAAGAATTAAATCCAAGTAAACCAATAAAACCAAGTTTTCTTAGTATTCGATTGTTTGATATCAACAAACAGGCTCCAAATTGTCTTTTGTTTCTTTAAATTCTGTGTTCGAAATTCAAAAAAAAACTATTGAATGAAATTGTGAATGTGCCAGGTTCAAAACTGCATAAAAACTTTTTGCTCGACCTAATATAAAATTTTAGCTAGGACCAAACAAAACTGAAAATACAAGGTGGGCCAATAGATGTGTCCAGAAGTGTATAATAGGGAATGGGTTGTTTATTTTAGAGCTAGCATACCGATTTTATGATCTCATTCTTCGTCAATAGATAGTGAAATCGCTCCAATCTAAATTTCGAAAGTAGGTACCTAGGTTACTGTGCCAGAATCTCTATAATACCTATCGATGACGAGACATGACATTTAGAATTTCTTCATAATAGAATTCGCCTGAGACGTATAAAAAAACGTTTTTTGTAAGAGTAAAGTATTGCTAGGTAACGTTCACTGAACCGTGGCCAAACAAATACGTTCTTTACATAAAAAGAACGAATGTATGTTAAAGCAAGGTTTAGATTTTATCGAAACTGTAGCAACTTTTGGTTTATTGTATGCTTCACGTAATAAATATGAAAATCCATTTCTTCTACCCATTTTTAGGTATAAACTGTGTGTTTTGTTAAGTACGCTTTGTTATGGATCACACGAGTCTTTTCGCGGAGACCTTAGACTTAGGTAGGTACTGAAAATTAGGACGTATAATAGGACCGAGGGCAGTCTTGCCAAGAAGTACCGTGTTACCCAGTTAATGGGTTGTGGATGTCAGTTAGGCAGCCGCTTCACTTAAAATAGGTAATAGTATTCAGCTGAATCCGGTTTGACTGGGAGCCGACCCCAATAAAGGTGGGAAAAGGCAGAACAGTAGCAGCAAAACAGTAACTTAACTACCTCATTCTGATGCTTCTTTTGCGGTTTTAAGGACTATATTGTATTGTTAAAGACGAATGAACGTAAATAAAAAGAAAATATTAGTCCACGTGAGTGGTAGGCAAAGCTTGATCACGTACTAAAACCGCTGTAGTCAAATCACTAAGGGCCAATAGCACCATGTAACTGAATGCGATCAGCACGTCTAAACCGCGTTTAAAAGAGTTGTCAGTAACAATATTTAATAACAAACCTGACACTGACACCTGCTGAACGCAGTTTAGATTATCGCGTTCAGATGGTTCATTGGTGAAATTGGCTCATCAATTGCTGGTCCAGATTCACTAATACACTAAAGATGAATATAGAAGATACAGATGCCTAGCCAAGTTGTCTGTGATTCAATTATTGTATGACTCACATGTTTTTCTGAGACCGTATGATTATAAAAAAACTGATTTCGAAACCAATGTAGGTGCCTTGAATATGAATGCCAATGTCGAGGCCAATTAGATCTAGGAGTTCTTTATTATGGACGTACGAATATTTTTAGTTGATCCTCCTTTCCATTCATTTTGCAGGTAATTTTTTTTTTTTTTTTTTCTTTATTTACTACAAATATTTGTTCCGTGCGGGAATCGAACCCGCGACACGCAGAGCAGCAGCCGATCGCTCAACCACTGCGCCAACCGTGTCGTCACAAAATGTAGACTGAATGTTTACATTAACCTTTTGTGGGAAGGCAGCGTTTAGTACAAGCATAATTTATATTGTAAGGGCCATTAAACAATAGAGAGGGAGAGGGAAGCCGATGAAGATGATAAATGAGGAATGATTATGAGAGTAAAGGGTGTCGGTGAAAGCGTAACTAACGGTTCTGAGGACGAATGGAAGATGAAAAACATGTATGGGACCAAACATGGTACCCTGAAGGCAGGAAGATGATGATTTTAAACTTTAAGAGCGTTTACGCCCCGTACGGCATTTTATACAAACTTTCAAGTCCTGATTTTTCGAAATGAATGAACCGATTTTAATGAAACTTGGTATGGATACGCCATCCAACCAGGTCTAAAAGTTAGTTAAGAAAATTTTCGAATAGAGAGCGATTTTAAGTTTTCTATAGAAAGTGAAAAATCACTATATCTTTCCTCCTGAACTCTTTTCGAAAATGTTCTCAACTAACTTTTTAGACCTGGTTGGATAGCATATGCATACCTACTAAATTTCAATAAAATTGGTTCATTCATTTCGAAAAATAAGGACTTCAAAGTTTGTATGAAAAGCCGTACGGCGTAAACACTCTTTAAAGATAATTATGGACTTGCTATGTTTTAGTGAAAACAATTCGACGTATTCGTTAGTTTGATACTATTCTCCTTCAATCAAGATCTCTTTAGAACATGTTATTGCTGGTATTTAAATAACGTTTATTCATAGTTAGCTGGGCTTGGGGAATCCCAAGAGTTTTCCTCATCGCTGTAAATTCGTTTCACGTTGAATAACACTATTTGGAACTAAATTTTATACAGAAACTGTGGTTAGGTTGCCAACAGACTGTCTCATTGATAAATGTGTTGATGATCAACAATTTTAATATCACGTTCATGAGAAACTAGAAGATTGTGATAACTTTGAAACTGATCGAATTTAATTAGCTAGCGCAACTAAACTGATGATATTAACATGTAATGACTATGAGACACGAGTCATTTAGTTATTGTTTTTTTTTTCATCTTTAACAATCGAAACATGCATCAAGTCTACAACACAACTACCTTGTATTAGACTAGACTGAAAAAATGCGTCTTTGTAGCTCCTAAACAATCCAAGAGTGAAAATGTATCTTCTGGGCACGCTCGCTCCTCGCTCCATCATAGACCTCATCTATAGCTTTCCATCAGGCATAATCGGCGTCAAGAGCAAGCCCATTCCTCAATAAAAAAAAAAAAAATAGAAATTCATGCATCCATCCATTCCACACCCAACGCCCTACGTCACAAATTGGTAAATTGCAATGACTTGAATGGTCACAAATCACAATTATAGACCTATCTGCCGTCACATCTGCGAGGCTGCTGGCTGATTCAAGGTGTCGTTGTTAACTGCATACCGGAAAATTGCTCTGATAGACGTCCAGATGGAATTGCAACTACTCGCGACTCTCCGGCAATTGTTTCATGACTTGCGCAATATTCAAGTGCAAGTACTTTGTGTAGGACTTTGTCCGCTTCACAACTAAGTTTAGTCTTTCGAGTCAATATGAGTCCGTCTAAATAGGGTGAACGAAATCGAGAGCATAAAGTCAAATCAATATCATAAAGTGGTAAAGTTTTTAGTTTGTTTCATCATCATCATCATCATCATCATATCAGCCGAAAGACGTCCACTGCTGGACATAGGCCTCCCCCAAATGGGGGGAGGTTTGCCATAATCGCCACGCTTGGCAGGCGGGTTGGCGATCGCAGTGTAGCTGTGACATTGGGTCAGAGCCCATTCGTCCCCCAGCATAAAAGTTGTAGATTCGGCCCCTATATAGGTGCCCATTGGTCTCCTGGTAGGGGACCAATTAATATTTTAATAAAAAATATTATTTTTAAGGTACCCATTCGTCCCCTCTAATATATATACAATATAAGTTAAAGATTCGGCACCTATTCAGGTGCCTATTGGTCCCCTGAGATAAAATTAGCTATATTTTACATAAGAAACGGTTAACATAGTACACTTGTGAACAGTTTATTAACGGAATTAATTTAATAAAACATAACAGATCATTGAAAAAAGAGCCATGATTAATGATAATAATATAACCTGTCGAGGCTGTAAAATTGTCTCACTACGAATGGCTTGTTAAAAAAACGGGTTACAAATAATAGATAAGGTGTTTAAAATTGGTAAGTACTCTCCAGATGTGCGCGGGGTGTGGAATGCCGAAGCGGGAGGGGTAATCTTAGCCAGAGTATCTGCGCGCGAGCAAATAATTTTTTGATTTTAGTCATTTTTTGTTATTGTAGTTATAGTTTGTTAGATTTAAGTTATTATGATTTTGCATGTAGTTGGTAAATATACAAAAAATACGGTGATTTTAGCCAATTTTTATGTAGGTACTTCTAGTTACAATTTATTAGATTTAAGTTATTACGATTTTGCATGTAGTTGGTTAATATACAAAAAAAATGTATGTTGATTTATCTAGTCTTCAATAATTACCGTGATTTTAGTATTTTTTTGTACTGTTATAATTTTTTGGATTTAAGTTATTATGATTTTGCATGTATGTAGTTGGTAAATATACAAAAAAATAAGAAGTGATTATTTACTGTTGATATGTGTTCTATTTTTTTTGCATATTTTATATTTAATGTTGATTTTAAATATGATGGTCAATCAAGGCTGATTTTTGTAAAAGAGTTGTATTTTGTTAGTTTCTAGGACATTGTGATTTTGTATGTGTTAATCTTATTTGAAATAAACATGATATCTACCGAATTACTATATTTTTTATTTTAGCCTTTTTTGCGCGACTGTACCAGGACTACCAAGCTGTAGTATACACATATACATGTACTTATATTAGAAGAATGAATAAAAATAAATATTCTTCAGGGGACGAATGGGCCCCTCAAAAGTTCCAGGGGACGAGTGGGCACAGGGTGCGAATCTTAGGGGACGAATGGGCTCTGACCCGTGACATTGTACCTACAGAGAATGCTGCTGCCCATTCTCTGGTGAGTCCCTTAGTCGTCTCTTACGACACCCATGGGAAGTGATGGGATGGTGCTAATCTTTTGCGTCCGACACCATACGGAATAGTTTGTTTAGACCATGAATTTATTTTTAAAAGTCAACCAGTTAAAGTTCTGATCTGATTAGGAAAATTATTTCTCTATGATAGAAAGCAGTAGGGTACATTATTGCTGAGTGTCATACCTTTTATCCAGGAAAAATGCACAGTTTCTACTAGATCTGCTATACGGGAGGGCTTAGAAGCTAGTGAAATAAATAAATTATATATCACGTCATGAATTCATGATCCACATATTTAGAACGAACACAGCTACATTAGAGTGCTATAAAATAAACTATAAAAATTCACTTGGGAAAATTACATAGAAACCATATTTACAAAAACAATAGAACTGTACAAGATGAATAATTGTTATTTCACAACGGAGTGAATAATGAATGCATCGTTCCAGTAACTTGCCAATTGTCTGAAGTAATTGATGTAAACAAGCCTTTGGACCTTAGTGAAACGATCTCCAATGGCTACAATGTCATCTCCATTATGGAAAAGCTGACTTTGCAAATGCTTGCTTTATTCCCGCGACTTTGCTCACGTAGCTATGTGCGTTCGGGATAAAAGCATAAATATGACACTGCTATTGTACCTAGGTAGTTTTTTTAACAGTGAAAGAATCATGATCATTTGAGCTGAAAGACGTCCACTGCTGGATATAGGCGTCCCCCAAGTGTCGCCACAACGACCGTGATTGAATAAATTTCCGTTTTTATCCAATTCCAGAGACCGTTTACAGTTAATTAATTTTACATTTTATTATATTAGTTCTGGAAACAGCGACGTTATGTCATGGTTTTAATATTTATTTGCGTGTTTTATTTTGGTTTCACCCAGAGACGTAGTACTTAACCTAACCGTTCGAAGTAAAGTGAAGCCAGTTACAGTAAATTCTGTTGTTTACAGTGCGCAACAAAACCATGACCTATTTCCAGCAGTTGAGCAAGAACCTGTCAAATAGTTGCGTCTGCGCAGGATGTTAAACATTCATATGTTTCTCTTTCACTCGTATTGGCTGTTTCAGCTTGAAAATTTCTTGTGTTAACTGTTGGTGTTCTCAATGCCAAACTTAATGGCATGTTACCATATTCGCGAATATTTGTCATAATAACAAAAACTTGTCTGCTAGCAGATGTGTTTGAACAAGCCGGCTCGCGTGTTGCGCTTGCGACACCAATCGTGTGTTTCTGTTTACAACTGAAATGAGTCATTGCATTCAATCGCCGCAGATACTGAGGCCTATGATTTGCTCTAATTTGTACATAATTGACTCTAATTAAATCAGTTTTGCGGTCAATTTCATCTAAAACATTTTGCTTGCTGCAGTTGGAGTTTCAGACGTATAGGCAGTACCTTTTTTCTCAATTTTCCGATGCTGGCTCGCTTGGCCGAAGTCCAATCGACTTGACCTAGTACGGAACCCGTGTCGGATGATGCTCGATAACTGATAATACTCAGTCCTTCAGATTTATGATCGAATCGCGTTTCGATCACAAGATTTGTAACGTTCGATAATTGAATAAGTTTGAAAACTGCAGTCGGGATTTTTTAATGCGGAAATGAGTTTGTTTGTTGGCTTTTTTGACGCCTAAATCGCTACACCGATTTTGATGAAATTTAGGACCTTGGAAACATTTATAATGCAATTTTTTTTTTGCGAAAATTTATAGTAAGTACACGAGCGAAGCCAGTTTTGTATAATTGCACGAGGAAAAGTATATTATTGTATTAATAAACACATAGTGCGCATTACATTTCCATTGTGTTTTTTTTTGTATTGTACATAATATCATATAAGTCTGCAACTGCATTGTTTTGTCATAGGTAAGTTTACGTTTTTAAAAACAGTCATAAAATGCAATGATTTGATAAAAACGTGACAAGTATTTCCACTATGATTGTCATGTTTTTATCACATTGATGATGAATTTTATCTCAGTTTCATTATCGATACCAGAGATTTTTAGAAATAAACGAATCTTATCATTTCAGATAACTTAGTTAGTATTGCAATAAATTGTATTTCTAAAAATTATAAGCTTGCGTCACTGAGACTAAAACTAAAACAAGTTTGTTTATTTGCACACTTTATGATTATAAAGTTTATTTGAATATTTACGTTGACATTAAAACTTAGAAACCGCTTATTTTTTGGAACTCTATCTCAACGTGTTAAGGTTGACATTGGTGTAACTTTCGGTTACATAAATCGCGTTGATGAAAGTGAAGGAGGCGACATGCCCGGCTTGGTGTGACGTCTGTCACCTTGATCTCATGCCATTCACTTAATCTTAGGTATTTGTATATTTATACATATGAGACTAACCAGCGGCTTCGTTCGCGTAAAAGTAAATAATATCTCACAGGAAAGTATGGGTTCCACTGCTAGGTAAAGGCGTTCCCCAAATTCTTCCAGGTACTTAAGTACTTATTCTTTTCCCGGGCCACCTAAAACCAACCAATGCCTAGGCGTCTAGGTCGTCTCGCCACCTTTCCCTCAGCTGCGTCGTCCACCCTCAGGCACCCACTTTGTGGAGACATTGCCCAGCGGTCACTGTACATGGGGCTGACGTGACCCGCCCAATTCCCCTGCCTTGCAGACTTAATTTCTTTTCACCTGTCTCAAATCTTCCAAATGTGTTCAGCCGTAGGCGCGTGGATGATTTGACATACATCATATTATAAGTCTATTATGAAGTATTACAATCAGCCGCACGGGTCGATCTTCAAAGTTAAGCAACGCCTGCCAAGGTCGGTCTGTGGATGGGTGACCATCGAGACTCCTCTGTGACTCGGAAAGCACGTAAAGCTGTTGATCCCGGCTGTCATTTGTAGATCTTTGGCAGTCGTTACGGATTGTCAGAAGCCAGAACATTGACTCCAGTCGCCAAAAAGTACCGTGTTACCCAGTTAATGGGTTGTGGAGGTCAAGTCTTAGGTACAAGGAATATAAAAAAATACCTCCTCACTGAGAATCAAAAGAGACTAGACAACTACATAATTCAGATAATGCGGTTAGAGAACTTGACACATCTTGTTTACGTAAGAAACTCACGCTAGGTAACAAAAACGTTAATGGATGTGATTATTAAGTGTCGGTCCCACAATTAATTACTTAACTCCAACTGAGAAACTGCAATTAATCCATATCCTATGTTGATTTTTATTGCCAAGTTACACTGCAACTGTACAAAAAGTACCTTTTTGTGTGATGAAGACCTATAATATTGTCTCACTTCCGAACAAAGGTTTCAAATTATTTCTTTCAAGCCTAAACCAGAAGTCTGTTTCCTGTATAAGTAGATACCTACCTACTTACCAACTATGGTCTGTCTGAGCATTTGATGCCTGAGGGGAGTGGGATGACCGAGAAACGCAGTTATTATATTTCTAAATAAAAGTAATTTATCTTCAATGAATAATCACAAAGAGAACGCCACCATGATTTATTTAAAATAATTCTATTGCAGTCTACTTTGCCATATTTTTTGGAGATGTCACGTTAGAGGTCGTTCGACTGAGGTCCGATCCGAAGGCTTGTTTACATCAGATCAGTGAATTGGCAAGTAACTTGAACGATTTATGTCTGAAAAGCATTAAAATATCATCGGTTTGATGTAACAATGATTCATCTTTCACCCATTGTCGCTGTTGAGGTAAATAAGTACGGTTTCTATGTGTTTTTTATAATAAATTATACATAATAGTTTATATGATATCACTTTAATAAACCGGTAGTCGTTTAATACGTAGAATATGGCGTCATAATAATTTTATTTCGTAGCTAGCTTTTGCCCGCGACTTCGTACGCGCATATCCCGTTCTTTCCCGTTCCTGTATAGCCTATAGCTTTCCTCATGTGGCTATCATGCCAAAATTATTTTCCAAATCCGACTGGTAGTTCCAGGGATTAGCGCGTTCAAACAAACAAACTCTTCTGCTTTATTATAATAGATAGATGATCTCAAGGAAAATCCGCAATAATTATGCCTAGCTTGTACAAAAGACGAATAATGTTTACTTAATTGACCTTAAAATTATCATCAAAAACATCATTATTTTTAAATAAATGTAATAAAAATATCTTTTTTATCAGTAATAAATTAAATAAAACAAGCTGGGTCGACCCTTCAAATGAATTAGGACAAGTCAGTCATTCTAAGTTTTAATTTGTCGCCAGTATTTAGCAAGTCCACTGGGACGTCCAAACGTATTCGAACTTGGGTGTGTACTGGCGCGAATGTCCTAGCTTTGTCCTCGGCACTCCTCGGTCTCAAGTTTTTATAAAACCAACTGGTATAATGTTGTTTTATATTTTCCTCCATATTTAGAACGAAATGAGCCCAAAATCGTGTTTTTATTTTATGTTTATGAACTGCGCCAACGCTACAACGTGATAAGGAGGTCTTTGCACCCATTAACCATGGGGTCAAATACTAATGAATACCTACTAAGTATAACGCCATACTTTTAGTGTATTGTGGCCACTCAATTTGCCTTATTATTATTGTTTAAGCATGATGGCCATGATGGGTGGACATGTTCGTAGGAAGATAGTCTCACACCCGTTAGGTTCAAACACACAGACGACCTTGTAATTTTAAATACCATACATACATTAGTAATTTTCTTCTTCCTGCCCTTTTCCCATGTTACTTGGGGTCGGCGCAACACGTTTTTCTCTTCCATTCTGTACTATCACCCGTCACACTATCAGTAACTCCCTTTTCTTTCATATACCATATATTTACATATTGTATACATTAATACATGCATATTTATTTGTATTTTAAAAACCTAACATTTCAGGTAACTACATAGAATCCAAATTATTCGGATATCTGTCAAATTTGGTATCCGAATATCATGTTACTACTATCGGGATAATTTGAATAATACGGTTACTTAGTCCCAAGTACTTGTAAAATTTCGATTAACTGAGAGTCGAAATGATAAAACAATACGAGGTCGACTATATTTTAAATAAAATATTATAGGAGTCTAAACTGGTGTCGAAAGTCGATTCTTACCACATTCTTACAATTTATGTAAGTACATTTTGAAGCTATTAAACTACCATGACTTGTAAGTTTAACACAATGACTGGCCAACGTAAACACCTGGCTCCTAAGACCGTAATTTAGCTGTCAACTCATTCATTTATTGTTGTCACTACACTGAACTTAGTTATAAGTAATGCTTATTTACATGAATGGCGCTTTAATGACGTGAAGCGAAACATGAATTATGTTTCTATTGTTAACAAAACTTCAAACCTGTCTTTGAGGATTACACGATCACAACGCCGAATCGTCACATAGTACTTCCCCGATGGATTTGTGTGTGTGTGTTTCTGCAGGTGCGAATTTGCAATACAGTAATGATGGGACGAGACCCTTATCAGTTAGGGACCGTTCAAGTATTACGTAAGCCCTAAAGGGGGGAGGCGGTGTCTTTGGTTTGCTTACTTTTGGTGACATGGGGGACGGGGGAGTCTGAATGGTGATTACGTCAGCAACATTTATTTCCCTCATTACCACGTTTCCCTCCTTCCCTTCCTTTTTCCTAAATAATTTCAAAGATTGATTTCCATAGTTAAGTTCAAAAATCGAAGTACGGTAAGGAAGTGTCTACTTTACTATGCATGTATCGATTGCACACTGTCCTATGTATTGGGGAAAGAACGAGGATATATGTTATTCTAAGACTGCGTTCAGCTGTTACGCAGTCTCTGTACAGCAAAAAAAATCTTTTGGCAGCTCTTCACGTGCTACATTGTTGGTCCGATGGTGTGTGGACATCTACCACGAGCTATACGAGAATAGCTAGCACATACATAAAAGTCAATCAGTCAAGAATGTTTCGGAGCTGAATACTTAGGGCCAATTTCACTAATGAAACTGAACGCGATCAGCGAGTAAACCAAGTTTATGAGCTGACTGCTCAGACTCTTCAACGCAGTTTAGATACACTGATCGCGTTCAGTTTCATTGGTGAAATCCGCTCTTAATCTCCTATTTAGCGTGCCTAGCAATAATAATAATAAAACAAAATACTCCTGATGAACCCACTTTTGACAGCGACGAAGCTTGTTGGCAAGCCGAGCCCAGAAGAAATCTGTTCAATCTTGCTGTAAAGGGTGACGGGCTGTAGTTGGTTGGGAACACAGATGCTGCCTGAGAGTTTCACTCTTTGGCTGTGCACAATATCGTTTATTATTGATTTATTATAAGCCTGATCTGTGCTACGCCACTGCAGATAAATAATAATACTGAAACACTGCAGATAATGTTCCTTGATGTGTTGACTGACAAATGTTAATAAAATTATTTTCTTTTGTTACAGAGGGACGACCGGTCGCTTCTAGCGCAGTTCTTCTTCGCCGACGACGCACTAAACATGGTCGCGGCCGAGTTGGACTCGTTCGATGGCCGAAAGGACCCAGAACGTTGCTCCACTCTTGTCAACCAGCTCAGACATGCACAGGTTAGCCCAATCAATCGCCTTGTTTTTTGCCAACTATGTCGAGGTCGACTTCCAGTCTAACCAGATGCTGCTGAATACCAGTATTTTACATGGATCGACTGCCTATCTGTCCTCCACAACCCAGTCACTGGCTTCTGACTACCCGTAACTGCTGTTAAAGATTTACAAATGACAGGCAGCCTGGATCTTTGGTAGGTCCACGACACGTCCCTTACATAAAACCTATATTGCAACTCTGTAGGTGTTGTTTCATTTTTACAAGGCGATAGTTAACGCCAGTGGCGTTCATTAGGTCCCAGGTAGGGCATGCAATTATGCGGCCCATATTAGTATCCGGTTATAAGTGAAGCGGAGTTATTTGTTTTTTATGGTGGTCGAGTGTGCCGTCCTCGTCCACCAATTTAAAGCGATATTGATGCATTGTTAAAGTACGATTGTGTTTTATTGATTTTATAGTCGACATGCCTGTTCCAGACCAATTATCATGATATTCGGATACTAAATCTGGCGGATATCATACGTATGATATCTGGATACTAAATTTGGCGGATATCCGGATAATTCGGATATCCGGATAGCATGCCCTAGTCCCAGGTCCCCAAAAGTGTATGAGCAATTGGTGCACTCTATGTGGGTTGTTTTATGGAACTATTGAAAGCGTAGTGAAGCGGTATTATCGTTACATAGAATATCTAGATTTATTTGGAAAGTCGTAATAGAATAAGAAATCAGAATGTAACAGCAGAAAAGTAGGAAAATCATTGTTGTAGTGGTTGTACGAGTAAAATCTACAGGTGAAGCATTTAGACGGTATCTGAGTAGATCTATTAAGAGCCCAAAGGTGTGCACTACAAATTCACTCTTACTACCATAAAGATAAGGTTGCATGGCTGTAGCAGGAAGGCATCGGTGGTCAAGTCAATAATCCTGACAGATATAAAACAACAATACGATTTGTAAACACTTGACTACACTCGCGAGCAATAAACTGGAATCACTTCATCGTGCATTGCGCAAAACAATTTTATACCATTTCTATGCAATGAACATGTAACGTGGTGTATCATTTGAAAGTTGCGGACTTTGTTCAAAAGAGTCACCGCGGCCCTGGAGCGCAAAGGGCTTTTGGAGGAACACGGGTAGGTTTTAGTAAGAGTCTGCCACTCCCTCCCGCTGCGCCCAAAGCGGAGAGTCATTTGATGATTTCCCATTCTTAAAAAAATAATTTGAAAGGTTATTTTGTTAGCTTTCAAATTATATCAAAAAGATTTAAAATTCGATATCATTGTACATGACATTTAGGGAATTATTTCAATAGGTCGAAGTTGTGGACGTCTAAATGTAGGAAGTAGTAATATGCAAAGATAAAAGTTTTATTTACAATTAATGTTATTTACCCCTCAATATTTTGTGCTTCGGAGAAAAGAGGTAACATTAAATCGGTCATCTCTCACCGAAGTCCATCGCTGTCGTCCAGATCCTGGTGTCCGCACTAAGTTTCCAGTCTCCCTGAACCTCTTGTATACCTTCGAGGCACGAGACTGGCTCAGATGAAGCTGTCGAGCGATAGTACGCTGAGACAACCCTTGCTGGATTAGGATGACAACTCGAGCGGCTTCTATATAGGTGTGGTTTCCATTTTCTTTTAACTCCAGTGTGTGAAACCTTGGAATGATGAGCAATTTTCTTAAACGCCCACTTTTTGTAGGGTTTCATTTCTACCAAATAATATGGTGTTTTGTTTTTTAAAACAAAACTTTTATGTCTATTCTATCTATTGATGTCTTATGTAAGCTAACAAAATTATATTCCAAATGATATGTAACCCCAATCCATAGTTCATTGTATAGAATTTGTAAAAAAAATGTTTTGAGCATCGCGCGATGAAGTGATTCCAGTTTATTGCTCGCGAGTGTAGTTGTGATTTGATACGATATTGTACAAGAAGTTCCTACTATCATGAGGAACATTAGATAATGCATTATTTATCAGTTTCTTAGTGCTCAGAACTTTACTGTGTGATATTTGTACAGCCCTACGGCCTACATGCAACAATACTCATTTTATATGAAAAAAAATATGGTAACGCGAAAATGTATCGACTCATTGCCGCTCCCATAACTCAGCTGATATCTCATTTCACTGCGGGGTTCCATAACTGTTACTTATACGTTATCCAAAACATAATCGACCTTGGATATTTTCGCATAGTTATGTCATATGTTCATAACGGTGGGTCCACACGACACATACTTTTGTATGTAGAGATATCTGCAGTGCGATTCTGAAAACATGTCGAAGTGAAAACTTAGGCGAAGTGAACGATAAGTGAGCTGTCTAACCATACAAATAAGATGGAATAACAGCTTACTTGTCGTTCACTCCAACTAAGTGTAGGTACACGTCGACAGATGAGATGTCGACAAAATAGAGCGGCTGTACAGACTGAAGTCTAAATAAAAAAAATACATCATACATGGCCCCTGAATGGACAATGTTTTCATTAGATCTGTGTGCACTTCAGACTTTGATTTTTAAAAGGAAATATTTTACATTCATTAGTTAATCATTCATTTATAATATCAATCAGTTTTTGGCTCTGATAAATACGCAGACTTATTACTATAAGTCCAAACGATACTGACTTGACTGTATGCACGGACAAATTTTAACTCTGAATACAAAAAAAATCGCACTGACATTTAGAAAGAAGAAGAAAGAAAAAGAGTTTATTTACGCCAAGCATGACGCACACCATAAAAATAACCCAAGTAGCATTGCAAGCTGTATACAAGCTGTATTTAGGTTCGTTTGTATACTAGAAGCTGTATATTCAGGCTGTATTAAGGCTGTTTAAGCGCTTATACAATCCTTATAAGTAAAAAAAGGGCCCATATTATACAGCTTTTTGCGTTAGTAGAGCTGTATAGTAGCTGTGGATGCAATAGAGAAGCTGAACAATAGCTGTATTACAGCTGTTATTCGGTGTACAAGGAAACCATTGTACTACAGATATTATCTTATAAGAACTTTGTAAAGAAAAGTGTTTTAAATAGGTTTTTGAAGAGAATTACAAAAGAATCAAAATAAAACTAACTATTTTCGATGACATACGTAGGAAACGTACTGAATGGCGACATTATTATTAATATTTATTACTAGAAGTAAAAGATATTCGTGGACTTGTTTATCTGATGGTGTATATTGGGGAATTGAAAGTGCAAATTAAATTTATTGTGAACCTGCGTATGGTTTCCGGCAAATAATTCACGCGCCAGCAAAATAATCGAGCTGATATAAAGAAAAATACTAAATACGGTAAGTAAATGTTTGTTTTTAAGGTTAGAATAAAAATAATAATTTAAAGTAATAGATGTGAGGGCACACTGATCATTATTCAAGCTGATAATCATGATACGGCTTTAGCTGTTGTAAAACATTCCTTCCATTTCCGTTTTGCTGTAAATTTTGTTTTTGTACATTCGAAAATGGCGATAATTTGCTAAACAGCCTAAACGGTATTTGCAGAGTATTGTAGTCTGAATAGCTGTACTAAGTAAGTAATAGATTACATTGAACAGCTATTGGCTTTTAATCAGCTTTTAAATAGAATATTTTATTCCTTAGGCTGTATACCAGTTTTTTATGCATAACTTATAATTCTCTTTAGGGTTACTTACAAGAAATGAAAAACCCTGAGCTCAAGATGACTTTGATCCGTTCCTCACTTTATCTACACTAATATTATAAAGAGGAAAGATTTGTTTGTTTGTTTGTTTGTTTGTTTGTTTGTTTGTTTGTTTGTTTGAAATGAATAGGCTCCGAAACTACTGGACCGATTTGAAAAATTCTTTCACCAGTAGAATTGTACATTATCGATGATGGACATAGGCTATAGAATATTTTCAAAAAAGTTAGGGATCCGTATGAAAACTTCGATAATGTAACCCAAGGTGTGAGAAAAAATCCTTATATCGCGTACGCTGCGGAATCTATTGACAATAGAGCAAAGTGATGTACTACAGTTTTATAGAGGTCATCAATGTCTACAAAAAAGTCCGCGATACCATATGTCTAACTATTATGGTTAAGTCACCATGACCGCTTTTTGTTCAAATTATTCAAGCAAATTTTTGGTGATTTGAAAAAATGGTGATTTCGGTATCATGGTATCAATCCTTATCCATTTAAATGGTTTGATATTTAAGGTTGATTATTTCCGTGTAAATTACACTTTAAATTATTCAAATCGGACCTTTCGTTCAAAAGTTACGACGGTAATAAACATGCTCGGAGTAAGAAAAATGTCGCGGCTTGAGCGAACTGGGAAGAATCATATCAATGCTTGGTCCGATGAAGTTGAAAATGATTTCGATAAAACAATAAGAATAACAAATGTTTGGATTTTTCGCAAATAAACTACATACCTACATAATAAGGGGTGAAGCAGGGGTGATTAAGATTTTAGGGGAGGACATTATTGCTTGCTTTAATTTACGTCGGGATGCTATGAACAAACTAAAAATGGGATTATTGAATCAGATGTACCTAACAATTTTTGCATAATCAACTCCTGACGGGGTACCATAGAATAAGTAGAAATGGCTAAGTAATAAATGTAAATTAATGAAAATCACAACGATTTTCATTAATTTACATTTATTACTTAGCCATTTAATTTTCCAAAACTAACCTTTATAAGGGGGTATAGGGGGCGTTGAAGTTTGTGGAGTACCTACTAAATCCGCGCGGACGAAGTCGCGGGCGAAGTGCTAGTCAATAATATTTTATCAGCGCTCATGCATTTCGTCTTAAGAGTTACTTAGTTGTTTTATTTTATTCTTAAGTAAAATTGTTAAGTATTATTAATGTGTTCTGTACCTGAATTATACCTGTTTTACTTTATTTTCAGGAAAACATGCCGTTTAAAATTATAGAAACCATAGAGAAAGGGCAAAACAGGCTTTGCATTGTACCAAGTTTGTGGGAATCAAGGGGCTAGTTAAGATGGCCAAGAAAGCGATTATGGATCAAAATAGTGACACTGACATTGTACGCGTCTAATGAAGGAGAAACAAGATATAGAAACTACTTGAAAATTCGTCGTCATCATCATCATCTACTTGCGCTGCTGCATGAAGATATATCATCTTCAGGTTCCGAAAGTTGAACTAAATCTACACATTTCCCATTTTTGCCTTGATGTTTTTGCTGCGGAACCCTCTTCGTTGGCCGTCGATGGCATTGACGATTTCTATCTACCTCAATAAATGATAGTTCACAATCGTAACTGTTAGTTGTTTGATAATTTGTAATATTCAAATATTCCCTTTCAATCCTCCTCTTGACTACACCAGATCTTTTTATTTTTTTCCACATATTGTATTCGTGCACAATGAAAATATTAATTAATGCAATCGAGCGAACATTAGTCTGTATTACTAACATATAGTAATACAGACTAATGTCGTAGTATAGCTGTCATTTATTTTTTTAGTTTTAAAACACCCTCATAGACGGAAGTCATAAAACCACTGTATTTACAATAGTGTACAATTACGCCATAAAAATAAGTTTGAGAACGGAATTTGCATTTACCATTGTACAGAAACAAGTGTCAAGTGATACTATAATAACACTTAGAGCTGTAATAAGTAAGTGATTACATATAGAATACAGCCTGTATACAGCTTTAACGATAAAACCAGATTGAAGTGTCACAAAATACTTAAAGTTGTATATTAGAGTTTTAATATTCTGTTTAAGCACCCTAAGCTTACGCGGATCCCTCAATAAGTATTTTATACAGTTTGAGCTGTATAATAACTCATTAATCACTCTTACAAAGACAAAATCATTTTTTGACACTCTTGTACGTCTCTACAAGAACTCTAAGTTCCAAATAGGCTGGTAGATGTTGAAAACGCTTGCGTGCTGCTTGGGAAATGTTTGCACTGCTAAGTATTATTCTGTTGCACAGACAAAATTCTATAGAAGTTCATTGAATTCTGTATCGTTTAATCCCACCGTCATGTAAGTAGGCCTATCTGCTACCATTCTGTTCAACTCATAATAAAAGCACAAGTTAATATTATGTACCTACCGAAATTATCACTTTATTTGGTTAAGTAATTTATTATCTCGTATGGGTTCACTTCTTCCAACTGATTTTAAAATTAACTTTGTTAATTTAGTGAGTTTGTTATGTAAGATAAATGACTATACATTTGAGCTTGAAGCTACCATTTTTTTATTGTAATTGTGATGGACCATGCCGTGTTACATGCGATTCGTAATAAAACTTAATAACGTATAACAGGTAAGTACTTACTTATTATGCTCGTGAAATCTTTATATCCAATATTCATTTTACTTACTAAACTTGATGGTATGATAGCTGTCGTGAGACCAATAGGCTAAATTATATAATTATGCTGAGAATAATTTGTTCAATGAAAGTATTGCTCGCACGTTTTAGTAGGAAGTTACAAACGCACGATTGTACTCTTGTGTGTAATCTTAACGCAGCCTTATTCATAAAATAATAAAATTATGTCAACAATTCAAACAAAATTATTTTAATATTTCGACGATCAATTAGTCTTTAATCCCTACTAATTCACTATTCCGTACTAATATAATAAATGCGAAAATAATTCTGTCTGTCTGTCTTTTACGCTTTCACGCTAAAAGGGCTAATAGGGCTTATCGTCATGAAATTTAGCAGAAATGTAGCCTAGGATATGGAGAAACACACAAGCTACCTACGTTTTTACGCGATAACCGGCATCCACGCGGGCGGAGCCGCAGGAAAAAGCTAGTAAAATAATACATTAATAACACGTCATGTTTTACTTAGCAATTTGTCAGCTTTTCAGAGTAACGGCCGCTTTCTATAATATATCTCAATCCCAATCTTGATCTCGATCCTTGTCTGTAACCAAGCAAAGGTGAGGATTGTGTGGTGAAGGACACAAACTCGGCCGTTGATTGGTTACAGACAAGGATCGGGATCAAGATTAGGATTGAGATATATTATAGAAAGCGGCCGTAAGTAGGTTAAGAATTTAGGATGTGTTAGAATTTTTAGATTGTTTGAAATTTTTAGCTGTTAATTTTCATGAGTTATCTAAGGTAAGTACTATTACCCCAAATATTTTACGCTGTTATAGTTATGCACAATTTCTAACTAAGGATCAACATCAACAAACTGAAGTAGTCATTGAATTGTTCCTTATCTATTTATCTATATCAACCTGCCCACCCGGTAGTGGTTTTCATAACAAATGTGACGTAAAAATGTCTATATATCGAGCATGATTAAATTGAGCATTGTACTGTGGGGCGACGTAATAGTAATACACAATTATTATAATAAGAAAGAATGATTAACCCAGAAAATAAAACGGTGGGAAGTAATAAATTTAATTTTAGAAACAAGTTCGAGTAGCAGTTTATTGAATTAAATAAATGTTTTTGTGCTTTCTGTACCTTATTAAATATATACTTGTGTATGTGCGTTTTTAATTTTATTGGAATTCAAGGACAAGCTTTTATAAATTAATTTGTCATAGTTTTAATATAAGTAAATGACAGTGACACTGAGTGTGATAAAAGTAGAAGGTATCTACCTCGATATTTTAAATATGAATATGTAGGTAAGTACCTATTTAGGGGCAATTATCACGTTAATCAAATAATATTTAGATAGTTAAATATCTACATATTATACAGGGTTATTTGTAAAACACCAACAACCTTTCAGTGGGTAAAAGTACTCATGATTATGAACAACTTTCACTATGTGACCAACTCTGAAATATCAAAAAATAAATCAGCTTTTTCATACAAAATGCAATATTCACCCGATGAAAATCTATGAAACAGTACTTAGATTTTTTTTTTCGATTTTTCAGTGTTGATCACATAACAAAAGTGTTTATAATCATGAGTACTTTCACCCACTGAAAGGTTGTTGGTGTTTTACAAATAACCTTGTATATATTTAAAATTAAATATTTCATTAGGTGCCTATATAGGCAGTGGGTAATACCAGGTACGACTAGGCAAATAAATAAAATAACATTAATAAAGTGACGGTTGTAAAATGTGATCGTGTCGTTTTGCAAACCATAGAATTACCTTTGAAAAGGAGGCCAGATTTGATAAAGGAAATAGAAATAAAACTGACGGAGGTGTAAATGACTCAACTGTATAGGTACAGTTAAGTCGCTGTAATACTGTAGGCTGTACCTAACTGGACATACCAAAAGACAAGCAAGGATATATTTTTTTTAAATAAGCTTTTCGTACGTCATGATTTATGTCGTAAGTATAGGTACTTCTGTAAATACATACCAAAGCAACTTTATAGTTTAAGTATGTTTTTTTTAAAGTCGTTTTTCACTTCAAAAAGCCGAAGTCTTATCTCTTCAGGCCGTTTATCACACCGTAAAATTATTGGCATAAAAATAAACATGAAGATGAACAAAATGTTTTGAACACTGGTACCCGAAATTGCTTGGCCACTATAAGGTCTATTTTTCTCTATGTCACATTGACCTATTTTCATACTTAGAAAATACCAATTTACTAGGAATTCAATCAAAAGTGGTAAAGCAACCATGTGTTTTTTTTAAGCTTTTATTTAACTTGCTTTGTTAGTTAGTAAGTATTTATGTATCATATATAGGTCACGTCTTGCGACTGAATTTTTCTATCTTTTGGTTTAGATGACAATACATGGTAAGTTAAGTGACATCATTCTAAATCCAATATGGTGGGCTCCCAAAGATTGCGGACCAATATTATTATAAAATAAAGAAAAGGAATATGTTTATTTGGGACTCGCACAAGACAAAAAAAAGTAAAGCAATATAAAACAATTAAATAATTTTGATGCACCCTCAAAAATATGGCTGTCAAATGAAAGGGTTTGCTTCTTGAAATACAAAAAAGGACATCGTTTCAAAAAGTTTTTTAAATTAATATTTTGTATTGTACCTAGATTATTGTGTTACAAGTATCGGTAAGTGTAATTCATCTCAGATAACAAGTAAACAATAGTTTGCGTCCCATGATTATAATGTCCTATGGGGTTAATTTCCTTTCTCATCAAACCCTGAGCGTTTTACAGTTATTCATTTCATTTCAAATCAAAATTAAATATCAGGATGAATTAGTTTGCACCAATTAGTAATTACTATTCCAACGCGGAAATAATTATATTTTCCTGTTAACGATTTGAAATAAACCAATCATTTTCCAAGTCGTAAACCAATATTATGCCATTTCATTTAGAGGTATATATAATTGTTACAACTATATGTATAATAATACAAGCTTTTACCCGCGACTTCGTATGCGTATATCCCGTTGTTTCCCGTTCCCGTTGGAATTTCCTTAAAATAAAATAATCTTTTTTACAAAAAAATACAACCGACTTCAAAATAAAAAAAAACACTACTAAGTATAAAATAACATTACTTTCGGAAGTATTATTATTTGTTGTTAATAATAAAACACCTTTCGTGATATGTGAGAGTTTCCTTGCGTAATCGAATCAGGAGTGATGATATCCGCTCTTGCGCCAAGAACTAAGGTTACCGACATTGCCCGAAGGATCGCCTGCGAACTGAAGTGGCAGTGGGCAGGACACATTGCTTGCAGAACAGATGGTCGATGGGACCGAAAAGTTCTGGAGTGGCGGCCGCGTGACAGGAGCCGCAGCGTTGCAAGGCCTCCCACAAGGTGGACCGATGACCTGGTGAGGGTCGCTGGTAGCCGATGGATGCGAGACGCACAGAAGCGGTTGTTGTGGCGACACTTGGGGAAGGCCTATGTCCATCAGTGGACGTCTTTCGTCTGATATGATGATGACACCTTTGCCTGTATTCACCTCTGAGGAAAACAGACGTGATGCATGTTATTATAATTTCGCTACGGTGTGATACGCAGTTCGTTTGTACCTTGGACGTTGCGAGTGGGGTTTTGCGTAGTTTTTACTGTGCGAATGAATCATATTATTGACTCACGCTCGCCGTGTATGGGCCTTTAATAACGTCATTGTTCGTAATGCCATGAGGATATCGAGCATTCCACATTATTTCTGCAATCAAGTTTACAGTCATTTATTGTTGTGGTTGTTATTTTTTCCGCAAGTTTATATGATAAAGAAAATAAACCGCTCTCCATGGATCATTCTGCCTAGCCTTTTCCCAACTATGTTGGGGCTCTGAAAATCATTTATTTATTTAAACTTTATTCTCATTAGCGGACTTAATGCAACAAGGCATTCTCTACCAGTCAACCTTTGGGTAAACTCATCACATTTGTATTAAATGTTTACATCAACCACACATCATAATTATATGAAGTACAAATCCGACATTCAATGAGCCTCGCAAATCAAAACCAAGGGTTTCCACAACTTAAATTAGTTTCAAACCTTTATATTCGTTCTAAGTTCTACAAATGGCACGATAAATTCTTAATAAATATCAAATTATCTGAAAACTTCCAAAACGTTTGCCGAAATTGGCCCCCAGTATAAGAAAAGTTTGGCAACAACTATCAATTTACACCATCTGGTTTTTCGGTGCGAACAGTTTCAAGTGTCGATCTTCTTTCCAGGAAATCTGAGAAACGGTAATCATTATTAGTATTACTGCCTACGAGAACCGTGTATAATTTGGGATCGATGACTCAGTGATTGTGTAAAGTGAAGCCTCAAGGCCTGCATTATCTATCTAATTAGCCCGTTATGTCCCACTGCTGCGCAAAGAGACATAACCTTTTCCACACATTTTTATCCTCAGCCTGCCAGCATTGAAAGCATATTCGTAATCGCATCTGTACTTCCAGAGATTTCTCTTTACCCATAGATTAGTATCTCCAGGTAGCCGCTGCAAACATAATAATTTGGCGAAATGGTGGGTCGTCAATTCATCAAACACCCAGTGCGAGTGTGGTGCTGATTCTGATCAGATTATCACCCATTTTGTGTGAGTGTTCCTAATGCTCGCCTACCTGCACCTTTGAAGATCTGAAACGCCTCCAATTCTGGAATAGGTAAACGTGGCCAGCTACTGGACCCAAACAGAATAGTTAAGTACCGTCTCGGCGGCGGCGTCGATACGCAAAGAAGAAGTTGGTACCTACGTACATACCCGGGCACGGGCCCGCGGACGGCGAGCGTTGGGTGGCTCGCTGCCCGATAAGAACCAGGTCCGGGTGGACAGCGCGTTGTGTTCCACGCGCGCCTCAAAGGGATGTCAGCAAACTAGAAGGAGCCCGCCAGGGCCAGTGCCTGTCAGGGTTGCGGAATTTGTTCGAAAGAGTCACCTGGAACGCAAAGGGCATTGGGAGGGACACGGATGGGTTTTAGTCAATAAGAGCACGTAAGAGTCTGACACTCCCTCTCAGCTCCGCCCAGAGCAGCAGTCATTTGATGATTTCCCATCTTTAAAAAAACTTGCTTGCATACATGACATATATATCACCTCTTTATACCTTAGTACCTACTCCTCTATAATATTATCTTCAGATGTCTTGAAATGAGAGTTCTGATTGGGTGCAGGTTTATTATTACTTATCAACAACTCAAGTATTTATTCTATACCGGTTCAGTCCGCGGTTACCGGAATTTTGATAAAAGTGTAGGTACCTACTTAGGTACCTATTTCATTGTTTTGTTTCACTAACATTGTTTGGGTGAATTTTAATGAACAACTGCTAAATTGTATTCAGGTTTTTGTAGCCTTGAACTAGTATCACGATTGCCTACAAATATTTAGAGCGTTTGTAGTACATTGTTTATAAAAAGTAAATAAGTAAGTAATTCAGTACCTACTGAATGAAGGCTTCACCTGGTTTTCCGAGGTATTTGCTAGGTATTTTGCTCCTGAATTTCAGAATATTATTTATATGGGACATAGTAAATAGCGGTGTCATTTAACTTAGTGTGAAGTTACACCAATCGATCGATCGTCAATCTATGACATTGATCGGCGTTGATCGACGTCGTCGGTCGATTAGGCTGCGTTTTCACCAGAGATGTGCAAGGATGCATAGCGAGGGATCTGTTTGTTGAGAACCAATAGAATCGCTTCATTTACCTGAGGCTAGATGAATTAAGCGATTGTATTGGTTCTTAATGTTGTATTTTTAATTTGGGGCCCAAAGAATTGTCGATCGTCGTAGTCTGATCAATTTTAGCATCGAACTATGGCTTTGATCTACTGCAGCTGCAATATTTCGATTGGTGTGGTAACACTCGTATGTAATACATGAAGTACCTATTTCACTGCATAATGCACAATAAGTATCCTCATCATCATCAAAATCATTATATCAGCCGAAAGACGTCCACTGCTGGACATAGGCCTCCCCTAAATGGGAGGGGTTTGCCACGCTTGGCAGGCGATCACAGTGTAGCTATAACAATGTACTACAGAGAATGCTGCTGCCTATTCTCTGATGAGTCCCTTAGTCGTCTCTTACGACACCCATGAAGAGTGATGGGATGGTGCTATTCTTTTACGTCCTACACCAGACGGGTATCCTAAGAAATAATATTGTCCAGCGGTCAAATAGACTATGATTTTAAAGCATTTTAGTTCCGACTGTAACTATAAATATTCTTTCCAGCTAACAATAGTCATGTGACTCATTTGAAATTCAGTCTTTTCTTCGGTTCATCTTTCTGCGGTCTCGATGCAAGTATGATTCATTCAAGGACAACAAACAAGTCAATTATGATGAATGTCTACTGACCCAAATAACTCATTTGTGATAGAGTTCGGTAATAGGTATCAACTAACCCTAAGCCTTTCAACTGAAACCAAATACCTGGGCATTTATTTGGATAAACAGCTGAATTGGGCAAAACACACGGAGTACACCACCAAGAAAGCCAGTATATGCATGTGGCAATGCAAACGCATGCTGGGTAGGAACTGGGGCATCGGTCCCAATATAACCCACTGGCTATACACCACAGTTATCAGACCAATAGTCACATATGGCTCCCTAGTCTGGTGGCCCAGGACAGACTTGAGCACGGCACAAAAAGACCTTGAAAAGCTGCAGCGACTTGCCTGCGTGGCAATCACTAGCAGTATGAGAACAGCACCCACTGCGGCCCTGCAGGCCATGCTGGGACTGCCACCACTACATCTTATAGTACGAGAGGAGGCAGCCCTAGCGGCTTTCAGGCTCAGCACATCGGGAACTTTACGTACAGACTCCAGAATCAAGTACACACGCATCATGGAGGACGCTGTCAAGCGTCAACCCATGATGATAGCACCCAATGACAAAGCTCAAAAGACATACCATTTCCAGAGGCACTACAACATAGTGCTAACACAGGAACTGGATGACCACTCGGGTCCCAAAGAGTTGAGAATATACACTGATGGATCTAAGACAAGCACTGGAACTGGAGTTGGAGTCTACTCCAGTGACCTCAACATAAAAATATCCAGGCCGCTAGGAATGCTAAACACCGTCTATCAGGCGGAATGCGTGGGCATTATCCAAGCGGCCCATGCCCTAGAAGCCAGGAGAGTCATGGATACGCATATTCGCATACTCTCCGACAGCGCCTCCGTTCTCCAAACCCTGGAAAAAAACTACGCTACCTCGAAACTCATACAAGAATGCCACAATGCACTAGAACGCGTCACAGTGACCAACCGCAACACTGTGACGTTGCAGTGGATCAAAGGACACAGCGGATCACTAGGAAATGACGCAGCCGATGAGCTGGCCAGAAGGGGATCTGGTGCGATGGCTGTTGGACCCGAACCCATTGTACCACTCCCTTTTACCCAGCTGCGCACGTGGCTACAAGAACATACCCACTCACAGGCAGAACGATGGTGGGCCTTGGCACCAGGCTGTAGGCAGTCCAAGGAGGTTATGCCATCCTTAAATAGGAAACTTACCAGGCGCCTTCTGCAACTGGATAGAGGCAGCCTACGAGTGGTGGCGGGGACCATCACTGGACACTGCTCGCTGAACAAACATTACCACACGATAGGTATAACGGACAGTCCTCTGTGCAGAGCCTGCATGGAGGAGGAGGAAACGGTATCGCACGTGCTCCTTGAGTGCACAGGCGTTACCGAAATACGGAGGCAAACAATAGGGACACCTAACTCACTCACAGACATCCTGAACACACTGAATGGGCTGATCTGCTTTTGGAGAGAGGTCGGCTGGTTTGAATGACGGCCGACATGGCTCACGCACAATGGTCCACAGCAGGACTAAGTGCGGAAACCATACTCGATAGATAGATAGATAGATAGGTATCAACTACTTATGTATACCTACATTACCTACCTTACATGAAATATTCTTAATTCTTTGTTATTATTCTATTACTTATATTAATTACACTGATTAAAAAAGTTCATGTTAATTGAGTTATGGTGAATGATTACGGGAAAATTGATATTTAACAAGTTCAGAATATCATATTCTAATCCAATCATATAGGCGGTGGGTAAAAACTTGGTAATTTGTTACCTACTACCTATTGTACTTATAATAATAATAATATTATAATTAAAGTCAACGGGCAAACACGGCGTAATAAATAACACTGGGGCTTATGTTTTAAATTTTAATCTCATCTATTACGGAAAAACTATGTATAATCAGCAAAACTATTTATTGAAACTGGTAACTAAACTTAATTTTTAGGGTTCCATACACAAAGGGTAGGTAACCAACGGAACCGCTTTCCGTCCGTCTGTCTGTCAGCGGGCTGTATCTCAAGAACCGTAATAGGTAGACAGTTGAAATTTTTTGTGTGTCTATTGCCGCTATAACAACAAATAATAAGGTACGGAAATACGTAATTAAATAAAGGAACCTACCCTGTCTGGAATGTTAACTTGTTACTTTTAATTTAACTTGTAATGTTTATGGAATGAAGTTACATGGAATAACTCCATATATCCGTTAACAATCAATTGAAAATTACGGAAACCTGTTGTACCTATCTCTAGGTAAGTACTTGTATATCTGAGCGCAGAATAATTTGCAAGTAATTATCCTTAAACAAGTACTAACCTACCTAAACTGAGTCTTTATGTTATAAGGACATCAAAATCCGCTAACGATTCATTTTTTTAAGGCAAAGTTTCAAACAGAGAGATGTACAGCCGAGGAACGGAAAAGTTACGCAGTCTTCAAATTAATAATTTTCATTAAATTACAGATATTGTTATGTACCTACGTTTATCTAGCACGTATGACATTACTTAATGCATGTTTAATCCTTGCAATCCTACCGAAGCAAGTACCTACAATGTAGGTAGGTTTATACCTAACCCCCAGTACTTGAGTACTGTAGTATGCAGTAATGCAATGCAACATTAAAGGATTAGTTACAGACAGTCCATACGCTAACAGGAATAGCTAGTTCCATAAGCAATTCTTGCAGTCCACTACCTACATAGTTCGGTCACTAGGTCATCGAGATTCCATTAGGTACCTACTGATTGATGCAATATAGGGAAATTCATGATGTAAAATCGTCTTTCATATGATTTTCCCATGTAGTGCATTTTATCATTGTGTCCTTCCTCGTTTATCTTACTGGGGAGGAAAATAGATATGACGGTTGATCATCTTTAGGTGATCTAGCCATACGGAAAGTTATTAAATTAAATGTGGAATTTCCTGCCAGTCTGTGTTACTTCTAGGCAAGCATGCTCCATCTTTGACCACATCATCGCGTACGTGAAATAGTGGTCAACCTGACCCTGAATTCTAGGATCCCAGGATTATTTCGAAATTATATTCGTACGTTTTCCGTAACGTTACAGTGTGTACCTACTGCAATGGAAACGTAGACCCGCGGTGTCAAACAAATGAATTACGCACGCAGCTAAAAGGCGCCTTGTGCCCGTGCACAGCATGCGCCGCGGTGGGTTTGCACCTTTATCCCAATGGAACATACTTCCGGGATAAAAATATCAGATGTCCTATTCCAAGACGTGTTCTACCCAAGTACCAAGTTCCATTCACATATCCGTTAAGCCGTTGACATGAAGAGGAAACAAATAGACAGACAGAGTTCTCTACTTTCACATTATACTTAATATTAATAAAGTATTAGTATTATATGATTTTATAATTGATAATCATTCATAAGTATTATGTTGTTAGAAGGCATTGATGTATTAAAAGGAGGTTAGTAGGTATGGATTTGGTCTAAGAAGCTCAAAAATAGAAAATACTTCACAGGCTACAGCTTTGCCATATTTGTACCTACTTGGATACAATTAGCATTATTGCTAACATATTCATAGCGCAGAAATTTGATCTAATTCCAGGTATCAGCGTAGCAATTGTAGAAGTGAGTTTAAACTACAATTTACTATGTATAGACTTGTCTTGTTGCGCCACTTTCGTCGGCGACAAATAGACCAGTACCTCTTGTACCTATCTACTTTCTGTTAGGGGCGAGCAAGCACAGAAAAGATACAGAAGGCAAAGGAGACCCAAACCTGAGGCCGCGATGTTATCGCAAAGAATAGCCTTTACTAGGACCGTGTATGCAATGCTGTCATGCCAATGCAGATCCTTTCAGAGAGCTGTAACAAATGAAAAAAAAAAACAAAAGATTAAACACCATTCATTATGCTGTACAATAAGCCGCATCAGCAGTGGATTCTGAATGTTTATGATACAAAAAGAAGTGGTCTAAATCATCAAAAAATCCTTAGAAATCGACCCTTCAACTTATTTCTTCGGGTGTAGATCTTCTTATCGTAGTCTCAGTTTGTACGGACCTACCAGTTGCTTCCTCGTGTAGAAAGTTCATTATTTTATGCTGGTCCTGTCCTTTCTAATTGCTGGGTTTTGCTTCAAACTTCTTAAATATTCTCAATCTAATGTAGTTGTTTTAACAAACGTTGCACATACCATACTGATATGGCATGCTATTCTGCGTGGCTACATTAAAAGCAGGGTTAGTGGCGCTCATTTACTTTTGAGCAGCCTTCAGACGGCACCTGGACTCGGGAAAAGACCGGGGAATGTGGGATTTTTACCCTACTAAACGACGCCGACGGTGGTCACCATCTGCAAAGAGGAAGCAGCGTGACCTTTTCAAGACCTCCCCGGAACTTCTGTGGAACGCCTGTAAGGGTACAATCCTAGGGAGACTTTAAAGGGATCCCAGCACGTGATATCTATGCCACCGGCTTTTTGGGATCACTCGGTGGGAGGAGGAGAGTCAAGAGTCCCCAATGTGAGCGCCCGCGATGAATGAGGTGTTCTTTCGTCTCTCAAAGAGTTGGTGACATAAGGACATCATGTGGGTGACGTAAGGTTTCCACATTCTAACCAAGTGCCTGCCAAAGATGGTACATTATATTTTTCTGGCCAGACAGGTTCTTTCCTTACCTAAGTATTAAGTACGTAATTCTCAGGTAGCAGGTACCTAAAAAAGGCCAAGACGAGCAACTCAACCTTTAATTTCCTCTCGTTTGTTTCCTCAGATGATTTATTTGTTATTCTTCCTCCTAATATTGTGAGAACTGTGAAGAAATACAAACAGTTCACGTAAAATAAACTGTTTAGTTTACACTTCATTTTATTTGTCACTTCTGACACTATTTAGATAACATTACTGACGCGTTTATTAGCTTTGTTTAAACAATTTTTTATAAATGCTAAAGTACTTGAACGGTTTATTTACTTGTTTATCAGGTTATGTTATGATATCTTCCGTTCGTATGACGTAAACGTAATGGCACTTTGAGAATGTAAGGTAAATCATACAAAAACTATAACTTAAATTTTGTGCCGGTAATAAACATTTTGATGATAGTTCTATGAGAGCGAATACCCAATATTGGTACCAGTGATCTAACAAGGAAATCGATGACTAAATTATGCATACTCAGTTCAGGTTTATGATTTTTATAACAGCAGGAAGCAATAATTACTTAAGCCGTGATATTAATTATTATTGTAATAAAAACAACAACATTTAGTCCAATTCATAATTTCACAAACGGAATCTCGGTCAAGTAAATGTGCATGCGTAACGGGCGGGTTCAGACCTAATTAGTTGTTACGAAAACCGATCGAGTAGCAACGTGACCGCGATGGAGCGTCACCAAATAGATTCACACAGAAGGACTGCTAAACATAATGGTCCATCCACACGATACAGACTACCGTACAACTCCAGACTACCATACAAACAACCATACAGACTACCGTACAGAACTACCATACAGACTTCCGTACAGACTACCTTACAGACTAGCGTACAGACTTCCTTTCTATACAGACTACCGTACAGAACTACCGTACAGACTTCCGTCCAGACTAGCGTATAGACTTCCTTTCTGTACAGACTACCGTATAGACTTCCGTACAGACTTCCGTCCAGACTAGCGTATAGACTTCCTTTTTGTACAGACTACCGTGTAGACTTCCGTACAGACTACCGTACAGACTACCGTGCAGACTTCCGTAAACTTCCATAGAGTTTTGTCTGTGCAATAATGAAATGTAAACAAATGTCGGTGTGATAGTAATTTTTTATTCCGAGTTCAAAGTCTGTACACAGGCAAAAGTCAACATTACGCCTGCATTTCCTGAAGTGTTTGGTAGGGGTGTACCTTGTGTAGTACACCCACATTTCGCCAGTTGATGTAAGTGTAATTACGGGAAAGCCTATTGTCAGCAACCGGGCACAAATCCAGAGTCCGCTACTACTGTGGAATTCAAGATGGAAAGCCCATAAACACTGCGTGGCTCGAAAAGTGATCCGAGGTACAAAAAAGATTGAGTGCTCAATCGTGGAAAGTAAAGATTAGTCAAAATCATATTCATGTAGTTTTGTGAATGCATTTGATCCTAGGGAAGTGTTAATAAGCTTACTTAAGTAAATCCTACTAATATTATAAAGGTGAAAGTTTGTATGTTTGTATGTTTGTGTTTCAATCAGGCAAAAACGGCTGAAGGGATTTGGATGAAATTTGGCATACATGTAGTTCATATCCTGGAATGAGACATATTATTATGCTACTTTCTCTCCCGGTAAGTGGCATGGATCAATGAAGACTGAGGAGGAAGTGGAAATTCAGAGCCGCTGCTGCCTTAGTACTACAGATTCACAAGTACCAGGAGACCAAAAACATCAAGTACCAGGAAACCAGAAACATGTCATAGTATTTTTTGGGCTGGTTAGGATAGGTGTAGGGTAGGTGTAGGGTAGGTGCAGGGTAGGTGTAGGGTAGGTGTAGTGTAGGTGTAGCGTAGGTGTAGGGTAGGTGTAGGGTATAATAAATAATATTCATTTTGTAAGTAGGTTAAACATAACACATTTCTTATGGTGGTCTTTTTGAATTTAATAAAGTTGATTGAAAATATAATTACATATTTTATTTCAAACAATTTACATAATTACTCATACCTACGAATATGATGTTATGACTTACGCTCCGACAACCTCGGAAAATCAAATCAATTTTTTTTAGGAATAGCTCTTTTAAAAAAATTAAGTTACAATTCCATACTTAACAATATCTTAGTTGTGCTAACTTGCACAATATTAGCTAACCCATAAAATATTATTTCCCAAATTATAGGTATAAACAATATTTCACGAATATATGAACCGAATTGTTGATGCAGTGAGGCTGACATGATGGTTTTTAAACCGATCTAATTGCCTTTCGCTGATTTGCTAACTTAGTGACACTGTCCTTTAGAAAGACGAAGGGGTGTATCGACTGACGGAATTCCACTGACTAAAGCCTTTTTATGGATGGGAAATCATCAAATGACTCCTTCCACTCTGGGCGGAGCTGAAGGGAGTGTCAGACTCTTACTGGGTAAAACCCATCCGTGCTCCTCCTGCCCTTTGCTTTCCAGGGCCGCGGTAACTCTTTCGAACAAAACCCTGGAACTAAAAGCTTTTTAAGTCGTCTCAATTATTGAGGCTCGGAAATTGCTAATTCCTTGACTCTCTCACTTGGACACGAAATATGAGAATGGCTCAGATTCATCATCAGCCTAGCCTTTTCCCAACTATATTGGGGTCGGCTCCCAGTCAAACCGGATTCAGCTGAATACCAGTATTTTACGTGGAGCGGCTGCCTACGAGACCTCCACAACCCATTAACTGCGTAACACGGTACTTCTAGGCTTGACTGTAGTCAGATTTTCTGGTTTCGGACGATCCGTAACGACTTCCAAACATCTACAAATGACAGCCGGGACCAACGGCTTAACGTGAATTCCGAGGCATGGCGTAAACTCGATAAATATGGTCACCCATCCACAGACTAACCTCGGTAAGCGTTGCTTAACCTTGAAGACCGATTCGTGCGGTTGTTATATTTAGCCACGAGCTCCTCCTATGGAGACTGGCTCACACTATGGTAAAAAATATGTGTAACCATTCAGCAAGGACATTGGGGTCAATTTGAGTCATTGCAACGCACATCTTGAAGTCTCGAATACGGTCCAGAATGTAACTTCTATTCCTTTCTGCTTTTTGCTGTGGACACACGAGTATGCCACTGTGTTACTATGTTTAGCTTTAATTGCTGCCACTCAATTTAAATATGGTGATCGATTTGATTTGCAAGGTAATTAACTAGCGGGACATTCTATGGAACTTGCTGAAGTAGAGAACTTATGTATTTTACGTTCATTTTCAAAAGGTCAACGGTTAACAAGAATTCTTGCGCCCTCTGACATTAGCAACAGTTAGATGTTCTTTATGTATGTCCATTTATCTTCTTGCCCTTGTCCCATGTTTCCTGGTGTCGGCACAACTCCACAGCAACACGTTTTCTTCTTCCATTAGTTATTTTTTCTACTCATTTTATTGTGCATAATTTCTACTTTTGCATTATCATCCATACTAATATCCTTACTTCCCTACTAATATTATAAATTTATGCGAAAGTAACTCTGTCTGTCTGTTACGGTTTCACGCTGAAACGGCTGAAGGGATCGCCGAATTTGGCAGATATATAGCCTGGGATATGGAGAAGCACAGGCTACTTTTTCACGCGATAACCAACATCCACGCGGGCGGAGCTGCGGGCAAAAGTTAGTTATAAATATGCAATCACTCTGCCTGCCTCTTTACCTGTTCACGTCTTAATGGATTTGGATGAAATTTGGCACACTGATATAACGTTCCTTTGGAATAATTTCCGACTTTCATGCGGGCGAAGCCACTGGCATAAGCTAGCTCATCATACATTTGTGCATTTCAACTAACTAGTCGGTAGCCGAAGCATACGGGTATAATTTGAACTGTCGTTCAGCTTGCTAATTGCCTTGTTTACATCGATTTGTATGCATGTATGTGTGTACACAAATATCCTGCTCGTCGTTCCACTGTTACAAAGAATTTTAATGTCTTAATGTTGTAACTAGGTACTTAGTTATAGTTTCTATATTTTCATTGACACAATAAGAATAAGAATAAATTTATTAAGTACAAGAAAAATAAGATTACACAGTGATAATTGTACAAGAACGTTTGGTTTTCTTTAAAAGTTTACAAAAAATATTTTTAAAGACTTCCTGCACTGGGCTGGGCATGTCCCGCAGGAAGCTTTTAAGATTTTCTTTAGAATAGCAAATTAATAATTAAGCGCACAATAACATAAACATAATTACTGTACAATAAAGTTGCGTTTTGATGGTGAAAATGGTATCAATTTATCAAAGGTAAAAGGTTGTAAGCCCCGTCTAAAGACTACTAAATACTATAAATATTTTCGCTGTTTTTCGTTTTAACACGTCTTGTATTTTACAACCTTAACAATTGCATTGTTTAACCTGCCAGATAATGCCCTTAGCCAATTCCCGTGCAGTTATTCCAACTCTAACCCAACAACAACAAGACTCGAACACTAATTCCATAATACTATAACATTAACACGAATCTATTAGAAACTGCGGTTAGATCACGAACAGACTGGCCAAATGAAGTTATTTGCGTGATTAACAGCACTTACGATCTGGAACGCTCACCCGGCTCGCTATCTGCACGTTAAAATAATTTACAAAGACTATTTCACTATATCAGCCAATTATTTTATCACCGAACAGACGAACGTGGAAAATAACACTGTATTTTAGGACAAAACATATATACAATGTACACTATACAGCTGTTATCTGCGACCACGTGTGTTCTAGCTTCTAATCACTATGCTTGTGCATGTGTCATTTATGTACAGTTGACAAAACAAATTAGAAACAGACATCTGGCTGTAGCCTCTTTTTGACAGCGGTTTTGTGTACAGTTGTTTATCATTATATTCGTGTGCTAAATGACTTTGTCTATTCCATTACTAGATTAGGGGTGTCTTACGTAATAAATGATATTCATAGTCATATTATTATTTATACTAATATGTGGCTGGTGACTTCTTGGCGCAAGTGATTAATATTTAAATGCACTGTCTGCAGCCTGCATACCAATCACAATCACCGTGTGTACATGCGCGTAGAACATTGTTGTTATCTATGTAATTATAATATTAAGTAAGTGGTGTCCACGTTTGTCCTTAACATTTAGATAGTACTCTTTAATTAAAGTATGTCGTTTTAACGTACTCCGGAAAAGACAAAACATAATAGATATTAGTTAGGGCTTTGTCGTGTGTTCGTTTTATATACTGTTTCTAATCCGCTTGTGTTGGACTGTTGGACAAGTCTGCGTAGGATTCGATTCAGAAAACACGTGTTTCTATGACTAAGTACCAACCTAGTATTTGTATGTGTGTGTACGTTGTATATTAATTACACTTCCTTGGTTATGTCAGTCATTAGTTCTGGATTTCTTTGTGTTTCGTTTTCCTGATTATTTTTTCATAGAACAGCGAGCGAAATTACTACGTTATTGTTCGTTCAATATTTATTACGGTCTTTACGTCTGACACAAAATAACAAAGACTGTCACGATTTCAGGCCTGATAAACCGAAATGAAGGTGCTTTCACCCGAATAAAACTTTCTGGTAAAGTGGCTATTACTTGCCACTTTGTTTTCCATAGGAAATTAACTTCCACTGTACGAGCTCCTCTGCTCTTGAGAATTCGCTCTCTTTAGGCATTCCTTTCGGCCATATGTCAGGAAGTGAAAATGTTTAACATTTAATTCAAAACCATTTCTCTGATTATAATGTTGGCAATACGGACACTTAGTCTTGAAACAATTAGAAAAAGAATAAGTCAAAGTTATTAACGTTTTCATTCCTTGGCTGTACATTGGAGTCATCTAAGTTTTTTTCCACTTCCAGTCTTGCAGCAGGATAAAATTGTTGTCGTAGAGTGACATTTAAAAAAAAATATTTTCCTCATATGTTATTTATTACTTATTAGACAAAGAGTCGAGAAGCTCAAGACAAAGAGCCATTCTATGAGTGCATGCGATCGTCGAAAGCCAAAATATAAGAGATCCGAAATGTCACGTGATGACACGTGACATTTCGGCAGCGTTTATTGTTATTCCCAAACATTATTGACGTTTTGTCAATCGCCTTCACCACGCTACCGCCTGACAATGTCACTTGTCTGGAGCCTGAGTTTTGGTTAAAAAACGAATGACTTAAGTTTCACCTACACAAAGGTAATGGATTTTTCACAAAGGTAATGGCCGTTTTCGTGCTCACCAGTTGGCGCCACTGGCGAGTAAGGTCCCTAAAGCATTAAAGTTGTTATTACGCGCATGTGAACATAGCTAGAAGGATAATAATTGAAATGCCGTAAACGTGCGATTAAATACGACCTAAATAGGTAGTGCAGCAGAGTTACGCGGACTCATCATAATCTAAAAAAAAAAAGAAAGTCGAGTAAACAAAGTTCAATGCAGTGGTTGGTAGAACCGTAACTTAATCTGCCATAGTCAGGCTTTTTTAGTAAAATATTCACAATAATCGCAACAAATTAGTAAATAAACTCTTGTCAAAAGCCAACCAACTGTGAAATTGACATTTCGAAGACCTCACGCTACTAGCGCCTCTAGCGGCGAATTCAAACGCGATAGCCATCATCGCATGGTAGCTGTAAACTGTATTGTTGATATAAATAAAATTCATCGCGTGGAGTGGTAAAATACGGTTGCACGCTTCAACTTCAGACATTCTTGCTCTTGATTGTAGCGGGAAAGATTTCGACGTGCTCATTAGTTCTCTGCAGTTTTCTTTAGCGCCGCGGTTCATGCAGATTATTTTGAGCACGCTTCGTTGTTTAAATTAAGGATGAAATTGTAGACGTGACTTTTACGATGTTTAGATCTTAGTAAGTCTCATTTTTGCTTTAAGAATAGGTATCCAGTTTTTCCTTAAGACTCCATTTTTTTTTATGATGACCTATAAAGTTGTTCCGTTCCCAGTAATAGGCACTTTTTTCTTAACTATATGTTCCTTTGAGCAATCTAGATGACTTTGATCTATACGTTTCATTTTTTTTCGACGTTGTTTGACCACTTAGGGCGGCATCGTTTCAGATACCCATTTATTATTGATACGACCATACTGATACCAGTCAGACCACAATCATGGAAAGTATGATCATTATAATCATAAATAAAAGAAAGTAGCACGTATCACATGACATAAGTACCAAAATTAGCTCCAATCGTGTTCAATGGAAAATTTTAAACTGTTTTTCACATTGTAGCAAATACCAGTTAAGCCTAAAACACATGTTCCTTTCCACGTGTGACCGGATTTGACGCTCGACCTTTACCGATGCCCTATCCGTGCTAATGTCGCGTGTACACTACTGCATGGTGACAGTTTGTTAACCTGTCACCTAGACTTGCCTTCGATGTAACCTTAGCACTTCATTTTTATTTGCGTGTCCAGTTGAAAATGTGGTGTATTTAAACGTTTATCTATAGTGGGTTTGCCACTTTTAGTTTGATTTGTAACAGATCGAACTTTGTTTTGAAACATCCTAGTGACATATTAAGTCTTTAGAAAACAACTGACTGCCATTTTCTTCTAGTTATTTTCTTTGGAGAAAAGCTTTTCCGTGCAAATATCGCGTGCACACTGCATGGTGTCACCTAGACTTTGCCTTCGGTGTAACCATAACACTTCAATTTATTTGCGTGTCTAGTTGAAAATGTGCTAAAAACGTGATTGTTTATCTATCTTGGGGTTGTGACTGGTAGCATGATTTGTAACAGTTACCTAGTTTGTTTACTAAAGTTTTAAAGTGTGAAAAACAATAGATTGTCAATGTCTTATTTACTTATTTTCTTTAGAAGAAAAAGCTTTTCGTGCTAATGTCGCGTGCGCACTGCATGGTGATAATTTGTTAACCTGTCACCTAGACTTGCCTTCTTCGGTGTAACCTTAGCACTTCATTTTATTTTCTTGTCTAGTTGATAATGTGGTGCATGAAAACGTGATTATTTAACTATCGTGGGGTCGTTCCTTTTAACTTGATTTGTAACAGATGTAACTTAGTTTCAATGTAAAGCAAACTAAGTAACTAACTGGATTTAAAACGTTTGGTACTCAGTATTCAACACACGATTTTCCTTGTTTTAATTACAAGTTTTTCCTCTTTTCAATCACAAGTAAGAACCTACTTTATTATTTATTTTCCTTCCTGAATCCACCTTCGGGAATCAACTGTCACTTATTTTCTTTAGAAGAAAAAGTCTAGTCGATAAATCCTGATGGTTTTCTAAAAAGACTAAAGGTTCAAGGTGTGCTTTTCAATTGCTAACTTTCCAGGCGCTTTGTGAAACAGACAAATACTCGATCTTTTAAGAATATGAAGTTGGAGTATTTGTCAAACACTACTTACGCGCGTTTACGCCGTACGGCATTTCATACAAACTTTCAAGTCCTTATTTTTCGAAATGTATGAACCGATTTTAATGAAACTTTGTATGCATACACTTGATATCCAGGTCTAAACAGTTAGTAGAGAACATTTTCGAAAATGAGTTTAGAGGTAGAGAGATTTTAAGTTTTCTATAGAAAGTTAAAAAAAACAGTATCTTTCCCGTAAACTCTAAGCCTGTAAAATTTTGTCATTAAAGAGGGGGTTTGGCGAGTTCTTACCTCGAAACCCGCCCATAAACAATCAACCTTAAGTGTAATGTCACAATTTTTCTTCTTTTCACTGAACCCTTTATCTCTTTCTTCCCAGGACCGCGTACTGAACATCACAAGTCAGATAATGGACCAGCTGCTGGGTGACGAGCGTGTGGCGCGCGGCTTCAGGGTCAAGTTCCCCGAGGACGTGCTGCAAGACAACCTGGCTGGACAGCTCTGGTTCGGCGCTGAGGTTGGTACCATGCAGGTTTTGTTCCTCCTTCATTGATAGGAATTGTAACGCACAATAAAGGCTTAATGTGACTCTGATATCCTGGGTCAATAATAGACACACTTAGCAATTATTTTCACTTGGTTTTTACTTGGTATACAGCTTGCTGACTATTCACCAAGACCAAAATAACCGACAGGTCTGCCATTCCATGTACGGCGGCCTTTAGTCAAATCAAACTAGCTGATAAACAAACATAAACTATAATCACACCTAGCTTCTATGTAGATATCGATTACCATGTACTAACAATGCCATAGAAAAAAAATTGGTTGTTTAATGACTGGTAGGTGAATAGGCATCGAACATAGAGCGCGGAACTGCCGCTCCGGCTAATAGTAGTATTTGAGACGCCATCTTTATACAGCTATACTCCATTTGTTTAGGTGATTAAATAAAGGTAAATAAAAAACCAGTTAACCGACTAAACGTAATACCAGTCTATTCAGTTGTCATTATACGTTACAGTTGTACTCTTCAATTTAGCAACTTTATAATTCGTTAATAACGTTGCTAAATTGAAGAGTACAACTGTGACGTACAATGGCAACTGAAGTGACTGGTATTACGTTTAGCCGGTTAACCCAGTCACGTGGTTTTTTTGTTTACTTTTATTTAATTACATAGACAAATGGAGTATAGGTGTATCTGTAAAAGTAAATCAAATTGAAAGGTCTGTTTGTAATGTTAAAATAATAGCTTTTTACTCCTGCTTGTCACACCGGCCGTAGGTAAATCTTCAGTGGCTAAGGTAGTCACAGCCATATCTGCAGTTCCATAACCTCATTTCCAACTAAGATTCTCCTGACGTCTGAGTTTTTATTAAAAAGCCCACGATCTTTATGCAAAGCTAGGCTTATCAATTTTTAACAGGTAAAAAATAAAATAAAATATATGAAAATTAATGACTAAATTTTTTTCTCTGTAAATTGTTGATTCCGAAACGGCTAGACCAATTATAACAGAACTTATCTGGCAGATAGCTGGTGTTATACGCAGTAACGTTGGGAATTTTTACTTTTTAAAGGAATTAGGGATCCGCGGAAACATTTTTTTTTTACATCTAATTTCTAATTCTACTAATAATATTTGTTGGGGAGGTTTGGCAATGCCGTCTAGCAGTGCCCGCCGAGGCGTTTCGATGCTCTGTGGCGTCGAATGTTTTCCAAGGTTACATGTAATGTTTCTTGTACTATCATAATTATAACCATAACATTGATGACCCATCAACTGGAACGCTGCTTAACCTTATAGGCATCCGATTCTTTACGCTGTAGAGAATGGTGCGGTGTTATAAAAGTTGATTTGTGAGTACGTAAGTAATTAATTTATATATGAGTCACGCACGCTTAGGTATACTAACACGCAGTTCTTATATTTTACATAATATTAGAACTGCCTGCCAACACGTATGGTACGGTACCGTCAGGGAGCGATTGAAAGCATGTTTCAAGGAATTCTTTCCTCACATATCGGGCGAATGTCACATTTCGAACACGAACTATATTCTTGTTTCAAAATTTTAGCAACACGTAGTCGGGAAAATAAAAAGGTGCGTAACATTTTCATTCCATGATACATAATCACATAAGTATCATGGAATGAAAATGTTTGTTTCTACTGTACCTAATCAAGAATAATACATAATTTTTAGGGTTCCGAAACTGTGGAAAAAGGTAACCCTTTTACAATCAGTCGGTTGTCTGTCTGTCTGTCCGTATGTCAGCCGATTTTCTCCGAATCTACTGTAGGTACTGATTCAATTTAAATTTGGTACACATAATATTCTGTGACCCAAACACGGACGCGGAACGAAAATAAATAAGTTTTGGAAATGTTGTCCCTTTTTAGGGACAAATTCCTTTTTTTTTAAATAGTTTTACCAAATGAAAGGGCTCATTGTAACGGTCTCAAAATGTTATTTGAGTCCACTTTTTATGTGGTTGTACGACTGTCAATTCTTCTTCTTTTGTGTAATCAGCTTTGTATAAATATAAATTATATAATAAATATAATGTAAATCTCGTGTCATGGTGTTTGTGGGGCAGCACTCCTCCGAAACGACTCGACCGATTTTTGTTTTTTTTTTACGCATATTTGGTAGGTATGACAATAAATCGTATAGTATATTTTCATAATTGATATGTGCGTACGAAGTCGCGGGCAAAAGATAGTGTCTCACTCAAATTAGGTCACATTTCGCATTGAAAGGTTATGTAGAAGTTTGGTCATCTATTGTATCATAAACAATAGCTATTCTTATCATATATGATCAAGCCACCAAGCGTGTAGGATGAAAAGAAAACAGTGACAATAATATTTTAGCTAGTTATTGAATATTGACCTTTATTTTATCATGTTTGGATAATAATAAATCTATTTTTAGAACGAACGTGACTCAGGCCGTTTGCAGAATATTTGCTATGATAATGTTTGACAATACATGTGAGTGAAACAGCTGTGTGTAGCTTATTCAATACGTCTAGGTCCTAGACACAATGTGATCGTTAAGCCTTTTGAAAATATTCGATATCATGGCTGAGCAGGCGACGAGATAGAGTATTGTGTTGCTAGGTGAGCTGGCGTTCTGTTCTATGAGATGACTTTAATAGTCTTTGGAAATCACTTGCAAGCTGGTTCTTTCTTAATAATAATATTTTCCATAGAAATCTTACAGTTCATGGCTGGCTCATTTAGTCCGCCTCTGTACATTTGTGTGCGTAAAGTGTTAAATAAATAAATAAACACTGAAGCCAGATTGATAGTCAGCATCAGCAGTAGAGTCACTTTGTATTATTTTTAATGTAAATGATGACGTTCAAAAGTGCCGTTTAATGGCCTAATTGAAATAAACGTTTTGACTTTGACTTTGACTTTGCATGCCCGGAGGAGGCAGACACATTCTATCTCGTTTACTCATACTACTGCTGGTAAAATCAATGTCTCTATTTCTAAACATATCGTTTTATTTACTTACTTACTTGTCTCTTTTCCGTAGTTCGTCTACGCTTCTCTTTTGGATACGACGTTCGAGAAAATTTTCGTTCTTCGTCATGATTATTATGAGTTCTCAGAAAGATTATTATAAAACATCATACTTATTTATTAGTTTACTAGCTGTCCCCCGCGGCTTCGCTCCCGTCAACTGGCTACCTACCTACCCTGCGCCTATCCCGCACCTACCCTGCGCCTACCCCGCACCTACCCTGCACCTACCCTGCCCTGCACCTACCCTGCCCTGCACCTACCCTGCACCTACCCTGCACCTACCCTGCACCTACCCTGCACCTACCCTGCACCTACCCTGCACCTACCCTGCACCTACCCTGCACCTACCCTGCACCTACCCTGCACCTACCCTGAACCTACCCTGCACCTACCCTGCACCTACCCTGCACCTACCCTACACCACTACCTTTTAAACTTTCCCTAGACCTCCACGAACATTTCAAGACCAAGATTAGATAAATCCGTTCAGCCGTTCTCGAGTTTTAGCGAGACTAACAAACAGCAAGTGATTTTTATATATATATATAGGTTATTTTAGCATATATATGTATGTCATGTATGTGCGGCGGATATTCTTTCCGTAACATAATTCTATGTTTAATTTAATTTTAAAGTTTAAATATCATCTCGTCCTAGGTTACATTCGTCTTAGCTAAAAATACAGCCAGACTTTACTGAAAGAAGATGATTCATGAAAGTGATTTAAACACTTCGTTCGCACTTCTTTGTCCAGTTTGACATAATTATATTTTGGTTTATTGCTTGTCAGCGAAGTAAGTAGATAGATAACATAGGTATATAGGAGTGTATAGAATGTTAACAGGCAAAGGTCTCGCTTACCCGTGAACATATTGCAGGGAAAGACTTTACAGCCTACAATAATAATGTCTTATGGTTTACTGAGTACAGAACTATCTTGAACATTAGCTCACTAATCAGCTCATTGGATCACTAACAAATTTAAATGCGTCCACCCAAATCACCTACGACCGCTCCGAACAATATCAGAGGGTCAATTCTACTAATTTTTAAACAACGTTCGCATTCGCATGTCAGTCGCAAACTGTCAAAAAAGCCTTCATTTTCATTCATTTTTGACAGTTTGCGATTGAGATGCGAATGCGATCGTTGATTGAAAATTAATAGAATTGGCACTCAGAGCACAGTGTCATTCGCATGATGTCTTTTTTTTATTTTATATATTTATGAATGGGCTAGCTCTTGACCTCGATCACGCCTGATGGAAAGCGATAGATGAGGTCCATGATGAAAGCGAGCATGCCCAGAAGATGCCTTGAGGCACTGGTACTCCCACGCGTCGACGAAACACAGCAGGCTGCTTGACGCCGAACTCCGGTGGGAGGGTGGTCGCGAACCAGGCGGGTGTTAGCCCTACCACCGCAAGGGAAGGATTGGCCAGTCTATAAGGTGTTACGTGAGACTGTCCAGGATGCGCCCAGCGCTCGTTTTTCAGTTGAGTGTCTGATGGAACAAATTGCACTACACTAGGAGGCTCCTTCGTGCATCCCTAAAAAGTTGGGTTGTCAGTCGCAAGCTGTCAAAAATGTATGGAAATTGAGGCTTTTTTGACAGATTGTGACTGAGAGTGATGCGAATGCGAACGTTGCTTAAAAAAAATTAGAATAAGCTTTCTGATCCTTAAAATAAACTTTGACATCTTCCCATCATCTCTTTCTGAACATGTAAAACTGACACCAGTTAACATTGTCCTTTTCAAATTTCCAGTGCCTAGCCGCGGGCTCCTCGATAATGAATCGCGAGGAGGAATCAGCGGCCATGCGCCCGCTGGCAAAGGCACTCACTCGTAGCCTCGAGACGGTCCGCTCACTGCTGCGGGAGCAGTGCCTCCGACCGCGAGGCATGGCGCTGTCGCAGCACGACGACATGCTGCACGAAAGCCTCCGGATATTCGACAGGTATGTCGTCACACTGCTCAGTACTAACTGTGCGCTCTGCTGCGGCAGCAATGCCTTCGACCGCAAGGCATGGCGCTGTCGCAGCACGACGACAAGCTGCACGAGAGCTTCCGGATATTCGACAGGTGAGATACATTATTTCTAGATCTAGACCCTTACAAAGCGGGGATTTCTTTTGATCCCTTCTTGTCCCTGTTTACTACAGACAAAGTTGTTGCAGCGGGCATCTAAGTCAGCTTAAATTCTTATGTCACCACTGCGGGACTGCTCAGCTTGGGCGCAACATCGCAGTACCCTCGTAGTGGCATTTGACCATGGTCGGAAGCAAGAACGGGTCTCAACGGGTAGGATGACATCGCTTCTTTGCGAGGAACATGAGAAGAACGGCCCACAGGGACCTTTGTCTTCTCTTGCTCCGGAAGCAGCCGGAAATCGAACATCGATCGGTCTCTATGAATCCAACCACATCCAGCGGATTCTCGCAGCCTTAACTAGATCATAGGTGCATCTTGTCGGAGGCCTTTCAACGTTACGCTTTCTGCTACAAGGCCACCACTCCAGAACTTCACAGGCAGTCAGTCATTTTGTCATAAAGACAATGATCCCTGTTTACTTATATGAAGGCGCCTCAAAACTGCTCAGTTGAGCGGCGTTTCAATGCATGCGTGTGAAGGCCCACCTTGACCATAATATGAATAACCTTTTCACCTACACGCAGTGGAAAATGCTAATTTATATTAGCTCTGTTTTTGTATTTAATAATTCACCAGGGAAAATAATGGCTGCACGAGTTAAACAAGGTCAAACCATTTTTGGCCTTGAAGACGTATAATGAAATACACTTTCCTCCATAGATCCTCCCTCTAGTTCCGTAGCTTATCTAGTTGATCCGGACATACCCCACTCCGTTTATCTATAGACACATAAACTCACGCCTGTTCCCAAGGGGGTAGGCAGAATCTTACAAAACTCCTTTTGATTCGTTTACGTTAAACATGGTCATACACGTACGCCTGTTGTGGTGCTTTGCACCTGACTTCTCCATCACCAATAAGGACCGTGTGTTAAGGTGTATGTCCTGGAGTGTCCCTTCCCGTTGTTTTCACTCACAACTCTTGTAAAACCGTAACACCTCTTGTTGATCGCATTTATCCTACCTACCTACGAACGCTGGTGACCACGTACTGGAAGACGAAGTGTTGGAAGGCGTCCCAGGTGGACCGATAGTGGTGAAAGCCGCAGTAATCCGCTGGATGCGAGATGCACAGCACCAGTCGATGTGGCGACTCTTGGTATCGACCTCCCGTGATATCTTTCGACTGAACTGCATGCTCACTCCACCTAAGTTTACACGGTGTGAAGTTGACGATGTTGATGTTGTGGGTCTTGTAAGAGGCGACTAAGGGACTCACCAAATAATGGGCAGCAGCATTATCTGTAGCTACATTGCTACAGCTACACTGCGATCGCCAACCCGCCTGCCAAGCGAAGCGTGGCGATACTGGCAAACCCCCCGTTTGGGGGAGGCCTAAGTTCGGCAGTGGACGTCTTTCGGCTTATGATGATGATGATGATTTTTCTTACCTAGTAACAGAAAGCCGGTCTAACCATAATCTTGGTGTCATTACAGGTTGTTCGCCGAGTTCGAGCTATGCTACGTCAGCGCTATGGTGAACGTGAAGACGCCGCACGAGTTTGAAGCTCAACAACTCATCTGCGTTTTGTTCTCGGAGAGTTTGAGGAGGGCGCTCAAACAGAATTTACTCACTCAGGAACAGGTTGGTTGTCTATCTGCTCAATTAGTGGAATAGCTGCATTGCGATCACAAGTAATGTGTTCTCGACGTAATTCTGGGAATGTCCTGTAAAATATATCTGCCTAGCCTTTTCCCAGCTATAGGTACATATAATTATATCGGGGTTGGCTACAGTCTAACGACTGCCTATCTGATATCCAACGGTACTTATTTGAGACTTTAACGACATTAGTTTGGGTTGCGTAAATAAACGTCTTCTTTTTGATATTTTCTTTTAAACATACCATTTTGTTTATTTAATTCCAGGTGGACTCCTACGACCCGGCGCTGATGTTCGCGGTGCCGCGGCTGGCTATAGTCAGCGGGTTGCTGATATACTCCAGTGGACCACTCAGCATTGATAAGCTACCTGGTATTTATTATTATATCCTTCCTGTGTAAGATTCTGCATACCTCCTGGTTTTAAGGGGATTTACAATTCGTTTCTCGACTCAAATGACGATTTTGAACTAACTAGGAAGTATACCGCTCCCTGATGGCCATTATTTAACACGGGGTGCAGTCAAATCCGTAGCAATTGCATAAGCACCTTTCCATCGGGTCCTAGGATTTGCTCATCATATATACTCACAGCAGCATACTCCCTCTCACATAGGGTGAACTGTATCCCAGGTATCTTACTGTCCACTCCCTCTCTAAGAGGGCCTATCTTCTTATCTGCCAGTATAGAATAGTACAAATGTTATTCTTTACTGTACATACAAATACAAATAAACCCAGAATTGTGATGTCTAACAGCAAATCTCAGTGCGATAGAAATCTTGTGGCCTCATCTATTCATCAAATAGTAACTAAACAACTGACGTTGTAGCATCTATGCCGCCACATACCTATGAACTAAAGACCTGACTTCGCACAAATCCTGCATCTCGGTGTCAGAGTTTTCCGTGCGATTGGAACATTTAAAACAGCCTAAATATCCATTGTGCAGTTGCAGACACAACATCCTTCCGGTCTGAGGATCCTCCCTCTTCAATGGAGGTTTGCAGGACTTACACCGTGTTCCACATACATCTATAATCTTTCTTATTGTTTCTTTCTTTTTGTTAAAGTACTTTGTTTCCCTATGTTCACAGAAGAGATGTCGGACATGTTCCGTCCCTTCCGCACGCTGCTGCACAAGATCCGCTCGCTGCTGTGGACGCTGGACCGGCGCGAGCTGATGGCGCTGGAGCGCCTGCTGTGCACCAACGAGGACATCTCCAACCTCACCAGGCACCTGCCCGCTGGTACGTATGTAGCGGAATCTAGACCGCCACAAAAACTAACGTAGCCACATCTATACCGCCAGCAACGAACTACTTCAAACAAATCCTGCATCGCGGTATCAGAGTTTTCCGTGCGATATGAATATAATATATATAACAGCCCAAATATCAACTTTTGGGCAGTTGGCCACCAGACACGACACCCATCTGGTCGGAGGATCCTTCCTTTTCAATGGAGGTTTGCATTTACTTTTCTAAAAGTTTTTATTAACTTTTTAGACCGAGATATCTTGAATAAAAATTTGCGAGTTATGAAATATCGCGAGTAGTAAACGGTCTCAAACGTTTGTTTGTTTGTTTTCCAGACACGAATGAGTCGACAAACGACTGGTCCTGTCCGTACCCAGACCTGGGCGAGTTCGTGTCGCGCTTCTACGCCGACCACGCCAACTGCCGGGACTTGTACTCGCATCAAAGGTACCTTATGGACTATTTTACCTTTAAAATAGGATAAAAACAGTTTTACAGTTCTCGTCAAATAACTTTGCCCCTCTGAAGTTGGCTACGAGTGGCTGCGTAGTAGTCAAAATTACAAACAGACTGCAACTGCGCATGCGCAAGAGACATGGGGGCGGGGATTATGGCGGCGCGATTTTATGTCTCAGTGTTACGTTTACGTTCGATGCATGCTTGCGTCCCGCTTGCTCCCGTCTACGTGACTGCACCAAGCGATCTTTGCAAATGGCTAACTTCAGAGGGGGAAAGTTATTTGACGAGAACTATAGTTGTGTGTTCTTTTAGTGTGAGCACAAGGGCATTGAAATTAGGAATAGTTAAGCTACTTATTTATCTGCGGTTTTGGCAGTGTAATGTTCTGGTTTTACTTGTATTCTAGTTACAAGTAGCAATGTGAATAATCGTATTATTTTTAAAGTGTGAAATATAACGTAAATATGTATGTATATGTATAGTATTATTATGATACCTATCTAAATAAAAGTGATGTAATCACTATGAAGGTATGTGTATGCGCAGTTGGTATTCGGAAAAAAATAACCTTGATTTGTAAACAATATATTTTAATTTTAACGGGAAAAAATGCTTTACCTATTAATAACTGCGGTGATACCTAATATGAACCTTGTTAGGTACTACCGTAGTGGTTCAGATTGACGAAACTTCTTTTATAAGTTTTATAGCACATATATTTTTATCTTGCTTAATAATAACGATTTTTTTCCACAGCTCAACAGAACCAATAATAACAGACGGCGATTACCTCCCCGACAACATCGAAGTTATGACTCCGATTATCGACGGACTGCGTCGCCTTTCCGAAGGTACCGTCGAGACTGAAAGCCACGACTCCGAACACGAGACCATCAAGACCACTTCCAGACACTACTCAACGGACACAGCTAGCACTGACACATTCCAGACCAACGACAGCAGAGAATACATAGAAAAAGCCAGAAAAACGAGCAAAACTGAATCTTCAGACCTGTCGTCTCTAAGAAACTTGTCAACTAATGGCTTGATGATGTTCGATCCGCTCGTCATCAATGCTGTGTCAGCCTCGACAAGCGATTCGAACCGGCAAATCCCCGATCACGATCTAGTGACGTCATTGAACGAACAAGTCACGGAAATTGCCGATCGTCTTTCGTCTATTGCCGCCAGTGATGTAGATATCTTAGATCACAATCAAATGCATTCGTTCTCAGCAAACGATATGCCCACGTTGATATCGACTGAGGATCCGGAAGCGTACGGGTTTTCAGGACCGAGGAATGAACAGTTAAGTTGTTTGCCGTCAACAAGTCACGGGTATCTGATACCCAACGCGATCAGCCACGATCCCGCAGTACTTTCCTCTCTGTCGCACAATAATTCTGCAGTCTTCAACCAAGAAGATGACGCAGGAAGTGACATCAACAGTGCAATACACAACTCTGATCTCCCGCTCATAATCCCCGATAACATTGACGCGGATATTGTGAACACTAATATATCAATAGCCAACGCAAACCTAAGCTCGCTGCTACTAACCAACGAGGAATACAACACTTTAGCAGAAGAAACCGCTGACGGTGATAACACGAGTTTCCATTCAGCTAAAATGACGCTAGACAGAGAGGATGAACGAGTCAAGTTTATGTTAGGTTATGAAAGCGAACACGAATCCCCGGTCGACTCAGGCGTCAGTACTGAAAACACTAGCTTAGATAGATCGCCAGACACCGACCAGAGCAAAGACATCAAGGATATCAGAGACAATCACTTCATGCAACAAAACAGGGTACTAAAGAGTCCGGATGCGGAAGCAGACGATGATAAACACACCAAAAACACGCTAGAAAGTTCCTTTTCCGATGTAAATAATGATAATGACGTTACTGTAAATATTAATTACGTAGAAGACGATAGTAATAAGAACGAGGCGGGATCATCGTCTGTTATGGATAAGGTTATAAATAGGTTAAGTTCGGACGAGGAAGGTTTGAATGAGGCGACGAATGTAAATAGTGAAGCTAGGAGAGTGTTGCAAGATTGGGGGGCGAATGCTGGTGATGAAGATTATAGAACGATCGACGAAGTCATCACAGAGTTGAGAAGGCATAGAGAAGGCGATAAGAAGATTAGCTCGCTAGTTGAAGAAGACAATAATGTTAGTTCTAATGCGGATGTAGGGCCGTCGCAGTCTCGGCCGAAGAAGAGCAGGAAGTCGAACGCTAAGAGTAAAAAAAAGAAGAGTAAGATATGGTCGCCCGGTATGGTTATACTCGATAACCGGTCGACGCAGAACCAGAATAGTCCACTGAGGTTGAATTTGGATCATTTTGTTGATGAGAGGTGAGTTATTATAACCTTTTTTGTTAAGATTGATGTTGTAGAGCCGTCAACAGAGTGATGAGTACCTTCACTTTTTGTGTATTTTAAATTATTTGATCAAATTGTGGACAGTCTTTTCAAATCTCATATTGTTTATTGCTATCCTTATTGTACACATACAAGTAGTAAATAGATACATTAATGGACCCTGTGGGGCACAGATTTTCTAAGAATAAGTAGAAGAGACGAATTTCATATAAGGTCAGCTTTTACCCGCGGCTCCGCCCTCGTGGATGTCGCTTATTGCGTAAAAAAGTAGCTTATGTATATCCCAGGCTATCTGCCAAATTTCATGACGATCCGTTCAGGCGTTTTAGCGTGAAAGCGTAACAGACAGACAAGAGTTACTTTCGCATTTATAATATTTTAAATAATCCCTTATTTAAAATCATACTCTTTTTTTTTTTTTTTTTTTTTAATGTTGGCCCACTAGGAATTTCTCCTGTATCGTGGGTACGTTCACAAACATATAAACTCACATACACAAACAGCCAGACCCGGAACAACTATCTGTAGGCTATACAAATATTTGTTCCGTGCGGGAATCGAACCCGTGACACGCAGCGCAGCAGTCGACTACTGCGCCAATCGTGTCGTCTTTATAATTTGTTTGATAATTATTATGTTGATGTTTTTGCCAGAAGACAAAGCCTGTAAACGTAAAAACTTGTCTTATTGTGAGTGTATTTAATTTGGACATAAACTGGCAGAAAATACCAGCCCACTGGGCTGGTATTTTCTGCCAGTTTATGTTCGACACAGGCATCACTTATGACTTGCTATTTTACTAGATTCTCTCATAAGTACATCCTTTTCCAACCAATGAATGATGACATTGAATAACATGAAATAAATAACATTGTTTATTGTGTTTTCAGCGGCACATCATGTGGTGCTTCAGAATGCGCGGATGACGAACAAATAGCGCTCGCGTTACAAGCGCAAGAACTCGCTGCAAGGCAACATGCGCGCGGGAAGTTTAAGTACGTAAACCTGATTGCTTTAAACATAGTCTACTTCTGTCTGGCAAAAACATGTCATAAAAATAATTATCGCCAGATTCACTATCCTAAAAAAATTTGGACATTACCAATTTACCTTCGTTGCGATGTTTTTGGTCTAGTTAGTGTCTTCTAGTGTGGGGTTTTGCTCTCAATGTTCAATTCCCAGATTAAGTATTGTTGTTGGGTATTTTCATCAGGAATTTGTCAGCATCTGGCCGGAGTTTGGCTTATGGTCTGAAGGTCCCATTGCAAAGGAACTAAATATAACCAGCAATCCATCGGAAAAAAAAAACATTCCCTTGGCGCTTTACTGATGGTTGCCATGGTTGACTCTGACTCTCAGGAGAGTGCAGTGGTTGGGAAAAATGAGGTGGTCTTGGCCCAAACACCCAAATTATACCTTGTGCTACATTACAGTAACAAATATTAAACATTTTCCAGATCAAGTGAAGACTTAATCCACCGCCTATTCGTCTGCATCGCGGGCGTAGCCGACCAGCTACAAACGAACTTCGCAGCCGATCTCCGCAACATTCTGAAGTCCGTATTCCTTATGAACCAGTCGCCTGACCCGCCCGAGCCAGTTGAAGATAAACCGCCGGCTATAGAGTATGAGGCGACGGAGGATCAGGTTATACAGAATGGTAAGTTGTACCTTATTGTTGTGGGCATAGAAACTAGTTTTGCTGGTCCTTCTTTATAAATGTTATAAAGGTTCGTGCGACTAAACTAGCGATACCTTAGTGCGGCTCTTTATCTATAAAGAGCCTAATTTTGTCTGGCATCTGATTACACATTTCTTTGTGAATCAGTCGCCCAAATCTTCAATACTGGCTGAAGGCCAGTATGAGTATGAAGAGATTGAATATAAGGTCAGAATGGGAAGTTGTGTCTTTAGTTCGACGATATAGAACCGATTTTGTCTGACAAAAAGTGCCGGCGCGACAAGCATGTTAGCGGAACCAAAGTGCGACGGAAAGAAGCCTTTAGCATGGCACAAGTTCCTTGTGAATCAGTCGCCCAAGCTTCCAGAACCAGTTGGAACAAACGGGCTTTCGAGTATAGGGCAGAAGCAGAATATCTGGTTATACAGAAGGTATCTGGTTATAAGTTGTACCTTATAATAGTGGGCATAGAACCTAATTTGCTCGTTTTACAAGCGAAGGAACTGGCGATTTCTAGTGCGATAGATATAGAAATTACTTTTGTCTAGCACATTGGTGTTGCTTATGAATTAGTCGCGGGTGATGGTCTATTGGCGATGCAAAGATTCTAACTAGCGCCTCTGGTGTCAAATTGTGAAGCTGTCCTTTTTTTTTTTTGAGGATGCGAAATCATCAAATGATCCCTTCCGCTCTGGGTGGAGCGGCAGGGAGTGTCAGACTTCTACTGACTAAAACCCACCCATGCTCCTCCTAGTGCCTTTTGCGTTCCAGGGCCGCGGTAACTCTTTCGAACAAAATCCGCAACCCTGACAGGCTCTGTCCCTAACGGGCCCCATCTATTGCTGACGGCTGCTGATGCGGCGCGCGTGGAACACAGCGCGCCGTCGACTCGGCCTGTTCTGATTGGACGGCGAGCCACCCATTGCTCGCCGTCCACAGGCATCAGTCTCTGCTATACATAGGCAATCCACCCAACCGGGTTTAAACCGGTGTTGGGTGTTTTGGGATGAACACCCGATTTCCACCCAAATTTCGGGTATATTTGATTTTTTTATATTACCTTTAGTTTTTAATTTTTATTATTTTATTTAATTAAACATAATTAGGCAAAATCAAATAATGTAAGAAAAGACCTTTTCCTGAATGAATAATAAAACCGGTCACATAAATTATTTTGAGTATAATGTAATAATTTATTTTGAGTAAATAAATTATTATTATTATTATTAATTACAACAATTGAAGTGAATAATCATTCAAAACAAGCTAGGATTTCTACAAATTAACAATTGATATCATTTTGCTATTATTTGGAGCTGCCAACTTTCGCTAAATGGCAACACTGAGGTATTTACCTAGCAGAATGCAGAAAGACCTGGAACGCTGGATAGCTGGAACTAGATAGTCTCGTCTTTCGGAGCGAGAGGGAGTGTCAGACTCTTACTGACTAAAACCCATCCATGCTCCAGGCGGAGGGCTTTTACGGATTGGTTTACGACAAATAATCTAGTTCTAAATGCCAAGAAAACAAAATGTATAAAGTTTGCTTTGCCAAATGTTAGAAATTTAGGACCCAATGTCGTTTTAAGTGGCGAGGTGCTTGAAACTGTAGACTCGGCAGTATTTTTGGGCATAACTGTTGATTCCAAACTTCAATGGGGCCCACATATATCAAGCTTATCGGGAAGGCTCAGCTCTGCCGCATTCGCCGTCAGAAAAGTTAGACAGTATACTGACGTTGACACAGCTCGGTTAGTCTATTTTAGTTATTTCCATAGCGTTATGTCCTATAGTATTCTATTGTGGGGAAAAGCTGCTGATATACAAAATATATTTGTTTTGCAAAAACGTGCTGTGCGAGCAATATATCAGCTAGGGTCAAGAGTTTCATTAAGAGAACTTTTTAAAGATATTGGAATTCTCACGGTAGCATCTCAATTCATTTTTGCAAACATTTTATATATTAGGCAAAATATACACTTATATACTAAAACGAGCGACATCCACAACTTTAATATCAGAAACAAGCACAAGCTACATGCTCCTTCACACCGACTTGGTAAGGTCCATGACTCATTTGTGGGGCTCGGTATCCGCTTCTACAATAAACTTCCAATTTCTTTTCTTGACCTGCCTTTTAACTCATTTAAATCTAAAGTTAAATCTAACCTTTGTTCAAAGGCATACTATTCTATTGATGACTATTTAGACGATAAGAATAGTTGGTCGCAGTGTTGAACGCAAGACAATGTAATTTTATCAATGTAATTTTATCATGTTCTTTCTTTCTCTATTAGTTAGCTTATGACAGGTTATATGAGTTCATATAATTTTTTTGTTGGATACATATTTATTTTTTGTTCGTGTCTTAAAATACTTTGCGTACTATTGTTTAATAAATTGAAGTTCTTAAAACGTAACAGACAGATGTGTTGCTGGGGAGTTTGTTGCGCCACTTCTTCTTCCCAGCTAAAACACTAGGAAGTGGTGAAGGGTGGGCGTTTTGGGGGACTCTCTTTATGTAAAATTTGACGTTCAAAAAGTGCTGGCTCTCAGCCTAATTTGAATAAATGACTTTTGATTTTGATTTTGATTTTGATTCCTCCTGCCTCCGGCTTTGGCGGGTGGAGCGCAGGCCCTTCCCCAACCCAGTGGTCGGTCGGCTTGCCAGCTGCCGCACAGACTACGCAGTGCGGCGCGGCGTTGCACGAGCCGGCCGTGTGACCGGGCTGACCACAGCAGAAGCAGAGACCGCTGCGGTCGACCTCCGAGGTGCACAGAGCTCCCACGTGGTTGCCCATTTGGCAACGGAAGCACCTCAGAGGTTTGGGTTCTAGTAGTTTGACCTGCGCAGAGACTCAACCCACCAGGAGCAGCTCACGGCAGCTCACCATAATGGACCGCATGCTTGTGTTGTCAGGACGTATGGTGGCGGGGTGCCTTCACCTCCTCGGCCGAGCACCCCCCCGTCCTGACGACGGCGGCCATCACCTTCTCCTCCGTGACGGAGTCGTCCGGGCCAAAATGCGCATGTCAATGCACTTGGGGGGCCTGGACACTCGGGCATCGTCCGCATTTAGGGACGCCCTGAGCCTTTCGGCTAGAGCGTCCGCGGTCAGGCCGCTGGCTGCCCCGGGGATCGGATGTTGGAGATCCAACATCCGAACCCCAGTCATGGTGACCCTTAGCCAGAGGCCCCCGACGATGCCTAGCTCACCAAGGTTAACCGCCGCCTTCGCCTTGGTGAGCACGACCACGTACGTCACGCCCCGCTTCACCGCATCCGGCTGCAGCGTTACTACTACAGCTGCGGCCTTCGGGGGCGGAGCGCAGCCGTGACGCTTCGCGCTTTTTGCCACCGTTACCTCTCCCGTCTCTTGGCCGCCCTGGCTGCCTTGCCCGCCCTGGCTGCCTTTCGTACTTCTTCTTTTCCCCGGCCACTTGCCATTCAGCTTCGGCCGTAGGAGACTTTGAAGCCAGGGAAGCCGGGGGCAGCTGTGGCAGGGCTGGCGCAGGAGCCTTCGCCGTCTGTGCAGCTGCCCCACCTTTCTTCTTCTTTCCCGGGCCCGATTTTCCCGACATCGGCTTCGCGGGTGCCGCCGACCCGGTGCCTCGGTCCTGGCCGTACGACCCCGGTTTGGCAGCCATGACGGCCGCGTAGGATGCCGCCTTCTGCTGGCCTGAGCTCGCCGCTAGTGGGGGGCGCAGAACGATGCCCTCCAGGATGGAGAACCGCGCCTGGAAGGCAGCCATCTCCTGTCGCACCAGGTCCAGCTCCTGGTTTTCCAGCGGCACAGATTGGCTGTCCTCCTTGCGCCCCCCTTGAGGCGTCCCCTGTGAGCCGGCTCCTCGGAGTCCGGCCAGGTCTGCTCGGAGCTTCGCGTTATCCTTTTGGAGAAACTCCGTGGCGACCGCCAAGCGGGCGACCTCCGCCCGCAGCTTGGACATTTCGTCCGATGGAGGCCCATCACGATCAGCCTCCGCAGCCCCCAGAATGGAGGCCAACGCCGCGCTTATGGCCTTGTTTTTTAGGCCTGCGTCTTGAAGAAGACGCGCGGCCTTCACGACCTCCACAAACCTGGCCTTCCGCTCTTTATCGGAGCCGCCAGCGGTGTCCGGCTCATCGGAAGAAGCCGAAGCCCTTCGACCGGTCTCTCCAGGGTAGCGCCCCTCCTCGGCGAGCTTTGCGGCTCGCTGGGCTGCCTCCTGGGAGTCGACCACCCTCCCCTTGACTCCTTCTTGGCCCTTAACCTGCCTGCTAGTGGGGATTTTTCGGGCCGAGGCAAGCTCTTCGTTGGACGATGACCCCTGGTCACCCTCCGGTCTGGGCCGCTTGCGGAAGAACCCGGATTTCTCTGCAGCATCCCCCCCTCCCTCCCATCCCGAACACGCTGAGCCGACGCCGATGCAGAGTCATCAGTGTTCGAAATGCTCGTTGGGAAATAATGAAAAGTGGACTGTATCTTAAAAAATGGGCTGTATTGCCGATTTAACTTTCAACATTAACTGTCCCGGACAAACATAAATTAATTATAAAGCGTTTGAGAGTGACGTCTGTCGCGGTGGTCTCCGAGAATGCGAGAGTCCGCCGGCCGCGCCGGCACACCCGCGTCGCACCTCCGCTCGCTCGCCGTGGACGATGACGCGTAGGTCGGTCACGTCGCCTGCGCGTGCCGTCTGCGTGTTAGTTGGGTGCGATTCCCAACAATCAGAGTCCAACTCCGCACCTGCACGACGCTCGAACGGGCCCTCCCTCCAAAATTGGCCACCTAAGCCCGCGCCTCACCCGACCGACATCTTCTGAGGCGTTTTGGCGCTTAGTTGGATCAGGTCCTCAGAAGACGCTGATCGCCTCCTCCTCGAGCCTCCTCGGCTCTTGTTGCCAATGGCAAGTAGAGAACAGAGAGCATCGTTGAAGAATAAGAGGGGCTTGACGCATGAAGCGTAGCGGATTCCCGTCCTGCCGTGCAGTCCGAACCGCCCTGGGGTAGTACTTTTTCGATGCCTATCTCCCCTTCTCTCTCTTTCCCACTACTTGCTCACTGGCCACTACCCTCACAGTCACGTCTGATGAGCAGACGCGTAACAGAGAGCTGCGAGCTAGCCAATGAAACACACACCGTCCGAAGACCCTGCTCAAGTTTCCGAACGGTGTGCCCCTCTCGTGTCCCTATTGGTCTGGTCTCTCACTTGGACCTTTCCGGCATGAGTAACTCGACCGGCAAAGCTCACAAGATCACTGATTACACACAAGCCCCACCACGACGGCAACGTAGGGACACACTCGGTGGGGAGGTATTATAGCTGCCTATAATTTCATTTTTATTATGTAATCGTAGGAGAGAAAACGACTTTGCTATCGGAACCGCTCGCCAAACATTTTAGATAGTGAGACACAATGTTCAGATGATTTACAGTCACCAAAAAAGCTACCCAGACCAAGTTTTCCATCTATTCTATCTGTCCCCACGCGTATAAAAAGAAGGAAAGAATTAAAAGTAATTGTTCAGAATGTGCTTTGAATGGAGAGGGAGAAGACAAAAGAATGAGCTATTCGGAAAATTTGTGGCGGAGGAATTTAAGTATTTTAAGCCACGTGTGTGCACCGAATGCTATGAACAAATCTTAAAGTATTTACAGGAAGCTAAGGGGTTTCATGTAAATCAACTTACAAATGAAGAATATGACAACTAACATGCTAACGCTCGAGTCTTCAGCGCTCACACTACAACATAAAATAAGCTATTATATACTTTCCTTCTCGCTGCCTCCCTGCGTCCTGGTGCTCCTTGTTGTTCTCCTCATCTCTGCCACTGTACGAAGTTGTCATTAGCCTCGGACATCACGGCCTGTCATGCAACCGTAGCGCGGGCCGCATAGCGCGGTTCGCGAATATTAACGACATCATCCGACGAGCTCTTGTCACCGTCGGCGTTCCGGCTGTGTTAGAACCCAATGGCCTGGCACGCGGCGATGGCAAGAGACCGGACGGCATGTCGTTATTTCCATGGAAGATGGGTAGGCCATTAGTGTGGGACGTTACTTGTGTCGATACTCTTGCGCCATCCCATCTTCCTAGCTCTTCGTGCTGCGCTGGCGCTGCAGCTGCGGAGAACCTCAAGCGGCGGAAATATAATAAGCATTGCCATACAACGTGGCAATGCTGCCAGCCTTTAGGGTACATTACAAGTCGCCTGCGATGCGGAGTAATTTTTCGACGCCATGTTTTAGATTATTTTTAGTTTTAGTTAGTTAACGAGTTTTTTTTATTCAAGTGTATATGATATCTCATCTGTTCAAAAGTAGGAATAATAGAAAATGTGATTTTTTTAATTTTGTTTTTATCTCGTACCATTTTTATTTTACCCTCCCTGATCTGACTAATGTCGTCTACAAAGATGTAAGATAAATATTGTTATAGTTTTCATATGAATAAAAATCACTTTTAAAACATATATTGTACTAACGTAATTTCGTCAAATCAAGTAAACACCCAATTTTCTGGGTGTTTATGGGTGCTTCCGGGTGTTTATCGGGTGTTTATCAAAGCACCGGGTTTAAACCCGGTGGATTGCCCATCTATAGTCACTGCGCTATGCTCAGGAGCATCAGTTCCTGGGCGGCGCAGTGGCTGACATTCAACAGGAGGGGGTGAAATGGGGGCTTTATTGGCACTCCATTTTCGCCCCCTCCGGAGCCCTTTGTGGGGGCTCTACCGCGGCTGTTGCATTGGGGACGGCAGTGGCGGAGGGCTTCCTCCTGCTTCCAGCTTTGGTGGGTGGGGCGCAGGCTCTGCCCCAAGCCCAGTGGTCGGCCGGCTTGCCAGCAGCCGCACTTGCTACGCAGTGCGGCGCGGCGTTACAAGAGCCGGCCCTGTGACCAGGCTGCCCACAGCGGGAACAGAGACCGCTGCGGTCCACCTCCGAGGTGCTGTGAAGCTGTCTAAGAACGACACTTTGACAGTTTTCGTACAGCGTTGCTAGCGTGTGGGGAATTCCCCAAACTGCGGGAAACCTCAATTTAGTTTGTGATTAGCTTTATGCGGGGATTTTGAATATCGATAGTCCGGGCCAAGTCAGATCACAATAATTTTAAAGAAATTGAAATACCTACTTTTATTAACATTTTTGTCAGTAGATTTTGGTCCCCAAATTGGAGAATTTGACTTAGATATTCGGGGAATGTAAGTAGTCAAGTGTTTTCTGTTATTTGCCTCTCTCTAGTACTCTTCCCAAAATGTGTAACTTATAAATGAAACAGTTGTCCTCAAAACAGATATAACAATTCCAGGCAGCTCATTCGACAGCGTGTATTCGGCAGAGGAAGTGTACGCGGACAGCACGTCGGACTCCACGTCGGATGGCAGCGCGGGCCTGGCGCGCCGCAACACGGGGGCCGCGCAGCCCTGCGCGCGCCGCAAGCTGGACCTGCAGGCCTCCGTGTCCACCGGGGACCTCACCTACAGGTGAATGGGCCGCTAACTGTTTCAACACGAGCGGATCATTTGGACACAAATAATTTAAAAGCGTCTCCTAATACGATGACTTGTAGTTTTTTTAATTTCTTTTATCTACTTCCATGCTATTAATCCTCTATATAAATTTCTGAAACAGCTTATTGCCAACATTAAAACAACCAGGGTCATAGTAACCATAATAACATCCGAACGTGTGTTATAATGTTGGACTAAATGTCATTACGGAACTCCTGCGCTTTTTTGAAATGGGATCGAAAAGCAAAGGAATCACGAAACAGCCACATTCTCACTACTCAATTCGTTTTCAAAAAAAGAACATTGTCATGCACGCGCGTTTCACTACCAAAGCGTCGTAATTAAAAGAAGAATTTGTTATTCGAATTCACGTCGTGTCCCGCCATCTTTTTTGTTCGATATTAGTAAAAAACATAACTGTTGTTTACATAAATAGTGATACGAACTTTGCAATATGCACATGATCACACCACCAGATATTTCTAATGTTGCAATGGAATTATCGAACTAATTGTTACCAGAAAAGTCGGGAAAACAATATGAACAGGCGTAAGTACCAAGGTTTCACGAATTAAAAAAGAAACTTTTATAGAGGATTCATATCATGGGTGTAGATAGTCTTGTATGCAACTGTACATAATTAGGTATTAAAACACCCATGTGATACTATCCACATTCGGGCAACAGTTGCATAAATAACTATTCAGAAATTTAATAATGACAGTAACAAATTGTACATTGTACCTGCATGGCTAGCGGCTAAACGCTAATAAACGAATGCAGTGAGAGCGCGAATGTTAGCACTACACTAGCGTCACTCGCGAGGCCCTTTGACTTACGCCCATAATAACGCTCCCGGTGCGAGCGCCGCCAGTGGCGACACGAGGCGCCAGGACAGTCTCGAGCGCACTGCTTACACACTCGTCGCGTAGACCACCTCGCGCATCGTCTTGCCACTCGCAAGAGATCAGGCATTATATTTAACACGTAACATCTGCTGAGTTGTTAGGATCCAATTATTATCCAGTGTCATGACTCAAATTATATCCACAGCAATGACGAGCGCTCGGAGGCGCCGGAGCGTCTGCCGGAGTGGGTGCCGGACATCGCGGCGCCCGCTTGCATGCGCTGCGCCGCGCACTTCACGGCCTTCCGCCGCCGCCACCACTGTCGCAACTGTGGTCAGTATACCTAGCATACAATACGGAGCGTCTGCCGGAGTGGGTGCCGGACATCGCGGCGCCCGCTTGCATGCGCTGCGCCGCGCACTTCACGGCCTTCCGCCGCCGCCACCACTGTCGCAACTGTGGTCAGTATACCTAGCATACAATACGGAGCGTCTGCCGGAGTGGGTGCCGGACATCGCGGCGCCCGCTTGCATGCGCTGCGCCGCGCACTTCACGGCCTTCCGCCGCCGCCACCACTGTCGCAACTGTGGTCAGTATACCTAGCATACAATACGGAGCGTCTGCCGGAGTGGGTGCCGGACATCGCGGCGCCCGCTTGCATGCGCTGCGCCGCGCACTTCACGGCCTTCCGCCGCCGCCACCACTGTCGCAACTGTGGTCAGTATACCTAGCATACAATACGGAGCGTCTGCCGGAGTGGGTGCCGGACATCGCGGCGCCCGCTTGCATGCGCTGCGCCGCGCACTTCACGGCCTTCCGCCGCCGCCACCACTGTCGCAACTGTGGTCAGTATACCTAGCATACAATACGGAGCGTCTGCCGGAGTGGGTGCCGGACATCGCGGCGCCCGCTTGCATGCGCTGCGCCGCGCACTTCACGGCCTTCCGCCGCCGCCACCACTGTCGCAACTGTGGTCAGTATACCTAGCATACAATACGGAGCGTCTGCCGGAGTGGGTGCCGGACATCGCGGCGCCCGCTTGCATGCGCTGCGCCGCGCACTTCACGGCCTTCCGCCGCCGCCACCACTGTCGCAACTGTGGTCAGTATACCTAGCATACAATACGGAGCGTCTGCCGGAGTGGGTGCCGGACATCGCGGCGCCCGCTTGCATGCGCTGCGCCGCGCACTTCACGGCCTTCCGCCGCCGCCACCACTGTCGCAACTGTGGTCAGTATACCTAGCATACAATACGGAGCGTCTGCCGGAGTGGGTGCCGGACATCGCGGCGCCCGCTTGCATGCGCTGCGCCGCGCACTTCACGGCCTTCCGCCGCCGCCACCACTGTCGCAACTGTGGTCAGTATACCTAGCATACAATACGGAGCGTCTGCCGGAGTGGGTGCCGGACATCGCGGCGCCCGCTTGCATGCGCTGCGCCGCGCACTTCACGGCCTTCCGCCGCCGCCACCACTGTCGCAACTGTGGTCAGTATACTGCTGCTTGCAAACATTTCCTTATCGAGGGGGCGCTCATATCTCTGCGCAATAAGTGACTGCGGATGAATCATCTCCGCTGAAATTAAACAGCATCTCAAGTGTCACGTCTATTCGCCACTTAAATATTACTTCCAGTGGGAAAGAGACGGAGCTTTACGTCCTGTATAGCTCTCTCTTTCCCATTGGAAGTAATATTTAAGTAATACTGCTTTAAGAGTTGGTGGTTTAGGCCCAGGATTGCTCTAGACGCCACCTCTGATTTGTGAGCTACATACATTGTGTATACCATATCTCCTATATCTCACAGTCACGAGGAACTAAACCCCGCGATTTGCCACTGTATAAGACTAAGTTCATATGGCCGCGCGTTACAAGTTCTACAAACCTGCATCGACTCGTTCAGTTGATCCACGCGGTGCCGCGCCGTCATGTGAACTTCGCCTAAGAGTACCGGAAAGAATCAGAGGAAGGCCCAACCCAGTATTAGATCACTAAACCCCGTATTGAACAAAGAAATCAACCTTGCTATGAATAGTATGAAATATTAAGCTAACTACCGTTAGTGCAACCGCTAAGCGTTGGCCCCTTGCTAATATTATTGAGTTTCACCAACTAGGATATTTTCAGTAGCAAACATGCCTCATTTAACAAGAGAATTAACAAAACAGGCCAATTCTAACATATGTATTATACATCCCTGCCTTATTCCTTTTTGGTATACAGACCTTGTGTTACCATACTTCCATCATGAAGAAAGTTGACTGGCCTGTTGGTCTAGTGGTTAGTGACCCTGACTGCAAAGCCGGAGGTCGTGGGTTCGATTCCCACCCAGGACAAACTTTGTGTGATGAGCATTATTGTTTGTTCTGTGTCTGGGTGTAATTTATCTATAATATGTATGTATTTATAAATTATATAAGTATGTATATCAGTTGTCTGGTTACCATAACACAAGCTCTGCTTAGCTTGGGATCAGATGGCCGTGTGTGAGTTGTCCCAAGATATATTATTATTATATTATTATTATTCTCTTTATTTTTTTTTTTTTAACATACATTTTATATTTTTAAATATTTCAATAACAAAAAAAAAAACAATAAAAAAACATTTAAAAATATAAAAATAGTAGTCCGCCGGTGTCGGGAACTGGGTCCAAGCTACCGGTGGTTAGGGCTCCAGAGAAAGGAACCTCCTCACAATACGAGCCGTATCGAGGAGTACTGCTTTCTGTATCAGGCCCTTTACCCAACTGCGCAACGCCAGCTTCGACAGGTGGTCGTCGAAGCTTTTGGCTATCAAGCCATTGGCCGTAACGACGATCGGCACAATGACAGCCGAGTCCACATTCCACATGTCGACAACCTCGTGCGCTAAGTCAAGATACTTGATTTGTTTCTCTTTCTCAGCTTTCACGAGGTTCTCGTCATGTGGAATGGTAACATCGATTATCATTGTGCGGCGCGCTAATCGGTCTATCACCACTATATCGGGCTTATTAGCGACGATAGTCCTATCAGTGATGATAGACCGATCCCAGTACAACGTGACATGGTCATTTTCGAGAACTGGGTCGGGCACATACTTGTAATACGGTACCTCAGAATCCACAAGTTTGTATTTCAAAGCAAGTTGCTGGTGAATAATCCTGGCCACTTGGTTATGCCTGTGCAAGTACTCGCCGTTAGCCAGACGAGAACAACCAGAGATAATATGTCTGATGGACTCACCCGGACGGTGGCATGCCCGACACACGTCAACCGTCCCGTCCTTCATAATATGCCTCCGGTAGTTGTTCGTCAAGATAACTTCCTCCATAATTGCACAAACAAAACCTTCAGTTTCTCCGAAGAGATCACCGAAACGTAGCCAGGCCACGGACGCCGGGAAATCTACGTCGGACCCATAAAGAGCCCGATAGAAGCGCCCGTGAAGCTCCTTGCCTTTCCATACCTCCTTGCGGTCATCTGTAGTAAGTATTACAGGTTTGCGCCAGTTCTCTTTCGCCATGGACAACGGGGTGAGTCCCTTGTCCACTGTGACCACATCTCGGTGCATACCCACATCGGCTTTGAGAAAATATTCTCTGAGACTGCACATCTCGCGGTTGTGGAGAGTCTTAGCATTTAAAAAGCCTCGACCTCCACATTTACGCGGGATGTACAGTCTCATCACCGACGATCGTGGGTGATGCATCCGATTTGCAGTCAGCAGTGTACGGACCCTTCTATCCAGGGCGTCGAGTTCGGTTTGAGTCCATTTGAGTATGCCGAAAGAGTACATTAATACCGGCATGACCCAACCGTTGAAGGCGCGCACCTTATTTCCGCCCGACAAAAGGCTGTTTAAAACCTTTTTCAGGCGGCCAAAGAAGCGCTCCTTCAGCGATTGCTTCATGTCAGTACCGTTAATGCCCAACGCTTCCGACATACCCAAATACTTGTAGGTTTCGGTTGAGCTAAGGGATCTAACCTGTATGGAATCCGAGAGTTGAATTCCCTCAGATTCCATAATCTCCCCTTTCTTTACATGCATGACTGCACATTTGTCCACACCAAATTCCATCCTGATGGCACTACTGAAGGTTTCAGTTACTTTCAGTAGCTCCATCAGTCGCAAATTGTTGGGGGCAAAGAGTTTCAGATCATCCATGTAAAGGAGGTGAGATATGGCTTGACCACCTCTTCTCAACCGATAGCCTAGGCCTGAATCCTCCAGCAGTGTGCTAAGAGGATTCAGAGCTAAGCAAAACCAAAGTGGACTCAAACTGTCGCCCTGGAATATTCCCCGTTTAATCCATACAGGCTCATCATTCCCTTGAATCGGTCGACATCCTGGATATCGAAGAACCGTTTTCCATTGCCTCATACATGACTCAAGGAAGGCGCGTAGAGTTGCATCTATTTTGTACAACTCCAGCACCCTCATGAGCCATGTATGTGGCACAGAGTCATAGGCCTTCTTGTAATCTATCCAACATGTCGACAGATCCTTACGGGATCGACGAACCTGTTGGCTTATGGCCATGTCTATGAGGAGTAGCTCCTTAGTGCCGCGGGACCCTTTCCTACATCCATTCTGAGAAGCGGACATAATTGAGTTATTCTCAATGTGATCATTAATTTTCACTCTCAGAATGGATGTAAGAAGTTTATAGACCGTCGACAAACAAGTAATCGGTCTATAATTCTTGGGTTCCGCGGGACTACCTGTCTTATGGAGCAGGTGGGTAACGCCAGTTGTTAGAAACTGTGGTAGCGACCCAGACTCTAAGGATGATTGGAATTGAGATGCCAGGAGTGCGTGTGAGCTGCTATACCATTTTAGCCAGAAGTTATGCAGTCCGTCCGGTCCTGGAGATTTCCAGTTTGGTAACGGACGGACTGCTTTGGCTACGTCCAATGGGGTGATGTTGATAAGTTCCATTGGTGGTATAGCTTCACACACGCGCTCGACATCGCGCATCCAACCACCCTCGGCATGACAGACGGGCACCGACCAGATATTTCGCCAGAATGTATTCGTGACGATATCATCCGGTCTGCACACGTCCGTCACACTTTGTTCAGGTCGCTCCCAAGCTCTGTATACCCACCTTTCATCGCTCTGGAACATGCGATTCTGCGAGTATCGATCAACCCGCCGCTTATACCGCCGAATACGGTTTGCCCATGCACAAACTTTCTGCTTCAGGAAGTCGATGCGCTCTGTGACTCGGGACGTGTATTCTCGAGGGCTGATTCCAGTCCCCGAAAACGCCCGCCTCACAAAGCGCATCACACGTGGTCTTGTATTGCCCTCCCTGAAGCAGTATAGTTTGCCGATGAGTGCCCTAGCCTCATCGATACGCCGCTCGATCCTGCACTGCCAGGCTGGTACAGCAGATTTTGGTCGTATAGCCTCGTCACAATTTGGAAACTTGACGTTTGCTATACGACATGCCGCAACAGCCCCGCAGTACAGGATTGAGTGCGTATCTACGAGGTTCTCGCTGCTTTCGAAGCAGCGAGAACTTTTATTATTATTATTATTATTATCAATAAATAGCTCGTAATACAAGAAAAGCATCAAACTGCTACTAAATTGTTGTCGTTTTGTACCCGTGTCGAATAAATACATCTACCGCAGTGTAGTCTATTTAACCCAAAGGTAGACGAAAGAATGCCTTGTTGCATTAAGTCCGCCGATGTACAACTATAGTTAAAATAAATTTGTTCTATTATGTTCACATCAACCTTTTACCTTTTTAGGCAAGGTATTCTGCGCATCGTGCAGCTCAAACTCCATCCCTCTGCCTCGCTACGGGCAACTGAAACCCGTCCGCGTTTGTGACGAATGCTTCCGCTCCATCGCCAGCCACTGTCGCCGGCCGCAGACCTCGCAACACCGGTGAAACTTTGCAATATACTTGCTTACCCAATAGAATTCGCAATTCCAGATAATTAACTATAAACTCTATGTTTAACAAGCAAAGTTCAAAATCCATTTCATACCGTTGGACCTTTAATAAAAATGGTCGTTTGAAAATCGAATTGAATACACAACGTTAAAGTCGATAGTTGAGTTTAGTGATGATGGATTGAAAATTATCTAGAACTGTGAATTCAAGTATAGGCAAAGTTACTTTGCGGTGTCGCTAATGAGTACAAACGTCAGTGTATTACACAATACAAGCGAAAGCTATAAGAAGAACTTTTATTTTGAATTGAACACATCAATGTAAAAGGTTGCTTAAGGTTTGAAAGTGTTTTAATTAACATTTGTAAATCTCATACAGTTGACGCTTGTAAACTTTAAAGATTGCAATAATTAACTTTGTTAAGGGAAGCTTGTCTTGTACTATACAATAATTGTTTATTATAGTGTTCTCTGACTCGCTGTTTGTGTAGCTTAAATTTTTAACGCCATCGTCACATTTATGAGACAAACGAAAGCTTACCCTGTACGACAACGTCACAACGTAACGTTGTTGCCGCAATGTAATTAAACTTGTATGCCAGTTACTTGCAAGTGGAAATGTAGCCTAAGGGCCAATTCCCGTATTTTGGAAAACATTCTTATACCAATCTCAATCTTAATCTGGTAAAAATTCTATAGCTTGACTGTCACTAAGATAAGGTGATGAGGTATTTGAACGCTCACGAGAAGACTTTCTGTTGTCAGATCTCAAGTCAAGTAATTTTAATGGCTGGTGTTATTTAATTTGAGATTTGAAGTCAGTAGATTATAAACTTAATTGTCCTTCAAAAAACCTCGTGATAGGGGATTTTTGGAGTCGTGGCTGGCCTCCCATCTTCCATAGCTACGCTTTTAGTGAGTCTCAGAACACACTATTGTAAAATAAAATCATAATACTTATTCTGGTGTTAACTTCGTTCGTATATAACGACGTGGTGGGTGTATGTAGCCGAAATGGGTTATTATGTCAGATCGCGTAAGGGTGAGTTTCCAATGAAGCAGAATAGTGCAGGCGTCTATCTTCTCGTCTATGGGTCTATTACTGCACATTTCCGCTCCGCTAGTATCCGCTTCAGTGGAAACACATTCTAAACCGCGCAATATGGTCTTAGTACATTATTTTCCGGTATGCCATTCTTCCAATTTGTCACTATAAAACGAAGTTAATACCAGTCTTCTATATTCTTTCGAATAAAGGTGAATTTCCTCGTCTGATTTGTTTTATACTTATAGCAATTTATATATCAGACAAAATGTGTTATTGTGTTCGAAATATAAATAAATATTATGACATCCCTTTTAAATTAAATTTTTGGTCCAATAATATTATATTGTGTATTTTACAATCATCTGTGTGATACTTGAATTGTTGTTTCAAAATACACTTTATAACTTTCGTGCAAGGTGTATATTTGTATTCAAACTTGAATACTTTTGTTTCTTATTCTGTAGTAGTACCGATATTTTGCCTATGCTATGCCATTTTTTACTGTTTTTGGAAAAGAAACAAAATGTTATTGGAAAAGATTTTTGAGTTCAAATGTACTCTGAGTACGCAATCCAAACATGTTGATAGCAGCGTTATATAAAAATAAAAATATATATAGTTTGTTTCATATTGACTGATATAAAGTTTCGTGTAAGGAATTTCCATATTTTGTTAGGTAGCTCTCTAAATATTAATGTTGTTGCTACGTGTTTTATTATACATGTTCTGATGCTTGCAGATGCCATTTTGAATTAATTTATGATTTTTTATCTGTGTCAGTAGGGAGTAATATTAATTGTCATCGAAGAAGTTGTCTTCCATTCGCGGGATATAAGTAATTTTGAAAATGTTCTGTCTTTTAATAAAGAAGCTCAATGAAACATTTTTGAACAAAAAGGAATACCTCAGTTTCTTCGCGTCGCATCGAAAATGTATTATGTCAGAGTTTAAAAAATCATAGTCTTCCTAATTATTCATACTTTTTAAGAAACTTGACCATCACAATCCGCCTCGTCCATGATATTATTTTAATAAATAAATAAGCATGGCATTTAAATTAATAATATTTAAGAATTGTGGCATTGTAATAATATAAATTTGCATCTGCAAGCAAAACATCGACGCCCCAAAATAAATAATGGAAATTGTTTCGTTTATAGATTAGTTAGGGACATTCGAAAAATATATTTTTAAGAATACTATTGTCTGATTGAATTTTTAGGTCATTACTTTATTGAGTATGGCGTAGTGTTGTGACAGAAATGAAGCATAGAACACTAACTCTTTATCTTGTCTATGCCACAGTTCTGTCCCATCCCTACGGTCTACGATCTTTAATATTAATCTACGACTTTAAATAAAAAAATAAAACTTTAAAAAGATTCCATAATTTTTATATCCAACACTTTAGATTTTTAAGCATTCTTATAATGTTAAGGTATAACGTTGAATGTTTGTAAATTTTGTAAAGGCAATGAGTGTACCCACATACCCATAGATTTTGTATATTGCAAATGGTGAATATAATAGCTATTTTCAAAAAATGTTATAAGTGATAGGTATATAATATTTTAACATGTAAATAAATTTCGTTATTAGCTATCAATCGTTTTTTTTCACTAGCTGTGCTCCTGTGGCCTATTAAGCCACCGTGCGTTTTTTAGAAATAAAAATAACCTTTGGTAGGTACAAGCTAGTCTTTCTTTATCGCGTAAGCAGTAAGGTGTAACGACCCCACACACCCTAGTGTCAGAGTTTCTAAACCGCCTCAAGGGCCTCTGACATGATTTGACGAACGCCATTTGGCGGCCGGGACCACCGGCTTATACGTGTCTTTCGAAGCACGGGGTCATCTTTTTATCAGACAATCAGGTGATTCAAGCCTGCAATGTCTTAACCAAACAACTTTACAAAGTATGCAATAATATAACAAGCTAGTGACTTTCTATCGTTAAAAAAATATCGTAATCGATAAATACTTTCCGAGTTTTCCTGTTCCAAACATACAGACTTTTCGCCTCTTCAGTTTAAAGTTTTGCACCAATTGTTGTTGATAGAAGAACCAATTGTAAGCTAGCAATTAGCATCGAAGTCAAAAGGAGACAAATACAAGAAGTGATTTCGTTATTAACACGGTTAACAATAAGCGATTAGAGCTTTTATTACGAACATCGATATCTCCGTATCAGATACGAAGTTGATAAGCGAGCGTCAATATCAAATATCACCCAGTAAATACTAAGCCGTAGCATACGACAGTCGGCCTAAACATGCCGATAGTTATCTACAAAACTGACGTCAGTCCACCGGCGCGAGCGACCTTGGTAGTCGTTGATATACTCAGACTTGAAGTCGAAACTCGAGAAGTAAATCTACCAACAAGAGACCAATTCCAACCTGAATACTTGGAGAAGAACCCACTACACTCAGTACCTCTGCTAGAAGATGACGGCTTAATCCTAGCCGACAGCCATGCGATCATGATGTATCTGGTATCCAAATATGGAGGAGCACAACAGAATTTGTATCCTGAAGGTGTTACTGCAAGAGCGATAGTCGATCAACGCTTATTCTTCGACGCGTCAATACTCTTTCCTAGATTGAGGTCTGCTATTTACAGTCTTGTGAAATTCAGAGCGCCAGGACTCACGGATGAGCAAGCTGCTGATATTAATGAATGCTATGATGTCACTGAGAAGTATCTTGTAAAGGAGTATATCGCTGGTAGCGAATTGACCTTGGCTGATATATCGTGTGTGGCTACGTTGTCTTACTTAGACTGTATTATTCCGATTGACAAAAAATATGTGAAGCTTCACGAATGGTGGGGACGACTTCAAAGAGAAAGTTGGTACCAGAAGATCAACGAACCTGGCCTGAAAATATTTGATCGTTTTATGAAACAGTTTTTGTGAGCAATAATTTATTACCTATGTGTTGGGAATGATGAGTACCTTGTATGTTATTTATACACTACAATAAAAACAGTTTTTTTTTCTTCAGTTTATTAATATTATTTATTTAATCTGGTTAGTAAACTGAAGTCAGCCTTGTCTATGAAACAATATTGCAACCTTATTAAGACTAGTGTAAATATTGATTAGCAGATTTTTAATTCAAATAATTAATACGAATTTTTCGATGCCCTGTGAGTTCTTCCCTTCCCCCCTTTTAACTCCGCTTGTACATTTATGTATACTTGTATACTTGTACATTATTGTAAGTACATATTTTCTACTAGCTTGTATATATTATCTAATAAGTTTATATTAATGAGTACTTAATACTTAAATAAAGTAATAATAATTAATTAGATGATTATAGTTTTTATAAACCAAGTTTATTTTTGTTGATTTTTAAATGCTTGTAAATTAATGTCTTGCCCTGTCGATAAAATAAGGCTTCTTTTTATGTTATTTAATGTACCCATGAATGTTATCACTTCATTCATTGGTTGGCTGCACAAGGCTGCACATTTGAAATTGATTTAAGAAAATATGTCTTGGATAAAATTTTATGTGAAAGTCTCAGGATTATGTAAAAAATCATGACGTTTAATTTTTTTATTTACTTCTGCATTTGTGCAGTCAGCTTTAAAGTTAAGTATTAGCATAAGTGTTAGTTAAATAAATTGGATAGAACGGGTTAAGAATGTTTTTTTTTTAGATTAATTAGATGACTTATCAGTTTTACCTTTACCATACCTACAGTTTGCATGTGTGATCGAAGAATAACTAACGGAAAGATGGACGACGGAAAAAAATATATGGTGAGTTAATAAACGCATCAAGTAATAAAAAAAAAAGTAAACTTTTATTTAACAGCTCCTAGATTTATCAGAAACTAATTTCACTTCGTCAGCTAACGGTATCCTAGATATTATAAGATCGGTTTAGCGGCTTACGTGCGAAAACGAAAAATAAACAAACAGATTGACTGAATGAAAATGAAAGTATTTGCTGTATCATGTGAATTGAATAAAATTTTACACTTAAGACTACCTGAATTAGGTACTGTAGACCACAGAAATATGTCCTGCGGTCTACTTACCAAATATTATAAATAAAACCCGATTTAGGGATAAAATCAGTATAATGGAGCACCGTGGCTCGGAGAGTCGAATAACATCTGACTACCTAAACAAAAACCGTTCTACCAAATTCAAATATTCTAATTATTACCAGCCACTTCCAAAGGAGGTATGTACAGCCAGATGCTGCACAAAGAGCCTCTTACATTAGCTACGCCCCTTCGAACAGAGGAAACGTAGTCGACCTCTCGTAATCATCTGTTCAGCCTTTGGAAGAGTCAAGTATGACCTGCCTAACCTAACACAATTTCCCTACCTACAGGGGGAACAGGATGAACAGGGGTGCGTATACTTCTATAGAAGCAGCCTAGGTCATGACCAGCGATTAAAATATTTAGTTAAATAATTAATTAAAATTACTATGCGCCACCTGCGCTGATCAATTACGCGGTCATGCCGAAGCCCCGCCGGAGCAAAACCCCCTGAGAAAAGCTCCGGTCGTATCGCGATATATAAATAATTAATGTGACAATTCACATTAATCCTTAAGGGATTTACAGCTATATTTTACATCATCATAACATTAATTTCCTCGGACGCTATTGTGTTTCGAGAAAAAGAAGGTCATAATCAGATAAAATATCATCCTATCTTTGAACCTACTCCAGCGATTATCATGTATGAATAGAATTCATCAAAGTTTATCTTTACCATCATTAACCATGAACTGTGGGCCACTCAACGTTTGCTGAACCACTGGTGACAACCTGCCACCCTTTGCAAAGGCTATGCCTCGTGAGCAAAGTTGGAACCAAACTTTGTTGTGGGAGCCTCTTTGCGCAGCATCTGGCTGTACAGTACTGTCTCTCCTTCTCTCTTTGAAATCCATCCAAAGATTGCCTTTAAAAGATCGCTTTTAGCAATCACCATCATATCAGCCGATAGACGTCCACTGCTGGACATAGGCCTCCCACAAATAGAGGGGGGGGGGTTGCCATAGCCACGCTTGACAGGCGGGTTGGCGATCGCAGTGTAGCTGTAGCAATGTAGGTACCTACAGAGAATGCTCCTGCACATTCTCTGGCGAGTCCCTTAGTCGCCTCTTACGACACCCACGGGAAGTGATGGGATGGTGCTATTGTTTTACGTCCGCCACCATAAGGAACACGTCATTTTAGCGATAAGGCCGCCCATTGTGTCAAACCATTTAACTTTTTCTTTATCTATCTTTTGTGTAACTTATTTAAATGGTGTACATGAAAAGAGTATTAAATTATATATTATTTTAAATAAAAATATTTCGTTTTTTTTATTATTGATAGGCACGCGCTTGACCACTATCTCACCTGATGGTAAGCGATGATGTGGCACGAAGATGGAGCACGCTTACCTAGAAGTAACCTATTCACTCTTGACTTAAAAACTTCCGGGTTGTAGCTATCAGGAAACACAGACTCTGGCAGGGAATTCCACTCCTTAGCTGTGCGCACAATGAATGTGTTCCCAAAGCGTTAAGTGCGCGTGGGTGGGATGTCCACAAGTGGCGCATCGCCGTACGTCACCATCGCATCGCATCGTAGTACAGCTTAATAGCCATTTATACTAAATTAATTTAAGCCTTTCGCTCAGTCTTCTCACAGAAATAATTTTGGTATGGATTCTGCTTGCAGGTATACCTCGTCAATTCGCAGTATTCTGAACACCAACCAGAATCTTGGGTTTGCGGAGGGGTTCTAATATCCCACAAGCATGTTCTGACGTCAGCCGCGTGCCTTACTGAGGTCAGCCACTTGTACGTGATAGCTGGGTACAAGAAGTACGTCAGTGGCAAAAACATTGAGGAAGATAATTGCACTCGGACCAAGAAACAAAAGATTGTTAAGGTTATTGTTCCAAAAGGTCAGTTTTATTTGACATATGATTTGTTAATTATTCTCCTGTCCTTTTTCGATTTGACGTCGGCACAACATGCAAGCGTGATCGCAGCCCATAATTTCGGGAGTGAGGGTCACCAGGTGCAGGGTTATTGTCAGAGATGTGCATCTTCAGCTCCATATAATTATACACCTATGCTATGCAATCACGCACTCCTGTATTTTAGCAACTCGACTAAAAGTTTGGTTTTGTTTTGACCAATCATAGAGATAATACTTATGGACTATTTTTCTTTGGTGTTTTCTTACCTTGGGCACGCCTGTGATGCAAAACGGGTTACACTTGATATGATAGTTTGAACGGTTTCCTCATTTTTCTGCATCTCATCTCATACAAATATGTGGTTACATGATATTAAAAATAACATAATTTCGTTCACAGCGTTCAATGGATCAACGTGGATGCAATATGACGTCGGTCTAGCAGTCGTAGAGAAGAGCTACAATTTTTTGGACATTTCTTACCGTCAAAATTGCTCGTATGAACCGGGGACTATAATGATTAATTTTAACCTAAGAAGGGAGGCAACTAAACATTCTGTCCTAGCTGTTGGTTGGGGAGCAAGTAATGCTCGTCAAGTAAGTATCTTTTTAAAACAGTCTGTGGCCTATAAACATACACTGATACACCTAATCTTCAGTGCCACTGCCGACGCGTAAGAGCCTGTTCCCACTTAGACTGATCGTCTGTTCAAACGGAAGACGGCGGCCGGACATGCGTGTTCACACTTAAGACGTACCGTCAGTTTAAACGGAAGACGGCGACGGAATGCGTGTTCACATTAGACGAACTTTCAGTCGACGGAAGACGGCGGCCGACGATCGGCAGATTCATTCACACTATATCTGATCCGGGCGTTTAGCTGGCTCTTTGCAGTGGCAAAACGTCCGTATAAAAACCTAGAAACAAAGCTGGAATTTCTAAAGTGCCAGTTATTGAAGAGTCCTTGAAATCCTCTTTTAATACAGAGGAGCTATGAGCGCTTTATCCACCAACAGGTGGTTTGACAATTACAGATTTGTATCTCTGTAGCGGCATCAATGCTGCCACAAAAAATTAAACGTAGCAATATCTATATCGCAACAAAAAGAACCACAACGCCATCTATCCCGCCAGCTGCGAACTAACTGAACGAAATCCTGCATCGCGGTATCAGAGTTTTCCGTGGGATTTGAACATGTACAACAGCCCAAATATCAACTATCGGGCAGTTACCCACTGGACACAACAGCCGTCCGGTCGGAGGATCCTCCCCTTTCAATGGAGGTTTGCGGGACTACTCTATTTTACTAATACTCTATATACCGCATTCCTCTATATATCTGCTCTAAATCTATTTATCTAGCTTATTTTGTCCCTCTGCTGGGCAAAGGCCTCAATCTCCCTTTTCCACACAACTCTGTCATTTGCTGTGTCGGGCCAGTCCTTTCGGTAGTTTCGAGCTAGCCCTGCCATCTTCGCCTTGTTCTGCGGCGATGTCTTTTAGCATTTAATGAGAGCCATTCGGTGGTTCTTTTTGCCCGTTTCTCGTCTGACATGCGGCGGACATATATGACCCAGTTCCACTTTTTTGGTTTTGGAGCGTAGTGTTGTATTCCTTACGCGGTCTGAGAGACGGACCCCCAGGATACTACGCTCAATGGCTGGCTGGCAAACCCCGAAACCTCAAACCTCTGGTGAAGTGTCAAAGACCAGTTTTGTGCATGTATGAGAACGGGAATCTAAATAGTAGGTATAAAACAAAGTTGTTGTCTCCTTGTGTCTGTTTGTCCACTAATGTTTAAACCATTCATCGGATTTTCATACGATTTTCGCTACTACATAGAAAGAGTGAAACGAAGTAGGTTTGTATATAAATTGCTTCCTGGCAGTCTTGGCGGTTACCAATAAGTACAGGGTTCTTCATGATGTTTTAGAATAATTCCACATTAAAACCTTACTTTTTTTTCGATGTAACAGGGGTATTCATAGTCCGTCTTAATTTTTTTACAGCCTGGGATGGTTGCCGATACAAATTCAGAATACCTGATGCAAACGCGCACAATAATAACCAATAGTACATATTGCCGAAAACAATTCCCCAAAGATGTAGAATATTTATTTTTGTGCACCGATGACAACCCAGTTGTTGTAAATAATACTAGGGCTGTAACTGGATTTGTTCAGAGGGGAAGTGAGATGACTTCGACAACAACTTCAACCACAACGGAGGGTCGATATTTTAAGGAAATGTGGAGATGTCATGGCATGACATTTAGTTCTAACGATACACCTGATGAGGTCAGTGAAAGTTATGAAATAAGTAGATTTTGCCCACGCCTTTGTTCGCGTGGAGATCAGAATGAAACGTTAGGTTTCCCATGAAAACGTATTGCCGGGATTACAATGTCTAGATATCACCGGAAATTTTTAAATTGCAGACTCCGTAAGATTGTTATAAATCTTTACATAATAGATTATAAGTAATTTCTCGATACTATTTTTATCTTTTATTGTTACCTATTAAGAAAAAATTGTTTTGTATACAATAAATCCCATCCAAATTCCATGTACCCGTGTCTTAGAAAAAAATATTTTACAATTTCACGCGATATTTTACAATCTTACGGCGTTTGCAATTTTCCGGTAACCTACATATCATCAAACATAAAAAAACCACAGCCTTCACAACTAAAATTTTGCGGACTTTGTTCGAAAGAGTCACCGCGGCCCTGGAACGCAAAGGGAAATTCAGTATACGATAGAATAAAAAATGTATAGGATTGGCAAACGCTGTCGATATGTCATGTGATCAATCCCTACTAATATTACAAATGCGAAAGTAACTCCGTCTGTCCGTTTCTCTGTCTGTTACGCTTTCACGCTGAATGGATCGTCATGAAATGTGGCAGAATGAGATATAGCCTGGGATATGGAGAAGGACAGGGAGAGGACTTTTTTACGCGATAACCAACATCCAAAAGCAAAAGCTAGTACATATTTTGGTATTTCGACAGTCGCGTTCGCTTATAGAATGGCATTTTGTCTAAGGGTGTATTCCACACCAATTGATCAATCGACAATTGATCGATTGGTGTGGTAACATCCTCAGATATGCCAAAGATGGCACATTCATCATCATTATCATCTCAGCCAAAAGACGTCCACTGCTGGACATAGGCCTCCTCCAAGTATCGCCACAACAACCGGTCCCGTGCGTCTCGCATCCAACGGCTACCAGCGACCTAACCAGGTCATCGGTCTATCTTGTGGGAGGCCTTCCAACGCTGCGTCTTCCGGTACGCGGTCGCCACTCCAGAACTTTTCGGCCCCATCGACCATCTGCCTTGAGCAATGGTCATACATAGACTTTGGGATGGCACATTAATAGCTTGGATTTGGATCAGAGGTCCGAGTTTTTTCGACACTACATCCGTATTTTCACGAATTCGAATCGGATGCAGTGCAAAAAGCAATATCCGAATTCAGGTCCGAGTTTTTTATATCTGTATTTTTACGAATTCGGATCGGATGCAATGCGTAACCGCTCTTACTGTTAACCAACAATATGAAGGGAATAACCAACAATAGGAATATCTGATACTGCTAGTTAATAAGATTCAATTTCAGTGTTTGGACTTGGATAGTTCCGAATTAAGGCGGAGATTTTTGTCCTCCAATGACTCAGGCACGGCTTTAGACGATATAAATGATAAGAATAATACATTTGATGGTGATGAATTGGATATCAATCAAACAATATCTAGAAAACAAGGAAAAGGGAAAGGAGGAAGTTATTTTGGAAAAGAAGGAAAGAATTTCCAAAAAGGAAAAACTGTCGGTAAAGGTGTAGGACAGAATTTCCAAAAAGGAAAATCTTTCGGTAAAGGTGTACAGAATTTCCAAAAAGAAGAAAAAACTGTCGGAAAAGAAGGAAATAATTTGGGAGGCATTTGTCAGGCAAGACTATTATTTTCTGTTCATTTTATTTTATTTATGTTGCTTCGCCCTTGATGTACAACGTGTAACAGAATAAACGCAATAGGGGCAGTCAATTTTTTTTTCTCGATTTCAGTGTTGGTCCCATAGTGAAAGTTGTTCATAATGATGAGTACAATGACCTCTTAAGAGGTATTGCGTTTATTCTGTTACACGTTGTATATATGCCTATGCGTGTATGTGTATACAAGTATCAGTTTGGTTATTTTACATTTTGTAAGTGCCCTGTTCCTGCGCCGCGTTCGTTTTGCATTGTGCAAAGTGCTACCCAATGGATTTTTCTATCAGAAATTCAGTGGCCGCCCGCAGCTTGAGCTAGCTCTTTCTGCGGTCTGAGGAAAGACGGAGTGTGTGCACAAACGTAAACTTTGGCAGGGCCGCCGAAATTCGGTCAGGACGATAGGTAGTTCCTGACCGAATTTCCGCTACCCCTTATTTTAATAATTTACAAACAAATAATTATTTATAACTTAATATTACAGAATGACCATGGTGGACCTTTAATCTTACGTGACGGCCCGTTAGAAATGGTTATAGGAATTGCTCTGAACAGCGTATACGATAAGAAATACCAATGTAAAGGCCCTTTCTTGTACTTAAGCACGGCTCGAGCAAGCAATCTTATTAAATGCTTACAGCCTAAAAAGTATTTTCCGAAAAAGTAAGTGCAATATTTTTTACCTTTCTTTTAAATTAGCTGTCTTAACCAAAATACACCGTACCTACGCATAAGTGTTTATTGATATTGTACGGTACTGCCGTCATAAGAAAAAAGGACGTATCTACACAAAACGAAATAACCGATTTCCGACATTAAGAAAATAACTCAAGGTTGGAAATCGGTTACTTCGTTTTGTGTAGATACGTCCTTTTTTTCTATGATGGCAGGGTTTGATCCCTATCTCACCGAATAGTATGTCATGATATGGGCGACGATTCAGCACACATAAAAATCCTGAAGTTAAAGCTATCAGGAAACGCAGAGTCCGGTAGTGTATTCCCAAAACCTTTTGAGCGTGGGTGGAATGTCCGCTATGTAGGTAACTTCTCTTCTAGAATTAGTAGTGTCTTCTACGCAGTAAAGTGAATTTTGACTTCGGAACAACTTACATGGTATGGCAAAATTTACCATCTTTATAGGATTTGAAGGTCTTCCTAGACAATCGCATCATACAATGAGAGCTTATCCTAAGTTTTTATTAATAATGTGGATACAGATTTAATGCCTTAGGCATTTCCAACCAGTCAGCCTTTGAGCGCGGCGGTTGATGCAGAGACAAACTTAATGGTAGGTGCAATTTAGAAAAACAGACATGCGATTTATATTGCAGTTTTGATTTCAGTATTTCGGTTTCTGTAAATGTTGTTCCATTGCAGTCCCAAACATTGCTCGAACAATTATGAGGCCATGGAATATGATGTTGTCTGGCCAACCAACACGGACGCGAATCAAGAAGAAGCTAATAAGAACTGTGAAAATGGGTGAGAGTCTGAGAGCCGGTTTCTATTCAATAACTTGTTAAACCGTCATAAGGTAGAAGTTTGTTTGAAAAAATTTCAGGCTTGGTAAAGTTTGACAAATAGTCTTAACTAACTTATTGGCGTCAGAGTCAGCCAGTCTCATCCGAAAAGTACTGTCTACGTTTTGAGTTTTTGACTCTCAGATGATTAGGTAAAATTGTCTGTTTGAAAACAATTTTTATGTCATTTGATCTCAAATGGTGGAGCAAAACATTGTTAGAACCCCAAAAATGAAAACTTCGAATACTGATATTTACTATCATTTCCCGAGTGGTGTATTATAACTCGGTCCCTCGGAAGCCTATGTCCTAGTATAGGCTGATAATGCTAAGGATGACATACGTAAACTACATTTTAAATTCTCTTTCAGAAAGTGTGACAACACGGAAGTGTCAGCAGTGCCTGTAACTGAGCCAGTAGAGCCGATACAAGTATTGCCGATACCAGTACGACCGAAAACAAGTTTAGATATGAGATTCCCATACAAACGACCAAATACTAATTTTAAATTCTTATACACAAAACCAAATTTTATAATGGGACGGTTCACGAGACGACCAACATTTTAATATGGGAGAGCTCACACGGCCAACATTTGAATGTGGGACTGCGGACACCACCAACATTTTAATACATATACCTAGGACTGTTACACATAGGATTAAGTGTAAGAACGATATATTCGCTCTAAGACAAAAAGTGAAAGCGAATAAGGAACTTCATAAAATTAGGTTTGGAGACACACCGACTTCATCATCTTCCTGCCCTTATCCTATGTTACTTGGGGTCGGCGCAACACGTTTTTTTCTTCCATTCTGTCCTATCAGCCGTCACACTATCACTAACTCCCTTTTCTTTCATATCGCTCCGCACACATTCCATCCATTTTTTCTTTGGCCTTCCTCTTCCTCATAGAGACATACTGTCTTAATCTTAAATTTTCAGTTTTTTAATCTTTGATTTACACCCCAACAACGCTTCAATCTCAGTATCGTTAGAGATTGGGGTTTTATTTAGATAATCCCTAATACAGCTAGAACAAAATCTAATGGCGGTTCAGAACGCTCCATAGGAGCAAACTGCGCACTGTACAAGCGTCCTTAAATATTGTCAACATCGCAGGTGTTATCATCCCACCTTCTTCGCGTTCACTACTAAGTCATTAAAACGACGATATCTCAGAAATTAAACATCGTAGTTCTGCAAACTCAATGTCATTGAATTTGTAATAGAATAATTTATCAGATTATGCATTTGTGCAGCTTGTTATAAAACAATATTAATTTTACTCCACGTAAGTAATCTCCGTTTTTATTTATTGTCATGTCATTAAACGCAATTTTCTTTCAAATCTAAATGTATATGAATGTTCACAATAAATGGTTTTAAAAATAACTTTGTTTCATTTTCAATGGTCAGATAATTTTTAATTGAAGGAAAATTACAGCCCTTGTTTAATGTTATGTACCTACACTTCACTTACAGGTTCAGTATGGTGTCGGACGTAAAATAATTGCATCATCCCATCACTTCCCGTGGGTGTCGTAAGAGGCAACTAACGGACTCACCAGAGATTGGGCAGCAACATTCTCTATAGGTACCTACCATGCTATGGCAACTTAGAACAAAATTAAAATTCCATTTTTTTTAAATCAGCGCCATCTAGTTTTTAGTTAAGGGAAACAAATTGCGGTGTTGCTACGGTTAAATATATATTTTTTTTTCTGTGAGTTACTGTTTAACATTAATCAAGAAAAATAATATAATTTCATGATCTTCTCATATAAAAATAATAGAATATATGAATTAGTACATAATTAGGTTTTTATTATGAGCTTTAATAGTGAAGAAGTATAATTTTGGGATTTAAACGTGCAAAAGTTTGTTTTTGAATGGCCACACTTGAATTGCAAATGGCTGCGTGAGAGTGTAACTACTCGTGCACATTTATTTTCCTTTTGCAATAGAGTTTTTGTTTTTTCGCAAGTGCATCTGCAGGTTGAGTTGAGCTTTCGTTTCTCCATGTTGTTGAGCCGCGTTACAATTCGTTCGTACGTTCGTGTTGTGTTGTGAGTGTTGTTGTTGTAAACAACTGGTGCAAAGATATCAATAATGTTCTCACTGGCCAAATAACCTTTTGGAATATTAACGTTTCAATGAAAGAAAAGGCTAATCGGCACTACCCTAATCATAAGGGACGAAAAAGGCGAACTTAAAATTGTAAACCATTTTATTTAGAAAAACATCACACATTTTACTGTGTGATGTTTTTCTAAATAAAATGGTTTAATATTCAACTATGTGGTTTTTTTTCCTTTATGTAGTATGTTTGTAGTATATAGCGGATACACTCATCTCTCTACCTAATATCATAAAGGATCAGACAGCAGCTATACACCTACCAACCTATACATTTACTTACATAAATTAGTTCCCTTAACTAAAAACTAGATGGCGCTGAGTTCGACCACTTCCTAGTATTAAAAAATAAGGTAGAGTTGCCTGTCTATAGCTAGTATACTATTGTAGTCTTTGGTACCTACATTGCTACAGCTACACTGCGATCGCCAACCTGCCTGCCAAGCGTGGCGATTATGGCAAACATCCACCATTGGGGGAGGCCTATGTCCAGCAGTAGACGTCTTTCGGCTGATATGATGATGACACTTTACCGGGTTCATGGCTAGCCCGCCATAACGATGAGTACTTCGTTAACGCTAGTGCTTCGATCCAAGATTCACGCCACTCCCCAACCTCGCTTCTCGGGCCAAGATTGATCGTTATTACGTGGATTCTGTATTCATCATCAGCCAAAACTCATAGCGTCGGCGTCAGTGCAGGACCTTGTAAATGCAAAAATGTTTTTTCCCGTGTGAAAAAAACGTTTCTGCATTTACTGGGGTCCTGGGGCTCTAGACAAGTGACATTCTGTCAGCGGTAGCGTGGCGAAGGCGATTGTCAATACGTCAAAAATGTATGGGATTGACAGATGCTATCGAAATGTCACGTGGTCAAATTCCTACATTTTGGCATTTCGACAGTCGCATTCGCTAATTGAATGGCACATTGTCTAGGGCCTCTGGTCCTGCACTGACGCCGACGATAGGTCTTATGACGTAGAGTTTGGCCTTAGCCAGCATCAAAGTTGAATATATTGTGTTTTGTGTACGTGGTTATCTGGAAATCCGATTTCGTTTAAGAAAATTCTTCACTAATAGAAAACGACAAGTGCCACAGCTAGTTTTATCACGGAAAAATCCAGGGGTGACCAATGCATTGTAAATTATTGTACTCGATCTTGGATTCCCACCATTCTCTCCTCGTCATTCACATTTTGTGTATGTCGTGGCTATATCGTTAAATGTCTCGTCAAGTTTTTTTTTTTTATTTCATGTAATGGCAACTTGACGATGGGGCGTCCCATTCGGAACTAACATCACCATCATCTAACCTAAACTAACCTCGGCCACATCATGTATTGGCCAGTTCTACGATATGGCCACGACATAAATTCATAGATTTGTTCAGGAATAAAATAAAGACAGTTTGTTTTAGTTATAACTATTAAAAAAACTTTATTGGACATAATCCCTCGACGCTGCTTTTGATAGATCTAACTATCTGAGCATTTATATGTACAAAAGGTAGCATTCCAATTTTTTAAACAGGAATGCTGATGATCCCATTTTGTAATTGAATAAAGTTAAATGTGTGCTTCAACTGTCCCCTATTTCATACAATTCTTTGATTCAGTCCTGCTCCAAGTAATTGATAAGTCTAATCTTGTGAAAGCGTATACAGGGTTATTTGTAAAACACCGGCAACCTTTCAGGGGGTGAAAGTACTCATCATTATAAACAACTTTTACTATGGGACCAACTCTGAAATATCAAAAATTAAATCAGCTGTTTCATACAAAATGCAATAGTCACCCGATGAAAATGTATGAAATAGCAGATATTTTTTTAGATCTTTCAGGGTTGGTCTCATAGCAAAAGTTGTTTATAATGATGAGTACTTTGATGAGTGTTTTACAAATAACCCTGTATATTTTACTACCAAAATAACAGTACATGTATAAAACATTAAGGCACTATACTCCTGAAAATAAATTCTTGGTTTTCTTTAAGAATGTCTGCTCTTTAGTGAATAATCGGGATATTCCAAAGGCCTTTGTTGACGCACTTGTACTCCATCGCTGTGAAAAATGTATTTTATTCATTTTCAATATGGTCATGTCAGTTTTCAAAATGGCATTAAGGTTACTATTACCTACCTACTAGACCTCCAGCAGATCTTACTTTTACAAAATATTGGGTGTTACCAGATTCGTTTGATATTGCTTCACCATTAAATTGAAAGGGCCAGCTAAAAATATACAACGTGTAACAGAATAAACGTAATACTTCAAAAATATTCAATGTACTCATCATTATGAACAACTTTTACTATGACCTACTTCGAAGTCGTAAAAAAAAATATTTGCTGTTCGTACATTTTGCCAAGTTCTGCGCATATAAAAGTATGGGGCAGTAGATTTTTTTTCGCGATTTCAGTGTTGATTCCAAAGTAAAAGTTGTTTATAATAATGAACTTATGACCCTTTTCAAGTATTGCATTTATTCTGTTACATGTTGTATATTATTTAGCTGAGAATTTAGTATCTTTATCCTGTAATCATCGAAGTAGTACTCACTGTTCAGGTTCTTGCCCAATTCGCGTTTCCAAATTTTTATCACGGGGTTCCTCATTTCCATCATGAAGATTTCTGAATAGTTCATCAAATGTTTCTTCTTTCGATGGTGGTGGCGGTTCCGAGGCTTCAGGTTCTGCATGAAGTTGTGAAAACATTTTCTCGAATGTTTGTGTGTCGTCTTGCAATGCAGGATTGCGGGGCCCCTCTCGCAGTGCGCTGTGTGCTCGACTTGATTCGAAAGGCGAAGCTTGCGCTACTTCAAATGGCTGTCCTAAAGATTGCCCTTGACGTGTTAAATGTTGAGCATTTTTTTTACTCAAAAGCGGTTTACCTAGCACTGGCTTAACTGTTTGTGGCATGTATGGATTGTCATTTGGTTGTTTATGTTGTTCCACTTGCGGTGGTTTATAAGGATCTTCCATTAGCGGTTTAATTGGCTCGTCTTCTTCAGGGTCATTTTCTGCCATAATGATATCTAGTGGATTATATGATTCTGCCGTTACTGGCTTAAATGATTCCATTTGTTTATTATTCTGTGCTGATTGTGGCTGCTTGTGTGAATATTGTGCTAGTCTTACTGGTTCTACTTTTGATGATGGTGGCCTGAATGATCCTTGTTCAGTTTTATTGAATGTTTCTGCTTGTGGCTCATAAAAAGGTTCAGCTTGTGTTTTTTTAAATGGTGATAATTTTAATATATCACTTAGCGAATTCTTGTACGATCCTATTTGTGGTTGATTATATGGATCTTCTTGCGATGGCATATACGATTCCATTTGAGGTGGTTTAGATGTAGGTACTTGTGGATTATTGTTTATTGATATGTCTGAGTTGATCTGTCGTAGAGGTTGATTTTGTGATGCCGGATGCGGTTGATTAGATACGTCCATTTGTTGTTGGTTATATGGGTCCATTGGTTTTGGAGTATTTGATTTACCAGGAGGTTGTTTATGTGAACCTGTTTGTGGCTGATTATATGACTCCGTTTCTGGTGGATATTTTGATTTTATTGGTGGCTGATTGTAACTGGAATCCATAGGTTGTTGATTGTAACTCGAATCCATAGGTGGTTGATTGTTATAAGGATCCATAGGTGGTTGATTATAATAAGAATCCAATGGTGGTTGATTATATGATTCCATTTGTGCTTGATTTAACTTGTCTATTTGAGGTTGATTTTGGGATTCCATTTGTGGTTGATTAAAAGAATTTCCTTCTTGTTGATTTTGTGATTGCATTTGTTGTTGACTTGTGTAACCTGCATGTGGTTTCCTAGGTTGATTATTACGTTCATCTACTGTTCCTTGAGTTTGGTCCACCTGTGATGGTTGTTGTTGTTCATTATAGAGATTCTGTCCTCGGTTTTCTTGCGGGGTCTTTTGTCGGTTCTTACGTTGATTCCCTTCCAATTGGTATGGGTTATTTTGTTGGTTCTCCTGAGGGTTATCAAGTGGATTGTATGCTGGATCCTCCTGGGGAATCTCTTGCCCATCGAAGGTCCTTAGATCCTTGGTTGGCCGCACATGAATAGTTTCTTCTTCGTTTCTTTGTCGTCGAAACAAAGATCTTTGCTGTCTTAGTGAGGAATTGGTTTTTAAATCTTCGGGCCATTCTATTTTTATATCGTAGACTTGATATCGTTTTTCATCTATTTGGTCATTGCAGGTTTTACGTCTGTAAAATTAATTTTATGTTAGAAATCTCCTCTGTTTTATATTTACAATCAAAAACCTGATTTACTACTACTAATTGTAGGAACAAGAGTTATTAATCGAATAAGGTGTCCACAAAACGTTTAATTTTTTTAAATATTTTTTTTAAAATAATTTGTTCGAAAGAATCACCGCGGCCCTGGAACGCAAATGGCAATAGGAGGACCACGAATGGGTTTTAGTCAGTAAGAGTCTGACACTACCTTCCGCTCCGCCCAGAGTGGAAGGAGTCAGTTGATGATCTTTAAAAAAAAGGTGGCAAGTTAACTCGCATGAGTTTTAAAAACTTACCTTGTATCGTTCGTTTCTAACAGGCATTCGATAATTTTGGCTGTTGCTGCTGTGCTTACATAAATACGTGGACCCACGCAGTCGAAGTTTGGGTTGCAAATGCCATTCAATGCTACTCCTAAGATCACCTCTTCTGCACCGACCCACGTGACTAGAGGACCTCCGTGGTCGTTCTAAAAAATATTGTGGTAAATATTAGTTCTTATGTAATCTCGTAATCGATTATGGGTCAGTAGAAAAAATTAATTTGATTATTACGCTGGATAGAAGGTGCAGGTGACCTCCCTAGACAGAGGTCCTGCACCTGACAGGCCTGTTGGTCTAGTGGTTAGTGACCCTGCCTGCAAAGCCGGAGGTTGTGGGTTCGATTCCCACTCAGGACAAACTTTGTGTGATGAGCATAATTGTTTGTTCTGTGTCTGGGTGTAATTTATCTATAATATGTATGTATTTATAAATTATATAAGTATGTATATCAGTTGCCTGGTTACCATAACACAAGCTCTGCTTAGCTTGGGATCAGATGGCCGTGTGTGAGTTGTCCCAAGATATTTTTTTTATTTTTTTTTTCTTTTTTTTTACCTGCATTTGTTCTAATTTTGCAAGACTAGAATGTAATCTGTGTGAATATGATTTAGCTAGACAAGCGATGACTATTTAAAACAAAAAGACATGACATGTTAGTTCCACCACTTAAACTAACAGAATAAACACAAAATCTGGAAATGGGTCATTATACTCATCTTTATGAACAACTTTTGGTGTCTATTGTGCTCATCATTACGAACAACTTTTACTATGGGACCAAACCCGGAATCGCGGAAAAACATCGTATACATAACTCGTCAAAATGTACTACTGCTTTCGTGATCAGTACAACGACCCCTTTCAGATTTAAGTTAACGCTGTGACACGTTTTATTTACCTGACATGTTTCTAGCAATGATGACTTTCTTGAACTCATTTCGCTACTATCGTTAATGTTCTCCGTGTCAGTGGTTAGGACTAAAGTACTTGGTTGTTCATCAACTGTGGAGTTCGATGCAGTTTCATCGTCATCGTCTCCCAAGAAACCATTACCAGATGCACACAGCAGATATTTATTAACGAGTTCTTTTGATCCGTTTTTAAGTTTAGAACAATAGGATTTATCGATTATTGTCGTTGTTGCTTCTTGTAGTGATTTTGGTTTTGCCTTCTCTCCTTCTGTTACCTCCTGCTGTTGGGCAAAGAACGGTATATAAAAGTCATTAATTAAGGATGCTTGACAAGATATAGATCTACCGCCTAACATGATCGTAGTAACTGATAATTATTATTTGAGGAATAGAAGAGTCATTACAGGCCGGACCGTGCAGAAACCATTTATATAAGTCTATGCAGAAGCCCATGGATGAGAAACCATTCATCACATATATCGACACTCCTCCGTGCTTCGGAAAGTATGTTAAGCCGTTGGTCTCGGCTGTCATTTGTGGGTCTTTGGCAGTCTAGCCTAAAATCTGAAACCAGTCTTGGCAAGGGTGGAGTGTTACCCAGGCAGGCTGTGAGGGTCAGATAGAGGTAATCATACCAGTCGTTTAATACTGGTATTCAGTTGCATTTGGTTAGACTAGAATCCAACCCTAATATATTGAGAAATGGAGCGAAAAATAAAGCTAAACTTACGCTTTTGATTTTCTTTCCGCCCCACCCTAACGCGATGGCACGAGTATTCAGCTTTTCATTATTTTTATAAAAGTTTATCTTGATACTTTCCGGTACGTAAGAGCAATGAGTGAGATATGATTGGTCATTGAAATCGTATGGTTCGTCAACTGTAGCAACTCCAATATCCACGTTCATCCATTCTATCTGCTTGGCAGTAGCTGTTGTGTATTCTGTAACACACTTTTAATTCTCTTCAAAAGATACTATTTTCACTCTGCTGGTTTTACTGTTAAGGGTGTCCTAGTAAGTCATTGTTTCATGCAAACGTAGACTGGTGATTACTCTACTGATTGACGGTGTACGTTCAGAAAAATGTCACATTTATTTATCACGGTATTATCTAGCCGTGTATGGGGAAAAAACAGAAATAAATTGATGTGCAAGTTATGTGTGTCGATAATTCCAAATTTTAACACAACTTTGGGCATAAATAAATAACTTATGTAGAACAAGGCAAAATATTAAACATACAGGGATAGATTATTTCCTAAATTAAATATAAACAATATTCAAACAGATACATTCAGTACTTTTTTCATAACATCCTTACTACCAAATGTCTTTCAAAAATTTTACGAGCTCATTTTCGTTATAAATCATCTTATATGTTATGGAACTATAAATTTGTGGGCGCACTAGCTTCATATTGCTCATCACAGCGTTTATTTCTTCCTTTAAATGACGTTGGATGAGATATCATGCATTTTACCGCACCCGTCAAAGAGTTCAGCCGTTCGACTAGTGCACGCTAAATATTTCATCTTCTGGTTTTCATTATTTCAGAATATATTGTTTTAATTGCACTTGGTGTTTTAGAGCTTTGTAGAGCGTCGTCTGTGTCAAGTGTGACAGTGACTTTGATAAATTAAATATGTCATGATTAATCTAGCTCTAGTGATAATAACGAGAACCTACGGGATTACACCCTGCTCTTTCTAATAGAGGAGAGAGAAGGCTTGTTCCCAACTAGTTTTGAAATTCAATACCGCGAATGTGAAAATTTTATAACTTTTTTTTTAATCGATACTATTCAATTTTTTTATTATTTACTATTTATTTCGATGGTGCCGTATTAATTGGATTGTGATTTTCTTTGATTTGAGTCAGTTTTTTGTCTATCCGGTAAACTTATTCATTTGCACATACCCGGCAATATACTTATATACTACAAGATCATATTGCTAAATTCGTACCTTTTGGAACAGATATCTTAACGACCTTTTTCTTCCACGTGTTGGCACACTTATCTTTGTCAATATCTCTGCCGTGAACATACTTCTTATGGCCAGCCATTGCATAGATCCTATTCACTTCAACAAGGCACGCTGCCGCTGTTAGAATCTGAGTCGGACTTACAATGGCGCCTGCGCATAACCACGCGTCGTCACCAGGTTCTGAATATGGAGATTCCACGAAGTAAACCTGAAAATATAAGGAAAAAAGAGAAAAGTATCCACATATGTATATGCTAATAATAACCTTAGTGTGCACATGAGCAGTTAGCTGTCTATACAAACATATCCCAGTTCACTTCATGCAGTTTACACGACGACATGTTGACAGAATAGACTGGCGGCAGATACACCTATCTTCACCCAGCTGGCCAGCTTGATGGACTAACGAGGCAACCTTAAATCGGCGGCTGAGACAGACCACAGTTTCATTCACCCATCAGTCAGATCACCGTCAAGTCACTTATCAGTCGCCTCACTGTTAGGTCACATTTCCCCCTGCAACCAGCTCGCATGCAAGTTACATTATACTCTTTCAAAGTTGATTATATTGCGGGCTACCAAGGTATAATGCGATTAATCGCTCTATCGTGCCCTTTTTATATTTTATTTTTTAAGGGTAGGTAATCATCAAATGACTTCTCCCGCTCTGGGCGGAGTGTCAGACTCTTACTCACTAAAACCTGCCCGCCATGATATCTTGCCGGAGCTACGAATTCGCCGCGGCAGCGGAGTTTTGCCGCGGCGTAGCGCCTCCACGCGCCATGCGTAAACGTGCACGAGGGCTCTCGCCTCCAGAGTGTGAGATTTTTAACGGACTCGATCGCGTTAACGTAAACGTTCGTCAACTTGTATAGAAAAAAAAGACATGTGGCACTCGGAGACTGCCGCGGTAAAGCTATTGCAATAGCTTAATAATTATGCAAGCAAAACCGCGGGAAAGTAGCAATACTAATAAATAGGGCACCAACCTCAAAAAGTTCAAAAGAGGTCACATTGCATTTGACAGCTCAAAAATGCCACTCGCAACTTATAAAAATAATTTCAAAAAAACAAAACTTTCAAATTAAGAACACAGATCGTCATAGAAACAAAAAGTATCACCGCTGTGCCGGTCGGAGTGGGGGGTGTTAGGTTATTTTCGTTACGGAATTTCTGGATTCGGTCTCCACGCTCAAGGCCCGCGATAGAAGCTATGCAATAGCTTAAAAACAGATTGTCCGTGAGTGTCACCAGACGGCGCTTATACAGTTTCAATACAAATTGACGTTTACGCAAACGCGATCGAGAGCGTTAAAAAACTCGCTCTAAGCCCACAGATCCCATGGCGGCAATCCGGCAAGGAGGCTCGCCGCCTTCGATCGTGCCCTGAAATGTAATCCTTGCAAGCGAGGTGCCTGCGGGTAGAAACACGTCCTTAGAATGTATGTGATCTCGATTGAAAGTCCGATGCTTACCAAGTATTTCTTTCCCAATATACTTTCATTTCCGAGTCCCATCCTTCGTTGGCAGAAACACACTAAAGTAAACAAGTTTCACTTTATTTTACATTCACAAATTATGCAAATAAGAGTGGGCGCAGAACAAAGAAGAGATGGATACACTTTGTGAAAGATAATAAAGCTTAAAAGGGGATGACTACTGACCAGTGGAGATAGAAGACGAAAATATAACATATGTTTATTATAGCCAAACAATTAAAATAATGACTGATGGAAGCGCAAGTCAAATTTTTGTTGGAAATACAGAGGAACCACAACACGGTAATATATTAAAGGAAATAGACAGCGATACTGACACTTGAATACAGGTATCCAAATCAATATGTAAAAACACTTCAGCATCGTAGCGACATTGAATCATTTTTCCATTAAAAATATTTTTAAGCACAATTTCAAGTGAGCGTTCAACCGTTGAATTGATTGATCGATTAATAAATGTTCCCAATTGCATTATATAGAAAGGTTTTCATAGTTATGTATTTTTTGTTATTTACGAAGCTTGCACTGCTACAGGGCTACGGCGTAGATCTACGCTGCTACGAGGAGCTACGGCGTAGCACACTTAGTCCTACACTATTGTCAAATGACCAACATTCTATTTGTTCCTTTAGAATTTTAAAACTTCATTTTGACTTACTTACAATGACTGTGATAGTTAAAACAGATTAAAAGAGAAGGACATAAACAAACATAGGATGTACAAATAAAAAAAAAAGAAATCAATCCTTTTTCCATGTTTGTTAATTGCTGTATAAGTTTGAATTGTCTTTTTAAATCGTTTGCAATTTGACAGATTACAAGGCTGCAGCTTTAAAAATATCAGTTTTTGAAAAGTACTGTCTAAACGTAAAACATCAAAAGAAAAAATAAAGAAAAAAAAATAAAAAGAAAATATTTTTATATTTTATATTTTCATTAAAACATTCCCAATACCGAAACACATTTTAGATTTGTCCTTAGAGAATGCTCAAAAATAATGAAAACCACACAGTAAAAATAATCATCCAACTGTAATTTAATTATTCTGAAACCCGCCGTCGGATTAATAGCAGCTACACTATACTTCAATCATGGTATAAAATGTTTGCAATAAACTCAGTACTGGTGTTATTTTTAATGATTTTTTATGGTAAGTACCTTTATTGGGTGAACTTTGTTACAAAAATAATCTTCTTTGAAGCGAGTCAGTGATCACTTGACTATACGAGGCGAGAGTATTTCATTTCGGATGTCACTAAAATATGAATCAAACAAAATTTATGGATAAAAAAAGCAGATAAAAAGACAATTTGATCCTGTGACGTTGTTTTTAATTTGTTGAGTTATTTTCCTAATGTAGCACACATACTGCAGTTACGGGACACTGCTCAGTATACCAATATGCTTGTTAAAATTTTCCATTTAATTTTAGTGTCTCATTGCCAAAGAAGAATAAAAGATGGCCAAGATTTAAAAGTAAACAGGAGATACGTGGTAAGAAACTAACTTCCAATAATAGATATTATTAGAAAAATGTCAGCCACAAGTATCAGGTCAGCTGATTGAGATAGTTGAAGTAATATTTCGGGACTCGTCGAACTTTTGGTAGCTAGTTATCTGGTGTTGCAGTAGTTGGAAAAAAGGGATGAGCTCGTCCCAGAAACATTGGATTGCTGGTATTTTCTAGGTTGATATGCTAACTAAATACTTAATTTCACATCAAAAGAAAATGCCCAGTGACATTGCGGCAGACCTTAGCGAAGATAGTGGTAGGAACCTATTTGCTCTGTGGTGGTAGGAGGTTGACGCCTATACACAAGATCGGTTCCACAGTATCGGTTCACACTTGCCCAAAGCCATGTGATGGAAGGATGATGGGACTTCTGTTTCTGACAGGCTAAAAATAAAACAAAAATTTTGATATAATACATGAAAAGAACAGTTTAAAAGAATTTTGTACTTTGAAACTATGTCAACTTACTTCATTCGCAAGAAATCACTAATCCTATTAGTCCTATTTTTTATGGTTCCGTACTCAAAGGGTAAAAACGGGACCCTATTACTAAGACTCCCCTGTCCGTTTATCTGTCACCAGGCTGTATCTCATGATTCGTGATAGCTAGACAGTTGAAATTTTCACAGATGATGTATTTCTGTTGCCGCTATAACAACAATTAATACTAAATACAGAATAAAATAAATATTTAAGGCGTTTTATTTATTGATAATGGTACGGTCCCAAACGTGCGCGTCTGACTCGCATTTGGCCGGTTTTTTTATTTATTTAAAAAGAAATCTAAACATTCAATGACTTTCAGGTATATTTAGTCAAAGCACCCATGTCAAATATACGGTACGACAGCTGGCTGTGTGGAGGTGCGATCATTAACAGTAAATTCGTGGTAACATCCGCTGCATGTGTCAATGATGTGGATTACTTATATGTCATAGCGGGATACAATAAGTATGTTCCTGATAGTGAAATAGAAACTGATAAATGTACCTCAAACATGAAAAAGAAAGTCATTTATACTTGTTCCCCTAAAGGTAAGTAGGTACTCGCTGTTTTAGCTACAATCTCGCGCATATTTAAATATATACAGTCGAACATTTATCCTCCTCCTTTTTGAAGTCAGTTAAAAACAAATCCCACTTTTATTGTTTATGTTACCGAATAATTGCAAACTCCGTAGGAGGACTCTAGAGGTAGTGGAATAGAGAGTAAAGTCCCACATACCCCCGTGGAAAAGGGAGGATCCTCCGACCAGACGGATGTGGACGGATTTTTTAATATTGTGGCAGCATCAATGCCGCTACAATATTATAAAATATCTTGAGAGTCAACTCTAGAACAAATAGTTCTACAATTATACGAATCCAATTCTTGTTTTCTATAACATCTCTGCGCCGCCGCGCCGTTCTGAAAAATTGTGGAGTGACATAAACTGGCGACCAATTAGCACTCTGGTCTATAATTTCTCTGCTTCGGTGTGATAGTAAAATTGGAAACTTGGCGTCATTTTTCTTTGTTGGTGTGAGCTAACGTGTACGTCATAGGCCCATATTCCAAAATGTAAACTCCAACTCAACTCGAACTCCAACTTTGGAGTTGGGGTGAGCACGAAAATGTCAATGAAAGCTTGTCCAATTGACGTTTTAGTACTCGAGAGATGAGCAAACAAATGCAAAAACTTCAATATATGACAAGTTCCGATGGAGTTGAAGTTCGAATTGAGTTAATAGTCAACCAACATTCGGACAACGGGAAATGGATTTCCCGTTGTCCGATTGTTGGTCGAGTTTTTTACTGCATGGGGTCATGGGGAGTCTTCTAAATTTATTCGCCAACATACAAATACAAATAGCCTTTATTTCTGTTAATATATATTACAATACAATTTGACAATTTCAAAATTTTTAATCTTACCTACATCAATTTCATAATTTATTGTGCATGCTTTAATTCCATTTCACTATACTCATGCTACTAGTTTAAGAATTGTTACTTATTGCTAAAAATTTTATTAATTACTTATAAATAGTTTCAATTATCATTGGTTTAATAATAAAATAAATAAATCATTTTCAATACAAACATGCTACAAATTTTAAATGATCATTAGTAGTTTTAATGATATTTTCCTAATAACAGTTTATTCTGCGACATCGGTAACGTTATTATCAGCTTGCCCTTTGGCATAGGCCTCCCCTAGAGTTTTCCATGTATCCCTGTTTGCGGCTTTTCTTTGCCATGTTGTTGTAGCTATTTGTCTGATGTCATCCTTCCACCTTATTTTTTGACGTCCTTTCCGTCTTTTTCCATCTCTAGGGTATCAAACAGTAACATCTTTTGTCATTTTTTCCTCTTGCTTCTTATCATATGGCCAGCCCACATGATGGCCCATAAAAACATGCAAATCACACCCTTGAAGAAAAATTGGAAAATCTGAAAATTTTCGGCGCCGTCATCTTTGGATTTTCATTTCGAGCCCTTTATCGTTTTTTTAATTGTTTTTTATGGTAAACTCGTTATTGGTGGCCCCGAAAACCATAAAAAGGACAACCATTATGAAACATTTGAACATTTTTGTCGGCGCCATCTTGAAATTATTTTTCAATCCAACTATTTATCGTTTGTGGCCGCAAAAACGATGAAAATGACAATCAATACAAAAAATTTTAAAAATTACAGAGTATGTAAAAATTTTGCACCTATGACAAAAACAGGCTCCTTCTGGGTAAGCTCCAACCTATTTGGTCTGTGGTAAGCTCGCTCCATCGTAGACTTTGTCTCTGTCATCTCTGACATTGACTAGAGTCAAGAGCAAACCCATCACTAATAATAAAAAAATAGAAAATTACCATGATCTGGGCACAATTTCCAACTTTGTGCTGCCACAAAGAAATTCTTAACCCTTTATACGACGCATCATACAAAGTGGCCAGTACACTGGATGGTTACTTCAAGGTCATTCTCTAAAATCGATGATATAACAACCTTGAAAATACGTGATACGTTATAATAATTTTATTTCAGGTTACAATCTGAAGTATGGAGAGTTGGATTACTGGTCGTTCGTAGACATAGCTTTGGTTAAAGTGGAATCTGACTTTGTGTTCGACGACCCTACTTATGAAAAGTTGTGTTCGTATAAACCTACTTCGATACCTGTAAACTATGATGAGAAATATCAGCAGCCTGGTACTGATGCGCTGGTTTTAGGATGGGGACATACGGACAAATGGAGAAAGGTAAGAAAAATAGTCACAATCATCTGCCTACGATTATCATCATTATTTCAGCTAATAGACGTTCATCACTTCCTATTGCCTTCCCCAAGTTTCTCCACATTGACCAAAGTCAAAAGTCATTTATTCAAATTAGGCTGAGTGCCAGCACTTTTTGAACGTCAACGTTTACAAAAAGACAGTCCCCCAAAAACGCCTCGTCCGTCACCGATTCCTAGTGTTTTAAACCGGACCGGTCCTGTGCGTCTCGCATCCAGTGGACTTCCTTGCCAATATCCACCTTATGGGCCTTCCAAACCTTCGTCTTCAGGTTCCTGTCTGCCTAGCCTTTCCCCAACTGTATTGGTTTCTGCTACAAGTCTGATCGACACAGCTGCAACACAACAACAGCAGCAGCTTACAACTTTGCTTACTACCTAGGGGTATTAAAGACAAGAGTCAATAGGTTACTTCTGAGCAAGCGTGCTCCATCGTCGACAACATTATTACTTGCCGTTGGATGACATAGTGGTCAAAAGCGAACCCATCTGATAATTAATAAAATATATATGAAGCGACTGCCTATTAGTAAGTCTTCAGGTATGGTGCCTAACAAGACTATCCAGATGAAGGTGTGCCTGCCAGGGTTGCGGAATTTGTTCGAAAGAATCATCGCGGCCCTGGAACGCAAAGGGCATTAGGAGGAACATGGATGGGTTTTAGTCAGTAAGAGTCTGACACTCCCTCCCACTCCACCCAGAGCGGAAGGAGTCATTTGATAATTTCCAAACCTTAAAAAAAAGGTGAAGGTGTGAGGTATGACATTTAATTAAAATTTCATTTTTCATTGAAGAAAAATCATTTAGCGTCGACCCATGGTCAAACAGAACAAGAATAGCAAAAATATAAAATTTCGAACGGTACTGAAGTATGAATGATTTTTCTATATTAGCCACTATTCATGTTTCCAGCCATCAGACAGTAACAATTATAATCAACCAACTTTAAAATACGCTCCGACGCTGTTACTAGATAAAGATGCTTGCATTGAGCATTACGAGGATTTTAAGAACATGAGCACTGTCATCAAAACATACATGATATGTTCACTAGGGAAGGGCAACATAGATGATGAAGGGAATACTATTCAGCAGAGTCTGCCGCTACAAAATGGGTGTACCCCCCAGCAACAAAAGTTATTAGGGTTTGAAGGTGTTTCAGTAAGTTTTGGTTTCTAAATAATTATATACTATCCTCTATGCAACGATTGCTTTCTAGTCTAGTCAGTAGGAACCTATACTTTTTGAGTATTTAGGGGAACGTGTGTTGGAATAGCACAATTAAGTTTCGTCAAGCCCGTTCCATATCGAAGCATAAACACAAGACAAACGGCGGTGATGCGCCACTGGCACGTGATGGACATCCCACCCATAAGCACAAAACGTTTTGGGAATACTTTATAAAGTGCGTACAGCTAAGAAGTGGAATTTCCTGACGAGTCTACAAGCTGGGAATTTTTAAGTCAGTCGTCGCTTGCCACCAGGTGAGACTGTGGTCAAACGAGTACCTATAAAAAAATCGAATCTACGGTTACTTCGTCTTCTTAATTAATATTACTATACGGAAATAAACATTAATATAAAATTAGTCCCTTTTAGTGTGAAAAAGGAAGTACAGAAGATAGTTCTGATGAAGATAAGACACGCAGATCCGACAAAGGGTCCAACCAAACGAATCATGTTACTATGAATCACTTCAATACAACACGTGCCAGGAGAAGCGGTATTTGTCAGGTAGATAATATGGCAAATAACTCTGATACATATAAACTGAATGTGATTTTCGCTAGGATACAATGTGCGAACGAGAATAAACAAGCTGGTAACGTTACAGGGTAGAACAAAAATAACGCAAATCCTGAAGAAAGGCCATTGTACTAATCATTAGAACAACTTTTACTTTGTAATTATTTCGCGATATAGTACACTGACTCTTTTCCAGTTTTAGAGTTATTTATTTCATCCCTTGTCTATACAATAACTTGTTAACCTACTTTTTGTGTATATCTGTTAAGCCCGGTATTCATTGTTTGCAACACAACATTTGAGTCGAAATTTCCGTACACTTGAATGTGTTCGCGAGCGCATTACGCGCTCACTGTGTGCACTGTTGCGTGCATTTGTAATTCGCTCGTTGGTTTCCGCCGATTGTCGGTTTTTTCGACGAACATTCTGAGTGCGCGTGTGATTTGACGGTCATTCGCGACCGTTCTGCGCGCCACGAACAAGCAAGGAGAATTTAGAAATGGTTGCATTGCATGTTGCGTTGCATGTTGCGTTGCAAATAATCTGTACCCCAGCTTTATGCCATCCATATTACTTTATTTATTGTTACCTATTTTAAACATTTGCTTTGTAAACACTTCCTCGAATAATGAAAATATATCCGACTAGCTTAAAAGCCTAGCCTTTTCATTGAACTGCACCGTTAAATACGCGACATACATGGTATGGGAAAGTCATTAAACGCTATTGAACCAAAGAAGTCAGTTAGGTCGCTTAAAATCGGCGCAATGAAATGAAAAGGCTAGGCAACCAATTATACTGATTATTAAGCTAGTTGGCTGCAACATATACACAAACATAAGGTTTAGTTATACAAATAAAGTAATCGACCCCTCTTTCACTTTGAGAAGGATTTCCAGTGCAAAAAATCACTACAATGAATGGTTATTTTCTGTTCATATACTCGTATGTATTTGCTTTGCTAACTGCCTACTTGTGACTTATCACTTTTTTAGTTTTAATTATCGTTTTTTTTTCTTATGTTGGCACCACGATAAAAGACTTTTATTTTATCATCTTTAGAACGACCATGGGGGACCACTTATCACTTGGGCTGGTTCTAACGAAATCTTAATTGGCGTTGCATCGGTTTTCAAAGTATCAGAAGAATATGAGTGCATGGGACCTTATTTATATACTAGCACACGATGCACAGGATTATTTTTGAATTGCATATTGGATTCTGAATTGCCTGCGAGGCGGGATGGCAGGTGAGAAGATATATCATTGGTTTAATTTACTTATGTCTTCACTAAGATAATTTTGGTATCTACTAATATAGGATGGCCAGACCGGATGTGTACAACTGATTTGCTCTTCAGTGTATGATCAAATTTTGCAGTTTCTTTGTAGATTTATTTTAGTTAGAGTCGCGATTTTGATTTGGATAACTTTTAAAAGCAAAGTACTGTACTAATCTGTGAGGATCGACCGGAGGACACGGTGGAGCATACGGTGGAGGTGCTGCCCTGCTTGGGCGGAGCACCGCCGTGTCCTCCTCGAGGCGATCGGCGGCGGCGACCTCTCGCGTCCGGCCCTGGATGTTCCGGAGCGAGGAGGCATGGGAAGCCGTCACCTCCTTCTGCGAAGCAGTAATGCTAGTAAAGGAGGAGGCGGAGTCGCGTGAGGGAGAGACAACCCTCACGCCCCAGCCGCCGCAACATAGGGAGACGCACCGGGCGTTGGGAGTCGCAGGGCGATTCCCGGCCACCGTAGGCGCGGGTCTGTGGACGGCGAGCGTTTTTTTTATTATTATTGATAGGCACGCTCTTGACCACTATCTCAACTGATGGTAAGTGATGATGTGGTCGAAGATGTAGCACGCTTGCCTAGAAGTAACCTATTCACTGTTGACTTAAAGACTCCCAGGTTGTAGCTATCAGGAAACATAGACTCTGGCAGGGTATTCCACTCCTTAGCTGTACTCACAATGAATGTGTTCCCACTTGAGCCTTTGCCTCTATGAATGGGCCAAAATTGAGGGTAGATGTTAACGTAACACCAAGAAGGTCAAGTTGTTCGGTTATCGGCACGGTTGCACCTCGGAAAGATGGAGCTGGGTAGAAAAAAGATACGCCTGGGTCTTAGCAGCATTGAACTTGACCAGATTGGCATCGCCCCACTCAGAGACAGCCTGTGAGGACAAGTTCAAGCGCTCAACCATAGCCTCTCGGAAAGACCGAATCTGCGACCCACCAGCTCGTGCGTTGGACACGTATGAAAGAAAGTACACAGGAATACTTGTCCAATCACTTTTATTATTACTGTAGGTACTTACTACAAACACAACTTGTGACTCGAGTCCTCCTTTGTCGTCTGTAGCTCAACGTCGAATAGGGGCAATTCAAACGTAGCGCGGTCTTTTATTACAAACGTATTCTATGGGTTGCCACAAATAAAAAAATGTATTCGATACTAAAAATAACAGTGTTGCAACCCAGAAATTAAATAAACTTAATAGTCGATTATTGTGTATGCTAACACGTATCTCTCAGCAACAGTACTGTCGTCTGCATATCCAAAGGTACCGGGTTTTAGCAGATCATTAATATGCAGCAAGAACAATGTTGCCGAGAGCACCGACCCCTGAGGAACCCCGGCATTAATATCCAGCAATCCGTACGAGCAGCCATCTACGCTGGTATATTCGGCGAGTAGACCGAAGGAAGGAAATGTCAAGAGAGACCGCAAGTGCTTCCCCGTGTTTCTCGATGACCTCACTCCAGATGTGAATGGCATACGTTAGAAGATCCCCAGTGGACCGATTTCGACGTGGAAGCCGTATATATAATTGTCGGTAACTAATTATATCGTTAGCTTCTAGGTATGCCAGGAGCTTACTATTCAGCACGCGTTACTGAGATGGGTCTATAATTCGCTGGGTCAGCTCGACTATCCTTTTTGGGCACGGGCTGCACGTTAGCTTGCTTACAAGCTACCAGTCTCGAATGAAAGGCGATATAGGCATGTCAAGATCGGAGACAACTCGAGTGCGCAGGTCCTCAGTACAATTGCCGGTATCCCGTCGGGGCCACTAGCCTCGTTCACGTCTAGGTTACGCAATATCCTACGAACGTCCTTCTGATGAATTCGAATGTTAGCGAATGTAGCTACCAGAATCCAGACGCGAAGTTTCCGCAAACAGAGAAGCAAACAGGTTTGCTTTTTCCTCAGCGGAGTGGACCAGCGACCCATCAGGACTCAGCAGTGGTAGTGATAGACGGCAGAAGTTCGATTCAACCGACTTAGCCAGGGACCAAAACGCCCTACTGCCTGCTGGGTATGAAGCAAGTTTGTTCCTAATTCGGCTAATGTGGTCAAACCGAGCCCTCTGCTACACCTTCTTGCAGGACTTGGCAGCCCTATTGAAGGCCCTCTTCTTCTGACTCACGTCATTTGATTTTCGAGTACGAGCGTCGACCCATGGTAGGTACGCCGCATGTTTAAGCACTTCAGCGCGATTGCACTCGGCACCAAACCATGGATGAGCCACGCCAGATATTGTTACGTCAGAGAACGGATTAAAATACTCCATTCCCTGCCGCAACACATCCGTCACGGCGTTCGCGCACGTCGAAGCGTCAGTCGAATAAAAGCAAGTAGGCTGCCACGGATAACATGCGAAGAAAGATCGCATGCCATCCCAATCTGCTGACCTGTATCGCCATAGGTACCCGCCGGGTGCCTCTAAGGCTAGGACAGGGCGGGGAGTAGACGGACACAGATTTCACCAGACAGTGGTCGGAACTACCTAGTGGTGAAGAAATCGACACCGAGTAGCGGTCTGGATCTGTTTTCAGCAGAAGGTCCAAGCAATTGGCTGAGTGCGAATCAACATCTAGCATCCTCGTTGCCCCCTGGACCAGCTGGGTGAGATTTAACGCTAACGCTAGTGGGCATTGAGCGTTGGGTGGCTCGCCGTCCGATCAAAGCCAGGCCCGGGTCGAGGGTGCGTTGTGTTCCACACGCGCCTCAAAGAGATGTCAGCATAGGAGAAGGGGCCCGTTAGAGTCAGAGCCTGCCAGGGTTGCGGATTTTGTTCAAGAGAGCGGCCCTGGAAAGCAAAAGGCACTACGAGGAGCACGGATGGGTTTTAGTCAGTAAGACTAACATCCCTCCCGCTTCACCCAGAGCGGCAGGAGTCATTTGATGATTTCTCATCCATTAAAAAAAAAGTACTGTACTAATTTCAATAAATTTAATCCGAAAGTTTATATGCAGATTGAAAAATGACCAATGTTTTTTCAAAATTTAGTTTTTATTTTATTGTAGCCCATTCCGTTGATCACTGCTCGTGGTGACAATAACTATAAATATTGTAACGAATGAAGCGCCACTCATTCTTTTAAAGGTTCATTTGAAAACCAGCGTCAGACAGTATTTAATTAGTCAGTCTGACATTTTGCTGAAATGGACCTTTTTAGTGCAGCCGTGAGACACACTAGTTTTTGTCATACTATTTTTGTGGTTTCTGTGTAGGTACCATGCGTGTTGCGTGTGGTAGTGGTTAATAAATTTTATTCTTTCTTTCTTTCAACATTCACTGTGTGTGTGTAATGTTACTATTAAATATGGTACGGTAATAATATTTGTGATTTTGTTCCACAGACGGTATCTATGTGACCGACCACCTAGCGAAAGAGGTTATGATACTATCGAACGAACAATTTCGTGGAAGAATTATCCTGCACGGTAATAACAAAATCTACATTTACTTAATTTCTTTACATCCGCAGCTAAAAGGTAGTTTCAGCTAAAGATCTAGAGTGGTACCTGAGACTAATGAAAGATGGGACACCCTCAGGCTAGTTGGAGATGGACACTCTTTACAGGGTGGCTCTCACCCAACGGCTTCCATCGTTGGGTGAGAGTATTTGGACTGCTGTTGGATAAGACGTGACGCGAGAGCTCAGTCAATTATTATTAAAATTATCCCGCTTGAGGGCCTCCATACCCCCTCCGAAAAAGCGCAGCCTCCTCGGGCGCCGTCTTAGTCAAACAGTAGGACTACAAAAAACTAAATTTCGCAGATCTGCAGAGAATGAAAATATCGAGAGAACCGGTCCGAAACCAAAAATTTCACCAGGTCTAAAGTATTTAACTAATAATAATAATCAACCACCGAATGTTGAAAATGAAAATGATAATTCAAATACTAAGTTTCAAGCTTATAGAAATCCACCAATTGTAAGTAATGCACCTAAAGAAAGGATTTTAGTGCAAGAAGAGGACCCGGAAAGTAGACAAGAAGAAGAACCAAAATATGAATCAACCAAAATGTATTTAGCTAATAATAATTCAGTGCTAGTAAGAAATGAACCCAACGAAAAGTATACAGAACACAAAAGTATCTTGGGAGAAGAAAGTTTCCCAGTGAATAACAGGCAGCAGGAAGCGACACAATACGAGTTAAATAGCCAGTATTCATCAATGAATAGTCATGCACATAGTGAAAGGTTTAAAATAATAGGAAGAATCCCAGAAATGAAAACTATTCCGGAAAAGCAAAATTTTCGATCGAATGATAAAATCGCAGAACCAAATTCCCAAATAAATGGCAGATCCTCAGGACAACATACTTTCTTAGCGAATGAAAGATACCCATTGAATAGACATCCAAACAATGAAACAAATCTAGCAATTGTAAGGCACCCAGGAATTCAAAGTCCCCAAGCGAATCAAAGGCACCCAGGAATTCAAAATACCCAAGCGAATCAAAGGCACCCAGGAATTCAAATTCCCCAAGCGAATCAAAGGCACCCAGGAATTCAAAATCCCCAAGCGAATCAAAGACACCCAGCAAATCAAAGGTTCCCAGAAGCTGGAAGGTCCCCGGTTAGTGTGGGACCTACAAAACTTTTTCAAAAAGTTCCTACAGGCATGGCAGTGCGGTCTGTGCGTCCTATAAGAAATTGAACACATATATAGTAAAGTATCATGTTATTGTTTAATAGAATAAAATATAATTATTTTTAATAAAGGTTTTCTTTTATATGAAAATATGGTTTCATTCGTTTGAGACACGGTGTAAAAAGATCTTAGTTTCTATTGATACGAGACATCATACAAGGGTATCTAATAATTACAGTTTAACAATATTTTTCAAACCAAACGAAAAACTGCGTGCTGCAAAGCCGAATACCCCGGTGTATATAATTTCCTGTCTCCACTACACCACTGATGCGGAAGGCATTGTGAAGTACGTGTGCTAGAGGCTGAAGTACGCGCTGAGAGTGCAGCTGCTGGAGTCGTATCACAACCTCAACTTTATGGCGTTTGTGGTGCGCATACCAACATGCTACCTGCATCAGAAAGAAAGCTTTTGGCCACAGGATGTGGGATTCCAAGTGCCACCGGAACGCACAAAGACTTAGTGAAACCAATTGATTCTAAAATAGTTTTAAGTTTTATATACTAACACAATTGTTATTATATGTATACTTAGGTCAAGGTCAAGGTCATCTATGGGTCTTTGTTACCTGAAAATAGATGGTTTATTATTATTTAGAAAAAATACATTCTCTAGAAAGCTTGTTAGGCAAGTGATTCAGTTCCTGGTGGCTAGATGTAAGTGGAAGAACTACTCGTATATCTGGATTTACGTACATCATTTATTACTAACTAGCTTTTGCCCGCGACTCCACCATCCTTCACATCTGTCATCGCGTATAAAAGTAGCCTATGTCCTTTTCAATATCCCAGGCTATATTTCACGACGATCCGTTCAGTCGTTATAGCGGGAAAGCGTAACAGGCAGACAGACAGAGTTACTTTCGCATTTATAATATTGGTAGGGATATAGAAGGGAAGTAGGTATAGTAGGGATTACATAAAACCAGTAAGCGCATATTTATGGGGAACAAGTCATACTAAATAAAAATGATCAGAAAAATTAATCTTGTAAAACCAATTATAACGCAAGCTGCCTGCACTGGAAGCATATTTTAATTTATCAGAAACGTAGAAAAATAATGAAAACGATAAACAATAATGGTCAAGCTGCAATCTATTACTCTGTTACTGTACAGCCTCTAATCGCAATTTTTTTATTTAGTTCTTCCAAATGAGTGCTGGATTCTAAAATGTTACCGATGAAATTAGAAGTTTTGTTCTTTTTATTGATTTGTCGAGGTAAGTAATATTATATTTGGTTATTAAAAAAATACGAGTCAGGTTGCTTTGTGGAGGGCTTTGCCCACTCTTTTCATGTTTAAGCCTCTAGTGTTGTAGGTGCGCGATTGACTAGCATCCAAAGGTAAGCTCTAGAATATTGGGTTATCTCTAGAACTCATTTATTCGCCCTCAATTAACGCATTTATTTAGCAATCAAAAGTGAAGTAGCATAGTGTATATTTATTCACAAAAAACTAGAATGGGCTAAGAACCGAGTCCTGAGGGTCTCCCATGCTAACTATGGATTTGGCAGGTCTTTTCCATTCACACCAAATCTTTGATTCCCATTGCTCAAGTGGGAAGTAAAAAGGTCCAGGGTGGCCCTCAGGAGCCCGATGTGGTGCAATTTCCTGAATAATGTTTTGTGAAGAACGCAATCGAATGCTTTGGACAAATCACAAAAGATCCCGAAGGTTCGGTCTATTTTATATAATGTCCAAGAAGTTCAGATGCATGGCAGCATGACGCCTTATGTTAATGGGACAAGGGATGAGGCTATATGAAGATATTAAACTTAAAATAAAATGAAATTGCTATGATACTTAAATAATTTCAAGTAAATATACAGATAAAGTTTATTAAACGAAATAATGAACGATTTGTTTCAGTTTCTCATTGCCAAAGGAGAATCGAAGGTGGTTCTGTAGTGTCAGCAAATAAACCATACGTAGTAAGTGGTTTATATGTTTTAAATAATTGGTAATTATGCCTAATTCATATTTATTCACGTGCCTAGCTTTATTAAAGAATATTCACGAACCATGTGATCCTTTTCTTAAGGTAATACTAACTTCAGTTGTGGATTTTCCCGGTTTTAGGGCTACAGACTTGCCTTTGTACGGATTATTATACAACTAAATCATTACAATATTTAACTAATGCATACTCAATGTGAACGTTGGTGGGTCACAAAAATACGATCAATTTTTAATTCAACCATAATGGATAGATATACAATTATGTAAATACTTTATTGTGTACCAAAATTGTAACTCAACTAAGACATAACAAATAACAATATAACACTGATTGTAACACTAAAAATAAGAATATACTATCATTTATTTCTAGGTATATTTCATTAAAGCATCATTATCAGAAAAGATTTACGATTCCTGGGTGTGCGGCGGTGCCTTAGTGACCAAAGACTTCATAATCACATCAGCAGCCTGCGTTGAAGACGTTCATTATCTTTATGCCATAGCAGGATACAATAAATACGTACCTGAGGAAGACCTCGAAGAAGATCTATGTACTCAGAAAATGAAGAAGAAAGTGGTATTCACTTGTGTGCCCGTATGTAAGTACGTAAACATTGTCAGTTTGCGGAGCGATTTACTACTGTGCCTCGGAAAATACATCATGCCGTTAGTTCTCGGCCTTATCTCTCTCAGGATGTGTATGATTGCTGACCTTTTAGACCATAAGAGTGATGGAAGAGAGACTGCACCTGTACATAACTTAACGTTCAGAAGTCATACAAAAATAGTCATGAGTTTTTATGTCTTCTGTTTTTTTTATCAGCAATTTTTTAGCTTCATCATCAGCTTACAGCAGTCCACTGTTGGCCATAAATATTTAATATTACACGTCATTTATCTCGATTATCAGCAAAACTCATCCAGTGCCTACCAGCCACTAGGCGAACATTTTCGCTTCATCTAGCCCGAGGGCTGGCTGACTACCTTTTTTTTACGATAGGCAATCATCAAGTAACTCCTTCCGCTCTGGGCGGAGCGGAAAGGAGTGTCAGTTTCTTACTGACTAAAATCATCACAATCCTTGTTCCTCCAAATGCCATTTGCGTTCCAGGGCCGCGGTGACTATTTTGAACAAATTCCGCAACCCTGCCAGGTGCTGACCTGATTACTTTACGTTTACCAATTTGCGGTGTCCGCTTAAGAACGCGTCTACCCCAACGGTCATCGGCGGCTAATAGGGGCTTCCATTTGCCACTTTGATTGCTTATCCCGCGAGCTATATCAGCTACTTGTTGAACTTGGGTTTTAGTACTTTGGTTGAGTGTATTTTGTTTTTGGGTATACTGTATAGGTATATAGTTGGGTGTAGTAAATATAAATAGTTAAGTTGGTAATGTACATTTATTAATTACTTAAAATAAAATAATGAATTACGTTTTAAATCCTTACTAGTATATTTTCAGGCTTTTTTTTTAAATGATGGGCAAAACAGGAAGTAGTCATTTGATTGACTCCTTCCGCTCTGGGCGGAGCGGAAGGGATTGTTAGACTCTTAGTGAATAAAACCCATCCGTGTTCCTCCTCTTGCATTCCAGGGCCGTGGTGACTCTTTCGAACAAATTACGCAGCCCTGGCAGGCTCTGGCCCTGGCGGACCCGATCCTCTATGCTGACATCTCATTTGACGGCGAGCTACCCAACGCTCACCGACCGCAGGCATCAATCACTGCACCATGCTCAGAAACAAAAGGTCCTGAGCGGCGCAGTGGCTGATGTTCGCCTGCAGGAGGCGAAATGGGGCCGTTATTGGCACTCTATTTCAGCCCCCTCCTGAGCCCCCTGTGAATTATTTTCAGCTTACGAATTTGATTTTGATCGAGTAGAGAAATGGGCGCAAATTGACATTGCGTTGGCAAGAGTGGAATCGCCGTATAGCTTTACAAACACTGCTTTTTTGGAGTTATGCTCATACATACCAAACAAAATACCTATTAATTTCGATGCTAAGTACCAGGCCCCTGATACTGATTGTATGGTGATGGGGTGGGGACATGACAAAAAGTTTCGAAAGGTAAGTTTTTAGGAGACTTATGTTTTAATACCTGAAGGTCTGTTTTCTAATTTCACGAATGGGCAAAGGTCACATTAATCTCAAACGTGCTGTATTATCGACTAAATCGTCGCTTACCATTCGGTCATGTAGTGCTCAAACAAGACAATCAATAATAAAGAAGAAAGAAAAAAATGCACATATCAGTATGTACCAAAACAAGATTAAAAAAAAAAAAATTACAATTTTTAGACGATGCCTACAAATGAGTCTGTCAAAAATTCCTACCAAAGGGTACGCAATAGCGCAATAGCATTATCCAGTAACTGGGACGTGGAGGTCGGACAGGACAGACTGAAAGCCAATATAGTTCTACGTCTGACATCTCAAAATATTTTGGAATAACCTAAATAGTAAAGTAACAGGCAAAATATTAAATTTTTTCAGGAAAGCGATAAAGACAATTACAATTCAAAAAATTTAAAATACACTTCCACACTAGTTACAGACAAGCAACAATGTATAAAGGCATATGAATATTATCCTAAAATGGCACCTATCATTAACCAATATATGATATGCACTATTGGTGTGGGCGCCATAGATGACGCAGGTGAGCCTAAAGACGACGCTCGAGACCCAAAGAAATTGCTGGACGGATGTGTTTCTGGAAGAAGAATGGGACAAGAAAATTCATCTGTAAGTATGTTTTGCTTGGTACTTGTCACTTATCGTAAAGGTGGTATTTAAGACCTTACTACCAGGGGAATTGCCAGTTAGCGTTATCTGCTTAGCATCTTTCAAAAATCGTTGATGAGTATGTTCAATGATTCTAATATTCAGCTGTATCCAGTTGGACAAAAAGCAAACTCTTCATTCATCAACGATGTTGGGAAGAGGATAAGCAGTTAACGATAGCTGGTAATTCCCCTGGTAATGAGATCTAAAATACCACGTTTACGATAACTGACAAGTAAAAAGCACTACTATGAAAACTATTCGTTAATGGCATCAGTAATTTTCAGTGCATTGAACAGAACAAGAATAATCAGAATACAGACTATATGAATACACGAAGACAAGTTCCAAATACTAATAGAACATATTATAATTATACAACGCGAGACTACATTAAAAAAGTCGCTCGTGAAAGAAGTTTGAACCGAACACGAAGAAACGGAATTTGTCAGGTAGATAGGCTTGTGTAGTAATTTTGGAATACATCCACATTATAGTTCCGTATGGTGTTGGACGTAAAAGAAGATCACCATCCCTTCACTTCCCGTGGGTGTCGTAAGAGGCGACTAAGTGACTAAAGCCGGATTTACATTACGAAACTAGTGGCATGAAAGTAGTTTCGTGACATTAATTTCACCAACAATTTCACGTGTAAACGTCAAGTTCTACAATGCATGCATCGATTTCACGACACTGAAACAGTTTCGTGATGCGCGCGATTTTTGGATAAAACTAGTGTCATGCAACTAATGTCATCGTATAAACGCGACGCGATACTAGTGTCGCGAAAGCGCCTGCGCTGATACGACGTGTGTTTATTAGTCATGCTTGGTTTCTTGCTAGCCAGGCTCAAATCCACCAACATCTTTTGTTTCGAGACAACTTTTCTTAATTTTTTACTATAACATTTGTATGACAACATTTTGCAATGCAAATTAAAGCTTAGATGTTACCGTAGCCATGAACATAGACATACTGTGGGTTTCACGACACCAATATTTTAATGAAACTAGTTTCACAGGTACTGAAAGTAGTGTTATGAAATTAATTTCATCATGCATGAAACTTGTTTCGTAATGTAAATTCGGCTTAAGGGACTCACCAGAGAATGGGCAGCAGCATTCTCTTTACATTGCAACAGCTACACTGCGATCGCCAAGCGACCCCCCCTCCCCCCGCGGAGGAGGCCTATGTCCAACAGTGGCCATTTTTCGGCTGATATGATGATGACAATAGACTGTAAAATAATGGTTTTTGGTTCCTTCCAAAGCTAGTTTTTAAAATCCGTATACAACGTAGTGGGGAAAAGGCTATAACGATAAAAAAAAATGTGCTTTGATTGGTCCAGGACCAAGATCTAAAATGATACCAATGTATCTATCTATCTATCCGAGTATGGTTTCCGCACTTAGTCCTAATGTTGGCCAATGGGCCGTGCGTGAGCCATGTCGGCGCTCATTCCAACCAGCCAACTTTCCTCCAGAAGCAGATCAGTCCTCCTAGTGTGTTCAGGATATCTGTAAGTGAATTCAGTATCCCTATTGTTTGCCTCCGTATTTCGGCGACACCTGTGCACTCAAGGAGCACGTGCGATACCGTTTCTTCCTCCTCCATGCATGCTCTGCACAGAGGACTGTCCGTTATACCTATGGTGTGGAAATATTTGTTCAGTGAGCAGTGTCCGGTGATGGTCGCCGCCACCATTCACAAGCTGCCCCTATCCAGTCGCAGAAGGCGCCTGGTAAGCTTCCTGTTCAGGGATGGCCTAGTCTCCATAGATTGCCTGCAGCCTGGTGCCGATGCCCACCAGCGTGAAGTGTTTGCGTTGGGTACATACTGCTGAATTTGTTAGGTTCAGCATTCCATCAGGGGTTACCCTTATACTTGGTGTATTGTGTCCTTAGTTTTCAGCACGTATGGTTAATTTTGTTACAGTGTTTCCTAGTTCTATGGGATCTGTAATTGGAGCTTGGTGCATTTAAGATTGTGTCAAGCTAACAGAGAAGCTAGGAGGCGTTTAAATTTTAGGTATAGATTTTGTGTGAAACGAATTCTCCTGTGGTCAGAGCAGGTGGGTTCGTTAGATAATTGCAATCTGAGATAATTTTTGTCGCGTTTTCTGTGGCTAGCGTTAGGTTTTTGATCCCCTGGCATTGGCCCAAGTTCAGAGTTCAGAGCCACGGCCTACGATGTTAAGGTTAGTGGAGAGTAAAAATGTGGATAGTACCTCACGTCTAGTTCTGGTGCAAACACCAGTCGGTGCAGATGATCAAGTTTAGGTTGGCCTTATCGCAGCATTGGACCAAATCAGTTATCTCCTTCGGTGGGCAGTTCTCGTCGTCGCCTGGCATGTACACCGAGACTACTACAAGATGGTGGGTTCATCAGACAATTGCAATCTGAGATAATTTTTGTTGCGTTTTCTGTGGTTAGCATTAGGTTTTTGATCCCCTGGCAGTGGCCCAAGTTCAGATTTCGGAGCCACGGTTTAAGATGTTAAGGATAGTCGAGAGTAAAAATGTGGATAGTACCTCACCTCTGGTGCAAGCACCAGTCGGTGCAGATGATCAGGTCCAGGTTGGCGTTCTCGCAGTATTGGGCCAAATCAGTCATCTCCTTCGGTGGGCAGTTCTCGTCGTCGCCTGGCATGTACAACGAGGCTACTACAAGATCTGGGATATCTTTATCAGTTTGGAGCCTGATCGCTGTCAGGTCTCTGGAACAGAATTAAGTTAGTGGCGTAATGGGTACATCTTAGGGTGTTTATGCAAGTTTGTGGTTTATCCGTGTTGTTTAACTTTTAGTTTACCTCCGATATTTCCAAGGCCGCTTATCAGTACCGCCGCGTATTAGTTATTGTTTTTACACTTTTAAAATATATGTATTGTGTTTTATGGGCCTTAGCTGCCTGAAATAAAGGATAAATAAAATCCAGCCACTTCTAATCCACGGCTCTTGTATAAGTGCAATTGTTCATGGTTTGGTTCGTAGCGGGCGGCGGTGGTGTGGAGTTAGGAGGAGGAGGTTTCATCGGACAGTCTTCCCCCCACCTCCGTTCCGGGCCAGTTGTAGATACTCGGCGAGGACGCGAGCAGCTGCGACGTCCACCCGGTTGATGTGGGTGGTGCAGCGTCTGTGTGCATCTGCCATTGCTGCTCCGCCATTTCCTTGTCCAGTCGCGTCATATCACGGTCGTCAGTCTGTGTCGGTTCTGTGGTTTCAGTCTCAGTGTCAGTCCGTATGATACCAATCAATCTTACCATCTTCAGAATGACCATGGAGGTCCTCTCGTCACGTGGGTGGGAACCACCGAAGTTCTTATCGGCATTGCTTCAGTATTTCAAATAGATGAAGAATATAACTGCATTGGACCTTTCTTGCATACCAGTACGCAGAGCAACGCCGGCTTTATAGATTGTGTCTTAAAGGATTGGGACAAAAATAAAGGAAGGTGAGTGTGTTCCGTAATTTTGAATACTGAGATTCTTAAAGAAACGTGAATTTGAATTTATTGCTATGCTAAAAATTACCGCAATTCCTTGCTCCGTTGCTGTATGAAAGTTGGTCAAATATAAAACTAGCTTCTGTTTCTTTGCTAAGAAGAGGTATTCATAATATGTCTAGTTTACGCAAATGACAACAAATGTATAATAATAATATAATGGCGCCTTTTACCCATGAAATTCTATTTTGGTTTTCTTTGCACAGGCGAAATGCACAATGCGACAGTCCACCCAACGTTCGGGGTTTTGATATGCTAGAAAATCATATATCTTGGAAGGACCATCCATCGGGGTAAGTGATCTATCTATACAACGTGTAACAGAATATTAAACGACCCCGAAATCGCGAAAAAAAATTTCAGCTGTTCAGTAGGTACATTTTGTCGAGTTGCGTGCACAAAAATGTATGGGGCAGTAAATTTTTTTTCGCGAATTCAGTGTTGGTCCCATAGTGAAAGTTGTTCATAATGATGAGTAAAATGAGGACCCTTAAGAGATATTGCGTGTATTCTTTTACAAGTTGTATACAAATACAAATCAATTGCTGTTAGTCTCGCCTAAACCCAGACACCAGCGCTGTACTAATACAAGGGTGGGTTGAAAAAAAGGTATCACTATGAAATCAATTTTAGGAGGTACACAATTGACCGGGTCATCTTGTATATCACAGTCTAGTTGTATCAGAAAATTATCTTGCAAACGAAAGCTTTAGACAACTGAAATGCTGTCAGCGGCAGCGTGGCAAAGGCGATTTCATCAAAATTTTAGATTGACGCTGTTGAAATATTACGTGAACAATCATATTTTGGTATTAGTTCGTAAACACTGCATTAAATAGATCGACGTTAAAATTAGCTTTTAGACTTCGTTCAGGCCACTATCCATCTTCAAAATTTGCACCACTAATGAAAAAAGCCGACACACCGAATTGTCCAACTTGTGGAAAGATTGAGGACGTGCAACACTTGCTGATGGAGTGTGTCCGGAACAAGGTAGAAAGGGAATCGGTGCTGAGATAGTATGGTATTACAAGGATGAACGTAGGGATTATACAAAGTGTTTTGAGTGAGCCTGCATCAGAAATAGCACAAGCGTCATACCTGCTAATAGTGCTAATGCCGCAGACACAGCACCGACCCCCGTAGCTATCTTCAAAATTATTAGAATAAGTATTTAGATCGATGTAATTATAGTAATAAGGTACAATGGGTTTGATATGTTGTGAAACAAAATACCCTGAATAAAATTAAATAAAAAAAAATAAAAATATTTTGGTATTTCGACTATCTTATTCGCTCATAGAATAGCACTTTGTCTAGCGCCTCAGGAAATAACTTAAGTCACGCAGCTTTTCGAAGCACATTAATAGTTATTTTTGCAAAGGTCGATTTTAATAAGTTATTCATTTTCAGTCCTGCAGAAAATGAATTGCTTGAAGCAAAGTTTGGACCTTATAATAAACAAGCACCTCGAGGGTGATGATGATAAAGATGCTAATCAGCCAAAGGCTCTCTATATAAGTAGATGGTATAAAAGAAAATACAAAAGCTGGATACGTATAAGTTTATTGTTAATTTACATTTTATAAGAGTAATTTATAAGAAGCATTATAATTTTATCTCTGTACAGTGGAAAATATAAAATCTTTATAAAAATAATTTTTGTCTCCCCCTCATCAACAACAATTTCAGCTTCAAGGAAACTCATCTTATTATTAATGCACATTCAACTCAATCAGAACACACAAGCACAATTAAAATATAATCCATTTGCCATTTCAATACGCAGTTGCAGACCGTCAAATTGAAAATTCTAGAGTTGACAATGTTTTATGATCAAGGCTAGATTTAAAATGTTTATAATAAAGTTTGATCTCGTGTTAATATTCACAATTTTTCATGGTAAGTTAGAGTTAAATGTTAGACGCATGAGACTGAAAAACTGAAGAATACAAATGTTGAAGACTTTGTAAGGAATGAGGTGGAAGATGATAGCGTGACAGTTGACAGCGGTGAATTTAAGAAGAAAATGTTTATACCAATGCCAAGTAATAAGGAAACGGGCAAGAAGATGACAACGACGATTATGATGATGACGACTTCGATGATTAATAATTAAGTATTGATGTGCAAAATCAGAAGTTACTTTTTGTGAAAATTAGTAAATAAACAATGCTAAGGTCCGTGAAATAAGTCGATTTCTTTCATTTTAGTTACTCATTGTGAAAGAAGAATAGTAGATGGTGGCCAAGTAACTTCAGAAAAGTCTTACGTGGTAAGTTTTTCTTTTTAATTATCTTCTGAGAAAAGCTTTGAAATGGAATGGTCTATTGTTGTAATTATAGTGTGTACTGGACTGGGTCAAATAGTGTTTATGATGCAGTTGTTCCATGCAAAATACTGATACAATTTCATCTGCCTCTGAATCCAATTTAGTTGGGAAAAGACAAGAAAAGTATTCTGCTATCTGGATGCTGAATTGTGCGAAATGTGAAAAAAAAAATACAAGCCAGTGGACTCGACTCGGACTCGCGCACGAAGGGTTCCGTACCATTATCTATAAAAAAACGGGAAAAAAATCACGTTTGTTGTATGGGAGCCCCACTGAAATAATTAGTTTATACTGTTTTTAGTATTTGTTGTTATAGCACCAACAGAAATACAGCATCTCTGAAAATTTCAACTGTCTAGCTATAACGGTTCATGAGATACAGCCTGGTGACAGACAGACAGACAGATAGACGGACAGCGGAGTCTTAGTAATAGGGTCCCGTTTTTACCCTTTGGGTACGGACCCTAAAAACAACAAAAACAAATTCTATGTAAAGCTACAAAAAGTACTGAAATATTTCTTATGCTTAAGGTGTACTTAGTCAAAGCAAAGCAGTCAGACAGAACGTACGATTCTTGGCTGTGTGGTGGTGCCTTAGTCACCAACGAGTTTATCATCACATCAGCGGCTTGTGTCGAAGACGTCCACTTTATGTACGCAATAGCAGGGTACAGAAAATACGTCAATGACAAAGACATGACCAAAGATGATTGTACCAATAATATGAGAAAGAAAATTATATTTACTTGCATCCCTGTTTGTAAGTATAACTAATTGAGTTATGTTGTTAAAGTATTGTTAGAAACCTTTGCCGGACACACTGAAGTAATAAGTTTTTGTGTACTATCATTGGCTACACCATGCACGTCAGCGTCGTCCTATAATTTAGTTAATTTAGTCCATTGCAATTAGATTTAGACCTCGGAACCCAGCTCTAATGTATGAATTAAGATGTTTCCGAAATTTTTGAATTTTTAAAACTCTGAAGTAAAGAGTTTACCTTTATTTTAGAGTAGAAAAGTTTAAAAATTGACAACTTTTAGTATTATCTCCACTCAAACATAACATAAAATAAAAAAAAAACTACTTTTCAAGGTCGTTTGCTGTCCTTTTTTTATATGTTTTGTATGGAAACCGATTTATTCTTGAAAGAAAAAATAAATACCTATAGCGGTAAAAAGAACATGTACTGTACTAGAAATGACATCATTTTTATGAGAGAAACTATAAAAAAATGCGGGAATTTGTAAAGGGTAAAATTATGTATGAATAATCCAAGAAAAAAGAATGATTGACAATCGCCTTCACTACGCTACCGCTAACAGAATCCTCAGAACTCGTTTTTTTTTAGCGTACGAATTCAACTTCGATAAAATAGAAAAATGGGCGTACATAGATATAGCATTGGTCAAGGTGGAATCGCCTTACGATTTTAACGACGCTAGATATCAAATAATGTGCTCATACGCTCCAAGAACAATTCCAATTAATTATGACATGAAACGTCAAGCAAATAATATGGATGCTATGGTGCTTGGATGGGGACATACGGAATATTGGCGGCAGGTAACATAATGTTTCCCTGATTGCTTTGTTTTTTTATGGATGGGAAATCATCAAATGACTCCTGCCGCTCTGGGTGGAGCGGGAGGGAGTGTCAGACTCTTACTGACTAAAACCCATCCGTGCTCCTCGTAGTGCCGTTGCTTTCCAGGGCCGCGGTAACTCTTCCGAACAAAATCCGCAACCCTGGCAGGTTCCCTGATTGCTAATATTGGATAATCGATGAATATAGATGACGGAAGAGAGAGAGGGAGTGAAATGCCAAATAATTGTATGATGATGTCATAAATAAAAGGGAGTGCATTTTAAAGTAAATGGCAGAACTGAAAAAGACGATGTTACGTTAACTCCGAGTTACATGGGACAAGGGCAAGAAGCTAGTATTCATACTAATATTGGTTTGTAACTTAAAATCAGTGACCGAAGCTTGTTTGGCATATTTGCTTTTTATTTCATCAGCAGTTAGAGAGAGTATTGATTTATTTGTCCAGTATGTAAATAAGCCATAAAATCAGACACCAGTCTGGCTAAAAGGCTGTTACTCAGTTACTTAGATGTGGATATGTATCTGATCTCCTTAGGCAATCTTGTAGAGGAAAAGGCTAGGCATATTAATTGGACATAGTTATACCAAGTTCTGAATTAAATATTATACCTACAATTTTAGCATAGTGATCACAAAAATTACAATCAAGAATATCTACGCTTTGGTGCTACAACTCTGTACGATAAAAATAAGTGTGAACAAGAATATAAAGATTATCCGGATTTGACGAAGATAATCAGGAAATATATGATATGTTCATTAGAACCTGGTCACTTGAATGACCACGGGGTGCCATATTCGATGAATCAAAAACAATTTTTGAAAATGAATGGTTGTATCACTCAGAAGCAGAAGTTAAAAGGCACACAAGGACTACTCGTAAGTAACCTGTATTATTATGAAATAAATTGATTTAAATCGAAGAAATAGGGTAAACAATGGCAATACGTGTAATGCACAGAACATGTTGTTGTCGTAGCGATTGTTAGAGGCGACGATGTCAACAGTATCAATATAAACCAAGAGAATCACTGTTTACTCGCATTACCACAAAAATGACGGCACCGTTGCTTGAGCTTTGTCTCTGGGATGGCAACGCAAACGTTGTCTTTGATATTGCAGATATTCATAGGCTACAGGAACCACTTACTTATCAAGTGCCACCTGCGTAATTGTTAAATAAAAACAAAAAAGAGAGACTACAATTTATTAAGTACATACATACAAACAAACACGCAAGGTACAGAGATATAAAAAGACACTACAAAAATACAACGCAACAATTAATTCTGGGTAAAGCTCGCCTTTGTATAAAAGCAATCCTGTCGTGTTTGTATTTGTTTTTGTTTTAGTGTGCTCAATAAAGAATAAGAATAATAAGATTAAATCAATTCTGTTCAGTGTGAAGGTGAAATCGAGCAAGAGCACCCGGAACAAGACCTAATGGACCGACTGATGCATGCTAGAGATACACGCAAACATATAAGTTTAAATGAATCAAGTAATAATAACACAAAGTATGATGAGTACGGGACTGATGTTGTTAATAGAACTGATGTGATGTACGGGACTGATATTGTGAACGAAACTGATAATGCCAACCGAACTGATTCCGTTAGCAAAATTGATTCCATTTATAAACCTGGTTTTGGTAACGTTAGTGGATACTTTAACAAAACTTTTACTCGAAGAAACGGAATTTGTCAAGTAAGTATGAGCAGTCGAAGGCGTACGAATAAAACGAAGGAAATACGAATATAACGTTTCAAATCTTTAGCCTTTTTATTGTCACTGAAATCAGCTGTTGGTATCACTGGTTAATGGCATTCTGTTTGCGCTTTGAAGGTACTTAAAAAACTGGTCAAGCGCCTGTCGGGCCACGCACCTTGTAAGGTTCCGTAGTTACCCGTACCGTAAGCCATAACAAAAAAGAGCAAATTTTACTATGACATTCATCATCATTATCATCTGAGCCGAAAGACGTCCACTGCTGGACATAGGGCTCCCCCAAGTGTCGCCACAACAACCGGTCCTGTGCGTCTCGCATCCATCGGCCACCAGCAACCCTCACCAGGTCATCGGTCCATCTTGTGGGAGGCCTTCCAACGCTGCGTCTTCCGGTACGCGGTCGCCACTCCAGAACTTTTCGACCCCTGTTCGACCATCTGTTCTGCGAGCAATGTGCCCTGCCCACTGCCACTTCAACTTGGCGATCCTTCGGGCTATGTCGGGCTATGACATTACAAAGCTACAAATATACTTAGTTTTAACTCATTTTCTATGGGGTTACTACGAAAGTTTTACCTAATTAGTTGTAAAGCCTACTTAGCTGTGATAATTTTCCTTGAATATTTTTTACGCCTCCCAAAACAACCGTTTAGCTGGCAGAGGGGAGGAGACACTTAACTCTAACAAAAATTAGCATATTATAGCTTAACATTTCGCAAACGGATTCTTTTTTTATGAATGGGAAATCATCAAATGTCTCCTCCCGCTCTGGGTGGAGCGGAAAGGAGTGTCAGACTCTTACTGACTAAAACCCATCCGTGCTCGTCCTAGTGCTCTTTGCTTTCCAGGGCCGCGGTAACTCTTTCGAGCATAATCCGCAACTCTGGCAGGCTTTGACCCTAATGGACCCCGTCTACTATGCTGACATCACTTTGAGGCGCGCGTGGAACACAACGTACCGTCGACCCGGGCCTGGCTTTGATCGGACGGCGAGCCAGCCAAAGCTCGCCGTCCGCAGACTCACGCCTACGGTAGCCGAAACAGGTACCACCCGAAACACGCAAACGGATCCTTGGATGGAAAAATGGTTTTCGCACATCCTCAACATTTTTAAACAACCTATCCAACGACACCCCAACCAATGACGATAAAAAAAATCATCATTTTATTTTTAATATTTTATTGTACCTGTCGGCGTGATTAATATGCGATATACACACTAAATTCCAACTTTCTAGTGCTAAGCGTCTCTGAGCTAAACCGCGGACAGACAGACAGACAGACGGACATGAAGAAACTATAAGGGGTCCTTGTTGACTACGGAACCCTAAAAAGCTTTCAAATTTACGTCATATTAATATTCAACGACACTCAATGTCAAAAACTTATCAAAATGTATGGAAATAGGAGGTTTTTTGGGCAGGTTGCGACGGCGGTGGCGATGCGACTTTGATCAATGTTTTAATTTCCAGAATGACCACGGTGGTCCACTCGTGACTTGGGTGGGAAAAAAAGAGGTTCTTATTGGTATTGCTTCTGTATTCAAAATAACAGCTGAAAATAAATGCATTGGACCTTATTTGTATACCAGCACGATGTGCAACGGAGCCTTTATTGGTTGTGTTATTGGTGATAGAAGAGCCAACACTTTGAGGGGGCAGAATGAGAGTGTAAGCACTAGGTGAGTCGCGTTTATTATAAATCTATTATCTTGTTCATTCCGGTTTGGACAGAGTTACTGTTAACTCAACGTGCTCATATTATTAATTATAATAATAATAAACCATTTATTTTCATGTTACAATACCTTAACTTAAGCATACATACTATAATAACAATACATTGTGTTAGTAAATAAATATAAATTATTATGAAAATAAATAGTTGCAATTTGTGCGCCTCGTTCCACACTTTTGAGATATATGGTATCGACGATCTTGTATGTAGATGATTTTTTCATCATTATTAATTGTAAATGATTAAATTGTATCTTCTTTCTCGATAAATAATGAGTTTCCCTGCACTCACGTTTTTGGTATTTCTTATGGAACACATTCGTGGAGTTTCTTTACCCATCTCTTCTTCTTTATCGTGTGAGCAGTAAGGTCTAACGACCCCATACACCCTAGTATCAGAGTTTCTAAACCACCTCAAGGGCCTCTTGATATGGTTTTATTTGACGACCGTCGGGACCAACGGCTTAATGTGCATTCTTCTACGTGCCGAAGCACGAAATCATCTTTTTATCAGACAATCAGGTGATTCAAGCCTGCAATGTCCTAGCCAAACTGGAAACAACTTTACAAAGTAGGCTTCCACCGGGTCACAAGGCAAACGCCTAAATCACTCGACCACGGAGGGGTTCTTTACACATACGTTGCTTAAAGTTGAAATAAATACATTTATCCTTTTTTCGTAGGAAGGCACTATTATGCGACAGTGCTCCGAGCGTGAAAGGCTTTGATACTATAGAAAGTTATGTATCGTGGAAGGATCATCCTGATGGGTAAGTGCTTAAAAACCGGTTAAATGCGATTCGTGCAAAGGGATTTTTACTATACTGTAGGAACACAATTCAGAATGATGAATATTTGAATGCTTACAGGCCAGCAGATAATGAGAAAGATATGTTACGTGGTGGACTAGAACCAAATCAGAAAAAAGACAGGTTCGCAACAAATGTTAAAGAGGATTCAGACGAAGACATTGCCGATTTATTAAATGACAGGAAACCAGAACAGGTCTTAGTTCCAAAATTTACACCAAAAGAAGAAGAGCAGGAACCCACTGATAGGTTTTCATTAAACATAGGCCTTCCAGCCGGAATAAGGCCTCCACCCAAAAGAAGGCCACGATTAAGAAAAAGGCGTCCACCAATAATTAGGCCTCCGCCAGAAACAGTACCTTCACTGTTAAGGTCTAAACCTGAAATAGAACCACAGTCAATAAAAAAGTCTTCACCAGAAATAGAATTTCGACCAATTACAAAACTTCCAGCACAAATGGAACCATCGACAACAGTAAAACCACCACAAACGAAACCTGTAGCCACAATAAATCCTACACTGATAATGAAACCACGACCTATGATAAGACGTCCACAGGAAATGGAATCTTCACCAACACTAAAGCCGCCATCAATAATGAGGCCTCGTCCAATAATAACGCGTCCACCAATCAAAAGGCTTCCACCGAAACTGGAACCTCCTCCAGCGATAAGGCCTCCACCGGAAACGCGGCCTACAGAATTCGACGAAATGCAAGATCTTAAAAGTGAAGAAGTGAATTTGTGAAACAAATATTCGGAATAAACCCAATGCCTACAGCCAAAAATAGTTTTCACAAATGAAAATATGAATACCGGATGATAAAGCTACGCAACGTTACTTACCTAAAAAAAACTGTAAAACGTTGATACTTTTAGGGCCTCTTTCACCATCCTCAAGTAAAGTGTCGAGGAGGCTAACCGCCAGCTAAAGTCACCTCAGCTAATTTCACCACGTTCGAGTAGCACTAATCTTATGATTAGTAAGTGACCCGTAACTTACTTGCCACGAAATGCATTTATTTGACTTGATTGATCATCAATTGGATGAATTAGAACATTCTACGACGCAACTAGTACCTAGGATTCGTGTATTTAAATTCCGTATTGATTGTTTTACGGACCTAGATGAAGCTGTTTTTTTAGTAGGTATACCAAGTGCTTAACTTCATAACACATAAAATAATCTCTTAACCGCAAATATTTTTCATTATTAAGTAATTTTACTAATAACCACTCAATCTTTGTTTATTTAGTACGCTTTGTTTATTTTCAAGCAGTTTGCTATTTCTGCACAAGGGATACCAAAATGTCCCTATCATATAAAGGAAAGTCTACAGTTCTATCTCTTTTAACTTTATCTATACTAATAAAAAAATGGATAAATAAAGTAACAAGCTAAATTCACACGCGCTCCTAACCAGACATTAAAACACCACGAATGACAACAGACAAAACTGCCAACGTTTGACGTGTAACATTGACGTAATATTGAACGAATTTATCGTATGATTTGTTACGTCATTCACTTAACCAACCAGTAAGTTGTTACTCAAAGCTTTATTTTTGTTTGTGAAATTGACAAAAGATACTCATAACTTTTACTTTCCAAGTAACGTTAACTTGGAAGTAACTAAATCAACACTTTATTTAGAGATGGTGAACGAGGCCCTTATACTTTTAAATTGTAATAAAATAATAATAAAGTTAAGACATTAATTTTAATTCCATTTTTTTTTTATACTTGATCAGTATTACTGACATAGTATGTCAATCTGCCGATTAATATAATTGGCTGGCTATAAATGAAAATTAGCTTATTATATATTTTTGCAGCAGAAAATATACTCGTACCTAGTTACTCCTTTTATAGAATTCTCAAACATGATAAGTTTATTGGAAAGTCATGCAATTATGAAAACTCAATTAAATCACAAAATTGGCATGGGCCATTAAATCAAAAGTATAACGTAAACTTTTTCTCGTTTTATTAATTCAAGATACGTTTTTGAAATGTTTGCAATACAGTACTTATGGTTTTTCATTTTTATACATGGTACGTAGTTTCGGTCGTCAGACCTTTGTTGATAAAAACAAGGCTAGGCGTTCAATTAAATTAATTAATTAAATTGTAGTGTCTAATTGCGGAAGAAGAATTCAAGGAGGCAAACCAGTTAGGTCTATGAAACCATACGCGGTAAGTGAAAATGTACTTTTTTTTTAAATATTTTTATCTTGTTATTGTCAAAAGCGAGATCTGAGACCAGGCTTGCCAAGAAGTACCGTTTCACCCAGTAACTGGATTGTGGAGGTCAGATAAGCAGTAACTCCAAATACTGGTAACCAGCTGAATCCGGTTTTTCTGGAAGCCAACGTAATTGGGGAAAGGCTAGATGTTTATATGAACATATTTTGAAAAAAAACAAGGTGTTTCACTCCGGGAGTGCCGGCAGAAGTGAAAACTTAAACATGAACGTTGTGCATTTTTGAATATTTTGGAATGGTTGGGGAATAAATTCGCACGAATTGCTTTATTTATCAGTATAAAAGTGCTATCATTATGTGGTTAAATACAATATTCATTGATTGCGCTATCGTACCCAAACATGACAATTTATATTACATATTGCATTATCCGTCTTACGAATTTTCAATCAGGTCACGTGTCCTGACGGTCATGTGTCCTCACGGTCACGTGTCCTGAAGCGAGTTTAAGATTTTTTACCCATCCCAAAAAGTGTACAACGCCGATAAATAAGTTTTCACTTCAAAAATATTTTGCAGGTGTACTTAGTCAAAGCACCGTTATCGAAGTCCGGTTATGACTACTGGCTTTGTGGGGGCGCACTAGTCAAAACTGACTTTGTGGTGACATCAGCCGCTTGCATTAAGGACGTTGACTTTCTATATGTCATAGCAGGATACGATAAATATGTCACTGATCAAGACATCGAGCTTGATCCTTGTACCAGTAAGAAGAAAAAGAAAGTGATATACACTTGCTATCCTGAAGGTAAATTTATTATTTATATGCTCACGTTTACAAACTCACCTGATAGAAAGCGATGATGTGATCGACGAAGGAGCACGAAGAAACCCATTCACTCTTTATTTAAAGACCGCAGGTCAGGCCAGATTCAGAACATAATATCGACATCGTTTTGCCCGTAATTACGAACTGCTTGGTGGTCTTTCTTACAGTGATCTTCTCCCATCCATTATTTATCCTTGCTTCCCTACTCTAGGCGGTTTCCGCAACTTTTAATTGAGATCCAGGTGCATTATGATCCCACTTAGAAATGAAACTGTTTCCATTGTGTTATGTGCCAGAACTAGTACAGGCACTTGAACCACTGGGCGTATTCCCAAGGAGTTTGGTGTCAGGCAGACTGTAAAATAATGCCAAGACATTTATTATAATAGTAATAGCGGAAAATAGTGCCCACTATTTTCCGATGTTACTGTTATAATAAAACTAAACAATTTAAAACTACCGTTTATAATAATATTAACGTATAATCTTGTGGAGCACAACTTAACGTGCTTATTTTTTGCATTTTCATTCTAAAATAAAAGAAATAACCAAACAAACGATGAGGGCGCCACTGCGCGCTCGGCGCCTTCTTAAAAGAGCCGCAGTTTAGAAATGCTCCTTCACCATTTTTTTAAATGCTGGTAGCGTTTGAGCACGTCTTACTTCTATGGGTAATGCATTCCATAAACGTGCTGCTTGTGTACTAAATGATTTATCAAAGAAGGAAGTAGAATGCATACGAATACTTAATTTTAGATTTTCCGATGATCTCAAGGACCTAGAATGCGTGTCACAGAGGAACTGAAAGCGTTCTTTAAGGTAAAAAGGAGTAGAAGGATTAAAGAGCACATTATATAGTAAAGAAAGTATATGGGCATTCCGGCGAAGGTGAATAGGAAGCCATTTGAGCTTAGTACGAAATTCAGAAACGTGGTCATACTTGCGCAAGCCAAATATAAACCTGATACAGAGATTTCTTGGGTGAGATCAAGATAGCTGGCATCAGCATAGTCCAGAATAGGGAGAAGAAGAGATTGTGCTATCGCGATTTTGGTGGTGATGGGAACAAAATTGCGAAGACGCCTCAGGGAGCCCGCAGAAACAAACAGTTTACGACTTACTTCCTGCAGTTGCTTAGTCCAGGACATAGTGCTGTCGATATAAATCCCCAAGTTCTTCTGCAGTTTTGTTTTGGATAGTTTTAAGATCAAGAATTTTATATTAATTTCGGTAATTTAATTCGGACGTTTCCAAGCAGATTGTAAAACGACCACAATTTTTTTTATTTGGGTAATGTGTCCCATTTCCGTGATCGAAATAAGATTTGCTAAATTAAAATATTGTTGGAGTGAAGAACATTCTTTGCTGATCCTTGCAAGATCACTTAATCCACTTCTTCAACTGATCAATTAGGTGGAGAATTTTTACTATTCTTCTTTAAGCCCAAACGGCAGGTGCTGCTGTAACAGCTCGCTGCCGTTTTGAGAATTCTATTTTTTAACTTCATGAAATTATTCTGTAAAGAAAAAAAAAAGTACTGGTACTGCCAGGGTTGCGGATTTCATTCGAAAGAGTTACCGTGGCCCTGGAAAGCAAAGGGCACTTCGAGGAGCTCGGATGGGTTTTAGTCAGAAAGAGTCTGACACTACCTCCCGCTCCACCCAGAGCGGCAGGAGTCATTTGATGATTTCCAAACCATAAAGTCCGGACGGACGGCCGTCATTGCATCTGTGCGAGCGTGACGCATTATATTTACGTGGGAGTGAAGGAGACAGGTAATAAGAGGTCATTGTACGAAATTCTTTCTGCTCCGCGACCGGACTTTAGTAGAGCTAAGAAAAACACTGCAAGCCATGTATTAATACACAAGTGGAAGTTCGAAACGAACTTTTTGCAGGCTAATCGAAATCGCTAATTTACCTCCCAACTCATCGGATTCGACAGATCTTTTTGATCCTTAAGAGATCTTATTTGAAACACTAAAATCAGAACATTTGTTATTATGTCAATAGGTACCTAAAATATGCGATACTTAATGAAAAACACGACTAAAAGCATTGAGATTTGGCAGATGTTTTAAGCCACACAAAATTGCAAAGTCATGTGCCAATCATAGAAAATATCTGGACATGTTCGCTTAATAAAACACGTCGCAATTTAAAATTGTGTGTGGGGTGATATTTTAAAGTGCGCACGGATGGCCTAATTATCCGAATCTATGAGGAATATCGGAAAACACTGTCTTAAGCCCGATTTTGTTAAAAACTAAACCTGCACCATTGGATATTTGAAAAATCGGTATTTCTTGCCAGAAATCGAATCAGTTGAACTTCAACACATCCTGTATTATTACAACAACTGAAAGTGTTGCAAATAAGGATCAAATTCTGCAAAGTAAAAACACATGGAAAACAAAAGAAAAGAACCAATTTTGAACCAACTGTTTTTAATTAAAATAAAACATACATTTTTTAAATCTATGATGCAGTTTTAGTTTTCATCAACATCGGGCCTGATAATCTACAACTGCATCATTGAATTTACGGAAAAATAGCATTTACGGTTTAGGTAGGCAGGTTTAGTCTGGAAACAGTTTATCAGATGGAACGGAAGAAAGGGATGTATTGCACTGGTCCTAAGTAGGTAACACGTGTAGGAAAATGATTATAAATATCGGCCCTCGAACCTTTATTAAACCACTAACCGCCAATTCCAATTTTGGCGAACCTACGCTGTTGACGACAGAAATAGCCAAACTTAGTGTTAGTATATCTCAAGACAAACTTCTACTAAAACAGCTCTTCTATCTATCTAATTAGGTACTTATTGGAATAAACAATTTTGAATTCGGCCCATACCGATGTCTATCTTCGATTATACGATGACTTAGCTACTTTCAGGATACAACTTGAGGTACGATCGAATAGATAAGTGGTCGTTAATAGATATAGGTGGAGCTAAAGTGGAATCACCATACGACTTCACCGACCAATCCTATAAGACATTATGTACTTACATACCAGGTACGATACCAATTAATTTTGATGCTAAGTATCAACAGGCCGGAGTGGATGCTATTGTACTTGGATGGGGACATACATTTAAGTGGAGACAGGTAAGATTTTATTTCTGTTTGTGTGAGTATAATGATTTTAATGTATATCTCTCATAAGGTCAAGTAATGAATCTGCTAGTTGTGAGGAGCACTGGGATGGTGTATGTGGTGATGGGGGTGGCCTATGTGCAGCACTGGAGGTTTTTTTTGGTTGAAATAATAAATTAGTGAAAAATAAATATTAATACCACACCGCGTAGCAACGGCTTGTCGTGTAATTATGTCGCATAAAGGGTGGCCGAGATGCGAAACCAATATAGTTCAGATAAGTGTAAACACTGCTCAAAAGATAATAATGATTAAAATAACTTTTTTTAAGTAACGACTAAAAGCAAATGCATGCCAAGACTATCCGAGCTCGACTGTCATAACACTCGGGCTCCCTAATCGTGTCCAAACTGTTGGATGCTTGCGTTTCCAATCAAGTGATCACTCATTCAAGAATCAAGTGATGAGATGACGATATCTGTTGAATCATGGCAGCTGCCCGCAACATACAGATAATGATCTTGGTTTCTCAGTGAAAGCCTTGGTAATGATTATCTTTGAAATAATTCACTGAATAGACAAGGCAAACTGATTATTACTAGAATCAAAACTGCAATTACAAGAAATTCAATTAATGAAAACGTTTTTTATACATCTCAATATTTCAGCCTGAAGATAGAAACAATTATAATCAAGAGCGGTTGAAGTATGCCCCCGTGATGATATTAGATAAGAGTGAGTGCAAAAGCCATTATGAAGACTACGGAAGAATGAATGATAATATTGACACTTATATGATATGTACATATGATGGTGGCAACATAAATGACTTTGGAGCACCATGGGAAGGCGACGAAACTGCTCCAATAAAAGTGCTGCCAGATGGGTGTGCTAACAGAAAATCATTGGCGTCTAATCCGGAAGCACCTTTTGAGGTAAATAGTTTGCGGTTAGAGTGACATCAATTACTGCTTGTTTGAAGGACCTTTATTTAACCCTGGGGTCTTGACAACCGAGATGAACCCTCAAATAGCACCAATAGATAACAGGCTATAACTGTCAATTTGATTATTCGATGTGTAGTCCTATTATGTGTGTGTGTCCTTATATGGCCTTAGATGTTGTCTTGCAAATGCATCGTATTGCTTTTTGTAGGTGCTGCGAAGCTAATGTGGTAATTGGGCAGGTTATGTCTGTCGCATGTTACATGAACAATGGGCAAAAAAACCCTCGAATGAGTCCCATTAAAGGCAAGATAACAGTGTGACAAAACATATACAAATAGACTTGTAAGATCAAATAACATTATAATGCTCTCTTACAATAGTTATATCTTATCTTTTACAAAAGTTGAAAAGGGTTCTGAACAGTGCGCGGGAACTAAAAAAAATGGTACACAAATCGTGAAAATAAAAGTAATGCTGTTTTTTTATCTAGGACTGTGAATACGACGATGATGATGACAGAACACGCAGAAAATTAAAAGAATCAACTAACGATTCAGTGATTAAAACTACAAATAAGAATAATGTAAACAAATCAACAACTAAAACAAGTACTGTCTCAAATAAACCTAATTTTACTAATATAACAGCATGGAGCAATATAACAACTTCAATCAATAGATTTGGTTTGACCAACAGACCAACTTCGACTCAGAAAACTTTTACGTTTAATAAAACTCATAATTTTAACGAAACCGCCAGAAATACACGAAGGTATGGAATTTGTCAGGTGTGTACATTCATTAAATGCAAGCTCTGTTAATCGTTTAAAGATTTAATTTCATAATAATATGAGACAGCCTGAGAGCCATCATTTCTGCCAAGTAATCTTCTTCCCTTATTTTAAATTCTCTGATTTAACGATAGCCTTGGTGTTTGATGTTTGTGACAGCACTTAGAAACTCATGTTCTTATATAGTAGTCAAATCGCGTAGTTGACTAATAGTGTGTTCATTTGGTTTCCTTCAAATATTAGTCTGATATATTCTATTACCATCTTCAGAATGACCACGGAGGACCACTGGTCACTTGGGTTGGGACTCACGAAGTCCTGATTGGAGTTGCTTCTGTGTTTAAAGTCACAGAAGATTTTAAATGCGAGGGACCCTATTTATATACCAGTACGCAATGTAACGGTGCCTTTTTGGATTGTATATTGGACAAAGCAAGTTTTGAGGGATTAGGTCGAAGATCTTCACACAATGTATCTGATAACATTAGCAGGTGAGGTGATTTGATTTTTTTTAGTTTTATGTCCCTTTAGTAGTATGTCCCTTTATTGGTCTGTAACGTTGTAAAAGCAAAGTTATGATGCGAGGCAGCATTGCAAGACATTTTTGCAATAGAGTCTCTAGATTATTACGAAGTTGTAACAATAACTTCACTCACGAACAATAAAATAGAATCACTTCATCGCGCGTTGTTCATAACATTTTTTTTACAATTTCTATGCAATAAACTGTGGATTGTGGTACATTGTTTAGAAGGTAATTTTTTATTGGCTTAAAATCAATTAATTTTTTACCTAGGGAATTATTGCAATAGGTTGAAGTTGAGAACGTCGAAATTGAATAGGAAGTAATTTGAAAAGATAACAATTTTATTTACTGCTGTTGCCAGCGACTTCGTCCGCGTGCTGTGTTAGGGTTTCGGTTACGAAGACATTTTGTTGGACATCCGTGACTCTCAGGTGAGTACCATTGTAAAATTTTAGAGAGATTAAATGTTCAGGTATTTAATCTCTAAAATTTTGCAACGGTTTTATGGTTTCTACTTAGGTGGAAATCATAAAAACTTTACCAGATAATGTGTATAATTCTTCCATGGCCGTGATCATGTAAATATATTCCCTATTTTTTCCGGATTCATTTGTCAATATTATGCGTATTGATAGTTGGTAGTTTGCTTGGTCGTTGCAAGAGGCCAAAATAGTTTGTTGGCATAGCCAAGAAGCTTGAACTCAAACTCAAAGCTTTATTCAAGTAAATCATATAAAAAGCACTTTTCAATAGTCGAGGTTGGTCAGTCAAAACATAAAGCTGGTTGCATGTTCCAAAGCGTAGATCTCTATGGAGAAAAACGTGCAAATAGTCCATGGACACTCTTTTAAATCAGTAAATATATCAGCCTATCAATAATAACAAAAAGGAAAGTTACAAATAATGAAAACATGTTGAAATTATTCATTTATAAAATGATATATACTAATGGTAGGGGAGCCCATGATGCTAAATGTGGATTTGCGCGAGCGTCGCGGAAACCTAGTAGATTTGGTAGATTGGATGATTTGAAGAATAAATGTTCTTTTCATGTTTTTTGATTGTGGGGGAAGCGTCTACAGATTTTCAAAGTTGTAAAAAAAACAATGACATGGAAATAATCAAGCGTGTCAGATATTGATATTTTTCATGCTCCAACATGTCACTGATACGAAATATATATTCATCATCTGCCTAGCCTTTTCCCAACTATATTGGGGTCGGCTCCCAGTCAAACCGGATACGAAATATATATTAATCTGCCGATTTGCATGGTGGGGGTGGCCATGCGGGAAGAGTGAAAAACAATAAAAATACATCTTGAAATACTCGAGCGCGTCAGATTAGCATATTGAAGGTTCATCATGATGTTCCAGGCATAGTGACCAAAATCTGACAACTATTTTGAGGGGTATTAGTAATCTGACAACTTGAAAAAAAAAATGCTTGTATTCAGCTGAATCCGGTTTGCCTGGAAGCCGACCACAATATAGTTGGAAAAAGGCTAGGCAGATGATGATGAACAGCTGTAATGGTGTCATGGTGTCGGAAAACAGTGTGGGGAAGGTGCGAGAGAGCCAAAGATATGGGAAAAGTGAAAGGGATAGAGGCGCGGAGTGGGAAACACATGCTTTACCCTACTGCACGCTCTGAACTTAATCGATGATTTTATTACCTTCGGCTCGCGGAAATGTTTTTTGTTTATTCTAATAACAAAAACCTTTAAAATAAATAAAAAAACAACCGCGCTCGAGTAAGCCCAGATATGGTTTTTTTTCAACTTTGTTACCCTCCCGCCTCCTTAGGTTACGCTCAAATCGTCGGATTAGCAAAATTGACACTTCTTAGCTAGTAATTATCCCCCTTATATTAATCTGACGCGCTCCAGTAAATCCCAAAATCCTTCTAGGGCTCCCCTACCATAAAGAGATTAATGCCCATATTACAAAACGTAAACTCCAACTCCAACATGAGCACGAAAATAGCTCTAAACTAGCTCTGATGTAGTTGGAGTTCGAGTTGAGTTGGAGTTTACGTTTTGGAATATGGGCCTGAATCTATACCTACCTACTAAAAAAAAATACAAAGGCGTAAGAGAACCATGTATGTCTGGAGTGGTCTTTGAAGGAGAGAACCACACAGATTTAATTAAACCTGTCCAGACAGTGCACGTATTTGTCAGTTATCGAGCAGCTCAACTCAGAGCGTTGAGGAGCTCAACGTATCGGCAAACAATGCCAAAGTAAGGACATTTGGGAAGGCCGCAAGGTGTACTCAAACTGCCAGACAGTCATGAAATCAACGCAAATTAACGACCTACATAGTCCTCATATTTACAATACGTCATTTGAAAACCATGCAGATTAGAGTCTGAGATGGTCTTTAGAAGAAACAACCACACAGATTTGAGCTTCACAATTTTCGAGCTCGGTAGCACTCCTGTACTCAGAAGAAATTATTTTTTGCTGTGAAGCAATGGGTCAACACAGGCTTTCTGCTAAAATAACCTAACCATCTTCTTGATTGTGTGCCGTCACCAATTTTTAATATTCAATTCGAAAAATTATACGCGTTTGAGTGGTTGATATTCTGTATATTGCGCCATAGAATAGAGTTCTTAGGGCACCCTGTATTATGTACATAGATGTATGTTTAAAAATATCGATGTTATAAAAAGTAGCACGATGCTAAAAACTATTTAAGGACGCGTTTCCAAATGGGTAATCAAATCATTACTTTTTTACACAAAAGTATGTTTATTAAATAAAATGCTTTTCTTAAAATGTTTTTCCCATGAATTGTTGATAGATGTACATGGTACGATTCTGAAATATAAATATAAATTTTAGAACGATACAGTTTCTCAATAAATGTACCGAAGTGAATTTTTTTACTTCGGTACATTTATTGAGAAAATGTGCAAATGCAAAGCATTTTATTTAACAAACATACTTTTGTGTAAAAAAGTAATGATTTGACTAGGTGCCCATTTGGAAAAGCGTCTTTAAACTATTATACTTAATATCTATTTGAACATAAATAAAATCCAGTTCTCTCTGCCAGCACCTGCAACATACTGATTATACAGAGGGTAGAAAACGGTATTTTAAAACAAATTTATAATGCACCATGGTTATAAGAACAACAGAGGTCCATGAAATTCTGGACATACATGAAGCAAACTATAAATGAAGACTATCGAAGTACTTGAACCAGGTAGCAGGGCAGCTCACTATTCCTAAAAACATGCGTCGGCTTAAAAAGCGGTGAGATATCTTCGACGATTGGAGATCCATAATAATTACGAAGCTTTCTTCGTTATTATTATGGATCTAATCGTCAGCTCTTTGGCTAACTCCACTGGGAGCAGCGCCCTAAACGACAAAACTACCTCATCTGCTTAAAGTCTGGAATTATTGATTACAAAAAAAAGGGTTGCGTAAGTTGGATTTCGAACCGACACCGAATCTTTCAAAAGGCAGTCATTGTATCACCAGTCTATGAATTCCGTTGACAATTTATTAAAATAGGTACATCCCACTGTTTTCGCAAAACAGCATTTTGCGAATCTTTTCCCCGATGTCTCCGTGCCATGCAGGCACATCCTGGTTTCGTCCGAGAGTCGGCTTCATTGCTCCATATCCCAATCTATGTAATCGCGACCAAACTGAAGCCGGGCTTGTCGGTGGGCTGCAGACAATTTCTGTCGCGTGGCTGGTCTTTTTGGGGTAAAGTTTGCTTCTTTGAGTCTTCGCCTCACTCTCCACTTGCTGACAGCCCTCCTTCGAACGTCTCCTAGCTGCTGCTGTCCATGGCGGTCAGGTGTCGATTTTGTAGAGAAGAGGTGACTATAAATCGGTCATCTCTAATGGAAGTGCATCGCTGACGTCTGGATTAGGATGACGACTTGTGGTTTTTATTTTATTTTAACTTCAGTGTTTCCAGTGACGTGAAACATTGGACTGATGACCAATTTTCATAAATGGCCACTTTTTATGGTACTACCAAACAATATAGTGTTCGGTAGTATTTTGTTGTTGTGTAGTGTTATTAAAATTGATGTCTTGTGTTTTTACGTTCCATGAAATAAGGTGAATAATCTTTGGTAGTAAGATGTTGAAAACCACCACAATCCATAGTTTATTGCATAGAAATTGTAAAAAAATGTTTTGAGCAACGCGCAATGAAGTGATTTTAGTTTATTGCTCGCGAGTGTAGTGGCACGATAAAATAAATACCAAATATTTTCTCCAAACAGACGGTCGTTCTGCACAAAATCTCCTTATGATGAAAAGCATCTAACAACTGAGAGACATATATCGTGGTTATACCATCCCGCTGGGTGAGTTTTTTTTATTTTAGAATTCGACGCACATTAAAAAAAAACTATTTTTAATGTGTCCGTGTAACGAACGGTCACTAAGTACATATGTGTATCAAATTTCAACTGAAGTCGTCCTGTAGATTCGAAGCAAATTGGCTGTGATAGACGGACAGTCGGACACACATGAGTGATCCTATAAGGATCCAGTTTTTAACCGAACTATAGAAATAATTGACATGTTACAATTACTTACAGGGCTGCAGATCATGAAAGACATCTAGTTCATAGTAAAAATGAACCTAGTGCAAACAACAAAACGCCTGAAAGAAATGAAGAAAATATTAATGAAAGTGGGATGAGGATCAATCCAGTGAATAAGATGATTCCTGCGAACGAAAGGGCGCCAGTCGAAAATAATCAGAATACTTTTGGAAATGACAACAATGCACCACAGGCAGTACATGTAGTTAATGAAAATACTGCATCCAATATGGATCAGCACGGTGCTCCAAATAATAAGCATGTTCCTTATAATCAATATCCGCCAGTTAATATACCTAGAATGACAAATGATAAGTTTTCACCTTATAATGGACCCGGATCAAACAGCGGGCCCGCATCAAACTACGGGCCCGCATCAAACACCAGGCCCGCATTATCCAATGGACCTACATTAAACCATTGGCCTCCATTAAACAATAAACCTACACAAATAATCGACGACGCAGCAAACAACAAGCCTGAAGATAACTTCAAATCTGAAAGAGTGAACATCCTCGCACCAAACAAAAGGCCTGTACTAAACTTCAGATCTGAACGAGTGAACGACTTTGCACCAAACAGTGAACCCGTAATAAACATCAAACCTGAACGAAGCAATGATCATGTACTGAGACACGGTCCTGTACTGAACAACAAATCTGAAAGAATCAACAACCTTGCACAAAATATTGGTCCTACTCAGACCAAAAGGCCTGCACAGAACAACGGGTCTACTCAGAACAACGTACCCTCACAGAATTATAAGCCTACAACAAACAGTAAGCCTAATCCAAAAGACACGTATGCAGTAATTAAAAAACCAAAGATTATTCGAAATATTGGCGCAAAGGTAATGATGATGCGACCGACAATTCCTCCAAAAATTTGAAAACTCGTTATTGGAAATTTGTATATTGTCTATTTAACCGACTTCTATTTATGTTTACTTTGATGTTTATCAGGTCTTAGTGGTTAATTAAATTAAATTTCATTTTTGTACAAAACTTGCGATATTTTTTTCTGTTCATCCATTTGTCCCATTCGCATAATCTAGTGGCTTCAGCTCAAGTGGTTTCTAATCAGCCTTTGCAGGAATACTCGGATTTTATGTCTTCCTACTCTTCAACATTTTAGACAACCCGTTTTATCCTTCTTAGATGCGTAAGCGGTTTTCTCACACTCACTCAAGAGTCCATCAAGTTTCAGATCTCCCTTCTTTAATCCCGTCCTCATAAAAGTAGCTATTACTTTTAATCCTTTTCTGTTCATGCTGTACTCGTAAGATTGTGGAATCGACTAAAAGGACATTTTAAAATTTATTTACATTTATATATAAATATATTACTACTATTACATAGTTTAGCATTATGTATTAATTTATATAAGTATTTATCTATCTTTCAATTTGATTTGTATCAATATTTTATGGGTACGTTAATTAGTTCGTTCCTATGTTTTATGTCTACTTTTTTCCTTCTTTTCTTGTTTTCAAACACTGTAGGTACTGTATACATTCTTTTTAAGCAGTAGGTACCCTTGTCCTTAGTTTGATGTTTTATTTTCTCTATTTGTACATAAAAATACAGGGCATTAGGCATTTTTTACTTTATAGTCGTTATTCTTACATAACACAATGAGATTTTTGATTAAAACATAATTAATTTACTACTTTCACCAAAAAGAGCAATGTTAATAAAACTAGAATTGAACCTCCTCAGCTGTTTGACAAAAGTTCACGAAAGGTCAACTCATGTCTAGTAGTAGCACACTAACTCGTGCGCGTGCGTGTGTGTAGTATGTCAAAGGCGCCGCTGAACAGTCCGCCTAATTACGCTGCCATCATAATAAAAAATGACGTATCTATTCAAAACGAAGTAACTGATTTCTGACATGAAAATAATTTAAGGTTGGAAATTGCAAAATTATGTACAAACGTGTAAAAAACAAAATAAAATAAATCATTGGGCATCAAAAAACTCATCTACATCGCTGTCAAAGACAAAAGAGCCCAGAACACTGGCAGCATTGCCACGTTTAATGGTAATGCTGATTATTTGGCCAAAAAAAAGCCCAGCCCTCTGGTTACGTGAACAGTCGACAAGTCGTTTGCTGAAGCGTGCTAGTGGCGGCCACTTTGAACCCTATCTGATCAGGGGTGGGCGAGCTTAAGGTGAATAAGGTAAGTAATTCATTAGTTTACTCCTCTCAATGTACGGCTCAATGTACTGACAATCTTCTTTTTTGTTAACAATCCATAACGGAATCGTGATTTTAAGAAATTAAGCTTATGGTTCCTTCTTTTCTCTTAATTTCTTTATAAACAAGTTCCTACCATCAGTAGATAGGTATTTCTGAGTGATTAAAATGATTTTATGTGCTGTTATTGTGGTTGGCACTAGGTGATACTTGTCAAACAATTGCAGCTAAACAAGTGCAGCGCAGCGTCACAGCCTTGTGTATGTGTGTGTGCAAGACGTGTAGGCAGTAACGTATTACGTATAACGCTCTCGCACGTTTAAATCGCGTTGTTCACAATTCATTGCGCGCTTGAAAATGTCAATTTCTGTAACCGGTCATTAGCGAGATTAATGACTTTCACAATTTGGTTAGTGGCATTAGGTGTAGCCTTTTTGGGAAGTTTGAGTGACGTTGTCCCAGATACCCTGTATACAATTAGATTTGACCAGACAAGTGTTGCGTCTAGTGGGTCCGATGAATGTTAGAGTTGGGCTGTTTTTTTATAAATATACGCTGATTTCGGGTTAAACTTTGCTTCAGAGAAGTATGATCTATTTGATGTCTTGTGTATTTTGTATGAGGTGGTATAGATGTCGCTACACAGCATCACTTAGAAATAGTAGTCACAATTAGTTTACCAGTAAATGAAGAAAAATAATTAAATCCATAAAAATCATGCAACTGCAATTTTATTATTCTGTTGCAATCTTTTAAAGATCCAAACAATGATAAAAAATACGTGCTTTGTTGAATATTTTGTCAAAGTTAGATTTTTCAATGGTTGCTATATATAAGTTAGATCTTGTGTTATTGTTAAATATTTTTTATGGTGAGTTACATGTTTGTGTAATCTCTAGTAATTACAAGTTTTTGCGTTAAGATTCTTTTGGGTATCATTTAGGTGTGTTTCATAATATAATCAAAGAAATAATAAAATCAGCTAACGAGTTATAGTGGTCTTCAACATTGCTACAAAGATTTATTGTCACCTTAATAATATTGACAGGAGGCTGTAAGTAAACACTGGTGTAATTATGTGTGGAATTTGTTTTAACAAAATAAGATCGATAGATCCTGCAGTGGCATAGGGCAATTGTGGCCCAGTGGCAGTTGTAGCGACTTTAAAGGTATTGCCGTTTGATCGAACCCAGAAAGGAGCTATTCTATGTTATTTTAATTCACCTGTTCTAAAAATGATGAAAGAATAAAAAAATAAAGGACATTTGTGGTATCCACTAACATGTACTAGCTAGCGAGCACTTAGATAGCTTCACTTAAACATTTAGGAAGGTGACCGAAAATTTTATATAGAATATGGAATTGGACAGGAATATATTATTCTCCCAACGCGTTGTTTATAAAAATATTTTACATTTATTTCAGTGTCTGATTGCGCAAGAAGAATCAAAGATGGCGCACCAGTGTCTACGGAAAAAAGATATGTTGTAAGTAACCAAATATCGAAATCAAATCTTATTATGTGTGAATTGGGATCCCTTTTTTTTGGATGGGATATCATCAAAAGACTTCTTCCGCTCTGGGCGGAGCGGTAGGGAGTGTCAGACTTTTGCTGACTACAACCCATTTTGTGTTCCTCCAAATGCCCTTTCGGGTCCTGTCAGGTTAAGATTTGCAATTTTTCAGGTTTACTTAGTGAAAGCGTCAGTCTCAGATAAAATATATGATGCCTGGGTTTGTGGTGGCGCTATAGTGTCAAAATTATACATTATCACATCAGCAGCCTGTGTAAATGACGTTCAGTACATGTACGCCATTGCAGGATACAATAAATACATTCGAGATGCAGATATTGAAAAGGATCAATGTACGCGATCAAAGAAAAAGAAAATTGTTTACACTTGTGTTCCAATGAGTAAGTTAAAAAATGCATTACAGGCAATGATACATAAACAATAGGTACTTAGTACCCGGACACATAAGTTCTGATTAGTACCGATTGTGATTTTAGCTTTTAGTTTTTTTAGTTAAAGATTTTAGTTAATAAGAAAAAAACCGGTACGAGTCGGATTCACGTGCAAAGGGTTACGCACTTATCCGATCTCTGATCCAAATCAAGCTATTGAGGGGCCATCTTTGGATATGTCCGATTTTTATCCGAGGTAATGCGAAAGCGTTCATACAAACAGAACCTACTACTACTTTTTTGGGATGGCGGAGAGAAATCGGATGACGGAAGTCGGATCTAGTGCGTAAACTATCATGCAAAAAGTTCTATGACTACTTCGGAACGTATTTTCACGGATTCAGATATGATAGAGTGCGTAACCGCTCTAAGCTGTTAGTTCCGGCTGTAATTTGTTTATCTTCGATAGTCGTAGGAGGTCGGTTTTTCGATAAGAGGAAATATGACAGCTGTTTTGCAAAGCAGTCGTTCCATGTAAAATACTGGTATTCAGCTGAAAGCTAGGTAATTAACTGATGTACAATTGTTTACAGAATACGAATTACAATACGAAAAACTGGAGAAATGGTCTTTAATAGACATCGCTTTGGTTAAGGTGGAATCGCCTTATGATTTCAATGACGAGTCGTATAAAACATTTTGTTCGTACATACCTACCTCGATACCTATTAGTTTTGAGGCGAAATATCAAGAACCTGGTTTGGATGGACTGGTGTTTGGCTGGGGACACACTGAGACATGGCGGAAAGTAAGAAAAAAATAATTTAGTTTTATTTGATCCCTATTTTTTGTGTTGGTTCGTATTCACGTAACTGCTCGATATTTCGTCAGCGTTATTGAGTTTTTTCATTAGAATTTCTCAGAAGCAGCTTTTTTTTTTTTTTTTGAGGATGGGAAATCATCAAATGACCCCTCCCGCTCTGGGTGGAGCGGCAGGGAGTGTCAGACTTTTACTGACTAAAACCCACCCTTTGTCCTCCTAGTGCCTTTCTTCCCAGGGCTGCGGTAACTCTTTCGAACATATTCCGCAACCCTGGCAGGCTCTGGCCCTAACGGGCCCCGATCCATGCTGACTGCTGCTGGTTTGGCGCGCGTAGAACACAGCGCGCCGTCAACTCGGCCCTGTTCTGATCGGACGGCGAGCTACCCATTGCTCGCCGTCCACAGGCACTGCGCCATGCTCAGGAGCATCAGTTCCTGGGCGGCGCAGTGGCTGACTTTCAACAGGAGGGGGTGAAATGGGGCCATTACTGGCACTTCATTTCAGCCCCCTCCGGAGCCCTTTGTAGGGGCTCTGCTGCGGCTGTTGCAGTAGCAGCAGCCGCAGTGGAACCGGCAATGGCGGCAGAAGAAGCGGCGGCAGTGGCGGCGGTCGCGGCAGAGACGGCGGTGGCGGAGGGCTTCCTCCTGTTTCCGGCTTTGGTGGGTGGGGCACAGGCCCTGGGTCCAGGGTGACCGGGCTGACCGCAGCGGAAACATAGACCGCTGCGGTTCACCTGCGAGGTGCATTGAGCTCCCACATGGTGGCCCACCTGGCACCGAAAGCACCTCAGAGGTCCAGCAGTTTGACCTGCGCTCAGAAGCAGCTTGGAGTTCGGAACTAGGTAGTGTAAGTCCCCCCGTGCCTCAGAAAGGAGGTAAAACCGTTGGTCCTGCGTCTGATCTTTAACCGATCGAGTCGGATTACTGTAACACCGGACGATGAGATACGGAACAAAGCATGTACCTGTGTATGTGCATCCACTTATGCACTACAATACCTCCTACAATTTTAGTCATAGTGTCATTTATTCATTTGTTTATATAGGTAGTATAATAATAATCTATACATATAATAAAACAGTAACGAAAGAAAAACTGTACATTGAGAATTTTCGAGAAAAAAATAAGTGGCTTTTGTTAGAAAAACGTAACTGATGACAAAAAGTGACTTTTTAGAATTTTTGTCTGTTTGTATGTGTGTATGGTACGGCTTCACGCCAGAACTACTGGATAGATTGAATTGAAATTCAGCAAAAATGTTCTTTGTAAACCAAGGAAGACTTTAAGCTACATATTATCACGCCGTATGTTATGGGAGGTAAGCAATATTGATTTTAAAAGGTTTTTATTCGTAATTGAATGCACAAAATAATTGAATGCTCAAAATGACATGTTAGTTAGTTGCCAATACCATTTAGATAATTTTTACACATAAACCTGATAGGAATTGTAGCAATCTAGACGAAATCAACTTATTATCTACATAATTCAGATACCCGTAATGCCATCTGTTGATCGAAAAAAGTACTAACTATCAAAAGCATGAGAATTACACCAAAATATATTTTTTAGTTACTAATGGTACTTTTAAAACGTCATAAACAGTGATTCTTTTGATACAAAACTTACCGTTATGCATTTGATGCATAACATAAAAAAAAGATTTGGTCTGATTGCTCCACTGACGTTATTTTAATTTTTTTTTGAACGGTTAATTCTCTCCACTCAACCTGTAAAGCACCCTGGTTGCTTCTGTACACTTGAACGGAGCTAGGCCGGCAAACTTAGCTTATACTGTTTCGCAAAAGGAGGTGACGGCTTCCCACGCCTCCACGCTCTGGACCATGGAGTGAACCAGAGCCGGTTGCGAGAGGTCGCCGTCGCTGATCGCCTCGACGAGGACACGGTGGTGCTCCGCCCAAGCAGGGCAGACCTTCACCGTATGCTCCGCCGTGTCGTCTGCGGGGGTTGACTTCTCTTCTGGTTAGTTTTCCCATGGACAACTTTATGTAGCTCTATCGCGTGTTAACAAACATAGCAAGTTTCATCAACATCGTGTATCATCATCATTATCCACAGTCCAACTTCGCTCACTGCTGAGCATAGGCCTCTCTTTTCGTGTGCACGTTCCTGTGCCAGCCTCATCCAGGTTCTACCCACGATGGCAACAATATTGTCCGCCCATCTCGCCGCCGGTCGACCAATACTTTTTCTTCCAGTCCTCGGACGCCACTCAGTCACTGCCTTACTCCACCTATCATCACCGCGCCTTGCCAAGTGTCCTGCCCAGCTCCACTTTAGTTCTACAATTCGTTTTCCGATGTTGAAAACCTTCGTACGTCTTCGGATCTCGACGACGTACCTCTACCAAGCATGGAACGCTCCATGGCTCTCTGTGCAACTATCAGTCTGTAAACAGCCTCCTGCGTGAGCGTCCATGTAAGTAAGTAAGTCATGGTGGGAAAAGCACACTGGTTATAAAGGCGGGAATTCAGACATTGCGTAATTTTGGCAGGCTTCAGAATGTCTTCCATTTTGATAAAAGGTGCCCATCCAAGGTGTGTTCCTCTCGATACCTCCGTTTGTTGATTTTCTTTGCCAATTGAAAGGATATGGCCAAGATAAACACATCGGTTAATCATCTCCAACAATTCATTTCCAGATTTAAATCACTGAAGGTGTTTGCCATAACCTTCGTCTTGGTCATATTCATTCCAAGATCAAACTTAAAAGAAGCATCTTAAAGATTTGAATCATTTTCTGGGGATCATCGAAGTTCTCAGTGAAAACCACAAAGTCATCTGCAAATCTTTAGTGAGACAGTTGGGCAGAAAATTGACGTTAATACCGCTATAGTCCCAATCTATACCCACATTTTTAACGACATCTTCTAGGACTGCTGTGAATAGTTTCGATAAAATGAAAGAAGCATTATCATTACAACGTTTCTCACGAAAAATTATTTGAACAGAAGAGGTGATACTCGACGGCACGATGTGTTCCATGCGCGTCACAAAAAGATGTCAGCATAAAGACGAGGCCCGCTAGGGCCAGTGCCTGCCAGGGTTGCGGAATTTGTTCGAAAGAGTTACCGCGGCCCTGGAACGCAAAGGGCATTGGAACACAGATGGGTTTTAGTCAGTAAGAGTCTGACACTCCCTTCCATTCCGCCCAGAGCGAAAGGAGTCATTTGATGTTTTCCCATACATAGAAAAGAGGCAACAATGATAGATATTGACCGTTCGTATTAGACATACGAACACATTGATCTTACCTAGCCACATCATTTTACAATACATACACGCGAACGAAGTCGCGGGCAACAGCTAGTGTTATATATCAAGGTAATAAAGAGTGCGCTATGTTATGCCAGAGGGCGTACAAATGTTTGTAAGTTATTTATAAAAACAAGCCAGCCAGTCTCAACACATAATTAAATTAAATAAGCCTAAACCGTAACAAAAACACAATTATATAGAATCGCATAATACAAATAAATGCCAATACAGTTCAAGTCAAGGCACAGGCTGAAAACAAATAATGACAATACACTACTAATGTCAATATACAATAATAATGTCACTATACAAAACTAATGTCAATAAACTATATTAATGTCAACATGCAATACTAATGTCAACATACAAAATTATTTATTAGTCATTAATTTTATTAGTGTACAATAAAGTACATTCTATATTCTAATTTGTCTATTGGCCACTTCGACCAAAATTCTCAAGAAGGTCTTCTCTTTGGCATGTTACATTATCAAATAAACCCGTATTCAGATTCTGTAACTTTTCAAGCAGTTAGCAAAATAACGTTGCCGAGCGACAATACAACTCATAGTGTTGGGTTGTGAACGAATTTACGGAAGCAATGAATGACAATTTTTTGGACACAGACAACAAAATGAAACTCAAAACATAATTTTAGTCACCGCTCCGGCCCCGGCGACACACCGGTGTGTCGCGAATTAATCGCGAATTTAATGTTTATTTACCTATTACATAAGATTTACTTTTTTTTGGGAATTTTCACATGTCGGGGCCGCAGCGGTTAAAATATGTATGTAATTAGGTACATTTCATTTCGGTAATTGTTTTTAACACCTCACTACCTCTTTGTCAGAAAATATACCTAGTATTCCTCCAGTTGTCAAGTCACTAAATGCGATCATGGGTCGGACCTTAGCTAGCTTTGCCTTGTGGCAGTAGTATGACTTATTATTATTAATAATAATAATAATATCTTTATTCCATATGCAACAATGACTCATTTGTGTTAGTAACAATATTCCTTACCTCTATGATAGTATTACTATTCTAATCACTTAACCTAAAACCATGAATAGATGTGAATCACTGCCACAAGCCTAACACCGAGGTGGACAGCTTGCAGCAGCGACTCACATATAAACAATCGAGTCTGCTCGCCACTCAGCGCAGAATAAGGTTGGGGCTGGCCCGCACGCGGCGCACCAAGGAAGCGCATCGCTTTCTCATCGTTATATAAAAACAGTCGACTCGAGTTTCAGCAAACATCCCTGATGCACTACAGAAGCGGGGCAACCCCATCAATAATGTCATCATGGTTCTATTTACCGTAGGGAATAAGCATGCAATTTTTTTTTTGCTAAATGAAATACTTTTTAGCGCTAGTAAACAATATTGAAATATTTTTTAATACATCTTCATCAGGCGGTGAAGTTATAAAACTTCAAAGTTTACAATTAGAAAGAGAAGTCGAATAGGAACTCTGACGTCAAAGTCCAGAACGCGTATACAGCTGCCATAGAAAAGAGCGTTTTCGCGAGAGGGACAGATATATTTGTTTAAAATAGTTATATCTCGTTGGTTTTTCGATCAATTTTGATTCTATTTTTGCTGTTAGAATTATATTTTGTATATTTTGAGATAAAGTGTGTAGATAAAAAATATGTTTTTCATGCATATTCCCTATTACGCAAGCACCAAAGGGGGTGGGGCCCAAATATTTGCCCTTTTTTGATTTGAATTTTGAACATGGATAACATGGTAATTCTTCATGAACATAATAATATAAACATATAACTCAATCACTGTCACACACTGGAACAATGATGACTTTTATGGTATCCCAGGTACTAATGTATATTATACATTAGTATACTTATTATACATTAGTATATTATACATTAGTAGAAAGAAACACTGCAAAGTCCACCCTTGACCTAGAACTTGACCTATCTACGCGATATCGATGTGACATAGAAGATCTTAAAAAAGAAATACTACAACTTAAAAACGAATTGGCTAATGCAAATGCAGAAATAAAACAACTAAAAGAAAACATCCTGCAAAAATACAATGAACAAAGTGTATGTCCAGAAAGTAACGTGTCTACAAAAAAACAAAAAGTTAAAAACAAAACCAAGAAGAGATCATCAAAAAATCTTAGGTCATCGTCGTCTCCGTTCGATGAGAAAGTCAACACCAGCTTTTCGGATGACTCTGCAACTGGTGGGGACAGCATAATTGAACCTAATAAAACAGCTAGTAACCAAGGTGATACCACACTTTGTGCATTAACAACAGATGATGCCACTGTCTTTGAACCCACTGGATTGGGAATCGGCCGAGACTCTCCAGTCCTTCACAAGATAGCAACAGATGGCACTACTAACAGAACGGAGGGCAAGAGTCAGTCCAAGAAAAAAGTCGTCATCATTGGAGATGGACAAGGACGAAAGGTTCGTGACGCTTTGGCCAACCTTTTGGGTTCAAAATTCAATGTTACCTGTTTTATGAAACCGGGAGCAAAAACATCTGAAATTCTTAATCCGGAAATTGGTGAAGTAAAATACTTGTCTTCAAAAGACTTCGTCATAATTTTAGCAGGACGTAACGACACTAACCCGTATGATTTTGAAATTACTTTAAATACTTTCATTCAGTGTGTAGTAAAATCAACAGATGCAAATATTGTTATACCAGAAATTCCATACAATAAAAACTTAAATGAGTATAAATTAAACTACTTGTTACGACATATTTGTAATAATCAAAGAAACGTTACCTATGTAGATATGGCATATTATCGGTTTAAACCAAGATTCAACCAGTTCAAAATCAATCTCTGTAGATCACTTATGAGAGAACTTCTTCGTCTCGAAACTAATTTTAATACATTTGATTGTAATGCTATAAAAAATTCATGCACAAAAAAACTTTAGACAGCAAATCTACACAAACAGATTTACCAATGCCTGAAAATATTAATCATTCTTTGAATACATGTATTTCCAATCAAATCACATTAAACTCAATGCCCAAAAATTTTTTTCGTGAATAACGGTTTACAAATTTTCCATCAAAATATCAACGGTTTGATCAATAAGTCGGATATCTTAACTATTCATTTATGCGAACTAGCCGACGAAGGTAAACAGGTAGACGTAATAACGATAACAGAGCACAACATGAAAGATGGAGATGAATCCCAGTTGCATATACCAAACTATACCCTTGTGTCACATTTTAGTAGAAGTAATAGAAACGGAGGTTCTTGTATTCTAGTCAGAAACAGTAGTTTATACAAAGTTCTTGATAACGTTGTTAAGTGTAGTGTACCAAATGTTGTTGAATGTTGCGGTATAGAACTTATAGATGAACATATAATAGTTATTTGCATATATAGAGTACCGAACCAAACGAATGATATGTTTAACATTTTTTTTCAAAAATTGAATTTCTTGTTAAAATCGTTCTGTAAAAATCCTAATAGCAAAATTATAATTACTGGAGATTTCAATATTAACATATTAAATAAAACGCTAAGGTCTTTACAATTAGACCATTTGCTGCTTAGTTATAATATAAAAATAGAAATTAACAAGCCCACCCGTATCAGTAGCGGCACATGTATTGATAACATTTTTCATAACATTTCAAAAGCTAAATCAGAAGTTTTAGATTTTGCACTCTCTGACCACACAGCGCAGTTACTGAAATGTCCTACAAAGGAAAAACGTACTACGTTAAATTATTGGTTTACATACAGACGTGACTATAGCACTGACAATGTAACAAAATTTATAGACTGCATTAAAAGCCTATCATTTTGTGAAAGTTTCGAGAACAATAATCCTGAGGAAGCATTTAATAATTTCTTTGAGTTGTTCAAGTTATTTTATGATTTATGCTTTCCAATAATTAAAGTAAAAAATTCCCTTCATAATAAGCCAATCTGGCTTACTGATAGCATCAAAAAATGTTGCAAACGTAAACGGGAATTACTATGGCAGTACCGATTACATCCCAACAGAAAAAACAAAATATCATTGAAACAGCATTCAGTACGTTTGAAACATATCCTGAAACTTACACAAAAATCCCAAAATGACTTTCATATCAAAACAGCCCAAAACAAATCAAAAGCTACTTGGAACGTGATAAAAAGAAACAAATTAAAACAGCCCCATGCAAGCATTTGTAAAATTAAATCAGATAGAAAAATTATAACCCAACCTCAAGAAATAGCTCAAGTTTTTAATGATTTTAATATCGATTTAGTACAACCGATCGCAAAAAAATAACATTAATAAAACAACTCTTACTTTTAGTCATCCCAACTCAATATTCATGCCACCTGCCACACCACCTGATATCTATGAAATTATTAAATCACTTAAAAATACCCAAAGCACAGGTGATGATGGAATAAATACCAGTGTTATAAAATCAGTTTCCAAAATAATTTCTCCCATACTCAGCCACATTATTAACCTTTGTATTGAAAATGGAATGTATCCAAGCTTATTAAAAATATCCATTATTAAGCCTATTTTCAAAAAGGGCGGAAAGGATAATTTAAACTGCTACAGACCTGTGGCACTAATATCTGTCTTTTCCAAAATTATCGAGAAATTTATTTATAAGGCTATTTACAATTATTTTGAAAAAAATAACTTATTCACGATAGAACAGAAAGGCTTTCGGAAAAATGTTTCTGTGGATGTTGCTGTCTATTATTTAATCGAAAGGATATTGAATAATATGGATAGTAGAACACCAGTTTCAGCCCTGTACATGGACATGAGCAAGGCGTTTGACCATGTAGATTTTAGTATTTTGTTAAGAAAGCTTGAAGCATACGGAATAAGGGGTAACATCCTTGACCTACTCAAATCTTACTTAAGTAATAGAAAACAGATTACACAAATTACGAAAATATGTCTTGAGTCTAAAACTGAGATATTCTTCAACTCAAATCCCCGTGAAGTTCGCTTTGGTGTACCTCAAGGTAGCGTATTGGGGCCGTTACTTTTTCTTATATTTATAAATGATCTTCCTAAAGTCGTAAATTATCCCATAGTTCTATTTGCCGATGACTGTACTGTAATATTTTCTATTGATAAAAATGAACATTTAGAAATGTACGAAAGAAAAGTCAATGATTCAATCAAATCGATTATAAAGTGGCTCAAAGAAAACAACCTGAAGATAAACTTAGATAAGACTAAAATTGTGCATTACAAACAAAAAACAAAAACGTTAGACAATATAAAGGTAAAATATGAAAATATAAACATAGACGAGGTCAATACCACAAAATTTTTGGGTCTTTGGATTGACCAAGAAATGTCATGGATAACACAGGTTGATGCTATCTGTAAGAAACTTAGTAAGTTTTCTTATGCATTGTATATGCTTTCCAAGGTTGTAACACAAAAAGCAGTTTTGGCAGCTTATAATGCGTATGTCTCATCTACTTTAAGATATGGCATCATATTCTGGGGAAACTCCACTAACTGGGAAGAAGCCTTTAAGGCTCAAAAGAAATGTGTTAGAGCTATTTGTAGTTTACGATTACCTGATAGTTGCAGACCACACTTTAAGAATCTAAAAATTCTAACTTTCCCATCTGTATACATATTTGAATTAGCAGTATTTATCAAGTACCATCCAGAATATTTTGAAAAATTTACCAGCCGACGTCATCGTAACAAAATTAAGGCAATCAGTCATACCACAGCTTTGTATGACAAAAATATTATCGGTATGGCACCAAAAATATATAATAAAATTCCAGCATCTATTAGAGAAATTAGTGACATAAGGTTATTTAAAAAAGAATTAAAATTGTTTTTATTAAAAAATACATATTACTCAATCAGTGAATTTCTACTAGATTATGAGACTGATAGTTATGATATATCTCAGAGGTATAAGTAGAAATTCCGTAATTTCTTAAAAAAAAAAATTAAATAGTAGCCAATAAAATTATGCCTAGAATTATGTTTTGAAGTTTGTACTCACTTATGTTAATTATATTTGATTTAAATATAATTTAAAATATTTTGGCACATTTGAAATGTAATATTTAATGTTTGTATGCTACCTACTGTGGCAGGACACAGAGACCCATTAATCTTGTAATTGTTCCACCTTTTTCACCTGTGTACACAAATAAACGTATTTGATTTGATTTGATTTGATTAGTGCTAGATAATAGTGAATACTGTAGCAAGAAAATTGAATGGCTTTTCAAATGATTAAAATTTGCAGCAACTATTTCTTTTTTAGCCTGAAGATGACCACAATTACAACCAAGAAATGCTGCGATATGCTCGTATTAAAATAATGGAAAAGGAGGCGTGCAAACTGCATTACACAGGTTTTTCCGGTATGGATACCGTTATAGATAAATACATGATCTGCACTTTAGAAAAAGGTGAACTTGATGAAAATGGGCAGATGTCCTTGGTTGGTCCACCATCACCAAAACTAAATGGGTGTAAAGCAGGACTTAGATTGTTCAACTTTAATAATGAACTTGTAAGTATTTTTTAATATTCGGTCAGCAAGAAAACTCGGCTACAAAGTGCATTTTGATAGCAGAATATGTTTTGGTCAGCCGCAAAAAAAACCATAAGCAATACCTGTGTGTCATTTCTACTGATTTTCAAGCAACGTTCCCATTCGCATCACAGTCACAATCTGTCATAGATGTATGTGTGGTGTCGGGAGCAGAGTCTAAGCTATCGGTGGTTAGGTCTCCAGAGAAAGACACGTCCTCACAATACGAGCCGTATCAAGAAGTACGGTCTTATGTATCTTGCCCTTTATCCAACTGCGCAACACCAGCTTCGACAGATGGTCGTCGAAGCTTCTGGTCATCAGGCCATTGGCCGTAACGACAATCGGCACAATGACGATTATCATTGTGCGGCGCGCTAATCGGTCTATCACCACTATGTCGGGCTTATTGGCAACAATAATCCTATCAGTGATGATAGACCGATCCCAGTTCAACGTGACATGGTCATTTTCGAGAACTGGGTCGGGCACATACTAGTAATACGATAGGTACCTCAGAATCCGCAAGTTGGTGTTTCAAAGCAAGTTGCTGATGAATAAGTCCACATTCCGCATGTCGATAACTTCGTGTGCTAAGTCAGGACACTTGATTTGTTTCTCTTTCTCAGCTTTCACGAGGTTCTCGTTATTTATTTATTTATTCAAAACACAATACAAGCCAACAGTTTAAAAACCAAAACGCTTATATGCTAACATTATTATCACACTCAAATTTCAAAAATTAATATCATTCATTACATTATATTCATGTGGAATGGTAACATCGATTATCATTGTGCGGCGCGCTAATCAGTCTATCACCACTATGTCGGGCTTATTGGTGAAAATAGTCCTATCAGTGATGATAGACCGATCCCAATACAATGTGACATGGTCATTTTCGAGAATTATTATTATTATTTTTATTGATAGGCACGCGCTTGACCTCTATCTCACCTGATGGTAAGCGATGATGTGATATAGCGTGTTATAGGCGAAACTTTCTAATAACGTGAGCGATGCCGCAAGCAGAAACTATGTAGTTTCAAAATAAATGCCATCCATGGCTGAAATAGGTATCTAGTCTTAGTTAACTATGCATTGTATTGCCCAAGTTTATTATTAAAAAAAAAACTCTTCTTTTATAGTGTGACGATGACTTGACACGCAGAGATATTTTAAAATCAAACCAAACTTTTATTAATGAGACCACAATCGAATCAAAAAACAGAACTATTTTCAACCAGACTAACGAATCACGCAAGAGTGGAATTTGCCAGGTAAGTCCAACGTTTTAGCGATAAACAATAAAGAGGAAAAGTTCCAGAACCAAAAGTTCAAACATAATCCTCTTGGTACAACCGGGTAAGAACATAGTGCGCCATGCATACGGTTTGCCGTATTAGGCCCTAGTGGCGGATTAGAGTCCAATCACTCTGACAGAAAAGAGATAAGTACCTATGTGACAATACTAAAAAGTTGATATACTATGCCAATCTTCACGCAGGTTTGCACTTCGTAATTGCATGCCTACCAAATAGTATTCCTTGATACCCTGATCCCTAATGGACCGTCCACACGATACAGACTTCCAAAAACCGTAGCAAAATCTACATCGCAACAAAAAGGTCCGCAACGCCATCTATCACGTCAGCTGCGAACTAACTCAATGAAATCCTGCATCGCGATATCAGAGTTTTCCGTGCGATTTGAAAATGTGCAACAGTCCGAATATCAACTATCGGGCAGTTGCCCGTCGCCGTCGTGGTCGGAAAATCCTCCCTTTCTCATGAAGGTAGGTATGCAGGACTTTACTCTCTGTTCCGCTCACCTCTATAGACTTCGATAGAGTTTTGTCATTGCAGACAAATGTGATAGATTTTTTAATTCAGAGTTTAAAGTTTGCAGAGAAAAGTCTATATTGTGTGGACCACTATAAGGCCCTTTCACTGAGAGGAGGCCTGTGTTTCAGAACATCAGACTATTTGGTAATTTATTATTTTGATTTTATAAAAAAAAAAATGAACGTCCCATACAAAATTGTCATCAACTGATAGCAATATTTGTATGGGAGACTCAATTTTTTTTTAGTATTTGACTATGGCTTTCTTGGGGACAGTTGTTCATTTACATGGGCAGAAGTGGTTCTTCAAGTTTTCGCACGGGGAAAAAAATTACCCAGTACACCATTTGCTTACAAAATAATATGTTATATCTTTGGAATTCATAGAAAAAAATTGCAGTGCGTTGGATTAAGCCATTTTAACGTCTTCAGAATGACCACGGAGGACCACTAGTCACTTGGGTGGGCGCTGCGGAGGTCCTCATCGGAGTTGCTTCAGTATTCAAAGTGTCTGATGATTCAAAATGCATGGGGCCCTATTTGTATACCAGCACTCAATGTAACGGAGCCTTCATAGATTGTATTTTAAGTAATACAAATGGGAAAAAAAGGCGAGGCATATTTATTATTATTTATTGTTATAAGTTGTTGTTCCTAGACGTCACCTCCACTAGTGAGTATGTCTCGGCGCTATTATCGTTCCACACTTCATTCTTTAAAAACTCTGTGACCGGTTCTACGTTGCGGCGAGAGAGAATGAAAAAAAATTGCACTACCAACTTTGCAAGGACGTCGCCGCGAGACGTGACGTGTTTGCAGCGCACTCTTAAAAATGAAAAAAAAATCGTTGATTTCAATTTAAATAATGTCGGAAATAACCGTTTTGACTAGTGCTTGAATCTGATGCTTTCGCACTGTCACCTTGTGAATGCCATATCAGAAAAACATCACGCGCTCGTGGAGGTAGCGATTTTGAGCAAAACCTTTATGGGAGGGTTTTGTCGAGGGTCCTTTTAATAAAAGAAATGCAACATTTTGGGACCTATTATTAACTACTAATGCTTCTAACAGATCTATTCTAATTACGTGGTCGAAAAACATCCATCGAAAAATATCACCATATGCAAATATGATAGGATTGACATGCATTAGCGAAATCTCGCGTCAATGCCAGACATGTTTGCATGTCGTCAATAATTATCACCCATTCTGTCGGTGATAATAAACTTCAAAATTAGCTAAAAAAACCAGAGCGTCTTCATGTCTGGTAACTGGATAGCCGTTTATGTTGTGCCTCACCTACTCGTCTCAGTAAAGCTTAAAAGGACTGGATACTAATTCATAATTCAAAACAACAGACGTGCCATATGCGACAGTGCACCGATCCAAAGGGGCTACGATACTGTCGAAAAAAACATATCATGGATAGACCACCCGGCTGGGTAAGTTATGTAATATGTAGGTGGTAAACAATTGCAGATATCTGCAGGAGAACCAAAGTTACCGACATAACCAGAAATTGTCAAACTTAAGATAGTCAATGGGGTCGAAAGGTTCTTGAGTGGCGTCTGCGTACTGGGAAACGCAGTTTTGGAAGGCCTCCAAAAAGGTGCACCGATGATCTGGTAAATGCCGCGGGAATGAACTGGATGCGATACGCACAGGACCGTGCGATGGTGACACTTGGGAGAGGCTTATGTCCAGCAGTGGCCGCATCATTTGCAGGAACGTAGGACATATATAATAACAAACTTATAATATTCCCAATGCATTATAATTATATTTTCATCATATTCTCATGCAATGGGAAACAGGCCGTGTGAGCAGTTGTGCCGTAATCCAACTCGCATGTTAAGAAACTACGCTTTATCTCTGGGATAGCGCCCAAATATAATGTTCCTGATTTCTCAAATATCCATATGCTACCACATGTACCACTAAACCACCAAACCGACTAAATGCTCGTTGTTAACAAATTGGTACGCAACAGAAGTTAGCTCTCAAACACTTAAAGTGGTAGAATGTTGTTACGTTCAATATTTGAAAACAGAATAATTGGTCAAGTATTAAATTGTTGCATTACAAACACCGAATACTTTTATTTTTACAGGGCTGCTGAAAATGAAGTCATAGCCAACGAAAAACATGTAGACGAAATTGTTGACACGGAAGCAAAAGAAGCTAAAAATTTAAGAATAGTACATTTAAAAATTGACAAATTTTTGCGAAATGAAACGATCGCAATCCGACCACAGCGGCCTCTCAAACCCTGAATGAAAAGAAAAAAGAACCTCTGTTTTTTGTTACTTTTAGTTGCCTGATTTTGTTACATGTTCAAATTAAATAAGTTTATTTTAATCAGCTTGCTTTTTGGTTACTTACTGGTTTCAAACGAGATTGAAGGTATGCTGGTGAAGGTCGCGTGAATCGGCTTTATGCGAGAAGCACAAGACCAGATAACGTGGTGACTTTTGGAAAAGGCCTTTGTCCAGATGAGGATATGTGTTCATAGTTGGACACAGGATTTTCCATGCCAAGTGTCTTTTGCCTAAAAAGTTACTGTTGATGAGGATGAGGTTGATGATGTAGTCTGTTGCCTGTGTCTGTTCAGGTTTAAGGCCAAGTCCGATACCTCCAGGCCACTGTTTCTATTATTTCTCTGCTTTGTACTTCCTATATCAACCAGAGTTCACTCTGCGTTGACCGCTACGGACAGGGAAGATGGTTGCATCCTGACGCTCCCACGCACTCTTGCTCCCAACTCTGGACCAGGACGTCGTCACAGCGCTGCTCAAGCTAGATCAGGCACTCTTCTTCTGCTTTACTTGTCCCAAGGCCTTAGATAAGTGCCATTTCGTCAACGCTAGCGTGGCGAAGGCAATTGTCAACATGTCAAAAATATATGGGATTGACAAACGCTGTCGAAATGTAACGTGATCATATAGGCTCTAGACAAAGTGCCATTCTATATGTGGATTATCGAAATATTTTACTTCGATAATCCACTACTATTTTACTTACCCACGTCCGTGTGTCACGGGGTGCCAACTGAAAACCAGCGCTGGGTGTCTGACGCCCAGCAAATGCTGAGATGGTAACCCTTTCGGCTGGGCACACTCAGCACCATTTTATTGTGTATGTTTTGTTACTGTTCTCTTTTTTTATTATGTTATTGTTGCTGTTGTGTTGTGTCTGTGTCGAATAAATGTTTTCTATTCTATTCTATTCTATTCTAAATACAAAAATACAAGGGACAGATAACGTAACATTTCGACTCCCCAACATTCTGACAAAATGTCACTTGTCTAGATCCTCATATCCCTTTATTTTTACATTTCGACAAGCGCATTCGCTGATAAAACGGAATTTGTCTAGAGCTTCTCGTCTATGACAGTCTCAACAACGTCTCCCCGTTATGTTTCATGTCTTGATTGGTTATCAAAATAATAATTAACCAATAAAAATAATCACTCAGCTAAAATAATATTGGATTGTAACCAAATAACTGTTTGCATTAAAGTTAACATTATTTTTACAACGAATTTACAATGGAAACAATAAAATCATGTTTTTTGTTATTTATAAACGTTTTTTATAGTGAGTACCTAACATTTTTAAACAATGTTGTTTAGTTGTAGACTTCCCAGAAGTTTGATCTTGACATATTATTCTCTATTTAATTGACACCATTCAAAAAAATTGTGCCACTGATATTGGTTTTAGTGTATGATTGCTTAAGAAGAATTCAAGGAGGCGATGAGGTTTATTCGCAAAAAAGTTACATGGTAAGAGACCAGAAATATACTCAAATATATATGACCAAGACTCACTTTTTATAAAATGGCACCATGTGGACATTTTGCAAACGGGAAAATTGCAATCAACATCAAAAGTGTCTCTGTTGACAGATTCAAGTCAGCTCATTGCCACCCACAGCTGGACATAGTCCATTCCTAAGCTATGCCACAACCAGTCTGACCCAGTTAGCTTTCAGTCAATCGAGTTGGAGGGCGTCCCATCCCAGACTTCACTTACTGATATTTACGTGCTCTCCGCACTCGTTCTTTCGACAAGCAACTATCCCACTGAAATTTCCACCTTGCTAGGCCTATAAGTTTTTTTCTTTTTTCGATTTTTCTTAGCTATCCTAATTCCTAATTACTCCTCCTGTGATCGACTCTCGTATTATTAAGCTACACTATATTTGCAGGTATATCTGGTAAAATCACCAGAATCAGAAAAACCTTACGACGAATGGTTGTGTGGTGGTGCCTTAGTATCCGTTTTGTTTATCCTCACCTCTCAAGCCTGCGTGAATGATGTGGAACACATGTATGCTATAGCAGGATACTCTAAATACGTTCCGGATAAAGACATTGAAACAGATCAATGTACAAAGGAAAAGAAAAAAAAAGTGGTTTATTTTTGTGTTCCAGAAAGTAAGTTAAGAACCTCATATGATTTTTTTTTAATTATACAGTCGCATTATAAGCTTATCAGTTTATAATGTGCCTACTGCTGGAACACAGACCTCCTCTCTGTGAGAAAAAGTGGTATATTATACTTATTATATTTACTTACTTATTTAGGTAGGTTACCGACATAGCCCGAAGGATTGCACGCAGAACAGATGGTCGACGGGGCCGAAAAGCTCCGGAGTGGCGACTGCGTACCGAATGACGCAGCGTTGGAAGGTCACCCACAAGGTGGACCGATGACGTGTTGAGGATCGCGGGTAGCCGATGGATGCGAGACGCACAGGACCGGTTGTTGTGGCGACACTTGGGGGAGGCCTATGTCCAGCAGTGGACGTCTTTCGGCTGATATGATGATGATGATGATGATGACTTTACTCACTTGGTTATATATACTTTGTTTGTGTTTCGAAACGATGAAACTTGGCACGCGGATTGTGGACTACCCTTGTGTCCAGTTTCATCGTCCTGGATAGGGACATAGGGTAGGATAGATAGATTTGATCCAGAAAGCATATTCCTTTGGGATAATTTACTAGTTTGATGTAATTGTTTTGTATTAATATTTTGCCAGCATTTGCCCGCGACTTCGTAAGTGCAAATCCCGTTTTTCCCATTCCCGTTGGAACTGTTTGGTTCCCGTATAGCCTTCCTCATTAATGTGGCCATCATATACAAAAATAATATTCCAAATCTGACAGATTGTTTCAGAGATTAGCGCGTTCAAACAAACAAACAAACTCTTCCGCTTTATACTATTATATTATTAGTATAGATAGATAGATATTATTCATGTAAAGCTTACCCCCTAGCGACTTAAAGTTCTAATATTAATGTTAACCTGTGAACAGCGCTGTGGGCAGTATGAATTAAGTTATAGTTATTTCTGTTTGTAATCTATACTAATAATAAAAAGAGGTAATCGTGAAAGCCGAGAAAGATAAACAAATCAAATATCTTGACTTGGTTCGCGAGGTTGTCGACATGTGGGATGTGAATTCGGCAATCATTGTACCGATAGCCGTGTCAGCCCACGAGCCTCGACCAACACCTCAGGAGGCTCTCGTTAGGCAGCTGGATCAAGGGCTTGATTCAGAAAGCAGTACTTCTGGACACGGCTCGCATTGTTAGGAGGTTCCTCTCTCTGGAGCCCTGACCGCCGGTAGCTTGGACCCTGTTCCCGATACCGGTGGGCTACTATTTTTTATATTTTGAAATGTTTTTTTTTTTTTGGAAAAATATTTAAAAATGTAATTTATATATGTACAAATAATGAATAAAGGAAATAATAAAAGAGGTAAAGTTTGTGAGGTTGTACCTGTACGGCGCGTTGTGTTCCACGCGCGCCTCAAAGAGATTTCAGCATAGGAGACGAGGCCCATTAGGGCCAGAGCCTGCCAGGGTTGCGGATTTTGTTCGAAAGAGTTACCACGGCCCTGGAAAGCAAAGGGCACTACGAGGAGCACGGATGGGTTTTAGTCAGTAAGAGTCTGACACTCCCTCCCTCTCTACTCAGAGCGGCAGGAGTCATTTGATGATTTCTCATCCATAGAAAAATAAAAAAAAGGGAAAATCTCTGGATCTACTCAACCGATTTTGAAAATTCTTTTTGCATATGATAGCCACATTCATGGGGAAGGTTATATGCTACGGGAACGGAAAATTCCAACGGGAACGGATATACGCGTGCGAAGTAGCGAGTAAAGGCTAGTATTATAATAGGTATAATGTAGCTGTTTGTAACAAAAAAAAATAAGGCCATAAGATTGAGTTTGTTACCCATATATTTAGTTGTGATAATTTCGGACTTCACGGGGACTACATAGCAGAAGCTAGTTTGTTATAAGGCCAAGAGAATGATGACGGTGCTTATCGAATAAATTAAAATCATTTAAAAACTATCTCTTTATAGGTGTCAAAATAAAGAATGACAGTGACTCATTACGACAGACGACACCCGGACTTATAGACATAGCTTTGGCCAAGGTTGACTCGGCGTATGATCTTAATGATATTTCATTCAAAATCTTGTGTTCGTACATACCAACTGTGATACCAATTAACTATGAAAAAAGATTTCAAGAACCTGGAACAGATGCTATTGTATTGGGTTGGGGACATATGGATTATTGGCGAAAGGTAAGTTATGCACTGTCGAGACGTGCAGGCAAACGAAAAAATCGCGTAGAACACGGTGAGGAAAATCTAAAAATTGTTGCGGTGGACAGTCGACCTTCAAATGTTCACTTCACGATTTGGAATTTGAATCCGTTCGATTCCAATCGTAATATAATCGTATCTACAAAATTATGTGTGTTTATACTTCTTTTATAAGCAATTTTTTTTCCTATATTTATTTATTTATTTATATATACTTTATTGTACACCAAAATATAGATACATACATAAAGAAAACCTTAAACTAAAAATATACAATTGGCGGCCTTATCGCATTTCGCGATCTCTTCCAGGCAACCTGGTATGGAAAGAGAATAGCCTGGACATGAAATGGGGCTGCATTTGGTACAGATATAAAGTTTAACAATAATAATTGTAGTGTACAAATACAGGCAGCAAGAAATTAAGATGTGTTACCAAAAGGTCAACTTTGTATCGGTGGCGACACTCCTCCAAAATACTGTAAGATTGAAAAGAGAACCCATTACCCACGCTGACCCTTAAAATACAGGTTCAGAGGCCTTAGACAATGTGCCATTCAATTAGCGAATGCGACTGTCGAAATGCCAAAATGTAGGAATTTTATCACGTGACATTTCGATAGCATCTGTCAATCCCATAAATTTGACGTATTGACAATCGCCTTAGCTACGCTGTTGTTGACAGAATGTCACTTGTCTCGAGCCCCAGGTCTAGCTTGGGGGTTAGGATTCGATTTGTGGCCATATATTCGTGTGCTATTTTATTATGACTGGATTCAATCCAGTTATATGTGGTTTTAAGTGTCAAATAAATATTTTAATTTATAATTATAATTTAACTAACTTAAATTTATTTAATGTTGCTTGTTTACAGCCAATTGATAAAAAAAATTACAATCAAAAATTTTTAAGATATGCTCCCGTTAAAATAACGGAAAACCGCATCTGCAAATTACATTATGCAAGATACCCCACCTTAAATGAGACTATAGACAAATATGCGATTTGTACTATGGAAGATGGTGGGCTTAATGAAGAAGGAGAAATCATCATATCACTACCATCGTCTCCAGTTGCTGAATGTGAAGTACTTAGGCTTAGTGTACAGGATAATGTACGGGTAAGTATTGTCCGTAAGACAGCATGGATAGCTGCTAAACCCGTGCGATTCCCGCATGGAACAATTATTTGTACCTATGGCATACGTTGTTCCGGGTCTGGCTGTTTGTGTATGTAAATTTGTATGTTTATAAACGCACCCGCGATACAGGACACATTCCTAGGTCACTTTGATTACAATGGCATGTAGTGACGTAGGTTCCGTCCAGGTGACAGCCTGTGATGTGGACCAATCAGAGTTATTTTCTGAGCATTTTTTCCTCTTGAAAGCCAGGCAGGGAAAGTTTAGTCCTATAAAAGTATCCCATTGACCTATGAAATTGAAATTCGATGATAATGTTTATTATTACGTATATTTTACTAACAAATACCAATATACAATATTATGTATATATTCTATATTTGGTATGGAACCCTAAATGTGCGAAATCCGACACGAACTTGGTTGGTTTTTACAAAAATATGAAGCTTGTTGCTGTATGAAGCAGGTTATATGATGTTCAATTGATGTTCAAACATTTTTTTAACCGACTTCAAAAAAAAGAAGGAGGTTCTCAATTCGACTGTTTTTTTATGTTTGTTCAGCGATATTTTCGCCAATTGTCAACCGATTTTGATGATTTTTTTTTTGTTTTAAGTGCAACCTATTCAGAGCACGGAACAGAGCTGTTTTGGAGTCAAAAGAAATATCTAATAGTACTGTTGAAACAAAAAACAGAACTCTTTCCAACCATACAACCAAACCTCGCCGATCGCCTTCGAGTGGATTTTGTCAGGTAGGTTATGGAACACAGGGGTTTTTTAAATCAACCGTCCATAGTTTTATTCTATATTATGCCTAATTTACATGCTTGGCACTTGCCGCAACCTTCAAATTTCCACAAAGCTGAGGCTTAATTTAGGGTTTCAAACAGCGCATCCACACGCTTGCGCGAGCTAGTATGTTCCAGACGGTTTGTTGAGGTTTGGCAAGCGTGTGGATCCGGCTTTAGCTGTCGCCCGCGGCTTTGCTCACATGTATGTCGGAAATTATTCTAAGGAAACATATTTCGGGAATAAAAAGCATCCTACGTTCTATTCCAGAAGTTTCATCCTAATCCGTTCAGCCGCTGAGCCGTAAACTAATTCTCTTTCACATTTATAATAATTATTAGATAAGGAATCTATCTATATGTTCTAGTAAACGTATGGTGGATTTATAAACACCCTCATACTTAGAACTTTTTTTATATTATACGAAGAAAAAAATTACGAAGTCTGAAGTCTGAACACATCAGAGGCTCAAGGTAAAGTGCCATTCCATCAGTGAAATGTCAAAATAAAAGGGTTTGAGCACTTGAAATTTCGACAGCCTTGGTCAATCCCATACATTTTTGAAGTTTTGACAATAACCTTCGCCACACTACCGCCGACAGAATGTCAGTTGCCAAGAACTTAACCGTCAAGGCGCCAATCAGTCACTACAAAAATATAGTTTTGTAGAAGTCGTGGAACCAGACGTCAGTTACGTCACGAGTGGCGCGTCTCAGTCATACAATCAGCGACTAATCTAAGTACTACCAATTCCTTTTTGTCTTTAGAACGACCACGGAGGACCACTTGTGACTTGGGTGGGTTCTAAAGAGGTCCTCATCGGAGTTGCATCTCTATTCAAAGTGTCAAACGATTCTAAATGCATTGGACCCTACTTATTTACGAGTACACAGCGTAACAGCGTTTTTATACATTGTGTTATAAAAAAACATTTAAGTTCGTCATCTAAGGACCCTAGGTGAGTAGTATTTTTTATTAAAACCTTGTCAGACTTACCTACCCTACACTTTTGACACCTATGTGGGTATTGTATCGCTATGGGTACCTGCCAGAGTTGTGGAATTTGTTCGAAAGAGTCACCGCGGCCCTGGAACGCAAATGGCATGAGGAGGAACACGGATGGGTTTTAGTCAGTAAGAGTCTGACACTCCCATCCGCTTCACCCAGAGCGGAAGAAGTCATTTGATGATTTCCCATCCATAAAAAAATGGGGCGTCGCGTCGCGTCTGCCGTGGTGGCACCCGGATGGTGATATTGGTTTCGCCCCTTTCGCATTTCCCGTGGAACACCATACAAAATATTCAGCTGGACACCGCGCGAAACCAAGCAAAACTGTTTACTACCGCGTAGGTCTGAACAGGCTTTTATAAAGATTTGCTGCCGATGCCATTTTCAAATAGTTTAATTAAAGAAGCAGGTTAGAATGCTTGCCTGTTACTAAGACTCCTTTTCTGTCTGTCTGTCACTGTTGTACTATAGAACCATAATACAGCCAGCCAGTTGATATTTTCGTGGTAAATGTGTAAATAATGGCAATGTTGTAGTTTCGGTGGCCAGGAATTCTTAGTACGACCTCATCAGAAGACATTGCCGCAGACGCGAGATGTGCACTGTGGATGCACAAACACCCGACACTCCATACTTCATCACCCCGGCAGAACATTGACCCCGTGGAGGTGAACTGCAGTAGCCAATCAGGAAATCTATTAACCGATTGCGAACCCAGGTTTGCCGCTTAAAAATTATCTGGCTAAATGGGGCATTCTTCACCCATCCCAAAAGCAGTGCCACTTGCCAGTGTGGAGCCCCTTCACAGGGCCACCTTCATAGTTGCCCGTCGTGCACCTGCACCATACAAGATGACGAAGAGTGTAAGTTCAACGCGCAGTTGGTTGGGTTGTTGTAAAATTGTACCAGACTGCCCCAGAAGTAGTGTAAAGTTTTTCAACAGTATGGCTGTATATATGTCAATTTCATTGGCGTGCAATTTTTTTAAATTTAAACATTCATTATTATCATCATCCACAGCCCGATCTCGCCCACTGATAGCAATCCCCATGTTCTTACACCAGCCTCATCCAGGTTTGTTTCCGTGTTTTCACAATGGTAACAATATCGTCTGAACATCTCGCTGCCGAACGACCCACACTTCTTCTTCAGTTCTCGGACGCCACTCGGTCACTGTCTTACTCCACCTATCATCACCGCGCCTTGCAATGTGTCCTGCCCAGCTCCATTTACGTACGTCTTCGGGACTCGACGTGTGGAATTCGGTCCATTAGCTGTATACCAAGCATGGGATGCTCCATAGCTTTCTGTGTAACTCTCAGTCTGTACACAGTCTCCTGTGTCCATGTCTTGTCCCCGTAAGGTCACACTGGTTATAGAGGCGGGACCAGACATTGTAGAATTTTGGCTGACTTTATAATGTCACCTAATTTACTAAAAGCGGCCCACCCAGGCTGTATTCTTCTCGATACCTCCGTTTGTTGATGTTCTTTTGCCATTCAAACATTACTAAATACAAACATATGTTTTTCAAAATAGAGGAAGCATCTGCAACAAGTCACCGAACCAAAGGGGCTTCCGCATAGTTGAAAAAACTGTAGCCTGGACTGATCTTGCTGAGTAAGTTAATTTGACAATAAAAGCAGACAGACTGTCGCTTTTCTTCGTTCGCTTTCAATACCTTGATGCCCGATCAAGCCAAGCTGGTCTCTTGCATGGCAACAAAACTTCAATACTTAAGGAATACTTAGTGTCTGTTTACAAGATAACTAACGTGCAATTCAATATTAATGCTTCAATCTAGCTAGTAGCTTAAACATTTTATTTTGTTTCAGGACCCTAGCTGTAGTAAAGTATGTGGGCAATACAATTAAACCTGACACAAAGAAGACCACAAGACAATCCAAGGCATTTGAGGACTTGATTAAGATTGAAACTTTTTGGGAAAAAAATCATTCAAATCATTGATGTTTATGGGCAGTTTCCCTATCCATTTGCATAAAATTTTAAGACCTATAATATAACTAAGCATAATTTTGTTTGGCATAATTATATTTTCGCATAATATAATTACGCGTAACAGCTTACGCATAATTTTTTTAAGCATAATTTCTCTAACCATAATAATGATTAAGCATAATATTCTAAAGCATAAATGTATTAAGCTTAAAGATATAAAGCATAACTTTTTGAGCATAATATCCTAAAGCATAAATTTATGTACGCATAATGATATTAAAACATATTTTTATAGGTATAACAATTTTTTTCGACGATTGGAAAAAAACCGTATCTCCTGAATCAGGTAATATATAACATATTAATATATTATAACGTATTGAACAATTTTGTGGGTTTTTTTTTCGCTGTAGGAAGCATGAAGCAAGTAAGCATACAGCATGCAAGCAAGCTAGCATGCAGCAACCAAGCAAGCATGCAGCATGCAAGCAAGCATGCAGCATGCAGCATGCAGCATTCAAGCGAGCATGCAACATGCAGCAGGCAGGGTTTCTGTCACGGCTCCGGCACTGCGGGCCTCCGGTGGCCCCACGCGCCTACGCGATTTTAAATTACACTCTAGAGGTAGGACAAACAAGACTACGTGGAGTCGGTTTTGCAGCAATTCGGTTCTGTCACTAACTTTTGTTGCACAGCATATTAAATTCAGTCGATATTAAAGTCATTAGGCCTACTAACGTTATGCTAATAGTCATTAGGCCTATTAACGTTATGCGAATCAAATTTATGCCAAAACAAATTAGTCTTTAAGATGATTATGCCAACATAAAATGTATGCCTCAAAAAATTATGCCGAAGTATTATTATGCCAAAACAATAAGCCGAAGTATATTAGGACAAAGAACATTATGCAAAAAGAAGGGATCCCTTATGGGCAATATACAAAGTAACATTCTGTCAGCGTCGACAGTAAATTGTCAAAATTCGAAAAAGATTGGAATTGTTCACGTGTCATTTCGGTAGTACATGTCAAACCCAGTTTTGACTTTTTGACAATATTGTTATTGGTTATAAAATGTCACTTCACACTTCTGTCATTTGTGGTAAGTAAATGAATGCCCTTAGTCTTATGCACTCCGCTGCGGCCTCTCGAACAATAAAAAACTCTATTTTTTTTAAATGATAAATGATACCGGACTTAAGTACCAGTCAACCTGTATGCAGATATTTCATTATCCTCCATATATCGAGTCATGATCGGCCGGCGTATTAATTAGAATAGGTATCCTATCTAATACGGTTATTATGAACAGAGTGCCAATTCTACTAATTTTTTATTTATTTCGTAAGTAGGTTAAACATAACACTTTTACACGTCAATATTTTTTGGTCATTTTAAGCTAGATGAGGCCGGTGTTTCCTAGCTGACTACCCTGAAAAGAAACACCGAAACAAACTCAGAGGTCACAGTCTCTTTTGAAGTCCATACAAATGTTTATCATTTGTCTGGTTGCCATAGTACAGGCTCTGCCTAGTTTGGGATCAGATGGCGGTGTGTTGATTGTTCAAAGATATTATTATTATTTCCTTTATTCTTTTGTACAATACATATAAATTACATTTTTAAATATTAAAATACAAAGTTATAAAAATATTTAAAAATATAGAAAATAGCCCACCGGTATCGGGAACAGGGTCCAAGCTACCGGCGGTCAGGGCTCCAGCGAGAGGAACCTCCTAACAATACGAGCCGTGTCCAGAAGTACTGCTTTCTGAATCAAGCCCCTGATCCAGCTGCCTAACGAGAGCCTCCTGAGGTGTTGGTCGAAGCTCGTGGCTATTAAGCCGTTGGCTGTCACGACTATCGGTACAATGATTGCCGAATTCACATCCCACATGTCGACAACCTCGCGAGCCAAGTCAAGATATTTTATTTGTTTATCTTTCTCGGCTTTCACGAGGTTCTCGTCATGCGGGACGGTTATATCTACAATCACTGCACGCCTCTCGATTCGGTCCACCACCACTATATCAGGCTTATTTGCAAGCATAGTCCTGTCAGTGATGATGGACCGATCCCAGTACAGTGTGATACTGCCATTATCGAGAACTGGGTCGGGCACATACCTGTAGTACGGCACCTCCGATTCCACAAGACAGTATTTCAGAGCAAGTTGCTGATGGATAATCCTGGCTACAAGGTTGTGTCTATGCAAGTACTCTCCGTTAGCAAGACGAGAACAACCAGAGATAATGTGGCGAATTGATTCTCCCGGACGGTGACATGCCCGACATATGTCAACCGTACCGTCCTTCACAATAAATCTCCGGTAGTTTTTCGTCATGATAACTTCGTCCATAATTGCACAGACAAAACCTTCGGTTTCCTCAAAGAGGTCACCAAAACATAGCCAGGCTACGGACGCTAACTGATCCACGTCGGGCCCGTGTAGGGCCCGGAAAAAGCGTCCGTGAAGTTCCTTGCTCTGCCATACCGCCCTGCGATCATTAGTGTCAAGCACCGCAGGTTTGCGCCAGTTCTCATTTGCCAAGGAGAGCGGGGTGAGTCCCTTGTCCACCGCCACTACATCTCCATGCATACCCAAGTCGACAGCTAGGAAATATTCCCTGAGACTGCATATCTCGCGATTGTGGAGAGTCTTAGCATTTAAAAAGCCTCGACCTCCACACTTTCGCGGGATATACAGTCTCATTACCGAAGACCATGGGTGATGCATTCGATGTACAGTTAGCAGTGTACGGACCCTTCTATCCAGGGCGTCAAGTTCCGTTTGAGTCCATTTGAGTAGGTACGCCGAAAGAGTACATCAATACCGGCATGACCCATCCGTTGAAAGCGCGCACCTTGTTTCCGCCCGATAGAAGGCTGTTGAAGACCTTCTTCAGGCGACCAAAGAAGCGCTCCTTCAACGAATGCTTCATGTCAGTAACACTGATGCCTAACGCTTCCGACATACCCAAATACTTGTAAGTTTCGGTTGGAGAGAGGGATCTCAGGTTTATGGAATCCGAGAGTTGACATCCCATGGATTCCATAATCTCTCCACGCTTTACATGCATGACCGCACATTTGTCCACACCAAACTCCATCCTGATGGCACTACTGAAAGTTTCAGTTACCTTCAGTAGCTCCATCAGTTGCAGATTATTGGGGGCAAAGAGTTTCAGATCATCCATGTAAAGGAGGTGAGATATAACCTGACCACCTCTCCTCAACCGATAGCCTAGTCCTGAATTCTCCAGCAATGTGCTGAGAGGATTCAAGGCTAGGCAAAACCAAAGCGGACTCAAACTATCGCCCTGAAAAATACCCCGCTCGATCCTTACCGGTTCGCTATTCCTTTGGATATTTCGACATCCTGGATAGCGAAGGACTGTCCTCCATTGCCCCATACACGACGTCAGGAAGGTGCGTAGCGTTGCATCAATTTTATACAATTCTAGCACCCTCATGAGCCATGTATGAGGCACCGAGTCATAGGCCTTTTTATAGTCTATCCAACATGTCGACAGATCCTTTCGGGAACGCCGAACCTGTTGGCTAATGGCCGTATCAATGAGGAGTAGCTCCTTAGTACCGCGGGACCCATTCCTACACCCATTTTGAGAGGCAGACATGATGTTATTGCTGCTAATGTGATTATTAATTTTAGCTCTCAAAATGAATGTAAGAACTTTATAGACCGTTGGCAAACATGTTATCGGTCTATAGTTTTTGGGTTCCGCGGTGCTACCAGATTTATGGAGCAGGTGGGTATCTCCTGTCAAAAGGAATTCGGGCAGCGAGCCAGACTCCAAGGCAGTTTGGAACCGAGATGCCAAACAAGCATGCGACCTTTGTAACCACTTAATCCAAAAGTTGTGCAGTCCGTCCGGCCCTGGAGACTTCCAGTTAGGCAGCGGACGGACTGCACGGGCTACATCTTGGGGGCTGATTGTAATTGCCCCCATTTCTGGTATTGGGTCGCATGCTCGTTCGACCTCTCGCATCCAATCTCCTTCGGTGTGACCGACAGGCACTGACCAGATGTTGCGCCAAAATGAATACATGGTTTCATCATCCGGCAGGCGCGTGTCAGTCACACCTTGTTCCGGTCGCTCCCAAGCCCTATATACCCACCTTTCATTACTTCGGAATGTGCGATTCTGGGTGTATCGCTCCACTCGCCGCCTATACCTACGAATACGGTTTGCCCATGCATACACCTTCTGCTTCAGGAAATCGATGCGCTCTGTAACACAGGACATATAGTCTTGGGGGCTGATATCAGTCCCCGAAAACGCCCGTCTCACAAAGCGCATCACTCTAGGGCGAGTGTTGCCCTCCCTGAAGTAGATCAGTTTGCCGATTAACGCTCTGGCCCCACCGATGCGACGCACGATCCTGCACTGCCAGGCCGGTACGGCTGGTTTTGGTCGTGTAACTCTGTCATTAGTTATTTTGACGTGAGCTACATGACATGCCGCAGCAGTCGCGCAGTACAACATCGAGTGTGCATCAGTGAGGTCTTCGCAGTTATCAAAATAATTTGATAACTGCGAATCCAGAGCTGCCACCAGCGCCCTGTTTTTGTTATGCATGGGCAAACGAGGTAAGCGTGGTCTAAGTTCAGGCGGCATGTTGCGATATTCCCCAATAGCACACTCCAAAGCACTCCTCAATTCGTCATTGCACTGGGTACTTACGTTTGTAACCCTGTCATTACCATCCTCGTCAGCGTGCCCGGATATTTGGGTTGACTGTGTTGGTGCCACAGTCTGCGACGGAGGAGTAATGACATGGCTACACATTTCAGTTCGGAGGCGATCAAGCACACTGTCGTCCAACATACGGTTACGCTGGATGACGCGCACCTGATCCGATAGTCTTTGGGCCGAAACGTTGACAGCTGGTTCAAGTACCTGAAACAGAGAGAGCATCCGACCACGGTTCGCAGTCAGGTTAGTTCCCCCCTCTGTAGCCCCATAGTATGAGCGCATGACGTTTTCATTGATGGTTCGCGTCCACCATGCGCTGCACACTCCCGCCGGGAGCTGGGACCCTATCAGAGACCGGTGGGCCTCGAGGTCCTAAGCTGTCTGGCGGCCGGCGTCCTCTCCGTCGACGTGCAGGTGGTGGCGACGTGGGCGGCGAGAAGTACTCGTCACTCGAGCTCGACGCAACTGCCGCGGCCGGTGTCACAGCACTCACGGTGGGGCTGAGTTCCGGCAGCGGCGAGGCGGAGCTGAGCGGCGAGGCCGAAGGTGGTGGGTGTGTGGCCAGGTAACGTGCCCGGCTTCTTGTCAACATATCTTGGTAGTCAAAGTTTCTCCGCCATATTATCTTCAAGCATGTTCGGTTCTATTGTTTCTCTATTGATTTTTTTTAACAGTTTTTGGGTTCAAGTACATTTTGATTTCGTTGGTTTATTGAATATGAGAATATATAAATTGATAAAATCGGCGAGAAAAAATTTCCTGTCAGTCTTCTTGACAGCCGGGCCACAGATTATTATTATTATTATTGTACTGGTCAAATCATACGAGAACCATGTAGGTTAATGTCTGAGGTGGCCTATTGAAGAAAGTGCCACACAGATTTGAGTGGACCTGTCCAGACAGTGCAAACATTTGTCAGTTATTGTGGAGCTTAAACTTAGAACTTTAAGGAGCTCAACGATTTGACGAACAATACCAAAGTAAGGACATTTGTGTAGGCCGCATAAAAAAAAATCTCAAACTGCCAGACATTGTTGACTAACATGAAATGAACCCCTATCATAGCGATCTGCATGGTCCCCACATTCACAATACGATATGAGGATCATGCAGATCAGTGTCTGAAATGGTCTTTTGAGGAAAGAACCACACAGATTTGAGTGGACCCGTCCAGTCAGTGCAAGCTTTGGTCAGAAGTCGAGTAGCTCAACTTAGAACCAAAAAGGAGCTCAACGAAACGACGAACATGCCAAAGAAAGGACATTTGTGTAGGCCGCAAAAGTACTCAAACTGCTAGACCTCGTTAAAAATACTTCAAAGAAGAAGAAGTATTTCATAGAAGAGAATAACCCACATAGTCCCCATATTCACAAAATGAGTTAAATAATAAAAATAATATTATATATATAATACTTTACAAAGTAAGTATTCATGTCAAACATAATAAATTGAAAAAAAAATAGTTATTTATGATATTAGTGCGGTAAGTTGGTTTTTACAAACGAGTAGACGATTGTAAGCACGAGACGAAGTCGAGGGCTTACCATAGTCACGAGTTTGTAAAAACCAAATCCGCACGTGTGTCATACAACGTTTTTCGACACATTTGCGAGAAAACATTACAATAAGTAATGAAACAAACTTTTTGTCCCTAGAAATCAGTCGGAAAGTCGCAACAATCTTTGACGTTTCTAATATGAAAATGGCGCGAATTTGCAAAGGGCGCCACATGCGCGTGGTGAAAATTAGAACCACATACTTTATTTTTTTTATTTATCTTCTCTCATTTTCTCTATAATATTAAAATGAGACAAACGTATACAGCAAAAGCGCTTCCAAGGAGGTTCGATTATTTAGCTTATTTATTCTCGTGATGTGAAACTCCTTGGTGGAATTCTTATTAATTTTTATGGAAATTAAAAAAAAACCGTAAAGAATACGCACGGCGCTATACAACGGTGTTTGCGGTAAAATATGTACTTAGGTGAGAGTACCTACATTGCCGCACGCTCCATTGTGTGGTGCATAATTTTTAACTTTCGAACAATGCATACAGGCTTCGTAAATGCATTTTTTGAGCAAATGTGTTGAAAAATATATATTGCTTTTCAAAGTAAATATTCCATGTCAAAAATAATAAAAATAGAATACTTAATACAAGTAAACATTCATGTAAAAATTTACTAACGAGATGAAAGAAAAGTATACAGCAGAGCTTAAAAAAAAGACAATGTCTAAAAATTAAAAAGGTATAATGGATAAATGTAACATTAGGCCATGTACATCATTGAAGCAGCTCAATCCCAAGCCTTTTTGTCTTCAAAATAGTCTTTAATTGTGTAAAAAGCTTTCTGGCCTAGCTTACGTTTTATAAATAATTTAAACTTATTCATACTCAGGTCTTGAATATGGCTAGGGAGTTTATTATAAAAACGTATACATTGGCATCTATATGAACCACCTATTTTCTTGAGCCTGGTTTTAGGAATGACAAAATTGTGTTTATTCCTAGTATTTACGTTATGGATATCACTGTATCTTTTAAATAGATTTATATTTTTATGTGCATACAAAAGATTCTCATAAATATACTGAGAGGGCACAGTCATTATATTAATTTCTTTAAATTTGTCTCCGAGGGAGTGTTTAGGACTTAATTTATAAATTGCACGAATAGCCCTTTTTTGTAATACAAATACTGTCTGAATATCGGCGGCATTTCCCCACAACAGAATGCCGTATGACATCACACTATGAAAGTAACTAAAGTAGGTATACTAAACGGGCTGTCTCTAAATCTGTTAAACCACGAATTTTTCTAACGGCGTATGTTACATTTCTTCTCCTAAATTCTGTTCCTGTTTGAATGTGAAATAAGTTTATTATTATTAAATAAGTTAAGTAAGGAAGTTTTGTTTTTAATTTGTCCATTACATTAGTAATGGAGCTTATTTGTAACAACGAATAACGCTCAGAGAATGTAGCACCTAGCCCACACTCTAGACAAAAATCTTTGCTCTACTGACAAAGGAAAATTATTTTAAGATAAAGCTAATTCAAGATGCAAAGAAGTATTACCAAATAGACGTAATGACTTTCCCATACTGGAAAACATAAAAAGTTTTCTTACCTGCAAAAATGGCAACGTAATAGTAGTTTCTGCAACGACCATATAAAAAGGGTTATTAAAACACGATTGTGGGTTTATCACACGAGGCGTAGCCGAGTGTGATAAAAGCATCACACGAGTGTTTTAATACCTAATTATATGCCGTTGCATACACTTTTTTATCTTCACTCATACAGTTGAAATAAAATAAGTGGAAAAATAGTTTATTCCAATATGGCGGATATTATCATTGCGTATTGGAATGACTGCGCAGCGCGCTCAAACATAGACAAAGATAAAAGCTGGCTTATTGACTTAACTCAATGAGCCCGCGCCAAAAATTAAAAAGAAATAGTGTGCTATAAAAATTAAAAAGTTATTTTATGATGCAGTTGTTTAAAAATCGAAGGAAAATGTTGAACTGTAATGGTTTATTTTTAAAATTTTACCTATCCACGAAAAAAAAGTATGCGTTTATGCATTCGTTTTTGAACTCATATTTGGAACATTACGTTGTGAGTGTAGATAAATTCATTTTTGGTTTAAGTCACAATATGTATCTGAAATAATTGAAATATATCAGAGTGCCAATTCTACTCATTTTTAAGAAACGGTCGCGACCGTTTCTTCTATTCTATTCTATTTTTATATATGGCAAACAAAGCCGATGTCGACTATTCTGCCAATGTCCAAAGTAGATTGGAGAAGCAAGTGTGCATTGTTTTACTAATGAATAGAGGGAGCGAAGATTCCTGCAGAAACTAATTAAATTCTTCAAACAATACAGATGATTACTTGTTGGGTTAGTACGGGACTGAAACAAACAAATAATAAAATTACGTAAATAAATATAAATTGTTAAAACATTTAAAATTGTTGCATGCCACACAGATAATGATTTTGAGATAAGTAAGGCTATAATTTTATGTTGTTGTGACGGATGAAAGTCATCAGCGCCACAAGCAGGTCAGGAGAGGAAAATGTTAATAGAGAAGGGAAATTAATTGGAAGAGGGATCTTAAATTTAGGGAGACGTCTATATAAATCAAGAGGAGGGACGTTGTTTGAACACTCAAAAAATATATGGTCTAAAGTGCCGTCTCCCAATCCGCACTCACAGAGGGAGGAATCACGTATGCGGATTTTTTGAAGAAAAACAGGCGTACAGCAAAAGCCTAAACGGATTCTGCAGAGAACAGATACAACGGTTTTGGAGACCTTTCTGAAGCCAAAAAACCATGGTTTTGGATTAATGGTAGGTTGGACAGCATAGAAAAAACTGCCTTTCTTCTTGCTAGACTCATTCCACTGCTCCTGCCAAGAACACCGGAGATTTAATTTTGGGAGGGACAGCAGGTCATAGCTTTGATGGGTATTGTGTGAGAGGTCAGCCGTTGCCGATGAGCACGCATCTTTAGCCAGGGCATCAACAATTTCGTTACCCTTAATACCGCAATGGCTAGGTATCCAAACTAGCTGAACATCCTTTCGATAATTAGCACAGGACAGCAAAGATCTTTTAATTTTTAAAATAAGAGGGCAGTGTAACTTGTTTTTAAAGGGATTTTGAGCCAATGCCTGCAAACAGCTAAGAGAATCTGTGAAAATAACAGCCTTCTCAATATTAGAGTGCGACTCTATAAAACTACAAGCTTCTAGAATAGCCACACACTCGCCAGTGAATACGGAAGACTCTTTAGGGCATTTAAATTGTAAAATAATCCTAGAATTTTGATAATAAACCGCGGCTCCAGTGTTGTTGACGTCATTTAATTTCGAGGCATCTGTGAAAAATAGTTGGTAGCCATTCCATCGCTCGCCCACCGCCGCATTGAAGGCCGAATTCGCTGCTGAGGATTTTTTGGATATACCAATATTGTAGACGATTTTTGGGGTAAAGCAAATAACTTCATAGGCGAAGTTATAAAGGGGAAGCTTAGGACACTGGGAAATCGGACACTCTAAATTTTGGATTTCTCGAAATGATTTTAAAATGAGTGGTATTTCTTTATTTCTCCAATAATTTGAGCTTCTGCATATAGCTTCTAGCTCATGTAATCTTGGTATGAGGGGATGGGATGTTCTAGAAATTAGCCTAGACAAAAAACGGGAGGCCAGATATTGCCGCCTTAGGGCCAGGGGAGGTTCAGCGCACTCAACCTGCAATGCGTTAATGGGAGAGGACTTCATACAACCAGAGATGATCCGAAGGCACTTGGACTGGACCCTGTCCAGACCCACCAAAGCACCTTTATTACACGGAATCAGGTGGTATGTTCCGTAGTCCAAAACGCTTCGAACTAAGGCGTTGTAGACTAGTTTCATGGTGTAGGGGTGAGCTCCCCACCAGACACCCGTGAGAACTTTTAAAATTGAAATGACTCTTTCACATTTTTGAATCAAGTAATTTATGTGTGGTTTACCTGTTAATTTAGAGTCCAAAAGTACGCCCAAAAATTTAACTTTATTAACTATAGGAATATTATGACCTAAAATGCTCACTGAAATCTGGGGAATCTGTCTTTTCCGTGAGAAAATTACTGCCGAGCTTTTGGGAGCGGAAAGCGATAGGCCATGTCTTAAAAGCCACTGGTTCAAAGAATCCAAAGACAGGCATAGAGAAGCGGCGGCGTTAACGACGGAGGACTCTGACACATACAGAACTAAGTCATCAGCGTATTGCAAGATCTGACAATTATTATTAAGGCAGGACCCAATATCGGCCGTATACAGATTGTATAACAACGGACTCAGCACAGAGCCTTGAGGGAGGCCCTTCCACGTCTGCCGCTCGTCAAACTCCTCTCCTTGTACTCTCAGAACCAATGACCGGGACACAAGGAGTCCACATATACATTGTATCATCTTAGCCGGAAGACTCAGCTGTTGCAATTTTTGCCTGAGAACGGGAAGAAGTACGTTGTCATATGCGGAGGAAATGTCAAGGAAAGAGGCAACAACGGACTGGTTTTTTGAAAAGGCCAGACGAATATCCGTAATCAGGACGCCGACACTGTCCATTGTGCTAAACCCTTTCCTAAAGCCAAATTGGGAATTCGGCAGTAAGTTTCTCGATTCGACTATCCACTCCAGACGATTTTTAATGAGATGTTCCAGTAGTTTTGCTAGGACTGAACATAAGGCAATTGGCCTAAGGCCATTCGGATCATCCGGGTGTTTGCCAGGTTTCACTAGTGGAATAATAATTTGTAATTTCCACTGATCTGGTACCCAGCCACGACTATAGCAAAAATTTATAATGTCCAGGAAGTAAACTTTAGCCTTTTCACCTGCACGACAGATGAAAGAATATGGCACACCGTCAATACCAGGAGCTGAGTCCCGGACATGGCTCAGGACCACATTCATTTCGCGCAAAGTGAATGGTGCATCCAAAGGATCATTTTCTATGCTAAGAAGGGGAATATTTTCACATTCAGATGGAAGAGGAACATAGGGTGGTGCAATTTTGTCGAAAAAGAGTTCAGCTGTTTCCCTACATATAGGTGAAGTGATTGAAGGGGAACACCCACGCCTAAATCTATTAATATTTTTCCAGACTGCTGAGATCGGAGTGGAGGGGGATAAGGAGGTGCAGTATTTAACCCAACCTGAACGCTTCTTGTTGCGAAGAAGACGTTTGGTTCTGGCATTACACTGAAGATAGGCCAAGAGGTTTTCAGTGTTCATGGCTGCATTATAATGTGACTCAGCCTCATTCCTTGCTCTAACAGCTGATGTGCATTCTGGGTCCCACCATGGGGGTGAAGGGATTTTATTTTGGGCACTGTTTTTTAATGGGAAGCAGGAATCTGCACTAGAGGTAACAGCTGAAACAAAACTCTCATAGCAACTCTTGGCATGGTGGTGACCTGTAGTTTCAGGTAAGCATGAATTTAAATTTGGAAGATTGTCAATTTTTTCCTCCAATAGTGATACAAATTTTGTCCAATCTGGATTGGACAGGTTATATTTCAAAAGTGGAGGAGAAGTTTTCTCTAAATAAGTCCTGTTAACTAAAGAAATAACTATAGGGTAATGGTCACTGCCATGCGACAAGGTTGTACATTCCCAATGAACTGAAGTTGCTAGGTCAACCGAACAGAATGTTAGGTCGACACAACTCTTCTGCTGACCGGGTGGAGTCCTACGGGTAGGACAACCATTGTTCAAAATGCAGAGATTTAGGTCATCTAAAATCTCCACCAAGGCAACGCCGAAGGCATCACAGCGTTCTGAACCCCATCTGTAGTGGTGACAATTAAAATCACCCATGACTAACAACGGTCCGTGAACATTGCAAAGGATGTTTCTAATAGTAACCAAAAAATCAGGGTGAGGGTGGGCAATATAAATGGAAAACACTGTGATGCCCTCAACCTTTCCCGCTGTAATGCTCAAACTATCCTCTAGTGGGGGCAAGGGCATGGGGGAAAATGGAACACGGTTATTTATGAAAAGAGCTGACCCTCCATACCCATCGGATCTATCACATCTGAGAATGTTATACAGTGGCATGCGGAAGCTAAGATTTGGGGTGAGCCAAGTCTCAGCTATAGAACAAGCCAAAGGCTTGTACTTGTTAAGGAGAAATATGAGGTCGTGCTTTTTATGCCACACGCTCCTCACATTCCACTGAAGGAATATTAGACGACGGGACGCCATTTTTAATTTCGAAAAGGAGTGAAATAAGTTGGTCGGCAACGTTGGACGGTGTTTTTGAAGTACTAGAAGATGAAGAAATAAGAATTGGAATAAGTTTGATTAAAAGTTCAATTACAGATGTAATATTATTGGAAGAGACGTTATTATTATTTAGGGCACAACCATTAGGCTGTGAAGGTTGGGGAACACTCACTATATGTTGATGGGCAGATTTATCAAAAGATGGTGAAAGTGGGGCATGTGTCTTGGGCTTGAGTGTAACTGTTTTTTTAAAAGAGACTGGGGTTCTAGTGACGTTAGCGTAATTGCTTGAAGTTACTGGAACTACTTTGCTAGCGTCAGCGTAAGAAAGACATTTCTCAGCCATAACTGTCTTAATGGCCTTCTGCCTACCATGCTCAGGGCATGACCTGCTATTAGCGAAGTGATTCCCCGAACAAAGTACGCAGAACGCCTCGCTCTCAGAGATGTTGCAACCATCACCGGGGTGATCGTGGCCACATCTACTGCAGCGTGGTTTTGACCTACACAAGTTGGCAACATGACCAAATCGGCAACACTTATGGCATTGGATGGTTGGGTAAATGTATTGCTCTACAGGAAGGGATGTGTAACAACAAAAAATCCTTTTGGGTAATACTTGACCATCAAAAGTTATTACACATGTTTCAGTAGGTCTCCACTCCGCTAAACCTTCTCTCTGAACTTTCCTCTTAATGCGACGCACTTTTAAAATTTGACCACATCCCGAAGGTACAGATAGATATGTAATGGCCTCTTCTTCGGTAATATCACAAGGAACACCAGTTACAACACCCATCCTTGTGATATTGTAAGTGGGAATTGAAGCAGTATATCCATGTTTCGACAGCAGACCGTTTACTAGGAAGGAGTTAGCATCCTGAGGGGATGTGAATTCTACAGAAACACGATTCCTGCCTACTCTGTTTACACCATCACGGACTACGTTCGCTACGTGGTTAACTATTAGAAATTTGCCGAAATTTACGGGGTGTAATGTGGTGCCTGAATTTGGATTAGTTTCTATCCGAGAAACGTGAACTAGGAATGGAGCCTTATCCATTACTGAGTATTTAACTCGGCCAATTTGGCTTTTTGGCTGCTTGCTTGGAGGTGAAGGGGTAGTGACTTCTTCGTGACCGGGACGTTTGCGAGTGTTTTGTTGTGATTGTGTCACTTCCATCTCTGTGACACTACAGACTACCTCAGCAAATTGCGATAATGGGCTCGGAGAAGGAGGAAAAGGAGTTTGGGAAGCAGAGATGTCGGGAGGGTCAGGATCGGGTGGTTTATTCCTATCCATTTTGGATATCTAGAGGATAAAATAAGTACGACAAACACTATACAAACCTGGTTACGAACACAAGGACAACACACTTAATCTATAACAAGTTCCAAAAGTAACACAAATCACACAGGAAAGCTAAAAAGAAACTCTAGACACACGTGCTACCCAAAACACCCGTGGCGAGAATCGACCGTTTCTTAAATTCGCAACTCAGTCGTAAACTGTCAAAAATGTAGAAAAATTAAGGCTTTTTGACAGTTTGCTACTGACATGCGAATGCAAACGTGTTTAAAAAATTGTTGAATTGGCCCTCTGAGCTTGTGCAACAGAGGGAGGGAGGCCTTTGACATGCTGTGGAACACATAACTGGACATAATGCACATAACGAGATAAAAAGAGCAATAGCATCGTCTGTGGTCACTACAAAAAGTTTGCAAACTATTTTGTATCATCAGGAGGTCACACTACTGAACAGTGACGGCCCATAGCCCAGAACTCTTGAACTCTTGTTGTATTTACTGCTTTAGGTAAGGTTACCACAGTCAATTTGAAAAATGCATTATTTTTCTGCCTTGAAAACATTAATAGTTACATAACAGAAAAGTAATGAAAACATTAAAAATAATCGTCCAACTAAAATTCTACTACAGCCGTGTAACAATCCAAAGAAGCTCAATAATTTTGTATTACAATGATTTTAAAATGTTTGCAACAATCATAGACATTTTGTTCCTATTTACTATTTTTTATGGTGAGTAACATTTTTGGAATCATACTAGTAAAGAGGTTTTCAGTACTCTTATCAAATCAATCACGATTATTTCATTATGTTATGGGTAACTACCTGATTTGTCTAGCAGCCGTAAAATGCAACTGCTTAGATTCTCGGGGGATTTCTCAGCGCAGCCTTTAGAAGTCGTTGGTACCCTCGTGCCTCAAAAAGTACGTAAAGCGTTGGTCCTGCGCCTGGTCTCTTGCTGGTTTATAAGGATTAGTTGAGTCAAGGAATAAATAGTACACCTATGTTGGCGCACACACTTAAGCATAATTAGATATATCATGAATGACATTGAGTTTCATAAAATTACATGGAGCGGCGTTTGGTGAATGAGTTGTGTTTTTAACTCAAATGAGTCCAATCTTACGAACTGAGGAACCTATCGTATTATAAGGACTGCTCGCATTCCTATTGCAGTCACAAACTGACAAAAACACCTTTATTTTGAAGCTTTGAAAGTACGAGAGTTGGGGTTTAGATGATAAGGATTTCACAGTGTTTGAAATAAAAAGTAGTGATACATTAGAATTTTGTCTCTTATATTGTTTGCAGTATCTGATAGCGTGAGAAGAATACAAGGTGGCGCGTTGGTGAAGGATCATAAAAGTTACATGGTGAGAGAAATAAAAAAAACCGGCCAAGTCCGCACACTAAATAAAAAAATCCATCCAAAATACAAAGATCCATGTTTTAATGGTTTTCCTTTTTTTCTATATTACAGCGAAAACAAAATTCGTATTATTAATTTAAGATTTAATTTTGTTATTGGTTATTATAGCAGCAATATAATCTTTCTGAAAATGTCAAATGTCAGCCCGCTGACAGACAGAACAACAGACAGCTGGGGTATAGTAATAAGGTTCCGTTGTTAACCTTTGGAACGGAACCCTATTGAGGGTTTACTCAATAAACTTTAGTCGCGTTTTCCCCATTGATATCGTCCATTTGTTCAAATGGTCCATTCGGGAGAAACCTAGACGTGTCAGATAAATCAAGCCATAATTAAGCTTTTTTATGCATGGGAAATCATCAAATGACTCCTTCCGCTCTGGGTGGAGCGTGTTAGACTCTTACAGTTCTCGTCAAATAACTGTGCCCCTCTGAAGTTGGCTACGAGTGGCTGCGTAGTAGGTAGTCAAAATTACGAACAAACTGCAACTGCGCGTGCGCAAGAGACATGGGGGCGGGAATTATGGCGGCGTGATTTTATGTCGCTCGTTTACGTTCGATGCATGCTTCAAATCAAATCAAATCATCTTTATTGTGGATCATAGGTACATAATACAGATGGTATTATTTAAATATTTAGGACCAGCTATGTCCTACCCTTAGGGTGTACATTAGAATGTAGGTAAGTATCTAGTGAGTTTACTCGTACATGCATGTCAACAATAATGTAATACATTGCAATTATTAGATTCTTGAATCTTCGTTAATTATTATGATTATATTACATGATGCTTGCGTCCCGCTTGCTCCCGTCTACGTGACTGCACCTGCGCGATCTTTGCAAATTGCTAACTTCAGAGGGGCAAAGTTATTTGACGAGAACTGTACTGACTAAAACCGATACGTGCTCGTCATAGTGCCCATCGCGTCCCAAGGCCACGGTGACTCTTTCGAACAAAATCCGCATCGCTGGCAGGAGCCCTTAATTAAGCTCCACAATTTTTTACAGGTATACCTGGTAAAAGCACCAAAGTCAGACAGGATATATGACGAATGGTTATGTGGCGGTGCCTTAGTATCTCCAGTATTCATTCTCACATCAGCAGCTTGCTTGGAAGATGTGACATACATATACGCTATAGCCGGGTATAGTAAGTACGTCCCGGATAGCGAGATTGAAGTTGATCAATGTACTAAAACACACAAAAAGAAAATTATTTATACCTGTTTTTCTAAAAGTAAGTAAAGGTATTTTAAGAACTCATGTTCAGTCTGCTCAGTTCAGTATTGCCCTTATACCCATTTATTTCGGGTTTGCCCAACAGTTCTTTTTTCTTCAACAATGTGTAACAGAATAAACGCAATACCTCTTAAGGGGTCATTGTACTCGTCACTATGAATAACTTTCACTGTATGTGATTACGAAGTGAGCTGTCGTTCTATCTTGATTACATGAACAGACAGTTCACTTCGTGATCACTTCACCCAAGCTTTCACTTCGACATGTTTACAGAATCGACCGTCTGAGTGTAAGGGATTGACAAACACTGTCAAAATGTCACGTCATCGATTCCTTTTATTTTGGCATTTCAATAACCGCATTGTCTGATAGAATGGCACTATAAGATGAACCCACATTTATCCGATCCGAAGTAAAGAAGGCCTTGCACACATATCCGTACCGAAAGAATCAAACGCACCAAAGAAATCGTTTCTATTTCCTAAACAACTCGCACGTTGCTCTGTCGTACGCAACAAGCAACTGATAGAACGACCGCATAAGCCGCTCCGAATTTGATGACGGCATCAGAATTTGTCTAGGATTTCTGGGATGTGTTGTTTTTTGGATTTGTCTTCCAGATTCGGACGATTCGACGTGGGCAAGTGTGTGAGGTTTTGTATTATTTCATATACAGAATTCTAAAATTCGTTTCGTTCGATTCGTTCGACGCTTTCGGCTCGGATAAATGTGCGTTCAGCTTTAGAGATGCGATAGCAGAGTCTCTGCTTGCGAAAGACTCGATTCAACTCAAATCTAACAGCACTCATGTTTTTTATGTAGATTACGAATTCAGTCATGGTGTTGCGACGAAGTGGGCATTTATAGATATAGCTTTGGCCAAAGTTGAATCACCATATAATCCGGAAGATGAAACGTTTAAAAACTTATGTACATATACACCAACTGTGATACCTCTGAACTTTGAGCCTAGATTTCACCAGCCAGGTACAGATGCCATTGTATTAGGATGGGGACACAGGGATAAGTGGCGGAACGTAAGAATTAATATTTACTTATTTTAAACTTAAGTGTACCTGCACTTCATAATAGGAACAGAAAAAAAAACACAGGCACAATCTGGGTGGTCTTATCGCCTAGGGAGTGATCCTAGCTCCTTTGGATACACTTCAGTGTATCCAAAGGAGCTAGGAACACTCCAATCCAATCTCCAATCCTTCAGGATTGGAGATATATCTAGGGCCATTCAAAAGTCATACTTAAAATTACTTGAAATAATGGTAAGTATAAGATATACCTACATGTCACCTCCGTAGGATTGTAATAAATCTTTATTAGATTAAAATTTCTCGATATAAGTATGTCACTTGCGTAAGATTGTAATTAAACTTTATTCGATTATAATTTCTCGATACATTATGGAAGAATCATGCTAAATACAAAAAATCCCATCCAAATTCAATAGTTTCTAATATATCCGTGTTTTTATTGCGACAAAATCCCATTGCATTTTTATTGCATGGGGCTGTACCTGTAATAATAGTTGTAAGTGATGATGAATAAATAAATAATAAAATAGATTACAATTCCACGCGATATTTTACAATCTTACGGCGTTTACTATTTTCCGGTGACATAAACATACACTACGAAGTAATTCTTAATAGATGTATGTACCTAAATATTTTTTAAACAAATCGTTTCAAATTGACAGTTGTATAAAAAAATATGGTTCTAAATTATCGCATCTTGAAGAAAAATGCTCGCAATATACTATAGTATGCGCCGATAAATGAAGAATAACGGTCATTGACCCACCTACATTTATTGACACAATTTAAAAAACAGACATAATGACATAAAGCTGTCCTGAATCGACATCTATCGTGATCCTTTCTGTTGTAGTAATGAAAACGATTCATAATTTACTGTCCGGGGGTACCTACGAAGATATATTAAGGAAAGGTCAATGATCGTTATTCTTCGTTTATCTGGCGCCTACTATAGTAGGTTGAATAAAACTCACAATGTAATTTTTTCAACAAGATTTACTTTTCTAGCCAGATGACGAAAAAAAATACAACCAAAACTTATTGAATTATGCATCCGTTACAATAACGAAAAAGGAACTATGTAAAAAAGAATACGTTAATTATACTGGCATGAGTGACGTAATAGATCATTATATGTTGTGCACTATGGACACTGGGCTGTTAGATGATAAAGGAACAATAGTAACTGACCCTAATGCACCGCCAAAAAAGAAAAGGGATGGATGCTCAGCAGAAGTTGAAGTGTTGTCCATACAAGACATTCTCGTGAGTATCTTTTCTTATGGCCGCTAAACTCATGCTTGATTTATACAACGTGTAACAGAACGCAATACCTCTGAAGGGGTCATTGTATTCCTCATTATGAACAACTTTTACTATGGGACCAATCTCGAAATCGCGAAAAAAAATCAGCTCTTCAGTACATTCGCACATAAATGTATCAACATCGTTATCATAATTATCAGCCTAAAGACGTCCACTGCTGGACATGGGCCTCCCCCAAGTGTCACCACAACAAGAAAGAAAGAAGAAAGCGGCTTCCAGTCTAACCGAATGCAGCTGAGTATTAGTATTTTAACCGCTCATAGCACCGGCAACACACCGGTGTGCGCCGAATTAATCGCGAATTTAGTGTTTATTTACAAATTACATAAGATTTATTTTTTATTTGGGAATTTTCACATATCGGGGCTGGAGTCGTTAAATTGAGTCGACCTCCATCCAGTAACTGGGTCAGACCTAAATCCTAACCTGAGTTGTACAGATGAGAGTCGAAACCAAGGGCTTAAAGTCGTATGACCTTAACGTAGCACACATAAGTATCAACTCGGAAAAGGAACGTTACCGTATCGCCTTTGCCTCGCCGTCAAACAGGCGTCAACCTGTTCAGTACGTAACCAGAGCGAATCAGCTGCTCTGATACGTTGACTCGGCTATTGCTTGCCGACCGCTGGTTGACCTGGCTGGCTGGTGAGACTGAGAGGGCACGGAGAGACTTAAGCGCGGAAACACCAAGTTGACCACGCACCGCACCGAGATTTGTGAGCTTGTCCCGAGACGAAGCGATGACGTTACGATTCCGATTAGTGTGCGTTGCTGTAGGGAGTTTCTTACAAATAATACTGCACGACTGCCTTACAACGCAGCTACACTGCAGCTCCGAGTTGATATGTGTGCTATACCTTTAAGTTTAAGGTATAGCACACATATAAACTCGGAGGGGTGTAGGTGGAGGTAGGAGGAGTAGGAGGTATAGGTGTGCTTACCTTAAAGTTAAAGGCATAGCACACACATATCAACTCGGAGAGAATACTGCACGGCTCGACTTGATACGGTGACGATTCACCATATCAACTCGAACCGTATCACGTTAAAGGCTTTAACGTGATGTCTGAGGCACGGAGGAGTTTCGGCGTGAATGGTCAACCATTTCAATGGGCCAACCGCTGCGTGCGTTGCTTAACCTCGAAGACCCGTGTGACAGTTATAATCTAGCCACAAACTCTACGAGATCGATTTATTTTTAAACTTCGATATAAATTGTTATGTCACCGGATAATTGCAAACTCCGTAAGATTGTAATAAATCTTTTTTAGATTAAAATTTTTCGATAAAATGTGAGCATAAAAAAACTTTTTTACAAACGGTGTTTTTTGTTGTTTCTTCGTTTTTTGACACCTACTTCCGAAATTATAGTTATTTTTTACTTTGTAGTGTTTTTTGTTTTGAAGTCGGTTGTTTTTTTTGTAAAAAAATTTTTTATTTCTCACTTTTTAGTTATTAGCTTTAACTAAACCCAACACAAAAAGAATCATCAAGATCGGTTCATAAACAATAAAGTTACTCCTGAATAGATAACCCCAAAACCATGGTTAAATTTTACACATCTGCGTACCCCTTCAAAGCGTACCGGCGTGATGATATGTTATGAACTGGTGTAAACAATAAACAAACATGCGATTTCAGCAATCCTGACAGGTTTGCTATCATTTATTGAAGAGTTCCGTTACCTATCTCCGAAGTTCTTCATCAGATCTTCACCAAATTGAAAAATGGGACCATTCCGGGAAGATACTCTTCCAAACAAAAAAATAATCATCAAAATCGGTTGACAATTGGTGAAAACATCGCAAAACAAAAATACAAAAAAAAAAACAGTCGAATTGGGAACCTCCTCCTTTTTTGGAAGACGGTTAATTATCATTTTAAAAACAACAAACCACATCCTAATTCAATAGTTTCCAATATACCAGTGCCTTATTGAGAAAAAATTGTTTACAATTTCATGTGATATTTTACAATCTTACGGCGTCTACATTTTTCCGGTGACGTATATACATACATAATTATAATTATTAGCGTATATTTTATAAGGCCATGAATGTTGAGTAATCGTACCCACAATATACATTAGTCCTTTGTATAAACCCAGGCCAAGTTCATTTTTTCACTCTAACACTTTTTTTTAAAGGATGATGATAATAATAGCCTTGTGGACGACAAGACGCGCAGAGGATGTTTGAGGTCAAACCAAAAGTCGGATGATTCTTCAAAAACAATAGTGAACGGAACTGCTTTCAACACGACCAGAAAATCTAGTGGAATTTGTCAGGTAGTTCTAAAATAAAATAAAAACTTAGTCATTTATTCAAATTAGGCTGAGTACCAGCACTTTTTGAACGTCAAAGTTCTACATAAAAACAGTCCCGCATAACGCCCGCCCGTCACCACTTCCTACTGCCCTAGTTAGAAAACCTAGGTCAAAATTAATAGAAAAATGTTAATGTTTTCATCTTTGGACCCTTGGGTCGTGAATTGTGGAAGGAGTATAGAAATTTTTGTCACGTGACATTTTATCAGAATAGTGATTGTCAAAAGACAAAATGTATGGAATTGAAATGTACTACTGAAATGTCAAATGGAAAGATCAATTTTTGTCGCGTTATTTTTTTTCATTGTGCCTGTTGTTAAACACATACTATACCTATAAAGGCTGTTCCAGAAGTGCGTGATCATATTAAACGGTGATGTTGTGTAGTTGATACACATTTAAGAAAAAATATCAAACAAAAAACTATTTAAAAAACGACTAAACAGTTCCGAAGAAATGACTTTCAAGCAGTCTAATGCAGTTGGTGACACCAAACCAGTGATTTAACCAAAGTTAATGCCACCAACTGTAACAAATTGCTTGAAAAGTTATTTCTTCAGAACTTTTTAGTCGTTATTAGTTTTTAGTCGAACTAAGTAAAATAAAAAAAAACTTTTTTGTTGTTTTGCTATTTTTTCCCTTTATGTATATCAGTTACCCATCACCCTTAAATATGACCATGCACATCTGGAACATCCTGTATACTACTGCCATACTTAGTATTATAAATGTGAAAGTAACTCTGCCTGTCAGTCTATCTGTGTGTTTCCTCTTCACGTCTTAGGAGCGTTTACGCCCTACGGCATCTCATACAAACTTTCAAGTCCTTATTTTTCGAAATTTGATTAATAAACCGATTTTAATGACACTTGGCGCGCATACGCTAGATATTCAGGTCTAAATAATAATATGACGTAAATGATACATCTCCCTAGGTAAAATCAGCCATGATATTGGAACTACAGTGGTCGTACTATGGGAAGTGTTGGTTATTGCGTAATAGAAATACCGTTTGCTTTTAAATCAAATTAATATAATTCATTCTCGAACTCAATACAACAATATTCTTCCACAATAGGTACGCAGCTTACGAAACGCGCGGCGGTTCCTAGACTTGTTCACTGCTCGATCGTCACCAGTAGACTGCCGCTGCAAACTCAGCTTCGATCGAGCACGACGTTCTAGACTTCGTCGAACGCCACAAGATGGCGTTGGCGTCTCGATTGTTCATTCGACTAACGTATTTCCGACAAACATATAGTACCCAACATTTTCGAAAAATTGTTCATTGGGAAAGATAGAGCGATTTTTCGCTTTCTATAGAAAACTTAAATTCGCCCTCTTTCTCCCTCTAAATTATATTTCTAAAATTTTCTCAACTAACTATTTAGACCTGGATATATAAATGATAAATGATAAATGATTTGTAAAAAGTAAAGCTGGACACACGGATTGACCGTGTCATGGAATAGTACTTATGATTATTTTTTTTTTTATCTTAGAAGTTATTTTCTTGGAATTAGCCCAAGGCAAATACTCCCGGGATAAAAGTCCTGAGTTTTTTCTGAATTTGTCTAGCAAATAAGTAATTTTACTATCTTCAGAACGACCACGGAGGACCACTTGTGACTTGGGTGGGTGCTAATGAGGTTCTGATTGGAGTTGCTTCCGTGTTTAAAGTTGATGATGAATCAGGCAATTGTAAAGGTCCATATTTATTCACGGCTACCACTTGTACCGGCTCTTTTATAGATTGTGTACTAAGTAATAACAAAACCAGGTAAGTCGTTTTCTTTATGATCCTAACTGTAATATTTTAAATTCGCAAGTGGGTTTCTTTTTACGCTTTCACGCGTAAATCGCTTACGCGGATTTGTTTTTTTTTCCTTAAATTCCTATATTAAATTAACACTCTCGTTAATTTAATAAAGGATTTTTTTTTTGGAAGTCAAATGCTATGCCAAATATTTGTATCCCGTAATGACACGTTAAGATAAAATTTTAAAGGGCTATGCACAAAATAAGTGGCTCCTTAAATACCACCTTGTTAGATGTGTAGAGTACTTTTATAAAAACAATATTCACTATGGCAGCTCAGCTGTCAAAGTGTTGAGTATTGAGTATTAAAGTACATCTGTCTTGAGTTATGCGCCCTAATCTATAACGCGTATTTAATTAGGAAAACTGAAAACGACATTCTCATGACATTGTTACGGTGAAGTCACACTATACCACTTATGCTCATATGATGCAACTTCAGTCCAATATTTATTATTATTATAATAGAGTTTGTACTATGAAATAATTGGCATTACCTAATACCGCCACAAAAATTAACGTAGCAGAATCAACATCGCAACAATGAGACTTGCAGCGCCATCTATCTCGACAGCTGCGAACTAACTTGAAATAATCTTTAATCATGTTAGCAGAGATTACCGTGCGATTAGAACATGTACATGTAATACTGCGTATAAAAATACAATTTATTTTACACAACAGACGGAGCAACTGCGATAACCCGCCAGTCGCAAGAGGCTACGAAATAGTTGAAAAACACATAGCGTGGGGTGATGAACATCCTGTTGGGTAAGAATTTTAGCACCCAGTCTCGAATAGGTTAGATATTTTGACAGAAAATAAGTGTTGCGAGGCGGCAGGACACAAGAGCATATGGTAGACACCAGATAAATGTGTAATAACGGTCATTGACCCACATACATTTGTTAACCTTTGTTAGTATCAAAAACATAAATTAACACATAAAGTTGGACTGAATCGACTTCTATCGACTCCGATCCTTTACGTTCTCTAGTAATGAAAAATGGTTCATCATCATCATCATCATCATATCAGCCGAAAGACGTCCACTGCTGGACATAGGCCTCCCCCAAGTGTCGCCACAACAACCGGTCCTGTGCGTCTCGCATCCATCGGTTACCCGCGACCCTCACCTTGGGGGAGGCCTTCCAACGCTGCGTCTTCCGGTACGCGGTCGCCACTCCAAAACTTTTCGGCCCCATCGACCATCTGTTCTGCAAGCAATATGCCCTGCCCACTGCCACTTCAATTTGGCGATCCTTCGGGCTATGTCGGTAACCTTGGTTCTCTTGCGGATATCATCATTCCTGATTCGATCACGCAAGGAAACTCCGAGCATTGCCCTCTCCATTGCCCTTTGGGTGACTTTAAGCCTTCTGATGAGGCCTATTGTGAGCGACCACGTTTCGAGTCCATAGGTCATCACTGGCAACACGCACTGGTCTTAGACTTTCATCTTGAGACCCTGTGGTATGTGAAAATTGGTTCACAAAAACAATATTACGGAAAGATAAATGTACTTTATTGCAAGTTTATCTGGCGCCTAGCATAGTAGTAATAATAGTCCTTATAACAAGAAGCCTGGGGCGGCTTGCGGCGCCTCTCACAGTCTGTCGCTTCGGGCCATAGCTCTATTCAACTTAAGGCCAACTAAGGGTCAATATGCTACTTTTTTGCCAGTTTTTGAATTGAGTATTCTGAGTGTGTAAACCCAGTTATCGTTACCGGTTTTTAGGCTGAAGACGAGTTTGAAAATACTCAACCTTAGTATTTTAATTCACCACTAACACTATTGCTGGATACCATAGGTGAAGGCAAATTTTGACATCAAAACAATGTAATTTTTATTTGAGATGGATTTACTCTTGACTTTAGTCTGGTTCTGTGGTGCCAGAGATTTGTCTCTGCTTACCCAGAAGAGGCTTGTTCACTCTAAATTTGAAGAGATAAAGGTTGAATGCGTATATCTTCAGCCGCAATAATAGCAGACACAATAGTAAAACAATGGCGCATTGACTCCATGAGTCGACGTTACGGCTTATGCGTACAATACAAGGTTCGTGTGAGACAAAGCCTCTTAAAAAACTAGTTTTTAAAATTTATTATAATGCATTCTAGCATGGTTCCATGATTATGTGTAAAAAGATTTTTTTTCCTTATCCTGTGTTGTCTCACGGCTGGGCAAAGGCCTCTCCCGTATTTTTCCAGCTAACTTTATCGGTTGCCTTCAAAAATGTATCTTATGAAAAATAAAATGTTTGCAGGATTACGGAAAATGTAAGTTTGTCTACTGTTGACGGCAATAGTACGAGTACGACGACAGAGCAATACATGCAATCCACATTCAAACGTCATGAGCTTGTTGAAAAGTTTTGGTCCCAATTCCAATAAAAAATATTTAAAAAATATAAAAACATAATGAATTCTCCATGCTTATTTTTGTACCATTATTCTACAATTGAGTACTAAATGTTCAAATAAAATAAGTTGTTTATCATAATAATATCACTTGGCATTTTTTATTTGTCGGATCTATTCCTTAATTATTTTTTTACCTAAGCTTATTTGTGGCGTAAGCTTTTTTTTGTGACGTGCATCTCGCAGGTCAACCTAGAGGTTGTCGTTTGCTTAACTGGAATTGCATGTGGCGGCCTTAATATTATACACATAAATATTGAAGCCTTCCGGGCTTATAAAAAACTCACAAACTAAGCAACTACAGGCTATGGGGTACGGACCTCAGCTCAGGGCGTCGCTGAGGGAAGGACAGCTAGGGACAGGCTGGATCGAACTAAGATTATTTAAGGGATTAAAGTAGATACTAAATACATGTGTTATGTATAAAGTTGTCTTAGAAAAAGTTGGTGATACTACTCTGGCAGCGTAAAAATCTGACATCAATAGTTTTATTTTTATTAGTATTATAGCCTCCCTCATATGTATCCAGAAAGTGGTGGCAAGATGAATAGGCGTGTTCTAAGTGACATCACTCATCAGCATAAATATAATATGATCAGGAAAATATTGCCACTCATCATCGACTGTCTAGCATTTCTATTTTAGATTAATTTTCAACTCTAAACTGAAATAGACGAATAGATAATGCGTCGTGCCCTGCACGGGTACGACAGATAGGCCGATACAGTGTCTTTTTGTGTCCACGGTGGTCTCAGTACCAGTTTTGTGTATTGTTTTCTGCCTCGGAGCAGTGAGTAATTGTCTTTATTTTTGTTTATTGTTCTGAGGCAGCGACACTCCGGCTTATGCTGAAAACCAGCGCCATGGATTCGTGTCTTCGTGCACGGGCCTCAGCATTATGCTAAGCGTTAGCCGTTTTGCGCGGTGGTGACGCATTATATAATTGTTTTCTAAATAAGTTTACACCTGATTTTGTTTTGTTTCTAGGCCTATGCTTAACAATTTTGTGTATGTGCGTCACTCTCACGTAAATAAACAGTTTTTCTTTCTTTCTTCTTTCTTTGGATATCAAAGAGTTGGAGCAACTGTCTATCAACCCACACAACCCAGTTACTGACAAATACAATACCCCTTGTATCTTACCAAGGGTTATTCTTCAAGGCTTTTGCAGTAAATTGGTAGTAACCCTAATCAGTCAGTAGTCTTATCAGTCAAAGTCAACGTTTACAGAAAGACAGTAGTGTTTCAGCTGGGAAGAAGTGGCGAAACAAACTCCCCAGCAACACATCTGTCTGTTGAGTTGGAAGAACTAGCATTTATACAATAGTGTGCAAAGTTATTACAAAGAAAATAACCTTACTTATGTAACACGTAAAACCTAAAATTCAATTTTTCGCCACTTACAAGCTAGCGCACTTTGTTTGTTAGACTTAAGAGGGCCCTTCCCGGTTTGTCTATCGTCAACGCGAGCTTGGTTGAAAAGCTTGTTGTTACATCCAGCGCAATGTGTTTGACTAAAAAGAAAGTGAGAACGCGATAACATTGAACGAAAATAGTGTTCGAAAATTTCATAAAACTAGTTCCAGGAAATACGTGTTTTTGAATGAGCCTTACAAGTTTGTAAAATGAATGTTATTTATTTAGAATCTCAATTACATGCGCAAGGGATCTATCAAGATGTTTTTTTTAGTTTTACAGTTTATGAGTACATTATGAACGGCCAAATTTCAGGTGAAATTTGTGCAAAATGCAAATTTTTGGAGGCTTATACTGAATTTGTTTCTCCAAATTTACATGTGTTACAACGGCATAATCACGTATGAGCGTTTGTATGAAAAGTATGACGGGTTGGCCGCTCTTAAGGGCTACTGGCTACTTGTAACCACTGTTGAACAATTTACAAATGGCCGCAGCCACTGGCAACCAGCCCGCGCCGCAGGATGGTTAGTAGTGTAAGATAAATATTTATTTCGTAAACGACGGCTCTACGGTCAGATTTAATTGAAAAACTAGCTTTTACCCGGGATTCACTCACGTAAAGTCTCATTTTCGAAAAAAAGTAGTCTATAACCGTCTTCAGGGTTTTTATCTATCGCTGTACCAAAATTCATCAAATTCGGTTCAGCAGTTTTGGCGTCAAAGTGTAACAAACAAACTCACTTTCTCATCTATACATATAATAAAACAGTAACGAAAGAAAAACTGTACATTGAGAATTTTCGAGAAAAAATAAGTGGCTTTTGTTAGAAAAACGTAACTGATGACAAAAAGTGACTTTTTAGAATTTTTGTCTGTTTGTCTGTTTGTATGTGTGTATGGTACGGCTTCACGCCAGAACTACTGGATAGATTGAATTGAAATTCAGCAAAAATGTTCTTTGTAAACCAAGGAAGACTTTAAGCTGCATATTATCACGCCGTATGTTATGGGAGGTAAGCAATATTGATTTTAAAAGGTTTTTGTTCGTAATTGAATGCACAAAATAATTGAATGCTCAAAATGACATGTTAGTTAGTTGCAAAACCATTTAGATAATTTTTACACATAAACCTGATAGGAATTGTAGCAATCTAGAAGAAATCAAATTATTATCTACATAATTCAGATACCCGTAATGCCATCTGTTGACCGAAAAAAGTACTAACTATCAAAAGCATGAGAATTACACCAAAATATATTTTTTTGTTAATAATGATACTTTTAAAACGTCAAAAACAGTGATTCTTTTGATACAAAACTTACCGTTATGCATTTGATGCATAACATAAAAAAAGATTTGGTCTGATTGCTCCACTGACGTTATTTTAATTTTTTTTTGAACGGTTAATTCTCTCCACTCAACCTGTAAAGCACCCTGGTTGCTTCTGTACACTTGAACGGAGCTAGGTCGGCAAACTTAGCTTATACAGTATAAGCTAAGTTTGCCGACCTAGCTCCGTTCAAGCAGACCTTCACCGTATGCTCCGCCGTGTCCTCTGCGGGGGTTGACTTCTCTTCTGGTTGGTTTTCCCATGGACAACTTTATGTAGCTCTATCGCGTGTTAACAAACATAGCAAGTTTCATCAACATCGTGTATCATCATCATTATCCACAGTCCAACTTCGCTCACTGCTGAGCATAGGCCTCTCTTTTCGTGTGCCAATCCCCACGTTCCTGTGCCAGCCTCATCCAGGTTCTACCCACGATGGCAACAATATTGTCTGCCCATCAGCCGCCGGTCGACCAATACTTTATCTTCCAGTCCTCGGACGCCACTCAGTCACTGCCTTACTCCACCTATCATCACCGCGCCTTGCCAAGTGTCCTGCCCAGCTCCACTTTAGTTCTACAATTCGTTTTCCGATGTTGAAAACCTTCGTACGTCTTCGGATCTCGACGACGTACCTCTACCAAGCATGGAACGCTCCATGGCTCTCTGTGCAACTATCAGTCTGTAAACAGCCTCCTGCGTGCCTGGTTATAAAGGCGGGAATTCAGACATTGCGTAATTTTAGCAGGCTTCAGAATGTCGTCCATTTTGATAAAAGCGGCCCATCCAAGGTGTGTTCCTCTCGAAAATCAACAAACGGAGGTACGTTTGTTGATTTTCTTTGCCAATTGAAAGGATATGGCCAAGATAAACATATCGGTTAATCATCTCCAACAATTTATTTCCAGATTTGAATCGCTGAAGGTGTTTGCCATAACCTTCGTCTTGGTCATATTCATCCCAAGATCCAACTTAAAAGAAGCATCTTTAAGATTTGAATCATTTTCTGGGGGTCATCGAAGTTCTCAGTGAAAACCACAAAGTCATCTGCAAATCTTTAGTGAGACAGTTGGGCAGAAAATTGACGTTAATACCGCTATAGTCCCAATCTATACCCACATTTTTAACGACATCTTCTAGGACTGCTGTGAATAGTTTCGATAAAATGAAAGAAGCATTATCATTACAACGTTTCTCACGAAAAATTATTTGAACAGAAGAGGTGATACTCGACGGCACGATGTGTTCCATGCGCGTCACAAAAAGATGTCAGCATAAAGACGAGGCCCGCTAGGGCCAGTGCCTGCCAGGGTTGCGGAATTTTTTCGAAAGAGTTACCGCGGCCCTGGAACGCAAAGGGCATTGGAACACAGATGGGTTTTAGTCAGTAAGAGTCTGACACTCCCTTCCATTCCGCCCAGAGCGAAAGGAGTCATTTGATGTTTTCCCATGCATAAAAAAGAAGAGGCAACAATGATAGACATTGACTGTTCGTATTTGATATACGAACACATTGATCTTACCTAGCCACATCATTTTACAATACATACACGCGAACGAAGTCGCGGGCAACAGCTAGTTTATAATATTAGTTAAGATTGGTTCTTAGTTAAAACATTCATGAATGTTTTATCCGAAAATGAAGAAAAATAATGAAATCAATAAATGTTATCATTCATTTATAATTCCATTATAACCATGTCACAGTCCAACGAAGTACAATTATTTGGTTTTACAATGGTCCTAAAATGGCCGTGATAAAGTTCAATCTTTTGTTATTTTTAAATATTTTCTATGGTGAGTACTTACTCCTAGACATATGACTTGTTAAGACGTAACGAGTAAAACTCTGGTTCCTTAGTCGAATCATGAACAAAGAATATCGGCAGGAGAACCAAGGTTTCCGATGCCGATGTAGCCGGAAGAATCACCAAACTTAAGTGGTAGTGGGCAGGGCACGTTGCTCGTAGAACAGGTAGTCGATGGTATCGAAAGGTTCTGGAGTGCCGACCGTATACCAGAAGGGACAAGCCACCCACACATTCCCAAACCACTGCATCTCCTGACACCGCATACCGGAAAGCGAAGCGTTGGAAGGCCTCCGACAAGGTAGACCGATGGCCTGGTGATGGCCACGGTAATCCACTAGAAGCAAGACGGACAGGACCGGTCGATGTGGCGACTCTTCGGGTAGGCCTGTGTCCAGCAATGGATGGTGATGAGGGAAGTGGTGCGAAAGTTCGCAGCCAGACACTCGGCCATTCAATACACTTTTGGATTTCGCTTGCGATTCTTAACTTTTCCAACATCCGTACAGCGTTGAGCCTCGGTAAGAGCTGACCGTGAATAACAATGAAGAAAAGAGGAAAGGCATTTCATTATTGTAGTATTGATTATGTTTCTTGCACGTTCATCTTCATCGAGACCTACGCCGTGCAACTAGCTTCGTTTCTTTGACAGGTTGTCCGTGACAACTCAAAAGTGCCACTTAATATTATGCATTGAGTTACAGTTTATAATGTTCTCCAAGCCTGTTACAATTGAAATTTATTACTTATATTTTGTTACAGTGACTGATAGCGTAAGAAGAATAAAAGATGGCGAAGAAGTAACTAAAGACAAAAGTTACGTGGTATGTGATGAAGTATAAAGTAACTTGTTTTCCTATCTAATCTAGCCCGTTATATACCACTGCAGGGCAAAGGTCAGTCCTCTCCCTTTTCCAAACATATCTGTCTTCTGCCATTGCGGGCCAGTCCTTCCGGTAAGGGTCAAGTTCGTCTCTCCACCTTCGCCTTGGTCTACCGCGATGTTGCCTAGCCTTGAAAGGGACCGAATTAGTGGTGTTTTTAGCCCACAGCTCATCTGACATACGATAGTCATATCCGATACAATTCCACTTGTGATAAGCAGCTTTCCGGGTAACAGCTTTTTTTTTTTTTTTTTTTTTTTTTTTTTTTTTTTTTTTTTTTTTTTTTTTTTAGGATGGGAAATCATCAAATGACCCCTCCCGCTCTGGGTGGAGCGGCAGGGAGTGTCAGACTTTTACTGACTAAAACCCACCCTTTAGTCCTCCTAGTGCCTTTCTTCCCAGGGCCGCGGTAACTCTTTCGAACAAATCCGCAACACCGGGTAACAGCTTTGATTGTAGTTATGGCGGCCAGTATTTATTGTGTTCCTTACACGGTCTGAAATTGGACTTCACAGACTACTGCGCTCCATGACTTGCTGGCAAACCTCGAGTCTAGACCTCTGCTAAAGTGTCAAAGACTAGGTTTGTGCACCTTATGTGAGTATCCACTAATCCTAATCCTTTTTCTGCCCAATTTTGGGCCAAGGATTTAAATAGGTACTCCCTCCGGAATGGCAGGAAAGCGTTTCGGTGACAACAGGTCTCCCTGCCTGTAGAATGTCAAATGTGGAATGGATTAGTCGACGTCGATAGATAGTTTCTACTACACCAATTGATTGACTGTCGATCGATGCCATTGATCGATGGTAGAATGAATTAGTCGACGTCTATCGATAGTTTTTACTTCTTTCTTCTATTAGCCAAAGCTACCACACCAATCGATTAACGTTAATCGATGGCATCGATCGGCAGTCGATCAATTGTTTATCACCCGGTATTCGTTCACCAGCCAAAGCTACCACAACAAACGACCAACGTCGATAGATTGCATTTATCGACGATCGATCGATTGGCGTGGTAGTACTTTCTTTGGAATAGTTTCGACTTACACGCTGGCGAAAATGCTGACGGAAGCTACTGTTACCATATGTTTGCAGGTCTACTTGGTTAAAGCGCCAAATTCAGAAAGAATATACGACGAATGGTTGTGTGGCGGTGCGCTAGTCTCCACTTTATTCATAGTGACGTCTGCAGCCTGTGTTACTGACGTTGAATTCATGTACGCCATAGCAGGATACAGAAAATACGTCCCAGACGCAGAGATTGAAAATGATCAATGCACAAAAACAATGAAAAAGAAAGTGATATACACTTGTGTTCCTATGAGTAAGTTATAGACGAAAAAAATATACTGGAAATTAATTAATGAATAAGTCTTTTAACTCCACAACTTTGTCTTGTTTTTGTAGAATACGAATTAGATTATCATAAAACGGAAAAGTGGTCATTCATAGACATAGCTTTGGTGAAGGTAGAATCGAAGTATGACCTCGATAGTACTTTTTACAATGTTAAATGTTCGTACAAACCAACTGTGATACCGATAAACTATGAGAACAGATTTCAAAAACCTGGTACTGATGCTTTGGTTTATGGTTGGGGGCATTTAGAAATTTGGCGACAGGTAAGAATTACAAGTTTTTAGTTTTTGGCTTTTACTTTGGGCAGAGACTAAGCATTGCCATTCAACGTGGTAATGCCGCCAGTCTCTTGGGTACATTACCAGCTGACAGTTGAGGACGAATTTTTTAATGCTATATTTTAGTTTGTTTTTAGTTTTGTGTATTTTTTAATTTAGGTTATTATTAAATTCTAACAAGCCTAAAAATCAAAACAAAAGAAAAATTTAAAGATTTTATTAATTTTATGTTTATGCTAAATTCATTCCTGCTATATTTATGAATGTTGTCATAAATACAGCAGGAATAAATTTCAATTATTCTTGGGTTATCCGTATAAAGCTCTAGGAACAGCTTAGATGCCGTAATGTTGAGGCATTTTGTAAATGGTTTGGTGCAATCTTGTCGTTCATAAAATATGTCTGTCTTTTGTGTGTTTACAACGAAATTACGGCAGAAACAGGCCAATTGTGAGTCAAAATGTCACACGAAGGGTTCCGTACCATAACCTCAAAAAACACGTTTTAATTTTAATTTAATTTAATTTTTATAATATTTCCTTTATTTTTGGTATATACATGTGGGATGTTAAATTCAGAACGCATCAAAATTATAAATGAGTGATGGATGTATGAACGCAGCGATAAGTGAACGAGAGAGTATGTGTGTGAATGGGAAAGAGGACAGGGGGCCTACCACAACCTCTTAAAACAATATTATTTTAATATTACTTTGTAATTTCTGTTGTTGCATTTTCAACTCTCGGATCAGCGCCGAGAGTTGAAAATGCAACAACAGAAATTACAAAGTAATATTAAAATAATATTGTTTTAAGAGGTTGTGGTAGGCCCCCTGAGATTTTTACGACGAAAGAGGAAGACGTATTTTACGAAATAAAAAGTTTTACAAAATAAAAGAAGATTCCTAGTAACGAAGCGTCTTTATTTGGGTCTACCACGTACCCCACCCTACATAGGGACACACCCACACCCTACATAATATAAATTACATTTTTAAATATTAAAATTCAAAGTTATAAAAATATTTATTAACATAAAAAATAGTAGCCCACCTGTATCTGTATGTGTTTATAACACGGTAAAGCTTACTTCATCACGCTGGAACGGCTGAATAGATGTGGATGAAATTTAGGTAGATTATATTATGTTCTTTTTATCCCAGGAGTATGTCCCCTTTCTTTTTTTTTAAGGATGGGAAATCATCAAATGACCCCTTTCGGTAGAGCCTCTGGGTAGAGCGGGAGGGAGTGTCAGACTTTTACTGACTAAAACCCATCCATGCTGCTCCTAGTGCCTTTGACATTCCAGGGCCGCGGTAACTCTTTCGAACAAAATCCGCTCTTGAGAATATTTCCAACAATATTTCAATGTTTTCAGGAAGGCGACCATAGCAATTACAACCAACCGATGATGCGTTACGCCGCTTCAAAGATAATGGACAAACCATCATGCAAAAAACATTATGAAATGTTTAAGAGCATGACTGACATAATAGATCAATTCATGATATGTGCTTTAACGAAAGGCGAGATTAATGACAAAGGAGACCTTGTGATGATCGGGCCTGAACCACTAAAATTAGATGGATGTGCAAACAAGCAATTGCGTAATGGACCTGCGCTCAAAAATGGTGAACTAGTTATGTCGCGGAATGGTTCTATAACCGATGATGTAAGTCTAGTTTCTAGATCTAATTCAGGGTATGCTGCAGGATATAATAATAATAACAATATTCTTTTTTCAAGTAACCGTGACACATTTAGATAGTAACAGAAACTTAAGCTGTGTTAGAGAAAATACAAAAACAAAACACATTAATTAAAAGTAAGGAAATCACCGCTGCACCATCCCATGAGAAATAGCACAGTAGACAGTACGCTGTTGGAGCTCCCTTTCAATTTGCACACCAGGGATGCACACCTCTTGCGCATTGTAGCATAAAAGCAATTCACCCGCATTTCAGCGAACATCCCTGATGCGCTACAAAAGCGGGGGAGCCCCATCAGCATCCTAAACGCATTGTTGTATTGGATACGGAGGGCATTGTAAGCATGCATGAGTATATCTGCCTCACAGGCTGCAAGAATAAAAGGATGTGCAGTAAGCTACGAAAAGAGTAACTTTCACATCCCTTGTACCCTTTCATATCCCCAAACACTTGTACTACCCTGGGGGTCTACTCTCTAAGCCCGAAGTCCGTAGCTTCGGCCTTAGTGTCGGGCCTTTTCTTCTCCGTATCACATACGAACTTACGATTAGTCCTGAACCCGAACTAAGAATGAATGACAACACAACAGTAGTTCTTAGTTCGGGTTCGGAAGTAATCGTAAGTCCGTAGGTGAAAAAAAACGCCCGACACTAAGGCCGAAACCACGGACTTCGGGCTTAGAGAGTAGACCCTCAGGACCATGCTATGGCAACTTAGAACAAAATTAAAATTCCATTTTTTATTGAAAACAGCGCCATCTAGTTTTTAGTTAAGGGAAACAAATTGCGGTGTTGCTACGGTTAAATATATTTTTTTTATCTGGTAGTTACATTATAACATTAATCAAAAAAAAAAAAATAATTTCATGATCTTCTTGTATTCAAATAATAGAATATATGAATTAGTACATAATTAGGTTTTTATTATGAGCTTTAATAGTGAAGAAGTTATATTTTGGTATTTAAACGTGCAAGTTTGTTTTTGAATGGCCACACTTGAATTGCAAATGGCTGCGTGAGAGTGTAACTACTCGTGCGCATTTATTTTCCTTTTGCAATAGAGTTTTTGTTGTTTCGCTAGTGCATCTGCAGGTTGAGTTGAGCTTTCGTTTCTCCATGTTGTTGAGCCGCGTTACAATTCGTTCGTACGTTCGTGTTCTGTTGTGTTGTGTTGTGTGTGTTGTTGTTGTAAGCAACTGGTGCAAAGATATCAATAATTTTCTCACTGGCCAAATAACCTTTTGGGATATTAACGATTCAAGGAAAGAAAAGGCTAATCGGCACTACCCTAATCATAAGGGACGAAAAAGGCGAACATAAAATTTTATTGTAAATGTGTGATGTTTTTCTTGATAAAATGGTTTAATATTCAATTATGTGGTTTTTTTTCTTTTACGTATGTTTGTAGTATATAGCGGATACACTCATCTCTCTACCTAATATCATAAAGGATCAGACAGCAGCTATACACCTACCAACTTATACATTTACTTATATAAATTAGTTCCCTTAACTAAAAACTAGATGGCGCTGAGTTCGACCACTTCCTAATATTAAAAAATAAGGTAGAGTTGCCTGTCTATAGCCAGTATACTTTTGTAGTCTTTGCTCAGGACCGTGGCTCTGGCTAACGACAGAGCGGTCAATGAAAATAATTGCTAGGTACACTAGTTGGAAAAAATTGAGAAGTTGTGTCAATCGACACGAAAAGAAGAAGTTCTAAACCTAGCTCAAATCTAGTTTAAGCTGACCAAAAAAGATTGTCGTGTAAAAGTATTATTTATCATTGTCATTTACGTGTTATCCTCTTAACCGTGGCGGCCATTTTGCGCGAAACGTCAGATCTGTGGGTGGTCCTTCGTGGGTGGTCTCGTGAAATCGATCGTCATCGATTAGATCGATGATATCTTTTAAAAAGTAAAAAACTTTAAAAGATATCATCGATTAGATCTATGATATCTTTTAAAGTTTTTTACGGGAACTATATAATAGTTACTTTGTTGGAATTCTTATGAAATAAGCTTCCACTTAAAAAAAATATTCACATTAAGAGCGTTTACGCGGTACGGCTTTTCGGACAAACTTTCAAATCCTTATTTTTCGAAATTAATGAACCGATTTTAATAAAACTTGGTATGCATGCGCTAGATATGTAGGTAGTTCTAAATAGTTATCAGAAAAAAAATCGAAAAATAGTTCACGGGGAAGGATATAGTGATTTTTCACTTTCAATAGAGAACTTAAAATCGCTCTCTCTCTCCCTCTAAAATATTTTTCAAAAATGTTTTATTCTAACTATTTAGACCTGGATATCTAGCGTATGCATACCAAGTTACATTTAAATCAGTTCATTCATTTCGAAAGATAAGGATTTGAAAGTTTGTATGAAAAGCCGTACCGCGTAAACGCTTTCAATAAGAAAATTTATTAATTCCAATATTAGAATGACAGTTAATAACATTTCACATCCGGTTTTTGTGTAAAAGTGGTAATAATTAAAAAATGCAGTTAAGAGGTTAAATAACATAGTGAAACGCTTGTGTTCCCTGAAGAGTTATTATTGATGAAATTTAAGAGGATTTAAATTTGATGAAATTTAAGAGGATTTAAATTTGATGAAATTTAAGAGGATTTAAATTTTATGAAATTTAAGAGGATTTAAATTTGATGAAATTGAAGAGTTTAATTTAGCGTGTTCCATACCCTTGAGTGTTTCACGTAATGTCCATCTTTTTCATGTAACACATAGGTAAATACCAATTATTTAATCTGTCCTTTTTAGTGTGAAGATGACGGCATTTATCAAGATCTCCTGAAGGATAGCACACGCAGAAAGGAAAAGAATTCAAATCAAACTTCTAGTGATTCTTTACTAAATAAGAATAGAACTGTTATTAACGGAACCAACACGCAGTCACGAAAACATGGGATTTGTCAGGTGCATATACAACGTGTAAAAGAATAAACGAAATACCTTAAAGGGAGTCATTGAACTCATTATTATGAATAACTTTTACCATGGGACCAACACTGAAATCGCGAAAAAAAGTCGACTGCCCCATATTTTTTTGAACAGCAGATTTTTAAAATATGTGCTTGACTTGTGTATTTTACGGTTTCAGAATGACCACGGAGGACCACTAGTCACTTGGGTGGGTGGCAATGAGATTCTAATCGGCGTTGCTTCTGTGTTCAAAGTGTCAGACGATTTTAAATGTATGGGGCCCTATTTATATACCAGTACGCAATGTAACGGTGCCTTTCTGGATTGTGTATTAAGTGAATCAAACTTAAAAGACCCCTCGGGCAGGTGAGTCGTACGTATTTCTAGATTTTTTTTAAAATTTTTGGTCATACGAGGCGAGATCCCTTCGCTCCTTAGAAAACACGTTAAGCTTGTTGGTTCCACATGACGACTGGCTGCTCCATCGATCCGGGATTAGAAGCTCGAAAATCTAAGTACCAGTCTTATTAGGGGTAAAATGCAACTCAGAAAATGGGTTAGATAAAATTCAAGTATTCAGCTGCAGCCGACTATGTAAAATTTGCATATATTAAGCTGAGCCTAATTTAGGCTTAATGATGATGGTGCCTATTGGTCAAGCCTGCGCAACTTGAGAAACTTCCCCATAGTAGGAGCCAGGGTCGACAGCGCGTTGTGTTCTATGTGTTGGGAGCCCGCTAGGGCCAAAGCCTGCCAGGATTGCGAAATTAGTTCGAAAGAGTCACCGCGACCCTGCAACGCAAAGTGTATTCGGAGGAAAACGGATGGGTTTAGTCAGTAAGAGTCTGACACTCCCTTCATAATACTCTATTTATCCTAGTGAATAGTTGAACTATGTAGTAATAACTATTGCTCACAGTGTTACCAACTTTAACAAGAGCTATGGTAGGGTTTATCGGGACCATAGAGTATAATAGTCTTTTTTGAAATTAATGACAATTTCCTTACAACCTTAATTAAACTCATTGTTGTATTTTTTTAAACTCTCGATTTTTACGATTGTTTGCTGTGCGCTTATTAATAAGGGGTAATTTATGAACAGAGTGATCACATGACTGATACATATTAATAATTAAATTCAACAGACGGGCCATATGCAGCAGTCCACCGATTCAAAGGGGCTACGATACAGTAGAAAGAAACATATCGTGGGTCCATCATCCTGCTGGGTAAGTTGGTTAGAAGTCTTCTTGTAGCAAAATACTGCAATCACTAATCACTTGTACGGGTCAGGCAAAAACTTAAAATAAGTATCTGGGCGCAGTTTAGAGGTAGCCCGGTTTGTTTTTGCAAACTAGCCAAAGCAGATCCCCAAACAAACAATCAAGTCGATGCTCCTCCCCACCGAAGGTGTCCCCACGATGTCGTCGTGGTGGGGCTTGTTGGTCTCAGTGATCTTGTGAGCTTTGCCGGTAGAGTTACTCATGCCGGAAAGGTCTAAGTGAGAGACCAGACCAAGAGGGACACGAGAGGGGCACACCGTTCGGAGACTTGAGTAGTGTTCGGGTCTTCGGACGGTGTGCGTTTCGAAAGTGAACTTGCTCACTGCTTTCTGGTACTTTCTCGTCTGCCCATCAAACGGGACTGTGAGGGCAGTGAGCAAGCAAAGGGAGAGAGGCCCTGTGAAAGGGCGGAGGAGAGACACCACACCCTATAAAAGGAACAATATGGACAACGCGAAAGATCTACCCCAGGGCGGTACCAGCTACTCAGCAGCTGGAGAATCGGCACGCTCCCTTCGGGACCGTCAAGCCCCTCGTATTATGGGTAGTTCAACGACTGTTTTCCGCTTGCTAGTGGCAGCGTCCTGTGAGGACCTGATCAGACTTAACGCCGAAACACCTGACAAGGTGTCGGTCGGGCGATGCGGAGGTCATCCTCCAACGAAAAGCTGGCCTCGGCCCAAAAAATCCCCACCAGCAGGCGGGGTAAGAGCCGAGAAGTGCTCGACTCCTAGGAGGCTGCTCAGTGAGCCGTGAAGCTGGCTAAAGAGGGGCGACACCCAGGAGCTGGCAGTCGCGGGGCTCCTGTCTCGGGGTCTTCTGGCGGTGAGCTGGATGGGCCAGGTTTGCGAAGGTAGTGGAGGCCGTTGACCGCGATGTGGCTGCGAAGAAGATCAAGCCAAACAGGAACAGGGCCTGCAGCGCGGCCACGGCCTTCAACCTGGCAGGAGCGAAGGAGGCCAAACTCTATTGCGGGTCTCCACCGACGGACGAAATGTCCAGGCTGCGGGCGAAGGTCACCCGCTTGGCGGCCGCTATGGAGCTTCTCCAAAAGGAGAATGAGAAACTCCGAGCAGACCTGGCAGGGCTCCGAGGAGCCGGCTCACAGGGGATGCCTCAAGGGGGGCGCAAGGAGGACAGCCAATCCATGCCGCTGGAGATTTCGGTGCTGGACCTGGTACGGCGGGAGATGACTGCCTTCCGGGAACGGTTCTCCATCCTGGAGGGTATCGTGCTGCGCCCCCCACTGGCGGCGAGCCAGAAAGTCTCAGGCCAGCAGCCAAGAGTAAACCTTCCTCCACCACCGCCTCCACCGCAACCGCCACCATTGTCACCGCCGCTACCACTGCTCAGGAGGGGGCTGAAATGGAGTTCCAATAACGGCCCCATTTCGCCTCCTTCAGGCGAACGTCAGTCACTGCGCCGCTCAAAAACTGTTGCTCCTGAGCATGGCGCAGTGATTGATGCCTGCGGACGGCGAGCAATGGGTAGCTTGCCGTCCGATCAGAACAGGCCCGAGTCGATGGCGCGTTTTGTTCCACGCGTGCAGAGCAGTCAGCAAACAGGACGGGGCCCGCTAGGGCCAGAGCCTGCCAGGCTCTTCTTCATCCGACAGATCATCGTTTAAGGTCCTTCCTTGGCAGTGGTGCTAGAGACCTGTTAATGACCGTCGTTTCACGTCCATTTGGTAAACGAACATAGGAGTATTCAGGATTGCTTTGTAGTAGCTGAACTTTTTTTACAGCTGGTTCGTATTCGTCCTTACGTTTTTCTTGATATAAACAGGTCCAGGCGAATGAAGCTAAGATGGTTAAGATTGGCCATTTATCGAGCGGCGAGGATGGTTGAACATACGCTCATGCGGGGTCGCATTGGTTCCTGTACACTAAAGAGATCTAATGGAGTGTAGCGCTGGTAGTATAGCTTTCTCCCAGTTTGCGATATCCTTATTATTGGATCTGAGATGTAGTTGAAATTTGCGACACAGTGTACCATTTAAACGTTCTACCAAGCCGTTTCCTAAAGGATTGTGGGGCGTTGTGCGACTACAAGATGTACCATGTGTGAAGCTAAGAATTGTTTTAATTTGTCAGATAAGAATGAGGTTTCCTCTGTCCGAATGAACGTAAGCTGGAGTGCCGAACGTGGAGAATAAGTCTTTCCGACATCTAATTACAGTTTCGGAGGTCATATCTTAACAGGCATAAGCAAAGGGGAACCTGCTATATTCATCGATAATTGTGAGGATGTATCGGTTTTGAGTGTTAGAAGGGATTGGCCCCTTGAAGTCTAAGTTCAATCTTTCGAACGGTGCAGTTGCATTTATGAGGTGTCCTTGATGACTAACATAACTTGGTTTAATTTCAGCACAGATTGGGCATGCTGCCGTAATTTTCTTTACTTCTTCAATCGAGCATGACAAGTTTTTCGATCTGACCCAGTGAACCATACCAGTGATACCTGGGTGGCAGAGAGAACGATGGAGCTCGACGAGTCTGGAGTGAGAGTTCGCAGTGTCTATGTGCATACATACTCGCGAAAGTGCGTCAGCAACTAAGTCCTGTTTACCAGGTTGATAAACAATATCGTATCTAAAACAAATGACAATAGGGTAGATGACTAAAAAAATCTAATATTTTTTGGAATTAGTTAGATTTCCAAAAAATATTAGACACGTATTTTTTCTTTTTTCACGTAAAAAAAAATGAACACAATACAGTGATTTGAAAACTCGTGTGACGTCACGTTTAAGTACACTTTTTACATACACCTGACGTCACAAGCCCCTACTCCTGATCTTTGAAGCGTTTTATCTTCGTATTTTTTATTGATTTGATAAAGCAAAACATAGTACGTGTCCAACATTTTTAGATAATCTAACTGACGGACTAAATAGAATCATACATTTTTTAACCAGGAAGGCCAGCAGCAGGTGAAGCAGGAGGCCTATTCTAGGCGCCATCTTCCTATTTTTTCATATTTAATTTTATTTGAATGCGTTTGGTTGAACATAAACGCAACTGACTGTTGGTCAGTAATTAGCTGAAAATGTGCTAATAAATATTAATTCCGCTCGCTCCATCATAGACCTCCATCAGGCGGGATCGAGGTCAAGAGCAAGCCCATTCCTCAATAATAAAAAACTGTCTTCCAATTAGGAAATGTCTCCATTTGCGTAAAACTTCGACAATTACGCTTGCCTCCTTTTCTATTGTGGCTTGTCGTTTTTCAGAATCGTTAAGAGATCGTGAAAAGAGCGCTACAGGACGTCCTTTCTGTGACAATGTCGCTTCGATTCGAAGTCCGAAGCGTCAGTTAAACGAAAAATGTCTCGTTATCGTCTATTCCAGCCAAGGTAGCCTCGCAAATATCAGTTTTAAGATTATTGAATGATTTGATAGCGTCTTCTGTTAACGGTAGAGTAGGTTCAAACAATGGTTTAATTTTTGAAGAAAAGTTGAAGATCAACTTTGAGTAGGCAAACAGTCCAAGTGATCTTTTCAAAATAGCAGTATCGTTTGAGATTGAAAGATTCATCAGTGGTTCCGAACGAGATTTGTCATGTTTGATGATGTTACTATGAATGGTGTTATCAAGAAGATTGATCGAGTCTGTTTCAAAGGTGCATTTGCTAGTATTCAAAGTGAGTTTGTATTTCTTAGCGGCTTCCATGAATTTATGAAGGTTTGTCTCGTGATCTTCCTTATATTTTCCACAAACGGTTACATCGTCAAGATAAGCATAATTATTTGCCTTTTAGAGTTTCAGAATCAATTATATTATTAATAGAGTATGACAATCTATCATAAAATCTTCTAAGTAGGCAAGGAGTTCATATCAATGATTATACAGTTTTAAAATTTTACAGGCCGGCAGATAATGAAAGGAACTCACTAAATGTAAGAAATAGGGCGCAAAACAATCCACAAGAAAAGCGAGGGTTAATGAGATTTGCAATGTTGGCGAAGATGGCAAAAGATCAGTCGAACGCAATATTACGAACGCAGCGGCTGTACCGGCAACGAGGGTAGTCAACAATGAAAATATACGTAAACACCTTTCTGAAGAAATTATTCTAATGATATTGAAGTCGTATCAAAATCAATGGAGTGGTTTAGAAGAAATACGCACGAATACAAACAGACAAAAATAGCGATTTTGTTTTAAACTGTTTAGTGATTAGTGAAAATTAGTTTAGTTGTTAAGTCATGTTTGTAATCTAAATTACCTACTTATTAGAATTAGCATTGCCATTTAATGTGGCAATGCTGCCAGCCTTCTGGGCACGTTTCCGGATGACAGTGATGCGGTGGAATACGCCTGAGTGTATTTTATTTTTGTATATTACTAATTTTGTGTATATAGTTGTTTTAAAATAGAATTGTTTCAATTTAACACTTATTTAAAAATAAACAATACAGTTTTACCTACTTATTTAGTTTGGCCAATTTCTCTTTTTTAATTTTAGTTTGGATCTTAATTTTGATTTTGATAATTACTGATTTTAATTTCGATTTTGATTGTAATTCGGATTTTGATTTTTATTATTAATTTTGATTTTGATCTTGATTTCAATTGTGACTAACTTGTTTTAATTTTTTTTTATTTTTGTTTGTTCTGTTTTGAATTTAAATTTTGATAATTTAATATTGATTCTAATTTTACAATGTTTTTATTTATTTTAATTTTACACTGTCTTAATTTATTTTTAATTTTAATTTAATTAATTAATTTTAGTTTTAATTTTAATATTAATTTTGATTGTCATTGTCTCAAGTGTCTACCAAATCAGGGGAGGAGCGAGATAACCCCGACACAAGTGTTATTAACCACTTACTGGGGATGTTTCATTCACATTTGTCATGTATACCTAAGATACTCGATAAACTATATTTTTTTTTCTTTAAATAATTTATTTTAAATTATTAATTAAATAATTTTTGTGAATGTTTAATTGTCTCATACTTAAGTCCTTTCTACATAACTTAAAAATTCAATGACGTTACTTTACAGAAATTCTTAATTGCTAAAACCAAACCTCGTTTCCTCGTTCAGACAATTGAGTATTTTTTATTGGCATTTTGAAATACTGGTTAAACACTGGGAAAACATGAAGATATGGAAAATAATCATAAATGCGAATCGGTAGAGTATGTATATTAATCAGGGCTATGCTATGGAATCTCTCTGAAGGTTCACATCCAGAACGAGGAGATCCAGTACAGACCCAAAGTGGTTGACATAGCCCACAGGAGACAAGCAAATATTCACGTCTCAGTCGCAGTCTGTCTAACATTAGTAGAATTGGGACCTCTGATGACCGTTGGCGGTGGCGTGTTTTTGAGTGAATACCTCGCAGCGATTAACGCAAAAGACGTATCCAGCATTTCCTTAGGCTAGGTGGAGCGGTAATCTCGCCAACCCTGCCAGGGTTGGCGAGATTCAAGATAAGTGGCGTGCGATTGGAGATGCTTATGTCCAGCAATGGATCGCTCTAGACTGATCATGATTCATATAAAAAATGCTAATGCCTTATTCAATAAAGTTGATGTATGCAAGCAAGATGAAGTAACATAAAGTTAAAAATAAAAACTTTAATTAATATCATACTTGACGTCAATTATTCCCTTTTTCCTTTTTCCCAATCCCACGATAAATATTCAGTACATTCATGAACAAAGAGTAAAGAATATTTTTTTATCAATGATTTAAAATTACAAGCAGAGACTCCAGATCACTCACCTATAAACCCATATAAATTTTGAACCAATGACAGACTAATTCTGATATTTGGCGACAAATTCCGAATAATTAGTGACTAATTTTTTGTGTTATCAAAATTAAAATACCTGATGGTGGCGTTGCCAGTGTCATGGTCACCAGTCAGTTTACTTCTCCCTTCTGTAGCCCTTGTACGTATGACCCATTAACACCTTACTAGGTATTGTACCCATACCAAATGGTTAGGTGTTATGGGATAGTGACTGTGACGAGTGGCGTCCGTGGAATGGAAGAAAAGGAATCGGTCATCCCGTTGCGAGACGGGCAGACGATATTGCTGCCATCGTGGAAAGAACTTAGAGGAGGCTGGCACAGGAATGTGGGGATTGGTACAAGACAAAACAGGCCTGTGCTCAGCAGGTGGGTGAAGTTGACGATTTTCATTCTTGAATTGCGTCCACCTCATGCAGGTGAGGAGTTTGTTGCGCCTAATTTTCTTCCCAGCTAAAACACTAAGAAGTGGTGACGGGTTTGAGGGACCGTTTTCATTATAATTTTTAATTTTCAAAAAGTGTAAATTTTCAGCCTAGTTTGAATAAACGATTTTTATTTTGATGAAGGCGCTGTTTCTCTGTTTAAATCATGGAATCAACTACCAAATATCTTTCGTTTAATAAAATAATAAAAAAAAACGATTTGGCAATTTCATTAACTGTTTATGTAAACCGTAAAATTGTACCGTGTAATTGTTGTAGATTTAGAAGAAAGTACAAATCACAATTTTTCTATGAATAATTTATGAATTTTGAAATGTCCACCTTTAAATTGAACTATGTATTATTTCTTTTAATTTTTCAAGGTAAGAATTAGAATAAGTGACGCTTGAGAATCTAGTCATCTGAGAGGGGATGGGAGGGTTTACTTGAGGCTGAGTCGTTTTTCGACAGAATAGGCCCTAAGAGGAGGCACGAAGTTACACAAGCATACCTCTACTAAGGGTGGATGTGATGACACCAACTAACCATGGTGGGCTGAGGCACGGACCAACGACTCATGTCTGTAGTATATACTGCGGAAAGGTGGGTGGTAGTGTGATGGATCCATGAAGATTTCCCCCACCAAAACTTTTGTGAGTAATGATGTCAAGACATCACATTTGAATATCTGTGTCCCGAAACACACGTGTATCGTAAATAAAAGAATTTGGAAAACGGGGTCTCACTTTTGGGGTATCTTTAATACAGAGTTCACGCCTGGTTTTGGTCAGGCCTGGTTGGTTTTGGTCATCCAAATCCATTCAGCCTTTAAGATGAGAAGCGACCATAAACAAACAAAATCACTTTCTATTTTCTGAATTAGATACTTAGGATCTTATTAGTAAAATATTCACTTTACACACATAGATTACTAAAATCGTAACATTTACTCTTGGCGTTGTCGTAGTCAAGTAATAACTTTTTGCATGGATCTACATATATACACAATCTTTTTGACCTTTGTATCTATGTCGATCGACATCGCACCGTGTATAATTAGGTGGAGTGAACGACAAGTGAGCTGACATTCCATCTAGTTTGCATGGTTTGACAGCTCACTTGTCGTTTACAGAATCACACGGCAGGAGTCGTTCGGAGAACAGGGTGATTTGGTTCGGTCGGTGAAGTACCGCTCTCCTAACGATAATCCGGTTTCCACTCCTTCTTTCTTCTCCAACTTGATAAGCCAATCTCCAAGCTCAATTGTATGTTGTTGTTATATTAGTTCACTTATTAATGCCGTTGGTCTGCTTGTATTTAAATAATTACAAATAATAAAATTTCACTTTAATTTGACGTGACAAATATTGCCGTCATTGATATTTCAGCAATGCATTCCGTTGTAGCAAGTACTAAGGAGAACTTAATCGAATATAAGATTAAAATTAACATGTGTAAAAATCTATTTTGAATTGTGTTAAGAGTTCATTAACGGTTGCGTTAAAATATCGCTATCATCATATCATCGGTCGCGTTAAATGGATTGCTTTGCGTGACGAGTAATGGCAACATTTTCGCCCTTCGAATCGATGTTTCGCTCGACTTGCTCGAATGCATTCTGTGAGAAGATAACGCCATTTTGATGCTGATATTGGAACCGTAGGGTAATGTCTCCATGCGTCATGGTAAAAGATGTAGTTCGAAAATTGGCCTCCTTTGTCTCTCCATGAAATTACAAGTAATACTATGTTCGAGAATTACCAGTCTTTACTCAACGCTAGTTACAAGTTACTAAATTGGTCTAACTATAATCATCATTCTTACATAAATTCCAGTGTTTCCTGGGGAAATAACCATCCCCATAGGATGCTGGAAATTGGAACATGTTATAAATTTTGCAACCCTGGCAGGCCCGCACCGCACATTATAACTTATTCCTTCAATAGATTTCTATTGGTTGATTTCTACTGACAAAGACATTGTTGATTGTTGTTGTTGGATAGGTCCACTCAAATCTGTGTGTTTTATCCCCAAAATACCACTTCATATACTAATCAGCATGGTGAGGACCATGAATATCAGAGCTAGATTTTCAGGATTGTTGATTGTTTTGGTGTTTATTCGTAGGCTAATCTGCAAGCAAACATCAGCCTTATTTAACTTAAAACGAACAAAAGAGATTGACGTTGCAAATTGTTATTTTTAACCTGTTTACAAAACAAATAATTGATATCTAATTTATTATTGGCATCGTTTTTTGTTCTCATTTTTCACACAGCAATCCATCGATCTTCCTCTACTCTAACTCTCTTTATTCCTACTAACCATCCCTTTTCATGCTCGAAACTTTCCTGAAGACATGTGCTCCATTCCTCTGCACCATAGTCCCATACAATGGCAACCAGTGTCGGTTAGACCAATATTTCAGTGTTCTGAAATGAGGCGCACAACGTGGCAACGTGCACCAGGCTCCTGTCAAAACGCTTATATTTTCCGACATTACTTAAATTGACGTAAACGTCACGTTTACGTCATAAAGATACGTTTTCAAAGTAAAGGAATTCGCACTAAGCGTTTCCAAACTTCTTTTATAAAGCGCACAGCAAAGGAGTGGAACTCTCTGCCTGCGTCTATGTTTCCAAAAGCTTACAACCCTAATCTCTTCAAATTTAGAGTGAACAGGCTCTTTCTGGGTAATCTCGCTCCATCGTAGACTTTGTCTGTGTCATCTCTGACATAGACTAGAGTCAAGAGCAAACCCATCACTAATAAAAAAAGGACCTCTTGAAAAAGTGTGATGCCAACTGAGTACCTATTCTACTAAATTTTTTAAAGCAACGTTCGCATTTGCATCTCAGTGACAATCTGTCAAAAATGTGTGTACTTTATTGACAGATTGCAACTGACATGCGAATGAAAACGTTGCTTGAAAATTAGTAGACCGGCCCTCTGGTAGCGTGAATTTTCCTGAAAACCCTCATTGTTAATATGTACTTAATTATTTCTGAAGAGCAAAAGACAAGAACTCTAGAACATTATTTTAATCAAACGGAGCATCGGTTTAAATGTAGAATTGTCTAGAGCCTAGATAATGTGTCATCCAATTAGCGATTTCGAATGTCGAAATGCCAAAATGCAGGAATTAGATCACGTGACATTTCGATAGCATCTGTCAATCCCATACATTTTTGACGTAGTGACAATCGCCTTCGCCACGCTACCGTTGGCCGAGTGTCATTTGTCTAGAGCCATAAAAAATATACTAACATTTGTAAAACAACTCTATTTTAGGGTGCGATTGTAACAGAAGAATCCAAGAAGGAGTGGAAGTGAGTTCAGAGAAAAGATATGCGGTAAGGAACAAGAACAATTCGACTAAACGTCTTACTTGATACAATTACTTTTTAATTTAATAAAATTATGATTTCATTTTTTTAATTCGGGTTCGTGCCCTTTATTTTATAATCTATCATGGAGTATTCATGACTATGTTACGAAAATACATACTTACCTACTTTGATAAAAATTGCCCTCCTTGTAGGCAGTCGGGTAAAAATACAACTTCACTTACGTAACGGCCATTTATAGGTACTACCCGTACGAGTTAACTTGGTACTTGGCTCGAATGACGTTGAACGACGGGATATTTATTTTATTGTGAACATTGTGTGGTTTTTATCTTTTTTATCTTCAGAAAGATAACTAAAGAATAATTAATTATACATTAGTCTTTCAATTATTAAGAATACGAAATATATACCAAAAGATGATTCTAACTACAAACTTTCTGAAATATGATAGTTCTGACTTTTAATGACAATTTAAATATGAAATGTAGGTATACAAAAAAAGACGATTCTGACCAAAGACTACAATAGTATACTGGCTATAGACAGGCAACTCTACCTTATTTTTTAGTACTAGGAAGTGGTCGAACTCAGCGCCATCTAGTTTTTAGTTAAGGGAACTAATTTATATAAGTAAATGTATAGGTCGGTAGGTGTATAGCTGCTGTCTGATCCTTTATATTAGGTAGAGAGATGAGTGTATCCGCTATATACTACAAACATACGTACTACATAAAGGAAAAAACCACATAATTGAATATTAAACCATTTTATTTAGAAAAACATCACACATTTTACAATAAAATTTTATGTTCGCCTTTTTCGTCCTTTATGATTAAGGTAGTGCCGATTAGCCTTTTCTTTCATTGAATCGTTAATATTCCAAAAGGTTATTTGGCCAGTGAGAACATTATAGATATCTTTGCACCAGTTGTTTACAACAACAACACACACAACATAACACGAACGTACGAACGAATTGTAACGCGGCTCAACAACATGGAGAAACGAAAGCTCAACTCAACCTGCAGATGCACTAGCAAAACAACAAAAACTCTATTGCAAAAGGAAAATAAATGCGCACGAGTAGTTACACTCTCACGCAGCCATTTGCAATTTAATTGTGGCCATTCAAAAACAAACTTTTGCACGTTTAAACACCAAAATATAACTTCTTCACTATTAAAACTCATAATAAAAACCTAATTATGTACTAATTCATATATTCTATTATTTTTATACAAGAAGATCATGAAATTATATTATTTTTCTTGATTAATGTTATAAAGTAACTCCCAGAAAAAAAATTATATATTTAACCGTAGCAACACCGCAATTTGTTTCCCTTAACTACAAACTAGATGGCTCTGTTTTCAATAAAAAAATGGAATTTTAATTTTGTTCTAAGTTGCCATAGCATGATTCTGACTGTGAACTTTCCGCGATATGATGATCTGCCTTTGAATGACTATCGAGATGAAATTTTAATTAGTTTTCTACTAGTGTTATCAATTGTGAATTTTCAACTTGGCTAAGCTTGCAGTGATGCTAACGTGTTTAGAATGTTTTCATCGAAGTCGAATTGTTGAATTTAAATTAAAACGTCATTCGAAATATGTCGGGCCAGGTGCCAAGATAACGCGCACGGGTTGTAAGTGAAGTTTTATTTTACAAAATTCATCTGGTCAATCTCGCTTTACATTTGTTAAAAATCTGTCCAACCGTTTAAGTTACGGGACGTGCCAAAGAAATGGACAAACAAACATAAATAAATACTTTAAAAAAAAATATGACCTTTGGGGCAGGTGGGTAAGAAACAATGTGGGTATGTATAACTTGCCGTTTCTGATTCTTTAAATAGAAAAGTTCAATACAATGTCTTTGTCGGTTATATTAAATAAAAAGCACTGTCCAGACAAACCTTACAAAACAATTGGGAATTCTGAAACTGCAATAAATATTCAAGGTTATTCGTAATGCCATCTGTCTTTACTCGAGTAAACTCCCTCACTCCGAGTTGGATTGGCGTAACAGTTTATAAAGGCGTTTAAATCCTAGTTTTCTTTACGTCCTGTACGTAATGCGTAGATGGCGCTATCTTCATCATCATCATCATATCAGCCGAAAGACATCCACTGCTGGACATAGGTCTCCCCCAAGTGTTGCCACAACAACCGGTCCTGAGCGATGGCGCTATAGCAAGACTAATTTTTCATAATATCAGCTGTTTCTCGAGGAATACCTTTAGTAAACACATATTTTGTAATTTACATTTTTGCCTTGCTATGCCTAGCCGAGACTTATACAAAATAAAAATCATAAACTAAATCCTAAGTAATATTTGGCCTGATTTGGGAACTTATATACTTCTAGTATTATAAGTACCCATGGGGGTACCTACTAATAATTGCGAAAGTAACTCTGTATGTTTGTTTGTCACGTTATCAATTTATCTGGCCTAAACCACAGAACCAAATTTTATGAATTTTGGTGTAAATACAGATTGAACTTTGGAGAACTTTTATGATTTATGTTCCTTAAGTCTAATTTTTGACTTTTACGTTGGTAGGCAAAACTAGTGTGAAATAAAATAGTGTGAATTTGAAAATCAATTTCTAGGTATATCTTCTTAAAGCTTCCGTATCGCAAAAACGTTACGATGGTTGGCTTTGTGGAGGGGCCATAATTTCAGAGTTGTTAATTGTGACGTCAGCCGCGTGTGTGACTGACGTCTCTCATCTATATGCCATTGCTGGATACGACAAATACGTAAAAGACGCTGACATCCATAAAGATCCGTGTACCAAAGAGAAGAAAAAGAAGATTGTTTATGCTTGCACACCAAATAGTAAGATGGAAAGAATGGAGTTAACTCCATGGAAAAAATCTATTAAATCCGTCAGTAAGATTATCAAAAAATATTGGACACGTATTTTTTTATCTGTCACTTGCGACGTCATTTCTACGTGGAAGTGACGTCAGAAGCTTCACTTTCAGAGGTTCACTTCTGAACTTTGATACGTTTAGTACAAGTTAGTAAACCAAATAAACATAGACTTTACTTTTAATAATTAAAAACTAGAAACAGTAAACAATTTCACTCTCCTAGGTTTAACAATAGACACACATATAAACTGGAAAACACATATACAGACAGTAAAATCAAAAATTTCAAAGTTTTCATATGCCCTCCGCAAAATAAAAAAAGACTACAAACCTACAAACCGCACTAGTTACATACCTACTACGCGTATGCCCATGCTTGGTTCACATATGGCATTATCTTATGGGGAAATAGCACAGACGCTCCCTCCCTATTAACCATGCAAAAAAAGCTAATACGAATAATTGTCAACATAAACCAAACAGATAGCTGCAAGCCTTATTTCCAAAAACACAAGACACCTTGGTTAGTATTTATATATATAGTAGTTAGTATTTTAGAATTATGTAAACTGGTCCGTAAACATCCAGATTCTTATAACACTCGGGGAGACATACAAACAAATTATTCGTTGCGCCATGAAAACAGAATCAATTTGCCTCCCTCCCGCCTTAAATTACATTCTTCTAGTCCATATTCAATGTCAATAAAAATATATGATAAATTATCTGTAGACATAAAACAACAAAATAAAACCAATATATTTTTAAATAAATTAAAACAATTCTTAATTAAAAACATTTATTACACAGTAGACGAATATCTAACGGATAAATCCATTAATACATAAGTATTAATAACAGTTACTTAGTAAGTAAATAATTATATTGAGCACCTAATTACATTACAATTACATTTAATATTATAAAGTTATACTATACTAATAATAATGAAAAATCTTTAGGTGAATTATTATTCACAAATAAATAATATTAATACATACCTAGATAATATTAAATAACCAACACAATTAAATAAATAATTAATATGAATGAATGGTATTTAAAAAAACTTAATATGATACAAAATAATACAAATATAGTAAATAAGTTTTTTATTTTAATTTATGAAAGCGCTCTTCCTTTCTCTACTTATTTAAAAATTTGCTGTGCCCGACAGGGTCCATAAGGTTTCCATTTTATATTTGCTACCTGTATTTGTACATTATGGATTGCAATAACCGATTTGATTTGATTTGATTATTTTTATTAATTTGATGGAGCAAAAATACAAAAATAAGTATCCGATATTTTTGATAATCTAACTGACAGACATAATACAATATTTTTTTTTATACAGGGTACAGACGCCAGCCCTTCACCCAAAACCAAATTTCCTTGAACATATACTCCATCCGAGTAGGTAGATAACTAAAGGTAAACAAGAAAAAACACGTGACTTAGCTAACCGACTAAACGTAATACCAGTCTATTCAGTTGTCATGATACGTTACAGTTGTACTCTTCAATTTAGCAACGTTATTATTCGTTAAGCCGTCTTCTGTCCAGTGAGGTGTACCATTACTTGTATTTCTCATTTCTCCTACCGAGTGTTCTTGGAAATTTGCGGTAGAGACTCACGCTGGAACTATCCTTTAAAAGGACCAAAAAGACAGCCGCAAAAGAATCATCCCAGGGCGGTGCCAGCTGCTCAGCAGCTGGAGAATACGCCACGCTCCCTTTGAGAGTGTCAAGTCCCTCTTATTTTGTGGGAGAGTCGAGTGGGAGACGAGGCTTTAGAGGGGACCGGATTGCATTTGTGAAGGAATATAACAGTCAGGCGCGTCATTTTTATGATACTCCAAGTTTAATAGCTACCTATAGTAAGACAATTACTAACTTCTTTATTTTTATCTAAACGGTGGCTTGTGAATCATCTTTATATGTTTTCAGGTTACGAAATGAGCTTTGAAAACCCAGCGAAATGGACATTCGTAGACATAGCCGTGGTAAGAGTGGAATCACCTTACAATTTTGAAGACACATCGTATGCATCTGTTTGCTCTTATACGCCGGCTAAAATAGTTATCAACTATGATTCCAAATATCAGATGCCAGGAATCGACGCAATCGTGTTAGGATGGGGTCATCCTGAAAAATATCGACAGGTGAAGTAAACATTCAACACATTTACTCTAAAATTGGCTTTTGTTGCCCCTACTGTTAGGTTTGGTATTCTGTCCATTCGTATCATTGTGTGTCATTTTTCGAGCGCATGTATGTAATATGTATGTTTGTATGTACCTATATCCATTTCTTTGGCACGCCCTACAGCCCAAACGGCTGGATGGATTTTGAAATATGAGGTGTCGTTGAATTCGTCAGAATTGTGATAGTGCCGAGGTTATATTTTTGAAAACTCACTAAAATGTAGTAAAAAAAAAAAATACTTTGTCAAAATAGGTACCCGACCGCTGAAAACGACTTATAAGTTCCAAAAAAGTCGCTTTTCAAGCAATCTGATGCAATTCAATCACAGATCTAAGGCCACAAACTACATCAGACGGCTTGAAAAGCGATTTGTTTGGAACTTTTTAGTTGTTTTTAGCGGTCGGGTTTTTTGACAAAGTCATTTTTTTGACCAGGAATCATCCCTATTGAATGAGCCATAATAGCACCAAATCTTAAACGATCTCTTACTTTTAGCAAGTGGATACTAAAGACTACAATCAGAAGAAGTTGAACTACGCCCCGACAATGATAATAGATAAAACTGATTGTAAAAGTGAATATGAGGAATATGTGGGAATGGATACTGCCATAGACACATATATGATTTGTACTGACTATAAAGGGAATTTGGACGATACAGGAGTGCCGATAAATCCTGCTGAACCAACTGCGAAAGGCTGCGATAGCAAAGATCCTCCTAGAAGAAAAGAGAGACTACTATTGACACTTAAGGTATAACATAACCCTGTCCGAGGAGATCCCATCGGCATAAATGTTGAACTTCTATTCATATTTTATTTCATCAAATGATTTACGAAGAATTTGAAAAAAAAAAACATGTTTTGTGTTCACTTTGGACTGCTCCCAGATTTGTAAGATTTTGTCAACATTATAACAAAACAAAAATACACGTATTTTTGTAAAGAAATACGCGACGGTCCTAGTTTATCACTTGGTGCTATTTGTAGATAATCGGTTTAAATATTTGATTCAGTTATTTTATGACAACAAATGTAATTTTTAGGTAAGCTTGAAAAAAATCAACAAATAACTTTCTTTAAAAAAAAAACGGCCAATTGCGTGTCGGCCACGCACAGTGTAGGGTCCTGTTGTTACCCGTCCCGTAAGCCATGGCTGTGCTATTGTAACGGCAGCAAAGGAGACGGAACCGCTGTCATATTATAATCTTGGGCCCAGATGTATAAGGATGACAGTGGTGTCAATCAATAGATATATTATTAAACAATCTCTGAAAATTCTGCGGATTTTGGTAATCTGAGAGTAGAGATAGAAGAGATTTAGTATAATATTGCGCCTACATTACAACATGAAACGGAACAACGCCCGAAAAAAGTTTTTACTAAAAAAAATACACTGGCCGGTATCATTAACCTATCTTTTTTAAATATCCTTGTCAGGAGATATATATGTCGTGTCATGAAAAAGTTCTGTCATTATCATTTGTCAGTGTTCATTAACAACCAAGGAACTTCTACTACAACCTGGAATGAGCATTGTCAATTTGACACCAATATAAAAATAAACCTTATGTATATGAAGTTAAGTTCTATTACAGACAATCACTTGGTCAAAGAGAAATCCGGTCCGAGGGAGAAAGCGCTTGGAGAGCCCTGTGTCCCTTTCTAAAGTGTTGCCAGGAGGATTACTCCCGAATTTAGTAGGAATGGTAGGAAAAAATAATATTGTCGTGTCTTATTACAAAAACATTAACTTTCGTTCTGATATATTTCTAATAATTTTAAATTATCTGTTAGAATGAGAACACTTTTTTAGCAATAATTTAGATACTGTATTGAAATGTAATTAAAAAAGAAAAGATTATTAGTAGAATATATAATTATATAAGTTAGACTGGTAACCCACCAGCCATATTTATTTGTGGTAAAACAATCAATTTCTTTATTCGGATGTAATAAAGATGGTTAAAAGTGTGCGATTCAAAAGCTGTTCGGTTGCAAAAGCGAATCCTATGCAGGATGCGGTGTTTCTTTCTTCAAGTAAGTATATTGCAATTCTTGAAGTAGGGTGCCCATAATGATCCAAGTTATACGATTATTTACACAATGCAGCATATAAATAGGAGGTAGTCTTCAACGAAAGCATAATAAAACTTTATATGAAATGGTGTACCGAATACTTAAAAGACGTGATCATGAAATTTCACATTTCCCGAGGAACATTGTAGGGAAATGGCAAAAAAGTTTCAACTTCCCATATTAATCGCTGATTTAGGTGTGTTACTTCGTATATTTGAAATAAATTTAAAAAATATAAATTCAGACTGCCTGGAGAAGAATCAGGGAGAAAAAATGGCTTGATGTCATTCCAAGTCATTCAAACATCAAAAATTATTCCGTTATTTGCAGTCTTCATTTCAGGCCCCAGGATATTATAAAACATAGTTTAATGCGTTTTACTTTAATCCATCCTTAAAGCATAATTATTATTAACTTATGAAATCAAATTATTGGTTAATATATTATATCCTATTATATTAGTCTCAACCTACATTATATTGGTTGGTCACCCTAATGAAAGGGACAGAGGGCTCTCGGGAAGCTATCTCCCTCGGACCGCGTATCGACAGCCTGTGTACATTCCAGGTTGTAGTAGAAGTTCCTTGTTAACAACAATATTTATATTCTGTCAAACAAACTGCTGTTTGACATAAAAACAATCAATCTTTCTAAAGAATAAGTCATTAAACTGCTAAGAAAGCAATATTGTTGCAGGTTATTCGTGACCTAAACCTTTTTTTAGATAACTCGTCTTCTAGTCTGTGAATTGTGGATTACTTATTTATGTATTTTGAAATAGAAAATAAAAACTATTCTCTTCTTCAACTTCAACTTCTCTTACTCAACTCTTTACATTTGAGCCCATTAGTTTCCGTCCCCTTTTACTAGTTACAAATACACTTCATTTTAAGTCATTTTCTATGGGGTTACTACGAAATTTTTACTTTATCAGTGACTTTTTATAAGTTGTTCGACTATTACTCGTTAAGAAGAAGAGCGGGCAGAGATTTTTGAAAATTAAAATTAGGTATTGGCTATTAACTTGTAAAGACTTGTATGCTGTGATAGTTTTCCTTGTAAATTCGTTATATGCTACTATCATGATTTTTTTACACGTTTCAAAAAACATCCGTTTTGCTGGCAGAGAGCAGACACTTGACCCTAAAAAACTTAGCTCTTGAAAGCTTAAGAGGGCGCCGACCAAACGTCGACCGCGCAGTGGCGCCCTCATCGTTTGTTTGGTTATTTCTTTTATTTAAGAATGAAAATGCAGAAAATATGCAATTATTATCGGAAAATAGTGGCCACTATTATCCGTTTTAGTGATTATAATAAAACTGACTCTTATAATACTCTACCGTTTATAATAATATTAACTTATAATCTTGTGGAGCACCACTTAAATTGCATATTTTCTGCATTTTCATTCTAAAATAAAAGAAATAACCAAACAAACGATGAGGGCGCCACTGCGCGGTCGACGTTTGGTCGGCGCCCTCTTAATATTTCGCAAACGGATCCTTGAATCAAAAAATGGTTTTCGCACACCCTCAATATATTCATCGCCACTTTACGAGTAGGGGTTTTACCCTAAAAAAATCCTTGTACTGTAAGAACTAACTTCTTGTCAAATTTCATGACTCTAGGTCAACGGGAGGTACCCTATAGATTTTGATTCCCTTGCGACCGTCAAAACATGCGACGTAGACGGAGCATACGGTATTGTCTTTACATTGCGGTGGCTTAGAAGTTTGATTTTTTCCAAGGGGTTGTTGGAGTTGAAAATTTGATAATAATTTCAGCTTCATTCCTCCATGCGTTCCTGAGAAAAAGAATATTGACAGACGGACAGACGGACAGACAGCCAGACGGACAACATAGTGATCCTATAAGGGTTCCGTTTTTGCCGACAGAGGTACGGAACCCTAATTTTAAAGTTTATCAAAAATATTAATCGTTATTTAAAGTTGTTTACGTCGGGTTTGGCCACCCTTTAAATACGAGAAACAAGAAAGAACCCAGTATAACCCTTTAACGCACACCCAAACTTTTTTGGAATTCCTAATTTTTTGTGATACATATTTATTCTGTGCCGTAAATCATAATGACATGATTTTGTAAAAAACCTGAAAACCGTTCATTTTCGAGAAAATCACAAAAAACATGTGGCCAGTAAACGTTTTGCGTCACTGACCATCACTGCAAGATCACAGGGGCTCGATTCTGCTATTGCAATCGTGTCTCAATGACCGGTCAGTGATCGAATATTTGACAACTTTGACAGTTTTTGTATGGGAAATGTGTCAAAAGTTTGACGTTATACGTCAAAAATCGATCATTGACCGGTCATTGAGACACGATTGCAATAGCAGAATCGACCCCCTGGCCAGTAAACTGGACACTAATGAAATCTATATTATTTTGGTGAAGGGATACTAAAAAAAGACTTCAATTATGAATTTCCGAATCAACCTTTAATAATAGAACATAAGATACATAGAGCATCAGTCGTCAAATACAAATAGAATTAACATAACATTTTTCTTCTAAAACTTTTATCACATATCCTAATCTTATAATAATCAAACAAGTAGGTATTATCAATTGATCAACTACATTTTTTAATTTGCCCTTCAATACGCCTTGTTGCATTAAGTCCGCCCATGTACCACTATTGTACATAAAGTTTAAATAAATAAATAAATAAACATGAACCAGTAAAAAGCATTCTAGACATAGGACTACATCACATTGGACGCATTCATAGACACTTATTCTCTTTGGCTTAGACGCGGTACTGCAGTATCTACATCTACGCAAATGTTTCTTAGAAGATTTTATAAGCTTGTGATCGCTCTCTTCATTTTCTCGAAAGGGAAGCAAAGGTTTGGAGATACGAAAACTTTTCTTCCCTTTCGAAAAACACTTCACTTACAGGAGCTCACAGGAGTGTAAGCTCATCTAGCTGATGAGCTTAATTCTAAACATCAACTGTGTCATGGGTATTGTACCACCGGGATGAGCCTTCGACCAGGTATCCTTATAAATAATGTAGGAATTGACGATCGCCGCTTCCATCGTGTATGCATCTTCGGGAGAAATTAACTCGTGAAACCTTGCTGCTGTGGAGGTGGCGAAAAAATCTGTGGTGGTTGTGATGAAGCTGATGTTCCAGGACCTGATCCATTCCTTCGACTACGTGTGCTCAAGATGCTGGTTTTCAAAGTAACACTGTAGTCGAAACAGTCATCAGCGTCAATCACCACCGACGTCAGATTTTGTGGCCTGGTCATCTGTTATACCCACGAACTCATTCCGTTGGTCCTCATCTAGTGGCTCTAACTCCGAATAAATGTACGTGTGTCTAAAAAAATGAGGAAATTACAATGCAAAATTATTTTCGTTAGTACCTGCAAACATCTTTACCTGGACACAATGGCGAAAAAAAAACCAAAACATTCCTTATAATGTGGTTATAACTGCCAAACAAGATTGTTTGTTGTAAATTTATTATTATATCGACGGGTCCCAAGAACAAAAACTTATGTAAATATAAGTCGATTTTTAGTTTTTTGATCAAATGTATTAAGTATCATAGTAGCTATATGGTAGTGTAATTATTTTTCAAATAGTGTTTTTACTTTATGAAATAACCAATCGAACATTGCCTTATCTAAGAAATAGTTCCACGAACAATGACGCATCGACATGTAAGAACTTGTTCGCCGCGGTAAGCACCACGCGCATCGCGATGTAACGTCAGACACAAGTTTGTTCTCCTCAGTGGCGGTCGATTTTGGAGGTTCAAACAAGTTTTTAATTGTGAGTCAAATTAATGACAAAAGGTGTAAATACAGTGTCACAGTGTATTTTTTGCGATGTCTGCATTGTCAAGAAAGAAAAGAATTTTGAATTTAGCGCTACAAATGAACGAAAATAATTGTTCCGATCCTACTACAAACAGAAATAACAATGAAGAATGTAATAATCTTGGTAAGTAATTGTTTTATTTTTTCAAGTCACACGTATTTTAAAGATGGCTTAGCGATTTTGTATTATAATACTAAATATTATAAGAAAAAATCGGAAACTATTCTATTTACCGTCGTGTGTGATTAAAGTATGTTGTTCTACGATAATAAAAAAAAAGTTTTTTTTTGTATAATTTGTTGTAATAATTTCATTCTTTAGAAAAACTACACAATAACATTTCATTTTGTTATATTTATTTTTACGACATTATTTTCACATACGTTGTTGTTCAGCCAAAGTTCTTCTAACATTTTCAAACGTATGTGCAGATAGGATGTTGTTCTACGTAAACTTAATATAAAAATATAGTCGTATGTGATAACAAGATTTTGTTCTTTGTAAGAACTTTCACATGAGACTTTTTTCTAAACAAAAATACACCATTTAATATTCTCCTTTTAATTAAAATGATTTATTTTTACTAGTGATAGGCTAGTACTCAAGTAAGGTAATGAAATTCAGTAGCTATATTGTTTTCTATTTGACTTTATTACAGAATCTGCAATTGAACGTGACAGCAATACTAGCTCCCCGCTACCGTCCGATGCCCAAAACATTATCGTCGAAATGGCGGAAGTATATCATGCCGTATTTGATGACACTAATCATACAGAAGTACCAGAACTACAACTTGAAGCCACCGAAAATAATACTCATACCACACGTCAGCAAGTTGTTTCACCTTCTAACACTAATACAACAGTATCTGAAAAGCAGCATGAAATTACTGAAAATACCATTTCTAATACCTGTCATCAAGTGGGAACACCACCTGTACCTTTTTCACAAGATCCGTATCCAGAAGAAGTACTGACTCCATTAAATATAGAGGTAACCTCTAGTTTTAATAATTCACCAGTGGAATACCTAGAAGAATTTGAAGAACCAGCTGTTGCCACTCCTTCCACTTCACATATCACATTAGCTACACCAATGCCCTCTCCAATAAATGTACACAGGAAGTGTGATGATCATTTTTGTCCCGACCATAGTTCTTGGATAGATTCTATTCAATCTGTAGGTACTAGTGTTTCGACTTTGACATCAACACAACCAAAAAAGAAAAGATCAAGAAAACGATTAGTTAATAAGGATAATTGGTCTGACGTAAAACGAAAATATTTAAAAATCTCGGTAAAAGCTATGTGTCAAAAAGAGGCAAATTCGTTGAGGATAAAGTAATGGGAAAACCTTGCAATTGTCGGTATAAATGTGCGGAAAAAATTACTGAAGACCAAAGACTGGAATGCTTCACTAGGTTTTGGAAACTTGGTAGTTCAGAAAAACAATGGGGATTTGTTGCAAAATATGTAAAAAAAGCTCCTAAATATAGATGTCTAAACCGCAGTACTCCTAACAACCGTCAGTTTACATTAAAGTATTTCTTGCCAATTAAATCTTTAAACGCCGATTCAACTACTATAAACGTCTGCAAGACTATGTTCTTGAAAACATTAGCTGTTAGTGAAAGTATAATTAAAACTACATTTAAAAAATATGATGGTGTGGCAGATTTTGAGGAAGACCACCGAGGCAAACATAACCATCATAAATCTATCATTAATAATGACATGATAAAGAGTGTGTGTGACCACGTAAATTCATTTGTTCCCGTTGATTCTCACTTTATTCGAAAGGACTCGACCAAGTTATATCTAGATGGTAGTCTCAGCATAAGCCGAATGTTTAAACTGTATTACGAATGGTTCGATCAAAACATATACGCATCAAAAGCAACGACAGTACGCCAGTATAGGGAAATAGTGAATAAAAATTTTAATCTTGGTTTTCATATACCTAAAAAGGACCAGTGTGAAGTTTGTCATGCTTTTACAAATAATCGGACACCTACAAATGAAGAAATACAAAAACATAAAGTACATATGGACGCAAAGAAAACTGCACGTACCATGAAACAAAAAGACAAACATGATGCTATAGAGTCTCAAGGGTCCATTATGACAGCAGTTTTTGATTTCCAGAAGGTACTGACTTGTCCGCATGGCCAAATAAGAAAATTATCTACCTATAACTTTACAGTTTTTAATATGGGCCAAAAGAAAGCAGTATAGGTACCATAGGTACCCAGTTGTTGATTACTTAAATTAGTCGAAGTAAAATAAAGATACCTGATTTTGTGATTACACTGATTACTTAGCATTGAATTAAATACAAAAAAAGAGAACAGTTTTGTTATTATAATTTATGTTGTGATAATTTTATAATGTTATACTTAATCTTTAACCGTAAAGGAATACATTTAGTTTGCTACAAGAGCTTTGACCTTTTGTCAAGTATTTTTTTAACTGTTTGTTGGAGACGGTTTTTGAAGGCTATTAGTTTTTTTTTTAAGTTTTTTTAAGTGATTTATAGGCATAAATAACATGCTCAATTGTTTTAGATATTAAGGTAATTGTTAGATTTCTACTGTATGTTATTAATTTTTGATACATTTAACTAGATTATGTCAAAAATTGATTATTGATTATGAGTACTATTTTGAATTGTTTAGAATGTTGTTAATTTTCTTTTGTATTTGAGTTTAAACATATTTTTAAGTACCTATTTGGAAAAAATATTTCCAAGCAAAACTGTGATTAAATTTGAATAATAAATAAGTGATCAAATCAAATGGTTTTATTTCTTACTACCTACATTTAGAGACAACATAGGTTTGGACATTTGCAACATAAGACATAATTCTGTAGGCAAATACCGATGTACACCATCTCTTGTACACATACAACTTTTTGTTTTTATAAAGATTTCATAAAACAACGTCGCATGTGTTGTTAAGTCTTAATTAATTCCAAAAAACAATCTCACATCATTACATGAGAATCAATTTTAAATAAAATACATATTTAAAATAAAACATTAGCGAGCAAAAACAAGTAAACTAAATAAACAAATACCTTTCACCGTAATTTTCTACAAATTTTATTTTTTTTGCAAATTATTTGATTCGCGTAACTTTATTGCTACGCACTGCAACTAGACAATATTGAAGATAGGACTTTGTTCTTGGGACCCGTCGATATCATAACAAATGCTTAGTTACTTGTTGTAAAACGATATGGTTCACAGGTTTTACTCGAAAATAAACACTCGAAACAATAGCTCAAAGTTAGGTTGGCAAATTCCAGATTTTTTTTTTCAACAGACAGGTTTGTATTCAATCTCCAAAAATAAATGTTTTTCTTATTTTCCTAAATTACGTTTGCACATAACATCAAGGTATATACTATAAAATGATAGTTTCACTTACAATAAGGTTTCCAATTAGATATGATTTTTTATTACCAAACCACTTGTAATCACGTATACACGCGACGACAGCAAATGTCCATGCGTGGGTGTACAGTGGCCAGTACACAGGCCATCTTGAAATAAAGGCGCGAAACTGTGATTGCGTGCGACGAACTTGAACGCTGGCCGGTTGACGAGCCAGCAGTGTGCTGTAACGCGGGTCGAATATTCATAAGATTTTCAATATTCAGATAAAAATCTATGAGAACCTTGAAGTGCCACTTTGTATGAGCCGTCCTATAAAGGGATAAGACCTTGGGATAGGTACACGTAACTGAACTCATAGCTCGGAAGACTTCGTACCATTAACATCTACACATTAGAACTATTTTATGTACTTAAATATGAACATTTATTTTATGTTAAGGGCTTCATTAATAAGATAACTTTTTGCAGGTACCACCGCTGGACCCACAGTGTGATGCCCAAGGAGAAGAAGGTGTCGATATGATTTCAAGAAAATTAAATAATCCGGCCAACATAACAATCAATGATTCAAACCAAAAGCCAAATGAAAGATACAATAGTGTTGTAGATGCAAACAACACACTTAATTCTTCCCTGATTAAAAAAATGAATAGAACTGCATTGAAAGGAAGAAGATCTTCTAGTAGAAGATTTGGAATTTGTCAGGTAAAGTGTAGTTACCTACTAGATGCAATGTAGTAGTAAAAAGTTTTGTATGTTCTCCCAATGCTGACTGGGCAAAAGGCATCTCCCAAGTTCTTCCAAGTGTTCTTTTCCCACGCTACCTATGCCAAGGCTTCAAAGGTAAGCGTCCAAGTCGTTTTACCACCTCTTTTTGGGCCGGTCTCGGCGTTTAGAATTTTAAACAAGTTAAACTCTCCAAAATCTCCGCTTTCTATAGAGTAAATAAAAATACTACTTATACCAGAAAACGGTGCAATATAAATATTGAAACGTACTTAGTTTCTGGCACAGGAACGTAGAATAGAATAGACTGATAAATTAAAATTTACCAGATCTATCTACATTTGATCATTCATCTACACTTCTACATCTACACTAATATTATAAAGAGGACAGATGTACTTGTTTGTTTGTTACGACTTGGCTCAAAATCATTATTTCGCCATTAGAATGCTACATGATTAAGTACCTTAACCGCTGCGGCCCCGACATGTGAAAATTCCCAAAAAATTAAATTCGCGATTAATTCGCGACACACCGGTGTTTATTTTCGAAAAAAACAGAGATTCTTATGAAAATTGTAATGCTGTAATCCAAAGTAGCAACTTTTGCCTAAATATTAGGCGTGTGCTGAGAAAGACTATTAATGATACATATTAATAATGTTCTATATGATTGATTAAAAAACTCATTATTACCTATAAGAAACGTCCGCGAGGGGATATCTAACTATTATGGTTAAGACACAATTACCGCTTTTTGTTCAAATTACTCAATCAAAACCCGGGTGGAATGGAATAGTGGTGATTTTGGTATCATGATAATAATCCCTGTCGATTTAAATGGTTTTATAAATTAAGATTGATTATGTACATTTAAATTACCCTTATTGTTGAAATCGGACCTTTCGTTTAAAAGTTATGACGGGTGTAAAAATACTCTCAAGTTATAAAAACCGGTAAGTGCGAGTCGGACTCGCGCACGAAGGGTTCCGGACCATCATCTATAAAAACGTCAAAAACCCCCATTAAGTATTAATTTTATTTTAAATTAAGTATTTATCTTCGGCCATATCAAGCGCGTGCCTATCAATAATAATAATAGTAAAACAATATTTTTAATATATATAAGAGTATCAGAAATGTCTTCAGGATCAGCCATAGCGTTGGCGCGGGTATTTATGGGCGTAGTTTTAATCAAAGTCTTGTAAGATGTTACACAATCAATTTCTTATTATTGGTTCTCCAAATAATTATAACATTAACATCTTAGTAGAATTACGAGTAACAATGGATCAAACTAATCACGAATCATTAAACGATTACACCGAATATTAGCGATTCGTCGTATTCATGGTGAACCGTCGCCGTTGCCAGACGAGAATCCCCCGTCTCAACATGGCCGCTTCACCAATCAATCGACGCTCCGCTAGACCGACCGTTGTCAGTCTTGTCCGGTAGTAATTCGATAGATGGCGCTAGTCGATACGCCGTCAACCAATCAACGCTCTGCTGGACCAACCGCTGTCAGTCTTGTTCGAAAGTAATTTTATAGATGGCGCTAGTCTATGCGCCGTCATATATAATAGTATGTTGTATGTGAGCCCCCTTAAATATTTATTTTATTATGTCTTTTAGTATTTATTGTTATAGCGGCAACTGAAATACATCATCTGTGAAAATTTTAACTGTCTAACTATCACGGTTCATGAGATACAGACTGGTGACAGACGGACAAACAGACGGATGGGCGGACGGACAGCGGAGTCTTAGTAATAAGGTCCCGTTTTACCCTTTGGGTACGGAATTCTGAAAATGGTGGTAAAAATGGCGTTTAGTCTATTCATAAGTATTATACTAAACGTAGGGTAAATACGTAATTACACATTTACGTTTTTGTAAATTAATAAAAAGAATACGATAATTATTATATAATATTGATTAATATTCAGAAACTGCTTTTCAAAAAGGGTGGAGAACTTATGAATAATTATGGAAAGGACCAAGGACGCTTATGAATTCAAGATATAACCAACACTCTTACTTAAACCAATAAAAATAATTATGACTACCTAATATAAACACCCTCTCCAATCCCTCTAAAGATAAAAATCCCTCTAAAAATAATCATCACTTCGCCCGCGACTTTTTTTGAACACCCCCCATGCGGATTTGTTCGAAAGAGTTACCGCGGCCCTGGGAAGAAAGGCACTAGGAGGACTATAGGGGGGGTTTTAGTCAGTAAAAGTCTGACACTCCCTGCCGCTCCACCCAGAGCGGGAAGGGTCATTTGATGATTTCCCATCCTCGAAAAAAAAAAAAAAAAAAAAAATCCCTCTGGATTGGGGGGTGTTCAAAAAAAGTCGCGGGCGAAGTGATGACTATTTTTTACATGTAGGTAGGTACTGTAAACAATTATTCAATACACTTACTCGAAAATAGCTCTTATATCCCTACTGTTAGAGTCGGTATCCTGTTAATTTTACATGAGTTGTTTTTTTTAGAACGACCACGGAGGACCACTTGTTACTTGGATAGGTGCGCATGAGGTGCTCATTGGAGTAGCGACAGCATTTAAAATAAATACAGAATTAGAATGCATCGGACCATATTTGTTTACAAGTACCCAGTGTAACGGAGCATTCTTGGATTGTGTACAACGAGAGTTACAGACTTTGGATACGAGGCAAGTGTTAATAAATTATAAGTCTTTAGTATTTCATGATAGAAAACATTTAGGCAACGCAGTTTTAATAAATCGCAACAAGAGCAAAGATTGTCAGTTATGAGATAGGAGGGTGGGTCTCTGGATTAAAACGACGGAATACGGTACGAACCACCGAGTTTATTATAGTCGTAGTAAACAATCTTTTCTTTTTTTTTTTTAAGGATGGGAAATCATCAAATGACCCCTTCCGCTCTGGGTGGAGCGGCAGGGAGTGTCAGACTTTTACTGACTAAAACCCACCCATGCTCCTCCTAGTGCCTTTTGCGTTCCAGGGCCGCGGTAACTCTTTCGAACAAAATCCACGACAGTAAACAATCCTTAGACACAAAACGGAGTTCTTAACCCTAATTAGTTGATACAAGGTGTAACAATAACTTTAACAGAAGGGCAACTGTTTCTGGCGGGTTACACGGTACCGAGATGACGCGCATGCTCTCAGTTAGCGGGCGCGTGGCGGACTAAAGATGGCGCGCGGCGGAAATGCGCGCGACCGGCCCGCGCGGCGCGGGCACGCAAATCCACAAGTCATGTGTGAGGAATAGTCGCGTCATTCCGATACCGTGATGGGATAATACCGCGGGACGCTTCGATTGGTCTATTAGTGTGGGTTGCTATACAGTAATAAAAAAATGTATACAATGTAGAACTACCTTTTATTTTTCGAATAATATAAACAAAGGTAGTTTATCAGTATTTCTGTCTCAGCCAAGTAGTTTAATCAGTCGATTCATTAAAAGCCTAGCCTTTTCATTGAACTGCGCCGTTTAATTAGCGACATAAGTGACATGGGCATCAAACGATATTGAACTTAGGTCGCTGAAAAATCGGCGCATTTAAATAAAAAGGCTAGGCCACCAATGAAACGGCTGATTAAGCTAATTAGCTGTGACAAATTTACAACGAATTGGGCCTTAACAAACTACATGTGAGTGAGTGTATACCTACAAACTATCAACGTCCACCACAACAGCTTAGGGAGGCCTATGACTAGAAGTATTTTTCATTCAGCTCAAATGATGATGATTCAAAATAACCCTGTATCTAAATAAAAAAACCCGTAACATAATATTTTCATTTTATTAATTTTAAACAGACGAGGAGTTATTTGCACTAATCTTACACAAGAAATGGGACTCAACATATCTCAAACACACATTTCATGGAAAAATCACCCCGATGGGTAAGTTGATTCACTAAAACCGTGTTCCATAAACATCAATAACTCGAAAAGCAACCAATATGGACCCCTAGTTTTCGGGGTAAAAGTCGTTGCAAATCAGCTCTAGTTAACCCATTTTAAGGAACGCACTTAATTACCAATCACCCTGTATATTAAATGCTTTGTCCTGACTGATGGGTCACAGCCTAAACCGTTGGTTGTAGAAACTTCAAATTTGGAGGACGTATTACTTATAATAATAATAAGATAATAGGCATCCGATAGGAAAGGATTTCTGAAAATTCATCAGAGGATGATTTTTTTGTAACAACTTCCAACGCCTATTATTAAAAAAAAAGTCTTGGGCAAAAGTAAATAATACAGGTTGTCTTTATTAGTTTTTACGACTACCCCAACATAAATGATTTAAGGGTAAGGGTTAAAGTTTGTACTGAAGAATCTCATTCCTTGGGCCAATGTTCCTACATGAAACTCTGTACGAACCGGTCGAAGTAAAAATGAATGTTGTCAGTTAGTTATTCATAACTACCTCTAATGGCAAATTTTGTATCTTTTTTTTTTATTGTGATTTACTTGAAACTTGATCTAATTCATCGATCGTTCTTTGATATAATTATTCAGAGTGAAAATAGACGCACCGTATAATGTAAACCATTTCCTGGAATAGGGCATAGAGTTCTTTCTTTTTTTCTTTTCGAATTTCATGCAGGCGAAGCCGCTGCCAGAAGCTAGTCAGGAATAAAATTAATTTGTCTGTTTCTTCTTTTGTCTGTTTGTTATACATATGTCCGTGTGTACATTCATTGTTAAATAAATTTGTTACAGACCTGCAGAAAACGAAAAAGATGTAACAGCACACCCTTCGGTAGCAAATACTGACACCAATGCAACATCTAATCTAAAGAATTTCAAAGAAGGAAAATATAAGCAACTAGAAAATAACAATTCTACATCAGTTAATATCAACATTACTGACTCTTTAGATAATACAACGACTACTAAAGTTGAAAATGTAGGCGGCAGTACAGCCGTTTCAACTAATACTAGCTCCAAAAATGTAATAAAACCTGCATCTGTAATTTTAACTAGTGCAATATCTACGAATCTAAGCAAAACGTATGCTAATTTAACGGAAACTAATCACTCAAGTTCCGAATCTGCAAAACCTTTATCAAATTCTTCAAAAAGTATCATTGACAACACAATAACTACAATAATATTAATGAAAAATACTTCTATGAATTTCAATAATACTACAACAAACAAACAACATACAACAACAAACTTAACAGCAAACATATATTTAAATACTTCAACTGCAAATCCCATTGAAAATGCAAGCCTAGCACGAATCTCAAATCTGATTGACACACAACCGAGTATAACAAATACCATTCAAGCTAACACGAATTTGACTACAAGTGATTAGTTTCACTTGTGGTCTTGTATTGTTATGTATTAGCTGAATGGTAATGATGACCACGTAATTATTGCAGGGGTTTTTTTATTGCGTGTAGTTCTAGAACTACCTAGAACTAAATACAGCAAAACAAATGAATCTGCATGCAATTTTTTCATTTGCAAAATGAATAGCTTTCTTCTTTTTTCTTTTTCGTGTGGGCAGTAAGGTCTAACGACCCCACACACCCTAGTGCCAGAGTTTCTAAACCGCCTCAAGGGCCTCTGACATGGTTTGACGACTGCCATTTGGCGGCCGGGACCACCGGCTTATACGTGCCTTCCGAAGCACGGAATGATCTTTTATCAGACAATTTAATAGCTCTAAAAAGCACTTAAGCAAACATTTTTTAATATACCTTCACCGGCGACGAAGTTCAAAGTTGTCAATTAGAAATAGAAAGTCTAATACGAATTCTGACGACAAATACCGTTACACTTATAAAGCCATAGAAAACAGCATTTTCGCGAGAGGGATATATATATTTGTCTAAAATAGTCACTGTTAGTACAATATTTTCGTATAGGTATATATTTTTTTTATTTTCCCTATTTTGGGAATATGCATGAAAAAATTATATAGGTGTGGTTAGTATTATTGACTTAATTGGGTTTAATTATATGACTACATAGAACTAAACAAAACAAAGAAAAGACTCTGCAGAAATTACGTGGTCATCATTACCATTCAGCCAGAATATACTTCTAGACATAATTTAAGCCATCCCAACCGTCAGTACACCGGCCGGACCTGGTAGGGTGGTATATTCTGTCCACATATCACAGTGTACACTTAGGTGGAATGAACGACTAGCGAGCTGTCATTTCATGTTCTTTGTATGGTTTTACAGCTCACTTGTCGTCCACTTCGCCTAAGTTTTCACTTCGACATGTTCACAGAATCGCACTGCTGTTAATTTCGCAACCTTCACCAGGTTGCTAGTCTACCTTATCCACATGCTATGCCATCCCTTAAGCGGACCTATCAGCCAAAGACTTTGCAAGCAATGTGCTATTGTGTCCACAGTTAACTGTTATTGATATAAGATAAGGCTGCTTAACTACATAAAGTCTTAGTGAAGAAAATTGAAGTATTTTTATTTAGCCCTTGATCATAAGAGCTGGAAGTCAACGGACGATGCCACCCATCAAACCAGGACAAAGACCATCTTCTTTATAATAATTTATTCGATCCGATTTATTAAGGATGGGAAATCATCAATCCGCTCTGGGTGGAGCGGGAGGGAGTTTACTGACTAAAACCCATCCATGCTCCTCCCAGTGCGTTTTGCGTTCCAGGGCCGCGGTAACTCTTTCGAACAAAATCCGCAACCCTGGCAGGCTCTGGCCCTAACAGGCCCTACCTTCTATGCTGACTGTTCCTTCCGGCGCGCGTGGAATACAGCGCGCCGTTGACCCGAGCCTTTTCTCATTGGACGGCGAGCTACCCATTGTTCACCGTCCACAGGCATGAATCACTGCGCCATGCTCAGGAGCATCAGTTGCCGTTCTGCGAGCAATGTGCCCTAACCACTAGCAATCACTGCATAACTGCGAATCAGGAATGATGATATCCGCAAGAGAACCAAGGTAACTGACATAGCCCGAAGGATCACCCAAGTGAAACTCTCCAGCTTTATTATAATATTTTTATTATAATATTATTATTATAATATAGTAGGTATAGATATTAGTATTGATAAAAGCTGCTATTTTATTTCTAATGTCTGTGTTGTATCATAAAACTTTTCATTCACTACTCTTCTGATAGCATGGAAGCAATATGGTGAAGTAATACGCTTATACGTATAAATTATTTTATGCGTACCTACATGGCTTTCCTAAAGGCTTGTCTGAACTTCACTTGTATTTCTTATCATTAATTTCCTTTCATACGAGTATAGCACACATTTATTATTGACTAGCTGTGCCCGCGACTTCGTTCGCGCTTGCATTTCGTATTTAGGAAGATATTAAGTACACAAACTCACTAAATGTATGTAGGTACTCATTATGATTATGACATGACTTACAAAATTTTATTACGAAGAACGAACGGATATTAACACTTAAAAAATTTCTTCGTAAACAATATTACTTGTTATGTGATATTCATCAGTACGTATAAACAGGCTTTGCGCGCTGCTTACTTGCGACAAAGCGACATACAGCCTGACCGTGCGAGATACAGGACTTCCGTAGATCCACACCAACACGACTTATAGTTTGTCCCTGAGCTTGATTAATGGTCATGCCGAAACTATCAGAAGAGAAGTCTCCGCAGAGGACACGGTGGAGTATACGGTGGAGGTCTGCCCTGCTTGGGCGGAGCATCACCGTGTCCTCGTCGAGGCGATCGGCTGCGGCATCCTGCCGGTCGATTCTGTAGACATCTCACGGTGTTCACCTAAGCGGAGTGAACGGCAATAGAGCTGTCATTCCATCTTATTTACATTGTATGGTTTGACAACTCACCCGTCGGGCACCCCGCCCGGGTGTTCACTTCGACATGTTTACAGAATCGCACTGCTGGTTCACTCCATGGTCCGGAAAAGAATATAAGAATGAATGACAGCACGATTTGACAGTTATTCCTAGTTCGGGACTAATCGTAAGTCCGTAGGTGACACGGAGTAGAAAACACCCAACACTAAGGCCGAAACTACAGACTTCGGGCTTAAGAGAGTAGACCCCATCAGCCGCCGCAACAGAAAAAGACAACCCGGGCGTTGCGTCGGGAGTCGCAGGGCAATTCCCAGCCACCCTAAGCGCGGGCCCGCAGATGGCGAGCGTAGGTTGGCTCACTGTCCGAACACTACCAGGCCCGGGTCGACGAAGCGTCGTAGCCAGTGTTTCGGAATTTGTTCGAAAAGTCACCACGGCCCTGGAACGTAAAAGGCATAAGGAGGAATACGGATGTGTTTTAGTCAGTAAGAGTTTGACACTCTCTTCCGCTCCACCCAGAGCAGGCGAAGAAGTCATTTGATGATTTCCCATCCATAAAAAAAACCCACAACGGATAGAGTAGAGTAGAGACTCCGTTGTCCTGGCTAAGTTTGCAAGCCTAGCTCCGCCCAAATGTACAAAAGCCACTAGTGTGCTTCACAGGTTGAGCGGAGAGACGACCGATAATACTCAAGCCGCAAGGGAGTGAAAATCTGAGATTAAAGTCAGCTCAATCACTTAGCACTCACAAACCTACATTTACCACCTGTATGGATCATTATGGATTGCAATAAACGATTTGATTTGAAACCTGCACCTCACCGTTCCGAGGATTTTTTCACGTTGGAAAGTCATGGCCAGGATGACGTAGCCCACTGATTCCTCGGCGTCGAAACAACCTCCGCAAATTGGCCTGTCTGTGGTGCATAAGTTAAAAAATTTAAGGGCAATGATCCGTAACAATAATCCCTATTATTACGGAGGTAATTTTTACTTAAGCTGAGAAGTCATTTAGTTAGTCACGTTTATAGACTTGTCATTGCCATTTTTCACTGCAATCTGTAACCCGTGACCATTTGTTGTCATGAAGTTCAGTTGTTCTCTGGCAAATTCATGCACGAAACTGTGTGAAAGAAAGAAAGAAGGAGGAGTGGGTACGGGTCCAGCACTACCATCTCGAAACCTATCTTCGCGAGTTCTTCTGTGGCGTCATTGCCTAGGGATCCACAAGGGGTTGAAGCTCTGGAGTGTGAAACCCGCTACTGGTAATTTTTGGCCCTAGGCTGGTCACGACTAATCACCAGCTGACTGAACAGTTTTGTTTCAAAATAATTAGGAATGAGGGAGATCCTGGGAAATAAATCCAAGAGGTGAAAGGCTCACCGAGTCGAAGCTCCAAAGTCTTGAGCATCGAAGCCGAGATTTTAGCCTGTCGGTTTTGTATCGGTTGCATTTTGGGGAGTGTGCGACGGAATTGCATAGTTTAATTCCGCCAAGTTCGTTCCATCATCGGACCACAAGACGTACGGCGGTACGCCACCGGTACACGGTGGACCTCACACCCACATGAACAAAACGTTTTGGAAACACATGGCCTGGAATTCCCTGACTGAGTCCGTGTTTCCTGATAGTAACAGCCTGGGACTCTTATCAAGAGTGATAGTAGGTTACTAATAGGCAAGCGTGCTCCATCTTCGATCACATCATCGTTTGCCATCAGGTGAGATAGTGGTCAAACGCGTTCCTATCAAAAGTAAAAAAATGAAAACAAAGTCAGTGGAGCAATATTTTTTTTTGTTTTGCGTCAAATACGTAACGCCTGGTAAGTATCAAAAGAATCTTTAACTAAAAAATATTTTTTGGTGTAATTCTCGTGATGTTGATGGTAAGTACAGTTTCGCTCAACAGATACTTACCCCTACTTACTACAGATGCATGTAGATAATAAGTTGATTTCTTCTAGGTTGCCACAATCGTATCAGGTTTATGTGAATGTTATCTACATTAGTTTTGTATTTTTTAGCGTGATGCAAACAAAACAGAATACATATAAACAGAAAATAGGTTCTGCTTGTCTTGCTGAAAAGATATGCAAAATACAGCAATAAAATATTATTAAACACCTGACCGTTATTTGAAGCTTAAACATATAATGAGATAGGCCTATCTGTTTTCCGCTCGCCTTACCTCTCTGTCTACCCTAGTAGCACCCTCTCGCTCGCACACTTCCTCTCACTGCACCACCGGCGCGGCCGCTCGGCTCGCTCTCGTCATTGGCGTCCTGTTTTCCGCTGCGCTCGGACGTGCTCAGGACCAAAGACTACAATAGTATACTGGCTATAGACAGGCAACTCTACCTTATTTTTTAATACTAGGAAGTGGTCGAACTCAGCGCCATCTAGTTTTTAGTTAAGGGAACTAATTTATATAAGTAAATGTATAGGTTGGTAGGTGTATAGCTGCTGTCTGATCCTTTATGATATTATATTTGGTAGAGAGATGAGTATATCCGCTATATACTACAAACATACGTACTACATAAAGGAAAAAAAAACCACATAATTGAATATTAAACCATTTTATTTAGAAAAACATCATACATTTTACAATAAAATTTTAAGTTCGCCTTTTTCGTCCCTTATGATTAAGGCAGTGCCGATAAACCTTGTCTTTCATTGAATCGTTAATATTCCAAAAGGTTATTTGGCCAGTGAGAACATTATTGATATCTTTGCACAAGTTGTTTACAACAACAACACACACAACACAACACAACACAACACGAACGTACGAACGAATTGTAACGCGGCTCAACAACATGGAGAAACGAAAGCTCAACTCAACCTGCAGATGCACTAGCGAAACAACAAAAACTCTATTGCAAAAGGAAAAGAAGTCGGTTAATAAATGCGCACGAGTAGTTACACTCTCACGCAGCCATTTGCAATTTAAGTGTGGCCATTCAAAATACAACTTATGCACGTTTAAATACCAAAATATAACTTCTTCACTATTAAAGCTCATAATAAAAACCTAATGATGTACTAATTCAAATACTCTATTATTTTTATATAAGAAGATCATGAAATTATATTATTTTTCTTGATTAATGTTATAAAGTAACTCCCAGAAAAAAAATTATATATTTAACCTTAGCAACACCGCAATTTGTTTCCCTTAACTAAAAACTTGGCGCTGTTTTCAATAAAAAATTGGAATTTTAATTTTGTTCTAAGTTGCCATAGCATGCTCAGGACTCAGTAAATTAATTTTGCATATCTTTGCAAATTCATTTACTTACATGTAATATATTCCTGTTCCACGTAAGTAAGTTTAAAAAAAAAAAAAAAATATTCAAACGGTGTTACCGTTCGGTACGTATTTAAAAGTTACACATAGCTATTTTGTGTTCTTCAATTGTTTTGCTTGAATAATATTAGTACGTAGGTTTTGGTACCCACCTACCTACATATTTTGATTTAATTATTTTTTGTGTGGTTTTCTATCCTAGATTTTACAGCTTGTGTTAACATGGAAAGTGACGAAAGTGTTTCAAATCCCGGCTCGAAAGCCCCATGTGCTGGTGCTAGTGCTCCCGCTAATAGTGACAATAAAAATCAATCGCGTATTCGTCGTCAGTCGCGAGCTAGGTCTCGTTCGTCGAATAGTAACTCATCAGACTCATCTGGCAGCTCGAGTTCGTCGTCTTCGGACTCGAGTCCTAGATCCACGCCGCGTCACCGCAACAAAAAAAGGGGGAGCAAACGCCGGAATCGACGACACGATTCCCGGAAATTCCGTAAATTATCACGTCAGGTAGACGAACTCCGAAATCAATTAATTTTTTGCAACAATAATTCTGTGCCCTGTTCTGCGGTACACTTTAATGAGAATCTAGTTGACGGAAACGTTAGTGGCGAACTTTACGAGGACCCGATTGTAAATTCTGTCGAGGTGCGGCCGGTACCTGTTGATCAGTCAGATTTTACTTTTGAAATTGAGACGAAATTGAAAGAACCTAGTATTCCAAAGACTCCTCAGGAGTTTCTTCAAACGTTAAAGGATTTGCAACATTTAGATAGTAGTGATTGGTGCGAGGTTCGTTATGCGGAAACCCAAAAACTTTATAATTCTACCCCCGGTTTTATCGACTTGGAGATGAATGAAGAAATTAAGGCTTATGATTCGTTACGCCATCTTGCTCACGCTGACAAGGCCTTCGCTGCCTTATCGTTCTGCATCCTTAAACAGCGCGAAGCTTTGCAAACTTCTGTCAGAAGTTTTTTACAGTGGGCACGGGGTTCGGATTTGTCCTACGAGGGTATAAACGAAAAAGTTAACGAGCTGTTTTTGAAGGGCGATTTTTTCAAAGTTTCTTCCGATCTTTTGCAATTAACTTGCGGTCACCGTGCGGAGGTTATTCAGATGAGAAGGGATGGAATTACAAACCACGTGCGCGATCCCCTTGTCAAGGCCGTGTTACGTAAGATCCCTCCGTCGTGTCAGCACGTGTTTAATGCGGAGTCACTTGCCACAGCACTAGAGAAGGCAGGTGGTGTTCGAAAAGCCTTCTTGCCTTTACAAAAGCCGGGCAGTTCTGCTTCCGTTTCGCAAACGGGTCAAAGCAAGCCCGCACGCCGCCCCTCGCAGGGGCAGGCTTTACGAAACGTACCCTCGCAGGGTACTGCTCATGGATATTGTGCGCCTACGCATATTTCCCATGCTTACAATCAACCCTCGCAGGGTTACTGTAATGCCCGACCCTCGCAGGGTCATGGCTCTAATCACGACGATAATCGCCCATCATTCTCTGGCGGTTCAAGAGGTTCCTTTCGAGGCAGAGGAGGTCGGCGAGGCTATAGGCAGCAAGACAGCAAGAATAGCCGCAAGCGAGCCGCATCGCCCTCTGAGAATTACAACCGGAACAAAAAACGTAAGTATTGACTATCGATCCCAAACATTCAGAGCTGGTCGTCTGGTTCGTTTCCATCATCGGTGGAAGGAACTAGGTGCCCCAAATTATCTGTTAAAGATAATAAAAGGGTATCGCATACCCTTTTTACATTGACCGCCACTTGTAGTACCACCGTTGAACGAACGTCAGTTCAGCACGGTTCTTTCGGATGCAATGACGTCCATAATCACCCAAATGCAACACCAGGGTGTATTAAATGTTGTCAAAGCCTCGCCAAGCTTTGTGTCCACAATGTTTCTTGTGCCAAAGGACGACGAGTCGCACCGACCCATCTTCAACCTAGCTGCCTTGAACAATTACGTAATCACCGGCAGGTTCAGATTGATAAATGTCCATCGAGTCCCAGACTTCCTTCAACCAAAGGATTGGATGTGCAAAATAGACCTGTCACAGGCCTATTTTCACCTTCCCGTAGCTCCATCTCACAGACGTTTCCTACGTCTAATCTACAGAGGAAAATTAATGGAAATGACGTGCCTCCCGTTCGGTCTGAGCACGGCCCCCAAGGTCTTTGCCTCCCTATCCAATTGGGTAGCTCAGTCACTCAGGGATCAAGGGATTCGAATAATCGTTTACTTAGACGACTATCTGGTTGTACATCAAAACCCACAGATATTACAGACCCATGTCCAAATCACGGTAGACAGGTTGCAGTATCTCGGTTGGTTGGTGAATTTCGACAAGTCCACACTCACACCTTGTCAACGCCTAGTTTACCTGGGCGTTCAATGGGATACTCTGGTAAACGAAAAGTCTCTTCCAAAGAAAAGGTGCCTGAATCTCACGTCCAAGATATCGACAGCCCTAGCAGAGAGAGCTCTCGATTTGAAGGCTTTGCAGAGCCTAGTAGGTCTATTAAACTTTGCAAGTTTTGTTGTACCAAGGGGCAGGCTTCACTTTCGAGCCCTCCTCTCTTTCCTGAACACAGTCACCAAGATGCCAGTTGCCAAACAGTTCTTGATTCCGGTACATGCCCTGAAAGAGTTAACCTGGTGGTTTCAGAACCACCCTTGTCCTTCTCCGATTCACTTCGCGCCTCCAACGCATTTCCTAGCGACCGATGCCTCAGACCTAGCTTGGGGAGCGCAACTAGTCGACCGTTCGTTCACGGGACCGTGGAACGAACAAGAACAACCGATACACTGCAACCAGAAGGAACTTCTAGCATTACTGAAGATATTACAGGACCAGGGTCAGTCTCTGGGTCGTTCCACGGTTCCATGGCAGTGCGACAACAGAACAGCCGTGGCTTTCATTCGCAAGGAAGGCGGCACGAAATCAAAAGCTCTCTTGGACTTGACAATCGATATTTTCAAGGTTCTAGATCATTATCAAATTCACCTAGCCGCTCATCACATTCCTGGCAGATTCAACTCCCACGCAGATCATCTGTCTCGCTACCGATCCCCCCCCGAATGGCACCTTTTGCCGGCGTGCACAAACCTGATTTTCAACAGATTCGGGGTTCCGGTAATAGATTTGTTTGCGTCGAAAAATGCGCATGTGGTGGCCAATTATGCGTCTCTGGACCAGAACGACGACCAAGCCCTATTCCACGACGCTTTTTCCCAGACTTGGAATTACCACCTAGCGTGGATATTTCCTCCTCCATATTTGATCCCCAAGGTACTCACCCATCTCAACCAGGCCAAGGGCCTCTTTCTGTTAGTGGTGCCTCGGTGGGAACGTGTGTTTTGGAGAGCCGATCTCAAATCCCGAGCACTAGCTGCTCCTTTCACAATCAGGCATCTGAACCGCCATCTAGTAGACGTCTCGACGGGCCTTCCACCTCCCAAAGTACAGGAAATGACGCTAGAAGTATGGAAATGTGGGGGTGGTCTCATAACCTAAATGATTGGAACCGTTTCCAACTGGACCTACTTTTACTTACAAAGCCGCATGGCATAGATGGCTAGGATGGTGTAGAAAAGAGAAAACTAATCCATGTCGCCCAACCGGTTCAATTCTAGCAAAATTTTTAGCTGATTTATGTTTGAATGAAAACCTATCATACAATACTACACTATTACACAAATCAGTGGTGTCTACGCTCTGTAATACCGAAATGTCGGGAGTCTTAAGTGCTCATGTACTGGTTAAGCATGTTATGAAATCTATTGCATTAAGAAAGCCTGTACCCCATAAGAAAACTATTTGGGATGTCAATGTTCACATTTCCTTTTTGTCTTCATATGAATTTAACGAAAATAACTGTTTTGCCACCGCCAGACACACTGCTATGTTGCTGCTTTTGGTTTCTGGTAGACGTATCCATGAACTGACCCTTCTGACAGTCAATCAAGAACATTATATTGACAATACTGATCATATCATTCTATGGCCCAGATTTGGCTCTAAAACTGACCGTTCTGATTTTAGGCAATCGGGCTGGAAATTACTAAGAAATGAAAATATTAAAAACCTCGATCCGGTGTTTTGGGTGAAGCACTGTATCAATTTGTTTAATCAAAAACGTAATTCCTTAAATAACTATTCTTTATTTGTTAATTTAAGAGGTGATCATAAGCCAGCATCGCGTACTGTGATTGCGGGTTGGGTAAAATCTCTCCTATCAGAGGCTGGTATTGTCGCAGCTCCCGGTAGCGTCCGCTCAGCAGTCGCATCCAGAAGTTGGGCCGATAACGTCTCAGTTGACGAAATTTTGTCACAAGGTAACTGGAGGTCTGGTGACACATTCCGTCGCTTCTATAGGCGTGAGGTCGTCCAGGCCCCTGTTAGCTCTGGGATGTCAAATAGTTTTCGCCCAATTTAAGTGAAGAAGTTTACTACATTTTATTTGTTTTTTATAAATAATTACAGTTTTATGTTCATAATTATATTATATGGTGATTCAATAAATTTACTTAGTCTCGCACACTTACAATTTTATTTATATTTTTTTTTTTAACCACTGTAACCTTCATTGTTACCTTTTGCGCCTTCATCAGCGTGTAGATGTGCATACCTTCACATTGGCGTCCTCCTCCACCAGGCGATAACAAACAGGTCTCATTATATGTTTAAGCTTCAAATAACGGTCAGGTGTTTAATAACAGCGTTTTACCTTACAATAAAACGCTTATTAAATACCTACCTTATTTGAAGCTTAACTTTTATCCTCTGCCTGGTATAATTCGACACAATGACGAGAGCGAGCCGAGCGGCCGCGCCGGTGGTGGAGTGAGAGGAAGTGTGCGAGCGAGAGGGTGCTACTAGGGTAGACAGAGAGGTAAGACGAGCGGAAAACAGATAGGCCTATCTCATTATATGTTTAAGCTTCAAATAAGGTAGGTATTTAATAAGCGTTTTATTGTAAGGTAAAACGCTGTTATTAATATTTGAAAATATTAGGTTTGGTAGGAATAAAAAAATAAGGAAATAAATAAGATAAAAATAATCCAAAAATAATTGCAACTTTTGTGGGATTCGAACCCACACCAAGTCTTTCGAGAGGCAGGCCTTCAACCAAAGGACTATGAGATCTGTTGACTATTGATTCAAATAGCCGATAGCTTAGCTCCCTGAAAGGGTTCCACATCAGGTGCTCTAGACCTTCATTTTTTTTATGTCAACAGACAGTACTCATCATGTTGACCAACTATTCCTAAAGCGGTATATTAATATCTCTTATAGATTAGCCGGGCTGCTAAGGTTCCACGTCTTGTATTCAGATCTTCGAAATAAATTATAGCCTATATATTGGCGAGGACTAATAGCTATACAACAAAAAAAGTTTCATTAAAATCCGTCCAGTGGTTTTTGCGTGAAAGACGAACAACAGACAGACAGACAGACAAAAAAAGAAAAAAAAATATTTTTGGCTTCTATTGGTTGTATAAAGCACCCCTGGAGTATTTTTTTTAGTTTATATTCAATGTACAGAATTGACCTCTTCTACAGTTTTATTATATGTATAGATAGATAATATCTTTACATTGATTGCAGAAATTAAAATATAATATAAAAGACCTTTTTACAGGTTTCATACATTAAAATCGAGTACCTACTTATTTCACTTTAACCATAGACAAGACATTGCTTTCTAAGAAAATCTATTAAAGAGAAATACATTGTATTTTATTACAGCGTAATATTACAGAGGTTATCCATTGCTAAACTAAGTTGTAAGGGTTTTCTAAGTACTTATCAGAAGTTAAATAATGTTCTATTATTTCCTTGAAACATGACGTAGCAAATTGTTCTAACCTATGTTTAGCATTGTAACTCACTACGGTGCGGCGTATACATAGCGAACACAGGAGTGTTGTTAATTTAAAATGGTGCACCACTAAAATTTGTACTAATTTAAAATGGAACTAATTCCGCCAAGTCGTTCCACCGTCAGACTGCAAAAAAGAAAAGAACTTCTTTTATTTTTTCCCCAAAAATAATCACATACTCAAAAATTAGATACGTTACAGTAAAAAAAAGTTTTTTTTTTCCCAATCACGGCGCATGTGAGACATTTTTAGATGGGTAGAGGACACTTAAACAAACAAAAATGTTAGGAACATGATGCCCTAAAGTGTCACCTTGCCGAGATATTTCGAGGTAAAGTGATTCATTTATACGAATTCGCCGTTGTAAACCTTAGAAACCAGTAGGTGGCCCGATGGGCAGACGGCATTTTTTCCATCACTGGTAGAATCTGTATGAGACTGGCACAGGAACTTTCATGTAATCCAGCCACAGTTCTTTTGGTCCGTTTTATTATTTTTTACCTTGGTTCAACCTTTAAATCGCCATCGATAAGTGATGGACAAGGTCTACGATGGAACAAACGAGCCTTTTTTATGGATAGGAAATCATCAAATGACTACTGCCACTCTGGCTGGAGCGGGAAGGAGTGTCAGACTCATACTGACTACAACCCATCCATGCTCCTCGTAGTGCCTTTTGCTTTCCAGGGCCGCGGTAACTCTTTCGAACAAAATCCTATGCTGACATCTCTTTGAGGCGCGCGTAGAATACAACGCGCCATCGACCCGGGCCTGGCTTTGATTGGACGGCGAGCCACCCAACGCTCGAGCTTCATTGACTCGACGTTTCCCTGTTGGTCACCACTGAAAGCTAAGCTCCTGAAAGCCAGAATCAAAAGTATAATTTATAATAATAATAATTATAATTTAATAATTTATCATTTATTGTGAAGAGAGAATAAATGATAAATTATTAAATTATTATTATTCTCTTTATTCATCTTACAAACATACATTTTATATTTTTAAATATTTCAATAACAAAAAAAACAATAAAAAAACATTTAAAAATATAAAAATAGTAGTCCGCCGGTGTCGGGAGCTGGGTCCAAGCTACCGGTGGTTAGGGCTCCAGAGAAAGGAACCTCCTCACAATACGAGCCGTATCGAGGAGTACTGCCTTCTGTATAAGGCCCTTTACCCAACTGCGTAACGCCAGCTTCGACAGGTGGTCGTCGAAGCTTTTGGCTATCAAGCCATTGGCCGTAACGACTATCGGCACAATGACAGCCGAGTCCACATTCCACATGTCGACAACCTCGTGTGCTAAGTCAAGATACTTGATTTGTTTTTCTTTCTCAGCTTTCAAGAGGTTCTCGTCATGTGGAATGGTAACATCGATTATCATTGTGCGGCGCGCTAATCGGTCTATCACCACTATATCGGGCTTATTAGCGACGATAGTCCTATCAGTGATGATAGACCGATCCCAGTACAACGTGACATGGTCATTTTCGAGAACTGGGTCGGGCACATACTTGTAATACGGTACCTCAGAATCAACAAGTTGGTATTTCAAAGCAAGTTGCTGGTGAACAATCCTGGCCACTTGGTTATGCCTGTGCAAGTACTCGCCGTTAGCCAGACGAGAACAACCAGAGATAATATGTCTGATGGACTCACCCGGACGGTGACATGCCCGACACACGTCAACCGTCCCGTCCTTCATAATATGCCTCCGGTAGTTGTTCGTCAAGATAACTTCGTCCATAATTGCACAAACAAAACCTTCAGTTTCTCCGAAGAGATCACCGAAACGTAGCCAGGCCACGGACGCTGAGAAATCTACATCGGACCCATAGAGAGCCCGATAGAAGCGCCCGTGAAGCTCTTTGCCTTTCCATACCTCCTTGCGGTCATCTGTAGTAAGTATCACAGGTTTGCGCCAGTTCTCTTTAGCTATGGACAACGGGGTGAGTCCCTTGTCCACTGCGACCACATCTCGGTGCATACCCACATCGACTTTGAGAAAATATTCTCTGAGACTGCACATCTCGCGGTTGTGGAGAGTCTTAGCATTTAAAAAGCCTCGACCTCCACACTTCCGCGGGATGTACAGTCTCATCACCGACGATCGTGGGTGATGCATCCGGTTTGCAGTCAGCAGTGTACGGACCCTCCTATCCAGGGCGTCGAGTTCAGTTTGAGTCCATTTGAGTATGCCGAAAGAGTACATTAATACCGGCATGACCCAACCGTTGAAGGCGCGCACCTTATTTCCGCCCGACAAAAGGCTGTTCAAAACCTTTTTTAGGCGGCCAAAGAAGCGCTCCTTCAGCGATTGTTTCATGTCAGTACCGTTAATGCCCAACGCTTCCGACATACCCAAATACTTATAGGTTTCGGTCGAGCTGAGGGATCTAACCTGTATGGAATCCGAGAGTTGAATTCCCTCAGATTCCATAATCTCCCCTTTCTTTACATGCATGACTGCACATTTGTCCACACCAAATTCCATCCTGATGGCGCTACTGAAAGTTTCAGTTACCTTCAGTAGCTCCATCAGTCGCAAATTGTTGGGGGCAAAGAGTTTCAAGTCATCCATGTAAAGAAGGTGAGATATGGTTTGACCACCTCTTCTCAACCGATAGCCTAGACCTGAATCCCCCAGCAGTGTGCTAAGAGGATTCAGAGCTAAGCAGAACCAAAGTGGACTCAAACTGTCGCCCTGAAATATTCCCCGTTTAATCCATACAGGCTCATCGTTCCCTTGAATCGGTCGACATCCTGGATAGCGAAGGACCGTTTTCCAATGCCTCATACATGACTCAAGGAAGGTGCGTAGAGTTGCATCTATTTTGTACAACTCCAGCACCCTCATGAGCCATGTATGTGGCACAGAGTCATAGGCCTTCTTGTAATCTATCCAACATGTCGACAGATCCTTGCGGGATCGACGAACCTGTTGGCTTATGGCCATGTCTATGAGGAGTAGCTCCTTAGTGCCGTGGGACCCCTTCCTACATCCATTCTGAGAGGCGGACATAATTGAATTAGTGTCAATGTGATTATTAATTTTCACTCTCAGAATGGATGTAAGAAGTTTATAGACCGTCGACAAACAAGTAATCGGTCTATAATTCTTGGGTTCCGCGGGACTACCAGTCTTATGGAGCAGGTGGGTAACGCCAGTTGTTAGAAACTGTGGTAGCGACCCAGACTCCAAGGATGACTGGAATTGAGATGCCAGGAGCGCGTGTGAGCTGCTATACCACTTAAGCCAGAAGTTGTGCAGTCCGTCCGGGCCTGGAGATTTCCAGTTCGGTAATGGACGGACTGCTGTGGCTACATCTAATGGTGTGATGGAAATAGCTTCCATTTGTGGTATAGCTTCACACACGCGCTCGACATCGCGCATCCAGTCACCCTCGGCATGACAGACGGGCACCGACCAGATGTTTCGCCAGAATGTACTCGTGGCGATATCATCCGGTCGGCACACGTCCGTCACACTTTGTTCAGGTCGCTCCCAAGCTCTGTATACCCACCTTTCATCGCTCTGGAACATGCGATTCTGCGAGTATCGATCAACCCGCCGCTTATACCGCCGAATACGGTTTGCCCATGCACAAACTTTCTGCTTCAGGAAGTCGATACGCTCTGTGACACGGGACGTGTATTCTCGAGGGCTGATTCCAGTCCCCGAAAACGCCCGCCTCACAAAGCGCATCACACGTGGTCTTGTATTGCCCTCCCTGAAGCAGTATAGTTTGCCGATGAGTGCCCTAGCCTCATCGATACGCCGCTCGATCCTGCACTGCCAGGCTGGTACAGCAGATTTTGGTCGTATAGCCTCGTCACAGTTTGGAAACTTGACGTTTGCTATACGACATGCCGCAACAGCCCCGCAGTACAGGATTGAGTGCGTATCAACGAGGTTCTCGCTGCTTTCGAAGATGTTCTGCAGCAGCGAGTCTAAGGCACACACCAGCGCCCTATTCTTTTTGTGCATAGGTAACCGTGGTAATCGGGGCCTAAGGTCGGTAGAAGTTGATCTATACTCGCGAAGCGCATCCTCCAGCGCGCTCCTCAGTCGATCGTTGCACTGGCTACTTACCGTGACAACCCTATCATCTACCTCATCACTATTATTATTGGGCCGCGGTATGACTGCGCCACTAGTTGGCGCCGGTACCACGGCCTGTGTCGGGGTCGAGATGATAAGGTTGTTTAGTACCTCTGAGCGCAGCCTATCAAGTGCGGCATCGTCCAACTTGTGACTACGTTGGATGACTCGCACCTGATCCGACAATCGTTGGGCCGAGACGTTCACAGCCGGTTCCAGGTCCTGAAACAGAGACAGCATCCTGACACGGTACGCAGTGAGGTTAGTTCCCCCCTCTGTAGACCCGTAATATGCGCGCATGACGTTCTCGTTCATGGACTGAGTCCATCTCATGCGCTGCACACAACCACCGGTAGCGGGGACCCGGCTCGGGGCCGGTTGGCCCCTAGGTCCCAAGCCCCTCGGTGGCCGGCCTCTCCCCTGCCGACGCACAGGTGTTGGCGACGTCGGCGGAGAGAAATACTCGTCGCTCGAGCTCGACGCGACTGCAGCCGCCGATGACACCACTGGTGATCCGATGTCTGGCGGCGGCGAGGCGGAGCTGAGCGACGAGTCCGGGGGTGGTGAGCGTGCGCGTCGCGATGCTGCTCTTGTTATCATCATCCAATCATTTTAATTTCGTTCATTGTCATTTCGTTTGATTCCTTACAATAATTGACATCATGACATATGTCATCGGTCGGTCGTTTAATTTTCATTTTCTTCATAATTTGTTAGGTTTTTGTAGTTTTCGAGTTCCTAATGGTTTGTTTGATTCCTGTGCGCTTCTATTGTAAAAATTGTGCATGTAAAAGGCTGAAAACTAATTTTCTTTGAAATAAAATTGCGAGAACGAAATAAAATTTGGCTTGACAGTCAGAGTTGCCAAAATTATTATTATTATTATTATAAATTATACTGTTGATTCTTGCTTTCAGGAGCTGCTTGTCTCATTTAAAACAAACAAAAAAAGACTCGTGTCAGATTTTCTGGCTCCTGACTATCGTAACGACTGTTATGTGCCTTTCGAGGTCTAAAGAAGTTTCGGTATGATGGATGGTGAAGGTCATCCAATAACTGAGCTCGGTACGAGTTGCTTGACCTTGAATATTGAACCATGCGGCTGTTATTACTCAGCCTAGAGCCTTTACAGTAATCCCATTTCTACAGATTCGAGAGCAAACAAACTTCTTGCTCTATTGACATAAGGTTTTAAGAACAAAGTTTGTTCTTGACATTAGACTAAGAACAAAGTTTTTACAAGTAGCTACGAAAGAACAGAAAGCATTATGTCCGAAGTGCTTAAATTGCAAGTAAAACACGTGGATTACATCCCAAACTAACACGCCAGACTCAGTCAACAGCCTGATGTGTCGGAAGTTGTATCCGTTGGGACGGAATTATCCGATATTGATTAGTTTCGTGTCGACTGCCTCACTAGACGGGTGATTTTCGTATTTTTAAGATACTTACTTGTTAAAATAACTTACGCTTACTCGTCTGCGCCCTATTGTGAAACATACAGAAAGGACGGGACACGGGTGCGGGCGGACGAAGGACGGGGGAGAACGGAGGTGCGGGGTGCGGGCGCATGTGCCGTGACTCGCGCGTCGCTGTCACACACAATTACACCACCACAATTAACCACGTCTAGTGATGGGAAGAGGATAAATACTCAACGGATAAATACTCTTTATGGTGTGGTGTTCCGTATGGTGTCGGACGTAAAAGAATAGCACCATTCCATCACTTCCCGTGTGTGTCGCAAGAGGCGACTAAGGGACTCACCAGAGAATGGGTAGTAGCATTCTCTGTAGGTACATTGCTACAACTACACTGCGATCGCCAACCCTGCCAAGCGTGGCGATTATGGCAACCCCCCATTTGGGGGAGGCCTTGCAATGTACGTACAGAGAATGCTGCTGCCCATTCTCTGGTGAGTCCCTTAGTCGCCGTTAAGGCCCTGACACACAGAAAAGACGAAAGACGAGAACGGGGCGCAGGTGCTGGGACTCGCGCGTCGCTGTCACACAATTACACCACCAAAATTAACCACGACACGTCCGTGCCTCGTCTTTTCTATATGTTTTAAAAAGTCGCGACGGCGCCCCGTCTGTGCCCTGTCCGCGCCCCGTCCTCGTCTTACGTCTTTTCTGTGTATCCAGCGACTTACTACGACACCTTTACCCTTACGAATGGTGCTTTAAATTATTTTTATTTTATTATTTATTTGTTTTTATTACATTATAACCATGCTCCACCAACTATCTTGCCCTCTGTGCCCCAAAATATGTAGTGACCTATGTGCTGCTACCAACGATGCCGTGGAAGTGGAAACGTTTTGTGCCACCCAAATCTAATCAATTGTCGTGCCAGCGACACCAAGAAGATTATATTATTTTAATATTTTATTACAATTTGCTTTCTCAAAAAATATGTTTTGTAAATTATGTCCAAAAAACCGGACCTGAACACCAATAATATAATTTAAAGAGCTTACTTTTTTTTTTTTCAAAATTATCCTTAGCTTGGAAAAAAGATTTGGCATTGAAGTGCAAAAATGCTTATCTCAAAGTCCTCAAATTAGTTATCACTCCATAACCATTTACAAAAATGAATAGAAATCACATCCCTGCCTAAATTCTTGAAGAAATTAAAATAAATACGATGCCAAAAGAAACGATAACATGCCAAATAAAATTGGCTCGATTTTCATTAGCAAGTACTGGGGCCTAACCACCAACTCTTAAAGCAGTATTACTTTAATATTACTTCCAGTGGGAAAGAGACATAGCTACACAGGTCGTCTAGCTCCGTCTCTTTCCCACTGGAAGTAATAATGAAGTGATACTGCTTTAAGAGTTGGTGGTTTACGCCCTGATCAATTTTGACCAGCTCATCAATTTACAACAGAAACAAAAAAAAACTTGATCAAAACATACACTGATTCGAATTTTGATTGAAATTCTAAAGATCAAAGCATCGTCCCTTTAAGTTTCTGATTGTTTTCTGTCAACAATTAATGGTGCTGTCAAAAACTTATAATTTTGCCGTCATCGTCAGTACTAAGTTCGCATCAGATAAGCTATTTAAGATGATAGCCAAAGTTATTACTGGCCTTCAGAAATTCCTATAGAAAAATTGATTGAAGATCGGTAAGTATTTCGTTTTAACAGGTAAATTAGGCTGGATAGCTGATAGGACACGATTCTTTTTAACCGACTTCTAAAAAAGGAGGAAGTTCTCAATTCGGTTTTTTTCTTTTTGTTCGCGCATAACTCTGTCGCTTGCCAACCGATTTGAAAAATTCATTTTTTGTTAGAAAGGGCATATTTTCCAGATGGTCCCATTTTATCAAAATCGGTTTAGTACCTTGGTTTTTAAATCCAAATAGCTGGAAAAAATATGTTTAAAATCATCCATGTATACGAAATTGCGTATTTTTGCTTTCCTGTGACTTTCCAGTGGTGTTGTTAGGTTTATATATTTTTTGGAGGTTGGCAATCAATAATTGCTACAACCACTATTCAGGTTTTTTATAGGCTGACTGAATCTTGTCAGATTTTAGGAGGCAAATTTCCACGCCATGATCACACGTGACGTAATCCTGATCATTGTCATTTTGACTTCATTAATTAAGATAAAGGATCCTATTAACATTAAACATGTGAAAGAATGTATGTTTGGATGTTTGTAATTCATTGACACTTTAACTTATCAATAAATGACTTCCACGCGGGTAAGCAGTTGCTATAAGCCATTCACAAATAAAACATTGTCCATAGGTATTGTCCTCGCTTATTGCATACACAAAGTTCGCCATCATGTGGAGTTGGTTGTTAGAACAAACCAGGTGGAAAGTTTTGCAAAATCGGGACCCCTTGGGGGTCTACTAATTGGACTGACGCCACCAATGTTACTTTTAACGATACTGATACCAAAAAATCGCAAAAATATAAACCTCGTTAACGTGTTTTTTCTAGTGAAGCGCAAGTAATGAATAAACGTGTACCTATACTTTGTTTTATCTGGGAAAGTGTTTTTTGTTCTGAATTGTGTAGTTTACTTTGACTGTCAACTATTTTACTATATGTATACCAGGTGACTGTTCCCTCGGCAATCTCCGAAAATTTGAACACTTTACTTTGATAAATTGTAGACTTGTGCTCTGATTGGTCGCCATTTTTTGTCAGTCCACAAGTCATCGAACGACACGGAGATAAATTAAAGAATACAGAATTTTAATTCGTATCATTGTCGAAGAAATGTTCAGTCGACAATTTATCGAGAATTTACAATCGGAAACGGAGTTTGCAATTATCCGGTAATATAGATAGATGATGAGTGCAATGACCCCTTTTCAGATTTTGAGTTAGGTATTTCTGTTACACTCTGTATTATTTCAACATATTAAAATAAAAACAAAATTCATCTAACTTTGAAAAGATATTGGAACTGAATTTATCTTCAAGCCTATCGGTAACGATGCTTCGATAAAAATATACATAATGTGATAAAGTTGAGATTGAAAACAAATTCAATAAAGAACACGGTAACCCGGATGCGTAGGTTTACTGAACGAGGCCCAGCAGGAGTCTAATCACGGTTTGAAGATTTTTCTGAAGCGTGACTTTTTGATCCATAGTTAACTTAACCAGAGGGGCTTAAATTATAGTTTAATTTCTTTTTTTTTAACAATTGTTAGACCAAAAATGTGCAAAAAATTCGTTACAGTTACGTCGTCGATACACGTTTTTCGATAAATAATTTTAAAATATTTGAAACTATTATCTAATAACGAAATTAACTTCATTTTTTTTTGACTAATGGAAAAAATGGAATTTATCGACATTTTTTGGCAATATTGGTTGAGTTAACTCAAACAACACGCCCTAAGGAATAACTTAGAAATAATAGATTTCTATGACATAGTACATAGTTGAGGCATCTAACATATCTGGGCATAAAACTACGACGGAACTTTGTCAAATTTAGGAAAATTAGAGGGGTTTTTTGACAGTTTTCGAATGAAAACGCTCATAAATATGAGTCAATGTGAAAATGTTCCTTAAAAAAACAGAATTTACATTTTGACAATAGTGTTTTATTTTATTAAATGCACAAATAAATGGTACAGCGGGCTTAATGTCTTAGAACTTGACTGTCGCTAAAATGATATTACGACCAGCATCTGAGTGCCAACTTTACTAATTTACAAGCAACGTTAAAAAATGTATGAAAAATGAGATTTTTCTGACAGATTGCGACTCAGATGCGAATGTGAACGTTGCTTGCTCGCTTTTCAAGTACGAAAATTTGCCTTCAGGATGCTGCTGGCGCTAGTACAATTTAAATTGGATTTGTGTCCAGGCTCAGTTACAGTCGGCCGGTGTTTGTATATCGGTGTGTTGTTTACACAGCGCTGATTGAACGAGAAGCCCAACGTGTTTGTTGCCAATGTTCATTGTGTAACACTAATTGTTTTGTCTATTAATTAATTAACGAGTCAAAGTTTTGGTAGGGTAATATTTGTGTTTGTGTACTATAAATTACCGCACGTGTTTGTTGACTCAAGAATTTGATTTCATAATAACAAAACTGCGCCCCAATTTTATGGAAAGAGATTTTTTACATTTTAAAATGACGGAGATAAGAGGTTACAAAAAAAACACCTAAAAAAGATACAACCGAATTGAAAACCTTCTCCTGTTTTGAAGTCGGTTAAAAAATCTTCGAAAACGTACTATGTGAATCTTGTCATTGATTGTGATTTTTGTGTTGCATTCGTTTCACTCAACGTAAGATTCAGTTGAAAACCAGCATTATGCCTCTACTCAATTGGTCACTCTTTTGGTATTGTCTATGTCTCTATTGGTCTAAGTTGCTTGAAAACTTACTAATAGCGTGTCATGGCAAAAAATTAACAGAATTGGCCCCGTGGTGAAGGTCGCTGGAACACGCTGGATGCAAAATGCACAGGACCAGTCCATGAGCTTAGGCGAAGTGAACGACAAGTGAGCTGTCAAACATTACAAACAAGATGGAATAACAGCTCACTTGCGGTTCACTCCACCTAAGTGAACACGGTGGGATGTCGATAGAATAGACCTGAAGTTCAATAGTTGGCATCGAACCAAGAGATAGATACTGAAATTGGAATACTTAACTAACACGACCTACCGAAAGAAAAAGTAAAAGTTTCATACATAGACGGCCGGCTTGTAGATAAAACTATGTAGAATGTAGCTGTTTTGAAGTTGAATGCAATTTGTACGAGAATAGAATACTTTTAAATCAGGCACGCTTGAGGGAGGAGCCTTTATCATGGAAAATGTTGATAATAAAAATACTTTTTCAACACATTTGCTCAAAAAATGCATTTACTAAGCCTGTATGCATTGTTCGAAAGTTAAAAATTATGCACCACACAATGGAGCGTGCGGCAAAGTAGGTACTCTCACCTAAGTACATATTTTACCGCAAACTCCGTTGTATAGCGCCGTGCGTATTCTTTACGGTTTTTTTTTAATTTCCATAAAAATTAATAAGAATTCCACCAAGGAGTTTCACATCACGAGAATAAATAAGCTAAATAATCGAACCTCCTTGGAAGCGCTTTTGCTGTATACGTTTGTCTCATTTTAATATTATAGAGAAAATGAGAGAAGATAAATAAAAAAAATAAAGTATGTGGTTCTAATTTTCACCACGCGCATGTGGCGCCCTTTGCAAATTCGCGCCATTTTCATATTAGAAACGTCAAAGATTGTTGCGACTTTCCGACTGATTTCTAGAGACAAAAAGTTTGTTTCATTACTTATTGTAATGTTTTCTCGCAAATGTGTCGAAAAACGTTGTATGACACACGTGCGGATTTGGTTTTTACAAACTCGTGACTATGGTAAGCCCTCGACTTCGTCTCGTGCTTACGTTCGTCTACTCGTTTGTAAAAACCAACTTACCGCACTAATATCATAAATAACTATTAAATATTTCATTAGCATTGTGATGAGCTTTTACGTTTAAAAAAAATACATAAAAAAAACGTATGTAAAAACGTATATAAATAACTATTCAGTTACATACGTTTTTTTTAAATTATTTTACTATTTCACATGGAACAGTTTACAGTTTTCATTTTTTTTAATGATTTGAACTACTGCCATTGACTTATGTATTACGCAAGTACCTACCCCAGGTGCGCACCCCGGCACACATCTTCAAAAGCTTTGCAGCGAAGAAAAGTGGTCCCCCTCAGGATTGAAACAAGTCAAGAAAATTCTAAATAAAACATATATTATAAGTAAGTTCGTAAAAATAATAAACAGGAACATATATTACTTAGCGAACTTGTTTTGCTAATGCACCTTCCACGTTTTGTCTCTCAAAACAGGCAGAAAATACCTACAGCATTAATTCCGCCTCTGCATTATTTTTTTACGAAAAAAATATGTAGGTACACTGGGTTGAGAACACAAAATGTAAGCTTCAAAATAAAGAAAATATAAATGGTGCCTCTGTTCCGAATTGGTTTAGTTCTTAAAAATGTTCCATGTTCTTCTATATGTTCTACTATAAAAACAAATTTAAAGTTCGCGAACATATTCGTAAGAAGTTGGCAGTAGTATCATCACAGCGCTAATGTTTTCAAATTACTTTTATGTACTAGTGGTTTAAGTATTTTGTGTACATATTTATTTTGATAATTTGAGTATATAATATATATTAATATTGTATTTATGGTTTATTATTTATTTAAATGTTTATATTTTAATATTATCAATCGCGTATAATTCTTTTTATTGCACCTACCACTATTCTCTGCATCACCAAAAGGTTGACGGGTAGAGAATGCCTATGGCATTAAGTCCGCTTCTGAACATTTATGTGCTAAAGTGTTAAATAAATAAACATATAAAATATATGCGACTATGTGAGGATGATGAGCCAAAAAGTCATTAATTTAATAAAATGTTTGTGTTGTTCACGTGAATTATAAATGTTTATGCATGTGAGTTTGCATGTTTGTAAACTTTGCCCCATACTAGGAATTTCTCCAGTATCGTGGTCTCATCATCCTTACATAGTCGCATATATATTTTTTATAGTAGAACATATAAGAACATGGAAACAACACTACGTCGCTCGTGGTAACACGCAAGAGAAACCGAAGAAGTAGGTAGGTAATTGAAACTCTTTGACATAATTATTTGACAATGTCAAAAATGGTTCTTTGTTGACTACGAATCCCGAAAAACGGAAAGAAAGGCACAAAGCTGTCCTGAAACGAAATCTATCGTGATCCTTTTTTTTATGGATGGGAAATTATCAAATGACTCCTCCCGCTCTGGGCGGAGCGGAAGAGAGTGTCAGACTCTTACTAACTAAAACCCATCCGTGCTCCTCCTAGTGCCCTTTTATTTCCAGGGCAGCGGTAACTCTTTCGAACAGAATCCGCGACCCTGGCAGATCTATCGTGATCCTTAACGTTTTCCAGTAATGAAAAGCTTATCATAATTAATTGTTTTAGTGTACCTTTGAAGAGATAATATCAGGGAAAGGTAAAAGTATTTTATTGCAAATTTATCTGTCACCTCCCATCAGGTGAGATAGTGGTCAAGCACGTGCCTATCAAGAATAGATAAAAAAAAAAAAATAAAAAAAAAAACATCCGAATTGAGAACCTCCTCCTTTTTTAGAAGTCGGTTTAAAAAACCGTTGTTACTGTGCGTAAGTTGTTACGTGCAATCATGTTTAAATGTTCGTTTTTAAAAATATCTCATGTAAGTGAATTAATTCTTATGGGAAATAAACATATCTCAAACCGCAAGTTTGTCAATTCTTCGGGCAATGTCGGGCTCAACTACTTCTGAAAAGACTGGTCTTTACTGGCAAAGGACAGAGGTGTATCGAAGGTCTCCAACCTTTGCACAGCGTTGGAATAAATAGGCAGCAACCTCACCACCTTTGGTTATATTATACAACGTGTAACAGGATAAACGCAATACTTTTTAAGGGGTCATTGTACTCATCATTATGAACAACTTTCATTATGGGACCAACACGAAAATAAAATTGACTGCCCAATAAATTTTTGTGTACGCAACTCGACAAAATGTACTGAACAGCTGATTTTTTTTTTCGCGAGATCTGTGTTGGTCCCATAGTAAAAGTTGTTCATTATGACCCCTTGAGAGGTATTGCGTTTATTCTGTTACACGTTGTATGGTTGTTATTGCATGATTAAAAAAATTACGTACATACCGTACCTATACTTTACGATCTTTTTTATCACGATAAATAAGTGACTACCTTTGCTAATTCAATCTAAACATTCAGCTACTTCAGCTTTGCAAAAACAACAAATTCAAACCACGTCTTGCATTTATCCGTCGAGCATAAAAAATCTCATATTTTAAATGTCGTGTCAGCATGTCTACATAATTTGCATTCATTCATAAATCTGCCGGTTCATCCCCAATTACAGAAAAATCCTTTTTAATAGTTCCCGGCGCACCTGGGGCGTTTAATTTGGCTTTGCCGAGTTTTAAGAAGCTGGAGTTTCGTTGGTTGGGCCGTTGTGAAATGGTTGAATTTTTTTCGTAAAAAAATTCTGTTGTGACGTATTTTGTTGGGGTAACATGGAACTTTTGTTTACAAATATATTTTTTTTTAATTTAATTTTTAGGGCATTGGTTTAGAACGGATGACATGAGTGCGGTAAAATAATTAAAGCACGCTACTGTAAAACCCAGGTAATTTAAAACAGCATTAGAAAGAAAAAAAGAAAAGAAAGAAAAATTGAGCCTATTGGCATTAATGATATGCTTTTGTTTTGTTTAAATGAACATACAAGTGTAAACTTTACGAAGATTGCTGTGCGAATTTGGGGGTTGCATATGAAGAGTCATCTAATTTTAATTTTATTTTAATAACACTTTCTCCTGAGTCTTTACAGCTCATGTTGAGGTTGGCCACGTTGGTCGATATTCGTTCCAGAGGATTATTATTATTATAGTTCATGATGTCAGTCCATACAGAATCAATCAAGAATAAGTATTTTTGTACTTCTTCTTGATTGATTCTGTGTCCTGGTACTGGTACCTAGTTTGTAAATCTTTACCGCTCATAAAGTCCGGAAATACTTCATCGTGATTCTAGTCTCCTGGTAGTTGAGGAGTCTGTATCATTTCTGATTGCAGTCTGCGAGCTTCTGCGTTTCTCGCAGTCTCTGTTGTTAGGCCATTTATCGGGATTAAAAATGTTCTTTGTTTCATTTTTAATCAAAAAAATCAAATTTCATCGAAATCAAAATATACCAGTTTATGCGTCATTGAAGCATAACATAACAAACTTTGACATTCATAATGGGTGGTATAGTCGGATTTATAGACTTACCTATCCTTATTATTGATTCCAACACTGAGGCAAAATATAAAAGACTTCATGCGAGTGTATTCTGCCCCACTAATTCATTTCATACACTCCAAATTGTGGCTTGTCTATTCTGCCCCACTAGTGGGCCGGCCAGTCGGGCCAAGTAGACCAATCCCTTTATTAAAAAGTGCTGCTCAATAATTTGCAAAGTATGGGAATGGAACACCCCAAGCTAGGTCCAGTGTTATCATCGCAGGGTGGCAAATAGCAGCTGGGTGAGAGTTACCGAGAATTGAAACAATTGTTGGATTGAAAAGGCCTATTTCTAGCAGAGGACTCCTGTAGGCTTACGTTATTAAAAATAAAAACAAATTTAATGTTTAATTATTGCCAAAAATACAATTTGCAGCAATGGTCGGTACGCGGATAACTTTGCGAATTTACTAATAATGTTGCCATCACGTAACATAGGACTGCACTGAAAAACCAAAAAATAGGAACTGTGATTTACACGACTATCCCACAAAGTTTTAAAAACAAATAAGTTATTACGCAACACACGTAAATCTCAATAAAGCTACCAAAACAAACGGAGCGAGTCTGAAAATAAAATGAATAGAACGCGAACGAAAACGTTAGTGCAACGGGCATTCGCAAAAGGAAATAGAAGCGTAACCCGATTTGACTTCGCTCACCCGGTTGCGTGTTTGTCAGGGACCTACTTGCGGCCTATGTTTGACCTGGACATAAAATGAGCGGAGGTGATTGTTTAGTTTTATTATTTCATTGAATAGTTGTTTGAATTTTTTATACTACAGCGTTTCATAATATCCATTCATAAGTCACATTCTATTAGGAAAAACGACACACTTACATTTATGACTTTTCGAAAATCGTTGTCAATATGCACTACGGATATGTCAAATGGTCAATCCTTAACATTTTGGCAATTCGCCGATAGGATTTTTTTTTACTTGATCTTACATAGTCCTACTTGATCTTACATAGTCCTCCACCAGTTTTTGAGGACTAGCGAATAATAAACGGATGTCCCGGTTAAGGCCGAATCGGAATTGATATTATGTTGATATTTGGGAAAAAAATCGAAAGTTTACATTCGCGTTCGCCAACGTTTGAGATGAATATTCGTTGAATGTGAAAAATCCAACATTCGTTACATCACTAATATGGATTGACTGGACACAATTTTCCAGGTTTATAAATAAGCATTTATTTCGATGTTTAACATTTTTTCCGAAGCTTTTTTTTGATGTTCTTATTATTTTTGTGTATCGCACACATCCCTCGCTTATGCTTCCTTGCACATTTTTGGTAGACACGCACTCTCACTCGCAACGCCACAAGCTTTTCAGTTCAACGAAACAATCATGTTCCACATATAACCCGTCTGCTTTCAAAGCAAGAGTGAACATCTTCTGGGCACGCTCGCTCCATAATATACCTCATCTATCGCTTTCCATTAGGCGTGATCGAGGTCAAGAGCAAGCCCATTCCTCAATACAAAAAAAAACAAGTTTGAACCTAAATTCATAATTCTTAATTGTACACCATATCAAGTTATACAGTAACAGAATCCAGTAACCTTATTACTCAGGTTAACAGAACTCGAATTTCTTTGTAAGTGTGAACAGATGATTATTGTCGAACGTTCGCTTTTATATTGATGTATGTCGGAAATTAAGTTTGTCCTGTGATTATAATTACGGGAGTAGCGTCGGGAAATTGTTATGTTAACCTTTATTGTGGGATTTAACGTGTAGTTGTTACCAACTTACGTTGTTCTCACATGTAGAAGCAACAAAGATAATGTAATCAGGATTATTGTAAATCATAAAATGGTTTAAAACAGTGTCCGTGGAGTTTCTTGCACGTTCTTCTCCATAGAGATCTACGCTTTGGAACGTGCAAATAGCTTCATGTTTTTGACTGACTGACTCTGACAATTCAAAAGTACCTGTTAATGGTTTATTTGAAATAAATGCTTTGACTTTGACTTTGACTTACGAGGTTCAGTTTGGTCGACCTGAACTAAACTGGAATCACTTCATCAAGCGCTGCTCAAAATAATGTTTTACAATTTATATGCAATGAACTATGGATTGTGGTATATCATTTAAAAGGTAATGTTGTCAGCGACCTCTTTCAATATCATAACCAAAGATTATTCACCTTATGTCATGGAGCGTAAAACCAAAAGACATCAATTTTTAAAACAAAACACCAAAGTGTTTGGTAGCTGTTTGTCTCCAGCCCACTGACAAGCTCAGCTTTAGTTTGCTATGGAGCAATGGAGCCGCAAGCGGCAGCTAGTCGAGTATATATTTGGTTCCCAATCCGTTTACCATCACGGTTGAGAAGCACAGGACACAGTTCAACAAAGGGACATGACGAATGAAAAAGATTTTCATTTTCTATCGCCGAGCTACCCTTGTCAAACGTAGTAGGGCCCAGGACAGGTGTTGTGTTGGACCGTCAGGTCAATCCGTCTTGTGACTCAGATTTTTTTAACATTCTCTTTAGCAAAGGTCACATAATACTTGAATTTCGGATGGATTCCTTGAGAATCGCTGTTTTGTGCGATTTGGTTTTTTTCTGAATATCTCTTACCAATAAAAGTACTGGACAGTTATAAATGAAGGTACGGGGGTTATACTGAAAGTTTTTACAAAAGGCCAGTAAGAAAAGCAGCCGATGAAAAATGTATTTAAACTTCGAATTAGGAACTCTTTGGGAATAGGTAGATGTGTAATGAACTCATATGTCATTTGTTTTTACAAATTTGGCGGCAATTTAAAAAGTGTCTGTCGTGCGTCAAAATGGATTTCACTAGAGATTTAATTTAATTTCATTCGCAATCTGTCAAAAATGTAGGGAATGAGAACATTGCTTAAAAATGAGTAGAATTGGCCCTCTGATGTCATTGAAATATTGTTCATAACTTTATGTTTTTTCTTTCATCATAAATATCAATACTAACATGATACATATTTACGTCAAGACCAATAATAATTCTTTTTTAATTAAAGCCAAGTGTGAGTGGCGCACACGAATGGTTTTTTTGTTATAGAGCGGTACTTAACCAAAATACCTACACACTCTTTCATCGACCACGGTTTGTTCGCGTTCCAGGGGCTCGATTCTGCTATTGCAATCGTGTCTCAATGACCGGTCAGTGATCGAATATTTGACAACTTTGACAGTTTTTGTATGGGAAATGTGTCAAAAGTTTTACGTTATACGTCAAAAATCGATCATTGACCGGTCATTGAGACACGATTGCAATAGCAGAATCGACCCCCTGGCATCCAGGTTCGGCCCGGATACATGTGACCCTGCACCTTAATTCGAGATAATTTTAATACATTGCCATCAACTCGTTTTCAGTGACCATTTGTAACAAGGTCTAAGGTTTTCGTTTGTTTTTAGGGTGGGTCAGAAAATGTTGACAACAGACTGTACTATCATCATATACAACGTGTAACAAAATAAACGCAATACTTCAAAAGGGGTTATTATTAGGCATGTATTTAACGCGGCGACAAACTAACCTGTTATAGGGTTTTAAAAATAATTAAGATGGGTAGCAAAAATAACAGGTTGGCAGCTACAGTGAAGTAGCATTTTAAGTATAAAGTAGCAGCTTTATATAGAGTTGTGAGCTCTGTTTGAATTTAAATTGGCAGTGATTCTAGTATAAATAAATAAATATTTTTGGGTGGTTTAAAAAAATAACCACGAAGGGGATGGCGGGGTCTGTTCGCTCGCTTCGCTCGCTCACTTGACCCCGCCATTCCCTTCTAACCTAACCTGTCCGAGTCGGGGTGCCCCAAGTCCCGAGCTCGCTTCGCTCGCTCTGGCACCAATTAGAACACATATACGTATGACATCCCACTGTTAATATTAGTCGCAAAGTCATTATTTTTTGTAACCAATTAGTTAGTCGCCTAATAAGTTGTTATTCGCCTCAAAAATAATTAGCCTTATTATTATACTCATCATTATGAACAACTTTTAGTATGGGATAATGGAACCAACAATGAAATAGACTGCTCCATACATATCTGCAGTGCGAATCTGTACACATGTCGAAGTGAACACTTGGGGGAGGTATACGACAAGTGAGTTATCAAACCAAACAAATAAGATGGAATGACAGCACACTTGTCGTTCACTACGCCTAGGTGTACACCGTGAGATGTCGACAGAATCGACCAGCTGTGTGCCTAACTCAAAAAAATGTTATGTAGGTAGGTACTGAACAGCTGTTTTTTTTTTCAAGATTTCGTTGTTGATCTTATTTTAAAAGTGTTTCATTAAGATGAGTACAATGACCCCTTTTCAAGTATTGCGTTTATTGTTATACGTTGTTTGTGATGCGTATGGCTCAAGAAAGTAATGGGCAACAACGGAATTTGAACATTATCTTGGATAACACCGATAATTTTTGTTCCAATTTTTTAAAACTGCCTATTTCGAATAGAATGTAGGTTAGACCCAAGCCCAGCATAGATTTGATACAAGACTGAAGTAATGAAAATCTTCCTAATTCCTATACCACTTGACCGAAACGTAAATCATTTTTTTCCTCACACATGATTGATGAGAAGGCCTACAATAAAACCGACAAGTGTCGATAACTTGACGAGGGTGAGTGAAAAACCTTTTATGGATCCAGCATCTTTTGTTCGAACACGCGATGGAAAACTAAAATAAAGATTGGTAATAAGAAAATGGCCACGACTTTTCGTATGATTACTAAGAAATTGGTATTGCAATTCTTTTGCCTTTGTGCTCTTTTATCTAAAAAAAAAACAACGTGTTCAAAATAATAATGTACTCAGCTGTAAAAAGAACGTCAAAGACTTTAAATTATGCCTAATTTTTGGGTACATAAAGGTACGTTCTCGGTACTTACTCGAATAAATTAGGCATGTTTTCTTTGAACCACCTCGGAATTAAAATGGGCTTGTTTTGAAAGAACTACACAACAGCGTCTCTAAATAGATATGTGTACCTACTAATCTATGGATAGGTAGGTACTGAAGCAATTCTCTTTCAAAAGGACACCTTTAGATGAATAGGAACTTAACGGCACATTATGAGTAAGAAGACACACCTAAAAACTCATTCGTATTTTATGACGGAGTAAAATGGGACGGCTGTCAATGTATAGATTTTTTTTTTTTAATACAAAATGGTTTATTGCTTCATAAGTATACATAAAAGTTTAGTGTTTGGAGCTTCCCTTTAGGCAAGTAATGCCTGTGTTGGGAAACCCCGCTCTTCCATAGCAAAGCAATACAAATTTAATAAACTGGGTATTAACATAAAACAATAGGTACTAAAGTATGATAATACATAACTCGTTAAATTTAATTTTAAAGATATTATAAAATCTTGTTTGCAGGTCTATGTTCAGTGATTTTAAGGTAATGTGTTGTATTTGAAGAATAGTAGTGTTATGTTTCGTGAGTATGAGTGTCATGATACTGAATGCATGTCGTAAGGCCATGTGTTCGGTGTGTTATTATAGTATTTATTTGTTTGGTATTATTTTACTGACTTATATAGATGTATAGGTGCTTTTAGAAAACTATTTTAAATTAATTCAATTATTTGGAATATATCCTATGTCTAATCGCAAAAAACTCTATTATTTTTAAACCCGCCATTAACGCACCTATCGTTGTAGTATTCAGCGGAAAAAATAAAAATAAATCACAAAACAATCGAAGAGTAGCTAATTGCTTCATATCTTTAATTTGGTAAATACGGATTAGTCGGTCAAAAGCAATTTTCCATCATGGTAATGTCAATTAAACACGTATATCATATATGTTAGTACCTTTTTTCCGTAGAAACCCTGCATTTCGCCATGAAACAAAATAGGCAATAACACTTAGCGTTTGTAGTTTATGAACTACAAACGCTAAGTGTTATTGTCTATTTAAGATATTCTCTGGAATGAAAATACACTACACCATAGTTACTATTATTAGGTATTTAGGTATTTTCATTCCAGAGAATATCTTTTACAATCAAACAAACTACTTATTTTACCTTTATGGTTTATGGTTTTCGTAGCATAAAATAATGTAAGATCATTCTAAAAGACCTCTTCAAAGTCAACCATAACCCTTTAATTTTTAAAGTTATTCAGACTCATAAAATACTTATTTGATAAAGGGTCTACTACAGTAATAATATTATGATATTACTAGTCTAGTACACTCGGGCCTCATAATTCAGAAACCACTATGCTTCGATTGATCTTTGAAATATTTTGCGAACGATATTAATATTTTCGTCTGTGTTTGAGTTCTACTTCTCAGAAAAAGTATTGTAAAATAGCTTCTATAAAAAGAGTACTGTGGGAATTTATTTTTCTTCGGAATAAAATATTGCGGTAAGAAAATTGTTTTTTTTTGCAACAAGTCCAGTACCAAAACTTCTTAAAATTATTAGATTATTTAACCGAATAATACGGCATTTCCAGCCAATTCAGAGAGTTTTTACAATCATCCGCCACTTGTGCTTAAATTAATATAAATTGGTGCTAATAACTAAAACTAAATTCTTTTGCCAGTCCAGATTAATTAAATTTCCTCAACCGTTTTCGCTCTTTAAAAAAAGAATCAAGATTCTTTAAAAATACAAGAGCCTTATCCAAATACGATCCTAGGATCGAACATAAATCCGGCCATTCAATTTCCATCAACTACCTACTCGATAGCCTTTTAAAATTCTGTTTGTGAACCACAGACAAGTGTGTCGGTAACAAAAGCTGTGTGGTCTAGACTAACAGTTGTCTATGCTCGTCCTAGCACAAACAAGCTAGGATCTAGATTTATACACAAGATTGAAGAGCTGACCGAACGAGATCGCTCCATAACTAGGTTAGGGGCTGCGACTTGTGTAGTGATGTAGCTATGAGCATTTATGTGGTGCATTTATTTTAAAGGCGAAAGAAATATTAATAATACCGTATTTACATAACATTCTTCCTGAACAAGCAGTGGCTAATTTGCCGATATTTATATACATTTACTGACTTCGCCATTACGCCCGCCACAAGTCATCGACTTTATTTATTTTATATTTTTTTTTTACGAATAATCAGTACCTCAATCATTAACGGACAGTGATTTTATTTCCTGTACAAATCCCATGTGATTCGTTCATTTACAGAATACATCTCAGTGTTCGGAGCTACTGCCCGTACACGAACGGTGCTTAAAAGTTAGTAGAATTGGACTTCTGGACAAATGTTGCTATGTAATGCAACAGTCAGATCCAATTGTTGGATCGAAAGTTACCGCAAAAATCGACCATTATTTGTTTCTAGAGGTTTCTCTATTAAGCATTTAGAGATAGGAACGTGTCAAAATCTACTGTAATGCTGAAGTCTGTTATGTTTTTAGACTTAATAGTTTGACAAAAAACTTTACTTCAAATTCTTGGTTCATAAATCTAAGGTTTTTATCTTCCGAATATTCTTAGTCATACCATGTCATTTATTTATTTATAGGATCGCCAACAGAGGCTACACAATCACATGCATGATAATACAGACAGGGACAAATACAAGAGTGCGTTTCCAATTATAGGCAACCACATCATTCACTTATTATCAAGGTAGGCACATCAAGTTTGACAAGGACGTAAACATTAAAACAAACAAAAATACATTACAAGAAATCAAAAGAAAAGCAAAATGAGATGAAACGCAAAACAATAACACAAAAAAAAAAACAAAATAATACTTAAACGCAAAATAATAAAAAAAATACAATAAACAAATAATTTTAAACAAATTCAGAGATAATAATTAAAGAACAACCTAAAAAAAAACAAAATCCTATGACTTGGATACTTAGAGTTTTAAGTCTTATCATTGTCATTCTGTTATAGCTGTTGACAGTTGAAAATTGCCCTGGTGTATAAAGAAAACTAATGACTACACATTGCGTACCTTACCTTACCATATTTTTACCAAAGTGAAAATATAAGTGTCGCCATAACAACCGGTCCTGTGCGTCTCGCATCCATCGGCGACCCTCACCAGGTCATCGGTCGACCTTGTAGGAGGCCTTCCAACGCTGCGTCTTCCGGTACGCGATCGGCACTCCAGAACTTTTAGGCCCCATCGACCATCTGTTCTGCGAGCAATGTGCCATGTCCACTGACACTTCAATTTGGCGATCCTTTGGGCTATGTCAGTAACCTTGGTTCTCTTGCGGATATCATCATTCCTGATTCGATCATGTAAGGAAACTCCTAGCATTGCCCTCTATATTGCCCTTTGGGTGACTTGGGGAGGCTTAGGTCCAGTAGTGGACGTCTGTTGGTTAATATGATGATGATGAATATAACAGTGCCATTTTATATATTCTAATAACCATCGAAAACATAATTCATCGATGCCTGTCACATCACTAGCCTTCGGCGCAGGTAACGATTTTCCCTTACCTATCCGTCCGATATTCAACGAGCCACTCACACTCGCCAACGACAGTCACTCAAGAATAAAAATGGTATATTATTTTATTGAATAAGACTTGCATTTGTGTTTAAATGTATACCTTTTGTTTTTGGACAGGAAATTATCAAATGACTCCTTCCTCTCTGGGCAGAGTGGTGTCAGATTCTTGCTGACTAAACCTAGCCGTGTTCCTCGAAATGCCCTTTGTGGTCCAGGGGGCCTAGACAAAAAACTTTTCTGTAGCGTTAACGGAAGACGCTGACAACAAAATGTATGGGAATGACATTAGGTGTGGAAAGGAAACGTCATTACCCAATGTCATTCCCATACATTTTGTCGTAAACGTCGGACGTTATAGAAAAGTTTTTTGTCTAGGCCTGCAGGGCCGCGGTAACCCTTTTGGACAATCCCACAACTCTGGCAGATGTAAATTGACTTTGTAGAACATTTTACTGAATAAATGCGTTTCTAAGATTACTTTAATTTTACTTTAATTGAATTGATGAAAGAAACTAATTGCTTGATTAATGAGTTCTTCTTTTAAAAAGTTATAATTAAACGTGTGTCAAGGGCGTCTTGAACACAATTACGTGACACGACATTGAAAAAAGTCTGTCTGTTTGATATAATATAATTGTTAATTTGTTAGTAAAATATGGCGGGACGAGCTCGATGTTTACCGTAAAGACTCGCACTGCAAAGGACAAAGTTATATGGGAAAGGGAGAGGCACGCCTTTGCCCAGCAGTGGCAAAAGAGGCTAGATAATATATAGTAAGTAAAGGTGATTTCTAGACGTACTGGGTAATCTGTGGTACTGGTTCGTTTACTAAAATAATTTCACTGATTTGCAGGAAGCTAGTGCTACCATCACTGATTGTCTACATAGTGTGATCGCTTTTAGCGATTAGGCCGCTCATTGTGTGACCTTAAGTAATGTTTTCTCCATCTATTTTTTCTGTAAATTGTATGGTGTATAATAAAGAAAATTATTGTTTAATAAAGAATATTATATTTTATTGTGTCCCGGAAAAATGAAGTGATTGATGACTGTGCCACGTGAATCTGTGTGTAGAACTAGTATTTTAATAAAAGAAATATTTTATCTTTGTATGCAGCAAACAAATTGTTTGGGAACCGTTGCGATAAAATTCAATTACTAGTTATTATAATGAGAAAACTAATTTGTTTGTTGAAAATTTTAAATTGGTTTAGCCGTAGAAAATACTAATGAGATTTGAAAAGCTTATTTTTTCAAAATGAATTTCTGTTTATGACTTGAGAAAAAATAAACAAATATTACGCAGTTTAAAGGTTGATTATAAAATATCAGAGCCGTGACCGGGACGTGTCTGGGGGTCTACTCTACACCTACGGACTTACGATTAGTCCCGAACCCGAACTAAGAACAGATGTCAATCGTGTTCGGGGCTAATCGTAAGTCCGTAGGTGATACGGAGTAGAAAACGTCTGACACTAAGGCCGAAACTACGGACTACGGGCTTAGAGAGTAAACCCCCTGGGCCGTGATCAGTCACATAACGTTGTCTGACACGTCCTGGGTATAGCCCGGACACAGACGTGTGTATAAGAATTAATATAAAGTGTACGCAACTTCCGGACGGACCACACCGGCCACGGCCCTTGAACGGCCCAGATACATGTGGAACCATTAAGGTGCAAGATTGGCCAGTCTTGTGTTGTATTTTACATGGACGATCAATGTGTCCTCCACAAACCAGTAAAACTGGGTGTTGGCAATTACTAACATCACATTCAATTCAAAGTTCAACATCTCGTATGTACTCAACTTGCAATTTGTAAATTGGAGAGCCCAACACAGTTGGCTGTATAAGTTAAATGGATCGCATTATACGAAACTCAACAGGGAAGTCTCCTTTAAATGAGACGACCGATTTACATAGACCCGTCTGCTTACCATTCTTCCTTTTTATAATAGACTGTTAAAGATATGCAGGGGGTCAGTCTGATTTGGTCGGGTAACGATCTTGTTTGAAAACGTACCGTTATTTGGTTATTTGTACCTGTTGTGATTTTTTATCTGTCACAACTATTTTAAATACATTTTGGTTTTTTTTGCAATAATTTGGTTGGCAATTTGTTTTAGAGTTACTATGTAAACAAATTATGTAGGCAGCGCATGTACCATTTAAATCTCGGTTTGGTTAAGTTAATAAGCCACTGGCCAAAGACTGTCTAGGGATAAATGCGGTAGTGTAAGTAACAGATGATTTTGTATTTGTAGGTTACTACTCAAGCATGACTTTTTGTATTAACCCATCTTCATAACAATACAATCAAAGCATTTAAAACTACATCAGACGGCCAATTCTACTGATTCGCAGTTCGCATTCGCATTTCAGTCGCCATCTGCAAACAATGTAGGGAAATTGAGGCTTTTTTGACAGTTTGCGACTGACAATGAACGTGGTTTAAAAATGAGTAGAATTGACACTATGGGCACACTCTAGCTAGAATGACATATAAAGGGTTATTTTTTAATGACCGGCCAAATTTTCACAGGGTGTTCTACCCATGAATATGAACAACTTTCACTATGGGACCGACTCTGAAATCACGAAAAAAAAATCAGCTGTTTCATACATTTTAGTCGAGTAGGTATTGAACTTTTGTATGAAACAGCTGACTTGTTTTTCGTGATTTCAGAGTCGGTCCCATAGTGAAAGTTGTTCATATTCATGGGTAGAACACCCAGTGAAAATTTGGCCGGTCATTAAAAAATAACCCCGTATATAAACCTTATTTATTGGTGATGTGGAATCTAAGTAAACGCAGAATCTACACTTCTGGACACACCTATTGGCCCACCTTAGAGTTTAGGTTTCAATGGCCCCTACCGAAATATGATTTCTAGATTGAACAAAAACTGTTGATGCAGTTTTAAACCTGATACATTTTACCATCTTTTTCGATCGTATTGTTTTAAATTTGAATTCAGAATACCATACGACATGGAGCTACGCCTAACAAGTCGGATATGCGCCTTGTTAAAGGCAATTGATTTTTGAATAAAAAACATGTTTTATCAAATAAAGGTTTAATTTAATAACGCGTGTTGCCTCCATGGGCATCTACCACAGCTCTCATACGATTAGGCATAGAGTTTATCAACCGCTCTATGAAATTTTGAGGGATCATCTCCCATTCCTCTTTTATGGCAGTTTTCAACTCCTGCATCGTCTGGGCAACTGGCTGACGAGCCCTAACACGTCTTTTTAGCTCGTCCCACATGTGCTCAATGGGTTTCATGTCTGGGCTTCTGGCTGGCCAGTCCATAACTGTGATGTTCACATCCCGAAGATATTCCCTGACGATGCCGGCCGCATGGGCTCTTGCATTATCATGCATAAAAAGGAAATTTGGGCCCACATAGTCCGCGTATGGTATCACGTGAGGTTCTAAGCACTCACGAATGTACCTTTCAGCATTTAATGTTGGCAGCCGTGGTCCTGTAACAACCTCAAGTTGAGTTTTGCCGCTCGCGGATATACCGCCCCAGACAGTCCATGAGCCACCGCCATAAGCAACCCTCTCTTCAAAGCAGCATTGTGCGAAACGCTCTCCCTTACGTCGGTAGACCTTCTTCCTTCCATCATTGCCATGTAACACAATTTTAGACTCATCAGAAAAGAGTACACGGCTCCAATCTTGCTGTGTCCAATTTAAATGACTGCGTGCGAAATGAAGGCGCGCTGTTCGGTGGGCTCGCGTTAGTTTGGGCCCATTAGCTGGCTTGTGTGGTACCATATCGCCTTCTTTTAACCTTCTCCGAACAGTTCGAGCGCTCACAGATACTCCGTGGAAGTCGCGAAGTTGGTTTTGTATCTCAATGGAGGTAAGGTGACGATTTCTCAAGCTGGTCGTCACGATGAATCGATCCTGCCTTTCAGTTGTGACCCGAGATCGTGGCCTTCCTTGGCGACGAACAAAGCCGCCAGTCTCTAGGTACCTCCGATAAACATTTCGGACCGCAGATCGACTTAAATTAAGTTGAGCACTCACGTTTCTTTGGCTGTGTCCGGCCTGAATAAGTGCCATAGCTTGGGCGGCGACTTCAGGTGAAGTATCCATAGATTATTGATAGAACCTCACCTTAATGTTAAGAATAAGAAATGTTTGTTGCAAAACCAAAGATATCAATCACTTTTTCAAGAATTAAATCCAAGTAAACCAATAAAACCAAGTTTTCTTAGTATTCGATTGTTTGATATCAACAAACAGGCTCCAAATTGTCTTTTGTTTCTTTAAATTCTGTGTTCGAAATTCAAAAAAAAACTATTGAATGAAATTGTGAATGTGCCAGGTTCAAAACTGCATAAAAACTTTTTGCTCGACCTAATATAAAATTTTAGCTAGGACCAAACAAAACTGAAAATACAAGGTGGGCCAATAGATGTGTCCAGAAATGTATAAATGTAAGGTTTGTAGCAGGTGGCGTCCTAAGACTCTAGGCAAATGACATTCACTTAGCAGTAACGTAGCAAAAATGATTGTCAAAACGTCAATAAATGTATGGGATTGACAAACGCTGTCGAAATGTCATGTGATCAATCCCTTATATTTTTGCACTGGCTATTGCCCGCGACTTCGTACGCGCATATCCCGTTTATCCCGTTCCCGTAGGGAGTTCCGGTTCCCGTATAGCATATAGCCTTCCTCATGAATGTGACTATCATGTAAAAAAATAATTTTCCAAATCGGACTGGAAGTTTTAGAGATTAGCGCGTTCAAACTCACAAACTCTTCGCTTTATTAACATAGTATATATAGTTTATAGATGTCCACAATCGCATTCGTTAGAATGGTAATTTGTCATGAGCTTCTGGGGTTTCTGCCTACCCGCGTGGGTAACAACAAAATATTAAAAAACCGATAGCAAACAACACTAATTACTTAAACCTAAGAAATTGATCGGCTTACCAGCCTTTTTATAAAAGAGTTCTCAGTAAATCACGAAAATATTTGTTGCTCTCGTCCGGCCAGCTGGTATTGGCAGTTGTTAATTAATATCCTTTACTTTATTAATTTCAAAGAATTTTATAAGTAAGTCAGTTTTGATCTTGAGAACTTTGATAGCTAGGAAGATTTTTCAACGCTTGTGGTTTAGATTTACTGAGCAAAAATAAATTCTGGTTTGTCAATTTGGAACTTTTCCTAATTTGCCGTGGGAATTTCACTAAAAATATAAGTTACAATTTTGGCTACGTGCCAAAAAAAAGCAAAAGCCAAAAACAAAAGCTTACAGCCCTAATCTCTTCAAAGTTAGAGTGAACAGGCTCCTTCTGGGTAAGCTCGCTCCATCGTAGACTTTGTCTATGTCGTATCTGACATTGACTAGAGTCAAGAGCAAACCCATCACAAATAAAAAAATAAAAAAAATCCGCTTACGTATAGAACACTGAGGAAGAATTAAAAAAAAACATCTCCATAAGAGAGAACAAAAATCATCCATATTTGGAGATGGCTATTTTCAAACACACAGGCACATGGTTTGCCATAGATCTTATAATGTGTAATTTATCTATAATATGTATGTATTTATAAATTATATAAGTATGTATATCAGAGATTATTACGGAAACCGCTATTGAAACATTTACTATCAATTTAGAATACCAAAGAATATGTATATTCCGGAGTCGTGAAACTCAAACTACAATTAAACTGTATTGGACGGCGCGAGCTGTTAGGATTTCAATTTCAGATAAAATTGCCGACATAAACGTATTAGAAATCGGTAGTTGAAAACCAATATTTCTATTTAAAGGTCGGGTTGAGAACTCAATCGGATTTTTAATTTAACTGGAAAAATGTATTTACAACTTTGCTTGTCAGGTATAGAGGTTTTTAGAACGATTCATTATTAAAATGGCCCTTTATTCCTATTTTACATACCTTTATCTTCTTAAAATAGTAGGCGTAGGATTGAATGAAGCTCTTCTTTTTGATATCGGTTAAAAATCTTGTCCTTCTTTGTAAATGTGAAAGTTGTGAGGAACCTGGGTTGAACTGAAATATTTGGATGACATCTCATTGAGGCGCGCGTGGAACAAAACGCACCGCCCGCCGGCCCGGGCCTGGCTTTGATCGGACGGCGAGCCACCCAACCCTCGCCGTCCACAGACCCGCGCCTAAGGTGGTCGGGAATTGCCTAGCGACTCCCGCCCGACGCCCGATGCGTCTCCCTATATTGCGGCCGCTGGGACGTGAGAGTTGTCTCTCCCTCAAGCGGCCCGCCTCCTCTTTCAATAGCATTACTGCCTCGCAGAAGAAGGTGACGGCTTCCCATGCCTCTTCGCTCCGATCTGGGGTCTAGTCTCCTTGTTTTCTATGCCAGATTGCTCAGTAGTGCGATTCTGTAGTGTAAACAACTCACCTTGCAAGCTTACGTGAAGTGAATAAGAATTAAGCTGTTCAGTTCATGCTAACCCCTCCTCAGTTAACACGGTGAGACATTGACAGAATGGACCGGCTGTTCTGGGTCGTCTGAGTGCTCAGGCTCTCTTTCTGGATCTCATCTTGCATAACTTGACTACCAGGTGGCGGGCGATCCCTACGTCTTTACCCCATTGTATTATTATTACTTTAATCTATTATTTTTTAATAACATTGCCCCACACTAGTAATTTCTCCTATATCGTGATTGCATTTACAAACATACATACTCACCAAAACCGGAACAACTATCTGTAGGCCATACAAAAACTTGTTCCGTGCGGGAATCGAACCCGTGACACGCAGCGCGACAGCCAATCACTCGACCTGTTTCGTCAAAATATTACAGAAACCATAAACCATGGACGGGGTGTAGATGTACTATACAATATAGATCTACTTTCATCTATTCATCATAGATTCCCCAATCTATAAAGATGTAATGTTATGTTATGGCATCGTTTTTTAATTGGGAATGAGGATCATAATGAAAATGAGATATCTTAATTTAAAAAAAAGACCCTTCTTCTTTGAGATAATTATTTATTTCGGAAAATTCAGTTTAACTTTAGCACAGATATTAATTCACGTATCATATTTCGTTAATATTCATTGGGGAAAAAATTTACTCCGCGTGTTTTCTTGTGTAAAGTTAAATTATTCGCCAATTAAATGTAAGAAAATATTTACGTCTCCCAGTAACAAAAGCTTAAAATACAAAATTCTAATAATATCTAATTAAATTCTGTGTGAATGTTGAGCTAAATTGTTGATGCATTATTAACGAAGATAATGATAAAATAGCATAGTCTGACGTCTCGGCGACAACATAACAAGTAACTGCCATAGATAAAGTTGATACAGAAGTGACTGAGCTTTTAAAAATTGAGTAGTCGTACGGCATTTCATACAAACTTTCAAGTCCTTATTTTTCGAAATGTATGAACCGATTTTAATGAAACTTGGTATGCATATGCTAAATATCCAGTTCTAATTAATTAGTGGAGAACATTTTCAAAACTGAGGTTAGAGGGGGAAAGAGAGCGATTTTAAGTTTTCTATAGAAAGTGAAAAATCACTCTATCCTTCTCCTGAACTTTTTTCGAAAATGTTATCTACTAACTATTTAGACCTAAATATCCAGCGCATGCTTACCAAGTTTCATCAAAAATCGGTTCATTCATTTCGAAAAATAAGAACTAGAAAGTTTGTATGAAATGTGGTAACGCGTAAACACATTTTTTTTTGGGACAAGTTCGCCAAACTATTCCCAACGAAAATAATTCAACTTTCTTGGATTCCGCACCAAAATTATTCGGAAAATATCAGCGGAGGAGTGAGAGAAACATAATTTCTACTTCCCTCCTTGTTAAAGAAGGAGACAGAAGCTAAGCAAACTAGGCAGGCACCAGGGACCTTTACAATTGGGGTAAGCCCAGTTGCCAAGCAAAAACGGGTTAAAAATAAACTCTAATACTAATGAGTCCCAAATTGTGAGCTATCTGACCGCCACAACCCAGTAACTGTTGTGAAAAAGCTGGACCGATTGATAAGTTTTAAATTTCAATTTCAATGAAGAAAGATTTTGGGATGCACGAAGGAGCCTCCTCGTGTAGCGCAATTTGTTCTATCAGACACTCAACTGAACCGAGCGCTCGGCGCATCCTGGACAGTCTCACCTGACACCTTAAAAGACTGGCCAATCCTTCCCTTGCGGTGGTAGGGCTAACACCCGCCTGGTTCGCGACCACATCCCCACCGGAGTTCGGCGTCAAGCAGCCTGCTGTGTTTCGTCGACGCGTGGGAGTACCAGTGCCTCAAGACATCTTCTGGGCACGTTCGCTTCATCATAGATCTCATCTATCGCTTTCCATCAGGCGTGATCGAGGTCAAGAGCTAGCCGATTCATAAATAAATTTTAAAAAAAATATATCAGAAATACCTCGACAGACATATTCGGCATTCACTATGAATAAGGTACGTGTAAGTGTTCACTTCCAGTATACTACCTCCATGCAACTAGTCACTGTCTTGATTGGAGCGGAGACTAGCAATAATGGATTTTGCCGTCGCGTCGTTCGTAATTGGGTAGGCAGACGTGGCGAGGATTTGCAGCTCCCGGTGTAGGAACCACGTTATACCGACACTTCTGCAGTGTATGGGGAGATTATAATTGAATGGTAGAATTAAATGTTAGAATGGGGTGAATAAATTGTATAAGATTTCTAACAGAGGTGGGCTGATCATGTCGCGAAGATGATACGCACGAGATAAAAGGAACCAAAGACAATGGAGGTTTTCACCCAAGAATGGATGAAACCAAAGTTTTTAAATGTTTGAACACTTTATCCATTGTTTTTTTATAAGTAAGGCATTTTTTCAGTTCTAGGCCAGCAAAATTGATACAAGACTTTTCAGACGTTTCTACACAACAAAAATAAATACAAACAAAAACAACAAAAAAACATACAAAAATAAATACAGTTATATAAGCAGTAAAATGATCTTAAAATGAAAATATTCAAGCTCTATTTCAGTTGTAAAGTATAAAATGCTTTTATTTAAATAAATTTCCTTCCATTCAAATATACAAATCTTTTCCTCTCAAAGAATATTTTACTTTCAAACCTTTACTACCTATAAAGTGCCCACTATAATACTTTTCATAAAATGATATTGTAACTACCAGTCCCTAATTTTCCATTTCTTTTTGTCCTTGAAGAAAAATATTCTTTTAAGAGATACTTTTTCTTTAAAATGTTCATTATACTTGATTACACTACAGTTATCGGCTCATTCATTTGCAAAATATTCTCTGATGCGGGTTATTGAAAAAGTAGCTGAAGCTTTTCTTTTAAAATTGAAGTTATCAAAATGTAATTATAGACCATTTTTGTGAAAAAAATTTGAAAAGCTATTTTTATTTTTTTATGGATGGGAAATCATCAATTGACTTTAAGGAAGGGAGTGTCAGACTCTTACTGACTAAAAGCTATTCGTGTTCCTTCTTACGCTCTTAGCGTTCCAGGGCCGCGGTGACTCTTTACCAAATTCCGCAACCCTGACAAGAGCTTTTTTACTTAAGAAAAACTAAAATTTAGGATAAAAAAATTCGTCCTCAACGCTGTCAGCTGGTAATGTGCCCAAGAGACTGGCGGCATTGCCACGTTGAATGGCAATGCTTAGTCTCTGCCCGAAGTAAAAGCCAGCTCTTGGGTCACGGGAAGTGTCAAAGATTATAATCGAATACTAAGTTTAAAATGATGTGTTTCGTATTGTTGAGTAGTTTATAAAGAGACTTGATATAGAGGGTATATGGAACAGGGTGTAACGTCCAGCAAGCCTCCATTAAAAACGGAGCATCTACCTACCACGGTTGTTGTGTCTGGTGGGCGACTGCCCGACAGTTGACATTCGGACTGTTGTATACGTCCAAATCGCACGGAAAACTGATACTACGATGCAGTATTTTGTTCAGTAGTTCGTTGCTGGAGGTATAGATGGCGCTACGTTATTTTTTCTTGTTACATTAATGCCCTATACAAGTTTGCGGCCAAAAGGTTCAAGATCAAAACTTGTTCTTTCGTTGTTTTTGTGCACAACAAATACAAATACAATACTAACAGATAAGAAAAACCTAAACATAATGATAATTGTATAATATGATATTTTTAAGTATTTTTTATCTGGAAAACACTGTCCAAACAACAAACAAAGAATTCAAATGATGCAGTACAGTTTTCATAAAATCGAGCTCGAGACTTATTACGAGAATATTTTTCACTATATATCTCATAGGTAATTATTTATTTATTTTATAACAGGTAGCTTCACCGCTGACTGTAAATAAATATGATATTCTTATCCCAAACATTAAGCCAATTACGAAGTACACAGAAAATAATCATCATATAGCAGAGAGTGACTCGAACTGTTATTATTTATTGTGTGTGTGCTATCTATGCGTGTTATACTTTTTACCCATTTTATTGCAAACTAGCTGTATGCGTTGCAATACTTACCACGTGTTTTTTTATGTATAGTTTATTATTGTTATTTTGGGCCAGGAACCCTCGCGATCTCCACCTTACCAAAGTTTCATCACAATCTTATCAATGGCTTCGGAATGCATAGAGGACAAACATACAAATGCTGATTTTCATGTAAACAGATGATAATATTTTCTATTATTTAAATATCAACTATCTGTATCTTAGCTGTAAGTTTTCTTAAGAAAAAAATAAAATAAAATGTTACGAGTATCTTTCCACCACGCTTGTTTGACTGGTAGAGTATGCCTAGGATATTTGGCCTGCCTTGGTGCATTTGTATTGCATAATGTTTAAAGTAAATACATAAATGCGACTCACGTAGTTTACAACGTGTAACAGAATAAACGCAATACCTCTTAAGAGGTCCTTGTACTTATCATTATGAACAACTTTCACTATGGGACCAACACTGAAATCGCGAAAAAGAAATCGACTACCCCTCGACTGCCCCATACATTTTTGAGCGCATAACTCGACAAATATACTGAACAGCTGTTTTTTTTTTGCAATATCTGTGTGGGCCCCATAGTAAAAGTTATCGAGTATAATAACCCCGTATGAGATATTGCGTTTATTCTGTTACAAGTTGTATATCAAAAGACGTTTTAAAATTGTTTCAGTGATGTCTCTGACAGCGCGAAGTGCTCGTTATTCCGTTTAACTTAAACTAGAGTGGTGGCAATCACTGCGTTTGACATTGTTACGATAGTACAGATAGCAAAGAAAAGTTTCAAAGTTTAGTTTTTTTTTTCAAAATCAAAATGATGAAATCTTATACGAACATAACTTAAAGTTTTTCCCAGAGATCATAAATACGACAGAAAACAGAGAATAAGTTCTAAAGTAAAAGGTGATGAAAGTTTACTTTGCAGTTCGTCATTTTTACCGATGGGAAATCCCAATGGGCACTCAATTTTTATTATTTTAACCGTAAGAGACATGATCAGCTGCCTTGCCGTTTTTCAACTATATTGGGGTCGGCTCCAGCAGAAACCGGATTCACCTGAGTACCAGTATTTTATGTAAATTGGCTGCCTATAAGACCTCCACAATCCATTAACTGGGTAACACGAAGGTTTTTTTTTATGGTTCTTGGCAAGACTGTAGTCAGATTGACTGGCTGGCTTTACAATCCGTAACGACTGACAAAGATCTACAAATGACAGCCGGGACCAACGGCTTAGTATGCTTTTGAGGCATTGAGGAAACTCGGTATGCCAAGATGGTCACCCATCCACAGACCAACGTCGGCAAGCGTTGCTTAACCTTAAAGATCAACCCGTACGGCTGTTATTCTGTAGCCACGAGATCGTCGTCCTAAACCTTAAGAGACATGGAGGCTTATTTATAAAAATCTTTCAAAAAGCTGTCTAAAGAGTACCGAAGTTTTTTATAAAAAAGGGTGGTAAGTGGTAATATTATGTATATTATGCGGGCTATGCATGTTCAAGTTATTTCTTCAAACAGGTTGGTTCAAGCAGTTTTATCAAATTGGCATGAATGTCTGTGGGAAAATTTGATAAAAAATGAGTTGTCAAATGGCATGAAGAAATACGAAATTTTGTATTTCTATTTTTGATCAAACAGTTTGAACCAGCCTGTTTGATCGAATAACTTGAACGTGTATGGCCCGCATAAGACGTGAATATGTACTCACGCCCACTTATTTTCCTAGCCCTACTCTTAGACGTGCACTCGTGAAGCAAATCGTTCAAGTTCGACAGACAGTGAGATACTTGACAGGAGCGTTATGCAAGGCTTGAATTATAACAACCTCTTGGATAACTTGTTCGGCTAGCAATTGTTATTAGAAAAGGAGGTTGGGGAGAAATGCTCTAGGAAATAAGGGACATGATTATTATTATATCATTTTGATGGTGATATTGGATATTAAAGATGATATATACCTAAATGTTTAGTATTGTGTTGTTATTGAATTATTCTTTTAAAAAAAATCAAATAGTACCTACCTAAATACTTTACTTTTTTTGTTGACTGTATCTTTGAAATACTTGTAATTTGGGACGAAGCATAACTTCAATAGTGATATGGGACAAAGTAAAACATTTTTGTAATGTGGGACAAAACTTCAGGACGAACGAAGATTAAATCGATTTTTGGGTGAATGTAGAAATGTTTAAAATAATTTGATGATTTGTTAGGGAATGGAATATTAGGTATTATTGATTCAAGAAAGAAATCTTCTATAATATGTATGGCTTTTATAAACCTTACCTTTGATATTGGTTGTATGCTTCGATCAAGATAACACTAGATTTAGGATCAGGAACAAAAATACGCCGTCAAAAGTGTCCACGTTTGCACACACATACACATACAATTTATATTTTACACTGTAAATTGTGGAAAACAGCTTAAAAAAAATCAACAACCTAACTTGATTATAAACCATAACGCTCGAGCATGAGGTGACGTCGGACTCCGGTGGGAGGTCGCGAGCCAGGGCGGGCGTTAGCCCTACTACCGCAAGGGATGGATTGGCCAGTTTTATAAGGTGTCCAGGATCCACCTGTGTGAAGTGACTGATGGAACAAATTGCGCTACACGAGGAGGCTCCTTCATGCATCCCATAAAACACTCTCACTGCGAAAATAAATAAATACAATATCATTAAACTTCACTAAGATTTCCACATGCCCTATGCTCCCCATTTGCCTCTATTCAAGAAGTTACCCATCTAGTTGCACAACTCTAAAGTTAGGTTCAGCTTTAAGTTAAAACTTTAACAGCCCCAGCGGCCAGTTTGTATAGAAAATCAATAACGCAAAATGCAATTCATGTTTGGTCTGTGTTACGTGAAGTGCTGATTTGATAAAATTGAAGTTTATAGTGAGTATTTGTTGGAATAGCAACTGGTCTGCAAACAAGTGAATCGAAAAGGGTGTTCATATTGTATTTTTGAGGATTATTTTGCACGCTTTTCCTGAAATTAAACTATTCATTCGAGACGATACTTCCAGGAAATCGTTGTTGCATCAACTCAAAAGGTAACTTTGTGATGGGCACCGTCTTACCTCACTGCCCCGTCTTTCCCCCACTTTCCCCTACCTCTTCGTGAGTTGGCCTTAATAAGCGTTTACTGGAAAATTCACGGCAAGGAAACAGGTTTCCACGTTGAAAACATGACTTTATCAGGTCAACATGATGTTGACATCAAATTAACTTGTATCGCAAAATCTAGAAGCTTTGACAAGTGCCTGGACTTGGGCCCTCAGTGCTGCCATCTGGTGAAAGTAATGTCAGAAAACCCTCATTACTGTGTAGCTTTGCATATAAATGGCACACATGGCAGATAACTGAGGTAGGCTTGCGATGATGGTACGTATTACGAATTAAGTGGTGGTTTAAGAATAAAAAAAAAACATTTTTCACCACTTAATTTCAAACTTATGTCGCTCTTTCATTAGTCTGACACCAGTCTTTCCAGGGGGTATCATGATACCCATCTGGGTCGTGGATGTCAGACAGGCAGACGTTTCATGTAAAATACTAGCTTAGCTGTATCCCGTTAGACTGGAAGGCGACCCGAGCATAGTTGGTAAAAGGCTGGGCAGATTATTTCCTCTTATCAAATTATGAAAATTAACATCATCATAAACACTTTTCATCGTAATTTACATCTACATCTACACTATTAATAATATTATAAAGAGGAAAGATTTGTCTTTTTGTATGTAACAATTAAACTTAAAAACTACTGGACTGATTTCAAAAATTCTTTTACCGTTAGAAAGCTACATTATCACTGAGTCACATAGGCTACATTTATAACTAGAAAAAATTGAGATCCTTAGAAATCCCTACTAAAACAGACCCAAGGTGTAAAAAAATTAGCCATAAAATGTCTTTGATAGATATGTTAAAACAAAAAAATGTTCTGCAATACTATAGAACATATCAATATCTACAAAAAACTTCACAAGACCATGTCCAACTATTGTAGTTATGTCACTATAACTACTTTTTTATATTTTAAAAGTTGATAGAAATGTCTATCAAAATCAGACCATGTTACCCATACCTTTGTTTTAATTCTACCGGACCAGATAAGGGCGATCACACGACTCACGGCGACCACTGCCTTAAGAAGAGCCGAAGACAGAGTGGCATGGAAGCAGCTCGTCTGTGACTCCGTTAAAGCATTCCAAGACGGGCACGACCTTCAGAAATGAAGACAACGAATAAGAAGAAGTTTTAATTCTTATCCAAATAAATTATTTCGTATTCAAGACTGGTTCAATACCTGTTGATTTCTTTTTGAATTAATAATCGGACATTCCATTCAAAAGATACAACGAAATTAAAAATGTCAATATGTACAAAAAATATACACGCTTCAATGAAAATAAGTTTAAAGGTCTTTGTTTTTAATTTTGAACATTTGGACAAATTCAGTCATGTACGTTTTAATTAGCATACTATAAGTTAAATTATCTTTATTTATCCCAAAATGTTATAAAAAATTGTCTACCCGTGCGAAGCCGGGACGGGCCGCTAGTAAATACATATAGCTATTCGATTAAAGTTTAATAGAGCTATAATACTAAAAGTCTATAAACCAAATTCGTCAATCAATCAGCGGAATTGGATGCGAATGCTCGCCGTTTTAATGCGGACGATCAAATGGACGCCGCTTAAGCCTCAAAGTGAATTGCTTCTCCATTTACTGGACGATAATCGAGGATGTTGATGAGTACTGCATGAAGTGGTTCATGTTAAGCGTAATAGTAGGTTAGGTGCCATAATCTGTTGCGGAAATGGTTCGAAATCGTCACCGCGGCCCTGGAACGCTAAGGACATTAGGAGGAACATGGATGGGTTTTGGTCAGTAAGAGTCTGACACTCCTTCCGGTCCGCCCAGAGCGAAGTCATTAATTTGATGATTTCCCATCCATAAAAAAATAAAAAGGTTCCATAGCATATATCTATATATATATATAGGTGAAACTGCTATGCACTGAAACTGCACTGGGTGAAAATGCTATGGGTGAGATGAGTGGCCGACGTTCAATATAGCCTTATTTTGTCCAAAACTCATGTTAACGCCCCACATGCTAACATTATGTATGTGGTGGTAATTGTGGGAGCGTGAGTTTGAGGAAAAAAGTATGTTTATGTTTATCGATCAGGAAATTCAGTAGGTAGCAACCTGAATGTTTTAAGTTGGAGGTATGACACTCCCGTGCCTTGAGAAGCAAGTTAAGTTGTTTGGTCTGCAACTGATCTCTCCCCATTTGATTTAGATTGCCATTCCATCGGGATATGAAAGTAAAAAAACGGAGATTGCATCGGTATTGGCGCACACACTTGTGCATGACATCTCTTGCGTAGGTACCTACTTGGTTTGATGAGGTTGATCAGACCGAGATTCAGCCGGCCTCCCAGCTTTTTTTAATTGCCGCTGCGGCCCCGACATGTGAAAATTCCCAAAAAAAATTAATCTTATGTAATAGGTAAATAAACATTAAATTCGCGATTAATTCGCGACACACCGGTGTGTCGCCGGGGCCGGAGCGGTTAGTCTTGCATAGGTACCGCAGCTAACCAGGACTTGTGTCATAAGATATCCGTTGTTTTATGCGATCATGGTCAGCATTAATCGGGTGTAGTACATTATTTATAGAGTCTGATGAGCAAGACTTTGAGGGCTTATCCCCGTCTATTGTTTCATTCAGATGAACTCACGTCATTGAAAAAATTAAGCAGGGAAGCTTCATTTTTTCTCAAAACAATTATTTAGAAAAAACATGGAAAAACTACGCTTCCATTTTGGTAGTGCTATCTAGATATCGATAAAAATGGTGGACCAGTGATACAGTTCCTAAAGTTTAATTTCAACGTTTTCTCATAGAATTAAAAAATACTGCTGATTGTTCAGGTCACACAATTACCTAAACAATATCCCTACATTTTCTACTACTTATCGTCATCTGTTTTACCAATGGAATACAAGAAACAGTTCTCGCCTCTACCCTGCTTTAATTAACAGATTTCAGCGGCACCCGAGCCATAGGCCAGGCAGGTCAAAGCGATGGCCTGACATAAAATGATTACATGCCAACCTTACAGAGGGAGCATCCGACTCGTCGCAACGACCTAATTACTTACATTGACCTTTCGTTCATCTTGTTTCAAGATTAACAGTGATAAGGCATTTTTCAATCCATCTACTCGAAAACCGGCTATGTGTAGTATAGTTTATGTTGTTTTCAATTCATTTTTACGTACAGTGCATTTTTTTATATCAGCACGAAAGGGGCAATTTTCCTCACTTGTGTACGGAAAATTGCGTGCCTTGAGTCCATGGCCCATAATCCAAAACGACAACTCCGACTCAACTACTTCATCGGAGCTTGTCATAATTGAAGTTTTTGCATTTGTTTGCTCATCTCTCGAGTACGAAAACGTCAATTAGACAAGCTTTCATTGATACTTTCGTGCTCATGTTGGAGTTCGAGTTGAGTTGGAGTTTACGTTTTGGAATATGGGCCTATGACTTGCCCCTCTTATTCAGTTCATTATGTTTCTGCACTGTATTAGGTAGTTTGGTGGCTTGTCTACCCTATGACAATCCAATACGGTGCACAAAGATGAAAACTTACATTAAAATATTTTTGATAAAATTTTGAGCATTAGCAAGTGTGTTAAAAAGTATTTTGGAATGTGTGAGCATTTGTCATTGCACTCATGGCTCCGTAATGCCTTCGTTGACTCATGGCTCGGGCGTCAATCTCGTCTCGGCTATGTTAACTAATGGTTTCAACCAGATGTCCAGGGGCGGCGGACTTGGGGATGTCCGTGGTGGCGGCGCGTGGTGTTCCCGTGCGCCCCTCTGACGTCGCGGGTGGAGTTAAACACCTCACTCCCCCCGCTTACGAGATGTGGCCCGCAGAGGCGGGCCGGCACCAGCCGGGGATTACAGAAGTCGCATACGTTCCCGCGATCCCCGGCGTAGGTGGAAGATGGAACACCGGGGTGGTTTTAGTCAGTAAGAGTCTGACAGACCCCTCCGCCCGCCCCAAGGCGGAGGACATCCATGAGGATTTCCCCCCGTAAAAAAAAAAAAGAAAGGGTTTCAACCAGAGTGCCAATTCCACTAACTTTTAAGCCTGTTAAAAAAGCCTCATTTTACATACATTTTTGACAGATTGCGAACATTGCTTAAAAAATAGTAGAATAAGCACTCAGGTAAAACCTATCGGTAAATCTTGATAGTAACGGTTAGTTTCACTATGGCCTCTATGTTTTACGATACATTAATAGGTCATCATCATCATCATCATCTCAGCCGAAAGACGTCCATTGCTGGACATAGGCCTCCACCAAGTGTCGGGACAACAACCAGTCCTGTGCGCATCCATCGGCTACCAGCGATCCTCACTACGTCATCGGCCCATCTTGTGCGAGGCTTTCCAACGCTGAGTCTTCCGGTACGCGGTCGCCACTCCAGAACTTTTCGGCCCCATCGACCATCTGTTCTGCGAGTAATGTGCCCTGCCCACTGCCACTTCAGTTTCGTGATCCTTCGGGCTATGTCGTTTACCTTGGTTATCTTGCGGATATCGTCATTCTTGACTCATCAACGTAACTTAGAATAATATTACCTAACCCAGTGCTAAAAATTATCAATTTGCCTAGATTTTTTCCAAAATCCATGTTGGTGTCGACTTTTAGTCTAAACAGATGCAGCCAAAAACCAGCATTTCAATTGGAACAATTGCATGTCTGACCTCCACAAACCAGTGACTGGGTAACACGATACTATGGAAAAACTGATATCAGATTTTCTGGCTTCTGTCTATCTGTAACGACTGTCAATGTTATACAAATGACAGCCAGGACCATCGCCTTACCGTGCTTTTCAAAGCACGGAGGAGTTTCAGTATGAAACTGGCCCATCCACAAATCGATACCCAGTGACAAAGACTTGATAAGAAATTAATTATACAGTGTCAAAAGTATAAATAAAGAGGTAGCGGTCACGTTGGATCTGTTTCCGCACCTGCCACCCATTTTGCAGATTTGTTTTCTCAAACTTGGTTTGTTTGCTCAAAGTTCGCATTCAGAAATGGGAATTCGAAATTCCTTTATTAAAGTTTTAGAGTATTTTGGTGCTTTTATTTTATTTTTAATATTTTCTTTATAATATTAGTTTGGACAAGCTTTTGCCAGCGGCTTTATCCGGATGAAAGTCGGATGTTTTATTAAAGATCGTATGACTCCCTGGATTTAAAAAATAATCTAAATCCAGGGCAAGGTTTACCCATGTACGTTTCATCAAAATCCGTGCAGCCATTAAGACTTGAAAAGGTAAAAACAAACAGACATACAGATTTACCCACTTATCTAATTATGTTATTTTTATGGATGAAATAAAATGTTGTGCTTAAACTTTTAATTTATATGCATGCAATGCTTGTATTTGTAAATGATAATAATATGTATTTTGGCTTTGTGTCAATCTATTATTACCTACGGTATTACGTCATGGGGTGGAGCCGCTAAATCGATCATGCTGCACTTAGAACGCGCCCAAAGAGCAGTTTTAAAAGTTTCTACTTTTCGCCCCTTTCGATTTCCCACAGACCAACTATACATGGCATGTAAGGTCCTAACAGTACGCCAACTATTTGTTTTGCAGGTAATTTTGCTCCAACATACTAACCTTTATTTTAACCCATTACCATCAGATAGAAGAAGAAAAGATTTGGTATGCACTGACTTTCGAACTAAACATGCTTATGCTCAGCGATTCTACTTATTTTTAGGACCCTACTTGTATAATCAGTTTCACAGAATACTAAAGATCTATAGTCTAAGTTATAATAGGTGTAATTTACTAGTTCAGGAATATTTAGCAAAACAGAATTATGCAGACACGGAAAAACTTCTAGAAATTGTAAAATAAAGCCTCTTTTCTAATGTAATTAACTTTAATCAATTATTAAGTCTCCACTTTATTGGCTACAATATTGTTCGTAAATTTGTTTAAATATAATATCATACTTAATCTAGTTTAAAATAATATTACTCAACATGTTACTTTTAAGTCATTGAAAATATTGTCTTCTTTTCTTTTATTATTTTGCATCCATTTCATTTTGTTTTTCATTTAAATGTTTGATCTAAATAGATGGCCTGAAACACAGGTTTTTTTATTAACCTAGATCAGGCAGGTCTACATTACAGTTAGAACTAAAAACATTCTCAATTGTAATTCATGTAAATCACAATTGTACGAACTTTTTACTTGAATAAATTATTATTATTATTATATATTATTATATTATTATAAATCTCTTTGTGTGTATTTAGTTGGTTTACCTAAATAAAATTAATAATAATAGAGAGAATGGATATGAAATACTATTTTTCAACTACGACTCTGTGGCGTCGCTTTGGGGAGGCCTATTTCTAGCAGTAAACATCTTTCGGCTGAAATGATGATGATGCCATTTGTCAAGGTATTGCTTGGAACCTTGTACCGGCTTGTAACCACCACAAACAAAGAGAAAAGTTTACTCTCGAAGGGTTTTAATTTTAAGTAAAAAAAATTACTCTTGTTTGTTGTTCTTATCTTCACATTTTTCGCCACCCCAAAAGACAAAACACGTTTTTTTCTTGTAATACGTGTAGCAATACGTTTTCCAGATAATCTTTTCCCGTACAACCTCGAACCATTCCTTGCAGTAGGTCGTCTGGAAAAGAATATCTTGACGGGTTTCAGGAAGGCTTTTGCCCAGTATTGGGACAGTAGAGGCTGAATAAAAAAATATATATTTTACAAAAATCAAAATTAGTACTTAATTGAGAATCCATTCCCAAATACTGGTATTCAGCTGAATCCGGGAAAAGGCTTGGCAGATGATATAATTTCCACTTTGAAACAAATAGTCCAAACAAAAACATGCTCATTTTGTTTGTCAAAGCATCATCCTCTTTCCAACCACAGTCGGATAAAAAACCACAGCGTTTTAGTTTTCCACAGAGGGCAGCACTTTCTGTTACTTATGGCACAGAGCGGCCGCTGGAATTTAAAAGTTCATTAATTTGAGTGCGCTCCAAACTTCTCTCGTGAAAGTGTTGTTACAGTTGCTGTTTTGTTTTTCGGTATTAAAATGTACGAGACGATGAATAAAAGTGAATTGTTGTTTATTAAGTCAGTTTTGTATTGAGAAACGTGCCAAAACCTACTTTAAATGCTAAAGTTGAACAGGTATTCATGTTAGGGAAGTGTTTAAAATGTTCCCAGCTTCTCATTAAAAACTGGGGTTTAGTGTTGTAATCCTGCATGATATAATGCAATTTCTGTTTACAAAGCTTAAGAGTACACATGCCGCCCGGTCGAACTCAACGGTGGGCGTGGCCTAAACGCTTGCTATTTCATCAAGCGGCGCGCGAGAAAGGGAAATGCACAATCATTGTTGTTAGAAACGGGCGCGTAAAAATTTATGAGAATCTAGAATTAGTGTTCTTATGACAAAATAACTGAATTTTTTGATTCGAAATAAAATTATATAAATTCTTGAATAAATAATCTACTCCTGTACGCATTTAGTTTTAGAGACTTCATACTCCTTCTGTTATTTAATTACTTCCAAAGTTGCGTTCAATTACGGGTTAAAATATGGAAATTTTGAGGCTGATAACTTTAAAATGACTAAATATTTTTAAATTCTGTTTTAGTACAGGCATAGATCACAACAAGACAAAACAGTATTATGCCCGTCTTGGAACAAAAATGTCAAACAATGGAGTAATCATCCTAAAAAAATTGTATTGAGAAATGCGTGGCTTGTGCAGCCTTAAGTTTGTGGAAGGGAAGACAAAAACAATGGATGGACTGTGTGAGATGTGTTGGGGTGGCTAGAAAGAGGTGAGGTGAGTTGACGACTTGTAAAGTTGTTTCCAGTTTGGCTAGGACATTGCAGGCTTGAATCATCTGATTGTCTGATAAAAAGATGATTCCGTGTTTCGTAAGGCACGTATAAGCCGGTGGTTCCGGCCGCCACATGGCAGTCGTCAAACCATGTCAGAGGCCCTTGAGGCAGTTTAGAAACTCTGACACCAGGGTGTGTGGGGGCGTTAGACCTTACTACCCACACGAAGAAGAAGAAGAAGAAGATCAAAATTGTATGCACAACACGATAATGATGCCTGAAAAGTGATGCTTTACCGTAATTTATATAATGCTTAAGATTGAAGAACCTAGATGTAGCCCAATTTAAATTGTGTAAGCCATTTTATATTGCTTCTATTTATTTATTTATTTATCGGTTGACTGTTTCTTTTTTTGTGAGCTGCTATTTTCGATTAGGTTACAACATTAAACACCCAATATTCCTACATTACATGACAAGCGAGCTACAAAATGTTTTGATAACCTCTACACCGTCCCAACTAACACCATTTAACCCTCGGGATCGGATTTGGATGTAATTTTCAAACTGGTACGGGATGCTTCACCCAACAAGGTTTGACCCTGGTTCACGATATAACTATCAAAAATATCTTGTGGATATTGAATAAATGAACGGGATTATTATGTTAGAGAAGTTTTGAATACGAATGTGCATGGTTATTAGAATAGAGGAAGGCAAAACTAAAGGCTGTTTTGAATATGAAAAGGTTAGAAAAGGTGTAGAGGTATGTGGAACAGAGGGTAAAGTCCCGTAAATCTCCATTGAAAAGATAGCATCCTCCGACCAGACGGTTGTTGTGTCCGGTGGGCAACTGCCCGATAGTTGATTTTCGGACTGTTGTATATATGTTCAAATCGAAAAACTTTGATACCGCGATGCAGGATTTTGTTCAACTAGTTCGCTGCTGGCGGGATAGATGGCGTTGCGGTTCTTTTTGTTGCCATGTAGATTTTGCCACGTTGTTATTTTTTTGTGGCGGCATTGATGCCGCTATAAGGGAATTACTAAGATGACGACTAATGCAGAGTATGGAGAGTATGAAAGTGAAGGATGAGCTATTTCTGGGGAAGATAATTTTAACAAGTCTGAAGTCGGGTTGTAAATCAGATATTTTAGGCAATGAAAATAATGAAATACGAGTATACTGAAGAGACACTACCATTTATATAGTTATAAAGTCTAATGTTACGAGCCTATGTTAACTACGAAGTTATTGACAAAAAAAAAACGAAAATACTTTGCCATTTCTTTAAGACTACAAGCTCATTTTAATAAAAAAAAATAATTCAATTAAATATATTAAAAAGAAATGAATATACCATAGAACTCCTGACTACCCTGATTTTAAAGGTATGTGACGGCTTCATCTCGCACTGGGCCCGCTTGGTGGACTCTGGCCTCTCTGCGAGAGGGAGCATGCTAAATTTCTGTCTTACCATTCACGACAAAACCGTAGAATAACCACAAAGTACGACACTCCATCCTCAGTACAATGAATTTAACTTAAAAATATTTACATCTGATTGCCGATTCAAAGCTTTTAAAGATCGATACAATTTAAAATGTTAGTTAGTACATCTACTCAAGCTTCTTCATTTTAATTTTAGAGAACCTCATACCTCAATATTGGAGTGCACTTTGTAACACCGCTGCACCGTTAGCAATTCACGCTGTACTGAAAAATTCCAGTAAGTTAAATAAAGACAGAAAATAAAGTACTGCTTTGGGTTGTGGTCCGAATAATATAAACGTTTATTTCTCGTTTCATTTAAGAGTTTTTAAAAGAGCATTTTGTCATCGATACAGTCGCATAACAGTTACATAAACTATAGATGACGCTTTTGAGAGTCCCAGAGTGCCTAGGATACTAAAACAATCTGACTTTCATCTTGATCTACGTAAATTGAAAAAAACAAATTGAGCCGTTTACAGGAAAGGCTAAAAATCCTAAGATTTACGGAGCCCTTGAGGTATGCAGAGTGGAATATATTTATCTAACGAAAAAGGTCTTCTAAAAGTGCTCGGAACAACATTCAAGTGAGATTGATATGATCGGGGTTTGATACGAGCCTACGGGCTACCCTTGTGGTAATCTGTAGATTTTGAATGAATCCAATACTTAGTGTAATCATTTCATGTTTAGAACATGAAATGATTGCACTTGTGGCATTTTAAAGACCTAGATAGGTAGATGCACCAAATAGGGAAAAGTCCTTCATATACATACACAAAGAGGGTTGATTGGTTGATAACGTTCTTCTGTACATATTGTGACTAGGATCGGAGTGTTTACAATAGGAATAAACATTATGTTGGGTCACTGCCATCGGCTTCAGTGAAGAAGACCAGACACTGATTTGGCGTTTTGTATACTTGGCCACCATGGGTAACGTGATTATTTTTGCAATTAGGTTATTTGCCTATTAATTTCTTCGTGTGAAAGACGGAAATTATACCAACGGATCGAATACACAGGATAAAAAGTATCATAATTATGTCTCTGACTAAGGGTGTTACTACACGAATTGATCGATTGGTTTGGTACCTTTGGCTCATCGACGGATACCGGGCGATAAACAATTTGATTGACCACCAATCGATGCCATCGCTCGACGTTGATCGAATGGTGTGGTAGCTTTGAGTGATCGAAGAAAGAAGTAGAAACTATCGATCGACGTTGACTAATTCATTTTACCACCGATCCATTACCATTGATCAACAATCGATGACATCGATCGACGATCGATTGTTGTCAAAGACAAAGCCAAAGTAAAGTCAAAGTTAAAGTCAAAGTCAAAGTCAAAGTCAAAATCAAAGTCAAAGCATTTATTTCAATTAGACCATTTACAGGTACTTTTAAATTGTCAAGATCGGTCGGCCAAAAAGATGAAGCTATGTGTGTGTCCTAAGATCCAATCCAATCTCGCAAAATTCATTCAATAAACAGACAGAGGAACTTTCGCATTTATAATATTCGTATGGATTTATTTAATTAATAGTTTTTTCCCGTGGCTTTGCTCTCATAGTAGATTATACTACTGCTGCTGCTTCTACTGCTTAGCTTGTATTTATATGGTGTACATAATACAGAGTATTCTATTCTATTCTTATAATCGTCTCTAGGGTTCGTCAAAATCGGTTTGGCAATGAAGGCGTGAAAGTGTTACAAACAAAATCACTTTCGCATATAAAATATTAGTTCATACTAGCTTTGGCCCGCGACTTCGTGCGCGCATATCCTGGTTTTTTTCCCGTTTCTATAAGAATTTCGTGAAATTCTCTCTTAGTTACACTCCCCAGAGAATGTACATGCCAAATTTCAGCTTTCTACGCCCAGTTTTTTCGGCTGTGCGTTTTCTATTAGTCACTCAGTTACTCAGTAACGGAAGACTTTTATATTATTGTTTACTCTCGCTATCAGTGAGACCCTACACCGTTGCAAGGCGGTTGCAAACGGCGTCGCTGACTAGAATTATTAATGCTCCTCCAGCGCCACGGTGACGTACAACTTAGTCTTCAGACTCTTTCCTGTGGTGATGGAGATGTTATAGGTGGACTTGCCCTTGTTAGAGCTGATATAAGGCAAGTCCAACTGGGCCACGTAATTTTGATAGACAAAATTGTTTTGTTTGATTATTCTGGAGAACATTAAGATTTTAATGAAACTTGGTATGCATACGCTAAATATCCAGGTCTAAATAGTTATCAGAAAACATTTTTGAAAAAGACTTTAGAGGGAGAGAGAGAGCGATTTTAAGTTTTCTATAGAAATTGAAAAATCACTATTATCCTTCCCCCTGAACTCTTTTTCAATTTTTTTTTCTTATAACTATTTAGACCTAGATATCTAGTGTATGCATACCAAGTTTTATAAAAATCGGTTCATTAAATTCGAAAAATATGGATTTCAAAGTTCGTATGAAAAGCCGTACCGCATAAACGCTCTTAAGTGTTTTCGTTGTGTATTTAATAAAATATTAATATCCATATCTTTGTCTGTTTGTTTGCTCAATTAAATTTGCTAATCCTAATTTTGGAGAATGACATAACATAACATACTTTTTATTCCTGGTGTACACGTTTTAATGGCTGAACGGTTTTGGATAAAACTTGCTACACGTAGACCAAGTCCAAGAATAGGATATTGAAAGCTACACGGTACGTTTTAGTATCGGCTCTTCCAGAAGATTCGTTATGAACCTATAAAAATAAAACTAAAATTAAGTCGGTAAAGGTAACAGAAACATGCCTTACATTTTCACTCACAATTTTATTTCAATGTAAATCCATTGAAAGTCTCGCAAAGCACAAAAAAAACAAGCTATACAAAATTAACTTTCGCAGTAGTCAAATCCCCAGTTTTGTTATTCCCTCCCCTCTTATCCACTTAATCTTAAGTGATAATAAACACTGGTCCAAACTGGATTTGAGAGGATTTTCATAATACGACAACGATTTCTGGACCCTTAACAAATGCACTTATCTCTTAAGTTCGCGTTGAATTTCTACTCAAGTTATTTAAATGAGTTTGAAAAGCACTTTTCATTTTCTTCAATTGTTTTAAAGGACATGTCCCAAATAGTTTTGCAGTGTAAGCTTGTGTTTAGTGTGATAGCTCGCAGAGAATGATAACGTCATCGGTTGAAATTAAGATTTCGAATTTAAAAGTTATATCAATCGAATAAAGATATCGTCACTTCATCAGCCGACCATAGGCTTGACAGATTGATAATTATGGTAGTCAAAAAATAAGCAGGCTACTCACCTTACGGTAGTCGTAACTCCTTTGGCATCTGCAATTTTCCCAATGTTAATTTTACCCCATAGGCCAGGGTACCGGACTCGTACCGGGTTTTCTAAAATGACTTACACCAGGTGACAGCACTGAGGCTTCAGTTCCAGGCACCTGTCATAACGTTTATGTTTTTCGAACTTAGTTTAATTGACGTCAACCTCATGTTTAAGTCATAAGTTGAATTTCAACGTAGACAAGCTCTCGCCTAAATTACGCCAACAGACGGCCTAGGACAAATGTTTTGTATCGTTAACGTAAGCGAATTTTGAATATAAGAAAAAAAATACAAACCCATATTATTTTGGTATAATTTTATGCGACATACACTTTTGTCTTATACAAATATATGAATATAGTATTTAATTCAAGTAAATGTATATGTGCGAAAAAAATATTATTCCTTGAACAAAATTTTACGTTACGTACCTATTCGTCAAAAACATTCGTGCTTGAATTTTCCTGAATATCCCCATTCTGACTATAGCTGTGACAAGCTATATATGTTACGGCTAAAGGTGGGTGTGAACATAAACTTAAGGGCATCCGGCTAACCATAGGTTTATCCGGCTACAACTAGTTCTAACCTAACCTCAAAACACTTTAAAGTTCCTATTTCTGTGTGGTTTAAAAAAAAATAGAGGGGTCCGTACCGGGGTCCCAATGACCAGCTAAACTTAGGTTTATGTTCACACCCACCTTTAGCCGTAACATATGCATACATTAGTTTGTGTCCTTGTAAAATCCCTACACGTGTAAGTTACTCGCACAAGAAGGTAGAAGCCAGCAATATGAAAGAAAACTAAGCGAACTCCGTGAAAAAATTTCGCTATTCACAACGTGCTTTGAAAGTAACAACAGAAAGAGAAGCCTTTGTTTGAACTAGAAACGTGACTTTAAAACTTTCATGCATAGGACCTTAAACTATTTGTGGAAACGAAAAATAAAGGCGATGCAGAAAAGTAAATTTTGCTAGCAAATTGATAATGAATAAATAAAAAATAAAATCTTAAAGATAAGCTACTCACAAGATGTATCCGGTGACCAGGGGCCTAACCACCAACTCTTAAAGCAGTATTACTTCAGTATTACTTTCAGTGGGAAAGGGATGGAGCTATACAGGACGTATAGCTCCGTCTCTTTCCCACTGGAAGTGACATTAAAGTAATAAGTACTGCTTTAAGAGTTGGTGGTTTAGGCCCTGAGAGCCAATTCTACATATTAGGCAACGTTCACATTCTCATTTCAATCGCAATCTGTCAAAAAAATCCTCAGTTTCCATACATTTTTGACAGATTGCGACTGACATGCGAATGCTAACGTTTCTTAAAAAATAGTAGAATTGGCTCTCTGATGAGGGATGATGGCGAAACACAGGACCGATCACTATGGCGACGCTAGGAGGTGGTCGATTTCTTGCGGCTGAAATTATGATGAATAATTATAGTTGTTTTATCTCACGAGTACGGGCGAGCCATAGTTGTGTAGGTAAATGTACATGCACATTGTCTTAGTGTGCGTGAGCTTGTGTCAGTCGCTCTCAAGGTTACGTTAGGTTAAGTTGTACTCTTTAATTTAGCAACGTTATTAACGAATAATAACGTTTCTAAATTGAAGAGTACAACTGTAACGTATCATGACAACTGAATAGACCGATATTACGTTTAGTCGGTTAACTAAGTCACGTGGTTTTTTTTGTTTACCTTTAGTTAACTACCTACTCGGATGGAGTATAGGTGTACGAAGAGAATCAGCAACCATATTTTCAATAGGCAACATGGTACGACTGGCAACCAATGAACAAATGAAAATATAAATCTTTACTTATGGTTACAGTGACAGGTAATAGAGTGCGTTCCTTGAAATACGATCCAATCAGGGTTGCAATGATTGCAACCCCGATTGGATTGCTCACACATTTTCCAGTAAAAAAAATAATAACTACGTTATAAAGAATAAGTGACTTTCGGCTACTTTAAGCGTCTTTTGCAACCATTATCTTGTGACAGCAGTCAGTAACAACCCATGGTGCACCGGCGACCGGACGTACTTAAGAACAGTCACTCGTGCAAGCTAAATACACCCTAACATCTACAGGATGTTTCAGTAGTGTGTTCATATCTACGGGTGATGTTCGATTAAAAAAACCTAATTTTTTTATACATATTTGAAAAATTGCCACTGAAATGCGAATGCAAACGTTGCTTGAATACTAGTAGAATTGGCCCTCTGATATACAACGTATAACAGAATAAACGCAAGTCCTCTTAAGAAGTCATTGTACTCATCATTTTGAACAACTTTTACGATGGGGCCAAAACTGAAATCGCGAAAAAAAAATCGCCTGCTCCATACATTTCTGCACGCGTAACTCGACAAAATGTACTGAACAGCTGATTTTCTTTCGCGATTTCGGGGTTGGTCCCATAGTAAAAGTTGTTCATAATGATGAGAACAATGACCCAGAGGTATTGCTTTTATTCTGTTACGCGATGTATACAGTATAAAGAAATATTTGCAAAACAAAAAAACTTGATAATTATCAAAAAACCTGGCTGCAACGACTAAATAGTTATTTATGATATTAGTGCGGTAAGTTGGTTTTTACAAACAAGTAGACGAATGTAAGCACGAGACGAAGTCGAGGGCTTACCATAGTCACGAGTTTGTAAAAACCAAATCTGCACGTGTGTTATACAACGTTTTTCGACACTACAACGAGAAAACATTACAATAAGTAATGAAACAAACTTTTTGTCTCTAGAAATCAGTCGGAAAGTCGCAACAATCTTTGACGTTTCTAATATGAAAATGGCGCGAATTTGCAAAGGGCGCCACATGCGCGTGGTGAAAATTAGAACCACATACTTTATTTTTTTTATTTATCTTCTCTCATTTTCTCTATAATATTAAAATGAGACAAACGTATACAGCAAAAGCGATTCCAAGGAGGTTCGATCATTCAGCTTATTTATTCTCGTGATGTGAAACTCCTTAGTGGAATTCTCATTAATTTTTATGGAAATTAAAAAAAAACCGTAAAGAATACGCACGGCGCTATACAACGGAGTTTGCGGTAAAATATGTACTTAGGTGAGAGTACCTACTTTGCCGCACGCTCCATTGTGTGGTGCATAATTTTTAACTTTCGAACAATGCATACAGGCTTCGTAAATGCATTTTTTGAGCAAATGTGTTGAAAAAGTTACTAACAAATCACTTATCAAGCAGTATGAGGGCCAATTCTACAAATTTTTAAGCAATATTCGCATTCTCATCTCAGTTCTATTCTGTCTCAAAAACCTCATTTTTCATATTGTTGACAGATTGCGAATGCGAACGTTGCTTAAACGGTAACGGTAACGGTAACGTTGCTTAATTGGTTAAATTTTTTGTTTGTCTTGTGCAAGTCATAAATAAATATTTTTCTTTTTTTTTTTTCACTTTCGAAACAACCTGTATACGCTCAGCACTATTGCAGCTTACTCTAGACTTTCTCAGTAAATCTTACACTAAGGTACACTAGAGGTGTAACAGCCCCTAATTGATAGTTTAAATTACAAAGAGCTCAGGCTGCGACGTCAAAGCGTCGAAGCGTATTGTTAGTTGGAAATAATAGCCGGAATCCGAACGTACTCGTAAGTAGGTACTCAAAAGGAGTGTCATGCAAAGAATTGGATTTTCAGAATATTTTTTTCTCATTGAATATAATGCCGTGTTATTTTTTTTAACAGAGTTCGGTAGTTATTTTTTTGAAGGAATTCGTTTTGAAGTCGTGTGCCGCTGCCTGGTGTCCCCCATCGGTAAAAATTACACATTTTAACCCCTTTTCGGGTTGAATTGGCAAAAGTAATTCCTGAGTGCACCTTTAATTTTTGAAAAACGTTCATGTTTATAGACTCAGTAGTTTAGGCTGTGCGTTGCCTGTAAGATTCCTTTTAACATTCATTTGATAAATATTATTGAATTTTTTAAGGTAAATATAATCTGGCGTATGCATGCCAAGTTTCATTAAAATCGGTTCATTCGTTTCGAATCATAAGGACTTGAAAGTTAAATGCAAACGCTCCTCGTGAACGCTCATAAGAGCCAAGTAAAATAAGTAAAGAAACATGGCTCAGCAGTGCGATTCTGTAAACATGTCGAAGTGAACGCTTGGGTGACGTCATCACGAAGTGAGCTGTCCGTGTAATCAAGGTGAATGACAGTTCAATTCGCGCTCACTCCACCTGCATATTCACGGTGTGAGGTGTAATCGACCGGTAGAAAGAGATGGTGGATATACGCGTAATCGCAAAACATCGAAAATTGGAAAGAGGGAAGGGGAGGCCTATTTATTCAGTGAGATCAAGCAAGATGACAATAACATCCATCATCATCCTTATTAAAAAAATCCCTTAGCCATATCACAATACATCATCATGAACCTACGGTTTTTACAAAGGAAAAAATCTTTTCCCGAGAAACCGAGCACAATGTTACGATTATTGACAAAATCGACGTGAAATGGACACTTCCGAAACGTTTGAACGTAAATTACGGCGAATTGTTCACGCTTGCTAATTTCGGGGGTGAGCAACGAAGCATGAAAGTATTGCTTATTCCGTAATCCGTATACGTGCTCATTTGAAAACCCTAATAAATACGAACACGCTGAACATATGAGCGAAATTGATATTCTGTGAATGTCCCATGATTTTGATGTATTTGGGAGCGTTGGCTGATATATTCACATTCAGCTACATAAATCATTGATATTACTGCATTCTGAATGGGAACCGGGTCATTCGCACATTATCACGAATATAAAATTTTGCATTGCAGGATATGAATACAGATATGTATACATATTTACTTTATTTAAACTTTATGAACAGTAGTGGTACATATGTCGCAGCCAACTAGCTTAATCAACCGTTTCATTAAAAACCTAGCCTTTTCATTTAACTGCGTCGTTTAATCAGCGACATAAGTGACATAGGCAAGTCATTAAACGATATTGATCAAAAGATCAATATCGTTAGAGAGAGAAGAGAACAAACAATATAATTAGGATGAATGTTTCTAAAACGAAATTGTAATTTCTCTCATTTAATTGGATTTTTGTCGTTCGAAAATTCCATCACATGACTTGTCTTGAGAAGGACATAACATAAGTATAATTTCAATAACTACTTTAAACTAAACCCTTTCATTAATAACCTGTAAAGATACAAAGTTTCATTATACGTTCAAAGGACCCATCTCTGACCCAATTTCAGTTACAAACTCTACAGACATTTTCAGAACTTAGTGACGCTATATCGAAAACATATTTTTGTTGAACCCGCTCTGCGGTGATGCTGAAACTCATGTAATTAGGTGAATTTAGGGTCTTTAATTAAACATACGTATTTGGGTATTAAAATTAATAGAATTTTCTGGAGTTCTCTAAAGTTTCTTGTGGAAGGAAAATTTTGAAGTGATTTATAATTGTAACATTTTTGAAACAACATAGGCTTTGTTCTTGTAATTTTGAGGAATATTGTGTAAACTGTAATATTTCTATTTTCAATTCAATACAGTTTTTTACTTTTTTCCGAGGTAACTCAAGAACCAAATATCGGATTAAAGTGATGGTTGCGGAATTAGTTCGAAAGAGTCACCGCAGCCCTGGAACGCAAAGGGCATTAGGAGGAACAGGGAAGGGTTTTAGTTAGCAAGAGTCTGACACTCCCTCCCGCTCCGCCGAGAGCAGGAGTCATTTGATGATTTTCCATCCATAAAGGTAAAAATAAGGTGATTTGGCCGAAGTGGCAATGGCCGGCCATGTTAGCCGTAGAATCGATGACAGTTGGGTAGACGTGTTCTTGAGTGGAGACCGCGAACCGGTCGTGACAAACGTCTGGCGTCCTGCCCACAGGCTAGGAGGGGCGATAATCTTCGCAGGGTACCTTGTGTGAGACTTGTTGAAAATCGATCTAAATGGCGTTCGATTGGAGAAGCCTTTGCCCAGCAGTGACTGCTTGATGGTGACAGGGGTCTACTCTTTAAGCCCGATGTCAGTAGTTTCGGCCTTAGTGTGAGGCGTTTTCTACTCCGTATCACCTACGGACTTACGATTAGTCCCGAACCCGAACTAGGAACAACTGTCAAATCGTGTTGTTATTCATTCTTGAACTTTGAATTTGACTTTGACTTCGATAAGAGGTTCCTAGACCAAATCATTATTGAGTTAATCGCAATTTTAATTTGCAGTGAAAATAATATTACTTACTTGCATTTAAATACAATTTAACGCCCGGAGCGTAAAATTACCTGTATTTCAATATCAGCAGTAACGAACGCCCTATAATTTCAAGCTCCGATAACTTTGTTTGGGGTGTGCAGCCGACGCCATTTTGCTTCATTTATTAATCGTTCGGAAGTAGGTCGAACCGATATAAACATAGTGTCGGGGAAAGTATTTATTTAATGTTTCATAGGTAAACAGCTTTGCACATATACTTTACACATTATTTAAAATGTTAAATGTTATTAGAATGCAAAATAAGTTTCAAATTTAATTGCCGATTTGTTAAACTGGCCACTTTCACTAATTCAGATTGTCTTTTTACCTGACTGTCCCAGAAGGAGGGTTACGTTTTATACCATTGAGTAAATTATAATATGTTTTATACTTAACTAACTTTTTCCCGCCACTTTGCACGCGCATATCCCGTTTTTTCGTTCCTTAAATAGCCCGAAAAAGCTGAAATTTGACATATAAGTTCTATGGGGAGTGTCAAGGAACTTACATCAAAATTGTTTGCAAGAAAGAATGAAAAATAGAAATAAAAATATTTATTTGTGACTCGCACAAGACAAACAAAAATTAATAGTAGGTAGATAATAAAAATTAACGAGGCCAAAAAGGGTCCCTATCTCAGCATAAATTACACTGTGTGATGTTTAAAAAAAAAACGAAAAATATCGCAGCGTTGGTATTCTGATAGGGCCTGTAATGCCTCGGATACACTAACGGAACACATACTTAAAAGAGATATATAAATACAAATAAAATAATGTTCATAAAATTAAGTGCAAATATTTCAACTTTCTACGACCAGTAGTTTCAGCTGGCGTTGTCTTTCAGTCACGCAGTCACTCAATCACTGAGTGACGCAAGAGCTTTATGAATTTTATATTGATTTGTTTAGTTTCTCCTTCAGACTTTCAGTCGATTTCTGAAATAAGTATTAATTAAACTCTACTTTAACCTGACAAACTTTTTAAATTCCAAATACTGAATTAAGACACCGATTCTAAATCTAGCCGTCATTATGTGTATAAGATTTCAGGGATATCTAGCTTATTTCTATTTAGAAATCTGATACTTGCCCGAACCCTTTCTCGCATGGGTGAGTACAATAAATATCAATAGTATTGAACTACTGATAGAATCAAATTACTTTTACGTGGAATTTCATATATTAGGTTGAAGAATACAATAAATAATAAAATCAATTAAAATTGTTGCCAGGCTTTAATCACAATTTGCGTTGAAAACTAGATAATTTGTTAGCTTTTTTTATTTTTATTGCGGCTAGTTCTTAACCTCGAAGGATGGAAAGCGATGGATGAGGTCAATGAAGGAGCGAGCGTGCCCAGAAGGACGGGTCCACGCGTCGACTTGACGCCGGACTCCGGTGGGAGGGTGGTCGCGACCCAGGCGTGCGTTAGCCCTACCAACGCAAGGGAAGGATATGGCCAGTCTTATAAGGTGTTAGGTGAGACTGACCAGGATGCGCCGAGCTGTTCAGTGAACAAATTGTGCAACATGAGGAGGCTCTTTCATGCATCCCAAGCAGTTGATAATAAAATCATGATTACATCACTTTTTGGGGTAACCCCATTCCACGGGCCTCGGCATCCGTTATTCAACCTTGAAAATCGACTCGTGCGACTGATCTCTATATGTTGTATTCCTATTAATTAGTAGAAATACAACCTATAGAAATTCCAAATTGGTCTATTGAAAGTCAAATTCAATAAGTACGTTTATTTCACTTTTGAACGTCGTCATTTACGGTTAAAAAAAATAAAGTGACTACTGTCCATTCGAAAAGGTAGATTTTTATAGAGAAGAACGGACAAGACACTCCATAGCTGTTACTCTTCTCAAATAAATGTCTGACAATATTTGGTACCAATACAAAAAAACAATTATATAAGTATGTGAGGTCGATGCACCTAGACGTTAGACTACACTCTACTTACAGATACAAAGCATTACTGGCAGAGGTAAACTTATAAATTTTCTAAATAAGTATGGTGCTCTCTATAATTTAAAAGCACCTCACCCTGTTGTCACAGTACCTACGGTGAAAGTGAAAGTCTTGCAAGTCTATCATTATCCAAATATAATAACAGTCCATTCTTCATAACATTATGAGGTAACTTTTGGTTTCCTGAACATCAAAACAAACCATACCGCGATCCTTTTAAAAACTTTTGATGTGAAAAAAAGTTCGGCTTTTAATTTCAAACTCTCGAATCCGTTTCAATGAAATCAAAAGGAAATAAAAGAATTTTTGGGCAAAAAAGTATTATATAGAAGTTTGTGATTTAAAAGTAAATAAAGAATGAGTCGAGGGAAATCACGAGTCGAAATAAGAAAGCGTGTTTATTTCTTTATTGAAGTCTCCCAAGAACTGGATTGATAGGGCGAATCCCAGTTCTTTTGTAAACGTTTATCGTTTTATTTTTTATACTTTTTGGAGAAAATCTTTTAATATTGTCAACTGTTTCTAGTTTTCAGTCTGTATGTAGAAGAAGCAACAGAAACTTAGAAGTAGATGATTTATGCGAAAGATTGTTAAGCCCATGGTAGCCGCCAGATAAAATTGCAATAAAGTACATTGACCTTTCCTAAATATCCCTTCGTAGATACCCGACCAATAAATTTATGAACCGTTTTTCATTATTAGAGAACGTAAAGGATCACGATAGAAGTCGATTCAGACAGCTTTATGTATTTATTTCTGTTTTTCATATTAAGAAACTCAATTTAATGTATGTGGGTCAATGACTGTTATTGCAAATTTATCTGGCGCCTACCGTAGACCTTTATAGGACTAACAATCTTCACACAATCCATCAATGACCTCCTTAGGTAATTAATTCTCCACCCAAGTCAGGATTAAGATTTTGGAGTCATTAAAATTATGTAGAACGAAATCATCAGCCAGATTACATAGGAACATCAACGTATGGCTTTAGTGAAACGGGTCCTTAATTGATAACCATTTTACCTAAATAATACGTTTCACTGTAATTCTCGAATTCACCCAAAGAACAAATTTTTTAGCACAAAAACCGCATAATCTAAATTTCAGTGACAGACAGTAACCAACCCGAAATCAAATTGCTTTATCACAGTCGACAGTTCATCTAATACAGGATGACTGGTTAAACTGAGAACATAATACTTATTTAATTATTACGTTTCTATCACAAAAATTAATCGACGGTCCACCTGCTGTCACATAAACAGATCCCTGCCAGGGTTGCGGATTTTTTTCGAAAGAGTTACCGCGGCCCTGGAAAGCAAAGGGTACTACGAGGAGCACGGCTGGGTTTTAGTCAGTAAGAGTCTGACACACCCTCCCGCTCCACCCAGAGCGGGAGGAGTCATTTGATGATTTCCCATCCATAAAAAAGCTACACAGATCGGATAACACTATTTCTTTCTTCGATGGACACTTCGTAGATCGTGGCTGATCAGCGGTGCCTACAGTCATCTGCGATAGCAAAATGCATTAAAGATAATTACGTTGTTATCCTACACATAAAGGTGTCCCAGGTCCCTGTATGTTTGTTGCAGCCAATTAGCTTAACCAGCCGTTTAATTGGTGGCCTTTTTTTTTTTTTTTTTTTTTTTTTTTCTAGGATGGGAAATCATCAAATGACCCCTCCCGCTCTGGGTGGAGCGGCAGGGAGTGTCAGACTTTTACTGACTAAAACCCACCCTTTAGTCCTCCTAGTGCCTTTCTTCCCAGGGCCACGGTAACTCTTTCGAACAAATCCGCAACCCTGGTAGGCTCTGGCCTTAACGGGCCCCGACCCATGCTGACGACTGCTGGCTTGGCGCGCGTAGAACACAGCGCGCCGTCAACCCGGGCCTGTTCTGATCGGACGGCGAGCTACCCATTGCTCGCCGTCCACAGGCATCAGTCACTGCGCCATGCCCAGGAGCATCAGTTCCTGGGCGGCGCAGTGGCTGACGTTCAACAGGAGGGGGTGAAATGGGGCCATTACTGGCACTCCATTTCAGCCCCCTCCGGAGCCCGTTGTAGGGGCTCTACTGCGGCTGTTGCAGTAGCAGCAGCCGCAGTGGAACCGGCTTTGGCGGCGGAGGAAGCGGCGGCGGTGGCGGCGGTCGCGGCGGAGACGGCGGTGGCGGAGGGCTTTCTCCGATTTCCGGCTTTGGCGGGTGGGGCGCAGGCCCTACCCCCAGCCCAGTGGTCGGCCGGCTTGCCAGCTGCCGCACAGACTACGCAGTGCGGCGCGGCGACGCAAGAGCCGGCCCTGTGACCAGGCTGACCGCAGCGGAAACAAAGACCGCTGCGGTCCACCTCCGAGGTGCATTGAGCTCCCACATGGTGGCCCACTTGGCACCGGAAGCACCTCAGAGGTCGGGGTTCCAGCAGTTTGACCTGCGCGGAAACCCAACCCACCAAAAACCTTCGGCCCTCCGATATGGTTTTGGCCGCCGACACGGGGCAGCTCACCACAATGGTGCGCATGCCCGTGTTGTCAGGACGTAGGGTGCCCGCCTTCACCTCCTCTGCTGAGCACCCCCCCGTCCTAACGACGGCGGCCACCACCTCCGCCTCCGTGACGGAGTCGTCCAGGCCCAAGATGCGCATGTCGATGCGCTTGGTGGGCCTGGACACTCGGGCATCGTCCGCGCTTAGGGACGCCCTGAGCCTTTCGGCTAGAGCGTCCGCGGTTGGGCCGCTGGCTGCCCCGGGGATCTCCAGCATCCGGGCCCCAGTCATGGTGACCCGGAGCCGAAGGCCCCCCACGATGCCTAGCTCACCAAGGTTCACTGACTCCTTCGCCTTGGTGAGCACGTCCGCGTACGTCACGCCCCTCTTCGCCGCGTCCGGCTGCAGTGTAAGCACTACAGCCGCGGTTTTCGGGGGGCGCAGCGCAGCCGCGACGCTTCGCGCCTTCTGCCGCCGCTTCCTCTCCCGCCTCTTGGCCGCCCTGGCTGCCTTTCCCGCCTTCCTCTTCTCCCCGGCCACTTGCCATTCGGCTTGAGCCGGGGGAGGAGCAGAAGGCGAGGAAGCCGGGGGGAGCCGCTGCACAGACGGCGCAGGAGCCTTCGCCGTCCGCGCAGCAACCCCACCCTTCCTCTTCCTTCCCGGGGCCGGGTCCGGTTTTCCCGGCACCGGCTTCGCGGGTGCCAGCCCGGACCCTTTGTCCTGGCCGGACGACCCCGGTGTGGCAGCCACGGCGGCCGCGTACGACGCCGCCTTCTTGCCTGGAGCCTTCCCACTCGCCGCTAACGGGGGGCGCAGGACGATGCCCTCCAGGACGGAAAACCGCGCCTGGAAGGCAGCCATCTCCTGCCGCACCAGGTCCAGCACCTGGCCCTCTTGCGGCACGGGCTGGCTGTTCTCCCTGCGCCCCCCTTCAGGCGCCCCCTGTGGGCCGGCTCCCTGGAGCCTGGCCAGGTCTGCTCGGAGCCCCGCATTCTCCCTCTGGAGGCGCTCCGTGGCGGCAGCCAAGCGGGCGACCTCCGCCCGCAGCTTGGACATCTCGTCCCGCGGAGGCCCCCCTGGGTTACCCTCCGCTGCCGCCAGAATGGAGGCCATCGCCTCGCTTATGGCCTTGTTCTTGGAGGACAACTTCCTCTTCAAGGCCACATCGCGAAGCGCGGCCTCTACAACCTCCGCAAACCCGGCCCTCCGAACACGCTCCTGTCCGGAGTCATCCGGCTCACCGCCGGAGGACTCCGAACCAGGAGCCCTGCGACCGCCCTCTACGGGGGGTCGTCCGTCAGCGGCGAGCTCCTCGGCTCGCTGACCAGCCACCTTGGAGGCGGGCAATCTCCCCTTGCCTCCCTCTCGGCCCTTGCCCCGCCTGCTGGTGGGGATCTTGCGAGCAGAGGCCACCTCCTCGCTGCCAGACGACCCCCGGTCTTCCTCCGGTCTAGGCCGCTTGCGGAAGGACCTAGAGTCCTCCGCACCTGTCCCCGCCCCCTCGGGTCCAGAGCTTGCCGAGCTCACGGTCACCAGGTCGTCGGAGTCCAACTCGGACTCCGACTCTGCACCCGCGTGACTCTCAGGCAAGCCCTCTCTCCAACAAGACGCGCCTCTTCTCGCGCTCTGCCCGACCGACGCTTTGTCGGGCGAGTTAAAACCAAACCCGATCAAGTCCTCGAAGGACGGCTTGGATCGGGGGCCTCCTCGGCCACTGTTGCCCTTGGCAAGCGGATGGTGGATAGCAGCGTTGCCCCCCCCAGAATACGAGGGGCTTGACGCATAAAGCGTGGCGGATTCCCGGACTGCTGTGCAGTCCGTACCGCCCTGGGGTAACATCTCTTTTTTGCTACTATCCATAATTTCCTTTTTGAGGGTGCGGTCCCTATCTCCCCTCCTCTCTCCCTCTCTCTCACTGCTTGCTCGCTGCCCTCACAGTCACGTCTGATGATCAGACGCGTACCAGAGAGCAGCGAGCAAGCCAATGAGACGCACACCGTCCGAGGACCCGAACACTGCTCAAGTCTCCGAACGGTGTGCCCCTCTTGTGTCTCTCTTGGTCTGGTCTCTCACTTGGGACCTTCCGGCATGAGTGGCTCTACCGGCAAAGCCCCCAAGATCACTGAGACACGCAAGCCCCACCACGACGGCAACGTGGAGACACGGTTGGTGGGGTTAATTGGTGGCCTAGCCTTTACATTTAAATGTGCAGCGATCTAAGTGAAATCTTTGTCAACATCGTTTGATAACTTGCCCATGTCACTTAAGTCGCTGATTAAACGGCGCAGTTCAATGAAAGGCTAGGCTTTTAATAAAACGGCTGATTAAGCTAGTTGGCTGCGACATGTATATCAGGATCCATATCCTTAAAGGCGGAATAAAAACTACTGCTTGGCGGTGGACAGCGCAGTTGTGGCCCAGAGGTAACTATTTGATTTACTTGTCGCATGTCGTGGATAATACTCGTACTTTGTAGAAGTACTTTACTTTGAACTATTTATTGAGATCAGTCCACCACTGGTATGTCCGAAGCGCCAAATTCGAAGACATGTGCCATCTACCATCTAAGGAGCTCTTCTCTCCACGAACTCCCTCTCAAAAAGAGGATGCCCATATCCCAGCTGTGGAACAGATATAGACTCATTATCCTCTATAATGTCCTTCGTTTAACCAGTCATACGAATGTAACATTTTATCTGACTACCCGCAATGCCAGTCACAAACAAGCTACCTCTTTTGTTCACACACTCGATTAAACATGGAATGAAAACCCGATTTAATTATAACATGATATGGAAACCTTTTCATCGCATGTTTGCATAAAATCGCTATGGAAATAGGGACTGGAATTTACATATTTTTTTGTTTAGTATAAAAAAGGTCGTGTATGGTAAATATTAAGTCATCAGAGTAAATTGAATAGGTAACTTTAATGACACCGCAAAATGTTCTCTATCAGCGCTTCAAATCATGAAAATTATCAAACTTGCAGGTGTATCGTTAACATTAAGTTAACGATACACCTGCAAGTTTGATAAAACCAACCTATTACAGTTGGTTCCGGATTTTGTTCGAAAGAGTTACCGCGGCCCTGGAACGCAAAAGGCACTAGGAGGAGCATGGATGGGTTTTAGTCAGTAAGAGTCTGACACTTCCTCCCGCTCCACCCAAAGCGGAATCATTTGACAATTTCCCATCATTAAAAAAAAAAAACCTATTACAGGTTGGTTTATTTAGTGTATTTATTAATCATTCTTGTAATGAGAAAGAAAGAATAAATCCGTCATGTTCATGTACACCTCGTAACCTTGTAGCAAAATTCGGATCCGCTTCTCAAGTATACATTTTTGTGCTTGAAAAGCGGATCCAAATTAGAATGCCCCCATAAGAAGGCATTGCATATTTTGACTTGAATGAGGTCGTGCCTTAGAATTTTGGAAAGCAAATAAGCGCTGTCATTTATAGATCTTTGGCAATCGGGTAACGATTGTCAAAGATCTACAAATGACAGTGCTAGTGCACGAAGTTCTAAACAAAACTGTAAAAACACGGGATCAAACCATTGTTGAACCAGGAAACACGTCGCTGCTTTGAAAGAATACTGTTAACACTCAAAACGGATATTTATATAGGGTATAATTATATAAATGGCGACCTAAATCCACCATTGGGCTCGTCTTTTTGTGGTAAGCTAGCTCCAAGAGTTGTGATATAAAAATGTTATTTACTGAGTGTATTGTATGGATTATTCTTCGTGGCGTGGTCTCACTAAATCGAAATTGTAGTATTTTGTAATAGGTAAAATGCAGTTTTCTTCCGAAATAGCGGCGTATTCTAAGCTGACAAAGACAATAATCCTCACATGATCACCTTAAAAAATCTACAAAGCTTTTACAACGTTCAAAATAGTGAAAACAGAGGTTCCTAAAAACATCTCTTACGCGGTCGATCCCCAAACTCTTAAACAAAATTGAAGTATCTATTAAAGCCATTATTGAATCAGGAATGCCGAACATCGTCGGTAATGAGGTGACAAAGTGCGAACACACTTTTAATGGCTACCCTCATCTCCATAATGTTTTAAATTTTAGCCGCAATCAATATTGTGAGCTGAACGAATTAATTGGCATTCATTAATTTATTGAATGTTTTTACACTTGTTTTTTATATTATTGTTAGGGTGTAGAAAAGGGATTAAAATATTTTTATAAAGAGTTTTTTTTTGTTTGTTGCAACACAACTATGGAAGTATTGATCGGATTACAAAAAAAACATACAATTGAAACCTCCTTTTTTGGAAGTCGGTTAATGATTTCACTTAAAAAAAGCTGCCACTATTTCGGCCTCCTCGCTAAGTAGTATTTCAGCCCATGTGTGAGTAGATTTTATTTTTTTAAATATTAGTATTCTCCTGTGAACCAAGTCACATGTAAAATTAATTTATAAAATAAAATATAGAGAAATATTTAGTCAAAACGTGAACATATCGTTCTATAGTTCTGTATACTCTTTCGAATAAAATTATAATAACCTCCTCAAATATTTCCTTCGGTTTTAACTTAAGACTCCATCAAAAAGTACCTATCAATAAAATAAAATAAAATTTAGATGTTGTAGAATCCAATATCTACAAAAATTCGAATAAAACAGACCCAATTTAGTCGTCTAAAGGCTTCAAAGTTGGCAATAGCAAAAAGCAAAAAGCAATTTGAAAAGATATTCTGAGAAAATAGTAATTTTCGGGAATATGTGAGAGCTTGTTACGTACTTTGAACCATGTAAACGATTTCAGAGTCTTATAACAGCCATTCGTGAAAGCCGATTACTGAAATGATGTGGGTAGATATACCAGTTATCGTCTACTAGCTTCTTCCAATGGCTTCGTTCGCGTGAAATTCGCACTTTTTCAGGATCCCGGGTACATACACCTTTTTTTATGGATGGGAAATCATCAAATGACTCCTTTCGCTGTGGGTGGAGCGGGAGGGAGTGTCAGACTCTTAGGTACTGACTAAAACCCATCCGTGGGCCTCCTAATGCCCTTTGCGGCCGCGGTGACTCTTTAGAACAAAATCTGCAACAGGGAACATACTCCTACGATAAAAAATCTTCATATAATGTCCTAGTCTAGAACATGGTCTACCCATGTGCCAAGTTACATCCATACCCGTTTAGCCGCTAAAACATGAAGAACTAGCAAACAGACACACTTGACAGACAGAGTTATTTGAGCGTTCATGGTACGGATATGTATTTTAGATGACTTTTTTCATGTGAGCTTACTTGGTTTACTGCCGGTCGATTCTGTCGACATCTCACGGTGTTCACCTAGGCGGAGTGAACGACAACTGATCTGCCATTCCATCTTATTTGTATGGTTTGACAACTCACCCGTCGTGCGCCCCGCCCAATTGTTCACTTCGACATGTTTACAGAATCGCACTGCTGGTTACAAAAACCATTATAGAGCCTTACATCCTTTTAATACTAAACTGTTGATGTTTTAGTACAAAAGGAATCTCTATTCAACAAGTAAATAAGGTTAATACTGTCTAAATACGTCATTTTCCCAAAATACGTCACCCATTTTGTCTTATCCCTAATGAAAATCTCAAGGGAAACAACAATAAACACGGACGACAATAGTCGGTCTTACCCTATTTTGGTACAACGGATATTTGAGTAAAAAAATACGGACTAAAGCTACTTATTCTGGTGTGCGTAATTTTCGAATAAAATGTGTTAACGCACGATCTGCGATCGAGTAGAGATAGAAGTTTCTTTTACTGCCGAAATTATTGGGCTCTGAAAGCCATTTAATGTTCGAGAAGCTATTTTCCTATTACCTGGTTGTATTGTAACTTATCGCTATCATTTTGCAGTAAAGGGTTTTCTAATTTTGCAAAAGTAAGTTGGTTTTGGTATTTCTTTTTAGATTTTGTGCGTAAATAAGTAAGTGAGCGTACGTTTGTAAGTAGAGGGAATCGTTTCGTGAAAGAACGTGACTTTTTCAGGGGGCCAATAAAATTCTACTAATTTTTAAACAAGCGACTGAGATGTGAATGGGAACTTTGTTTAAAAATTAGTAGAATTGGCCCTCTGGACAAGTATTTTTACGCGTGAAGGAATCAAGCTGAAATACCTACTCAGGTCTGCTATGAGCAGTGAAAAAATCAAACTTCTAAGGGCCAATTTCACCAATGGAACTGAACGCGATCAGCGAATAAACCAAGTTTATGAGCTGTCAGTGTCCTTATTTTTCTATAGCATATTTACTCTGACAGCTCTTCAACGCAGTTTAGATGTACTGATCGCGTTCAGTTTCATTGGTGAAATCCGCTCTAAGTCAACTACTTCTAAGTTAACAATCTAAAGGTGAGGCCGTTTATGCTCCGTTTATGGCGCATGTTTTGACGCTCGCACCCAATAAAACCTATTTGGTACTTCCTGTTGACCTAGGGTCTTGTTTGACAAGAAAATAGTTCTTCCGATAAAAGTAATGAAACAGTCTGATAATTGGGCATTTTTAGTATTACCATTTAAAAAAAATATTTTTTTGGGACTACAAACTTATATTTTCGATTTCCGTTATTATATAGCGTTTGGGGTCGAAATGCTTGGGTCATGGGGTCCGAGTGCACGTCTCCTCTTCAAGGATATATCTCGCCGACTGATCGACACTTTGCGTGACCAGAGGGCTGGCTTTTTCTTTGCCCAAAGAATAAGCATTGCCATTCAACGTGGCAATGCTGCCAGCCTTCTGGGCACGTTTCCGGATGATGGCGATGCGGAGGAATACTTCGACGCCTGAGTGTATTTTATTTATATATGACGGAGAGGCCGCATTATTAGCATCATCATCCGACATAGTGGGCGTATAAAATGACATATACATGATGACATATATATTTCTTACCTTGTTTGTTTTTGTTTTGTTTCAATGAATAAATATATTTTACTCTAAATAAAAAAAAATATTTTCGATTGAAATTGACCATGAGTACATCATGGTCAATTTCAATCGAAAATATATATTTTTTTATTGATTGATGGGAGAATATTTTTTCAACAACAAAGTGAAATTTGTGTTTCAATCTTCCCTGCCATATTTTTGATAAAGTAATGAGAGTATTTTCAGAGTTTATAAACATCCGTAGGTAGGTAATGAATACTCGAAAAAAATGAAGACTCGATCGGAACCCTCGCCAGCACCAAAAAACCCGACAAGTGCGAGTCAGACTTGCAATTTGACCGGTTTTTTTTCCCTAAATTCTATTTTGGTTGTTGGGTATAAATTCAACCACAGTCAGTATTTCCCTGTCAGTTTGCACTTCTATCTGTATTTGTTCTCTTCCCTTTTTTATCTTCGTGTCAACGCCATCTTGATTCCGTTGTGAGAGGGAGACGGAGCTATACAAGACAAACAGGATCCAGAAAGCGCTGTCACTTAGCAAGTACTCCTTAAGTAAGTAATCTCGTTCAACTTTAGCGGTGAAATTCACCCTTAAATGAATATACTTCAAAAGTGCTGGCACTCGGCCTTTAATTATGTTTTTTTTCGTCATGAAAAATGATATACAAAAAGAATCTCTCCCTTTTTTCGGCACTATTGATACCACTACAACTCCTGAGAGCCATGATCAACAAAGGCGACCAACAGAAAAACGCCGAGTCAATGAAGCTCAACGAGACCCGGAGAAACGACACAACTGTCTTGAATCCCGCAACGACATTAATCAGAAAATAACAGCGGAGAAGCCAGAAGAACATGTCCTTTTTTCCACTTCCCTCCATAGTATAAAACTAACAAGTCATCAAAACTGTGCATCTAAATGTCGCAGCAACTAGCTTAATCAGCCGTTTCATTAAAAGCCTAGCCTTTTCATTTAACTGTGCCGATGTTTCAGTGACCTAAGCGACATCTTTGTTTCAATATCGTTTAATAACTTGCCTATGTCACTTATGTCGTTAATAAAAAGGCGCAATTGTATGAAAGGTCTAGGTTCATCACACATTACCTACATACACAATGTGGACCCCCGGTATGCATAAACGTCAAAGCATAGTTTGCCGATTACAAATTAAGCGTATATAGATTAATCGAGTAAACCGCATTGGTTTACCGCATCGGCACAAAGGCATTAGCGTGATTGGCTGAATTACTGCGTTAATCATTATTATTATTATTTGGTATAAATGGTTTACGTTTGCCGATTTCAGTAAACAGTTGCTGTTTTATAAAACAACAAGTAAAGAATGTTAATGTTGTCCAAATACGACTCATTTTCTATTAAGACGCTCGTGAGTCTCGTGACTAATAATAACAGCCGCACGGATCGGTCTTCCGTGACTTTAGAGCCAGTTTTCTAACGTTCTCGATCGGGTTAGCGTAAACGTGAATTTGTATTGAAACTGAATAAGCGCCGTCTGGTGATACTCACGGACAAACTGTTTTTTTCTATACAATTTGTCATAAGCGAACGTTTACGATAACGCGGTCGAGTACGTTAAGCAATGCTTGTAGTGTTTGGTCCGTGAATGTGTGACCATCTTAACGTACTGAGATTGCACCGTGCTTTGGAAAGCAGCTGAAGCCGTTGGTCCCGGTGTCGTTTCTAGACATTTGACAGTTGTTACGTTTACTATTGATAGGCACGCGTTTCACCACTTTCTCACTTGATGGTTAGCGATGATGTTGCCTAGAAGTAACCTTTTCACTCTTGACTTAATGACTCCCAGGTTGTAGCTATACACACAGAATCTGGCAAGGAATTTCACACTTTAGCTGTACGCACAATGAATGTATTTCCAAAACGTTCTGTGCGTATGGGATGGATGTCCACCATAATATACCAGTGGCGCATCGCCGTACGTCTTGCGGTCCAATGATGGAACGGGCTTGGCGGAATTAAACAATGAAATTCCGATGCACACTCCCCAAAATGCAGCCGATAGAGAACCGACAGGCTAGCAACACTTCGTCGATGCTCAATACTTTGGAGCTTCAAATCGAAGAGCCTATCATTGCCGATGATCCCGTGAATTCATGGCAGCGGACCGTCATTTGTTTGACAAACGATGCATCACAGATTCTAAAATTCAGGAAATAGTGTAAAGGTTCAGTAGAATAAACATTTAAATAAAGTATTTGTTGTGTGGGAACGGAGTGTTGGGTTCGTAATCTTGTTGAACTTTACCCGACAGGAGTTGAGTGGCCTTTTATACTACACCTTTAAGGCTTTCTATGTGAGTAGGATTTCCGTTGTAATATACACAGAATAGGGGATACTAATCCAAGATCAGTTTCGGTTCCATAGAACTTATTTTGTGTGGATTTTCAGCATCTTCTGGGGGAAATTTGGGTATCACAAAATCTGGTGTTAAGTTAAATTGTTAAGTAGGTCAGGAGGAGCTGGTATGCCTTGAAAGATAAGTCCCTAAAAATAGATATAAAAAAAAATCAGAACCATTTTAATTTTGCTTCATTATTTGTGTTAGTGCCGCTGCCTACTCACAGGGTTATTAGCCTTATTAACCATAGTTTTCGCTGTGGTAGGGATACTCGAATAAACAGCAATAATTATAGTCTCATCTATTGAATTTAAGTTCTTTGTCCATCACACTCCAATATCGCTATAACAGCACGATTTCATGACTTCACTGCAGTTAAAAACACCTCAGATAGGTACTGAGTATTTATGATCTTGTAGGTAGCAAGAAAATTTTACTGTATAACGGCTAATGTAGGTATCACAAAGTAAAATTCATAAAAAAATAAGCGCCAAATAAAAGTAAACCGTAAGCCGGATTTCAATTAAAAAACGTGTAACCTGCTTCCGACATCCGTAATGAAAATGATATTTACATTTTGCACCGCTTTTCCGACCATTAAAAATGTTACTTGATAGCCATCCAAATTGCCTTTCTACGCGTTTAAAAACATCCCTCCCTACGCAGAGAATTAAATATAAAAAACCGGTCGAGTGCGAGATCGATTCTCATACGAAGGGTTCCCTAGAATTGAGTCTTGCTGCTTCTGAAATTTTGTGATTCTAGGTCACCGGCAAGGAATAGGTTTTGCGATGTCGGAAAATTTGTTATATCGGTTCCAAAGATACCCAGCTCTGTAGTATACGTCTAGATGGATAAACGGACGGACTGACGGACGGGTCGATAGACGGACGGATGGGTGGACGGACAGACGGACAGTAACACGGACGGATAAAGCACAGAAGCCTATTCCGTTTTGCGCGAATGTGACGCATATCTTCCTAACTTGCATAACTATTGTAATTTTGTTTATTTTTGGTATGCGTCATGCTTGGCGCAAATAAAGTCTTTCTTTCTTTCTTTTTCTTTCTTTCTAGTGTTAAGAGTTCCAGCTTTTATCCCATGGGTACGGAACCCCTGAAAAAACAAGGCCAATTTCAAAACCAGCTGGCTTTAAATTACAGTAAAAGATTATGTTAGATCTAATCGTAATCCATTAATTAAACTTGACGGATATTACTTCGATCATTTGATATCTTTCTGGAAAAAGATATCATGATTGAAATTCTTTTTTATTTCCTTTACTAAAGTAAGGCTTAGTATTTCCCTGGCGTATTATTTTCACGTACATCCTTCTCTCTTATTTTAAGTTGACCTAATGGTGACCTTTTCATTTTTAGGGCTTTTTATTTTAGACTCGTTGACATGCGACCCGGAGGGCGTTCTATGAATAGTAGGAGTATTAAGTATTTTCTGGAAATAAATATAGCACGAGTGTGTAAAACTACTTTCTAATATAAGAGTAATTGTGTTTTTTTCTCAGTGACCAGTAAACTCGATACGTGAAAGCTCCGTTTGAGTGTGGTCATGTGAAGAGGAGGGATGAAATGCATAATAACTAAAAGAGTTATGTATATAAATGTAGATGGACGGAAAAGGGGGAGGGAGGCCAAAGAAAAAATGGATGGATTGGGTGAGGAGTGATATGAAAGAAAAGGTAGCTAGTGATAGCTTACGGCTGACAGAACAGAATTGAAGGAAAAATAGTTGTTGCGCTAACCCCAAGTAACATGGTATAAGGGCAGCAAGATGATGGACTCATATTGTAAAAAGACATGGTTATTAGAATAATATGCTGCTAGATAGTTAATTAACATCATAAAACTAAACGGGGTGTTCAGTCATTTCAGTACGGTATGGTTGTTTTTCATCCGTTGTGCTATATATATGTGACCAAAATTGCTTTAAAAATAGACTCCATTTTTAGATTTGCATTGCTCACTAGAGAGTTTTGTTTCGAGACACCGACTTAATGCGCTTTATGGTTTTGTAACCATGAGGCGCATTAAGTCGGTGTCTCGAAACAGCTATTGTTAGCTGCCCGTCCTCAGCACATAGCTTCTACAAACCAGTTAGAATTACGTAAAACCCATGTGTTTTAATCACCTGCCTAGCCTTTTCCCGACTATGTTCGGGTCGGCCACCAGTGAAACCGGATTAAGCTGAATAATAGTTTTTTTACGAGGAACGACTGCGTTACTGACCTCTTCAAACCTTTTCAAACTGGGAAACACGGTACTTCTTGACCAGGGGGTCGATTCTGCTATTGCAATCGTGTCTCAATGACCGGTCAATGATCGATTTTTGACGTATAACGTCAAACTTTTGACACATTTCCCATACAAAAACTGTCAAAGTTGTCAAATATTCGATCACTGACCGGTCATTGAGACACGATTGCAATAGCAGAATCGAGCCCCTGGCTGGTGTCAGATTTTCTGGCTTTTGACAATCCGTAACGCCTGCCAAAGATCTACCAATGATAGCCAGGACCAACGGCTTAGTGTGCTTTTCAAGGCAAGGTGTAATCTCGGTATGTTAAGATGGTCACCCATCCACAGACCAACCTTGACAAGCGTTGCTTAACCTTGAAGATCGACCCGTGCGGCTCTTATTCTTTAGCCACGAGCCAAACGCAAATTAATTACAATAAAGGCAAGAGAATGTTGGTCGGCCTCAGCAAGTGTTGCTTAACCTGGAATCGACCCCCTGTAGTTATTATTATTTAGCACGGGTTTAAAAAACTGCTTCAATTTATAAAATTAATTCCTAGTATTATTTCAAAGGGGAAACGCTCACTTAATCCGTCGCCAGACAATTAGCATAGATGAAGCTCTGATTAATATTAATCTGATGAATATTTATGGCGTGCAGGTAGACGGCTGAATTTTCATATTGAGGGATTAAACGCCTCCACGTCCGTTTAATGTACGTCATCTTTTAATTCATTGGATCAACGGATGAATAATAAGCGCCGTGATATAATAAATCATGATGGAAATTTATTCACCTTAACAGATATGCCTACGCAGATAACGCAGAATACTGTGAGCTTTTCGATAAAATAAATCAGCGTTGTCGTAATGGGGAAGTGAGAAATATTTTTCATGTAAGTATTATTAGTTGATGTGGCTCGAAAGGCTTAAATGGGACTAGGCAGGATATGTCTGCCGCGTGCCGGACTATATGTAGGCCCGTAAAATACAGGATTGGTGCCCTGAAACAGCGAGACGAGGCCGCGGCAGACCACGAAGGATATGGCGGGATGACCTGGATGTCTTCCTTACGAATTGGAAGGATGAGGCACAACACCGTGAGCATTGGAAGGAATGGAGGGAGGCCTTTGTCCAGCAGTGGGACAGTACTTGCTAGTAATAAATAATAATAAGTATTATTACTCATCGTCTGCCTAACCTTTTCCCAACTATATTGGGGTCGACTTCCAGCCAAACAGATTGCACCTGAGTACCTGTATTTTATGAGTATTTTACCTTCATCTCCGAGTAACTGGGTGACACGGTATTTCTTGGCAAGACTGGTGTCAGATTTGCTGGCTTCTGACAATCTATAAAGATTTACAAATGACAGCCGAGACCAACGGCTTAACGCGCTTTCCGAGGCACGGAGGAGTCTCGGTATGTTAAGATGGTCACCCATCCACAGACCGACGTCGGCAAACGTTGCTTAACCTTGGAGATCTATTTGTGCGGCTGTTATTATTTAACCACGAACTCCTCATGTAAGTACTATTACTAACTTTGATATATTCTGGGTGAAACCTAAACAATAATGAATTTAATTACAGAGTTCTAAAGACGCAAGAATTATTGTGAATATGAATGATTAATTCACATTAATTCTTACGCATAACATAATTCTCCTGTCCTTATCCAAATTATCCTTTATTTGGTTTCGGCGTTGCCTGTCTCCTTGTTTCATACGCATTTATAATTATTGGCATCTAAATAGTTGCTTTCTTTCTTTGTTGTTTTTTTTTCTTTTATTTGAAAAAAAAAAATCCATATTATCAAACTCTTTCGTTACTCATTGACTGACTAACTGACAGAAAATGCACATTCGAAACTACTGGTCTTCTACGACCAGTAGTTTCGGCTGTGCGTTGTCTGTCAGCTGAAAGGATTTCCCGAAATTCCTGTGCACGGAAAAATACAGAACATGCGCGTACAAAGTCGCGGGCAAAAGATAGTCTTTTATATAATTTCATCTTTTACGACCAGTATCGGTGGTGCATTGTCTATCAGTCACTCAGTAACGTAATAATTTTATACATATTGATACAAAAGAAAAAACTTTCCTAAATTTAAAATTAAAAAAGTTTGTTCATAAAAGAATTACCTATCACGATTATTCAATATTATAAATGAATTAAAATTAAGCGTGTTTAAACTTAATAATTTTGACTAGAAAATCTACTAGACAGTAATCCTAACCGATTTGCCGACAATGCGGCATAGTTGTGTAAATATAAAAGCGTTGTCAAATTGAATCTATCGGTTAGGTGGCGAACGAATGTGATTCCCGGCGGCCGGAGCGGAGTGAGCGGACGGAGCAAGCGGAGCGGAGCGAGCGCAAATGTAATTTGCGTCGTTTCGACGGTCGGAGCGACTTTTAAAATTTCTCTTTGAGCGCTGAGAGGGTTATGTGCACATTTGGTAGTGGTTGCAATTCAAGGTTTATAATATAATTATTGGGTTAAAAATGTTGAAATATCAAAATTCTTTTATGAATCAAATCGCGATCGCATCTGGTGCAATACTGAAAAATTTTTAAAGTAAGTAAATTTTTCGTAAATCTTTTTACAATTTTGTTCATTTTAGGTGTGATATTTATGAAAGGGTGATATTTCAGAAATAAATAAAATGGTTAAACAATACTATCCCAAAAACCTCCCTTTTCCCTCCCTTAAAAATAAATGAAGTATAATATTGCACGTACAAAAGTTCCCTAAACCGAACTCAAAAAGTTATAAAATGATCCCTTTGAAAAGAAAATACCTACCTGCCAAGTACCCACAAAATAACAGGATAAGGGGTAAAATAATGATTAAAGGAAAAAGTTGTGGTTCACTGAAAATAAACTGCTGGTGAAGATTTGTTTACTTACATAATTTTGCAAAAATGAATCGAATAATATTGCGGGTGTAAATCGAAAATTATCCCATGAGAACATAATATTCACGAGAAAATTTCCTAATCCAGGACAAGGTCTTCGTTTGCCAGGTTGAATCCAACGCCGTTAAGACCTGAAGAGTTAATAAAAAGACAGACACAGTTAGCTTCGCTATTCTATAATATCAGCATGGAAGATGATAAACATAGCTTGATAAGGGCATGGCACCATCATTTATTAGCTAAATCATCGGAGCTATGATCTGAACGAAGATAACTGGGTGAAACGTAGGTGTACAACGTGTTATAAAACAAACGCAATACCTGAAAAAGGGTCATTGTACTCATTATTATGAACAACTTTCACTATGGGAGTAAACTCGAGATCAGGAAAAAAAAATCAGCTGTTCAGTACATTGCTGTCGAATTACGCGCACAAAATGTATGAGGCAGCAGTTTTTGTTTCGCCACTTCAGTTTTGGTACCATAGTGAAAGTTGTTCATAATGATGAGTACAATGACCCCTTAAGAGGTATTGCGTTTATTCTATTAATACGTTGTAGATAGGCTCCAAAGGCAATCCAAAGGGCCTACTCTCTAAACCCGAAGTCCTTAGTTTGCGTTTCCTACACCGTATTACCTACGGAGTACTACGGACCTACGATTAGTCCCGAGCTCGAACTTAGAACAACTGACAAATCGTGTTGTCATTCATTCTTAGTTCGGGCTCGGAGTAGGAAACACCCGTAACTAAGGCCAAAACGGACTTCGGGCTTAGAGGGTAGACCCCCTGTTCCTAACCGTACGAGAATAAAGGCGTACAATGTTGTGTTACATATTGCCGAATATTTTAGGAGAAACGTGAAAATAGATATTCGGTACTAAACCTTATTTCATTGAGTTAAGGCTTTAATAATTAACATCTTCGCTCGCAGTAAAACATTTTACGACCTAGAATGTCTATTTAAATAGAAGAAGAGTGATTTGTTTTTTTTTTTTGCTTTTCGAAGTATTCTCAACTAAGTCAGTCCAGATATTTTTTTTTATTTCCTGCAGTGTCGCGCTTGGGATTTAACTGACAGGAACCAAGTTTTTTAGGGTACTAATCCAAAAGCCTTCGTTCCTTAGGCGTTCAGTGGAAGGACGTTGTCGTCGAGGTCGACCGCGGCGAAGTTAGTGTGTCGATATCATCACGTTTACGGGGAAAACTTGGCCAGAGATTGCCAAAGACAGAGAGATTTGGATGGAGAAAGGGGAGGCCTTTGCCCAGCTGTGGGACACAAAAGAAGACAAACAAAAAACCAAAAGCCACTCAGCGATAGTGAGGCTTCATATCGCTGAATGAATGTTCGTAATCAAATCAGTACTTTCAGAGTTTAACTTTTATAAACGTTTAAGAATACAATAAATCTTCATCATCATTATCTACAGCCTCACCATCGCTCACTGCTAGGCCTGTATTTTCCTGTACCAATCCTCACGCTCCTGTTTCACCCTCATTCAGTTTTTACCCGCAATGAAATCATGTCATTTGCCCATCTCTCTGCCGGACAACAAACATTCCTCCCATCAGTTCCTGGACGCCCATCAATTACTGCAACTCCAACAAAAAGTCCTTTAACCTCTAAACAATCAATTATTATGTGGTGTGAAATCCGAACTGGTGTAATGCCGACCAAAATCCATTTGAAAGATTTAAAAGTGGTTTAAGTAAAATGTAGCTAGACATAAATTCTGTAAGCAGATCTCCTTCACAATTTTAAAACAAGAATGTGACCGAGAATGTGGTTTGAACTAAAACTTAAAGTTCCTGAAACTTGTAAAACTGTGTGTCGAATCGAAAATGAAGCTTTTGCCCAAGAATTCAAGAACGGACGCAGTGGCACGATCGCCAGGTTAAACTTACATGCTTTTACGAAGTCCGTTCTTTGCTAAAATGTTTCTAAATAAACACAGATTTTGATAATTGCAACACAGATATATCTATGTGAGGTTAGGTATTCACATGGCAAGTTTTAAGGGAAAGACCTGGAGGGGACGCTCATGAAAGGCATACATATATACACAGACCTACTTGGAGGTGTTCTTCAGATAGACGGGTGAACGTACTTTCCGTGAAGCTCCTTGCTCTGCCATACCTCCCTGCGGTCATTAGTATCTAATACCACAGGTTTGCGCCAGTTCTCGTTAGCCAAGGAGAGCGCGGTAAAGCCTTTGTCCAGCGCTACCACATCCTGATGCATACCCACGTCGGCCTCTAAGAATAGTCCCTAAGGCTGCATACCTCGCGGTTGTGCAGGGTCTTAGCATTTAAGAAGCCACGACCCCCGCACTTCCGCGGGATATACAGCCTCATGACCGTACCAAGACAAACGATTTTGTTTTAACATTTCTGCCACTGGCGCCACTTTCAAACTTTCTGCAACACCTTTTTAGGGTTCCGAAGCCAAATAGCAAAAAATGGAACCCCTGTGCATTCGTCATATCTGTCTGTCTGTCCGTCTGTATCACAGTCACAGCCACTTTTTTTCCGAATCTATAAGAACTGTAATGTTGAAACTTGGTAAGTAGATGTATTATGTGAATCGCATTAAGTTTTTCACACAAAAATAGAAAAAAAAAACTATACATTTTGGAGGTTCACCATACTTAGAACTGAAACTTATTATTTTATTTTCCATCAAACCCATACGTGTGGGGATCCATAGATGGGTCTTCAAAAATGTCTTCATTTTTTTTTCTAAACTGAACACACTTAAACCCCACTTAACCCCGTAACTTCTAAAATAAGAATGATAAAAACTAAAAAAAAAATATATGATGTACATTACCATGTACACTTTCATCGAAAATTGGTTTGAACGAGATCTAGTAAGTAGTTTTTTTTAATACGTCATAAATCGTAAACAGCAATTTACCTTTCATTCAATCAACTCAAATATAATTTTCACAGCTGATGTATTTCTGTGGCCGTTATAACAACAAATACTAAAAACAGAAAAAAAAAATATTAAAGTGGGGCTCCCATACAACAAACGGGATTTTTTTGCCGTTTTTTTTTATAGATAATGGTACGGAACCCTCCGTGCGCGAGTCTGACTCGCACTTGGCCGGTTTTTTTACTATTGATAGGCACGCGTTTAACCACTGTCTTACCTGTTGGTGGCGATAACGTGATCAAAGATGGAGCACACTTGCCTAGAAGCAACCTATTCACTCTTGACTTAAAGACTCCCAGGTTAGAGTTATCAGGAAACAGACTCTGGCAGGGAATTCCACTGCTTTGCTATACGCATAATGAATGTGTTTCCAATACCTATACTAATTTCTCACTTTATCAAATCTCGCCACATCCATCGCAACATTCTCATATCCACTACATGCAATTTTTTTTATTCGTCTTTTTCATGGCTCAGCCATACAGTACGTCTGCTGTTATCAGCGGACTTGTTTACATATTTTTTTTTTAACTTGAATAGGGTATTTTCCTGAAATATCTATTTATTCAAGTATTTTTTTAAATATTAGACAAGTATTTTTCTTTTGTCACGTTAACAGAAAATGAAGACGATACACTCAGGGCCTTGACATTTTGCGTGACACCAAGATTTGTTACACTTTTTTTTATATTAGTGTTATGACTAGCTGAGCTCCTAAACTTTGATGGGATTTATCTTAGTTATTTTTTATTTAATTTTATATTTACAAAATGGCAGAATTACGTATCCAATATTATTTAAAAATCTAGCTGAGGAGCCAATCAGGATTATATGTTTTTCTATCCTGGAAAACATACCCTGTTAGGTAGAAACAACTTAAATCTATGAAACCTTCTAACGCCAGTAAAAACAACAATACCCCATTCAGTACACAATGCTACCCAAAATATGCAAATAACCAACCGAATACGAGCGCACCACTAAAACAGGAGAACACAGGAATTTACATACGTTTTCTATCCGAAACGAATAAACCTCGCTGGTATTCCAAGAATACGTCCTACTACGTGGCATACTGAACAGAGCTGTTTTTAACCAATTTCTACAAAGGCAAAGGTTGTTTTTTACAGTTTTTTGCTAAGTAAAGTTTTTAGGGTTCCGTACCCAAAGGGTAAAGACGGGACCCTATTACTAAGACTCCGCTGTCCGTCTGTCTGTCACCAGGCTGTATCTCATGAACCGTTATAGCTAGGCAGTTGAAATTTTCACAGATGATGTATTTCTATTGCCGCTGTAACAACAAATACTAAAAATAGAATAAAATAAATATTTAAGTGTAATTTACGTTTGTTGTATGGGAGCCCCCATACAACAAACGTGATTTTTTTGCCATTTTTATTTATAGATAATGGTACGGAACCCTTCGTGCGTGAGTCCGACTCGCACTTGGCCAGTTTTTTTGCACTATGTAAAGTTTGAATTGCATGTTTTATTTTGAAAGTTGTTAGTGTAAGCAATTGTTGGCTAACCTTTGGCAAACCAAATAAATAAATAAATCAATATTTATTCGTTATTTTACAATGTTGCATATTAAGGTGGTGTGTAATGTACGAGTATTTTTGTTTATCGCCTTGCATTTAGCCTTGCATCGAAAATGTGGGATGTCATGGTAGAGTTTTTAGCCCAGCAGTGGGATGTGTTGTTCAAATCTGTTGATATGCTTACATTTGGCGCGCACTTTTTTACAAAATTAAGGCAGTGTGTAATTTGACGTAAAATGAGAATGGTACCCTAGTGTTAGTGAATATTCACATAAAATAATTATACGTCCATACATAATTGTGTCGATCATTGTAAAAGTGGTGTAACTCCATATTTAAATATTTTTTTTTTTTTTGCTTAGTGGTATCTCATTAAGTCATATCTTTCACTATAAAAGTGCAGCAACTTTATGGACTTACACCACTTTTACAATGAACGACACAATTGCAACACCGGAGAACCATAGATTTTTATTTTATATGAATATTAAAGATTATACATATCTATAATATTTCAAAATACTATAACGGTAAGTCCTATATCGATCTCTTGTAGCATCCTTATTGTAGCATTTTGGAAACTTCGGCGAGTCGCGTTTGTCAAGATTTGCATAGAACATGCTAACTCATCAACTTAAAGCTTGTACCAGTTCAAGGCTATTGTTATTCTTAATTAGGTCGGAGGCGTAACAGGGTAGTAAATAATAATAAAAAAATCATATTTAAAATTGATAAGAAGTGGTAGTTAATGTCCGATCCTGACATAGATTGGCAGTGAGACAGATTTTATTGTTTTTTAACCGACTTCCCAAAAAGGAGGAGGTTCTTTTTTTTTGTGTTTGTTACCACATATCTCCGTCATTTATAAACCGATTTGAAAAAATCTTATTTTATGTAAAAGTATATACTTCTCAATTGGTCGCATTTAAATTTTATCAAAATCGGTTCAGCAGTTTGGTTTTTAAATCCAAAAAGCTGGAAAAATATGTGGAAAAATCATACGAAATTGCATATTTTTGCTTTCCTGTGACTTTTCAGTGGTGTTTTAGGTGTGAAAAAAAAAACCGACTTCCAAAAAAAACACTACAAACTACAAAATAACTTTAATTTCGGAAGTCGGTGTCAAATAACGAATAAGCAACCAAAAACACCGACTTCCGAAATTAAAGTTATTTTGTACTTTGTAGTGTTTTTTGTGAAAAAGTTTTTTAGTTAGTTTAATTTTGTTTTTATTGTTTGTGCGTCACTTCTGGCGGAATAAAAGGATTTTCTTTCTTTCTTTCTGTATAATAATCTTTTTCAATCAAATTATTATCTGCCTAGCCCGTGTCCCAATTATATTGGAGTCGGGTCCTGACAAACCAGATTCAGATGAATCCTTTAGAATCAATATACTTTTGCAGTGTAATTCGATCAGCCTATGGCATTGACAGCCACCTATCAATATGTGTCTGTCTTCTACAGGGTTTTTTTTTCCAGTGTACAAACTTTGAGAAACACTCCTGCCCACAACTTTCCCCAAGAAAGCCAAAGTCAATTCCTAAAAAAAAAATCAGTTTCCTATACAAATTGAGATTGATAACAATTTTGTATGGAAAGTTCTAATTATTCTGGGAAATAAAATACCCTGAATAATTTGAATTCATATTTATCTCTTTTTATTCCAAATGAGCCATTAACTATCTAAACGTCGAAAGAGATCGAACTGAAGAGGTCAGCTCTGACAGTTTTATGGCACGACGACATTATCATCTTAAGAATTTTTAACGAAGGCAGGCCTATGATCAAATAAATGCTTTCTTTGTGAACAAGAGATGTTGAAATGTCACGTGATCAACGAAAATCGCATTCGCTGACAGTATGGAAGTTGGTCTAGCTAGAACCTCAGGAACCTTTTGAAGCAAAGACTACAATATTGTAGGTATTATTGTAGGTCGGTCAGTCAAAGAGTGGGGTCAGAGAAAGCCAGTATACTATAATAGTATACTGGCTTTCTCTGACCCCACTCTTTGACTGACCGACCTTAAAAATTTAAAATTACCTGTAAATGGTTTATTTGAAATAAATGCTAGATCTACTAAATAAACCAAGAATAGACGTAAATCAAGTTATTCAAGCAACAAATGATCTCGAATAACTCATTTAATCTACCGTTTACTCGTATGTTCTCAACAACAGTTGTTTGATTTCAATCGTCACCAAGTGGCTTACATTTTCATTAAAGACGAACTTGAATACGGACATTCTGGATTACTTGGTGACGAAAGGAAATTACGTGGGAGTAAATAATACTTGTGATTAAATGGAAATGAGAGTAGTATGGGATATTTGATTTGAATATAATCATTTGTGTTTGAAAATACACAGTTAAAGTTAGGGGAGGATTCTGTGTTTATGCTTTTGCGGTGATTCAACAACAAGCTTTGCTGGTTTGGCAGTGTAGATACAGGCCTACCCTACCTCCTCCCTCAGAGGCGGTAAGGTGGTGTGGTTTTGTAGGAGAGCGCGACGGTTGTGAAGATCCTCAAGGTAAGTATGGTGTTATACCTTCCCGAGGTTGCCACTTGCCACCCCGTTTTTGGTCTAATTCCCTCAGAACTAGACGCAACTGAAACCACCGGGCGAAATATCACAGGGGTGGCGAGGTCATGCTCCTGGGTGTCCATCATCGAACAAGAGCAGATGGTGGATAGTAATGACATCTCGCGGGTTTGTGCAGTGCGCGGAGTACGGAAGCATGGAGGAATCCTTGTGATTGAATGGAGCAGGTTGCTTACAAAACATCACTTTAGCCTGGAATTCCTCTCTCACGGGAGGTCTTGGAGTAGCTACCCACGATCAATCGGCTGGGGCATCCCATAGGCGGGTTGTAAAGCGATGACCGGTCTATTGAGGGGGTGCAGCCGGCGCGGCGTTGGGATGCGGGATATAAAACCTGGTGCCGTGGAGGACCACGGTACCAGGTTTTGAGAACGCCAACGGGCCAATGGGAGACTAAAGTGATATTTGGACGTTTTCACATTGACTCAAGCGGATTACTACCAAAATTCCCGATCACTACCAAGGATCCCCGATACCAGGGACCAGTCTAACTGTTCGGCTCAAGCCGAAATACCGAAGAAGGCACCGCTCAAGGTTCTTACCCGCCAGAATCACAACCCTCAAATTAACGCCATGGACCGCCCACTTCACAGAGGTTTTGAAATCGAAGAATCAAACGCCTAATGACGTGCGAGACTGTGAAATCCTCGGAACATGAGGTCGCTCCGCGAAGCCTGTGTAGGAAACTTCTGTGCTTCTGGGCGGAGCTAGGCTGACTAACTTAGCAAGGACTCCTACACACAACGGACCGAATGGGAGTTTAAGTGCAGAAAATGGAGTCTACTACACTGTTCAATTTATGTTACACAGTTATACATAAATATGGTTATGTTATACAACTATGTTACAAAGGTAGGATCGTTTTCTATGTACCTGGATCTAGCGTAACAAGTTAACGCAAAATAAAGATAAGATGATAAAGCAATGTTTCAAATGAAGAATGAATAATTAATAATAAGAAAAAGGTTAAGAACTAAAATACTCACAAGGAAAACAACAACAAAAACAAAATTTTACAGTCTACTAGCTGCGCCTTGCGGTTCCACCAGTTTGGAATTATTTTGTTGTATAAGTGAACACATTTACTGTAAAGTTTCATCAAAATCCGTTGAACAATTTTTGAGTGTAACTAATGAGGAATCTATGAATCCCTACTTACTATTTTAAATGCATAATACCATATAAAACCCAGCCCTTTGGTTAGACTTACTTGAAAATAAAGGGCTTACAGCGTGCACACACAAAAGACCAAAACCTCAAAGCCGATTTAAACTTCCTTTAAAGTCTATGAATCAGGTGGTACCGTCAACAAAACAGTTGTATGTACGTAGGCAAGAAATTTTATAATATTGCATGAGCGTGGTTTATCCTGCGGATCACCTTCCTGACTGGGTAATAAGATTGGCAAGTGCCGTTCTCATTAGTGCTAGGTAAATATGTACCTAGTTGTAACTTTTTCATACGTGTGATGAGCAATCAGTCTTTCTTAACAAGTCAATATACTGATTTATATTATGATTACCGCTTTACATTCGGGGAATTACTATTTTCTCCGTGCCACGGAAAGTATTATACGTTAAGCCGTTGGTCCCGGCTGACATTTGGAGATCTTTGGCAGTCGTAACGGATTGTCAGAAGCCAGAAAATCTGACACCAGTCTTGCCAAGAAGTACCGTGTTACCCAATTAATGGGTTGTGGAGGTCTGGTAGGCAGCCGCTCTACGTAAAAGACTGATGGAATTCAGCTGAAACTGGTTCGACTGGAAGCCGACCCCAATATAGTTGGTAAAATACTAAGCAGATGATGATTTGGGAAATTACCAAAAAACATCCCTAAAACGGTTTCTTATCTTTACAGTAATTAATTCATGAATCATCGCCCGTCTCTGAGATCGGATGTACTCGTAATTGCCGGAGATTTTATTATTTCAGATAGGTTTGCGTTGACCACAATCTCACCTGAGGGAAAGCAATTATGTGGTAGCTATTGAAGCACCTTTTCCTGGAAGTGACCCATTTACTCTTGACTTAAAGGTTGTAGATTGATTGTTTCCTGATGGAAACAGAGATTTTAGTAGGGAATTCCACTCCTTAGCTGTACGTACTATGAAATGAAATTTATTTAGTTATTTATTTATTTATTTAATACACATAATAGATATTTCATCAGGATGGTCGGTGAACCCCAAACTAGACATTTACCTGTATCTTGAGTAGCAAATATCTTAAATAGTAGGATGTTAATTTTTTTTCTAGTATGCATACCAAATGGTTTTGTTGACTGTACATAACTGCGATATTTCAATAGTTTTAAAGTCGGGCACAGACGCTACCACGTTAGAATTTCCTCGGAATATAGTAAGGCTCAAGTGGAACATGGGAATGTAATAAGTTTTTGACATCCGACATTTTTGTCATTTTAACACTGGCTTTGTGCAATTTTATTCATGTAATTGAATGAGAAATGAGATTGAAGCTTTTCTTACCTACGTGCGACGACCATACAACCCATATACGCCTAATAACATGCGGCCGATGTCTGTCAACACATCAGACTTATAGATCTGATGTAGGTCGCCACTCAACAATTCCGAATTAGTTTTGACCAGGTCCGAGACTCGAAAACACTTTCGCGGTATTCAAGAAATTCAGCTCAACTAAACACCAATTTGCCGCGCTGGACTCGGTGGAACGCAGAGCTAAGAGGCTCATTAGCGACGTAAAACTTGTGATCGCCGCAAGGTTGCCTGCTTCTTGGTCTTCTACAAATTGTACTTCCGTGAGTGTGCCCAAGGACTCCACGACCTCATCCCACCGGCCCCTTTTTACCATCGGACATCAAGTTACCTACTGCAAGTTATTCATCCTATCCCTACCTTGTTGCTATTCCACCAACTCGCACTAAGCTTTTCCAAACGTCTTTTATAATGCGCACAGCAAAGGACTGGAACTCTACGGCCTCTGTGTTTCCGAAAGCATTCAACCCTAATTTCTTCAAAGTTTTTTTTCACGATTTAATTTTTGGTCTCATAGTAAAAGTTGTTCAGAATGATGAATACCATGGCACCTTTTCAGGTATTGCGTTTATTCTGTTATACGTTGTATAATGTAGAAGGCATCAGGACAAATGGGTTGAGTATAGATATCGACGGCTAATCCAGGAAACGCTAGCGTGACGACTCAGAGGTGTTTACAATGGATTGATCGGAGAAGATAACACACCGAAAAGAGTGTAAAACTATGGTAGTGCTATAGGTGAAACCTTGGCCCAGCAGTTGGGACAATATGACTGCCTGTCCGTGCGAGGCAGCAGAGCGGAGCAGAGTTGCGGAATATGCGGAGCTAGTCCGAATTCACGCAACGAGTAATTTGAGTAGGCGGCCGGCACTTTTTTCCGCTTCTCCACTCCACTTCCCAGCTCCGCTGCCTCGCTCCGCTTCTCGGTTTTGTATAAAGTTGTAAACTAGTTCGCAAATTCTTGTCCACTGAAACGGAGCGGATAATTATCTAAATGATTTCAAAATACAATAAAGTACAAACGACAGCACCATCTATTGTAAGACGATAACAATAAGCACTTGACATTAAAGTCTTCCCAATAATCACTTTAGAAGCAACACCGATCACAAAAGCAAATAGAATATTTTGCATTTCATTTCACTGCAATGCATTTGAAGCTGGTTCATCTGTGCTGAGAACAATGGATAGCTATTATCAATGGACTCTGAATGACAATGGATACGATTGTCTGCTCTCCTAGTGGAAATCTTGCTTCTGAAGGCTATATCCGATCTTCGGCCGTAGGCTTGATGCACTTTAATTTGATGTAACTTGTAAGTGTACTCTAAAAATTTTTGATCACAAAAAATTTGAACATGAAGGATATGTTCTTCAGTTTTTTTGTCATCAGAGGGCCCAATTCTACTAATTTTTAAACAACGTTCGCTTTAGCTTGTCAGTCGCAAACGGTCAAAAAAGCCTCAATTTCCATATATTTTTGACATATTACGACAGACATGTGAAAAATAGGAGAATTGGCACTGAAGTAATTCCAAAAATATGCTTTTGATTTTCAATTTTGATAGCTTTAAGCATGAATGCGTTATGTTTTTAATTTGTTAGGTACTGTAAATATGAACACTTAACAATTTTGTGCGCTATAATGGGTTACTGGCAATGCTTCAAAAAGAAAAAACAGTGTCAAAAGCTCTCCATTGGCTTTTGACACTGTTTTGTTTTTTGACTTTTTGACATCAGTTATATTGGCATCAACTGTCACCACAAACTTGACATTTAACATTATTATGTTCTGAGCACCTTGAAACCTTCCTAATTTCAAAAGAGTCACCACGCCCTGGAAAGCAAAAGACTTGAGGAGGACCACGGATGGGTTTTAGTCAGTAAGAGTCTGACACTCTCTTCCGCTCCATCCAGAACGAAAGAAGTCATTTGATGATTTCCCGTCCATAAAAAAAGAAAAAATACCTACCTATTTATATAGTTTTGTTTGGTAGGTAGGTACCTATGTCAAAAAGTTTGCGCACAAAAACAAAGTAAAATACATTTCCTGAAACAAATGGCTGAAGCCGATATTTTTTAAAGTATTTTGAGAGCAATCCCGGGAGTTTTAGAGACTTAAAACTGAAGCCGAAATCCGCGCACACAGCGGGAGGGATTAAGGAAAAGCTCACAAATTTTAACACTGAATATGTCAGGTTCTGCATAAAAGGATTGTTCCAAAATGTACTTTGAAAAATGAAATTGAAAAATTGAATTTCATTTTAAAATAAAAACGAGTTATCGCAATTAAGAGGATGGTTGTAAATTGGGTTTTATGTAAGCGCAAAATGTTGAATTTTTGACAAAAGAGTGAACTTGCTGTTATACTTTTTAAAGTTATAGGATTATAAAAACGATTATTAGCTTTTTTTCTATCCGTGAGTCAGCCCCAATAACATAGAAAAAGATCAAAGAAAATCGAGATCCTCAATTTGAAGCTGCTTCAGTCTTGCACCAAGATTCCAATATAAAGTGTTTGTTCGAGAGTCTATTATCATAGTGAATATTCAGGCCTCGACGGCTGCAAATAATTTATTGCTACAAAAAGCCCGGGTTTATTGGAATGATTCTCGGAACCCCACGGAACCCTAATAATGAGTTTTGGCCGAACAGATGGAAGACGTTTGAGAGGTTTTCGTTTAGATACAGTTACATCGTCGTTTTGATTTAGAGTTTTTTGATTAACTAGTTTTTGTTTGATTTTATGTACATGTGGGGAAAAGAGTTGGTTTTAGTGCACATACGTTTTTTTTTGAAGTTGGAGTTTTCTTGCGTGATCGAATCAGTAATGATAATATCCGCAAGAAAACCAAGGTTACCGACATAGCCCGTAGGATCGCTAAACTGAAGTGGCAGTGGGTAGGGCACATTGCTAGCAGAAAAGATGGTCGATGGGGCCGAAAAGTTCTGGAGTAGCGACCGCGTACCGGAAGACGCAGCATTGGAAGGCCTCCCACAATTGACCGATGACTTGGTGAGGGTAGTCAATGGATGGGAGACACACAGGACCGGTTGTTGTGGCGACACTTGTGGGAGGCCCATGTCCAGTAGTAGACGTCTTTCGGCTGATATGATGTAATGATGATGATGTGATTTTTTGAGATGGGTTTGCTTTTGTCTCTAGTCTAGGTCAGAGGTCACAGAGACAAAGTCGTCGATTGAGTGAGCTTATTATGAGTGATTGCATTTGTGGATGTCACCGGATTTTTGCAATCAACTTAAGTTTATTAATGACACCTAACGATAAATGATAAATTATTTTTCAAGCAGGTTACAATTATCTCTTTTGCACGTCAATATTTTTCTTTCAAATTAATCTAAATGAGGCCTTTGTTTCCTAGCTGACACCTGAGAAGAAATACCGCAACAAACTCAGAAGTCAAAGTGTCCAAACAATTGTATAAAACCATTTCCAAGGTAAACTTTTGAGGAAAGCCCTATTCAGATTGCCTTGTCAGTTAACATGAAAGTCAAGTAATAATACATGTTAATAACAATATTGTGCATCAAAATTTGAACGGACTGAATGATTAACGGACCATTATATACCTACAGAGTAACAAAGCTTGTAATTATCAAATAATGATCGAGCGCTATGCAAAACCATGTAATTAATACAAACTAATGACCTCTAATGGCTCTAATGAATGGTTTTCATAACGCCTGATACCTGTGTAGTCCTTACTGGAGCTCTAACTAAGACTAAAGACGTGTCTGTAACATCAACTCATGCATAAGACCAAAATCAGGTTTTACATCTAGTTAGGTTTATACAACGTGTTACAGAATTAACTCAATAAAGTGAAAGTCAAAGCATTTATTTCAAATAAACCATTCACAGGTACTACTTTTGAATTGTCAAAGTCAGTCAATCAAAAACATGAAGCTATTTGCACGTTCCAAAGCGTAGATCTCTATGGAGAAGAACGTGCAAGAAACTCCATGGACACTCTTTTAAACCATTTTGTTTTACAAAAATTCTGGTTACATTGTTGCTTGTTACATCTATATGTGAGAACAATGTAAAGAAAGAGAAATACCTCTAAAGAGGTCATTGTACTCATCATTATGAACAACTTTTACTATGGGACCAAGTACATTAGTGCGTTCAGTACATTTTGTCGAGTTACGCTCACAGAAAAATGTATAAAGTAGTCGATTTTTTTTTCGCGATTTCAATCTTGGCCCCATAGTGAAAGTTGTTCATAATGATGAATACCCCATAAAAGGTATCGCGTTTATTCGGCTACTTCCCATCTGGTAAACTTCCCATTTCGTAAACCTCAAACTGTACCTACTAAAAAGTTGCGTTTGGTAAACATTATACATTTCATACATTTAGTCCCATTTCGAAAACATTTCAATATTTTTTTGTGTTATATCCCATTTGGTAAACTTTCAGATGAAATGGGTACAGTCAAGTAAAAAAAGAAAAACGAAACTATTTTTAATCACAGGTACAATAGTCGGATTATGTGTACGTATGCCATTTACACATATTGATATTTAAAAACAGAAATAAAAAGTGGGGTGTACAAATAACTTTCAAAAAATTTAAGAAAAATCACAGTTCGATTTGACTATTTCGATGACAAGTTTTATTTTTTTAATAACATAAGTCAATCTAGATGCGAAATCAACTTATATAAAAAAACAATAATCACAGATTTGGTACTATCTTTTTATGTTAATGTACATTAACATAAAAAAATACATACGAAATCAACTACTTATGTCACTGCCACACGAATGAAAGTTGTATATTTACAAGCCCACGTACACATAGGGCCGCGCGCACAACTGAGTTTGACCTATAATAGATATAATTTACGTATACTTACTTATGTCTATCTCATTCACACCTTTTGTTTAAAACGATGGTAAGGACAATAAATCCCTACCTGAGAACCCGCTCGGTGCTTCTTTTGCGGGAAAAGCACGTGGTATTTTTAGTAGCATCGTGGTATTTTTACAGACTTTAATACGTTTTTTTTACTTCTTCTTGATCAGCCATTCTTTTTGATGGTCGAGATACTATCTCAAGACTGAAGCATTTAAAAATATATACATCTCTAATTTAATACTAATTTGACACTGACTGTACCGTACAAAAATAACAATACTAACAAAGTTTACCAAATGGGATTAAATGTATGAAGTAACGAAATGTTTACCAAACGCAACTTTTTAGTAGGTACAGTTTGAGGTTTACGAAATGGGAAGTTTACCAAATGGGAAGTAGCCGTTTATTCTGTTACACGTTAGGTACCTATATATAAAACCTGTTTCGAACATAAAAAATCTAAAAAGATTTTTCCTTACTATGTTGGGGTTGGCTTCCAGTCTTACCGGATGCAGCTGAATACCAGCATTTTACATGGAGCGGTTGCATATCTGACTTCTACAACCCAGTAACTCTAGTGTCAGAATTATTGGCTTCTGACTACCAGTAACGACTGACAAAGATCTACAAATGACAACCGGGACCAAAAGCTTCACGTGCCTTTCGAGGCACAGAGATGTCTCGGTTGGTTGAGATGGTCACCCATCTACGAAACGACCTCAGCAAACGTTGCTTAACCTTGAAGATGAAGAACCTTGAAGATGAAGAACCTTGAGACTCGTGCGGCTGTTATTGTTAATCCACAAATTCCTCCTTACGATAAACAAACTCCTCCTTTTATTTGTACCTAGAGATCTCATTTTAAACACAGTTTGATAAATTCCTTCAGTGAAAAGCAAAAATTTTGTCAGACTTTTAGTACATACATCCACATGAGACGTCTAAGTACATTCGGAAACCGCAATCCCAGCTCGTTAACAACCATGCTTACTCGATATTTTCTTTTAACACGTCGAGAGATGAAAATAACATCACGTCTGTATTAAATTTTAGGGTTAGCAGCAGCAGTATATCGCTTATTTATGTGCTCACTGTCAGTCGCTGTCGACGGCCATGCCCTAATCAACTGGAACTGTGTTCGGTTCTGTCTATGGTGAGACCAGAGTCACGCATTCGCATGTCAGTTGCAATATGTCAAAATAGCCTTAATTTCCATACATTTTTGACAGATTGCAACTGACATACGAATGCAAACGTTGCTCAAAAATTATTGGAATAGGCCCGCATATCATCATTACAGTCGAAAGTCTCAGGCGTCCTGCTTCACCAAAACGACCTGTCCTGTGCCATTGGTCGGTTTCGTGGAAAACCCACTAACGCTGCGGCTTCGAATACGCGGTACTCCACTAACTCTACCAACAAACTTATCTTCGATTAACATATCGAGTAAATTCATCACAGTTACAATAATTTAAGCCCCACTTGTGTCAAACTGCATCAACTTTGCGGCGCCGGCGTAACTTGCCGAGTTGCGGTTATAAACGCTCGGTTAAACTAAAGCAGTGGTTTCCAAACTCTTTTTTTTAGGGCCCCCAGACTTTCTTCTAAAAAAATGACAAACACCAACTCGCAAAAAACGCACCTTTGAATTATACACTCGGCACTGATTATAAAAAAACCGTTGGTTCAAATTAAACGCCCGTGCATATAGTCGAATATAAGGATAGAGTGAAACTCCTAGCAGCAATGACGTTTGAATTTGTTAAGAATTTACACAATTTTGAAATATATGAGCAAAAACAAGCTAAAGATTGGACTCGTAGGAAAGAGTTGTCGAACTTAATCCAACCTAAACTGAACGTGGTTCATCATAGTACAAGATATCAATCAGTATTTTTCTACAACAAGTTACCTTTAGAAGGAATTTAAAATAATGAAGGCCTATTACAGTTTCCATGAGTTATTAAATGCTATACGATAATTAATAGATTTTGAATTTATTAAATAATTGGGTATTAATTAATTAAGTAACTGTATTTTAGTGTTTGTATTGTTATTTTTGTTTTTTTTTAAAACAAAAATAAAATATAAAATATAAATATAAAAGCAATATTTTGTTATTGATGTCCTTATAAATGTCTACACAATGTATTTTATTTATTTATTTAAATTTTATATACAATAGTGGTACGTGGGCGGACTTAATGCAAAAATACATTCTTTACCAGTCAACCTTTGGGTTGAAACGACATACATAATAGTAGGTGTACAAAAAAAAGACTTAAAATAGAATATTGATTTTGAAGTTTTTATGTCGTTTCGAAATAAATTACTTATATTATGACGTTTATCTAATGAGCGTTATGATAACGTCAAGTAACTCGATATGGTTACATGCTACCTGAAGGTTAGTGCTATTAAGAAAATGTTGTCTAGTAGGTACGAAAAACATCTGAACTAGGTAATATTATAAATGCGAAAGTGTGCTTGTTACGTTTTCACTCCCAAATTACTTAACTTGGCTTCGGCTTTGAAAATCTATCAAGGTTACACAAACAAACACAGCTAAAAATAAACTAGGTATTTATTTTACGAGTAGCTGCACACCCTTGCTTCTCTGTAGGCCTTCCTAGTAGGGTGCGACCCCTCGGTTGAGAACCCTTGAACGAAAGTAACTTTCATAGCAAATGGAAATGTTAGCGAGTTGTCGGATGTTGCTGCATGTTGCTATGTGTTGTCAGTTTTATACGGTTTTACGTCGAAACTTTGCGTTCCGGTTGATTTTATGATTCTTTGCGATAACACGTGTAAGAGGAAATGGAATAAGTTTTCCTTAACTTACTTATTTCAGTTAAGAAAAGGCTACTGATGGTTTTTAAAAGGTTTGGCAAAAAGCCAAGATTTCGATTTGTTCTTTTTATTTGATAGTTATTTCAATTCAGAAAACTTTGCCATTCCCGTAACAGAGTAAAAAGTGAGACAAAGCTGAAATAACATCTGTACCTATGCCGGTTTGTATCGGCTAATGACCAATTTCTGAGCTACTTTATCGGTCGGATATCTGTGCGTTAACCACTAAGCAACCAATCGCGTTATGACAAATCCGTTAAAGAACAGATAAACGACCGATAAAGAAACTGGGCATAAGCCTTTTCCCAACTGTGGGGTCGTATTCCTGTGTAGCTCAAAGCAGCTCCTATTCTAATAACCGTGTACCGTCTGGATTTCGACTACCATCATCTGCCTAGCCTTTTTCCCAACTTAATTGGGGTCGGCTTCCAGTCAAACCGGATTCAGCTTAATACCAGACCTTAACAATCCATTAACTGGGTAACACGGTACTTCTTGGCAAGCCTGGAGTCAGATTTTCTGGTATCAATCCGACAATCCGTAACGACTGCCAAAAATCTACACAAATGACAGCCGGGACTAACGGCTTAACGTGCTTTCCGAGGCACGGGGGAAACTCGATGTGTTAAGATGATCACCCATCCATAGACCGACCCCGGCAAGCGTTGCTTAACCTTGATGACCGACCTGTGCGACTGTAATTTTTAATCCAAGAGCTCCAAACCCTACAAAATACTAATTCAATTTCACCATGTTGAAAATGTCATAACGTTATAAAATAACACAACTGTGAATTAAATGGTAAATAAACCCGTAACAAAGCCAGGAATGCCGTTATACAACACAATAAACTCACGGTGGGACTTTAAGTCGTAACAAACTTTCATTGCAAATGGAAACTTTCTGTTATTAGACATCTTCTTGACAGTTATATTCATTTCTCTCTTTCCAAGTTGGTGTTACACTATATTTACAGACCTTTATTTTTTTTAAATATGATAAAGCGCATCAAAGTTAGATGCAAGAATGGGGGGGGCTTGTTTCGACACTACTAGGTAAAAAGCGTCAGTACTTAGTCCCATATTCTCCTCTTACGACACCCACGGGAAGTGAGGGGATGGTGCTATTCTTTGACGTCCAACACCATACGTTTTCAATATTTTTAGTAATCTAACTAACTGTCGGGCTAAATGATTAGGTAAAGAGCAATGACCGATGAAGATGAATAATGAAACACTGTACGATCTAGTAAATTAGGGGCTTATCGGATGGAACTCTTACTCAGAAATCAGTAACCAAACAACATAATAGAAATCAAACTTGATTGTGACTTTTTTTTTTTTTTTATTTCTCAATGGGCTAGCTCTTGACCTCGATCACGCCTGATGGAAAGCGATAGATGAGGTCCATGATGAAGCGAGCGTGCCCAGAAGATGCCTTGAGGCACTGGTACTCCCACGCGTCGACGAAACACAGCAGGCTGCTTGACGCCGAACTCCGGTGGGGGGGTGGTCGCGAACCAGGCGGGTGTCAGCCCTACCACCGCAAGGGAAGGATTGGCCAGTCTTAAAAGGTGAGACTATCCAGGATGCGCCGAGCGCTCGGTTCAGTTGAGTGTTTGATGAAACAAATTGCGCTACACGAGGAGGCTCCTTCATGCACCCCAAAATGCTCCTTCATGACTGAAGTCTAAACGATGTTGATATATTGACATGGAATTTCATTGTAATGGGAAGCGTAAAGTTACTATTGATTGAAACGTACGATATTATAGGTAGCTACGGGGTTTATACAAATACTTTATACTTAAAAAAAATTAACCGACTTCACAACAAAGTACAAAGTCGGTGTTTCTGCTGTGGTTTCTTCGTTATTTGACACCGACTTCCAAAATTAAAGTTAACTAGCTTCTACCAGCTGCGGCTTCGCCCCCGTTAATATCGGAAATAGCAAGGTTTCCTGATTTGTATTGTACATTTTTTACTCAGGAAACACCCACCCTACACCTACCCAACACCTACCCTACACCTACCTTACACCTACCCTACACCTACCCTACACCTACCTTACACCTATCTTACATCTACCCTACACCTACCTTACACCTACCTCACACCTACCCTACACCTACCTAACACCTACCTAACACCTACCCTACACCTACTACTACTTGATGATTCTGGTCTCCTGGTACTTGTGAATCTGAAGTAATAAGGCAGCAGCGGCTCTGAGTTTCCACTTCCTCCTCAGTCTTCATTAATCCACGTCACTTACCGGGATAAAAAGTAGCCTATTTTTTATTCCAGGTTATGAACTACATGTGTGCCAAATTTCATCCGAATCCCTTCAGCCGTTTTTGCCTGATTGTTACACAAACATACAAACATACAAATATACAAACATACAAACATACAAACATACAAACATACAAACATACAAACATACAAACATACAAACATACACCTTTATAATATGGCATGTAATTAAATCGATATCTGAATTTTCCCTTTTTTCGAACAAAATATTTCAAAGTTAAATCAAAAATACTGACTTGCACACAAATTATGCACACTAAATAAATCATATTAGATATACTGTTTAATGGTATTTGCAGAACTGTTTTACTGAACGAATATTTGGCTAATGATATTTCTGGGTGGTTTAAAAAACCCCGAGTCGGGGTGCCCAATAACCGGCTACTATTGTAACCATGATAACCACCTGCTATTTCAGGGAAGTGCAATTTAGAGTGCAAGTTAGTATTTTTGATAAACAATTCGTATTTTTGTTTTATAAATCATAAATCCGATGTATGAACCACATTTTTGGTGTGAATTCGATAAAAAGGTCATCTCGTTTTGGATGATTTTTTTAGTTTTTTTTGTAAGACATGTTTTCTAATCAATTGGGATTTTTTGCACAGCGTTATTTTTTCTGGTATGCATTAAAATTATACAGATGTGCATTTAAAAATATCCCTTATAATATTAGTAGGATTTAGTTTAGTGTTTATTTTTTTTTTTTTTTTGTACATTTTTGACATATTGAGATGCAAATGCGAACGTTCCTTAAAAATTTGTACAATTGGTCCTCGGAACAAATACCTTTATATACACATCTAGCTAAGAAAAACGGAATCTCGGGAGAAAAACAGCGGAAACTTCAAACTTCTCCAAAGAGATAAATATACACAGTCAACTGTTTATCGCATTTATAACAAACTTCTTGCAAGTAGAAAGTTTACATAGAAGCTGAGGGATGTTAGTTTTACGAAGGAACTTGTCACTTGCCGAGCTACGGGTACAAGTTCTCAATAAAACTCCGAGTAGTGTGCTGTTTCAAACGTCTTGAATCGTACAAGTTGGAATTGAATTTAAAATGGATTATAAGAATTCTTGTATGGTGCAATGATTGTTATAAATCTAAATATGAAAACGAACCTGTAGCCTGGCTGATCTTTTGGAAAATAGTAATTCACACACATGGACATAGAGTATTTCGCATCTTTATATTATTGAAATACTTACCTTAGAAAGTCTGAACATCCAATATGAAGTTTTTTTCACAACTTCAAAAACTCAAATTTTTCTTATTGATTAAGTTCATTGTGACTTCATTAAGAAGGCTCAATAGGCTATTTTTCAATTTATAATCTATCTAATCCGTCTGTTAGATTATCAAAAAATATTGGACACGTTTCATCCTGGGCATGATTGCTGACAGGCTTGACTGTTGTGTCGTGATTTCGTTAATCGTTGCTCCAGTATCTCAGCTGAAAGCTGAAGCAATGATTATTTTGTTGTGTGTGTTTTGATGTAATTGTAATTTCACTAACATAGTTGTAAGTTTATGTTTGTTACTAACACTAATTGAGTCTCATTGTTACTCGTAACGAAGAATTCAAAAACATAAACTCCAACTGAACTCGAACTCCAACTCCAACATGAGCACGAAAATATCAATTAAAGCTTGTGTATTTGACGTTTTCGTACTCGACAGATGAGATGATTGAAACAAATGCAATAACTTCAATTTATGACAAGCTCCAATGGACAAAAGTCTTAAATTCCAACTCAACTCAAACTCCAAGTTTGTGTTGAGTTGGAATTTAAGACTTTTGTCCTTAGACTCACAGGACTCAAAAAGTAATTTAATACAAGAATATTAAATTTATAAAAATAAGTCACAACAAATCCCAGTCACGCCTAATAAAATCGATCTTTTTACCAATTTATATTAGAAATATAAACAAACTTGATTAATTTTAAAACGCTTAATTTCGAACGAATCAGTGTGATAATTTGTCAATTCAACGAACTAAAGGGTTCTTGATCAAGCCCAGTCAATTAATTGAATATTCAAAGGTCAATCTGAAGACAAACAAACATCATTTTATCTACTGATTGGCCAACATTGGTTCAAATATTTGGCTGGTGATATCACTGTGTTTGCGTTTAATCAACTGTTTATTTTATTATCCCTTGAATAAGTGACAGTATTAATTCGTTAAATTTTTAACAAACAAGTTTTGTCATTTACAAAAGGGTGACTGGGTACTATATTACAATTCTCATCATCATCAACATATTATTCGAAAGATGTCCACTGCTGGAAATAGGCATTTCTCAAAACCTATAAAAATACTTTGAAATCACAAAAAATGACGGAGTCGTGAGCGTTTTAAAATCGATAAACAAAGACGGCATTCATTGAGCGTGACGTCGAATTTGCGCCATCAGGTACAAATGACGTTTTGACTTCAAAAGCATATAATTAATTATACTACTCTATTTTACCACCATTTTTCCACAAATTGTAATAATTATTTATGTAACGTCTTTCAAATAAGTTGATATTTATATATGTAGATTTTTGATACCGGTCAAATAGCTTATTTTCGGAATCCACTTTATGTAGCAGTCCAAAAACCAGTCCATGTGCGATTCTTTGGGGAGGTCAATGTCCTCCATTGGAGTTCGGCTGAAATCATGATAATGTTATAATTTTAAAGCACTTTTTAAGTAGCTACTATGTTGATTCTTGAATGACCGAAAAAATGGGTTTTTCGGGTCAGAGAGATAGGTGCTCCATCGTAAATTAAAATTATAATTATCACATGGTGCCAGTAAGTCTAAGATAAGTTGGGCTTGACAACCTCGTCATCTTAACCAACTACTTTCAAAAATGGGTTTTTCGGGTCAGAGAGATAGGTGCTCCATCGTAAATTAAAATTATAATTATCACATGGTGCCAGTAAGTCTAAGATAAGTTGGGCTTGACAACCTCGTCATCTTAACCAACTACTTTCAATACTAACATAGGCACTCTGGTATCTTCCAGTACCAATCACTTTAGCAGGCTGCAGCCCACAAGTAGGTACCTACTGTCGGCATCTCTTTGTGTTGCGTCTTGCACACAAAGGACTTCTGATTGGAACCTTCAATACACATGCAAATATTTACCTCTGTCCGATAGTACGGTCAGCCGCACGTATGTGTCAGCATTTGAACTAAGAAAGCCGTCTTTAATGCGACGACATAATGGTGCTAATGCTGGGTGACTGTTGTCATTTTTGCCAAACCATGAAAATGTTGTCCGTGCTTATCCGAAATAGCGATGCTTTTGGTCATAATTATGGGAAGTGAATTTGTAGCTGATTTTATTTTATAGACCAAAATTTTTTTGTACATAACATTAACAAAATATAAACATTCCCCTTGTATACAGTTTCTAAATTGTGTCGCGAAAGTGGCTGTTTGATAATAATTACCACCAGAAGGTCTTGTGGGTGGGCGTTGCGGGATTAGGCTTCTCTTCTGGTGGCTTTTCCCATGACTAACTTTATGTAGCTCTATGGCATGTTACTCGTAACAACCCTAGCATCTTTTTTGTGTACGCTCCAGGTGATTCGGCCGCTAACATCGTGTATAGAGAAGCGTTATTATTAAAAAGTTTCTCATTACGAAAAATTACCAGGGCTGGTCGGCATTCTAAACAGATGAATTTCCAAATTGATAAAGAGTATTCTATTCTATTATATCATAGAATTATTCTAAAATGGTCAGACAATACTGGATTTTGACTGTATATCTTATATATTATAACTAAGTGGCTTTTTTAATTTCCGACGTAGGTACACACGAATGAAATCGCGGGGAACAGCTAGTATTTAAATAAAATAAGCTAGATTTTTAAATTTCATAAAGAAAAAGATACGGACGGAACATGAAATGAAACACTGTTTTGATTTGAAAATTGTACATAGTGTTAGCAGTTTATTTAATAGTTATAAAATTTTATACCTTCTATTTACTTCTATAAAATCTAAAACTATAATTTATAATTATACCTACCTAGTGTTCGATGGTTAATTGTCAATCATAGTGACAGGAATTCGAGTTACATTTTGAATTACGTGTTAATTTTCAATGCGAAAACGATCGCAGTTGGCAGGTAAGACAATATTGAACATATTGCTTGCCTATTACGGATGGATACAAATAAATTGTATCTATATGTACCAACATCCGTAGCTGGCTTTGTTTAGAATAGTAAAATAATAGTAACCTACTTACTAAACACAATATTAGCGTTTAATATTATTAAAACATTATCTGCGTAGTTGTGTACAACATCAGTAACAATTATTTGTCTAGATCTTATTTTGTATTAGTGAATTGGAAGGCTTGAGAGTCGGAAATTATCCCTTAACTTGCAGTAGTTCCGGTTTTTCTTTTTATTTCCTATAATATCTTTTCCAATGACAATATTGAATGGAATTTCAATAATATCAAGCCAGATCTCTGAGAGCAAAAGTTTTAATATCCGCAGAGCGAAATTAAAAGGTTCATAACAATTTTTAAAAGCTGTTTCTGCCATGGCTCTCCAATCAACTGAGCTAAGTGCATCGAAATGACTGCTAGAGGGCAATCGCTCAATAATCTTCAGGGCTTGTGCGCACCAGCGACTAAAAATCGACTGATATTTAAGTATTTTTATTGCGATAAGGCATTAAGTCCGCCTCTGTACATTTATGTGCATGAAGTATTATTCTCAACTCCTGCAACTCGTGAAAACTAGAATAAACCACCAAAATATAGAATAGAATAGTCTATTCTATATTTTTCATAATAATACTCTTTATTATGTACACCATATATATCAACATAATGAAACGAGAAGAGCCCCGGTGAAACGATTCTACTGTCTTGGATTCCGTATTGAAATTAATTAAAAAAAAAAATATTTAATAATTATTCGAAAACATAATTTCTACTTTCTCTCCTTATAAAACAGCAAAAGACATTTCAACCGGATGGTATGAGACCATCGTTCACCATCAGTATCGTTTAGTAAGAATATTTTAGACAAACTTTTAATCATCGTCGTATAACCCGAAGGATCGCTAAAGTGAAGTGGCAGTGGGCAGGGTACACTGCTCGCAGAACAGATGGTCGATGGGGCCGAAAAGTTCTGGAGTGGCGACCGCGTACCGGAAGACGCAGCGTTGGAAGGCCTCCCACAAGGTGGACCGATGACCTGGTGAGGGTCGCGGGTAACCGATGGATGCGAGACGCACAAGACCGGTTATTGTGGCGACACTTGGGGGCGGCCTATGTCCAGCAGTGGACGTCTTTCGGCTGATATGATGATGATAAAAATGAGTAATTGCTTGGCTCATCAAACTGTAAGCTGTGCGCGATAATTGATGGCTTAGTCACACGAAATACTAATGGTAGGATTACCTTCCTAATTCGAATTTACTTTCCTAATCTTAAATATAAAACGATACGCCCTGTCTACCCGGCATTTCAAGCACCACTATTAAATGTATTGATTGATACCTAAAGCTGGGTACTGACTGGTGTTACGAGGCGTATAGTAACATGTTACAAAGCGAGCATTCGTTAGTCAGTACGTGGAAACGAGCACGAAAATGCGTTTGTGTTTTGTTTTACACGGATTTTAGGACACGGCGTTACATAACATGCTCGCTGCCGGTCATAACCCAGCTTTAGATATTAGCCAAGTTGCAAGCACTACATAAACCACTTAAAATTATGTCTCTAATTAATATTACAGCACAAACTATTTGGTAACTTTTTATCTGAAATCAACGTAAACGAGGTTGCAAGTAAAAGCCTAGTTTCATAATAAATAGGCCAACCAAAGTCTTACAGCCCCGCATCTTATGTTTTGCCGAGCTAATTAGACGATGACGTAACAATATTACTTTGTGAACATTTTAACTTCGCGTTAACGAAACAGCGTCAGACCCTTGTCATCATTTAAGAAAAGTGGAACAACATTGTCGACAAAACAGGAAGGGGGCATAATGTAACGTAATTGTGTCTTTGGTGTTCAAACTTAATGACCTTAGTCAGTTCTTTATGATAAAACTAAAAATCAAAGACAATACAAAGCAGAAAGTTGAAAGTTTTGGAGTAGACTTTTGCCCAGCACTGCGATAATACACGTTGATAAAATAGAAACTGTGGTTGACAGTGGTTCCGGTTTTGGTTCAGTCTAGTTACGATATTTTATGCCTGACGAATCCATACCCATGCTTTATTATGGGTAGGCTGGTCAGTCATTGTTTTATATAAACGAAGAATGGCGATTACTCTGCTGATTGACGGTGTATGTTCAGAAAAAAGTAAGGTACTTACATTTTTTTATCTCGGTATTATCTAGCCTACGGAAACAACACAGATAAAAAAATATTGATGTGTATTTGTGTCGAAACTTCAAAATTTTAACAAACTTTGGGCGTAAATAAATAACTTAAGTAGTACGAAAATGACAAAATATTGACCATACAGGGACAGATTATTTCAAACCTGATCTGAAGTACACCAAAAAAGTTTCATCTTTTTCAATAATGTCACAAGACACTTTCCATGCGACAAAAAAATCGCCACTCTTCGCCTCTTCAAATCACCCCAGTCGATAGCATGCCTCGTTCCAACTTATTTCTTTTAATAACCAGCTAGCAGCTAGTCGGCGACGGCATCTAGTAATTAAAAAGCTAGCATTCCAGCACTAGCACCATATAATTTCCTGCTACAGAATTACTAGCCAGTATTCTATATTCCGAGGAATGAACATTAAACAGGGCTTTATGCGAGTTTGTGTTTGCATGTAACATTTTATGTAGCTATGACATGTTTTTATGAGTGTGTCTGTGGGTGCAGCATCATTTAAAAAATAATGGTATTTTTAAAGCAGATAATTAGTTCAGTTAAGTGCCTGATGGAACAAATTGCGTTACACGAGGAGCCTCCTTCATGCATCCCAATTTTTATACAATGAAAATTCTGACGAGGTATTATTATAATGATCAATACTATTATTTTATGAGAGACTGGGTTTTTCCCGCGGTTTTCACTCCTGATTTGAAAAGTAGCGTTTGACATTCATTGAATTAGAATTTCGCCGTTTGTGAGAGTATTAAGTTTGAATTAAAGAATCATTTGCGATACAAAAGGTTATATTTATATGTATATTATACATAGAGCTTTGTCCGTGTGTATTAGACCGTACAATTCCAAGCCTGACGGTTGGCTAGCTCGGTGGACATTCACAGTAATATATAGGTACTGAAATTATTATGAATGAGGTTTTTGATACCCTCAGTAAAACCTATTGAATCTATTGAAACCAATATCTTTATAGGTTATAAATAGTTCAATAAAATAGTCTGTTTTTGCTTTTAGTAAATTAAACTTGGGACCTTATTTTTTGATGCTAACAAATGATTGTATTTTTTGCTGAAAGGGGTTTTCTTAGTTTCTAAATTATTTATTTATTTAAAAGAATAATGGTCTCACAATAGCGATAGGTTTTACCCATACAATTGCTACTTTAATTTTTTTCTATGAGCAAACAGGTCTTATACAATGTATGGGGCCATCGATTTTGTTTTCACGATTTTGGGATTGGTCCCATGGTTAATTTTGTTCAAAATGATTAATACAATAACCTAATTTCAAATTTTGCGTTTATTCTATTACACAAATGGACTTATGGAAATATTTGTGTTTCATGTGTAAATTGACATATTTATTTAGGTTAAAACGATCGAGTACGTCTTAATACTTTCCCTAAGGCCTTTGTAGTCTATTCTGTAAAATTTTGGTAAAGTAAACTTGAAATGAACTTGTTTGCAATTGATCACCTAAATTAAAAAAAAGTTTTCACGTCGAAATAAAGACAATTCAGATTTTTTGATAACTTACTGGATAAGTAATTTATCTACAATAATGCCCTTAAGTGGTTCAGCATTACTGTATACAGACGTAGACATAATCATTTTATTAACATGTCAAAAGACAAACACAAACACTCCAAAGTCACTATATATGTCCAAACAGCAATCTATTCATGCAAATTCAATACATACATGTATTAGCAAATGCTAAGCAAGCACCCAATACGTGTACCTAAGCTTAGGACCTATTGTGTCGGAGATTGCATCGCCAGAACCCGGATTGCAATGCTAACTCGACTAATCTGGGAAGCTGACGCTGGTAACTTCATTATATAGTATATGCTTAGATGTTTCCGTGTTGACCACTTCTGGTAGGTTGGTGAATTGTTAGCTCTGAGTTTTGTGTTGGTTTTCAGCAGCTTGATTCTCTAGCCCTAATTCTAATTTATTGTGTTTGCGCAATATGCTTTCTTCTTTCATATAGCTCTCTACTAGTATCCATCTCAGTAGTCACCCCTTCTAGATATAAATAATCTTTCACACAGTCTATCCACAGTTTCTTTGGTCTTCTCATACTCCTATAGCCACCCTCATTCATTCACAAAACTTTCCTTAGACGTCCAATTCTAAAAAAGTCGCTATATAATCTTAGCGACTTACAATATCAAAATGTAGGGAAATTAGAAATGTTTTTGACAGTTTACTAGTGCTATTGAATGTGAATGCATTTTAAAATTCGAGACTTCCCTTCTGGACATTTTCTCCAATTTTCAGTATTATTGCTATGTTGGCAGTATTATTACTGAAAATTTGAGAAAACGTTTTTAAAACGATTAGAGCGAACGAATTATTTTTAAATTCCATTTTTAATTTAATTCAAGAAAGATTCTACCCTAAAACAAAAGACTATCAATGACAATGCAAAATGTTTTGCTAAAAGAAAAATATTTTAATTCATGGGAAAAACTGTTACATTGCCATTATTATTTTCACGACCGCTTGGAAAGTTGGAAACACAACAATCAGATAACTGCAAAAATAAGGGGAATTCGGGGATCTAACAGCGGCCATCATGGGGTTCCAGGGGTACACAACCTAAGGGTGGGTCAAGGGGGAAATAATTGTTTCGGTAAATAAACTGCCTTTGTAGATAGTGATGGTAAAACGATACGGTAGAAATGTGAGAAGGAAAGAAATTGGAGAAACGAAAATGTATTTTTGCGCGGATCCAAATACAAAAGAAACAAATTTTATTTTATGACGCTGCTTTTAGTTTTTTGTTTAATAAAATACTCGGTTCTGAGTAAATAAACGGGCCTTCATTTATTTGATAAAGTGATGTAGGTACAGCTACCAAAACGTATGAAATAAATACGACGTATAGACAAAAGGCAGCTTAAATTTTACCAGCCCCTGTCAGAATTCTGTTTTCAATAACATCCATGTCGAAAGTTGTTAATAATTACGCGGCTGACAGCTTAGGCGGTCTCGATAAATATTAATGAGGTTACAGTCAACACATCTCAGTTTATTGTTAACAGAGAAATAATTAATACAATATCATAATATCAATATTATGTATGTACATACATTATTACATCACAGCTGCTTATCTTGTAGGGATTGGTAGATTTGTGCCGATATGTAGGTAAACTCCGGGGAAATCAAACTCAAATAATTTATTTAAATTAAACCTATAATGGGCAATATTAATTTTTTAATGAGTCTTTCAGTCCAAAAGATGAAGAAAGGAGAAGAAAAACTTGTTTACCACTTTTAATGGCAATCACAAGTAAATAGAAATCTTGATGGTCTTTAAATCAAGAGTGAATAGGTAATTTCTACGTAAGCGTGCTAATCATCGACCACATCATTAAAAATTAAATCTCTCTGACTTTTAGGAGAGACTAGAAGAGGCTAGGTGTGTGTTCTTCCTGACAGGGTTGCGGAATTTGTTACAAAGAGTCACCGCGGCCCTGGGGCTCTACTCTCTAAGCCCGAAGTCCGTAATTTTGGCCTTAGTGTCAGGTGTTTTCTACTCCGTATCACCTACGGACTTACGATTAGTCCCGAACCCGAATTAAGAACAACTGCGTGGTGTCAATCATTCTTAGTTCGGGTTCGGGACTAATCGTAAGTCCGTAGGTGATACGGAGTAGAAAACGCCCGACACTAAGGCCGAAACTATGGACTTCGGGCTTAGAGAGTAGACCCCCTGGAACGTAAAGTGCATTTGGAGGAACATGGATGGGTTTTAGTCAGTAACAGTCAGATAGGTACTCCCTTCCGCTCCACTTAGAGCGGAAGGAGTAATTTGAAGATTATCCCCATCTTTAAAAATATATAATATACCTTTACATTTTATTTCAGAAGAATGAGGAAAGTACCCAAATAAATCAGACGAAAGAAAACGTATGGAAAGAAGTCAGAAAGCTAATGGTGGCCATAAAATAAAGTAGATACCTTCCCATAGGCTTATGGTGAGTAAGAACCAACCGTAGCTCCGTAAAAGTAAACGGCTCTCATTTATATCATGTATCTCAAGATTTTCGGTAAGTGGCCTTTATGAATAAGAGATCGTATCTCTTTCTATGGGAACTAATAAATAATATCCTTTTGTGCGGCAAGAGCAAGATTGTCTTAAGGCTAGCTCAGACAGGGGCAAAACGCCAAGGTTTTTATGTAAAACTGTCTAGTGTGGTTTATCCCAAGGGAACGTGGGGATATCCGTACGTTCCCTTATACGCGGCCTTGGCAGGTAGACCGTATGATCTACCCGCGTGCCAAGTTTCATCCAAATCCGTTCGAAAAGGAAACAAACAGACAGACCAAGCTACTTTCAAATTTATAATATCCGAGTAAGTATGGATTTCTCCTATTATCGGAACGCTTCTAACAGCCTAATTAATGCGAATAGCAGTTCCATTACGCGCTTGATTGTTTTTTTTTTTGCCTAGCCCCGTAATGGCGGTAGGTACTTTGGACAGAGAATCTTACACTTAGAGAAAAATGGAAAACTAAGAGGAATCCTGTGGAAGAAGGAAAACAACATTGATTAAAAAAAAAAAAAAACATATTTTATTAATCTATGTATTTCTAATACATTTAGGCAGGTAGGTAATCAATGGCTCAATATATCTAAAACTGACGCCATACAATTAACGTTTGACACGCATTCAATAATGATTGTGATGCTAAACACTTGATTAGTAATAATTGCTTTAGGAGATAGTTCCTAGTATTGTCTATTAGTGCATGCGACATATGGCGGCACTAATTAAATCACAGGTGCTAGAATACTAGCTATGAATAATAATTTCTAAATAGTCATAATATCTTAAATAACCATTGAAATCTTTTAATCTTTTCCTATTAAAAGAAAATCTAAAGAAATTACTATGGAAACAAAATGAAATATGAAAGTACAAGAACAAATTTATTGTGCAGGTACTGTGCTACGTGGCATTACAATTTTTCTTTTTCATTATCTGTTTTCTGAAGCCATTGCCACTAACGTAATAATAGCTTGTATCAGAGACATTGGCTCAAAGCCGCAAATACGTGAACACGAAAGAATTTTAGTACCTTTACTAACGTAGACGTGATTCACAATACAGCCGGTAAAATTAATTTTGAATAATTTTAATTACTAACATTGATCTTGCTAACAGTTTGGTAAGAACAAATATTATTGCAGCCTCAATAATATTAATTATTTGTTTAATGTTAGATTTTTACCGTTAAATAATGGAAGCCAACCCAATACATATAGTTGGGAAAAGGCTATGTTGACTTTTTACCGTTATCATAGTGGAAATAAACTTAGAAGGAAAACTAGGAAACCCAATCTCCAGATACAAAGAGAACAAAATCCAGATAAAAGCATTGTTAAGGTACAAAAATGATTGCTAATAAAGTCTGCAGGCTAATGTGAATTTAAATAGGTAGACATAAAAATACCTTTCGAACTAAACTAGAAGTTTCGTACTAACGTACGACACCTCTTTTCACACAGTCCATCCACCGTTTCTATGGTAATCCTCATTGTTACTTAAAAGCGAAACAACACTATCGTACAACGAAAAACATTTACGGCTTTACAATATAAAAACCGGCCAAGTGCGAGTCGGACTCGCGCATGAAGGGTTCCGTACCATTGTAAACCAAAAACGGCAAAAAAGCTCACATTTGTTGCTGGGCTCCCAAGGAAGCCCTTAAATATTTGTTTTATTTTAATTTAATTATTTATTATTAAAGTGAATATACAACTAAATACTCTGTGAATATTTAAAACGTCTATCTGTTGCCGTTATCAATATCGAGCAAAACGAGCAAAAAAATCACGTTTGTTGTATGGAAGCCCCCTTAAATATTTATTTTATTCTGTTTTTTAGTATTTGTTGTTATAGCGACAACAGAAATACATCATCTGTGAAAATTTCAAGTGTCTAACTATCACAGTTCATGAGATACAGCCTGGTGACAGACGAACAGACAGACGGACGAACAGACGGCGGAGTCTTAGTAATAGGGTCCCGTTTTACCCTTTGGGTACGGAATCCTAAAAAATGGGTTCACTTATTCAATATCTATGGAAAGTTTATTTAATAACATACCGAGTAGGTATATTATATTTTGTCAATATCGAATTGAATACAAATAACCCCTATCCCTTTCTGAATGTACTTGCAGTTTTCATGATAATACGATATTGTGGACCTTTTCACGAAATATGATTCGCAAATGTCTAACTTGTTTATTTGGTCTGACACACAAATATTTTCACACCAAATAGAATTGTGCTGGGTCTTTAGTAGCATAAGTTGAATATTATAGGTACCTACATGTTTAGACGAGTAAATTAAAAAACTGGCTTGTTGGTTTCGACATCACCATCATCATCATCATCATCATATCAGCCGAAAGACGTCCACTGTTGGACATAGGCCTCCCCCAAGCGTCGCCACAACAACCGGTCCTGTGCGTCTCGCATCCATCGGTTACCCGCGACCCTCACCAGGTCATCGGTCTACCTTGTGGGAGGCCTTCCAACGCTGCGTCTTCCGGTACGCGGTCGCCACTCCAAAACTTTTTGGCCCCATCGACCATCTGTTCTGCGAGCAATGTGCCCTGCCCACTGCAACTTCAATTTGGCGATCCTTCGGGCTATGTCGGTAACCTTGGTTCTCTTGCGGATATCAACATTCCTGATTCGATCACGCAAGGATACTCCGAGCATTGCCCTCTCCATTGCCCTTTGGGTGACTTTAAGCCTTCTGATGAGGCCCATTGTGAGCGACCACGTTTCGAGTCCATAGGTCATCACTGGCAACACGCACTGGTCATAGACTTTCGTCTTGAGACACTGTGGTATGTGAGATGAGAAGATACCGCGCAACTTCCCGAACGCCGCCCAGCCGAGTCGGATTCGACGGTTGACACGACATAACTGACGAAATATAGGTGTAAAAAAGAAAAAAAATACCTTAGGATGTAATAAATAGAAGGGTGAAATAATGGACAGTCTCAGCTACTAAAGTCTACCTCGGCCCTTAAAAAATGTATTCGTGATGTTTATTTTTAGATTATATTTTATAACCATGGTATTTGAAACGAATCATTTGATATTGAAAGTAAAATATAGATTTGCATTGCACACAAGGTTAAATCACTCAAGAAAACACACCACCACAGTGTATTATTTTAACCCAAACGTTTTCTCGTGGCTTGGCAACCTTGCTTGTCCCATGTAAAACCACTATACATTAAGTTTGAAAGATAAACATGTAATAGTAGTTTATGCAACGACCATATAAAAAGGGTTATTAAAACACGAGTGTGGGTTTATCACACGAGGCGTAGCCGAGTGTGATAATAGCATCGCACGAGTGTTTTAATACCTAATTATATGCCGTTGCATACACTATTTTATCTTCACTCATACAGTTGAAATAAAATAAGTCGAAAAATAGTTAATTCCAATATGGCGGATATTCTCATTGCGTATTCGAATGACTGCGCAGCGCGCTCAAACATAGACAAAGATAAAAGCTGGCTCATTGACTTCAGTCAATGAGCCCGCGCCAAAAATTAAAAAGAAAAAGTGTGCTATAAAAATTAAAAAGTTATTTTATGATGCAGTTGTTTAAAAATCGAAGGAAAATGTTGAATCGTAATGGTTTTTTTTTTAAATTTTACCTTTTTTATTTTTTATTTTTTTTTATTTATGAATGGGCTAGCTCTTGACCTCGATCACGCCTGATGGTAAGCGATAGATGAGGTCCATGATGAAAGCGAGCGTGCTCAGAAGATGCCTTGAGGCACTGGTACTCCCACGCGTCGACGAAACACAGCAGGCTGCTTAACGCCGAACTCCGGTGGGAGGGTGGCCTAACCTATCCACGAAAAAAAAGTATGTATTTATGCATTCGTTTTTGAACTCATATTTGGAACATTACGTTGTGAGTGTAGATAAAGTAATATAAAGTGTACCCAAGAACGTGTAAATAAACCTAAAAAAGTGTTACGCAATCAATACCGCCACAAAAAGCGCAACGTATCAAAAATCTACATCGCATTATAATATTTGTTTAAAAAGCATCTGTTACTACTGATTTGCTATTTAAATATCAACAAAGCGCTAAACTACGCATAGACGCCCATGTTCAATGTGCCTGAAAAGCAATTTCCATTCGCCACCGAAATGCAAATGTGGCTTCTGTAATTCTAAATTGATATTAAAATGAAGTATGATTTTATGCAGCTGGGCTGCAGCTCTGAATCATAGCAAAGATAATGGACTGAACAATATCCACAGTAACTTTATGTGAAGAAAGAGACAAACTAACCTTTGAGACTGTCACATGGAAAAATTGAAAAACTCAATTATTATTAGTAAAACAGTTTATTTTGAAAAGATAAACAATGGATTTTCAATCTGTTTCTTCTGTATAGGAAGCGATCAATAGTAACCTGGCTTCTGACAGTTCATAAGTGCCCTACATGGGCGTAGCTTTGAAAAACATGTAAAACTTTTAAAGCCAAAACCTGTCAATTACATATATTTTACACTTAATTGTACACAGCATAATAAGCACAGGACAAACATTTATAAAACAAGTGTCCATTTTGCAGTCTAATTGCACACAAGGAAGAACTCTTACAGAAAATCAAGGGATGGTTTGAAAGAATGGAGATAGATTTAATGCTTTTCCATAAAACGTAGTGTAGTCACTGCAGTCCTGTGACATTGCCTAGTCTAGAATTCTAGAAAACTCGCTCACTTTTTTCTTCTTGTAATCACTTCATTCTTAGATACAAAACTTGGATTCGAAACTCTCAGTTCATTCTCTTTGTTCATGTTTCGAATAATTTTTGTTAGTTGCGTTCAATTGTTTTTATTCATTCGTTAGGGACAGATGGAGGAGTCTAAAGTTAATTATGCAACATTTGCAAGTATTTATGAAATTTTAATGTCTTCTTTATTTTAGCAAAATAAAATACGTGCAAATTTAGGCAAGACTAGAAAATATTTGACGAAAAAGAAACACGTAGTAATAAAACTCAGAAAAAGATGCGACATGAAAAAGATTGTTTATTTTATTAAAATTTTGAATCGCAACAAGTAGGAACAGCAAATAACCGTGGGGTATTTATAGAATGGAAACATTTGTCTACATGTAGGACAAGCAAGGCCGAACAATAATATATTATTTCAAATATAATTTTTCTAGCTAAAATATTCAAATATGACATAGCAAAACAAAAGGTATTCAAACAGAATATTTCCAAGAAATTGTGGGTTCTATATTAAAAAACAGTTAGGGAGATTTATTTTCTCAGCATAAGGCTGCGTTTCCACCAGGGATGTGCGAAGATGCGTAGCGAGGGATGAGTTTGTTAAGAACCAATAGACTCGCTTCATTTACCTGAGGCTAGGTGAATGAAGCGATTCTATTGTTTTTGTGCCAATTGTACTAATTTTTAATCAACGTTCGCTTCGCATCAGTAAGTCAGTCGCAAACTGTCAAAAATGCCTTAACCTGTAAACGCCCGATTTGCGAGTTCCCGCATTTTCATACATTTTTGTCAGATCGCTACTGAGATGCGAATGCCGAACGTTGCTTGAAAATTTGTAGAATTGGCTCTCTGGGGCCTAACACTCTTAAAGCAGTATTATTTTAATATTACTTCCAGTGGGAAAGAGACGGAGCTATACGTCCTTTATAGCTCCGTCTCTTACTCTGATCCCTCGCCATGCGTCGTCGAACGTCTCTGGTGGAAACGTAGCCTTATTGCTGAAACAAAAATGTTATTCTTCTATTTAGTTTCAGAGTATAATAGAACCTATTATAATACTAACCAGTATTAATATTTCATAAGCTACTAAGAATGTTTAGTATTTGCTATCATATCTAGAAATGGATAACATTTCCATGAAGAGCTAATTGCCTGTTGTTTCGATAGGCGTTGTTATTAATATTAATCAATGGTTGTAATATTTGTACGTATGTTAGTACCATGTCCCTATATACTGGTTTTTCTAGGACAGTCCATAGGCGAAAGGTACGTGCTGGCAAAAGATTTTCAGTGGGCTCGTGCAAGTCCAACTCTTGAGTCCTTGAGTCCTAAAATAAGACTTTTGAACATTTAGACATTTTTACATGTCCTAAGCTATCGATAAGTTCAAAAGACTTACACTTATAAAGCTTTTAATTTTCCTTCTCTCTATTTCTTCAACTTTTCCCATTGTTTATTTCATATTGTAACCTGACACTTAAACACGATAGTTAAGTAATTTCTATTAAGTATGATCTATCTGTCATCCTAGTGATTTTTTAACACCCTTGCTCGTAAAGCCGATGTAATTCCACCGGTTTTTAATATGTAAAGCGGGTCATAAAAAACGCGTGTGTTACCAAAGCAAATAGTTAAGTTATAGTCCATACAAATTCCATAACAGTATTTTTTGCCATTTCAAATATGGAACTGCGGCGACAGTAGGCAGCGCTAGCGCGCTGTTAAAATGGCGGGAAAGCAACAGTGTGCATTCACAGATTGAGTTTATAAACAGTTTATTCGGTAATTTAAAAACTTGGCTGCATGCTCTAGCGTCTTTGCCAACATTTTCACGCAGCCACGGCAGAAAATAATCCTCGCGCCATTTTTCTCAAATTTTCTTTTCTTTGTACCTACTTGTATTGTGAATATCTAAAAATGACAACTTTCAATAATGAAGATAAGCAATATATATTACTTCAACTCCACCGGATATACTAACAGAAGCGCGAACCGCATGCGACAGCTTGCTGCCGTCAATATCCAAGGACAGATACATAACCACGTATGAAAAATTTCTTGAAGTGGAAAAACATGAAAAATGCCAAGTCATTTTCCGAAAAATGTTTTTTTTTTCTGTTTCCTCGCAAATGTGTTACAAAACGTCGTACGATATACGTGTGTATTGGTTATAACATGCTCGGCTCAATTACGCCCTCGCCTTTGGCTCGGGCTGAAATTCCGCCTCGCATGTTATAACCATCTTAACGCACTAATATCGTAATGTACTATCTATGCAATCCTACTGTGAACAGCGTTGTGAGCTACAATATTGTGATGTGTTTTGTGTAACTTTGTTTTCTTTATGTTGTAGCTGTTTGTTGTACTTTTTGAATAAAAAAATACATCCGTACACATCAACGTTAGGTTTAGTTAAAAACTGGCGTCAGGCAGCACCTAGGCATTTCGCAGAACTGGACCAATTTGGCGCAGCCGCGGGGCACACAATGGTTTTGATTTAAAATTTAAGTTTCCTTTTATTTATACCTACAATGTGTATCTGTGTGTGCCGAATAAACTTGTTTCTTTCTGCAAAGAAATTAACAAATTTGCTTCTGATGGTATTACTTTAAACCTAATACTAGTATAGTAGCATTATTCTAGGTTAATCGTCCTAACATTTAATTATTTAATATATACCAAATATTGTAAAACTTTTATTTACAAAGAGTAACTGTAGAGTTCCATAATAATCTATTTTGCGAATCGAAAACTAGATTCACTCAATTTTCGTTAACTGTAAATGTAAAGGTTAAAAATATCCTTCCGCTTACGCGTCCCAGCCGCGCAAGCGATGCTCGCGCAACACGTCTACGCATTAAATTTCAGTGTTATTTGGGGATTATAGTCAACAAAAGACGTGTAAAGCAAGAATATTAGTGGGAAGTACAATCCCCGTATACGCTTAAGTGATATAAGTAAGTGTATTGAAATAAATGGACTTACTTTATCTTCGATACTTTTTCAAACCGGAATAAATGAGCGTATTGTTATAATTTTTACAGATCCTTTTCTTTACTAAGATATTTTAAAAATTCATGACTGTAACTGTTCGAGAAGTTGAATCATTTTTTTACTGAAAACTTTTCAATCAGGCCTATTTACTTTGGTGTTCATGATTTCCCTGTAGATTCTTTTTACCCTTTTACTTCTTTTTTCTTATTATTTTGTTACATCTTTTAAAACAGATTGATAGCACTAAAGGAATTATTTGCAAAGATAATTGAATTTCAAGTTTGAAATGAATAGATATCTACCTAACAATGGTTCAAAGAAATTTTTAGCTGGTACTAGTTAAATTAGATACCTTCGTTGTGGTTTTATTCAATTTCAACTATTGTCTGCCTGTCTCTCCACAGGATTTAATTTGCCCACTATTATTACTTTTTGAACCTCTGACGTGATGAGCCAGAAGAATAATGAATATCGTATGCGTATGAAATTAATAGGCATTTGTTTCAGGGGAAAGAAAACACATTAGCATTCTAAAGAAATGATTGATTGAACGGATTTTAATTGAAACAAATGAAATACGCGTTTTTCATTATAGTTAGGCATAAATAAGTTTTGTGTGTGTATATTTTAAAATTTAGATTAAGATTGATGTATTTTATGTCAATTTCTTAATTACAGCCCATGTGCATTAGAATATTGTAGCAATAAAATCTCTTTGGAATTTGTTAACAAAATGCTTTATATAAGTGGTATGTCATGGCTGTATAATTTTTTTGGCAACTACTTATCGTATCATTTTTTGGAAACATTTTTATGACATAGATATTTAATTAAGAAACAGACATTTGCTTATCTCTTAGAAATACATTATCTAAATTTTTAAAGATCTTAATACTCTTAGAAATACATTTTAGAAATGAGAAATCAAGATCGCGGATTTTGAAGGCGTAACTCTACTTTAGTTTGCAATGACTTTAATTAACATGTGGTGTCCTTTTAAGTTTGTGCTAAATAAATGTAAATTTTCTGTCTTTTACCTTACAAAATTTTGCATACATATAGAATATTTTACTTAATACTTTACCTACTTCAAATCTTCAATTCCATTGTTCCAATTTTTAAAATTTGAGTCCCAAATTCAAACTATTAGTCAAATTTTAAAAAATCAAACGCGACATCGCAAATAGTGCCCAAAATCTCGAACACTGAAACTAATCAAACTAACTATAAACCTTGTTTAAATCATAACTCCTGCGTCTGACGTCAAGTATCAAAACTATTTGAATCGACCCAACTCGGCGACGAGTGTCGGATTTAGATTGTCGCTTGCAATCGCTCAAGTGTTCTTAGGTGGAGTTCTCGATTCTCGACTGTGCTCGAGTTCGCACTTGACATTTAATCTGCGACGCATATCGATTTAATGTTTCGAATGAAATCGGTTTTTTGGTTTCGGTAAGTAAATTATTATTCCGATTTCCGGTTTGGTTGCGTTTAGTTTTTAAGTTCTTCATTTTTTTTTTTATTTGAAAAAATCTTTTGATGATTGACAGTTGTGAAAAAGATATCGAGACATTGTTGTTTCAATAATAAAGCTCGTGCGACTTGTAGCGAAGAAAACGACATAGCCTTATTATTATTATTATTATTATTATAAGCCCGTAGTGTCCCACTGCAGGGCAAAGGCCTCCCTTCTTTCTTTCCACTTCAATCTGTCTTGAGCAATCTGAGTCCAATCCTTTAGGTAGGAGTCCAGTTCGTCTCGCCACCTCCTTTTGGGTCTACCGCGTCGCCGGTTCCTGATGTTCGGGACCCAATCCGTGGTTACTTTTGCCCAGTTCCCATGTGGCATGCGGCAGATATGGCCCGCCCAGTTCCACTTCAATTTGGCAGCTGTGTTGCCTACATTTGCGATTTGAGTTTTGGAACGAAGTATGCTGTTCCTTATACGGTCTGTAACCCTTACTCCGAGGATACTTAATAAATAAAATATCACGATGTCAGTATCTCGTCATCTACCTAGCCTTTTCCCAACTATATTGGGATCGGCTCCCAGTGAAACCGAATTCATCTGAATACCAGTATTTTACGAGGAGTGGCTGCCTACCAGACCCCCATAACCAATTAACTGGGTAACACGGTACTTCTTGGCAAGACTGGAGTCATATTTTTTTCTGGCTTGTGACAATCGTTAACGATTGCCAAAGATCTACTAATGACACCCGGGACCAACGGCTTAACGTGCTTTTCGAGGCAAATACATTTAACAGTACCCAGAGGAAATTTTAAAGACCGGTATTGCTTACTTTTTTTCTTTGGAGCAGTGATAGCCATTGGTAATTTACGTTTTTCAAACTACCGTTCTAAAGCCGAGGGTATCGTGTTTCCAAATTTCTGGGTTGTGTCGGTCATATAGGTGATCGCTCGATGTAAAATACTAGTACTCGAGTTGCATCTGTTAAGACTGGATCTATACCAGCCCGTACAGGACCCGCTTGGAACATTACAACCCTCTCCCTCTCACAGAAAGACCTGAGTCCCAGCTGTGGTAAAATTTAAGGCCGACTATTTATTATTATGCTATAGAGGAGCTCGTGGCAAAATTATAATAGCCGCACGGACCGATCTTCAAGGTTAAGCAACGCTTGCCGAGGTTGGTCTATGGATGGGGGTGACCATCTTAACCTACCGAAACTCCTCCGTGCCTCGGAAAGCACGTCAAGTTATTGGTCCCGGCTGTCATTTGGAGATCTTTAGCAGTCATTACGGATTGTCAGAAGCCAGAAAATCTGACACCAGTCTTGCTAAGAAGTACCGTGTTACCCAGTTAATGGGTTGTGGAGGTCTGGTAGGCAGCCGCTCCATGTAAAATACTGGTATTCAGCCGAATCCGGTTTGACTGGAAGCCGACCCCTACATAGTCGGGAAAAGGCTAGGCAGATGATATATTCTTTTGAAATGTTTCTAAACCGTCCTTTTTTAAGCAGTACGGGCAGTATTATACTCACGTTACGGTCCGCTCTGATACGGATTGCAGGATAAGATTTGAAAGACAGGTCGAGATAACAAAGGCACAGGGAAGCCATCGTTATAAATGTCGTGACCGTTGGCATTTTTACGAGTACTTCTCTATGTATTCAAGTAGCTTAGTATTAGTAGAAAATGCATTTTGCGTACACCGATTTAAATCATTGTTGTTGAGGTCACTGAAATATCTTCAATGTTTTCTATATTTTTTTTATTACGAAGAAATTGGTTAGGATGTATGATTAGAAACATCGTGAGGAAATCTCCAAGACATTCGAATTCAAAGATATTGTAAGGTTTATGTCTATCCCAAAGCAAAGCAAAGTAAATATTAAGGTGGTCTGGACTTGGATTACGAAGGCACACAAAGTAACTCCTTTAAGGGAGCGCAACCACTCATCGTGGGAATTATGTCAATTTAGTTGTGCGCAGGTCCAGTGCGAATAGGAAGATGAGATATCTAATTTTTAGGTGTTATACATATACCTATAGAATCGAGAAAATAAACGATTTTTTAAAAACAATTATTTTTTGGAATTTTGTCTTTTTTCCTCAGCGCCCCATTACGTCACTCCAACCTCCAATTTAATTTAATTTTTTACAGTATTCTTATTTTTTTTTTCATTTTTACCTCTTCAATATATCCCCTAGTTATATCCCTAGTTTAGGTATAAGTTTGTATGTTTAGATACACCAATTACCACAACTAGCACGAGTTTATTAATTTTAAATTCGGGTCTGACAGACACCCCACCAGGCATACCGCGTAACATTTTGCCATCGGGCATGCCGAAGGTTAAAGTATAAGGTTAACTTTAACGTGTTAAAGGTAAATGCACTTAAATGTTTCAGTTTCTCCTTAAAAATAACAAAATAATTAACAAACCTACCTATGTAGTAGAATGATATATGGCAGCAATACATGGAATTTGATCATAAATAACGATTTATCTTGTCTCTGTGAATTAACGTGTCAGCATTAACTTTTTTGTTTGCGTTACGAAGATTTATGACTGACATGACAATAGATAATGAGTCTATTTAGGAGTTAATCACTTTTTAAAATTTAAATGTAAAAAAGTGAAGTTTTTTTATGGAAATCAGAAATAGTTATTATGGAAACTAAGGTCTTACATCTTTCTAACATTAAGTACTCACAGCATGTATGCAGATATTGCGTAATCGGCGAATCCGTCAGTTCAATGTGCATTACGTTTATATTAGCCAACCATTGTCATTCAACGTTTGCGATGAACATAATATAATAAAGACACGATTTTCCATTTTAGTACGCCTAAGACTACCTACAGTACTTCCCGATCAGTATTTCATTTTCTCTTTAAAAACCATCCAAAGGTTGTCTTGAAAAGATCGCTTTCAGAGATAAGGCCGCCCATTGTGTCACCCTATGTAATGTCTTCCTCATCTATATTTTCTGCAACTTATATAGTGTACATTATAAAGAGTATTCTATTCCAATTATACAGCGACATAAACAAAAAACTCACTCAGAACTTTTTGTAAAAGGGTTTGACCAATATGACAGATAAATAAATTGAGTACTTTGTTTTCGGACCGGAGTGCAAACATAAGTACCGCGCTTGACCCAATAAAACTTACGAATATGGGTAACATGAAATTGAATACGTTGTAAAGCTGTGTGTTGATGAGAGCAGACAGTACTGTAGTTAAGCCTCCAAAGAGGTCCTGATGAAAGAGGAGTATTTCATCAGGAACTCTTTGGAGGCTAAGGAACTTACGTTACCAATGATTATTAACCTTGGATAAACAAACAAAGGTTTGTTTGTTTGTACAAGGTTATATTATTATTTGATGTATGTGGTCGTTTGGTGTCGGACGTAAAAGAATAGCACCATACCATTGCTTCCCGTGGGTGTCGTAAGAGGCGACTAAGGGACTCACCAGAGAATGGGCAGCAGCATTCTTTATTGGTATATTGCTACAGCTACACTGCGATCGCCAACCCGCCTGCTTAGCGTGGCGATTATGGCAAATGGGGGCATTTGGGGAAGGCCTATGTCCAGGAGTGGACGGACGTCTTTTGGCTGATATGATAATGATGATATTATTAGTTTAGATTATGTAAGTCCTGAGTATCCTGCTTTGTTCAACATGGTCATAGGAGCAGAGATTAGTTTTATGCCTTTCGCGAGATTTATGCAGATTTGCAGAGTTTGCGGAATCTCGTGAACTGGAGAATGAGAGCTAGACGCTTCGATAGCATTAAAGGTCTAGTGCTGCGCTGCACTCAAATTCAGCGGATGCGGAAACTCCGCTCAGGTAGGACAAGTACCTATGTATTTTAGTCCCAGTAGTATATTTCGGACTTTGTCAGGCCTTGGCCGGACTCTTCGCCTTAAGGTCGTTGTACACGTCAAACAATGTAGTTTTGGTTTAGGTTGTAGGCCTGAGCGGTTAAAGTACCTTACATTAAATTTTTAAACAAATAATAAAAAAATTATGAAGATATTTAAATTAAAAGGCTTTTTGTGAAGAATTCTTTCCACTAGACTAATCACTTGTTTAGCTACACTTACTTGGTCCGGCATAAATTTTCAATGAATTTGTGCCCTAATAAGGCCAGTCTGTGGGCCAGTCTAAATATGGAAAACGTATCAATATTTTATTGAATACAAAAGTTGCTACTCAAACGTGGGTACTTCTAAAATCCATTCAGTTTGAACTGCTGAACGTAAATCCTAGGTTTGTTCCAACAAAATTGGATAGTGTTGAAATCTTGATGACTTGACAATTTATTGGGGTGAAGCACACTACCTACCTTTTTATGAGTTCATCGCTGTCTAGGGTTGGCAGTTTCTTTGCAATTTGTGTTGGTCTATTTCGGTTATTTATTTTTTTGTTGGTAATTCGGTCAAACACAACAGCTGACCGTAAATACAAGGGTTTTCAAAAGAGTCTGTTGTTTTTAGGGTTCCGTACCTCAGTCGGCAAAACGGAACCCTTATATCATCACTTTGTTGTCCGTCTGTCATTCTGTCAGTCTGTCAGTCTGTCAGTCTGTCAGTCTGTCAGTCTGTCAGTCTGTCAGTCTGTCAGTCTGTCAGTCTGTCAGTCTGTCAGTCTGTCAGTCTGTCAGTCTGTCAGTCTGTCAGTCGGTCAGTCTGTCAGTCTGTCAGTCTGTCAGCCTGTCAGTCTGTCAGTCTGTCAGTCTGTCAGTCTGTCAGTCTGTCAGTCTGTCAGTCTGTCAGTCTGTCAGTCTGTCAGTCTGTCAGTCTGTCAGTCTGTCAGTCTGTCAGTCTGTCAGTCTGTCAGTCTGTCAGTCTGTCAGTCTGGCAGTCTGTCAGTCTGTCAGTCTGTCAGTCTGTCAGTCTGGCAGTCTGTCAGTCTGTCAGTCTGACTCAAGTCTGCTCTACCCAATGCAGCAGTGAAAAAATCAACGCAATCATCTAAGTCAACGCAATCTAAAGATAAGCCCGTTCATGTTCCGTTTGACGCTCGAAAGTGAATAAAAGTTCTAATCGCAAAAAATATTTTAAAAAAACTAAAGATTTCCAGTTTCAGACTTTTTCCTGTACTTGTTCTTGTACTGTAAGATTTATTTTCTTGCCAAACCGGGTCATGATTTTTTAAATATTTATTGCGATTAAAACATATAATTTTCGGTTGAAGAATTGACCGTGACGTACACTGATTTATGGGAGAACATTAATTTTAAACAACAAAATTAAATTTGTCCTTCAATCTTACCTTCTATAATATATTTTTGTCAGTAATGCGAGTGCTTTCATAGAACTTATAAACTTAGGAAATGTATACTCGGAACAAATGAAGACTCGATCGGGGCCCTCGGTTCGCGAGTCTGACTCGTACTTGTCCGGTTTTTTATGAGTCGTGTTAACGTATGATGTGTCTATACATTTATAATACTTCATTGGTAAGGCTGGAATTTTCTGCCCAAATTTATGATAGCTGACCAGGGGAATTCCAAGTCAAGAGTTATGATGTTAGTAATAAGCAAGCATGCTCCATCATTGACCACATCATCCCTTTCCAAGGGCGAAAAGTGGTCAACCGAGAGGTTTCGCTTACGAAAAATGAACGCTTCTTCATTCTTTTTACAAACAATGATTTCATCATTAGGGTGGACTCTAGGGAGCTCAATGTACCTCGGAGGTGGACCGCAGCGGTCTATGTTTCAGCTGCGGTCAGCCCGCCATAGCCGGTTCCACTGCGGCTGCTGCTACTGCAACAGCCGCAGTAGAGCCCCTACAAAGGGCTCCGGAGGGGGCTGAAATGGAGTGCCAGTAATGGCCCCATTTCAGCCCCTCCTGTTGAACGTCGAGCGTGGCGCAGTGACTGATGCCTGTGGACGGCGAGCAATGGGTAGCTTGCCGTCCGATCAGAACAGGCCCGGGTTGACGGCGCGCTGTGTTCTACGCGCGCCAAACCATTAGGGCCAGAGCCTGCCAGGGTTGCAGAATATGTTCGAAAGAGTTACCGCGGCCCTGGATGGAAAGGCACTAGGAGGACAAAGGGTGGGTTTTAGTCAGTAAAAGTCTGACACTCCCTGCCGCTCCACTCAGAGCGGGAGGGGTCATTTGATGATTTCCCATCCTCAAAAAAAAAAAAAAGGGTGGACTCTAAAAAACTGTGTGATATAAAACTATTTGCTTTTTGATTGAGTTTCAGTTTAAAATTGCGTATGAAAAAATATTCATCAAAATTTTTCTACTTAGCAGTCTACAATGTTCTCACTATTGGGAAGCCTCTCCCCTTTGACAGAAAGTGGGCTGTAATACACAACGCGCGCATAATGTGGGATTGTTTAAGTACTTCCTTTCTTTGCCAGCCCTAATCTTTTCAATAACAACGCCAGAGCAGTACTCCTATAACAGTTGTCAGGCTTTATCTCTCCGTGGAAAGTTAGCTCGTTAATTTGAAGCTAGAGGTGCATTGAACTGCGTTAAATCATCAGTCAGTCTGATGCAATTAGTTTAGTTTTAAAGCCCTATGATTCTGCTAAACGGCGCTTTTAAACGGACAGTATTTGCCGGCAATTTGTGGTTGCAACACATTGCCATAAATGTTTCAAGTGTGTCCCGGCAATACTTAAAATATTAATGGAAGCCTCAGCCTCATTCGCAGTGTAGACCGGTCAATCCAGTGATTTGTATTGCTGCAACACTTTTTGCGATTGCTGTCAAGTGTTGGTTGGACCGGCATTAGCTTGCATTCACTTGAAGAGCTTATTTTTACTTTTGACATGTCAGTTTTCCCACGCAATTAGCGTTTACCGACGCTAAACAAATCAGCTCCGAGCATGTTACCGCTTGTATTCGCTTTTTAACTGTGAACGAAAACCGCTTGTGTCGACCAGCTGGCAACTGGCATCAGCTACCAGCTTTCTACTCAAATGCATCTATATCAACATTATTGCGGAATTAATACCCGCTCATACTTTTTGTCCCATACAAAATGTGGCCAGTATTGTCACGCCATACTCGAAAATGGTGCACCCATATATTACAGGAAAAACACTACCCGTTTACAAGCTACTTTATGTCACCAGTTTCAATAAGCAGGTGTGCGGTACGAAGTTAACAACTACTAAAGGGTTGGTACGTGAGAGTTTAGGGGTATGCAAATTGACTGTTCATGTATTCTCCCCGCGGTCGGGTAGGTGCAAATTCTCGAGGTGAACAAGAGTTGTAAGTGGATTCTGGAGTATGAAAAAAATCCGCTTACACCTTTATTTGCGTGTAAAGGAGTTTGGAATCTATTATAATGAATGTTACGAAATGTGGAATAGAAACAAATTGTGCGAAGTTTCTTTGGAAAAGTAGCCTCTGAATATTCTTCACAATCAATCCGTAGACGCCTAGCCTTTTCTCAACTATGCTGTGTGCGGCTTAAATGGAGCAACACAGGTAATACAGTATACTTTGGCAAGACGAGTTTCAGATTTCTTCTGAAAATCTGCTAAAGTGACGTAACGTTACAGCAATGATTGTCAAAGATATACTAATGTCCGCAGAGACTAGCTGGAGTAACAGCAATGGTTGTCCAAGATATACTAATGACAGCAGAGACTAACTGGCGTAACAGCAATGATTATCAAAGATATACTAATGACCGCAGAGACTAACTGGAGTAACAGCAATGGATGTCCAAGATATACTAATTTATTTATTTATTCATCCTTTATTTCAGGCAACTAAGGCCCATAAAACACAATACATATATAGGAAACTACTGCACATAAAGTGACGGCGTCATGTTACGCTGCGAGGTGTCGCGTAGCCGGCCGCGGAAACGCCGATACACCTTTCGGCCAAAACTCTTCCTTGAGGAAAGTCACCAAATGATGAGTCGGAACGCGCACCACGAACGACTTGAAATTCGTATTATGGCGCGCCTCCAACATCTCCACCCTCATGTTCCAGTTGTTCTTCACCCGTATGTACTCTACGATGTCCTCAGTCTTCGTAGAGTGGTGCAAACGAGACACGTACAGCTGCGTCGTCGGCACTGCAGGACGTAGCAGCATGTTAGATCTTGCCGGCGCTGTCTTACACTGGTTATGATAAGTAGGCTTCCTCTTCTTTCTCTCCACGTTGATGAAGCCATCCTCATCGCATGAGTTCTTCGGAGGACCCTGCTGTTTGTGGTGTAGTTGTGACAGCAGAGACTAACTGGCGTAACAGCATTGCTGTTGGCTTCATCAAGGTGGAGAGAAAGAGGAAGAAGTCTACTTATCGCAACCAGTGTGGGACAACGCCGGCAGGATCTAACATGCTGCTACGTCCTGCAGTGCCGACGACGCAGCTGTACGTGTCTCGTTTGCACAACTCTACGAAGACTGAGAACACCGTAGAGTACATACGGGTGAAGACCAACTGGACTACCAAGAACTACCAAGGTACGAAATAGAATGTTCACCCATCTACAAACCGACCTCAACAAGCACTACTCGACCTCGAAAGTCGAACCGTCTGGCTGTTAATATTTAGCCACGAGCTCCTCCTGTGAATATTATTCAAATGTTACGAAATTATGGAATCTACATGGTTGACGGTAGAAACAGCAAAGGAACTTATATAATAGGAATTAGCATTTTAAATGAACATGAATAAAGTTTGTTTCTGTAAATTTCGTGTTTATTCATTGACACTTATTAAAATCGGTAAATGGCTCATACCGTTGTGAATATGAAGATTAATAAGCTTATCAGTTAGAATTTCTACTGAGGATAACCTAGTATCAACTAATTACATTATTATATTGCTATATTATTATATAATTCATGTCCAATGTGATACAAACAGCCAGAACCGCTAAATTTCAGTAGGATCAAGCAGAACCGATGGTCGATGAGGCCGAAAGTTCTGGAGTAGCGTTGGCTACGGAGGAGTGGAGTGTTGGGCCGTGAACCAGGTGGGCTGATGACTTGGTGATGGTTGCGAAAATTTGCTGTTGTTGTATGCGGGACACACAGGACCAGTAGATATGGTGACACTTAAGGAAGGCTTGTGGCAGTGGACGTCTTTCGGCTGAAATGACAATGTCAAATCCTTAATATTCCAACAACTAGACTTCCTTACGAGTTATATTCATGAGCACCAACTAGCAGTACCTTCAGCACACCTAATTTACAAATATCAAGTCTTCAAATGAAGCCGCAACTCAAAGGCGACACAAGATAACTATAAACTACTACTGAACAGAACTCCCTTTGTCGCACAGTCCCCGCTATCGATGCAAATTAGTCTGAAACTGTTCCTGGATCTAACGAATTATATTTTAGAATGTATAGCTGTGTTAGTTAGAAAATTATTTAGTTGAAAACTGGTTGAAGTGGGGTTTGTATTATTAGTACTGAGGTAAGCACTTAACTTGAAGTACGTTTTAATTTAATCATGACGTTCCGGCAAAATCTAGCTCTCTAAACCCTTTCCCTTATTTCTATTATTATTTACGTTAGTTAATGTATTTTCCGGCTATCAAAATGTTTTTGTTCCTTTCTATTGGATTCTCGATAAGTGAGTTGAGTGAGAGAAAGTGTGTTGAGTCAGAGAAAGTGAGTGAGTGTGCGGCGAGCTTGTCATAGGACAAGCACACACAGACCACTGCTGAGAAGTCAGAAGAATTTCTCAGAAGTGGTCTGAATCTCAAAAAAAAATTTGATTGACCAGGAAATCGAACAAAGAACTCACGCTCAGACATAGCTTTTACGATCAGAGGGCTAATACAAATTTTTCAGCAACGTTCGCAATCGCATGTCAGTCGCAGTCTGACAAACAAACCAATTTTTTCCTATATTTTTGACTGATTGCAACTGAAATGCATACGCAAATGCAAACGTTGCTTAAAAATTAGTCGAATCGGCACACAGTATATCAACGAAACGATATTATTATGTTATAAGCAATGATATTATAAGTAAAAAGGTGTAGATAGGTTACATAAACAACATTCGATCTTCAAGAACGGCACAATGTCACACTGTTAAATGACACGTAGAAGTAGGATGGCATGTCGTAATTATCAGGAGCGGAAAAGAGACAAGACGAGAAAAATGTGGCTAATTAGCCACATTTTGACGTGCCGCTTGCTGAGCGCTTATAACCTATCTACACCTTTTACTTAAAATATCATTGGTTATAAGTAACTAAAAACTTAATTGCTCTAAATTCAAATTTAACATTAGCGCCAAAAACAGATGACGCACGTAGAAAGGTCATATTTATTCAGCCAGGTTATGTCACTTGCTCCAATAACGTTCCATGTGATTATTACAACCATGTATGTATGTATATATGTACATACACCCAGACGTTATATTAAAACTTTAATAACTCAAAGCTGGTGCAGAGATGAAATTTAAAATGGTTGCATGACATTTAGCTCTATCGACATAATATTACAATTTATTTTAAGTTCCCAAATTATTTGCTGTTGTGGTTATTCATTTTAAAGATATTGATTTTTTATGATTTGTCTTGTACCTGCTTTATTTTAAGACACGATTTTCCAAAACATTTGGACGCATGGTATACATGGTGGCTATCCCACCCACAAGCACAAAACATTTTGGGAACACATTCATTGTGCCTACTGCTAAGGAGTGAAATTCCCTGCCAGAGTCTGTGTTTCCTGATAGCTTCAACCGGGGAGTCCTTAAGTCAAGAGTGAATGGGTTACTTCTAGGCAAGCGTGCTCCGTCTTCGACCACACTATCGCTTACCATCAGGTGAGATAGTAGTCAAGCGCGTGCCTATCAATAATACAAATAAAAAAATGAAATATAATTACGAATGCTTAAGAATTTTACAAAATTTTGCTACTGAGAAGATTGTAAAATTCATGAGTATTGTCTTTTCCTAAAATAATAATTTCTAAAGAACCGAAGAGCGCAGAGAAACTGACAGTATATCAACGAAACCTAATGTCAAGAGTCAAAAATTTTTGAAATTGATCACGTGATATTTCAGTAGCGCATGTGTTGCAGCCTAAATGACCTAAGTGACACATTTTGTTCGATATCGTTTGATGATTTGCCCATGACTATTGTCGCTGTTGTTCGAAAGAGTCACCGGGGGTCTGGAACGCAAAGGGCATTTGGAGGAACACGGATAGGTTTTAGTCAGTAAAAGTCTGATACTCCCTTCCGCTCCGAGTCATTTGATGTTTTCCCATAATTCCCATCCTTAGAAAAGGTTATGTACCCTAAGTTTTGGCAATCTTTGTCGTTGATAGAACAACACTTTGTGATAAAAGTTCTCCCTCCCTACAATTATACTTTGATTTTGTTTCATATCGAATTTATTACTTTAGTCTCAGCAATACCTAACTGATTAATCTTTAATTACAAATTACAAACATCTGTTACAAGAATAAACATTAATTACTGATCAATATCTCATTTATTCTTAACGTCAATCCCATTTAATCCGTAATCAAAAACCAATATTTTCACGAAAGAATTGTAATGACTTTAATAATCACATCAATATTTCATTTATTTCTAACTCAAAGTGAAAATTGTTTCGTAATATTCTTCAATCGATTACGATGGAAAATAAAATCGAGTTGGGAATAAAACTTGATATCTCTCAACAAAGATTATGGTACGAAAGAAATCAAAGGTTTTTCCTTTCAATGCAAAATAAATTGAGAAGCAGTAGGAGGCCAGGAAATAGGTTTCCAACTTATATTGAATACGTCGTCAAAGGCTTGCAGATCTTTCTTTGAGTGTACATACGTTTATGTACTTACTGAGCAGGTGGGTGCTACGGACTTAAGCAAAGTCGGTATAAAAACTATGTAATGGAGCAAACTGAGTAATGTGAAGGAACAACCATGCACACAATTCAATTAAATCGCTTGAGAAATGTTTTCCTGTCTTTCTGTATTTCTTTTACTCTTCCAGAATCGGAAACAGAATTTACCTAGCTGCTTGAATTAAATGCAACCACTTTTTTCTTTCCAGCAAAAGATTTTTTGATTTTTTAATTGATAATTCTTATAACCTACGGTGCTTAGACGATCGCTTACCGAGTCGCAAGAGTTCCGCCTTGGGGTTTGTCAAAGAGCAATAAAGTGCAACATCCTAGGCGTAACATGAACTGGCAGAATAAGAAACGCCACGTTGCGCTCAAAATTGGGCATCATAGACGAGACGGAGAAAAGCTGACGCTAAGCTAAACAAGCTAAAATGAGATTGGTCGGGTCACGTTAGCCGCATGAACAGTGACCGCTAGGCAATAGCTTCCACAAAGTGGGGTGCCTGAAGATGGGTGGCGCCGCTGAGGTCGAGGATGAAGTGGCTAGATGACCTAGCTGTCTACTGCGAGGGTAGCTCCGAGGTGGCTCGGGACAAAAATATCTAGAAGAAGTTGAGGGGACGTCTTTTTCCAGCAGTGAGACGGAATAAGCGGGTAAACACAAAAAAAAAACAAACTATTTGTTAACGCCACGCGACCATGTTCGAGGCACATAAGTTCATGTGTATAACTGAATTGGTCCAGTAGATTCGGAACAAATTGGCTGTGGCATTTAGGTAGGCCGACAGACAGAGAGACAGAGATAGTGATCGTCTCAGGATCTCCTTTTTTACTCCAAACGAGTAACTACCTTTTTTGTATGGATGGGAAATCATCAAATGACTTCTTCCGCTCTGGGTGGAGCGAATGGGATTGTCAGTCTCTTATTGACTAAAACCCATTCGTGTTCCTCCTCATGCCCTTTGCGCTCCAGAGACGCGGTCTCTTTTGAATAAATTCTGCAATCCTGGCAGGCTAAACGACCTATCTAAACAATTAATTTTGCGAAACGGATAATAGTGGCCACTATTTTCCGTTTTAGTGATTATAATAAAACTGAACAATTTAAAACTACCGTTTTTAATAATATTAACGTATAATCTTGTGGAGCACCACTTAAATTGCATATTTTCTGCATTTTCATTCTAAAATAACAGAAATAAGCAAACAAACGATGAGGGCGCCACTGCGCGGTCGACGTTTGGTCGGCGCCCTCTTAAGAATATTTAAGTACATAACACACCAACATATTTTTCTTTACATAAGTTTCATTGCTTGCGTTGCGTTGGTGAAAGCACACGTTTTGCACTGAAGTACCCATCTAACAAGTTCGCTGAAGTTTGAGTTTAAATTCGTCATAACGTTACTGTATCACGTCTCAGTGTCACAGCTCGCGGCTCGGCGCCAAATTAAACGGTTATGTGGACGTGTGACGTTTGCTGTGTGGTACAAGTTATGAGAGTTAGCTTTTTAATACAGGACGTTAGAATATGAAATATGTATAAAAAAAATTGTTATTTACATAGTTTATCTCAAAATATACAAAAATATGATACTAACAGTGAAAATAGAATCAAAATTGATCGAAAAACCAACGAGATATTACTATTTTTAAAAAAAACAAAAATATCCCTCTCGCGAAAACACTGTTTTGTATGACAAAATCCACTTCGTACCTTTCTTTCTAATTGTCAACTTGCTTTGTTACTTCATTGCCAATGAATTTATTTTAAAAATAGCTTCAAAAGTGCTTACTAAAGCTAATAAATATTTAATTTTGTAAATAAAAAATTGCATGCATATTCCCTATTTTAATGGAATGTTGAAGTTACGCGCTACGCAAAGCTCTTTGATTAAAAATTGGTTTAAAGGAAAGTTTTCATCAGAATTATTATCTGACTCAAGTTAGCAGCTTCAAGTTCTCCAAAATGCTTAAATATGCACCAAACGTTTAGTATTTAGCTAAAGCGTTTCTAGAAAACAATCTGTATAAATAAAGGCACTTTTGGCTAACTGTCCACTGGAAAAGAGAGGGGAGGAGGAAAGCGGAGCTGTGCCAATATTAACCAGTAGAATTGCTCATCTCTTCAGTGCACAGGGATTTGCGAACTAGTTTAAAATTCATACAAAACCAGGAAGCGGAGCGAGGCTGCGCAGCGGGTAAATGGAAAAATACCGGCCACCTGCAGAAATGGCGAAAATAAATAAATAATTAAGAAAAATTGTTTTTATTTAATGCAGTTACATTTTTGCTTGAATCGCTATTGCCAAAAAAAAATTAGTAGGTATTAGTTACCTACTAATTTTTTTTCGCTGACAGATATTGTTTAATTTTGTTGGTTAGCGTATTCAGACAGTTAATTTAGTATTTTATGAAAAGAAAGCAGTTTATTATTAGTTTGAAGTAGTAGCCAAACCAAAAAATGCCATTACTGTTAATGTGAAAAGTGCCTAGCACAGTGGCAGCATTTCCACGTTGAATTACAATTCTGATTCTTTAACCGAAGAAAAGGCCAGCTCTCTGGTCATGCTAAGTGTCGGCTAACCGTTTAATCTTTGAAATTAAATAATAATATATTGTTACGCTTCCAGTATCTAACTTATACCACCGAAGGTGCGCCACCCCAGTACCCAAAATGGGCCATGTCGCAGAACACTTGCTTTAACAGTGTGCACCATGAAAAGTGTACGCGTTTATTTGGCACGCCATTTGAAAGCGTCAGTACTAAGTGTACCTACTCACTTTATTTCAAAGTTTCAATACAGGACGTTTTAAAACAAAGCTAATTTTGAAAATTTATGTGCGAATTTTTAAGATTAATTTACGAGTTTGTAGCGTTAAATGAAGTTAGGTTAATTTAAAATCTAAAGCATTTTCTTGACAAAATTAAAACTGAGGTTTCAGTGAGATTAATTCTAAACTCACTTTTGTCGTTTTTCTCTGCGTATTTATAGACATATTTGTAGATAAATATAGTGGTACCTCATGCAGTTTATGCACGTTAAGCCGTTGGACATCGCTGACTCTCGCAGATCTTTGACAGTTATTATGGGTAAACAGAAGCCGGATCTAAAATGACATTGATTTCGGAAGTCGGTATTTCTGATTGTTTCTTCGTTGTTTGCCACCAACTGCCGAAATTAAAGTTATTCTATACTTAGTAGTGTTTTTTATTTCGAAGTCGGTTGTATTTTTTTTTCAAAAAGTTTTTTTTTTCACTTCATGTTATTTACTTACTTTATTTCATTTATAGGTGTCATACACCTAATTTGTCATTATTTCCATAATGAGTACTTATGTGATGATAAGGAGTTACTTAGCTTCGGTATTGACATAAACCTGAAGATATCTTAGTTCACTAAATTTTAAGTTCAGGAGGTCATTGGTTTATATAATATTTGAAGTTCAACGTCCAATGCTAACAAGATAGCTGACTATGCTACTATTGCCCAACGCAAAATGAATCATCAAGATCGGTTTCTAAACAATAAAACAATGCCCAAATACATAACCCCAAAACCATGGTTGACACATGCCCATCCTTTAGAAAAATACAATCACGATGTTTTGTTCCACTGCTAAAACTGAGCTCCCCAACGCGTTAAGGAAGCGTAAGCGTCACTACATTTTCATCGTGTTTAACGAACGCTTGAATAAGACCCGAGTGGTCAACCTACATGATGTCTAGCAAACTCTTCAAACTTCTATTGCTGATCGGGTCTGTTCGTCTCTCATCGCGTAATTTCGTGTTAAGTACTACTACGCTTTGTTCACGAGGCTTTCGTTTGATGCAAGTACTTGTACTGAAAAACTGCAATCCGATCAAATTGAAAGGTTTGAGGTTTAGTGCCATTTTCAGAAGTTTTATTTTTGTTTTACATTAGTATGTAATAGCAATGAAATCAGTTTAGACTGCGGATTGATATCAATCTACCGAGCCTTTTCCCAACTATATTGTATTTTACGCGCAGCAGTTGCTCAGCTGACGACAACAACCCAATAACTGGGCAGCACGAAGGAGTAGGTTCTCAATTCGACTGTTTTTCTTTTTGTATGTTTGCTCAGCGATATTTTCGCCAATTTTTAACCGACTTATATGATTTTTTTTTGTTTAGAAAAGTAATTTTTTGAACTATGTCGTTCCCTTAGAATAATAACGCCTAGAAGGAGAGTCTCATACACGCTCCCTACCAAAAAATGAAGCAACTTTCGTACTTATGTGTGAGTGAGCGGTATGTAATTACAGCCACAGACGTAAAAAAATGTTGCTAGGAATGAACACTTTCCCTAAAATCGGGAAAAATGTTAATATACTTGGGACTAATCATAGATCAATATAAAAAAAAATGTTAAGTACGTAACTTGTCGGTATGTACTTATTGTAATCGAAATCCAAGATGGCGGCGACGAAATTTGCTAACTTTTCGTCATGGGTGTCATTTCCATGGTTTCTGGGGTCGCTAAAACCGATTATGGGGTTAAAATTGAAATCCAAGATGGCGCCGACGATATTTGCTAACTTTTCGTCATGGGTGTCATTATCATGGTTTCTAAGGTCGCTAAAATCGATTATGGGGTCAAAATTGAAATCCAAGATGGTGCCGACGAAATTTGCTAACTTTTCGTCATGGGTGTAATTTTCAAGGTTTCTGGAGTCGCTAAACCCGATTTTGGGGTCAAAATCGAAATCCAAGATGGCTGCGACGAAATTTGCTAACTTTTCGTCATGGGTTTCATTTTCATGGTTTCTGAGGTCGCTAAAATCGATTATGGGGTCAAAATTGAAATCCAAGATGGTGCCGACGAAATTTGCTAACTTTTCGTCATGGGTTTCATTTTCATGGTTTCTGAGGTCGCTAAAATCGATTATGGGGTCAAAATCGAAATCCAAGATGGCGCCGACGAAATTTGCTAACTTTTCGACATGACATTTTAAACATCAGGAGGAAAGATAGTGGTTTTTCACTTTTATAGAAAACTTCAAATCGTTCTCTCTCTCCTTCTAAACTCTTTTAGAAAATGTTCTCAACTAACTATTTAGACCTGGTTAGATGGCGTATGCATACTAAGTTTTCGATTTTGACCCCATAATCGGTTTCAGCGACTCCAGAAACCATGAAATTGACACCCATAAGGAAAAGTTAGCAAATTTCATCGCCACAATCTTGGATTTCGATTTTGGCCCCATAATTGGTTTTAGCGACTCCAGAAACCATGAAAATGACACCCATGACGAAAAGTTAGCAAATTTCGTCAGCGCCATCTTGGATTTCGATTTTGACCCCATAATTGGTTTCAGCGACTCCAGAAACCATGAAATTGACACCCATGACGAAAAGTTAGCAAATTTCGTCGCCGCCATCTTGGATTTCGATTTTGACCCCATAATCGGTTTTAGCGACCCCAAAGATCGCGAAAATGACACCCATGAAAGACTGGTCGGCACCCGCGGGGCCGACAAGGCTCCCGCCTCCCCCTGCCCCCCCCCCCCCCCCCCCTGGTTGGCCGCCCAGTCTGATGTTCCTTTATTTCAATTTTAAGACACGATCTCATACACAGGTGTCGGTGTCGCCGCGTGTCGCGACTATGGTTTTTTCCCATATGAAAACTGCCCAACGCGCCTAAAGAACTTTTCACTTAAAAAAATGCGCAAATTATTTGAATCAACCATAATTATTAGCTTTCGTTTCATACTTACAACTTTAAACAATAAGCATCATAATACAGGTAGACTCCAACAGTTAGTGCTTACTGTATTATGGGTAATTTTTCTTTACAACTGGCAACACTACATTGTGATAAATTAGGTTATGAAAATTTTTATTTGAAGATCGATTTACGTAAAAATAATGGATTTAATGTAAGTACTTACTTGTGAAACGTGATTATATCACATTTTTTTTGTTTTCCTGGTGTGTTAGACCATCTTTTTATGCAACAAACTGTCATTTTTAAATATTTCTCGGGAGGTGCATTCAACAGAGCGTGACCTTGAGCACTGATGGCTCGCTGCGCCGAGTACTCCGTATATGGAGTAGTCTGAGTTGCTTCACTTTTGATGCTCGTACTAGGTTTCTAGGCGTTATTATTCTAAGGTCGTTCCATTTCAATTTGGTAAAGATCTGATGAAGAACTTCGGAGATAGGTTACGGAACTCCTCAATAAATGATACCGATTCAAAAATCTCATCTTTTACACCAGTTCATAACATAACATCAAGCCGATACGCAGATATGCACAAGTCAATCATGGTTTTGAGGTTATTATCTATTCGGGCACAACTTTATTTTTCATGAACCGATTTTGATTATTCTTCTTGCGTTGGGTTCTTACAGGCCAACAACTTAAAAGATTGTAACTGTCATACCCACACAGCGTCTTGGAATAATTTCCGACAAATACGCAGGCGAGGCCGCTGGCCGAAGTGAGTCGAAAATAAAGAAGGCATCATCATCATGTAATATTTAAAATAATACACTTCTGGACACATCTATTGGCCCACCTTGTATTTTCAGTTTCGTTTGGTCCTAGCTAAAATTTTATATTAGGTCGAGCAAAAAGTTTTTATGCAGTTTTGAACCTGGCACATTCACAATTTCATTCAATAGTCTTTTTTTGAATTTCGAACACAGAATTTAAAGAAACAAAAGACAATTTGGAGCCTGTTTGTTGATATCAAACAATCGAATACTAAGAAAACTTGGTTTTATTGGTTTACTTGGATTTAATTCTTGAAAAAGTGATTGATATCTTTGGTTTTGCAACAAACATTACTTATTCTTAACATTAAGGTGAGGTTCTATCAATAATCTATGGATACTTCACCTGAAGTCGCCGCCCAAGCTGTGGCACTTATTCAGGCCGGACACAGCCAAAGAAACGTGAGTGCTCAACTTAATTTAAGTCGATCTGCGGTCCGAAATGTTTATCGGAGGTACCTAGAGACTGGCGGCTTTGTTCGTCGCCAAGGAAGGCCACGATCTCGGGTCACAACTGAAAGGCAGGATCGATTCATCGTGACGACCAGCTTGAGAAATCGTCACCTTACCTCCATTGAGATACAAAACCAACTTCGCGACTTCCACGGAGTATCTGTGAGCGCTCGAACTGTTCGGAGAAGGTTAAAAGAAGGCGATATGGTACCACACAAGCCAGCTAATGGGCCCAAACTAACGCGAGCCCACCGAACAGCGCGCCTTCATTTCGCACGCAGTCATTTAAATTGGACACAGCAAGATTGGAGCCGTGTACTCTTTTCTGATGAGTCTAAAATTGTGTTACATGGCAATGATGGAAGGAAGAAGGTCTACCGACGTAAGGGAGAGCGTTTCGCACAATGCTGCTTTGAAGAGAGGGTTGCTTATGGCGGTGGCTCATGGACTGTCTGGGGCGGTATATCCGCGAGCGGCAAAACTCAACTTGAGGTTGTTACAGGACCACGGCTGCCAACATTAAATGCTGAAAGGTACATTCGTGAGTGCTTAGAACCTCACGTGATACCATACGCGGACTATGTGGGCCCAAATTTCCTTTTTATGCATGATAATGCAAGAGCCCATGCGGCCGGCATCGTCAGGGAATATCTTCGGGATGTGAACATCACAGTTATGGACTGGCCAGCCAGAAGCCCAGATATGAACCCCATTGAGCACATGTGGGACGAGCTAAAAAGACGTGTTAGGGCTCGTCAGCCAGTTGCCCAGACGATGCAGGAGTTGAAAACTGCCATAAAAGAGGAATGGGAGATGATCCCTCAAAATTTCATAGAGCGGTTGATAAACTCTATGCCTAATCGTATGAGAGCTGTGGTAGATGCCCATGGAGGCAACACGCGTTATTAAATTAAACCTTTATTTGATAAAACATGTTTTTTATTCAAAAATCAATTGCCTTTAACAAGGCGCATATCCGACTTGTTAGGCGTAGCTCCATGTCGTATGGTATTCTGAATTCAAATTTAAAACAATACGATCGAAAAAGATGGTAAAATGTATCAGGTTTAAAACTGCATCAACAGTTTTTGTTCAATCTAGAAATCATATTTCGGTAGGGGCCATTGAAACCTAAACTCTAAGGTGGGCCAATAGGTGTGTCCAGAAGTGTATTATTGATTTGATTCACCAGTCACATATACAAGAAAAGCTATGGAAGGTAAGGGCAAGTTATGTGAATAAAGCATTGAATAATCGTCATCATCATCATCTTAAGGAATGACGTCCACTGCTGGTCATAGTCATTTTTTTTCGTCATTTTTTTTGGGGGACTTTAACGCCCACCATAAAGAGTGGTTGTTCCCGTACCAGAAAACTGACCATGCCGGGTTAGAGGCGCGCAAGTTTGCTGTAACGCTAGATCTAACCCAGCTGGTGAATGTGGCAACGCGGGTACCGGATGTTGACGGCCATACACCCAATTGCTTGGACCTTCTGCTGACAACACATCCGGGCAGTCATTCAGTATCGGTCTCAGCCCCGCTGGGAACGTCTGACCACTGCCTGGTGAAATCTGTGTTGACCTGCTCTCCTCCAGATAAGAGTCCTAGAGGCACGAGACGAGTATGGCGATACGAGTCAGCAGATTGGGATGAGATGCGGCACTTTTTTGCGTCTTATCCTTGGCGGCAAGTGTGCTTCTCCTCGAGTGACCCCTCGTGCTGTGCTGATGTGATTGCGGACGTGATTCGGCAGGGGATGGAGTATTTTATTCCATTCTCCGACATCCCGCTCGGTCACAAGTCCCGGCCTTGGTATAATGCAGAATGTGCCCACGCTGAGGCCCATAAAGAGTCTGCTTACCAAGCCTGGATCAAGGCCCGCGACCGAAAGGCTAAAGCACGTAGGGTTCGCGCGAGGAAAAGAGCCTTCAATTCTGCCGCCAAGTTCTGCAAGCGGGTTTTACGTAGGGCACGTTTTGACCATGTCGGACGTATCGGGGCCAAACTAGCATCACACCCTCCGGGTAGTAAGCAGTTTTGGTCCCTGTCGAAAGCGGTTTAAACGAATTTCTGTCGACCCACTTTGCCTCCAATGCTGAAACCTGATGGTACGCTGGCTCACTCTGCAAGAGAGAAAGCAAATTTATTTGCAACTCTCTTTGCAAGCAACTCGCGTCTGGACGCTGGCTCCAAGCAACCACCTACTTTACCTCGCTGTGACTCTTCGATGCAGGAGATCGCAATTCACATTAAAGAGGTCAGAAGAGTATTGTGCAGTCTAGACGTGAATAAGGCCAGCGGACCTGACGGCATTCCGGCGAGAGTGTTGTGGCAATGTGCTCCTGAACTGTCTCCTGTGTTGACACGCCTGTATCGCCTCTCTCTTGAAAAAAGAACGGTGCCGAAATCATGGAGGCTTGCGAATGTGCAACCGGTGCCCAAAAAGGGAGATCGTGCTGACCCTGCACATTACCGTCCGATCGCCATTACCTCCATCCTATGCAAGGTTATGGAAAGGGTTCTGAACAGTAAGCTGCTGACCTACCTTGAAGACAATGATCTCCTCAGTGACCGTCAATATGGCTTACGCCGGGGACGGTCAACTGGCGATCTTCTTGTGTATGGCACGCACTGCTGGGGCGAAGCCATCGAGAGACACGGCGAAGCACTTGCCGTATCGCTCGATATCTCTAAGGCTTTTGACAGGGTCTGGCACGCAGGTCTACTCAGCAAGCTTCCTGCTTATGGCATCCCAGCTGGTTTTTGTAGCTGGATATCAGACTTCCTAAGTGAACGGTCGATCCGAGTAGTCGTTGACGGCTGCTCCTCTGACCTCATGGCTATTGATGCCGGAGTTCCTCAGGGATCTGTTCTCTCTGCAACTCTTTTCCTGCTGCACATCAATGACCTACTTCAGCCTGGTCTTGTTGGGTACGCAGATGACAGTACGGTTTCAGAGAGATATTTGTCCAGCGCAACAACCGGCGGGGATGAAGTCCGTTCCTTGAGAGAGGCCATGGTAGAGCGGACAAATTTGACCTTAAGCGTTGTCGCCCAGTGGGGTGATGACAATCTGGTCACTTTTAACGCTACCAAAACACAGGCGTGTCTTTTTACCGCAAAAAGGAGTCGTTTTGAGCAAGCTCCTACTTTTCGGAGTGCATCTGTTCCTGTTACTGATCGGCTCGAGCTCTTAGGCATGGAGTTGACATCCAGTCTCAACTTCGGCGCCACTATCGAGTATAAAGCCCAAATTGCGGCCAAAAAGCTGGGCATCCTAAATAGGGTGAAGCGATACTTCAGGCCTGGACAGCTTTTAACCCTTTACAAAGCACAAGTCCGATGCATGGAGTATTGTAGCCACCTTTGGGATGGCTCAGCTAAGTATCAGCTTGCCACGCTTGACTCGGTGGAACGCAGAGCTAAGAGACTTATCGGTGACGTAAAACTGGTGAATGCCAAACTACATAGCTTGGCTCATCGCCGTAAGGTTGCCTGCTTATCGGTCTTCTACAGATTGTACTTCGGTGAGTGTGCCCAAGAACTCCACGACCTCATCCCACCGGCCCCCTTCTACCATCGGAAATCCAGACGTACTGCATCTTACCATCCCTACCTTGTAGCTATTCCACCAATTCGCACTAAGCGTTTCCAAACGTCTTTTAAAATGCGCACAGCAAAAGAGTGGAACTCTCTGCCTGCGTCTGTGTTTCCAAATGCTTACAACCCTAATCTCTTCAAAGTTAGAGTGAACAGGCTCCTTCTGGGTAAGCTCGCTCCATCGTAGACTTTGTCTCTGTCATCTCTGACATTGACTAGAGTCAAGAGCAAACCCATCTCTAATAAAAAAAAAATAAAAAAAAAAATAGGCCTCCCCCAAGTGTCGCCACAACAACCAGTCCTGTGCGTCTCGTATCCTTAAGTTACCCGCGACCCTCATTAGTTCATCGGTCCACCTTGTGGGAGACCTTCCAACACTGCGTCTTCTAGTACGCGGTCGCCACTCCAGAACATTTCGGCCCCATCGACCATCTATACATTTATTTGATTTATTTCAAGTTTTGTAAAAAGGTTCGAACTACAATATTTTATGTTACAGCATGAAATATTATTTTACTTTTCACGAGACATAAAATATTATAGTTTGTATAAAATGTTTGCATAGTACAGGTTTATGTGTTATAGCAAAATGTTATTATTGCGAACTCTGCATACCTTCACATTTTTGCTGTTATTAATAAATCCTAGCAAAGTAACTATGTATTTCATCACAGTATAACTGTTTACTAGGTACAGGTACAGGTTCCCTTCGCATTTAGACTTACACTATCTCTACTAATAATATTATAAATGCGAAAGCAACTCTGTTTGTCTGTCGTACGTCTCACGCTAAAACGGCTGAATGAATCGTCATGAAATTTTGCAGACATACAGATAGCCTGGGATATGGAAAAGGACATAGGCTTCAGACTTTTTTACGCGATAATCGACATCCACGCGGGTGGAGCCGCTTAAAAGGCTATAGTAGATTCCAGATAAATGTGCAATAACGGTCATTGACCCACATACATTTATCGACTTTCTTAAAATCAAAAACAGAAATAAAGACTTAGAGCAGTCCTGAATCTACTTCTATCGTGATCCTTTATGTTCTCTAGTAATGTAAAATGGTTCATAATGTATTGTTCGGGTATCTACGAAGGGATATTAGGGAAAGGTCAATGTACTTTATTGCAAGTTTATCTGGCACAAAGTATAGTAAAGAAATAATATCTAAGGATAAACCTAAAAGTCTGTTATCGTAGATACGATACGATCCCTTTTCACTGACATTTTTGACTGACCAGCTTCGTCATTTCATGAAAAGAAATGTTTCTATCACTTTTGTGCTTCATTAGATCACTTTTCACAGTCAGTTTTAGCGGTCCAGTTCACTGTCAGTGAAAAGATATCGTATGAATGAAAACTTAGACACTTTGTATCCCAAAAAAGTGTAAGATTCCTGTGGACTAAACAAGTCGCGGGAAAAACTAGTCCAATTATTTTATAAAAAAAATTACTTTACTTCAAGACTGTCTCTAAAAGTGGCAACGACACAACTATATACCAAACCATAAGCTAAATAAACAAACTCGACACTTTTAAACTTTTTTACGTTTATTACATCTAAGACATCTCACCACTGAGGCGGTTGTACAAACACTTGAATTGAGGCAGCTTCACAAATATTGAACCACAGAATGATTTTTTGCTATTTACTCCATGCTTCACCATAATTACTCTTTATTTTTGTTGGGAATATTCTCGGTGTGTTTTCAGAGTATGTTTTGGTTTATGTTTAGAAATTAACTACAATCATAGGTTTGACCTGTGTTGGATAAATGTACCAAAATATATACAAGGTGATTGGGACCACCTCGATACACTATTCCCAATCACTGCAACTCCTAGGAGTCTGAATCAACATTGTCGACCTCGAGAAATACGCCGATTCAATGGAGCTCGACGAGTCCCGGAGAAACGATTCAATTGTCTTGGATCCCGCAACGAAATTGATCAGAAAATAACAGCTGAGGATTAAGCCCTCTCTCAAAAACTTTAATTGGTCCCGGTTCTGTGACTTCTTGCCAATTCCTATGGAAGACATCCAAATCATCCCGCCATCTCTTGCTTGGTCTGTCGCGGTTTGTCTCACAATTTCAGAGCATGCAGAGAATTTTATAAATATGTGCAAACCCACTAAGGTTAAACAAATATAGTTGAGTAATGACTTAAGTTGAAAATAGCTTTAAACCGACCAGTTTTACGAATTTCAACTTCAATACCCGAAAATCCTTTCTATATTTGTTCAAATTTACATATTATAGCATTCACATTATGTCTACACCCTTTCTCGGGCTTCCAAAGTTGATATTTATCTAGCCAATTACTTTCCTAAACTGGAATCTGTTTTAGAAACTCTACACCCACTGAATGTTTAAATATAAAAATAAGTATCCCTTAGGGCTCAATATGATTGATGTTTTGTTTTTGTTAGGGAAATGAATTAAAAACAGGCATACCCAAAGATAACCGAAAATGAACCGTAAAGATTCTACTGATTTTTTTTCCTTAGGAAACGTCTACTTCGAAGGATGTCTTTTTCTGCTCCTGACGCTTTATATGTGCCCACTTATGTGTATGTTGAAAAAGATAATTATAAATTAATTAGACATTCACCGACCCTCACTAACCCATTTCATTCCCTTTCTCAAGGAATTGACGTGTATCTCACATATATGTTACTTTATACGCTGGTTAATGACTACATGAAGTCCTTAAATTTAGGTTCAACACAAAAATCGTTTTCTGCAAAGCCTCATTTATATCATAAATATTCTGGTAAGGTACTGAGATCCACAGTATCTTTGTAATACCTATAACTGAGAAAAAATAGGTATCCAAACTAAAACTCGTTCCTAGTAATCAGTATGATCAATTTGAGAGCAAAAAGGAGACCCGTTAGAGAAAATTTCGTGTGCTCATATTTTCATACAAAACTTGATACATTGATTACATTCTCCCGACTTCACGAGCAACTTTGTAATATTAAGACTTTACTGAATAAGTAATAATACACTCATATGTCTACTTGGCTTTGAGTATTTGATGAAAATTGGCTCCATATTGGTAAAACATGGTTAGTAGGTTTAGAGTTTCGCTACACTATAGGAAGTTCCAAACGACCGCCACGTAGCCCTGACTTATTATGTCATTAGCTGGCGTCCGTGGTCTCGCCAGTGTTTAATTAGTACTTATTACTTACAAATTATAGCTTATGTGTTATTCTGATTTACACGCTATATTACTTTAAAATGTTATCAAAATCCGTTCAGGGTATTTGGAGAGTCACGGATGGGTTTTAGTCAGTAAGAGTTTGACACTCCCTCCCACTCCACCCAGAGCAGAAGGAGTCATTTGTTGATTTCACAAACTTAAAAAAAAACTCTGTAACGATAGTCAATAACTTTTCCTAACCTGTTCTTAACTTGGTTCGTTTGTTTGTAGACGGGGCCCATTTGGGCCAGAGCCTGCCAGGGTTGCGGATTTTTTCGAAAGACTCACCGCGGCCCTGGAAAACAAAGGACATTTGGAGGAGCACGGGTGAGTTTTAGACAGTATGAGTCTGACAGTCCCTCCTGTTCTGCCCAGAGTGAGAGAAATTATTTGGTGATTTCCAATCCAAAGAAAAGTCGCGGTACGACATGCAGCGGAAGGGTTTGGAATAGCCCTTTTATTTAAGTGTCTACTAGCTAGTAAACAAAGCTTTTTGTAATGAAAAACTCAGTTAAAAATAACAAACACAAATAAAACTATCCACGGTAAACAAAGCCTACATTCCAATTTAAACAAACTATTTGTGTTTGCTCACGGATACTAGTGATTTTGCACAAATATTTGCACACGTAAAACGTTTAGCTACAAAAAATTTTAGGGACACCGAAAATTCCAGCCAGTTGTTGGTTTATATTGCAAACTCAACAAGATTTTGGTGCTATTCCATGGATTTTTAGAAAAGCTTGCAGTAAAAATCCCGGACACCCACTTTAAATGGGCTGTGACTAGCCACAGAGTGGTTTTAGTCTCTTAAAATTCATCGTCACTTACATAGAAGATTTTTACACGAAAAAGCAATAGTAGAGCGACGCGGCAAGCAAAGTATGTGCTCAAATTCTCTATAGAAATTTTGAGCACCTGTCTGCTGTGCGCCATGAGCATGGTTTGGTTTTTTTTTATGAATGGGGCTGATTCTCATCTATAATATTTTCAATTTTGCTCCTTTCTTATTTTATTTTATTTTGAATCTTAGTAAGTAGGTACTTATATATTATGAGATCGGAAATGTGAGTCAGCTTGCGATGAATTAAATATTTTTCTCTTTTTTACTATGCTCATTTGTTTTATATTGTTGCCAGTCATAGAACGCGGAATATCTGCGCGGGCTGTGACTAAACGCCTATTTGCAGTCACCAGCTTTCTAGCCACAAAATCTATCGTACAGTCTATTCGCCTTTTCTTTGGTCTTCTCCTTTAGAAATTACATTGTTAATGACATGATCATACAATGACAACTGATTTATTTTCTGTCTTATATCGATTCGTGTAACACCCCACAACATCAAAAACAATGTTTTTCTTTAAAATAACTGCTAGAACATTAACAAGATACGTAAGTACCATTGAAACTTCATAAAATGTTCAAAAGCAAGAAAAACTTGCTCCGATCTTAGAAGATCCATCTGCAACTAATATAATGCAATATTGTGTGTCTTGTGCTGCCATCTGGTGGCCATTGGCGAGCTCACAAGTTTACAACACGAGTTGGAAGGCGCCCAAATTAAATTAGATCCTCTTGGATACTACAACAACATAAGTTCTTATAAAAAGGGATAAGTTTATAGAATGGAAACATGTTGTTTTTCTTTTTTAGAAGTGAAGTAAAATTGCTAATTCATTTGTTTTCATTGTATTCAGTGTCTTCTCATGGATAAAAAGAAACTGCAATACGAATTCATCTTCAAGTTTAAGCTACACTTTTTTTTATTTATGAATGGGATAGCTCTTCACCTCGATCACACCTGATGGAAAGCGATAGATGAGGTCCATGATGAAGCGAGCGTGCCCAGACGATGCCTTGAGGTACTGGTACTCCTACGCGTTGACGAAACACAGCAGGCTGCTTGACGTCGAACTTCGGTGGGAGGGTGGTCGCGAAACAGGCGGGTGTTAGCCCTACCATCGCAAGGGAAGGATTGACCAGTCTTATAAGGTGTTAGATGAAACTGTCCAGGATGCGCCAAGCTGGAGGTTCAGTTCAGTGCCTGATGGAACAAATTGCGCTACACGAGGAGGCTCCTTCATGCATCCCAACGTCGTACCTGCCAACGTCGGTTCGAGGATGGGTGATCATCCGTTAAGTATCAAGCCCCTTCGTGCCTCAAAAACCATTGGCCCACTTGTCCTTCGTGGATCATTTGATGGTGGTGCAGGGAGTAAAAAACCAGTCAGTTTAACAAGCAGCCAGCCAGCCAGTCTTACCAAGCGAGACATTCATTCAGTAACAGAGTTCTGGAGATCAGATTGGCTGTCACTTCATGTAAAATAGTACGAGTAGTATTCAGCTGCTTTTGGTTAAACTATAAGCCAACCCCAAGATATTTGGGAATAGGCTATGCAGAAGATGCTTTGTGCAGTACCAACGTATACCCACATTTTGTTTTCCATAAAAAAAAAAATGTATAATATTCGGGACACAAAACATAAAATTAATTTAATATTAATTTGTAATAAAAATTTGTAATTAATTTGGAAACATAAAGTTAAATGATTAGTGTGAAACTAACAATATAAAAAGACCTGTGCGAAAATGCATGAAGAAAGAAGCTTTTATATGTCTCTCCTCCTGGGCCTAAACAGTACAGTATTACTTCAATATTACTTCCAGTGGGAAAGAGACGGTGCTATACAGGACGTATAGCTCCGTCTCTTTCCCACTGGAAGTAATATTGAACTAATACTGCTTTAAGAGTTGGTGGTTAGGCTCTGCTCTTATCTGTTTCCCGTTTGTCTAGTGGTCGCAAATGCTGCTGCTGAGCATGACAAGTGTGGAAGTCCCCCCGGGTCGAGGAGAGTATTATTTGGGTTTTTGCGACTAAAACTTTTAAGTAATAGCCTGGGTCCGGATAGGAATTCAGCAATAGACCTAAACAGAAATGACAAAGTGTGACTGTCCTAATGTGCGTACACTTCAACCTAAAATATTAAGAAATAGATTCATGATTATTTAACTCGCTAAAAACTTCTCCATAATCTCGTCTTAAATTAAACTCTATTATTAAGCTACAGTGATTTAACTGCCTAGACTAGAATGCAAAACGGAGGCTCAAAGGAAAAATCCGCATTTTTTTCTTATTTCTCCCTAATTGTCAACGGACAAAAGATCTAATTGTTCTCGAGCGAGCAGAGATGAAAACTGTTTTGAACTCAGTGCAGATCTTTGTGTTTAAGAGAAAAATGCATCATTGGATAGTGCTTGGACAAAATATATCGCTTTGTTTATTATAAAGTGATTTTTAGGGTTTCGAATTTCTAGTACAACTATTTCTTTATTTCATTGGCAATCATCGCATTTCCGAAAATGTCAGTCTTGCCAAGAAGTACCGTGTTACCCAGTTAATGGGTTGTGGAGGTCTGGTAGGTAGCCGCTCCACTTAAAATACTGGTATTCCGCTGAGTCCGGTTTGACTGGGAGCCGACACCAATACAGTTGGGAAAAAGCTAGGCAGATGAATCATCGCATTTTCGAATACAGAAATGCTAATTTTCATGTCCATCTATCTTAGAATTATCGTGCTCAATCATTTGAATTCAAAACTAAGTACTTTATTTTTATGTAGTTCACATAAAGGAAATCAAAACAAAACAACAATAAAGTACTTACATAGTTCTGAATTCAATTTATTAAACACGATAAATCTAATAATTGATCGACATGGAAATAAGTATTCGTTTGTATACTGAAATACAATGATTGCCTAGGGAAATAAAGAAAATAGATGTAATTTGAAACTGATTACAACAACTATTTTACTGGTTAAAGCTAGTAACATTATTTTTAATTGCCATCGGCACATTTTTATCCCAGATCCGGGAATGCGTTGTTTCTGTGCCAGCCATGGGGGCGAAATTACGAGTTATCTTTTACTCGTAATTCGTACGTACCTTCTTACTAGATTAACTGTAAACAATGCTTTTGCACACAACTTTCTTCGACGAAGTGAGATGCAGTGATGAGTGATAAATGTTTTTTTTTTTTGCAAATAGGTTACATTGCAGAGGAAGTATTATTAATAAATAACACTTCCACTTTAATGTCAGTCAAAGTCGCTAATAGTCGCTATTAAATTTTAATGTCTTTTAAATAACATATACACAAGTATATGTTATACAAAAGACATTAAAATGAAATAGGTATGTCTTTCACGACTCAACTGCCTCGCAACGGAAAGTTTTTAAAAATATTTGTAGTCCATTAGGCAGCAAATAAAAATTTTAAAAGCAATTTTAAGGTGTTAAATTCGGGTGTTTTTTGCACCCGTATTTAATGTCAAAGGAATATTTTAGTGAGAAAAACGACCGACATGCGACATACTTTTTCCTAACATTTTAGCAATGCTCACCTAATTTGAAGTAGAATGACAAAACAACTGAGACAGTTTTAAAGTCCATTATGTGGTTTATGAAAGAAAATTGTTTTGATGTAGAAAGAATAAAAACACCTTATTTGTTATTAAAATATACCAGTGGAGCAATTGCCATATTTTAAGAACGATTGATAGTTGAAAAAAATTAATTCTATATTTTTAATTCTTGCATTTTTTAAATTTGTATTTTGGACAAGTTATCGACGTAGATTGTCACTAACATGGTTTGGTTTTTGTTTTCAGTGGAAAGTATCTTGTAGTGTTTTAATTTTGTACAGTGTTCTTTTTATATTAGCACTAGTGGCTCGCCCCGGCTTCGCCCGGATGTATTTTTACCTTTTAAACCTTTCCTAGACCTCCACGAACATTTCAAGACCAAGATAAGATAAATCCGTTCAGCCGTTCTCGAGTTTTAGCGAGACTAACGAACAGCAATTAATTTTTATATATAAGAAGATTTCAGAAAACAGAACATTGCTTTTAAGGCTTGTATTTATACTGTTAGCAAAAAGTAAAAACCATAACAATAATTTCCACAGCTTCGATACACATAAAAGGTCAAAACGTCAATACGGTTATCGGCTACAAAAGCGTAGCGCTGGCGTAGCACTGCTACGCCGTAGCACCGTTGTAATCCTACCTGACAATATTAATTGGTTTATGCCGAAAGATATACAAAACGCCTATATTGAACATTGCCCGTTTATTGGATTTTCTATATAAAAAAACACTCTCAAATTCAGTGTAAAAACTTTGTAAAAAATGTCACATAGGTATGTAATGTGCCCGTTTCCAAACAAGCTAAGCGAAATCTAATTTTTAAATAAAAATACACTATTTTTGCACTGTGACTTAGAACAAAAAAATGTAGGAATTACATTTACTTGGTAAGCGAAAAGGGGTATTATTTATTCATTTGTAGAACAAGAAAAACGTAGAAAAAGATGGGTTATTCGGCGGAGTACTTTTCCGTCTCATTATTCATATTCTCATAAATTCAGACTAAAATATTTTATTCTATGACATTACTACAGGAACCTTGATGAATAATGCGACCCGGAATTCAGACGGAATTAACATAAAAAGCAAAGTGAATTGAAACTAAAAATAAATCAGTCGTACATTTGGAGTTCTTTAAGAACACCTAGTGAACCAACACCTGACTTTATTAAATAATCTGTTTATATTATCTGTAGTTCAGGATTTTAGCGAGTTCTGTTTCCTAAGGATGGCCTAAGTGAAGATAAACAAGCGATTTGAAATGATTTTTTAAATAATCTATCCTTACACACAACTTTTAACATTCATTTTACATTTTAAATGCAAACTAGCCCATAGGTAGGCAATGAATTGGTAAACAAAAGTTCAATGTGGAAAAGTTTCTTTTTTCTTGTATTGGTACTGTGTTTTCGAATGTCTTTCTCATCTATCTCATAGATTTTCTTAGAGAAACAAAAACACCATGGGGATCTAGCAGTTGAATTGTATTACTTGAACAGGGATCCTCAACGAAAATATCATCCGAATCAATAGCAAAAATTTCTTCCAGGTGTATAAAAAATATTTATTTTAACACTTTTCGCACACAAATGCACTTGATGCCTAAGCCATTTTCTACCAGTCAGCCGATGGGTGATGCAGAGACAAATAGTGGTAAGTACAAAATGTGTGTGGTGAATCCCAACAGAATTTGATGAACTTAATCATTATACCGAGAGCTGACTTAGCAATCTCGAAAATTAATCAACTAACACACAATAATCCCAGGCTTTACCAGCAACATATCCTCCGCTTAGAACCCAATTAAAACATCATTTCCCGTACAAACATCGCTCTATTGAAACAAACAACCAGCGGATAGGCTGCCAGCGAGCCAGTACGCACGCAATAGTAGAAGCAGAAGGTTGGCTGTAAACAACGAGCGAGAACAGGCATAAGCACTTTTATACGCAAATGTTTGGTTAAACTAGAAAATATATCAATCTGCCTAGAAAGGTTGCTTCTTGCCTTTCCATACCTCCTTGCGGTCATCTGTAGTAAGTATCACAGGTTTGCGCCAGTTCTCTCTAGCCATGGATAACGGGGTGAGTCCCTTGTCCACTGCGACCCCATCTCAGTGCATACCCTCATCGACTTTGAGAAAATCTTCTCTGAGACTGCACATCTCGCGGTTGTGAAGGGCATTTAAAAAACCTCGACCTCCACACTTCAGTATAAAACGGAAATATCTCAGTATGAAACGGATCCCATGACTCATCTATGGATCATTCTTGAAGATCCACTCGTGCGGCTGTTATTAATTAGACATGATTTCCTCCACCAGGTCAGATCCATGCAATGTGCGAGAATAGGCGCATGTACACATCAGTACTTAAAAACGGCAATCTATTTAGGTTGCCGTTTTTAAGTGCACTCGTACTGCGACAAACGTGTCCATGCGTGCGTGTAGTTTTGGAAGTTGTATGCATCCGACTCTGTGGTCGGTTGACTATTCGGAATTTATTACGTAGCTACCTATTCGTTTTAGCTGTCATAGCCACAGTCAGAATTGTCACGAACTGTCAATATAGTAGTCGTAGTAGTCCGGTATTCCAGTAGAGACATGAGCAAACACTGCTGCCATTGCGGGTAGAACCTAGATGGGGATGAAATAGGAGCGTGGAGGTGGTCGCCCAGAAATGGGCGAAGTCTGGCTGTGGATAACGACGATGACACTCACTGACACGCTTGGTTCCTATGAAACGTTTTAATAATGCTGTTTCCAGCAGTGGCCGGACAAGACATCCCGATGCTTTTTAAAGCCGGACTTCTGTTCCAACCCATTTCTGCAATACAGCAATGTCATCACGAAACACGACGCTACCGTAATGAGGTGCATGGCACTTAATGAATCTCATTAGTGACAAAATTGGGATACTGACAGACTGATTGAATTATGTTGATACGGAATTTTAGAGTGTATGGCTGTGACTTTATCTTTAAGTTCAGTATTTTACGAAGTAGTAGGATAGATTGGGCATATACTATAGTTTCTGCTTACTACCGTGAGTGACAGTATTTTTTTCCGTCAAAATTTTTATGAACTCCTTTTCAAACTTCGTATTAAGAGGGGGACAGAGGTATTCTTTTTTTTTTTACGGGGGGAAATCCTCATGGATGTCCTCCGCCCTGGGGCGGGTGGAGGGGTCTGTCAGACTCTTACTGACTAAAACCACCCCGGTGTTCCATCTTCCACCTACGCCGGGGATCGCGGGAACATATGCGACTTCCGTAATCCCCGGCTGGACAGAGGTATTCTAACGCAACTTTTACAACAAGCAATGAAAAAGTAATATTTTTTAAATGGTTTCATCACTTACTTAGCCTTATTAATAATTTTTCAAAATATGTAGGGAGTGGTTTTAGGAATTCCTAGAATAAGCAGATGGAAACAGACAGACAGGCAAACAAAGTCGCAACATAAGCGTTTCAAAACACCATTGTCTTTCTTTTTCTTCTTATAGTGACGACAGTTCATATAATTATAGGCCACATTTATTACAGCATTTAAGGCGTGGTTCAAATCATCTAGGGTGCAGATGAATGGACCAAATTAAATGATCGATAATTCCACATTTTACCAAATTACATTTTCATCTTTGCCCACAAAAACACAGCTTGTAATTAAACTAGTAGGACAAAGGGCAGTAAACCAACATTGATCATCCTTGTGTATTTAGTACAAGATAATTAGATTTAATTTATGTACTTTTGGCTAATTAGCAAATTTCTCTGGGCGTGAAAGCCAGCGTAGCGTGAAGCTCAATATTTGTCAATCACGCAATTAGATTGGCGAATTACGATTGACGCTTAGTGTAGTGTAATTTCTGCCTGATACATTTAATTAACGTAATTGACATGTGTCTACTTAAAATCTAACTATCACTTTTTCGTGACTACGCTTCCACAATTTACACTTTGACCCGGGTATTGAACCCAAAACTGCATGCGAAATACTAAACCAGAGAGGCAGACTTCTGAAGAATATTTTTACTCTTTTATCTACACTCACAACGTACCTAATGTGCCAAATATGAGTTCAAAAGCGAATGCATGGACATTTTTCATGGATAAGTGAAATTAAAAAAAAAATATTACAGTTCAACATTTTCCTTCGATTTTTAGACAACTGCATCATAAAATAACTTTTAAATTTTTATAGCACACTTTTACTTTTTAATTTATTGACACGGGCTCTTTGACATGGTGAACGCTTCAAAGCTTCAATTTTTTTTACGTATTTTGCAATTTGCAGTATGTAAGTAAGTATTTATTAAAGAATTACAATCATTAAAATCATCAATATAACTCTTTCAGTTACAATTGATGTCAAATGTACTATTTCATGAAATCATAACATTTGTCAATCAATTTGAATTTCGCGCTACTACCTCGAAGCGCGCACCTTAAGTCTGAGCCAGCTTTTATCATTGTCTATGGATGCGCGCGCTACGCAGTCATTCGAATACGCAATGAGAATATCCGCCATACTGGAATAAACTATTTTTCCACTTATTTTATTTCAACTGTATGAGTGAAGATAAAATAGTGTAAGCAACGGGATATAATTAGATATTAAAACACTCGTGTGATAAACCCACACTCGTGATTTAATAACCCCTTTTATATGATCGTTGCATAAACTACTATTAAGCTTTAAAAAAACGCTACTATTCTTCTCAAACAGACCAAGACATAGTATTGGGCTTAACAACTTTTAATGAGCTTTTTATAAATTAGGAAAAATTAAATGAAGATTTAACTTGTACCACACGAAATGCAGACTTAAAATATAGTGAAATTACGAGAGAAAATGCAATGTAGAAGAGCCGGAGTCTTGGCGCTCTACAAACTGAGTTCACTGATGAAGTATTAAATGAATTCCGTCGGATCTGGGCTGCATCAACTTCTTTTGAAACGTTATTTAATTTAATGTGGAACATTCTTAGGTTGTAGTCACACTTTCAGATCATGATTTGTGTTTTGGTTGATTCAAAACCTGTTCCAAAATATCACACTGTAAAAAAATTGGTAATAAAACCAATTTTTTTTACAGTGTGATATTTTATTTTCTAGAAAATTATTTACTTATTCATTAATATCTATTTTGCAAGTATTTTGCCTTTTTCAGTCAAACTAGACTTACTTAGCATTTGTAATAATCCCATTGTTCCAGCGCTTTTTCCAATTTTCGAAGCACTTTTGATAATATACGTTTTTTGCGTATGTTGACATTGAGATTGAATTCCAACTTAATATCAATATTTTTGTGCACATGAATATTGTATTTTTTCCGCCATCAAAAACAGTATAGCTTGAAATATGTATCATCGAATCAGTACTTTTAGAGATAACTTTGTAATAAACTTTACCTTATTTTATGAGAACAAGTTTTAGATAAAACAGTTGCATTTTTTATTTAATTTAGTTTCCACCTCATAATGAGCACAGGTATATCGATAAAAAAGTGTACAATGGGCGATCTTTTCGTATACGGCAATCTCATACCTTTGGATGGACTGAACAAAAGAAAATAGATTTAGGGCTGTCTGTGTAAAAACATTACAAATAATATTAATTAGATAAGAATATAATTATACAAATACGTAAACACCAAATAAAGTACATATCAATTTTTTTTTTTAATGTTAAGAAAAGAGACGAAAACTTACAGTGATGCTCCTATTGACTATGTACATTGGATTAAAAGTTAATATTTACCACAGATGCAACTAAATAATATCAATATTTCACATAAAACAACTGCCATTTGAAGTCCCAAGTCTCCCAACAGAATTACTAATTTTATATCATTGGTGCCCCAATGATATAAAATAAGCCCAATAAATCAAACTTATAGACTTTCAAATTGCCAGTTACAATTTATGATAGCATTCTTATGACAACTTCGATAAGCGGTTTAATATGCTTTTTGAAGTACATTCGTTCGGTCAAAAGGTAACTCAACCTTTGTTGGTCGCAAGGACTATGACCGAGTGTGAGTGAGATTCTAGTTTCAGATCCCGGATCAGACAAAGCGTCATTGGTACCGCGGCCCTGGAAAGCAAAGGGCACTACGAGTAGCTCGCATGGATTTTAGTCAGTAAGAGTCTGACACTCCCTTCCGCTCCGCCTAGAGCGGGAGGAGTCATTTGATGATTTCCCATCCAAAGAAAAAAGCTTCATTGGGATGTGTGTTGGGTGATATTCCCTTTTCTGGACTTTCTCAGAAGTAATCTGCAAAAGTTATTTTCTTTATTCAGGTACCAACAGCGATACATGAAATGTGAACAGTGTGTATATTTATGTTATACTTTTTTAATTGCATATAATCGTATATTTTTCATAATTAAAACAAATTTCAGATCCATTGCTTTATATTGTTAAAAAATTGTCTGCTCGACGAATTGGAAGACACAATGAAAACTGTTAAAAGGACAAAATTAAAGTTTCTATATTTGATCAATTACGAGTAAGTTACACAAGTCTGGATTTGTTCTCGATTGATGACAAGAGGCTCACCCCCTATTATACAAAATATCTAACAAAATGTACGTATTCCTCTGCCTTACCCTTCGGGAAAAAACGTGGTGTTGTGTTAATATACGCATACGACAGTGTACACCCAACTTTACAAGTTGAGAGTCTACAAAGTATTTAAGGATCCGAAACTTCTCTCCGAAAATTTTCGCGTTTTCGACCACTGTTTCGTGTTTATCTTAATACTATCACTGTGTATGTTGAAAATCAAGGGGATGGTTGGTTAGTTTCGTCTAAATCCCCCGTTGACTGTGTTTTGCACGTACAATTGAATTATTGTGATTCAAACGTACCTGATTTGTATCTACATTGCATTTTCAATTGTTTTTTTTTTTCGGTTTGTTGAAAAGTTTGAATCATGTTAAACATTTTAATATCTTGTGTTGATGAAGAGAGATTGAAAATGAAGAGCTTCAAAATAATAATATTAAAATCTTGTTAATTTTTTTACCGCATTGAGTGTTGATGCCAAAGTTGTTTGTTAGTTTCATTTTAATCCCCCGTTGACTGGGTTTTGCACGTACAATAATTGAATTATTGTGATTCAAACGTATGTTTTGTATTTACATTACCTTTTCAATCATTTGATCATATTGAATTAACATGTCAAAATTGCGAATGGTTAAAATTTTTACATTTTTAAATATTTGTGAATCTTCTGTTGATAGAAAGAAATATTGATATTGAATAGCTTGGAAATAAATAAGAATTATTGTTCATCTTTTCAGGGTGTTTAAAGTTGTTTGTACCGTATAGAACATATTGTGGCTGAAGCTTGTTTAAATCAGGAGATACCCGACCATATAGTAGCCGTGGGCCTGCGGACGGCGAGCGTTGGGTGGTGTGGCATCCGATAAGCACCAGATCCGGATCGACGGCGCGTTGTGTTCCACGTGCGCCTCAAAGAGATGTCAGCATAATTCACGAGACTCGCCAGGGCCCGCGACTGCCAGAGTTGCGGATGTTCTTCGAAAGAGTTACCGCGGCCCTGGAACGCAAAGGGTATTTGGAGAGACACGGATGGGTTTTAGTAAGTAAGAGTCTGACACTCCCTTCCGCTCCGCCCAGAGCGAAAGGAATTCTATAATGATATCCCATTAAAAAAGAAACAGCTTGTTTCGAATGCATTATTCACTGTTGTAGCTTAATGCTACTGAAAACTTATACAAATTCGTTTAAATGATAAATGATATTTATTTTGTAAGTAGGTTAAACATAACACTTTTACACGTCAATATTTTTTGGTCATTTTAAGCTAGATGAGGCCGGTGTTTCCTAGCTGACTACCCTGAGAAGAAACACCGAAACAAACTCAGAGGTCACAGTCTCTTTTGAAATCCATACAAATTGTACTGGTCAAATCATACGAGAACCATGTAGGTTAATGTCTGAGGTGGCCTTTTGAGGAAAGTGCCACACAGATTTGAGTGGACCTGTCCAGACAGTGCAAGCATTTGTCAGTTATTATGGAGCTCAAACTTAGAACTTTAAGGAGCTCAACGATTTGACGAACAATACCAAAGTAAGGACATTTGGGTAGGCCGCATAAAAAAAATCTCAAACTGCCAGACATTGTTGACTAACATGAAATGAACCCCTATCATAGCAATCTGCATGGTCCCCACATTCACAATACGATATGAGGATCATGCAGATCAGTGTCTGAAATGGTCTTTTGCTGTAGCATTGAAATACCAGCCAATTATCAAACCCTAAGTCGACTGGCTGAATATCCCTAAGACATTAAGTTCACCTTAGTACAGTGCTTTTAACTCGTGCATAAAGTTTTAATAAATAAATATTGTCCCACTTTGAATACCACGGTTGGCCATACTCAAGGCGGATTATCTATCAGTCTAGGTAATTTTTAATCATAGACGTTTTGATTTGGCCGTAGATTAATCAAGTAAGCTAGGTGCCTACTGCCAATGTAAAAAACACATAGTTATGTATAATATAATTTCTCGCCCCACTAACAAAAAACACATCAATCCATTTTCTTCAGGAACCATATTACAATAACATTTTTCTTATCTCCAACTCACAATACAATTTGATTTCAACGAGGCGTCTGTTTTCTCCCAAACTTTCCGCGATTGCTTTTCTTTCGAACTACCCTGCATGTTCGTTCGGAACTGCAGATTGTAGAAATTAAATGAATGTTTCAGCTTTATTGAAATTGTTTGATTTTGTGTTTTTGCGGCCAGTGATTTGTAAGATTTACTACTTACTTGAGAATCTGTATTTACATTTTGATGTAGTCTTATTATTAATTCGTATTAATCATAAGACTAGATCGAAATGTAAATACGATAGGAGGAATAGGAGCTCTAAAGTACCTGATATTTTGTGAACAATAACGATTTTTGATTGATCGATTTAATTTTAAAAGTCTTAACATGAAAATTTCGCACTGCAGACAATTAGATCTTATTCTAATTATGTGAAATCCTACATGTACTTAGGCTAACTTGCCTTTACAAACATTTGGCAGGTTTTGATTTAAACTATTTATTCATCCAATAAAAAAGCTGGTGATAGGTACTCAACATTGTTTGAAGGCACAAAAGTCCTAGTACTGACTTGAAACGCAAATCACGATTGTTAAAAAGTTCAAATAGCGAAATGTTACATGGTCAATCTTTTGTTTATACATTTTGGCAGTTCAACAATCACTGGAATTGATATAATGCCACTTTTTCTAGCGCTATGTCAATGTGGTAATAGAAATTGGTGGTGGTTTAATTGACTAAATTTCAACTGGAAACGATTAGAGTTTGATGAACCTGGATTAAACTTCAGCGAAAAACAGCGCTGCCTTCGTAAACATCATTCCACATTGATATTTAATTTTACCCCCTTTACTTACTGTTTTTTTCTATATTTAAATTAACTCACACACTGAAACATTGATGTTAATTATATAAATCAATGGTTGCAAAATTTGCAAAACTTATTAATTCTACCTCTGCTGGTATTACTTTGTACCTATTAGTACCAACTACAGTGTAATTTTAGGTGCTTCGTCCTCACATATTATATTTAATTGATTAATGTATACAAAACATTGTTAAACCTTTATGTGAAAAGAGTAACTATGGAGTTTCTTATCCGTTCTTCTCCATAAGAATCTACTTTTTGTGAATGGATAACTAGAGTCCCTTTTTTTGGGCACTTTTGAACATCAATTTACACATACATAATTATAGAATTATGTACCTATGTGTAAATTGATGTTCAAAAGTGCCTTTTAATGGTCTAGTTGAAATAAATTAATTGACTTTGACTTTAAATTCAAAACCAACAATGGAGTGTTGACCTTAAAGTCTGAATGTTTCGATGTTAAAATTTTTGTTAGCCAATCACACCTCAATGGTTGATTGCATTTGAATCTTATTTGGAACATAAGTGAACTGACATGCAGGCAGAGTTGCTGGCAAAAGGTAGTATTAAATACTTAATACCTTAACTAATATACTACAAATTTGTGTGTTTCGGATTTTGGTTAATCTACTACGAATCAACGGTTGAATAAACTCGACTTCAACGTTCGACATCACGCGGGCGAATCCGCTTGCAAAAGTTAGTTCTAAATAAATAACCTAGTAAAGTCGAACAAAGCAAGCTCATTGAGTAAACACGAGGCTGCCTCATTAACTCAGCTCGGATATGGTGTAAGCGCCCTAATTAATTTATTCTTTAGCGCCACTGTTTTGTGCACTTTGTTCATGATTAAGCTACTAGGTACTTTTATGTCGTGTTTTTAACGAGTAGTTTGCTGTAGTGATGCTGTATTGGTGGCGCTTACAAACAAATATATATTTAATTATCGAAGTTATTTTTGTCGATAATTTTGTTAAAATGAAAGTCCAACCCGTCTTGCCTAAGAGGATTGCTATTCACAACCATTTGTTAACATCCCGAAATGAATATTTGTGGTTTTATCATTTAGGAAGAATCCACTTTCTCATCAAACACCAGTAAGTCTACCTATTTGAAGTAAAATACGTCTTATCTATTTTAAATAAAAAATACTTAATAAATTACCACTTTGTAGCATTCTCCTTACACGCACCTAACAGAAGCACAACCAATCGTTTCAGAATACCACCGAATGGTTGCGACAGCGACTGCCAATATGAACGCATGCTCTTCTGGAAAACCTTGTGGTGTCCCAGAAGAGCGTGGTCATAGGGTGATATTGGGTAGCTGATAAGTAAGAAAAAAAAACGTTATTATCAAGAAAAAACGAGATACATAGTAGAAAACTCTAGGCAGGTTACGAAATTTTTTTAAATTTTGCTAAAAATAAAAATGCATGATCATACAGTATGATCCCTGCTGTTAATTAATGGGAAATTATAAAACGATCGAATAAAAAAATAACTTAGCGACTGATGATGAGATACTGTTTTAATAACTTGTGCGGTATGAATTTGAATAAGCGAAAAATTAGCTAAACTAACGACGAATATTGATTAATAATAAAATCAAGAACAAGCTTACAAAAAGTGGGTTGTAATTAATCCATTTCAGATATTAAAATTCTAATCGTGCGGCTAAATTACTAAGTGAGCGACTAGAAATACAGAGAGGGCAACTTCAATATTGAGATAGAGATGATTTTTCCAATTGAGGTTTTAACATTTTGGTGTTTAATTTGGTGCGCAAGAGCGAGTGATGCCAGCTCGGGATTTGGGGCACCCCGACTCTGACAGGTTAGGTTAGAAAGAGATGGCGGGGTCAAGTGAGCGAGCGAAGCGAGCGAACAGACCCCGCCATTCCCTTCGTGGTTATTTTTTTTTAAACCACCCAGAAATATCATTTGCCAAATATTTAAAAAAATGCAGGACGTAACGTTGACACAAACAAATATTAGGTCGCTCAAATATTATAAAGCTTCTCATCTAGTAATGTTTGTAAGTTGCTGTTCTGTTGATTTCTCGTCACTCGCAGTCAGTCGCTCACTTAGTAATACTATAACGTAAATTAATTATTTTTGTCACTTAAAACTTTAATTTACAGTCACTCGTTTAAATACTATCCTTAATTAATTACTGAATTCGCCATAATATTATGAAACTAAAATAGCTCCTTTCACCTTTAGGGCGGTTACGCTTTGCATCCGATCCGAAACAGAATTCATAGAACTATTTCTATGGTAGTTTAAGCACTAGATCCGACTTACGTCGTTCGATTTTTTCCGTCATCCTTTAATTCGGAAGAAATATTAACGGAGCGAAGTAGCTGTAGTACTGTTTGTAGGAACTTTTTGCGCATTACCTGGATTCAAATCAGACATATCCAAATATGGCCCCTGAATATCTTGGATTTGGATCAGAGATCGGATTAGTGCGGGAGCAATATCCGAATTCGGTTCGAGTTTTTTGGACTCTATATCTGTATTTTCACGAATTCGAATCGGATGAAGTGCGAAAAGCGATATCCGAATTCGGTCCCAGTTTCTTATATCCGTATTACCACGGATTCAGATCGGATGCAGTGCGTAACCGCTCTTAGGATAGAAATTTATTGCGAAAAAGCTTCTCTTCTGCCAAGCTTATTTTTTGAAACACAACTCAGGATGCCACATATGTGAGTAGGTAGTGTATTATTTCACCCCTGTATGTAAATACAGTTTCACAGTACGTGACAAAGTGTAACACTTAGGCATTTAGTATAAGCTCTGCACTTACAAGGCACTTTAGTTGGTACAACAAAACACTGTGATTCGATATAATTGTGCGGGAACGATGCATGTAAAGACCGCTTCGCCCAGAGAGGAAGAACTCATTTGATGATTTCCCATACTTAAAAAAAGTTAGACACTACGGAAAACTACGTGTAACTATTCTGACATACTCGTTTCCTTCTTTGTCATTTAACGTACGACAGTTGTAAGTAAGTAGGTATTACTCACCTAACCGTACTTAAAATTACCAGTATTAGTTTACCGGCTTTTATATCTTCGGTTCACGGCACTGATAAATTAATCAGGAATATTCTAGCTTCCACACTGATTGATTTTGATGTGCCGTGCTTCACCGAGGCTCTGGAGGCCTGGAGACTCGCTTGCCCGAATTCAAATCCGCCCGATTTCCCTTCATCCCAGAGACGGTGGGATGAGCCGCTCTGCAGAGAAATTCAGGCAAACCTTATTGCTACATCATCTACTACTGCAGAGCGTGCGCGCCTGCTGGCTGTGGGTGAGTGGGAGTCGGGTCTCTGGCTTCACGCACTACCGTCGTCAAACATTGGCACCTTGTTCGACGACACTACTTTCCGCCTCGCTGCCTGCCTGCGTCTTGGCGCTCCTTGTTGTTCTCCTCATCGCTGCCACTGTGGCGAAGTTGTCGACAGCCTCGGACACCACGGCCTGTCATGCAGCCGTAGCGCGGCACGCGAATATTAACGACATCATCCGACGAGCTCTTGTCACCGTCGGCGTTCCGGCTGTATTAGAACCCAGTGGCCTGGCACGCGACGATGGCAAGCGACCGGACGGTATGTCTTTATTTCCGTGGAAGATAACAACAACCGACAAGTAGCGTCCCATACTAAAGGCCTACCCGCCTTTAGTATGGGACGCTACTTGTGTCGATACTCTTGCGCCATCCTATCTTCCTAGCTCTTCGTGCTGTGCTGGTGCTGCCGCTGCGGCTGCGGAGAACCTCAAGCGGCGAAAATATAACAACCTCGTTGGTAGTTATATTTTCGAGCCGTTTGGGGTTGAAACTATCGGGTCGTGGGGTCCGAGTGCTCATGCGTTATTTAAAGAACTTGCTAAACGCTTAGTTGACACTTCGCGTGACCCAAGGGCTGGCTTTTACCTTGGACAAAGGATAAGCGTTGCCATACAACGTGGCAATGCCGCCAGTCTTTTGGGCACTCTTCCAGTCGACAGCGGATCATCATGCGGATGAATTTTTTGACGCCATCTTTTAGGGTTAACTTAGTTAGGATATTTGATTTTTATTATTAGTGCTGTCTCTATTAAATACCAATAAAAATTACGATGAAATAGACTACTACGACGATATTTTGTTACCGTACTTTGTACTAACTAATGTCATTGTTTCATTGAGTCTCTTACATTGAAGTATTTCTAAGCTTATTTTCTTTTAAAGACGGTGCAGTCTGACCTAACTCAGATTATCGCAAACCTGCACTGCCTTCTCACAGTGTGGGATAAACGTTCGCAAAATATGAATTGAAATGGGATAACGAAATGGGAGGCCTTTACACTGCATTGGAGGAATGTGTTGGCTATGATAGACACCAGATAAATGTGCAATAACGGTCATTGACCCACATAAATTTATTGATTTTCTTAATATAAAAACAGAAATTAAGACATAAAGCTGTCCTGAATCGACTTCCATCGTGATCCTTCACGTTCTCTAAGTAATGAAAAACAGTTCAATATTCTAATTGTTCGGGTATCTACGAAGGGATATTACGGGAAAGGTCAATGTACTTTATTGCAATTATATCTGGCGCCTATCATAGTTAGATTATTAAGTGCCTCTCCTGAACTACTAATTCAATGTTCTTAATTCTTTATTGTACACCAAAACCACTTCTAGTGCAATGATAATAAAGTTCATGTTCAAAGGATGGTTAACTCAAAGTTGAGTTTTCTCACAGCAACATCTTTGAGTAATAGAGAGAGATTTCTTTTAGTAGGAAAAACTTAGAAAACTGACTTCTATGTATTATGTGTACATTATTACGTCATAAACGTAAATAAGAGTGAAATATAATAATATTAAAACATTTTGTTTGTTTGTAGGCAATTCAGCAAAACGTGTTTGTTGCCCATTACGTATTTAACAGCACATTGTGTCACTAAAATGTATATAAAGTTAAATTACTTAATGGCTGTGAAGTACTTTGTAAATATTAACCGTGTGAGGGTGCATACGGAACGATGGAAGTTTTGAATTATTACTAAAACGTGTTTGTGTGAACATTGCTAAGTTTTCCAGTAAGCAAGTCTTGACTTCTGACTTTTACGTGATAATGTAATGTTGCAGCCAACTAGCTTAATGAGCCATTTAATTAAAAGCCTAGGCTTTTCATTGAAATGGGCAAGTCATTAAACGATATTGAACAAAAGTTGTCACTCAGGCCGCTGAAAAATCGGCGCGTTTAAACGAAAAGGCTAGGCAACCAATTAAACGGCTGATCATGCTAATTGGCTGCGACATATATAAGTTTAGATAGTACAGGACATAATCCAACGTGTAAAAGTATGAACGCAAGATCTGAAAAGAAATTATTGTACTCATATACGTTGCAGATTGAGTTCAAAAGACAGGTTCGATAGACAGAAAATAATGCAGAATTAAATACGATGTACAGGAATATATAAATATTCCGGTCAAGCTCCGCTGACACACCGGCGTGTCACCCGATTTACGCGTTTTAAAACTCTATTATTACCATATCGCAAGGTATATTATATGATGTTGAAGTTTGACATGTCGGGAGCTTAACCGCAACCAAAGTAAGAGGAGCAGTCCGCTTTTGTAACGGCACGAAGTTTTAATTAATAATAATAGCACAATAAACCCTGTTCAAAGTCAATAACGCAACTATATGTGCAAAATAATGTAAAAAGTTTTGAAAGAATGAACAAATCCGTTTCATAAAAATCTTAAAATATTCAGTCAAGCTTAGTGACATCGAAAATCATGTTCAGCCTGTATGAGCATTGGTTTAATTAAATTTACATATTTTTATAATAGAATTCAACAAAGAAGAATACTTATTTAAATAATGTAAACCTGTGTAAAGCTTTAAATCTAATATTCTTTCAAAGTCGTAAAACGTGCATAGCCGAGACAAGCTCTAAAGAATTCCCAACGGGTCCAACAAATAAAATAAGACACGCAAATACCGTTCTTATGATAATAATTCCAGTAAAAACTACGAGCGCATTCAAATTAAAACAAAATGAAAGTTAATTAGAAGCAAAAACATCAAGTTTTTATCACTAATTAAAGTAACAACGGCGGGGACGTTATTATAAATCCCTTTGCTATATGGTCGACGCCAGATAAATTTTCAATAACGGTCATTGACCCACCTACATTTATTGACATAACTTAATTCCGAAAATAGAAATAAAGACATAAGGCTGTATCTCTTCATAATGTACCTGAATCGATATCTAACGTGGTCCTTTACATTTTCTAGTGATAAAAACGATCCTTATTTTATTGTCCAGGTACATTATGAAGTGATACCGTTAGCGTCGACCATAGCTTAGCTTTCAGTATGTCTTTGAATTTCAAAATCAGCGAGAAACTCATGGCTAAGTAATAACAGCGACACCCGGGTCGACCTTTAAAATTAATCAACTTTTGCCAAGGTCAGTTCCTAGATGGGTGACCGTTCATTACCTACGGAGACTCCCCACTCCCCAGTGCTTCGGAAAATACGTTTAGAGCGTTTAAGTCGGACGGTATTTCATACAAACTTTCAAGTCCTTATTTTTCGAAATGAATAAACCGATTTTATTGAAACTTCCATCGCATATGCAGGATACATAGGTCTAAAAAGATGTCAGAGAACATTTTTGAAATGTCTTATATAAAAAAAGATATTTGGAAATATGTTTCTATGGAAAATTTAAAATCGGTGGAATTAGCTGTGAAATTATTTTTCAGGGGGGGGAGGCTTTTTTTTATGGATGGGAAATTATCGAATGACTCCTGCCGCTCTGGGTGGAGCGGGAGGGAGTGTCAGACTCTTACTGACTTTAGGAGCACGGATGGGTTTTAACCCATCCGTGCTCCTCGTAGTGCTTTCCAGGGCCGCGGTAACTCTTTCGAACAAAATCTGCAGCCCTAGCAGGCTCTGGCCCTAACAGGCCCCTACTCCTATGCTGACATCTCTTGGAGGCGCGCGTGGAACACAACGCGCCGTCGTCGCCCTGGCTTTGATTGGACGGCGAGCCACCCAACGCTCGCCGTCCGCAGACCCGCACCTACGGTGGCCGGGAATCGCTCAGCGACTCTCGACGCCCGGGGCGTCTCCCTATGTTGCGGCGGCTGGGGCGTGAGGGTTGTCTTGTGTCGTTTTCTAAACGTAAAGTGACGAAATTTATTTTTCTTGTCGTCTATCCCATGGTGTGGGTTGTCGTCGGATAGGTCTATATATAGGATAGCTGGAATGGGGGATTGGGGGGTTGGAAACTTGTCTCTGACAAAAACTAGCACTTTATTGCTTAATATTTCGCAAACGGATCTTTGGATGGAAAAATGGTTTTCGCACACTCTCGATTTTTTTTGGGATTTATTTTACCAGTTTTTCGGCACGATTAATATGTATGTTGAGATCAAATTCCAACTTTCTAGTGCTAAGCGACTCAAAGCTAAACCGTGGACGGACAGACGGTCATGGCGAAACTGCAAGGGCTCCTTGTTGACTACGGAACCCTAAAAATGATCAACTCTACTCTTACCGCATCAAGTACCTACCCGTACTTACAATAAGGACCATTCTCAAAAGAGGCCAACTTTTTACCATATCTTCCCATTTAAGCCACAAAAAATTTTATCTATCAAAAAGTAATACAAAACTCCTTAAGAACCGGAAGAGGAAAAACAAAAAGTTTGGTCAAATGATGTAGTATTTTGAGGAAGAGTTACAAAATAAAGTTTGTCTTTAGGGACCAATGAAGGTTGGGAAACAGACGTATTTTGGTTAAAACCGCTAACAAAACTTATTTAAACTTCTGGTTTAGATATTTATTTGACAGGCTGTTCTTTGGTTTGTGTATATTTAATAATTTTGATCACTGTTTAATTTAGTCAATAATATACTAGTGTTTCAATTTAGTAAGCGGTGCGACGGCCGACATACAAATTGAAAATTGTGGGTTCGAACATAGACTGGCACTTTAATTTGTATAATTTATTTCATCACTAGGTACCGCTCGCAAACGGTGACAGAAAACATCGTGAGAAAATTGGCATGTTCTAGAGTAATTCGGGCCGTACACGTTCAAGTAATTTGAGCAAACAGGCTGGTTCGGTCAAACAGTTTTATCAAATTGGCATGAATGTCTGTCGGAAAATTTGATTACATTCATCAATTTAAAATTTCATATTTCTAAATGATCAAAGAGTTTGAACCGGCCTATTTGATCAAATTACTTGAACATGAAGGTATGGCCCGCATTGATCGCATGACATCTAGGTACCAATCCGCACGGTGCCGGCGTGGTGGCCCGCTCCATTCCACAAAGTGGAGGCCTGTGACCGTGCAATAAAACATTACTTTATTGGTGGTTATATGTCTTTCCTAATTGTTCTCTACATTGTTAGTCTACGTAGGTACATTTATTAATGTATTGCTTTAATTAAACGAAAAGAAATAACTTCTTTCATCCTAAATATATTTTTTCGGTTTCTTAAGTGCTACTTAACTTGAGAAAATGTCTTTTAGAAGATTTATGTAAGTAAAATGTGTAATACATTTAATAAAATGTTAGTTATTATTCGAGCTTTTATCAAATCTCGTATTCTGACCACAAATGAAATACTTGGTGGTAAAGTGGAATGCGTGAACAGGTTTCCAAAATTCTTGTTTGTTAATACAAAACGAACTTTTGAAGTAATGATTATAAACAGATAATTATATCATTGTTTGATTGTTTTCTTGGTTAGGTATGTGTGTAAAGTAGAATATGAGGGGGGTAAAAACAGCTCGAAATGTTTCGTGTAAATATATACACACTTCGTGCGTTAGGCGAGGCCGGAACTTGGTCAGGCGCACGGCCGTACGCCTATATTCTCTGGAAGTACTGATCTGATTACAAACATATTTCACTGATTAAAACGAGAGTTTTATTTCGTTTCTTAGGATATTTCATTCCGGAAAAATGAACAGTTTCTATTTATGTGTGTGTAAAGGAGAATTCTCTGAAAGTACTGATCTGATTACGAACATATTTCACTGATCGTGAATAGTTTTGTTGCCGAGTTTTTATTTTATTTTTAATTGTGGGAAGCTGTGTCTTCAATTAGAAATATTCTTGGTCCATCATTCAAAAATCGACATGCATATCTAATGTGTAAACATTAGAAGAATACGATGATATACAGGGTTATTTGTAAAACACCAACAACCTTTCAGTGGGTGAAAGTACTCATGATTATAAACAACTTTTGTTATGAGACCAACCCTGAAAAATCGAAAAAAAAATCTACTGTTTCATACATTTTCAACGGGTGAATGTTTCATTTTGTATGAAACATCCGATTTATTTTTTGATATTTCAGAGTTGGTCCCATAGAAAACGTTGTGTATAATCATGAGTACTTTCACCCACTGAAAGGTTTCTGGTGTTTTACAAATAACCCTGTAAATATGAAAAAATACGATGATCTAAACAACAGTAGGTATATCTTCGAGTTTTAGGATACTTTCATTCTGGAAAAATGCACGGTTTCTATAAGATAAGTCACGAAAACAAAGCCGTGAAATAAAACTTCTACTTTATAAACTGTTTTTGTGTGGTTTAAATCCTTGAATACTTCAAGAGAGAAAATGAGTCTTTCCGAATAAGGTACAACAGACAAACAAATCACTGCAACGGATACCACTTTTCAATTTGTCTTTGACAAACCGTACAAGCTTCTGAGAAGAGAAACCAGACGGTTCAAACCAATTGCATTGGCATAAAATAGAAGAAAACAGCCATGAAGCTCTGGACTATGGGATGCCAGCTTTTCTAGAGTTTGAAGTCATTTACTGCCTATCATCATCATCATTTCAGCCGAAGGTCATCACATAGGCTTGTCCTGTGCGGCTCGCATCCAACGGATTCCGTTGGCCTTCACCAGCTCATTGGTTTACCTCGTGGGAGGCCTTTCGACGCTTCGTCTTTTGGTACGCGGTCGCCACCCCAGAACCTTTCAACCCCTTCGATTTATCTATTCTGCGAGCAATATGCTTTGCTCACTGTTACTTAACTTTGGTGATTCTTCGAACTATGTTAGTAACTCTTGCGGATATCTTTGTTTACTGCTTAGCCTACTCACAACTATTTTGGAGTCAAGGTCTAATCTGACTGCTAGCAGCTGAATACAGTTTTTCCATGAACCTTCTCCACCATCTTGGCTAGTAAAACAAGACTCTTTGCAACTGACCAGTCACGCTCCGTAATTACTTGTTACAGATGTGCACCGCACAGACTTTAACTACTAGCTGTTCCCAATTGCTTCTTTAGAAGTTTCAAGTGCAGCAAAATGTTGTTACGAGGAACATTTGTGTCAATAAGTAATGAAGAACGAAGATCGATTTTTGCGGCTGATTATTATTATTAACTCTTTGTTACTGGATAACACATAAGCAGGGGCTGGTCACGTGATGGTAAGATTTCAGCGCTGCTTAGGGTGTAATGCCAGAATTATCGCAGGTATGTTGCCTCCCCAGAGACAAAGCTAAACACAAGCCAAATACAAGTCAGAATTGCGTGCATAGGGTTCATAACAAGGGTTGCGGATTTTGTACGAAAGAGTCACCGCGGCCCTGGAACGCAACGAAAAGGTACTAGTAGAAGCACGAATGGGTTTAAATGTGGTGTGTGGTGGTTTAAGTGGTTCCCTGAGCGGAAGGAGTCATTTGTCGATTTTAAATCTATAAAAAAAGGGTTCCTAACTACTCATAATTTTTTAACATTATGTTGTATGACCACAAACTTCTTTTAGGTTTCCTGTAATTTATGTTTTTGAAATTGATATTCAAAATTTATGTATTACTGCTGCTGAATAGCTCTTTGCAGAGTTTGGATGTCATGGTAATTACAGGCACAGATGAGTTTTAAGAGTTTCGCACGTCCGAATGAATACTGGAAGCTTTATAGAAACACTTGTGTGAGTGTCTGACATTCTGTCACAGTAAATTTGCTCAGAATAAAACATGAAAACATTCGATATGTTTAAACCAGGCACGATAAAGAACCAAGCTGATAACAGTTATTTATGTTCTATGCTCACTATATTTATTTGGTCAGTGGTAGACCCTCTTTGCGGTCACTAACCCTATCCATTAGATACAAGATTGATAGGGATTACCACTAAAATATTGATTAGGACCGCTACGTAAAACATATATAGGTAGGCTACACCAGTGCGGTCTATTCGGTGCATCAGCCGGTCTATTCTGTCGACATCTCACTGTGTACACTTAGGCGAAGTGAACGTCAAGTGAGCTGTCAAACCATACAAACAAAATTAAATGTGAAGTGAAATGAAATGACAGCTCACTTTTCGTTCACTTCACCTAAGTGTACACAGTGAGATGTCGACAGAATAGACCGGCTGATTTACATTGCAATGAATCAGAGACAGAAAGCTTATCTTTCTAACAATATGTAATTTAATTATTGTATTTTTTTTGACATTGAATCAGAATAACGATTGTCAAATAGTCAAAAATGTATAGGATTGACATGCGCTGTTATTGAAATGTCACTCGTGCTCGTAATCATTTTGGCATTTCGATCATCTCTATTGCCGAATCGCTGATGGAATGTTTTTGGTAGAACTCTTGATAATGATTCAACTACTCCATTTGATCTCAGAAAGAAATTAAATATACAAGTGGAGTAAAAAACTTAAATTTGGTCACCATCGAGTAACCACACTCATTACTAAATAATAAACTAAAACAGGTGTATAGATTTGGTATTGATATATAATGTAGTGTAAGAAGGTTACACTACATTATCAATACAAAATCTTCCTGACCTACATACTACGCCACATAATCAAACTTTTCACACAGCATCATCCGTTACCCATCTCCCTCGCTGGCTAGCTCTCAATTGATAAATTCCTCCCCAGGGCGTCATCGTCGGCTCTCTAGAAACTATATTTAGCTGTTTTACTTCGCAGTTTCACGTACTAGAATACTTTGACCTAAGTTAGACCCCTTGGGTATTCGATCGTCACCTCCAATTATTTTCAGAATATTCTTAGGCTATTTTAAATAGTCAAGTAAGTATAGCATAAAAATGTTATAATTTTAGAAGTCTTGACTAAGACTGTGTGCGCACTAAACAACATCATTTTTCAGGACACTTGCATCGGATATAGTTTCGTAAAAGATACTTTCGCAAATTCACTAGTCACACACGTTATGACAATTGCGCAAAAGAGACCTGCCGGTCGATTCTGTCGACATCTCAAGATGTTCACCGAGGCGGAGTGAATGACAATAGCGCTGTCATTCTATCTTATTTGTATGGTTTGACAACTCACCCGTCGTGCGCCCCGCCCGGGTGTTCACTTCGACATGTTTACAGAATCGCACTGCTGGGCGAAACACTCTTGTTGAAACACACTTACGTAAAAGACACCTCCGAGAAGACAATTTGCACGGGTCTCACTTTCGTGAAAGACAATTGCGCAAAAGAGACCAGGGCGAAACACACTTACGCGAAAGACACCTCCGAGAAGACAATTGCACGGATCTCACTTTCGTGAAAGGCACCTGCGAGAAAGACAATTCCATGGATCTCACTTTCGTGAAAGACACCGAGAAAAAAAATTGCACGGATCTCACTTGCGTACAAGACACCTGCGAAAAAGACAATTTATTGCACGGATTGTCCTTTGCCTGCATGTAAACCACCTGTGCTAAAAACATTTACTCTAAATACACCTTTATCAAGGCACTTGCAGGGAATACACTTGTGTGAAAGACACGCACGCAAAAGACACATGCGTGAACGACACTGAGAGTAGTACTCTCATCTAGTAAAATTATGTCATTCGCCTTTACAATCAATCCTACCATTACCTACATACTTACAGAAATTCCTTCATTAATTATACATATAATATGTCTCAAGTGAACCTTTTTACAAGTACAAAGGAATTCTTGTAAATAATTTCAAGAATTTCAATATGTTCTGTACCTGCGGTGGGTTGCTGTGTGATGTAAGTGGAACAATATAAAACACTGTACTGCCACAGATTGCCTCTTTTCTACGTGACTTGCTCTGTCCGTTGGCTTAAATTGAACATTTTGGTCTCAGTGGATAATCTTTTGCACGTGTACTGTATTCTTTTCAGGATTTTTTTTATAATACTGACTATTGATTCAGCGCTATCAGGTCTGGTTGTAAGTGATGGTTACGTTCGATAAGGAAGCATTCTTGCTTAGAAGCAACCAGGCCTTGACTTCAAATCCCAGGTGGTAATCATTTTTTTTTTTGGTGGTGTCTTTTTTATTTTTTTTCTTACATTTAATAGTCGTGTCTTGGTAGTTTTATTTGTTGACCAAATCACATATATTTAAGCCTGATATTATAAAGTACCAGACAGTAATACCACTGTCTGGTACTTTGTAATATCAGGCTTAAATACATTACAATTTTTTTTTTTCGTAGGTAAAATTCGCATAAAACTACTGTATTGCGGCATTTTAAAAATGCGAGTAAATAATAATCATTGTATCTCAGCTACAAAGAATCTGCTCACGATTTCAGTTACAAAGAACATAATTTATCAGAATAACAGCTGTGCAAAAAGTTATAAACTCCACTGATTGCTAAAAAGCCTTGATCCTACCACATTTACTATTTGGCACTGGTAGATAACGTCGTTATTTATAGTTAGTCTGTCATAATTTTTAGACTCAAAAGACTATTTTTGACTAAAAAACTGTCTCGTATTAATTAAAACCGTCCAAAACTCTACGTGTCATGTTAACTGGCAAAAATTTGTTCAAAAAATTTTTAATTGGTCCGTTGTAGGCGGCGTGTCGTTTAAAACTGTAGCCAGATACAAGTTCAATATTAAAACGGAATGAGAACCGACCATTTGGTTTCAGTTTACTTAGCGTTAGGTGTTATTTTCACGTTGCTTTAAAATAGGGCTGCCTGTTAATGCAAATTAGATGTGCGTTATAAAAGATTTTCTATTTTGCTATAAGGTAAGATTTGACAATAATAATTGTTGAAGTGAAAACTTCGTTATCGGCGTTGTGCACTTTTTGGGATGGGTAAAAAATGTCAAACTCGCGTCAGAACACATGACCTGATCGAAAATTCGTAAGACGGATAATGTCATATAAATTGTCATACGATAGCGCAATAAATGAATATTGTATTTAATCACATAAATGATAGTACTTTTATACTGATAAATAAAGCAATTCGTGCGAAATTATTCCCTAACCATTCCAAAATATTCAAAAATGCACAAAGTTAATGTTCAAATTTTCACTTCTGCCGGCACTCCCGGAGTGCAACCCGTTGTTTTTTTTTTTCATTATGAGCAGGAGCAGCATGAGGCAAAAGCTAGTTGCTTTTGTTCAAGTTTTATTCGTCACTCGTGTTCAAGTTTTATTTACGCAAAAAGTAGCTCAGGTAACCGTCTCCAGGGTCCCATCTATCTCTACCAAAATTCAGCAAAAACTAAAATACGCATTTTTAATAGTTACAATGTAACGTACAGAAGCGGTGAACTTCTACAAATTGATAATAATATCTAAATAGTCCAGTTTTTGAAAAGAAATACTCGCAAAATTAGTGTGACGAATTGTCAAACGCGTGTGTTAGCTGCCGAGCTGGGTTAAATGAGAAGAGTATTTTACTGAAAAAATATTGGACTCGTCGCCGTCGCTGTGAAATATTTTACCCACGTAGTGATGTCACGCGTATTTGCTGTATCGATACAGTGCGATGAGAAAAAAAAGAAGAATGAAGACGTTGTATTCGACACAAATGTATTTTGTTAAGAATAAATGACTATGACTATGACTATGACTATTCATTTTTAGTTTTATATTTTTTGGAATTCTATCTGACGGGATAAGTAGATTTTTTCAGTAATACCCTATTATTTATCAACAACCTTTTGCATCACTTGACTTGTGTTTAATTTTTGACCAGTTAATAATTTATTTATTCTTTTTTTTATTATTATTGATAGGCACGCGCTTGACCACTATCTCACCTATGTGGTTGAAGATGGAGCACGCTTGCCTAGAAATAACCTATTCACTCTTGACTTAAAGACTCCCAGGTTGTAGCTATTCATACCGAATACTAGTTGTACAATTGTTTTAATAGTATTCGGTGTGTTTAGTATATTAAAAACATATTTCTAAGTGTTTCTAAGATTCTTAATTATTCTGTTTCCATTCATCATCTGCCTAGCCTTTTTTCCAACGAAATTGGGGTCAGCTCCCAGTCAAACCGGATTCAGCTTAATACCATACCTATTATATATCTGCTATCATAAAAGTTACCATTTCATATCACATTATTTTTAACTGTGAATTTCAAACATATATTCAGATGCATAAAGGAAAACCAGTTCAAGCTTTTCCCAACTACCTAAATTAGGGTCAGTTTCCAGTCGAAACAGATTCAGCTGAGTACTCACATTTTACATGGAGTTCGCTCCATGTAAAATGCGAGTACTCAGCTAGAATATCTGTGAAAGAACCTATCTGACCTCTACAACCCTAACTAGGAAACAGGATACCCCATGGTAAGACTGCAGTCAGATTTTCAGACTTCTGACTCATCATCATATCAGCGGAAAGACGTCCACCAAGTATCGCCACAACAACCGGTCCTGCGTCTCGCATCCATCGGCTACCAGCGACCCTCACCAGGTCACAGATCCACCTTGTGGGAGGCCTTCCACCGCTGGACTTCAATCTAATAAGTATTCAGACAACAACGACAATCTCCATCTTATAAAAAAACATTACCCTCCTTCTGACGCAGTCGGGTAATAACTAGAAAACTATATGTCGTAAACATTGGCCATTTCATGAAGTGGTTGGATTAATCACTTCATGAGATTGCCAACCAAACCTAAACTAGACGTCAAACTTATTTCTATTTGCAGGGTTTATAAAAACCTAACCTTACTTCGGCCACCTCATAAAATGGCTATTTCTACGAAATACACATAATGCAAAAAAAAAATACTGATAATGAAAATGGATTCTGATCTTTTTATAGATGTTTATTTACATAATGGGTCGAAACAGTTGTATAATACGTCTGTACCTTGCTGAGACACCCTGTATATTAAGTGAGACTAACGTGCTGAAAATCAATAATAGTTAACGTTAGCATTTGTCCCGAAACCACAATAGATGGGTCGATGCGTCACCTTAGACGAGAATGCTGTTGTAACTAGAATTTATTGGATAGCAACTGGGGACCAAGTATCTAGCTAGTATTGGAGAGGCTATATTGGCAAACTTCGATTATTTTCCATTTCATTGCAAACTGCAGGATTATTTCTTAGATCTTTACTCTAAGTTCACGTCCCATAATTTTATTGAGCATACCTAATTCTTACATTTTTACTCTAAGTTCCCGTCTTAGATAGCTGATAGTTTAAAATACACAATTGTTTTAATAATATTTATCTATCTATCTAGCCTATCACGACCCACTAGACCTTTGTCCTAGTTAAGGCCAGTATTTTCGGTAAGATTCTTAAAACAAAATGCTTCGAGAGACCAAAACGCCTTAAAATGTTTGTTTAAACCAGCTTCATCTTAATATTTCATCTAAAAGACGTTAAAAATCAGATTCACAAATATTAATGTACGGTCACGCACGTCCAACAAAAACTCTCACCTTGTGTTTATTTAGGCTCAACATGCTTTCTGTCCAAGATTTTATTGTGTACTAGCTGCCGCCCGTGGCTCCGCCCGCGTGAATGTCGAAAATTATGCCAAAGGAACATACTCCCGGGATGAAGAGTATTCTATATGTTATTCCAGATTATAATCTACCTCTGTGCCAAATTTCATCAAGATCCATTCAGTAGTTTTTGCGTAAAAGAGTAACAAATATCCAAAAAAAAAGCTAAAGCTAAAGTATTTTTCTTTCTTTCCTTCTGTTATTTCATACATACAAACTTTCGCGTTTATAATATATTAGTAAGAATAAGGATGGCACCAAACTTATATTTTCAGTCACCAATAAATAAAAGAGGAAAAAAACCAGCTAAAAGATTGCTGACCATAGTGATCAGCAATCTTTTATCTGGCTTCTGGCGAAAGATTTTTCTGCCACCTTTTTATTTTTATAAGTGAATGGGCTTGCTCTTGCCTTCGAAGTTGCTTGACGGAAAGCGATGGATGAAGTCTACAATAGAACGAGTTTGCTGAAGAAGTGTATTTAGAATCTTTCTCAATTTGAATACCCCTTGTATTCAAATTTTCGTTTTCAAATTCAAATTACGTTAATTCATTGGCAATAAGGACAATCTTTCAGGAAACATAAGTTCTCACTTTGAATAATATTTTCCATCAACTCTGAAATTTTATGAATAAAAAAATCAGCTGCTCAGTACATTTGAGATCGCATAACTCCAGCTGATCTCACTGTGGAATGCGCTCATTACGAGCATCAGGATGGCTACCATTCGGTTCTCCTTCAACACGCCTTCGACACGTGAACAAAAAGCAAGAAGTTCAAAAAATCAGCACCGCGTTGATTCGTTTTTAGGGTTCCGTACCCGAAGGTTCACCAACGGAACACTATTACTAAGCCTCCGCTGTTCGTCCGTCCGTCTGTCTGTCAGCGGGCTGTATCTCAAGAGACGTAATAGGTAGACTTTTCACAGAGTGTGTATTTCTGTAAATTTAAAATGAAAGGGCTCTCATACAAAAAACGTGTTTTTTTTGGTTTATAGTACGGAACCCTTCGGATTTCTCAATTACATTGTTAATTTTGGTTAGGTAGGTATATTTGTATCTAAATAAGTATTTATTATTGATTTTATTTTCCGTTTAGTTGTACCTGCCATTTTCTGTCTCTGCACCGCTCTAAGTTCGACTGGTAAAAATACCTAAGGTAAGTCCGCCTTTGTTCAATGATTTTTGCTTTTTTTATAAGTGTTTAATTTTTATTTGAGGATTGCGGGTAGCCGATGGATGCGAGACGCACAGGACCGGTTGTTGTGGCGACACTTGGGAGAGGCATAATATGTCCACCAGCGGACGTCTTTCGGCTGATATGATGATGATGATGATGATGAATTTTTATTTTATCCTACACTAAAAGTTACATATAATCATAATTCGTCATAAAATATTGCCAAATAACTAAAATTCACCCTGTAAAAGCAATACGAGTACATAACAAGATTTCATTACTGCAATAATACAATGACATAAGCACCAACCCTACATTTTGAAGGAAACTGTCATTTGTATAAAGTGAAACGCTTTCGGCACAAGTAAACAGCCCCGTTTCAGAAATGCGAGTTTCAGTCGACGATTATTAACGATTCTGTTTGCGAAGCCGGATTACTTACATAATTGATGCAGTTTATTAAATAAATACTTAAAATCTGTTTATTTTTGCTTATTATTGTGGATTAATTGAGTAATTGGAATTGTTTTAAAATGTATGGGCTTACCACGTTTTAAAAACTTTTTAACCATTACTTTGTAAAAATACTGTTTAAGAGATTCTAAATTCAAATTCTCTAAGCTACCTGACTAACAGTGTTTTTACTGTAAGCACAGTAAAAGTTTACCCAAAAAAATACATACCTACATAACATACATAACATACACAACGTGTAACAGAATAAACGCAATAGCTCTTAAGGGGTTATTTTTGTACTCATAGTATGAACAACTTTTACTACACGAAATCACGAAAAAGTCTTATTAATAGTATTTACCATATTATTTTCTACCGCGTAAGTTAGAAACGCGTCTTTGTAACAACATATATTTTAACTATCTCTCTTTTCTTATACTATCCATTGAACACATTCAAGTTACATTTTTATGTTAATATCCTCTGAGGTTTGAACTTTTGTCAGTTCGTAATAGATATAATAAAAATCACAAGAACTTCTGACAGTGTTTCTATACAAACTTTTATACTGTTAAAGTAAAATCTGTCAGGCAAAGGCTTAAGAACATCCGAGGAGCAAGTCAGAGTCCAACAATTCAGTTTTTAAAAACTTTTTGAAAGAAGCTTGGAAAAGTGAAAACTTAATAAAAATATCCAGCTCAGTTCGAATTTCTAGCGTTCCCGAGATTAAATGAAGTTTATACGTCCCGTCCGATAGTTGAAACGGAAAATGAGTATAGGGGAAGAAAATTTCTGAAAGGAAGTATTATTTACGTTAAAACAAATGGTTTTAATGTTATTGCACTTTAATTTAATTACTTTGTCGCTATAAATTTAATCCATGTACTTGTTACTTTACTTTAAATGTGAAGTGAAGTGACATTTGTTCCTAGAAAACGCTTTCTAGATCAATCAAAACCGGTTAGGGCTCTGTCAGCAAACGTCAAAAAAATAATCTAACAAATTACCCAAGTAATGTTAAATTACAAAAAAGTTAATGAAATATGAATTCTAAAAACCAGATAAACAATAAATCCTATATTCCTATGGAATGCGCTCCCTCTGAACATCAGAATGGCAACCAGTCGGCTGTCCTTTAAGGTGAAGGCACGTGAGCACATTCGCAAGAAGTTGGTAGAATCATCACAGCGTTAATTCGTTGAATTCGTTTTTTCTTAATAACTTTGTTTATGTGTATGTATGTATATATGTATCTATGATCGTATTATTTTTTTTCTCCCCTCTGTATGTCCTTCCTTTAAGTTGCACCTGCCATGTTTTCTCTGCACCACCCTAAGGTCGACTGGTAGAAAATGCCTATGGCATTAAGTCCGCCGTTGTACAGTGTTTTTTACTTGTGCATAAAGTTTTAATAAATAAATAAATAAATCATTCAGCTTTCTCCTACAGCCAATCATGCTTCTGAAATTGTTACGACTTTAATTCAATTGATTTAAATCGAATTTTCGGCAATCAGTCAAAACATGATCCCTATAATAAATGCACCTAATTAACCTAACCTAATAAACCTTTAAAGCAAATAAAGCAATCATTCCTCTTTTTCAAAAATAACATATCAGCAGAATACATTATTAAGAAAGAAAAACTACGCTCTTAAAAGCTTCACTAGGTTATTAACCCATTCCATATTTAAAATTCTAGCTTAGTATGGAAATAAGGCAAAAATGGTAGCAAGCGTTTTTCGCTTTAAGCGTTTCAGCATATTACCGCTCATATATACGCGGTTCGCCGAACAAAAAGTCTAGACCATAGATCTCGAAAGCGTTTCGGTGGCCATTTCTAGACGGCATTGTAAACAAAGGTGTTTTAGAAACACTCAATTTGTGTCTATGGAAGGCCATAGACACAAATTGAGTGTTTCTGTGAGTGTCACTGATCAGTCATTTCAATCTGACTCTAGATAGATAGATAGAAGAACCTTGTGCTCAGTTAACGTTGCGCGGGCACAAACTAATTAATTATTATGGTCGTTGCGTTTGGTTGCGCTTTAGCATGACAAAAGCGTTAATAGACATAATATTTATTTACATCTATCTATACTAATATAATGAAGCTGAAGAGTTTTTGTATATGATAGCCGCATTCAAATGAGGAAGGTTATAACGGGAACGGGATAAAATGGGACAAGGCGAACGAAGTCGCGGGCAAAAGCTAGTTCTTATTTATAAATACAAAAGTAAAGACAAAAACAAAAGTTTTTTTGTGGCGAAATCGATACTTACATTTGTTTAATCCATCAGCATTAAGTTTACAAAAACGGTTTGAAAAAAAAATTGAAATATTTACACAACGCTAAAGTCGAGACTTGAGTTGACAGCGATAGCGATTCAAATAATCTCGAATTAAAAATTCAAATTGACATAGTTCATAATTCAAGTTCCTACGAAAAGACGTAAAAGATCGCTATTGCCATGCTAAAACAAAACCAATAATTTTATAGTAATGGCGGCTCTATTCGATTCTATGCTCTATGGTTTGAACCTTAGCTACTTACTTTGTCGTAGGTTCTTTACATTGTAGGCTGTAAACAGACTATGCTACTTACACCAAAATCTTAAGTTTATGACGACTTCAGGAACCGTTGTTATTGTTTCAGCAGAAAATCGGTTTTCATTTTTGTGTTCTTTACCTTATTAAAATTTGATGTCAAACAGACAAAATTATTCTCTATAGGATTATTTTATAAATTTCTTATTTTTGTTATTAAAACTGTATCATTACCAGTATGTCCTTACCTCATCATCATCATCATATCAGCCGAAAGACATCCACTGCTGAATATTGGGCTCCCCCAAGTGTCGCCACAACAACCGGTCCTGTGCGTCTCGCATCCATCGGTTACCCGCGACTCTCACCAGGTCATCGGTCCACCTTGTGGGAGGCCTTCCAACGCTGCGTCTTCCGGTACGCGGTCGCCACTCCAAAACTTTTCGGCCCCATCGACCATCTGTTATGCGAGCAATGTGCCCTGCCCACTGCCTCTTCAATTTGGCGATCCTTTGGGCTATGTCGGTAACCTTGGTTCTCTTGCAGATATCATCATTCCTGATTCGATCACGCACTCCTGTCCTTACCTAGTATACGAAATAAAAAAATATGTTAAAATTGTTGGTTAGTTTTTTTTCTCGCTTTACGTTCATCCCAGAGCTGCCAGACTTCCCTAATTTTCTCTGTAACAAAATGTGTGGGATAGAGTAGAGTTAGTAAGTACTTTTAACATACGCATACCTGCTAGCTTAGGCCGACGGGCATTTTCTTTTTTGTGATGTATCAAAGGTATTTCAGCAGTCAAGGAGATTTGCAACCACCCAAATCCTGGCAGACTTTAGCTTTTGTTGTCTGTACCTACAAAAACCTCGTAATCACCTATCTAATTTAACTATATACACTTAATATGTCGTCAAAAAACCTACTAAATAAACTATGGTGTATATATACCTACATACCAACACTACTCTATCCCACATATTTTGTTAGTGAGAAAACCAGGGCCTTGCAGCTCTGGGATCTCAGTCTATTACGTTTACTGGAGGTATCTCCAGTTTCCAAAAATTAACGTCAATCAGTAGTCATCATCATCTGCCTAGCCTTTTCCCAACCAAATTGGGGTCGGTTCCCAGTCAAACCGGATTCAGCTGAATACCAGTATTTTACGTGGAGCGGCTGCCTACCAGACCTCCACAACCCATTAACTGGGTAACACAGTACTTCTTGGCAAGCCTGGTGTCAGATTTTCTGGCTTCTGATTTACGTCTGATTTACGTAGTGACTGACGTAAATTTTTGGAAAGCGGTATACGAGTATAATACTCTCCAGTGTTATACGCTTATTATCCAAGTGCGAAGGCCGCAGAAATGCACTGGATGCAAAAAAAATAGGACCGGTCGATGCAGCGACGCTTGGAGACCTAAGTCGCTGGACACACAGAAAAGACCGGAATGCTCATATTCTTTCCCTTTTATACAATTTCCTTTTTTCCCCTTTTACCCCTCTGTACCTTAAGAAACGCTTCCAGTTTCTGTGTGATTCTCACACTAGATTTCTGAGGTCATCGGATAACCTACGACTAAAAATGCCAATGCATTCCACAACTTTCTTGGATAATTCTTTTACTGTACTTGCTGCCCGTCTGTGGAATGCATTGCCAATTAAAACATATAGAAAAGACGAGGCACGGACGTGACGCTGGGTGCTGCTTGAGTTCCTAAGATGAAGATGTGGTAAATTGTGTGTGATAGCGACGCGCGAGTCCCTGCACCCGCGCCTGCCCGCTCGCACCCGTGCCCTGTCCTTTCTGTGTGTTTTACAATAGGGTGCAGACAAACAAGCGTCGTGTCCGCGCCGGGTCCTTTCTATGTGTTTTGCATCGCGACGCTTGTATACATTTTGTATGAAAGGGACGCGGAAGAGACAAAGGACCGCGCCCCGGCGGTTTTTTTTACACACAGAAAAGACGCTAGACGAGGTAACGTCTTTTCTGTGTGTAAATAAAATCGCTAAAGTCGCATTCTAAATAAAATATTGACTCAAAAAGTCTGTACAACACCCAAACGCCTTAAACTAAGTGCCCATATCGCAGTACATTCCACACATAATGCCTTTGCATAACCATTTTCCACCACTTTAGGTCGTAAATTATTCCATTGCGCTGGTCTAGTAAACCTAATCGCTTTTATTACGTCCTGTTTACTATTGCAAGAACCTAAGTTGTTATTTTTCAAGGCGTATTACGGTGAGGTATACCTGAGTGAAGTAGGGATATTTAAGTGCCTGCAGAAAAGTGCTCGGTGTAAGGTACAAAATGGAAAGTTTTGTGACGTTACCGTCGGTTATTTTTGCATTAGGTAAAGTATTATCACATTACAATATTAACGACGCTTGTACTTTTATTACAATAGTGGGTTTCATAAACATAAGTTCAAATAGTTTGTTTCAAAACCAGTAATACTTTTTTGGAGATACGTGTTGGGGTATTACAAATACGGGTGGAATAAAAGAAGAGAGTAAGTGGGTGAGGACTACTACACAGATCAATAAAAAAATCAGAAGTGGATAAAATTGAAATTCATCTAGGAAAAAGTCTCTGAAACAATTTCTGGTTAAGCGCTCCCAAAAAGTGTTGTGGCAGACTATTTTTACTACTACTATGAAAAGACATATCTTCAAGCTATTTTGAATCATACGCATTAGCTCATAAGTTGCAAGTGTCTCTTACCAATATAACAAAATAAAGATGAAGGGACCTATTATCCCCACCAACCGTGTCTCCACGTTGCCGTCGTGGTGGGGCTTGCGTGTCTCAATGATCTTGGGGGCTTTGCCGGTAGAGCCACTCATGCCGGAAGGTCCCAAGTGAGAGACCAGACCAAGAGAGACACAAGAGGGGCACACCGTTCGGAGACTTGAGCAGTGTTCGGGTCCTCGGACGGTGTGCGTCTCATTGGCTTGCTCGCTGCTCTCTGGTACGCGTCTGATCATCAGACGTGACTGTGAGGGCAGCGAGCAAGCACTGAGAGAGAGGGGGAGAGGAGGGGAGATAGGGACCGCACCCTCAAAAAGGAAATTATGGACAGGCCTGCTAAACAGAAACTACCCCAGGGCGGTCCGGACTGCACAGCGGTCCGGGAATCCGCCACGCCTCGTGCGTCAAGCCCCTCGTATTCTGGGGGGGGCAACAGGGCTGTCCGCACTCCGCTTGCCAAGGGCAACAGTGGCCGAGGAGGCCCCCGATTCGAAACGTCCTTTGAGGAATTAATCGGGTTTAATTTTAGCTCACCCGACAAAGTGTCGGTCGGGCAGAGCGCGGGAAGTGGCGCTCTATATTGGGAGGAGGGCTCGCTTGAGTGTCGCACGGGTGCAGAGTCGGAGTCCGAGTTGGACTCCGACGACCTAGCGACCTTTAGCTCGGCGAGCTCTGAACCCGTGAGAGCGGGGGCTGCTGCGGAGGACTCTAGGTCCTTCCGCAAGCGGCCCAGAACGGAGGAAGACCGGGGGTCGTCTGGCAGCGAGGAGGTGGCCTCGGCTCGCAAGATCCCCACCAGTAGGCGGGGTAAGGGCCGAGAGGGAGGCAAGGGGAGATTGCCCGCCTCCAAGGTGGCTGGCCAGCGAGCCGAGGGGCTCGTCGCTGACGGACGACCCCCCGGAGAGGGCGGTCGCAGGGCTCCTGGTTCGGAGTCCTCCGGCGGTGAGCCTGATGACTCCGGACAGGAGCGGGTTCGGAGGGCCGGGTTTGCGGAGGCCGCGCTTCGCGATGTGGCCTTGAAGAGGAAGTTGTCCTCGAAGAACAAGGCCATAAGCGAGGCGATGGCCTCCATTCTGGCGGCAGCGGAGGTTACCAAAGGTGGGCCTCCGCCGGACGAGATGTCCGAGCTGCGGGCGGAGGTCGCCCGCTTGGCTGCCGCCACGGAGCGTCTCCGAAAGGAGAACGAGGGGCTCCGCGCAGACCTGGCCAGGCTCCGGGGAGCCGGCCCACAGGGGGCGCCACAAGGGGGGCGCAGGGAGGACGGCCGGCCCGTGCCGCAGGAGGGCCAGGTGCTGGACCTGGTGCGGCAGGAGTTGGCTGCCTTCCAGGCGCGGTTCTCCGTCCTGGAGGGCATCGTCCTGCGCCCCCCGTTAGCGGCCAGTGGGAAGGCCCCTTCAGGCCAGAAAAAGGCGTCATATGCGGCCGCCGTGGCTGCCACACCGGGGTCGTCCGGCCAGGACAAAGGGTCCGGGCCGGCACCCGCGAAGCCGGTGCCGGGAAAACCGGACCCGGCCCCGGGAAGGAAGAGGAAGGGTGGGGTTGCTGCGCGGACGGCGAAGGCTCCTGCGCCGTCTGAGCAGCAGCTCCCCCCGGCTTCCTCGCCTTCAGCTCCTCCCCCGGCTCAAGCCGAATGGCAAGTGGCCGGGGAGAAGAGGAAGGCGGGAAAGGCAGCCAGGGCGGCCAAGAGGCGGGAGAGGAAGCGGCGGCAGAAGGCGCGAAGCGTCGCGGCTGCGCTGCGCCCCCCGAAAACCGCGGCTGTAGTTCTGACGCTGCAGCCGGACGCGGCGAAGAGGGGCACGTACGCGGACGTGCTCACCAAGGCGAAGGAGGCAGTGAACCTTGGTGAGCTGGGCATCGTGGGGGGCCTTCGGCTCCGGGTCACCATGACTGGGGCCCGGATGCTGGAGATCCCCGGGGCAGCCAGCGGCCCAACCGCGGACGCTCTAGCCGAAAGGCTCAGGGCGTCCCTAAGCGCGGACGATGGCCGACTCCGTCACGGAGGCGGAGGTGGTGGCCGCCGTCGTTAGGACGGGGGGGTGCTCAGCAGAGGAGGTGAAGGCGGGCACCCTACGTCCTGACAACACGGGCATGCGCACTATTGTGGTGAGCTGTCCCGTGTCGGCGGCCAAGACCATCTCGGAGGGCCGTAGGTTTTTGGTGGTTGGGTTTCCGCGCAGGTCAAACTGCTGGAACCCCGACCTCTGAGGTGCTTCCGGTGCCAGGTGGGCCACCATGTAGGAGCTCAATGCACCTCGGAGGTGGACCGCAGCGGTCTATGTTTCCGCTGCGGTCAGCCCGGTCACAGGGCCGGCTCCTGCGACGCCGCGCCGCACTGCGCAGTCTGTGCGGCAGCTGGCAAGCCGGCCGACCACTGGGCTGGGGGTAGGGCCTGCGCCCCACCCGCCAAAGCCGGAAATCGGAGAAAGCCCTCCGCCACCGCCGTCTCTGCCGCGACCGCCGCCACCGCCGCCGCTTCCTCCGCCGCCAAAGCCGGTTTCACTGCAGCTGCTGCTACTGCAACAGCCGCAGTAGAGCCCCTACAACGGGCTCCGGAGGGGGCTGAAATGGAGTGCCAGTAATGGCCCCATTTCACCCCCTCCCGTTGAACGTCAGCCACTGCGCCGCCCAGGAACTGATGCTCCTGAGCATGGCGCAGTGACTGATGCCTGTGGACGGCGAGCAATGGGTAGCTCGCCGTCCGATCAGAACAGGCCCGGGTCGTGCTGTGTTACACGCGCGCCGAATCAGCAGCCGTCAGCAAGAGATGGGGCCCGTTAGGGCCAGAGCCTACCAGGGTTGCGGATTTGTTCGAAAGAGTTACTGCGGCCCTGGGAAGAAAGGCACTAGGAGGACTAAAGGGTGGGTTTTAGTCAGTAAAAGTCTGACACTCCCTGCCGCTCCACTCAGAGCGGTAGGGGTCATTTGATGATTTCCCATCCTCGAAAAAAAAAAAAAAAAAAAAAGGGACCTATTATTTTAGCGAAGCTTGGTGTTTTTGCGCTAAATGGTCATCCAAAAAAACTAAATTACAAGATAAATTGACCGGAAACTTTCCTGAACTAGTGGTAGATTACAAGGAAAGCGTCGCTTTTGTACGTTTTATACGTATTTCTTAACAGTAATTGCTCCGAGACGCATAAGCCTCGTCCAAGAGAAACTAATTTCAAATAAAGCGTCCTGAGAGCCATTTACTCCGTATGGGATGTAACGAGATCCTAGACATGGCTTCATTGCAGTCTTTTGAAATCTTTGCGGGATTAATCTCTGGCAAGTTGACGTCTATACCTATTCTTGGAGACAGTGGACACTAGGCACTCTAGATTCTTCTAGAAAGAAAGAAAGAAAGAAAAGAAAATATTTGGGACTCGCACAAGACAAACAAAAAATTAAACATATTAAAGTTAATACTAAGTAGGTAATAAAAATTGGCAAAATCTCAGCTTATGTAAGTATACTCGTATATATACTTGGTAATATCATGTAGCTCATCATCATCATTGCATATCAGCCGAAAGAACATCAACAGCTGGACATAGGCCTCCTCCAAGTGTCCCTTTCTTAGTCTCGCAACCATCGGATACCCGCGACCCTCACCAGGTCATCGGTTCACCTTGTGGGAGGCTTTCCAAACGCTGTGTCTTTTGGGACAGTCGCCACGCCAGAACTTTTCAACACCATCGACCATCTTTTATGCATTCAAGCAAACCATTTTTTCAACAACTTTACAAAACAAATTACTTATTTAGTGACAATCTGTCTTAATTAATTAAAACATGACTAATCTAGAGCCTTAAACTCGTCTAATAGTCACTCTTTAACACCTGCGACCAGCTCTTAGTGCCAGACATTGAAAAGGGTCTCAAGTTTAAACCTGCGCATCTACAAACTAAAAATTACAGCTAAAATATTTTAGAAATGTATGAAAACTTATGTCTACACTTATTTAGGCTTTATTTCTTCTGTAATGCCAAAATAATAAGTTTATTTTGCAGCTTACTGTTAGACAAATCTCGAAACATATCAAAGGCTTATCGTGGGATTTCTCTTTGAAAAACTGATTTGTACCTAGTTGTATTGCTGGTTTATTTTCCACACTTTCCAGACAGATTAGCGAACGTGCGTATTTCGTTATAATTTGAATAAAAAAAAAACAAAATGAACTATGTTCTTTTTCTCAAAATCGGTAAGCATTTTTTCATCTGATTGTTGTTATAAAACCACAATTATTCCTGCTACCTGCTTTGCGGGGTATCGCGTTACTCATTTACTAAGGTTTTGGAGGTGCCGTGCTCGGGAAAAAGTGTTATTGGGTTTTTCAATTAGGAATTTCTCTGTGACAGCCCGGAGTTTGGAAGTTGGTGGTGTGACACCTTCGTGCCTCGGTAAGCACATTAAGCCGTTGGTCCTGTGCCAGATCTTTCTGGGGCCTAACCACCAACTCTTAAAGCAGTATTACTTTAATATTACTTCCAGTGGGAAAGAGACGGAGCTATACGTCCTATATAGCTGTTTGCGCACACACTTGTGCACTATATAATATGATCCGCGCCGATGATCAGTCTCCGTTGAGATTGGCCGTCATGGTCGAATTTAGTCAGAAGGACTATATGTGGAGGTGCCATAGACATGAAAATTTCAAATGCATACGGTCTTGAAGCCGATCCTAACATAGTTTCAAAAAGAACGTTGCAACCGAGGAGGCCTAAAAACCATTGGCGTGACGACCATAGTGTTTACGAGTACCTAGCGCCACCAAGCGGACACCACTGGCAACAGCGTGACGGGCGGCGCCGGCGGCGACGTGGAAGCGGACGTGGGGGAAGCAGTGCGTGACCAACTCCGACCTGATTTGTATCCAGCTCACTAAACTTATGGCGACCAAGTACTACATTATACCCACTGTAAATTACAATCATTAAATGTATTAGTTCATTATAATCGAGACTTTCCATCAAAACTGAGATCCTCATCACGACGACTGACCACCTCCTGCACCCATAGTCAGTAGCTCGAAAATTAACTATTCACCTAAAATGCAAATAATTGTACACAAAAAGCGAACTGCTGAAAACACTGTCTCTCGCCGCTTTATTCTCCTGTTTACCTTTCAAGGGTCCGGACGTAATTAATACATCTTTAAAATCAATGAATGCTCACCCAACCGGTATTATTGCTTACACGGGCCTCGACTCGTGACGTCATTCTCCTAATTATATTGATTAACCTTTCAAAATACTACGCTTTAGCTGTGGTATTAATATGTGCAATGTTGCAGACAATTATGTGGAGGTATTTGGATGTTTGAAATGATAAAGCGTGTCAAAATATAAAACTGAACAGAGAACTGCTCCAAAACTGAGAATTGTGAGATGTTAACGTCATTCGCCTAAAAATTTCCTCTCCGCTTTGTTTATGGATGGGAAATTATCAAAAATGACTTTTTCGACTCTGGGTGGAGCAAAAGAGAGTGTCAGACTCTATCTGACTAAAACACATCCGTGTTCCTCCTCATTCCCTTTGCGTTGGGACCCTGTTTGGTCCAGTGTCGATTACTCGGCGTCTCTCCGAAGTTAGTGTCTATTTAAGGCATGACGGCGATGTGAAGGAGTAGGTATTTCGAAGTCTAAGTGTATTTTTTTTACCAAAAATATGTGCGTAGTTAGGTTTAGTATAAATGACTACCACAGTGTAGTCTCATATCTAGTCCAACTAAAAGTATTATTTACAATTCGACTTATAGTTTTTGAGATATGCGCGGACAAACATACATACAAACATACACTTATGAAATTGGCACACATGTTTAGAAGCTGGTATAGACTAATATAAACAAAAACAGTGCAACAGGGTCGAATTGATAAAAGAAAGAAAAAGAAAGAAAAATAGACATGACGGCGCCACATGAAGTTTTCCTTCACTGAGAGCAGTTGTGATGTGCCTGTCCGGTTTTGAACCCATGAGCTAGACCTGAGCCAGCCCTAGACTGATACTAGAAGTATTGGTCCATGTTAAGAATGGAGCAGTCAAAATTTTGGTACCCTTTTATCTCAATTAGTTTGGTGTTAGTCATGCAAATTAAGTTTCCAAGCAGTCATTTAGATTTCACGTCTTTCTTTGAAATATTTCACATCATTCATTTTCATTTTCTTTGACCACTAAAATATTCTGAACATAAAAGAAAAGCAATGAATTTTATTTTCGAAGCGAATCTAATAGCACTTGCAAAACGTTTTCATATTCTAAGCTATGAAACCAAACTTGAAAGTTTAATCTACAAATTCCTCTTCATTCCGGGCTCTTACATTTTTCAGTAGAAAATTGTGGGATGCACCAGCACCAGTCGGATAGTGAGACATGTACGTACAGTGTAGAGCATAAATATGTAACCATTACTAATAATTATTATTTTTGCTACTGCTGGGACAAGGCCTCCTTGCGGTCCTACATAAGTACCAGTGTGAAAGGAGTTGCTGGCCACTTACTAACTTACGTATAATATTAATGCACTTAGAAAAATAAAATAAAAGTTATTTTCTACGGTCATCTCAACTAATGTTCAAAGGGGCCGAATCCACGAGAAAAATAGTAGTTTATGCAACGACCATATAAAAAGGGTTATTAAAATACGAGTGTGGTTTTATCACACGAGGCGTAGCCGAGTGTGATAATAGCATCACAGGAGTGTTTTAATACCTAATTATATGCCGTTGCATACACTATTTTATCTTCACTCATACAGTTGAAATAAAATAAGTGGAAAAATAGTTAATTCCAATATGGCGGATATTCTCATTGCGTATTTGAATGACTGCGCAGCGCGCTCAAACATAGACAAAGATAAAAGCTAACACATTGACTTAAGTCAATGAGCCCGCGCCAAAAATTAAAAAGAAAAAGTGTGCTATAAAAATTAAAAAGTTATTTTATGATGCAGTTGTTTAAAAATCGAAGGAAACTGTTGAGCTGTAATGGTATTTTTTTTTAATTTTACCTGTCCACGAAAAAAAAGTATGTGTTTATGCATTCGTTTTTGAACTCATATTTGGAACATTACGTTGTGAGTGTAGATAATAGTAGTTTATGCAACGACCATATAAAAAGGGTTATTAAAACACGAGTGTGGGTTTATCACACGAGGCGTAGCCGAGTGTGATAATAGCATCACACGAGTGTTTTAATACCTAATTATATGCCGTTGCATACACTATTTTATCTTCACTCATACAGTTGAAATAAAATAAGTGGAAAAATAGTTAATTCCAATATGGCGGATATTCTCAATGCGTATTCGAATGACTGCGCAGCGCGCTCAAACATAGACAAAGATAAAAGCTGGCTCATTGACATAAGTCAATGAGCCCGCGCCAAAAATTAAAAAGAAAAAGTGTGCTATAAAAATTAAAAAGTTATTTTATGATGCAGTTGTTTAAAAATCGAAGGAAAATGTTGAACTGTAATGGTTTTTTTTTTTAATTTTACCTATCCGCGAAAAAAAAGTATGTATTTATGCATTCGTTTTTGAACTCATATTTGGAACATTACGTTGTGAGTGTAGATAAAAATAATTATGTGCCTATTACAATAAAACGTAAAGTATTACAACCTCACACATTTTTCATCTTCGAATGCGCATATGTATGTGTTCAAATCCGCATTGTGCGGGCTGGATGTTGGAAAATTGTGTTTAAGTATGTTATTTTACCATCCCTTCTTACTAAAGGTCAATTGTATCATTTAAATTTAACGCGATCAGCCCGTGTTCATGAGTTTTCATTAAAATTATTGTTAGGAAATATTTCTAATTTTGACACAGACAGCTCTCCTCGTAGTTAGATATGCAGAACGAGATCAGTTTCATTGGTGGAATTTACCTTTAGTCCTTAAATTACAATTCAAAAGTTTGAAGCCACATTGTCCGGCTCCATAAAGACTCTCATAACCTCCATTAAACTCTATAAAAACATGATTTCAAGTAGTATCCTTCTTTTGCTCGCAACTGTACAAGTGTTTAAAGTGATAGGTTAAAACTTATAGATGAGGAACATTTAGACAAGTAATATCTTGTGAAGAATGTTTTAGATCCTTTTGAGGTATCACAGTAAAAGTTTTACTCACAGCATTGAATTTGTGAAGATGTTTGAATAAGATCTCCAAGTCGATGTTTATGAGTTTTCGACGACAAAGGAGACTGTTGACTCATGTTCGAAATTAACTCTGGATATGTTTTTGATTCAAATACGAATGTAAGTAAAATGTCTACTGGCTCAATATTAAACCTGACTTTTCGACCCATGTTCTATCTTTTTAATATACTCTTAGAAAGATGAAAAGAAAGAAACAGTAATTATTCTCACACAGTTATACAATTTATTATACTTTAACTAAAATTCCTTAACTATTGTAACAAACTCTTTTTATCTTCTTTGACGTAACACTGTGACATTAATGATGAAGTGTAGACGGGGTAAATTAAGTTAAACGCGTGTGAACTTAGGTTTTTATATTTTAATTACCACGTCTCTTCTTTACAACATGTAATGTTACAAATAAATTTATTTTAAGGACTAAACACTGTTTTATTTATTACGAGCACAATACGGACTAAACGAGTAACAATTAGGGAACTAGGTTTAAGCGTGAACCTAGGTTTTGCGAAAGAGATTTGGGGTGCGATCAGGTAAAAGAACAGAGAGACAGACAGAGTTATTTTACACGTCTTACGCTTGTAAGACGTGTAAAATAACATTTACTGTGAAACAAGGTAACACCATAACTTTTGCTTAAAAGATGCGGTGCCGGTGTTACCTTGTTTCGCACTAATGAGATCGGCCTTTGAACCGGCTATTAAAAGCGCCGGTCATTGCAGCCATATGGGTGCGTTCCTAGGATGCACACACGCCATATCCCGAACGCACTGTTTAGAAAATTAATTAATACTATTTAAGATTTGTATAGTGTAGATATTGGTTAGTATTGTTATTTTTTTCATTAAATAATGATTGCTATGTAAACAAGTTCTAATGAATTTATATGTGATGTGTAATGCTTTTATTAATATGATTAGTCATAGATAATGCGTTCCATGTGTGTATGTGTTTATGGTAATAATGAATGGAACGTGATTGCAAAAACGTCATGTGCCAAAACTGTCAAACGTGAAAATAACTAACGAAATGAACAAAGTTGAATGTTGTGTGTTATGGTCACACGACAACACAAATTACACTCCACGTGACATAAATGTCAGTAAGATGAATACTTGACACGCGCGTCGTTAGGTTGTCACTCCACCAGAGAGATGTTTTAAACCTACGTAGCGATGGATATCAGTGGTATCAAAAACAGAGCACAAAATCGCGCACACTAAATGCTATAAAACGTGTAACAGAATAAACGCAATACCTACCTCTTAAGGGGGGGACCAACACTGAAATCCCGAAAAAAATGTCACTCCCTCATACATTTACGTGCGCACTCGACAAAATAATTATACTGATCAGCTGATTTTGTTTTATGTATTGCGTTTATTCTGTTACACGGACAGAGAGACAGACAGAGTTATTTTATTTAACACGTCTTACGCTTGTAAGACGTGTAAAATAACATTTACTGCGAAACAAGGTAACACCATATCTTTTGCTTAAAAGATACGGTGCCGGTGTTACCTTGTTTCGTAGTAAATGTTTCATTTATTATTTGGTCTTTGTATTTTTATTTCAAATATTATTGTTTCAACGACTATTTACTTGAATGAAACATATTTTACAGAAACACAATACAATAAATTTTAAAAAATCTACGATTTTTTTTATGTAAGTATTCTGCGTATTGATTTTTCTATGAAATGATAATATTATATGAGTAAAATTTTATTTGAATAAAATTCTGTTATCTACAAAACAACGTACAACAAAAATATACACATACATTCGGAGCTTAGCTTTACCGCTTAGCAACCTCGCTCATCTCTAGTGGAGAAGAAGCCTACTAGACGGATAGGCAACACGTGTTTCTACGGGCACATCATCTGTTACTAGTGATGTGGTTAGGGCCTTATGATGTACCCAAAATAACAAAAGACTGTCAGCTAGATAACAGATTGGTTTTTCCTACATAGTTGGGTTCTTGCAATCTTTTCTTTTTTGCGTAGCCTCTATACCTAGGTGGTCGCACTGGGTGTGGGTGATCGCAATATTTTAGCAGGTCGAGCTGGTAACCGGTGATGATGTATTTTCCTCCTATTAAGTTATGTATCTGCAATTAATAATGACAATATGAATTTTCATTATTGCAGTGTACAGGTACTTTAAATAGTAAATGTCAATTGAATTGTTAAGACTACATTTATGGTAACATATCACACCTTTCTATAGAACAAGAGCATTGCGTATATTTATCTACATTCCATTTTTAGAAGCATTGTTTATTATTAGCATTATATCAATAGACAATACGCTAATGATTATGCTGTTCGCGTAAACATTCTTATTAAAGAAACTAACGTGGGTTTTATTCGACGCGACATCATTATCTGCAGTCGCTCACAGAGTCGCAATCTTTTCCATATAACATTATTGAACGTGAACTTCTTCTACCACGCTCCCAGGTAATGAGTTAATAGAGTTAATTTGTTTTTCTTTTTTAAATTACGTCAACATTATCCATCTGGTTGGATGCGAGTGAAATTATTCGGTCCTACCACCCGCGTCTCGGCTAATGGAATGTAAATTGGACAAATATTTGAAAAAGGAACATGAGTTTTTTTTCCTGCATCGTGGATATAGAGGAATGGAGTGACCGATCAATCCTAACTTATGTTATAAATGTAAAAGTGAGTTTGTTTTTTACGGTTTCACGTTAAAATCGCTGAACCGTTTATGATGAATTTGGGTAACGGTTAAAGGATACTTTTTTTGCGAGAATAAATCTTAACGCGATGACGTAGAAAAATCTAATATGGTCACAAATAGTGTTCCCTATATAAAAAGATAAACTGACTTTACTCGTCTCTTCTTCTTCATAAACCAAGCAAAATTACACAAAAAGTCTCTCCGACACTTATCAGACCCTTATGACTTCTGCCAACAGCTTCACTTATGAGGATTTCAAAAACTATTGCAAGGAATTGGATTTCAGAGATTAAAAAGTATCCCATATACTTTTGTAATGTCCAATCTGTCCAAAATTCATCAAAAGTTCAGTTCAGTTTGGCAAAAACGTAACAGACACAGTTACTTTCGAATTAATAGTATTAGTTGGAATTTTACCCGATACTACCCAACCAGATAGGAATCGCTCAGTCCATTCCTCTATGCCTGCATGCGGTTGCTCCCAACCTCACCGGTCGTGAAGATGTGATTAGTATAAAGTTTGCTTAAAATATTTCCTGGCTGACGAGAATTTTTTGACGCAACTTCTGCATTAATTGAAATGCGCCTCTCTAGGGATGTTTGCGTAACAATGTTTAATATTCGTAACGAGATCTGACTTTTTTGTTTGCTTGCGAATATTTTGTAATCCACGTATTGCACATTCTTACATTCAAGATACATGTATCTTACCTTGAAATGTCAAATTTAGTGTGTGAAAAGTTAACATTCTAAGTAATATTATAAATGCGAAAATAAACTTGTTTATTTGTTACGCTTCCATAGCCGAAATAGATGAACTGATTTTGATGAATTTTGTAACATAGATAAACGGGAGCCTGGAGATAATTATAGACTATTGTACTTTTTGCGAAAATCTATATTAACGCGAGAGAAGCCAAGGGACATAGCTAGTTATTTTTTATAAAGGTTGAACGTATTAATCAGCACTTTGCTAAGTGTTGATGGTTTCACCAAGCCTATATATACAAACACAAAAAAAAAACAGAAAGTTGGCAAGCAAACCAAAAAAGAAAATAATACAATGGGCGGTCTTATTGGTTTGGGCAATCTCCTCCAGACAGCCTCGTAGAGTTGCAGACAAAACGTGCCATTTTCGTCTAGTAAGACTTGCCAGACAAAACAATAGCACTAATTGGCACTATCTGGTCCTAATCCCAGCATTTGTGTCCCAAGTAAACAAGAAGGGTCCTAACACTTGGTCCTTTCAGCCCACAGTTGTTCTAAATTCGAATACAACCCACGAATTAGGATTATTACTGAACTGACGACATTTTGATAGGAGACAATGGATACCGTATCGTGTATTGCTAAATTCATTTTCAGACTATATTAACTGCTTGAAAATTTTCTACATAGATATAGGATAAGTGGGGCTGTGGCAATGAATTTGGGAAATTATTTTTTTTCAATTCTTACAACGTTCTTTTTGATTCTGTGAACATGTTGAAGTGAAGGCTTGGTTAAATTGAGCTATCAATGTACTCAAGATGGAATAACAGCTCACCTCGTGATCGCTTCACCCAAGCTTTCACTTAGACATGTTTACAGAATCGACCGGCACATGACGTTCGTGTGTTGTTCAGGGTGCACCATCCTTAAATATGACCACGCATTTCTGGAACACCTTGTATAATATACTCAAAAATATTATTAGGCTAAATTACACTGACAATAATTAATTTAGACACTATATCTAATTATACACTTAAAACCATTTGACCTTTAAAATGGAGTAAATAAACTCGGAAATAACGACTTCATTGTTAAGTACTTCATAAGCGACTGACAAAAATACCTCTAAAATCAATGACAAAATTATCATAATGCGCGGTAAAAATACCGCGCTATCTCGAGCGGGAACTGTAAGCCAGGCTGAAACACTGCTGCGATGCATAGCACCCAAACTAGTACTCTATTATAGACTGACAATGACAAAAACACCTCTATAACCAAAGACAATATTCGCTCAAGCCAGTCTATAAACTATGAAGGTCTTAGCGCAGAGAATAAAGCCACTATTAGTCATAGCGCGCACTAAACAATACCGCGCGCCATCTTGAGCGGGAACTGTAAGCCCGGCTGAATCACTACTACGATGCATAGCGCCCGAACTTAAGGCTGGTAGTCAAGTTATTGGACACAACCTTTGTCTTGTGAAAATTGTGGAGTCAAGGAATGTTAGAAATTGGTTAATTATGGCACTGCTAATAGACTGACAAGTTTTATATTTCTTTTATTATTGATAGGCTAGAGTTAAGCTAAAATCTCAACTAATAGAAAGCAATGATGTTATTGACAATGGGGCACGCTTGCCTATTCACCCTTGACTTAAAGGGTGAATATCCCCCCAGGTTGCAGCTTTCAAGAACCACAGGCTCTGGCAGGCAGTTCTACTCCTTTGCTGCACGTTTAATGAAAATATTCCCAAAACGCTATGTGCTTTAGGATAGGATGTCCACCATATTAGTATACCGATGACGCATCGTGGTAATGTGGCTTTTTGGATAAAATCATATTTCTTTAAAACATACAGCTTATTTATGTATATTTTAAGAACGTTTACGCGATACGGCATTTCATACAAACTTTCAAGTTCTTATTATTCGGAAAGAATCAACCAATTTTAATAGGGATTAAATATAATAACCACCATTAAATGCTTTGATACCCTTAGTTCTTTTACCAAAAATATATATTTGAAACCAGAAAAATGAACTCTCACACCTCAAATTGTATTCGAACACCAAACGTAGTAAATGATCACCAAATCTTAGCGAGCAAATTAATGCGCTATTTTTGCCTGAATAAACTACTGTGATTGCCATAAAATGTAGGCTTGGGGTTACAAACTGGATAAAATAGGTTAGGTTAGGTTAGAATTGTGACCAACCGCGCGCGAGCCGAGCGAGCGAAGCGAGCGGTGCCGCGGCAGCGGCCGGCGAGCGCTACTTCTCGAATATTTTTTTGGAAAAAGTTTTTTATTTCACACTTTTTTAACTCCAAACACCAAACAATAGCTGCCAATAAAAATGAAAGAAAGCTTATAAATTAAAATAAAGCTTTATATTTACTTAAAGTTTTGGATTAACAATGATTTGTTTGACATTAGTTTGCTTTAACAGGATAGCAAGATGTAAAAACTTTGATTTTAATTTTACATTAAAATGCTGGTATGATTTTGGTGATCATTTACTACTTTTGGGTTAACAATGATTTATTTGGAGTCATTATGCTTACATAGGATAGCGAGACGTTAAAATTTTGGTTATAATTTTAAATTAAAATGCGTGTTTAATTTTGGTGATCATTTACTATTTTTGTCTCCTAAATGTTACTATATCTGGTGGTAAGTTTAAGCCATTTTAATAAAACTTGGTATGCATAATGTTCTCTCCTAACTATTTAACGCTAATTATCTAGGGTTAAATAGTTAAACTCTTTTTCGAAAATGTTCTCTACTAACTATTTAGATCTGGATATCTAGCGTATGCATACCAAGTTTCATTAAAAACGGTTCATTCATTTCGAAAAATAAGGACTTCAAAGTTTGTACGAAATGCAGCACCGTGTAAACGCTCTATAGAGGCAACATGTGTGTGTTTGTTATTGTGTTTGTAAGTACCGGAAACACTGCTAAAAGTTTTCTAAGGCGGTTTTATATTGCGAAAAAATTCATGATTTCTGCGAGAGTGAAGCTGCGGAATAAACAGCTAGTTTATTCCCGCAGCTTCGCTCTCGACCGACTTGACAGACATTGTCGTATCCAAACTGAGTTCATAAAAATAATTTGTTCTTATAATCACTAGCTGACCCGCGCGACTTCGTCTGTGTCACATTTTGCATTAATGCTCCGTTTCTATTGGTGATGTGTACATGATGTGGACATGATGTTGTATAGCCTCGATAAATGGGCTATCCAACAGAAAGAGAATTTTTCAATTGGAACCAGTAGTTCCTGAGATAAGCGCGTTCAATCAAACAAACAAACTCAGTAGCTTTATAATATTGGTACAGATTATGGTTTACAGTTTTTACCAATTTTTCCAATTCCCTTAAACCTTATTCAGACGAACATTAAAAAAAAATCGGTGCAGCTGTTTGCTAGAGCTAGAACTTATCGTTATAAACAACTAGCTATTTGTCCAAAATAACATCATTATCAATCCCCACCCTAATAAAATTAACTAAATATCTAATCAACTGAAATACCCGTTCACTTAACCCAACTCCGAACAACAAAGTTACAAACAATCGTTCACTTGTAAGTGTTATCTCGGAAACTTAGCTCTTTGCGATCCGACCGATTCCCCCCTTAACTTGAACGTTGAATTAAAACTCATTTCTAGATAAGAAAATTCGCTTCACATACAACTTAGTTCTGTAGTTCTTAGAATTGAAGATTTCTAGTTCTAGTTTCCAAAACTGAATAGTAAATGATAGGAGTTTAATTCTGAATTAATTCATCTTATTTCATACTACTATTCAAATACTGGTATTCAGCTGAAACCGGTTTGACTGGGAGCCGACCCCAATATAAGTAGTTGAGAAAAAGGCTAGGCAGATAATTTCTTACTACTATTCGTGGTCCTGGAGGAGCGTGGCTTAAGAATAACAGCCCCACCATGGGTTGATCTTCAAGAAACGTTTGCCAAGGTCGGTCTGTGGATGGGTGACCATCTTAACATACCAAGACTCCTCCATGCCCCGGAAAGCAAGTTAAACCGTTGGTCTCGGCTGTCATATGTAGATCTTTGGCAATCCTTACGGATTTTCAGAAGCCAGTAAATCTTACTTCAGTCTTGCCAAGAAGTTCCGTGTTACCCATGAGTTAATGGGTTGTGGAGGTCTGATAGGCAGCCGCTCCACGTGAAATACTGGTATTCAGCTGAATTCGGTTTGTCTGGGAGCCGACCCCAATATAGTTGGGTAAAGGCTAGGCAGATGATGATATTTCCTACTACTATTATAAATGCAAAAAGGGTGGATGGATGGATGGATGTTTGTAACTAAATCACGACAAAACGGCTGCATGGATCTGGATGAATAATAACTGAAGGCAAAAAATATTGTTTTTTTAACATGTTTATCTCTGTCGCGATTTCTGGGCAATGGAGCCTCCCGTTCCATTTTTCTCGACTACTTTTTATACCTGGAAATGGCTCGGTTCCTGCGTGAAAGGTCATAATAGGAGGTAAAGTCGCGGAAAAGTTAGTTCCGAATAATTTTGTCCTTACATCCCGCAGCTTCTATGAAAACTTATTTTAGGAAAAATACTATTTAACTAAAAGGAAATAACATTTAAATTCCATTAGATGGAAGTGCAGCTGCATTTCGTGTCGTAGTAACTTATAAATTGTAGAAAAGCTTGCTTTTAACATGTTTGAAATCTTTTTAACTGTTTTTGGTAAGAACAAGTTGAATGTTATCAACAAAATTTTGCTTTGAATACATTTCTACAACTTTACATCAAGTCATTTTAGTAACAATTAAATAGATAAGAACTCCAATTGTCCTCATCACTATACATTTTGTTTAGTATTCAGTCCTTGGAATCCTAAATATTAAATAATGTCTTTTAACCGCTACTTCGTCTCCGTGGACTTGGAATTGAAACCAGAGCGAAATGAAAAATGATTCTGAGCTCCTGGTACTTTCAGCTAAGATTTCTAGCCATCGTATCCAGACGTATCCTATGTATTAATCCATGTTTTAAAGTATATCTGCATCTAAGTTGGTTCAGCCACCAGCTAAGGTACTGACGATTTATTGACACGCAACACAACAGCAATGTCCGTATTCGTCTCATCAGACGGAGAAACACCGTTCACATTCGCAATGTGAACGGTGTTTGAAAAATAGTAGAATTGGTACAACAGGCTAGAGTTAGTAAGAAAATTGTAGATTTATAAAATCCATCGTGTGCACCTAAAAACTGAATATTTAATGTTACATACCAAAAAAAAACAATTTATTAATTATTTCTTTATTTTGCATTTTCCTCAAAATCTGACAAAAACAAATTTAAACACGTACAAACATCGTCACCGCACAAATATTATTTCTTTACATGCAGTTCCATTTTGAGAATATTATTACGACTGCAAACTAAACAATTTTACTAGTATAACTAAATTATACAAACGCTCGGGACGAATATAAAGTCCCGCTACGTGATTTGAAGTCCAAAACTGGGTGCTATTTCTATTTGGTTTACGAAAAACGGTCTCAAATAAATTCGGGAGAGAAGTCGTTAAATAAGAATATTATTTGTATGTAGTTGGGATTTTAATTTTGATAACAGTAGTTAAAAGGCTGTAAAAAAGGTTTATTCATGAATTTTCTAGGCTACCATTCTTTTATCAGCTGAATTATAGTATCTGATAAAACCAACCAGTTTGAGTCTGACTCGTACTTCGAAGAGTTCCGTATCATAAACCGAAAAAAAACACGCTCTGTTTATGAGGAGGGTTCCCTCATAAACAGAGCATGGTTTTTTATTAGAATTTCTTTTTAACCAACTTTTAACCAACTTCAAAAAGGAGGAGGTTATCAATTCGGATGTCTATATTTTTTATGCATGTTCGGGCATAACTCCATCGTATACATTTAGACGGATTTGACTGGCCAAAGGTAAAAAGAAAAGGTTGACTGGTAGAGAATGCCTTGTTGCATTAAGTCCGCCCATGTACCAGTATTGTACATAAGGTTTAAATAAATAAATAAATAAAAGAGCTTTATTCCTAAATAGTCCCATTTAAAATCTGATGCAGACCTTTAGAGATAGAGATAGCTTAATAGATATGGACTGGTTGGAATTTTTGGGGGGTCGCACTTCTTCTTCTTCGTGTGGGTAGCAAGGTCTAATAACCTCACCCACACACCCTAGTGTCAGAGTTTCTAAACCGCCTCAAGGGCCTCTGACATGGTTTGACGACCGCCATTTGGCGGCCGGGACCACCGGCTTATACGTGCCTTCCGAAGCACGGAATCATCTTTTTATCAGACAATCAGGTGATTCAAGCCTGCAGTGTCCTAGTCAAACTGGAAACAACTTTACAAAGTATGCTTTCCGTGGGAATCAAACCCACGACCACCAGGTCACAAGGCAAACGCCTAAACCACACGACCACAGGGGTAGCACTAAAAACTGAAAAATAAAACATTTTTTTTAATTTTGAACAAAGCAATGTTTTTGTCATGTTTTTGTATTGTCCCTTTATTTTTTTAATTTCATTTATTTTTATTTGTTGTTATAGCAGCCATAGAAATACACACTGTAAATTTCAATAGTCTACCTGTTACGGTTCATGTGATACAGCCCGCTGACAGAGGCACGACAGTGAATGTTTTAATAAACAGAGTTGCGTTGGTGTTACCCTTCGGTTTTGGAACAGCCTTAGTAAAAAATAACATCCTTTCCATGGGACCGCTTATATATAATAAATTACCAGTTAATTTAAAAGACCTACCAATAATTTTTTTTAAGAAACAATTAACAAAACTATTGCTGGAGAAATGTTATTACACAATTAAAGAGTTTTTAAATGACAGAACTCTATAGTAGGTAAATGTTGTTTGTATATAAAAACAAAAAATAACTTGTATCTTTGCAATTTCGAGTGATCATGATTGACATAAGTAATGTAATGAGTGATGACATTGTAACAATATCTTAGTGTGTGATTTTTTTTTATTTTTTTGTTATTATGACTTGACATGAACATAAATTTACATTACTTACATTGGGACATTATCTTTTATAATTGTGATTGTTGTCGTTGTGTTTTTGAATATTTTGACAATAAACATCTTGACATTAAGCCATTTGACATTACATATTGTGACATTTTATACTCTTAATTTTACATTATGCGAGTGATTTATCTTTTATTATTATTTTTTTTTAGACAGCCGCAATAAGCTATAAAGTTTGCGACAGGCTAATAATTGTTTTGGTTGTATTATTATTATTTAATTCAAATACAATATTTTGCATGCCGTAAGGTAAAATGTATCGGGACAATCTATAAATATTCCAACCTATATGTATACCTACATTTACAGCAAATAAATGATATCTTTCTTTCTTTCTTTCTTTCTTTCTTAACCATAAATATAGGTTGGAAATTTTGACAGTTGTGTCAATTGGAAAGTGAAAATTACTTTGAATATGCTAGGCTTTAATTATTTTGAACATTTTTAATTAAGTTTTGCGTTTTCAAACTATTTAAATGACTGTAAACGTTAACTTAGATCATGATGTAAATGCAATAACAGTTGGGTGAAGATTAAATAAATTGAAAAACAAAAGCAAAACCACGCAAACTACTGTAAACTCACAATATTCACATGCACCGGTGCAAATAAACGCATATTAAGTTCTACTGTAAACTCAAATTAAAATTGTATCTCTGGAACACGATCGCTAAAATGCTGCAAACCGCATTTGGAACGTACAAAAGAGCGCTAAAATGAAGTATTTCACGCTCGGGTATGGCGAGCAAACAAAATAATCGCTTTAGAACTGTGCCGGTACAAAGTAGCGGTATCAGAGAAAATGGACACAATTAGTTGAGAGTTCTCCTATTATTTTATGCAAATGTTTGTAAAGTGTCTTTTATTTATTGTGTTTTTGTGGTCGCGGATACGCTTGTCTTCATATAATTTGTAGTTCTCTTTATTAAAATTTTGTTTTAAATTCAGAACGGTGGTGAAAAGGCTTCCATGACACTCGTGATTTAAATAGGAAGTAAACTGGAAATATAAATACAAATATTTCTCCGAACGACATCGATAGATGTTAAAGTATCTATCTGTCTCAGATTCTGATCATAGTAGAAAAAATGTTTAGTTCTCAGTTTATCGTGAGTTTATCATCTTTCAAGATATTTAATAATCTTACGGAGTTTGCAATTATCTGGTGTAGCGGCATTCATGCCGCCACAAAAACCAACGTAGCAGAATCAACATCACAACAAATGAGACTCGCAGCGCCATCTATCTCGACAGCTGCGAACTAACTGACAAAATCCTAAATCGCGATATCAGAGTTTACCGTGCGATTAGAACATATGCAAAGCCTGAATATCAACTCTCGGGCAGTTGCCCACCAGACGAAAACCAACCGTCTGGTCGGAGGATCCTCTCTTTCCAGTGGAGGCATGTGGGACTTTACTCTCTGTTCCGCTACCTCTAAACTGGTGACCCTCGACATTGAACGTCAGCGCAGCCTTCGTGCAGCCAACTCATCATGACGTCATCATCACTTCCTCATCGTGACCTCAAGCTCTCGAGCAGCGAGTCATACAGCCAGCCAGTACCCACGGCTTCTACGGGTATCCTGACCACCAGCATGCAGCGGACGCGCATTCCTGGTCAGCATCCTCAGCCTCTATCATCAACGTCATCAGCGACCTTGGCAAACACACTGCACTTTCGGCCAGTCACATGAAGAGCCTTGAAAAACCTCTCCTGGTCGACGTCAGCAGTCACGTCAGCACGTCGCACAGCTCCGACCCACCTTGGCAAGCACACTGTACCTTCGGCCAGTTACATGAAGAGTCTTGAAGAACCTCTCCTGGTCGATGCCAGCAGTCACGCCAGCAGCAGCATCGGGGCGCCGCAGACAGTTCCGACTCACCGTGAACTCTGCGACGCAGACAGTTCCGACTCACCGAGAACTCTGCGACTTCCGGTTCCGACTCACTGGAACCAACCTTCCACTGGCCTGGCAAGCATCTCAAGATGTATGGACGACTCATCCACTATCGACCTCCGGTCTCCGGAGGGGAGTGATGTAGAGGCATTCATGCCGCCACAAAAACCAACGTAGCAGAATCAACATCACAACAAACGAGACTCGCAGCGCCATCTATCTCGACAGCTGCGAACTAACTGACAAAATCCTAAATCGCGATATCAGAGTTTACCGTGCGATTAGAACATTTGCAAAGCCTGAATATCAACTCTCGGGCAGTTGCCCACCAGACGAAAACCAACCGTCTGGTCGGAGGATCCTCTCTTTCCAGTGGAGGCATGTGGGACTTTACTCTCTTTTCCGCTACCTCTAAACTGGTATGCCATCGACACTGCTTCTGTTTGAAAAAAAAATCACCATGTTCTTTAAAAAGACGTGGTGAAATAAATTGCGCGCCCCAAAAATTGTTTAATAAACCACAAAATCGCAGATAATCCTGTTTACCAATATTGATTAAAAGACGATGTAATAAAAAGTACGTTCCCCGGAATTCACAGGATTACCCGTTTAATCGTCAGACTTGTGACCAAACTTTTGGGATAATAAAACATGCTTCTTTTAGAACGACTCCCTTAAAAAGGTGGTTGGGACCAATTAAAAGTATAATTTGTCTTATTTTAGAATATGGTCTACCCGTGTACGTTTCATCCAAATAAGTTCAGTCGTTACGACGTAAGAAGTAACAAACAGACTGATAGACAAAAATGCAGACAGACAAAGTTACTTTTTTACAATAGTAGTATGGATTCTAAGTGTCTAAACACACTATGCCGAAGTTACGCGACTGAAGTTCGACGGCTGATTTTACGTTCCGACGTATTCGGCTGATATGACACACCATAAGTGCCGAACTTACGCGGCAGAAATTCAGTTCCGCAACTTTGTGTGTGTATTCAGTGTCTCGAGCGCTATCGTGGATCCCGGATCTTCGTCGGTAATAGAACCGAACTTCGGTCGCGTATAATGTGTGCTCACAGAATAAGCTGCCGCTGAACTTACGCCCGACCGAAGTTAGGCTGTACGCTATGACGCGACGTAATTTTGGCATAGTGTGTCGTCAGTAATTCAAATAGCATTGCAGGCGTAATTGTGCTGAACTTCGGACGCGTAACTTTGGCATAGTGTGTTTAAACACTTACACTTGATTGTTAGACTAGTAAGTTTAGTGTGTAATTTGAAGTCGAGAACTTCAAATTCTCAATCAAAATGTCAAAATCTAGGGTAATTTATTTATTTGTATATACTTTATTGTACACCAAAATATAGATACGTATAAAGAAAACCTTAAACTAAAAAAATATACAATTGGCGGCCTTATCGCATTCCGCGATCTCTTCTAGGCAACCAGCCGGTCAATTCTGTCGACATCTCACGGTGTTCACCTAGGCGCAGTGAACGACCATAAAGCTGACATTCCATCTTATTTGTATGGTTTGACAAGTCACTCGTCGTGCACCCCGCCCAAGTGTTCACTTCGACATGTTTACAGAATCGCACTGCTGGTATGGAAAGAGAATAGCCTAGTTATTATTATAAAGTTAAGTTCGACCTGTTCTCAATGTCAAAACTTCAATTAAAAAATAAAACTGCTTTATTGGTAAGTTTTTATGCTAAAGTCGAGTTTAATAATTTCTTAACTAAACATTCTCAATACAGAAACTAGAACTCTGAGATAGCCTCATGTTCCTTATTCTTCTGCATCACAACACGACATCACACAATATATTTCCACCCCACTCATACAAGTCCTCGGTCCCCGGCACCAGAAATACTTAAATTAATTAACAGAATTAAATCCCGTGCACTCGGAAAATTAATCCCATATCTGGTACAGTCACGTTCTACATTTTCGAACGCTACATACATAGCTATATCTTCTACACGTTTAATAAATCAGCGCCATCTCATTTTCCTGACTCTTCGTGCTGTGCTGGTGCTGCCGCTGCGGCTGCGGAAAATCTCAAACGGCGGAAATATTACAAACTCGTTAGTAGGTATATTTTCGAGCCGTTTGGGGTTAAAACTCTCGGGTCGTGGGGTCCGAGTGCTCATAACTTGTTTAAAGATCTCTCAAGATGCTTAGTTGACACTTCGCGTGACCCAAGGGCTGGCTTTTACCTTGGAGAAAGGATAAGCATTGCCATACAACGTGGCAATGCCGCCAGTCTTTTGGACACACTTCCAGTGAACTGCGGATGAATTTTTATTAGATGTAATGTGGATAACTGCACTTTAAGATTTTTTTGTCGGAATAAAGCAGTCATTATCTAGAAAGATCGTGTTTAACTTCAGTTCCTATAAGTTACTTAGGTGGATACATAATAAAAACTTCCTGGAACACAGCTAGTCTACAATAAGTGCAGGCAAGCGCTACGTTGTCGTCAATTTGCTGTTTGTATGTGTACGTTGCCTACCTAGAAATACTAGGAAACTTGAAAGCACGAATAGTTCATTATTTTACGGAGAAACGGCTCGGTTTAAAAATCTTTTTAAAGGTATTTATTGTACCGAACTTAAATAGCTATAAATGTAGCTGCACAAGTGCACACTGGTACCCTCAACCATTTTTCAAAGCCAAAGTCTGAGTATTTATTAGTGTGTTTTTTGGTGATACAATAGATCTTATATTTAGGTTATGGTAACTCAAAAAACTACCCTACCCATATACACTATTTAGCAATTTAAGAATATAAAATCGACATTACATACAAATTAGCATAAATTTAAATAATTAGAATACAATCTGGTTTATAATAAACATTTAGAACACAATTAATATGTCAAGTTTTAGAGTTGCCAAGCTTATACTTGAAAATTCTAAATAAATAATTATCATTTAGTTTATTACATTTTATCAAAAAGGAATTTGTCAATGGTACAGTAGCATTTTTCGGTTAAGTTAATTTTATAATACTTTAGTCAAGATCTATTGTTGCTGTTACTTTTGACGTAAGATATCACACTTATGAGTTTTGATGCAACATGGTATGAACCAAAATTAGGCTAAGGCTCGAGTAGCCAAAGTGGAATTCTTTTTTTATTTTTTTTATTTATCAATGGGCTAGCTCTTGACCTCGATAACGCCTGATGGAAAGCGATAAATGAGGTCCATGATGAAGCGAGCGTGCCCAGAAGATGCTTTGAGGCACTGGTACTCCCACGCGTCGACAAAACACAGCAGGCTGCTTGACGCCGAACTCCGGTGGGAGGGTGGTCGCGAACCAGGCGGGTGTTAGCCCTACCACCGCAAGGGAAGGATTGGCCAGTCTAATAAGGTGAGATTGTCCAGGATGCGCCGAGCGCTCGGTTCAGTTGAGTGTCTGATGGAACAAATTGCGCTAAACGAAGAGGCTCCTTCATGCACCCCAATTCTATCAATGAACACATATTGCATATCCTAGCTTTACCTACGTGGGTAGTAAATCTTTGACTTTGATACAACTGTCTACTCTAGATAAGCTGTCCTCGAAAAAAAATAAGTAGTGTGTTTCTTTTTTATAAACGTTGCCCCACACTAAGAATTTCTCCTGTATCGTGAGAGCGTTTACTAACAAACGCACTACTCACATACACAAACAGCCAGACCCGGAACAACTGTCTGCTGGCTATACAAATATTAATTCCGTGCGGGAATCGAACCCGCAACACGCAGTGCAGCGCAGCGCAACGCCGTGCAGCGGATCGCAGCAACTGATAGTGCTTAAAGAGGTACATTCAGCATTTGATGCAACTACCAATGTTTTTGTCAACGGAAAATTGCAAACGCCGTAAGATTGTAAAATGTCGCGTAAAATTGTATTCTTTTTTTTCTTAAAGGTGGAATGTATGTAGGTACGTAATTAAATTAATAAACGAAGTATCCAGAAAAAATACAACCACACCATCACAACCCAATCCATTACATCTTTTACTCGAAACATCATTCACTACAAATCAGATTATGACCTCCAAAACATGGCACAAAAGTTCTCGCTGTCGTAGTGAACTCTGACTCGGCAGATTTGTCTACGTCAAGTCGATGAAGCGAAGCATTATTCATAAGAGTTCATAGAGAAAGAGGTAACAGGTGTAAGCCTGTAATGATTGGTTCACGTGGAATGGTTATGAATGGCGATAATGTGCCTTATCGATTATGTTTTATAAGGCTGTGTGGAATGCCGAGGTGTTATTAAGTTGTTATTAAGAATCAGGGGGTCCACTCTCTAAGCCCGAAGTCCGTAGTTTCGGCCTTAGTATCGGGCGTTTTCAAATCGTGTGGTCATTCATTCTTAGTTCGGGTCACGACACTAAGGTCGAAACTATGGATTTCGGGCTTAGAGAGTAGACTCCCAGCTCAGGGCGGAAAGTCTCGATATAGTACCGACCGAATTCGCCAGTACTATGTCGAAATACTATGCCGCGAAAGCTTCTCCATGTTCTGTGGTGTAATTAGATCCAACCTTTCAAACCACTCAACTAAAAACACGGCTATCACAAAAAGTGACAGACTGACAGGCTTTTACTTTCGACCTAATTTCGGGGATCGCTTTACAAAAACACAGTTAGACTGAAAAAAGCTTTAAGCTCTATAGATTTGAGCGAGATTCACGTATTCCATCTCTATGACTTGTTTGGATATCCCACGGTTTTCCACTGTTAGTGGCAATGACTATTATTTACGGTACAACGGTTGTACAAAATAAAAGAAAGAAAAGAAAGAAAGTTAGAAAATAGTTTAGCTTCCCCTACTGAGCTTTCTCTCTTCCAGTCTACTCTAGATACCCGTATCTCTTTCTTCTAGTCAAACCGGTTTCTAAGTACCAGTATTTAACATTTATGTAACGACTGCCTATCTACACAAACAAGTAACAGGTTAACACATACTTCTAAGCAAGACTAGTGTGAGATGTTCTAGCTTCTGACTTTCTTAACGACTTATAAAGGTGTTCAAATTACAGCCGGGACCCACGGCTTAAAGTGCTTTCCGAGGCAAGGAGTCTCGAAATGTATGGATGGCTACTCATTCATGGTCTGACCACAACAAGCGTTTCTTAAACTCGAAGGTTGAGCCTAGCGGCTGTACTGCAACGAGCTCGTGCACGATGGATGCATGAAGGAGCCTCCTCGTGTATCACAATTTTTTCCATCAAGCTCTTAACTGAACCGAGCGCTCAGCGCATCTTGGACAGTCTCATCTAATACCTTATGAGACTGGCCAATCCTTCCCTTGCGGTGGTAGGGCTAACGCACGCCTGGTTCGTGACCACACTCCCACCGGATTACAGCGTCAAGCAGCCTGCTGTGTTTCGTCGATGCGTGGGAGTACCAGTGCCTTAACGCCATCTTTTGGGCACGCTTACTCCATCATAGACCTCATTCATAACTTTTCATCTGGCTCTGATCGAGGTCAAGAACTAGCCCACTATTCATTAAAAAAAAGCCCGACTTCCATGCAAAATACGACTAATCAACAAATAATTTCACCTTTTTACAATATTAGTAAAGTTTCAAATGAAGCTGAATCGCATCTCGCCAGTCTATTAGCGTGGGAAGTGCCAAAAATAAAGTCCAATCCTGCCATGTGTAGGTCGGTATAGGTACCTTGGTACCATCTCGAAGTTATTCCAAAAATGTCATAGGTTATTAATATCCGGCCTGTCCATAATTATGTCCTTTTTACATTCTCTCTCTTTGTCCTTTGAAATTGTAATTATACAGTCGACCCGTTGTCTTTTTTTGTTTTAATTTTGGTTCAAAGCATTGTATTTATAACTGCATTTTTTTCTACTGGACATAGTTTTTGTTTCCTTTACTATGCTCAAATATATCATCCGAGATAATTTAGCATACAAACGAACTGTGAAAAAATATACGAATGTATGAAGCTGAAAAATTAATTCATCGAGAACCGCAAATAAAACTCATATCCTTATAGATGCTCTGTCATTAGTACTACTTTTTTTTGGCGTACTTCAAAACTGTTGTGGATTTTTCAATTTTTAATTTCATTTTTCTTTAAAAAATTAAATCGCCACATTATTTGATTTATTTAGTTTGCTTATAATTATTTGTTTTAAATTACTATTACCAATACCATAGTAATATCCTTACAGATGACCATCTGTAAGGATATTACGGTTTTCTTTTCGGTTCCCGATATAAACTATTTTTTCATGACATTTTCATACTTCGTATAGGTATTATATTTTTTTTAATCATTCCTTTTTATGTCAAAGTAACTCGTATGATATATTTGAGCAACCAATAATGCATAGTAATGGGAAATAAAAGATAAATTTAGCAAAAAATGCATTTAAAAAATAATACTCTAAATAATACTCTCAGTCATTGTATTCTCCTCTCTATGTTATACCTAAACAGTATAAAACGAAATCGCTGTTTGGTTGTCTGTTTCCCTATTTACTTCTTCTAAACCACGCAACAGATTTTAATATGGTTTCCACCTACAGCAAGTGTGGTAAACGAGAAAGGTTTGTTATGAATATGAATATGAGTCTAAGGCTGGTGAAAAAAAAGTAATAACTGTCAATAAGATTGAGTTGAGGTCGAGAAAATTACTAAAACACTACTAAAATTACATTCTTAGCTTTTAAAGTACGCGGATTATTTTCACCACGGTCTTGGCACGCAAAGGACATTTGGAGCACATGAACGGTTTTTAGTCAGTAAGAGTCTGACACTCGTTTCCGCTGGACCCAGAGCGGATCATTTGATCATTTCCCAACGTTAAAATTAACAGCACAACACACTTTATTAAATCCACCCAAAAAAATCACATCTCCAAAAAAATAATTAGGTACAGCTATGATCAAAAGAAAAGAAAAACAAGCAAAGGCCAGGAATTAACAGAAGTGAAATGGCAAGGTTTTAAATTGTTTCGTCCGTCATTAGCGAGACAAGTTGGGCTAATTAACTCCTCGGTCAAAACCTTCCTGGGCCCAAATGTTAATTATATATGTAGAATTGTAGATTGTACGTGTAGGAGGATCGGATCGTATGACAAACATAGATTTATGTTGACTGATAGGTATTTAATTAGGCCTTCAATCTATCATCTCATAGTGCCCTGGTATTCATTTTCATTCTTAATCGTACAACATTGTACACCTTCATCTCTTACAAATGCTTTATTTCAATTTATTTTCCTATCGTTTACCTCATTAAAGTAAAATGGAATTTCAGATTGTTTATTTAAACAAAGAATTATCAAGAGAAGTAACTACCAATCACGAGAGTGGTGCAAAAATAATGTGAGAAAATTAAAAAACTGATGACTAATATTCGACTGCAGTAAACCAATTCTTAAAAAAAGCTTTTAAAAAGAAAACGAATCGAATGTTTTTGCCGCATACCAATGTGATAGTTCTGACAGATTTAAAAAAAAAAAAACTATGTGCACTATGTGAAAAAATAAAGTCTTGTTCATTTGTTTTTTAGAATTCCTGCCATTGGAATGTTAGGCGTATTTTCTGGGATTTTATTCTAAGAGATTTTATTTACTTACCTAGAATAAAATCAAAGCCTGAACTTTTTACACAATGGAGAGTAGGTAAGTTTTAATAATTAATTATGAACTGCTAATATTTTGAATAAACAAACAAATTACTTGTTGAAACCATTAATTTTAATAAATAGTTTATTTAATTTTCACCACCAACATCAATTATAATATTGCATGAATTTTAAATGTTCTGTAGTAAATTAAACCTAATGACAGCATTGTGGTCTGAGGCTGTTATTGAAATAAACATGCACTTTATTTCAATTTGATTTAATGTAAAAATTTTCATTAAATGGAAATGCCAACAGAATTATGGAAATCCGAAATGAAAGGCATTATTCTCTTTTTTTAACAATCTTAACTTATGAAAAGTGTAGTCAACCAAGTTGAATGTGCTGAGTACACTTACATTGACTTCATTTTGGTATTTTATTTCGTTTAGGTCTGCTTTTGTGGCCTAAATCAAGCCGATAACTATTCCTACACTGCAATCTACTGCATATAAGCACGTGATACGTTCATTTTTAATGATATTCATTGTTCTTACGTGGCGAATTTACCTTCAAATATCTCGGCACCGTGATACTTATGGCCACCACTTTGCTAACATTTTTAATTTGTTTAAGTGTCCTCTGCCCATAAACAACGTGTAACATAATAAACGCAATACCTCTTAACGGGTCATTGTACTCATCATTATGATCAATTTTTACTATGGGACCAACACTGAAAACGCGAAAAAAAAATCGGCTGCTCCATACATTTCTGTGAGCTGATCTCGACAAAATACTGAACAGCTGATTTTTTTTTCGCGATTTCGGTGTTGATCCTATAGTAAAAATGTTCATAATGATGAGTGCAATGACCCCTTAAGAGGTATTGCGTTTATTCTGTTACACGTTGTATATGCATGATAAACCGTGCGCCGCTACTTTGAAAATAAATCAATCTGCGGCGGCTATGACAAGATCCCATAGAAAAATGTTCGAACCTCTTTATTAATCACTAGCTTCCGCCTGCGGCTTCGCTCGCGTGAAAAGGGTTGTGATTATCACTTTGCAGCTTTCATGGGCATGAATCTTGACCGCTCATAATTCTAGACTTCAAAAAAAAAACTTTGACATGTTTTTGGTCTCCTGTTACTTGTGAATCGTACTGCCTCTGAATTCATTTTTGCCGTGTTTTGTGAAAATGAATTTTTTGTAATTTTTTTTTTTGCCGTCAATTTTCCCGCAAGTTTTAAGAATTATTCTGCTACTCGCAGTAGAAAGAAATCCAACAAACTAAACCCCTTCAAAATCCGTCCAACAATTATTTAATTATAAATGGTGTAACCAACCTAACATTACATTTGGAACATAAATATCAACATTATCATCAAATACATACCAATTACTAATACTAATTCATGACACGTGACGTGCAAAAAATTTCATTCCAAAGGGCTTTTCACAATATCGTAAAATATATCTAGGTTAGTTAGCAAAAGAACAGGAATTTGGGTCAAGGCATGTTCCGGTCATCGGGAAAGCTAATTTATTTTGGTTAAATCACATTATTCGCACACAATTAATCACTGGGAGCATGTTAACACGGAACGTTGTTTGTTTTGGCATAATCATAGCGGAGGCGCAATTTGTGAGGAAACCGAATTTATGAAAACTAGGGTAAGATGAATTGGCGACGGAGATTATATTTAGGGTTTTGCGAGCTCTTTTAGACTCGTTTGTATAATGGAACTCAGCTTAAGTGAACCCTTTTTCTATACAACGTATACCAGAATAAACGCAATACCTCTTAAGGGGTCATTGTACTTACCATTATGAACAGGTACCACAGTAAAAGTTGTTCATAATGATGAGTACAATCACTATTAAGAGATAGTACAACACGCATTATGAGGTATTGCGTTTATTCTGTTACACGTTGTAAATCAGTGGCTGCCCAGAAATATCTTCAGAGGCCTTAAAAAAATATAGAAAAAAAATATATTGATTTTTTTTCAAAGCAATATCATCTCAACTAGGGTACAAAACAATGTTAAACACTTGTCAAAATATGCTTTGTGTCCCCAATTAATAAAATAAAAAAGAAATCCGACCGCTAAAAACGACTAAAAAGTTCCAAACAAGTCGCTTTTCAAGCAGTCTGATGCGGTTTGGAATATAAGTATTATATAGGTGTTTTTGGCAGTTTGAGACTGCGATGCGAATGCGAATGATCCTTTAAAATACGAGAACTACCTCTCTTATAGCAAAAAATATGGTAACGGAGCTCTTCATTTAATAACTTCGATAACAACGTTACTTAAGAGTCCTTCAACCGTATCGATACAAATATTTCGGTAAACGGATTCTATTTACAATATCCCGGTTACGGTTGGGGACGTAACTTGATCACTTAAACTCGCGGTTTCTGGGTACGATCGCTTTTATATGGACACTTTTGTTTTAGTGGTATAGTTTCTTCAGAATAAGTGTTTCTGAGAAAGAACAGATACTCGATTTTTTTAGGTATGCCTAGTTTTTACCAACTATCATGGGAGTTGATTTTACAATTGTTACATGAAGAATACCAGTATTTTTACATGAATAATACCAGTATTTTCACATGAAGAATACCAGTATTTTTACATGAAGAATACCAGTATTTTTACATGAAGAATACCAGTATTTTTACATGTAGGATACCAGTATTTTACATGGAGAGACTGCTTATCAGGGCTTCACGTCTCAGTTACCTGGCGACTCAACAGTTTGGGAGAAGCTCAATTCACATAATACGTAGAGCGTGATCTACGAGTACAAAAGTGTTAAACAAAAGGTTGTTTAATTCCATCGACCAACTGTATTGCATTGGCCATGACCGGGAATTTAACATTGGTCATTTGGAGCCATTTTAACACGCCAGGGGTTTCATGGGGTCATTTATTGACTATACTGTGCAAAACGATCCCCTTTGGTTAAAAGAGAGAGAGAGAAGAAATAAAATCACAACGACTTTCCAAAAAATCCTACGGAATTCAATCAAAATAAGACTCAGCTAATACAGAGCGATTGAAAATAAAACTTTAATCGAGTTATCGGAACCCGACGATACCGTCATCTCGCGCCTAGTTAATATGTATATGCCTTGCACTGCACACCGACCCGCCTGGACTTTTAATTGAAAAGCAATTTAAAAGTTTATTTACTTAGTCCTCGCGTCAACACCGGGATTAGAACAAACTCGATCGTAAACAGCGTACTTAGAGTTGATAATCCTTTGGGTTTGTGTGTGTGGAATATTGATAATGCAAAAACAATGACTGGCTTATAAAGTCGGTTAAGTAACAGCAGAACGCAATGTCTGGTGTAAATAGAATTTGAAGAAGTAAACATATTAAATGCACTTAAAATGTTTCCATGGAAAGGAAAGGAGGAAGAATATCCACAAAAGAACCAAGGTTACCCATAAATAGCCTAAAAAAGTTGCTACTTTGTTAACACTTATATTTTACAAGTAACTTGGTTATCTTTCTTTCGTGTATAATTAGCTTGTCTGGTTATACGTCCTCTGAGACTAGACTATAGAACTAAAAGCATTTCTTGTTTGGTTAGATTAGGTTACCTACTTCAAGAAGTCTGTCATTTAGGTTTTGTGTGTCTATAAATAAATAAATAATCAAAACCTAGATTTTAGACACAAAGGTAACAAAAGGTTTTCAAAATATTTTCTCTGACATTTCGATGGATTACCAAAGCTTAACCGTTTTGAGACCTTAGAAACGGGGTCTAAGGCGGCCGGAATATGATCAATTTTTTTGTAGGATCACGTACTTATATGCGGTAAGTGTATGGAATGTTTCACGTCTTTATAAATGTACAAAATGTTATAATGTACCTACTTATTTTTTTTTTTCAAATCATCAAATGACTCCTGCCGCTCTGGGTGGAGCGGGAGGGAGTGGAAGACTCTTACTGACTAAAACCCATCCGTGCTCCTCGTAGTGCCTTTTGCTTTCCAGGGCCGCGGTAACTCTTTCGAACAAAATCCGCAACCCTAGGAGGGTTGCGGATTTTGTTCGGATTTTGTTCCTGCAGTGACATGAAGGTAGAAAAGTTACATTCAACCAACAATCCTACTAATATTATAAATGTGAATGTTTGTATGTTTGTATGTTTGTATGTTTGTATGTTTGTATGTTTGTATGTTTGTGTAACAATTAGGCAAAAATGGCTGAAGGGATTTGAATGAAATTTGGCACACATGTAGTTCATATCCTGGAATGAGACATGCTACTTTTTATCCCGGTAAGTGGCATGGATCAATGAAGACTAAGGAGGAAGTGGAAATTCAGAGCCGCTGCTGCCTTAGTACTACAGATCCACAAGTACCAGGAGACCAAAAACATCAAGTAAGTACCAGGAAACCAGAAATATGTCATAGTATTTTTTGGGCTGTCTAAGGTAGGTGTAGGGTAGGTGTACGGTAGGTGTAGGGTAGGCGTAGGGTAGGTGTAGGGTAGGTGTAGGGTAGGTGTAGGGTAGGTGTTGGGTAGGTGTAGGGTAGGTGTAGGGTAGGTGTAGGGTAGGTGTAGGGTAGGTGTAGGGTAGGTGTAGGGTAGGTGTAGGGTAGGTATAGGGTAGGTGTAGGGTAGGTGTAGTTACAATACAAATCAAGAAACCTCTCTATTTCCGATTTTCACGCGGGCGAAGCCGCTGGTAGAAGCTAGTTATAATTATTGTCGAAAAGTCATTAAATTATTGATTTGAAAACTTACGTTTTTGAAATCCTCTCAGAAAGCCCTATAATTTGATTTATTCTTTTATTTTGAACGCACGTAGGAATCTCGATAAATATAATAAGATGGTGATCCATCAGATTAGCGCTCCCAGACAGATCTATTAAGAAATCGAAATCAAGAGTGGACCCTACAATAAAGTACATTAACCAGTTAACCATCCTCACCACTTCACACATTCTAATTTAAACTTCTCCGCCGCCACTTCACATGCACTTTGTTGAACAGTGGTTTTGGTGTAACAAGTAAAACAAACTGAACTAAGACCGTAACTATGAAGTTTGTCTCAGACTTCAACTCGCTGGGATTAGAAAGTTAGGTAGCAGGATATAATCTATGTAGGGTGAAACGGCTAATGGTCTGACCAACTTTGTTTTGTTAAGTAATAGACACAGGTATGTACTTAAATATTACAACTAATATTATTCTCTGCATCACCCAAAGGCTGACTGGTAGAAAATGCCTAAGGCATTAAGTCCGCCTCTGTACATCTATGTGCTTAAAGTTTTAAACAAGGGAAAAACAAAAGGTTTGGGGTTATCCATCTACTATTATGCTTACATATCATGTAATAAATTTGTAACTCTCTGTGCGTTTGTGCGCGCCAATCTTAAAAACAGCTAAACGGATTTAGGTAAAATTTGGCACAAAGATAGAACCTGAGTTAACTCAATAGACTTTTTTATCCCGTTAAACGGATTAGCGAAGGCTGAGCAAAAAGAGGAAATACAGAGCCTAGCTGAGTGCTCAAGATTCACAAGTACTAGGAGACCAGAAACATGTGGAAGTGTTTTCAGTGCTGGAAATGTGAGCGCTAAAGATGTATCAGGAGACCAGAAACATGTGAAAGTATTTCTTGAGCTGGAGTTCTGAGCACTAGAGACTCGCCAACTACCAGGATACCAGAACCATGAAGATGTGTTTTCGGGGCTTGAATGGATTCATTCAAGCCGAGCAAAAAGCAAAAACGCCAAAAGAACGGTAAGCCAAAGCGATGAAATGGCGCTTTGGGTGAAAACATGGTGTTATTAGGACAGACGAAGTCGCGGGCAGAAACTAGTTATTAAGTATTTATCACCTTTGATAACTATGTTCCACCACCTTTCCTGCCCTCTGTCTCCCCAAAACGTGCAACCAAAGTGACCCCTGGACTGTCACCTTCTATGTCGTGGTAGTGGAGAAGCTTTGTACTATCAAAATCTGTATAGAATATAATAGGAAACATTGATTATTGACAGACACAATACAACAGCAACAAACACATAGTAAAAAGAATGTTGTTATGTTTATCTAAGGTACTAATATATTTAAAAATAAATCCATTCCTTCTTAACATAAAAATAAACTTTTCCCCTAGGAGAAAATAACAAAACTCGTGTTTTTAATTACCATTTTATTTTGATAGGCACGAGCTTGACCACTATATTATTATCACCTGGTGGTTAACTATGATGTGGTTGAAGATGGAGCACTCTTGCCTAGAAATAACTTGTTCACTCTTGACTTAAAGACTCCCGGTTTGTAGCATTCAAGAAACACAGACTGGCAGGGAATATAGTTTTCAAGTGTTAAATTATGTGCCTAGTGCCCACATCTGTCAAATGTAAGTTTGTGTTCCGAAAAAACGTTTATTAAAGATCTCAACTACAGACTTAATTAAAAACGTTTAATTAATCGCCAGTACTCAAGCCAATACCGACGACAAGACAACTCACCCTAGACAATAACTCAGCTATCTACATAGTTCATTAGTCCCTAAAACCTATAAAATTAAAGTGTGAGCTTCAAAGTCGTCTGAGTTAGATAGATTTATGAGATAACCAGCAATTTAAGAATGTTCGGATAAGATTTATGTTTCGGTGGGACCCGACGGGAAATAATACCGGGGATTTGTTTTAACAACATACTCATAATCAAAGATACGTTTGGGGATAAGACTTATCCTTCATCCTCCCTCCCTTCATCCTACTTTACTTCTAAAGTAGATTATAGAATATACTTTGTTTTACACTAACCTTGGATTAAGTTTACTATTTCCTAATTGTAGGGGTACAATTGCTCGGACGGCGAGCGTTGGGTGGCTCGCCGTCCGATCACAACCAGGCCCGAAGTCGACGGCGCGTTGTGTTTCACGCGCACCTAAAAAAGAATCTCATTTAGGCGCGCGTGGAACACAACGCGTCCTCTATGCTAACATCTAATCTCAGCATAGAGGACGGGGCCCGCTAGGACCCAGAGCCTGCCAGGGTTGCGGAATTTGTTCGAAAGAGTCACCGCGGCCCTGGAACGCAATGGGCATTAGGTGGAACATGGATGAGATTTAGTCAGTAAGAGTCTGACACTACCTTCCGCTCTGCGCAGAGCAGAAGGAGTCGTTTGATCATTTGACTACCTTAAAAAAAAAGAACAACAGCTGCACTTTTGAGGACCTGACCCAAAATATTTGAAAGCTGACAATTGATTTGGCAAAAAAAGTAAGTATCTTAATTCAATTAATAAAGCTTTTTAGCGAATTGGATTTGTTAATTACCTCTTTGAGCATACCGAACAAAACTGAAGTGTCTTTTCAGGAAATTCTGAACGCATTGACGATTTTACAAGGAACCTTAACTTGGGAAATTCCCGATTTTCTGCAGTTTCGGGAAACGTCTCGTCATTAAAACAGAAACGTTCGATTTTGCATTTTATACATTAATACTGAGAATCCATTTCGTATTGGTTGAGAACTTTTTAACAATGGTCTTGTTTTCAATGGAAAACTTTTTAAGTTTCATGTTCAAAAGCAAGTTTTCTTAAGTTGCAGCATAACTTGGCTACTTTGTAGTCACAAAGTAACCTTAACAATGATTGGTTGAACTATCCTTGCATAGTCTCGGTCTGTCTGTCTATCAGTGCTTCTTCTAAGTCGATTGGGAATGAAGTTTTTTACATTTTTTTTTGCTAGGTTTGACCCCCCGTGTTCAGCTACAGTAACACGTAATTCACATGTAAAGGTGATAGGGCTTACTATCTTACACTCAAAAATGAATGCAAAAACCAAAGCAGAAAAGATTAAAATTCACCTAATGGACCATCACGAATTCATGATACACAATCACATTTTCAATCAAATAAAAATCACTGTACTAACTTCAATTTATCCACATCTATCTTGACAAGAATGAACAGACACGCTATAGTCATTTAATTAAAATCTTGACAGTATAGGACCAGAGGTCAGATCCGGACAAATAATAGTGAAATGGTGATAAATCACTCATGTGACCTTTCACCATCGGAAGGTCGTTCAACGTAGTTATACTAACTTTGGAAGCATGTAATAAATTAGTCTTGCCGATGCACAATAAAATATCTAGTTATGTTTGAGACTGAGCACGTAACATTTCTGTAGCGCATGTGAATCCCATACATTTTGTCTTTTCGACATTCCTTATCGCTGGTCCTGACGGCTGGTAGTGACGTCAATATGTGAAAAACGCAACAATTGACACTAATCAGAGCATTTTAATACATTTTTGACAGATAGCGACTTGCGATTTGTAAAAATGTTGACCAAATATAGGGAAATAAGTGGTTACTTAGTCAGGCGGTCGAAGGTTCTTTAAACATACGAGAATTACACATTAGTTTATTGTAATAAAGTGTAAATGTACACCTACATCATAAATTGAATCAATGTTTGCTACGAGTTTCGTAGCGTTACCGTCTAGCAGCTACGCCATAGCTCGTAAGTAGGTGTATCAACACGATGTCACGTTATCAAAATTGTATTTACCCAAAATAAACAATTTAATGAATGAAACTGTATTATCTTATCTATCAGTATAATAATTTATAACTCGAACACCCACATTTTATTCAATGAACGGTCATTTTCATACAAAATGTTTACTAAATCCACTTTTAGTAAAAACTAGGTGAATCTACTGCAATTTGATAATCTCAAGTGGTGATAGCACTGAAAATATTTGGCACGTGACAAAATTGGAGTAAGACGTTTATACAACAATAGCCTGGTAACCAGTTCACGTCGTTTTATCAGCTGTCTACCAAGTAAAGGACATCATTAGCCGTTGGTTCTGTTCCAAAAGTGAAAGTATGTTGTGCTTTTTTTTGGTAAGCCCCAAGAAAACAGTGCTATAAACTGATACCAAAAATTGGGACTAAAATAGATGATTTCATATTAGTATTTATATCTTAACCATAAGTAAAATAATGTGATGCAAAACACATCTTATAAATGAGCCATAAGGATAGTTATTGTATTTTAAACAACGTTTGCATTCTAATACATGGGCAAGTTTAAATCTTTACGTCAACCCGACACGCGGCGAACGCGAATATCTGTCCGGAGACCTAGTGGTTACAATAAAATGCGCTTTATTTATATGGTAACAACGCTTTAAATTAAAGTAGAAAAGAAGTAAAACTTCACACCTGCATGGTAGCCGACTTCGTTTGATCAAGATACTTATCTCTGGATAGTTAGATAAACATGTCCAAATTGCAAAAGCCTAATTTAAAAAAATTAACAATAATTCATTATTTGCGATGCATTTTTCGCGTGGTAGTTTCCACGCGGTGAGATGTTTCGACGCGCCGACGCGACGCGACCTCGAAAAACTTTGGCGTCTTCTACCGAGGCCCAGCTTCAATCTGTCAAACTTCTCCAATTTTCATACATTTTGACAAGTTTTTTTGACATTGATTGACGGTGAGATGAGAGGCATTTTTCATATTTTAAGGCGCGTTTGCATTTCCAACAAACATAGGATCTGGACTTTGTTTTGAACGATTTGTAAATACGAAAATCCCTGTAATATCTCTATGTCAATAAACTGAGAATATTCATTTTAGTTTGAAACTTTTATGGATTTATGGGACAAGGCTAATTCGAACACCTTTTGAGGTTAAAGGTAAAAATCGAAATATATAAAACTCTTCCATCACTGAGTGACTGAGTGACTGACAGACAACACACAGCCGACAGCTTTCTACTAGTCGTAGAAAGCTGTTTGGCATGAAGGTGCCTTAAGGAGTGTAGGGGAGCACTGAGTAACGATTTCCAGAAATTTCTACGGGAACGGTAAAAAAACGGGATATGCACGTACATAGTCCCGACCCGCGAGCAAAAGCTGGTCTTCTTTAAAATTCCAACAATCGCCAGAAGCTGCCGCCAAAAGTTGTAAAAGAAAAACGTAGTTTGCGCAGACGTATGATGTATATTGTGAAGAACGGTTATGTATTCCAGTCAAAACAAGCATGTTTTCTCTAGCAAGTCGTGAAAGACAAGGCAGTGTTGTTTCATGTAACAGTCTACACGTGCCACAAGACGAATAAAATCAGAAGATCAGACATGATCATCTGCCTAGCCTTTTCCCAACTATATTGGGGTCGGCTCCCAGTCAAACCGGATTCAGCTGCATACCAGTATTTCACGTGGAGCGGCTGCCTACCAGACCTCCACAACCCATTAATTAGGTAACACAGTACTTCTTGGCAAGTCTGGTTTCTGACAATCCGTAACGACTGTCAAAGATCTACAAATGACAGCCGAGACCAACGGCTTAACGTGCTTTCCGAGGCACGGAGGAGTCTCGGTATGTTAATATGGTCACCCATCCACAGACCAACCTCGGCAAGTGCTGCTTAACCTTCAAGATTGGTTCGTGCGGATGTTATAATTTAGCCACGAGCTCCTCCTGTGGACTACTTATAAATGATTAGAAATGAAACTCGATTTGAAGTTAAATGGAATTATTAAAACAATCCGGCTCAAGTGCTAGATATTCCATCAGTCCCTATAAAACAAACACATTTTTTTCTTCTTTTTAATTCAAAATACCTACTATTTATTTTTTTAATGGACATTTCCAAAGTCCCAATGACTAACTTGGCTGCCAGAGGTTGCAGCCAAGGTGGTTAATGTTATGTATTGTAATAATAAGTAAAGCTTCTGCTTGAATTTTCTCATAATATTTGACGCCTACGTTCTAGACGAAGTATTGTCTTGAATTCCAATTAATCATCTTGTACGCTGTTACTTGAACTTACAAAAACATTTGTTCGTCTTCATTTTGGTATGTCGAGTTTATGCTTCCATAAGTGACAGAATAATTTAGGGCTTGTCAAATCACAATTAATCACAGAATATGAATAGGTCCGATACCCACGCGTGGTACCTTTGACTTACTTTACAGTAACTACCATACCAGACTTTTTTATGGATGGTAAATCATCAAATGACTTCTCCCACACTGGGCGGAGCGAAAGGGAGTGTCAGACTGTTACTGACTGAAACCCATCCGTGATTCTCCTAATGCCCTTTGCGTTCCAGGGCTGTGGTAACTCTTTCGAACAAGTTCAAACAATTTCAAAGTACAATGGACAACCTTAACACACAGAATGATAACACATGCATTGTATTTAACTTCCTTTTTCTCTCTCTGTAATTCTATCATTAAATTTCTTACAGACTGGCTGTATGGACTGAACGAAAGGTAAATGTATTCTGCTTCCGCTATTCTTTCTGATTTATTTAATTGCGGAATCCAAGACAATTAAATCATTTCTATTCGAAGCATTTCTGGTAGCCACCACTGTTGATCCATTGATCCTGGCTTTCAGGACTTGCAGTGGTTGAGAATAGGTATCAAGAAGTGTGGTGGACATGTCCCAAAAATAAAACCCGTGAGAATCAGGAATAATGATATCTGCAAGAGAACCAAGGTTACCGACATAGTCCGAAGGATCGCCAAACTGAAGTGGCAGTGGGCAGGGCACATTGCTCGCAGGACATATGGTCGATGGGGCTGAAAAGTTCTGGAGTGGCGACCACGTACCGGAAGACTCAGCGTTGGAAGGCCTCCCACTAGGTGGACTGATGACCTGGTGAGGGTCACAGGTAGCCGATGGATACGAGACGCACAGGACCGGTTGTTGTGGCGACACTTGGGGGAGGCCTATGTCCAGCAGTGGACGTTTTTCGGCTGGTAGATGATGATGAGATTAGAATACTATTAATCCTTTTGGTGTAATAAAGTATAATTATTTTAAGCGACCCTGAAGCATTATAATTAATCAACTCATAGATAGAACTAGTTAAATTTAAATACAGACATTTCTCTAAACTATTTTCAAATATTATCGGGTAAAGTCTGTCTTGTCTGTAAATTTACATAAAGATCAAAAGTCAACTAATTAACATACATAAACATACTGAAAAGATCTTCTCTATTGTTTTTCTTAGAGTTATTGATCAAAGTCTTGACAGTGTACCCTAGGGCCCTTCGAGTTAGGATAAGTTTTATGTTTCCAAACCGTTACAAAAACTTTCAGGATTTTGTGTACCTACTGTCTATCCCTAAGCAATCCTTTGACACTACCTCGTTTTATAAATCTAGTGAAACGAATCATTTATTAACGTTTAACTGCTCAGATGTGATGAGATATTTAATTAAAATTAAACAACAACGAAAACTAAACATTAAATTTTTATATACTTTTGACTCGATGGTAATAGGAAGGTACATAATGGTTTTCGAGAGGTGGCATGAACGTGTGTAGTATGTCTATTTTATCGTCCATCTATCCAGCCTTAAGAGGGCGCCGACCAAACGTCGACCGCGCAGTGGCGCCCTCATCGTTTGTTTGGTTATTTCTTTTATTTTAGAATGAAAATGCAGAAAATATGCAATTTAAGTTGTGCTCCACAAGATTATACGTTAATATTATTATAAACGGTAGTTTTAAATTGTTCAGTTTTATTATAATCACTAAAACGGATAAAAGTGGCCACTATTTTCCGTTTTAGTGATTAATAATATTAACGTATAATCTTGTGGAGCACAACTTAAATTGCATATTTTCTGCATTTTCATTCTAAAATAAAAGAAATAACCAAACAAACGATGAGGGCGCCACTGCGCGGTCGACGTTTGGTCGGCGCCCTCTTAACCGCTGGCAAGGTAACATTATGAGATATCATTCGATTCGTCTTATTCATGCAAACTTTCAAGTCCTTATTTTTCGAAATGAATGAACCGATTTCAATTAACTTATTATTCATACTGCAGATACCCAGGTCTTAATATTTAGTAAAGAAGATTTTCGAAAAACAGTGAGAAAGAGAGCGATTTTTAGGTTTTTTATAGACTGAGAAAAATCACTTGAATATTAAGACTTAGATATCTAGCGTATGCAAACCAAGTTTCATTAAAATCTGTTCTTTAATTTCGAAAAACAAGGACTTGAAAGTTTGTACGAAATTCCGTACGGCGTAAACGCTCTGAAGTGCCTAAATGACATGACTATTATGAATTTAGAAAAAAGATATAAGAAGGCAGCTGCCGTTACGTAAGTCATATTTTATCGTTTATCAGTTATAGAAAAATATAAAAAAACTAACTCAATAAAATATAGGACATAAAAAAACACTTGCTTCAAAAAACCCGATCACAAAACAGTCGTTTTTTGCGGAGCAAACTATTGACCACTAGCATGTTAGCAGCAGTTTACTGATTGTCCAGTCTATTCACTAATGAAAGCTGTTTTAATGCGAGCCCTTGACTCAAAACTAAAGAAGCATGAATTCAACAGTCTCAATAGATGATCGCTTTCGTACCATAAAAAAAGACATTTAATTTTGGCCTTGAAAGTAACAAATATATAACGCCCCAAACATGTGTCTTCCTAACATGATCGATGAGGACAAGATTATCCTGTTTTATATTTCGAGAAACTAAAAGAAAACCGAGTCACTCTAGATTATTATCTGTGCAATAAATCATCAATTTGACAGCTGTCATCCCACACAAAGATGAGTGATGTCAATACAATTTCCTGTATGTGCAATTGGGTGCTATGCTCAATTATATTAGTATTATAGTGTAATGGAGGTAGTAGTGTACTTATAGTACTAAAAATAGTGTCAAATTGTTGATGCTCATTAAATTGATAATTATAATATTTGAAATTTTATGAATAGTCATAATGATCTAATGACAAAAACTAACAATACTTTAGATAATTTCATTTATGAAATAAACCTTATTCTGTATAAAAACATAAAAATAAAAGTAATAGAATCATGTTATACCAGCATTTCTTTGGCAGTCGTTTAGTATATTGTCATTTAGTGTAAAGCTCTTTTGATTTACTCATCATTTTGTGTAACTAAAATCTATTTTGATCTAAACGTTGAACGAAGAGTGAGCCATGCAACCCTGGGAACTTGGGGCACCCCGAAATGGTGGTAAGCTTCCTATGAATGTCAGAGCGAACGTAGCCCACGTCATTAAACCCGAAAAAATAATCTGAGTACCTACTTTTTGTCGTACCTACCTAGTGCGTCAAAGACACTAGTGATAGAGTGAATAAGTCCACGCAGTCAAATTTTCCGAACTGCAGTCATAATAAAGTCAAAAACAAAATTAGTTCTACTCTGCATGTTTCGACACATAACAACGCATGTTACGAAGCAAAACTTCTGTAATCCGATAGTTCGTTAGGCCACCACATTAGTTTCGTGAAACAGCGAGAGACGTGTGACCCGTTGCACGTCAGGAACATTTTGATTTGTTTAAAAACGAGATGAGTGGGACTGACATACGGGCGGACCGACTGACTGACAGGCTGAAATTATAAAAGCTGTTTTGTTGTGATGATATCTTGGGGTTTATTTGTCCGAATTTGGTCGATCGACTGCATTGTTTTAGAACTGGCGAGTTTTAATTTGTTCATCAATTGTACTCAATGGAGTTAAAGTAGCGTATTTTTTGTTTATTAAACAGCCTATTTATAAAAGCCTACATGTCTAAAGGAGCATGTTTTATTTTGTTAAATAACAAATCTCTGAGAATAAATGACGGCTAGTATCTTTTTTTTACAAAATCCGCAACCCTAGCGGGCCACACAACGCGCCGTCGACCTGGACCTGGTCTTCTTCTTCTTCTTCTGGGACCCATCGCTCGTGGTCCGCAGGCCCGCGCCTACGGTGGCCGGGAATCACCCTGCGACTCCCAACGCCTGGGTCATCTTCTTCTGCTGCGGCGGCTTGGGCGTGAGATTTGCGTCTTCCTCTCGCGTCCCGCTTCTTTCTTCGCTTGCATTACTGCTTCGCAGAAGGAGATGATTCCGCCGCCGATACAGTGTTGCAATAATCTAGGACTGCTCTAAAACTCCTAAAGAATATGAACAATCAATAGGAATTATCATCCTAATGACAGACCGGCAGTCATGCAATATGAACAGAATTCGCCGACACTTCTTTTGTATTCTGTAGCAGGTGAATGGCTGGTTAGGAGTTAATTAAAGGATCAGCGACGAACTGTTCCATACTGACTTCTCTGTACATAGACTAAAGAGCTGCAATGAGTTTTATTACGACTAATCTCAGAGGTGGGTTTCTTGATCTCTTTTGGAAAAAATTCCCCTCAATGCCTAGTCTTGATACTTCACTAGGCACAATTAGTAAACACTATTTGAATAAACAATTTTGTTAAAATAATTTAATTATTTTTACTTTTTTTATTTTTGAAAGTTGAAAGGGAACCTCTTGTCTTGGTATGGTGATGTGAAGAAAAGGAATGAAACGCATCTAATTAAAAGCGTTCTGAATATAATGGTGTATGGATGGAGAGGGAGAAGGAAGCCAAAGAAAAGTGTGAGGAGCGATATGAAAAAAAAGGGAGTTGGTAGTAAAAAGTTTTTATTAATAGGGCTGAAATTATGATTTATGTTTTGTGAGTTTTTAAACATAATTTAATTTTCGAACGCGTTATGTAACACGGCCACCAACCATTCGTGAACCTTATAGTCATCAAACATTCCTATAGACCTTGTAGCGAAAAGACGCAAATTAGTTTTTAGATTACTTGACAAATAAACATTTTCTACTATGCTTTTTTGCCAGCAGTGTATTGTGTGCCACCTGAACCGAAACGACCTGACATTTTTCTATTTAGGTTCCAATCTAATTTTAATCCTCAACCCCGTTTACGTTGGATTGCAGTCTGGTCTGTGTATCCCAGCATAGCTTTGTTAAACTCAAATATTTTAGATCTGATTTTGAGGTATTATTTTTAGAGTAATCATACTAATTTTGGGATTCATAACGTAGATAGAATATTAAAACAAAATAAAACACATCAGCACGGTACTTCTCAAGGCCCTGGTTGAGGTTACACCTCATTTCTTAATGATTTGCTATAATGTAAGCTGACTAATACCTTCTCGATACCCACTCAATTTAACAAGTTAAGAGCGTTTGCGCCGTACTGCATTTCATATAAACTGTCAAGTCCATATTATTCGAAGTAAATGAACCGATTTTGATGTAACTTTGCATGCATACGCTAAATATCTATGTCTAAATTGTTGGTAGAGGACATTCTCGAAAAAGAGTTTAGAGGGAGCGAAAAAGTGATTTCGAAAAATAAGGACTTGAAAGTTTGTATGAAATGCCGTACGGCGTTAACGCTCATAAAAGCAAGCAACTCGTATAGGAAATTGCATTCTAATTTACGTAAATTTTGAAGGAAAATGTCGTCGGGAAAGTTTTGAGCATGAGTGGGGAATTTTGGACGTCGTTACCGTTTTTAATTTTAAAAATGGATTCATTCCGAGTCCCCTCGCGTGCCTTAGGAAGCACGTTGAGTGCTGGCTGTCATTAAACATCTGTGACAGTCGTTGAGCCTCATTCTCAGTCGAGAGGGCAATGCTCGGGGTTTCCTTGCGTGATCGAATCAGGAATAACGATATCCGCAAGAGAACCAAGGTTACCGACATAGCCCGAGGATCGCCAAATTGAAGAGGCAGTGGGCAGGGCACATTGCTCGCAGAATCAACAGACATGGTCGATGGGGCTGAAAACTTCTGGAGTGACGACCGCGTACCGGAAGACGCAGCGTTGGAAGGCCTCCCATGATGTGGACCGATGACCTGGTGAGGGTCGCGGGTAGCCGATGAATGCGAGACGCACAGGACCGGTTGTTGTGGCGACACTTGGGGGAGGCCTATGTCCAGCAGTAAACGTCTTTCGGCTGATATGATGATGATGATGATGACAGTCGTTACGGGTCAGAAGCCAGAAAATCTGACACCAGTTTTGCCCAGGTACCCAGTTACTGGTTAGTGAAGGTCAGATAGGTAGTCATTTCAAGTAAAATACTATACTGGTATACAATACTGGTACCCAGCTGCATCCGGTTAAACTGACTAGAACCCTTCTCTTCTTGGAACCGATAATAACAAACTAGGCCTTAATATTCACCGTTAACTTATTCAAGAAAAAAATAGCTCAAACATCATAAAATAAACTTCTTCAGATTCTTTCAACATGAACAACCCCAGGAGTGTCATTATGCGGACAAACATTGGAACCTAGACTCCGTACAAATACCTATCGACGATGCTAATATTTACTCGACGCGGGGATCGAACTTGTGATCAGAGTGGATAGGAGCGAATGCAGCATAAGTAAGCTGAATAATACCTACTTGATTTAATCAACTTAGAAGCGTGCAACTCGTGTAGGAAATTGCAGTCTAATTTAGGTGAATTTTGGAGGAAAATGTCGTGATAAAAGATTTGAGTTTTAATGTTGAATAGGAATAAGAGGAGAAAATGTCTCCTCTCACAGTCCATCCTCAACTTAATGGAGGATGGACTGTGTTGGTGATGATAATTGTCTAGAAAGGGGGTACCGTTATAAGGGCAAAAGCGGTATCTCAGTGAAAACTAGTTACGAGAAAATGTTTTTCTTTTTAAACCGAGAGATAAAAAGGTCCATTATACGAGTATGTCCTAAATAAGGTACCGCCATTATCATATTATTTTAAGCTGAATAATAATAACTTAATTTTATCAACTTAGAAGCGAATAACTCGTTGGTATAGGAAATTTCAGTATAATTTAGATGAATTTTGGATTGTAATTTTGTTTATTTTTGGTTTGCGTTATGCTTGGCGCAAATAAAGTCTTTTTCTTTCTTTCTTTCATCTCGTGGGAATAGTTTTGACTATGACTGTCGAATGCTATAAAAGTAGTAGCGGTAGATGAACTGTGTGAAAAATGAGCAGCCTTATTTATTTCATCTTTTTCATTCGAATTTGAGTAGAATAAAACCAAAACGTTGTATGATAGAGGATGCCTAGGATATAGGCATTCCCTCCCAATCTTAAATTCTTAATTCCAATGATAATTTATTTGTATGGCGTACAGATAGTTGTTCCGGGTCTGGCTGTTTGTTTTTGTGAGTTTTATTTGTTTATAAACGCACCCGACGATACAGGAGAAATTTCAAGTGTGAGACAACTTTTTTTTTAAGAAGAAGAATTACAAGTGAAATTTTAAAAACATTTATCTACTTAGCATTACTGAGAATAAGCATATGGATTTATTTTTTTGACTACCCCCGAATATGTCTAGAAAGTGGGCCACTTTTTTAAATGACGACTAATAGAGGCGTATGGGAGAAAAAACGTATCCCACCAATCCCAAATAAATTAGGTAAGGACTTTATGATGATTTTTAGAGATTTTAGATATAACAAAACAGTCAAGACTTGTCAACAATATTTCCTACAAGAGATTCGGGGTACCAATTCTGCATCTCAGTCGCAAACTGTCAAAAATGTAGAGAAATTAAGGCTTTCTGGAATGTTTACGTTATTTTTTTTGTTAAATTTTTAAACAACGTTTTCGACGATCATTCATATGTCTGACATGCGAATGCGAACGTTGTTATTTAAAAATTTGTGGAATTGACACTCTGATCTGAAATTCGCATTTTACTTTTTGGTATAAAAAAACCAAAAAGTAAAATGCGAGGTAGAGAAAGGAACCGTTTGAGCTGCCAAACCCCGTATTGAAACTTCAGCTAAGTAGTTTGTTGGTGACATTTCCTGGCGGATTCTAAAGTTGTTCATTGACTTCGACAGCTTTTATTTTCTTCCGTCTGAATCTTTCTTCGATTGTTAGACAATATTTATAGAGTAAGTTAATTGAGGTTTAATCAGTAAGTCGAAAGTTATATTTTTAACTTTGAATATTGCAAACAATGTGTGCGAATTTTATGAGCTTGTGTATATTTGGACGGTTTTCTCTTGAACCATTAAACCTCTTTGAAAAACTCGGATTGCATTTTTTGTATATGTAATCCAAGTAAACCCTGGCCGCTAGTTGTAGTATAAATACATTGAGAACATAAATACCTGACCTTATAAGTTTTACAAAATACTTAATTTCTCAAACACTATGCTACAACATTTAACTTCACAAAAACAAACGCCGAAGAAACTTTGCTTACAATAGTTAAATTTCTAGACGCGCACCATAAATATTTTCCTCAAACTTTAGTCCGAGGACAGAAAGTTTTGTTATAATAACCAAAATTTTAATCATAAAACTGTTTTAAAAGATGGGAAACGATTAATCTTTTTAAATAATGGGTTTTTGAGATCTAGTCTAAATCCTGTCTGATTTATTTTTTTGCCAGTGTTTTTCCCGGACACAATTACAGTAAGTGAGGCTGAATGTCAAGTTCGGTAGTTAAGAGGATAGTTGACCGAAAAGGGTCTTCTTTAATATACCGTTTTTGGAGTTCTTTGGGCATGATGTCTTTTTCACACTTTTTAGGGTTCCGTAGTCAACAAGGAACTCTTATAGTTACGCCATATCCGTCTGTCTGTCCGCGGTTTATTTCAGAGTCGGGCCATAACATGTCAATCTCCAAGCGACACACAGCTCTAATAAAATGGGAAAATATAAAACCATCGAATAGAAAAATAACTTAGCGACTGATGATGAGATACTGTTTTAATAACTTGAGCGGTATGAATTTGAGTAAGCGAAAAATTAACTAAACTAACGACGAATATTGATTAGTAATAAAATCCAGAACGAGCTCACAAAAAGTGGGTTGTAAAAATTAATCCATTTCAGATATTAAAATTCTACCCGTGCGACTAAATTACTAAGTGAGCGACTAGAAATACAGAGAGGGCAACTTCAATATTGAGATAGATACGATTTTTCCAATTGAGGTTTTAACATTTTGGTATTTTATTTGGTGCGCAAGAACGAGTGATGCGAGCTCGGGATTATTTTTTTAAACCACCCAGAAATATCATGTGCCAAATATTAAAAAAAATGCAGAACGTAACGTTGACACTCAAACAAATATTAGGTCGCTCAAATATTATAAAGCTTCTCATTTATTAATGTTTGTAAGTTGCTGTTCTGTTGATTTCTCGTCACTCGCAGTCAGTCGCTCACTTAGTCAAATCAAATCAAATCAAATCAAATACGTTTATTTGTGTACACAGGTGAAAAAGGTGGAACAATTACAAGATTAATGGGTCTCTGTGTCCTGCCACAGTAGGTAGCATACAAACATTAAATATTACATTTCAAATGTGCCAAAATATTTTAAATTATATTTAAATCAAATAAAATTAACATAAGTGAGTACAAACTTCAAAACATAATTCTAGGCATAATTTTATTGGCTACTATTTAATTTTTTTTTAAGAAATTACTGAATTTCTACTTATACCTCTGAGATATATCATAACTATCAGTCTCATAATCTAGTATAAATTCACTGATTGAGTAATATGTATTTTTTAATAAAAACAATTTTAATTCTTTTTTAAATAATCTTATGTCACTAATTTCTCTAATAGATGCTGGAATTTTATTATATATTTTTGGTGCCATACCGATAATATTTTTGTCATACAAAGCTGTGGTATGACTGATTGCCTTAATTTTGTTACGATGACGTCGGCTGGTAAATTTTTCAAAATATTCTGGATGGTACTTGATAAATACTGCTAATTCAAATATGTATACAGATGGGAAAGTTAGAATTTTTAGATTCTTAAAGTGTGGTCTGCAACTATCAGGTAATCGTAAACTACAAATAGCTCTAACACATTTCTTTTGAGCCTTAAAGGCTTCTTCCCAGTTAGTGGAGTTTCCCCAGAATATGATGCCATATCTTAAAGTAGATGAGACATACGCATTATAAGCTGCCAAAACTGCTTTTTGTGTTACAACCTTGGAAAGCATATACAATGCATAAGAAAACTTACTAAGTTTCTTACAGAGAGCATCAACTTGTGTTATCCATGACATTTCTTGGTCAATCCAAAGACCCAAAAATTTTGTGGTATTGACCTCGTCTATGTTTATATTTTCATATTTTACCTTTATACTGTCTAACGTTTTTGTTTTTTGTTTGTAATGCACAATTTTAGTCTTATTTAAGTTTATCTTCAGGTTGTTTTCTTTGAGCCACTTTATAATCGATTTGATTGAATCATTGACTGTTCTTTCGTACATTTCTAAATGTTCATTTTTAACAATAGAAAATATTACAGTACAGTCATCGGCAAATAGAACTATGGGATAATTTAAGAAAAAGTATCGGCCCCAATACGCTACCTTGAGGTACACCAAAGCGATCTTCACGGGGATTTGAGTTGAAGAATATCTCAGTTTTAGACTCAGGACATATTTTCGTAATTTGTGTAATCTGTTTTCTATTACTTAAGTAAGATTTGAGTAGGTCAAGGATGTTACCCCTTATTCCGTATGCTTCAAGCTTTCTTAACAAAATACTAAAATCTACATGGTCAAACGCCTTGCTCATGTCCATGTACAGGGCTGAAACTGGTGTTCTACTATCCATATTATTCAATATCCTTTCGATTAAATAATAGACAGCAACATCCACAGAAACATTTTTCCGAAAGCCTTTCTGTTCTATCGTGAATAAGTTATTTTTATCAAAATAATTGTAAATAGCCTTATAAATAAATTTCTCGATAATTTTGGAAAAGACAGATATTAGTGCCACAGGTCTGTAGCAGTTTAAATTATCCTTTTCGCCCTTTTTGAAAATAGGCTTAACAATGGATATTTTTAATAAGCTTGGATACATTCCATTTTCAATACAAAGGTTAATAATGTGGCTGAGTATGGGAGAAATTATTTTGGAAACTGATTTTATAACACTGGTATTTATTCCATCATCACCTGTGCTTTGGGTATTTTTAAGTGATTTAATAATTTCATAGATATCAGGTGGTGTGGCAGGTGGCATGAATATTAATTATTATTAGTAATACTATAACGCAAATTAATTATTTTTGTCACTTAAAACTTTAACTTACATTCACTCATTTAAATACTACCCTAATGAAACGAGCCGTTTCTATACAAAAAAAAAATAATATTCAAAACGTCCCTTTTAATTTAAAAACAAGTCGAGCTCAACGCGTTTCCAATCGATTGGTTTCCTGCTCGACAAACTAATCAGTGCATTTGAAGAGCTTTTGAAAATAAAGTTATATGGCGACAACGGAACCAACGTACTACAGAGGGACGTGTAGTTCACTGGTTGCTAATTAGGTTAAACTCACAACAAATCATTGTGTATAGAAGCAGGTAATAACTAAGCTGAACTAGTTATTATAGAAAAGTATGGCTGGGTTTATTAACTTAACTCGTTTTCCTTGAGATTGTATATCGGTGCTAGAATGTTAAAGAAACAGCGTAATATGACGTGCCAATGTCGTTATGATTCCGTTGTAAAAATGGGATGGTGCTAAGCGTAGTGCTACGTCTCCCTACCAAACAAGAATCATGATGAAGACGTAAATATAGTGGTATAGCATCAATGGAGTGGCGGCGACCTCTCGCTACCAGGCCTGGTTCACTCCATGGTCCGGGGCGGGGAGGCATGGGAAGCCGCCACCTCCTTCTGGGAAGCAGTAATGCTAGTGAAAGAGAAGGCTGGCCATGTCAGAGAGAGATGAACCTCACGCCCCAGTCACCGCAACAGAAGAAGACGCCCCAGGCGTCGGGAGTCGCAGGCCGATTCTCGGCCACCGTAGGCGCGGGCCTGCGGACGGCGAGCGTTGGGTGGTCCGATCACAACCAGCCCGGGTCGACGGCGCGTTGTGTGCCATGTGCGCCTCATAGAGATGTCAGCAAAGTAGACGGGGCCCGTTAGGGTCAGAGCCTGCCAGGATTGCGGAATATGTTCGAAAGAGTCACCGAGGCCCTGGAACGCAAAAAGCATATTCTGACACTCCATTCTGGTCCACCCAGAGCGGAAGCAGCAGATTATTTACCATCCATAAAAAATGGCATTAATGGAAACGACGTACTGCAGAGAGACGTGTGGTTACCTGATTGCTAATTCGGTTGAACTCACAACAAATAAAAGTAGGTATTAGCTTAACTGGGCTAATTATTGTAGCAAAGGAGGTTAACTAACTTACACATTTTGCTTAGCTGTGTGACTACATAGCAGAGGTACCCTCACATAAAGGCGGATTGAAGCAGTTTTGGCAAAGACAAGACCGGTCGTTTTAGACGTGGTCTTGGGATAAAATTTGGTCGAAGTAAGGCGAACTTGGTCGGGTGGAGACTTATAGATACTCTGGAGCACTACTATGTCTTGTGATTGTCATCATCAACCATCATGATTCTGGTGTAAAAGAGAGACGGAGCTTGACTGGCACTATCACTTTCTCACGACGGAATCATGATGCTCTTAGGATGACGACCTCTAGAATGTAAATGTGGTACAGAGTCTACGGGTCACTTAATACTGTATCCTTCGTACCCTGTGGCCTGCTAGTTATAGAAACTGTTTGACGTTACTAACAGCACCAAATAATAGCACACTAAAAAGAGGATCCGCCGGTTGATTCTGTAAAAAAAACATCTTAATAACTTACGCAAAGTGAGCATAAAGTTAACTGTCAATCCAGTTGATGGTTGTTAACAATTATTCACTTCAAGCTCAACTCACCGAAAATATTACATTGAGATAGTTACAAAAGTGCTCGGAGTTTCCTTGCGTGATCGAATAAGGAATGATGATATCCGCAAGAGAACCAAGGTTACCGACATAGCCCGAAGGATCGCCAAATTGAAGTGGAATGAAACACCTGTACCAATTACCCATGTTTGCAAATGAATAAATGATTATGATTATGATTATGAACAGATGGTCGATGGGGCCGAAAAGTTTTGGAGTGGCGACCGCGTACCGGAAGACGCAGCGTTGGAAGGCCTCCCACAAGGTGGTCCGATGACCTGGTGAAGGTCGCGGATAGCCGATGGATGCGAGACTCACAGGGCCGGTTGTTGTGGCGACACTTGGGGGAGGCCTATGTCCAGTAGAGGACGTCTTTCGGCTGATATGATGATGAGTTACAAAAAAAAACCGAAAAAGTTTTTTATTTTTCACTTTTTAGTGGTACCCCACAACTAACAACACCACTGGAAAGTCACAGGAAAGCAAAAATACGCAATTTCGTATACATGGATGATTTTTCCACATATTTTTTTCCAGCTATTTGGATTTAAAAACCAAATTGCTTAACCGATTTTGATAAAATTTAAATGGGACCAATCGGGTAACAAACACAAAAAAAAAATACAATCGAATTGAGAACCTCCTCCTTTTTTGGAAGTCGGTTAAAAATAGCACTACTTTACAAACCTATTTCAGACACTAAACAAAAAAAAACAAAGAGCTAAATCGCAATTTATGTAACAAAACCGTTTCTGTTTTTGTTTATAAGTTCACGTAACTAAATTATCCATGGTAAACAGAATTTACAACCCAATCACCCTTCCACTGAAAATCTATTTATATCCGACGGAACCCGAACTCCACCAATTTTAAAGTAATAATTTGTTTTCGTTAGTTTCGGGGTTAAATAAGAACAAGATATTTCAAGTTAGGTTTGGGTTAAGAGCTGCTCAACTTTACCCCTGAGGGCGAGTCGAATGAGAGTCTATGTTGGTTGTAAAGAAGTGAATTGAGATTGAAGTTTTTTGTCAATACGAACATACCTACTGGTCTTATGTGGAAACCTTTTGGCTGGATTATTATTGTATATTGTATGTGATATTTTGAGAATTGATATAAAGTTATACAGGGTGTTCCAGAAGTGCGTGGTCATATTTAAGGGAGGTTACTGGTATACAATAAGGAAAAATAGCAATACAAAAAAAGTGACTTAAAAAAAGGCCAATCGCCATAAATGACTTTTCAAACAGTATGTTTCAGTAAGTGGCATTTACTTTCATTCAATCACAGATTTGATGTCACCTACTGCATCAGACTGCTTGATACCTTGGAATTTTTTTGTCCTTTTTTGTAGTTTTTTTTTAAGTGAGTAGGTAAACCATATCAAAAAATAAATCGTCTGGTTTATACAAAATGCAATATTCACCCGATGAAAATGTTTGAAACCGTCACTTTTTTTTTTCGATTTTTCAGGGTTGGTTTCATAACAAAAGTTGTTTATAATCATGAGTACTTTCACCCACTGAAAGGTTGTTGGTGTTTTACAAATAACCCTGTATATTTAGTAAGATACATAAAGAAGGTACATGAAGTCTCATGACTCCAGGAAGACCTACATAGAGAAATTATTTTACTGTAACTATCAAATAATTAGTAAAGTATGGTTAGCAACATATCTCTAGGAAAAGGAAGGTACCTTCCATTAAGAACCCTGGGGACTAAGAATACCTAAAAATAAGTGACGTATTAGAGTACATTTTGTATTACAGCGTGTGTGCGCTCTCTTGAGTGGGAATTATAATAATGATCTATAAAAATCTTCATTCTAATACAATAAATGTTTATGTCTGGATGTCAGTTGATCAATCACGTCTTAAAGGAGTTGACTGCTCCGTTGGTCTCATGGTCGCAAGCGCGACTGCCGAGTGTGGAGTCTTGGGTTCGATTCCCAGGTCGGGCAAAAAGTGTTATTGGGTTTTTCCATTAGGAATATCTCTGTGACTTCCCGGAGTTTGGAAGTTGGTGGTGTGACACCCCCGTGCCTCGGAAAGCACGTTAAGCCGTAGGTCCTGCGCCAGATATCTCTCTGGTCGTGTCGGGTTGCCGTTCCATCGGAATATGAGAGTGATGGAAGAGAGAGTGCACCTGTGTTTGCGCACACACTTGTGCACTATAATATGTCCCGCGCCGATGGTCAGTCTCCGTTGAGATTGGTAGCCATGGCTGAAATCGGCCAAGAGGACTATATATTATATAAAGGATTTGAATAAATCTTGGTATACCGGTAAATCTATATCCTAGGTTAAGACAAAGGATTTTTTTTGAGGTATGGGAAATCATCAAATGCCTTCTTCTTCTCTGGGTGGAGCGGAAGGGAGTGTCAAACTCTTACTGACTAAAACCCACCCGTGTTCCCCCATAAGCTCTTTGTGTTCCAGGGCCGCGGTGACTCTTTCGAACAAGTTCCACAACCTTGGCAGAGTAAATAGATTAATTTTTATTCCGATGGCAGAATGGCATTACACGCGGATTACTATTACAAAAGGCTTACACAACTGACTTTTTTTTGGGTGGCAACAAGATTAGTAGACGGCCAACCTTAGTATTTAAGTCAAAATAACATTTTATTATCGAAAACGATTGTCATAAAGTTCACAGTGTATATCACGTCGTTAATTCCTTGGATGTTGACGTTTCAACGTCGACATTTATCGCTGATAGACAGTCAATTTATCTAATGGTAAGTGGTCATCACCATTAATGGGCAACTGCATTACCAAAAGTATTACAGTTTACACTTAAAACTATCGAAATTTTATCAAAGAACATTCTTAGACTGTGACTGCCATACTGCTCATACAGTTACAGTCAAAATAGGTTCGTTACCTTTTCTTTTTTTTTGTTATGGATGGAAAATCATCAAATGACCCTTTCCGCTCTGGGTGAAGCGGGAGGGAGTATCAGACTCTTACTGGCTAAAACCCATCCGTGCTCCTCCTAGTGTCCTTTGCTTTCCAGGGCCACGGTAACTGTTTCGAAAAAAAATCGCAAACCTTAAAGTATTTTTTTGTTACTTTGTGGTATTTGGAATCTACTTTAACGATTATTGGTATTGTAATATTGTTAATGTCACAAAATTACTCCTTATTGTAACAGCTCGCACAAAAAATCGTATAATTTATGATATAAGTAATATATTTTTTCCGTTTCATTACTAAAATTTTAGTTTGATGTAAATGCAACAGATGTCATTTGTCCTGACTTGTTAAAGCAATGAATTTGAAAACTGACGAAGGTAAAACCGACTAGACTGTACGTTACATTTACTCACCCAAACTATTAAAACGACTCGCGTCACTTATCCCGTGCACTAATGTCTGTCGCGTCGATGCATAAATGATAAGGCGCTCGTACTTCGGTATAAGTTTTCAACTGTTGTGTTTTTATATTATATTATACTTTTAAGGTCGTTGTGAGAAATTTACGGTTAGGTGAACTATGAACAGAAAATATACGAATAAAACATTTAAAAATTATCTTATCAAGTAGAACACAATTATTTATACATACTTAAGTGTAACAGAATAAACGCAATAATTGATATAATTCAGTTATTGCGTTTATTCTAGTTAGGATTTATTTTATTTTATTTTAAGTGTAGATACATAGTTAAATTAGTATAGGAGGGAACAACATTGAAATCGCGAAACAAAAATCGATTTCACAATACATTTATGTGCGCATAAATAGACAATTGTGTCGAGTATTCAGTACTGAACAGCAGATTATTTTTTTGAAACTACTAAACCAACTCGCGTCCCTTATCCCGAACTACTAAACCAACTCGCGTCCCTTATCCCGTTCACTAATGTCTGTCGCGTCTGAAGTGCATCGGTGCATAAATGATAAAGTGCTCCTAGCTTGCCGTGGCGTAATGGAGCATTAAGTCGTCAACCACGCGTCAATAATTTAAAAGGACTTAATAAAGAACTTGTAGTACAACAGTTTTGACGTGTTTTATGCAGACTTATTATGCATTTCAACCACCTTTGTGACCATCCATTGCATTTCGAAATACCTCCCTTAAGAACCTTTCTTTTGGGAAATCATCAAATGACCCCTTCGTCTCTGGGTGGAGCGGGATAGTGTCAGACTCTTACTGACTAAAACCCATCCGTGTTCCTCCTAGTGCCCTTCACCGCGTTCCAGGGGGTCTACTCTCTAAGCCCAAAGTTCGTAGTTTCGGCCTTAGTGTCGGGCGTTTTCTACTCCGTATCACCTACGCGGCTACAGACTTACGATTAGTCCCGAACCCGGACTGAGAATGAATGACTACACGATTTGACAGTTGATTTTAGTTCGGATACAGTACTAATCGTAAGTCCGTAGGTGATACGGAGTAGAAAACGACCGACACTAAGGCCGAAACTACGGACTTCGGGCTTAGAGAGTAGACCCCCAGGGCCGCGGTGACTCTTTCGAACTAAATCCGCAACCCTGGCAGGTTCCTTTAGTACCTACCTTCCCTAAATTAAAAGACGTAAAAGTCCGTTAGCCGTTGGTCACGGCTGTCATTATGTCGTATACGTCGTGTGTATATGTCATTATGGATAATACCGATAGTTCGACAACCAGTTTTTCCAATCATTATCGTGTTACCGAATTACTGGTATATGGAGATAACATAGTTCTTTACTCAATAAAGAACTTGTAGTTGTCGGTTATTTATGGATTAGATGAAAGCCTAAAATAACTAAAAAAATATATATATAAACAACGTGTGACAGAATAAACACAATACCTCTGAAGGGGTCATTGTACTCATTATGAACAACTTTTACTATTTGCGTTTATTCTGTTACACGTCGTATATCATACGGAAACCCCTGCGCGCGAGTCCGACCCGCCGCTTATGCAGTTTGCCACCAACTCAAATCTGTAAATTAAAATTAATTAAATCAACCCAAACGTTGATGGGTAGAGAATGCCTTATTGCATTAAGTCCACCCATATACCACTGTACATAAAGTTTAAATAAATAAATGAACAAATTGAACTTAAATCATTTTAAAAATTATCATTGTTACACCCCGGTTTTACGACTTCCCAGTCAAGGTGCCCCACATTGACTGGGAAGTCATATAGCTCCTAAAATTGCCAATATCTCAATATTATTACGAACTTAACCACCTCAGAGTCGAACAGGAGCTTCCATAGTTTCCTCCTAAGATACATAAGTTACGGAAATTATTCATGTTAACCCGAGCAGTCCGAGTTTCAGGTACGAACAACAATAATAGTTATTTAGTAGCGGTAGGTATTCGGTAACGAACCACAAATGTGCTGAATGTTTGGGGCTGTTCGAACTTGGCCAAGATTGTCTTGAGAAAGATCGCGAATTCGGGACTCTTATGCCATGCCGTGCCATGGATATATGGACTCCATGGCCCCTAAACAATGTGCAATTCGATTAGCGAATGCGACTGTCGAAATGCCAAAATGTAGGACTTTGATCACGTGACATTTCGATAGCATCTGTCAATCCCATACATTTTTGACGTATTGACAATCGCCTTCGCCACGCTACCGCTGACAGAATGTCACTTGTCTAGAGCCCCATAGCAATAGCCTAGCTTATTCCCAATTATGTTGAAGTCTTCTGCCTGATACAGCTGTATATCAGTATTGTACATGGAGCGGCGGAGAAGGTGGACCGATGACCTGAGGCTCTAGACAATGTGTCATTCAATTAGCGAATGCGACTGTCGAAATGACAAATTGTAGGAAGTGGACCACGTGACATTTTGATAGCATCTGTCAATACCATACATTTTTGACGTATTGACAATTGCCTTCGCCACGCTATCGTTGACAGAATCTCACTTGTCTCGAACCCCTGATAATGGTCGCGGGTAGCCGATGGATGCAGGACGCACAGGATCGGTTGTTGTGCCGCGATTGGGATGGCCTATGTCCAGCAGTGGACGTCTTTCGGTTGACATGATGATGACGACATAGAGCGGCTGCCTATCTTACCTCCACAACCCATTAACTGGGTAACAGTTGAAGATGTCATCATCATCTTTTTTTTTTGACCGACCGACCTTGACAATTCAAAAGTGCCTGTAAATGGTCTAATTGAAATAAATGCTTTGACTTTGACTTTGATGGGAAATCATCACATGACTTCTTCCGCTCTGGGCGGAGTGTCAGACTCTTACTGACTAAAATCCATCCATGTTCCCAAATGCCCTTTGCAACTTTTGCTATTGGTACCCTTTGTCAACTCGGTATATAACAGATGTTCACCCACAGATTGACCTTGGCAAGCGTAGCTTAACCGCGATGTTAGACCCGTGCGGCTGATATTATTGTAGCAAAGAGCTCTTCTGTTCTTGCTCCTTTTTTGACATTTTTTCTGCAGAAAAACAAATTTCTAGTTCTGAGTTAGTGTTATTCGTTTTTCCATTTGGAATTTCTCAGTAATATCCCGGAGCCTAGATTTTATATAGGCTCGTCGCCTTACATGAGACTAACCCTAACTAGTGAAGATTGTTGACGATCTATAAATAGGCCGCCTGATTTATTGTTATCTTTAAAACACATCTGTGAAAACAGCTATTCTATACAAAATCACAATACCTACACAATTCAGATTTATCACGACGGTGACTTTCAATTTATAGAAAACGTAGCACGTCGAATAGAACATGAAAACAAAACTTTTTGTAAACGTGCAATAAAAAGCAGTTTTTACACTTTCGGTGCTACAGCGACAATACAAGAATACGAGGATTCAGCTCACGAATTTCGTATGAAAACAAAGCACACAACATGAAGGAATGCAAACGACTTGCGTGCAAGCAAAATTACCTTGCACGTATACATAGGTATTTAATATCAGAACTTAATTACACCTACAGAGAACGACGAATTTTAATTAAACTTTCACACGTATATTTTAAGACCACCATTACAAAGGTACACGATTCATTTGTTAACAAAAAGCAACAAAAGTAACACGCAATGAATGTCACCCACTAAGCTACCAAGTATTAACTAAATAGAAATGAAACGAAACGCTTACACGCACCGCAAAACGTACTCCCCTTACAAACAAACATACATACCTACGTACTTACACCATCAATGTAGAAGAAGGACGGCGAACCTGTGGCACGCGATGCAAAACTTCCTTCACGACGTTATTTAGCCAAAGTTTGTTCATTTGCTTAAGGCATACCAAAGTGACATTCCATCAGTGACTGTCAAAAAGTTCTAAATATGTCATATAAAAGTGTATTGTATAGATAGTAATGAAACCTAAATCCTCAAACAATGCAAATATGATTGATTTTTGACAATCAATAAAGCCCAAGTAAAAATTACTTCAATTACCAGAGGGGCATTTTTTAAGGAGCAGGATACGCATTTGCATTACAGTCGCAAACTGAAAAAAACATCTCAAATTTCCCTACATATTGAAAAGAAATTGACATTGATTATTGCTGAAATGATGTCGCAACTTCAATTTTAACGTTTTTTATGTACGAGAATTGCCCGAAAAATATTTTTATAAGTTGACCTGACTCTCACAGAAGTCAGAGCACGTTATTATAGCACAATAAACTGTGAATGTGCCGCCATCCCTAACCAAGGAACCTCCTAAACAGTCCATTATTGTCTACAATTTATAAAATGGTCCCTGCCATTAATTCTGACCATACGCTCGACTTGAGCAAAGTTACGCGCACAACATTACTTATTCGCATAACATTTGCATTCGATTGAATAATTAGCTGAAACCGACAGTTTATTGGTACTACACGGAATTGATAAAGCTTACGCAATGTAATTTTGAAGTTTTACATCGTGATCTGGAACTAAGTCTCGCATCCATCGGCTACCAGCGACCCTCACCAGATCATCGGTCCATCTTGTGGGAGGCCTTCTAACGCTGCATCTTCCGGTAAGCGGTCGCCACTCCAGAACTTTTCGGCCCCATCGACCATCTGTTCAGCTTGGCGATCCTTCGGGCTTTGCCGGTTACCTTGGTTCTCTTGCGGATTTCATCATTACTGATTCGATAACGCAAAGAAAGACGCACAGGGCCGGTTGTTGTGGCGACACTTGGGGGAGGCTTATGTCCAGCAGTGGACGTCTTTCGGCTGAGATGATGATGATGATGATGATGGAACTAAGTTAGCACAAGTTAGCCTCCTGACCAGAGTTATGGAACGGTGGTCGATCTCAGCGGAGATAAACCAATGCACAGGAGATATTATAGGGACAGACCAGGCGCAGGACCAAAGGCTTTTGCTTGCTTGCCGTGGCACGTAGAGGGTGTTCCACCACCAACTTCAAAACACTACTCATAGTAATGCCAGGATACTGCGTAGGTACTAAAACTGATCCATTAGATACCTACGTTTTACTAACATAATTATGTTATTTCATCAATTTAGTTTCTCACTCCACATTGTCTACATCTCTCTTCATTCATTCCATCTACTATTTATGTCGTAAGTCAGCTGGAATGAGCTGTATCTTTAGAAAAAAGTAAAAAGTAGATTTTTACTTTACTTTTCATTGCAATCTCGTTTTCCATGTTCGCAAATATAGCAAGAGAGAAATAATGTGTGATTTTTACTGGAAATAGGTACTTCAACATACAGTCATTGACACACTTCAGGGCATAAGCCTCTTCTGATTCAGGAAAATATCCTACTTGTCTTATTAGAAAATTAGGCGCCATTTTGTAAAAGCTGCAATCGAAACTGGTTGATTGCTACTGGCTGAGGATATGCCATACATATTGTAAAAAATTCGAATTATAAGTGTGATTTTCTCTGGAAATAGGTACTTCAACATATAGTTACCGACTCATTTCATATATAAGCCTCTTCTGATTCAAGAAAATATCACACTTGTGTTATTAGAAAATTAGGCGCATTTTGTAAAAGCAGCAATCGAAACTGGTTGATTGCTACGGGCTGAGGATATGTCATACATTTTGTAAAAAATTCGAATTATAAGTGTGATTTTTTCTGGAAATAGGTACTTCAACATATAGTTACCGACCCACTTCATGTATAAGGTTCTTCTGATTCAGGAAAATATCACACTTGTGTTATTAGAAAATTAGGCGCATTTTGTAAAAGCAGCAATCGAAACTGGTTGATTGCTACTGGCTGAAGAAATGCCATATATATTGTAAAAATTTTGAATTATAAGAAAATATTAGTACCTTTACTCTCATATAAACTCAGGGCTAATTCTTCTAATTTTAAAACAACGTTCACATTCGCATCTCAGCAGCAATTGGTGAAAAAAGCCTCAATTTCCAAATTTTGACAGATTGCAGCAAACGTTGCTTAAAAATTAGCAGAATTGGCACTCTAGTCACCTCCGAACGTGCTAACTAATAGCAAAAAAGTTTAATCCGCCAGAAAAGACGCACATAAAATAACTTTTTAAATTGTAAAATAAAAAGGAATATTAAAATCCGTCTATGCCATGGCTTTGGCATTACAAAGTCCGTCTCCATTATCACACTATAGACTAAGACACTTTCATCTTGTCTATGTTCGACTGACAGACAGATACATTCAAAGCAAGATAGTAAACTCAAACTCAAAGCATTTAATTCAATTTAACCATTTACATGCAATTTTGAATTGTCAAGGTCTCGGTCAGTCAAAAGAGATGAAGCACGTTTCAAATCGTAGATCTTCATGGAGAAGAACGTGCAAGAAACTCCACGGACTCTCTTTTAAATATTTTTTTATCAATTTTATGGTTACATAATTCGTATGAAAATTATACAAACATATAATATGTGAGAACGATAATGAAAGATTTGAACGATCAAGGGTCCGTAGTAAAAAAGCATTAATTCAAAGAACAAATAATTAAAATAAACCGTGTTAGCTGAGAGATGACCAGTCCTAGCTGGCAGTGCTCGCTCACGCACATGATGAAAAAAAATAGCAAAAGCATTTACTCTCTAATCTTGAGAAGAGATCGAACCACTTTACAAGCATTAAGCGCTTCCCCACATACATACAAATGAACTGCTTACGTGGGGTTTTGTGAATCTTGATTTACTGAGGTCGAAGCTGGATAAGAAAATCTATTTTCCACAACATGTGATTTCTTGAAACTGGGGAATTAAAAACAAACGAATCAAAAATAGCCGGTTTCTGAGGTACTTTATCGGTCGTTCGTCTGTCCGTATGGTCCCTTACCACCAACCAACCAATGGCATTATGACAAATAGCGTTAACAGACCGATAAACAACCGATAAAGTACCTCAGAAACCGGTCATAAATCATTATAATCATTGTTATCATCTATTTTGGCTAAAATGATATAAAACAAAAAAGTCATAAATGATAAACAAGTCTCGAGAAAAAATTACTTTCGAAGATTAACTTAAGTATAATTTTTGTACACTCAGGACACCCTATATTCATACACATTTAACTTGATGCTTGTTTTCCAGATCGTGGTTTTAATACGAATCCGTTTTACTATTTTCTTGTCCCATAAACTCATACAACCGTGTTAATAGTTCGCACGATCATAAATTTTGGTACAATACGGCTCACAAAATATCAATCAATATTCAATACCGTTATCAAATGATCAGAAGAAAGAGACATCGACTGCTAGACATAGGTGTATCAAGTAAGCATATCGATTTTTCTGGTATCATTGCTTCAGGGTTCCACAATAAATACTGGAGCAACGATTCAATAAACAGCATAGCATATTATCCGTTATTATAACCATAATGCTATTGAAGTTAGGATACGAAATCGCACATCATTCAATCATTTTATTTTTCCACTGTTAATTGATAAGTTTTAAGTAACGAATCTCCATTCCGTATAATTATGTGAACCGACCGTAGCGATATAACTATTTTATAAAATTGTTCCATAGAAATGTACAATTTGTAACACTATACAAGTGATCCAATTTCTCTGCTCGCTTTCTAAATAGAAAAAACATTTTTCGAACGCCAGTTGTTGTTTTTTAAACAAGAATTCTTTGAATCACTTATGTACCAATCAAAATACGTTGGTTTTCCACTAAAAAATGTTATCGTACGTGTACGTTTTTTTTTTCGGTGTTTTGTAATTATTTTACTGTTTCACATTTTAAAAATTCGAAATTTTGCAAGTACTATATAGACTCACTTTTACATAAAAGTAACAAATATTCCACATAAGTACATAGGTATATCGTATCGTGTAGACTCCCTCTCACAACCATCTAAAAACCAATTTCTTTGACGACCTATTTACTTTTCAGCTAATATACGATCAGCTTCCATAAATATCTCGTTTCTTTTAATCCAAAATAGTGTCATATTTCGTAAGGCCTAACTTTATCAAGAAAACTAATAAATGTGAATATCCAACCCTGATTTAATAACTTAAGTAAATACAAACACAAACAGATTCATTCAAACAAATCTTCAAATTCAAATTCTCTATAAAAAACTTGAATAAAGAATCTACTTATCAGTATTTAAACTAAGTTTATGTCCAAAAAAATGTTTTTTTATAAATATGGCTGCATAGCGCTCATCACTCAAAATGATTGCAAAACAATCCGCTTAAATAATTTACTCTTAGCCAAAACTATTAAACTCTAACCAATTACAAAATTCCTGACCCCAAAACCAGGGAACACAAAGTTTACTTCCCAAACATTACAATCTTGTTCACTCACAAGTCAACGCATCTATTCACGAGAGGGACAAAACGACAGTACAATTCAGCCGCTTAAACGCATTAACCGCTGAATCCGACCTAAAATCGCACCCCAATACAAGGCCACTGAAATTTCTCATCACAATCAGAAGCCGCAATAATAGTTAGAGAGCCATTCTACTTTTCGACAGACAATTTGCAAGTACTGAAAAACGACTGCGTTAATAAAGAAACCAACATTGTTACCACTAATCTAGATACAAAAAAATTGCTCGTATTTTAATATTCAATAATAATAATCAACCATAATCATGTTACCCAGTTACTGGGTTGTCGAGGATAGATAGGCAGTCACTCCATGTAAAATACTGGTACTCATCTGCAACCGGTTAGACAAGAAGCCGATCACAACAGAGATGGGAAGAGGCTAAGCAGATTGATTTGATTTTAAAAGGCAATTTAGCTTCATCAAATAAAATTATTTAACGTATTTATGCATTAAATACGTTAAGTTTTTCATAAAAATGTGGGTAAATGCCTACGGTAAAAAAAAAAATATTTTTTTCATTTACAAAGGGATATGTACCAAAAAGTAGAATGGCCCTCGGGCCAAATGCAAGTACCTAGCACACGGGCGGTGCAGCTGAAACTTCGACGATTCGAAGCGGTGTTCGCGCGCGCTCGTTCTGAAGCGTCAGTAGACAGTAAGGCGCCGGACAGAACGCCCACCAGTTGAGTGCGATCGCGAAGTTCAAGTTCGAATAAACACTCCCCGAAATTCAATTTAAAAGTCGAACTTCTAGAATTGAATCATAGAATCGGTAATTCATTTGTTTTTATTTTTTTTTAACGCAAATGTGAGTGTGTTTTAGTGACGTTTGGAAAAGTGAAAAAAAACTTTTATTTCAGTTCCCCGCGAAGTTTTGTAAGCTTGGACGAATTTGGCAGTTATACAGGTAAATCTAATTTTGTTTAAGAATTAATTTAAGTTTTTACCAGATTTTTTTCCGTGAGATTCGTTTTTCGGGAATTGCCATAAAGGCTAAATAAATTACGGAGGATTTAAATAAGCTTACTTACGTACGTTTTCTTCATTTTCATTTGAGCTAGTTTTATTCGCTGTTTTCGTCATAAAAACTAGAAATTGTGGAACCTTATTTACTTTTAATATACTTACAATGTAACTAATATTTTAAACAAACAAATCACCAGATTAAATATTCATACTGCATTTAGCAGCAAACAATTAAATTACGCCAATCAATTATTTATGTCGAACACGTAAAGCGTTGACACGATTTCCCTGAAGCTGAACTGACTGAATTTTAATTACTGATACATCAATTAATATTATCAACATAATACTGAATAACGTGACTTGTGAGCCTTGTTTATAATGATATTCAAAATTGAACACGACTTTCTGATTTGATGTCGGAACAAATGAGTTTTAATAAATTGTTTTATCATTCGAATTTTGAATGCTCGATTTTAGTAATAAGGATAATAATTGGCTTGTCTGCTCCAGGCATAATTAAGTAGTAAAACATACTACGAATTTATATTGCAGAGCTTTTTGGTAATATTCAGTATTTTTTAACCGATTTTGATGTTTTTTTTTGTTTGGAAGATTTTTTATTTAAAGTCTCTGAACTTTTAAGCACCTATAAAACAGATATATCTATAAATGAAATGCTGTTCGTTAGTAAGCGTTTCATTGGAAACGGCAAAACCGATTTGGCTGATTGCGATTATTTTAAAATGCAAGCAATGGTCTAATTAAGGTTCTTAGTAAAAGAAAAGCGTTGTAAAGGTTCCTAGAAAAAAGAAAAATTTTGAACAGAGCAGAAGTCGGGGATGGAGGATTTTGACACGTCTGTCAGATCGGCTAGATCTTCGTAAAATTCAAGTTCTCTGTAGATTTAGCTAATTACTTACTTGATAGGTGCTAAACAGTTCAGACTTTTTTTTAATGAAAAAGGTTGTTTATCACTAGGCCTCAATTTCTTGTTTTTTTCAAGAATACATTAGATGTCCGATTAGCACTTGAAAAACGATCAGAGAAATAAGACCACAAATAAAAGTATGATCTTATTTCAAATTAGGAACGTCCAACCGTAGCCAAGAAGATATAAAAATACATTGTAATCGAAATGAAACTTAACGTTCGAGCATAAAGGTTCATAATAAATTTAGATAGTTGATGTTTTTATCCAGTTTTGTATATTTCAGAGCCTCAATTAAAGATGTACATATGTGTCCAAAAGTGGACACTTTCCCGACGTTATTTTGTTCCTGGGGCCTAACCACCAACTCTTAAAGCAGTATTACTTCAATTTTTACTTCCAGTGGGAAAGAGACGGAGCTATACAGGACGTATAGCTCTGTCTCTTTCCCACTGGAAGTAATATTAAAATAATACTGCATTAAGAGTTGGTGGTTTATTCCCAGATCCTTAGTCTAGTGAATTTTTGATCGAAGCCTACAATAATCCTTCCTACGACTTGATTAGATGGCCTGACAGCTCACTTTGTTTTTACTTTAGCAAAGTTATCCCTGTGAGATATTTACAGAATAAAACTACTGATCGTAGCACCTCCTTTGCCGCGGTCGACTTTTCTATTACGTATTTCGCGAATACAAAGCACTTAAGCACAATGGAGTTATTTTTTCATTTAACGATTACTCAGAACTATTTTATCTAATCAGGATTATCTTGTACTTGGAAGTTATCAAAAACCAATTAAGCTTATTCCTGTCAATTACTTTCAAACTGGCTTAACTTGATTGGTGACAACAACCTTATTTATTACTTATTTCCTGTTAATGGCCACATTTTTCCTCCTCATATCAGATAATAATAATAAATTGTACATGTCATTTACAGGGTTGACAAATGAAGTGTACTAAAACTACAACTGATGATTTATTGTACTTATTATTATTAAATAAGAAAGACGCACCAATAACAAGTTTTATAACTTATCAACTAGGTAACTAAAAACTTAAGTGTACTAAAACCACAAATGGTGTTGAGGTGCTGTATTCCCAGCTATATAGAATAACCTGTATAAGGGAGTACAGTGCCACTCTCCATTGGGTTAAATAATTAAATATACACGTTTTAACTAAAAATAAATGTATGGTAGACGGGGCGCTATCGGCTTACGTTATGAAATAAACCTAGGCATGATCCAAATTTCAACTTTTTGGTCTTAGTAGCTTTGGCTGTGCTTAAAGGTCAAGCAGGACAAACGATTTTATAAGTAGGTATAAACAATATCTACTCATCATTACTTTGTACTTATTACAATTTTTGTGAGGTCGGCGTAACATGTTTTCTTCCATTCATACTTCTCTCGTTCAACGTCATCCAGTTGTTTTTCACACTTTCCAGATTATCTTTCGCACAATCCATCGATCGTCTTCCTCCATCTAGCTTACATGCTATAACATGTTACCAACATAGGTCAGAATACTTATATTACTGATCAAAGACGTAACCTTATATAGACAGATAGTATACAGCCCGTAGGTAGTTACAATAATAGTACAGCCATGATGGAATATGGCGCACTCAGCTCGATTGACAGACGGATTAGTGTGTACTGGACACACTAATCCGTCTGTCAATCGAACCTACCTATGTTAGCTAAGCCAAATACTTATACCATTTATCTTATTGCCAGCCAGTTACTCTATTAGATAAATACCTCCTTAAGAGCGTGTATTCGATTCGCGACGAAAACTTTGTTTTTTTAAATTTTTCGAGATGATGATCGTAATGATGACTGTCCATAGTTAAGTAACAATGTTGAAATTTTTGTGTCAATAAACAATTATTTTTTTTTTTTTGATGTGAGCAGATTATTTCACAGAAAATTACGGTTTTAGAAAGATTAAGTCTTAATTTACTATACTATTCTGTAAAAATATAATTTTATTGACACTTTTTTAAAAAGAAGGCAATCCCCTGATAGCGTTTTACGAAAATAGACGTCAGAGTTATCTTTCAGGACGAATACAACCATTGTAATGTGCTAAAATATTTTATATTATACGTTTGTCCAACAGAATATGTAGTCTTAAAGCGCACTACATAGCTCAATTACGAAAATATGGCTAATAAGTATTTAATAAATCATAAAAAAATTGAAAATCGGTTAACTTTAACAAAATTTTATTAAAAGTGTTTTACTATAAACCTAAATATTATAATTATTTTAAGAAAATAAAGGTATTGTTAAATATCCTGGGTTTTTTTTCAGTCTTTTTATGCACTCATTTATTTTACACGATTATTTTAAAAACACTAAATCCTCGCACGTAATCGTTTACCGATCAGTTCGTGCCGGGCCCTCCCAGCGACTCGCGAATTGAATACACGCTCTTAACACAGGTTTAGTTTGCAGTTTCTGAACAGCTTTTTGAAATCCGAAAGCAGTCAAAGACAAGTGACTGGTTTAAAAACAAATGACCGTCTGTGAATAATGAGAAGAAAAAAGCTTACAAGAATTTTTCTTACTATATTTTTTTTCATATATAGGGTGTCCAGTAAATAGCACGACATATTGCAGGGGGTGATAACTTGGGTCAATACCTACCAAAACAACACAATATATGTTCAGCAAAATCTTACGGATTTGTAGTTTTACAAAATTTGATAAGAAAATTGTTCTGTGAAAAATTTAAACTAAAAATTGTATTTCTTGAAAACATTATAGTTTTTGATAGAAAAAAGACTTGTAAATGAGTGAAGTAACTATTCACAAACAATTAGATGTAAAAAAAAAACTAGAAAAGGAATTTTTCATTACGAGATGCTTAAAAATCTGTTTCAAGGTAGAGATTTTTCGATATTTCGGAAAATTTTGTAAAAATGTAAATCCGTAAGATTTTGCTGAACATATATTGTGTTCTTTTGGTAGGTATTGACCCAAGCTATCACCCCCTGCAGTATGTCGTGCTATTTATTGGACACCCTGTATATGAAAGAGAGAGATACATAACCAATACGTATCAGACATAGGAAGTCCCACACGAAGAAACCACACATCTAATTTTCAAAGTACAAGTTCTTTCTCAATAGATTCTCAAATGAATTAAAATGGATGACAGAAGACCTAATGGTTACTGAATTGTTAACTACTTCATCGGAAAATATTCAAAGAGAAATACGGAAAAACGTTTACCAATACCGCTGTACGCCATGAATAATAATAAACTTTCTAGAGTTCTAAGGAAATGCCGTCGCATTCGATTTTCTTCTAATTTTGTTCACTGGTAGGTCACTAGTCGTGAGGGATGTTGGGCAGCTGATATATTATATTATATTATATTAAACAAAAATAGAAAAACGTATTTTTTAAAATCGACCAAATAAAAGACTGGAACTTTCGAATTAAACAGAAAAGTCACATTTATTTGTTTAATATACAGGGTTATTTGTAAAACACCAACAACCTTTCAGGGGGTGAAAGTACTCATCATTATAAACAACTTTTGCTATGAGACCAACCCTGAAAAATCTAAAAAAATATCTGCTATTTCATACATTTTCAACGGGTGACTATTGCATTTTGTATGAAACAGCTGATTTAATTTTTGATATTTCAGAGTTGGTCCCATAGTAAAAGTTGTTTATAATCATGAGTACTTTCACCCCCTGAAAGCTTGCTGGTGTTTTACAAATAACCCTGTATATCAGCTACCCAACAACACCCTTAATGTTACCACGCATTTCTGGAACACCTTGTATACAACGTGTAATAGAATAAACGCAATACCTGTCAAGGGGTTATTGTACTCATCATTATGAACAACTTTTACTATGCAGCCAACACCGAAACTGTGAAAAAACTACTGTTTGTCGTCCACTGAGTATTTCAATAAGGCATATTTTATTCAATATTTTTGACACCTCTATTTTGAATTTATTTTCGCTCGTTTAAGTACTGTCCTATATCAATTAAATTAATGAGTGATTAATCAATTAATATATTTAACTGTGGTCATTTTAATGTATTTGTGTGGTATTCACGGTATTCGTTTTCAATCAACTCTCTATGAATTAATGTTGGCTTTAATTTTCATTAATGTTCTAGCAATTGAGATTGATAATAAACGTTCAGCAATGTTTTAATCATATGAGTATTTATTTATTTATTTAAAAGGTACACCAACGACGTATTCACTAGAAATATTGACATAGTTAAACAATATATATATGCATTGAGTTATGGTGAATTTGTCTCTTACAGGCGTACAAGCATTTACGTAAAAAATAGATTCATAGGTATGTACCATAAGTTTTAACAAAATAATTCAAAACAAAAAAAGAGTATATTGATTACACAATGTAGCTTTAATGCGTGATTTATTATCGGATTCTGAAAGCCAATTAAGAAGTTAATTTCTAAAAAGTAGCTAAATCTGTTGTAGTGTTATATAGACTCGTGGATAAATAAAAATAGCCTCACACACATCTCCGGTTAAGCAACGCTTACAGATGGTTGATCATCTATTTTATACGGAGACGTTCGAGTCTCAAAAGGCTCACTAGACTGAGGCCTTATTAATGCATTGCGTCGTCGCAGCGTCAATAACGGATCGACAGACGAGAGGCGAAGCAGGGGGAGGGTGATGCGTTGCGCTATCGGAGCTTCGGTGCGAAGACGGACAGTGTTCCACTTCTAAATAGCCTTGCCTGTAGTAGTTCGCGAACGGGAGCATCCATTTTAGTTCGATTCTACGTTTGTTTTGGCGATGGCGTTAAAGCAACAACATAACACTTGTTCCGATCCATTGTCGATCAAGACTAAAATCCATGCCACACTGAAATGGTACGCTGTGATGGTGTGCGTCGCCCAGGTGTGACAAATAATGCGTTGATCCGTTGCGACGACGCAACGCAACGCACTAATGAGGCCTCAGCTTAAACCGTTAGTCTCAACTGTCATTTGCAGATCTTTGACAGTCGTTATGGGCATTAAGGAGCACGAAAGCTGCCTAGTAATTTTGATGTAGAGGACAGACAGGCCACCAATCCATGTAAAATACTGATAAGTACTTGGTTGCACCCGTTTAAATAAAAACCGACGCCATCATAAATAGTTGGGAATCCGATAATGAAATCTGAGGGACATTATTCTCGAACTTAGAGCGTTCAAATTCAAATCGCAATGTCAACTGAGTTACAATCGATGTCAAAAACTTGCTAAATGCATGGAAATTAGAGGTGTTTTGAAATGCAAACGCTTCTTAAAAATACCAGAATTGTCCCTCTATTACAATATCATTAAATGTTATATTAGTTGTTATTTTTTATTCTGGTCAACCAATCGTATCAGCCAATATTTGAGACAAAAATACACGAGTAAATATTCAGTCAAAGAAGAAATACGTTACGTTATTATTATGATTCTGTGATCTTTTTTATCAAAACATTTGTATTTATAAATACTGAATGAGCCAATATTTTTGTTATGGCTCAGCTGGCCAAAGAAGTAATCGTTTTGAAGATTTGATGAGAAAGTAAATTGGTTGGGTACCATTTGACATAATAACAAAAGTTCTAGCGATCACATGACCTAATTTCATTTAATATGTTTTTTTTTAGTATAACGATGAAATGATACAATGAATTATTGATATAATTTCAGTTTACCTATTTTTTTATGACACTCCGACTCAGAGTACCCCGACTCTTTTTTTTTTTAAACCACCCAGAAATAGGAGCCCCGCAAGGCGGGGCTCCGGCGACCTTTAAATGTTATTAGAGCAAAAGAAGTTTATATGAAATGTAATATTAGATCACATGAAATTAGGTTATTTTTTTTTATAGCATATGAAAATTATATCATGTGAACGTTATTTCAAGTGATAATATATTATCTGTTATTATGGCATGTATTACACACCCAAGTAAAGACAGTGATAATAGAAATAGTAATACTATTGCTTTTTAATCGATAATTTAGGTGGTACTTAGTAAAAGCTAAAAACAAAAATTATAAAATAATTCTCACTTCTAAATTCGTTGAAACAATAAATATTTAATTTTGAATTTTCTGTCCGATCAACAATCATTATTTAGAAGTAGGAAAATATTTGATTGTATTTTTGCTCTAAACCAGGGTGAACGAGGCGAACATAAAAAAAATACAAATCTCATCGGGCGAACCATTAAATTTTCTGCCAGACTAACGATTTGAATTTTAAATATGATGATGATAGATGTTTTTAAAATTATTTAACAGGGTTATAATTTCCGAATGAGTTATTAGAATTTAATGATGTTCCTTCTTTTACCATTCATCATCTGCCTAGCCTTTTCCAACCAAATTGGGGTCGACTCCCAGTCAAACCACATTCAGCTGAATACCAGTATTTTACGTGGAGCGGCTGCCTACCAGACCTCCACAATCCATTAACTGGGGCGACACGGTACTTCTTGGCAAGACTGGTGGCAGATTTTCTGGCTTCTGACAATCCGTAACGACTGCCAAAGATCTACAAATGACAGCCGGGACCGTGCTTTCCGAGGCACGGAAGAGTATCGGTATGTTAATATAGTCACCCATCCACAGACCAACCTCGGCAAGCGTTGCTTAACTTTGAAGATTGGTACGTGCGGCTGTTATAATTTATTGATTATATTGCTATGGCAAAAAAAGAGTAGAATCAAATAGGAACTGTATGACGCATGACCACCCCATACATTTTGGAGTGTTTGATTATCGTTATCACTGAATTTATGTCACTTTGTTTCAGCCCTCTTTTATAAAAATATACGAAGTACAACACACTAACAAGTTTATCAAAAAATAGACAAAAAATTACTTAAACGTCTTAGTTTTGTCTCTTTCGCGAAAACGCCCTTTTCCATGGCGCTGTATGATCGTCACGGATTTTGACATCAGAAGCCACCTCGGAATTTTCTTTCTAATTAGTATCATTAAAGATTTACAACTTCGTCGCTGAAGAATTTATCTAAAAAAAAAACTTCCATAAAAAATTTTTGTAGTAGGTAGATATAATTATTTTATATAGAAAAAAAAACATACATACTCCCTACTAACACGGTTTAAAGCAACAAATAGGCTCCATTATTATTTTCCAAGTACTGACAAATGTATGTAACAAAGCTACGGAGTATACGATGGCTATGCAGTAATAAGTTACAACTCCAGTACAACACACTAACCTATTTCTCGTCGTTCCCCGATGCAGTGAGTGTAACGATAAGAGATTCAGTTAGTAGTGCTACACGTTTGTTTATCTTTTATAAATACATTGAAATGACACAGGCATTTTCTACCAGTCAATCTTTGGCGTAAAAAGAGCTGTGGGTATTTTTATTATACACAAAAAAAATACAATTTTGCTTCGGAAATAATAATATAAAAATGGTAGTATTTTCAATCGACAACTACTAAACCTACGAGCAATTTCGTTTACAAAATTTATACCCCCACTTTACGCAACTTCGGACTTTGAAAAATTCACTTCTTTCTAGGCCAACTCTACTGCAGGCTCAAAGGAAAATATTTTCGAAAACACGCGGTAGTGGTTATGGTAAGTCATTGAACTATGCAGACTGAAAATTGTCTCTTCTGAAACAAGGTTGAGGTTCATTGATTGGTCTGCATTAAAAGTTGATCAATAGGCTTCTTTGAAAACTGTTTAGTTAGGTTAGGTTAGGCTAAGAGCTGATTTTTCAATTTCTTTTTAGGAATAAGGATTTTAATCCTTAAAAGAAATTGAAAAATCAGCTCTAATACTAATTAATGCCCTAATACGCTATTTCAGAATTTTTCGAAAGAGTTACCGTGGCTCTGGAACGCAAAGGCATGTTTGAAGAGCACGGATGGGTATAAGTTGGTAAGAGTGTGACCCACTCCGGCCAGAGAGAGAGAAGTCATTTGATGATTAGCCATTCAGAGCCATAATACGATTATTATTTACTGAGATCGATAGTAGAGAGGTGCATCAGTCATATTCATTTGTGCGACAAACCCGATCGTGTCATCGTGCTTACAGAGGGCGCCTTATGGTTTTTCCTTACAAATTGACCATCGCGTATTCGTGCGATTATTGCTTTATGTTCAGTCGACGCTTTACAACATCAAATTAATATAAAAAGACTTTTTTTCACAAAAAATACGATCTTTTTCAAAAAAAAATTAAAAACAGAAAAAAAATCGTTTTCGTTACTGACTTCCCCGACTGTTTGATTTCATAAAAAGTACAACCGAACCTCTTCTTGATTTAAAGTCAGTTAAAAACAATATTAAAGCAAGCACACAAAAAAGGGATATTTAGGTTTATCGTATAAATATAAAATTAGAAAGCCGATTCGAGGTTCTACTTTTTGTCCTCAAATACCTCTTGTGAGTCCACGTGAATCGTTAGCAATAATTTTCTTTTTGCTTCGGGCTTTTTACTTTGAAATTATGTTACTAGCAAAGTATCTAAAATTGGGTCAATTCTAAGTAAATATTTGACATGAATCTTTGGGTTCAGAAAAACTGGGATAAGGGTTTATTAATTTATTTTATAATGTAGGTAGTACCTACCTAATTTCAGTTCAAATAAATGTGAGGAAAATTATTGCTGAAAAATGTTTAAGGACTGGAAATTTCAGTTACTACATACATAGGCACATCCAAAATAAAATTAAAACGTAATTATTTGTGTTGTATTGTTTGGAAATACTTGATTAATATTTTCTTAAATTAATAATATGTTACAAAAACCTTGTGATTCCTTATATTATGAGACACACAGTGAGAAAAAAATCAGCTACTGGCCAAAATATTTTAGCCAAACATATAGCTTTCAAATTCGACACATTGAAACAAATTATGTTACATTTGTATTTCATGACGTAGCGCAGTAGTGTGTGTGCGGCTGCAACATAGACGGCGGGGTGGAGAGGTGAGCAATCAGTTTTACTTGCCAAATATTTACTAGCTTTTGCCCGCGACTTCATAAGCGCATATCAAGTATGAAATATACTCTACGACCGATTCTCATACCTACCAAATATGCATAAAAATTGTGAATGCCGATGTCGAAACTGTCGATTATTATTTCTCCGTATGCTAACATTAATAGTAATGTTAGCAGTTAGTTAGTTACACGGCTAAAATATGAACAGTGGCAAGTGGCTCATCAATTTAAGTCCGTGACTATACTTACCATCAGATATCGATTCTGAAAAAGGAATTACAAGGAACAACAGGGTTTTTGTTACAAACAGTATACCCAAAACTAACAAACAAATATACTAATAAATTAACCACTTTATTATGTGCCCTAAATTGTAACTTATGTCATGAAGCAGGCAAAAATGAGTACAAAATACAAAACTACTTACTTACTACGTACTTTTTAAAATTAAAAAATTACGGACTTTCACAAGTCTTCACAAAGTTTTGCAATTCAATTTCACACATCGTTGCATCATGATATTATATTTTCAATCAATACAATTAAAATGAAATTCTCTATAAATCCAGTAAAAGCTTGCAAATCATTAATTACTTTTGAATCACATCCTGATAGGCTCGGCCCACACAGATTTTTCATTAATGACATTTTCCCCTTCTCGAAGCCAGGGCCTACTACAGTTTGTACGAACTTTGTTTAAACTGTGATAAAAAGGTTAGAGAAGTTAGTTGCGAAGCTGATAGAAAGTACAAGAAGTACGTAGGTAAGTAAGTAGTTAATGTTAGGTATTCGAGCTTACTTACGTTACTCTGGCATAGGTACAATGGTAAAGGACTACCTGAACTTTTCAGAATATTTTTTTTGCTATTGAAAGGGTTGCGTTTGACCACTGTCTCACCTGATTGTGCGATGATGTGGTCGACGATGGTACACGCTGGCCTAGAAATATACTGTTCACTCTTGACTTAAAGGACCCAAGCTTGTACACTCCTTGGCTGTACGCATAAAGAAAGTATGCGTTCCAAGTGTGGTGATTACTGCACACTTTTTGTATATAAAAGGAGACCCATGAACTAGGTCAATTAATATTATTTGGCTATACTTTGTGCCAGATAAACTTGCAATAAAGTACATTGATCTTTCCCTAATATCCCTTCGTAGATACCCGAACAATACATTATGAGCCATTTTACATTACTAGAGAACATCAAGGATCACGATAGAAGTAGATTCAAGACTGCTCTAAGTCTTTATTTCTGTTTTTGATTTTAAGAAAGTCTTTAAATGTATGTGGGTCAATGACCGTTATTGCACATTTATCTGGAATCTACTATAGTAGGTATATCATTAAACTTGTTTTAGTTTAGAACTAAATGGATTTATTTGTTAATTGAAATGAAATGAATAAAAACTTAGGTAAGTTTTTATTTATTAAATTTCCTTGTATATATTATTACATAATATATACAAGGTAGTAGTAAATATATATGAATGTACAAGCGGAGTAAAAGGGGGAGGGGAAGAACTCATAGGGCATCGAAAAATTCGTCCACATCGCTGTCAACGGGAAAAGTGCCCAGAACTGGCACATTACTCTTGTTTTTTTTTCAGTTTTTGACATAACTTGTTATCTACCGAATGTCACAGGTGGAAATTGACATTATTTCTTAATCATTATCTTGTTTGTTAAACTGAATAAATTTAAGAAATTATGACGGCGACGTTTTCTTAGAATAATTAAAAATGTGAAATATTTTGTAGCACATAGTCATAAATGTATGTGTGCTACGGCGTAGCAGCTACGAAACTCTCTACGCTGCGCTACGTAATCGTAGCATGACAATGAGTCCATGTGGGACTGTAGTGCGCGTCAGCATTGTTTTCACAGAATGATAGTCTTTCATTAAACAAGACACGCAAGTCATTTGTTTTGTTTTATTTTAAATAGGATTTGTATAGCGTTTTTCTATGTTGTGAATGTGAAAAAGTTGTAGGTCTTGTAGACTCATTAATTCTATCATTTGTTAACCGTTTTCATTTTCTTTTTGCTTGGTACTTTTTTTACGTATTAACGCTGTAATATAAAAAAAAACTCACCTTTTCGGAACCGTTCACTAGCCTCTTTGGACGTTTTTTAGTTTATGAGAGATACAATCATTTCAATATGACAGTCTGCCCCACCCTTAAGTACTTAAAAGATAGAAATAATCTCGTCATCTACCTCATTTCTTTTCTTCAACTGAAAAAGTTCAAGGTTCTCTATTGTGTCGTTAACAATAGAATACATTAATACAAAGCAATGATTGCACAATAGGTTGGTTTGTGCTATTTTTGAGTTCAATTTAAAATACACGCTGACTCATGGGGTCGGTATTCGTGGTTCGATCGTTACAAATTGACATGTGTCGGGTTTATGGTGCCTGTCATCATAAATAATGGATTTTGTTTTGCATGCAATATTCTTAACCGACTTAAAAAAAAAGGCTAGCAGCATTGCCATACAACGACGTGGCAATGCTGCCAGCCTTTTGGGTACATTACCAGTGGCCTGCGATGCGGAGGAATTTTTCGACGCCATGTTTTAGATTATTTTTAGTTTTAGTTAAGACTTTTATTTAAGTGTGTAAATAGTAATGGTTCAAAAAAGGAAGAGGTTCTCAATTCGGTTGTATTTTTGTTTTGTTTGGTACCTCATATCTCTGTCATTTATTTAAAAAAAAAACGTTATGTGAAAGGATATACTTTTCGATTGGTCCCATTGAAATTTGATCAATATCGATTCAATAGTTCGGTTTTTAAATCCAAATAGCTGGAAAAAATATGTGGAAAAATCATCCATATTATATATGAAATTGCGTATTCTGCTTTTCTATGACTTTCCAGTGGTGTTGTTAGGTAGGTAAGTACCACTAAAAAGTGAAAAATAAAAAATAATCACAAAAAGAACAAGACAGGTCGGTGGTTATGGTTGTTTCTTCTTAATTTAACACCAACTTCCGAAATTAAGGTTATTTTGTACTTTGTAGTGTGTTTTTTTGGAAGTCGGATTATCCAAAAACTTACTCCTTCATATTCCTTCTCACCACACCGGGTTTATGTGTAATTCCTACGGTATCTTTACCATTAAACTCTAGAATATGCTACCCCTTGACATCAAGAAGTTTGAGTCCAAGTTTTCCTTTAATCGTAATAATATAATAATAATAATATGTTTATTGCATCAACTGAAATTCTTATTCTATTTACAAAAGGAGCATCCTTTTAAGCAAATAGTTTGTTTGTGTTAGGAAGCTCTGCCATTATCTAGAATCGTAAAATCCGAAAACACTACTTAAAAGCCTGTCATTCTTAGTTTGGTCTTCGTCATAATTATTATGAGTTCTCTCAATCAGAAAGATTATTATACAACATCACATTTATTAGTTTTTTATTTTAGCAATTACATGTATTTTATTAGTATTATACTTACATATTATTGTTTATTATTTCCAGAACAAAATTCTATTTTAAATCTTATTTATTTGTTGTACACCTACCACAGTGTGGTCTTTTTAACCCAAAGGTTGACTGGTACAGAATGCCTTCTTGCATTAAGTCCGCCCATGTACCACTATAATATTGTACATAAAGTTTAAATAACTAAATAAAAACATAAACTAGCAAGCGAGTCAATCTCTATATTTCCAGCTCTGTATTATTACTACTAGTTACACTTGTACGTTAAAAGTTACTTAGTTGCTATGTTTTCACAGTAAAAACCCTCTGCGTAACAGCGTTAAAAATACACCAGTTTTTCCAACTAAAACCGTTGATCACTGAACTAAAACATTTTTAGGAATACTTTTTAAAAGCAAACAGAATCATGGTTGAGTTAAACCAGTAAAACTGCTGTTGTTTTTCAATTTTCAATATTTCTTGTAGCTGTAAACATTTAACAATATTGTATCGAATGTTGGGATCACAACAAAACATAAATTCTATTCGCTGAAATTGACACATGTCGCTCTAAATTAAATTTCAAGCGAATATTTTGTTTAGTCTCTTGAATAAACTGACACGATTTCAATAAACTGTTTGTTTTTGAAATAGAAATTTTACTCGTATGGTTTTTATACCCTATTGTACTGGTGGAGTTCCAGTCGATTGAGTAACGCTGGAAGGCGCACTATCTTTCCGCTTACAATATTAAACGATGATTTTGATTATACGCTGCTCACAATGTCATAAACTCCATTTGAGTTCGATTTTAGACGTTATTTATCTATGGTAAAACCTTGACTGCCAAGGTCGCTAGGTGTTTTTTGCTATCTGTGAAAGCTCTTTGCTGATCCCACAGAAGTCGTGGGAGCCGACACTTATCTAGGGGATTAACTTCGCGTAGATACCAGATAGAACATTAAATGATGGAGGAAAATTGTAGGCCAAAATCCACCTTGGAGCCATTTTTTATATCTGCCTCTTTGTGGAATGACCTAATAGAAGCGTGTTCTGTAAATTCTTTGGTGAAAATCATATTCTTGTTTTCATTTTAAGAACAAAAAACAACGAATTGGTACAAAATCACTGGCGACTGTAAAAGGTAATAAAAAAAACAAAATTGTCAAACATATTAAAAAAAAAAAACAAAAACTTGTAACTGATTATTTGCTTACACACTTACTGCCAAAGTCTCCAATAGTTAGTTAAACTTTTCCAAAAGGTTTATCTTATTACAACTTTCCAAAATTTATTTTAGTATCTTCATTTGAGGTTTGATAAAATTAACTGTCACCTTGTTTAAGAAAAATAAACAAAACTTAAGCACAAACAGAAAATCTGATGCAAATATCCAAAGTTTCAAGTTAATGAATCGTTTAATTAAACAGTGATTAAAAATATTTAATCCCTCATGATTCTTGTTTGAAAGTTTTGATTAAACAAAACTAGTTGCAACAAATGTTTCCAGCCATAACTTATTTACTGTAAACGCTTTAGATGTTTTCGTAAGACCGCTCTAGTGTTTACCCTTTTTGCTTATTTATTTATGTACCTGCGCAATTTAACACGAATATTACCGTTCTATCAAACACTCTGAATACTCTGAGCACACTTTGAACTGTGATAACTTCAGATTGGCTTGGAAGTTCAAATGAACAAAGAATGTTATTTCTTTTTCAAAAACATAGACAATTTGATAGGCAACGACATAATACTAGCCCGTGTCCATTACTAGTAATCATTCAGCTGAAAGATCTCCACGGCTGGACATAGACCTCCCCGAATGTCGCACATAAACCTGTCCTGTGCTTCCCTCATCCAGCGGATACCTAATAATATTTTGAGCAGGAATTATTAGTACGATTCGTCCAATATAAATTTATTAGAGATTTTTATTTTCATTGTATGCTGAGGGGGTTGTCCGGACCCCCTAAATACCCTGGGTGTGTACGTCCATAAGTGGACGGATGACCTTGTGAAGACGCAGGTATCCGCTGGATGAGGAAAGCACATTACAGGTTCATGTGCGACATTCGATGTAATTGATAAGCGTTCAAAATTCTGCGAGAAGGCCGAGCTGAGCAAAAACGAATTTATCTTTATATTTTTGGAGCTCCGGACCCCTCCCTTGTGAAAACTATAGCTTCGCCCGTGGGTCCACCAAGACTGCAAATAGTTCTGGACAGGCAATAAAAGACGCTTCTAAATTCAAAATACAGAAAAATAAAACTATAACATTTTAATTATCTTCGAGATCCAAAGACTTAATGATAAGGCTGATTACAGACTTGCCAGCATTCCTCGGAGCATTTCATTTATATCGCCCAATAGACAGAAGGGACCTAATTAGTGCTCAGAGACTTAATTATAGTTGGCAGTGTTATTATAAGAACTGGCCTGAATTAAAGGTTGTCAACGAAAAGATAATAGGTATTATAATTACTTTTTACTTATATTCTGTGAAGATGGAAAAATAAGTGTAGGTTCGTATTATGCCTGAAACCACATCATCATCTGCCTAGCCCTTTAGTCAAACCGGATTCAGCGGAATACCTGTATTTTACGTGGAGCGGCTGCCTACCAGACCTCCATAGCTCATTAACTGGGCTTCTGACAATCCATAACGACTGCCAAAGATCTCCAAATGACAGCCGGGACCAACGGCTTAACGTGCTTTCCGAGGTACGGAGGAGTTTTGGTATGTTAAGATGGTCACCCATCCATAGACCAACCTCGGCAAGCGTTGCTTAACCTTGAAGATCGGTCCGTGCGGCTGTTATAATTTTGCCACGAGCTGCTCGGAATGCTGCGCGAGTCCAATATAATAATGCTTTCAGGGTAATGTTGGGGTAAAATATTATGCGGACATAAAATTCTATCCCTGATTTGTCAAGTGCGTGATAGTTCCAACATCCTGGCTATTGTACTCGACAAGAGGTGCTGCCCGTAACTATGTGGTACTGGATAAAATATTAGATAAGGTTTTGTGTGTTTAAAATTTAAATAAACGAGGGCCGCTGGTAGCCGATGGATGCGAGACGCACAGGACCGGTTGTTGTGGCGACACTTGGGAGAGGCCTATGTCCAGCAGTGGACGTCTTTCAACTGATATGATGATGATGATGATGATGTCTTGAGTAAAGACCACCAAACGCTCAACAGTTGAGTTGCGGCCACTAGATCGATCGATATTCCTCCTAACTTTGTTTTGGTCTAGGAGACTACACATCGACGCCGGAGATATAATACTGCAGAAGTGTGTACGCAAACATATATATCAACTATATCAACGACCCAGTGAAAAGAAAAGCTAATTCTATTTATATTACGAAGAGAAGTGACTCGCCTGTCAGGTTAAATTTATTCCTGAACTATACGATAGTAAGATTAACTTACAAAAGCATTATCAGGCTGTGTCAAAAGTTGTCATCGAAGTGAAAAATTTTCACTCAATTTAATAGTCCGAAAAAATAGTATACGAAGACCGTCACAAAGAATTTCTTCATTATTTAGTGGAAATTGATAATTTATTTTTCATATAATCTAACTTGACCTCTTTCCAGGACTTACTTGTTAAACTTATATAATATTAAGTATGTGAAAATTATACTGCATCTAGTTTAAATATTCAAAGGTAAGTTTCGAGTGGTTTAATTCGATTCCTCTATAAACCCCGCGTTTCCTCTTTGTGGTCACGAATGGCCGATTCCACCCTTTTCATTTATCAGGGTTGTGCCCGCATAACAATAACGCTAGCGAGGAGTTAGTTTAATCTCCGTAATCACCTCAGAGCTGCCTGAAATAATTTTATCAAACTTTTGTAAGCCTAGTCATTTTCTTTTTTAGGGTTCCATACGTCCGAATGCAAAACGGAAACCTTGTAGGGTCACTCATGGGTTTGTCTAACTGTCTATTGGTCTGTTACAGCCAATTTGCTCCGAATCTACTAGGCCGTTTCAATATTAATTTATAATAAAAAAAAACGTTTAAAAATTTAACGATTCGTTGGAACATTGAGTGCGAGACCGACTCGCACTTGACTGTTTTTTATAAGTAGGTACAACAAAATTTCTTCGCTTAATTTCAAAGTTCTAAAATAAAACTGTCGTAAGAATTTTGTGTACCGTGTCTTAAAAAGAAAATATTGCGTAATCTTTTATTGCTTATAACTTTTCTAGGGTTATAACGACGTCATTCATCGCACACTTTATTTTGATAAATTACAAGACATAATTTCTATCTTTAGTATGGGAATAAGGAGTTTCAGTAACTTGTAACTATGGATGTATGTGGCTATCAAGTAGGGGACTACTGCACCTCTTGAAAGCCAGGAAAACGATTCAACTGTCATGGATCCCTCTATGAAATTAAGTCTTTGAATTGATACAGTTGTTTTGACGACACAGTTGGCGTAGTGGTAGAACGATTGACTGCTGCGCTGCGTGTCGCGGGTTCGATTCCCGCACGGAACAAACATTTGTATGGCCTACAGATAGTTGTTCCGGGTCTGGCTGTTTGTGTATGTCAATTTATATGTTTGTAAACGCACCCACGATACAGGAGAAAATCCTAGTGTGGGGCACGTTTTTATTAAAAAAAAAAAAAAACAGCCAACATTCGGATAACACTTCGTTAATTAGAACAGAACAGCGGAAAAGAACGATGGTTCGCCTCTGCACATGATCTGTCCTATTATACGAGTAGTTTTACAAAGTCTATACAGGGTGTTACAGAATTACGTGGTTGTATTTAATGGTGTTGGTCTGTAATTGCTATAGAGTAAAGAAATCATATCAATATAAAATAAAAAATTGACTTTTTTAAAAATACCCGACCGAACCACTAGCTGCATCAAATGGTTTGAAAAGTTTTTTTTTTTTTTGTTAACCGTTTAGCCGTTTTTTGAGGTCGGTTATTGCATTAGGCTTATTCATAAAAAAAAAACAATTAACCATAAAATTCTTACTTTAAATATTAATTAACAGATTGTTTGCTCAAATATTCTATAGAGAATTAGAATCAGTATTTAAAGCAATCATAATTGCTTTGATTTTTCTTCGAATAAGCCTGAATGTCTTTTCACAAGTACTCAATAATAAAATCACACACATACTGAGCACAGTTTCACATATAACATTCCAGAATTTCCAATTTATAATAATGAAAACGAGCTCCGAATCGTTCAGTATTGAAATAATTCCGTTGAAAGTAACAAGTACCCCGATTTACTTTTTAATTTATCTGAAACTCGTAACGATAAACTAGCTCCTGTCTACGGCTTCGTTTGTATGATTTTTTTTTTTTTCAGTGTGATTTTCAAACCCACGGGTATGTGATACCGACATACAGCGTGTGATAATGTTCTAATCCAACAGCATTTATGTAAATGTGTAATACAAATAAATATATGGATTTATGCGTTATTCGATTAGGATGCTGGTCAGTCGATCCGGGTGCCAAGTTTCTATGAAATCCGTTCAGCAATTTACATATTAAACGTCACAGACATGCAGACAGACACACACACTTTAGCAATTTTTTTGTATGACTGGATTTGAAAGTCTAGATATTTATATGTTTGGATGTTTGTAGAACAATCACATTTCTACGGCTTGCATTTGGATAACACTTTGTTTTTTTTTAAGTATGTTATGGGAAATCGTCAAATGCCTCCTTCCGCTCTGAGCGGAGCGGAAGGGAGTGTCAGTCTCTTACTGACTAAAACCCACCGTGATCCTCCAAATGCCCTTTGCGCTCCAGGGTGACTCTTTCGAACAAATTTCGCAAAGGCCATGCCCAGGATACTCATGTTCCCGGTCGTACGTCCCCGTAGGATAACATTCGAACACGCGGACGAAGCCGCTGGCAGAAGCTGGTATTAAAATAAATTCGTTGAGAAGTAACAAGTGGCCCAATTTAGGTACTTGGAAATCTATCTGTGCCCGTAACAATATCATTACAGTACAGTTGGACACTTCGCTCCTTCGGGGCTTTAAGCGCGTGTAGACACGCACATTTATCAAGATTCCACTTTTTATCCAAGGTTTTTTTCGTGACACTTTTATGGTGAAAAAAGTAAGTTGTTGGAATGTTTTTTTGTACTTTTAGAGACGTGAACTTTGTCCTATAAAGGTATGTGGGGTTATTGAAACAAATTTAACTGACTAGAAACACCTTTCGTCACTTAAATTCTAATTCTGTGAAAGTCTACGAAACGAAACCAGTTTCGTATCTCATTTTATAGGGAATTGCAAAGCGCATCGTTTGACGTATCAAACACGAGAATTTGAAGCAACGGTGATGCGTTATTCAACAAAGGACAACTCGCACCGTGACAATTTTGGTGAAGTGAACATGACGTGAGCTTTGAAGTCATCCAATCAAGGTGGAATGGTAGTTCTCTTCCCCCTTCACTCCACCTAGGCTTATGCGGTGATTTTTTTTACAAAATTGTCAGGCAGAAAGCCACTAGAACAGCGCGTAACTCAGTTTTATTGCCATAGCAACAGCATATCCTCGTTTACAAGTCTTTTCTTCAAACTGAGTTGCATCGCGTCAGCATCAGCGTTGGAAGGCTTTCCACAAGGTGGACCGACAACCTGGTGAGTGGTGGTGGTCGCGGGTAGCCGATGGATGCGAGACGCACAGGACCGGTTGTTGTGGCGACACTTGGGGGAGGCCTATGTCTAGCAGTGGACGTCTTTCGGCTGATATGATGATATCATATCAGCCGAAAGACGTGAGAATGTTGTCATATTTTTACTGTGATTCAACTGCATCACAGTAAAAATATGACAACATTCTAATATATTTTAATACTGTGGTTGCATACTTCTAAACAGTTTATTTGCTCTCCTAATAAATTGCTAATTGCAAGATCCACGATGTTAGAACTCAAACGACAGATTTTACTTCGAATGCCGCTATAGTTTGTGGATTTGTATTTCTAGGGCACGACGAGCTTAAGAAAAATTCCGACTTTGTAAAGGTCGTTTTTGTCATCACTCATACTTTGTGTGACAGTATATTTCTAAAACTGGACACAAAACATAATAATTATGTGATGTCAGATGTCGTGAAGATCTTAGGAAGGCTGTCTGGGTATAAGATATGTGAAATTTTCCTTTATGGACTCGCACGTGAAGTCCAAGCCTGACTCACACTTTTCTGTTTTTTTTTTCAATTATAAGTTTTCAATTCATACTACTAAATAATAATAAAGATTACCATGTAGTATGAATTGAATTCTTATAATTGAAAAAAAAAAAACATATACAAATAATAATAAAGATTACCATAAAATCGCGAATCACGCCAGAATATTGGTATCCTACGTTACAGTAAACAAAATCCCTGAACAATACATTTCGAAACCCTGTTTGACTTACATACACATAAAATACGAGCTACGAACCGTTTCCCTACAAATCCTGTACATCACAAACAATGGTCATAGCATCAAAAGGCATATAGTGCCAATATGTTCGTATGAACACAGTATAGATTGATACAGAAGTACAGCTCCATACAAAGACCAACATTCTAAGACTCCATACAACGTACGCACACATACACACACGCTTTACGTACAGTAAGTGCAAGCGCACTGACGTCCGGTTTTTGTTTTGTGATCACCGTACGTACGCGTCTATGTGCGTGTTAGCCTGTTTTCGCTCGATGTATGAAACTGACCTGTATTACTCTGAAAACAGTATCGATTGATACAAAAAGACAGCTCCATACAAAGACCAAGACTCTAAGACTCCATACAACGTACACACACACCATCACACGCTTTACGTACAGTAAGTGCAAGCGCACTGACGTCCGGTTTTTGTTTTGTGATCGCCGTACGTACGCGTCTATGTGTGCGTTAGCCTGTTTTCGTTCGATGTATGAAACTGACCTGTATTACTCTGAAAACAGTATCGATTGATACAAAAAGACAGCTCCATACAAAGACCAAGACTCTAAGACTCCATACAACGTACACACACATACACACACGCTTTACGTATAGCAAGTGCACGCGCACTGACGTCCGCTTTTTGTTTTGTGATCGCCGTACGTACGCGTCTATGTGTGCGTTAGCCTGTTTTCGATGTATGAAACAGACCTTCTGTATTACTCTGTCATATGACTGACTACAAACCGTTGCGGAAAACATTGATTTTCAATTTACTGTATTCGGATACGAAGGTACAAGCTACCGAAATTTGATAAAAAGCCGCCAGAATCCTCTTGATGACGTAAATCGAGGAAAATCAGCTACTTTATATATTAAACAGGGAGGTATTTCTTCATTACGTCGTCGTTGATCGCTTTATTGACGTCAAATCTAGCGGGGATATGAAATACCGATCAGAAATTATTCCTTTCATGTTTGTTATTATCATAAATAAAGAAAATAGACACAGAATTTATTGGTATTTTGTACTGGTGCTAATATCAGAACAGCTCTGATATTCTTATTTGCTTTCGTTATTTTAATATAAGAATTATAATATACTTTACTAAATTTATAAATATATATTTATAAATTTAGTAAAGTGTATTATAATTCTTTCATAGACACATCAAAGGCGATGTTATTAATTACTTTAAAAAAGTATTATTATAAATAATTATCATATTAATAAATTATTTTTTCAATCAAGCAAATAAAGTAGCACGAATAACCAAGAACTGATGAAAAAAAAATCTGTATTTTCGAGAGGGTAAATAATCACCAACATTTATTCTACCTACGATATTTATTAATTCGACATCAAAATTATTTGCCATTAATAAATAAGCTATCAAATCTGTTCGTCTACATCTGCTCAAACAATTTATAAAGTTAAGAAAGATATAAAAACTATCATGTACCGATAATATTTCTTTTCCAGAAAACAAATGTATATGCTTTATTGAATTATATAACAAATTGATGTAATACGTTCCTTTTGAGGTTTATTATACTGAGCAGGGATCGTTTTCTTAGATCTCGAATAATAATTGAAATAAATGAGATACTTGTACAGTGTCGTTCCGAAGTTTATTTGTGGTTATTTTTTCTTGATTTGTCGCGTGTTTCTTTTCTTATTTAGGTATTTGTTTGTTTATTGTTTTTTTAAGGTTTATGAATAAATGTGAGATAGCCCTGTACAACATTTTAAATAAGCCATAAATTAAACTACATTGGGTTTTCCGTTGATTTTATTTTTCTGATATACTCAGAAAAATAAAATCAACGGAAAACCCAGCTTTGTCTGAATGTTGGGCCGAATGATTGAAATAGGCTAGTCTAGGAGATGTATTTGAGAAACAAAATATCGGAGTAAAGAAACTGTCTTTCTTTCTAAAATACACACTTTCTTTAACACTTTCCATTCATTCTTATTTCCGTTAAACACCAGCACAGATATAGATAACGCAAGAGCAACTACTTCGCGTGCCCGTTTCGGTGCCCTGCTTGCGATCAAAAATCGTAAGCCACCACTTTCGCGCTCAATTTGCCTTTTAGGTCAGTTGGGTCTGTGAATCGTTTTGATTTTCCCATCACCTAATAGTGCTTGTGCTGACGTCATGGTAGGTAGTCAAATAATGGCACGCTTTGTTATCATACAGATCGTGATACTTGCGTTATCCATGTATATATCTATATCTGTGGACACCAGACATAGAAACACGAGATTCTACGAATGGTGTAATATATTTTAGATACGAGTCCCCAACAAAACAATGGCTCGACACAAGTCACGCGATATGTGTCACACTCATAATACTATTTCTCAAAATAAAACCTCTGTTTAATCTACACAGAAAACTTTTCAGCAGTTGTACCTAATATTTCTTTTAGCCCAAGTATTTCAATATACTTCAAACTTGAAAAATAAGAAGCATTCGCAATTTCAGCTTAGCGTATAAAAATACCTGAAAGAAGTTTTTCAGGACCATGTTATGTTAATGTTTTTATTTGTGCTTTACAAAGAAATTCCAATGAAGTTGATAGGTAAAGAGGAGAGGTATTCGACCTGGTATTGTTAGCTTAGGAAACATGAATTTCTTTAATTAAATCTTGTGTACTAATGTTACATGGCTTGTTGAATTACAAAACCTTTTTCTTTTCTTTTTTTGGATGGTAGAATCGACATTACTGGATTTTTTATGTTTGTGTTACTTGTAAGTAAGACAATTTCAACATTATGACCTTCTTTAAATTCACTGACAGACAACGAGCGGCCTAAGCCGATGGGTCTAGTCTAGAAGCTTGTCTACAAGCCGACGATGGATTTTTATTAAAGTGCATATCTCCCAAAAAGTTAAATAGGTGTTGATTTTTTTTTACATAGAATAAAATACATCTATCTATACTAATATTATAAAGAGGAAAGATTTTTTTGTTTGTTTGTTTGTTTGTTTGAAATGAATAGGCTCCGAAACTACTGGACCGATTTGAAAAATATGAAAAATGCAATACCATATGTCTAACTATTATGGTTAAGTCACCATGACCGCTTTTTGTTCAAATTATTCAAGCAAATCCTTGGTGATTTGAAAAAATGGTGATTTCGGTATCATGTTATCAATCCTTATCCATAAATGGTTTGATAATTAAGATTGATTATTTCCGTGTAAATTACACTTTAAATTATTCAAATCGGACGTTTCGTTCAAAAGTTATGACGGTAATAAACATGCTCGGAGTAAGAAAAATGCTTGAAAAAGGCTTGAGCGAACTGGGAAGAATCATATCAATGCTTGGTCCGATGAAGTTGAAAATGATTTCGATAAAACAATAAGAATAACAAATGTTTGGATTTTTCGCAAATAAACTACATACCTACATAATAAGGGGTGAAGCAGGGGTGGTTAAGTTTTTAGGGGAGGACATTATTGCTTGCTTTAATTTACGTCGGGATGCTATGAACAAACTAAAAATGGGATTATTGAAACAGATGTACCTAACAATTTTTGCATAATCAACTCCTGACGGGGTGAACGGGGTGAACAGTTGCGCTGAACCTGAGACCATAGAATAAGTAGAAATGACTAAGTAATAAATGTAAATCGTTATGCTTAGTTTTCCAAAACTAACCTTTGGGTATAGGGGGCGTTGAAGTTTGTGGAGTACCTACTAAATCCGCGCGGACGAAGTCGCGGGCGAAGTGCTAGTATTATTATATAATCATTTTGCTGATTGGAAATCCTTTCGATCACGTCTTGTTACCGAATACATTCAGCATCGCTATTCATATAAAATGATACCGTGAAAACTTAGGTGACTTCACACAGCTGTTACACAACGTGTTACAGAATAAACGCAATACCTGAAAAGAGGTCATTGTACGCATCATTATAAACAACTTTTACTACGGGACTAACCCCGAATCGCGAAAAAAAAAACAGCTCTTCAGTTCGTTTCGTCGAGTTATGCGCACATAATAATATGTGTATTAGGCAATCGATATTTTTATCGCGACTTCAGTGTTGCTCCTATTGTAGAAGTTGTTCATAATGGCGACTAAAATTACCCCTTCGGGCATAACAATTTAGAAATCGAAAAAATGTGACAGAGTTCTAATAGGTTCGTAGGCATTATGGAGAGGCGCGGGTCTGCAGACGGCGAGAATTGGGTGGCTCGCCGTCCAATCAAAGCCAGGCCCGGGTCGCCCAGGCACGTTGTGTTCCACGCGCGCCTCAAAGAGATTTCAGCGAAGTAGACGGAGCCCGTTAGGGCCAGGGTTGCGGATTTTGTTCGAAAGAGTTACCGCGGCCCTGGAAAGCAAAGGACACTAGGAGGAGCACCGATGGGTTTTAGTCAGAAAGAGTCTGGCACTCCCCCTCCCGCTCCACCCAGAGTGGCAGGAGTCATTTGATGATTTCCCATCCTTTAAAAAAAGGCATTATATAAGGATAGAACGTATTCATTTATATTTTTTATCGTAACTGAATATTTAAGAAATTATTGATATGTCTTTACATAACCGTTTTAAAACAATAGAACCTAATGGTAACTATATCATCGATTTATGATCTGTGAAACGTGGTGGTAAAAATATTCCCTCTGCTTTAAAAAGGGCAGGACCTGCGATTCTGTTACACGTTGTATAGGTACAGTAAAAAAAAATAGTTGAAAAATACTTCTAAGAAAAAGAAACAACCAACAAAATAACACTAGAAACAGCTGTCCTCTACAATATTATATTGTTGTCTGTGGTCCTCTAGCCAAAACGATCTACACTTCAGCTACTGAACCCTAGCACAATACCTGCCAACTTCTAAACGTGTTCAATATCATTATTGGCAAAGTTTTCCGGAAGCGACCCACATGCCAGAATGTTGCTGCAAATGACTGCGGTTCTGGCGGTCATATGTGGCGGTGGCGTGGCTGTTGTCCGGACAGATACCGCGTTTTCGTGTTGAAGATAGCCTGTTTAGAAATTGTTTGAAATTGTTTGTGGTTGAATTTAGACGTGTGTTTCTTTTTTTGTGGCTGGTTAATTTTTTTATTGAAATAGTGTTTACTTTTTTAATTATTTTATTTACATCATTCGATAACCATAGATCCATTGTTACCTACATAAAATTGTAAGATTGAACATAAAGACATAATTATTATCCTTTTTTTATAAAACTTTATCGATCTAAACATACAATGATTTATAGATTCTTGATTCTAATCTAGAGAATTTAGAATCTAATATTCATTGCTTCAACTAATAAGTACACTTCTGGACACATCTATTGGCCCACCTTAGAGTTTAGGTTTCGATGGCCCCTACCGAAATATGATTGCTAGATTGAACAAAAACTGTTGATGCAGTTTTAAACCTGATACATTTTACCATCTTTTTCGATCGTATTGTTTTAAATTTGAATTCAGAATACCATACGACATGGAGCTACGCCTAACAAGTCGGATATGCGCCTTGTTAAAGGCAATTGATTTTTGAATAAAAAACATGTTTTATCAAATAAAGGTTCAATTTAATAACGCGTGTTGCCTCCATGGGCATCTACCACAGCTCTCATACGATTAGGCATAGAGTTTATCAACCGCTCTATGAAATTTTGAGGGATCATCTCCCATTCCTCTTCTATGGCAGTTTTCAACTCCTGCATCGTCTGGGCAACTGGCTGACGAGCCCTAACACGTCTTTTTAGCTCGTCCCACATGTGCTCAATGGGGTTCATGTCTGGGCTTCTGGCTGGCCAGTCCATAACTGTGATGTTCACATCCCGAAGATATTCCCTGACGATGCCGGCCGCATGGGCTCTTGCATTATCATGCATAAAAAGGAAATTTGGGCCCACATAGTCCGCGTATAGTATCACGTGAGGTTCTAAGCACTCACGAATGTACCTTTCAGCATTTAATGTTGGCAGCCGTGGTCCTGTAACAACCTCAAGTTGAGTTTTGCCGCTCGCGGATATACCGCCCCAGACAGTCCATGAACCACCGCCATAAGCAACCCTCTCTTCAAAGCAGCATTGTGCGAAACGCTCTCCCTTACGTCGGTAGACCTTCTTCCTTCCATCATTGCCATGTAACACAATTTTAGACTCATCAGAAAAGAGTTCACTGCTCCAATCTTGCTGTGTCCAATTTAAATGACTGCGTGCGAAATGAAGGCGCGCTGTTCGGTGGGCTCGCGTTAGTTTGGGCCCATTAGCTGGCTTGTGTGGTACCATATCGCGTTCTTTTAACCTTCTCCGAACAGTTCGAGCGCTCACAGATACTCCGTGGAAGTCGCGAAGTTGGTTTTGTATCTCAATGGAGGTAAGGTGACGATTTCTCAAGCTGGTCGTCACGATGAACCGATCCTGCCTTTCAGTTGTGACCCGAGATCGTGGCCTTCCTTGGCGACGAACAAAGCCGCCAGTCTCTAGGTACCTCCGATAAACATTTCGGACCGCAGATCGACTTAAATTAAGTTGAGCACTCACGTTTCTTTGGCTGTGTCCGGCCTGAATAAGTGCCACAGCTTGGGCGGCGACTTCAGGTGAAGTATCCATAGATTATTGATAGAACCTCACCTTAATGTTAAGAATAAGTAATGTTTGTTGCAAAACCAAAGATATCAATCACTTTTTCAAGAATTAAATCCAAGTAAACCAATAAAACCAAGTTTTCTTAGTATTCGATTGTTTGATATCAACAAACAGGCTCCAAATTGTCTTTTGTTTCTTTAAATTCTGTGTTCGAAATTCAAAAAAAGACTATTGAATGAAATTGTGAATGTGCCAGGGTCAAAACTGCATAAAAACTTTTTGCTCGACCTAATATAAAATTTTAGCTAGGACCAAACGAAACTGAAAATACAAGGTGGGCCAATAGATGTGTCCAGAAGTGTATTTTAACTTGTTAAAATCTAATTATATAAATGTAATCAGTCTGTATGTCAGTAGGTTTCCAATAACCTTGCTATTTTTTGACTTGCTTGTTTCTTACAACATTTATCACTTTGTGCAAGCTTGATTTTAAAACAACACTTTTAAAATAAGTAAATGCTCTTTCAACAAAAACATTTTGAAAACTGTAGGTACTTACATTTAAATACAGATCAAAATCACAGCTGGGGTCTACTCTCTAAGCCCGAAGTCCGTAGTTTCGGCCTTTTTTTTTTTTGTTTTTTGGATGGGAAATCATCAAATGACCCCTCCCGCTCTGGATGGAGCGGCAGGGAGTGTCAGACTTTTACTGACTAATACCCACCCTTAGTCCTCCTAGTACCTTCATTCATTCATTCATTCTTAGTCTGTTCGGGGTCGGGACTAACCGTAAGTCCATAGGTGATACGGATTCGAAAACGCCCGACACTAAGGCCGAAACTACGGACTTCGGGCTTAGGGAGTAGACCCCCTGTTACCATCACTATTGTTCTTACTTTTTACAACCACAACGGCGTTATATCCCCATAAATAATACATTTTCTACCGCTTTATTTCACTAAAAATTTTCATCAAACATTATTTGTTCAAATAAAGCCACGACAGATTCTCCATCACGTCATCTAGCTTCTACTTTATTACGTGGCAAGGGTAAATCTCCTTGACACCAGGTATCCAACGCCGTACCTTACTTTATGAGACTAGTCGACGTCACCAAGTTAATTTAAAAGGACTCTCATGGTGACTTACATTTTTATTTTGAAGAAACTTACTAAAAGACGGTTGTAAGATGTGAAAAAACGGGTCGAACTGCAAGTGGAGTAGAACCACAAATATAGATAGACATAAATAACGCAAGTATCACGATCGGCATGAAAACCAAGCGTGCCATTTTTTGACAACCTACTATGACGTCAACACAAGCACTATAAAGTGATGGGAACATCAAATCGACTCAAAGACCACATGTGGCACCTAACTGACCTAACCAACTAACTGACACTTAACTGACATCCGACTAGCGTACACCGATGTAGACTGAGTGCGAAAGTGGCAGCTTACGATTTTTGTACGCTTACGATTTTTGTACGTAAGCTGGGCACCGAAACGAGCACGCGAAGTATATATAATTATCTTGCGTTATAATATGTCTTTCTATACGAGTATTTTGTATGCAAGTCCGACTTGCACCCGAAGGGTAACCAATGGATGCCAGAGTTGCGGATTATGTTCGAAAGAGTTACCGCGGCCCTGGAAAGCAAAGGGCACTAGGAGGAGCACGGATGGGTTTTAGTCAGTAAGAAGCTGACACTCCCTTCCGCTCCGCCAAGAGCGGGAGAAGTCATTGGATGATTTCCCATCCATAAAAAAAGTGTAACCAATGGAACCCCATTTCCAAGCCTCCGCTTTCCGTTCGTCTTTCCTTCCATCCATCCGCCCATCCGACTGTCCATTAGTTAGAAAATTTCTACTGTCCTACCTTTTACAGTAAAACTCTTATTGTAAAAAGTATGTAGAAAGTAAATATGTTCACAGAGTGTGTAGGTATTTCTATTGCATAAACAACAAATATAAAAATAAAATTGCCGACAAACTGTTATATGCAGTTTGTGCAGAATTAATGTAACTATGTCTTATGTAGATTTTGAATAAAAAGAAAAAATAAATAACAATAATGTTTTTTTTTCTTTTTGTTTTATAGTACGGAACCCTTCGTGAGCCAGACTCACACTTGGTCAGTTTTTTGTTGTATAAAACTGAGGATAATGTTAAAATAACTGACACAAGCGGGGCTCAAACCCGTCGACGCTAAGCCAGCATATCCATTATGACGTTCATCGAAATTTTAATCTCTTATATATAAAAGCCGCTTTTGGCTTCAATCAAATTAATTGTTTTTAAATCTCTCACAAAAATATATTGACATACACGTCTGGAGTTGTGTTTCCATTTTGATGAATTTCTCCTGGTGGCGTAACCTTTGAAGCCCGAATTCGTACGAATGTACAAGTTTCAGAATATTGCTTTTCTGTAAAAACCGATGGGCCAAAGTTTGCTTTCTTTGCCAGATGTTTTCCTTGTTACTGAAAATACATGATGCGTGTTTATATAAAGATATTTGGTGGACGTAAAGAACACACGGAAAGTGCTTATTTAGTGCCTGTCTAAGTATGTCAAAGCGTGTGCCATATTGAATGATTATTACCGACTGAGAACTAATAGCTTAACCATTTTCTTCTAGTAACTTCATTACTAGTTATAAATAAGATTGAATCTTTACTTTGCCAGCGTGTGCGTCCATTTTTCTTGGATAATAAGTCTTGAATCTTACGATCAACATATTGTCATAAAAATGCAATCTACAAGGTGTAACAAGGTGTTTTTTTTTTTTGTTACACCAAAGAATCAGACGTCTAGGACATTTTGTCGAGCTATGCCAACATATTAATTATTATATGAATGAGCTTTTGACTTTTTCTTCACAATTTACTTGATTTTACCTATTCAGATTTTGCATTATTTTAGTTACTCCTTGTATTTTTAGGAACACCGAAACATTCAAAGTTTTCCACACACAAAGTCCGTTCTAATTCTAGGTATAACATATCACCAACGAATTCGTTTCAGTACCTTTTCTCGTTCCCTAGCCTCGGATTAATGTGGCCCATTCGTTTCGTTCTGTCACCGGTCACTGTTAATAATGTCCACGTTTATATACCTAGTGATATAGTGGAGCAGTGCTCTTATTGAACTTGTCTTTTGTTTTCAGTTTATTTGGGTGTAATAGATATTGGAAGTGTGTAGTTATTTACCTCTATATGTATAGGTAATCGTCACGTAAGCGAGACTAGGCAGGGCACATTTTCTCGCAAAACAGATGGTTGATGGGGCTGAAAGGTCTGGACTTCTGGCCACCGCGTATCGGAATTCGCAGCGTTGGTTGGAATCCAAAAAGTGGATCGATGACCTGCCGGTGTGTTTCAGGTATTATATAAATTTCGAGACAACTATCTAAACAATCTTTTAGCAACGGCTTCGCCTGCGTCCAAAACTATCCTAAGATAACATACTCCTGGCATGAAAAGCCCTATATCATATTTCAGTACATGGACTACCAGTATGCAAACTTTCAACTGAATCCATTCAGCCGTTTAGACATGAATATGTAACCAACAGATGGAAATAGTTACTTACGCATTTATAAGATTAGTATGATGGATTGTGTGACGATGTTAATTCAACTAAATAACGCCCGTTAGGGCCAGAGCCTGCCAAGGTTACGGATTTGATAACCGCGGCCCTGGAACGCAAAGGGCACTAGGAGGAGCACGGATGGGTTTTTATCAGTAAGAGTGTGACACTCCCTTCCACTCCACCCAGAGCGAAAGGAGTCATTTGATGATTTCCAATCCTTAATAAAAGCCTGCATCACACCACCAATACACTCATTAACGTAGAAATAATATTATGTATAGATCTATTTAGTTACTCCCATCGAATTCCAGTATCATCCTAGCGTAATTTTAATGATATTTGAAACTCGTCACATTATCTATTGAAGTTAGATAGTATTAAAATGAAACTGGATAACATACTCACTAACATAGGTATAGATATTAACACAGGATTTGTCTGCTTTGACATCTGACTGCGTTTGAGGAAGACTTTGATGTCATGTTACAAAGCGACATAAACACAGACGTATTCTAGGTATTTGATATAATACATCTAAATTGTTTCCCAGATTGTTATTACTTCCTGAAATACATAAAAGTGATGCAATAGGGAGTTGAAATGTTAACAAAATATTTGTTATCCGTTCAGGCTATCGATGAAAATAATAAAATAAGATAATAACAGTGAAAACCGGATCAAAATTGTTCAAAACAGAGATGCGAAAATTTTAAACGAAACTATGTCGCTCTTACTCAAATTTCACCTTTGAAACTCTGTGTTGAAAGTTAATATGTCATGTTTTATTTGTTCACAAGAATAAACATTTTCCTATACCATACCCAATTACAATAATTTGGTCAATTAAAAATGTACTACCATGTCAGCGACACAAAAAACGACTCTTTTTATTGATTTTGTCATTAAAAAGTTCTTCAATGGTTCAATTGAAAGTACACTACGAGACTAAGGATTTTTATAGAGCAGAGAATCCTATTTTCCTAACAGCCTTGCACCTGTCCTTGAAAATCAAAATGACTTGACCTATCATCATCTGCTTAACCTTTTCCCAACTATATTAGGGTCGACTCCCAGTCAAACCGTGTTCAGCTGAATACCAGTATTTTACGTGCAGCGGCTGCCTACCAGACCTCCACAAGCCATTAACTGGGTAACATGGTACTTCTTGGCAAGACTGGAGTCAGATTTTACCTCACACCCATACGTATATCTTTTTAATTTTTTTTATCCTACCAGGTCGAATCGATCCATCGGCAAAGTGATGCCGACCCAGCTTTGCAAGCCATGCATCGGATATAGTCGTAACAAATTGATGGGCACTCTTCAATAGCGTTCTGGCGATGAGCGATAAAGAGCGATTCGGGCATATACACCGAGGGAATGGGGCTTTTTCAAAGTAAAACTTTAATTTTATGAGCGTTTTTTACCGCTTTTATCAAAAACTATATTATTATAGTTCCTGAAATAATCTGTGAAAAACGCTGTTACAGTTAGGCGGGCAAAAAGACGAAGTGTCACAATGAGGGTTCTCATTATTGTGGCCGTACCAGAAGGGTAACCAGCAATGGAACCCCATTACAGCCTCTGTTGTCCGTCCGTCTTTCTCTCAGCGATTGTACCTTTTTCATGAACTGTAATTACTTATTAATATTACTGTTATCAATAATGACATCTGCATAAAGATTTATTTTCCAACTTTAATCCTTTACTGCTGAAACATTTGGCAAGCGATCATCATAAGCAAACTTTTGGTGACATTACAGACTCCGTAGAATTAATTGGAGTTTAGGTAATGAACAACACTTTAATTTCAATGTTATTTAGTAACTAAACAAAGCTAATACACAAAAGTATTAATTCGGGGAATTTGTAAATTAAAGTCATATTTAGTTTTATATTGAAGCCGTTTATTTATTGCGTACGTTTAGTATATTATTTATGAGATCTCAAAAACATTGGTTTTTTAATACAATAAAGCAGTTTAAATTAAAAAGTTATCGCTTAATTAAGTCATGAAGTTTATGAAAACTTAGCAATAAGTTTCAATAAGAAATTGGGGAGGTTAACTCATCATTGGTAGCAGTGAAATATTGAAGAGGTAGATTTTTCAATCTTCCTTATTAGGTTAATACCCTATTCATCTATGCAAGCCATTCATATAAGTTGGTACCATACAGTATTTAGAAGTGAATCATCTACTTATGTAATTCTCAACTATGGTTGAATCGGCTTCCAGTCTAAGTGAGCGAATGCCTATCAGATATCCACAATACCCTATTACTGGGGAACACGATTGATTAGGTAGTATTGTAGGTATATCAATCTGCCTCGTTGCTATTGTGGTCGCCAAATGCCGAGGACCTTGGATTCAATTCCTATGTAGGTCGGGCAATGAATAAACTATATTTATTCTGCAAATTGGTTTTTAATAATACTTTTAAACGACAAATTTTTGTCAATTTAAATTAGATGTAGCTGGGTGTTATCAAGCTGGTTACCCAGACAAGAAAAACTGAAACAAACCCAGAGGTCAAGGTCTCTTCATCTATGCAATTGTTATTTTGTCTGATTTTTTGGATGGGAAATCATCAATTAACTTTTTCCACTCTGGGTGGAACGAAAGGATGTGTCAGACTTTTACTGACTAACCCGTCCGTGATCCTTCTTATGACCTTTGCGTTCCAGAACAAATTCCGCAACCCTGGTAGATAAGGCTATCTTAGAATCATCATCAGCCTAGCCTTTTCCCAACTATATTGGGGTCGGCTTCCAGTCAAACCGGATTCAGCTGAATACCAGTATTTTACGTGGCTACCTTAGAATGTGAATGTTCAAATCATATGAAAACCATATTTTTTAGGAAAGAACCACATCGATTTGTTGTCCTGTCCAAGCAGTGCAAGCATTTGTCAGTTATCGTACAGCTCAACCTCTCAACTCAGCCTGGAGTTTGGAAGTTGGTGTTGGGACACCATGCTTTGGAAAGCAATTGGGGTGTATATAAGGTGGCAAAATCGGATCTATACAGCTTTGTTTCGCCCCCATTTAAATTTAGGGCCAAATTTTGCAGTTTCTTGGTGTCTTTATTTTAATTAAGAGTCGAGATTTTATTTTGGGTACTTTTAAGACCAGACAAACTTCTGAAGATATGACTTTTTAAGCAGTCTGATGCAGTTGGTGACATCAAATCTCTGATTGAACTAAAGTAAATGCCACCAACTGTAACAAACTGCTTGAAAAATCGTTTCTTCATAACTTTTTGGTCGTTTTTTTTTTATTTATTTTTTTATGTTTTACTTTTTTTCCTTAATGTACTCGTATATCAGCTACCCAACATCACCCTTAAATATGACCACACCTTTCTGGAACACCCTGTATAACAAAGAAAATATTATTAAAACGACATACACGTGCGTGCCCTAGAATTACAAAGAGAAGCCACAATACCAAATTATACAATAACATCACTAGAGACACACAAACGCTTAGAAGCTGATATACCCTCTGTGTAATAAGTAAACGCGTAATTAATTTTATATAATAGTCTTTGTTTGCTGATGGTTAGGAACTATTAACATTGTAATGGGAATGAAAGATAAATTGGATTAATTACGTTGGGTAGTTGGTAAGAGTTTCACAATGTTATGTATTGTTTTTCTCAGTGTATCGTAGCTTATACTCGTAGTAGAATTGGTCACGAAGCATCCTTTTCCTACAGATGAATCATTGTTTTTCGTTTGAAATTAAGAGATCAACATTTATGCATTACGTATTCAAGACAGCCATGAATGTGTGTAACTCCCTAAAAAAAATGGAATTACAAATGGAAAAATGGTGCTGCATGCCTTTACAAAATAACCTATTTTAACAAAAATACAGCTCACAAAACAATTACACTTAAAAGCTAGGAGTCGTCCATTTCACGGAACAACCAACATATTTCGTAATACGGGTACAGCCGACATTTCAAGCAACAATCAACGTTATTTCCAGAGGCAGTAACCCGTTATTGGCGAAGCTGGCTTTTACCGCAGCATGCAACATGATTACCGAACTTGTAATATACCTCCACATGTGGAGGTATATTACATTTTTTTTTTTTTCAGTTTCATTTGTTCATGAAGCGTTGAACTATCATCAACTAGAGACATCATTACTAATAAATTTCGGTGGGCAAAGAAATATTATGAATTCAATATTGTTTTTAAAGATAGAATTGACAATGCCGCGTTTCCTTGCTCTATGGCAAACCAGCGGTAGCAAAGGTTCGTTGCCCTTACTAAGCAAATAGCTGAACTGTTTTATGTGTCTGTAATTACCCCCTTTAAACCGGAACTCAGCCACACTGCGTGGCGGCTACTATAGGTATGTTAAGTGGCAGTACTTCTTTTGAAAGAGCTCTATACAGGGCGAGTTTTCATTCATTGATTTTTAAGGGGGTAAGAATGTACTGAATGTGAGAGCTTTAAGTTAGGAAACAGCTTTAAAATTGCAAAAAAAAACATCTGCTGTTCCCTACACTTAGTCGGGATGCCAATGGAATTTAGAAATATTATAACTGTGTAAGTTTGCGATGGATGGATGGATCCAGGATGTTTGTTACTCTTTTACGAAAAAGCTACTGCACCTAATTCTCGAAACTTAAGGCTAATAAAGCTGATTTATCAGAAGAATTCATAGATAGTTTGTGTTTGTGTATTCAGCTTTATAAAATCTGCCTCTGAAAAATTGTAACCTACTTTTGTCTACTTCTTCGTTGTCGCACTCTTGGCAAAGCGGTCGTGATCGTCGCATCAGGGGTGGTGGCAAGCTTCACAATCCGTCCTACTAAGCTACCTACTGGACCCAAAATAATTGAATACCATGGCATCAAACTTTAGACAATGTGACATCCACGAACCAGCAATGTGCCTGAATGGTGCATTAACCACGCACTCTCAAAGAGAGGAGACATGGTTATATTTCTGTCAAATGCATACCACAGAAGCAAGCTGACCCTAGTTCAATAAACAACTACAAAACATTCGATTCGAGTTAGTCTATTGCACAAAAAAAAAACAAAACAATAACAATGACGAACGAGTTCAGAGTGACAGAAGTTTTTTAATCTCTTTGTCGAGGCTTTGTCGCGCGACAATTGTCAGGAATATTCTCGACAAAAGTCCGCTTTAGAGTTTCTCACAATCGACACTGATTACCTACTGTTTTTTTCCTATTTATGCTTCTGTAATTTATTTTAATGATTTGCAGAAAGGATTTAAAAGAGTCTTGTGGTTCTTATTTGTTTCTATTTAATTTATGTATGTTGAAGAGACTGTGGTTAAATAATAACAGCCCCATAGGACAATCTTCGAGGTTAAGCAATGCTTGCTGAGGTCGATCCGTGGATGGGTGACCGGACACCGAAGTTTCTATGGAAAACACATTAAGCTGTTTCTACCGGCTCTCATTTGTAAATCTTTGACTGTCGTCAGAAAATCTAACACCAGTCTTGCCAAGAGGTACCGTATTCCTCAGTTAATAGTAATACCTACAAACGGAGTGAATAGAAATGCAGCGGTAAATGATAATTTATATTTATTTTGTAAGTAGATTAAACATAACACTTCTACACTTCAATGTTTTTTTAGTCCTTTTAAGCTTGATGAGGCTGGTGAATCGGCACATTATTCTGAAGGCGATTTTTTTCTTATTTGCAGCATTTCCGGTCTCCAATTTTAATGAAAAATAAAATAAAGTTGATTCTTTCTATTCACCCCTCCGTTTCTATTTACCCCGTTTGACGGTAAGTTGTGGAATTCAGATAGGCAGCTCCGTGAATCCGGTTAGATTTGATAAAGTCTAACCAAATGCATCCGAGTACCAGTATGACCAGTACCTATGTTACATCACAACCGACCCAAATATGGTATAAAAAAGGCTAGGCAGTTTGGATTGACCGTACCTTGATACAGTTACTAGGTTGTGTGTTTGTTAATCAAAGAAACTGGTATTCAGCATCATTGAATTATACTAAAAGCCGTCTTTGACGTAGGTAGTTTCAAAAGAAACTTGACCTGGGGCTCGAGACAAGTGAGATTCTATCAACGGTAGCGTGGCGAAGGCAATTGTCAATACGTCAAAAATGTATGGGATTGACAGATGCTATTGAAATGTCACGTGATCTAATTCCTACATTTTGGCATTTCGACAGTCGCATTCGCTAATTGAATGGCACATTGTCTAGGGTCTCTTGTTGGAATGACGGCCGCCATGGTCCAACATCAGGACTAAGTGCGGAATAACCATACCACAGTAGACAGATGAAGAAACTTGACGAACTTTAAAATACTTTGATAGCTCATAAAACTATTTAAAGGCTTTATTTGTTTGTACTGCATTTATTAAAAAAAGTTTTAATTCCATTTACCCTTACAAGCATCAACAGTTGACACGCTACTAACAAGGGTCAAAGTAAATAACTCTTATTGGTCACTAGAGTGACATAAATACTTCTCCCTCCCACTACTTCCACATGGCAGTGGCAATTAGATCAAGTTAACAGTATCTTAGCAGTAATTATTCAGACATATCGCTACACTTCAGGGCGGCATGTTGCAGGGGTGGACATAAATCAACAGCTTGTTGTGACAAGTTAATGTTAAGATGCGTCGAGTGGTTCTGATGTTTGCGTATGTATGTTGAGATTTAACTTATTTAAATCATAGTAGTGTGAGGTTTGTATTTAATTTTGTGACCTCATTTTAGTAAAGAAAATCTTTTAAAAAAAGTAAAATGATGTTTAAATATGGTTTGACAACCTTCCCTACTAATAGACATAAAAAGTATCGATATAATTTACAGTTATCAAATGACATATACGAATAGATACGAATATCACTTACTGTTCTCACTACACGTTCTATCGTGAAAATAGAATTAAAAAGAAAATTCATTGTATTTTTTTCGGTAGGCACCACAAAATTAAAATTTACAATTTTAGAGCCTCGCCTCCTAAAACATCATTAAACTTGAACTAATTCAAACAAATTAATAACAAATTCGATTAAGACATCCACAAGAAAAAGTTAATTAAAATAAGTCCTATTGAAAACACGGAAACAAATGTCATTATCATTCTCACTGTCAAAAACCTCATCTTATCCAGAAAACAAAACAATCAGCAGATATTTTTCCCCCAAAAAAATAAGCAAACAATAATAAATATAAGAAACAGAAGAATTATTGACCCTCAATTACCTACAACATGATCTATTCAGAGTAAATAAATCGTCCTTTTCTTCGTAAAGCTCTGTTCCCATTGTGCTGTCAGTTGCGATCATTTTATCTTTGAACGACTGTCATTGCTAGCCATATACTCTGGTTAGTTTGTAGTGCTGTCGATAACTAAATAAATACCAACATAAAACATTACCCCCATAGTTACACAGGATTGGGCCCAGAACCGATCCATGTGGAACACCGCACGATATCTCGTGTCGGACTCTGCCCTCAATATCTCCAGGGTTAAATAGAGCTAGAAATTAAACCACATTTTACCCGACCTCGCAAGCCAGTTCAGCTACGCCAAAACAAAGTAACAAAAAAGAGAATATGACGTCACGAAACAGTGAAAACACTCGCTAACAGTCAATAAAGAACCTTATTACCGGTCGAAAGCCTCCTAAGAGCCGATAAAATACAACGGCTGACTATTTAGACGTCCGTTTGATATATTTAGTATCTTTCAACGTTAGTTTGGCGATCGTTAGTGATGCTGGTTAGAAAGGTATAGGCCTATTGAATTATTTTAAAACGCGTGAACTTATTCTGGGGCAACACCCCCACCCCTATAGATAAAAATGCAACAGTGTCTTATTTTCTATAGAGAAAGATTTTTCCAGGAAGCCCAGAGAATAAGTGCTATTGATGCGTAACTAGCAAAATGTGGTTTTATGTGGAATTTCAAGTTATTGAAGGAGGTAAACTTATCCTGTTTTGAATCTACTGAAAAATTCATAGTATGAATGTGTTCATACAGAAAGATTCGTATTCAGCACTCAGTTCATTGAATACGAACTGTTCGCATACCTAATCATTTTCATTGAAATGGTTGCATAGAAAAATTCATGTGCGAATTTTTTCATTGATTTTTTGGAATTTAAAGATTTGAAGCTTTCTTTTGGTATCGTCGAAAGAAGTTTGAGAACGTAACATTTCTTTGTTTATGCGGGAATCAATACCATGGCCCAGATTATTAAACGAAAAAAATCATACAGTTATTGTGACAAATTATATTTTACAGACGTTATCTAACTGTGATTGGCAATTTATTTTCAACAGCCAATCGCATAACTTGACTTGCGTTGGATTTGTGACGAGCCGATAATGTTTTTCCAAAAAGCGGGGATAAGACTTGTAAAGCTGAAACATGACTTATTTCAATTGCAATCAAACTTGGCACAAGGGCCAAGAACATGGGCCGGTTTAGGACGAAGATTTTTTTTATACAAGTGCAGTGCAAATAGCTTCATCTTTTTGACCGACCGACCTTGACAATTCAAAAGTGCCTGTAAATGGTTTAATTGAAATAAATGCTTTGACTTTGACTTTGAGTGGTACGTAAGATACTTTCCGACTTTCATGCGGGCGAAGCCACTTGCAAAAGTTAGTAAATAAACATTATATTTTTTGTGTATTCAATAGATAGGTAGGTACGTCTACAGCGTTCATGTGAATATACCTACTAATCGATATTGTTAACAAGAAAACAAACTTGTTGAGTTTTTGTGTCACGATTACTATTGTTTGAAAGTTTTTGATACAAAGAACAACTGTACAAGTTACAAACTGTTTCTTTGTGGGATAGTCCGAACGACTTGTGAAGAAACAGTAGACGTGAAAACAATGCTTAGGATGTAGAATCAGAAGAAAAATACTTATATAGAAATATAAGGTTGAATCTTAAACATTCCCTGTTACACGTGTAACACGACAAGGTACCACATTTGTCTTTGTGAGATAAATTTAATCTTAGTGAAGATTACATTTAATCGGATTTTTGCTGTCAGAAGTGGTATACAATCAATTATCTTGACTTTACTTACAAATGTAAAGTTTGAGAAAGTAATGAAAACTCGTCAGAACCTCGGTACTTGAATGTAGAAAATAACTGAGTTGTAGAGAACAATTAAGTACTCGCTCTTTTTATAGGTACAGCTACTCCCGGCTAGGCTGACAACTGACCCATCCATAGTCGGAATAATGCTAGGCAGATGACAATTTAACTAATGAGGTATCATGACTCTTTATTAAACATAACATAGGTGTAGTAAAATATAGCAAAAGACTTGACTCGTCTTTTTAACCTAATATTTAATATTCAATTTGAAAAGCTCTTGGAATATGACTCGTAAGTCGTAACATAAAATATATGGAATTTTCTTCCAGGAAAAGCGTACGAGTATCAAGTTTAATTACTTAATTAAAAATGGCACGAGAGAAATTAATAAAATATTTTATAAAAATATGAAAGTCTTTGACAGTTCATTGCTATTAATGTTCCAGTTAGGGTTAAAACTTCATCACAAGTAAAAACTACCATCAGTTGATATATTAAGCATTATCGACCTTAGGGTACTATGGACCTTCCAGGGTTGCGGAATTTGTTCGAAAGACGGTGACTACCACGGCCCCGGAACTCAAAGGGCCTGAAGAGGAACATGGATGGGTTTTGTCAGTTAGAGTCTGACACTCCTATCCAAATGACTGATGCAAAAAGAAAGACAAGAAAAAGTACTTATTGCCACAGAACTGACATGCATGTAAAATTATAAACCTTAACTTTCCTTAATGATAGAATTAGTAGTGTGTTAGCAGTAATACGAAAAACAAAGAACACATCAATTCAAGTACAACATTGATCATTCACTTTGTAAGATATAAAGGTGATAACACGTTGCGAAGATTCATAAATAATTCTTCGACAACGTGATAAATCTTATTTACTCAAATATATGTGCATTTTTCTTACACACAAGGGGAACGGAATCATCTACAAGTGTTTTGAAAGATGTTGGAAGATTATTTCAGTTGTAATTCTTTTGTTGTTTCCGAATAAGCGCTATTACACATTCTAAAAATTCACAATTTTATTTTTCTTACCCCTCTGCTCTTTATTTGTTTCGGGATTCAAGACAGTCGAATTGTTTTTCTGTGACTTCATTGCTTGCTTCATTGCACTTTTCTATTCTTGATTCTGGTTTTAAAGGGTCGCAGTAGACGGCAAACGAGTGGCGGATCTGTGACCAATACCAAAATACTAAAATGAATCGTATTTTGTTTGAAATTACCTTTCAGATTAGTTTTCCATTACTAATCCAAAGCTATTGTAACAGGCTACTATTTGATTGATCTTTTCTTACTAAGCAATTACTTTACTGAAGAGGAAAAGCCCTCCTGGGATAATAAAGGTCTTATTTTTAACTCTTGCGAACCCAAAAAGCAGTTGATTAAATTAAAGTTTTTGTATTTTTATCGGAGTATCTACTTGCTGTCCTACTTTATATTTATTTGGCGTTTTAATTACTAATGTTGGTATAAAAACAAACACACATACGAATTTTCATAAACTGTTGGTTGGTAACAATGTAAGGCTTTTCTCGATGCTACATTGAATTTACGAGAACAGTCCAATTTGTAATTTCAATGCTTTCAAATACAGCTTTCAGTGGTCACGACTCGATTAATTCGGCGTCCAGCTACAAACCATTTCAATTAATCAAAACCAAATACTAACGGAGTCAAACTTGCCCACTGTCCGATTATTCTAATAGAGGACTAATTTATTCACGATATCATCCCATCTCGGGGTCCGACGATCGATCTCCGGCTTGTATAAATAGCTGGCCACAATACCCTCTTTCACACTTCTATAAATATACGCAGTATACTCGTATACGTGGCTATAACGCATTATGGTATACTAGATTTTACCCACGGGTTCACCCGTATGTTAAGGAGGTTTTATTTTTTTCCGGGATAAAAAGTAGTCTATAAATACTACACGCCAAACACTGACGTTGGCTGCCAGCAGCGACTCATATATAAACAATCGCTTGCCACACAGCGCAGAATAAGTTGAGGCTGGCCCGCACGCGGCGGACCAGGGAAGCGCATCGTTGTATAAAAACAGTTGACTCGAGCTTCAGCAAACATCCATCCATATAATATGTGCTGTCATTTAAGATATATTCATGATCAGTTTCGTTATGAGAGACTTATCAAAAGATCGACTGAAGTTTATATTTTAAGTCATTTCCTCGATTCTACCACGATTCCACGACTCAATTAAATTGAGAGTTTTAACTTCTTACCTAATGATATACGTCGAGAGTTTCAATCCAATATTGTGGCGACTAAGTCTCAATTGGACTTAGAACCGTGCCATGAACAAACAATTTTTTGTTTAGCTTTCCTGCAGTCAAAATAGTCAGTCGGCAGGTACCTACAATAAATCGGCAGATTCAGTAGAATCCTGCTTCAATAATGTATGCAAATCTGGAGCTACCTGTCCTTAGAGTGCATTTTATAGCTGTAGTGTTGATCCCTCGTGTTCTTGAGTTTCGCATGCTCTTCACATAGAAACAGAAGACAAGGGTAAGTATTTAAATTTCCAAAAGCCCATGCATTTGTTAAGGTCGAGAATTGTGTAGCACTATGTAAAACTTTCTGCTTCTATTATTTATGTGAATTGTATGGTGTATATAATAAGGATTAAGTATTTTATTGTTTTGCATTAGGTACATTTATCTACATTAGAAGGCGTTCAAAATCAAAACGGAATCTCATCTCAGCGACAGTCGATATCAATAATCACATACATTTTTTGACAGATTGACGCAATAATTAGAATGCGTACATTCTGAAAAATCCCATCTGGAGCCCTACCATGATGAGCCAATGCTATGCGTCTTGTATTACTCCATCTACCATGGTGGTTGTAAGACATCATAGTAGAATCGCCTTGGTGACCAAGGAAAGTTAGATAAAATGAGTCCATAAGCTATCGAAAGAATACGTACTTACTATCCTACTATCCTATCCTACTAATATTATAAATGCGAAAGTTTGTGAGGATGGATGGATGTATGTTTGTTACTCTTTCACGCAAAAACTACTGAATGGATCTTGATAAAATTTGGTACAGAGGTAGATTATAATCTGGAATAACACATAGGATACTTTTATCCTGGGAGTATGTTCCCTTGGGATAATTTTCGCAATTCACGCGGGGGGAGCCGCGGGTGGCAGCTAGTATATAATATCCCTTTATGATGATATTATATTCCTTGATGAATATATCATCTCCATTTTTACGACAAGTCTAGACACAAATTGCCCCTGCTAGGGTTGCGGAATTTGTTCAAAAAAGTCACTGCGGCCCTGGAACGCAAAGGGCATTTGGAGGAACATGGATGGGTTTTAGTCTCTCTTCCACTCACCCAGAGCGGAAGGAGTCTGATGATCTCCCATCGTCAAAAAGAAAAGACATAAATTGCCGAATAAAATCGAGTGAACACGTTCGTGTCTCTAGCAGACCTTGTCTAAGAGATCTTGTCTAAAGGGTTAGAGAAATATAGCTGCTAGTAAGTACCTGTCTGCTTAAATATTTATGATTATGACGGACACTGAGCCTGTCTCTCAATCATTATTGAGGGACAGGTGTCCGTCTGGTTCGGTATCCGTTAACGGTTAAACCTTTCAATATGTACCTCATTGGGTCTAGTGATTTTACCAATCATACGACTGGTTTCACTAACGCTATAACCTAAATGTAATAAATTCCTAGATATATATTGGGTGTCCCAAAATTAATGCAAGATTTGAATTTGCTGCCATTTATGCAGACCAGTGTTCAGTTGATAACCAAAAATATTACAGTTTTATAGTTGAGGGTTAGTAAAAATGGAGTACCACTCGAGAACTGAACAATATTTAACAAAAATATTATTTTTGATAAATATTGTTGTATGTGTATAGTATTGAAAAATTTCGATAAAACAATGAGTTTGTTTGCGAAGCCTTGTAGACTATTTGGCCTTTGCTATTCCATACGTAACTAAGAAACAAAAACTGTATTTTCTAGTTAAATCAAATCTTGCGCTAATTTTGGGACACCCTATATATCTTCCCAGGTGTGCCTTGTATGTAAATATTAGTGTAGTTTCTGCCTAGTGATAGTAAAAATAAAACAAACAATATGTCAACTAAAAATGCTTGAATAGCATTAAGAGCGTTTACTCCTGACAATGTTTCATGCAAACTTTCAAGTGTTTATTATTTAAGATGAACGCATCGATCAAAAAAGTTAGTTAAGAACTATTTCGTAGAAGAGTGCAGAAGGAAAGAGAGAGTGATTTTTTACTTTGTATAGAAAACCTTAAATTTCTCTCTCTTTCCCTCTAAACACTTTTCCAGCTAAATGAACCTGTACAACATCAAAATAGTATCTCCTCTTTTAATGACCACATTTAAATAGGTTTCCGGAGGCCTATTTAATTCACCTATCAGGCGAAACGACAGACGGATCTACGTAAACAATACCCGGCTTTTATTCAAATAAGCTGAAATGGAAACTACTTTACTTTTATTTTGTCAGGCCTAGAAAAGGTAACCCAAAAATACGTGGTCACAAACAACGTGTTACGTGCTAACACAATACTTGCAGTATATATACGCATTCAGTATATTTACGATAATTTCGAACATCTACGTGCGTAGAGAAAAGGTTTCTTACGCTTTTATGCTGTTTACTATAAGTAACTGTTAATGGTGCCTAGAAACGCAACTAACGAAATAGCATATTCACAGGAAAGCAGTAAATTCCTCACTTCAAATGGAAAACCCTTTGAAATATTGTTCTATAATGGATTTATACGGAATCAATTACTTGACTCACATGACCTCATTTGTATTTCACTGTTAACAGCAATTCTTAATGGAATTTCTATCTTCGTGAGTAATTACTGAGTTTATTAAATGAGTATACCCTTTACTTGTATTTACATAGATGTATCTAGAATTTTGAGCAAACGATTCCCAAGTAAAATCTATACATACTATCCTACTATTGTTAAAAACACAAAAAAATATGGGAATGGATTCTTTCTCTGAACAACGATCGGAATTTTGATCAAATTTTTCTGCAGTACGTAGTACAGTTTATACATCAGAAAAATATATGAGCAGATTTTTATTTTGCTACCTTCACGTGAGCGAGCGGGCCAACCCAGTTGTAATCTAAAGTAGCTTTTCTTGTGTGGGCTGCTTAGCTATTTGAACTGCGCTAAGGATTTGAATGCGGTTTTCACTATTATTAGGGAATTTATGCCAGAAGGATAATGTACATACATCAACATACATAAAACTCTTCCGTTACTGATGATTGATGACTGACTGAGTGACGGACAGAGAACGCACAGCCGAAACTGCTGGTCGTAGAAAGCTGAAATTTAGCAAGTAGGTTTCTTGGGGAGTGATGGGGAGCACTAAGAGCGTACGTTGTACTTTATAAAGGAATAATTATGTTCTTTGAAGGTCTACAGCACTCAGCCCCATTACAACTAGTCAATACTTTCACAAAAACATGAGCTGTTCTTTCAGGTCGATACGAAAAACATGATCTACTTCAAAATTCTTCCAGAATTTCCTTTTTGTGAACTATATTATTCGGGATGATAGATGACATCATTCACATTACAGTCAGGATATTATCCCAATCGAACCATATTATAAGAATAGGTGAAAAAAATACTTCCAATACATCATCCAGATGTTGATGCCACCTATGATAAAGAACGAATGACAATAAAATTACATTCGGTCGTTCTCGATCATTCGCTCGGTCTTTGCGGATCGTTTCGAACCATTTCGAATGCGGTCGACCGACAATTTGAAACTGTCATCGTTGTGTGACATGAAAATTGTATTGTATTCCAATTTTGATTTTTACCTTTTCTTTTGTTTTATGGACAGTAGGTACCTATTATCGTATTCAAGTGCAACAGCGGCCATATTGGTTTATTATAGATCAGCTGGGACGGGCGTCCGAAAGCCAGTTGTATCGATTCTATGCAAGCATAGAAGCCAAGGCCAATGAAATTTCTACCCCATTCCTCTACACGAATTCCATGAAACCGCGTGTACGATATTCATTTTCTACTAATACTGCTGGTTTGACTGAATATGGGCCAGTACAAAATTACTAAGATAAATCTGTGGCCACTGTAAAACGATATATATAAACGATATCCACATATTCATGTAAAAAAAAAGAAACCGACTTCCAAAGAACACTACAAAGTTCAAAATAACTTTAATTTCGGTAGTCGGTGTTTTTGGTTGCTTCTTCGTTATTTGACACCGACTTCCGAAATTAAAGTTATTTTGAACTTTGTAGTGTTCTTTGGAAGTCGGTTTCTTTTTTTTTACATGAATATGTGGAAAAATCATACGAAATTTGTTTTCTCATACGGTTTCTTTTTTTTAGTGAAAAAGTATTTTGTTTGAAAGAATAATTTCCCGTTTAAATGTGAAGAACTTCGGAGATCATCTTTACATTAGGACGACACCTTTAACTTATGTCGCGTCCGATAGTTTGTTGCAGCCTTTACTTATTCAATTTACGTCAAACACGCAAGCAGTTACAAGAAGTCACTTAGCTATTTCCTCGAAACTCCAAGGTAACTGGATAAGGTTGTACACCTCAAATTAATATATTAATATCACAATAATAAATACGGATACTTACGGACCATTGCCCTAAACATAGGCACCACGGCAGTCGACTTTCCAGAGGCTTCTCTTCTTATCTTCACTGAGGAATCAGCCACACAGAGGCCGTGGCTTCTCATCGTGCAGGAATCCTCGAAACTGTGAGGTCACTCCACAAAGGCTAGCTAATATGTTTTCCATGAAACCCACGCACAACGGACCGAATTGTTCAGAAACGAAATCCCTACTCTTATCTGCTACACCTTAATATTAAATCCACGCTAGAATTAACATATTTGGTCCCAGTTTACTTAACTAAGTCTAACGTTGTTTCAAAGTCTTTCTGTGTGTCGTCGCCGACTTCAACTTCGACTTACCAAGAAGTTCATGTAGCGTCTTAATAAGTTTAATGCGAGAAAGGATCAACTTCTGGTATTACCGTTATGCGTCTGCCGTGTTCTGGGTAACTATATGGCCTATGAATAAAGACTGTATATTAAGTACCTACCTACATACCTACTTCGCTTTTAGGTAGTCTGAACTTCATACTTGACTTTCTTTGGTTTTTTAAATATTTTTGAAGAAGAAACTTATTTAGCGGCGTTGTGCACTTTTTGGGATGGGTAAAAAATTTTAAACTCGCGTCAGGACACGTGACCTGATCAAAAATTAGTAAGACGGATAATGTAATATGTAATATAAATTGTCATGTTTGTGTATGATAGCGCAATAAATGAATATTGTATTTAACCACATAAATGATAGTACTTTTATACTTACTGATAAATAAAGCAATTCGTGCGAAATTATTCCCTAACCATTCCAAAATATTCAAAAATGCACAACGTTATGTTCAAGTTTTTACTTCTGCCCGCACTCCAGAAGTGCAACCCGTTGTTTTTTCATTTCTAGGAGGTGTATAGTGCCTTAGAAATACGAGAGGCCGAACTTTCTAAACTTTTCATACATACCAACTATCAGTAAGTGTCATCATCTATTCATAGCAATTTTGGTGACCATGACAGTGACACCCGAAACTTGTGCTCAGCGCAATTCGGCGTATCCAAATATTAATCAGCAATGGCGACTCTAGCCGCTGTTGGGTTCCTGCGCGGCTTTCTAGCGGTTTGGTGTTCTTAATATGTAAACTTTGATATTATAACGGTAGTTGGATGTAAACCCGAGTTCTACTTTTAAAAAAAAAGTTTTTTTTTTAGAATCCTCATTAATATCACAAATGTGAACAAGAGTTTGTGTGTATGTAACGCTTTCACTTTTCGAAAAGCGAAAGTAGCCGCGGGCAAAAGCTATTAGATGCGGTCTAGGTTCTACGTCTAGGCTAGGTCTAGGTGCTACCTGCAATGTGCTGTTACGCGAGTGAAATTTGAAATATGATAAAAAAAACATCGAAGTAATTATACATATCGAAGAATTTATTTTAAAAATTTACTGTTTTCCACAGCATTACGTCTAGACTCAGAGAGAACATAATGATGTCAGGTGATCGATTCTAAGTAAAAAGGGCAACCCTTTTACCTGAAATGAATATTGGAGCAATGAACTAGCCTATTCTTTGGCAGAATAAAAAGACCAAAGATATTTTACGTACGTTCTAGCCTTTTGTCGTGTCAGGGTAAATAATACTCCGGGGCGATTCTACTTCTCGAGGGACAAAACGCTTTGGGAATATTTTCATTGTGCTTACAGCTAAGGAGTGGAATTCCCTGTTGAAGTCTATGTTTAATAGCAACAACCCGGGTGTCTTTAAGTCAAGAGTGTATAGATTTTCTACGCAGGTCAGGGGGTCTACTCTCTGAACCCGAAGCCCCGAACCCGAACTAAGAACAACTGTCAAATCGTGTTGTCATTCATTCTTAGTTTGGACTCGGGACTAATCGTAGGTCCGTAGGTAATACGGAGTAGAAAACACCCATAACTAAGGCCGTAACTACGAACTTTGGGCTTAGAGAGTAGACCCCCTGTTCTATCATCGACCACATCGCTTCTCATCAGGTGAGATTTGTGTTTGGGAGTACCACTACCTCAAGGCATCTTCTGTTCACGCTCGCTTCATCATAAACCTCATCCATCTCTTTCCATCAGGCGTGATCGGGGTAGCCCAAGAGTTAACACATTCATTAATTTAAAAAAAAAGATTATGGTCCTACGCAACCCTAACAATAATAATTAAAATGTAAAAATAAACTGTAAAATGAGTGCTTTACCAAAGAACAAAGTGGTTATCGTGTATCTCGTTACAAAATGAATTAATAACCTCGTCATCTATACGACAATTCATCAAATAAATGACTAAACGTAGGTATTATGCATTAATTTCTTAAGTTTTTTATAAAAGAATCCTGAAAATTTTCCTTTGGTAGATTATGTTGTTCGAAGATTCATTACGTGTTCATAATGCATATTCAATCTTCATAGAACTAAAATAATAGACGCATATAAATGTAGTACCCAAGTTTACTAACATTGGTATAAGTTATCTTTGTTTATCAACCCATTTGGACATGTTTACTTGTTTGACCCAATTTAAGATATTTTTTTTATTAAGTACATGTTTTCTCGTCCCAATTTAAGATTGATTTTCTTTTGATTCTTTTTTATGAATATTTTTACTTTCAATTTAAAGTTTTTGTTCGTCAAAAAGTAGAATGACCCACCGACAAATATGACTGACTATCCGTATTGAACATGCGACTGCTACAATCGGGTTCCTGTAACCGAATTACTGAAGGTAAATGATGTAACTCTCGAAATAGAACAGACTACTACAGACTGATTCCGAAATGTTACTCAAACTGGGATTGAAGACGATAACTGACGTGCTTTGCGAAACGCAATTCAATATAGAGCAATTCGTGAAACGTACATTCAATTGCACGTCCGTGGTTACAATTCGGCTTTGACAGTTGCTATTACTAAACCAGTTAGTTCTGCTGACCTTACTTACGTATGGAGACATCAATGTATCATGAGTTCATAACATACACGTAACCTAACTTGTCTATTCTCTGAAAGGTTAGACAAGGGAATACTTTAAATCGCTAGTTATGTTTAAGTGAAGTAGTCGGGGTTGTTAATTAAGTACTAACATAGGTTTAAGACTATTGTTACTAAACCAATGGATCCTTGTTATCTGCAATAAATGTATTAATAATAATATATTTGTACCTAATAGTGTGTCCCATGTAATTTGTCTGTTTAGACGTTCAGTCAGACTGGTAGACACCAGATAAATGAGCAAAAACGGTCATTGACCCACATACATTTTATTGACTTTCCTATTAGCTAAAATGAACCTTTCTTGCAGCCGTGAGACACACAAGTTATTGTCATAGTACTAATTTTTTTGTTTCTGTGTAAGGTACTACACGTGTACCGCTCCGGCCCCGGCGACACACCGGTGTGTCGCGAATTAATCGCGAATTTAATGTTTATTTACCTATTACATAAGATTTTTTTTTTTTTGGGAATTTTCACATGTCGGGGCCGCAGCGGTTAATGTATGTGCTAAGTTTTGTTATTTCTTTCTTTCACTATTGGTTACCCAAATAAATACTCCAAAACAAAAGACCAAGACTAAGTTACATTTCAAGGTAACAGATCTTTGTGAGTCATATAATATGGTCCATGTAAGCCATTTTATGTGTGAGAATGCTCTAAAAGCTACCTCGAGCGTGTCCCGGCAGATACATAGGTAGATAGGTATGTGATAAAAATTGCACATTTTATGTTGTTATGTACTGTGTTATGATTTTATTTGATACTCAGTCGTTTTACGACTAATGTATAGTTTTCCGGTTTTATGCGACGATTTTATTGTTTTCAATGAAACAATAAAATGTTAGTATAGACAGTTTTCAGAATGTTATTTTAATGCAACGGTCCATAAAACACTGTTTATGCTTACCTTGTGTACTGCTTTAGGCGATACATAAGAGAGTTCTAAATTTAAATCAATTTTTTAAAAGACGCTCTTTGGGGTATGATGTTTCAAAAGTAGACAACGTATTTTCGCTGAAAACCGGTCGTCGCATCTTTGTGCCAAAACCATTATAAAAGGTCCGTACAAAAAAAAATTAAGTCATGAAATCATCACTATCATGCCACCATCTTCAAAACCACCTGCCATGTCATCTCTCCACCACCTTTGGTTGACTGCTAGAGTACCTACGTAACGCAGTAGGTTTAAATAAATAAATATCAAGGGTTATGCAAAGGTGTACCTAAAAATACACCTACATTTCGAAAGAATGTTAGGTACTGCTGTTTTAATAAATACTCTAACTATAAATACTAAAAATAAAAATAAAAACTCCTTACTAAATTAAACTTAAAATATTATGTAAAAAATTCATTCGCTTCGCTGCCGACTGAAAGTGTGCCCAAAAGACTGGCGGTATTGCCACGTTGTATGGCAATGCTTATCCTTCGTCCAAGGTAAAAGCCAGCCCTTGGGTCTCGCGCTGTATCAACTAAGCGTCTTGAGAGATCTTTAAACATAGGTAACTTACTGCTATACTTACTTTTGTTACTGCTTTATACAAGGGACTTGAAACATAACTTTTGAAACGTGCGAGCCAGCAACCTGGTACAAATTCAGATTCCCGGTTCAGTGTAGTTTCTAGGGAATCAAATTAATTGTCTCAACTTTGAAAACATACATTTAACGGGACCATAATCTTATCATTTTAGTTTTAGCTAGAAATTAACAAACCATCAGGATTTATTATTTCATTCTCAAACAGTTTTATATCGAATTGTGTCGTGAACGAGAGATGTCTCAATTTTATGCGGTGGTGCATAAAACTTGTGAAGACTTTAAAGCTTGGTCCGAGTGATAAGCTTAAGCTTAGCTGAGGCGAGCGCGTTTCATGTCAGAAAGTGGTGAATCGTTCTATGTTTTCACGGATTTAATTTGCCATCTTTAATCACCCGAGGGATAGATTCTATTTTATATCTATTTAAGCAATTATCTTACTTTGACGCTCAAATTTCAGTCGTGTCTGAGATAAGAGTTCATATCGGTGACTGCCAATTTCAGAAACTAATAAAAAATGAAGGTTAGTAAATCAAAGGCATTGTTGAAAGACAGTCCTTTTGAAGAAAATTTCCTCCTGTCTATTCGACTCAGTCACTACTACAATAGAAAAACTCTCGAATCCAGGTCGTTTTTGTCAATAAATAATAAGTTGTTAGTTACACTCTGTGCGGCCTGAGTCGTGCTAGAGTCGACTTGCGAAAACTACTTCGAAGATGAGTTTGAGATTAAAATTCGAACGTTGTAATACATAAATTGCTGCCCTGGTTTAACAAACATTGTCCACTGTTTGGAAACGACAGTTCGTACATATCAAAACCCCTTTAATTAAGTCCACTTTGACATTTCGACATTGGCATTGCTGAGATGAGTTACTGGAATGCAGATAGCCAAATATCGTTAGAACAGTAGAAATGCAATCGTCAAAGACCGGAATAGAAATTGGGCTTGAAATTCATTATTAATTTCGGGTGCATGTCGAGCGCGCCATCGCTCCCGCTTCCACTCTGGTGACAGCGCGGTCATTCTGGACATGACCAAAAGGTAATCGCGGTTTCTATAGCACAGTGCAGTTTATTGAATGCTATTTTATCGATTGGTTTCAAATAATTTTCTCATTCCCGCGTCAAATATTACATATAACGTTATAGTGCACGATTGCGTTAAAAAGTTCTAAGCAGGTATATCGGCAAGATCTCATGGCGGAATAGAGACAGCAACTGTCGTAACCCAGCACTGGGCACGCCACTAATTTCACCATAAGTCCCCTCTTTGAAAAGTGGCTAGAGAGGTGCCACGGCGTCCTCTCCTTCCGCCTGATGCAGGTACTCCTCACGGGACACAGTTGCTTCCTACTTGTTTCGGATTCAACGGGAGGACACGCTCGGTTGTAACCACTTTGTGGATCGCCCGGAGGACACGGTGGAGCATACGGTGGAGGTTTGCCATGCTTGGGCGGAGCACTACCGTGTCCTCGTCGAGGCGATCGGCGGCGGCGACCTCTCACTTCCGGACCTGATTAAATCCATGGTTCGGACCGAGGAGGCATGGGACGCAGTCACCTCCTTCTTTGAAGCAGTAATTCTAGCGAAGGAGGAGGCAGGACGCGTGAAGGAGAGGCAAATCTCACGCCCGAGCGCCAAGCGTCGCAGGGCGATTCCCGGCCACCGTAGTCGCAGGCCTGCGGAGAGCGAGTGTTGGGTGGCTCGTCGTCTGAAAAGCACCAGGTCCGGGTCTATGGCACGTTGTGTTCCACGCGCGCCTCAAAGATATGTCAGCATAGTAGACGGCGCCCTCTTGGGCTTGTGCCTGCCAGGGTTGCGGAAGAAGTAATTTGTCGATTTCCCATTCTTAAAAAAAATATATCGAGTCGTTTATGAAGATCATGTATTGGTACACTTTGTCACAGAATGAGGCCTTTAGACAAACACTGAACTCATTTTACGAAAAATCTATACAAAGATATGAAGATAATCATCGAATCAGATGTAATCAGAGCTTTTTTGGTTTTTTTTTTTAAATCGACCAGAAAAAACGACTAAAAACTTCCGAAGAAATTACTTTTCAAGCAGTCTGATGCAGGTGGTGACATCAAATCTGTGATTAAAATAAAGTAAATGCCATCAACTGTTACAAACTGCTTGAAAAATCATTTCTTCGTAACTTTTTAGTCCATTTTTTAATTTTTTTCCTTAACGCATATCAGATACCCAACATCATCCTTAAATATGACAACACCTTTCTGGAATACCCTGTATTAGAATGAAGTTTGTATACGAACCTAAGAAGGAGGGCTAATAAAGGATTGTCGATTACTTGGCCTCCAATCCAATGATGATCCAATTACAACATTTCCTGATTAATCACAGCGACAACAATTCAAACCCTACAACCAATATTGAGCGCATATTGTACAATAGCGAATTTAATTACTTGATGCGATGTCATACCGGACCGATAGTTGGTTCAGTGGGGAAATTTTATCGTACCGAGAATCAGGGACTAGTATCTTTTATTAATCTTGCTGTAAGTTCACGCACTAAACGTTTTGGGAACACATTCATTGTGCGTACAGCTGTGTTTCCTGATAGCTACAACCCGGAAGTATTTATGTCAAGAGTGAATAGGTTACTTCTAGGCAAGCGTGTTCCATCTTCGGCCACATCATCGCTTACCATCAGGTGAGATAGTGGTCAAGCGCTTGCTCATAAATAATAATAATAAAAATAAAAAAAGTTTTCTTAGGCAAAGGGATGTTTAGATACGTATGTTTCCTGAGAAAAAAAATGTGAGACTATTTAGTCCGTCAGTTAGATTATCGAAAAATATTGGACACGTATTTTTTATTTTATCAATAAAAACTGACGAACATAAAACGCATCAAAGATCAGGAGTGAGGGCTTGTGATGTCACTTTCCGGTAAAAAGTGTATCGGTCCGAGCTTTCAACGCACTGTATAAGTTTTCATTTAAAAAAAAAGAGAAAAAATTGTGTCCCATATTTTTTAGAAATCTATTTGAAGGACTAATTAGAGAAAGACTAAAAAATAATGGTTTGACTGGGTGAAAAATGATCTGGTGGATGATCTGAAGCTGATGGCTAGACAGAATTAAGTGCGGGAATATGATGCTTGCTTGGTTGACTTGAAATAAATTAAATTTGACGAAGACAAGAGGTCAAATTTCATGTCATGATTTAAAAAGTTGGGTTCGCGCGTTGTACTCGTATGTAAGATATCACTCTGTGCGAAAACCCATTTAACTCTTGTTTTACAAATGTTGCCCTGTGTTGTATTGCCTATATGCACACCTATGTGCTGTGTAGTAAATAAAGAATAGTATGGGTATAAATAGTACTTGTAAGGTATATTACTGTCTTCAATTCCAACGCCAACCATCAATGACTGCACCTCCACTTCACCTCAAATATTGATAAAACGCCACGTTCACATCAAGGGAGCACGCCTGAAACATGTCCGTTTAATAAATTCTAAACGTGGTTCCGTGGTTACCTGGCTAATGTTTGAACATGTCGAGATGTGTCGGACATGTTAGTGCTACAGCTGCACATGGGGCGTAACTTTTCCCTTATGACGTCATATAATAGTAAAAGTTTGAGCTCCGAGCAATGGCTGCGTTAGTTATTGTTATGAATAAAGGTGGGAAAACTTATTGCTTTTAGTGTAAGTTCGTAAAAGTTGCGCGGACATAAAGATATAGGGCATTGCAGCGTTGGCTATTTCTAAAATTTATGTTTTCAGATGGTAGTTAGGTAGGTAGAAGAGTATATAAATTGTAATAATATATGTCGCGTCATGAGTTGCCGAGACGCGAAGCACCGGGTTTTCTTTACAATCTAATATACAATAATACACAAACTATATTTTATATTAGTTTATAATAAATTTTGTTATAGTATAGACGAACAAATCGAATTTTAATCATACCAAACACTGTCTCACATGAAATTACTCATCTCCTGATACCTGGTAATACCTATGAATCCGATAACCATTTCATGATAATGATAAATGATATTAATTTGGTAAGAAGGTTAAACATAACACTTTTACACGTCAGTGCCTTTTGGTCATTTTAAGCTAGATGAGGCCGGTGTTTCCTAGCTGGCTACCCTGAGAAGAAACACCGAAACAAACCCAGAGGTCACAGTCTCTTTTGAAGTCCATACAAATTGTACTGGTCAAATCATTCTAAAATTCATTAGTCTCAGTCAAAGAAAAAAAAACACTTCAGACCCTGGTACCAACAACACAAATAAAAGCAGATTGCCTACTTAGAAATAGGCAAACAATAGGAAAAACCGTATTTACACGGGATAATGTAGGCGTCACTTAAGCCACTGGGTGTTAACGTAAAAGTAACCGAATTAGGGTCTGAACACACTTCGTTAGTGGTAACTATTGTGTTTCTTATCCTCATTGTTACTGTTGTGTTCCTTTATTTCTTGTGAACATCGCAAACATGTGTTGTTATCTGTTTATTATTGGACCTTTAGTGTGGAAGATTGGTGAATGATGTTTGTTGAGAAACATCAGAGGTGAGATGACGACGATAACGTTACTCGAAGTTATTTAGTAATGATTTACATGTGCTTAGCAGAAGTCTTTTGACGTTTTTGTTTCTTTGGTAAATAAACCGACTTTTTAACCGACTTCTTTGCGTTACTATTAACCGATTTAAAGTCGGTTAAAAATTGAAAAAAGAAGAGCTGAATTTGAAAAAAAGGATGCTCTCAATTCAGTTGTATTTTTTTATGTTTGTTACCCGACTTCAAAATAAGGAGGAGGTTCTCAATTCGGCTGTATTTTTTTCTAACTCTATGTATGGTTGTTGAACATCATCATCATCATCATCATATCAGCCGAAAGACGTCCACTGCATACATAGACGCAGCGTTGGAAGGCCTCCCCCAAGTGTCGCCACAACAACCGGTACTGTGCGTCTCGCATCCATCGGTTACCCGCGACCGTCACCAGGTCATCGGTCCACCTTGTGGGAGGCCTTCCAACGCTGCGTCTTCCGGTTGTACATGGGCGTACTTAATGCAAAGAGAATTTTCTAGTAGTTTTTTTTTCTACTACAACTTTAGAGTAGATGTACAACAATAAAGAAATAAAATTTATAATCTAAACAATTAAATAACAGTTAAGTACATGCTAAAATAAGCTCAAAATCAAAAGACTTTTTTGAAACATTATGCTCAATTTTTGAACATAATATTTTTGGCCTTATGGCAAGAAATCTTCCTTATTTCATGTACAAATAATATCAAATGCTTTTTAAAACTTAAAAGAATAAGAAAAGAAGTTAAAGACATTTCAAACCTTGTAACTATTCCTACGTGACAAACTGAACTTACACCTAATACTATAGAAAATAAGGTCACGAGAAAAAATCCTTTTGAGAGAAACGGACTATTTTTAAAGGCATAAATATTTTGGAATTTTATAATATTGTAGACTAGTATAAAAATGTCAAACTGATTTCGACTTGGAGCTCCCGTAGACAGGCGAGTGAACGCGGCAAATGGGGTAGCCATTTTTCATTAAAATTATCCACGGTTAATCTGCCTAAACATGTATATATAGTAATTAAGTTAGCCTTTAAACAAGGCATAACTGTTAATTTAGTATCTTTAACTATAATTTAAAAATGAATCGCAAAATGTGTTGGTTAGTGCATAACTCAACAACGCCTGGACCGATTTCACTTTTTTTTTGTTGTGTTTGTTATTGTCAGGAGAAGGTTCTTACGAAAAAAAAAAAAATTAAAAATTGCGCAGAAAATTAGAAAATTTAAGAATCCTTAGGGTAGGTGTAGGGTAGGTGTAGGGTAGGTGTAGGGTAGGTGTAGGGTAGGTGTAGGGTAGGTGTAGGGTAGGTGTAGGGTAGGTGTAGGGTAGGTGTAGGGTACGTGAAGGGTAGGTAACCAGTTGCCGGGAGCGAAGCCACGGGGGACAGCTAGTAAGAAATAAAAAACGAAAAAGAGTTTATAAGCGCCAAGCATGCCGCTCACCATAAAAAGAAAAAAAAAACTTATACAAGTTCATTTATTTATTTATAAATTCACACATACAATTATTTTTACAGGTACGAACACTACGCACCCAAGAATAGTCCAAGTTGAGAAAAGCTGCATCTGGTAATGTAGTCCCTAATTTATAAATGCGAAAGTAACTCTGTCTGACTGTTACGCTTTCACGCTAAACGGCTGATCGGATCGTCATGAAATTTGCCAGATATATAGCCTGAGATATGGAGAAGGACATGGACTACATTCTTACGCTATAACTGATATCTACGCGGGCGGAGCCGCGGCAAAAGCTAGTAACTAATATAACTACTTATGTTGAATTGGGTCATTATCAGGAACAGGCAACTCAGATTTAGTGTGCACGTCGTATTTATTTTCACAGAGCGATATAATCAGACTGGAATTTTTTACACTGTTGCACTGGTCAGTGTAGGCATTTCGACTCAATCTTTGGTCTGCGCACATCCTTACCGAAGACACACGGACAATTTTCAAAGCAAAATCGAAACACTAAAGCTCTCATTGAGTTAGAGCTGCTGTTTGGTGACAAGGGGAGCTGTGATCAAATATTTAATATTCCTATTCCTTAACGAACGCTTTGGATTATTAAATCAACTTGTTTGTATTAACTGGCTTTATAAATGGAGATATTTTGATCGGGAGCTCAGAATTGAATTATGAGGGAAGCAGGGGCGGATAGGGAAATATGAAATTAAGTAATGAACAGTTAGTAGGCGTATAACGATATTAATTGAAAGGCTAAAAGGTTGCTGATCTCTGGAAATGTTTTACATATGATAATATTTTATCACGGTTGAGGGAATGGTTTGTGATGGAGATGAATAATAATAATTCTCTCGACCGAATTTCGGTCACGGTGGCCGATTTCAACAGAGACTAGCCAAGTGCGCAGGATATGGTAAAGTGCAGAAAGGTGTGCGCAAACGCAGGTCCACTGTCTGTCCTTTTATTTTCTTAGTCCGTTAGGACGGCCATCCGACGCGACCAAATAGGAACAGGCGCAGAACCAACAGCTTCAGGTGCTTTCCGAGGCACGAGGGTTCACGACCAACTTCCAAACTCCGGACTGCTACTGAGAAATTCCTAATGGAGAAATCCAATATCACTGCAACTCAAATCTGCATCAAATGACTCCTTCCGCTCTGGCATTCCAGAGCGGAAGGAGTCATTTGATGCAGATTTTCCATCCTTAAAAAAGGACCCAACGATCGGCAGTAGTGCTTTTGTCGTTTGATGCCTAGATAGAGCAAAAAGTGATACTGGGTTTCTCCATTAGGAATTTCTCAGTGAGACAGTGGAAAGGAGTGTCAGTCGTATTCCTCCAAATACCCTTTGCGTTCCCTGGAGCGTAGTGACTCTTTTGAGCAAATTCCGCAACTCTGGCAAGCAGCGTAGGGTCCTGCCCACAGTCCTGCTCACGCTCTTTCGACCACGACCAACAAGGATTCGATTTTAAATTTTCATTCAATTGGATTCATTTATTTCAATGAATGAGGACTTGCGAGTTTGTATGAAATACTGCAAGTAGTAAACGCTCAAAATGGTTTTGAAATTCATTTTGCAGTACACTAAAATAGCTAGTAATTGAAGCAACTAAGTAGTTAACAACTGTTGCCACTTTACCAGTTTACCAGTAAGCAAATTAGTTCAGCTACACGTTATCAATTATTCACAGATATGGTGTTTAAACTAACATCAGTGCGTGGTTCGGAACTATAATCCTGTTGTTTGTATAATGTACTTGGAATTCTAGGAGTGTTACGTGCAGTTTGCATGGTTTTCGTAGGTAAATATTTTTTAACGTATTAGGGTCAAATGAGTTGAACTTTACTCAGGTATTTTTTAGGGTTCCGTTAGCTCAAGGGTATTCTTTAAAGAGTTCACACACAACACATAATGCGGTCACATTGACTTGGATAAGAAAATGTCGAAAACTTCATTTTGAATTGACGATTTATGACTGCTGCGCTTCACTATCAATGAAATCTCGAATGACATAATCTCGGAACATAATTTATCGAACGAATATCAACAAAATTCAAGAACATTCGAATGAAAATTATGAAGTCTGCAATGTCTGCCAGCTTTATCTAAGTCGCTGGATACACAAAAAAGACGTAAGACGAGGACGGGGCGCGGACAGGGCACAGACGGGCGCTGTCAAGACTTTTTAAAACATATAGAAAAGGCGAGGCACAGACGTGACGTGGTTAATTGTGGTGGTGTTATTGTGTGTGACAGTGACGCGCGAGTCCCGGCACCCGCGCCCTCCCCCTCGCACCCCCATATCGCCCGTCCCTCTTCCGCTCGCACCCGTGCCCCGTCCTTTCTGTATGTTTTGCATCGCGACGCTTCTTTACATTTTGTATGAAAGGGATGCGGAAGAGACATATGTCCGAGCCCCGTCCTCGTCTAGCGTCTTTTCTGTGTATCCAGCGCATTAACTGTACCAATTAGCCAGTTGACTACAAAAAAAAATCACACAATACCCATGTACCACTATTGTACATAGAGTTTAAATAAATAAATCAATCAAAGTACCCTTATTGCATTCATCCCTGGTTTAATTTTTAAATGTTTAAGATTAGTTAAAATATTACGTAAAAGTAAGCAACTCTACATTGTAATTTGCGAAGTTTGAATACAAAACTTCTCACTTCCCTGTTCGCCCTTTAACCAGTGAGCCATTGTCACTGTTAAAATTAATTTCCTTCTTCAACAATGCACCAGTAATTAACCACTCGGGCCCAACATGTGAAAATTCCCTAATATAAAGTAAATCTTATGTATATGTAAATAAACAATAAATTCGCGATTAATTCGCGACACACCGGTGTGTCGCCGGGGCCGGACAGGTTAATTGTTCAAGTATTTAAAAATGAAAACTGTAGCCGACGGGCATGGGTTCGGGCCTCGGAAGAGAAAGTCCTTGGTTTTCTTACTGTAGGTATGTACTTTAATTGCCAAAACACGTTTATGGTCACAACGAGAAACATATGGAAACTTAACATAAAGAATAGTCTTTCACAGATTTAAGATGGTCGGCACTTTACGTGTCCGACCTGAAACCCTTCGCGCCACACACTCGTCGGGTATTCCCAATGGCGCGTCAGTCGCCCGCGCGACGACAGTGGCGCCAGAAACAGAGCGCGCGGGATAAATAACGGCACGCGATTGGTTACCAGGTGCGGGTGAGGCACCTTTACCATTCTTACCGCAATCACAGGATTGGTCGCCGCTAACAGGGCGACCAACATTATCGTAAACCCTTTGGTCTTGGGGTTGCCCTGCTACATACTCCCCCTCTAGATCACGATAACGACCTCGATCGTGGTCTAGTCCTACATTACTATCAGAAATGGGTTGCAAACGAGGTCGGCCTCGTTTTTTCTTAGGTTCTAATGGCTGAGTGCACTCGTCTACACGTCCTCGAAAAGGGGTGAGTTGATTAGCGTGGAACTTGCCCAATATCTCACAAGGACTTCCATCAGATGCGATCAGATATGTTGTTGGACTCAACTTCTTCTTAACAACATACGGCCCATCCCTCTTAGGGAAAAACTTAGCAGTTTTTGACTTGCTGGCGTCGCTCAGCTGATGGGTAGCCAATAAAACCTTGTCATCTACTTTAAAATCTTCTCCTACTCTTCTCGAACGATCAGCATAAATCTTCCTTCTATCTTGCAGTTTTTCTACTCGATCACGAACTTCACTTAAAGAGTTTAAAAATCTATTCAGGTAAGGAGTTATCTGTGGTACAAAATTGTCCTTTTGAAGAACGGCCCTTGGATCATTGTACACCTCTAACGGCGACCTCAGCTCGCGTGCAAACGTTAAATAAGCAGGAGTAACACCTGTCGTTTCACAGACCGCGCTGTTCATACTGAACCGTATTATCGGTAGCTGCTTAGGCCATGAGGGGTGATCAGTACCAACCAACAGAGCCAATTTGGTTTTCATATCCCGGTTTTTTCTTTCCGCTGGATTGGCTTCTGGGTGGTAAAAGGGTATCAAGTCTTGTGTAATACCAAGAATGAACATACACTTCTGCATGACGGCTGAGACAAATTGGACACCATTGTCCGAAATAATGCGACGTGGCAAGCCGAACCGAAGAAAATACTCTTCTATGAGTACTTTAGCGCAGGCGACAGAGGTTGCTTCTTTGAGGGCATATAACTCTACCCATCTTGTCGCGGTATCTTCCACTAACAGGATCCACTTCTCCCCGTTTTCACCCTCTGGCAGTGGTCCAAATAGGTCGATAGCCAAGACTTCATTGCGCTGGTTTAAAATTGGTGTTTGAATCAGACCAGGTGGCTTTTCATTTGTCGCTTTATAGCGTTGACACGAGGAACACGATTTTACGTAATCTGTAATTTTTCTTCTCATGCCAGGGAAATAATAATTTTGAGCTATTTTCTGGTATGTTCTCTCTATACCAGGATGACCTGCAATTGGAGCATCATGACATTCTCTTAGAATCTCCTCATGCATGCTTACAGGTATAACTAATTGCGGTGACTCGTTGTCTGTATCTGGATTATAACGGTAAAGGATACCCCGTTCCATGAGATAACCCCGTTCTGTCCAACGACGAGAGGCAACTTCTTCTGTATCTTCTAATTCCTTCATAATTTTATTTAAATCCGGGTCGGATTTTTGCGCTGCACGTAGCTCTGTAAAATCTCGCGTAGGCAAATCAATAATAATTGAACATATTCCGCAGGATTCGCGAGACTCATCTGTGCAGGCAGGGCGGCTGAGTGCGTCAGCCACCACATTTATTTTTCCGGGAGTGTACTCAAACTGGATGTCATACGCCTGAAGTTTTAGTGCCCAACGCACCAAACGACCAGTAGGCGACTTTAATGACAGTAGCCATTTCAAGGGTTGATGATCACTTGCTACAATTACTGGATGGCCATCAATGTAACCCCGCATACGGTCGACCGCCCAGACGACCGCTAGAGCCTCCCGCTCCGTGGTCGAGTAATTCCGTTCCGCTGCTGACAACAAACGGCTGGCGAATTCGATGGGTCGTTCTTCGTTTTTCTCACCCTGAAGCAACACTGCGCCTATCGCATAGTTGCTCGCATCCGTGCGCAGGATGAAAGGCTTGGAGTAGTCTGCCTGTATGAGGATCGGCGCTGACGTCAAAAGCTTTTTCAGGTTACTGAAAGCTTCAGCCTGTTGTGGTCCCCATAGCCAAGATTGATTTTTCCTCGTCAATCTTGTGAGTGGCTCTGCTACCTCCGAAAACTTAGGAATAAACTTCCTAAACCAGGAACAAGTCTGTATGAATGTTCTGAGGTGTCCCAGTGAAGACGGCTCTTTCATGTCTAAGATGGCTTGAATCTTTTTTTTATCAGCTGAGACTCCCTCCTGAGAGATCACATGACCTAAATATTTAATCGACTCTCTTGCAAACACACATTTTTCTCGGTTAGCACGCAACTTGAACTTCGTGAGCTGTTTAAAAACAATTTGCAGGTCTTCCAGGTGTTTCGAAAAATCCCCCTGCGTTATGATTAACAAATCGTCTAAATATCCTAGTATTGTAACGTCTTTTAGTGCTGAACCGGATCGCATTCTGTCTATCAGACGCTGAAAAGTCGCTGGTCCGTTCTTTAATCCAAACGGCATCCTTTTGAAACGAAAGGTTCCGAAAGGGGTCACGAAAGCCGTCTTATCCCTATCCTCTTCTTTAACTGACACTTGCCAGTAACCTGATCGCAAATCTATTGTACTCATGTGACAACGTCCACGTTTAGTAGATTGCAGCAGTTCATCAATGCGCGGCATTGGATAGGCGTCCGTCTTCGTAATCGAATTTAACTTTCGATAGTCGACGCAAAAACGAAAACTGCCGTCACGTTTAGGTACTAGCAGGGCTGGAGCAGCCCACGCAGATTCGCAATCTTCGATTATATCTTCAGCCAGCATTTTGTTAAGCTCTTGCTGCATAATCTCCTTCTTTGCAGGTGTCAGGCGATATGGAGGCGTCGCTATCGGCGAACTATTTCCCGTGTCTATATGATGCTCCCCATATGGCGTCGGCTCCCCAATCGGATTAAACATCTCATGAAAATCCGTGAGCAATTGGGCAAGCTCCTCACGCTCCTGATCCTCTATACCTACACCCTCGTCATCGCGTAAAACATTCATCGCGGCGTATGAATTTAAACTAGGCGAATAAGTTTCCGAAATCAATTTATACTTTTGATCACAACTATCCGAAAAATACCAAAGGCATCGTTTAAAATCGATAACAAGACCAGCATTGTTAATAAAATCGATACCTAAGAGCGTTTCATTATCTCGCGCTTCGGGGAAAATTATGAACTCGGTGGGTACAGTTTTATGAAAAAGATTTACCTGCACCTCTGCAACAAGCACCTCCATCAGGCGCGTGCAACCATCCGCCAGGCGGATGGTTCTAGTGCACTGTTGTAAAGGATGGCCATTCTCCTTTAACACGCGAAAAAGTGTGTGACCGGCAATACAGCCCCTAGCACCCGTGTCAAGCAAAGCTGTTCCATTTTTCCCCAAAATACCTATTTTCATCAAAGGTCGATTTTTATTAGGCTCCCCCTTGATTGGACATCCCTTAGTTCGACCCTGTGCAGGCGCGAGGTGTTCCTTACAATTATTTCGTAGTTTGTTATTGTTATTAACATTTACCGAGCTTAATCGTAAACATTTATGAACACAATCGTTAGAAAAAAATAAACATAAACAATCACACTGATCCTTAAATGTCTCTTGAACATTTTTATTATTATCTATGCAACATGATACGGCAACCTTATCGTTATCATCAGGTTGAATTAGATTACCATGGGTGTGATTTGAACTTACGAATAACTTAGTGTCTCTAATATTATCATAATACACATTTTTACCGACACTAGAATACTTATTATTACGTTGCAGTTCAGTAACACAATTACAATAAAGTTTTAAGTGATCACCAGCGTTGCAAGACGCTGGGTTACCTGTGGTACCGGCAGGAACGATGCGGGGCGGGCTCGGCGACTGTCGACAGCGCGGAACGTTATCAGTACGCTCGCGTTCGGTCGCTAGGCAACGGGCGGCCACGGCGCTGATGGCGCGGCCGCACGTACTCTGCGGGGCCGGCGCGGGTGGCGGGGCGCGTGCAGCGGTCGTTCTAGGCTCGTACGACGCGTATTCATCATTCATGATATCACGATGACGCGAACCGCGCACTTTTGAATTTACGCTATCACCGGTTGTCGTAACAGAATAGAATGCATTTTCCGAACTAGATTTACACTTTTCGCACTTCGATTTTATAACGTTAGGGGCACCGCACCCATAACATTGAATTGCTTTGTTTTTGTTTACGTTGTTATCACTTTTCCCGCTATCACTTTTTACGTTGTCACTATTATTACTATTGTTTATTAACTTTTTACACTGCGATTTTTCGTGTCCCCATTTCTTGCAATAACTGCACGACCGTCTCTTACTGCGAGTGTCCTTGTTATCACTTGATGCCGAAGTTGAAGGTTCGCCGGCGACGGCAGATCGGTGACTGGCGCTCGCCTGCGTCAGTGCCGGTGTCTTGTCGCTTGCGCTGTCTTCTAACGATTCTTCGATCGCTCTGGCCCGGTGCAGTAACTGGTCGAAGGACAATATGGAGTTACGTTCGAGCCGCTTTTTTATTCTACGATCGAGAAGCCCGTATATCATATCCAGTTGAACTTTTTCACGTAGATCTTCTTGTGGCAATCTCGATAAAAGCGCTCTCGCCTTCGCAATGAATAAATCCGTTTTGTCCGTACCTTGTCGCATTGAAAACAATTCCAAATAGATGCGAAATGGCGGACGACATTCTCCGAATGCACTTTTAAGTTTTTGCATGGCATCCGGCCATGACGTGGTGCTGGTTTTTATGCCCTGCCACCACAATGCTGCTGAGTCTACTAGCAACATGGAGAGTCCTTTGACAGCGTTATCATCTGATATCTGTAGGCAGCTCTTGTACACTTCTATCGCGTCGATAAACCCGTCGACATCTGCGGACGAACCGTTAAATCGAGCTGTGCACTTTGAGAAGTTCGCGGCGGTCGTTGTCATAATAGACACTTCAGGCGCCGGTGTCGAAGTCCTAACATCCTGGATGAGCCTCGCGAACATCTCTGCCTGACTCTGCTGGAGTGACTGTATCAGGGTTGTAAATTGGCCCTGATCCATGGTGATGGACGCGGCTTCTGTTTCCTCTTCTGCTTCTTCTCTTGATTTCTGACCTCTCCTTCCTGTCATCGTTGCCGTAGGTATTGCAGTAGGTATCGGAATCACGTGGAAAAAGCCACTCTTCAGGTTCCGAAGCTAGGGCAGCTAGCTAGGCCCACATAACACTAATATCCTAACGGGCTAGGCTCTACATGTGGGTAGGTATATGTAATAAAAAAAAAAATTTGAAAGCACGTGGTCAGAGGCTCCTAGGTACTGTTGGGACGCCAAATGTAAGCACGTGTCCTCAGAGGCTCCTATGCTGTTGGGTCGCCAAATCCAAGCACGTGTCCTCAGAGGCCCCTACTGTTGGGACGCCAAATGTAGCCGACGGGCATGGGTTCGGGCCTCGGAAGAGAAAGTCCTTGGTTTTCTTACTGTAGGTATGTACTTTAATTGCCAAAACACGTTTATGGTCACAACGAGAAACATATGGAAACTTAACATAAAGAATAGTCTTTCACAGATTTAAGATGGTCGGCACTTTACGTGTCCGACCTGAAACCCTTCGCGCCACACACTCGTCGGGTATTCCCAATGGCGCGTCAGTCGCCCGCGCGACGACAGTGGCGCCAGAAACAGAGCGCGCGGGATAAATAACGGCACGCGATTGGTTACCAGGTGCGGGTGAGGCACCTTTACCATTCTTACCGCAATCACAGGATTGGTCGCCGCTAACAGGGCGACCAACATTATCGTAAACCCTTTGGTCTTGGGGTTGCCCTGCTACAAAACCCTTTTTAATGTATAATTTTGCGCAAAAAATAAAAAAAGCAAAGTTCATAAGTATAAGCTTTTCACACAAGAATTGTGACTTTCACTAAATTAAAACAGGGATTCTTAAGCGTATTATTTCAACTGAAAAGTTCGGTCTGCTAAAAAGTCAACAGTTATATTTTCAGAGCTAAAACCTTGAAATGTGTTTCAGCTAAGCTACAGCCATTGGGTCATTATTGATTTTCTTTAAAATAGATTTAGCCGAAACTCTATCCAGAACATTGGCATTGGCACCTTTAGGAAGGTTATTTCAATACTAGCAACCTGCTCCGTCTTCGCACGGGTAGCAAAGCATATATAGTCGGCATGATTTATGCGATCTTCAAAAATGTACACAAAAAATCTTTATGAATTAATATACACTTAAATCACCCTTATCAATCACTCCGCTCATTCATAATCATCATCATCATATCAGCCAAAAGACGTCCACTGCTGGACATAGGCCTCCCCCAAGTGTCGCCGCAACAACCGGTCCTGTGCGTTTCGGATCCATCGGCTACCAGCGACCCTCACCAGGTCATCGGTCCATCTTGTGGGAGGCCTTCCAACCGCTTCCGGTACGCGGTCGCCATTCCATTGCATTGGTGAAAACCGCTTGAAAGTCCGTACAGTAGTTTCTGTGTTTGTTGCAAACAGCGGCCTACCATGACGTGTTAAAGCGTGAGTCGTTCGAGCGAGAAGGAGGGATGGAGCTATATAGGGTGTATAGCTCCATCCCTCCTTCTCGCTCAAACGACTCATGCTTTAACACGTCATGGTAGGGCCGCTGACAGACAGATAGATGTGGTGGAGGATTTTTTAAAAAACATGTACATAATGATGGTTATAAAAATGTGTTTAAAAATAGCCCTATTAATATCGAAATATTCCAGACATAATCGTATTAAGGTGAGCTCGTGGCTAAATAGCAGCAGTCACATGGTCGATCTACAAGGTTAAGTAAACCTTGCTCCAATCAGTCTATGGATTGGTGACCATCCATTACGTACCGAGATTCCTCCGTGCCTCGGAAAGCTCTTTAAACCGTTGATCTCGGCTGTCATTTGTAAATCTTTGACAGTCTTTACGCGGTTTTCCGGATACCAAACAATCTGTACCGGGGGACCTAGTTTTTTTTTTACTACTGATAGGCACGTGTTTGACCTCTATCTCACCTGATGGTAAACGATGATGTGGTTGAAGATGGAGCACGTTTGCCTAGAAGTTACCTATTCACTCTTGACTTAAATACTCCCAGGTTGTAGCTATCAGGAAACAGAGACTATAGCAAGGAACTCCACTCCTTAGATGTACGCACAATGAATGTGTTCCCAAAACGTTACAGTTACTGGGTTGTCGTATATGTAAAATACCAGTATTCAGCTTCATTTGATTTTACTGGAAACCGACTCTAATATAGTAAACAATACAACTTTATTTTCTCACCACAATATACATACATTATTTTACATTGGTTTTATTCAATAAAGATACATTATTAAGGTAAGTATATATTGTGGGAGACTGGTGCCTAAGCTAGGCTCGAGGCCTGTGTTTCAGGACACCAGGATCCCACCCCTTTACATTTTCACTATAAGAATTATGTACTAATCGCGCTGACAGAATGTATACTTAGTAAGGTATCATACAACATTTAATCGTTTTATTTATTTTGGTTATGTATGCGAGACGAATGTTAGTAGATGTGTAGTATGGGTGAATGTGTAGGTGTGTAAGTGTGTGAGTGTGTGATTGTGAGTTTAGGTTTTTACAAGCATGTTTTCAGTGTCATTATAGTTTAAGTTTAGTAACCAGTCAGTTAGCCTCTTCTTGCATTTATTCTTTGTGAGACTAAAAATATGTAACACCTTATGAGTTTTATTATATAAGTAGCCACCCAAATAGCAAAAGAAACGTTTTGCAAAATTAGTTTTGTGACGTAAATGATGGCGTTCCACTGGGTCATATCGTCTTTTCCCCCTGGACAGCGTTGGATTATAAACCAGGCGAGTATGTTGTTTCAACAGAGTATGCAGTATAAACAGTTGACGCACTGACAGGACTTTGTTTTCTTTGTATAACTGTTCAGTGGGGTAGCGGTACGGTCGAAAAGACGACACTTTCAGAATAGCTCTTTGGGTTCTTTCAATTTCTATAAGGGTAGTTTTCGGAGCTCCACCCCAAGAGGTGATGCAGTAGCATATTATAGATTGACAATATATCTATTAGAATTCGCTGGCAGAAAACTAGTTCTGTTTTTATTATAAAGTTCATTAAAATAGATGGACAAACTTTTAGAAGTCATTCAGACCACCAAAAAAAGGACAATAACAAAATTAAAAAAATATATAAACGCATTTGATACTTACAAGAAGCAAAATCAGCTAAAAAAAATACACTAAAAATGTTTGTTACCCAATGCATTAACACATCCATGTCTTTGTAATCTCATACCTAATTCTGAAATGCGCGGCGGGGCGCGAGTGCAAGTAATCTACCCATAATAGATGTGTTAACTCCAGTGTTTGTGTGTGTTGTTCCAGAGCATTTTATTGTTTTAGGTCAAAATAAAATCACTGTAATCAGTCTAGTGTCTTTTTGGATTTCTTTGGTCAGAGTACTGAACGCTGTGTCAAAATTTGTCCACCTATGGACCTTATATCTTACGCCAAAGCTCCTTATACCCGTAATTCTCATAACCCAACACATATCAAACTATAATCTTCTAAAGCCATGTTCCCACGTGCTATTAAAGCAGATCTCTCAACACTGCGTGACGCCTTACCCGAGCCACGTGACATTTAACAAAAGTGACGGCTTAAGGCCTCAGCCAGAGTGAAACCGTTGTGACTAAGGCGGTAGCGGGTACAGAAGCGGGCGCGATCAGAGTTTTACAGATCTCCATTTGACACAGCAGCCATGATGACAAAGGGAAAAGCCGTTGAAATATTTCATTAAATAACAAGCTGTAACTGTTAATTTGATGATCGAGTTTGAGATGAGATATGCTTTGGAATATAGGGGCAATAGCTGACATTTTTGGCATTTATTGACTTTGAAACAACGTCAGACTTAGTTTAGGTAATTTTGAGACCAAATACTCATATTATGTTTGTCATTTTTCATAGTCACGTTGCCTTGGAACTGCATGTGACCAAGTACCTACTAACAGCATTTATTTGTTTTATAATCAGATCGTCAGGAAGCCAATTACACTGAATATGAACCTTTGAAATGTTGAGGCCTTAATTTCGCGCATCGCAGATCTGTGGAGGCCAATTCTGGGTGGTCCTGGTTACACGCGTCTGATTAAAACGACCATGTTTCGGAAGTTAAGATAGTTAGCACTCTACCAGTCAAATAATCGGAATCGTTATTAAATTACCTAACTAGTTATGTATGGATTTAATCATATGGTTTTAACATGGTTTTAATAAAAAAATGTAATTGTAAAGTGAAAAAATATCTCTGATGTGTTTGATATTTCGCGCTCACCGTAGCACTCGCACAAGCTCCTCACCCAGGACGCTACCTTACAAGCTCCAGCCAACCTGTAGCTACCCCGTTATTTGAAACAATCCATCTTTGTATTACCTGCGTTTTGTGTGTTGTACAGAATACGCTGCAGAAAAATTTTACTCATCTTGGACGTCGCTCGTGGCAAAACCAGCTAATAACTGCCGCATAGTTTTATCTTCGAGGTTAAGCAATACTTACCGAGGTCGGTCTTTGCATGGGTGACCATCTATTATAGTAGACATACCGAGGTTCCTCTGTGCCTCGGTATGTCTATATATGTATATGTACCAACGGCTTAACGTGCTTTTCGAGCGTCCTCGAAAAGCACGTTAAGCCGTTGGTCCCGGCTGTAATTGTAGATTTTTGTCTACGGTTACGGATAGTCAAAATCCAAAAGTCTGATGCCCTTTTGCGTTCCAGGGCCACGGTGACTCTTTCGTACAAATTCCGCAACCTAAGCAGGCTCTGGCCTTAACGGTCCACTATCGATACACATCTACTATGCTGGCATCTCTTTGAGGCACGTTACAGAGATACGCTGGACATATCCCGGTTCGCTGACGTAGGAATCTAATTGCCAATTCAAACGTTATTTTTCATGTTTGCGTTTCTTGCCTCCTATATTTGTACGAAAAGAAGATTTACTTTGCAATAGTATGATACCACTGGTATTATTGATATTCGTTTGTTTCACCACAACTTTATTGCATAAAAAGGATAGCTACCTAATGTTTACCCCAATGTTTGTTGCTATTTTCTTTCTGCTGAGGAGAATTTATACAGTAATGTTAGAATCTTTTTCTTTTGCTGATGTTTGGCATCGGAACAAATATGTGTGTAGCAATTGTTTCAAGTTTGCTTGTATCCTGTAAACATCAATATGTGGTCCTGAACAAATCGTGGTCCAGGAAAATAGTCTTCTTTATGAGAAATAAAAATGTGTTAGGAAGAACTTAGTCTTCTGAGAGTTGTTGATACTTTTAGTCATGGAAGAAACAACTGCTATTGACTACAGTAAGTACAGGGGCGGGCCGATTTTTTTTTATGGGTGGGCACAGTTGGGCCCGAGAGAGGCCCGACTAGACAGGAGCGAAGTCGCCTCTCTGTCGGTTATGTTCGTGAGTGACCGTGAGCGCGATACGTTAGAAATGCCGTGTTCCTTCACCTTGTATGGTGAACGCGTACATTTATTAAGCAAACGTTCGGACGGACCTAAACTTCACGCCTGCTGCAGATTTTTCATCAACATTGTAAGCGTAAGCTTTAAAATAAGATACGGTGGAGAAGAAAAATGGAAAAAAAGTCTAAAAGGAAGGTGACAATGGTCTTCAAATTTTCAATCATAAATCCAATTATTAAACTACCTGAAAACTAAGGACAGTACAGAAATAATAAGAAACAAGGAGTCAAAATTAAATCCATATTTTATTGTTTCAAATCTTTACAAAACTTTTTACAACTTTAGCTTAAGAAATAATTCCGTTGTTAGCATTTATTCATACAATCGTCGGTTTTAAGTTTTTTCTTAAATTATTTGTAGTGGCGCGAAATGTGCTCAGTCTTAGGGCTGCCAAAAATACTCAACTATTAAATATTGATGAGTAAAGAAGTAAGTTTCCTTTCTTATTTTAGAATTTTTTACAGTGATATTTTTATTAAATAAGTTTTAAAAAGTTTATTCGGGTAAAGGTCAATAGGAACAAAACTTTGAAGAGAATTTTCACGTTATTAAGAAAACATTGTTTAGGAGGCTGCTAAAAATTGTTCGTAGCATTTAAACTTTAATTTATAAACTATTTTTTAATTAACTCAACTATTTATGTCTACTAAACCTAACTATATACAAACTAGACTAAAAATTACCAAATTATGTACAAACGTATATAAAAACAAAATAAATCATTGGGCATAAAAAAATTAATCCACATCGCTGACAATGACAAAAGTGCCAAGAACACTGGCAGCATTGCCGTGTTGAATGGCAATGCTGATTCTTTGGCCAAAGAAAAGCCCAGCTCTCTGGTCACGTGTACAGTCGACAAGTTTTTAATTAATGCTTTGATAGAACAATACTACAGTATTAAAGTCTCAATTTTACGGTAGTTTAAGTTTATTAAGCATGCACTTAGTAGCGACTAGAAACTGTAGGTAAGCTACCTAAGTGGCATATTGCAATGACAAGCTGTTAACTTAATTATTTTCAAAACACTTATAAGCCTTAAATTAACCATTAAGGTTATAGTTTCCCACCAACACCTTTCTACGTATAAAAATAACTTCTGTCTATCAGCACAACATAAATAATAATAATGTGTAAAAGCTAGTAATATGATAAATTGTAAGCATATAATAATAATAAATAATAATATTAATTTATTTCACACAAAAACAACATTTGCATTAACTACACTATTGTATTAGGGAAGCCTGAGATGATAGTTGTATGTGTTTTAAATTAATAATTAATAAATATATAATAAACATGAGATCTTTAGATATCAAAAACCAAAACAGAAACCTACACCCAACACTATTGTTTGAAACAGTTCCAATCCAATCCATTCAATCCATTTCCTATCAATCCGTCGTCACTCGTTTCTCTCAGTTCAAACTGACAGCTCAACAAGCCGCGTTAAACTCATCTCTACGTGACCCACGGACCTGTACCAACCAGGCAATTAAACCGGGATTACTACCAGGTTACCATGGCAATGACTTTAAACCTATTCTAAAGTCATTAATAAGCCTGTGATTCCACGTACGAACATAAATAAATAAATAAATTTAGCAATCAACTCAACATAAGATCTACAGATATCAAAAACCGAAAATGAAACCTATACCCAACACTGTTGTTTTATTTTATTAGCCTATTCCGCCCCACTGCAGGGCAAAGGCCTCCCTTGCTTCCTTCGATTCTTCCCGTCTCGGGGCTAGTGTTGTTTGCAAATGCAAAACCATTTCCTATCAATCCGTCGTCACTCCTCACTCGAAATTCAAACTGACATGGACAGCTCAACAAACCACGTTAAACTCATCCCTACGTGAGTCACGAGACCTGTACCAGCCAATTAAACCGGTAATACCGCCATTTGGGTTACCATGGTAACGGTTTTAAACCTATTTTAAAGTAGCTTATTATGAGCCTGTAAATGCTTAATCTTATAGTTTCTAGTTTCGTATATGTCGCAGCCAACTAGCTGAATCCTCCGTTTCATTAAAAGTCTAGCCTTTTCATTGAACTATACCGTTCAATCAGTGACTTATGTGACACGGTCAAGTCATCAAACGATATTGAACAAAAGATGCCACCTAGGTCGCTGAAAAATCGGCACGTTTAAATGAAAAGGCTAGGCAACCAATTAAACGGCTGATTAAGCTAATTGGCTGCGACATGTACACCCTTTCCACATAAAAACATGAATAATAATATACTCGTATCGCTACTTTTTTCAAATCTACACTACAAAATATCTGTATCAAAAATCAAAACAGAAACCTACCCCCACACTGTTGATTGAAACAGTTGCAAAAGCAAAGCCATTTCCCATCAATCCGTCGTCACTCGTCACTCGAACTTCAAACTGACAGCTCAACAAACCGCGTTAAACTCAACCCAACGTGAGTCACGGACCTGTACCAGCCAATTAAACCGGGATTATCGCCGGGTTACCATAGCAACAGCGTAATAGATTCTCACTAAACCCAGCTGGAATTTTCAGAGCGTTGCTTGTTAAATTGCAATTAAAGTTTACAAGTTCTTGTTGGAGTCTGACAGCCTTCATACTGGTTGTGAATGTTCAGCGGAATTACAGGTGCAAGCTTTACGGAAATTGCAATGGAATGGTTATGTGCTTTTTCACTTGGGCGCTTTTGCGGGTGCAATGAGGTCGGCTCTATTTTTAGCGACTAATTTCATTTCTTTCTTGGTTTCTTTATTTAACGAATGTGTTGATTCATCTGTGAAACTTTTAGCGGCTTATTTATTAGTACTGAAAATTATCATTGTCATTGGAGGCCAACGAAAAGATAGATTGATTGTGTGAGGAGCGATATTAAAGAAAAGGGAGTTAGTGATATTGTGACGGCGGATAGGACAGAATGGAAGAAAAAAACGTGTTGCGCCGACCCCAAGTAACATGCGATAAGGGCAGGAAGATGATGATGAATAATTTAAAAGAGTGTGCGTACTAGTGTTTTGGAACGCCAAAATGTTTTCAAAGTTCTGGCTGGCTAACCGGCTCCTCCCTAGTAGGAGGTGTAGGAGGGAGACAAACATGATACAAGATACATAGTGTATATTTTTCACAAATGGAATTATGATAGTATTGGCACGTTATAGCAGGGGGCGGACAGTTCAAATGTGCCTGTATATGGTGTTGCTCAAATAAAAGTTGGGGTTTATTGAATATGCCCGCGACTTCGTACGTGAATATCCTATCCCCGTAGGAATTTCCCGTTCCCTTAAGCCTTCCTCATGAATGTGGCTATCATATAATTATGTATACTTACTAAAATAATTTTCAAAATCATTACAGTAGATCGAGATATTACCCCCTACAAACTCACAATCTTTACCTCTTTATAATATAAAGTATAGAAATATAGATAAGCAACACGTATTAGTAAATTGGCCAATAAGCATGTACAAAATATAAATTAACATGTCAGCGCTCCAGAACTAAATCAAATTAGAATTAAATATCTCAGAAAGCCTAACACATTACTTAATTAAATAATTTAATGTAAATCTTGATAGAACTCATCAGCAATGCCACACGAGGCAAGGCACATTATTGTAAAATTGTAACGACTCGAGCGAGCGGCGAGGCGGTAAATGACAAGCCTGAGAAACAAATGAATATTGAAAAGCGCCATCTTATTTAGACACAATTCTCGTATTTTTTAAGAAGTGTCCGCATTCGTATCGTAGTCGGAAACTGTCAAAAACACCCGTAATTTCTAATCATCCTGTGTAACTGATACATACCTAATATTCTTGAGTTAGAACTCAGCCTTTGAATTTAAATAAATGGACTAACATTATAACTATATGAAACAACAGAAAAATATAATGTTCGCCTCTTTGTTACACTTTGTAAGCACTATACACCAAAAAAGTAAAAATAATACTCGGGCAAAATGCCTAAAAGCATTCATGAATATGAACAGCTTTTCGTAAGTTACCAAGAATTGAAAAAAAAAGTCAAACTGTTCCATATACATTATTATTTTGGCTGAATAGGCACTTGTTTACATAGAATGTTGATTTTTCTCGTTTTCTGAATGGTTTCTGTACGAAAGGTTGTTCATATTCATAGGTATTGAAGTAATATCATTTCGGCTCTGAATAAAGTGCCTGAGGTAGGTAGACCTACACAAAAATCGGGTAAGAAAATTAAAATATAGTAGGTACTAAAAAAATGGAAATGGGTAGAATTTTACTGCTGTCTGCCGAATACCAGTAAAAGTAAATAAATAAAAAAATCATCGAATGTCTTTGCCAATATTCAAAGGAGCTTTGAAATTGGAACGCTCTTTTGGTAAGCCTAATAGTTAGTAGAACCATATTCCCTTTGTCTATTTCCTACGTTTCAAACGAGATGAAATAAAATCGTCACCGAGTATGTCATAGAAGCTTTCTAGGCTATCTTACAAAGTCAAAAATAACTTCATAAAAAAGCTTGTAAATTCGGAAGCCAATATTTTATTCAGTGTAAGTCACACCTTATTTTCATCAAATATAAATGAAAACAAACCAAAGACAGGCAGAAATTATTAATAAAATCTTTTTAACGAAGTTTTTCACATTTTAAGTAGCTTCTCACAATGGAAAATTAACGACCACTAGATTTCGACCAATATTTATGTCACAAACCGATAATAATGATAATTTATTGGGATCCAAAGTGCCACCCACAATCCTGTGGTTGAACTTGTCAAATTGTGTGGAATTGTGGACGTGGTTATTGGTCACAAAACGAGCATATTCAATGAAATCGCATGAGTGTTTATGTACTTTATTTCGAATTTTAAATGGACAGTCATAATTATACATCAATTTGGTGTCCGGTTTCAGGAGTATTTGATGACTTCACTATTATTCCTTGTTGTCTTTAAGTACAACTTTCTATTCTTATGTAAAAGTTTCATACTAAACTCACAACAATGTTTTAATTTTCCTACTATTTTTGAAACGTTCATGTAAATCATAACATATTTCTTCCCTTTCAAATATTTAAAACACTAGCTTTTGCCCGCGACTTCGTACGCGCATATCCCGTTTTTTAGGAATTTCCCGTTCCCGTGTAGCCTTCCTCATGAATGTGGCTATCATATACAAAAAGAATTTTCCAAATCCAACTGGTAGTTCCAGAGATATTAAGTATTTAATAGCTGAAAATACCATTATTATGTTTGTAAATAAATTTAAAAAAACATAGGAAATTATACACCTACTTAACATAAAGGACAAAAAGTTGAAGAGTTTGTTTGCAAAAAAAAAAACTCTTCAACTTTATCATATTAGTATCGATAAGTAAAGATAGATACAACAAATATATAGAGGCAACTTACAATGAATAGAGACACCATTCGAATAAAGCCCGAAGGTAGGAAGTCTCAACAAAGCCGAGAAGGTTATCATTGTACTCTGAGTCAATAAGTCTTCTACCTGTCACAACCTATGAACGGTCGTGATCTTTACTCCGATCTTATTGCCCCAATTTGGGACGATGCCAATGGAAGAGCTTAAACGTGTAGGAGAATAGTTTATTTGGGGAAAGTGTATCTCAAACGATGAACATAATAAAAACAAATCTTTCTTTCTTTCTTTCAAAAAAAAAGTCAGTCATAACTTATTAGACCGCGGCTCAATAAACAGTAAGCAAAACTACGCACAGTCACTCCCACAAATGATTAAAAACATGAAAGGAACTCTGTAAATTTGTAAGCTAATCACGTCTGAAAGGCTGAACGGATGTGGACTAAACTGGGCACACGGATAGACTGTGCTGGATTCGGACATACAACACTATTTCTCCCAGGTTTTACTAGAGATTGAATTATTTCCGGTTTCCGGGCGGGTGAACCTGCTCGCAGGAGAAGCTAGTTATGAAAGTGTAGCACTAATATAAATAAATGACTCCTCAACCACTCGCTGAGTGATCGGCGAGTCAGCGATGCCCCCTTACCTATTGGGACGAAATACGAGTCGTGTAAATTACAAGGTTGCATATTGCATTACATTCTGCAAACCCTGGATCTAGCTTTTGGTGGAATTATTACTAAATATTATTGAAATATTCTTTCTAGGATTCATCATCTGCCTAGCCTTTTTCCAACTATATTGGGGTCGGCTCCCAGTCAAACCGGATACTATATTCTTTCTAGGATTACCGCAAAGAAACGCTGGATTTCCTAGTTTTACTGCAAAAGTGTCACCAATTCGTCATCAATCAGAAATGTAAACAAAGCTTATGTTTTCAAATTTATTTACAATCGTAATATTGTATTTTCAGCTATTAAATAGGCTAAGGTTGTCGTAGATGTTCAATGTATAGATGCTATTCTTAGAAACATTCACATAACGCTGACGCAGTTATAACGCAGCGTTGGTTTCTTATACGAAGTGAGGCATCTGCGAGTATTGGCGTAGACGCTTATGCTCGTGTGAACAGGCTTTTATTCGGCCTGATTTACTCTTTGTATAAAAATAAAATCCGAATATCATGTTACCCGGTAACTGGGTTCTAGATTATGGAGGTCAGATAGACAGTAGCTTATCTATAAGACTTGTATGTACTTGATGTAACAGCTTGAAAATTTATCCAGTTAGAATGAAAGTCGACCCCTTTTTGTCTTGGTTGGGAAATCATCAATCCTTCCGCTCGGAGCAAAGTGGAAGGGAATGTCAGAAACTGAAAGGACTGTCAGACTCTTACTGACTAAAACCCATCCGTGTTGCTCCAAATGCCTTTTGCCTTTCAGGGCCACGGTAACTATTTCGAACAAATTCCGCAACCCTTGGAGGCACTGGGCCTAGCGGGCCCCGTCTATTATGCTGACATCTCTTTGAGGCGCGCGTGTAACATACCAAACCGTCGACTCGGGCCCGGTCCTTATCACAGGCCCGCGTCTACGATGGCTGGGAATTGACCTGCACCTCCCGCCCGGAGTGTCTTCTTCTGTTGCGGTAGCTGGGGCGTGAGGTTTGCCTCTCCTTCACGCGGCCCACCTCCTCTTTTGCTTGCATTACTGCTTCGCAAAAGGAGGTGACTGCTTCCCATGCCCCCTCCTCCTGGCCTCCAGGGCCGGACGTGAGCGGTCGCCCCCACCGATCGCCTCGACGAGGACACGTCGTTGCTCCACCCAAGCAATTATTATTATTCCACCGAATTCAAAACAACTGTATCCGGTGAGTACCTGTGTCAGGCGAAGGTGACGCCGTGGCGTCTTTCTAACCACTCCTTAAAGATGGGAACTTATCGCCACAATAGTGGCGTGCCAAGGGTGCGCTGGGTGCGCTGGGTATATCACCATGAGATCTTGCTGGAGCTCCGTCCGCCGTGTTGCGATTTGCCGCGGCAGCGGAGTTTCACTTCGGCCTAGCGCCTCCACGCGCCTCGCGTAGACGTGAGCGAGGGTTCTCGCCTGCAGACCCCATGGCGGCAATTCGAAAAGGAAGCTAGCCACCTCGCCGGAGTCTGTGCGGTATCCCCGACCGGATCCCAGTCAGCCAACCAGTAGGATCTCCATGAACCTCTGGGACGCGTTGAGGTAGCGTGCTGGTCGCCGCCTCAAAGAAAGCGCCCACACTGGAGCCCTGTAAAGGTCCGTGGACCGCACGACCACCGCACAGAGCCGTATGACATAATCGCCACGCTTGGCAGGCGGGTTGGCGATTGCTGTGTAGCTGTTGCAAGGTACCTACAGAGTGTGCTGCTTCCTATTCTCTGGTAAGAATAGAATAGAATAGAATAGAATAAAATACTCTTTATTATGTACACCATATAAGTTACAGATAAAAAATAGATGAAGAAAACATTACATATTGTGACACAATGGGCGGCCTTATCGCTAAAAGCGATCTTTTAAAGACAACCTTTGGATAGATTTTGAACCCTTAGTCGCCATTTACACTCACATGAAGTGATGGGAAGGTGCTATTCTTATACGTCCGACACCATACGGAAGTGTTTAGGTATAACTCCGTCATTTATACAGATTTCCAAAAAAAAAATCTTCGAGTGAGATTTATTTTGGAATGGTCCCTTTTAAATTTCTTAAAGGTCTGATGAAAAACTTTGAAGAGACATAATTAAATACAAATGGACTGGTTGGAATTTGTGGGGGCACTAGAAAGTGAAAAATAAAAAACTTTTACAAGAAAATACAACCAACTCCCAAATAAAAACCACTACAAAGTACAAAATAACTTAAATTTTGGAAGTCGGTATTTCTAGTGTGGTTTCTTCGTTTTTGACAGCAACTTCCAAAATCAATATAAATTGTACTTTGTTGTGGTTTTTATTTGGAAATCGACTGTATTTTTTTAGAAATAGTTTTCATTTTGCCATCACGAAAAAACTCAAGTCATCTGATACCTTAGCAGTGTTTCAAAGTTAAATATAGCCTAATAGCTATATTATTATCAAATGACAGACCATTTAGTATTACAGCTATTGTCCTCATATAATAAAATCCATTACGGTTAATATGCAAGTCATTTGGAGGGTCAAAAAGGTTTCATTTGAGCAATTTTATTATATTTCATAATTGGTCATATATTGACTAAAATTTGGGCTGGTCTTTTGAATATTTGGAAGTTTTCTGAAATTTAGGTTAGGTTAGAAGCAAGAATATTTTTGAACTCTATACGATTTTTTTGTCACATTCGTCGTTAGCTTAAAATCTGATACGTGGTCAGCAAAGTGACATTTAATAATAAATACTTTTGTTTTTTATTAGTATTGGGTGAGTTTTTGGTCGGTAGTGTGAGGATAAAAAACTACCACCTATTGTTAAATTCAATGCATTGAATCCACTGAATGAAGTAGTGACAGAAACTTTGAAAAAGTTGGTAGTAGCTTGAGATCTCGGAGGTATACACGTCTCCTTATTAATTAACACAAGAACGTCACATTGGTAGCATTAAACTCAAACTTTCAAAACTGAAACACATTCCTCGTTTTCATAACTTCACAAAACTAAAACAAACTTGATTTTAAGTTTGAAAACTAGCGAAACATAGTTCTGAGTAGAGGTAATGTTACGTATGTAATATGTTCTCAGTATCCAGTCTTGAAATCCAATCTCATCTTGGCCAGCAAGCCTGCTCAAAGCGTTGTCTCCAATTACACACGACACTAGGTACTGCCTTACACCGGCTTTGGCTCCACTACCGTCACTAAGACTTAGTAAGCCCGTGTCCAGCGTGTCAGCAGAAGTTATTCGGGTGCCAAATATCACAAAGATCCCTTGAGGATTTGAAACGTGGGATCTTGCCAGATAACTGACGAGTCGACCTTGCTATCACATTTTCCATGCAGTAATTATACTGCAGTTTCGTTTTTAAACAAAATAATAACCGGCCAAGTGTGCCTATAACTTCAAAATGTTGGAATTATGAGCAAAAAATTGAGACCATTACATAAATAATAATAATAATAATAATAAATGTTTTTTTTTTGTATTGTTTTTATAGAAATATTTAAAAATGTAAAATATATGTATAATAATGAATAAAGAGAATAATAATAATAAATTCATTTATTTGCAAACAAGTATCACTATTACATAAAAGCTCTGCCTCCTGAACTAGGTAGTTAACCTGTATCTCAGGAGACAGTTCCCTTCCTAATTACATAAAACAGTTTGTTTACATGCGTACCTACAATGCTAATTGAGACATTGAAAAAAAAAGTTAATACTTAAATGAAACAAAAGACCATAAGAAAAAAAAAAAATTATTAAAACTAGATTAGTTATACTGTGGATTAAATATGATTGCCCGTGTAGTGTGGTGTGTTGTGTATGATGGTGTGTTTCTGTATGTATGTGTAAGAGCTACAGTATGTGCGGATGTGTTGGCAGAGCAATTCATTTATTTGTATGGGTTACTGATGACTAGATTTTCTGTTTGTTCGTAGTCCAATCCGCTGAGCCAGTTTAGTACACTCTTACGGAATTTGTGATTATTCAAATTTTGCGCATTTTTGATAGTAAGTTTGTTATATATACGTGGAGCGGTGGAGTTGAAGTGTCGTTTTGCAAAAGTAGATTTCACTGAAGGTGCTGGACATATGAAGCGTCTCTTAGTGGTTGGTAGCAACTGGGGAATTGTGGTGCGATGGAATCTGCGAAGTACTTGACTTACGTAGAGTTTACGGACCGATAGAACACCAGTGCGATTGTATAAATCCGTTGTGGGGTGTCGGTACGGCAGGGACATTAGAACTTTAAGGAGCGCACGCTGAGCACGTTCCAGTTCAATTATTACTGTTTTGGGCGCGCCACCCCAGGAGCAGATGCAATAGTTAAGCACACATTCGCCTAGTGCTCTATAGGTTGATATCAGAAGCTTTTTGGGTGCAACATTTCTTAGTTGTTTGAATATATAAATTAGTTTTCGTAGTCGGGCACTAAGACTCGAAATATGATGACTCCAGTTTAAGTTGTCATCAACTGTAATGCCTAAGTATTTTATAACATTTGATCTTGTCAGAATATCACATGTACACTGAGTATTCCCGCGCGGGTATCGGTTACATGGGAAAGAATGAATTTTCAAACTAAATTTCGAGTCCGGGCGAGAGATAGTAGTCTTTGTGAAGCATAAATATTTTGTCTTGGATGTATTCAGCGACAGCAGGTTGTCCTCAAGCCACTTCGTGATAATCGCGAGACCGCTTTCTGTTGCCGTCCGCACTTGCTCCCATGTTTGGCCATGGAATAAGATGACAGTGTCGTCTGCGAACATAATGGTATCAGCGTTGGGAATGTCAATCTCCGCAAGACTGTTTATATAGGTCAAAAAGAGAGCCGGACCAGTCGTACTTCCCTGCGGAATGCCAAACGTGCAAGTCGCGGCGTCACTTAAGTGGTTATCTACCCTGACACGCTGCTCCCTACCCGCCAAATAGTCCTGGAACCACTGAAGAACGTGTCCCCTTACACCCATACTGCATAGCTTTGTTAGAAGTATTGGGATCGAAACAGTATCAAATGCTTTTTTAAGGTCGAGAAAAACACCGATTACTTTCTCTCCCGCATCAACATGCTTTTTAATTACCGATGTCAACTTTAGCAGGGCATCATTTGTAGATATTCCTTTTCGGAACCCAAATTGACGATCGGTTAACAACTTGTTCTTTTCCAAGTAGCTGACAAGTTTTTTTGTCACAAGTTTCTCAAGAATCTTCGATAAACACGAGAGCAACGAGATGGGTCTATAATTTGAAGGTTTTTGCTTATCATCAGCCTTGTGTATAGGTGAAACTATTGCTTTTTTAAAAATGTTAGGAAAAGTGCCGAGTTCTAAGCTTAGATTGCAAAGGTGGCTGATGGGTTCTGCCAGTACGCCTTTAGCCAACTTAATTAACCTGCTAGAGATATTATCAGGGCCAGGTGCACTATTTATTTTAAGAGACGCGATAATGCTATCAATTTCTGTTGAGTCTGTAGGCGTAAAAGACATGGTGGTTGGCGCAATGTTTGTAGCTGATATGCTGGCTAATTCGGCTTCAGTTTTATTTAATTTGCGGAGAGTGGCATCAGCTAGCTCACTACCAATAGTAGTAAAGTACGTGTTTACTTGATTCAACGACTTAATTGGTGTGCTGTCAATATTCAGTAATTCTTTAGGTGTGTCATTATTTTTTTTCATATTACAGATATCCTTTATGATACTCCACGTTTTTTTAAGATTATTACTATTAATTTCTAGTTCCGCACGGAAGTATTGTGATTTTAGAGATTTAATAATTTTATTGCATATATTTCTGTAGTTAATGTATATTTGGCGAAATTGTTCGTTTTGTGGTTGTTTCCTTGATTTTTCTTGAAGCTTGTCTCTTTTACGGATGGATCTAACAACGCCCACGGTAATCCATGGTTTCAGTGAGTCAGTCGTTGAGCTTTCGGTGTGCGGTAGCGTAGTCTAGTTTTACATTTACAGACGTAGGTTTATTTTTAGGTAACCCTGCGTGCTTGACACACAATAGAATGGGACTATGATCTGTTAGCTCTGGAAATATTATTGTTTGCCATCGTTCCTTTGATCTTACCATAAAATGATCCAAGCAGGAGTTTACTCTAGTTGGGTATAAAATGCCCTGTTGTAGGCCGTGCGATGCCATGATACATAAGTAGTCATTTGCACTGTTATTTAAATCACATGACAGCGTGTTGATATTGATATCCCCAGTAAAGATGACGTCCCTATTACGAATGTTTTGAAGAATCTCGTCTAGTGATGTTAGGTAGGGTTGAGGGTTTTTGTAACTAGGAGGACGATAAGAACAAATTATACTGTGACGGACCGTGTCTAATTGCAAACAATTGCCCTCCACTATGCCTGGTTCAGAAGCAACAACACTGATTTCTGTTCGAACATATGCTACAACACCGTCATTCTGGTTTAAGGTGTTCTCAGTGTAGTACACGTTATAGTCATTTAAGTTAGGAGGTGCGACTCCCTTTTTTGTCCAACACTCAGTCAGTACTATGACATCCACTGTTATATTGATGGTCGCTACAAAGGAAAGCAGCAAATCAAAGTTACAGTATATGCTGCGAATGTTCAAACAAAGAATACAAAGAGAGTTTGTACCAGAGGTATTATTTAAAACGAGAGAACATTGGGATGAATCATCGAGCTTTGTACAGTCAGCATTACCCGTAGTATCAAGGTCATTAATTATAGTCAAGTTGGCATTATCGAATTTTGATATGAGAGAACCAGAGGTACCGGCTATATGGCCATTTGAAGTTATGTGTTTGCAATAAAGCTATCAATACAGAAATGGTTTCCATTTCATAGTAAGGACTGAAGACCACTAAAATCATAAATTTAAACTTGTCGTTGTATGCGGATATGTACTTGTTAATAGTTTGTGTCGATTGTGTAATTATGTTTTGAGTGTCATGAAAGTGTGAGCAATCATTTGCGCCGCAGTGTGTTACTGCTTTAAAGTAGCTAAACAAAAAGTACAGGTGCTGTTGGCAGACTGTTAAAAAACTAAACATTGAAGGTAAACAAAAAAAGAAAAAAAAAAGTTAAAACTAAAAAAGATAACATAAAACTTTGCATGCTGTACATAAGCTTAACAACAGTTACAGTAATTAGTCATTGTCTTTTTAGGTTAGTGAGATCAGATTCACTATCAACTCGAATCTGCTCCAGCCCTTCTGCTTTCCGTAGGAATATTCGTCCATGCGTTACCCAGCAGAACGAGTACTTGTGTTCTTTGGCAAATTCTCTGCACAAATAAAAAAGCCTCCTTGCGTTTGCCGTTAGGGTTTCTGCTACATATATCGGAGTATGCGGCCCTTTTATTTGTAAGTGGGTAGTATTTAATTTATTGTTCTTATTTCCGTGGTTGAACTTTTTCACGGCAGCTATGATATTCTCCTTTGCAAGTTTGCTGGTAAATTCGACAATAATGGGTTTATAACTGTCCGATTTGGTTGGAACTCGGAAAATGTCTCGGATCCCTGATCTTTCAATGTCCATGTTGACAGTTTTTCCCAATTTCTTTACTGTATTGATCAGATCTGCAGTGGTCTCTTTCTGTTCGCTCTTAGGGATGTTACGTATCTCGATAGTTGAGCATTTTAAACTTCTCTCCATAAATTCCAATTTATTTTCGAGTGCTATAATGTACTTTTGTTGATTGCGTCGTTCATTTTCCAGTTTAGATATGTTTGCAATTATTTCATCGAACTTGCCGGAGTTAAACTCAACTGATTTCCGTAGCTCACGATAATCCTCCCGTATCTCGCTTACGCTTATAAGTATTTGGTCGATTTTATTATTTTGAATGTCAGACCAAGCATCCAATGTACTCATAATTTCGGTTTTGAAAGATTGCCACTCCACTTTATATTCATGGTCAAATTTACGTTTCGATGGGCGCATGCATACATTTTTAGAAAGTTCGCCAAGATCTACATCATCAAAATCGCAGGTGGGAATATTTGGTTCAGAGCCACCTTGGTATGGGGAGAGCAAAGGTTCCGAGGAGGTCGCAATTTGCGGAGGAGTTCTTCGAAGCGGCATGTTTACTTCACTTGAACACGTGCGCCTGATACTTGGCAACAGCTGGCTACGCCTCTAGTGCGCCCGCACTGACAGCCGATAGGCGGTGACCGTAGCGTCCCGTACGTGCAATCAGCGCGCAGGTGATTAGGGTCGAGGGTGTGGTTTTTTAACTTATTGGCTAATTAGCTAATTACTCACGCAGTAGATGTGCAGAGATAGCTGATGTAGGTGGCACTCGTCGCACACTGCTTAACTTCGTACTGTTTATGTGCGCCTGGTACTTGCGCGAATTTTTGTAATTTGATTTTAAGTATTTAAATTAAATTTTGACAAAATAGCTGGCTTAAAACACGTCTATACCACACAGAGGTCCGGGTGGAAGGAGTCGATTACAGATAATAAGTCCTTTGATTTGATTTGACAGCAGCAGGCTATACAACGAACGAGAAAAACAGGATATGCGCGTACGAAGTCGCGGACAAAATCTAGTAGAACTATAAAACAAAAGAAAATCACAAGTTTCCGTGTGTACATACGATTCGTAATACTAAAAGGTTTCATAAATCCAAAATCTAGTGCTAGATCTATGTGTACCGGCAATTAAGCCTACTAAATCCTTCTCGTTTAAAACCGTAAACTTTTCCTAGCCCAACTATTGAGATTTATGGGAGACTTCCCTTAATGGTAGCTTTACGATTTGCTAAGTACGCGGCCGAATGGAAGAATAAAAATTTTTTAGAAGTCAACCAGGTGCAAGTTTATATTAATAGTAGGTACTTTGGAAGATCTTTTAAAAATTAATCATGTTTATTAATGATAAATGATGTTTATTTTATAAGTAGGTTGTAAACAACACGATTAAAAAACAAATACTTAGTGAACAAGAAAACAAGTTGTTCATAGTTTCTTGTCACTTTAACATCATATTTTTTAAAAGATTTACAATTTTTATTAGGAAGAAAAAAGAAAAAAAAAATAGTTTATTTGAGCCAAGCATGACGCATACCAAAAATAAACAAAATTAGGTACAAAAGTTATGCTAGTTGGGAAGATATGCGTCATATTCGCGCAAAACAGCTCAGCATAATGCTGGGACACGTGTGCAGAGCCACAGCGCTGGTTTTCAACGACAGCCGGCGTTGACAGAATGATGTCGATCAGAGCAGCATAAAAAGTAATAGCTAGATTTTTCCCAAGGATTCGTTCCCGTTATATATTCCACACGAACTGGTCATTTAGCGGCTACTGTTTTCTATCAGTGATAGTTTTTCGTAATCGGATCATACGAGATCTTCCAGAGATTTCCTTATACAAACACACAGGTACGGTCAACTACAAAAGTCGATTAACAATGTTACTTTTTATATCATTTAAACAGACACTAAAAACACATAATGTACTAGGTTTCCGAATTTCAGGCAATAGCTAAGGGTCTATTATATCTTAATTTTATATTCATTGCGTTTTACTTTTAAAATTGTACTTAATAATTAGGATTTAAAAATTATAAATGTTAATCGACTTTTGTTGCTGACTGTACAAACAAAAAAAAACCATTTCACAATTATTTTAGAGTAGATATGCTTGCGGCTTCGCTTATATTTTTTTAGATTTTCCACTCACTCGTATGAAAACATTGTGACAATCATAGGATTTTTTTCGTATTATCAATAATAGAAATTAAAATTATTGATAAATAATAATCGTTTAATTTACTTTTTACGATGATATTCGAAATATCCAGATTATCAGGATAAATCCATATAGTGTTTTGGTAGTATCCGTATTATCCGGATAGTAAAATGGGCCGGATAATTGCATGCCCAAATCACTACTCAATATCTGTTCCTCCACACAATGGACCATAACAATCAATATTGTACAAAATTACTTTTTATCAATTAAAAGAGATTGTTAATCAAACAAATATATTTTTTATTTCATCCAGTCCGCGTCCGCGAAGTGGAACAAAATTATGTTCTTTTTACGATTTTGTTTGTAAACACAGTGTATGTGCCCTGGTTTTACGTTGCTGTTTTAACTAACATACATACAAAGTGTAAGAGAATAAATGCAAAACCTAAAAAACAGTCACTCATCTTTATTAACAAATATACAAATAAAAAAATAATTAATATGTAAATATATTCAGTACATTTTGTCAAATTATGCACTCATACATCAATGAATGGGGTAGTCGATTTTTTTCACACGATTCTAGTCTGGCGATTTCAGGGTTGGTCTCATTGTAACAGTTGTTCATAATGATGAGTACTGTTACCTCCTTGGCTGCATCCTCTTGCAGCCAAGTTAAACCTACTTTAGAAGCGTCCGGTAGAAGAATAAGTTATTATTTAAATTAGGAAATATTGTTAGAACGGTTTGTTTTATAGCTTGACAGATGCAATGTGAAGCTTCAAGCCTCTTTAAAGTTCAAATCTGAGTTTTATTTATTAATATCTAGGACGTAGCCCCCAGGCCATAACCCTGTGGTCTACCGTACAATGACCACTTTTCTGATTTTGCGTTTATTTTGTACACTTTGTAGTAGAATTAATGTTTAAACTAGAAGCCGAGCCCAACATAGTTGCGAATAGCTTAGACATAATATGATAATAATACAGACAATACAACTATTTTTAATGTTTCCATTTTTATGACTCACTCTATGTTAGCTATTCCTCCGAGATGCCACACAATGGAACTTTAATCTACTAAAAGAAACATTGTTTGATACCCACCCAGTATTTTATTGTGAGTCTCGTAAAATGAGATTTATATCAGATCGTTCTTTTTCAGTAACATAGCAGATAATGACTTCAAGTAATTGGAATTAGAGTACGTAGATAAATACGACCTCAAAAGACCACCTCAGACATTAACCTTCATAGTTGTTATATGATTCGACCATAACATTTTTACTGTTCTATGGAATTAAAATAGACGTTGATCACCGAGTTTGTTTTGGTGTGTCTTCTCCCCTAGAAAACACTGGTCTCATCTAGTTTAAAATTACCAAAAAATATTGACGTGTAAACATAAATCAACCTATAAAAAAACAACCTATTTACAAAAATAAATATCAAATGTGTCATAGAACGGGACCACGAAATAACAGAGCAATGATCGTTCGATATTTGTGTAAGCTTTGTTACTACTAGTTTTTCCCCGCGACTTCGTATGCGCATATCCCGATTTTTCCCGTTCCCGTAGGAACTTCAGGAAATCCTTTCTTAGTGCGCCTTAACACTCCCCAATGAACCTACATGCCAAATTTCAGCTTCCTATGACCAGTAGTTTTGGCTGTGCGTTGTCTGTTGTCACTAAATCACTCAATAACAGAAGAGTTCTAAATTATGTATTGATGACTAAACCGATTTTGATTAATTTTGATACACAGATAGATGGGACTTTTGACAGACAGACAGACAGACAGACAGCAGCCGGTTGTAGACTTTTTTTTACGTATTAATGGATTAAAAGCACACGACCTAGTTTTCTCAATTCTACCAACATTATTGAGTATACGCTAGAAACACAGCCATCCAATTAGAATCACAAATAATACCAAAAATCTAGAATATTTTCCTACTAAAATGCATAAATCTCATTGCGGTCCTTCAAAGGCCTCTAGGGGAGTCGTGCATTTCCTCGTATCGTGTTTTTTCACCAACAATATAACGTTATTACGAAACTAACGCGACATGTTCCATGTTCGTGGGTGGAATTAATTTTATATATTATTATTGTCATTGGCGTCACCCATCGTAAAGCCTAGCATGCACTAGGCAACATTTGAAGCGCGACATGATGCACAACATGTTGCTCATAATGTTGAACGGCAACGAGGAGCTTTTATTTAGTAACATTTTCAATGTTGCGAGTGCTGGCAACGTTGCGCGTTGTTGTGCAACGTTGCTAATCATTTTGGGCGTCACGTGTTACGCGTCAAATGTTGCCTATTGGATACGAGGCTTGCGGGTTCTGGCTTCCTTTTTACTATAATATTATGAAATAGCTTCTGCATTTATGTGATAATAGACCTCCAGACTAAATTGGCCAGCGACTAATCTTAGCTAAGCTAAGTTAAGACTACCCATTGGCAACGGAGATATTATAGTGCATATTATATAGTGTGTGCGCATTGACACGAATCGGAGAGAGATCTGACGTAGGACTATCGGCTTTATGCATTTTCTGAGGCAAGGGGGTGACACACCGCCAACTTCCATAATCCGGGCTACCACTGAGAAATTCCGAAACGGAAAACCCAATTCACGGGTTCAACACGCCAACATAATCAAGGTTTTTTTCATTCAACACGCAGTTGAATGAGAGAAACCATAGGCTTTGTGTATAAAAATCAAACCATATCCATATGATAATACATTATGGTCATGATTTTGTCTTAGTAAATAGTTGTATTTTTAGGTAAGTAATGCTGATAAAGTGCACAACACCTTAGCTCATATTAAGAACGATGTTTAAAACAGGACTACAACACGAACAAGCCTGGTAATGAAGCATCTCGGGTCAATCGCGAACAATGCAGGTCCCTTCTCCATGTAGCTATATATGAATGATTCTACAGAGCACCGTTCAGCAGACAGTACTAGAGGCTGCATTGTAAACACTTTACACTCATTGAATCGGATTAAGTTTACAATTTCATGGGTTATTGTTTTTGCGTGGAAGCCAAATTATTTTTTAAATAAAATAAACTTAGTGTTTTCATTACAACAACAGCTATACGGAACATACAGACAGACAAAAAAAGCTTGTTTTGGTAAAAATAGAGTGAACAGATTCATATGCATTTCGCAAAAAGGGTTATTTTGACATTACATTACACTCACTTTGACAGTATAATTATAAAGATGGCGACTCTGCGCGACACAGTGATTCCGTACTCTGTACCACTGTGAGCTGATTCCCATCGTTTATTATATACGGGAAATGCCTGTAGTAGGGCGTCGATATTGCAATTAATGTGAAATATATACGACGGAATATTAATACAACGTCGTACAAGAAATAATGGTAATTCTAACCAGCTGGGTAAACTTCAATCAAATAAATAGTTATGGAGCTCTGTAAGACTATATATTATAGGTAAGGCGGTTGGCGAAAGGAGTTTTCTGAAATTCCTTTCCCCTCCCCCCAGCCTGATAACCTAATAGCTATTTATTAAAAATCTAAAAGTAGAATTAAGTCTACAGTACATTTTTAGGGTTACGTTACCAACGTAACCATATTACTAAGCCTCTACTGTCCGTTCGCCCGTCCGACTATCTGTCAGTGGGCTTTATCTCGTGAACCATATTGGATAGACAGCAGAAACTTTCACAAAGTGTGAGTGTGTATTTATATTGCCGCTATTATAAAAATAAAAGCTCGTCCTGCTTACTTTCGTATGCGAGTCCAGCTCACAATTGGCTGGTTTTTTTAATCATGTTTGTTTTAGGGTTTCGAACCCTAAAGCCAACGGGACCTTAATACTAAGTCTCCGCTGTCCATCCGTCCGTCTGTCTATCAGCGGGTTGTATCTTAAGAATCGTATAAGGCAGACAGTTGAAATTTTTTTTCAGTGTGTATTTCTATTGCCGGTATAAAAATAAAAATTTAATTTAATTTAAAAATTAAAGGGGACTCTACAAGAAACGTGTTTTGTTTTCGGTTTATGGTACGGAACCGTGTAAGAGTCCGACTCTCACATGACCAGATTGTTTTTAATTAAAAAAAACATTTTTTGATAGCTTACGGCAACTTAATGGATAGGAGCACAAGTTCCAAGTGGCCAGTTTTGTCTCACTGCTGGGCAAAAGCTAAAAACTATCTAAATCTTTAATTTGTCAATATGACTAATACTAATGTTGGGTTATTACAAATTATTTCAGCCTGTTTAAAAATACTTATGTGTTGGTTACTTAAGTCATATTTAGATTATACTTTTCATTTTATCTACAGTCCTCTCTCTCATACCAACTCGTATAAAAGAGCCACACTTAATAAAAAGTGTGTACCTAAATATGCCACATATTATGAACGATGATAGATTGCTTCATGCCATGACGTCACTTATCTCTTCCAACATGGCCGTCGTGACTGACAGCGTTAAACGTGTTGACTGACGTTTTATAACGCTTCTGCCGGTTTTGCGGGGTGATGGAATGTTTTAAGCTGGTTTTTGCCCTCGCTGAAAAAATATGATAAAATGAAAAATAAAACGAATTAGTCATTATTGTGGATGGTAACCAACCGGTTGACCTTTAAAGTTAAGGTTCGCAAGCACATTCGTAAGAAGTTGGCAGTAGTATCGTCACAGCGCTAATTTATTATTATTATTTTTTTACTCATTATTTGTTTGCATAAATTGTTTAAGTAGGTATATTTGTACATTAGTTTATTTATTTAAGTATATATTATAGTATAGTATTGTATGGTATGTATAGTTTACATAATTATATATAATATAATATACCTTTACAGTAAGTAATTATATGTAAATCGTGTTTCTGTTTTTTTTTTTCTTTTCCACATTGCACCTACCACTATTTGTCTCTGCATCACCCAAAGGTTGACTGGTAGAAAATGCCTAAGGCATTAAGTCCGCCTCTGTACATTTGTGTGCATGAAGTTTTAAATAAATAAATTATTTAAACAAAATATTTATTTCTGCAAACCAACTTATGAGTAACCCCATTAAAAAAATATTTACATTTCAAAGCGTGCCAAAGAAAGGATAAATGGATTGTGTGAGAGGAAATGAAAGAAAAGGGAGTCAGTGTTAGCAAGACGATTGACAGATCAGAATTAAATGAATGAATAGAAAAAAATGAACATGTTGCGCCGACCCCAAGTAACATAATGGGATAAGAGGAAGATGTTGATTTCAATTTGAAATCTATGCAACTAACGGCCGCTTTCTATAATATATCTCAATCCCAATCTTGATCCCGATCCTTGTCTGTAACCAATCAAAGGTGAGGATTGTGTGGTGAAGGACACAAACTCGGCCGTTTATTGGTTACAGACAAGGATCGGGATCAAGATTGGGATTGAGATATATTTTAGAAAGCGACCGTAAATGTTTACAAAACATTGTTCTGCAATTGCTCTACAGGTAGAATTGTTTATAATTTCAGATTTTATGAAAATACGGTAGCCCCACGTCGCGTTGTATGTGACTGCCATTATGTTATAAATTTAATTTTATGCGAACTTTTACCATACGTGTGGCTAGTTTTAATGGTTATCTGAAATTACCTTGCACTTAAAACATCCTGCAAGTGCAAATGGCCTTCTGAAGCTTTCACGCATTCATTTCATGTGCATGCGCAGTGAGCAATACAAAACTTACTGATCATTAAACTATCATGTACGTTCGTTGTGCAACGAATCATTGATTTTCTGCCACCTACTGGTGCAACGGTTCCCCAGTGGTAACGGTCTCAACTTACCAGTGGTTGGGTCCAAACCCTGACTGCGCAGATTATTTCATGACCACTGCTCTCAACACGGTAAAGGAAAACATTATGAGCAAACTGACACGTCCAAGTTAAAGAAAAATCGAAGACATCTGTGACATCCACCAATGTGGAATCCAGTATGTAGTATAGTGCCTGTATGGAGGCTTTCGGTCCAGTCCCGCTCACAGTGTGTCGGAATTTCCCTGCAATGGGAAAAGTATAGGCTGATTATGCTATCAAATGCCTAGACAACATCATCTGCCTAGCCTTTTCCCAACTATATTGGGGTCGGCTCCCAGTCAAACCGGATTCAGCTGAATACCAGTATTTTACGTAACGACTGCCGGAAAGATCTACAAATGACATCCGGGACCAAAGGCACGGAGGAGTCTCGGTATGTTAATATGGTCACACATCCACAGACCCACCTCGGCAAGCGTTGCTTAACCTTGAAGATTGGGCCGCGCAGCTGTTATAAATTAGCCACGAGCTCCTCTAATATAATGCCTAGACAACAATCGGTCATAAAAGATACGACTCTGAAGTCTTTCCTGATAGATAATGCGTACAGAGCTCAAAATAACGTCGTATAAACTACAGCTTTACTACCAACGCCCCAACTTGGCCACAAAGATACTCAGAAGTCCATAAACAAGAGCACACGTACGATAGTGTAAAGCAATTACTCCACAGCAAGCTATAACGCGTTTTATCGCACGCAGTTTTATAGCTCATCGCACTGCTAATGGCCACTTTGCGCCGTGTAGTGTTCTTATGTTTATATACGCGCAGTTGTTTTATTTTATACCTATCGACACTTCTGCTGTAATATACTATAGCAGAAATACTGAATGATCTCAGTCATAATTTAGGTCGGAAGACCCCAGCATCACCATAAGAATCAATCATATCGGTCTCGCCGCCACCAGCGCGGCCTTCACAAGATTACACCAGATTGTCGATCCACCTTGAGGGATCCTTGGATTATTTTTTTCTTAGGGTGGAATTCCTCATGCATGTCTTACATCCAGGAGTTACCCCATTGTTCCCTCGTACACTTGCGTCCGGGGCTGCGGGTGTGTATGTGTCTTCCGTTGCCCCTGAGTAGCCGGCCCTCCGTCTGCGGGTCTCGGCCGGTTGGGAGTGAGGTCTCAACTCTCTTCATTCGTGAAACATTACGCGACGCCATCTCGTGTCTTAATTGATGGGTGGCGAAGTATGTCCCTCGCCTTTGGTCCCTTTTAGGGGGTTCAAAAAGTGCGTTATCCGCCCTCCAGCAACGACTCTTCCACCAGGTTTGAGACGGGAAAGCACTGGTTACTTCAAGTCCCATTCCACAGCCCCTTTCTGTTTCTTATTCTCACATTCTTGCAGAAGGAACTCAGGGATCCTGGAGTTCTGTGCCGACCTCATCCAGATACTGCGATGGCAAAAATGTATGTCGATCTTCCAGCCCAATAACCAATATTTCTTCTTCCAGTCCTTTAACGCCACTCAATCTTTTCTCCTAGAGGTTTACCAAACCCAAGAAAAAACCATGTTACTGGAAGAAAAGCTTGCTAGAAATGGCAGAGACAACATAATCCTTTAAAGTTTAAATCTTGTTGTCAGTGATTAAGACCAACATAGATATTTATTTCTAACACCTATTACTTAGCTTTGAAAATCCACGTTTACTCTTGAAAGCAGAACGGAATTAACATCTTGAGGTTTTAAAATTAACATCAAGCTCAGATTATTTATTCATGTTTACTAAGTAAAGCGTTTACAACGTTTTATGGAACACAATATTGTGAAATGCTTGAGAAGATCAAGCATTTCACAATATTGTGTTCCACATGGATTTACCGTATTATAATAATTAACTACCTCATTTTGATGTTAGTATGCTTAATCCTAAACTCAACAAAGAGTGATTTGACAGAACATAAAACCTGGAAAAATTATGACCTACTTTTAGCCAGGAACTTAGCAAAAAATTTGGTTCATAAAATCTCCCCCATTCATAAAAAACATACTGTTTCATAATTCTAATTATAAAGCAAGCTTTTTTCATGATTTTACGGTAAATTCAATAGTGAAAGTTACCCATAGTGATTTAAAAGGGTTTTTTTAGTTTAAAACTTGTATTCTGGATTGAATTTTTGAGCGATAAGTATATTCAAAGAGTTTTTTTTTTCAATCCCTTATAATAATTGCTTCGTCAAAACCTAGTCTATGAGATCATACAACAAATGATTACGAAACAATTCATATGAGTGTGTTTGTTATAACCTGGCACTATTAATAAATCATTGTAGCGGCAACATTCATCAGGTTAAGAAATACTGCTTGTTATCACGTACGCCCAGTAATTAAAGTACCTACCTCGTTGGAGGAACAAAAATGAAAATGAGTACAATACCTTAGTCTATTACAGCACTATTATGGCAACAAATAGCCCTTGTAGTATAGCAAATTGTAATTAATGTTGACCATCCTAAAATAAGGCTCGCACAGACAAGCGCGACGTGACAATGAGACATCGATGCGACACCGTTTTTTGTTTTTTTATGCAATTTTTCTACGGATATGTCACCGGAAAATTACGGCCTCCGTAAGATTGTAATAAATGTTATTTTTTTAGATTATAATTTCTCGATATCATGAAAAAATCGTTTTGTATATGTTACGGCTAATAGCTGAAGTGCGGCTACACCTAATTTTAGCCGGCTACAACTAGGTGCAACCCGGCTACAACTAGTTCTAACCTAACCTCAAAACACTTTAAAGATCCTATTCCTGTGTGGTTTATAAAAAAACAACCAGGAAGTTGTTTCTAACCTAACTTGTCCGAGTCGGGGTGCCCAATGACCGGCTACCTAGTTGTAGCCGGCTAAAACTAGGTGTAGCCGCACTTCGGCTATGAGCCGTAACATATACAATAAATCCCATACAAATTCAATACTTTCCAATACATCCGTGTCTTATTAAGAAAAATAGTTTACAGTTTCACGCGATATTTTACAATCTTACTGCGTATACCATTTTCCAGTGAAAGATATATATAATATTACACTCAAACCAAGTTCTATGAAAAATTGTTGTTGCGTAAATGTCTCAATTATAGTCGCACTTGTTTTTAGAAGACTCAAGTATAAAAAACGGAGGAATAAACAGGATACTAAGATTAGGTTTCTTAATGTTCTGTAATTCCTATCAATACTTCTAGGAGTTTTGGGAACTAAATCATTGTAGCAGTAACATTCATCAGGCAAAGAAATTCTGCCTCTTAGCACGTACGGTCAGTAATTAAAATTAGGTTTTTCTTTTGTTTCTCCTAGTTAGAGGAACAAAGACGAAAATAATAATAGTACATTAATCTATAATAGCACAAGTGTAATAACGCTGTCAAAATAGCCCTTGTGTATAAACAAAGGTAGCCTCATAGCAACAAAATTAAGGCTCCCAAAGACAATGATGCGACATGCGACAATAAACCCTTCGTAATCGAAACAGAAATTGTTCTTCGGACATAATTATATTACTTGTAATATAATTTCAATGAAAATAGTCGTTGCATGCGCGTCGCGCCTGTTTGTCGGGAGCTTAAAGACGACGCACTTTAGGCCTGTTGGTCTAGTGGTTAGTGACCCTAACTGCAAAGCCGGAGGTCGTGGGTTCGATTCCCACCCAGGACAAACTTTGTGTGATGAGCATAAGTGTTTGTTCTGTGTCTGGGTGTAATTTATTATTTATTTATTTATTTATTTATTTTATTTTATTTATTTTATTTATTTTAATTATTTTATTTATTTTATTTATTTTATTTATTTTATCTATAATATGTATGTATTTATAAATTATATAAGTATGTATATCAGTTGTCTGGTTACCATAACACAAGCTCTGCTTAGCTTGGGATCATATGGCCGTGTGTGAGTTGTCCCAAGATATTTATTTATTTTTATTTATTTAATTTTATTAGATTTTTTACTATAGTATTTTACGTCCTTCATACGCAAACACTTTTTATTTATACTCATGGATTCCTGATATTGATGCCTCAGCTGGTGTTAATCACTGGCCATGATTACCAGAAGCATAGCAGACCCTAGAGATAAAACCGAAACCCAATCCTCAGGCAGCCTCATTATACCTACAAAGGAGCTACGTATCGGATTTCCAACTCGAGCATATAACAGTATCCGAACATCGCTAATAAGGGTAATAAGATAGCCTCTGATAGAGGTTTAACGGCTAAGCAGTGGGAAAAAAATGTTTTTTTTTTTTATAAAAAGGCTGACTATGTTACATAAGATATGCGTCACCTTCTTAGTTGACCGTCGTGCACAACCATCTGCATAATCCAAGATCTAAACGAAGCCAATGATAGAGCTGTACAGGTTGCTCAATACTGGTCGGACAAAGTCTAGTACGAGTCAATCGACATGAAAAGAAGAAGTGGTAAACTGAACATTCAATCTGCCTAGCCTTTTGCCAACTAGCTGAATACCAGCATTTTATAGAGCAACTACTACTCTATAGTATACGCCAGATATATGAAGAATAACGGTCATTGACCCACCTGCATTTATTGACACACTTAATTTCAAAAACAGAAATAATGACATAAAACTGTCCTGAATCGACATCTATTGTGATCCTTACTGTTCTAGTAATGAAAAACGATTCATAATTTATTGTCCGGGGGTACCTGCGAAGAGATATTAGGGAAAGGTCAATGACCGTTATTCTTCATTTATCTGGCGCCTACTATAGAATAATTCTGGATACTGGATTTTGGAGGCTGTTGTGACCTCCACAATCCAGTAACTGGATATCACGGTACCCTTTGGCAAGCCAGACTGGTGATTATTTTCTGCCTTCTGTCTGGGAAGACAGAAGCTAGAAAATTAAGTAAAATAATTAACTGAATTATTAAATTAAGGTATCTGATAATACTTATTATTATTTTTTGGTATTACCGGGTGGTAAAACCAAAAAATAGTACATATTAGATGTACCTTCACCCCAGGGACAAAACTGAAACTCATTCCTCTCGCAGCCTCATTATATCAACAAAGGGCCTAGCTACGGATGGTATCGGATTACCAACTCGAGCATATAACAGTGTCCGAACATCGCTAATTAGGGTAATAAGGTAGCCTCTGATAGGGGTGTAACAGATGTTACACCCCTATCTTAGATAAGCAGTAGTGGAAGATGGATTAAAAAGTAATTTATTTAAAAAAAAAAATTACGGCGTACGATAATTGTTGCGAAAGTTCGAAAGAGTCACCGCGGCCCTGGAACGCAAAGGGCATAAGGATGAACATAGATGGGTTTTAGTCGGTAAGAGTTTGATACTCCCTTTCGCTCAAACCACAGCAGAAGAAGACATTTGATGATTTCCCATCCATAAAAAAATGGTACTTAAGTTTTGTAAGAGGTAAACTGTATATTCAATCAGCGTTGATTTTCCCGACTTTGTTGGGGTCAGCTTTTAGTCAAATCAGATGCAACTGACTACCAATATCTGGATATCACCGTACCCCTTGGCAAGCAAGACTGGTGTCAAATTTACAGGCCTCCGAATTCCCGTAATGACTGACAAAGATCTATATTTGACAGCAGGAAGCACGGAGGAGCCTTGATATGTAATGAATGGTCAGTGGTCACCCATAGTTTTTAAGTTTTTTTGTATGTAAAATATGTATTAGTTTTTGTTTTTATACCTATATATTATGTATTGTGTTTTATGGGCCTTAGTTGCCTGAAATAAAGGATTAATAAAAAGATAAAGAGGCGTTCAACCCAGAAATGCAGTACAACCTTACTGTCTGATCAAGCCTCGCAGCTAGTGATACGGATGAACTAATCACGTCATTAAGAGGTCTTATTAAAATTCTAATTAGTGCCATCAAGGGAACTGGAAAATTAAAACCTCCGAGCCGGGCTAAGTCGTTTATGGTTGCGGCAATTATTATGAGAGGAAAATCTTTTTATTTTATTGGACTTTAAGAGCGTTTACGCCGTACGGCATTTCATACAAAATTACAAGTCCTCATTTTTCGAAATGAATGAACAGAGTGTAATCAAACTTCCTACTCATACATAGGTCTAAATAGTTATAAGAGAACATTTTCGAAATGTCTAATTTTAAAAAAGATAATTGGATATCTGTTTCTATGAAATCGGTCAAATTTTGCTGTAACACTATTTTTCGAAAATGTTTTCTGATAACTTTTTAGACCTATGTATCCTGTTTATCCGTAGAAAGTTTAATTAAAATCAGTTCATTCATTTTGAAATGTTTGCATGTTTGTATCAAATGCCGTTCGACGTAAATGCTCTTAATCTTTGCCGCAGACAGCCACGACGCGAAAATGTAATAGTGATGCGGGAAGCTTTGTCATAGACATTATTTTAAAACCATACTATAGACGCAATAATGTCTATATGTGAATTGTCGCATTGTCGATTCGCACATGCCTCTTAAATACCTAACCTTTTTTTATTTTTTGTGCAATTTGAGGATGCCATTTTCCAAATGCCTTATTTTTGGGTTATGACATCTATGATCGAGCGATCGTGCCCGGAGATGCCTTAAGGCACTGGTTCTCCCACGCGTCGACGAAACTGTACAGCAGGCTGCTTGACGCCGGACTCCGGTGGGAGGTCGCGAACCAGGCGGACGTTAGCCCTACCAAGGGAAAGCGCAAGGGAAGGATTCGCCAGTCTCATAAGGTATTAGGTGAGACTGTCCAGGATGCGCAGAGCGCTCGGTTCAGTTGAGTGCCTGATGGAACAAATTGCGCTACACGAGGAGGCTTCTTTATGCATTCCAAAAAGTTTTATAGTTGCACACCGATTTCGAGAACAGAAACCAAGTTATCTGCGTTCAGGTTTTCTTACAATACGAACCACGTCCAGGAGTAGGGATTAATCAGGTAAGTACATCGATCTAACTTGACCAAAGTTAGATTTACATTAAACTTCTCGAAACCCATACATGAATACAGAATTCTACGCAGTATCATAGCTCAACCATATCCAAATGATTTCCACCATTGCATGCCCAATTAACCCTTAGAAGGTTCGCCTAACAGGATTTGGGCAAGATTTCAAAAGCCTCGGGCCCAAGGTTTTGCCTTTCTAATCAGATAAGCTTATCACACCTACCCGTATGTTGCCCTGTATGGTTTAACCGCTAATTTAATTTGGTTCATTCATTTTACTATTAACATGAGTTAAAATTTTCCATTGGATTCAGTGTTTTTTTTTTTTTATACAGGGTTATTTGTAAAACACCAACAACCTCTCAGTGGGTGAAAGTACTCATGATTGTAAACAATTTTTACTATGGGACCAACTCTGAAATATCAAAAAATAAATCGGCTGTTTCATACAAAATGCAATATTCACCCGATAAAAATGTATGAAACAGTGGATTTGTTTTCGATTTTTCAGGGTTGGTCTCATAAAAAAAAGTGAAAGGTTGTTGGGGTTTTAAAAATAACCCTGTATAATTAGGGATATTTATAAACACAATGCATAATGACAGTCCCAATATACCCTAAGTAGAAACATACTGCTACGGATTACATTTGGGACACAAATCTTTTTTTTTGGATGGAAAATCATCAAATAACTCAGGCGTGTCAAACTCTTACTGACTAAAACCCATCCGTGTTCCTCCAAATTCCCTTTGCGTTCCAGACCCTGGCAAAAACATTTATACCTAGCTTTTGTAACCACTATTTCTTAGAAGGTAATTTTATTATTTCGTTTTAAATTAGTCTACGTCGTTTTCGTAAGTTGACTCATGAAATTCAAGAACATAGTCTAATGACTTACAACTGGGTAATACTGTTGTACCTACCAAGTTTCCTTGTTGCGACTGCAGAAAACTCGGTTTTCTTTGGAGATCCTTGAAATGAAAGTTAATGTTGACAGGAAAATGTATCTTATACTTTAAGAGAAGTGAATAAGTTGCTATAACAAACGACTTATAAATAACTTAATAACGACTTATAATGATGGGGTTGCCCCGATACTGCAGCGTGTCAGGGATGTTTGCTGAAGCTCACGTAGACTGCTTCTATTCGGTGATGCGGAAGCGGTGTGCATCCTTGGTCCGTAGGGTGCGGGGCAGCGCCAACAGCATCCTGTCTATGATGGCAAGCAGGCTGGATTGTGCGTTTGTGAACCACTGCTGCAGGGTTTCGGCTGGGCCTGTCACCTTGCAGCAATGATGTCACAATCCGTATTTCTATTTTTGTAAGTGTATTACTAACATAGTTTGTAAGTGCATTGTTAATAACACTATGAGTCTTGTTGCTTGTATGCAATAAATGGTTTATATATAAAGACAGGGTCTTATTTAGGTTACCACAGGCATGTATGTATATCCGTAGAAAAAAATCGTAAAGAAATGGTCGTGTGACGTCATTTGTACGTACACATTTTACTTACACGTGACGACACGAGCCCTCACTCCTGATCTTTGATGCGTTTTATCTTCGTCATTTTTTATTGATTTGATAAAGCAAATACGTGTCCAATATTTGTTGCAATGCCACATCAACTATTTGTTGGAATAAATGACATTCTTGGTGGAATTTTAATTTGACCAATTTGTTATAATTACTATTAAGAGATAAAACCAAAATCACAGAACATTTTGGTGTCGAGACAGTGAGCACTAAGAAATACAACTGGGTGCTCTCATACGCTTCACAGGGAACTGTATTAATTAATCAATTGAGCTCGCACGTCACTATGTTTGGAGAATATTCAATTCGTCTTTGCATAATTATATAATATGCAACTGACCCTTTATCTCTTCGTCCTTAAATAAGCCTGTAACTCGAAAACCTCCTATACATAGCTACCTTTATCCTTCGGATTTGCACACATAGTTTATTCCAAAGGAAAAGTTCATTTTCAGGATAAAAGTGGTCTGAACACGCAGCTATTGTGTAGCTTTCCATCAAAAAAAAAATCGAAATCGTATCAGTACTGTGGCACAAGCGGCCCTCACGCTACCACCACTTACTAATTAACACATGGAATTTGCCTTAGTAAAGAGCTAATACATGTCTGTTATAAAAAAAACAATATATTCATAATTCAAGTACCTACTGTTTATATTTCTGCTAGACGCTTCCAAAGTGCCGACGACTAACTTGCCTGTCAGTGACCTGCAGCCAAAGAGTTCACAGTGCTTCCACACATTACCTTTTACAAGCAAGCAAATATTTTAATCTTGTAAATTAAAAGTTTAGTTGAGCAAATTCAAAGATTTACATCCTCCACCATGTATATGCTTCGTCTAGACAAAAACCTCTTTCATAAAACACCGCAAATTAAAAAAACAAAAGCTATCATACCTCTGTAAGCTTCCAATTTCAAACACGTTCCCTCTGTCATGAAAACAAAATTAAATCATACAGCACAATCAGCAAAGATAGCGCTGTGTACAGCATTAAAGCATTCACGGCAACAATATACTCCACAAACTGGAAAACACTGAGTTGGGAAAACAGATTTTAATCTCACCAACTCGCTGAATCGCTGAATACAGCGTTAATATATTCCAGTCTGTAGACGGGAGATGCGCTTGAATTGGTTGTTGGTGTAAAACACTCCGAGCGCGTAGTAGTATTTGGGATTTGTAAACAAATCATATGCACACATTCAAGCTGCAAAACTGGTCTGCGCGGTATTGCATTTCAGTTTTTCGTATATTTGGGAAAATAATACGTCGACTAAGTATGTTTTTGGGTGTTGTAAAAATCTTATTTTCGAGTCGATGGTGACACTATAAACAGCAGTGCGATTCTGTAAACATGTCGAAGTGAACACTTGGGCGGGGCGCACGACGGGTGAGTTGTAAAACCATACAAATAAGATGGAATGACAGCTCTATTATCGTTCACTCCGCCTAGGTGAACACCGTGAGATGTCGACAGAATCGACCGGCAGTTTGTGGCCAGTACGTGGTCACGATTATAGCGGCATCATTGCGTTCTCAATGGTCCTGGTGTTAGGGTATTTTTTTTTTGGTTGATTATGCAAAAATGGTAATATCTGTTTCAATTTTCCCACTTTTAGTTTGGTCATACCAATTTCTACGTAAATTGAAGCTAGCAATAAGCCCTCCACTAAAAACTTAATCACCCCTTTTCACCCTTTTAGGGATGTATTTTCGAAAAATCCAAACATTTGTTATTCTAATTTTTATCAAAATCATTAGTCCCCATTTCGCTGTAACCGCAACATTTTCTTTACTTAGAGCATTTTTAAACCGGTCGTAACTTTTAAACGAAAGGTCCGATTTGAATAATTTAAAGTGTAATTTACATGTACCTACATAATCAGTCTTAATTATAAAACCATTTAAATGGATCAGGATTAATATCATGATACCAAAATCCACCACTCTTTGGTTCCACCCGGGTTTTGATTGAATAAATTAAACAAAAAGCGGTAATTGTGACTTAACCATAATATTAGACAGATACCGTTGTAGTTTTTTTTGTAAGTACTTTAATCCTTTAGTACATTATTTTTATTTATCATCAATAGCTTTTTCAGCGCACGCCAAATAATGAATTTATTAGGCTTTTTGCTACTTTGGGTAATTGGGTTACATTATTGCAATTTTTATAGGGATCTCCATTTTTTTCTAAAATAAAATAGAGCCTATGTTTTTAGTTAATAATGCAGATTTCTAATCAATAATTTTTAAAATCGGTTGATTTGTTTTTGAGCCAAATCGTAACAACCAAACAAATAAATCTTTCCTTTTCATAATATTAGTTTACATACGGTAATGTTATCCTCTTAACTGTAACGAGACTCCTGTAATCGTTGCGCCATTGTTTTACTATTGTGTCTGCTATCATGGCGGCTAAAGATTTATAGAATATAGATAGATATTTGTTTAGATAGTTTAGTTATAAATATGCCACACATTAATGACATAGACGACACCCTACAAAGCTATACTTTTCAAAACTAGCTCTGCCATATTTACGTCCCGGCACAGTACTACACGTAAAACCTACACTTCTATTCGTGAAAGCAGGTTGTATCAACAACCCACGACGGTCGAATTGCTAACATTCATGTGCGAATATTTTCCTCGCCGGTAAGCTGAACGCGAATTACGTTGGCATCGTTAGAACCCACACGTGTTCCCTAAATGCTTTGGACTCGTAATGTTGTGTGAACTTGTAGCTCTGAACATGATTTTAGCATAATAGATGATGCTGTTTTTGAAGCTAGTGTGGGATTCCTAATAGTTATTTATGCAACTGTTGTATAGGAAGGGGTATTAAAACACGAATGTGGGTTTATTACACAAGGCGAAGCCGAACACTCGTTATAATACCTAATTATGTACAGTTGCATACAAGACTTTATCAACACCCATGTGATATGAATCCTCTATAAAAGGTTCTTTTCAAATTCATGAAATCTTGGTACTTACGCCTTTTCATATTGTTTTGTCGACTTTTCTGGTAATAATTGGTTAGAAAAGTCTTTTGGTGCATTAGAAATAACTGGTGGTGTGTTGACAGAGTTTGTATCACTCGTTTTTGTAAACAACATAGTAATATTTTTTTGCAATACTAATATCGAACTGGGATACGGTATGAATTCGAACAACCTATAAGTTTTTTTTAAATTGCGGCGCTTTGTTAGTGAAACGCGCGTGCATGACAATGTTCTTTTTTTGAAATTCATAAAGATAACACGAATTGAGCAGTGAGAATGTGGCTGTTTGATGAGTAAAGTGAAGAAGTTCAATGAAATTTACAGCATTATAACACTCGTTTGGATGATATTATGGTTATTATGACACTGGTTGTTTTAATGTTGGCAATAAGCTTATTGTTTCAGAAACTTTTTTATAGCATGAAAGTAGATTAAATTTAATGCTGCACTGTTTGGTTATAAATTGGCAGCTTAATTTGTAGTGTAGAAACACCAGCAAATGAGATGCATAAGTGTAAAAACCTATGAGTAGTAAGTAGAATATACCTAATTGTATACCAACCATCGCGGCCACATGTATGAACCATTTATTAAACGTTACGTATTATGGTATGATTACATTATTTACTTCAAAATTCCGCATTATACCATGAAGCATATTATTTCTATTAAGATAATTATTATGGTTGAGACACTGTTTATTTGTTCCACAATGAACTAGGTTTTCAAAAGAAAATCAGAATTTCACGATATTTTAAAATTATCAAATCCCTTTGTAAACTGACGATCCATACATTTGAATATGAACGCAAAACGGTGACAGAGAAAGAAAACAAATGCTTAAAGTGGAAAATAAGTTCAAAGCGAGTCCCGTATGCTTGGGCGAGAAAACTCAGTGGAATGGAAACAGTTTCCACAAGAGTGGCTGGAGGGAGCCCGGCAAGATACCAGGGGTTCTCATTCATAATACGGGCCGAAGTTAAAGGCATATTTATTTTTATTTATAGTTTGAGGGTAAATGCGAACGGCCATTTGGTGCTAGCTGGTTGCTAAAATCGAATATACTTTTTAGGTAACATCGAAAAAGGTTACGTTCTTTGGTTTTACGGTGGTATAGAATTTTATTAAGATTTTCTTTAGATGAATACGACGATTCACTAACTGATTGACATAATTATTGTGATCTTCTCATTCTCTTATTTTTTTATCGATGTAAAGACGCCGACATTTTTTTATATGTATAATGTAAACTGCCACTTATTTTTGATGTGGAATAGTAAAGGAACCTTTTCATGCCCATGTGACGGTAATGGAGAACTTTATGACAAAAAAAATACTTGTAATATACCCATGTTTGCAAAGAAATAAAAATGATTTGAATGAATGTTTTGAGAATGTTTTATTTAATTTTTATTCTCACTGATTGAAATTGAAACATGTTTCAGTGTATTTATGTACGTTTTTAATTTATTTATTTATTTAAACTTTATGTACAATAGTGGTACATGGGCGGACTTAATGCAACAAGGCATTCTCTACCAGCCAACCAGTCAGTACTCCTGTAATTTTGAAAAAAAATATAGCTTAATTGTGAACTTTGGGCAACGAATCGATTTCATCACGATTCTGGGCATGATTATATTTAATGGCAGATAAAAGTCGCTTATTCATTTCACAAAATATAACTTAAAGTAGGTAGTTCACCATCTTCTTCGTTTAAAGTCGCCATCTTGTCTCCTGTCTAGAAAAGATATTTAATAAAAAAAAAAAAAAAGGAAATATAATAATAAAAAAACTGCATTACTTACATTCATATTAACATAAATAAAATACACACATTAAATAGAACTACTATATACCTCTAAATCAAAAATATACATTACTAATATTACTTAAAAACCAAAATAAATAGAATCCAATACTCTAAATGTTTTATAAACCATGTATAATGTACCCAAAATATATAAATAGAAACTAAAACAAAATAGTCATAAAATTATAAACTTGCTAGTGATACTAGACTATGCCATCAATGCCACATCTAGCAAATATAAAATTCGTAGATCCATGTTGTGATTGTTTGTTTACCCACATTTTTTTGTTTTGTTATTTTCTATACGTACATCTGTGCGCTCTAATTATAAATCTTAGTTTTAGATATTGTTTCTCAGTAAGTGAATTTGTATACAATTCTTTATGAGAAATAAAGTTGTTCTTAAACCTAAACCTAATATTTTATTGAAACGTTGCAATGGCGTTGAGAAAGTAAAATATATCTGTCAAGGGAACTTTAAGCATTATTTATTTAGTTCTGTGGATAGCTGGTGTGAGGAAGCTTAGTTCTAGTCCCACTCTGATGTAGGGAGCTTAGCTTAATTGATTTCTGGTGTTGCAGTAAGGGTTTCCAAGTACCTGGTTAAAACAAATATTGTGTTATAAACCGGTGGTACTGGTACTGTTTCACAACAAGTGTTCATCAGCAATACACCTTGAGATTTTAACAGTGGGCATCATTTAGATATACGAAATATTGGCCTTTATTTGAAACTAGCTTTTTCCCGCGACTTCAAACGCGCATATCCCGTTTTTTTACCGTTTTCTCATGAATCTATCATTTACAAAAATAATTTTCTAAATTCGACTGGTACTTCTAGAGATTATTCAAACAAACAAACTCTTCAGTTTTATAATTATGTTTTAATAGTTGATCGAAGATTATATTGGTTTAAAGTATATAAATTGCCGTATTTTTTATGACATCTAAGAAAGGTGTGATGTTAAAAAAGAATTACAAAATTTTCTTACAATGTTATAACAAACCATTTTACAGAAAAATCAAAACCCACTGAAACAAAATGTATAAAGGCAGGGGAGTAATAATTACATACGGGCGGATACACAGGCGGCAACTAGTATTAATTAAATCGATTTACCCAGGTATGTGTTATTTTAAGCTCTTCACCTACAAACCTTTAACATTAGTAAGAAGTTTAATCGGACATTGACACAGACCCTTTTCTATTTCTACCTACTTAGATGACACCCCCAAGATACATAGGTATGTTGACGCTTTCTTTGCATGGTAGTTTTATTCGCCAATCGATGGGGTGGTGAACGTGGCCATCAACTAAACTTTGATCAGGCTTATGTCTGAGTCACTAAAGATTTGTTATACTTACATACAACTAAATTGGCATCGCTACAGGTATTGTGCATTTTTCCGGAATAAAAGTATCAAATTTATAACACTCAACCATAGTGTAATTTTTAGGGTTCCGTACCGTACCTCAAAAGGAAAAACGGAACCTTTATAGTAATTAATATCAAATATAATAAATCTGTGGCCCCTTCCTTGGAGGCCTAACAATATCAAGCTACTAAATCTTACAGCACAAGTAATGGAAAAAGTCTAAAAATTGAAAACTTGTAGTTTTATACATAAAAAACACATTTTTCGCATTTATATATAGTACCAGCTATTGCCCACGGATTCGCCCGCGTGGAGGTCGGAAGTTATCCCACGACCATTACAGAATAAAAAGTATTCTATGTTTTTTTCCTGGTCATGGTCTACCTAAGTGCTAAATTTCATCCAAATCCGTTCAGTCATTTTAGCGTGAAAGCATAACAAACAAACAAACAAACAAACAAACAAACTCACTAAGTAATATTACAAAGAAAAAAGTGACATCAAAAAAAATTATAACAATCGCCATTATTTTATTGAGATAAAATCTTGAAAAACGTGTTGTGAAATCTACATAGTAAACGACATCGAAGAGAATTCAAAATCTGAATTCAAATATGATAAACTATCGAGAAACCGTAGTATCGAGACGATAACTCATCAATAGGCTTAGAAATTGTGTTTGGCAAACGGACTAACCTCGGATATCTCTGCCATCTTAGGGGCGATACCGCCCCGGGCCACGTTTATAGGTGGCAGAACCACGTCATATTGTTTATCGTTTGAGTTCACTAGACCTTCCTTCCTTCTTTCATTTTTTTCTGAACTACTAACACTATAGTTTGGGTTTTGTGTTTTCATTAGTGTATTGTATGTATGTTGTCTTGTGGCAAATAAATCATTTGTATTTCTTTATTTTTTTTTCTTTTCTAGGTTAATTTAATCGACTTTGAGAAAGCTTGTTTCTGAGAACTTGATTGATAATCAAAATTGATTTAACCATCATCTGCCAAGCCTTTTCCTAACTATATTGGTCAGTTTTCAGTCGTTGTGGTTGTGTAGATGAATAGGCATGAAGCGGATGTCTATCTATTTGACCTCCTTAATCCGGTTACTGGGTAGGAAGGTATCCCTTGGCAATATTTTTGTGCTCTTTACTCGCAACAACTGTCAGACTATTTGGTGGAGAAGGTACAAAAAAAAAAAACAAAATGATTCTGTTTTTAAAATGTCAATAAGAGTGTGCTTCGCGGCTAGGCACACTATTTTCGACTTTTTAAAAACAGAATCATTTTGTTTTTTTTTTTAGCCTGTAGTATAAGTCACTAAGTTTGTGGTAAATAAATGCTTTTTCTTTTTTTTTTCTTTAAAAGACGTCCAATGGCAAATTAGCAAATTATCTATCAACTAAAATGATGAATGGTTCGTTGTTCAAATCACAATGGACGATCATCGACATGGCCATAGTAATGGCAGTTTCACGTAGTAAACCAGTTACACAGTATTTAATTTCTGTAGGTGTACCTACCTATAATGTTTTCGAAGTTACTTTTTACAAACAAGTATCAAGAAAGTTTTCTATAAGGATTCCTAAGTCTACAACAGTAATTTTATTCCAAGAAACATAATATTTTGTTCTCCTATTTTGTCAAGAAACAATTCGCCAAACTCGTTATAACTAAGGATACTTAGTCGGCTAACTTTCCCGATACGCCAAATGGTGTTATTCGAATAATGTCATACTGTTATTCGTAACAGAGCGACTGATATGTAACTGGTTATATTTTTTTTGTTCCTTTACCGATTAATTCATTTGTTTCGGTCTTATGAACCAACGTCGGGCATAATAAATAGTAATATTAGTAGTTGTTATTAGAGTGCAAGCAGACATACAGGGATATTCGCATTATGTGGCTTCCTTAAATATCTCATGAAAATAAAATTTCTTGTAACAAAAACTTAAAAATATGTTTTCTTAATGTATAACCAGTTGAACAAGATTAAGAATTTACTTAGACTCGAGCTAAGTAAGAACCAACTACGACGAAAATTTATACAGATATTTTTTTTTTTATTAAGTAATGGGCTTGCTCTTGACCTCGATCACGCCTGATGGGAAGCGAATAGATGAGGTCTCTGATAGAGCGAGCGTGCCCAGAAGATGCCTGTTCACTCTTGCTTTGAAGGCAGACGGGTTATATGTGGAAGGGAACACAGACGCTGGTAGAGGGTCATATACTTATTATATTAATATATAGTTAATTTTAATACAATAACTATATGAAAATGTACTGGTGAATAAGTCGTTCGAGTGCCATAATGAAATAAATAAATCTATTAAGATAATTCTTAAGTCACTTTAACATTATTTAGATCAGAGGGGGCTAGTGCGAGTTTTTATACTTAAGTTCTCGATCGCATCAACGTTCAGTTATGTCAAATCGTACGGAAAAAAAGATTATCACCAGACGGCGCCGGTTGGTGATAATAACTTCAGTTACTTAATAAATTATTAGTTTTAGTACAAATTATTGATCCAGTACCTACATCTCATTTAAAAACTCGCATATACGAATACCGACTAGAAATTAACTTTCCAACTCTGTGAATTCAAAAACGAACCGAAAACGAGCTGCTAAATCTCGAAATTAAATCTAAAATAGAGCAAAACTATCCATCATCATGCTCTTTATCACAATTTTATTTGGGGTCGGCCTATGGGGTCGGCACAGCATGACTTCTTTCATAGGTACTTCTCTATTTAGTCGTCATCTCATGTTGTCATATTATTATTACTCTTTCTAGCCTCATCATCATTTACTTAGTTAATCTAACAATAAATTCTTCAGTCTTCCGCTTTTTTTTTAGCTGGGAAATCATCAAATGACTGGCACTCCCTTTCGCTCCGCCCAGAGCGAAAGGGAAGGTCAGACTCTTACTGACTAAAACCCATCCGTGTTTCTCCAAATGCCCTTTGCGTTCCAGGGCCGCGGTGACTAGTTCGAACAAATTCCACAACATGTCATCCCCTACTCTCAAATCAATCCACAATCACAATTAAAAATTTCTTCCTATATTTTTCTGGTGACTAAAACTGACTTCCAAATAAAACCGATATCAGTTCCAAAGTAAAAAGAACTGAAACATTCGATATATATATTTGAGTTGGTATTTCTGTCCGGCAATACACTCAAATCGGTGAAGCGTTTAGGTGCCACGTGTATTACCTATGAAATATCGCTTCAGGCTATATTTTCTCGTCGGTTCGACCTTTTAGATGTACATTTTCAGTAGATTCAAAGCTTAGGTAACAGATTGGTATTTGGTTGAGTACGAATAAGGTTGAGACTATTTTCTTCGTTGTTTTATACTTTTATATAAAAAGCATACAATATTATTTTTATATTCAAATATAAAACGGTTGGAAATGGTTATCGTAGTCTCGGTAATACAGGGTTACAACACCTTAGTCGTACCCTTCGGGAGTAAGACATGAACGCAAGCGTTTGTTTTCCTAAGATTAGAATAGATATAAGTACCTCCGTTTTCATATCACTCAGCTATTTTTACAGAGTTTATTATCATAATTAATACAGAGTGTATAGAAGTGCGTGGTCATATTTCAGGGTTTCGTCCTGAATCATATATGAAGAAAAGAAACAATAGCAAAAATGTCGAAAACATTCGTCTAAAAACGTAAAAAAAACTACTTCTGTGACTGATCTAAAATAAATGTAATGTATGTAGTGTATTTACTTGTAGCTATTCCACCAATTCGCACTAAGCGTTTCCAAACGTCTTTTATAATGCGCACAGCAAAGGAGTGGAACTCTCAACGCTGAAATGGACCTTTTTAGTGCAGCCGTGAGACACCCCAGGTTTTTTGGCATACCTATATATTTTTTATTTTTTATTTCTGTGTACTGTGCGTGTTTCATGTATGTGCTTAATAAATGTTATTCTTTCTTTCTTTCTTTCTTTCTTTCTCTGCCTGCGTCTGTGTTTCCAAATGCTTACAACCCTAATCTCTTCAAAGTTAGAGTGAACGGGCTCCTTCTGAGTAGGCTCGCTCCATCGTAGACTTTGTCTCTGTCATCTCTGACATTGACTAGAGTCAAGAGCAAACCCATCTCTAATAAAAAAAAAGAAGCCACCAACTGAATACTTAAAAATACTTCCCTACGATTGCGAATATCCTTTCACTGGTATACTACACCACCACATAAAACTATAGGTTACCTTTTTCCTAGAAAAATACTGATTAGGTCATGTTTCCACTTGAAGCCAGTTCGCATGCAAATTGCATTACATTGCGGGCTACAGAGGTATGGTAGGCGCCGGATAAATGTGCAATAACGGTCATCGACCCACATACATTTATCAGGCAGGCAGGTTGGCGATCGCAGTGTAGCTGTAGCAATATAACCTACTCTGCTGCTGCCCATTCTCTGGTGAGTCCCTTAGTCGCCTCTTACGACACCCACGGAAGTGATGGGATGGTGCTATTCTTTTACGTCCGACACCACACGGAATTAGTTTGGATACACGTTCATAGTCATAAACCGAAAACATACTTGTACTTACTCTTACATAAATCAAACCACTGTTGCTTGCAGAACTAGTTTTCAGTAGAAATAGGACCAACGTAATAACTTTTCCAGATGTCATTTTTCACAAGCAGTTGTCCGCGATGATAAAACCTTTATTTTTCGAGACCTACTTCAAAAACATGAAACATTTTCGTGATTTGAAACTGAAACATAAAATTAGAATATTCTTTTCTTGGGAGAGGGTAGTTTTCTTTTATCAGCGATAGTTGGCTAAGCAAACTTATCATGTTGAACATTCGTCAAGTGTGAAATTCGCATGGCTGCTTGGAATTGATTTTACTGAAACTAGGGTAGGCAAAAGAAACTATGAAGATTTTAATTTTGAACTGTCGGAGTTTAGCTCTGAAATATAACCAAGAAATTATGAAAATTGATAAAACGACACTACCACTACCTGACCAAATTGTAAAAATTGTGGTAAAAATCACTTCTATACATTTGTTTACTGTTCATATCTGAAAAAATAATATTCCGTCAGTGCACTCAGCCTTAATGAGAGAATAAAATTCTTCGAACAGATTTTATGTGTGATATCAATCACACACATAAAATCTGTTTGCAGAATTATATATATTATATTAAATTCACAAATATCTCACGTAGTATTTTTAATACAAAAGTTGACTGGTAGAGTATGCCTTGGTACATTAAAGCCGCGTATGTAACAAACCTGTACATAAATATGTTTAATAACTTGTTTAAAAACATGTTTAATAAATAAATAAATAAAGTTTAAATAAATGAAATACACAGCAATATTCTTTAACTTTATTAATGCCCTGGAACGCAAAGGGCATTAGGAGGAACACAGGTGGGTTTTAGTCAGTAAGAGTATGACACTCCCTTCCATTCCGCCCAGAGCTTAAGGAGTCATTTGATATTTTCCCTTACATAAAAAAAGGAGGCAAGCAATGATAGATTGACTGTTCGTATATCTTATTGATCTTACCTAGCCACATCGTTTTACTTTCCGACATACACGCGAACGAAGTCGCGGGCAACAGCTAGTACTATAATAAATATATTATCCTGAAACTACCACAACTTTGTGACAACTACATAGCTTTTTCGTTATTTCACACATGAAAGAAACACTACGAATAAGAATAGAATATTTCATTTCTCTTGCAGGTACGTAAAAATTCTGACACATTTTTAACTATCGAAAAGTTCATGCAGAAATTCGGCCAGCAACATTCATCAGAAGCAAGATTCCCTAAGGAGGCCTGAAACATCAGGTAGGTACTCTTTAAAAACAAAAATGTTTTGTGAATTGGTGCGTGTCCATTGGTGGAACTGAAGAGACCGAGAGACTTTTCGCGCCCAGGGAAATCATATTTATGTCAATTATGTTATTTACTGAAAAAATATGCTGAAATTAACACGGATAATATTGTGACAGCCGCAAAGCTAGAATGGGAATGTCTGAATGGTTCCGTGTGTAATTTTCTTACGAGGAAACTTTCATCTGCGATAAAAAGTATTTCAGTCGAAAGTCCACATTTTAGTGACATTTCGACAGTGCATAACACTCCCATTTTGTTCTCTGAGTGCCTTTTCAAAAAATTAAAAAAGAGTAGAATTGGCCTTCTATCATTTTATATTATTTGAAAAATACTAACGTTTTCTCTTAGCAGACGTCGATATCTGTATTTTTATACACAATCATTTTGAATAGCATTTAAATTGAAATAAAATGAATCTATACATATAATAAAACTGTAGAAGAGGTCAATTCTGTACATTGAATATAATCTAAAAAAAATACTCCAGCGGTGCTTTATACAAACAGTAGAAGCCAAAAATATTTTTTTTTATTTTTTTGTCTGTCTGTCTGTCTGTCTGTTGTTCGTCTTTCACGCAAAAACCACTGGACGGATTTTAATGAAACTTTTTTTGTTGTATAGCTATTAGTCCTCGCCAACATATAGGCTATAATTTATTTTGAAGATCTGAATACAAGACGTGGAACCTTAGCAGCCCGGCTAATCTATAAGAGATATTAATATACCGCTTTAGGAATAGTTGGTCAACATGATGAGTACTGTCTGTCGACATAAAAAAAATGAAGGTCTAGAGCATCTGATGTGGAACCCTTTCAGGGAGCTAAGCTATCGGCTATTTTAATCAATTGTCAACAGATCTCATAGTCCGTTTGGTTTAAAGCCTGCTTCTCGAAAGACTAGGTTTGGGTTCAAATCCCACAAATTTTGTTATTATTTTTGAATTATTTTTATCTTATTTATTTCCTTATTTTTTTATTCCTACCAAACCTAATATTTTCAAATATTAATAATATGTTATTGCTGTATTTTGCATATCTCTTTAGAAAGACAAGCAGAACCTATTTTTTGTTTATATGTATTATGTTTCGTTTGCATCGCGATAAAAAATACAAAACTAATGTAGAAAACATTCACATAAACCTGATAGGATTATGGCAATTTAGAAGAAATCAACTTATTATCTACATGCATAGTAAGTAGGGGTAAGTATCTTCAATGACACTTGCAATGCCATCTGTTGAGCGAAACTGTACTTACCATCAACAGCACGAGAATTACACCAAAAAGTATTTTTTAGTTAAAGATTCTTTTGATACTTACCAGGCGTTACGCATTTGATGCAAAAATAAAATTGCTCCACTGACTTTGTTTTCATTTTTTTTTTACTTTTGATAGGAACGCGTTTGACCACTATCTCACCTGATGGCAAACGATGATGTGATCGAAGATGGAGCACGCTTTCCTATAAGTAACCTATTCACTCTTGATAAGACTCCCAGGCTGTAACTATCCAGAAACACGGACTCGGTCAGGGAATTCCACGCCATGTGTTTCCAAAACGTTTTGTTCATGTGGGTGTGAGGTCCATCGTGTACCGGTGGCGTACCGCCGTACGTCTTGTGGTCCGATGATGGAACGAGCTTGGCGGAATTAAACTATGCAATTCCGTCGCACACTCCCCAAAATGCAACCGATAGAAAACCGAAAGGCTAAAAACTCGGCTTCGATGCTCAAGACTTTCACCTCTTGAATTTCTTTCCCAGGATCTCCCTCATTCCTAATTATTTTCTGTTTATTTTGAAACAAAACTGTTCAATTCCCAGTCAGCTGGTGATTCGTCGTGACCAGCCTAGGGCCAGAAATTACCAGTAGCGTTTCACACTCCAGACGCCACAGAAGAACTCGCCAAGATAGGTTTCGAGATGGTAGTGCTGGACCCGTACCCGCTCCTCCTTCTTTCTTTCTTTCACACAGTTTCGTGTATGGATTTGCCAGAGAACAACTGAACTTCATGACAACAAATGGTGAAAAAAGTGAAAAATGGCAATGACAAGTCTATAAACGTGACTAACTAATTGACTTCTCAGCTTAAGTAAAAATTACCTCCGTAATAATAGGGATTATTATTACGGATCATTGCCCTTAAATTTTTTTAACTTATGCACTACAGACACCCCAATTTGCGGAGGTTGTTTCGACGCCGGCTACGTCATCCTGGCCATGACTTTCCGACGTGAAAAAATCCTCGGAACGGTGAGGTGCAGGTTTCAAATCAAATCGTTTATTGCAATCTATAATGTACATATACAGGTGGTAAATATAGGTTTGTGAGTGCTAAGTGATTGAGCTGACTTTTATCTCAGATTATCACTCCCTTGCGGGTTGAGTATTATCGGTCGTCTCTCCGCTCAACCTGTGAAGCACACTGGTGGCTTTTGTACATTTGGGCGGAGCTAGGCTTGCAAACTTAGCCAGGACAACGGAGTCTCTACTCTACTCTATCCGTTGTGGGTTTTTTTATGGATAGGAAAACATCAAATGACTTCTTCTGCTCTGCGTGGAGCGGAAGAGAGTGTCAAACTCTTACTGACTAAAACACGTCCGTATTCCTCCTTATGCCTTTAATGTTCCAGGGCCGTGGTGACTTTTCGAACAAATTCCGCTCCGTTCGGACAGTGAGCCAACCTACGCTCGCCATCTGCGGGCCCGCGCTTAGGGTGGCTGGGAATTGCCTTGCGACTCCCGACGCAACGCCCGGGTTGTCTTTTTCTGTTGCGGCGGCCGAGGGGGTCTACTCTCTTAAGCCCGAAGTCTGTAGTTTCGGCCTTAGTGTTTGGCGTTTTCTACTCCGTATCACCTACGGACTTACGATTGGTCCCGAACTAGGAATAACTATCAAATCGTGCTGTCATTCATTCTTATATTCTTCTCCGGACCTTGGAGTAAACCAGGACGCCGCAGCCGATCGCCTCGACGAGGACACGGTGATGCTCCGCCCAAGCAGGGCAGACCTCCACCGTATACTCCACCATGTCCTCTGCGGAGACTTATCTTCTGATAGTTTCGGCATGACCATTAATCAAGCTCAGGGACAAACTATTAGTCGTGTTGGTGTGGATCTGCGGTAGTCCTGTATCTCGCACGGTCAGGCTGTATGTCGCTTTGTCGCATGTAAGCAGCGCGCAAAGCCTGTGTATACGTACTGATGAATATCACATAACAAGTAATATTGTTTACAAAGAAATGTTTTAAGTGTTAATATTCGTTCGTTCTTCGTAATTTTGTAAGTCATGTCATAATCACGATGAGTACCTATATACATTTAGTGAGTTTGTGTACTTAATATCTTCCTAAATACGAAAAGCAAGCGCGAACGAAGTCGCGGGCACAGCTAGTGATTGAATAAAGCAATAAATCGAATTCCAACTACATACTATAGATTCCCAAAACTCCCAACAGTTCTCAAATTCGTACCCAATCTATGTATATCTGACGGTCAAACTGTACATAGCATAGTCGATCTATCCGTCGGATTCCACGCATATTCGGCTCCGAAAGAATGCGAGCTGCTTTTCAAAGCAATTGCGTTCGTGCATGATCGGTTATATCCGTCAGCATTCGTGCACGCTCGATTATTACCGCCAGCGTTCGTGTGTGGCTTAATAAAGTTATTGCAGTACGCGTTGCAATGTGGACGTCCGTTTTGAACGTTAAGGGTTATGGATTCATTTGTTTTCAATTTCCTATGAACTAAACAAATGATATTACAGTGTTCATTCACCGATAAATGCTTCCGTAATGCTTTATATGGATTCCATGTTTTTGATATTTTTATTTTTGTGTGAATACTCTCTTTCGGCGTACCGGAAGACGAAGCGATTTCTAAAATCTTAAATTCTACAACACCAAATTCAGTTGCTATGTAACAGAGATGATGAATGTGCTGAACTAATGCGACTCATTAATGAGTAGGTACGAGAACAATTAAATTTATATTTTCTTTGAACAGGTAAAAATAATGATGGATCAAATCAAATCCTAAAATTAGCAGTAGACATTTTTGAAGAACGGACATCGTTTGCAGCTGCATACGAAATACGAGCATAGAGTGGAACATAGAGAGCAGTCAGATGGCTCAATTTTGTTAAGCTACGAAACAAGCGTAATGCAAATAGTTTCAAGGATGTTTGAAAGAACACCAAGTTCCACTATCAATAAGATGTAGTCGGTCTTTCAAAAATGATGAAAAAAATATAGTTGCCCCGATTGCTAACACACTTGTCACAACTTGACATCGCAAAACTAACTGATTTGTGTATGATAACGAGATGCAGATCAGAGCACTGCAAAGGGCAACGAGAGACATCAAATTCAGAGCTAGGTATGATTAAAGTAATCTAACATCATGCACTTGAATATGAAGAGTTTAAAAAAATATATAATTATTACTATTCAACAGGAGACATTAATTCTCTAACTTTTTAACGCTGGTGGAGAGTGCCGATATAAATATAAATCCATTGAACGCAAATGAAAAACATAGAATTGTAGAAGCGGTTGCATATGAACCTCTAGGAATTCGAAGAAGAACGTCAACAGACAACAGTGGTGGCCATTTCGTGACCATGTGCTTAAGAGGTACGGAGTAGTACGAGTATGACGACACAAAAGAGTCGGAAAAACAAAAAAGGGAAAAACTAAAATTAACATACAAGTATTGGTGTACGTAAAAATTTAAATCAGGACTGATGCTTTATACAAAAATAAATTACGGCAAAACATCTATTAACCTTATCATTTAATTAACAAATATGAAGCTATTTAAAATTTCAAAGTCTCTACAATAATTATTTACGTTTAATTTTGCAAAAGAATATATAACTTAGTAAAAGCACAAGTGGATTTTTTTTTTCAGTCGCCAAGTACACCCTATATTTATATTCCCTTTTGTTGCTGGTTCTCGAATCGTAGTTGATATCAATTTTAAAAGCGAAGATATATCTGACAGCTGATATATCTGAAGATATATCATGTCAATGAAAACTGCGTGTTACGATAGCATAAACTTACCGATACTTACCGGTCACTAAGTCAAGCCGATTTTATTTTATATTTTATTTTGTTGCTGGGTCTTTGAGCATCTCCGATCCTATTTATGAGCAGCAACATCCGCTCCTAGTTAATGAAAATCGTATGTTAAGGTAGCAGGGACACTACTGTTCAGTTTCCGGTCGCGAGGTGTAGCCGATTTTTTGTTTATATTTCATTGCTGGCTCTGTGAGCATCTTCGATCCCATTTATGAGCAGCAACAATATTGACATCCGCTCCTAGTTAATGAAAACGGCAACATATTCTGCGAATATTTCAAGCGTCTAATCGCTTGAAATATTAGCAGAATATTGAGTAGTTATATATTCACTTTAAAAATAAATAATTAAATTAAAATAAAATTAATAGTTAAGGGGGCTCCCATACAACAGACATGATTTTTTGCCGTTTTTATAGATAATGGTACGGAACCCTTCGCGCGCGAGTCCAACTCGCACTTGGCCGGTTTTTTTGTTTATATTTTTGTTGCTGGCTTTCTGAGGGCCAATTCTACTGTTTTTTTAACCACGTTCGGATTCGCATGTCAGTCGCAAACTGTCAAAAAAAGCCTCCATTTCCCTACATTTTTGACAGATTGCGACTAAGATCGAATACGATTGTTGCTTAAAAAATTAGCAGAATTGGCCCTCTGATGCTATTTATGAGCAGCAACAAAACTCACAACCGCACCTTGTTAATAAAAACCGCTTGTTATGGTAGCACGCTGTTTTACAGGAACTAATTAGCAACAAATTTTGTCAGATTAGTCGTCTCATTTAATACTGATTCCGTTATTATCTTATGGTAAAGACAGGTAACTCGATTTTTTTGGAATCGGTTCGAGCAACAAAATCGGTTTCGCAGCAACTAATTAGCAACTATTTAGCTACAAATTTACATGCAAATTGCAGTCGTTTTTGCTCGATATTCACCGCCAGCTGATGCTCCAAATGATCCAACTCCATTTCGCATTTATTCGTTAGGATTAATTTTGATGATACAGTAGTAATACAAAAACAACGAAACACCAAGCAACATTAAGCCTAAAAATTAACGAAAAACATTTACTAACGAACATCGTCTTAACCTTAATTAATGTTTGAAGTAGGCAATTTAAGGTTAAAAGGTGATTTTCAGATTCCAAATTGCTCGTAGAAAATACATCTCCAAAACATTCGGCTTAATTACTGACATTAGTAGCAAAATGTTATCGTTAGTGGCTATCTCTTTGATTAAGATTTGAAGATGACATACCTAGTTTATATTTAATATGATGTACAGAACCGGGTCGCAACGAAGCCATTCGCCAGAGAACTAAAGCCACCGACATTGCGCGAAGAATCAGCATGCTGAAGTGGAAGTGGGCCGGCCATGTCTGTAGACAGACAGACGGTCGATGGAGCAGTGTGTTAGAGTGGAGACCGCGTTTGGGCAAACGTAGTGTGGGACGACCTGTGGCACGATAGATCGATGATTTGAAGAAGGTGGCTGGTAGCGGATGGATGCGGACTGCTCAAAATCGGGATGGTTAGCGCTCTTTGGGTTACGTTCAGCAGGGGACGGCATTTGGCTGATATGATGATAATGATAATGATAGAGCCGGGCGTTAAAATGATAAATATCTGGGAATATTTCAAAGGGACTGTCACTCAGTTATTAGGATAATCTTTATTTCTACAACTAGCTTTTGTACGCGACTTTGCTCGCATTCATGTAGATTTTTGCAAAAAAAGTAGCCTACAACTGTCTTCAGGTTCTACCATATTAAAACCATGCAATTCATCAATATTATTTTAACGATTTAGAAGTGATATCGTTAAAAACAAACAAACGCAGTTTCCCATGTTTATGTAACATAGGTTAGGATATCAAATTATAGTCGGTATTAAGAACAGGAAAATTCAAACTCGGCTCTAGAATGATGAACCTCCTAACAATATGCGCTGTGTCCAGGAATACCGCTTCTGAATCAAGCCCTTGATCAAACACTGCCATTCACAGAGAAGATGCCCGTGTGATACAAGGGAAACATTATACAACGTATAACAATCGCGAAGTAATAGTCGACTGGCCTTTATTTACATTTTTGTGCGCATAACTCCGACAAAATGAACAGCTGATTTTTATTTTCGCAATTTTGTGGTGGTAAAAGTTGTTGATAATAATTATCAATTAAATCTTCAATAAAATTGTGTTTCAATGTTATAAACTTAAAACCGAATTTGTTAATTAAACTCATCTGTTCCAGAATTATCAGACCACAGTTAGATTTATTGACATTGTTCAATACTGAAACACCTGACTGTGATAAATGATAGTTAACCAATAATTAATTTAGTTTCAGTTGACCTTTGTTATTGGTAAGATAAATGATCCAAATACTTATAGTTAAATGTTGGAATTTATTTTATGTGAGTCATTTTGTAAAACAATATCTTGCGCGGTGCCTGCACTTGTGAGGACCTAATGAATGCCACTGACGCTGCTTTAAACGTGCCCGCCTCATCATCATCATCATCATCATATCAGCCGAAAGACGTCCACTGCTGGACATAGGCCTCCCCCAAGTGTCGCCACAACAACCGGTCCTGTGCGTCTCGCATTCATCGGCTACCCGCCACCCACACCAGATCATCAGTCCACCTTGTGGGAGGCCTTCCAACGCTGCGTCTTCCGGTACGCGGTCGCCACTCCAGAACTTTTCGGCCCCATCGAAAATCTGTTCTGCGAGCAATGTGCCCTGCCCACTGCCACTTCAATTTAGCGATCCTCCGGGATATGTCGGTAACCTTGGTTCTCTTGCGGATCTCGTCATTTCGTGGACAGGACCCAATTTAGAAAATCATTGACTAGAAAAGAAGATTATGTAAAACCAAAGCTACTTTTCAAAACTAATAAATCTTAATACATAGCCAATTCTTAAAAAAAAGTAATTCAGTTGTATTAATCCTGTTATAATATTCAGTGTTGGTCCCATAGTAAAAGGTGTTCATAATGATGAGTACAATGACCCCTTTTCAAGGAGTTAATACAAGAATCCTGAATGCAGCGAGGGATTCAAGCTAGCCCAAGGCAAAGGCACCTTTATCCCCGAGGAGGATACTCTACTTTTCTCACCTCCTGTGAGAAAATAAGAAGCCATAATACGAAAAACAAAGTATTTTAAATTTACAAACACTAAGTAGAAATATGTATTTATTGCGTTTATTCTGTTACACGTTGTATATAACAAAAAGATTACTTATAACTAAAACATCAAAATAATAAGATAATTTAAGACTTTATTTTAACATCAAAAATTCTCAGTTACCTTACAAAAGACTCTTGTCTGGAACACGTTCAAAATATCAAATTTATAAAGCCATAGATCCTGGAAAACAGGAAATCAGTGAGGCAACAAGATCTATTGGCTTACAAACTCATTTTACAAAGCCGATCTTCAAGAGACTCGAGAGTGAAACGATAACTCCTCAAGCCTCCACGTTGATCGTAAAGAAAGGAAAACAAGTCAAGGTTGTGTTTTGTCTCCTCATTGTGATCAAAATGAGCATGAAGACAAGAATATTTTTACCTTCCTTAGCTCAAGCATAATCAAATCAAATCAAATACGTTTATTTGTGTACACAGGTGGAAAAGGTGGAACAATTACAAGATTAATGGGTCTCTGTGTCCTGCCACAGTAGGTGGCATACAAACATTAAATATTACATTTCAAATGTGCCAAAATATTTTAAATTATATTGAAATCAAATATAGACCTAAGTTAACATAATCAAGTTATAACATTTTCATTGTTGAGACTAGGACGTATTTTTAATAAGTTGTAAAAACTAATTTCAATGATACTTGTACTTCGCATTCTATTCAACAGTAACTGCACTTATTACGAGATAATCCAGTACTTCGCCATTCTTCAGGTATAAACTATTTCTATTAGGAAAAATCATGTTGTGGTACGTGAATGAAGGACGAACAAACATTCGCGTTTATGGTACAAAATATTGAGTGTTAGGTACAGATCTATTTTAGCTATTTCCTAAATGATAATTACTTAGGTATATTCACGAGAATAGATACACAAAACAACAAAATACAATATTTTCGAAACTGATTCCCAGAACACAGCCAAATGGAATAAATTTTAATATTAGTAAGGCCGAGTCTACTATCATGTTGGATTTATTTTTCGATAGCAAAAAAATTAAATGTGATGCCCAATTCATCATCATCATCATCATATCAGCTGAAAGACGTCCACTGTTGGACATAGGCCTCCCTCAAATGAGGGGCCCGTTTGCCATAATTGCCATGCTTGGCAGGCGGGATGACGATCGCAGTGTAGCTGTAACAATGTACTGTAGACCACAGGGCTATGGCCTGGGGTCTACTTAGCAAATATTATAAATAAAACTACTGTTTTATCTATTTATCAGTTTCTATATTGGAGCACCATGGCTCGGAGAGTCGAATTACATCTGACACTCTTTAAAACAAAACCCGTTCTAATAATATTTCTGAATTCAAATATTCTTATTCTTACCAGCCACTTCCAAAGGAGATATGAACAGCCAGATGCTGCGCGAAGAGGCTCTTACAGTACCTACAGAGAATGCTGCTGCCCATTCTCTGGTAAGTCCCGCCTCTCAGGACACCCATGGGAAGTGATGGGATGGTGCTATTCTTTTACGTCCGACACCATACGGAACAATCATTCCAATTGCCCAATTCAGTTTTTACAAATGGCACATCTACCATGTTTCTACAATCATTGACCCCAAAATTACTTATTTTTCCACAGAATTACATCCAACGAACAAAGGGTGTAGTACACCTGACAATCATAATGGCCTGGGATCGCATGATATAAGGTTTTGGGTGATCAAACATGATAAGTGAGGGGGGAAGAAAATTGGTGTTAAGTGAAGTATGAGGGGAAGAGATGGGACTTTAATGGAAGGTAAATTGTTATGTGACCAGGTTTGAAATGAAACAAAATATACTAGTATAATTATATTTCTTGTACATTTGTGTGAATTACTTATACAAATACAAATGCTAGAAAAAAAGAGCTACACCTGCCAACAAACTGCTTTGCAGTTTGGCAGAGGTAATAATTTGAATGTAAAAAATGTACTTCTGTGAATAAACACTTTTTATTTTAATGTAAGCTTGCTTGAAAGCTGCATATATTAAAATAAACATTTTTAAAGGGCCAAAAAATAGGGTCAACTATGTTGACACAAAATAAATTGGTGAAACTTGACAGACTTCAGCGGTATCGATGTCAAAACCAAAATAATTAAATTTAATATTATCACGTTTAAAACCAAAAGTAGAAATACTGACTTATTAGTTTTTTTTTCAGTAGAAAACCCATTCTACTGAAAAAAATCTAATAAGTCCATCAGATAGCTTTCCAAAAATAATTGGACATGTATTTTTTTCTTTTTTCACGTAAACAAGAAATGGCGAAGATACAGTGCGTTGAAAACTCGCGTGACGTCATTACGATAGTACAATTTTTAATAGCAACATGACGTCACCAACCAGTCTTGAACTTTTATGCGCTTTTTCTTTAAAAGTATCCTACTAATATTATAAAGGTGAAAGTTTGTATGTTTGTATGTTTGTATGTTTGTATGTTTGTATGTTTGTATGTTTGTATGTTTGTATGTTTGTATGTTTGTATGTTTGTGTAACAATCAGGCAAAAACGGCTGAAGGGATTTGGATGAAATTTGGCACACATGTAGTTCATATCCTGGAATAAAAAATAGGCTACTTTTTATCCCGGTAAGTGGCATGGATTAATGGAGACTGATGAGGAAGTGGAACTTCAGAGCTGCTGCTGCCTTAGTACAACAGATTCACAAGTACCAAGAGACCAGAAACATAAAGTACCAGGAGACCAGAAACAAGTGAAAGTATTGCCGGGGCTGTGTAGGGTAGGTGTAGGGTAGGTGTAGGGTAGATGTAGGGTAGGTGTAGGGTAGGTGTAGGGTAGATGTAGGGCAGGTGTAGGGTAGATGTAGGGTAGGTGTAGAGTGGGTGTAGGGTAGGTGTAGTGTAGCAGTAGGGTAGGTGTAGAGTGGGTGTAGGGTAGGTATAGTGTAGCAGTAGGGTAGGTGTTTCCTGAGTAAAAAAAATACAGTACAAATCTGGAAACCTTCCTATTTCCGATATTCACGCGGGCGAAGCCGCTGGTAGAAGCTAGTAATAAATAAATAAATATTTACTTACCTACTAAATAATTAAAATGGAAAACTTATGTTTACATGTTGCTTGCTATGCTGTTAATACGTTAAGGAAGAGTGGAGCCTCCTGACACAGGCATATTTACATGCTTAAAAGGAGACTCCAGCTACTAATTGTAAGAAGAAATTTGTTAAAGAAAATAAAGATTTTTGTATTTTTTTTTTGTATTTTGTATTTGTATCTTTATAATTTTTAAGCGATTTTAAGTGGCAAAAAAAGAACCGGTCCAATATTTTTAGAAAAACTAACGGACGTACTTAATAGAATTATATTTTTTCTACTTAAAGAATCCCCTTTTACAACAACTGCGGACGAGGTTCTTGAGCTTTGACGCGTACATAGATAATTATGATTTTTTTACATTATTGTAGATATAAACGCGCCGGCTATCAGCCGCCTTCTCTTTCTGTCAATTTTATTCAATTCGAATTAGAGTCTTTTTCTTTTTAGGTCTTCAATATTTATTAAGTGCTATTAAGTTCCTAAACCTCTAGAGATGACCCGATGTTAGAGGATCTCTACAGTATTTGTTGGCTTTTGGTGAAAATTAACCGATACTATTTTATGGCATCTATTACAGTTGCAGATTGTGTGAGACCTCCCGCTTCTCAAACGAAAATGATCGCATAGTAAATGTGACAAATTGTCCAACGTAAGTAAGATTGTATAAGAATACGATGTTTTTAAATATTGGACGTTACTTATCTTATACACATCTTTATATTTATACTAATATAATAAACCTGAAGAGTTTGTTTGTTTTGCCCGTCGGATTTGGTATTGATAGCCACATTCATGAAGAAGGCTATAGGCTATACGGGAATGGGAAAAACGGGATATGCGCGTACGACGTCGCAGGCAAAAGCTAATAAATAATGTAATGTAATATTAATAATCTGTCTTACGTTAACCATGTTCTGGTCGAAATCAAAAAATCATTTCTATTTCCGCCGAAGAACCAAGCTTTTCTGTTACGAACACAATACATAAGTTATCATTTTGTATTTCTCTGGGAACGACAGCAAAACAGGAATAAGCAGCTTACGGCTCAGAATTAATCGTACAATTCTTGACGTAATTGTCTTTGTATTTTATGTCAACAGGAGAAAATGGATGCAATAATTTAGGTGCACTTGACAGAACACAAAACTGTTTAAGATTAAATAGGGAGTTTTAAGTCATTGTACTTGGGCCCTTTCTCAAAAATTACTGTCAATGATTTATTTATATACTTAACAGTAATGGTGCCCCAACAGTGGGACAATATAAGTTGATAAAAAAGTAGTAAAGTACAAATAAGCAGACTCAACGAGGCGTTTTCTACCAGTCAACCTTTGGATTGAAAAGACTACACTGTAGTTGGTGTACAACAACTAGATATATGGCGTTTTTTCCCGTCCCTGTTGGAATTTCCCATTTCCGTATGGCCTATAGCCTTCCTCATGAATGTGGCTTAAATATACAAATTCAATAGTCATCATCAATCATACAAAATTTTCCAGATACGACTGGTAGTTCCAGAGATTAGCACGTTCAAACAAACAAACTCTTCAGCTTTAATAAATAAGTATATAAGGTCCCATTAAAATAGGTGGACAAACTTTTAGGAATCATTCAGACCACCAAAATAAGGACAATGGTATAAAAAAAATATAAGAAAATCGCATTAGATACCTACAATTAAAATAATCAGCGAACAAAAATACACTTATAAATGTTGGTTACCCAATGCATAAAATCATTTTAATCAGTGTTTTTTTTTGCTTGGATATTTTTGGTTAGACCTACTGAGCGCTGTGGTAAAATTTGTCCACCTATTTTAATTGGACCCTATATATGGTATAATAGTAGTTTATGCAACGACCATATAAAAAGGGTTATTAAAACACGAGTGTTTTAATACCTAATTTTATGCCGTTGCATACACTATTTTATCTTCACTCATACAGTTGAAATAAAATAAGTGGAAAAATAGTTTATTCCAATATGGCGAATATTTTCATTGCGAATTCGAATGACTGCGCAGCGCGCTCATCCATAGACAAAGATAAAAGCTGGCTCATTGACTTTTGACTCTTGATTGAGTCAATGTGGCCGCGCCAAAAATTAAAAAGAAAAAGTGTGCTGTAAAAATTAAAAAGTTATTTTATGATGCAGTTGTTTAAAAATCGAAGGAAAATGTTGTACTGTAATAGTTTTTTTTTTTAATTTTACCTATCCACGAAAAAAAAGTACGTGTTTATGCATTCGTTTTTGAACTCATATTTGGAACATTACGTTGTGAGTGTAGATAAAGTATATACCGATATATAAATTTGTTAGAAGAGTGAATAGAATCATAATAAAGTCATAGTACGTATCCAGTGTAAGCAAAAGGTCACATATTTTTTCAAAAATATCTGGTTATTTTACAGAATGATGCCACCAGATATTTTTTACAAAAACTATTAATGACCTTTTGTTTACAAATTCCATACAGATCATATCTGGATGGAATATATAAACAAAAACAGGTTTCAGAAATTTTGGGAAAGGCTTAATCCTTCTTACAAACAGCTCACTATGTTGCGGTTTTTGCCCACGTCTGCCCCAAAAACATAGACCACTTCAAATTCTAGAACATCAAGAATTCAACTTACGGCACCAGGGTAACATACTAGCTGTCTCTTCAATCTTCAACACACAGGTACCTAGAAGCCATCCAATTCCACTTTACTTGTATAGTGTAATGGAGCAGTGCACCAGTGTGGTCATATTTTATTAACTGCTTTTGCCCATGTAGGTGAACAACTTTCTTCACAGAAGTCATAGACCATTCCCAAAAAAAAATGCACCTCCCAAACAAATTGTGTTTAGGTGACGAAAACTCTGTATGAAAAAAATAAATTCCGTAACACCTGTATATCAACGCTTGCCAGGATCGGTCTGTGGATGGGTGACCATCTTAACATAGCGGAATTCTTCGGAAAAAGCCGTTGGTCCCGACTGTCATTTGTAGATCTTTGGTAGTCGTTACGGATTGTCAGAAGCCAGGAAATCTGACCACAGTCTTGCCAAGAAGTATCGTGTTACCCAGTTTACGGGCTGTGAAGGTCTGGTAGGCAGCCGCTCCACGTAAAATACTGGTATTCATCTGATTCCGGTTTGACTGGAAGCCAACCCCAATATAGTTGGGAAAAGGCTAGGCAGATGATGAGACCTGGACGGCGAGCCACCCACCGCTCGCCATCCGATCAAAACCAGGGCCGAGGTAACGGCGCGTTGTGTTCCACGCGTGCCTCAAAGAGATGTCAAAATAGTAGACGAGGGGCTCCTTAGCCAGCCAGGGTTGCGACATTTGTTCGAAAGACTCACCGCGGCCCTGGAACGCAAAGGGCATTAGGAGGAACACGGATAGGTTATGACCATATGATGGTTAAGACCACTGCTATATCAGTAGCGCCCTAAAACAATACTAAATAACAATAAACGAAGACAGCACTTTCATAGCCGTAAAAATCTTCAAAGACCGACCACGGGCATTACAGTAGTGTACTTGCGAGGGTTCTGTAGAATACGCACACACACCTATATTTTCCATGTTTGATTCTGTGCGTTCAAATGATGCTAAACATATGAGAGACTGATGTGATACGACAGTAAAAACGGTTTTCCTTGTTCCTCTATACGAAATTTCACAGCATTGACCGAAATTTTTACGATGGTGCCTGTACTGTCATTTTCAAACATCGAAAAATCTACTGCTAAAACAGTGCATCTCGCATCATGTTAAATTGCATAACGTAAGCTCACCTTCGATGCAGCTCAATTTTGAACATAAATAATGAAGGGAACGAAGTTAGCCCCAGTGACATGAGCACGGAGTAATCCTATTATCGGGGGTTCATAAAGTCAGACAAAATGGCGGAGATTTTGCGCGAAAAATGACAACTGACAACCGGAGATCCTGTTAGATGTTTCAGAATTAGATTGGACAAGGCTGGTGGGTGAGTAATCAGGAAAATGTTTCTAACGTTTGTTTTTTTAGATTTAGGAATATGAAACATAAGCAAAGCTTGAACATGCACGGTATTCTTTTCCTCAAAAGAGATCTAGATTTCGATCGTGTATAAACATGGCTAAGTTTTAGTATAAAACCAGTTAGGTTCAGTTTTGTATTTCCGAATCAAGAAATACCTTTTATAACCTAAAACACAAAGAAATGTGGTGGTAAAGGGTTGACACGGTTGGCGCAGTGGTTGAGCGATCGGCTGCTGCCCTGCGTGTCGCGGGATCGATTCCCGCACGGAACAAATATTTGTATGGCCTACAGATAGTTGTTCCGGGTCTGGCTGTTTGTGTATGTGACTTTGTATGTTTATAAACGCACCCACGATACAGGAGAAATTCCTAGTGTGGAGCAACGTTTTAAAAAAAAAAAAGCGGTTTTAAAGGTTCAGGGCAGCCTCTGTCTGCCTCTCTTCTAGTTCTTCTTATCCACGTTACAGATTTTCATGTTGTTTTCAGTTTTATAAAGACCAATAAACGAGAAAGGTTTGTGTAAAAAATAAGTAAGGTAACTATACAGTAGTAAGTAAAGTTGACTGGTAGAGAATGCCTTGTTGCGTTAAGTCCGCCCATGTACCACTATTGTACATAAAGTTTTAATAAATAAATAAATAAAACAAACATGAAAACACTCAAACTTTTATCATTTCTTCCCTGATTCACTACATACAAAACTACTAAAATCAATAGCCGTAGCATAGATGTATCTACATAGTACTCAATAGATGGTACTATACAGGTACTTCAAACCTTTAATCTTCAATCTCTTTAAATGTCTACAATAGGTATCTACAACATCACATTTATCTACAGCCGGAACCCTATCAGCTAAGTTCTTTAAAAGTTAATTTCCGGGCTAATCAAGACATAAAAGTTAAACATAGACTTTGCTAACTTACCGCGCTTAGTTTTAAAGGTCAATCAAAGTAACTCGCTCTTTTATAACCTTACTTAGAACTTGCCTATAAGCCGTGACGGTCGAGTAACTCTAAGTGGGCAAACAAGGCTTTATACTTCTTGTATGATTAAAGTTTAAGCTTTTTCGTTAAAACTGAATTGTTGCAGATGCAATTCACCATTTTTATTGGTGTTGAGTTATTATTGTGGTGTCCATGTCGCAGCCAATTGGCTTAATCATCCGTTTAATTGGCGTCCTAGCCTTTTCATTGAAGAGCGCCGGTTTATTTGTTGTATTATTTGTTTATACATTTTACGTAATACTACCTTCATAATTTTTTTAGTCCCAGCTCAATTTGTTTCCTTGAAAACGTATGATTGTCTGTCTTATATACGAGTATGTACATAGTTAATCCTAAAATATTTAGTTCCATTTGTACCGGCCTACATATTCAACTGGCATCCATTCTTTTTGCACAGAGGTGTAGCGAAGGGTCAGCCGACCGTACTGTTAGTACTCGTAAATGGACATCGGTGGGTCTTTTTATTTGCACTGTAGTGTACAGCTCGCGTGGTTTCGTTGATTGTAGTGTCTGACTGTTTATTATTTTGCTGTAACGTTACTTAACTAGTTATATTAATTGGTGAAAATTAATAAAATGTGAACAATATTAGGGCTTTTGGTTAAATAATAACCGTACAGGGCTTTCAGGTTTAACGCTTGTCGTGCGTGAAAGCAAGTAAGGGAATTGGTCCTGGCCATAGACATGACGCAGACAACTTACTTAATCAGCCGTTTAAATAGCTGCCTAGCCTTTTCACTGAACGGCGCTGTTTAATGAGCAGCCTAAATGACATACAGCCAATGCGTCTAATACAACATTTAATGTACGGGCTGGCAGATGCTTAGGCCGTTTATAGAATAGAGTGACCTTGTGACGAAAATTTATAAAACACTTAATCAAAGTCAAATAGGCAGCCGCTCCACGCAAAATGTTGGTATTTAGCTGCATGCGGCTGGACTGGAGGACGACCCCAAAATTGTTGAGAAAACGCTACTTAGCCGCTGATATGACGGCGCAATCTCAACCTTTTGAATAAACGCGGCTCAACAAAAATCTTTTTTCACGCCATTTCTTATACACTTTGTGAAAAAATTAGCGTCCCTTGGGTCGACGCTACTCTAGCTCAAAGCAATTACTAAGAGCGGCTAGATTAAAGAAATCTTCAGAGGGGACGTCGCGCAACTTTTTTATTAAGGTTTAGGTAGGTACCCACTAAGGACAGATACTCCTCAGTCTGCCTCAGTGAAAATGTTAAATAATAATAAACTTTTTCACAAAAAAAAAACCGACTCCCAAAAAAAACACTACAAAGTACAAAATAACTTTAATTTCGAAAGTCGGTGTTTTTGGTTGCTTCTTCGTTATTTGACACCGACTTCTTCTTTTTTATTTTTCTCTTTTTAGTGGTACCCCACACCTAAAAACACCACTGGAAAGTCACAGGAAAGCAAAAATATGCAATTTCGTATGATTTTTCTACATATTTTTTCCAGCTATTTGGATTTAATAACCAAACTGCTGAACCAATCGAGAAGTATATCCTTTCACATAAAACAAGATTTTTTCAAATCGGTTAATAAATGACGGAGATATGAGGTAAAAAACACAAAAAAAAAAAAATCGAATTGAGAACCTCCTCCTGTTTGGGAAGTCGGTTAAAAAATAACCATAATGCGGGCTTGCTACCAAAAAAGCTTATTATTCCAAAATTACCATTCTCATCTAATCCTTGAAGAGACTGAATCTGCAAATTTTCGTGCTGACCTGAGTGCCAATTCTACTAATTTTACAGCAACAATCGCATTTGCTACAATCTCAGTCGGAATCTGTCAAAAATGTAAAAAAAATTAGGCTTTTTTGACATTTTGCGAGTGACATGCGAATGTGAAGGTTGTTTAAAAACTAGTAGAATTGACCCTCCGTTTAACGTAGACAGTAGTCGTGCCTTTTTGTCCTTTTTGTCTTACTGACTAAAAACCATCCGTGTTCCTCCAAATGCCCCTTTTTGCGTTCCAGGGCCGCGGTGACTCTTTCGAACAAATTCCTAGTGATTTGAGACCGAGGTTTTAAAAGTACTCGATTGTGTTAACATAAGCGTTCATTATATCACTTACTTTGTATAGTTCTCAGAATAACTCTCATTAACCTACTTAAAATAAATGAGTAACCTCATTTAAGTCCCCTATGAACAGGTACAACGCAATTATGCGACAACAAAACTAGGATATATTCGTAGAAGAATTTCTATGAATATGGTTGTCAAATCATTGTCGCATTGTCGCGTCGTACTTGTCTATGTTAGCCTTAATGTAATAAGTATTTCGCACGGTTCAAAGTTTTAATACAGTACACAGTCTGGCATACAACAGAAAAAAGCTAAGTAGCCCGCAGACGAATACTTCAGAGTGGCAATTAAAGAGGATTCCTGAAAGAGTTGGCGATACAAATACACGTAGAAACACAAACGAGGAAACTTTCCGAATCAAGTTGTTGCCTTTTTCTTTAGTTTTAATTAAGCCTAGCTTTGTTTCAAGAGTTAACTCTAAAGGACTTTTTTTTAATGAATAACAAACTGGCCGTCTCGCGGAATGACAAAAGTTGTATTCAATGGAATTGTATTTTTGTTGTCAACTCATTTTGTGCAGAAGGGAAATTATGGTTTTGTTAGTTGCAGTGGACTTTATCAGATCTGTTATTTTATTATAAAGAGCTAAAATTGAGTTTTTAACCGACTTCAAAAAGGCGGTGATGATATTTTGGTCTGTATCTATATAGTTCCAGAGATTAGCGCGTTCAAACAAACAAACTCTTTAGCTTTATAATATGTTTTATTATATATACAATTATAAAGCTAAAAATTTTATTTACAATAAATGCTAAAAATTGCTCAAGAGTACTGAAAAGATAATTTCCGGATCACAAGATGATGTAGAAAGTGTCTTTTTAAATGACGAGTTATAATAGCAGTAACCTACCAAATTGTTGTACCTAGCACCGAGTTGCTGTTGTCTGGCCATACCCGCGATGGTTTGTGTTGGTATGTATAAACATTCAGAAAATGCTTGTAAAATGTTTTTTTAGTTAAATAAACAAAAAAAATATAGATATTGATTCAAATGAACCGCCACTAGTCCTTTGTAATAATGGTAATTTGTGCTCTTACTTTGTATCTATTATTCTTTTTGTGCGTCATTTCGTGGAGAATAAAAGTGTCTTTTCTTCTATTAGAAAACTGGCGTCAGGCAGCACCAGCCTGTCTGACATATCACTGAAATGGAACTTTTTAACCGACTTCTAAAAAAGGAGGAGGTTCTCAATTCGGTTTTTTTTTATGTTTGTTCGGGCATAACTCCGTCACTTGCTAACCGATTTGAAAAATTTTCTCCTTCTTCTCATTGAAATTTTATCAAAATCGGTTTAATAGTTTGGTTATTAAATCCAAATAGCTGGAAAAAATATGTGGATAAATCATCTATGCATACGAAATTGCGTATTTTGCTTTCCTGTGACTTTTTAATGCAGCCGTGAGACGCACATTTAGCTTTTGGCATACCTACCATTTTAAATGAATGTTCCAAATAAATTTTATTCTTTCTTTCTTTTGCTTCTCACATCCAGCGGAGCAAAGCCACGGGAAATCACCTTTTTTCGATATTCTTGTAAGATTTCAATATAAGTAAAACGTAGCTTTTCGTCTTCAAGCGCAATAGCAGAATTTTAATGTAATAATCAAACCATTCGTCACTCTAGCCTAGCTTAAATACAAACCGATTAATTTATGAAGTCAACAGTTCCAAAGTACCAACATAATTCAAAACTTACTCTTTGCTACTATTAACTCTAATGCCACTTTATAATATTCTAACACCCAGCCCCACAAATGAACTCCATTCATACAATATGAAACGAATTAAATTGAGTTTGTAATTTAGTTTCTCACACGCTTACAAAACCACATTGTTTGTAAACAATTAATTTACTAATTAATTACTAATTGGTATGTCTAAATCTCTTATTTGTTAATTGTTACTCTTTGTTCGTAAATACAAAATTAATTTCGATATCACTTTCCGAATTCGTACCTATTCCTATTTTTATGTTTCGCTTTTGTGTTTCTGAATTCTACTTTTATTGTTACATGGCGTTTATAATCTTGATATACGAAAATATAGTGATGTATCTGTTGTGTATGATATGTTGTCTTGAATTAGTTGAGTGAGTTCTTTTTATTAAATGTAAACATTCTAAAAGTAAAAACCCATGTTATACTTATTTGTATGATATTGCAGTATCTGGCGAAATATGTCCCGTACTAAAATACTTGTAACATCCTATATGTACCACATTTTGTCGAATAGAATATTTACTGAATTATTACATTGATATAGCGGTTAGGGTTCGTCGAATTATTAATATGAAAATTTGTTAAAATGGTATGGGCATGTGACACGGAGCAACGAAAAAAATCTCGTAAGACTAGTTTTGAGTATGAAATTATAATATACATATTAAATAACTAAATGAGTCGTGTGTCAAAAAAGGGATTGACTACTGATATGACAACTAGCAGTAACATTCCCTGCCGTCTGTGTTTCCTGATAGCTACAACCTGGGAGTCTTTAAGTCAAGAGTGAATAGGTTACCTACTTCTAGGCAAGCGTGCTCCATCTTCGACCACATCATCGCTTACCATCAGGTGAGATAGTGGTCAAACGCGTGCCTATCAATAGAAAAAATATATGAAATAAGAAGACAAGTTTTGATTCCAAATAAATTAGAAGTATGGCAAGACTTGCTGTCGAAGATCCGTTAGTAAATTCAAATATTTAAGACGATGGTTAACCGTAAACCCCTGTGAAACACCGTCGCCACGACGTCTTAAAGACCAAGGTCAATGCTGATGGGGACGCAGGTGTCTTTAAGCCGACAAAGGGATTACGTCAAAGGGTTATGCTGCAACTTTCTCGTGCCTCGACTAATAAACATTGATCATAATCGTTATGGGAAGCTGAGGAGTTTGTAAATGCCTTACTAGGAAATTAAGTATTCTCGACATGCCATTTCTAATTAAATATATGTAAATGTAGATGTCGATGCCTCCACCCACAATATTGTGGTCTTGTGTCATATAGGTACTTAAAAGTGTTTAAATTAATGTATATTATCCTGTACCACAATTTTATGGGTTACAACCACTTACGTGAGGTGGAGCTCGTGGCTGAATAATAACAGCCGCTCAGGTCGATCTTCAAGGTTAAGCAACGCTTACCGAGGTTGATCTGTGGATGGGTGACCATCTTAACATAGGTACCGATTCCACCGTGTCTTGGAAAGCGCGATAAGCCGGTGATCCCCGCTGTCATTTGTAGATCTTTGGCAGTCGTTACGAATTGTCAGAAGCCAAAAAATCTGACACCAGTCTTACGAAGAAGAACCGTGTTACCCAGTTACTTTGGGTTGTGGAGGTCAGATAGGCAGTCACTCCGCGTAAAATACTGGTCTTTAGCTGAATCCAGATTCCCTGGAAGCCAACCCCATTAGGTAAAGTTGGGGAAAGGCTGGGTAGTTCAACATTTCAGACTACGAACACGGATATTTGTGGTCCCTCACACACACATTGTTACAAAAGAAATTCTATATCATCATCATCCCAATTTATTTAGGGACAGCGCAGCAAGTCCTTTTTTCCCAATTATCCTATTTCCATGACAAAAGTTACTTTTTAGGCATAATTTTCCGCACTAGTTTTCCATCTTTTCTTTTGTATTCCTCGTGTATGATGAGCTCTATCGAATGTTATAGTGAGCGCCAGATATATGAGCAAAAACGGTCATTGACCCCCATACATGTATTGACAAAAACAGAAATAAATACATAAAGCTGTCTTTTTTTTTTAAGATTCCCGGGAAATCATCAAATGAGGGTTCCGCTCTGGGTGGAGTGAATCAACTTTTATCGTGCCCCTTTACGTTCTCTAGTAATGAAAAACCGTTCATAATTAATTGTTCGGGTATCTACGAAGGGATATTATGGAAAGGTTAGTGTACTTTATTGCAAGTTTATCTGGCGCCTACTATAGTGATTAGATACTACCAACGTCTGCCCGCAGCTTCACCCGCGTGAACAGTTTTTTCATGGTTTTTTGCTTTTTCACGAAACCCTAATCCGTTTTCCAACATAAAAGTAGCCTAAATCACCAGTAGTGAAAGCTGGCCTTTATCTGCCGGTGAAAGTCCCGTCGAAATTGGTCCAGTTGTTTCGAAGATTATCCGGAAAAAATGGACAGACAAACAAAACATTGACATTGACAACAAGTCTTTTTACTGAATGCATATGAATGCATTCAGTAAAAAGACATTTTTTTTTATCTATATAAAAATATTTGGATATTGCAAACACATCAATTATAATTGTTTGTATAGATTCGCATTATTAAAGAAGATTAACACGTAAAATATGAATCTAAAAACCCTACTTATGAAACTCGAAAACTCCATGTTTTATATTTACGCCAGTTCACTGTATGCATAAACTTATCTACTGAGTCCAATCATTTCAAAGTAAGACTCATCTGTATTCTGTATTACACTCATCGCAGCCGTTATCTTGTAACAGCAATTACCAACTCTGTGATACCGCCATTACTGTTATTTCCAAATGTTAAATTTAACTACCTATAAACGAACCCTGGGGACAATAAAAAGCGATATTACTCAGTAATCGTTTCAATTAACTGGCGTCCTGAAAGTGCTTCAAATAAAACTTAAAAGTGCTCGAAATAAAACTCAAATGTATTGTTTTAGTCAAGGGTTAACTGTGAAGATAAGGGATTTTGTGTTCGAAAAGCTGTAAAGGTTTTGCGTTTTCAACAGTAGGTAGGTACTGTTGTTTTCTTTTATTTTAAGCACGTGCTTCTTAGACCTACTTAAAAATAAACTAACTTGGCAACTTTATTTTTAGTTAACCGAGATTTGTACAAGCTAGTAAGCCCGGTTTAACTATTTGGTTAGTCCCAGAGACGCACCAAAAACATACAAGTGGGGTAACGTATTTAAAAAAAAAGTATGGTTTTTCTAACTTCGTGCTATTTTATGTATCACCATAAAGTAATGTTTAAAACGAATTTTTATTTTTTTATATATCCGTATTTTATAAAATCAGTAGCGCAGACCTACAGTAGGTCGGTAGGTAGGTAGTTTTGCGCTATCGGGGATCTTTATACATAAATGTCTGATACGAAGCAGCTATCAAATTTTTGTGACACGGTGTATAATATTGCAGACTGTTGACTCTTGAACACCAATTACATCCCCACAAGTAATAAGTTAACTGCCCATCATTTCAGCCAATTGCCGTAAACTGCTGAACGCAAGCCCCCCAAAGAGCGCCAACCATCCCGGTCTTGAGCAGTCCGCATCCATCCGCTGTCAGCCACCTTCTTCAAATCATCGATCCATCGTGCCGCAAGGCATCCCACACTACGTTTGCCCAAACGCGGTCTTCACTCTACACAATGACATGTCTACTACATCGACCGTCAGTCCGTCTACTGACATGGCCGGCCCACTTTCACTTCAGCATGCTGGTGCTTCGAGCAATGTCAGTGGCTTTAGTTCCAAAGAGACCCCGAACATTGCTCTGTCCAGCTTACAAACTGACAGAGGCAATAAACTTTAAAAGAGGTATTAAATAAAAAAAAACTCATTTTCTCATTTAAATTATATACCTTATCTTCGTTCGAAACATTCACAGAAAATCTGCCTCATTAATCAAAATCACCCCAGGGAAGTTTCGACAAAAAAATATTTAACATTATTTTATCCTTTTCGGAAAAGTTAATCTCGGATAAATTATGATTAACCGTCAATATCCCAAGAGATGACATCAGATGTCCGGATATCTAAAGTATCCCTTTTCCTTTGACCTTAAAATTAATTTAAATAAAATCCTATGGGAAATAAATATCAGGAAGAGGCGTGTTATCGAGAAATCTTTTATTTATGCACGATTTGCGCCCTTGGTTCTCATAATATGGAAATTCGGCTTCGCATTTTCCCTGTAACATAAGGTAGGATATAAACAGTTGACACGGTGAATATATTTTTACTATCTCTTCAGAATCTTGTATTAAGTAGTAAAAAGAAAGATATAGTAAAGTTTTATAGGTACAGGCTTTGCTATGAGGACTCCTTCAGGACTATGAATATTTTATTTAATAAAGAGTAAGTATACACTACGATATGGGTATGAAACTTTTACATCGGCAAAGTTTTGTAATAAAATGTTGCATTTTGCTTTTAATATAAAAGTTCAAAAAACCTTAGCAGCCCAACCTCCGACGGCTATTATTTTTCAATAGAAACAACCATTGGCTGTGATAATTTAGAAGAATGTAACTTTTTTATTTTTAACAATCCTCTACTTATTTAAATGTTCTTTATGAAAATAAGTTCAATACTTATGTGAGAAATATTTTTAAAAGAAGCCGTAAACGCACTATTATTATTATTAGCCTTTATTGCTGATACAAAACAATGATTTTACACACAGTAGCAAATTGTTTTAACTTAAATCTAATCATCAAACATCGGGTTTCCCGGTTCAGTGGTCAGCGTGTCCAGTGACACATAGGCCTCTTCCAGCTGCTTCTATTCTTCTCTATTGGTAGCGTTCCAATCATCTTGATATCATCTGTCCATCGTTTAGCTTGTCTGCCTCTTTTTCTTTTGCCATCACGTGGCTGCCATTTTGTTATAATTTTAGTCCATTTCATTCTGCTTTCCCTTGTCATATGTCCTAAACGCACTAATAAGCACTAAATGTGTGTGACATAATTTGTCATACCTTGTTTTAGTTTATTTTATACTTACAAATATAGTTCAAAGCCACCATCTGGCTGCATCATCAGACCATCTCCTTTGTACCATTATTATTGCACCGTCTCAAAGTTACATCCCAAGTTTAAACTTAATCGGTTGACAGAAACAGCCGGTCTATACTGCCAACATCTCACAGTGTAAACTTAGGTTGAGTGAGCATTTAATAAATAAGTACTATTAAAGTATTTATTAAAATATTACACTTCCACAAGCACAATACACATAATATTATAATATTAAAAAATTCTCCATGTTCAATTATATCTTTTCGTTTAAATAAAGTACATTTCGATGAAATTATTTATTTATTTAATACATGGAGGACTTACAGCTATATTATATTCATCCAAATGAAGCGCCACTCGTCCTTTGAAAGGTTCATTAAAAAATCAGCGTCAAACAGCATCAGTCTGTCTGACATATCGCTGAAATGGACCTTTTTAGTGCAGCCGTGAGACTCGCACTTAGTAGTTGGCATATTACCATGTTTGTAATTTTATGTACCGTTCGTGTTTCGTGCATGTGCTAATTATTTTTTTTTCTTTCATTTATAGCGAACTGTCATTTCATCTTGTTCTAATGGATTGACAACTAACTACACCTAAAATAACTAAGAAAAACTGTCACATCGTGTTGTCATTCATTCTTAGTTCGGGTTCGGGACTAATCGTAAACCGTAGGTGATACGGAGTAGAAAACGCCCGACACTAAGGCCGAGACTACGGACTTCGGGCTTACAGAGTAGACCTGACACGATAAGAGATTACCAGAATCACACTGCTGCTTGAATAATTGTTACTAATTAATGAATGGACACATATACGAAGAACTTAATAAGAAAAACTAGAGCTCATAAAAATGCATCATTCGAAACCACATCAAAAAAAAAATCACGAATAAAAAAAGTTGTTAATAAAATATGTATAGTCGGATCCTAAAGGCTCATGCAGATTGTGATCAACCAATAACAGCACTCGATGGTATTATCGTGCCCACTTGAATCAAATTGCTTCGCCTCTTCAGCGGGAAGTGTAAAGAACTTCCCAAATCTGGTTGTGAAGTCGAGATGTTTCCGGAATTTGGAATTTATTTCAATATCTTTATGGTATTTTTCTTGTTTGGTGAGTTGAATACTTGTGTTTAATTCAAGTGTTGTATGGTGTGTGTTGTGTCCGTTGATCTAAAGTGCATGTATGTTGATAGGATTTCAAATAGAATTGGTTCTTCTATTCAGTAATAAATCATGTACAAAGTTGATTCAATTTGTAAGTCAAATTATAACTTTTTAATTCAAGAATGTTGTGTGTGGCTTGCTGACAGATTTTGAGATTATATTTTAACTAAAACGAAAATGGTTGATTCGTGTATATGTGTATGTTTTTAGTTTTCAATGAATGGTGGATATAATAGATAGATTTCTTTGTTATTAGGCCAATTGTTTATGTAAGATCTTATAATCGTAACAGCTTAGTTAGATTAAATGATTTTACTACAGATTAACTTTACTGAAGGAACTTAATTGGGCTTTCAAAAACTGGATGTACACGCATATCCTAGAGTTTTCTTGTAAATATACAAATAGGTTTACTAGTTAAACGTGTTTTTTTTTAATTATACCATTGGGTATTAATTGGCATGGACACACATTGGATGGTGATCAAAAAAATTTGGATAATTTTTTTTTGGAGTTTACCCACTGTGTTTAAGATATCCAGGAGCTATTAAGCAGAAACAGCTCGTTTTGATATATTTACAAGATAATCCAAATATTAAAATATCTACCAGGAGAGCAGAAATCGCATATACAACAGCAACTTCGTGACGAGAATCAATCGCAATGGATCAGCGTGTTCTAAGGATCGTATGAACCAATTATGGACAAATTACTGACGTGACGAACGTAGCACAGCCGCAAACTGACTCCTTAGAAGACGATCGATTTTATGTATCAGTTGCAGATATATGAACATACATCATTATATTATGTTAGCTAGATATACAGAGTTATTTGTAAAACACCAGCAACCTTTCAGGGGGTGAAAGTACTCATCATTATAAACAACTTTTATTATGGGACCAACTCTGAAATATCAAAAAATAAATCGGCTGTTTCATACATTTTCATCGGGTGAATATTCCATTTTGTATGAAACAGCCGATTTATTTTTTGATATTTCAGAGTTGGCCCCATAGTAAAAGTTGTTTATAATCATGAGTACTTTCACCCACTGAAAGGTTGTTGGTGTTTTATAAATAACTCTGTATACCTAGTTGAAAGTCAACACAGTGACGATATTCTCATGAAAGCAGAAGATGAAGAAACATTCACGTATGGAAGGAAGATAGTATCTACCGTCAAACAAATGTTCGTGTCTGAAAATTGCGCTTACAGCAAGTTCGGGTGCAACTACAAGTTAGACGTACGTTGCGTATTTTGTTCGAAAGAGTCACCACGGCCCTGGAACGCAAAGAGCGTTATTAGGAGCACGGATGGGTTTAAGTCAGTAAGAGTCTGACACTCCCGCTCCACCTAGATCGGAAGGAGTCATTTGATGATTTCCCATCCACAAAACAAAACCTACCGCGTGAAATGATAAATGAATGAAAAAAAATATATTATCAAATCGACCATTTTCGCAGTAACATTGCACGGACTATCCAAATTAATTCAAAAACTCAATTTAATTATAATTAACTATGAGTATAATCTCAAACACAGCATCAGCAATACACCGAAAATTCAAACAATTTCGACTATGCGGAATATAATGGTAAACACTTACAAAATAGCAGTCAACCACTGTAACTGAAATAATTGGTTCAGTGGCTAATGCTAGCTACACACGTCAGGATAATAATAAATAATAATAAATTTAATTATTCATAAGTTCACATAAGTATAAGTTATATAGAAGTTACATCATTACAAAGTTACAAATTAATATTATGACGAAAACATTAAACTATGCCTAAAATAAATCTAGTGTATAACTTATGTTATACTGATTAAAGGCCTACTGAATTCAATAGGATAAATTATTGCTGGTATTTCAGTGACATCTGAGTGCCGATTCTGTTCATTCTTAAGCATCATTCGCATGTCAGTTGCAGCTGTCATAAAAGCAATATCCATACATTATATTAGGGAATATCCATACATTTTTGACGGATTGCAATTAACATGCGCATGCGAACGTTGCTTAAAAATTAGTTGAATTGTCACTCTGAGTGCTGATTCTACTAATTTTTCGGTTCTGTAGGAAGGCAGCCCTATCACGTGTTTACGTACCACGCAGCTGTAGGAAGTTAATTCAAGGTGTGGGCCGAGTTATATTACTGGTAGTCATTTATACTGTGCTGAATCCCATCCGTGTTCCTCCAAATTCCCTTTGCGTTCCAGGGCCGCAGTGACTCTTTCCAATAAATACCTATTTCCCAAACCTGGATCCCCCTAGCGTTGGCATTTTTCGTGGGCTTTTTCCTTTTTAAATACTAGCCTATGTGCTATTCTAGACTGTAACCTACATCTGTATCAAATTTCATCCAGATCCCTTCTACCGTTCTGACGTGATGGAGTAACAAACATACATCTAAGCTTTCGCATTAAGTTAGAATCGTATGTATACGTCACGCCGAATTCACATTTATACCTACGTCGCATTCGTTTTAAAATCGCTGTGAATTATCGTTACGTCTGTTGTGACCCTTCAGCGTTTATTATAATTGCTGTTGCCGTTTATTTTACATTAAAGCCGTGAACACAACTGATATTTCTCAAACAGTTTCGGCCGAAAATTCTTTGGCGCGATAAATGGAAACGTGACGGCGCCAAATGTTCTCTAATTAATACAACGAATTGAGGTTCGGGTGTTGATGAGGTGTATTGAGGTTATCAATTACTGGCTCTTTTATTTGCCTTTAGATTTACCAATTTCTTTCTTTTTTTTTTTCTTTGTTAGTGGCGGAAATTTTGGTAGTAAACGCTAAACCCTACTTATTATTGCAAATGGAAAAGTCTGTTTTTTTATCAATTACACCTGAACAGACCTAGATGAAACTAAAAAAAAAAAAAAGAAAACACCAATTCAAAATTAAAGATATGAATATCCAAGACTTTATTTCTTAGAGCGGATTTCACCAATGAAACTGAACGCGATCAGTACATCTAAACTGCGTTCAAGAGATGTCAGTGTAAATATTCCATAGAAAAATAATGACACTGACAGCTCATAAACGTGGTTTATTCTCTGATTGCGTTCAGTTTCATTGGTGAAATTGGCCCTTAATCATTTAATACTTGAGTTACAGACAGGCCATAATTTTCTCAAGCCTCTATTTTATATGCATGTTCCTCAAATATACAAGAATTTTCAACCAAAAACTTCTTACAAACAATTAACGATCAAATCAATTCCAACTCGAAATAATCTGGTACTTCCACGCAGACAAGTTTGACAAATTAATAAAGTTGAAAAAAAATTGGACGTGACCCTCCATACCCAACCTATGTAGCTATATACAGACGCGAAGTTGAGAAAAAACACTCGAGAAGTCTAACAAACTTACTGGCACAGTAAACTTTTGAGCCATATAAAGATCTTGTGTTTAAGACATCGTGAAAGACGGTACACCAAATATTGGCAGTTTTATACAGGACATAATTCCAATTACGCGCTTAGAACGCGATTGTTGAAATGCCAAACTTTAATGGATTGATCTCATTGTGTGTGTGTCATTTCGGCAGCGTTTGTCAATCCAATACATTTTTGACGGTTTGACAAACACCTTCACAGACTGAATGTTACTTGTCTAGAACCTCAGTATCTCATGTTATTAATAACTTTAATGCATGTCCTTTATTATCTGTATGTACCTAACATTTGCACGCCACAGTTGGCAGAATGTACCACTTAGTAATTTTAATTTTATGGCCCCTAAGATCTTGACTTGACACAATTTAAACGGAGACTAAATAACTTATTAACTAAAAAATGGTACTATACCATTGACGAATTCCTTTTTGATAAAATGTAATAAACTAAATGATAATTATGTATTTATGCTTGATAATTCGAAAAATTGACAGACAAATTGTATTCGAAATGTTTATTATAAAACTGATTGTATTCTTATTATTTAAATTTATGCTAATGCGTATGTAATGTTGATTTTATACACTTAAATTGCTAAATAGTGTATGCCCTAATTATTAGTTTTTTGAGTTACCATAACCTAATTATAAGACCTATTATATCACCAAAAAACACACTAATAAATACTTTGACTTTGATCATGTGTACCTTCCATATTCTGGCAAATAAATGATTTATTATTTTTATTACCTCTTGGTATTTATCAAATACACCTATATAAGTCTGTCCAAAAAAATCGACTGCTCCATACATTTCCGTGAGCATAACTCGAAAAAACGGCAGATTTTTTTTTTCGCAATATCACGGTTGGTCCCATAAGTAAAAGTTGTTCATAATGATGAGTACAATGACCCGTTAAGAGATATTGGCGGTATTGCGTTTAATTTGTTACACGTTGTATAAATTGTGTAATGACACGCATTGCTCGAATTTACAACGCAGACTTCTCTCAAGTTGATATATTTAACTTTAATAAAGCATTATTCAAAAAACAAATAATAGAAACTATAAACGAAGGCAAATGACAACCAATCTTTCAATCTCTCTTTCTTGTTTGTATCACTTTTTCAAAATTTAATTATTAACTTCACTTTAGGTAATATCGGTATTGTCATTTAATTGTATCCTATTAGTCCGTTCGTATATTGAATCCTAGTTACACAGGGAAACCTATTATTCGCCATGTTAAAATTGTAATACGAATAATCTGTTTGTGTCATTTTAAGTATCGCTGTTGGTTACCTAAATAAAGAAAAATAAAAAATAAGCCTGACAATATTTAATTGTCCTGACTCATCATAATCGTTCCATGGAACAAAGTTATTTTCAAAATCTAAGCCAGCAAACTACTTCTTACATTAATAACTTCGGAAACAGCCTGTCACTCTCATGACGTCATCCACAAAATGGAACTTCTGATAGGTAAGTAATATTGTGAAAGTTCAATCAAAGGACTCGCCGAACCAATAGCGAAATAGAAGGCTTTGACACGCACCTGTCGTCGCGAATATGGATTATATTCATGTCTGGAAAACATGAGGCATTCATAATATTATGAGTACTGTATACTGTAGGTACTAGGTAGGCACGAGTGTACGATTTCATTTAAAATGGCTTAGATTCGAAGTAGTAAGTTGAAATACACGATGTATGGAATCCCTACCACGTATTTTTTTATGGATGGGAAATCATCAAATGACTTCTTCTGCTCTGGGCGGAGCGGAAGGGAGTGTTCCTCCTTATGCCCTTTGCATTCCACGGCCGCGGTGACTCTTTAAAACAAATTTCGCAACCCTGGGACCCTACCGCGTCTGGTGTTTTATTTATTTAAGAATCCGTGTTATGGGTTTTACAAGGCATTATAAGGATCTTTTAGCATTTGAGGGGACTAAAAGGATCTGTATCAGAAACCATCACCCCCCATCACCATCATCAACCCCCACCATCATATCTGTCACTAAAAACCCATTTATTATTTACTTGTATGCGGTTTTGCTCGGCTCTAGAGTCAGGCAAATACTGATTTTGGCCCATATTCCAAATCATAATCTCCAACTCAACTCGAATTCCAACTCTAACATGAGCACGAAAATGTCAATGAAAGTTTGTCTAATTGACGTTTTCGTACTCGAGAGATGAGCAAACAAATGCAAGAACTTCAATTTATGACAAGCTCCGATGGAATAGGATTCCGTTTTGGAATAGGTGCCTTAGTTTCTATTCCTACATTGTGTGTATCTGTGTGTGCCAAATAAACAATAATAATATTTTCATTCATATAAATAATGTACCTACTCATAATTATTTTTCTATTGTTTCAGATATGTGAGACAGGCCACAATGGCATGCCCCCACGCCGCACCCAGGGTCCGCAGCCAGCTGCACAGCTTCCTGATGAAGATCGACACGAAGACCTGAGAATGAACAAGCACCGCTGGAGCCAACTTCTATAAAATGGAGTTCGCCTCTGTTTTACCTACCAATGTGAGTTTACAACTTTCTTAACCATAAAATCTCACACATGAAAATCACACTAATGGAGACGATGGCTTTTAGTAGCAAGCAAACATTCAACTAGGTGACCGTACGAATAAACTTACTATTTATTATTTATTTGTTTATTTATTTTTATTTATTTATTTATTTATTTTTAAGAGTGTAACCATTTGTTGTGCCACAGTTGATCAACATGTCAATAAACAGCGACAAAGTTGCTGGCAACTGTGTTTATATCAATATTACTTCTCCACACGCCAGTCTGCGTCAAAACGTTCCCCGAGGAAATATGCACTGTGCATTATTTTATCATTGCTCCTTTCTACTGCCATGTTTATAACCTGATTCCAACACGTCCACACACGTCTACAGTTGTTCCTAAACTTATGTTTTCGCTCGTCGAGCGAGAACTTTTCAAGATGCAGTGATCAACTCAGCAACAGGCAGTGTTGCCAGCAATTCAGCAACATGTTGATTCAACTTTGTCTATAAACATCATGAAAATCATGAAAACGGGGTTTTTAGACATTAAAAGAACATATTTTAATAACAACACATGACTGAGTTTGCTACGAAAGCGCGGCGTAGCACTCTGCATTGCAGCTACGCCGTAGCACATTAATAGGAGCTACGCCGTATTCCACTTTTTAAAAGGCATGTAATTAAATCGATATCTGTATTTTCCCTTTTTTCGAACAAAATATTTCAAAGTTAAATCAAAAATACTGACTTGCACACAAATTATGCACACTAAATAAATCATATGAGATATACTGTTTAATGGTATTTGCAGAACTGTTTTACTGAACGAATATTTGGCTAATGATATTTCTGGGTGGTTTAAAAAAAAATAACCACGAAGGGGATGGCGGGGTCTGTTCGCTCGCTTCGCTCGCTCACTTGACCCCGCCATCCCCTTCTAACCTAACCTGTCCGAGTCGGGGTGCCCAATGACCGGCTACTATTGTAACCATGATAACCACCTGCTATTTCAGGGAAGTGCAATTTAGAGTGCAAGTTAGTATTTTTGATAAACAATTCGTATTTTTGTTTTATAAATCATAAATCCGATGTATGAACCACATTTTTGGTGTGAATTCGATAAAAAGGTCATCTCGTTTTGGATGATTTTTTTAGTTTTTTTTGTAAGACATGTTTTCTAATCAATTGGGATTTTTTGCACAGCATTATTTTTTCTGGTATGCAATAAAATTATACAGATGTGCATTTAAAAATATCCCTTTTTAAAAGCTATGCCTTAGCCGATATTCGATTATTCTGACTAAAACACAGCACGACATGAGGTCACTAAATTAACAAGGCTACAGCAGTAGATATTTTACTGATTTTGATAAATGTTTGAAATCTTATAAAATAATAATATATTTAATTATATAGTTTTGCATTAATTATGCAACTGTACGGAAGAAATTTTTATACATTTACTAAAAAATAGCAGAAAACTTTTGGAGTGGCGACCGCGTACCGGAAGACGCAGCGTTGGAAGGCCTTTCACTGGGTGGAACGATGTTCTGGTGAGGGTCGCGGGTAGCCGATGGATGCAAAACGCACAGGACCGGTTGGTGTGGCGATACATGGGGGAGGCCTATGTCCAGCAGTGGACGTCTTTCGGCTGATATGATGATGATGATGATGACAAAAAATACTGCAAAAAAATTGATTCTACTAAAGTACCTAATTAAAACCCTTTGACCCAAAATCCAACTAACTTACAAGTAATAAAACCATCTGTATCTCATTTCCCATTCAAAATCACGTTATGACGTATAACCGAGACATATCAAGTGTACCGGTATCTTCTAACTAATCCAGTTACGAGTTAACTAACTGAAATCATCGAACTACATAACTAAACTTATTTAAGTTTAATAACATTTCATGGGCATACCTTAGCAATATGTGGTTAAATTGCCTTACCAAGAGTTGTTGGAAACTATCTTTGGTGGAGTTTCGAGTAATTAAAAGACTTGTATTTTCTGGTTTGAAAAGGATAATTTTGATATATCAGCTTGGGATTTGCGAAAACATATTTGGGTTCGGATTCGGGGTTTTTCCTATAGTTAAATTTATTCGTAATGAAGAGTACAATGACCTCTTTTCAGATTTTACGTTCATTCTATGTTCTTCTGATTTTACATTTTACAGTTAAGGACGCGTTTCCAAATGGGTAGTCAAATCATTACTATTTTACACAAAAGTATGTTTATTAAATAAATGTACCGAAGTAAAAAAAATCACTTCGGTAGGTATGTACATTAATTGAGAAACTGTACCTATCTAAAATTATATTCATAGTTCAGAATCGTACCATGTATATCTATCAACATTTCATGGGAAAAACATTTTAAGAATGCAAAGCATTTTATTTAATAAACATACTTTTGTGTAAAAAGTAATGATTTGACTACCCATTTGGAAACGCGTCTTTAAAACAAAAACATGCAATTTTCAGAGGGCCAATTCTACTATTTTTAAGCAATATTTGCATTCGTATCTCATTCGCAATCTGTCAAAAAAACCTTAATTTCCATACATTTTTGACAGCTTGCGACTGATACTTATGCGAAAATGCTAAAACGCTAAAAAACAATAAAATCTACAACAATAAAATGCGTCAGTTGTTTCGGCAATTGTTTTGGCAAGATTAAGTTTCTAATTTCTCCTTGGGCTCGAGACAAGTGACATTATGTCAGCGGTAGCGTGGCGAAGGCGATTGTCAATACGTCAAAAATGTATGGGATTGACAGATGCTATCGAAATGTCACGTGATCAAATTCCTACATTTTGGCATTTCGACAGTCGCATTCGCTAATTGAATGGCACATTGTCTAGGGTCTCGTATAGCTCTCTCTGTGTTTTGTTTTCGTTTTCAACTAAATTACTCGTGTATTACCTAGTTTCTTGAAGTTTCTCCATATCGCTCAATGTTGTCATTGCAAAACATTTCGCTAATTTGACGCTTGCTACCGTTGCCGTAAATTGCTTGATTTTTTATGACGTCACATTCGACTTGTATTGCTTATAATTGTTCGATGTTCATTGCTCGTGTTATCGTACCGACATACATCCGACAATTATATACATGCCATGAGCCCACAAGAATGTTGCCCGCTCAATAATGATTTCCCGCCGCCCCGAGAATGTTGGCAGATGAATAATGTATGTGTTCTAAATGCTATCGCTGCACGTTTTGAATGTCTTTTTCAAAGTCATTGGATGAGGACAGCCATAAGTGTATGTTAGACATAGATTTTAACAAATTAAAGTTGTCAAAAAATAAAATGCCCGTTTTTACAGCAGGATACAACATTTCTTTACTAGGAAGTATGAAAGAGACATGAAATAAATCTCTTCTTCTCTTGTATCCTACTGTCAAAACGGGCCTTTTATTTTTTGACAACTATACTAACATAATTTTTGGTACAATTTTGTTACTAATACACTAACATGCTATATTCTCATTTTTTATGTTTCCGTGATGTGTATTTTATGGAGATTTCTTTGAATATTTTTTTTCATCTGCCTAGCCTTATCCCAGCAATATTGGGGTCGGCTTCCAGTCAAACTGAATTCAGCAAAACACCAGTATTTTACGTGGATTGACTGCCTATTTGACCTCCACAACCCAGTGATTGGGTAACACGGTACTTCTTGGCACGACTAGGGGCAGATTTTCTGGCTTCTGACAATCCGTAACGACTGCCAAAGATCTACAAATTACAGCCGAGACCAACGGCTTAACGCGCTTTCCGAGGCACGGAGGAGTCTCGGTATGTTAAGACGGTCACCCATCCACAGACCAACCTCGGCAAGCGTTGCTTAACCTTGAAGATCGACCCGTGCGGTTGTTATTATTTAGCCACCAACTCCTCTAAAATAAATAAATAATGATAATGTACCTATGTGTTGTCATAGGTGGCGCTTCAATTCAACGAGACGACGGTGGTGTACGACGAGGGGGATGACCCGGACGCTGTCACGTTGCTGTCCATACTGCTTGTCGGTTAGTACACTATTAATATGTACCGTCAACAAAAAAAAACAAAGCACCCACCCACCATATGCAAAAAACGTTTTGGGTATACATTTCACTGTGCGTACAGCTAAAAAATTGAATTCCATCCTGGATTCTGTGTTTCCTGATATCTACAAGCTGGGGGTATTTTTGTCAAGAGTGAACAGCAGTGCGATTCTGTAAACATGTCGAAGTGAACACTTAGGCGAAGTGCACGACAAGTGAGTTGTCAAACAATGCAAATAAGATGGAATGACAGCTCACTTGTCGTTCACTCCGCCTAGGTGTACACCGTGAGATGTCGACAGAATCAAGCGGCTGGTTACTTCTAGGCTAGCGTGCTCTATCTTCGCTTTCCATCAGGTGAGATTGTGGTCAAACGCGAGACTATCAATCCCTACTAATATTATAAATGCGAAAGTAACTCTGCCTGTATTTTTTTGAGTTTTAGATCTACGCTTTGGAACATGCAAATAGACCGACCTTGACAATTTAAAAGTGCCTGTAAATGGTTTCATTGAAATAAATGCTTTGTTTTTTTTTTTGTTTTTCTTTCAGCACCTGCTCTTTTCTCTAGGTTTAAAGAAATTTACTGAAACACTCGAGTCAAATATTATTTGCTATTTTACTATAATGGCAGCTGTATTTTTCTTTAATGTTTGTTTCATATAAACTCCGTAATTTATAAGCTGGTTTGAAAAATTCTTGTTTTATTTAAAAGGATATAAGTACCTACTTCCAGATTGGACCCATTTTTTAATAAAATCTAATTCTGATGATGGATTACTTGAGGAATTATGGATACTCCTCAAATATTATGGGCATACATGCCAATAGAAATTTTGGTCTACAAATGACGGAGTTCTGACAGTAGTAGTAGATAGTACAGAGTAGGTACAAACAAATTCATTCTAGCAACAAATGGTGCCAAACTGCCAACATAAACTTGTGCGGGAGAAAACTGTTATGCTGAACTACATGTATAGAAAACACGGTTATTAATGACGTGTTTGCTAGAGCAGTTATAACCGCCCTGCACACCTAACATGGCTGGCTTAACCTAAAAAAGTTGCCAGGGTTGCTGAATTCATTCGAAAGAGTCACCGCGGCCCTGGAACGCAAAGGGCATTAGGAGGAACATGGATGGAATTTAGTCAGTAACAGTCTGACACTCCTTTACACTCCGCCCAGAGCGGAAGGAGTCATTCGATGAATTCAATTCAAAACAATGCATAACGCGGTCATAAATGACGTGTTTGCTAAAACTGGCTTAACCTTAAAAGTACTAGTCATGCATTCATAGGATTACATTATTATAATTTAACGCCTGTTTTCTCCTCGAGTGAGCACTCAACGAGTCGTGTTCCAAATCACTGAACAGTGAGTCTTGTCGATGTTACAACATGTTTATTATAAGAACCTTCAAGAGAAAGTCTGACTGATTCTGATTGATCCTCGAAAAACGACAAAATGTGAGAGGGACTTGTCTACCAAGGGTTCCGTCCTACTAAAACTATTATTACGTTTACCTTCTATTTTCTGACCTAAAAAGATACTACTGAACCTAAGCGTCGGCGTTGTCCAAATATAAGTGAAGCGATCACTACGCGAACACGCGATTTTCCCGTTTTTTTTTTTTAATAATAAAAATTGACGCTGTCTGTCACGACGACGCGACGCGATCAGTTTTGCCGTACAAATGAACGCGACTATTGGTTTTTATTATTTCTAGATCACCTTTTAGTCCATCCGTCACAAAGAATTACCGCAGAAGAATGTAATCGTTGGCATTTGAATTTGGAAACTATTCCAAGATCTTTGAGCAACACATGAGATAATAAAGATTTGACTTGAATTGGGCATGATTTTGTACGTACACAGATCATAGCTTTCTAAAGAAACAGTCCTGTGACAGAAGGATAGACTGATAAAAATGTAGGACGTAGGCTTATTTATATCTTTTCCCGTTTGGGTAAGAAGACCTAAAAAAATGAAACTACATCAGATTGTCTGAAAACTATTGAGTGAGCTATATTATTTTGAAATCGCTTCTTTTTTAAATTGATACAGCTTATGCCAAGACGAGAAGTCATTCATCCGTTTAGGTTACACATGGTGCCATAGAATTAAACATACGAGTATATATGTACATATACACACAAAAACAAGAACAAACAAACACAAACACAATACAAACAAACACAATACACACAAACAAACACAAACAACGCAAACATTACACTCCTTCCGGGGCAGTCGGGTAAAAATTACAAACCACAAAAACAACCTCGAATAAGGATTTGGGATATCCCAGGAGCAAGCTAGCACGTAAGAATCTTATTTCCATGTCGAACCCGGGTAAAACGTAGTGTAGCGGCCGCTTATCATTCTGAGAATATTTTGAAAGCAAACAGGAAATCGTTCTCTTGATACCGATATTGGAGGTTTATTTTATGCACGAGTATCATTCGGAAACGGAATTATTTCTTAATCCTTGATGCATACAGAAACATATATTCATGTATACAGTTTTAGAGTGGCGACCGCGTACCGGAAGACGCAGCGTTGGAAGGCCTCCCACAAGCTGGACCGATGACCTAGTGAGGGTCGCGGGTAGCCGATGGATGCGAGACGCACAGGACTGGTTGATGTGTCGACGCTTGGGGGAGGCCTATGTCCAGCAGTGGACGTCTTTCGGCTGATATGATGATGATGATGATGATGATGATACAGAAACTATTTCTAATGTTTATGAAATTTGGGCTTTAAACAGGGAATGCTCCCAATATTGTATTCATCAGATAGACAGAGGACTATAATCATATACTTCTTCTCGCAACTTCGTCCACGTATTAAAATACCATAAACCATAAAATAACATAAACATAAAACCCTCACAATTGAGAATAAGCATGTATTTTTTTTATTTGCAAAATAAAATATGTATTAGCTCTAGTAAACAAATTATAAAAGATTTTTGTTTAAATCATCATCAGAAACGAAGTTTTAAGGGAAGTGTGACGTGAACTCTGACGTCACGGTTCATGACGCCCAGGGGACGGGACAGGTATATTTTGTTTGAAATCGTTTCATGTCGTTTGTTTTTTGATTATTTTGCTTCTGTTTTCAGTATTAGTATAGAATTTTGTTCATATTGTAACTGCTATAGTAATTGGCCATGCTATAGTAACTGGCCACTCATAACAAAAGAGGTAGAAACTAGGTAATTCACAAAAAATATTCCAGTATCTGATACAGGAATATTTTCTGTCCTTAACATTCATGGGCTTGCTTCCATTACATAGTTTCTACCTCTTTTGTTATGAGTGGCCAGTTACTATAGCGTGGCCAATTACTATAGCAGTTACCTTAGATACCTGTTTTTTCATGCATATTTTATACTTACTTTTGCCTGCGACTTCGTACGCGCATATTCCGTTTTTTCCCGCTCTCGTATATCGTATAGCCTTCCTCGTGAATGTGGCTATCACATACAAAAATATTTTTCCAAAATCGACTGGTCCAGAGATTAGCACGTTCAAACAAACAAACGAAACAATTTTACATCTGTAGCAGTATAGCTTAAATCGGACACAAATATTTCGCAAATTATATAACTTGAACCACCAAGACGCATTCAACAAAATATGAATTCCATTTCCCAAAAAAGAAACACCTTTTTACTGAACCACCAAAAAGGGTTACATTTTCACGAAAACCTGCCTGAGTTTTCCCACCCCTTTAGGAAAATGAAGGAAATTACATAACATTTATATACACACCTCTATCTGGTGGAGCGAGCAAATACTTCCAGTCTATTTCGCGCCTCGTTCGTCGCTAAGCGGTTCAATTTCCTGATGGAAACAAACTGGTGGAGGTGGCGCGTCGTATCGCTCTGATCTTGGTAAGTGTGGACGTGCCCATGATAGGTGTTTGCCGTAAGATGAATACAGGAAGAGAGGGTTTTTTGGAAGATGTACTGGCTAGGTTATGTAAGGGAAAAAGTTTAGATTCTGTAAAGAAATAGCTGAGTTTGCTCCACATACGTCCCAATTCTTCGATTTATTCCGCATTCGCCCCAAATTTGAAACAATACCTATTAATTAGGGCAAAAATAAGACGAATGCGGAACAATTTAATTTTTCGGATCAATTTTAATAGTGAAGGAATTTTTCTTTATTTTCCGAAAAACGGGTGAATAGTTGAGGTGAATGCAAAACAAATCAAAAGTAAGTAGGTAGGTAGGTAAGTCTTATCGCGCTGATCTTGATAAGTGTGGACGTGCCCATGATAGCTGCGCACAAGATGAAAACACAACAGGTATTTTGGAAGAAGTTTTGATTTGGTAATGTAAAGGTAAAAGTTTTGGCAAAGGTCAGATGGGCAGACGGTCCGCGTAAAATACTGTTATTCAGCTGAGTTCGATTTGTCTGGAAGCCGACCCCAATATAGTTGGGAAAAGGCTAAGCAGATGACTGTATGACCTTTTAACTAATAGGCATCTGAAATAAGTTTTGAACCATTACCATTAATTACCAGCACTTTGAATTTTGCCGAAACGTATCTACTGGCAATCAAAATTTACAACTTAATCATCTACTTACATATAAATACAATCTACATATTGTGTTTCACTGTAACTACACAAGAACATACTAAATTACTAGTGCCACTTGAAACGTGTACTTACATGTGTGTGAATGTGAGACTCCGGTAGAGATTAGCGGGTGTCACGGAGAGGTGTTATAATCTCAAGATTATTGTCTCAACAATGAATGGCATGTGTTAACCAATCAATCTCCTGCATATTGGACGTTATTAATGACCTATGTCTACGTGACTCTGTTTAAAGATATATAATTTATTTATTATTTTATAATAACTTAAAAATGAAATGAACTTGTTACATTTAAAAAATACATGCAGTCGAACATATTATCTCCTCCTTTTTGAAGTCGGTTAATTAAAGAAATACACCCTGTATTAAAAATGCTATTCCATACATTTAGTCGAGTTATGTAAATATACATAAACGGAACAGCTGTTTATTATCCTGATTTTAGGTCTGCTCTCGAGTACAAGTAGTTCACACGGTTAGCACAAAACATAGCCAAAACAAAGTAAATTGGATCTATGAAGTGGCATAACTGAGTGGTTTATAGTTTAGAATACTCTTAATTATGTACACAGTAATACATACGTTACAGAAAAGATAGATTCCGTATTCGCCCAATTATGGCCCCACTTTTGTAAAAATCCTTATGAATTGGGCGAAATTGGCACGAGGCACTTCATAAAGCCTAAAATGAAAGGTCGATCTCCAAATACTTTTTCAGTAGATTTAAATTTACCAGAATATTCCATTAATGAAGGTAGAAGGTATCTAAAACAGTGCCTTATTAATTTTTATAATAGTGAACACTGAAACTTTTCCCAGATGTTACTTTGGCTCTTCTAATGAAGTTTAAATAACTTTTAACAAGTCCTTTGTAAGTTGCAATAAGTCGTTGCTTAAACAGAGCTCTTTTGGCATCGATAGTAGCTTAAAGTGAATATTTTAACAATGGCTTGATGTACAGACTTAAATAAGTTTAATTTTGAATGATCGGTGACGTTAATAATATATTTCACCCAACCTAGAAACAAAGGTAAAGTGTTTAGTAAATACATATACACACACACATACAGACGGCACATTAAGCTTCCCGAAATTGTCAAATTTCGCCAATCAAACTTCAACCTAATGATTTAGTGATAAAGTTGAAAATCTATTAAAGAAATTTGACAGATTGTTGTAGTTTGATGTGCATGGGGTACAAAGCAAAGTCCCTGTTTGCTTGTCTGTTTCTCCGCACACTTCTTTTAAACCAAGCAAAGATTTGTGAAACGGTTTTCAATAGAAAAAACGATAAACAAAGAAGTTGTATTATTTGCAACCGTGTAAAGCCGGGGCAGGTCGCCATATAAAAATGTACCCCACACAAAATCTGACGTTTAAATGTGTGAAAATACATTGTGTGCAGCCTAGGAAATTGAATTTTTAGCAGATTAACGCTAAGAACACACATTTTTCATGCAATAGGCCAACCATTTGACAAATATTATGTGCTAAGTCAATTTGCTAAGCAATCGCCTTTCCTCAGACTTCACTATCCCGTATGTCAGAGGAAACTTGTCCACATCAATTAGGCGTAGTTACATACGCACTTATTTGTCGTGTTCTAACCGTAATAAAAAAAGTTTCATGTGCTGTCGGGAATAAGGTCATCAATAGCAAAGCAATACTTTTCTCTGACTTCATTATCCCGTATTGTAAAAAGAGAAAAACTACGTAAAGTTGAAGTATGTCGCTTCTTTATCGTCTGCTTCTTATTTTCGATTATTATTATTAATTATTTATTGACTGCCTCCGTGGTCGAGTGGTTTAGGCGTTTGCCTTGTGACCCGGTGGTCGTGGGTTTGATTTCCACGGAAAACATACTCTTTAAAGTTGTTTTCCAGTTTGGCTAGGACATTGCAGCTTGCACCGATAAAAAGATGATTAAGTGCTTCGTAAGGCACGTACAAGCCGGTGGTCCCGGCCGCCAAATGGCGGTCGTCAAATAAACCAAGTCAGAGGCCCTTGAGGCGGTTTAGAAACTCGTCGTTAGACCTTACTGCCCACACGATTAGGAGAAGAATATATTTATTTATTCATAAATACAAGGTTTTCCTTACCCTAAAACAAGGCACACAATTAGACCCCTGGGGTCTGTCTTAGCATGCTATGGCCTGAGATGTGATCAACGTGCTCATCAAGGGGATGTAATGTTCTTTCTGCTTACGCTTTATGTTTTAACTATCATTGAGTCTCTAATGTATAAAGGTATTTGGTTTAGTAAATGGATGATTGAATAGTTAACTTTTCTGATATTTTCTACCTATCATCCTTTTTTTTATGGATGGGGAATCATCAAACGACGCCTGCCGCTCTGGGCAGAGCGGGAGGGAGTGTCAGTCTCTTACTGACTAAAACCCATCCGTGCTCCTCCTAGTGCCCTTTGCGTTCCAGGGTCACGGTGACTTTTTTGAACAAAATCCGCAACCCTGGCAGGACCCATCAGCCTACCACGTGAATCACAGCGTTGGCGGCGTACTACCCGTATGCGTTAACTTGGCACCTGGCTTGGACGCTTTGAGGTTTTTATTTAAATTGAACAATTCAATTTCGATGAAAACAATATAAACGCATGACCATCACTGTTACCGTTGCATTTATATTATTTTCATCAAAATTGAATTGTTCAATTTAAATTTAAACGTCAAAAAGTAATTCGAGCCAGGATTCAAATTAACGCGTACGGGTAGTACATAAGTTCCTCAGAAATGTACGTTCATAGACAATCCAGTATTAGGGGCACTACACACAGTCTAGAAAACATTTTATTTCAATTACAAATTTCAATCCATTGTCTCCAGGTATATTCCTGTCACTGCTGATCTTCCTCAGCGTAGCAGGGAACATATTGGTCTGCATCGCAATATACACTGACCGGGGGCTGCGGCGCATTGGCAACCTGTTCCTAGCATCGCTGGCGATTGCTGACATGCTGGTGGCTGCGGCCGTCATGACCTTTGCTGGAGTCAATGATTTGCTCGGGTAAGTTGACCACATTTATTTTTCTAGGCGATTACATTTACGTAGATTTTTCTCTAGGCATATTCTAGGACTGCTGTCAATTATTCGAAACACTAATTTAATGTGCCTGGAGCATGTTATGATATAGCAAGGAAGGAAACCTTGAGCTGTGCAAGAACTGCCTGGAAGGCTGAACAATCAGAGGGATCTACAATTTAACTGAACAAAAGTATTAAAAAAATGTGAAAGATTACTTTGCACTGATTAGTACCCTGAATAATCTCTCGAAATGACTGAGATTATAATTATAATAATCCGTAGATGTTATTATGATGGGCATGCCAAATGTTCTATTCCAAAGGTAAAAGAAACAATTGAATGTCATAAAAAGTAGAACAAAAACATAATTAGATGGGCCGACTACTTGGAAAACCCGTTTTTTCGGCCACAAGTCTTCTAGTCGGTCGGACAGGCAAATAAACTTTAAGTTTTTTTGAAAACTTAATTTTACTTCTTTTCTTTATAACTTGTTTTCCACCCGCAGATACTGGGTATTCGGCGAGCAGTTCTGCGACACCTGGGTGGCTTGTGACGTCATGTGCTCAACCGCCTCCATCCTCAACCTGTGCGCCATCTCGCTCGATAGATACATCCACATCAAAGACCCTTTGAGGTGAGAGCTATCACAGTGTTCACGTGCATCTACTGAGTTCAGTAGTTTTAGGAGATAACGGAGATAACTGATGTTTACCTTGGTGAATGGTGTAATTAATGAAGGAGTATATGTGTCACGTACAGTAGGGGACATGGCGTGTTACCTATACAGATTGGCAATCAACGTTTATTGGAAATTTCAAGCTGTCCATACAGTTGGTGATACCAAATCTGTGAATGACCTTAAATAATCAGACTGCTTGAATAGTGTTGTTTGGGAATTTTTTGTCGTTTTTTTTGTTTTGTTTGTACACTATGGATTTTGTTTGTAGACTTGTATGGAATTTTTTTATTTTTTTCAAAAAATCCCTACTCACTTAGAAAGTCGATTACAGACTCCGAAATCAATTTCCATATCACCACCCAATTTTTTTTGTTCTTCTCAATAATGTGCTGATTTAGGACAAAATGATACAATCAAATCAGTATTACAAGGTTATAGGTATGAGGTGTATAGAGCAATCTAGTTAACGATAATTTTTTCTGCCTTCTCCTAAAAAAACATATAAACAAAAAAAAACACTACGAAGCTTCGGACCACTTTTCTAAAACAAAACAGTAAAAAGATAGGTAATAAATTTACGAATCATAAAGCTGACCTAAGTTAAATGTTAAATGGTCTGACAGTTACTGGACCTGGTGTGGCTGTAAATTGATATGAGGTCAAGAAAATGGCATTAAATCTGTGCCAATAAGTGACGGCCATATAATTTTATTGGCGACCTATCAGTTTTTGTTCACTGGAGTGCGATATTTTTTTTCTTGCCGTATATTCTTAAGCTTCACTTAGGTACTCGGGTATTTTTTTCAGTAATTATTGCCGGCATAGCAGGAGCTTGTGGTTAAATATTCCTGATGGAACGTGGTTAGGTAATCTATCAAAACACACAATATTATTATTTCGTACGAACATGTTTCGCCCAGCATGTTCAACAGTAGACGTCTATATGCTGATATAATGATAATGATGACGATGTTTTACCCGTAAGGCGTACAAATTTGTAAAATAAATAATCATAGACAGTAATAAACGTTGATAAGTCAGTAAAATAAATTTTAATCATAAAATGTAACAAAAATTAAGAATCAATAAAATAAAATGTCACTGTCATTCAAAAAGTCACTTATATTCTCATAAGTTCATAACCCTTGTCTGCTAATAAATCTCGAATCTTTTATTTTAAACTTAATGTTCAGAGCAAATTTCTAAAACAGTCGTTACGGATAAATTGAAGTCAGAAAATCTGATAACAGTCTTGCCAAGGAGTATGTCACCCAGTTACGTTACATTCTTAAAGCAGCATTTGCTGAAATAGAGCCTTTTTCACCTCGCACTTGTCCTAAAATGTTGTGAGCTTTTATTGCTTCATTATTATTGTTAGTTGTTAATTCATTTAATTGCGTTGTTTGTCCTTAGCGAGTCCCTAAAAAAAAACATTTATTTATTTCTTTCTTCACATTCTTTATTCTATCAATTTGCGTAACACCACACATTTCTATTGGCATTTTCATCTCAGCTACATGCAATTGCCTTCCATTCATACCTTTTGTGGCCCAACATTCTATTCAGCTGCTCCAAGTAACTCAATAATATAGTGTACAAATATTTTGCAGTAAAGTCATGAAAACCATAAAAGTATTCAAAATCAACTATGCATGAACGAAAACACTTATCTTAACCTTAATTAACCTTTTTCTAGACCCTCCAATTAATTTCCTGAAAAAGTTTCCACAAAAATATGTTGTCCGTCTTTCTTCGTACGAGACGGTTATTTACTTAAACATAAGTAGCCACTAGCGAATCTAAAGAGCCTACACTCTAGAGCAAACTAAATACTTAGGTGTAGATGACACCTAAGAATTATGTAGAGAAAATTTATTAAAATAAGTCGCACGTTCACTAAAAATAATTATGAAGTACACACTTTCTTGGAAGCCTGAAATAATATTCCCAAGTTGAGCTTAATAATACTCGTATTCAATAACTTGGGACAACGCAAAAGTGAGATACTGAAGTGCTTTTGTCATTTCTTATCCGTCAGCTCCCAGTTTTCTGAAGCTTACAACGGCTGCCTCGGAATTTTCGACGAAATACTTTCACGCAACTTTGATCTCTGTAACAAAGGAGTTAGATTGAAAGTACTGCGAATGTTTTGGGAAGCGTGATAATGTACATTCTTTTGTTTCTTGGGTATACATGCGTTCACAATTCAAATATTGTCTTAAGAATCGTAGGAATGTCTTATGTTGCTAGAATGACGAATGTTTAGTTTTGTTATTAATAAAAATATATTTATGTATTCTATATGAACTATCAAAATATCGCATTATAATGTACTAGCTTCTTTCTGCCTAAAACTTCTTCTGTGTGAACTTTATTTAGGGATCAAATTTTAAACAAACAGCCATTAATACTCACAAACGTTCACATTTATATTATAATATAAGTAGGAAAGAGTATGATGGGTACCGACCCTACATACTCTGTTGCAAATCTTGTTTTTCCGATTTTCATTATTTTGAACATATTTCTCCAAAAGTTACTTACTGCAATACCTAGTTTCAGAACAACTATTTTCTTGATGTCCCTCCATCAATTTTTAGATTTATGGTGTATAATAATTTGAATTTAGAACTAAGTAGTTTATTGTTATAATGTTCACACTGAAATCAAAACAAAACAACAATAAAGTGCTTAGTTCTGAATTCAAATTATTATTTATGATAAATCAAATAATTAATGCACATGAAAATTAGCATTCGTTTGTATTCGGAAATGCGATTATTGCCGAGGGACATAAAGAAAATAGTTGTAACTGTAAATTAAATTTTTATTGAGACAATTTTATAACAAAAGTAAAACAATGCATAAACAGCCACCTTCCTCCTCAGATACGGACGCTGGGTAACTCGCCGGGTCGCCGTAGTGACAATCGCCATGATCTGGCTTCTAGCCGGCCTGGTCAGCTTCCTGCCCATCTCGCTAGGGCTCCACAGGCCTGACGAGGAAGCCCTGGCCACTCAGAAGCCGCCGAGGTACCCCACCTGCGCGCTGGTGCTGACGCCGACGTATGCTGTCGTCTCCAGCTGTATATCCTTCATATTGCCGTGTATTGTTATGATAAGTATTTACTGCAGGTGAGTTTGTTTGTTCATTGTTTTTAGATAATTGTGTCTTCCATAAAGATTTTTTCAAAATGCAGCGAGTCCCGCGTTACGATTATTTTCAATTTAAAGGGTAGATTCCTAAACCCAAAGGGCAATGGAGAGGGCAGTGCTCGGAGTTTCCTTGCGTGATAGAATCAGGAATGATGATATCCGCAAGAGAACCAAGGTTACCGACATAGCCCGAAGGATCGCCAAATTGAAGTGGCAGTGGGCACATTGCTCGCAGAACAGATGGTCGATGGGGCCGAAAAGTTTTGGAGTGGCGACCGCGTACCGGAAGAGGCAGCGTTGGAAGGCCTCCCACAAGGTGGACCGATGACCTGGTGAGGGTCGCGGGTAACCGATGGATGCGAGACGCACAGGACCGGTTGTTGTGGCGACACTTGGGGGAGGCCTATGTCCAGCAGTGGACGTCTTTGATGATGATTCCTAAAAAAAACAATTTTGTCAGTGAGTTAAGTTACCAAAAATATTGGACATTATTATTTTTTCAACTGTCACGTAATCCAAGAATAAAAACGAAACAATGCGTTGAAGAGGTCACGCCTAGGTTCACTTTTTACCTATACCTAAGTGACGTCACAAGTCTTTGTAAATTATTGATTCGATAAAGCATTTCAAATATAATTATGTCCAATAATAATAACTTTTGGTAATCTAACTGAAGAACCGAATCGAATTAATTCCTCTAGAAAAAAGCTATTTTTAGCTAGGAAACATCTCTATGGATCATCGATAAAAAATAATTTAAAAATATGAGGAAAATGAATGGGGTTGACAAAATGCCATCGATATATCACGTGATCAAGCCCATTAACTTTGAGCCTTCAGTAAAAAATCTCGATTGCATAGAATTTTGCATATTCGCTCGCGCTTATCTTCACTGCAAAGAATATACTCGAACATTCTGCTTCTGTGTGCGTGTAGAATCATAGGTCCTTACATGGTGAATCTTAAGAGCGATATCTAAGTCGTCTTTAAATGATCGAGATTGAACGTGTAATGCAAAATTGAACCACAATACCTCAAACAAAAATAAAGAAGTTAAAGGGACTTAAGTAAACGGTATTTTTGTGTCAAAATTGCGGAAGGAAAGATTATTTTGAAGTCAAAGTGTAAATCAGAACGAAGTAATCCCTACACTTCACAATACAAAACATTCCCAGACCGAAAATGTCGTCATTTAAAGGAAAATAACCGACAATGTAACCTGAACTGTAAAATGAACTGATATTTATTTAATATTTCGTACAATAATGAAGTCGAAGAAACCTTCTTTGTTTAAATAAAATAATAGACAGGAAATAGAACGTTTCTCGACTTGTTTCAATGAGACCTTCGTAATACATTTTCATCGAAATGAAGGAGAATTTCATTACATTTTGCTTCTGTTTGAAAATTCGAAGAAATTCGAGGTATCTTCTTAAAGACTTCGTTTACGTACGTTTTGATTCTTGGAGACAATAATTTGAATCTTAATGCGTGTATCAAAATTTTTATTAGATTTTAGGGAAAAACGGAACCATTGAAAGATCACTCGGTTGTCTGTCTGTCCGTCCGCCTATAACAGCAGATTTTCTCTGAATCAACGTCCGATTCAGTTGGAATTTGTTACACATATTATATAGGGTGACTGGTAATTAGTGACCGATACTTAAACACATGATTATACTCATGGTAACAAAAAACTTTTACTATGGCACCAAACCTGAAATCCCGAAAAAAAATCAGCTGCTCCCTACATGTTGACGAGTTATGCGAACATGAATGTACCTATGGGACAGCTGATTTTTGTATGGGTCTCTGGAAACTGACTGTGTCCTTTATTGACATATTAAGGGGTAAAAGGCTTTAAAGGAAGTAACTATTATTTTTTAACCGAGTTCAAAATAATGAGGGGGTTCTCAATTCGTTTGTATTTTTTTTAATGTTTGTTACCTCATAAGTCCGTCATTTATGAACCGATTTGAAAAAAAAAATTATGTGAAAGGATAGAGGTACTTCCCGATTGGTTCCATTGAAATTTCAACAAAATTCGTTCAGCAGTTTGGTTTTGAAATCCAAATAGCTGGAAAAAAATGTCATCCAAGTAAACGAAATTGCGTATTTTGCTTTTCTGTCACCTTCCAGTGTTGTTGTTAGGTGTGGGGTACCACTAAAAAGTATAAAATAAAAAAACACTTTTGCAAAAAAAAATACAACCGACTTCCAAAAAAAAACAGTAAAATAAAAAATAATACTTTAATTTTGGAAGTCGGTGTTAAATTACGAAGAAACAGCCAAAAACACGGACTTCCGAAATTTTTATACTTTGTAGTTTTTTTTTACTTGGAAGCCGTTTATATTTTTTTTTTGTAAAAGATTTTTTTTTTTATTATTAAGTAATAAAGGATCGCGTTTGACCGGTCGGTATGGCGAGTCTTGGGGAGGCTCATATCCACCAGTGGCAACTATGGTAGTGGTGACGTTTTTCGGCTAAGATGATGATGATGATAAGTTCCTCGTCCTCCACATTTAAAAGCAAAATCATAAATTCGCTAAGCTATTTCGAGTCTAACATGTCTCACACCAATAAAAGTAGTAGAAAGACTCAACAAGTCATATCAGGTCACAAAAAGACTAATTCAACAGCTACAATTCAACCTGAATGGCTTCCTAGAGATATATTGAATAACAGGCCCAATTGTCCAAAACTACTAGCTAGGCATGTCCTGTGGTTTCATTGGAGGACACACAAATGGAGTATTTTATTAGGCTATTTGTATCATAATAAAATTTGATTAAAATTTATTTATCATTTAATATAATACAAATTTCTGGCAGCGGCTTCGCATATTTCCTATTCCAGACATAATCTACAATTTGCCAAGTTTAATTAGAGTGCCAATTCTACTCATTTTTAAGCAACGTTCGAATTAGCATCTCAGTCGCTATCAATAAAACCTTTTTCATAAATTTTTGACAGATTCGACTGAGATGTGAATGCAAACGTTGCTTGAAAATTAGTAGAACTGGCACTGTGTACGTTCAGAAGTATAAACGTGAAAAGGTTCCAATCAGACAGACAAAGTTAATTTCGCATTTATAGTATTAGTACGAATTTATATTGGACCAATGGATGACTTGTATGGCCAAACAGGCATTTGCGGTTTCGAGAATAGGTGATAACGTTATATAAAAGCGAATACAAGACAGTCGTGTGGCTGTACCGTAGCAATACTAAAAAATACTAAAGTGGAGTTATATTTAAAAAATATAAAATTATCGTCGAAGTTTACCCAAGAACATAAATAATAAAAAATTGATTTGAGTGACAAATCCAAATCCAAGTTTCGTAGAATCATAAACGCTAAAATGTCGCAAGTGATAACAACGCAACCAAAAGAAAAAGATGACAATGGAGCAGTTGCAGGAATCCACCAACAACAACAACAAGTAAAAGAAGACACATGTGTAAACTTTTGTTGTGAACTATTTATCTGTGAAAACTATCACCCTCCGACTCCTCCGAAGATCAAGAAACCTGACGCAGGTGGTGACGGCCCCAAGCTCGCAAATAACGCTTGGATAGCCATGAGTACTTTGGCGACTCAACGTAAAGAAAAAGGCGGAAACAAAAAGTAATGCCAAAAACCTCTAGAACGTTTTGTAAAAATACTGCTTTTAGTCCTAAAAAATATCTAATAATGTTATTATTCGGAAGTAGTGAATTTATCTCTTTTCAGTTTCAAAATGAATCAACAGTGTCACACATGAGATTTTATATTGTTGTATTATAATATTCGTCTAATGCGGTAGAAATTATGTGCAGCAGTTTTGTGTGTAGTAGGTCAGGTGGGATTTTATTATTGTATAGATACCATTGAAATTAAATATTGTTGCATTAACCTAAGTTATTTTTAATTAACAATTTCAATAGACTACTAAATTTATCGTTAAGGATTTCTTGTTAAGATTGTATGCATTTCAATTTTGTTACAATAATTAATGCTTTTTCTTAATTCCTTTTAATAGTCAGTGATAAGAATTAACTTTTTTGCGATGTTTTAGGTATTTTCAACTCCCGAATTTTGACTGTTTTTAAAATCAACTTTAAATTAATCATTTGACGAATTAAGCCCGCAAAAAAATTGCGAGAGGTAATTGAGAATCTCGTCTTTGCCTAAGATGAGATTCTCAATTACCTTGGCTTCTCAATTATTATTGTCTCAAAATACTATGATAAAATACAGAAAAAAAAACGAATCAGGGTCGGTTTACAAAACCATTTTCGACATCATATCCTAATTACAGCACAAAACTATTTGAAAATTGTATGTACTGAAAGGTAATCGTATGTAGGAAGCAAACGAACTTACTGAGTTTTGATTAATAAGAGCATGTAGGAGTTTCAGTTCTGGATAAATTTCAATGGGCTCGTCTGCCTTGTTCTTGAGAATAAAACTTTATGGGCTAAAAGGTTTACAATAGGTAGGTCCTGTACCTATTATAAACACTCGCTCTTCTGGAATTCCAAGCGCGTGATTATATTAAGTAATGTTACTTAGAGATATATTGTGTAAACACGTATGTTAACAAATAAATAAATGATAATGATTATAATTATAATTATAAAAAAAATACTAAAACATACATTTGTATGTTTTAGAATTTTAACGTATTTACGTTCATAACTGAAATCTAGGCCACAAAAAAAGACTAAAACAGCTAGAAAAAAAAAAAAGGAAAACATGACAAGGAACATTTCGGTATTCAAAGTTTTATATAGCTGCGGAACCTCATCAATCACCGTTGTATTTCCAAGGACCACAGAGCTACGATGTTAGAGACAGCATTTTCAAAACATTCTATACAAACCAAGTGAGTCTGTGACACCGTCTACCCGCAAAGATTGACGGCCAGTGACAAGTTTGACTGACATACGAAACTTGTGCTTAATGAATGCATTCACAAAAAATCACGTCACCAGTTGGCGCCATTTTTTTTTTTTTTTTTCGGAAGACTTACAGACTAATATCATTATAATGACAATAATATGTAACTAAATTGCTAAATTGCTATTTTGGCAAGAGATCCTCTACAGAAATGTAACTCTATGACGTGAACATGACATTGTAACGTCTTTTATAATGCGCACAGCAAAGGAGTGGAACTCTCTGCCTGCGTCTGTGTTTCCAAAAGCTTACAACCCTAATATCTTCAAAGTTAGAGTGAACAGGCTCCTTCTGGGTAAGCTCGCTCCATCGTAGACTTTGTCTCTGTCATCTCTGACATTGACTAGAGTCAAGAGCAAACCAATCACTAAAAAAAAAAAGACATCATTAACCAATGGCTCATAAAAGCGTGAAAGTTTTTTGACTGGTGCCTGGACCTGACGCTTCAGTGCTGTCACCTGGCAAACGTCATTGCAAAAATCCCTCATTGCGCAACCACGAATATAGCCTGCAATCTGCCTAGCCTTTTGCCTATTATGCTGCCCGCAACATTGTTGTGAAAAGGCTGAGCAGGCTCGTCCGAGAAACTGTAGAGTCAGAAACTCCTCCGCTTCTCGGAAAACTTTCTCTGTATGTAGATGATCACTCATCACCAGACTTAGGCAAGCGTTACTTAACCTTGTTAATTGACCCGTGTCCAATGGTTGTGGTCAAGTAAAAACGTTGCCACAAGCCCCTAAATCTACGTACATGTAATTAGTGAACGCGGGGAGCAGCACGTTTCAATGCATAGATATAAATGGAACTGGCCTCGAAAGCAGCGGCGTACTACGTAACAACACTACGCCGCTATAGCGCCGCGCGAACTGCCCGCTGGCTTCGAGACCAGAGCCTCTACCATGAGTTTTCATCGAAAAATTACTCGCTAGCGTTAAACTCGCTAGCGTACTAACGTGGATCGAACAGATTCCGATAGTGCTTGTACCATGAGATTTACGGAGTCTTACGCATTCGCTAAGGTAAGCTCGATAGATCGCGTTGTCTAGCTAACTTCACTCTACTCGATATAATGCTTCACTACTTATGTTTTGTTTCTTTCTTTCTCACTAATAAGAAGAGAGAACGGCTCTTAAGCTCAAAATGTAGTTATATCGCTATGCTAAAAATGTTAAGAAAAAATAAACCGACTAAATAAAAAAGTTGACGGTTAGTGGTTTACTTATGGTATTTAGTAGTTTTTTTAATTTTTATACCATATAACATGTCATGTTTTGTTTGTTGGCGTTGTGTGTGTGTGGTTTAAAAGTTATAATAACAATAGATTATAATTGGTTTTGTTTTGAGATAGCTGCATACCATACTAGGTACTACCTTTAGTTCTAATGAAACTCGTTGTGTTCAGTGTTGACGTCAAATCCGTAACATTATTCAATAATATAAATGCACAAATCCTCAAACGCTTCTCTATAGTGTGTGTAAATAAACTATCTTTCACATATATTTTCCAATTGAGATCCAATATAAAATTTCATTTTGGCTTGAAATTAACGTTGTTCACGTCATTGGTATTCAAAATCAGCGGCAACTAACATATTCCACGCTAAATAAGCTCTTGCAGACATTATTTTGACTTTTTTATACTCAAACACGTGTATAATTTTAATGTAAACTTATGTTTCACACGGCAAAATGCTAGTGAGCTACGTAACTAATATCGTAAGCGTATTGTTCGATAGCTTCTGTCAAATTAGTGACTCATGGTGCCGTTTTGTATGGTGATAGCTGAAAAACGTCAGTGACCATCGAATAGATTACGTTAGGTTTTTAACCTATCGAAATCTATAGTGCTCATGGTACGAATATTAATTCTTTCAGTGACCGCTAGGGGCGCTGTACCGTATGTCATACAAATAATTTACGGAGACGCTAGCGAGTTTTGGCTGCATAAACTCATGGTAGAGGTACTGGTCTGTGTTGCCGCGTCTCTCCCCGCGCTGTCGCCGCCGCCGTCGCCCCCGCCGCACAATCGCTGACTTCAAGACCGAGGCCTTAGATTTGCCGATTACGTGGCATGAAAAAAGTAGGTACCTAAAGAGTCTCTAGTCGTAGCCAGACGAAACGTTCCGTGGTCTGTGTTCGGGACCAACGGACTGACACAGTTTTGTATACAATCTATCATCATTTACTTTTGCTACTCATTTACACATTGCTGTTCAATCTTTTGAGTTCTAAGGCTTTAGAAAAAGGACTGTTTTGTAACCTTTAAAATTACGATAAAAAGGTTTGTTGACTTGATATGGCTCAGCAATTATACAGCGACGTTAAATTCATTTGTAACATTTCGGGGGGGGTGAAACTTTTTAATTTTGATTGTTAAAAACTTTTTGCTTTTAAATCAGTTCTAAAGTACATGGAGAAAATGGCTGGTCACTACATTTTATCGAGTTAGGGTTCCGTACGTAACAAGTAAAAACAAATGTGATTCGTTCAGAACTCTTAGCGCACGAGTCTGACTCGCAATTGGTTGGTTTTTTTCAATAATAAAGAAGCCTAAGAAGTTCACAGATAGAAAGAATTCTTAATCGGATCAGTACTTCTAGCTAGCAAACAAACGAGTTAGTTGCAATAATACTGTTGAACGTTATAAGTAGTTGAAAAATAATCGACCTAACCCATGTTATTTTTTCACCCAAAAGAGTAGAGGATGCTCCAAATAAACACAGGTTTAATCTTGATATAATAGTTACATATTTAACCAATCCACAATATTTAAGTAAGTACCCAAACAAATTTACAACAGTAAATACTCGTAATTAACCCCTAACACTAAATTACTATCTAAAATTTTAATGAAATCTCGTCAAAATCCACGCTCATAATAAGTAATCCTCTTCATTTATTAATATAATGTTATGAGATCCAGCCAGCTTGCCTAGGTATTCGACAAACCTGAAAATGGTAGCGATACGACCACAGAGCAAGGACATGACAAGTCGACCACCGCTAGTGGCTAGAGGTGGTCAAAACTTGACACTGTTCTTTCTTCTCCTTTCCCAATTATATATTAATATTTATTAGTAAATTATTTAATATAGTACTTAAATGTTCATTTTATAATATTATCATATCAGCTGAAAGACGTCCACTGCAAGACATATAGGCCTTCCCCAAGTGTCATCGGTCCATCTTGCGGAAGGCATTCCAACGATTCATCATCTGCCTAGCCTTTTTCCAAACGAAATTGGGGTCGGCACCCAGTCAAACCGGATTCAGCTGAATACCAGTATTTTACGTGGAGCGGCTGCCTACTAGACCTCCACAACCCATTAACTGGGTGACACGGTACTTCTAGGCAAGACTGGTGTCAGATTTTCCAACCCAGGCCTTCCAACGATTGTACACAAATAAACGCATTTGATTTGATTTGATTTTTGATAGTGGTCAATCAACCTATTCTGATGGCTATGGTCGAAACTTTTGCATAAATATCTAGTCGCAGCAATTCCATGCTCTATGGTTATAGCAAATACTTGTGGTATCTGGAACCCACTTTAATTAGGCCTTGTCTCCTTGCTCTGTTTGTGTTTCCATGTACTACACTGGCCTAATTTCGCTACAAAGCCTGAAGGCAACATGTTCTGATTTGTTTTGAGGAGACGGTCTTAAGATGATGAACAAAAGATTATATTGACGTTGTCACAATGTTGCCTGTGTAAAAGGTGTAAAATTGGCTCCTATTTATCTCGGAATGCAATGTTCATGCGGGATTACGGCCACGGGAGGGAAACGCGGTGACAAGCTAGTTAGTTATAGTTTTACAAAGAATGTATACAACGTGGAACAAAATAAACGACTTCCCCGTACATTTATGTACCGTATTGAACAGCGGCTTTTGTTTCGCGAGTTCAGCGTTGGTCCCATACTAAAAGTTGTTCATAGTGATGAGCACAATGACCCCTTTTAAGGTATCCTTTTAAGGCTCCGTCGTCGACCACATGATCACGTTCCATCAGGTGCGTTTGTGGTCCAACGCCCAGTCCCACGTAAAATAACAATAACAGAATAAACGTACTCATCATTATGAACAACTTTTACTATGGGACCAACCCTGAAATCGCGAACACGTTGTTATCGCTTGTTAACAAATATAATTATGTGTTTTAGTTTTAAGTTTCCTTTTGTAATTTATGTTTTGGTGTACAATAAAGTGTATAATAAATAAATAAATAATTATGCTAAAAACCACAGAAGCCTTAGATGGCTTCATGTACGCATCAGTAAAATATTATTTTTTGAAACACTAAACATACATTATTTATAAGCATTTCACTGCAAGTCGTCGCATGACTAGATACAATGAAAGCATATAAATTCATAAATATCAAAGATATCGTCGTCTTGGGAGGTATAAACTAGTCTGACCGTATGAGACGAATGTTCTACGAACAAATGCACCTTTCAACGAAACAAATGACGATTAAAATTCTTTTTATAAATATTAATGAGACACAGTTATAAAAAAAAATATTATGCACTTACTTTTTTCTTTCGACTTTTACAGGATTATTATTATTCTCTTTATTTTTTTTTACACATACATTTTATATTTTTAAATATTTCAATAACAAAAAAAAAACAATAAAAAAACATTTAAAAATATAAAAATAGTAGTCCGCCGGTGTCGGGAGCTGGGTCCAAGCTACCGGTGGTTAGGGCTCCAGAGAAAGGAACCTCCTCACAATACGAGCCGTATCGAGGAGTACTGCTTTCTGTATCAGGCCCTTTACCCAACTGCGCAACGCCAGCTTCGACATGTGGTCGTCGAAGCTTTTGGCTATCAAGCCATTGGCCGTAACGACGATCGGCACAATGACAGCCGAGTCCACATTCCACATGTCGACAACCTCGTGCGCTAAGTCAAGATACTTGATTTGTTTCTCTTTCTCAGCTTTCACAAGGTTCTCGTCATGTGGAATGGTAACATCGATTATCATTGTGCGGCGCGCTAATCGGTCTATCACCACTATATCGGGCTTATTAGCGACGATAGTCCTATCAGTGATGATAGACCGATCCCAGTTTAACGTGACATGGTCATTTTCGAGAACTGGGTCGGGCACATACTTGTAATACGGTACCTCAGAATCCACAAGTTTGTATTTCAAAGCAAGTTGCTGGTGAATAATCCTGGCCACTTGGTTATGCCTGTGCAAGTACTCGCCGTTAGCCAGACGAGAACAACCAGAGATAATATGTCTGATGGACTCACCCGGACGGTGGCATGTCCGACACACGTCAACCGTCCCGTCCTTCATAATATGCCTCCGGTAGTTGTTATTATTATTATTACTTACTTATCTAAGATACGAGCCGATGTTCCAACGTTTTCATCGGTTTCATGTACAAAGTAATTAGGTACACTCAATTCAGCTTTTTGGTGTGGTGCTGAATAGTAAATTGATTCACACTCATAATATGTCATAAGTTAAAAAAGTGTGTTATTGTAATTAATACTGGAATAATGAACTATGCTGCTCGTATACCAACTAACTTGTTCTAAAATACTTTAATCGACTGAGCTGTTTTTCTGAAACAAAATACAATAACGATCAATGTAAAGCGTACATTTATGAAGTCATAACCCTCAAGAGCTCCGAACCTCTGCTATTATAATCTAATCTAAATATAATGAGAAAGTAACTCTGTCCGTATATCCGCTTGTTACCCCTTCACATCTCAAATGCTGAACGAATTTAGATAAAACTTCTTGGTACCTACACGGGTGGACCATTTTCTGGATACTTTTTATCCCGAGAGTATGTTCTTTTGGGATAATTATCGACTGTCACGCGGGTGCCATTGGCAAACGCTAGTAATAATAAATTTAGTGTTCCGAATATTCTTGTGAATAAATGGATCCCTAATATTATTATATATCACGCTTGTTTATGTTTGTCTGTCTGTATTGTCTTCTACGCTCACTAACAACACGCCATCTTCCACAGACTATACTGCTACGCTCAAAAGCACGTCAAGTCCATCCGGGCCGTGACCCGGACGGTGCAGATGCCGGACAACCGGACCAAGTCCGTCCGGACGCGCGTGCACACCCACGTCCACTCGTCACCATACCACGTGTCGGACCACAAGGCCGCCATTACTGTGGGCATCATCATGGGCGTGTTCCTGCTGTGCTGGGTGCCATTCTTCTGTGTCAACATTGTCGCTGCGTTTTGCAAGACGTGTATACCGGGTGAGTTGTGAAGAAATTTGGTATATTTTTTGTTGTTCACCTAACACAGAGATTTTTAAGCCAAAATCTGCGTTGTTGCATTGATTACACTTATGTGCCAGTACTGTATATAATAATAATAATTGATTGATTGTAGTTCAAAAATAATCAATTCCCAGAGTAGACAATTTTTAAAAGGCCCATTTGTCTAATTCCAGATTTACCAATATGCCTGAAATGTCCAATTCTCTAACTGATGTGTCAAAACATTCCCTAGGATACAGCCCTCAAATACGGAGCTAACCGTATAGGGTGTAATGGCTAAAAAACTTGAGCTATAGAAATACAATACATAAGGCAATATAGTTTTAAAACGCAAAAATGAAATATAAACGTCTTTATTATACCTACGTATATAATATATTTATTATATACGTAGGTATAATAAAAACGTTTACGTGAATAGAGATAGAGCTCTCATTTTCTCCTGCATTTTTATTATAATTCCCTGAACGTAGAATTTAAAGTCAGTCCCGGTTCAAAGCGAATATTAATCTCATAACACGGTTCTTTTAAACGCTATTCATTATTATTAAGCGTGGGAGAGAAAACATAAACGTTGGATAAATTGCATTTTGTTATTGCTTTTCAATAGTATGACATAATGCATTTTTTAATTATTTTATAATTACGAATTTTTCTAGGGAGGTTCGTGATATACAGGGTGTAACAGAAATAATGCAAAATCTGAAAAGGGGTTATGGTTGGTACTCATCGTTATGAACAACTATTACTATGGGTCCAGCACTGAAACCGCTGTTAAATAAAAACAAATGTTCAGTACATTTTGTCGAGTTCAAGTACCCCTAGTTTATATATCACTAGCTGCTGCACGCGGCTCCGCCCGCGTCAAAGTGGGAAATGATCAGTAAAAATTGTTCATAATGAAGTACAATGACCCATTTCCAGGATTTGCGTTATTTCTGTTACACCTTGTATTTTAAGTTATTTCATCTATTCGGCTCAATATCACAGTAACAGCCTGTTATTTATTGATATCAATCGAGAGCTTTGTTCCGTTGTGATTAATTGAAGTAATCATTGAAGGAAGTTTTCTTCAGATAGATGTAGAATGTAGATTTCTTAGTTTCCGATTGTTCTAGGACAGTGGACAGACGTGTGTGGAAAATGGAGAGGGAGGTCTTTGCCCAGCTAGATTAGATTAGATTAGATTATCTCATCCGTCTCATAGTGTCGGGGCATTTTAGGCTAATTTTGCGACATGCCTAGTATTATGATTATGTAATACACCAAGAAATAAAGTCAGTTTGAATAAACATAACATGCGAATACTTCGGATTCAAAAATTCATTTAACGCCATATTAGATCCTACTCGGAAATGAAAAACGTTATTTGAAAATAATTTCGCTTCCCACACGCTTACGTTTTAAATTGATGTGTTATTTGAATAAGTAATTAATTCGCAAATATAGGGATTAAACTGATGAATGCAAAGTAATTATATTTCCATTAACAATTCTACGCACAAACGTTATGGTATCAAAATTAATTCCACGTATTAAGTATTCTATTTGAACAGCGCACATTGGTAATTCTATTAATTTCTGTACTGGTTTATCTAAATCAATATTATAAAGAGATAAAATAATATGTGTGTTTATATGTAAGTAGGTACATAATTATGAAAAAGGTTATAACGAAAATTAGTTCACTCGTAGAAAGCTATACTATCGTTGATTGTTATAGGCATAGACTAAGCAAATTTAAGTTTAGATAAATAACACACTCTTTCCCTTTAAAATATTGTTCAAAAACGTTGTCAGTCATTTTAGACCTAGGACTTCTAGGTATACCTGATGTACGCGTATCAAGTTTCAATAAAATCAGTAGGTAGGTATATTTATTTCCAAAAATAAATACTTACGTTTGTATACAACGTGTTACAAAATAAACGCAATACCTCTTAAGGTGTACTCATCATTGTAAACAAAAAAAAAAGTAAGTAAAGCAAAGCAAAGAAAAAGCAAAAAAAAACAAAGTGAGTGAGTTGTGAGTAAAGTAAGCAAAGTTGTTCATAATCGTACAATGACCCCATAAGAGGAATTGTGTTTATTCTGTTACACGTTATATAATAGCGAGAGGAGTAACACAAATCTCGTACCACAAATCCAAGTACCTAGGTAGGTACCTAGTTCAAACGAAAACGAAGTTTAATACTAAAAAAAACTTTATCATCTAGATGCTTTTAAAACTTTCAACACGACTTTATACTTTCGACTTTCTAGATGACAATTTATTTAAAAGACATCAAAGAAAATTATGAAAATAAAACTTTGAGACCAACTTTAATATACTTTCTTAAACATTTTAAAATCCCTATTGAAACATTACTTCGAAGCCTTAATGTGTTTCATTAACACAAGAAGAAAGTTTAATATCATCAATTTGTTACAGATTTGGCTTTCAAAATCCTGACGTGGCTCGGCTACTCAAACTCAGCGTTCAACCCTATCATCTACTCTATATTCAACACTGAGTTTCGGGAAGCATTCAAGAAGATCTTGACCTCAAGGTATCCCCTTTGCTGTGGGTACCAGAGCGTCAGGGCGAACACACCAACAAGGAACGACAACTTCGTCACTGACTACGGGACTAAGACCTTAGTAGTGCGTCGGAGTGGGTCCTTAGGTCTATCAGGAGTGGACCCTACTCCAAGGTCATCTGCCGAGTCAGTGCGCCCGCTCCGCGAGTACCATATTTGACAAGAGGACGGCAACAGCAATAATGGGTTGCTTGATAATAAAAGTGACGTGGTTTGAACGCCCAAAGACTGGTATGGGATACAAACATGCAGTATTTACACAATGCATACAAAAGGCAGACGCTGTATGAATGACGTAAACGATGCACTTGATTAAAGTGATCGCACGGCTGTGGGATAAGTGAACGAAAAGCATTTGCTGGTAAAAAATACTATGCGCCGTCTTTTGTGTGAATTGTGATATTAGAAATAGAAAGTTAATGAAGAAAATGTAATTATTATTAGCCTTACAAAGGCTTATTAGCGCCTGCGCTTCGATGCCAAGGAATTAGATTATTACATGTCATAGAAATTATTTTCATCATCAATACATACCTAAATAAGTTCAAATTCCTTCATATCATTGTCGTGAAATCAAATATTTACCAACATAGCATTTGTAATAGGAAATATATTTACGAAATTAATAACAAGAATTCAAATCGTTAGGAAATATAATTAAATTTAAAGATGAATTAAAAAACTAAAGCCCTTTGTAGATTTTCCCTTAATTAAACCATAATGACTGTACAGTTTTTATGAGAGTAGTACTAAACAAACATTAAAATTTTCAAAAAAAGAATTTCCTCATTATTTTCTTAATTCGTTTGTTCCTATTATGACTGTCTACGCAGTGTACAATTTCATTAAGTTACTGGAAGAAAAATACATTTGAATAATTAAATCAGAGCCCATCATTTTCTTTGTTTCTTTTTGTTACTTTTTAGGAATAAAATTAATGAAATTGATACTTTTTTTTTCAAGTATGCATTATAAAGGCCGACACTCGCAAAGTCTTCATTGACAAACCAGACATCCCTCGTTATGCTGAAATATCTAAGATACCTCGGAATGTTCAACACTATCTCTTAGAATTATTTCTGTTTACCAAAATTATTGTCTGGCATACAACTATGTTCTGCCAATTCATAAGAGAGCGCTGTTTCCAACTATACATAAAATTATTAAAAAAAAACAGTAAAACATATTGTGTAAATTACATTTTTTTGCAAGAAAACATATACTAAGAATATTTACTAACTTAATGTAAAATTACCACTTTATTTAGAACTAACGAAACACCGAACAACTAAGGTTTTTTTTAGTATGATACTTTAATGGTCCACTTATCTAGTCAAGTTCTCCAAACGACATACATAACCCACCGGTTACATAATAATGTATATTTATTAATTTACAAATTCCTGTGATACTTCTGTAAATAAATGTTAGTGTAAAAATATTTTGTATAATATATTGTTAAGAAGTATAATCATATAAAGTAATATAAAATTATAATTAAAATATTCGCATTAGTAATAGGCACGTGTTTGTTTAGAATTATGTAAGTTAATTTCCGAATTGTAAATTAAGTTAATGTCTTTTAAGTAAATTTGTTTTCGCTTACTTTTTAAATTAAATGTCATTCCGTATTCTATGTGCATGAAATTATCATTATATATTAGGAATGATATCAATGAATCATTATATATTATTATCTGGAACATTTTATACATCCTTCTTGTTTAGGACTCCGACGTTCAAAAACAAAACCAACCTTTTTATGATCACTTTTCATTTTCTTTTTCTGAAGAAAAAATAAATATTTATCAATAAAAATATAAATAAATAAGTTAACAGATAGAATAATATATTTTACAAAATATTGAAATAGTAGAAGACGGTTTAAAACCACTTCAGGTATGTAGATCTTAGAAAACTTTCGTAAAATCCACGAAAAAAAATATTTAAGTATCTTATTTTGAGCACATTTCACAAATCATTTTTCATAGTCAACCCTGCACTGTGTAAATACATGCACCAAACATTCTTCAACGTTTTGTATGAAAATATTACAAAGAGGCAATCACTTCATTCGTACGGATTTTCATTACAATAGGGTATTTTCCTAGATAGAATAATAATAATGATCTTTTTAGTCCATCCGTTAGATTAAAAAAATATATGACACGTATTTTTGCCATGTCAAATCGATAAGAATTGATAAAGATGACGCGTATCAAAATTCAAGAGTGGGAGCTAGTGACGTCACGTTTTAGTAAAAATTATACCATGGTGACGACATGCGCGCCGAACGCACTGTCAGTCAGTCAGTCTTAATTTTTTGTTTATGCTAAAAATTAAAAAAACGTGTCCAATACTTTTTGGAAATCTATCTGACAGACTAATTTATTTTTTTCTGGAAAATACCATATTCAACCAATTGCATACCATATTACTCGTGTTTGGTTATGACCAAACACTAAAATATTGAATTTGCTTGGGAATAGCCCTCGATATCAGCAAGCCACTAATTAAAATCGGCTAAATAGCATCATCACAACCTCTATACAGCCTTTTCCCAACTATACTGTGGTTGGCTTCCAATCTAATTGGACGCAGCTGAATACCGGATATTAATTTTATCGAATGTGACGTTATTGCTATTTTGCGTTAGAAGTCGACGTAGCGACGTTAAAACGCAGGTGAAATATACGAATGGTGTCAAGTATGATGAACCGGAATACTTTTTATAAGTATTTGAACTATCCATTAGTATTCATGTTTTAACTGTCCATAAAACATTTTTATCATTAATTATTTATTTAATGATAAAGATGAGATTTATTTAAAATTAATTACATTTCACCGAAAGATAACAACCATTTATTTTTTTTAACATTTCTAATTATTGTCTCGCCAAAATACAAATTCCATTTCATATTGAAGCACGAAATATTTATTATGAAATGTTTTTATGGTCTTTACTTTCAATGTAATATTGCTTCGGAGTATTCCATAAAATATTTCATGAATGAATAAAAAAATTAAATACAAAAATTCCTTTGTGTGCCATTTCGTAATTACATTCGAATTAAAGATGGTGACCTCATTGTAATATTTTTATATTGGCCGGCTTTGAAGTAAAACGTTTTTGGGGAAATCTCAAATAAAAGGAAATATGACACCCTATTGATATGCATTACATCAAGTGAGGCGGTTTAAGTTAATATCGCTTGGAATCTCGCTTGACTTAAGACTCAAAGGAAAAGAGTGAGACAAAAAATATACTACGTGATATTCCGTTACATATTTATCAAAAAGTAAATTTCATCCACCGCAATAAAGACACATTGGATTGGATTGGGACATTTTCTAAAACTAGATTAGGTATTTACGTTTTTCGTAGGTAATTTATGCTCTGAAGCAAAATTTTGGACTCGCTCGTTCTCCTTTGAACTAACTCATTAAATATCATAACAGTTTGAAATTTTTGGTATTTGCAAAGCTTAATAGCTTTTTCATAGCTAAATCTCTCTATCATTAACTACAGAATTGAAAAACCCAAAAACGTCTATCAAAGTCGACCTATTTTAGTACTTTCCCTTCCACAAAATTTATACATATAGGCAGTATTATTATAAAATAATACTTAATAATGGGGGAAAAGCGCTAATGAACTTTATTAGTTAGGTACAAATGTGTATAATAGTCATGAATGGCAGTATTATATCTTAGAACATATCACGTTAAATTAATTATCGTTATGTATAGTGTACATAATAATTTTGTGATTGTATCGGTGTCATACTTAGTATTTAAGGCAGAAATAATAAATTTAGAAATTATCATATTTTTTTTCTAAACGGGCTAAAGTTTTACTATCACACCTGGCTGCTATTACTTTATGAATGCCAGACAATCACGGCAAATAGTATGACTCGAGGAGGTACAGTCAGTGCAACAATGGATGGTGAAATCTTGTGGTCTAATTGCATCGTCATCTCAGTAAAGTTGTAAAACTTGCTTATGCCAAAAAGTATGAGGCCGGGCTATAATAATATTATCAACGTACTCAAAGGAAGAGTGATCTTAGGCAATATTTATAGAAAAAATCAATTAAATTATACGTGCACAGATTAGGTTAGACGGTGATTGCCAATTATCAAACTGGGATTTGCTTGCATCTTAGGGGTCAAAGAAATGTTAAAGCAATGCTTGCAATATTTGACCAGAATCGGGCTGAGCTGGAAATAAAACAGTCTGACATTGCAGTAATTGGCCCGTTTAGAATACTGTATAATAATATCTATAATATACTTCAAGTACTATTCGATGTCGTGCTACTGTAGTTTTCTACAATGTGAATATAAATTGGCGGATAAAGAAAACAGCGTTCTATTTTTGTAAATAATTAATTGCAGTAATCAGAGTGCTAATTCTACTAACAGTTAAGCAACGCATTGCATTCGCATGTCAGTTGCAATCCGTCAAAAACGTATGGAAATTAAGGCTTTTTTGACAGATTGCAACTGACATGAAAAATTAGAAGAATTGGCCCTCAGATATCATATAATATGTACTATCGAATATTTTTTGTTATATTAGGCTTCTTGCAGGCAGGTGGAACTTAACAGTTTGACATCGATACTATGGAAGTTTTCATCCTACAAATCGCAAACTCGCATCGTTTAGTCGCGACTGTCTGCGGTAGCCAGTAATAGGAAAATTTACACGTTTTTTCAAAATAATCCGTCATTATTTAAAGTTTTAGTAATTGCTAAGCTATCAGGAATAATGTGCTAATAAATTATGAGATAGCTTATAAATTATGCGATAACTTATAAATTATGCTGGCAATGCATGTTTAGCAGGAACTAGATTTTAATTTTAGATAAATGTGTACATTTTGAGGTCTGGATAAAATCTGGTTACAACGTAGAATATATTTACGCAATATTATAGTTAATTAGAAAACTGTGAAATAATAATATGTAAGTAGAAGTTATTATTAATATACTCTGCAATAATTATTTATGTAATGTTCCATCAATTCGTTATAGAATATTGAAGAAAGCTGTTAACAAAAAGTTATGACCGAAATTATTTATAAAAATATTCTATTAGGTGATTGATTTTTTTACGCAATTATCATAAGTAGTCTTTATAATAAATCACTGTTACTTATAGTTTGTCAAAATAGAAATATTAAGCATTTGCATAATGTAATTTACAAACTTTGGCTGATATAATACTCGTAAGATGTGTCACGTATGGATGTATAGATTATGATTAATTGAATATTGGGTATTGGCTCACATGGGCCAATGTTTGTACAAGTATACGTGTATCAAAAGATTTACTTTCTAGAGATTACTTTCAAGGTCGACCTCTATGCAATATATAAGAGCTTATCAAAAATTGTCTTTGTAATGTAAATTCAAATACGTAGTGAATAGTTAAGATAAGAGAAGCAATGTTAGTTTTCATCCATTAATGTAAATAATATTTTCTATCTTACTGTTTCTGACGGCTTGTCATGGGCGCCCTAGAAGGGATGAAGCCAAAGCTGGTATTTGGTAAAATTAAGGATTTCTAGTCAGCAAATAAATTATATTAAAATTATTTTGTGTAGTTTTATTTTGAACTCTATTCATCAAGTTCTGTTGTGTTCATGTTACACAAAAGAATTTACCCCGAGAAATTATGTCAATTTCTTTTGTGTTACATGTTGTAGGTTGAGAATATATTTTTCAATATGTATTTTTTCTGAAAAAACTTTATTATCTCATTTATCAATTTCAACAAAACACTAAAGTGGTCTGGAATGTAATAAAAAAATACTTTTGTAAACACAATATACATAATATCTAAATGCATTTCGAAAGCTAAAAGGCCGTCATGTATTGCAAATAAAATAAATTGTACTGTACTCGTGCAGTTTAGAGAAATATCAAGTGCTCTCTCCATTTTTCCACCGATAACATTTTTGAAACGAAAAAATGGAACATGAAATGTAAACATTCATCAATGAAAAAAAATATACAACACGAAATTGATATTTGAGTGTACAGATGTGGTAAATAAACCTACGTCCCTGGGGAATGCTCTTACATTTTATATTTGAACAGCGTTTTAATGGCAGAAAACATTTAGTTTTATATTTTTGTTTTTAATGTTAACCTTTCTAAAATACGGAGAAGTATGATGAGTTAGGCAGCCATTTCACGTTAAATCTTTTATTCAATGCAAGATCGAAATTGACTTGCTAATAAAGCTGTTGATTTTTCAATAGTCAGGTATCATTTGACGATGGAGCACGCATGCCTAGAAGTAACCTATTCACTCTTGACATAAAGCGGGTTGTAGGGGTTGTAGCTATCAGCGGATCTACCATGACATGTTTAAGCGTGAGTCGTTCGATCGAGAAGGAGGGATGGAACTATACACCCTATATAGCTCCATGCCTCCTTCTCGCTCGAACGACTCAAGCTTTAACACGTCATGGTAGGGCCGCTGGAAACAGACTCTGGCATGGAATTTCACTACTTAGCTGTACGCACAATGAATATGTTCCCAAAACGTTTTGTACTTGTGGGTGGGATGTCCACTATGGACTGGAGGACGTGGCGCATAGCCGTTGATCTTGTTATCCGATGACGGACCGGGCTTAGCGGAATAAAACTGTGAAATTCTGTCGCACTCTCTCCAAAATGCAACCGTAACATATTCTTCAACACAATCGTAAACGAGGTTGACTGTATTTCATTGGTTATCAAGGAACGCCATCGAACTTCAATTGCGGGTTGCTTGCACGAACTAGAGTTATCTGTCTTTTAACTTCGAGTTAGTTGTTAACGCGGGAGGAACCATTAGGAATGAAATACTTGTTCTTCAACCTCGTAGTTAGCATCTCATCTGGTTTGTACAGGCGGGCCAAAACCAATGTAAAGGCCGCTTTATAAAATAAACTATACAGCTTTTGCCCGCGACTTCGTATGCGCATATCCCGTTTTTTATCGTTCCCGTAGGAATTTCCCGTTCCCGTATAGCCTATAGCCTTCCTCATGAATGTGGCTATCATATAGGTACAAAAAGAATTTGCCAAAATTCGGCTGGTAGTTCCAGAAATTAGCGCGTTCAAACAAACAAATTCTTCAGCTTTATTATATTAGTTTAGATAGATTATAAAATAAATATCAGGATGTTCCAAACAATTTTCAATATTTTAAGTTAAAACAAAACCATTTGCCTTGCCTTATTCTTCATTTTACACACTTATATTTTTCAAGGTATAAATAAATATATTCCTCAAAAAAAAAACACAAACATCCGAATTGAGAACCTCCTCCTTTTTTAGAAGTCGGTTAAATATCAGACAAGGATTAACGAGAGTATAATAAATGGTCACATTTTGTACGTTTGGTACCTACTGTCGCCACTGTACGATTTATCAATGTTTTTTACAAACATGTTACCCAAAAACATTCAAGCATCTAAGTATCCGAACATACAGGGTTGTGAATTTGTTCGAAAGAGCTACCGCGGCCCTGGAACGCAAAGGGCCTTTGAAGGAACACTGGCGGATTTTAGTCAGTAAGAGTCTGACACTGCCTGCCGCTCCACCCATAGATATACTTTGACCTGATTTTTCTTCACGATTTTACAAATATCATTTCCAGTTATTAGGTATTGCCAGGGTTGCGGAATTTGTACGCAAGAGTCACCGCGGCCCTGGAACGCAAGGGCATTTGGAGGAACACGGATGGGTTTAAGTCATTAGAGTCTGACACTCCTATCCGCCTAAAGCAGACCAAGTCATTGGAATAATACCCTCCGGAAAAAAACAGTACTAGGACGATTTATTATAAAAACAATAAAAATAATAGAATAAAAACTGCTGTTCACACACACATTTTCGCTCTCATTACTAGACGAAATGTAGGGGACAAGATTTTCAGAAATCATGTAACAATTATTAGGATAGACAAGAATGTACCTAATAACATGAATGTACCTACTTCATAATACAATGATATGGTTGAATGAACATAAAATCAGTGAACAAATGTTTCAATATTATTTCTAGAACTAATCAATTAAATTTCTAAAGTTAAATTAAATCAACGAATTATGTCTTTCAACTGATCAATTAAGTGTTAGTTGGTAAATATAAACAACTCAAATAAACAAGCCTCCAAAGCGTGGTTGCTAAAGGTTTATTTACGAAAACGGGTATAAATAGAAATACGATATTTTCTGCGAATAATAGGTACCTGTCAGAGTGTCAGCTTCTCAAACTCGAGGATTATGTGACCTAGAAAGTTATAAATTACACCTTCTTCAATATAATTACATATGCAATCAGTATATAGGGTTTACCTTTTTCATTGGCAAGAGTGAACAGGCATCTTCTGGGCACGCTCGCTCGCTTTCCATCAGGCGTGATCGAGGTCAAGAGCAAGCCCATTACTTAATAAAAAAAATAATTAAAAAATGGTGATATGAAATATTACTAAAAAATCTTTTTTGCAGACTATAAGATTCATAACAAAAAAAATAACATGAATCACACACACAACGAAATAATAAATTAGGTTAAATAAATCGGATATAGTTTTCATAAGTACTAAACCAGGAACCAGGTTGGCGCGGCCTCCCACAAGGTGGACTGATGACCTGGTGAGGGTCGCGGGTAACTGATGGATGCGAGACGCACAGGACCGGTTGTTGTGGCGACACTTGGGGGAGGCCTATGTCCAGCAGTGGACGTCTTTCGGCTGATATGATGATGATGATGATGATTATCAATAAGACCAGCAGATCCTGCCCAGTTGTTTGTCTATTTTTGATGGATTAATGGAGTGTGGTCGCTAACAAGTGTCAATTAATCTTCATTTCATTTACTTATTGAATACTAGCTGTGCCCGCGACTTCGTTCGCGCGTGCACTTTGTATTAAGCAAGATTAAGTATATATATGTACATAAGTACACAAACTCACTAATGTATGTATGTACTCATCATGATTATGACATGATTTACAAAATGACGAAGAACGAACGAACGATAACACTTAAAAATTTCTTCGTGAACAATATTACTTGTTATGTAATGTTCATCAGTAAGTAAAAACAGGCTTTGCACGCTGCTTACTCGCGATAAAGCGACATACAGTTGACCGTGCGAGAAACAGGACTTCCGCAGATCCACAACAACACGACTCATAGTTTGTCCCTGAGCTTTATTAATGGTCATGCCAAAACTATCAGAAGAGAAGTCTCCGCAGAGGACACGGTGGAGCATACGGTGGAGGCCTGTCCTGCTTGGGCGGAGCATTACCATGTCCTCGTCGAGGCGATCGGCCGCGGCGACCTCTCGCTACTGGTCCTGGTTCACTCCATGGTCCGGAGCGAGGAGGCATGGGAAGCCGCCACCTCCTTCTGCAAAGCAGTAATGCTAGTGGAGTCTCCTTTATTTCAGGCGGTCCGCGTGAGGAAGAAGCAAACCTCATGCCTCGGGGTCTACTCTCTAAGCTCGCAGTCCGTAGTTTCGTAGTGTTAGGCGTTTCTTACTCCGTATCACCTACGGACTTACGATTAGTCCCGAACCCGAACTAAGAATTAATGACAGCACGATTTGACAATTATTCCCAGTTCCCTTTAGCCGCCGAAAAAGACGCCCCAGGCGTCGGGAGCCGCAGGCCAATTCCCAGCTACCGTAAACGCGGGCCTGCAGACGGCGAGCGTTGGTTGGCTCGCTGTCCGAAGTAGTCCGAACACAACCAGGCCCGGGTTGACGGAGCGTCGTAGCTAGGGTTGAGGAATTTGTTCGAAAGAGTCACCGCCAGCCTCATCCAGGATGAGGCTGGCATAGGAACGTGGGGATTGCAACACGAATTGAGAGGCCTATGCTCAGCAGTGGGCGAAGTCGGGCTGTGGATAACAATGATGATACATGATGATGCTAAGGTTGTTAACTCGCGATAGAGCTACATAAATTTGTCCATGGGAAGACCAACCAGAAGAAAAGTGGAGTGGAGTGGAGCATACGGTAAAGGTCTGCCCTGCTTGGGCGAAGCACCGCCGTATCCTCGTCGAGGCGATCGGCGGCGGCGACCCCTCGCTACCAGCTCTGGTTCACTCTATGGCCCAGAGCGAGGAGGCATGGGAAGCCGTCACCTCCTTTTGCGAAACAGTAATGCTAGTGAAGGAAGACGCGGGCCGCGTGAGGTAGAGGCAAACCTCACGCCTCAGCCGCCCCAACAGAAGAAGACGCCTCGGGCGTCAGGAGTCGCAGGGCGATTCTCGGCCACCGCAGGCGCGCGCCTGCGGACGGCGAGCGTTGGGTGGCTAGCTGTTCTTTAACAACCAAGCCCGGGTCGACGGAGCGTTGTGTTCCACGCGCGCCAGAGCGAAAGAAATCATTTGATGATTTCCCATCCATAAAAAAAAACCCACAATGGATAGAGTGGAGTAGAGTAGAGACTCCATTGTGCGTACCTACGCACAACGTCCTGGCTAATTTTGCAAGCCTAGCTCCGTCCAAATGTACAGAAGCCACCAGAGTGCTATACAGGTTGAGTGGAGAGACGACCGATAATACTCAACCCGCAAAAGAGTGATAATCTGAGATTAAAGTCAGCTCAATCACTTAGCACTCACAAACCTATATTTACCACCTGTATATGTACATTATGGATTGCAATAAATGATTTGAATTGATTTAAAACCTGCAGACTTCACCGTTCCGAGGATTTTTTCACGTCGGGAAGCCACGACCAGGATGACGTAGCCGACTGATTCCTCGTTGTCGAAGCAACCTCTGTAAATTGGGCTGTCTGTGGTGCTTATTTTAACAATTTTTAGGGGCAATGACCCGTAATAATCCCTAATATTACTGGAGTAATTTTTAAGCTTAAGCTGAGAAGTCGTTTTATTAGTCGCGTGTATAGACATATCATTGCCATTTCTCACTGCAATCTGTAACCCGTGACCATTTGTTGTCATGAAGTTCAGTTCTTCTCTGGTGAATTCATGTGCAAAACTGTGAGAAAGAAATAAAGAAGGAAGGAGGAGTGGGTACGGGTCCAGCACTACCAACTCAGAACCTCTCTTCGCGAGTTCTTCTGTGGCGTCATTGCCTAGGGATCCACAGTTCCCCTTGTTGCTCTGGAGTGTGAAACCCGTACCGATAATTTCTGGCCCTAGGCTGGTCACGACAAATCACCGGCTCACTGGGAATTGAACAGTTTTGTTTCAAAATAAACAGAAAATAATTGAAAAGAGGGATCCTGGGAAATAAATCCAAGAGGTGAAAGGCTCGTCGAGTTGAAGCTCCAAAGTCTTAATATAAGCAAGCATCGATGCCGAGTTGCTAGTATGTCGGTTTTCTATCGGTTGCATTTTGGGGAGTATGCGACGGAATTGCATAGTTTAATTCCGCCAAGCCAAGTTCCATCATCGGACCACAAGAAGTACGCTGGTGCGCCACCGGTACACGGTGGACATCACACCCACATGAACAAAACGTTTTGGAAACACATTAATTGTGCATACAGCCAGGGAGTGGAAATCCCTGACTGAGTCCGTGTTTCCTGATAGCTACAGCCTGATACTACTGCCCAGTCTTGTCAAGAGTGAATAGGTACGTGCTCCATCTTCGATCACATCATCGTTTACCATCAGGTGAGATAGTAGTCAAACGCGTTCCTATCAATTGTAAAAAAAAATGAAAACAAAGTCAGTGGAGCAATTAATAGTTTTTTTTATGCATCAAATTGAAAAAAAAAATGCACATAACGCTGGGTAAGTATGAAAAGAATAATATTATTTGTTGAAATTTTCATGCTGTTGATAGTAAGTACAGTTTCGCCCAACAGATGGCGTTGCGAGTACCATTTAGATACGTACCCGTACTTACTATGCATGTAGATAATAAGTTGATTTCTTCTAGATTGCCACAATTCCTATCAGGTTTATGTGTAAATGTTATCTACATTAGTTTTGTATTTTTTAACGTGATGCGAACAAAACAGAATAGGTAGGTACATATAAACAGAAAATAGGTTCTTTGCTAAAAAATATGCAAAATACAGCAATAAAATATTATTAATATTTGAAAATATTAGGTTTGGTAGGAATAAAAAACTAACGAAATAAATAAGATAAAAATAATCCAAAAATAATTACAATGTGGGATTCGAATCCACACCAAGTGTTTCGAGAGGCAGGCTTTAAACCAACGGACTATGAGATCTGTTGACAATTGATTAAAATAGCCGATACCTTAGCTCCTTGAAAGGGTTCCACATCAGGTGCTCTAGACCTTCATTTTTCTTATGTCGACAGACAGTACTCATCATGTTGACCAACTATTCTTAAAGCGGTATATTAATATCTCTTATAGATTAGCCGGGCTGCTAAGGTTCCACGTCTTGTATTCAGATCTTCAAAATAAATTATAGCCTATATGTTGGCGAGGAATAATAACTATACAACAAAAAAAGTTTCATCAAAATCCGTCCAGTGGTTTTTGCGTGAAAGATTAACAACAGACAGACAGACAAAAAAAAAAAAAAGCATATTTTTGGCTTCTACTGGTTATATGAAGCACCCCTGGAATATTTTTTTTTATTTTCATTCAATGTACAGAATTGACGTCTTCTACAGTTTTATTATATGTATAGATATAACTTAACACACATAGGGTAAAACCGGGATAGATGCCACACTTTTTGAAATAATTTTACATTTCCCAGTACAAAAATCAAAATATTTTATTTGCAAAACTGGCAAGTACTTTGGTTTTTAATCTACAAATTTATGAAAAGTAAAAAACATTGTCTTTTATATATCCAGAGTATTAACGATTTTGGCGAACCTCTACATTTTGGGACATCTATCCCATATATGGGATAGTTGCGTTCTCCATATAACGCTGAGAAACAGGGCATCTATCCCGAAAAAACTTTGATCGCACTTTGCCGTCCCATACAATCACACAGAGACATGAGACACGGTCCACTTAGTGTTAGTTAGAAAGTCTCTCGATAGATAAATAATAAAGCACGCGATTCATCCGCGAAACTAGAGAAATTGCAATTGGGGCACCTATACCACTGGGGCATCTATCTCGGCTTTACCCTATGTGTTGCTGGGGAATTTGTTGCATCACTTCTTCATCCCAGCTAAAACACTAGGAAGTGGTGACGGTGACTGTCTTTTAAAGAACTTTGACGTTCAAACAGATGCTGGCACTCAGCCTATCTATACATATAATAAAACTGTAGAAGAGGTCAATTCTGTACATTGAATATAAACTAAAAAAAATACTCCAGGGGTGCTTTATACAAACAGTAGAAGCCAAAAATATTTTTTTTTCTTTTTTTGTCTGTCTGTCTGTCTGTCTGTCTGTCTGTCTGTCTGTTGTTCGTCTTTCACGCAAAAACCACTGGACGGATTTTAATGAAACTTTTTTTGTTGTATAGCTATTAGTCCTCGCCAACATATAGGCTATAATTTATTTTGAAGATCTGAATACAAGACGTGGAACCTTAGCAGCCCGGCTAATCTATAAGAGATATTAATATACCGCTTAAGGAATAGTTGGTCAACATGATGAGTACTGTCTGTCGACATAAAAAAAATGAAGGTCTAGAGCACCTGATGTGGAACCCTTTCAGGGAGCTAATCTATCGGCTATTTTAATCAATTGTCAACAGATCTCATAGTCCGTTGGTTTAAAGCCTGCTTCTCGAAATACTAGGTGTGGGTTCAAATCCCACAAATTTTGTAATTATTTTTGAATTATTTTTATTTTATTTATTTCCTTATTTTTTTATTCCTACCAAACCTAATATTTTCAAATATTAATAATATGTTATTGCTGTATTTTACATATATTTTTAGAAAGACAAGCAGAACCTATTTTCTGTTCATATGTATTCTGTTTCGTTTGCATCGCGATAAAAAATACAAAACTAATGTAGAAAACATTCACATAAACCTGATAGGATTATGGCAATCTAGAAGAAATCAACTTATTATCTACATGCATAGTAAGTAGGGGTAAGTACCTTTAATGACACTTGCAATGCCATCTGTTGAGCGAAACTGTACTTACCATCAACAGCACGAAAATTACACCAAAAAGTATATTTTAGTTAAAGATTCTTTTGATACTTACCAGGCGTTACGCATTTGATGCAAAAAAAAATTGTTCCACTGACTTTGTTTTCATTTTTTTTTACTTTTGATAGAAACGCGTTTGACCACTATCTCACCTGATGGCAAACGATGATGTGATCGAAGATGGAGCACGCTTGCCTATAAGTAACCTATTCACTCTTGATAAGACTCCCAGGCTGTAACTATCCGGAAACACGGACTCAGTCAGGGAATTCCACGCCATGTGTTTCCAAAACGTTTTGTTCATGTGGGTGTGAGGTCCACCGTGTACCGGTGGCGTACCGCCGTACGTCTTGTGGTCCGATGATGGAACGAGCTTGGCGGAATTAAACTATGCAATTCCGTCGCACACTCCCCAAAATGCAACCGATACAAAACCGACAGGCTAAAAACTCGGCTTCGATGCTCAAGACATTGGAGCTTCGAATCGGTGAGCCTTTCACCTCTTGAATTTCTTTCCCAGGATCTCCCTCATTCCTAATTATTTTCTGTTTATTTTGAAACAAAACTGTTCAATTCCCAGTCAGCTGGTGATTCGTCTTGACCAGCCTAGAGCCAGAAATTACCAGTAGCGGGTTTCACACTCCAGAGCTTCAAGGGGAACTGTGGATCCCTGGGCAATGACGCCACAGAAGAACTCGCGAAGGTAGGTTTCGAGATGGTAGTGCTGGACCCGTACCCGCTCCTCCTTCTTTCTTTCTTTCACACAGTTTCGTGCATGAATTTGTCAGAGAACAACTGAACTTCATGACAACAAATGGTGAAAAAAGTGAAAAATGGCAATGACAAGTCTATAAACGTGACTAACTAAATGACTTCTCAGCTTAAGTAAAAATTACCTCCGTAATAATAGGGATTATTATTACGGATCATTGCCCTTAATTTTTTTTAACTTATGCACTACAGACAGCCCAATTTGCGGATGTTGTTTCGACGCCGGCTACGTCATCCTGGCCATGACTTTCCGACGTGAAAAAATCCTCGGGACGGTGAGGTGCAGGTTTCAAATCAAATCGTTTATTGCAATCCATAATGTACACATACAGGTGGTAAATATAGGTTTGTGAGTGCTAAGTGATTGAGCTGACTTTTATCTCAGATTATCACTCCCTTGCGGCTTGAGTATTATCGGTCGTCTCACCGCTCAACCTGTGAAGCACACTGTAGGCTTTTGTACATTTGGGCGGAGCTAGGCTTGCAAACTTAGCCAGGACAACGGAGTCTCTACTCTACTCCATCCGTTGTGGGTTTTTTTTATTGATAGGAAAACATCAAATGACTTCTTCTGCTCTGCGTGGAGCGGAAGAGAGTGTCAAACTCTTACTGACTAAAACACGTCCGTATTCCTCCTTATGCCTTTAACGTTCCAGGGCCGTGGTGACTTTTCGAACAAATTCCGCAACAGTAGTTAGTGTTCGGACAGTGAGCCAACCTACGCTCGCCATCTGCGGGCCCGCGCTTAGGGTGGCTGGGAATAGCCCTGCGACTCCCGACGCAACGCCCGGTTTGTTTTTTTCTGTTGCGGCGGCTGAGGGGGTCTACTCTTTTAAGCCCGAAGTCTGTAGTTACGGCCTTAGTGTTTGGCGTTTTCTACTCCGTATCACCTACGGACTTACGATTGGTCCCGAACTAGGAATAACTATCAAATCGTGCTGTCATTCATTCTTATATTCTTCTCCGGACCATGGAGTAAACCAAGACGCCGCAGCCGATCGCCTCGACGAGGACACGGTGATGCTCCGCCCAAGCAGGGCAGACCTCCACCGTATACTCCACCATGTCCTCTGCGGAGACTTATCTTCTGATAGTTTCGGCATGACCATTAATCAAGCTCAGGGACAAACTATTAGTCGTGTTGGTGTGGATCTGCGGTAGTCCTGTATCTCGCACGGTCAGGTTGTATGTCGCTTTGTCGCAAGTAAGCAGCGCGCAAAGCCTGTTTATACGTACTGATGAATATCACATAACAAGTAATATTGTTTACGAAGAAATGTTTTAAGTGTTAATATTCGTTCGTTCTTCGTAATTTTGTAAGTCATGTCATAATCACGATGAGTACCTATATACATTTAGTGAGTTTGTGTACTTAATATCTTCCTAAATACGAAATGCACGCGCGAACGAAGTCGCGGGCACAGTTAGTTTTGAATAAATGTCTTTGATTGATTTTGATTGATTGATATTAGGTATTTATATATTTTCAGATTTGGTCCATTAGTTAAAATTTTTAACATTTATAAGTACTTTAACCCCCTGAAACATTGTCATTGAATTAAAAGTCACCTTGTAGATTATGAATTATATTTAGAGTACAAAATCCTCACTCCAAAACAGCCATTATAAACATCACCAAGTTCTAACCACATTTCGAACTTCATACACAGCAGAGAATCCTTTAGTAACTGGTTTACAACGAATAATAGAAATTCACAGTTACCACATAATATCCTTGTCGAACACTCGAATAGAACCTTGCCTTAACAATATTGGTAAATAGTTATCTGATCGCAAATACTTGTGGAATACCAATAGAGGAATGTTTTCGATATTCGGTAACTGGGTCGTTGACGCTCTGTGAAGAAAATTATATTGTTTGTGGGTGTCGAATTGGGAGTGAAATTCTTAAGTTATAGATTATAAGCTTGTACTTGTAATTATTTAATTATAATCAAAACTCAGAGAGCCAATTCTACTAATTTTCAAGCAACGTTCGCATTTGCATGTAGGGTTACCATTTAGAAATTTGAAAAGTCCTGACAAAAAGCCTGACATTCCATTCCAATAAAAGTCCGGACATTTTAGTCACAAAATCCAAACTTTGATGATGTATTCAATACAACCTAAATATATGAACTGCGAAGAATTCTACGTCAAATTTGATTATTTTACGTAAAACTATTTTTGTTTTGTAGAAACGTTTACGTTTGAACTACCTACTTAGTTGATTGTTTGCAAATTGCAAAAGAAGTTTGATCTCGTTAAGTTGATTGTTATAGAAGATTTATATTTATTAGGTATTTACAAAGACTACAATAGTATACTGGCTAGGTATTTATATGAATGGGAAGTAAATTTATTTGCTATTACTTATAAATGTATAAGTTTTATTACTTACTCGTTATTAGTAGTAATTTAAGCCCAAAAATCCGGACAAATTAAAGAGCCGGACAAATTCCAGACAAACGTCTAGAAGTCCGGACATGTCCGGTCAAATCCGGACGGATGGTAACCCTATTCGCATGTCAGTTGCAATTGTCAAAAATGTATGAAAATTAAGTTTTTATTGGCAGATTGCGACTGAGATGCAAATGCAAACGTTAGGCAGTGCGGGCAACTCATGCCATAGCTCGTTCATATAAGTGGTCGCAGTGAGTGTGCGGGCGGCAAGTGACAACCCGCGCTGGGAGCGGGGATCTCAAACTAGTTCGAGCTAACCGTGCGCGTTTTTGTGATGGCGTTTTCACAATTAAGAATGTGCTATTCAAGCATGACCTGCACTGTGGATGTCGAAACATCGTCAATACAAAAACAAAAAAGTTAGTTGAAGATTGAAACTTTCCTTCATTTTTTCTGGTTAAATTAATTTTCCATTTAAAATAAGAATTTTCCAGTTAGAATAAGTCTTCTTCGTCCTTATTATATTTTGACAAACACTGGACACGACAATACTCGGAACGAAGCCGATACGCTCGACACCTTTATATTAGTCTATGCGCTCGACTGCGGACAGGCACGCACCCGCGCCGCTCCCCGCACCGCTCCCCGCACCGCGGTGCCAGTGTGGCTAAGCACTTACACTTACAAGTTAGTAGTTATTGGTCTTCAGGCGTCAGGCTTCGCGTGTTAATATTAATCGGTGCCCGTTGAAGGCATTACCTGCTCACGGTATTTGATATAAACTGGCTAGTCCTTAATCTCGGAAATGAAGGAACCGATTTTAATGAAAATTTAACACTGGTCCAATAAATAAAGAACTCCCTTTTTTGGGAAGTCGTGTAAAAAGATAGTTGAGAACTTTTTGGAAAATAATATCTCTCTCTTTCTCTTTAAAGTTTTTTTGATGCCAGTTTGAATTTAATACTAAAAGTTTACAGCAACAATGTAAGGAGATAAAGGATAGAGAATACAGATTTATTATAATAGTGGACAAATTGGCTGCAATCCAGCATCCCAGTTGCAAAACACACCGTCACGCTGAAATGAATCGAATTCGAATAAACGAAAACGGAGAAGATTACAAAAATGTTGTATGTTGTATGTGCGTCACTTTCACGTGAATAAACGGTTTTTCTTTATTTCTTTCTTTCTATATTTGAAAAATTTGTCTCCTTGACAACGTTAAAACACAATGAACATTTTTGAATGGTCGCAATTACTTATATTATTGACTGTGTAGTGTGTAAGGTACGTACAGATCGCGGTGATTGATTTTAGTAACCTCGATCTGTGCTGATCTCCAGCTTGGCCGTTTAATAGGAATGTGCCATTCCAATAATTAGGCTCCTACAGACCGGCGCGGCGCGGCGAATGTAATTGCCTGCTACGCTGCGTGTCGCGGGTTCGATTCCACACGGAACAAATATTTGTATGGCCTACAGATAGTTGTTCCGGGTCTGGCTGTTTGTGTATGTGAGTTTGTATGTTTGTAAACGCACCCACGACACAGGAGAAATTCCTAGTGTGGGGCAACGTTTTTTATCAAAAAAAAAATTTAAAAAAATATCTATGAAAATGCATTGTCTCATCGTCCGCCTTAAAATAATTTAAAATGTAAAAGCAATAAAGCATCATCGATCAGTAAAAGAAAATTCCTGCATGAACAGTTTCCTAAAGAATTTTTACAACAAAGTGAACTAAGTAGTCGGCACCATTGTCCCGCATTCCTTGGCGTGCTACTACCAGGAAATACTTTGTCCAACAGTCACTGTTTTATTTCAAAATCTTTTAGAAGAAAGAACATTTTCCAAGTTGGAAATTTTTCAAGCAGAATATTTCATTGGTGTCTCATTTACTCGTAAATCATGAGAATTGGGATGCAATGTTTTCAATTTTGAAATTCGAATTAGGTATAATATTGGTAGATTGATTCATCTTTTTTTTAAGGATGGGAAATCATCAAATAACTCCTTCCGCTCTGGGCGGAGCGGGAGGGAGTGTCAGTATCTTACTGACTAAAACCCATCCGTGCTCCTCCTTATGCCCTTTGCGTTCCAGGACCGCGATGAATCTTTCGAACAAATTCCGCAACCTGATTGATACACATTTATTTCGTATTGCAACCATTTTCGAACTTAAACAAGAGCTGTTTCTTTAACATTTCACCTGTATTTCAAGAGGGTTAAAGCAGTATAGGACACCAACATTTTTCCCTTTATGTTTAACTAGCTGCCGCCCGCGGCTTCGCCCGCGTGAATGTAAAAAATATCTCAAGGGAACATACTCCGGGGATAAAAATTATTGTTTTTTTTTTTTTTTCGGTATGACCACTAGCAAGTTAACACGCAAGGGCTATCAACTGCTTAACCGGACTATTCCGTGGTGGCCTCAAATGAATTTAAGGCCCCCAGCCAAGGCAACAAAGCTAGCTACAAGCTAAAACTACTGACCGCTCGCTAAGGGCATTCCCTGTAGAATACGACCTCGGCTTAGCGGCGTCAGTTTGGGGCAGCAAGGGACAACAGGCTGTGTCGTTTCATTATTTAGGGGTTATTAAAGCTAAAGGCTGGCTCGTTAGGCAAAAGTCGGGGAGGGTATTATTCTATGTGTTATTCCAGACTATAATCTACCTCTGTGCCAAATTTAATCAAGATCAGCCGTTCTAACGTGAATCAGTAACAAACAACCATCATCAAAACTTTTGCATCTAAATATTAGTGTAGATAGATAGTATAGATTCTCATGTATTTGGAGTCTTTTGCCATAAACTGGACACAAATACGGACTCCGCGCTGCTACCGAAAAAAATCAGATTTAAAATCCTTCCTTTCCTTCATCCTTCAGCCCTTTGTGAATATCCTGAAATGACGTACCTACACAACTGAGGCATCAACACTGAGGCGTCAGGGCCAGGTTCCCGTCAAAAAGCTTTTGTTTTCTGACATTAGTGAAATTGACGTCAACGTCATGTTTACATCAAAAATTACATAAAGGAGGACCTTTCGCCTACGTAGCGCCAACTGGTGGCATGAATTTTACTGGAACCCTCATTCAATTCAATTCAATTCAATTTATTTATTGCAGATAATTAAAATCCATAAAAATAAATTATAATCTATAAATTTAAAGATACAAAAATTCTAAAAATTATAAAAATTAATCGTGATGTCAAATAATAATAATCAAATATAATTTAAACAATAACAGATACTCATAAAAACATAAAATATTATAGTACCTATTATAAGTATGCGGGGCCGCTAGCGTGCAGTCGCATCCACCTCATCAACATTGGTGAGTCCCACCTCTGGGACAATGCGCTAAGAATACCATTCGGGCTGCCACGCACACGCCTTATCAGCGAGGCGCACCGTTTTCTGATTATGGCGAAAAAATCATCAGTCTGCGCCTCAGCAAACATAGCGGAAGCACTACAAAAACGTGGCAGCCCCAACAATATCCTAAACGCATTGTTATACTGGACACGCAGAGCACTGTACCCCCGCAATGTAAAATTAGTCCATAGGCTGCACGTGTAGAAGGTCTGACAGTATGCCTTGAATAATGTTATCTTAACTTGAGTAGTGCAACGTGCAAACCTACGAGCCAACATATTACACCGGATGGACAGCGCCCTGCGCTCCCTCTCAATGTCCTCATTGTCACACAGGTCTTCGGTCACCCAGTGACCCAGATACTTAAAGGCACTTACCTTTTTTAAACGCATGCCGCATAGAGTTACATGAGGAACATGGGAGTAGCCTTTGCTTCCTGACTTGAACAACATGAACTCACTCTTATTCGCGTTGTATCTGAGCCCATGGGCTTCCGCGTACGATTGACAGATGCACACCAATTTCCGTAATGCTGCAATCGATGGGCTCAGTAACACCATATCATCCGCGTAACTTATGTTGTTAACACTTACTCCGTCTATGGAACAACCAACACCAGTGTCACTGAGCTCACCGATGAGCCGGTTCACGTATAAATTAAAGAGGTGGGGGGAGCTAATTCCGCCCTGCCTAACCCCACATTCCAAACCGTATACATCTGAATGTACACCCGCCCACCGCACTCTATTGCGTTGGTTGGCGTACCAGAACCTAAGCAATGAAATCACCTCCCGAGGCACCTCTGTATCACCCTCCAGCTTCTGCCACAGCTTGTCATAGCACACCAAGTCGAAGGCTTTTGATAAATCTAGGTAACATGCATAGACAGGTGTGCCCCGACTAGTATAGTACTGAACAGTCTGCTTGAGGCAGAGGATAGCAGTCTCAGTCGAAAGTTCCGGTCTGAACCCAAACTGGGCATCATGCAGTTCAAGATGCTTTTCCAACTGCTTGTCAAGCAAACTGTCCAGCACCTTTGCTATAACAGTAGCCAGAGAGATGGGTCTATAATTTGACAGATCCGATGAGTCACCTGTTTTATTCTTTACGATCGGTACCACTGTAGTATACATAAGGCTCTCGGGTAAGTAACTGTGACTAATACAGAGGTTAAAGAACATCGATAGAACTCTAGGCAGGTGTACTCCCGCATACTTTAGGTGCTCGATGCTGAGATCATCATGGCCGGGAGACTTACCCCTCACCATTTTATTAATAACCGTAGCAACAGTCTTCGCAGAAAATCTGACATTAAGTGCGGTGAGGTGGTTCTCAGCAGCGGGCACCCCAGACGCAGACCCAAGCGGGGACTCAACCCTGAAATGGCACTGGAATGCACAAGCTATATCATGGGGGTCATGTTTACCACCAACGCTAGCAGGAAGGCCCGACCCTGTGTTTAGCTTTTTAGTGTTTTTCCAAAAACTACTGAAGTCTTTATTGATATAATTTTCTGCTATAATGTCCATTTTTATCTGTGATTCATTTTTCTGACAAAAAGCCAACTTTGATTTAAATATTTTTCTAGATTCACACATCTCAATATACAGATTCCCAGACCTTGGTCTCCCAGCCAACACCCACGTCTGAAAGCAAGATCGTGCCCTCCTGTGAGCGTCACTGACATATCGGTTCCAACCAGTAACATACCTATGCTTGTTACGTTTAGGCACATAATAGCTAGCCTTTGCAGCCCCTGTCAAAATACAGATTATTTTGTGATACATGTCATTTAATAACAATTTATGCTCGTCACTATCACACATACCGTCAGCACAACATTGAAATTCCGGGGGAAAGTCAATTAACTTTAATTTAGAATTACAAATGCGATGATATTTATCTATTTGATCAGAGTCTCTTTCTCCCCATTTTACACTATTATAAAATATATTACTTAGCTTTGCCGGCTGTTGGCAGCTTGAGCGGATAAAATTAAAATTACAAACAAGCAATAGCGGATAGTGATCGGACCAATATACATCTTTATTAAGTACAGACGCACTTAATATAGCCGAACGCGCAGCACTCGTCACTACACAATGATCGAGCCAGCTGTGACTGCCACTCGCACCGCACACATAAGTATAAGTGTCATTAGGTAAAAGTTCCGTATCTACGCACGACCAAGATTGTTCCGTGCAAAATGACAACAACTCTGAATGAAACAGCTTACCCGGATGAGCGTTGAAGTCCCCAAGTATAATCACTGAGTTAACATCGTTACTTTCAATAATGGCGTTTAGTTCACTCAAACACTCCGTAAATTCACATAGATTCTCGTTTGAATTAGTAGGCATATATACCGTTATCACTAGCAAAGACCGGTTTTCACACATTATTTTTATAGCAGCGATACGCGCACTACTGCACGGAATAACGACCACCTCCGGGAACACAGCTGATCTCCACAACAGGGCCACACCCCCGTACGGTCTCCCGCGAAGCACACCCGCAGACAGGTCTACCGCCGACTTTCCAGTAAAGGAGAATGCACCATCAATGTTGCCCAGCATAGGAATGTCGTGATGCAGCAGCCACGTTTCCTGCAGCGCAATGATGTCTGCCTGTTTACACAGTCTTCTCACACATTCAATTGACCTCGAGATATTTTTACAATTAAACGATATGAGTTTGGTTGTTAGATCCATATGTCAAGTTAGTCTTATCAATATCCCGATACTCACGTCTCACTGTGTTATGAGTAAAGTCAACAAAACGACGAAACATCACTCCATTGGGCCAAAAATCATCATTCAAAAATACGTCGATTTTATTATTGGGTACAAATATTTTATAAGCATTGTAGTCCTTTGTAATTTTCATATTCATTTTTTGAAGGTCAATGTCTATGTGTATTTTACTTGTAACGTATTTTTTAATGTCACACTCAGTTGTCTCCTTTGACACCTTGTAGATATATATCGGAACCTTAATGTCAGCGGCTTTGAAGTTTGAACTTATGTCCACATTACCTTTTCCAATTTTACCCTGGAAACGGTTTTTTAACCTCTTTTTTTGAACCAGTATGAACCCGTCGTCCAGGGGTTGTGACTTGAATTCGCCTTTATTCTCCTTTAAAATTTCAGAGAAACTTTTTTGTGAGGTATCCTTTAGAGTTGTGTGTATCGGAGCATTGTTGATAACAATATGCTCTGCCGCAGCTGATGCAGCGGTGGCGGCAGGGGGGCGGCACTCCGATGACGTGTTGGTAGCAGCAGTTGCGTGCGCTCCGACGAAACGTAAACCGTTAGACACTCGGCTTGGCGTAGTTTTCAAAGTACCCTCATCAGAAAAAGTTATGCGTTTTTTTGCAGGAGAGACTGTTGGACTTCTCCTGTGATTTACTGGTGCATTACACAGAGGGGACAGGGTCCGCTTTCACACTCAAAACTGGACAGCACGGAGGCAGCACCCCTTTTGATGTTGACACTTCGTTGGAAGTTATTTACAATCGACGCGTTTTTGAGAGATTCTACCTCCAACCGAAGGTTCTTCACTTGATCCAACGTGGCGTATTCTTCGAAAATGCGATCCAAGTCGCTTCTCATTTTTACAATATTCTTAAGTATCCTAGTCACGTCTACATGGTCAAAAAGTACTGGAGGTAATTTTTGCAGGTCCCGTGCAACAAAAATAGGAATATCGTCAGGATCAGTCTCTTTCAATAGGCATACTATATCGTCAATATTACGTAGTGTTTTGCCTTGTTTCTTCCTTAACTTTTTTCGCTTCGTTGTCGTTATTGACTCAAACAACAAGTTTTTGGCGTTCAGAATATCATTCTCTGAGAAAGCACTAACACAAATGCGGCTGATACTTTCTTCATCCATCACATCGATCTTATTACATATAAAAGCAAGTACTTCGTTAATCACTACGTTACAACTAACACATTTGACAATATCCGAGGACATTGTTTTACTCGAATGTTTTTCCATCGCGGCAATGACGTGCGTACGCGCCGGACGCAACGACGAAACTGTGTCATTAACCTCGTGTTATTTTAATGAAGTCATTGCAAATTGGTGCCCTATTTTGTATTATGCGGGGCATAATATAATACATAAAATATACGAATAGGTACCTACTTTGTTATTAATATACAGAGCCAGACTTGCAGATAAGCGTTTAAGCCATTGAGGCTTTAAAACTGAAACTAATAACAGTTTGAATGGAATAACAAGATTAGATGTTACACCCCAAATATAGTTATCTCGCACTTTGGCCATGTGTGAGAGCAAGAGATAAAATAAATTAAGAGAACAATAGCAGTTTACATTAACCTATTATGATATGCGTGGAATAAATCGGTCATTTATTAAAATTTTTGGCTGTAAATATTTATTTTAACGGCTCGCGTTTGAGCAATGTCTCACCAGATGGCAAGCGATGATGGTGCCAATGACTTAGCACAATTACCTAGAAATATTGTTGTACTCTTGTCTTAAACACTACCAGAGTGCCAATTCTACTAATCTTCAAGCAACGTTCGCATTCACAGTCAGTCGTCAGATCGGTCCGAAAGAATCTAAAGTGGAACCTGCGTACCGGAAGACGCAGCGTTGGACGGCCTCCAACAAGGTGGACCGATGACCTGGTGAGGGTCGCGGGTAGCCGATGGATGCGAGACGCACAGGACCGGTTGTTGTGGCGACACTTGGGGGAGGCCTATTTTTTTTTTGGATAGGAAATCATCAAATGACTTCTGCCGCTCTGGGCGAAGTGGGAGGGAGTGTCAGACTCTTACTGACTAAAACCCATCCATGCTCCTCGTAGTGCCCTTTGCTTTCGAGGGCCTAAAATCCGCAGCCCTGGCAGGCACTGGCCCTAACGGGCCCCGTCTACTTTTGCTGACATCTCTTTGAGGCGCGCGTGGAACACAACGCGCCGTCGGCAAGGGCCTGGCTTTGATTGGACGGCGAGCCACCCACCGCTCGCCGTCCGCAGACCCGCACCTACGGTGGCCGGGAATCGCCCAGCGACTCCCGACGCCCGGTGTGTTGGGGGAGGCCTAAGTCCAGCAATGGACGTCTTTCGGCTGATATGATGATGGTATGATGATGAGGCTTTCCATAATTATTTTTATAAAACAAGTCGTAAAAATACTAATCATTTCTTAAATAATTAAATAAACTAAGTCCCCAGTAATAAATCAATCTATAACCAAAAAGCCATTTGCAAAAGGTTTTAATCTTTCTTGGTCTAAGTACTTTCAGTAAGTTAGGCTAACTAGTCTTGGCTTTGATAGTTAAACTTTTAAGCTGATGAAGTTTATTTGGTTACATAATGGGTTACAAAATTAATTGTCAACGATCGGAGAGTTACCCTACAAACTCATCTTCGAACTCACTTTTATACTCAAAAATAATATTAAATTTAAAGTTGTCAAAAAATAAAAGGCCGGTTTTGACAGCAGGATACAACATTACTTTACTAATAAGTATGAAAGAGACATGAAATAAATCTCTGTTGTATCCTGCTGTCAAAACGGGCCTTTTATTTTTTGACAACTATAGGTACTGTCACGCAGAGGGAATTATGTTGTTTGTACCCAAAGACTACAAATGGTTATATTCTCTATGTTTGTACCCCAGAGTGACTCTTTGTATGCCTTACAATAAAATTCACCCACCGCAAAAGCCGGTAAATTAATTTCGATCCGACATCAACCTAAGCTAGAAATTCTGACAGACTAACGGCCGCTTTCTATAATATATCTCAATCCCAATCTTGATCCCGATCCTTGTCTGTAACCAATCAAAGGTGAGGATTGTGTGGTGAAGGACACAAACTCGGCCGTTGATTGGTTACAGACAAGGATCGGGATCAAGATTGGGATTGAGATATATTATAGAAAGCGGCCGTAAAACAATCATGCAAATCATTTTTCTTCCTATCAAATTCAAAACCTATTCTATATTTTTGCATGATCGTTCTAGAGTACCACCGAACTACTATTTCATGACAGCATGCATAAAAGTAGCATGGTACTCGTATGACAGTACTACTGTGCAAAGAGACAAATCGCTACGAACTTATGCTTTTGACGGATTTTCGGTCCATCCAACAAATCTTTGAGAGATATAATGATTGTATTACAACGCCAATGGATTTAAATGTCAAAATCAACACAAATCTCCAGAGCGTCGCTTTTCAATTCAAGAATTAATAATGAGCCATTGCTCAGTTCAGTTCACTTCTCACTTTGTAGGTATAATAATGTGTGTTAAAAGCATTATCTCACAAATACACTAAGAATTTTAATGTGAATCCTAGTTTATTTTTAGGGTTCCGTAGTCTACAAGTAACCCTTATAGTTTTGCCTGTTCGTCTGTCTGTCCGCGGTTTAGATCAGAGACGCTTAGCACTAGAAAGTTGGAATTTGGTATAAGTATAATATCAATCACGACATAGTGGTTATATTAATATTTTGAAAAAAAAATGGTGTAGGTACACGTAAAGCGGCGATGTTTGCGTCGATGTTGTAATGTCATAGTAAAATTTGCTATTTTTTGTCATGGTTTACGGGACGGGTAACTACGGAACCCTAAACTGAAAAACTTGGCCGGTTTTTTTACTTTATACACTTACAATTGCAAAATACAGCGAAAAGGCATACTTAATTAATGAATTAATTCGGCATTTTCTACCAGTCGACCTTAAGATACTTTATATATTTTTTGGTACATTAGTTACAATATCGGAACATGGCAAGAGTAACTTGGAAAGACAAACAGAAAAACAAATATAAATATATCTTTGAAAACATACTACCTACTTAGAAACCGCTATTATTAATGTACCAAATAATATGTTACCCGATTAATAACAATAACTTAGATTTGAAAACAGCTCCTGTTCAGTTCAACATATCTACAAACGGTAAGTTCTCTTTTGTTCAACCCTCAAATTCGTTTCAGACAAAAATATCAAAGTTCCACTGACCGACATTCGACAATCAATATCTAACCCGTCAGCACCCGGGGGTCAAATCGTCCCAACAGTGCACTCATACAAATAGTCCTCTTACACCGATAGCAATAAAATCCGCTTGAGGGTTGCGAACGAGAGGGTTTATGACGTCACCGTTCTGACGCGTCATGTTGGACCAACTAAGCTCTCCAAACGGTATTACACCGCTGAGCTGCGAGAGTTTGAGGTTTAAATAAATATCTATCATTTTTCAGGCTAAAAGAACCCTTATTTCTATTGGGAAAAATCATTTGTATGATCAACAAATATACATAAACCCACGCCAAAAACAACAGAATGCCACGTGCAACGATCCCCACAGACTACTGAGCTTCGCCCACGTTTATACAAGGTTATGTACGGTCCATGGGAGAACGTGCATAAATATGCACACATGATACAATGGACAAGTACAACATTTCTGATCGCATCATCACTTCAGATTGACTAAAAAAATATTTTAGCAAATTAAAACCAAATCACCACTGTCATTCCTTACCATGCACAAACCAGTTATTAACTGGTTCCAGTTATCTTTTAATTCCGAGTTAGTTGCTAACCCGGGCCATTATATATGAAATATTAGTAATTTAACCTAGTGTTAGCAACTTTTTTAAACATTTAACACTAACGACACCTTAGCTGTCGAAATCCATTCATCCGTTTGGAAGATACGACGTAATAAAGAAATTTACAAACAAGCAAACCTACACACATACAAGACACGCGCGAAAAACATAACCTTTCCTTGGCAGTTGGGTAAAATTGGAAGAATTTCTTGGGCAACTATATTCTTCGCATCAGTGTCAGTGGCAAAGCCAGTTCGGTGCGGTATTCCTCGATTTTTTTTAAATGAATGAACAATTTACGAACAGTTGAATTTAAAAATACAACCTATCGTCTATCGATATCATTTATTACGAATCCTTCATGCTTTCTTCTCTATGTTCCATCGTTGGTGCGTTTTGAGGAATAAAATTATAATATTTTTAATTTGATTTTGTTAGCGCACCAGAATGGTGCGTTTCGAGGAATACTTTTGGTGCGCTTCATTTGGTGCGTTTAAAAGTTGGTTCGCTTCGAGGAATACCCAAAAAAACAAAACACACACACTAAAATAAACACAAAAATAAACACTTAAATGTTCCTCGAAATCTCTAAGCTAATTAGCAATATGCATTAGGTTCTCTTGAAAACATAATATTCAAGCTGCATTCCCGCCGAGCAGGTGCTTCCAGGAAATAACGACAATAGACGTCTTACATGAACACTAATTTCCAAGAGAAACCCCGACTTGACTACAGACTGCAATTATGAGCTGAATGTCTGTGTTGCGGATGCAGAAATGCACTGTAATTATATTTAGGCTAAGGTTTTCCACAGGGATCGGTTCTGGGACCACTCCTGTGGAAAATCGGCTTCGACTGGGTGCTGCGCGCCGACCTCCCAGTAGTCTGCTACGCTGGCGACAAGCTTGTCCTGACGCAAGGAGGGTTGCACCAGCCGGTGGCCAACATAATGAAACTGCAGGGATTTTTTTATTTATATAAAACTAACGCACACAGTTGTTCAGAGGCAGACATAATGCCATAGGCATTTTCTACTCTTCAACCTTAGGGTGACGCAGAGACAAATAGTGGTAGGTGCAATGTGAAATAGTTATTTATGATATTAGTGCGGTAAGTTTGTTTTTACAAACGAGTAGACGAATGTAAGCCCGAGACGAAGTCGAGGGCTAAACATAGTCACGAGTTTGTAAAAACCAATTTCTGCACGTATATCATACAACGTTTTTCAATACATTTGCGAGAAAACAGTACAGTAGATAATGAAACAATCTTTTTGTTTTTAGATATCAGTCGCAGTCGCAACAATTTTTGACATTTCTAATATGAAAATGGCGCGAATTTGCAAACGGCGCCACAATCGCGTGGTGAAAATAAGAACTACATTTTACATTTATTTATTTTATTATTCTTTTCTCATTTTCTGTTTAGTATTAAAGTGAGACAAACGTATTGAGCAAATGCGCTTCCAAGGAGGTTCGATCATTCAGCTTATTTATTCTAGGATTGTGAAACTCCTTGGTGATATTCTTATTTATTTTTTTATGGAAATTAAAAGAAAAAACCGTAAAGAATACCTAAGTACATATTTTACCGCACGGCGCTATACAATAGCACCGTGCGGTAATATATGTACTTAGGTGAGAGTACCTATTTTTCCGCACATTCCATGGTGTGGTGTGTAAATTTTAACTTTCGAACAATGTGTACAGGCTTCGTAAATGCATTTTTTGAGCAAATGTGTTGAAAAAAAAATAACAGAATCGTTTCAGTAGATTCAAAGAAAATACATACCTACAATAGGAAATATACATGCATTTTTTTAATTTTCTATATGAAATACTTATTAGCTCTAGTAAACAATTTTGAAAAATTGTTTACTAGAATTTGTTTGAATTGTTTTGTTTATTAGCTCTAGTAAACAATTTTGAAAAATTGTTTACTAGAGCTAATAAGTGTTAAATTTGAAATACCTTCATCAGCGGTATAAAGCTTCAAAGTTTACAATTAGAAAGAGAAGTCCGATACGAACTCTGACGTCAAATTTCATAATGCCTGTACAACGTGTAACAGAATATTTATTTTATTTTCTTTATTTAGGTAACCAACAGCGATACTTAAAATGTATTACAGATTATTCGTATTACAATGTTAATATGGCGAATAATAGGTTTCCCTGTGTAACTAGGTTTCAATATACGAACGGACTAATAGGATATAATTTAATGATAATACCGATATTACCTAAAGTGAAGTTAATAATTAAATTTTGAAAAAGTGATACAAACAAGAAAGAGAGATTGAAAGATTGGTTGTCATTTGCCTTCGTTTAAAGTTTCTATTATTTGTTTTTTGAATAATGCTTTATTAAAGTTAAATATATCAACTTGAGAGAAGTCTGCGTTGTAAATTCGAGCAATGCGTGTCATTACACAATTTCTGGCATAGTTAGTGGAATGCCCAGGCACGTGCAACAGTGACGTATGGCAAGTGCGCCGTAGGAGAGTGTTAAAAGTTACCAGTGCGACCAACTCCGAGCAATCCAGGCGTCCATTGAGAATATCGTAAAGCAAACACATGTCCATTACTTTACGCCTTTCGTCGAGTGTGAGCAGACCATATGTTCGACAGCTATCTTCTTAGGACATCGGAGGTTTTCGGAGACGATAGTTGAGATGATTAACGAATTTTTTTTGAATCTGTTCTATTTGGTTCTTATAAATTATGTATTGAGGGGACCAAATACGGGCGCAGTGTTTTAGAATATGCGTGCCCTGCATATTCTAAAACACTGCGCACGTATGCAAAATTAACGCAATACCTCTTAAGGGGTCATTGTACTGACCCCTTAAGAGGGATTGCGTTTATTCTGTTACACGTTGTATAGCTGCCATAGGAAACAGCGTTTTCGCGAGAGGGACACATTGTTTTATTTGTTTGAAATAGTTATATCTTGTTGGTTTTTCGAACAATTTTGATTCCATTTTCACTGTTAGTATTATATTTTTGTATATTTTGAGATGAACTGTGAAGATAATAATTGTTTTTTTCATGCATAGTCCCTAACACAGAATATTAATTAAATTACACACATAATGGTATTCTTTTCCCATCTATGTTATGGTCAGCTTCCAGTATAACTGGACACAGATACCTTAGTTTAATACCTACTGGAACCTACTCATTGATCCTATTTTCAAGCCTTATAACAGCCGCAATTTTATGGCATAAAGTTTTATAAATCTTGCCATAAAATTCACATTTTAGTGAAGCACATATCAACTTTCCTAGCATCACCGAGCATAAACTTACAATGTAGGCTCTAGACATTCTCGAGATGGCCTTTAAAGTTATGTGTCGCAAAATGTTCCATGTGCGGGAACCCTTACATTGCTTTATATGAGGTTTACATACTTGTGTTCCGCCAAATTACATCGTAATAATATCTTAGCTATGTGAAGGCGACGTTGTTCGAAAGAACAATTGAAATGTTTGTTAATTATCAATTTCAAGCGTTCTTGCAAGCAATGTGCATAGGAAAAACGGTAAATAACAAGACATTTACCTATCTATAATGTTTTCTTTTTACATGAGACACGACAGCACTAGCTGAAAACATTGAAATGAAAACCGGGCAAGTGGGAATCGTACACACGTGCAAAGGGTTCCAAACATGTCATTGTTTTTTAACAGGCCATTTTAAAATCATACAATTCCTATAGATTTTCCTGTAATCTACAAGTAAACAGTGTATGTATATTTCATAGGCGAGCTTAACCTAGCATTGAGTACTAAGCAAACCTAAGTGCGACAGTTAGATTTGCGAAAGAGTACAGTATACAACAAATGAGTGTACTATATCAGAGTGTACTATATCACAAACGTTTTTGACGTATAGTAACGGAACGTAAAATTAAGTACTCGTTTTGCACATAATACCGATTTGAATTGGATCATCATACCAGTCGAAAGACGTCCACTGCTGGACATAAGCCTCCCCCAAATGGGGGCTTGGCAGGCGGGTTGTCGATCGCAGTGTAGCTATTGCAATGTACAGAGAATGCTGCTGCCTATTCTCTGGTAAGTCCCTTAGAAGGCCCCCTGGTTAGTTCCTTTGAATTGGATACTATATTAATAATAATTGACGACACGGTTGGCGCAGTGGTTGAGCGATCGGCTGCTGCGCTGCGTGTCGCGGGTTCGATTCCCGCACGGAACCAATATTTGTATGGCCTACAGATAGTTGTTCCGGGTCTGGCTGTTTGTGTATGTGAATTTGTATGTTTGTAAACGCACCCACGATACAGGAGAAATTCCTAGTGTGGGGCAACGTTTTATTTAAAAAAAAAAAAAAAAAAAAAAAAAAAAAATATTGTATGATATAAATTATATACGTAAGTTGCATACAATTAAACTAAAATTCACTTACGTTAACGTCGGAAAGCACGTTTAGCCGTTGTTCCCGGCTGTCATTTGTAGATCTTTGGCAGTCGTTACAGATTGTCAGTAGGTAGCCAGAAAATCTGACTCCAGTGTTACCCAGTTAATGGGTTGTGGAGGTCTGGTAGGGAGGCGCTCCACGTAAAATACTGGTATTCAGCTAAATACGATTTGACTGAATGCTGCCCACAATATAGTTGGGAAAAGATTAGGCAGATGACTTACTTCAACGTTACTATACGTCAAAACATTCGTGCGCCCTCTGTTGCCTGAAGTGATTATAACGGAGCAACAATCTTTAAGAATCATCACGACAAATGACAGCTTAAGGTAAACCTTACGCCCAGAACCCCATTTCTTCGGCAAAATACTTGTACTCTTACCGTGATGGCAATTCTAACACGTGTCACCTCCCGCCACAGAATACGCCTTTACACGAATTTTATGTTCGTCGTAAAATTTGGGGGCACTTCTCTCGTACTGTGAGGAATTCATGCACACATATCCGTAATGTGTACTGGTGAATTGAATGGAGGCCTCGTATTGGTAGACATGCTCATACGATCAGAAATAGTTGCTAGTTCTTGGTGTACCATAAACATAAAGTATATTCTACCTATCTATGTATCTAAACATTTTGCAACAGCTGGAAAAAATATCGTGAAACCAATGCCAACCATTGCCCTTTTTGGTGACTTTAAACCTTCTGATCACAATGAGGTTAAACATAATGCTTAAAGTCACTCAAAGGGCAATGGAAAGGACTATGCTCGGAGTTTCCTTGCGTGATTCAGTTAGAAATGTTTTTTTTTATAGATTATGGTTCGGAACTCTTCGTGCGAGTCCGACTCGCACTTGGCCGGTTTTTATACTCAGATATACTTATGTATCCATCAGGATTTAAAACACAACAATACAAAAATAATTAAAAATTATAATTCATACAGCAATAGTTTGAGTGACGTCGTTCAGTGTCCATAAAATGCTTGCAGAGAATGCCTTGTTGCATTATGTCCGCCTATGTACCACTACTACACTGTACACTACATACTATTTTCTTTATTTTTTATAAAAACGTTGCCCCACACTAGGAATTTCTCCTGTATCGAGGGTAAAAAAAATGGTTAAATAAAATGGGTGGTTGGTTGGTTGGTGGTTAAATAAATAAAATGGTTTTATATTTGAGAAATAAAGGTGAACGCACACGGGTGTACAGATGACATTTCAGTGGTTAAACTTCTAAAATGACACAATATTACTTTAAATGCATTCAAAATAATTATAAAATAAATATACCAAATTAAAATGAAACATTAAACTTACGTCAGACAAGCTCACGACAAGCAATGACTTGTAAAAAACTCATTCCAACATATTTACAAGTAAAGATTAACGTATTATACAAAGGAGAACAAAATCTTCAAACCCAAGAAAGGTACGATAAAATATATGCGTGAAAATTCTTTATATATTTCATGTACGTACCGCAAACAAATTCAGGACATCAAGTCGTTGTTACGGGCTTGTCTGGGAAGGCTTTACATTATAAATGATGTTCATATAAATTCGTCCTGTATATTCATAGCTATTTGTATTTTGTGGTCGTGTCTTCGTCTTGAAATTGGTTGATCGACTTTTTTGGGATATTAAGATGGTCGATTCTAGTGTTATGAACAGTTATTATATTATTTAAGGGATATACAAAGAGCTGCGCGTACCCTTGGTACTGTGACGAAAATGTACGGCGTCTGGCCGTGCGCCCGGGTCGCTTAGGAACTTGATATACCTAGCGGACAGGGCACTGACAATATAAAATGTGCAAGGTTATGAAAAAAGTGTTACTGGTTTTGCTGGGTTAAAAAGGAATGTTTCAGTACCAACCCCGAGTTGGTAGTTTATTTTAGATTGGGTTACTCTTGACTCTAGTCTAGGTCAGAGATGACAGAGATCAAGTCGACGATAGACCGAGCTTTTAGAGCGTTCAGTCAAATTTTGAAAAGATTAGGGTTGTATACGTTTGGGAACACAGACGCGGTAGATGGAGTGACACCCACGTGTTTCAGAAAGCTATCCTATCGGACTATAAGAATAAAGGAACAGACAGTGCACCGGTGTTTGCGCACACGCTTGTTCACAATAACATCTCCTGCAGTGCGATTCTGTAAACATTTCGAAGTGAGCACTTAGGCGAAGTGGACGACAAGTGAGCTGTCAAGCCTTAGAAACAAGATAGAATGACAGCTCACTTGTCGTTCACTCCGCCTAAGTTTACACGGTGAAATTTCGACAGAATAGACCGGCTGCTTATCAAAACTTTGATAAGTACTGGGGTTCACATGCCAGAAAAACCACAAATCCAGTTGGATTTGGCTATACTTTTTTTTTTATTCAAGCCAAAAAAACAAGTATAGCTTCTGCTGTTAAAATAACTAAAACCATTTACCGCAATTTGCTAACATTGACTACGCTTTTTTCTCTTCACCAAACAATAAAACAAAGGAATGATTTTCCTGATCACTTAAACATTATTAACTTTTAAAGCATATTACTGAATTTTCCTGAATTTGTCGGTCGTTTAAGGGACGTTCTCTTAATGAATATTGGTTTCCAATATTTGGCTGGCATCTGGAGAAGGCCCGTTAACATCAAATAAAAATCCAATTGCGAGATGGTCTGCCCCAAATTTACCAAAAGCTGACATTAAAAAAACCGCAATCATTTTAGCTATTTGCCTCAAGATCAAACAGTTTTATGGCGTCATTAAAATTTGCAAATAATGTTTTTAGGTGTAGCATGTATCCATTAATATTATTTTTAGTTAAAATGGTTTTGATATCGATACGCATAAATATGTAGTTACAACGATATTACATAGGATTTGGGTGGTTTATATAGATAGACATAGATAACGCAAGATCAACTACTTCGCGTGCCCAATTCGGTGCACAGCTTACGTACAAAAATCGTAAGCCGCCACTTTCGCACTCAGTCTGCATCGGTGTACGCTAGTCGGACGTCAGTTAGGTGTCAGTTAGTTGGTTAGGTTTGAATAGATTTGATTTTCCCATCAATTAATAGTGCTTGTGTTGACGTCATAGTAGGTAGCCAAAAAATGGCACGCTTGGTTTTCATACAGATCGTGATACTTGCGTTATTTAAGTCTATATACTATATCTGTGGCTACAATATACAAATTACACAGCTATTAAACGGCAGAACGTGACACACTCAACTAATGGCCCCCAAGCAGCTGTTAGGCTTTAAGTAACGTAGCGCCAGGAGGCAAACACATCCTGAGATGTTTGAAGAGTGGCGAGGTATTCCACGGCTTTCAGAACTATTCTAGAGCCTGGAAGAGAGTCAAATCCCTACGAGCACCTACTACTTGACTTCCTTCCTCCGAACGTCTTTATTTCGTTGCAGCAAATATGGTTTTCGTTCATTTGTGTATAGTTGTTGAGCTCGTTCCATAGGCATTAACAATTGTAAATACAGGTGAAGTGAACTAACATGAAATGAGCTTTCAATCCATAAACAAGATGGAATGATAGTTCACTAATCTTGCACACTCTACCTAAGTTCCGGCTGAGCTACGTCGTAAGACAGAGCTACGCCGTAGCCCGACGAGTAGCACGATTCGTGCATCAATTTTAGCGACATCATGGGTTGCCTCTTTGATTTGGTACTAAAGGGAATGTGGTGAGTTTTCGATGTCTCTGTTACTAACAGCCGTTTTCCATAACTAACAGTTAATACACCTTTAGTACGTTGTCGTCCAATAATCACATGAGACTCTTGGGAAAATAACACGATATCACAAGGGGGATATTTTTTTCATTATAGTATGTTATTTGAACATAAAATTCTGTTTTTTTTACCCATAGAAAACAAGTGATTGTAAGGGGGCTTTAGTATAAACCTCACCATGTCTCATCATCAGGAAGGAGCGGGGATCGCTTACCACAGGGGTTCTACTCTTTTTACCGCTTAGAGAGTGGACACCCTGATACTCGTTAGTTGCTCCATCTTCGCCGTCTGTCAAGCTGTCTGCCACAGGACTGTAAAAACCTCAAAAACAGATGGATAAAACGTAACATTATAACGATTCCGTTTCCTTTAAATACCGAAATCCTAAAAACGGTTTATTTCGACGGAACCCTAAAAAACGATTAATTTATTTTCAAACCACCGGCAAACTTTCTACGTTCTGTTCTGATGAAAATGAATGAGGCGGCGTTATCAACACACAGCCGTCATGTGAAGGTGAAGGGCGATGCCTGATAACAGCTGATCATTTATCTCATGATTGATGGGCTGGCTCACCTTCTAATGGAGGAAGAATCCATTTTTGTTATTGTGGAAGAATGAAACCAAATGTGTTTTTTTGTAAGTTTACGAGCTTGATCAAAAGTTAATAGTTATTTAAAAATATTTACAGCATCAGGTAATTCAGGTATGTTCGCATAAGTACATGTCGATGGGTTCCACTCCATCGACGATTCTTTTTTGTTGGGTGATGTTGTTCGAAGTAATAATTTTATGTTTCTTGTATAAGTCACTGGTAAATTGCAAAACGCCGTAAGATTGTAAAATGTCACGTGAAATTGTAAACTAACTTTTCTTATTATGGCACAGATATATTGGAAACATGAATTTGGATGGGATTTATTGTACCTATACAAAACGATAATTTCATAATTTATCGAGAAATTATAATCTTATAGAGATTTATTACAATCTTACGGTGTCTGCGATTTTCAGGGACATATACATATCGGATGTTCTTATCTGAAGTAAAGTTTATTTTTATTCTGTATATTTTTTTTCTTTTTATATAACGTTGCCCCACACTAGGAATTTCTCCTGTATCTAGGGTGCGTTTACAAACATACAAAGTCACATACACAAACAGCCAGACCCGGAACAACTATCTGTAGGCCATACAAATATTTGTTCCGTGCGGGAATCGAACCCGCGACACGCAGCGCAGCAGCCGATCGCTCAACCGCAGTGGTTGAGCGATCGGCTGCTGCGCTGCGTGCCAACCGTGTCGTCAAACGTCAAACGTACATACAGGTACAACTAGTCTTCTACTACGATAATCTACCTGACCATTCCATAGCCAGGCATTTAGCTTCATCCGATGGGCCTGGAAGCCGCTCCCAACAAACATAATTGACAAAAAGTTTTGGTACATAAATGGTGACCTTGAGATAAAATGTACTTACTTTAAAAAAATGGATATCCAAACATGTCGCTTTTCAAACTTTCGGATGCAGTTCAGTCACAGATCTGCGGCCCTACCATGACGTGTTAAAGCGTGAGTCGTTCGAGCGAGAAGGAGGGATGGAGCTATATAGGGTGTATAGCTCCATCCCTCCTGGCCTGGCTGCTGAGGCCACAAACTGCATCAGACTGCTTGAGAAGCGACTTGTTTGGAACTTTTTAGTCGTTTTAAGCGGTCGAGTTTTTGAGAGTATTTTTTTTTAATTTCCTACATTTTAGTGAGTTATTTTTCTTTTTTCATTTGCGGGCGCCATTTTGAAAATTTATATAGCCTATGTCACTACCACAATTCTGACAAATTCAACGACACCTTATAATTATGTTAAAATCCGTCCAGCCGTTTGGGCTGTAGAGCGTGCCAAAGAAATGGAAACACATACATACTCTTATATACACTCGAAAAACATTAATAATGTGAGTACCTATTTTTACCAAAATAGTCCTCTTCATTATAAAATACACACATTAATTTAAATAGCATGTAAGGTTCTTGAGTCATAAGCATACACACATAAACAGGAATACGTGTTGTGTTGTGTCTTCTTAAGACCACGGATGTTGTAGACCTTAGCATATTCATCTCCGTGCTATCCATCATTATACGAATATTTGGGAAGGCTGTAATACGCGGTACGGTAAATACGATCAGACAGGTACAAGCGGCCGCGCCCGCGCCGAGGGACGAATAGGGTTAGCAATTTGGCACTTTACATAAATTATTTTAATTGTCATTACCCACATAGAGAGAAAATAAGTAAAAGTGGTTCATAATGATGACTTTTCAGGTTTTGCGTTATTTCTGTAACTTTCAAGATATTGATCAAATTTTGTGAGTGTAACTCTAAAGCTCAAATTCTTATTTATTACTTTATTTATTTTCTAAATCAGGAAGATGTTCAAACAATATAGCCTTACTGTAAATATTTATATCACCACTATACGGCAAAAAAGTAATAGTAATTTCAGATTGACACATCAGAGAGCCAGTTCTAGTATTTTTTAAGCAACGTTCGCATTCGCATGTCAGTCGCAATCTGTCAAATATGTATGAAAATTGAGGCTTTTTAACCGACTTAAAAAAAGGAGGTTATCGATTCGACCCGTCTGTATCTAATATTTTCAAAATTGCACAGTTTTTTGTATATAATGCGTAATTTCCCGTGTTACAATGATTCCACACAGTCAAAGCATGATATATGTGATTTCCGTACAATATAATATTTTATGACAAATATTTTTTCCTGTCTCTTCATGCCAGCCCTATAGTAAATTAACACCATCATAATGGTACGAAAGCGCGCATATCCGAGGTGCAAACAGTACCGGCTTCTAATTTAAATTCATACAAGCTGTATTGTCCCCGCTGGTAATAACTCCCTTTAGCCCAAGGATAATTTAATTTTCATCAACATGTACTTTTTGAACAGTGAGTTAAGAAACTTTGGAGACAGTCTGTGGCCTTAGTGCGAGTTTATTTACGTACTCGATCGCGTTAACGTAAACGTTAACGTAAATTGTATTAAACAGATTATTTACTATGCAATTAACTGCCAGTGTACCTAAAAAGGAAAACTATCAAAAACCAACATTTTCATCGACGTCAGGTCATATAAAGAAATGTTCCAACAGAACTGTCCCCCGGCTGCAGTAAAAATGTTGGTATCATTAATTTAATAGCACTCTTTTTTGGGCAGTCGTGTAAAAGGACTAGGTACCTACAAAAAATATACATGGTGTACGTTGATTTTCAAAAAATTTAGGGACTTATTATAAAAAATAAGTCCTGTCATGCCAAAAAAAGTTTTAGATCGCTTTATTGGCCTCACGTTTTTCATTAATCCATTCTCTATCCACCTTTCATAATTCTTTTAAAGTGATAAAAATTGCCATGCTCATCGAGGTGCCGCATCCGAGCGAGCCCATTCATTATAAGCACATTTTGAATCACCCATTCCTTCGCAGGGGAGAAGGCGTCAAATCAATATTAATGGAATTTGCCTCAAAACGATGCTAAGAAAAATGAGTTTGCCTAACAACACTGCAGGCTGGTTTACACGTTATTGTATTTTATTTTACTGGCTCGCGGTTGACCACACCCTCACCTGATGGAAAGCAATGATGTGGTTGACGATGGTTAATGCTTGCCTAGAAGTAACCTATTCACTAAGGCCGCAAATTCGGAACGGCCGCGGCGGCGGTGGCGCGGCGCGGCGGCGCGTGCAGTGGAGCGTTCCAGCGTGTATTGTCACATGCAGCGTTGTGTTCAACGTGCACGCAACTAGTTTTCCCTAGAGCGTGCGTTCGAGCGAGGCGTCCAAGTGCGTTGATCAATCGGAGGCCGCGATTCAAGGGCAAGTGTCATATTATGTAGTGTAGTATGTATTGTAATGTTTCATTTAATGTAGCAAATTCTCCTAAAGAATCTCTTTGTTCAATTATTGTTATTTCTTTCATTAAATAATTCACATCTTAAAATGAGTTTTCTTCTAATAATACGTCAATATGTCCCCATACCATATTTTTTTATGAACACACCACTTCTTTTACTGGCCAATCTTGACACACTAAACAAAATATCACTAGTACACGGTCGTTAACACGCCGAACACACATAATACATTATTGTACAGACAGCTGTGCAACAAAGCAGTGGAACCGCTGGAACCATAATTTATTTTATAGATAAGCCGAGTTTAATTTACAAGCTATCACCGGCGCCACCATAGAGTACCGCTGATATAGTAAGTTTTTTACCAGCGTCGTAAGCTTTGTCATACTATGTAAAAGTATATTACTACGGCGGCCAGCAAAAGAGGCATTGATGGACGAACGTTTAAATGTGGACCAATGTGAAGCCGAGGCACACATACGTAAGTCCATCAATGCCTAGGTGTGGCCAAGGCTTAAGTATAGTACTTTTCTCAAAAAATGCGCGGAAATTAAAACTAAGTAGTAACTAGAATATTAATCAATGACAAACAGCAAAGAGTTCATTTGTTTTTTTTTTAATTTAAAAGCTTTCTATTTGCAAGCCAGCTCGAAATTTAAATAAAACCTTTGATAAGTAACCTCCTTGATTGCCATGTTTAGGAGTAAACGATCGTTCCATTTTTAAATTACACGACAGATATGAGTTTACTATGTAATTTATTTGGCCGCTAAAACACGACAGATCTGGATTTTCATACAACTTTTGCCGGTCGCTGTTCGCATGTATTTGGCCAAAACAGCAATTTCGATTTAGCTCAAAGAAGGTTGCCAAAATAATGCTTAAATTTCCAAGCATGTTTCAGAAAATGTAATTAAAGTTAATTTAACCATGTATTAAAGCTCCATACAAAGTGAGTTAATTTCAGCGATCAAAATTAACATGAATTGACATGCGCCAGCAAAATGTCGGGAGTTCAATTCCCAACATTTCTACTTATGTCAATCTTTATTATTGATGATAGGATATCACTTCGCCTAGGACCTAAGACCCGGCAGAGCCCCTAAGAACGAGATATAAATGACAAAGTACGAAAGTGATCAAAAACTAAGAAAAGTTAATTCTAACTACTTAATATTGCAAATGCGAATATGAGTTTGTTTGCTTATATGTTACCTCTTCACGAATTAAAAAAATCCTACGTCCTTCATTAGAACACAGGATAATTTTTATCCCGGGAGAAGGGAATGTTCTCCTGAGATAACTTCTGTCTGACACGCGAGCTAAGCCACTGACTGAAGCTAGTCGTAAATAAAAGAGATTTAAAACTAGAAAACATCAAGTCCTTCGCACTTGACAGCAAGTTACGAAGGTCATCGGTAATTGCTCTCGCCCCTCAGCCACGCGCGAGCCGTCGCCGAGGTGTATCAGACTCAATTAAACCTCTTAATGAAGAGTCCCCTGCAGCGCCGTGACTCACGAGCAATTAATACTTCGACGGTGATGCCAATCGGTAGATTGACGCGGAGAATATTGAAGAAAAATTGCTGCAGTAATTTATTTACTTGCACAAACTTGAGCTTTTTCTCAATGAAACAATAACTACAGCAGAACGTTTCTAGGAATGTGACGAATATATTACTATTAGTTCAGAGATTATATTCTATCGACGAACTGTCAAATGCTAATATTTAATATTCACATATTCCATAGATTACCTAACATGTATAATCTATGGATTCACATATTAGTAATCCGACGAACTTTCATATGATATGAACACTAATCTAATATGGAAGTGATTCATTATATTAGGTCTTAAATAAATATCACTGATCCTCAAATATTAGTTAAGATATTATAATATTGCTAGACTAATATATTCAATTTAGCTAGGTAATAACCCATCTTCAAAATATCGGTATTAACCCATCTTTAAACGTTTCAGTAAACATCTCACCGTGATAACTTAGGTAAAGTGGACATGAAATGAGCTGTAAATTCATCAAATAAAAAAGGAAAGATTGACTGGTAGAAAATTCCTAAAGTATTAAATCGGCCTCTGTAAAGCATTAAATAAATAAACTTGATAATATACAAAGCGCTCCGCGCACACGGTGGCCGCGCGTCCAGGGCGCTCTGTGACGAAAATGTATGCCGTTTGCCACGCGCCCGCGAATCTAAGTTTATTTCGTTCCTTTGACGCCGTATATTTTATCTTGTCAGCGCTCTGGCCGCTATGTAGATGTCACAGAGTCGACCAGCTGAGCACCCTCTCCTTTTGCCTCATTTCGATAATAAAGCTTGTTATGACCCCAGACTATAATATGAGGTGAGGTGTGCCTCCGAACATCGCGCCAAACTGTCAGAAGCGCGACCACAACCACAACACGCCACATGTATTTTGTGCCACAAAACTTCTCAGGGTAAAATAAATATTGAAATTCAATTCAAAATTCGAACTGGTTTTTTGTTGCTTTTGGTTCAAACGTTTGCATACGGAGCTTTTCCTAATAATTTGCTATACGATTTATGTACATATGTAGGTACGGTCAGCACCAAAAGTCGATGAACAGAATTTTTCCCGTAACTCAAGTTATAAAGCGCAGGGTTTTTCTTACTGCGTTTGTGGGCAAATCTTGAGTTTCGACTTTTGTTGTTTAGTTAGTGACCAAAGTGCACCGTAGGTTAGGAAAAACCCTGCGCTTTATAACTTGAGTTACAGGAAAAATTCTGTTCATCGACTTTTGGTACTGACTGTACATGTACTTACTAAAAACTAGCAATAATATAACTGTAGGGTTGTTTTTTCAAATAAAATAATGACCTTATTTGTATTTTTTTTTTACTAATTTTGCTTTAAACGCTTACAGCTGTGCCTATTATCTGAGACAAATATTAAAACTACATCAGTTACCTACTTATTATCCCATAATAAGCTATAATGTTGACGAAGAATACATTTTTGTAGAATTAGGTATAATTAAGTAGGTACCTAATGAATGCAATATTAAGTTTTAGACGGGCAAAGTGTTCTACATACTATCTATACCTACTCGAACATGCAATACTTGCCTAAAATAACAATGCAAATACTAAATGTACATACAGAAAATTAATTATTTGAAAACCTCCTAGTTTTAAGATATCAATAGGGATGTTTCTTTTTCAATTAATATTTATAAAAATATTGTACCTACATGTATTTTTTTGCCTTTTCAAATCAATTAGACAGGCCTGTTGGTCTAGTGGTTAGTGACCCTGACTGCAAAGCCGGAGGTCGTGGGTTCGATTCCCACCCAGGACAAATTTTGTGTGATGAGCATAATTGTTTGTTCTGTGTCTGGGTGTAATTTATCTATAATATGTATGTATTTATAAATTATATAAGTATGTATATCAGTTGTCTGGTTACCATAACACAAGCTCTGCTTAGCTTGGGATTAGATGGCCGTGTGTGAGTTGTCCCAAGATATATTTATATTTATATTTATATTTATATTTATATTTATATTTATATTTATATTTATATTTATATTTATATTTATATTTATATTTATATTTATATTTATATTTATATTTATATTTATATTTATATTTATATTTATATTTATAATTGACCAAGACAAAGTGAATCAAATTTCAGGAGTGTGGGCTGGTGACGTCACTTGTTGGCAAAAGGTGTACAACGCATGTCGTCACGCGAAATTTCAACGCAATTTATGGCCCATATTCCAAAACGAGCAGGGCACATTGCTCGCAGAACAGATGGTCGATGGGGCCGAAAAGTTTTGGAGTGGCGACCGCGTGCCGGAAGACGCAGCGTTGGAAGGCCTACCACAAGGTAGACCGATAAATAAATAAAAATAAATAAATAAATATCTTGGGACAGCTCACACACGGTCATCTGATCCCAAGCTAAGCAGAGCTTGTGTTATGGTAACCAGACAACTGATATACATACTTATATAATTTATAAATACGTCATACATATTATAGATAAATTACACCCAGACACAGAACAAACAATTATGCTCATCACACAAAGTTTGTCCTGGGTGGGAATCGAACCCACGACCTCCGGCTTTGCAGTCTGGGTCACTAACCACTAGACCAACAGGCCTGTCAAACGACGACCGACGTCGACGACGATGACCTGCTGAGGGTCGCGGGTAACCGATGGATGTGAGACGCACAGGACCGGTTGTTGTAGCGACACTTGGGGGAGGCCTATGTCCAGGCAGTGGACGTCTTTCGGCTGATATGATGATGATGATGATGGTGATGATTCCAAAACGTAAACTCTAACTCAACTCGAACTCAAATTCCAACATGAGCACGAAAATGTCAATGAAAGCTTGTCTAATTGACGTTTCCGTACTTGAGAGATGAGCAAACAAATGCAAAAATGTCAATTTATTACAAACTCCGATCGAGTTGGAGTTCGAGTTGAGTTGAAGTTTACGTTTTGGAATATGGGCCTAAGTCTATAGGTACACTATAATGTCATATTTTTTTAATTATTTATAATGTAACCGAGGATTTTTTTTTTTTAGAAAAATCACAAAATCAATTTACACTCATACGTGGGACGCCACGGTAATGCGACGTACAACAAACGTCGAGGTCTCTTAGAACATACCAGCACAGAACAATTATATAAGTATACTCTAGTGTGCTTGCAACCTAAAACACAAACACTGACATAAGGCTGCGACCACGACCCGGCGACATGAGCCGACAGCGCGCGACCGCAAGCCGCAAAAACCCGCGCCACGCTGCGCCAACACGTGTAACAGCGTTGTACACGCACGGAAATTAATTGTTCAGCAAATTCGCACCAACTGCCTACAACAAAAGACCGTTCCGTACGGCTGGCAAAAAGTGACAGTTGTGATCTGAATGTATAATACGGACATTTGTGAAGCAATAGTTTTCCTGACTTTCACTCAGCAACACTAGCGATTATATCCTCTTGCAACCTAAATCAATTGCAATTTGAAACAGGTTTACAATTTTGAAATTGTACTATATTAGCTGCAGGATATGTACTTACTGTTACAGGGGTAGTCTGTTACTATAATCAAAGAAACTAAAGGTACTCACGCTAACTAAACTCAAGGTACGCTCAAAATAACAATCGTTACGAAATCGAAATAGTCTTGTCAAGACTCCGGATGATTATAATCTTTGTTTCAACTAATCAAAAGTTATCGTCCAAATGTTATTAAGTAAATTGGAAAATAATTAAAATTTAAACCAAATCTCGCGATTAAAATTCCTTCACGCAAAACTCCAAAACAATATTGCAACAACAAAAAATCGCAAAGTTTTATACGATACAATACGACATGGCAAACGTGTTACGATTAATCGCATGCGATCCATCTAAAAACGCAACAGGAACCCGAACATGCTCGAGCTATTTTTGACCGAGATAGACATGCGATATCTTTTTGCTCATTTTTTATTTCTGCAGAAATAGCTGCGCAGTTTGAATAAGATAAATCTAAAAGGTTAATTAATTAATTAAATCCGATGGCCGTTGGGGTAGGCGAGTTCTTTAGTACAGTTCTCGTCAAATAAGTTTGCCCCTCTGAAGTTAGCCATTTGCAAAAATCGCGCAGGTGCAGTCACGTAGACGGGAGCAAGTGGGACGCAAGCATGCATCGAACGTAAACGAGCGACTGAGACATAAAATTAATCCCCGCCTCCATGTCTCTTGCGCATGCGCAGTTGCAGTTTGTTCGTAATTTTGACTACTACGCAGACACTCGTAGATAACTTCAGAGGGGCAAAGTTATTTGACGAGAACTGTAGAGACGCCTTCAGGCTAGGTGGAGCGACGATCTTCGCAGGGTGGCTGGTAGCAGCTGGATGAGAGTTACCCGAAATCGAGTTCAATCGCGTGCACTAGGAGAGGCCCATGTCCAGCAGTGGACTGCTACAGGCTGATGATAATGCTAATAAAATAATAAATTAAGTAAAATAACACACTAAAGGACGCGTTTACAAATGGGTAGTCAAATCATTTCTTTTTTCATCATTACATTTTCTCAATAAATATACCGAAGTAAAAAAAAACACTTCGGTACATTTATTGAGAAACTGTACCTATCTAAAATTATATTTATAGTTCAGAATCGTACCATGCACATCTATCAACAATTCTTGGGAAAAACATTTTAAGAATGCAAAGCATTTTATTTAATAAACATTCTTCTGTGTAAAAAAGTAATGATTTGACTACACATTTGTAAACGCGTCCTTAAAGCTCGTGGCTAACAGCCGCACCACGAGTCGATGTTCGAGGTTAAGCAGAACTCGCCGAGGTAGGACCTTGGATGAATGACCATACACATCGAAACTCCACCGTGTGTCAGAAAGTTCTTCTGCTAAGCCGTCAGTCAAATCTACAAATGACAGCCCCCGGACCCCGGCTGTCATTCGTAGATTTTGACAGTTGCTCCAGATAGTCAGAAGACAGAAAATCTGACACCGGTCTTGCCATGGGTTTAACTGGAAGCCACCCCTTAACTAGTTGGGAAAAGGCAATTGAACTATTCCAGTAAAGCCTTTGAAAACATCTCTCCGTTTCTCCTATGGTTAACATACAAATCTTTATTTCAACTGTCAGAAACTCTTTTCTTACCTCCGAATCCTTTCTTTCCATTGTTTGTTGTAATTCAGTTCAGTGCAGTACGTTGAAGCATAAAGTACGTAGAAAGCCTCTTGTGTTAAGTTCACAGAAGGCTTTCTTTTGTAAAGCTAGGTACAGTCGATTAAGCTGTTTGGTTTATAGGCTATTTGTTTCTAAGTATTCACCTGTCATAACTGAACTCATAAGCCATAGCTACCCTATTTAAATGGTCCTTGCTTTAGCTTATACTAGAAACCCGCCTCGGATTCGTACGGGTAGCAGTGTACTTAATTACAAGCTCCCATTTTTTTTCGACCTATTCAACAATCATCGTTATTTTCAAGCAATTTACACAAAACCTTAATAAACTATTCACTTAAGTAAATCTTACTCATGAATCACTCCGTCTACTGGTTAAAACCGTATGATAATCCGTTCATTAGTTTTTGAGTTTATCGCGTACAGATAGATTGACAAATAGACGCGTCGGCGTCGGGGGCTTTTTAATATGTAATGAAATGATGAGAAAAAGAATTGACTTTTACTAAGCAGACTCACAACATTGCTAGAGTATAAGTAGTTGCAAGTGGGCTGCCTCTATACCAAACGGCTTGTTCTACAGTACATTAGCACCGTGCACTGATCCCCGCACTGGATGAAGGAAACCATAACGCTGTTGTCTCCGCACATTTAATCATACGCCGTACCTCGTGGCGTGTACAAAAGATCCACAAGGCTTGCTTGGCTGTATACTTACTGCATAGTTATCAGTACAGCTACATGTAAATGTAACTGAAGTGATGAATATGCAGTCAGTTATATTTTTAGTTTTTAGGATTCCGTAGCTCATAAAGATAATCCTGTATAATTTAGACGGCGTTTCATAGTCATACTCTAATACTAACCGACAGTCTATGGGATCGAGAGGTTCTGGACTGACGACCGCGTACCAGAAGATGCAGCGTTGGAAGGTGGACTGATGACCTGGTGAAAGCCGCACGAATCCGCCGGATGCAAGACGTGTAGCGGCACTAATACCGCCACAAAAATCAACGTAGCAGAATCAATAAATGAGACTCGCAGCGCCATCTATCTCGACAGCTGGGAACTAACTTGACAAAATCCTGAATCGCGATATCAGAGTTTACCGTGCGATTCAATAGACAAGTCGTTAGGGCAATACTTGGGGAGGTCTATATCTAACAGTGGAAGTCTGGCTGAAATTATGATAATGATGATTTTAGCCTGAAGATCTGTTAAAATTTGACATTAAAGTAGCCTTTGACACTTTCTCGACATATGTCCGGGTGGAACCAGTTGGTTTCAGTTTACCGCGAATTCATTCTATGTTTTATACGGTTTATTTTCTTTTGTTTTTATTTTTATAAAATTGGTTCCACCGGACGAAAGACAAAAACTCAAATCAGAAATCGCAACCTGGCAACCTGGGAATCAGATCCAGGGAATCAGAACCAGGTTGAGGAAAATGTTTTTTGGTTTTTCCGTGGTTTGGTTTTTCTGTAGGAATTCGTCAATAGCAGCCCGGAGAAATGAATGAATATAATGAAACCTCGGTAAGGATCTCAAAAGCAACTTAATTCGTTGGCCCTGTACCCGTACTCTCATCGGTCGGGTCGAATGGTCGTCCCATTGAACTATGACAGCAAGGGATTAGAGAATTTGTATTTGCCCACACACTTGTGTATATATTTCACGAACCGATACCTGAGTGTCAATTCTATTAAGTTTTAAAAAAACGATCACATTCGCATGTCAGTCGCAATCTGTCAAAAATGTATGGAAATTGAGGCTTTATTGATAGATTACGATTTTATGATAATAAGTAGAATTAGCTCTCTGCTAATTAGGAGCTTTAACATTCTGGAAGGGCCCACTAGGCAAAAGAACAAGAGGTAGAGAAAGGACAAGATGGGAAGATAAAATTAGAGCAATAGCTGGTCCAAACTGGAGACAAATAGCTGAAGACAGAGTCAAATGGGCATCACTGGAGGAGGCCTTCACCCATTCTGGGGTTCCGGCAGATTAAATTAAAAAAAAATAAGTTAGGTACTATAATTACTATGATATAAAACATAAGTAAGAGACAAATATATAACATAGAATAAACTAAACAAAACTAACATATACATAGATTTTAAGAAATGTAAATTTACTGGAAATTAAAGGCTTTTTTATTTTATTTAATTAGGAGCTGGAGCTTTATAGGGTGTATAGCTCCATCCCTCCTTCTCGCTTGAACGACTCACGCTTTAACACGTCATGGTGGGGCCGCTGGTCTGCGCCTGGATTGGCCGCAGCGACCAAAATTCGGTCTAGAAGACTTCTATTACCGAAAGAAGGAACCTAAAATATGACTGTTAATCTATATCTTTTGCTAAATAAAAATGTAATTTACACTACGCGTGTTGCACAGCCTTTTAGTAAATCACGCGATATTACTGTTAACTTGAAACTTACACGGTTTTAGACTTAATAAAGCTTTTAAACACTATCCCGATTATAAAAACTTTTTCTTTTAATCTATGTAACGCGCGGTACCTAAAACATTAGAATAGCCTCTACCAATCATGCTTCGGCTTTTTGAATAAAAGTAACAATATGACATTATTTGTCAATGAATGACATACCTGCTGTCGTATTTTTTTATTTCAATGTATTCTCAGATTGGCACATATTGTCACCTGTCATCTGTCAGCTGTATGGTTGATTCACACATATCCGGGCCGCGGCCGGGCAGTGTAAAGGCCGTGGCTGTGCAGGGACGTGCATCCGTATCTGCACGTCCGTGCGTCGACTCGGGCACGCAAGCTCGCGCCTGCCCGGACACGGACGTCAGTGAACGAGCTCATACAAAATGTATGCAACTATATTTTTTTGAGCTCCGGACGGACCACTTCCCGGACACGGCCCGGCTATGTGTGAATCAACCTTTATTCTCTTCACTGACTACCGAATGTTCTCACGACGAGTTGACGTGACGACTCGACGGCACTCCTTTTTACCCGACTACGGCAAAGCCAAAAGGAAGGGTTATGATTTTAGCAGTCTATGTATGTAAGTATGTTCCACCGTAGCGCCTAAACTACTGAACCATTTTTGATGAACAGGATATTTAGTTTTCCCAACAAGAATTATTATGTACCTATCTGCTACTAAACTTGAATTACTTAAACGCACCGCAATCGTTTTGAATAATTCAAGTATTCGACTAAGTACCTAAACACTGTATTCGAATATTTATTAAATCTTTAGGTACAATTATAATATAACAAACGTACTTACTAGCATAGATAATTTAGAGCTACAATAGGGAATATGCATGAAAAAAGTATTTGTTATTTACACAGTTTATCTCAAAATATACAAAAAAACTAACAGTGAAAATAGAATCAAAATTGGTCGAAAAATCAACAAGATAATATATCTATTACAAAAATATCTTTCCTATCTCTAAAACGCTGTTTTGTATGGCAGCTGTGTAAGCGTCATGGACTTTGACGTCAAAGTCTTCTCTTTCTAATAGTAAACTTTGAAGCTTTATAACTTTATAGCCGATAAAGTTATTTTAAAAATTATTTCATAAGTGCTATACAAAGCTAATAAGTATTTCATTTTTAAATAAAAAACATGCATGTATTATATGCTTATTCCCTATTGTATAGATCTCGTAGTACGAACAGATATTCCATAGAGTCGTAATCTGAGGTATTGAGTGTAATGTTAGTTAATCAACATAATGGACACTGGAATGCATCTCATGTAGGTAGGACCAACGTTGTGTAACCATCCGATACTACGTACAAACATTTGGAACTCCTGCAAGGCTCTTAGAGTGATAACTATTACATACTAGTGATTTGAATGGAGCTTTGAATGGAGTTGCAGCCTCGGATATTGGCTATGTTAAAAATAGATTAGAGAAAAATTTTAACTCAAGCAGAGCTTCAAAAAAATTATAACCCCAAAACCACTGATAGATCCATAATAAAGTTACACATAAGCGAGTTTCAAAGTACGTGTACCTTAAGTGGTATAGAGAGAGAGTGAGATCACATTTGTGATCCAATGTAGGTACGTTTTAAAATAACATACCTTCCATAAATAAAACGATACTATAAGATTGAGTGAAGGAACATAACAGTCATAATTATATCGTTACTAGCTTTTGCCCGCGGCTCCGCCCGCATGAATGTCGGTTATCCCGTAAAAAATAGCCTATGTCCTTTTCCATATCCCAGTCTATATATCTGCCAAATTTCATGACGATCCATTCAGCCGTTTTAGCGTGAATGCGTAACAGGCAGCGTAACGTTTACCAGAGTTTATTATTTAAATTCGTATAGCGTTAAATGCATTTAGTGTTTTGTGGTGCGAGGGCCTCGAAGAAGGAATGAATCAACCAATTTGAACACAGAATAAAAATCCTTTTCAAAACAAATTAAAAAACAAGGGCTATCAAACACACGGTATCGTACCACAAACCTAACGACCAAGTTCTATGAATCCAAATTACGTTAGAAATACAAACTGGCAACCGATTTCTTAGCAGAACTTTGTAATCGCCATTTGATTGGTGAAACAATTTTCAGGCGAGCATTCCGAATCAGACATAGAGAATGGACTGAGTGTTTTTTATTCAGGAATTATTTGAGCTTGGGTACAAAAATGTAAGAGAGAATTCTGATTGAAAAGTTAGGCCACGTCTCAGGCTTGCAAGAGTAGATGAGTCATAATTAATAATACTTTATATTCTCCTCGCAAAACGAGGCGATAGCAACTGCCAACTGTTGAAATCCTACACCTTTTTTACTTGTTGACAATCGTTATCGCTGACAAATGTCACTTTGAGTAGAGGCTCTTATCCAATACAAAAAATGCGAAAATAACTTTGTCTGTCTGCCCGTCTGTCTGTCTGTTTGTTATTTTTTCACATCCTAATGGCTGAACGGATTTGGATGAAATTTGTCACACGGATAGACCATGTTTGGCTTTGCTCGACAGTCGCTTTGTCCCATTCTACAGAGTGGTAAATTGTTTGATATACTCAGTCTATTCCCACTGTCTAAGTTTCGAATCATTTGCTAACGTGACGTTTTTGCCGCTAACTGTGGCGACTGGCTAGTGTTCGGTATTGAATCGAATTTGACGGTTCATTTGCTCCGCAAGATGGTCGAGAATTTACTAGAACTAACCGGAACCGATTTGAAACATGTTTGATATGATATGTTTCGCGTGTGAAATTGTCCAAGGGAAGTCTCACTTTTTTCATATTCGTCAAAAAAATCTCTAATTTCTTGCCCAATATTCCTCCTTTTTTTTATTTATGACATTGGATATTTGTGTTTTTCCGGGAATTTATCACTATAGCATAGTATTTGTAACTGACAACAACAGTCAGTACGGCGGCGGTTATTAAGTAGTTGCAATAAGTGACATTTTTCCCCGATTTTTAAACTTTGCCAACACTAGGACTTTCGCCTGTATCGAGACAAACTATCAGATCACAGAAACTCGCGACCAATCAGTGCACAGTTCTACAATGAATCCGTTTTGGAGTGATATTCAAAATTGCAAACGTGCCCCGCATTGGTAGGTGTGTTGGTGGTTATACGAATACATACATATAGGTCCGAGCACGTTGGCATACGTCGGTTCAATCTAAATGATATCTATGAAGTACGCTTTTCGTTTTGCAACGAACAATAGAACACCGAATTTGTAAATAGAAAACATTTTTTCGGCACAGACACAAACGTACAGCAACAAAGGCAAAGATACATAAATAATAGTAGGTACACAAATTCGCTGAGCGTGCTCATATTGAATGGGTTCACGCCGAAGTTTATACCGCTGCACGTTTCCTATTGCCATCCACAGGGACGTTAGCGGATCTAGGGGGCTAAGATTACGCTGAGCGTGCCCATACTGAAAGGGTTCACGCCGAAGTTTACGCCGCTGCACGTTCCCTATTGCCATCCCCAAGGCCGTTAGCGGATCTAGGGGGCTAAGATTACGCTGAGCGTGCCCATACTGAAAGGTTTCACGCCGAAGTTTACGCCGCTGCACGTTCCCTATTGCCATCCACTGGGCCATTAGCGGATCTAGGGGGCTAAGGGGCTCTAGCCCAATAAGAACGAGATATCTTTGGTAGTCTATATCCTAACGTAGTCTTTGATGATTTTACGAAAAGTAATCCAAGGAGGCTTCTTAGGCGTAAACCTAAAAAAAATATTATAATTTAACCTACCCTCAACGGTATAAAGCCGGCGAGTTAAAGGGCCTTTACTGTTCCTCGAAATAATTTCTGTATTCAACTATTACCCAAAGTTGGCAGTAGGCAGCGGCAGGTACATCGTACCAATTATAAAGTAGATCACCAAACAAAAACAAGACGTTTTAGCAATTTTCCTAATTATTTCGTGTTCCAGATAAACCTAAAATGGGAACGGCACGTGGTAGGTAGGTAAGACCAATTAAAACTAAGAACTTAAACTATGTAAAATAAATAGAGGCATTGTTTCAAGATGATAAAAGTTTATCTCGTGTTTGTTTAAATCATAGAAAGTATATAAGTTTACGGCTGCCAGCCTCTTCACACACAACACACATACAAATTTCTCTTGCGTCTTGAAATTTATTTTATTTCATAATCTTTTGACGATTGTAAATCAATTACGTATGGTGTTGGACGTAAAAGAATAGCACCATCCCATCACTTCCCATGGGTGTCGTAAAAAGCGACTAAGGGACTCACCAGAGAATGGGCAGCAGCATTCTCTGTAGGTACATATGTCGGTAGGGTTGGCGACCGCAGAGTAGATGTAGCAATACATCTACTCTGCGGTCGCCAACCCGCCTGCCAAGCGTGGCGATTATGGCTAACCCCTAAATGTGTTATGTGTAACATACCCCACATTGGGTAAGTTGAAAATATTAAATTAATGACGTCGACCATAGTACCTATATTCCCTTTGGGATAACATCCGACTTTTATGCGGGCGATGCCGCTATCAGGAACTTGTTAATAAATAAGTACTTAGGTATACCAAGTACCTACACATTAAATTACTTGACATCGTTACAATCATCCTTTCAGGATCAATTACGAGGGACTTTGTGGAAAAGGACCAAAGGAGTTCGAATCAGAATCTTTCCAAACTCCTAACTCGACATAACGACTGCTTGGAAATCACATCAGGCTCTCAATTTAACTTTTAGCCGACCCCACTCGCTTTTATTATTGTGGTAATTTGTAACGAATTGGTCGACTGAATTACGTTTGGTTTGAGAGGTTTTCTTTTTATTGGGTTTTGAAATTAGTGTAGTTTTTTTTAACTAGGTACCTATAGGTAGTTAAAAAAAACTACCTACACTAATTTAGTAGGCTTAGGTACCTACATATACATGTAAGAAGAGACATCGTTACACCAAACTTGATTTTATGTAGAAACGTGCTTCTTAATCATAAGGAAAGTTTCGAGTATGAATGTTGGATGGTTGTCAGGAGAGGTAGACCAAAGTTGTAGTCAGAGGTAGGCAAAATACATGCCTTGCTTTAATTGAATTACAAATCACAAAATACTATATCGCATGTATATTTTGAATACAGTATTTTAACAACATTTATTTAAAAAAAGATTTGTAACTAATTCTTATAATCTCCGATGGAATGGATCACAAGTAGGTACCTACTTACATCCTATCCTTACGTAACCTTCTAATAACATCTGAACAAACAATAAGTGCTTATTCTTTGATGAAATCACAGCGGAAGAAATAATGGCTAAGCAGATGTTGATCGGAAAGAAGTCTTGTTGCCGCTACCTTACCAACACTGGTTCCTGATCCTGGGCTTATACACAATATGAGCTTTTACAAGAAAATATAAAGCCTCGTATGCATGGTGAACAAAAGTTGCAAAACAGTTACTAAACATTGTGATCCACAACATCAAACACTGTTAGAAATAATATTTGGCCTCTCGCATGTCAACCTAGAAGGTTGTCGTTTACCTATCTGGACTTGGACTTGCCTGCTAGCGGGACTTATTAAAAACCAAGCAACTACTCATACACGCTAAGGGCTTGTGGGGTACGAATCTTACCTTAATTAGAGCGTCACTTTGTCAGGATTGCGGAATTTGTTCGAAAGAGTCACCGCGGCCCTGGAACGCAAAGGGCATTTGGAGGAAAACGAATGGGTTTTCGTCAGTAAGAGTCTGACACTCCCTTTCGCTCCGCCCAGAGCAGCAGATATGACACCTGCCGCTCTGGGCGGCAGGTGTCATATCTGCCGCTCTGGGCTTAATGATTTCCAATCCTTTAAAAAAACGCAATCTATACTTGCTTAACAGACGATCACGCTCGCCGACTGGCTTTAAGCAAACATGTTGCCCGGAACGCGTTAGAATTTCAGAAAGTCTCGGTAACATTTTAATTACTTAGGTTTTTTTCTGTTGTTGTTACCTATGGATTTTTTTTCAAACTGTCATAATAATTTGTTGTTAAAATGTGAAAAAAATGATCGCGGTGTCGTCACATAAACGACACCGCGATCATTTTTTTCTTTTATCTGATTCTGAAGTACAGTCTAAAGTTAACTACTTATAAGTAGATTAAAGCCCCGACAGAAAAAAACCTATATTGCTCACTGTCTTGGTATGTTACACAGATATTTTTTTCAGCCTTTTAATAAATTAAATTAAATTTGTTTTGGCAAAATCGCTAGCGCTCGCACTTGGCAGCTATTTTGCGTCGCGACGTCGCACAATAGACACGGCAGGAACAAAGCGTCATTGTGCGTCTATCTCTGAGGGCCAGGGCCAGGCGTTGATACACCGCTGTTTGTAATATAGGTGGGTAGCTTTAGGACAGGATCAGAAGATATTAGGTACATTGACAATATTGGTAGCGTTTGGTAGAAAATGGAGCTCGTGACTGAATAATTGCCACGCTTGCTGAAGTCAGTCCGTGATAGATGACCAATAGACACGGCAGGAACAATGCGTCATTGTGCGTCTATCTGTGAGGGCCAGGGCCAGGCGTCGACACACCGCTGTGTGCATGTAGCTATAAGACAGGATCACAAATTCACAACACAACACGACATAATAATTATCACGCCTGAGATGTAGTGTTAATATGTTTTAGAAATCTATATGACGGACTAATTAATCAGATTTTTTCAGGAGAAATAACCTATTACGAACACGGCAAAAATAATAAGCCAAATCGATCGACGCGTTCTCAAGAATCTCAAGTGATGTACGACATGTGTCAATTTTATTGACTTTTATTTGCTTAAAATAGAAGACAAGAAAACGTACATGCAAACAAACAAAAAAGGTACCTGTTTATAAAAGTAGGTACTTACCTATGCATTACAATTTAATGATGAATGAATCTTGATGATTAGTAATTCATAGAGCTTGCCGTTTGATTCACGTTCCACGAAGTACCTTACTTGACTCAGTCAGTAAAATAAGAGCCTGCTCTCCCACTGGGAATCGTTCTACACGACACCTGTAGATATTCCTCGAGGAATAAGATAGAGGTGATAACGAATAGGTATATGTGTAGGTACACTTACGTAATACAAGGGGCGTGTCTAATAATAATACTTAAATCTTCAGACACAGGTCCAGTTACCATACCTATATAAATTATAATAACATCAAATAATTGGTACTTAAATTGAAAAAACAAACAAACTAAATAGGTAAGTACCTACCTAATAAAAAAATCACCAAACCTGAGATCACTCTGTGCAAAAATTCATTCATGAAGTTATTTACCTACCTAGCTGGTTTTGTTGTGTACTTAATGGTAGGTATAACTATTTTTAATGTGACAACGAACGATGTAATTTCGATTAATTAACATAATTTTCATTTAAGTATATTAAACAACGACAACTTACGCACGGAAAAATCAATATTTGTATGGCCCTATAGGTATAAAATGAAATGTCTTTATTCTGTGCGGGAATCGAACCCGCGACACGCAGCGCAGCAGTCAATCGCTCAACCACTGCGCCAACCGTGTCGTCATAGCTAGATTGTTTCTACAACAGCCAACATGGCCACTGTAGTTCGTGTCTTGGGGCAGATATTCTGCCCGGAGTGATGAAGTGTGGAGGGGTAGGGTGGGTGACTAGAGATCCTGAAAAATAATAAGACCCAAAAAAAAATCTAGATTCTAACATTTTATTTTATTCATTCTTTTCCCCCTAACGATGTGGACGCCATCTTAACAAACAATTTGATTAATTTATCTAGATGTCAAAGAGAGTCGTAGTAAGGATCTCTTCGACATCTTACAACAGATAATCTCGTCAGGATCCGCTTTGTTAGCCGTCACGATAATTAAATCGAAATCCCTTATTAGTCCTATTAATTCTTTGATACAAACAAGGGACTGCGTAGACTGTTTACTTATGTATGGTTTTTTGTTCACAGAGAATAAATAAGTTCTAGCTTTGTTTTGTATTTACAAATAAGTACGGCTCATACCTAGCCGCTTGTACCATACTGACAGCTATTCAGTGCTCATTTCTGCAATTATTTATCCGGCCTTATGAGTGCAATTTAATCACACCAAAAATTAGTGCTGATTGCTCACAAGTTTATGTCACTTTTCTCTTCAAGCATGAAATCGTAAAATCGTTGGCATTCTTCTTTTCCTTTTACTTTGTAACACGAGAACAAGTCAACCAACCACTGCTACAGACAGCGACCATACAGCCGGTAATGGTCGTTGGCTATTATATACCATCTACCATTCCCACCTACATTTACATGCAAAACGAAGCTTTTACCTATTAGCACCGGTAAGCTGTAGAGCGAGCCTTGGTCCAAGCGACCATTGGTAAAAGATTGCACGAACGCAAACGCGTAAGTACCTATAGAAATAAGACACTTGTAAAGCAGTAGCGCTATATATTTTGTAGTATTCTCACCGTGAAAACGAATGTGAATTGAACCAGGGGTCTACTCTCTAAGCCCGAAGTCCGTAGTTTCGGCCTTAGTGTCGGGCGTTTTCTAGTCCGTGTCACCTACGGACTTACGATTAGTCCCGAACCCGAATTGAAGAATGCAAAATCGTGTTGTCATTCATTCACCCCAAGAAGTAAGCCGTCAATCAAGAATCAAGGAGAAATTGCAGTTCATTTCAAGCTGAAGTTGAAATGTTTGCAGAATATAGCTATACTTTCCTTGGAAGCGAAACTAGGCGCTTCGCTGAGTGCCTAGTGGTAATTAGTGACGTAGCTACCTAAACTAATCCAACGAACGATGGCGTTTTACTATTGCACACTTCACGGCCCACGCGACTTGGGTCATGCACTCGTGCAGTGTGACACAGGCTCGTGGGCGAGGCCCACGCACAAAGTGAGTTGGCCTCAGAAAATTCCAGCATCCTACTTAATAAAATAAACGTTTTGAAGAAGCTGGTAGTCTATTGATGTTATAATAATATGTCGACGGGGCGGGCAGCGGGTTGCGTGAAGCTAAATATAGTGGCTATGGGCCGCCGCGGCTTAGCCAGTTGACTGGGCAACCGGGTCGGGGTACTGTGCCCGTGCGATGTAGTTTAATATACCTACCTACCTGCCTACGGTTTGTGTGGATGCGAGTTGGAGAAAAATGCCTTTGGAGTTCATCATTTTCATCATTCGCGTCCCCAGAATTTATATAGGAACTATAGGTTTTCCCCGCAGCTTATCTCGCATTAAAGTAGTCTCGGTCTCCATCTATCTTTGTACCAAAATTCATCAAAAACGGTTTGGAGTTTTATTAGAATAATATTGTCAGCAGAAGAAATACCTACCCCTCTTCCAGACCTAGCTAAAATTCTAAATGCTAGCTCCCTCGCTCTTGCTTCTTCCCAATGAGCAGTTTGGTTACCGAACAGAAAACTCGTGCACCTCGTGCATCAAACAAGTCCACCGCATCTTTGAGCACCTAAGCGCTGGAAGTCAACGTGGTTCGGAGACAGGCGCCTCGTTCTTCGACATAGCTTTCGACAAAGTCTGGCACAATGGCTTAATTTATAAGCTATAAATATAAGCTTTTGCCCGCGATTTATTTAGGTATTATTTATTTTATTTTACAGAAGGCTTACACACGAACAAACAAATGCTTTTAAGAATGTAATATTAACAAGCCTCCACAAATAGTTTAAAAAAAAAGTCGATTAAAAGAAAGTACATAGGTACATGTTAATATAATGAATTAAGTGAGTAGGTACTAGATAATTTAATTATCCTTGAAAAACCTCTGTGCCAAAAGCCGTCTTAAGGTGAGAACACTGGTGCAGAACAGATCGACATTAAGGTCCCTAGGAAGCCTATTAAAACTAATAGCACTTCTTATTGAAAAAACATTCCGTGTATAATTAGTACTTGCGAAAGGTAGGTACATTTAATATTGGTCGTTGACGTAATCCCATCAGATTCGTGCGCAATGACAGATTAGCAACGAGTTCAGGACAGTCAATGTGGCCATTTGCGATACCCAATAGTAGACTCATGTCTCCAATATGACGTCTCATCTCCAGAGGCAGGAAGTGATACCGTTTGCATCGGTGCTCGTAGTCAACTGAGTATTGATTGCTGTGCCCTATAATCTAGATAACGTAGAAATTTTCTTTGGATGTCTTCAATACGGGACTTATAAGTCTCATAACGCGGTTTCCAAACCTGAGACGCGTATTCTAAATGGCTACGCACGAAAGAACAATACAAAATTTTAACCGGTTTAAGAGATCGGAAGCAGGCCGTGGTGCGCAGTATAAATCCCAGAGCTTTGGATGCCTTTGCAACTACGCTATTTACATGTTGATCAAACAGAAGCTTGGTGTCTATGATTACCCCTAAATCTCTTATGCTATTTAGCCTGCTAATGAGTTGATCGTTCATGGTGTAACTAAAATTTATCAAAGAAGTACGACGTGAGAATGATAGGAGGAAACATTTAGAGACATTTCGTACGCACATATCCCGTTCCCGTAGGAATATTTAGTGAGAACCTCCTACAAAGCGTTAGAAAACTTTAATGAAAAAAATCGGCCAAGTGCGAGTCGGACTCGCGCACGGAGGGTTCCGTACCATTATCTATAAAAAAACAAACGGCAAAAAAGTCACGTTTGTTGTATGGGAGCCCCACATAAATATTTAGTATTTAGTATGTTTTACTATTTGCTGTTATAGCGGCAACAGAAATACTTACATCATCTGCGTAAATTTCAACTGTATAGCTATCACGGTTCATGAGATACAGCCTGGTGACAGACCGACAGACGGACAGCGGAGTCTTAGTAATAGGGTCCCGTTTTTACTCTTTGGGCATGGAACCCTAAAAGTCGTTCTCAAGTTATGGCGTGCCCAAGGGAAACAGGGATTCATTTTTATATTATTTATAGATTATAGATATACAGTTCTCGTCAAATAACTTTGCCCCTCTGAAGTTGGCTACGAGTGGCTGCGTAGTAGTCAAAATTACGAACAAACTGCAACTGCGCATGCGCAAGAGACATGGGGGCGGGGATTATGGCGGCGCGATTTTGTCTCAGTCGCTCGTTTACGTTCGATGCATGCTTGCGTCCCGCTTGCTCCCGTCTACGTGACTGCACCTGCGCGATCTTTGCAAATGATAACTTCAGAGGGGCAAAGTTACTTGACGAGAACTGTATTTTTATCTTTAACCAAAATTACACGTATTTGAAGCGTAATGAGTGTTTCATTTCTTTGACATCATAACGCTACAATACCTACTAACTCGGAGTGCCAGACCATCTCGCGCTCATCTTGCGAGACTTTTTGTCGAATCGCACCTTTTGGTATTGCATCGAGGTAGCACTCTTGCACACACCAGTCTTGCCAAGAAGTACCGTGTTACCCAGTTAATGGGTGTGGAGGTCTGGTAGGCAGCCGCTCCACGTAAAATACTGGTATTCAGCTGAATCTGGTTTGACTGGGAGCCGACCATAATATAGTTGAGAAAAGGCTAGGCAGATGATGATCGAGGTAGCACTCTGTTCCCCCTTCCCCAATCGAAAAGGACTCCAGCAGGAGTCCCCCAGGGCTTGCTTTCCGCCTAGCCTTTACGCTGTTCACCAACGATATCCCCAAAAGTAATAGTCCAATTAGCTCGAAAAAAAAAGATTCTTGCATCTTAGTTTGACTTAATACTTTCATATCAGTGCCGAAGACACCATTGATTGTGGTGTCTTTTGCTAGTTGTATGCGGCATTCGCAAGGACTTCCATGAAAACTGTAATATATTTCTGTTACCCGCATTTAGTAAATAATCGCCATTCAGTGGTATATTTATAAGGTGTCACTTGTACCAACTTAAGTTCGCATTATACGCTTGCTACGCAGCCACGCCTTTCATTTATTTACTGACCAAGAACATTTCAAAAACAAGAGGTGGCGATCAAAATGCTACCTATTACTACTAGCTCGTACCGTCCCAGTGCTGGGCAAAGGCATCCATCAACTCCTACCAACGGTCACGGTTTTGTGCCACTTGACTGCACTCAAAAACTTGTCCGCATAAGATGCCAAAGTTCAGGTAGAATAAAACTTAATGGCGACTCAGAACACTCCCACAAGTCGCTGTGACAGCGGTGGTGAGAGAGGCACTGCGTAGCGAGAAGCGGACTTCACAGGCGTAATAAAGTGTGAATCGACCTATATCTCCAAAGAAAAACTAACCTATTTTTACATTGTAAAGTGGCAATGCCGCCAGTCATTTAAATCTAACCGAGGTACTACAGTTTTGATGCTCGCTTTGCTCGCTCTTGCATCCAAAGTTCTATAAGAAAATTCACCGTCAAAGTTAATATTCGCCACATTTAATTTGTTTAACTGGGGAACTTTTAACACACAAAAACTTTTTACAATTTAAAACAGACATAAATTCATTTATTTAAAAACAACCACGGGATTCAACAGGAAATTTAAAATATACTTTGTAGAGACAACACAATCATTTACAATAGTTTTACATAGTTCTGAGAATTTCGATACAGATGGCGCTTTGGACCTTACTGTACCGCGAGCCTCCTTACATTCTAGGCAGTTTATTTCATAACCTTTAATATGCAGGTTCTTAGTGCCAATGTTATAGGGTACATTTTCGTTTGACAGCACGCCTTTGAACCGGATTTTGTCGTCGGCGCGTAGCAATCTTGTGAAGTTACTGAAGCAGTGGTCGAAGACTATAGATATTTCCGAGACACGTTTAAGTAGACCACCGCTGGCTTCCATTACAAGGTTGATTTCGTATGTGTATCTGAAAGAGATAAAACATGTTTGTAAAGATATCATAATGACTGTAACCCCTAGCCCAGGGGTCACCAATTAATATCATGTGAGGTCCGTTTTTTTTTAAATATGACTGTCGCGGTCCGTATCTACTTTTTATACACTAGATGAGTTTTAAAGTCACTTATTCCTCCCATTTTTTATGAAGTTCATCTTGGAAGATGCTGCTTCACAATTTTGTTGACCTAGTTTCGAGGCGATTTTTTAAAAATAGTACAATTTCGAGGCGATTATTTTAGGTATTTGTATTTGTTTATAAATTCTGTTACACCTTGTACTACTGTAGTGTTTACTTAACGTCCGCACAAAATAGGTTAGCGGTCCGGATCCGGACCGCGGTCCGCCATTTGGTAACCCCTGCCCAAGCCCCTAGAGAGCAGAGAGTAGAGCAGACCTGCGGCCTAATTGCTGGTCAAGTGTTTCGGAAAAGGCACTGCGATTCCTTTGCTATTCTCACATCACACACATCAATCAATCACATTCACAGTAAATACTGTGATTGTTGACAAATTTAGGTCCAGGAGTCCCGTGTCTTTGCCGAAACCGCTGATAGTGCACTAATTTTTGCCAGTTGTACAGAAGGTCCTACGTAAGAGGTAAGGTTTTTGTCGAAATCGGGCACCAATCCAATCACTGACCTGTGGAAAAACTGAAAAACCAAATTTCACTTTGCCCGACTTGAGTTACGAATCCAGGACCTCAGTATTTGCGCTTATACTACTAACTACTAAACCAACGAGGCAGCCAAGCTGTTGTTTTGTGAAACATTCATCTTTCCTGTCCAAAAAAGGTCAGAACTTATGTAGGTAGGTGATTGTACTTCTAAGGCCGCGTTTCCACTTGCAAGCAACTCGCATGCAAGTTGCATTACAGTACGGGCCAGAAACGAGACGTAAAGAAAAAAAAAACTTACTCATTCAAATTATCTAAATGGCAGCTCTTTCCACTTTGTCTCGCAACGCTCCTAACAAACTCGCATTCCTTAACCGACTGCAAACTCTCGTCCCTCTGACATAAGGTCGAATATTCTTCACCATAGTAGCACCTGAAGTATTCTTGAAGGAAACTAGGCAGCCAGGAACTGAAGTCTTTCCATCGGTTTCTGACGTTCTTGAGTTGTACGTCTTTGACATAACCCTCCCAATTTACGTTGGCGCCGTCGAGTATGGAACATTTGATTTGTGTGGCCGCTGTGTTATAATCCGACCAAGATGGGGAGTTACACTGGTTGTAGTAATCGTCCCAATTTATATGGTAAGTGTTGTCCTCATAGTCCGTTATGAACTCGTTCTTCAGCAGGTTTTTTATGGAAGATTTGTCGTCGCCTATCAGCTCTATAAGGCCGGATGGGAGCCCATCGTCTTGGAGATTCATTACGAACTGGTTTCCTAAATATACCAGTGTTATTAGGCCGATTGTAAGCTGTGGACAATATAAGTAAAACAGTATTATGATGTGAAAGTTGAGAGTAATTCAGAATCTCAGATGATTTATGTATTACCAATTAATCAACTATGGACTTAAGCGTTGCGCAGTTTATGGTGATTTTTGTTTGACTGTGTGCAAATAAAATGACGCAAAGTAATTTGACCTTTATCTCGTATGTCGCTGAGTTTAAGATTCCAAAACATGACAAGTTGTCTAAGACTCTGATGTTTAGATTTAATAACATTTATCTAACAAGTACAATGACTTGCACCTTTAAGGGATCGTATTACTTATCCATTACTGAATAAAAAAAAAACAAGATTCTTTTCAATCAAAGTTAATATTGAAATTATAAAATCAAATAACATAACACACAAACCTGAAACGGTGTGACAAACTTCTTCGTAGTCTCCCACTTCGCCAGGACACAAGTTGCGCCAAAGCTCAGCGCAAAGCCGACCAGAACAGATACCGTGTAGAACACACGAGACATCGTAATGTACTGGAGGAACGCAAATATAGGCAGCGTCACAGTAACCACGCCCACTAGAGGCAAGAAGAGGAAAGAACAGACAAGCGCCAAAGTACCCCGTATCAAGCCATAAGTAGTACAGCCATGAGAACAAGTTATAAACATCTGCAGCCAACTCAACGTCACACAGTGAGGCAACGCGTACTTGAAGAAACCCTGCCAGCTACTCCGTCTAGCCATACCCATCAATATAACAGGAATCAGCAAAGAAAAGAACACACGCGCGTTCAAGCAAAACTCGATGCTATTCCCCAGTATATAAGACGGATAATTCGATATTTGCAAGTCGAGAAACCGCCAGCCTTGATGCACGACTGTGTCTTTTTCGTAAGGGTATTTTGCTAATACGTTGATTCCAAATGACAAGAGAGCGAGTAAGTCTGGGTAACGTTTCCCGCTGGTCCCAAAAGACAGTAACGTCAGAAACATTAAAAAGAATGATAAAACACAAAACTCTGAGAAGGGAACCCATTGAGTCGCTATGAACGGATAGAGAAAGAGATTAATAAACAAAGCAAAAAAGAACTGAACGAAAGGACCAAGATTGTTACGTACAAACAGACTCTCAGATTCATCAGGCTGTAGATTTCCATCGCTATATCTAAGGAATAAACCGGACCATTTTCTGAAATCAATGAACTGTCTCTTGGCGTGCAACATTTTGAAGGTGCAAATGACCATTGCGACGAAACTGGCATAGTATATCGCTAGGGGTACTAAGTGGTACAAACTGTCTGCGCTGACTGACAAATAGGCTATGAGAAGGAGCGATAACTCCACATTGGACAGTCGAAAAGTGAACGTTCCAAAATGATATAACAACTTTAGATACAGGACTTGTAAGAAAACGATGGGGTGTAAGAACGCTTGCTGTAGTAAGGGTATGTGGTCTAGGGCCTTAACACTGGGGTCTGTAAGGGTCAACGCGTAGCTGACTAGGGGCAGTTCTCCTTGACAGTAATCGACGGCGGCCGATACCAAGTTGTCGACGGTAAGGTTGCGTATCTCCTCGTTGGGTCCACATCTTTCTGGATATTCTGGAAAATAAGAAAAATATGCATTTAGTTTGTTTGAAAAACATAATTATTAAGTTTCAAAGAATGCGGAAAAGGGTGGAAAGTCCGTGCGCCTTATAGGCAATTGCCCGATCGTTGATGACGGGATGTTGCATTATGTTCCAATCGCACACAACTTTTGTTAGGTTACTCATTGATATCGAATGACTCCTTTTTCCTAAATTGATTTATAGCCCTTGACCGATGCGTTCGAAATATTATATATCCCTCCCTGCCTTTTTCCACACAACTGTCATTTCCTATGTCGGGCCAGAGGGGATTTTGTGGGGAATCACAACAGATTTTTGTCCCCAATATGGGGAAATTGACTTAAGATTTTCGGGGAATTTGATAAATTGGTGTTGGCAATACTGCAAGTGTCATTCTTAGGCAATTTCTAAATTTCGCCACTAGAGGCGCGCGCGTAATCTTTGCATCGCCAAATGGAATCAGTGATTCATGAAAAAACGCGAGGCTATTAATAATAAAAAGTAAAAGATTGATTTATTACCTTCTTCTGGCGAGTCGGTAGTGCGCATGGTCCCATTGCTGTGCACCTGGTCGCCGGCGGGCAGCTGGGACGGCTGCAGAGCCTGACCATCGTCGAGGGCGCGCGTTTCTTCTGCAATCGTATTCAAGTGTTTCATACCATGTATCTTATTAGTTTTAGAAAAAAAAAAAATTCAAAGGACATTTGGAGATTGCACGTAATGTGGCCGATCTTAGTTTAAGTAAGGTTTGAGGGAACTTATGGCTCTCCGACTCGGATAGGTTAGTGTCGAATGAAATGACCATACCATTCATGTTAGGTTACATTAAACCCTACAGACAGAAATAAGATCCGTCGTCGAAGTTAGGATTGAAGTTGCCATTTCATGAGTGGCCAGTCATTTCATGAAATGGCCACTTGGCCAAATGGCCGGCCACATCATGAATGCCCAAATTTTACGATAAGGCGTCGACTGAGACGCTTTATTATTTTGCCATTTTTGCATCGTAAAACGGCTCGATTATATATATTAGTTATTTATGATATTAGTGCGGTAAGTTGGTTTTTACAAACGAGTAGACGAATGTAAGCACGAGACGAAGTCGAGGGCTTACCATGGTCACGAGTTTGTAAAAACCAAATCCGCACGTGTGTCATACAACGTTTTTCGACACATTTGCGAGAAAACATTACAATAAGTAATGAAACAAACTTTTTGTCTCTAGAAATCAGTCGGAAAGTCGCAACAATCTTTGACGTTTCTAATATGAAAATGGCGCGAATTTGCAAAGGGCGACACATGCGCGTGGTGAAAATTAGAACCACATACTTTATTTTTTTTATTTATCTTCTCTCATTTTCTCTATAATATTAAAATGAGACAAACGTATACAGCAAAAGCGCTTCCAAGGAGGTTCGATCATTCAGCTTATTTATTCTCGTGATGTGAAACTCCTTGGTGGAATTCTTATTAATTTTTTTGAAAATTAAAAAGAAAACCGTAAAGAATACGCACGGCGCTATACAACGGAGTTTGCGGTAAAATATATACTTAGGTGAGAGTACTTACTTTGTCGCACGCTCCATTGTGTGGTGCATAATTTTTAACTTTCGAACAATGCATACAGGCTTCGTAAATGCATTTTTTGAGCAAATGTGTTGAAAATATATTATCTATATCTATTTACTAGCGGTCCCGACAGACGTAGTCCATAATGTGGGTTTACCTTACACCTTTGAGCAAACGTTCGGAGAAGAAATCGTAACGATGTTATGTTAGTGCGTGACGTGGGTGACACGTAGGTTCAGTTAAAAACATCGGTAATTTGAATTCATAATGAATTGATTGTCGGCGAGATGAGATTTTTAAGTACGAGATATAACTTTCTGATCATCGCTGTTTGACGGGATCCTTGTGTCACTCTATTTAATGTATTATAAAATCTATATTTTAATTTTAGAATAAGTCTATGACCAGTGCGTGTTGCCAGTGATCACCTATGGACTCGAAACGTGGTCGCTCACAATGGGCCTCATCAGAAAGCTTAAAGTCACCCAAAGGGCAATGGAGAGGGCAATGCTCGGAGTTTCTTTGCGTGATCGAATTAGGAATGATGATATCCGCAAGAGAACCAAGGTTACCGTCATTGCCCGAAGGATCGCCAAATTGAAGTGGCAGTGGGCAGGGCACATTGCTCGCAGAACAGATGGTCGATGGGGCCGAAAAGTTTTGGAGTGGCGACCGCGTACCGGAAGACGCAGCGTTGGAAGGCCTCCCACAAGGTGGACCGATGATCTGGTGAGGGTCGCGGGTAACCGATGGATGCGAGACGCACAGGACCGGTTGTTGTGGCGACACTTGGGGGAGGCCTATGTCCAGCAGTGGACGTCTTTCGGCTGATATGATGATGATGATGATATGAATTTTAGAATAGAATAGAATACACGTTTATTCTGCCACATATGACGCACAAAAAACACAAAATGAAAAGAAAACAACTTGTCGACTAAAACTTATTAAAAAACCTGTTGTAAATTTTATTGCTTTTCTTTATTTCCGTAACTTATATCTTGTATAATATAATAAACGGGTATTCTATTCATGTTACCTGGGGCGTCATCGTCGGGCGAGTCACTATCGTTAGGCTCCTTGCGTAGCGTGGTGCTGCATATCTGGCGGATGCGCCGCTCCAACTGCGCCGTAGTTATGTACTGCTCGCCGTTCGACAGGCTGCGGGGGGGATTATCTTCAGAAACGGTATACAGCCATGCATGTAGCGGACAACTCTGAACCTATTAACATCCTTCACCAACGGCTACATAGCCAACAACTTGGGAGACTTTCATTTCTCGTTTTCTCTATAGAGTCCTAACCGACCGGTAGCTTGGACGGGGGGGTCTACTCTCTAAGCCCGAAGTCCGAAGTTTTGGCCTTAGTGTCGGGCGTTTTCTACTCCGTATCACCTTCTTACTTACTATTAATCCCGAACCCGAACTAAGAATGAATGACAACACGATTTGACAATTTTTCTCAGTTCGGGTTTGTGACTAATCGTAAGTCCGTAGGTGATACGGAGTAGAAAACGCCCGACACTAAGACCGAAACTACGGACTTCGGGCTTAGAGAGTAGACCCCCTGTTACATGACTAAACTACATTTAAGCACACAAACATTTCCATTAAGAGGCCCTGGCCATATGTATGAAATATAGCTTTTACCCGCGACTTCGTACGCGCATATCCCGTTGTTTCCCGGTGCCGTTGAAATTTCCTGTTCCCGTATTGCCTATAGCCTTCCTCATGAATGTGGCTATCATAATTATACAAAAAGAATTTTCAAAATCGGTTCATAAGATCCAGAGATTACCCCCTACAACCTCACAAAGTCACAAACTTTACCTCTTTATAATATTAGTAATAGATTAATGCAATCATTCATCCAGCATTTCGAAGAAAAGTAATGTGTAGCTCCTCTAACTCTCTCACGCCGTAACATCATAATATGGTGGGGTCATTCATAATATCAACTTTAGACAAGTTCTCACCTGGCGAACAGATCTCTGGCAGCTTTCCTAGCGACCGTCTCCTGACGGCTGGCGGCGAGGCAGGACTTCGCACGGATGATGGCGGCGCTGTCCTCGTCAATCACACCGCTGCGGATGCACCTGAGGACATTAAAGAACTGGTTTAGTGGGTCCGTTGGTAAATACCTCTTTGTCATGGGAGTCGCAGACTGCCCGGTTTGCAGAGCTTCCTTGGGGCGGACGAGACAGCAGCTCATGTGACCCAAGCTGGGCAATGGCCCTGTATCCGCGACCAGTTAGCGACCAGTGCCCAGTGTTCCTAACCACTGGGCAGTGGTCGCTGGATACAGGGCAAAGTACTTCGGTAGCCGAGGTTCCCTACGTGAGAAAGTCAGTAACACCCTGGTTTTACTGACTTTCTCACGTAGGGAACCTACGCCCTGGCGCCCTGGCGTTGCTGGCCTTTCCTGAGGAGCTGGGGTGAATCGAAACAAATTATCCCACCTGTACGCAAAATAAGCTTGGAGGTGGATTTGATACGGATACCAGCCAAACCAAAACCAGATAGCCCTGGTCAAACTGAGCCGAATCCTCTTACGTCAGGTAAGTTAAGAATACTTTAGTACTGATTTTCGCTACCCACAATTTAAAGTAATTGACACTAAGATTTTGAAGGTTTTTAGTTAAACCTCGTTTAAAAACTAAAAATTCTTACATAGCATGGTGCAACTCATCGCGCACTCTATCCCATTTGATCTTCCAAAGCGCGAAATCATTTATTTTGCCATTCATTGATACACTTTACATTTAAAAATTAAATTCGAAAAAATCACAAGTCAGAAAAACTGTTGAGCTGTGCGGTCTCGGACATAATGGTAATGCAGGTCAGATTTAACATGTGTTGATGTTTACTTCTGGCTGGTATGCCAGTAATTCCTGACAATGGCGTATTGATGGTATTACCTCATATCATTATCAGGAATCTGATGCTTTTGCGTTCCGCGGAATATAGGATAATGGAACAATTGCTGAGCCGAGACGATCTACACACGTTTTGTTAAAATATTTTTTATGAAATAATGACGTGACGTTTTTGATGTGTCAGACATGTTTACTTTATAAAATCGGTATGGAGGTCTCATATGAAACTGTAAGTAAGTATTTATTGATAACTAGGACCACATCATATCCTTATAGACCCGAAAAACACCCCAATTTTTGATAACACGTTATAAAGTGTACTGTCAAGGGTTTTTGTTGATTTCTATGAGAACTTCGTCAAGAGTTAAGAATATGTAAGTATTTCTAAAAAAACTGTTCTAGACCAAAAATCTTTTTCTAGGCAAGACAAACCAAAGAAATCGCAAGACGCACCAATATGCCTGGAAGAACTATTGGGCTTACGATCGAAGATCGAAGAGAAGATGCGTCGATATTCTCCCCATCCTCACTTATGGCTGTAAAACAAGCTCTTTGGCTATTAACTATTAGGCGAATATGGGACGGAGTTTTCAGGTAACTAACTGGAGTACTGCTCGCATTCTTGGGACGGATCTACCAGATACCAGCTTGATGCCCTAGAGTCAATAGAGAAACGAGCCAAGAGGATCATCGGCAATGATAGGCTCATCGAGTTGAAGCTCCAAAGTCTCGAGCATCGACGCCGAGTTGCTAGCCTGTCGGTTTTCTATCGGTTGCATTTTGGAGAGTGTGCAACGGAATTGCATAGTTTGATTCCGCCAAGCCCGTTCCATCATCGGACCACAAGACGTACGGTGATGCGCCACCGGTACATGGTGGACATCCCACCCACACGCACAAAGCGTTTTGGGAATATATTAATTGTGCGTACAGCTAAGGAGTGGAATTCCCTGCCGGAGTCTGTGTTTCCTGATAGCTACAACCTGGGAGTCTTTAAGTCAAGAGTGAATAGGTTACTTCTACGCAAGCGTGCTCCATCTTCGACCACATCGTCGCTTACTATCAGGTGAGATAGTGGTCAAGCGCGTGCCTATCAATAATAAAAAAAAAACTTGAAGACCAGGATCCTTGAAGACCATCATCAAATTAATGAACAATAAAATCCGAAAACTGTCACTCTACAACACATAGAATTGGCCTTGACAAACTGCCGCATATCAGGACTATCAATGTGCTATACGCACGACCCAATGGGCCCCTTTACATAGCAAGCGATATCGGGGCAAACCCAGGCGGAGATGGTGGGATGAGTTGAACTTCTTCAATAAAGGCTGGTCCCAAATAGCCCTAGCACTGCCCACTGAGCAAACACTTCCACACGATACGTAGGTATAACGACAGTCCTCTGTGCAGAGCTTGCATGGAGGTGGAGGAAACTGTAGCAAACGTGCTCCTTGCGTGCTCAGGCATCACCGAAACACAGAAACAAACCATAGGATCACCGAATTCACTTAAAGTCATCCTAGATAAACTGGGACGCCTAATCTGCTTCCGGAGGCAGGTAGTCTGATTGCAATGACTAAGTGCGGACACCAAACCCTGATAAATAGATATCATAGCATCAGATACTTGAAGAGAAAAGGGAAGACTTCGCCCAGCAGTTAGCAGCCCAAGGTTGCATAATAAGAAATGTTCGAAAGAGTTTCCGCGACCTCGGAACGCAAAGGGCATTTGGAAAAACACGGGTGGGTTTTAGTCAGTAAGAGTCTCACACTCCCTTCCGCCCTGCCCAGAGGGGGAGGACTTATTTGATAATAACCAATACAAAAAAGCAGTAAGCAGCATGACCATATGGGTTTGTAAAAATATGTAAGTTTATTTTTAATTCGAGTTATTTATCATTTTTAGGGTTCCGTACCCAAAGGTTAAAAACGGGACTCTATTACTAAGACTCCGCTGTCGTTCTGTCTGTCACCAGGCTGTATCTCATGGACCGTGATAGCTAGACAGTTGAATTTTTGTTGTTTTTCACAGATTATGTATTGTTGTTGCCGCTGTAACAACAAATAGGTACTAAAAACAGAATAAAATAAATATTTAAAGTGGGGCTCCCACACAATGAACGTGATTTTTTTGCAGTTTTTTTTAAATAATGGTACGTAACACTTCCTGCGCGAGTCCGACTCGCACTTGGCCGGTTTTTAGAACAACAACCTCTACTTCTTATACAAATCAAAGTTCAAATTCCATTGCAAACCACCCACCCATTTTTAGGGCCTTTTTAATAAAATTGATCACATATAAATCAACTTAAATTACACACCGCAATGTCGATCATATTGAATTGATGACGACGGATTACAGTATAGAGATGTTTAATTACCTTCTCAACATTCTTCTGGCTTCTGGGTGCGCTTGTTCAGTCGCACAGATCAACCAGTCCAAGGCTTGCTTGAAGTTACATATTTTGTCTGTTTCTAACTCTGCAACAAATACGTATTAATTTTACAAAAAGAAAATTAGGTATTATAATAATACTTACCTAATTTTCTTTACAATGTTCGTGGCTACATAAACAACCGCACGGGTCGATCTTCAACGTTAGGCAATGTTTCCCGAGCTCGGTTTGTGAATGTGTAACCATCTTACCATATCCAAACTCCTCCGTGCCTCGGAAAGAGTTCAGGGGGAAAGAATACTGCGGCAGCGAGAAGCAGGGATGGCGCTATACACCCTATATAGCTCCATCCCTCCTTCTCGCTCGAACGACTCACGCTTTAACACGTCATGATAGGGCCGCTGATTTTAAAATTTCTATAGAAAGTGAAAATCACTCGTTATTTTTCCCTGCGAACTCTTTTTCGAAAATGTTCTCTACTAACTATTTAAACCTGGACAACCGTTGCGGATTTTGTTCGAAAGAGCGGCCCTGGAAAGCAAAGGGCACTACGAGGAGCACGGATGGGTTTTAGTCAGTAAGAGTCTGACACTCCCTCCCGCTCCACCCAGAGCGGCAGGAGTCATTTGATGATTTCCCATCCATAGACCTGGAATCTAGCGTATGCATACTTGAGTTTCATTAAAATCGGTTCCATCATTTTTGTTGCAGAAATTGACACCAGTCACCAGGTTATGGGGGGCAGATATGCAGTCGCTCCTCGTAATATACTGGTATTCAGCTGAATCCGGCTTCACTGGAAGCCGACCGACATGATACTTGACGCACACAACACAGAGGCGGCCTTAATGCCTTAAGTTTTTTCTACCAGTCAACCTTTGGGTCCTGCAGACACAAATGGTAGGTAGGGAGAGAATATACAAACTTTGTGCCCTTTTTTGTGCATTTTGTGTGCAGTGTAAGATTTGACAATATAGTTTAAGTTTATAGGGAGAAGTGAAATTAAAATGGAATTTCGGTCGAATTTGGCCCGTGTGTGTCAAGTATGAAATAAATAAATTAAATAGAACATACCACATTTCTCTTCAAGAAGCTGTTTAGCAAGAACCACTTGTGATTCAGCACAGCCATCCTCGGCCAGTTGGTTGCGCAATCTTCTCAGAGATCCTTGTGGTCCATCTGGAGCAAAAGAAACCTCAGAAAGTATACTACATTACACATACTAAAGCATCAGCAGCTTATAATTTGGTGAGAAATGGATGAAAAAAATATGTGTAGTCTAATCAGTTCATCGATATAGGTATTACAAAAATAGAATACTAACTATGAACAGCAAATCAAAATTGAACAAAGGAGATATAATAATTTTAAACAAATATAATGTCCCTCTCTCGAAAACGCCGTATTCTATGGCAGCTGTATGTGCATCATGGCATTTGATGTCCTCATTAAGCCCACATTGGACTTCTCTGTCTATTTTCAACTTTGACGCTTTATAACTTCGGTGCTTCTTCTTTCTTTATCGTGTGGGCAGTAAGGTCTAACGACCCCACACACCCTAGTGTCTGAGTTTCTAAACCGCCTCAAAGGCCTCTGACTCTGACATGGTTTGAAGACCGCCATTTGGCGGCCGGAACCACCGGCTTATACGTGCCTTCCGAAGCACGGAATCATCTTTTTATCAAACAATCAGTTGATTCAAGCATGCAATGTCCTAACCAAACTGGAAACAACTTTACAAAGTATGCTTCCCGTGGGAATCGAACCCACAACCACCGGGTCACAAGGCAAACGCCTAAACCACTCGACCACGGAGGCAGTTCGGTACTGATACACAAAGTTAAAAAAAAAAAAATTCTTTAGCAACTGAACCGATAACGATCATTCTGCACGTGTCATGTGGTGACAGCAGCACTATTACTTTAAAAAAAAGTATTTTTATCAGCCTGTTCTGTCCTAGTGCTGGGCAAAGGCCTCTCCCAACTCCTTTCAGATTTTTTTGTCCCGAGCCACCTGGTTCCAATGTATTTTGTGTAGGAAATCAATCACACCTGAACGGTTAAAAGGGTTTGAGCGTAATTTGGAAGATAAGTGGACCATGGACTGGATAAGGACATAGCATACTTTTAACCCCAGTGGTAGGTACTATACCCTTGGAATAGTTAGGTGAAGCCTGGTGAAGCTAGCACTTCATTTACTCAAGTATTAATATAGCTTATCTCATATTCAGCTGCATGCAGTTAGACTGGAACCTGACCCAAACATTGGGAAAGGCTAAGCCTAGGTCCAGGACCTAGGCTTAGACTTTCCCAATGTATGGGTCAGTGACTCTTTGCGAACAAATTTGTTCGTAAAGCGTCACTGCGGCCCTGGAACGCAAAGGGCATTTGGAGGAACACGGTTGGGTTCCTGTCAATAAGTCTGACATTCCCTTCTGCTCCACCCAGAGCAGAAGGAGTCATTTGATGATTTTCCATCCTTAAAAAAGTCATTTAGGGTGAGAAATATAATAATGCTATTCATCATCATCATCATCTTCCCTTGGGGTCAGCGCAACACCTTTTTTTCTTCCATTCTGTCCTATCAGCCGTCAAACTATCTATCTTTTTTTTTTTTTCTATTTTTAATCTTGCAATCAGTCGTTAGACTATGAGCAGATGAGATGAAATTATTGTGGCTTTCAGAGCAAAATCCCCTTTGGGAAAATCTCTACAGTAAATCATATGCAGCTGTCCATTTCCAAAATATGCCTCCTTTTCAGTCTACGTATTGATTCCGGAACGGTCAATTGCACTGCTAGTTGGTTTGGGTGGATTGCAAGTCGTGCTTTATATTTGGAGCAGGTCGATCTGATCTCTTCCTTGATGGTCTTGACATTCAAATGCTCATGTATTTCCGAGATCCTCAAAAACCATGCTGAGTTGGAAATTTGTTTGAGGATATAATTTTGAATCCTCTGTATGATGTTTATGCTGGAGTCACATGCTGAACCCCATAGTTCGATTCCATATGTCCAGATAGGTTTGAGTATGGTCTTGTATATGTTACTGTAAAAGTCCGAACTGCGGTCAATCTTAGGATTTACCGGTAAATCCTAAGATTTACCAAGTCTCACCGGTAAAAGTACGAATTGTTCTATAATAATCTTTAATTTCGGACTTTACCGGTATTCAGTCGGTAAATCCTAGGTTTTACCGTAGACACCGGTAAATGCCCGAAATCAAAGATTAAAATGGTCGTGTCAACTCGTGTCTCGCTCGACTAGCGGTTAGTGTATAATCCCCCCGAAAAACAGATTGCACATTGCACAAATGAAAGAGGAGAATGGAGAAATCTACTATTATATTGGACCCTGTTGCCGATACCGATGGACTAGTATTTTTTTATATTTTTAAATGTTTTTTTTGCCTGTATTTTTTAAGAAATATTTAAAAAATAAGTTTAAAAGATGAATACTTAAAGAATAATAATAATGATTGTGCCGAATAACGAAATTATTATCAAAAGACTGTTTAGCTTACTTAGCCAAAGTAGGTGTTATAATTTTATTTATATAACGGGTGAGACGTAAATTTTATTTTGTTACTTTTTTCTGCATTTTATTTTTCTAAAGCATGCTAAACATGTTTTAAGACTTAGCTAATAAGAAAAATAAATTATAGTACTGTTGAATAAATAGTAATTTCTGATTATTAACTGTATATTTTTACTCTGAAACTAACATTTAACGGTATCTGTGGTAAAACCTAAGATTTACCGACTGAATGGCCAGTAAAAGTCCGATTTTTGATTATTGTAGAACAATTCGGACTTTTACCGGTGAGACTTGGTAAATCTTAGGATTTACCGGTAAAACCTAAGATTTACCGCAGTTCGGGTTTTTACAGTAACATATATAAGGAGCTTGTTGTCTGGGGATAATTTTGAGTTCCTTCCGAGTAACCAGTGAAGTCCTCTATATTTTAGGTTTACTTCATCTCTTTTCTTCTCCATGTGTTTCCTCCATGTAAGTCTGCGGTCTAAGTGCATTCCCAGATATTTGGCTGTATCACTTTGTGGAAGCTGATTATTCCGCATCAAGACAGGTGGGCAGTTTCCCCTGCGTAAAGCAAATGTTACATGGACTGATTTGTTGACACTAGATCTTATCCTCCATTTGGTCAGCCACTGGTCAACATTGTTCAAAGCACCCTGCAGGATTACGGAAGCTTCGGTAGGACAACTGCTACATGCTAGAATAGCAGTGTCATCCGCATATGTTGCAACTGTAACGTTGTCACCCTGTGGTAAGTCGGAGGTGTATAAGGTGTATAACAGTGGGCCCAGAACGGATCCCTGAGGCACTCCAGCCAAGACAGGGTGAAATGTTGATGTGCACTCGTCTTCTTTTATTTGAAAGATTCTATCCCTTAGATATGGTATGGATTGATATGGATTTTATCTTACACAGCAACCCTCTATGCCAAACCCTATCAAAGGCCTGTTGAATGTCAAGGAATGCAGCAGAACAGTATTCTTTCCGTTCGAGCGCTTGCCTGACCGTTTTGCAGACTCTATGGATCTGTTCCACAGTGCCATGTTGTTGTCTGAAGCCGAACTGGTGGTCTGGAATTAGGGATCTCTGGCCAATCTCCTTCAGCAGTCTGGTTAACAATACCTTCTCAATTACTTTTGAACATATCGGTAACAGACTTATAGGTCGGTACGAAGTGATTTCATGGTGAGGTTTTCCTGGTTTAGGGATCATTATGACCTGCGAAACTTTCCACAAGGCCGGGAAATAACCGGTTCTAAAAATTCCATTACACAAAGTTGCAAGATATACAATAGCTTTCCTTGGAAGTTCTGTGAGGACTTTTTTATCAATTAGATCGAAACCGGGTGCCTTTTTGTCATCCATTTTCCGAATAATTCTAATAACCTCTTTTGGGCTGACATGTTTGAGTGGTAGCTCTAGTTGAAAGGGTTGGTTCAGGATGTTCTCAATCTCGGTGTCACCACTGCGTCGACTGTCGGGAGGACACGGCGCGGCATACGCTGTCAGAGTGTGCCGCTTGGGAGGAGCCGCGCCGTGCCCTCGTCTCTGTGGTAGGCAGTGACCTCTCGCTGCCGGCTGTAGTACGTTCTATGGTCGGCGGTGAGGAGTCCTGGGACGCGGTGGTCTCCTTCTGCGAAACTGTCATCGCGCAGAAGGAGGCTGCGGAAAGGGAGAGGGAGATGTCGAGTGCTCTCCCGGCCCGCAGCAGGCGCACCGGGCGTCGGAGGAGGGCATACGCTGCCCTCCTTCTGTCCTATCTGGGTCTGGGTCCAGGGCCGGCGGACTTGGGGATGTCCGTTGCCCCCCATTCATCCGGACCCGAGGTGGCGGCGCGTGGTGTTCCCGTGCGCCCCTCTGACGTCGCGGGGGGAGCTAAACACCTCACTCCTCCCGCGTACGGGATGTGGCCCGCAGAGGCGGGCCGGCACCAGCCGGGGATTACGGAAGTCGCATATGTTCCCGCGATCCCCGGCGTAGGTGGAAGATGGAACACCGGGGTGGTTTTAGTCAGTAAGAGTCTGACAGACCCCTCCGCCCGCCCCAGGGCGGAGGACATCCATGAGGATTTCCCCCCGAAAAAAAAATAAAAAGGATGTTCTCAATGTCTGAATCGTCGGTTTGAGGATCAGCTTCGTTTGGAGTAAACACTTTAGCTAGGTGTATGCCAAATGCATCCGCTTTTTCCTGCTTCGTTCTTGCCCATAGGTTGTTATGTAACCGAATTGGCGGTTTAGGATCTGAGGGTTTATTTAGGGTTTTGCAGGCGCGCCACAATGAATAATTGGTAGCATTTGTAGCTGTAAGTGATTCCAAGAGAGCCTCCATTGAGTCATCGTTAGATTTTGTAATAGATGTTTTGAGATCCTTGATTGCCTTATTGAGAGCAGCTTTATCATCAGGGTGTCTGCTAGTTTGCCATACTCTTCGAAGCCTCCTTTTTTCCAGAACTTGCCGTTTAATGTCTGCTGGTATCTGGTTTTTTCTTGGTCTTAGGTTAGGGATTTCTGGAGTACATTTCCAACAAGCCGATTGCACAGTCAAAGTAAATTTAGATGTTGCCGCGTCTATCTCATCTTCAGTTTTCAGAGCTACATGTAGACTTAGTTCTTCATTTATTATTTCACGAACGGCGTCCCAGTCAGTATTCTTGTTGTATAATGACGGTCGTCTTTCCTGGCTGAGTACATTAGTACTTACTGTAAGTATCACAGGAATATGGTTGGACGATCCGTCAAGACTGGACTCAACTTGGAAGAAAAGACGCGTCAATCCCTTCATTATGAAAAAGTCCAGAACGTCTGGAAGTCTGTTTGGGTCGGTGGGCCAATGTGTTGGTTCTGGTGTTGAGATAGTAGTCAGACAGTTTTTATCGACGCTGCTTTTCAGACCTCTGCCACGGGTTGTTATTAACCTAGAGCCCCAGTGTGGATGTTTGGCATTCCAGTCGCCCCCCGCAATGAATCGAGGTCCCAGACTGTCAATGAACTCATTAAACTGCTCCTCAGTCAATTTATGTTTCGGAGGGCAGTATACAGCTGATATGTTGAAACTTCCATTTCGGTCTGATATTGCAACGGACATGCCCTGGATATGGTCTGAGCAAAATTTCGGGAGTTCACAATGTCTGATGGACGACCTTATGATAACTGCCGCCTCCCCCGTGTGCTGTACCATCTGGGTGGTTCGTGGAGTAAACATAATAGCCTTTAATTCTGATCAGGCTGTTGGAGACGTGGAGGAGTGGGTTTCAGATATAAGTAAGATGTCAAGATCATGAAGGTGAAGTAACATTTCAACTTCACCTTTGTTAGGTGCCAAACCATTGATGTTCCAAGTTGCAATTTTTAGTGCAGTCATTTAGACTGTTTGGAGACTAGTGTGGTTATGAGTTGCAGGAGTGTACTCATTTGTTGGAGGACAAGATCTAGTTTTTCTGATTGTTTAATGAAGATGTTTTCAATCAGTTTGAGTGAATCTTGTTGAGCCTTTATGGCGTGTTGTGGTTGATCTGTATAAACAGCCTCGGCATAGGATCTTTTATATTGCTGCTTCTTATTTTGCTTCCCAGTTTTCTCGGTATTCTCGAGTAGGTGCTGGGTAGTCTCGGTGGTCTTTGATGATGTAGGTTCTTCTCTTTTGTGCCTTGACGATAGACGCTGGAGAGTTTTTCTGGCAAGAATTTCTTTATAAACCTCGCAACCTTTGTAATTAGCTGGATGAGGTCCTAAGCACAGAGCACATGTGGCTGGGGAGTTACGGTCGATTTTCGTGCATTCTGATGTTTTGTGTGCTTCAGCGCATTTTACGTAGCGATAAGGTTTCATGCAGTAGTTATTCGTATGCCCGTACTGTTGACATCTTTGGCATTGTACTAGTGATTTTCTTTTCCTGGGATCTTCTATAACCACAGTCTGATGAAAGATAACTTTCAAATCCTTTGAAGCTTTATTGTTAGGTCCTGGTAACAAGTTCGCAAACAAACTATCTATCTAAGCTACTAATATTTTGAAGGCGAAAGTTTGTATACATGTATGTATGTATGGATGTATGGATGTTTGTTACTCTTTCACACAAAAACTACTGAATGGATCTTGATAAAATTTGGCACAGAGGTATTATAGTCTGGAATAACACATAGGATACTTTTTATCCCGGGAGTATGTTCCCTTGGGATAGTTTTCGACATTCATGCGGGCGGTGTCATGGGCGGCCGCTAGTAATGCTATATACTAGCTGTCCTCAATTCTACATGCATGTTCCATTAAATACCTACTCAAATAACATGTGGTTCTCAAATTATATGCTACTGAGATACAGACCTGTATGTATATCAAGTATGCGTGCATCTGTGTGTTTGTGCTAATACTGCAGACTTTTGTCTGTAGCTAGGTTAATGGAACAAGCCAGTGGAATTCGAGCACATCTAGTATTGAAACAGTATTGTTGAAATTCACACCATACAGTACATATTATTATAAGCTAATTAAAACAGTGTATCTGTTAGAAAAATTGATTTAAATGTTTTTCTTTTCATTTTTTCATCTTTAGAAAGCAACCAACATTTTTTTAAATAATTTCAATAACAACACAGTTTACATTATGAACTATTTTGTTCCTTAACTATTCATTATAAAACTAAACCTTAAAATTTTAAAGGCTTGGAAAGCTGTCCAGAGGCAGGAGGGACTGATTTGAACTCGAGCCTTTAAAATTCCAGAAGCATTGAATGTTTAATAAAAAGATATAGAAAGGTAGTTCTACAAACTAAACACCTAATATTTCTACCTAACCTTTCAGCAAATACAGGCATGATGTCATGATAAGTTAGTCATAATTAGTGCCAAATAGGGATTCATTGACCTACATTCATAAATCACAGTTGCATGCATGCTTCATTGAAAAAAAAAATAGGGGTATGTGTAGTTGGGGTTTAGTTCCTAGCCACGTGATGTAAAGTTTCCTGTTTGAGGATCTATTACAGGGATGGAAAGCGCAAGATTGAGTTTTGGACGGATTTTATGTAGACAAAAGTTAAATACAAAGACAGGCTGAAGAGTGTCTAAACATAATGGACTTGTTGTTTTTTACTAATGAAAACTATACTGTGTAGTTTGTGATTTGGATTCCTTAAAAGAAATGGGAAATGACAGCTATTGCAATCATGTTAGAAGAAAGTAACCAGTATACTCCCACTAATAACCATCACTCATTTGGATAAGTATCACAACATCTGGAACTATTCTGGATGAATAAATATCTCTTAGATAGTCACACCGGCGTTCGCAATAGCTATTATCCATCAATCAATCCAAATAAAATGTTTATTAGTCCATTAGCCAAAGCACAGCTTCATGTACAAAATCTGGTACCTTTTGCAGCAAAAACATAATCTGAGTGTCGGTATTGTGTGAAGTTAAAATAGAGCAGCTGTTTGTAGTAAGTAAGGGATCAAACTTATAAGACTTACCATGTAGATTCCAACGTTTCCGACCGACTGGCATCACTTAATAAATATAAAATCGATATCCGTACATAAATAATTATTTTTAAACACGGTAAACTGTCACAAAATAATTATATGGGTTAATTAAAACAAATAAGTTCGTCTACAATTCTACATCGACTTATCGTTGTTTTGATTAAATTTACAGAAAAAATATAAGATTTTCTTGCTTTTGATTTGTCAATATGTCAATGTCAATAACTGACTGACAGTATGCTGAATTGCTGACAGTGACACATCAAAATATTGCATTTTTTTTAAATATATTATTCGCGCTCTAAGTTTCGCATGAGTTAAATCTACTGATGTGAAAACATGTCCTAATATTGAGCAATCTGTCCTATACCTATAGGTAAATAGGATTTTACACGATGGTTTTGATTATATTTTTGTTTACAGAAAACACAGTAAGTAGGTACATACAAGAAACAAATCAATCTTTCCGGAATTTGGTTCTCTAAATGATGGTAAAAACTACTGAACTGAACTGAACGCACGCTCACAGAAATGCGACTTTTATTGAAACTATATAAAAGGTATATAAATGTTATAACATATTTAGAACAAGAAATTCACTTGAAAAACACTTGGACGAAACTATGAACATGTATTAAAAGAAAGTAGGCACCAATACAATCATAAGTGACAACTCACAAAGTCCGCCTACATGTTCCGCCCACACAAAATTACTACGTACGCGGTCAGTTTCTTAAAATAGGATGCTTAAAAGGATATCCATATCCTGTGTAGAGCTAAATAGTAAGAGACTCAAAATAAAAATCAAAAGAGGGGTGTAAAGTTATTTTTGTTACAAAATTAGAACAACAATGTGAAAAAGACGTATTCGTTGGAAAATTAAGAAATAAGGGTGATTCTTTCAAGGAGTTAATAATGAAAGCATGTAAGGACCAATTATTTTCTTAGAAAAAAAAACTGCTCTTCCCTATATGTGAGCGTGCAGAACAAAGAGTACCTATATCAATATTATGGGAGGTGCAGAAACTATAGGTGACAGCACAGAAGTGTCATTGTCAAGTATATGCCGTCTAGCGTAGCAAATTAGAAACTTATAAGTTAACTAACTGTTCAAACACTTTTCTACGTGACTGCACCTGCGCGATCTTTGCAAATGGATAACTTCAGAGGGGCAAAGTTATTTGACGCGAGCGTATGTAAGTGGCAGCACAGAAGTCTTAGTGTCATTATCAAGTATGTTATACATATAAGTTTCAAATATGCAACACAAGATGGTATAGCCAACGCCGTGCACGTTGCCTGTATTATTTTGAATTATGCACAGTAAAATGAATCACTAATTTTATCATATTTTCAGAGTTGATTTCTTAATTAAAGATCTTGAAACCTATTGGCTGTGTAAAGATTCTAACTAGCGCCTTTAGTATTTTGACACTAGAGGCGCTAGAAGCTGTCTAAGAATGACACTTGGACAGTTTTCGTACAGCATTGGCAACGTTTGGGGAATTCCCCATACTGCGGGGAATCTCAACTTGATTTGAGACAAGTCAGAACACTTTTTCAAGAAATCGAAATACTTATCTTAACATTTTTGTAAGGTTACTCATGGATATCGAATGAGTCCCTTTTTCTTAATTGATTTAAATGGCTCGACTTATGCGTTCGAAATCTATCTATCTATCCATCTAGCCTATTAAAATTTTGTCTCACTGCTGAGCAAAGGCTTCCCTCACCCTTTTCCACACAACTCTGTCATTATTCGCTATGTCGGGCCAGAGGCGGTTTTGTGGGGAATCAGTAGATTTTTGTACCCAAATTGGGGGATTTGACTTAGATTTTCGGGGAATTTTATAAATTGGTGTTAGCAACGCTGCAAGTGTCGTTCCTAGGCCACTTCTAAATTTCGCCGCTAGAGGCGTTAGCGTAATCTTTGCATCGCCAATACCACGGTAAGTTAAACTGTGCCAATACTGTTTGCATGAGCGCCGGCAGAATTATTTCCAGAGAGTTACATCTTTATCAACATTTTGCTATTTCATTAATTTCGGAATAGTCTACGACGAAGTGCACTTAAAGTAGACCTTGCCTAAGCTGAAAATGATGCGCCCCAATACCGCATTGACGCACAGAAGCAAATGTAAAATTAAGTACTGGGGCGCGTTTTTTCATACAGCTTAGACCTAGATACCTAAGAAATGGCATTAAAGAGCTTTATAATGCTATTTCCTAGGTTTCAAGAGCAAGAGAAGCGAGTTTAAAATTGTTAACATACCGTCTGTCACTGATTAGGTACTTGATAAATTAGGTACACTTTGTCAACTTGCGCGGGAATGATTGAGAATGCAAAGCCAGCTCGAAATATTACTCACACCCCGTCTCAGATTGGCAAGGTTTTTTTGTCTTTAGACTAAAACTGAAAGACTGTATATCCATCAAGTCAGGTCATGAATCAAGACTTAAAAAAAAACCGTGTTCCTGTTACTTTACTTTAACAATGACAGGCTCAACTGTCAAGCAGGCACATGTTAGGGATGTCACAAAAATATATCGATATTTATTGTATTGAAATTTTAAAAAACGATGATATCAAGTGAAAAATATCGATATATCGTCAGTTTTCTCATGATTATTCATAAATCGTACTTATATTTTTTTAGATTTCTTTTTTCAAATCGATTGTTGAAAAAATCCGACAAGAGTTAGGTAATTATCTGGTAGCTTCAGGGTCATAACTATACGTCTCACACTGATGGCTTAATAGTATTAGTAAGTATTTTCGTGCACGCAGTCAATAGTGTTACTGATAGATTTCATTTCATAAAGATTGTGGCGGGATTTTTAAAATTAACGATGTGTGAAAAGGGGTCTAACGAGACAATCCGCTGTCTCCAAAACTCTTCACAGCCGCGCTTGAAGAAGTTTTCCAGAAACTAGACTCACACTGGCGAGACAAGAGCATTCTCCAGGGCCAAATAGTCTCAGAAAACGCCTGGAAGAGCTATTGGTCGATGAAACACCTCATGAATGGACCCCTTCCACTCTGCCTTAAAAGGAAACTCATGGACATGTGCATCTTCCCCACTATCACCTACGGAGCACAAATGTGGTCATTAACGCAACGTCAAAAGTCCGCTCTCGGGGTCTACCAGCGAGCAATGGAACGAAGTTTTAGTATCCTCGGAGTAAGGATTACAGACCGCATAAGGAACAATATGCTTCGTTCTAAAACTTAAACTGCAGGTGCAACACAGCTGCCAAATTGAAGTGGAACTGGACGGATATCTGCCGCATGCCACAAGAGAACTGGGCGAAAGTAACGGATGGATTGGGTCCCGAACATCCGGAACTGGGGACGCGGTAGACCCCAAAGGAGATGGCGAGACGAGCTGAATACCTACCTAAAGGATTGGACTCAGATTGCTTAAGATAGATTGAGGTGGAAAGCAGGAAAGGAGTCCTTTGCCCTGCAGTGGGACACTACGGGCTTATAATAATAATTATAATAGTGCACCAGGAGCATGCAAGGACTAGGAGTATGTAACATTAAACACGAAACCAGAGTTGCGTTGAAAAATATATCGAAACTGATACGAAATATATTTACATTTAAAATATAGACGATATAATGTCGATGATTGTATGAAAAATATTTTTTTTTGAAGTGAATACTTCTTTAGCGGCATTGTGCACTTTTTGGGATGAGTAAAACATGTTTAATTGAGTCAGGACACGTGACCGTCAGGGCACGTGACCTGATCGAAATTAAGAAATTCGTAAGACGGATAATGTAATATGTAATTTATAAAGTGTCATGTTTGTGTACGATCGCGCAATAAATGAATATTGTATTTAACCACATGAATGATAGTACTTTTGTACTGATAAATAATGCAATTCGAGTGAAACTATTCCCTAACCATTCCAAAATATTCAAAAATGCACAACGTTAATGTTCAAGTTTTCACTTCTGCCGGCACTCGCGGAGTTTTTTTTAAATCCTTAATGATTTATTTAAGGTAACCAATTAATGTACATAACTAACTTTACTATTTATATCTACTAAACCTAAACTATATACACTACACAAAAACACATAATACACTCAGGTGTCGAAGCATTCATCCGCATTGCTCATCCGGAAACGTGCACAGAAGGCTGGCAGCATTGCCACGTTGAATGGCAATGCTAATTCTTTGGGCAAAGTTTGATCCAACCCTCACGTCACTGGTCACGCAGTGTCGATCATTTGGCGAGATATGTCTTTGAACAGGAGACGTGTAAGCCGCTTGGTTCTAATACCGCAGGTACGCCGGCAGTGACAAGAGCCCGACGGATAATATCATTGATGCTGGCGTGCCGTGCTATGTGGCCAGTGTTGCACACCAATGCGTCGCAACACAAGGTGCGCTTAAGCGAAGACAGATAGCGAGCCGAAACGATGCGTCATTTAGCGTGATCCATCATAGTACCTACCTATGGTGGATGACGCGAGTGCTTTAAGACACAAACCCGACTCCGATTCCCCCACAGCCAGCTGACGTCGATGACGTATGAATCAAGTTATTCCGTAAGGGTGGTATTACACTTATCAAATATCTTGTTATTCTTAGTACTAATTACTAATAAATTCATCCAATTTCTTTGATCAAATGTACATTGGACAAAGATATTTGATAAGTGTAATACCACCCTAAAATACCGCAGAGTGGCACATTCCGCCGTCTTTGGGAGGACAGATTGTCGGGCAAATCCATATTGGGACAAGCCTTCTTCCAAGCATTCAACGCATCGGTCATACACAGTACCTCAAAATCAACCAGTGAGGAAGATAAGATTCCTGGTTAATGTTTCAGTACTACATTATAATATCGACATTTTTTGCCCGTCCCTAGTTCATGTCAAATGAATGAAAAAGTGAGCGAGGCGATCACTGCGATCAGTGCGATCAGGCGAGCATAGCATTGCATTGCGCGAGCATGTAAATGTCAAGTAAAGCAAAGCAACTCTGGATACAAAGAAGCATACCGAAAGCAATTTTGAAGTTATTGAGCTTGCTCTTCCTCTGACTGACTGAGGAGTGAGAGCTGGTTTACGCGTCTACTACTTTTTCGTGTCTGCTAGGTACCTAATTGTTATAATCGTGCTCGGCTGCCTGAGTCGATACTATGTGCACGCTTGCACTGTGTTGCTTGCATATAAAATTTACTGAATAATTTCTGCATTTTATGTTTGATTCATGTTAACGTGAAAGCAAAATGTTGACTCCACGATTCAAGTTAACTCAGGACGATAAACACGTCTATATAAACGTGCACGCACCTTACACAAACATTGGCGATACAGAAATTGATGTAGATGGCGACAATTTTCTCTTTGTGTCCAGTCCTTACTTCCTACGACTCCGCCTGCCGGGCAGAATCGTCGACAATGACAGCTCCAAAGGATCGTACTCATGCGATTCAGGAGACTTCAGTTTAACCTTTGACAAGGAGATACCAGGTGAACATTTCGAAAATCTAGACATGATCACAAGTTTACTGGCTCCAGCAGACATCCCTGATATAAACCCAGATTTAGTTGAAATGTTGGAAGATGAAATCACTATAGAAAATGAAAACAATGAAGAAGAGGATTATTCTAATAAGTATACCTATGGATTTGCAAACAAACTCACAACTGAATTCAGCAACATTGGTGTGGAATTCCCGCAGATTTTTGAATTGAGAGTCCCTGAAATGGTGTCAATTGAAGAGCGGAATACTAAGAGAGTGCAGCACGAAGATGATAAATTTTCAACAGATCATTATCTGGCCGACTTCTATGATGATGAACTACTTGAACCATTCTTGACAGCTGTAGCACCTTGGTGTTGTCCCAATTTTAATAAGGAGATTGAATTTTCAGAAGAAGAAGTCAGTGTACTGAAGGAACTACCTAACAAACACTACTTACTCAGTAAGACTGAGTACAAGCAGGTTCTGTATGGCTTGGTTGATATTCTCTATGGATATTGTTATGATAAACGTAGCACTTTGAATGAAAGTACTGTGGAATCAGGATGGACTATAAATAAGCTATCGTCAACCCTAAGTTGGTTCTGCACATTTAATGATATGAGGCAGGTCCTCATTGCTTCTTACAGACGTGCACTGATCCATCCGATCTTCAGGAACTTTCAACTATGTATTAAAGTAAAAAATGATCTTGTGAGTCTATTCAGAAAAGGGAAGAAGTTTGTAGTTAAATGTATGATTGAAATATATCAAATGTTCAATGCAAGTAATGATGCGAGATATATTTTGAATCAACTGTACATCAAGGATTATCTAGTGTTCCTGCAGAAATGTAGAAATGAGGAGCTGGACGAGCTGTACAATAATATTGCAAATATTGAGATAACAAAGAATGATTTAGATCTGGACCTTGAAGAATTAGAGGCAGCTGCAGAATTAGTGAAGCAAGAAGAAGTTCACAGCATAATGGAGAATGAAGTTGCCGTTAAAATGGCTTCCATGTCATTATTGACAGGGTTACACAAAACAAATCAAGTCTACATTGATGATGAAAGTGATGATGAATCTGATTCTTCTGATAGCAGCGATGACTCTTCAGATGAACTGGACTCTGATGATGACCCCTCCTGACAGTCTCGTGGCTCCTAGCAGTTAACCAGTCAAGGCTTGTGAATGAATTCATGAAACTGAATACTGTAAGCAATCAATTCAGTGTTACTATCGGGCAGTGTTTGCGTTTATCAAGCCGAGACTTAATGTGCATAGGAAAGGACAATTTATTTTAATTAAGTGGTTTAGAATTAAATCATTCACCTTACTCTCTGTATGAATGTACACTATAATCAATAGTAGACAATTATATTATTAATCAATAATACCAGCCTATTTTTAACCCAAAGATTGAGCTGAATTTCACCATATAAAAGAAACATAAAAAAACTGTACAAACTGAGGTGGAACCTTCGTGGAACACGACTGGGCATCGATTCTAGCAATGATAAGGAAGTTAGGCGACACTTTCTGCTAATACCTTGAACAACTCCATATAAGTTACCTAGTTGAGACCAGACCATGTTAACAGCGCTTTTAGTTTCTGGCTCGTTAGGCATTCGAGGCGAATCACAGAGGACTGAAACTGCGTTAAGCGGGCGGCCGTGCGGTCCCATACAAAAGTGCTCTGTCGCGGGGAAGCGGCGGGCCCCGCGCCCGCGCAAATTGTCCCATGAGCGTGACTACCGCAGGACCACGAACTCCAATCGCTTCCATAATTTTCCAACAAAATTGGTAGGTATCTTAGTAGTTTTCGAGAAAATCGACTTTGAAGGTGGTCCTGCGGTAGTCATGCTCCTTTCAGCAGGACCACCATGAGCGCAGAAAAAGGGTGCATGCTATAGCTATTCTAAGTACTTATACAAATAATTAGTACCCTTTAATGTGGTTCATTTTCGTAAAAAAAAACAGAACTGAAACATTTGTATTTACCGAGGAATCAACGATGATAACTTTCGTGCGGGCGTTCAGCAGGACCACGACTTTGAATGTCGATTCCAAGTTTCAGGAGCTTGTCGCTTTCCTCGAACCTACAAAGAAAATTAGTACCACATTTAAGGGTACTAATTACTTGTATACTTAGAATAGCTGTAGCATCTAAGCATCTTTTTCTGCGCTCTTGGTGGTCCTGCTGAAAGGAGCGTGACTACCGCAGGACCACTTTCAAAGTCAATTTTCTCGAAAACTACTAAGGTACCAATTTTGTTGTTCGAGTACCAATTGAGTACTAATTATTAGCAAAATATGGAAGCGATTGGAGTTAGTGGTCCTGCGGTAGTCACGCTCATACTTGTCCCGCATCCATGTAACGGACGAACGCGCGTGCCGCCGCGCGAGCGTCCGACGGCGGTAACACGTAACGGTAACGTTAGCGGTTACACCCATCTGAACCAAAGACTACGTGGGATATTTTTCAAGTGTATCCAAAAACGAGCTTACAGTGTTCCGCTATTTTAAATGTATGCAATTTTTAACCCTCTAGCGAAACCACGTTTGCATCGTCTGCCGAGCTGGTAAAGCTTACGGCCATGGGTCTGAGCCGTAGAGTAAGTCTTTGGTCTGAGCCATCGACCGATGACGTTAACAAACTTTAGCGGTAACACGTATAAATAAATTGCGTAGATAAAATAATCCGCTCTCCGACGGGGGATACCCGCGACGGGAAACAGAGAGTAAAGTCCCGCAAACCTCCATTGAAAATGGGAGGATCCTCCGACCGGACGGTTGTTATGTCCGATGGGCAACTGCCCCATAGTTGATATTCGGGCTGTTGTATCTGTTCGAATCGCACGGTAAACTCTGATATCGCGATTTAGAATTTCGTTGTTAGTTCGCAGATGTCGAGATAGATGGCGCTGCTAGTCTCATTGTTGCGATGTAGATTCTGTTACGTTGATTTTTGTGGACATCACTCCCCTCTGGAGACCGGTGATCGATAGTGGATGAATCGTCCATACATCTTGAGATGCTTGCCAGGCCAGTGGAAGGTTGGTTCCAGTGAGTCGGAACCGGAAGTCGCAGAGTTCACGGTGAGTCGGAACTGTCTGCGGTGTCCCAGTGAGTAGGGGTGATGACATACCAGTGAGTCGGAGTGGTGCTACTGCTGGCTCCAGTGAGTCGGAGTGTTGCTGTGCGACGTAGTGACGTGACTGCTGGGGTCGACCAGGAGAGGTTCTTCAAGGCTCTTCATGTGACTGGCCCAAGGTGCAGTGTGCTTGCCAAGGTCGCTGTTGAGGTTGAGGATGATGATAGAGGCTGAGAATGCTGATCAGGAATGCGCGTCCGCTGCATGCTGGTGGTCAGGATACCCGTAGGAGCCGTGGGTACTGGCTGGCTGTATGACTCGCTGCTCGAGAGCTTGAGGTCACGATGAGGAAGTGATGATGATGACGTCATGATGAAGTAGCACGAAGGCTGCGCTGTCGTTCAATGTCGAGGCTCACCAGTTTGGAGGTAGCGGAACAGAGAGTAAAGTCCCGCATACCTCCATTGTAAAGGGATGATCCTACAACCGGACGGTTGTTGTGTCTGGTGGGCAACTGCTGGTAGTTGATATTCGGGCTATTGTACATGTTCTAATCGCACGATAAACTCTGATATCGCGATTTAAGCTTTCGTTGTTAGTACGCAGCTGTCGAGATAGATGGCGCTGCGAGTCTCATTGTTGCGATGTAGATTCTGCTACGTTGATTTTTTGTGGCGGTACAGGTGCCCGTCGTCACTGTAGGTACTCATCATTAAGTATTTTAAATAGGGGACCAACACTGAAATCGCAAAGAAAAATCGACTGCCCCATACATAAGCGCGTAATGATTCATACATAGCCGAGCCGTGGCCGGGCAGTGTCGGCCGTGGCGGTGAGGAGCGTTTACGCCGTACGGCATTTCATACAAACTTTCAAGTCCTTATTTTTCGAAATGAATGAATCTATTTTAATGAAACTTGGTATATTATGCTTATGGCATAAGCATAATATACCAAGTAGCCAACCAGGTCTAAAAAGTTAGAACAGTTGAGAACATTTTCGAAAAAGAGTTTAGAGGGAGAGAGAGAGCGATTTTAAGTTTTCTATAAGAAAGAAAGAAAGAAAGAGGTAGATAGGTAGGTACCTACTAGCTATTGCCCGCGGCTCCGTCGGAATGGATGTCGGTTATCGCGTATAAAAGTACCTATGTCCTTCTCCATACCACATTCTATATTTATCATGACGATCCGTTCAGCCAGGGTGCCTCTCATATCCTATAATAAAAGGTTTTGAAGCATTTTCTGGAGGTCATCGAAGTTCTCAGCGAAAAACACAAGGTCATCTGCAAATCTTAAGTGGGACAGGTATCTATAATTTTCACGATATCTTCTAGGACTGCTGGGTATAGTTTCGATGAAATGAGAGAAGCGAAAAATTACTTGAACAGGAGACGTGATACAGCCAGTGCCTTGCATAACTCTCTTCCAACTTCTTACTTCTAAGACCCCTCTTAGAAGTAAGAAGTTGGAAGAGAGTCGAGCAATGCTGGATTTGACTGTTCGTACCTACATCTTATTTTAGCGATCTTGCCAAGCGACATTATTTTACTTTCCGACATACACGCGAACGAAGTCGCGGGCAACAGCTAGTTATATCATATACTAGCGCTTCGCCCGCGACTTCGTCCGCACGGATTTAGTAATAACTAGCACTTCGCCCGCGACTTCGTCCGCGTGGATTTAGTAGGTACTCCACAAACTTCAACGCCCCCTATACCCCCTTATAAAGGTTAGTTTTGGAAAATTAAGCACAACGATTTTCATTAATTACATTTATTACTCAGCCATTTCTACTTATTCTATGGTCTCAGGTTCAGCGCAACTGTTCACCCCGTTCACCCCGTCAGGAGTTGATAATGCAAAAATTGTTAGGTACATCTTCAGCATTCCGACGTAAATTAAAGCAAGCAATAATGTCCTCCCCTAAAAACTTGCTGCAACCCCTGCTTCACCCCTTATTATATATGTAGTTTATTTGCGAAAAACCAAACATTTGTTATTCTTATTGTTTTATCGAAATCATTTTCAACTTCATCGGACCAAGCATTGTTATGATTCTTCCCAGTTCGCTCAAGCCGCGACATTTTTCTTAGTCCGAGCATGTTTATTACCGTCGTCACTTTTAAACGAAAGGTCCGATTTGAATAATTGAAAGTGTGATTTACACGGACATAATCAACCTTAATTATCAAACCATTTAAATTAAATGGATAAGGATTAATATCATGATACCGAAATCACCATTTTTTCATATCACCAAGGATTAGCTTGAATAATTTGAACAAAAAGCGGTCATGGTGACTTAACCATAATAGTTAGACATATGGTACCGCGGAGTTTTTTGTAGACATTGATGACTTCTATAAAACTGTAGTACATTACTTTGCTCTATTGTCAATAGATTCCGCAGCGTACGCGATATAAGGATTTTTTCTCACACCTTGGGTTACATTATCGAAGTTTTCATACGGATCCCTAACTTTTTTGAAAATATTCTATAGCCTATGTCCATCATCGATAATGTACGATACTATTGGTGAAAGAATTTTCCAAATCGGTCCAGTAGTTTCGGAGCCTATTCATTTCAAACAAACAAACAAATCTTTCCTCTTTATAATATTAGTATAGATATTAGTGTAGATTACATACCCGTTCAGCCGTTTTAGGGTGAAAGCGTAACAGACAGACAGAGTTAAGGTTGATTATGTCCGCGTAAATTACACTTTAAATTATTCAAATCGGACCTTTCGTTCAAAAGTTGCGACGGTAATACTAATAAACATGCTCGAAGTAAGAAAAATTTCGCGGCTTGAGCGACTGGGGAGAATCGTATCAATGCTTGGTCCGATAAATAACAAATGTATGGATTTTTCGAAAATAAACTGCAGTGCGATTCTGTAAACATGTCGAAGTGAAAACTTGGGCGAGGTGCATGACGGGTGAGATGTCAAACCATACAAATCAGCAGTGCGATTCTGTAAACATGTCGTAGTGAACACTTTGGCGGGGTGCACGACGGGTGAGTTGTCAAACCATACAAATAAGATGGAATGACAGCTCTATTGTCGTTCACTCCGCCTAGATGAACACCGTGAGATGTCGACAGAATCGACCGGCTGATAGAATGACAAGCTCTATTGTCGTTCACTACGCCTAGGTGAAAACCGTGACATGTCGACAGAATCGACCGGCAGCATACATAATACGGGGTGAAGCAGGGGTGATTAAATTTTTAGGGAAGGACATTATTGCTTGCTTCAATTTACGTCGGAATGCTATGAACAAACTAAAAGTGGGATAACTGAAACAGATGTAAGTACCTAACAATTTTTGCATAATCAACCCCTGACGGGGTGAACAATTGCGCTGATCCTGGGCTCGAGACAAGTGAGATTATGTCAACGGTGGCGTGGCCTAAGCGATTGTCAATACGTCAAAAATGTATGGGATTGACAGATGCTATCGAAATGTCACTTGATCAAATTCCTACATTTTGGCATTTCGACAGTCGCATTCGCTAATTTAATGGTACATTGTCTAGGGCCTCCTGAGACCACAGAATAAGTAGAAATGGCTAAGTACTTAATTAATGAAAATCGTTGTGCTTAATTTTTAAAAGGACATATTATCAAACCATTTAAATCGATAAGGATTAATATCATGATACCAAAATTACCATTTTTTCATGTCACCAGGGATTTGCTTGAATAATTTGAACAAAAAGCGGTCAGTGACTTAACCATAATTGTTAGACATATAATTATTATGGTAGGTATCGCGGACTTTTTTGTAGATATTGATGACCTCTATAAAACTGTAGTACTTCACTTTGCTCTATTGTCAATAGATTCCGCAGCGTACGCGTTATAAGGATGTTTTCACACCTTGGGTTACATTACCGAAGATTTCATATGGATCCCTAACTTTTTTGAATCGCGGATAATGTAGGATTCTACTGGTGAAAGAATTCTTGAAATCGGTCCTGTAGTTTCGGAGCCTATTCATTTCAAACAAATCTTTCCTCTTTATAATATTGTTACGCGCCAGAATTAATGCCGGGTACATAAAGATAAATGTTACTACTAGCGCCATCTAGTATCGAGTAGCAGAACTAGTAGAGTCAAGATCCTTCTAGACTTTTCTATGCTAGAACATTCTAGAGTTTTCGATGTCTGGTTGGTCCGGACCGGTATGTACTCGAACTTTCTAGATGTTTCTATACTAGAAGGTTCTGGAATTATCTACCGACCTATATAAGGCCCGCATAGCCTGCGACCGAGTCCCATCATTCCGCCTCGAGCGCCCGTTCGAGTCGCACGCCTCACACCTCCACGCATCTCTCCGCTACGAGCGTAGCAGCGGACCCCCGGCGCTACGCCCCCGTAGCCCGCGACACCGCCGACCGCTACACGCACCAGCTGCGAGACTCCGTGTCGTCACACAGCGTAGGTACGTTAGCTCGCCTACGCGTGCTACGTAGCTCCGCCCACTTCGTAGCAGTGCTACGAGACTTGCTACGCAGTCTCTTAGCGTGCTACGAGGTGACTCGTTTCGGTTGCAAGTGAATTTATTCGCTTGCTACCGATAGAGATTTGCCCTTCAGGTAAAATCCACTGTTTGTGGTACTTGGTGGATACCTTACGGTGCCAACTAAGCCAAGTGGTGTTGACCCGACACACCTACCAAGCCCCTTCAGGGCTTGGTAAAGTCGGAAGGGTTTAGGTGCGCGGCCTTGGGGGATCTCCTAGTCGCGCCCTAAATTCTAATCCCGTTTCCTTCCAGGGTGCACCTGGTGACGGCTGGGTGTGTCAACCCCTACGTCACCAGCTTGGTCGAAAGACCCATAGGGCCCCACTGCACATTGAGATTGGCAGTGGGTATACAAGCTTAGGGCTCACCCTAGATACTCACCTCCCTGACCGAACCCGGCAGGGAGGGTACTCATCCCCGGGAGCTCCCACCCGGGGAGTTAGGTTTAGTGGCCCTTCAGGCCGAAGACAGTTGTGCTGCCGGAGAGTTTGTTTGGGCTTTCTTCTCCCCGGCTAGAGCACTAGGAAACGCTCAAGGGAAGGGCTCCTTTTGGGGTACTGTCTTAGGGACAGGAGCTTAGCTCCCCCCCCCCCCCTCTCAGGATGGACGCCTCGAGCGCCATGCCTACCCCTCCCCCTCTAGTAGCCAGCTTCCTCAAGGAGCAGGCCGCTGAACTCATCAATCGGCCTCCTCCTCCTCGGACAACTTCACTGTTGTCCAGGGGAAGAGGAAAAAGAAGAGGATGGGGTCTGCCACTCAGGCAGCCCCGAAGAAGAGGGTTGCCAAGAGGGCCTCTCCAGGCCCTGGTTCCCCTTCCCCCTCTCTCCCCCCCTCAGCCCCCATCGCTCGCCCCGCTGGTACCTCCCAGCAATCGAGCCGCCCCTCTAGCCCCATGGCGATTGCCACCCCGGCTGCCCCCTCCCCCCTCAAAACCAAGCCCCCTCCCCCACTTTTCGTCCACGATAAGACATTGTGGACAACACTTTCCGCGGCGTGTAATGAGCGTCAAATCCGTTACACGCGCGCCCACCCAGTCAACCTGGGTGTCAAGATCACTGTGCCGACGGCTACGGATTTCCGTAGCCTGCACAAGCTTCTCAGGGAGCGGAACATTCCGTTCCACTCCTTCTCCTTTGAAGAGGAGAAAAAGGTGCGTGTGGTCATCCGCAACGTACCTAAGGAGATTACGGTACAGGAGGTCCTCAGCGACCTCCAAGCCCAGAAAATTCCGGTGGCTGAAGTCCACCGCATGCACCGCCGCGGAGGCGCTGCGTTCGATATGGTGTTGGTCGTTTGCGACCCCACCGAGGGGCATAACCCCATTTTCAACATCGCCACCATATGTGGTCTTTCTGGGATTCGCACAGAGAATCCCAACAAGAGTGGTGCAGTGGGGCAGTGCCATCGCTGCCAATTATATGGCCACTCTCAGCGGAATTGCTACGGCAAGCCCCGCTGCGTAAAGTGCCTGGGCGACCATGGCACTGCTGACTGCACTCGTCCCAAGGACAGGACACTTTGCGTCGACCCACCCAGCTGTGTGCTGTGTGGCGAGACTGGGCACCCGGCTAACTACCGAGGTTGCCCAAAGGCCCCCAAATCTTCCTCGCCCCTTCTGGCTAAGCGATCAAACGTTCGCCAGAATAGGGAACGCCCCTCCCCCGTTAACAAGGCCCCCGCGGCGACCCAACAACGCTCCAACCCCTGGAGTGCAGCGAACCACAGGGCCCACTTCCCGGCCCTGAGGACCACTGGCTCCCAGGCCTCTCAGGCCCCTCTGGCCTCCCCCAACGCCTCGTCCGCTAGGGCAATCACCCCCCTCATGGATGTAGCGATACCTCCATTCTCCCCGCCTACGGCCACTCGCGCGGCGCTCGCGCAGGCTAAGGCCCCCCTAACCCAGACCAAGCCCCAAGGGCAAAAAACATCTCCCCCCACAACTCCCCCCAAGGCCGCAACTAAGGCGACGGGAGCTGCTCATGACTGCGTGACGGGTATTGCCTATCGCGCTTTTTACTCTCCAAGAGCCTTGGCAATGATCGAGGCCATAAACAACGGAGTCGACCACACCCTCGTTTTCAAAGAGTTCGGCGATGTACATCGCCATATAGAGAAATATTACTCCCTAATTGATGGATAAGTCCATCAACCGTAGGCTCAAACCGAAAGCCCTCCGGATAGGGCTTTTCAATGCCAATGGCCTTCTGAGCCAACGTGATGAGATCGCCACTTTCCTCCGCGACCATCACATAGACGTCCTTCTGGTCCAAGAGACCTTTCTCAAGCCCCAACACCGAGACCCTAAAGTTGCCAACTACCGTATGGTTCGCAACGATAGGACCCGGTGTCATAAGGGAGGTACCCTCATATATTATAAAAATTCCCTTTATTGCATTCCTGTGGATCCACCCACACTCAAGCAAATAGAGGTCTCGGTCTGTCGGCTGGGCATGACGGGCCATCAGCCCATCACTGTCATCTCAGCATATATCCCTCCTCCTAGCGCCAGTAACACGGCAATTAACACCTCCGAAGTCAAAGATGACCTCTCAATACTCCTTGGCTTGAGCGACTCCGTCTTATTGGCGGGGGACCTTAATGCCAAACATCCGTCATGGAACAGCCTCACTACCAACCCTAGAGGCAGAGTCATCTTTGAACTCTCCAGTCCCTTTAACTTTGATGTCATCGCTCCGATGCATCCTACCCATTTCCCTCATGACCTCAATTGTCGCCCCGATGTACTCGACATCGCTCTCATTAAGAATGTCAGCCTTCGGCTACATTCAATGGAAACAGTGGACGAGCTTAACTCGGACCACCGTCCCGTGATTCTGGAACTAGCTCCCAGATCGGGACCAATGGACCCCTCCCAACCCCCTCCTTCCCGAGTGATCACAGACTGGAGAAAAGTAAGCGAAAAGCTGAAAATCACCACGTCTCCTCACTTGGATAAGATTCCAGATCTCATAGAGACTGCCGCCGACACGGCGGCCGCGGTTGACTCGTTCACGGATCACATTCAAGCCGTCCTGAGCGAATGCTCCAAAGAGGTTCCAGCGATGAGCGATCACCGCTGGAAACTCCCGGACGAGGTGCGTGCTCTGCTGACCGAGAAGAACGCGGCCGTTCGTGCCTATTCATCCTTTCCCTGCCACAGTAACAAAGTTCACATGCGCTACTTACAGCGTAAAGTAAGTCGCGCCATCGCTGAGCTGCGTAACAGTCGCTGGGATAAGATGCTTGGCGACCTCGAACCCAACCACCAGGCCTTCTGGGAACTCCAGAGGAAGTTACGCGCCTCTGAGGTTACAACCATGCCTCCTCTCACTCGCCCTGATAACACCATCGCCTTCGATGACGATGAAAAGGCAGAGTGCCTGGCCGACAGCCTAGAGACTCAATGCTCCCCCAGTACCTACCCGGTTGACCCGGTTCACCTCGCCAAGGTGGATGCTGAGGTCGAGCGTAGGACTTCTCTCCCCCCCGTTGAGGACCCCGAGGACCCCCTCCCCCCCATCACTCCAGATGAGGTGAAGGATATAATCGGGAAACTCAAACCCAGGAAAGCCCCTGGGTCAGACGGTATCACCAACAAGGTGTTCCGTTTTCTCCCAGCTTCCCTTATCATGTTGATGACTGCCATTTTCAACGGCGCTCTGTCCAACAACATGTTCCCACAATCGTGGAAAGAGGCTACCGTTATCGGTATTCCTAAACCGGGAAAGCCAAAGTCCTCCCCTACCAGTTACCGTCCCATCAGTCTGCTCAAGGTCCTAGGTAAAATCTATGAGCGACTTATTTATAAGAGACTCAGAGGTTATGCCGAGGCAAAGGGCCTCTTACCTAACGAACAGTTTGGCTTTCGAGCAAATCACTCATGTGTCCAACAGGTTTACCCGTATCGTTGAACATATCAGCGGCCGCACTCAACGCGGTTATAAAACGGGAGCCGTGTTCTTTGATATAGCGAAAGCTTTCGACAAAGTCTGGCACAATGGCTTAATTTATAAGCTATATAAACTTGGCGTGCCAGATCGTCTCGTGCTCATCATACGAGACTATTTGTCGAACCGCACCTTTCGGTATCGTATCGAAGGTGCGCTTTCCTCCCCCCACCCTATACGAGCCGGCGTCCCTCAAGGCGGCGTGCTCTCTCCCTTATTTTTCACGCTGTTCACTAGCGACATCCCTAAGAATAATAAGACGCAGCTAGCTCTATTTGCCGATGATACGGCCATCTATTGCTCCGGCAATAGTGAAAACTCAATAGCCAAAAATCTTCAAAAGGCGGCCAGCGACCTAGGCGCTTGGTTCCGTCTCTGGAGATTTGAGGTTAATCCCGAAAAAAGTCAGGCGGTTTTGTTCTATAAACCGCGGACGAAATTCATTCCCAATCCACCGAGTCCTATCACCATGTTTGGTAAGCAGCCGGTCGATTCTGTAAACATGTCGAAGTGAAAGACTCGGGCGTAGTGATCACGAAGTCAGCTGTCAATGATGCTAGGGATGGACGAAACGTTACATTTCCAATCATATCGACATCGTCAAACGAGTTTTTTCAATAATAAAATTTTACAAATTTTACATAATTTTAAATTTCATATTGGTACAAAAGTGGTATTTATGAGTCAAAACATCAATGCATAAGATCGTTTACTCCTCAAAGTTTTTTATACTAGCTAAGTCCTTATATTGGGTAATCAATGAACCCAATGAACCCAAACTTGGTACGCCTACACAAAGCAAACTGCGCGTGCGAAAAGTGGAAATTAGCGAAGTGTTCACTCCACCGTATTCAGTGGACTATAAGGCAAGGCGAAGTGACCGCTCCCTTCGACCGCGTTTTTTTTTTAATCTTTGATTCTTCCATAAACATTCAGAGAGTATTTTAAATTCAAATCTTTTAGATATATTTTGATGTAAATCAGATTTTTTTTTTTAATATTCTTTAGGCGTTTTGGTAGGTACCTACTTTTTTTCATAAGTAGGCAATCAATTATTTGAGGGGTAAGTAATAATTAGAGATCTCACTTTCAAGAAAAGCCTGATTACAATAAAAAAAAACGACTGGCTGGAGTAGTGTGGACCATGTGAGACCATTGTCGACCATGAAAACGGGTGAACACTGACAGTAAATACCTACCTACTCTTTGACGGTAATTACCTAAAGTTTGACAGTTTTGGTCACCTCACCTTCACGCGTTATTAATGTGTTACCAGATTAATAAAAAAGTCTGATTTCAATAAAAAAAAACGGCTACTGTTCAAAGCTTTATGTATTAATAAAACAAATCCGGACGCCTAATGAAACCCTGTTATGTCGGAATAAAAATTCTAATTCTGTCTTGAAACGCGTGGCTAGCTTCCGAAGTGTGAGCCATTGTGACCATTGTCAACCATGAAAACGGGTGAACACTGACAGTATACCTACCTACTTTTTTACAGTGTTGATCACCTAATCTAACCTTCGCGCCTCGCATCGAGTACATAAACTATCAAAACATACGGCGGGAGAGGGAAAAAATAATAAAATTTACAATTCGTATGACCACCGAGCGAGCAGCGAAGCTTGAAGACCGAATAATTACGACTAAAATGTGGCAAGACAGTGGTGTTAATGATGACGAAGCTTTTGTTGCTTCTGCTACCAAAATGGCAAGAGTAGAATCAAAACCGAATCAACCCGATCCATGATGAACCGAGCACAACCTTCCAGATTTTACCACCAACACAAAATGTGCATTCCAATCTGGTTGACAAAAATAGCAGTCACGATGCCGATGGAGAGGACACCTTTAATGACAGCAGCGATAGTAACCTCATGATATGGAAATCACTCATTATTGAATTTTGTGGTGGACAAATAACATTGTCAAGTTCAGTGCCAAGTGAACTATTGTTTAGTGCAGCTGGCTTAATTTCTTAACCCCTAAGAAATTGTTTGAAAGGAGACAAAGCCACAAAACTATTGTTTGTGAAACATAATTAATTTGCCTATCCTTAGTTTTGATTAGGTACCTACTAGCAGGTAATGTTTGTATTTTTAAGAAAGTGTACCTATTGAAATAAATATTTACGACTTTCTATTACTTCAATCAATCATGAGTTATTATTTTTCCACTTCCACGAACACCTCTGCCTAATTGGAACAATGTAATTTTGGACTCTTACTGAACCCAGCTAAATCTCAAGCACTCATTGTTGGTGGCAGATACATGCTCAGCCTATTGGATCACCAGTCTCTGCCGCCTGTAGTGTATGACTCAGTGCTCATTTTATACTCCAAAAGCGCTAAAGTTGGTAAGAGGATATTCTACTCTTTCCAGTCTCATAAACGTTTCCAAAAATTCTTACCATTTCACACTAAGGTCAGTCTTGCTCAATCTCTTCTTCTACCACTTATAGACTATGCCGATATCTATTTTCTAGATGCTTCTGAGGTACCTACTCCTAAACAAACTCGAGCACTGACACTTCTCTTCTCCTTCGTACTCTGCATCACACTTCCTGTCGCTGTGGTGGCTCCTTCTCTGTTACTGCAGTGCATCTCTGGAACTTGCTCCCACACTCCCTATGCAACAGCCCTTCTCTTGATGTCATCAAGAGAAAAGTTAAAGAGCATTTCCTTTTGATTTTGACATAATACTCTTATATATTATTATGTACCTATGTGTATTTATTTACAGTTATGTATGTAAGTACTTATATTTATTTATTATAAAATTATAATGTGCACTGGATCCTACCCTCTATTGTGATCTTTCTCTATCACTCAGTTTGCTGGGAGAAAATTCAACTTAGAGTTAAGCTCACCTTTGTACAGCTGTTATGGTGTACGATAAAGAATTAAAAACTAATCTTGTGGTTCAAAATACCACTGAAATTGCCACCATTTGAGAAGAAGAATAAATGATAATATATGGCTCACTGACTTGTATCTTTTCTATTCTAGCAACTTGCTTTTCTATACTAATCAAGTATTATTAATAATAATTATAAATTATTGTGCTATGCATTGATGCTTACTTCTGCATAGCTACATAAAATTAAAACCATGTTACCAACAAATTAAGGTGCAGCATCATCAACTTTATTCAGATCTAAGCAATATTTCCTATCTTTTGTACTTGGAGAGGATATAAATAAATCAATGTCAGGCAAAATTACAATTTTACTCATTTTTATCCACATCTAAAAATACTAATACATCTTTTGCACTGAGCCAGTGGCAGGCAGAAGCCTGCGGAGTTCCCATATTCTGGATCTTCTGCTGAGGTGCTAATGGCAAAGTTAGAAAACTTGTCTGGATGGAAGCTGGCCCGCTGCCTATAGCTGAAAACAATGGGTAAACATAATTCATCATTATGCTAACTATTTTATACATTATTTCCCATGTTATGCTGATTGGTAATTCTATTTTTCAATAAAACATTCATCTATGTTTTAATTTATACAGCACATCAGTTGCATATTGTGAGCGTCTGAAACAATTCCATCCATCACATGGAACAATGTTACTCCTAGCTAGTTTTAGAATAATCAGAGTTACAACTCTTATTAAGTGGCCCCATCAATCACTAATATAGAACGGTGCCCCATTCATGGCTTTCGTAGTCTACATTGTCATAATGTGTAAGTATTCTTATTTAATTTCGTAGTAAAGCAATACCTACTCAATTCATTGCGGTATACCCTTTGATTTGTGATCAAATCAAGATCAATCAATCAATTATAAAATTAAGATAACGTTTCAGCTTAGTAGGTAAACAATATATTATCACATCTTGGTAGGTCGGCCGTACTGTCGGCCCGACTCGGTTTAAACACATTTACGATCATCACATATTTAATAACTAGCTGTGCCCGCGACTTCGTTCGCGCGTGCACTTTGTATTAAGCAAGATTAAGTATATATATGTACATAAGTACACAAACTCACTAATGTATGTATGTACTCATCATGATTATGACATGATTTACAAAATGACGAAGAACGAACGAACGATAACACTTAAAAATTTCTTCGTGAACAATATTACTTGTTATGTAATGTTCATCAGTAAGTAAAAACAGGCTTTGCACGCTGCTTACTCGCGATAAAGCGACATACAGTTGACCGTGCGAGAAACAGGACTTCCGCAGATCCACAACAACACGACTCATAGTTTGTCCCTGAGCTTTATTAATGGTCATGCCAAAACTATCAGAAGAGAAGTCTCCGCAGAGGACACGGTGGAGCATACGGTGGAGGCCTGTCCTGCTTGGGCGGAGCATTACCATGTCCTCGTCGAGGCGATCGGCCGCGGCGACCTCTCGCTACTGGTCCTGGTTCACTCCATGGTCCGGAGCGAGGAGGCATGGGAAGCCGCCACCTCCTTCTGCAAAGCAGTAATGCTAGTGGAGTCTCCTTTATTTCAGGCGGTCCGCGTGAGGAAGAAGCAAACCTCATGCCTCGGGGTCTACTCTCTAAGCTCGCAGTCCGTAGTTTCGTAGTGTTAGGCGTTTCTTACTCCGTATCACCTACGGACTTACGATTAGTCCCGAACCCGAACTAAGAATTAATGACAGCACGATTTGACAATTATTCCCAGTTCCCTTTAGCCGCCGAAAAAGACGCCCCAGGCGTCGGGAGCCGCAGGCCAATTCCCAGCTACCGTAAACGCGGGCCTGCAGACGGCGAGCGTTGGTTGGCTCGCTGTCCGAAGTAGTCCGAACACAACCAGGCCCGGGTTGACGGAGCGTCGTAGCTAGGGTTGAGGAATTTGTTCGAAAGAGTCACCGCCAGCCTCATCCAGGATGAGGCTGGCATAGGAACGTGGGGATTGCAACACGAATTGAGAGGCCTATGCTCAGCAGTGGGCGAAGTCGGGCTGTGGATAACAATGATGATACATGATGATGCTAAGGTTGTTAACTCGCGATAGAGCTACATAAATTTGTCCATGGGAAGACCAACCAGAAGAAAAGTGGAGTGGAGTGGAGCATACGGTAAAGGTCTGCCCTGCTTGGGCGAAGCACCGCCGTATCCTCGTCGAGGCGATCGGCGGCGGCGACCCCTCGCTACCAGCTCTGGTTCACTCTATGGCCCAGAGCGAGGAGGCATGGGAAGCCGTCACCTCCTTTTGCGAAACAGTAATGCTAGTGAAGGAAGACGCGGGCCGCGTGAGGTAGAGGCAAACCTCACGCCTCAGCCGCCCCAACAGAAGAAGACGCCTCGGGCGTCAGGAGTCGCAGGGCGATTCTCGGCCACCGCAGGCGCGCGCCTGCGGACGGCGAGCGTTGGGTGGCTAGCTGTTCTTTAACAACCAAGCCCGGGTCGACGGAGCGTTGTGTTCCACGCGCGCCAGAGCGAAAGAAATCATTTGATGATTTCCCATCCATAAAAAAAAACCCACAATGGATAGAGTGGAGTAGAGTAGAGACTCCATTGTGCGTACCTACGCACAACGTCCTGGCTAATTTTGCAAGCCTAGCTCCGTCCAAATGTACAGAAGCCACCAGAGTGCTATACAGGTTGAGTGGAGAGACGACCGATAATACTCAACCCGCAAAAGAGTGATAATCTGAGATTAAAGTCAGCTCAATCACTTAGCACTCACAAACCTATATTTACCACCTGTATATGTACATTATGGATTGCAATAAATGATTTGAATTGATTTAAAACCTGCAGACTTCACCGTTCCGAGGATTTTTTCACGTCGGGAAGCCACGACCAGGATGACGTAGCCGACTGATTCCTCGTTGTCGAAGCAACCTCTGTAAATTGGGCTGTCTGTGGTGCTTATTTTAACAATTTTTAGGGGCAATGACCCGTAATAATCCCTAATATTACTGGAGTAATTTTTAAGCTTAAGCTGAGAAGTCGTTTTATTAGTCGCGTGTATAGACATATCATTGCCATTTCTCACTGCAATCTGTAACCCGTGACCATTTGTTGTCATGAAGTTCAGTTCTTCTCTGGTGAATTCATGTGCAAAACTGTGAGAAAGAAATAAAGAAGGAAGGAGGAGTGGGTACGGGTCCAGCACTACCAACTCAGAACCTCTCTTCGCGAGTTCTTCTGTGGCGTCATTGCCTAGGGATCCACAGTTCCCCTTGTTGCTCTGGAGTGTGAAACCCGTACCGATAATTTCTGGCCCTAGGCTGGTCACGACAAATCACCGGCTCACTGGGAATTGAACAGTTTTGTTTCAAAATAAACAGAAAATAATTGAAAAGAGGGATCCTGGGAAATAAATCCAAGAGGTGAAAGGCTCGTCGAGTTGAAGCTCCAAAGTCTTAATATAAGCAAGCATCGATGCCGAGTTGCTAGTATGTCGGTTTTCTATCGGTTGCATTTTGGGGAGTATGCGACGGAATTGCATAGTTTAATTCCGCCAAGCCAAGTTCCATCATCGGACCACAAGAAGTACGCTGGTGCGCCACCGGTACACGGTGGACATCACACCCACATGAACAAAACGTTTTGGAAACACATTAATTGTGCATACAGCCAGGGAGTGGAAATCCCTGACTGAGTCCGTGTTTCCTGATAGCTACAGCCTGATACTACTGCCCAGTCTTGTCAAGAGTGAATAGGTACGTGCTCCATCTTCGATCACATCATCGTTTACCATCAGGTGAGATAGTAGTCAAACGCGTTCCTATCAATTGTAAAAAAAAATGAAAACAAAGTCAGTGGAGCAATTAATAGTTTTTTTTATGCATCAAATTGAAAAAAAAAATGCACATAACGCTGGGTAAGTATGAAAAGAATAATATTATTTGTTGAAATTTTCATGCTGTTGATAGTAAGTACAGTTTCGCCCAACAGATGGCGTTGCGAGTACCATTTAGATACGTACCCGTACTTACTATGCATGTAGATAATAAGTTGATTTCTTCTAGATTGCCACAATTCCTATCAGGTTTATGTGTAAATGTTATCTACATTAGTTTTGTATTTTTTAACGTGATGCGAACAAAACAGAATAGGTAGGTACATATAAACAGAAAATAGGTTCTTTGCTAAAAAATATGCAAAATACAGCAATAAAATATTATTAATATTTGAAAATATTAGGTTTGGTAGGAATAAAAAACTAACGAAATAAATAAGATAAAAATAATCCAAAAATAATTACAATGTGGGATTCGAATCCACACCAAGTGTTTCGAGAGGCAGGCTTTAAACCAACGGACTATGAGATCTGTTGACAATTGATTAAAATAGCCGATACCTTAGCTCCTTGAAAGGGTTCCACATCAGGTGCTCTAGACCTTCATTTTTCTTATGTCGACAGACAGTACTCATCATGTTGACCAACTATTCTTAAAGCGGTATATTAATATCTCTTATAGATTAGCCGGGCTGCTAAGGTTCCACGTCTTGTATTCAGATCTTCAAAATAAATTATAGCCTATATGTTGGCGAGGAATAATAACTATACAACAAAAAAAGTTTCATCAAAATCCGTCCAGTGGTTTTTGCGTGAAAGATTAACAACAGACAGACAGACAAAAAAAAAAAAAAGCATATTTTTGGCTTCTACTGGTTATATGAAGCACCCCTGGAATATTTTTTTTTATTTTCATTCAATGTACAGAATTGACGTCTTCTACAGTTTTATTATATGTATAGATTATCACTACGTAGGTACCTATAAAATTCGAAACTCGGAGAACTTCAAAACTTTCTTTTGTTTGGTTAAAAATAGGTAGGTAAGCATTCATTACCCATACCGACGCGACGTTTGAAAATTTTTCGAACTTCATTGGCGAGTGGCGACATTGCTTTTTTTGAGATTTTGCTGTGTTGGCTACTGAGGCTTTTAAGCCAATCATATTTTTTTAGGATACGTCAATGGATGATGGACAGAATGTTTCGATAATACCGAGCAAGTACACACAATTCTTGCAGTTAATTTTATAACACCTTAGAAATATAGATAGAATGAAAGCTTGTAACTACATTTATTATCATTACACATTTAGTAATTGCAACATTCTAAACCCGGACTTCAAAACTTTATTTTATTTAGCATTGCCGACATTGTTCTTCTTTTTTTATTGGGATAAGTGATGGGCACTTCATATTTCACTTCAAAGACAAATAATAAACGTTCGTTTTTTTTTAACAAGTGTTAATTATTATTTTTGTGAATTTATTTATAACACTTCTTGGTTAACCAAAAAACTATTATTGCAATAAAAACGAACGTTTATTATTTGTCTTTGTTAATGAAATATTAACAAAGACAAATAATAAACGTTCGTTTTTTTTAACAAGTGTTAATTATTATTTTTGTGAATGTATTTAACACATATAACCAAAAAACTATTATTGCAATAATTGAATCTACCGTGGCCATAGATTCCGGAAGCCCGAAAAATTAATCTTTAAAGACTAGTACACATATTGAAAACAAAAATGCGGTAGAGTGGTACAATAGACTTGGTGTAGACATGCGATTTCGCGCCCTTTTGATAAATAATTCAAAACGCCGCGCTGTTTCCTACGATACGTGTTCTTTTATTTTTTATTACCAATTCGATAAGAATGACGTAAGTATGCACTACGGACAGATTTTTAAATAATAGGTTCTTATAAAGTATTTGAGAATATTGAAAAACGAAATCTTACAGGTAATTTTTGATGATTTGACCTAATTTAAGGATATATTTCTAGCCCATTTCGCTCTTGTGCTGCAAATGAGGCGCAGTTTGTTGCCCTGGTTCAAATGATGGAACTCCATCCGGAGATGGCCAGGGGGCATAGTAACACCGCAAATGCCCGCCTCAAAACCCAAAGGTTCTGGGAGGAAGTTACATCGAAAATTAACGCTTTAGGCGGGGCTACCAAGACTAAAAAGAAGTAGATGAAGGTACCTACCTACCTAAGTATTTTTACTCTTGGAATTTGTTTAGATTTTTTTTAGCGACAAAGGCCATCGGCTTACCTACTAAACAGACTAATCCTTCTTTCTTATCTAGTATTGGACGGACCGAAAATCTAACATAAAAAAAGCTGCTGAGCGCGCCGCAACTAGGCGACGGGTGGGGGGTTCGAGGAAGTAAGATAACTTACTAACACCGAGGAGCGTGTGCTTCAAATTTTAGGCGGCTAAGGGTACGCTGTTCGTGACAGGTTATTCCGGCGAACAATGTTTGAATTTGAACAAAACTTTATTCTTATATTAATGTTAGTAGTAGTGTTGATACCTATGTGTTTTTTGGGATAAAGAATTCAAAAAAATTGTGTCAAAAACATTAATCGCCTTCATAATAATCACTTTTTACCAGACTGCCAAGGAAGAGCTATGTTTTTATAAGAAGTTTTCTTTAGGTACCTATCTCTGCAACCGATTGAAATAAAAATCTATATCAGACTATTTCTATATCAGTGACATTGTTCGGGCAAGTTATCATTTGGACAAATGATGACAAAAAAAAATATGGCACTTACGGATAAAAAAGAAAAGGAACACAATAGAGATCCAAATCGGTTTGCCATGTTAGTTAGTATTTAAACCACATTATATTTTATATAATGCTGTGATATAAAAATACCTCCATAGATAAATCTTTAGCCGTTAAGTAATTATTTCATTGTATTCTATAACCGAAGACCCGAATTCAATAGAATTGAACAAAAAATATGATTGGCTTAAAAGCCTCAGTAGCCAACACAGCAAAATCTCAAAAAAAGCAATGTCGCCACTCGCCAATGAAGTTCGAAAAATTTTCAAACGTCGCGTCGGTATGGGTAATGAATGCTTACCTACCTATTTTTAACCAAACAAAAGAAAGTTTTGAAGTTCTCCGAGTTTCGAATTTTATAGGTACCTACGTAGTGATAATTATTAAATATGTGATGATCGTAAATGTGTTTAAACCGAGTCGGGCCGACAGTACGGCCGACCTACCAAGATGTGATAATATATTGTTTACCTACTAAGCTGAAACGTTATCTTAATTTTATAATTGATTGATTGATCTTGATTTGATCACAAATCAAAGGGTATACCGCAATGAATTGAGTAGGTATTGCTTTACTACGAAATTAAATAAGAATACTTACACATTATAACAATGTAGACCACGAAAGCCATGAATGGGGCACCGTTCTATATTAGTGATTGATGGGGCCACTTAATAAGAGTTGTAACTCTGATTATTCTAAAACTAGCTAGGAGTAACATTGTTCCATGTGATGGATGGAATTGTTTCAGACGCTCACAATATGCAACTGATGTGCTGTATAAATTAAAACATAGATGAATGTTTTATTGAAAAATAGAATTACCAATCAGCATAACATGGGAAATAATGTATAAAATAGTTAGCATAATGATGAATTATGTTTACCCATTGTTTTCAGCTATAGGCAGCGGGCCAGCTTCCATCCAGACAAGTTTTCTAACTTTGCCATTAGCACCTCAGCAGAAGATCCAGAATATGGGAACTCCGCAGGCTTCTGCCTGCCACTGGCTCAGTGCAAAAGATGTATTAGTATTTTTAGATGTGGATAAAAATGAGTAAAATTGTAATTTTGCCTGACATTGATTTATTTATATCCTCTCCAAGTACAAAAGATAGGAAATATTGCTTAGATCTGAATAAAGTTGATGATGCTGCACCTTAATTTGTTGGTAACATGGTTTTAATTTTATGTAGCTATGCAGAAGTAAGCATCAATGCATAGCACAATAATTTATAATTATTATTAATAATACTTGATTAGTATAGAAAAGCAAGTTGCTAGAATAGAAAAGATACAAGTCAGTGAGCCATATATTATCATTTATTCTTCTTCTCAAATGGTGGCAATTTCAGTGGTATTTTGAACCACAAGATTAGTTTTTAATTCTTTATCGTACACCATAACAGCTGTACAAAGGTGAGCTTAACTCTAAGTTGAATTTTCTCCCAGCAAACTGAGTGATAGAGAAAGATCACAATAGAGGGTAGGATCCAGTGCACATTATAATTTTATAATAAATAAATATAAGTACTTACATACATAACTGTAAATAAATACACATAGGTACATAATAATATATAAGAGTATTATGTCAAAATCAAAAGGAAATGCTCTTTAACTTTTCTCTTGATGACATCAAGAGAAGGGCTGTTGCATAGGGAGTGTGGGAGCAAGTTCCAGAGATGCACTGCAGTAACAGAGAAGGAGCCACCACAGCGACAGGAAGTGTGATGCAGAGTACGAAGGAGAAGAGAAGTGTCAGTGCTCGAGTTTGTTTAGGAGTAGGTACCTCAGAAGCATCTAGAAAATAGATATCGGCATAGTCTATAAGTGGTAGAAGAAGAGATTGAGCAAGACTGACCTTAGTGTGAAATGGTAAGAATTTTTGGAAACGTTTATGAGACTGGAAAGAGTAGAATATCCTCTTACCAACTTTAGCGCTTTTGGAGTATAAAATGAGCACTGAGTCATACACTACAGGCGGCAGAGACTGGTGATCCAATAGGCTGAGCATGTATCTGCCACCAACAATGAGTGCTTGAGATTTAGCTGGGTTCAGTAAGAGTCCAAAATTACATTGTTCCAATTAGGCAGAGGTGTTCGTGGAAGTGGAAAAATAATAACTCATGATTGATGGAAATAATAGAAAGTCGTAAATATTTATTTCAATAGGTACACTTTCTTAAAAATACAAACATTACCTGCTAGTAGGTACCTACCTAATCAAAACTAAGGATAGGCAAATAATTATGTTTCACAAACAATAGTTTTGTGGCTTTGTCTCCTTCCAAAGATTAAGCCAGCTACACTAAACAATAGTTCACTTGGCACTGAACTTGACAATGTTATTTCTCCACCACAAAATTCAATAATGAGTGATTTCCATATCATGAGGTTACTATCGGTGCTGTCATTAAAGGTGTCCTCTCCATCGTGACTGCTATTTTTGTCAACCAGATTGAAATGCACATTTTGTGTTGGTGGTAAAATCTGGAAGGTTGTGCTCGGTTCATCATGGATCGGGTTGATTCGGTTTTGATTCTACTCTTGCCATTTTGGCAGCAGAAGCAACAAAAGCTTCGTCATCATTAACACCACTTGCCACATTTGAGTCTTAATTATTGGGTCTTCGAGCATCGCTGCTCGCTCGGTGGTCATACGATCGTCAAAAAGTAGGTAGTTATACTGTCAGTGTTCACCCATTTTCATGGTCGACAATGGTCACAATGGCTCACACTTCGGAAGCTAGCCACGCGTTTCAAGACAGAATTAGAATATTTATTCCGACATAACAGGGTTTTATTAGGCGTCCGGATTTGTTTTATTAATAAATAAAGCTTTGAACAGTAGCCGTTTTTTTTATTGAAATCAGGCTTAAATAATTGATTGCCTACTTATAAAAAGATGGTACAAAAACGCGTAAAGAATACCATTTAAAAAAAAATCTAATTTGCTTACATCCCAAAAAATATTTTAGATATTTTTAAGTTTTGAATATAAAATATTCTCTGAATGTTTATGGAAGAATCAAAGACTAAAAAAAAACGCGGTCGAAGGGAACATTCACTTCCCCTTGCCTTATAGTCACCGGAATAGGGTGAAGGGAACACTTCGTTGTCTGGCACTTAAAATTCTCACGCACGCGCATCAACGGGTGAAACGTTCACCCGGTCGAAGGGAACATTCACTTCCCCTTGCCTTATAGTCACCGGAATAGGGTGAAGGGAACACTTCGTTGTCTGGCACTTAAAATTCTCACGCACGCGCGTCAACGGGTGAACGTTACCTCCACCTCTTCTTAGAGTCCGCTGAATACGGTGGAGTGACCACTTCGCTAGTTTAGATTTCCACTTTTCGCATGCGCGGTGTGCTTTGTGAATGGGTTCATTGATTGATTTGTCCCAACAGAAAAATGTGATAAGGTGAGGATGAATACTCTTTGTAGGTAAATTTATTATTGGCAACAGTTAAATTAGTAACTCATGTACTCAGGTTGGAATTGTTCTTTTTGTCGTTCCTACTTAGTAATATTTAGGTAGAAATTTGGATAATCAGTCTTTTAGGTAGGTATTTATAAATATTTGGCTTTAGCATTAAAATTCAGTAAACTCGATTTATCGACAGGATTCTCTAATAGATTTGTCCATCACTAGCGTTATTGACAGCTTACGTCAGTCCAAGCTCACTGCACCTTTTGTTTGTCGAAGTGTTCACTACGACATGTTTACAGAATCGCACTGCTGATCCCTTGGGAAAAGCGAGCCAAATATCTAGGTGTGATATTAGACCATAGACTCACCTTTGCTGAGCACATAAGTGCGGTACGTTCGCGTGCTGCATTCGCTCTGGGTAGACTCCATGCAATGCTGAATGCACGCAGCAAGCTATCACTTAAATGTAAACTGCGCATCTACACTACGTGCATACGACCGATTATGACTTATGCGTGTGCTGTATTCGCACACACTAAGCCAAAGCAAATCCACAGAATGCAAGTAATTCAAAATAGATTTCTCCGAAAAGCCACGGGCGCCCCGTGGTATGTACGGAACGAACGACTTCATGTCGACCTTAAAATCCCGACCCTAAAACAGTTTATGAAACGCCTTACAAAGCGTTTCTTCGAATCCGCTGAAAAGCACCAAAACCCTTTGATTTCAAAGGCAACCCAGTACACTCCCTCTCGTATTAGTAAGATTCGCCGTCCTCGGCATACACTCGTCGAATCCGACGACGAGATCACAAAGATACAGGAAAGCTGTAGGGAAACCAGCACCCTTAGAATAAACAGATACAGACCGCGTTCCGTATACCGACCTCGCCGCCGAGGTCCGTCGCGACGACCCACTCAAAACCCTCCCCGACTTTTGCAAACGAGCCAGCCCGCGCCGCTGAGCCCTTAGCTTTAATAACCCCTAAATAATAAAACGACCCAGCCTGATTGTCCCTTGCTGTCCCAAACTGACGCCGCTAAGCCGAGGTCGTATTCCACAGGGAATGCCCTTAGTGAGCGGTCAGTAGTGTTTTTAGCTTGTAGCTAGTTTTGTTGCCTTGGCTGGGGGCTTTAAATTCATTTGAAGCCACCACAGGTTAGTCCGGTTAAGCAGTTAATATCCCACGTGTGTTAACTTGCTAGTGGTCATACCTAAAAAAAAAAAAAAAAAAAAGCGACCGAGTCAGTATTGAATATGCGATACAAGCGACAACTTCGAGAGCGAACTTCGACTGCGAATTAAAGTGATCAGTAGTGCAATTGTGATTTATAATTAGTGAGTTTAAAGTTGTAATTAGTGTTGATTAATTAAAGTGTCATTTTGGTTATTTAATCGGCTGTTTTTATTGTCACGAACCCTAAGCTCGTAACAATATTACCTAGCGTAGATTAGTGTAGATTACATACCCGTTCAGCCGCTTTAGCGTGAAAGCGTAACAGACAGACAGAGTTACTTTCGCATTTATAATATTATAGTAGGAATAAGTAGGGATAATATTAGTTGGGATTTATAACATCAAAAATTACGGAGTAGGTATACCTATAGGTACTTACACATTTTACTCAAATAAGTAGTTACCTACTTATCCTAGGTACCTTATTCAACTTGTTATGGTAAAAAAACCATTAAAAAAGCTACCATTTTATTTGCTCAAAATATATTTCTCCGCCATTTTGAGTTTATGCCAAAAAAATATGGGTAAAAACAAGTACCTTCTTACCTACCTACCTATTTATCCATTTCGGAAAAATACTCGAGTATTTATCCGTTGAGTATTTATCCTCCGCCCATCACTAGTAGGCGCCTAAAGTGGGCAAAACACTGTTTTCTAATTATCCGAATTAGATAGTCGACTTTATATGTTGGATAGGTAGGTAGGTACCTATTATCAAGTTACTATAATACCATTCGCAAACCTGCGAGACTCGGAGCGGTCGTCCTCGGTTAGAATCATACCTAAGTGTTATTTTGCACCTTCTGTTCATGTAAGTAGCTACGTTGATTTCTATTATTTAGTGTATTTACGAGAGGATAAGATACACCTACCTACTAATAAACAACTAGGTATCTACACAAATAAAACTTTGTGCCTACAGCCTATCTATAAATGTTATTCTATCTAGTTACAAATATACAGTCACGCGAAAATCTCAGGTAGATAAGATCATTATGACAAGTAAGAATAATATTTATAAATTATGGTGAACAAGTACCTATAACAAAGATATTTACCTACTAGAATAAGAAAAAATAAATATTAAAGAAGGTAAGCACTTAGGTACCTATTAATTAGCTATTGGCTAATAATAAAATTAAATGATAGGTATTCAATTCAATTCAATTCATTTATTCAATAACGATTAACATTGTGTCTGAATTTCTATAACTAAATACATCAATAATCACTATCCATGCCTAAACATGGATTATATTTAAATAATTACAAATCCAAATTAAATTAAAATCAGAATAATAATAAGAATTGGTAATACAAAAAAAATAAAAATAAAAATCAATGTCAATTCATCATATAGGTACCTACAATAAAAATTTTCCATTACAAGTCAATAAAGTTTATAGTTCCTCAATAGAATAAAGACATTTGTTTAACAAGTCTGAAACCCACTGGTATAAAGTAGACTTTTTATTTCTGTTGGCATAATAAGAATAAATTAAGTAGCTGTGCAAAAGTGGTAGGAAACTAGGAAGTCGAATTTTAAGTTTCGTTGTTGCACCTCACTTTACTCGCTTCTCGTAAATTCACTTGGACTCGACCACTCTTCTCATCATAAAACTAGCTAAGTACCTAGGCACTTACCTATTTTTTTACGATGACATTAGGTACTCGTGAAGACTCCTCACGCCAGCCTATAAAGCCTATTATTCTATATAGGTAGGTACCTACTTCTTACCGTGAAAAATTTTTTCACAAAAAAAAAAACCGACTTCCAAAAAACACTATAAAGTTTAAAATAACTTTAATTTCGGAAGTCGGTGTTTTTGGTTGCTTCTTTGTTTTTTGACACCGACTTCCGAAATTAAAGTTATTTTGAACTTTGTGCCGTTTTTTGGAAGTCGGTTTTTTTTTGTGAAAAAGTTTTTTATTTTTCACTTTTTAGTGGTACCCCACACCTAACACCACTGGAAAGTCACAGGAAAGCAAAAATACGCAATTTTGTATAAGTACATGGATGATTTTCCACATATTTTTTCCAGCTATTTGGATTTAAAAACCAAACTACTGAACCGATTTTGATAAAATTTCAATGGGACCATTTGGAAAGTATACCCTTTCCAACAAAAAAAGAATTTTACAAATCGGTTGGTTTTTTCGAAGCGACGGAGTTATGCGCGAACAAACATAAAAAAAAAATACAAACATCCAAATTGAGAACCTCCTCCTTTTTTAGAAGTCGGTTAAAAAGCGACTTGTTTGGAACTCCCCTAAGACCAAAGACTATAAAACCATACTCTATGCCTAAGACGAACCACTGACCGAACTTTTTAGTCGTTTTTAGCGGTCGGGTTTTTTAACAAAGTCATTTTTGAAGTGAAAACTTCTGTAGCGGCGTTGTGCACTTTTTGGGATTGGTAAAAAATGTTAAACTCACGTCAGGACACGTGACCTGATCGAAAATTCGTAAGACGGATAATGTAGGTAATATAAATTGTCATGTTTGTGTACGATAGCGCATTAATGAATAGGTATTGTATTTAACTACATAAATGATAGTAAGTACTTTTATACTATACTGATATATTAAGCAATTCGTGCGAAAATTATTCCCTAACCATTCCAAAATATTAAAAAATGCACAACGTTAATTTTCAAGGTTTCACTTCTGCCGGCAACCCGTTGTTTTTTTTTGACAGAATATACTAGATGGTTCATGAGAAGACTCACTTTACTTGCTAAGCAAGTGTGAAAGCACTCGTCAGACGTGTGTGATTTGGAACGGGCAAGTCGCTTTTGGTTTCAGACAAATCGGAACATTGGCAATTTAAAAGTACTAAGGTACCACCTACCAGTGTTGGGCACAATTGAATTATTTTTTTAATTGTAGAGGCAAACAATTACAATTTTTATTTCAACTAAATTAATTGCAATTAAATTAATTCAATTATTTTTAAATTGTGAAATGCAATTAAAATCAATTGCAATTTAATCTGTTAATTGTGGTTTACAACTAATTCAATTGCAATTAAAATTTTATTTGCATTTAAATGAATTGTTTTCAACAATTAATACAGTGGATTTCGGGTATAACGACGATGAAGGGACCACTGTTATTTCGTCGTTACATCCGGATGTCGTTACAGGCAAAGGCAAAAAGATACAGACATGTACATAGTTTATATTCATTTATTTAGGAGCTTTATAAAAGTTATTTTCTTTGTATTTAAAACTACGGTTATCCTTGTTTCCTTGAACCATCCAATCCTGAATTATTCTAGTTAGGTACCTGTGCTACACTTTTACGTAATGTTCTGACTTAAATCCAGGCTTTACACACCTTTGAGAATATTAAGGAGAATGCTCTTGTATTGTTTGCATTATTTTTTTCAGTTACTGACATTTATTAATTGTTAACTGTAATTGTAAACGTGTATCAAATAATTAACAATTAATCAATTGTAATTGCAAATTTTTACAAGCACAATTAATTTAATTGTTAATTGCGACACGTTACAATTACAATTAATTATTTTAGTTGTTAGTTGCAACTAAATTTGGCAATTTAATTGTTAGTTGTTAATTGTTTTCACAATTAGTTTTTGCCCCACTCTGCCACCTACCTATAATTTTTTTTGTTTTATAAGTAGGTACAACTATTCTCAAAAGAACCAGTAAATAAAGGGGATAGACCTTGGGATGCAGTTCTTTGGTGACATTAAATCTGATTATGAACTAAAGTAAATGCCACCAACTGTAACAAACTGCTTGAAAAGTACCGCGGAAGTTTCATTAAGATACAGTAAGTAGGCATGTTCCGTATGGTGTCGGACGTAAAAGAATAGCACCATCACTTCCCGTGGGTGATCATGCCATGAGAACTGGCGTATGTAATGCTCACAATTAACGTCAAGGAGATGCCAGAGGAGAGGGCCAGCTCCCATACAAAAAAGTTCGAGCCCCTTTCAATACTCCTACAGTTGCAACTATTGAAATGAAATGACACATTGATATTTTAGCGGATGTTAAAGTCTAACGTCTGATTTAGGTAGGTAGGAACTGGTTTCTGAATGTCACACATTCAGAAACCTGTGCAGCTACATAAGTGGTTTAGTTAGGTATTTTTTGAATAAATTTATTATATTGGTGTTACACCTAATAAATTTGTAGTTACCTACGTCTAACGCTGTGCCTTCGCCGTAGTCGGGTAATAAAAACTTTTTTTTACAAAACAGCTTAATTTTGCAAGTCCGTTTTATTTTTTAGTAAAAAACGTTTTATATTAAGTACCCGACTACGGCGAAGCAAAAAGAAGGGTTGTGAATTTGAACGGCATTTATGTATGTTTATAGATACCTATCCACTACCTATGTAAGTATGTTCATCTGTTCCCTCCAGTTTCCCTCATAACTTCTAAACCATTTATCATAATTTGACAAATGAGGTGTCATTGGAAGCGTCTAAATTATCCGCTGGATATAGGCCAGCTAGGTTATGTTGCAATAAATTGTATGTGGCGCCCTCTAGGGCGCATTAAGACTGACTATTTCTTTTTTTTTAATGTGGTCGTGTTGGGTATCAAACTAAAGGGCTTAATTAGCACATTTCAAATAAATATATGTCGCAGCTAACTGGCTTATAATCAGCCGTTTAATTTGTTGTCTAGCCATTTAATTAAACGGCGCCATTTAGTTAGCGGCCTAAATGACATCCCAGCATTTAATTGAACAGATATGCATATGATTTGGCCCACTAACATTTTAATGGTTGGTCTAGCCATGTTCACTATAGTTCCATTTTCTGTCACTTGGCGCGCTGTAGGCGGAACTGTCATAATTCCGTCGACCAGCCGCAGGGTTCCCGACTTAGGGGTTTTCCCCCAAATTTAGGGTTAAATAAGTGGTATATTTATAAGTTTTATCTATTGACCTAGCGATACGTACCTTATCAAATTTAGAAAAATTCTTTGTGACTAAGAATGCGGAGTTTAATGAATTTTCCTATGATCGCATTACAGGGGCTGATATGACCTCACGAAGATTTCGCCATAAACTCACTATCGCCATACAATGGAATATTAATAAAAAAAACAACTACATCGTCTGTGGTTACTTTGTGCTTACTGGAAAATAAAAAGGTTTAAGTTTAGAATCGAGTCCCCTTATTAGGGGGTAGGGGGGTTAGCCCCCCACCTTTTCCCGCCGCCCGCCGGAGGTGCGTGGTTTTTTATATTAATTGTTGAAGTTTAATTTTTTTATTGAATAATTACTGAGAAAAATCGCCTTAATAGGGAGGTATACTATTAAAGTGTAGTCGACGGAGCCCTTTTTCTGGGTGGTTTAAAAAACTAACCATGAAGGGGATGGCGAGGTCTGGTTAGGTTAGAAAGGAATGGCGGGGTCTGTTTGCTCGTTTTGCTGGCTCACTTGACCCCGCCATCCCCTTCTAACCTAACCTGTCCGAGTCGGGGTGCCCCATTAAGTCCCGAACTCGCTTCGCTCGCTTTTGCATCAAATAAAACACTAAAATGTTAATTAAAATCTAATCGGTGTTCAAAGGCGTAGCGAACTTGTCATAAATAGCAAGCAATCGGTGTCCAGAGGGGTAGCAAAAACAGGAGGCAGACAATAACGATATGGAGCACATTTAAGGCGCGATCACTGTCACTGTCAGTGTTAGACAAACTAGCCGACTAGCAATTCATTTCACGCATTTTGACAGATAGAACTTAAGCTGTCTACACACCGAAGCCAGGGTCCCGGATTTTGTTCGAAAGAGTTACCGCGGCCGTGGAACGTAAAAGGCACTAGGAGGAGCATGGATGGGTTTTAGTCAGTAAAAGTCTGACACTCCCTCAAGAGCGGCAGATGCCATTTGATGATTTCCCACCCTTAAAAAAAAAAAGCCAGCTATGTTTCATTGTTTCACTTTTTAGTGCTGTTACCCCCAACATTCCAACCAGTCAATAACAATTTAATTGTCTTATAACTTCGAAGTTCTTCATCAGATCTGTACGAAATTTAAATGGGATCATTTCGAAATAAACCTCTTTCGAACAAAAAAGGAATTTTGCAAATACCTAGGTACGTCTATATGACGGATTTATGGCCGAACATATTTATTTAAACTTTATGTACTTACAAAAGTTTACCACTATTGTACATAAAGTTTATGTACATTATAGTAGTACATGGGCGGACTTATAGGCATTCTCTACCAGTCAACCTTTGAGTTAAAATACTATTATAATATAGATACTACTACTGCTACTACTATACATAGATAAACGATATTAAACATATAAAAATAAAACATCCGAGTTGATAAACTACTCCTTTTTGAAGTCGGTTAAAAATAACGGTAAACCGCGTCTTATTACCGCGACAGTCAATTTTTCACAATCTTGTCTCTAATATTGGAATTTAATAAATAAAACAATAACTAGACGAGTTTTTGACAAGATTGAGATTTAGGTAAGTACCTACCTAGATAAGAATGCGAACTTTCCTTGAAAATACGTGAATTATTTTTCTAACTCATCAAAAGAAAGAAAGAAAAAAAGAAAGAAATACGTTTATTCTGCCACACATGACGCACAAAAAACACAAAAAATGAAAAGAAAATATCTTAACAACTAAAACAACACATAAACATTACGAACATTTTTGTTCGTCGTTCTCATCTTAAATTTGGATTTCGACCCTAAATTCGTTTATCGACACTCACAACGTAATGTTCCAAATATGAGTTCAAAAACGAATGCATAAATACATACTTTTCTTTCGTGGATAGGTAAAATTTAAAAAAAAAACCATTACAGTTCAACATTTTCCTTCGATTTTTAAACAACTGCATCATAAAATAACTTTTTAATTTTTATAGCACACTTTTTCTTTTTAATTTTTGGCGCGGGCTCATTGACTCAAGTCAATGAGCCAGCTTTTATCTTTGTCTATGTTTGGGCGCGCTGCGCAGTCATTCGAATACGCAATGAGAATATCCGCCATATTGGAATTAACAATTTTCCCACTTATTTTATTTCAACTGTATGAGTGAAGATAAAATAGTGTATGCAACGGCATATAATTAGGTATTAAAACACTCGTGTGATGCTATTATCACACTCGGCTACGCCTCGTGTGATAAACCCACACTCGTGTTTTAATAACCCTTTTTATATGGTCGTTGCATAAACTACTATTTTAGTGACCCCAAAAACCATGAAAGGACATCCCTAACGAATTTATAAGCGACATTTTGGATCTTTATTTAGAACTTTCCTCTGAAATAAGTAGGTAAGTATTTGAATTATTATCCTTTACGCATCCATTTCAGAGTTGAAAAGATCTCTCTACCATGATAAACCCAGGCGAGCAATGTGCCTTGTTCCATCGAACAGACGAAGAAGTGAAGGCCGTGCGTCAAGTCTTTGGCTTGAATGAAAACAGCATGCGGGATGGCGTGGACGCAATCATGGAATGGCTTCAGAAACAACCACATCTCGTTCATCTTGAAATCAGTAAGTAAACGGGAGTACCTACTTGAGAGTGTCTACAAATACAAATGCGATTCAAATAAGAATAGGAACGTCAATGACCTCTATCTGTCAAACGTCACTTGAAAAGTACGGTTAGCAAAGAAAACGTGAAATTTCAATAACTGTTTACTTAACTTTTTTTTAAAAGTTTTACATCAAATTTAAATATAAAAGTTAAATAGTAAGAAATTAGCTAAATTTAATATTTAATTATTAAGTAATTATTAGTTTTTTTTTTTAATCAACATAATTTATTTTATTTTCATTGTTGGCACCAATTCACAAATAAATTTTATTTAAAAAAAATCTTGTTTTGCTCACCCTACCGAACTGGTTTGAATTGACAGCGATGACGTCACAAAATGGCGCAAAGTCGATCCTATTCTCATTTGAATCGCATTGTACGCAAGTTCTTATTCTTGGAAATTTCGATCTACGCAAGATACCTAAGCTACAATTAAAAAGTTAGTTTATTTTAGAGACAGCAATAGCAATTTTAAGTTTTCTATTGAAAGTGAAAAATAATTTTCTCTAAACTTTCCAAGAATAAGTAGGTAACCTACCTACTTACTTGCGAATTTGTATGAAATACCGTGAGGAACAAACACTCTTAGATAACTCTTTTTATAAATCCGCGTAGGTACCTAATACCTATATATTTTGTTCACAAAAACTTATAGAATCTACTTTTGTGTGTTCTTAGGACTTCACCTCAAGTCATAAAAGTTAAACCGCTATCATGGTCATGTTGTTGCTAATTGAATTAAGCACCTACTTATTAAGTTTTAAGGTCAAGATTTACAGACGCGGCATTGACTTAACTTTGCTAGGTACCTACCTAACGTCAGTGTTTCATACGAATATGTAGTTTAAACAAAAAAAAATAATATTCATATTATTTTGTAAGTAAATGTAGGTAAGTAGGTACTTACACTAATATGAACCTTATACGGTTTTGCGAATCAGCTAAGTTTACCTACTTATCAAAGTGAAGTCAAAATGTGTGCGTAAATAACTCCCTAATTAAGAGCTTTATCCTACATGTACTTATGTATTAAAATTTTGCTTTTCTTAATCAGGTAGAACTATTGTCGAGACCATGATAATTATAGCAAAAGGATCCATAGAGAGAACGAAAGAGAAGTTAGATAATTTCTATAAATACCGTTTCTTGTTACCTGAAATATTTCAAAACAGGAATCAAATACTTTGCGGATCTAATAAAGTGTGGGACTTGTAGTAAGTATCTAAAGTAATCTCGCGGCTAGTAAAACGAACTATTCATCTGAATACAATATCTATACATATACAGAACTTTGTTTGCTTAGCAATAATAAACGGCTTATGTTTAACTTACCACCAGATATAGTAACATTTAGGAGACAAAAATAGTAAATGATCACCAAAATTAAACACGCATTTTAATTTAAAATTATAACCAAAATTTTAACGTCTCGCTATCCTATTTAAGCAAAATGACTCCAAATAAATCATTGTTAACCCAAAAGTAGTAAATGATCACCAAAATCATACCAGCATTTTAATGTAAAATTAAAATCAAAGTTTTTACATCTTGCTATCCTGTTTAAGCGAACTAATGTCAAACAAATCATTGTTAATCCAAAACTTTTAAGTAAATATAAAGCTTTATTTTAATTTATAGCTTTCTTTCATTTTTATTGGCAGCTATTGTTTGGTGTTTGGAGTTAAAAAAGTGTGAAATAAATAACTTTTTCCAAAAAAATATTCGAGAAGTAGCGCTCGCCGGCCGCTGCCGCGGCACCGCTCGCTTCGCTCGCTCGGCTCGCGCGCGGTTGGTCACAATTCTAACCTAACCTAACCTATTTTATCCAGTTTGTAACCCCAAGCCTACATTTTATGGCAATCACAGTAGTTTATTTAGGCAAAAATAGCGCATTAATTTGCTCGCTAAGATTTGGTGATCATTTACCACATTTGGTGTTCGAATACAATTTGAGGTGCAGTCGTGACTAAAATAGCTAGTACTATTGTAATTTTAGACTTCATTTTTCTGGTGTCAAATATATATTTTTGGTAAAAGAACTAAGGGTATCAAAGCATTTTATGGTGGTCATTATATTTAATCCCATAATAAACCTTATTTTATGTTTTAATTCTTGATCTCATTAGCATAAATGAATATCATTTATGCCAATGGGTTCTAGCGTTTTTTTAAAATGAATATTATTGGGTGTTAAAAATTTACTGCAAGAATTTTGTAGGTACATGCTCGGTATCATCATCTTTTTGAGTATGTTTTTTTCACACTTAAAAATAATTTAGCAAAATCTTTATCTACTTAAACCTGTACCTACCTACTGTTGCACACTGCGAGGCTGTGCCTACGACACGCAGCGAAGCCGCTTTACTTTTTAACGCCCTCAATCTTTAGCAAAAAGTTCAGTCGTATGCGAAACTTTTTTAGCAAAGTAAAATCACTCATTACAAAGACACTTATATTTAGAATTATTTTTCAGCGATATTTTTGCACTGCCGAAACTACAAGATAATAGAAGAATTTACATAGTGAAATTTGGAACAGAATTGAGCAACTTTGACATTGAAGGATTTTTTAGAAGAATTGCTTTGGTATGAACACTTGTTAAGCGATTAAAACATTATGCAGGTACATACCTAAGGGTCAGCTCACATGGTACGATTGCATATTCGCGCGATGATCGCTTTGTATTATAACGATGCCGAAAAGGTACAAAGGGGATCCTTTGTGGCATAGCTAACCGGCCGCCACTTTGTTTTTTTCATAATCGCAGCGCTCTACCACAGATTACTGAATAGTTACTACGTAAGCTCTACCCTCATATAGGCACATAGGTACAATGTTTTCTTACATTCTAATACAAATCAGATATTTCTGCTTGGTTTAATCATAATCCAATGTTGTTGGGGGACCTCTTAAGGGGTCATTGTACTAAAAATCGACTGCTCTGAGTACAATGACCTCTTAAGAGGTACTCATTGCGTTTATTCTGTTACACGTTGTAACTTTACGTAACTTTTAAAAAAAAAGTTATGTTGCTCGCAGGCATGGCCATGCAAGCACACTTATATGTTCGAACCCCTTTTAGGTACCCTACTTCAAATAAACCCTTTTCAAGCATTTATCCATCGCGTCTTATATTGGTGTGAGCTGTTCCTTAACTGCGATTTTCAATATTACCTATTATACCTAGACTACCTACCTGTCTTTTTCACTCCCGACCCGTGGTACAACTGCGATGTCCAACTGGTTGTACTACGGAGAAGTAAATAAAAAAAAGAACCCAAATCCCTTTACTTCTCCGTAGTACAACCAGTTGGACACATCGCAGTTGTACCACGGGTCGGGAGACGTCTTTTTTTTTCATATGATATCGATAAGTAGGTACCTATCTAACATTTATCATAATTCAGCTTCTAGATCTGCGAATGATTTACGACTACATGGCAGGCGACTTATGGATTGTCGACATGGAGCACGTAGGCTGGGCACAGATTCTCACTCTAAATCCTTTGGTTTTCAAGAAAATTACGTCGTTTTTTACGGTAAAACATTCCTACTTTATATTTTTGTCACTCTTATTGATGGTGAAGGTCTACTCATTAGTACTTACTCATGAATGTTGTAATAACTTCCTTTGGAAGCAACTCAGAAATAATTTAAAAAATCTACTGCTCAGTGTATTTATGTTCGCTTAACTCGATAAAATATAGGGATCAGCAAAGGTTTTTCACGATTTCAGGGTTGGTCCCATTGTAAAAGTTGTCCATATTCTTAATCTTTCACCCACTGAAAGATTGGTAATTATTTAAAAGATATTCAGTTCAAACACCGCGGTCATATGCGACTAGGGCCAGTATTGCTGAATCTATCTGTACTGCCATGTCGGATTTTCCTCGTGAATTCATACGTAATTCGAATATACTTACACAACATTCAAATTTTAATCTTATATTGAAAATAGGTAAATAAAGCAGCTAAGCTGCAATCATATTGAGCACTTTCCTGAACCAGCTTAAAAACTATACAGGTCTCAGGAAAGTACTTTATGTTCCAGAAAGCCCTAAATTGGAGGATATTCGGCATCCACGTCATAAACTTAGCAGGTCCCGCTAATATCGTTCAGCGTATAGTTGATTTCTTCAAGCAGTTCATCACCTCAGTGATAATGGATCGAGTTGTCATCCACAACTCTTTGGAGGATTTGTACAAGTATGTGCCTAAAGAATGCCTTCCCGAAGACTACGGGGGCAAAGAGTTGAGTTCGCAAAAACTAGCAGGTACCTACTTAATCATTAATTCATCATCATCAATCATGATCAGAATCAAGGCGAGTTCTAAAATACGAATTAATATTACACTACTTTTCGACGTCAACAAAAAAGATTTCATAAGTAATTATTTATTTAATAAATTGGTGGTTCACCTTGATACGCCTTTACTCATCAAATTACTGTTTTTTTTCGGCAAAATATTTAAATTGGAGGCTATTGTTTTTTTGCTACATACTTAATTTAAATTAAGATTTAAAGAACGATAGATGATAATGAACTACCTACAACACCGCATACAAACTTTAGCACTAAAGTTTTTTATTCTTTTGTTTCAGAAATCACTGAAAAGTACTATAAAGAACCGAAAATAACTGAATTCTTGTTGGAGTGCTCCAAAATGGTGTCAAACGAGAGCCTAAGGCCGCGAGATGAAACCTCGGATGAATTTCTTTCTGGCTCCTTCAGATAACTGGAAGTCGACTGATCCTAGTGAAATATGTACGAAGGCTTGCGGAAACGGACTGGGTAGTGGTTTTGTTGAGATTTAGACTTAATTTGTTACGTAGGTACATAGATCAAGTAATTAAACATCTCCAAACTCACTTGACAAATTTTTAATAATACCTATTTTAAACATCTCAATTTTAAAAGTTGTCTTGCATAGGTATTCATTCTTGCATAACATTCATATTCATAACTAAGCGAATGTGACCGTTTTATAAGAATATGATTAATAACAATAACGTTACCTACTTGATATAGTCCCTATTGTGTCTGCTTACTTAGCAAGTTACGTGTCTGTGATTTGTGAATCTTGCCCTCTGACGCAAGGAACCTTAATGTGGGTTTGGGGAAGACTTCTTAGACCATGGACCGCCATGAGAATAATATGCTAGGAGCGTGTCCTCAGCCTTTTCGGACATATTATGCGTTCATCCAAGCATAGCCTGGAAAGACTCATGATATTGGGTCGGGTCGGAAGAAGACGCGCTCAATGTAGAACACCCCGGCAAGAAGGACCAACGCCATAAAGAAGGCTGTTGGAGGCAGCATGTATAAAGCGGTCCAGCTCCACAAGACATAATGACCAGCGGCCCTACCATGACGTGTTAAAGCGTGAGTCGTTCGAGCGAGAAGGAGGGATGGAGCTATACACCCTTTATAGCTCCATCCCTCCTCGCTCGAACGACTCACGCTTTAACACTTCATGGTAGGGCCCCCTGAGCTGTCATTCCATCTTATTTGTTCACTTCAACTAAGAACTTCAATTGGTTTGACAAATCACCCGTCGTGCGCCCCGCCCAAGTGTTCACTTCGACATGTTTACACAATCGCACTGCAGCCGGTCGATTCTGTCGACATCTCACGGTGTTCACCTAGGCGGAGTGAACGACAATAGAGCTGTCATTCCATCTTATTTGTATGGTTTGACAACTCACCCGTCGTGCGCCCCGCCCGGGTGTTCACTTCGACATGTTTAGAGAATCGCACTGCAGGAATGGTCGTGATCCTCAGCAGACGAAGAAGAATAAGAAGCAAAATCGTCTTCGCTAGTTTTAATAAAAACTCCTTTTAAGCACTCGTAAATTGAAAGTTCACTTAGGTTTAGGTAAACTAGGTACATAAGTGTCGCCAAAGGGTAGCCCACGAAATTTAAATTTTCTTACGTTTTTTGCAGGTCAGTTGTATGTTGGTCAAAATATGATTCGCGGCCGTAGCAAGTAGGTACGTATTTACAGAACTGTAATCAATCATTAAAATCAATACAACTTTCTCAGTTAGAATACCTAATTAATGCCAAATGTTATGATTTCATGAAATAATACATTTGTCATCAATTCTAACTAAAACAGTTGTATTGATGATTTTAATGATTATAATTCTATAAATAATTCATATTTTGACCAAGATACAACCTGACACTGACCTGCAAATTGCAAAAAACGTAAGAAATTTTGAATTTCGCGGGCTACCCTGGCTAGACCTAGATGCTTGACGACGTGGAAGCGACATTCAATATTAAGTATACTGAGTTCAAACGATACAAACTTTTGTTTGCATTGTTGCACAGACAAAATCCTATATACAGGGTGTTCCAGAAAGGTATGGTCATATTTAAGGGTGGTGTTGGGTAGCTGATATACTTACCAACAAACATTAACCTCCCTAACCCTAATAAGACTCAACCAGAAAAACGACTAATGCCGAAGAAATGACTATTCAAGCACATGCACCAACTGTAACAAACTGCTTGAAAAATAATATTTTTTTCGTAATTGTAGTTGTTTTTTATGGTCGAATTTTTTGAAAAAAATTATGTTTATGTTAAATAAAATAACTTAATATGTTTAATTATTTTTTATGTTATGACATTTTTTCTTAATTAATGTAGGTTTAACAGCTACCCAAAATCACCCTTCAATATGACCACACCTTTCTGGAACATCCTGTAGAAGTTTATGGAAGCCTGTATCGTGTTGAATTAAATGAAACAAAATTTAAATCTTGTGTTAAGCGCACACTATGCAGGCAAGCATACCTATTAGAAGTTGGGGATTACATTGAAGATAAAAATGCTTGGCTCAATGCTGGTCCTGCTCCGCAGCCACTAGGGCGCACAAATTAGTTATTTAATTATTATTTTTTTATTTTTAGCAGTTGTGAGACCCGCCGAATATTGAAAGAACATAGATTTTTCATTGTATAGACTCGAATTAATTTTGCATTGTATAATTTCATGCATTAACGGCACATGTGTGAGTACTGTGTACCTTCAAGTCAAACTATCATTTTTGGGTAAGACTTTAATGTGCCCTGGCTGTTGGGAGTGTCATGCTCACTCAAGTCTCTCTGATGGTGCAGTTTGTGTTTCATTCATCATTTGACTCCGTCAGCTGGGACTGGTCATCTCTCAACTGCCACGGTTTGTTTTAATTTGTTAGTATTTTGAATTGTTCCTTTTTTGCACGTCTTTTTACATCGTTCTCACATATCTATGAATAATTTCAACAAGAACAATGTAACCACAACTTTGTAATAATTAATTGATTCAAAAGAGTGTCCATGGAGTTTCTTGTACGTTCTTCTCCATAGAGATCTACCCTTTGGAACGTGCAAATAGCTTCACCTCTTTGACTGACCGACCTTGTCAATTCAAAAGTGCCTGTAAATGGTTTAATTGAAATAAATGCTTTGACTTTGACTTTGACTTGACTTTGACTTTGAAACAATTATGGGGTCGAGTTTCCTCACCCAGTTAGGTACTAAGATTATAGCTATCATAACAAGCATTAATCTTATTTTGATGAGTCCATCGTAACAAGATTGGAGTGTGACGTCGGTCTATTGTTACATCCAACTGAACTTTAACTTTGTCTTCTCATTACCAGATCGTATTAAGATAATGCAATTATTAGTTTAATGAGCGCGCATCATGTAACTCTTGTGCTGCTATAATAAAGGATAAATTGGAATGACGCGCGTCCATGAAATGCAACATAGTATTATGAGTAATTTTAAGCTAATGTATAAATATATTATTATTCTCATAGTAGTATATTTTTAATTGGTTAGATTTTAATTTACGGCATTGTGTTTTAATGTAATTTAAAAAACAATATCAATTGTCAAGGTCAAGAAAACGTTTTTGTTACAAAAAACCGGCTAAGTGCGAGTCGGACTCGCGCACGAAGGGTTCCGTACCATTATCTATAAAAAAACGGCAAAAAAATCACGTTTGTTGTATGGGAGCCCCCTTAAATATTTATTTTATTCTGTTTTTAACCGACTTCTAAAAAAGGAGGAGGTTCTCAATTCGCATGTTTGTATTTTTTTTTTATGTTGATAAATGATAAATGATAAATGATATTTATTTTGTAAGTAGGTTAAACATAACACTTTTACACGTCAATATTTTTTGGTCATTTTAAGCTAGATGAGGCCGGTGTTTCCTAGCTGACTACCCTGAGAAGAAACACCGAAACAAACTCAGAGGTCACAGTCTCTTTTGAAGTCCATACAAATTGTACTGGTCAAATCATACGAGAACCATGTAGGTTAATGTCTGAGGTGGCCTTTTGAGGAAAGTGCCACACAGATTTGAGTGGACCTGTCCAGACAGTGCAAGCATTTGTCAGTTATTGTGGAGCTCAAACTTAGAACTTTAAGGAGCTCAACGATTTGACGAACAATACCAAAGTAAGGACATTTGGGTAGGCCGCATAAAAAAAATCTCAAACTGCCAGACATTTTTGACTAACATGAAATGGATCCCTCAGTTGCGCGTGAGGCGGTGTTTTGTACGCACGTGCTTATCGCAAAGCATTCCGGCTAGTGTACTGATCACTTTCGGTGCGGGTGTACCCGCTAATAGTGAGAATGGAGGGAGGTAGTATGGATGAAGCAGCGTTGACCGATAACAGCGACACTGAGAATATAAATGAGTGTGGGCAAGAGATGTTGACGATGACGGGTACAGTGGATGTTGACCAACAAATTGATGCAAGACTAACGGAGAAGAGATTGAGGGAAAAAAGTGAAGATAGTAGTGAAGAAGGTTTTATTACTGTTAGCAGGAGGAGACCAAAGAAACTTTTTCGAAGTAAATCAAACGAAAATTTGAGTACTCACATAGTCCAATTAAGTAAACGTTATGAACATAATAATGATGCGGTTGCCGAGAATGATGACGTAACAAATGAGTCGTTTGAAATATGTTTGACTTCATTACAAGGTTTACCGAAACAGATGGCCTTGGCTAAGTGGTTAAGAAGCGGGAACATACAAAATATCATTAGAATAAAATATAAAAGCCCTTATAAGGTATTCGTACAGTTTGATGATAAAAAACAAGCTGAAAAATTATTAAATTTTCCTAAAAACAAGGATCTAGACATTAGAGCGCAATTTACTAATGAGGTTGATCTATCCTACGGATTAATCAAAGGGGTTGAGTTAGAAATGACAGATAAAGAAATGATAGACACATTCAGTACCTCGTGTGAAATTGTGTCTGTCAGAAGACTAAAACGGATGAATGAAGAAGGTAAATGGATTGATAGCGAGACTGTGAGGTTAGGTTTCAAAGCTCAGATTGTACCAGAGTATGTATATGCATATGGATGTAGATTTAGGGTTGAGAAATATGTTTTTCCTGTAACCCAGTGCTCAGGATGTTGGAGGTTTGGACATCATAAAAAGTTTTGCCCAATTAATAAAAATCTTTGCCCTAAATGTGGAAAAAATCACATTAATTGTGAGACAGAAACATTTACATGCTTAAATTGCAAAGGCCCACATATGGCTATTAATAAAACATGTCCATTTTTTATAAAAGAGAAAAGGATTCGTATTCTAATGAGTTTAAGAAATACTACTTACAAAAATGCGTTGGAGATGTATATTCAAGAAAAAAGGGAAAATACCAAGCAAGTTTCACTTGAAGTAGAGAATGAATCCTCAAAAAAGGAACAAGGATTTATAAATGCGGATGTGAATAGTCCCACAAATATTAATTGTAATGAAAAGTTTACTGGTGAACAGGCAGAAAAGGATGATGAACCCGATATTTTAGAAGAAAATCAAGAAGAACATTATGTAACAGCAACAAGTAAAAAAAGCGAAAAGAGCCGAAAAAAAAGGATCATATAACTCTAAAAAGAAGAATAACAACAATTTGCAGGATGACAATAATATGTCGGTATCTACAGAAAGCCTAGAAGTTACCCAAAATCAAGAAGAGGAAAAAAGAAGTGCGAAAGAGAGAAAATTTCAATGGAAGAAAATTTGGCAAAGTATTATGGAAATTGTATTTTCTGAAGAGAAGGATCTAATGGGTAAAATGGTATCGATGTTGAAAGTTATATGTGAGGAAATTAAATTATTTTTACTTGGTAGTTTTATGGACAGAGAAGTTTTACACAGTTATTTATTTAAATATAATGGATAGTACACAAAAAGTGACCTCGCTAAATATATGTCAGTGGAACTCACAAAGTTTAAGGCCCAAATTAGGTACTTTTGAAGCATTTTTAAATCAGGAAAAAATTCACATTTCTATTTTGAGTGAAACATGGCTTGATCCAAGTGTTAACTTTAATTTGAGTGGGTACAATATATTTAGACAAGATAGACCGGATTCTTATGGAGGAGTTGCTATTATAATCCATAAATCATTGCATTCGCAAATAAGTCCTATTCATCTATCAAATCCAGGCATAGAAGTTATTCACATCAAAATTCTTAATTGTATAAGTTTAAAAAATATAATTTCAATTTACTGCCCTTCTTCTGTAGTCACGCGTGCTGCGGACTGGGATAGTCTGTTTAATTTAGAGCTTAGCAATACTTTGATTGCAGGGGATTTTAATGGACACCATACTAATTGGTCGTACAAAATAGATCAAAGAGGAAATCAACTGCTAGAATCTTCATTGGAAAATGGTTGGATTTCTTTAAACAATGGCGATGCTACTAGAGTAAAATTGGTAAACGGATTAGTTAAGAGGACTTCACCTGATATTACGTTCGCATCGTCTGATATATCGGTAAATTGTGATTGGAAAGTATTCAATGAAAACCTGGGGAGTGATCACCTTATTATTAAAATAACACTAAACTATTTAGAATCAAGACAGTATATAAAGAAACGTAATTATAAAAAAGCTGACTGGAAAGCGTATAGAGATAATCTTCGTCAACAATTTTCCGATATTCATATTTTTGAGGATATTCAAGTCTTATATGACTATTTTGAGGACCACATTAATCAGTCCGCCAGTAAAAATATTCCTGAGACCAAGATTTGTACCAATCCGACAGCGAATTTTAAACCTAAGGAGTATTGGCACCCATCTTTGTCCAGAGCAGTAGCTAAACGGAGACTGGCTTTGGGTGCATTCCGACGTAACCCTACACCTAATAATCTAAAAACTTTAGAGGATAGAACCGTAGAGGCACACACGTTGGTAAACAAAGCTAGATCAAGTAATTGGAAATCATTTTGCAGCAGTATTAATGAGACTACTTCGGTGTCTGAAATGTGGTGTAAAATGCGTTGGTTCAAAGGCTATAAACAGTCAAAATCGTTTCCATCAGAAACTAAACAAAAAGATTTGTTATGTTCTTTAGCGCCAGACTCGGTAATAAACAAACAACCAACTTTTACATCGCGTAATAGTTTATTGGAATCACCGTTTAGTATGCAAGAAATGAAACATTGTTTTAAGAAAAAAGATACTGCTCCGGGCAAGGATGGGATAACTTACTCCATGATTTGTAATCTACCTTCGGTTGGCAAACTATATTTATTAAACATTTATAACAGGATTTTTACATCTGGATATATTCCACGTCAATGGAGGGAAATAAGCATTGTTCCCATTCCAAAAGCTACCAGCAGTGCTGATTTAGAACCAAAGCTTAGGCCGATTTCTCTAATCTCATGCGTGTGCAAGATATTTCACACAATGTTAGTGAAGAGATTGGAGTGGTATACAGAGAGAAATAAGTTTTTATCTGCTAGTACGTCTGGCTTTAGGAAGGGGCAATCCTGCTTAGACTGTCTCGCGAGACTCGTCACTGATATCCAAATAGGACTTTCAAATAACGTTCCTACTGTAGCTTGCTTCCTGGACATAGATAATGCATACAACAATGTTTTAGTTGAGAGTGTCGTGGCTACGTTAGATAAATTAAATGTTGGCTCTTATATTTGTCAATATATTTGGAAGTTTTTAAGTTCGAGATGCTTAATGATGAAAATATATTCTGGAGAGACAGTTATAAGTAGATGGACAAATAGGGGTTTGGCTCAGGGGGACCCACTTTCCCCGTTACTTTTCAATTTAACCACGTATAAAATTTGTCGTGAGATAGAAGACGTGACTATATTGCAATATGCCGATGATTTTGTAATACATTTGAAGCACAGAGACATACATTTTTGTGAAATCACTTTACAGTTGGCACTTGACGACATGATAGTTAAGCTGGATGAAGTGGGTCTAGAACTTTCCCCTAATAAATCTAAAATATGTATTTTTACCAGAGGCCGAAAAAGGAATAAAATAAATATTAAAATCAATGAACATACTGTTGGTATAGTTGAAAATTTTAAATATTTGGGTATGTGGCTTGATCGATCCTTATTGTGGGGTAAACATGTTAATGAAGTAGCTGAGAAGGTCTTGAAATTTATGAAACTTTTAAAAGTATTAGCGGGTTCTAAATGGGGAATGCATCCAAAGTATTTACGTACATTATACATATCGGTAATCAGAAGTAGATTGGATTATGGATCTTTTTTGTTCGGGAATAGTGCCAATGTTCATCTATATAAACTGGATAAAGTACAGAATCAGGCTGCGAGAATAATCGGAGGATTTATCAAAAGCAGTCCCATTCATGTAATGGAAAGCGAGCTGTGCTTACCTCCTTTGCATATTAGAAGATTATTTCTGTCATATAAATACTGCCTGAAAAGTATGTCCTGGTCAAACAGTATAATTATGCGTCTTCTTACACAGCTAAATGATCTGGTGCAGATGAGCTATTGGCAAAAAAAAAAGAAACCATTACTTGTATCGGTACTCGATAAATGTGAATCCTTGCGTGTACATTCTTCTGATCCCTTAGAAATGTTTTCATTAGATATTTGGGTAACCAGTATTAAAATAGATGAATTAATTAAATGTAATTTGGAAAGTGTAACAGGTCCTAAGAAATCTTTAAATTTTGCATCTCTCAAATTTGAAATTGTTAAAGAAATTCACGATAAATACCTACATTATAATAAATATTTCACTGATGGTTCAAAGTGTAAGGATGGTTTGGGAGCAGCATTTTATGACGTTGATAGAAACTATTCAGCTATGTACAAAGTAAACACTAATGTGACTATTATGACGATGGAACTCATTGCAATTTATGAAGCCATTAACTCTGCTTATAACTCGGCAGATCGTTACTTTGTGATTTTCACAGATAGTAAGAGTGGTTTACAGCATTTAGCTCGTTGTGCCTCTGGCTTCAGAGGTATTTCGATAGCTTATTCCATATTACGTAAGGTTATAGATCTTACGAACAGTGGCATAGTGCTGAGATTGCAATGGGTTCCATCTCATGTAGGTTTGAGAGGTAATGAAGAGGCTGATAGACTAGCAAAATTAGCGGTTACTCAAGGTCAAGAATACTGTATAATACCTAATTATTTAGAACAATTGTGTAATTGCAAAACAATTTGTTATGATATGTTTAAGGAGTATTTTGACGAACGAAGTAGGGAAAAGGGTATCTGGTATAGAACAATACAATATCAGCCTCCTCAAACACCGTGGTTTGCTATCAAGGAAATGAGTAGGTATCATATTGTTCTGCTTCATAGATTACGCTCTGGTCACTACCCATCCCGCAAGTTTGGTTATTTGATGAAGAAAGTGAATTCTCCCAATTGTGAAACATGCGGAACGGTTGAGGATGTTCACCATCTACTTATGGAGTGTACTAAGACTAAGAAGGAAAGAGAGACACTGTTGAGCAAAATAATAGTAAACGAATATGATATTGGCCCATATGTAAAAGCTTTAGCGCAACCTTCACCTGAGATAGCAAACCTACTTACTGATTTGTTTAGAAATTAATAATGTATAATGTATTGGTAGGTGTAGTTTAGAACAAGTTTATGTTATGATGAGGCTGACATGCCATTGTGGATAAAAGCCTCCTTTAAAAATTTAGAATAAAAAAAAAAAAAAAAAAATGGATCCCTATCATAGCGATCTGCATGGTCCCCAAATTTACAATACGATATGAGGATCATGCAGATCAGTGTCTGAAATGGTCTTTTGAGGAAAGAACCACACAGATTTGAGTGGACCCGTCCAGTCAGTGCAAGCTTTGGTCAGTAGTCGAGTAGCTCAACTTAGAACCAAAAAGGAGCTCAACGAACCGACGAACATGCCAAAGAAAGGACATTTGGGTAGGCCGCAAAAGTACTCAAACTGCCAGACCTCGTTAAAAATACTTCAAAGAAGAAGAAGTATTCTAAAGAAGCGAAAAATAAGAAGAAAATAACCCACATAGTCCCCATATTCACAAAACGAGTTAAATAATAAAAAATAAAATATAATACTTTACAAAGTAAGTATTCCATGTCAAAAATAATAAAAATAGAATACTTAATAAAGTAAACATTCATGTCAAAATTTACAAACGAGATTTTTGTTCGCGCATAGGTATAACTCCGTCGCTTGCCAACAGATTTGAAAAATTCTTTTGTTGGAAAGGGTCCCAAATGGTCCCATTTAAATTTTATCAAAATCGGTTCTGCAGTTTGGTTTTTAAATCCAAATAGCTGGAAAAAATATATGGAAAAATCATCCATGTATACGAAATTGCGTATTTTTGCTTTCCTGTGACTTTCCAGTGGTGTTGTTAGGGTACCACTAAAAAGTGAAAAATAAAAAACTTTTTTCACAAAAAAAAGAAACCGACTTCCAAAAAACACTACAAAGTTCAAAATAACTTTAATTTCGGTAGTCGGTGTTTTTGGTTGCTTCTTCGTTATTTGACACCGACTTCCGAAATTAAAGTTATTTTGAACTTTGTAGTGTTTTTTGGAAGTCGGTTTCTTTTTTTTATGTGAAAAAAGTTTTTTAGTATTTGTTATTATAGCGGCAACAGAAATACATCATTATTGTAAATTTCAACTGTCTAGTTATCACGGTTCATGAGATACAGCCTGGTGACGGAAGGACAGACAGCGGAGCCTTAATAGTAGGGTCCCGTTTTACCCTTAGGGTACAGTAGTCGGAACCCTAATTAATCATAATCTTTATCCCATTACTTGGAATCGGCGCAACTCGGTTTTTTCTTCTATTCTGTCCTATCAGCCGTCAAATATCACTATCTAACCTTAATGAACCTGAACAAATCAGAGATTTTTTACGAATTTGGACTCGAGACCTCACCAGTCACCCTCTCCCTATCAGAGACTAGAAAAAGTTTTATTGAGACCGTATGTTAATCGTGTCCGTTTCGACGGCGCGGCCATGAAGTTTTTTTTTAATAAAAATATGCCACGATTTTGTAAAAATTTCTAAAAGTAGACTCCCAAAACCATAAATTTGCCAAAGCTATGGTTAAAAAGTTATAAGGGTTTGAACGTGGCCTCGCCATTGAAACGCTCCGAACCGCGCGGCCACGGAGATCTTTAAAACTAAGCATTGCAGAGACCTGAAATTTTGGTAAGTAACAGATTGAATTTGTAAAAAAATTGTAAAAATATAGAAAAAAATCCTGGGCTTATATTTTAGGAGCTGTAAGACTAATACGCCATGGCCGCGCCATTGAAACGGTGAAAAACACATTTTCGCCGATATCTCGCTGAAAAAGCAACGCAGACGTCTGAAGTTTTTTGTAAAACCCAGATTTGAATTTGACAAAACTAGTAAAAATAAAATAAAAAATCCTGGGTTTATACTTCAGGAGCTATAAGACTAATACGCCATGGCCGCGCCATTGAAACGGTGATAAACACATTTTCGCCGATATCTCGCTGAAAAAGCAACGCAGACGTCTGAATTTTTTTGTAAATACCAGATTTGGATTTATCAAAACTAGTAAAAATAAAACAAAAAATCCTAGGTTCATATTTCAGGAGCTGTAAGACTAAAACGTCATGGCCGCGCCATTGAAACAGTGACAAACACATTTTCCCCGTTATCTCGCTGAAAAAGCATCACAGACGTCGTGAAGTTTTTTGTAAAACCCAGATTTTAATTTGTCAAAAGTAGTAAAAATAAAACAATAATATAATATTATTATAATTTAAGAACTGAGCTATGCAATCAATGGTATGATGCAATCAATGCGTGATGCTGTCTCAAACATATGGACAAACAGACAAACCGACAAACAGAAAAATTTAAAAAATGCCAGTATTGCGTTTTATACCTTTTTCCTAACATTTCTCAGTTATTTTTAGGCAAAAATATTCATTGTACAGACACGGCAAGTCTACGATTTTATAATGTGTATAGATATAGATGGGTTCACGGTTCATTTCAGCCTATAAAACCATCCATCACGCACATTCTATATTCGACAATAAACACTATCCGACGAATTAATAAAGTGGAATGTATATTATGAAATCAGCCTTTTACAATTTTTCAAGACTGATTTTTCAAAAATTTTCGTATATTCTAGATTATTAAAAAATAATTATATTCCAGATTGAACAAGAAGCCAAAATTGATTTGACTAAGTACTGCGTTGTGTAACGAAACCATAGCGCGATTCAAGATTCTCGTCTGGACGTACAACGCCATCTACCGAGTGCGGTGACAAAAGCGGGCCGGATGATTTGTTCCTGCCTGTTAACTCTGTTATAATAACACTGAACATTGTTATTTGATGGGTTTGTTAGATTCAGAGCCAGCAACTGTTATTTCTGAAAGATTTTTATTTAGAAAACATTTATTTATATTGAAATATTTGTTTAAAGAAAGTGTTAGTTTTTATGTAATGTATCGGTCATTAGTACGGGATGTCAATATTGATAGTGAAACAAGTGTGAAGTTGGCGCGTTTCTCCGTCGTAATTTTTTTTAATTCTCTTGTCTCTGGCTTGACGTTCGTACGAGTATAACAGAGTCGACAAAAGGGTGCTAGAAACAGGAAACATTTTGTTACTTTTTTTTTTTATTAGAGATGGGTTTGCTCTTGACTCTAGTCAATGTCAGAGATGACAGAGACAAAGTCTACGATGGAGCGAGAATACCCAGGAGCCTGTTCACTCTAACTTTGAAGAGATTAGGGTTGTAAGCATTTGGAAACACAGACGCAGGCAGATTTACTTTATTGCGAACCAAGCCACACAACACACAAAGCTATTGTTTTTTTTTTAACCGACTTCCAAAAAGGAAGAGGTTCTCAATTAGACTGATTTTTTTTTGTATGTTTGTTCCACGATATTTTCGCCAATTGTCAACCGATTTTGATGATTCTTTTTTTGTTTGGAAGAGTATCTTCCCGGACTGGTCCCATTTCAATTTGGTGAAGATCTGATGAAGAGCTTCGGAGATAGGTAACGGAACTCTTCAGTAAATGATGCAAACCTGCTGCAAAAGGATTGCTGAAATCGCATGTCTGTATATTGTTTACACCAGTTCACGCCGGTACACTGTGAAGGATGTGTACAAGTCAGCCATGGTTTTGGGGTTATCTATTCGGGCATAACTTTCTTGTTTATGAACCGATTTTGATGATTCTTTTTGCGTTGGGTTTACCACTAAAAAGTGAAAAATAATCGACCCCAGCAACCTGAAAATTAAAAAAAACCGGCCAAGTGCGAGTCGGACTCGCGCACGGAGGGTTCCGTAAGTACATTATCTAAAAAAACGGCATAAAATCACGTTTGTTGTATGGGAGCCCCACTTAAATATTTATTCTGTTTTTAGTATTTGTTGTTATAACGGCAACAGAAATACATCATCTGTGAAAATTATATTTGAGTTGATGGAATGAAAGGTAAATTGCGGTTTACGATTTATGACGTATTAAAAAAAACCACTTAAGTACTAGATCTCGTTCAAACCAATTTTCAGTGGAAGTTTACATGGTAATGTACTATACTATAACTTAAGATTGAGAAGAGAAAAGAAAGAGATATAGGTAATATTTTTTTCTATACTACCAGTACTTATTTACTTTACTTCGAGGAGCGGCTGCCTACCGCCTCAACAACCCATTAACTGGGTAACACGGTTCTTCTTGGCAAGACTGGAGTCAGATTTTTTCTGGCTTCTGACAATCATCCAAAACGACATTAGTCATTTGTGGGGCTTAGTTCATAAGTTTTTTGCATAAATTGTTGATTAATAATAAATAAATAAATAAATACATAAAGTAGACGTGAACAAACATCTCCGCGACATCTATCAATGACAATAACTTGTTAACGTATATAAGTAGATAGGTAGGTATGTATACAACGTGTAACACAATAAACGCAATACCTCGTAAGGGGTCATTGTACTCATCATTATGAACAACTTTCACTACGGGACCAACAGCGAAATCGCGAAAAAAAATCGACTGCCCCGTACATTTTTGTGCGCATAACACGATAAAATGTACTGAACAGCTGATTTTTTTTCGCGATTTCGGGGTTGGCCCATAGTAAAAGTTGTTCATAATGATGAGTACAATGTACCCTTAAGAGGTATTGCGTTTATTCTGTTACACGTTGTATAAATATAAATGTAGGAAAAATTGACGTTTCTTAAGCATAAGTACAAGAATTGACCTATAAACACATAATAAAGCCACAAAAATATATAAGTAATATTACAATGGTTCTATTCAATAAATAAGACATCGATACTTAAGAACACTGGGCTGTTGCTTAGGACTCTGCAGTCTGCATAAAAATAAAACATGACAGCTATTTACAATTTTTTTATAATATTGGTACCAAAACAATTTTAAAAGCTAAAGTAAATAATAAGGTAAAGTTAACAGCAAATTCACTTCAATTTTCCACTTGACAATAACGTCCACGATTCTTTTATGACTTATACACTGAAAAGAAAAAAAAATACTGAGTGTGATGTTCTACTGTATAGTCTAACCCGTACATGCTTTTATCTACACTCACAACGTAATGTTCCAAATATGAGTTCAAAAACGAATGCATAAACACGTACTTTTTTTTCGTGGATAGGTAAAATTAAAAAAAATAACTTTTTAATATTTAAAGCACACTTATACTTTTTAAATTATTGGCGCGAGCTTATTGACTTAAGGTGAACGCTTCAAGGCTTCAAATTTTCTTACGTTTTTAGCAATTTGCAGTATGTAAGTAAGTATGTATTAATATAATTACAATGATTAAAATCATCAATCATCATCAACTCTTTCAGTTACAATTGATGTCAAATGTAGTATTTCATGAAATCATAACATTTGTCAATCAATTTTAATTTCGCGAATTTGAATTTGAACAGACTCGAAAACTAATGGTTATGGTTATATTTCCTCATACAAAGCGATGGTCGCGCGCATACGCGATCATTGCGTTCATATTTTGTATGGCAAAGGCAAATTCTTCGTCGCGTCCACGTTTTTCCTTACAAATTAATACGCGATGATTGCTTTGTATTAGCAAGTAAGCAAGGCTTTACCTCATTCAGATATACCGTAGTCCCATAGCGGCGGCATGCGCCAGCACGGCCTCTGCCGCCTGCCTCACTTCAAGGTGCGCGCGCGCAGCTTCGTACCACTTGGAAGCAGCTGCACGCGACGCACCCTTGAGTGAGTCCACGTAGCGAACCGCTACGGCTATGTTACCGCGTTCCATCCAGAATCTGTCAAAGTTAATAAATGTAAGGACTTGAAAAAAAACCGGCCAAGTGCGAGTCGGACTCGCGCACGAAGGGTTCCGTCTGTCTAGACGGACAGCGGAGTCTTAATAATAGGGTCCCGTTTTTACCCTTTGGGCACGTAACCCTAAAAATGAAATAACTGAAGTGAACTTTTAGTGCAACATTCAAAATGGCAAAATTCAGTCGCGGGGCAAGGGCACGGAAAAAGACGAGTAAGTCTAAGTCGGTAAGAGTCCGGCACTCCCCCCCGCTCCGCCCAGCGCGTGAGGAGTCATTTGATGATTGCCCATACAAAAGAAGGGCAAGATTCGCAAAACCCACTTTTCTTTGCTAACTTAGCGTTTCATATGAATAATTAAAATTCTTATTTCTCTACTTATGAGCGTTTACGCCGTACGGCTTTTCATACAATCTTTCATGTCCTTATTTTTCAAATGAATGAACCGATTTTAATGACACTTGGAACATACGAAAAAGAGTTCAGGGGAAAGATTTCTATAGAAAACTTAAAACCGCTTTCTTTCTCTAACTCTTTTTCCAAAAAAGTTCTCTACTATTAAGACCCCGATATCTAGCGTATGCATGCCAAGTTAAAAAAAAGTATTCGTGTCAAATGTTTCCTCACATTTCTCTAAAGCCTAATATTAACATTAGCTTCTAAAGATTAAGGTTCTCATTCGTATGAAACGCTAACTTTACTCAGCAAAAAAGTATTAGTGCGTTCTGTGTGGAACTCACCATTAGTGGAGATAAATCCGGAATTCCCAAAAAAAAAAGTTAAAAATAACCTATATTCGTGACAATCTAAGAAGTCGGATTTGACAGCTGAGTAGAGAGGGATAGAAGATCGCTTTACCACTAAGTGCGAAAGAGATTTATTTTATGTCTCTTTCATACTTACTAAAAAATGACAATCCTGCTGTCAAATCCGACTTCGTAGATTGTCACGAATATTAATGCACCATTTCCAACGTAAAATACACCACCCATTTTCATCATCTTCCTGCCTATCCCATGTTCCTTGTGAAACAGGTTTTTTTCTTCCACTCTTTCCCATCAACCGTCACGCTGACTTCATTTTCTTTCATATCACTACTCGCACATCCATCCATCTTTTCTTCTCTCCATTCATGCACATTTATATCTTTAGTAGATCATATGCGTTTCTCACTTCACATGATCAAACAGAGAAAAGCGATTCCCGTTCAAACTTTGTCACTACGCCACTGTCACACTACTTCTATTTACTTATTTCTCTCTTTTTCCTTCCCCTTTAGGTACTTCACACGTCCATCTCAACATTCTCATCGCCCGGTTTATTTTTAAGATAGGTATCTTAAGAGTATAGGTACTATCTTTTTTAGGGTTACTCAAAGGGTAGGGTCCCGCCCCGCCCCGCCCTATTACTAGGACTCCGCTGTTCGTCTGTCTGTCACCATGCTGTATCTCATGGACCGAGATAGCTAGACAGTTGAAATTTTCACAGATAATGTATTTCTGTTGCCACTATAACAACAAATAAGTACATTTTTTCTCCGTTTTTTTTTTATACTCGCGCACGAAGGGTTCCGTAACATTATGTATGTTACGGAACCCTTCGTGCGCGAGTCCGACTCGCACTTGGCCAGTTTCTTTTATAGATAATGGTACGGAACCCTTCGTGCGCGAGTCCGAGTCGCACTTGGCCGGTTTTTATTATTATTGAGGAATGAGCTTGCTCTTAACCAACTTAATGAATTTGAAAATAAAAGACTTACCTAGCTCTCTGTAGCAAATCAAAAGTGTCTAAATCTATAGGGGGCACCAATGGCGGTTTTTCAAACTCTCTCTGCGGGATTCCTGACAACTAAACAGAAAAAAAAAACGGTTTCCGTAAATGCAATTTGTGGAAGCGTAAAAACAGGATTTAAAAAAAAATAAAATTAACATTACTACAGCTTGATAAAGCAGGAGACGAATCCCATATCACGCTTCTGCGATTTGGAAGACACTTGGCGCACAGGTCAGACCACAGAAAAATATTTTATGTACTATCCACATAAAATATTTTTGTCCGGTTAATTCGTTCCCTTTGGATAATATCCGAAGGTCACGAGAACGAAGCCATCGGTAGAAGCTAGAGCTTAATAAATAATCGCTTACACTCATAAAGAGCAGCAATCCTTGCAACCAGGAGAGCATGTAGACCGGCATTGGGGCACCGTCCTGCTCGATCAATGCAACACTTCGCGCCGTCTTCTCCATCTAGACATACAATGAGCAATAAGAATAGTCCTCCTGACTGATTTCGGCCATGATGGCCTATCTCTACGGAGTTGAGCCTTCGGCGCGGGAGAAATCCAAGGGCACATGCGTGTCCGTAAATACAGAGATGCACTCCCGCTTCCATCTTTCTCATTGTTCGATGGGACGGCAATCCGACACGACTGGAGAGGATTTGGGGGATAATATAAGAAAACTAATTCTTAAAGCCAAAAAACCAATGTAGCAAAAAGATCCGCAACGCTATCTATCCCGCCAGCTGCGAACTAACTGAACGAAATCCTGCATCGCGGTATCAAAGTTTTCCGTGCGATTTGAAGATATACAACAGTCCGAATATCAACTATCGGGCAGTCGCCCACCGGACAACAACCGTCCGGTCGGAGGATCCTCCCTTTTCTATGGAGGTTTGCGGAACTTTACACTCTGTTCCGCATACCTCTAAACCCCCACGTAAAATCATTTTCTTGACGACGTTTCGCCATATGTCCCTATTCTTGACATTGTGAAGCGCTTGGCATTGTGCCCGATTTTAGAGTTAAGAGTTTGAAATTGTGTGCCTATTTGTCAAACTCAAAACCTAAAACTTGTCAAACTTGTGGGTTTAAAATAGGGTTTGATTCGTTCAAAATTCCAAATACTCAATTAAGACATCGGTCCTTAGATATTCTAAGGACCTATGTCTGAATTGAGTATAGGTATAGGTAGCTACTTACTACATGGAATTCATCTCGCAGCACACTTTCAGGGACAATCCCCTTTTCCCGGACAGACGTAGGAATCGACTTCAACACTGTCAATACTAACTTGTCGTCGTCGCCTATTAACAATAATATTTTGTTAGACAAATATTGTGATATCGCCATCGTTATTTAGTTAATTATAAGGGTCTTAAAACCGGAGCTACCGTTATTTGCCATCGCCGGGTTCAGACCCCGTGCGTGCCCGACCACGTGTCTTTACGCAGCATACTCGGTCATATCTGCAGGTATATTTGAGGACCTTGTGGCTGCGTTAGCAGCTGGAGTTCGCGTGGTTGAGTTTTGGGCCAAAACCCCTGTTCAAAACATGGTGCACTGGTTGGAGTGCCCCAAGTGCCCTTACACTATTGAAGACCTTATGATTACCTCTGATGCCGCTATAAACGTGACCACCTTCTGGGCACGAACTGTTTAAGGGTCAGCAAAAAGAAGGGCCAAACAAGGGCCAACAAATTTGAACTGAGTTACACTTACAACTTTTACATTTTGCCATCGAAACGCAAAGAAGAAAAATGTAACAAACAACAGTATTCATTAATACTACAGCTTAAGCAAAGAGTACAATCTGGACTTAGGTAATACCTGATGCCTTCTCAATAGCCTTCAGTTCCTTGTCCACCCTGACATAAGGGTCTCCCTTCTTGGTAGCAGCGAGGAGTGACGCTCCGGCCGCCCACAGCTCTTGCGAGCGACGCGTCTCTCGTTCCGCCTTAAGACGCGCTGGCCAAGTAGTAATCATTCAACATTTTTATATCAAGGTTGTTCCGTCAATGTAGTCCGCGCAATACAAAGCTCCTTATGTTTTTAGCATGGTGATCCCTGTTTTAGGCTTTGCGGCAATTACAACGATAATTTTAAAAAAGTCGTAGACTACATCGACGGATCCGTCCAAAGGCGTCGTTTCCAATTAATATGTGCGAGGATAGCTAGGCACGCCACTTGAACACTTAGGGAGTGGGAAATAGTCAAAAAGAAATTAAACAATAATTGTAGTACAATAATTGTTGCTTGTGAGTGACTCAAAATCTGCTGACTACACTCTTGTAGCAGCGAGAGGAGTGTCAAACAAAAAACTCGCGCAACGTTCCTTTTACGGATAAAACACTCGACGATTGCTAGTTCTGACTTTTAAGTACTTAGGCCAGGCGCATACATATAATTTAATCGAAAAACTAGTTGTGTCTAAAGTATATGGACAGTAATAAAGGTCCGCATACTGTCAACTAGATTGTTGCTCGACTAAAAAATAAAAAAATCACATCGATCGGTTTTTGTTTAATGAGTCGAACAATTATCGACAGTCGATTCGCGACTCACGTCTTGTTTAGAAAATTACATAGTAATACCTACTGTATGCATGTCACCCGCCGACTAAAATGTTTAGTCGTCATGAAATCGTCACAACTACACAACTCAACTGAACAGTTTGATTTATTTGAAAATTGTAAGTATGTGGCTGGCCTTAGAGCAATTTCTTTTGGGGCTATTCCGCCACACTATTCCCCAACCACTGCAACTTCTGAGAGCCAGAATCTACAGTGGCGATCAACAGAAAAACACCGAGTCAATGAAGCTCGACGAGTCCTGGAGAAAGGCGTCAACTGTCGTGGACCCCGCAACTAAATTAAACAGAAAATAACAGCTAAGGAGTAGAAAAACACACACAAAGAAATAATATACCTTCGAGCTTAGCTTCGACTACTATGAGCTTCAGAGACATTTCTTCGAGTTCAGCAGCCATAATCTTCTTCTCAGATGCGACTTTTTCGCTAACCATTGTATTGAATTTTTTCATTACCTGTGTTTGTGGAATTTCCCGTTTTATTTTATTCTTATGAATAGGAAAATAATTACAAAAAATCTTCGGTATATTTGTAACAAGAAAGAACGCAGCTTTATAGTCTAACCCTCTCATTCCCAAAGTGGCCTACTGGAACCCAGGGGTCTAACGCAGACCAAGGGGCCAAGGAAAAGATGATGTAGGTAAATGGTGGTCTATGAGAACATGGTCTCAAAGACCATCATTTACTTGCCTATTCATGTGGAAGCAATAAATAAACTCTTTTGCAAAAAAAACGGGCACTTTAGATTTTTTTCTCTACTTCAATGAAGAAGAACAAGAAATAGGTTTTGTTAATTTGACGATGTATTGGCATGTTTTTTGAAGCATCCTGGCATGATTCTTTACATACCAAATTTAAAATATGAAATTATTAAAAGAAAAATAATGATTATTGTGGATTATTCTAAAATTGCTTTACTAATGGCGCGAATTGCTGAAACGATTTTTAACTGATTACGATATTTTAAAACTTTTTGGATATTTTCTGCAAATTAAACAATTTAATCTTTCTTTTTACATTAAATACCACTTTTTGATATGAGTGATAAAGCGATAAGGACCGGTAACATTATAGCCCTACTTGAAGAAGGTTGTTCGCAAACTTACGTGTCTCAGCGGTTAAATGTGAGTCGTTCAACTGTCCAGAGGACTTGGCAACGGTATCAAGAGACTGGTTCGGTCAAAAGAAGACCCGGTTCGGGAAGAAAACGATGCACAGAACCAAGAGATGACCGCTTTTTGGTGAGTCAGGCGTTGCGTAATCGTAAGGCGTCAAGTGTGGACCTGAAGAAGAGCCTTGAAGAAGTAAGAGGAGTAGAAATTAGCTTGTGGACGGTCAGGAGGAGGCTTTTGGCTGCCAATATCAAGAGTTACCGCCCAGCTCGGGGCCCTAAATTACTCCGTGAGCACCGTGTTGCTCGACTTCAGTTTGCTCGGAACTGTGCTTCATGGACTCTGGAGGACTGGAATAAAGTATTGTTTTCTGATGAAGCTAGAATCTCTTTGTGTGGAGAGGACCGACGCCGGCGAGTGCTGCGAAGACCACGGGAACGCTATGCGGAAGTGTGTTTCGAAGAAATCACTCCTTATGGCGGAGGCTCCGTTATGTTTTGGGCAGCAATTAATTCGACGGAGCGTACGGAGTTAGTTTTCATAGAAAATGGAACATTAAATGCACACCGGTACATAATGGAAGTCCTAATTCCATATGCACAACCCACATTGACTGCACTTGGGGAAGATTCCATTTTTATGGACGATAATGCTCGCCCGCACCGTTCTGGCGACGTGGAAGCGTACATGCAAGAAGTTGGGATCCGTCGTTTAGATTGGCCAGCTCGAAGTCCTGACCTCAATCCAATTGAGCATGTGTGGGATGTTCTAAAGAGACGGGTAAGATCAGTGCAACCTGCTCCACAAAACATCAGGGAGCTAAAAAGAGTCATTGCAGAAGAGTGGGAACGTATTCCTCAAAACGTTATTAAAAACATCGTGGAAAGCATGCCCAGAAGGATTCAAGCTGTGATTTTGGCAAGAGGAGGTCACACTCGTTATTAGGTTTTTACATTTGTAACTTTATTTAATTAAAAAAAGTAAAAAAAAACTTGTCTTTATTGCCGACCACTTCTTATTGTTTGGGCGTGTACATCGATTTTAAAGAATCCATCGTTTTTTTTTCTTTTAATTGCTCGAATTCACTTCACGCGCATTAATTTACACGATTATAAGTAGACAGACTACGTCAAAGAAATAAATTTCATTTAATTAACTAAAATCGACCTTAGAACGTAAATTTCCTTAGGTGCCCGTTTTTTTTGCAAAAGAGTGTATATTGAGTACTTAAGCTTCGCGTCATAGTTCAATCAGTAAACCAAAACAAACATATTATACAACGTGTAACAGAATAAACGCAATACCTCTTAAGGGGTCATTGTACTCATCATTATGAACAACTTTCAATATGGGACCTACACTGAAATCACGCAAAAAAAATCGACAGCGCCATACATTTCTGTGGGCATAACTCGACAAAATGTACTGAACAGCTGATTTTTTTTCGCGATTTCGGGTTTGGCCCCATGGTAAAAGTTGTTCATAATGATGAGTACAATGACCCCTTAAAAGGTATTGCGTTTATTCTGTTACACGTTGTATATACAAAAAAGACATTTCTGGGACAACACAACATGCGCTACACAATACATTGCACGTCACACAAGGCTTTACGTAAGAAGTTTGTTTTTGTACCAACCTGTTCCTCTATCTGCACTAGTTTTTTTTTCATGCCCTCCTCGTGATTGTCTTTTATTTTTTTCAAACTATCTTTCAATTCTTTCTCATTCCGTGCTTTCTGTTCATCTGCCTGCAGAGATCATGCAAAATTAATATCATCCTTTTACTAAGTTTGAAACATGATATAGATAAATTTCAATATTGATTTTATTTCTTCCTTTCATAAATTTGTATAATAGTAGTACCTAGATAGATGATGTTTAAAGAAACTACAGAAGGATTGTCTTAAAGATGACATTGCTATTGTTTTAATAGGACAAGCCAGCTGGGACCCAAGTCTGCTATTAAAATAGTGTCAGAATGGCCCTATCATTGATCTCATAATTTTATTGTTGATTTTGACAAGTTTGGTAATCTACTAATATGAAAGCGTCATTATGACTTTCCAATGGTCAACCACTGACACTCCATTGAAAGAAATGGCATAGAATGGTAATCTCGTACATGATGACAAATGAATGACAGACATATGCGGTAATCTGCTAAAATTTTGACAGTTCCTTCGATCAGTGACCTACCATTAGAACGTCATTGTGCAGTCATTGCTTTTCAAAGACATTGATTATTTAGAACCACGATTCTATTAAGCCGATATTACACGGTTCAATCAAATTGAAACAATTCCATTGAAAAGCATTGAACATTGAAGATTGAACGACTTTACCAATATACACGTAAATTGTTTAAATGACAATCAATGTTCATTACAGCGCAATGCGATGTCGCGCCAACTCGTACGAGCGGGTTTCTTTAACCTGCGACTATTTAATAAATGAATTAAGTAATGAAAAAAAAAAGAAAATCTTGACGTTGGTGGGGGTGCGTCCGTGGATTTCGAGAAGGATAACTAATGGAGCCTCAAGCATCTTATTCGTAGAATTGGCAGAAGATCCGAAATCATATTAGAAAAAAAAAAAAAAAAAAAAAAACAAATAGATTTTTTATTCCACAAACACTCACTACATTTGGAAACGTTCCAAAAATAGCAGAACATGACAGTCACGCCACTTGAATACCATTTTCGAAAATCCCTGTGCGCAAGCGAAATAAGTCCGCGTGCGTTCACTGTCATCGTTCAATCTTCATGTTACACGTTTTAACCGCATTGAACAATGAGCAATATTGTTACAATTGCATTGAAAGCGTTCGGTGAATCGAAGCTTTCAATGAGATTGTGCAATCGCTTCGAAATGTATTTAGATGTGTCAATGCCATTGAAGCAATGAAATTAAAAGCAATATTGAACCGAAATTGAATCGTGTAATATCGGCTTTACGAGACCATTGACCGAACAATGATCGACCATTATGAATTTAGCAGATTACGAACTTACAGCAAAATGACAATGGGATCGTGTTGGAATGACGGATTTATAACAAATAGCAGACTTAGGGCCCTGGACTATTCCCAATCCTGACCACCAGAAAAGCGCCGATGCAAGATAAGCTCGACGAGTCCCGGAGAGCCTATTCAACTGTCCGTAAAGAGATTAAATGCAAAGATGGTCTTATTGTGGCCAGTGGGCTAAGACCATCTTTGCATTTAATCTCTTCAGCATTTTATAATTTCACACATTAATTATTTAAAAACTGCTGGAACATTCTTGCTGCACTTGTCGCTGCCGCGGCAGAACTAGCTTCATATAAATATATGAAGCTAGTTCTGACAGATCTTGACAATTCAAAAGTGCCTGTGGATGGTCTATTTGAAATAAAGGATCTCGATAATATAAAGAAAAGATAAATTTCTTGGATCTAGTAACGAAATTAATTAGAAAAGAACAGCGGAAGAGTATGAGAAAAATAATTTATTATGTTAAGACTAGAAATGAAAATGAAATGACTGTACATAGATATTTATAAACGAAATATATATGTTATCAATCATCACTATGCGCCGACCCCAAATGAATTGAATGAAAAGTATTAGATACGTTGGAAAATGAGCACTTACCCTTCTCTTATAATCCTTTTCAGATTCCGCTCTCTTATCTTTAAGGATAGTTGCCAATAAGATCTCTCTATTTTTCGCTCCTTCCTTCGGTAAATCTATAACATTGAACACCCTTTTTAGCGACGGCGCCTGTCAACCAATATACCATTGGCTCTAACCGTTCTCGTTATCTAGTTCGAAAAACCAGCCAGCAACACATCGTCTGGTTTCTATGTATTTCTAAGAAATGGGGGAACATTTCTTAGAAATACATAGAAACCAGTTCGTTTCGCGATCACAAGTTGCCTGTTTATTTTTTTAGGATGGCATATTATCAAATGACTCCTTCTGCTCTGGGCGGAGCGGAAGGGAGTGTCAGACTCTTGCTCACTAAAACCCATCCGTGTTCCTCCAAATGCCCTTTGCGTCCCAGGGCCGCGGTGACGCTTTCGAACTAATTCCGCAACCCTGGCAGGCTCTGGCTCCGTCACTATGCTGACATCTCTTTGCAGCGCGCCAGGAACACAACGCGCCGTCGACCCGGGACAAGTTGCCTGCTGTTGCTGCCTACAGTCTGCTACGGAATCACACACCTTTAAATTTCAATTAAAGAATTTTGGACTTTTCGATAATAATTATTTATTTATTACTGAATTTCACTTTGTCTGGAATGCCACTCGGCAAATACAAATACTCGAAAGTGTAAGAAATCGGCTGTACCCCCAATTTACATATAAAAAGCAATCAAACCATGAAAAACAAAAAGCAGACCGGTTTATGCCAATTTCAAATGGGCATAAACCTCTTTCAAGTTGCATCACAGCTCCCGGTAGCCGGTTCTCCAATTTCTGATTCAATCCAATAGGGCTAAAATGCAACACGCTCCTATTTACGTCTATTGAGGTGTTCGACTAAAGCCCAGGAGATAAATCCACAAGCGAATTTAAACCGTACAGTAATACAATTTTGAGAGTCTCACTGGTTTCTACCGAAGCTGAAACCTTGCATAATTATCTTTTCGTATTAAAGTAAAAAAAGTATCTAGTCCGCCATCTTGGGTATCCCGCCATGTTGGATTTAGGATGACGTTGTGACGTCATCCTAAATCCAACATGGCGGCTAACCATGCATTGTCATCAAAACTAAACGTGTACCTATACAAAATTTCAGTTCAATCGGTTGAAGAAATCTGCTTCAAATATGAGTGGTAAGATTCCAGCCAAACAAACATAGTTACATACATTGCAAGTTAAATAAAAGCTTGTAAAATAAGTTCTTCTGTTTAGTGATGATTAAGTACGTACCATTCATTGCACGGTTGATTCTCTCAGTCATTCCATCGGAGGTATCATTCAATTTTAGTTTTAAGTATTGTAACTGCAAAAGTGTGAGTAATAATAATTATGTGAACATACAACTCACATCTTAGCCAACTAGTTCTAAAAACTTGCAATCATTCCCAATATTTAATATTATATCTAAGGTCAGCACTAAAAGGTTTAAATAAATATTTTTCTCTTCCTGTAGGTATCTAACTTATATCATCATCATCATCTGCCTAGCCTTTTCTCAACTACATAATTATATTGGGGTCGGCTCCCAGACAAACCGGATTCAGCTGAATACCAGTATTTTACGTGGAGCGGCTGCCTACCAGACCTCCACAACCCATTAACTGGGTAACATGGTACTTCTTGGCAAGACTGGTGGCAGATTTTCTGGCTTCAGACAATCCGTAACGACTGCCAAAGATCTCCATATGACAGCCGGGACCAACGGCTTAACGTGCTTTCCGAGCCACAGAGGAGTCTCGGTATGTTAAGATGGCCACCCATCCACAGACCAACCTCGGCCAGCGTTGCTTAACCTTGAAGCGGCCTGTGTGACTGTTATAATATTCTCTTTACTTATGTTTATATTAATTAAAAATGAATCCCTGTTTCCCTCGGTCACGCCATAACTTAAGAACGACTTGAACGATTTAATTATTTTTTTTTTAAGTTTAATACTCTGTAGAAGGTTCTTACGTTAAGAAAAGTTAAGAAAATTGTGCAGAAAATATTCTTACGGGAACAGGAAAAAACGGTATGTGCTTGTACGAAGTCGTGGGCAAAAGCTAGTATTATTATAAACGAGAAAGTTTATTATGGATGGATGTTTGTTCCTTAATCACGCCAGAACGGCTGAACGGATCCGGATGAAATTTGGTAAAGAGATAGATTATAGTTTGGATTAGCACATAGGCTTTTTTATACCAGGATTCTCTTGGGATAATTTCCGATACATGTGTTCAAAACTTACGTATCTTAAGCTATTAGTGAATACTATGTCCACATCTCCCGACAACTTTGGGCTGTTGGAAGAATACTTCAGACCAGGGAACATTAATTCATTCTGCGATGTGTATTGATCGACCAATTCTTCTACCTGCGAATTGATTCAGTTTCTAAATTCAACGTTATTTATTGCTATAACACCGACTTCAAACATATAAATTTATTATTTTTTTCCTTCTTTGGACAAGATTGACAGACCGCACTGACTTTGCTAAGGGCGAGTTTTTTTTAATGTGTCCACTGCTGGATATAGGCCTCCCCCAAGTATCGCCACAACAACCGGTCCTGTGCGTCTCGCATCCATCGGCTACACACGATTTTCGTTTTTGGATCAATATTTAGCTGGATAACTAGACAGACCAATAGTCAAATTGATAACTATCATATGAAAAAAACTATTATTTAATAAGTAAGAATTGATCCAAAAACGCATTTTATCAAAATTTTTATCACAATTAAAATTGTTACCCAAAATTATAACCATTATTGGTTAACTACAAGATCAAAATCACCTAAATGACCGTTTCAGACGAATATAAACATTTTACGTAACAAATTACAGTCATTATTCGAATGAAAATGAACAGTTTACTTTGCTAACTAAACGATTAATACGAATAGGAACATTATTACTATCGAATTAAAGTTCATAACAGTTAAACATCCACATAGCAAAGTAAAGTCAAAAAACGGTCTTAGAATCTTGCCCTAGGTTTTCGTTTTGCTTACGATCTGCCACTGCCTGTCCATCACAGTAGACCGGTCGTTCTCCCACTGGTAAGCCATGAAGCTAGCTTTGAACTTTTCGTGGAGGTCTCGATGCATTAACTTGGTGTTCTTGATCTGATCCTTCGTGGCTAGGACGCCGCAGTCTAGGTAGCGAACCATTTCATCTGTTAAAAGTTGGGTTTTTGTTAGGCGTTTATTTTTTATGTTTTTGGATTCATACTGTTGTACAGACGCAGACGCCAGCACATCAAGCTACTACTTGTTACTATTTTTATTAATTCTTTGAGATTTTGTTTTCTTTAGACACATGTACAGTACAACCATAACAACATTTTTTTAATGTCCCTCGGCAATCATCGCATTTCCTAATACAAACGAATGCTAATTTCCATGTCCATCAATTATTATTTATTTATTAAAACTGTATGCACTAGTAAAAACACTGTAAAAAGGCGGACTTAATGCCATAGGCATTTTCTACCAGTCGACCTTTGGGTGGTGCAGAGACAACATTAATTATTGAGGTTTTTTTTGTGTTTTTTTTTTCCCCTTTTTAGTGGTATCCCACACCTAACAAGACCACTGGAAAGCCACAGGAAAGCAAAAATACGCAATTTCGTATGGGATGATTTTTGCACAAATCTTTTACAGTTATTTGGATTTAAAAAATAAACTATTGATCCGATTTTGATAAAATTTCAATGGGACCAATCGAGAAGTATATATATCCTTTTACATGAAACAAGAATTTTTCAAATCGGTTCATAAATGACGGAGATATGACAAACACAAAAAAAAAGAAATACAATCGAATTGAGAACCTCTCCTTTTTTTGAAGTCGTTAAAAGTGGTAGACTTTAATGATTTACTCACCGATTCTATGAATACAACCAGATGCGTTCATCAGTGACTCCTTGACCAGATCAATTCGCTCCTGCATGGCGTGACGTAACTCTTTCATGCCCTTGTACGTGAATGTTTGCATGGTGTCTTCTACCAGCTGTATGTAACACAAAACTCATTGATAAATAAGCGCTCCGTTTTATTAAGACTTTACATAAAAAACGTATGCCACTTATTTAGGGTATAAGTTTACGTTCGTTTTCTTCGTATCAGCCTACACTATCCCACTCCTGGGCAAAGATATTTCCCATTTCTCATTTTGCTGGGCTTCCATTGTGTCACCCTATGTAATGTTTTCATCATCTGTCTTTTCTGTAACTTATAAATGGTGTACCTACATAATATAAGTTGGTATGCTATTCTATTCTATTCTTCTTCATGCCAAGCCATCCAAGGCCTCCCGCCATCTTCTCCCCGGTCTGCCCTGATCCCACCTAGCTGTGTCAGAGCTCCAATCTTGGGATATTCGGGCCCACAGCTTTGATGGCGGCATACGGAGACATGGCCTGCCCAGTCCCACTACAGTCTTGCAGCTTTCTGAACTTTGTCGGCAATTTGCGCTACCGAACACAGCGTGTTAGTTTAAAAGTTACTTAGATTGTTTGTTAAAAAACAAACCGGAATTTTGTTTTTAGACCGAAAACAAAGGAAATACAAAAATTTTGAGAAAATCACATCACAGTTACATTCTACAGTTGCGGAATTGTTCGAAACAATTACCGCGGGGTTTTAGTCAGTAAGAGTCTGACACTCCCTCCCACTCCGCCCAGAGAGGGAGAAGTCATTTGATGATTTCCCATCCAAAAATAAAAGCTATATTGTACAGACCTCCGATTTTCCGAACACCGTCCTTGGATCATACCTTGTTGTAACAGGCACAAGCCGCCTTCGCAGTGTAATAGTTGTTGAGCGCACACTCGCTCAGGTCGACCATGCACTTCTCGATGTCACAAATGTTTTTCGTGACGACTGGCGGAGGCAGCTTCACGCATTCTTCATCCCCGTTTTCTTCTAGTAGATAGGTAGGGAAAACAAAATCATTAGCTGGTGTAAAGACATCACATACGACGAAACAGAAAGTCTTCTTGTTCTTTCTAAATAACCACTTCTTTTTCATTATACATTCACACTCACACTGCCCTGCTCCTACCTCCTCTACTCTGCCCCTACACTTACACACATAACTGTACATAAATAAATAGATTAAGTTATTATTTTGAATTAAAAAAATAATTCAAAACGCTCATACATTTCTGTGTGCTTAACTCGACAAAATATACTGAACAGCTGATTTTTTTAGTTCTAAATATACAACGTGTAACAGAATAAACGCAATACCTCTTAAGGGGTCATTGTACTCATCATTATGAACAACTTTTACCATGGGACCAACCCCGAAATCGCGAAAAAAGAATCAGCTGTTCAGTACATTTTGTCGATTTGCGTGCACAAAAATGTATGGGGCTGTAAATTTTCTTTTCGAGATTTCAGTGTTGTTCCCATAGTGAAAGTTGTTCATAATGATGAGTACAATGATCCCTTAAGAGGTATTGCGTTTATTCTGTTACACGTTGTATAATACACCTTGTAAATTCAATTAATACGTAGATTTTAGTACTACGGCTTCTTATTTTCTCGCAGTAAGTGTGAAAAGTAGAGTAGGTATTCTTCTCGGGGGTAAAGGTCTTTGCCTTCGGCTAGCTTGAATCCCTCGCTGCATTCATGATTCTTGTATTAACTTCCTCGCTTCGCTCGTGAGTCAAACTCTAAACTCCCGAATTCTTGATTCCGTTCGGGATTCAATATGACACCCGTGACATATATATAAGACACGTCTGCTTTATCCCCTGGGTGCATCTGCATAATCTACTATTAATTTCGGAAGTCGGCGTTTTTGGTTGTTTCTTCGTAACAGTACCGACTTCGGTTGTTTTTTTTTTTGTAAAAGAGTTTTTTTTTTACTTTTTTGTGTTACCACACCTAACAACACCACTAGAAAGTCATAGAAAAGGAAAATACGCAATTTCCCCATAGAGAGGGGAAACTATGCGTGGGATCATCATAATCATCATCATAGGGAAGGGTCAGTCAAGCGGGTAAGTCAACCCAGGATGCTGTATTGGCTCTAACTTCTTTAATATCTGATCAATTGGACAGTGGAGGTAGATGTCTAACGGTATTTTTGGACCTGAAAAAGGCGTTTGACACCGTCTCTGTTCACATTCTTTTGCAAAAACTAGAAGATATTGGAATAAGGGGCACCGCCCTGGATCTATTCCAGGATTATCTAAGAGGGAGGATTCAGAGGGTTAAGGTGGGGCAATTTGTGAGTGATGACGCTGAACAAACTTTCGGGGTGCCCCAGGGCTCAGTCCTGGGGCCAACACTATTCCTCATTTACATAAATGATCTCTGTAATTTGAATTCCAACAACACTAAGGTCTTTTCATATGCTGACGATACTGCCATGGTAATAATGGGAAAATCCTGGGACATCATAGGGAGGGATGCTGAATCTGCTCTGGCTATTACTGCCCTATGGCTGAGGAAGAATTTGCTCACATTGAACACCTCAAAGACCAACTATATATGTTTTGCAATCGACAGTAGAACTCAACCTCGCCCAGAGTATAGTCTTAGGATACATAACTGCCTTAGAATTAACAACAACTGCAACTGCCCTACGATAAACAAAATAGATACCACGAAATACTTGGGAGTTATGATTGACGAAAGGCTGTCTTGGCACTCTCAGATTGATCTAATCAGTGGTAGAATTAGGAAGTTGATCTGGATATTTAAAATTCTTAGACATTCGGCTAGCACTGAACTACTCAAAAAGGTTTATGTTGCTCTGGCTCAGTCAATCATGATCTACTGCATTCCAGTATGGGGGGGGGCGCATCCAAAATTAAATTTCTCGAGGTGGAACGTGCTCAAAGGATACTTTTGAAAGTTATGTTTTTTAAAAAACTTAGGTTTCCAACAGCTTCTCTTTACTCAATAGCCAACGTATTAACTGTCCGTAAATTGTACATCTTACACGCCACTCTAAAAAAACATAAGTCGCTTTCAGTTGATCCCACCATATTAACAAAAAGACGAAATGATATAGTAACTAAAACACGAGCATGTAGAACTTACTTTGCTAGACACCAATATTTAAATCAATCTTCGCATTTATACAACTCCATTAATAAAATTCTTAAAATGTATACAAAAACTGCTTTGGAATGTAAACGAATGGTAACTGAGTGGCTAAAAACTCTAGACTACGAAGATACTGAGAATATGATTATACATATTATTAAGTAATAATGTTTTATGTGTCGTGCATGTGCTTGTATGTATGTATATAAAATATATATTAATATAAAAGAACCTAAACAAATAAATAAATACAAATAAATAAATGTGTATAAAACATCAATACAGCAATAAATAAAATCCCGTTACTTTTTTCACACACTCACGCACTCTAACATACACTACACAGTCACACACACACACAGACAAACGCACCCACAGACACACACACAAGCACAAACACCATAACTCACGCTTCTACACACACGTGCGCACATTGCATGCGTGCTCACATAGATTTAGTTCACTTTTGTATATCATACTTATTTTATATTAAAGTTATTAACATACATAAATGTAATCAAGTTAAGGGAGAGCGGCCTTTCCTGGCACAGGTGTCTTCACACTTAAAAGGAGAGGTCAACCTCAAAATTGTTGAACGAACTTTGTTGTTACTGAATAAAACCTTTTTCATTTTTTTATTTTTCATTTTCATTTTCATCATATCAGCCGAAAGACGTCCACTGCTGTCCAGCAGTGGACGTCTTTCCACTCCCCCAAGTGTCACCACAACAACCGGTCCTGTGCGTCTCGCATCCATCGGGTACCCACGACCCTCACCAGGTCATCGGTCCACCTTGTGGGAGGCCTTCCAACGCTGCGTCTTCCGGTACGCGGTCGCCACTCCAGAACTTTTCGGCCCCATCGACCACCTGTTCTGCGAGCAATGTGCCCCCCTGCCCACTGCCACTTCAATTTGGCGAGTCTTCGGGCTATGTCGGTAACCTTGGTTCTCTTGCGAGTATCGTCATTCCTGATTCGATCACGCAAGGAAACTCCGAGCATTGCCCTCTCCATTGCCCTTTGGGTGATTTTAAGCCATCTGATGAGGTCCGTTGTGAGCGACCACGTTTCAAGTCCGTGGGATACGCCACGCGAAATTGATGATTTCCTTGATTTTAAACGCTTAAAGACAATGGGTTGTAGTTGGTACAATCCTAACTGGTTGCAGTGTCACTAAGAACCTACAGGCAATATTGGCGGGAAGTTTAGCATCCAATGATAATGAATAAACGCTTACCGCCTGTAACTTTAGGTTTCTCCTCTTCATCTTTTGGTTCCTCAGGAACATCTGGATGAGAAGATTACGATTCAAAAGTTGCAACTTAAGGGGAATAGATGGCAGGGATTAATTAGTTGTTTTCTTGCCACCTTTCATCTGATTTTTAGACGAGAGCATTAATGCTCTATCAGTTTTTCATAGATTAGGTCTATGATTATGAATTAATCATAGCTATGTTTGATTTCAAAATGGCGTAGGTACAATGGTGACCGGCGACGTGTTGCTCGAGAATTTTTAGGTCTTCCTGCGAAGTAGCTAGATCCACATACCTACCGTACTGTGACTTTACTTACAAATATGAACAGAATTGACACAACAAAAAAGGTTCATATTAATTTAACTCGCTCGCCTGAAAATCTCATAAATTTTGGCATTAAAGTGAGGTTTGACACGTACCTAACTCCAAATTCTCAATTCCATGAGTGATTTCACCGCGGAGAGACGTCCCTAGATACTTTCAAAAGACAAAGCAAATGATACGACACATTTATAAAAACTTACCCGGCACAGGTCCACCATCAATTGAGCACTGTTTCGGTTTGTTCTTCCCAGTGAGCCTATCAATGAACTTCTTCCCGTCTTTGACACAAGCAGCAGCAAACTCTCCGTAAGTCATGTTCTCCTGGTACAATATGGCTATGATGTCGTCGAACCATGACGCGTTTAGTGTTAACCAATCTCGTATTTCTGGTGAACCCCTGAAATAGAAATAGAAGGTAATTTCCAATGTAAGGTGCTCGTGGCTCAATACAACGTATAACAGAAAAAACACAAGGGGTCACTGTACTCATCATTATGAACAACTTTTACTATGGGGCCAACCTCGAAATCGCTCGAAAAAAATCAGCTGTTCAGTACATTTTGTCGAGTTATGCTCACATAAAGAGAAATGGGGCAGTTGATTTTTGATGGCAGGGTTGGTCCTATAGTAAAAGTATTCATAATGATGAGTACAATGACTCCTTAAGAGGTACTGCGTTTATTCTGTTACACGTATAAACAGTCAGCACTCATCCCTCATCATCAAGCTTTCAACGCTTGCCAAGTTCGGTTCGTGAATCGGAAAACACATTGAGCCTTCGGTCTCGGCTGTCACATGTAGATATTTGAGTCGTTATGGGCCATTCAGAAACCCGAATGTCTAACAACCAGTGGGTGTCGTGTTACCCAGTTACTGGGTTATTGAGGTCAAGACAGTAGAAAATTGCAGATAACAGTACATCGTTGCACTATATGCATCCTGGGATCGATTCCCCAGTCGAGTAAGGTTATAAATTTTTCATCGGGAATTCTGAGGTGGTAGCCCAGGATTTGAAGTTCCTGGTAGATAGAATAGGCTTGCCCGCAATTATGATAATTCACACTTGTATCTAAATGTACTATTTCCGATGGAACTCTTTCATAAAGAGATCCAGGGTATACAAGTACCCTTTTTTTTTTCTTTATGCATGGGAAATCATCAAATGACTCCTACCGCTCTGGGTGGAGTGGGAGGGAGTGTCAGACTCTTACTGACTAAAACCCATCCGTGCTCCTCGTTGTGCCTTTTGCTTTCCAGGGTCGTGGTAACTCTTTCGAACAAAATCCGCAACCCTGGATATACAAAGTACCTACTACTTACTTTGCGTATACCACAAATCCTCCAGCTAGGAATATCAACGCGATGGTCCCCCACAGCAAGCGGTCATCTTTGGGCGGCGGCGGCGGCGGAGGCTCAGGCAACGGACAGGGATCCCGCTCCTTGGGGTCCTTATACTTGAAGTTTGTAGGAGAACGAGTGAATGTCGCTATTTGAAAGTCTGCTGGTTGACGGTTGTACTGAAAAAAATATCGTCATTATTGCATAATTCATCCAAAAGAAAAAGGCCTACCGGTCTCACAATAGCAAACGGAAAAACATAGGGATGTTTCTGACTACTATACCTGGTTATGCAGCAAGTGACAAAGAGGAAGATCTGAGAACCGGGTTCCGTTCGTCCGTCCGAATGATCTTTCTTTTACCACAGAAACAATACAACGTGTAAAAATATAAACGCAATACCTCTTACGGGGTCATTGTACACATCATTATGAAAACTTTCAATATGGAACCAAAACTGAAATCGCGAAAAAAAAAATCAACTGCCCCATAAAGTGCGCATAACTCGACAAAATGTCCTTCCTGAAGAGCTGATTTTTTTCGGCTTTTACGGCGTTAGTCTCATAGTAAAAGTTGTTCATGTTAATGTTGTTAATGCGTACAATGACCCCTTAAGAAGTATTGCGTTTATTCTGTTACACGTTGTATACAATACAGAATACTAGTTTACCTACTAATAACCTTTTCACGCGGCTTAAATCCTGTGCCCTAGCCCATCATGCTAGGGTACAGGATTTAAGCCGCGTGAAAAGGTTATTAGTAGGAAGCGTACATATAGGCACCTACCTACTTTGACAAACGTAATAAACAAACCAAAAATTCTACATACTTACCTTCATAATACTTCTATATGTACTTACTTACCTATGACTAATTTGAGTTTATTTGGTACGTACTTACGAGGAATATATTAGGACTAACTGGCTGTTTTGGTTGCAAGCGCGAGAGGAGTGGCCCGGTTGCCTGTTGGGTCAAACATCACAGTTAAGTAGACGTAGTTTCGCACAAATCTATGAACGACTATGCATAGATTTGTAACCTGCGTCTGCAAGTTTGGGAGCACTATTCTCCCAATGTTATATTTTTCCATCACCTGTTCATATTTTCACTCACGTTGTTTGAGTTTTCTAAACGTTTATGGAATAGGCACTTTCATTAGTAGGTACCTACTCTAATGAAAGTGCCACCTAATGAGCGGAATGCCCTTCCGGAGTCTATGTTTCCTGACAGCTACATCTTGGGGGTTCAGTCAGCTCTAGGCAAGCGTGCTCCATCGCCAACAATATCATCCATCGCTTTCCATCAGCTGAGAAGTCTATCAATAAAACAGCGGGAAATTCAAGGTTTAACCGTTGTCTAAATAAAAGAGCGACGCTCACACACAGGACATTATTTGACAGGCCTGTTGGTCTAGTGGTTAGTGACCCTGACTGCTAGGACGGAGGTCGTGGGTTCGATTCCCACCCAGGACAAACTTTGTGTGATGAGCATAATTGTTTGTTCTGTGTCTGGGTGTAATTTATCTATAATATGTATGTATTTATAAATTATATAAGTATTTCTATCAGTTGTCTGGTTACCATAACACAAGCTCTGCTTAGCTTGGGATCAGATGGCCGTGTGTGAGTTGTCCCAAGATATTATTATTATTATTATTACACACAAAAAATAGAGTCGGCGTAGTTGCACGGCAGCGTTTGACCAGCGTTTATACGCGTAGACTCACACAGGTTGCCGAGCTGGTGGGCAAACAGTTTTCAATATTTTTGTACTAATCGTTAAGAACCACCATTAACAAGCACTGCTCACACTTAGCGTCGGTTTGTACTGGCAAAACAGCACCCATAATTTCAGCCGAAAGACGTGGCCCAATTACCAGTCATATGCATCTCGCATCCAGGTGATTCCGCAGCTTCCACCAGGTCTTCAATCTACCTTGTGGGAGGTCTTTCATCTCTCCGTCGTACGGTGAAATGGCACCACAATCGAGCTTTCATTAGTCAAAAACACTGCAAGTAGGTACTTACAAAAAGTTTCTTTACTGATATTGCACACGAAATGGATTTTAACATTTTTCTATATCTTCGGTATTTAGAAGTCGAAAACAAATTGTATCTATTAATTTGGGTATCTTCTTTGTTTATTGTTTGCTATGAATCTTGCTTTGATATTGTAAGGATAAGTATATTGTTTAGTTATTTCAGACAGTTCGACACTTCTCATTCCGATTCTGACTGTTAAAATAATTTCTTCGTCAGATTTTTCTTTTTGCTTGCTGCCAGTTTTTATAAGGTTTTCATTGAAAACTCTTTTTATACTTGTTCCATAAACCAAGCAAAAGGAGTTTCTGCTTATGCCGATTGAATCTGACGATTGAATAATGGCGTGAATTTTTTCATGAATGTGGTATTCAGCGATGCCGAAGAAAAAGCTCATTGACGGCTTTTTAGATGCGAAATGGGTACTTATCAAAACTCGACGAAGGTGACATGCAGCGTGGCTCCATCCGGTCTCTGCTGAGGGTTTATCTTCGAAAGTCCTAAAAAAGAAAACAGTGAGGAAACCATTTCTTCACATGATCTTACTAGCCGTACTTCATCAACACTGATAATAGTATGTGCAAGATAACAGGGGCCGAGTCATCAAGGGGCCGAGTCGTCAAGGGTTCGAGTCAAGGGGCCGAGTCGTCAAGGGGCCGAGTCGTTAAGGGTTCGAGTCAAGGGGCCGAGTCGTCAAGGGGCCGAGTCGTCAAGAGGCCGAGTCGTCAAGGGGCCGAGTCGTCAAGAGGCCGAGTCGTCAAGGGGCCGAGTCGTCAAGGGGCCGAATTGTTAAGGGGCCGAGTCGTTAAGGGTTCGAGTCAAAGGGCCGAGTCGTTAAGGGTTCGAGTCAAGAGACCGAGTCGTCAAGGGGCCGAGTCGTCAAGGGGCCGAGTCGTTAAGGGTTCGAGTCAAGGGGCCGAGTCGTCAAGCGGCCGAGTCGTCAAGGGGCCGAGTCGTCAAGGGGCCGAGTCGTAAAGGGGCTGAGTCGTAAAGGGGCCGAGTCGTTAAGGGGCCGAGTCGTTAAGGGTTCGAGTCAAGGGGCCGAATCGTCAAGAGGCCGAGTCGTCAAGGGGCCGAGTCGTCAAGAGGCCGAGTCGTCAAGAGGCCGAGTCGTTAAGGGGCCGAGTCGTTAAGGGGCCGAGTCAAGAGGCCGAGTCGTCAAGGGGCCGAGTCGTCAAGGGGCCGAGTCGTCAAGGGGCCGAGTCGTTAAGGGTTCGAGTCAAGGGGCCGAGTCGTCAAGGGGCCGAGTCGTCAAGGGGCCGAGTCGTCAAGAGGCCGAGTCGTCAAGGGGCCGAGTCGTCAAGGGGCCGAGTCGTCAAGAGGCCGAGTCGTCAAGAGGCCGAGTCGTCAAGGGGCCGAGTCGTCAAGGGGCCGAGTCGTCAAGAGGCCGAGTCGTCAAGGGGCCGAGTCGTCAAAAGGCCGAGTCGTCAAGGGGCCGAGTCGTTAAGGGTTCGAGTCAAGAGGCCGAGTCGTCAAGGGGCCGAGTCGTTAAGGGTTCGAGTCAAGAGGCCGAGTCGTCAAGGGGCCGAGTCGTCAAGGGGCCTTACTAACATTATAAATGCGAAAGTAACTTGTCTATCTGTCTGTCTGTTAGAAAGAAAAAGTTTATTTTCTTTCACGCTAAAACGGCTGAACGGATCGTCATGAAATTGGGCAGATATAAAGCCTGGAATATGGAGAAGGTAAGGCTACTTTTTTACGCGATAACAGACATCCACGCGGGCGGAGCCGCGGGCAAAAGCTAGTACGTAGTAAAACAACAAATTGACATAAAAATCATCTTTTAATTTATTACATACAACATTTTTATATTTACATAAATTACTAATATTAAAGGAAACCTCCACAAATTCACTTCGCTGGCACCATAATTTACTACTGGATCAGATTTCAGATGTTTTGGAATAAATGCAGACACATTTTGTGCTAACAAAACAAATTCCACGGTTTTAGAGAAACTTCCTATTTTCGGGTAATTTTTATTACATAAATACAGTTTTACCTTTTTAGGTAGGTACCTACCTACATATATACTTCACTTTCGTCAAAACAGGTGCAAATCCTCTACAAATAGAATTTTAAACCAACAATATATACAAGTACCTAATCGTCTAAATTTTCAAGAGAGTTAATATGGTAAGGTCGGCCAGTTCCAACCTCCCGAGCAAGCCGGATTCCGAAAAGGCTTCACCACTGTATACCACATATACGCAACGGCTGGTTATACAGAAGATCTAAGATCCTGATTTAAGACCTAGATTTAAGACCTTAGTGGAATACGAGAAAGCCTTCGATTCGATCGCGACTTGGTCTGTACTTTACTCTCTCCAACTGTGCCACATCAAGTATCGGTACTTCGAAGTGCTGATGACGTAAACCCCATTAGCTCAGGACCAGACCTCGGAACCTTTCCTCCTGCGTGGTGTGAGATAAGGAGACGTCAACTCTCCGAAACTGTCCAGCAATGGAGGAAGTCTTGAAGGTTCTGGACTGGAGAGGGCTGGGCATTATCGTTAATGGCGATTAGGTAGTCACCTTCGTTTTGCCGACGATATTGTAGTCATATCTATGGAATCATGTCTATGGAAGATCTCAGTAGCTCGATGACCTCAGTCGAGCTTCCCAAAGAGTGGGTTTCAAAATGAACATGCACAAAACAAAGGTCATGTTAAAAGACTGAGTAACAACCATTCTTATCAGGATCGGAGACCCTGCACTCGAAGTTATAGACGATTATATTTACCTGAGACACAGTCCAGTTAGCTAACAGTAGTCTAACTTTGAGAAGGAGGTCAACCGTCGAATCCGACTTGTCCACCTCAGTATCTCAAGATGAAAGTGCGTGTTGCTAGTGATGACATATGGAACAGAAACGTAGTTGATCCGCATCACAAGGTTCAAAGTCACCCAAAGGGCAATGGAGGGGCCTATGCTCTGAGTTTCCTTGCGTGATCGATCGAATCAGTAATGAAGATATCCGCACGAGAAAAAAGGAGGATCGCCAAACTTAAGTGGCATAGTTTTAATTTTGGGAGAGAAAAAGTACTTCTTTGGCCGACTATACTTATGCCATCGTAGATTAACATGCTAAATACAGAAATAAATATACTATTGGTGTATAACATTAGTTAAGGTACTTCGAAGTATTTTGATATAAACTGGCTTATTGGCCAAAGCATTGTAATAGCTAAGCTGCTAGCTAGGCTTACAATGAAAAAAAAAACTACATATTTTATAATTTTTCTACATTGTACAAGTTGCAGATTTGAAAAAGAACCTAATTAAAGAACTATAATAAATTAGTTTCTTAATAGTCACGAGGAAATTAACAGTAGGTATGCTATATTTGTAAATCCAAACATAGCACTGTTGCAGTAATGTTTAAGTTTACTCAAATCGTTTATAACTAAAGTTGACATGCTATTAGAAGACATTGTTAGGCGTGCTACACATTTATTCGGGTCGGCACAGCCCAGCTTCAAGATAATTGATTATAAAAAAAAAAAAAAACGTAATTATGTTCGGGAAAAATGCTGCTCGGTTAAGCCGATGGTTAAAATCAACGGCGAAATGTTGATGTTTTTCAACAAAATACTGCCGAATCGTATGCACCGACCCAATCAAGTGTGTTGCATGCCTCAAGTGTGGTGCTAGCGCCACTAATGTGGAGTTCGGCAGTACTCTCTCCCGTGGAGCAGTATCTCGTGGCCTAGAGGTACAGCAGGCCGGACACTGAGGCGTGGGCCATGACGGTCTCGGCGGCTTGTTTGACCTCGAGGTGTCGCCGGGCGGCGTTGGCCCAGGCCTGCGCGGCCGCCCGGGGGGCGCCTTGCAGCAGGTTCACGTAGCGCAGCGCCGCCGGCAGGTTGCCGTGGTCCATGTGGTACCTGACACGTATGTGGCCATCACAACTTGACTCGAGAGCAACATTGTGCTAGTGTGGGTGAACGTATGGGGGGCCCTCAAGCTAAGTGGAGCAACTGGATGAGAGGTAATTAAGATCGAGAGGCGTATGTCCATCAGTGGACTGCTGTAGTCTGAGAATGACGATTCTGCTAGTAAAGTAGTTCCTCTGGCCTCGTATATATTATTTGCTCGCTATTCTAGCTAAAAAAACTAGCCTAACTAAACTTTGTACAGCAAATATTGCAAAAGAAGGAACAATTATTATACTCTTCAATTAAAAAATGTTTAACATTTTTATGATGGTTCATAACAGAAAACTTTACAAAATCGCTCATTAATAGGTATGAAAACAAATATGGTGCTACATACCTTGCCCTTTGGATGATGTCGAAGGTGTCTAACTTGCTGAAGTCGGTCGGTTTGTTGGCAAGTTCATCCTCAGGAATTCCAGCAAACTGAAAAAAGAAAGAAAAATTACGATCAAATGAGGGACTTTTTTAACTTAATAATAAGTTAATAATCTTTAGAAGTTGTTGAACATGATGGCTTTGGTGAACTAATTATTTGGGATCGAGTTGTGTGGTTTGAGTTACCGGGGTCGAGTTGTCTCCTCTTGAGTTTGAATTGTCACGGGGTCGAGCTGGCAGGTTTTCGAGTTGCCAGGTGGCCAAGATACCTTATTGTCGACGTTGATTGGGTAGGCTAGAGTTGGCTGGGTTGAGTTGAGTTGTTTCAAGGAATTGAATTTTGCTAGGGTTGAGTAGTCTCAAAGTCGAGTTGTGCTATGGTCAGGTTGTTCTCGTCCCTAAGAGTGGTGTTGTGCTGGTCAAGGTTTCTGGGTCGATTATCGGGGTTAAGTTGTCACGAGGTCGAGTTATCACAAGTCGAATTATCAGGATCGAGTTGTCGGAGTTAAATTGTCACAGGGTCTAGTTGTCTCAAGATCAATTAACAAATGAATATTATACAGCATGTGTACTGACTTTCTTGAAGAGCAGCAGCGACTGCAGCCACGACATGAAGTAGATCGGCAGCGTGGCGCCCTCGCGGCCCACCAGCGCCACCTTCACCGCGGTCTTCTCCATCTGAAACAATTCCACCACTCAGTACTGTCATCATATACATAGGCAGAGCTCCAAACAACGAGCGAAGTTGTTTGCTTCTGGTCTTGCAGAGCCAATTGTATTATGTGTGCGTGGTTAAAACTAGTATGGCAACACGCGTCTGTTCCCCATGAGGTTAGGCAGAGGTGTAGTTTGTTATATATTAAAATAGCAACACACCCCGGCTTCGGATAACTGATTATACTGGATAACTTTTTTTCCAGTGCGCAAACTTTAAGAACCACTTCTGCCCATGTAAATGAACAACTTGCCCCAAGAAAGCCATAGTCAATTCCTAAAAAAAAATTTGAACTTCCCATACAAAATTGTCATCAACTGACCACAATTTGTATGGGAGACTCAATTTTTTTTTTAGGAATTGACTATGGCTTTCTTGGGGAAAGTTGTTCATTTACATGGCCAGAAGTGGTTCTTAAAGTTTGCGCACTGGAAAAAAAATTACCCAGTATATGTCGGAAACCGGAAAATGTCAAACGCCGTAAGATTGTAAGCATCGCGTAAAATTTTAAACTATTTTTTTTTAAATAAGACACGGATATAATGGACGGGATTTATTGTATCCAAAACATTTTTTTTTTTCATAATATATCCACAAATTAAAATCTAATCAAGATTTATTACAATCTTACAGAATCTACAATTTTCCGGTGACATATAATACATACACAAACCACTAATTTATCTTTCTTCCTGTTTGTGAAAACTGTTTCAAAATCCGTTTCATAGTTTAGAAAAAGTAAACGGAGAAAGAGGTACAGATACACTACGAATTAGTTTTTTGCTAATAAGCGTTTATAATCCAATAGTTGAATTTAGTAAAATACTGATGCCCAGCTGCATCTGGTTAGATTGTAGTCAAATCCAACAAAGTTGAGAAAAAGCTAGGCAGATTGACTGCTTGAAATTAGTAAGGAAATAAATCGGGTACCTTTTCGAACCTGTCTCGCAGCGACTTCTCAGTGGCGACGCCCTTTTGCCGGACTTCATCAGGAATGCCCTTTAGTACTGACTCGACTAGCTTATCACCAGTGCCTGGAAAAAAAGTTGTTTTAATTAGTATTTGCGCCTTATTTGATAAAAGAACAGTCGTTAAAGATGGATTAATACCGATATTTTTCAGTATTAGCTAATATGAATATATTAGTCTAGCAATATAGAGAGCCTCAGATATCTTAACCAATATTTGAGGACCTGTGATATTTAACTAAGACCTACAGTTTTCGTCAAATAACTTTGCCCCTCTGAAGTTAGCCATTTGCAAAAATCGCGCAGGTGCAGTCACGTACACGGGAGCAAGCGGGACGCAAGGGTGCATCGAACGTAAACGTAAGACTGAGACATAAAATCGCGCCCCGCCCCCATGTCTCTTACGCATGCGCAGTTGCAGTGTGTTCGTAATTTTGACTACTAGGCAGCCACTCGACACAACTTCAGAGGGGCAAAGCTGTTTGACGAGAACTGTAATTAGTGTTCATATCATATGTCAGTTCGTCCGATTACTAATATGTGAATCCATAGAATATTACTAATCTCTTAACTAATAGTAACATATTTGTCATACTCCTAATAGTCGTTATGACAGAAGTCGGGGAATCTGACACCAAACAGTCTTGCCAAGGGGTATATTGTGACATAGTTACTGGGTATGTGAAGGTCGAATAGGCGCTCCATGGAATTACAATACTAGTACTCAGCTGCACCCGTTCAAACTGGAAGCCGACCCCAACGTAGCTGGGAATAATCGACGCAGATTGATCGATAATAAACGATACACAAAGTAATAAAACCAACATGAGGAAAACTATGCGTCACATCCGAGAAACGGACGAAAGGAGAAGAGGCACAACTTTTTATAGTTTGTTTAAAACATTTCCAAACCGCTGCTAAGCATACTCATGCCGCCTACACTTGAATAAAGTTATAATTCCAGAATTAGAATCTTTCGACATTAACACAAGTTCAAGCGTTGTTTATATTATTGCAGTGTAGTTTAAACTTAATTTTGGCGACAGATACTCGGCCGCCGCCGCCGCCCACAGCGACTGCGAGCGACGCGCCTCCGCTTCCGACGCCGCACGCTCTACATGTGTGCACTCACTCACCAGCCTTCTCCAGCGCCTTGAGCTCGTTGTCGAGCTTGGCGGCGGGCGAGGCGCGGCGCGTGGCGGCCAGCAGCGCCTCGGCCGCCGCCCACAGCGACTGCGAGCGACGCGCCTCCGCTTCCGACGCCGCACGCTCTACATGTGTGCACTCACTCACCAGCCTTCTCCAGCGCCTTGAGCTCGTTGTCGAGCTTGGCGGCGGGCGAGGCGCGGCGCGTGGCGGCCAGCAGCGCCTCGGCCGCCGCCCACAGCGACTGCGAGCGACGCGCCTCCGCTTCCGACGCCGCACGCTCTACATGTGTGCACTCACTCACCAGCCTTCTCCAGCGCCTTGAGCTCGTTGTCGAGCTTGGCGGCGGGCGAGGCGCGGCGCGTGGCGGCCAGCAGCGCCTCGGCCGCCGCCCACAGCGACTGCGAGCGACGCGCCTCCGCTTCCGACGCCGCACGCTCTACATGTGTGCACTCACTCACCAGCCTTCTCCAGCGCCTTGAGCTCGTTGTCGAGCTTGGCGGCGGGCGAGGCGCGGCGCGTGGCGGCCAGCAGCGCCTCGGCCGCCGCCCACAGCGACTGCGAGCGACGCGCCTCCGCTTCCGACGCCGCACGCTCTACATGTGTGCACTCACTCACCAGCCTTCTCCAGCGCCTTGAGCTCGTTGTCGAGCTTGGCGGCGGGCGAGGCGCGGCGCGTGGCGGCCAGCAGCGCCTCGGCCGCCGCCCACAGCGACTGCGAGCGACGCGCCTCCGCTTCCGACGCCGCACGCTCTACAAAAATACGAACATACATGTTACTAGCAACCGACACATCAAACATTCAAATAATAACTCTAACAGATATAGCACACCGTACCAGTGACGGCACGTAACGAAATATATCCGGCATGCCATTAAAACTAACGTAAAAAAGTGCGTGTCGGGCCACGCGCAGTAAAGGGTAGTTGCACCACAGATTACCAGATAAATCACTCCATATACTTACGCGCGCTAACTACCTACCGGCCGCCGAGTCGTACTCGACCCATTTCTCAGTGGGTTGCCGACAGCCGCGAGGCGCGTACGTTCGCGTATAATTCGGTCGACCTGACGTACTTTATAGTTTCGAATTCTTATGATATGGCTGGTTCTGGTTTATTATGTACAGTTACTTACAATAAAATGACGAAAATTACGTTTAGCAAATAATAATAGCAAATTAATTTTCAATAATATTTATTATCGTTTTTATCTTGTTTATGTCATTTTCATATGATCATTTTTTATTTAAGAGCGTGCATGACGTCACAATATGGCGCCAGCGCAGGTTTTTACAGTGTAGAAGTATAGTAGTTACCCATTACGCTAATTATGTTAATGAACGAACTCTTTTGTCACTTCGTTGTATGGCGGTGTGACAACGAAGTGTTCAGTGGAATTTGTAAGAAATTTTCGTTCTCCAAGAACATTTTATATGTTGGTCGACTATTACTAAAAATAGCAGTTAATAGTTTAATATTTCGCAAACCGATCCTTGGATGAAAAATATAACACACCATGGGATAGACATCCCATGGTGTGTTAGATTTTTCTTTTATGAAATCAAAAAATCATCGCGAAAAACCGCGAAAAGTTATTGCTGTTGGGAAAAAACCCAAGGGTGCGTTTAAGTAAGACGGCAAAATTTTCGCCGGATAAAAATTATACTAGCGAGGGTTCGTTGAACGGAGTCAAAGGTTTTTATCAATGTTAGCTGTCATTCAATCTGTCAGTAATTCTGCCCCTTTCGTTTACAACAATTTGCATCGTTATTTCATCCATGATCCACGCACAATACTCCCTGTTGAGAAACTACTCTTGAAAAAATATTCGTATCCTCAATCCTAAGGCGCGAATCGAGAGAATTTATGACAACAAAAAGCTGTCATTCTGACAGCAGGATAAAATTTAGCGAAGGTCGAATTTTTCACCTCGCGGTATGCTTGAACGGGGCGTTTGACGTTTAGTCAGTTTAAATTTTATACTGATTATTTGACTTAAACGCACCCCAGAGGGAGTTTGTAAGACCCGTTACGTTGCGTTGGTGATATCAAATACGTTCCACCAATATTTGGAAGCAAAAGTTAGGTGAGTTGGTGTTCAATGTTACCTTTGGACATTGACTCAGCACTCGGTCTGGCTGACGCGCGGCCCAGTTAAAATAGTGATTTGGTTGCATCTTACACGCATAGGACACATATAATATGTACAATAGTGTGTGTAATGAAAAATTAGTATATAAGCAGAACATTTTATAAATAAATCAGATTTGAATTTTATATTCTTGTCTCATTACACCTCACTGTGGCCAAGACACCTTTAGCCATCTCTGATCAGTCTCGTGAGTCTGCAGGACTGGCAGTGAGTGTACCCTTCCCAAACCTGGAAATTCCTGTCTACTATCCGTCTGTAACCTTATGTCGCATGGTGCAGACATCCTGAACTTATTTATATAATTATTTATCACATACTAGGTATATGGTAGGTTAGGGCTGTAGGGCTTATAGGGCTTAGGGTCGAATGGACTGTTAGGCTTGTAGGTCTTCGTAGGTTCCTTTAGCTTGCCATATATTTTCATGTATCATCACACCCTTGACAGTATTGCGGCCTTACGTGACGTATGTTAGGGGTGGATGTACAGTTGGTTATGTTGTAAGTTGTTTTTAAGTTCATATAAGCTCAATATAGCCTGAAACACAGATTAAACCTAGTTCAGGCCAATAAGCAACTGTGTTCTTTAAATTTTGTGAGATATTTATTGTAAATGTGTCCTATTTTATAAATAAACAATTTTATTATTATTTATTATTTATGTTGTTGAGATTAGCACGCGAATGTCTTTCATAGCGCGGTAGCAAGCAAGTTGTGTAGAGAGAAAATTCGTATAGAAAATGCGGCCTTATCACTTACTTTACCTTAGGTCTACACATTTTAAGCTGATAAGATTCGTGTCAAGCCAAACTTGCCCTTATGAAGTTTCCAGGTCTGTTCGTTGTGTAGGTGAGAATAAATTTCGTGTCGAAGAAAAACTCGCCCCCTGGACTTACGTTTCAGGACCAGCACGTTGTACAGATGAGAAAAAAAAGTGCCAAGCAAAAGACGTCCTTAATGCTTACGCCACAAGGTCTATTCGTTGTGTAGGTGAGAGTAATTACGTGTCGAGCAAAACGCGCTTTTATGTCTTACGTTTCAAGGTCTGCACAAGAATAAATTCGTGTCGAGCAAAACAAGCCCTTATGACTCACGCTTTAAGGTCTGTTCGATGGCCTGTAGTTTGCCAGCCATCGCCGCTAGCTCCTTCTTGAACACCACTCGCTCAGCTTCGACTTTCTCTGACACAGCGCGATTGAAGTTCGCCATTATCTGTTATAAAAATATTAATACATATTATGTAATATCGAGTTTGCACTACTTAAAGTTAGAGTAGTTCAATATGTATTTTTTAGCCTCTGCCAGAATATCTACACTAATATTATAAAGAGGAAAGATTTGTTTGTTTGTTTGTTTGTTTGTTTGTTTGAAATGAATAGGCTCCGAAACTACTGGACCGATTTGAAAAATTCTTTCACCAGTAGAATCCAGAGAATTAGAATTATCAGTAGAATTATCAGAGATGGACATAGGCTATAGAATATTTTCAAAAAAGTTAGGGATCCGTATGAAAAGTTCGATAATGTGACCCAAGGTGTGAGAAAAAATCCTTAAATCGCGTACGCTGCGGAATCTATTGACAATAGAGCAAAGTGATGTACTACAGTTTTATAGAGGTCATCAATATCTACAAAAAAGTCCGCGATACCATATGTCTAACTATTATGGATAAGTCACCATGACCGCTTTTGGTTAATATTAGTCAAGCAAATCCCATGGTGAAATAAAAAATGGTGATTATAGTACCATGATATTAATCCTTATCCATTTAAATGGTTTGATAATTAAGGTTGATTATGTCCGTGTAAATTACACTTTAAATCATTCAAATCGGACCTTTCGTTCAAAAGTTACGACGGTAATAAACATGCTCGGAGTAAGAAAAATGTCGCGGCTTGAGCGAACTGGGGAGAATCGTATCAATGCTTGGTCCGATGACGTTGAAACACCACGGCATTTAAATGTTTTCGATAAAACAATAAGAATATCAAATGTTTGGATTTTTCGAAAATCAACTAGGTACATACATAATAAGGGGTGAAGCAGGGGTGAATAAGTTTTTAGGGGAGGAAATTATAACTTGCTTCAATTTACGTCGGAATAAACTAAAAGTCTATGAATAAACTAAAAGTGGGATAATTGCAACAGATCATGTACCTAACAATTTTTGCATAATCAACCCCTGACGGGCTGAACGGGGTGAACAGTTGCGCTGAACCAATAATGAGAATCGTTGTGCTTAATTTTCCAAAACTAACCTTTATAAGGGGATATGTATAGGGGCGTTGCAGTCTGTGGAGTACCTACTATCCCCACGCGGACGAAGTCGCGGGCGAAGTGCTAGTTTGAAATAACTAGAAAAGGAATAACAAAAACCTTTTCCATAGGGACATTTTGTCGAGTTATAAATGTATGGAGCAACTGATATTTATTTTTTGGGATGTCAAGGTTGGTTACAACAGGGAGGACGGCCAGCCCGTGCCGCAGGAGGGCCATCTGGACCTGGTGCGGCAGGAGATGGCTGCCTTCCAGGCGCGGTTCTCCGTCCTGGAGGGCATCGTCATGCGCCCCCCGCTAGCGAGTGCGGCAGCGAGTGGGAAGGCCCCCCAGGCCGGAAAAAGGCGGCGTCGTACGCGGCCGCCGTGGCTGCCACACCGGGGTCGTCCGGCCAGGAGAAAGGGTCCGGGCCGGCACCCGCGAAGCCGGTGCCGGGAAAACCGGACCCGGCCTCGGGAAGGAAGAGGAAGGGTGGGGTTGCTGCGCGGACGGCGAAGGCTCCTGAGCCGTCTGTGCAGCAGCTCCCCCCGGCTTCCTCCCCTTCAGAACCTCCCCCGGCTCAAGCCGAATGGCAAGTGACCGGGGAGAAGAAGAAGGCGGGCAAGGCAGCCAGGGCGGCCAAGAGGCGGGAGAGGAAGCGGCGGGCGGCAGAAGGCGCGAAGCGTCACGGCTGCGCTCCGCGCCCCGAAGACCGCGGCTGTGGTGGTAACGCTGCAGCCGGACGCGGTGAAGAGGGGCGTGACATATGCCAATATGCTCACCAGGGCGAAGGAGGCCGTCAACCTCGGTGAGCTTGGCATCGTCGGGGGTCTCCGGCTCAGGGTCACCACCATAACTGGGGCCAGGATGCTGGAAATCCCTGGAGCAGATAGCGGTCCGGCCGCTGACGCTCTAGCCGAAAGGCTTAGGGCGTCCTTGGGCGCGGATGACGTCCGAGTGTCCAGGCCCACGAAGTGCATAGACATGCGCATCTTGGGCCTGGACGACTCCATCACGGAGGAGGAGGTGTTGTCCGCCGTCGTTAGGACGGGGGGGTGCTCTGCAGAGGAGGTGAAGGCGGGCACCATCCGTCCTGACAACACGGGCATGCGAACCGTTGTGGTGAGCTGCCCCGTGTCGGCGGCCAAGAAAATTTCGGAGGGCCTTGGTGGGCTGGGTCTCCGCGCAGGTGAAACTGCTGGAGCCCAGACCTCTGAGGTGCTTCCGTTGTCATGTTGGCAACCATGTCGGAGCACTCTGCACCTCGGAGGTGGACCGTAGTGACCACTGCTTTCGCTGTGGTCAGCCCGATCACAGGGCCGGCTCGTGCAACGCCGCGCCGCACTGCTTCGCATGTGCGGCAGCTGGCAAGCCGGCCGATCACTGGGCTGGGGGCAAAGCCTGCGGTCCACCCACCAGCGCCGGGTCGAGGAGAAAACCCTCCTCCACCGCCGCCGCCGCCGCCGTCGCTTCCGCCGCAGCCGCCGCCACCGTCGCCGCCGCTGCCACTGCTCGGGAGGGGGCTGAAATGGAGTGCCAGTAATGGCCCCATTTCGCCTCCTCCAGACGAACGTTAGTCGCTGCGCCTCTCAGGAACTGACGCTCCTGAGCAAGGCGCAGTGACTGACGCCTGCGGACAGCGAGCAATGGGTAGCTCGCTGTCCGATCAGGTCAGGCCAGAGTCGACGGCGCGTTTCACTCCAAACGCGCCGTCAGCAACGAGCAGTCAGCAACGGAGACGGGGCCCGCCAGGGCCAGAGCCTGCCAGGGTTGCGGAATATGTTCGAAAGAGTTACCGTGGCCCTGGGAAGAAAGGCACTAGGAGGACTAAGGGTGGGTTTTAGTCAGTAAAAGTCTGACACTCCCTACCGCTCCACCCAGAGCGGGAAAAAAAAAAGTTTGGTTACAAAATGAAAGTTCAATAATAAAAGACCAGTAGTTTCAGCAGCGCGTTGTCGCTCAGCCATTCAGTTACATCTAATAATATAAATGCGAAAGTAACTCTGTCTGTCTGTTACGCTTTCACGCTAAAACGGTTGAACGGATCATCATGAAATTTGGCAGATATATAGCCTGGGATATGGAGGACTTAGGCTACTTTTTTACGCGATAACCGACATCCACAGGGGTGGAGCCGCGGGCAAAAGCAAGTATGAAGTATAGTATTTATTGATGTTATTTATACCTCTTTCTCTTTCTTGGCGAGTGCGTCCTGCAGAACTTCGGACTGAATCTCGCACTGCTTCTTGAGTTGTTCCCTCGTGCTTCTGTTGGCATCCGCTTGGATTTGCAGGGTCTAGAAATATAAAATGTTTGAGTGTAACTAAAAACAACTTTCTTTTTTACTGAAAACAAGTTATAAAAAAATGGTGCAGCTCAAGCTTTACTAGTTTTAATTAAGTGGGGTACTTCTTTAATCTTGCCACACGAAACGGTAATTTGTCTACGAAACCAGTGCGGTCATGATACTCGTGGACCACTAAGTTGTTTATAGTATATACACATACAATCCAGACCAATAACATCCGGTAATTTAAATAAATTTAACAACACTTTAATTACCAAGTTAAGTGATCGGGACTTCACAATGAATAATGGTAATATTTTGTATACAGAATTGTTTTCAGTAGTCCAAACTGAGTTTAATAATACTTTTAAAAAGAGAACTAAAACTATTTGCCCTAAGTTTTTATTTAGTGACTGGGCGACTAAAGGACTGAGAATAAGTAGGGATAGACTTTATGAGCTGTATGGCCTTAAGCCATTTATTATGACTGAAACTTTTAATAAATATGTTGCTACCTACTCAAAAATTTATAAAATTTCTTGTAAGGCAGCTAAGGCCTTATATATTAGCAATAAGGTTAAAGCATCAGAAAATAAAATAAAGACGGTTTGGAAGATTATTAATAATGAAACAAAGCGGAACAAAAGACATAATACTGATTACACATTGGAGACTCCTCATGGTCTTATTAGCGAGAACAAGAAAGTTGCTCAAGAATTTGTAAATTTCTTTACCAGTATCCCTATTGAAACAACTGAAGCCTTAAACTCCTCGCCTTCGCTGGCTTTTGATTTATTACAGGCCAACGTGTCAGCCTGCCCAACTAAATTTGAGTTTAAACATATAAACCCCATAACAGTACTAAAGGTTTTTAAACAAATCAAGATTAAATTGACAGAAGACCTGTGGGGATTATCTATCAAAGTATGTACCTCAATTATTGAGACTATAGCGCCGTATTTAGCTTTAATATTTAATTTATGTGTGGATCAAGGAGTATTTCCGGATCTGATGAAATACAGTAAAGTTATACCACTTTTTAAATCCGGGGACAGTAAAGACACAAATAACTATAGACCGGTGTCCGTATTGCCAGTATTTAGCAAGGTATTCGAAAAGGTAATGCTTAATCAAATGCTTAATCATTTTAACACAAATAACATCTTACACGATAAACAGTATGGTTTTACCAAAGGACGTTGTACAACTGACGCCGGTGTCACCTTACTAAAACATATCTTTAATGCGTGGGAAGAGGCACAAGACGCCATAGGCATCTTCTGCGACCTATCTAAGGCGTTTGATTGTGTAAATCACGAAACATTACTCATGAAGCTCGAGCATTACGGACTAGGCAAAACAGCGTTAAACTTAGTAAAGTCTTATTTGAATGATAGAAAGCAATTAGTCCAAATAAACGGTGTTAATTCGTCGGGATTAAACGTGGAAATGGGCGTCCCGCAGGGATCGATTTTAGGTCCTTTCTTATTTCTAGTTTATATCAATGATTTACCCCATTTATTGCAAAACCAACTAAACATGGTCTTGTTTGCCGACGATACTTCTTTGATTTTTAAGATAAATAGACGTAGTAATAATCTTGAGGACGTAAATAACGCCCTTCTGCAGGTCCAAAATTGGTTCACTGCTAATAATTTAGTTTTAAATGGGAAAAAAACTAAGTGCATAAGATTTTCCTTACCAAATGTCAAAAGTAGTGATTGTGACATAGTGTTGAACAAGGAGAAACTGGAATTCGTCGATAGAACAGTTTTCCTGGGGATTACGGTTGACTCTAGGCTACAATGGGGTCCTCATTTAACATCTCTTGCAGGACGGCTAAGTTCAGCGGCATATGCTGTTAGAAAAATCCGCCAATTTACGGATGTTGATACCGCGAGATTAGTATATTTTAGTTACTTTCATAGTATCATGTCTTATGGTATTTTACTATGGGGACGGGCTGCAGACATCGAGTCTATTTTTATTCTGCAGAAAAGAGCTATAAGAGCGATATACAATCTCCGCCGACGTGATTCTCTAAGGGAACTGTTTAAGGATATTAACATCATGACGGTACCCTGTCAATATATATATGAAAACATTATGTACGTTAGAAAGAATCTCCATCTTTTTAGTAGACGAGGCGACAAACATAATTATATTACTAGAAATAGGGATCAACTAGTTCAACCAAGTTTCAGACTAGCTAAAGTAGCCTCATCTTTCATGGGGTACTGTTTAAAATGTTATAATAAAATTCCTCCTAATATATTAAAACTGAATGAAACAAAATTTAAATCTTGTATCAAACGCACACTATGCAAGAAAGCATATTATAAGTTGGGGGATTATATTGAAGATAATAATGCTTGGCTCAATGCCGGTCCAGCTCCACAGTTGCCAAACTAATCTTTTGGCATTTATAAATATTGTTGGACCCGTTGAAGACTGTAAAACATTATATTTTCATTGTATAGACTCAATGTAATTAGCATTGTATAAATTCTTTAATTAACGGCACATGTGTGAGTACTGTGAACCTTATACTACTTTTATTTATTTTTTAATTGACTTGACTGCTCTGGCGGTTGGGAGTGTCATGCTCACTCAAAAGTCTGCCTGATGGTGGCGCATGTGTTGGGTCATTTGGCTCCCTTAAATATGGTTGAGCCGAATGGTGCTAGCGCGTGCGTCATGTTCGTGAACGGACGCCGTCAGTTTGGACTGGTCATCTCTCGGCTGCCACGGTTTATTTTTTTTTTTTTTAATTGTTGCTGATTTTTATTTTTTTACTCCGGATACTTTAACGTGCATTTCTTTTTACATCGTTCTCACATATATGTTTGTTTAATTTCAACAGGAATGATGTAACCATAAAATTGTAAAGAAAAATAATTTAAAAGAGTGTCCGTGGAGTTTCTTGCACGTTCTTCTCCATAGAGATCTACGCTTTGGAACGTGCAAATAGCTTCATCTTTTTGACTGACCGACCTTGACAATTCAAAAGTGCCTGTGAATGGTTTATTTGAAATAAATAATTTGAATTTGAATTTGAATTTGAATTTGAGTACCGCATTTCAAATGATACACCAATAATTTCGCAGCGTTGGCACGGCCTCCCACGCGGAGGAGCGTGCACCTGCTGAGGGAGCGGGAGGCGAGGGATGCGAGACGCACAAGAGCGGCTGTTGTGGCGACACGTAGGGGAGGCCTCCCACGCGGAGGAGCGTGCACCTGCTGAGGGAGCGGGAGGCGAGGGATGCGAGACGCACAGGAGCGGCTGTTGTGGCGACACGTAGGGGAGGCCTCCCACGTGGAGGAGCGTGCACCTGCTGAGGGAGCGGGAGGCGAGGGATGCGAGACGCACAGGAGCGGCTGTTGTGGCGACACGTAGGGGAGGCCTCCCACGCGGAGGAGCGTGCACCTGCTGAGGGTGCGGGGGGCGAGGGATGCGAGACGCACAGGAGCGGCTGTTGTGGCGACACGTAGGGGAGGCCTCCCACGCGGAGGAGCGTGCACCTGCTGAGGGTGCGGGGGGCGAGGGATGCGAGACGCACAGGAGTGGCTGTTGTGGCGACACGTAGGGGAGGCCTCCCACGCGGAGGAGCGTGCACCTGCTGAGGGTGCGGGGGGCGAGGGATGCGAGACGCACAGGAGCGGCTGTTGTGGCGACACGTAGGGGAGGCCTATGTCCAGCAGTGGACGTCTGCAGGCTGATATGATGATGATGATGACCAATAATTTACTGTTTCCTATCGTTTTTATTAGTCTACATTAATAAACAACGTGTAACAGAAAACAGCATCGTGCAGCGTGCATTCGTGCAGCGTGGAAACAGCTGTTCAGTACATTTAGCCGAGTTATGCGCACAGAAATGTATGGAGCAGTCGTTCTTTTTCGCGATTTTAGTGTTGGTCCCATAGTGAAAGTTGTCCATAATGATGAGTGCAAGACCCCCTAAGAGGTATTGCGTCTAATCTGGTACACGTTATGTACAGTTTTCGTCAAATAACTTTCCCCCTCTGAAGTTAGCCATTTGCAAAGATCGCGCAGGTGCAGTCACGTAGCCGGGAGCAAGCGAGACGCAAGCATGCATCGAACCTAAACGTAAGACTGAGACATAAAATCGCGCCCCGCCCCCATGTCTCTTACGCATGCGCAGTTGCAGTGTGTTCGTAATTTTGACTATTACGCAGCCACTCGACACAACTTCAGAGGGGCAAAGCTATTTGACGAGAACTGTATGTAGAGATCACTTGTAAAAAAATCCGATATCGACATTTAAAGGTGCAACTAAAGAATGTTATAGTGTAGAAAAAAAAAGGAAAATCTAGAATTGGTACGAATTAAATGGCAACTCTCCCCTACCTTCTTCATGAATTCCACTTCCGTCGCCATCCTCTCAGTCCTGACTATATCTTCCGCTTTAGCTTCAATTATTAATTTTTCATCGTGACCTGAAACACAACAAGAGCCGTTTAATTCAAAAAGTAATACTCTGTCTCATACATTATGACGAAGTTATTGACATCTAATAAATCACTCTCGGCTCGCGTTCACCCGGGCGAACAAAATCCATTCGGTTACCACGCCCTCGCTCGAGTGCATACCGCACCCGTGCCTTTATTATTGGCTAAATCTCGTGCATATTGCAGTGTAGGCGGCTCTGTTTTGACATCCAAACAAAAAAATGCAATAACCTACGTACAGTTCTCGTCAAATAACTTTCCCCCTCTGAAGTTAGCCATTTGCAAAGATCGCGCAGGTGCAGTCACGTAGCCGGGAGCAAGCGGGACGCAAGCATGCATCGAACGTAAACGTAAGACTGAGACATAAAATCGCGCCCCGCCCCCATGTCTCTTACGCATGCGCAGTTGCAGTGTGTTCGTAATTTTGACTACTACGCAGCCACTCGACACAACTTCAGAGGGGCAAAGTTATTTGACGAGAACTGTAGCAGGATATTTATTGCTTAAATGCACTAACGCCCGAAATTAATATTCAATCCGTAATCCAAGATATAAATCGATTGCAGATATATACCGATCTATGGAGCGATTTCAATCCATGGATAGCTTATTGGTACACTTTTTTTAGAAATCTGGATTTAAATTTCGATCTACAATCATCCGAAGATTTTGGATAAATAAACACAGCTGTACTGACCTGACAATCGAACTGAAAAAAAATCCGGACTTGGACAAAACAAACATGTTTCTTCATTATAAAAAAAATAATTAAATCTCCTTTTGTTAGTAACTTATTCTTTTGTGTAATCATTTCTTAGCATAGACAGCCCTAGCGTTGCGTTCATTGCCGCACGTGACCGGCCGACACTACGGCAGACGACGTAGTAGATACTGTCGGACGTCAGCGTAAGGTACATTTTAGCGCGCACGTAAGCCTGTTTTATTTTTGTAGGTAAATACTGCGTTTGGTATCTATATTTTTCTATGGAGTGAATTATCTGTTCCGTAAGGAACGAATACTCAATCTGTGCTCGCGTGGTCGATTCCAGCCCACTCCCTCTCACAAGAGGGGGCCTGTGTCCCACCGGTGGGAACATGTTGGTTAATTAGCATTATTAATTTCGGGTAATTAATTCATATTTTGTTTTGCTCAAGATATATCTCAAAAATACTCACATTCAATAGCCCTGTTGATCTTAAGTTCTCGCACTGTCTGCAACTCCGCTATTTGGTTCTGCAGATATTGTACCTGAAACACAAGCAACAAAGTTGCAGAATTAACTTTAGGTACTCCTGATAACTGGCGATGCACATAATCTACATTACAAATGATTGTGATATGGAACTTGGGTCCTTATTATGGAATGTGGTCTGTGGACCAGAGTCATGTTGTTCTTGTATAGCTCCATCACTCTCTCGCACTTGACAAAGGATGACGTAAGACCATGACAAGCCCAGCCAGACATCCGTTGCGAGGGTAGACCTCAGTTTTGTTTGTATATCCCATGACCAATGATGATTCCATGGCTAACATGGTTTCTTTAATCGTGTATGAAGAAGCTTTATCATAAATACGTTTTTCTTACTTTTCTTCTACTTTCTACAGCCAGTGCCATTTTCTTAATTGCAAGAGTGGTCAGGTAATTTTCTGTACGTACATCTTATCATACGACACATTTTTTCAAACATCTTCGCATATGAAGTTACGGGTACAGCTATTAAATTTACATCGCTGCTTTGGAAAAGTACTTGGTGCAACTCAAAACGGGTATTTTTTTCAGGAGAGTTGATTGAAGTTTACTATAGTATTATTTCTACCTTTTATAACTTTTGACCCATTGCTCTTTTCTTGGTGAAAATGCAAGAAAAACAAAGATGAAAATGTGGTTTCGCCTATAAAGACGCACATGGTAAAATACGAAAATTTAAAAAAATAGTGTTGTATTTTGCAATTATACAGTATTCTTCCAAAGCAGCGACATTTAGAGTTTGAGTGATATTGGTTAGGCGATAGGGTCAATAACTTACACGTTTGAGTGTGTAGATCAACAGCAAATCGATGTCTGATTTGATGTCCAGTTTCTTCACGCTCAGGTCGATGCCGGGGTACAACGCTCTAAGTTCGTCCTTGAACATGTTACGGCCTGCCTCCACCTGGAAATAGAAAAGAAGAATTACTACTCTAACATTAAAAAAACTTCACGCTTGTTTCCTCGAAGGGGGAGCCAGAGGAACCGACACAGCTGATAAATTTCCGATAGCTGATCGAGTTCAAGAAGAAGAGAAGGTGTCGTCCTTAGAGGTGAGTCCTTGTGGGTGGCTGGGTGAGAGAGACTTGAATGTACCCTGGCGATTGGGGATGTCATGCTCACTCAAAAGTCTGGCTGATGGTGACGCATGCGTTGGATCATTTGGCTCCCTTAAAAATAGTTGAGCCGAATGGTGCTAGCGTATGCGTCATGTTGAGCTGAGACTGGTAATTTCTCGGCTGCCATGTTTTATTTTAATTATTTCTTTGAATTGTTTCTTTTCTACTCTGGACTCTTTTATCCTGCACGTCTTTTACATCGTTCTCACATATATGTATAATTTCAATATGAATGATGTAACCATAATTTTGTTAACAAAATATTATTTTTAAAAGATTGTCCGTGGAGTTTCTTGCACGTTCTTCTCCATAGAGATCTACGCTTTGGAACGTGCAAATAGCTTCATCTTTTTTTTTTTGACCGACCGACCTTGACAATTCAAAAGTGCCTGTAAATGGTCTAATTGAAATAAATGCTTTGACTTTGACTTATACAAAGAGATCATCGCATTCGTTTGTATAACAAACCTTATTGAGTCGTCACGCCGTCAGAGGGTTACGGTTTTGTCGAAAAAATTACGCGACGATCGCTTTGGAGGACGCGCGCATTTATTATTTATTATTGATAGGCACGCGCTTGACCACTATCTCACCTGATGGTAAGCGACAATGTGGTCGAAGATGTAGCACGCTTGCCTAGAAGTAACCTATTCACTCTTGACTTAAAGACTCCCAGGTTGTAGTTATCAGGAAACACAGACTCCGGCAGGGAATTCCACTCCTTAGCGGTACGCATAATGAATGTGTTCCCAAATCGCTTTGTGCGTGTGGGTGGGACCAAAGAAGCAGTGAAAGGATGATTATGACAAATTATTATTTAGAAATGTTTTTACGCAGTGAATCTAAAATAGATATCAACCCTTTGCAGCTAGTTCCTTAACATTATCATACTGAAACTTTAGTTCTACAACTTTCCAGAAAACTCTGTCAGATTTTTTACATAACAAATAGATCACACTACTTCATTGCTGTTTGTTTGCACAAAGTATGTCATTCGCGTGTAGAATTTTATTATAATTTCGTTTATTAATTTTTTAAACTTATTTTTTAAATATTTCTTAAAACATAGAAAAAAAAACATTTACAAATATAAAAATAGCCCACCGGTATCAGGAACAGGGTCCAAACTTTCGGCTTATTATAATTATTATTTAGAAGTAATAATATATTTTTTAGTTACGTTAGAAAGTAAAAAAAAAAAAATAATGACTAAATCATAGAACAAGAGTTGTTTAGGATAGGATCTGCGACTGGCAAGCGAGGGGTCCGAAGTGTTATTGTTTTTCCATTGGAAGTTGGTGATGTGGAAGCCATTGCCGTTGGTCCTCCGACTGATCTCTCCCCGGTCGGGGTTTTTTCAAAGAGTGTCCGTGGAGTTTCTTGTACGTTCTTCTCCATAGAGATCTACGCTTTGGAACGTGCAAATAGCTTCATCTTTTTGACCGACTGACCTTGATAATTCAAAAGTACCTATAAATGGTCTAATTGAAATAAATGCTTTGACTTTGAATTTGTTCGTGTCAGATTGCCCATCGGACTATGAGAGGAACAGAGACCGCACCTGTATTTGCACACACACTTGTGCGCTATAATATCTCCTGCGTACTTTTGGTGCGTTTTGATTGGCCAACGAGATCGAAATTTGGTCGGAGAGGATTGTTTAAGAGCGGTAATAGATAATGTTCAGTCCAGCAAGTTCATTAAATTTGGTTCCGTACAACCGAATTTAATGAACTTGGTATGCATACGCTACATATCCAGGTCGAAATAGTTAGTAGAGAACACTTTCAAACAAGAGTTCAGGAGGCAAGATAGTGATTTTTCACTGAAAACTTAAAATCGCTGTCTCTCTCACTCTGAAAATTTTTTTAAAAATGTTCTCAATAATGCCTAAATCTCTTTCTTAAACACCCGTAGGATACCTGAATAAGGTTATTTGCCGCGGTTTTAGGGTTGGACACATATTAAAGTTCATGGCCACTTTTTGGGTTAGCTCAACAGAGCAGACATACACAGCCATTTTTCGCAACATTTTTTTCTCTTTCATTTTTACCTTGTTCCAATACTTCTCGCTGAGCACAGAGCGCTCCATCTCCTCGTTGTAGCGGTTCTCCGCGTTGATGACGTCAGTGCGCAGCTGCTTGATGTACCGCTTGGTGGTGGCGAGGCTCTCGGGCGGCGCCTGCACCTGGCTGCCCGACGTTATCATGCGGTCCAGGGTCTCTGTCAAAACAATTTCCGACTTATTTAAACTTTATTCTGATAGACGTAATGTTTATAATGCAATAACTGATTTGAAAGTTTTGACTAAAGTAAGACTTTTTTTTGTAGTGGTATACATTCCAGCATAGCAACAGAGGCCGACCGACTTTTTTAAAATGACTTTAAAAAAATAGCCAGACAAAGTCTGAGTGGGCTTGATCTCTTAAGATATACGTTACATTGTTTATTGCTCGAATTCCTAAAAAGAAGTTAGAAGAGAAAGACCACTTCATTAAAAATACATTTTTAAAAAGAGTGTTAATCATTCTGAAATCAACCTAGTTCACACTTAGATAAAGTTGTTATTTATTTTAAAGAACACAACGTAAAAATTGGAGACAATGGTTATAATAGAGTTAACGTACCAATAGCACATTTAGCTTTAGTGGAGGCTTTTCTTGCTTTCTTGAGGTGAACTTCCTTCTGCTGTTGATACCCTTGAAGATTCGAATAAATCTTTTTGTCTAAATCTTCGTAAGATGCCTCTACGATCTGAAATGATAAAAGTGTTCTCAAAGTAAAAATATTAAACTTTTGACGTTTTAAGTATTGTGAATCATTGGGTTGGCTCCTGCTTTAAAAATGATATGTCAATTTTTGACTCGCGCATTAAGGGTCAGGTCAAAATCCAACAAAAAGCTCCAAAAAACACGTCACTTGTATGAATGTAGAAAAAGTTAAAAAAATCCCTATAATTTTTTTTTATTTTTTTTTTGTCGTTATAGCAGCAACATACACTGTGAAAATTTCAACTGACTACCTATTAGGGTTCATGAGATACAGCCCGCTGACAGACAGACGGACGGATGGACGGATGCGGACGGTTAGCGGAGGCGTTAGTAATAGGGTCTCCCTATCGTCGGTTACCCTACGAGTATGGAACCCTTAAAAGACCTGACGTCACACAAATCCTAAATAGCGGGTTCTCCACGTGATTTGAACATATTATGCATATATCGCAGCCAATTAGCATTATCAGCCGTTTAATTGGTTACCTAGCCTTTTCATTTCAATGTGCCGATTTTTCAGCTGTGCTGACGGGGCAGTTCAATGAAAAGGCTAGACTTTTAATGAAACGGCTGATTCAGCTAGTTGGCTGCGACATATACAGCAACTCAAACAGTAACCATTGGGCAGTTGCCCACCAGACACAACACTCCTCTGATCGAAGGATCCTCACTTTTTAAAGGAGGTTAAGGGACATCAAAACCCAATCTCTGTACCTCTATAATTCATCATTATTAGCATAAACATCACTCACCTTAAACAAAGCCTTATTGTAGTCGGCACAGAACTGCGTCGCCTGCTTATAATTGTCGATGGCCACCTTCGTGTATTCGTGCATGTCGTGTTCCAGCTCTACGATGTCTTTAGTGATATTAACGACGGGCGGGCTCTGGGGCTCGCACTTGTCTGTTTGTACTAGTCTCGCTGGAATTGTACGACAAAAAAAATATTTTAGTCACTTATTTACATTTTTTTTATTCACTTGCGTAATGACGGCAAGCGTTTTGATTATTTTAAACAATTACACAGCATCACTCAGGGCATCAAGACGAATTGATAAGTTCCCCTTTGGTCAACATCCAGCCAGCCATTTAGGATTTATGGCGTGCTAAAGAAATTACATACAAACATACTCCCAAAAAACATTCTGGGACAGTCGGGTAAAACTTGGAATACGTGTGTGACATCCAACAACACCATCGTGATGGACTATACACATGCGGCGCAAACCGAGAATCATCTGCAGAAGGAACATTATAGGTCGATTCTGTCTGTGTATGGTGCCTATACGTTTTACAGAAAGCTTTTTTTGACACGTCAAAGTCAAACAACGGTGCCGTAATTTTCATGCCATTTTCCTCTGCTTGTTATTAATGTTATGTACAATTCTTATGTTATTAGGAAATAAATTGACAGTTAACACAAGGTCTGAAGACTCATCGTTAAGCCGAGGTTTTCTTCACTACAATAATAAAAGTCGTTCCTTAGCAATTATTATTGTTCAGCGTTACTTACATGTACAAAATTCGTAGATTACGTAATTTTACACCCTGTAAATATAACATGCATTACTGACCTTCCGTTTCAATTTCCGGCTTCTGCATAACTTTCTCTTCCACATACAGAGGTTCTAATATGGGCGGCGGCACTGTTATGTAAACACACATCTAGGTATTAGGTGGTCAATAAATTAGTAACTAGCTGACAAAGATAGTTAGATAACTGTCATCATCATCTTCCTGCCCTTATCCCATGTTACTTGGGGTCGGCGCAAAACGTTTTCTCCTTCCACTCTGTCCTATCACCCGTCACAATTTCACTAACTCCCTTTTCTTTCATATCGCTTCTACACAATACATCCATCTTTTCTTTGGCCTCTCCCTCTCTATCCATTCACATTTATATTCATAACCCTTTTAGATACATGCGTTTCATCCCTCCTCTTCAAATGACCATACCAAGACAAGTTTTTCCGTCGCTGGCGCCACTTTTAAACTACCTCTAAAGACTAATTTTTCACTTTATCCATTCTCGTTACTCCACACATCCATCTCAACATTCTCATCTCCACTACAACTGCCTAACCTTTTCCCAACTATAATGGGGTTGGCTTCCAGTCAAACCGGATTCAGCTGAACCAGTATTTTACGTGGAGCGGCTGCCTACCAGACCTCCACAGCCCATTAACTGGGTAACACAGTAGTTATTGGTAAGACTGGACTCAGATCGACTCATCTCCGCTACATGCAATCTATTTTCATCCGTATTTTTCACAGCTTATCATTCCGATCCTTGAGTTAGATAACTGTCGCTCTATGTAAATTACTCGTATTTACTTATATCTGGCTAGATGGAAAGCCGACCCCGATATAGTTGGGAAAAGGCTAGGCAGAAAACGAGATATCGGAACTCCAGCCCCAAAAATGTTTGAGGGTGGTCCCCTTTGGGAGGCGAAGCTGCCTACTAATACTAAAGATCGTCACACATCTGGCAGTCCTGTTTAGTTTTCACTGGCAAATAAATATCGACTTTACACTAATTGAAATAAACTTGATTATAAATAAATTTCAAGTAGACCTAGAATACGTTAAAGCGGTCGGAGGTGCGAATTTCAGGTTGTTTATTTTCAACTTTATTTCAAGGCTGCTAATGCTGATATTTCCTTGGCAGGGAAAATTACGATAGCGAGGCCTGTACAGAGTCCGACTCGGTTATCTATTTATCTTGTTCAGCTTGAGTAATTGCTTCGTGCGATGGTAATTAATATTTCAAGTACCAAAAAGATGCATTGAATTTGTGAGTATGCATATTATGTAATGTAACACCGAAACACAGTGATCTTTGTAAAATTAATAACAAATCTTAATTAACTTATTTAGTTTCATTATGAGAGTGAAATAATGTAGTGAACTTTCCTAAGGTCGGCTTTCCTAAGGAGCGATTTTTCAACTGTTAGAAAACTATATTGTACAGCAGTTACACGTCGCGTCGATTTGACAAAAAATAGAATTGAATAAATAATAATACAAATTATCTGATGACTGAAAAATCGGGCCTCATGAAGTTGTTGTGAATGTGAAATACGATGGATTTTCCTTATTATGAACACACTTTATTTGATTTCAAAATTCGAGATAATTTATCCAGTATTGAAACGACAAACTCTATTTCATACAAAACAGTTGTAATTCCATTGCAACCCATACTTTTTAGGGTCTTTTTTCTGTAGAAAATGGTCTCTTCAAAATCAACTTCAACCACACAAATCTAAAGTCGATAGGTACCTAAGTTAGTTGCAATAGATTCAAATTATCTCGAAATATAAATTTAAGTATGTTTGTGAACCCATTTAATGAATAGCTTTATGATACATCTAGTAAAGGGAGTCGATTTCCTAACCCACTTCAAAGAGGAAGTCTGATTACAGGGCAACATATATTTTTTATTGAGGAATGGGCTTGCTCTTGACCTTGATCACGCCTGATGGAAAGCTATAGATGAGGTCTATGATGGAGCGAGCATGCCCAGAAGATGACTGTTCACTCTTGCTTTGAAATATAATTTGATTATTATAATTTATCTTACATTGATACTCTTTGTTTGCGTAGGCAGTTTCAGCATCTTTTTCTATGTCCTGCTCCGATCTAGGAGTTAGTTGTATTGGGGTCACACCCTCCTGTAAAATAATAAGACCTTTATTTTAGCATGTTTACTGTTGTTGTAAATTTTGACCTTTAACATTAACTTCAAGGTCTTGAAATACTAGTAAAAGATTTAAATTTGATGTCCGATGACAAAAGAGGCCAACTATGAAGTGTAAGGCTGCTTTTCCACCAAAGATGTGAGAAGTAGAACACATTCTCACAGGGCCGCTATGCATCTTCGCACCGCCCTGCTCTCACACTGCCTTGTTTATCTTGCAATCGGTTATCAACCTTTAGCAGATTTGTTGTGTGGATATTGACTGCTGAGGTTCATTCTTCCAGTGAAGAATCTGCCTCTCAAAATTGTTTCTCACTTTACTTAATAAAGTCCCATATGTGGTGGCGTTTGAGCCTTTTCATGGTAGTTGGTTCGCTTAGGGCTATGGCTAAGGTGTTGGTGTGTGACGTTATTTGTTGCTTGTATGTCTGTATTGTGTTCTATTTCCTCTTTTATTGTTTTTATTTGTAGATGCTCATGTATTTCTGAGATCTTCATAAACCATGGAGCATTTGATATTATTTTGAGAGCCTTGTTTTGAAATCGCTGGAGAATTTCCACATTTGAGTCTCTCGCAGAGCCCCACAGCTCGACGCCATATGTCCAGACAGGCTTTAGTACTGCCTTGTAAATGAGTACTTTGTTCTCCAGTGACACGTGTGATGATCTTCCTAGGAGCCAGTTCAGTTTTCGGAGCAGGATGTTTAGCTCGTCCCGTTTTTTTTCTATGTGGTGTCTCCACGTTTGTTTCCTGTCGAGATGTAGGCCGAGGTACTTAGCTGTTGTCCCGTGTGGAAGTGTGTCACCTCCGAGCTTAACAGGTGGGCAGTTGTCCTTTCTAAGTGTAAAAGTCACATGTGTCGATTTGTTAGCGCTAGCTTTTATCTTCCATTCTCTCATCCACTTAGAGACTTTGTCGAGGTGATTTTGTAGTGCGAGTGAGGCCATGTTAGGGTCTTTGTTATTACACAAAGCAGCCGTGTCGTCAGCGAAGGTGGCGGAGAGAATTTCCTCTGAAGTTGGTAAGTCTGCTGTGTATATAAGGTAGAGGGTTGGACCCAATACGGAGCCCTGGGGTACACCAGCCTGTATGTTGTAGAATTCCGAGTAAGAGTCATTAACTTTTACCCGGAAAATTCTGTCTTCTAGGTAGGACTTTAGTAGAACGTACAGGTTATGTAGCAACTGTTTCTTTATTTTAAACAACAGGCCCTGGTGCCAGACCTTGTCGAACGCTTGCTGTACGTCCAAGAATACAGCCGAACAGTACTCTTTTCGTTCCAGTCCCTCTCGTATCTTATTCACCTGCTCTACAGTTGAATGCCCTATTCTGAATCCAAACTGATGTTGTGGGATAAGCTCATTTGCTAACTTTTTATTTCGTTATTAATGAAATTAAAGGAAAAGTCTCGTGTATATCTTTTGCTTTCTAAGAGGCATGCATTTAGATATAAATCCTTGCACGATCTCCACTCAAATCTGTGTGGCGCTTTCTTCAAAAGAACGCCTCAGATATTAACTTACATGGTTCTCTCATTATGATCTGACCTTTTATTTTTATGGATACGAAATCATCAAATGGCTCCTTCCACTCTGGGTGGAGCGGAAGGGAGTGTCAGACTCTTACTGACTAAAACCCATCCGTGTTCCTCCTCATGCTTCGAACAAATTCCGCATTATGATCTGACCATACATATTTGATCCTAACAATTAATGTGTTCTTTGGAAGAGTCTTTGACCTCTGAGTTTGTTTCGGTATTTCTTTTCGGAGTAGTCAACTAGGAAACACCGGAATCATCTAGTTTAAACTGATAAAAAGGGAATGTTGTGTGAAAGTGTTAATTTTAATCTCTTTACGAAATAAATAAGTACAGTTGTAGCGGCATCGATGCCGCCACAAAAAGCGTAAACGTAGCAAAATCTACATCCCAACAATAACACCCGCAACGCCATCTATCACGACAGCTGAGAACTAAAAACGAAATCCTGAATCGCGATATCAGAGTTTACCGATACAACAGTCCCAATATCAACTATCGGGCAGTTGCCCACCGGACACAACAACCGTCCGGTCGGAGGATCCTCCCTTTTCAATGGCCAGTTTTTCAATACCTCCGAACCGTTTACCATTTAAAGCAAAAAAAACTAACCCTTCCAAACATGAAATGGCTGAGCCAGGTGGTGGACTTGTTGAACTGGTTTGTGGCTGCCTTAAAATATGTCGTGTTCTCCTGGTACACTAGAGCCACGAAGTCGTTAGCCCAAGGGACGTTTGACTCTAGCCAGTTGCGCGCGTCTGGACTGTGCCTGAGAGCAAAACACACTGCATTAAAGAAAAAACAAGGATAGATTTGAAAATAAATGTTGTGCAAAAATATCGCCATTTTTATTGTGAGCATTCTTCTCAGTATGAACACGTTTACGACACTCATGCATATCTTTGAGGTGATTCACACATAACAGGATCGTGCCCGTGACGTGGACGGAGGTGTGTGAACGAGTTTATATAAAATGTGTGCACCAATATTTTTTTGAGCGCCTAACGGACCACACTGCGCCCACGTCCTGTGCACTGCCCTGGCATGTGGGGATACACCTTTAACTTAGCCTATACCACAGATAATAATAATATAAAAGTAGCCTTTTCCAGTTATATTGGGGTCTGCTTCCAGTCTAACCGGATACAGTTGAGTACCAGTATTTTACATGCAATAACTGTTCATCAATGGCCTTAGTGCGAGTTTTTTAACTTTCTTATCGCGTTAGCGTAAACGTCAATTTGTATTGAAACTGAATAAGCGCCGTCTAGTGACACTCACGGACAACCTGTTTTTTTCTATGTATGATTTGACATTAGCGAACGTTTACGTTAACGCAATCGAGTACGTTAAAAAACTCACACTAAGCCCACTGACCTCCACAACCCATTAACTAGGCGATATAGACTATCAATATAGACTTTGCAAGACATAGCTGTTCCATCTCAGTATGTAGAGTAGAGTCTACTCTACCCTACATACGTATATGTAGTATGTAGGGTAGAGAATAGAGTAGGGACTCCATTTTCCGCACTTAGACTTCCATTCGGTCCGTTGTGTGTATGTGTCCTGGTTAAGTTAGCCAGCCTAGCTCCGCCCAGAAGCACAGAAGTTTCCTAGGAGCTTCACAGGCTTCGCGGAGCGACGTCACCGTTCCGAGGATTTATTCACGTTGGGTAGCCACGGCCTCGCACTCCAAGATGACGTGGGCGGCTGATTCTTCGGCATCAAAGCAGCCCCTGCAGAGTGGGCTGTCCGTGGCGCCTATGTTATAGAGATGTTTGTTTAGGGGGCCATGGTCCGTAATTGTGCCTATTATTGTTCTGAGGTCATTTCTACTTAGGTTGAGTAGTCGTTTTGTTAGTCGCGGATGTAGACTTGTCTCATGTAAGTATATAAATATATCAGTATGTAATGGATGAACCTTAGCAAGTGTTGCTTAACCTCGAAGATAGATTCTTTTTTTTAATTACTTCTTCCGCTCTGGGTGAAGCGAAAGGGAGTGTTAGACTATTACTGACTAAAACCCATCAGTGTTCCTCCTCCTGCCCTATGTGTTCCAGGGCCCCAGTGACTCTTCCAAACAAATTCCGCAACAAGATAGACCCGTGCAACTGTTATTATTTAGTCATGAGCTCCTCTAACAATATCACTTTAAAAATTACTTACTTAGCATAAACAACAGCAGCGCCCGTAAGTACGGTGGCCCCGACCGCTCCCCAGAACAGCTTGTGGCTTTTAGGGGGAGTTTTAGTCTTGCAGGCCTCTGGGAATGGCTGAGTTGCATATTGACGGTTTGGACTACATACTACTATTAAGGCGGCGGTAGAGCCATCGTTCATATGCCGCCTTACCTGTTGAAAGGAAAAAATATTATGCATATTTTATTTTCTGCACAATTATTTGTGAATAGAGAAAATTACTTAATTTTATGCACCAATCTCATTTGGTCCATTGTGCAGGGAATGAATGGTATAAAAATACAAATGTTATAGTTCTACTAAAGAAAGAAACCAATAGTTCCTGTATATTTTAAAGATAACATAATTGATTTAAATTTTAACTTTTCTGTTTTCATCAGATTTTTAATGCAAATTATATTGGACAATGTGGTAAGTAAGTCATAAAATTAAACTGTTGATATATTATTGCATCAAATTGGATTAAAATGGTTTAGGTATGAAGTAAAACTTCAAGTAGGGATAAACCTAGATGCCATGCTTTACTCTTGATTAAACTTTAAAAAAATCTGACACTTTTAAATTATCGTTAAATTAGCTTCTGCCCACAACTTTGTCTGCATGGTATTCAGATCAGGGTAAAAAGCCAAATTACATCTAAATCCGTTCAGTAGTTTTTGCGTTGTTTTTTTTATTATTGATAGGCACGCGTTTGACCACTATCACACCTGATGGTAAGCGATGATGTGATTCAATCTTGACTTAAAGACAGCTTCTTAATTTGACCTTACAGCCACATCTTAATTTATTAAAGGCACAACACACAGGACATTATTATACTAACGGTACAACCTACTTTTCTTTTTGTCCGTCATAGTTAGTCTGAACACAGCCTTAGCAACCTTTTCTAGGTTATGTATTATGAAAATGACGTCAAAAATTAGTTATGTAAGGGACAACAACATTAAAATCTGTGTTTATGTTTTTGATAAGAGAAGTAAACTCATTAAAATACAAATGAATAACTGAAATTTGACCATGATAATGTTAATAAACACAGAAAAACACAATCAAAACATTGGATAAGTGGTGACTATTCAGTCAGAAAGTCGAGAGAAATACTCGTTAAAGAATAAAATGAGTACTCATTAATACAGTCCCGATAGCGCAATTAAATCTGAATATGTACATACCAAAACTAATTTAGCATTAGCTAAATGGTTCGTAAATCTATACATTTTTCGGCAGGAATCTCTTTCCACTTGGGCTGTCAAAATTCAGAGACTACAGAACATGGACCACGGAGAATAAATTGTTGTTCGTGAGTCGGATTCATAGTCATTCTTTCTTTTTTCGACTAATTTTGATATATTAGTCGATAGAACCTGAAAAACAATTGAATCGTTTTCAAGCAACTCGACAACGTAAGCTATAACAGAAATCTTTAGTAAAGATACCCACTGAAGTTAATAATTTCCATATTGGCTACCTATCGAATTCTACATAATTTTGAGTCAAAAGCTGTGTTACTGCTAAAAATAAACATCAGTGAAACTGTCAATGTGACAGCGTAGTCGAGCCGTCAAACGTACGACTACGAGCATTGCAAGCAATCGTCGATATTTCGATACCAACACAAAAATATTAATCACTAACCAAAAATATAGGTCGATGGGTTTGATTTCCTGAAAATGTTCCGCTTTGCGATTTCTGGTAAATACAATTTTTATATTGAATGAACACTGAACACTAGTAGCACAACTACAATAATGTAATATTTGTAAATAGAAAATTTATTGACTTATTTTGTTGTGTAACAGTTTACTTGTTTGTGACGGCTTGTTTTGAGGTTATTTTTTTCTTTTTCAGCTGTTCGCTGTATACGGCCTCTTTCAGTTCCATATTTCAATGCTACTAAGGTTATATGCAACAACACGAAGAACTATGCGACTCTCAATAATACAAGCTTTCCCACTAATACCTGCTGGAAACAGAATTCTTTGTTGAATAACAAAAAGCTCTTGGAGATCTCTACCAATATAAGTGTTATAATACCTGTTAGAACTGTAACAAAATTCAGTTTGAAAAGAGGTAAAAGGAAGACTGTGAAGGCAGTAATACGAAGATTCATGCGTTTAGACTGGGGTGGTTGGATAAGAACAAAGGTTGGCAGGCAAAAGAAACTGTGGAAAAAATCTTCAAAGCAGAAAAGGCGTCTGAAACAACATGTCCTTTGTAATGCTACACAGAGCACAATGCTGGACAAAATGGTTACAAAGTTTTGGAAGAGACCCAAATATTATGTTGAAGATCCTTACGCACCATACCATACTAGAGAAGAGTTTAATATAACTAGGAAGAAGCCTATATTTAAACATTAATTGTAATATTGTTACTAAATTAGAATAAATAGATTTAATTTAGTGTGATTCCTCAATTATTAAGAATGTGGCAGGCTTATTAGTAATTGCTTTTGACAAGGTAGTAATTCAGACTAAGAAATTCCTAATTTAAATAAATACCCAAGACAAGCAACAACTATGAGCTGTCAATCACTGAAATGCAGATTTAGGTACAGTCAGCATCACATTTTCCAAATTGACACGAATAATCAAAATAAACTGTTTTAATAGATTTGTTTCATCTGTTCCAATTTTATGAAAATAATTTTTTTCTAAAGTTAAGGTTTAGTAAACTGAACGATCATCTTCTTTCAATACTGACTACCTACCCTTGCATGGTCTTAGCTGCTGCTTAGAAGGTCATTGAGTAGCCTGCCCCTCTGCATAAATCAGCTAATACAACTGGCGACAGTCTTAAAATTTACTGACTTGTTTTACTGTACCTACCTACTTGAGCCAAGATGGCCCAGCCTCTTTCAAACTCTGGCTTCAATCGCGCCATATTCTAAACCTACTACTGCCTGTCATTCCGGTAATACAAACGAGATAGGTACTTACAGGTAGTTTGGAAAAAATTATACAAATTGACCTCATTTATATAATTATATAGTTATGTATAAAAATAACTAGACTTTTTTTTTAAGAAAAACTTTGCCCCACACTAGGAATTACTCCTGTATCGTGGGTGCGTTTACAAACATACAATGTCACATACACAAACAGCCAGACCCGGAACAACTATCTGTAGGCCATACAAATATTTGTTCTGTGCGGGAATCGAACCCGCGACACGCAGCGCAGCAGCCGATCGCTCAACCACTGCGCCAACCGTGTCGGCAAAAGATCCACACACGACGGACCTAATGGGAGTCTAAGTGCGGAAAATCGAGTCTCTACTCAACAAATACATAATAATAATATGTATTAGTTGTTTGTCTGCGCCTTCCGTCTCCAGGGTACCTACCATCTATCTCTGTACCAACTCCAAAATTCAATTTATAGTAACGAACAAATAAATTCACTTTCACATTTAATAATTAGGGCGTACATATTATTATGCACTACTAGCACATCGCGCGTATTTCTGTAGTGCTCCCGCGCTTGGGCCGGGATGAAGCACATACATGAGCACCACGCTTTGTCAAAGTAGACACTTCCTTCAGTCTGTAGCCACCACTCATCACAGCACGTTTTATGACTATCGTCAAGAAACCAAGAAACAAACAGTTCTCAAAAGAACTCTTTTTCACAGTTCTCAAAAGAACTAGACTTCTGTTAAAGGAATAGGAAACGCTGAAGACACGCCGCCGTCGTATTCTTCGGTCTTCGCTCGCCGCGCACGCGAACAACAGCAGACGTCTTCTCTCTTCAAATGCCGCGCAGAAAAGGATCGCGAACTTTTTTTTTTTTTTTTTTTTTTTTTTTTTTTTTTCGGTATGACCACTAGCAAGTTAACACGCAAGAGCTAGCAACTGCTTAACCGGACTAACCTGTGGTGGCCTCAAAAGAATTTAAGGCCCCCAGCCAAGGCAACAAATCTAGCTACAAGCTAAACTACTGACCGCTCGCTAAGGGCATTCCCTGTGGAATACGACCTCGGCTTAGCGGCGTCAGTTTGGGACAGCAAGGGACAATCAGGCTGGGTCGTTTTATTATTTAGGGGTTATTAAAGCTAAGGGCTCAGCGGCGCGGGCTGGCTCGTTTGCAAAAGTCGGGGAGGGTTTTGAATGGGGCGTCGCGACGGACCTCGGCGGCGAGGTCGGAATACGGAACGCGGTCTGTGTTTGTTTTTTCTAAGAGTGCTGGTTTCCCTACAGCTTTCCTGAATCGTTGTGATCTCGTCATCTGACTCGACGAGTGTATGCCGAGGACGGCGAATCTTGCTAATACGAGAGGGAGTGTATTGTGAGGCCTTTGAAATCAAAGGGTTGCTGTGTTTCTCAGCTGATTCAATAAAACGCTTTGTAAGACGTTTCATGAATTGTTTTATTGTCGGGATTTTGAGGTCGACATGAAGTCGTTCATTCCTAATAAACCACGGGGCGCCCGTGGCTTTTCGGAGAAACCGGTTTTGGACTACTTGCATCCTGTGGATTTGCTTTGACTTTGAGTGTGCGAATGTGGCACACGCATAAGTCATAATCGGGCGAATGCACGTTGTGTAAATGCGCAGTTTACATTTAAGGGACAGCTTGCTGCGTGCATTCAGCATGGAGTGGAGTCTACCTAGAGCAAAAGCGGCGCGCGAACGTACCGTTTTTATGTGCTCAGCAAAAGTGAGTCTGTGGTCTAGTATCACACCTAGATATTTGGCTTGCTTTTCCCACGGGATCTGCTTACCAAACATGGTGATCGGACTCGGTGGTTTGGGAACGAGTCTAGCCCGCTGCTTGTAAAACAAGACCGCCTGGCTTTTCTCGGGATTAACTTCAAATCTCCAGAATTTAAACCAATCGCCTAGGTCGATGGCCGCCTTCTGGAGATTATTGGCTATTGACTTTTCACTACTGCCTGAGCAATAGATGGCCGTGTCATCGGCAAAAAGAGCTAACTGCGTCTTGTCATTTCTGGGAATGTCGCTTGTGAACAGCGTGAAAAATAAGGGTGAGAGCACACCGCCTTGAGGGACGCCGGCTCGGATAGGGTGGGGGGAGGAAAGCGCACCTTCGATACGATACCGAAAGGTGCGATTCGACAAATAGTCTCGTATGATGAGCACGAGACGGTCGGGCACGCCGAGTTTGTATAGCTTATAAATTAAGCCATTGTAGGATCGCGAACTACGCGGAACCCTTATTTATACACACCTGCGGCGCGCGTGCATTCCGCGCACCGCGGTCCGTGACACGAGCGTCTGTAGCGACACCACACGGATTAAATAGGCAACAAGTGCTGTGACGTGATTGGTTGGGAGTTCTTTGTTATTTAGTTAGTAATTTCTTATTGGTTAAGCTCATAATTGTTAATATCCCTAAACTGTATATAAGTGACACATTTTTAATCAATAAATATTCTTTTTACAACCTTCGTGAAACCTACAACTAGGAGTTTTATTGGTAATCTACCGTAACCCAAACATTACTAAAGTGGTGACCCCGAACAAAACACACGAAGAAAAACAAGTTAACTGCCGAAGAATCATCAAATTGCAAGATGTCGAATCCAGTCGAAGAGCAGTCCAGTTCATCAGCATCGCATACCGTGACGAAGGCTGAAGCTGCCGGTATCTCTCTCACCATGCGCATTCCACCATTCTGGCGCGACCGACCGCGACTCTGGTTCATTAGTTTCGAAGCTGCAACCAACGATCTCAAGAAAGGCCAAGCACAGCTCGCCCAAATGGTCATAGCACAGCTGGAGCGACAAGACATCGAGCAGATCATGGATGTACTGTACAACCCACCGGAGACGGACCAGTACAAAGCCATCAAGGAAAGGCTCATATCCGCCTACGAAGAATCTGACAGCCGCCAGTTCCAGAAACTACTATCAGAGATGGAACTCGGAGATCAGAAGCCGACCCAACAACTGCGACGAATGCGAAACCTTGCCAGAGACAAAGTTCCCGACTCCACTCTGCGTCTCATGTGGACAAATCACCTTCCGTCACACGTCCGATCAGTCCTCGCAGTCAGCGAATCATTCAGCACGAAGACTGCACTTGAAGAACTTGCTCTACTCGCCGACAAAATGATGGAGCAGACTGCTTCAACCGAAGTCGCAGCCGTGCAATCACCATCCCCACCTACATCATCAGCACCGCAAGCAGATACGCAGTACCTTATCAACGAGATAAGAAAACTATCACTGGAAATTGCCGAGTTGAAAGCAAGACCACCGTACAATGCAGACCACCGCCGCAACCGCTACCCGTCCCGTCACCGTAGCGCATCACGATCACGCAATCGAGAAACATCGCCATCACCATTCTGCTATTATCACCGACGTTTCAAAGGTCAAGCTAGACGCTGCACGTCGCCTTGCTCATTCAAGAAGCAAAACACGGAAAACTAGACAGAACGTTGGCAGAGGCGGACACCGGCGTTCAAGAAATATCACACCGCCTATATATCACTGATAAAAACTCGAAGTTATCATTCTTAGTCGACACTGGAGCCAACATATCCGTGCTACCGAGAAGAAAGGGACAAATAGCAACGCCATCGCCACTACCATTTCAACTGTACGCAGCGAACAACACTACAATAGCTACGTACGGCCAGAAAACATTATCTCTTGATTTCAATCTACGACGTCCGTACAAATGGAAATTCATCGTAGCTGACGTTTCGAAGCCAATACTAGGAGCCGACTTCCTCAAGCATCATCAACTCATCGTCGATTTGAAAAACCGAAAACTAATCGACGGAGTCACGAGTTTAAAGGTCAACGCCCCGATACGTGTATCGAACGTGCCCACCGTACGCAGTATCGATATGTCACAATCATACCACGACATACTAGCGCAATATCCAGGCATAACGAGACTAACATCGATGCAATTAAACTGCAACATTAACGTGCAACATTTCATCGAAACTCGAGGACCACCGTTACACTGCCGCGCAAGACCAATTCCACCGCATCGCTACGAAATAGTCAAGAAAGAGTTTGAAAACATGATCGAACAAGGATTATGCCGACCTAGTAAAAGTCCATGGTCATCACCTCTACATATCGTACCCAAGAAGAATGGCGATATTAGAGTTTGTGGTGATTATCGTCGACTCAACTCCATCACCATGCCTGATCGTTACCCCGTGCCACGCATCAAAGATTTTACTCATCATTTATCCGGAAAAACTATATTCTCTACAATAGACCTCAACCGAGCATACCAACAACTGAGCGTTAGAGATAAAGACATTGAGAAGACAGCTATCATCACCCCGATGGGATTATTCGAATTTCCACGTATGTGCCCCGGTTTAAAAAACGCGGGACAAACGTTTCAACGCTACATTCATGAAGTATTACGAGGATTAGATTTCGTCTTCCCATTCATCGACGATTTACTACTGGCATCGGAAAGTGAAACACAACACCGAGAACACCTACACACCGTACTTAAGAGGTTAGAAGAAAACGGTATCACTATCAACCCCGCCAAATGCAACCTAGGTCAATCAGAAGTTCAGTTCCTAGGATACACCGTATCGTCAGAAGGCATCAAACCTCCAACACATAAAATCGAAGCTATCACCAACTATCCCAAGCCGACTACCATCGAAGAGTTAAGAAGATTCCTTGGTATGATCAATTTCTACCGTGACCATATACCTAACGCCGCATCTCTACAAGCACCATTGAACGCATACCTACACAACGTAAAGAAGAGAGACAAAACTCAAATCACGTGGACCGACGAAGCAACTCAAGCATTCGAGCAATGTAAAGCTAGCATCATAAACGCAGCTCTACTCGCTCATCCGTCGCACCACGCAACACTCGCCTTATTCTGCGACGCATCCGATAACTCAGCAGGAGCAGTATTACAACAATATCTAAACGAAACATGGCAACCGCTTGGTTATTATTCCAAGAAATTTACCGACGCGCAAAAGAAGTATTCTACATTCGATCGCGAATTACTCGCTATTTACATGGCAGTCAAACACTTTTGCAAGACATTCGAAGGACGGAATCTTATCATATTTACCGATCACAAGCCACTAACATTTATAATGTCGAAGATTAATTCTAACTCAGAAACTCAGAGGCGTGCGAGACAACTCTTGTTTATCAGCGAATTTACCACGGACATACGACACGTGAGCGGTAAACAAAACATCGTCGCCGACGCACTCAGCCGCATAGAAACAATTTCATGCCCATCTACAATAAACTACAGCGACATAGCCAGCGCGCAAGACAAGGACAGCAACATTGAACAACTATTATCCCAGAATAACATCACTCTCAAGAAAATATCGATACCTAACAGTGACGTCAAGTTATACTGCGAAGCATCTACTGCTTATGTACGCCCGAACATACCCGAGCAATATAGAAAAGAAGTTTTTAACAGCGTGCACAACATCAGTCATCCTGGTACGCGCACAACTCGAAAACTTATCACTCAAAAATACTTCTGGCCGTCAATGAACGCAGACATCAGCTGTTGGACACGAACATGCCTACTTTGCCAAAAAAGCAAGGTACATCGACACACATTCTCTAACATCGGATTTTTCCCGCCAAGTGAGCGTTTTCAAAACCTTCACGTCGATTTGGTCGGTCCCTTGTGTACAACATCTCAAGGTCATCGGTACTTAGTAACAATGATCGACCGATCAACGAAATGGCCCGAAGCAATACCTACTGACGAAATATCAGCTGTTCGAATAGCAGAAATCGTCTATCAACATTGGATCGCAAGATTTGGATGCCCGACCACACTAACAAGCGACCAAGGTCGCCAGTTCGAGAGTCAGCTGTTTCAAAATTTAATGAAGCTTATGGGAATACAGAAAAATCGCACAACACCATATCACCCGCAAAGCAACGGTATCGTCGAGCGATGGCATCGCACACTCAAGACCGCATTGCGCGCGAAACTCATCAACACAAGTACATGGATTGACGAGTTACCTATCGTGCTACTGGGATTGCGAGCCGCTCTAAACTCAGACACCGGTGTGAGCGCCGCCGAACTTACCTACGGTCACAACTTACGTTTGCCTGGCGAATTTTTCACTGCAAGTACCTGTACACCTGCTATGGATTATACCTACGTTGATAAACTGCGTGCTAGCATTCAAGATAACAAGCCGCAAGTCGCTACCAAACATCATAGCAGCAATAAAAGTGTGTTCGTGCACCAAGATTTACTCACGTGCAGCCACGTATTCATCAGAACAGATGCAGTAAAAAAACCACTTCAGACTCCATATGAAGGCCCCTATCGAGTTATAAGCCGAACAGATAAAGTGTACTCCGTACAGCTACCTAATCGGCAAGCGAACATATCGATCGATCGATTGAAGCCTGCATATGTCATCACAGAAGACAGCAATACCTTACCACCTGTGGTGTCTTCGTTTGCTGCTGGGTTCGTAAATCAAAGCCAAACACTCGTTTCACCAAGGAGCGCATACACGTCCGCACCGGCCGGCGGTTGGGCAAGCAATGCCGTGACGTGCATGCGCCACTTGTACTTTATTAATACGTCACACCTCTTCCTTTACATAAGAATTTAAACAAACAAATATAATAACTGATTAATTATTTTAATTATACTTAATTATCAAATAGTTAATTAATTCTCCACATTCTATAATTTCCAACAAGGTAAAATTTATCTTCCGCTGAATACTTATTATACAATTTAACAGAGTTATTTATCTATTCTTTTGCTTCTATCGATTCACTTTTATCCTCTGAATCATCCGTTTGATAATAATTTTTCCCCTATTTCCAGGTATATACCACACTTTTCCCTTTTTCCTTCACTGGCTTTCCAAACTGTCTTTTATAAAAGTCTAAGTCAAATCGTTCATTTCAATAAGGCCATCAAACGGCTCTTTTGAACGTCATCATTTACATCCAAATACTATGTATACAAAATAAGGTGACTCTACTGTCCGTTCGCAAAGGTAGATTCTTATGGAGAAGAACGGACAAGAAACTCCATAGTTACTCTTTTCAAATAAATGTTTTACAATATTTTGAATACACACATTAACTTTGATATATGTGAGGTTGATGCACCTAGAGTATACTACTTATAGAAATCAAAGTATTACCAGCAGAGGTAAACATTTTCATTTTCTTAATAAATACATGGTACTCACATATTTACAAATATTAGAACCATTAATAAAACAGTGTGTGGGTTAATAGAAAAATAAAAACTCAAAAAAAAAAGAAAGAATACATCTATAAAGTTAATACAAAAATTTACCAGTTTGATTTTGTCTACACTACACCCTTGGTTGTTCTATACAGCAGCAAATGGCGTAGTCATTTATACCGTAGCGCCATGAATCCGCGACACTGCCATCCGTGACTAGCACCCATCCTCGGGTGTAGTACCATATCCAGTCATGAGGGCTTCGTGCACAGCGCTCCCCGCACAACATTACTCAACGGAAAGATATCCGATCAAACAAAATAAATTTCTGAAATGCATACTCACTCATGAAAATTCCGTTATAATCTGTGCACCAACACAGACCAGAATCGCACCAAAAATTGAAAATATCTAGCACGATATGTGCAACAACACATTAAGCGCTACGAGTATGTACTTGGTGCACAGACAGAAATCGTACCAACGATTCCTTGGAGACCCATCGCCTCATGTCATTCATGAGGTGCGATCAAGAGTTTAGTAAACAAGCCATCAGACTTGATTTCATTATCACTGTCATCAACTATGTCATCTAAGTCTCGAGGCAGTGATCGGGGGTTTTTCTCACACGATCATGGAGGTATTTATACATTCGCTTAGAGTCAAGCGCCCTTAGTCGGTATACCCAGGTCCATCTCCTTGATAATTCTTAAATGAACCTTTGAATTTAGGATTTGAATTAATCCAGTTTCACTCTTAGTTTGCTAGTAACACGAATTCGCTCACGGATATTTTTGTTTTTTTTTAACTTCTGTGCAATCAAATTGAGCTTTACCTTATACCACACAGCGCTTAAAACTCTCTAATGAAATCTCACGGACCTCATCTAATCGTCTTTAGTATCTACATCACTAAACATCAATAATAACGGTCTCGCAATTTCTACAGATTCCTTTTACGCAATATATTGCACCTATTACGTCTTGTTACGATTTGCTATCGTTAATCTCTACGGCAATTGGTCTACAAACTTTTCATGTTACAGAGCTATTCCATGTCACTCTAATGTCATTCAGTCGGTAAACCTTTGACAGACCGACAGTGGCTGTAAATAGTTTCATTGAAACAAATGTTTTAGGTTTGATCCGCGTAATAGTCATCGAAATCACATTAATTTGAACAAAGAAAATAAAAACCAGGTATCTGACTCTACGTGTAAAATTGTACGTGATTTTACATTAGACTTCACATTCAATTCTAAATTCGACTTTACATTTGATGCTTTTCAGTGTTTTGGTCGATAATATACTCCTCTTCGTTATGAAATTGACCTTTTCCGGCATGATTTCTCAAGCTTAATAAAATCGTTAAAATGTTTCTACTTCCTCCTGTTTTCTTTTTCTGTTAGAAAATATAAATTTCGTTAATCCGACTTTGTTTCGAACTTAAGGAACTGTCTCATTTCTTTAGAGCTAATGCATAGACATCGACACCTTCCCCTTCTTCAGCATGAACGTTGACTATAATCTTCCCAGAAGATTATAGTCAACTTCTTGTTTGTAGTGCTATTCCCCCAACGTAGTAGAGAGTAGCTCGTTTCTTCGCAGGATTGTCGATGTTGATAGGCAATGTGTTAAATTCAAGAGCCCTCTTCCATTTCTCCCTGCGAGTGTCGACAATTATTCTGATCATCTTCGCAATTGGGAAGTTTGGGAGTGTGGATAACGCATGAGTCATTTTGAGTTTTAATAAAATTGACTCTTACTTTTGCGTGGCTTTTTACTGAAAATCATTAACAGAAACACACAACTGCGTAGCCCTAATATAAAGATGCAAGTACTCTTTACGTGGCCCTTTGTGTGTTATTTACTCTTTGCGTGGCTTTTTGTGAGTTATTTACTCTTTGCGTGGCCCTTTGTGAGTTATTTACTCTTTGCGTGGCCCTCTGTGAGTTATTTACCCTTTGCGTGGCTTCTTAAGTCATCACTGGTTTAGCCCTTTCCCAACTAAAGATGGGTTAATACCGATATTTATCAGTATTGGCCAATAAGACTATATTAGTCTAGAAATATTATAATATTTTAACTAACATTTATATCAGTAATATTTAACTAATATTTATTAATACGTATCACTTCACGAATGTCAGAATGATTGAGTGAGTCTAATCCCACCGATCCGTGTCAAGTGAATGGAATCCCAGATTATGATAAAGATTATTGTACATGTTAGTAATCTGTGGATTATGTGAATATTAAATATTAGCATATATGAATTCGTCGGATTACTGATACGTGAATCCATGGAATATTACTAATCTCTTAACTAATACCAATATGTTCGTTACACTCCTATTCCCAACTACATTGGGGTCGGCTCCCAGCCAAACCGGATTCAGCCGAATACCAGCATTCTACGTGGAGCGGCTGCCCACCAGACCTCCACAACTCATTAACTGGCTAGGTAATACGGTACTTCATGGCAAGACCGGTGTCAGACCTTCCGGCCTCCAACAATTCGTAACGTAACTGCCAAAGGTCTACAAATGACAGCCGGGCCCAATGGCTTAACGTGCTTTCCGAGGCACAGAGTAGTCTCGGTATGTTAAGATCCACAGACCAACCTCGACAAGCGTTGCTTTACCTTGAAGATTGGCCCGTGCGGCTGTTATAATTTAGCCACGAGCTCCTTGCTCCTTTAGGTAAACCTTTAATAAAACTATGATTCTCTCAATATAAATTGTGCTAGTATACTATTAGACAAGTACTAATCGCTAAATCCTACCATTGCCCGTTTTTTTAATGGTACTCGTATAATGGAGTGTGCGAGCTAACATGTTGTAAATACTATTTAAGTTTATGATTTCCATGTTGTTGGATACATATTTATTTTTGTTCCTGTGTCTTAAAATACTTTGCGTACTATTGTTTAATTCAAGTTCTTAAAGCGTAACAGCCAGATGTGTTGCTGGGGAGTTAGTTGTGCCACTTCTTTTTCTCAGCTTAAACACTAGGAACTGGTGACGGGTGGGCGTTTTGGGGCACATTCTTTATGTATGTAAAATTTGACGTTCAAAAAGTGCTGGCTCTCAGCCTAATTTGAATAAATGACTTTTGATTTTAATTTCAATATTGTGATGTAATTGTCGTTAATAATATAATAAAAGTAACCATGAAAATAATACATCTTTCATACCTTGTCCAAACCCAATTGAATTGTTAAAAAACGTAAATAATTGTAAATGTGGGTAACAAGTAAAAACATTTTTTTTTTAAATGTGGGTAGGTATGATATATTTTTAATGGGCTGTAAATACGCTACTCGACATTATGTCAATGTATAAGTACTACCTGAAACAATGTCAATTTGCCTTTGTATTGCACCCTTGGCGCCATTGATTTGCCTTTGTATTGCACCCTTGGCGCCATTGGATAAGGTGTTTCGTATTTTATTTATGCTTTCAGTAAAATACAAATTACTAGTCCAAAATTTCCTTATAATATTGTTATTAGCAATCTGTAACCCAATCTTTTTTTTTTTTTTATTTGTGATGGGTTTGCTCTTGACTCTAGTCAATGTCAGATATGACAGAGACAAAGTCTACGATGGAGCGAGCTTACCCAGAAGGAGCCTGTTCACTCGAACTGTTTTTTCTTTTTCTTTTTCCAAAATTACTATCTGAAATGTGTATACCATGTTCTCACACAGCAAAATCCTAGATAAGTCCTAGATATATTTTACCACGATGACTGTATAACGAATAAACTACAATACATGTCTAATTTACACATTATTATGTCCCTGAATTGAATTTTATTGTAACTTTTTTTTTATTTTTTTTTAGCTAGATGCGGCGTGAATGGACAATAATAGAATGAGTATTACAGTGGCTTAGCATGGGTGTCAGCCGCCCCCTTGTTTAGGTTTTAAAGGGGCCGCCCGGGGCGGGTCGCCCCTCGCCCCTACTACGCTACGCCACTGGAGTGATACAAATCTTTATTACGCGAAGTAGATATGGGTTATGCCGGTGACATTTATTACATTAGGTTTAGTGATATTTAATGTTGCTAAAACTTCAAAATGACAAAGGAATCAATCAATTGATCCATGTAATTTGCATTTTTTATGGATATATATGCCCTTGGCAAAATTACACCTTAATGCTCCTTGGTACCTTGATTCACCTTGGAAAAATACTACTTTGTGCTCCTTGGCACCTTATTGCACCTTGGCAACATACACTAATACACTTTGGTACATTTGTTATGATAGCATATTGTATTACCTACCTATATCAATAAGTAGTACATGTACCTATTGCGCTGATTGATTGCATGCATTTGACTTATCTGCTTTAATATTACTAACGACATTTGCTTTAGGTACCTCAACCTTAAAACATCATTTAACTTAAGGGAACGTGATGAATAGTGAGGAATTATAATTTTGCACTGAAAATTCTTATTACCTACGTAGGTATTTAAATAAATAATGTCACTGGATAAATTACATTAACGCGGACTTACACGGTATTTTTTATTACAATTTCTACTAATAGGTACCTACGTCGAAATTATCGTCACAAGATATAAGAAGACTGTTACCACCGAGTAGGTACTTATTTTCAAATTTTAATTTTAACTTATTTTAGAAATATCCACGGCTATAGTCAAGAATATAACAATAATTATGATAGAAATTATTTTTAGAAAAGTATTCATTGCTTTTTGCATGACAATGATAATAATAACCTATCATTGATCGATCAGACAAATAACACTGTATTTGTTATTTGTAATGTCTAGTCATTTGTTTTAATAGTACTTGGACAGATAGATACATATACCACTTAATCGATAGCACCATAAAACCGTGAGGTTGTTATTAGTGTTCCATTTGTTTTTTTTTTTTTTTTCGTGCACGTGAGTTCATCTCCCTCCTTTTTCATATAGCAGCATAATTTACCACTTACTTGAGGCTCGTCGCCACTGTGGTGTCTTCGTTTGCTGCTGGGTTCGTAAATCAAAGCCAAACACTCGTTTCACCAAGGAGCGCATACACGTCCGCACCGGCCGGCGGTTGGGCAAGCAATGCCGTGACGTGCATGCGCCACTTGTACTTTATTAATACGTCACACCACCAACCAGTACCTTACCACCAAGCAAGATTACCTCATCCAGTACCATTACCACGCCAAGAACACCGATTACCGTTACCAGTACCAAGAAAACCAGGAGCAGTACCACTCCAACCGTTACCAAGCAACAAACCCAAGTACCTCCCGGCAGCGTGACGTCACATCCCGCCCAGAGCAAGTCAACACGCATGGGTCGTGTCATCAAACTGCCGGTACGCTTCGCTTGAAGGGGAGTACTGTAGCCACCACTCATCACAGCACGTTTTATGACTATCGTCAAGAAACCAAGAAACAAACAGTTCTCAAAAGAACTCTTTTTCACAGTTCTCAAAAGAACTAGACTTCTGTTAAAGGAATAGGAAACGCTGAAGACACGCCGCCGTCGTATTCTTCGGTCTTCGCTCGCCGCGCACGCGAACAACAGCAGACGTCTTCTCTCTTCAAATGCCGCGCAGAAAAGGATCGCGAACTACGCGGAACCCTTATTTATACACACCTGCGGCGCGCGTGCATTCCGCGCACCGCGGTCCGTGACACGAGCGTCTGTAGCGACACCACACGGATTAAATAGGCAACAAGTGCTGTGACGTGATTGGTTGGGAGTTCTTTGTTATTTAGTTAGTAATTTCTTATTGGTTAAGCTCATAATTGTTAATATCCCTAAACTGTATATAAGTGACACATTTTTAATCAATAAATATTCTTTTTACAACCTTCGTGAAACCTACAACTAGGAGTTTTATTGGTAATCTACCGTAACCCAAACATTACTAAAAGTCTTTTAGTCTTTTGTTCAATGAGAACTGCTATTCTCAGAGATAAAATCTACTACTGAGTGAGCTATTTATTAGAGAACATTTTAATCACAGCTATAGTATGCGCCAGATAAACAAAGAATAATGGTCATTGACCCACCTACATTTATTGACACACTTAATTTCAAAAACAGAAATAATGACATAAAGCTGTCCTGAATCGACATCTACCGTGATTCATAATTTACTGTCCGGGGGTACCTTCGAAGAGATATTATGGAAAGGTCAATGACCGTCATTTTTCATTTATCTGGCACCCACTATAGTGCTGCATCTTTCTTATTTTCTTTTGTTTGAAAAGAGAAGTTTAGTCAGCAGCAGCCAGGTGGTTGGCTAACTTCTTTAGATATACAGTATTCTGTATCGTGAGTTCATGATAGATGAGACTGGATGATAAATTTCGTACAAGATGTTGTGTTTTGTAGTTGTGAAAAATACAGAACAGTCAGTCAGTTGTGGAACGAAAATAATCACGTCTATTTGGCGTTGACAGTCAGTTGACGTTTTTCTTTTTATTTTTATGTCAATGTCAACCAGTTGTCAATTTTGTTGTTGTCAAACGTCAGTGTTTAACAAGTAGTTTTGTGAAGGAGTTGTGTTATTGACCTTCTCGTACGTAATTACGTAGTTTTTAAGATATAAAAATGTACATTTACGAGTTGCCGTTTGATATAAACAAGGAATTATGCAGGCTCCTCGATATAGAAGACTACTGGAAGGAGTTGGCAGGCAACTGGATGAAATATTCGGCTTTTGACGTAAACGTAAGTATATATCATTCATGTTGCGAAGTTTGGGTATTTCCTCGCTGCGAAACATCTTTTTAATAAGCTTTCTTGGAATTCCCGATTATTTTTACGTTTTGTACGTCATATGTTGATAATGGAGATGATATAAGTGGATACCTAAAGAGAAAACGTGGCGAGAAAGATGATACTGTCTTATTATTCTTTTAAAAAGTACAGTAAATCCGGTTTTTGGCCGTGTTACCATATTTTTCATACCGTATGATATTATATGATCCCATTCAGATTTACGATAGCTACTACCATTGTGCTGAATAAAGCAAAAACACCTAAGTAATTTGAATTCATATTTATATGTCTTACGATATTACCATAAACACAATACCTTTTTTAGGACATGGAACAAACAGCACGTCGCATGGCTATATCCCCAACAGACCATTTGTTCACCAGATGGGGACAGCTAAACCATAGAGTAGAAGAACTTTTTATTTTACTGTACAAAATGAAGCACATGCCGGCGCTAAACTGCCTAAAGCCTGTTGTTAATTCTGACTTTCATAAGTTATTAAGTAAAAGTAGAAACTCTTGCAGTACTAAGGAAAGGAAAACTTCTGTTGTACATGGTAGGTATTTTATAACAGATTTTTAAACCCTTACCATTGATTGTTCAAAGAAAAGTTTTCTAACTTATGTACTAAAGTTCAACAGTGGGTATTGTTATATGCAGTGACCGTTGGTGAAAAATAAGTTTGAGTATATCCTAATTCAATACTTACTTAATAATGCTGTGAGAATAACTTTAATTTCTGTAAAATTACCAACATCAACTGAAACCTAATCTATTATGATTATTCAAATCTTGCTTGTAGACAAGATTTCTCTCAATCAAGCAAATAAATATTCATGTATGATAACTTAGCACTTTTCACCTCATAAGTAATGCTTATTATTAATTCCAATAAACATGTTAAATTTTCCACTGTTTTCGCAAACTGCTTTGTTTATACTAGCATTATAAAACTCATAAAATATAGAAATTATAACAATTTTTAACAAAAAAGTTGTTATGGTTTGCTGTATTATCATCAGTAACCTACTATTGATAACAGAGCAATCAGATGTATAACTAAAATAAATAATTATATTATTACAGATAATTCGAATAAGAAGAGCTCAGTCAAGACCGATGGCAACTTTGGCTCTATTCCATTGCCTGTCATGCTAATAGAAAAGGTATGTAGTACATGTCTTGTGTGTGATGTATATACTTTCTCTTGTAAAAATCTCGACTGGTAGTGATATCTTAACTTTTCTGACTTTATTTACCCCTTAATAAAGTCAGAGAAAATTGAAATTTGACTATGGTCACTCTATGATGTGAGTGAAATTGTGGCAATAATAATTAATTTTGTGGTCGATATGAATTGTGTGCCTACATAATAATTTGCTGGGGGCCAGAAAAGCTAGAAGTGACTTGTCTATTTAAAGGAGGAAGACAGCAGACCTTCTATGCTACACCCTGGTTATTCTCATGCTGTATCTTTCTTAACAACTTCGTCCTGACACTCAACAAATCATCATATTTTTTTAGCTTTTGTGGACCATCTATTTTGTTTATGCAATATCGTTTTTATTTTGTCACTAGTCTTGCAGAAGGCTATTTTGATACCCAGTTATTGGGGTGTGTAGATCAGAAAGAGTCCTGTAAAATACTGGTATTATCAGCTGCCTCCGGTTAGACTGTGAGTCTATCGCCACTTACTTCAGTAAAAGCTAGGCAGATTGACTTTGATGTCATTTTTATTTTGCATAATTGGTTTTCTTAAAAGTTGTAAACGTCAGTGTGGCCACAACTTTTGTGTGTCATATGACTCTTATTGTCTTTTCAATTTTGTATAAATTAGTATGATTATCACACACTTGTAGGATAAAATCTCGTCACAAAGAAACCTGTTTATTTTAAGAAACTATTTATAAAGATGAGAAAGATATGTTAATCTAAAAAATATTGTTATTGTTACCAATAGCCGGCCGGTACGGGTGGGTGGCGATATTATAGACCTTCTATACCTACTTACTCTGATGATCAATATGACTCATAGTCATAATTGACCTACTATTGGGTCCAATTCCAAAGTAGTAAAACAGTTCTTTGATACATTTTGTTTGCATAAGTAATGTAAACTGTTTGCAGGTAATTGAAACTGTTTGAAACAGAAATTTTCATGGTTTCAATTTTTTACTTCATTTTCAACCACTGAGAGAATGCCAGTTATACCAATTACGTATGAGCCACCCGAATTAATTTGGAATTTGACAGAAACAGCCTGAAAAATTCCTTTAATGAAATTTGGGCATGCAGATGGAAGGTAAAAAAATAACCGCGAAACAGGTACCTACCCATACTAACAACCTGTTAAATATCGTATTGATTTTCCTTATAAATAAAACGTACTTAGTACGTTTACGTAGTAGTCGTGCGTCTTTAGCACCGATAGGGTGTGTGTCACTTTATACGGAATTCTATAGGGAAGTAGGTATCCAGGCCTCCCTTTGGAATTTCTAGTTACTTATAATTTTAATACTTACCATTAATTAAATTGCTTACTAATTATAGGCACTTAATTGAATGATACAAATAAAAGTATTTTAAAAATAGCCTCCTTGAAATACCTACTTGGAACAGTCAGTTATAAGCTTGGTGACCATTTTCTTAACGTGCTTTCCGGGGCATGGCGGAATCTCGGTATGTTAAGAAAATCTAAGCTCCTGTTGTCTGTATTTTTCCATAAAAAGGTTTTGGGAATAATGACACCTTAATTTACACCCACTGTAGCTGTCAGAGGATTGCCCCACGATCAAAACCTTCAGGACACGTTGGGAACTGGGAACAGTACCTAACTTACGCATTATACGTACGTAGAATTGTTCCGTACTTTCCGAGAATTCTCCAGGACAACACAGGGGTGATTCTCGGAAAATAAAAGCTGATGAGCAGTACCTATAGTTTCTATAGTAACTGAAACCATTATTCCCAATATCCTACTATGACTTCATTAGTCATCGGTCATTTTGATAATGTATTCACTTATCGCTCATTGGGAATCCCATGTTAGGTTACTATATATTTATTTATTTATTTATTTATTTATTTATTTATTTATATAAGGTACAGTTACAGAATACAGACCAAGTTGTGATAAGGATTATTTTTACAAGATAACATTTTTAAATCTGCACTCCAATTATGACTGTACACAGCATTCAAGAATTTAAACAGCCTATAAGACGTAAGTGAAGACTACAAAAAATAAAAGAAAAAAGAAGTTACAAGTAAGCCAAGATAGCACATTAACATGAAACAATAATTGTATTAAGGTGTATTCAATTTTCGCAAGGATTCCATGAACCTGCCGTGACTATCCACAAATAGATCAACATGAGTGCAAATATCATTATACTGTCTACACATTCGAAACAGTGGACTATTTTGGGACACATTGTTATTGCTTGCTGGTATCTGAAACAGTTGCGGAGTACGCACAGATCGAGTAGGTACCTTGAAGTGTAATTGACTTAGAAGAGTACTATTAAATGAACCATTACAGATCTTATAAAAAGTAGACATGTCGCTCAACCATCTCCTTTTATCCAATCCAACCATGTTAAAGTTACGAAGCCTAGCCCCGTAATCTGGTATTTTACGCCTTAAGCCACATTTCATGCATAGAGTTCTGACAAACCGTCTCTGTATAGACTCTATACGGTCTATATGAGTTTTATATATCGGAGCCCACACAGATGCGCAATACTCAATAATACTTCTAACTAAAGCATAGTATAAAGTTATCAGTGAACAGGTTTGTCTAAAAGGTTTTGCATTCCGGAGCACGAAAGATAGCATGCGATTAGCCTTATTACATACGTGATTGTAATGTGGTCTGAAAGACATAGCTGAGTCGAAGATTACCCCCAAGTCGCGAATTTCATTTACCCTGTCCATTACAACGCCTTTGATGTGATAATTGTAACTAAGTGGTGTTTTGTTTTTTGTAAATGATATAACCTGGCACTTTTTTATGTTTAACGACATAAGATTCTCGTCACACCATTTGACAACAGTATTTATATCCGTTTGGAGAGCCTCACAGTCACGGCGATCGGAGATACGTCTAAAAATTTTGATATCATCAGCATATGCTAAACATTCACTATCAATTTTACTAAGTAAATCATTGACGAATAACAGGAACAATAGGGGTCCCAAATTTGAGCCTTGGGGTACCCCAGATGTCACCAAAAATGGGATAGATTCATACCCACTAAGTGCAACTAGTTGAGTTCGGTTTGATAGATAGGATGTGAGCCACCTATATAGATCTCCATGTATTCCTGCATGTTGGGCCTTCGACAGCAATGCGAAATGATCGACACGATCAAACGCCTTGGAAAAATCTGTATATATAGAGTCCACTTGCTGTTTGCAATTGAATGATTCGCATAAATATGTAGAGTAACATAATAGGTTAGAGTTAGTTGATCTACCCGTGATAAAGCCATGTTGACGCGGATTCAATAAATGAGAGAAATGATCATACATATGTTTATAAACAAAGCCTTCGAATATTTTGGCAAACCAGTTTAGTATACAAATTGGTCTATAATTAGAAACGTCACTTTTATCACCAGATTTGTAGATTGGAGTCACCTTAGCAATTTTCCACAGCTCGGGAAATACTCCCTCTTTAAGAGATTTGTCAAATATTATTGAAAGAGGAGTTACAAGATTAGTCGCGCACAACCGTATAAAGATAGGCGGTATACCATCAAAGCCACCGTTCTTTGTCAGATCCACGTTTTTCAACTTTTGTAATATATCTCTACCCGATATATGCAAGCGACCAATGGTATAGTTTGTAGTTTCAAAGTTAGGACAGTAATTTTTTGTTGCACTGGGGGAATACACTGATGAAAAATAACTTGCAAATAGGTTGACAATATCAGTACCCGTGCTACAAACGCTATCCTGATAATATACGCGACTAGGAATGCTATTAGTGAAACGTTTGCTCTTTGTGTAGCGCCAGAAAGCTTTTATATTAACCCTAAGATCACATTCGATTCGCTCAATATACGTTTTAAAGCATTGACTTACAACGATCTTAACTCGAGCTCTAAGCATCGAAAACATATCATAATCTCTGGGATTTCCATAACGCTTGAATTTGGTGTGTGCTTTGTCTTTGGATGCGAGCAACTTAATTAAATCCTTCGAAAACCAGGTAGGATACCTATTATTAGAAACTCTAGTTGTGGGTGTATATTTCTCAATTATTGAATAAATTTTATTATAAAAAAGTTGAACAAAATCGTTACATCCCAGTTCCGACGCGTGTTTCTCCCAATCAATATTTTCTAGGTCTCTATTACAGCTCTCATAATCTGTTTTACGGTAACATAGCTTTTTTAGTAATGTGTTATGTGTCAGCGCAGTGATACCAGTTCTAAATACAAGTTCAAAAGGCGGATGATGCAAGTCTATGCGACTAATGGGCAATGCAGGCGTTACACTCAGTAAATCAGGGCGATCAGTAAAAACTAAGTCAAGTATCCGGTTATTGTGGTTTCCCGTAAAATTGAGTTGCCGTATCGTTGTCGAGTGAAAGAGGTCATGTAATGATTTAGATTTTTCACAGTTATAGTTTAAGGGGCATCCGGTTTCATCCGACCAAATGACATCCCCAAGATTATAATCACCCAGTATACAGGTCATGTGATTCGGTAAATCACTGAATATGGTGTAGCATTTGGTGAAATGGTTACAAACCACATCCGTAGGCAAATAATCAGGAAGGTAAGCAACACATAAATTAATGATACGAGAGCCATTTACCCTAAGTTGTATCCATAGATCCTCCAAGTATTCAGAAAACCATTCATTTTTTATTGAAATTTGAAGTTTTCTTGAATAAGCGATAAGTACACCCCCACCATGGCTCTTACCATACCGAGCGCGAAACCTAGCATCTCGATCTCTGCGCACTACACAGTACCTGTCATCAAACAATTCAGAAGACAATATCGTTTCATCAAGCCAAGTCTCACACAAGCAAATTAAGTCAAAGTTATTACTTAAAACAGTATTATATATGTCTATCGTTTTGGTTTTCATACCTCTGATGTTTTGATAATACAGTGACAAGAACATCATTGTGCAAGTATAAAATAACAACTAGAATCATTTATAAGAAATATAAATATAGATCAACATATGAGACTAAGACTCTCTTTACTTTTAATTAATATGTACTTGCTTTCAATTACTTTTCTAACAAAAATACGTCCATTTTTCACCCACACAAACTTATATCCTTGTTCTTTTGCCTTCTTACGTGCTGCGGCATGCAAGTATTTATTAGATGGAGAAAGATGCTCTGACACGTACACCGGTACCCTTTCACCTGCAATTCCCAGCAGCGCAGTATTAAGTCTATTAGTGCAGTTATGGGCAGATATAATGGTCAATTTGATACAGTATTTACGCAAGTTTGTTATCAAATTGTAAGTAGGTAGGTACTTAGTTTGATTTATGAATGAGATTAATCTTGTTTTGATTAGGTTTGTACTCTGGAGTTTATCTTAACTTTTTCCTGTTATGTTTTTAAGGAAAACTATTCTTAAACTTAACTTCGCATTGGCTTACAGCCAATTGGGCTGTTATTGTTTACAACGATGGGTGGACTATTGCTTACAAAGGAATGATATAAAGGGGTCTTGTCCCCGTTTTTGTACGACTGAATTGTACACTTTCTGAGTCAAACCTTAAAAAAAATGAACAAGTGCGTTTTTATTAATATTAAATAATTGTCTAATTATTTATTGGAACGAAGTTCCTAATCGCACGGTGCGAACTTGAAGGATGGGGGCTAAGCGAAAAAAAAAGTGTAATATTTTTCCGTCACGAATTTCCGTCACGACCCTTTCTTTAGTGTAGACGGTTATCCATAGGGTGACACGATTCTTCAATAAAATGATATCCAAAACCGATGCCCACAGATGTAAAGAATATCGTGAGAAACAGAAAGCAAAACAAAAAAAAATATAGCTTACCCAAAACCATAGGACTTCGTTCCAACCAAGTGTTCCACGACACTCATGCATTTTTGTTAGTAAAACGGCCACAAAAAAAAAGAGTGCATCTTCTTTCGTTTTGACGCTATGGTAGGTGCTTCTCCACCAACTCGATCTCTTTGGCCAGTCGTTAAAATATAATGTTGATCGTTCTATATTCAGGAAGTTCCAAGGTTGATTGTTCAGGCTAATGGAAGCTTATCGATTTGAGAATTACCTTATGATAGCACAGCGCCATCATCTGCTTATAGTTACTTAGTGTCGTTTTAAATAGATGGGACGCCAGAACAAAAATTGTAGTCTTATGTCGGAGATTCTACAAGCTTCCTAGTTCCTACTATCGATCCATCATTGTTAAAGTGTAATACTTGAAAGTATAGCTCTTCTGTCTCCGAAGTTGGATGGCAGATGGCGGTAGGCCTTTAGCATAAAGGCGAGTGGTTGGTTATCAAAAGCCGTCCTAATCAATTCTTTTCAATTTCAGGGTGGCGTACCAACCACAAGTAGGATACAGAATGGCAATTCACCTTCGCCGAACTATGAAACTAGCACGGACATCAGTAAGGTGAGCCACCTTTTGTGGTTACAGATGCTATGATATCATTGTTCTTCAATGAATTCATTTTACATACAATTATTATGATTCACTGGCGATTATCCTTACTTTACACTCAAAGATCATCATGCCTTACATGTCCAGTATGAGCCGGCCTCGCATTGTGTAGATTTCCCGTGTAGTGAAAGGTCAACTTATACTGGACTGTATAGCTTGTGAGTAGTCACGCTTACATAAAAAAGTGCCGTATAACACGTAACTTGTATAACACGTACGAATATAAATTATCCACTGTTTTAAGAAGTTTTGTTTTTACCTTTTAAAGAATATAATTCGCGTAGAATATACGAGTAGTTTACACACATATCAGTTATTTAAAATACAGGGAAAATCGTTAGTATAACCCTGACGTGGATAATTTATTCGGAAGTAGGTATATACAATATTTTTTAACACTAGAATACTCCAGATTGAGTTAATCAGCTGGTAAATCGGAGTCGGTTAAATAAATAGTATTAAGCATCACTTAACTACTTAATATCGCGATTTGAGAACTTATCTTTCAATTTATGGAGAAAATAAAGTACCTACTTAATTTAAAAAAATAAGCCGACTACAAATCTGTTTTATTTAATTTATAATTAAAAAAAGGGAGAAATAAAGGTAATAAAAAGTAAATATGTATTTAGAATAAACGCAATAAAATATTACTTGGTAGTCGTAGTACTGTAGTACCCGTACGCGTTAACATGGCACCTGACTCGAATTACGTTTTGACGTTTTTATTAAAATTGAACAATCCGATTTCGATGAAAATAATATAAACGCAACGGTAATAGTGATGCTAACGTATTTATATTGTTTTCATCGAAATCGAATTGTTAAATTTAAATAAAAACCTCAAAACGTCATTCAAAAAGTGTCGAGCCAGGTGCCAAGTTAACGCGTACGGGTAGTACAAGTTTCATACCTACTGTGTAAATGTACCTGAGTTGCTCTTGTCAACCTTTCTTTTAAACTAAGATCGACCGCAAATAAATAATTGGCATATTTACTTAAGATTTTTTAAATGATAAAACTTATATCAGTATTTCTACAGATATTCTCTGACAAACAAATCATTTTATCTCTTTTGAATAAGTCTCGACAGACGCGGGGAAAAAAAAAACAAAACCTTTGCATTTCGCGACTAATATTATATTTTCGTTTCGTAATTCCCCAGTCATCAACTCAAGGAGGAAAAGACAATGAAGATGATGAGATTCTGAGGAACGTGTCAGCAATTCCTCGCATGAGTTATGAGGAGCTAAGAGTGGCCACTGGCAACTGGGCGGACAGCAATCTGCTGGGCCGAGGGGGCTTCGGTCAGGTGTTCAAAGGTATGGTGTGTTATTTCATTTGGTGAGAGTGGGCTAAGAGGAACTGAAACCGGCGACTGGGCTGACAGCAATCTGCTGGGTAGAAGCGGATTCGAATAGGTATTCAAAGATACAATGTTATTATTTTCATTTGGTGAGAGTCGGTGATAGTAGGCTAAGAGGAACTGAAAGTGGCCTCCGGCGACTGGGCTGACAGCAATCTGCTGGGCAGAAGCGGATTCGAACAGGTATTCAAAGATACGATGTTATTTCATTTTGTGAGAGTTGGCTATGAGGACCAACATCGTTAGACAAAGTTTTGTTGGGTTTTCTATAGGGAATTTACTCAATACTCAATACTACAACAACACGATTACAATATATGCCCTTATTACACACGATCTAGCGGCGAAATTCGATTGTACACTTCTGACTACCTCTTCGGGAACTACATACGTGATGATGCTTATTTATTATTTTTTATTTATTTATTTTTTCCTGATCTGTCAGGGCAAAGGCCTCTCTTTCTTCCTTCCGGCTTCGGGCAAGTGTAAAATAATCCTGTCGATAGGCATCAAGCTTTGTCGATGCTTATTAAGTGTAATTATATTCCACAGGTGAATGGAAACATCTGCCGGTCGCTGTAAAGCGTCTCAGAGACAACAACGACAGGAACAAGGAGCTAATCAGAGAGATGTGTCTGAACCAGTACCGGCATGACAACATTCTACCGCTGTACGGATACTCTTTGGGAGGTAACTTTGTTTTAAAATTGTTTATGGCTATTTTAGTAGTATCTTACCCCGAATTCACAACTTGGCCCGATCGTTGGTTCCAACACGCCTAACGGACCGATTTAATAGCGTTGACCCCAACACGCGCCGGATAACAAACTCAAGTGCACACGATAACACTTTATCATATACAAATGTGTATTAAGCTCATAATTATTATTAGGACGAACTATTACCTCGGGGCCACAAACACCGGTCTGTTCACTCGACTTTCACAATATTGTAGAGTCATCAAAACTACGTCATCACCTGTCATTAAATGTTCGTGTTATGAGACCACTTTTCTAAATAGTATAAAAAAATCGCTGTCTGCCTCTTTCTGCTTCTCCGCTTACTTCTTCCATGCAACAGCTATCTATCTATCTATCTATCGAGTATGGTTTCCGCACTTAGTCCTGCTGTGGACCATTGTGCGTGAGCCATGTCGGCCGTCATTCAAACCAGCCAACCTCTCTCCAGAAGCAGATCAGCCCACTCAGTGTGTTCAGGATGTCTGTGAGTGAATTAGGTGTCCCTATTGTTTGCCTCCGTATTTCGGTAACGCCTGTGCACTCAAGGAGCACGTGCGATACCGTTTCCTCCTCCTCCATGCAGGCTCTGCACAGAGGACTGTCCGTTATACCTATCGTGTGGTAATGTTTGTTCAGCGAGCAGTGTCCGGTGATGGTCCCCGCCACCATTCGTAGGCTGCCTCTATCCAGTTGCAGAAGGCGCCTGGTAAGTTTCCTATTTAGGGATGGCATTGCCTCCTTGGACTGCCTGCAGCCTGGTGCCAAGGCCCACCATCGTTCTGCCTGTGTGTGGGTCTGTTCTTGTAGCCACGTGCGCAGCTGGGTAAAAGGGAGTGGTACAATGGGTTCGGGTCCAACAGCCATCGCACCAGATCCCCTTCTGGCCAGCTCATCGGCTGCGTCATTTCCTAGTGATCCGCTGTGTCCTTTGATCCACTGCAACGTCACAGTGTTGCGGTTGGTCACTGTGACGCGTTCTAGTGCATTGTGGCATTCTTGTATGAGTTTCGAGGTAGCGTAGTTTTTTTCCAGGGTTTGGAGAACGGAGGCGCTGTCGGAGAGTATGCGAATATGCGTATCCGTGATTCTCCTGGCTTCTAGGGCATGGGCCGCTTGGATAATGCCCACGCATTCCGCCTGATAGACAGTGTTTAGCATTCCTAGCGGCCTGGATATTTTTATGTTGAGGTCACTGGAGTAGACTCCAAATCCAGTTCCAGTGCTTGTCTTAGATCCGTCAGTGTATATTCTCAACTCTTTGGGCCCCGAGTAGTCAACCAGTTCCTGTGTTAGCACTATGTTATAGTGCCTCTGGAAATGGTATGTCTTTTGAGCTTTGTCATTGGGTGATATCATCATGGGTTGACGCTTGACGGCGTCCTCCATGATGCGTGTGTGCTTGATTCTGGAGTCTGTGCGTAAAGTTCCCGATGTGCTGAGCCTGAAAACCGCTAGGGCTGCCTCCTCCCGTACTATAAGATGCAGTGGTGGCAGTCCCAGCATGGCCTGTAGGGCCGCAGTGGGTGCTGTTCTCATGCTACTAGTGATTGCCACGCAGGCAAGTCGCTGCAGCTTTTCAAGGTCTTTTTGTGCCGTGCTCAAGTCTGTCCTGGGCCACCAGACTAGGGAGCCATATATGACTATTGGTCTGATAACTGTGGTGTATAGCCAGTGGGTTATATTGGGACTGATGCCCCAGTTCCTACCCAGCATGCGTTTGCATTGCCACATGCATATACTGGCTTTCTTGGTGGTGTACTCCGTGTGTTTCGCCCAATTCAGCTGCTTATCCATGCAACAGCTTTCGATACGGTTTTCACTTCTAGAAAAAGTGATAAACGATGAAGTTTGGTGTTAACAGGATGACTTTTTAAAGTGTGCTTGGATGGCCAAATCCGAAACTATGAGGATTAGCGAAAAACACTGAAAGGAGTCTTGAAACCGATTTTGATGAAAACTAAAACTGCATTATTGGATTTATGAAAAATAGGTATTCCTAACCAGGAATCGAACCGGTTGGTTTTGAAAAAACACACCATGTATTATTACACCATCTGAAAGTGTCGCTACTAAGGACGGCTTCCCATGCCTTCTCGCTCCGGACCATGGAGTGAACCAGGACCGCACGCAAGAGGTCGCCGCTGCCGATCGACTCGACGATGTGATCATCCTATGACATTTTGTTTTTTCTAGGTCCAGAAGCATGTCTAGTGTACCAGCTGATGGGCGGGGGCTCCTTAGAGCAGCGCCTGCGCGGGAAGACCCACCACCCGCCGCTGTCGTGGGTGCAGCGATACAACATCGTGCATGGAATTGCCAGGTAATAAAGAATTATTTAAAAACTAACTGCCGCCCGCGGCGTCGTCCGTGTGAATATCGACAATTATCCCAAGGGAACATACTCCCGGGATAAAAAGTCCTATGTGTTATTCCAGACTATAAGTTACCTCTGTGCCAAGTTTCATCAAGATCTGTTCAGCCGTTGTGATGTGATATTTAATAGTGTTATATTAGTATTGGTATTTTAAACAATATCAGGACCATGGGGTCCCGGTCCTTTGGTAGGCGTACGAGGGGCCGAAGCTAACTCGCAGAGGCCCCATTAGACTTTTTAATGGAATGAGACACCAGCCGACGATTATCCCTGTATGCACTATAAATGTATACCCAAGTATAATCCCCGGTTGGTGCTGGACTATTGCAGAATGTGGAAACAAAAAATAAAAGGCTATGGGTTTGGGTGGTTTAGTGGACTGATTACCGTATACTATGGGAAAACTATTGACCCCTGCCTGACCACTAATAATGTACACGGCTTTAAAATGGCAGGGGGTGACTTGCACACTCAATAAATGAGCCCCCGAAACCCCGCTACGTCACTTTGTGCTAGCGACCCCGCTAGCACAAAGTGACGTAGCGCCAAGGGAGCAACATATCCTGAGGTGCTAGAGGAGTGGACTGGTATACCTTTTTTTTTTATAAGTGATGGGTTTGCTCTTGACTCTAGTAAATGTCAGATATGACAGAGACAAAGTCTACGATGGAGCGAGCTTACCCAGAAGGAGCCTGTTCACTCTAACTTTGAAGTGAATAGGGCTGTATGCTTTTGGAAACACAGACGCCGGCAGAAAGTTCCACTCCTTTGCTGTGCGCATTATAAAAGACGTTTGGAAACGCTTAGTGCGAATTGGTGGAATAGCTACAAGGTAGGGATGGTAAGATGCAGTGCGTCTGGATGTCCGATGGTAGAAGGGGGCCGGTGGGATGAGGTCGTGGAGTTCTTGGGCACACTCACCGAAGTACAATCTGTAGAAGACCGATAAGCAGGCAACCTTACGGCGATGAGCCAAGCTATGTAGCTTGGCATCCACCAGTTTTGCGTCACCGAATGAGCCTCTTAGCTCTGCGTTCCACCGAGTCAAGCGCGGCAAGCTGATACTTAGCTGAGCCATCCCAAAGGTGGCTACAATACTCCATGCAGGATCGGACTTGTGCTTTGTAAAGGGTTAAAAGCTGTCCAGGCCTGAAGTATCGCTTCACCCTATTTAGGATGCCCAGCTTTTTGGCCGCAATTTGGGCTTTGTACTCGATGGTGGCGCCGAAGTTGAGACTGGATGTCAACTCCATGCCTAGGAGCTCGAGCCGATCAGTAACGGGAACAGATGCACCGCGAAAAGTAGGAGTTTGGTCAAAGCGACTCCTTTTTGCGGTAAAAAGACACGCCTGTGTTTTGGTGGCGTTAAAAGTGACCAGATTGTCATCACCCCACTGGGAGACAACGCTTAAGGTCAAATTTGTCCGCTCTACCATGCCACATACCACGGCTATCAGGACAGTCCTGGAACTACGGTCAAGATACCTACCAGCATCTTACTGGATTATATATCCTTCTCCCAAGCACGTTTGCTCTAGCGAATCTCCACTCAGACCGGCCAATTAAGGCAAGAAAGAGGTAGGAGCTCTGATTTCGGTGAATTCGATTTTGGCGTAAACATCGTGGAATGTTGGAGTTTTGTTGGCTACAGGCAAATTTTCCGTAATTCTGCCAATGCTTTTTGGTGTATAATGGTTCTCTGTCAACACAAAACTGCTCAAAAGGCATAAACTATAAAACTGCTAGCTATTAAACTGTTTCCAAACCTTCTAGAGGTCTTCAATTCCTGCACACGATGGAAGGAACGCCGCTCATCCACGGCGACATAAAGCCGGCTAACATTCTGCTGGACACCTGCCTCATGCCGAAGATCGGGGACTTCGGGCTGGCGCGCAAAGGACCCTATGGTGACGACAGGACGCATGTCAAAGTTTCGAAGTACGTAAAAATCCTTGTTCCTACATCTAGCTTGTACATTGCAAATTATCCCTAGAAAAAATACTCCCTGAATAAAAAGTAGTCTATGAGCCTATGTCCTATAGTTTGCATGGAAGAGTAACAAACATCTATCCTCATAAGCTTTTGCTTTTATAATAGTGGTATAGTGTAGAAACGATTGAAGACTATGAAACAATAAATGGAGACTGGCAAAATTATGAAATTAGTGCCAAATTCATCCAAATCTATTCAGCCGTTTTTAAGATTAGCGCGCAGAAACGCACAGAAAGTTACAGATTTAATAAATGTATAGATATGTCGCAGCCAACTAGCTTAATTAACCGTTTCATTAAAAGCCTAGCCTTTTTATTGAACTGTGCCGTTTAATCAGCGACATAAGACATGGGCAAATTGAACAAAAGATGTCTCTTAGGTCGCTGAAAAATCGGCGTATAAATGAAGAGGCTAGGCTTTTAATTAAACGGCTGATAAAGCTAATTGGCTGCGACAGATATAGATAGATCATTACTTATTTGATAGTACTTCATAACATCGAAATTAAACAAAACACAACGACTGAAAAGTTCCGAACAAGGCAGTCTCATGCAATTTCTGGTTCTGACTATCCATAACGACTGCCAAAGATCTACAAATGACAGCCGGGACTAAACGTGTGTGACCAATATTCGCGAGCTTGCAAGGCACGGACGGGTTTCGGAATGAAATGTATGGTCAACCATCCACATACCAACATCGACAAGCATTGCGATCGAGCCGTGCGGCTGTTAGTTATAGCCGCATTGCATTTCAACCATTACGAATCTTGTTAAAACTGTGTGTGTTCCCCAGGGTGTTCGGCACCAAGCCGTACCTACCCGACGAATACCTGCGCGCGCGCTCACTGTCGCCCGCCGTCGACGTATTCAGCTACGGCGTGGTGATGCTGGAAGTGGCCACCGCGCTGCCACCGAGCGACAAGTGTCGGCCAGAGCAACTGCTCAGCATGTACATACATCAGCTGTTCAACCAGGGTATTGATATGGGTGAGTTACACGTACAAGTCTACTAAGTGGACGTGTTCAGCTACGGCGTACTTAAGCTGGAGTTGGCCTACACTGTACCACCGTCATATTTTTGGGCGTAGAGCAATGTCATCAAGCATGTTATACGAGTATAAACATTAACGAAATACGAATAAGGTTAATATTTGAATACAACGCGTTCTTTGCTTGACAACTTCTAAATGCATTATAGACTAACGTTTGCCAGCGGCTTTGCCCGCATGTGAGTAGAAAATTATCCAAAGGGTTCATACTCCCGCGATGAAAAGCCTAAGTCCTATATGGCAGGACACGGTCTACCCGTGTGCCAATTTTCATCCAAGTCCGTTCAGACGTTAACACGTGAAAGGTAACAAACCTACAGATAGTTGTTCCGGGTCTGGCTGTTTGTGTATGTGAGATTATATGTTTGTAAACGCAACCAAAGGGGCAACGTTCGGGGGGGTGCTCAGCAGAGGAGGTGAAGGCGGGCACCCTACGTCCTGACAACACGGGCATGCGCACCATTGTGGTGAGCTGCCCCGTGTCGGCGGCCAAGACCATCTCGGAGGGCCGTAGGTTTTTGGTGGGTTGGGTTTCCGCGCAGGTCAAACTGCTGGGACCCCGACCTCTGAGGTGCTTCCGGTGCCAGGTGGGCCACCATGTAGGAGCTCAATGCACCTCGGAGGTGGACCGCAGCGGTCTATGTTTCCGCTGCGGTCAGCCCGGTCACAGGGCCGGCTCCTGCGACGCCGCGCCGCACTGCGCAGTCTGTGCGGCAGCTGGCAAGCCGGCCGACCACTGGGCTGGGGGTAGGGCCTGCGCCCCACCCGCCAAAGCCGGAAATAGGAGAAAGCCCTCCGCCACCGCCGTCTCTGCCGCGACCGCCGCCACCGCCGCCGCTTCCTCCGCCGCCATAGCCGGTTCCACTGCGGCTGCTGCTACTGCAACAGCCGCAGTAGAGCCCCTACAACGGGCTCCGGAGGGGGCTGAAATGGAGTGCCAGTAATGGCCCCATTTCACCCCCTCCTGTTGAACGTCAGCCACTGCGCCGCCCAGGAACTGATGCTCCTAAGCATGGCGCAGTGACTGATGCCTGTGGACGGCGAGCAATGGGTAGCTCGCCGTCCGATCAGAACAGACCCGGGTTGACGGCGCGCTGTGTTCTACGCGCGCCAAGCCAGCAGTCGTCAGCATGGGTCGGGGCCCGTTAGGGCCAGAGCCTGCCAGGGTTGCGGATTTGTTCGAAAGAGTTACCGCGGCCCTGGAACGTAAAAGGCACTAAGAGGAGCATGGGTGGGTTTTAGTCAGTAGAAGTCTGACACACCCAGAGCGGGAGGGGTCATTTGATGATTTCCCATCCAATAAAAAAAAAAAAAAAAAAGTGGCAACGTTTTACCAAACGAAAGATACTCACTTTTGCATTTATAATATTAGAGATAGATCTCGTTTTAGACAAACTTTATTTGACCCTTTCATTGTTTGTTACAGCAACACTAGAAGACCCGGTACTACGCAACACGGCTCACTCGAACCCTACAATGTGCCGCGCGTTCATCGCCATAGGCCTGCACTGTACCAAGTTTATGAGACACCACCGACCCTCAATGTTGGATGTGTACAAACAGCTCAATGACATGGATGTACCTGCCATTAACTATACTTGACAGAAGGATCAGGGAGAGAATCGGACCCGCTAAGCACCTATTCCTTATTGGCGATGCAAAGATTACGCGCGCGCCTCTAGCGGCGAAATTTAGAAGTGGCCTAAGAACGACACTTGCAGTGTTGCCTACACCAATTTATTAAATTCCCCGAAAATGTAAGTCAAATTCTCGAACTTGATATTCCCTGCAGTTTGAGGAATTCCCCATACGTTGGCAACGCTGTGCGAAAACTGTCAAAGTGTCGTTCTTAGATAACTTCACAATTTCGACACTAGCGGCGCTAGTTAAATTCTTTGCATCGCCAATAGTTACGCTATTGTTATAGTCCCTTTTGACAACTATCAGATTTTCCTATAGTTTTGCAACTATAAAAGCGCCTATTGACAGCTGTCACCTGTCTTGTTTAGGGTGATTTTTATTCTTCACACTGAATTTTTTTTAAATATGTTTTTGCTTTTTTTGTTCTGTCAGCATTTTCTATGACCCAAGTGCCAACTCTACTAATTTTTAAGCAACATTCGCATTCGCATGTCAGTCGAAATCTGTCAAACTTGAAGAAATTGAGGCTTTTTTGACAGTGCGACTGACATGGGAATGCGAATTGGCCCTCTGTTCTTTCGGTCTTACCAACTGGCTAGAAAAGAAATCAACCTAGTGCAGAAAGCGTATGTGTTGACGGCTGAGGTGTCGGTGAATAAATAATTAAACTTGTCTGCACGAATGTGACACATATTTTCATAACTTGAATAGGTTAATATTATTTTTTTCAATTCCTTTATATGGTATGCATCAAGCTTGGCGTACATAAATTATTGTTACGAGCTTAGGGTTCTTAGGGATCTTGACTCTACTAATTCTGCTACTCGATACTAGATGGCGCTAGTAGTAACTTTTATCTTTATGTACCCGGCATTAAATCTGGCGCGTAACATTATTTTTCTTTCTTTCAACCTATTGTTTGGGAGAAGACACTGATTATTACTGTAACACAGGTGATTCTACCTAGCCTAGGAGTCAGGGCCTCAATTTGTTTGTACACAATTTTTATGCCAATATAATTTTTCTTATCTCTTATGTTATCTAATTCTGTAAGCTCTAATAAAAAGCCAGATAAGTTTGATGCACTTTTGGTATTTGTACTGATACTGTTGTAATTTATCTGAATTTTGGCATCCAAATGGCGGCAAAGTATTGGGTGCAAACTTTTTTTAAGATTTTTTTTTAATGGATGCATTTAAAAAGTCGAGCATTATTTTAAGTAGGTACCTTAATTATTTAATAACTTATTATGATAATTTCATTTTATTTTAATTATATTTTTATATCTATAGTCAATTGTATAGTTTTAAGAATTGTTAAAAAATCGAATGAAAATGACTGAAATAATAAATAGTTAAGTGTAAATTGACCAATTTTATTACATTGAAAATTGCTTTGTTTGCATATGATAAAACATTTTGTTGAGAAATAACTTTCCAATAAATAAGACACATCCTAATTATTAAAATGCTCAAACAACAAAACAATCTTCAATGTTTCATTTCAATCAACCGTAAACAACATGAATAAATATTTTCTATATTTAATAAAAACCTATTTTTCATAGTTCAAATTCCTTTTATTTCACATGTAAACTAAAACTCAATATGTTCAAGGTGTGGTTCGTGGGTATGGTCTAGGGTCCTATTGGCTATCAGATCCCGGTACCATAGAGCCGACAGTCTTGGTTTGCGGGTCCTCTTGTCATCTTCGTAGTCGACTTCGAAAAGGCCAAACTTGATACTGAAAGCATTTTGTTAATATTAGATACAATACGCGTATACCTAGCCTTCGTTGCTACTTGATGAAATCTATGGTTGATGAGGTATTAAGTACAACATTGGAAACGTTACAGTGCGTTCAAAACTCGTTGTTGTGACGTCACATGTAAGTACCCTTTTTACATACATATGACGTCACAAGCCCCCACTCCTGATCTTTGATGCGTTTTATCTTCGTCTTTTTTTTTCTATTTGTTAAAGCATAAAATATCTGTCCAATATTTTTGGATAATCTAACTGACGGACTAAATAGAATCATATATTTTTAACCAGGTGTATTATAACCCTATTGTAAAGAGAGATCCGAAGACGTCCGAAACCCTTCGATATTGGAAAACAAGTTATTGAACTCAATGGACTTGAACAGGACATGGCGTAGTGATAACAGGTGGAGTGTGGCAGTGACTGAGTGGCGAGCAAGGACTGCTAGAAGACTTGCTGGTCGTCCAGCACCAAGATGAACAGATGACATCGTTGCTATCGTGGGTGGAACTTGGATGAGGGTGGCACAGGAGCGTGAGAATTGGCACAGGAACAGAGAGACCTATGCCCAAACAGGCTAGGGGGCGAAGTCGGGCTGTTGCGGCTGTTGGTGATAGTGATAATGATGAGTAGTACCTACTATCCTAGACAGAAAAAATAATTCTATTTAGTCCGTCCGTTAGATTTTCAAGAAATATTGGACACAATATTGTTCAAGAGTGGTGTCTGAAAACGAAATGTCGCCTTCATTTTTTGTTTACGTGAAAAAAGAAGATTTACAAGTAGGTACCTACAATATTTTTAGGAAATCTATCTGACGGACTAATTAGATTTTTTCAGTAAAGCTATTACTTACCTCAGTCCAAAATTCCACTCAAAGTTATCCATAAGGCTCCAGGCAGTGTACTTCGAGATGTGACAGCCGTCCACTTCTATGGCATCCAAGATCGCGTCCAAATACTCTTTGTAATAATCAATTCTGTCCGGGTCATTGAGGTCACCATGTATTGTACCGTATCCATTCTCGAATATCATTACTTCTGGATTGTTGTAGTTGTCTTTCACCCAGTTTAGAGATTTTCTGATGCCGGTGGGGATTTTCTGAAAGGGGAGGTAAGTTGTAATAAAATCTCTCTCAATTCGCTGAGTATTCATGGTGAGATTTTTCCAGAATAGCTGTTTGAATAAGCCAATTGATGACATACCTCCAAAATAACAGCTTTTTACTAAATGCATAAGTATGAAAGTGAAAAAAAAAAAAGAATTAAGAGAGCGAGTATCACACAAAATTATAGAAATGGGAGACATGAATGATCGAAGTGTGAATCAAAGCTGAAATGAGATAGCTATTGCTATTGATTTTATTGATTGTTTTTTGTTGGTATTAGGCATATCGGCGCGAAGGCTTAATCAAGCGTCGAATAAATCAATATGAATGCCGGCGGAAAGGCGTAATCGAGCGTCAGTTTGATTATTCTAAGTTCAAATACTGTGTGATTGCTTATTTGAAGTTGGTAAAAGTCACTCAAACGATTATTTAATTAACTTTTTTAGTTGATTACTAGAAATTATTAAACTAATTAATTTGTACTTCTAAATTCATTTTATGATTTGTAAAATTAAATCAAGAATTTAAAAACGAACCATAAAGAAAACATGAATCGATAGATTTGTAACGACGTTAACCGAAGGGTATAAATACGAACGCCCGACCGTTCACAATTCATTCTAAGTCGAGCCGTCGGACGGTGCGGAGCTCCGTAATATCGTGAGTCATTCTTTGTTGTTGACGAATATTTACTGTGTGCTATCCACCAGCGAGAATATAAGTTGATACTGAAAACAAGTATTTCATTTCCGAAATGAGTAACCACCACCAGCACCATGATGATTATGGAATAGTGACGTCAGCATTGCTGACGTCACTGTTTTTAAAAATAACAAGGGGGCCCGTTCCCCGTCATCAGAAGTGGGATTGGATTAGAATCCAATCCAAACCACCTCCTCATCAGCTCGATCACCAGCTGACCAACCTGGAACTGTTCCTGCTCAACAAATGGAACCAATTCTGGTACCCACCACTTCGTTGGGTATCCATTATGAGATGATTCACGCCCCGGTTCGTGATCCTTCGGCGGGTTGTGGTAGGCACCACAATTCTTCATGCAAATGATGGAAATGATGCAGAAAATGTCTGAACGGGTATGTGCACCATCAGCAGAATCTAAAATCAGAATTAAGGGTGTCTAACTTCCATCATAATGATCCTGATACCAACGTTGGCGTACGTAAATGGTGTCAGCTTACAGACAAGGCTGTGGACCAATTTAAATTGAACGATTTCGACGTTCGTATAAAAAAAATGCCGCTTACAAAGGACGTGCCAGGATGTGGGTTGACGACTGGATGATGCAGTTACATCTTTATGGGAAGAACTACGCAGCAATCTGAATACTACGATTGAGCCTGAAAACAGACATTCACGGTTTATTTTCAGGTTCCGATTGTTTACGATTCTTCAATGAACATTGCTGTTCTTGTCACGTGCTTGGGTTCTTTGGAAAAGAGTGACAAAGGATAAACCGGACAATGGGCAAGATGTCATCATCTGCCTAGCCTTTTCCCAACTATATTGAGGTCAGCTCCCAGTCAAATCTTTAGCTGAATCTCTAAATGCTAGTATTTTACTGGTGTCAGATTTTCTGGCTTCTGACAATCCGTAAAAGACTGCCAAAGATCTACAAAGGACGGCCGGGACCAACGGCTTAACGTGCTTTCCGAGGCATGGAGGAATCTCGAATTGTTTGCGAATACAGCTGCTCAACGCAAAAGCAACCACAACCAGAACAAATCATCCCAGAGCTATGAAATCTGCAAGAAAACAAACCATGCGACAGATATTTGCTTGGACATGGCAGCCGGTTTCACCAAATACCAATTGCAGGAGGGTCAATTGAGAAGACTGCCTGCGTTACACCAGACGGACTCTTATGAGTACCTCACGATTCCATTTGGATTGAGCAATGCTTGCACAGTTTACCAACGCTGCATCAATAGGGCCCTGTTATCACTCCTTGGCTCGGTTGTGCAAGTATATTTTGATGATGTACTAAGCAAATGTACGAATTTTACTGAAGGATTGTTACACCTTGAACGCATTCTGATGGCACTGTAGCAAGCTGGCTATTCCATCAATGCGGACAAATGCAGCTTCTTCAAGTGAACCATCGAATATCTGGGAAACGTTTTCTCAGATGGACATGTGCAACCAAGTCCTAGGAAGGTGGAAGCTCTCGTCAAGGCACCAGTTCCAAAAACAAAAAAAAAAAAAAACTGTCAAAAACAAGTAAGGCAGTTCAACGGTTTAGCTGATGACTTCAGAAAATACATCCCAAACTTCCCATATAATGGTGCCTCTGTACGAATTAACAAAACAAGGTGCAAAATGGGAATAGGGTGAAACATGAAGATGTAAGAAGTACAACAATACAATGCTTAAATATCGACTCTTGTTCTGACATTGTTTCAAGAGGCAGTACCCATACAATTGTACACTGATGCCAGTAGTCTTGGTTTTGGTGCAGTACTTTTCCGAATTATTGATGAAAGACTACGAGCTGTGGCTTTCATGAGTATGAGAACAATTGCAGCAGAAAGTCAGTACCACTCATACGAACTTGAGACTCTAGCAGTGGTTCGCGCCATAAAACACTTCCAACAATACCTCTACGGACGAAGGTTCACGGTCATAACGGACTGTGATGCACTTAAGGCGTCGAAACACAAAAAGGACCTCCTCCCAAAGATTCTCCGCTGGTGGGCTTTCCTGCAAAATTACGATTTTGAGGTGGAGTACCTTAAAGGTAAACTGGGAAATGAACATCAATAAGTCATTGTCACGATTGATGATTTCATGAAGTATGTGATGTTCTATTACGCCGACAACAAACGCCCTCAATGCACTCTCGCTGCTCTGCATCGCCTTGTGCACCTCTTGGGTACACCGGCCTAAATCATCGTTGATGGAAGAAGAGAGTTCCTGGGGGGGATTCAAAAACTACTGTGATCGATTTGGAATGAACATCCATTATATTACGCCAGGAGTCAGCCGAGCAGTGGCAGTGATCTCGAAGAACTGCAGTTGGCTTTAAATTGTACTTCTCAGCGTGTGACTGGAATAGCTCCACTCACTCTCATCACCTGGCGAAAATGGCGGTCGTCAAACCATGTCAGAGGCCCTTGAGGCGGTTTAGAAACTCTGACACTAGGGTGTGTGGGGTCGTTAGACCATACTACCCACACGAATAAGAAGACCTGGCGAAAACATTGTGTGCCTCCAGAACTCCTGAGTCTCGTTAATATTGATGACCAAACAGTGGATATGGAAGCCCTGACTCAACTTGCTCAACAAAAAATGGCCCCATCTGCGAATCAAGATAGACACCGATTTAATCAGCCAAAAGATTCATCCTTTCCAAAGAGGATGACCACGAAAGGTTGCGCATTATCAGCTGCAGCTCCAAAAACCAGGTGATCAGGCAACCGTATCGGCAGCTGAAGATGAACAACTTGCAATGCCAGCTGGGGCAACACAACCAGTGCCTTCCACCTCACAAACAAAGGCAAGAGCATTAAACACAAAAACTCAAATACAGAAAACACACATCCACAACAAAAGGCGAGTAACAAAGTGCTTTTATAAAGAAATAATGATTCCTTATCCTTTACCATTTAGAGCCTCTGTGTATAGCACAGCATCGACCTTGTTCATCTTCCCAAATCTACGAGACCCTCCGAGAAATCTACGAGACCCTCCGAGAAATCTACGAGACCCTCCGAGAAATCTACGAGAACCTCCGAGAAATCTACGAGACCCTCCGAGAAATCTACGAGATCCTCCTAATCTTTAAACCATAGTTCAACATTTGCCTACAGGTACCAATCTCAAAGAAATACCATAACTTGTTTCAGATTAGAAGACTAAATCTACGAGACCTTCCGAGAAATCTACGAGACACTCCGAGAAATCTACGAGACCCTCGGAGAAATCTACGAGACTCTCCGAGAAATCTGCGAGACCCTCCGAGAAACCTACAAGACCCTCCTAACATTTAAACCATAGTGCAACATTGGTTGACTACGGATGTCGGATACTAATCTCTTTGAGATTGGTTTCCGTTAATCCGTGAAAAATCCGTGGTTTGAGACCCGTAATAAATATTGTAAAACATTTATTTGAAAAGAGTAACTATGGAGTTTCTTGTCCGTTCTTCTCCATAGAATCTACCTTTGTGAACGGACGGTAGAGTCACTTTGTATTATTTTAAATGGAAATGATGACGTTCAAAAGTACCGTTTCATGGCCTAATATAAATGAACGTTTTGACTTTGACTAAAACTATCAAGAGCTACATTCAGGCTGGTGCAGAGCGCGCACCGCCTGTCAGAATGGCCGTATCGGCGCGAAGGCTTAATCAAGCGTCGAATAAATCAATATGAATGCCGGCGGAAAGGCGTAATCGAGCGTCAGTTTGATTATTCTAAGTTCAAATACTGTGTGATTGCTTATTTGAAGTTGGTAAAAGTCACTCAAACGATTATTTAATTAACTTTTTTAGTTGATTACTAGAAATTATTAAACTAATTAATTTGTACTTCTAAATTCATTTTATGATTTGTAAAATTAAATCAAGAATTTAAAAACGAACCATAAAGAAAACATGAATCGATAGATTTGTAACGACGTTAACCGAAGGGTATAAATACGAACGCCCGACCGTTCACAATTCATTCTAAGTCGAGCCGTCGGACGGTGCGGAGCTCCGTAATATCGTGAGTCATTCTTTGTTGTTGACGAATATTTACTGTGTGCTATCCACCAGCGAGAATATAAGTTGATACTGAAAACAAGTATTTCATTTCCGAAATGAGTAACCACCACCAGCACCATGATGATTATGGAATAGTGACGTCAGCATTGCTGACGTCACTGTTTTTAAAAATAACAAGGGGGCCCGTTCCCCGTCAGGCACGTAGCGAAGGATATTTTGGGAGAGACAAAAGAGAGGAATCACAATAGAGAGGAATACATGGCGGTGGTCAGTGAGAATGGTCTGCATGGAACGGTGTTGGGTTTTATGGTGGGCCCTTAAGGAGAAATGTGTGCCTGGGAAGTACGTGCAGTTGATCCGAGCGATGTAGTCAATGCAGTACCCAAGTCCGGTCTGCAGTGGGCACCATTGACAGCTTCAGTGTGGCAGTCGGTTTGTACCAAGGGTTAGCCCTCAGCCCTTACCTCTTCCTGATAATAATGGACGCTCTGACGTCAGATATCCAGGAGGCTACTTATGGTGTATGCTGTTTCCTGATGACACTGTGCTGGTTGCCGAAAGCGGCCTAAACGTCCAGAGCAGATTGGAAACGTGGTGGCAAAGACTGGACAGTGTTGGCCTGAAATTGAGTAAAACCAAAACAGAATACCTGTTCTGCGATTTTGGCGATCTCTCTAGTCCTAATGCCTATAGCTCTCACCGGAACGTCTATACCAATCTGCTCTCACTTTCGGAACCTCGGGTCGCTTGTCCAGGGGTATTGCGATATACACCGAGACGTAACGCACCGGATCAACTCTGGATGTATAAAATGGCTTGCCAAACTTGCAACCCACGGAAGAAAGAAAATCTATGAGTCCATGATAAGACCTGTTGTACTGTATGGATCAGAATTTTGGGCTGTGAAAAAGATGGATAAACATAGATTGCATGTAGTGGGGATGAGAATGTTGATATGGATGTGTGGAGTAACGAGAATGGATAAAGTGAGGAATGAGTAGGTACATTAGAGGTAGTTTAAAAGTGGCGCCAGTGATGTAAAAGTTGAAATGGAACCGCTTGTCTTGGTATGGGCAATTGGTGATGTGAAGACGAGGGATGAAAAGCATGTAGGTAACTAAAAGAGCAATGAATACAAACATTTGGATGGATGGAGAGGGAGGGGGTCCAAAGAAAAGACTGATAGATTGTGTAAGGAGTGATACGAAAGAAAAGGGAGTTAGTGATAGTGTGACGGCTGATAGGACAGAATGAAAGAAAGAACGCGTGTTGCGCTGACCCCAAGTAACGTGGGATATGGGCAAGAAGATGATGAATACGACAAAATGAAAAAAAAATAAACTGAACAGCTGAATTTTTTTTTGCGATTGGTCCCATTGTAAAAATTATTCATGATGAGTACAATGACTCCTTTTTCAGGTATTGCGTTTATTTTGTTACAGGTTGTATAATATTGCTATCGGTACAATAGAATCCAAACTGCAAGTTTGCAGCAGCTGTAGCGAGCAGTTAAAATGCAATGCAACTGTTTATATTCAGACACTTACAGTTGTATGAGCGGTGGGTGCTAAGGGATACTCCCCATAGTCACTGACTGCACCGATGTCGTCATCATATGAGGGCACGGCGTACATGCCTGACTTGTACGGCGCTGCTTTAAAGAACTTGGTGGAATAGTGGTTGAAGCCGAAGAAATCACTCGTGCCTGAAAAAGGATAGTTTGTTTCTAAATAAATACACTGAACTTTAATTGCCAGACCTACGTTTAAATTTCTAACTGTAAACGCATTACGCGTTGGCACTTTGCATCAATATATCAACGCATTAGCAAAGGTATATGCAGTACACTGCATATACCTTTGCTAATGCGTTGTTCGTCGTCCAAGGTAATCCAGACTGCGATTTCGCAGTTAACTTATAGTTCAAATTTTAACAAGGTGAAGAACAAAACAAATATGTACCTACCTTTTATAAACTCTATTTCCTCATGCGTCAGTACTGGCAGCCTACTTCTTGGAAAACCTTGTGCAGCGCTCCTTTCAGCGACTCGGTTGATTACCCTTTCAGGGAATCCTCCGGTGGTCGAGAATATCGGGTGACTGTAGAGGCTGACTTCGAAGTCCAGCGCCACCTTGCCTGCTTCTACGTCCTCGGGAGAATCAGTGGCGCCTTCACGGAAATCTGTCGCAATCGTAATACCAATGGTGCCTGAAAAACAAAAACCAATTACTTGTGACTCTACAGGGATCAAAGGATCTAGACACGAAGTAGTCGGTACTGTGAACTCCTTGGCTGCAGGTAACTGGCAGACAAGTTAATCGTTGGAACTTTGGAAGTTTCTAGCAAAAGAAAAAAGTTTGCATTGAGTTATGAATGTAAAAAATATACAAGGTTTTTATAAGAGAGTGATGTATTAATTTCCTTTCAAGCCAGATCGGCCTAAATATAGTATTGAATTCATAATCAAACAGTCTTTCATTTCTGATAGTATAAGTGGCTCACCGGATCAGCCCTGTGGTGCCACAGTACCTTCTTCGTGTCCAGATTGAAAAGAAACACTTACCATTTTGCTTCGGTCTGTATTCTCGATCGTACAGATGCCAGACCCTCGCGTGTGCCAACAGTACATTCTTCACAGCCATGTAGTCACTGATCCCAGGTGAAAATTCATAGGGAGCACACATTGCCATTCCATAACCATATATTGCGAACTGTTTCGGCTCGTTTATTGTTATCCAAAGCTTAACTCTGTCACCTAACTCTTCAAACAACACCCGAGCAAAGTCTTCAAACCAATCCGCAACTAGAGGATTGGTCCAGCCTCCCAAATCCTGCAAACTCTGCGGCAAGTCCCAATGGTAGATAGTCACGACTGGCTCGATACCGTTGGCCAACAATTCATCAACCAGTCTACTGTAATACCCAATACCATCTCTGCTAATTTCATTTGCGAATCCACTTGGCAGAACTCTTGGCCATGAAATGGAAAATCTATAGAAGTCCACCCCCAGGAACTCGAGCATTTCTATGTCACGTTGGTAATACTCGTAGGATTTGCAAGTGTGATGTCCATCTGTACCGTCTTTTATATTTCCTGATATTTCGCAGAATGTGTCCCAAATGCTTGGTGATTTGTCTGGAACAAAATTGTCAGGTTACCACTTCAGCTCGCTCGCATGACCTCGCGGCCACGACGATGGGTATTTTAACAGCCGTTAGGTTCGTGTTTACTTTGCTACCTACCGGCTGCATTCCAACCGCCTTCAATCTGAAACGCGGCAGTTGCCGCGCCAAGTTTTAGTCCTTCCGGTAATTTTCTCATTTCCGCTTTTTCTTGCCAAGCGGATACCCGTAATACTGCAAATATTGCAGTTAAATATAGATACAGACATCTGTAAAATAACAAAAGGAGTTTATGAATGTATTCCGTTGACCTAAAACCTAGTCATAATTAAATATCATAAAATAATAATTGACGACCAACTATCTATTATTTAATGAAGTAACGACTGTTTGTTTCTAATTAGGGTGCTAGAATTATTATGAGCGTGCGTCATACGTCTGTCAATAATGTCATTGGCATAAGGTTTGAACTTCAGTGATTGACGTGGTCTCTCGAAATGTTATTCAGTCAGATAAGGGTGATTAAGATAAGATAATCTAATGCTATTGTTGTTTTTAAACTCCACTGTTTTAGTTTTTTGAAATTCTCTTTAATCAGATGTTCCCAACGCTTCCGAATATTTTAACCTTCTCTCTCTATGCATATATTATATTATGTGTGTTTGTCTTGGCATCGTAGCTTCTTAACGGATGAATGATGAACCGATTTAGATTTTTTTTTATAGTTTAAAACTTAGTTAATAAAAAATGTTCATTGCAATCTAAGCAATTCAGCAATTTCAAAATCATCTTTTTGTAGTTGATGAACTGACGTGAGCATCTGCGGCAGGTTTGATCGATGCGAAATTTTGTATTCTATTTCATTTCTAATTGCCTAATGATATTATAATAATATAATTATACAAAATATCCTACTCCTCTTACAGCAGACCTTTCACGTTGAAATAGTCTCAATGAATGGTTTATAAATAGATGGTGATCAGGGTTTGATGATGAAGCAGAAAGGAGAATTGAGGGAATCAATTGGTGAGAGATGCTAAGCTACTTTCAATCGATATAATATTTTGGCAACAGGTCAAGCTCATCATCATATTCTTGCAATATTATTGAAGTAACAGAATACCAAATTTTGAATTCATCAGACCTGTGGAGGTTGCTCACATATTACAACTTCATCAACTAGAAAAGAGCTGATGATCTCTAATCAGATTTTAACAGATTTTCTTGAATCATAGCTAAGATAATTCTCGATAAAGACACCTTTCAAACTAAAGAAAGTACATAAATCAAAATCCGTTCATCCCTTTGTAACTATACGATGTCACATACAGACACACACATAAACAAACGCACAGGTATACTAGTGAAACGGTTAAAAATTCTACCACGTTTCCGCCAAGTTGGCCGCGGCGTGATCCACCAAGCGGGTCCAGTGTGAGTTGATAGATTGCAACACCTTTCTGCAGTCACAATTTTAAAAACAATGCTTCATACAAAGTCTTGTATGAAGCGACAAGTTGACTAAAAAAATCTAATTAGGTGGTCCGTCAGATAGATTTCCAAAAAAATATTGGACAGGTTTTTTTTCTTTTTTCACGTAAACAAAAAACGGCCAAGTGCGAGTCGGACTCGCGCACGAAGTGTTCCGTACGAATATCCGTATATTATCTATAAAAAAACAGCAAAAATTCACGATTGTTGTATGGGAGCCCCAGCCCTTAAATATTTATTTTGTTCTGTTTTATAGTCTAATTGTACTTACACTATAAATAAATATTGTACACTGTAAACTTACCTCATGCTGCAGGCACTTTATTTGCTATTTTAATATCTAATTTTGATTCTCACAAATGTTATAAAATTAAAATAGGAAAAAAAATATTACTGGGCAAAGTGAAAATAATTTAGCGTTTGACACAACCGACGTTTCCCGTTACGGTTTTATACATATAGATAGACTGATAGAATATAGAGAAGACATGCTGCTGCTAATATCAGACATTCGGAAAAGTGACAATTAACTAACTAAGTACCTCCTGCCTAATTATTTTTGGACTAAGCTTTAATGGCGAGAGTTTAAGGTCCATAAAAATGGACAATAGGGATTTTGATTACTAACAAAAATTCACATGAATGAATTATTATTTGCAAGATGATACTAAAGTACCTAGTAATAATAAATCGATACGTCGATAGTAAGGGATGACGCAAATCTCTGACTTGCGAGTGACGTCACACGCAATTAGTGCGTCACACGCAATTAGTCCTCTATTTATCATAGATTTTAAAAGCTTACAACTTAGAAGTGTTTTGAGAATAAAAAACTATTTTTTACTGCGTCTTGCCTTTTCTTGAATTTTTGAGAAACGTACACTGAAAAAGTCCAATCAAATTTCAAATAAAGACATATTTGAAATAAAAAAGAAATGTAACGTCATGGGTCCAAACCTACGCAGGCACTTTATTTTGAGTAATTTATTTCCTCACTACTGTTCACAATCGGTGATAACATCGTGAGGAACCTGGCATGTCCTAGAAACAAAAATCCGAAGACATGTGACATCCACCAACCTACATTGGGTCCGCGTGGTCGATTACGGCCTACTCTTTCTTTCAGAGAGGAGTCTATGTCCCAGGCAGTGGGGACATTATAAATTGGCTGAAAACGCAAAACCACACTTGTACCCAATTTTTTTTTTTGGATGAAATATCATTAAATGATAAATTATATTTATTTGTAAGTAGGTTAAACATAACACTTTTACACGTCAATATTTTTTGGTCATTTTAAGCTAGATGAGGCCGGTGTTTCCTAGCTGACTACCCTGAGAAGAAACACCGAAACAAACTCAGAGGTCACAGTCTCTTTTGAAGTCCATACAAATTGTACTGGTCATATCATACGAGAACCATGTAGGTTAATGTCTGAGGTGGCCTTTTGAGGAAAGTGCCACACAGATTTGAGTGGACCTGTCCAGACAGTGCACGCATTTGTCAGTTATTATGGAGCTCAAACTTAGAACTTTAAGGAGCTCAACGATTTGACGAACAATACCAAAGTCAGGACATTTGGGTAGGCCGCATAAAAAAAATCTCAAACTGCCAGACATTGTTGACTAACATGAAATGAACCCCTATCATAGCGATCTGCATGGTCCCCACATTCACAATACGATATGAGGATCATGCAGATCAGTGTCTGAAATGGTCTTTTGAGGAAAGAACCACACAGATTTGAGTGGACCCGTCCAGTCAGTGCAAGCTTTGGTCAGTAGTCGAGTAGCTCAACTTAGAACCATAAAGGAGCTCAACGAACCGACGAACATGCCAAAGAAAGGATCAAATGGCTCCTTCCGCTCTGATCGGATCGGAAGGGAGAGTCAGAATGCCAGAGTTGCGGATTTTGTTCGAAAGAGTTACCGCGGCCCTGGAAAGCAAAGGGCATAGGAGGAGAACAGACAGGTTTTACTCAGTAAGAGTCTGACACTCCCTTCCGCTCCGCCTAGAGCGGGAGGAGCCATTTGATGATTTCCCATCCATAAAAAAAAAGGGATAGTCAGATTCTTAATGACTAAAACCCACCCGTTCCTCCAAATGGCCTACCTATGTGTTACAGAGCCACGGTAACTCTTTCGAACAATTCCGTAACACTTATGTTCACTGCCCATAATATTTGATAACTACTTGCTTAGGATTAAGAAAATACAAATTTTATTTCCAACTTTGTCTGCAACACAAACTAAAATCCTTATCTATAATCATAAAGGTACAAGTACTTTTATTTAATTCATTTCAAGTAGTTAGGTACTACTTGAAATGAATTAAATAAAAGTACTTGTGCGTGTCATAACATCGTAAAACAAACAAAAACATTATCTGTACACTGACAGATAATGTTTTTCATACAGAATTTTCCACTCTACTTTTGACCTTATGGTTGTTAAATCCTATCACTAATGTTATAAATGCAAAAGTGAATTATATTTGTTTGTTTGTTATCGTATCGCACCTAAATTGCTGATCCAAAATTGACGAATTTTGTGCAGGTATGGAATCCTGGAGACGGTTAAAGACTATTTAACGCGAGCGAAGCCTTGGGCCAGCTAGTATAGCAAATAGCAATAAGCAGTTTAGCAAATAGCAATGAGCAGCAACCTATATAGTAGCTCCATTATGGGACAAATTAACAGAAAGAGATTGAGATGGTACGGACATGTCTTGAGAAATAGAGCGTCGTCGCAAAGACGACTCTGAGCCTACTAGAAGGCAAAAGAGGCCGAGTACGACCTCCTTTAACTTGGTGGACCAATATGAACTCAGAACATTTAACATTTTCTCAGCTGGATAGCTTATTTCTTGATAGAACGTCTCGGCGCCGCCGTGGGTTTACGAGAGCTGATGCCACCTAAAAATAAAAAAGCCTAGGAAAAAGAAGAAGCGATCCAATCCTGTCTACTACTGTAAGGGCCGGGGCCCATATTTTGCCAGTAATCGGGGACCATATCCATAGGTAGTACCTATACCGGGTGGTAACTGATAATTCCTCACGGAAAAGTTGCCAATGTCACTTTGCCCGGCGGGAGTCGAACTCCCTACCAAAACTAGTTTAACGAAGCAGTCTCTGATGACTCTTCTTGAACCCTGTGTAGTTTACGCAACCATGTTTTGCCATGCTTCTTCAATTATCCAGCGAAAGATTAGATAGGTATGAAACCCAAAAGACTTGATAAAGTGCCATTTTGTCAGCGACAAAATGGCACTTTATCAAGTTTTTTCTTAGTCCAGTCTTATACGACTACTGTCGAAATGCCAAAATGTAATGGATTGTGGACTTGACATTTCGACAGCGTTTGTTTATTCCATACATTTTTGACGTTTTCACGATAGAGTATTTTACTCAAAAATCTCATAAGTCCGTCAGATAGATTTCCAAAAAACATTGGCCACGTATTTTTTTCTTTTTTCACATAAGTAAGTATACATAAGATGAAGACGATACAAAGCACTGATAAAGCGCGTGACGTCACGCGATAGTACACTTTCTCCTAAAACGTAACTTCACTAGCTATCTTGAATTTTGATTTTCTTTGTCTTATACATACACGTATTTTTTGCCATTTCAAATTGATAAAATTGTTATCAATTTGAAATGGCAAAAAATACGTGTACAAAATCATTTGGAAATCTATCTGACGGACTAAATAGATTTATGATTGTTATATCTAGTAAAATACCCTATTGTGTTCGCCACGCTACCGCTGGTAGAATGTCACTCACTAGAGCTTTTGGTCTCAGTATAAATATGGATCCACATTTATACTGTGCTTTGGTCGCTAGCTGTTTGGAGGTAGCGGAAAAGAGAGTTAAGTCCCACATACCTACCTCCATTGAAAAAGGAGGATCCTCCTCGACCAGACGGATGTTGTGTCTGGTGGGATATTCGGGCTTTGTATATGTTCTAATCGCACGGCAAACGCTGATATCGCGATTTAAGATTTTGTAAAGTTGTTTGCAGCTGTCGAGATAGATGGCGCTGCGAGTCTCATTTGTTATGACGTTGATTCTGCTACGTTGATTTTTTGTGGCGGTATAAATGTCGCTACAGCTGGATGTTACATGCTCGCTTGGATGCTGCATGCTTGCTGACATGCTTAATAAATCTGAAATCAGCCTGCCCGCCTAAAGTAGGCATAGTAACGAATATTTGTCTTTGCCTTTTCTGTACTTACAAGACGAGACCTTCGCCGATCAGTGTCACAGTAAAAGGCTAGTTTTATAAACAAACGTTGTTGGAAGTATATCTACTTATTTATATAAAAATGAATCCCTGTTTCCCTTGGTCACGCACGCACTAACTTGAGAACGACTTTACCGATCTCATTAATTATTTATTCTTCTTTATTTTAAAGTTTTCCAATGCTTAGTAGAACGTTCCTACGGATAGAAAAGGTAAGATAATTGCGAAGAAAATATTCCTACGGGTACGGGAATAAACGGGATATAAAATATGCGTGTACATACAAAGTCACGGGCAAAAGCTTTTAATTTATAATACTCAATAGTCGGTTGGTCGAAGTAGTACCTATATAAAAACTATATAGTAGATATCTATGTGTGTAGGTATAGCTGCAAAGTAAGTAATCCATATCTTGTTGCGGTCGCTCGGTGAAACCGCGTAACGCTAGAAGTAGTCATGTGCTAATTTGTTGTATTACAATGATAGGAAGAATAAAAGTAATCAGAATAAGTAGGTAGTAGGTACCAGTACACAAAACAATGCTCCCGACCGAATTTGATCATGGTAGCAAATCTCACCGGGATCTTCGTTGAGAGAGCTAAGTACGCGGGAGGTATAATATTGCACAAGTGTATGTGTGTGAGAAGCTCGTGGCTAAATTACCTATAACAGTCGCACGGGTAAGCAATGCTTGCCGAGGTTGATCTGTGGATGGGTGACCATCTTAAAATAACGAGACTCCTCCATGCTTCGGAAAGGACGTGAAGCCGTTGGTCCCAGCTGTCATTCGGAGATCTTTGGCAGTCGTTACGGATTGTCAGAAGCCAGAATCTGACACTATTGTGACAGTCTTGGCAAGAAGTAGGTACCGTGTTGCCCAAATTTTGGATTGACCGAAACCTAACAATATCTAACATTTCCTATTACATGTTTAATGATATGAATTTGAGAAGGACACTGGGTATCATCGAATTACCAGTTAATATCCAATTAATTGTCTATGTCCGAAGTTCTTCAACAGATCTTTACAAAATTTAAATGGGACCATTTTGGAATAATTCTCTTTCGAACAAAAACATAATTTTGTAAATCGAATTATATTTGACGAGATGAGTTCGAATTGAGAACCTCCTTTTTTGAAGGTTTACAAGAAATACCGATGCAAACAGCAGAATTTGTTTTATACTGTAGGTACAAGGCTGATTTTTCAACGGTTTGGTAATTTCTAACTGTAGAATAATTATGGCTTTTCGATATAAGTACATATTTTCTATAAAAAATCTGTCAAACAAACCACTATTGTTATTCCTCAAGTAAAAGGTATAGGACTATTGAAAAATTGACCCTTAAAGAAGTAGAAGGAAATTGTTTGTTTGTTTGTCTATGGGAGGTAATCTCAAGAAGTACCTACCTATACTGATCCGATATCGAAAAGCCTTTCATTGATAGGAATGTACATTATCGCTGATAAGAAGATGAAACGAAAATGCACGTGTTTTTGTACCTACTTGTGCAGTAGTAGTTCCTCCAAGGTTGCGGAATTTGTTCGAAAGAGTCACAGCGGCCCTGAAACGCAAAGGGCATAAGGAGAAACACGAATGGGTTTTAGTTATGAGTCTGACACTCCCTTCCGCTCCACCCAGAGCGGAAGAAGTCATTTAATTATTTCCCATCCATAAAAAAGCAGTAGTTCCTGTGTACCCACCTACTGTAGGTCTTTTTGATTGAACAGTCTTCAGGATCGCGAAAATAACAGCTTTCAGTCGGGTTCCGCCACATTTTTAAGTACGTATGAAAGATGATGACGAACGAAAGCGAAGGACGATGAGGTAGTAGAAAAGCATTGTAGCATAAGTACATTAGCTTGCATAAGCATTGTTTGCATTTTAAGTTCTTGTTATACAAGATTACACCTCACAAATTAAATTATGGTAGGTACCTACGCAAACACATAGTCACCAATACTTAGAGTTGGTAGGTAAATGTAGGCGCAGTTCACAGGTCTAAAGATGATATATATAAAAATACAGGCTTGTTACAGACATAAGGCGTAAACTTATTAATAAAAATAAATAATAGACTTATTAAAAATAAATACCTTACTTTTTCCGTCTCATCCTCGTATGACCCTAAAATACTTAACTACCTATTAAAAAGAACCTTTTTCGCTGTAGGCGAAGTACAAAACCTACATAAGATGGTTAAACAGTAAAACAATACAAAATTACAAACTATTGTGCGTAGTTATATTTGTAATTAATTAATTACAAAAGCGAGGCTTGGAAGGGGAAAGAGGGCAGGTCGAACGAATGAAATATTTGTACAAATGTACCTTTATAGTGCTATTTGCATTTTACAGAGTATGTAACCGTGTGCTACTGTTCAATCTACAAGACAAACCAAGTTGAACACAGTCGACAGTTGAATTGTTTTTCCTGGACTCGTCGAGCTTCATTGACTCGGCGTTTCTGGTTGTCGTCAATGTTGATTCTGGCTCTCGAGAGTTGCATTGGTTTGGAACAGTGTGGCGGGCTTGTTCTTGCCCGGTACCTACTTACCTGATGTTTTCTTGGGACCAAGAAAGAAAACTTACGTCCAAAAATTGCATGCACGAATGAGGAATCCCTACTAATCTCTATTAATATCATAAATGCGGAAGTAACTCTGTCTGTATGTCTGTTTCGCTTACACGCTAAAACGGCTGAACGGATCGTCATGAAATTTGGCAGATAAAAGCCTGGGATATGGAGAAGGACATAGGCATTTAACGCGATAACCGTCATCCACGCGGGCGGAGCCGCGAGTAAAAGCTAGTACCTATAAAATAAATGAAGGTCTGAAAGAGCCTAAAAGTATAGCAATAAAATAGGCCAGAGGCTATCATCATCATTGTCATATCAGCCCGAGGGATTTAGAGGTAGAGCCACTAATGAGAGCCCATAGCTTTACATCGACCGATCCTGCAGTGCGATTCCGTAAACATGTCGAAGTGAACACTAGGGCGGGGTGCACGACGGGTGAGTTGTCAAACCATACAAATAAGATGGAATGACAGCTCTATTATCGTTCACTCCGCCTAGGTGTACACCGTGAGATGTCGACAGAATCGACCGGCTGTGCTTGTCGCAATCAGCAAACAGTTATCGACCCACCCTGTGGCAGGCACTTATAGGCTTATCCTCATGTTATGACCACTACAATGCTAAAATTACCTAGTGGTAATTTGCACAGCTATGTGCCAAGTGTCAGCTTAGTAGCTGACAATTGGCACATAGCTGTGCTATACTCGAGAAAGATGGCGGCTTTACTGTCCCCTATATGTTTATCAATGATCTCCACAATAAGCCAGTTTTATCTAAATGGATTTCATTCTCTTTGGAATCAGGGCTCCAATTCCAGCTGAATTTGGTAAAGAGTTTGAACGAGTTGTTCCCTGATTCCACAGATATGTTCAACATTATTCAACTCCTGCTTACCATGTTAATTATTGATGAAATAATTGATCAGCATGATAAAGTTTAAGCAATCGCAAAGGTAGTATTATGTCATTGTTGAAGACAGAAATTATGTTACGTTGTCCGTGTTGCTCTTACGCAGGAATTAGAACAAATATAGGAGACACTTGAACACACAAGAAACCACACGAGCACAGGGCTGTACTTAAGTTATTTATAGAATTTGTATAAAATTTTAATTAATTTCAAGGGTGACTGTTAAATTTAAAAAAAAGATTAGGCGCTTTTTCTAGTTACTTACTTTATCCAGGAAGATTGTTTCAATGTTTTCCATGCCTATCTTAATTTCGTACGAACTTTGAACTTAAAGAACTGGTAAACTGGTTTTCTGGAAGGCACTTAATTAATGGTCCCATTAAGCTCACTTTTAGACTATGTGTGTGTGTTGCCATTCCGTGTAAAGGGCTATGATTTGAATGACTAAATAATAATCATACTTACAGTAGGGTAAAGCCGAGATAGATGCCCCAGTGGTATAGGTGCCCCAATAGCAATTTCTCTAGTTGCGCGGATGAATCGCGTGCTTTATTATTTATCTATCGAGATACTTTCCAACTACCACTAAGTGTCCACAACTATCCCATATATGGGATAGATGTCCCAAAATGTAGAGGTCCGCAAAAATCGCTAATACTCTGGAAATATAAAAGATTTAGAATATTTTTTACTTTTCATAAATTTGTAGATAAAAACCAAAGTACTTGCCAGTTTTGCAAATAAAATATTTTGATTTTTGTACTGGGAAATGTGAAATTAATTCAAAAAGTGTGGCCCGGTTTTACCCTATAATTTACGTTACTAAAGATTATTCTTTCACTACCTATAATAGCCATCCTAACATTTTCAACCTAAGAAATTAATCCTGCTTTTGAAGACTCTCTTTCTTTCTATGTGTATTCTGCCATGTGAAGACAACTCCCTCTTTAAGATTCTTACCAACACATTGCTTGGTTATGGTAATATGTAGTTAGATAATGGTCGATGTCGACTGCAGTTTTTTTTGTCGTTTTTATAATTGTTTTTAATTTAAGCAACGTTTATAAATTATTATGTCTACAGACATGCACAATTGCACATTTAGCAAATAGATGCCAAATCGGCATCTATTTGTTGAATGTGCAATTGTGTCTATTTCCGTTATACTCAGTCTGTTACTGTCCCACTGAAGGGCAAAGGCGAGCATTAGGCACCACACAGATTGGCGATTTCAGACTTTATCATCATCATCATAGACAGCCCGACTTTTTTTATTTTATTTATTTTATTATTATTGGTATATAGGCAGGCTTGACCACTATCTCACCTGATGGTAAGCGATGATGTGGTCGAAGATGGTGCATGCTTGCCTAGAAGTAACCTATTCACTCTTGACATAAAGACTCCCAGGTTGTTCTATTTGATTATTGTTGCTGTCAGAAAACACAGGCTCTGGCAGGGAATTCCATAGCTGTGCCTCCTTAGCACGCACAATAAATGTGTTTCCAAAACGTTTTGTCCGTGACTTCGCATAGGCCTCTCTTTTCCTATGACAATCCCGACGCTCTTGTGCATCCAGACACGTGATTGCAACAATGTCGTCTGCCCATCTCGCTGCTGGACGAACAATTAAAAAAAGTCCTGGGCAGTCCTTGAACGCCATTCAGACTGATTTCTGCCTTCCTAATCAATATTTGTAAAGCCTGTTTTTAACTATTTCCGTAATCATTCAGAAATAACTGAATCCAACCCTGCGCTTCGAAGGCTGTATGGTATAGCTCGCGAGACCTACATTGTCGAACCACAAACGATATCCCACTCAGTCCTCACACGATCACCTTCTCAAACGGATCTCTCATTGTTTTCAATATAATTAAACAAAATTAATAGAAACATGGAATCAAGAACTGAGGTAAGATTTTCTGTTTTATACTTTCAAATTGACCATTCTTTATTTTGTTATTTGTAAGGGGATCAGGATTTTATACCATGTTTATTAAATATCAGAAAATTAAGAGCACGTGGATTTTAAAGCTGTCACTGACAATTAATACTGCCCTGTATTTACAATTTTAGAACCACTTCCTAATACTGGTACCAGGCATCCCTACCCTACTAATATTATAAATGCGAAAATAACTCTGTCTCTTGAAAGTTAAGACCAATTTACAGAGGTTATGACTCTGGAGATTGGTCGTGAGGCCTTATGCTTTGAGAAGATCTGCAGGGATCCGGTGTGTAATAAATTGGGATGTAAGTAGATCTAGCAGCATTATCAGCATTTATTGTTCCTTCTGCTGAGAAACAGCCCACTGGCCTTCCATCCAGAGATAAAGCAGACGGTTAATCACCATGTAGGCCATAGGTATAATAAACAACTGTTTTTTATATTCAATTCCTATGATGTAGGCCCAGTTGGATAATGTTACTAAATTTTGACACAAGACAATTCATTCGGTGTCATATAGTTCTTTATTGAAGAGTTAGCAGTCAGATCATAGGGACAGCGTCATTAACTAGTTGTAACCATCGTACCTAATTCGTGAGAGGTAATCAAATGACGACGCTGACTGTACCATCGATGCCAAAGTTAGGGTGAAAAAATTAAGTTTTGTTTGTGTCGAGATTAAAAAAATCACCAGTCTACAAAAATTTTAGCATTAGCTTTTGCCCGCGACTTCGTACGCGCATATTCCGTTTTTTCCCGTTCCCGTAAGAATTTAGAGAAAACCTCTCTTAGTGCTCCCCTACACTCCCCAAGGAACCTACATGCCAAATTTCAGCTTTTCACGACCAGTAGTTTCGGCTGTGCGTTGTCTGTCAGTCACTCAGTCAGTCACCAGTAACAGAAGAGTTTGATATTCATTGATTAGGCTGCCCATCGTGTGAAGCATGTGACTGAGAATCAACACACGTGAAAGTTTAATATTAATTCTATTACGTAATACATTTTTATAACTATATTCCTAAGATCCGCTGCCTTCCCCAAAACTAGTCCTATGATCTTTGTTAATCCATAGATATTAAAATGAGTTCCTGGTTCAAAGTTTTACAGATAGTCTTCTCAACCTTATTATAAGGTTCCCATTAAATAAAGCACTTCCCTTTATTGGTAGCCGCTTCACGAAACAGTTGCGCACAGTCACATCCGTTACAACTGGCCACGGGTCCTTTAATAAACACCTCTATGTCATATGAGTTACAGATAGCCCACTCTGCAGAGCCTGCATGGAGGAGAAAGAAACAGCAGCACGTCTGATCCTAAGCTGTCCACTGGTCGCTGGATACAGGGCAAAGTACTTCGGAAAAACAGGTACCTACCTATCTAAGCTCCATCAGATAATGAGTTTACACCAGGGCATTGCTGGCCTTGCTTGAGTGACTGGGGCGGGTCGAATAACCTACGCTAAATACACTCTTGGACATGGAATTGCGGACTCCAGCCCGACTTACATACATAGAATACATACAGATGTAAGTGCCCATAATTTTGTACCGTCTTTAGTGAAATTACTCGAAATCGAACAAATAAGTAGACTGATACTGTTTGTTCAAGTGTTTCAGACACGTATTGTTTTATTTAACCTCGTCTACTCAATGTGTACTCGGGTATGTGGCCATACTTTTTAAATGACACGCTTGCTAAATACCTAATCATTTATGGAATTTTCGAAGTGAAGAAAATATCACACGTGAAGGTTTAATTTATATATTCCTATGTGACTTCTTTGTTTTGCTTGTAGTAAAACTAAATGAACTGATAAATCAATAACTATGTTTTGACCTGATACATACCTAAGCTATTGAGATTAGCTCTCTTGGCTAAATAACGGCCGCACAGGTTGATCTTCAAAGTTAAGCAAGGTGAGCTCCTAGTTGTCTGGCATTTTGCTGAACAGGACCTATTTGGCAGCCGCGGGGCACACCATGTTATGTTTTAAAATTAAATTACCTTTTTCTTGTACCTACATTGTGTACATCTATTTGAGCCAAATAAACTAGTTTTCTTTCTTTCAATGTTTGGCGAGGTCGATCAGTAGATGGGTTTCCATCATAGCATATTAAGATTCCTCAATGCCTCGGAAAGCACGTTAAGTTTTTGCTCCCAGTTCCTTATGTAGATCTTTGGAAGTGGAAATTATTTTTTTTCCTACTCCTCCGTTGCTACTTTCTGATTAATTTCGTAGCGGAATCCAAGACAGTTGAATCGTTTCTCCGGGACTCGGTTTTTCTAGTGGTCGCCACTTGCCACTGTTGATTCTGGCTTCCAGGAGTTGCAGTGGTTTGGGAATGTGTGACGAGCTGGGTCCAAAAAAAAATAGTGTTACGGGTAGCCAGAAGCCAGGAAATCTGACACCAGTCTTGCCATGGGGTATCGCGTATCCTTTACCCAATTACTGGGTTGTGAAGGTCAGATAGGCAGTCCATGTAAAATACTGGTACTGAGCTACATTCGGTTAGATTGAAAGCTGACCCCAACATACCTATTTGACAAAAGACCAGGTGGATTGAGATCCATACAATTTACAAGCTATACACCCTATACAGGGTTATTTGTAAAACACCAACAACCTTTCAGGGGGTGAAAGTACTCATCATTATCAACAACTTTTGTTATGAGACCAACCCTGAAAAATCGAAAAAAAATCTGCTATTTCATACATTTTCATCGGGTGACTATTGCATTTTGTATGAAACAGCTGATTTAATTTTTAATATTTCAGAGCCCATCCCTCCTGCTCGCTCGAACGACTCACGCTTTAACACGTCATGGTAGGGCCCGTGTTCTAAATTTGCATGACCCTTTAAAAGCAGATTTAATTATTTCCTGCCAGCATATACAAAGGCTGCATTACAAAAACGTGACGGTAAAGGGAAGTGGTTGGAAGAAAAGACATACCTACCAACATTGGGATAGGAGGGATGCCAGACCATTGGTATAACACATACAACATACCTATGTTGTATGTGTTATACCAATGGTCTCCTAAGTCGTTTTTACAATTATTTCCACCGCTCCAGCCCTGAAATGTGAAAATTCCCAAATAAAAAATAAATCTAACGTAATAAACATTAAATTCGCGGCACACCGGTGTGCTGGCAGTGCTTAAATAAGTTTAACTTTGTGTCGGTCTGTAATATTAACGATGTAGGTACATTAAGTCTTGCAGTGGTCTCCAAACTAGGCGGCATCTTGGGAAATAATTACCTACATAAGTAATTTTTAAAAGCAAATTCCAGATCCAAACAAACATTTGCCAACGTTCTAATTTGCTTTCACTTAGAATTTCGTAAACAAAGACCAATCCTGGACGTTTTAAAAATGAATACTTACTTTAACTTTCCACATAGAAATAGAAATGAATACCTACTAACACAATAAAATATGTTGTTATTTTGCGCCTCCGAATTAATTTTAAATTGGTGACGATTATGAATTAGCTGTTAAGAGTGGTAAACATAATTATCTAAGTGATTTTTAAGAACTCGTTAGTTAATAGTCTTTTAGACTTTAGCCCTATAAATATTCACCCAAGGCTATTATGCCAAATTACTTAATCCTCGGAAAATTTTATTAAATTAAACTGAAGTTAATTCCTGGTGAAACTTTAGTCAAGAGACAGCGATATGATATTAATTTTACTGCATTTACTTTTCAGGTGCTCGATGGATTCGTTTATTCAAGGTATTGAAAACGCCCAAAAATCCAACTTGACATGAGATGACAATGTAACGAAAGTGTAATATTACTGGTTTGAATATTGTTTCTCCAACAGCGTGTAATTAGTAGGTATTTCCCCCTTTGTAAATTATGTGTTATTCTGATGTAGGTTTTAGATGACTTATTACTTTAAAATCCGTTGTGTAAACAAAAAGTTTTCATCGAAATCTGTGTCTATTAAGATGTGAAAATGTAATAAAAAGACGGAGAGCCTTACCTTACTTACCTTCGAACTTACTGAGCCCTAAAAGTATGAAGAAGATTATAATCACCTTGATTTTGCCGATTTTCTTACCACCACCGTTAAATCAAGAAGGTTTACCTAACATCTTAGCCATATAAAATTGTCCGAGGAGATAATTTCAAACACAAGCCTGTTATATTGTTGCCAACTTATTTTTTTAAAGTAGGTATATCGTCGGTCCATTCCGAGCAGTGGACTTCTTTCAGCTGAGATATAGATTATAGTGTGTTATTTGTGTAATGAAATGACGGATGATTTTCGTATAAGAACAAAAATTTAAGGGGAAATCCTCAAGGAACGTTCTTCATCAGGGAAACCAGCATTCAAAGTGACAAAGTATTGGGCCTAAAAAATCAATCTGTGTCATAGTTCGACACGAAGAAGAAGAAGGGAATCCTGAAGCCAATGATGAAGCCACTAAGTTGTTAAGCGAAGTTGGTTTGTGACCGTCACTAACGGGCAGTGATAAAACTATTTGCTCGTTTTGATGATCGCAAAATGAACTCGCTTGACTTTATTCTACGGGCGACGGGAGTTGAGAAACTTGCTGACAGTTGGAACATTCAATGAAGGGGGCGTAAGGACCAAACATTTTTAGAATTGATTTTTTGTGTGTGTGTTTTTTTTTGTTGTAGCAGGAAAGGCAATTCTCATAGTGTTTTTAGTTCAAACCTTAATTTAATACAACTACCTAATATATTATTTAGGGATTATAAAACGGGAACTATATTTTTTGTCACCAAAATTTATATTTGTCATCAAGTTGTATCACCTAATAAATAGATCTATCGCCACGAAATATTTTCGTTCTCAGATAAACAAAGAGTGTTCCCAGGTATGAATTACCAAATTATTGTTAATATAATGTGTAAAATATGAGATGGATTACCAATAAAATTGTAGTGCATTACATGAATATAAACTTCGTTCTTATAATAATAGTTTTATTACTTAAATAATAGCTTGGTGCTCAGAATGGTAGATCTGTCACCAAATATTCGAACATAGGGCACAGGGAGCTTAGGGCACCCCGGGAGCTTAGGGCACCCCGACTCGGACAGGTTAGGTTAGAAGGGGATGGCGGGGTCAAGTGAGCGAGCGTAGCGAGCGAACAGACCCCGCCATCACCTTCGTGGTTATTTTTTTTAATCCACCCAGTAATATGGTTTACTTCCCGTTTTATAATAAATCCCAACCTATTTATTTGATACTTGATAATATATCCCGAGGATTACATGTGATTTATTATGGAATTGCTTTTTACAATTATTTGGCAACTATATTTTGGTGACAGATGCACTATTTTGAGGACAAACCCTATTATTAAAGAAATTCAAAACGAATAAAATTGGCGATAGCTTAAATCATACCCTTATAAAACTATCTACGCCTAAATGTTCAGACGGTGTAAAAACAACTCAGTCATCCCTACTTATCCCTAGTTAATATTATAAATGCGAAAGTAACTCTGTCTGTCCGTCTGTTACGCTTTCACACTAAAACGGCTGAACGGATCGTCATGAAATTTGGCAGATATGGCCTGGGATATGGAGAAGGACATAGGCTCCTTTTTTACGCGATAACTGACATACACGCGGGCGGAGCCGCGACCAAAAGCTAGTAGGTATATATTTTTGATGTTGGGTGTATATTTTTGAGAAGTTCTACATACCTATAGGTACACTTTGTTTGTCGATGTTATTTAGACACGTATTTATTTTTTATGTTATTTATCTAATTTATGGTCTTTATGTACCTACGCTTAGGTTATGCTTGGTTTTATATAGCACTTATATATACAAGCTACGAACATATTAAATAAGTACTTTAAATATTGTGTCGATTAATATAATTTGTGTTTGTGTCTAATTGATTTCTTATTGCCTTTATAATAAAATATTTTTTTAAATGTGTTGTGCCTTTTATTCTGTAAAAAGAATACAATCCTAATATTGGTTTGTCATGGACTCATTATTTGTGCTTCACCTTCACTCACTTCAATCTGAGAATATTGTTTTGGGTTCGATACCTAGGCCAATTAATTAGATCAGTTTTCTTCACCACATCCATCGTCTAAGTGATCGATGACCACATCGTTACTACCATATCATCAAGTAGATTTACAATTATTGGATTATTCGTTTTCTGCAGTAAAATAATACTGCTATAGTAAAACTGTTTGAATACTGTAGGTATATGTAAGATCACTTCAGTGTTGAACTTGTAAACTGACCTAGCTATTTGTCTAGACTTAGCCTAACTTATTCCCCGTTTCTGAGGTTTTTATCGGTCGTTTATATCCAGCGGGACATCCCTCAGGTGATAAAATGATACTTCTAGAACTCCAGGTACTGCGTAGCAGCTCGTGGCTAAATTATAACAGCCACAAAGGCCGCTTCAAAGTTAAGCAACGTTTGCCGAGGTTGGTCTGTGGATGGGTGACCATCTTAACATGCCGATACTCCTCCGTGTCTCGGAAAGCACGTTAAGGTGTGTGGTCCCGGCTGCCATTTGGAGATATTTGGCAGTCGCTACATATTTCCAGAAACCAGAAAATCTGACACAGTCTTGCCAAGAAGTACCAATTAATGGGTTGTGGAGGTCTGGTAGGCAACCGCTCCACGTAAAATACTGGTATTCAGCTGAATCCGGTTTGACAGGGAGCCGACCCCAATATATGTATGTAGTTTGGAAAAGGCTAGGCAGATGATGAGAACTGCAGCTGCTTCGCACAACACGAAGCTTAAGTTGCCATTTATGACAACGTAAAGCTTTTAGGGGCTTAGCCACCGCTATAGCACGTAGGCACTAAGTAACCGAATTACCGTTTGGGTAGAAGATACCGCAAATTGGACAATGTACCTATAATACCATGAGATATTATGGTAAGCGCCAAATAAATTTGCAATAGCGGGCATTGAACAAATTAGAAATAAAGACATAAAGCTGTCCTGAATCCACATCTAGCGTGATTCTTTATATTTTCTAATAACGAAAACCGCTGCATAATTTATTTTTTGGGTAGGTAAGTACATAAAGTTATAAAGGAAAGATCAATGTACTTTAATGGAAATTTATGTGGCGCCTACCATAGCGATTACCCTTTGTAGCTGGAGTACTTTCGCCAGGGTGACTGATGGCAAGAGGTGGACGAGAGTTGCCGTGAACTGTTAATATAGCGTACATTGGAGGAGCCTAAGTCCAGTGACCTGCTATTTACTGCTAATGATAACTATAGAAACGCCTATGGGAAATGCGTAGACGATGAGCAGAACTTTTAAATAGTTTCTTAATGTCCTTAGTCCTTAAAATTGCCCTTGTCAAGATAACAACCTTTACGTTGTTGTTATTTTTGTGGGATCGATTCCCGGATTAATTATCTAAGCATTGAAGTTACCTAATCTTCCATTCTGTAATGTATTTGTTACGGCTAAAGGTGGGTGTGAACATAAACCTAAGTTTAGCCGGTCATTGGGCACCCCGACTCGGATAGGCTAGGTTAGAAGGGGATGGCGGGGTCTAGTGAGCGAGCGAAGCGATCGAACACAGACCCCGCCATTTTTTTTAAAACCACACAGAAATAGGAACTTTAGACTGTTTTGAGGTTAGGTTAGAACTTAGGTTAGAACAAGAAAGTAGCCGGATAAACCTAAGGTTAGCCGGCTAATCTTAAGTTTATGTTCAGACCCACCTTTAGCCGTAACATATTTATTACTTACCTATTTAATAAATACTCTAAGTTGATACTGAGTAATAATTTAAGGCTCCATCCCGCTGATAGCCCTTACGTAGGTAGGCACCTATTTAATAAAAAAAAGGTAAGCAATTTTTTCTTCCGATACGAATACCACGCTTATCTGCAAAAGCAAAAAAAAACAAACATAATAGAAAGTTCACAACATAAATTAGGTGAACCATCGATGTTTAAAATGACATTAGCAAAAGTAATGATGTGATAATTAAGTAAAAGATAAGGATTCTCTACCTTAACACTAATGACAATCAAAACAAATTAGCAAATTACGGATAACTAACTAAAATAACCCCAAGACCAAAAGATAATATACTAATTACTATAGCCCTTAATTAAGGATGCTTTAATATAAATAGACCAGCTACCAAAACATGTATTCAGTTTACTTTATTCTCTTACTGAGTTAACTTAAAAAGTGGTGGCTCAAATAGAACAATTTTAAGAATTCGGAACAGTGTGCAGTGTTGAGATAAAAAGAAATTGAACCGGTGGGATCGTGTAGAGGTATTAAATTAACTTGTTATGGTAAACTTTTGGGACATGCTTCCGAAAGTTAAAAGAGCCTTAGTTCGGAAACTTTATTAACAGTTCAAATCATCACTTCAGTTTTCAGTTTTAATTTCTCTTTGTGCTCTTTTGCAAAAAGGCTTTCTCTAACCTTTCCCAATTTCGGCTTTCTCTTGCCCGTCAGTTTTCTTAGCCATATTCTTCTTTTTTTTTGTGGAATGGGCTTGCTCTTGACCTGGATCATGCCTGATGGAAAGTGATAGCTGAGGTCTTGTATTTTGGATCATTCTTGACGATGTCATCTTTTAATCTTTTATGGGTTTTTCTTTTATATGTTTTCACTTCTCTTGGGTACCATAAAGTAGCTTTTCTGTTCTCTTACTGTCGTGAACAAAATTTAAATTTCTTTCAGCAATCTATATTTTGTTGTGATGTTAAGTAGAGGTCGTCTAACTATTATCTTCTTGTAGTTATACAACGTCTACTTATATTCGCATCAAAGACAATCACCGTTTATGGCACAACACTATTTATAACATAATTATACTTCTTCAACAAGTTTAAAATTGAATATAAGTAGGTTCTGTTTGGCTTTTGTTATAACCTTAAAGCCCTACATTGCCTACTTGTCTTCGATTTTTAAACTACAACAGTGCAGTGCTTCGAAAACTCCTGCGTTTCAATGCGGCGACGATTGAGACAGGCCCATGACCAGCTATCGACGCCTCTGTAACTAATATTTTGTTGTGACTTTAAGTAGGTTTTTTTCGGCTAGTCTTAATTCTAGCCAAAATCTTCCTACTTATAACTACGACAAAATTTGTCTTCGGAATTCCTGTTCTGTATTCATCTTCGTAATTTCTTTCTGATGTACAATTTACATACTTAACTAATTGTATTTTTTTAACGAATTTTAACGAATTTTCAGCTGAATCTTGTAATGGGTATAAGTAGGTTTTGTCCGGCTTTTTCACTATTAAACCCGAACAATTTCTACTTAATATCAATTACAAGCAGACATCATCAAAATTTCAGCCGAACAATATTTCATTGTTGGATACAGACCTACTCCAAGTGTCACCACACCGACTGGTCCAGTGAGTTTCGAATCCAGTGAATTCACCAGGAGTCTTCATCGGTCCAACCGTCCAACTTGTAAGGCCTTCCAATGCCACGTCTTCATCATCATCTGCCCGACCTCTTTCCAGCTATGTTGGGATCGGCTTCCAGTCTCGACCAGCAATTTGCAGTTACTCGATAATACGACACTTCTTGGTAAGACTGGTTGTCAGACTTTCAGACTGCCAGGATCTAGTAATGATAGCCGGGACCAGTGGCTTAACGTTCTTTCCGAGGCAGCCAAGCATTATTTTAAATTTTCTACAACAGCAGCTGCGTAATATTGTCATGAGTAAATAAATGGATTATGTCCAGGTTGTTGCTTTCAAAGCTCGTCAAAGTCTGCTTACATTTACGAAAATCGGTGCAAGCTATTGCTGAGCTGCAAAACTACAAGACATCTTCGGTACACATATTTTTTATGTTACTTTTCATCTGCTTGCTTCTTTTTCTTCCATTCTTACATTATAATGGAATTTAAGTAAGTACAGACTTCTCATTTCAATGTGCACTAAAATGCATTTTTATTGTACCTAACGTAAAATATTTCCCTTGTTAAAAACCTAAAGTATACTTCAGTTTAACATTATCTTTTTTGATGTTTAAATCAGACATAGTTCAACTCCAAGTTTAAGGAAAAGGCTTAAGTGTTTAATATTTATGAGGGTGTGCTTATAGGACAAACAATTGAGGAATACTTCGGATCAGAATTGGTCGTGATCATAAGTAGATCAAGTCTGGCTTTTTCTAATCAAAGCCCTACATAATCTACTTATTCTCACGTTCAATATCATGCCGCTGCTGCAGCTTCTGAAAGGTCGAATCAACAGTGGTGACCACCAGACGCCACCAGTAGAGTAATGATGTATTGAAGGTCCACGAGTGCCGCAGAAGCGACCCTAATATTGTGGATAAATTCCACAAATAAACAGAACAGAAGTGAAATCAAGTTCAATATCATCACCATCAGCAATCGTGTTGTATTTTATTTAGCAGATTGGAAGATCTATAAGTATTCTGAGTAAGTTATCATTTTAAGTACGTTTCAATTGGCTATTTCCTAATATAGCCATTCGTTACTTACTTTAATTGATGGCCAAGTTTCTTTTAAAATGTGCACTTTAATTTTAAAATTAAATTTATAATTTCTATTCTTTTTTTTAATGACACTTAAATTATACTCTCTACCTTTTACTTTCCCTAAGACAATGAATAAGAGTTCTTGTGACTGCTTGGGTTACATTTTTGGAATAAACATAAGTAAACTTACCTACACAACGGACATATTGACAAGAAATAAAAAAAAAAAACGGCCATAAAACTTGATAAAAAAGTATAAGAAATTCTCACCTAATTAAACTACAAAGACATAGAACTAACTACGGCAAAAAGATTATTACCAATGAAGGAGCACAATTATACAATAATCTTCCAAATAATATTAAGGATCAAATTACTTGCAGTGTTTAAAACAATATAAAAAAATTACATTTACGAAAACATTTACTAGAATGTCTTGATCGCTGAATGTTACTTACATAATTATCTACTTAAGATCATTATTAAATTAAGTGAACTATGTATTGTTCTTTATGAGTAATAAATTCGTTAAACCGAAATTGATAATTTGTTTAATTTAATTTTAATGAAACTTTCTGTTTTTTCTTCCGTGTTGCATAATGTCATGAAATAACTGATAGGTACCTATTAAAAAATGTAAGGATTTAAAAAATAGAGATAAGAAATTTGGTCCTATGATCTGTGTCATAGGACCAAATTTCGTATCTTTATTTCTTTTTCTCCTTAACTCAACATTTACATTTGGCACATGTGGCAAAACATGATGAAACCGTTAAAATTTGTTTTTTTTAGATGGATTTATGGAAGTTAGTATATTTTGAATGATATTATTATGATTAACTTTATGACATATGTCACATATTAGATGTTACATAATTAGTATAATATTATTCTTTATAAATTAATTGCCTCTTCTATTATTACTAGCTAGCGTCATCAAAAATTTCTTGATTCTCTAGCTAGCCAGTTACCTAAAGCCCCGCTTCCCTTTAAAAACAAATTCGCATCGCCAATTGCGGATCAAAGGCCTTGGGACACAATATCGGAATGGAAAAATACAAGTACATAGATTGCAATATAGCTCTCCAGAATATTCCACGTACATTGTGTGACTGCATCAAATCACAAAGACCGCGACGGCCCACAATAAGGAAGTTATCACTTAGTGTGCACCACCCTAATGGGCTCAAATCAACGCTCGGTGTGAATCGCTCGGTGGATGTTATGCTATACGTAGTTTTTTTTGTAACGTGACGGATTTGGATTTCTTTATTTATTTTATTAATTTTTCATGGGGAAATTCATCCCTTGTATCTTGGTCGTTGCCTTAAATGTACCATTACAAAGGGTAGACAAGTTGGGGCTACAGACGCCCCCTAAATATGAGGCAGATATATAATAGATAGATAGATAGATAGAGGACACTTTATTGTACACCAAAATAGTTACACAACTAATTTCTATGCGTACAATGTCGATCTTATCGCTGACAGCGACATCTACCAGTCAACCTTAGTGGACTAAACGAACTTAAAATCAGTAAGGGGTAGTCTGCGGTGTACTGCTATTCTATGAATGAAATGTAAAATTTAATGCTAAAAATATAAATAATAGGTAACTATAATTTTTAATCCTTTGAAGAATTTGTTGGTAGCTTTTTTAACAATTACAGGGATCGAGCCTATTTTCATCAACTGGATACAAATCCTACACTACTAGACTACAGAGGGTTGCTATTCATTATTTTGTCTGGCCAAAGAATCAAACCCAAGGACCTCATGCTGTTGCGGATTTGTTCGAAAGAGTTACCGCGGCCCTGGAACGTAAAAGGCACTAAGAGGAGCATGGGTGGGTTTTAGTCAGTAGAAGTCTGACACTCGGAGGGGTCATTTGATGATTTCCCATCCAAAAAAAAAAAAAAAAGACCTCATGCTCGCCATGAGATCTGGAGGCGACAGCCCTCGCGGGGCGAAATTCCACTGCCGCGGCAAATTGCAGCGTGGTGGACGGAGCTCGTGCAAGATACCATGGCGGTATGGAGTCAGCGACTGTCGCAACCCAGTGCTGGGCACGCCACAATAGCGGCGATAGTGCCCCTCTTTGAGGAGTGGCTGGAGAGGCGCCAGGGCGTCCTCACCTTCCGCCTGACGCAGGTACTCACCGGACACGGCTGTTTCGGGAGGTACCTGTTTCGGATTCGGCGAGAGGAAACGGGTGTTTTCACTGTGAGGATCGCCCGGAGGACAAGGTAGAGCATACGGTGGAGGTCCCACTTGGGCGGAGCACCGCCGTGTCCTCATCGAGGAAATCGGCGGCGGCGACCTCTCGCGTCCGGCTCTGGTTCAATCCATGGTTCGGAGCGCGGAGGCATGGGAAGCCGTCACCTCCTTCTGCGAAGCAGTAATGCTAGTGAAGGAGGAGGCGAGCCACGTGAGGGAGAGAACCCTCACGCCCCAGCCGCCGTGGCATAGGGAGACGCACCGGGCGTCGGGATTCGCTGGGCGATTTTGTGAAAGACAGGTCCTGGCCGACGGCGCGTTGTGTTCCACGCGTGCCTCAAAGAGATGTCATCATGTCAGCATAGGAGTAGTGGCCCGTTAGGACCAGAGCCTGCCAGGGTTGCGGATTTTGTTCAAAAGAGTTACCTCGGCCCTGGAACGCAAAATGCACTAGGAGGAGCATGGATGGGTTTTAGTCAGTAAGAGTCTGACACTCCCTCCCGCTCCACCCAGAGCGGAAGGGGCCATTTGATGACTTCCCAATCTCAAAAAAAAGGACCTCATGCTCAACAGTACTGCTTGCCACTACACGTAGCAGGACTATCTTCCTACCTTATAAATCAAAGTCTAAATCCATTCTACACTTAAAATATCCGACCAATCATGTCTTAATACCACAATGCGGTTTTAAATGACAAAGGTCAGGGGTCCCGAAGTCAATCTTAGCTGATCCTGAGGCAAATTAACAGGAATACTTTCATTAATAAGGAGACAATTAAAGACTTTTAGTGAAAGTGACCTCTACGCTGTCACCGACGATTTCATGGAAGTGGCAAAATGTTGCCAAATATTTTTCAACTGGCTCTTACTTCCCTAAGTTTTACACAAGTGGTTTTCTTTTCAAGTACTTCCTTTCAACTCCTGTGTTCAGAATAGAGAGTATTTTTAAATCTCAAAATGACAAATGAATATTTCTTTGTTTGTGCTAAAACGGCATTTGATACACGTGGGCGTTTGTCATAGCAGTCTCTCGGCTCTAAAATGTGCCATCGAAACGAAAATGATTAAGGGCCATTTTCACCAAGCCAAACTGATCGCGATCAGCGTGTAAACCACGTTTTTGAGCTGTCAGTGTCACTATTTTTCTAGGGAATATTGACGCTGACAGCTCTTGAACGCAGTTTAGATGTACTGATCGCGTTCAGTTTCATTGGTGAAATCCGCTCTAAGAGTGTAAGACCGCGAAAGAGGCGAACTAGCTACATATTATACATCATAAGCCTGTCCCTCGGTTTCTGGAAGGAAACCAAACGCAGGTCACCAACTAAACGCATTTATTACCTAACGATAATGCAAATAGCTGACTAACACTCACTCAACCAATCACAGTAGCTAACGTGCGCTTGACATCTTTCGTTCCAGAAACTGCCCTGAATCATATAACTAGTGTACAGTGATAGGTTAATTGAGTTAAATTCAATTATGTAAGAATAAGCGAGAAGTTTCCGCCGGAAGTAACAATAAAGAAGGATGCTTGGTTTCAGTGAAATTTAAAATCTATTTACTGTACAAACTCGTAAAACTTATTAATAACAATGACCATCATAGCACTACGAACAACTCAAAAGTCTAAGTCAAAGTCACTAGTAATTTATTTAAATTAGGCTGAGAGTCAGCATTTCTTGAACGTCAAATTTTACATAAAGACAGTCCCCCAAAACGCACGTCCACCACTTCCTAGTGTCATATTAAGTGTTTAAACCGAGTCGGGCCGACAGTACGCCCGACCTACCAAGATGTGATAGGTAATATATTGTTTACCTACTAAGCTGAAACGTGTCCGGCCCCGGCGACACACCGGTGTGTCGCGAATTAATCGCGAATTTAATGTTTATTTACATATACATAAGATTTACTTTATATTAGGGAATTTTCACATGTTGGGCCTGAGCGGTTAATAATAACAAGAATTGAGATTCAGGCTCAAGAATAAAATCAGTGTAACCATTTTCTTAAGTTTAAGTTTTTCGTAACTTGAATTCGCGTTTGACCATTATCCTTCTCAAAAATGTCTGCTCTCTTGTTGTAGTTTTTCTGAAAAAAAAGTAGAATAAAAGTGCAAAGTCAATATTCAATACTTTTATTGCATTCCACATGTAGGTATGAGTAGGTGTTATACTAATAAATTGTCCTTTAATAGTAATATTCACTCTCATACATGAATAGCTTACCTCCTAGCGACTTACAGTTTTAATATGAATGGTATTTTGTGTAACAGCGTTGTGGATTACATTATAAGTAACTGTTATTCTTCTGTTTATAATATTATATACTTTAGCTGTTGGTTTTTCCTTCACAATCAAATAAAATTAAGATAATTTACCGTTGCTTGCCCTAAATTAAAGTTAAACTAAAGACGGTTCCCTGAGGGACCCCGAGCGTTACTCCTACGCCCACCGTTTTTGTTGATGCCCACTGTTAGTTCTCTGTTGTAAGTTCTAGCTGACTGACGTGATAGTAGAGAAAGAATTTATTCCTGTATAAAGTTATAAAGCGATTCAGGTATGAACTAAACAGTATTAAAATAATAATATTGTTTATAGATGCGTAAGCTTTGGCGTGTACGTAATCTCATAAGTTAAAGACATTATATCTCTTTATTTTCCCAAACAAACAAATCCACATCCTGTGGATTATCCCGTTTATCAGTGATCCCATTCCATCCCTGTATTTTATGCACAGCAATCTTTCAATTCATAGATAGTAGCTTGTCATTCTCAATTGCAAAATGCCCATGTTAATATGGCCTGACCTAAATAGGAAAATCGATTCTGCGTTGCACAAACTGAATTTTATTGCAGTATTATTATTTTCTTTTTCCTTTACCGATTTTTTTACGTGCACATCTTTTTCTTTTTTTAAATTATTAAATGATTTTTTTAAAGGGGTTATTTGTTCTTTCATTACTTTTCATGTCATCAATGTGGATAGTTGCTAACAAAGCCACTGCAAATAGCTTCATCTTTTTGACCGACCGACCTTGACAATTCAAAAGTACCTGTAAATGGTCTAATTGAAATAAATGCTTTGACTTTGACTTTGACTGTTGGATCGAAGGATGAAAAAAAAAAGTTTTTGATTTGATCTTCAAAACCAAATATAATACATATAAGGTGCCTGCCACTGTATCTCAAACTTGATACGAATCCTACAGGATAACAATGTCATCCGTTGATGATTTGAATGCTATAACCTTATCGCTTTACACGAAGGACACAGAAAGTTGTTTTTTTTTTTAAATACACAATTATTTGTTTTAACGGTTAAGGAAGTCTCTAATTAATCTTAGTTGCAATAAAAAATTTGCATCATCAACATGTTGGTACCTATAGTGCTTTATATTTTATCGCTATCGAACTCGATTGCCCAAAGCGCCTACAAGAATTACCAAAGCATGTGGTTAGATTTATACAAAAAGTAACGCTTGCTTTTTTATATTTTAGGCTCATAGGTTCACAATCTAAATAGAAATGGTTGCCAATAAAATATCCTGTAGGGTCGTACAGGATAACAGGATAAGTGGATGTTTTTCAAAAAATGTACTTTTGTTTTTATTTTTCTTTTTAATAAAGCAATAATCATTCCTAATTTTAAAATCAACACGTTTTCCTTAACGGTCCCTCACTTTCATGAAAAAAACAATCAAAAGGGATCGCATTAAAGTAGTCGACTTATACGACTGCAGTAACACTCGTCGAAAGGGAGACCCACACCTCCCAGCGACAGCTCAATGGAATAAGTAGATAATGTGGGCATCACTATTTAAAGCTAATCAAACTTAGTTAAAGGAGTAGTCTGCAGTCAGCGTCTGTGCGCAGGAGACGCGAGTCGTGCGCGGCCAACTTGGCTTTCATGTAGTTTTATTTCAAATACCGAACGTGGTGGTCGTTCTAAATTCAAGTGTTCAGTTTGACGTTAAGCAGTGACAGTTGGAAATGGATATATTTTATGCATCATCTGTCTTTTTTTTTGACGTGGTGAGTTAGAACTCTTTGTGGCCTGCGTTTGCATGTTTAAGACCAATGCACTAATTAATGTTTTTACAATTGAATGAGGTTGATCCCTCTTTAGTAGTTGTTGATTTTCATTAAAATTTCTGAGAAGAGAGGGTGAACTTTGACCCTTACTTTAAGTTATTATCTATTTACAAGTGTCTACACTTACAATACCTATTTACGATGACTTATTATAAGTTTACTGTAGGAATTTTCCTTCATGTTTACGTTACTGGGCTCCAAATGTGCGTGTTTATTATTGTAATCACTAGTCGTTGACAAGACGGTAAACAAAGGGTAATTTAAGATTAATAACGCATCTTGTAACTTGTAAGAATTTCGTGGTGACGCGGAGTGTTTGGAGGAACCCATTTGAAGCGCCCGGGTTCAAGAGTTGTGGTTCGTTTAGCCAAAAGTTCTTTACTTTTGATATCTTTCAGCAATTAAAGGAAAAAACAGCAAATAATACCAGAACTTGATGATCTTAAATCAAGTAAACATGCTGATAGAAGAAAAGACACGCCAATGGAAGGCGCCATGAAGGACATTCCTTCTTTGTTCAAGAAGAATCCTTTGCGCTCTAGTAAGACAATTATTGTAGACAGACTGTTAAAGAACTTTCCCACAAGTGAGTACTATATTTATTCTAAGCGATAAGAGTCGTAATGAAGGGGTCAATATGTCACAGTAGAACAAAACAACATCAGAAATATCACTTCACGTCAAAACTTAGGTACTTTGCCAGAAAGTAATGTAAGCGCAGTGTTATTGGATAGACAGGGAATGGAGAACATGAAATCGAACTGACCATACTTAAAAAAAGTTGAATTGGGAAACATCAGATCTTTTTTAAGTAATAATCATCAAACAGCCATGAGTAGAGGTAGTGAGGTAATCAAATATGGAACATCGACTTAGCCAATCATCTTTTAGTTTCAGTAGTAGTATTAATTTAACAGAAAAGACTTGAGTCGCACTTGACATTAAAATAAAATTGAGAGGAACTGACACTGTCGAGAAAACATTCAGTAACTCTCAAAGGACGTTGTTAAAATTATCATTAGGTAACATTTCCAGTGATCAACTCTGACATCACACCTTGCACTCGCCTAAACAGCAAATAAGGAAAAATATTTTGAGGATAAATTAATGGAATGGCTGTGTCCATTCAACTTGATTCACAATGCTCTTCATGTTTGTATGACGTGATCGCACTATTTAGAACGTTATAACAACTGTAGATAGCTGTGAATCATTCATCAATCAACTTTGGGTGTTTTGTAATTCCCACAGGGATCGTGCAATTTTTGGCACAAAAAGTATCCCATTTTATTTGGGAATTGTGTAGCTTTCTGTCGGTGAAAAAAAATCGGAATCGGATCAGTATTTTCAGAAATTACCTTGAACAAACATACAAATTGGCAAAAGAGAAGTTATTTCATTTTCGAGATCCGCTTTTCGTTGTCAAAATTTTGTACAGTTTGTAAAAGGATAATGTTTAGATCAGGGGGTTACAACTCACAGATCTAAAAATAGAACGTCAACTTCTGGGGATCTAGGAGGTTTTAAACTGGCTAGAGAAGCCATCGAGCCTTCGACCTTTGGCAAAACTCCTCGGCAAACTTCTGAAAAGTTCACCTAAATAAAAGGCAAGCCTAAATGACAATTTGACTCGTTAATAACGTTTTTGTAGTACTAGAGTAAGACTACTATCATGAGCTTTTTACTAACCGTTCATTCGTTAATTAGCATTAGCCGTTCCCAAAATAAGTGGGCCGTCACGCTCGCGACAATAGGGCGGGAAACACTGGCATGAAAGAATCACTTCTCATTGGTTCGTTATTTTCCAAGCGTTTTTAAACGTAAAGTTTAGGAGGAGGAGACGTTATTATTTAAAAAGTTTGTATAGAAAAGTTTAAGACAAGTATCTTTGTAAAGTTAAAAAATAAGCTGCATCTAGTTTGTGTTTTTGTTTTTTTTTAGGCCAAGTGAAAAGGACTAATTTGGTTTTAGAGTAAACTTGATGAATGTTTATTTACATAAATATCATTCCAAATATTTATTATATCTCCATTGCAATCTACAAAGTTACAATAAATGCATTATGCAGGCACATTATCATCAACGCGAAACTTGACTCTACACATAAGGTCACATAATTGGCACAATATTGTCGCGTCTTTGCCTTCAATAGACCACTATAATAGTTGTATTAAAAAAATTGAAGTATGAATGGACCGTGTTCGAAAATAAATTGGCCCATTGTGAACTGTCAATGAACAAATAAGTTGAAGACTGTTTATTATAGGGCGTTATTTGATAAAGCGGGGTGGCAACTCGAACGGCCGATAGGCAGGGCAAGTGTCAAAGATGAGCATTATACTAGATAAGACTAACACGACAGTGTGATGAACTTGCGGCCAAAGTAAACAGCGTTTTATTATTTATTTATAGTTCACGACTGGCATTGTTTAGACTTCGCCATAAGGAGCTATTATCTGTTTCATTTGGTTTGTGATATTTTTCTCACTTGAATTAAATTTCACTGACCTATTCAATTTTACTGATAATAATATATTGGAAAAAAAATGTTATCGGTTGTAGATAAATTTATCGGGTTTTAATGTCGCTAAAGTTCTGCTTACTTACCTACCTTTATTTATTTTCAATCTATTCTGTTAGAAATATGCCTTAGGTATGCTAAGAAGTTATTATTGCTTCCTTGAAGTATTATTAACAGCTATCATTCACGCAAATTAATCAACTCGGCTGAAAAGACAAGGTTATCGAAAACCAGATAGCAGAAAAAAAGTCTGTAGAATTTAGGTCAGTATTTCTCGCACAACGGAATAAAAATATTTTTAATTTCCACTTTGATTAAAAGAAGCTTATTATATTTTTATATCAAAAGACAAGCAATAATATTACAATACTTATAAAAAAAAAAACAAAATAAAGTAGGTAAGTACCTACCTACCCAGATCATAACTTTTCCCTCCAAAACATTTGGCGTTCCAATTTTAAACGTAACCGCAGCTCAGCAATAAAATTAAACTTCTTTAACATTTTTTTTAATTGCGTTCAGTTGGCGCGCTACCGAAATGCTGGTCATTCATCCCGCGGCCATATGGGCGCGCACGATGCCGCCAGGCCCACATATCGTCTTAGAGCGGCCACGTGCACTATTTGCATATGTTTTGTTAAACAAAAAATGTGTCTACGAATACTATACCAGTGATTAGTTAACGAGAGTGATTACCTACAATTTAATTTGAGGCCCAAGGGTTGTTGTAATTCAATGATGTTACCGGATTATGTATATGTCGCAGCCAATTAGCTGAATCCGTCGTTTCATTAAAAGCCTAGCCTTTTCATTGAACTACGCCGTTTAATCAGCGACGCTTCCCCTCGGCAAGCGTTGCATAATCTTGAAGATAGATCTATCCACGGACAGACCTCTCTATCCGTGGATAGATCAATTACATTAATATAAAAATGAATCCCTATTTCCCTAGATTACGCCATGACTTGAGAACGACAAGAAACTCCATGGACTCTTTTTTAAATCAATAAATTGTTACAAAGTTGTGGTTACATTGTTATTGTTGAAATTATTCATATTAAGTGAGAACGATGTAGAAGCGTCCGGAGCAAAAAAGGAACAATTCAAAGTACTAACAATTTTAAAACAAACCGTGGCAGTTGAGAGATGACCAGCCCCAGCTGACGGAGCCATAAACCAAGCTACGAGACGTAGCCACAAGTTTGTACAATAAGCTTGGACACGACTAGACCAAGTTTATTTCAAGACGGACGATACTTAGCTGATAACCTTTGTCTGTTAAAACCCCCCGCGAATTTGATACTATATTAGATTTAATTTAAAACTAGTAAAAATATGCGATACATTAGATGCGACTTATTTTATTAATTACTAGCTTCTGCTAGCGGATTTGCCCGCGAGAAAGACGAAAATTATTCCTAGAGAATTTAAAAAATACTCCCTGGATAAAAATACCTATTCTAAATCGTTACCTATGTCCTAATCTATGGTTGGCGCCAAATAAACTTGCAATAGCGGCCATTGACCCACCTACGTTTTTAGACATTCTTAATTCCAAAATCGGGAAAAAAGACAAAGCTGTCCTGAATCTACATCTATCGAGATCCTTTACATTTTCTAGTAAAAACAACCATTTATAATTTATTTTTCGGGTACATATGAAGAGATGGGAAAGGTCAATGTCCTTTATTGCAATCCATTATTCTGGCGCCAACCATAGGACGTGATCTACCCATATACCAAGTTTCATCCAAATCCGTTCAGCAGTGAAGAGGTAACGGACAGACATACCTACTTTCGCCTTTAAATATGAGTATGGATACATATAATATTATAATAATTATAATTGGTACAGATATCTGAAAACAAAAATACCAAAAACGAACTCTAACATGTATTATTTCTGATTTAAAAATCTCAGATAGAACAATTACATCGCCAAGGGTGTCACCGTTTAAATCTCTCGTCGAACAATTGTTCCGATAACACTTATTAACATTACATTTAGCGTAGGTAGTGGGCGGTTCCCAAACCCGGGTCTGGGTTGCGGGCTAAGCCAGCTCTATTAGACTGATTGGGCTATAAGCGCGGATGCGACCAATTGAGCAATAAAAGATCTGCTACTCAAGCCCATTTTCACTGACGGCGGCACCTCAACCCGCGCTGGTCGATTTTCAACGCTTGGTTCAACATCGAGAGTTCAAAATTGAACAGAACAGTGTGGTACTGAAAACGGTCATCAGTGTACTGAAGTTGTGTTGCATGTGCTCTGCGAGTTTTGCTTATTTTTATTTTGTGGTGAGCTGTGTGGCATATTGCAGATCGTCTTCAAGTTTAAGAATTTTTGAATCGTTTATACGATTAGGTATCTATACTAACAATTTATTCTAGTGTTTAAATTAGTTTTGATAGGTGTAGGACTTTTATACGGTGCTTCGGAGCTTCCCATTTAAAGTTACGTAAAAGGACCGTAAGTATAGTAAGCATAATTATATCAAGTTTAATTAATACTGTGCTACTGTGATGGTACTTACCTCTACCTACCTATAAGTATACCTACTGCGATAAAAAATTGATATCCCTTCCGATATGTCAAGTTATAGATACTTCAAATAACATGTGCGAATTTTGTTTTAAGTACATTTTTTCATGAAATTAATTGTGTTTCTATCTGTCAAAAATACGAACATTGTTGGCATGGACACTAGGACCAATTAACTCCGTCTGGATTCACAATTATTTAGTACAGATGTTTGCGCGGCGCGCTGACCGCGTGTAAGCATGTTAGGTAGGTACTTGCTTTATAATGAAGTTACCTAAAGGGCTTATTAAAATTTGTAAATAGAATGTGTTGCTTTAGGATTTTTCAGTTCTGTAGAAACATGAAGTACCTATCTAAGATTGTTTTGAACATTAGTCATAGAGAATGGACTGAGCTATAACCTTACAAAATTGACTACTCTGTAGAAAGGGACACTACTTATCACCAGTAGCTTTTTTGTGTCTAGCACAGGTGTCTAGGCAAAAGGGCCATGGTCCGGAGCCAGCGTAAGTCGCCCCAATTAGCTTACCGATGAATGGGGATGGTTAGAAGAAGTCCAATGAGACGATGGTGGATTACACGTGAGATGATATGGCTAGAAAAGAGATGACTATTGATATGACGGGGAATAGGAATGTGCATACGAATGAATAAAAGCAAGATGATGATGAGACAAATATCGCTGGAAATAGCAAAAATGCCAAGAAAGCCTGGCTCAATTAGAAAGATAAAGGAAATACCGGCCGCAAGATCACTCTATCTCTCATACACATTTTTGCGCGGATTCACTTCATACCTGAAAAGCTCATTCCCACGGAGTAACACTCCGTGCTCATTCCAGTCAGTATTGTCTGTTTCAACATCTTCGTTGTAGCGATGGTGAACGATGTTGAAACATTTTACCACTTAGATTTATTCCCATTTGCAGCTGGTCGATTCTGTAAACGTATCACTTTGAAAAAGGGTGGTGTGAACTATCTTTCCTCTTTGATTTCATACACTTACACTTCACGTAAGTTGCTTCGCTTGATTTCACTTCAGTAGCAGTTGTTAGGGCACAGGGGTCAACATGGTAACTGTTACCATCTTGACCCCTGTGCCCTAACAACTGTTACAGCTGTAATAATTATATGACATCATATATTACCATTCAGAGACGTAGAAGTATAAGTCCAATGAGACCTAATTAGTCCTCTATTCATGAAACCTCAAGTTACAAGTTTGTATTTTAAATTGATTATGAGTAATGTATGTTGTTTGTCTATGTAGGACAGTCAAGAGCACTTCCAAGTCGTTCGTTTGAATTTGACAGCGTCTAATGTAGGAGCTGTCAAGGCATTACTGGCAGCTTACATACCGAGAACCCTCCATGCCTCGGAAAGTTCACTAAGCAGTTGTTCCCGGCTGTCATTTGTCGATCTTTGACAGTCATTATGAGTAGACCATGAACAACAGTCTTGACAAGGCTACCGTGTCATCTAATATGGTTGTAGAGATCTGAGTGCCAATTCTACTATTTTTTTAAGCAAAGTAGTATTGGCCCTTAGATAGGCAGTCAGTTCGCGATTAAAATACTGGTATTCATTCATTTATTAATACTTCGTGCACATAGGTACAAAGGCGGGCTTAAGGTCCTAGGTTTTTTGCTTCCAGTCAACCAAACAATTTTGTGAAAATTTAGATAGCCTATGTCACCCGGAGTATTTTAACGAATCTTTTGATACCCAATTCATCAAAATCGGTCCAGTAGTGTAAGCGCTACCCTGGAACATACATACATACATACAGACAGCTAAAATCATAACCCTTAATTTTGACGTTGCCGTAGTCGGGTAATAAGGTGAAGACATAACAGGCCAGGTGCATTTGTAATCACTTGAAAGAAAATATCGTTTTTCAGCAGCATCTTTTTAGACTGAAAGCCGAACCCGATGTAGATGAGAAATAGCTAGGCAGATGATGATATTAGTAAGTGTCTAACATAAACTAAGTATGAACAGTCAGCTGCACTTATATCTTAATATTTTGACTTCGAAAGCGCTTCAAGTCATATCAATAAGAGCAGTATTCGCAGCTCAACTGTGACACACACATGCGGTTGCCTGTACATTGCGGTCAGTGAATGAATCATGGAACGCAGACGAGTAGGTATTTAACCTACCATGGTGTGTAACAGTCTTAATTGTCATTATTACTGATTAAACTCCAGCGCGCTTTGTCTGTTGTAAAGCTACGAGTATTTCCGTTGGTATGAGAAATTAGTGTTCGTCATTTTTCAGTTATTCACCTTCACACACAGTGCCAACGGCGGGAATTCTTTTTAGTTTATGGTTTAATTTATAAAGACTGTATTTTTTGTGGTTTCGATGGCTCCCAACGGAACCGTGCATATTGAGTAAGTAAAAAGTAAACTATGGTACTCATCCATAATGTAGCCGTCTATCACTGAAACAATTCCCGGACTCTACTATGACGCCCATGCTATCATGATTTCGTTGTGAAAAAGAGACAGTGCTATTGGTCCTGTGTAGCTCGGTCTCTCTTTCACTGCAGAATCGTCATACGAGGCTGTACTTCCTGAAATTATCAAATTCCTGAATGACGAGTATTATTATAATTTTACAGCTTCAACTTCATATTTTAGTTTAGGCATTTTTTTTGTTTTTTAATCAGTTTTTATTTAACCGTCTCGATAGAAAATATAAAATGTTACTTTTCAACATACTTACTTGAAAACTGGCAAAAAAAAAATCAATCAGTAAATCTATTTTCTCATCATTAGTCATTGCACTCTTTCGGCTCCAGCTTTCCGCCTAGGCTGCAATGACAAAGTTTGATCACTTTCATCAAAATATACTAAGTTGGTATTGTTAAATTTTAAGCTAACCCATTTCTTGCAGAAGATTTGTAAAACGGCTACGAGAAATTTGTTATCAAGAAGATGAAGCTCTACAGAAGAAAGAAGACAGAAGAAAACTAAGTCTTGTTCCTAAGTACTAGTGCCGCAGGAGTGTTTGTGATTACTCCTGCTGCTTCAGTGCTTATCAATGAGTATTTTAGTGTCTCAACGCATCAACGAAAATGAAGAAGATTGAGAAGATGCACGAAAACATCAAGATTAGCACCCTCAAGATGTGATGCTTTTTTTGTTTTATTGTGTGTTCTTATGTTTTTTCTGGCCAGCCGCATACAACGTACGGTTTCTTGATAAGGTTTTACGATTATGAATTCAGGGGGTCTACTCTCTAAGTCCGTAGGTGATACAGAGTAGAATACGCCCGACACTAAGGCTGAAACTACGGACTTCGGGCTTAGAGAGTAGACTCCCAGATTCGGAATTCCGTGACACATTCGATTTTCCGTTTTTCTGGCACGAACACACGGCTTGTTTACCAAGGGAACGTCAGGTTTCTTTTGCGTGTGACCTAATTGATCATTTTGTATATAAGGCAGGCATTCAGGGCCTCAAGTTTGCTATTACAATAGTGTTAGAATGGTCTATCATTGATTTCATAATTGTTGATTTTGACAAGTTTGGTAATCTACTAATATAAAAGCGTCATTATGACTTTCCAATGGTCAACCACTAACACTCCATTGAGAGAAATGGCATAGAATGGTAATCTCGTACATAATGACAAATGAATGACAGACGTATGCAGTAATCTGCTGAAATTTTGACAGTTCCTTCAATCAGTAACCTACCATTTGAAAGTTATTGTGCACTTGTGCAGTCATTGCTTTTCAATGACATTGAATATTTAGAACCACGATTCTATTACGAGACCATTGACCGACCAATGATCGACCATTATGAATTTAGCAGACTACGAACTTATAACAAAATGACAATGGGATCGTGTTGGAATGACGAATTTATAAAAACAGCAGACTTGGGGCCTAGGTCTCGGAATCTGAACTTCTGATCAGGAAACCTAATCTAGAAACCGTACGTATACGACCAGCCTTGTGTGTGTGTACTTATTCTATTTTTTTACAGCTCTGTGTTATGTCTTCTGTTGCTCAAGTACGTATCAGAAATTGTGAATGTCAGGATTATGTAGGTCGTTATAAATTACGGGTCATCATCATCATCATCATCATCATCATAATCATCATCATCATCATCATCATCATCATCATATCAGCCGAATGTCGTCCACTGCTGGACCTGCCCCAACATGGGGGAGGGTTTGCCATAATCGCCACGCTTGGCAGGCGGGTTGGCGATCGCAGTGTAGCTGTAGCAATGCACCTACAGAGTACGCTGCTGCCCATTCTCTGGTGAGTCCCTTAGTCGCCTCTTACGACACCCACGATATTACGGGTACCTATAAAGATTACGTGATTTTCTCGCAGTTTCAGTGCTATAAGCGGCCTACCTGAACGTACTTAAATTGTTTGTCAAATCATTGTGCTCCTTCTAAGTGGGCTACACGAAAACTGATGCTTGCACTGTCTGAACAAGTCCATTCAAATCTGTGTGGTCCTTTCCTTCCTCAAAAGACCACCTTAGACCTACATGGTTCTGACATGATTTGACCATTACATGTTTAACTGCCATTGTATGGATTTTAAAAGAAATTCTGTCGATTCTGTCGACATCTCACGATGTACACCTAGGCGGTGTGAACGAAAATAGAGCTATCATTGCATCTTATTTGTATGGTTTGACAACTCACCCGTCGTCCTCCCCGCCCAAGTGTTCACATAGACATGTTTACAGAATCGTATTACAGATTACACCGGCTTCATCTAGTTAAAATTAATCAAAATTAAAGTGTTAACACAAAAGTAGGCTCGCAAAAAAAAAGTGCAACTTATTTAAAACATTATTTTTGCTTAACTGATATAGTTTATCGGAAATACATTACCATGTCTACAGAATAGTTTTTTACAATCAGAAAATTTGCAAAATGTTTCTTTAAGATGTAGGTACCTATTTTTATTAGCCAGCAAATAGGTACTTGGGTATAATTATCAAAGTATTTGCGGATTGCCACATCGGGGGATAAATAAATTAATTTCGAAATTATTGTTATCATAGTAGGTACCTAACAAACTGCTTCACTACTTAACTGTGTTCTTTATCTATTGTAAGTTTCATTCCAATGTAGGTACTTGTGTATTTAACTTACATAAGTAGGTACATTATCTACAACGATATCGAAGTACTGCTCGAGGAAAAGGAAAACGAAAAAAACACTTATAACTTTCAGGCTTTTTTTTATTATGTTTGTAAATAAGTATGTGGAGGGTATGGTATGTAGCTTTGTAATGGCGATAGAATTTTTTAAATCGGTTGAGACAGTTTTGAGCCAAATCGTAACAAACAATTATATCATTCTTCTATATAATATAAGTTCAGAAAAGGTAATCGCTGGAAGTAGGAAAAGATCCGCAGGAAAGGTAAAAAGTATTTTTCTGCCTAATATTGATATATCTAGGAAACCATACTGAAGGGTCATCAACAAAACCCTATTACTAGGCTCCGCTGTCCGTTCGTCTGTCTGTCAACGGGCTATATCTCATGAACCGTAACAGGTAGGTAGACAGTTGAAATTACATAAAGCTTTCGCTATTGCCGCTATAAAAATAATGTGGTCTATTAATGGTACGGAACTCCTCGTACGCAAGTCCGACTCGCACTTGGCCGGTTTTTAAGACATACACAACGTGCACTAGCCCGTCAGGGCCTTTACTTGAAATCATTGGCCGCTACTGGAATTACCACTTGTCTGAAGTTCAAGTTTTCATTTCTTTCTCTTGGTCATTTATTTGGTTTTTAGCATATTTTAAGTTCTCCTTATTTTGTGCCCGATTGGTGGCAATTGAATTGCCCCCTATTATAACTTACCTAACAAAATTAGGGAAGTTAGGCAAGTTGGGAAGATTATGCGCCATATCCGCGCAAAACGCCCATCTCACAATATGACACTGTCCGCATTTTGATTCTGCTATTTCGATTAGGAGAGAAGCACCTTCTTCTTCATCCTTACACTCTTGGCAGAGTGAGCGTGGTCGTCACATCAACGGTGGTGACAAGTTTCACAATCCGTCGCCATTCCTCCCGAACTGCAGCTCTTCTTGTATATTCGTGGAGTGGATCATTGAGTGCAGTTTTGGATTGGTCGATCCAACGCATTGGTGACCTGCCGCGTGCTCTTTTGCCTTCGTCCAGTTATGCATAAAACAGCATTTCATGCATAACAACTGCCTGCAGCTGTCTTTACAATACGCCGACGTTCTTCTGTCTTAACATCACTTTTTTATTGTACCAGGCATCCGGCAGTAGCTTAAACCCTGTATTTTTGGAAGCCAACCTCGGGAGCCGTATTGGCAGTGACAACAATTCAAATATGACACCATATTTTTTGAGGAGTTGTTCTTTTACTGTGTGGAAGGTAATCACAATCAATTCGTCTAGAGAAAACTGACACTCATAGGAATTCTGCTCGAAATATCGATCTTGTTTGCATGCTAACCTCATTTTTTTATGTCTTCAGTCGGTGCCGCTTGGTACAAATTTTTCATACAGGAATTTGTGACACTGTGCATTGGCTGCGACCAAATCATGAACATGCTCGAGACGTTCAACTATCTCTCGACCCCAATCATCATTACGAGTTCTAGAAAATTCTGAAATACTCTTTTTCATCGGTATTTTGCTGAAACTAAACACAACATAACGATTGCACAAACGCGTCTGTTTTTGTTTTGCTATAAACTCTGCTGATATCTCAGCAGCGCACAAAAAACAATGGTCTTTACCCAGGTGAGAAGAATGTTAAGTGTGTGGATCGCAGTTGTGGTGATGATGTAGCGATTAACTTATTATTATATCGTTTTCGACATACACCGTGAATCACTATAGAATTTAGTCCCTCTAAAAGTTTTCCCTTCTTGTTCATTCTTTTGTTCAATATTTTAATAGTGTGCCTGCTTACAACGTGCAACGGTAGGTATATTCTAACAATAGGATTGTGACTGGAACCACAATTGATGAACCTGAGCCAACATAGTAATAATAATAAACAGTAAGTTTATCGATATAATAATTCTACAAAATAACTCATGACCAGCCCAGTTGCCGTGGTGCTTGGCAACTGGGCTTAACCCAGTTGTACCTATATGTCCCTTGGTGCCTATTTGGCCTAGCTCTGTTCTGTCTCCTGCTTAATAAGGAGGGAAGTGGAAATTATATAACTTTTTTTCCTACTCCGCTGTTATTTTCTGATTAATTTCGTTGCGGGATCCAAGACAGTTGAATCATTTCTCTGGGACTCGTCGAGCTTCATTGACTCGGCGTTTTTTCTGGTGATGGCCAATGTTGATTCTGGCTTTCAGAAGTTGCAGTGGCTTGGGAATGTGGTGTGGTGGGCTTGTCCCCAAAAAAGAAAGACCAGCAAGACAACCAGTCACCACAAGCAGCACCCGTTCACGAGTATGTTTAAGGAAAGGAGGTAACCCAATTCCTGATACTATCGCAATCACAAACATCTAGGGGAGCATGACGAACTTGCTTTCCTGACGGCGTATGCGGCAGAGATGAGCCTTCACTTTTGGTTCATTTAAATCTGAGTGAATTGGCTTTGACAGACAAAAAGAAACAGGAGTGCTCCTACGAGTAAAGAGTTCCATTTTGTCATACGGAAAATCAGAACTCTAGAAACAACATTTTTATAAAAAAATACAACCGACTTCCACATAAAAACCACTACAAAGCACAAAAAAGCTTACTTTTGGAAGTCGGCGTTTCTCCTGTCGTTTCTTTGTTTTTTGACACCGACTAGATGACTTCCAAAATTAAAGTTTTTTTTACTTTACTAGTGGTTTTTATTTGGAAGTCAGTTGTATAGTATATAGGATCATATTTTTTTTAACCAGGAATCATCCCTATTGTAGCGTTATACCTACGCGACAAGTCTTTCGTCATAACCTTTTAGTCTGGATGGTTTTGAATTGTTTTTTTTCTTAAACATTCAAAGTTAGATTGACCATAAAAATAAAGACAAAGTTTTTATTTTCCAAAAATATTAAAAAAACTTTGCTTCTTGTGTTTGGCTCACACGTTTTTCCATAGCACATCTGTACCTCTACCATGAGTTTATGCAGCCAAAACTCGCTAGCGTCTCCGTAAATTATTTGTATGACATACTGTACAGCGCCCCTAGCGGTCACAGAAAGAATTAAAATTCGTACCATGAGCACTATAGATTTCGATCGGTTAAAAACCTAACGTAATCTATTCGATGGTCACTGACGTTTTTCAGCTATCACCATACATAACGGCACCATGAGTCACTAATTTGACAGAATCTATCGAACAATACGCTTACGATATTAGTTACGTAGCTCACTAGCATTTTGCCGTGTGAAACATAAGTTTACATTAAAATTATACACGTGTTTGAGTATAATAAAGTCAAAATAATGTCTGCAAGAGCTTATTTAGCGTGGAATATGTTAGTTGCCGCTGATTTTGAATACCAACGCCGTGAACAACGTTAATTTCAAACCAAAATAAAATTTTATGTTGGATCTCAATTGGAAAATATATGTGAAAGATAGTTTATTAAACTTTACACACACTATAGAGAAGCGTTTGAGGATTTGTGCATTTATATTATTGAATAATGTTACGGATTTGACGTCAACACTGAACACAACGAGTTTCATTAGAACTAAAGGTAGTACCTAGTATGGTATGCAGCTATCTCAAAACAAAACCAATTATAATCTATTGTTGTAAAGTTCTTTTAAACCACACACACAACTGTAACACAACGCCAACAAACAAAACATGACATGTTATATGGAATAAAATTAAAAAACCACTAAATACCATAAGTAGTCCACTAACCGTCAACTTTTTTATTTAGTCGTTTTATTTTGTGATATTGACTATCTTAACATTTTTAGCATAGCGATATAACTACGTTTTGAGCTTAAGAGCCGTTCTCTCTTCTTATAAGTAAGAAAGAAAGAAACAAAACATAAGTAGTGAAGCATTATATCGAGTAGAGTGAAGTTAGCTAGAGAACGCGATCTATCGAGCTTACCTTAGCGAATGCGTAAGACTCCGTAAATCTCATGGTGCAAACACTATCGAAATCTGTTCGATCCACGTTAGTACGCTAGCGAGTTTAACGCTAGCGAGTAATTTTTCGATGAAATCTCATGGTAGAGGCTCTGACATTGGCAGAATTGTTCATAGACTAATATTGTAGCCGACGTCGACAATATTAGTCTATGAACAATTCTGCCATATCCCTATCCTAACCAATCATTGCCATAAACAAAAAATAGAATAGAATAGAATGTTTTGTAATTTTTTTTTCCTTGAAATAAGTCCAAATTATCTGGTATTATGTGAATCGACTGTTGGTGTTTTGTTCCGTTGCTATGGTGCGTGTTTGGGCGGGCGGAATTATGTATTGTCTTGACACCGGTATCCAGTACCCCCATACAGGCTGGACGTCGCTCGTGCCATTATAGGGCCAGTGACCACTCAGATTCCGGGAATACATCCTATGAACTTGAGACGAGGGTGCTGATATTTCCCGTCGAGTCTGGTTTTTTTTTTATTTCTGGAAATGGACATTTTGAAAATTCTTTTCCCGTACACTTAATCTATACAGGTCACAACCATTTTAAAAACAGGCGCTTCTATTTGGTACTAAGTATACTAAACAATATTATATTTCAAGTTTCATGTAAGTGATGTGCTTTAATTAACCGACTTCAAAAATGAGGCGGTTGTATGTTCGACTGTATGTATTTTTTTTATGTATGTTCATCGATTTCTCCGCCGATCGATTGTGGACCGATTTGCAATTTTTTTTTCGAAAGCTTAAACTCCTGAGGTGGTCCCATTGTCACAATCAAGTCACAATCTAATGATGGGATCATAGGGAAATTGAGGGGAACCCTCAAATTTAATAGGCACATACGTACAATGATTTTCATATAATAGGTTGGGGAAAAAGTTTCTTAGCATTTTTTAAGAAAATTCAAAACATTTTATAATATAGTTTATTTACATTTAACTAAAGTATGTAGATACCATTTTGTTCGATAACTTTTTGCCATCTTTAGGTATAGAATGATCCCATTGCTATATAATTTTTGGGACTTCTGATCAAAATACCGCGACAAGTGGTTTTGGCAGTCCTCTCGTGATGTTAACCTGACACTGCCTAAAGAATTCTCAAGACACCGAAACAGGTGGAAATCTGAAGGTGCAAGGTCAGGACTATACGGCGGATGCAATAACACCTCCCAGCCAAACTCTCTTAATTTTTGCTGAGTGGCTAAAGATGTGTGAGGTCTAGCGTTATCATCATGAAAAACCACACCCCTTCTGTTGATTAATTCAGGCCGCTTTCTCTCAACTTCTTGCTTTAATCTCATCAGTTGTTCGCAGTAGAGTTCAGAATCGATGGTTCTGCCTGGTGGTAACAGCTCATAATGAATAATGCCCTTCCAATCCCACCACACACACAGCATCACCTTGTTGCGAGTTAACCCGGGTTTCGCCACAGTCTGTGAAGCCTGACCGGCCTTTGACCACGACCTTTTTCGCACGTTCTTGTCGTACGTGATCCACTTTTCATCACCATCAGTTATCAGCTTTTTCAAAAATGTTTCGGTTTCATTACGTCATAATAAAGAATCACAAATGAGTACACGGTTTATTAGGTTTCTTTCAGTGAGCTCGTGAGGTACCCAAATATCGAGCTTTTTTGTGTGCCCAGTTTTTTTCAAATGCGCCGAAACTGTATTGTGGTTAATTCCCAGTTCTTCAGCTACGTCGTAACTACTGATATGCCGATCTTGCTCCACTTTTTCAAAAATGGCATCCATTTTATCCGTAATAGGGTGACCAGAGCGACGTACATCTTTGACATCAAAATTTCCGGATTGAAAACGCTTAAAACAAATTTGTGCTACTCTCACAGATACTGCACTAGGTCCATGAACATCGCAAATTTTTTTCGCGGTTTGCGTTGAATTTTTACCTTTTTTGTAGTAAAATTTAAAAATGTATCGAATTTCTTCATTAGATTAACTCATCTTGACAGTACGAAAAACAAATGAAAATCACACATTTTCCTAATTTGAATTTGGAATTATGTTCTTTAAAATTTAAACTTTCAATGATACCAAAACCAGCCAGATACAAATAGTATAGCCAAAGAGATTTTATTATAAGTTCATACTATATTGCGATAAGACTTTTTCTCCAACCTAATATATGAAAATCATTGTACGTACGTGCCTATTAAATCTTAAAAAATACGTTCTAACGTATTTCAGATATTTGTGTCTGGTAATTATCATCTCATGTTGCTGAGCTGATGGTGGAAGGTATAAGTCAGGATCTGATGATGGGATTCCAGGAAAATTAAGAGCAACGATTTACGAATTAAGAGTCACTGTCGCAGCCTAAAAATTTGGGGCGGGAGTGTCATGTTAGTAATAGAGTTCAAATTATAATTTATAATATAAGTCGAGAAAATCGGCCTACGGACTAGCTGGCGATCGATGGATAGTAATGGTCACCATTGCATTCCTACAAAGTACATACACCTTTAAAAATTATAACGTAATAAAATTATAAACCCAGGCCAGCAATACCTTAGAGTTCTCGCGGGTTACGGTGGTGACTTTTTTGAGAACCTTGTCTCGGAAAAGTTAGATTTTCTTTTTTATCGCACAAACAGATACCTACCTATATGTTTCTCTGCTGACCCAAGAATGCAAAAGCGAGCAAAGCGAGCTCGATCGATTTAGTTTCCGTCCTGGGAATCTGTGTTAGATTATTTCTTTTTTACCAACTACAGAAAATATAAAAGTTACTTGTCAACGTTCAATAACTAAAAATGCAAAAACGAGCTCTAAAATGTTCTCAGATGGGATGTGCCACGGATAGATAAGATAGTCTTTTAACTATTCATACAGTCAGCCATAAAAGTAATGTGACAACATTACATTACTTATTTATAAAGTTTCGACATAGAAGGATTCATGAGCGAGCGAGCGAGCTTCAAAAATTTTTGTACGCAGCCCAGGAATGGTAAGAGCCGCTTTTTACTATCCTCTTCACTCCCACGTCCTTGAATATTTGGGTTGATTAGAAAAAGTCCTAAACCTACGTGTATTTATATATTTAAAAAAAATGAAAGTCAAGAGTTGAATGAAACGACAGGGATTGCGCGCTGCGATATTGTGACTCTGAATGCAAGAGATAATTTAACACAAAATATTGTACATATTTAGAAGGTTTGTCAAATTGATATTTACGATTTGGGATCGATCCCCAAACATCCTGGGGTGGGCATCAGACGATTCTGGTGGGCACTGCCCACCCCATATATACGCCTATATCAGTTTGTCAACCGTCGCAACGACGCCGCCGTGTTGTCGTGCAACTGAATGTATGAACATAATGAATCATTAGGAAGTTTCAAGTTCAACACGAGGTTACTCACACGACGAGCAATCTCTAAAGAAGGCCGAGTGACGCGAGCCTCTTCATAAAAAAATGCGTGTTTAGCGGGCTCAGTTTCGTGAAAAGTAATGAAAGCGAGCACACAGCCCACAGAAGAAGAGCTTACTAACGCGAGGAGTGAGCGTACCGAGCTCTCTCAATAAAACTAGCAAGTATAAGAAGGTCAAAACGAGCGAGTGATCAAGAAGTTAAGCGAGCATACTTTAGAGATGAGCGAGCGACGCGAGCACACTTTACACACAACATTGGTAAACACCACCTTCTACGCCCTTAAGCCAGTTTACCATCGCATGTCTGTCGGCTCGTTCGAGCCATGTTGCCATGTGTTCATTCACTGAGGTTTTGGGGTATTTTTCGATTTATTGCTAAATATCTAAAAAACTATGCATCTCATACGGTAAAAAGTACTAAAAATTATTTTTGGATGTATTCTCTAAACTAAAAACTAGCTAAGAGCCAGTGTGCATCAGAGGCAACCTTCAGTATTATATTTTTGAAATTCGCAAATTGTCACTGGAGCCATTAGGTACCCTAGTATATATTTTGATTGTACGCATACCTGCTAGCTTGGGCCGACGACCAATTTACAGGTATCAGGGGGCCCACCATGAACTCTTAGCAGGTTAATTTTAGACGAAAAATAACCTGTCGTACTAGTTTGTACCATGAGCGCGCCTAGTAGCAGGCAAGCCAGCGATCACGTGTTCTGTACCGGTGAGCGACTAGGGTCCGTCCAACGAAAGAAGTCCCGCGGAAATAAATGGAACTATCAAGATTTGTTAGAGGATAGCGTACATTCGCATAGAAACTAGCGCCGCGGTCGCGGAACTTCTTTCGTTGGACGAACTCAAAGTCTAAGTCAAAGCATTTATTTCAATTAAACCATTTACAGGCACTTTTGAATTGTCAAGGTCGGTCAGTCAAAGAGAAGAAGCTATTTGCACGTTCCAAAGCGTAGATCTCTTTGGAGAAGAACGTACAAGAAACTCCATGGACACTCTTTTGAATCAACTAATTATTACAAAGTTGTGGTTACATTGTTCTTGTTGAAATTATTCATAGATATGTGAGAACGATGTAAAAAGACGTGCACGACAAAAGCAAAAAAGGAACAATTAAAAATACTAAAAATTAAAACAAACCGTGGCAGTTGAGAGATGACCAGTCCCAGCTGACGGAGCGAAATGATGAATGAAACACAAACTGCACCATCAGAGAGACTTTTGAGTGAGCATGACACTCCCAACAGCCAGGGCACATTAAAGTCTTACCCAAAAACGATAGTTTGACTTGAAGGTACACAGTACTCACTCATGTGCCGTTAATGCATGAAATTATACAATGCAAAATTAGTTCGAGTCTATACAATGAAAAATCTATGTTCTTTCAATATTCAGCGGGTCTCACAACTGCTAAAAATAAAAAAATAATAATTAAATAATTAATTTGTGCGCCCTAGTGGCTGTGGAGCAGGACCAGCATTGAACCAAGCATTTTTATCTGCAATGTAATCCCCTAACTTATAATATGCTTGCCTGCATAGTGTGCGCTTAACACAAGATTTAAATTTTGTTTAATTTCATTTTAATATCTTGGGAGGTATTTTATTGTAACATTTTAAACAATACCCCATGAAAGATGTGGCTACTTCAGCAAGTCTGAAGCCTGGTTGAACTAATTGGTTCCTATTTCTAGTGACATAGTTATGCTTGTCGCCTCGTTTATGAAAAAGATGTAGATTCTTTCTAACGTACGTTCGTTCGTTCGTTCGTTCGTGTTTTCATAGATATCCACTTCAGCGTATACGGGGATTGTACTTCCCACTAATATTCTTGCCTTTCACGTCTTTGTTGACTAAAATCCCCAAAAAAACACTGAAATTTAATGCGTAGACGTGTTGCGCGAGCATCGCTTGCGCGGCTGAGACGCGTAAGGTACCGTCATGATGTTAATATTCTTGAACAGTTGCCTTAGAGAATCGCGCCGGCGGAGATTGTATATGGCTCTTATGGCTCTTTTTTGCAGAATAAAAATTGACTCGATATCTGCAGCCCGTCCCCATAGTAAGACACCGTAAGACATGATACTATGAAAGTAACTAAAATAGACTAGTCTCGCGGTATCAACATCCGTAAGTTGGCGGATTTTCCTAACAGCATACGCTGTGCTTAGCCGTCCTGCAAGAGATGCTAAATGAGGACCCCATTGTAGCCTTGCGTCAAGCGTAATCCCCAGGAAAATCGTTCTATCGACGAATTCCAGTTTTTGCCCCGTTCAATACTATGTTACAATCACTACTTTTGACATTTGCTGAGGCAAATCTTATGCACTTCGTTTTTTTTCATTTAAAACCAAATTATTAGCAGTAAACCAATTATGGACCTGCATAAGGGCGTTATTTACGTCGTCAAGATTATTATTGCGTCTATTTATTTTAAAAATCAAAGAAGTATCGTCGGCAAACAAGAACATGTTCAGTTTGTTTAGCAATAAATGGGGAAGATAATTTATATAAACTAAAAATAAGAAAGGACCCAAAATTGAGCCCTGGGGCACGCCCATTTTTACGTTTAATCCCGAGGAATTGAAAACGTTTATTTGAACTAATTGCTGTCTATCGCTTAAATAAGATTTGACTAATTTTAACGCTATTTTGCCTAGTCCTTAATGCTCGAGCTTCAGCAGTAATGTTTCGTGATTAACGCAATCAAACGCTTTAGAAAGGTCGCAGAAGATGCCTATGGCATCCTGCGCATCCTCCCACGCATTGAAGAACTCTACGTGACAGCAGTTCAGCAGGGTGCCCTGCAACTTATTCTTACAATCAAGTCTTTCTGACATTTGAGCATTAAACATTTGAACTGGCCTGCCGTCATAATTTGCAGGTTTGTGAAAGTAGCTTTTAATGACATCAAAAACTTAAGTTATTGTAAAATGGAGTGTAGATGAAATATTTGAGTTTCTCAAGGAAGATAGTCGTTGCAACAGCATTACAGATAACGCTAAATTACACAGAAATATTTTAAGAAATGCTATAAAACCATTTGAAATGACGCAATTTTGCAGTTTCAAGTCTTTTGAATTTGATTTGATCTCAAGCGCCTCCATGCAATTTCAGCTGCTAGAGCCGCGTCGAAATATTTTCTTAAAATATTTGTAAATCACTATTAAAACGTGAAACGGAACTATAATTCCACTAAATTCTTACGTTTTTGAACTTCTATCTGTCAAAATGCGTAAAATGAATTGCTAGGCCGCCATTTTGTTGACACTGTCAGTGACAGATATACTCGATCGATATCGCGTCTTATGCGTCATTCCGTTGCTTCCGAGTTATTGTTATCTGCCTCCTATTTTTCGACGTCTTTTCTACCCCTTTGGACACCGATTTCTTGCTATTTACGACCACTTCGCAACGCCTTTGGACACCGATTGGATTATAATTAACATTTTGGTGTTTTATTTGGTGCAAGAGCGAGCAAAGCGAGCTCAGGACTTGGGGCACCCCGACTCGGATAGGTTAGGTTAAACTTTAACAATTATTATATAAAACCACTCATCTCCGCTCCGGTGGGAAAAGTTGGGGGGCTAATCTACTATTTAATTACTCATTTAAATAACTGGCAAAGTGGGATATTTATTTATGTCAACTGTATGTACAATAGTGGTACATAGGCGGCCTGAATGCAACAAGGCATTCTATATCAGTCAACGTTTGGGTAAAAAAGACTACTTTGTAGGTGTAGGTGTACAATAGATAAATAAAATGAGATGGGGAGAAAATGTATGGGTTCTGATCTAAGAAGCTATTGAGATTTACTATACCTACTCAAATCTACTGTCGTTCTATGGTGTTTTTCAAATACTCTCTCTCGCTCATGAATATCGGTTAGTAAAAAAAATAAAATTTACAACAAGATACAACCGACTTCTAAAAATTCGATTGGTTGTGTTTTTTTGTTAAAAGTTTTGTTTTATTTTACGCTTTTTAATAAGTCTGTACTTTATGTTTTTTAGTTATTCGTAAACAGCACTCGAAAGTCACAGGAAAAATAAATCAGCTGTTCAGTACATTTTGTCGAGTAATGCGCACAGAAATGTATGGGGCAGTCGATTTTTTTCGCCATTTCAGTGTTGGTCCCATAGTGAAAGTTGTTAATAATGATGAGTACAATGACCTCTTAAGAGGTATTGCGTTTATTCTATTACACGTTGTATACGGATAACATTTTTTTTTCAGCTATTTTGATTTTAAAACCACACTTTTTAATATAAATAATAATAATATTATAAAAAATAATCTAATCATAAAATATATCCGTGCTAAAGAAGTTTTCAAGTTCATAAATGACGGAGTTTTGAGGAAGGTAACAAAAAAAAACATACAACTGAATTGAGAACCTCATCCTTTTTTAGAAGTCAGTTAAAAGCGTTTAAATATTGTTTTTTGTAAAATAAATTCTTCCTCTTATTTCTACACAAAACATTAAAGGCTATGAAAATATAAATATAATGCAAACGATATGCAATACTCAGAGGTAGATATTATAACTAAGTACTATACTTACGTACTTATAACTTTTTATATTTTTTATTACTTTTTATTGAGGATGGGCTTGCTCTTGACCTCGATCACGACTGATGGAAAGCGATAGATGAAGTCTATGATAGAGCGAGCGTGCTCAGAAGATGACTGTTTACTCTTGCTTTGAAGGCAGACGGGTTATATGTGGAAGGGAACACAGACGCTGGAGAGTTCCACACTTTGGCTGTGCGCATACCTAATAAATGTGGAGTAGAAGCGATTAAATTTAATTTGATGTGCTGTATTTCAGCTAAGTTTGAATAAATGACTTTTGATTTTGCTGAGTACGACTAGTCGACCAAGTGCGGATGGTACCTAGCAGTACGTCTGGTATTCCGGTAGTAAAAGGGCGATGGTGGGATCAGGTCGTAGAGTTCCTGCGCACACTCTCCGAAGTGCGTCTGTAGAAGACCGTAGGCAAGCAAAAATATCTGACGCTGGGGACACGGTTGGCGCAATGGTTGAGCTATTGACATATGTATATTTCATTCACGGACGCTCCTTGTAACTCTTGCATTCGAAGACTTTATTTCTGGCAAAACACATTTATGGCTTTTAACTTTTTCTCCATAGGCCGATTTTGTTGTCCATAATAAAAAAAATATCTATTAATAACGAGCTCTAAAATTGCGATGGAGTATTGTGGGATTGTCTGAAGTCCGAAGAGAGGGGAAGGACACCACAATTCTCAAATCTGGCAACCTGTTCTATTTCTGGGAGGGTGACTAGAAGTCCCAGGGTGAGGTTTAGAACCATGCATACTTATAAAACTCATTTCACCGTGGTCATGGGGGACTTAAACGCGAAAGTGGGCAAACGAAACGGTGACGAGCTGCGAGTGGAGCAATTTGGATATGGACGTCGGAACCACCGGGGACACCTACTGGCCAGTATTATGGAGAAGGAGGGCCTCTATATGATGAACTCCTTCTTCAGAAAGCGTGAGCACAGGAAGTGGACCTAGCAGAGCCCCGACGGTGCAACTAAAAATGAGATTGACTTCATTATGTCGACGAAGAAGCAGCTGATATTCAATGATGTCTCTGTGATCAAAGCGGTGAAAACCGGAAGTGATTACCGCATGGTAAGAAGCACATTGAATATAAATATCAAGCTGGAAAGGTCTCGACTGATGAGGTCTACGCTCCGTCCAGCACAGATCCAGATCCAAAACCCCGAAAGCTTTCAGCTCGAACTTCAAAATCGTTTCGATTCGAGTGCCTAGGGAGCTCCGTGGACGAATACAACGATGAGTTCGTGGAAACTATCCATACGGTCGAGTCTAAGTTCTTCCAGACTCGCCATACAGATATGACCAAGAGGCTCTCTGAACCTACTCTCAATCTCATGAAGGAGAGGCGGGAGATGATTCTGCAGTCTCCAGACAATGCATGCAAATACCGGCAGCTCAATAGACTGACCTCCAAGTCCTTGAAAAGCGACCTCCACCGCTTTAATACTGAAAAGATAAAAAATAAAAAAGAGCGGAATAAGGGCCAAGGTCTTTGGGCAGAGCCAGCTCACAAAACTGAAGACAGACGATGGCAGAACCATATCCGCCAAATCTTCTGGGGGAGAGCGAGACATTCTATGGACACGGATACACGTCAATGACCAAACCCGCGGCGAATTTAGCTAATAACCCAAGAGCTAGATTGACCCGACACTATACCGAAGACATCTTAGATGGCAGCTTGTTTGAGATTAGGATGGCTCTGAAGCAGCTTAAAAAGAACAAGGCGTCGGGCGAAGACGGAAGTACGGCCGAACTACTGTAGGCTGGTGGGAAACCGGTACCTAAGGCCCTTCAGAAACTGTTCGATCCCGTCATACTAGGGGAAAACGCCACAAGCATGGAGCTTCTTTTTTAAGCATGGCAATAATGCCTTCTGAGCCAGGTCTACAAGCTGTTTTCCAGAGTCATCAGGAACCGACTCGCGCGCAGGTTTGACAACTTCCAGCCTCCCGAAAGCCGGATTCCGAAAAGGCTTCAGCACCGTAGACCACATACACACGCTGCGGTAGGTTATACAGAAGACCGAAGGGTATAATAATATCTACCCCTCTGCTTAGCGTTTGTGGACTACGAGAAAGCCTTCGACTCGATTGAGACTTGGGCTGTGCTGCAGTCTCTCCAACGGTGCCAGATCGACTATCGGTACATCGAGGTGTTGAAGTGTGTGTACGAAAACGCCACCAAAACAATTCGACTTCAGGATCAGACATCAAAACCTATGCTGCAGCGGAGTGTGAGGCAAGGAGACGTCATTTCTCCGGAGGATGTCTTTAAGATTTTGGACGAGGGAAGGCTAGGCATTAATTTCAATGGCGAGGACATCACTCACCTGCGATTTGCCGACGACATAGTCGTCATGGCTGAGACCATAGAGGCCCTCAGTACAATGCTCGATGACCTCAGTAGCTTCGGAAAGAGTGGGTCTTAAAATGAGCATGGACAAAACCAAGGTCATGGTAAATACCCATGTAGCACCCACTCCTATCAAGATTGGACACTCTACACTCGAAGTTGGACGAGTACGTCTACCTGGGACAAACGGTCCAGTAAGGTAGGGCTAACTTCGAGAAAGAGGTCAAACTTCGAATCAGACTCGGCAGGGCGGCGTTCGGGAAGTTGCGTGGTATCTTCTCGTCTCATATATCACAGTGTCTCAAGATGAAAGTCTATGATCAGTGCGTGTTGCCAGTGGTGACCTATGGACCTCATCAGAAGGCTTAAAGTCACCCAAAGGGCAATTGAGAGGGCAATGCTCAGAGTTTCCTTGCGTGATCGAATCAAGAATGACGATATCCGCAAGAGAACCAAGGTTACCGACATAACCCGAAGGATCGCCAAATTGAAGTGGCAGTGGGCAGGGCACATTGCTCGCAGAACAGATGAAGATGTGCGCAGAATGGATGCGAGATGCACAGGATCAGTTGTTGTGGCGACACTTGCGGGAGGCCCATGTCCAGCAGTGGACGTCTTTCGGCTGATATGATGAAGATGAGCTTTAAAATGATGTATGTCTCATTCACCGACGCTCCTTGTAGCACTTGTATTCGACGATTTTTTTCTAGGTATGTTTATGCAGGGTTGAAGTGAGCTCGCAAATTTTTGCAACCCCAATCTTTTCGGATAGGTTTGATTTTCATTTAGCCATTCAAAGATAAATAATTGTCTTTTTGACTCATACAGGAAAGGTCAAGATCTGAGGGTCTATAGAATGCAAGAGCGAGCGAAGCGAACTCGAAAAATTTTGCACCCTGAATGAGCTGAACTATTTACTATATTTAAATGTAGATCGTAAGTAATAAACTTCGGTAAGAGCTGGGCCCATTACCCCACACCACCTGACTTACGGAGATCTTAGGGGCCCGCATAGGCAAGGGCCCGGCTGGCAAACGCCACCTCGAATTATGACCAGTCCAACCCAGTATACAACGTGTAACAAAATTAACGCAATACCTCTATAGGGGTCATTGTAATCATCATTATGAACAACTTTTACTATGGGACCAACATCGAAATCGCGAAAAAAAAAACAGCTGCTCAGTACATTTTGTCGAGTTATGCGCACATAAATGTATGGGGCTGTCGATTTTTTTTTCGTTGGTCCCATAGTGAAAGTAGTTCATAATGATGACCACCGTGACTCCTTATGAGGTATTGCGTTTATTCTGTAACGTTGTATATATTATGCTACGATAACACAATAAACTAGCTTTTTCCCGCGACTTCGTACGCGCATATCCCGTTTTTTTCCCGTTCCCGTAGGAATGTCGGGAGATCCTCTGTAAGTGCTCCCCTACTCTACCCAAGGATAGGTTCTTTGGGGAGTGTAGGGGAGCCAAATGTCAATTTTAGCTTTCTACAACCAGTAGTTTCGGCTGTGCGTTGTCTCACTCAGTGTGCGTTCAATCACTCAGTCACTGAGTAACGGAAGTATTATAAATATGTTTTTTCATATCTCATGATAAATAACAAACATTCTAATTAAGAAAACCCATATCATAACAATTATGACGTAGACCAAATTAAGTAATAGAGGCCATTAAGTAGTTGATCCGGATTTTCCGCTTAAAGGAAAATATACTCTCAGTTTTCTTGATCTTAAGAGCAAGCACATTCCAGAGTTTTATATTTGAAACAGTGTAAGCATTAGACATACACCCGGTGTGCTGTGGGGCTGAGAACGGCAGGAAGAAATGTGATCATATTTACGAAGGCCAAAAATGAAACGCATGTGTTTGGAAATCGATCCAATTTATTAAGAAGGTCTTGGGATAGATCAGAGTAGCAAACATCGTCATCATAGTCGATTTTAGGAAGCACAAGTGATTGGATCAAAGTAGTTTTAGTGCTTGAAGGAAAAAAGTGCTTGAATCTATAGAGAGATCGCAGTGAGAAAGCTACTCTCTGGCCAACAAGAGCAATCTGCTTATTTCAACTTAACCTGTCGTCAATGTATAGGCCTAAGTCTTTAACGAGTGGCAAGATAGACCTATCTTGCCACACGTTAAAGAGCCTATTACCGCTTATTTTCAACAATACCGTCATACCTGTATGACGTTGAAAATGATGATGTTGAAAATAAGCGGTAATAGTTGGTTAGTTTCCACGTTGTGTAAAAAAATATGACCTACCAATGAGGATGGCCTGACATTGGTTGACTTTGACAATGACCTCAAACCTGCTACACACATCACTGATAGCTAGAAAGTAAGCATTCAGTAATGAAATGCAGTTGTCCTGGTTGTCAAATTCAATTTGAGCGTAGAGCCGTAGATCATCAGCGTACAGCTGGAAATAGTATTTGAGGACATAATAGAATTAATGAATTGAGAAAATAAAAATGGAGAGAGCATACTACCTTGTGGAACGCCAGTTTTAAGGGCGCACCAATCAAAAGAAATCTGATCACCACGAACCGCTTGCTGGCGACCACAAAGATATGATGAAAACCAATCCCTTGCCAACGAGAAAACCCCAATTTGAGACAAAATAGCCTGGACGATGTTGTGATCAACGGTATTGAAAGCATTTGAGAAATCTATTAAATCTAACACCGTTAATCTCGAATTCCTTCTGACTGCGCTGTGGCCAGGCAAAATACCTGATTGAAAAGGAGATAACAGATTATTCCTAAACACAAAGGAAGACATTTGTTTAAGAGAAACTGCTTCCAAGATCTTAGATAGGAAATGTAGAATGGAGATGTTCTGTAGTGATTAGATATACTGTTGTTGGAAATCTTAAACCCTCTATATAAACTGGGATTTGAAATTTTAGGAAGATAATAAAAGCCTTACTTTGATTGTGGGAAACATCGTAGTCTGTAGAGAGGAGTTGATATTGAATGAATTCAGGAATATGGATATTAAAAGTGCTAACCGATCGAATAAACTTAGAGTACAAAAGCGAGAATGTTACGAGCCCTTGAAGTGCAAGGGTCGACAATGGACAAAGCTACCGTGGTATCCAGGTGCTAAGATTTTTGCCAAAGGCCGTGTGTCGCACGGTCTTTGGCAAAAATCGTCGGACAGTTTAGGCAAGATTCACCGAACGCTCTTTGGCTTTACTTTGCTTCGTTTCATACACCACCTACAAAAAAGCGTAAAGCCAGTAATAACAATAATGGTATACCAGGCTTTCTTTACTTGGCAAAGTACCTAAAGGATAGTTTACGCCTTTAGTATTGAGAGACGTCTTGGTGTTCTGGCAACCAGAAAAATTATCCGCGAGCTACGCTATAAAAAGTAAAGATAGTAACTTAAAAAATATAAAAAAATAAGCAATTGTATACTTAAAATAAATAAATCGCCCCAAAAATCTTAGTAGATACCACCGACGAATAAAAGAGAGTCAAAATCAATGTCTGTTACCGGGTGCTGAGATCTTGATGCGAATGGATTCGGTTATTCCGATGGATAGGGATAATATGCTTTATTGTAAGTACATAATCATATGACCCAAGATTTAGTCTCATCAATGCACTAACTCAGTTATATTGAATAATCACCAACGAATTGCAAACTCCATATATCAAGGAAACCACATTTGATTAGTATGATAGGCATGAGATAGGAATCATCACATAACCTGCATGCGCAATGGGCTTCGTATTAATTATGACAAATTAGCTTTTGCCCGTGGATTTGCTTGTGTTAAAGTAGCTTATATCTGGCCTCAGGAGCCCATCTATTCATCACCAAAATTCATGTAATCTTTTCGGCGATATAGGCGTGAAAGCGTAACAAACAAAATAACTTCGCATTTATAATATCACTTAGGATTATGAAACTGTTAACAAGTTCAGCGGGGAAGGTGCTGCTATAAACCATGGAGTATATGTATATCCATCATCATCATCATATCAGCCGAAAAACGTCCACTGCTGGACATAGGCCTCCCCCAAGTGTCGCCACAACAACCGGTCCTGCCGCAGTCGCAGCTAAATTAAACATCAGGTCAAATCCTGTTAATAAGGAAATAACACATCCAACTCGATGCACTGATACGGCTAAATTGAATAACGACTGAGAAAATTGCAAACCCCCATGTAACAGGAAAACTGCACTTGACTACCATGACTGACATGAGACAGGTCAGTCTCAATCATCCTATCTTCTACTTGTAAGATAGCCTTGGATGCTTCCAGTAGATAACTTACAAATTGAATAACCGTGGACCAATTGCAATCCATCAAGCTGGTTACGAAGAAAAGCGACGTGAGAATGAGAACTAGATTTTCAAAAGCCATTATTCATGTGATAGGTAAAGACATCCTTATTGAAACACCAATCACTGCACCAATGGCTAAATTGAATAACTACGGCCAATCTGCAAGACTTCAACGACGTGACAAAAGCACTTATTTCATTACGTTGACAATAGCGAAATACTTGACAAAGTGCAATTGGCAACACGTGAAGAGATAACACTCCACATCTGTGGGAACCTAAATAATTTGCTACAGAGCGATTTTCCACTTATTGGAGAGCTAAGTGCCAATCACTGCACCAACGGGCCAGATTGAATAATTGGATGATCGTCAATTGCAAAAGTTAGGACCAATTCAAGAACGTGTTAACAACATAATACGCGAGGATCCCATCCTTTTAATATGGACAGAATCACAATTGAAAATTGCAAGGAAATACCGAGTGACACAATAGGACCAAATGACATCCCAACGCACCCATGACGGCCGGCCATTTTTCAATTATGGACGTATCACTGCACAAATGAATCCAAATTGCATAACGATCAACAAATTGCATACACTGGAACCAATAACGACGAAATAGCCCTCAACAACAAAATTGCTCGAAATAATATCCATAACGATGAATATCCGTCGCGAATAGACGCGCTTAGAATCTGCGGGCGTCAAAACATATAATGCCACTTAAGCTTGATCTATTGTTCAGTAATAATCGTCAGATAGCGGCGGCTCAGCTTGTACTGGCATAACAGCCCGTATAGACCACTTAACTCAATAAAAGTCCCCTTGGCTGACATTAAATTTAATAGTCTATGAAAAGGAACGGCGCGAGCGCAAATGGTCCTTCCTGTGAGCGAACGGAAGACGGCGATTGGCTCAATTGCGCGGCCCATTCACCAATCAGCGTCCTGATATGCTTGCAGGTCAACCTGGCCAATTTAAAATTGGTAGTTGTGCTCGCAAATCCTGGTTACATAAGTTTGCTTTTGGGTCAAACACTGGCAGTTGAGATCGATTTGTTTTAGTACCTAAGTGACTTTTCCAAGTCAGCATGAGTTGCAAGTTGATAATAATATAGATACTGACTTAACAAATGAACTTAGTGATCTAATGGATTTAGAGAGAAGGGGAAGCTAAAGAGAAGATGGATGCTATTGGTGAGGCAAAAAAGAGAGTAGGTAAATGATAGCGTGACGGTTGACAAGGTAGAATGTTAGAACAAATCTTGTTGTGCCGACATCAAGTCGAAGACGATGAATGCTCCAGTGAACATTATTCCCATGTATCTCGAACTCAAAGTATGTAATAAAGGCACTAACGACAGCAAACGATTATCTCATAAGGTAGACAATCGCTTTATTGTAACCGTTCAGAAGTATGGAACAGTTAATTAGTTTTACGACGTTCGTTAATTAAGTACCTACTTAAATTAAACTCACAATGAGGTCTATGAAACGAAATCCAGTGTGCAGAAGATGTGTTTTGAAAGTTAAATAGAATCTTAACTGATATTATAAATGTGAAAGTGTGTTTGTTTGTTTACCTCTTTACATCATAAGGGCTGAACGGATTTGGATGAAACTTGGCACGCGGGTTGGGATAATTTTCAATACTCACGCTGTACGAGCCGCGGGCGCAATTGGATAATAATTAGATAGAAAAAAAATTAAAGACGACAATTTATTTGATAATTTTGGACCAACTAACTTAGCTGCTAGTTTTGACAATTTCAAAAAATTGGTCATTTAAAGAATATAAGATCAATTCTTAACAACATGCGACTTCATTCTTGGACTTTCACGTCTATTTTCATACGTACAAACAACCAAAAACATTGAATACTATGCCATCTTTATATAAAAATTAGAACTGTTCAACCCTCGTCTCGAGCACACCAATGTTTTGTATTTCACTGCGTATGACGTCACCGGGTTTGAGGAACTCCTGGGGGTCTGCGTTCCCTCCCACGCCTCCTGGAGTTCCAGTCAGGATGAGGTCACCGGGCAACAATGTCATTACACTGGAAAGTAAAATGTGTCATAAGCATTCTCTTCAGAGAAGTCAGGTCCAGTGGATCGACTCTGTAAAAAGACCTTGACAATTCAAAAGTGCCTTTAACTGGTCTATTTGAAGTAAAGGATTTTGTAATTGTATTTATATTTGTATTTGTGAGCAGTCGTTTCAGTTAGTGTTAGGGATTATCAGGTCATTTCACCCAAGTATTCATTCTGAGACGTCGCTTTAGCGACAAGGCCAAAGGGGCAACTATAGTCTACTGTTTATAGGTACCTCAGCTTCAGTTATAATTATAAATTCTGCCTGAATCATAATTTTAATGATACTGAACTGAACTCAATTGCAACCAGTTTGTTTCTAAAGTCCAGTTTGTGTCAGCGTGTTAGGATTACCCAGTTGCTGGTGTGTAAAAGGAATAGAATGATGAAAGTCGCACTATTTTAATACTGGATTCAATTGAATCCACTTAGACTGCAAGCCTCAACGTGGTTAGGCAGATGATAATAGCAAAAAAATTAAGCTTACGTAGATATCCTCTCAATAATGTTAGGTATGCTGTGTACCAGGTTCTTGGTATTGCTCTTTTGTTTCTCCACTCCATTTACGCAGCAACTCATATCCAGTTTGTTGACATCCCCAATTTCATCCTTAGTCACAATACAGGGGCCGATGGGGCAGAATGTGTCTTGAGACTGTTAAGGATTATTAAAAATAAAAGGTGAAAAACTTTTTAAAAAAACATTTATTAAGAGCAGCTGTTTAGAGCCCTAAATAAAGGATTATTTTGGATATTATTAGTATTCTGAAGAAGTTCGTCCATGGATGTGCCTACTGCAATCATGTTCATTTGTTCCGCGAAGCAGCTTTGGTTGTCGTAGACCAGTATGGGCGCAGGTGTAGGTACCAGACAGGCACCAGAGACATTCCAGTTTTTTCTCTGGGATAGCAACGCATCTCCTATCTCTGGTATGGCACATATGCGCTGGCGGTTATCAATCATAGTCGTCGCCTACCTTTCTAAATACATTCTTAATAATTACACTCTAATTGAATCTAATTAGCCCGTTATGTCCCATTGCTGGGCAAAGGCCGCCATCTCCCTTTTTCACATAAGTCTGTCCTCTACCATTGCAGGCGAGTACTTTCGGTAGATACAAGTACCTTTGGTCTGCTGCGATGTCACCTAGCATTTATTGGGACCCAATGAGACCAAGACCTAATAATAGTAGGTACTAATTTATAAGCTGATTATAGGTTCGGCAGTAGAAGCCCCACGTAGAAGCACTTTGCCAGAGTTGATCCTAGGTCCTAGCACCCAGTTTTTAGATTTTTTTTAACACTAAACTGGTCGATATGGCGACCGACGTTGGTAGGGTGGAGGTCTGTTTCACACAGTGCATTATCATTATTATTTTGGCATAAATAATAATGATAATGTATAACAAACCTTGCCAAGTAAGAACTGCGCTCCGTTCTTCTCTTTTTGCCATTCTCTGTCCGAGATGTCCTGAGCGATAGTGTATCCGAAGATGTATTTTTCAGCGTCTGCAGCTTTCACAGAACTCGCAGTCTTTCCTATCACAACCGCTAGCTCTACTTCCCAGTCCACTTTCTGTAAAACATCTTGAAGTAATCGTAAATTGATTCATATTGGTTTTTTCAGCAAAAATCGAGTAATAATAATAATAATAATAATAAATTTATTTTCAGTAAATTTACAGCTTCTACAATTAATCTTACATAGGGGTCTCCTTTTAAGTACGAGAAATACCTGTGCTAGGAGGCCCCGCTCTTCTAAAACTAATACAATAGCATGTAGGAGTGTGCTTATATGAAATTTTACAATGTGGTAACTTATTATTATTAACTTACTAATAGATGAAAAAGAAAAAGGTAAAACAAACAAAAACCATTAACTTAAAAACATGTGCGTGTCTGATTGTGTGTGGGTGTGGGTGGGTGTGTGTTGTGTAAAGATGTTTGTGTATGTGTACATGGAGGTATGTTTGTGTGTGCGTCACTTATCGCCAGATTATCACACGATAGTTTGTAAAAGGGTTTCAACTTCATCATAGCTTTTACCCTTTAGCCAATCTATCAGAGATTTTTTACAATCCCGATAAGTCATAGGGAAAATATTTAAAATTTTATTTAATTTGTTGTAGATGGAAGCGGATTGCCTGATGTACTGTCTTTTTGCGTATGTCGATTTAACTGTGACTTCTGGTGCAACAAGATATTTCCTTCTTTTTTTGTCGAGGCTAGGATCATAAGGGAGAGTTTTATGGAGTTTTAAAACAGCATGGAGGACATACAATTTCCTGACTGTGAGAAGACCGCTTAGCAAATAAAGGTTTTCAGTAGGGAATCTATACGATTTGAAATACATGACCTTCAAGAGAGATCTTTGTGCTCGCTCCAATTCTAGAAATTTAATTTTTGTAGCTCCGCCCCAAACAGGTAAACAGTACACTAAAACTGACTGGGCCAGTGAAACATAAATTTGGTTTAGTAGAGTCTTGGAGGTAACATGTCTTAAAGTCTTGAAGATCCAAATGAGCTTTCTAGTTCGAGCCATGACCATTTCTGTGTGTGTGCCAAGATAATCGTTGGTCAACCATAATACCAAGATATTTGATATCAGTCACTTTTGTGATTTTGTTACAAGAACAATTTTTGCTTAGTTGAAAATTATCACAACTATGGATTTTAAGGTTATAGTTGGGTCCAGGTTGAGTGATCTTGTATTTTGTAAACGCGATATAAGAAGTGTTTAATGTAAGCAAATAAGAATTCAACCATTCAGCAATCTTCGCGAGCCCCCTTTCAGCATTTCCATATACAGATTCCCATGTATCTCCAGTGAAAGCAAGAGCTGTGTCATCTGCATAGGAGAAAACACGCCCATTCTTAAGCTTCATTTCGCAAAGGTTATTAATATAAATGAGAAAAAGCGTCGGACCCAAGACACTGCCTTGCGGGACACCGAAACTCACCCCTAACTCATCACTGATGTAATTTCCTATTTTTTGAGTAAATAAGTACTGTTTATCAAAGGCTGGACATAAGCCTAGCTGCAAAGCTATGGTTGCAACCATAGCTTTTCTTAGAAACTTGATATAGGTACAAAGCAGACAGGGCGCGCGACCAGGGCGCTGACAAGATAAAATGTATGGCGTATAAGGAACGAAATATACTTTGCGTCACGGGCGCGCGGCCAGACGCCATACATTTTCGTCACAGCGCGCGCCATCCGCGCACCCTGGCCGCACTCCATCCGCGCTCCCGGAGCGCTTGGTACAATAAGTATTTAATAATAACAATAATGAAAAGGCTTGGCTTTTAATGAAACGATAAATTGTAATCTAATCGAGATTTATTACAATCAGTAGGAGTGGAGTCTGCAATTTTCTGGTGAAACATACAATACTTACTGGTATGTACTTATTGTGCCATAAAACATTTTTAATAAATTAATATTTTTATTAATGACATATTTTCTTTTTTTTTATGAATGGGAAATCATCAAATGACTCCTTCCGCTCTGGGTGGAGCGGGAGGGGGTGTCAGACTCTTACTGACTAAAACCCATCCGTGCTCTTCCTAGTGCCCTTTGCGTTTCAGGGCCGCGGTGACTCTTTCGAACAAAATCCGCAACAACTAATGACACCTATTCATTTAATTTGATCGGGTTTTACGGCCACGGTTAAAATTGATCTTCCACTGAACCATCAAGGGAAGGCAAAGGCAAGGGTACACAGGAAAACAAGCGGTTTAGAATAGTATTTTTGGAAGTCTGGTCAAAAAACGAAGAAACCACACCAGAAACACCGACTTCCGAAATTAAATTTATTTTTATTTTGAAGTGTTGTTTTTTCGAAGTTGGTTGTATTTTATTGTAAAAACGTTTTTAATTTTTCGTTGGACGAGTCGACGTCAATTCAGACAGCGCGGTACCATAATATCTATGGGAAAAAATAAGTGGTTTTGAGTAAGACTCTATCAATATACCTACGTGAACTTAATCTCTTCAATCATAAACGTATCTAGCACTTAACATGGGCCTCTGGTACAACCCAAAAACGCATGAAATGAACAGCCCCGTAACGATCTGAACAAACGGAAGACGTACTAAACACCAGCGACATTATTTCATCACGCAAGGTACACCTACACACGATGAATTACGGCGTCAATTTACTTCAATAATTGACCCCAATTTGCGCCGCTCTAAGGTCAGAGCGAACCTCCGTGATTCACTAAGAATTTTTGACGTCGTCTACTATATTATGTAGGAAGACAGTATAGGTCGTTAAACTTGGGCGTTTGGAAGAAATGATTAATAAATTATTGCCATTGTAATCCTACTAATAAAATAAATATGAACGTCTGTGTTATGTGGGTTGTCACGCCATATGGGACGGGATTTGGCCGAAATTTAGCACACGGGTAATCAGGGCTGGGCAGTATTTGAATTACTTGTAATTACTTGTAATTAAAATACGTAATTGAAATACAAATACGTATTTGGAATTTGTATTTCAATTACTTCTTAAAAATGTAATTGGTATTTCAAATATCGTACGCTGAGGTATTTTGTTAGTATTTCAAATACTTATGAGTTCAAAATACATTTGAACATAAATACATTTAGTAAACTTATTAATGGGTGCGTTTTGCATAAAACATCGCTCGTAAGCAAAAAGGCCAACCTAATCTAACATCTGATTGTATTTTGTATTTTATATTTCAAATACCTACACGACTTATTTTGTATTTCGTATTTTAAATACATGCGACATAGTATTTTGTAATTTGTATTTTATTTTAAGCAAAGCATGTATTTTGCCCAACTCTGCGGGTATAGCATAGCTTGGATTAGGACGTAAGAGACCCGGTGCCATTCAATATTATATTTCTTTCTATTCCGGTACTATGTTCCTGTAGGACTGCAATGCGAGCGAAGCCTCTCGCAGAAGCTGAAATTTTATATTTTTCATGTCCAACGTCCGTGGTTTAAAGCAGGTGTGTAGTATCAGTCAAGTACATACCTTCCTGAAAGAATAAATGACGTAGGTATTATTTGAAAGGATCGCTAAAAACATCGGACGCCTTAGAACTTGTCGATAGTCGTTGCGAATAAAATGTCCAGAGGCCTGAAAATCTGACGACCAGTCTTTCGTACCATGAGTGTCGTGTTTGTGTTATTGGGCTGAAGAGCCTAGAACAGCCATACTCAACCTTTTTTCTTCTTGGGCCACATAACGTTTCTACTTTTGTCATGATGGGCCGCAATAATCTACGGTAAAATATAATTCTATATTTAACAGTAGGTATCAAGATGAATGGGATTTTTAAATAGGTATCTGAAAAGTGGACGGTTTTCGATATAATTGTTAATGACAGCCATATCATGGCATAGGCCAACTTTTTCGTTTTATTAGCAGGTGAAAAGTCTCAGCACATCGTCATTAATTGAATCAGAAACCCGACATCTGTAAAGTAGGTATAAATAAAATTCTCACAGTTTAGTACACAATAAATTTTATTGAGTCACTGTAAATAAGTAAAGTAAATAAGCACCACTAATATAATTTATGCCAGGGTACGGGGCCACACAGAAAACTATTGTGGGCCACATGCGGCCCGCGGGCCTCAGTTTGAGGATAGCTGGCCTAGAGATTATATCCCCTGCATTTAAGATACTGTTGGGTATTTAGCCGCATCTGGTTCGACTAGAGGCCGGTAGCCGATCCAAAGGTAGTTGAGAAAAGGGCAAGGCAGGTGATGATAATAAAAACGGAGACAGAAATCATACCTTGCATACTTCAGTCCTTATCCTCAAAGGCTGGTTCGGGCCAATGATAGTGCTGGAGTACTTGCTGAAGATCATCGGTATGGCTGGTGGAGGAACTTTGATCTCATTGCAATGGTCGGCGAAGTTCAGGGCCACGCCTAAAATCTTGTCTATGCCGAAAATAGGCGCGACCAATGTCACGCAAGATAGAGGGATATATTTTTTTATTGATATGCTGGATGTGGAAAGGATAAAAGATAATTAACATAACATCAAGCGTTTTGTCCCTGAAACTCAGAACAACCCGGGTTGAGTTGTAACTTCTTTGTGTGTGTGTGTATTTGATGGCATAAATCTAGACTCCGAGGTGAGAAATTCAGATGGAAAAGCCAATGAACACTTTGCCCGACCTGGGAATCCAACACAGGACCACAAGCTCAGAACCTAGCGCCACTAGAACTACTAGGAATATTAACGTGAACTAAAAACTTTAAATGAGCGTTGACTGGAATGAGCTCACGCACGGACAAAGTGAGGGGCGTGGCATAGACGAAAAATGTGTACAAAATATTTTTTTCCGTGCGGGAATCGAACCCGCGACACGCAGGCAAGCAGTCGATAGCTCAACCACTGCGCCAACCGTGTTTTCTTACTCGCACTTGCTGACTGGCGCGTCCGTGCTACTCTGTGCACGGCAATAAATAGGGGCGGTGGGTCGCGAGTCACTGGTAACAAAATCAATTTAATTATGTAGGTAAGGTGGCCTCTTATTCTAATGAAATTCCATAATACACACCAGGCCAGATCTAGGTCTAGTAGATGGATAGTAGGTAGGTTACGCATTCTTATTGACAGCCGATTTCACACAAGCGTAAAAAGTTCAGTATTAAAATCAAACTTACTATTCTAATTTGTCAGCAATTCCAGCCTTCAGCACTTGAAGCATTCTCGTGGGCATGCCGCATTCTTGTTGACAGCAGAGGTCGACGACACTGTCCCCACACAAGTAGCCGAGCCGAATCTCACTCGGATTGTCGTTAAGGCGGAATTGGACGTATCTCATCTTCCTATTTGTTAATGACTGGAAAATATTTCTTTTTAGGGTTCCGTACCCAAAGGGTAAAAACGGGACCCTATTATTAAGACTCCGCTGTTCGTCTGTCTGTCTGTCACCAGGCTGTATCTCATGAACCGTGATAGCTAGACAGTTGAAATTTTCACAGATGATGTATTTCTATTGCCGCTATAACAACAAATACTAAAAACAGAAAAAAAAATTAAGTGGGGCTCCCATAGGTACAACAAACGTGATTTTTTTGCCGTTTTTATAGATAATGGTACGGAACCCTTCGTGCGCTAGCCCAACTCGCACTTGGCAGTATGCTTATCAATATGTGTAGCCTTTTCCCAACTTGGTTGGGATTGGATTTCAGTCTAACCAGTAAGCTGAGTAGGTACCAGTATTTTACGCGGAGCGACTGCCTATCTAACCTCCACAACCCAGTAACTGGGTAACACGTACGATTCCCCTCGGCAAGACTGGTGTCAGATTTATGTCAGGATTGAGGGCCCCACTCTTGAATTGAAAAACTTTGTAGGAGGTGTTTTGTTTTTCTACTAAATCTTAATATATTCGCATACCTAGACGAATTAGCATCGATTTACCGAGATACAGAAATCCTTGTGTCAGGATTGAGGGGGACCCTTTTTTGACCCTCTTACTGACTGAAACCCATCCATGCTCCTCCTAGTGCCTTTCGCGTTCCAGGGCCGCGGTGACTCTTTCGAATAAAATCCTTTGAATTGCTTTAACTTTTTTGTTTTTGTTCTACAAATTTTCGGATCAGTTGTACAATTTTTCTACAACTTCTACTAAATCATATTACCAATAGTTTTTCAATTCAAGTGTAGGGCCCTCAATGCTAAAGCACATTCAGATTTACTGGCTTCTAACAATCCGTAACAACTGCCAAAGATCTACAAAAGACAGCCGAGACCAACAGCTTACCTACTATCAAAAACCGAAATAAAGCTGTCCTGAATCGACGTCTATCGTGATCCTTTATTTACACCCGTTATTTCTGGCTGCCACGGATTCTGATTCTGGACTAAAAGCTATTTATTGTTAGGTACTAGGTATTCCGTCCCACTGCAGGGCAAAGGCCTCCCTTTCTTCCTTCCATTGTTCCCGGCTCTGGGCTAGTGTGGACCAATTCTATCGTTAGACGTCAAGCCCGTCCTGCCATATTCGCCTGGCTCTGCCGCGATGCCGCCGGACATTTCCTGGGACCCACATTGTGGTTGCTATAGCCCAAGAATCGTTAATTTTTTTCCTTACTTGAATTAAACTTAACAGTCGTTACAGAAGTCCCAAAGTCTGGGAATGTTGCCAAGAGGGATCGCCTTAGATACGTCGTAGCTACGTATCTGTGTTGTGGAGGACAGAATATAGGCAGCAGCTCAATTGGAGAAAAAGCTGATGTGAAATGATGTGTCTCTGTCGCAGAAGAATAGCTTAATCAGCGGTTGCATTAAAACACTAGCCTTTTCATTGAACTGTGCCGATTAACCAGCGACATAAGTGACATGGGCAAGTCATTAAACGATATTGAACAAAATATGTCACTTAGGTCGCGCATTTAAATGAAAAGGCTAGGCCACCAATTAAACGGCTGATTAAGCTAATTGGTTGCGGCATGTCTAATGACGAAACTTACCTACCGTATTCAAGTTTCTGAGTTTGCCCTGAATAATGTGAATCAAAGACTACAATAGTAGGTACCTATACTGATGCGTCTACTGTGTTCACTGATAGCGCAACATTCACCTCCACTGATAGAGAAATATTTGAGTCTGATTGAGCAAGTCACTAGGATTTTTGGTTGTGCAATCTACATAATATGAAAAGATAAAATCCAGGAGTTAATTTGCAAGTGTTGATTTCTTTGACAGAAAAAGATGTCAGAATTATTGGAATGGGTTGATGTGAAAGGAAACGTTCAAAAAGGAAGAGAATAAAATTAATAAAGTAGCCTAGGTACCTACTTAGAATGTGTGAAGAAATTATTTACCTACCTACTAAAAACTTTTTCATTGGACTTTTATACTGGAAAAACTGGTGCACCGTAAGAAAAAAACTTGGCAAACTACAAGGCTCAATTCGTGCAATCCCTTGTCACCAGAGTCCAAAGCAGTGGGAGGATTTATAAAAAAAAACTAGCGGTCTCGACAGACGTTGTCCTGCCCGAACTTTTCGTAGATAACAAAACCGGGTTTAATTGTAAACCTATCTAAACCATTTGGGGACCCACTTGGTTCTTAAAGAGAGAGTTGAGACATACACACGTACAGAAAAATTTTATGTAATAAACTAGTAGCTTTTGCCGGCGACCATATCAATGCCAAACATCGCAACGTTTTTTTCTTCCATTCTGTCCTATCAGCCGTCACACTATCACTAACTCCCTTTTCTTTCATCACCTTATAATACCAATTTATTTTACGATATTTTTATCATTGTTGACAAAGCAATCTGATGACAGTTGGTTAGCCTTTTTTAATCCGTAAACAAAAATTCATTGAATAAAACATGACTACTTATAGCGATACATTCCTCAGCTGAAAGACAGGGTGAGGAATGTAGAAATACGCAAGAGAACCAACGTAACGGATGCTCTAACCTTCTCACTCCAAAGAAAATGGAAGTGGGCAGGTCACGTGGCCAGGCTCAAGGATGATAGGTGGACAGCGAGAGCAATAAAATGGACTGGCCCACGAGGAACTAGGAGCAGAGGCAGGCCTAACGCTAGATGGGCAGACGAGATAGCGGAGATGGCGGGTCACAACTGGATGCACGCTGCCAACGACAAAGCTCACTGGCACTCCTTGGAGGAGGCTTTTACCCGAAGGGGGTCCGTACAAATTAATTAAAAGTTACGTGGTACAAAACTAGTATTTTAACAGATTGTAATTTGCATGGAATAAATAAAGCTTTATTATTATTATTATTATTCTCTTTATTCATTTTTATACATATATTTTACATTTTTAAATATTTATATAAAAACAATACATAAAAAACATTTAAAAATATAAAAAATAGTAGTCCGCCGGTGTCGGGAGCGAGGTCCAAGCTACCGGTGGTTAGGGCTTCAGAGAAAGGAACCTCCTCACAATACGAGCCGTATCGAGGAGTACTGCCTTCTGTATCAGGCCCTTTATCCAACTGCGCAACGCCAGCTTCGACAGATGGTCGTCGAAGCTTTTGGCCATCAGGCCATTGGCCGTAACGACCATCGGCACAATGACAGCCGAGTCCATATTCCACATGTCGACAACCTCGTGTGCTAAGTCAAGATACTTGATTTGTTTCTCTTTCTCAGCTTTCACGAGGTTCTCGTCATGTGGAATGGTAACATCGATTATCATTGTGCGGCGCGCTAATCGGTCTATCACCACTATATCGGGCTTATTAGCGACGATAGTCCTATCAGTGATGATAGACCGATCCCAGTACAACGTGACATGGTCATTTTCGAGAACTGGGTCGGGCACATACTTGTAATACGGTACCTCAGAATCCACAAGTTGGTATTTCAAAGCAAGTTGCTGGTGAATAATCCTGGCCACTTGGTTATGCCTGTGCAAGTACTCGCCGTTAGCCAGACGAGAACAACCAGAGATAATATGTCTGATGGACTCACCCGGACGGTGACATGCCCGACACACGTCAACCGTCCCGTCCTTCATAATATGCCTCCGGTAGTTGTTCGTCAAGATAACTTCGTCCATAATTGCACAAACAAAACCTTCAGTTTCTCCGAAGAGATCACCGAAACGTAGCCAGGCCACGGACGCTGGGAAATCTACGTCGGACCCATAAAGAGCCCGATAGAAGCGCCCGTGAAGCTCCTTGCCTTTCCATACCTCCTTGCGGTCATCTGTAGTAAGTATTACAGGTTTGCGCCAGTTCTCTTTAGCCATGGACAACGGGGTGAGTCCCTTGTCCACTGCGACCACATCTCGGTGCATACCCACATCGACTTTGAGAAAATATTCTCTGAGACTGCACATCTCGCGGTTGTGCAGAGTCTTAGCATTTAAAAAGCCTCGACCTCCACACTTCCGCGGGATGTACAGTCTCATCACCGACGATCGTGGGTGATGCATCCGGTTTGCAGTCAGCAGTGTACGGACTCTCCTGTCCAGGGCGTCGAGTTCGGTTTGAGTCCATTTGAGTATGCCGAAAGAGTACATTAATACCGGCATGACCCAACCGTTGAAGGCGCGCACCTTATTTCCGCCCGACAAAAGGCTGTTTAAAACCTTTTTCAGGCGGCCAAAGAAGCGCTCCTTCAGCGATTGCTTCATGTCAGCAACATTAATGCCCAACGCTTCCGACATACCCAAATACTTGTAGGTTTCGGTCGAGCTGAGGGATCTAACCTGTATGGAATCCGAGAGTTGAATTCTCTCAGATTCCATAATCTCCCCTTTCTTTACATGCATGACTGCACATTTGTCCACACCAAATTCCATCCTGATGGCACTACTGAAGTTTTCAGTTACCTTCAGTAGCTCCATCAGTCGCAAATTGTTGGGGGCAAAGAGTTTCAGATCATCCATGTAAAGGAGGTGAGATATGGCTTGACCACCTCTTCTCAACCGATAGCCTAGGCCTGAATCCTCCAGCAGTGTGCTAAGAGGATTCAGAGCTAAGCAAAACCAAAGTGGACTCAAACTGTCGCCCTGGAATATTCCCCGTTTAATCCATACAGGCTCATCATTCCCTTGAATCTGTCGACATCCTGGATATCGAAGGACCGTTTTCCATTGCCTCATACATGACTCAAGGAAGGCGCGTAGAGTTGCATCTATTTTGTACAACTCCAGCACCTTCATGAGCCATGTATGTGGCACAGAGTCATAGGCCTTCTTGTAATCTATCCAACATGTCGACAGATCCTTACGGGATCGACGAACCTGTTGGCTTATGGCCATGTCTATGAGGAGTAGCTCCTTAGTGCCGCGGGACCCTTTCCTACATCCATTCTGAGAAGCGGACATAATTGAGTTATTCTCAATGTGATCATTAATTTTCACTCTCAGAATGGATGTAAGAAGTTTATAGACCGTCGACAAACAATTATTATTATTATTATTACTTATAGCGATAAACCTATGCCACAGGAATTGTTCTGCCAGGGTTGCGGAGTTGCTCGAAAGAGTTACCGCGTCCCCGGAACGCAAAGGGCATTTGGTGGAACAACGGGTTTTAGTCAGTGATAGTCTGTCTCTCCCTTCCGCTCCACGAGAACAGGAGGAGTCATTTGTATATTTCCCATCCAAAAAGAAAGCTTGTGAATTAGACCTTAAGATAGTAATCGGTGTATTATTATGGTAAATGACTTTTACGCCCATTAAAAATCATTCTTTAAATGTTTAAAATAAATTTATTACAAAAAAATTATAGTTATAACATTAATAGAATTACATGATTAATAACAAGAAATATGTACCTTACATTCAAATAACAAAATACACAATATAACATAATAACGTAACACATCTCGATAAGTATAAAATATATATACAGGGTGTCCCAGCAAAGCGGTATAAATGTTTTGTTCATATTCCCAAAATATAAAAAGACATTGCGTCCCCAGGCGCGGTCCAACTTGGGTCACGAGTCCTCTTTCCAAAGCATCCAAGCCACAAGGTTGATATTTTCACCAGAAGATACTATTTTTATGAGGGGTTGCATACAATATTCGAATTTCATGCTTCTAGGTTTAGAACTTTAAAAACAAGAGTTTTTACGATAAAAAGAGTTTTGATAGTAAAAAACCATTGAATAGAAATTAGAACAACGCTTTTTTAAAATAAAAATTTAATAAAAACGTACGTACATCTGGGGCTGTATTATTCGCTGTTCTATTGCGAAAAAAAGATGGTGGTAGCCGTCATTTATTACTCCATCTCACTCTCACAATCATAAAATCTAGCTTCCCTTGTCTTCACTTCATAAGTTATGGCACGGTCTAAAATTTGTCGACTTTCACTTGGAACTTGCCGATGTTCTGTATCTCGCTGGTGATGGTGTCTCCGGGCTGCAGGAACTGGGGCGGGCTGCGGTGCACGCCCACGCCGCCCGGCGTGCCCGTCAGGATGATGTCGCCCGGGTACAGCGTCATCAGGCTGGGAAGACGATGGGTAAGATATGTGAGACGAGTTTTGAACATAAAGATAGGTATACATTTTAGTGACAGTACTACCCATTTTGACGCCTATTGCTAGCAATATTTTATATATATATATATATATATTTTTTTTTTTTTTTTTTTAGGTATGACCACTAGCAAGTTAACACACGTGGGATATTAACTGCTTAACCGGACTAACCTGTGGTGGCTTCAAATGAATTTAAAGCCCCCAGCCAAGGCAACAAAACTAGCTACAAGCTAAAAACACTACTGACCGCTCGCTAAGGGCATTCCCTGTGGAATACGACCTCGGCTTAGCGGCGTCAGTTTGGGACAGCAAGGGACAATCAGGCTGGGTCGTTTTATTATTTAGGGGTTATTAAAGCTAAAGGCTCAGCGGCGCGGGCTGGCTCGTTTGCAAAAGTCTGGGAGGGTTTTGAGTGGGTCATCGCGACGGACCTCGGCGGCGAGGTCGGTATACGGAACGCGGTCTGTATCTGTTTATTCTAAGGGTGCTGGTTTCCCTACAGCTTTCCTGTATCTTTGTGATCTCGTCGTCGGATTCGACGAGTGTATGCCGAGGACGGCGAATCTTACTAATGCGAGAGGGAGTGTACTGGGTTGCCTTTGAAATCAAAGGGTTTTGGTGCTTTTCAGCGGATTCGAAGAAACGCTTTGTAAGGCGTTTCATAAACTGTTTTAGGGTCGGGATTTTAAGGTCGACATGAAGTCGTTCGTTCCGTACATACCACGGGGCGCCCGTGGCTTTTCGGAGAAATCTGTTTTGGATTACTTGCATCCTGTGGATTTGCTTTGGCTTTGAGTGTGCGAACACAGCACACGCATAAGTCATAATCGGTCGTATGCACGTAGTGTAGATGCGCAGTTTACATTTAAGTGATAGCTTGCTGCGTGCATTCAGCATTGCATGGAGTCTACCCAGAGCGAATGCAGCACGCGAACGTACCGCACTTATGTGCTCAGCAAAGGTGAGTCTATGGTCTAATATCACACCTAGATATTTGGCTCGCTTTTCCCAAGGGATTTGCTTACCAAACATAGTGATCGGACTCGGTGGATTGGGAATGAATTTCGCCCGCGGTTTGTAGAACAAAACCGCCTGGCTTTTTTCGGGATTAACCTCAAATCTCCAGAGACGGAACCAAGCGCCTAGGTCGCTGGCCGCCTTTTGGAGATTTTTGGCTATTGAGTTTTCACTATTGCCGGAGCAATAGATGGCCGTATCGTCGGCAAATAGAGCTAGCTGCGTCTTATTATTCTTAGGGATGTCGCTAGTGAACAGCGTGAAAAATAAAGGGGAGAGCACGCCGCCTTGAGGGACGCCGGCTCGTATAGGGTGGGGGGAGGAAAGCCACCTTCGATACGATACCGAAAAGTGCGGTTCGACAAATAGTCTCGTATGATGAGCACGAGACGATCTGGCACGCCAAGTTTATATAGCTTATAAATTAAGCCATTGTGCCAGACTTTGTCGAAAGCTTTCGCTATATCAAAGAACACGGCTCCCGTTTTTAAACCGCGTTGAGTGCGGCCGCCGATATGTTCAACGATACGGTAAACCTGTTGGACACATGAGTGATTAGCTCTTGCTAGCAATACTACTACTGTACTAATTTATACTATTTTATAAATTCAAGTTCTTCAAAGTTTGCAGATAGATGCGTTGCTGGAGAGCCTGTTGTGGCACTTCTTCTTCTTCTAGTGTAGACGGGCGGGCGTTTCGGGGGACTGTCTTTATGTACATTAAAAAAAATAACTAGTAGTTACTATGGTTTTAGTTACTATCGTTGTACAACTGACGCTGGTGTTATCTTGTTAAAGCATATCTTTAATGCGTGGGAAGAGGCACAAGATGGTTATGTTTTAAAATTCAAGTTTATTTTTGTTTGTACTGACAGCGTCAGAGAAAAGGAACCCCTCAGTCGATATTTTGTTCATACAAATTTCGGGGGCGTATTACTCCATTGTTTGACATTGTACATTCAAAGTTAAACATGATATCGTTTTATCTCATTATTAATTTTGTCTCTACGGAAACAGAATAGTAACATAAAAAGCCATTAAAAAGTTATAAGCCAACAAAGATTCGTTTTTCTTGCTAATTTTAACGCAACTTTGGGCGCAAATAAGTAATAAAAGCAGTGTAAAATCTCAAAAACAAAGTCGGCACCGACAAACCTCAATAATAGAAGAGTTCAATAAACTTTATTTGTAATTGATTTATGCAGTGGTTTTTTTTTTAAACTCAACTTTCCAATAGACTTTTCGTGCATCGTCTAACGTTGTTTCTATGAAAAGTTGTTTAAATGAAAAGAAAACGAAATGCATAAGATTTGCTTTACCAAATGTCAAAAGCAGTGATTGTGACATAGTATTGAACAGGGAAAAGCGAGATAGAATTATATTGATAGAATTCGTCGATAAAACGGTGTTCCTGGGGATTACACTTAACTAAAGGCTACAATGGGGTCCTCATTAGGCATCGCTTGCAGGATGGCTAACTTCAGCAGCATATGTAGCAGATGTTAAAATACGCCAATTTACGGATGTTGATACCGCGAGACTGGTCTTTTTTAGTTACTTTCACGGTATCATTTCTTACGGTATTTTACTATGGGGACGGGCTGCAGACATCGAGTCTATTTTTATTTTGCAGAAAAGAGCCATCAAAGCCATACACTCCGTCGGCGTGATTCTCTAAGGGAACTGTTAAGAATATTAACATCATGACGGTACCTTGTCAATACATTTACGAAAACATCATGTATGTTAGTAAGAATTTACTTTTTAGTAAAAGAGGCGACATACATAATTATGGTACTAGAATAGGGACCAATTAGTTCAACAAGTTTCAGACTGGCTAAAGTAGCCTCATCTACTAAGGCTACTTTAGCCAGTCTAAAAAATGTATAATTTTACAATCTGATAACCATAAATATTACCACTATGAACAAACTTTGATGATTTTCTCTATGTAAAAGTGTGACTGTGTAGCGCCATCTATCTCGACAACTGCGAACTAAATACGAAATCCTAAATCGCAATATCAGAGTTTACCGTGCGATTCGAACAGATACAACGGTCTGAATATCAACTATCGGGCAGTTGCCCACCGGACACAACAACCGTCCGGTTGGAGGATCCTCCCTTTTCAAAGGAGGTTTGCGGGACTTTACTCTCTGTTCCGCTAACCTCCAAAACTGAAAGAGTTACTGCAAGCCCTAAAAGTGGTGGGGTAGGAGCCAGTTTTCGAGCATGGGCATTGAAAATTTATCTCAGATAGATACTCACGCGCTAATCCTCTCAATAACCTTAGGTATGGTGTGTATGAGGTTAGTGGTGTTGCTGCTCTGCTTCTGCACTCCGTTGACGGAGCACTGGATGTCTAGCGCCTGCGCATCCTCGATCTCATCCGCCGTCACTATGCACGGCCCGATGGGGCAGAACGTGTCCTGCGACTGGAAACACAAGTTACAAAGTTAATCTACAGACAGACTCCACATCTAAATGTCTACCTGTGTGTATCAACATCCAATCCCAGACAGCCTTTATTAAAAAGATCCAAACACTTTCATTTTCTATCATCATTATCATTTCAGCCGAAATACGTCCATTTTTGGACAGGGCCCTCTCCCAGGAGTCGTTATATCGACCGGAGACGCACAGCGTCTCGAATCCAGCGGATTCCCACGGCCTTCAACAGGTCATCGGTCCACTTTATGAGAGGCCTTACAACGCTGCGTCATCCGGTACGCGGTCGCCACTCGAGAACTTTTCAAGCCCATCGACTATCTATTCTGCGAGCAATGGCCCTGCCCACTGTCGATGACTTCAAACTCTCGGTAACCTTTGAATATTTTGAATATTGGTAAAAGTGGCATAAGACCTAACAGCACTTATCCTGTGCGCATGACAAATGACGACCTGGGGCTGTACCATGACGTGTTAAAACGTTAGTCGTTCGAGCGAGAAAGGGGGATGGAGCTATATAGGGTGTAGGTATAGCTCCATCCCTCTTTCTCGCTCGAACGACTGACGTTTTAACAAGTCATGGTAGGACCGCTGTAGACTGTAACCGCCGAGCATATCTATATATATAAAAATGAAACCCGTTTTCCTTGGTCACGGCATCACGCGTGAATGGCTGGACCGATTTCACTAATTCTTTTTTTGTTGTGTTTGTTATTGTCAGGAGAAGGTTCTTACGAAAAAAAAAAAAAAAAAAAAAAATTGCGCGGAAAATTAGAAAATTTAAGAATCCTTAGGGTAGGTGTAGGGTAGGTGTAGGGTAGGTGTAGGGTAGGTGTAGGGTAGGTGTAGGGTAGGTGTAGGGTAGGTGTAGGGTAGGTGTAGGGTAGGTGTAGGGTAGGTGTAGGGTAGGTGTAGGGTAGGTGTAGGGTAGGTGTAGGGTAGGTGTAAGGTAGGTAGCCAGTTGACGGGAGCGAAGCCGCGGGGGACAGCTAGTTCTTAATAGAGGGATAGACGGCAAAGGCTTCCTTAGTAATAGAGTTCATTTTCACCTCTCTGGATATTGATCCCTACAAAATCATTGGATTTTATCTATATTATTTATTTACAAATTGCAAAGTCAGCAAGATTAATATTGACTTATAAAGTGTCTGATATAATATGTGTAGATAGCGACAGTTATGTGTTTTACCGTAATTCATGCCAGTGATTAAGCTGATAAAACCTAATGACTGGCTTGAAACACTGTTGCAAGTCACCAGTGGGTTCTTATAGTGTTATTAAATACCTAAGTCTGGTATCTTATAAAACGCGATAAAGTATGTGTTGTGACCCCCTATGTTGCTTATCAACACAGGTGTCTGTTCTCATTTGGCGAAATGGGGTATTATTGATTCAAACAGAACATATTTAAGTAAGGTGGGTCAGACTATATACCATTTACTGGAGTGCCGTTCACCTGTACCCGTGTTCCTAGCATCTTATTTCGTCGATCTGAATCTAACTACTAGGATACCTGACAATCGCTTGCACTGTCTGGACAGGTACCTACACACAACTCAGATATTACCCTACATGGTATTCATATGATTTGACCAGCACGAATTGTATGGACGTTAAAAGAGGTTCTGACCTTTGATATTGCTTCGGTGTTTCTTCTCAGAGTAGTCAGCTAGGAAAAACCGGCCTTGACGTGTAAAAGTGTTATTTTTAACCTATTAACAAAATAATTATTCACCTGCCACAATAAACGTGGACTCCTACTGGGTCTAAATAATAAACGCATCATAAACGCATCGTTATCGAATAATAGACGTATCGTTGACACAATAATTATGAGCAAATTTCGCGATACGAACCTTTCCAAGCAGGAATTGTCCTCCATTCTTCTCCTTCTGCCAGTCCCTGGCGCTGATGTCCTGAGCGACGGTGTACCCGAAGACATAGTCGTTGGCCTCGGCAGCCGACACAGATGAAGCGTTCTTGCCGATGATCACCGCTAGCTCGACTTCCCAATCTACTTTCTGTAATGAGTGTAGAAGATTTTTTCTGTTAGCTTAGGATTGACAAGGGGCATCGTGCTACCATACCAGTAGCTGGGTTGTACCAGTAGATTTAAGAAAGAGGCAGTCGCTTCCGTACTATTATTAAGGTGAATGGATGAATGCTCTCACTGCCATTTTGTCGCTAGATGGCGACACATCCACAATTTCGAACATTTTCAATTTTTACACCTAACATAGAAAGTTTTAATAGACAACTTTATTATAGGCGCCACCTAGGGCATTAACTTGATTTTTTTAGATAATCACTATGCTTGTTAACTGCTACCATACAAAGATTACAGCAGAATAAAGATTTAGCCGCATGAATTTACTCTTTACACACACATGCAAAGTAAATAGTAGTAACTTTCGACACCACTAGATGTCGTTTTATTCAAAAATGGTTGGAAATTAAAATGTCAAGAGGACCAAATTGTTATATTCCAATCTATTTCTTATTAATATAACCTTAGCAATGATTATTATCACGCTATACTTTCGGGAAGCTGAGCAGCTAAAAACCTTGACATAAATAAGCTCGGCTATTTGAAACAGTTATCAACCGTACAAACAGACTGTCGGTTTAGAGACTGCCTTTCATTAGGCTTGGTGTGGGTTCAAATCTCAATAGTTGTATTTATTTTTGAATTATTCTTTATCCTTACCAAACCTAATATTTTCAAATATTAATAATAATATAATTATTGGTCTATGCATATTTTTGTTTCTAGGCTCGATATCCTATCGGATTTGGTGGTGAAAAGGTATCCCTTTTCACCATAACAAATTATTCAGATAAATTATTTCGGGTAATAAACATTGCATGTTACGCTCTAACATCGCAATCATGGGCTCGGCGTACGACTATGCACCGAAACTCACACATCTGTGATCAGTGTCATCACAGTCGCAACCTACTGTTACCGATAGACAAGGATAGAGATAGGAGACGGCGCTATCGTGCGAGCGAAATCGCGTTAGCTGCCGAATGTTGACGAATGTTTACGATTATGAATGACATGCCATGTGGTAGCGTTAGCAAATAAAATAAAAAACATTAATTATTTTGAGGTACTTAAAAAAAGAAATATTGTTCGCTTGATCGCGCAAGGTTACTAAAGCTTTACTTCTGCCTTTGTTTTCGGACAACAACAAGCCACTTTTGTCTCCTTAATTCATCTTTAGGAAACCTGAATAAAAAAGAGCCTTAAGTATCACCATTATGCATTTATGTATAAATAAATAAAGAATATGGCTGCACATGACGTGCAGTTTGGGAGTTACGAGGAAGCCTTGAAATCATAACCGTTTGCTTTGCCACAGTCGCGTAATAAAGATAACTAAATATAGTGAAGTAGTGATGCTGCACTAACAATTAGGTACTAAAAACTAGACTGTCTTATAAAAACATTTTTTTTAAATAAGTACCTATTGCGTAAAACATAACTGTTATCAATTATCAATAAAATCGACTTGAATTTAAATAATCATGGTTGGTAAAACAATAATAATAAAAACTATTAATATGTTTGAAGAAATTTGTGTTGCTAACCTTACGCAACCTCGGTCTGGTACTAGTCGTCGCGCGCGTTGTTTACAAAATCTCTCAACAACTCGCGAATTGTGCGTATCGTGTCTCTCACGCATGTTTTTAATATCTATCTCGCTCTCACAAACATGGCGAAGCAAACGATAAAATATTTTTGTTATTTTCAACAAATTAACATTTTTGGCTGTATTTACGAGTGGTGTGTCTTATTTTTTCCTATGTTTAGGTAGGTACTACTTGATACAGAAAGTCAAGTGATTTTTTTTCAAGTCTATGCAGTGAAGGTAGTTCAATTTACACGATAATTAGTAATAAGTACTACTAATTAATAACAATTTCCGAGATACTGATAAAAGCTAACATAGAGTAGAACTAGGTAAGTATATTTATTCATAGTACCTAAACAAAAAATCTCTAATAAAATTCTTTGCCTTAAAAATCTAGAAAAAATATAGGTATGTTTAGGTATCAAATAGGTACTAAATTTTTGTAAAGGCGAATTGAAATTTTTGAGCCCTTACGTGGAGATCCTAAATGTCGGCAGTCCATCCTGACATCAGAATGACTCCCCATTTTTTAAATTCATTTTCTCAGTTATTAATTAGGTACCAATTATTTAAACAAAGGTATCAAATAGTAGCAAATAGGTATTAGATTTTAGTAATATTTTTAAGCTGATCGGTCATTTTGGCCAGTCATTCTGAAGGTCACATCAATGATTTTCCGTGCGCGACTGAGTGCCAACTACGGGCAATCACTTAGTTGAGTAGAACCACTTGCTGTGACTAAGTCCCGTATCTAATGGTAATAAAGGTATATTGTACCTACACAGGTTGTTGTAATGTGACTGAACCTAAATAGTACCTAACGTGTAAATAAATTGTGACGTGTAGGTACTAAATAAATAAAAGATTATTTATGCAATTATTCGTCGCGATCTAAGAATGTTTTCTTTAGGTGATACAGTCGTAACATTCAGTGAAGTGTGATTACTGGCGTTCTTTGGTGGAATGGTTTTAGATGGCAAAGCAAAGGGTTGTTATCAGCTTAGAATATCGTGGTATTAGTTGGTTAGAGTAGGTACCTACCTATGTAAGTACTCGTATGTGTCACCGGATAATTCCAAACATCGTAAGATTGTAATAAATCTTGTTTATGTTTTAGACTATTATCTATGATTATGTTGAGAACAGATAATGGATTGTGGAGGTCTGGTAGGCAGCCGCACCACGTAAAATACTGGTATTCAGCTGAATCCGGTTTGACTGGAAGCCAACCCCAGTAGGTATAGTTGGGAAAGGGCTAGGCAGATGATGTGTTGAGAAGAGATAATTTCGAATACACTGAATCACACCCAAATTCAATAGTTATCAATACTTGTCTTATCTAGAAGAAATTATAAGTATAGTTGTTTTATAACACGAGTGCGGGCGAGCCATAGTTGTGTAGGTAAATGTACGTGCACATTGTCTTAGTGTGCGTAACCTTGAGAGCGACTGACACAAGCTCACGCACACTAAGACAATGTGCACGTACATTTACCTACACAACTATGGCTCGCCTGCAGTCGTGAGATAAAACCACTATAAGTAGGTACTTGTAAATATACAATCTTACGCGACTTATAATATTACAATCATGCGACACAAATGCAAAAAAATACATCATCTGTGAAATACAGTCTGGTGACAGACAGAGAGACAGACAGACAGACAGACGGACCGACAGACGGACGACCATTGCGTAGGTAGCTAGGAAAAAAATAGGTAGGTTTGCCTACGCTGATCGCCTGATTTAGGTATAGGTACCCTAAGTATACCTACATGAACTTCTTTTCTCTGATTTGATTCAACCCAAACCAATGAATTAGTAGTTAACCGTGTCAGAAAATGTTTTATCAGTAGGTACCTACTTACATACAGTGGAAAGATTTTTAAATCTTTAGGTAGGTAGGCACTATTTATTTAAAGTAGATAAGTAATACAATAATAACATTAGTTTTGTATCTGTGTGAACCAAAGGCAGATCGCAGATAATTGTTTTCACTTTCTAGCATTATTTCTCATTCCCTAAAAAAAAACATTTCATCAATCATAAAATGTAAAATCCGCGGGCAAACCCGCGCGCCGGCGCTAACTTGCTAGAAACACAATTTTGACACACAATCACGCATGGACTGGAACAATTTGGCAACACGCGTTGTTGCCAAATTGCGTCTTGAATGGCAACGTCGCATCGCCGCGTCCGTCACTCGACAACCTTGGCGCTTGTTCGAATTTTCGAACAGCGCCATCTACTTAAAATGTTCACCGCACGTAAACTCGTAACACAACAGCAATGAACTTTTTCTCGGTGGTTCTATAAATTTCTGTCAGATGGCGCGATTCAGGTCACTCACACATGTAAAGATTTTTCGTTTTTTATTGGGTCTAATTCTCATAGAAAGACTGTTTTTTTTCTAAAATTTGGGCGACAGGCGATCACAATACATTATAAAGTCTCATTATACTTGCTTTTATTCTGCAGAAACTGTTTATTTACGGAGATTACAGCTCCTGAAAAATGTATGGCGAGGTCTCTTTACAATATAATTGCGAAACAGGCTAGCCTTTAGACTTAATTTACAGTAAAATAATATTTTTTTACATAAAAATACTGAGTGAAAAAAACATATTCCTACTCTGTACGAGTAGGAATATGTTTTTTTCACTTCATTATTTTTAAAAGTTCGTAATCAATCCGAACCAATTTTTTTAAGAAATCATAAGAAAGACATTTAGCCTTGGTGACTCCAAGGTTAAACGTTTCGTGGTTCGTTTCACAAGTTTCGCAACTACTACCATCAGTAGGTACCTATTCCGCCTTCAACAATCAGTCTGCACAAAATTATTCATTAGCAATTAAATGAATTGAAATAATATTTAAATGTGACTGGGTAGCCGTTCAACAAATACACGAAATTTGTTGAATCACCAACTAATTTTAACATTAATTGATAAATGCCCAAAAGGCTATCAATCAACATTTGCACTGACTGTTTTTTACATTTTGTTTTCAAAAATATTAACGAACGAAATTAACTCATATTTTAAGAGACTTTAAAATAAAAGTGTAGGTACCTCGCCATGTTAGATGGTGATGGTTTCCATCAAAGATGTTGATATTCATGGTCAGTAACCAGTACCTAAGTATAAATATCTTAGACGTAAATAATAACTGCAACACAAGTAAGTTCTTAGATAAAAAGTAGGTTACCTCATCCAGGATTTAGCTACTATTGTATATTCAGAAATTGAGATAAGTTTATGAAATGAACTTAATTTACACGAGAGTAAAGTTGATAATTTCGTAAGTATTTAATATACCTTTAGATCATACCTTGACAATATCAGTCCTAATCTTCACAGCGTCATTGGGCCCAATGATAGTCCGGGGGAACTTGCTGAATATGATCGGTATCTTGGGCTGTTCCAAGTTCTGCTCCTTGCAGTGGTCCGCATAGTTTAGGGCTACACACAATATCTTGTCTACTCCGTGGATTGGCGCCTTTAGAGTGACGTCCGAAAGCGGGACAGTTTGTGCGCTTTTTAGTCTATGAAAAATAAAAAAAACATAATGTTTATTGATGTATGAACGTAAATAAGCAAGGGAATATGTCAGAATTGTACCAGGTGGCATCTTGCAGTTTCTGCCTATCCCCATGGGAAAAAGGCGTGAGTTTATGTGTCATGAATGTCGATTGATTGTTCATATCTACCGACCGCGATCGCTTACGGAAGACGCAGCGTTAGAAGGCGCACAAGGTGGACCGATGACCTGGTGACGGTCGCGGGTAGCTGATGGATGCGAGACGAACAGGACCGGTTGTTGTGGCGACACTTAGGGGAGGCCTATGTCTAGCAGTGGACGTCTTTAGGCTGAAATGATGATGATGATCTACCAACCCACACTAGGCCCACATAGTGGATAACGGCCCACTCGCTCTCTCAAATACGAGACTTGTGCCCCAGCACTGGAAACGTTATAGGCTGACTATTAGTGTCTATGCTTATGTCGTGCTATGTTAATTGCCTCATTGGGGCCGTCGCCCACTGGCGGTAAGAGACAACAAGGATGCCGAAGCAGGCTGTGACGTATCAATGAAATGTGAGTGTTAACATTAAATAAGATTCGAAATCATCTGTATTGCGAAAATCCCGTGCCGTGCCGCGTAGCCAGTAGGCGCCAGGCTTTGGTCTGATAGTTGCTAGTACAATTATTGCGATGAGATGTTACGAGAGATGCAAGACACAATTATGACTGTAACACACCATAGTGTGTCTTGTAAGCATGTTTTCTCAAATTCTCAGTAGCTGCTTGGAGTCTTAAGTATAATTGGGCCTGGGTTAGAATAAAAAGCCAGGCTGACAAACACATTAATAACAAAATAGCTAAAATGTAAGTTTATTCCATTTTATTATTATGTCAGTTATATACCTATGTCTCTCTACCTATGTACCTATGAAATACATAATTATCTATGTGAAATAACAATGATAGTCATTATTTTTATTAAGAGATTTATTTTATTACCGGCTATTGTTTATAATAAAATAACAGTCATTGATGGGCATTATTCTTCATTAAATTTGCTTGTCATGCATGTTATCATACAATAGCACTGTTGTAGGTGTCACTGATGATAAGAGAGAAATGTTAAAATATTTACCTACAGTTAGTGATAACTACCACAGAAGCTGTAAAATATACTTTGATACTGTTTTTTATTGGTTTCAGATAAGTAGTTGCTCCATGTTATTACTGGTATTCATTCAACTGTATCCAGTTTTATTGGGAGACCCAGAGCCGACCCAAACACAGTTGGGAAATGTCTAGGCAGATGAAGGTTATGAGTATGACTGTTCTAATTAGTTTAGGTACTCATGATTAATTAGATACCTAGGTAATGTGTAGCTGTTTGTGTAATGTGAATGTGTAGGTATGTTTGTAAATGCACCCATGATACAGGAGAAATTCAGTGTGAGGCAATGTTTCTAAAAAAAAACAATCCTTTTTCTAACTCAAGTGTTGTTGAGTAAGAATTTTTTTGAAGCTTTTTTTTTTAAAACCTTGCCCCACACTAGGAATATCTCCTGTATCGTGGGTGCGTTTCCAAACATAGAAACTCACATACAAAAACAGCCAGACCTGGAACAACTACTTATCTGTAGGCCATACAAAGATTTGTTCCGTGCGGGAATCGAACCTGCGACACGCAGCGCAGCAGTCAATCGCTCAACCACTGCGCTAACCGTGTCGGAAGCTGTAAAACATAAGCCTTTATTGATGTCTTATAATATTCTGAATTGTTCAATGTTTCAGTGGTAAAATGTGAATGTTTCCATACAAAAACAACTATACAATAGGTTTTGTTATTGTAAAATCAACTTTGTTTGTATGTCCCTAAAGTCGAGATTCTTGTTACTTTTCTACTTTTAACATAACATGACATGTGTTTGTTATATCACAGTGGTTTAGTTTAATAACAGGTTTACAAAAATAGATAAGATATTGAGTTTGTATTGAGTGTTTGCATTACAAACAATTTTATTTGTAGGTACTAATGACTTTATTATATTGCTAAGGTATTTCTAAGCAATATAATAATATAACTCTATATTAAAGCAATATCATAGTTGTCAACTGTGATGAAACAAATTAGTGATATTAAAATCTTTCTTGACAATCAACTTGTTCTGTATCAATTGTTTTTGATAATTAGAAATCCTTGGTGTCCTATAACATGTTGTGTCAACCACAAGTAACATAAGGCAAGAAAACGGTGGTGATTTCTCACCATGTTTCAAGTATTTAGTTTTAGCTAAAATATTTTTAAAAACTTTCTTACCTACCATAATGTTAATTAATTAATCGCTTTTTTTGGGGACTTCATAAATTATTTCTGTTGACAGTCATGAAATTAAGAGACATGGAAGTATAAACATAACCTCCTTCGTCCGGGTGCAACCAATTGGTTCCAGTAAACTGCAAATACTTAGTTTATTTTATTTAATTTTTTCATAGAATTGGTCCCAGGGACGATAGTCTAGGTTAAATAAATAAAGTTAAGTAAGTAGTTTCTCATATACCATTTATTTGGACACTATGACCAAGCATGAACCAATTAAATAGCTACTTTTCTACACACATAATATACCTACAATACATCTATCAAAAAATAGTTTTTGAACTTGTTTATGTAATCAGAAAAAAAAAACAATTAAAAAAAATCAATACACACTATGGCTTTATTTTAAGCAACCCATAAAATGTACATAACAAATAAACCTTTATAAATATAAAAGCTTATTTATAAATTTCATGCCTCAATCATTGAAAGAACAATAACAATGTTGTTAATGTTACAAGCAAGTAAAACACTAGTAACAGTACCAAACAAACTTACCCGCTAATCTTATTGATGCTACCACTGTTCAAGACACCCAATAGTGTAGAAGGCAAGGAAGAGTCAGCTTTGTTGATATCAACAACTTTATCTCCTTCCAAAAACCCCACCCGGATCTCATTGGGATTAGAAGCGTAAGTAAATTGTACGAATTTCATATTTCTAATTTTTGTTACTGAAAAAGTTCTTTTGACCTGTAAACTGTTGCCTCTGAGACTGTTTGACAGCAACTGCGTGGTATTTAGAACGCGCGCGTTTATCCTCATGGTACTCATGACTGTCGGAGTGTGATTAAATATGCCGGTCGGTATTATATAATTTTAGTTTTGTAGTGTTTACACAGTTTCAAGGTTGTGAGGTAATTTCGACTATTAAGGCTTGTTCACATTTGTCCGACTGTTGTAATAATAGAATGCATTTTGCTTATCACAGACACAAGGCATAGGTCCTCCTATAATTTTCAAACATGTGTAGGTACTTAGTGTCCTGTATTCAATATTACTTCATGTTACTGCGATATTTTCAAAGTGCGGTAATCCAGATTTCTGGACTATTTTAATAAGTTACTTTTTATATGCCACATCGCCCACCCACATCAACATCATAAGAACAATGTAAACAAACCTTTATGTCCACTCAAGTACCTACCATTTTTTTTGATAACGTTTGACATTGACGTTGACGTGAAGTCTACACTCTACAGTTTGAAACTTTTGACAAATTCGTTTACGACGATACTTAGTTAAAACATATAATTTAATTTATTATTTTTTTACAGTAGCTTTGGGTAACAATAGATTTTTTTCTATCGAATAACCATTGGATAGAAAAAAATCTTTAAAATTTATAAAATCGGTAATGGCAACTTTATAGGTAAATATCAGAGGTAATTGAATAAACACAGGGGTGCGTTTAAACACCAAGAACACACCGAGAGGCGAAAAATTAAACTGACTAAAATCTGTCCCGTTCACGGGCGTCCACTGGTATAAGTTTTCGCCTGGCTAGGATGAATTTTAGGTTAGGATTATATAACCTATTTCACAAGCTTTTACTGTATATGTACATAACGAACTTAACTAAGTATTTATATCTACTAAACCTAACTATATACAAACTTGACTAAAAATTGCGAATTATGTACAAAAAGTGTAAAAAACAAATTGATCATTGGGCATAAAAAACTCATCCACATCGCTGTCAATGACAAAAGTGCCCAGAACACTGGCAGCATTGCCACGTTGAATGGCAATGCTGATTCTTTGGCCAAAGAAAAGCCCAGCCCTCTGGTCACGTGAATGTTAGGTTGCTAAATTTAATCTTAATCTCATTTAATCATATTTGCTTGATTCGCGCCTAACTCGTAGATGGAGGATACGAATATTTTTTTAAAGAGTAGTTATTCATCATAGAATATTATTGTATTGCGTGGATCGTGGATGAAATAATGATGCAAATTGTTGTAAAAGAAAAGGGGCAGAATGAGTGACAGATTGAATGACAGCTAACATTGATAAAAACCTTTGACTTCGTTCCGCGAACCCTCGCTAGTATAATTTTATCCGGCAAAAACCCCTGGCCACACAACATAAGTATTTTTTTTTAGGTACATACTTTGCCAACTCCTGTCTCCTGTCATCTGTCCTGTCAGTACTGTCAAGTGTCATTGTTGTAAACGTCTTGTAAAATCTTGTTGTCATTTCACCCAGTTCGGAAAAAATAATAATTTATTCTTTCGTTCGGTCAGAAGACCCTAGAAACTCTTCCGTTCTAATTATCGGCAATTTGTACGATTTTATACAAAGACTAACAAAATGTCGTTCTTGGTCAAACAACTAACTCGCCGAGTAAGTTCTGTATTCATGGTTAATCAAGATATCCAAAATCTAGTTCTACGATTGTACATTATCGACCTATTGACACTAAATTTCTAATTCCAAAGGTCCTTGCTCCAGCCGTATCATCGGTGAAAAACCTGAACTTTTCTACCAGTAAGTAACAATGTTTTTGGCTTTAGTTTGTTACATAACCTATAAATACTGGTTCATTCAGCTCTTACCTATGTAGCTTCAACTTTCAGACCGGCTTTGAGTTTTAGTTGTCACATAGCACTGTTTTTTCTAAACCATTGTTAGTTCAATTACAAATTCTTGTTAAATTTCGTATGGCAGACCAAACTCATTCACTCAATTTACACCCGTCATCAAAAACAATATACTAAATTAGACATTGCTTTTTTTGCAGCCACTGCAGCTTTTGCACCAAAGGTCCAGCAGCCAGCTCCTCACTTTGAAGCAACTGCTGTAGTCAATGGAGAATTTAACAAGCTGAAACTGTCTGACTTCAATGGCAAATATGTTATTCTTATGTTCTACCCATTAGATTTGTAAGTACCTACATATTATAATTTTATTAAAACTAGCTTTTACCCAGCAACTCTTTCAGTGTGAATGTTGAAAGTTATCCTATAGAAACATACCATAATATGTAATACTCACCCATGTTCCAAATTTTATCCAAATTCCTTTAGCTCTTGAGGTGTGATTGATAAATTGACAAAGGGGATAGAACCTTTGTGGTAAAGCCCCTGCCGCCAATTTTTTTTTAAAGCCAGCTCCAGAAAGATTTTTGAACCCCTTTCAAAACATACTACTTTGATATATTTTTGTCATTTAGGTTCGAACTCCACATAAGTAAATTTTTGGTAAGTGGGTTGTCTTAGGGGTGGAGTTTTTCTAAGTGTCGGTTGATCTTGTAGCTTGCGTATCTTTAGAAGCAGAAGACGTTGTAAGTTTAAGTAATTGTCAACAGTTTTTATTGCATTACCTTACCTGTCCGGCCCCGGCGACACACCGGTGTGTCGCGAATTAATCGCGAATTTAATGTTTATTTACCTATTACATAAGATTTATTTTATATTAGGGAATTTTCACATGTTGGGCCTGAGCGGGCCTTGTTCATAAATACCATTTAAGCTCTAAGATGCATGGCCCTACATCACACTGTTTCCAAGTTATGCGACTTTGAATAAAAAAAATAATTGAACAAAAAAAAAACGGTGCCAGAACTTAGAACTTAAGGAACAATTTATAATATTAGAAGGAAGTAAGATACTGTTTGATTGGATTCCCTTAATAACACATTATTTGTAAGACCTACTGAAACCAGTATCTTTGCTTAAGAGATGTTGTGCTTTGTTATTTTTAATCTATATAAATATTTTTCATAAGACGTAGGTTCAACTTATTTTAAGTTTCATCAGTAAAACCAAATCTTTCTATTTTCCAGCACATTTGTCTGCCCAACCGAGTTGATTGCCTTCAGTGACAGAGCCAAGGACTTCGCCAGTATTGATTGCCAAATAATTGGTGTATCTACTGATTCCGAATTCAGTCATCTTGCATGGACCAACACCCCTAGGAAGGTATGCAAAAGGCTATAAGCTAAAACTGCAATTATTGATGTTAGATAAGGGATATCTCAACATCACCTTACTACCTTATCCCGTTACTTTGTTTTTTTTTTTAATCGATGGGAAACCATCAAATGACCCCTTCCGCTCTGGGGTCAAACTCTTACTGACTAAAACCCATCTGTGCTCCACCTAGTGCCCTTTCGCCGCGCGGCCCCGGTGACTCTTACGAACAAACATAACATCCCTTGTTACTTGGGGTCAGGGTCACACGTTTTTTTCCTCTACTCTGTCCTGCCAACTGTCATGCTATCACTGACTCCCTTTTTTTTCAAATTTCCACTCAATCAAACAATCCATCTTAAGGAACTTAAAGCAACTTCAGGTACATCAGAATTTTTGTTATACAAAACATGATTAAAAGTCCATGGACCTTCATGCATTCTTCTCCATAGAGATCTATGCTATGGAATATGCATTAGCTTCATCTTTCTGTCTGACCAACTCCTTGATAATTCAAAAGTGCCTGTGGTGGTTGGTTGAAAATGGATTCATTGAAAATTTGAAATAAATTATTTGATTGTCATATGACTATTTAGCTACTTCCAATTTCTGATTCAACTGGAAGCTGATTCAAACACGAAAATTTCAATTGAAACATGTCTTATTATGTTGGCTGGTTCTGTAATTCTTACATATAACGGATTTGCATGCCCTTCCTTTTCTTTCATCTACAAGAGATTTCATCATACGAAAAACTATTATTATGTTATCAGGATGGTGGTCTTGGCAGAATAGAAATTCCTCTTCTTGCTGACTACCAGAAGAAGATCTCAAAGGATTATGATGTTCTTCTCGACGCTGGTTTCGCACTGAGAGGTAAGAGTGTTTCCAAGAGGAATGATTACTGTTATGTACAGTGATCGGCATAGGTAGTGCCATTCCCGGGATTTAGTGCCATTCCCGGGATTTAGTGCCATTCCCGGGATTTAGTGCCTGTTATTTTAACATGGATATGGCTTCTGAATCCCGGGATCAGTAGGTAAGTAATATGGCAAACAGAACCGCGTGAGAGTAGAGTAGAGTAGGGGCTTCCTTTTCCGCACTTAGACTCCCATTCGGTCCGTTGTGCGTAGGTGTCCTGACTAAATTAGCCAGCCTAACTCCGCCCAGAAGCACATAAGTTTTCTGGAATTTTCACAGGCTTCGCGGAGCGACCTCACAGTTCCAAGGATTTGTTCACGTTGGGTAGCCACGGCCTCGCATTCCAGGATGACGTGGGCGGCTGATTCTTTGGCGTCAAAACAGCCCCTGCAGAGTGGGCTGTCCGTGTGCCTATGTTATAGAGATGTTTGTTTAGGGGACAATGGCCCTTAATTGTCCATAATATTGTTCTGAGGTCATTTCTACTTAAGCTGAGTAGTCGTTTTGTTAGTCGCGGATGTAGACTAGTCTCATGTATCTCAGTATGTAATGGAAGAACCGCAAGCACCGCGTGGGACCAACTTATACCGGAAAATTAAATTAGTAGTTTGAAATGTCGTCGTGCGTACTCATGATATCTTAAACAGTTAAAATTCTTTTAATATATTGACATTCAGAAAAATATTCCCGGGAATCTCGAGGCATGTCCTTATTAACATTATCGTTCTGGTTCATTGACCCAAAATAGCACTACCTACGCCGATCACTGGATAGCACTTTAACCTTTTAACCGCCCGACTTCGTATCAGTTGTCGCCCAGCGCCCGGCACAGTGAATAATATTAGTAATTCATCTACCTTTGGACATTATTTTTAGGACTTCTAATTAAGAAATTAAATAGTATTAAATTGTAAATGATTACTTAATTAACTATTTACCTAATATAAACATTTTTTTGATAAATACACCGTAATTAAATAAAAACAGCAGATTAAACGAGAAATAGAAATAGAAATAGAAATAGAAATAATTTATTTTGCTATGAATGTGGGTATACAAAATTAAGATGTCGATAATGCAATAAATAACAGTGCCAACACACTCTAACTTACGGCATGCAAAAGTACAGATCTTTGGATCATAACATAAATCACATAAATTATTAACATAAAAAACAACAATCTTAAATCATATTGACTACTTTGCTTCCATTACACGTACAACAAACTACATTAAATTATGATTAATAAACAGTGATCGGAGTAGGTAGATTGATTTTACGTACTTGCATCATGAATAGTCATGGAAATCATAACATGGATAAGCCTTTTTTCCGGGATTTCATTTTGGTACTTACGGGATTGAATCAAATATTGTGAATGTAAAGATTTTTAAACTACTACATTTGAATTTTATGGAATGCGATAGTTAAACGTTTAAAATTGTTTTTTTCTTATTTATCAAGTAAGTACTAAAGTGAATCTTACTATTGTGCGTCCATTCGAAACTTACATATGACTAATTTAGTAGTTATTTCTTCTTTTAACTATTATTAGTAGAGTCTTGCTTTACGTTTGCTACGTTTTTACTCAAGTTTAGCCATGCCATATTCTTTTTTTAATTATAGAAGGCCGATCACATATTCTATTAAAAAAAACAGCAAAAGGGTTAAACATTTCTTATTCATATACTCTTCATCCTACACATTACAATATTTGAAATTCCTAAAAAATCTTAGTTATTACAAAATCCCAGACTCCCGGAGGCATATCCATATTAATATATACGTGCCAGTGCATCGACCCCAAATCAATCTACCTACTCCGATCACTGTTAATAAACAACATTACGTTAAATTTGAAATAAAATATAATTAAATAATATAACAACAAACTACATTAAATTATAATTATTAAACAACATTACATTAAATTTGAAATAAAATATAATTAAATAATATAACATTATAACCTTTTATCATTCAAAAAATCTTGTATTGAATAATGGCATTTATCCAAAAGTAAGGATATTAGCCTCTTTTTAAACATACCTATTGGTTCTTCTTTATACGCATGAGGTATTTTATTATAAACTAGCTGTCCCCCGCGGCTTCGCTCCCGTCAACTGGCTACCTATCTACCTACCCTACACCTACCCTACACCTACCCTACACCTACCCTACACCTACCCTACACCTACCCTACACCTACCCTACACCTACCCTACACCTACCCTACACCTACCCTACACCTACCCTACACCTACCCTACACCTACCCTACACCTACCCTACACCTACCCTACACCTACCCTACACCTACCCTACACCTACCCTACACCTACCCTACACCTACCCTACACCTACCCTACACCTACCCTACACATACCCTACACCTACCCTACACATACCCTACACCTACCCTACACCTACCCTACACCTACCCTACACCTACCCTACACCTACCCTACACCTACCCTACACCTACACCTACCCTACACCTACCCTACACCTACCCTACACCTACCCTACACCTACCCAATACCTACCCTACACCTACCCTACACCTACCCTACACCTACCCTACACCTACCCTACACCTACCCTACACCTACCCTACACCTACCCTACACCTACACCTACCCTACACCTACCCTACACCTACCCTACACCTACCCTACACCTACCCTACACCTACCCTACACCTACCCTACACCTACCCTAAGGATTCTTAAATTTTCTAATTTTCAATTTTTTTTTTTTTTTTTTTTTCGTAAGAACCTTCTCCTGACAATAACAAACACAACAAAAAAAGAATTGGCGAAATCGGTTCAGTTATTCTCGAGTTTTGCGCTAACCAACACATTTTGGGATTCATTTTTATATATAAGATGACTGGCCCCATTGATAAAAAGCTTTTTCTTAATAATGCTGTTTTAAACCTGTGTGCATTAGATTTTTATATTGCGATCTAACAGATCCCGGACGTGTTCTAATATCGTCCATTAGGGTAAAAAGGTGTAAATTTGTTCTAACAAACAATGCAACTTCTAATATATATAAAGACGGAAAGGTGAGTAATTTTAGAGATTTGAACACAGGCGCGCAACTGTCAGTATTCCTAAGACTAGTCATTGATCTTATGCAGCGTTTCTGGGCTTTGAATATACTCTCTCTCTCAGTACAGTTACCCCAGAATATAACTCCGAATCTCAAAACTGATGCAACCAGACCATGATAAGCTTCCAGTACGGTGCGAGTGTTTACTTTTTTTGCTAGGTTATACAGTACATACGCTGACTTGCTTAGCCTCTTACAAACATCCTCTGGGGCGCCGCGCTATTTTGTAAAATGAACAAATGTCTAAAGATCGGTTTTGGTTCAACTCTGACTGTAATTCAGTTATAACGAAATTTTGTATCGCGCTAAAGTTTAAGTGATGACCAAAGTCGAACTGAAAGTGAACCATTCTCATAATCAAAACATTAGAGGTGTATCCTAGTATTAACATTGTAACCTAGTATTGTTAGTATAATCGACCGTCGACTCGGCGTTTAAATTGTTGTACCTCTAGTTTTGACAGCACTTGTCTATGAGTTATGTTGCTTTGGTTGGAGTTTAGGTGGGAATTTCGAAGAATTTGAAGTGGTGACTGAAAAAATGTCGAGGTATGATTTCAAGTGGTTACCTATTTAGCTTAGAAAGTTACTTGTATCCTTTCAACATCTCGGGAGTGAATACGTGTTTTAAATATTATCAAAAAATCTGTGAATTATTTTGTATTGGTAAGTATTTTAATTCTCTTGAAATAATAGCATTTATTTTATTAATTATAAATATACGAAGATACGTTTAGTAATTCTGTAAAATAATTGATTTATGAATAAGATGACCCACTGAACAAGTTTAGAAAAATAATTAGTTAATTAATGCACAATTACTATTTATTTACTGATTTCGAATACGGAGTCGATGTCAACTATGCGCCACTAGCGGCCTCCTCAGTTAAGTCTGTTACTGATAATGTATTTATATTATTTCTGAGTTTATTCATCGAATTTTATAGAAAATGGAGCAACAGCGTCGCAGGTGCACGACTGTTCGCCAACTGGAGATGATGTTGGAGTTTTTAGAAGGTCACAGAGACCTTGCTTTAGGTAGAATAAAATCTAAAGAATTTCGTGCGACAGCAGACCGTCTGTGGAGGGAGTGCGCCGAGATTCTAAATCCTTTTGGAGCAGTTAGGACGGCAAAGGAATGGGCAAAGGTTTGTAGTTCTCTTTATCTTTAAACTTTTTTACTTATAGAAATAATACTTTAATTTGGTGCTGCATAAAGTTTAAGTAAGTAAGTATAACAATACCAACTAACTTGTTTCAGGTGTGGAATGATCAAAAATGCAAAGTACGGGCTAAATTGGTTGCCATCAATTCTGGCCAACGGGCTACTGGTGGTGGGCCTAGTAAAGAACCCATTTTGAGCCCGCTGGAGAATAAAGTGGCCTGTATTATAGGCATGGATGTTGGCCCCCTACCTGATGTAATGCAAGACCAATTATTACCTTCAAGAGCTGTAAGTATTATTTATTGAAATAAGTTAAATATAGCTAACATATAGCTAACATACTGTGCAAACATTCTCACCTTGTCATTGTCTGTTTCTTAAGGTGTACTTATGCACATTTTCCAATAATATTATTTTCTCATGCACTGCACTTAATCCTATCCTATTTATAGCTTTTCATGCTTTAATTATTATTTCTATTCATTATAGGATGATGGTTTAGACTTAGACATTATTGAGGAACACATCATAGAAGAAAATGAGGTTGAGGCAGGAAATATTTCACCACAAAACATAGTGTAAGTGGTATAAAATAATAGGGTCATTGGCTGTTCAAGCACTAAATATTTTATTTTAATGCCTGTATTTATCAGGCTCAGACTAATAACGATTTATTATTTATTTTCAGCTTTGAAATTCCATTTGGTGAGACAGTAAATGCTGCTGCTTCAAACTCTCAAGTAGCAACAGAAACATCAGCCCACCAAGCTGCTGTTGATATGACAGAATCTATAGATACTCCAAGGGCATCTACAACAGGTTAGTACATAGTTAAATACTGTTTGCGATTGTTTTTAACATCATGCGAAAACCATAGAAATAGTGCGTAGTACATATATATATGTACTACGCACTATTTATATTAACTTTAATGAAAGTAATTAATTGTATTATATTAACAGACAGAGTTGTCTTTCGGGTGCGTGACCGTCGTAGGGCTGTGAGCCGAAGGACACACACTTCAACTTCAGCACAGGAACAAGCTCCACACCAAGCACAATGTAATAATGCTTTGTAGTTAATGTGCCTAATATCAAATATTTTTTTTATTTTCACTATAAAACAACAACATTTTTATTTATTTCAGCCAGCAGAAGCATGTTGGATCAGTCAAGGGAAATGGTGCTGAAAATTGAGCAGCTGAGAGCAGAGGCTGCTCTGAATAACTCCCAAGCTGCTCTACAAAACGCCAATGCTTTAAGAACTGTAGCCGAAGCATTTAAATTAATGTCTGAAAGTATAGATAGATTGACGCAGCAGGTAATAACAATTTTTCTATCAATTTAGGTAGGAAAAAAGAAGTATAGTCAACTAAGAAATGTGCCCTAAATTAATACTTAGAGAAAAAAAATGTATACCTAGATAATATTATATTTTTTTATTACTTTTTCTATGTATTCCTTATGAGTACCTACAGTGTTTTCCTATAATTGTTATTTGAAAATGACTAAGTACTTGTAATATTGATTTATTCATGCTATCATGTAATAGACTTCTAGACTAGATTAGGTGAATATGTATACTTACCTGTATCTATTTCTTTTTCAGTATTGTTCCCAACAAAGAAGAGAAGCTCAATAATAATAATAATTAATAAATAATTACACATATTAATATACATATTAATTAAACTCATTTACTTAGTTCAATTTGATTTATTTTATGTCCTATTATTCCACAACTGACTAATAATTGCGTTCCTCCGCGCGCGGCCCAGCTCCAACTCGGAGAGGTGGCGGCGTGCTGCAGAGCGTTGCGCAAGGCCTCCGCTTGCACCCTCCGTCAGGGTGCGCTCACGAGCTGCCTCCTCGTCCGTCAGCGGAGTGTATGCCACATGAGCTCTGTGAGCTATGTTATGTAGCACACAACAAGCATTTGTTATTCGCGCAGCCATGTGCGGTGCGCAATGCATCTTCCTGTCTACCAACAGGCACCTGTGAAAAGGAGAAAAAGATAGCTACTGTTAGGTTCATCTATTTGTGTTGTTTTATAAATTCAAAAATTGACTTTGGAACACCTTTATTTACCTGAAGCGAGCTTTTAAAACTCCTATGCAACGCTCAACTACACTTCTGGCAGACAGGTGGAGGTTCTGGTAATACTCCTCTGGAGTACCAGGACTGGGGTTTGTGATGGGAATCATCATAGTTACCCGCAAAGGGTATCCCGAGTCTCCTGCAAAATAATTGTACATTGTTAAAAATAATAAGTTTCACTGTTATAAAATATTCAGACTTACAAAAAAGAAATTATTGAAAGTTCTTTATTAATAAGTATCATACATACCCAAAAGATAAACATCTTCTCCCTCAACCCTGTGAAGCCTATCTAGATAGGCATTTAAATAATGGTTGGCCCATACAACACTATCATGTGTAGAACCAGGATAACTGGCGTCCACACATAATATATTTAGATTTGAGTCACACATCTGAAATATAACAATAATATGTCAATTAATCAATCAAAACATTTAAAACTTTTACAACACCAAAATAGACAAAAACTTTAACTTACAATCATAACATTCATAGAATGATACCCTTTTCTGTTTTTATATCTCTCCCCATGTTCATTAGGGGTAACAATTGCCACATGAGTGCCATCTACACAAGCCAGAACCCCAGGCAATCTATACTTTCTGAAGAATCTGAAAATAAATAGTACAACTTGTCAGCTACACAGTCAAAACCATTTTATTACCAAACCATATCAATAGGTAATCTAAAATGTGAAATAGTGGTAGGTAAAAATTAGAATTGTATAATGTAATATAGTTACTTACTCCCTTTTAATTTGCTCCCTATCATGAAGTTGAAAGGGAAATGATACATATTTGTTGAGGATTTCTGGCTTGTTGAGTGCCAAGGTCACTTGTTTCACAATTTTGGAGACACTTGACTGGGAAACACAGTGTTTCCGACTGTCTCCCACAATCGTCTGGTATGAGCCAGTAGCATAAAATGCTAAAGCAACTAGCACCTAAAACAAAGTTGTTGGTCAGTATTTGAATACTCACCATATACTAATTTAGTTCTAATTTAGGCAAGGAAGGAAATGGCATATAGCAATGATTCATATTACAGGCATCTGATGATGTACCTAATACATTTCTAGTTCTAGCACTTCGCATTGTGTTACTAACCTTCGTGGTCACATCTAAAGCATCCGAACGTAATGTTGGTGGCAAATGAGGGGTTAACTCGATAATTAGCCCTCGAGCTAACTCCTTCGACAGTCGATATCTCTTGATGAACTGCCTGTCGCTTAATTTGAAAGCTGCACTTTGTAACCTTGCACTCAGATTCACTTTTTTTGACTGGGCCCGTGCAATGGCCACATCACACTCGTGCGCCGTTTCTATGAAGTCTAGGTACATCATTTTAACGATTTTCACTACTTTTTATCACAAAAACTCTAAAAAAATTCAGAAAAAGTTGCTCCGTAGTAACTTTAACACAACTTGTGGTTATGATTTGGTTTGTGTCTCTGTTCTAGTCCACCTTCGGTTCAAACATCTGTCAACACATTATCGCGATACGAAAAGTACTTAAAATCGTGTTTCGGTTATGGTTCAGTTTTGATTTGGTTGGGATTTTTTAGCGCGATCGCGCCCGTCAGTTTGTTATCAATTAGAATACCAAGGAATTTTGTAACATTTGTCGAGTCTACTACTTGTCCATTAAATTCAACATCATTATTTACAGTCCCTAGGCGCTGATGAAAATGCATGATTTTAGTTGCGGTTTGTTTTTAGTTGTTGGTTGTTTGTTTTAGCTGTGGTATTTGGTCGTAGATATACGACTCAGGCGAAATGGACCCGAAAATATTTGTCGGATTAATCCGACGTGATAAGTTTCCTATCCCATCGGGGTGAACAGACGTGATTTTACATTTATATAGAAAAATCTTTTATATCTGTTAAACCAGAAACATGTCTTTATTGGCCAGGGTACTGGAGAGTCGCAGCACAGAGTCGTGAACAATGCCAATTTAATTTTGACCATAACCACGAAGAAATAAAGTTGAAAATAAATGAACTAGTTAGAAAGGACGGCAATGTGGTTAAAGAAATTCAGTATTTAACTTTATTTGAAGAATGTTAAGTTTTGTTTGAAAGATACCGTAAGACGTGTGACCAGTATTATCCTGCAAAAAATATGCAGTGTACTGCCGTGTGAACCTAGGCTCAAGTGTATACTACTCAACAGAAAAACAACTACTTACATATCGTAAGCGATATGTTTTTGCAAACCTCCCTATCTCACTAGGACACAATGGCGGCGGCCACCCGGTCGCGCCACCAACAAAATGTATTCTGTTGTGAATCACCCGCTGCTGGGGCAACACACGCATACAGTTCTCGTCAAATAACTTTGCCCCTCTGAATTTGTGTCAAGTGGTTGCGTAGTAGTTAAAATTACGAACACACTGCACATGCGTAAGAGACATGGGGCGGGGCGCGATTTTATGTCTCAGTCGCTCGTTTACGTTCAATGCATGCTTTCGTCCCGCTTGCTCCCGTGTACGTGACTGCACCTGCGCGATCTTTGCAAATGGCTAACTTCAGAGGGGCAAAGTTATTTGACGAGAACTGTACATTTAGTTGGTGGCGCGACCGGTGGCCGCCACCATGGTGTCCTAGTGCGATAGGACCCTTAAACTACATCATCGAAGATTTTATTAATGATAATGTCGCTTACGATAAATAAAAGGTGTTGTTATATTCAAACATAGCACTTCGCCCGCGACTTCGTCCGCGTGGGGATAGTAGGTACTCCACAAACTGTAACGCCCCTATACATATCCCCTTATAAAGGTTAGTTTTGGAAAATTAAGCACAACGATTCTCATTATTGGTTCAGCGCAACTGTTCACCCCGTTCAGCCCGTCAGGGGTTGATTATGCAAAAATTGTTAGGTACATGATCTGTTGCAATTATCCCACTTTTAGTTTATTCATAGAATTCCGACGTAAATTGAAGCAAGCTATAATTTCCTCCCCTTAAAACTTATTCACCCCTGCTTCACCCCTTATTATGTATGTACCTAGTTGATTTTCGAAAAATCCAAACATTTGATATTCTTATTGTTTTATCGAAAACATTTAAATGCCGTGGTGTTTCAACGTCATCGGACCAAGCATTGATACGATTCTCCCCAGTTCGCTCAAGCCGCGACATTTTTCTTACTCCGAGCATGTTTATTACCGTCGTAGCTTTTGAACGAAAGGTCCGATTTGAACGATATAAAGTGTAATTTACACGGACATAATCAACCTTAATTATCAAACCATTTAAATGGATAAGGATTAATATCATGGTACTATAATCACCATTTTTTATTTCACCATGGGATTTGCTTGACTAATATTAACGAAAAGCGGTCATGGTGACTTATCCATAATAGTTAGACATATGGTAACGCGGACTTTTTTGTAGATATTGATGACCTCTATAAAACTGTAGTACATCACTTTGCTCTATTGTCAATAGATTCCGCAGCGTACGCGATATAAGGATTTTTTCTCACACCTTGGGTCACATTATCGAAGTTTTCATACGGATCCCTAACTTTTTTGAAAATATTCTATAGCCTATGTCCATCTCTGATAATGTAGGATTCTACTAGTGAAAGAATTTTTCAAATCGGTCCAGTAGTTTCGGAGCCTATTCATTTCAAACAAACAAACAAACAAACAAACAAACAAACAAACAAACAAACAAATCTTTCCTCTTTATAATATTAGTGTAGACAAATTAAAACTTATGTTTTCCAAATATTTAAAAAAAAACTATTTTATCTATTTTCAGGACTGTTTATAATTGACAGAAACGGTATCCTAAAACACATGTCTGTCAATGACCTGCCGGTGGGCAGATCAGTGGACGAGACGCTTAGGCTTGTCAAAGCCTTCCAGTTTGCCGACAAGCATGGAGAAGGTATGTAGAGGATATCATTCAAACAAATGGGACATAAAAGAGTAGTCTTGAAGGAGGTCCCCGAAAGGGATGTTTCATGGATAGAAAAATATGATTATATTTAGGCCGATAGTTCGATTATAATCAAAAATTAAATCGACACGTATTTTTTGCTTTATCAAATCAATAAAAAAATTTAAAAAGAAACGCTTCAAAGTTTAGGAGCGGCTGAGTGTTACGTCACCTATCGCTTTTTACGTAGACATGACGTCAAGTTAAATTTCAACGTACCGTCGTTGTCGTCGTCCTCAGTTTTTTTGTATGAGAAGGGAAAAATACGTGTTCATTATTTTTGGTAATCAAACTGACGGACTAGATAGGTTTTTGTAAGAATCTACAGCTTGGCCAAAAAGTCGTGAAATTAATGGTGGCGCCACTATCGTGCATGTTGTAACCCTATATACTACGACAAAAACGGTTTTGATACTTCGTTTTTTTTTAACTAATGTGTGTATTGGCGGGTTTTATGAAAAAAGAAAAGTCTCATAGTGTTCTAAATAAAAACTAAGAAAATACCTAATCAGAATCAAACATTTTAATCATCATCAAAAATGTTTTCGTCTAAGAATTCAACTCCCGAAAAGTCTTCATCCATGTCTTGGTTTGAGCCTTCACCAAAATACTGCTGGCTATCTTCAGATGTATCACTACTGCTGCTATCATCTTGCAAGTTAATGACTATTTTTTCAATATCATTATACAGAGTTTGCCCCCTTCGATAATAATCTTTTTCTATTTTCATAACATGTTGACATGAACTTTTCCAGTCGTCAACTGAAATGCTCTGAAAAGCTTGCTCAGCCACTGCCTAGAAAAATAAAATAAAAACAAATAAAAATTTACAATTACTTATTATAATGAATTAAAATATAATAATGACTTCAAAATACCTTGATGTCAACTGATCCTACATTATGTGAGGCAATTTTATGTTTTACAATACCCCAGATCAGTTCAATGGGGTTAAGATCACAGTGATAAGGTGGGAGCCTTACCACTGTGTGACCATGCTCACTTAAGAGTTCATCTATTTCATAGATGGGCATCTGTTTGTGTTGTTTAACAAGCATGAGTAGGTTCGGCTTCCGTGCCGAGTCTTCAAACACACATTGCACTTTGTTCGCAGACAACCACAGCTTTATCAGGACACACTTTCTTTTATTCCACTGACGTCAAGAGACTGCCAGCATTTTTTTAATTTATAGGAAGTATGAAAAAAATACTATAGTTATATTTGTTCAGTGATGTATGCAATATTAAAACAAAAGTATCAACATTTATAGAACGCGCTACATTGCGAATGTTTTGTAAACATAACCTCAAATTTGCGAATGTACATTTCAATAATTGTATGAAAGGTTTTAACTAGATATCACACCTTGAAATACACACACATTACATCTCTAATCTGTATAAAAATCATTTTACCTGTCATTTCAGCAGTTCTTTTATAAACATTGTTAAGATCGGATAAAAAGTTGTCCGGCTTCGAGTTCCGCCAAACATCTCACGTACACTTTATAAATTATCGCTCTGGCGGAGGTGCGGATAACAGGTCTATTCATTGTGCACACAAAGGATCAGCAGTATCACCACAATAATGCAAATAAATAAAACAAACACGAAAAAAACAGTTACCGATTACAAGAAATGACAGTTCATGTACCTCACTCGACGAGACAGAGCGTGTGTTGCCAATGATTAAATATTTTAGTTCCGTTTCAGGACTTTTTTGCCAAGCTGTACCCTACCCTATTATGCATTTGCATCTTAGGGATAATTTATATTTTAATAGCAAGTTTCGAAGTGGCCGATTTTTCGTGGGCTTTCAACGCTTCGATGCTCTGTTGAATTCTCAACGCTCAGCTCAAAGTCCAGAGTCGATAATCCAATGCGCGTTATTCTAAAGCCGCGTTAGGAAACCGCTCATGCTAATGTGGTTCAGCTTCCTTATTGTACATTCACTTGCACTTGAATATGGACATTATGTAATCAGAATAAGGTTCAAATTAGCTCATACAAATATGAACATTATTTTTAATCGACTTCTAAAAAAGGAGGAGGTGCTCAATTCGGATGTTTGTATTTTTTATGTGAATCATCTGCCTAGCCCTTTCCCAACTATATTAGGGTCGGCTTTCAGTCAATCCGGATTCGGCTCAATACCAGAATTTTCGAGGAGCGGTTGCCTACCAGACCTCCACAACCCATTAACTGGGTAACACCGTACTTCTTGGCAAGACGAGTCAGATTTTCTGGCTTCTGACAATCCGTAACGACTGCCAAAGATCTACAAATGACCAACGGCTTAACGTGTTTTCCGAGGCACGGAGAAATCTCCGTATGTTTAGATGGTCACCCATCCACAAACCGACACCGGCAAGCATTGCTTAACCTTGGAAGATCGACCCGTGCTGCTGCTATAGCCACGTGCTCATACAAATATGAACATTAGTTTTACGTAGATAAGGTTCATATAGCAGCGTATTACATGATTCTCGTCCTTAGTTGCCCTATTCACGATCTATTTGTTTCAATTGTTTATACTAGATGGAACAATGTTCTAATATCCAACCTCCTCTGTCGTTAATCTTGTTTTACACAATTTTTCATATATATATTTTGTTTTCCAGTATGCCCAGCCAACTGGAACCCAGACACGAACGCGGACACAATCAAGCCTAACCCCAGGGAAAGCAAGGAGTACTTCCAAAAGGCCAACTAAATACCATTAATTTAATCTTTGAACCCTATGGCATTTACGTTTAAGAGTACATTTCGCATGACACAAATGTAGAACAACTTAAGAAAATGAGTTAGTATTTAATATGGTTTGTTTTGGTGGAATTGATTATGTATCTTTTAAACATTGTTTTGTGGGGATAGTGGTGTAGAAAAAATAACGAGAAAATTCTGCTTTTGCACCCACTGATTTATATCTCATGTAGTTGGTTAAAAAGAGAATGACTACGTTATGAATTATAAGTATTAAGTTATCTTTGTATTTTGAATATAATTCTGTTATAAAACGTCTTCCGTTTAAATGTGTGTTTTTTGTCTGCACAAGTTTACCTAAATTACCTAAGAGCAACGAAAATAACGTCACGGACGCTAAGTGCAAGTAACTGAGGCCGAAACTACGGACTTCGGGCTTAGATAGTAGAACCTCTGATCCGAATAATCATATTGGTTAATATGTTACTTAATAAAATCCAAACACTATAAGAAAATAAATTATTATCTGTATTTTTTTCAACAATATAGTATATAATATTTTCAGAGAACAAGAATATGTCGAAGCCTTAGCCAGCCGTTTAATTAACGGCCTTTTTTCTTTTTTTTTGGACGGGAAATCATTATTAGACTCCTTCCGCTCTAAGCGGAGCAGAAGGGTGTTTCGACCTCTCACTGACTAAAACCCATCCGTGTTCCTCCAAATGCCCTTTGCGTTCCAAGACCACGGTAACTCTTTCGAACAAATTCCGCAAACTTGGCAGGTAATTACGGCCTAGCCTTTTCATTGAAAGGCGCTGATAAATCAGTGGGCTTAATTACATCTAGCCAACGCGTTTATTACAACATTAAAATTTAATGAACGTACTGGCAGATGCTTATAAATATCTATAGGCCGTTCATAGAATAGGATAACCGTATGATGAAAAGATACGAAATATTTAAATTTGGATTCAAGTAAGTCTGCCCAGCAGTGGGGCAGTACGGGCTAGAAAAAAAAGTAAAATACCTACTCTATGTTTAATATTGGTTCACAGACTGATATATATAGTAGCCATATTGTAGAGGTGTCAGCATATTATAGTATATGGGGCCCGCTAGGGCCAATGCCCGCCAGGGTTGCGGAATTTGTTCAAACGAGTCACCGCGGCCCTGGAACGCAAAGGGCATCAGGAGGAACACGAATGGGTTTTAGTTTGTAAGAGTCTGACACTCCCTTCTGCTCCGTCCAGAGTAGGAGTCATTTGATAATTTCCCATAAAAAAGCTATAGGTAGGTTTTGTAAAATTGGCCATTTCATGATATGGGCAAAGGCAAGTAATTAAACGATATTGAACCAAGTAGCCTTGCTGTTTAATTAAATGCCCCGATTTCTATTAGTAGGCCGCCGATTTAACGGTGCCATTCAATAAAAAGGCTAGGCTGAATCTTACTAATAGGGCTCAAACTTGGTCTTTGACTGAGTCTCAGAAGTCTAAACTCAAGGTTTGGCAAAAAGCGATGGAGCGTAGTATTTTAAAAATCAAACACCGATTAAATCCGCAACACAATTATAATATGATAGGACAGGCATCGCCTAAATTGGTGACAAGTCTGCGTGGCTAAAATGGGACTGGGCGGGTCACACTTACAGGATGGACAAAACCGATGGGCCAGCATCGTCACGCAGTGGGTGCTTGAAATGGGACTGGGCGGCTCACTCTTACAGGATGGGTCAAGACCGATGGGCCAGCATCGTCACGCAGTGGGTGCTTGAAATGGGACTGGGCAGGTCACACTTACAGGATGGATCAAGACCGATGGGCCAGCATCGTCACGCAGTGGGTGTTTGAAATGGGACTGGGCGGGTCACACTTACAGGATGGATCAAGATAATGGGCCAGCATCGTCACGCAGTGGGTGCTTGAAATGGGACTGGGCGGGTCACACTTACAGGATGGGTCAAGACCGATGGGCCAGGATCGTCACGCAGTGGGTGTTTGAAACGGAACTGGGCGGGTCACACTTACAGGATGGATCAAGACCGCCCAGTCCCATTTTAGCCTCGCAGACTTGTTACCAATTTAGGCGATGACATAACAATGTATGTGACCTTAGTGCGAGTTTTTTACCGTTCTTGATCGCGTTAGCGTAAACGTCAATTTGTATTGAAACTTACGGACAACCTGTTTTTTTCTATACAATTTGAGATAAGCGAACACACAGACGGCCTTACTCGCCGATAGTATAATATACTGATCACACCTATGAAGGATCTCTTCCTATGTCTGATCAGCCGGTCGAATCTGTCGACATCTCACGGTGTTCACCTTGGCGGAGTGAACGACAATAGAGCTGTCATTCCATCTTATTTGTATGGTTTGACAACTCGCCTATCGTGCGCCCTGCCCAAGTGTTCACTTCGACATGTTTACAGCCGGTCGATTCTATCGACATCACCTAGGCGGAGTGAACGACAATTGAGCTGTCATTCCATCTTATTTGTATGGTTTGACAACTCACCCGTCGTGCACCCTGCCCAAGTGTTCACTTCTAAATGTTTACAGAATCGCACTGCTGCAGGCTGTAGGTATGTGACAAACCGAGAGTCGCGAACAAAGTCCGGGACATGATCTGCAGTCATACCCACGAATTTTATTAGTCTATCGAGTGAATTCCCCGTTTTACATCTAGTTAGTTTTAACCGTACACCCATTTTATCTGAAGTGTTCCATCTGTTCAGACCTTGTTTGTTTTATAAGCAACTAAGTATGTGTTCCACTTTCAATGGCAAAGTTATGACCGCCATTCAATTTCAATAGACACTTATGTCGCTTCATCATAATGTCAAGTACTTGTGAATGGAAACAAACTATGTTGAACACAAAAGAACTTTATGCAGAACTTGTAAAGTAGGTACCTACAAGTACTTATTTAGTTAACTGTTTTAAATGTGAATGATGAATTAAAAACCTTTGATGCCGTAATTATTAATGGCGTCCATTCAATGAAAGAATTGTAGGTAGGTACCTAACGGTCTGTGGTCAGAACTTAATGTGGCCTTGTCCCAATAATGGTACTTCCCGTTGGGCACTCGTCGCTACGTACCACCGCCACTGCACGTTCAGATAGTAGAATTGCAGAAGTATATTTTAAAAGCAAGAGCTTCCCTGCGATTCGGAAATTAACAGATCCGCAGGAGACCAAGGTTTGACATAGCCCGAACTGGCCAGAAATTTTATCAAACAAGTTGCTGTGGGCAGGACACAATTCTAGCAGAACGAAGGTCCAAAGGGGGACAAAGATCTTTGGAGGTCCTACAAGGTGGTTCGATCACCTGGTGAAGGCTGAGATAAACTGCTGGATGTGAGAAGCAAAACCTGTCGATATCCAGACAAACCTATGATGTTTCTGTTTATGTTTCTTTTTTTCATTCCTTAGGTACTTATTAAACAATAAAAAATTGTAGCGACGCTGATGCCTATTTGTTTGATATTTTGATCAGTTGAAATGATGATGAAGAATTAAGACTTGGTATGGCCAAGAGAAGCTATCTTGTTTTTGCATATTTTCCATATAATGTACCTATACCTACTACACAGTTTAAGAGTGTTTGAATTTTAATTCTCTCAAAGTTAGGCGGGCTGTTGACCAAGTAGGTAACAACAGCCTGTAAAATTCTTCACGATTACACCGATGCGTCTGACTTGCATGCAGAGCTGAGTCAATTAGGTACTTATTAGTTCCGAATAATAATAATTCCCCTTTATAGCGTATGCTAACAAAGCTCAGATCGCTCTTGGAGCCAACTCCGACCCTTTTTTCGGAGCGGAAGGGACTTTTAGCTCTTACTGACTAAAACCCATCCGTGTTCCTCCTAATGCCCTTTGCGTTTCAGGGCCGCGGTGACTCTTTCTAACAAATTCCGCAACCCTGGCAGGCACTGGCCCTAACGGGGGTCCGTTCTAGTTTTCTGACATCTCTTTGAGGTGTGCGTGAAACAAAACGCGCCGTCGACCCGGACCTCATTCTTATCTGGCGGCGAGCCATCCAACGCTCGTCGTCTGCTGGCCCGCGCCTACGGTGGCCGGGATTCGGCTGGGGCGTGAGATTTGCTCGCTTCCTCTTTCGATTGTGTATCTGCTTCGCAAAAGGAGGTGACTGCTTCCCATAGGTATGCCTCCTCGCTCCGGACTTTGTTGCCGTTCGCCGATCGCCTCGACGAGGACACGGCGGTGTTCCTTCCAAGCAGGGCAGACCGTCACCGTATGCTCTACCGTGTTCTCCGGTTGATCCTCACAGTGATGACACCCGGCGTTGGAGACCAACCCTGGATTTAACTTCTTTGCTGATGAATGGAAGGCTATATTTCTAAAATGTTTTGGTTGGTCGGTTTTGTGAGAAGACAAAAAGGTTTTGTGTTTAAATTTTTGTGTTTACAAAACACAAAAATTTGTTTCTTCCTATGTCCGTTATAGAATTTGAAACCATCTAACCAATGTGCCTAAAACCGTTTATTTTAAAAGCCCCCTGTGCTCCTCAGTGAGCCCCCCGGCCCCTAGACCTTTGACACAACTCCAGCATGCCTTTACCTTAAAAAGAGGTCACCACAGTTAAACTTTTTATGCCAACCTACATTATATTGTTAGAATTTATTTGTTTATGTTTTGTTTTTAATTTTATTACCTATTTCCATGTTCCTTTATATATTACTATACTCTATGAGCATGTCACTTTTTGATGTCAGTGGACAAAGCGTTATATTTTTTTATATTGAACTTATTTTATAAAACGTTTTTTTTGAGAAATCTACATTCCTTTTTACAATAACGATATATTTATTTTCTAACTTGTTTACTTTTTAAACGACTGCAGCAAAATGGTAACAGCTTTGGTTAATCTATAATTATTTGTAAAAGCCTGTATAAATAGTAGTAGAAAATAATAAAGATGGAAGTTTTGATGACCCGGGGACCAGCCAATGTATAGGCCAGTCTTTCGATCAATATTTTTGAGAGTTCGTAAGGGAAATCCGTAGCCTACCCTAGCATAACAGGCACACAAGTTCATCATGAGCAAGGTCTTAAATTCCATCATTAGAACTATAATGTAGTTGTGGTAGTCACTCGCTCTTCTTTATGTTAGTAGGTTCCTACCTAGAAATTTCATCTAATTTATTATTCCTTAGTTAGAGGCGGTTAGCACTGTTTGATTAGATACCAACAACAACAGTTCCTTGAACAGCCTCCGTGGTCGAGTGGTTTAGGCGTTTGCCTTGTGACCCGGTGGTCGTGGGTTCGATTCTCACGGGAAGCATACTTTGTAAAGTTATGTTTCCAGTTTGGCTAGGACATTGCAGGCTTGAATCACCTGATTGTCTGATAAAAAGATGATTCCGTGCTTCGGAAGGCACGTATAAGCCGGTGGACCCGGCCGCCAAATGGCGGTCGTCAAACCATGTCAGAGGCCCTTGAGGCGGTTTAGAAACTCTGACACTAGGTTGTGTAGGGTCTTAGACCTTACTACCCACACAAAGAAGAAGAAGAACGGTTCCTTGTTTGTTTCAAAGTGTACATTTAGGTATCTAGCTATATTTAAGGATATTAGATTGTCCTATTTAATATTAACCCTCTGTAGGTCAAGATCTCCAATTCTTAAAATAAATATTGAAAAATGTTCATCGCGAGAAATAAAAATATACGTGTTTCTGGAAAAACCTTAATATTTTAATTTATTTCAGAAAATCACATTTGAAGGGAGTGTGACATAAATGTCACACTGCATTATAAAGGCAATTATGAAACTTAGCATATGTGAATTTTTTTAAAACAGTTGTTGTGTTTATTATAACATAGAGCAACTCCACACTTCTCGCACATGGTTTGTGACACACCAGAGCATTTGGGAAATTTGCGGCGTATTCCCTTTTCTGACCAGACAGGCCAGTGTCCTATCTGATCCTGCCTTATTGCCACTGGAGGAACATGTTGCGCTGGACCTTTGTGTCGTTTTGATTGCAGCTCGTCTTCGATAGATCGACGGTTCTTCATCTTGGATGGAACACCAAGCTTACATAAAGTCGTTCCAATTTCGAGCCGAAAATCAGCCGAGTTCAAAAGTTTTTCCTGTGAACCGTTTGCTTTATGAATTCTTTTGTAAAGAAGCCAGGCGTTTGCCATGCTCAAATCCAATACATGGTAAAACAGGCGCACCTGCCACCTTTTACTGCGAAGCCGTATTTTGTAGCATCCCATAATGCTATCGATTAGATCCACGCCCCATCCCATGTGGCGATTATATTCACCAACTATATTTGGGCGATCAATTGTTATGTACTGCTTGGTCGTCTTGTCATACGAAAGAACTGCCAAAAGCACAAGTGAGGAGGACTTGTGCTTTTGGCAGTTCTCCTACAAAACTTGATGCCAGATTAACTACCTTGTTATCTTTCCAGGCTACGGTTGCTACATCCACACCGTTGACATCAGCAATATACTCAATAGAATAGCCCCTGTCTTTTTTGGTCATTTCCTTGTCTGTAGGTAATTTGCTATCCGGAAACCTGTTTCGGCGTATTGTACCAAGACTCAGTATACCATCTTTAGACAAGTATTCTAGCAGTGGCAAGCTTGTAAAATAATTGTCAAAATATAAGCTGTTATTTTGGTTGCGAGCTATTTTTCGTGATAGACGCATGATAACATTTGACGATACACCAAGATCAGGTTCGTTGGGCAGTACCACATTTTCTGAGCCAGTTTCGGGTTCGATTTTATACGAAAAGCCATTCTAAAAAGAAAGCAAATGAATCATGTTCGAAGCCCCTTCATGAAGAAAAAAATACCCACGTTAGGCGATGTGACATTTCTGGTACAAACACGACAGAAAGTCAAACTCATTGAAGACACTCGTATACATAAAAACCCACACTACACCACAAAGAACATGTACTCACCTTGTATATTTTCGAAACTGCACACGATTTACCACGTTTTTCTATTTTTCTCCGATTTTTTATAAATTGTCAAAAGAAAGTAGGTAGTTTGAACCGAGCGAACGACAAACAACTGATGTTACGCGACACTAACGCCATCTACATTTTTTGTGTTGCACTTCGTCGTTACATTGGTTTGTCGCAGGTATGGTACACTGACTCAAAATGGACTTGAAATAATATCTTAATTTTAATTGGCAAGGAATCGGTTTGTGACAGAAATGTCACACGGCGCTACAGAGGGTTAACTTTAGGTGCACTAAGTTAGAACTTGAGCATGAAAATGCATTGTACTTAACATAATTATAATCCATTACTGTATGTTGCAGGTGGTCGATTATTTTGACAAGTTAACATTTTTATGCGAAATGTACGACGAAGCCGCTGATGTTATAGTAGAATTGGTCTTACATTATTATCCTTTCGATAACTCATGTCAAGTGCTAAACGTGAAAAAAGGAACAAATCTTTTGAGACGGGTACAACTACCATCCTTGAAATTAGAAATGCTTCAAGTTGGCAATACTATCAAAGTGTTTTCAAAACTACTACTTATAACAGATTGCGCACCAACAACCAAGAAAAAATTTTTCGACAAAGTTGAAAGGTAATTTTCACTTGTCTACTAATAATTAAATTGTTACTTATAAGTATATTGTATGTATATCATTTTGAGCCTAATGTTAGACCATTCCCCCTGCTGATGACGTGCCAATCCACCACCATTCCGTTGTGAGAGAGTGATGGAGATACAAAATAAGTAGCACTATCTCTTTTTCACAACGGACTCATGATGGCATTGACACATCAACATCACAATAGGAGGCAGGACCAGCAACTTCAAGTTGCCGGTGACTCGCTAGCAGGGCGACCCTGCCCTAAATCCCCTAAATCCTAAATTCCTGTGCGTGTGTGTCAGTGTCGGTGGTGTCTTAAATTTTATTCCGGGAGTAGGTGAGTACTTATGTTCACTTGGGATATTTTTTACTTTCAAGTAGGTGATTTGTTTCTTTACAGCACATTTGCTTTGATAAAACCTGTGCCAGCAGCAATGCATGGAAAAATAATAGCGTTCATAGCGCAGAAGGGGTTCCGTATAGTTCGTATGAAAAACTGCACGATCCACAAAGAATTCGCAATGAAGCTATATGAGCACATTTCCGAAAATAAAAAGCTTCCGTAAGTAGATAGTACCTAGGTACATTAAACTTTTCATCCGTGGTGGTACTATGACTTCGGTGTACTCAGTTTCTACAGAATGCCAGTTTAAACTGCGGTCCTACCATTAGGTGTTAAAGCGTCAGTCGTTCGAGCGAGAAGGAGGGATGGAGCTATATAAGGTGAATAGCTCCATCCTTCCTTCTCGCTTGAATGACTCACGCTTTAACACATCATGGTAGGGCCCCTGGTTTTGTTATTACAGACATCCGCGTCCGGCCTTCTGTACTTGGTTGTAAGCCCCTATGAATTTGAATTCTAAACTAATTGTTTGTAAATCACGTGGATTATAACTATCCTTTGAATTCTTTTAAAACATTCAAAATTGCCAACATGCCGTATCATAGACATGCGGCCATAGGTTAAAACGATTTCTTTTTAAAGCTTTATAATTAACTACATAACTGGAGGGGAAGTGATCGGCCTGGAGCTGGTGGGCCATAACGCGGTGGCAGAGTGGAGCCGCTGGCTAGGTGCCACCGACCCGCGGGAAGCCGCGCCTGGGACCCTGCGGCAGATGTACGGCAGCAGCAAGCTCGAGAACGTCGCCCACGGCTGTAAGACGCGGCAGAATGCTGATCAGGTAACAGTGGAATCAACATTTCAAGACGTCCTCCGCTCGTCAATGGACATAGGCCTCCCCCAATCGTTGCCACATTAGCCGGTCATGTGCTGCTTTACCAGGCTACGGTCTACCTTTTGGTTAGCTTTCCACTGCTGCGTCTTCACCTGTCTGCGGGCAATGTACCCTGCCCACTGAAAGAAGAAGAAAGAAAACAAAGAAAAAGTATTTAAATGCCACAAAAACAACACATAGGTATGACATTAGTGGATCCTGCACCAAAACCCTAACGATAGTGTTAGTAGTTCTTAAATTATGTTATTTTAAAGACAAGTTAAAAATTAAATATATAAAAATAACAAATATGAAATTTAAAACAAGTTTAAATAAAGCATGCATGTCGTGGTTGTGGCAAAAAAGCTTCCACTCAGCATATTGCTGTGCCGTGGGGGACTCAGCACGGCGCTGATTTTCAGTGGTTGCCTAACTACTACTAACACAATATGTTAGGCAATTCTTCGCGCTACGTCGGTAATCTTAGTTTCGTGTGCGGTACTTTTCTCTTCTGATTCGATCACACAAGGAAACTCAGAGCATAGCTTTCTGCATTGCCTTTTGGAAGTGACATTAAGCCTTCTGATGAGGCCCATTTGAGCGAAAATGTTTTTGTGCTATGCGGTGGCGGAATGGCAGTCTTGGCCGCCCTAGGCCCCAGGCCATGAAGTGTGTCCAGCCGCCCCTTTCTCAGCATCCATCATGTAGAGGGTATTTTTGAGATGTGCGTGGTCATATTTAAGGGGTGATTCTGTATCTGGTGTACAGAAAGGAAACAATAGCAAAAAAAACGACTTTTATCTGCTTCAAAAGTTATTTGTATGGAACTTTTAGTAAGAAACATTATCAAAATAAAAAATATCGACTTTTAAAAACAAAATTTCGTTTGTACACGCAGATATTTCGAAATCTTTGGATGAAATTGGAAAAAAATCATCCAAAGATTTCGAAATATCTGTCTCGCTAGGAAGTAGCTTAATTACGCTTATGATTGATGATTTTCGATTGCGTCAAAAAAAAAAATCATCAATCATATTCCATTGAAAAAGGGATGATCCTCCGACCAGACGGTTGTTGTGTCCGGTGGGCAACTGCCCATACCTAGTTGAAATTCAGACTGTTGTATAATGTACCAATCGCAGGAAAATACTGATACCGCGATACAGGATTTCGTTAGTAGTTCACTGCTGGCGGGATAAATGGCGTTACAGTTCTCTATGAAATAGCTTTATACGTACATTTTATACTTAAAATAATTACTTTACATTATTTTTTTATACATTAAGTATACATTAACCTTACGAAAGTTATTTTGGAAGTTTATTGTTATACGATGCTATGCAGTGTGGCCCGCCATAATGTGCACGAGCCTATAGGACATTTGGGTACGTTGAGTTACTTATTACCTATTATGATCAGTGATTTCCTTTGTCACGATTGGCCGCCTCTAATGTCTGGTCGCCCTAGGTCGGGGCCTACTAGGCCTTAGGGGAAATCCGCCACTGGTGCTATGTACATGTTATGATGTTATCCCTGCTGGCTACACGATCATACCTAATATATTTTCGTTTATTTTAAGACAGGTACAGACGAAGGGCGCTACTAGCTGCGTAGTACCATAACCCACACCCCGCTGCCACATGTTTTTTTAGAGCGCAGTTTTTTTTATTTAAGTCGTACTTTAAGTTTTCTATTTCAGATTTTTTTTTTTTTTTTTTTTTTTTTTTTAATAATATAATAATATAATATCTTGGGACAATCAACACACCGCCATCTGATCCCAAACTAGGCAGAGCCTGTACTATGGCAACCAGACAACTGATAAACATACTTATATATTTCTAAATACATACATATTATAGATAAATTACACACCCAGATACAGAACAAATAATCGTACTCATCGCACAAAGATTTGTAACCAAGGCCTTAATCTTTGAAACCAGCATATAACTACTGGCAGGATGAACAAGGGAGCTCCTCTACAGGAGATTAAAGGACACGCGCGCCAGGGGGTCTACACTCCAAGCCCGAAGTCCGTAGTTTCGGCCTTTTAAGTGTCGGACGTTTTCTACTCCGTAGGTATCACCTACAGGACTTACGATTTGTCCTGAACCCGAACTAAGAATGAATGACAACATGATTTGATAGTTGTTCTTAGTTCGGGTTCGGGACAAATCGTAAATCCATAGGTGATATGGAGTAGAAAACGCCCGACACTAAGGCCGAAACTACGGACTTCGGGCTTAGAGAGTAGAGCCTCTGGAACGGAAAGGGCACTAGGAGGAGCACGGATGGGTTTTAGTCAGTAAGAGTCTGACACTCCCTCCCGCTCCACCTAGAGTGGAAGGAGTCATTTGATGATTTCCCATCCATAAAAAGTAGTTTAGAATAATTATCACAATAATTAATTAAAATCCCATTGCAGATGTTGGAATTATTCTTCGGCCGCACCAAGAACAATGTTTTTAGATTCCCATTCAGAGCGACGTTCAAGGACTGCACATGTTGCATCATCAAGCCTCACGTAGTGATCGACGGGAACGCAGGCCAAATCCTGGAGCAGATATCTTCATCCGAAAAGTTCTTCATTTCGGCCATGGCTATGTTCTCGGTTACCATGACGAACGCTGAAGAGTTCTATGAAGTGTATAAGGGAGTCGTACCTGACTATAGGGTTAGTTATTTTACTTTGGTTATTTATCCGTATGTAGGTAGGAACCATATATGTATATCTATGGTAGGAACAGAAAATTTTGGCCCGCATGCACAAGAAACTCTTTTTCTGTCAACTCTAACTAGGACACCATTTATTGTTCGTACATTTTTAATTAATTAAAATAAAAGTGCCACACAAAAGAAAGTTATGTTCCGCAAGAATACGTTCTTCTCTTAATGTTTTTTTCTTCCTTATTTGACAAAGGAATAGCTAAAACATACTAAAGATAGCACTTTTCAAACTTGTATTACAGCGCACGGAATGGCTCAATAGATTGGTCCCATTGTGAAAATGAAGAGAATAAAATTTTATTTCCGAATACATTTACACATCACACACACACCATATTTAATTTTCGAATTTTATTTTCGTTTTTTTTTTATCCTTAACGTCTATAACGTCTTTTATAATCATTATCATCATATCAGCCGAAAGACGTCCACTGCTGGACATATAGGCCTCCCCCAAGTGTCGCCACAACAACCGGTCCTGTCCTTCTCGCATCCATCGGCTACCAGCGACCTTCACCAGGTCATCGGTCCATCTTGTGGGAGGCCTTCCAACGCTGCGTCTTCCGGTACGCGGTCACCATGAACTGGACAGACCTTTTCGGCCCCATCGATCATCTGTTCTGCGAGCAATGTGCCCTGCCCACTGGCACTTCAGTTTGGCGATCCTTCGGGATATGTCGGTTACCATGGTTCTCTTGCGGATATCATCATTCCTGATTCGATCACGCAAGGAAACTCAGAGCATTGCTCTCTCTATTGCCCTTTGGATGACATTAATTGCCTTCTGATGAGGCCCATTGGAATGCGCACAGCAAAGGAGTGGAACTCTCTACCTGCGTCTGTGTGTCCGAACGCATCACCAATCTCTTCAAAATTAGGGTGGCTTCTTCTGGGTAAGCTCACTCCGTCGGCGAATTTGTAGCTGTCACCTCTGAGGCTCTGACCTAGACTAGAGTCAGGAGCAAACAGCACTAATCTAATCTAAACTATTATCTAAATCTAAACTAATATTAGGAAAAGGAAAGATTAATTTGTTTATTTGTAATGATTTGGCTCAAAAACATCTCAACTGATTTTTGCCCCTGTGAATTTCATGGATTTTGATTTTTGCCCCTTGACGGGGTGAACGGGTTGAACAGTTGCGCTGATCCCGAGACCATAGAACCAGCAGCAGAAATGGCTGGGCAATTAATGAAAATCGTTGTTTGTTTCGTGTCGTGTGTTTGGTACCTACAAGTACCTACTTATCGTTTGTTAACATGGTCTATGGTCTATTTATTTTCTTTCAGTCTTCCTGCATACAACTAGCAGAAGGAAAATGCATAGTATTAGAAGTTAAATGCACAGATCCTAGTCTGGACTGTGTTAGTGAGTTCCGAAAATTATGTGGACCGCGAGACCCGGTAATTTTATTATTTTTTAAATAATTTAATGATTTTCCACCGAGTGCGCCACGCCAGATTGCATTGTACTGAGTGTTGAGGCAATTAAGGTATTGTGAAGTGGTTAGATGTCATATTTGAATGGGATTTACCTCTCGCGGCACAACGCGGTAGTCGGTCGGCTGCCATGCAAATATGACAATTAGGTACCTAACTGATTCACAGTTGGTTCAATTTCCTTTGACTTTGCACTCCGACGCAGTCCGTTTGTTTTAAGGCTCTAGACAGACGGACCTCATTTCAACTGCAAACCAACCGCAAATTGCAGTTCGGATGCAGTTTGAATGCAGTTGACACGACCTTACAGCCCGGCTGTATGGTCGGTGGTATAATTAGCTGCCAAGACTTCATGGAACGGCGCCGTTTAATCAGCAGCCTAAGTGACATCTAAGTAACATTTAATTGCACAGCTAGGCAAATGACTCGGTTGTCTAGCCATAGCGGAATTTAGGGCTTAGGGCACCCTGACACGGATAGGTAAGGTTCGAATTGTACAACGATCATATAGCCCATTTGGGCTGTTCCTTTAAACCCTGCAGACGGAAAACGTCGTCGAGGTTAGAATGTTCAAATCGATTGTTTTTAGAATTTAAAGTGAATTTCGAAACTAAAATATTTCATATATTTTCGTCTCACGGTTACCCTTTCTATGAAGTATGAACGGCTTATGCATCCCGCAAGCCCGTTCATTAAATGTTGTTATAGGCAACAACGCATTGAATGGATGTCATTTAGGCCGATGATTGAACGGGGCCGTTCAATTCAAAGGCTAGGCAGCCAATTCAACGGCTGATTAAGCAAGTTGGCTGCGACACATACATAATGAGTTCATCTTCTAGACGTTTCTGATTTCCAAAGTTCCGTTTTTGAAGCCAAAAAAACTTTGTTTAAACATTTCGACAACGATACAACCGCTGATCACAATGTTTAGCATATTATACAGTCTTATTACTGCAACTAATTGTACCATAAATCCTATTATAACAAAAACCGACTACATAAACTTGTCTTCTTCGTTAAATTTAAATTCATATGATTTTAAAACGTTTTACCTTCTTTATTACTTTTGTTTTCGTCACATGTTACTTAAAACACCAGGCTTAGTGGCAGCATCTAGATATATCTTTGCAAGTTCTACATCTCTTAGCAATCGTGTCAATACCTATCTCAAGCTTAATGGCTGATTCACTTACTTTTTACTATCAGAATTGCAGGGGCATACGTGGCAAACTTCAGACAATTTATATGAATATCTTAAGTAACTCATACGATATTATTATATTAACGGAAACATGGCTCATGTCTGATATAGCCGATTGCGAGATTATAGATGAGCGCTATAATGTCTTTCGTTGCGACCGAGATCGCGCGGCCACTGGTAAACGCGAGGGTGGAGGTGTTCTTGTTGCTATCCTGCGAACACTTCAACCTATATATTTAACCAATATATTAGGTAACTCTTTGCACACCCACATAGAATATCTACTTATACAATTACCTAGCCTTGACCGTGCGAAACGACACTTTATCAGCGCGGTCTATATACCACCGAACACACCTGACGACATCTATTCTAATTATTTAGACATACTTTCGACAATCTTAAGTAATCCCATGACACACTGTTTTTACATTATCGGTGACTTTAATTTGCCGACATTGGACTGGTCCTCCTCTGATAGTGTTACTTGCAACCAACCCTGTGAGGCTCGGTCTTTAAGTTGCAGATATCTAGTAAATTTTATTGCCGAAGTTAACGCTACGCAATATAATTATTTTACAAACACTAACAATCGAACATTAGATTTACTAATCTCCAATGAACACTGTCATGTTTACCAACCGAGCGATTATTTAGTACCCGTGGACCTTCATCACCCTCCTTACTGTGCTGTGACTTCCCCCTACTTGAAATATTCATCCATGCAACGCTGCCCAATAATCAAATTTAATTTTAATAAAGGCAATTACGATCTTATAAGGGCAGACTTATCTGAAATTGATTGGGAAAGCTTGCTCAAAAATTTACCAGCAGAGGAGTCTATAAACGCATTTTATAATACCCTGTTTGGTATAATTAGAAAACACATCCCCCAAAAATCATACAGAACTTCTAAATTCCCCATTTGGTTCACTCGTCCCCTTATAAGGTTATTCAAAAATAAAAACAATGCCTGGACCAAATGGAAAGTGTACAATAATATAGCTGACTATGAGCAATTTTCCCTGTTTCGTCGCAGATTCAACAAAGAATGTCACTTATGTTACTCTAACTATATAAAAACTGTTGAACAAAATGTTAATAAAAATCTCAAACACTTCTGGGGCTATGTGGCCAGTAAACGGAATAACTCAGGAGTTCCATCGAATGTTAAATATGGGAGTACTTCAAGTAATGATCCACGTGACATTTGTAAACTGTTCTCTAACTATTTTCAATCAGTGTATGAGCCATCAACACTTGATGCTCATAAATGGCAACCGCCTGCTAGCTTTCATGATAATAGTGATATTATCAACAGTATTTATATCGAGCCCAAAGATTTATAATGAGCTAAAGTCGTTAGACCCCTCAAAAGGTCCTGGACCTGATGGCATTCCTCCCTCGTTTTTCATACGTGTTGCCAATCACTTATGCGAACCCTTACATCTACTCTTCAATAAATGTATCAGCGAAGGCGTTTTTCCCGATGTATGGAAAATAGCTCACTTAACCCCCATCTTTAAAAAGGGATCAAAGAATGACGTAGAGAATTACCGTCCGATCTCGATTTTATCTACCTTGTCGAAGCTTTTTGAGAGACTGGTATATAATGAAATTTATCCCACTTTACACAAGGCCATAATTAAAGAACAGCACGGATTCGTCCAAAAAAAATCTACTTATACAAATCTGCTTATTTTTGTAGGCTATATTTTCGAAAACATGGACAATCGTTTGCAAACTGATGCTGTATATACGGACTTTCAAAAAGCTTTCGACAAGGTGGATCACGAATTACTTTTACGCAAAATTGCCTTCAATGGCATTCGCGGAAATCTATTGAGATGGTTCACATCTTACATAACAAACCGTACTCAAAAAGTTGTTATTAACGGATTTCAAGCGGAGCCGATCTCCGTCACATCCGGGGTTCCTCAGGGCTCAATTTTGGGACCTTTGTTGTTTACGTTGTTTATAAATGATATCAGCGCTTGTTTTAAGCATTCGAACTTTTTACTATACGCGGATGACTTGAAAGTCTACAAAACTATAAAAAGTATTGATGACTGTTTGAAGCTCCAAAGTGACTTGGATCGACTGTCTAGCTATTGCACTTTGAATAAACTCTCATTGAGCTTATCCAAATGTAATTCAATTACATTCACTAAAAACATAAAGCAGCACACTTATAGCTATCACTTGCTTAATGCACAATTACATAGAGTATACTCATTGCGTGACCTAGGTGTGGTACTAGACTCGAAACTTCACTTTAATATCCATGTAGACAGCGTGATCAGCAAGGCTCTGAAAATGTACGGTTTTGTTATGCGTAATAGCAAGGATTTCAAGCGTCCATCAACCTATAGATACTTATATATAACGCTAGTTAGACCTTGTCTGGAGTATGCTACAATGATATGGAACCCCTATTACGCAAAATATATTGACTCGATTGAGACTGTCCAACGTAAGTTCCTAAGAGCTCTGCATTACAGATGCTGCCACAGCCACGACTCGCATAATATGTTGCTTAAAAACTACAAACTATTAACCCTAGAATCCAGAAGACTGCTTCTCGGAGCGATGTTTCTACATGGTATTGTGCATAATAAATATGATTGTATCGACTTAACAAATAAACTTTGTTACATCGTCCCGAGGACAGTAGTGCGTAGACAAGCGCGTTCATACCGCTTACTATCTATTAATACCAGCCATGTCTGTAATTCCAATGCTGGTTTTCGCGCTCCTCTGCGCCAACTTGTGGATTCTTACAATAGTAGATTTGAAAACATCGACATTTTTAATCTTACATCACATCAATTTAGGAAATCTGTAGTCAATTCTATCCTAGCTATATAAATTAATATGTAACTTTTTTTTTTTTTCTCTCCTCGTTTTCTATCTCATACGAAAGCAATCATTCACAACTTCATTCAATTCATCAACCATTCAATTTAATCGTTCACTCCATTCTCTCATGTATTCTGTTTTCATTTTTTTGTTCTCACGTAGCACTAAATATCATCAAATTAGTAATAAGTGGATAATGTTGCTAGTAGTACAATAAGTGTCTTGTTTAATTAGTAACACAGTATGTATAACATTTAATTGTACTCCTGTTTTTTATCCCGAAATAAAATAAAATAAAATAAAATAAAATTTCAGGAATTATGCCGCCAATTGTATCCCGAATCCATAAGAGCCTTATATGGTAAGGATTTAGTTGAGAATGCGGTCCATTGCACAGATCTTCCCGAGGATGGAGTTTATGAAGTCGAATACTTCTTCAAATTAATGGCCAGTGAATAAGCTGGATATATTATGTTATTTATTGTAAGTAGGTAAATTAAAGTGTAAGATTTAATTTAACTAAGCATTTTCTTTCTTATTTGTCGAGATATCAATGCCGCTAGATTCTGAAAGTAAATAGGTACTGTACTGTAACTACCTCTGTTACCTAAGCTGGAGCTGTGGCCTGGACCCATCAGCGGATCTACCTCGACATGCGTTGCTGAGGCTGCGTTTCCACTAGAGATGTGCGAGGAAACAGTAGGACCACTACATTTACCAAGCCTCGCTCCGCGCAGCGATTCCATTGGTTCTTCACAAACACATCCCTCGCTACGCATCCTCGCCAACTCTGATCGGCCCGTGCAGTTATTATTTTTATTTAATTATTTTGCTAGCTTCTACCAGCAGCTTCGTCTGCGGGGAGATCTGATATTATCCCAAATGAACATGCTCTCGAGAAAAAAATTACCTTACTTATATCCTACTCCAAGACATGGTCTTTTTTTTTTTTTTTTTTTTATAGGATGGGAAATCATCAAATGACCCCTCCCGCTCTGGGTGGAGCGGCAGGGAGTGTCAGACTTTTACTGACTAAAACCCACCCTTAGTCCTCCTAGTGCCTTTCTTCCCAGGGCCGCGGTAACTCTTTCGAACATATTCCGCAACCCTGGCAGAAGACATGGTCTTGGTTGCGGATTTTCTTCGAAAGAGTCACTGCGGCCCTGGAACGCAAAGGGAAGAGTCTGTAAGAGTCTGAAACTCCCTCCCGCTCCACCCAGAGTGGAAGGAGTCATTTAATGATTTCCCATCTGATCTATAAAAAAAAGGTAGGTATGGTACCCGTGTGCCGTTTCATTATCCCTTACGACACGAAAAGGTACAAATAGACAGATTAAAAAAAAAAATATAAAAATAAAGTACTTATTGTTTCGTTATATATATTTCTATACAAACAATAAAAAAAGCATTTAAAAATATAAAAAATAGTAGTCCGCCGGTGTCGGGAGCAGAGTCCAAGCTACCGGTGGTTAGGGCGTCAGAGACAGGAACCTCCTCACTAAATGTTATCGGTGCGAAGAAGAAGCGGAAATATTGTATAATCTATGAGCGGAACGCCGTGAACATCGTGCGGTGTCGACTCGCGCGCCTAATCCTGGCCACTTGGTTATGCCTGTGCAAGAACTCGCCGTTAGCCAGACGAGAACAACCACAGATAATAATAGATAATAATTAGTGTTGATGATTATTCAGCTACGTACCCCCTTTGCGATTTCTGTGCCATAACTATAAGTTTAATAATAATCTCGTACCTAAACCTTCCGGAATATTTTTTACAAAGATGATGAATTACATCAAAAACCGATTGTACTGCTTAACCGGTCATCCTCATCACGTCACACACTAAAGCGACCTCTGCGGCCCTACCATGACGTGTTAACACGTTCACTGTCTCAGTAAAAAGTTATAAAAGCTATTCGTACGTCCATCTAAAAACTCGCCCTAACTTGACAATAATCATTTTAGGGGATTACATTTATACTAATATACGGCCTAAAGAAAATGAATATACAGAAAAATACCTGAAAAAAAAAATTACTCCCTAAGGAGTCATGGACGTGTGAACTAAAAATAGTGCGACTCCTTACGGAGTCATTGTAAGTCAGTCATCATTTATTTTTATATATTTTGTGGTATGAAATGTGAATATCAGCTGTGAAATGTCTTACCAGTAAAATAAAACTCCTACACTTGTAGGTACCAGTAAAAAAATAGGCACATGAAATAATAATAAAAAAACTGCTAGAGGTAAGAGACGAAAACTAAACATCTGTTGGACGTCCGCAGTCATTACCTATAAACAAACACACCTTCGAGAATATGACCCAGGAACTAGGTCTTAAGACGAAAAAAAACGATACAAAGGCTGCTACACTAAGCTCATTTCAGAGGGACAAACTTCAAAACTTGCGGGTACAAAGGCTTCTAAAGTGATAACGTGGTGCTCCAAGTGTAAAGCAGCAATCTGCCGTCCATGTTATAATACATTACATTAATTTAAAACGTGAGTCGTTCGAGCGAGAAGGAGGGATGGAGCTATACGCCCTATATAGCTCCATCCCTTCTTCTCGCTCGAACGACTCACGCATTAGCACGTCATGGTAGGGCCGATGTTTTATAAAATAAATACCTACAATAGAGAGAGGTACCTTGAAAGTAGTAGATATAATTAGTTTGCTAATTTAATTATTTCACACTCAATTAAGAAAACACGCTAAATATTTTGTTTTTCTTTAAAAATAAGATTGGAAGGTCGCACGTGACTAATAACGATTTAGAAATCAAGTGTGAAAATAATGGACTAATCTTTGTAAGCCACTTAAGTATGACGTAAATACATTTTCGTATTAAATTGAAACAAACAACATCCGAGGTCATTACATACAGATAATCCTCTCAAAATACAAAATCAATTAGGAAGACTATGCCTCCTTATATAGTAAGTAACAGGTAAGAAAACACAACGTGTAAGTAATACTAATTCTTTATTCACAAAAATATATTCAGTCGGTAGTACTGGTAAGCGCCTTGCAGTAGCGGTCATTAACCCACCTACATTTGTTGAGATTCTTAGTTTCAAAATCAGAAATAAAGACCTGAATCCACATCTATCGTGATCCTTTACATTTTCGAAAAACGATTCATAATTAATTTTTTGGGTACGTAAAGATATAACGGAAAGGTCAATGTGCTTTAATGCAAAATTATGTGACGCCTACCATAACTATTAAGCTCTTAAATTACCTAATTTAACTACTTACTGATGATGGAAGTAATGAAAAACGCACAATAGCTGCGCGGTTGCATTGAAGCCCAAAAAGATTAACCCCGGTTTCTGAATTGGACAGATTTTCAGGCTTATAACCGATTCATAGTTATTTTACCTCTGACAGTAAGCCAAGCAGCAGCCCACTTCTAACCTTATTTCAACGGGAATAAAGCTCACTATGATTCTGAAATTTATACGAAATCCGAGGTAATATAGAACGAACTGTAATTTTTACCTATTCCTCAACATCGAATTCGAAACCGCAAAATCCCAATTTAGTATTAATCCCTTCCCAGGAGTAAATAAAGTCTATAACGAATTAAGCCACATATATACGACCAGTCTACGCCCTTTCTTCTATGGTGATCTCGTGTCCTGAGACCGGTTTCAACAAGAAGTCGAACCTGAGCTGCAGATTGCTGTCATCCGCAGTGACTTTGTAACTCCTCAGAAAGTGTACCAGGGTTGCTTTCATTGATACCATGGCATACGTTTTACCTGTGAAGGGAGAAATTCTTATTAGAATTTTGTAATAGGTTGTAGCGGCATCTAAGCACCGCCACATACGACCTACAAAAAACCTGACATAACACAAATCCTAGATCGCGCAATCAAAGTTGTACCGCAAGTCATCATCAACTTCCTGCCCTTATCCCATGTTATTTGGGGTCGGCGCAACACGTTTTTTTCTTTCATTCTATCCTATCAGCCATCACACTATCATTAACTCCCTTTTCTTTCATATCGCTCTTCACACAATCCATCCATCTTTTCTTTGGCCTTCTTCTTCCTCTCCATCCATCCACATTTATATTCATAACCCTTTTAGTTACATGCGTTTCATCCCTCCTCTTCACATGACCATACCAGGACAAGCGGTTACCTTTCAACTTTTCCGCCACTTTTAAACAACCTCTAATGTACTCATTTCTCACTTTAACCATTCTCGTTACTCCACACATCCATCTCAACATTCTCATCTCCGCTATATGCAATCTATTTTCATCCGCCTTTTATTCGTGTATTTTCATAGTCTAACATTCTGATCCATACAGTACGACAGGTCTTATCACGGACTTATAGATTTTCCCCTTCAACTTGAGGGGTATCCGTGGGTCACAAGTTGTTCCAGTGACCTGTCGCCATTTCATCCATCCTGAGTTGATTCGGTGCGTTACGTCTCGGTCTTGTACCGCAAGTCAACCGCTCGAAAATTCCTCCCTTTTCAATGGAGGTTGCGGGACTTCACTCCCTGTTCCGTATACCTGTATAGGTCATAAGAATACAGGTACTTATATGGAACAGGGAGGAGCTCGTGGCTTAATAATTACAGTCGCACAGGTCGATCTTCAAGGTTAAGCAACGCTTGCCGGGGTCGGCCTGTGGATGGGTGACCATCGTAACATATCGAGTTTCCTCCGTGCCTCAGAAAGCACGTTAAGCCGTTGGTCCCGGCTGTCATTTGTAGATATTTGGCAGTCGTTACGGATTGTCAGAAGCCAGAAAATCTGACTCGTCTTGCCAAGAAGTACCCAGTTAATGGGTTGTGGAGGTCTGGTAGGCAGCCGTTCCGCGTAAAATACTGGTATTCAGTTGAATCCGGTTTGACTGGAAGCTGACCCCAATAAAGTTGGAAAAAGGCAAAACAGATGATGATGATTAGGTCATAAGAATAGGTACCACCGGTTAAGTCCCAAAACTATGGAAACCGTGCGTAAGTAGTTGATTGAAGTACAAAATCCGCCCAGTGGCAGTCTTGCATTTAATGTATGCTTAAGTGCTTTCAAACTCAAACTGGCTGCAGGATGAGGTACGATTAACAACAAATTTTAATGTCGATTAATTTAGTTCCTACCGTTTTTTTTTTGCCAGTCCGCTCGTGCTACACGTGTAGTACGGTCAAAATAGACTTTCAAGGTTACCTAGGTACTATAATTTGCATAAAGCTAAAAATTGTTACCTACGGCTATTGGTAACACTATTATGAACGGAATGTGAAAAGTCCCCCATCTGCAACAAAATATTTAAAGCCAAAGTTCCCAAAAAGGGTTTTTTTTTTAAATTTTTGAGCCCAATCGTAAGTTTGACGGGTGCTTTCGCTCCACAGAGTACATCATACTATACGTTCGCTCGGTCACTCTAGCTCCCGTCATCCCATTCGAACCTAACCTATCCGTGTCGGCGTGTCCTAAGCTGCCTGTGCCCTATGTTCCGCTACTTGGCTAGGCAAGTCATTAAACGATATTAAAACAAGTCATTTGCCTGTGCAATTAAATGCCGGAATGTCACATATGCCGCTGATTAACAGCGCCGTTCAAATATAGTTTAAAAAAAATTAAATGTGCGTTTCTTTGTAATGTATGTCGACCACTTTAACTTTTTAAGAGTTTTAATTGATAGTCAAAACTACTTTTAACCAGATCCCTTGGGCAAAACTGAGTAGGTTACTTCTAGGCAAGCGTACTCCATCTTCGACCACATCATCGCTTACGCTACATTCCCACATTAGCGTTAACGTCAGACGCTGACGACAAAATGTATGGGAATGACATTAGGTGATGACGTTTCTTTTCCACACCTAATGTCATTCCCATACATTTTGTCGTGAGCGTCTGACGTTAACGCTACAGAAAAGTTTTTTTTCACACACAGTTTTTTATTGTCTATCAATAAAAAAAAAACTAGATAATTACAGTCAAAAGTAGGTTTTATATATTTTAACTAGCAGTAGGTATATTATGACTAACTCTGCTAGTAATAAGATACTTTTGACTGGATAACCAGTCAAACGTATCTTCTTCTTCGTGTTCTAAAGTGTTACAATAATAATTGATTTAAAAATTTCTTGAAATTTCTGAAAATGTTAGCGAGTTTTCATACTGACTGTACTAAAATATTAGATAAACTCACCCAAACAGGATCGTTTTCCAAGACTGAAGCCGACAAATGCCGCAGGGTTGGCAGGCATCCCGGGGTCCAGCCATCGCTCTGGCCTGAACTGTTGCACATCTTTACCCCACACTGGATGACGGTGAGCCCCGAACAGCAGGATCACGCATTGACTGCCAGCGCGCATCGTGTAGTTCTCTAGAAGGAAAATAACATAATTATGTTACACCCATGTTTTTTTTCACTCAATTCAACCTCATTTTAGTTGACGATTATAATTATAACTTGTTGGTTATTAATATAAACGTGACCTCCACTCCACTCCACGCGACGACAAGAACATCCATCCATAACAATGGAAAAACTCTCGAATCCAAAACGTTTCCTTCTAAAGGACTTGCATTTTTTTTTATGGATGGGAAATCATCAAAGGACGCCTTCTGCTTTGGACGGAGCGGCCGTTCCACTCCGTCCAAAGCGAAAGGCGCAAAACCCATCGATGTTCCTCCATATGGCCTTTGCGATCCAGGGCCGCGGTGACTCCTTTGAATAAGTTCTGTAAGCTTGCTCTGGCCCTGGCGGGCCCCAACTACTAAGCACCAACGCGTCGTCGACCTGGGCCTGGTTCTGATCGACGAGCCACCCAGCGCTCGCCGTCCGTAGGCCCGCGCCTATGTTGGCCGGGAATTGCCCTGTGACTCCCGACGCCCGGGGCGTATTCTTCTGTTGCGGCGGCTGGGGCATGAGGTTTGCCTCTCCCTCACGCGGCCCGCCTCCTCCTTCTCTAGGAGGTGACTACTTCCCATGCCTCCTCGCTCCGGACCATGGATTGAGACAGAGGTCGCCGTCGTCGATCGCCTCGACGAGGACACGGCGGTGCTTCGCCCAAACAGGGCAGACCTCCACCGTATGTTCCGACGTGTTCTCTGGGCCGTGTCCGGTGGCGGTGCGTCAGGTTAAGGTGAGGACGCCGCCGTGGCGCTTCTCTAGCCACTCCTCAAAGAGGGGACTTATCTCCCAATGGTTTATGGATTTATGCACGTCGAAAGTCTCAATAGGCTCGCAGTCTATTACCTAGGACGTTGACTTATCTAGCTAGCGGGAAACGTTATGTACAAAACTGGTACCTACATAGGCGGACTTAATGCAACAAGGCATTCTCTACCTTACACATTTGAGTTAAAAAGTCTATAGTGTGGTAGATGTACTATAAATAAATAAAAAAAAAAATGTTAATAGGTACCTAAACTAATAAAATACTTACCTACAATTAACATTTTTAGGCAGAACAAAATATGTTGACACCAGCGAAATTCGATAAACACGAACCGTTGCTTTTGGTCATTATATTTAATCGGACTTCCTTACATAAATTAATTTAATTTATTTTAAATGTTCTGTAGTCATAAAAATGGAATTAATAACCTAAATTTGACGTCTCAGTGACTAAGCAAACGTTTAGCACATGAATAATTAAACGTTCTTTATTAGGGTTCCGTACCCAAAGGGTAAAAACGGGACCCTTAGACTCCGCTGTCCGCGCTGTCCGTCTGTCTGTCACCAGGCTGTATCTCATGAACTGTGATAGCTAGACAGCTGACATTTTCACAGATTGTAGCCACTATAACAAAAAATACTAAAAACAGAATAAAATAAATTAAGTGGGGCTCCCATAAGTACAACAAACGTGATTTTTATGCCGTTTTTATAGATAATGGTCCTGAACCCTTCGTGCGCGAGTCCGACTCGCACTTGGCCGTTTTTTTGTAATATATTATGTAAAGTTTCATCGACTAACGGCGTCCTTACTTAGCCTGACATCCCTCTCCACATATCTGAGGGTTACGGGTCCAGTGGTAAAGATCCGCAGACTCTCCTTGATCACTGCCTCTGTGTAGACCAGCTTCGCAAGGTCTTCCTTCTCAACGTCTCTGTCTGTTGGGAAGACTTGTTTGATTCTGAAAGCAGAACGTTAGTTTTATCCTCCTGATCTTCTTTATCGTGTGGGCAGTAAGGTCTAACGATCCCACACACCCTAGTGTCAGAGTTATTAAACCGCCTCAAGGGCCTCTCCTGATTGAACGGATGCTAGTGAAGTATGTACATTATAGTGCAAAGTGTGAGCGAAACAGTTGCATGCCCTCTTCCCTATCTTTCAAGCAAGGCAATCTGACAGGTCTGGAGAGAGTTATACTGCAGGACCAAAGGCGCCACTTGTCACACTTTTGGGGACACAGATGGAATGTAATGTGTCCAGCTTGCAGTTATAATATACCTATATTGTAAAAGAGTAACAGTTAGGAACACTACTGATTATGTATATGTCGCAGCCAATTAGCTTAATCAGCCGTTTAATTGGTTGCCTACTCTTTTCATTTAAATGTGCCGATTTTTCAGCGACCTAAGTGACAACTTTTGTTCAATATCATAATATATGTAAGTAATGACTTGCCCATGTCACTTATGTTGCTGATTAAACGGCACAGTTTAATGAAAATGCTAGACTTTTAATGAAATGGCGGATTCAGCTATTTGGCTGCGACATGTACAAAAAGAATGGACTAACGTGCACCGTGTCTCATGGTGGTCGACAAGTGAGCGAGGGACACTAAGGATAGCGCCCCGAATCGTCTCTTGTGTTGCCACTTAACAGGGGTGCGTTCATCCCTTAAATATTAACATAATACAATCCTAGGTGCGTTCACATATAAACAATAGGTGACATCACACACTTCGAGACACGCGGTGGTCACAGCCTTCCTAACTCCGTGCCGTTACTAAGATATTCCTAACGATAAAACATAATATTTTGATATTCCTAACGATAAAACATAATATTTTGATATTCCTAACGATGAAACATAATATTTTCATGGAAATTATGTAAAAGTATCCTACTCGTAGATTCTACTCCTGGTGAAAGACCTGCTCATTCGCAAGACTGGTGGCAGATTTTATGGCTCCTGGAATCCCGTAGCGACTGCTAAAGATCTATAAATGACAGCCGGGACCAACAGCAAGTGCTTTTCGAGGCTCGGAGGAGTGCTTGGTATGTTAAGATGCTTCTTCTTAACTTCTTGTCGTGTGGGCAGTAAGGTCTAACGACCCCACACACCCTAGTGTCTCCTTAGTGTAGAGTTTCGAAACCGCCTCAAGGGCCTCTGTCATGGTTTGTCGACCGCCATTTGGCTGCCGGGACCACCGGCTTATACGTGCCTTCCGAAGCACAGAATCATCTTTTTATCAGACAATCACGTGATTCAAGCCTGCAATGTCCTGACGACCCGGTTGGTGTGACTGTGTGACCGTGGCGCGACCCAGTGGTTGAGCGATTGACTGCTGCGCTGCGTGTCGCGGGTTCGATTCCCGCACGGAACAAATATTTGTACGGCCTACAGATAGTTGTTCCGGGTCTGGCTGTTTGTGTATGTGAGTTTATATGTTTGTAAACGCACCCACGATACAGAAGATTTTCCTAGTGTGGGGCAACGTTTTTTTCAAAAGAAAGAAAAAGGAGAAGGCCTAGCCAAACTGGAAACAACTTTAAAAAGTATATGCTTCCCGTGGGAATCGAAGCCACGATCACCGGGTCACAAGGCAAACGCCTAAACCACTTGACCACGGAGGCAGTTAAGATGCTAGAACTGGGTAGCACAGTAATTCTTGGCAAGACTGGAGTCAGATTTACTGGCTTCTGACAATCCGTAACGACTGCCAAAGATCTACAAATGACAGCCGGGACTAACGGCTTAACGTACTTTCCAAAGCACGGAGGAAACCCGGTAGGTATGTAAAGATGGTCACCCATCTACATACCGACCACGGCAAACGTTGCTTAACCTTGAAGATCGACCAGTGCGGCTGATATTATTTAGCAACGAACTCCTCAATTTAGTCAAATATGTCGCATCAATTAAGTTGAACTCACTCTTGGTATATTTTGTCCTGAACTGTCGGGTGCGTGCCCAGCAGTATCATGATGTAGCTTAGCAAGCTCGATGATGTGTCGAAGCCTGTCACGATGGCGGTGTCCACCTCTTCTCTGATCTCTTTGTCAGTCATCGCGTTGTTTTCTGATAACTCCAGAAGAAGGTCCAGGAAAGGCTTGTATTTTGTACCTGTGATGTTGAAACTACTATGAGCTGTTGTCTTCCTTGTATGAGAGTATGTGATGGTTTAAGTAGGTATCTACAGCGTGTTTCATAAGAGTGTGTAGTCATTTATGGGTGACGTTCTGTGTCAGATATAGGTAGAGGACTGCTTGAAAAGTGACTTGTTTTTTTTATTTGCCATTATTTTTTTACTGTATATCAGATGTCAACATCAACCTTAAATATGACCACGCATTTATGAAACACCTTGTGTAGGTGAGTATGGCAACAGTGAAATAAAGTGCTTACCTGAAGTATATGCACCGTTACTTCTGGCCGATTTCTTCCTCTGTATTACCTTGAAAGAACAAATTGAAAAAAGAAAATACAAATTGAGTCAAATAAAAACCTTTGCTATAAAACATCATCAGACTCACAAAAAGACAGTATAGGTACCTATATAGCTGAGGCAAATAAACATAGAGGAGTTACCTTATCAGACATAACATTGAGAATCTTCGCAAGTTCATCATGACGTTTCTGAAGACCACACAATTTGAATATTGTGTCACTTTGGAGCCAAAACTTCTGAAACCTTTGAGTGACAATATTCAAAATCTCGTCAACAGCATGCATGTATTTTTGGATGAAATGCGTATCTTCGAAACCAGTTATTCCAAATGCAGTCACTAAAATAAAATATAAAAATAATTATCTTTAGCTGGATATTTATGGCTATTAATTAATTTTGTCGTTTCTAAATTTTATTATATAGTGCGATTTGGGTTTATTTAAGTGCAAGCCATTAGCATGATTACAATAAGTACTAACTAGCTTTGGCCCGCGTCTCCACCCGCGTGAATGTCGGATATCGCGTAAAAAGTAGCCCATGGCCTTCTCCATATCCCAGGCTATAACATATCTATCTGCCTGCATAAATTGACAGAGTTACCTTCGCATTTATGTTCGTGACTACGGCAGGACCCCGAACCCCAATCGCTTCCATATTTGGTAAATAATTAGTACTCAATTGGTACTAATTGGTACTCGATTCTATATTTATATACTTCGAAATTGGTATCTCAGTAGTTTTCGAGAAAATCGACTTTCGTCCTGCGGTAGTCACGCTCCTTTCAGCAGGACCACCATGAGCGCAGAAAAAAGGGGCATGCTACCGCTATTCTAAGTATGCAAATAATTAGTACCCTTAAATGTGATTTATTTCCTAAAAAAACAGAACTGAAACATTAGTATTTACCGAGAAATCAACGACGATAACTTTCGTGCGGTCATTCAGCAGGACCACGACTTTGAATGTCGATTCCAAGTTTCAGGAGCTTGTCGCTTTCCTCGAACCTACATAGAAAATACCCTGCTAGATAGAATTAGTACCCAATCTCAAAGTAAGTAAGTGCTCCAGTAGTTTCTTCTTCTTCGTGTGAGCAGTAAGGTCTAACGGCCCCACACACCCTAGTACACTACTGAGGTACTAATTTTGTTGTTCGATTACCAATTAGTACCAATTGAGTACCTACTAATTATTTACCAAATATGGAAGCGATTGGGGTTCGGGGTCCTGCCGTAGTCACGGACCTTACGCATTTATAATATTAGTAGGGATTTTTGTTACAGCGAGTGCCAATTACTCTCAACGGTTATAGTGCAAGATGCACAAGTAAAGGTATGCGCTAACACAAGTTTGTACAATCTCCACAGCTTTGCACAAACAAAATAGGAGTAAAAGTAAGCTCTTATTTCATAGACTGATGCGGGACGGCAATCAGCAGCGACCAGGGAGAGATCAGGCGCAGAGCCAACAGTATACTGTGCTCTCCAAAGCATGGGGGTCTCGCACCACACCCGTTTCTTAACTCCTGGCTGCTGCTAGATTAATTTTCGACAGAAGAACTCCTTTCGAAGGGCATGTCACCTCATGAGTATGCTAAGCCAACTAGACAAAGAGGCAGTTTTAATTAAAGAATAGTTGTCTTTTTTATTGTAGGTATTCTTATACTCAGTGCTTGGGTTTTTGGTGGGTATGAGGAAATGGCTTCCATAAGGAAAGTTCTTTAATTAAATTTATCAAAAAGAAAAACACTCACAACAAAATGTCTCCAAAGCAATGCTCCTCAAATGTACAGTATGATCAAAAGGTCCTTTGGCAACGTGAACTTTTAACTTGTCGACCAATTTCCTCGACTGGCTGTTGAAGACCTCCAGAAAGTTGAGCATCACTGGCAGGCTGAACGCAGGAGTCAGTAACTTACGGTGGCGTTTCCAAACCTCACCTGGTCATAGTATAAAGATTTCAGATCTAGACGCTAGGTACTATAATCGCAAACACTCGAAAACCTAAGTGAAATGATAATGAAGGTAGCTTTCAATCCATCCAATATATGTTCATTTCAAGCTCATCTCACCTGTGTTTTCATAATGAGATTTGCAGAATAAACCGAATGGTAATGAGTAGCGTATTACGGTGACGGGAAAACAAGACTACATTAAAATATAAATTGGCATGAAAGTTAAGAGCGTTTACGCCGTACGGCATTTCATACAAATTTTCAAGTCCTTATTTTTCGAAATGAATGGTTCGATTGTAATGAAACTTGGTATACATACGCCATCCAACCAGGTGTAAAAAGTTCGTTGAGAACATTTTCGAAAAAGAGTTTAGAGGGTGAGAGAGAGCGATTTTAAGTATAGAAAGTGAAAAATCACTATCTTTCCTCCTGAACTCTTTTTCTCCAGATAATATTCTCAACTTACTTTTTAGAGTTGGTAGGATGGCGTATGCATAATAAGTTTCAATAAAATCGGTACATTCATTTCGAAAAATAAGGACTTCAAAGTTTGTAAAGAAAGAAAGAAAGAAAGAAAGAAAATTAGTTTATTTGGCACACACAGATACACACAAAGTAGGTACAAACAAGAATAACATTAATTTTAAAACAAAACATTGTGTGCCCCGCGGCTGCGCCAAATAGGTCCAGTTCAGCAAAATGCCAGACAACTATTATAATCGCTGCCTGACGCTGGTTTTCAACTGAACCTTATGTTGATGTGTACGGATGTAAACCAGTTTTGCTAGGTGGTAAAAATACAGATAAATATATATTATGTTAATGTGTTTTAAACGATAGATAATAATTTGGTGTGTGGTGATAGATAATGTGTCGGTAAATAAAAAAGGAAAGAAAACAGTTGAAAAAAAAACAAGCAGAAGTGTCACCCAATTACATAAAAAATAAAAGTAAATGTAATCCACGCAAAAAAGCGTTCGGCAGCACACACAGAAAACCGGTTTCGAACGATTCTCAACCCCGACACTGGACACGGATAGTCGGTGCAGTGGTGCGCGGCTGTGCGCGTTACATAACCAGTATGCCATGAGCAGCCAACAAAATAGGCCGATTCCAAGCTGCGTTAAATATTAAAATGTTGTATTCATACTCGGGCAGTTTGAGAACTATTGTGATCAGATTAAGTACGTGCATTTTTACGTTGTATGAAATGACATACGGCGTACACGCTCTTAAGAATGGTAATGGGGCACGGTATATCGTATAAACTTTTACGAAAAAGAGTTTAGCGATAGTATTAGGTAAGTACAGCTGTTCGATTCTGGTATATTATGAAAACAGCTCACCGTGACTGACCAACTTATGTGGAGAGAGCTTGAAGTTAACTGTGATTCTATTTTGTTTGTATGGATTGATTCTTACTTCATATTATTCAATTCACCAAGGCTGCAACCGCTGACCGAGTAGGTCAGCGGTTTACAGAAGCGTACTACTGCAGTGCGATTCTGTAAACATGTCGAAGTGAACACTTGGGCGGGCCGCATGACGGGTGAGTTGTCAAACCATACAAATAAGCCGCCTAGGTGTACACCGTGAGATGTCGACATAATCGACTGGCTGGATCGACCAGCAGAGTCGCATTGCATGCAAATGATTCTTCTTGTCAAGTCATTCAGTGTTTGTTGGGTTGGTAGTCATCATCTTTTTTTAACTAACCCACAGTTATAGATAGACATACAGAGATGATACTTGCCTTGTATCACGATCTGTGTGAAAACCAGCGTGCAATTTTTTGGCTACCTACTATGACGTCACACACAAAAACTATTAAGTCATGGGAAAATCAAATCGATTCAAAGACGACGCCACGACCATACTCGCCACGTGTGGCACCGAACTGACATCAAACAGCACACCAAGCAGCATGCAGACTGAGCGCGAAAGTGGCGGCTTACGATTTTTGTACGTAAGCTTGACACCGAAACGGGCACGCGAAGTAGTTCTCTACTGTTATCTAAATATATCTGTGAACTAACCTGAAGACGTGATCAGTCCTTCCCCCAGCCAGGACTTGGCATAATCGTACGCGAAATGTTTCTGTAGACAAGCGTTCGCAGCTGTCAGGGCATCTTCTGGATCCGTTATTACTGAGACAAAAAGATTTACCTAATACATACCTACTCGTTTATACCGCGAATTAAATTACATTATACAGGGTGTTCCAGAAGTGCGTGGTCATATTTAAAGGTGGTGTTCTGTATCTGTTACACAATTAGGAAAAAATATCACAACAATAAATATTGATAAAAAAAAAACCGACCACAAAAATGACTAAAAAGTCACTTTTAAAGCTGTTTAATGCAGATAGTGGTGTTTATTTTAGTTCAATCACAGTTTAGATGCCACCGACTGCATCAAACTGCTTGAAGAGTGTTTTTATTGGAAATTAAAAAAAAAATGCCACATCATCGCTTACCATCAGGTGAGATAGTGGTCAAGCGCGTGCCTATCAATAACAATAATAATAAAATTAAGTATCTCAACTTAGCACGTGTGCTAAGTTCCTCGTGAGTTTGTCGACATGTGGAATGTGGACTCGGCTGTCATTGTGCCGATGGTCGTTATGTCCAATCGCTTGATGGCCAAAAGCTTCGACGACCACCTGTCGAAGCTGGCGTGACGCAGTTGAGTAAAGGGCCTGACACAGAAGGCAGTACTACTCCTCCTACTGGAGCCCTAACCACCGGAAGCTTGGACCCTGCTCCCGACACCGGTGGACTACTATTTTTTCACGACTGCCCAAAAATTATTTATATTTTTAAATGTTATTTTTATAGAAGTAGGTATTTAATAATGTAAACTTTAGGTAAGTATATTAAAATGAATAAACGAAATAAGTAATTAAAATAAAAAAACGTTTTTCGAGGTCGGGTTTTTTGAATAAAGTCAATATTTGTTTGTTTTGACATTGTTACTTTATACAGCTACAGAACACCACTCATAAAATATGACACCCACTTCTGGACATCCTGTAGGTTTATGGTAGATACTGAGGGCGTAGCACGAATGTTTTTGATGTAGGTACCTATAGTAAAGTAACGTAAAATTTTACTACTACTAACTATAATACTCGTTTCGCACATAACATTTAATTGAATTGGATACAATATTCATATTTTTGTATAATACAAATTGTGTATGTCGCATAAACCACTCGAGCACTGCCGGCACACCGCCGGTGTGCCGCGAATTTAATGTTTATTATGTAATGCTCGAGCGGTAAAATTACTTATACCAAAATACTATGGGGTTGTATTTTTTGTATTCAAAATTCACTTACGTTAACGATACTGCAACGTTACTGTACGTGTAAAGCCTCGTTTCCACTAGGCAACATTTGACGCGCAGTGCGTGATACCCAACATGTTCAGCAACGTGGCACAAAAAGGCGCGAAGTTGCCAGCGTAACAGTGACAATGTTACTAAATAAAATTTCCTCGATGCCGTTCAACAGGTTGAGCAACATTTTGTGCAACATGTCGCGCGTCAAATGTTGCCTAGTGTGGATACGTGGCTTAAACATTCGTGCTAGGCTGTCTGAACCCCTGCCAGGGTTGCGGATTTTGTTCGAAAGAGTTACCGCGGCCCTGGAACGTAAAAGGCATTAGGAGGAGCATGGATGGGTTTTAGTCAGTAAAAGTCTGACACTGCGGTTGGGTGGGTCACAAGGTAAATAGTGATTCCCCTTGGCACCTTGACTTGACACTGGTGACGGGAATGACTCGGGGAATGACGGGTGGGCGTTAATTTCCTCGAACAAATAATAGCAACATCGAAGTAATTTAATTTAATTCAATTACTTCGATGTGGACTTTGAATGAAAATGAACGATACCGCCAAATCAAACAGTAAAAAACGTAGCGCCGCGCGCCTATGCCTTTCGTTTGGGATCAAATGATGCACGGATGCAGTGTGCAGTTTACGCATTTGATACAATCCGAATCCGAGAAACGGCTCGAATTTAATATTTTCGTTTCGGACGGATAAAATTAAGATTTTGTGCAGAATTCTTCATACAAATAGGACAACTACGAAGCTTGTATTATTTTTTTCCTTCGACATGTGGGTAAAGTACCTAGTGAAGATTGCAGAATATGAAACTTACTATAGTAAACGTTGTATCCAAATATCAACGTGACAATACCGCCGTTTTTCATGGCTTCGACGGCTACATTTTTCGCAGTGCGCCATAAACCTGCAAAAGAAAAAATATTAAGTTTTCACACTTCTCTTGTTTCCACTAAACCAATCTTTTTCTAAAGCTGAGTGCTTGCGGATTGAAGATTCCATTTTGGGATGGTCGGTTTGCCGGATCCACACGCTGGGCACTTGCCGCAAATTTCAAACATCCACAAAAAAATGGCTAAATATTTAGGGTGTCAAACATCGCCATCCACACGCTTACGTAGGTACGCGCTGGTATGCTCTACTAGCAAGCATGACGGACATCCAGCTAGTGTCGGCTATAACGTATTTTGAGTATAAAAATAAAATAAATAATGTCAGGGTTCTGCCTAGTATCTAACTAAAGATAATAATAAACAAGTATATAACATTACAGGAAGCTCAAAATGTCTTCATTTGACCAGTCACTTGTCATAGAACTGGAATGTGCGTCTGTTCGCCACTAGCGCACAAACGTGTAGACGCGTTGCAAACGCTTGTGGAAAATTCCATTTGATTTGTGCCAAAAACCGACACTTGATCGGATCGGAGTTTGTGAATGTCACCAGAAAATTGCAAACTCCGTAAGATTGTAATAAATCTATGTTCGATTAATTTATCGATATACATTATGAAAAAAATCGTTTTGTAAACAATAAATGCCGTCCTAATTCAATATATCCGTGTCTTATTAGGAAAAAATATTTTACAATTGTCGTGATTTTTTACAATTTCACGGCGTTTGTAATTTTCCGGTGACATAAACATACACAAACCAAGCCAAACTCCCTGTAGGTACCTAATTTGGATTAGTGACGGGTTGTTTATGTTTGGCAAGCGTGTAGATTCGGTTTAAGAATTTCAGCTAAAAAAATGCACGTACCTAGGTAGGCCACTACTTTCAGAAATAATTGTAGGAGATTCAGCGATGAACTTCGGCTGTAGGTTACTGATGTATTTCACGAATTAAGGAATTAATTAAAAATAAAGCATTGGCAAACAAAAGTGTCCAGGGTATGACTCCACACGCATTAATTCCAGACGCTATGAAATAATTAAATTTTACACAATTTATGAAAAAAATTAAATTGTTCTTAATTGATAAATGTTATTACCTGTTGTTGTTGCTGTGTTAGTGTTATTACTATTGACAAATACGTAAATGACGAATTAATCTAGAACTACAATTACTAATATTGACATTTTAATTATACAGGGTTATTTGTAAAACACCAGCAACCTTTCAGGGGGTGAAAGTACTCATCATTATAAACAACTTTTGCTATGAGACCAACACTGAAAAATTAAAAAAAATATCTGCTATTTCATACATTTTCATCGGATGACTATTGCATTTTGTATGAAACAGCTGATTTAATTTTTGATATTTCAGTTTGTCCCATAGTAAAAGTTGTTTATAATGATGAGTACTTTCACCCCCTGAAAGGTTGCTGGTGTTTTACAAATAACCCTGTATACTTTGACACAGATTTTTCGACATTTTAATAATTTCTCATTCAGGTCTGACATAATTGGAGAAGTAATTGTTCAATTTATTTTATAGTAAGTTTTAAATTGTAATCCTCAGCTAGATTTGCACATCATATTTGTACTCCTTTTGGCATAACTTAGCGTTCTGCTCATCTAACATAAGGTCTATATTTCTTTACATAAGTTAAATAAATGTAAATAAAATAAAATAAAAATATTTTGGTTGTGAGTATAGGTAGATAGAAAGATATAATTGAAAGAGCGGGTTGAGAGTAGCTTCATGGCTTTCCAAACTGGTTTTGTAAAACTTTTGTAGAATAAGGGAGAAAGAAATAATGTAGGGAAGTAACTCATATCACTGGAAAATTTTGACCCAGTTGATAAGCTTGCTGAAGGAACTTTAAAATACTAGATATGTAACTGATCTAGGTCGCACACTTAAATAAAATAATTTGTTGATACGAGAAAAAAGGTTCACATGCACACAACACCATGACTGTATTCTCTTATGGAGAAAAACAGAGATTTAAGAAGAACTGAGGGTGTTCTTCCTAAAACTCGGTCAGCTGGTCGTCTTTGAGGCGGAGTTTCTGTTTTTTCGCCAGTTATGCCATAATAATATATATTAAGTCCCAACCATTCCTATTATAGGGGGCAACCTATTACCATCTGAAAAGGGTTATTTTAAAACCACAGATTTCTTATAGGTTTTCTTATAAGAACTATATTTTGATTTTTTTTGAAGTGTGGGCTAGTTTCAGAGATAAGGGAGGGCGGAGAGGGTGGTCAATTTTATTAAATGACTTAATGACCACAACACCAACAGCCGCCGAACAAGGGCAAAGTTGTCATTAAAATTTCTCCTATTCCAAAAAAATGCAACGAATAAACACAATGGTCTCTGAAATAATTATTTAAAAAAAGAATACTCACTTAAACCATCCCCAATCAGCAAATGCACATGCCCGACAATGGGCAAAAGTCCCGGGTACATGGGGGGTAGTTTATGTTGCCCACATTTGACGTACACCATCCATGCCCAAACTACGCATAGACACGTAAGCACACAGAACAATATCATACCGATCATCTTGACGAGCTAAATGACAGTTACGTATTGACTAAGAAGCGAAGTGAAGCATTCATTATATATGGAAACAGCAAACATAGAAAACACATATAGGTAATACATAGAAAACTAGCGGTTTGTCTGTCCGGACTAAGACGCGCTGCAGAGGTATGCGCCAAAGGAAGTGTGTTCAAACAATTTTTTACACGACTGCCCAAAAAAAGGAGTGTTATGTTTTCAGGGTTTATGTATGTATGTATGTTTGTCAGTTTCTTTATTCCACCATAACTTCGAAACGGTATTTTATATCCACTAATAACTTATAATTTATATATGTTCGTTTCAAAGCATGCTTCCTTCTTAGTGACAAAAAATAACATAATACTAGATGGATACTGAATGAAAGGAACATTTCCTTTCCCCACCAGATTATGATGACTCTATTTTATCACCAGATGAGATGAGCCTATTTTAGCCCATCAGAGTGGTGATCAGATGCATCCCGAAGGTCCTTAAGATCATTCTAAATGACCTCTTAGTTCAAAATGATCTGAACACATTTTGAACTAAGAGGTGAGATGATGTCATGAGACATCATCTGAGATGTCTCTGCCGATCATGACTTACAAAAATCGAGAGGTGGGATGTATACGTGAGATGTTTGTATATGTATGTGTGCGTGCCTGCACCATTATGTTGTGTCGTTAGTCAGTAATAAACTAGCATCCAGTAGCAACGGTGGTTTTATTTGTAGCTGACAGATCACTGGCGACGAGGTACCCACGTTAATAAAAAAATAAAAAAAATCGTGAATAATGTCGAATACCATCGGAAATCTTCCAAGTTTCGATCACGACGCCCAAGAGTGGCCTATATTTAAAGGTCGGCTACTACAATTCATAAAATTGAACAGTGTGAAAACCGAAAATAAAAGTGCTTTGTTGCTGACTCATCTTTCGGACAACAGCTACCGCCTTGCACGGAACTTACTTCACCCTGATGTACTCGTCATGATCATCACACATCATGACATGATGCTTGTCGCATGTGACCCCCGAGGGCTAGAATCCTTTTTTTAATTTATTTATGAATGGGCTAGCTCTTGACCTCGATCACACCTGATGGAAAGCGATAGATGAGGTCAATGATGAAGCGAGCATGCCCGGAAGATGCCTTGAGGCCCTATCTTTAAGATCCTCTTATCCCAGTCAAACCGGATTCTTATCACTAAAAGGTATGAAATAAAAAAAAATAATTAAAAAATTCAAAAACGCCTGCCTAGTCTAAAAATGAAAAAAACAAGCATTGGACCTAAAAAATTAAAACTGAAAGACAACTATTTTATTGCGGTCGGCGGACAGTTCTCTGGAACATTTCTTTAAATGAGTACTTTTTTTTTTTTTTTTTATAGGATGGGAAATCATCAAATGACCCCTCCCGCTCTGGGTGGAGCGGCAGGGAGTGTCAGACTTTTACTGACTAAAACCCACCCTTAGTCCTCCTAATGCCTTTCTTCCCAGGGCCGCGGTAACTCTTTCGAACATATTCCGCAACCCTGGCAGGCTCTGGCCCTGGCGGGCCCCGTCTCCGTTGCTGACTGCTCGTTGCTGACGGCGCGTTTGGAGTGAAACACGCCGTCGACTCTGGCCTGACCTGATCGGACAGCGAGCTACCCATTGCTCGCTGTCCGCAGGCGTCAGTCACTGCGCCTTGCCCAGGAGCGTCAGTTCCTGAGAGGCGCAGCGACTAACGTACGTCTGGAGGAGGCGAAATGGGGCCATTACTGGCATTCTATTCTAGCCCCCTCCCGAGCAGTTGCAGCGGCGGCGACGGTGGCGGCGGCTGCGGCGGAAGCGACGGCGGCGGCGGCGGCGGTGGAGGAGGGTTTCTTCCTCGTCCCGGCCCTGGCGGGTGGACCGCAGGCTTTGCCCCCAGCCCAGTGATCGGCCGGCTTGCCAGCTGCCGCACATGCGAAGCAGTGCGGCGCGGCGTCGCACGAGCCGGCCCTGTGACCGGGCTGACCACAGCGGAAGCAGTGGTCACTGCGGTCCACCTCCGAGGTGCAGAGTGCTCCGACATGGTTGCCAACTTGGCAACGGAAGCACCTCAGAGGTCTGGGCTCCAGCAGTTTCACCTGCGTGGAGACCCAGCCCACCAAGAGCCTTCGGCCCTCTGAGATTTTCTTGGCCGCCGACACGGGGCAGCTCACCACTACGGTTCGCATGCCCGTGTTGTCAGGACGGATGGTGCCCGCCTTCACCTCCTCTGCAGAGCACCCCCCCGTCCTGACGACAGCGGCCAACACCTCCTCCTCCGTGACGGAGTCGTCCAGGCCCAAGATGCGCATATCTATGCACTTCGTGGGCCTGGACACTCGGACGTCATCCGCGCCCAAGGACGCCCTAAGCCTTTCGGCTAGAGCGTCCACGGCCGGACCGCTGCCTGCTCCAGGGATCTCGAGCATCCTGGCCCCGGTCATGGTGACCCTGAGCCGGAGACCCCCGACGATGCCAAGCTCACCGAGGTTGATGGCCTCCTTGGCCTTAGTGAGCGTGTTGGCATACGTCACGCCCCTCTTCACCGCGTCCGGCTGCAGCGTTAGAACTACAGCCGCGGTCTTCGGGGCGCGGAGCGCAGCCGCGACGCCTCGCGCTCGCTGCCGCCGCCTTCTCTCCCGCCTCTTTGCCGCCCTGGCTGCCTTTCCCGCCTTCTTCTTCTCCCCGGCCACTTGCCATTCGGCTTGAGCCGGGGGAGGTTCAGAAGGCGAGGAAGCCGGGGGAGCTGCTGCACGGCTGGCGCAGGAGCATTCGCCGTCCGCGCAGCCACCCCACCCTTCCTCTTCCTTCCCGGGGCCGGGTCCGGTTTTCCCGACACCGGCTTCGCGGGTGCCGGCCCGGACCCTTTGTCCTGGCCGGACGACCCCGGTGTGGCAGCCACGGCGGCCGCGTACGACACCGCCTTTTTCCGGCCAGGAGCCTTCCCACTCGCCGCTAACGGGGGGCGCAGGACGATGCCCTCCAGGACGGAGAACCGCGCCTGGAAGGCAGCCATCTCCTGCCGCACAAGGTCCAGCACCTGGCCCTCCTACGGCACGGGCTGGCTGTCCTCCTTGCGCCCCCCTTTAGGCGCCCCCTGTGGGCCGGCTCCCTGGAGCCTGGCCAGGTCTGCTCGGAGCCCCGCGTTCTCCCTCTGGAGACGCTCGGTGGCGGCAGCCAAGCGGGCGACCTCCGCCCGCAGCTTGGACAGCTCGTCCGCTGGAGGCCCACCTCGGTTAGCCTCCGCTGCCGCCAGGATGGAGGCCAGCGCCGCGCTTATGGCCTTGTTTTTGGAAGATAACTTCCTTTTCAAGGCCACATCGTGGATCGCGGCCTCCACCACCTCCGCAAACCCGGCCCTCCAAACCCGCTCCTGTCCGGAGTCATCCGGCTCACCGCCGGAGGACTCCGAGCCAGGAGCCCCACGACCGCCATCTTCGGGGGGTCGTCCAGCATCCTTGGAGGCAAGGACTCTGCTCTTGCCTCCCTCTCGGCCCTTACCCCGCCTGCTGGTGGAGATTTTACGGGCCGAGGCCACCTCTTCGCTGCCGGACGACCCCCGGTCCTCCTCTGATCTGGGCCGCTTGCGGAAGGACCTGGAGTCTTCCGCAGCAGCCCCCGCCCCCTCGGGTACAGGGCTCGCCGAGCTAACGGTCGCCAGGTCGTCGGAGTCCAACTCGGAATCCGACTCTACACCCGCGCGACGCTCAAGCGAGCCCTCCTCCCAATACAGCGCGCCTCCGCCCGCGCTCCGCCCGACCGACACTCTGTCGGGCGAGCTAAAATTGTACCCGATCAGTTCCTCGAAGGATAAGTCGGATCGGGGGCCTCCTCAGCCACTGTTGCCATCGGCAATCGGGTGGTGGATAGCACCGTTGCCCCCACCAGAATACGAGGGGCTTGACGCGTAAAGCGTGGCGGATTCCCGGACTGCTGTGCAGTCCGAACCGCCCTGGGGTAGTGTCTGTTTTTGGGCGCTATCCATTGTTTTCCTTTTTGAGGGTGCGGTCCCTTTCTCCCCTCCTCTCTCCCTCTCTCTCACTGCTTGCTCGCTGCCCTCACAGTCACGTCTGATGATCAGACGCGTACCAGAGAGCAGCGAGCAAGCCAATGAGACGCACACCGTCCGAGGACCCGAACACTGCTCAAGTCTCCGAACGGTGTGCCTCTCTTGTGTCTCTCTTGGTCTGGTCTCTCACTTGGGACCTTCCGGCATGAGTGGCTCTACCGGCAAAGCCCCAAGATCACTGAGACACGCAAGCCCCACCACGACGGCAACGTGGAGACACGGTTGGTGGGGTTTAAATGAGTACTTAGTCCCATTTTTAGACAAGGCAGGCGTTTTTTAATTTTTATACCAAAAACTTTTCATGTACCTATAGACACTGGGTAAGACTTTAGGTAGGTACTTACTAAGAAGGAACCTAGCTAGGTATAGGTGTGGGCAGGGCGCCCAGTACCCTTTATAAACGAAATGAACGTGTAAGGGTTACATTTAAGCAGTATATAACCCTAGCGTGTTAAATTGCAAGTGGTCAATATAAAAAAAAAATGTAAGGGTTACTTAGGTAGGGAAATCAAAATTATAAATATTATCCTTATAAAAAATGTCATGGAAAAGTTATAATTTTTAGCTCAATAAAGTGTGTTTTAAACTTTGGAGATAAGGCAATAGTATCTATAATCTGAACAATTAAGTATTAATTTGTTTTAATCTGAACAATTAAGTTTTAATTTGTTTTAATCTGAACAATTAAGTATTAATTTGTTTTAATTTCTAAAAATATTGTTTAAATGTCATGGTATGTAGGTAAGTAGGAACGGTAGGTAGTGTGGGGCAACGTTTTTTAAAAAAACCAAAAAATCAAAAACAAACTTCGTTTTGTTTGGAGTCGGACTTAGGTACACTTTGCTTTTATTTCGTTACTAGCACTTCGCCCGCGACTTCATCCGCGTGGGGATAGTAGGTACTCCACAAACTGCAACGCCCCTATACATATCCCCTTATAAAGGTTAGTTTTGGAAAATTAAGCACAACGATTCTCATTATTGGTTCAGCGCAACTGTTCACCCCGTTCAGCCCGTCAGAGGTTGATTATGCAAAAATTGTTAGGTACATGATCTGTTGCAATTATCCCACTTTTAGTTTATTCATAGAATTCCGACGTAAATTGAAGCAAGTTATAATTTCCTCCCCTAAAAACTTATTCACCCCTGCTTCACCCCTTATTATGTATGTACCTAGTTGATTTTCGAAAAATCCAAACATTTGATATTCTTATTGTTTTATCGAAAACATTTAAATGCCGTGGTGTTTCAACGTCATCGGACCAAGCATTGATACGATTCTCCCCAGTTCGCTCAAGCCGCGACATTTTTCTTACTCCGAGCATGTTTATTACCGTCGTAACTTTTGAACGAAAGGTCCGATTTGAATGATTTAAAGTGTAATTTACACGGACATAATCAACCTTAATTATCAAACCATTTAAATGGATAAGGATTAATATCATGGTACTATAATCACCATTTTTTATTTCACCATGGGATTTGCTTGACTAATATTAACCAAAAGCGGTCATGGTGACTTATCCATAATAGTTAGACATATGGTTTCGCGGACTTTTTTGTAGATATTGATGACCTCTATAAAACTGTAGTACATCACTTTGCTCTATTGTCAATAGATTCCGCAGCGTACGCGATTTAAGGATTTTTTCTCACACCTTGGGTCACATTATCGAACTTTTCATACGGATCCCTAACTTTTTTGAAAATATTCTATAGCCTATGTCCATCTCTGATAATGTAGAATTCTACTGGTGAAAGAATTTTTCAAATCGGTCCAGTAGTTTCGGAGCCTATTCATTTCAAACAAACAAACAAACAAACAAACAAACAAACAAACAAATCTTTCCTCTTTATAATATTAGTGTAGACGATCACGTTGGAACAAACTTAATTATTCACATATTTTTTAAATACCAGCGCGACATTTGATTATGTTATTATAAAAAATTGTTTTGACGAGATGCACACTTGTTATTCATGACGAAAATAGACTGATAATCCAAACATTTAGGTTGGTTTATTAGGTATTATTGATACCTTACTCAACTAAATTTGCTGGTTAACTGGAGGTAAATTCACCTTATTACCTATTTAAAAAAGATTTTCAAAATAGCTTCATAATATACTAGTAGGTACATAGGCCAGTCAAAAAAGCTTTGAACCTTGCAATAATTCCTAATTCAGATTTTTTTCTTGATTCGTGTATTTGATCTAGCTCTTTTAATAATATCAAATAGGTACTAAAACATTTTCCATAACCGGGCATTCTGAAAAAAAAAAACAAAAACGCGTTTGATGACACGGTTGGCGCAGTGGTTATAAAAGTACTCTGTGCAGTGGTTGAGCGATTGGCTGCTGCGCTGCGTGTCGCAGGTTCGATTCTCGCACGGAACAAATATTTGTATGGCCTACAGATAGTTGTTCCGGGTCTGGCTGTTTGTGTATGTGAGTTTATATGTTTGTAAACGCACCCACGATACAGGAGAAATTCTTAGTGGGGAGCAACGTTTTTTAAAAAAAGAAAAGTTTACTTCAATAAAAGCCAGGAAAATCAAGTTTCTTTGAGTTACGAGAATGTACATCGTCTGATTCAGTAAATAATTCCTTATACTTTCACACAAACATACATGATTATTTAATATATTTAGAGGGACGGTAGCGGTAACAAACCAAGGTTCTAAAATACCGGCCGACAAAAATCGTCTGATTGAAGCCCGTAGATTGCTCGAATGAATTTTTATGATCAACAAAATATGCTCTATTTTGTTGATATAGCACCGATCAGGTGCAATTGCCCCGCATAATCAATCTATAGCGTAACACCGATTCAACATAATTATGTATGTTTTAGCAGGGGAAGGTTATATTATTCAGGACACGGTGGAGCATACGGTGGAGGTCTGCCCTGCTTGGGCGGAGCACCGCCGTGTCCTCGTCGAGGCGATAAGCGGGGGCGACCTCTCGCGTTTGGCCCTGGTTCAATCCATGGTCCGGAGCGAGGAGGCATGGAAAGCCGTCACCTCCTTGTGCGAAGCAGTAATGCTAGTGAAGGAGGAGGCGGGCCGCGTGAGGGAGAGACAACCGTCACGCCCCAGCCGCTACAACATAGGAAGACGTACCGGGACGCGTCAGGAGTCGCAGGACGATTCCCGGCCACAGTAGGCACGGGTCTACGGACGACGACCGCTGGGTGGCGTGCCGTCCGTCCGATCAAAGCCAGGCCCGGGTCGACGGCGCGTTGTGTTCCACGCGCGCCTCAAAGAGATGTCAGTATAGGAGAAGGGGCTCGTCAGGGCCAGAACCTGCCAGGGTTGCGGGTTTTGTTCGAAAAAGTTACCGTGGCCCTGGAAAGCTAAAGGCACTACGAGGTTTTAGTCAGTAAGAGTCTGACACTTCCTCCCACTCCACCCAGAGCGGCAGGAGTCATTTGATGATTTCCCATCCATAAAAAAGGTTAAGTATATTATTTAAGTTTATTTGTGTAAATGGATTCTTTAAATAATACAAGTTTTAATTACTTGTCTTTTATCTTTTAGTGTATTCTTAGAAAATAATATATAAAACACCCTATAAGTTTTTAAATAAAACAAGTTTTATTTATGTTTGTTCTTTGTTCCGCCCGAAACCTGAATTGTTCCGGGCTTGGGGTGTTGTGGGGTGTTAGATGTCGCAACAGGAGCGTCTCGAACACTTTGGAGATGGTTGGTAGCAGCGTGATCGGCCGATAGCGGCTTCAGGATGTTTTTCCCCGCCTTGGGCAGCATAATGACGCGCCTAGGAGGGGCGCGTCATTATGCTGCCCCAGGCTGTAAAGAAGACCCCCGTGCGCGATATCTCGGTGAACAGGCGCGCCAGGGCCGCAACCATTCGGTGCGGCATTTCATTTATTTAAAAACAATTTTACATTGTGTCTGAATGTACATTCAAATATTTAAACATGTCAATAGGTACCAAAAAATAAAATCTGAACGCCATCGTCCAAACTTGTGAAATAGGTAGTCACTAGGGAACACTTCAGAGTTTGTTGGTCTAATGAGTCATAACCGGCTTTGTTACGACTCTCTGTCTCGGTAGCACAAGTCAGTATGTAACTCTTCAGCATTTAGGAAATTAATCCTTTGCGTTAAGTGTGCCATGAACTGCGTAAAATAGCTATCACTTGCCAACAAAACTCAATGTCTGAGAAACACCACGCAGGCAAAGGTTTCAGTACTGAAAACGAGATTGCTGTGGTTGCGTTAGCTGTATGGTACACTGGCAGCCACGTGACTCACCGCAGTGCTCACTACCTTGATGAAAACCCCCTAATATGCAGCGTTTAACAGTATAAACGCAATAACTTGAAAGGGGTCATTGTACCATTATGAACAACTGTTATAGGACCAACAACGAAATCACGAAAAAAAATCTGCTTTCTAAAGTCCGGTTACGCTCGCACAGATGCAATGACGGCCGTCCGTGCGAGCGTGATGCATTATATTTACGTGGGAGTGAAGGAGACAGGTAATAAGAGGTCATTGTACGAAATTCTTTCTGCTCCGCGACCGGACTTTAGTACATTTTGTCGAGTTATGCGTACATAATTTTTTTTCGTGATTTCAGTGTTCGTCGCATAGTAAAAGTTGTTGATAATGATGAGTTACAATGACCCCTTTCAAGGTATCGCGTTCATTTTTTTACACGTTGTAGACTTATCGTCGGCGACTGTTTTAAAATGAGAGTGACTAATGTTGTAAGAGGAAGACTGTCTCCGTTGCGTACCTAAGTGGTGTGGTGACAGTTTGCATGATACACTCATTGATTGTTTCACTGTTTAAGGCAAGGTTTATCTGCACATTAGCATTCAAGGAATTCATCAACACGAGCCGTTCTAGTGCTTTCCTTACTGCTGCACCATGAGATGAGCTCATGCTCATGGTGCTCATGGTCCAAGAGACATTCTCTAAAGACTCAGTGACGATAGTGAGTCCAGCGTCGGCGACGAAAATTGTGTGTGCGACAGCGAAAAGAATGGTACTCGTGCATATTTGAAGACGAAAGTTTTTGAATTGCTGTAACTCAGAAATGTGATTCTTAGGAAAAAAGTACAACCACATTTTTTTAAAGATAATTGCATGACCTACAGTTTTTGTCTGACCTATTAAAACTTAGGTACTGTTTGGCTGAAAAATGCAAAAAAAAACTTCATTTCTGTGAACTTTGACCTTAATTTTTTATTTGCACACTTGAGATCGATGGGGACTTAGGGTAAGGTGGTGCAAGAGTGCGCGGTCAGTAAGAGCGCGCATCGACCCTACGTCGAGTACTGAGTGACATTTGTAACTAACTTCAGTCGTATTTTGATGTTAAAGTAAACGCCGTTTTGTTCCCGAGAAATAATTAATGTAAGACTATTTACGTGGGTTTTAGGTAAGCCAATCAATTTTTACCTCTCTACACGTAATTTTCTTGTGTTTTCCATTGAATACAGTTCGAAAAATATCCAGGAAACATTCATCAAAACTTTTAAGTACAAAACTTGGTATCTGCTCAAACAGTTTTAAAGAGAAAATGACGATCTTTTTCAAGAGATGTCGCTAGTGACACGTCATTCCGCGTTAGGCCGATTCGTGTAAGAGTGCGCACCGTGACGTGAGATTTCCAATATAATTATTTTCAATAATTTTGGTTAGATTACCTTCTTTAAAACTTTATTATTTATTTACAGCAGTATATTTAGGAGAGAGAGAAAGACTGAGTGACAGAATTGTCAGGCCAGAACAATGGAGGAGGCTCAATACTTTATTGCATTCCATAATGTGTACATGTAACAGTTGGTATGTTAAAACATCGAATCAATTATGGACCCTGTCGGGCACAGCAAAGTTAATTTTTCAATAGGAGAGAGGATGAAGGCGTTTTGTTAGGAAATAGGTAAATAAATATTTCACTACTTATTTTTTTTAAGGGTCATTAAAATAATTATATTATTTGTTTTTATGGTATTAATATATTTGGTTTAAAGTCATATTTATGTATTTTTATATTATATATTGCTTGCGGAAGCTTACCTTTCATCATCACCATCATCATATCAGCTGAAAGACGTCCACTGCTGGACATAGGCCTCCCCCAAGTGTCGCCACAACAACCGGTCCCGTGCGTCTCGCATCCATCTGTTACCCGCGACCCTCACCAGGTCATCGGTCCACCTTGTGGGAGGCCTTCCAACGCTGCGTCTTCCGGTACGCGGTCGCCACTCCAAAACTTTTCGGCCCCATCGACCATCTGTTCTGCGAGCAATGTGCCCTGCCCACTGCCACTTCAATTTGGCGATCCTTCGGGCTATGTCGGTAACCTTGGTTCTATGTCGGTAAGCTTACCTATAGAAGAGGGTAAATTGAAATCCGCCCTCGGTATGGCAGAGTCAACTTTGAGAAAACGACTAAAGAGGTTGGAAACGACATTTACTAAACATATGGAAAAAGACTTCTCTAAACATCTTAAACTTTCAGATGACATGTATTTTGGCATGACAGCGAAAACACTGAGGGGGTTAGCTTTTGAATTTGCAACAGTGTTCAGACTGCAAAGAATGGTGGCACGAGAATTGTACCGCCTATCTTGGCCAAGGTCTCTTTAAGTGTGACTTATGCGCACATAATTAAAATGCGCACTCTTATACACATTGGCGCGCACTCTTATACGACCTACAACCGGCCGGAAGAGTGCGCATTTCTCTTTTTTTTTAAATGTGATACTTTGTCTTCAAATTATAGCAATAACTTCATGTTGATTTGTTCTAAAATATATAGAGATTTAAAATAAATTAAGTTGATTTCGCTGACCATAATACTCTTTTTAATTCAAAGCCTTATTTAAAAAGTGCGCACTCTTGCACCACCTTACCCTATCACAATTTCATTATATAATGGTATGCCCAACGTTTATGTGAAGTTTCAGCTTCTTGGGAATTTATGCAAGGGTGAATGTGTATTTTGACCAGACTACTAAGCCTGGACGTGACACGTGTCCAAACAAAAGAATCATGAAATTCAATAACCGCAGTGGGTGTCATCAAAAGTCGGAGGCATCCGTTGATGCTTTTGTTTCAGCGGGTTCGTGCGCGGGAGGCGGCTCTCTGTCTCTCTCTCATTCATTTATTATGAAGAAAAAATGGTTTTAAGATCTTAAGATGAGAAGCATCCCTTCCTTTTGACAATACAATGCTGCCCCAGTGCAACTGATAACAAGTCCTTTTAATGTATCAGTGTCAATGTGTCGACAACATGTCAGGGGAAGGATCTTCTCGGGGTGTTTCTTTCTTCTTTCTTTGGGGAGCTTTAATTATTGTAAAATCTGTAATTTGTAATGGCTGAATAAAAATAAATACAAACCCTACAACACTTTTATTACCATCAGTACTTTTGCGCCTTCTAGTAAATACATTTATTCTACATCTTTTTAATAAACGAGGCGACAAGCATAACTATGTCACTAGAAATAGGAACCTATTTATTCAACCAGGTTTCAGACTTGTTAAAGTAGCCACATCTTTCATGGGGTACTGTTTAGAATGTTACAATAAAATACCACCCCAGATACTCGTATTAGAATTAAATGGAACTTTAAATCTTGTGTTAAGCGCACACTATGCAGGCAAGCATATTATAAGTTAGGGGATAACATTGAAGATAAAAATGCTTGGCTCAATGCTGGTCCTGCTCCACATCCACTAGGGCGCACAAATTAATTAATTTTTGAGACCCGCTGAATATTGCAATATTGTAAGAACATAGATTTTTCATTGTTTGAACTCAACTAATTTTGCATTGAATAATTTCATGCATTAACGGCACATGTGTGAGTACTGTGTACCTTCAAGTTAAACTATCATTTTTGGGTAAGACTGTGACTTCAATGGGCCCTGGCTGTTGGGACTGGAGTGTCATGCTCACTCAAAAGTCTCTCTGATGGTGGAGTTTGTGTTTCATTCATCATTTGGCTCCTTCAGCTGAGACTGGTCATCTCTCAACTGCCACGGTTTGTTTTAATTGTTAGTACTTCGAATCGTTCCTTTTTTGCTTTTGTCGTGCACGTATTTCTACATCGTTCTCACATACCTATGTGAATAATTTTAACAAGAACAATGTTACCACAACTTTGTAATACTTAATTGATTTAAAAGAGTGTCCATGGAGTTTCTCGCACGTTCTTCTCCATAGAGATCTACGCTTTGGAACGTGCAAATAGCTTCATCTTTTTCTCCGAAAAGCCACGGGCGCCCCGTGGTTTATTAGGAACGAACGACTTCATGTTGACCTCAAAATCCCGACAATAAAAAAAATCATGAAACGCCTTATGAAGCGTTTTATTGAATCAGCTGAGAAACACAGCAATCCTTTGATTTCAAAGGCCTCCCAGTACACTCCCTCTCGTATTAGTAAGATTCGCCGTCCTCGGCATACACTCGTCGAGTCCGATGACGAGATCACAAAGATTCAGGATAGCTATAGGGAAACCAGCACCCTTAGAAAAAACAAAAACAGACCGCGTTCCGTATACCGACCTCGCCGCCGAGGTCCGTCGCGACGACCCATTCAAAACCCTCCCCGACTTTTGCCTAACGAGCCAGCCCGCGCCGCTGAGCCTTTAGCTTTAATAACCCCTAATTAACGAAACGATCCAGCCTGTTGTCCCTTGCTGTCCCAAACTGACGCCGCTAAGCCGAGGTCGTATTCCACAGGGAATGCCCTTAGCGAGCGGTCAGTAGTTTTAACTTGTAGCTAGCTTTGTTGCCTTGGCTGGAGGCCTTAAATTCATTTGAGGCCACCACAGGATAGTCCAGTTAAGCAGTTGATAGCCCTTGCGTGTTAACTTGCTAGTGGTCATATCGAAAAAAAAAAAAAGTTGGGATAAGGGATAATTTTGGACGAAGCCAGAAAAAGACTAGGTAATTAATAGGACAGCTCTAAACATTCCAAAAAAAACTAAATATCCGAAATCACCAAGTACCTAATCAGGTTAAAATTTGATATTGTCTACGAAAATCAAAACAACGTTTTTTACAAAAAATACAACCGACTTCCAAAAAAAAATCTGTGGAATTGACAAAATCCTCCTTTTTTTTTTGAAGTCGTTTAAAAAACATTAAAAGATATCCCAAGTCCAATAATCCAAGCAGAATGTAATATCTTCGCTTAAGTATGTAACCCGGGATAACGCAACCCTTCTAACGATACCACATACATTGAAATCGGTTTCGCCGTTTAGAAGTTAGGTATGGTGGAATAAAGAAACTCACAAACATGAACCCTGAAAACATAACACCCCTTTTTAGGGTAGCGTACCCTAAGGGTAACGGAACCCTATTACTAAGCCTCCGCTGTCCGTTCGTCCGTCTGTCAGTCAGGGGGCTGTATCTCAAAGAGCCGTAATAGGTGCAAATAAATTTCCAAATAGGCGTATTGAGAAAGTTGAAATTTTCAGTGTGTAGGTATTTTTGTTGCCGCTAACATTAGATAAAAAATAAATAAAAACCAAAGGGACAAGAACCGGAACCCTTCGTGTGAGGATCCGACTCGCAGTTGGCCGGTTTTTTGGGCAGTCGAGTAAAAAAAAACAAGTTACAATATTACATAAAAAGCTTCAATACAAATTAGGTCATATCAACTAATTCCTCCTCTCTAAGCTGACCAGAGCTCCTGACACTGGTTTCAGAAGGAAGTCTATTTTAAGCTTGAGTTCACTGATGTCTGCTGTGATCTTGAACTTCCTTATTACATGAGACAGGGTAGTTTTCATTGATAGTGTCGCAAATGTCCTGCCTGCAAAAAAATAGAGGATATCAAGCACTAGTGCTGAGCATGAGGCTTCGATTTCCGCATTGGGAAAAATGTTTTTTTTATAGGTCCAGCCTCGAGTAAAAAGCCCAGTAGATAACCATAAGCACAGGATACACCTATGGCCACCTACTGAGCCTACTATTCACAGTCACAGAAGTTGCCGTTTTAATAAAATTACCACTAAACACATAGGTAATGAGTTTTAGAACGGACATAAGATCCATATTAACGAACGAACTATACGTTGATTACGTTCGGGAAATTTTACCTCACAAATCAACATTCTTCATTGGCCATGGGTCATAAGTTAAGGTTTTCTCAAACGATAATGATTACAATTTATTTTCAAAACGTCTGTCCTTGTCTCTTTTCTTGGTAGACTCTCTAGAAGTGCCTTATTTAGTAGAGAACTTGGCCGAAGAGCGCTTTAAAAACGATAAGCCGGTACAGACGAGAATCGATGGTAAAGATAACATACTTGTATAATACAGTATTATTTTCGAAAAACAACTGTTATATTCTCAATTGCCCATCTGTCGTGGGCTTTAGACAGAATAAGTAGGACCTACCCATGCACGCTCTCTTTCCTATGCTGAACCCCGCGAACATGTTCTGATTGGGTGAGTGGTTGGGGTCCAGCCAGCGCTCGGGACGGAACTCCCTGACGTCGGCGCCCCAGCTGTCGTGGTAGTGGAGCCCGTAGATCATGAGCGCGCACTGACTGCCCGCACGCATTGTATACTTCTCTGGGGATTGGGAAAAAGGAAAAAAAATGTATTCATATAAGCCACACGCACTGTACGTACACATAGTGTACCTGACGGCTACTTTAATCAGCAAGTTGTCAGGACTGCAAAAATGCATTGTACAAGCTTTGCTTAGCATGTACGAGTAGTTGTACTCATTTTAGCTGTAGACTGTACCGTGCTTACTACTGGTTCGCTGGTGCACAACTCATGATTGCTGTGGAAATAGTGGGGTTTCAGTTGGCAAGAGTTCGACATAACACTCCGTTCTCTCTGACGTGAAGAGGCATTCGATCGTATCCATAAGGATATCATCACCAAATAAACGCCCCTTGGCTGTTGTGTACAGGATGCACTTTTTACGTGTAAGCAGCAACAGAGAAAGCAGGTAACAATGCAGTGTGCAATAAAAATTATGTATGTGGACATACATAAAAGTACATTTTTATTCATGCAGGGACGCCTGATCATTTAGTTAAAGCAATGTATTGCGTTGCATGACTATAAAGATGGTTGTTAATGTTGATGATGAAGACCAAAGAAGCTTTGGAATGCTAAAATTCAGGCGGTAGTCTCCCACAACTGAGATTACGACAAAATATGTACGAGTACAGAGTGAGAGGAGACACCGCCGCTGCTAGAAATTAAATAATTGAGAGGAAATAAATGCTCTTTTTTTTTTCCTTCTAGGGAAGAATGTTGATAAACTTACTCAGCTGAACATCCTTATCTACGTATCGGAGCCCCACAGGGCCGGTGGGGTACAACCTCAGTGTCTCCTTGATGACGGCGTCCGTGTACACCATCTTGGGCAGGTCATCCTTAGTCACATCCCTGTCTGTGCCTTCAAATACTTCTTGTAATCTATAGATAATCAAGCAAGGTATATTCAAACTTATGATGAAAACTTTCAAACCATATATTATATGAATACTAATAGACAGATTCTAAATTAAAATTCTCCAATGAAATTACGAAATAAGAATCTGCTAATCAGTGTTCACTACCTATTTGGAGGTAACGGAACAGTGAGTAAAGTCCCACATACCTCCGTTGAATAGGGAGAATCGTTTACTTTTTAATTTTTTCCGTAATAAAATCTAGAACGCCTGATTGAAAACTCGTCTTGCCGTACCCACCCGTATAGATACTTGCTATGGAAACATAATTATGTACAATTGTACGTATCGAAGTCTCTTTGAAAGACACACTACATCTTGCCCATCTTAAAAATGTACCTACTGTGAGTTGCCGGTCCTGTCCAGTGGTGGCCCTAGTCATATTTTTAGGTGGTGGTGGATACTAAAGTTGCGCCCCTTCATTTACAAAACGTCGTGTGCTTTCTATGCTCACCCGTGATTAATTATGTAGTTGTATAGTTTATATTAATATACTGCGACAATAAAACAATACACTGCGATCGCCAACCCACCTGCCAAGCGTGGCGATTATGGCAACCTACCCCCCCATTTTAGGGTACGGGACGTCTTTCGGCTGATATGATGATGATGATGATGACATCTATAAATAGGAGTAATATCAGACCGACCAAATAACTAAGGAGTTGGTATGGACTGTTCCTGTCCATTTGGCATCTAACGGTATACGTTCCACTTTGCGGTGCCACAACGTTACGCCTCCCGGTATGCGGTCGCCACTTGACTATTTGGCCCTGTCGGCCATCCATAGATTAATAATGTTTATTATGTAATGTAGTTTAAATAACACTTTTATAAGTCCATCTCTTTTTGTAATTTTATTCTAGACACGGCCGGTGCTTCATACCCAGGGAAGAAACACCGAAACAATTTCAGAAATAAAAGTGTCCTTTAACATCCATTCTGCTAGCAATATGCCCGAACACTTAAGTTTATTATTTTATATTATTATGTACTAATTAATAAAACTCACTCTTGATACAGTTTCTCCTGAGCCTCAGGATATGTTCCCAGCATCATCATGATGTAGGCCAGCAGACAGGACGTGGTGTCATAGGACGCCACAATGGCGGTGTCGACTTCTTCCCTGATCTCCTTGTCAGTGAAGGTATTCTCTTCCGACAGCTCTAGTAGCAGGTCCATCAGGGCTTTGCATTTGATGCCTGGAGAGGTGGTAAAATACTTAATACTTAGTGACCTAACGCCTGCATGAAATAAATAGCACATTCTCAATTCTGTGCCTCAGCAATTTGGAATTCTAGGGAACTAACTTTTACAAGCATAATTTTATTTTTTTAACAGTCATGGCTGGCCAATATTTTGGCACAAAGTGAATTAAAAAAAAATTTTATAAAAAAATACAACCGAGATCTAAATAAAAAAAAAATTCAACAAAATAAAACTTTAATTTCGGCAGTCGGTGTTTTGGTTGTTTCTTAGTATTTTAACACCGTAGTACTTTAAAAAAAAAATACAACCGAATTAAGAAACTACTCGTTTTTTTTTAAATCGTTTAAAAAACTGATTTAGTGAAGAAAATTGCTAATTTTATAACATTAAAAAGTTTACGATAATATTATTATGTTTTTATATTAAAACCATCGCGGCATCATGACAGTTTTCCGAATTTAATGATAGAACCTGATAGAACCCAATATTTGAGTTGAAAAGGTGTTTTTAGTATAGTTGACTACGGTACGGTTTACTACGGTCTAAGTGTTCAAATTGAATATTTTGCACGTTACCTGTGCGTTGTCGTTGTTCATCCCATTCCGATCTTGGGATACTTTTCATCAATTCTTTTTTTCTCTGTATGACCTGTTGGTAACATAGGATGCATAAATACGAATAGTTTAGTAAATTATTTACAGAAAAATAGCCGTCTCTTTCCGAATTACTTGGGCCTTTTATTATGCTCAAGTAATATAAGTAGCTGGAGCAATCTGTAGCTAACTGCTGATGCTCTACTATTTCCAGTAAGTATCAGCTAACCTGGCAATGCCATAGGCTTTCCGTACAATGAGACCTCTCGCTGTGCAGTAAGCCTATCCTTGCGAAGGCAGATACTAGAAATGAAGAGCTCAATATTATCGTCGTAAGAACAAAACGTAAAACTATGTAAAACTCACAGCAGTAGACATAGCATTCAAAACCTTGACGACTTCATCTTGCTTCTTCTTGAGCTTAGTGAAACTGTAGATCAGTTCGCTCTGCAGCCAGAAGTTGGAGAACCTCAGCGCAATGATGTTCAGGATCTGGTCGACAGCAGCCATGTATACCTTGTTGAAGTCCTTGTCTTCTGCAGCCGTTATGCCGAAGGCAGTTACTGAAAGCATTTATGAACATTTAAGATTTTATCATGCCACTACTCGCTTTGTAAGTTAGTAGTGAGAGAGGGGGCGGGATATAAATCAGCTTTGACCAGTGTTGTGGCTATGCCGCTCACTGCTCAACAGTCGCTGAGCCCGCTCCTTTTGCCACACCGCTCAAAAAATATTTGTTTGTTTTTTGTTCATAATATTATGACTGTAGTGCTGGCAATAAATCTTTCTTTCTTCTTTCTAAAGGGTTGGATAGAGGTATCTACAAAACGGAACATTTCGCCAAATATTCAATTCCAAATTCAAAGTTTTCACATGGGCATTTATTTTTGGGTGGGAATACATCCATTGACTCCTTTTGATCAGGGCTGAGCAGAAGAGAATGATCTCAGTCTCTTACTGACTAAAACCCACCCGTATTCCTCCAAATGCCCTGTGCATTCCAGGGCCGCGGTAACTTAAATACTAATAAATCAGCTGGATATGACACAATAAGAATCATGGACATCAAAATGATAGGCGATAAAATTGTGAATGCAATAGTGAAGTTAATTAATGCGAGTATTCAACAAGGCAAATATCCGAATTGAAAACAGGTATAGTTAAGCCCATTCATAAAAAAGGTAAATTCAATAACTTTAAAAATTATAGACCCATAACAATATTACCTGCCATGAACAAAATAGTTGAAAAATTTATATGCGACCAAATACACACTTTTTATCGGGACAATGACATAATTTCCGAAGCACAATATGGCTTCCAAATTAAGAAATCTACAGCTCAGCTACTTTCCAATTTTACTGATGAAGTTCACAATTAGGTACCTAGATGAAAAGCAGCATGTAATACTTATATTTATTGATTTTAGCAAGGCGTTTAACACACTTGGGCACAATACACTAATAAAAACACTCGCAAACTCGGGTATAAGAGGGAAACTACTCGACTGGTGTAAAGAGTACCTTCGTAGCCGAAGTTATCGAGTCAAAACAGGTCCTAGTCTTAGCAGACCAGTAAACGTGACGAAAGGCACAGCCCAAGGTTCGGTGTCTGGTCCACTCCACTATCTGGCATACGTAAATGACTTAGAAAATATTATAGCACACTGTTCCCTTTATCAATATGCTGATGACACCTGTATACTCTCTGCAAACCAAAACCTTAATGTGGCCGTGGAACGTTTGCAAAAAGATTTTACTTCTATGGCTAAATGGGCCCATGATATGGGACTTGTTCTGAATCCACAAAAAACTAAAGAAATACACGTACATTCAAGTTATTTAAATACTTCCATCCCTTTCGAATCATAGCCCATAGTCATGATTGTTTGCATAAAAACGTGCCAGACTGCAACTGTTCCCCTATAGAGCACGTCCCATATCACACCTATCTGGGCTTAATAATTGATAACTGATTCAACTGGAGTTATCAGGTGGAATCTGTATGCAGCAAGTTACGTGCGATACTCACCAAATTTTCCGTTATAAAGCGCAATATACCGTACAGAACCCTCCTTCAAATGTACACAGCTCTTGCAGAGTCGATAATCTCCTATGGACTCACCAGTTATGGACGCACATTTAAAACTTACCTAGATAAAATACATAATTTGCAAACACGTTTATTGAAACTCATAGTACCAAACTACATAAAAAATAAATACCGAGACAATTACTCAGGTTTATTTAAACATTGCAAAGTATTACCTTTTCTAGCACGCGCTGAGTATCTGTTCTTCATTGAACATTTTGATAACAGTGATATTCAAATTACAGTAAAATATGACGTGAATACACGACAAGCCAAATCAAAATCATTCCAAGTGCCACGCAAAACTAACTTTTATGGCAGGCGTACCGCTTCTTTCACAATACCCAATTTACTAAACCAGATACCTGTGGACATTAGAGACTCAATGAACAGTAAAAACATAAAACGCAAGCTGAAAGAACATTACATAAACCTGATTAAAACTTAACGGTTAATAGCGCGTTGATCAAATCTCAGGCCATGGCATTCTAAGACAGACCCCAGGGGTCTAATTGACCGCGGACGCTCTAGCCGAAAGGCTCAGGGCGTCCCTAAGCGCGGACGATGCCCGAGTGTCCAGGCCCACCAAGCGCATCGACATGCGCATCTTGGGCCTGGACGACTCCGTCACGGAGGCGGAGGTGGTGGCCGCCGTCGTTAGGACGGGGGGGTGCTCAGCAGAGGAGGTGAAGGCGGGCACCCTACGTCCTGACAACACGGGCACGCGCACCATTGTGGTGAGCTGCCCCGTGTCGGCGGCAAAAACCATCACGGAGGGCCGAAGGTTTTTGGTGGGTTGGGTTTCCGCGCAGGTCAAACTGCTGGAACTCCGACCTCTGAGGTGCTTCCGGTGCCAAGTGGGCCACCATGTGGGAGCACAATGCACCTCGGAGGTGGACCGCAGCGGTCTTTGTTTCCGCTGCGGTCAGCCCGGTCACAGGGCCGGCTCTTGCGTCGCCGCGCCGCACTGCGTAGTCTGTGCGGCAGCTAGCAAGCCGGCCGACCACTGGGCTGGGGGTAGGGCCTGCGCCCCACCCACCAAAGCCGGAAACAGGAGGAAGCCCTCCGCCTCCGCCGTCTCTGCCGCGACCGCCGCCGCTGCCGTCGCTTCTTCTACCGCCATTGCCGGTTCCACTGCGGCTGCTGCTACTGCAGCAGCCGCAGCAGAGCCCCTAGAAAGGGCTCCGGAGGGGGCTGAAATGGAGTGCCAGTAATGGCCCCATTTCACCCCCTCCTGTTGAACGTCAGCCACTGCGCCGCCCAGGAACTGATGCTCCTGAGCATGGCGCAGTGACTGATGCCTGTGGACGGTGAGCAATGGGTAGCTCGCCGTCCGATCAGAACAGGCCCGGGTTGACGGCGCGCTGTGTTCTACGCGCGCCGAGCCAGCGGACGTCAGCATGGGTCGGGGCCCGTTAGGGCCAGAGCCTACCAGGGTTGCGGATTTGTTCGAAAGAGTTACCGCGGCCCTGGGAAGAAAGGCACTAGGAGGACTAAAGGGTGGGTTTTAGTCAGTAAAAGTCTGACACTCCCTGCCGCTCCACCCAGAGCGGGAGGGGTCATTTGATGATTTCCCATCCTATAAAAAAAAAAAAAAGGGGTCTAATTGTGTGCCTTGTTTAAGAATAATGAAAACATTGTATTTATGAATAAATAAATAAATAATAAAACTCTTTCGAACGAATTCCGCAACCCTGGCAGGCACTGGTCCTATCGGGCCCCATAGCTAAAAGATGGCTAAAAAATCTAATTAGGTAGTCCGACAGATAGATTTTCATTTTCCAATAGTTTTTCGATAATCGTACTCTAAATAGAATCATATTTTTTTTTAAATGTTTAGCATAGCGTATTCGTATTTTTGTGAGCAGAAAAATATAATCTGTGAGCAGAAGTAGCTAATTGACCAGCAACTCATGGCAAGCAAACATTCCTAAATCAATCAGCAATTTATGTCATTCTGGATGGCTGTAATTATTTTTGTACAGCATATTAATTATATAAGCTGCAGTGAGCTGCTCCTGTTTAATAAAATTTTGGTAAGCACTCAGAAGACAAGCAAAAAAATTCATTTTGAGATTCATTTCGTATTTTTTGTAGTTACAGGCATTTTTTTTTTATAATTAATATCGTCTAACCACCAACTAAAAAAAAAAACCTAAAAAAAGGCTACCCGAAACTGAACTAAGTTTCGGGTAGCCTTTTTTTAGGTTTTTTTCCATATTATGTCTTTCTCTATAATCTAGTCGTTTCTGGCACTCGCCGGCCGCTACCGCGGCATAGCTCGCTTCGCTCGCTCTGCTCGTGCGTAGGTGGTCTGGTCACAGTTCTAACCTAACCTAAACATTTTTTTAAAATAATTACCTAACCTTTTTTATATAAGTTCCAAAAATAAGTTCCATAAATAACCTAATTGCTTAAAGAAATGTTTTCTCTGCTGATCAATCATAAAATCTTGCTGATCAAATAGTTATTTTGCGGACTGAATGTTTATTATGAAAACTCAAGTTATTGTAAGCTGCATTTATGATTTAATTTTTGACCATTTATCAAAATTATTTGCGGAACAAGGATTGCTGCCTGATTTTTTATTGCAAACAAAATCTTTGTATGCCGACCAAATTATTTAAATGCTGTTTTTTGTGACTCACCAAATTTTATAATTGCTAAACATTTAATTGCTTCTCTTTTTTTTACTCAGGAACAGTCCTATTATACTGACATCTCTTTGAGGGCGAACCGGGTCTGGTCTTTCTCTGGTCCTATCCGCAGGCATGCGGCTGAGAAGAACTGGTAATATTCTCCACGGTAACTCTCTTAAAAATAGCTGTTCAGTACATGCGCACATAAATGTATGGGACAGTCGATTTTTTTTCGCGATTTCTGTAAATTGACAAAATATACTGAACAGCCGATTTTTTTTCACTATTTCGGTTGGTCCCATAGAAGTTGCTGAGTACAATTACCTTTTTTCAAGTATTGGGTTTATTCTGTTACACGTTGTATTCTTATGCATAAAAATTCTTCCGTTACTGACTGAGTGACTGACAGAGTAGCTTCCCTACACTTCGTAGGGGAGCACTAAGAGAGGATTTCCCGAAGTTCCTACGCGAACGGGAAAAAACGGGTTATGCGCGTACGAAGTCGCGGGCACAAGCTAGTAATAATAATAATAAAAAAAAACCGGCCAAGTGCGAGTTGGACTCGCGCACGGAGGGTTCCGTAACATTATCTATATAACACGACAAAAAAGTTTGGGCCCACTTATGTATTTATTTTATTCTTTTTTTAGTATTTGTTTTTATAGCGGTAACAGAAATACATCATCTGTGAACATTTCAACTGTCTAGCTATCACGGTTCATGAGATGTATCTCACCTGGTGACAGACTGACGGACAGCGGAGTCTTAGTAATAGGGCCCCGTTTTACCCTTTGGGTACGGAACCCTAAAAAGAAAACTACTGTGTCTTTAGCCAACCAAAAATCAGCAGAGGCAGAGATAACAGTCATACTTACAGCACACTGTCTCCAAAGCAATATGCTTTAAGGACGCCAGATGATCGAAGTTGCCCCGTCCCACTTCGGAGTCAAAATGGCTGACTTGCTGCCGAGCCTGTGTGTTGAACACTCCCAAGAAACTGTGCAACACTTGGAGACTGAATGCTGGGTTAAGGAGCTTCCGGTGTCGCCTCCATACTGGACCTGAGGAAGGAGAGCCAAAACTATTTACGTTATTTTTATTTTTTCCTGTACGAGAACGCATCGCGCGGTTTTTCGTATTTTATTTAAATAGGTATATTTAATTGATTATTATACATTTATGTAGGTATTTTAATAGTTCGCAAGGTAAATAACAGCCTAAACATCGTAGGTGTGTATCGTCGGTATACCTACTTCTTTTAGGTTTTGAAAATTTTAATCCAAATTCTAATCTGAATGTGACCTTCGCCATATTTGTTTCGTCTGGATTCCATACCAAAGTGCTATATCGGTAGTTTTATTACGTAGTTATTCTTGAATAATAATATCTACAAAACCTGTTCGATGAGTTAGGTATAGTCAGTATGACAAGTGGCTGACGTAGGCTGATTATATTATTATTTTAGCCTGGAAACATGATGTAGGCATTAGGTATTTTCGCGCAAGCGTGTTGTCGAAGCCGTCCCGCCACACTTCAAAGCCTGGCTGAAAAGAGGAAAGCGCATCTCCTTCAGCCGGTCGATTCTGTCGACATCTCTTCGGTGTTCAACTAGGCGGAGTGAACGACAATTGAGCTGTCATTCCATCTTATTTGTATGGTTTGACAACTCACCCGTCGTGCGCCCCGCCCAAGTGTTCACTTCGACATGTTTACAGAATCGCACTGCAGACTCAATCAGGTGCTGACCGGGCACGATTGCTTCGGTGAGTATCTGAATAGGACTGGGCGAGAGGCCACGGCAATTGCCACCATTGCGGAGGCGACCTGGATTCTGCGCAGCACACGCTTGAGGAGTGCCCTGCGTGGGCCTCTGAGCGGCGGCTCCTGTTCGCCCGAATTGGGCGAGACCTGACTCTGCCTGCGGTGGTGAGGGCTATGCTGGCAGTTAATGAAAACTGGCGGGAAATGGCCCCTTTCTGTGAGGCCGTAATGTTCCAGATGGAGGCCGCCGAGCGGGATCGTGAGAGGGCTGATCCCGGTCGGAGAAGGATGCGTCGGAGAGGCAACCGCCTCGACGCCAAAACGCCGAAACCGCGCCTCCACCATTTAAGGCAATTGGGTCTCCAGGGTCGCGGGCGCTCAGAGTAGGGACTCTGTCCGCCAACCCAGTGATCCTAGGAAAGGCGGTGGTACAGTGATCACGTGCTGCCGTGCACACCAAGGCTAAGGGGAGACCACTTTACAGTCTCTTCAGGGATGTGCCCTAACAGGCGTTGCACAGAGGGGGTTCCGAAGTGGTCTTTAAGAGGTAACGAGGCCCCTTCTATGTAGGTACTGATGGTGATCACCTGGGTGGTTTTAGTGAGGTAAAAAGCCCACACTCCCTGGTCTTTAACCCAAAAGTCCAGGTGCATTTTGAAGGTTTCCCCCCAAAAAAAAAGGCATTAGGTCCGTACATTACTTTTTTTATAGTTACGTTGCTAGTAATTATCCAAAAGTAATGTACAAACCTACATCATGTTTAATGATCCCCATTACTTTTACTTTAATTCTGTAAGGGACTTGATCGGACGAAACTGTATAGCGTCTGGCCGCGCGCCCGCGACACTAAGTATATTTCGTTCCTTTGACGCCATACATTTTTAAACAACTTCAAAAAGTTTTGAAATGGTCCTTTTTTTTCGTAAAGATCTGACGAAGAACTTCGGAGATAGACAGCTAAATAGATATGGTCTGGTTGGAATATTTGGAGGGTAGCACTAAAAAGTGAAATATAAAAAACTTTTTTTATAAAAACCACTACAAAGTACAAATTAACTTTTCTTTGGGAGTCGGTGTCAAAAAACGAAGAAACCACACCAGAAACACTGAATATCAAAATTAAAGTTATTTTGTACTTTGTTTTATATCTTGTCAGCGCCCGTCGGCTTTATATTCTACGTATCAAATAAACCGTTAATCGTTATTAACAGTTGTTTTTTTAACTCAGGTTTTTTGGTCACGATTTATACCTACATTAATCGCCTAAACTGTAGGTATGGATCCAATTATCAAAATTATTGTATAAAGATATCGTTTTAGAATCAGCAGTAGGATGCCAACAAGGTGACCCTCTCGGGCCAGTCATTTACAGCTTGGCTATACATCCAATCATACAAAAACTAAATTCAAAATTTAACGTCTGGTATTTAGATGATGGAACACTAGGAGGTGACGTAGACACCGTTTTAAAAGACTTCCAATTCCTGAAGCAGCAGTTCCAATCCATCGGCCTTGACCTCAATCACTCCAAATGTGAAATATTTATTTGTGATAAGACCGACAGACAAATGACTCTTCAGAAATTGAATGCAATAGCCCCAGATATTAAAATTTTAGAAAAGATTTCTCTGCACCTCCTAGGTTCACCAATATTGGAAGACAGTTTTTCTTCATTCATTGACGTCAAAATTAAACGTTTTAACGATATTTCGGAAAGACTTTCCAAAATCAATTTACATTCGGCTTTCACCCTCATGAGATATTGCTGTTTTGGGCCAAATTTTATGTATTTTCTCCGCTATTTCCCTTTTGGACAAAATTGATCAAATCATTCAATGCACACTAACATCTATTTTAAATGTGGCTTTGGATGACCGAGCGTGGCTGCAAGCGACACTGCCCGTTCGTTTTGGTGGGCTCGGCATCCGCAAAATTTCTGGTGTTAGCCTACCGGCGTTCCTGTCTTCGGTCCACAGCACTGAAAAGTTGACCAAAAGAATTTTAAATTCATCCTTGGTTAACTGTGAAGTGCCGTGCTTGACCGATGCAGTGAGCGCCTGGAAAGTGGCTTGCCCGAACACGGTGTTGCCCGATAACCCATTTTCCCAAAGACAATGGGACGAGCCGCTCTACAGGTTGGTACGGAATAACCTCACAAATACGTCCACCAATACTGCGGAGCGTGCCCGCCTGCTGGCTGTGGGTGAATGGGAGTCGGGTCTTTGGCTACAGGCCCTACCGTCACCCATCATAGGTACCATGCTGAGTGACGGTACTTTCCGGATCGCTACGTGTCTGCGTCTGGGTGCTCCTAGTGGAGCTCCACATTGTTGTCAATGCGGTGACATCATCCGTCGGGCTCTTGTCACCGCCGGGGTGCCAGCTGTTTTAGAACCTAATGGGTCGGCACGTGACGATGGGAAGAGGCCAGATGGGATGACAATAATGCCTTGGATGGGTAGGCCTTTGGTGTGGGATGCAACATGTGTCGACACCCTTGCGCCATCCCATCTTCTTAGCACGGCGGGCTGCGCTGGGGCGGCTGCTGCAGGAGCAGAAAATCTCAAACGGCGCAAATATAACAACCTTTTTGGGAGTTATATATTTGAGCCGTTTGGGGTTGAAACTTTAGGCCCATGGGGTCCGAGTGGTCACCGAGTCTTTCGGGACATCAGCAAACGACTTGTCGACAGTTCGCGTGACCAGAGGGCTAGGCTTTTCTTTGGCCAAAGAATCAGCATTGCCATTCAACGTGGCAATGCTGCCAGTGTTCTGGGCACTTTTGTCATTGACAGCAATGTGGATGAGTTTTTTTATGCCCAAAGATCAATTTGTTTCTTACACTTTTTGTACATAATTTCGCAATTTTTAGTCTAGTTTGTATATAGTTAGGTTTAGTAGATATAAATAGTTAAGTTAGTTATGTACATTTATTACTGGGTTTAATTGAACTAAAAATTTACTGTGTTTAATTATCAAAAAAAATGCTCGATATTTTATGCTCTGAGCATTTTTTCAGCAATATCTATGGCTAGCATCATTATCTTCTTTCGGAATTTGTTCGAAAGAGTCACCGCGAACGTGGAACGCAAAGGGCGTATTTTTAATTTTTATTAGGGATGGGTTTGCACTTGACTTTAAAAAAAAATATAAAGTAACACGGGTGGGTTTTAGTCAGTAAGAGCCTGACACTCCCTTCCGCTCCGCCCATAGCTGGAGGAGTCATTAGATGATTTCCCATCCTAAAAGAAGTCATCATTCTCCTATCCATATTCCAATGTGATTAGGGTTGACGTAATATGGCTTCTTCTTCCCTACTTTTCCAAGTTCTTAGCCGTTCTGTCACAAATATGTTGTTTCTTTGATGTGTCTTCTTTTTTGTGGCCATTCACATTCATGCCATCCATACCTACTCAAAACTTGTCTTAGGACATTTCTACTCGTATGTACCTACCGACTGTGTTTTGTGCATGTGCTAAATACATTTTATTCTTTCTTGTTTTTCTGTTTTTTTGTATTATAATCTTCTAAATTGTTTTTATAATCTATCTTCTCTATCGAATACAATCTAATTTATCGATTATGTGGTCGACGACAAAGCACGCTTGACTAGAAGTCACATATTATAGGTACGTTAGTAAAACATTAGACCCATTCTGGGGAAGTTCGGTCTTCTTCTTCAGGCCTTGTCCCATTTCTAATTAGAGTCGGCTCTCCTAATCATTCTTCTCCAGAGATGTCGTTTCATGGGTCGTCAGTGGGTCTATACTATCTGTGGCGAGGTCTTTCTTACTAACTGCGGCGCTACCATGACGAGTTAAAGCGTGAGTCGTTCGAGCGAGAAGGAGGGATGGAGCTATACACCCTATATAGCTCCATCCATAATAGTAGTCGGGGTCTGCCGCGGGTTTTTGGTCCAGAGTCAAGCTGTAGCACTATTTTTGTCAAGTGTTCATCAGGTCTACTCATGACGTGGCCGTACCAACGGAGGCGTGCCTCCGTGAACTTGATTTTGAAGCTACCTACTTAAGTCGGGTAAAAAGTATTCTATTACCTGACGCCAAGACAAGTCCTTCTCCCATCCAGGGCTTTCCGAAGTCGTAGGCGAAATGTTTGTGTAAGCACGAGTTGGCTGCTGTCACACTGTCCTCAGGGTCTGCGATGACTGTGAAAAAGAAAACATCATACATTTTTTAATCATTACCGTGTTTTCCCTGAACAGTTACGCAAAGATGAAATATAGGATCGAGAACATGTCAACACCCACATTTTGCCTGTTATGTCCCAAGTAATACCCGTAGGGTCGAACCCGTTGCCCTCTTTCGGGCACTAATGCAGACTCCATGCTGCTTATGAGCTAATGAAAAAAAACACAGGTAGAAAAAATACCGGTTTCTTGAGGATAGGGAACTTAAAAAAAACAAGCTATGTTAATTTTATGAACGCGGACAAAGCTAACATCCTACATCAATTATAATCATCCTTTTTAGGTTTCCGTAGTCAACAAGGAACCCCTATAGTTTCGCCACAGACATACGGCTGTCTGTCTCTCTGTCCGCGATTTAGCTCAGAGACGCTTAGCACTAGAAAGTTGAAATTTGGTAAGGGTATTTAAATATTAATCACACCGAAAAATGGGAAGGAAGGGAAGGATAAACCCTGTTTATTTTTTAATTCGTGAAGTGGCAATGAGTTTTTTAACTTCTTTAAAGATATTGAGGGTGTGCAAAAACCATTTTTCCATCCAAGGATACGTTTGCGAAATGTTAAGCTTAAAGTGTTATTTTTTGTTACAGTCAAGACGTGACCCGTCCCCTTCTGCCAGCTAAGCGGTTGTTTTTGGAGACGTGAAAAAAATCATGGCAGTAGCATATTATGACGAATTTTAAAGGAACACAGCTAAGTAAGCTGTACAAGTTAACGAGTAATAGTCGAACAACCTATAAAATGTACTTGGAGAAGGAAAATTCGTACAAAATCCATTGAAAATTACAGATAAAATTGTTACTTACGTAAAAGGTTGTAAATATAGATTTACGAACCATGTCAAATTATGGATTACCAAAATCATAATAGCCCTAATAATATAATTCTTAGAAGCAAGTTTAAAAAAAAGTGTATAAAATAAATAATTCTTAAACTAATGACAACGAGTTCGTCTCGTCTTATTCCAAGTCTCGGCAATTGTGTCGTGCAACTACGGAACCCTACACTGCGCGTGGCCCGACACGCACTTGGCCGGTTTTTTTAAAATGCCAAACCAGTAAAACACTCATGCTGTCAAATTAATGTTTCCATATTTGATTATCAGAACATAGTTTTATTTACACAGGTACCGTATGGTTTACCGTAACGTACCTGTGAAAATATGAGTTCATAACACTTTATAAATAATTAAAAAAAAACATGTTAAAGAAATACTTACAATAGTAGAATAATTTATGATCTATTTATTATTTATTTACCTGTGACTTCTATTAGCTTCATCATTCGTCGTAATAACTACCATTTATAATATATTAGTCTATGATAATAAAAAGACAGTCGGATAGCTAAGTGACCCAGGTTTAAAGTCACTCATGCTCATAAACTGCATCATTATTATAAATAGGTAAAACTATATTAGGTATATTGGTGGTTTACCTATATGTATATTTTTAAAGATTATCTCTGGATGTAGGTACTGATCCGAGAAATCTAAAGCTTATAGGTATGTCTGCGCATTTTATCCTGGAAAAAATACTCGGCTTCTGCAGGACAGGAAAATAAAAAAAACATTACTTACTGTAGTAGAGGTCCTTTCCTATAAAAGCTGTGATGACGCCGCCCTGTGCTAAAGCTTCCTTCGCTAGTTTCTGCACAGTTGTCCATAGTTCTGTGAAAATTAATTTAAAACGAAATTATTCACACGGTTTTTAGATTATTAAATTTTTTTATTAAAGGGTCGTGAATTTCTCTGGCTGTGAAATTTACGACCCTTTGAGTAAAAAATACCACAAAAAAGTGATCTCCTTCTTCTTCGTGTGGGTAGTAAGGTCTAACGACCCCACACACCCTAGTGTCAGAGTTTCTAAACCGCCTCAAGGGCCTCTCACATGGTTTGACGACCGCCATTTGACCGCCGGGACCACCAGCTTATACGTGCTATCCGAAGCACGGAATCATCTTTTTATCAAAAAAGTGATGTTCCATACATTGTGTTCCCATAAATCGATAAAATGTGTGGTCCATGCAGTTGTTTTTCACGTTGGGTTTAAAATTATGAGTGCAATGGTTTCTCTGCTTACTTTTTAAAAACACGGTTTTCACTAATAGAAAGAGGGATAACCGAGGAAGGTTTGTGTGTAAATTGCACCCATGCAAATAAGGGGCGCGTCGCCAGTTTAGGTTAAAAAAAATCGGCTAAGTGCGTGTCGAGTCACGTGCAGTGCAGGCTTCCGTAGTTTCAACTATTACTTGTTAACTTGTAAAGCCTACTTGGCTGTGATAGTTTTCCTTTAAAATTCGTTATATATGTTTGAATCACGATTTTTTTCACGTTTCCAAAAACAACCGTTTATCCGTTATTTATTATTTTTTTATTTTTTATTTTTAGGTATGACCACTAGCAAGTTAACACACTTGGGATATGAACTGCTTAACCGGACTAACCTGTGGTGGCCTCAAATGAATTTAAGGCCCCCAGCCAAGGCAACAAAACTAGCTACAAGCTAAAAACTACTGACCGCTCGCTAAGGGTATTCCCTGTGGAATACGACCTCGGCTTAACGGCGTCAGTTCGGGACAGCAAGGGACAACTCAGGCTGGGTCGTTTCATTAATATTAGGGGTTATTAAAGCTAAAGGCTCAGCGACGCGGGCTGGCTCGTTAGGCAAAAGTCGGGGAGGACCGCATAACTGGCTTAAGGGGACACAATTATAGTCGGGAGGATACCGCGTGGCATACGCTCCTCGTTTCGGAAGTGGGAAGCGACCTGTCCCTGCCGGCTGTGAATCGTTCCATGGTCGACAGTGCAGCGTCGTGGGACGCAGTGATCTCCTTCTGCGTATATGTCATGTCGCAGAAGGAGGCAGCAGAAAGGGAGAGGAAGATTTCGAGTGCTCTGAGGCCTGCAGCAGGCGCACCGGGCGTCGGCGGAGGGCAGACAATGCCTTCTTCCAACCCCCCTAAATGGGTTCAGGGACGGTGTACTCGGGGACGTCCGCCGCCCCCCATCATATAGGACCCGAGGTGGTGGCGTGTATTGTTCCAGGTGCGCCCCTCTTAGACGTCGCAGGGGGAGTTAAAACACCTCAGTCCCCCTGCTTAACTAGAAAGGGCCCGCAGAGCGAGAGAGAGAGAGGCTGCGTTGAAGATTGCCTAAGTGCTCCCGTAGACCCCAGTGCAAATGAGCGAGGTAACACGGGTGATTTTAGTCTGACAGACCTCTCCGCCCGTCCCAGGACGGTATAGGTAGAAGACATCCATAAGGAATTCTCCCCGTAAAAAAAGAGGGGACACTTGACTCTAAGAATAATTGGCACTTTAAAGCTTAATATTTCACAAACGGATCCTTGGATGTAAATGGTTTTGGCATACCCTCAATATTTTTAAAGACCTATTCAACGATACCCCACACCATGGGATAGACAATAAAAAAATCATCGCCAGTTTACGTGTAGCCTAAAAAGTTTTTTTTTCAAAATTTTTGGCGCGACTAACCAAATCCCAACTTTCTAGTGCTAAGCGTCTCTAAGCCTAACCGCGAACAGACAGACATACAGACGGACATGACGAAACTATAAGGGTTCCTTGCGACGAATACTACGAACCCTAAAAAACTACCTAATGTTGTTGAAAATTATTTAAAGATAATAAAGGATTTAAAGTTCACTTACTTGTAGTGTTCCCAATGAGTAAATGTGCGTGGCCGATGATTGGTAAAAGGCCGGGGTACATAGGAGGTAGATTATACGTCTTTAGGCGACTATAGTTCGTCTCCCATTGCCACCAGGCAAAAAGGAAGCACGACACAGCACACAGAATTAACGCCAACATTGTTTCAAGAAATTATTAATTTGAATTCAAAATAAATGTGAACTTTAATTGAAACAAATAAATTACATAAATGAAACTGTTGTGAAATGAAAGTGTTTAAATTTTAAATTGGATTTACAAAGTGTAACTACCTATTTTTATGCACTAGGTACCCTACCGTTCACAAAAAACATTATTCGAAAAAATCTGTAAAACGAGGACTGGACTATCAACTGGACTATTCAACCTTGTATACCGAGTGACCTACGCAGAATGCAACATTTTGGGGCGGTTTGAAATAAATGTCGAATTTGAACCGGTTTGTGTACCAGAGTAGTGTCAGGTATATGATTGTGTATTCAGTCTTTGTATTATATCATTGTGTAATAAGAGCGAATTGGTTGATGGTTTGCTTGCTGCTGTCTCCCCATCGTTCTTCCTCTGTGTATTCAGTTGATTGATTCGCGCAGTCTCGATATCTCTGCGATTAGTTGCTCGTTGCTGTCCGGTGGTGTGGCCTTGAGTACTTCCGCTACCGGTATATGTATCAGTTTTCGCCGTTTCCATTACTTTGTCTGCCATCTGAGCCAATTTGTTGACGTCTGCGATTTCACTTACGGTCAGTACTGCACATACTGAGGCTGATAAGTGTCCAATCCACAATATTCGTAGTGTGTCGTCTGGGAATTTATCTTGTTCTAGTTCTTGCATTTTACGTAGCAGCTGTGACGGTTTTTAACCGACTTCCAAAAAAGGAGGAGGTTCGCAATTCGATTGTATCTTTTTTTTTGTTTGTTACCTCATATCTCCGTTATTTATGAACCGATTTGAAAAAATCGTGTTTTATGTGAAAGGATATACTTCTCGATTGGTCCCATTTAAACATTATTAAAATCGGTTAAGCAATTTGGTTTTTAAATCCAAATAGCTGGAAAAAATATGTGGAAAAATCATCCATGTACGAAATTGCGTATTTTTGCTTTCCTGTGACTTTCCAGTGGTGTTGTTACGTGTGGGGTACCACTAAAAAGTGAAAAATAAAAAACTTTTTCACAAAAAAAAAACCGACTTCAAAAAAAAACACTACAAAGTACAAAATAACTTTAATTTCGGAAGTCGGTGTCAATTAACTAAGAAGCAACCAAACACCGACTACCGAAATTAAAGTTATTTTGTACTTTGTAGTGTTTTTTTTTAAGTCGGTTTTTTTTTGTTGCTCTCCAAGCTCGATTTCTCTGAGTAGTTTCTATATTCTCTAGGTTTCTGATTCTTCGTAAACGGTCAAGAGTCTTTCTTTCAGGATCGTATATGCTTTACCGTCTGGTGGTTGTAGGATTAGGTCGGCGACTGGTTGTACACTGTCTCTCTTGAGTTTTGCCACCACGAGGTTGAATTTTGCGCATTCCCCTTGTTTCTGGCTCGCTATTATGGCTTCGAATTGTCCGAACTATGGTCGTGGCGTGTCCGTGAATCTGGTATTTGTTCCTTGATGGTGATTTGCGATAGCTCGTCGTCTTCACTGACCAATGTTCGCGTGTACTTTTGACGCGGGTCAACAATTAAGGGGTCTTGGATACTGACTGATGGGATGAACACTGATACCGTCTGATACCCCTTAAGTGAACACTGCCTCGTCTGGTGGTGGAGGTTATGGGACCACGGAATTAAAGTCACCTTTATATTTATTTGAGTGATTACGTTTATTCCCCGAAACTGATAAAGACAACCTTCCACTCGGACCAGTGCGCAGTAACTGGCCCGCCGTTCATACTTCCCGTTCGCGTGCATTTCTGCTTACCTAGCATTCTGTCATTCATGCTTACATTGTATCCCTACACCGCTATCCACCAGGGGCCTATTTGATGAAGCCAAGAATGTAGAAAGAGGGTAGGTTATACTGAAAAATCGAATTAATCCGTCAAATATAATCCGAACAAATCAGAGATTTCTTTTTTCAATTTTGGATTCGAAACCCTGTCAAAGACTTGAAAGACCTTTTATGCGACCGAATACCCTAGCGGACGACAATGCTGTTAAAAATCGTGTGAGAGTGATACTCTGACGGAAAATCTTAAGAGCGGCCAACCCGTCATACTTTTCATACAAACGCTCGTACGTGATTATGCGATTGTAACACATCTATCTTTGATTTTTTTGAACTAAAAGGTATCTTATGCACTATATCTAGGTTTCAATGCAAGTAAAAAATTAAAATTTGGAGAATCAAATTCAGTATAAGCCTCCAAAAATCTGCGGTTTTGTACATATTTTACCTGAACTTTGGCCGTACATAACGTACTCATAAATTACAAAAGTAAAGAAAACATCTTGATAGAAACCTTGCACATGTAATAGAGATTCTAAATGAATAATATTTATTTTACAAACTTGTTAGGCTTATTCAAAAACACGTATTTTCTGGATCAAATTTTATGAAATTTTCGAACACTATACTCGTTCAATGTTATCGCGTTCTCACTTGCTTGTTAGTCAACAACATTACGCTGGATGAAACAACAAGCTTTTCGACCATGCTCGCGTTGGCGATAGACGGACCGGGAAGGGCCCTCTTAACACCGTGATTCAGAAAAACACGTCTTCAGTGCAACGCCATCTATCGACCATTTGGTAAACTGACAAAATGTTTGGCCGAATGAAGACGGTAAATAAGGAGCCAATATATAACAATAAGTAACGTTATGATATTAAAATTTTCACTTTTATTTTACTACTTATTAAAAGTTTCACAATTAACTCAACAATTTGTTTTGATGTTATTTTCATGCTTACCTGCATTTTATCTTTCTCAATATATGGCGCCTAATAGTCGGTCACCGGAACGCTTAGCGCTATATGAAGTTCCTTACTCAAATTAAAAATTCAATATCTTTTGATTTTGTGGGTCGATTTTGATGAAATAAACGCTAAATGTTACTCGGGTTAACACTTAATATTTTTAATAATTTAACTTTCGAATCCAATCAGCGGTTTTTGCGTGATGCTGACACAAACAATTGGACAAACAGACAAACAGATAAACAGACAAAAATTTCAAAAATGGCATTTTTGCGTTTTATACCTTTTTCCTAACATTTCTCAGTTATTTTTATGCGAAAATATTCAATGTACAGACACGGCAAATCTACGATTTTATTATATGTGACGGAATATCAGAATGGGCAGCGGAGCGGTCTTTGTGATAGTCATCCAGCGTGTTATAGAAGAAACGTTGAAATAATAGCACGTTTGTGATTCATAACAGTCCCTCGTTTCATTCGATTACATTTGTAAACAAAATACACGGTAAAACACAAGATGAAACTAGATTACGAGCCAATAGGTTAGCACGCGTGCACTTCGTACGCTGTCTGTCAAAAGAATGCCAGCTGTCACGGCGTAGACGCAAACTTGCTACCCTATTCGGGGTTACCCGCTCATATTTTATAAATCGCCATTTATATTCGACCAATTGAAATAAATCACCATTTTAATTTTGAATTTATCAATAATTACTATTCAACCAAATAACACAATCAGTCTCTCATCTTAAATCTTGGATTTACTTTTAATTTAGCTGCGCGCCGTCATATGTATAGATTATGTGTATATAGGCCCATGACCTTTAGGGTCACGGGTAGTCAATGGATGCGAGACGCACAGGCTAGAGAGAGAAGTGGCAATCGTTCAGTGTCGATTCGATTTCGAAAATCGATAACGCTTGTGCGATATCGATCGCAGGTCCGGTAGTTGTGGCGACACTTGGGGGAGTATGTCCAGCATTGGACGTCTATCAGCTGATAGGATGATGATGTGTAGCCTATATTGCTCAGGTACTTTTACTTACCGACTAGTGTGCCAACCGCAAACTATGCAGGCTTTGAGAAATCATCAAATGACTCCTCCCGCTCTGGGCGGAGCGGAAGGGAAAAACCCATCCGTGCTCCTCCTAGTGCCCTTTGCTTTCCAGGGCCGCGGTAACTCTTTCGAACAAAATCCGCAACCCTAGTCTGACACTCCAGATATATGATGATTTCCCTTCCTTAAAAAAATTAAAAAAAGGTAAACTTCTGAGAACAAAGTTAATATTAGAAGTAGGTATCTGTTATATCATAACTTCTAAGGTCCTTAACCGATTTCGATGTACGTGTTATCATTATCATAAGAAGTCATTTGATGATTTCCCATCCATAAAAAAGGGTAATTAACACGTTACAGAGCTTACCATCAGGTGAGATAGTGGTCAAGCCTGTGCTTATTAATAATAATAATATTAAAAAATAAGGTTGGCTATGGGTCATGGTTGTCTACCCCTGCAACGGATATAGAGTAGAGTAGAGACTTCGTTATCCGTACTTAAATTCCCATTCAGTCCGTTGTGCGTAGGTGTCCTGGCTAAGTTAGCTAGCCTAGCTACGACCAAATGTAAAAGCCACCAGGGTGCTTCATAGGTTTAGCGGAGCGACCTTTCCGTTCCGAGGAATTTCTTCATGTTGGGAAGCCACGGCCTCACTTCCAGGATGGCGTGGGTGACTGATTCCTCGGCGTCGAAGCAACCTCTGCAAATTGAGTTGTCCGTGGCGCCAATGTTAAAGAGGTGTTGGGGACAATGACCCGTAGTTTTATTATTCGGAGGTTATTTCCACTCAGGCTGAGAAGTCATTTAGTTAGTCGCGTATAGGTACCTACAAGCTTAAAATTGCCATTTTTGACTGCAATCTGTGACTATTTGTTGTCATGAAATTCAGTTGATGAAAATGAAAATATGTATAAAAAAGAAAGGAGGAGGAGTGGGAACGGGTCCAGCACTACCATCACGGAACCTCCCTTCGGGAGTTCTTTTGTGGCGTCATTGCCTAGGATCCACAGTTCTTCTTGATCCACTGGAGGGTGAAACCCGCAACGGATAATTTTTGGCCCTGGGCCGATCATGACGTAAGGCTCATTGGGAATTGAACAGTTTTGAAACTAAACTGAAAAAATAATTGGGAATGATCTGATCCTGGGAATGAAAACAACGTCACCAGAGCAATCAGCTGAAATCCTATACACTAAGAATTTCTCCTGTATCGTAGGTGCGTTTACAAACATACAAATCAAAGACCAAAAGTAAAAGATCATATTAAGTATCAAAAGAATCACTTTTTTTAAGACGTTTTAAAAGTACTAAAAAATAAACTCAAATTATGTTTTGGTGTAATTCTCATATTATTGATAGTACTATTTCGGTCAAACGATGGCATTGCGGAAATCTACATTACGTAGATAATAAGTTGATTTCTTTTAGAACATTGCCACAATTCCTATCAGGTTTATTTGTAAAAGTAACATTGGTTTTCTACTTTTTAACGTGATGCGAACAAAACAGAATACAGATAAACAGAAAATAGGTTCTGTTAATAATTTTTTAACACTTCGGCTATTATATTTTGGCGTAGATGAATGTTAAAAAAATGCAAAATACAAAAATAAGACATTATTAAAATTTGAAAATATTAGGTACGAATAGTAAAAGACTTTTATTATTCGTAGCATAGTAGGAATCAAAAAAGTAAGGAAATGAAAAAGTTTAAAATAATTCAAAAATAATTATTACTGCTGGGTATCAAACTCGCAGTCTTTCGAGAGGCGGGGCAGGATTTAAACCGACGCACAGTGGTCAATTTTTAAGATTTAGGGGGACGTTAATATATAATGAAAATATCAGGTCTAAGTTAATTGTAATTAGTGTTTATTATATGTTAATTATTGTAAACTAGCTGTGCCCGCGACATCGTCCGCGTGGGCTTAGATCTATGCTAGCCTACTATTTTAGTTCTTGAAATTCGAAAGTTTGAATGGTTGGATGTTTGTTACTCAATCACGCTAGTACGGCTGAATGGATCGGTATGAAATTTCGCACAGAGATAGATTGTAGTCTGGGATAGCATAGCACACAGGCTGTTTCTTAATTCGGGAGTACCTTGGGAAAGATTCAAGATGAAAATCATTTTGTCCAAATAAACCGTTTACATACACTTTTGAATTGTTAAGGTCAGTTAGTCAAAAACATGAAGCTACGTTCCAAAGCGTAGATCTCTATGGAAAAGAACGTGCAAGAAACTCCACGGCCATTCTTTTAAATCATGAGCCCTGACATGTGAAAATTCCCAATTAAAAAATAAATCTTACGTAATGTTAATAAACATTAAAATCGCGATAAATTCGCGGCACAGCGGAGTGCTCGTGCGGTTAGAAAAATACTGGTTACATTCTATTCTATTCTATTTTTGTTTATGGCAAAGTCGAACCGTCCAGTTCAGCATTGTTACGACGCAAGAACCAGAATTGTTCAAGACCGACCAAGTCCGACGTCCAAGGCGACACAACTCGATTTGCGTCCGATACTTTACACGCCGAAGGATCGCCAAATTGAAGTGGCAGTGGGCAGGGCACATTGCTCGCAAAACAGATGGTCCATGGGGCCGAAAAGTTTTGGAGTGGCGACCGCGTACCGGAAGACGCAGCGTTGGAAGGCCTCCCACAAGGTGGACCGATGACCTGGTGAGGGTCGCGGGTAACCGATGGATGCGAGACGCACAGGACCGGTTGTTGTGGCGACGCTTGGGGGAGGCCTATGTCCAGCAGTGGACGTCTTTTGGCTGATATGATGATGATGATGACATTACACGAATCACAATATTGATCGCGGAGGCTTAGTAATAGGGTCCCGTCACCGTGTGTACGGTACCCTAATAATCGGTAATAAAATAGCCTTTAAAATCGAACCGTTCGACCTTTCGAATTTAAATCTATCGCGCAGGCTTAGTAGTACAGTCCCGTTAGCACTTTGGTACGGAACCCCACAGGCTTGGATTCGCCAGTCAAAGTCGAACCGTCCAGTTCAGCACTGTTACGACGCAAAAACCAGAATTGTTAAAGACCGACCAAGTCCGACGTCCAAGGCGACAACAACAATCCGAACAAATCAGAGATTTCTTTTTTCAATTTTGGACTCGAAACCTTGTCAAAGACTTGAAAGACCTTTTATGCGATCGAATACCCTAGCGGACGACAATGCTGTTAAAAATCGTGTGAGAGTGATACTCTGACGGAAAATCTTAACACCGTGATTCAGAAAGACGCGTCATCAGTGCAACGCCATCTGTCGACTATTTGGTAAACTGACAAAATGTTTGGCCGAATGAAGACGGTAAATAAGGAGCCCATATATAACAATAAGTAACGACATGGTATTAAAATGTTCACTTTTATTTTACTACTTATTAAAAGTTTCACAATTAACTCAACAATTTGTTTTGATGTTATTTTCATGCTTACCTGCATTTTATCTTTCTCAATAGATGGCGCCTAATAGTCGGTCACCGCAACGCTTAGCGCTGTATGAAGTTCCTTACTAAAATTAAAAATTCAATAACTTTTGATTTTGTAGGTCGATTTTGATGAAATAAACGCTAAATGTTACTTGGGTTAACACTTAATATTTTTAATAATTTAACTTTCGAATCCAATCAGCGGTTTTTGCGTGATGCTGACACAAACAATTGGACAAACAGATAAACAGACAAAAATTTCAAAAATGGCATTTTGCGTTTTATACCTTTTTCCTAACATTTCTCAGTTATTTTTATGCGAAAATATTCAATGTACAGACACGGCAAATCTACGATTTTATTATATGTATAGATGGTATGTAGGTAGGAGTAGGTACGCGATTGTGCATTACTTATTAAGTTATCATGCCATATCTTTGTTCAAAAATAAGTTACAGGGTTGCAGTCTTAGTAACGGCGCCCTCATCGTTTGTTTGTTTATTTCTTTTATTTTAGAACTAGCTTCTACCAGCTGTGGCTTCGCCCGCGTGCATATCGGAAATAGCAAGGTTACCTGATTTGTATTGTAAATTTTTTACTCAGGAAATACCCACCGCCACCCTACACCTACCCTACACCTACCGTACACCTACCCTACACCTACCTTACACCTACCCTACACCTATCCTACACCTTCCCTACACATACCCTACACCTACCCTACCTACATAATTATACCAGCCCAAAAATACTAATCTACGATTTTATTATATGTGTAGATATAGATATGTGAAAATACAGAGTAACGTTGTTAATAAATTAATCATTCCTCATCATCATTTATTATGTTAGGTTCTTGTAATACATTGAGAACTTCCTGTGGTATCTTACTTCTTTTTTGTATGTATTTGGCCTTAAATTCGATTTACGAGGGTCCGATGATATATCTAAGCAAAATTTTAAATAGGCCTTCATTTGTATCTTTCCGTGTTCCACCCAGAGCGGAAGGAGTCATTTGATTATTTCCCATCTATAAAAAGGGATCAATAGACTGTTCGTTTATATTAGCGATCTTACCTAGCGACATCATTTTACTTTCCGACATACACGCGAACGAAGTGAAGTGAACGCGGGCAACGCCTAGTAAGGAAATAAATGAGATAAAAAAATATTTGAAAAATAATAACAGCTTTTAAGATTCGAACTCACACCAAGTCTTTCGATAGGCAGTCTTTTTACCGACCGGCGGTCTATGATTTCAGCTAATCTTACTTACGTCATGGTTTTTGCGCTGCTTAGCTCCACGAAAGTATAGCGTGATGATAAATGTTGCTTTTATACCTCCAACGTGAATTTATCATGCTAGACGTCAGAGAGATCTCGACAGATAACAATTTTATGCCTTATTTTCTGAAAATCATCTATTTTTGTTAAATTATGTTCCTCTGTCCAAGTTTCTTACAGCAATAGCGTGTTTTGTATAGCTTGATGATAACACTGCCAAATAATTAAGTAAATTAAAAATATTTCATAATATTACCTGCGTTTACAGAATGGTTATCAGAAATAAGGCTTTATTGCTCATCTTCTATAGGTAACATCGTAATCATTTGTAGCCTATGTGTAGCCCCGACCTTTTGTTAATTCATTCTAATCAATTCATTCATGCAAAATTTGAATTGAATCTATTCAGTCGTTTTTTTTTTTTAGGGTTCTGTACCCAAAGGGTAAAAACGGGACCGTATTACTAAGACTCCGCTAGCCATCTGTCTGTCGGTCTGTCCGTCTGTCTGTCCGTCTGTCTGTCTGTCTGTCACCAGGCTTAATCTCATGAACCGTGATAGCCAGACTGTTGAAATTTTCACAGATGATGTATTTCTGTTGCCGCTATAACAAACAAAAACGGAATAAAATAAATATTTAAGTGGGGCTCCCATACAACAAACGTGATTTTTTGCCGTTTTTTTATAGATGTATAAATGGTACGGAACACTTCGTGCGCGAGTCCGACTCGCACTTGGCCGGTTTTTGTATCCATAATAGTTACTGTTTTTATGTTAAGACGCAAAAGCTCGGTCACTCTCGGACTGTATAGAAAAGGAAGAGAAGCGCGACGACTAAATGCTTGCAATTTATTGCCAAATATGAAGCATTTTATCGATTTCCTCAAAACTAAGTTGATCTATTAAAATCTAAAACAACAAAGTTTTGCATTAAGATTCGATTCATTATTTGGTATAATTTTTATCGGCATAGTAGGCTAGTAATATGGGTTTTTTTTTCCTAAGGTCAAAATTAGAGGTAACTTTGACAATCATTACTATCGAGGATTTTATTTTTAAACATGTATCGGAAACAACAGTGTTCTTTGAAATATAGTTAAAATTAACATATATTTTTTCTGCAGCTTGAAACTAAACAGATTTGGCTAAAATTGCGTGAGGAAACCAGCAATTTTCTAGTTTTTGCTGTTCACAGCGCCATAATCTTGCCCCTAGCGCCATCTTACGCTTGCCACGTAAGATTTTTGTCGATAAGCCTAAAGTTCAAGACGCTCCTCTACTCATAACTTCCGAAAGCGACGACGTCGGAGAATAAGATTGAGAAGTTTTTTGGCTAAGCAATAGATGGCATCATGTGTTTTTCTGACTAACAAAGTTTTGCATGACACGTAATGTTATGTGACATATCGAAAAAAAGTACACTACAACGAAAAATACTGGCCACTATTATCCGTTTTAGTGATTATAATAAAACTAAACAATTTAAAACTAAGGTTTATAATAATATTAACGTATAATCTTGTGGAGCACAACTTAACGTGCTTATTTTCTGCATTTTCATTCTAAAATAAAAGAAATAAACAAACAAACGATGAGGGCGCCACTGCGCGCTAGGCGCCCTCTTAATAGAAACATTATTTACTAACGGCCGCTTTCTATAACATATCTCAATCCCAATCTTGATCCCGATCCTTGTCTGTAACCAATCAACGGCCGAGTTTGTGCCCTTCACCACACAATCCTCACCTTTGATTGGTTACAGACAAGGATCGGGATCAAGATTGGGATTGAGATATATTATAGAAAGCGGCCGTAAGACTGCAACCCTGTAACTTATTTTTGAACAAAGACATGGCGTGATAACTTAATAAGTAATGCACAATCGCGTACCTACTTCTACCTACATACCATAATGAATAAGTCTCGATTCTAGGTCGGATCTAGCTCTCTTTAACACGCTATTACGAGGAAGAGACAGTCAGTTTCACGCTTTAGGATTCCACATACATACACAACACACACAGCTATGGTATAGCTTAAAATAGCTATAGTTATAATAATTGTAAAAACAAAAATTATAATATAATAGTTATTTCTTCATCTTCATCTTTCATTATCTCCCTCTCTGCTTTGTGCTTTCTCACTTCCTACCATGGATAAAACCTGAGACGAAAGCGCGCAATGCGCCCAAGCTGAGTATTCCTCTAACGCTGCGCTATACGCGCTATATGTGCTACGATACACAGGCGTCCTCTCCCGATCTCTGCGACGCAAGTACTGCCAAAAGCAGTGTTGCCAGTCGGGTCTTGTCAGAAATTACCTGAAGTATAAAAAAAGTAACCTTTTTGTAAAAAAAATAACCTTTCATATTTTTTTACTGGAAAGGTATTAAAATTTGTAAATTGATACTATAAATATTTTTTTACTGAATATTACCTGTATGTCTGACTGCACCATAGATATGTATATTAATCAGGTACAATAACGGGTTGTAGTACAAAGTTATTGTCAACCGGGCACAGTCACACGCCATTGTTCATGGCAAAACGAAAGCTGCACTCAAACCACAATATTTTTCACAATCTGACAGTATTTTTGATAAAATTGGTAGACTAATGTGTTAACCAGCTGGTTAACAAACAATATGGCGATTCTCGGCAGGTAGCGCGCGGCGTTTCAAGACGGTCGGGAATGCTATTGCTATCTCTTTTTGTCACATGAAATATTTCCATTAAAAATGTTGAGTACAAGATGGGCTACTCTATACAACTTAATAGAAGTTATCTAGGTAAACTATATCTATGGTTTTAGTTCTGCTGCTAACGAAGCCTATTGTACAGACGCCAGCAGATCAAGCTACAAAAATCTGTCAAATTTCTTGAATAGAGTTTCAACCTTATGCTTAAAGCGATTAGGTTCAAGGTTGATTGGTAAAATTTGACAGTTTCGAGTAGTTTGATGTGCTGGCGTCTGTACCAACATGAAAAATTCTGAAACGAGCGTTCCGTTTCACGTTGCTTTTATGTAAAAAAATAAAAGTTAATTCTACAAATTCGAAAAATCACCTAAAAGTAACCTTTTCATTAGTGTAACCTTAAAGTAACCAATGCAGTTCAAAAATCACCTAAAAGGTTACAAAAGTGACCTTCTGGCAAGACTGGCCAAAAGCATCCGTGTCAAGTAAGCACCTGCGTCAACCGGAAACTCCATTCTTGTAAAACAGGCCATATGGTGCCACTATGGTGGCATGCTCCATCTGGGTTGCGCAAGTCGCTCCTTCCTTATTACAGCATCTGACAGGACATGGTTCTTTTTGCCTCTATTTCCCGCGGATCCGTTCGCCCATTGCGCGCTAAGTCATCCTTTTACCAGAGACATAGATAAGCAAGAGTTTTTGCATTCAGATCTCAGGCGATCCAGCTAGGAGCGTTGCTGCCTGAAAGGTGATCGTACTCTAGTAGCCATCGCTCTCTGCGGTCTTCGTAGTACCACGGCTTTGCGGGGTATTAAGTTGTCGATCGACACATGTACCCAGCTCGGCTTCGATGTTCTAGCTTTGACTCGATCAGTGCATTATTGCAGATGAGTTTTTTTTGGCTCGCTTCACAATCGACTCAAGCACATCAAGCTGGTATCTGGCAGATTCATTCTAGAGATCTCTTTATGAAGTTTGAGCAGCTATCCTGGCGTAAAGCTACCTAGCTTTGCTAGAATCCGCAACTTTTTAGCAGCCAGTTGGGCTGAAATATTGAAGTAAACAGGTACTTCAATATTAGGACCAAAATTGAGTGTGGATGTTATCGTAACGCTAAGAAGCTTAAAATAATCGAACGATTTTACCGAAGCTGTGATTCAGCTCTATAGCATCTAGGTGCTGCGCAAGCGTGAACTAGTCTGATATTTCATCACAACTTACCTACCCAAGTCCCCAAATCCAATTGTTATCATAATGTCTTGGCATATTTTTTTAAAGAATAACACAGTAAATGTAAAATAAAGTTTATTAGGTAACAGAGATTGTGCTTAATTAAATAATATTTAAATTGTTACATTATAATATATCCTCGGTGACAGACGGCGATCCTTTGGTGAAAAGATATTTCAATCTGAAAAACAGAAAAAAAATTGCTGTAAAGATAATTATTTGCGAAACATTTAAGTTATTTCTGGTTATCTTCTTAATAAGTAAAGGGGCTCAAATATTTTTATTTGGGAGCTGGCATAGCCACCAGCCGCCATTTACAACAAAAAAGAAAACACTGCTCGTATTGCAGGTTTTTTGGTACTAAGTAAATACTATAGGTAGTAGTGATCTGAATATCCGCAATATCACAATATTAACCTCTATAGTTGAGTGTTCATCACTGCTAAAACGCAAAGACTGACGACACGGTTGGCGCAGTGGTTGAGCGATCGGCTGCTGCGCTGCGTGTCGCGGGTTCGATTCCCGCACGGAACAAATATTTGTATGGCCTACAGATAGTTGTTTCGGGTCTGGCTGTTGGTGTATGTGACTTTGTATGTTTGTAAACGCACCCACGATACAGGAGAAATTCCTAGTGTGGGGCAACGTTTTTAAAAAAGAAGAAAAAGACAGAAGAGAGAAAAGAAGAAAGACTATACACAGACAGTTAATTTGGAACCCCTAATAACGCAAAACAGAAGAATACGACATTTTTAAATCAATATCGTTTTGTACCTACAAATGGTTACATTAGATCTTGCTATAACCACTTTTCTATTAAGGTTTCATAAAATGGCGTTAGGTCCTTTTAGTTCTTTAAGCTTCTCAGGCAAAAATGTACATACTATCGAACGTTTTTGTAAATACAACACGTTGTAACCGCTTAGACCCTTTTCTTTTTTTTATGGATGGTAAATCATCAAATGACTTCTCCCGCTCTGGGCAGAGCGGAAGGGAGTGTCAGACTCTTACTGACTAAAACCCATCCGTGCTCCTCCTAGTGCCCTTTGCTTTCAAGGGCCGCGGTAACTCTTTCGAACATAATCCGCAACTCTAGCAGGCGTAGGATGGAGGCGCAGGAGTAGGGGCCCGTTAGGGCTCTGGCCCTAACGGGCCTCTACTCCTATGCTGACATCTCTTTGAGGCGCGCGTGGAACACAACGCGCCGTCGACCCGGGCCTGGATTTGATTGGACGTCGAGCCACCCAACGCTCGCCGTCCGCAGACCCGCGCCTACGGTGGCCGGAAATCGCCCTGCGACTCCCGACGCCCGGGGCGTCTCCCTATGTTGCGGGGCGTGAGGGTTGTCTCTCCCTCACGCGGCCCGCCTCCTCCTTCACTAGCATTACTGCTTCGCAGAAGGAGGTGACGGCTTCCCATGTTTCCTCGCTCCGGACCATGGATTGAACCAGGGCCGGACGCGAGAGATCGCCGCCGCACCGCTGTTCAAGCGGTGCGGCGGCGCCTTAAAAATCGTTTACACAGCTTTTTAGAGGTTATATTTAGAAGACAGGGTGTTCTACAGGGTGTTCCAGAAGTGCTTGGTCATAACAATTAAGAATGATGTTCTGTATCTAATGTACAGCAACAAAACATAAATAAAATTACTTTTTTCAAAACGACTGAATAGTTTCATAAAAATATTTTTTAAGCAGTCTGATGCAGTAGATGGCATTAAAGCTGTGATTGAAATAAAAATAAATGCAACAGCATCAGACTAATTGAAAAATTATTTTTGGAACTTTAAAATAGTTTTTCGAGATCAAAGGTTTTGGGATGCATGAAGGAGCCGCCTCCTCGTGTAGCGCAATTTTTTTCATCATGCACAACAGTACCTTTATAGGAACACTACAGAATATCATCCTTGAATATGATCTCCCATTTCTGAAACACCCTTATATTTTCAGATAAATGCGGCGCACTTTTCATCAAAAAAATAGGATTTTTTTTCTTGTGAATTTATAAATTACATAATTCAAATAACTTCTAATTCATTGTAATTTGAAAGATATATCATCATCATTCATTATATTTATCTCATTATCATTGTCATTCACACGGTCTTTTAATTAATTACTATAATAATTTATTACGTACTTATATTATATTCTAATTTTGGTGGGGCTTTGGCCCTGTTCAGCACGTTTGGTCTCGAGCATTAGCCTTTTACAATGGTGAAATCTTTATTCAAGCATTAGGTACACTTCAAGTAAGTAGATAGGTAATTAAGTTCACCTTGTAGAAGCAAAATTAGTTTGACACCGGATTATAAATTTCATGAATCTTAATATAATAAATAAATTAAAGTAAAAAAAAGTCAAAGTCAAAACGTTTATTTCAATTAGGCAAATTAAATGGCACTTTTGAACGTCATTGCAATATATTTTTATTAAGTCGGTTCAAAATTTTCGCAGCTCTGATGCTAATGATTTTATCTCAAATTGTAAAGCAGGAAGAGTAGCACCTTCCTCATAAATATTCTATTATCGCCGTCTATCGGGTGTCTCAAATGTTTTTTTACTCTAGCAAGTTTTTTTGACGTTCTTTACAAATAGTCGTTTTTGGAACAAAATATACGTTATTATTTATGTAAATTACAAATATACTCACACAAGCATATTAGTTAGAAACACAAATATCAGAGCAAAAAGAAAATAGGTATTTCAAAAATTAACTAAACTGAGTCCAAGATAGGCAGGATTTCTTCTTCTCGATTTGAATTTCAATACACGGAATTAATTTACTGTATCAGCTTTCAAATAATCGGTCATTGAAGTAAAAATTTAACATTTTATAATGATAGCGAAGCTTACTTATACTGATTACTATAAATGTGTACTTTAACAAATTGTTGTAAGCAGTAGTAATAGTAAGCACTGATTTGGAAACATATCAGCTCTCCAAAAAAGGCCCACTTTCTCTTCAAAAAACATGTTAGCCACCAGATACAGGGATGATAATGGTTTAAAAAAAACCTTATTTTAACTCATACATTTGAGATACAAAACATTTGTGACTTGAGTTAGATTTCTATGGAACCTGAGTCTTCGCCTTTCAATAGTTTTGATTTGACTTGTTTTGGTTGCGAGGCCGATGATGGCTCGTCCGTCACAGTCTTTTTTTTTATTATGATAGGCACGCGCTTGACCACTATCTCAACTGATGGTATGCCATGATGTGGTCGAAGATGGACCGACTTCTAAAAAAGGAGATTTTTTTTTATGTTTGTTCGCGCATAACTCCGTCGCTTGCCAACCGATTTTAAAATTATTAATATGGTCCCGTGAAAATTTAATCGAAATCAGACGAGCGGTTTTTGAAAAATCAACAAAAATCTCAAAAATCCGATTTGGAAAAATCTTTTTTTTTATTCCAAAGCCCATGCTTTCCCATTGCTCCCATAGTCACCAAGTCGGGATCTCATGATGATGGAATCTTGGCGAAATCGAGGGAACTCTTCAAGTTTTTTTTTTTTTTTGTTTGAAATTTCGTGCAGATCTGATGCTGGGTTCAGAGATGGACAACGGAACTTTTCAATAAGTGGATGGCAGATGACCTCGTGAATGTGGCGGAAATTCGTTGGATGCGAGATGCGCGGCAGTGGATTCGTTTGACGGAAATGATCATAATGATGATGAAAGGGTGTCGTCAGCTTTTGATTTTGAGAATTCCTCATGGCTGACGATAATTCACGCAATCTTGCCATTTCTGCCAATGCTCTTTCATCATGTGGCCTATTTAATAATTTATTAGCCTCTAAGTCGCATAATGCAATACCCTCTAGGGTTTTCACGCGACTTAGAGCTACATATACTTGCCCTTTGGCGAAGTTTTTCTTCCCTAAGTCAATCACAGCTCTATCCAGCGTTGTGCCCTGTAGTTTGTGTACTGTGACTACCCAGCTCAAGATTAAAGGTAAAAATAATATAATATATAAAAAGGTAGGAATAACATTACTGGGAGGTACATTTCCGTAGGTAGCAATTTCGTGGGATTCATCGACTGCATTCACCGTCTAAATACGCTGTGTTTTCGCGTTGTCAGCTATCATATGTGCATTATAAGCGGCTACTTGGCAGACAGTACGATAAATACGAACTGCCACTCCATCAGCAAATTCTCCTGTCAAAGGTACTCGTCGACGTTCGCAAAGTAACTCCAGTTCAGCCGTTGTCAGTTCACCAACACGTAAATTATTTAGTAAGTCAATGAACTCACTATCGTTTAAAATGGGAATTTTTTCCATAAGTCCACTTCAGCCGCCAATCACAGGGGTTGCGAAAAGCACCAGTGGCCTTTGACAGGAGGTAGCTGTAATATGCCACCAAATAAAATATTGTTTACCCCGCCAAACAATTTATCGTTGTTTTTAAATTCTTGTAGACATAAATGAATGATCCTTAAATTTTCATAAGAAACTATCGAAATCTCGTCTATTACAAGCCAATTCATGTGACGCCACTTGCGTCTTTCCTGTTCGAGTTTTTGTCCCGTCAAGCGCTTATAGGTCATAGTATTTCCTTTCTTTTCAGTAGGAAGCCAAAATAGGGAATGTAATGTCTTGCCAAATATTTGGCGAGCAGTCACTTCTGTTAAAAAAGCGACCTCAACAAAACTGGGTTTCAGGAGGACGTCGACTGTTGGTGCATAGCAACCTTTAACATGTTGGACTAGTAATTTTAATAGGTATGATTTACCACTCCCAGCACCTCCAGTGATAAAAAGTAGTAACTGATTTTCCGCACCGCTTAGATCACTTTCTATTGCCCTGGAAATCTTTTGAAAGAGCTCACTCTGCTGTATGTTAAGGCCACGTATATTCGCTAAAAACACATCATCGGGTAATGTTGCTTGATCAACTGGTTCCATACGGTACCACCTTGTCTCTTAGCTTTAGTTATAGACGCTCGTATAACCTCCCCTGTGTCATGAGGTTCACATTTGCTTACGTATTTTGCAACATATTATGATACAGCCGTGACGTTGCCACAAGGTTGTACGTCTATATTTCCCTGCCATAGATATAAAAGTTCAGAATTATAATTGTTAATCATAGTTTCATCTGATGTCCTTTTTAAAATACAAAATCGACCATGGTTTGCCAAGGCTTCATCAGGGCCTAAACAAGTTGTAGAGTCATTAGGTGCCCTTGGAAAACCAAACCGACAAGTTTGATTATCTCGGTTCTTGTAGCAAGTGCTAGTATGCTTATGAATTTGCACATTATTTACTAGGTCTTTTAATTCAGAATTTCCCGGGTTTGCACTGTATGATACTTACTACTACTCTTTCAATAACAATGATAACTTCTGGGGTTGCAAAATGTTAAACCGCATGCAAAGGGAAGTACCTCTTAATGGTGCTTTAAAACCTTTAGCGCCGTGTGCATGGGAATCAAAAAGCCAAATTGTATGAGCTGCAGACTGACTTCTGCTATGCACAGCTACTGTTGAAGAATTTATTGTTAACAAAGCGAAAGAATGTTCTCTAAAAGAAAGTATTAAGGCATTTTTTAACTTAGGGAAACCGTTTTCACTGTCGTCATTAGAATCTTCTTGACTTTCATTAGCCAATCGAGTATGTATTAAAGATAGGCGGCGATCGTAATCTTCTTGACTCTCGTTAGCTAATCGATTGCGAATTAAAGATATACGATGATCGTAATCTTCTTGACTCACGTTAGCTAATCGATTGCGAATTAAAGATATACGATGACCGTAATCTTCTTGACTCTCGTTAGCTAATCGATTGCGAATTAAAGATATACGATGATCGTAATCTTCTTGTCTCTCGTTAGCTAATCGATTGCGAATTAAAGATATACGATGATCGTAATCTTCTTGACTCTCGTCAGCTAATCGATTGCGAATAAAAGATAAACGATGATCGTAATCTTCTTGGCTTTCAGTGGCCAATCGAGTACGAATCAAACTAAGACGACGATTATAACCTTCTTGACTTTCCTTATTCAACCTACGTAACATGTAGGTCCTCTGCTTTGACAGTCTGTTTTCGCGCTGGTCAGGGTTCTCATTCAAAATGCGTTGAGCATTTCTTTCCCTAATTTCTTTTAAGCGTTTTCCATTTTCATTCTCAGTTTCAGTTCGACGCAGTTTTCTCATACGAGAAGCATCTTTACTAGGCCTACCCATATTTTATAAGATTAAAAATATGTCACTAAAAATTAACAAAACTTCAAAAAACCCTAAAAGCACTAAAAAGTTAAAAATAATACTATAACTTACCTATACTAATAAACCTAACCTAACCTACGATTAACCTATACTAAAATTTATCAATTTTTTGGAGTCGGTGCCAAGCAATATACGATACCTAAATGACTATAGACCTACAGACTAAGGCCAGAAAAAACAAGACATAAATCTTACAGCTTCTAAAATATTAATTCAAATCGGAAAACAACAAAAACACGATAGATTTCCTAATACCTAATATTTAGACACAGAAAAAAGATACTAACGTTAACACTAAATAATAATAATATATTTTTACATACAAATCATTTGTATAAGTATTACTTATTTTTTGTATCTAATTAAGCTATTTCATTTACACGAGTTTCATCATTTTAATAAGCCTACTAATGTAGGCTTATTAAAGACGTCACATCTAATTGTCATTTCATAAAGAAATAAAACAAAGATTTTCTCATGTCCCTGAGCCAGTAATCAAGTACTTACGAGTAATATTAAGACATTACAATCATTATTACCAACTGTATTTTATTTATTAATGTGACGCGGCGTTTACATAATAAATTACACATTATTTATTATGTAAACGCCATAATTTATTTATATTTTTAACGACAGGGTTGGTGCAGTGGTTGAGCGATTGATTGTTGCGCTGCGTGTTGCGGGTTCGATTCCCGCACGGAACAAATATGTATTATGGTCTACAGATAGCTGTTCTGGGTCTAGCTGTTTGTGAGTTTATGTTTGTAAACGCACCCACGATTCACGAAAAAAACCGAGTGTGGGGCAACGATCTTAAAAAATCCTTTAGTTAGCAGGTATTTTACTTCAAAAGGAAAACACGGAACCCTTATTTTGTCCTCTGTCTGACAAGCAAGACGGTTCCTTACTCTCAGGATAGCGTGGAGGTAGGTATTAAATACAGGGAGCTCTAAAAATCAAGCTTCTAATTTAAGTCAGTTTTTAATTCGGTCGGTTTATAAGTATTGTAAGACAAACTCTGCTTTTAAAAAGGACCATAATAATGAGTAATTTTGAAAGAAATAACGCCATCTCTGTATGAGTTGTGGGGAAGCTCTGCACGCTCGGAACTCTTAGTAGTGCCAACGTGAAGTTACCTAGTGTTTAGTACCTATTAAACATTAACATTCAAGTTAGCACTGTTTTAAAAAAAAAAAGAAAATTTGTTGTTCTATGCCCTAGTTCGATGATGATATTATTAAATATGTAGAAGTTATAAAATCATCTGATTTATAAAAGTAACTTATAAGTACCTTCCCCTTAAATGCTGTCGATTTGATCGGTATTTCTCTCGATGCTGATAAATTATACGACGTGTTTTTTTATATCTAAATTTTTTCTACATTATTCCTTGCTTAAGTGGTCCCCTTTTTTAACCGATTGTTATTTCTTTTTTCCCTTTTTTATGATTGTTCGCGCATAACTCCGTCGCTTGCCCACTGATTTGAAAAAATATTTTTTTGTTAGAAAGGGTTACTTTCCAAATAATGGTCCCATTAAAATTTTATTAAAATCGGCTCAGTGGTTCCGTTATTAAATTCAAATAGCTTGAAAAAATATATGGAAAAATCATCCATGTGTATGAAATTCCGTATTTTTTATTTCCTGTGACTTTCCAGTGGTGTTGTTAGGTGTGGGGTACCACTAAAAAGTGAATTGCTTTTTAACAAAAAAAACTGACTTCCAAAAGAAACACTACAAAGTACAAGATAACTTTAATTTCGGTAGTCGGTGTTTTTGGTTTCTTTTTCCTCGTTTTAAGTTGTTTTTTTTTTGTTGAAAAGATTTTTTATAATGGGTGAAAGAGTCACCGCAGCTCTGGAAAGCTTTGAAGCTCACGTGGAACACAACGCGCCGTCGACCCGGGTCTGGTTTTTAACGAACGGCGAGCCACCCAACTTTATACTATGACCCAACGCTCGGCGTCCGCAGGTGCCTACGGTGGCCGGGAATCGCCCTGCGACTCCCGACGCCCGGGGCGTCTTCGTCTGTTGCAGCGGCTGAGGCGTGAGGTTTGTCTCTTACTCACACGTCTACCTCCTTCTTCGTTAGCATTACTGCTTCGCAGAAGGAGGTGACTGCTACCCATGCACCCTCGCTTCCCGACCATGGATTGAACCAGGACCAGAAGCGAGAGGTCGCCACCGCCGATCGCTTAGACGAGGACACGGTGGTGCTCCGCCCAAGCAAGGCAGACCTCTATCATGTACCAAAAACACTCCTGCACCCTGGCTTAAGACCCATATGCCTTCGGCGAGGCCCCAGCAAAGAGGACATACCTACAGAGTATCTATTTCCAAAAACAAAAAAAAAAGACTTACTCAGTATTTCTTCGACCCGTCTTTTAATGAATAAAAACTGTTTTTCTGTGCTTGGCAGCGCTGATCCCTCTGAGACAATATGTAATTCACCGTCATCCAAGCCCAACTACCCATAACTGTACTCCAAATAAAAATGAAAACAAACAAAGTCATTATCCTCAAACCTAGAAGAAATGATTTTATGTTCAATAAGAGCACGAACTAACACGATACGTGACGTTAGTATGAGTGATTTTAAGCTATTAAAATTTCTGAGTACAAACAATAGATAGCAAAAATTTTAAAACAAAAAAACCGACATATCATGTTCTCCCTCTGACTTTGTATGGAAACGTTTCCCCACGCCGCGTGTGCCAAACGTTCCTCAAATGACACAGAGTTATCGTTTTTGGGGCATGTTGTTTGCGGTTTGACAAATATTGCAAGTTAATTGTAACTTCACTAACGATTAACCATTAACGACGACGACGACGATTAACGATTTATTAACCATTCGATATTAAGAACGTTCGAGTATTTAGATGTTCGACATATAGTGGTCGATCAATTGATATTCGATTATTTGGTATTCGATTTGGCATAGTACACCCGCATGAAACTGTCTATCACATGGCTAAATAGACGTTGTTTTATGCGACGAGCTAGTGACATTCAACCTTAGGGTACACAATAGATTTCCCAGACTGTCCATGACTATTATGAGAAATTTATAAGTATTACAAAATTGTCGGGTTAAGAAATATTTATTTATAAAAACTTAGGCATTTTAGTAGTAAACCTTAGTGCAGAGACCGAATACGGCAAATGCAATAGGCAAATGGTATACAGAAAATAAAAACAATTATAACAATATGTAGGTACTCACTAGGTAACACAGTATGAAGTAAATCTCAAGGATTCGATCAAAAGTTATAATACATAATATGTACTTATATAAGTCCTTATCACATAACACACACACAGTTATATCGTGACCTTTTTATAATCCTGCTCGTAAACTTTAAGACCCGGTGCGTATATTCTAGATGAGCATAATTATCAGCAAATTGTTGCCTAGAAGACTGACACGCTTAAGTACTACGTAAGACAGCAGGACATATATAGTGGTGTGATTCAAGACTCGGCTGGTTCCGCCAATGAATATTTTATTAAAAGAAAATCAACGACTTCATGATTGTCATACAGAGGTGATTTGTTTCGGTATTTAAAAATTGATGTTGCCCCACACTAGGAATTTCTCTTGTATCGTGGGTGCGTTTACAAACATAACAGCCAGACCCGGAACAACCATCTGTAGGCCACACAAATATTTTTTTTTAGTTTCTCCCGCACGAAACTAATTATTTGAGTCTTGAATTATTATTTTTTTTTTTTTTTTGTTAGAGATGGGTTTGCTCTTGACTCTAGTCAATGTCAGAGATGACAGAGACAATGTCTACGATGCTATAATAATATTACAAAAAAGCTGTTGCTACTATACCTACAAGAAGACACTATATAATTAAATGTTTTCTTCCGTTAATTCAAGTGTTTTATAAGAAATTGATTAGTGATCATTTTCTCGAGATTAATGATACAAAATAACTTCCTTCCGTAGCAGGCGTATTTAATAATAATAAACATCTTTATTGCAGAACATAGATCCATAACAAAAAAAAGCAAATACATTTAAAAAATGGTTTTATGATATGCGATTTTTCATGTAGATAATATTAACCAACTAGGTTTACATATCGATGCCATATATTATTGCTGTTTTGGTAAATGCCACGTATGTTAAAAGCTTTAAGTCACATTTTGAAACTTTAGGTAAATGTCCCTTACGTGAATTGATAGTTCCGGTATAGATATATTATTTTTAATAAGCGGTGAAACGTTACTTAGGTACTGGATCCTCAAGATAGATCAAGCAATTGCTATTGCAGTGGTCTCTAATCATAAAAATAGGTACCATGATTATATTACATAACTAGCTTGGTCAAGCACACAGCAATTAATGACATTATTCATTATTAAATGTTTATTTTCCGACGACCTTATGACACAATATTATCGTGTAACCGGCAAAGAGCGAGTTAGATTCGCCTACAAAGGCTTCCGTACCTTGGCAGAAAAGAAGCTTAAAACCCTAATCTCTTCAAAGTTAGAGTGAACAGGCTCCTTGCTCGCTCCATCGTAGATTTTGTCTCTGTCATCTCTGACACAGACTAGAGTTAAGAGCAAACCCATCACTAATAATAAAAAAATACTTTTCAATTGCAAGGATTGAGATTGAGAACCAAAAACATGTTTTTAAAGTTAATTACAGTAAAAAGTGTTTTGGTAAAGTTTTTTTTTTTCATATTTTTTCCGTAAAATCGGTTTAAGGACATAATTGAAATGATTAACTTTGCTAACTACGGAGACAAAATTATGAAAACATTAAGAAAAAACCCAAAAGCAATCAATGACTACTTAAACGTTCCAAACAAGATCAGATCACGATGAGATGAATACTGCCAGCATATTTTCATCATTTGTTTGTTCCGGAACCCTAATAATGACACGAAGACCATTATCTTAACTCAGTTCATCGGAAAATTTATGAAGAGCAGCTAGCAGTACAGTGCTGCATTTAGTAGATCGTGTTCTAACAACGAGACCTATGGTAATATTACTGTCACGTGAGAAGATCCTCCTCCTGACTGATTTGCTGTCATGTTGATAGCGGTCATACGGAGATATTGATTGCTAATCAATACAAGATCGGAAGATAACGATAACGAGGTGGCGTTTTGAGTTTGGTACTGGTGGGATCGTTCTGATTTTTCACGATTAAAAAACTATTTGTACGTACTGATGAGATTGTTCTGATTTAGTCCAAAAGTACCTGTAAATGTTCTAATTGAAATAAATGCTTTGACTTTGACTTTATCACGGTTAAAAAAAATAAAACAATCGAGGGTTTCAAAAGTTTTTTTATTAAAGTGTGTAACAAATAATACGTATCATGTAATATTTGGTGAAACCTAATGTTTGCTCCTAAAGATATCATAGAAAATAACCACCTAATCACCAAGCCATATATAGGTACGTATATTCAGCAAAAATTCAAATGAGATTCAATGTCTACTTTGGGAGCATAGAGTTATAACATTAAAAGTTATGTTCATTGCACCTTAAAACATAAAGGACACCTTTTGTCGAAAACAAGTGTAATGTTATGTTTGATTATAGGTAGCACAAAAATTTCGAAGTTCCCACATCAATAGATTACGCACGTCACTCGAGGGAAATAGAAACCGCCAGGCGGCTGCCGACTGTCAGTTACATTATAAAATTACCTCCTAGGTATAAGAAGAGAATAGCAATAGACACTGGCCAATATACAGGCTGTTTCAGAAGTCGGTGATCATATTACAGGTGATGTTCTGTACATATGTGATATACCATTCTGTAAAGAAACAATAGGTTTTTTTTTTTAAATAACGCGACCGCACATAACTCCTTACACAAAATTGCAGAATCTGATGCCGTTGGTGGCATCAAATCTGTGACTGAACTAAAATAAATTCCACCAACTGCAGCAGCCGACTGCTTAAACGGCTATTGAACGGTGATTTAAAGCACTGCAGCGCTGGTGGTTGATAGCAGTCTGCTGCAGTTGGTGGATTTGACACCACTAACTGCATCAGATTCTGCACTTTGCTATGCATAAAGTATCGTGGAAGACTCGTGGTAGTTAATGTCCGGTCCTGACATAGCCTGGCAGTGATACGAGTTTTATTATAACTAACTTTCTTTTAATTATTTTAAGTTATTTTTGTGCGTCTTTTCTGGCGGAATAAACGCTTTTTCTTTCTTTATAAATAAATATTTATCTTTATATTAATGCGGTCATATAAAAAATATATGACTTGTTCAAAAAGGTTCTCCATTTACACAATACATGTTTTTTTATGGATGGGAAATCATCAAATGACTCCTTCCACTCTAGGTGGAGCGGGAGGGAGTGTCAGACTCTTACTGACTAAAACCCATCGTGCTCCTTCTAATGCCCTTTTCTTTCCAGTGCCGCGGTAACTCTTTCGAACAAAATCCGCAACACAATATAATTTGGTATGTATTTATATTATAACAAGGTTAAGAACCGAATAATAAACTTAAGAGATGATTATTTTCAATGTAGGTATTATACTTCACAAAAAGCACTTTTACAAAATAGAGTTTTATTGCGTTGCAAGTGGGTAATTAATAAAGTTGTTTTTACGAGCTCTTATTTTTGTTATTTTTTAATAAATGGTTGAATTTAGCTGGGAACTATTTTGAATACAATCTAATGCATCTATGCACTTAATCTATGCATATAATAAAACTGTAGAAGAGGTCAATTCTGTACATTAAATAGGGTGCTTCATACAAACAGTAAAGCCAAAAATATGTTTTTTTTTTATTGTCTCTCTGTCTGTCTGTTGTTCGTCTTTCACGCAAAAACCACTGGACGGATTTTAATGAAACTTTTTTTGTTGTATATCTATTAGTCCTCGCCAACATGTAGGCTATAATTTATTTTGAAGATCTGAATACTAGACGTGGAACCTTAGCAGCCCAGCTAATCTATGAGAGATATTATTATACCGCTTTAGGAATAGTTGGTCAACATGATGAGTAATTCTGTCGACATAAAAAAAATTGAAGGTCTAGAGCACCTGATGTGGAACCCACATAAAATTGAAGCATCAACGGTGAATACCATATTTTAGTACAATAGCGCTGGCTGTATTCTACATCGCGGTATCAAAATATTTAATCCATTTAATAAAGTGAGCCATGCAACTTTTGAGCGACCGACCTTTCGTTTATCATCTTTGTCATTCGTAAATTGAAGTTTCGTATCAACAAATCGTTAGTTGTTTTTGAATTCAACGAGGTTCCAAATATCACCACTGTGTAGTATTAATCACTAACCACTAACAGTACGAGTACATGGATTATCATCACGCTATACTTTCGGGGAGCTAAGCAGCTAAAAGCCACGGATGGGTTTTAGTCAGTAAGAGTCTGACACTTCCTTCCGGTCCGCCCAGAGCGGAAGGAGTCATTTGATGATTTCCAATTCATAAAAAAGGGGTCAAGCTATGCTAGGTATTGACTGTTCGTATATCTTAGCGATCTTACCTAGCGACATCATTTAACTTTCTGACATACACGCGAACGAAGTCGCGGGCAACAGGTACAACAGTATTAGGAATAATGTTTTTATTTACTAATATGAAAAACTAAGTAATAATATTAGAGCATTATATAAAGCCACATCAAGTCAGCAACCGAACTCATGACCAGCAGCATTAAAAGGAGACTCTACATTGAGGGTGAGGAGATTGCATATGTCCAGGATTACATCTATCTTGGCCAAATAGTTTCATTTCTGGCGCGACATGATAAAGAAGTTGCTCGACGAAGCTTTCAGTCAAAGGAGCCGCTATGCCTCAAACAGAGAATTATGGACATGTGCATTCTCCCCATACTCACGTAAGGTGCACAAACCTGGTCTTTGACACTTCAGGAGACGTCCAGACTCGAGGTTTGCCAAAGAACTATGGAGCGCAGTATCCTAGGAGTTCGAATTTCGTATCGTGTAAGGAACACGGTGCTGCGCGCCAAGACTAAAATCACGGATGTTACCCGGAAAGCTGTTTGTCTTAAGTGGGATTGGGCTGGACATTCTCGGCGACATTGCGGTAGACCAAGGCGAAGGTGGAGAGACGAACTCGACTCTTCGGAAGGACTGGCCCGCCATGGCAGAGGACAGATGTGTGTGGAAAAGGGAGAGGGAGGCCTTTGACCAGCAGTGGGATTGGTTTATTCAACACATCTCCTCTCCTCTCTGCTTTGGTGGAAACAGGGCCTAACCCTTATGGAATGGGTACGTTCAGTGTACCTTTTCTGTATCGTTGCAATGTAATGATTATCATTCTTCTCTTTTCACAATGTACTTGTTGCAGTTGTGTCTTGTTATTGTCGAATAAACGTTTTCTATTCTATTATATCGGTAATCGTAATTTTGGCTTTTGCTGAAACTCAATTGGTGAATTTAAAGTTTTACCGCAGAGACACGTAAATGTTTAAAATAGTTATGCAATATGAGAAAAAATAATAAACATGTCGTGTCGTAGGTGGCTGAGACGCAAAGCATCGGGTTTTCTTCACGATCCGACATAGTTTTAGTTAGATGTGGGCACTGCCGTGGGTACTCGAACAAGAAAATAATTTGAATCAAAACAACTTTATTTAAACTAACGATTTTACAATATGAGAAACAAACACGTTTGTAGGTAAACGAGCGTATGCCAAGACTGTCCGAGTCCAAGTGTCGCAGCACTCCGTCCCTTCCCCAGTCCTCGCTGCATCCCCTCTACCGACAATCGTGCCCAAGCGGTATGACGCGCTTGCGTTTCCGGTAACAATTTAATTATTAGTTCACAAAACTATTGTTAGATGGCGCTGCCTGTTACACCATGGCGCCATCAATCCACGACACGGCCATCCCTGACTAGCACCCGTCCTCGGGTGTAGTACCTGTGGACAATTTTGCATAAAGAGTAATCTAGCCCGGCTATCCTGCCAATTGAAACAAAGGTTGATTCTAAATGGCATTTTATTTCTTCTAAATCTAAGTACCATAATATCAACGGTCATGATTGACAATGCTCTGTTACTAAGACTTCATACACAGTGCTTCCTGCACTACAACATTCATTGGAAAAGGTCCGATCAACAAGTTACAACCCAGTAATGCTAACAATGCTGTTACTTTACCATAATTCAAAAGCAATGCATACTCAACTCATGAAACTTTATTTTTAATCTGTGCACCACCACAGACCAGAATCGCACCAACGATTCGTGTGCACCAACACAGACCAGAATCGCACCAACGATTCGTTACATATCTGCCGCCACATATGTTACAACACATGAGGGGCTCTGTGCACCAACACAGACAAGAATCGCACCAACGATTCCTTGTAGACCCATCGCCACATGTTACTCATGAGGTGCGGTCAGCACTTATAGACCCATCGCCTACAGGTTACTCCACCCGAGGTGCGGTCAGACCCATCGCCTACAGGTTACACTACCTGAGGTGCGGTCAGACCCATCGCCTACATGTTACTCTACATGAGGTGCGGTCAGACCCATCGCCTACATGTTACTCTACATGAGGTGCGGTCAGAAGTTTTGAGTATGAGTATACAAGCTATTCTTAATCAGATTTGGTTTCACTACCACTGTCATCAACCATGACATCTAATTCTCGAGGAACTTGGTGATCGGGGATCTTCTTCACACGATCATGGGGGTATTTATAAGTACGCTTAGAGTCAAGCGCTTTTAGTAGGTATCTGTCCCCGTCTAACACGTCAATGATCTTAAATGGGCCCTTGAATTTAGGATCTAATTTCGTTTGATTCCTTTCCTCATTTTCAATTAAAACATAATCATTAATCGCTAACTTAGAAACCTGAGCCTTATTTTGGTCAAATCGATTTTTATCGTAATTTGCATTATTTTTAATATTCTGTGCTGCGTGCTCTCTTATCTCATCTAAATTAACGCCAGTTACATCATCATCAGCGGTCACTAAACTAAGCGGTCGTGCTACCCTTCCTATCATCAACTCGAGAGGACTAGATTTTGTTACATTATTAATAGTAGAGTTCATAGCCAGCTGAACCTCTCCTAATGCATCTTGCCAAGAGCGGTCACGACTAGTCTCTACAGCTGTCAACATACTCTTGAGGGTACTCATTACCCTTTCGACCTGACCATTAGCGCGACTGCCTCCAGTAGCTATCAAATGCAACTCTATGTTGTTAGAAGTACAGAAACTAGAAAAATCTTTGCTAGCAAAACAACGACCTTGATCTGCAATTATGCGTTTCGGTGCACCAAACAAAGCTATACAGAACTTAATAGCACAAGTACTACTGTCAGTATCGATGTTAAGGGAATGACGAAGTAGCACAAATTTGGTAAACGCATCTATGATGACAAACACGTACTCCTTGATGTCACTCTTACCTGACAGTTTACCAGAAGCGTCAATATGAATTGTGTGCCATGGGATATTGAACTTGGGAATCGGGTGAAGTTCTGCCTGAACTTTACCCGAGTGGGGCTTTGCTACTTTACAAGTGATACAGTTGTCTACAAATTTTCTCACATATTTTGACATGCCTTCGAACCAATAGTGTTCGTAAATCTTTTCGAGAGTTTTCTCCCATCCCAAATGCATAACGGACTCATGGACATTATTAATTATAGACCACCTGAGCGATCTAGGTACAATAGGCAGACATCGAGTGCGACCGTTACGCTGAATATTGCGATACAGAATGTTTTTGTGAATTTCGTAAGTTTTGCGAGTTTCCTCAGGAAAAACTTCATTACGAAGATCAGACACAATTTTACTGATCTCTTCGTCCTTTTCTTGTTCAGCTTGCAGCCAGTTACTAGAAAGCTCAGCTAAATCGACACGTTTTTGTTCTACACGAGTGAAGGCTACTTTAGATTTAGGGAGAGGATTTCTAGAAAGAAAGTCTACATGGCTCATCCTACTGCCTTCACGATAAACAATGTCAAACTCAAATGACTGCATGTAGGCCCACCAACGATGAACTCGTGGAGACAAGTCAGTTTTACTTTTAGAAGCTTTAACAGCACTGCAGTCTGTCACAACGGTAAACTGACGTCCTAGCAAATAATGTCGAAAATGCTTAATAGCGTTAAAGACAGCTAACGTTTCTAGTTCAAATGAATGAAATTTCGATTCGGCTGGGGACGTGCGACGACTATAATAAGCAACCACGTGTTGTTTCCCATTAATCTTTTGAATAAAAATTGCACCATATCCTTCAGCACTGGCATCGGTATGTAACTCGATTGGATGTGCAGGATCAAATATCGTTAGGACCGGCTCACTGGTTAAGTAAGAAATTATTTTCTGACGAATGGCCTCGTGGGTTGGTTCCCAACCAATGGACCTATTCTTGCCACTCGTTAAACGAAACAGAGGAGCCATCGTTTTTGAGAACTGTGGCACAAATTGTCTGAAATAAGTGGCCAGCCCTATGAACTGTCTCAGCTGAGTGATGGTTTTAGGTGGGGGAAGTCTGGACAAAGCTACAATTTTATTTGGGTTGGGTCTGATTTGGCCGTTCTCAACAACAAAGCCTAAATATTCAACCCGTCGCTTAAGAAATGAACACTTCACTAGATTCAGGGAAAAACCGGCTTTTGTTAATCTATCGAGTACAGTGCGAAGGCGAACTAAACTCTCCTCCACAGATGATCCTATCACTAAAATGTCGTCGACGTATGTAACAGCATAACTATAAGCAATATCACCTAATGCTTTCATCACTGCACGCTGATAAATTGAGCTCGCATTTTTCAAACCGAACGGCATAGTCAAATATTCCCACTGACCGTCAGGTGTGACGAATGCAGTGCGCTCTATTGATTCAGGATGCACTGGAATCTGATGATATCCTGATAACATATCAAGACAAGTGAACCATGTAGCACCACCTAACCTGGATACAAGGTCCTCTATCAAAGGCAAAGGAAACCTATCCGACACGGTGTTGTCGTTCAGTTCCCTGAAATCGACACACATACGATCTGAACCGTCCTTCTTCTTAACCAGCAACACTGGACTAGAAAAAGGAGAACAACTTGGCCTAATAATACCTGCTTCCTCTAATTCACTAATTTTAGCAGTAACAACTTCGCGTTCACTAGCACTAAGCCTATAAGGGCGACGGTTAACAGTTCGACTAGGATCTACAAGACGAATTTGCAACTGTCCTGTCGTAACACGGGATCTAGATACACCACTAGAAAACGAAGATGAATATTCTGACAAAATATCAATCAATTGGGAGCGAAATTCTGGCGAAACGTCTGTGTCAATTTTATCGAAATCAATCTGACAATTAGTATCGTTCCTGAGCTTATTTGAAACATTACATAACCTAACAACCTTATCACGACACAAAACCACACTATTAGACGTCATACTAACGTTAAATCCCTGATCTAAAATCTCACGGCCAATTAAAATATCATTTCTAAGACAACTACCCGGTACAACATGAAATAATATTTCTAATCGTAAATTGTTAATCGTAACCTCAGATAAAATTTGTAGGGTACTTTGCACACAGCCCTGACCGATTCCGGTTAAATTTACAATATTATTGACACGCTTGCCACTAAACTTTGACGCAATACAATCTTTAATGAGAGAGCATTCGGCACCAGAATCGTAATAAAAAGGGTATGACTCACTAGTATTCATCAGCATACCGCTGGGATTGCTGACGTAGCAAACGTCGACGCGTCGCTCACTGCTCGCCGCTGCTGCAGGCGCTGCCCCGGAACTGCTTGGTCCAGCTGCGGCGCCGTTGCCTCCACCATTGCTTCGTGGACATTTTGAAGCAAAATGTCCGGTGTTGCCGCATCGGAAACAGATGATGTCCGGACGCTGCTTTGGTCCTGCAGAACTTGACGCCGTCATTGTGGTATTGGGTGCTTTGCTTTTCACCTCACTTCTTGATCGGCAGTCAGATGCTCGGTGACCTGCTTTACCGCAGTTGTGACAATTCAGCGTTCTCGACTGAAACTTGAATCGCTTGAACTCTGGATCGGTGCCGGCTGAGTTACCCGTTGAAGCTCTCCTTTTCAAAAACGAGAACGCTTGAAGTTCACACTGGAGCTCGTTTCTGTTGGTGACTTCGGTAGTAAATGCCAACCTTTGTATACGCCCATCAAATTGTGCCATATGAGCCAGCACCGTGGATATGGCTATCTGCTCAGGGCTCCGGTTTTGCCAGCGTGATGTGAGTGTAGACCACAGTCGGGCGGCGTACGAAGCATAACATTCACCTTCCTTAGGCTTGCTACTCATCATCTTGACGAGAGTAGCGGCTGGTGTGTCCACGCAATCGTAACGGGATAAAAACAGGCTTTTGAAGTCACGCCATGTCATACCCGCAAACGATACTTGCGCAAGCCAACGTGAAGCACTTCCTTTCAGAGCCTTACTTAAGGTGATGATCAGAGCGCTTCCTTGAAGCGGTACTTCCGATAAGCACAGATCCGTTGTAGTACACCAGGCACGTGCGTCTACATCCGGCTTATCCGGGTCAAATTCAGGCAAAGAAATATGCTTGGTACCTGCCGGGCCTTTGATGGCTTCTATCAGGGACATCATATTCTGGTTTTGTGCAGCCAGCAGCGTGCTAAGTAAATTCTCGTCGCACCGTGACGTCATCGCTCCATTCAGTGGCGAAGCGTTCAAAGACGCCCGAACGCCCGGATTGAGCCGCTCGCCACTGGCTCCATTCTCCGTATTTTCTTCAGCTCGAGTGAATCCCGGTTCTGATGTCGCGTCGTAGGTGGCTGAGACGCAAAGCATCGGGTTTTCTTCACGATCCGACATAGTTTTAGTTAGATGTGGGCACTGCCGTGGGTACTCGAACAAGAAAATAATTTGAATCAAAACAACTTTATTTAAACTAACGATTTTACAATATGAGAAACAAACACGTTTGTAGGTAAACGAGCGTATGCCAAGACTGTCCGAGTCCAAGTGTCGCAGCACTCCGTCCCTTCCCCAGTCCTCGCTGCATCCCCTCTACCGACAATCGTGCCCAAGCGGTATGACGCGCTTGCGTTTCCGGTAACAATTTAATTATTAGTTCACAAAACTATTGTTAGATGGCGCTGCCTGTTACACCATGGCGCCATCAATCCACGACAAACATAATACAAGCTTTGCATCATAATTAACCCCCACCGTCTTATCTCTATCTATTACTATCTACATTGCCGTCGTGGTTTTGATACTTGATACTTGCAGGTATTATGTATTTGCCTGCCAGGGTTGCGGATTTTATTCGAAAGAGTTACCGCGGCCCTTGAAAGCAAACGGCACTAGGAAGAGCACGGATGGGTTTTAGTCAGTAAGAGTCTGACACTCCCTTCCGCTCCGCCCAGAGCAGGAGGAGTCATTTGATGATTTCCAATCTATAAAAAAAAAGTGGTACTTACCATGTATTTAATTAATCTTTACTAATATAAGTTTAAAAATAATGTTAAGTATCTTGTCCACTTAGAATAATAAACGCCTTGTCCATCAATTAATAGATTTATCATACAAAATAATTTGAATTCAGAACTAAGTACTATAATCTTTAAACAAGTAATGAGCACTCGGACCCCACGACCCGAGAGTTTTAACCCCAAACGGCTCGAAAATATAACTACCTACAAGGTTATTATATTTCCGCCGCTTGAGGTTCTCCGCAGCCGCAGCGGCAGCGCCAGCGCAGCACAAAGAGCTAGGAAGATGGGATGGCGCAAGAGTATCGACACAAGTAGCGTCCCACACTAATGGCCTACCCATCTTCCATGGAAATAATGACATGTCGTCCGGTCTCTTGCCATCGTCGCGTGCCAGGCCGTTGGGTTCTAATACAGCCGGAACGCCGATGGTGACAAGAGCTCGTCGGATGATGTCGTTAATATTCGCGTGCCGCGCTATGCGACCCGCGCTACGGCTGCATGACAGGCCGTGGTGTCCGAGGCTGTTGACAGCTTCGCCACAGTGGCAGCGATGAGGAGAACAACAAGGAGCGCCAAGACGCAGGGAAGCAGCGAGGCGGAAAGTAGTATCGTCGAACAAGGTGCCTATGTTCGACGACGGTAGCGCGTGAAGCCAGAGTCCCGACTCCCATTGACCCACAGCCAACAGATGAGCACGCTCAGTAGCAGTACCAGATGTGGCCAAAAGGTTATTCTGAACCTCTCTGCAGAGTGGCTCGTCCCACCGTCACTGGGATGATGGGTAGTCGAGTGGATTTAGATTCGGGCAAGCGAGTCTCCAGGCATCCATAGCCTCAGTGAAACAAGGCACATCAAAACTAGTCAGTGAGGAAGCTAGGATATTCCTGACCAATTTCTCAGTGCCTTGAACTGAAGATATGAAAGCCGGTAAACTGATACTAGTAATTTTGCGGACGCCGAGGCCTCCCATACGGATGGGAAGAGTAGTTTGTGCCCAAGCTCGGTCCTCCACGGCCACATTTAAAAGTGAAGTAAGTGTATGACGGATGATTTGGTTCATTTTTTCCAAAAGGTGAGGGTGCTTCCATAAATGGGAAGCACGAAGAAAGTAAGTTAATTTGGTTCCGAAACAGCAGTAACGAATTAAGGTGACAGCCGAATGCATGTTAATTTTGAGTAATCTTTCCGAAATGTCATTAAAATTTTGTATTTTCTCCTCAACAAAATTGGGAAAGGATTGCTCAAAAATGGGAGACCCAAGGAGGCGAAGAGAGCTTTTTTTAATAACTTTGATTTCTGGAGCTATAGCGTTGAATTTTGGGAGTGTCAGTTGTCGGTCGGTACTGTCAGATAAGAATAATTCACATTTCGAAAGATTGAGATTTAGTCCTATAGAATGGAGTTGACTTTTTAAAACTTGTAAATCATCTAAAACTGTGTCAACATCACCTCCTAGGGTTCCATCATCTAGATACCAAACATTAAATTTGGAATTTAGCTGTCAAATGATTGGGTGAATGGCTAAGCTAAAGATCACTGGCCCGAGGGGATCACCTTGTTGACAGCCAATAGCGGATTCCAGAAGGTTGTCCTATAGTAATTTAGATGGATGTCTGTTACATTGCCAAAGAAAACTAAAAATTTGTGGTACTTCTTTTTTAATTTCTGCCAGCAAGGTGTTACTATTAACTGAATCGAACGCATTTTTGATGTCAACCTTCAGGATGACCTCTCCTTTACCAGAATTTATATAGGTCGACAGTGCGTGTACGGCAGCCTCATAGCCCCCTTTGGAGCCGTAACCTAGCTGAAGGGGCTGAAATTTTTTCGAAACATCCTCACTATAAAATTTACAACAAACCTTGGCTGCCGAACGACGGTACGTAGATCCCACGGTAATGGGACGAATGCCGCCATCCCTCTTGCGCAGGGCACATATATTGGGCCCGTATAAGATGTCGATGACGGCCTCGTTCACCTTGCCCGAGAGCATGAGTTAGTCAAAGCCGTAAGCTCCTTCAGAAGTGACTCACCAGCTTCCCCGGCGCCTGTACAGATGAGGTCCTTTAGATGTTGAGGACTAAGGCCGTCGAGGCCGCCAGCAGAGCTGCTCCGAAAGGAGCATACGGCTGTGACCACCTCTCGACCTGTAACGGTGAGGGTGTGAATGTCCAGATCAGGGGGGTCGGGAAAAGAAAGGCCATCCGATGGGGCAGGGTGTGAATGTCCGGATCAAGGGGGTCGGGAAAAGAAAGGCCATCCGATGGGGCATGGTCTTTGCTCTCCAGAGCTGCGAGAGTATCTGGAGAACACGGTGCCACCACATCACTACTAAAAAGAATCCTGGCTGCTCCGCTTATGTCACCTTCCCCTAATTTTGATTCGACCAGACGCGAAATACCTCTTGATAAGGTATACCTCTGCGTCGATAATTTTGTGTCCAAATTATAGGCCGAAATATTACAATTATCTTTAATTTGTGCAGTTAATGTCTTTTTGGTAGCTAAATTCTTTTGTACATGTAATATTCTGTAAGGGAAGGTGAGAAGTTGCTCCCAGGCACATTGCGAGTTCTCGCGGGCGGCAAGGCGAACGCATCACGCTAGGTGTTGCGATACGAGAACTCAAAAAAAAAAAAAAAACAGCTGTTTCATACATTTTAGTCGAGTAGGTATTGAACTTTTGTATGAAACAGCTGATTTTTTTTTCGTGATTTCAGAGTTGGTCCCATAGTGAAAGTTGTTCATATTCATGGGTAGAACACCCTGTGAAAATTTGGCCGGTCATTAAAAAATAACCCTGTATAGTTATAGTTGCAATAAATGATTTAGTACTAAGGCTCGACCGAGATCTCGGTCTCGGTCTCGGTCTCGGCATTCTCGGCTACAAATCCAACCGAGAAATTTTTCTCGGTTGTCGGCTAGTTATAGCCGAGATTCTCGGTCATGGCCGAGATTGTAACTTTGATCGGATCGGCATTCAAATTTTGCCGCGCGCGGCCACGCACTGCAACAAATCAATTCAACTTATGGGCAGCTCATGATTCCATAGAGTTGGAAGACGAGCCAATGACCAATGACGAATACAGTTCAAGTTCTGTGATCCAAATAGCGCTAGAAATTTTCTTAAAGAGCCAACTGCAAATAAATGCTACTATTTTTGAGTATTGGTTTTCGTCACCTTATAAGGTGCTTAGGCCTGCAGCAAATAAGTTTTTATATGCGCCGCCTACTAGCGTAGCAAGTGAACAACTATTTAGCAAAGTTGGACAATTGTATGACGAGAGGCGCCACTCTTTGAAAGGCGAAAATGCCGAGAAATTGCTTTTTTTATGTTATAATATAATGTTATTTAACTTTGATTATTAATAAATTAAATAGTTAGTGCTGTATTAAAAAGTTAATTTTTTTTTCACGCTTTGTCTATTCCCGGTCTCGGCTCTCGGTCTCGGCCGAGATAGTATTATATTCTCGGTCTCGGTCTCGGTCTCGGTCTCGGCCGAGAACGAAAAACCCATCTCGGTCGAGCCTTATTTAGTACTATAATTGTTGTTTTCTTTTGATTTCCGTGTGAACTATAGGTATAACAATAAATTAAAGTAATTAGTTCTGAATTCAAATTCAGATCTATGTACTTTATTCGTATTCGTTTGTATTCGGAAATGCGATGATTGCCGAGGGACATTAAGGAAATAGAATATTGTACTGTATTGTACATTGTAGAAATAGAATATTGTACTGTATTGTACACAGCTGATGACAGCTGCCATCTTAACGTGAAACCCCGTCTTGATATGAATTAAATACCTGTCGGCATAAATTTTTTTCTAAGGACGGATATAACAAATAGTTTATTTTAATGACGCTGTTTTTAAGTTTCCATTGTTTACTAAACTTCACACAGTAAGCAAAGCTAGGAATACATTTCAAATGAAAATGATTACTGTTATCTCTTTGTTTGTTTTAGTGTATATATTAATTTACATTTTTAAATATTTCTTAACAACATTTTTTAATTTTTATTATTAAATAGGTGATGCACTAAGAGATGGTCATAGCTACATAATGTGTTATTTAATTAATTACGCGGCAATGCTACCAGTGTTAACTTCTGACCACACTCCCATTGACAGCGATGTGGATGAATTGATCGAAGCCTAATGATTTCTTTTGTTTTTGTAGGTACGCGTTTTTACATAATTTACTACTGGCCTAGTAAATTATGTACTAACGCGTATAAAAGCTAGCAAAGCCGAATTTTGAGCCTTAATTTATCCTATTTCAGGGTAATCTCTAGAACTTTGCTCTTATTTAGATCTCAATTCTTTCGTCGGTGAAGTCGACAATCACGCATATTTATAACTTATATTTTTGATGGGATTATAAGTCACCTCCCAGTAGATCTGAACGGTGCACGTTCATGGGTTTTTAAATTGTTTAGTAAGTAATGATTTCTGTAATAACTGGGCTCGCATCTTTGCACTTACACGCACGACCTACATTAGAAAGTATGATGATCAGCAGCATGCAGAGCTTGGGTGGTGCATTTTGTATTATAATTTAATTGAGTGTTCTAAAGACGTGGTGTGGGTCGGACAACTTGCATTTTTATTGCATCGACACTAATTGTAATTAATGTTAGGTAAGGTGTATTTGTATTTACACCCTATAAGATCTTCTAGCCATTTCATCTTTATATTATGGATTTAGTATCTAGGTAGTTTCTTGCTTTGAATCAAAAGCTATTCTGACACGATGCCGTGTACCGACGTGGCAAAGAGTGGACAGGATCTCACGTCGCATTGGCTTGTATGTAGTCCGTTCATGCGTAACGGCGGGCGCCTGACCGTAAGGGAATTCATATTCAAATGTTTCAAATTCATATGTTTATTGCTCAACACAAATAGTAATAATCATCATCATCATCATCAAATCAACCGAAAGACGTCCACTGCTGGACATAGCCTTCCCCCAAGTGTCGCCACAACAACCGGTCCTGTACGTCTCGCATCTATCGGCTACCCGCGACCCTCACCAGGTCCACCTTGTGGGAGGCCTTCCAAGGCTGCGTCTTCCGGTACGCGGTCGCCACTCCAAAACTTTTCAGCCTCATCGACCATCTATTCAGCGAGCAATATTATGTGCCCTGCCCACTGCCACTTCAATTTGGCGATCCTTCGGGCTATGTCGGTAACCTTGGTTCTCTTGCGGATATCGTTATTCCTGATTCGATCACGCAAGGAAACTCCGAGCATTGCCCTGTCAATTGCCCTTTGGGTGACTTTAAGCCTTCTGATGAGGCAAATAGTAATAATAAATGTCTCTAATGTCATAAATTCAATACGAAGAAGAACCACAGACTAAAATATAATAAGGGACTATCGGCAGTCGCTCCACCAGCGCCCTCTGCGGCGTTGTGATGTGTGATAACCGCCTAATACTTGTGGGCCAATTCTACTATTTTTTTAGGCAACGCACGCATGTTGCGACTGACATGCGAATGCGAATGTTGCTTAGGCTCGGCGCAAATGGGCCACCGACCACAGCCACCGGTGGCTGTCGCGCGCTACCGCCACATTTCTAAGAGTGTCAGAAGCGAGCAACAGCCACCGGTGTCTGGAAGCTGCCACATTTTATGTTGCTGCGCAGTCTGAAGATGGATTCTGACACGGAAAGTTGGCTCGCGCTTTTGTTAATACGCAGAAGACGTAGACGACGCCGACGGTTAACTGCGCGGGGGGTGGAGCAGTGCGACAGTGGCGGGTGTCGGCGTTTTGTGTGGCACGTAGTGACCACTAGTAGCGAGTCGCGGACACTACTGCAGTGCGATTCTGTAAACATGTCAAGGTGAACACCCGGGCAGGGCGCACGACGGGTGAGTTGTCAAACCATACAAATAAGATCGAATGACAGCTCTATTGTCGTTCACTCCGCCTTGGTGAACACCGTGAGATGTCGACAGAATCGACCGGCTGTAGCGGGTGGCCGCCAACGGATACACGTGTGCGGCGCGTCTATACAAAATATATTAAAAAGTGTGTTAAGTCGCCGTCGCTGGCCACCGGCGCCGAGCCTTAAAGATTAGTAGAATGTGCACTCTGTATTTAATATCTAACAAAACAATTAATTTCACCCCCTTGATTAAATCATAAACCTTCCAACCCAGTCGTAATTATTCACACAAACAATAATTTTTCGAAGCAATTGCCTTCTCAATTTAATTTGTATGGACAAAAGAGGAAGAATAAACGTTAACGCGAATAAAGGAGCCATCATTAGCTACGGTAGAAGGATCCAAAGGAATTTCAACAGACAAGGCTGTATTAAATTACTAATTAGAAGAGGTCTTTGTTAGAAAAGGCCAGAGTGGCGCAGGGCTGCCAGGAATCTTTGTAACAGAAACAAAACCATGCTAAGAACTTATTTTCTAAAAAATAAGAAGTGCTTTGATAAATTCAAATATAAGCGTAATTTTTATGAGGATCTAAATGCTTCACGGAAAGTGAACTTTATTTGTTGTTGAACAACAGTAGGTATCTACCTAATACATTATCGGGAAGTGTAGTGGGAGATATGTGTGGTGCAGAAGAATGAGCATAAAATAGCTTTATTATTAGAGAGTTTGAATTCAGAATCTACTGATCAGTATTTGAACCAAGCTTTACGGTTTGAATATTTTTACCTACTTCAGACTCGTAAAGAGACAACCCTAACATTCAAGAATTAGTACAAAATTTTAATCAGTCGAAATGGTATGAACAATCGATGAAACAATATTCTCATTAAGAGCTTATTGTGTCAAAGTAACGTTTAATTAACGTGCCTTAAATACGTCACCTGAAGAAAACGATGTCTTCAAAGAAAATTATTTTCATTGTGATCTCATTTACCTAATGAAAAAAAATAATAGCTTTTCTTGTAGCTTCGCCTCTGTGGCTTATAACATGCTGTATATTTTCCCGGATACGAAGTAGCTTTTACCCGTAAGTGATACCTAGTGTATCCTTATATAAGTGAAAGAATTTTCGTAATCGGATCGATATAACCTTCTACAAACAAACAAGCCCACCAGAACACTTTTAAATCTTATTATTTAGTTACTAATTGTGAGAAATAGCTTTATGGCCTGGTATTTTTTCAACGTGTTCTTTTTTTGAATAAAGAAAAAAAAGAATGGCAATAATATTAACAAGCTTGCTCAAGGCTGGTTTGCGGTTTACTACTTTTTGTATTTAGAAAGAGGTACATAAATTGGTGTTGCTGCATTAGTCATATTTATTGAAAGACATAGTTATTGCATCTGTTAATCATTGTGACCAAATTTAGTCATCTTCTCTCTCATTATAGCCTATGCTCATGATGGAGTTTTGTACGTCTTTCGAATACCTAGTGAAACTAACCCATATTCCAAAACGTAAACCCCAACTCCAACATGAGCACGAAAATGTCAATGAAAGCTTATCTAATTCCCCACCAACCGTGTCTCCACGTTGCCGTCGTGGTGGGGCTTGCGTGTCTCAGTGATCTTGGGGGCTTTGCCGGTAGAGCCACTCATGCCGGAAGGTCCCAAATGAGAGACCAGACCAAGAGAGACACAAGAGGGGCACACCGTTCGGAGACTTGAGCAGTGTTCGGGTCCTCGGACGGTGTGCGTCTCATTGGCTTGCTCGCTGCTCTCTGGTACGCGTCTGATCATCAGACGTGACTGTGAGGGCAGCGAGCAAGCAGTGAGAGAGGGAGAGAGGAGGGGAGACAGGGACCGCACCCTTTAAAAGGAAAAAAAATGGATAGCACTGAAAGAGAATATGTACCCCAGGGCGGTCCGGACTGCACAGCAGTCCGGGAATCCGCCACGCCTCGCGCGTTAAGCCCCTCGTATTCTGGGGGGGCAACAGTGTTATTCACTCTCCGCTTGCCAAGTGCAACAGTGGCCGAGGAGGCCCCCGATCCAAACCGTCCTTTCAGGAACTGATCGGGTATAATTGTAGCCCACCCGACAAAGTGTCGGTCGGGCGAAGCGCGGTTAGAGGCGCGCTATTCCGGAGGGAGGGCTCGCTTGAGCGTCACGCGGGTGCAGAGTCGGAGTCCGAGTTGGACTCCGACGACCTGGTAACCGTGAGCTCGGCGAGCTCTGGACCCGAGGGGGCAGGGACTGCAGCGGAGGACTCTAGGTCCTTCCGCAAGCGGCCTAGACCAGAAGACGACCGGGGGTCGTCTTGCAGCGAGGAGGTGGGCTCGGCCTGGAAGATCCCCAACAGCAGGCAGGGTAAGGGCCGAGAGGGAGGCAAAGGCAGAGTCCTTGCCTCCAAGGATGCTGGACGACCCCACGAAAATGGCGGTCGTGGGGCTCCTGGCTCGGAGTCTTCCGGCGGTGAGCCGGATGACTCCGGACAGGAGCGATGTCGGAGGGCCAGGTTTGCGGAGAGAGGTCGAGTGGAGGCCGCGATCCGCAATGTGGCCTTGAAAAGGAAGTTATCTTCCAAAAACAAGGCCATAAGCGCGGCGATGGCCTCCATTCTGGCGGCAGCGGAGGATAACAAAGGTGGGCCTCCGCGGGACGAGATGTCCAAGCTGCGGGCGGAGGTCGCCCGCTTGGCTGCCGCCACGGAGCGTCTCCGAAAGGAGAATGAGGGGCTCCGCGCAGACCTGGCCAGGCTCCGGGGAGCCGGCCCACAGGGGGCGCCGCAAGGGGGGCGCAGGGAGGACGGCCAGCCCGTGCCGCAGGAGGGCCAGGTGCTGGACCTGGTGCGGCGGGAGATGGCTGCCTTCCAGGCGCGGTTTTCCGTCCTGGAGGGCATCGTCCTGCGCCCCCCGCTAGCGAGTGCGGCGAGTGGGAAGGCCCCCCCAGGCCAGAAAAAGGCGTCGTATGCGGCCGCCGTGGCTGCCACACCGGGGTCGTCCGGCCAGGACAAAGGGTCCGGGCCGGCACCCGCGAAGCCGGTGCCGGGAAAACCGGACCCGGCCCCGGGAAGGAAGAGGAGGGGTGGGGTTGCTGCGCGGACGGCGAAGGCTCCTGCGCCGTCTGTGCAGCAGCTCCCCCCGGCTTCCTCGCCTTCAGATCCTCCCCCGGCTCAAGCCGAATGGCAAGTGGCCGGGGAGAAGAAGAAGGCGGGCAAGGCAGCCAGGGCGGCCAAGAGGCGGGAGAGGAAGCGGCGGCAGAAGGCGCGAAGCGTCGCGGCTGCGCTCCGCCCCCCGAAAACCGCGGTTGTAGTGCTCACACTACAGCCGGACGCGGCGAAGAGGGGCGTGACGTACGCGGACGTGCTCACCAAGGCGAAGGAGGCGGTGAACCTTGGTGAGCTAGGCATCGTGGGGGGCCTCCGGCTCAGGGTCACCATGACTGGGGCCCGGATGCTGGAGATCCCCGGGGCAGCCAGCGGCCCAACCGCGGACGCTCTAGCCGAAAGGCTCAGGGCGTCCCTAAGCGCGGACGATGCCCGAGTGTCCAGGCCCACCAAGCGCATCGACATGCGCATCTTGGGCCTGGACGACTCCGTCACGGAGGCGGAGGTGGTGGCCGCCGTCGTTAGGACGGGGGGGTGCTCAGCAGAGGAGGTGAAGGCGGGCACCCTACGTCCTGACAACACGGGCACGCGCACCATTGTGGTGAGCGGAGTCGGCGGCCAAAACCATCTCGGAGGGCCGAAGGTTTTTGGTGGGTTGGGTTTCCGCGCAGGTCAAACTGCTGGAACCCCGACCTCTGAGGTGCTTCCGGTGCCAAGTGGGCCACCATGTGGGAGCTCAATGCACCTCGCACCTCAGTGGTTCCAAAAAATATTAGACACGTAGTTTTTCGTTTTTCACTTAAAAAAGAATTAGTAAAAACGAAACAGCGTTGAAAACTCGTGTGACGTCACTTGTAAGTACACTTACGGACGCATAAGTCACAACCCCCCACTCCTAATCTTTGATGCGTTTTATCTTGTCTTTTTTATTGATTTGATAAAACAAAAAATACGTGTGCAATATTTTTCGATAATCTAACTGACGGACTAAATAGAATTATATATTTGTTGACCAGGAATCATCCTTATTATTCACAAGTTAAAGAAAAGGTAGATGAAGAATACATTACCTAGGGAAGACATTATGTTGACACAATGGGTGGCCTTATTACCCAACTGCCAAGAAGAGTTATACATAATATGTACAGTCTGTTGTCAACATTATCTGACCAACTCTAAAAAAAACGAATTTGGACCCTCTACTTGTAATATTAAGCTTTATTCAATTTGTATGAGCTTATTCTTTTATAATCTTATATATTTGTCAAATCATAGTTTTTATCCAGATAATTGTAATACTATAATAAGCCTAGATTAATATTTATACTGCTGAACCATATGTACACTTTTGTAAACTTATTATTATTTCAATAAATTTTTATTATTATTATTATTTTGTTTTTTTTTTTTAATTTATTTTTCTCAGGAAAGTACCTGGTATTTGCTAGAATCTCACGGGTGTGAACCAAGGTGAGATCCTAGTTATTATTATCATTATTTGATGGTGTGTTATTCTGTACTGCAGTCAAATTGTTGTCTAAATCAAGTTGTAAAAATTTTCTAACTATCCGGCAAGTATTTAATATGGCAGCTTTTTGTAGTATACGGTATGTATATTTAGATAGGTTGAGTGCATTAAAACTATTGAATATTTGTTTTGGAATAACACCAGTTGTAGATACTACTATTGGCACAATGGTGACTCTATTCATTTTCCAAACTCTGGTAATTTCTTCTTGTAACTCTGTGTACTTCCTGATTTTTTCTGTGATGGTTTTCTGTATGTTATTAGTGTTTGGGACTGCTATATCTATTATGTATGTGTGTTTGTTTTCTTTATCAACTAGTGTAATATCTTGTCTATTGTTATATTGTGTGATCTGTCATTATGATGCGGTCATAGTATACTTTGTAAAATTGGTTTTCTAAAACCGCTCTTGGTGAATATTTGTAACACGGCGTGTATGGGTCCTGCATGAGTTTAAGTTTAGTTGTGAGTTTTTGGTGGATGATGTTAACTAAACTCTTTTGCAAAAAAAACGGGCACTCTAGATTTTTTTCTCTACTTCAATGAAGAAGAACAAGAAATAGGTTTTGTTAATTTGACGATGTATTGGCATGTTTTTTGAAGCATCCTGGAATGATTCTTTACGTTCCCAATTTAAAATTTGAAATTATTAAAAGAAAAATAATGATTATTGTGGATTATTCTAAAATTGCTTTACTAATGGCGCGAATTGCTGAAACGATTTTTAACTGATCACGATATTTTAAAACTTTTTGGATATTTTCTGCAAATTAAACAATTTAATCTTTCTTTTTACATTAAATACCACTTTTTGATATGAGTGATAAAGCGATAAGGACCGGTAAAATTATAGCCCTACTTGAAGAAGGTTGTTCGCAAACTTACGTGTCTCAGCGGCTAAATGTGAGTCGTTCAACTGTCCAGAGGACTTGGCAACGGTATCAAGAGACTGGTTCGGTCAAAAGAAGACCCGGTTCGGGAAGAAAACGATGCACAGAACCAAGAGATGACCGCTTTTTGGTGAGTCAGGCGTTGCGTAATCGTAAGGCGTCAAGTGTGGACCTGAAGAAGAGCCTTGAAGAAGTAAGAGGAGTAGAAGTTAGCTTGTGGACGGTCAGGAGGAGGCTTTTGGCTGCCAATATCAAGAGTTACCGCCCAGCTCGGGGCCCTAAATTACTCCGTGAGCACCGTGTTGCTCGACTTCAGTTTGCTCGGAACTGTGCTTCATGGACTCTGGAGGACTGGAATAAAGTATTGTTTTCTGATGAAGCTAGAATCTCTTTGTGTGGAGAGGACCGACGCCGGCGAGTGCTGCGAAGACCACGGGAACGCTATGCGAAAGTGTGTTTCGAAGAAATCACTCCTTATGGCGGAGGCTCCGTTATGTTTTGGGCAGGAATTAATTCGACGGAGCGTACGGAGTTAGTTTTCATAGAAAATGGAACATTAAATGCACACCGGTACATAATGGAAGTCCTAATTCCATATGCACAACCCACATTGACTGCACTTGGGGAAGATTCCATTTTTATGGACGATAATGCTCGCCCGAACCGTTCTGGCGACGTGGAAGCGTACATGCAAGAAGTTGGGATCCGTCGTTTAGATTGGCCAGCTCGAAGTCCTGACCTCAATCCAATTGAGCATGTGTGGGATGTTCTAAAGAGACGGGTAAGATCAGTGCAACCTGCTCCACAAAACATTAGGGAGCTAAAAAGAGTCATTGCAGAAGAGTGGGAACGTATTCCTCAAAACGTTATTAAAAACATCGTGGAAAGCATGCCCAGAAGGATTCAAGCTGTGATTTTGGCAAGAGGAGGTCACACTCGTTATTAGGTTTTTACATTTGTAACTTTATTTAGTTAAAAAAAGTAAAAAAAAACTTGTCTTTATTGCCGACCACTTTCTTATTGTTTGGGCGTGTACATCGATTTTAAAGAATCCATCGTATTTTTTTCTTTTAATTGCTCGAATTCACTTCACGCGCATTAATTTACACGATTATAAGTATACAGACTACGTCAAAGAAATAAATTTCATTTAATTAACTAAAATCGACCTTAGAACGTAAATTTCCGTAGGTGCCCGTTTTTTTTGCAAAAGAGTGTAGTTGATTATGTCGGTGAGTGTAGTCGTTTTGAGTCAGTGTCATACAAGCTCCTGTGATATGTTGTATTGTTTCGGGTTTGCTGTGACATTTTCTACATAAGTCGTTCCTAACTGTGCTATCTTTTAGTATGTATTTTTTATAATTCTTTGTATTTATGACTTGGTCTTGAATGGCTAGCATGAATCCTTCTGTTTCAGGAAACAGGCCACTCAATTTAATGGAAGCTTCCTTATCTATGTTTGTTTGGTATAAAACATTAGGATGTCTACCGTGAAGTTCTTTCTGTCTCCATTTTTTATTTATTTCTTCTATATGTCTCGCTTTATCTATTATTTCTATATTATCTTTGATAAGGTTCAGTGGTGTATATTTTTTATCTATCTCTATTATTGTTTTGTGTAATTGGCTGTTATTCTTCTTCCTATTAAAAAATTGTTTTAGGTTTATTATCTGTCTTTTGTGTAAATGTGATATTTCAATCAATCCTCTGCCCCCTTCCTTTCTGGACATAATTACTCTTTCGATTGCTGATTTGGGGTGGTGATATCTATGTTGTGTAAGGATTGTTCTAGTTTTAATTTCGAGTGCATGTAATTCTGTTTTTGACCATTTTATGACGCCGAAAGAATAAGTTAGTATAGGTATAACATAAGTATTTAAAGATTTAAACAAATTTTTACTAGCTAGATACATTTTACATAATAAATGAATTCTTTTAAAATATTTTTGTTTTATCTTTAATAGCTTTATGTTCTAACAGTCGCGCTTGATTGTACCCTAAGTATTTATAAAGTTCTTGATTTTTCATTGCTTCTATTACATCTTCCGAATCTGTTGTGTAATTTCATTCCACAATCTTACCCTTTTCTATATTAAGTTTTCGGCATTTGTCTAGTCCAAAATCCATTCTAATGTCTTTTGAGAATTCTGATGTTATATCTAATAAACCGTGTAACTCTGCATTTTTATTAGCGTATAAATTTAGGTAATCCATGTAAAGTAAATGTGTTATTTGATGTAATAGTGATCTATTGTTCTTGATGTCAAATCCTAAACTAGATTCAGTTAATGCGCGAGAGAGTGGATTTAGGGCTAGACAAAAGCGTAGAGGGCTTAGCGAGTCCCCTTGAAATATACCCTTTTTAATTGCTATTCCATCTATGGTTAAGTTTGTGGTTTGTGTTAGTAGTTTAAGTGTAGTTTGCCAGGATCCCATGGTATTCTTAAGGAAGTTTATAAGTAGTGGATTGATTTTGTAGATTTCTAAAACTCGAACTAACCATGAGTGTGGTACGCTGTCAAATGCCTTTTTGTAGTCTATGTATTGCCAGTTTTTTAAAACAATTGACGGCGCCCCTGAGTATTTTTAAAATAAATTGTTGCTCAGGGCTGAATTAAAATTTTGAAAAATATCGACCTTGTATAGGACAAGGTCGATATTTTTCAAAATTGTGGCGTGACCTTTATGATATTCTTATACTAAAGTGTTAAATCGTTCCAAGTGTTTGGTATTTTAAAACTTCTTAAAACCAGTAAAATCATTACTAAAGGTTCAGCTTCTGAACAGCTGATCAAAGCTATTGAGTCTGTGAATTTTGAGAAAAATGCAAAATTATGATCACTAATGTGTACTTCTCTAAAACAAGGAAACAACATATATTCCAAAAGGCTCCATCAACCCACATCAGATATTGATAAATTCACTATCAGGGCATGAGACATCGCCGAATATTTTTTTCATCCTGAAAACCCTTTTTAAAATGGTCCTTATCAGAGTCACCAGATTTGTGGCAACCATTTTCTTCGTTAGATTAGTAACGTAACGTAACATTTAACTATAACTATAATACATTTTGCACATAACATTTAATTGAAAAGGAAATTTATATTCATATTTTTGTATGATGCAAATTGTGAATGTCGCATAAAATTAAACAAAAACGTTATGTGGTTCTAGTTTTTCATATTCAAAATTAACATACGATAACGATACTATACGACAAACCATTCGTGCTAGGCTCGCCGATCAAATCAAAGTGAAAGACTCTGAAGATGACGTTAATAAGTTTCCTTTTTGAAAATCTGAAAGTTTGTCTGTCCGCAGGGCTCGTACCTATCTGAAACTTTTTACATATATTCTCAGGGTCCTCTCAGCATGCCGCATCAGTTCAGCTATCTTTTTGCCCTGAAAATGGTTGCTCAAAAACTATGCCAGCTCCCCCTTTAATAGTCAAGTAAGTCTTAAAGAGCTTGCAGAAGGCGGTATTTTTTAAAAATCCTTATTACTATTTAAATAAATCCAACAACTTCGGTTCATTTCGAAGGAAAGTAGATAATAAGGGGTAATTTATCAATGTTGAGTAACAAAAAAAGTGGACCATATTATGAACCTTGAAGAAAGTCCATCGTCAATTTAAATCTTTTAGTGTCGGCAGTTCGCATGAACACTTAATAAGACAACTTTTCAAGTTAGAAACATACAACTTACGTATCGGCGCGTCAACATGAATGCCGGCGGAAAGGCGTAATCGAGTGTCAGTTTGATTATTCTAAGTTCAAAATAATGTGTGATTGCTTATTTGAAGTTGGTAACAGTCACTCAAACAATTATTTAATTAACTTTATTAGTTGATTACTAGAAATTATTAAACTAATTAATTTGCAGTTCAAATTAATTAGTTAAATTCATTTCATGATTTGTAAAATTAAATCAAGAATTTAAAAACGAAGCACAAAGAAAACATGAGTCAATAGACTTGGTAACGACTCTAACCGAAGGGTATAAATACGACCGCCCGACCGTTAAGTACCCAAGTACCTACCCAGTTGACCCGGTTCACCTCGCCAAGGTGGACGCTGAGGTCGATCGTAGGACTTCTCTCCCCCCCGTTGAGGACCCCGAGGACCCCCTCCCCCCCATCACTCCGGATGAGGTGAAGGAGATAATCGGGAAACTCAAACCCAGGAAAGCCCCTGGGTCAGATGGTATCACCAACAAGATGTTCCGTTTTTTCCCAGCTTCCCTTATCATGTTGATGACTGCCATTTTCTTCGGCGCTCTGTCCAACAACATGTTCCCACAATCGTGGAAAGAGGCTACCATCATCGGTATTCCTAAACCGGGAAAGCCAAAGTCCTCCCCTACCAGTTACCGTCCCATCAGTCTGCTCAAAGTCCTAGGTAAAATCTATGAGCGACTTATTTATAAGAGACTCAAAGGTTATGCCGAGGCTAAGGGCCTCCTACCTACCGAACAGTTTGGCTTTCGAGCTAATCACTCATGTGTCCAACAGGTTTACCGTATCGTTGAACATATCAGCGGCCGCACTCAACGCGGATTAAAAAGGGGAGCCGTGTTCTTTGATATAGCGAAAGCTTTCGACAAAGTCTGGCACAATGGCTTAATTTATAAGCTATATAAACTTGGCGTGCCGGATCGTCTCGTGCTCATCATACGAGACTATTTGTCGAACCGCACCTTTCGGTATCGTATCGAAGGTGCGCTTTCCTCCCCCCACCCTATACGAGCCGGCGTCCGTCAAGGCGGCGTGCTCTCCCCTCTATTTTTCACGCTGTTCACTAGCGACATCCCAAAAAATAATAACGCAGCTAGCTCTATTTGCCGATGATACGGCCATCTATTGCTCCGGCAATAGTGAAAAAGCAATTGCCAAAAATCTCCAAAAGGCGGCCAGCGACCTAGGCGCTTGGTTCCGTCTCTGGGGATTTGAGGTTAATCCCGAAAAAAGCTAGGCGGTTTTCTTTTACAAACCGCGGGCGAAATTCATTCCCAATCCACCGATTCCGATCACCATGTTTGGTAAGCAGCAGTGCGATTCTGTAAACATGTCGAAGTGAACACTTTGGCGGGGTAGACGAGGGGTGAGTTGTCAAACCATACAAATAAGATAGAATGACAGCTCTATTGTCGTTCACTCCGCCTCGGTGAACACAGTGAGATGTCGACGGAATCGACCGGCTGATCCCTTGGGAAAACCGAGCCAAATATCTAGGTGTGATATTAGACCATAGACTCACCTTTGCTGAGCACGTATAAGTGCGGTACGTTCGCGTGCTGCATTTGCTCTGGGAAGACTCCACTCCATGCTGAATGCACGCAGCAAGCTATCCCTTAAATGTAAACTGCGTATCTACACTACGTGCATTCGCCCGATAATGACTTATGCGTGTGCTGTATTCGCACACACAAAGCCAAAGCAAATCCACAGGATGCAAGTAATCCAAAACAGATTTCTCCGAAAAGCCACGGGCGCCTCGTGGTATGTATGGAACGAACGACTTCATGTCAACCTTAAAATCCCGACCTTAAAACAGTTTATGAAGCGCCTTACAAAGCGTTTCTTCGAATCCGCTGAAAAGCACCAAAACCCTTTGATTTCAAAGGCAACCCAGTACACTCCCTCTCGCATTAGTAAGATTCGCCGTCCTCGGCATACACTCGTCGAGTCCGATGACGAGATCACAAAGATTCAGGAAAGTTGTAGGGAAACCAGCACCCTTAGAATATACAGATACAGACCGCGTTCCGTATACCGACCTCGCCGCCGAGGTCCGTCGCGACGACCCATTCAAATCCCTCCCCGACTTTTGCCTAACGAGCCAGCCCGCGCCGCTGAGCCTTTAGCTTTAATACCCCTAATTAATGAAACGACCCAGCCTGATTGTCCCTTGCTGTCCCTAACTGACGCCGCTAAGCCGAGGTCGTATTCCACAGGGAATGCCCTTAGCGAGCGGTCAGTAGTTTTTAGCTTGTAGCTAGTTTTGTTGCCTTGGCTTGGGGCCTTAAATTCATTTGAGACCACCACAGGTTAATCCGGTTAAGCAGTTGATATCCCAAGTGTGTTAACTTGCTAGTGGTCATACCTAAAAAAAAAAAAAAAGTTCACAAGTCAGATTCCGCGCCCGACGCTCGCCCATGACGGACGTGCCGCTCTCGCTGCCCGCTGTCGTGTGTGTGTTGTGCTCATGCCATTTTAACTCCCGCTCCAGCCGTGACGTCACCTGTAGTCGCCGACTACAAACATTTGATCCGAAGCCGCCTTTTTCAAGGCAGCGGACGATTATCTGTTTCCCTTTGGGAAATTGTCAAATAACGTAGTGACCCTTCAGATAAAATCCACAGTTTCGTGGTACTTGGTGGAAATCTTACGGTGCCAACTAAGCCAAGTGGCGTTGACCCGACACGTCTACCGAGTCCCTTAAGGACCTGGTAAAGTCGGAAGGGAGAGGATCACGCGGCGTTGGGGGATCTCCTAGTCGCGCCCTGCTCTTAACCCCGTTCTCTTACAGCTACACACCTGGTGTCGGTTGGGTGTGTCAACCCCTTCGCACCAGACCCAATAGGGCCCGGTTTGCACAGTAAGACTGGTGACCGGTATACTAGCTTAGGGCTCACCAATAGGTACACACCTCCCAGTCTGACCCGACTGGGAGGGTTACACATCCCCGGGCCTATCCACCCGGGGAGTTAGGATTAGGGAAGTTAGATAACCAGGAGCTTAGCTCCTGTTAGGATGGATGCCTCCGGCTCCATGTCCCCCCCGCCCCTGAGGTAGCCAGCTTCCCTCAGAAGCAGGCCCTCCCTCCCTCCGACAAAAAGCTTATCTCGGATTTGTTCCGACTTTGTAAGGCGTTAGCCTGAAAAGTCGGCGACCCTCATGTAGATGCACTACTGGCCTCTTATGAGTGCAATGTTGTAGCACTCCCGCCCTCCCAGACCCCCTCAGTGCCCTCCGGCACTGAGCAGCCTACCCCCTCTACCTCTATTGTCCTTCAGAAAATAGAGGCCGAGCAACCGATCGAGATGGACACCACGGTGCCAGTCTCCAACCCCCCATCGGGGCGATTTCTCTGACGTCTAGATTGCGTTTTCGAAGCGGTTTTCGACTGTAACTATATTTAATAGGCCTCCGCTAGATTATTGACAACCTATTTTTGACTTTCCTGCAAGGGTGGTTTTATTTTTGGTACTTACCCCTTTCTTCAAAATTTTTACAACTTCAAAAATTCATAACTTTCAAAATTGACATTAGATTCCCGTTCTTTTTGCGGAATCGTGTTTTCGCCATACTCACCTAGGTTTCCCGGCGCTGTGCGCGAACTGAAATCCTTCCTGGTCGCTGAAAACTCGGTTTTTGCCTGAAAAAAATGGTTTTTTGACCACTGTGCAAAATTTTCTTCAAAAAGTAATTCTGGAAACGGTCTGGTTGGCTGGCCCGCGCCGAGACGCGTCTCCTGACACCTCGCACGCGCGTCTAGCTCGAAGACATCTGCAAAAAATCAAAAACATCACGGTGGTGAGGATCCGAACCCGCGCCTGGGAAATTGTAGTAGTCTCCTTCTACTTCGAACCGGACCAGCCCATAGAGCCATACCTGGAGCACCTCAAGCGGATTCGCGAGGAACTGAACCAACTAGATATAGTCATTGGTGGCGATGCGAACGCGAAGAGCACCTGGTGGGGTAGTTCGATCGTCGACAGCAGGGGCGAAGAAGTCTCGGGAACTCTCGAGGAGTTGGGCTTGCAGGTACCAACACACCAACCTTTGACACCATCAGAGGAGGCAAGTCTTATACTAGCTTTGTTGACATTACAGCCTGCTCAACAGAAACGCTGGTACTGGTGGAGGACTGGAAGGTTGAAGAAGGCCTCACGAGTTTGGACCATAACGGTATTGTTTTTAAAATTAATCTACAAAAGTCAAAAGGCACGAATATAAAAAGAACAACCAGAATTTACAACACAAAAAAAGCAAATTGGAGCCAATTTCATGAGAAATTGGCCCAATTGCAAGCAGTTAGTCATTTAAATATATTAGAAATAGAACAAATTTACAATAAATCAGATTTGGAAAGAAACATTAACACATACATAGATTCAATAGTAAAAACGTGCGAATATACATTACCTAAAATTAAAAACAATAAAACACTTACCTTACCGTGGTGGTCCACCGAGCTCGCTGAGTTGAAGTCAGACGTCAACACCAGGAGACGCCGCATACGATGTGCTGCATTGGTTCGGAGGCAAAAAGTCGTCGAGGAGTACCTGCAAGCAAAAGAAAAATATGAGTCCCTAGCAAAAAAGGCGCAAACTGAGAGCTGGAAGTCATTCTGTGAGAAACAGGATAGGGAAGGAGTGTGGGAGGGAATATATAGGATCATTGGGCGAACCGCCAAAAGGCAAGAAGATCTGCCTCTGGTAAGGGACGGAGTATCGCTCGATCCGCAAGAGTCGGCTCAGCTGCTGGCTGAGACATTCTACCCCGAAGACCTAGAAGAGGGAGATGATGACGACCACTGTCGGACGCGAGAAGAGGCCCGTCGTGTAAACGAGTGGGTCCATGATGAACACCATGACCCACCGTTTACGCTTTTGGAGCTGAGATCCGCGGTGGAAAGCTTCAACCCGAAGAAGGCACCCGGGGCGGATGGTCTCAGCCGATATCTGTGCGCGGGCCATTTTCCGAGATCCGGGGATGTTCCTTGCACTGGCCAACAAGTGTCTTGAGCAGGGTCACTTCCCCGGGGCTTGGAAAGTGGCCACAGTGGTGATACTCCAGAAGCCTGGAAAGGACACCTACACGACCCCGAAGTCGTACAGGCCGATTGGCCTTCTACCTGTCCTGGGAAAAATCCTAGAAAAAATGATGGTAGCTCGTCTGAAGTGGCATCTGATCCCGCGGTTGAGTACTCGCCAGTTTGGATTCATGCCCCAGAAAAGCACCGAAGACTCCCTCTACACCCTGATACAACATATCAATGACAAGCTGAGTCAAAAGAAGCTGATCACTGTTGTCTCACGACGGTGAGCGGGGCGTTCACTGCCAGGCGTTTGCCGACGACGTGGTGCTCATCTTCGACGGGGATACAGCACTGGAGGTCCAGAGACAGGCCAATGCCGCCCTCGAGTATGTTCGGAGGTGGGGCACTAGGAACAAATTGAAGTTTGCTCCACACAAGACCTGTGCGATGCTTGTAACGAGGAAGCTTAAGCACGATGTCCCACTCCTGAGCATGGGCGGGTCGACATTGGCATGTCCGAGGCGATAAAAATACTGGGGCTCATCATAGACCACAAGCTCACATTCAACACCTACGCTGCAAACGTTTGCAAAAAGGCTGTCAACTTTTACAAACAGTTGTCTAGAGCAGCCAAAGTGACCTGGGGTCTGCACCCAGAGGTGATACGCACCATCTACACCGCGGCGTTCGAGCCGGGAATATTGTACGCAGCCAGCGCCTGGGCGCCAGCAGCAAGGAAGGTTGGAGTTCAAAAACTCCTTAATTCAGTCCAGCGAGGGTTCGCTCAAAAGTTCTGCAAATCGTATCGCACCGTTTCGCTTAACTCTGCGCTCGTGCTGGCTGGGATGCTCCCACTTGACCTCCGAATTCAGGAAGCAGCCGCACTGTACGAGGCCAAGAGGGGGGTGCCCCGGCCATCGCTGGCGGGACGGGGGGTGGAGCGGGTGGTACCATTTGCAGAGACTCCGCACCCGGCGAAACATACGGCCATGGGGTTCGTGAGCTTGGTAGACCAGTCACATGTGGAGACCCACAACAGCCAGGAAATACGGTTCTTCACTGACGGCAGCAAGATCGAGGGCAAGGTCGGAGCAGCACTGTCCCTTTGGGACAGGGAAGCCGAGATCAAGTCAGTCAAACTTAGCCTGCCGACGTGCTGTACTGTCTACCAAGCAGAACTCCTGGCCATATGCGTAGCAACACGCCAAATACTGCGTCGCAAAGAGGGAACCTTCGGTATCTATAGTGACTGAAAGGCCGCACTGCAGACAGTCACAAACCAAGGTTCCCTCCATGCACTGGCAGTGGAGGCAAGGGTGAACCTCAACGTGGCTTTATCCCAGAGCAAAGATGTCTCTTTGTTCTGGATAAAGGCACACGCTGGATTGAAAGGGAACGAACGCGCAGACAACCTCGCGAAAGAAGCCGCACTGCGCAGTAAGAAAAGACCGGATTATGACCACTGCCCGGTATCATTCGTCAAGCGGCAGATCCGTATGGGGTCGCTTGACGAATGGAACCGGAGGTATAAGGAGGGCGCAACTGCCTCAGTCACAAAAATATTCCTCCCAGATGCCATCGACGCTTTTAAGATTGTCACCAAATTGAGGCCAACCGGAACAGTGACCAAAATTATGACGGGGCACGGTGGGTTCTCCGAATACTTGCACCGCTTCAAGTGTAAGGAGAGCCCATCGTGCATCTGTGAGCCGGGCGTGCCGGAGTCTGTGCCGCACATTATTCTACAATGTCCTGTTTTCGAAAGAGAAAGAAGAGAACTCGAACAAGAGCTAGAAACTATAGTGAATATAATTATATACTTCTGGACACATCTATTGGCCCACCTTGTATTTTCAGTTTCGTTTGGTCCTAGCTAAAATTTTATATTAGGTCGAGCAAAAAGTTTTTATGCAGTTTTGAACCTGGCACATTCACAATTTCATTCAATAGTCTTTTTTTGAATTTCGAACACAGAATTTAAAGAAACAAAAGACAATTTGGAGCCTGTTTGTTGATATCAAACAATCGAATACTAAGAAAACTTGGTTTTATTGGTTTACTTGGATTTAATTCTTGAAAAAGTGATTGATATCTTTGGTTTTGCAACAAACATTAGAGTGAATTTCCCGGGACCAAAAATTGCGTGGCATCAATGAAATTGGTACTAAAAAACAAAGTTATAATGTTCTAACATTTTTTTCCGGTTAGGTGAAATAGAAATCCACGTGTAGCACTAAATATTTTATTAATAGGATTAATGGATACTCCAAAATAATTAATTAAACCTCGAAATATTTCATTGCCGTGTTTGTCCACACGTCACCTTGTTGTGTATTATTCCTCATTGATAAAAATCTATTGGTTATTTATATTAAAACCTAGTTTTATTTGATACATGAATAGTTAAAGTATTGTTACGGAATATATTTATTCAAATATTTCAACAATACAACGAATGGTTAATAAAAATTCATTTGTCCCAGAACTACCGTTCATCGCCGTGTCCTAATCATGTTCAAGGATATTGTTTTACCTAATGACTTGCGTCCCCCCCGCGGTGCGCTAAACGTTTCGTATTAGTGCTGCCTAAGTGCTCGACGTGGAAGGACGTACACACGTGCCTGCGTTTTCGAGCTATAATGTAAGTTATTCAATTTTTATGTTACTGGACATTTTTTCTTTCATCGCCGTGGATAGGTATAACCTCATTTTGAATTAAGTTTGTCTTCTTGAGTAAGCATTAGATAGAACGCCATTTCTTTTATGTTTATTTGTGAAGTGTTTATTTCTTTAAATAGTTAATAGATTTTTTGTTATTTATATTTTTTGCCTTGATTTTCATCACCGTGCTTTCATTGCCGTGGTGTTTGTGCGCGAAATTTGCTATGGCAATGAAAAAAAAGACACGGCAATGAAAAAAAATTCATTGCCATGCCTTGTAAAACAATTTATTTTCATTGCTGTGGCCAGGTATTTCATTTCCGTGACTTGTGTTTTCATCGCCATGGTATGATTAGGCAAAGAAAATATCTTTATCACCTTTTAACTGTTATACAGGTAATACCGATTACTGACATTACAGGACTCGTCAAGTTAACTCTCTCTGCAATGCGATAAAACATTTAAGGATAGACTTGATGAGTTTTTACTGTACAGTCAACTACAAAAAGATTTTTTCATGGTAACGTAACAAAATGATGTAACATTTGGTACTCTATCACACGTATAATATACCCTCACACACGCATGCGCCCCCACATACTACAGTCTGGTTTTAATAATGGATTGTTTATATTTTTAGGATGCCAAGATGCCTAAACCAAAATTATCTAAAGAGGCGAGAAAGGAGAGGAAAAGATTGGCGGAAGAAAAGCGACGTCAAAAATTAAGAAGCGACCCTGTATTAAGAGAGGAGTATCTAAGAAAAGAAAGAGAACGATATCTTAAAAAGAAGGCTGCAGGAGTAGTTCTTCCTTGAAATGCAATGACTTCACAATATTATAGGAGGATAAGGTCTTGATTCCAACACTTGTGTGGGAGTAAAATTTGGGCAAGGAAATATTACAAAAGAAGAATGAGAGTACAATAAGTAAAGAAAGACTGTTGAATTACACTCGCAACACTACTTAGAGATTTCAATACTACAGCCTTTATTCTTATACATACTCCCATTCTTCCTTTTGTAATATATTATCTATCCAAATCTTACTCCCATACACAATTTGTCTGGGTTTGCCTTTCCCCCTCGGAGACGGAGAGATATAATGTTTTTTCATTTCCATGGATTGATTCTTTCATTCCCATGGCACAGTTTTTTCATTGCCGTGGACGCTTGTTTCATTGCCGTGCACGCATGTTTCATCGCCGTGGCACGGAATTTTTAATCCTGTATATCTCGTTAGTTTTTTAAGTTATCTGCTAGACATTAAGCAAGAATACAATACATTTTCAAAAAACTTTAATAAAAGCGTTTTTTTTTTATTAAAAACCTGAAGATAAAAAAATACACGGAAATGAAGATTTTATAGGACCTGTTGAAATTCACTCATTACTTATTCTTAACATTAAGGTGAGGTTCTATCAATAATCTATGGATACTTCACCTGAAGTCGCCGCCCAAGCTGTGGCACTTATTCAGGCCGGACACAGCCAAAGAAACGTGAGTGCTCAACTTAATTTAAGTCGATCTGCGGTCCGAAATATTTATCGGAGGTACCTAGAGACTGGCGGCTTTGTTCGTCGCCAAGGAAGGCCACGATCTCGGGTCACAACTGAAAGGCAGGATCGGTTCATCGTGACGACCAGCTTGAGAAATCGTCACCTTACCTCCATTGAGATACAAAACCAACTTCGCGACTTCCACGGAGTATCTGTGAGTGCTCGAACTGTTCGGAGAAGGTTAAAAGAACGCGATATGGTACCACACAAGCCAGCTAATGGGCCCAAACTAACGCGAGCCCACCGAACAGCGCGCCTTCATTTCGCACGCAGTCATTTAAATTGGACACAGCAAGATTGGAGCAGTGAACTCTTTTCTGATGAGTCTAAAATTGTGTTACATGGCAATGATGGAAGGAAGAAGGTCTACCGACGTAAGGGAGAGCGTTTCGCACAATGCTGCTTTGAAGAGAGGGTTGCTTATGGCGGTGGTTCATGGACTGTCTGGGGTGGTATATCCGCGAGCGGCAAAACTCAACTTGAGGTTGTTACAGGACCACGGCTGCCAACATTAAATGCTGAAAGGTACATTCGTGAGTGCTTAGAACCTCACGTGATACTATACGCGGACTATGTGGGCCCAAATTTCCTTTTTATGCATGATAATGCAAGAGCCCATGCGGCCGGCATCGTCAGGGAATATCTTCGGGATGTGAACATCACAGTTTGGGAGCTAGGGAACCTGTTACTGTGTCTATGTATGTTATAAATAAAGTTATTATTATTCTCTTTATTCATCTTTTTTTACATACTTTTTATATTTTTAAATATTTCAATAACAAAAAAAAAAAACAATAAAAAAACATTTAAAAATATAAAAATAGTAGTCCGCCGGTGTCGGGAGCTGGGTCCAAGCTACCGGTGGTTAGGGCTCCAGAGAAAGGAACCTCCTCACAATACGAGCCGTATCGAGGAGTACTGCCTTCTGTATCAGGCCCTTTACCCAACTGCGTAACGCCAGCTTCGACAGGTGGTCGTCGAAGCTTTTGGCTATCAAGCCATTGGCCGTAACGACTATCGGCACAATGACAGCCGAGTCCACATTCCACATGTCGACAACCTCGTGTGCTAAGTCAAGATACTTGATTTGTTTCTCTTTCTCAGCTTTCACGAGGTTCTCGTCATGTGGAATGGTAACATCGATTATCATTGTGCGGCGCGCTAATCGGTCTATCACCACTATATCGGGCTTGTTAGCTATGATAGTCCTATCAGTGATGATAGACCGATCCCAGTACAACGTGACATGGTCATTTTCGAGAACTGGGTCGGGCACATACTTGTAATACGGTACCTCAGAATCCACAAGTTTGTATTTCAAAGCAAGTTGCTGGTGAATAATCCTGGCCACTTGGTTATGCCTGTGCAAGTACTCGCCGTTAGCCAGACGAGAACAACCAGAGATAATATGTCTGATGGACTCACCCGGACGGTGACATGCCCGACACACGTCAACCGTCCCGTCCTTCATAATATGCCTCCGGTAGTTGTTCGTCAAGATAACTTCGTCCATAATTGCACAAACAAAACCTTCAGTTTCTCCGAAGAGATCACCGAAACGTAGCCAGGCCACGGACGCTGAGAAATCTACATCGGACCCATAGAGAGCCCGATAGAAGCGCCCGTGAAGCTCCTTGCCTTTCCATACCTCCTTGCGGTCATCTGTAGTAAGTATCACAGGTTTGCGCCAGTTCTCTTTAGCCATGGACAACGGGGTGAGTCCCTTGTCCACTGCGACCACATCTCGGTGCATACCCACATCGACTTTGAGAAAATATTCTCTGAGACTGCACATCTCGCGGTTGTGGAGAGTCTTAGCATTTAAAAAGCCTCGACCTCCACACTTCCGCGGGATGTACAGTCTCATCACTGACGATCGTGGGTGATGCATCCGGTTTGCAGTCAGCAGTGTACGGACCCTCCTATCCAGGGCGTCGAGTTCAGTTTGAGTCCATTTGAGTATGCCGAAAGAGTACATTAATACTGGCATGACCCAACCGTTGAAGGCGCGCACCTTATTTCCGCCCGACAAAAGGCTGTTCAAAACCTTTTTTAGGCGGCCAAAGAAGCGCTCCTTCAGCGATTGTTTCATGTCAGTACCGTTAATGCCCAACGCTTCCGACATACCCAAATACTTATAGGTTTCGGTCGAGCTGAGGGATCTAACCTGTATGGAATCCGAGAGTTGAATTCCCTCAGATTCCATAATCTCCCCTTTCTTTACATGCATGACTGCACATTTGTCCACACCAAATTCCATCCTGATGGCGCTACTGAAAGTTTCAGTTACCTTCAGTAGCTCCATCAGTCGCAAATTGTTGGGGGCAAAGAGTTTCAAGTCATCCATGTAAAGAAGGTGAGATATGGTTTGACCACCTCTTCTCAACCGATAGCCTAGACCTGAATCCCCCAGCAGTGTGCTAAGAGGATTCAGAGCTAAGCAGAACCAAAGTGGACTCAAACTGTCGCCCTGAAATATTCCCCGTTTAATCCATACAGGCTCATCGTTCCCTTGAATCGGTCGACATCCTGGATAGCGAAGGACCGTTTTCCAATGCCTCATACATGACTCAAGAAAGGTGCGTAGAGTTGCATCTATTTTGTACAACTCCAGCACCCTCATGAGCCATGTATGTGGCACAGAGTCATAGGCCTTCTTGTAATCTATCCAACATGTCGACAGATCCTTGCGGGATCGACGAACCTGTTGGCTTATGGCCATGTCTATGAGGAGTAGCTCCTTAGTACCGCGGGACCCCTTCCTACATCCATTCTGAGAGGCGGACATAATTGAATTAGTGTCAATGTGATCATTAATTTTCACTCTCAGAATGGATGTAAGAAGTTTATAGACCGTCGACAAACAAGTAATCGGTCTATAATTCTTGGGTTCCGCGGGACTACCAGTCTTATGGAGCAGGTGGGTAACGCCAGTTGTTAGAAACTGTGGTAGCGACCCAGACTCCAAGGATGACTGGAATTGAGATGCCAGGAGCGCGTGTGAGCTGCTATACCACTTAAGCCAGAAGTTGTGCAGTCCGTCCGGGCCTGGAGATTTCCAGTTCGGTAATGGACGGACTGCTGTGGCTACATCTAATGGTGTGATGGAAATAGCTTCCATTTGTGGTATAGCTTCACACACGCGCTCGACATCGCGCATCCAGTCACCCTCGGCATGACAGACGGGCACCGACCAGATGTTTCGCCAGAATGTACTCGTGGCGATATCATCCGGTCGGCACACGTCCGTCACACTTTGTTCAGGTCGCTCCCAAGCTCTGTATACCCACCTTTCATCGCTCTGGAACATGCGATTCTGCGAGTATCGATCAACCCGCCGCTTATACCGCCGAATACGGTTTGCCCATGCACAAACTTTCTGCTTCAGGAAGTCGATACGCTCTGTGACACGGGACGTGTATTCTCGAGGGCTGATTCCAGTCCCCGAAAACGCCCGCCTCACAAAGCGCATCACACGTGGTCTTGTATTGCCCTCCCTGAAGCAGTATAGTTTGCCGATGAGTGCCCTAGCCTCATCGATACGCCGCTCGATCCTGCACTGCCAGGCTGGTACAGCAGATTTTGGTCGTATAGCCTCGTCACAATTTGGAAACTTGACGTTTGCTATACGACATGCCGCAACAGCCCCGCAGTACAGGATTGAGTGCGTATCAACGAGGTTCTCGCTGCTTTCGAAGATGTTCTGCAGCAGCGAGTCTAAGGCACACACCAGCGCCCTATTCTTTTTGTGCATAGGTAACCGTGGTAATCGGGGCCTAAGATCGGTAGGAGTCGATCTATACTCGCGAAGCGCATCCTCCAGCGCGCTCCTCAGTCGATCGTTGCACTGGCTACTTACCGTGACAACCCTATCATCTACCTCATCACTATTATTATTGGGCCGCGGTATGATTGCGCCACTAGTTGGCGCCGGTACCACGGCCTGTGTCGGGGTCGAGATGATAAGGTTGTTTAGTACCTCTGAGCGCAGCCTATCAAGTGCGGCATCGTCCAACTTGTGACTACGTTGGATGACTCGCACCTGATCCGACAATCGTTGGGCCGAGACGTTCACAGCCGGTTCCAGGTCCTGAAACAGAGACAGCATCCTGACACGGTACGCAGTGAGGTTAGTTCCCCCCTCTGTAGACCCGTAATATGCGCGAATGACGTTCTCGTTCATGGACTGAGTCCATCTCATGCGCTGCACACAACCACCGGTAGCGGGAACCCGGCTCGGGGCCGGTTGGCCCCTAGGTCCCAAGCCTCTCGGTGGCCGGCCTCTCCCCTGCCGACGCACAGGTGTTGGCGACGTCGGCGGAGAGAAATACTCGTCGCTCGAGCTCGACGCGACTGCAGCCGCCGATGACACCACTGGTGATCCGATGTCTGGCGGCGGCGAGGCGGAGCTGAGCGACGAGTCCGGGGGTGGTGAGCGTGCGCGTCGCGATGCTGCTCTTGTAATCATCATCCAATAATTTCAATTTCGTTCATTATCATTTTGTTATTCCTTACATGACATTATGACATATGTCATCGGTCGGTCGTTTAATTTTCATTTTCTTCATAATTTATTAGGTTTTTGTAGTTTTTGAGTTTCTAATGGTTTGTTTGATTCCTGTGCGCTTCTATTGTAAAAATTGTGCATGTAAAGGGCTGAAAACTAATTTTCTTTGAAATAAAATTGCGAGAACGAAATTATTATTATTATTATTATTATCACAGTTATGGACTGGCCAGCCAGAAGCCCAGACATGAACCCCATTGAGCACATGTGGGACGAGCTAAAAAGACGTGTTAGGGCTCGTCAGCCAGTTGCCTAGACGATGCAGGAGTTGAAAACTGCCATAGAAGAGGAATGGGAGATGATCCCTCAAAATTTCATAGAGCGGTTGATAAACTCTATGCCTAATCGTATGAGAGCTGTGGTAGATGCCCATGGAGGCAACACGCGTTATTAAATTGAACCTTTATTTGATAAAACATGTTTTTTATTCAAAAATCAATTGCCTTTAACAAGGCGCATATCCGACTTGTTAGGCGTAGCTCCATGTCGTATGGTATTCTGAATTCAAATTTAAAACAATACGATCGAAAAAGATGGTAAAATGTATCAGGTTTAAAACTGCATCAACAGTTTTTGTTCAATCTAGCAATCATATTTCGGTAGGGGCCATCGAAACCTAAACTCTAAGGTGGGCCAATAGATGTGTCCAGAAGTGTATAACATCAGCGATCTAATAAAAAATAGTAAGTCTAGAGAAAAAATCTTAAAGTTTTGTATAAAAATTTCAAATAGAGTTATAAAAATAAATAAAGTACCATAAACTATGCTTTCCTTATATAGAGTCATATAACGCGATAAGCATAGAAAAGAAAGGTCTCAATCTGTTATATCTTCTAAAAAGTTTTTAAAAATTTGTACATATTATTATATATAATTAATTTGGTTCATGTCACAGTAAAAAATTCAAAAAGCAATTAAAACATAAAATATAAAACAAAGTCTCTGACTACGTCAGGGGAACACTTAGAAAGGCAGGAGTGGGTTTTAGCCGGTAAGAGTCCGGCACTGCCCCAACCGTCTTGCATTGTAAGGCAGTTGGGGCGTCCATGAGGATTTCCCACTCCTGCCAAAACAAAAAAAAAAAAAAAAAGCCTCCATCGGAGGACAATTATTCGTCCTCCGACGCCTCATTCTCCGAGGACGACTTCCAAGTCGTCGCCGGCGGGAAAAGGAAGAAAGGGAAGACCTCCAAGGTCCAGGCCAGCAAGGCCAAAAAGACGGTCCAGTCCCCTCCCTCCCCCACACCCACGCCCTCTACCTCCGCGGCCCCAGCCTCACAGGCTAGCCACCCCAATAGCCCCAGAGCGCCCGTCTCTGCTTCCCAGCAGAAGAAAACACGCCCCATCCCGCCCTTGTACTTACAAGACAAAGGAAAGTGGACTGATGTCTCGCGAATGTGTAGTGAGCTTAAGATAAACTACACAAGTGCAAAAGCATGCCAGCAAGGCATAAAGATAACGGTCCCGACGGCCGGTGACTATCGGGACCTAGTTCGTTCCCTGCGTGGAAGGAAAATCTCCTTCCACACATACTCCCTCCCAGAGGACACGCCCACCCGAGTGGTGATAAGACGTGTACCTAAAGAAATCAGCACAGAGGACATCAAGGATGACCTCACTGCCCAAAAAGTCCCGGTCTCCGCCGTACACCGCCTGCACAAGGCGAGAGGTGGAGACCTCTACGACCTGGTTTTGGTGGTATGTGACCCCACAGAGGGTCACCACCCCATTTTCAAGGTTAGGACAGTGTGCTCCCATCTCCGGCATCTCTATAGAGAAGCCGTTCCGCCCCACTCTAGTTGGACAGTGTCAACTGCCAGCTTTACGGGCACGCCCAAAGGAACTGCTACGCATCACCCAGATGCGTAAAGTGTCTGGGTGGGCACAGCACCGCCGACTGTCCCAGGCCGAAAGACCGGACACAGTGTGCAAAGCCACCCAGCTGCGTACTCTGCGGCCAAACAGGCCACCCGGCTAACTACCGCGGATGCCCTAAAATCGCCCCCAAGCTGGCGAAGCGATTCAACGCCCGCCAGCAGCGAAAGTCCCCATCGGAGAGGATACCCTCCTCCCAGATGCCCGATAGGCTGGCTCCTCAGAGACCCTCGCCTTGGAACCAGCTTAACCTTTACAAAGGGACGTTCGACTACAGATGCGGGTGTTGCTCTCCTAAAACATATATTTAACGCATGGGAGAACTCGCAAAATGCAATTGGAGTTTTCTGTGATCTCTCCAAAGCGTTTGATTGTGTGCACCATGACACGCTATTGCGTAAACTGCGTCATTACGGTCTCAAAAGCGAAGCTCTTAACGTAATAAATTCATATTTACATATTAGGTTTCAATGTGTTGATGTAAATGGTGTGAAGTCTTCCGGGCTACCAGTGCATTTAGGTGTGCCTCAAGGCTCAATACTGGGTCCATTCTTGTTTCTGGTTTACATAAACGATTTACCATTTTTCTTAAAGCGTATCTGTGATGTGGTATTGTTTGCGGATAATACCTCTCTTATCTTTAAGGTAGATAGGAATAGACAAGATTTCGATAACGTAAACAGCGCTCTCTCATTGGTTACGGATTGGTTTACGACAAATAATCTAGTTCTAAATGCCAAGAAAACAAAATGTATAAAGTTTGCTTTGCCAAATGTTAGAAATTTAGGACCCAATGTCGTTTTAAGTGGCGAGGTGCTTGAAACTGTAGACTCGGCAGTATTTTTGGGCATAACTGTTGATTCCAAACTTCAATGGGGCCCACATATATCGAGCTTATCGGGAAGGCTCAGCTCTGCCGCATTCGCCGTCAGAAAAGTTAGACAGTATACTGACGTTGACACAGCTCGGTTAGTCTATTTTAGTTATTTCCATAGCGTTATGTCCTATGGTATTCTATTGTGGGGAAAAGCTGCTGATATACAAAATATATTTGTTTTGCAAAAACGTGCTGTGCGAGCAATATATCAGCTAGGGTCAAGAGTTTCATTAAGAGAACTATTTATAGATATTGGAATTCTCACGGTAGCATCTCAATTCATTTTTGCAAACATTTTATATATTAGGCAAAATATACACTTATATACTAAAACGAGCGACATCCACAACTTTAATACCAGAAACAAGCACAAGCTACATGCTCCTTCACACCGACTTCGTAAGGTCCATGACTCATTTGTGGGGCTCGGTATCCGCTTCTACAATAAACTTGCACTTTCTTTTCTTGACCTGCCTTTTAACTCATTTAAATCTAAAGTTAAATCTAACCTTTGTTCAAAGGCATACTATTCTATTAATGACTATTTAGACGATAAGAATAGTTGGTCGCAGTGTTGAACGCAAGACAATGTAATTTTATCATGTTCTTTCTTTCTCTATTAGTTAGCTTATGACAGGTTATATGAGTTCATATAATTTTTTTGTTGGATACATATTTATTTTTTGTTCGTGTCTTAAAATACTTTGCGTACTATTGTTTAATAAATTGAAGTTCTTAAAACGTAACAGACAGATTTGTTGCTGGGGAGTTTGTTGCGCCACTTCTTCTTCCCAGCTAAAACACTAGGAAGTGGTGACGGGTGGGCGTTTTGGGGGACTGTCTTTATGTAAAATTTGAAGTTCAAAAAGTGCTGGCTCTCAGCCTAATTTGAATAAATGACTTTTGATTTTGATTTTGAACCATCAAAAAGCGTTCCCTGCTTTGATGGCCAAGCAAACCTCTCCCACTCCTCCTACTCTCCCGGCACTGATGGGTAAAACCATCCCAGCGCCGACACCCGCACCGGTGACCCCAGCGGCCCCAGCGCCCCCCTAACCTGCGCCTCAGCTCACTCCTACACCTGCAGCAGTGAGCTCGCGCCCCGTCCCCCCGACCAACAAGGCCATGAGCTTTGGAGTTAGTGAAACTATACTCCAAGCCTATGGCATCTTTATGACCCGTGCGGCTAGGTCCATGTCCGCTGAACTCAACAAGTTCAGAGGAACAGATGGCCAGTTACATATATCAACTGAAAAGGCGCTGGAAATATTCACCGCCTACAAGTCCATTACGGACAAGTTAGACGAGATGGACGCGATTGACTAATCAATGGATAAGTCAAGCACATCCACCATCAGGCCTAGATCCCTAAAACTAGGTTTCTTTAATGCCAACGGCATTAGTAACCAAAGAGACGAGATCGCCAAATTCCTCCGCGATCACCAACTAGATGCCCTCCTCATCCAGGAAACCTTTTTAAAACCCCACCGGAACGACCCTAAAATTGCCAATTACCGGATACTTCGCAATGATAGGACGCGTTGTCATGGCGGTGGCACTCTGATTTACTACAAAAAGGAACTGTACTGCATCCCGCTACACCCTCCCGCTCCCCGCTCACTGCTAGTGTACTCAGCCTGTCGGCTAGGCATGACCGGCCATCAGCCAATCACCATTATATCAGCCTACTGCCCACCCTCCTCCACGCCTGATGACCCCGTCGCTCTCGCAAGCGACTTTACCACCCTCTTTGGCCTGAGTGACTCCGTTATCTTATCTCAATGCCAAGCACCCCGCGTGGAACTGCAACACGACCAACACCAGAGGCAGAGCAGTGTTCTGCCTAGGCGCAACCCTAAATTTCGACGTCATCGCTCCGATGACTCCTACCCACTTCCCTCACGATTCCAGCCGTAACCTGGATGTTCTCGAAGTGGCGTTGCTAAAGAATGTAAACCTCCGTTTGCAATCTATAGAAACGCTACACGAACTCAACTCCGACCACCGCCCAGTGATCATGCACCTAAGCTCCCGCTCAGGCCAGTTCGATCCAGACCAACCTCCCCCGTCTCAGGTGATCACCGACTGGAGGAAAGTAAGCGAAAAGCTGAAATCCACCACGTCACCTCACCTAGACACCATCCCCGACCTGATCGACTCAGTCGCTGACACGACGGCAGCGATCGACTCGCTTACGGATCACGTACAATCTGTCCTGAACGACTGTTCAAGGGAGATTCCAGTGGCGGAGGACCACCGCTGGAAACTCCCGGACGATGTACGGAATCTGATAACCGAGAAGAACGCAGCCATCCGTGCGTATAGCGCTTTTCCCTGTGACGCAAACAAAGCTCACATGCGTAACTTGCAGCGGGCTGTAAAGAAGCGCACTGATGAGCTGCGTTCAGCGCGCTGGGACAAGACGCTTAGCGAACTCGAGCCCACCCACCTAGCCTTTTGGCAACTTCAGAGGAAGCTACGATCCACAGAAGAGGCCACAATGCCCCCCCCCTCTCATTCGCCCCGACAAGAGTGTCGCCTTTGACAACTCTGACAAGGCAGAATGTCTGGCCGACAGTCTAGAGTCCCAATGCTCTCCCAGCTCACAACTAGTAGACCTAGCCCACCTAGATATGGTGGACGCTGAAGTCGAACGTAGAGCTTTCCTACCACCAATCGAAGATCCTGATAATCCTCTGCCCCCCGTCACTCCTGACCAGGTACAGGACATTATCAAAAGGCTTCAGCCTAGGAAAGCCCCTGGCTCCGACGGCCTCACCAACAGAGTATTCAAGCTCTTCCCAGCCCAGCTCATAGTGCTAATGACTGCCATCTTCAATGGCGCATTAAGCATAACATGTTCCCCCAGGCATGGAAACAGGCCACCGTAATCGGTATCCCCAAGCCAGGCAAGCCCAAGTCTGACCCCGCCAGTTACCGTCCCATCAGTCTACTCAACGTTCTCGGTAAAATCTACGAGAGGTTTACTTACAAGCGGCTCAAGGATTATGCCGAGGCAAAGAGTCTCATCCCCGACAAGCAGTTTGGTTTTCGAACCGAACACTCGTGCATCCAGGAAGTCCACCGCATCGTAGAGCACATAAGCGCTGGTTTCCAGCGTGGCAAGATGACGGGCGCCTTGTTCTTCAATATAGCGAAAGCATTCGACAAAGTCTGGCACAATGGCTTAATTTATAAGCTATACCAACTCGGTGTGCCAGACCGTCTCGTTCTCATCTTGAGAGACTTTTTGTCGAACCGCACCTTTCGCTACCGCATCGAGGGTGCACTCTCGTCCCCTCACCCCATCCGAGCAGGGTCCCCCAGGGTTCACCGCTATCTCCCCTCATTTTCACGCTGTACACCAGCGACATCCCTAAAAGTAAACAGGCCCAGTTGGCACTATTCGCTGACGACACGGCCATTTACTATACAGGTTGTGACCCGGCTCCTATCGCTCGCACTCTCCAAACTACTGTAAACATCTTGGGCAGATGGTTCAGGAAATGGGGAATCGAGGTTAACCCCGATAAGAGCCAGGCCATTCTCTTTTCAAAACCGCGGAAAAAACCCCCACTCCCCCGTCCGATCACCATGTATGGCAAGCCGATCCCCTGGGAGAAGCAAGCTAAATACTTAGGGGTCACCCTGGACAACCACCTCACCTTCGCTGAGCACGCAAGGCTGGCCCGCTCGCGCACCGCCTTCGCTCTGGGAAGGCTGCATTTAATCACGATCGCCAGAAGCAAATTGTCACTCAAGTGCAAATTGCGACTGTTCACCGCGGTCATTCGCCCCATGATGACATATGCTTGCGCTGTCTTCGCACACGCAAAGCCTCGTCACCTCCACATGATGCAGACACTCCAAAACCGGTTCCTCCGTAGGATCACGGGAGCCCCCTACTATGTCCGTAATGAGACATTACACATAGATCTCAGAGTGCCCACCACACAGCAGTTCATGAAACGCATTACCAAGCGTTTCATCGACACTGTTGCCAAACATCGCAACCCCCTCATCGTAGCGGCCGCCCGATACGAACCCTCCCTCATCTCCAAGATTCGCCGTCCGAGGCACACTCTAATCACCCCCGATGACTCCACCACCCTCCTTCAAGAGAGCCGTAGAGAGACAAGTACACTACGCAAACCGCGACCACCGTCCTTCCGCCCTCGCCGCCGAGGCCCGTCGCGACCGTCCCGTCAATGTCCGCCCCGAGCCTTGCTCGAGCCAGCCCGCGCCGCTGAGCCTGTAGTTTTAACGTACTCGCCCCCTAATAATAATAATCCTAATTTGATCCAGCCCGTCCCTAGCTGTCCTCCCCCAGCGACGCCCTAAGCCGAGGTCCGTACCCCACAGGGGGTGCCCTTAGTGTAGTCACTTAGTTTGTAAGTTTAATAAGCCCTGGCTGGAGGCTTTAATAATAATATTATTAAGGCCGCCACAGGCAAGTCCGGTTAAGCAGTCGACAACCTCCTAAGTTGACCTGTCAGTCATTCTTTGTTATTGACGAATATTTACTGTGTGCCATTGTGTGCTATCCACCAGCGAGAATATAAGTTGATACTGAAAACAAGTATTTCATTTTCGAAATGAGTAACCAGCACCATGATGATAATGGAAATAGTGACGCCAGCATTGCTGACGTCACTGTTTTTAAAAATAACAAGGGGGCCCGTTCCCCGTCATATATTATATTTGTACATTGAAAGCTGTACTCTTTAATCGCATTATTCTTCAGTTTTAGCAGTATTATGTCGTTTGTGAAGGCAATAGCTATACAGGGTATTTGGGACATCGTAACACAAACTTCACGAAAAGGCTACACTTAATGCCATTAACCAAATTGTAGAAGTCATTAATCTCGCTAATGATCGGTTACAGAAATTTACATTTTTGAGCGCGCAATGTATTGGGAACAATGCGAACTTAACCAGCGAGAGCGTTGTACGTGGTTAACGTAGTACGTCACTGTCTACATCTGCACGTCTTGCAAACACACAAACACACACCATTACTTGTACAGACAACCATACGAGGACTATAGCTGTAAGTCACCATCCGAGGACCTTCTAGAAAACCAGGTTAACGACGACTTACGACTTTATTAACAAGACAGAAAGAAAGAGAAAACAATATTTAGGTTGATGAGCCTATTCGTATAGTGCTATCTCAATCTTTTTTTGGTATGACTTCCTATGAACAATGCGAGGACCTAAATACATTCGAAAACCCGCCTGGGAAGTACCATCCGAGGACCTGTGTGTGAGCCAAACGAGGACCTTAACCATCTGACCAGGGACACTAATGCGAGGACCTAATTTAACACACTTTTTCTCATTTCTTGTACAATGTGAGGACGCAGTATTAGACTTTTCATGTACAGTACGAGGACGTTTTTCCGAGTAGACGGTGTACAAAGCGAGGACCTTTTGAAAATTTCCAATACAAACTTTTTACACACTTATAATTTTACCGTTATAATATTTGAATTATCTTTATGTAGGCAATTTTATTCACACACGTCAATTTCTTGATTTAAGTACCATCAGAGGACCTAATTTGATTTTAACTGACAAACGTTCAAAATGTATGTGTGATATAAAAATATTATAATCATGGTGATTTTATGAAGCTTTCGCTGGAATTGTCTCCTCAACGGTTACTTGTATCGTCTTGAAACTTTGTGTTCTATTTGTTTTGTTTGTTTGTTTTTGTTTTTATAAAAAACGTTGCCCCACACTAGGAATTTCTCCTGTATCGTGGGTGCGTTTACAAACATATAAACTCACATACACAAACAGCCAGACCCGGAGCAACTATATGTAGGCCATACAAATATTTGTTCCGTGCGGGAATCGAACCCGCGACACGCAGCGCTTTATATTTGTTGATTTTAAATTTCATAGTAATACATCTGTTATGGTGATGTTATTGTAGCTACTGCTGGAATTGTCTCCATGTGAGACAACTCTTCATCGGTTACTTGTAGTGTCTTGAAACTCTGTGTGCTTTTTCTTGATATTTTATAGCAATACATAGTCATGGTGATGCTATGTAGCTGTTGCTCAAACGGAGAGGAGAACTACTGCTACCTCGAAAGACAATATTGTTCAAGCGCACCCCCGACTAGCATCGTCGCACACCTTCACCTAATGTGGCTGATCCAACGACCGCAGCAGCACAATACTCCCATAAAAGGCATCATCATCTGCCTAGCCTTTTCCCAATTATATTGGGGTCGGCTCCCAGTCAAACCGGATTCAGCTGAATATCAGTATTTTACGAGGAGCGGCTGCCTACCAGACCTCTAGAACCCATTAACTGGGTAACACGGTACTTCTTGGTAACACTGGTGTCAGATTTTCTGACTTCTGACAATCCGTAACGACTGCCAAAGATCACAGATGACAGCCGGGACCAATGGCTTATCGTGATTTCCGAGGCACGGATGAGTCTCGGTATGTTAATATGGTATATACTCCAATAAAAGGCATACACGTAACATACTGCTCAATGGCTCTTTAGGCCTCAGTGGTCAGGCAACGACTCCGCCCAAAGTTCGACGCCCCTTTCTTCATGGTATCCCCTCCTCATGGTGCCCGGAGATCGTTGAGCTCCCGTCAACGCACGGCTGCCTTTCTGGTGCAGGTGGAGTGAGAGGTATGCTCTTTTTCACTCTCCGACGTCTCCGTTGAATGTATCTTTAACGGCATTCCACGAAGACGGAAGCGATAGACCACCAGACAACCCCCAGCGTCCTCGCTGAACGTTCCTCCAGCGTATAGTGCACGGTGTCCTCGGGACTTTCCACGCATTGGTGACAAACGGGCATCCGCTTCCGACTCATGCGACGCAGGTACTTCCCAAAGCATCCGTATCCAGTAAGCACCTGAGTCAGCTGGAAACTGAGGGCGCCATGTCGCTTATCTAGTCACTCATGAACCTAATAACCATCGCTTTCTGCGGTCTTCGCAGTGCCACAGCGTTTCGGGCTATTAGGCTTACCGCCCTAAGCGAGCGCCCCATAAACGCACCGCACGATCCGCACATAGTCTCCTGGAGGAAGCGTTCGGCCCTGCTAAATTGGGTACAAGCCACGAAAGAGCACCTACAATGCACATCAACCTGGGGACCAGCCGCTGAAAGTGCGGCTCAAAGTCACATCGGCTATCGAGAACGAGTCCTAGGTACTACGTCATCAGCTCGATACTGATGCAAACGCCACCGACCACTATGTGAATCCCGAGGTGACTTGTTCCTAGGTTTCTATGGGGAAACAGAGGGCTTCGTACTTATTCAAAGCCACTCTTCGAGACCCAAACGCCGCATTCTTCCGACGACCTGCATAACCCCTGCCGTGGGCCCGTGGCCAGTATTACCGCTTGCCAATGTCATTGCCCCCGGGCCGTCACCAGGGTATCATCAGCGTAACATATCTCATCGACACCGTCGAGAAGTACAGTGCCCAGTCATATCCAGTTCAATGTTTCACAGCGGTAGCTCTAGTACTGAGCCCTGTTGTTTCTGGCTAGGCTAGCCATAAGGATGATTGTTGAATAAATGTAGTAATGTAGATTGTCATTGATTACAGCTGTATAGCCAGGTTGGAGGCAGTTAAAAATAAATATTGCTTGTTTTCAGTGGTATCTTTGCTTCAATTTACAACATTAAATGCTAAAGGGAGTTCTATAGATTTAACCATAAAAAATTTACGTACACACTTAATTAAAATAATAGAACGGTGGAGCAAGCTCCGGCGCGATCTCATAGTCGTATGGAATAAGCGACTGTCGCAATCGCAACCCAGCGCTGGGCCTGCCACAATCGTGGCGAGAAAGTCAACTCTTTGAGGAGTGGTTAGAGAGGCGCCACGACGTCCTCGTATTCCATCTGACGCAGGTCCTCACCGGATACGGTACAACACCCAATTGTCACCATTGTGTGGATTGTAATGAGGATACTATCTGTCTTTGTAGCGGCGATCGGCAATGGTGACCTCTCGCGTTCGGCCCTGGTCCAATCCATGGTCCGGAGTGAGAGGGCATGGGAAACAGTCACCTCCTTCTGCAAAACAGAAATGCAAGCGAAGGAAGAGGCGAGATGGGTGAGGAAGAGGCAATCCTCACGTCCCAACCGCCGAAGGAGACGCCCTGTGCGTCAGCAGTCGCCCTCAAGCTCCGCCCAGAGCGGGAGAATTCATTTGATGATTTCACAACCAAAGAAAAATGGATATGGTTCTAGAGTTTCAAAAGCTTTTTGTCTCGTATTGTGAATATGACGTACTTTCATCTAAATGGTCATCCCCAATTTCACCATCAAGGACGAGAGTTCTGTTACAATGGAAAAATAACCTAATTTAATTGTTACGTAGTTTAAGGCCTCTGTAGATTGATTTGATTTTAAGCACTCGAGAAGGAAGTGATTTTATAAAATCAGACAATTTTGAAACAAAATTTTAAACGCCAATACACATGGAAATCTATCCAAATGGGGACCTGAATACACATGTTCGGAAAAGCTATCAATATGAGGACTTTTAAACACACTGCGTGGAAAAACTTCCATCCGAGGACATATGTGTGAAGAATAACACATAAGTCCCCGCAAGGTACTTAAAATATGACTGAAGTGTAAATGTAGTGTGTTAAAAATTTATGAGAGCTCACACACGTTCGGAATGTGAACATGAATTTTCGCGATCAAACCGAGGTCCACCTAGGTCGACATCAAGTTTCCCTTATTAAGTATATAGAAAGGCTCAAAATCGAATGGAGAATACGATGAATTGGTCGGGTCAATCCTAGGACGTACAAAAAGGTCCTCGGATTGAAAATGTCCTCGGATGTGCCTTGTGTATTCAGGTGCATGTCCTCGCATGGTACTTAAAACAAACACACAGGTGTGTGTCCCGGTGTTGGCGCCGCGCTGCGCTTTAATGTAGGTACCTACGCATATCGCGTATTGCCGACAATAATTATATCACATAAAATCATTTTAATCGCTCAGAAATACCTACCGACTGATGGTAGGAACATGTTTAAGCAGAAGTTAAGAGAAAAAAAAGGAGTCATAAGCTCAGTCTCCTATAATCACAATTCCGATTCCGAGGATTTCGATAAGCTTAGAAGTACATTGAGATCCGGTAACGTAGGTGGCGCGGCTGCATGCGCCTATGACATCACAATAGCAACAAGTCGCGCCGCATCGGTATCAGGCGTTTACTTTTTCTTCGTCTACCGACCGCGATTTATTCTTACTTGTACGTCCACCGCCAACACAGTGATCAAGCTTTTTTTTTGTCACAATTTTCAATTGAGCAAGTAAACACGTATAAGCACAGTTTTTCGGGTTTTATTTACATAAAATATTACTCGCAAATGTCTCACAAGCAGACATAAATTGGCGACCGTGACAGGACACTAAATCATCAAGAACGAATTTCTGCAAGTCACTACTCCCATAGTCAGGAGAACGTGCCTCATCCAGAATTGAAGACCGCCCGTCAGGATCCGGCGTCTAAGCTACAGCAAGACTTAGTCACGACCACGGCAGCAAACATCCACAGAGATAAGTGTCCTAATTGTAGTGTTCTGATGTACACTAGATAATTAAATATACATAATTATATAAATATCGGCTCACTAGTTCATGCACCACGTCTTCACTCCCTGACAGCTGTCATGCGACCAGCCCCCACGTCAGTTAAGCCCGCGTAGTACATAACCGGAGACGACAGTAAACATATATATACAGCCAATGCTAATATATTATAACGATAATTAATTAAGTTATATTTTACTATTTATTTATTGGTTATTCATGTATGCATACACTACATCCCTCCCTTGTCATTTTTAAAAAAATAAAAGATTAGCATAGAAGATTAGAAGACCTGTGATATTTTAAATTTCTACTAGTTTGAAAATATTGTTATTAATTTTATTATAGTGTTGTGATATAAGTTTATTAAAGTTATAGTAACTAAAGTTTACTGCTGCGTCCCAACAGGGTAATGTACCCACTAAGCCAAGCTCTGTTTGCAACTGTATTTTTACTGTGTGCAAACATGATAATTTAAAAACAATAACAAAATAATTGTGATAAAGATTTTCAAACATTTGTTTTGGGAACAACCTTTGATAATAGATATTATTATTTTTACAAACCTACCTTTCATACTATTTCCAAACATTTAATATCATTTTCAATTATTGCTCATTTTCTTCTGCTTCATTTATATACCCTTCAGCCCTAATGCAATCAGCAATACTAATATCTAAAACTTTGTACTTGCCCTCGATTGCCTTATATCCTGGCTCATCATTTCAGACTGAGAGAGAACCGTATGAGAAGTTAGACACAAGTTAATAGACTTATGAAAATTCTGTATACTTGACAAACGTGTCACCTCCCAAGTCACGCTTCTGAACCCGTCTTTTCCGATCACAGAAAACGTAGTAGTTTCCGATCACAGAAATCATAATAGTATCCGATCACAGAAAACTTAATAGTTTCCGATCTACATGCATAATTTTCTCTTCCATTCTATTCTTCTTTTTATTTATTTTTTTATTTTCTAAATCTTCATCTCTTGTGTAATATGGCAATGTTCTCTTAGAGCCTCTTTCGAATTTTTCTTTTCGGCTTGTCTGAGCTTTTAGTGTGTCCCTGTTTTAACGTTCTATTTAGTTTTATGTTATGTACCACACAAAATTGTTTGAACTTGTTATGGATCAATAGTTTTCCACTGTCTGCTGTGATAGTGACTACCTACATTTTACAGTCTACTAAATATTTCCTTCAAATGTCCAATTATTTCAGCACTTATTAAAGTGCAGCATAAGAAGGGGAATATACATATAGCGACTACAGTAGTTTATCACCACGAAAATATAGTAATTATTACAGGGCGATGGCGACGGCCCCATCAAATCGATTGCTATATCAATCCAAGGCACCGTGGCCATCTCACGTGTTTTTAACGGATTCGGTGGATTAGCTGCAGACACCAGTGTAGGTACAGCCTTTACGCGCCTAACAGATATTTTCCGTGACTTTGTAACATTTGGGCCACCAAACTTGATGTTAAACTACGTCTCATTTGCACTTTGTTAGGGTGGCCTCAATGCGCAGCTTTAAGAACTAAGAACATCTGATCGCAGCTTGGATGGTAAAACAAGCCCCCCTCAACATTATGTCATCGTAGAAACATAATTCATTTTGAAATCAGGTATCTTCTAAGTTTTACAAAATAATTCAATTTCCCGTTACATATACAAATCCTCTTTAACTTTTTTTTTTATCTCATGGTACAGTTGAGACTTCAACAATTTCTTCCAGGCGGTATATTAATGCGTTTAGAATGCTCTACCACCTGTGAATATGGTCTCCGAATATCGTCAATGGATTTGACGCCAATTTGCACTTTGCTACGTTTTACTTTCAAATTCAAATTTGTTTATTTCTTCAACAACTTTGCCAGGCCTATCCTATATTAGGCCTGCAGCCTTAAACCCAATGCTCAATTTAGTTTTCTTCATTTATTAATTCTAACAGTTAATTGTCGTAAACCGTAATTATCAAACTTCTTAACATAAAGAAACTTATTAAAATGTTCACTAGCCCACACCTAACGAAAGCGCTTCTTTATTAGTCTGACAATATCGACGCCCTCACTCAAAGTTCTATTTCCAGGACAAAATCGTTAGTGTCTCGTCCTAAATATGCACGTGAACTGCTGCACGAAAATTTTCCAAACGGTTTTTTTTTTTCGAAGTATGTAACCATTTAAGTACTTGGCTACTTAGTTCGGAAATAATAGTCAAATATCCGATTATATCGATAATCCGATTTGCCAACAAAATTTATAAGTTCTAAATCCTCTGTAACCCTGCAGTAGTACGAGTAGTTGGCTACCAGAATTTTTCACTGCCGACATATACTTTTCTACCCAAAAGATCGCAAGTACCACTAACGTTTTCATAAGAAATGGGTTTCCCATTTTTCACAGCAACTTAATTTTTTGTTTCAAACAGTCATAATATTAATTACGTCCGTAGGCCGTGAAATGTTTATTTGTATTTTTGTTCTGTTTTGTCAGCTCTATCTACGTCTTTTCGATTTCGTATTTCCCATTTTTATCCGTGAGTATGTTTTGGTTGTTACCAGTCTACTAATACCTTTATATCTATTCTACGTATTTGCAAGTAGGTAACTGTCTCGTCACTATTTACAATATATATATGTAATGCATAGATTTAGTTTGAGCCTCTTTAACATCTCTTACATTTTTGTTCCTTTTAAATCTTTTAGTACTGTCGTCATTGCCACGTTTGTTGAATGTCTCACCACAACACAGTTTTCTTTTGTTGGTTGTTTTGTCCTGCACTGTCACACATATCAAACAATATTACAACTTAGCACCTACTGCCAAAGCCTTGTCTTTTCAATCTAAACTTTGTTGACACTTGAGTATCTGTATTAGGTTCAAAATAATTTATGTTATCTTTTTAAAATAATTACCTCTGAGTTACTAATCATATGAAAGTATATTAATTACTGGCCGTTATTAGAGCAATCTAAAATAATGAAGATTATGTTTTACCGCCCGGTACTAGGGCTTTCAGAGATCAACAAAAGTCGTTTATAATACCCAGCTCAGGGCTCTCCTAAAATTAACGCAATTGAATGCTGCCCGGACTAGGGCTCTCCATATAATAATATGTGCAATTTAATGCTGCCCGGACCAGGGCCCTCCATACAATAATATGTGCAATTTAATGCTGCCCGGACCAGGGCCCTCCATACAATAATATTCGCAATTTAATGCTGCCCGGACCAGGGCCCTCCATACAGTAATATGTGCAATTTAATGCTGCCCGGACCAGGGCCCTCCATACAATAATATTCGCAATTTAATGCTGCCCGGACCAGGGCCCTCCATACAATAATATTCGCAATTTAATGCTGCCCGGACCAGGGCCCCCCATTCAATAATATTCGCAATTTAATGCTGCCCGGACCAGGGCCCTCCATAAAATAATATTCGCAATTTAATGCTGCCCGGACCAGGGCCCTCCATACAATAATATTCGCAATTTAATGCTGCCCGGACCAGGGCCCTCCATACAATAATATTCGCAATTTAATGCTGCCCGGACCAGGGCCCTCCATACATAAATAAATATTTTACGTGGCAGAACTGCTATCTGACCTCCACAACCCAGCAATCGGGCAACACGTCACTTGCCGGCAAGACCGGTGACAGACTTCCCGACTTCCGACAATCCGCAACGACTGCCAACAATCCACAAATGATAACCGAAACCAACCGAGGTGCCTCGGTAAGCCAAGACGGTCACCCATTCACAGACCGACCCCGGCAAGCGCCGTTCAACCTCGAAGATCGATCCGTCATTCGATATTTAGTCACGAGCTCTTCTCTCTCCTCTAAATAATTTAAATGCCAGGTACCTAAATATACCGAATTCCTTAAAAACAAAGTGTAAAATATTCTAAAAGTAAAATGCAAAGTGTATCCTCCAAACGTAAATTTAGTTAAAAAATAATCATAATCTTATACCGTACCAAAAATTAAAACTCTGAAACAAAATGTAAAAAGAATTCATTGCAACAAAAAGTTTTATTATGATGCTGACATGCTTTTTTCAAATCTGTCAAATGTTTCATGCTAGGTAGATACTTTTTTTCTTTTTTTTATTATAATGGACTTTACTTTTTAGTGAATTCAAAGTAGATAAATTGAATAAGCCCCAGAATAATTCCGGATTTTCCATTTTTGAAAGTAGTTGAACTTGGAGTACATAAAATGAATAAACATGATTTCTAAATGGCGGCTAATTTTCCCGCCATTGAATGTTCAATATTATTTTGTTAATTGGATTGATTCTTTCTGGTGTGAAAATTTAAAGAAGCATTTGATTGGAAAGCACACCCTGCTTTATTACACCTCCTATCTCTAGAATTTACTACTTTTTTTTTTTGTCAATTTCGTCAAGCAATGAACATTGTACTTCAATATTTTCCTTGGAAAAATGAAAATTATTGTGAATATTTCAAAGAAAACAACATGTACCTAATATGAAAAAACACAATTACATACAGTTAATCCTCGTCGCCAATGTAGTGTTCTGATGTACACTAGATAATTAAATATACATAATTATATAAATATCGGCTCACTAGTTCATGCACCACGTCTTCACTCCCTGACAGCTGTCATGCGACCAGCCCCCACGTCAGTTAAGCCCGCGTAGTACATAACCGGAGACGACAGTAAACATATATATACAGCCAATGCTAATATATTATAACGATAATTAATTAAGTTATATTTTACTATTTATTTATTGGTTATTCATGTATGCATACACTACACTAATCATTACTTTCCTACCCATACCAAATCTCACATTTCCAAATCATCATCATTGTATTGCCTCCACAGTGCATACAAATTCACAAAAGGCAATTCTAAAGTCAATAATAATTTGTATTCATCGAATGGTGACCACCTTCAATATTACCTACATGACATTAGTTTTTTCTTTGTTGTTAATTGACAGAGGTACAAAGGTCATCCATGTTACACGCGTTCCAAAGTCGCAAAGTTAACAGTACAATAGATTAACTAGTAGTTGATACATTGCCTATTCACTATTTTCAACGATTATTCATCAGCATAATCCCGTTTTATGTGGCAATAATTGTTATTTGTTTAGTGAACAAAAATCCTAAAATCATCAACAACATAAGGCTCAGTGCAATTGTCTAGCATAGAACTTGTTGCGTTATCATTAAAGTTAAGTAAGTTTGAAGGTTTGTCTACTAAGTTTGATGACCTTCAAACCGAGATGGAAATTTTAAATCATAAGAATTTGGATTCAGAGATTGATGAGCGTGATAGCATCGAGCAAGATATCATTTCATGTATAGCAACAGCAAAGAACTTAAGGCTACTCTCTCGAAAAAAGCTTAAAAACAGCGTGCAGATGAAGCAGCTTTTCGTCAGCATTTATAAAGAAATTACATCTGAAAAAAATATATAGCAATCTACATGATATAATACGTAATTTGGTTTTGCCATAATTTTTCTATCGGTATCCGATAATAAGAAAAAAAATCACCAAATCACCTCTAAATCGTTGAGATGAAACCATTTTACTCCTTCATTTTTTATCAAAAGAATATTAAAAAAAATCTACTGGTTTGCAATACCAACGAAAATGATTTGGTTTTGTTACTTTTTAAAAACATGTATTATTTTTACTATAATAAATTAAAAATGCGACCATTTAAAGTCCGTGTCTATATCTCCCCCGCACTCGTCCACAAATTCAGTGCGGAGCGCGTCGTGTTGCTAGGTGGACGTGTGTCGCTTTGCGAGAGCTCAGCACTACAAAAATATCGTAAAATATAACTGCAAAAATGTAATTTTGTTAAAAGTGGAGTAAGTTTTTTCTGATTCCTGTATAAGTAGTGTTTTATAGTTATTTTAATTGTACAGTTTTATTAGTGTTTAAGTTTAGTTTGTAAAACATGGGGAATAAACAGAAACGTTTGAAGAGAGGTTTAAAAAAATATTACAAACAAAAGGGTATAACATTTATCAAGGTAAGTTTTATCTACATTTTCAGTATAACTTTACTTACCTTTCATGAAAGTAGATAGATACTGTTTATAAAATACCTATATTCAAACAAAGTTGTAAGTATAATGCTTCTGTGTCATAGAGTAGTGAATGATCACAGAAGGACCATATCCTTGCAATGACTTTTAGTCAATAGTACTTGTAATTTTCCTTTTCGGTACCTCAGTAAAGTATATTTTTACCCGACCGCGCCAGAAGGAGGGTTATGTTTTTCGAGTGTGTGTATATTTCTTTGGTACGCTTTGTAGCCTAAACGCCTTGATGGATTTTATCTTGATAGATGTCATTAGATTCGTCTTGATAGTGAAAGTGACACTGAGTATATAAAAAAAAAATGGCTGATTTTTGGCGCCATATTATGTCTTCAGTTTTTTTTCCTCAAAACGTATCGAGGGGGTAACAAGAAAAAGGGCACGAGGAGACGATTTCAAAAATGTATCTCACTAAAATGAAAGAAATAAAAAAATACCTTTTTAGTAGTTTTTAGCGATCGGATTTTTAGACAAAGTCAATTGTTTTTAATATTATGATTGATTTATTCTGATTATTTTACAGAGTTTATGCAGTGAACGGCTGGAATTGAGAAGGAAACTGTCAACAGCCTCTAACTTTGGCCGCATTATAAAGAGGCGTTCAAATATCAGTTGCAGTAACGTAGTAAAAGATTTACTATAATATAAAGAAAGCATAAGTCACGTTAAATCAATAAAACATGGGACTGAAAATGAAAAAAATACTCTTGAGCAAATTTCAAAAGACACTGGTTTAGTTATACAACCATACGGTTTATTTATTGACGATGAATTGCCATATCTAGGCGCTACTCCTGACGGTATACGAGTATGTGTCGAGGAGAATATGGTGGTAGAAATTAAATGCCCTATTGCAGCTCACTAACTGAGTTTTACCGATGCAGTTACTAAAAAAAATACCTTTTATAAAACTGACTAGCTGTCCCCCGCGGCTTCGCTCCCGTCAACTGGCTACCTACCCTACACCTACCCTACACCTACCCTACGGATTCTTAAATTTTCTAATTTTCCGCGCAATTTTTTTAATTTTTTTTTTTCATAATAACCTTTTCCTGACAATAACAAACACAACAAAAAAAGAATTAGTGAAATCGGTCCAGCCATTCACGCGTGATGCCGTGACCAATGAAAACGGGTTTCATTTTTATGTATATATAGATAAAACTGCTACGATTGTTATTAATACTAATCATAATTGGTATTACCAAATTCAGGGTCAGCTTCACATAACCAAAAGAACAAAATGTCTTTTTGGAATATGGCTGGGTGAAAATATTTCCTATGAAAATCGAAATTATAGAAAAAGATGACAAGTTCTGGAAAGACGTAATGGAAAATAAATAAATCAGATTTTATTTGGATTGCATATTACCGGAACTTATTGATCCAAGATAGGTACCTGAGAAAAATGAAAATTAGAGACTATTTGTATGCATAGAAAAAGCAGTGGTAAAAATAAATTACCCAAAAAAAGGAAACAAAATGATTTAAACCAACAAACAAATGATTTACAAGAAGACGATGTATAGGAGAAAGAAGAAAATGTCAAAGAGAAGGAAATATAACTAAGGAAAGAAAAAGAGGTTGAAGAGAAAAATGAACAAAACGAGAACGAAGAAAAAAAGAAAACAGAACAAGATTTTATCTGGCTCTCGAAATTTTCAAAAGTAAATATATGTGAACACGGAGAAATAAGTGAGGATCAAGAAGTTCAACCAGCCAAAAGAATAAAAATACTCATTGAAAGGAAGTTACATTTCAGTGAATTTCAGTTCTTATCTTTTTTTATAACAAATATTATGACATACACTAGTACCTATTACTTATAATATACTACCTACCTATCTACCTTACCTACCTACCCTACCTAGAAACCTTCCTCTGACTTTAACAGAAATTTTGATAAAAATATTAGCCGAAATCGGTCCAGCCGTCCTCGAGTCTTGCTCTTAGCAACAGAAATAACCATTAATTTTTATTTATTTATATAAATAATTTTGTTCTCGACCATGTTTCAAGCCTGGCTGATTTGTAGTAAAGGTATAGTTTCTACCCGCGGCCTCGAAGCATTTTACAAATATATTCGTAACTGTTGCCCGAAAAGTACATCCATATCAATAGATAGTAAATAAAAACAAAAATTGACTACCTACTTTATATGCGGAGCATATAAAAAATAATTTTAACTTCCACGATGATTTGACCTTCTGTGATTTCGATACTCTGTGACGGGACCAGGCGACGACGCGCGTTGGCGGAGCGGGCCGCGCGCGGCTCATCGTTCTGTTGCATGCGGGTAGCGGAGTGGGAGTTCGCTCCGCCCAAATGCGCAAGGTCACTGGCATGAATACAAGCCTTAATTGAAGATGCGAACAATCAATCCGAGGCGCGTCGTAAGTCTTCAGCGTTCTCATGTCATCACCTTCATGACTCTGATCCTACCGGATTTAAGTTGCCGCGTATTGAGATTTCTAAATTTAACGGAGCATATTTTCGCTGGCTCGAATTTCGAGATACTTTCTAAGCTTTAGTACATAATAACGAACGTATTTCCGATATAAACAAATTTCATTATTTAATATCATATTTCGAAGGAGATGCGGCTCGTATCGTTTCAAATCTTGAAGTGTGAGCGATACGACAACAAGAAGTTGCTCATTAATTATCATTTGTCAGAAATAATTAACATGAAACCGATAACTAACGAATCCGAACGATCGTTACGATTTTTAGCTGATCACGTAACAAAAAACTTGCGAGCACTGGCTAACTTAGGGCGACCCACTCATATGTGGGACGATATAATCATATTTATGACTAGCTGTGCCCACGACTTCGTCCGCGCGTACTTTTCGTATTTAGGAAGATAATTATAGCTGTTGCCCGCGACTTCGTTCGCGTGTATGTCGGAAAGTAAAATGATGTCGCTAGGTAAAATCGTTAATACGAACAGTCAATATCTAGCATTGCTTGACCCCTTTTTTATAGATGGGAAATCATCAAATGACTCCTTCCGCTCTAGGCGGAGCAGAAAGAAGTGTCAGACTCTTACTGACTAAAACCCATCCGTGTTCCTCTTAATGCTCTTTGCGTTCCAGGGCCGCGGTGAATCTTTCGAATAAATTCCGCAACCCTGGCAGGCACTGACCCCAGTGGGCCTCATCTTTTATGCTGACATCTTTTTGAGGCGCACGTGGAACACAATGCGCCGTTTGACTCGGGCCTGGTTCTTATCGGACGGCGAGCAACCCAACGCTCGCCGTCCGCAAGCCCGCGTTGCTTGACCCCTCTTAGAATTAGGAATTTCGAAGAGTATTACGCAAGGCACTGGCTGTATCACCTTTTTCGTGAGAAACGTTTTATTGATATCGCATCTCTCATTTCATCGAAACTATTCACAGCAGCCCTAGAATATATTGTGAAAAGTAGGTGTAAAACAATAGCGGTATTAATTAACGTCCATTATGCCTGCTTGTCTCACTTAACATTTGCAGATGACCTTGTGGTTTTCACTGAGAACTTCTATGACCCCCAGAAAATGCTTCAAAATCTTTAAGATGCTTCTTTTGAGTTGGATCTTAATAGGATGAATATGGCCAAGACGAAGGTTATGAAAAACTCCTTCAGCGATTCAAATCCTACTGTTAAAGTTGGTAATAAATTGTTGGAGATGATAAACTGATATGTTTACTGACTGAAATGTTTTTTGACTGTTATGTTTTTTTTTGCCATATCAAACAGAGGTATCGAGAGGAATATAGCTTGTATGGGCCACTTTTAGCTAATTGGACGACATTCTGAAACCTGACAAAATTCCGCAATGTCTGAATTCCCGCCTCTATAACCACTGTGTTTTACACGAACGCTCACGATCGCTCGAGTTGCACAGAGAGCCATGGAGCGTTCCATGCTCGGCATAGGTACGTCGTCGAGATCCGAAGACGAAGGTACGAAGGTTTTCAACATCGGAAAACGAATTGTTGAACTAAAGTGGAGCTGAGTAGGACACTTGGCAAGGCGTGGTGATAATAGGTGGAGTGAGGCAGGCTAAGTGGTGTCCGAGGACTGGAAGAAGAAGTATTGATCGGCCGGTGGCGAGATGGGCGGACGACATTGTTGCCATTGTGGGTAAAACCTGGATGAGGCTGGCACAGGACCCTGGGAATTGTCACATAAAAAGAGAGGCACTATAGCAGTCTCTTTTATGCTCAGCGCTCAGTGCTCAGCAGTGGGTGAAGTCAGGCTGTGGATGATGATGATACACGATGTTGAAGAAAGGTGCTAAGGTTGTAATTAACACGCGATAGAGCTACATAAAGTTGGCCATGGCAAAACCAACCAGAAAAGAAGTCTACTCCCGCAGAGGACACGATAGAGGTCTGCCTTGCTTGGGCGGAGCACTGCCGTGTCTTCGTCGAGGCGATCGGCGGCGGCGACCTCTCGCTACCGGCCCTGGTTCAATCCATGGTCCAGGGCCTAAACCACCAACTCTTAAAGCAGTATTACTTTAATATTACTTCCAGTGGGAAAGAGACGGAGCTATACGTCCTTTATAGCTCCGTTTCTTTCCCACTTAAAATAATATTGAAGTAATACTGCTTTAAGAGTTGGTGATTAGGCCCCAGGGCGGGCGTTCCCGGCAGCGTAGGCGCGGGCCTGTGGATGGCGAGCTTTGGGTCGTTCGCTGTCCGATAACAACCAGGCCCTCACCGTTCTGAGGATTTTTTCACGTCGAAAAACCCCGGCTTCACTTCCAGGATAACGTAGCAGACTGATTCCTAGGTGTCGAAGCAACCTCTGCAAATTGGGCTGTCTGTGGCGTCTATATTAAATAGGTGTATTTTTAGGGGCAATGAACCGTAATAATCTCTATTATTATTCAGAGGTAAATTCTACTTAAGCTGATAAGTCGTTTAGTTAGTCACGTGTATAGACTTGTCATTGCCATTTTTGACTGCAATCGGTAACCCGTGACCTTTTGTTGTCATGAAGTTCTCTGCCGAATTCATGTACGAAACGGTGGGTACGGGAGTTCTTCTGTGGCGTCATTGCCTAGGGATCTACAGTTCCTCTTGATCCTCGGAGGTGTGAGACCCGCTACTGATAATTGCTGGACCTGGGCTGGTCATGACGTATCACCGGCTCACCGGGAATTGAACAGTTTTAACCAAAAAATAATTGGGAATGAGATGATCCTGGGAAAGAAATCCAAGACGATCATCGATAATGAAAGGCTCACCGAGTCGAAGCTCCAAAGTCTTGAGCATCGATGCCGAGTTGCTAGTCTGTCGGTTTTCTATCGGTTGCATTTTGGGGAGTGTGCGACGGAATTGCATAGTTTAATTCCGCCAAGTCAAGGTCCATCATCGGACCACAAGGCGTACGCTGGTGCGCCACCGGTACACGGTGGACATCACACCCACATGAACAAAACGTTTTGGAAACACATTCATTGTGCTTACAGCTAAAGAGTGGAATTCCCTGACTGTGTCCGTGTTTCCTGATAGCTACAGCCTGGGAGACTTGTCAAGAGTGAGTAGGTTAAAGTCAATTAAATTATTTTCAAATAAAACTTTTTTTTACGTCGGGTAAGCATCAAAAGAATCTTTAACAAAAAATATTTTTTGGTGTAATTCTCATGCTGTTGATAGTAAGAACAGTTTCGCTCAACAGATGGCATTGCGAGTACCATTCAGATACTTAGGTACCCGTACTTACTATGCATGTAGATAATAAGTTGATTTCTTCTAGATTGCCACAATTCCTATCAGGTTTATGTGTTAATGTTATTTACATTAGTTTTGTATTTTTAACGTGATACGAACAAAACAGAATAGGTTCATATAAACAGAAAATAGGTTCTTTGCTAAAAAATATGCAAAATACTGCAATAACGTATTATTAATATTTGAAAATATTAGGTTTGGTAGGAATAAAAAATTAGGAAATAAATAAGATAAAAATAATACAAAAATAATTTCATCTTTTTTGAGATTCGAACCCGCACCAAGTCTTTCGAGGAGCAGGCTTTAAACCAACGGACTATGCGATCCGTTGACAAATGATTAAAATAGCCGATCTTATTTATGTCTTGGCTTTTAGCTGGGTTCCACATCAGATGCTCCAGAACTTCATTTTTTTTATGTTGACAGAAAGTACTCATCATGTTGACCAACTATTCCTAAAGCGGTATATTAAAATCTCTTATAGATTAGCCGGGCTGCTAAGGTTCCACGTCAGGTATTCAGAACTTCAAAATAAATTATAGCCTATATGTTGGCGAGGACTAATAGCTATACAACAAAAAAAGTTTCATCAAAATCCGTCCAGTGGTTTTTGCGTGAAAGATTAACAACAGACAGACAGACAAAAAAAAAAAAAAACATATTTTTGGCTTCTACTGTTTATATGAAGCACCCCTGGAATATTTTTTTTTATTTTCATTCAATGTACAGAATTGACGTCTTCTACAGTTTTATTATATGTATAGATGACAGCCAAATTAGACAGTCAAAGTTTAATGAAGTGGGAAGAATCGCAAAATACATTTAATTCAGTTGATGATCTGCCAACTTTAGCTCAATTTCATAGGTTCTTAACAGATCGTGCTGGTGTTTTGGAAGCCATGAATCGTAGCAAGTACGACAATGTTAATAAAACGCCACGTCCTAGCCAGAGCTCTCAAAATCAACATTGACATCCAAACAATAAACAAAATAATATTAGTTCCAATAATAAAAACAATAGATCACCCCACGTTAAATCTTTTACTGCTAAACAACAGGTTCAGAAGGGAATTGATTGCGTTATTTGTAGTGAGTCACACCGAATTTACTCATGTCCCACATTTAAAAACAAGACTGTTAATGATAGGTTAGCTGATGTTCAAAAATATAATCTTTGTCCAAATTGTCTGAGACAGGGTCATCAAGTCCCTGACTGTCTATTGGGACCTTGTGTTTTTAAGGAATGCAAGGAGCGTCACAATTCTCTTCTGCATCAATCCAATGCTGTGTTATCTACGAACTCTGCTGAATTATTGTCAACTTTGTCAGAGTCGTGCACCAATCATGTATTTCTATCAACCGTCGTCATCGAAGTGTCGAACCCGTTGACTAACGCCACGGAGAATGTACATGCTCTCTTAGACTGCGGCAGTCAATCTTCACTCATGACGAAAAACCTGAAACATAAATTACAATTAGTTACAAATCAAACAAAGGAAATAAATATAATAGGTATTAGTCCAATCAACGGGGCTTATATGATCCGAAAAATTCTCCCGCCTATGAAATTTGGCATGTAATGAAATTAGGTGATACAGATTACAGATGTACAATAATCCAACATTTTTTTTTACGAGAAGTTAGGTTATTTTACCTAAACATGAAAATTGCTTATGAGGCTCTGTGAATATTTCCTCAGGCTGAAATACTTTCTGTTTACGTATGAATGTACTAGTTAGAATAAGTATGTACAGGAATCCAACATTTTTTCGACTTCGGTGATACCCCAAATTTAACTTTTAACATTTTGTACTATAACTTCCGCCGGAAAATTGCTCTGCCAATTTTTATGTTTTCATATGTCTTTATGTTCCTAAATACATAGCTTTGTTTAGTTATCCAAAAGATTTTCCGTTTTAAACTTGTATTTTTTCATCATCATCATCATCATATCAGCCGAAAGACGTCCACTGCTGGACATAGGCCTCCCCCAAGTGTCGCCACAACAACCGGTCCTGTGCGTCTCGCATCCATCGGTTACCCGCGACCCTCACCAGATCATCGGTCCACCTTGTGGGAGGCCTTCCAACGCTGCGTCTTCCGGTACGCGGTCGCCACTCCAAAACTTTTCGGCCCCATCGACCATCTGTTCTGCGAGCAATGTGCCCTGCCCACTGCCACTTCAATTTGGCGATCCTTCGGGCTATGTCGGTAACCTTGGTTCTCTTGCGGATATCATCATTCCTGATTCGATCACGCAAGGAAACTCCGAGCATTGCCCTCTCCATTGCCCTTTGGGTGACTTTAAGCCTTCTGATGAGGCCCATTGTGAGCGACCACGTTTCGAGTCCATAGGTCATCACTGGCAACACGCACTAGTCATAGATTGTATTTTTTATTTTTGCTTAATTACGTAATGTGAAAAAATCCTCCGTCCATTTTTATACCTTTATTAGTCATATGATTTTATATTATAACAGATTTATCAATAATCCAACAAATTTTATTTATTTATTTATTTATTAAAACTTTATGCACTAGTAAAACACTGTACAAAGGCGGACTTAATGCCATAGGCATTTTCTACCAGTCGACCTTTGGGTGGTGCAGAGACAACATGGCAGGTGCAACTTAAAGGAAAAACAGAGGGAAAAAAATACGATCATACATACATAGATACATACATAAAATTAACAAAGGTATTAAGAAAGACGAATCCAACGAATTAACGATGTGATGATTCAACCAACTTCTTGCGAATATGCTCACGTGCCTTAACTTTAAAGGACAACCGACTGGTTGCCGTCCTGATGGTCCGAGGGAGCGCACTCCAAAGGAAGATCGCTTCGACAAAGAAAGAGGCAAAAAAAAAAAAGAGAGAGAGAGTTAATTCAATACGTGTATGAGATTATCCAATAGGCCAATGGAAATTCGGCCTAATACAAAAGTTTTTACAATCTCAATAATATAAATTCAATCTCAACATACCTTTATTAGTCATGATTTTATATTAAAACATATTTATCAATTATCCAACAAATTTTCGGACGTTCAATATTTGTTACGATATTTCACTGTTATAAGCTAGAGCGAAGGGTTGGCCATCACTTGACTGAAAATACTTTTGGAGTAATGTAGGGGAGTTTGATGGCTACCGATATTATTACAAATATTTTTCTATAAATATGCACAACGTGTGTACAGTCAACAGCACATCAAGTTACCAAAAACTGACAAATTTTCTCATTTGATTTTGAACTTAACCTTCAACATTTTAAGAGTGTGTATTCGAATCGCGAGTCGCTGGGAGGGCCCGGCACGACCCTCAAGTCTGCTATTGCAATAGTGTCAGAATGGTCTACCATTGATTTCATCAAAACAAATCAAATCAAATACGTTTATTTGTGTACACAGGTGAAAAAGGTGGAACAATTACAAGATCAATGGGTCTCTGTGTCCTGCCACAGTAGGTGGCATACAAACATTAAATATTACATTGTTGATTTTGACAAGTTTGTTAATCTACTAATATAAAAGCGTCATTATGACTTTCCAATGGTCAACCACTGACCCTCCCATTGAAAGAAATGTCATAGAATGGTAATCTCGTACATAATGACAAATGACTGACAGACGTATGCCGTAATCTGCTAAAATTTTGACAGTTTCTTTGATCAGTGACCTACCATTAGAACGTCCTTGTGCAGTCATTGCTTTTCAAAGACATTGAATATTTAGAACCATGATTCTATTATTACGAGACCACTGACCGACCAATGATTGACCATTATGAATTTAGCAGATTACGAACTTATTGCAAAATGACAATGGGATCGTGTTGGAATGACGAATTTATGAAAATAGCAGACTTGGGGCCCAGGATCGATAATCGATTGCGCGCGGGGATTTATAGTGTTTTTATAATAATCTTGTAAAATAAATGAGTACATAAAAGGACTGACAAAAAAACCAGGATATTTAGCAATACCTTTATTTTCTTAAAATAATTATAATATTTATGTTTATAGTAAAACACTGTTAAAACAAAACTGTTAAAGTTAACCGATTTTCTATATATTTTTTTAAATACTAATTAGCTATATTTTTGTAATTGAGCTATAAAGTGCGCTTTGAGACTACATATTCAGTTGGACAAACGTATAATATAAAATATTTTACCACATTACAATGGTTGTATTCGTCCTGAAAGATAACTCTGACGTCCATTTTTGTCAAACGCTAACTGTTCTTTTTAAAAGTGTCAACAAAAGTTCTATTATTCAGAGTAGTGTAGTAAAATAAAACTTAATCTTTCTAAAACCGTAATATTCTGTGAAATAATCTGCTCACATCATTACGATTTTGATCTTGAAAAATTAAAAAAAACATGAAGTTTTTGTCGCGAATCGAATACACGCTCTTAAGGTTTAAAATCATTTGGAGAAAAGACAATGCCAGATCTCGCCCCAGCAATTTACAGAAAATGTAAATTAATGAAAATCAATTTAATGAATCGTGGGGTCCGAGTGCTCATTACTTGTTTAAAGATCTGTCGAGACGCTTAGTTGACACTTCGCGTGACCCTTTTTTTTTTTTTTTGAGGATGGGAAATCATAAAATGACCCCTCCCGCTCTGGGTGGAGCGGCAGGGAGTGTCAGACTTTTACTGACTAAAACCCACCCTTAGTCCTCCTAGTGCCTTTCTTTCCAGGGCCGCGGTAACTCTTTCGAACATATTCCGAAACCCTGGCAGGCTCTGGCCCTGGCGGGCCCCGTCTCCGTTGCTGACTGCTCTTTCCGGCGCGTTTGGAGTGAAACGCGCCGTCGATTCTGGCCTGACCTGATCGGACAGCGAGCTACTTCGCGTGACCCTACGGCTGGCTTTTACCTGGGACAAAGGATAATCATTGCCATATGACGTGGCAATGCTGCCAGCCTTTTGGGTACATTAGCAGTGGTCTGCGATGCGGAGGAATTTTTCGACGCCATATTTTAGATTATTTTTAGCTTAAGTTAAGTCATTTATTTAAGTGTGTATTTTTATTGTTTTTCGCTACCTACATTTGCTTTTGTCAACGGATCTCAATTCTCGTTCACTTGCTGACTTTGTGCTACTTATAAAATGCTGCAAATTTTATGCTTGTAAATTACTTTTTTAGTGGGGCAAAGTTATAACAGCCGCACGGACCGATCTTCAAGGATAAGCAACGCTTGCCGAGGTTGGTCTGTGGATGGGTGACCATCTTAACATACCGAGACTCCTCCGTGCCTCGGAAAAGCACGTTAAGCCGTTGGTCCCGGCTGTCATTTGGAGATCTTTGGCAGTCGTTACGGATTGTCAGAAGCCAGAAAAATCTGACACCAGTCTTGCCTAGAAATACCGTGTTACCCAGTTAAATGGATTGTGGAGGTCTGGTAGGCAGCCGCTCCACGTAAAATTCCGGTATTCAGCTGAATCCGGTTTGACTGGGAGCCGACCCCAATATAGTTGGGAAAAGGCTAGGCAGATGATAGTGGGGCAAAGTTCTATAGTTTCTGTCCTTTGACAGTTTCGTATAACCTGATGTGCGGTTGACTGTACAACGGCGTTTAGACATTCGCTTATACCTATTTCTAAAGAATTTTTATTTCTTAAATTGTATGTATTTAAAATAAACAGACTTTGTAAACTATGCGGAAAAATGGTCAAAAAGTTAAGGAGATTTCGAGTTAAGAAAAAAAAGTATTGTGCAAAGGTGTACCAGTTAAGCTTATGATTTTTTTCAGCATCTGCGTCCACCAATACAATTTAATTAAGCTGTAGAAAACACTAATACACTTAAACATAAAATAACTCTTGGTAAAATCTCCGAAACGTGTGAAATAATAATTAATTCAAAAGATTTGCTATACCAAGGGTCAGCGCACATCTGGCGCTACCAAATTAGTGGAATTTACCCCCAGAATCTGTCAAGCCAGCTACGATGCAACGAATGCCACACGAAAAAATGCATTAAAACATTGTGCATCGAAAAAGGATGTTTTGAATAATACTATGCATAAGCCCAGGAAGGTTTTTTTTCTTTATAAAATGTCTTTCTAGACTGCAATAGATACGAGAATTTTGCTGCTAGGTTTGTATTTGGGTTCAAATGGGTTAATTTGTGCGTATTTGTGATAGAATATTAGATTTAAGAAAATATTCAAAATTTTCAATTAACCGCGCTTTTTCGTAAACCCGAAAACATATCCTAAATGAGAAATCGTATAAGCTCACTGAAAAAAGGAAGAGGTTCTCAATTCGATTGTATTTTTTTTGTCACTTCAACAAACCCCAGTATAACATTACTTTTTTTTATTACACAGTCAACACACACAACTCGCCGTTACCTTAGACCGCCGTTGCTAGCCGACGGCCGGCAATGCAATTATTGAGATTGTAAAAACTTTAGTATTAGGCCGAATTTCCATTGGCTTATTAGAAAATCTATTAAAATACAGCGACTCATAACTTAAGACACTCATTGAATTAACCTGAGCAATTATTCACGTGACTTAATAAAGCAAAAATGAAAAAAAATGTTCTTCCTAAAGGACATAAAATCATATGACTAATAAAGATATAAAAATGGACGGAGGATTTTTTCACATTACGTAATTAAGCAAAAATAAAAAATACAAGTTTAAAAAGAAAAATCTTTTGGATAACTAAACAAAGCTATGTATTTAGGAACATAAAGACATATGAAAACATAAAAATTGGCAGAGCAATTTCCCGGCGGAAGTTATAGTACAAAATGTTAAAAGTTAAATTTGGGGTATCACCGAAGTCGAAAAAATGTTGGATTCCTGTACATACTTATTCTAACTAGTACATTCATACGTAAACAGAAAGTATTTCAGCCTGAGGAAATATTCACAGAGCCTCATAAGCAATTTTCATGTTTAGGTAAAATAACCTAACTTTTCGTAAAAAAAAATGTTGGATTATTGTACATCTGTAATCTGTATCACTTAATTTCATCACATGCCAAATTTCATAGGCGGGAGAATTATTCGGAAGTCTCCATACAACTAATATCCTCGTTGATTGGACTATATAGGCAATAACTTATGTCATAAGGTTACAGAATTCTGCAAAATTACACTTAGTTCGATGAACAATCCTTATAGCGTTACCTTATCCTGTTTAGTGCTTGATGAGCTGACAGGAGAATTGCCTAAGGTGCCTATAAACATGAAACATTCTACATTACCCGACTACATAAAGTTGGCTGACCCTAGCTTTAACGTACCTGCGAAGGCAGACGTTATTCTTGGGTCAGATATATTTTGGGATGTTGTAGGTACAGAACAATATTCTAACCCAAAAATAATAGAAATCACTGTGTTACGTACGACTATTTATAACAAACTCTGATTCATATTATAAATTTTAGTCTGCGATCTGCGTATAAATACAAGGGTTTATTTAGAGAATGCCCGAGTTTCGATATTACAAACACGAGCTAAATTGAGGCTTAACTGCGCTTAACTTATGCAATGTACTAAAACATAAACATACTTGTCTCGTTATACATTCTGACGGTCGTTTTCAAGAACTATATAGGCTCTTAGTAGAATTTAGCACCGACCTATTGTAAAACTAGGTGGCTATTAGAGAATTTGTTTGACAATACGAGTCGACACTGAAATACACAATGCTGTGACTGATTGCACATTGAAAACTAACTAAGCACTGAATATCTGCTAAACTGAAAGGGAAAACGCTGACTATGACTCAAAATCCCATAGAATTCGTACTTAAAAAAAAATCCGGGGAAATTGGGTGATGTTAATGCCAAAGTTTGTATTGAGGATAATATGAACGCCGACGGTAGATAAGTCACGTAAATTGTATCGCAATGGCGACTATTTCCATTTCCTGAAGGGAAGTGTGTCACGAACAATGGATTGGATACGGCGTTATACGCTTGATTGGGGACAGTCCTTCAACTGGAGACATTATGGACTGCAATATTTGGTACCTAACTTTGTATTCGAAACGTTTTTCTTAACTATGGGTGATTTAGGCCACATCCTGTAGAAATTTTCGAAGCAGTAAAGTAATGCGGATAGTAAAGATACGAATGAAAAAAATAAATGAAAAATGTAAAGCAAACTGCTGAAATAATCGAATTCTTCCTTAGAGAAATGGTTTTCTGAGATTTGATTACTACCATGTTGTCTAGTCATTGTAAATACATGCAATGCAATCATTCAAGTACTTCAAATGAATCATACCAATTAGATTCAATTACAAATATTGATCAGAAGAACTAGGTTTTGGGAAGTTGAAGAGCTTCCTCAAAGGACTACTTTGACCCCAAATTAAAGGTTGTGTGAAGAGCATTTTATCGCTAACACCACACGACTAAGTTCAGGTAGGTTTTGCGTTAAGCTACCATTGCTTGACAGTCCTAATACTCTCGGTGATTCATACAATTTAGCCAAAAAACGGCTGCTTAATTTGGAAAAACGATTTCGTAAAAATCCGGAACTCAAAATACAATACACAGAATTTATTAATGAATACGCCGAGTTAGGCCATTTGTCCGAATCGTATATTGCAAAACCTACTCCAAACTATTTCCTGTGTCATCATGCAGTATTTAAAGAGGAAAGTGAATCCACCAAAATCCGAGTGGTGTTTGACGGCTCAGCCCCCACTTCCTCTGGCCGCTCGCTCAATGATATTCTCATGGTAGGCCCTAATAAGCAAGATTCTCTTTTTTCCATCTTGATCAGGGCTAGACAGTACAAATTTTTGCTCACTGCTGACGTTGAGAAAATGTTCCGCCAGGTGGCGTGTCACAGTGATGATCAAAATCTACAACTGATCTTATGGAGAGAAGACGAGTCGCAGCCAATCAAAACATACATATTAAATACCGTCACTTTCAGCACAGCAAGTGCGAGTTATTTAAGTACACGGTGCCTATGGCAGGCCGGAGAGGAATGTGGGGACGAATTCATAAAATCTATCATTCAAAACGACTTTTACGTGGATGATCGTATCACTGGGTTTTGACCCAGTGATACGATCATCCACGTAAAAGTGAAGATGAATTGCGCCGCATAAAGGTCTTAGTATCAAAGGCGTTAAATTCAGCATGTTTTCCATTACGGAAATATAAAACAAACTCAATAAACATTTTACAAGGTAACACTGATAACCAAAAGGACAAGTTAATAACCAGTGAATCTTCAAGCACTCTCGGATTGGGATGGAATCCTTCCAATGATCAATTACACTTTCCAATCAAACCCATGACAGTTCATGGAAAGTTGACAAAACGAATCATAATGTCAAATTCATTAAAAATATTTGATCCGCTAGGGTTATTAAGTCCGTGCATACTCAAGCCCAAAATGATGTTACATAGGTTGTGGCTCCTCTGAGTCCATTGGGACGAACCTGTTCCTCAGGATATTCAAGAATCTTGGGGCGAGTTTGTAAACAATTTACAACATTTAGCCAATTTACAAATACCTAGAAACGTTATTTGTGATGATGCAAAGATTATCGACATTCATTCTTTTAGTGATGCATCTCAAAGCGCCTACGGTGCTTGTGTTTATGTTAAATCTGTAAATCAAAATGATGATGTTAGTGTTAAATTGCTATGCTCAAAATCCAAGGTTGCACCTTTAAAACCTATGACGATTCCTCGTTTGGAGCTCTGCGCCGCTTTACTCGCTGCCAGATTGACCAAAACTGTTTGTGCTGCCATAAAGTACAAACCTTCTAGTGTGGTCCATTGGTGCGATAGCAGCGTAGTTCTCGCTTGGATTCACAGCGTACCTAGAAATTTAAAAACATTTGTAGCAAATCGCATAGGTGAAATCATAGAACTAACACAACCATCATCATGGCGATACGTTAGGTACGTATCGCCTTCAGAAAACCCAGCTGATCATATTTCTAGGGGTATTAATCCAAGTCAGCTGCCGAAGTTAAACCTGTGGTGGTACGGCCCACAGTTTTTATGTAAGGATGAATCAAATTGGCCTCTTTTAGATTCTAATATTACTAACAAAGAAAACTTACCTGATCTTAAAACCAATTTGTGCACTATTATTGCTCAACCATTAATCAATTTTGCAACTTACAGTTCCTTTACAAAACTCCAAAGAGTGATTGCTTTATTTTATTTTATTTTATTTTATTTATTTAGGAAAACAAACAATTGCGCACTATACATGGTTAACATAAGGTTATAATCTAGATAAATATCAATGCGCAACTAACTACGTTATCCACAGGTTATCTATTCGAATTGAAAGGATGAGCACGAGTACAATATTAATAAATAATCATTCAAATTAGTAAGTCTTACTCTTATAATACTAAAACTGATGTATCTGTAAAAATAGGTTAGTCGTCTGCTATTTCGATCATTTTAAGTAACTCAGTGCGAATTTTGTTAGCTGACAAAGAAAATAAATCTAGTTCCGAGAAAAGGGTATTAAAATTTTTTGCTAAACGTCGTAGAGGTGCGCGGACTCCCGCGTTGGTGCGACAAGAGGATACTGCAAATAGCGGGCATCCTCGCACCCCACGCCGCATAACAGTTCTAGGTACAATAAAACACAATTTGTTTGCTAACTCAGAGCAGTCGTACTTGTTATTACACAGATCATACAGAAATATAGTTTCCAGAAAAATGCGTCTTTTCTTTAAAGTAGTTAGCCTGTAATATTTCAGTAAATTAACGCCGGATGTTTTTTTTCGGAAGCAACGATAGTGTGTAGCTTTAAGAAATTTATGTTGTACGATTTCAATTTTATCAAATGCTTTGGTCAAAAGATTTATTTATAACGTTAAAAATCCTGATTTTAAACACACTGACTTTTTAACTACCGATGAATTAAATCAGTCTTTCAATATCCTCTGTTTCATGGCTCAACAACAATCATTTTCCATCGAGTATAAACTTCTAAAACAAAACAAGTCATTACACAGTAAATCCAAAATTTTATCACTGTCTCCGTTTATCGATAACAATAATTTAATAAGAGTTGGAGGTAGAATTCAAGCTTCTGATTTTCCGTATGAGAAGAAGCATCAAATACTTCTTGACTCATCTCACATTCTAACTAAATTATTTTTTCTCCGCGAACACATTCGTCAGATGCACCGCCCACAACTCTTGTTAGCTACAGTTCGAGAAACAATTTGGCCAATTAATGGTCGTCATCTGGCTCGTCGCATAGTACACAATTGTGTAACATGCAGACGCTTTCAAGGCAAGACCCTACAGCCTAAAATGGGGAATCTTCCTACACAGCGTGTTACTGTCGGCTTGCCATTCGCTTCGGTTGGTCTAGACTTTGCAGGCCCATTCTTCATCATTAACTGAAAAGGACGAGGAGCAAGACTGACGAAATGCTATCTGTGTTTGTTCATTTGCATGCGATATAAGTGCGTACATTTAGAGGCAGTAAGTGGCCTCTCTAAGGATGATTTTCTTATGACATTAAGACGTTTTACTGCACGTCGCGGGAAGCCAGCGGAAATATTTTCTGACAACGGTCGTAATTTTGTCGCAGCGGCTAAAGAAATAGGATCATTTCTAAAAACCAATAAACACTTGTTTTCTGACTTCGCTGCACAATAAGGTATTAAAAATTTCATTCCGGCTTACTCCCCTCATTTCGGCGGCATCTGGAAATCAGGCATTAAATCCGCCAAACATCACATTAAACGAGTTGTAGGCCAACTTCACCTGACTTTTGAAGAATTACAGACTTTGTTTGCACAAGTGGAGGCAATATTAAACAGCCGTCCCTTGTGTCCCATGTCCTCTAATCCTAACGATTTCCTTTCCCTCTCCCCAGGACACTTTCTCATCGGAAGAGCGCTAGCCACGTTCCCATCTCCTCTAATTGAAGACGTGGATCCCAACAAGCTGAAGCGGTATCAAAAACTGGAGCAAATCCGTCAGCATTTTTGGCGTCGTTGGCAGAGCGAATACATCAACGAACTACAGAGACGACAGAAGTGGATGAAGGACACTCCGCAGCTCAGGGTGGATGACTTGGTTTTAATAAAGGAAGAAAATCTGCCACCTGGCGGCTCGGAAGAGTGACAAGGCTGTTTCCTGGACCTGACGACGTAGTACGAGTGGCTGATGTAAAAACCTCAACAAGTTGCATTCGACGAGCTTTGGTTCGCTTGTGCCCACTTCCCACTCCAGAAGAAGAGTCAAAGTTGAAAGAGGAGCCTTTCAACGGGGGGAGCATGGCGCGGCTGCATGCGCCTATGACATCACAATAGCAACAAGTCGCGCCGCATCGGTATCAGGCGTTTACTTTTTCTTCGTCTACCGACCGCGATTTATTCTTACTTGTACGTCCACCGCTAACACAGTGATCAACCTTTTTACTGTCATAATTTTCAATTGAGCAAGTAAACACGTATAAGCACAGTTTTTCGGGTTTTATTTACATAAAATAGGACTCGCAAATGTCTCACAAGCAGACAGTAGGTATTATCTAATGAACTACTAAACCCACTTTGAATGCAGGTACGAATATCGCCGATTGCAATAATATCACATAAACTCATTTTAATCACTCAAAAATACCTAACCTACTGATGATAGGAACTTGTTTATGCAGAAGTTACGAGAAATGGAGGAGCCTTAAGCTTAGTCTCTTTAAATTACGATTCCGATTAGGATTGATAAAAAAAGGTTTTAAGTATGACGACACGGTTGGCGCAGTGGTTGAGCGATCGGCTGCTGCGCTGCGTGTCGCGGGTTCGATTCCCGCACGGAACAAATATTTGTATGGCCTACAGATAGTTGTTCCGGGTCTGGCTGTTTGTGTATGTGACTTTCTATGTTTGTAAACGCACCCACGATACAGGAGAAATTCCTAGTGTGGGGCAAAGTTTAAAAAAAAAAAAAAAAAAAATGTACTATTGAGATCCGGTAATGGTGTAGGTCTAAACTACTGAACTAGCTAACTCACCCCTAAACAGGTAGGATTCAAACTGGCCGCCCGCCGCCTGCTTGCTCGTGTTTCGCCATACATAACACATAGCATATTACCGTATTCTTGGGCACTGTAGTAATCGTTAAATCCAGATTACATTTTTAAAACACACTCACAAAAACAAACAATAACAGACACAAACACAGAATTAGTTTTGCTAGGTAGGTATCTATCAAACGAAAACTTATTGTCTCACGTCACGTCACGTCACGTCCCGAATTCTCGAATTTTGCAAAAATAACACACTCGTTCGCTATCAAGGTCTTCTAGAAACTGACATAAAAATCCATTAAAATCGGCTAAATGTAAAAGAAATGTTTTTTTAACCATTCCTTTGACTTCGCCGACTTTTGGCGGCAATGTGTTCAAAAGGACGCCGCGCTACGAACTGTCCCCAAACAAAAAGGAGTCTTATTGACACAAAACTTAGTAACCTATTTCCGACCTTAAGTTGTTTAGTTAATGTCGGAAATCGGTTACCCCGCTTTGTGCAGATACGTATTTTTTTCATATGGGCAGTATTATCTAGACGGTATGTTTGACGCTACACAAACATGCACACGGGTTAGTGTGTCACAACTAGGCAGGATGCGTTGACCTTTTTTACAAAACAGCTGTGATGCCTTACTAGTTTTATTTACATTGCTCTTTTTAGTGAAAGTAGTAAGTTAATTGTTTTTTTAATTAAAATCACGTTGGGTTTGGCAAGAATAACGATTATGAACAGTCTAAAGTAAAAAAAAACAGCTCAAAAAATTTGAAAAATGAGGAAAAAGCCGACGAAAAATTCCAACGCGGGGGGGTCCAGAATCATGTCCTGAACTCATGGTATCCGTTTGTGCGTCGATGTCCCTTACACGCTCTGTAGGAAGAATAATTTATTTTTATTCATAATGAAAAAAAAAAAAAAATTATGTTTTTAATAGTCCCCCCATAAACCTACAGTGAAAAATATGAATATTTGAAAACAGATCTATGTTCTTAATGTCAAACAAATATGATGGCCTTTCACTGGCTTCAATACAATATTAAATTCACATACTACATTATCGATGTCGCCAGTAACATGGTATTTCCGACAAATATGCGCTAACGCAATCTTCATCACCATCATGCTGAATAGTTTACCTGTAAAATTATAATAGTTGGTAGTGAGTGTGTGAGTGAACAATTTCCTACTACTTCTATAGATATAACTAGCTGTTGCCCGCGACTTCGTTCGCGTGTATGTATTGTAAAATGATGTGGCTAGGTAAGATCAATGTGTTCGTATATCTAATACGAACAGTCAATATCTATCATTGCTTGCCTCTTTTTTATGTATGGGAAAACATCAAATGACTCCTTTCGCTCTGGGCGGAATGGAAGGGAGTGTCAGACTCTTACTGACTAAAACCCATCTGTGTTCCTCCTAATGCCCTTTGCGTTCCAGGGCCGCGGTGACTCTTTCGAACATATTCCACAACCCTGGCAGGCACTGGCCCTAGCGGGCCTCGTCTTTATGCTGACATCTTTTTGTGACGCGCGTGGAACACAACGCGCCGTCGAGTATCACCTCTTCTATTCAAATAATTTTTCGTGAGAAACGTTGTAATGATGCTTCTTTCATTTCATCGAAACTATTCACAGCAGTCCTAGAAGATGTCGTTAAAAATGTGGGTATAGATTGGGACTATAGCGGTATTAACGTCAATTTTCTGCCCAACTGTCTCACTTAAGATTTGCAGATGACTTTGTGGTTTTCACTGAGAACTTCGATGACCCCCAGAAAATGCTTCAAAATCTTTAAGATGCTTCTTTTAAGTTGGGTCTTGGGATGAATATGACCAAGACGAAGGTTATGGCAAACACTTTCAGCGATTCAAATCTGGAAATTAATTGTTGGAGATGATTAACCGATATGTTTATCTTGGCCATATCCTTTCAATTGGCAAAGAAAATCAACAAACGGAAATACCGAGAGGAACACACCTTAGATGGGCCGCTTTTATCAAAATGGACGACATTCTGAAGCCTGCCAAAATTCCGCAATGTCTGAATTCCCGCCTTTATAACCAGTGTGCTTTTCCCACCATGACTTACTTACTTACTTACATGGACGCTCACGCAGGAGGCTGTTTACAGACTGATAGTTGCAGAGAGAGCCATGGAGCGTTTCATGCTTGCTTTACGTCGTCGAGATCCGATGACGTACGAAGGTTTTCAACATTGGAAAACGAATTGTAGAACTAAAGTGGAGCTGGGCAGGACACTTGGCAAGGCGCGGTGATGATAGGTGGAGTAAGGCAGTGACTGACTGGCGTCCGAGGACTGGAAGAAAAAGTATTGGTCGACCGGCGGCGAGATGGGCGGACGATATTGTTGCCATCGTGAGTAGAACCTGGATGAGGCTGGCACAGGAACGTAGGGATTGGCACACGAAAAGAGAGGCCTATGCTCAGCAGTGAGCGAAGTTGGACTGTGGATAATGATTTGCTAAGTTTGTTAACACGCGATAGAGCTACATAAAGTTGTCCATGGGAAAACCAACCAGAAGAGAAGTCAACCCCCGCAGAGGACACGGCGGAGCATACGGTTAAGGTCTGTCCTGCTTGGGCGGAGCACCGCCGTGTCCTCGTCGAGCCGATCAGCGACGGCGACCTCTTGCTACCGGCACTGGTTCACTCCATGGTCCAGAGCGCCTTCCTTTTGCGAAACAGTAATGCTAGTAAAGGAAGGGGCGGGCCGCGTGAAGGAGAGGCAAACGTCACACCTTAGCCGCCGAAACAGAAGAAGACGCCCCGGGCGTTAGGAGTCGCAGGGCGATTCTCGGCCACCGTCGGCACAACCAGCGGCCCTACCATGACGTGTTAAAGCGTGAGTCGTTCGAGCGAGAAGGAGGGATGGAGCTATACACCCTATATAGCGCCACTGGTCCGGGTCGACGAAGCGTTGTGTTCCATGCGTGCCTCCAAGAGATGTCAGCTAAGTAGACGGGGCCCGTTAGGGCCAGAGCCTGCTAGGGTTGCGGAATTTGTTCGAAAGAGTCACCGTGACCCCGGAACGCAAAGATCATAAGAAGAAACACAGATGGGTTTTAGTCAATAAGAGTCTGACACTCCCTTCCAGTCTACCCAGAGCGGAAGTAGTCATTCTTGTGTACGGACGAACCTTCACTACATATTTAAGAGACATTAAAGACATATAAATAAGACTGATAAAGTTTCTTGTCAGTGAAAATGTAAAAGATAAGTGCAACAAAGAGTATGATTTTCCCATATGTAAAATTATACCCATAGATAAAAATGTTCACTATTTGATAGGCCTGGAATATTATTATAAGGATGAATATAAAGTCAATGTTAGCAATAAGTACAACACACGTAGGGTTAGAGAAAACAAACTGGTTCAACCACAGACGACAAATTATTATGGTAAAAGAGCATCTAACTATTTGGTACCGGAAGTGTTTAACAAAATAGATTTATTACGAGAAGAAGTTAAAGTTAGTTTAGGATCACTTAAGACAAAATTAAAAAAATATTGTATTGATGATGTAATTTGTTAAGTTTAATACATATAATTATAACACTGTAATAGTATTAATAGTAAGCATGTTAACACAAGGGTGGTTCATTGTTATGTAAAAGGGCGTTTCTCGCCATCAAACGTAAAAGTTTGGCGAGTTTAGAATTAAGTTACACCACTGTATTTCAATTTCATTAAATAAATAATTATAAAAAAAAAAAAATGATTTCCCATCCATAAAAAAATTATTACTTATTATATTTATTTATATTTTAATATATTTTGGTGTAATTCTCATGCTTTTGATAGTTAGTACTTTTTTCGGTCAACAGATGGCATTACGGGTATCTGAATTATGTAGATAATAAGTTGATTTCTTCTAGGTTGCTACAATTCCTATCAGGTTTATGTGTAAAAATTATCTTAATGGTTTTGTAACTAACTAACATGTCATTTTGTGCATTCAATTATTTTTTGCATTCAATTACGAACAAAAACCTTTTAAAATCAAAATTGCTTACCTCCCATAACTTACGGCGTGATAATATGTACCCTAAAGTCTTCCTTGGTTTACAAAGAACATATTTGCTGAATTCCAATTCAATCTATCCAGTAGTTTTGGCGTGAAGCCGTACCATACACACATACAAACAGACAAACAAACAAAAGTTCTAAAAAGTCTTTTTTTGTCATCAGTTACGTTTTTCTAACAAAAGCTACTTATTTTTTCTCGAAAATTCTCAATGTACAGTTTTTCTTTCGTTACTGTTTTATTATGGCATGTAATTAAATCGATATCTGTATTTTCCCTTTTTTCGAACAAAATATTTCAAAGTTAAATCAAAAATACTGACTTGCACACAAATTATGCACACTAAATAAATCATATTAGATATACTGTTTAATGGTATTTGCAGAACTGTTTTACTGAACGAATATTTGGCTAATGATATTTCTGGGTGGTTTAAAAAAAATAACCACGAAGGGGATGGCGGGGTCTGTTCGCTCGCTTCGCTCGCTCACTTGACCCCGCCATCCCCTTCTAACCTAACCTGTCCGAGTCGGGGTGCCCAATGACCGGCTACTATTGTAACCATGATAACCACCTGCTATTTCAGGGAAGTGCAATTTAGAGTGCAAGTTAGTATTTTTGATAAACAATTCGTATTTTTGTTTTATAAATCATAAATCCGATGTATGAACCACTTTTTTGGTGTGAATTCGATAAAAAGGTCATCTCGTTCTGGATGATTTTTTTAGTTTTTTTTGTAAGACATGTTTTCTAATCAATTGGGATTTTTTGCACAGCATTATTTTTTCTGGTATGCATTAAAATTATACAGATGTGCATTTAAAAATATTCCTTTTATTATATGTACTGATAAAGTAGTAACTCGTAGGGTGTATGTTTTCAATTGGCGAGAAAACCACTGAACCGATTTTGTTCAAATTTTGCATAAATAATCCTTATAGGTATGGTCAGGTTATAGGCTATATTATTATCACGCTATGTTCTTTGGGGGATGAGCAATATTCAAAAATGTCGGTTGTGAACAACAATTGGCACATGGTTCGATCCCCAGCCACTGTAATTATTTTTGTATATATTTTATCTTTGGAACTACGTTTACACCATAATACTGCCAGAATAATAATAAAATGGGTTTTTGCGTACTAAAAATAACATTAAAATTTTTATTCAACATTTTTCCAAACAGTTTAGCGAGGAATTGTTACAAGAGTCCACAACATATTGCAATATTGCATATTTTTATGGGTCTAACCTTGGCAATGATTATCATCACGCTATACTTTTGGGGAGCTAAGCAGCTTAAAACCTTGACATAAATAAGATCGTCTATTTTAATCAAACGTCAACAGCAATCACAGACGGTTCGGTTTAAACATTGTCTTGTGAAAGACTGAAGGAAAAAGTGTGAGTTCGAATCTCACTATAAGAAATTAGGGTGTAATTTATCTATAATATGTATGTATTTATAAATTATATAAGTATGTATATCAGTTGTCTGGTTACCATAACACAAGCTCTGCTTAGCTTGGGATCAGATGGCCGTGTGTGAGTTGTTCCAAGATATTATTATTATTATTATTATTATAATTGTTTTTGAATTATTTTTAACTTATTTATTTTCTTCTTTTTTATTTTTACCAAACCTTATAATTATTTTCAAATGTAAATAATATGGTATTGCTGTATTTCGCATATTTTTAGCAAGGATCATTTTATTAGAAGAACCTTTTTTCTGTTTTATTCTGTTTTGTTATCATCACGTTAAGAAGTAAAAAACCAATTTAGATAATTTTTACACATAAACCTGATCGGAATTGTGACAATCTAGAAGAAATCAGCTTATTATCTACATAATTCAGATACCCGTAATGCCATCTGTTGACAGAAAAAGTTACTTAACAGCATGAAAATTACACCAAAACATTTTTTTTAGTTACTAATGGGACTTTTAAAACGTCATAAAAAAGTGATTCTTTTGATAGTTACCCAGCGTTATTTATGCATTTGTTGCGTATCATAAAAAAGATTTCGTCTGATTGCTCCACTGACGTAGTTTTCATTTTTTTTTAAAGGTGAAATCTCTCCACTCAACCTGTAAAGCACCCTGGTTGCTTCTGTACATTTGGACGGAGCTAGGCTGGCAAACTTAGCCAGGACACCTACGCACAACGTAGTCTCCTCTACTCTACTCTATTCGTTGCGGGGTTTTTTATGGATGGGAAATCATCAAACGATTTCTTCCGCTCTGGGTAGAGTGGAAGGGAATGTGAGACTCTAACTGACTAAAACCCATCTGTGTTCCTCCTTATGACCTTTTAATTCCAGGGTCGCGGTAACTCTTTCGAACAAATTCCGCAACCCTAGCAGGCTCTGGCCCTAACGGGCCCCTTCTACTTTGCTGACATCTCTGTGAGGCGCGCGTGGAACACAAGCTCAGGCTGAGACGTGAGGTTTGCCTCTCCCTCACGCGGCCCGCCTCTTCCTTCACTAGCATTACTGTTTCGCAAAAGGAGGGTGACGGCTTTTCATGCCTCCTCGCTCTGAAGCATGGAGTGAACCAGGGCCGGCGAGTGGGAGATCGGCACAGCCGACCACCTCGACGAGAACACAGCGGTGCTCCAACCAAGCAGGGCAGACCTTCATCGTATACTCCACCGTGTCCTCTGCGGGGGTTGACTTCTCTTCTGGTCGGTGTTCCCATGGACAACTTTATGTAGGTCTATCGCGTGTTAACAACCTTAACAACTTTCTACCACATCGTGTATTATCCTCATGCACAGCCCGACTTCGCTCACTGCTGAGCATAGGCCTCTCTTTTCGTGTGGCAATCCCCACGTTCCTGTGCCAGCCTCATCCAGGGTCGCGTTCTACCCACGATTGCAATAATATCGTCCGCCCATCTCGCCGCCGGCCGACCAATAGGTACTTTTTCTTCCAATCCTCGAATGCCACTCAGTCACTGCCTTACTCCACCTATCATCACCTCGCGTTGCTAAGTGTCCTGCCCAGCTCCACTTTAGTTCCACAATTCATTTTCCGATGTTGAAAACTTTCGTAGGTCTTCGGATCTCGACGACGTACCTCTGCCAAGCATGGAACACTCCATGGCTCTCTGTGCAACTCTCAGTCTGTACATAGCCTCCTGCGTGAGCGTCCATGTAAGTAAATAAGTAAGTAAGTCATGGTGGGAAAACACACTGGTTATAAAAGCGGGAATTCAGTCATTGCGGAATTTTGGCAGGCTTCAGAATGTCTTCCATTTTGATAAAAGCGGGCCATCCAAGCCATATCATTTCAATCGGTTAATTATCTCCAATGATTAATTTCCAACTTTAACAGTAGAATTTGAATCACTGAAGGTGTTTGCCATAACCTTCGTCTTGGCCATATTCATCCTATTAAGATCCAACTTAAATAAAAATAAATAAATAAATAAATTAAACTTTATTTGAGACAAGGTCCATAATTCAGTTAGTATTTTGGTTTGTTTAAAAGAAGCATCTTAAAGATTTTGAAGCATTTTCTCGGGGTCATCGAAGTTCTCAGTGAAAACCACAAGGTCATCTGCAAATCTTAAGTGAGACAAGTAGGCATAATGGACGTTTATTAATACCGCTATTATCCCAATCTTTACCTACTTTTCACAATATCTTCTGGGACTGCTGTTAATAGTTTCGATGAAATGAGAGAAGCGTTATCAATAAAACGTTTCTCACTAAAAATTACTTGAACAGAAGAGGTGATACAGCCAGTGCCTTGCATAACACTCTTCCAAATTCCTAATTCTAACAGGGGTCAGCATAAAAGACAGGACTCGCTTGGGCCAGTGCGTGCCAGGGTTGCGGAATTTGTTCGAAAGAGTCACCCCGACCCTGGAACGCAAAGGGCATTCATGGGTTTTAGTCAGTAAGAGTCTGACACTCCCTTCCGCTCCACCCAGAGCGGAAGGATTCATTTGAGTTTCTCCAATCCACAAAAAAGGGGTCAAGCAATGCTAGGTATTGACTGTTCGTAAATCTTAGCGATCTTACCTAGCCACATCATTTTTCTTTCTGACATACACGCGAACAAAGTCGCGGGCAACAGCTAGTCATTAATAAAATACAAGTGCCTGACACATGACGCTATGGAAATGCAAAGATTGCGATATTTTATTTTATTCTTGATGAACAGAAAAAGGAGAAGTAATAGAGAATTTTGGGTACATCCTATACTTTTAGAGCGATTACTGCACTGCCTCAGAAGTATTATGAAAGAAACAAGAAAGAAAATTGAGTTTACTGGCATTAATAACACGCAAGAGAAACACCTTAAAATTTAACAAAATAACAAAACTGATAATACCAAAAGAGCCGCAGCTCAGTATTATGCCAGATGGCAACACAAGGTATACCACCTGACGCTGATTTTCAGCTGCAACCCACGAGTGCCATACGCTCGAAAACATAAACACAAACCACTAACGAGAGCCGATTGCATACTAAAAGTGAGCGCCCGCCGTCTGCGTCAGCGCGCGTTGAAGCAAGCATAAAATTGCTTAGGTTCTATTTTCACTGACTAAAAAGTGCGTCTCGGATAGTCTGTCTTCTGCGCTGCACCTAAAGATCCACTTTCATCCTTATAAGGGATACGCAATATAACTGGGGCGAAAAATGGAAACTTAACATTGATTCACTAAACTAAAGCTGTTCACAGCTCTTTACATGCATAATTGCATATGCTGCCTGCTACCCAACACGTCGTGTGTATAAATAAATTTACAGATCGACAAATATTTTTTTATTCAGCAAAATTATTTGCCGTCAATTAAAACTGGACTCGCTAAGATTGCCATTATTCGCACTGTAGCGAGTGTAGTCAACCTCTAAGACCAGGCCCAGTGGTAGTACATACCAATGCAGTTTCGCTTGCCCACACCGAAGGCGGCATAAAGACTCGGGTGTTCTGGCAAGGTAGCAGGGTCCAGCCATCGCTCCGGTCTGAACTGCTCAGCGTCTGCACCCCAGAGAGGGTGACGGAGGAGACCATAGACACCTAAGGCGCAGGAACTTCCAGCTCGCAATGTGTAGCTCTCTGAAAATATCCAATAATAAAATGTGTTAAAAGTTAAAGATTATGGCAGTAGATTAAAAACTTAGGAAATACAGGTATTAACACGAGACGTACTCAGGTTAACATCTATGTCAACTTTTCTTGCGACTAATGGAGCAACAGGATATAGTCGCATTGCTTCTTTAATTACCGCTTCTAAGTACACCAGTTTTTGGAGATCTTGTTTAGTAAAATCTTCATCTTTATGTTGACATACTTCTTGTAACCTGTAACACACAAGTGTCATCCTTTCAGCCTAAAGACACCTTTAATTATTGACCTCCTTAAAACTATAACCTGCAAAGCTTTTTTTACTGCATTGCCTCTTCGTACTGTCCATAGTAGATCTGATAACAGTACTATTTTAGATTCACAGTCTTCATTTTTAGGGTTCCGTACCCAAAGGGTAAAAACGGTACCCTATTACTAAGACTCCGCTGTCTGTCTGTCTGCCTGTCTGTCACCAGGCTGTATATTATGAACCGTGATAGCTAGACAAATGAAATTCTCACAGATGATGTATTTCTGTTGTCGCTATAATAATAAATACTAAAAACAAAATAAAATAGATATATAAGACGGCGCATCGACTAGCGCCATCTATCAAATTACTATCGAACAAGACTGACAGCTGTCGGTCTAGCGGAGCGTTGGTTGGTTGACAGCGTATCGACTAGCGCCATCTATCGAATTACTACCGAACAAGACTGATAGCGGTCGCTCTAGCGGAACGTCGATTGGTTGGTGAAGCGGCTATGTTGAGACGGACATTCTCGTCTGTCAACGGCGACCGTGCACCACGAATACGACGAATCGCCAATATTCGGTGTAATCGTTTAATGTTCCGTGATTAGTTTTAATCGTTATTATTCGTAATACTACTAAGATGTTAATGTTTTAAATATTTGGAGGACCAATTACAAGAAATTTATTGTGTGACATCTTACAGGAGTTTGATTTAAAACTACGCCTATATATACCCGCGCCAACGCTATGACTGATCGAATAAACTCCTGATATTCTTATATATATGTGGGGCTCCCTTACAACAAACGTGATTTTTTTTGCCGTTTTTTATATTTAATGGTACGGAACCCTTCGTGCGCGAGTCCGACTCGCACTTGTTTAATATTCACTGTCGGTCGGTTCTGTCGACATCTCACGGTGTTCACCTAGGCGGAGTGAACGACAAGAGCGCTGTCATTCCATCTTATTTGTATGGTTTGACAACTCACCCTTCGTGCGCCCCGCCCAAGTGTTCACTTCGACATGCTTACAGAATCGCACTGCACTCTCGTTATTTCAGCGCTATCGCTATTTCAAAGATTGGCAAGACTATTATTACAAAATTGTGATTAAAAGTTACTTACTCGTTAAAAATTCGTTCTTGTACATTTTCGTACTTTCCAATTGCTAACAAAATAAATGTCATAGCTGAAGAAGTTGTGTCGTAAGACGCTGCTACTAAAGTATCCAGGTGTTCTCTGATGTCATCGTCTGTGAAGGCGTCTTGTTCTTCAGCCAACTGCAGCATATGATCTAGTACTGGTTTGAATTGTCCTGAAACAATATATTTTTTAGTATATATTGTAGTACTGACCACAAACGTTTAAGTTACACCACTAAACTTTCCATATTTTTATTTTTTCGAAATCATACCTGGTCCCGAGTCATTCTTTATATTCCGATCTTTATTTGCCTTCAACTCAGATTTTCTTTTGTGTATCATCTGAAAAACAAAATGAAAAGAAACTTGATAGCAAAACCTATTTTCTTTAATAACATTAACCATTTACTCTTGCCACATGTTACTTGAGGTCAGTGCCACACGTTTTCTCCCTCGTCAACTGTGACGTTAACATTCCCTTTCATTTTAGCATTTTCTTTTATATTTTTTTCTCACATAATTCATTCATCACAACCATTCATATTAAAAATGAAAAAAATATTATTACGGGGTTTATGACGTTTTTCAGCTTATCAATCAGTTGGGTTTCTCTTCGTTTCAGTGCACTCCATTTGAAAATATACGACAAATGCAGCCATACTTTTTGTATTCTATCACAATACAAAGCTAATAAATCTTCAACTGTTTCCGCATAATCTGTATCAATTTCCACTTGATCTACAGTATTTAGTCTCAGTGAAGTGCCTGCAAAAAAGAAACATTTAGTTACGAATGCCTTGAATGATGCTTAGTTGATATTTGTGATGTCAGGTCAATTTTTTCAGCCTTTCAACACATCGAAGCTGATCGATTGTCTTTCAAATGTACCAACTCGTTGCAATAATTACTATACTGTTTTCCATCTCACGATCTCAAGCGACCTAATGACTGTGACTTTCTGTCGTCACTTAAAATGTCATCTGCTCCAACGACGCCCGGTTCTTTCGCAGATATACTTCTCTCTTCTTCTTTAATAGCTCTATGAGCTATGAATCCAGTTTCTTTCAGGACAGTATCGGTAAGATTCTTCTTTATTTAGATATTACTGAATCTCACAGTTTCAAAAGGTAAAACTTACGTGTAACAGTTGACAGTGTATAGTTGATTAAGTACTTTCGGACATCAAACGGCTCTTTCTCAACGTTAGGAGCTAATTGTGAGACAAGGATTCTAGCTTGCACATTGATTTCATTCACGTATGTATTAAGCACTTGTTGGTTGAACGCCGGATTCAACCGTTTGCGATGATTTTTCCAAATAGACGCTATAAATATAAAATAAAAAATATAGTTAAACTTTTGGGGCTAAGCCTGGTATTAGTTTTGGATGTAGGAAAGTTCTACGTTATCATAACATTCAATAACATAAAAACCGGCCAAGTGCGAGTCGGACTCGCGCACAAAGGGTTCCGTATCCATTATCTTTATAAAACAGCAAAAAAAATCACGTTTGTTTTATGGGAGCCCCACAATATTTATTTGATTCTGTTTTTAGTATTTGCTGTTATAGCAGCAACAGAAATACAAATCTGTGAAAATTTCAACTGTCTAACTAGTTTTCAGTAAATAAAAAATGGTTTTTTTATTTACTGAAAAATTTTTACTAATTAATTTAACTTGAAATGATGATATTCAATTCAATAAAAAAAAAAAAAAAACAATTTTTTAATTCCCTGTTTGTTTTAATGCATTTCCTCCGGGCTTACCTTCTGCTGTAAGAAGTCCGTTGTTAATATATCCTTTAAAAAAATCGTAAACGTATGGTTTACTCAAACATATATTGGATAGTGTTAGACTGTCTTCCGGATCGGTTATTACTAAAACAAAAAAAAACAGTTTTTTTTTCTCTAGACACTATAGTTCGGTTTAACAGACATCTTCGCTACATTTTTGCACTTACCATAAAATGAATGAGGGCCGAACCAAAACTCGATAATACCACCTTTTTTCAGAGCGTATAGTTGAAATCTTCGAATAAAATTCCATAGATCTGGAATACATATACACACATACATCTGGAACACATTTACCTACACACCCTTACATTCATAATAAAACATAATATAATAATTATATGTAGTTAGACTGTAACTGTAAATATCGTAGAAATTTATCGGCATCGGCATGGTTGGCACAGTAGTTGAGCAATTGACTGCTGCCCTGTGGGTCACGGGTTCGATTCCCGCACGCGCGCATAATTTGTATTGCCTACAGATAGCTATTCCGTGGATGTTTGTGTAAGTGAGATTAAGTATGTGTGCGCCCATTACCACCACCAGTTAGTGAAAAGGCTACGATTTTGATGAAACGGCTGATTAAGCTAGTTTGCTGCGACATATAAACTCCTTAGATTGTCTAAGGAAAAAAAAATGATACGTTAAAAATAGTATAAATTATTCCTTTTGACTTACGTTTCCGGTCTCCAAAGATCTTATGCGAATGTCCTATGAAGGGTAACGCCCCAGGCAAAATAGGGGGTGATCGGGGATGCGGCTTCATCCACAACCATGCGGCTATCACTAGGCATGATAATACCGCTAACAGCCCAAGCATAGACATGTTGCAAATCTAGCGACAATCTGTGTGAATTTTCTCTGCTATCTTGTATTTATGTTAGATGCATGCACACTAAAATAGACGCACACTTGTTCTTTGAATTAAAAAAAGACCTAGCAAAGACAGAACCGGATTCGTTCACATACAGTTCCGTGCTTTGGTAGTTAACATATTTTTCCTAATATTTTATATTTTAGAGTTTTAACGAAAACACTTATTCAGAAAATTTATTTTATTGGCAATCCTGTTTGAAATATTCCCTAGTTTTAGAAACATGGTTGTAACAATAGTCAACAACTTAGTTACTTTACCTATTGTAAAATAACACTGTTTAGCACCGATTCTTCCAGCTCTGGGTTTTCTCCTAGTTGAAAGCATTTTTTTACGTCTTTTCTTGTATTCTCTCGCTTCACTAAAGTAACTCCTTTTTATAAACGAGTAGTACAATATATAGAGTATTATAATACTATTTGTTAAAGTACTCGTAGTAAACTTTTATTAGTATTATATATTTTATTTCTTTATTATTTCCAAAATAAAATTATATTTCAAATCTAATTTATTTGTTGTACACCTACCACAGTGAAGTCTTTTTGACCCAAAGGTTGACTGGTAGAGAATGCCTTGTTGCATTAAGTCCGCCCATGTACCACTATTGTACATAGAGTTTAAATAAATAAATAAATAAACTTTAAAACCAATGCCCCCGGTTTCTGTGGGTTTTATCGGTCGTTTTGTAAAAAAAAAAACAATAACATGGAAATACTCAAACGTATCAGATATGGATATAATTCATGTTCCAACATGTCTCTGATATGAAATATTATATTAATCTGCCGATATGTGTGGTGGGGTGGCCATGCGGGAAGGGTGACAAAAAAAAGTTACTCAAGCGCATCACATTTTCAGAGGGGACGCCAGCTCTCAGTGAATTCCTGAAAATGTAAAAAAAGATCTTGAAATACTCGTGCGCGTCAAATTAGCGTACTGAAGGTTCATCTGATGTCGCAGTCATAGTGACCACAATCTGTCGAATATTTTGGGGGATTGGTAATCTTACACCTTGAAATTAAAATGTTTATTTTTCGGTTTGACCGGAAGCCGACCTCAATATAGTTGGGAAAAAGTCAAGGCAGACCAAAGTTGAGGCACGTATGTATGACTCGCATTCCGACCGTTGAAATAAAGATAGAATACTGTAGAAATGTATACTGTGGCTTCGTTGTGTAAAACGAGTTTAAAACTGGCCAAGTGCGAGTCGGACCCGAGCACGAAGGGTTCCGTACCATTAAAAAATACGTTGGTTGTATGGGAGCCCCACTTAAATATTTATTTTCTGTCTTTTTTAGTATTCTTTGTTATAGCGGCATCAGAAATACATCACCTGTGAAATTTTCAACTGTTTAGCTATCAAGGTTCATGAGATACAGCCTGGTGACAGATGGACGGACAATGGAGTCTTAGTAATAGGGTCCCGTTTCTATCCTTTGGGCACGGAACCCTAAACCGGTCAAGTACCTACGTTCGGACTCGTGCACAAGGCTACATCCCATTCCTTCAAATTCTATTGTTCTCGATAAAATAAAACTGCATACATTGTATCCCACGACCTTCAAAACTTATTTTTAAAAATCATTTTATGCAACACGTCAGGAGGACGTGGTGCATAAAATGTGCCAAAAGCTATTAAAGTACTGTCAGCAGTTTCAGTTGGATTGTTAAAAATTATTTATTTATTTATGTACACACAATAACCTTATACTAATATTCTGAATGCGAAAGATTTATGTATGAATCTATGTTTGTCCCGATATTCCCCCGGGAACGAGACTTATACGGGTGAAACCGCGGGGCGCAGTTAGTGGTAGAATAGTTTCGAAAGATGGCAAAAAAAAAGATAATTTAAATAGTATTTTTAAACAGATAATAGTAAAGAAATAAAATAGGTAGTTACCTAAGTGATTTGAGATAACAATTATAGCTATAGAAAATTATAATAATAATAATAATTTGAACACAGCAGTCATTGTGCCGATAATCGTCACGGCCAATGGCGTAATTGCTAAGAGCCTCGACCAACATCTCAAGAGGCTCTCGTTGGGCAGCTGGATCAAGGGCTTGATCCAGAAAGCAGTACTCTTGGACACGGCGCGTACCGTTAGGAGGTTCTTCTCTCAGGAGCCTTGACCACCACCGGTAGCTTGGACCCGGTTCCTGATACCGGTGGCCTACTATTTTTATATTAAAAAAAATGTAGAAATATTTAAAAATGTAATTTATATGTGTACAAATTAATAAAGGAAATAATAATTGATTTATTTCAGAAAACTGGTTCTTGAGATAATAACTAGGTACCTAATACTTATAATAATAATACATTACAATTTGGAATAAAAACCTTAATATCTTAAAAATCTTAATTATAATTAAAAGCTGCTTGTTTTATTCTTTACTTAGAGCAGCAGTATTAACCAACATTAAAATTAAATATCATCACATTTCTATGGTCATCAGTGAGGTAACGACTATCTAGGTTATTAAAATCTATACATACATATAATAAAACAGTAACGAAAGAAAAACTGTACATTGGGAATTTTCGAGAAAAAAATAAGTGGCTTTTGTTAGAAAAACGTAACTGATGACAAAAAGTGACTTTTTAGAATCTTTGTCTGTTTGTATGTGTGTATGGTAAGGCTTCACGCCAAAACTACTGGATAGATTGAAATGAAATTCAGCAAAAATGTTCTTTTCATACCAAGGAAGGCTTTAGGCTACACATTATCACGCCGTATGTTATGGAAGGTAAGCAATATTCATTTTAAAAGGTTTTTGTTCGTAATTTTTTTATCGACATTTTTCAAACAGTTTAATTAGCGAGGAATTGTAATAGGAAGCCACTACATCAATATTGCAGATACTTTAGTGTCTAACCTCAGCAATGATTATCATCACGTTATACTTTCGGGGAGCTAAGCAGCCAAAAACCATGACATAAATAAGATCGGCTATTTGAATCTATTATCAACAGAACTCATAGACCCTCGATTTAAAAGACTGCCTTTCGAAATCGTAGGTGTAGGTTCGAATCTTAAAAGGTGTTTTTATTTTCATCTTATTTTTTCCCTATTTTTTTATTCCTACCAAACCTATTATTATCAAATACTATTAATGTTATTGCTGTATTTTGCATATTTTTAACAAGGATAAATTACCAGAACCTATTTTCTGTTTATCTGTAGGTATTCTATTTTGTTCGTATCACGTTAAATAGTACAACACCATTGTAGATAATTTTTACACATAAACCTGATAGGAATTGTGGTAATCTAGAAGAAATCAACTTATTATCTACATAATTCAGATACCCGTAATGCCATCTGTTGACCGAAAAAGTACTTATTATCAACAGCATGAGAATTACACCAAAATATATTTTGTAGTTACTAATGGTACTTATAAAACGTCATATAAAGTGATTCTTTTGATACAAGACTTAGGCCCTTTTCTGATTTGTCGGCGCAACAGCGGCGCGACATCAGCATGCTCGGATGCCGAAAACATGCTTCGTCGCCTGCACCTACGCACATATCGGTAAAAAATTATGCAATGCCGCTTGTGCCCGTCGCGAACGATGTCGTCTTCGAGTTCGGGTGAAGATGCTTTAGTTTGTTACGTTTATAATTAATCGTTTACGTAATAAAAGAAAACGTTATTGGCGTCATCCTTATATCGAAAATAATAAAGCCGCCGCCGCGCCGGTGTGTTGCCGCTGAAGCCACGGCAACACACCGGTGTGCGCCGAATTAATCGCGAATTTATTGTTTATTACCAATTACATAAGGTTTTTTTTTTTTGGGAATTTTCACATGTCGGGGCCGGAGCTGTCGAATGTTTGTTGCAGCTAAAGAATTTTTTTTCAGGAAGTGATAATTTACCCAAATTTGCCAGCAACAATGTAAAACGGCACTTATGCTAAAAAGTGTCTTTTGCATGGCTCCAAAAATTTATAATAAACTTCCGAAAAACTGGAAACACTTAAGTGATGTAGAATTCAAAAGGAAATTAATTCATTTTCTAGCAGATTAGGCTTATTATAATTTAAATGAATTTTAGAAGAGAAATTTCGATAATATTTTACTTTTTCCTATGTTTTTATTATTTATATTATCATGACAATTTTTTGAATAATTTGACTCAAAGTGACATTATAAATAACTAGCTTCTACCAGCTGCAGCTTCGCCCGCGTGAATATCGGAAATAGCAACGTTTCCTGATTTGTATTGTAATTTTTTTACTCAGGAAACACCCACTCTACACCTACCTTACACCTACCCTACACCTACCCTACACCTACCCTACACCTACCCTACACCTACCCTACACCTACCCTACACCTACCCTACACCTACCCTACACCTACCCTACACCTACCCTACACCTACCCTACACCTACCTTACACCTACCCTACACCTACTTTGCACCTACCCTACACCTTCCCTACACCTAACCTACACCTACCCTACCTACATATTATACCAGCCCAAAAATACTATGACATATTTCTGGTCTCCTGGTACTTGATGTTTCTGGTCTCCTGGTACTTGAAAATCTGAAGTACTAAGGCAGCAGCGGCTCTGAGTTTCCACTTCCTCCTCAATCTCCATTAATCCATGCCACTTACCGGGATAGAAAGTAGCCTATTTTTTATTCCAGAATATGAACTACATGTGTGCTAAATTTCATCCAAATCCCTTCAGCCGTTTTTGCCTGATTGTTACACAAACATACAAACATACAAAATTTCACCTTTATAATATAAGTAGGATTGTATTTAATACTAGCTTCTACCAGCTGCGGCTTCGCCCGCGTGAATATCGGAAATAGCAAGGTTTCCTGATTTGTATTGTTAATTTCTTACACAGGAAACACCCACTTTACACCCACTCTACACCTACCTTACACCACCTACCTTACACCTACCCTACACCTACCCTACACCTACCCTACACCTACCCTACACCTACCCTACACCTACCCTACACCTACCCTACACCTACCCTACACCTACCCTACACCTACCCTACACCTACCCTACACCTACCCTACACCTACCCTACACCTACCCTACACCTACCCTACACCTACCCTACACCTACCCTACACCTACCCTACACCTACCCTACACCTACCCTACACCTACCCTACACCTTCCCTCCCACGGTAGGTGTACGGTAGGTGTACGGTGGGTGTACGGTGGGTGTACGGTGGGTGTACGGTGGGTGTACGGTGGGTGTACGGTGGGTGTACGGTGGGTGTACGGTGGGTGTACGGTGGGTGTACGGTGGGTGTACGGTGGGTGTACGGTGGGTGTACGGTGGGTGTACGGTGGGTGTACGGTGGGTGTACGGTGGGTGTACGGTGGGTGTACGGTGGGTGTACGGTGGGTGTACGGTGGGTGTACGGTGGGTGTACGGTGGGTGTACGGTGGGTGTACGGTGGGTGTACGGTGGGTGTACGGTGGGTGTACGGTGGGTGTACGGTGGGTGTACGGTGGGTGTACGGTGGGTGTACGGTGGGTGTACGGTGGGTGTACGGTGGGTGTACGGTAGGTGTACGGTAGGTGTAGGGTGGGTGTTTCCTGAGTAAAAAAATTACAATAAAAATCAGGAAACCGAACTGCGAACAGGCGAAGCCGCAGCTTGCAGAAGCTAGTAGATAATATACATTCCGTGTCAACAAAAGAGATGCATATATTAGGTCTTTACCTAATTCGAGTAATTATGGAATATGAGTACCGTCGTGGCAGCAACGCGGCACAAGCGGCACGCAACATCAACGACGTTTACGGAGCTAACACTACAAACCAACGCACCACCTGTTATTGCTTTGCTCGCTTCCGTTCTGGAAATTTCGACCTGAAAAATGAACCTCGCGGTCGTCCGAAGACTTTGGTCGACAATGACGAATTAAAGGCGATTGTGGAAGCTGATGATACACAATCTACGGCTGAATTAGCAGCAGCTTTCGACGTTAGCGTCAAAACAATATTGGTCCATTTGCGTCAAATTGGCAAGGTAAAAAAGCTTGACAAATGGGTGCTCCACGAACTCAATGATCGCCAGCGCGAAGTACGCGTCGAGACGTGCCTTGCACCAGACACACGAATGAAGGAATTTTGAACCGCATTGTTACCTGCGATTAAAAATGGATTCTGTTTGATAACCGCAAGCGCTCAGCAAGTTGGTTGGATCCTGGTTCAGCACCTAAACAATGCCCTAAACGAAAACTTACCCCTAGAAAAGTGATGGTCACTGTTTGGTGGTCTAGCGCCGGTGTGATTCATCACAGCTTCTTACCAAACGGGGTGAGCATTACTGCAGATGTGTACTGTGAAGAACTGAACACAATGATGGAGAAGCTGGCACATCTCCAACCAGCATTGGTCAATCGCTCGTCTCCGCTGCTCCTGCACGACAACGCGCGACCTCATACTGCACAGCAGACGGTATCCAAGTTGCAAAAACTGGGGTTGGAAGCTCTCCGTCATCCGCCCTACTCACCAGACCTTGCGCCTACAGACTACTACTTTTTCCAGAATTTGGATAACTTCTTGGCGGGAAAAAAAATCCATACCCGAGAGGCAGTACAAAATGCCTTTGAAGAATTTGTTGCCTCCCGTCCATCTGATTTCTTTAAGAAGGGCATCAATAAACTGCCACTGCGTTGGCAAAGATGCATTGATTGCATGGGTGATTACTTCGATTAATACAAATAAAACACATGAAAAAAATTCGTTTTTCATACAAAACGGCAATTTCATAGGTTAGGCTATTATTAATAGTTGATCGCTGACTGTTCACACTGCCAGCGAGGACTCGCTTCAGTAGTTTGTCGCTGAGCGACAAAAGCTATCAAACATAATACTCGCTCAGCGATACTCGTTCAGCGATGCTCGCTCGCTTGATCATTTATTTTTGCACAGGACTGAGCAAATGCGGGCGAGGGGCGCGAATAATCGCTCGTCGCACTTGCACACTCGCTTATAGCCCGGCGACAAAACTATTGAAACTAACACTCGCTTCCCGCTGATCGCCAACTCGTTTATAGTTTCTAGTACTACTCGTTTCTCGTTCATCGTCGGCGGTCGGACCACTGCCTTAACTCTGGCGCGTAACAGTATTGTTCTCATGTTTGTGCATATAAACAAATGATTATGATTATCATTTTATAACATATAAATTATATATTTAAATATTTCTACAATAAATTATAAAAAAAAACATTTAAAAATATAAAAATAGTAGCCCACCGGTATCGGGAACAGAGTCCAGGCTACTGGTGGTCAGGGCTCCTGAGAGAGGAACCTCTTAACGATACGCGCCGTGTCCAAGAGTACTGCTTTCTGGATCAAGCCCTTGATCCAGCTGCCCAACGAGAGCCTCTTGAGATGTTGATCGAGGCTCTTGGCAATTACGCCATTGGCCGTGACGATTATCGGCACAATGACTGCTGTGTTCACATCCCACATGTCGATAATTTCGCGAGCCAAGTCAAGATACTTTGTTTGTTTATCTTTCTCAAACTTCACGAAGTTCTCGTCATGAGGGACTGTATCAACAATCATTGCGCGACGCTCTAGTCGGTCTATCACCACTATATCAGGCTTATTAGCCACAATAGTCCTGTCGGTGATGATAGACCGATCCCAATACAATGTGCAATTGCCACTTTCGAGAACTGGGTCGGGCACATACACGGTACGGCACGGTACTTCCGATTCCACAAGATTGTATTGAAGAGCAAGTTGCTGGTGGATAATCCTGGCTACAAGGTTGTGCCTGTGCAAATAGTCTCCATTGGCCAGACTAGAACAACCGGAAATAATGTGGCGGATGGATTCCCCGGGCCGGAGACATGCCCGACATATATGTCAACCATACCGTCCTTCACAATGTATTTCCGGTAGTTGTTCGTCATCATTACTTCGTCCATAATCGCACAAACAAAACCTTCGGTTTCCCCGAAGAGGTCACCAAAACGCAGCCAGGCTACGGACGCTAAAAAGTCTACATCGGGTCCATGTAGGACCCGATAAAAACGTCCGTGAAGCTCCTTGCTCTGCCATACCTCCCTGCGGTCATTAGTCTCTAATACCACAGGTTTGCGCCAGTTCTCGTTAGCCAAGGAGAGCGCGGTAAGGCCGTTGTCCACCGCTACCACATCCTGATGCATACCCACGTCGGCTTCTCGGAAATACTCCCTAAGGCTGCATACCTCGCGGTTGTGCAGGGTCTTAGCATTTAAGAAGCCACGACCTCCGCACTTCCGCGGGATATACAGCCTCATCACCGATGACCGTGGGTGATGCATTCGATGTGCAGTCAGCAGTGTACGGACCAGCCTATCCAGGGCGTCAAGTTCCGTTTGAGTCCGTTTGAGTACGCCGAAAGAGTACATCAATACCGGCATGACCCATCCGTTGAAAGCGCGCACTTTGTTTCCGCCCGATAGAAGGCTGTTGAACACCTTCTTCAGGCGGCCAAAGAAGCGCTCCCTCAACGAATGATTCATGTCAGTAACATTGATGCCTAACGCTTCAGACATACCCAAATACTTGTAAGTTTCGGTTGAGGTGAGGGACCTAAGGTGTATGGAATCGGAGAGTTGGGTTCCCACGGATTCCATTGATTATGATTTCCTTTATTCATTTTCTATACATTTTAATTATATTTTTAAATATTCCTACAAAAAAAAAAAACATTTAAAAATATAAAAATAGTAGCCCACCGGTATCGGGAACAGGGTCCAAGCTACCGGCGGTCAGGGCTCCAAAGAGAGGAACCTCCTAACGATAAGAGCCGTGTCCAGAAGTACTGCTTTCTGAATCAAGCCCTTGATCCAGCTGCCTAACGAGAGCCTCCTGAGGTGTTGGTCGACGCTCTTGGCTATTAAGCCGTTGGCTGAGACGACTATCGGTACAATGATTGCCGAATTCACATCCCACATGTCGACAACCTCGCGAGCCAAGTCAAGATATTTTATTTGTTTATCGTTCTCGGCTTTCACGAGGTTCTCGTCATGCGGAACGGTTATATCTACAACCATTGCACGCCTCTCGATTCGGTCCACCACCACCATATCAGGCTTATTTGCAAGAATAGTCCTGTCAGTGATGATGGACCGATCCCAGTACAATGTGACACTGCCATTATCGAGAACTGGGTCGGGCACATACCTGTAGTACGGCACCTCCGATTCCACAAGAGAGTATTTCAGAGCAAGTTGCTGATGGATAATCCTGGCTACAAGGTTGTGTCTATGCAAGTACTCTCCGTTAGCAAGACGAGAACATCCAGAGATAATGTGGCGAATTGATTCTCCCGGACGGTGACATTCCCGACATATGTCAACCGTGCCGTCGTTCACAATAAATCTCCGATAGTTTTTCGTCATTGTAACTTCGTCCATAACTGCACAGACAAACCTTCGGTTTCCCCAAAGAGGTCACCAAAACGTAGCCAGGCTACGGTCGCTAACTGATCCACGTCGGGCCCTTGCAGGGCCCGGAAAAAGCGTCCGTGAAGTTCCTTGCTCTGCCATACCGCCCTGCGATCGTTAGTGTCCAGCACCGCAGGTTTGCGCCAGTTCTCATTTGCCAAGGAGAGCGGGGTGAGTCCCTTGTCCACCGCCACTACATCTCGATGCATACCCACGTCGACAGGTAGGAAATATTCCCTGAGACTGCATATCTCGCGATTGTGGAGAGTCTGAGCATTTAAAAAGCCTCGACCTCCACACTTTCGCGGGATATACAGTCTCATTACCGACGACCGTGGGTGATGCATTCGATGTGGGGTGTCAAACTCCATCCTGATGGCACTACTGAAAGTTTTAGTTACCTTCAGTAGCTCCATCAGTTGCAGATTACTGGGGGCAAAGAGTTTCAGATCATCCATGTAAAGAAAAGAAAAGAAAAGAAAGAAAGAAAAAGAGTTTATTTACGCCAAGCATGACGCACACCATAAAAATAAATGGGTATATATATAAAAGTAAAACGTGAGGAGGTGAGATATAACCTGACCACCTCTCTTCAACCGATAGCTTAGTCCTGAATTCTCCAGCAGTGTGCTAAGAGTATTCAAGGCTAGGCAAAACCAAAGCGGACTCAAACTATCGCCCTGAAATATACCCCGCTCGATCCTTCGCGGTTCGCTATTTCTCTGGATATTTCGACATCCTGGATAGCGAAGGACTGTCCTTCATTGCCCCATACATGACGTCAGGAAGGTGCGTAGCGTTGCATCAATTTTATACAATTCTAGCACCATGAGGGTGCTGGAATTGTATAAAATTGATGCAACGCGAGCCATGTATGGGGCACCGAGTCATAGGCCTTCTTATAGTCTATCCAACATGTCGACAGATCCCTTCGGGAACGGCGAACCTGTTGGCTAATAGCAATGTCAATGAGGAGTAGCTCCTTAGTTCCGCGGGACCCGTTGCTACATCCATTCTGAGAGAAAGACATTATTGAATTAGTTTCACTATGATCGTTAATCTTTGCTCTCAAAATGGACGTAAGAACTTTGTAGACCGTTGGTAAACACGTAATCGGTCTATAAGTTTTAGGCTCCGTGGTACTACCTGATTTATGGAGCAGGTGGGTTATTCCTGTAGTTAGGAACTGAGGCAGCGACCCGGACTCTAAGGCAGACTGGAATAGAGATGCCAAGCGAGCGTGCGATCTTTTGAAACATTTGATCCAAAAATTGTGCAGTCCGTCCGGCCCTGGAGATTTCCAGCCAACGGACGGACTGCACAAGCGATATCTTGGGGGCTGATGTTAATTGCCCCCATTTCTGGTAATGGATCACACGCTCGTTTGACCTCCCGTATCCAATCTCCTTCGGTGTGACTGACAGGCACCGACGAGATGCTGCGCCAGAATGAGCTCATGGCGTCATCATCCGGCAGGCGCGTGTCAGTCACACCTTGTTCCGGTCGCTCCCAAGCCCTGTATTCCCACCTTTCATTACTTCGGAATGTGCGATTCAAGGTATATCGCTCCACTCGCCGCCTATACCTACGAATACGGTTTGCCCATGCATACACCTTCTGCTTCAGGAAGTCGATGCGCTCTGTGACACAGGACGTATAGTCTTGGGGGCTGATATCAGTCCCCGGACACGCCCGTCTCACAAAGCGCATCACTCTAGGGCGAGTGTTGCCCTCCCTGAAGCAGATCAGTTTGCCGATTAACGCTCTGGCCCCACAGATACGACGCTCGATCCTGCACTGCCAGGCCGGTACGTCTAGTTTTGGTCGTGTAACTCTGTCATTGATTATTTTGACGTGAGCTACACGACATGCCGCTACAGCCGCGCAGTACAACATCGAGTGTGCATCAGTGAGGTCTTCGCAGTCATCAAAATAATTTGACAACTGCGAATCCAGAGCTGCCACCAGCGCCCTGATTTTGTTATGCATGGGCAAACGAGGTAAGCGTGGCCTAAGTTCAGGCGGCATGTAGCGATATTCCCGAATAGCACACTCCAAAGCACTCCTCAATTCGTCATTGCACTGGGTACTTACGTTTGTAACCCTGTCATTACTATCTTCGTCAGCGTGGCCGGATATTTCGGTTGACTGTGGTGGTGCCACAGTCTGCGACGGAGGAGTAATGACATGGCTACACATTTCCGTTCGGAGGCGATCAAGCACACCGTCATCCAACATACGGTTACGCTGGATGACGCGCACCTGATCCGATAGTCGTGGAGCCGAAACGTTTACAGTTGGTTCAAGTACCTGAAACAGAGAGAGCATCCGACCACGGTGCGCAGTCAGGTTAGTTCCGCCCTCTATTGCCCCATAGTATGCGCATGACGTTTTCATTGATGGTTCGCGTCCATCGCATGAGCTGCACACTTCCGCCGGGAGCTGGGAGCCTATCAGAGGCCGGTGGGCCTCGAGGTCCTTAGCCGTCCGGCAGCCGGCGTCCTCTCCGTCGACGTGCAGGTGGTGGCGACGTGGGCGGCGAGAAATACTCGTCGCTCGAGCTCGACGCGACTGCCACGGCCGGTGTCACAGCACTCACAGTGGAGCTGAGTTCCGGCGACGGCAAGGCGGAGCTGAGCGAGGCCGGAGGTGGTGGGCGTGCTCGTCGAGCTGCGGCTCTTGTCAACATTTTTTCTTATTCTTGTTCAGCGATTAGGTCATGTTTCTATTGCTTTTTTGTTGTCCGTATAATTTCACTTTATTTTTGCCTGTTTTTTTTTTCTTTTTGGTGGTTTCATTTTAATTAATTGCATTTATTTTTCGTTGAAAATTTGGAGAACAAGACTTTTCTGTCACTTCGGTTGACAGCCGAGCCACAGATTATGATTATTATTATGAAGGCGATAATTCGGGACACTGTTCTACTTCCAATATGCAACCTAAATGCCCATCATTTTGCACACGGCGCGTGCGGCCCACTCGGTAAAATGCAGAGCGGTCACTGCATAGACTAATATAAATAGTATCGACTGACAACTGACGTTTTCGATTTTTGTTCACGAGCAGCGCTTTCTGAACGCCAAGCAAGGAACCAAAAAAAGTCGACATACGTATAGCTTACCTATACTTGTATATATAGCTGTTTTATTTAGTTCGTTTATGTATAATATGTATGTATGTTCGTATTATTATAAACTTAAACTATGTTTTGATGTCAGCATAGTTGAGTGGGGTAAAAGGATTGAGATGAATAATACAAAACTATATTAATAAATGAATTTATTAACCGATCCATTTCGACACTTGCTTGCCTCACTCGTTTCGCAACCTTTAATTTAGTATAATGTTCTCGAGCCCGTACAAAGATAGGTTAATTTTCATCTTTTAGTACGTCACTGTCTACATCTACACGTCTTGCAAACACACATACACAGGTTTGTGTCGCCGCCGCCGCCGCTCCCGGCGGGGCGGCGCCGCGCTGCGCTTTGATGTAGGTACCTACGCATATCGCGTATTGCCGAAAACAATAATATCGCATAAAATCATTTTAATCACTCAGAAATACCTACCGACTGATGGTAGGAACATGTTTAAGGAGAAGTTAAGAGAAAAAAAAGGACCCATAAGCTCAGTCTCCTATAATCACAATTCCGATAAGGATTTCGATAAGCTTAGAAGTAGGTACATTGAGATCCGGTAACGTGGATATTATCTAATGAACTACTAAACCCACTTTGAATGCAGGTACGAATATCGCCGATTGCAATAATATCACATAAACTCATTTTAATCACTCAGAAATACCTAACCTACTGATGGTAGGAACTTGTTTATGCAGAAGTTAAGAGAAATGGAGGAGCCTTAAGCTTAGTCTCTTTAAATCACGATTCCGATAAGGATTGATAAAAAAAGGTTTTAAGTATGTACATTGAAATCCGGTAATGATGAAGGTATAAACGAATGAACTAGCTAACTCACCCCTAAACAGGTAGTATTAAAACTGGCCGCCCGCCGCCTGCTTGCTCGTGTTTTGCCATACATAACACATTAGCATAGTACCGTATTCTTGGGCACTGTAGTAATCGTTAACTCCAGATTACATTTTTAAAACACACTCACAGAAACAAACAATAACAGACACAAACACAGAATTAGTTTTGCTAGGTAGGTATCAAACGAAAACTTATTGTCTCACGTCACGTCACGTCCCGAATTCCCGAATTTTGCAAAAATAACACACTCGTTCGCTATCAAGGTCTTCAAGAAACTGACATAAAAATCCATTAAAATCGACTAAATGTAAAAGAAATGTTTTTTAAACATTCCTTTGACTTCGCCGACTTTTGGCGGCATTGTGTTCAAAAGGACGCCGCGCTACGAGCTGCCCCCAAACAAAAAGGGTTCTTATTGAATCAAAACTTGGTAACCTATTTCCGGCCTTAAATTGTTTAGTTAATGTCGGCAATCGGTTACCCCGCTTTGTGCAGATACGTATTTTTTTCATATGGGCAGTGTAGTCTAGACGGTATGTTTGACGCTACACACACATGCACACGGGTTAGTGTGTTACAACTAAGCAGGATCGTTGACCTTTTTACAAAACAGCTGAGCAGATGCGTAACTAGTTTTATTTACATTGCTCTTTTTAGTAAAAGTAGTGAGTTATTTGTTTTTTGAATTAAAATCACGTTGGGTTAGGTAAGAATAACGATTATGCAGTCTAAAGCCCGAAGGATCGCCAAATTGAAGTGGCAGTGGGCAGGGCACATTGCTCGCAGAACAGATGGTCGATGGGGCCGAAAAGTTTTGGAGTGGCGACCGCGTACCGGAAGACGCAGCGTTGGAAGGCCTCCCACAAGGTGGACCGATGAACTGGTGAGGGTCACGGGTAACCGATGGATGCGAGACGCACAGGACCGGTTGTTGTGGCGACGCTTGGGGGAGGCCTATGTCCAGCAGTGGACGTCTTTCGTCTGAAATGATGATGATGATGATGATGACAGTCTAAAGTAAAAAAAACAGCTGAAAAAATTTGAAAAATGAGGAAAAAGCCGACAAAAAATTCCAACGCGGGGGCGTCCAGAATCATGTACTGAACTCATGGTATCCGTTTGTGCGTCGATATCCCTTACACGCTGTATACAAGTATAGGTAGCTACACGTATGTCGACTTTTTTGGTTCTTTGCTTGGCGTTCAGAGAGCGCTGCTCGTGAACAAAAATCGAAAACGTCAGTTGCCAGTTTATACCATTTATATTAGTCTATGCAGTGACCGCTCTGCATTTTACTGAGCGGGCCGCACGCGCCGTGTGCAAAATGGTGGGCATTTAGGATGCATATTGGAAGTAGAAAAGTGTCCCGAATTATCGCCTTCCTGAAAAAAAATTCTTTAGCTGCAACAAACATTCGACAGTTAATATTATTTTCGATATAAGGATGACGCCAATAACGTTTTCTTTTTTTACGTAAACGATTAATTATAAATGTAACAAACTAAAGCATCTTCACTCGAACTTGAAGACGACATCGTTCGCGACGGCACAAGCGGCATTGCATAATTTTTTACCGATATGTGCGTAGGTGCAGGCGACGAAGCATGTTTTCGGCATCCGAGCATGCTGATGTCGCGCCGCTGTTGCGCCGACAAATCAGAAAAGGGCCTAAGTCTTGTATCAAAAGAATCACTTTATATGACATTTTATAAGTACCATTAGTAACTACAAAATATATTTTGCTGTAATTCTAATGCTGTTGATAATAAGTACTTTTTCGGTCAACAGATGGCATTACGGGTATCTGAATTATGTAGATAATAAGTTGATTTCTTCTAGATTGCCACAATTCCTATCAGGTTTATGTGTAAAAAATATCTACAATGGTGTTGTACTATTTAACGTGATGCGAACAAAATAGAATACCTACAGATAAACAGAAAATAGGTTCTGGTTAAATAGGATAATCCTTGCTAAAAATATGCAAAATACAGCAATAACATTATTAGTATTTGATAATAATAGGTTTGGTAGGAATAAAAAATAAGGAAAAAATAAGATAAAAATAAAAACACCTTTTAAGATTCGAACCCACACCTACGATTTCGAAAGGCAGTATTTTAAACCGAGGGTCTATGAGTTCTGTTGATAATAGATTCAAATAGCCGATCTTATTTATTTCAATGTTTTTGGCTGCTTAGCTCCCCGAAAGTATAGCGTGATGATAATCATTGCTGAGGTTAGACACTAAAGTATCTGCAATATTGATGTAGCGGCTTTTTATTACAATTCCTGGCTAATTAAACTGTTTGAAAAATGTCGAGAAAAATTTTACGAACAAAAACCTTTTAAAATTAATATTGCTTACCTTCCATAACATACGGCAAATCGGCGTGATAATATGTAGCCTAAAGCCTTCCTTGGTATACAAAGAACATTTTTGCTGAATTTCATTTCAATCTATCCAGTAGTTTTAGCGTGAAGCCGTACCAAACACACAGACAAAAATTCTAAAAAGTCACTTTTTGTCATCAGTTACGTTTTTCAAACAAAAGCCACTTATTTTTTCTCGAAAATTATCAATGTACAGTTTTTCTTTCGTTACTGTTTTATTATAAATATGTTTAGATAATACTGTAGATCCCACCGTCTCTGAGAGGACAGGTTGTCCAGCAAGTTATCCGCGTTGCGAAAAGTCATTATGCATTGGTCAAACATGGTACCTCAAAATCCACCAGTGGGGATGATAAAATATTCCTGGTTAATGTATCAGTACTGTGGACCGAGGAGAGGAAGGCCTGCAAACTTATCCTTGAAATTTTGCGGACGCCGAGGCCACCCATGCGAATGGGAAGTGTGGCTAGCTGCCATGCTCGGTCGTCCAAGGCCACATTAAGGATTGAAGAAAGTGTATTTCTAATAAATTGGTCTACTCTTGCCAAAAGATGTGAATTTTTCCATATGGGAGGAGCGAAGGCTATTATTACGTGAATTTTGGTCCAAAGCAATAGTATCGAATAAGTAGTAGTAAACATTAACGAGGTATTTTCTGCTCTGTAATGTTAATGTATTTGGTCAATAGTTACTCACACGATACCTCACATCTGCACCCATAGCACTCAGGGCAACACTTCCTTAAGTGACACTAAGCGGCTTTTCAGCGGCAATGCGTCGGCAACATGCTCATAATGGAGACATGGTCACTAGCAGTTCTTTCGAACTGTAAAACGTGACGAAACGGCTTTCCCTGCGGCGACCGTGCGACTGTCCTTGTCCAGCAATGGAGCGGCTAGATCCAGTGGCATTAGGTCGACATCATGCTCTTATGATAAATGATAATGATAAATGATGTTTATTTTGTAAGTAGGTTGTAAATAACACTTTCACACGTCAATTTTATAGGTCGTTTTTAAACTAGATGAGGCCGGTGTTTCCTAGCTGACTACCCTGAGAAGAAACACCGAAACATACTCAGAGGTCAAAGTCTCTTTTGAAGTCCGAAGAAGTAATGGAGACGTGAACTCCCTAACAGTCCTTGAAGAAGTCCTTAATATGAGATAGATATGGCCAACTCAACCCCAAGAAGCGCACTCTTCGAACAACAAGTACATTGCAAGACACAGTGATCGTATCTGACCGAATCAGTGGTCGCAGATAGAGAATATAAATTCAAGAATTAATACAAATACAATTAGGTACTACAATCGAGAGATATTTACTCAAGAAAAAGACAGAGCTGAGGATTCCAACTCACTTGAAAGCCTATAGACAGCCCCAAAAACACCCACCCATTACCACTTCCTAGTGTTAGTTTTAGTAACGTAACGTAACATTTTACTATAACTATAATACCTCATTTTACACGTATTATTTGTTTGAATTGGACATTATAATTATTCATATTTTTGCATGATACAAATTTGAAGGTCGCATAAAATTAAACTAAAATATTATCGGGTTCTAGATTTTTATATTCAAAATTAACATATGATAACGATACTATAACGTTATCATACGACAAAACATTCGTGCTAGGCTCGCCGATCAAATCAAAGTGAACGACTCTGAAGATGATGTTAATAAGTTTCCTTTTTGGAAATCTGAAAGTTTACCCGTCCGCAGGGCTCGTATCTGAAACTTTTTACATATATTCTCAGGGTCCTCTCAGCATGCCGCATCTGTTCAGCTATATTTTTGCCCTGAATATAGTATCTGAAGAACCGTGCTAGCTCCCCCTTTCATAGTCAAGTACGTCTTAAAGATCTTGCATAAGGTTTCAGGACAATTTCATAAATACCAACCTTTTTAACCGACTTCAAAAAGAAGGAGGTTCTCAATTCGTCGGAACCTTTTTTTTATATGTTCCCCGATTACTTTAAGATGGCTGAACCGATTTGGAATACTTACTATTACTTATTATATACTACATTCTGGTATACTTCCCAGGTGGCCTCATAATTATCAAGTCAGGATCTGATGATGGGATCCTGGAGGAATAGAGAGAACTCTTCAAATTTTATGGGCACACTTGAAGCGATTTGGGTAGTTTCTGGAAGAGTACTTTCTCGGAGTGGTTCCATTTCAATTTGGTGAAGATCTGATAAAGAACTTCGGAGATAGGCAACGGAACTCCTCAAAAATACGACACGGTTGGCGCAGTGGTTGAGCGATTGACTGCTGTGCTGCGTGTCGCGGGTTCGATTCCCGCACGGAACAAATATTTGTATGGCCTACAGATAGTTGTTCCGGGTCTGGCTGTTTGTGTATGTGAGATTATATGTTTGTAAACGCACCCACGATACAGGAGAAATTCCTAGTGTGGGGCAACGTTTTTTTTTTTTTAAAAAAAAAAAAAAAAAAAAAAAAAAAAATGATAGCAAATGGACTGGAATTGCTGAAATCTCATGCCTGTCTATTGTTTACACCAGTTCATAACATAACATCACACCGGTACGCTGTGAAGGGGTAAGCACATGTGAACCACTAAAAAGTGAAAAATAAAAAAAAAAATTACAAAAAAATACAGCCGACTTCGAAACAAAAAACTTTACAAAGTATAAAATAACTTTAATTTTGGAAGACAGTGTTTTTTACTTTTTTTTTTTCTTTGAAATTGCTATAGTGCCTCTCTTTTTATGTGACAATTCCCAGGGTCCTGTGCCAGCCTCATCCAGGTTTTACCCACGATGGCAACAATATCGTCCGCCTATCTCGCCACCGGCCGGCCAATACTTCTTCTTCCAGTCCTCGGACACCACTTAGTCCCTGACTCACTCCACCTATTATCACCGCGCCTTGCCAAGTGTCCTACTCAGCTCCACTTTAGTTCAACAATTCCTTTTCTGATGTTGAAAACCTTCGTACCTTCGTCTTCGGATCTCGACGACTTACCTATGCTGAGCATGGAACGCTCCATGGCTCTCTGTGCAACTCGAGCGATCGTGAGCGTTCCTGTCTCAGCACCGTAAGTCATAGTGGGAAAAACTCAGTGGTTATAGAGGCGGGAATACAGACATTGCGGATTTTTTACAGGCTTCAGTATGTCGTCCAATTAGCTAAAAGCGGCCCATCCATTCCTCTCGATACCTCTGTTTGCTATGGCCAAAAAAAACATAACAGTCAAAAATCATATCAGTCAGTAAACATATCAGTTAATCATCTCCAACAATTTATTTCCAACTTTAACAGTAGTATTTGAATCGCTGAAGGAGTTTGTCATAACCTTCGCCTTGGCCATATTCATCCTATTAAGATCCAACTTAAAAGAAGCATCTTAAGGATTTTGAAGCATTTTCCGGGGGTCATCGAAGTTCTCAGTGAAAAACACAAGGTCATCTGCAAATCTTAAGTGAGACAAGTAGGCATAATGGGCGTTATTTAATACCGCTATTGTCCCAATCCATACCTACTTTACACAATATCTTCTAGAACTGCTGTGAATAGTTTCGATGAAATGAGTTAAGCGATGTCAATAAAACGTTTCTCACGAAAAATTACTTAAACAGAAGAGGTGATACAGCCAGTGCCTTGCGTAATACTCTTCCGAATTTCTAATTCTAAGAGGGGTCAAGCAACGCGGGCTTGCGAACGGCGAGCGTTGGGTTGCTTGCCGTCCAATAAGAACCAGCCGGTCGATTCTGTCGACATCTCACGGTTTTCACCTAGGCGGAGTGAACGACAATAGAGCTGTCATTATATCTTATTTGTATGGTTTGACAACTCACCCGTCGTGCGCCCCGCCCGGGTGTTCACTTCGACATGTTTACAGAATCGCACTGCAGGCCCGAGTCAAACGGCGCGTTGTGTTCCACGTGCGCCTCAGAAAGATGTCAGCATAAAAGATGAGGCCTACTAGGGTCAGTGCCTGCCAGGGTTGCGGAATTTATTCGAAAGATTCACCACGGCCCTGGAACGCAAAGAGCAATAATAATAATAATAATAAAGCTCCAGCGACGAGTATTTCTCCCCGCCGACGTCGCCAACACCTGTACGTCGGCAGGAGAGAGGCCGGCCACCGAGGGGCTTGGGACCTAGGGGCCAACCGGCCCCGAGCCGGGTCCCCGCTACCGGTGGTTGTGTGCAGCGCATGAAATGGACTCAGTCCATGAACGAGAACGTCATGCGCGCATACTACGGGTCTACAGAGGGGGAACTAACCTCACTGCGTACCGTGTCAGGATGCTGTCTCTGTTTCAGGACCTGGAGCCAACTGTGAACGTCTCGGCCCAACGATTGTCGGATCAGGTGCGGGTCATCCAACGTAATCACAAGTTGGACGATGCCGCACTTGATAGGCTGCGCTCAGAGGTAATGAACAACCTTATCATCTCGACCCCGACACAGTCCGTGGTACAGGCGCCAGCTAGTGGCGCGATTACACCGCGGCCCATTAATGTTTGTGATGAGGTAGATGATAGGGTTGTCACGGTAAGTAGCCAGTGCAACGACCGACTGAGGAGCGCGCTGGAGGATGCGCTTCACGAGTACAGATCAACTCCGACCGAACTTAGGCCTCGAATTCCACGGTTGCCTATGCACAAAAAGAATAGGGCGCTGGTGTGTGCCTTGGACTCGCTGCTTTAGAATATTTTTGAAAGCAGCGAGAACCTCGTTGATACGCACTCAATCCTGTATTGTGGGGCTGTTGCGGCATGTCGTATAGCAAACGTAAAGTTTACAAATAGTGACGTAGCTATGCGACCAAAGTCTGCTGCACCAGCTTGGCAATGCAGGATCGAGCGGCGTATTGATGAAGCCAGGGTACTCATCGGCAAACTATACTGCTTCAGGGAGGGCAATTCACGACCACGCGTGATGCGCTTTGTAAGGCGGGCATTTTCGGGGACTGAAATCAGCCCTGAGGAGTACATGTCCCGTATTACAGAGCGCATCGACTTCCTGAAGCAGAAAGTTTGTGCATGGGCGAACCGTATTCGGCGGTATAAGAGGCGGGTTGATCGATACTCGCAGAATCGCATGTTCCAGAGCGATGAAAGGTATACAGAGCTTGGGAACGACCTGAACAAAGTGTGACAGACGTGTGCCGCCCGGATGATATCGCCACGAGTACATTCTGGCGAAACATTTGGTCGGCGCCCGTCTGTCATGCCGAGGGTGACTGGATGCGCGATGTCGAGCGCGTGTGTGAAGCTATACCACAAATGGAAGCTATTGCCATCACACCAACAGATGTAGCCACAGCAGTCCGTCCATTACCGAACTGGAAATCTCCAGGCCCGGACGGACTGCACAACTTCTGGCTTAAGTGGTATAGCAGCTCACACGCACTCCTGGCATCTCAATTCCAGTCATCCTTGGAGTCTGGGTCGCTGCCACAGTTTTTAACAACTGGCGTTACCCACCTGCTCCATAAGACAGGTAGTCCCGCGGAACCCAAGAATTATAGACCGATTACTTGTTTGTCGACGGTCTATAAACTTCTTACATCCATTCTGAGAGTGAAAATTAATGATCACATTGAGACTAATGCAATTATGTCCGCCTCTCAGAATGGATGTAGGAAGGGGTCCCGCGGCACTAAGGAGCTACTCCTCATAGACATGGCCATAAGCCAACAGGTTCGTCGATCCCGCAAGAATCTGTCGACATGTTGGATAGATTACAAGAAGGCCTATGACTCTGTGCCACATACATGGCTCATGAGGGTGCTGGAGTTGTACAAAATAGATGCAACTCTACGCGCCTTCCTTGAGTCATGTATGAGGCAATGGAAAACGGTCCTTCGCTATCCAGGATGTCGACCGATTCAAGGGAATGATGAGCCTGTATGGATTAAACGGGGAATATTCCAGGGCGACAGTTTGAGTCCACTTTGGTTTTGCTTAGCTCTAAATCCTCTAAGCACACTGCTGGAGGATTCAGGCCTAGGCTATCGGTTGAGAAGAGGTGGTCAAGCCTTATCACACCTCCTTTACATGGATGATCTGAAACTCTTTGCCCCCAACAATTTGCGACTGATGGAGCTACTGAAGGTAACTGAAACCTTTAGTAGTGCCATCAGGATGGAATTTGGTGTGGACAAATGTGCAGTCATGCATGTAAAGAAAGGGGAGATTATGGAATCTGAGGGAATTCAACTCTCGGATTCCATACAGGTTAGATCCCTTAGCTCAACCGAAACCTACAAGTATTTGGGTATGTCGGAAGCGTTGGGCATTAACGGTACTGACATGAAGCAATCGCTGAAGGAGCGCTTCTTTGGCCGCCTGAAAAAGGTTTTAAATAGCCTTTTATCGGGCGGAAATAAGGTGCGCGCCTTCAACGGTTGGGTCATGCCGGTATTAATGTACTCTTTCGGCATACTCAAATGGACTCAAACCGAACTCGACGCCCTGGATAGAAGGGTCCGTACACTGCTGACTGCAAATCGGATGCATCACCCACGATCATCGGTGATGAGACTGTACATCCCGCGGAAGTGTGGAGGTCGAGGCTTTTTAAATGCAAAGACTCTCCACAACCGCGAGATGTGCAGTCTCAGAGAATATTTTCTCAAAGCCGATGTGGGTATGCACCGAGATGTGGTCGCAGTGGACAAGGGACTCACCCCGTTGTCCATGGCTAAAGAGAACTGGCGCAAACCTGTGATACTTACTACAGATGACCGCAAGGAGGTATGGAAAGGCAAGGAGCTTCACGGGCGCTTCTATCGGGCTCTTTATGGGTCCGACGTAGATTTCCCGGCGTCCGTGGCCTGGCTACGTTTCGGTGATCTCTTCGGAGAAACTGAAGGTTTTGTTTGTGCAATTATGGACGAAGTTATCTTGACGAACAACTACCGGAGGCATATTATGAAGGACGGGACGGTTGACGTGTGTCGGGCATGTCACCGTCCGGGTGAGTCCATCAGACATATTATCTCTGGTTGTTCTCGTCTGGCTAACGGCGAGTACTTGCACAGGCATAACCAAGTGGCTAGGATTATTCACCAGCAACTTGCTTTGAAATACAAACTTGTGGATTCTGAGGTACCGTATTACAAGTATGTGCCTGACCCAGTTCTCGAAAATGACCATGTCACGTTGTACTGGGATCGGTCTACCATCACTGATAGGACTATCATAGCTAACAAGCCCGATATAGTGGTGATAGACCGATTAGCGCGCCGCACAATGATAATCGATGTTACCATTCCACATGACGAGAACCTCGTGAAAGCTGAGAAAGAGAAACAAATCAAGTATCTTGACTTAGCACACGAGGTTGTCGACATGTGGAATGTGGACTCGGCTGTCATTGTGCCGATAGTCGTTACGGCCAATGGCTTGATAGCCAAAAGCTTCGACGACCACCTGTCGAAGCTGGCGTTACGCAGTTGGGTAAAGGGCCTGATACAGAAGGCAGTACTCCTCGATACGGCTCGTATTGTGAGGAGGTTCCTTTCTCTGGAGCCCTAACCACCGGTAGCTTGGACCCAGCTGCCGACACCGGCGGACTACTATTTTTATATTTTTAAATGTTTTTTTATTGTTTTTTTTTTGTTATTGAAATATTTAAAAATATAAAAAGTATGTAAAAAAGATAAATAAAGAGAATAATAATAATAATAAATTCATTTATTCAGGTAATTTTACACCCGTTGCCATGTCAATCATAATAATAATTAAGAGGAACACGGATGGGTTTTAGTCAGTAACAGTCTGACACTTCTTTCCACTCCGCCTAGACCGGAAGGAGTCATTTGATGATTTCCCATCTATAAAAAAGAGGTTAAGCAATGCTAGATATTGACTGCTCGTATATATATTCATTTTTTTGAGGGTAGACATGAATGTCACGTTAACATCGGCTCTGTGATTTTATAAGTTAATTAAATAGTAAAAGTGTTTATTTCTGTTTAAAAAGTTGTTCCAGTTGTTGTAAACCACTGTATGTAAACTATTTCGAACACCATAAAAACAGAGTGCGCATTACAAATTATTTATAAGTGCATAAAAACGATTTATCAAAAGTCACTCAAAATTCGTTATAAACCCAAAAATACAACAACAGTGCAAAGTACTAGTGTAGTGTGTATAATAAAACCGAAACTCTAAAAAATCAGTACGTAAATCAAAAACATTTGAAATTATAACCCCAAAAGTGCAAAATTATTATATTTTCATTCCTAAATTCATCGATCAAAGTATCGATCAGCGCCATCTAGCAACAATTAGTGACACCACTTAATACGCAACTCAGCAGTACAGTGCAGCATTGCTCAGCGGTGCAGTGCAGCATTGCTCAGCGGTGCAGTGCAGCATTGCTCAGCGGTGCAGTGCAGCATTGCTCAGCGGTGCAGTGCAGCATTGCTCATCGGTGCAGTGCAGCATTGCTCAGCGGTGCAGTACGGCGACGCTCAGCGGTGCAGTGCAGCAGCGACATTGTCGAGAGAACGACACAACGTACCGCCGTACGAACACTACGGTTGGATTGTACTCAGAAGCAGCATAACAAGATATATACGATCACTGAGTGAGTACTAGTAAACAAAGCAGATTGTTTACTAACACCAACTTTCTCTTGCTGGCTGGAGCGTAACTAATATATTTAAACAAAGAAAATGATACGTTCACCACCAAAAACCTCCGCTTCGCCTTTGCATAACTCTGAATCCGAACCGAACTTAGCAACTTGTTTAAATAAGGAAACAAACGAACATATTACTCAAAGAAAAAGGAAACGGGGTGAAGATGTCGACTTACAACGTATCGAAACTATGATGCTTGAGATGAGGTCCATGTTCTCCGAATTTGTATCACAGCAATCTCAACAAAATTCAAAAATTGACTCGCTACACACAGCTCTTGAAGAGATAAGGACTCAGAACAGCTTAATTAGTAGTCAAAACAATGAAATTCAGATCCAGAATGAGGACATCCGAACCTCCGTGCAATTCTTATCTGATAAATACGATGAGGCTATTCGAGAGATCGATCATTTACGAGTGGAGAGCAGGGGCAGCCAAAAGGTGATAAAAATGCTCGAGCTTAAAATAGACTATTTGGAAAGAAACTTAAAAGAGGCAACAATCGAACTGAGAAATATCCCAACTTCAAAACCTGAGACCCGCGAAACACTTATGGAGATGGTGCAAAAAATCGGTTGTATTACGAATCAACCTGTTTCACCATCAGAAATAAAAAACATCTACCGTCTAAGAAGCAAAAGAGAGACAGCTGGCTCTGTCATTGTTGAGTTCTCATCCCCTGCTAGAAAAGTTCAATTCATGCGGTCAACTAAAAACTATAATAAACTAAACCCAGAAAATCGACTTAATACCACCCATTTGCAACCCTCGGGACCGAAAAAAACAATATATGTCTCTGAATCGCTCACTTCCGCAGCAAAACGCCTGTATTATCTTGCCAGGGAGTTCATAAAAAGTAGTGATTACGGGCAATGCTGGACTTCAAATGGCAAAGTATACATACGAGAGAGAGAAGGTATGCCCAGTCAACTAATAAAATCTGAAGAAGATTTGGCCAAACTGCGTAAAGTGGAATGACTAGTATTTTTTATCCTACTTCTTGTTGATTTGTCTATGATCTATTCTTTCTACATGCTACGATTTGTTATAATTATGTTAAATATTAATACTAACCTACTTTTACACAAAAATTTACAGATTTATGTTCAACAAACACACAGTTACTTTACACTATTGCATCTAACTATCAGTAATCTTACAATATTACACATTATTTTTCACTACTACTACTTAAAACAAAAGCTGCTACTTACACTTTACACACATACATTACTAATTAATTACATTTCGGGTATTCTTACACCATTTCTCACACTACAAGTCCCATCAAAGTTTGTTACAAATACATACACTTTAGAAAGTCTTAGCTCCGATAAAATGTGCAAAAGAAACTTAAAAAACAAAAATTCGATAACTTAACAGATAACATGCAAAATATAGATTCGGTATCTGTGTCGGACTCATCGGTCTGTGATCTTGACAGTTGTATTCCGCCGAATGTTAAGCCAAACTTATCACTAAAAATTATTAATCAGAATATCCGTAGTATAAATAAAAATATTGCAGGCTTCCATACATTATTAGCTAGAACAAAAATAGAGTGGGATGTAATAACATTAACCGAATGCTGGCTTCTTAATACTCATAACTTGCCTAACATAGATGGTTACGATTGCTTTAGCACTGCTAACAATTTCACCCAAAATGAGGGTGTTATTGTCTATGTTAGAAAAGAACTTAAGGTAACCGTTGACGAGCCTTCATTCCTAAATGCAAATTGTTTACAAGTATCAATTGATCAGAACACTATACTACTAGCAATATATCGACCGCCAGGCTATAAAGACATTAATAATTTTCTAAATTCACTAAACTTTACGTTAACAAATATAGCACGCTACAAAAATATAATAATTAGCGGAGATATCAACATTAACATCCACGAACAAAGCCAAGATTTAAACAAACATACCTATTTAAATTTATTAGCCTCACATGGACTGCTGCCTGCCCACACATTGCCTACACGTTTGCACGCCTGTCTTGATCATATCGCTTTAAAAACTGAGCGGCCTGCTTCAACACTTGTAGCGCATTCGGCACTAACTGATCATGAAACGGTAATATTGTTCCTTTCAAATAAAAATTTTAAAACGATTGTAAAAAAAACAATGATCCGAATCAATCATGAGCAGTTAGATTTTGACATTAAGCAACTCAACTTTAGCGAAGTTTATAGCACACGAGACCCAAATGTTGCTGCTGAGACTATGGTAAAGCAAATAAAGAAAGTTGTAGACGATAACTCACAAACTGTCAAAGTCCCAAATCGTAAAAAGATTCTGAAGGCATGGATAACACCTGGCCTTCTTCGTTGTGTCCGACACAGAGACAATTTGCATAAAAAACTAAAAAAGGCACCAGAAAATCACGACCTTAAAATTACCTTTCACAGATACAGAAACTTCTGTAACAAATTGCTAAGGAAAATTAAATCTGAATATGAAAAGAATGAAATAGCTAAGGCAGGGACTAATTCTAAGCTACTTTGGTCAGCTATAAATAACATAACACACAGATCCAAGAAGAAAGAAACATCGTCTGAATTGTTAAGGTTGTCATCGACTCCTCAACTGTCGGTGAACTCTGTTAATAACTTTTTTTCTGAGATTGGTAAAAACCTTGCAGAAAAAATTACTAGTCCAACAGATTCTTCCATTTCACCTTTAAATAATAATTCGCATTCAATGGTTCTATTACCAACAAATGAAGATGAAGTTGAAAGACTATTAATGTCTCTTCGTAATGACTGTGCGGTGGGGTGGGATAAAATTTCCAGTTGCCTTCTTAAAAAGCATAAAGCATTGATCGTACCACCTCTGACATACGTTTGTAACCTAGCTCTTTCATCAGGCAGATTCCCCAAAGTTTTTAAAAGATCCATTGTACACCCGATCTTTAAGAATGGGGACAGAAGCCGTGTCAACAATTATAGGCCTATTGCAGTGCTGCCAGCTATGTCTAAGGTACTCGAGCGGCTTATGAATAATAGGCTAAAGGACTATCTTGAAAAACAAAATCTACTTTCCCCAACACAATATGGCTTTAGATCTGGCAAGTCCACGTCTGATGCAGTACACGATCTTACCAACTATATTGTCACAAATTTAGACAGTAGGAAAAAGGTACTAGGGATATTTCTGGACCTTGCTAAAGCATTTGACACGGTTTCTGTACCCATCCTTATTCGAAAAATGGAGAACATGGGAATCAGAGGGGTCCAACTAGAGCTGTTTGCAGATTACTTGAGTGAGCGTACCCAGTGCGTTAAGATAAATGAGTTCATTAGCGAGGAACGAACAATCTCATATGGCGTGCCCCAGGGCAGTGTACTTGGCCCAACCCTCTTCCTCATTTACATCAACGACCTGGGTATGCTCACACTCCCCAAAGGGAGGATTATAACATTTGCAGACGATACCGCCCTACTCTTCAATGCTGACACGTGGGATGAGGTCTTTTCACTCGCACAGTTGGGTTTCAACACTGTGTCGGAGTGGTTACGTATTAATAAATTAACACTAAATACTGACAAAACAAATTACATAACATTCACAATAAAAGCTAATTGTAACACTCCCACAACAATAACACCACATGCAATTACAGCACACACTTGTCCTCCTCCACATGAAAAGAATACATGTAATTGTCCATACCTTCGTAGCACCCAAGTTGTTAAATATTTGGGTATATTAATAGACAATACCCTTAGATTTCGGGAACACATAGATGCGCTTAACACTAGGTTACGCAAGCTTATTTACATCTTTAAAACTCTGAGAAAATTTGCAGATGCAAAGTTGAAAAGATCAGTATACTTTGCCCTCGCTCAGTCATTGTTAAATTACTGTATCAATGTATGGGGTGGAGCTCCGAAGTCTACACTCCTGGTCTTGGAGAGAGCGCAAAGAGCCATACTGAAGGTGTCCTTGTTTCTACCTTATCGTTACTCAACTGAGCTCCTATATAAAGACGCAAAAGTTCTGACAGTGCGCCAACTATTCATTAAAAACATAATATTGAAACAACACTCTTTGCTTACATACCACCCTTCAGTTTCACAAGGTAAGAGACGATATAGCCCCGTAGATCGCCCTGACATTCGCCTTTCAACTCAATTCTCCAAACGTTTCTTCTGCCATCTAGGTAGTTATCTTTATAATAAAATTAACGGGATGCTACCGATATTAAATCTTAATAAGACCATGTGTAAAATGAAAATTACTTCATTCCTACAAGAAATAAATTATTTAGACACTGAAAAACTACTTGCAACGTTAGTGTAATATTGTAACAAACATAGATAAACACACATACACACACACACACCATCACACTACCATAAACAACACACACCCACACACACTTACGCTCACATACATACATAAACACTATCATACTAACTATAACTTTTAGATATAATTTTTTTTTTTTTTTTCTTCGGTTTCACCCATCAATGTACACTATCTAATGTTATTTACGTGATGCTGATTTCTATGTAAAAGGCGGAGTCCTGGTGTCCTGAAACACAAGCTTGCAGCTTAGCTCAGGCACCAGTCTCCCACAATAATAATTAATCATAACATTTTACATAAAGTACCTAATGTATAATATTGTGGTGAGAAAAATAAAACATTATTATTATTATTATATCTGAGCGATCTTACCTAGCGAAATCATTTTACTTTCCGACATACACGCGAACGAAGTCGCGGGCAACAGCTATACTGATTATCTTCCTAAAAACGAAATGCACGCGCGGACGAAGTCGCGGGCATAGCTAGTGTATAAAATAAATGTTTTCTGTAAACAAAATAAATGAAACACGTTGCTAAACTGAGAAACAGAATTTTGAGGCTTATAGCCGAAGTGCGGTTACACCTATACTCGGAATTTTAATTCGACTCCACATTTGACATTAGCTACTGTCATTTTGTAAAATAATGATACCACATATAATAGTGTAGTGATGAGCACAAAAATCGATAAATAATCGCGATTTATGTTTATGTAATCATAATATTGGTGTGCCAATTAAAGACTAAAATATTGATTTTTATTTAAATAAATACATTATTCTTCATAATAATTATTTATTACTTAGTAACCGCTGCTTTATTTAATAAAAAATTAATATTTTTGTTTTTTTTATATTAAAAACAAAACTTATAATAAAAGAGCCTAGATAGTTTTCTGTATTGGCAACCCGTGCGCGCTGTCATTCGGCTTCATTCTCCCAGTCTGACTGCACGAATATCTTGTTTCATTGCGAATCGATATTTTGTTATTTTGTTGGGTTTTTGTTAAAGTTTTGTTACGTTGTGTTTGTTGTTACGTTTATAGTTTTTTTGTGAACTTTGAGTGAATCTATTTGTTTTGGTTTTCCATCAAAATGGATCCTCAGCCAAGTACATCACAAAAAGACGTGGATGTTTTCTTGTCCCCAAGAAAAAAACGTCCACGAAAATATACCTACTTAGTTTCTATTAAAGTAGTAGTTATTTTAAATATTCTACTATAAACGAGAGGAATCGATCCGGAAATATTCCATTTCTGTATCGAATAATTTCGCAACGTCACTATTTAGTACTTGTCATAACGTTGCAACACTGAAATTGTCAAATCTGGAATCGAATTAAAATTCCGAGTATAGTTTTGGCCGGCTACAACTAGGTGCTGCCGGCCACATGAAAAGGCGAAGTGGGAGCCCCGCCGAAAAATGGTTTAAAAGAAAAACATCCCTTCTAACCTAATTTATCCCGAGTCGGGGTGCCCAATGACCGAATATGATGTACCATTGATATTTTGAATGTATAACATTTCCGATTGCTATTTAGGAAATGTATAGATTTCCTAGGAAATGTGTCTAATATAATTTATTTCAAACATTTCCGTACGATTTCGGGAATTTTATACATTTCCTAGGAATTGTATACAATGATGAATTACATACATTTCCGTTAACATATACATAAATCTATAGATCATACAAATCATTTCTTGAAGCAAAATTATTTTCCATCAATTGAAACTGGTCATCAGGGCTACAACTAGAGGTAAGTCCCCTGGTCATGACGGGCTCAGTATCGAGCATTTGCAATACGCCGGTCCTCACCTACCAAGAGTTTTGGCGCTGTTGTACAATTTATGTATAAGTCATTCATACCTGCCTACCGACCTAATGAGGACGATTGTGGTTCCTATTGTTAAAAGTAGAACGGGTGATCTTTCGGACAAGGGGAACTATAGACCTATTTCTCTAGCGACCACAGTGGCTAAGGTGCTTGATGGTCTGCTTGATGCGCAACTAAACGAGCGTGTTGTGCTGCACGACAATCAGTTCGGGATTCAGCCGGGACTTTCTACAGAAAGTGCAGTTCTATGTCTCAAGCAGGCCGTCAGGTACTACACAAAAAGAAGTACACCTGTTTTCGCTTGCTTCCTCGATCTGTCTAGGGCTTTTGATCTGGTTTCCTACGATCTATTATGGAAGAAACTGGAAGCTATAAGCTTGCCTATTGAGCTTATAAGTATTTTCAAGCATTGGTATGGAAACCAGGTCAACTATGTTCGGTGGGCAGGTGTGCTTTCGGAACCGTATCAATTGGAGTGCGGTGTGAGACACGGGGGGTTGACCTCCCCTGCCCTCTTCAATTTGTATATGAATGCCCTGATTGAGGCGCTTAGCAGTCAACATGTCAGTTGTCACATAGACGGTGTCTGTGTCAATAATTTAAGTTACGCGGACGATATGGTCCTGCTGAGTGCGTCAGTCAGCGGTATTAGGGCACTATTGGCCACATGTGAGCGCTATGCAAGTGAGCATGGATTATTGTATAATGTTCAGAAAAGCCAGTACATTGTATTTGAGACGGGGACCAAGTACCAACATGAGGTGCCTCCCATGCGGCTAAGCGGTGTTCCTCTTGAACGAGTGGAACAATTTAAATACCTGGGTCACTTGGTCACCGCTGATCTTAGGGACAATGCTGATATTGAAAGGGAGCGGAGGGCTCTATCCGTACGCGCGAATATGTTGGCCCGCAGGTTTGCACGGTGTACTGCAGATGTGAAGGTCACGCTCTTTAGAGCATTCTGTACCTCTTTTTACATGTGCAGCTTGTAGGAGAAATATTCGCAGGCGTCGTACGGCGTCGTACGGTGGCCCTTCGTGTTCAATTCAATAACGCATTCAGAAGACTGTTGGGGTTGCCATGGCGCTGCAGTGCGTCAGGGATGTTTGCAGTGGCGCGTGTAGATTGTTTTTACACAATAATGCGCAAGCGCGCAGCATCAATGGTGGCTCGAGTCATGGCCAGCCCAAACAGGGTTCTGAAGATGATTGCTGACAGAGTGGATTGTCCATATGTGGTTCGCTGCTGTCAGTTGCATATGTCACCATATCGTGTTGTTTACTAACACTTAGTTTTTAGGCCTATGTTACTAACCCTATATGAGTCTTCGCTCGAAATAAAGTTATAGTTATTATTCTCTTTATTTATTGGCATACACATATATTTTACATTTTTAAATATTTCTATAAAAACAATAAAAAAAAAACATTTAAAAATATAAAAAATAGTAGTCCGCCGGTGTCGGGAGCGAGGTCCAAGCTACCGGTGGTTAGGGCTCCAGAGAAAGGAACCTCCTCACAATACGAGCCGTATCGAGGAGTACTGCCTTCAGTATCAGGCCCTTTACCCAACTGCGTAACGCCAGCTTCGACAGGTGGTCGTCGAAGCTTTTGGCTATCAAGCCATTGGCCGTAACGACTATCGGCACAATGACAGCCGAGTCCACATTCCACATGTCGACAACCTCGTGTGCTAAGTCAAGATACTTGATTTGTTTCTCTTTCTCAGCTTTCACGAGGTTCTCGTCATGTGGAATGGTAACATCGATTATCATTGTGCGGCGTGCTAATCGGTCTATCACCACTATATCGGGCTTGTTAGCTATGATAGTCCTATCAGTGATGATAGACCGATCCCAGTACAACGTGACATGGTCATTTTCGAGAACTGGGTCGGGCACATACTTGTAATACGGTACCTCAGAATCCACAAGTTTGTATTTCAAAGCAAGTTGCTGGTGAATAATCCTAGCCACTTGGTTATGCCTGTGCAAGTACTCGCCGTTAGCCAGACGAGAACAACCAGAGATAATATGTCTGATGGACTCACCCGGACGGTGACATGCCCGACACACGTCAACCGTCCCGTCCTTCATAATATGCCTCCGGTAGTTGTTCGTCAAGATAACTTCGTCCATAATTGCACAAACAAAACCTTCAGTTTCTCCGAAGAGATCACCGAAACGTAGCCAGGCCACGGACGCCGGGAAATCTACGTCGGACCCATAAAGAGCCCGATAGAAGCGCCCGTGAAGCTCCTTGCCTTTCCATACCTCCTTGCGGTCATCTGTAGTAAGTATCACAGGTTTGCGCCAGTTCTCTTTAGCCATGGACAACGGGGTGAGTCCCTTGTCCACTGCGACCACATCTCGGTGCATACCCACATCGACTTTGAGAAAATATTCTCTGAGACTGCACATCTCGCGGTTGTGGAGAGTCTTAGCATTTAAAAAGCCTCGACCTCCACACTTCCGCGGGATGTACAGTCTCATCACCGACGATCGTGGGTGATGCATCCGGTTTGCAGTCAGCAGTGTACGGACCCTCCTATCCAGGGCATCGAGTTCAGTTTGAGTCCATTTGAGTATGCCGAAAGAGTACATTAATACCGGCATGACCCAACCGTTGAAGGCGCGTACCTTATTTCCGCCCGACAAAAGGCTGTTCAAAACCTTTTTTAGGCGGCCAAAGAAGCGCTCCTTCAGCGATTGTTTCATGTCAGTACCGTTAATGCCCAACGCTTCCGACATACCCAAATACTTATAGGTTTCGGTTGAGCTGAGGGATCTAACCTGTATGGAATCCGAGAGTTGAATTCCCTCAGATTCCATAATCTCCCCTTTCTTTACATGCATGACTGCACATTTGTCCACACCAAATTCCATCCTGATGGCGCTACTGAAAGTTTCAGTTACCTTCAGTAGCTCCATCAGTCGCAAATTGTTGGGGGCAAAGAGTTTCAAGTCATCCATGTAAAGAAGGTGAGATATGGTTTGACCACCTCTTCTCAACCGATAGCCTAGACCTGAATCCCCCAGCAGTGTGCTAAGAGGATTCAGAGCTAAGCAGAACCAAAGTGGACTCAAACTGTCGCCCTGAAATATTCCCCGTTCAATCCATACAGGCTCATCGTTCCCTTGAATCGGTCGACATCCTGGATAGCGAAGGACCGTTTTCCAATGCCTCATACATGACTCAAGAAAGGTGCGTAGAGTTGCATCTATTTTGTACAACTCCAGCACCCTCATGAGCCATGTATGTGGCACAGAGTCATAGGCCTTCTTGTAATCTATCCAACATATCGACAGATCCTTGCGGGATCGACGAACCTGTTGGCTTATGGCCATGTCTATGAGGAGTAGCTCCTTAGTGCCGCGGGACCCCTTCCTACATCCATTCTGAGAGGCGGACATAATTGAATTAGTGTCAATGTGATCATTAATTTTCACTCTCAGAATGGATGTAAGAAGTTTATAGACCGTCGACAAACAAGTAATCGGTCTATAATTCTTGGGTTCCGCGGGACTACCTGTCTTATGGAGCAGGTGGGTAACGCCAGTTGTTAGAAACTGTGGTAGCGACCCAGACTCCAAGGATGACTGGAATTGAGATGCCAGGAGCGCGTGTGAGCTGCTATACCACTTAAGCCAGAAGTTGTGCAGTCCGTCCGGGCCTGGAGATTTCCAGTTCGGTAACGCACGGACTGCTGTGGCTACATCTAATGGTGTGATGGAAATAGCTTCCATTTGTGGTATAGCTTCACACACGCGCTCGACATCGCGCATCCAGTCACCCTCGGCATGACAGACGGGCACCGACCAGATGTTTCGCCAGAATATACTCGTGGCGATATCATCCGGTCGGCACACGTCCGTCACACTTTTTTCAGGTCGCTTCCAAGCTCTGTATACCCACCTTTCATCGCTCTGGAACATGCAATTCTGCGAGTATCGATCAACCCGCCGCTTATACCGCCGAATACGGTTTGCCCATGCACAAACTTTCTGCTTCAGGAAGTCGATACGCTCTGTGACACGGGACGTATATTCTCGAGGGCTGATTCCAGTCCCCGAAAACGCCCGCCTCACAAAGCGCATCACACGTGGCCGGTTATTGCCCTCCCTGAAGCAGTATAGTTTGCCGATGAGTGCCCTAGCCTCATCGATACGCCGCTCGATCCTGCACTGCCAGGCTGGTACCTACAGCAGATTTTGGTCGTATAGCCTCGTCACAATTTGGAAACTTGACGTTTGCTATACGACATGCCGCAACAGCCCCGCAGTACAGGATTGAGTGCGTATCAACGAGGTTCTCGCTGCTTTCGAAGATGTTCTGCAGCAGCGAGTCTAAGGCACACACCAGCGCCCTATTCTTTCTGTGCATTGGTAACCGTGGTAATCGGGGCCTAAGATCGGTAGGAGTCGATCTATACTCGCGAAGCGCATCCTCCAGCGCGCTCCTCAGTCGATCGTTGCACTGGCTACTTACCGTGACAACCCTATCATCTACCTCATCACTATTATTATTGGGCCGCGGTATGATTGCGCCACTAGTTGGCGCCGGTACCACGGCCTGTGTCGGGGTCGAGATGATAAGGTTGTTTAGTACCTCTGAGCGCAGCCTATCAAGTGCGGCATCGTCCAACTTGTGACTACGTTGGATGACTCGCACCTGATCCGACAATCGTTGGGCCGAGACGTTCACAGCCGGTTCCAGGTCCTGAAACAGAGACAGCATCCTGACACGGTACGCAGTGAGGTTAGTTCCCCCCTCTGTAGACCCGTAATATGCGCGCATGACGTTCTCGTTCATGGACTGAGTCCATCTCATGCGCTGCACACAACCACCGGTAGCGGGGACCCAGCTCGGGGCCGGTTGGCCCCTAAGTCCCAAGCCTCTCGGTGGCCGGCCTCTCCCCTGCCGACGCACAGGTGTTGGCGACGTCGGCGGAGAGAAATACTCGTCGCTCGAGCTCGACGCGACTGCAGCCGCCGATGACACCACTGGTGATCCGATGTCTGGCGGCGGCGAGGCGGAGCTGAGCGACGAGTCCGGGGGTGGTGAGCGTGCGCGTCGCGATGCTGCTCTTGTAATCATCATCCAATAATTTCAATTTCGTTCATTATCATTTTGTTATTCCTTACATGACATTATGACATATGTCATCGGTCGGTCGTTTAATTTTCATTTTCTTCATAATTTATTAGGTTTTTGTAGTTTTTGAGTTTCTAATGGTTTGTTTGATTCCTGTGCGCTTCTATTGTAAAAATTGTGCATGTAAAAGGCTGAAAACTAATTTTCTTTGAAATAAAATTGCGAGAACGAAATAAAAATTTGGCTTGACAGTCAGAGTTGCCAGCTTATTATTATTATCTCCTTTATTCATTTTTATAACACATAAATTATATTTTTAAATATTTCTACAAAAAATTATAAAAAAAAAACATTTAAAAATATAAAAAATAGTAGCCCACCGGTATCGGGAACAGAGTCCAAGCTACCGGTGGTCAGGGCTCCTGAGAGAGGAACCTCCTAACGATACGCGCCGTGTCCAAGAGTACTGCTTTCTGGATCAAGCCTTTGATCCAGCTGCCCAACGAGAGCCTCTTGAGATGTTGATAGAGGCTCTTGGCAATTACGCCATTGGCCGTGACGATTATCGGCACAATGACTGCTGTGTTCACATCCCACATGTCGACAACCTCGCGAGCCAAGTCAAGATACTTTGTTTGTTTATCTTTCTCAGACTTCACGAGGTTCTCGTCATGAGGGACTGCTATATCAACAATCATTGCGCGACGCTCTAGTCGGTCTATCACCACTATATACCAGGCTTATTAGCCACAATAGTCCTGTCAGTGATGATAGACCGATACCAATATAAAATAAAATAGGGACCAATTAGTTCAACCAGGTTTCAGACTGGCTAAAGTAGCCTCATCTTTTATGGGGTACTGTTTAAAATGTTATAATAAAATACCTCCCCATATATTAGAACTAAATGAGACTAAATTTAAATCTTGTATTAAACGCACACTATGCAGGCAAGCATATTATAAGTTAGGGGAGTATATTGAAGATAAAAATGCTTGGCTCAATGCTGGTCCTGCTCCACAGCCATTAGGGCGCACAAAGTAATCTGTTAGCATTTGGAAATATTGTTGGACCGGATGAAGATTGTAAGAATGCTATATTTTTTTTTTTTTATTGTATAGACTCAATTTATTTAGCATTGTATAATTTCATGCATTAACGGCACATGTGTGAGTACTATGTAGGTCCCTCAAATTTAAACTATAATGATCATTTTGGGTAGGTCTTTGACTTGAATGTACCCTGGCGATTGGGGATGTCATGCTCACTCAAAAGTCTGGCTGATGGTGGCGTTTGCGTTGGATCATTTGGCTCCCTTAAAAATGGTCGAGCCGAATGGTGCTAGCGTATGCGTCATGTTCGTGAACGGGCGCCGTCAGCTGAGACTGGTCATCTCTCGGCTGCCATGGTCTATTTTAATTATTTCTTTGAATTGTTTCTTTTTTACTCCGGACTATCCTGCACGTCTTTTACATCGTTCTCACATATATGTATAATTTCAATATGAATGATGTAACCATAATTTTGTAACAAAAACTTATTTTTAAAAGAGTGTCCGTGGAGTTTCTTGCACGTTCTTCTCCATAGAGATCTACGCTTTGGAACGTGCAAATAGCTTCATCTTTTTTTTTTGACCGACCGACCTTGACAATTCAAAAGTGCCTGTAAATGGTCTAATTGAAATAAATGCTTTGACTTTGACTTTGACTTTGAATACAATGTGCAATTGCCATTTTCGAGAACTGGGTCGGGCACATACCTATAGTACGGTACTTCCGATTCCACAAGATTGTATTGAAGAGCAAGTTGCTGGTGGATAATCCTGGCTACAAGGTTGTGCCTGTGCAAACAGTCTCCGTTAGCCAGACTAGAACAACCGGAAATAATGTGGCGGATGGATTCCCCGGACCGGTGACATGCCCGACATATGTCAACCGTACCGTCCTTCACAATGTATTTCCGGTAGTTGTTCGTCATCATAACTTCGTCCATAATCGCACAAACAAAACCTTCGGTTTCCCCGAAGAGGTCACCAAAACGCAGCCAGGCTACGGACGCTAAAAAGTCTACATCGGGTCCATGTAGGACCCGATAAAAACGTCCGTGAAGCTCCTTGCTCTGCCATACCTCCCTGCGGTCATTAGTCTCTAATACCACAGGTTTGCGCCAGTTCTCGTTAGCCAAGGAGAGCGCGGTAAGGCCTTTGTCCACCGCTACCACATCCTGATGCATACCCACGTCGGCTTCTCGGAAATACTCCCTAAGGCTGCATACCTCGCGGTTGTGCAGGGTCTTAGCATTTAAGAAGCCACGACCCCCGCACTTCCGCGGGATATACAGCCTCATCACCGATGACCGTGGGTGATGCATCCGATTTGCGGTAAGCAGTGAGCGTACCCTCCTATCCAGGGCGTCAAGTTCCGTCTGAGTCCATTTGAGTATGCCAAAAGAGTACATCAATACCGGCATGACCCAACCGTTAAAGGCGCGCACCTTGTTTCCGCCTGATAAAAGACTGTTAAGTACTTTATTCAGGCGGCCAAAGAAGCGCTCCTTCAACGATTGTTTCATGTCAGCAGTATTGATGCCTAACGCTTCCGACATACCCAAATACTTGTAAGTTTCGGTTGAGGAGAGGGACCTAAGGTGTATGGAATCCGAGAGTTGGGTTATTATTATTATTATTACGATTGCCATCATTCGCACTGCAGCGAGTGTAGTCAACCTCTAAGACCAGTCCCAGTGGTAGTAGGTGCCTATATGGCATTGAGTCCGCCTCTGTACATTTATTTGCTAAAAGTGTTAAATAAATAAATAGTACGCAAACCAATGCAGTTTCGCTTGCCGACACCAAAGGCGACATAAAGACTCGGGTGTTCTGGCAAGGTTAGCAGGGTCCAGCCATCATCGCTCCGATCTGAACTGCTCAGCGTCTGCCTCCCAGAGAGGGTGACGGAGTAGACCATACACCTAAGGCGCAGGAACTGCCAGCTCGCAACGTGTAGCTCTCTGAAAATATCCAATGATAAAATGTGTTAAAAGTGGAAGATTATGGCAAAACATTAAAAACTTAAGAAGTACAGGTACGTGAGGTACTCAGGTTAACTTCTATGTCAACTTTTCTTGCGATTAATGGAGCAACAGGATATAGTTGCATTGCTTCTTTAATTACCGTTTCTAAGTACACCAGTTTTTGGAGATCTTGTTTAGTAAAATCTTCATCTTTATGTTGACATACTTCTTGTAACCTGTAACACACAAGTGTCATCCTTTCAGCCTAAAAACACCTTTAAGTATTGACCTCCTTAAAATTCTAACCTGCAATGCTTTTTTTTACTAGACTACCTCTTCGTACTGTCCACAGTAAAGTTTTAAATTCATAGTCTTAATTTTTAGGGTTCCGTACCCAAAGGGTAAAAACGGGACGCTATTACTTAGACTCCACTGTCTGTCTGTCTGTCACCAGGCTGTATCTTATGAACCGTGGTAGCTAGACAAATGAAAGGACATTGACCACCAACAGTATCACTTTAAAGAAGAAGAGTATGACCTTAAAAATACACGCATAAATTATAAAATAATTTCTTAGCCTCTCTTAGTTTATTTGGTAAAAATTGTATGTGGGGTTTAATATTTGTATTTCATTAGACATTTATTGGATTTTATTGCATACTTTCTTAAATGGCGTATATTTGTCATAGCAATGTGGCCAATTTTAAAAACCTCCCCATATTCGGTTTTAACGGACAGACTACGAGTTTCAAAAATAATTTGAACTGTAACATTTTTCCTCCTTATTAATAATAATAAAAAATAAACTATTTTTATTATTAACATATTTAATAGAAATATTAAATATGTTAATAATGAAAATAGTTTATTTTTAATTAACATATTTAAATGGTATTACTTTACTAGTTGAATCTTTCTTGAGTTGACAAATCAGTTACGATCAGGGGTGATTTAGATTAGCTGTTGATAACATTATCACGGCCAATGTGAAAGATGAACTGTCAAAAGTGTCACCTACTGTCAATATTTGTCTAACAAACTAGGGAAGGGCAAGTGAAAAAATATATCGATTTTTATTGTATCGTTTAACATTTTTAAATACTATCGGTAAATTATTATCGAGTGAAAAATATCGATATATCAATATATCGTCAGTTTTGGCATGATTATTCGTACATAGAAAAAATATATTTAAAACAACTGTTTTTTTTTAATTTCTACATATGCTTATTTTTAGTTTTCTATCTTTTTTGTAATTGATTTATTTAAAAAAATCCGACAATTTGTTGTTAATTACCTGTTAACTTCAGATTCATATACGTCTCACACTGGATGGCATAATAGTATTAGATAGTATTTTTTGCACGCAGCCAAGAGTCTTACTGTTATTGTAATGCATTTCATGTAGATTCTGGCGGGTTTTTTTAAAAGTTGACGATGTGCGAGGAGCCTGCATGCAAGGAGTACCTATCTTGTAAAATTAAACTCGAAACCAGAGTTTAGTTAAAAATATATCGAAATTGAAACGATTCGATACTCTAAAATAAATATCGATATATCGCGATTAAAAATATCGATAATTGGATGAAAAAATAACGATATTTAAAAATATCGATATTTTGTGCTCATCCTTACTGTCAACATGTCTATCAAACAAAGCAGATTGTCGGCACTCGGCAGCGAACTTTCGGTTTTATTTGATAGTAGTTGAGTTTGTTGTGCTAATAAGCAACTTATCATTGCGAACTATTATTAAATCTGTGTCATTGTGTTGAGACCGTGTCCAGTCGAGTCTTCAGAAGCACTTTTGAAGACCATTGTGATTGTACTGTGAAAATCGAACAGTAGGATGCTGTACTCACGTTATGTTACCATATTGCGGTATCTAAGTTGGGCTCAATTTAGGTCTGTTGATCCGCCGGCTCCGTTTTTAGACGACATGTTTTATGAATATGATAATATTGATCAATAAAACTGTGCTCTATTCATGCATTTTTTATTTTCTACTTGCTTTATTTTATGTACAAATCTACATTTAGCATGCCCTACCTATGAAATATTATGTATTTGGGATCATTAATTGGTTTCTTGAAACTGTGCTCTGTAGTCTTATCTGAATTCAAATCACAGTGTTATAAAGAAATGTTTTTTTTAGTGAAAAGTTTGTTACAAAACTAACCTCAAAACTGAACAGAAAATAAAAAAAAAACTACAAAAACCCCACAAAATAAACGGATAATTTTTATTTTCCTTTGAAAGTACGACATCACCCCTCTTTTATGTCCAATTTATGCTATCATACAAAATGTTTTGATGCGCAACCACGGCCAGAAGAAAACTGAGCAATCTCTTTTTCACAGATGATGTATTTCTGTTGCCGTTATAATAATAAATACTAAAAACAAAATAAAATAAATATATAAGACGGCGCATCGACTAGCGCCATCTATAAAATTACTACCGAACAAGACTGACAGCTATTGGTCTAGCGGAGCGTTGGTTGGTTGACGGCGTATCGACTAGCGCTATCTATCGAATTACTACCGAACAAGACTGATAGCGGTCGGTCTAGCGGAGCGTCGATTGGTTGGTGAAGCGGCTATCATATGTTGAGACGGACATTCTCGTCTGTCAACGGCGACCGTGCACCACGAATACGACGAATCGCTAATATTCGGTGTAATCGTTTAATGTTCCGTGATTAGTTTTAATCATTGTTTTTCGTAATTCTACTTCGGTTTCGGTCGAGTTTCGGCAAAAAACGGGTTTCGGTTTAGTTTCGGTTTCGGCGGCAAACCCGCCGAAACTACGACCGAAACCGAAACTGCATTCGGGAGTTCTCGCTTTGTTCTCGCATGTTCGGCACGGTAAATTCCATCCAAGCGACGTAGACATTTTGCCGCGTCCACGTGCCTAATCATGTCGTGACCGGCTTGCAATACTATTTATTTATTTATTTTTATTCAGGTTAACCAACAATTGTTTACACCAGCACATTAGTAGCTTATTATTTATAATAGGATACAATTGCGCGTGCAACAGTTAATTATATGTTAACACCGTCAGCACGAAATCAGTGGTAAAACCATTAAATATTGAATTACGACAGATTCATAAATACAAGTGAATAAAATGTGGAAATAAAATTTAATAAATTAGATCAAAGAGTAAAATGATAAGAATTAAATAATAATTGATATGAAATTAGACGAAAATTTAAATTAAATGAGAAATAATAAGTCGAGCAACACTTTTATTTATTAGCCACGTGATCAAACTTCTCATTTTATAACTAAGCAACGGGAAAATGTGATAGCCTCTAATAAACTAATTCGTCTTTTTTACAACGCCAACTAAATATTCTAAGGAAAGCGTCAAGTAAAGATCATCAATTATAATAACTTGTCCTTTTTATTTATACATTGCCACCTAATTACTAACTCAGCCACGGAATTTATATCTCATCACCATTTTACAGCGAGTTCGGGATTTGGGGCACCCCGACTTGGACAGGACATTTTTTATACTAATGAAATAGAAGCTAATAGAATATCTTTTTTGATATCATTTAATAGTATTTTAGAAGTTTACTGCTTGAATGCATGTTACAAATTTAGATGCTGAAAAATAACCACCATGCTGAGTTGTATTTAGAGTGGCTTGCATAGAAGATAACTAGTGGCTAAGATAGTATCATTCAGACGTTCGTTAATTGTGACTGACTTAGTAATTTAGAAGGCAATGTAGATTTTTAGATCCAAATAATGCTATTAAAAAGATGTCTGTTTAATTAGCACCCAAATTAAATTACATTGACCATTTAAAAATAAATTAAAACGACAACAATCAAAATACTGACTGTGGTAAGGTAAAAAATATTAAATATCCAATTCCATAACAAACACAAGGCACAGACATTAACACATAACCGTTAATTAAACGGTTTCACACCGGCGCTCGCGGTATTTTGTTTTTTTTTACCATCTCAGCTGACTCCGGACTAAAGAAGTGGCCATAAGGCTTCGATTGGTTGATAATGCTCAGCTACTGAGAGTTGTGGCGCAGAAACATCATATTTTAATTAAATACGACGCCGCGACGGTTCAAGTAACAGGGTGGGTCTGACAAAACCTACCAGGCATGCCGAAGGGTAATAAAACAACTTTCAATTGCAATCATTATTATTTTCACAACAGTAAAAATATAATACAATAACTTAACACAAAACAATATGGTAATTCACTGCTTAAAAAAAGGCATGTTAAAATTGACCTACGCGTTTCAAATGCATGCTAAACAAAGGCAGCACTATCATCTGAGAGCCTTGTACGAATGTTTTTGACGTAAAGGTAGTAAACGTTACGTAAAATTTTGCTAATGCTGGTCCTGCTCCACAACGCCACTAGGTAGCCACTAAATCTGTTAGCATTTCGTAATATTGTTGGACCGGCTGAAGATTGTAAGAATGCAATATTTTTCATTGTATAGACTCAACTTATTTAACACTAGCTGTGCCCGCGACTTCGTTCGCGCGTGCACTTCGTATTAAGCAAGATTAAGTATATAATTATGTACATAAGTACCTACACAAACTCACTAATGTATGTATGTACTCATCATGATTATGACATGACTTACAAAATTACGAAGAACGAACGAACGTTAACACTTAAAAATTTCTTCATGAACAATATTACTTGTTATGTAACGTTCATCAGTAAGTAAAAACAGGCTTTGCACGCTGCTTACTCACGATAAAGCGATATACAGTTGACCGTGCGAGAAACAGGACTTCCGCAGATCCACAACAACATGACTCATAGTTTGTCCCTGAGCTTTATTAATGGTCATGCCAAAACTATCAGAAGAGAAGTCTCCGCAGAGGACACGGTGGAGCATACGGTGGAAGTCCTGCTTGGGCGGAGCATTACCATGTCCTCGTCGAGGCGATCGGCCGCTGCGACCTCTCTCTACCGGTCCTGGTTCACTCCATGGTCCGGAGCGAGGAGGCATGGGAAGCCGCCACCTCCTTCTGCAAAGCAGTAATGCTCGTGGAATCTCCTTCATTTCAGGCGGTCCGCGTGAGGGAGAAGCAAACCTAACGCCTCGGGTTCTACTCTCTAAGCTCGCAGTCCGTAGTTTCGTAGTGTTGGGCGTTTCCTACTCCGTATCACCTACGGACTTACGATTAGTCCCGAACCCGAACTAAAAATTAATGACAGCACGATTTTACAATTATTCCCAGTTCCCTTTAGCCGCCGAAAAAGACGCCCCAGGCGTCGGGAGCCGCAGGCCAATTCCCAGCTACCGTAAACGCGGGCCTGCAGACGGCGAGCGTTGGTTGGCTCGCTGTACGAACACAACCAGGCCCGGGTTGACGGAGCGTCGTAGCTAGGGTAGAGGAATTTGTTCGAAAGAGTCACCGCCAGCCTCATCCAGGATGAGGCTGGCATGGGAACGTGGGGATTGCAACACGAATTGAGAGGCCTATGCTCAGCAGTGGGCGAAGTCGGGCTGTGGATTATAATGACGATACATGATGATGCTAAGGTCGTTAACTCGCGATAGAGCTACATAAATTTGTCCATGGGAAAACCAACCAGATGAAAAGTCAACCCCCGCAGAGGACACGGTGGAGCATACGGTGAAGGTCTGCCCTGCTTGGGCGAAGCACCGCTGTGTCCTCGTCGAGGCGATCGGCGGCGGCGACCCCTCGCTACCGGCTCTGGTTCACTCTATGGCCCAGAGCGAGGAGGCATGGGAAGCCGTCACCTCCTTTTGCGAAACAATAATGCTAGTGAAGGAAGAGGCGGGCCGCGTGAGGTAGAGGCAAACCTCACGCCTCAGCCGCCGCAACAGAAAAAGACGCCTCGGGCGTCAGGAGTCGCAGGGCGATTCTCGGCCAACGTAGGCGCGCGCCTGCGGACGGCGAGCGTTGGGTGGCTAGCTGTTCTTTAACAACCAAGCCCGGGTCGACGGAGCGTCGTGTTCCACGCGCGCCAGAGCGAAAGAAATCATTTGATGATTTCCCATCCATAAAAAAAAACCCACAATGGATAGAGTGGAGTAGAGTAGAGACTCGATTGTGCGTAGGTGTCCTGGCTAAGTTTGCAAGCCTAGCTCCGTCCAAATGTACAGAAGCCACCAGAGTGCTTTACAGGTTGAGTGGAGAGACGACCGATAATACTCAACCCGCAAAAGAGTGATAATCTGAGATTAAAGTCAGCTCAATCGCTTAGCACTCACAAACCTATATTTACCACCTGTATATTATGTACATTATGGATTGCAATAAATGATTTAAATTGATTTAAAACCTGCAGACTTCACCGTTCCGAGGATTTTTTCACGTCGGGAAGCCACGACCAGGATGACGTAGCCGACTGATTCCTCGTTGTAGAACCAACCCTTGAAAATGGGGCTGTCTGTGGTGCTTATTTTAACAATTTTTAGGGGCAATGACCCGTAATAATCCCTAATATTACTGGAGTAATTTTTAAGCTTCAGCTGAGAAGTCGTTTTATTAGTCGCGTGTATAGACATATCATTGCCATTTTTCACTGCAATCTGTAACCCGTGACCATTTGTTGTCATGAAGTTCAATTGTTCTCTGGTGAATTCATGTGCAAAACTGTGAGAAAGAAATAAAGAAGGAAGGAGGAGTGGGTGCGGGTCCAGCACTACCATCTCGGAACCTCTCTTCGCGAGTTCTTCTGTGGCCTCATTGCCTAGGGATCCACAGTTCCCCTTGTTGCTCTGGAGTGTGAAACCCGTACCGAAAATTTCTGGCCCTAGGCTGGTCACGACGAATCACCGGCTCACTGGGAATTGAACAGTTTTGTTTCAAAATATACAGAAAATAATAGAAAAGAGGGATCCTGGGAAATAAATCCAAAAGGTGAAAGGCTCGTCGAGTCGAAGCTCCAAAGTCTTAAGCATCGATGCCGAGTTGCTAGTATGTCGGTTTTCTATCGGTTGCATTTTGGGGAGTATGCGACGGAATTGCATAGTTTAATTCCGCCAAGCCAAGTTCCATCATCGGACCACAAGGCGTACGCTGGTGCGCCACCGGTACACGGTGGACATCACACCCACATGAAGAAAACGTTTTGGAAACACATTAATTGTGCATACAGCCAGGGAGTGGAAATCCCTGACTGAGCCGTGTTTCCTGATAGCTACAGCCTGACACTACTGCCCAGTCTTGTCAAGAGTGAATAGGTTACTTCTAGGCAAGCGTGCTCCATCTTCGATCACATCATCGTTTACCATTAGGTGAGATAGTAGTCATACGCGTTCCTATCAATAGTAAAAAAAAATTAAAACAAAGTCAGTGGAGCAATTTTAGCTTTATTTTATGAATCAAATTAAAAAAAAAATGCACATAACTGACATAACGCTGGGTAAGTATGAAAAGAATCTTTAACTAAAAAATATTATTTGTTGTAATTTTCATGCTGTTGATAGTAAGTACAGTTTCGCCCAACAGATGGCGTAGCGAGTATCATTTAGATACGTACCCGTACTTACTATGCATGTAGATAATAAGTTGATTTCTTCTAGATTGCCACAATTCCTATCAGGTTTATGTGTAAATGTTATCTACATTAGTTTTGTATTTTTTAACGTGATGCGAACAAAACAGAATAGGTACATATAAACAGAAAATAGGTTATTTGCTAAAAAATATGCAAAATACAACAAGAACATATTATTAATATTTGAAAATATTAGGTTTGGTAGGAATAAAAAACTAACGAAATAAATAAGATAAAAATAATCCAAAAATAATTACATCTTTTGTGGGAATCGAACCCACACCAAGTCTTTCGAGAGGCAGGCTTTAAACCAACGGTCTATGAGATCCGTTGTCAATTGATTAAAATAGCCGATAGCTTAGCTCCCCGAAAGGGTTCCACATCAGGTGCTCTAGACCTTAATTTTTTTTATGTCGAAAGAAAGTACTCATCATGTTGACCGACTTTTCCTAAAGCGGTATATTAATATCTCTTATAGATTAGCCGGGCTGCTAAGATTCCACGTCTGGTATTCAGATCTTCAAAATAAATTATAGCCTATATGTTGGCGAGGAATAATAGCTATACAACAAAAAAAGTTTCATCAAAATCCGTCCAGTGGTTTTTGCGTGAAAGATTAACAACAGACAGACAGACAAAAAAAAAAAAAACATATTTTTGGCTTCTACTGTTTATATGAAGCACCCCTGGAATATTTATTTTTATTTTCATTCAATGTACAGAATTGACGTCTTCTACAGTTTTATTATATGTATAGATATATAGATTGTATAATTTCATGCACATGTGTGAGTACTGTGTACCTTTAAACTATAATGATCATTTTGGGTTGGTCTTTGACTTGAATGTACCCTGGCGATTGGGGATGTCATGCTCACTCAAAACTCTGGCTGATGGTGGCGCATGCGTTGGATCATTTGGCTCCCTAAAAAATGGTTGAGCCGAATGGTGCTAGCGTATGCGTCATGTTCGTGAACGGGCGCCGTCAGCTGAGACTGGTCATCTCTCGGCTGCCATGGTTTATTTTAATTATTTCTTTGAATTGTTTCTTTTTTACTCCGGACTCTTTTATCTTGCACGTCTTTTACATCGTTCTCACATATATATATAATTTGAATATGAATGGTGTAACCATAATTTTGTAACAAAATATTATTTTTAAAAGAGTGTTCGTGGATTTTTTTGCACGTTCTTCTCCATAGAGATCTACGCTTTGGAACGTGCAAATAGCTTCATCTTTTTGACCGACCGACCTTGACAATTCAAAAGTGCCTGTTAATGGTCTAATTGAAATAAAAGCTTTAACTTGACTTGACTAAAGAAATACTCGTTTCACACGTAATATTTATTTGAATTGGTTATTATATTCATATTGTTCTTTGATATAAATTGTGTATGTCGCATAAAATTAAACCAAAATACTATGGAGTTGCATTTTTTTTATATTAATAATTCACGATACTAAACGATACTGTTACGTTACTATACGTCAAAACAGGGCCTCTAGTCTGCTATTACAATAGTGTCAGAATGGTCTATCATTGATTTCATAATTGTTGATTTTGATAGGTTTGGTAATCTACTAATATAAAAGCGTCATAATGACTTTCCAATGGTCAACCACTGACACTCCATAGAAAGAAGTGTTATAGAATGGTAATCTCGTACATAATGAAAAATGAATGACAGACGTATGCGGTGATCTGCTAAAATTTTGACAGTTCCTTCGATCAGTGACCTACCATTAGAACGACATTATGCAGTCATTGCTTTTCAAAGACATTGAATATTTAGAAACACAATTCTACTACGAGAACATTGACCGACCAATGATCGACCATATGAATTTAGCAGATTACGAACTTATAGCAAAATAACAATGGGATCGTGTTGGAATGACGAATTTATAAAAATAGCAGGCTTGGGGCCCTGGTCAAAACATTCATGCCATTACCATAGTGAAATCGCGCCATTCAGCACCTCTATCTACGGCGTATTTTACCATCAAAAATAGGGATGAGCTTACAAAAATTCACAATCGGCTGAAAATTGGTAGGATTGTTCAAAGCACTATTAAAAATTAAATGTGAAAAGTCCTCATCGATCCGACACCTGGAAAAAAAATTACTCGGGGTTTTTAAAATTAGTGCAGACAATAATTGTAGATCCGATAGTTATCTATAAAAAATGTCAAAATACTTTTTTCCTAAGAGCCACCGTTTTTGAGATATTACGATTCAAAAAGTTGAACGAATTGTAATCGTCATAATTTTGAACACGTTTCCACGCCACTTTTGAGGTAGTGAACTTAGCGCGTTTTTTATAGGCATAGATTCTTCTAGTAAAACGGAATCTTTTGGAGTGACAATTTGAATAATACCCATTATGTGGAGCGTATTATTACCGTCTAGCTTATTTACATTAATATCAGCATTGTCTACAACTTGAATAAGTGTGCCACTTTCTGGTCGTAGGACATGAGTAGGACGATGAAAAACAGCTGCTGCCTCGTAATTTTTTTCCAGGTTTCGGCTCGATGAGGACTTTTCACATTTCATTTGTAATAGTGTTTCGAACAATCCTACCAATTTTCAGCCGAGTGTGAATTTTTGTAACCTTTGATGTTTAAATTGACCGGACTAATAATCGAACAATATTTTTTTATGTCAATTTTTTTAAGTGTACATTATCTACGTTCTTAATTCTAAACTTATGTGTTGTCCACTCACTGCCTTGAGAATTAAATCACATTTATATTGTACGTTACTGATATCCCCAGTGACGCGGTACCTCCGCAAAATATACGCCAATGTGGTCTTCATGGACATCATGGCGGACTGTTTACCTGAAACGATATAACGTATACAATGTATTACAAATCTATTTTAAGAAGAAAGGAGGTCTTTAGGAACCTATGGATACTTTTTGTCCAATTATAAATATGGGGGTGACGTCTATTGGAATTCAATTTTATAACCACCTGCATGCTGCAGCTCCTAGTCATGACATCACGCTTTACCAATGAGAAGGTACAAAATGTGTTTAAATTGACAAATTAAATTAAAGAAATACTGACGTCGCTTACCATCAGGTGAGATAGTGGTCAAGCGCTTGCCTATCAATAACTAAAAAAAAAAAAAGATATGTACTAGCACCCGATTTCTGACTGGACACAGAGCTAATTAATTCTACAAATTGTTAAAAAAAAGTCGCATTCGCATGTCAATCGCAAACTGTCAAGAAAGCATTCATTTTCATACATTTTTGACAGATTGCGACTAAGATGCGAATGTGAACGTAGCTTGATTTGTAGAATTGGCACTCAGAAATCGATGTTGAGAACTTGTCAAACTCTCATAAAACTTTTTAAATTGACAGTCGTTTTAACTCGGATTCTCATAAGAAAAACAAATTAAAATAGACCACATTTTTTTAATAGTAGGTGAAATCAAAATTAAAGAGGTAGGCAGCCTGAAGTCGGGGCTCGCTAGGGCCAGAGCCTGCCAGGATTGCGGAATTTGTTCGAAAGAGTCACCACGGCCTTGGAACGCAAAGAGCATTTGGAGGAACACGGTTTTAGAGAGTCTGACACTCCTTTCAGCTCCGCCCATAGCGGAAGGAGTAATGGTGATTTCCTATCTATAAAAAAGTAGCCTGAAGAGAATACTATAAATAGAATACTTTTCATAATGAATGTTTATGTGGGAAATTACATGTGTTTATGTCTCAAAAATAGAGATAATTTGGTTCGTACCGAGACAGTTTCGCTTGCCAATACTAAAGGTGGCAAACGCGTTAGGGTTGTCAGGCAATGTGGCAGGGTTTAGCCATCGCTCCGGGTTGAACTCATTCGCATCCGCACCCCATATGGGGTGACGGTTGATGCCATACAGCGATAAAACAAATGTAGTTCCAGCTGGAAATGTGTAGTGCTCTGAAATTGAGGTTAGGTAGATATGTACTATTTATTTTATCTGACTGCGAATAAGCAGAACGTGAGGTTTATGATTTTGCCAGTTTGCATATGTATGAGTATTTGTCAATTCAGGATAAAGTAATAATAATTGTACTTTTTTTTTTGTTCAATAGAAAATAGACCGTTGCGGCAGAGATGACCAGTACTAACTGACGGAATGCGTTCATGAACGTGACGTATAAAAAGCACGTCATAGCTCAGGTAGTTTGAAGGAATCTGAATGATCCAGCACATGTGCGAGAATTTTGAGTGTTCATGACATACTTTCAATAGTCAGTGAAAATTCAAGTTAGTGAAGGACACGTTCCAAGTGAATGGTAGCTTTATAAGTACATACTTAGCTTGACTGCTGATTGGCTGCATTTTCCAATTCTTGGAACCGGAGGATATAATCTCATAGTCTCTTTCAACACTGCTTCTAAATACAACAGCTTTGGTAGATCGTGTCTGGTTAAATCTCTGTCTGGATCATCAAGAACAGCCTGCAGTCTGTAAAAATAATTTATTAATTAAATACCTAGTTTTGTGTTTTTAACACTACGTTGAATCCGATTACATCTGCAAGAGAAGCTTCGGCCCTAAGACGACCCATTGGCATGGGGAGTAACATCGTATTATAAAAGAGCATGCACTTTGTGGGCCACTTTAGTCTTATCTTCTCTTATATTCGACTCACTATAATAGAGCTCCTGCTCCCGACACAACTGTCGGTTTACCTGGTACAGCACTGCTGTATATTTACATAGCTGTATTGGCTTGCCGATTATTTCTTTTATTATTGTTTATATTGTGTGTGTGTGTTTTTTAAACTGTAATAAGAATCTGTTATTGATATACTTCTTTCTTTCTTTCTTTTTTTAAAAAACGTTGCCCCACACTAGGATTTTCTCCTATATCGTAGGTGCGTTTACAAACATACAAAGTCACATACACAAACAGCCAGACCCGGAACAACTATCTATAGGCCATAAAAATATTTGTTCCGTGCGGGGATCGAACCCGCGACACGCAGCGCAGCAGCCGATCGCTCAACCACTGCGCCAACCGTGTCGTCTACTACAATGTCTTGTTTATCCCAATAAAATGGGGACACCAATATCGACACTATATCACCTACCGCTGGGAGGAACTCATCCATTGTTTACTCCCAATTCAACGAAAATTACAAAATTGTTCTATATTTTCACTTCCCAAGAAAGTAAAACCTAAAGGTACCTACTGGCTAAAGAACTTCCTCACAATTAAGTTTGGTGGTGTACCAAGTACCAAAGAAAATATATTTTTCCAATTAACAAACACTGTGTACAAAGAACATAAAATACTTTATTTTCGGTAGTCGGTGTCAAAAGAGGTATTGAAAAAAAACTAACACAAACTTCCGAAATTAAAGGTATCTTGCACTTTGTAGTGGATTTTTGTTTTTTAAGGTTAACGAAGTAAAAATAGACGCATACATACTCTTTAAAAATCTTTGCCTGGACATCTGGATATGACCCTATTAAAATTAGACAGACCGTCATGGCCCTAGTTGAAGAGTCATAGGCAGCTCCTATGATAGTGTCCAAGTGTTCCCTGATCTCTTCATCTGTGAATACTTGTTTCTCACCTACTTCTAACAATTGATCTAAGAGCGACTTGTAACCTGAAATAATAAAATACAGTAAATATGTCGCAGCCAATTAGCTTAATTAGTCGTTTAATTGGTGGCCTAGCCTTTTCATTTAAATGCGCCGTTTTTTTTAGTGACTTAGGTGACATCTTTTGTTCAATATCATTTAATGACTTTCCCGTGTCACTTATGTCGCTGATTAAACGGCGCAGTTCAATGAAAAGGCTAGGCTTTTAATGGAACGGCTAATTGGCTGCGACATATATATACAACGTGTAACAGAATAAACGCAATACCTCTTATGGGGTCATTGTACTCATCGTTATGAACAACTTTCACTATGGGACCAACTCTGAAATCGCGAAAAAAAACCACTGCTCCATACATTTATATGCACATAACTCGTTTGCTCGTTTTCGCGTAGGGGTTTTGTAAAACCTACCTTTGTCAGATGTGCTTGAGACAATAAAAGCGGTCATGGCAACTGGTCACTTATGTTCATGTCTAACATTGATATGTTGAAAAAAACTAACAACTTTTACTACGGGACCAACTCTGAAATCGCGAAAAAAAAACCACTGCTCCATACATTTATGTGCGCATAACTCGCTTGCTCGTTTTCGCGTATTGTTAAACCCACGTTTGTCAGGTGTACTTGAGACAAAAAAGACACGGCAAGTTGTCACATAAGTTCTTGTTTAACATAGATAATGAAGAAAAAAAAAACATCCCGAGTGCAAACTAAATGATTAGTTACCTGATGTGGTGTCCTTTATTGTGTCTACATAAATATTTTTCGTCAGTTCTGACTTACGTTTCATGATGATCTGAAAACAACACACACGATTTAGTCAATACGATATTAAATTGACAGTTAAATAAAAATTACCGCTACTCGAGGATTTTTTTATTTTGGTAGAAAAAACCTCACCTTTTCCGTTATGTTTTTCAAAGACTTTACTATCGTATCTTGTTTCTTCTTCAAATAGCTCATGTTAAAAATAACGGGTATATGCAGCCACACTGATTGCAATCTATCCTCCAACAATGCGAAAAAACTGTCAGTTGCATACGCATAGTTTTTAAGAGTCTCCTCCTGTTCATAGTCATTTGGTTTAACTCCAATAGTTGTTTCTGTGAACAGAAAACATTGTTGGACACAAATTTTCCTATCGAAGCAAAATTTACAATTCAAATGTGCATTACACGGAATATTTGGAAAAAATATGCAAAATTATTTACAAATAATCATCATTGTAAATGCTATTTCAATAAGGGCAGATAAGATAAGATAAGTTTGATTCGCAGTTATATGGGCACCTAAATTTTGTTAGTGTGCGTTTTCCGATAAATTAACTTGACCTATGGTCAATTGGCCTTCTGTATAAAATACCCTGTGTAGGGATAGAAGACACTAATAATAATAATAAGCCTTTTATTTTATGCACAAATTAGACAAATACATAAATTAAAGAAAAAAATTAAAATTAAAAGAAAACAAAAAAATATAATGATTTGTTGTTGTTTGTTTGTTTTTGAAAAATGTTTGTATCTGAATAATAATATAGAAGTTTGTTTGCAGGAACTCCTCCTCAAGTGAAGGTGAAGGCTTGACTACCATGTGTCTCTTGAAGACACTTAAACAAACAAAAATGTTAGCAACATGGTGCTCTTTAGTGTCACGTTGCCGAGATATTAGGAGGTAAAGACAGCGCTTTTCACATCCAATTACGTACCTATACATAACTCAGCAGTGCGTGATATGATAATCATTAAAATTAACTAGTAACGTAGTTATATGCATTGGATTGTACTTAAATACCAATTTCCAGCTTTATCAATCGAGTTTTGCCAGAACCATGATCCTGATCATCTGAGAAAGATTATTAATTTATGGCGACCACCACAAATAGGTACATCTTTTTGGCATTAAACATTATTATTATTATTATCTGGAACTCATCTGACAACTACACCTAGAACCAGATTGACCATGCTATTACATACGTCCGCATCTGCAAGAGCGCCGATATTGATAGCGACCATCATCTGGTAGTCGCTGAAATTGGGCATACGGGTGTGGCAGTAGCCTATGCACCGGGAGGACCCGGCAAGATAGGAAGAAGGTTTGATTTTTTTTTACTTGCATGCCCGCAAAGCGTTTCAGCTTGAAAATGAAAATGCTACGGACTCACTAGACGAGGAGTGGAACGTAGAACCACATTATAATAGCGTATACAGAGACCAGCTTCTTCGCTTTCGGGCAGAAATCAGTCCTTTCTCGTGAGGACTGGATGTCGTAACAGATATGGAGCCTTATCGATGACAAATTAAATCTGCACCTCGTGTAATGTTGCCGAGCAAAAATCGTTATTTTTATTAATAAAAACTTATTAATTATAGCCTGTCAATGTAATTAACAATTTTTAAATTGTTTAAATGGGGTTATGCCTCGACCCTCGCTAATTTTGCAATTAGAAACAATACTTACTATACACAGATCTAAGTACAGTCTTTAACAAGAATGGCACCACATCAAACGGATTTTTTCCTGCTTCAGGAGCTAGTTCAGAAACAAGACGTCTCGCTTGTGCGCTGTATTCTTGCAAAAATGTGTTCAGTATTTGCTGATTGAATGCTGGGTTTAGTAGTTTACGGTGAGGTTTCCAAATTAATGCTATGAACAAAACAAATAAACAAAACACAATACAATATAATAATAAAAAAGGTTTCGGTTCTATATTTAGACGTTACTACGTTAGTCACGCAATATCATGCAGTATTTGGTTGTCGCTGAAAACTAGCGCTGTGTCTGTCTAGAGCACTAGTCCCAGGCAGCGGCGGCTTCTACCGGTACGAGGCCCCGGGGGCAGACCTTTGAGAGGCCCCGGGCGGCAGACATTTGCAAGATCCCGGGCGGTTATTTACTAAACTTGTGTCATTATTTGGAACTTGGTGCCCTATGAAATAATTGAAGAAATTTTATTTTTATTATTATTTATTGCGAGGAGAAATACCTATTTTTGATTATGTTGACGTTTTTTCCTAAGACTACATTTTAAATAGATTCACAAAGAGCTAAGAAAAAAATCAAAAAAATTGCAAAGCTGGAAATACATCTTCCGTCATCGAATTCATCAAAATTCGAGATCACTTATTAATGTTATTGTGTAATTTGCAATGTCTTCATTTTATTGCTAAAAATATACCTAAAACAATCCAACAAACACAACCCGGGATGCGCGAGGCCCCGGGAAGTTATACTGCTCGCGTATTTAAAACCCAGCAGCACTTTGCTGGGTTTGTTTATTGTAGTACCTATGCTCATGCTTGGCGCAAATAAACTCGTTTTCTTTCTTCAGTATTTTCATTCCTAGAAATGATATTAGATTTTATCTTTCACACTATCCTTCCAGATTGTATGAAATCTGGGTAGAACATAACGTGACGCCTGCTCGTGCTAATCAAGCAGGATGCAGAATAATCCTGACGCCGGTTTTACTTAGACGCGTACCTTATTACCAGTGATCGGATAATCGGGCGTTTATATACCTAAACTTCTTCTCGTGAAAGAATAATATGGACATTCCTTTCTGAATAAATAAGTAATCCCGGGTTCCCAGGAGTGAGCAATTTTGTAAAAATAACTATAACAAACTTAATGAAATTGTAGCAGTGGTTATTTTGATTTAGTATCTTTATTCTATTCAAAACAAATGGAATACCCATAAAATACTTTCATTGTAAATTAAAAGTTCCATTAGAATCGGCTTTTTAAATAAAAAAAAAATACAATGAGAGTTCACAACGAGTTCTAACTATATTTTGTGTGCGGGCATTTTTAGCAATCTCAAGAATTTCGAATAATTCCGGGATCCGGGATTCTGAAAAGCATGTCCGTATTATACTTTCGTGAGAATAAAAGTAAAGTTTAGGTATATTAGCGCCAGATTATCCGATCATTGCTTATTACAGTACTTTTATAATATACAAAAAACCAGGTGACAGGAACTGTCAGGTGGTGATAGTGGTATCGCTTACCATCAGGTTAGATAGTGGTCAAGCGCGTGCCTAATAATAATAACAAAATACATTTATTATAATTTTAAAACTCCTGTAGATGTAACTACATCTACAGGAGTTGCCCTAGACTCACCATTTGCTGTGACCAGTCCCCTGCCGTACAAATCTTTTCCAAAATCGTACAAATATGGTTTATCCAAGCAAGTGTTGGATATTGTTAGACAGTCATCTAAGTCTGTTATCACTGCAAAATAAGATAGTTATTGTAATTAAGGCGAAGACTCAGGCCCACACCAAAAGGTATTGGGCTGAGTGTAAAGGTATAGATTAAGTATTTTCGCAAAATCTACAATTGATTTTAAACGTTGATTCAGTACCAGTCTTAGTTATATTTGCAATAATAATTCGTGATAATTTATTTTGGAAAAAGTAACTACAGGTACATGTTTATTTTACATACAACAAAAATATTATTCCATTGCAACCCATTTTTTTTTAATGTTTACCTAAAGTACAAGACACTAAAGTCGATATTTGAGTTGGTGGGGAAGATTGTCTCGAATGGACTTGTTTATTAATATAGGTACGAGCAGTTTCAGCTATTGCATATTATAAACTTTGAAATTTATCAATTTTCAGCAGTGTTGTCTTAATTTCTTTAATATGTAAAACTTATACAAGAAAAAATTTGGAGGTAGCGGAACAGAGAGTAAAGTCCCGCAAACCTCCATTGAAAAGGGAGGATCCTCCGACCAGACGGTTGTTTGTGTCTGGTGGGCAACTGCCCGAGAGTTGATATTCGGGCTTTGCATATGTTCTAATCGCACGGTAAACTTTGATATCGCGATTTAGGATTTTGCAGTTAGTTCGCAGCTGTCGAGATAGATGGTGCTGCGAGTCTCATTTGTTGTGATGTTGATTCTGCTACGTTGATTTTTGTGGCGGCATGAATGCCGCTACAAAAATACAGAAAATGCTGTTTTTAGGGTTCTGTACCCAAAGGGTAAAAACGGAGCCGTATTACTAAGACTCCGCTGTCCGTCTGTCTGTCAGTCTATCACCAGGCTGTATCTCATGAACCGTGATAGCTAGACAGTTGAAATTTTCACAGATGATGTATTTCTATTGCCGCTATAACAACAAATATTAAAACTAAATATAATAAAAAAGAATATTTGAATAATCCTAAGTTGGACAGGTTTTACTAATATTCAATTTTATTAACTCCATGTTCGAACACTATAGACACACGTCAGTGTTACACTAACATCTCGCCTATTATCTTTGCTAGCTGGCTTGTAGTATGAAGTTGCAATAGAACCCGAGGCCAGCTTTTATTTATTTTAGTTTTTTAAATTTAATTTAATTTAGTGTTTTTGTTACAACTCATTGTACCTTATTACTACAATTACATAGATCTAAATACTAATCCTAATAATTTCAAAGATAGCTACGGGGGTCGGTGCTGTGTCTGTGGCATTAGCAGGTATAACGCTTGTGCTATTTCTGATGCAGGCTCACTCAGAGTCACGTTGTATAATCCCTATGTTCATCCTTGTAATACCATACTTTCTCAGCACCGATTCCCTCTCTACTTTGTTCCGGACCCACTCCATCAGCAAGTATTACACATCTTCAATATTTCCACAAGTCGAACAATTCGGTGTGTCGGCTTTTCTGAGTCCAGCTTATACGTACTTACTGGTTTGGAACCACAGTCGTGCGGCCTACTGTTCTAAGTCAAAGTTTAAGTTTTATTAAGTTTACCATAAACGGAACGCGGACCCAACCGTATCTCAATGACTCCACCGTTCTCTAAACAGAAGTGATAAACGTCTTTTTCCTCTTGCCATAGTTCTGAAACCCAATGAAAAACACTTTAAAAAATGTGCACGGACTACGTAAGCAGGAACTATATTAGAGTACAATCTATAATTTAAAATCTTTTAAGTAAAAATAACCTCACAATATAATGGAACCCTAAACTTATTAAGAAAAAGAAGAAAATTATAAATACCTATAAAAAAATCTAAGTTCAAATTGCGAAGGAGTGACGTCAGGTTGCTAGTAAAAATTGTACTATCGTAGTGACGTCACGCGAGTTTACAACGTTTCTTTATTTTTTGTTTACATGAAAAAAAAAAACGTGTACAAATTTTTAGAAATTATGAAGGACCAACTAATTTGAATTACAGTTTGGCAAAAAAGAGTATGATGTGGTGACAAGTGGAACTAAATATTTTACTAAATGGAAACCTATGATGTCGACACTACTTGGCCAACAAGACAATGTTAGATTTGGAGTATCGTTTATTGTTCCACATTTATTTTTAACGATTTGATTAAATTCTCTTACTGATTTCCCATATTATGGTGCGTTAAGTAAGATAGTGGCGCCCTCATTTTTTGCCAAACTGTACCTATATTTTTTTTAACTAGTAAAATTATATTGTCCCTACTATTGTCGATGCAGGGTCTAGCTGTTTGTGTATGTGAGTTTATATGTTTGGAAACGCACCCACGATACGAAAGAAATTCCTAGAGTGGGGCAACGTTTTTAAAAAAAAATAATAAATAAAATAAGGTAGCCAATAGTACGCTGTAGCGATGACTTACGTAAAGCGTCTCCCAACATTCGGTGCCCATGACCTATGACCGGCAACGCTCCAGGGTACGACGGAGGCGAGGGACCCCGTGGTTTCACGTACCACCATAATGCAAACACCGTGCACCATAATAACAATAACACCACTAGGAACATTATGCAACGTAGAATGCATGTCTGCAAATGACGATTTATTATATACCTAGTCATTTAATAAATTAATTAAAAGCAAGTTTTTAGGGTTAAAGATTAACAGGACAAAAAACCGACCAAGTGCAAGTCGGACTCTCGCTCGAAGGGGTCCGTACGATTATCTATAAAAAACGGCAAAAAATTACGTTTGTTGTATGGGAGTCCCACTTAAATACTTATTTTATTCTATTTTTAGTATTTGTTGTTAAAGTGGAAACAAAAATATATCATTTGTAAAAATTTCAACTGTCTAGCTATCACAGTTCATGAGATACAGCCTGGTGTCAGATAGACAGACACACAGACGGAGAGACAGACAGACAGCGGAATCTTAGTAACAGGGTCCCGTTTTTACCCTTTGGGTACGGAACCCTAAAAAAAGCATCAATTACTCACGTGTTGACTGACTCTGGAGTCTTTCAGACTGTATTTTTCACATTTTTTTCTCAAAGGTTTTTAACTTAGGAAAATATTAAATTTTATATAGATAAATGTTAGTAATAGATTCCCAGTTAATTTAAAACGTTTGCTTGATCTTCGAAGTTTGAACTTTCATACCTTAAAAGGTAAAATGGAAATTATAAATAGTAATGTGTTATGATTATTTACCTGAATTTATTTGATTGGAATGAAATTCGTTGTTAACTGTGACAAATTCATTTGGTAACCAAGAAGCAATATCATCACCATTGAGTGTCGTTGTGCGATGGTGGACCACCACCAGTTCTCATCGTATTCATAAGTATCTAGTCAAATTTATCGTTGATTTGGCGACATCACAACTTCACTGTGGCTTGACTGACATCTTGAAAATGTCTTCTTGTGTATTCGAAAAGAAATTAACTTTGAAAACAAAGTTGATTACCCGAATGATTTTTAACTTTATCTCGGTGAAGATAAGATTTAGTTTGAATGCAAAGTTAAAAGGGTTTTAGAGGGAAAGACGATAGATTAAAAAAGTTGTATTGTTATAAGAGTTCGAGTAGTTCTAAAAATAGATCGTTTAGTTTGAGAGGCCGATCTTTATAACAATGATTGTTAGCCAGTTTCTTTTTTGTTTTAATTGACTTCATTGGAGATTCACTCAAAAGTGAAGAAGTGTTTCATTTTTGTCTTTTTCTTGAAAAACTAAACAATTACTTTTTAATACTCCGCCCATTGAGTATTATATAAGTATGTCGAAGCCAACTAACTGAATCTGCCGTTTTATTAAAAGTCTAGCCTTTTCGTTGAACTATGTCGTTTAATCAGCGACATACGTGTCATGGGCAAGTCATTATACCATATTGAACAAAAGATGTCACATAGGTCGCTGAAAACTAGGCTAGGCCACCAATTAAACGGCTGATTAAGCTAGTTGGCTGCGACATATACACTAGTTCTATTTGAATTAAACTATAGCGATTGGTATGGGTTGTACCTATTTTTGTTAAGTTTGTGTGATAAGTACCTATCTGATTATTGAAAAATGAGATGTCTTTGGAAATAAATCTTTGTAGGTGTGGCGTTTATAATTGTATCATTGCACGTGGTGCTGCCATCTGACAACTGGCTAGTTAGCTATGAGTTGGACCTACATTCGGCGCTACATTCTTTAGTTATTCGGTTAAAAAGAATCCTCATATCCCATCAGATAGGTCTGATTTTCTGTCACCATCATTAAATAGTCCAAGATAAAAAGTACCTTTGACTGATGTAGAAAAGTATAAGAACTCAGTACAGAATGCAAGAAAAGGGAGCGATGCAAGCTCGCTTAATTTGAACCGACTTAAAAAAAGGAGAAGGTTGTCAATTAGGCTGTTTAATTTTTAGGGTTCCGTATCTAAAGGGTAAAAACGGGACCTTATTACTAAGACTCTGCTGTCCGTCTATCTATCACCAGGCTGTATCTTATGAACCGTGATAGCTAGACAGTTGAAATTTTCGCAGATGATGTATTTCTGTTGCCGCTATAACATCATCATCATCATCATATCAGCCGAAAGACGTCCACTGCTGGCCTCCCCCAAGTGTCGCCACAACAACCGGTCCTGTGCGTCTCGCATCCATCGGTTACCCGCGACCCTCACCAGGTCATCGGTCCACCTTGTGGGAGGCCTTCCAACGCTGCGTCTTCCGGTACGCGGTCGCCACTCCAAAACTTTTCGGCCCCATCGACCATCTTTTCTGTGACCAATGTGCCCTGCCCACTGCCACTTCAATTTGGCGATCCTTCGGGCTATGTCGGTAACCTTGGTTCTCTTGCGGATATCATCATTCCTGATTCGATCACGTAAGGAAACTCCGAGCATTGCCCTCTCCATTGCCCTTTGGGTGACTTTAAGCCTTCTGATGAGGCCCATTGTGAGCGACCACGTTTCGAGTCCATAGGTCATCACTGGCAACACGCACTGGACATAGACTTTCGTCTTGAGACACTGTGGTATGTGAGACGAGAAGATACCGCGCCACTTCCCAAACGCCGCCCAGCCGAGTCGGATTCGACGGTTGACCTCCTTCTCGAAGTTAGCTCTACCTAGCTGGATCGTTTGTCCCAGGTAGACGTACTCATCAACAACTTCGAGTGCAGAGCCTCCAATCTTGATAGGAGTGGGTGCTACATGGGTATTTACCATGACCTTGGTTTTGTCCATGTTCATTTTAAGACCCACTCTTTCGGAAGCTCTACTGAGGTCATCGAGCATTGTACTGACGTCCTCCGTGGTCTCAGCCATGACGACTATATCGTCGGCAAATCGAAGATAAGTGATGTACTCGCCATTGACATTAATGCCTAGCCTTTTCCAGTCCAAAACCTTGAAGTCGTCCTCCATTGCGGCCGTGAACAGTTTCGGAGAAATTACGTCTCCCTGCCTCACACCCCGCTGCAGGAGGATAGGTTCTGATGTCTGATCCTGAAGTCGGACTGACATGGTGGCGTTTTCATACAAACACTTCAGCACCTCGATGTACCGATAGTCGATCTGGCACCGTTGGAGAGACTGCAGCACAGCCCAAGTCTCGATCGAATCGAAGGCTTTCTCGTAGTCCACAAACGCTAAGCAGAGGGGCAGATTATACTCTTCGGTCTTCTGTATAATCTGCCGCAGCGTGTGTATGTGGTCTACGGTGCTGAAGCCTTTTCGGAATCCGGCTTGTTCGGGAGGCTGGAAGTCGTCAAACCTGCGTGCGAGACGGTTTGTGATGACCCTGGAAAACAGCTTGTAGACATGGCTTAGAAGTGAGATGGGCCTGTAATTCTTAAGCAAGGCATTGTCGCCCTTTTTAAAGAAGAGTACCACCACACCTCTGCTCCACGCTTGTGGCGTTTCCCCTCGAGTATGACGGAATCGAACAGTTTCTGAAGGGCCTTAAGGACTGGTTTTCCACCCGCCTTCAGGAGTTCGGCCGTAATTCCGTCCTCACCCGACGCCTTGTTGTTTTGCTGCAGCTGCTTCAGGGCCATCCTAATTTCATACAGGCTGACGTCCGGGATGTCTTCGGTATAATGCCGGGTCAATCTAGCTCTTGGGTCGTTCGCTAGATTTGCTGCGGATTTGGTCATTGACGTGTATAACTGTCCATAGAATGTCTCGATCTCCCTCAGAAGCTCCGATTTGGCGAATATGGTTCTGCCATCGTCGGTCTTCAGTTTTGTGAGCTGGCTCTGCCCAATTGACAAATCTCTTGCAAAGACCTTGGAGCCCTTATTCCGCTCTATCGCGTCTTTAATCTTTTCAGTATTATAGCGGTGGAGGTCGCTTTTCAAGGACTTGGAGATCCGTCTATTGAGCTGCCGGTATTTGCACGTATCGTCTGAAGACTGCAGAATCATCTCCCGCGGAGAGGCGGGAAGAGTCATGAGCTTGAGAGTAGGATCAGAGAGCCTCTTGGTCTTATCTGTACGGCGAGTCTTGAAGAACTTAGACCCGACCGTATGAACAGTTTCCACGAACCCATCGTTGTATTCGTCCACGGAGCTCCCTAGGCATTCGAAACGATTTTGAAGTTCGAGCTGAAAGCTTTCGGAGTTTTGGATCTGGATCTGTGCTGGACGGAGCGTAGACTTCATCAGTCGAGACCTTTCCAGCTTGATATTTAGATTCAATGTGCCTCTTACCATGCGGTGATCACTTCCGGTTTTCACCGCGTTGATCACAGAGACATCATTGAATATCTGCTTCTTCGTCGACATGATGAAGTCAATCTCATTTTTAGTTGCACCGTCGGGGCTCTGCCAGGTCCACTTCCTGTGCTCACGTTTTCTGAAGAAAGAGTTCATCATATAGAGGCCTTCCTTCTCCATAAAACTGGCCAGTAGGTGTCCCCGGTGGTTCCGACGTCCATATCCAAATTGCCCCACTCGCAGCTCGTCACCGTCACGTTTGCCCAGTTTCGCGTTGAAGTCCCCCATGACCACGGTGAAATAATAATAATAATAATAATAATAATAAGCTGGCAACTCTCGTTGGCAACACAAGTTGTTTTATAATCATTCAAGTAATTTTATTTTAAAATAACAGTTTTGATCCTACTTATACGCAATTTTCAAACAGAAAACCAGAATAAACGAAATTAATAATAAGTAACAAACTTTTTAGAATGATTTAGGCACAAAAATGAAGCAAAATATAAAAAAATTATACGACTCGGACAGATGACATACAATAATGTCACCCATGAAATCGAAGAAAAGAAAATTACGACGAATATACTAATGAAAGAATGATTACGAGAGCAGCATCGCAACGTGCACGCCCACCACCCCCGGACCCGTCGCTCAGCTCCGCCTCGCCGCCGCCGGACATAGGATTACCAGTGTCACCGGCGGTTGCAGTCGCGTCGAGCTCGAGCGACGAGTATTTCTCTCCGCCGACGCCAACACCTGTGCGTCGGCAGGGGAGAGGCCGGCCACCGAGGGGCTTGGGACCTAGGGGCCAACCGGCCCCGAGCCGGGTCCCCGCTACCGGTGGTTGTGTGCAGCGCATGAGATGGACTCAGTCCATGAACGAGAACGTCATGCGCGCATATTACGGGTCTACAGAGGGGGGAACTAACCTCACTGCGTACCGTGTCAGGATGCTGTCTCTGTTTCAGGACCTGGAACCGGCTGTGAACGTCTCGGCCCAACGATTGTCGGATCAGGTGCGAGTCATCCAACGTAGTCACAAGTTGGACGATGCCGCACTTGATAGGCTGCGCTCAGAGGTACTAAACAACCTTATCATCTCGACCCCGACACAGGCCGTGGTACCGGCGCCAGCTAGTGGCGCAATCATACCGCGGTCCAATAATAATAATAGTGATGAGGTAGATGATAGGGTTGTCACGGTAAGTAGCCAGTGCAACGATCGACTGAGGAGCGCGCTGGAGGATGCGCTTCGCGAGTATAGATCAACTCCTACCGAACTTAGGCCCCGATTACCACGGTTACCTATGCACAAAAAGAATAGGGCGCTGGTGTGTGCCTTGGACTCGCTGCTGCAGAACATCTTCGAAAGCAGCGAGAACCTCGTAGATACGCACTCAATCCTGTACTGCGGGGCTGTTGCGGCATGTCGTATAGCAAACGTCAAGTTTCCAAATTGTGACGAGGCTATACGACCAAAATCTGCTGTACCAGCCTGGCAGTGCAGGATCGAGCGGCGTATCGATGAGGCTAGGGCACTCATCGGCAAACTATACTGCTTCAGGGAGGGCAATACAAGACCACGTGTGATGCGCTTTGTGAGGCGGGCGTTTTCGGGGACTGGAATCAGCCCTCGAGAATACACGTCCCGAGTCACAGAGCGCATCGACTTCCTGAAGCAGAAAGTTTGTGCATGGGCAAACCGTATTCGGCGGTATAAGCGGCGGGTTGATCGATACTCGCAGAATCGCATGTTCCAGAGCGATGAAAGGTGGGTATACAGAGCTTGGGAGCGACCTGAACAAAGTGTGACGGACGTGTGCAGACCGGATGATATCGTCACGAATACATTCTGGCGAAATATCTGGTCGGTGCCCGTCTGTCATGCCGAGGGTGGTTGGATGCGCGATGTCGAGCGCGTGTGTGAAGCTATACCACCAATGGAACTTATCAACATCACCCCATTGGATGTAGCCAAAGCAGTCCGTCCGTTACCAAACTGGAAATCTCCAGGACCGGACGGACTGCATAACTTCTGGCTAAAATGGTATAGCAGCTCACACGCACTCCTGGCATCTCAATTCCAATCATCCTTAGAGTCTGGGTCGCTACCACAGTTTCTAACAACTGGCGTTACCCACCTGCTCCATAAGACAGGTAGTCCCGCGGAACCCAAGAATTATAGACCGATTACTTGTTTGTCGACGGTCTATAAACTTCTTACATCCATTCTGAGAGTGAAAATTAATGATCACATTGAGAATAACTCAATTATGTCCGCTTCTCAGAATGGATGTAGGAAAGGGTCCCGCGGCACTAAGGAGCTACTCCTCATAGACATGGCCATAAGCCAACAGGTTCGTCGATCCCGTAAGGATCTGTCGACATGTTGGATAGATTACAAGAAGGCCTATGACTCTGTGCCACATACATGGCTCATGAGGGTGCTGGAGTTGTACAAAATAGATGCAACTCTACGCGCCTTCCTTGAGTCATGTATGAGGCAATGGAAAACGGTTCTTCGATATCCAGGATGTCGACCGATTCAAGGGAATGATGAGCCTGTATGGATTAAACGGGGAATATTCCAGGGCGACAGTTTGAGTCCACTTTGGTTTTGCTTAGCTCTGAATCCTCTTAGCACACTGCTGGAGGATTCAGGCCTAGGCTATCGGTTGAGAAGAGGTGGTCAAGCCATATCTCACCTCCTTTACATGGATGATCTGAAACTCTTTGCCCCCAACAATTTGCGACTGATGGAGCTACTGAAAGTAACTGAAACCTTCAGTAGTGCCATCAGGATGGAATTTGGTGTGGACAAATGTGCAGTCATGCATGTAAAGAAAGGGGAGATTATGGAATCTGAGGGAATTCAACTCTCGGATTCCATACAGGTTAGATCCCTTAGCTCAACCGAAACCTACAAGTATTTGGGTATGTCGGAAGCGTTGGGCATTAACGGTACTGACATGAAGCAATCGCTGAAGGAGCGCTTCTTTGGCCGCCTGAAAAAGGTTTTAAACAGCCTTTTGTCGGGCGGAAATAAGGTGCGCGCCTTCAACGGTTGGGTCATGCCGGTATTAATGTACTCTTTCGGCATACTCAAATGGACTCAAACCGAACTCGACGCCCTGGATAGAAGGGTCCGTACACTGCTGACTGCAAATCGGATGCATCACCCACGATCGTCGGTGATGAGACTGTACATCCCGCGTAAATGTGGAGGTCGAGGCTTTTTAAATGCTAAGACTCTCCACAACCGCGAGATGTGCAGTCTCAGAGAATATTTTCTCAAAGCCGATGTGGGTATGCACCGAGATGTGGTCACAGTGGACAAGGGACTCACCCCGTTGTCCATGGCGAAAGAGAACTGGCGCAAACCTGTAATACTTACTACAGATGACCGCAAGGAGGTATGGAAAGGCAAGGAGCTTCACGGGCGCTTCTATCGGGCTCTTTATGGGTCCGACGTAGATTTCCCGGCGTCCGTGGCCTGGCTACGTTTCGGTGATCTCTTCGGAGAAACTGAAGGTTTTGTTTGTGCAATTATGGACGAAGTTATCTTGACGAACAACTACCGGAGGCATATTATGAAGGACGGGACGGTTGACGTGTGTCGGGCATGCCACCGTCCGGGTGAGTCCATCAGACATATTATCTCTGGTTGTTCTCGTCTGGCTAACGGCGAGTACTTGCACAGGCATAACCAAGTGGCCAGGATTATTCACCAGCAACTTGCTTTGAAATACAAACTTGTGGATTCTGAGGTACCGTATTACAAGTATGTGCCCGACCCAGTTCTCGAAAATGACCATGTCACGTTGTACTGGGATCGGTCTATCATCACTGATAGGACTATCGTCGCTAATAAGCCCGATATAGTGGTGATAGACCGATTAGCGCGCCGCACAATGATAATCGATGTTACCATTCCACATGACGAGAACCTCGTGAAAGCTGAGAAAGAGAAACAAATCAAGTATCTTGACTTAGCGCACGAGGTTGTCGACATGTGGAATGTGGACTCGGCTGTCATTGTGCCGATCGTCGTTACGGCCAATGGCTTGATAGCCAAAAGCTTCGACGACCACCTGTCGAAGCTGGCGTTGCGCAGTTGGGTAAAGGGCCTGATACAGAAAGCAGTACTCCTCGATACGGCTCGTATTGTGAGGAGGTTCCTTTCTCTGGAGCCCTAACCACCGGTAGCTTGGACCCAGCTCCCGACACCGGCGGACTACTATTTTTATATTTTTAAATGTTTTTTTATTGTTTTTTTTTTTGTTATTGAAATATTTAAAAATATAAAATGTATGTTAAAAAAAAAAATAAAGAGAATAATAATAATAACTTTATTTCCACATTTACAATTTACAAGAATTTGAGAAACACGAGGAAAAATATTATTAAAAATTGCATGTAACACAGGTTATCGACCTCTGGCACCCAAGCTAAGATTAAACTTGTGTTATGGATGCCAGGGCACACTCTATTTATTACATCAACTTACAAATGCAAACAAGTTTGGCGATACCACGGATCATTAACAATTATGTGTAAAAACAAATTAAAGTGAAAAATAAAAAAGACAAAGAAAATGTGTAGCCTCTCTTTGCTGTGAAAGCGGGTGTATGGATGTGTATGTGTTGTGTGTATAGTGTGTGTAATGTGTGTTTGTGTAATCGAAAAATCTGAAATGTCAAAAAAGCTTTCCCAACAGGTTCTCAATCTCCTGATAAGTAAGAGTTGTGAGCCATTGACTCACTCTCTTTTTACATTCGAATTTATTGGTTGTGCATATATTGCATTGTTTATTCACTGCATTATAAATTCGACAGCCCAATACTCGGAAGTGTCTCTCAGCTAGTTTGGTTCTACAGCGTACTGCAGTCGTAGATTTTTGAAGATAGCTATCAGTTTCCTGACTCTGCCAGACACACCCTCAATCTGCACCTTCCAGGACATCAGGTTGTCTATTGTGATGCCTAGGTATCTAACTTGACTTGTTCTGACCAGGGGACAGCAGAGGCATTGGTGTCCCTGGCCATTACAAGTATGAGCTCTGATACAATAGAACTCATCCGGCTGCGTAGAAGATTTAATAGTGAACGGGATGTATTTTGTTTTTTCTACATTTAGTGTAAGAATATTGCAACCTAACCAAGACATCACAATCCCGAGTGCAAACTCCGCTCGCTCCCGGATCTGCTCCCAGTCTAGACCATGCACAAGCAAAGCCGTATCATCGGCATACGTATATATGCTACAGTGTGGGATGGATAGGTTACAAAGGCCATTAACATATATTAAGAATAATGTAGGTCCTAAAATTGAGCCTTGAGGAACTCCGAATGATAACGAGTGTTCGTCACTAATGATTGAACCAATTTTGATGCATTGTGTCCGTTCAGAGAGGTAACTCTTAAAAATTGCAAGCGCAAGACCTCTTACACCTATTCTCTCTAATTTGGATAGTAGTATGGGGACAGAGACAGTATCAAATGCCTTAGATAGGTCTAAGAGAACCCCCAGACATTTAGATCTTTCATCTAGTATCCTTACAGCACTATCAACAAAGACAGCTACTGCGTTATCGCAAGATTTTTTTCTACGAAAACCATATTGGTTTTCTGATAGAATACCATGCGCGTCCATAAAGTTGACCAACCGTGTATTTAATATTTTTTCCAAAATCTTTGACAGCGCTGAAAGGACAGATATAGGTCTGTAATTATTGATACTGTCTCTATCTCCACCCTTGTGAATAGGATGTACTATCGAAATGAGTTTTATGACCATGCATGGCTCTGGATGTATCCTCATACATGGTCTCTATTTCGTCGTCGGGGTGTGTTGAGGTTGGGGCGTAAACCTGTACGACCTTCAACGAATATCTTGACGATATTCTGAGTATAAGATGCGCCACCCTGGTCGACACACTCTCGATCCTCACCACATTGGACACGCGGGACCTGTGGACGAAAAACCCGACACCACCCTGGGACTTCTGGTCAACCTCCCGGAAATAGAACAGGTTGCCGAATTTGAGAATTGTCGTGTCCTCCCCCTCTCTTCGGACTTCAGACAATCCCACAACACTCCATCGCAACCTGCTCAATTCCTCTTCAAGTTCGGTGATCTTCTCGTCGGTCCGGAGTGTTCTAGTGTTTAATGTTGCCAGGTCACTCCGGGGAATCTTAGCACCCCTTGCATCGTCATAACCTTGACCACTACCGGAGTCAAGGTAGACGCGCTGCCGGGCACTAGGGGCCATTTTTTTGTTGTGTTTGTCATTTGGGGGGGGGTTTGACCTAATCGCCACGCTTTGCTGGTGGGCGCTTGGCCGCTATAACAACAAATATAGAAATATTATATGCTAAAAACAGAATAAAAGTAATATTTAAGTGGGGCTCCCATACAACAAACGTGATTGTTTTGCCGTCTTTTATAGATAATGGTACGGAACCCTTCGTGCGCGGGTCCGACTCGCACTTGGCCGGTTTTTTATTTTCCTATTTGTTTTTTATGTACCTATGAGATGTTATCAAGTGACTCCTTCCACTCTGAGCGGAGCGGATAGGTGTGTCAGACTCTTACCCATTTTCCTCCAAAAGCCCTTTTCTTTCCGCGGTAACTCATTCCAACAAATTCCGCAACTCTGGCAGGCAGTGGCCCCAGCAAGCCCTGTCAATTATGCTGATATCACTTTGAGGCGCGCGTGAAACACAACGCGTTTTCCCGGACATGGTCTTTATCAGACCGCGAGCCACCCATCGCTCGCCGACCGCAGGTCCGCACCTACATTATCATCATCATCATCATATCAGCCGAAAGACGTCCACTGCTAGACATAGGCCTCTCCCAAGTGTCGCCACAACAACCGGTCCTGTGCGGCTCGCATCCATCGGCTACCAGCAACCCTCACCAGGTCATCGGCCCATCTTGTGGAAGGCCTTCCAACGCTGCGTCTTCCGGTACGCGGTCGCCACTCCAGAATTATTCGGCCCCACCGACCATCTGGTCTGCGAGCAATGTGCCCTGCCCACTGCCACTTCAGTTTGGCGATCCATCGGGCTATGTCGGTTACCTTGGATTTCTTGCGGATATCATCATTCCTGATTCGATCACGTAAGGAAACTCCGATCATTGCGATCTCCATTGCCCTTTGGGTTACTTTAAGCCTTCTGTCCGCGCTTACGGTGGCCGGGTATCGCCTTGCGATTATCGACGCCCGGGGCATCTTCTTCTGTTACGTCGTGCGGCGGCTGAGGCTTTAGGTTTGCCTCTCCCTCACGCGTCCTGCCTCGCTTGTATTACTGCTGTGCAGAACCAGGGCCCGACGCGGACGGACACGGCGGTGATCTTCCCGAGCAGGGCAGACCTCCACTGTATCCTGCACCGTTTCTTGCTGTTAATCCACACAGTGGTGACACCTGGACGTATCCTGCCGCCGAATCTGAAATAGGTACCTCCGGAAACAACCGTGTCTGGTGAGTACCTGAATCAGGCGGAAGGTGAGGACGCCGTGGCACCTCTCTAGCCACTTCTCAAAGAGGGGCTTATCGCCACAATAGTGGCGTGCTCAGCGCTGGGTTGCGATAGACGCTCTTTCTATACCAGCTTAAGATCTTGGCGGAGGTCCATCCGCCATGCTGCGGTCACCGCCTCAAAGAAAGCGCCCACACCGGGGCCCCATAAAGGGCCATGGACCGCACGACCCCACGCAGAGCCTCCGGCAAGAGGCGTTTAGAGGCTTAGATTGGGTAATTAAGTAAATAAAAAATTAATTATTGCTTGTTAATATTAACAAACAGTTATTGTGTGTAAATATGTTAATTTGTAGGTATTTTTATTAAAATAAATATAAAGGTAGTTGCATCACGTGTAAGCTAAAATCATTAAACTTGACATAATTACATTGCAGTTAATTATTTTTATTAAGTGAATACTTTATGTAACTTAACTAAGTTAATTTGCGACCTGAACTTGAACTGACACATGATTAGAGAATAAATTCTGTCAGATTTGCATACTAGCGCCCTTCCTTGTTTTTTTAACTTACTAATCTTCATTCTTAAGGTTTATCTCTATAAATATAAAACGTTTTGTCCTTTTAATCAACGCCTAGTCTAAACCACTGGTCGTATAGACGCGAAATTAGGCTAAATCAGCCAACTAGCTTAATCAGTCGTTTCATTAAAAGACTAGCCTTTTCATTGAACTGGGCCTAAAACTCTTAAAGCAGTGTTACTTTAATATTACTTCCAGTGGGAAAGAGACGGAGCTATACGTCCTGTATAGCTCCATCTCTTTCTCACTGGAAGTAATATTGAAACAATACTGCTTTAAGAGTTGGTGGTTAGGCCCCTGCGTCGTTTAATCAGCGACATAAGTGACATGGGCAAGTCATTAAACGATATTGAACAAAAGATGTTACTTGGGTCACTGACAAATCGGCACATACAAATGAAAAGACTAGACCACCAATTAAATGGCTGATTAAGCTGTGACATATGCATTCCCTAAATTATGTGTCCCTCAAGAAAACATTTTAGTAAATTCATCCTCTGAGCGGATTTCACTAATGAAACTGAACGCGATCCAGTACGTCTAAACTGCGTTCAAGAGCTGTCAGTATAAATAATCCATAGAAGAATAATGACACTGACAGCTCATAAACGTGGTTTATTCGCTGATCGCGTTCAGTTTCATTGGTGAAATTGGCCCTAAGGGGGTTAAATAGCGACAGAAGTTGCCATACCAACAAAGGCCAATATTATATAAACTTGGTGTAAATACTGATCTAGGTAAATAAAAAGGGTTGTCACTATTCGATTCTCATCATTCACCTACAACTAAACCCAAAAAATGATTTAGGGGGTGTTAAAGTTTGTGTGGAAGAATTGTATTCCTGGCGCCAATTTACATGAAACTTGGTACGAATACTGGCCGAAGTAAATTATAAAGGTTATCATTTTTGGTTTTTCACAATTACCCTGAAAAAAAAATTAAGGGGTGTTAAAATTTGTATGGAAGATTATTAATATGAATAGTTTATCACCTCTTCACGCCTCAATAGCTAGAAACTAGCATACCTGTATACCATGTTTTGGATTCAGACATTAATAATATACTTTTACCCAGGAGTATGTTGCTTTGGGCTATCGTGGGGGCGAAGCCGCTTGCAGAAGCTAGTATCGATATAAAATTGCTGTATGTACACAACTCCAAAAAAATAAAATATTTTTCTCATTTTTTATTGCAATCACTCAATGAACCCTTTAAGTACTTTTTTTATGAAATAGCAACATTATTAAAATTATTTTTTTAATCTGTAGCGCTATATTTTGATATTTACAAAAAAATACACTTAGGTAATGGCGGCCGCCATATTGTTTCTTTTCAAAATGCGTATGTCTAACTAGTGTCACTCAAATCGATCAAGACATATTATAGCTAAGGATATATTCTAGTTATATTACCTATGTGTTATTTGTACTAAGCTGTTTAGGCTATAGAGTGTCAAAAAATTAGGCATACCTACTTAGACATTCGTACAAAGTTGAAAAGATTGGAACAGTCGGGAGAAAAACTTGTGTAGCTTTTTAACCTAGTACCTACCTACCTAATAATACCCTTATGTCGCGTTGTGAGATAATTATATACCTAACTACTTTCTGACCAGGTCACATGACCCTTGAGGTCTTTCACATGTACCTAATCAGAATCAGTGCGCGTGTATGACCGTATTATTATGTAATTACTATGAACAAAGCATAGAGAGCAGGTATTTCTAAATGGTGGCACGTGTAGTTCTGTGGGAAGTTTCTCGTATTTTCTAAAGGGTTGTCTCATGCATGAAATCATGAATGATACTTACAGTTAGATTTAGATGATCATTTTGAAGCCTTTTCCTCCTTATTTTTGACCCTGACTGTAAGTAAGTACGTATTATATTTACCAAAAGTCGAACCTCAGACTAAAGAATAAGAGCGAACCTTGTCTACTTCTCCCGCTAGATGGCGTACCGACAATAGAAGTTAATAAAACAACATGGCTTCCACATTTTACTTCAAGTCTGGGCTAGGTGACTGTTTATAAAGATTATGCTGTACCTATCTACTTACCAATTTTTATAACAATGAACTGTCATATCATTTTTCGGTTAGCCGTTGATCATCAAGGCGCTCGAAACGAAGGGTTCCATACCATAATCACAAATTACATAATAAATATGGTTAAGGTTTCATAACATAACAGTTTTTAATTTAACTTAGGTAAAATTATTGTATATTGTGTCATTAACATGTAGCTTTACTGCTACATAATAACGACAAACACCAAAATACACACTGAAAATCTACCTATTACGGTTCATGAGATACTGCCCGCTGACAGACAGACGGACGGACAACAGGGGCTTAGGGTTGAAGGGTTCCCGTTGGGTACGGAACCTGTTGAGGACAGGGGACTAAATCTGATGGCAATGAAACAAAAAGTTCACTACCACCTGGTCTTTATTGTCAGTACCTATTCCACAGTTTAACTATAGTTACATACACTGATATAGGCAAGCATGGCTTCAGCTAAAGAAACCATGTCAATACGCGATCTAAACATTACGAGACTAGTCTTAAGAGTGTTTACTCTGCACAAAACGCAAACTGAACAAAACGTGGTTGAAAAAGGGCTTACGTACCTATACATCAAATTCCGGTTTCTAGAAAGTTCGAGAATAGTCTAATATGCTTTACAGTGATTTCTCTAGTATCGAGAGGCGACAACTAGGTACGTAACATTTTTTTTTTGTTAGCGTACTTTTGTGTCCCAAGGCTGGGCAAAGGCCTCTCCTTTCTCTTTCCCTCCCAAATCTCTCTGTCTTGAGTGATCTCTGGAAAACTACCATATCCATTCATTAATGGAGTCCCCCTAGTCGAGCGGCTTTAGCAATTATCTAATCATTCACATAACTATAACTATTCATTCATAAAAGCTAACGCCATCTATTTTTTTTTTTTTTAGGTACGACTTCTAGCAAGTTAACACACTTGGGATATCAAGTTCTTAACCGGACTAACCTGTGGTGGCCTCAAATGAATTTAAGGTCCCCAGCCAAGGCAACAAAACTAGCTACAAGCTAAAAAACTACTGACCGCTCGCTAAGGGCATTCCCTGTGAAATACGACCTCGGCTTAGCGGCGTCAGTTAGGGACAGCAAGGGACAAACAGGCTGGGTCGTTTCATTAATTAGGGGTTATTAAAGCTAAAGGCTCAGCGGCGCGGGCTGGCTCGTTGGCAAAAGTCAGGGAGGGTTTTGAATGGGGCGTCACGACGGACCTTGGCGGCGAGGTCGGTATACGGAACGCGGTCTGTATCTGTTTATTCTAAGGGTGCTGGTTTCCCTACAACTTTCCTGAATCTTTGTGATCTCGTCGTCGGACTCGACGAGTGTATGCCGACTGACGCCATCTATCAACGAGTGGCATAAATAGAAGGACAGGCTCTTGCTGGTTACGATAATCAACGATGGAGGGCGCCACCATGTAGGTATTTCAGTCACAGAACCCTAAAAATAATTACTACAATTCGAGGGTTATGTGGTCACGGTATGATGTGATGCGGAGGTTTGAGTATGAATGTGGATGTACCTACTGCAGTGTCGTCACTACATGATTATTTAAATTACTCCAAAAGAAGGAGGTTCTGAATGCGGGTTATATTTTTTCTTTTATATTTCAAACTTTTTTATAAGCGAACCTTCACGCTTAAATTTTTCCTTTTTATGAGTGTTTGAAATAGGATTGAAATTTTTTGACAACAAAAATGTTGATTTGTTTCCTTGTCAGTGTTGAAGGATCCATCAATGGTGAAGGATATAATTCTCGAAAGCTGTACCACTAAGAAAAAGTGAAGAAGTAAAGATTTTTGATATGTTTTGATCAGTGTATCAACTAACCTTAGTACCTATTTTTACTGATCGGACGAAGACGCGATGGATGGACCACAGTGAAGAATGCAACAGTGAAGCCGTGATAAGAGAAATTATTCACTGATCGCGGCATCACTGTGGCATTCGGTAGAAAAGGTACGTTTCGGTATTTTGTCACTAGCCAAAATGTGAAACAATTTTTTACCAACTAATAATTTTGGTTGACTTACCTAAATAGGTATTAATTTTCGAAACTAATCAATATGTAGGTAGGTATTGACAAAGTTTGCCATTTCGAAGCCTCGGTTTCGTTTAGACACTGCATCAAAATCTCTGTGTACCTAGGCATCTAGGTCTATTTTAGTTACTTTCATAGTATCATGTCTTACGGTATCTTATTATGGGGACGAGCTGCAGACATCGAATCAATATTAATTCTGCAGAAAAGAGCCATCAGAGCCATAATATATTGGTTGGCGCAGTGGTTGTGCGGTCGACTGCTGCGCTGCGTGTCACGGGTTCGATTCCCGCATGGAACAAATATTTGTATGGCCTACAGATAGTTGTTCCGGGTCTGGCTGTTTGTGTATGTGAGTTTATATGTTTGTGAACGCACCCACGATACAGGAGAAATTCCTAGAGTGGGGCAACGTTTAAAAAAAAAAAAATATATATATATATATAATCTGAGTCGGCGCGATTCCCTAAGGGAACTGTTTAAAGATATTAACATCGTGACGGTACCTTGTCAATACATATACGAAAACATAATGTATGTTCGGAAAAATCTTCATCTTTTTGAGTAAGATTAGTGATAGGTATAATTTTAATACTAGAAATAAGAACAAATTAGATCAACCCCGATTCAGATTGGCTAAAGTACACACTTCTTTTATGGGGTACTGTATTAAATTTTATAATAAAATACCATTTGAAATTCACGAACTAAATGAGAGAAAATTTAAAACATGCATAAAACGCACACTACGTGAACGGGCATATTATAAACTGGAAGATTATATCTTTGATAAAAATGCTTGGCTAAATGCCGGTAACGCTCCACAGTCTCAGCCGCTTGGATCCGCTAGTTTGGATTTTATATTTGGAGGAGATACCCCTTTTTTATTTTGTTTATTTTTTTACGTCTAATAATAATAATATTCCACATTTCTATAATGTTTCGAATAAACTTTTATTTTTCTGTCCTTACCAATTGATATTTATAGTTTTATATAAAGTAGAAGCATTTTTTATTTTGTAATCCTGTAAATGTGAGGACCATGGAGCATTTTATGTTAAAGATGGTTTCCTTGTTTGACATGAATGAGCAGGGGCAGTTGTGAGCAGGGGCAGTTGAGGGTTTGTCATGCTCACTCGAATGTCTCGCTGATGGTGGCGTGTGTATCGGATTATTCGGTTCCCTTCAAAATGGTTGAGCTGAATGGGGCTGGTGCCGCGTCATGTTTGTTAACGGGTGCCATCAGTGGAGACTGGTCATATCTCAGCTGTCACTGGCTCATTTCAATATTTTATGAATACGAATGATGTAACCATAATTTTGTAACAATTTGTTGTTATTTTTAAAAGAGTGTCCATGGAGTTTCTTACATATTCTTCTCCGTAGAGATCTACGTTTTGGAACGTGCAAATAGCTTCATCTTTTTGACCGACCGACCTTGACAATTCAAAAGTGCCTGTAAATGGTCTAATCGAAATAAATGCTTTGACTTTATACTTATTTGATATTTAGAATTTTTTTTTCTCTCTTTCTCTACATTGTTCTCACATGTAGAAGCAACAAAGATAATGTAACCAGGATTATTGTAAATCATAAAATGGTTTAAAAGAGTGTCCGTGGAGTTTCTTGCACGTTTTTCTCCATAGAGATCTACGCTTTGGAACGTGCAAATAGCTTCATATTTTTGTCTGACTGACTCTGACAATTCAAAAGTACCTGTAAATGGTTTATTTGAAATAAATGCTTTGACTTTGACTTTGACATCAAAATCATTTAAAGCAGAGAAAAAGAAGGAGGAGGGAAAAACAAGAAGAAAACCTTTTCACGAAATGTTTGAGTGTAAGTTGAACATAACGTAACTTAAATAATTTGTAAAGGAGAATCAAGTTCTTCTGCTGCAAGGCTGCGATATCATCTGCTTATTTCATTTGTGAAATGTTCTTAGAGTTGGCGCCAGATTTTGCAATAAAGGACATTGACCTTTCTCTTATATCTCATATTCATAATCGTCTATTTGCATTCCACAAGGTAAAAACAAGATGTTAACAAGGGGCTTAAAGCTAAGAGCCGTTGTAGACCCTCTCAGGGCACAGCAAAAGTTACTGAGAAAAACATAGATACACTTATATGATCTTTTCATAGATAACCGAAAAATAAATTATGAATGGTTGCTCAGTACGAGAAAATGTAAAGGGTCTCGATAAATGTGATAGATTCAGGACAGCTTTGTCTTTTTTTCCGATTTTGAAATTAAGAATATTATTATTAAAAAATGTAAGTGGGTCAATGACCGCTATTGCAAGTTTGTTTGGCGCCAACTGTAGGTACCGCGCGTCAGTTTTAATAAAGTCGAAAGCCTTCTCATGCCGTCAGTATTATAAATATGATTCTGTTGAATTAAACGATTTGACAGGTTGTGTACCACACAAAATTGCTGCTGTTTAATTAGCCACCTAGCCTTTTCATTGAACGGCGCGGTTTAATCAGTGGCCTAAGTATATAATGATATCTCGGCATTTATTTTAATAGCTAGGCAAATGACTTGGTTCATTACCGTATATACGTTTTTTTCGTTCATTTCATTTTTTAAAAAACGTTATCCCATACTAGAAATTTCTTCTGTATCGTGGGTGCGTTTATAAACATATAAACTCACCTACATAAACAGCCAGACCCGGTACAACTATCTGTAGGCGATACAAATATTTGTTCCGTGCGGGAATCGAATCCGCGACCCGCAGCGCAGCAGTCAATCGCTCAACCACTGCGCCATCGTGCCACGAGGCAAAATCCTGCAACGAGGTTTGCATCAATAATTATTAACAAATTAAAGTAATATCAATTGAATGTTTTTTTTTACTGAGCAGCTTTTCCACGCTAGGTCGAATTCTCTTTTAGCTCTAATAATTTTAAAAGGCGCTAAGTGTAACCTAGCTCGAACCTAACCTGGGGGCCTCGTGTTGTCATTCATTCTTAGTTCGGGTTCGGGACTAATCGTAAGTCCGTAGGTGATACGGAGTAGAAAACGCCCGACACTAAGGCCGAAACTACGGACTTCGGGCTTAGAGACTAGACCCCCTGGTTCGTAATCTTACACACGGCCGCTGCGTCGCCAGTTCCTATTTCTCTAAACTTGGCTGGACACGCTGCCACGTGTCTAGATATAACTAGATTGATTACGCAATATTAACCGATTTACAACGATTACCGTTTGTCAGATAAATCTAGATTTTGCCCGCGGCTTCGTTCGTATAAATATAGATTTTCGCAAACAAAGTAGTTTATTACCCTCTCCAGAGTCTAATCTATCTCTGTAACAAAATTCATCAAAATCGGTTCAGTTATTTAGCCGTGAGGGCATAACAAACAAACTCGCTAGCACTAAATATAATATAAATAGAATTATATATACTTATATACACTAAAAATATATATAAATAATACTTTTCAGTTTGGAAATAGAAGATATTTAGTGAAAATGTCTTATTTCACGGTGTTGAAGAATTGATGATTACATTTTTGTGGTAGCACGAATTTTATTGGCTGGAAAAAACAGGACGGCGACACCTCTGCTCAGCAGTTGTGCCCCTTGAGTTGATTGTGGATTGCAGAAGCTAAATAGGATTACATTTATTACCTACGTCATTTTAACATAACCAAATCAATAGCTTATCCTCTACACACAAACAAACAGACGATTAAGTTTTCATACAACGAAATCTTCTAGCACCCATTGTGTATAAAAATAATAGGAGCATCCATTTAATTTGCATAGCCGAGTGTTTGATCGTGTGACTACCATGTTTCTCGTAGTATTGGTTGCAACATGGTGTGTGGTGCTCGCAATCTGGACCTGGGTGAAGCCGAGACATGCGTCGCCCCCGATGTTCCCTGGCGCCTTGCCGTTAATAGGACACGCGTATCAGCTAGCAGGAGATCCTTTATGTAAGTTATCAATTATCATAGTTCAAACTAATAGATTATTGAATTGATCGTTTGGGATTCGGAACGGAATTCTATCGCATCACCGTAAGCCAATCATAGCTCAGTTAAATGACGCGATAGCTTGCTGTGATTGGCCCGTTTGTTCCGCTCCTTTTTTTCTCTCGATCGCTATACAAAAATATTGAATACATTGGCTAAATAACTTTTCGTTAAGGTTTAAGTAAAGTTCGGTACCCTTTACACGCGATGCCAATTTGCACTAGGCCGGTTTTTCAGTGAAAAACACACTTTTCAACAAAAATATTCGATTCAATTTATTTGTAAACCTACTATGATGCTGAAGATAGAAATGATGATCGAGAGCGAAACCCGAGAAGCGAGACAAGCTCGTTCATTGTTGTTGTTTGTGTATCGGAAGAATTCCATTGGAGAGTAGAAATATCGACAAAGATTTTCTTGGAGTAATAGGTCTAATAGCTGCTTAAAGAGGTAACTTGGTTTTGAGTCATTTTCGCACAGCTGAAAGTTAAGTTTTACGGAGCCAAATGTCCACAGCTGAAAGCTGTTGCTTCAGTAAAAACAACCAGAAATTATTCCGTGTATTAAAAAATATATTTTTTTACCGTGTCAACAAAGTTTTTGCTTATAGTTAAAAATGAGCTATTTCCATTAGTTTCCTTCCCAAAATGTACTCCTTATTTGCGACACTTTCGGATGGTGTAATAATACGGTATTTATTTTTCAAAATCAACGAGTTCGATTCCTGGCTAGGTATATTGATTTTGTCGGCACGGTTGAGCGATTAACTGCTGAACTGCATGTCGCGGGTTCGATTCTCGCACGAAAGAAATATTTGTATGGCCTACAGATCGTTTTTTCAGGTCTGGCTGTTTGTGTACGTGAGTTTATATGTTTGTAAACGCACCCACGTTACAGAAGAATTTCCTAGAGTGGGGCAACGTTTTTTAAAAATTATAATAATAATGTTTTAGTTTTAATCATAATTGGGCTCGAGACTCCTTTCCTAAAAGGAGTCTCGAGCCCAATTATGTTTAACTAACTGACGAATAGTGAAAAACCCTAGTTTTTCACTATTCGTCATATTTACTGAATTGGGCATCCACGCGCACTCAAAAAATCCACACTGTATTACCCGCACTGTAGGTATATTTAATTTTACCCGCAAAATGCACTAGTCTGAATGTGTTAAAACTAAGTCTGGGTCAGTCCGGGTCATCCGGGTCAGTCCGGTCAGTAAATTGCTGTTTATAATTTTTCAGATTTTTGGGAACTTGAAAAGAGGTTATTTGACTTCTGCTTGAAAAATGGTGATATCATCGAGATTCGGTTTGGTCCGCATCCTGTTTATTGTAAGTTATTTACTTCATATTTCTTAGCTTTGTGTTCAAATGAGATATCATTCAGTATTGCGACAATAAGACTGATGAGTTTAATTACTTATTTGGTCCATATTATGCCGAGGTTAAAAATAAGATAGTATTTTAGCCATCGGTAAATAAATCGTTAAACAAAGTTTAAAACCCTGTTCAAAACCAGGCCTAATTTCGGTCACGGTAGTGAATCTCAGTGGAGAACTGTTATCCTTGGGGGCGATATTAAAGTGGACTAGTATGTGTGTCAACCTCAACATGATTAGTGCACCTGGCACTTTTAGCCTGATGGGAAGGCGTCCAACATCACTGATGATAGATCAGGCTCAGCCCCCGGTTTGCAGCTTGGAAAATTTCCAATTACACTTCTAACCCCCCAGGTTAATATTATACGAAGAACTATGGTGACCTTTCCTGTAAATATTACGTCAAAAAGTCATCTGCTTTAAAACCTCATTCAGTTTTATTTAGAAGCCAAGGGCCCAAGTTCCTGCCAGGGTTGCGGAATATGTTCGAAAGAGTTACCGCGGCCCTGGGAAGAAAGGCACTAGGAGGACTAAAGGGTGGGTTTTAGTCAGTAAAAGTCTGACACTCCCTGCCGCTCCACCCAGAGCGTGAGGGGTCATTTGATGATTTCTCATCCTATAAAAAAAAAAAAAAAAGGGCCCAAGTTGTGCCTCCAATTAAAGACTATTAAATCACTTAAATAAGTGATAAATACCACGACCAATTAAATGTTATTTACTGACGCAGTTACGCTTACCTAACTACTAGAACATTTACTATTCTAGTCACAAACCATCGTTTGATCATTACTTTTTGCGAGCACTGTTATCATTATTTTAATTACGTGCCTATTATTGATAGACCTTGGAATGAGCGAGTCAAGAAGTGACAGGAATCAATAAATAAAACCAATTGTGATCACCGAAACAATAGATAATTTTTGTGAACGATTATATTGTTTTTTTTTTTAATTGTTGAATATAATATTGACTGGTTCTCTAGTGTAGTGCTCCAGTTGCGTCACCGGCCACAGACAACATGGCGCGGCATTGTGCTTTTGTTGAGATTTCGAGGAGATATAGTCCTAGTATATACATTACTAGCTGTCTCCCGCGGCTTCGCTCCCGTCAACTGGCTACCTACCTACCTACCTACCTACCCTACACCTACCCTACACCTACCCTGCACCTACCCTACACATACATGCATGCAAATAATTCTATTTTATTGAGGTATTTCTTTCCGACTTGCTAGACAAAAGTTGTGATAGCTCGGTTAATATACATGTTATAAAAATAATTTATAGCCTATAGCACTCAGGAATAATGTAGCTTTCTACCAGTGAAAATATTTTTAGAATTGGATCTTTAGTTCCAGAGATTACCCCCTACATACAAACTTACAAATTTTACCTCTTTATAATATTAGTATAGATGTGTGTCACGGATGGCATATTTTTTTATAGAGACCCAAGAGGTTAATTTTTTTACTGCAAATAATTAAGGGCTGCCCTCTGTGGCACGTGACGCCTCAGATTTTACTTATCCTAAACTGTCAGGTGTTATTTTTTTATTGCCATTTTAAATATTGCGTTGGGACACCCACTGTGAGAAAGCATAAATACTTTGACGTTACATCGTAGTCATTTCTTGGTCTTTTTTTTTTCAACTAAATTGCTCGTGTATGAAGGTATTGCCTTGTTTCTTGAAGTTTCTCAACATTGCTCAATATTAGGACGCTTGTTACAGTTGCCGCTAATTGCTTGATATTTTATGACTTCACAATCGACCAGTCTTGCATAAAAATGATCAGTTTTTATTGCGTGTAAAAATACGTGATTGATATAATGAATCATCAATGAATACGTACTTACCTTCCTATTTGATGATATAGGTGCATATTCTTCAATCGAAACAAAGTCGTATCAAACTAATCAAAACTTATTTATTTATTTTTCAGTAATAACAGACCCAGATGATAGTTTAACTGTAGCTAACACATGTCTAGAGAAACCATACTTCTACAGTTTTGCGAAAGAAATGTACAATAGCGGACTGGTTACAGCAAGTTGTAAGTAAATTCTATAATATTTTAATCCACCTAGCGCGTTCCATCATCGGACCACAAGACGTACGGCGATGCGCCACCGGTACATGGTGGACATCCCACCCACACGCACAAAGCGTTTTGGGAATACATTCGTTGTGCGTACAGCTAAGGAGTGGAATTCCCTGCCGGGGTCTGTGTTTCCTGATAGCTACAACCTGAGAGTCTTTAAGTCAAGAGTGAATAGGTTACTTCTAGGCAAACGTGCTCCATCTTTGACCACATCGTCGCTTACCATCAGGTGAGATAGTGGTCAAGCGCTTGCCTATCAATAATTAAAAAAAAAAAATCCCCATGAATTTTTCCGCGGCTTCACTTTCGTTGCATGGGTTCCGTATGGTGTCGGACGTAAAAGAATAGCACCATCCCATCACTTCCCGTGGGTGTCGTAAGGAGCGACTAAGGGACCAGAGAATGGGCAGCAGCATTCTTTGTAGGTACATTGCTAAAGCTACACTGCGATCTCCAACCCGCCTGCCAAGCGTGGCAACTCCTCCCCCCCGGCGGAGGCCTATGTCCAACAGTGGACGTCTATCGGCTGGTATGATGACTCTCGTGGCCAATTCCACATTTGTTCAGACGTAGAAATAGATTGGCCAAACTTCTTTATTGGCAAAAGTCACATTTCAGGTACACCTATTCCATGAGCTGTCGGGCTATTTTAGCTTACAAAAACACAAAAATCAGCTATTAAGTTGTTCAAATCAAACTTATTAATATTCCAGTATCAACATGGAAGCCACATCGCAGAATCTTAAATCCAGCATTCAACCTTCAAGTGTTGAACACGTTTGTGGCTGAATATAACACGCAGGCTCGTGGTTTAGTGTCTTTACTGGCTACTGAAGTCGGAAAGGATTCTTTTAATGTGCAGCGATACTTGGTCAACCATTTATTGAAAACTGTTTGCCGTAAGTAAAATAAATATCCGTCCTGACCGCACTTGTATTATGATGACCATTCCCAAAGAACACTAACCAACGAACGCGGGAGATCATTTATAGTGGACCAACATAGTGCTGTCTCTGTTCTGTAGGCAACCTATTAAAAATGTTCAGTAATATTAAGTGTGAATAATTCTTTACCTGCATAAAGTAACGAAATAAAACTGCCAACTGATTAGAAAAATCGTTTTATCCTTACAGAAACATCATTAGGTCTTAAAAAACATGATCGAGCATTACTGGATAAAGACTACGCCTTAGCAACAGAAGATTTATTTGCTCTGTTTGTCGAAAGACTTAAAAAAGTCTGGTTGCACTTGCCTTACACGTTCAGCTGGAGTTCGTTGAAAAGCAAACAGGACAAACTGATGAAAACTACGAAGGATATCATGAATAAGGTACGAACCTAATGAATGCAGACCGTAAAGGTTATTTCCTTTTCCTAAAAAAAAAATATAAACAAATTAACTTAGTCGCTAAAGATGGTCATAAATTTAATTTAGACCGAATTGATTTGCAGGTGATCAATAAACGAAAATTGGAGTTAAAAGTAAATTATGGTTTAGAGGAAAATAAGAAGACCGCACAAGGTAATAATTTACTTACCAATATGAATGCAATATTAGGTAAAGATGAGATCATCAGATCAATAGCTGATTTGAAAATAAGGATTTGAATTTAATATGTTGCAATTAATTTCAGACAAATTCAAGCCACTAGTTGACCAACTGCTGGATCTAGCGGACAAGCAGGATGCCTTCACAGAAGATGAAGTGAGGGAACACCTGGACACTATCGTCGCAGCTGCTTACGACACAACAGCCACGGCAATGACGTACACTCTGCTTCTAGTTGGATCCAATCCTGATATGCAAGAACGGATTTATAAAGAGTAAGCATCGTTTAGTACCACTGCACATCAAGCCTATGCTCGATAGTGAGATATTATACGCTGATCAAGATATGCTTAGCATCGCTGACGTAGAACTTTGGAATTGCTGTTCTGTTGCATAAAATATAGTGTAAAGTGCAAGTGGTCTTTGAATTGCTTGGTGTCAGGCCTTAGTGCCTTAACTTTGTTTGGTTTTGCAGGATACAAATAGTTCTTGAAAATCAAGACAGAGATTTCACAAAAGATGACCTACCAAAGTTGATATACTTAGAAGCAATTTTGAAAGAAAGCTTGAGAATATATCCTCCCGTGCCGATAGTCGCAAGAAGTGTTCAGTCTGATGTTCAACTAAGTACGTATTTGCTTATTGAAATCTATCCGTTCTAATTATCATAATTTCTATGTAAGGGTCGGCTTCCACTTTAACAGTAAGAATGCACCTCAATACCAGCTTTTTTTTATTTATTTTTTATTGAAGAATAGGCTAGCTCTTGACCTCGATCAAGCCTGATGAAAAGCGATGGGTGAGGTCTATCACAGCAGGCTGCTTGACGCCGGAAACCAATTGGAGGGATGGTCGCGAACCGGGTGGGCGTTAGCCCTACCACCGCAAGGGAAGGATTGGCCAGTCTTATAAGGTGTTAGGTGAGACTGTCCAGGATGCGCCGAGCACTCGTTTCAGTTGAGTGTCTGGCGGAACAAATTGCGCTACACGAGGAGGCTACTTCATGCATCCCATCCACATTTTTATGGAGCGATTACCTTTCTAGGACTTATGCTATTCTTATTCTTTTTCGTACTCAAAAAGTATACAGCCTAATGAAAATGCGTTTATCGAAATGCTATCAACCAGACGAGATATAAAGTTATCTCGTGTGCCTGTTGCCCTTCCAACTGAGGATTAAGATTATTGGAGTGCAATACCTTGTAAGTAACCTAAGCATCAAGGACATTCTAGATCTATAGTATGCGCCAGATAAATGAAGAATAACGGTCATTGACCCACCTACATTTATTCACACACTTAATTCAGAAACAGAAATAATGACATAAAGCTGTCCTGAATCGACATCTATTGTGATCCTTACTGTTCTAGTAATGAAAAACGATTCATAATTTACTGTCCAGGGGTACCTACGAAGAAATATTAAGGAAGGGTCAATGACCGTTATTCTTCATTTATCTGGCGCCTACTATAGACCTCTATTAATAAGCTGATCAAAATTCTTTACAATAGATAAAACAGGAAAGTGCTTGTTAATCGCAATAAATAGAGTGTAATGGTGAACCAGATCATTTTCTATTTCAAGTATCTATTTACCGCTAAAATTACTATAACATCAAAATACTGTTATTTTATCTTTCACTAAACTGGTTTATAATATTTTTCAGAGAACTACGTATTACCAGCTGGGTGTACTTGCTTAATAGGGGTGTACGGAATGAACCGTCACTCCATGTGGGGCGCAGACGCCAATGAGTTCAACCCGGGTAGATGGCTGGATCCTGCCTCCTTGCCTGACAACCCTAACGCATTTGCTACCTTCAGTCTTGGCAAACGAAACTGTATCGGTAAAAACCTTAACTAATGACACAAAATAAAACATAGATTATATTTTTTTGCCAGCGCCTGTTGATAACTTACTGCACAGAAACGTGGTCGTTCACAATGGGTCTGGTAAGTACACGGTATAAGTAACAAGGCACAAATTCACTGCAAGGGCAAGGGTACCCTCCATTGCTCTTTCTATGCTCGAAGTTTCTTTCTCATGTAATCTGAATTAGGGACATACGCAGCAGAAACAATTTTAGAAAGCACCTTTGGCATTTTTTGAATTGTTTTCAGTCCTAGAAGTAAGACCATGATTGGCAAGCGTAGCGTGGGCGATCCTGCCAACTTGGTGAACCGACTAATTTAAAAAGGAAGGCAGCCGGGACAGATTGGATGTGGAAGGTGGAGGTCCAGGTGTTGTGGCGCAGCGTAGGAGAGCTGAGGACAACGTCGTGAGACGCAAAGTCGAGCTTGCAAAAGTGTGGCGATGCTTCAGTGAGGCTTTTGTCCAGCAGTGGACGTATTTGAACTGAATGGTACAGTCAGCAACAATAGTCGATTAACAGCTCGCTTTTCTAAATTTTTAAACAAAATGTTTAATTAAAATCGGAAGAGAAGTAATATTTAAAGCATAATTAAATTCACTTTAGACTGATAAATACAATGGTAACAACAAGATTATCGATTAATTTTGTGTCGATATAGATGATGTGTAAAAGTAGCAGCGTTGATCAATTCTTGTCGTTAATTAATATTGTAGTTAAATTACCCTTAGTTTAAAAATGTCTCTTGTTACAGGGCGATTATACGGCATGATGGCTATGAAGACGATGCTGGCCCACATTTTCCGCAAATACCGCGTCACTGGTGATGTCAGCCGTGTTCCAACACAATGTGACATTATGATCAAGCCAGCAACTAGCCAGCAAATTCGATTGGAGTTAAGAACATGAGGTCTTAATAAAGGATTTGCTTTTTTTTTCCTGTTTTTCCACCTAAAAATCAAGATTGGGCCAATATTAGCAAAACAGAGAGTTTCATAATAAAAAAATCTTTCAATAGTGTTGAAATTGATTTGTTCTCTCATCCAATTTGACACACAATTTATTTTAGAATGCTAACATCAAGCTGATACCTAGATATCTACAAGTTTTTTAAACAAAGTGTCATACGTGTAACTGTTAATGAATTATTGCTTTCTTGAAAACAATAATGCTATAATACAGTAACGATAAGCTAGTCTTAATAATTACGTGGTGTTGTATTATTTATCACAAAAATGTAGCAAAAATGAAACAAAAAACGTGTGAAACACCCAACAACAAGAGTCACTAGCGTGACAAGATTCACTAGCGTGGAAAGATTCACTAGCTTGATCTTTACAGATGATATGTGCCAGTCACACTGATTCATGCATCATGCCTTTTAACGTCATTGAGAACTGGCTACCTCTAAGGTCGATGCCATCTCTATTGTCATTGAGACCTATCTCGTTTAAAATCTTAATATTTTTATCTACATTCACAACGCAATGTTCCAAATATGAGTTCAAAAACGAATGCATAAACACGTCCCTCCTTTTTTTTCGTGGAATAAAAAAAAAACCATTACAGTTCAACATTTTCCTTCGATTTTTAAACAACTGCATCATAAAATAACTGACACTTTGACACCACTGAGTACTCGTCAACTGTTTACCTGAACGTAAGAAGCTGTTAGTTTTGGCTGTCACTGTTAAAGATACTAGAACAGCAAAACAAATTACCTGTGTGTGATCCGATTACTCCACAGATTACACGACTGGACCTGGTAGCACTGAACACAACAACACTCCGGAGTGTTGTCTACCGACGAGAAGTTCGGAATTGAGCAGGTTGCGATGGAGTATTGTGGGATTGTCTTAAATCCGAAGAGAGGAGATGGACACGATAATTCTCAAATATGGCAATCTGCTCTATTTTCAGGACCAGAAGTCCCAAGGTGGTGGTACAGTTTCCGAAAGAGTGGGTCTTAAAATGAACATGGACAAAACCAAGGTTATGGTAAATCAAGATCGGACACTCCACACTCAAAGTTATAGACGAGTATGTATACCTGGGACAAACGTGCAGTTAGGTAGGGCTAACTTCGAGAAAGAGGTCAACCGTCTAATCCGACTCGGCTGGGTGGCGTTAAGGAAGTTGCGTGGTATCTTCTCGTCTCAGATACCACAGTGTCTCAAAAGATTATCCAGTGCATGTTTCCAGTGATGACTTATGGAATTGAAACGTGGTCGCTCACAATGGGCCTCATCAGAAGGCCTAAAGTCACCTAAAGGGCAATGGAGATTGCAATGCTCGGAGTTTCCTTGCGTGACCAAATCAGGAATAATGTATTTTTGTTTATTTATTCACTCTAAACATACAAAAATCCTTACAGGCTAGACCCAGGAAATTGTATCACACTTAAAATGTAAATAGCTCCACTGTTTTTATCTTAGCAAATTCTACAGTGTGCTCCAAAAGTGCGTGGTCATATTTAAGGGTGATGTTGGGTAGCTGATATACATTCAAGAAAAAAATATCGAAACATAAAAAATGTGATCGACCACACAAAACGACTCAAAAGTTCTGAAGAGATGACTTTTCAAGCAGTACAGTCTGATGCAGTTGGTGATATCAAATCTGTGATTGAACGTAAATGCCACCAACTGTAGCAAATTGCTTGAAAATTCTTCGGAATTTTTTAGTCGTTTATTCTGGTCAATTTTTTTGAAAAAAAAAAGAATTTTTCTTATGTGCTGCTATTTTTTTCTTAATGTCCGCTATATATACCTATATCAGCTACCCAACTTCACCCTTAAATATTACCACGCACTTCTGGTACACCGTATGTAGGTGTTCTTGTAAGTTCACCCAAAGCGCAACAGAATATGTCCATGTCATGAGCAATAAAGTTGAGAGTGCGATGATGATGATATCCGTAAGAGAACTAAGGTTACGTTATAGCTCGAAGGATTGCCAAACTGAAGTGGCAGTGGGCAGGCACATTGCTCGCAGAACAGATGATCGATTGGGCGGAAAAGTTCTGGAGTCGCGACCGCGTACCCGAAGATCCAGCGTTGGAAGGCCTCCCACAAAGTAGACCGATAACCTGGTAAGAGTCACGGGTAGCCGCTAGATGCGAGACGCATAGGACCGGTTGTTGTGGCGACACTCGGGGGAGGCTTTTGTCCAGCAGTGGACCTCTTTTGGCTGATATGATGATGATGATGATGATTGACACAATTGAAAATCATAACTGTATTTTTTTTTAAATGAAAGGTTCTGTCCGTATTTGACTGCACCATTCACTACAAAAACTCAAATACGACGGACAGACATGAGTATTTGTTGTCCTAGCAACGGATATAATTAAAGAAAAAGATAACATCTCTTATTGTTGAATTATAACGCAATTAATTACACCTCCATACTCTTTCGTGTAACAGCAGCTATATAAGTACCTAATCATTACAAATTAATAACATTAGACAGGAAAAGTCATTCGTGAGACCGCAACAATGTTGCTGCTAGCGTTGATAGTGATATGGTGTGTGGTGTTCGCGGTGTGGTCTTGGATAAAACCTCGTCGTCCCCGGTCTCCACCCGTGTACCCTGGTGCATTGCCGATCATAGGACATGGGCTTATGATGATTGGGGACGCTCAATGTAAGTAGTTTTTCCAATATATTTTTTCTTTACATAATTAGGTTTAAGCTCTATTTTTTTAGAAACGTTTTTAGTAACATATAAAAATTGATACTCTTGATCTCTGCTTTTGTTTTATTATTAAGACATTACTATCTTAATGAAAATTCTAGATTTATTGCCTATTTTAATTAAGAAAATAGACACCAATCTTGCCAAGGGGGATTGTGCTAGCTAGTTGCATCTGTTTAAATTTAAAGCTAACTCCCAACATTTATGGTCGACACAGTTTTTGGTTTTTAAAGAGATATATCCCAATCTATTATCGACCACAGTTCGGATAAAGGCAGTCATTTGTAAAAATCTGATATTTTCTGTCGTATCAGATTGAATTTTCTTCATGTGTTCAAATATTATTCATGTATTCATGTACTCAAATTATTATTTTTTATTACAATAATGTTGACAATGTTTTCAGACATGTGGGAAACAGAGAAAAGGCTGTACGACTATTGTCTGAAGATAAAAGACGTCGTTGAATTTCGTCTTGGTCCCCATTCTATGTATAGTAAGTTTTTCTTCCTCCTGCCTGTATGTCTACTCCATAGTGTAGTTTTGGAGAGAAATCACTTCTTTTATTCTTCATACTTCTCTTTTATTCTTCTACTAGACTTCTACATAGTGATGAGTACAAACAATGACCCTCTAAGAGTTAGTGCGTTTATTCTATTACACGTTGTATTCTTGTTTTTGAATTGCTGAATAAACGTATTAACTTTTAAGGAGTCATTGTACTCATCACTATGAACTTTTTTTAATAACACCGAACTCGCGAAAAAAAATCAGCTGTTCAGTACATCTTGTCGAGATATACGCGTAGAATATCTGGGCTGTCGATTTTTTTTCACGATTTCAGTGTTGGTCCCGTAGTGAAAGTTGTTAAGAGGCATTGCGTCTGTTCTGTTACACGTTGTTTTGAAAAGTTGACGCAATGCCTCCAGAATATTTTTAATTTTAATTTAATTTGATTCTATCAAATCTTCAAAACACAAGTTGATAATTAGAAAAAATTGATAATTATAAAAAACGATTTTTAAACGTTAAGATGTACAATAAAATTGTGTTTTTAAAATATTACTTGTTAAATATCTTGTTTCAGTAATATCAGATCCTGATGATAGTCTGACGATAGCAAATAAATGTTTGGAGAAACCATACCTATACCATTTTGGAAAGGAGATGTATGGCAGAGGACTTGTGACAGCAGATGGTAAGTTACTATGCGATCATGATTAGTCTTTCTTCAAATGCACTTTGTAGCGGGGCAACCCCAAGACCAAAGGGTTGACGGTAATGTTGGTCACACTGTTTCTGGCGCCACTGTCGTCGCGCGGGCGACTGACGCGCCGTTGGGAATACCCGACGAGGCGACGAGTGAGTGGCGCGAAGGGTTTCAGGTCGGACACGTAAAGTGCCGACCATCTTAAATCTGTGAAAGACTGTTCTATGTTGTAAATGACCATAAACGTGTTTTAGCAATTAAAGTACGTACAGTAAGAAAAGCAAGGACTTTCTCTTCCGAGGCCCGAAAATGCCCGTCGGCTACAACTTCTGTTTCTGTAGAAGATAAATCAAGGAGTTTAACAAGGCAAAAAGTTTAGCACATTGTTTTTATGTACATCAACAATTTTGTTGTTTAGATTGATTTAAAAAAAACATTACTTACCTATATTATTCTTCACCGAACGTTAGTATCAGTATGGAAACCACACCGAAGGCTTCTGAATCCTGCATTCAATCAGCAAGTACTGCACACTTTTGTGGAAGAATACATCATTCAAGCAAAGAGGCTGGTCTCTCAACTGGCTTGTCAAGTGGGGAAGGACCCGTTTGATGCCCAACCATACTTGATCAACAATCTGTTGGGAACTGTTTGTCGTAAGTACGATATTAAGCAGTATACGATTTAGTTATTTGGCAATCATAAAGTCAGCTTTAAGTTGATCTTTAGCTATGAACTAAATATAAAACTGATAATGATAAGTTATAATGTTCCTGTAGAACATGTTATTTTAATTTTATTTTACTCGGATTGTCAGAAGCCAGAAAACCTGTCGCCAGTCTTGCCTAGATGAACCGTGTTACCTATTAAATAGTCCGGGAGCTGGCCGCTCTAAACCCTATCTCATCTTATTACCAGCAAGAAGGATTTTGCAGATAAAGTAGACCATTAGACCATTAGTAGTCTTAAAATAAGTCAGATAATAATAGATTATAATAATGTTACAGGGACATCACTTGGACTTCAAATGGAAGAGAATAGCGAGACTGTGAAAAATTATGCTCATGCAGCCGAAGCTTTATTTAGTCTATACCTTGACAGACTGCAAAGGGTCTGGTTACACTTGCCATGCATATTCTCTTGGAGTTCATACAAAAAAAAGCAAGACAGCCTCATGAAAATCATGACAGATATAACTGAAGCGGTAATTACTTATCATTTTCCAATTATTGTCATAGTGTTAATTAAAACTGAATATTCAAAAAAAGGAATTTAAACAAAGCTATATTTTTTTTATTAGTGATGGGTTTGCTCTTGACTGTAGTCTAGTAGTATCTTACCAGGGTTGCGGATTTGTTCGAAAGAGTTACCGCGGCCCTGGAACGTAAAAGGCACTAAGAGGAGCATGGGTGGGTTTTAGTCAGTAGAAGTCTGACACTCCCTGCCGCTCCACCCAGAGCGGGAGTCATTTGATGATTTCCAATCCAAAAAAAAAAAAAAAGTCTAGTAGTATTTGTTGAAGAGACAAAACAAATTGTCCATTGTTCATATAACTACTTTCTAGAGATCTTTTGTAACTTTGTTAATTGTCACACATTCTCACAAGTGGTAACCTTGAAAATAAAAGTAAGAATGTTGGTATAATTCACTGACGTCAACACCTCCGGGCATGATAAATAATGATTATATATTTTTTTAGGTGATTACTAATCGTAAAGCAAACTTAAGATCGATTGAGAGTTCGGATAAATCTAAGGAAACTGATTCAGGTAAAATATCCCTGTATTTGTAAAGATTTCAGATTGATATCCTTCCTTTTTCCAATAAAGTTATTATTGCTGATTCATTCACTTTACTACCGGAGTTAATTTCATCTTATGCTTATTTTTTAGCAAAGTTCAAACCATTACTGGATCAGATGCTAGATCTAGCTGACAAACAAGATGCCTTCACTGAGGAAGAGATCAGGGAACACTTGGACACTGTAGTAGCTGCCGCCTACGATACTACGGCTACAGTGATGACATTCATTTTGATACTGATAGGGTCGCATCAGGATGTACAAGAACGAATACATAAAGAGTAAGTATAAAACATAAATATTCGGCGAGAATATAGATTACGACCGATAATGACTTATGCGTGTGCTGTATTCGCACACGCAAAGCCAAAGCAAATCCACAGGATGCAAGTAATCCAAAACAAATTTCTCCGAAAAGCCACGGGCGCCCCGTGGTATCTACGGAATGAAAGATTTCATGTCGACCTTAAAATCCTGACAGTTTATGAAGCGCCTTACAAAGCGTTTCTTCGAATCCGCTGAAAAGCACCAAAACCCTTTGATTTCAAAGGCAACCCAGTACACTCCCTCTCGCATTAGTAAGATTCGCCGTCCACGGCATACACTCGTCGAGTCTGACGACGGGATCACAAAGATTCAGGAAAGCTGTAGGGAAACCAGCACCCTTAGAATAAACAGATACAGACCGCGTTCCGTATACCGACCTCGCCACCGAGGTCCGTCGCGACGACCCATTCAAAACCCTCCCCGACTTTTGCCTAACGAGCCAGCCCGCGCCTCTCAGCCTTTAGCTTTAATAACCCCTAATTAATGAAACGACCCAGCCTGATTGTCCCTTGCTGTCCCTAACTGACGCCGCTAAGCCGAGGTCGTATTCCACAGGGGCCCTTAGCGGGCGGTCAGTAGTTTTTAGCTTGTAGCTAGTTTTGTTGCCTCGGCTGGGGGCCTTAAATTAATTCGAGGCCACCGAGTCCGGTTAAGCAGTTGATATCCCAAGTGTGTTAACTTGCTAGTGGTCATACCTAAAAAAAAAAAAATATATATAGATGAGCTCGGCGGAACGCAGAGCAAAAAGGCTTACAGGCGACGAGACGCTGGTGGCTAAGCTTTACAGCCTGGCTCATCGGCGTAGTGTTGTTTCCTGTCGGTCTTCTACAGACTGTACTTCGGAGAGTGAGCGCAGGAACTCCACGACTTGATCCCACCATCGCCCACCACCGGAATACCAGACGTACCGCTGGGTACCATCCGCACTTGGTCGATATTCCGACTAGTCGTACTCAGCGCTTCTCCTTCACATTTATTATGCGCACAGCCAAGTGTGGAACTCTCTGCCAGCGTTTGTGTTCCCTTCCTCATATAACCTGTCTGCCTTCAAAGCAAGAGTGATCAGGCATCTTCTGGGCACGCTCGCTCCATCATAGACCTCATCTATCGCTTTCCATCAGGTGTGATTGAGGTCATGAGCATGAGAATAGCACAGAAACGTGGCAATTGACAAAACCAAAGATAGGCCTATTAGTAGTGCATGGAGTCGGACTGTGGTTGATAAATTGATTAATTTTGACGGATACTTTCATTTTTGTATGAATTGACAGATTACAAGAAGTGATTGGGAATCAAGAAAGAGATTTGAACAGACACGACCTGCCAAAGCTTGTGTATATGGAAGCGGTGATAAAAGAAAGTTTGAGGGTCTTTGCACCGGCTCCAAGGATTGCAAGAAGTTGTTCCATCGATGTTCAATTGAGTACGTATTCTACACATATTAATATCAACAGTGAATTAAGTAATGGTGTAATGTAACAGGATGAACTAGCTACGCCTCTCATTAAACATTTCCAAATCACCACTGCATGATGAATAAAAAAGAAAATAATGTGTGTGTGTTTTCATGTTTGTTACTATTGTTGTAATCTGAATCGGATTTTAATTTCGTATTGTCTCCATTGGTATAATTTTGGTTTACGTTTTCTATATTTTTGAATTCTACTTTTGCTTCGTTTTTTTTGTTTTCATTGATAACAAGATTGATCGTTTTCATCTTTCAGAAAAGTACGTATTGCCAGCTAATTCTACGGTCTTGATATCGGTATATGGGCTTAATCGTCATCCGACTTGGGGCCCCGATGCTGATCAGTTCAGACCTGAGCGCTGGCTGGACCCTGCCACCTTGCCTCCTAATCCCAGCACGTTCGCTAGCTTCAGCTTGGGCAGGCGAAACTGTATCGGTAATAACATCGAATTCTTTTATTTATTTTTGTAGGGGATTATAAAAGTTATTTTTCAGCGGTCTGCATTATCCGCAGATTACGAAATATTAAATCAATTATTGCCACTACACTAGATGGACAATATCATTTGTAAAAATAATTAAATTTGAATTCACCATAGTAAGCTTCAGATTCGTCTGTTTTATCGTTTAATCATCCATTTTATTTATTTAGTAGGAATTTTTGTCCATATAACAATCAATTCACATTTTAATTAAGGTATGAATCTCAGTACTATTACCAACGGAATCAAGACACCGTTGTCAAAAACTGCAATTAAATGTTGTTCCTTAATAATAACAATATAATCTTCGATTACAGGTAAACTATATGCCATGATGGCTGTCAAGACAACTCTTGCGCATATTATAATGCAGTATCGTGTCAAAAGTGACGTCGAGAAGTTAGTGACGCGATGTGATTTACTTCTGAAACCAATAGCTGGACATGAAATAGGCTTGCAATTGAGAACTTAAAATAGATAATTAACATAATTATATAATGTAAAGTGTAATTTCTAACAAAAATACTACAAGAAGATTCATGCAAAAGAACTGCACCAAAAGCTTGATTTTGTTACTATAGTGTTAGTAACAAAATCAAGCTTTTGGTGCAATTTTTAGATATTAGCAAGTCTAAAAAAATACATTCTTCAAAGAAACGTAAAAGAGCCTATTAAACCAAAATAAACTAAACCCAAATTACGATAAACCAAGATCTTTCATTAAATAATAGCCTGTTAATGAAAGGAGTATCCGAAAAGAGGATTTAATAAAGGCCAAAAGAGATCAATCTTGCAAAACGGCTGGCTGAGTCCGCGCGGTGCTCGCTCACTGCGCCACAATCTGGGCTCGTTCTAATTGTATTATGACAAGTAAAGCGATGGCTTACAATAACTCAAATTAATGGCAGCTGCTAAGCTCTGCGATTTATGTAAGTAAACTCTTCTGCAAAAAGGTTTGAATGGCATGCAGAAGTCGATGTTTGGTAAAGTTTATAAATGACTAGCACTTTGCCCGCGACTTCGTCTGCGCAGATATAGTGCAAACATTTCCTCCTTCTACTTCACCTTTTAACGGGGTAGTTTTCTAAAATCTTTTTTTTTAGCAGACGTCTCCTACTCATAATTTGTCTACATGCCAAATTTCATTTCCATAGGTACAGTAGTTTTTGATATTTCGTGATTAATCTGTGAGTGAATGCATGACCATTCACTTTTATTTATAACGTGTTTTAACAGAACAATACCTCGTAGGGTAATTCTACTCATCATTATAAACTACTTTTATTATGACAAACACCGAAATCGCGATAAAAAATCAACTGTTCAGTAGGTACATTTTGTCGAGTTATGGCTGTCGATTTTTTTTCGTACAAAATATAGAATGTGATTTTATTTGAGAAGCCACATAATAACACGTTAAATGCACCAGGAGAATGCGCCGGTCGATTCTGTCGACATCTCACGGTGTACACCTAGGCGGAGTGAACGACAAGAGAGCTGTCACTCCATCTTGTTTGTATGGTTTGACAACTCATCCGTCGTGCACCACGCCCAAGTGTTCACTTCGACATGTTTACAGAACCGCACTGCCGAATATAAGAGGAATAGCGAAACATTCTCGAATGAGTCTCGGGTCCGATTTTGATAAAGGTAAAACTGCATCATTGGATCGGCAAAAAATCACGATTGTTGTATGGGAGCCCCACTTAAATATTTACTTTATTCTGTTTTTAGTATCTATTTACTGTTATAGCGGCAAGAGAAATACATCTGTGAAAATTTCAGCTGTCTAGCTATCACGGTTCATGAGATACAGCCTGGTGACATACAGACGGACAGCGGTGTCTTAGTAATAAAGAGTCCCGTAGTTACAGTACGGAACCTTAATAACAGTTAATGTCGCATTCGCATCTCAATCGCAAACTCAAAAATGTATGAAAATTAAGGCTTCATTGACAGTTCGCGATTGACATGCGAATGCTAACGTTGTTTAAAAATTAGTAGAATTTGGAACATTGATTTTGAATGAATTTCTTTGTGTATTTTTTGCTATTCCTCAGTCTAGGAATTGTCTATCCACGTCCATACTTTCAATAGCATAATTAGTCTTTTTCAACACAAAAATCTACTAACAGGAGTTGTGTGGTGGCGACGTAAATGAAGCTAACCAAGATCGCGGCGTGTTACACGTTGTCTGTTAGTGATTGATGGGTTGGGCCGAACGATTAGGAACAGCGGGCCACTGGATGGTGCATTAAACTAATTATTTTCTAGAGTTAGTGTCCTATAAATTGTTCTTCTAATATTTATATCAGTCTGAGAAAAACTTCTAGCTTTAATTTTATATTTTATGCATAGGGGCAAGCAAAGAGTGCAGTCTGCTAAATGCGAGAAGGACAGCACCGTCAGCAGTGCGATTCTGTAAGCAGGTCGAAGTGAACACTTGGGCGGGGCGCATGACGGGTGAGTTGTCAAACCATACAAATAAGATGGAATGACAGCGCTCTCGTCGTTCACTCTGCCTAGGTGAACACCGTGAGATGTCGACAGAACCGACCGGCTGGACCGACCGATGTTTTATTGGTGAGCCGTATGACGTGTGGACGTCCATCCTTCGACTAAATTTAAATGGGAAAAAAGGAAACATATTTACCCCAATATATTAAAGTAACGAGAAGTACCTACCTGTCAAAAAATTATACGAGTAAAATATTATTATAGCATATTTCCGAAGGCACTCCTATAGTGTAAAATAAAAATAAAATTCTACCATGAAAATTCGTTCAGGGACAGTTAATTATGTACAATGTGTATATGGTATTATGTACCTCTGTAAAACTCAACCCTCCAACACAACTCAGTTATTTCCTCTTATTATTACTTTACGTAGCCGAATAAAATCCAGGTGCAACACTTGGACCGACACAATACCGCTGCGTTCGTTCTTCATGCCGTATAGAGCTTTAGCTGCCACACAAAGCAACACGAACTTCGGAATTCTGGTTGCGTTACTAGTTCTTGAAATGTGAGTGGATAATGCTTTTGGAGTTGCATTTTAGTTATTTGAGAACGTCTGAAATTGAAATTTTGATTTAGGTACGTCCTTACCTGCAGTGTGATTCTGTAAGACTTCATTCTAAACTTCGAATCTGAATCCGCTGTGAGTTTCTTGATTGGCATTCTAAAACTCGGTTGATAATTCGAATCTACACTAGCGCTACTATTGCGAGCGTGTTTGCGAGTTGAACTAAATTTACCTCGAGATTTTGACAGATAAAGTATGAGATGACGTAAAAAGTGGCATTCTATAAGGTAATTCCCCTGTCACTTCGACGTTCACTTTGCACTCGAACGCGATTCAAAGTGTCAAATTAAAAGCATCTATTTTATGAGTGAAAATAGAATAAATAATAGTTAAATAGTGTTTAAATAAAGTTTTTAAAGTTATAAAGTGAATAAGTGCCTAACAACTTAAGCCGACGATGGATGAAAAGAACGTGTCTCATTTGGACTGAAACATTATTGATGGATTAGAAAACAAAATAAACACTTCTTTAATTAATATTATTTTTGAAATTCACAACCAGAAATATAAACTTACTTCATGATTATTTCACTATTATTACCGGCACTGATCGATCAAAAAACAAACAGAACGTAAACAAAACAATGCAACCAAAAGTACTCTGTGAATGCAACGAACTTTTAAACGTCAACGGCAATAAATGAAAATATTGTCCACAGATTACTTATGATATTATCTGTCAGTCATTTCTTTTCGTAAGGTAAGCATAGATTATATTCACGGCACGAATTTAGAGTTTTCTGTTTTTTTTTTACTTATTAGCTGCCTTAAATTCCTTAAAATAAGAAATTTTAATTTAAACATCGTAATAGCTAAAAATCTGTGTCAAAAACTGGTAAAATGAAAAACCGATAAATCCCGACTTAGATTTTGTTGAGTGTGGTAGTCACTAGTACAGTGTTGGTCGCTTTGGAGCTCACTTCACTTCGCAAGTGCCTAGGTGATGCTTACAGAATGCAAAATCAAGGTCATTTTGAACCTTATGCGAAGTGAGAGTGAATAACGACTTGAAATGCGAGTTGTTGTTTGAATTTTACAGAATCGACGTGCTGGTTACTTGAAATGTTGAAGCTTTTATGCGTGGTTGATAGGGATTATACTATAGATTGAAAATCAGCGACAACTTGAGACGCCATTAACCGTTGATTGCATGTTTCGGCTGTCAAAGTCGTAGGTCAAATCATTACGAGCCGTCTCAGTCTGCTCACTGACATACCTACTTGGTTTACATGGAAAATGTTAACCTAGCTTTTTTTTTCGGACAATCCTGCCATATATTCCCAAACCACTGAAACTCCTGAAAGCCAGAATCAACAGTGGCGACCACCAGAAAAACGCCGAGTCAATGAAGCTCGGCGAGTCCCGGAGAAACGATTCAACTGTCTTGGATCCCGCAAAGAAATGAATCAAAAACCTAGCTTTCTCTATAGAAAGCTAGGTTTTTGATTCATCTCTTTAACCCGAGATGCCTCGTCGGCTACTGCTCTATAGCAGTAGCCGACGAGGCATCTCGGGTTAAAGAGATCTCCACATGTGGCTTATAGAGACTTCTCTGTGAGTAATCTAATCCTAATCAGTTTCATCCTATTATAAGTACCTAACTCATAGGTTGTAGTTAGCTACTATCTGCGTTCAAATTTTCATAATCAGGAAGCAGGCTTAATGTCTCTTCCAGTTTAAATTAATTTAGTTGCCAGCAAAGACGATATCACCCTACATGATTGATGAAAACGGGACCTACTAAAAATGGATAAAATTCGCGTTAAGGATACTAAATAGATGGAGAGGAGGCCGATGGTCTCAAGCTTGCCGAGGGGATCCGAATTTGCATATTATCTTCTTGCACAGACTTCATTTCTTTTTGTCTTTTGAGAATTTATTTTTAGATACTGCTTTTGTGTTGAGGAAATGCAAAGCGTTTTCATTGACTGAGCTTTTTACTGACGAATTTTATAAGCAATTCAAACGTAAGGTTTTTGATAATCTTTTTTTTTTGTATTTTATTAGTAAGAACAAAATTCTAAATAATTAATTACGATCTAGCCTAGAAGACTAATAAGCAATTTAACTGTTTGATAATCTTGATAATAATTTCAACCTCCTCCATATAATAAAATTTATTATAAGTCTTAATTTTAAAATTACCTTACAACTTTCATATTGGAGTAAAAATTAATTAATTCAGATTTCCATAGATGGCATAAAAAGTAACATTTACTGGTTCTATCTATCTATCGAGTATGGTTTCCGCACTTAGTCCTGCTGTGGACCATTGTGCGTGAGCCATGTCGGCCGTCATTCAAACCAGCCAACCTCTCTCCAGAAGCAGATCAGCACACTCAGTGTGTTCAGGATGTCTGTGAGTGAATTAGGTGTCCCTATTGTTTGCCTCCGTATTTCGGTAACGCCTGTGCACTCAAGGAGCACGTGCGACACCGTTTCCTCCTCCTCCATGCAGGCTCTGCACAGAGGACTGTCCGTTATACCTATCGTGTGGTAATGTTTGTTCAGCGAGCAGTATCCGGTGATGGTCCCCGCCACCATTCGTAGGCTGCCTCTATCCAGTTGCAGAAGGCGCCTGGTTAGTTTCCTATTTAGGGATGGCATAGCCTCCTTGGACTGCCTACAGCCTGGTGCCAAAGCCCACCATCGTTCTGCCTGTGTGTGGGTATGTTCTTGTAGCCACGTGCGCAGCTGGGTAAAAGGGTAAACATTTACTGGTTATTTCCAAGTTTATTCAACCACTTGAAAGAAAACCTGCAAGCGAAACCGTAAAAACTAACCTACATAAAAATTTAAGACGTACACAAGAGGTCCCACTTCAATTTATGACAGAGAATTAACCAATGATTCCGGACAATACTAGAAAAAGCCGGAAAGATCCCAGTATTGAATGAAAAGAGCAAATTTAGTAGGTCATAAAAGAATATATGAGCCCGTTGGGGCAGCTGGGGTATAAAAATCAAAGGCCCACACAATAAGTGCTTAGGCGCCCATTCGTGGGTAACGCAGGGTACGACATTCAATTGGAAGCTAATACTGTTCATATTGGAAGAAATTCGGGAGCAATTTTATGGTTGTACAGATTTATTTAAATGTCCGATGGACCTATTGCTAATTCTTTTACAACTGAATGGTACGTACGGGTTCCGTTATAAAATGGTAAAAAGGAACACTTACATAATGTGGTGGGACTCAGCTTGTCTGTCTGCCCGTCTGTCACAGCAGGATTTCTCAAAAACTACTAACGCTATCAACTTGAAATTTGGAAAAGTTCTACATGACAAAGTCAAAGTCAAAACGTTTATTTCAATTAGGCCATTAAACGGCACTTTTTAACGTCATCATTTACATTTAAAATAATATAAAGAACCCAAATAAGAACGAAATTAAAATATGCATATTTTTTGCAACAGTGACTGAAAGGGGGTCTTATAAACTCGAAGTAGGTCTACAAGGGCATGTGGGGTACCATAAGAAACAACGCTATAATTACACATTCTCAAACATTTTTTTCTTTTTTTTAGGCTGCATGGTTTACGACTTTTGACAAAAAATGTAAAAAAAATACCGTTCCTTTTTCCCTTTATAGAAGCCATGATACTGAAAGACTAACTAACATCTGAAATACTTTAAAACTATCAAGAAACGTCTAAAACTCTTCTTCCCGAAAATTTTGTTAAAGAACTCTTGTTGATGAAATATGCTTAAGTTTAAGCTAACAATCTGCAACTATTTAAATAGTTCTCAGGAATTTTGTTATTTATGTTAATATAAGTTTTTGAACGCTCAAACGTTGAAAGTTTCCGATTTTGTTCGACACCGAAGAAGAATGTTATAAAATTTAAAATATATAAATTTAACAGAAGCTTATATCAGTAGCACTGTACATAATGATAGCTCATTTGACAACTAAAAATTGTGAAACTGCTTATAGAGCTTCCATAATAGATGCATTATCCAGCGCAAACATTATTGCATTCCTTTAATATGGCAACTGTTTTACACATTTGTTTAGCAAATTCAACAGTGATGGAAATATTCTATCTATCACAATTATTTGCTTTGCACCTTATTACATAAAACATCTGACTTGACATCCCAGGTGACGGATGATGGGCGCAGTGGCGTCGTAGAATAAAACGTTGGAATATTATGTGTATAAATATTATATCACCGATGAAACGATCAAAGTTGCTTCCGAATGGAGCCGTTTGCTACAGCCAGTGAAATATTATATTCCTTTTTACTTGGTCTTTGTATTGACCCCACGAATAATAAGCCTGTTGACAAGAGCATCTAGAAAATGTGACATTCTATGACCTGCCTACCTAATGATTGTCAAAAATTTGGAATTAACATGCGCTACCAAAATGTCGCGAGGTCAATGACAAACATTTACATGTTGAAAAATCACTATCGCCGATTGAAAGTCACTTTGTCAAGTATTGAATATAGAATATTTTAGATTTTTGCATCCTTGGTTTACAAACTTCAACAAGCTTATTTATAAAAAGTCGAACCTTAATAGGTATAAATAAGCACGTTGATGTTTGTAAACCTTTCTAATCCTCTTCTTTGTAATCCTTGGTTTACAAACTTCAACGTGCTTATTCATAAAAAGTCGAACCTTAATAGGTTCGACTTTTTATGAATAAGCACGTTGAAGTTACTACTACAGTCGCATCTCAGTCGTAATCTGTCATAAAGCCTCAATTTCCATACATTTTTGGCAGATTGCGACTGACATGCGAATGCGAACGATGCTTAAAAATTAGTAGAATTGGCACTCTCGTTAGCAGACTCTAAATTCAAATTCTCTATAAAAAAACAATAAAGACCCTGCTAATCAATATTGTACAGTTCTCGTCAAATAACTTTGCCCCTCTGAAGTTGTGTCGAGTGGCTGCGTAGTAGTTAAAATTACGAACACACTGCAACTGCGCATGCGTAAGAGACATGGGGGCGGGGCGCGATTTTATGTCTCAGTCGCTCGTTTACGTTCGATGCATGCTTGCGTCTCGCTTGCTCCCGTGTACGTGACTGCACCTGCGCGATCTTTGCAAATGGCTAATTTCAGAGGGGCAAAGTTATTTGACGAGAACTGTAACTAAGCACATGGTTCTATTTAAAATCAATAACACTGCAAAATTGTGTAGACCTACCACAGTGGAGTACCTACCTATAAAGTATGTAGCTTTGCAGTTTATCTGGATCATTCCAAACCTTTTACTAATAAAAAAAAACCGACTTCCAAAAAAAACACTACTAAGTACAAAATAACTTTAATTTCGGAAGTCGGTGTTTTTGGTTGCTTCTTCGTTATTTGACACCGACTTCCGAAATTAAAGTTATTTTGTACTTTGTAGTGTTTTTTTTGGAAGTCGGTTTTTTTTTGTGAAAAAGTTTTTTATTTTTCACTTTTTAGTGGTACCCCACACCTAAAAACACTACTGAAAAGTCACAGGAAAGCAAAAATATGCAATTTCGTATGATTTTTGCTCATATTTTTCCAGCTATTTGGATTTAAAAACCAAACTGCTGAACCGATTTTGATAAAATTTAAATGGGACCAATTGAGAAGTATATCCTTTGACGTAAAACAATAATTTTTCAAATCGGTTTAAAAAATGACGGAGATATGAGGTAACAAAAACAAAAAAAAAAAAATACAGTCGAATTGAGAACCTCCTCCTTTTTGGGAAGTCGGTTAAAAATAAATCTAAGCATTACGTAGGTACATAATTTAAAAAAATGAGGAACGTCCATACGGACTTTCATCCCCTACTAAGGCATTTATTTTCAAAGATCCTTCCATTGTTTTCACTTTCGTCTTGTTTTTCGGATTTTTGAAACAAAATAGGTTAGGCCCAGCGTGGGTGGATTGACTATTCTGCCAAGATTTTTACATCTTGACTGAACGTTATTTTTTGTATCTAAAATGAACATTTGTAAACAAATCGATTTACCATTGAACGCGGAAATGGGCCATACGTAGATTACCCTTTGTAAGGATGGGAAAATATCAAATAAGTCCGAGAAGGACATATCCTATCCTGATTATGGACTCTGGGTAGAGCGGGAGGGAGTGTCAGACTCTTACTGGAGTTCCAACCGTGTCCGGTGAGTATTTGCGTCAGGTGGAAGGTGAGGACGCCGTGGCGCCTCTCTAGCCAGTCTTCAAAAAGGGGGTTCATCGCCACAATAGTGGCGTGCCCAATAGGTAGGTTACCCGTGCCACATAATTATGCACGATAGGTATATACCTAACGTGCATAATTATGTGGCACGGGGTTTATGATATCATAAACCCAAAGGTTTCACTTCCAACGCTACCGATGCAGACTTGGCCTTAGCCCTGAAAACGAAGTCTGTAAATAAATACACCCAATTAAACGTGACCTAACAACACCAGTCGGATTAATTAACTTAACAAAGCACTGTTAATTAAACCAAGACAAGATTAATATCAATTACCAGTCAACCAGACGTGCTGTTAAATTATACCTGATAACTACAGATAAAACTCGCGAAGGAAAAGTATAGTAATAATATAATTAAGTATGGCATTGCACAAGCAGGCGCCAATCATAGTAATTTCAACCTTATGTAAATGAAGCGATAAAAATCAAAATACTTGCTCCTACCTTGCACCGGCTATACTGACATTTTATACTAGTTCGATTAACTGAGCACTAGAAATTAAATTAAACTACGTTTATCTTAAAAAATCTCAAATGAAATGTGTTTTCAGCAAATATACAGGGTGTTAATTTAACGAAGTTAAGGTGCTGGCAATCGGACGAGGTTATAAGGTGATTAGGGTTGTCGCTTTTAGTATAAAATTGAAGAAATTTATGTTTAAGAACATGATAAGAAATATTTTGATTTTATGTTCAATAGCCACACAAAATATCATATATAAATTCATTTATAAAAACACAAATGAGCTTGAAGTGAGCATTCAATCGAACATATACGAACTGAACGCAGACCTGTTTATTATATCTCTATAGTACATACCTATTAACAAACAAATGATTTTACTTCTTTATAGTCACTATTGGAGATTTATAAAATATCATAACCCTCTTTAACACAGTCGGCTCCAAAGACTACAATGTCGGCTCAATCGCCTCGCGGCAACCTTACAAGTAATCGAAAACCAACCTGACGTCGAGTGGATGGAAAGTTTTTCTTTTCCACGGAGATAAGTTAAATTGATATTTCGTCGTGGAGTTAAAGCGATTTCTTAAAAATCCCCATACTCTTGTTGGTTGGCAGCTAATGCAATTTGTTCAATACGACTCTTGATTTCAGTCGAGTTTTGTTATGCGAAGTTGGTTTTAGAAGATTTTTTATGAGGTCAGATTTAATTAGTTTAGAGATTTTAAGAAATACTTATACTTTATTGTACACCAAAAACAAACAATTGCTGGCGTTATCTCATTCCGCGATCTCTTCCATTCAACCTGGAATGGATAGAAATAGCCGGGACCAAAATGGGTTGCAGCAAGTGCATTCCGACATTTCGTTTGTTAATTAATAACGATTTAAGTCAAACAAGATATATTATACAAGGAGATATTAACAGAAAGAGGCAATAACCGTCACGAAGATTTCAAATTAAAATAATGAGATTGAAATGCTAATATTTACCGAACTAAATTGTTTTGAATCATCGCACAGAAAAATAAACCTCTACTGTTAATAATGTCTTTATTTTAGGTAACCAATAAATGTACATTTAACTAACTTAACTATTTACATCTACTAAACCTAACTATATACAAACAGGACTAAAATTGCAAAATTATGTACAAACAAATTATGTGTAAAAAACAAAAAAATCATTGGACATCAAAAAACTCGTTTGCTGATGTCCCGAAAGACTCGGGACAACCTCTACTTCAATTGAAATCAAATTGTACTTTAAACAAGATCTTTAGAAAAGGGTCTTTATCTAACTAGTATGGAACAATTTGTCCCAGACTCATCTCCATGTCTATTCATTCGTTACTGCAGCAATACAATGCTAAGAAAACTGAAAACATGTCCCACTGAATGCAACATCAAGCTACATGCGTACTAGTTCACAATAATCAACATAGATGGCGTTACTTACATAATCCAAACTACAAACCCAAGCGGCTTAAAGTTTATTGAAGCCCTGGCTAGGGGCTATATATTAATTTGAGGTCACCACAGGATTGTCCAATAAAGCAGTTGATAGCCCTAGCGTGCTAGACCTGGAAGTGGTCATCATTAAAAAAAGAAAAGTTTATTGAAGTTCTTCAGTATTCACGATATATACATTTAAAGGAACAATTAAGTAGTCGAGTGAGCTTCTCTTTACTGGGGTAACTTTCTTGGATCGCCAAATAAACCCGACCCAAATCATTTTACGGATAGAGGATTACGCGGATTTTACGCGTACCTACTATAATAATTATTGATTATTTCTAGATTATAGTTTCAATGAAGAGAAAAACGAACTGAAAAATCCAAAACTGCAATAGAATACTTTGGTATTCATTTCATGAAAGCAGCAGTAGGTACCTAAGTGGTTAATTATCTAGGTAGGAATATTTTCTAAACCTTTTTGTCATTACGTTCTGCCGCTAAAAATGAAATTTAATTAACAGTCTTCAGTAATCTTAGAAGAAAAGTTAAACAAAATATTTTGATAGGAACTTCTGAACAAATTCTGTGATCAAAATTATTGCAGTATTCAGAGCTGGGCTGACGAGGGACCTGACCTGCTTCAAACTCGCGCCAACTTGCTAACTTACATAAAACGAGTTAAGATTTGAATTCCAAATAAATGTTACATTTTCATCGATTTGGTAAAGGAAAGCTTTGAGGGATTCCAGATAAATTTGTCAATGACTCAAATTATTCCAGCAACAATGTAAAAGGGAATAGATGAGTACCTAAGTACCTAACTTTAAAAATGTCAATATACTGAATTATAACACAAGACACATCAAATGAGTACCTATAGTAGGTGCCAGATAAACTTGCAATAAAGTACTTTGACCTTTCCCTAATATCCCTTCGTAGATACCCGAACAATACATTATGAACCATTTTACATTACTAGAGAACATAAAGGATCACGATAGAAGTAGATTCAGGACTGCTCTAAGTCTTAATTTCTGTTTTTGATTTTAAGAAAGTCAATAAATGTATGTGGGTCAATGACCGTTATTGCACATTTATCTGGAATCTACTATAGGTACAAATTAATGAAGTAAAAGTAATATAATAAAATCAATCTAGAGCTAACTCAATAACAAATGAAAATAACTGCGTGATTATGATTTTCTTGTCAAAATTAGGCATTACCTTCCACTTTCCCCAATTCAGGTGTTTCTTTCAAGTCCTCGTTACTCTGCCGCATAAAACAAGTCCTATTTCACCCTTTAACGACCATTGAAAGAACTTAGCGAATCATTTACGTCGACAAACCGGCCAAGTTTTCCAGTATTTATTTAGACCCTTTCACCCTCCAAAGGGTTATCCAAAACTTACTTTTGTACATTAATGAGTTAGAAAACTTCGGAAGCCCTACGTGGCATGTTTACGGGTATCGTTAGTGCCTCTGATTAGATTTGAGAGAGAAGTTTGGGGACTGTAGTTAAGATAGGAAAGGAATGAACTAAATTCTGGCCCTTTCTTAAGTTCTCCTAATCTTTGAGATCTATTGCTGATGTCTGGAAGAATTTGTTAGTACTGCTGTTATCTAAACTAGTGCCAGGTCTTTGTTTGATCTTTGCTTGTCTAAATTTCTCAAGGCTCAAAAATCAATGTACTTCTTCAGATCAGAAAGTCCGAAGTTAGATTGAGAACCAATGAATCAGCTTAGTATTTTCCTGGCTTTCAGGACACATTTCCCGATGAGAACTGTTTACCTAAACCCTTTCTCTGATATCTTTACGGACAGTTAGTAGTATAAAAATCTAATACGAGTCTAGTCAAGAGGTATTGTGCCACCGAGTTATTGAGTTGTGAAAGTCAAATAGGCTGTCGCAGCACTTAAAATACTGGTACCTACTGAGTTGCAATCGGTTGGACTGGAAGCCGACCCACCATAGTTGAGAACAGGCATCAAACAGCGCCTATCAGCGCAAGTACAAACGCATCCTCAAGTTCTTCGGATACGTCTCTAGGCGAGACAGTGACTCCATCGAGCGCCTTGTTGTGCTTGGCAGAGTTGAAGGCACCAGGCCGCGCGGTAGATCACCTATGCGATGGACTGACCAAATCAAGCCTGCTGTGGGCGGCCCTTTGCATGAGTGTGTCAGGATGTCTGCTAACTGGCAAAAATGGCGAGAAATTGTGAAGAAGGTCGTAACTGCCCGGAACACTACATGACGACCACGACCGCTCTGGCAAGAGCGTAACGATAAAGAAGAAGAGAGGCAATCTATTAAATTTGGTTAATGGAGACGAACCAGAGCGGGTTGCTTCAAAGCAACTCAATGCAAAGGTTATCGTTATCGAATTACATGATACTAACAAGAGCAATTAGACATGTCTTATTATTTAGATATCATTGTTTACATGTATTTCAATAATGAAAACCTGTTGTTGATCACGTCGTCTAAAATCAACGAAGTAAAAGTAAATTACTTCAGCGGTCAGCAAAAGAGGCATTGATGGACGAACGTGTAAATGTGGGCCGAGATGAAGCCGAGGCACACATACGAAAGTCCATCAATGCCTAGTTGTGGCCTAGGCTTCTATAGTACTTTTGTCAAATAATGTTCGGAAATTAAAACTAAGTACGAGTAGTATCTAGGCAGAACTTTTTATTTGAAAAAGTACTTTTAAAAATCAATGACGAAAAACGAACAACAATAAATTTTCCCGCGATAAAGTGTTCATTTGGTTTTTTTTCAATAAACAGCTTTCTATTTGCAAGCCAGTTCAAAATTTAAATAAAACCTTTGATAACTACAGTAATATAAATTAATAAAACTATTAAGGCAGCCATTCCCTAACAGTATAACTATGTAGATTTGTCGACACGAAAAGAAGCAAATTGAATTGAAAAACCAACTGCACAAACCAAGCCACTTTAATTATGTTATTACTTATGCCAGGGGAACATACTTCCGGAATAAAAGTATCCTATGTGTTATTCCAGACTATAATCTACCTCTGTGCCAAATTTCATCAAGATCCATTCAGTACTTTTTGCGTGAAAGAGTAACAAACATCCATACATACAAACATTCGCGTTTATAATATTAGTAAAGAGTAAGGATTCAGTATCTCCGGTGCATCTGAAGAAGTCATGACCACTCCCAACCTTGCAGACTGGCTAATCTTTTCGCCACAGCATTAGTCATTCTCGGGTAACTCGCGCCGAAACGCGGAAAGAAGATTAATGTTAGAAAGAAGGAAACGCGAGGCGGATTTGATGCTAATGCGGCACATCCGAGTCTTAAAGCGGAGCTTTGCATAGCATAGCGTTACATTACGCCTGTCTTTAAAGGGGTAGGCAGACAAAAACCGGAAAATAAAGTGCCCAATATAATTGCAGAATATTTTGGTAGATAGTCCCACATAAAAAATAAGACCAAATAATGTAAATTTTTTACGAGTAAAACCAATAGAAGGACACTTCCATCTATTGGTTTTACTCGTAAAAAGTTTGTTTTAAACCTACGAAACTACTAGACTAAAAAGTCAACCACGTCTTTTCTGTTTGAAAAGAGTAGTTTTGTCCTACGGTGCACAATAGCTCGCTAATATAGGGGTTTTAAATAATTCCAAGTCCAACTGAAGTTATCATAGTTCAAAGCAGTCCCAATTTTCTATGTAAAAACCTAATAGGGTTTCACATTTTCTAAATAGGTCATCTTTAACAGAATGCACATATATTACGCAACCCCACAATAAACAAACTTTCTAAATATTTAATGGCCATCTTTACCATAATGCACACATTAATTTGCAACTCCAAAATAAACAAACAAGGCATGGCCCTAGTAAAGGTTAGCAGAAGCGAACGATCGGAATCAAAGTGAATTCAATTTAAAAACACATTCTATTTGCTCGTCCGTTTGGGTGTTAGTGAGCTTTCACATGAAACTGTTGTCGTTTCGTAACGAATGGATTTTATTTAGATAGGTACCTGTTGGCGACAGATCTGGCAGCCCCGTTGCTAGGGGCTTGTTGGTGTTTGTTGGCTAGCAACGGGGTGGGTCTGCCTTCAAAGCTAGAGTGAACAGGGCCTAAACCACCAACTCTTAAAGCAGTATTACCTCAATATCACCTCCAGTGGGAAAGAGACGGAGCTATACGTCCTCTATAGCTCCGTCTCTTTCCCACTGGAAGTAATATTGAAGTAATACTGCTTTAAGAGTTGGTGTTTAGGCCCCAGGCATCTTCTGGGCACGCTCGCTCCATCATAGACCTCATCTATCGCTTTGCATCAGGCGTGATCGAGGTCGATTGAACATTAGATGAGTATTTATGTATGTACAGTGAGCAACAAAAGTCGATTAATATTTATAATTTTTAAATCCTAATTATTAAGTACAATTTTGAAAGTAAAACGCAATGAATATAAAATTAAGATATAATAAACCCTTAGCTATTGCCTGAAATTCGGAAACCTAGTACATTATGTGTTTTTAGTGTCTGTTTAAATGATATAAAAAGTATCATTGTTAATCGACTTTTGTAGTTGACCGTACCTATGTCAAGATAAACACATTACATTAACATGGGGCAGTGGGGTAAAATAAGACTTCTCATACTAAACGGCGGCCGGCATCTTGTTTATTTTTAAAATTTCGGCAACCTATATTTGTGACATAAAGGTTGTACGAAATTTTCAGCACTTCGAACGAATCAAATGATACTCTATATCATTTGATTCCTTCGAAGTGCTGAAAATTTCCTCTGATAAAATTCTACTGAAAGAATTTGATGTAGGTACCAAGGAAATAGTCAAACATAGGTACTCTATCGGTCGGAAGACGCATCGTTGGAAGGCCTCCCACAAGGTGGACCGATGACCTGGTGAGGGTCGCGGGTAACCGATGGAAGCGAGACGCACAGGACCGGTTGTTGTGGCGACGCTTGGGGGAGGCCTATGTCCAGCAGTGGACGTCTTTCGGCTGATATGATGATGATGATGATGAGGTACTCTATATTACATACTCTCGAGAATCATTACTCTTCTTTTGGGAACAGTCGGATAAAAACATTCACTCCTGGGGAAATCGTGTAGCTATCATACACTGTGAATGATTGATAATTTAGTAGGGATTTCCTGAGTAAAACAATTATGATTCTATTTAGTTCGTCAGTTAGATTATCGAAAAATATTGGATACGTATTTCTTCTTTTATCAAATCAATAAAAAATGACGAAGATAAAACGCATAATAAAAGATCAGGAGTGGGGGCTCGTGACGTCACTTTCCGGTAAAAAGTGTGTCGGTCTGTGACGTCACACGAATTTTCAACACACTGTATCGTTCTCATTTTTTGTTTACGTGAAAAAAGAAAAAATACGTCTCAAATATTTTTTGGAAATCTATCTGACGGACTAATTGGATTTTTTCAGGATATATCCCTATTCGACACAAATCAATCGAATGTTTAGTCGCATTCGATTGATTTGTATTTGCATTCAATACCTTATTTCCTGGCGCTTGTACTTTATATATGTGAAGTGCAGATAACTGCTGCAACTGATAAACGAGTGTCAAGGCCCGACGCTCGACATAGACTAAACATTTCTTACGTAACTAGATCACTGGGCCGGCACGTACAGTACTTTGATCACACCATGAGGCGGGGCTTGATTCATTATAAAGACTCCCGCAGATAGGCACGACGCGACAATGCCACCACCAGGTGACAACTTGACTTCATAGAAATTGTTCTACGGATAACAGAAGTAATATCTATAGGTATATCCATAGAAAACATTTCGATGTTGTCGTAATGTAGGCGACATTAATACCGCCACAAAAAAATGGGAACTATATTTTTTGTCACCAAAATTTATATTTGTCATCAAGTTGTATCACCAAATAAATAGATCTATCGCCACGAAATATTTTCGTTTTCAGATAAACAAAGAGTGTTCCCAGGTATGAATTACCAAATTTTTGTTAATATAATGTGTAAAATATGAGATGGATTACCAATAAAATTGTAGTGTATATAAACTTCGTTCTTATAATAATAGTTTTATTACTTAAATAATAGCTTGGTGCTCAGAATGGTAGATCTGTCACCAAATATTCGAACATAGGGCACAGGGAGCTTAGGGCACCCCGACTCTCTCTCTCTTTTTTAATCCACCCAGTAATATGGTTTACTTCCCGTTTTATAATAAATCCCAACCTATTTATTTGATACTTGATAATATATCCCGAGGATTACATGTGATTTATTATGGAATTGCTTTTTACAATTATTTGGCAACTACATTTTGGTGACAGATCCACTATTTTGAGGACAAAACCTATTATTAAAGAAATTCAAAACGAATAAAATTGGCGATAGCTTAAATCATACCCCAAAAAAATCATCGCAGCAGAATCAACAACCGAGACTCGCAGCGCCATCTATCTCGACAGCTGCGAATTAACTGGACAAATTCCTAAATTGCGATATCGGAGTTTACCGTGCGATTAGAACATATGAAAAGCCCGAATATCAACTGTCGGGCAGTTGCCCACCAGACATCAACAACCGTCTGGTCGGAGGATCCTCCCTTTTCAATGGAGGTATGCGAGACTTTACTCTCTGTTCCGCTAGGTACCTCCAAAGTAATATCGCAACGCACTGTTTGCTACAATTTGACATCATAATGGGCTGAAATAGAAGTGGCAGAGCATGGCGGTAGGCAGAAGTGTATATTTACTCACAAAAAACACACTTCAGCGTATACGGGGCTGCCAGGGTTGCGGAATACATTCGAAAGAGTTACCGCGGCCCTGGAAAGAAAGGCACTAGGAGGATTATGGGTGGGTTTTAGTCAGTAAAAGTCTGACACTCCCTGCCGCCAAACCCAGAGCGGGAGGGGTCATTTGATGATTTCCCATCCTCAAAAGCAAAAAAAAAAAGCGTATACGGGAATTGTACTTCCCACTAATATTCTTGCGTCTTTTGTTGACTACAATCCCCAAACAACACTGAAATTTAATGCGTAGACGTGTTGCGCGAGCATCGCTTGCGCGGCCGTGACGCGTAAGCGGTTAGGTAAGCAATGAGGAGCAGCTGAACTCGTGTACCTACCTGAAAGATTCATAATAATAAATAATTAATTATTTACTTCTTTACTTGTACTCGTAGTACCAATGAGACTCAAATAGTGTTAGTAACAAACAAACTTACAACTATGTTAGTGAAGCAATAACATCAAAACACACACAACAAAATAATCAATGTTTCAGCATTTTAAGATTTATGTTTTCTCATTTTTAAAAGTGCCAACTGTGTTGGTAGATTTCTTTATCATCATCTGTCTAGCCTTTTCCCACCGTTATTGGAGTCGTCTTCCAGTTAAACTGGATTCAGCTGAATATTTTACGTGGAGTGGCTGCCTACCAGACATCCACAACCCGTTAATTGGGTAACACAGTACTTAGGTATAACTTCTTGGTAAGACTGGAGCATGTAGTCTTTGGACTGGAGTGACAATCCGTAACGACTGTCAAATATCTACAGATGACAGCCGGTACCTACCAAGGTAGATTTTTTAGATACTTTCTTCTAGAAGTGTGTTTATATATATTTATAGATTATTTCTGTACTGCGTATACATAAAGTAAAATCGGTGATTGCATCATTTAAAAAAAATAATCTTGTTTCAGTCATCCAAGATACATTGTAATATCAGACAAACATAAACGTAACCTGAATAGGCACTTACATACCTTTTAAATATAATTGTTAACAAAAAAAACAAAACTGTCGATAAATGCAATGTTTTATTTTTCGTAAACGAGGTGTTATAAAAGCTAAAATAATAAGTGATAAAAACTAGAGTATTAAAAAAATATGCAAGCTACTGCAAATTATCATTGATGTTTATTAAAAATATTTAATTTAATTTGAACAAACACCGCTATCTGTAGGTAGCGATTGTATTATATTAGCCTATATTAAACAGTCGTAAAGGAGATTAGAAAGTCATGAGATATTGGAAACAAGATTAAAGTAATAAAAACATTTAAGCAATACATTTCTCAGAGACTTTAGACCTCCTACTTATGAGCATTCGCATTTCTCTAGGAAAAGTGGTCTTGGGTACACTGTTGAGGAATTAGTTCGAAAGAGTTACCGCAGCGCTGGAACGCAAAGGGCATTTGGAGGAACACGGATGGGATTTCTGACACTCCCTTCCACTCCGCCTAGAGAGGAAGGAGCCATTTGATGATTTCCCAAACTTAAAAAGAATACTGAAATGTATGGTCTCCGATTGCCAGTTTGCAGATCTGCCGAGCTATTTCGTAAAAATCACGCCGTGACAACTTATTTAAACGAAGCTTGCTATCCACAGCCTTACTTGGAATGATAGTTCAGTCACCCTCACTTCGTCTAAGTTTTCGCGGTGACTTTTAAATAAACTGGCTGTTCAATGAGGCTGATGACGTGTACCTACATGAAACCAGTCAGTACCTAGTGAACTGTCTTCCTGTGAAAGGTTAGTCTGAACTAGCCCGTTAATTTAGCCTCGGTCTCTTGATCGTAGCCCATGAAATCACCAACAACATAAATGTAGGTCAGTATTCTCGGTAGGTTCCTCAAAAACTCTCACAGTCATATTCATAAAACGTTATAACCTTTACTTAGCTAAAATAGTGTTATGCTGATTCTTTAATCAAAATTTTCTTGAATTAAGAATCTTTTAAACAGTATTTTAACTAGGTAATGGTTTAAAGTTTTTATGAATAAGCCTGTAAAATTTTACTTATTCTCTTTGCCTTTTTCTAATAAATCTTCATTTCCAGACATTTTCAATCACAGGGATTTGAAACTCATATTTATATAAAAGTAATTAAAACTAGCTTTTTACAATTTTAGTCTTTCAATTATAGAAATCGAATGCAAAAGATAAGGGTAGGTGGCGTAGGCGGCGTACGTGCGTATAAGCACATGTCATGCAAGCTGCGCACGAGTCACGCGCGCCTTGCGTGAGCATGCAGTTAACTGGGTGAGTTGACCATGGTCTATAATAGCCACATATTAATGTGGATAAATATGTGAAAACCTGAAGAGGTGGCCCAAATTACTGGGGAGTAAGCAAATTTTGCAAGCATAATGGTTATCGAAATCAAATGTCGCTGAAACTCCACCGACACCCTAACGTTGACAGGTAGAAAATGCCTAAGGCTTGAAGGCTGCCTTTGTACAGGGGTTTTCACTAGTGCATAAAGTTTTAATCAATAAAATGATTTTTTTTTGTGTTTGTATTTAAGATGCTACCGGATGTCGTGAAGTTTTTGGAATGAAGTGCCATACTGCACGTTACGAACTTGGCGGATGGGGGCTAGGCGAAAAAAAGTGTAAGATTTTTCCATCACGAATTTCCGTCACCCTTTCTTTAGTGTTCACGGTTATCCACAGGGTGACTCGTGTCACCCTGTGGATAACCGGACAAAATGTTTCCATACGTCTTTTATAATGCGCACAGCAAAATAGTGGAACTCTCTGCCTGCGTCTGTGTTTCCAAACGCTTACAACCCTAATCTCTTCAAAGTTAGAGTGAACAGGCTCCTTCTGGGTAAGCTCGCTCCATCGTAGACTTTGTCTCTGTCATCTCTGACATTGACTAGAGTCAAGAGCAAACCCATCACTAATAAAAAAAAAAATATCCCCGAACTTCGTTCTAACCAAGTGTTCCACGACACTCACGCCTTTTTATAATCAACACTGTTATTTCTTCTTTGTTTCTTTCATACTATTAGTTGTACTTTATCCGTTAGTACTATCAAAACACTGTCATCATTAAAATCGTTCCGTTAATCATTAATATGTTGTTTACACGGTGATCGAATCCAATTATAATATTATCTGCTAGACTGTGCTAACGATAACAATATCTCACTTCGTCAATAACTCTAAATCGTAAATAAGTTTAGCGAAAAACTGATTAACGTTTTCTTATCATCGAGAAATACTAGCTTTCCCCTGGTTTCGCTTCTGTGGCCTATACCACAGGAATCGTGCATTTATTTTTGGTTTATGTAAATATCCAATGTCACTCAGAAGGTACATATTCTAGCTTTCTATCGCTGAAAGAATTTTCATAATTGGATCAGTACTTTCAGAGATTTTTCCATCAAAGAAACATTTCAATCTTTTAAAGTATTGGTTCGAGATTTCAGAAACTTGGTTCTCTGCTTAAAAAAAAATTTCTTTCAAAGGCCTGTCATAAAAGGACATTCTGGGAACAGTATCGAAACCTGATAACTCAAGATGTTACAGTTCCCATCAGTCACTTAGATAAATAATGTTCTCTTAGCGGTAATACTGGCTGGAACACATACTCTCAGTAAGTGTATATAGCATGATACATAGGTATGTACTATTTCGAGCTCTTGAGTACTTGGAAATAAGAATGAGGTGGGAGCAAGATTATCTATCATCATAATTTCGGACGAAAGACGTCTACTGCTGGAAATTTTTTATTTTTTTGGTTTTTTACGGATGGGAAATCATCAAATGACTTCTCCCGCTCTGGGTGGAGAGGAAGGGAGTGTCAGACTCTTACTGACTAAAACCCATCCATGCTCCTCCTAGTGCCCTTTGCTTTCCAGGGTCGCGGTAACTCTTTCGAACAAAATCCGCAACCCTGGCAGGCTCTGGCCCTAACGGACCCCGTCTACTATGCTGACATCTCTTTGAGGCGTGCGTGGAACACAACGCGCCGTCGACCCGGGCCTGGCTTTGATCTGCCACCACACCACACCATCACCACACCACATTGACTGCTTCTCTTTAACCACTATTGACATACCTAATTTATTTACATTCGGAGCTGCATGTTCTTGTCTTTCAAACAACACTTTATGACGTCAACTCGATAGTCCTGTCCTTTTCTAGCCATAGCATCTGTCACAACATCCATTCATAATTTATTTGGCTTTCCTCAACTCTAAAAACATTACGAAATACTTATATAATAATAAAAAACCCCCTTATCTGCAAACAATAGAATGACTAGAAAAACTTTATAAATATTCCAGCTTATCTTGTCTATAGGGTTAGATAAAAGTTTTTGTCTGTACGTCAGATAATAAGCCGGGCGAACTGTTCAGGCCTGCTCGGTCACCTTAGATAAGTTTTAACGGCACAGGGTACCTACAAACTGTGCACTGTATAATATAATGCGGAAATTCAAGGAAAAGTTAACAAACTATCGCTCTAGAAGAAGTGACATACTAACAGCAATAAATAATAAAAATAACTAGGCGACAAAATCAAAAAATTCTATGATTGACCGCGAGTAATTTTGGTCGCACTAAGTCAATCCTTGTGTGTTAATTCATACATTATAATTTAATCTAATTGGTAAGACTTTTTGACACTCCTCATTGCTGACAGAATGTCACTAATTAATATAGGCATTATAAGCTTGTTTACTTCCCTAAATTAGTGTTATTATGCAGAAAGAAACCTGTTGTCGAAGTCGGGCTCTGTATGATGGTACACAATATGATGACCAATCAAAAGTTGCACCGTAACGAATAGAGCTTATCGGAGACGAGAAAATTTCAATAAAAATGGACTAAAATCCGATTAGACCCAACACTTCGAAATTATCTGTTTTAAATGTCTGCCCATATTTTTTTGGACTGTATCTACTCGTAACTATTTATAATGTATCATACTTTTTTTGTTTTTAAAGACACGCGTTGTACCGTACCTATCTCATTTTTTTTATTATTGAGGAATGGTCTAGCTCTTGACCTAGATCACGCCTGATGGAAAGCAATGGATGAGGTCTATGATGGAGCGTGCGTGCGCAGAAGATGTTTTAAGGCACTGGTACTCCCACGTGTCGATGAAACACAGCAGGCTGCTTGACGCTGGACTCCGGTGGGACGGTGGTCGCGAACCAGGAGGGCGTTAGCCCTTCCACCGCAAGGAAAGGATTGGCCAGTCTTATAAGATGTTTGGTTAGAGGTGAGACAGTCCAGGATGTGCCGAGCGCTCGGTTCCGTTGAGTGTCTGATGGAACAAATTGCGCTACACTAGGGGGCTCCTTCATGCATCCCAAAATGATGATCCCATGATGATGATGTGGTCGACGATGGAGAATTCCATCTAATTGAGTCGTTGAAGTGAGACAAAAAATATAGGCAGGTTTGTGCTTAAACGTAAGTAGGTTTACGCAACTGTTACAATCGTCTTATCGCACTATATCAACTGAAGCTGTGACTCGTGATTTTTCTTGGATTGTTTATAATACTGACATAAGTTTAAAGCCAGCAATATGGTTAAGTTCACCTTTGTCTGTTATAATCTGAGTATTACAAATCAGTATACCTACGGTAATGTTGTTTGTTAGGAGGAAATCAATTTTATTTTCCAAACCCTTCAAGTGTCGATTATCCTGCGAGAATAGTGACACCATTGTTGTACTATTGTATCTGATGCCTTGACAGTTGACAATAATATAGCTAAACTAGTTTTTTCACCCGGCTCCGCCCGCGTGGATGTCGGTTATTGCGTAAGAAATGTCCTTCTCCATATCCCATATTTCTGTCAAATTTTATGACGATCCGTACACCCGTTTTAGTGTGAAACCGTAACAAACAGATAGGGTTACTTTCGCATTTATAATATTAGTAGGGATAGTAGGGAAGTAGGGATAATCTTTGCCCATAGACAGCCCGCAATAATTATAAAATTTTGAAATAAATAGGAAGGGAAGTACATAAATATTAACTTTAAATTTTTCTCAACTTAAATTCTTTAAAAATTTACAATATTAGTTGCATGGCAAATTTATTGCGATCACAGAGCACCCATCCCGTCTTCAAATCGGAACACAGAAAATCAGTTTTACGATTGAAATAGGTTCAGTGGTAATAGTTTGCGCCAGAAGGAAGTTAATGTTTTTTCTTGACTTATCTTTCTTGTTATATCTTTCCTACCAGAGGCCCTAGACAATGTGCCACTCAATTAGCGAATGCGACTGTCGAAATGCTAAAACGTAGGAATTTGATCATGTGACATTTCGATAGCATCTGATCTATCAATCCCATACATTTTTGACGTATTGACAATCGCCTTCGCCACGCTACCGCTGACAGAATGTCACTTGTCTAGAGCCCCAGGACACGACAAATGAACTTTTATTCCATTATTCACAGTCTTCGTGTTATTATTCATTCCCTTTTCATTCATAACATTCCCCATTTAATTCTTCTGTTTTCTATGGACGCCCATTCAATGACATACCTACTAGTATATATTAATAACACATACGTATATTATTTATAAAAATCTGGTCGTCGATAACGCGTTTATCTATACGTGTTTATGGGCGTTTAGCGCTAAGATAAATAGGCGGGAGGTTACGGGACGGCTCGGGGGTATCGCGCCAGGGCTGCAGGGGCACACAAACCGTGGCAGTGATTTATGCTGCTTTAATAAATTTTATTTTTTAAAGAATGTAGAGGAAGAAGGAAAAGAACATTTATTTTTTGGCAGTCCATCAGACACACACACTGCAATTGTAATAAAAATTAATATTAAAAATCTAGTGTGTTTTGCACGGCAGGTTAATTTCAGAGGTCGGGGTTGGCCGTCCTGAATGTCGAGATACTGTAGCAAAATATTAATTTTATTTAGTTATCAATTATGTAGGTAAGTATTTAAACTTTATGTACAAAAATGGTACATATGGACATAATGCAAGGCATTCTCTACCAGTCAAACTTTGAGTTAAAAAGACTACACGGTGGTAGGTAGGTCTAATACAAAAAAAAATAATTTTAAATAGAATTTTGTTTCGAAAGAAACATACAAATAATAATTTATATAATTTAAAATCAATATGATATGATGTTTTTTATCAATCTTTCAAAATTTTCATTTGCAACTCTCTAATAGGTACTTTCTGTTTCATCAGGTAACTTTTGAAGTTAGATACTATTTAATGGCAAAGTGGCATACGACCACGGCTACGTTTTCTTGTTTCATACTTTTTATAATGTGAATTTTCTGTAGTTGGGATTTAGTTATTGAACTTCTTCTTTTTAATTATTTTGTTAAAATTTCGACATTTATGAACAATATATAATATGTCGTAGATTGATGACGCTACTGTGGGACTACGGACAGCGCCATCTAACAAATTGTTTCGAAACCTAATAATCACGTGATCGGAAACGCAAGCGTGTTCTACCCTTGGACATGATCGTCGGTAGAGGCGACAGTGAGTACGGGCGGGGCTAAGGGTGGTCGCTCTAGCGCTCGGGCACTCTGGGCTGAATGCTTCAAACCAACGCACGTGACTGTTTCCTGTGTAAACTATTAGTCTGAATAAAGTTATTTAAATTTAAATTAACTTTCGTTCGAGTGCCTGCGACGGTGTCCATACCCAAAACTATGTCGGATTGTGAAAAAGACCTGGTGCTTCGCGTCTCGGCCACCCGTGACGCGACGTATATAAAAAAAACATTAAAAAAGAAAATAGTTTGTCTTAATGCGCCCTAGAGGGTGCCACATACTCTTACAACTTATTGCAACATAACCTAACTTTTAACCAGCGGACAATTTAAACGCTTTCAATGACACCTCATTTGTCAATTTATGATAAATGGTTTAAAAGTTATGAGGGAACAGATGAACATTATTAACCCTCTTTTTTGCTTCGCCGTAGTCGGGTAATAAGTCACATTCAATAATTAGTTAACTTTCTTACCAATAACCATCGTTTCAAAACACAATATTTCGTCGTCGATTAATAAATAAATTACCGATTCCTGTAAAACTTTCATTAAAGGCAATCTCGAAGCCGACGGAAATTTGGAAAATTACCAAAACTCAAGACGAGACGGGAACGTGCAAAACAAAATTATTATAAACTTGGTACAACAAGTTGCTCTCGTGTATTTTTAAATTGGTTCACACCTGTAGTTGTTTGATCTGTTTTGGACGGTATTAGGGAATGAAAAAGTTGAAGTATATTTTTACACAAGCTATTTTAAGTTTTGCAAGCTAAGCTTTTATAATGTGATGCTTTTATAAGTTATTGACATACTATTCTATTGCTTTGATTTCAAGTTATTGTACATTGAATGAGTTTAAAATTAGTAATATACCTGGTGTACATAATGTATACTAGGAATCGGTGTTCTCATTAGGATTCCAAAAACACAAGTGTTGTTATATCTTGCTAATAAAAATAAAATTATTATGAAGGTGAAATAATAAGATAAACTTGCGTTGTAGGTCAATGCAAGTTTATCTAAATATTTATGTTATACCCAAATAGGCAGAACTTCAAAAATGAATCATAAAAAAAACAAATATTAATCAATACAGAAATATTTTTAATTAAGTACAACAATTTTATTACTTGGTATTAGTGTGTTATTCTATCAACTTTGAAATACCTTAAATCAATATCTTTTAGTAAAACAGTATTTATTAGAAATTCTCACTAATAAACGGTTTTTTTTAATCGATCCCAATGTAAAAGATATACATGAGTTCTTGCACCACCAAAAAGAAACATTTAAAAATAACACTGAAGTTACCGCCACTTAGAGCCAGAGATATCAAACACTAAAAACTCAACAACCCACGTTTGTTCATCCCTGTTTTATTATTTTTGACGTATCCAACGTCCGCTGTTATCAAGATTATGTTATTGAGCTTCCAGTCGCCGATGCAACTACTCTGACATTTCCATTTCTATTTGTGTGTTTAAAAAAAGAACCTCAGTGCAGTTGTTGGCAAGTGTACTCGGGAATACCAAAGTAGGTGTTATTTTTTTTTCTTTTGTGCATGACCTTGGAATCTTGTTGAGCAGTGTTAGATAAGATGTTTTTTTTTGTTGCCGTGACGCCACAAGATTTTTGTTAGTTTTTAATTGCGTGCGTTATAATAATCATATTTCTTTGGTTTATTAAATATTTTTTCAAGTGTTGAGAAAGCATTTCAATTTAAGTTAATTACGATTGAGTAAAATTATTGCTAGCCTCCTAAGTGACAATTGTTTTAAAATAAAGGAACACTTGTATTTTTTGTCATGTAAAACATGGTGATTGTTCATGTAATACGAATCATTTGTGATTATTTGAAATGCTGTTTTTTTACTTTGTTTTTTATTGATTGCTAGTTTTTAACCGATTTAATACAAATCTTATAATTCCGTGAAGATTATCAAGAAGAAGTTTTTCACAAATACCTATGTTGACTTCCAAATAAATGAAGTACGCAATAAGTAAGAGGTTATAAATAAATTCGGCGAGTTTTAAAATGAGTCATCAGCGGCATTGCGACGTTTGCGGACTTTCCGATGACCGCTGCAATAAACATCCTATGCGATATTTCCGTATCCCACTTGACCGGAATATAGATTCGTGATCAATCATGCATTTTATCATCAGAAATTTTGACAATTTCTATGAATGAAGAGGAATGATGTAATTAAAAAAAATTGAATAATTGTTGAACTATTAGCTTCCATGAAACACCCTCTTTTCGAATAGAGGGCGTGGCCTGTTTACTTGATAACAATGACATGACATTGTAACAATAAAATATGTCGTAAAAAACCACTAAAAAATCACAAGGCTCTTGCCCGATAACGTTAAAAAAAAATAACTTCATAATATTGTGTAGTTTTTTTTGTCAGTCAGTGTAACTGCCTGCGGCTTCGATTTTTTTATATCTTTCCATTTTTATTTTTTATTTATTTCAAGTTTATGTACTATAGTAGTTATGGGCAGAAGGCATTTCTTACCAGTCAACTTAAGCCTAAAATAATTTTCTTATTTTTTTTACTTTACTTTGTGTGGATTGGTTTACCCTGATTCAATGCAACTAAATCTAATTGAAAGCGTGATTACTTAAAGAATTTTTGCCATGTTAAAATGGTTAAAAAAATAGCTACTAGAGCCAACGTCACTGTAACGTAACTGTAACTAAATATCATGTTAGAATTGAAATTCAAATAAATGTCAGTCGGTTGCAAGTCATGGTGCAGTGTTTATTAGGTTATGGGCCCAGTAATGGTCCATATTCCGAAAGAAATGCGCAGAAAGTGCAGCCAGTCAATGTGTCTAAAACCCTTTTCCCATCTATATGTCGTCGGATTTCTGTCTGACCGTTTACAGGTGAATACCAGTATTTCACAGGTCCGACTGCATATCTGACATCCTGTCTATCTCATCAGCAATAAGTTGTAAAACCAATATTTCATAAATCCAATTATGCAGTTTTAGTTTTCATCAAAATCGGGCTCAAGAATTCTTTCAGTGTTTTTCGATATTTCTCATAGTTTTGGATTTGGCCATTCACACAATCTTTAAAAATTCACCTTGCAGACCGGCTGGAGTGGATTTTTGAGTTTATTAGCGCAAGATCAATCGATTTGTTTTGCCACGGAAGTAGTGAGGGTGACCTGAGAATATAATTATACTGTTATCTGCCGTTTTAACGATAGATACGTTGTATTGCGGACTACGGACTTGTCTCCGTTAGGTGTCATTTTGTGATGGAGATTACACTAATTATTATGTTGTTGACAGCTGTGAAACATGTGTGTTATGAATGGAGAAATTGTGTTGATTAGTTCTTAGTAAAAGCATCATTATTTTCCATTTACTGCTTTGAGTTTTATAGGGAATTAACATCCGGTATCGAAAAGGTCAACACTAAAATGGTCAAACTCGAATGAGTCGAAATTTGTTAAATATTTGCGACAGAAACCCGCGGATTTTTCCAAAAAATATTTCATTTTCAAAATTGATTCATTAAAGTTCCATTTCCGACTTTGGGTCACAAAAGTTTACAATAGTAACTGAATGGGTCCAGAAGTTTCAGAGTAAATTATCTGTGTCAGACGGACAAACAGACATGCGAGTGATCCTATACGGATTTTTTTACGGAATCTTAAAAATTGTAGGTACTAAAGTACTCTTTATTAATGTTTCATTATTGGATAAATAATCAAAATATTAAACTCAAAAGTGTTTACTTACATAAGTTTTTCGTTTGGACATTTAATCAAAGTCTTCGATAGTGGGTCAAAGTCATACCAAAATTCTTTGCGATAACATTTCAATTTAATAATATAATAACATATTTATTGAACAAATACCTAACAATATATCTAGCTCGTGTTACACAATTTGTGAAAGGTGTACAAATTTATTAAACCCTGCCTCCTAAACTAGGATACCCTGTGTCTTAGGAGTCAGTGTTCTTGTGAATTTGAATGTTGACTGTGTTTTTATAAACTTCACGGGTCCCGAATTCATACATATTGGTGATGCATATCTCACAAAAGGACATTTTTCGTGAATAATATTCCCTAAAGTGAATTAGCCGGTTATCGCTTGTATTTCCCAAATCCAATAACCGTCCACTCCATTCTTAGCCAATTGAGTTAAACTGAGGTCAATAAAAGTCGTGATTTTGCTCTGTAAGTCTTATAAAAATAAATATGAAACTAAAATCTTTTCCAATACGCGATAATCTTGTAGAGTACAGGATACTCTAGGATCGTGAGTCATAGACTTATGAGGTCGAATAGATTTGCCAATAGTAATATTATTAGCTCATCATCATCTTTCTACCCCTGTACCATGTTTCTTGGAGTAGGCGTAAAACGTATTCTGTCATTGCGACTTGTCAACTGTCACTCTATCACCGACTCTCTCGATATTTATTCTTTTCATTTCTCACTCATCAATATTTGCTTCGACCTGCCTCTTTTTCTCCATCCAAAAGTTTATTAGCTCATCATCTTCCTACCCCTCTACCATGTTTCTTGGAGTAGGCGTTAACAGTATTGTCTTTCATTGCGACCTGTCAACTGTCACTCTATCACTGACTCTCTCTATATTCATTCTTTTCATTTCTCACTCATCAATATTTGCTTCGACCTGCCTCTTTTTCTCCATCCAAAAGTTTATTAGCTCATCATCTTCCTACCCCTGTACCATGTTTCTTGGAGTAGGCGTTAACCGTATTGTCTTTCATTGCGACCTGTCAACCGTCACTCTATCACTGACTCTCTCTATATTCATTCTTTTCATTTCTCACTCATCAATATTTGCTTCGACCTGCCTCTTTTTCTCCATCCAAAAGTTGTTTTACTTCTTTTTTTCTTTATCGTGTGGTGGTCTAACGACCCCACACACCCTAGTGTCAGAGTTTCTAAACCGCTTCAAGGCCCTCTGACATGGTTTATTTCACGACCGCCATTTGGCGGCCGGGACCACCGGCTTATACGTGCCTTCCGAAGCACGAAATCATCTTTTTATCAGACAATCAGGTGATTCAAGCCTGCAATGTCCTAGCCAAACTGGAAACAACTTTACAAAGTATGCTTCCTGTGGGAATCGAACCCACGACCACTGGGTCACAAGGCAAACGCCTATATCACTTGACCACGGAGGCAGTTATTTTACTTATTTTTGTACTCATACGAAACGTCACCTTTAATCAATTACCGCAATTAATTCGATTTACGGCTTTTGATCATGCATGTTTGAGAACTTGTGACTATTAGGTATATTGACATTAAACTTTCCGTAGCTTAATCGTGTAAGTTTTCCTCCAATAATGAAAACATGCGTTAAAGTCGAATAGATTACGCTAGCAGTAGGTATGATCTGATGAACCGATGACATGGTGACATGGGCCGCGTGAGTCCACTGGATGCTAGAAGCACAGGGCCAGGGGCTCGAGTCTGCTATTGCAATCGTGTCTCAATGACCGGTCAGTGATCGAATATTTGACAGTTTTTGTATGGGAAATGTGTCATAAGTTTGACGTTATACGTCAAAAATCGATCATTGACCGGTCATTGAGACACGATTGCAATAGCAGACTCGACCCCCAGTCGTTGTGGCGACGATCACGAAGAAAAAATCAGCTGTTTCATACATTTTAGTCGAGTAGGTATTGAACTTTTGTACGAAACAGCTGATTTTTTTTTCGTGATTTCAGAGTTGGTCCCATAGTGAAAGTTGTTCATATTCATGGGTGGAACACCCTGTGAAAATTTGGTCGGTCATTAAAAAATAACCCTGTATTATTGTATTGTATTTACAGTTTAAATATATGTAACAAATATCCTTGTATTATTTAAATATCTATTTATCGCGTTTCTTTTTCAATATTGCACCAACCACTAATAAATTGTCTGCATCACCCAAAACTTGACTGGTTGAAAATGTCTAAGGTATTAAGTCCGCCTCTGTACATTAGTGTGCATGAAGTATTAAATAATTGGTTGTCTGTAAAGTCGGTTTACGGACAATAGTTTAACGCGACAACGTCTCAACTCAAGCCGATCGTGCCTTTCGCTCGCTCGTGTAGCACTCCCGCTCCGATCGTAACGTTACAATGAGCGTAACGGGACAATGAGTCATCCTTTTTCGTGCGTGCAGCCGGCGTTCATCGATTTATTAGACGTTGTCACGTCAATAAATATTAAAAATGACTTACATAATAAGACTATCACAAAACTCGGTACAATTGTTTTGTATTTACGTTATCAAAAAAGGTGAAGTTTAAAAATACAATAATTGTTTACTCTTCACACTTTTGCTATCTTTAGCAGACATGAGAAATGAGATTATATATGACAATTTTATTACATAAGTGAATTATTGAGTTATTTTATTGAAATGTAATTAATTTTGTGGGACACTTTGATACCACAGCTATGAAGCTGTGGTACCAAAGTGTCCCACAAAATTGTTTTTGGAATATGGAGGTATATGCGGTATAGAGAGTAAAGTCTCGCAAACCTCCATTGAAAAGGGAGGATCCTCCGACCAGATGGTTGTTGTTTCTGGTGGGCAACTGCCCGGTAGTTGATATTCGGGCTGTTGTACATGTTCAAATTGCACGGAAAACTGTGATACCGCGATGCATGGTTTCGTTCAGTTGGTACGTAGCTGGCGATCATGACGTTGTGGTTCTTTTTGTTGCGGATTTTGCTACGTTGGTGTTTTGTGGTGGCATTGATGCCTCTACAGGATAATAGTTCCTCCTTTTCAGTAACATCATCATATTAAACTCTAATACTCGACTAGTTATCAAAGATTTGTTGAAACACGTCATATTATTTACATTATTATGCCATGTTTAAAATTATAGCTGCTTTAATAAGCATTATTATTTGTCTATAAACGCCTCCAGGGTGTCAATCATCAGTTTGGCGATTTAGGAGCGAAAGCGTTACAAACAAACTCATTTCCGCAGTTAAAATAGTATATTTGGATAGTTGGGGTTCTGCTACATCTGTCTCTCTTTGACATGCACTCTCTCACTCGCGTATTTAAATCAGTAAATGTAATCCAATCAGCCTGTTTCCTCTGAAGATTTAAAAAAGATCCACCAGACGTAGCACTAGTGGTTTATTTCATAAGTTACAGTTGCTCTGGAAGAAGATTTTACATCTGCTCTTAAGTAATAGCTCTAATCAGTCGCATTATCTTCTATGTTTAAAACAAATAAATTTTATATTGCTTTAAATTTTCACAGTTAGAAACACACTCATCATCATCAGATAAAGATTCATTTAGGTTCAAAGTATTATCAATAGTACCAGAAGTTATATAATTATACATTGAAGCATAACAGAAAGTACGAGGAATGGTTCGGGATGGGAAAATTGCCCAATTTAAAGAAGGAAAAGTGCAGGATGTCTGTGGAACTGGATTGTGTAATTTCATGTGTATTATGCTTATCTTATCCTCTTAGTATTTACCACCTTCGATTCCGATTTTTTTTTTGCAAATTTCAATTTTGCTTCGGCAGGTACATTATCTTCCGTTAATTCCATTTTTATAATGAACGTTTAACGTTACTGTCAATAGGGAAATCAAAACACGTGTACCCAGTGCTGCCTCTGGCGGATCTTTTTAAATCTTCAGAGGAAACAGGCTAATTAGCCACGTCTATCACTTCCTCGCTCTACGCAAATTTCAGTGTCGCCGCGCTCAGTGGTTCCAGCCAGTAGCAATTTGTGGTGTCTTGTGTGGCTGCGAAAATAGTTTACAAGAAACCTTCTCCACAGTTGCTATTATGACATGTACACAAAAATTTTAAGATAGTGTACATAGAGATTAAGTTGCTGATAAACCCTCATTTCATCATTTTTTGTTAGTCCCAAAATTAAATGTAGTCAAAGGCAAGGTCGAACAGTCATCAGCTAAGCCAAATTCATATTCCTGATATTTGATTAAAAAACCTACTCGAGCACTTTACACACATGTGAAAATTCCAAAATCCTACTAATATTACAAAGGTGAAAGTTTGTATGTTTGTATGTTTGTATGTTTGTATGTTTGTATGTTTGTATGTTTGTATGTTTGTATGTTTGTATGTTTGTATGTTTGTATGTTTGTATGTTTGTGTAACAATCAGGCAAAAACGGCTGAAGGGATTTGGATGAAATTTGGCACACATGTAGTCCATAACCTGGAATAAAAAATAGGCTACTTTTTATCCCGGTAAGTGGCATGGATTAATGGAGACTGAGGAGGAACTGGAAACTCAGAGCCGCTGCTGCCTTAGTACTTTAGATTCACAAGTACCAGGAGACCAGAAACATCAAGTACCAGGAGACCAGAAACATCAAGTACCAGGAGACCAGAAACATGTCATAGTATTTTTGGGCTGGTTAGGGTAAGTGTAGGGTAGGTGTAGGATAGGTGTAGGGTAGGTGTACGGTAGGTGGGTAAGTGTAGGATAGGTGTAGGGTAGGTGTAGGGTAGGTATAGGGTAGGTGTAGGGTAAGTGTAGGGTAAGTGTAGGGTAGGGGTAGGGTAGGTGTTAGGGTAGGTGTAAGGTAGGAGTAGGGTAGGTGTAAGGTAAGTGTAGGGTGGGTGTTTTCTGAGTAAAAAAATTACAATACTAATCAGGAAACCTTGCTATTTCCGATATTAACGCGGGCGAAGCCGCAGCTGTAAGCTAGTAAAAAATAAATCTTACGTAATAGAATAATAAAAATTTAAATCGCGAAAATCACGCGACACGCCGCCGATGTGTAGTGTTCGAGCGGTTTGCTAAACTCTTTGCTAACCTGGGACTGAAACCCAAAACTCTATGCTCGGTAACCATGTTCATGATACCCTGGTTCGATGAACGAGGCCGTTCAGTAGTCGAGGCAGTTTGGTAAACATTAAAAACTCTCTAAAATTTTCATAACGATCCTACTTAGGTTGCATGCATTTAGCCATACCACACGACCTCAATTAGGTCAACTGTCCATTTAGTTGAACGCCATTTACCACTATCTTTGACCACGTGAGTGCCACTCAAGAATATTTTTATGTTTTAGTAAATGTGTATTGTATATTCAGGGAGTGAATGATAGCGTGACGGTTAACAGGGGAGAATGGAAGAGAAAAACGCGTCGCGCCCGTCCCAAGTATCATGGGACAACGAAAAGAAGATGAAGGGTATGTACCAATGTTTTTCTTGGTTAGTTTGGTTTTTATTATAGAAGAGCACTTCCTGGCTCTGGAAGAGCTCGTGGCAAAATAATAATAGCCGCACGGATCAATCTTCAAGGTTAAACAACATTTGGCGATGTTGGTCTGTGGATGGGTGACCATCTTAACATATCGAGATTCCTCCGCGGTTCGGAAAGCACGTTAAGCCGTTGGTCCCTGCTGTCATTTGAAGATATTTTGCAGTCGTTACGGATTATTAGAAGTCAAAAAAAAACCGACACCAGTCTTGTCAAGAAGTACCGTGTTACCCAGTTAATGGGTTGTGGAGGTCTGGTAGGCAACCGCTCTTCATAAAATACTGGTATTCAGCTGAATCCGGTTTGACTGGAAGCCGAACCCAATATAGTTGGGATAAGGCTCAGATGATGAGTTTTGTTTTTAACAATTATGAGCGTTTACGAATATCATTTCATGTCCTTATTTTTCGAAATAAATTAACCGATTTGAATGAAACTTGGTGTGCATACGCTAGATATCCAGATCTAAATAGTTAGTAGAGAACATTTTCGAAAAAGAGTTCAGGGGGAAAGATAGTGATTTTTCACTCCTCATAGTAAACTTAAAATCGCTCTCTCTCTCCCTCTAAATCCTTTTCAGAAAAAGTTCGCTACTAACTATTTCTCAATGTTAAATCAAGGTCTACATTTTCTTCCAGTGGACGAGCAAAGCACCTTGACAGTGGATGCAGAGGCAGCCGCAGCCCAGAATAAGCCGGCCAGGGAACCCGAGAACAGGAACGGAATGAACACAAAGATGCTACGGCGGTTAGACACGGTACCCGACATCAAACGAGACACTTCGGGCATCACTACGCAGTACATTGCTACTGGGATTGGTGAGATTACTTATCCAGCCGTTTTTACAATTCTATAGTTGGCGTCAAATAAATTTGCATTAGAGGACATTGGCCTTTTCGACCCGCAAAAATTATTTATGAATAGTTGTTAATAACTAGAAAATGTAAAGGATGTCCATAAATGTAGATTCAAGACAGCTTTGTGTCTTTTTCCGATTTTGGAATTAAGAATGTCATAAAATGTAGTCGATGGCCGCTATTGCAAGTTTATTTGGTGCCAACCATAAGTCTCATTTTGCATCGTATACGATTTACGAAAAGTATGCGAACTGCGAGAATAACTTCGTTTATTTTAGCTTGAATGTATGCCAACCATACTTGTGTACTGTGCTGCCTTTTTGTGGTTTTCTTTACGTCGTCGGTAGGTAGGACATATTGTATGGTTCTGATTGGTTCATTCCACAGACCAAATAGGTTGTTCATTCCAATACGAGAGGAGTTCAGTAGAGTCTGTTTTCGAGTTTTTTTTAAATGAAATACATCTTTTGATGCTTGGTAATTAGGGAAGTATTTTATTTCCTTATCTCTCGCCAAACTGACTCTTTAATTATTTTTTACTTAACCATATTTGGTTTGGTTCATGTGAGTGAGAGAAAGTTTTGTTTTCTGTTTGCAGTGAATCTTGGTGCGTTTGCGGCTGGTGTTTGTGTAGCTTGGTCATCATCAGCACTGCCACTGTTGACATCTGGGCTTTTTGAGGTGAGTCGACTTTCATATTATTAAGTTAATAGGTCAAAGAAAAATACTGCATTTTTCTGTGTAACACTGACATGATTTAGGTAACAAGAACGACAATTTTGAGGTAGGGACATGTTCTGGACAACGAAAATAATAATCATATTTGACCCGTCCGTCAGATTTAAGTCACTTGTTGGTTTAAATTGTACCAAGATATGTTGTCACGGGACCAATCTTCAAGGTTAAGCAACGCTTGCCGAGGTTGGTCTGTGGATGGGTGACCATATTAACATACCGAGACTCCTCCGTGCCTCGGAAAGCACGTTAAGCCGTTGGTCCCGGCTGTCATTTGTAGATCTTTGGCTATCGTTACGGATTGTCAGAAGCATAAAAATCAGACACCAGTCTTGCCAAGAAGTACCGTGTTACCCAGTTAATGGGTTGTGGAGGTCTGGGGCTCGATTCTGCTATTGCAATCGTGTCTCAATGACCGGTCAGTGATCGAATATTTGACAACTTTGACAGTTTTTGTATGGGAAATGTGTCAAAAGTTTGACGTTATACGTCAAAAATCGATCATTGACCGGTCATTGAGACACGATTGCAATAGCAGAATCGACCCCCTGGTAGGCAGCCGCTCCACGTAAAATACTGGTATTCAGCTGAATCCGGTTTAACTGGGAGCCGAACCCAATTTGGTTGGGAAAAGGTTAGGCAGATGATGATGTTGTCACGCCCCTTCTATTTTGCTAAGGTTACGAAATTAAAAAAGCGTGTCCAATATTTTGTTGGTAATCTATCTAAGGAATAATGCATCGTACTAACTGGCTAACGATCGTACGAATTAACGATGCGATTTCGTCGCACGACGGGATTAAACACACACATTTCTTTAGGGTGTTCTAATTGAAGCTTACAAATCATTGCGCGAGCACAGAATCATTTTCACGATCATATTAACCGCGCGACGAAATCGCATCGTTAACTCGTACGATCGTTAGCCAAATATAAGGACGCGACGCCTAAATTGAATTTTTCAGGAAAATAAGATCCCATATTTTATATCCATCCCACAAAAAAAAACGTATCCGGCTACCAACTCGCACGAGGTGAACTTTCAAGTACGACGCCATGCTCCATATATCTGTAGTCTAAGGGCCGTGTGTAAAGGGTTATCCCGCTAGATTTATACGCGAGTAGTGGCAGAGGGAGAGGGGCATGGATATCATAAATAATGTTTTCATTAGCGGCCAGCCATAAATTAAGCCGCGGTTAGGTGCGACCGCTGTGTGGGGATCGTGACGAGCGGGTTCACGCTGCGTTTTGGACGCTGGCTAAACGCTTCTGTGTAAAATGAAACTAAATTTAAAATTGTTTCATCCGTTTATTATGCGATCCAATAAACAGTCACACGTATAGGTAGGCTAGGCGGGTCAAACTTATAACACCTCTCTTTTTGGTCGGTTGTTAAAAATATTTAGTAAGTATGAGAAACAATTTAACATCAAGTAAAACCCCCTCAATAAACTCTTTCTGTAAATTCTCTCTCACTCTGTATAAACTTACTGTCTTTCTTTGTAGATGTTTTTTTTTTAATTGAGGTTATTAAATTCTACAAAAAAGCGTTCTTAGTCTGCCTCATTTTCATCTATACTCCATCCGAGTAGGTAAACAAAAAACCACGTGACCTAGTTAACCGACTAAACGTAATACCAGTATATTCAGTTGTCATGATACGTTACAGTTGTACTCTTCAATTTAGCAACGTTATTAATTAATAACGTTGCTAAATTGAAGAGTTTTGTTTACCTTTAGTTAACTACCTACTGGGATGGAGTATAGGTAGTAAAACGGGGTGAAAAGGAACTGAGGAGGAACTTTGAAGGGGATTTTTACGTTATTTAAATCTTGTTCGCAGCATTTACGGTCTCCAATTTAATTGCATTGAAATAAATAAAAAATAATTTACTCTAAGAAAACCAATTTTTTGATAATATAATGAAAAACCTCATCAAAGTTTTGTTTCTAATTACCCCTGTGTTCCTATTTGCCCCGTTTTACCTATTTTTGCAACATCTTCCATCATGGCTGTTTTAATTGAAAGAAAAATATTTGCGGGGCCCATGACTCAAGGTAGTAGTCAGTGGACCATGGAGTCTCAATTGGTAGGAGTCTGACATCAATGTTTCCAATACAGTCATGATTTTTTCAGGGGACCGAATGGACAAAATTGGAAATTATGGCTCTAATTTTATTCAAGACAACAGACTCAAATTGCAATGGCTATTCCTTTCTAACGTGCTTAAATTTGATCACCATTCCAACCGAGACTTACTTCAATCTACGCTTCTTGAATAAAATTTACTATTATGTTTTATAAGCAAACAGCTACAGTTTCTTCTGAGACATTAATTAAACACGATTTTCATTACAGTATTTAAATTAAAAATCTTAAGTGTGGACCAAACAATTGAAGATAATTTGAATCGTAATTGTACCGACGATTGTTTTGAATACCAATCAGATTCAAATTTGGTTAAAATCACTCTCGTTTTCTCAAATGACAAAACAGAATGTTTCTTTTTCGTGAAGATGATACAAAGATAAAACTAAATCTCAATGATCTACAAAAGTAAGCCAACTTTATGTCAGACAATTCATTATTGTCCGTATTATTTGTACAAAATTAACAGTAGTAATTAACTAAATCACTGGGCCTACGAACATGGGAAAACCAGAGTTTTGAAAGAACACATGAAGGCATGAAGGAGTCCCGTTAAAGCAGTTAGAATTGTAGACCACAGGGCTATGGCCTGGGGTTTACTTAGCAAATATTATAAATAAAACCCCTGTTTTATCTATATATCCGTATATTGGAGCACCATGGCTCGGAGAGTCGAATAACATCTGACACTACTTAAACAAAAACCGTTCTATTAATATATCCGAATTCAAATATTCTTATTCTTACCAGCCACTTCCAAAGGAGATATTAACAGCCAGATGCTGCGTAAAGAGGCTCTTACATGAGCTACGCCCCCTCGAATAGAGGATACGTAAACCATCTCTCGTTATCATCTATTCAGCCTTTGGAAGAGTCAAGTATAACCTGCTTAACCTAACATCAAGACAGATGTCATATGATATGACTTTTCCTATCATGACAACTACGAAATCTATTCTAGTAAAATCATTTGTGTACCGTTATGTTTAAAAATGATACATATCTATCATGTCCTGCTTATCTCCCTAAACTAACTAAAATTATTCAACAATACTAACGAGGACATGATATATAAAAGAAAATGACTCGACAGTTTACGAAATCCTCATCTTTAATCGCTTCCTACTTTTAAAATTACATAAAGTTGTATCAAATTTCTTTCTAAAAGATTTCCAAATTTTATATTTAGTGATGGACAACCGTTTGACCAAATCATTTTTAGAACATTTTTTATGATTTGACTTGTATGGTTTCATTTCATGTGTATATATGTGTGTATAAAATTTCTTCTAATCTTTCTTCTTACCCTTCTATAGATTTTATTACGGGCATGGAAAGAAATCTTACGACATTCAAACCTACTCAGAGTTTTGTGTGCGTGTGTGGCATTACGTTCTCTCATGTTAGCCCTAACATGTAAAACCAAGCTCGTAGTTTGTTCATTAACGCTATACTTAGTTTCCACGGCCTTATCCTTGTTTACTTTATCGTTACGAGATGACATAGGTTTAGCGTCTAACAGGACCGTCTCTTTCAGGTCGGCTTGTACTGAGACAGCTCGTTCGACTTCAATATCCTCCATCATGACAGCTTCCTCGGCTCGGACCTCAACAAGCTCGGGATCCCTTTCACCGCTTTCCAAATGATCATTGTTATCACACACTGGTTTTGCTAATTGTATAATTTGTAATTCTGGAATTAGATCTACATTAGGAATTGGAATGAACACACCGGCTTTAATTTCTTCATCCGTCATGTTGTCTTCTGTCTCCTCAAATTCTTCCTGGCTTAGGCTGCATTCCACCTGCTCATGGCTCGGGTCGGTCTCCCGGCAGCTCTGTTCATCGTTGTCATCATATCATTTATAAGTGGGACATCCGTCACCACGCTAGAATTTAACACAGCATTACCCTCTACATTTTTATTCGGATACATCGGCAGTTGCTTGTTCCACACGTAACAAAATTTTTAGTGCACGTATTTTATATGAAATGCACTTGCAGGGAAATTCATTCCTTATTATCTCGCACAGCAACTCAAAATCAATACCCTCGTGGTATGTATAATTATAAAAATGCTTAGTTGCGCTATGTAAAAATGCACCCAATATAAACGAATAATCGCTCTCTCGCCATTTACTTTCAGTGGCAACGAGTTTGAATTCAGTTATGAATTCTTCAAAACATACACGGTCTATACCGGAAAACATATACATTTTGACGTTTTCATACAAAATCTACATCCATTTAAACATTCATCATCTAATTAAGAAAAACCACTTAACGCTTTATTCCACTAGGCGTCGATACAGCGCCTGACATCATCATCAAAATATGTACTCCTCTGGTACGCTTTTACGTAGCTTTTGGGGGTTTTACCTGCCCTTATACTTTTTTTCTTCTTCGTGCAATGTTTCACGCCTTGCACACGCGTTTCGGGTTCGGCGCCTCCACCAATATGTAGACCACAGGGCTATGGCCTGGGGTCTACTTAGCAAATATTATAAATAAAACCCCTGTTTTATCTATATATCCGTATATTGGAGCACCATGGCTCGGAGAGTAGAATAACATCTGACACTACTTAAACAAAAACCGTTCTATTAATATATCCGAATTCAAATATTCTTATTCTTACCAGCCACTTCCAAAGGAGATATAAACAGCCAGATGCTGCGTAAAGAGGCTCTTACAGAATAATAACAAGGGATGAAAGACCATATACCTAATAGTTATTAGTCTGCTAATCTATTGAAAATACAAGACCCATTAACGAAAGCGTAGCCAAGTATTTTTGGCAGTCTAAAAGGACGATGTAGAAAAATGTTGTTGTTTCCTTGTCTTAAATAAAACACCACATAGCAACAGCAAAAAAACAAAGAAACGAACCAAGGCTTACTTTATACAAATGAGTAATTGGCTTGGTTAAGCAAATGTTGGAGACATCAAAGTAATACGGCATTTTGTACGCAACGAAATCTTTCCTTCATTTTGATGACGGCGGCGTCGTCAACTCAATTATGCAGATTTCAGGGAACTTGTAATCAAAGAACAAAACTTTGAAACCAGCTGAAATACAAAGAGAAAGCTAAAAACTGTCTCGTGGCTTATAATATCAAATTCGCGCTGATTACGATTCTTAATAGAAATTACGTAGTCAAGGATATTATTTTTGTTTCCATTTATTTGCCTCATATTGTTTTTTATGGCAACATGATAGAAGATCAGCCAATTGGTTCAGCATTTTCCTTGGTCACTAAGAGCAATGATAGATTAATGAATTCAGTTTTGGAACCTCCTTGTTTTAGGGGAGTATATGAACAAATAAAATAAAATAAATGAATGGAATTACACGATGTAGTCTTGAGTAAAAATGAACTTCATTCGGGCAAGGCTTATTTACAATCAGCAGATATTTTGTGCGACCACCAAATGTTGGAACTGCGCCAAAAAAACCGCCCGTGTACCTCCTAAACAAAACTAGCTCGTTCGTTATTCCCCAAACTTACGTCTCTTTGAATCTTAGCTCGCAACGTAAAATGCCTACGGGTTAAATTAAATTTCATAGATTTTTTCTTCAAGGTTTGAATTTCACTGCCAACATTGTTTTTCTTCTACTAAACGAGTTTATGAATTTTAAAATATGCTTGGAAAGGAGTTGTTATTAACAGAATTTTACATAGTGCTTTTGATGTTATTTATGAGAGCCGAGAACTATATTGAATTTATTAAAGCGTATTTTAATCTTTGCTTGGAAATAAATAAGATTTATGAAACAATATAATTTTATCAGACAAAATAAACGAATTGACTGTTGAAACTACAGCATCTTTTTGTTCACAATAACGTGTTGCTAGTTTTCATAAATTATTTACTAAATAAGCAAGCTAAACTACGATTATCAACATAAGCAAATAGAAAACAGCAGAATTAATTTTCAATAATATGCCAAAAAAATTAAGATAGCATGGATTTCACCATCTCATGCGGGTCATAAACGTTTAAGTAATTTGATCAAACAGGCTGGTTAAACAGTTTTATAAAATTGGCATGAATGTCTGTGGGATAATTTGATCAAAAGAGTTGAAGTTATATGAAATTTCGTATTTCTAATTAATCAAACAGTTTGAACCAGTCTGTTTGATCAAATTATTTGAACGTGTATGGCCTGCATTAGGAGATTAATTTCCAGATTAATATTGCTGACTTATTTGCAACTACAATAATTAATAGGCCAACAAATGTATCACAAATTACACAGAAGATTGAATATGAAAACTTACTACGAGTATCATGAATGAATCACCTAAGCCAATAAGTAGTTGATCGACCCCATTACGGGAGACGTGTCTGCTATTGATAGCAACGAGACAATTTATAAGCCAATACTTGATACCAAACGAGTTGTCATTAATTACAACTATAGGGAAAGTTACATTTAGATCGTACGACATGACAAACTGTACATTACCAGTACAAGCTGACCTCGCATTGTATAAAGCTTCTGGTACATTAAAAAGTCGGCTTATACTGGAAATTGTTTGCTTTGTCGGTAGCTGCAGACACTTGGGTAGCGATAAGGTGTCAATTATCCCACGCGGCAACCGTTATGATGGATGTATCATAAAAACTATGTGTTATCATTTGGATGGGATAGATAAGGAAAATATATTTAGGCTACGCTAGTTGGCCAGATAGTCGTTTTCTAATTGTAATGGAATTGCATATCCATTATTACACTACGTTACGGTTTTACGAAAATGCCTGACTAAACAAATTGTGGTATGGAAAAATCAGAACTCCACATTATTTCGTTTATGATAAAAAATCATAGAAATAAATAATGACGTGAGGATGCAAGGACATGGGGGCATTTCGCCTAAAGTAAAGAAATTCTGAAAGGTACCTACGCAAAGTTTGCCTCATATTCAAATGTTTTTGCATCATCATCATTGTCGGATACAAAAGCGCGGTGGTGTCTAAGAATGAACCAATCACAGACGAGATAACTGACACGATATTAATTCTAAACAATGTCATTGGCTGATTTCTGCATTTTTCCGCTCCGCTCGTCTCCGTTTCCAAAGCTGTAAGACATAGGTAAATTTATAACAATATCTCAGTAAACCTCATAAACCAATACTTTTGACAGATAAATTCATAGACAGACGGGCATAATTGGAGTACAACGAAACTTAATGCTGTGATCAAATTCCTGAACAATCTCTAATGATTGCCCTAAGTTTCTTGTTACTTGCCTAAACGCAGCGGAAACTTTAAGTACACGAACATTATCGAAGTTTCCCGAACTCCTCCGAGAGACTGACAGCGCGCCGCATGCGGTGAAACCATGACTTATGAAGTTATGATATTGCAACTTTAGAACTTTATTTGCGTATCATCCTTGATCAAACCTTGTATTTATACAGCAACAAAGTTTATTTTTGCTTGTCGTGACAATAGACTTATGTTTTATGTTGTTATAACCCTCAAAATGCGCAATGCAGGTGTGTCGGTACAATTTAGTGTATGCAGTATTCTTTATTTTTACGTATTTGGGTTGACTCGAATGTTTGGAAGTCAGTTCCAATATCGAAATTATAGTCGGACATGCAACACAAATTCTCATTAGGAACGATCGGACAATTTTTCTGGAAAAGAAAACTGTATTTTTGTAAATTTTCTGTTTCTGTAATATTGCGCCCGTATAGTAGTAGCGAAGAATTCTAGAGTGTATTTTGATAAAATATCAGCTTTCTGCAAACACAATATAATTTACGTTGCCTTGAAAGAAGTCCAGTTTAGTGCGAAGCTTACAATTTTTGTTTCTATCCGTAACATTTCCATCTTACTGGCGTACGGAACACTTACTTCAGCAAACAGCGCTGCTTTGCCAAATAATTTTTGATCGTATCAGGCTGCACATAGCTTCTTGCCAGACGAGTTGAGCAATTGATTAAATTGTTTGTTTGTATCAAGTATGACAACAGTTTAAAGTATTGCTTGTTTGTGCCAATACAATTTTAGATTAATAATGTCACAGTTTCTCATTGCCATGTAAAATTGCTATAGTAGGCGCCAGAAAAATGAAGAATAATGGTCATTGACCTTTCCTTAATATCTCTTCGTGGGTACCTACCCCCGGACAGTAAATTAGGAATCATTTTTCATTATTAGAACAGGTAAGGATCACGAATAATTATAATAGATGTCGATTCAGGACAGCTTTATGTCAATATTTCTGTTTTTGAAATTAAGTGTGTCAATAAATGTAGGTGGGTCAGTGACCCTTATTCTTTGTTTATCTGGCGCATACTATAGTAACATAATTTTGTATACACGACTGCCCAAAACGGAACTTATAGATGAAACACTTTTGGTTACAATGACATTTCATTGTACAGTAAATAACTAATCTATTATGTACCTACCTTGCCTTGTTATTCAACACGCAAATTATTTAATTTACTATTAATTAAAAGTTGATTTTTAGACATGGCCTGATTTTAGTTTATTTTCATGACACTAGGGTGTCTGGGGTCGTTAGAACTTACTGCCCACACTATAAGAAGAATGTAACTATTTTTTTTTTAATGGTTTCATCATCAAGGTTAACACAATGTAATTAAAAACAGATTATTTAGTCTATGTTACCAGGCTGAGAGGCTGCAAGACTGTCATCTGCCTAGCCTTTTCCCAACTATATTGGGGTCGGATCCCAGTCAAACCAGATTCAGCTGAATACCAGTATTTTACGTGGAGCGGCTGCCTACCAGACCTCCACAACCCATTACTGGATAACACGGTACTTCTTGGCAAGACTGGTGTCAGATTTTCTGGCTTCTGAAAATCCGTAACGACTGCCAAAGATCTACAAATGACAGCCGGGACCAACGGCTTAACGTGCTTTCCGTGGCACGGAGGAGTCTCGGTATGTTAATATGGTCACCCATCCACAGACCAACCTCGGCAAGCGTTGCTTAACCTTGAAGATTGGGCCCTGCGGCTGTTATAATTTAGCCACGAGCTCCTCAACCTTAACTGGGAAAGATTCTCTCAGCTACAAACAGGTCTGTTTACTTATATCACTAATGATTAAACAGACAAGTCTCAAGATTTCCTTCAGCTTGGGATAAGCAACGTCAAGATATTTCGAAACAGCTGCAAAACTCAAAGTTTAAGTTTTCATTAGTCATGTCTATTCGAGAAACGAAACATCTATTCAAGCGACTTCAGAGCAATCAAGTAGCTTTGAGAGTCTATCTCAGAGATGTCGAACCTTTGGCACGCGTCCACGGGACAGAAATAATTTGGCACGGAATTTATTTTATAGTTAAAGTTTATTCTTTATTTATAAAAAACTTAATGCGACATGCAAGTACAAAGAGGAGTTTAATGCCTTAGGCATCACCAGTCCAGTCAATGCCAGGCAACGAATGTTGGGAGTCTTTATGTACCTGAAGGAGAAACAAATATTGTTATGCGTCTACTTTATCACTTATCCTTATCTGCAAACTACAGTTTATAACATCATCTCTTTAGTTTTCCATGCTAACTGTTATACAGTGTTTAAAACAATCACACGAAATTAAGATTAATTTTGTTCTTGCTTTAGTTCCGCTTATTTTTCAACTAAAGTTGACATGTCAAGAGCAAATACCTGTTTTAAGTTGACAATAAATTAGATCTGTCGCAATTTGTCAAAAAAGCCTCAATTTCCATTCATTTTTGACAGATTGCGACTGACACGCGAATGCGAACGTTGCTTAAAAATTAGTAGAATAAGGATGATTCCTGGTTAAAAAATATATAATTCTATTTAGTCCGTCAGATAAATTATCGAAAAATATCGGACATGTATTTTTTTGCTTTATCTAATCAATAAAAAGACGAAGATAAAACGCAACAAAGATCTGGAGTGGGGGCTGGTGACGACACTTGTACGTAATAAGTGTACTTACGAGTGACGTCACACGAGTTTTCAACGTACTGTATCTTTTCCATTTTTTGTTTACGTGAAAAAAGAAAAAATACGTGTCTAATATTTTTTGGAAATCTACCTGATGGACTAATTAGATGTTTTTAGTCATCTGGGTAGATGGCTCTGATATTAAAAGGTTCACCATCCCTGGTCTATATCAACAAGAAAACTTTACTATCGTTGACAGGGGCGTGAATGCTTTCAAACTTGAGGAGCAAACTAACTTTATAATATATGATACTAAAGCTGTAGAACTTGCCTGTGGTTTTACTTGTGCCGTAATTTTGAAGCGGGAAGTGCAGTTTTCTATTCAAGTTGTTTCTTTCGAGATACAATTTAATGCTGGTTACTTTTAAACGACCACGTACTTAGGGGAATTTAAATTGGAGTACTGTTTGTTCCTCGTTGCCAATTTGTATGGTTTATGCATATGAATGCTGCAGTAATTAGCGGGCTCGTAACTTTTTTTATATGGATGTAAAATCATCACATGACTCCTTCCGCTCTGGGTGGAGCGGGAGGGAGTGTCAGACTTACTGACTCAAACCTATCCGTTTTCCTTCTAGTGCCCTTCGCGTTCCAAGACCGCGGTGACTTTGTTGAATTGTTCCTAGCTTGACTATTTGTTATAGCAGCGGTTGACTGCGACTCTCAGTACAGCTGCTAGGTCTGGAATGTTACTGGTTTCATTACTATGATCCCAAATTATATTGAGATGCATAGGTAAACCTACGCATCTCCGATCTATTATACTGCATGGTCACTTTAAACTGTGATCACTTCGGATTGACTTAGGGATGATAATTCAATATACTCGTTTACATTCGTCAGATAATAGTTACCTGACGAATAAATATTTCGGTTTGACATAATTATATATTTATTCTTCGGGTAAAAGTTACTTGATGATTGAAAAATTAACCCTTAGAAATCTAAGTTAAAGTAATATAAATTTAAATAATGTTATTCAATTTTTTATTCAGGAAAAACTATCCATACGTGGGTTAGTATTGACTTAAAAACTACGTTAGCATAATAATATTAACAACTATGATTCAGCACAACATAAAGACAGTATATTAAAATATCAGTATTATTAATTTTCTCAAATATTAAAATAAAAAACTTTCTAAACATTATCCGATCCGTCACTATAACTGATCCGTAAACTATAGCTGCACGGGTCGAACTTCTAGGTTAAGCTACGCTTGCCGAGGTCGATCTGTGGATAGGTGACCATCTATTCCATACAGAGTTTCCCAAGTGCCACGGAAAACTTGTTAAGCCGTTGGTCCCGGCCTGTCATTTAAACATCTTTGACAATCGTTACGGGTAGACAGAAGCCAAAAAATCTGACAACAGTTTTCCCAAGGGATATCGTAGTACCCAGTTAGTCGCTTCTTGGATTGTCAGCGCATCAGACACAATAGTTAAACAATGACGTCATAGTTAAATTAGGTGTCGCGACAGTCCTGAGGAAAAAAACTGGTAATCAGCTATATTGATTGACTTATTAATGTTGTTACTTTAGGTTCCATTCTTTACTAATACATTATTTTATTTTTATTTTTTAGGATCTCCAACAAAGAATACGTCCTTACATGCTATATTTTATGGGAAAAAAACAAAAATCTATCTATCATTTATAGGAGACCACATCGTGTGATAGAAAGTAATCAAGCATAGCACTCAAAGTTAAAATGATACACTATCGTTAAAAGCATACCTACTAGTTTAAATTAATAAAATAAAATAAATTAATTAATTAATTATAACTTATTCATTAATTAATTAATAATACAATTTTAATAATTACCTGTTATTAAAGTTGGCAATTTAATTTACATGTAATAAAACATTACTAAGCAGACAGTTCAACACTTAAGATATTCATTAATTTAAATGACACTTAATTGTGTACGGATTAGTGACTTATATTTACCCAGAGTATGGAAGTATGTCTTCTGATACACATAGTTATCTCACCATATCACAAGTTTATGATTGTCTGTTGCTTCCACACTGAACATAATTAATTGCTTCTAATTAATTTAGGATCTACTTACACTAAAGCTAGAATGTTCTTTATGTTTTTGTGATGGAGCGATGCATTACATAAACGCTTATTACTAAACCTATCATGATCACCACAGTTCCTTCTTCTGCAGAAAAAAAATATTCTTCAATAATCCAGTCACCATTTATGAAACCCACAATATCGGAAACAGCTTACCCAAATACATTACTTATACTCCCACACAATTCTTTCCCATTAATCCATAAATTAATTCTGTAACAACAATACAAGCAGCAATATAATCCTGGTTATAATTTCTGTCCGAGATTAATGAAGTCAATAAATTAACGTATGTTCCAGCCACCGTCGCCGACCCGAGACGTAATAGCTGTGGAGAACACTACACCGAGCATACTTAGTACTGAGCATACTAAACTCACGGTAAGTTGGAGATATTATTCTTGGAGAGTCTCTGGTTTATATTTTCTTGGTTAGGATTTATTATATGTGGCTGGGATCGAGACCTGGTTTTGGTCTAAGCTTTTGGGTTACCAGCTAAATTATGTCTCTGCTTTAATTTAGAGGAGGCATGTCAGGCATGTTAATTTTTGCTACAATTCTAACCGTGTGGCTCAATCATTTTTAACCGACTTCAAAAAAGGAGGAGGTTATAAATTTTGATGTTTATATTTTTTATGTGTGTTTGGGCTTATCTCCGTAATAATAATGTAATAGGTATATAAACGAATTTGCAAAATTCTGGTAATAGTTAGATTTGTTCGAAAGAGGTTTATTCTTTCGAACAAATCTAACTATTACCAGAATTTTGCAACTAGTACCAATTTATAAAGAAATGGAGATAGACAATTAAATAGATATGGACTGGTTGAGATTATTGGCGGTACTAGAACTAGAAATTGAAATATAAAAAAAATATTATTACAAAAAAAATACAACCGACTTCCAAATAAAAACCACTGCTTAGTAGATACAAAATAACTTTAATTTTGGAAGTTGGTGTCAAAAAATAAAGAATCCACACCAGAGGGCAAATTCTATTTATTTTAAAAATACATTACCTAGCATACTGTCAAAAATGTCTCAATTTCCACACATTTTTGACAGATTGCGATTGAAATGCGAATGCAAACGTTGCTTAAAAAATAGTAGAATTGGCACTCAGGAACACCGACTTCCAAAATTAAAGTTATTTTGTACTTTGTTGTGGTTTTTATTTGGAAGTCGGTTATATTTTTTTGTAAAAAAGTTTTTTGATAGTCGACAGAATACTTGCATCAATATGTTTAACTTTTGTAACTGTCAAAGTCGAATCTATTAGTGCAAGCATCAACTTTTAACTCACGAATTCCCTAAATATTCGATGTATTATTTTCCAATATGCACATAGTTGAAGCCTTAATCCTCTAGGAAACGGTTTCAACTAAATTATGCCACATGCAGGCTACAATTCTAATCCCTGAAATTATAGCCAGCTTTGTTAATTTACGTTATTATTATTCTGATGTTTCAGCTAACAGCATCTGAAGCATCCTGGGTTGCATCACTGCTGTGCCTGGGAGCGTTATGGGGCGCAGGACCAGCTGGTCTCATATCTGAGTACTTCGGCAGAAAGAAAACTCTACTTTACTTGGCGCTTCCTTTGGTAGTCTCATGGATTCTTGTCGCTTCAAGGTTAGTGATGTATATTTGGAAATATTAAAAGCTGATTGACATAGTTATCAATCACCCTTTAACTCAAAAATACCGTAAAAGTCATAGCTATGACTTTGACGGTTAATTTTGACTATCTTGTTGGTCGGTCACAAGTGTGACTGTTGAACATTAAGTTCTAGATTCGGTTCTCTGGTTTGCTTAAATGTTTCTGTTTATTTAGTTATCTGAATTATGGCAATATACTTGTGCTTTATTACATAAGGCTTATTTATACTTAAATGACTATCGAAGTCTAAGTGTATTCATCATCTTTGCATAACAGTGTTTTACAGAATCGACTGCGGGTCCATTTTGCAAAACAATCAACGTAAAAAGCTAGGTGAAATGAGCTGTCATTCGCATTCCAATGAGGATCTTTACTGTCATTTTTTCACGCTAGGTGGCGCATCGTCGGCATGGTCATTGAAAGCTGTCAATGTAATACATTTTGTAAGCTATCATTAAGTTAAAATTTAATTTTCTCGAAATATAGGCATGAGTGTTGTACCTGGACGTACTAACCCCGCGCTAAAAAAGAAGTGGGAAAAGGTTATACGTCGCATAAACGTTTTTTAGTACGTCTTTCAATTTTTTAACCTTCCAGGTACAATAAATGTTATCAATAACGATTGTGAACCGGTTTCATTCATCACAAAAAATAGCAAATAATCAAAGCATAAACAAAGCGAAAACGATTCGACTGCAGTCATTCCACCGCTGCGCTGACGACATCTGCGCTGAGCTTTGCGTGTGGATCCTTATTGACGCGAGCGATTGACAGCTCATTACAAACTCACTCAGTTATCACGGTGAAATATACAGAATAGCAATGGTAATACGATGCTTCTCGTTTATCACTTCGCAACTTGGTAACACAATTCCTTTGTTTTATTTTTCAGTCCAAACGTGTACGGTCTTTACGTGGGGCGCTTTGTCGGTGGCGTGGCATTGGGCGCCTTCAGTGTCGGCATTCCACCGTACATCGAAGATATAGCAGAAAAACACATTCTTCCAACTCTTGCTAACTTCTATCACGTTCACTTCAGCTGCGGAGTTCTTTTTGGATATATTATTGGTACGTAATTTTGCTATTTTATCGCTATGAAGCTAAGCTCAGATTTTACTGAAGTAATGTATCAGAAAAATATATACATTAGCGACCACACCAGTTACAAAATAGTAGCGGATTTTGTTCGAAAGAGTTGCCGCGGCCCTGGAAAGCAAAGGGCACTACGAAGAGCACGGCCATGGGTTTTAGTCAGTAAGAGTCATAGACTCCGTTCCACTCCATCCAGAGCGGCAGGACTCATTTGATGATTTCCCATTCATAAAAAAACCCCTTTATGTGAATTTGGATTTTCTTATTTCTTTTCTTTTTTCTTTATACATTTTATTTTAACAAACGTTCACAACTATGCTTTCATCTTACTTTTCAGGTTTGGTAGAAAACAGTTCATGGTTGACGGTACTCTGCGCCAGTGTACCTACGGCTTTCTTTGTTGCCTTCATCTTTCTTCCTGAGTCACCTGCCTACCTGTTGTCTCAAGGAAAGTTCCAAGAAGCCAAGGCAGCTTTACGCTACTTCAGAGGCATCGACAACGACATCGATGGTGAATTTAGAGAGTTGAAAGAGCGTCTCAGAAGTTCGGCTAAGATCAGAGTCACTTTCAAGGAACTCTTTGGTACTAGATCTACGGTCAAAGCTCTTGTTGTCTCTTTCGGGCTTATGATATTCCAGCAGATGAGCGGTATATTCCCGGTCCTTTTCTACGCCAAGAACATTTTTGAAACTTTTGCCATTGGTCTAAACCCTCCTAGCGCGGCTATTATTTTGGGCTTTTGTTTCGTTTCATCAACATACTTTTCTACAATGCTTCTGAAAGTTGTAAGAAGAAGAGTACTATTAATGATTTCGTTCGCTGCTATGGCTGTGAATTTAGGTGGTTTAGGTATTTTTTACCATTTAAAGGCCTCCAATTTATCACCGAGTAGTACGTGGGTACCACTTTTCACTTTATGCCTGTTTGTGAGTTTTTATGCCTCTGGTGTCGGACCAATTCCTTGGTTGATGTTAAGAGAAATCTTCCCCCCACATATGACAAGAAGAGCAACAGCCTTAACTGCTGGTTTCCATTGGTTCTTGGCGTTTGCTGTAACAAAGTTTTACCAGAATTTGGTGGATATGGTGAAACATGGTTGGACGCTGTGGGCTTTCTCAATCACTTGTCTTGTAGGTATAGTATTTGTCTACTTCTTTGTGCCAGAGACGAAAGACCGTTCGCTGCAAGAGATTCAGAATGAGTTCGAAGGAATACATAAGAAGAGAAAGCATACTCATGTTATAGAAGTGGAAAGCGTATCGGAAGCTTAGATCAAGACTGTTAGGATTTGGATCATTTTTCTATAGACGTCCAGTGATACAATTCCATAGATTTATTTGTAAGAGACGCTCAATAATCTATAATACTTGTTGAAATATTATTAGTGCTAAATATTGTAAATTTTATAGATTAAGGAGAAAATGTAAATTATTTTTTTTAATACCTAGGGGCTATTCAGATTGTTAGTGTTCGTTAAAGATAACTAGTTTTAGAGTATGTATGTATTTATTTTTAATGTAATAAAAATAATTTAATAACTTATTCTCTTTGTCTTTAGTTCGAACAACGATCAGAAGAATGCTTTGATTAGTCACATATACAATGTCGCTACTAATGCACTCAGTTTTAAGAAACAAAAATTCTTAGACAGTTCTCTATAGGTTTCCCGCGATCTGAATTCTTTGTTTCATATCAAAATCTGTTATTTACACGACTGCCTAAAAAAGGAGTGTTAGGGTTTTACCTTTCATACTTCATTGGTATTCAAAATATGGTTATATCCCGTACTTTACCTGGTGAAAGCTATCAGGACCCTGGAAATCGAGCATTTCCCACGGGCAGGTAAGTAGATAGATATATGACCGTAGGAGCCTTCTGGCACATGTCATAGTATGACATACTGCGGTTATTTCCCAGGAGAAAGTGCAAAGGAAACAATTTTCCCTTAGACATTACTCAAGCGATGTTAAAATATTATATTTAGAAAAGAAAGGTTTGTCAAATAAAAGTTTAACAAATTGAGTAGCTATATTTAAAAAAAAGAAATGGATGATGCTGTTTCTTGATTGAGAAGAACTTGCCATTGCACTAAGACAACATAATACTATGATAACCAATTATAATGATCATGATATATCATTCTTAAAGAGGAAAGTAATAAAGAATTTGCTTATTATATACTTAAAGCTATCGAAACCAAAACTCATGTATTGAAACCGAGCAAAACTTTAGCAGCAGTGAAAAATGCTTCGATGTTTAAATTCTAGGTGTCCGCGATGGGTTTCCACAACTTGGTGTTCGAACGATTTATGAACGCATGTGTAGCTAGCTTTATTCTTGTATTCTGTAATAAATGTAGGTGTTTTGTCGTACGATAAATTTTACGATACGTTGTATCTTTTTGATCTCCATTGCGCAATGGACAATCATATGGGAGATGTCTTTCACTTTGTCACCGTTCCGGAAAACTACTACTTCCGATGCACGTAAATGGTGATCATAATGCGGTCAGCGGGGGGTAAATGCTTATCAACGGGTGAATCCTGCCTTGTTGACCTATGAGTTATGCAAATGTGATACTTAGTTATAAATTTTGTATCGTTGAAGATACATCTAGTTGGTGTAATGGCCGCAAGAGTTAGCTTTGAGGTTCTAGGTCCAATAACCGTGTCGGGCAAAGTGTTACTTGATTTTACTTGATAAACAGGCTTATCTCCTATTTAATGGGACTCGTGGGTTTGAGGCGTATGTTATTATGTCTATGAATTTCGAATGTCTCACTTAGATACTAGTCTGAATCGATTGCGTTCCCAAATCGGCCGCTACAAACTGAACTAGGCAAAATGGGTGATTTTATATCCATTCAACACACAGTGCGAGTGCGGTGACGTGTTCAAACCATGACCCATCTGAAAGTGTCCCAAAGGTCCACTCACCAGTATCATTGACACGAACAGTAGAAGAAACACTGTATTTAATAAGAGTGTGGCTGGCTTGTTTCAAAAATAAATACACATCTTTCATAACTTCAATGGAACACAAAGTTTTTTCACAGACAGAAAGATAGGCAAGTCAAAAGTACAATCGTCCGACCAACCTTGAGCCTCCAGCTGAATATGGAACACTTATTTAGGTATGCGGCGCCGCGTCACAGAATGACACGTTTCATCTCTGGAAGGAAGCTATCCCAGGAAATCAGCCATTACATGGGCAACAATCACGAGCGTGTCTTAATGGAGTGAGGAGACGAGGGAAGGATTCGCGTCGGGAATATAAATCAGTTAATTCTGCCAGAACTTTTACTTACAGTTTTGGTTGGTACAGGTAAGGCATTTTAATAGTGGCGGATTTGTGTCAAAGGGAACGGATGAAGAAATAATGAAGACATACATTTTTTTCAGAACAAAGTGTAGTGGAACCAATTATAATAGTTAAAACAATTTTCATAAATATATGTAGAGGCTGAAGCTATCTAGGTATATAAAATTATTATTTACTAGCTTTTGCCCGCTTGGCTCGCGTATGTAATAGATTTTCGCCGACAAAATAAAGTGGTCTACCCTAAGTATTAAGTCTACATCTGTAACAACCATCTCCAGGGCTCCATCTATCTACCATTTATATTAGTCTATGCAGATGCATAGACTAATATAAATGATACATTATGGTTGATAGATATCAACCAAAATCTATCAAAACAGTACAGTGATTTAGGCATGAAAGCGTTATAAATAAACTGACTTTCGCATTTATAATACTCACATTGAAAATATTAAAATCCTGACTGATAGTAATATTTTCAAGGGGTAAAAATGTTGGTTTCTATGTTTGTAAAAGGTGATCTATATTTATTCTGGTCCGTGACGAACATAGTTTTTAAGCCCCGACGCAAAAAGAGGGGTCTGTCTTAGGCACCGTAGCTCTTAAAAGGGTAAATCGATTTGGATGCGGTTTTTTTATACTGATAGGATGGTGTCTCAGGCACAATCCCGTATATCAGGATTATTTGTAAAACACTAACAATTTGTCAGTACCCCCATTACTCACGATTCTATAAGCAACTTTTATTATGAGCCCAACTCTTTTGTTGGCGTAGTGGTTGAGCGTGTCGCAGGTTCGATTCCCGCACGAAACAAATATTTGTATGGCCTACAGATAGTTCTTCCGGGTCGGGCTGTTTGTGTATGTGAGTTTATATATTTGTAAACGCACCCACGGTACAGGAGAAATTCCCAGTGTCTCATAACCCTCCTTTTTGCTTCGCCGTAGTCGGGTAAAAAAAGAAATAAAAAAAAGGTTGTTATTGTTTTAAAAATAACCCTGTATAAAGGCGCACCTCCTATGTGATAAGCTACGGGGATGAAGCCGTGGAAAAAAGATAGTGTTGATATAATAAAGCTAGATGCTACTCAGGAACCCAGGATTATGAAATGTGCTGCTCATTCTAATATATAAAATTGTTCCGTTACTGTGTGAGTGACTGACAGACAACGCACAGCAAAACTGTTGGTCGTCGGAAGCTGAAATTTGGCGTGTAGCTGAAATTTGGGAGCAATAAGATAGGATTTCGAGAACGTAAAAAAACGGGATATGCGCGTACCAAGTCGCGGGCTAGTATCACACACAGTCACATATTCATAAATACCAAGAAGACAAGGGACCCAGGGATCCGTGAAGTGGGTAGGTATAGCCGGGGAGGTGTAGATCTAGTAGTGGGTGATTCTGGCCTCATCTCGTTTAAAATGACCGAATAAGATTGACGTGTAAAAGTGTTATATTAACCTATTACCAAAATTAATATTATTTTTCATGATTTATTATATGCGATTTATAAAATTTACTGGTCCAGAGTAAAATAATTCACTTAACATGAAAACTACAAGTTGATTTATCACTTTAGGTACATTAGAAGAACAGTAGGTGAGGATTATGATGTAAAAATTATAAACTTGTTAATTGAAATGCTTATAAAACTATAATAATTTTACGGAAGTGTGTTTACACTTACGTATTGATTTCTGAGCAGCTATAAAAAAAACGTTGGTTCAAATGGAATTATTGAAGAAATTGAAGCATTACACAACCATTGAGTTTACAAGTTCAAATAGCAAATCTGAGCTCAGAACGCCTCAACGATCGTTCCAAGTCTAGTTGCATAGCAAACATTGGGACCAGTTTCAGAAATACTTACCTACTGTCTATACAGTTCAAAACAGACTTTATTTTCTGGACGATACAGCTGAAGTTTCAAGTTACATTGATATCAGGTTAGATATAAGAGAGCTAGATTACAGGAACGATGTAAATTGAACTTTATGGTTCTAGAATTATGGTTCAAAATTGACGATGTCTGGAAGGGTGGTTAAGCATACAGGACTGTATTTTAACTTGTAAATAAAAAACTATGGAATGCGTGGGCTGAACGATTTGAAAAGTCAGTTTGGCTTTTATAAACGTCTTTCAGGTATTTGGGTCAAATGTTGACGGTGTCATTAGTATGATGTGTTCTATTATATTGGATTCTATATAAAAGGGTGGAAAACTACTACAGGTAATCATACCTTTGATTTGTTTAATGGGCAAGTTTTCACCTTTTGTTTAGCTTTTCAATTAGTTTTGTTCTGCATGTTCAATGGCTTGTTGACGTGTTTAGATTATTAATCCTTGATTTTATTTAAAATCAAATTAGATTTTTAAAATTTTAAAAAAGAATGATATTCTAGCTTCTGCCAGAGGCTTCGCCCGTATGAATTTCGGAAATTATCCAACGGGAACATGCTCCCGATATGTCTCCTTTATCCTGTAGAAAATTTACCCACAGTTTGCCTCTTTGGTTCCCTGTGTAACAGCACGCCCCAACAGAAACATTTGAAAAATTGTCACCATCTTCAGTTCAGTCAAGAGACACCGAAGTGTAAGCCGAAAATCACCCCGTGGTAATATGCTCCCGTACTAAATAGTCTATTTTGTCCTAATCCAGAACATGGGCTACTAGTGTGCCAAGTATCATCAAAATTCGCTCAGCCATTTAGACAAGAAGAGGGAACAAACAGACCGACAGAGTACCGTTCGCAATTATAATATTTACACGGATATGAATATGAATAATATGGATTACGAACAATGAGAATTTACCGGCAAACTCGGAAGGTAAAACCATTGAAATATAGAAAGACAAACATTATTTATCATCAAAATATTATAATAGGCAAATTATTTAGAAACAGTGCAATATTCTTATAAAGGTGAATATGAAAAAATCTTTATTAACCTGATTTTTTCAATCAGCTTATTTTTATTGAAATACTCATAAAACTGATGATGTTAATAAAAGCAACTTTATGCTTTTTCATTGTAAATCTCGTAAGTAATCTCAGTCTAGAGATTTGGATGTAGAATAATGCTTTGGAACACCGAGCGGATTTCATAACGTCCCCTCCAAATGTATGTCGTTAGATTTGTGACATACGTAAGAAAAGAACGAATAGTACTTAAGAGCGTTTACGCGGTACGGCTTTTCATACAAACTTTCAAATCCTTCTTTATCGAAATGAATGAACCGATTTTCATAAAACTTGGTATGCATACGATAGATATCCAGGTCTAAATAGTTATCAGAGAAAATTGTCGAAAAAGAGTTCAGGGGGAAGGATATAGTGATTTTTCACTTCTACAGAATACTTAAAATCGCTCTCTCTCTCCCTCTAAAATCTTTTTCAAAAATGTTCTCAGATAACTATTTAGATGATATCTAGCGTATGCATACCAAGTTTCGTTAAAATTGGTTCATTCATTTTGAAGAATAAGGACTTGAAAGTTTGTATGAAATGACATACGGCGTACACGCTCTTAAGTAAAAGTAAAAATAAACAAAAATAGCAAGTGCCTAAGAACCGAAATTAGGACGCAAATTATATTTCTATAGAAAGCAGTCAGAACTGTTTCCCTCTACAGTTTTAAAAATCTTTCAGTACATTACAGACCATGTACAAACGCCAGCATATCGAGCAACAGCAATCTGTCAAATTTCTTTAATAGAATTTCAACTTTATCTCTAAAGCATTACGTTCAAGGTTGATTGGGATAATTGGTCAGTTTCGGGTAGCTTGATGTACTGGCGTCTGTAAAACATTAAAAAAAATTGGAGGGAGCCAATCGAAATTATGGTATGACGTCTGGTGAGAGTCGCAAGAGTACGCTGAATTAGAGGAAACCCAGGTCCGGTCTATAAGGCGACGATTGGGGGACGCCTATGTCCAGGTCTACTAATAGTCTTCATTCGGCTGAAATTATTTTTTTTTATTTTTATTTATCAACTAGCTTCTAACAGCTGCGGCTTCGCCCGCGTTAATATCGGAAATAGCAAGGTTTCCTGATTTGTACTGTACATTTTTTACTCAGGAAACACCCACCCTACACCTACCCAACACCTACCTTACACCTACCCTACACCTACCTTACACCTACCCAACACCTACCCAACACCTACCCTACACCTACCTTACACCTACCCTACACCTACCCTAAACTTACCTTACACCTACCTTACATCTACCTTACACCTACCCTACACCTACCTTACACCTACCTTACACCTACTCTACACCTACCTAACACCTACCCTTCACCTACCCTACCTACATAATTATACCAGCCCAAAAATACTATGACATGTTTCTGGTCTCCTGATACTTGATGTTTCTGGTCTCCTGGTACTTGTGAATCTGAAGTACTAAGGCAGCAGCGGCTCTGAGTTTCCACTTCCTCCTCAGTCTTCATTAATCCACGCCACTTACCGGGATAAAAACTAGCCTATTTTTTATTCCAGGTTATGAACTACATGTGTGCCAAATTTCATCCAAATCCTTTCAGCCGTTTTTGCCTGATTGTTACACAAACATACAAACATTCACCTTTATAATATTAGTAGGATGGGCTAGCTCTTGACATCGATCACGCCTGATGGAAAGCGATAGATAAGGTCCATGATGAAGCGAGTACTTATGCCCAGAAGATGCCTTGAGGCACTGGTACTTCCACGCGTCGATGAAACACAGCAGGGTGCTTGACGCCGAACTCCGGTGGGAGGGTGGTCGCAAACCAGGCGGGTGTTAAACCTACCACCGCAAGGATAGGCCAGTCTAATAAGGTGTTAGGTGAGACTGTCCAGGATGCACCGAGCGCTCAGTTCAGTTGAGTGTCTGATGAAACAAATTGCGCTACACGAGAAGGCTCCTTCATGCACCCCAAGATGATGATGATGAAAAGGCCGCATCTGCAAATACTTCTTAGTCTGTCTTATATCTATATTATATTAAGTCTTTACCAAAAGCTCACATAAGGTCCTCGCCGTATGTATACCAGGTAAATGGCATCGCGCATCAAAATTCAAGAAAAAGCTTTTACGGTAAGTCAGCTCCGCTATATCTGCTGTCTAAATGAAAAACAGCGGCTCGGCTCAATGCCGCTTGTAAATGCTACTTACACGCCTTACGTTATGGTATTTTGTAGGAATCATTTAAATTCTCACTTTCATACTAATATTTAAATGCGAATTTAACTTTGTTTGTTAGCTTTTCACTAACGGCTGAATATTTAATCGAAATTGGTTAAAACAGGTAAACTATATGTGTGATTTGAAAACTCCCTTAAAGGATGATAATTACTCCAGAAGCATGTTGCCTTGGGAAAATTTACACGTCGACGTCACTCGGTTGAAATGATGATGGTGACGATTTCTCAGATGTTTCTATGTGCTGTTGCACGCCGTCTAAATTTGTGTCCAGTTAGTATTTAAAGGCTCACCCCATTCAAAAGGGCACCATAGTGGAAGAATATGTGGAGATTCCACCCTATTTGATATACAGCTCTGTTTGGAAAATCAATTCGACGAATACTTATTACTTTTATTTGGTCAAAAGATCAATAAACACAGACCTACCCAAAACTTGCCACTCACTCACACGCAACTTAGAAAAATGCTCGGGTCGAGAATATTATGATCAGACTTGATTACAGTAATTTTCATAGACATTACACGAACGAGCGCGGCTGCTATCGAAATAAACACCATTAGCTAGATACGTTACACTTTGTAAGGAAACACATTCTGGGTGCGATTTTTAGTCGCATGTTTTTGTTAGAATAAAATAGAAAAAAGCAACAATCACTAATTATAATAGAAGAAGAATAATCATCATAAACAATACAAACAATAAAGCTTTTCCGTTACTGGAGGCCTACCATAAGCTTTTAAAATACTTGTCAAGAGAAAGGCAGTTCACCACAGCATTTTAACCTGACAGGTTTTATTTTTGTACCATGAGCATTTCCCGCTGACCTGCATAATATCAACTTTTGATCTGCGTGAGTCCGTCCAACAAAAGAAGTTCCGCAACCGCGGCGCTAGTTTCTATGCGACTGTACGTTATCCTCTAACAAATCTTGTTAGTTCCATTAATTTCCGCCAGACTTCTTTGTTGGACGGACTTTAGTCGCTCAACGGTTCAGGTCACGTGATCGCTGGCTTGCCTGCTACTAGGCGCGCTCAAACTAGCACGACATGTTATTTTTCGTCTAAAATTGGTAGGCCCCCAAAATGATTAAGTGACTGAGTGAATGACAGACAACGCACAGCTGAAACTAGTGGTCATAGAAAGCTGTAGAAATTTGGCATGTAGGTTCCTTGGGGAGTGTAGGGGAGCACTAAGATAGGATTTCGAGAACGAGATACGCGCGTACGAAGTCGCGGGCTAGTGTCACATATTCATAAATACCAAGAACACAAGGGACCCAGGGATCCAGGAAGTGGGTAGTTATAGCAGGGGAGGCTTAAATCTAGTAGTGGGATTTAAAACGAGATGAAGCCAGAAGGCTTCATCTCGTTTAAAATGACCAAAAAGGATTTCTCCAAAATTCTTACGGCAACGGGAAAATACGGGATATGCGCGTACGAAGTCGCGGGCAAAAGCTAGTATTACATAACAACGATACATTAAAACTGCACTGATGACTGAGATGGACACGCTTGCCCATACCGAAGGGGTTAAAATCTCAGCGTTTGCTGGGCGTCAGACACCCATAGCTGGTTTCCTGTTGGCACCCTGTAGTGACGTGTGTGAATGGACATGGATAAATAAAATAGACACAATCTTGTATGTTATAATTATGTAGGTAATAAATATTGTATTAGAATACGTACTGTTAGTCTCTCTGTCAGACAGATTTTGGTCTTTGAAAACCATTGTTTCCCGCACAATCGCTTCCATACAGTTTCAAAATAAACGGCAATCTATTTTTACAAACACAAAAACAGTTTTGTGTTGTGTTTGTTTATTTTCATCACATTTTATTTCAGACGTCATTAATAAGGTTTTCACAGAAATGTGGTATTGAACTGTATGCTTCTATGTAATGTGTATTTAACTTTAATGTATAAAACATATTGTTCAATAATTAACCACATACCAAAGGTTAATCACAACACTCTGATTAATTCAATAATTTCAGTTCATAATGGATTTATTGTTTTTTAATTACTATTGTTCCCGACTATCTCTCAGCTATTTTAACATGAAACAAATATACGAGTATTTATACAGTTTTAGGCTATCACAAGATTAATACAAAGTGGAATCGTCGCTGCGCGTGCAAAACCGCGGAACAACAGTTGGTAAATACCGCGTATCGGCTTTTAAACGATTTTACAGGAGGTGAAAAAACTGAATCTCTTAGTCATTTGACTATACCTATTTTACGGGTCTTATTTCTTAAATTTACGTTACCGGGTAAATCACAAAAAAGTTACTACATAGTTCAGCCCATAAAATATAGTCAAATGACTAAGATATTCAGTTTTTTTATTCATATTTTTTAAAAAGGGGTTGTAGCACGACAACCCCTTTTTAAATTCCTTATCAAACGCATCATGAACAGCAAGTTTTATCCCATAAACGGGGTGTCATCAAAACACACGCCACCGGGTGAGGCACCTGTGTTTACATCCGCAAGACCCGCTTAGTGATGTCACCACTTTCTTTTATGTGGCTTAGTTCATCTATGGTGTAGCAGTCAGGGCACTAGGTCAATGCTGGCCATAGAGATAAGCTTCAAGAAAATGTGCAGGGCTGGAATACTTACGATTGGAGGATTTAACACCTTAATAAAACATTATATGTGTACTCCCCGAACATTAAACAGAAGTATTGTATAACACATTGGGCTAGACTGCAAGAGGTGCTAAATCCTGTATAATAGAGGCACGGCAAGATATCGCCAGTAAACGAGTACAGGTCTAAACTTCGTTCCCTTCAATAACACTTTCCCTATGGAAATCGAACCCAACAATCGTCCCTGCGACTATTAGAACATTTCGGCAATGCCAGACAAATTTCTTCATCCCCAAAATTGACATAACTACCTATTATTTTTATCATCTACAGCCCGTCTTTACCCACTACTGGGTATAGGTCTCTCTTTTCCTGCACCAATCCCAACGCTCTTTTCATACCTCAAAATCAAAAACTTTTCAGGAACGTAATAAATTCACGTAAACGAACATAACAGCTGTAAACTCAAGTTACAATTATCACAAATGTACTACATCAACACGAGTATCACATACGTACAGTAGTAGATTGTACCACTGTGACGAGTACATTCAGCTCGAATGCTTGATGTGTGACATTGTTGCTCGCACAAAGGACATGCGGGCTGGGATTTTTAATCACTGTGTATTATGAAGCGAATTTCTCTGCGGAGAATTTAAAACGGGGTTATTTTTTTTAAAGATTGCTTCCAATCTTTAGGAAATTAAATGAGTGATGACTTGCATGAAAGTTGGTCTTCATAGACTGGGCTTAACTCAGTTGCATATGTTCCTTGGTCCCTTTTTGGCCTAGCTCTATTCTGTCTCCTGCTTGATAATGAGGAGAGTGGAAATTATATTTTTTCCTACTCTTCCGCTGTTATTTTCTGATTAATTTCGTTGCGGGATCCAAGACAGTTGAATCGTTTCTCCGGGACTCGTAGAACTTCATTGACTCGGCGTTTTTTTGATGGTCGCTATTGTTAATTCTGGTTTTCAGGAGATGCACTGGTTTGGGAATGTGTGGCAGGCTTGTCTTCATAAACTTCAGAATTATGGCAATGGGACGGCCATGTTAGCTGTAAAACTATTGAGTTAGATGTGTTCTTCAGTGACGTAATATAGGAAGCTCTTAAGTTAGGTGGAACAACAATCTTTGGAGGGTGGCTGGTACCAGCTGAAATATTAATGAGAGTAGACGAGGATTGAGTTGAATGGAATACGATTGAAGAGACTATTGTCATCATGATTCTAATGTGAGGGAAAGACTGAGCTATACATAATGAATAGCACCTTTATATTTAGGTTTAGGGTTCCGTACCCAAAGAGTAAACACGTGCCCCTATTACTGAGACGCCGCTGTCCGTCTGCCTGTCTGTCTGCCACAAAGCTGTATCTCATGAACCATGATAGCTAGACAGTTGAATTTTTCACAGATGATGACGTATTTCTGTTGCCGCTATATAAGAACAAATACTAAAAACAGAATAAAATAAATATTTAAGTGTCATCGATCGACTTTGATTGATTGGTATGTTAACAGCCTAAATTTAGGATATATCGACATCTCTCCGTGCTTCGGAAAGCACTTCCGAAGCACGGAGAGATGTCGATATGTCCTAAATTTACGGCCTGACCCCAGTAAACGTTACTTAACCTCTGCTAGTACCCTTTACAACAACAAATTAATGAACATTCTCGAGATTTTTGCGTTAAAGTAGCTTTTCACAGTCGCAACCCATCCCTTCCGCAATGTAAATCGACCCTAAGATCCTGAATCCTGAAACAAACGACGAGCTACATTCGAGTAATAAAGCAGCTAACGCGCCGAGAGCGTGTAAATGCGGCGATGACGTCACGCTTCCCGCTAATACGACCACACTGCACACATTGAGTTAATTTACTGTCTCACGCCCCCACCAGAGCAGGAGCGGCTCACTGAATGAATGGGAGTGAATGAAAGTCCTGTGGTGTTGAGAATTGGAGTGATTTTTGTAAATGTTTGGTGTTTACGTTTTTTATGGACACAATGGTAGGTTTTGTTTTTTTCGTCAGGTTTCTTCTGTGGAATTATTTTTTCCAGTTTATGAAGATACTTTTCAACGATAATTTAGCTTAAGGTGTTAGTTGTTTCATAATTAATAGGTAGATATCATCGTAATCATAAAAATCAACTTAATAAATTTTAAGTTTTTCTGCGAACGCATGACGTTCGCTCATTTGGAACTTACGGCTACAGCAATTTGTAAAATTAAGGCGTCGTCCTAACATCAGCGACCATTTTGCCAATGCGCGAGCTTAGATTCGTCGGGTTTGCCACGAAAACATGACGATCGCGTATTCGCGTTATAATCGCTTTGTAATAGAAGCTAAACTACCGCTCAAAAGTTTTGGCAACAAGAATTTTATAAACCCTATGGAGCTTTGCGAGACCGTCATTAAAATGGTGGACACATACACAGATGTGTCTAAAATTTAAAATCAGTACTGTTTATTACATCATCATCATATAAGTTGAAAGACGTCCACTGCTGGATATAGGCCACCCTGGTTGCCACAACAACAGGTCGAACATACGGAAGTGGTCTGTACGGTTTTATGTTTAAAGAATTACTAAGTAATACAATTAATCAAAATTACTATGAAGTCGTCTCGTTAATTCTAACTTTTACAGAATACCCTTTTCTGGGTAGTTAAATACTTTTGAGTGGTAATGTAGATTAGTTTTACAAGTTACTTTTTTAGATTTTTATCAGTCTTTACGGCACGGTTTAATGTCTATGAAAAACGAAAATTTAATTAGTGTAGCTACCTGCTTCTTAGTCATGTCATACAACATAATTATAGTTTATTCACCATACCAGAAGAGTGTATTGTAAACACATAATTTTCCCTTCTGTAAGTCTCACTTTACATAAAATTGTGTAGATTCCTATAGCAACTTTCATGAAAGTAGTTTTCCATTGAAAAGTTGCCACGTCACGCAAAATTGATTTCCCAAAGGTATAACATGCAAACGAGGTTTTAATATTCGCCCCCTACACGGGTAAACCTACATTTTGACGACAGATTTGCATTACACTATGACCGTACGACCCAATACTTAGACGCAATTCATAAAAGGTTTCAACTACGTCATTCTTAGGTATGAAAGTTTCCTTTACATATTTATACCTATTACACATTTACATAGATTTTTTCCAGAGTACGGTCACATAATCCCCACGCGGCCGCATGTAGTAAAACAATCATGCCCGCGCAATGTGCACTGAGCACAAGTTTCGGCTATCACAGGCCTTCACCTATTGATAGATTCAAACTTAATGACGTTTGTGAAGTTTGCTTTTCTATTTACTGTGCCCTACACCTCAGCCACTCTGTCACATAAATTTGCAGCGCGACTCGCTGTGTGTGCTGAGTCGATATTAGGTTTGATTCAATCTATAAACGGACACTCATTGACTGACATAACGGTTTCTATGTAAGGGTTTGACGTTTTGACTATTAGTAGCCGCCAAAGCTTGTCCGTGCTCCGTAAGATTACACATGGGTAACAATCTTTAGAATCCGATCAATCTCGCTACCGAGCCACTTCCCCGTTTCTTTTGTTGGGGTCGGATTACCCTTTATCCGGATAAGCTGAATATCATAATTCACATGGAGCATCTGCCAACCTGACTGCCACAACCTTGAAACTGGGAGCGAGCCCTTGGCATGATTGGTTTCAGATTTTTTGGCTTTTCGGTACCCGTAACGAGTGCCAAAGATCTTCAAATAGTACAGAACAAGCTGCTTAACGTAGTTTTAGAGGCATCTCAAGAATCCATAGAAATGTAAAAAGACCTGCACGGTCCTACATACTTATAAAATCATTGATGAAAATTGTACGTATTCCTCTAAAAAGTCCGGAGATCGCAGTTCACATTAAAGAGGTCCGAAGAGTATTGTGCAGTCTAGACGTGAATAAGGCCAGCGGACCTGACGGCATTCCAGCGAGAGTGTTGAGGCAATGTGCACCTGAACTGTCTCCTGTGTTGACACGCCTGTACCGCCTCTCTCTTGAAAAAAGAACGGTGCCGAAATCATGGAAGCTTGCGAATGTGCAACCGGTGCCCAAAAAGGGAGACCGTGCTGACCCTGCACATTACCGTCCAATCGCCATTACCTCCATCCTATGCAAGGTTATGGAAAGGGTTCTGAACAGTAAGCTGCTGACCTACCTTGAAGACAATGATCTCCTCAATGACCGTCAATATGGCTTTCGCCAGGGACGGTCAACTGGTGATCTTCTTGTGTATGTCACGCACTGCTTGGGCGAAGCCATCGAGAGACACGGCGAAGCACTTGCTGTGTCGCTCGATATCTCGAAGGCTTTTGACAGGGTCTGGCACGCAGGTCTACTCAACAAGCTTCCTGCTTATGGCATCCCAGCTGGTTTTTGTAGCTGGATATCAGACTTCCTAAATGAACGGTCGATCCGAGTAGTCGTTGACGGCTGCTCCTCTGACCTTATGGCTATTGATGCCGGAGTTCCTCAGGGGTCTGTTCTCTCTGCAACTCTTTTCCTGCTACACATCAATGACCTACTTCAGCCTGGTCTTGTTGGGTACGCAGATGACAGTACGGTTTCAGAGAGATACTTGTCCAGCGCAACAACCGGCGGGGATGAAGTCCGTTCCTTGAGAGAGGCCATGGTAGAGCGGACAAATTTGACCTTAAGCATTGTCTCCCAGTGGGGTGATGACAATCTGGTCACTTTTAACGCCACCAAAACACAGGCGTGTCTTTTTACCGCAAAAAGGAGTCGCTTTGACCAAACTCCTACTTTTCGGGGTGCATCTATTCCCGTTACTGATCGGCTCGAGCTCCTAGGCATGGAGTTGACATCCAGTCTCAACTTCGGCGCCACCATCGAGTACAAAGCCCAAATTGCGGCCAAAAAGCTGGGCATCCTAAATAAGGTGAAGCGATACTTCAGGCCTGGACAGCTTTTAACCCTTTACACAGCACAAGTCCGATCCTGCATGGAGTATTGTAGCCACCTTTGGGATGGCTCAGCTAAGTATCAGCTTGCCGCGCTTGACTCGGTGGAACGCAGAGCTAAGAGGCTCATCGGTGACGCAAAACTGGTGGATGCCAAGCTACATAGCTTGGCTCATCGCCGTAAGGTTGCCTGCTTATCGGTCTTCTACAGATTGTACTTCGGTGAGTGTGCCCAAGAACTCCACGACCTCATCCCACCGGCCCCCTTCTACCATCGGACATCCAGACGCACTGCATCTTACCATCCCTACCTTGTAGCTATTCCACCAATTCGCACTAAGCGTTTCCAAACGTCTTTTATAATGCGCACAGCAAAGGAGTGGAACTCTCTGCCTGCGTCTGTGTTTCCAAAAGCTTACAGCTCTAATCTCTTCAAAGTTAGAGTGAACAGGCTCCTTCTGGGTAAGCTCGCTCCATCATAGACTTTGTCTCTGTCATATCTGACATTGACTAGAGTCAAGAGCAAACCCATCAACAATAAAAAAAAAAAAAAAAAAAGTGTAGGTATTTCAAAATTGTAACTAAGTCAGCGTCAATTAGCTTAGAAATACCCATAAAACAACCTTTGTTTTGAAACTGTAGGTCTCACCACAAAACCACCATTCAACAGATTAGGTACCTACCTAATATTAACACAACTTTTTGGAAACTAATTTGAAATGTTTTACGTTGTTCTGAGTTTTGTTGTATAAGCCGATATTTTAAGGTTTCGCAACGTAGTTCAAGGAAATGCTTAGTCGCTACTTCAGTTACGAAGTTTTGTTAGGCAACTGTGGGAAATCCTGAACGTGAAGGTTATAAAGTTTTAGTTTCAGGGACCAAGATTTCTCAGTAAAAATATTTTCCTCATTGCCAAACTGCTGTAATCAAAAGAAAGTACTCACCATTATTAAATACATTATTTTTATACGTCTCGATTCTCTGATTATAGCGTGCTTAAAACATAAACTTTAGCAACCATTGTACCTCTGCATCACAATATCAAATTCCAAACATCCTTACTTCCTTACTGATATTTGAAACGCGAAAGTTTGCATGTATGGAGGTTTGTTACTTTTTCACGCAAAAACTACTAAATGGATCTTGATGAAATTTGGCACAGAGATATATTATAGTCTGGAATACCACGTATGATACTTTTTATCCCGGGATATATCCTTTGGGATAATTTTCACATTCACGCGATCGGAGCCGCGGCCGTCTGCTAGTTAATTTTAAAAGGGCATAAGAAGGTGACTTTTGAATTTATGAAGTTATCATATAAATCTGAAGCCTGGCACGAATGTTTTATACTTTTTTTATTATTGATAAGCTCGCGATCGACTACGTCCTGGATCACACTTGCCTAGAAGTAACCTTTTCACTCATGACTTGATAAAAAGAGGTTGTAGCTATAAGAAAACAGACTGCAGCAGGGAATTCTATTCCTTAGCTGTCGGCACAAAGAAATTACGTATTCACAAAACGATTTAATGATAGAAAACTGATGAAATGAGTGTTGCAATGCCACTGCTAAATTCTTCAAGGAACAATTTCCTATGGCATGCATCTACTGGATAGCATATGGTATATACTATAATACTCACTATGGTACTAATTTATAAGCTGTATCCAAAGCTTGTCAAATCCTGCGGCGACCGCACTTAGGCGCATGTGTTATCATGTCATCGATATCACTGGGATCAAAACCGCGCTGCGGTTATGTTGTGTGAGCTTGTCGCTCTACCGCGCGTTCAGCCGCGGTTAGCCGAACTATACAATGGGAAAATTTCTAGGGGCTTAGTGATAATGAGATGGAATTGCATAGTATAATTCCGCCAAGCCCATTCCATCATCGGACTACAAGACGTACTGCGATACGCCACCGGTTCATGGTGGACATCCCACCCATATGCACTAATCGTTATGGGAACACATTCATTGTGCGTACAGCTAAGGAGTGGAATTCCTTGCCAGAGTCTGTGTTTCCTGATAGCTACAACCCGGAAGTCTTTAAGTAAAGAGTGAATAGGTTACTTCTAGGCAAGCGTGCTCCATCTTCGGCCACATCATCACTTACCATCAGGTGAGATAGTGGTCAAGCGCGTGCCTATCAATAATAAAAAAAGACAGGGGTCCCAACTGTCATCTGAAGATCTTTAGCAGTCGTTACAGGTAGGTAGATAGAAGCCAGAAAATCTGACACCAGTCTTGATAAAGGGATCGTTGTTACCCAGTTATTGGGTTGACGAGGTCAAAAAGGCAGTCTCATTATGTAAAATACTGATACTCAGCTGCATTCGTTCATTCATTCATTTCATTCATTAGACTGGAATCCGACCAGAACTAAAGTTGGGGTAGACAGGGGTACACAGATTGATTGAGACATAACAGTATGATTCTTCCCTATTAACTAACGCTATACACAACCTGTAACAGAATAAACACAATACCTTAAAAGGGGTAATTGTGCTCATCATTATGAACAACCTTTAGTACTTTAAGAACCACCTCGAAATCGCGAAAAAAAAATGCAGCTATTCAGTATATTTTGTCGAGTTATGAGCATAGAAATGTACGGGGCCGTAGCTTTTTTTGACGGTTTCAGTGTGCAATGTCCTCTTTTAAGGTATTGCGTTTATTCTTACACGTTTTATAGGGATAGGTTTTTTGAAATTCATAAACTCACGATTTTTTATCATGAACGACAAAAACCACACTGCTACCATGCTTAAATACTCCTTTTGTTTCGTTTACGTACACCAGCCAGACGTCCTGTCTAAATAATATCCTAGAAAAAAAATCTTTAAGTTTTTCTCTTCCAATTTATATTTCGCTAAATTTTTCTGTCTGTTGGAACATTTTTTATTAAAAATTAAACACAAAAATATTTTTTATTAAAAATTAAACACAAAAATATTTTCTATTAAAAATTAAACACAAAAATATTGTTTATTAAAATTTAAACACAAAAATATTTTTTATTAAAAATTAAACAAAAAATAATTTTGTAGTCCACTATCATTTAATTATGTAGCTAACATTACTAGTATTTTTATTTTAGTCGGTTGAGTGCCAACCTAAATTGGCGTGTTTCCTCGATATGCCTGACTGGTTTCCAATCAGGAAAGAAAAGCAGGGATTTGGCAATGAATCGGAATAATACCTTAATCCCGAATACACGGTTCTAATATTAGCTGATTTTTCCGAAAGAAAAGACGCGGGGATTATTCGTTGGATAAAATCGGATTTTCGTACAAAATCTTCGTTCTGTTATCATTCTTTTTGAATTGATTTTGTGATGTATTAGGAATTAGCTTTTAAAGATACAGTATTGGGAAATATAAGATTATATTACTACCTATAAAAAATGCTTGCGGTCATCAGGTTTTTTTTATCGACTACCCAGTTGTTTTGAAGTCAATTTTGATGCGATGGGAAACAAATAAAAAATAAAACTAAAAGTGTAATGATTTAAAGACCAAGCCGCCGCCCGCGGCTTCGCCCGCATTTTGGTCGGAAATTACTCCCAGGGAAGATGCTCCTGAAGTTAAAAGTATCCCATGGTTCTAATCAAGGAATTGCTCTACCCGTATGCCATATTTCATCTAAATCCGTTGAGCCGTTAAGACATGATGAGATAACAAACAAACTCACTTTCAAATTCATACATAATAAAATACATACTAGCTTTTGCCCGCGACTTCAGACGCTTATCCCGTTTTTTCCCATTCCCGTATAGCCTATAGCCTTCCTCATTAATGCGGCTATCATATACAAAAACAGTTTTCAAAAACCGACTTTTACTTCCAGAATTACGTTCGAATTGCGTTCAAACAAACAAACAAATATATCAGCTTTATTAATAGTACTTATATAGATTAGTATAGTATAGATAACTAGCTGACCTGCGTAACTTCGTCTTCGTCACATTTTTCATGAATGCTCCGCTTCTTTTAGACAGTCTCTCTTCGATAAATGGATTATCCAACACAAAATATTGTTTTGATTCGAACCAGGAGTTCTTGAGATTAGTGTGTTCAACCAAACAAACAAACTACAGATTTAAAATATTATATTAGTACCTATAGATTACGATTAGCCGCAGTTTTACCTAATACCTACTCGTATATGGGTATTCCCGGTCCAAAAAAACTTTTTAAAGATTTTTTATGTGAGATCCTTACTTCTTTACCCAAAGGTTAAGTAAGCAGCTATCTTGCTATTTCTATATACGTTTCTTTTACCATCGTAACCTCAAAGTAAATCAAATAGTCTAGGCCGAGCATGAAATAAAAGGAATATTCTTAAAGGCTAGTTGTCAAAGAGTGTGGCTTTCTATTCACGGCACGTGCGTACCCAAGTCCGGTTGGTGTAGACTAAGTTTGTGTGAAGCGGACTTTTTTTGTTGGTATTTGTTTTTAGCGAAATCGTGGTGTGTATGTCGTAGCCAACTAGCTTAATCAGACGTTTCATTAAAAGACTAGTCTGTTCAATGAACTGCGCAATTTAATCAGCGACATTAGCGACATGGGTAAGTTATTCAACGATATTGAACAAAAGATGTCACTTAGGTTGCTGAAAAATCGGCACATCTAAATGAAAAGTCTAGGCCACAAATTAAATGGCCGATTAAGCTAATTGTCTGCGACATGTACATATATTGTGTTTGTTGTTGAGCTATTTATATTGTGTGAAGAGTAGTCCAAATCAAATCTAGCTGATTTGAACTAGTAGTTCCGTTTTGCATAAATCGTTCGAAACTCTTCTATACATATTTCGTTCAATTAACATTTTAGCTCGGTTTTCTATTTCCGTTTTCCATTTTTTTTTAATATTTCTACTTATACTGCATTAACAAACATATCCAAACAAACGTATTTATAAACAATGTATGTATGTATGTTTTTTTATGTGCGTACATAAATATTAAAATAAATAAATTTTAAAATCACTTGTCTAAAATCTTCAAAGGTCAAGAGTAATGTACTTTTAAGGTAAGGTATTTTACTAATAGGCCCCCAGTTTTTTCCATATTTCCCAGTTCTTACTCATAATTCAATTAATTCCATACATAATTGAACTATTTCAAAATGCTTTACAAAAGGCCAAAAGGGTCTACCACTTAACAAGCATTCTGCAACTTTTAAATTCGAATAAATGAAAACAATGTTGAATGTGGTGTAGGTAGGTTTGTATGTACCTAATCTACAATACGCAAGCCTTGGGCTTTTTACCCCTAAACATTCTAACCTGCTCCCTTTAATGCTATAATAAATTGTAAGGGTTAAATTCTACGAAAGGGTTTGCAAGGTAAGCTCAACTCGCTGTAACTGTTGACCCGGTTATGCATAAAACATTGAGATAATTATGATATTTTATATTTAACCTTTAGTTGCCTTCTCACGGAGCCATTTCAATCGACTTACAAGTATTACGCATATCATTCATTATTTTAATCGAACAACTTTTCAAATTGAAATATAGGTAATCGTTCTTATCATTAGGTGAATATAATTCGAGTATAAGTTGCGTGACAGTCCTAATATCATTCTGCACTCGATAGCTGCCCGGGCAGATAGCCCGCTTGTGTGGGCATTAGCTGATCAAACGAAGTCTGTTTTAGTTGTTAAGTACCTACAAACATAGGCTAAGTAATATTGTTACTAACACAGTGGACCTCCTGAATAAATAAATTACTGTTGTGATAGTAAATTATGATGATAATTTATTTATTCAAACTTCATGCACCGCAAAAGGCACATTATTTAGGTGTAGATCTTTCCACCATTCAACCCAGGGTGGTGGAGAGATATCATGGCAGGTTAATTGTTTTCTGCGTGAAAAGCAAAAATTCTAACTAATATTATAAATGAAAAAGTGACTTTGTTTGTTGCACTTTTACTCAAACAGCTGAACCGATTTTCATGAACTTTTGTACGTAGAGATAAATAGGACGTTGCTGTACATTGTAAAAAAGATTTTCTTTTTCACTTTTATAAGATTTCTGTATGATTTCCAATAGGGTTATTGCTAAAGCTCGGGACAAAACTTGAATCACAGTTGATAAAGGTAGTATTTTATAATAAAATCCGATGTTGTGAATGTTTTTCCCGATTTCAGTGTTGGTCCCATAGTGAAAGTCATTCATAATCATGAGTACAATGATTCCTTAAGAGGTATTGCGTTTATTTTGTTACACGTTGTATACCTAACTATACCTTAAAAAAAAAGTACTTGTCGAAGTTCCGTATAGTGTCGAATGTAAAAGAATAGCACCATTCCATCACTTCCCGTGGGTGTCGTAAGAGGCGACTAAGGGACTCAATAGAGAATGGGCAGCAGTATTTTCTGTAGGTACATTGCTACAGCTATACTGCGATCGCCAACCCGCCGTGGCAAACCCGCCAAGCGTGGCGATTATGGCAAACCCTCCCCATTTGGGCGAGGCCTATGTCCAGCAGTGGACGTCTTTCGGCTGATATGATGATGATGATGATGAAAACTATTTTCAAAAAAGTGTTTCTATCGAATTCCACTTATTTGAAAATCAAATAAATAAAAACAAGACGAAATAAGTTAAGTAGGTACCACCATCACACCATTATTCAATGACACAAAAATAAAAAAACAAATCTTCAGATAACTGAGATCAAAGTACGACTTTTGTGTCCAAAACGCCATGTACTTCGTGGATCTTATTGACATTTTATGTGATTCTCAGTACGAGGGGCTCTCTGTAACTTTGCTAACTTGGAAAGTGTCTTGGAAAGTTCAAAAGAATAAGGGAAGACTTCCAATCTCACTTGTTACTAAGGCGTTCTTTTATAAGCTGATTAACTTTTCGTGATATAGAAATTTTCTGACAGAGTAGATCACTTGCAGTGCTTTATTTAATAATACCTTGTATGGGTATTAGGCTATGCATTAAGTTATTCATGATAATATCACAATAGAATCGTATTAGTGGCTTTAGACTTAGGGATTTATAGTCGCTGCAATATTTAGTTTGCTGACTACGCAAAATTGCTGATATAGGTAATGGAAAACTTTGAAACTTGTATTGTTGAGAATTTAAAATACTCGTACAGTAGACACAGACAAGACATCATCTTCATAATACGTAGTTTATATCCTAGATAATTAACGCACCATCGAAATATTAGACAATTTAGTAAAACACTAACGTTGAACGAGAGTCTATCTATCTATATAGCCTATTTTATCTTTGCCCACTGCTGGGCAAAGGCATCCCTCTCCCTTTTCCTCACAACTCTGTCATTTGCTATGTCGGACTAGTCCTTTCGGTCGTTCAGGGTCAAAATGTCCAATTCTCAAAATGTCCAACGGTGTCAAAATGTCCAAATCCTAAAATGTCCAATTTTCAAAATGTCCCATTCCCATAATGTCCAACTCCCAAAATGTCCAATCTTTGAAACTAACTTCAAAACACTTTAAAGTTGCCTGAAAGGCGTAGTAGGAGCCCTGCTTAGCGTGGCTCAAGGGTTTAAAAAAAAGGAAAAACCACGAAGGGAATGGCAGGGTCTGTTCGCTCGCTTCGCTCTCTCACTTGACCCCGCCGTCCCCTTCTAACCTAACCTGTCCGAGTCGGAGTGCCCAAAGTCCCGAGCTCGCTTCGCTCGCTCTTGCATCATAAGTTCTTTTTGGCAACTTTAAAGTACTTTAGGTTAGGTTCAAAGATTGGACAATTTGGGAGTTTGACTTTTTGGAAATTGGACATTTTGACACCGTTGGACATTTTGACCCTGAACCCTTTCGACAGGAGTCGAGTTCGTCCTGCCATCTTCGCCTTGGTCTGCCGCGATGTCTTGGAATCATTCGGTGGTTATTTTTGTCCCTTTCTCGTCTGACATGCGGCAGACATGTCCAGCTCAGACCCAGTTAAGCTTAGTAAAAGAAAAAAAATGACCTACACACAAAAAACAAAGACCCAGATTGTTTCAAAATCAATAAAACCGATTCCAATACGGAAGCTAAAAATCCAAACGCAGCTAAACCTATTGCAGTACAATCAAATAATAGGGGATAGCCCGAGAGCCGATGCTCGAGCGCAGAGTTGATAGAGCAAACAAAAATCGAGAGCCCTTGGAATCTATTTGCTCACTTGTTTTAAGGCGACCGCCCACTGCTGGAGAGACTTCGTACGTTAGCTATGTGATATGTTCGCTAGCCACGCATTCGTGCGTAGCACAGAGCACGGAATGACGCGTTGGCGGTAGTTAGATAAAATATTGTTAGTAGGGAGCGTGCAGGAACTATGGCAGTGGCAGCACAAAAGCGTCAAGTGTTTATTAAGTTAGAGTTTCGAATAGCAACACTAGACAGTACAAGTTTTGGCTGTCAGAGCCTTAGTCAATTTCTATCAGTAAATGGTGACTCACTAATAGGTACCTACGGTTTTTTCCGACTACAGGAAAAAGAGGAGGTTCTCAATTCGACCGTATTGTTTTGTCTGTTTAAGGATATCTTCGCCATTGCCAACACATTCAGGTAAATTTTTGTAATCTATGGAAAGTTTTTCCGGTGCCCTGTGGCTGTGGTGGATGATCCCACCTACATTTTTAGTAAGTGAAGCTAAGTACGCAAACTTAGGTTAGCATTGGGCGATGGATCGGTGCCTTTATGTACCCAGTGCAAAGTGTGGAAACAAGGGGTAGAAAAGTTGAGTCTACTTTTAAATCAAGGTCATGATTCAAGGTCATAGCCTGCAGGCTGTATAGAAACTATCCAGACATAACAAATCTGATGTCTATACCTAAAGGTCACAGATATACCACATATCTGTGACCTTTATGTATAGACATGAGATTTGTTATGTCTGGATAGTTTTTTTGCTTGTTATTTTGTATAATTCTCATGAGACATAATAACAAGGTTTATTTTCTTATCAAGGTAGTTTCTTTAGTTGAAATAAAAGCACTGTCTACGAATAATTCTACATTGAAATGCAGGATGTTTTAGAAGGAAAAAATAGAAACCAATCCAGCGATAAATAAAAAAGAAAGTATAGGTATCTGCCAAATGTTAAGAATAACACGAACTAAACATAGCCTACAGGCTATGCTGAAGAATAAAGTAAAAAAATCGTCTCCCAATAGTGTTCTGTACGAAGTACGACAAACGAGCAATAGGGCGGAAACTACAAAACTAACAACCTGGGGTTTTCATTAGGTGTCGTTTGTTTTATGTATCAACTGATTATCTATACTAATATTATAAAGAGGATAGATTTGTTTGTTTGTTTGTTTGTTTGAAATGAATAGGCTCCGAAACTACTGGACCGATTTGAAAAATTATTTCACCAGTAGAATCCTACATTATCGATGATGGACATAGGCTATAGAATATTTTCAAAAATGTTAGGGATCCGTATGAAAACTTCGATAATGTAACCCAAGATGTGAGAAAAAATCCTTATATCGCGTACGCTGCGGAATCTATTGACAATAGAGCTAAGTGATGTACTACATTTTTATAGAAGTCATCAATTTCTACAAAAAAGTCCGCAATACTATATGTCTAACTATTATGGTTAAGTCACCATGACCGCTTTTTGTTCAAATTATTAAAGCAAATCCTTGGTGATATGAAAAAATGGTGATTTCGGTATCATGATATTAATCCTTATCCATTTAAATGGTTTGATAATTAAGGGTGATTATGTCCGTGTAAATCACACTTTAAATTATTCAAATCGGACCTTTCGTTCAAAAGTTACGACGGTAATAAACATGCTCGGAGTAAGAAAAATGTCGCGGCTTGAGCGAACTAGGGAGAATTGTATCAATGCTTGGTCCGATGAAGTTGCACATGATTTCGATAAAACAATAAGAATCACAAATGTTTGGATTTTTCGCAAATAAACTACATACAAAATAAGGGGTGAAGCAGGGGTGATTAAGTTTTTAGGGGAAGACATTATTGCTTGCTTTAATTTACGTCGGAATGATATGAACAAACTTTAAATGGGATTATTGAAACAGATGTACCTAACAATTTTTGCACAATCAACTCCTGACAGGGTGAACGGGGTGAACAGTTGCGCTGAACCTGAGACCATAGAATGAGTAGAAATGGCTAAGTAATAAATGTAATTAATGAAAATCGTTGTGCTTAATTTTTCAAAACTAACCTTTATAAGGGGGTATAGGGGGCGTTGAAGTGTGTGGAGTACCTACTAAATCCGCGCGGATGAAGTCGCGGGCGAAGTGCTAGTCAGTTGTAAATCAATTGATTTACTTCTGAGTGCCAATTCTACAATTTTTTTAAGCAACGTATGCATAACAGTCACAATCTGTCAAAATTGTATGGAAATTGAGGTTTTTTTTTATTTAAGATTGCGACTAAGATACGAATGCGAACTTTGCTTAAAATTAGTGGAATTGGTACTCTGGATACAAACATATCCATTCTATGAAGCACTTCAATGAATGGAAATGAGCTTTTAATGATGGCCTGGAAGAGCTCAATCTTGGCTTGTTCGCCTGATATTTGGGTCATATAATTACGAGTAAATTGCTTTTTGTTTTGTTATAATATACAGAGTAGGTAGCGGATGGAGTAATAAGGTTTCACCGCTGCGTTATTTGCCGCAAAGGTGTCATTTGGAAATATGCCACGGTTGTAATTTTGGCGCTGGTTCAGAAACGGGATTTCACCATTTAAATGCTGGAAAGTTGTTCGGTAGTGGTTTTAGGTTAATTTCAGGATCATGGTCGGTAGTATCTACAGCAACTGTTTGGTTAACGTATCTAATGAAGAGGATTATATTTTGGATTGCTTTTTTAAAGTACTTATGGATCTCTCCATTTTATTTTTTGGTATGTATTTGTCGTTTAATCACAATATCTACCTTTTAACTATGAAATGGGTAAACCACAATCTCAAACGTAAGTTTTTATTTTAATTAAACCATTATCAGGTACTTTTGAATTGTCAATGAGTTGGTCAGTCAGAAACCATGAAGCTAATCAGTTAGCACATAAATCTTTGCGCCACTAACTGACTTGATAGAAGGAGAAGTGGTGGTCAACAATGGCATAATACGTTAAACACAAAGCATGAACAGCACTCCATTGACATACTAATCCGTGTTACAAACGCAACGGCTTCTAGTTGCGTGAATGAGGTTCAATATTTCATCAGCCAGTGCTCAGTTTTGAAGGGTTGTGTATGAAAAATGTAGACGTTCGTTACAGTCGTTACGGTCGTTACAGAACAGCTGGTTGTTATGTACTGAGAGGTATTTAGTAAAGAACGCTTAATGAGGTAATTAACCGATGCCGAAGTTAGGAAACAACTTTGAGTATGTACATAATTTATGGCACAATGGCGATTTTTAGAGGGTAATAATTTGTTTAGCACCTAGAAGAAGGTTTCCTCTGACCGTATCTCTATACTTCATCATCATAATTGTAGCCCGATTTCGCCCTATGTTGCGCATGGGCCTCTCTTTACTTGTGCCAGTTCTCACGTTCCTGTGCCAACCTCATCCAGGATCTACCCGCTATAGCAACAATGTCGACTGCACATTTCTATACTTAATCCCAAGGGTCAGGCCGACCGGTCAGAAATTAGTTTACATAATAACGTGAATGACTTAATAGTAGTCCTTCTTATTATTTAGATGTATAGTAAACCGCATTAATGTGACAGTTATTGCGGTCTACTGTTTTCTCGTTATTGAAATCTGATTTCACTCACTGTTCACAAAATACAAACATACACATAAAAAACCCTGCAATTTCCCCGATACCATCACCCCATTCACGAAAAACTCATTTTTCTCACTTTCCAAACGAATAAACATGTAAATTAATAACATGCAAATAAATCTAAACATTCATTCAGAAACATGAGAATCGATGCTGATTTTTCACGTGGAAACCAGCCATCGGTATTGTCAACGCTCTCATGAATTGTAAATATGGAAGAAGAATGAAAATGTATGCGTTTGCTTTGAGTGCGAAATGTACGGATATAGGATTGAAGGATTAGCCTCGTCTTAAAAAAAAAACATTTTTCAAGCTGTCCGATGCAGTCAGTGGTGTTTATTTTAGTTCAATCACTGATTCAATACCATCGACTGCATCAGTCTACTTGAAAAGTGAAAACTTTTTAATCGATTTTCAAAGTAAAAATTTTTTTAAACATTATTTTTAACTCTAAAGCAGCTACAGAAAACCTCCTTTAAATATTACTGCACATATTTGGAATACTCTGTACTGGAAAACTTATTATAACAATAGATGATTATAAAAAAGGAAATATTAAAAACCGAATTTATATCATTCGTTGTTATGTTAAAAATACTTATACCAAACATTACACACCCACTTAAAATAGATGATCAAAGGGTTTTTATTGTTTTTATTATTGTTAGGCCACTCCATTTTATAAGGGGTGACAAGAACGACTTTTGGGCATCTTAACCGCTTTTGGAATCGATCCTAGTGGTTATACATAAATATCTATCATCTAAATCTATACTTCTAGACTAATACAAGTTGAAAGATTTATTTGTTTGTTTGTTACGATTTGGCTCAAAAACTATGCCATTAGAATGCTACATTATTAACTTAAAACGTAGGTTATATTTTAATTTCAATAAAAATAGAGATCTTTACGAAAATTGCAGTAATGTAACACGAAATAGCAAAATTTTGGCTAATAAATTCATTGTTTGGCGTGCACTGAGAAAAATATTAATGATAAATAAAAATAATGTACTACATGATTAAAGTACTCATTAATATCTATAAAAAAAATCTACAAGCGTTTACGTCTAATTATTATGGTAAAGTCACAATAACCACTTTTTGTTAAATTAATCAATCAAAATCCGGGTGGAATGGAATATTGATGATTTTGTTTATCATGATATAAATCCTTATCCAAATAAATGGATTGATTATTAAGATTGATTATGTACATGAAAATCATACTTTAAATTATTCAAATCGGACCTTTCGTTTTCGCGGGCGAAGTGCTAGTATATCAACACATGTCAAACTCTTCCCTAAATGAGTGATTGACAACTAACTATCGGCCGTAGAAAGACACTGAAATTTGGCATGTAGCTACCTTGAAGAGTGTAAAAATCCTCTGTTAGTGCTCTCCTAAGAGAAGATTTCTGGGAAAAATGGGATATGCGCGTACGAATTGTCACGGGCCAAAGCTAGTTACTATATATTTTTTATCCTGTGAATACACAATACTTGCAAATTTTTATTTTAAAACAGACTTTATTAAAACGCATTTTTTTCATATATTTCCCTATAACAACCCGCTGACCTCAGTTATAGTAATCAGCTCGCCCCTACACTCAATTTAACCTTTATGGTTCTTGACTCTTAACAATAAAGTAGACCGTAAAGGTTGCGATTTTGTTCGAAAAAGTTACCGCGGCCCTGGAAAGCAAAAGGCACTACGAGGACCACGGATGGGTCAGTCAGTAAGAGTCTGACACTCCCTCCCGCTCCACCCAGAGCGGCAGGAGTCATTTGATGATTTCCCATCCTTAAAAAAAAAGTTGACTGTAAAACACCAAACACCCTACCTCGCCTTATTTTATGTAAGTAGGTACATTTTATATAAACTACCAAACTTCTAAAATAATTCCGCAAATTTTTGAGTATCATTAAGTCAATAATAACTCAGGAATAACTCTTGTTAACGATTTCCTTAATAATATTCTATCTTTGTAACTTTGGGGATGGCTGAAAACTCTCACATTTTATTGGCATCCTTCATCGTGACCCAATTCGAGATTCAGACTTAATTAACTGAGTTAAATTAGATTATCTATCTGTGTTCAATGCATAGTAAATAGTTTTGAGCCGCCTGAAGTCGAAATGTTTGCTAGGAAAAAAACAGTACAATGTGTTGGTAACTTGAATAGCTAAGCTATGTTTTTTAATGAAAAACTGAAATCTGATGCAAAATCGTTTTTTTTTTTTAATCTACATTTTAAGGGGCTTTTGAACACAGTTCACGCCAGCCCCATCATAAACTAACCTTAACTTACTTACAAAAACACAAAACAGTTAAAACTAAACTCAACAAAAACCTTTAAATATTAACTAGAGAGTAAATCATTTTAGCCTCACGGGACAAAGGTCGAGCCAGAAAATGATAAAATATGCCTAAGTCTAATCTATTTATATTTAACTCCCTAATAATTATATTTCTCTCAGACTCGTTCCTCACACACTCCACTAAGAGATGTTGCACATCTTCTCTTTTACCGCATACCTCGCAGTTAGGCGAACTTTCTTTTTGCATAAGATACGCAAAAGCTCTCAACGGCATGTGTCCGGAACGAACCCGATGAGCAGTTACAACAGTACCTCGGCTAATGGTATTGCTATCAAACCATGGGATACGAGGAGGCTCATTTTGTATAATCTTGTACCATACGCCTTTTAGTTTTGATTGCTCATTAAAGTATTCCTTCCATTTAACATAACAATAATTTTTAAATTTACGCAGTATTTCCGAATAAAAGGGAAAAATATAAATTTCAAAACCCGAAATTGACCCTATTTTCGCTAACCTATCTGCCTCCTCATTTCCCCTCAGGCCAATATGTGACGGAATCCACTGTAACACTATGTTGACGTTACCTAAAAGAAGTGAGTGTAATTTTCTCAGCACATCATAAGCAATCGGTACACCTCTGTGCCCAGAGGCGCAACGTGCCAGATGCTGAAGAGCACTCTTGCTGTCGGTAAAAATGACAAAATTTGAAGAATGTGGCAGTGTTTCAACGTAAGACAGCGCTTCTGAAATTGCTAACATTTCTGCCGTCATAATAGATACCGGGGAAACTATTTTAAAACACTCACTTCCTTTAGCAACTGAATCATAGTAGGCTGCCCCTATCTCGGTGCTTTTTGATCCATCTGTATACATTTTATACCACTGACCATATCTTTCATTTAGTTCTAGTAATATATCATTTCTTAACTCATTAGTTTCATAAGACATTTTAGGTTTTATGACACTTTTTAAATCCATTTTAATAACATGAGTGTCAATGAAACTACACCAAATATTTAGCTTATACATGTCTAAAGGGCAGGTCGAATATATTTTCTTTTCTTTTATTGCATAGTAGTTTTCCGTTTGACATTGACAGATGACAGTTAAAAGTAAATGTTGTGTTGCCACGTTATTAATAAATAACCTTTTAAATTCTTGATGTGTAATATTATAATGGTGTGTGTATGTGTGGGGGGTGTGAGAGGGTGTGTGATATGGTTTGTTGATGTGTGTATCTTTGAAATAACCATAATCTATACTTTGATTCCGATTATTTTCACTCATGTAAAAGCTCTCGTAAAGGCTGTTTTTTATAGAAAAACAATGCACATTGCTGTGAAAGAACGTGAGGACTCGTCGTGTTTTAGAGTTTATGAAATAGTGCTAAGCAAAAAACACAGGTTTTAAGTGTCTGTATCGAGTTTATGAAACTCCTCAAGTTTCATATTAAAGCATTATTCCCCCAAAAAGCGTATCTTCTTAATATTCCCCTGAAACTGTAAACTTTTCTTTTTTCCCGGGAGCTACTTGACGACAATTACGACATCTTTTGTTTCAAGAATACCGGAATCTTAAGGGGGTCTTACACAGGCAACTTAAATTGCTCAATTGTTGGCAATAATGGTGAAGAATTTGACGTAGGTACTTGGCCATTATTGCCAAGAATGTAGAATATAAATAATATGCTCATCAGGCAATATTTACTTAATACTCAATTCTTTATTGCGTTCCACAATGTAGGCTTAGGTGGTAAATTGTGTTGTGGACCCTGTCGGGCACAGCAAAAGTAAAATATGTGGAGAGGACTTATCATTTAAGTATCTTATAATCTAATTTATTCTAAAAACATTTAACATTACTAAGAACATTATTTTTCGAGTTTCGAGGATTTATCACATTCGTTGACACTGTAGTAACATTTGCTTTAGACTTAAACCGAACTGGCGAAGTATGGGTGTTAATGTAATTCTAACTTGAGTGAAAGTGAATTATTTTGTGGGTTTGTTTGGTTTTCAGGCCTAAATCGCTGAGAAGATTTTGTTTTATACACAATTTTAATTACAGAGACAGATGGGACCATAAAGGCGAATAAAAGAACTTGCACGCAAATCAAGCCGCCGCGCCGGCAAAAACCTAGTGAA